>CM073515.1:10005000-20005000 GCA_037074615.1 Leucaena leucocephala | reverse complement strand
GTTTCTATTAGCCCACTTATTCAATCTAGCACATGCTTCTCTTGTCCAGCTGTCAATTGATCTCCATCTAATCTACTCAATGGTTACTGCATTTATGAAATAGAAATTTAATAGATTATTTATCCAATTAATAATTAAAATCATATCAATTAATTTTCACTTTTTCTATTTTTATTTTATTCATTAATTGCTTAATATTTTGATAAATGGGGATAAAAATAAATAATAAAACTCTCTTTAAACATACTAAAATCACTACAAATATGAATTTATCAACTCCCCCATACTTAGATTTTGTACTCTGAGCAAAATTATGGATTAAAGTTGAAATTCAAACACACATGTTCAGCAAATTTGGCAAAACATATTTAGAATAAGCAGTTGCAATTATCAATATTTTTCCTTCAATTGGCAACAGTCCAAACTAATCTCATATGAATCAAGAATCTAACTCATGCAATTAAATCATAGTAAGCAATTAGATTGAGATTTTCTCACAAGGTATAGTATTTCACTCACTCTCTTATTAAGGTAATTTCACTCAACCCTCTAGTTCAGGCTTCCTATAGGCTTATAACTATCCTACATTTCTACCACTAAATGCTACAAGGGTTGAGAATCAAAAGGTATTTATTAGGTTGTAATGTTGGAAAGGCTAAGTGATAAAATGTAAATGCATGTCAATGGTTAATAAAACACTGCACATGATATTATTTCTTCAAGCTACTTCAACACTTAATCATAATTTCAACTGTGCAACTGCAAAAAGTATCAACCATAAGCTAACTTCCTTTTATTCAAGCATAATATCACATCTTCTCAACTGGTTTATCTCTTCTTTCTTCACTTTTTTTCTCTTTTCTGTACTTTTTCTTTGTGTTTTTCTTTTCTTTCCACTATTGAACCAGATAACAAATACATTTAAAGCTCAGATATTCAACAAGTGGTGCAACTTTATAGTTATTTGATAATTAAAGACTTATGCAGCAACAAATATCTTGCATAGCATTCATTAATCAAGGATGGAATTTTAAAAGAAAGTGAAGGTCTCAAAGGGGAAGCAAAAGATTTGATATTTTATGTGGCTACTGTTTGGTCAAAAGTGTTTTGAAAGAAATGCCCGTATCATGTTCACAATTCCAAGGAGCTAATATGGTTTTGAATCAAGGATTGAGACAAGCTCTACAAAGTGACTAAACTAGATGGTGTCACACAATGTAAATGAGTATATGTTAGAGGTTCAAAATCCTTCCATCTAGCTTACTCACCCTAATTAAGTCACCATAACAAGATTTCATGAATATTAACTAAATATATGAAATCAAACATTCATGCTGCACAATTTCCAATAATCAATTAATGAAACAAGCAACTCATACTTCATCAAGTTTGCCAATGTTCAAAAGTATATGTTGAATATTCAATTTGATTCCATGACATTAAATTCCAATAGATCAAGCAACCATCAGAATGAAATAGAAGAATTTTCGGTAGAGGATCAATTTTAGTAGTGACAAAAAAGGACACAAGGTGTATTGGTCTTTTTATCATTATCTAATGTCTTAGAGGCATATGAAATGACTTTAGACAGCTTACCATCTTTTTGTCCTAACATGGTACCTACAGCTTCATTTGATGCATCACATAAAAGCTCAAAATCTAAATGCCAATTAGGTGCAGTATGTATAGGTGGTGTGATAAGCATAGCTTTAGTAGTATCAAATGCTCTCTTGCAAGTATCATCAAAACAAAATACTATATCTTTCTGCATGAGTTTAGAAAGTGGAGATTCAATCTTGCTAAAGTCTTTAATGAATCTTCTATATAATCCAGTATGTCATAGGAATGATCTTAGTTCCTTTAAATATGTGGGGTAAGGAAGAGAAAAAATAACCTCAATCTTAGCTTTATGTACTTCAATCTCATTCTTAGATATTAAATGTCCTAGAACTATACCTTTATTTACCGTAAAGTGCCATTTCTCAAAATTCAGCACAAGCTTTTTCTCAATGCATCTTGCTAAGACTTTCTCTAAACTTTCTAAACACCCATCAAAATCCTTACCATACACTGTAAAGTCATCCATAAATACCTCCATGTTGCTTTCCAAGAATTCACTGAATATGGAATCCAGAAGCATTGTACAAGCCAAATGGTATCCTCCTATAAGCATAGGTACCAAATACACATGTGAATATGGTCTTCTCTTGGTCTTTTGATGCAATTAGAACATGAAATTATCCTAAAAAACTATCAAGAAAATAGTATTTTGAGTTTTTAGCAAGTCTTTCCAGCATTTGATCAATAAATGATAAAGGAAAATTGTCCTTCTTAGTTGCATCATTCAATTTCTTTCATTCATTACCACAGTTATACACACTCTCCATGAATTATACACTCTAGTAGGGATTAGTTCATTCTTTCATTCCTTACCACAGTTATATCACTTTTCTAGGGAACCACATGAACTGGACTTACCCATTCACTATTTAAAATTTGGTAAATAATGCCAGTATTCAACAGCTTAGTTACCTCTTTCTTGACTACATCAGAAGTCAAGGGGTTTAGCCTTCTTTATTGATGTTTAATAGGTTTGGCTCTATCATTTAACATAATTTTATGTGTGTATATAGATACATCTATACTAGGTATATAAGCTAAAGCCCAGCCTATTGCTCTTTTATGTGCTTTTAAAACTGAAATTAGCCTTATTTCCTCATAAACATAAAGTGAGTTAGCAATTATAATAGGTAATGTATCATTTATAGCTAAAAACACATCTTTAAGGTCACTAGGAAGTGGTTTGAGTTACAACTTAGGTGGTTGGACAATTGATGGAAGCAACTTCTTAGTTTCTAATAGGCTTTGCCAATTCTGTCCTCACAGGTTCTGTGTTGTCCAATTCTGTCCCTGCAATTTTATCTTGCTGCTTCTCTCCAAAGCCTTCATTCTAAAGGTTAGTAACAGATAAAGAAAAAGATTGTAAGGTGAAAAGTAAGCTATTAACTGAAATATGGTTAATACTTGACACATCACCACTACTATCCAAAGAAAATTTAGAAGAAAAAGAAATTTCATATTCAAGCAATTCACATTCAGCCTTATCAAAATTTTGTAGCAGCAACAATTCATGTCCTCTTTAACTTCTTCAATATATGCATCAATTGTACTTAAGCCTAATAGTGAGTAATCTTCAAATAGATGTCTCATTGCTTCATAGATATTAAAAGTTATGATATTATCACCCACTTCTATTGTTATGCTCCCATCTTTCATGCTTATTATAGTGTTGGCTATTCTAAGGAATAGCCAACCCAAGATAATAGGTTCCTCTGAATTTGACTAATGTGACATATTCAAGACATAGAAATCTGCAGGTATAATCAAGTCTTTAACCTTCACTAATATGTCTTCTAATAATCCCTCATGTTTCCTAGTAGTTAGATCAGCAAGTTGAATTATCATAAAGGGTTCCTTAAGTAAGCCTATGCTTATGCTTAATGATGTATAAATGGAAGTTGGCATCACATTTATGGCTGCACCAAGATCTAACAGAGCACTAGCACACTAAAACTTGCCTATGGTGATTGGGATTGTAAAGGAACCTGGATCATTATATTTAATAGGAAGTTGTGTCTTAAGTAAAGTGACACACTAGATACTACTTGAATCCTTTCATTTAGTTTACAGATTCTTTTATTAGTGCAGAGTTCTTTCATAAATTTCCCATACTCAGGTATACTTCTAATTAGATCTATAAGTAGGACATTAACTTCCAATTTTCCTAATAGATTCAGAATATCTTGTTCCTGTTTATCTTTCAAAACCTTCTTTAGAACATGTATGCATTAAGAAAACCTAGGTATTTCATACTTACCTCTCTATCCTTCTGTTATGTATTTTCATAATCCTTCTTATTCTAATTTTTGTCTGCTTTTTGACTTGCACTACTGGAATTAGCAACTGTTATGTATAACAAGTGGTTGTGCAGCATCCTTCAATGTAGTTTGCTCATTTTTCTGGTGCAACATACCCTTCTCTTTGCTACTTTCTAATTCTGGAATGAATGAAGGTTTTTCTTCAATCATTTCTTCAGTTCCAAGTCTGTTCTACTGGTAATTTTCTTCATTAACCTTCTTATCATCATCAATATTTGCTTTCCCCACTGTTTTCCCACTTCTCAATCTTATAGTATTTACAGATTTGGGGTTAACAACTGTATTTGAAGGTAAATTTCTACCAATTCTGGCTTGAACATCACTTACTGAATTGGCTAACTGTGATACATAGCTATTCATGTTAGCAGCTTTTGTTTTCCACTATTATATTTTGCTTTCCAAGGTAGCAAACTTAGAATTTGTCATTGCTAAGTTGTTCTCCACAATAGATCTCAGGTCCTTGAAGTTAGAGCTAAAATTTGTGTTTATAGAGTTTATATTTGTATGCATCACTTTAATGCTCTTAATTATCTCAGATATACCATCATCTTTTGCAACAGAACATAATTCTATAGCTCTAGAAGATTCAGCCACTTGTCTATCATTGTTGAATCTGTTATGCCCAAAATTCTTGTCTCCACCTCTATCCCTCCATTTGAAATTAGGATGATCTCTTCATCCTTCATTATATGTGTTAAAGTATAGATTCCTTTATGGATACTAGTTTGTTTGTCTTGATAGATGCCTAATACATTTGCACAGTCTGGTATGCATTGGAGAATAACAAAGCTGACAACTGGGAGCAACTAGAGCTTAAGAGTATGGGCTTGAACATGTGAATTTCTCAATTGATCAACTAGATTGTTAATCTGAGCATTCATAGCAGCAACTTGAGAGGATAAGCTATTATAATCTTGAGAAGGCCTTACAGAAACTTCATGAACTTGTCTAGCATCATAGCCCCATACTTCTAGTCATTGCTTGCTATCTTCTCAATCAAGTTCCATGTTTCATCTGGAACTAAATCATCAATGGAACCCACAGTAGCTGCATCCAAATTCTTTCTACATGCATAGCACAATCCTGAATGAAAATACTGACCAAATGCTCACTTGGAATCTGGTGGTATGGATATCTAGCTAGAAACTCTTGAAATCTTCCCCAAAACTCATAGAAAGACTCTTGATCAAACTATTTTGTAGCAAAAATCTACTTCCTCAATGTAGCAGTCTTGGAAGTAGAAAATATCTCTCTAAGAAAGCATTCCTCAAGTTATTCTAGGAGTCCAAGGCTTGAGGTGTATGATATGGTAGCATATAAAATCATTCCTTTGTTTTTCCTTCAAGCGTAAAGTGGAATACTTATCTTTGCACAGCACCCATGTTAGCACCTATAGGTTTCATGGATAAACAAACCCACTGCATAGTCTTCAAGTACTTAAAAAGGATCATCACCTGCTAATCCATAAAATTTTGGCAAGTTACTTAACAAATGACCTTTCAACTCAAAATTAACATCCAAAGCAGGACAAGTACGAAAAGGATCAAAGTCTACATTAGAAGAAGTGAGTTCTTATACTCCTACGTGCCTTTCTATTATTTATGTTATTTTCTCCATATTGCTCATTTTGAATATTCTGATTATGAGTATGAGCTTTTCATGCTCCATGACAAAATGATTATCTAAAATAGCACCAGATGCAAAATAA
This sequence comes from Leucaena leucocephala, assembly GCA_037074615.1. Lineage (NCBI taxonomy): Eukaryota > Viridiplantae > Streptophyta > Magnoliopsida > Fabales > Fabaceae > Leucaena > Leucaena leucocephala. Next base: position 19,999,354 of record CM073515.1, on the reverse strand, counting down.
GTTTTAGCTGCAATAGATTCACCAGAAGTACTAGGACCAACAAAAGATGCAACACTAGCTTGATTTAAGATCTTAGCCTTCTTAATATGCCCAAGTGTTCTATTGATTTCTCTGTCCAAAGGAAAGAATACAGAGCTTTTGGACATGTGAATTACACTCAACAATGATGCAGGATATCACAATATAGTAATTTCAGAAATTAAGATCAGGTAATCGCAGTTCAAAAAGCTTAGGTCACGACTAAAATGACCAACAATCACATAGAGCAGAGATTATGACAAAAATGGATTTCAAGTCACGACTGTTAGTCACAGAGAGCAAATTTTTTAAATAAGGAATTTTGGTCGCGACCAAATATCACTTTGATTGTGACAAAATCACAGAGAGCTATTTCTTGAAATTTTAAGTTTTTGGTTGCTAACAAATGTCACTCTGGTCGTGACTAAATATCACAGAGAGTAAATCTAAATTATGGTCGCGACTGAAAATCACATAGAAGAAAATTTGATGTTAGAAATTTTTAGTTGCGACTAAAGTCAATTAGTTGAATTAGAATATGTTAACTAACAACTCGTTAGCTAAAATCTCAATCAAAGCTACAACTCGCACACATTGAATAGATAAATAAGAATCATTCAACTTGAGATAGAAGATGATGAATTAAACAAATACAACTGTACTCTATTTTATGACTATAATTAACTACAACCATGTCCAACTCGATCCAAGGATAAAAATCAATCAAAGCATCAATTATGTAGAAATAAGAAATTCAACTCAGTTCCTTAACCATTAATCATCTACTAGCTCTAATTGAATCAATAATTTCAGAATTAACTACATCAACTCGATATAATCAAATATAGATTAAAGACATAATAAACTCCTTGTTCAGCTCAAGGATTATGGTTCAACATCATCTCCAAGAGAGAACAATGGATCTAGCCTTCCATTACTGTCAAGACTTTAATAGCAGCAGTAAAATGATCAGTAGTCATGGTGAATACAGAAGGAGAAGATGAAGATAAAGACTAAACTTTCCTCTAGTTCTAGTGCCTAGAACATAGGAAAATTACAGATGGAAAGAGAGAGAAAATAGAGATGGAGAGAGAGAGTATGGCGTGTGGAATGGATCTGTGATGGGGTGGAGAAGAATGAGATGTATGGGAGCTGTGTGGAGAGGAATAAGAGTGTGCGTGAATGATCAGTGTATGGTGAAATGCGTTATTGAGAAATGGATATGTGTGATACATAGAAGTGTGGAATGAATGACTTCAGATCTGAATTGGACTCCCTCTAACTGTCATCACATGCCAAATCTGTTATAGCACATGTGTGAATTCCCCCACTTGCTTTTGTTATTAGCTCCTTCCAGGATGTGCTTCTATTAGCCCACTTGTTCAATCCAGCACATACTTCTCTTGTCCAGCTATTAATTGACCTCCATCTAATTTGCTGATTAGTTACTGCATTTATGAAATGGAAATTTAATAGATTATTTATCCAATTAATCACTGAAATCACTCAATAAATTCTATTTTTATTTTATTCATTAATTGCTTAATATATTAATAAATGGGGATAAAAATTAATAATAAAACTCTTTAAATATACTAAAATTGCTACAAATATGAGTTTATCACAAGGTAAACTAAACAAAAGATATGCTAGGTGGTTGGAATTTATTGGGACATTTTCATATGTCATCAAATATGAGAAAAGTGATTATTCGAGGACGAATCCTTTTGACGAGAAAGGGAATGATGCGATATAGCAAGATGACTTTTTAACTTTCAAGGATCCTTTGCTTATTCCAACTAGACCAATCACAAGAGCAAGAGCTAAAGAAATTAATGAAGCATTGAATAGGCTAGTGCAAGAAGCATTTATAAAGCAAATGGCAATTGGAGCGACAAATCAGATTAAAAATGCTGAGGATGTCATTAATTTTATTTGTGCTGTAAATAGAGCTGCTGAACCTATTATGGGCTTGGAGACATAAATTTAAAGGCCTTGAACCAAGTAGTACTTAAATTGCTAATTCTATTTTTATTATTGTATTTGTGAAAAAATTAGTAATTCGTTGGCAGACTACTTTTGGGGTTTCCAAATTACTTGAAATAAGTCCTTGTTATTTTATTTAAGTTAGTATTTACTAAAGTCCCTAGGTTGCATGTAATGATTTTTAAGTCAGATTTAAAATGTATCTCTTCAAATACATTATATGACAAATTTTGGAGACAGATTGGATTTTTGAATGAAAAGTTACATTCCTGCACTTGTCTCTTGAGAGTGGAATTTCTCTAAGGTTCTTCATAGAACTAACAGACTTATTAAGGTTGATCAACCCTGTGGCATCTTCCAACACTTCGGGTCCTTGTTCAAGGGTTCAAATTGGAATCCAGACCTTTGTTTAGCGATATTGGGGTGTGTATATTTGGATTGGTTGTGAGTTCTCACCATGTTTGAACGTCCAATAATGAGAGAAGAGCTTAGTTAAGGGCTAAAGTTTATGCTAGAGGCCTTAATAAGATCATTTATGAGTTAAGTCCGAGCAGTGATAAAATCATAATTTTAGAAAGTTTCTGCCCAATAGAGTAAATTATGGAAAGATTTATGAAAATTCCAGAAAAAAATACCTGAAAATGGGGAATGACTTATAAAGTTCCATTTGAGGTTTAAAAGGTCAAAAATACCCCTACAATAGTTTTTAAGGAAATTTTAGATATTTGGCTAATTATGAGTGATTTAGTCAAATTTAATTATTTGAATTATGTGGAGGCCTCAGAAAATTGAAGAAAAATGAGGATTAATTACTGAGAGGTCTAGAGGTTTCTAAAATTAGTTCTATTCTGAAAAGGTGAGCAGAATGGCTTTAAAAGTATTTAAAGCCTAGGTATGCTGATTGTGGGCTTTTTACGAGAAATTAAAAAAATATATTCAGGCTAAGTTTTGGCAAGAAAAATTAGTGAATTTCCCTAGAATTAATGAAAGATAATGTCATGGAAAAAAGAATTTTCAAAACAAGGAAACCTCAAAATGCATTTCTAGAAGAAAGGAATTACTTTACAATCGAGAGGCAATTCTAATTTGACTTCCTCCATTTGTCATTAATGGCCCATTTATGACACCATGTCAAGGTTATCATGAGGAAAGAAAAGGTGGTAGAATAAGACAAAAGTGACTTGACAATTATTTAAGTGTTCCAAGAGACCGGAATTAAGAAAAAGTATCCAATAGAGTGCATTTTGGACAGGATAATTGGAAGCTTATTAATGAAGCTTTTCCAAACCCTTCTTCCTTCTAGAATGACACCACATGCCACTTTCCCATTGGTTAGATGTTGCAAGAAGCCTAGCCATCAATATAAGAGTGCTTAGTCCTCAACCTAGTTTACTTATCCATTAACCTAATTTAATTTAGGATTTTATTTTGAATGACAAATCACCCCTTCATTAATTGAGGGTTTATATGTGGACCAATTGGAAGAAAGCATGTGGATGACATGTGGACCAATTAGGAATATGTGGATCAATAAGAGAAAGACAAGTACCCTTGTAATTTTTATGAACCTTGAAGGACAATTAGATATGAAGACCATTATAAATCGCAAATTACGGTCCCCTTCAGTTTACACTTCTCCATAACTAAGGGGAGAAATTTTTGAAGTTGTTCATCTTGAAAAGAGGAAGAACAAGGAACTCTAGCAACCAATCAAACTTGAATTTGAGGTTAGTTTATGGTTTAAGTTCTCAATTTGATGATTATATAGCTTAATCTTGGGTTTGGTTGGCTGAAATTCATGAAATCCTAGAGTTTTATGGCTGGATGAAATTCCTAAGTACAGAGAAAGATGAAACTGAGGTTAGATAATGTTTAAAGGATGACAAAGTGTATGAATCAAGTGGTTTTATATGGAAATCGGAAGAAAGCCAACTTCCTCTTTACTTTGTATGTTTTGGTCGTGAGCTATAGTTTATGTTAGAGATGAATTTTGATGATTTTTATGTTTCCAATGATTTTAGAATAAAATATTGTGTAAGGAAAAGATGAGAAAGGGGTCTTGGAAGCATTAAACATCAAAGTGAAAATTTTCTCCTTATGGTATCATAATTCGATCTTGGAAAAGTTTGATTTTAATAAATTTGATCTTAGAAATTGATTATACATGAAAAATTGTATAGGATTGGCTAATGAAAATAATTTTAAGAAAATTGTAATAAGAAACCTAATTTTGAAGACAAAGAATTAAGGGTTTCAAGAGAACAAGTTTTATGTGTTGTTTGGTTCAATGACTCTAAAGAATTGAGTGCATAATGTGATTGTAATTAGGGCCATGAGATGTCAAAGAGGATGCGTTGAAGAGGTTGAGTAAGCAACCTCAATGGTTGGAAACAAAGGGAGCAATAAGAAGACCTATAACTAAAAGGTAGTGAATTTACCTTAAATGTGTGCTTGATTGTGTATGCTTCTGTTTGTTGATGTGCATGATGATGATATGAAATATGTATGCATTTATGATGCTCTATTTCAAGATGTTTTATGTCCATACATATTAGTATGAAACATTGAGCATGAGAATATGTCATTTAGAAAGCATGAATTAGGAAAAGAAAGCATGTCATACATTTGTATGCATTAATGGTAATGTTTGTTATTGAGATTCTCCCAAATCTCACCATACCTTATCCAACCATATTAGGTAATTGAGCAAGGAGAAATGATGCAAGAGCTTAAGCAAAAGATAATGATGATTGAAGTGGAGAATTATGTTGAATTGTATATAGTATTATTTCTCCAATACATAATAGTAAAAAAAAACATGCTGATAAACTCTTATTTGTATTAATTTTAGTGTGGTTTAAGGAGACTTTTATTATTGACTTTTGTTCCCATTTACCAATATGGTGAGCAGTTAATTAATAAAATGAAATTAGAATAATGGAAAATTAATTGATATAATCTTAGTCATATATTAGAATATTATCTTGTTGGATAAATAATTTATATCTTTTAAACTCCCATTGCAAGAAATGCTCATTAAGCACTAAGTTATAACTGAATTGGATAAGATTAATCAAAATATAATGGAAAGGAGGGGACAGCTGGACAAAAATAGATGGAAGCATGTGCTGGATCCAGGAATTAAGGAGATGATAACATAAGCAAGTGGTAGATTCACACATGTGCTGTAACACATGTGCTGACAGCTGGAGGGAGGCATCAGATTTATCTATTCCATATTGCTCCCACATAGATCACACATTGACTCACTTATGGACACATGCTTCACGCAACAACTCATCATACCTATCACACCATTCACACACTTCTCCTTATATCACACATTCATTCAAGCTCCATACATGCCATACATAACACACACGCCATTCACAACTCATTCCTCTCCACACAGCTTCCATCTAGATCCATCCATCTATCTCACATGCCATTCATCTCTCTCTTTCATCTGTAACTTTCCTCTGTTCTAACCAAAAAACCAGAGAAAAATTTTGCTTCCATCTTCATCTTCTCTTTCTGCATTCACTATGACTACTGTTGAACTTACTGCTACTGTTGAACTTCTGATAGCAACAAAAGGATAGAGTTGTTGTGTTCTCTTTGAGATGATGCTGAACCAGAATCCTTGATATGAAATAGGGAGTTTCAATGGTGTCTTTAATTCAGATTTAATTGTATTAAGTTGATGTAGTTAATTCTGGTATTACTGATTCAATTAAAATTAGTAGATGATAAAAGATTAAGGAACCGAGTTGGATATCCTATTTCTACACAATTGAGCTTTGATTGATTCTCATCCTTGAACTAGTTAGACATGGCTTAGTTAATTAGAACAATTCTATAACAGAGTACAGATAGTACAATTGTATCTGATTAATTTATCTTCTTCTATCTCTTAAGTTGAATGATTCATATTTCTCTATTCAATGTCTGTAAGTTAAAACTTTAATTAAAATTTAGCTAGCAAGTTGTTAGCTAATATATTCTAATTCAACTAATTAACTCCTCATATTCTCTAGATAATGAAGGTAAGGTAATCTCCAAGGGAACACACTTGTCATTGATACATTTCATCATCATAAACACCTAAATTCATAAACAATAGTATAGAATTTACATTCAGAAGTTATTCAATATCTCATCTCACAATTCATCTGATTAACTTGTTAATTTGTGGCTCATTAGATTACTTAGAAACTTTATCATCCAATTAGACTCTGTGAATCAACTTAGGTTAGCTTTACTTTACTATTAGTTAGTTTAGTTTCTTTTGATAATTAAAATGATGATTATCAAAATGATGTTGTTGCCGGGGAGCCTTGTTAAGGTTTCCTAAGCAATCTACTAGACCTCAAAAATATAAAAAGAATATAGGTATTTCATTTTTTCTCCAAATTTAGTATTTTTTCTTATTTAGTCATGACAAATTGCTTATTTAGTAACAACTATAGTGCAAAAAATTGATTTATGAGGGTCCCTGTAATTTTTAGTCGTGACCAGATACACATTTGGTTGCAAACTAAAATCATTGTTTAACTCATATTTGCTCTCTATAGTCACAACCAAAGTAATATTTGGTTGCGACCAAAAATCTTGATTAAAAAATTTTGCTCTCTGTGACTAATAGTCGTGACTTAAAATTTATTTTTGTCGCGATTGCAGCTCTCTATGATTGTTAGTCACGACTAGAGTCTTATTTTGTCGCTACCTAAGTGTTTTGAACTGCCATTACTTGATCTCGTTTGTTGAAATTGCTGCATTATTGATGTATTTGATATCCTGCATAATTGTTGGTGTGATTTATATGTCCAGAATCTCTGAATTATTCCCTTTGGATAAAGAAATCAATAGAAAACTTAGGTAAATTAAGAAAGCTAAGGTCTTAAATCAAGCTAGTGTTGCATCAGTTGTTGAGCTTAGTTCTTTTGGTCAATCTATTGCCACTGAAACTGAGTTTGCATTTGGTAATATCTTAGATAATCATTTTGTCATGGAGCATGTTAATGAGGGTGAAGCTCATACTCATAATCAGAATAATCAAAATGAGCAACATGCAGATAATAACATGAATAATTGAAGGACACATAGTAGCATAAGAGAACTCACTTCTTCTAATGCAAACTATGATCCTTTTCACACTTGTCCTACTTTATATGTTAATTTTGAGCTAAAAGGTCCTTTATTAAGTAAATTGCCAAAGTTTTATGGATTGATAGGAGAAGATCCTTTCAAACATTTAAAGACTATGTAGTGGGTTTGCTTATCCATGAAACCTGTAGGTGCTAACATGGATGCTGTCCAGAGATAAGTATTCCACTTTAAGCTTGAAGGAAAGGCAAATGAATGATTTTATATGCTACCACATCATACACCTCAAGCCTTGGATTCCTAGAATAACTTGAGGAATGCTTTCTTAAAGATATACTTCCCTACTTCCAAGACTGCTACATTGAGGAAGGAGATTTTTTCTGCAAAACAGTAAGATCAAGAGTCTTTTTATGAGTTTTGGGGAAGGTTTCAAGAGTTGCTAGATAGATATCTATAGCACCAGATTTCAAGTGAGCATTTGGTGCAATATTTTCATTTAGGATTGCACTATGCATGCAGAAAGAATTTGGATGCAGCTGCTGGGGGTTCTATTGATGATTTAACTCCTAATGAAGCATGGAATTTGATTAAGAAGATAGCAACCAATGACCAACAGTATAGGGGCTATGATGCTAGGCAAGTCCATGAGGTTTCTGCAACGTCCTCTCAAGATTATAATAACTTGTCTTCTCAAGTCTCATATCAATAATTTAGCTGCTCAATTGAGCAATTCACATGTTCAGAGCCCATACTCTCAAGCTCTAGTTGCTCCTAGTTGTCAACTTTGTTCTTCTCCTATGCATACCAGTGACAAATGTCCTACACACTATGAGGATGTATCATCCATCAATCAAGGCAAACCAAAGCAATATCCACAAAGGAAGCCATACTCCAACACATATAATGAAGGATGGAGAGATCATCCTAATTTCATATGGAGGGATGGAGGTACATATAGGAATTTTGGGCAGAACATATTCAATAATGATAGACAAATGGTTGAATCTTCTAGAGCTTTATAAAATTACCTATTTTTGTAAAGGATGATGGTATGTTTAAGATAATCAAGAGCATTAATGTGATGAATTCAAATATAAATTCCATAAACACAAACTTCAGCCTTAACTTCAAGGACTTGATATCTATAATGGAGAGTAACCTAGCAATGACAAATTATAAGTGTGCATGTGGAGAGTAAAATATAACAGTGGAAAACCAAAGCTTCTAACATGAATGGATATTATCACAGTTAGCTAATTCAATGAGTGATGTTCAGGTAAGGATCAGTAGAAATCTACCTTCAAATGCATTGTTAACCCAAAATCTGAGAATGCTATAAGTTTGAGAAGTGGAAAGCAAGTTGGGAAGCAAGTTACAGATGTTAAACATGAGGAGAAATGTGAGGTAGACACTGATTCTAGTAGTCTAATGAGGAATAACATTGAGAAGTCTAAAAGTAAGAAGGAAGCACAACTCCTTAGGAAGAGAAAGGTTACATTTGATCTTATAGAAATACAAATTGATTCTGCACAAGATTCTAAAGGTTGTGGATAGCCAAACAGCAAGGAAACTGAGCTACTTGAGGCTATGGATTCTAAGTTAAGAAATTCTAGAGTGGACACAACTGAAAAAACACAATTAGCAGTAAATTCAAAGCTCAAGCAAAAAGAAACAAATTCTGGTTCAACTGAGAAAGAAGTAAATTTGAAGGATTACTTGTCCCAAGGGAATTTATGAGTAGTAAGAATTAGAGGAGTAGAACAAGTAATTGATTTTTTCAGCAAGATTGAAGTAAATGTGCCTATGTTGGATAGGAATAAAAGAGTACTAGAATATGCAAAGTGTTTAAAGGATAGTTAAACACAAGAAAATATACAAACCTAATGAACCGGTGCAAGTGGGATGTAAAGCTTCTACACTTTTCAAAGCTTAACTTCCAATAAAGTGCCAAGAAAATATACAAAACCACATTAGCTTCTTAAAATTGTAAATATGATAAAGGCATTTCTTTTAAAGATCTTTTGACCAAACATAGCTATATAAATATTAAATCATTTGCTTACTATGATTTAATTGTATGAGTTGGATAATTTGATTGATATGAGATTAGCCAATTGAAGAGAAAAGATTAATGACTACAAGTGCTTATGATGAATCTATTGTGGCCAATTTTGCTGAACTTGTATGTTTGAATTTCAATTTTGATCCATAAATTTTGCTCGAAGTGCAAAAGCTAAGTGTGGGGAATTGATAAACTCTTATTTGTATTAATTTTAGTGTGTTTAAAGAGAGTTTTATTATTAATTTTTGTCTTCATTTACCAATATGATGAGCAATTAATTAATAAAATAAAATTAGAATAATGGGGAATAATTGATATAATTTTGGTCATATATTAGAATATTATCTTATTAGATAAATAATTTGTATCTTTTAAATTTCCATTCAGGAAATGCTCATTAAGCATCAAGTTAACTTGTTGATGTAACTGAATTGGATAAGATTAATTAGAATGTAATAGCAAGGAGGGGACAACTAGACAAAAGGAGATGGAAGCATGTGTTAGATACAGGAATTAAGGAGCTAATAATAGAAGTAAGTGGTGGATTCATAATGTGCTGTAACAGATTGGGCACATGCTGATAGCTGGAGGGAGGCATTAGATTCATGTAATCTATATTGCTCCCACATGGATCACACATTAACTCTTGGACACATGCTTCATGCAACAGTTCATCAGATCTATCACATCATTCACACACTTCTCCTTACACGCCATACACAACACACAAGCCATTCACAACTCATTCCTCTCCACACAACTTCCATCCAGATCTACTCTATCTCTCTCACGCCATTCATCTCTCTCTCTCTTTCATCTACAACTTTCCTCTGCTCTAAGCAATAGAACCAGAGGAAAGTTCTACTTTCATCTTCATCTTCTTTTTCTATATTCACCATAACTGCTACTGAACTTATTACTGCTATTGAAGTTGTAACAGTAATGGAATGCTAGAGTTGTTGTGCTCTCTTGGAGATGATGCTGAACCATAATCCTTGATCTAAAATAGGGAATTTCAATTGTGTCTTTAATTTATATTTAATTGTATCAAGTTAATATAGTTAATATTGGTATTACTGATTTAATTAGAGTTAGTAGATGATAAAGGATTAGGGAACCGAGTTGAACTTCCTATTTCTACATAATTGAGCTTTAATTAATTCTCATCTTTAAACTAGTTGGACATGGCAGTAGTTAATTAGAATTCTATAATAGAATATAATTGTATCTGTTTAATTCATCTTCTTCTATATCTTGAGTTGAATGATTCATATTTCTCTATTAATGTATGTGAGTTGTAGCTTTGATTGAGATTTAGATGGCGAGTTGTTAGATAACATATTCTAATTCAACTAATTAATTCCTCATATTCTATAAATAATGAAGCTAATGTAATCTCCAAGGGAACACACTTGCCATTGATACATTCATCATCATAAACACATAAATTCATACATGATAGTATAGGATTTACATTAAGAAGTTATTCAATATATCATTTCACAATTCATCTGATTAACTTGTTAATTTGCGCATCATTGGTTTAGTTAGGAACTTTAGCATCTATTTAGACTCCTTGTGAATCAACTTAGGTTAGGTTAGCTTAGTTTCTTTTGATAATTAAAATGACAATTTTCACATGCCAATTGTCATATCCCCAATTTTCTTATCTAATATATATGTACAATTTGTACGTAATATACATGAGATTCTCTAAGAAAAAGTTGCAATTTAAGGAAGGAAAGGGATTAAATTGAAAATGATAGAAAGTTCAAAGACCTAAGTGAAATTTAGAAAAGTATATGGGCTAAAATAAGAAGTAGAGAAAAAATTGGGCCAATAAGTATAATTTTAAAAATTTTAAGGACCTAAATGTAAGTAAAAGTTTAAGGGTCAAAATCGTAATTATGAGGAAGTTATGTCAGAAAAAGCCCAAAACTACTCAGAAATGCTGTAGTCCCAAATTGTACCAGCTAATAGATAATGGAAATTGGGCCAGACATATTTTTCATAATTTGATTTGAGGCCCCAAATAATTGATATTAATTTTTAAAGTCTAAAGATTATTATAGGACCTTCTAGATTTTCTAATCAGATGAGATTTGGTAGTAAATTTCCATAATTAATATAGAAATTTATAAAACTGATATAGATTAAAAATGAGTTATGTAGAATTTTTAATGAAATTTATAGTAGAATTATATACCCAATAAATACTTTTGAGTGAGGTTTTTGGGAATTGAGCCATAAAGGCATTGGATCCATATAGAGGCCCAATAAGATATTTGAACAATCAAATAGGCCAGTGTCCAAAGGAATCCAAAAAATTGCAAAATTACAAAAAATGCCCCTATGCTGTAATAATGAACAAGAGATGGATGGAGGGCATTTTGGTCATTTTAGATAGGCAAAAACATCCAATCAAGTACATGGGTGATTAATTAGAGTCAGTACATGCCCTGATGAAGTATAAAGAGGTGTGAAATGATAATTATGCACTTAGGGTTAATATAGGGCAAGAAAGTACAGTAAGGGTATTTTGGTCATTTCTCAAGGGATGGTTGGAAGATAAATACTCATTCTAACAATGTTAATAGTAGAAAAAACCTAAACACTAGTTTTCATGGCAGAATACATATTCTAGAATATTATAAAAACTGGGAACATAAAATAGTCTGGTTTTTGTGAAACTACCTAGATCAGTAACAGACTGGACTACAATTTTTCCTATCAATATTTCTACTTTTCTTCAACCAAACATAGCCCTAAATGATGTCATGGATGATGTCATTAATTATGCTTCTAGGGCAAGTTTGATAGAAGGTGGATTATAGACCATTAGATCAAATACAAAATAATCTTGGCCTTCCATTTTTACCCAACTTTTTCTATATATATCCCCACTTTCAGACCTGATTTGGCATCTTAGAAACCTTAGGGAACCTCTGCCAAAATTTATTTTGAAGTAAGAAAGAAGCATACACCTTGGAGCAATAAGGTAACTAGTTTATTTAATCTTGGACTTTGTTCTAGCAAGTTTGCTCTTGGTTTTAAGAGGTTTTTATGGCATTTATCCTTTGATGTTTCTGCTGGACATGATGTTAATATGTGATATAAATGAGTTTTATGTTATGGATAGTTTAGACAATATTAAACAAGCTAGAATAAAGTGGTATTGGTTTAGAAATTCAAGTATATATGTAGTTAGGGTTTTGTGTTCTTGGCTGCCACTGTATGAATTACTATTTATATGTTAGAATTTCATAATTTTTATGCTTCCAATGGGTTTAAAAAGAAAAATTCTGTGGGGATGAGGTAGAGAAATAAGTAGTGGAAGTATTAGAATCAAAATAAAAATTTTTGTAAACAAGAGGAGGCATTTCAGTTTTGTATAGTAGCTAAGAAAGTAATTTGATTTGAGAAATTCTTATTTCATATTTGGATTCTACATGAAAAATTGTATGGAAATGAACCATGAGAATTTATTTTAGAAAGATGGAAGTATAAGACATAAAATGAAAAAAGAATGGAAGTTAGTAAGAATCTAGTCTTGGAATTGTTGTGAAGTTGAGTTGTAACTTAATGTTACTTTGTAATGGTTATGTTTTGACATTTGCGTGGAGAGAAGACCATCTCAAGAAGAGTTGATCAAGGATAACCTAAGAGGTAGTAAGAATACCTAACTATAATTTCATGTTTGTTTGATTGTATGCTTGCTTGATAGTTATGATGTTTGGTTGAGTTTAAGATGATACTATAATGATAATGACAAAGTATGAATAGTTGCAACTCCTTGCAACTAATGTTATGACAATATGCATGTAGAGTTTGCTTATGTATGATTATAAAGTAGTTCCCATCTCATGATAACATGTTAGGCATTTAATCAATCATGCTTGATAGTTTGTATGACTTGCTATTGAGATTTCCATGAAATCTTATTCTTTCCATATGAACCATGTTATAGATGCTGGAACCTCCAAGGAAAAAGGGTAAATGGGGATGTTTGAACTTGTATAATAAGTTATGTTAACTACTTGATACTATGGGATGATAGGGTAGGATGCATAGTACATTACAGTGTATTTGTATTATAAGGCAGTAACCTTGTAACAGTAATTATAATGACTTAACCAACAAGTTTGGATGTGAAATTTGGCATGAATGTAGTTAAGATACACAAATTTAAATGGAAACCAAGAACGATTCAATTGGTTAAGTTTTTTTATTTATTATGATTTTTCAAATTTGAAGATAAAATCTGGAATAGGATAAAATAAGCATCCAGAGGCAATGAGATTCAAGTGCTAATTTCACTTAGTAAATGAACAAATTTTTCTACAAAATTTTATGAATTTAAAGAGAACATCTTGAGCTTTAAATCCATAAGTAATATGTTTCATTTGGATAAGTAAGGAAGGAGAAATGAATTTTTAAAAATAAGGCAAAGAAACTGGAACTTCTAGATTTACTGAATGAACAGTATTTTTCAACGAATAAACTAAATTCATTTGGACAATAAAACCTAAGTGTTATATTTTTTTCATCAAATTTCAGTAAAATATCTTTCATTAGAAATTGGAACCACTCTTTCAATTTTTCTAGATTTAATTATGAATTTTCAAAGTTAGGTATATATTCTAGATTACCAATGAACAGTACCAGTAAACATTTCCTGAGAAGTATTTTTTTAAAAAATTCATGTTTCTAAAACAAAGAGGTGTTTAATTGATTCAAGTTACTTCCAGTTAAGTATAACTGAGAAAGAAAATGAGGATACAACACCAATTTTATAATGAGATTAGGTATGACATGTATGGTATCTATATTTGAGTATGAGTAAGCATGAGATTAGTTCATGCATTCTAGAATCATAGAATTAGTAAAAGCAATAATATAGTAATGATGAAATAGTAAATCTGGACCAGCAAGCTTTTATCAGTAATTTAACTAAGTAAATGAATGCATCTAGCTCTAAGATTTGGAATGATTAAAGTACACATCATTAGCACTAAAAAACAAAGGTAGAACATCCCAATTGGATGTGTACATAAAGTGAGCAGTACGTGAGGACTAAAGTGAAAATTTTTAATTTTTGGGCTTAAATCCTAACTCGTCTCAACTATTTCACTTTCAAATACATACTCTAAGTGGTAAAAAAGTAAGGACGTCTCAGAAAGATTGCTTGGATTTCTTCTACAAATTTGGGCAAGTTATATATCTTCTATTTCTAAGCTCTTCCTCTCTTATTTTTTCCTTTTGATAGAGGAAAAATTTAGGGGCTGTTAGATTTCAAAGTTTTAAGTGTTTCAATTGTTGATTTAGTTTTTAATGGAGCTAAAAATATTAGAATAAGAGTTGTATGACTTGTATTTTTGTTTAGAATGGTTGATTTGAGGAAACTAGAGTTAGGGTTTGGTTATGATTTATGATATTGGGTATCTTAAATTCAAATTTAATTATTCATTTTAACTTAATAGAGTGAATATTAATAATTGAATGGATTGATTTTGAGATTTATGATGAAATGTGAATATTGGAAGTTTTAGGTGAAACTTTAAGTGTTGAAAATTGGGTTTTTTTGGAGGGTTTGAGGAGTATAATGTTATATATAAATTTAAATTAGTAGAATAGAGTTGAGAAAATATAGAATTGTCATGAGAAGGATAATTTGAGGAAGAGTTAATTTAAGAGTATTTTTCTTAATGAGTAAAGTGAGCAATTTTGGGGATTTTAGGGTGATTGGAAGGAAGTATTATTGTTAATAATTTCAATGAGTAAAGTAGAGTTATTGGATAATAGGAAAACAATGATTGGGACAATGAAATTAAAGTTAGAAGAGAAAATGAGTTTTTGTTTGAATATATATATATATATATTGTGGTGTAAAGTTAGCATACTATTGATGTACATTTATACTAATTATGTAGATTAATTTGTGAATTGTGTCTGAGCATGAGCTCTTCATTTATGATATTTTTATTAACTTTGGTGAGAGATAACTACTTTCTACTTATCACACATGCTAATGTCTTACTTGTGAGTAGTTTTATTTATTAAACTATTGGAACATTTTTGGAATTATGTTGATATATATAGAAATCAAATTTGTCTTGTAAAACTTGAGTTTAGAAAAAGCAATCCTTGGAATATATGATATTATCTTGAAACTTATGTTATTATTTTGGAATATATGACAATATGTTGAAATAATGAGATATTGACTTGAAAATAGATTATGGAATTTGAAATTAACCAAGTGTGAATTCTTGAGTATGATGCATATGATGGAAATTGTTGAGTGATTTGCATCTATTACCGTCACATGATGAGGCTTCCATTAATACATAATGGTTGGCTCCCCCTAAGTCTCCTATAGTAAGGGATAAAGGCCTTGTGGCTCCTTCACATCCCCCATAGCGAGGGATAGGCTCTTTGGACTCCATTGCGTCCCCTCATGAAACATCTTTACTTTTACCTCTTAGAATATATGTATAGAAGTAATTAGATGTGTGGAATCTTTACTTAGGTTCAAAAATTAAAACTTTGCAAATTGATCCTCAGGTACTGTTCACTGTGTGTATTTTTTAGATTTAACAGTCCAACTTTAAAAAATCATAACTAATTATAAAAAAAATTGTACGGACTGGGTTCAAGTCCCTATTTAAAACTCTTTCAATTGTCTTTAAGGAAAAAAAATATAAAACTAGACATTTACTTGACCAATTTATACAGTTAACTCATTGAAATTCAATTGGTCAATTCTGGAACTTATAGATTCTCTACTTCAACTTTGGAAATTAATATCTCCTAATGTACACATCAAATTGAGGTAAAATACCAATGCTTTTAAATCTTGGCATGTTTATTACATGCTCACCAAATTTTGTGGTAAGATTCAACCATTTACTTGGTCAAACCAAGGCTGGAAAATAACTGCTCTAGAGCCTACAAAATTGTCTTACCGACTTCAATTAGTCTAGCATGAATAAACCATTATCTTGGTCTCTCATACAATATTACACTTATGCAAACATGCCATAATTGTTCTATACAATTTTATTATATAAAATGACACATTACATAAATAGGAGAATAACGCATTTCATGCTAGAACATGTGATTCTCTACTTTTCATCTTCCATTCTTTGGCTCTTCTTCATGCTACACCTTCTATCATGCTTGAACTATATTGGTTGGTTAATGGAAGGGTAAAATTTGAGGGAATCTCAATAGTAAATAATACCATTAATGCATGCCACTGTATGCTTGAAAGATAACATGCTTGCTTTCATGAACTTATGCTAACATTAACATTCATGCATGCTTCTTAATTTCCTATATCATACAAATGGCCATGGTATATATGGAAACAGGAACATCATTCACTCATTCATGCTTAACATATTCAAGTAAAGCAACCAAGCATGTTACACACAAGCATAGCACAAAAGCACACAATAAAAAGTAAGTTTACTACCTTGTGCATAAGCTTCCTTCTTGATTTCCAGTTGCTCCCTAAGCTTCCCAACTGTGTGGACTTTTAGTTAACTTCATCAAATCATCCTCTTGGATATCTCAAGGTCCTAAACACAACCACATTGATCATACAACTCATTAGAACTAAGAACTCACACAATGTGGAAAACTAACTCATTTGAACTTAACATCTTTTTCTTCACTTTAGGATTAATGTTCTAGTTTTCTAAAAATTATTCTCAGTGTCCAATTCTACACAATTTTGCAATCCAAATATGAACTTGGATTTATCAAATTTACACTCCTTGCCTATGAAATTGTCTTGAGAGGTTGTCCATCTTGGTATTAAGGTTCCACTTTTTATTCCAATGCTTCTAACTTCAATTTTCCAACTTGGTTTCACTTAATTTTCTGTTCTAAATATATTGGAAGCCTTAGAATTATCAAAATCACATACTAGAGTTCAGAACTAGTCAAGACCATGGCACCTCTCTAGGCAACCAAGTCATGAAATTCAATCAACTATAAGCTAGAACTACTTGAATCCTAGTCTTTTCTATCCTTTAAACATATATCTATCTTCATACTTATCTCTCTCAAAATTTTCAGATTTAAACCAGCAAAAATACCACAAGATTTCAAGCTTCCAAATCCATCAAAATTCCTACACAAACTCAAGAACACAACTACTACAAAATCAAGAGCTAGAGTGGTCATTTTACCTTGATTGAAGCTTGAAACTTGAATCTTGCTCTTGTTTCTCTTTCATCCATGGCTGCCTCCTCTTTCTCTCTCCTCTCTAAATTTCTGCAGCATTTACACTTCCTTTCACTCATCTTGCCGTGCACACTTGGGAGAGGGGGTATTATAATGCTTCATTGCTAAAATCCCCTCCAAGTTGCCTAAAATTACAAGATGAGATAGAAGGCCAAGATTGCATCATACATCCATCTTGCGTAATATTTTCCACCTCTTGCATCATCTTCATGACATCAACAAAGCTATGTGGTGAAACCTAGAGGGGCTAAGCAAACTAGCATCTTGCAATGAAGTGGTGAAGGTTTGCTCTAAATCTGAAAGCGAGGAACTAAGGTCGTCAACGTTGAAATGAAGAAAGGGAGGAGGTTCTAAAATAGCCGTAGGTTTTTTTTTTCATTGCCACATCAGCCTTCATGTCACCATCTGTGGTCAACATGCGTATACTTAATGGGCAACATAGGTATACTTAATGTCTGTGTTGTTTTTGCCCCATTTAAAAATGTTCATGTCAACTTTTTCTCCCTTCAAAACTTAATGGTGCCAAACGCTCATAGGAAAATCTTGGATATTGAAATTGCACCTTAACCCTTATATTTTTGCTTGATAATTACTCTAATTCATACTTTTTACCTTTGAACTCCTCATATTTTCAAAGTTTACCAAAACTTAACTTATTTATCCAGTACTTAAAATTTAGGATGTTACAAAGTGAACTAAACCCTATCAGGAGGTAAGATCATGGGTGAGACACCTCTTGAACTTAGACCCAAGTGGTAGGTAAGAGAAAGGGAAGTTGATCGATGTGATTTTTGTGCCAACCACAGAGGGTCCAGGCCCACGTTAATGACTTAACTTATTTAACCAGTACTTAAAATTTAGGATGTTACAAAGTGAACCTAAACCCTATCAGGAGGTAAAATCATGGGTGAGACACCTCTTGAACTTAGACCTAAATAGTAGGTAAGAGAAAGGGGCTTGTTGATCGATGTGATTTTTGTGCCAACCACAGAAGGTCCGGGCCCACGTTAATGAGCCATAAGGAGGAGTAAGCATAGTAGGTTAAATATATATATATATATATATATATATATATATGTTTATGATCATGCAAATCTATATAAATTATATTGTCACTACTTCACTAATTTGTAATTTATTCCTTCATATTTCATAAATTAACTGTTGGTTACTACACTAATAGAAAAAATACTTTTCACTATGGTTTTAAGAAAAATGCCATTAGTTCCTTGTATAAATACTTTATTTTTATAGTGTTTGGATTGTTATATTAGTTTCTATTTGTTATGGGTGTGTTTTTGTGAATTTTGAAAAATAATTTATTTTTATAAATTGTAATTGATCATATGGGCTATATTCCTTATATTAAATACTTAATTTTTGTAGTGTTTAGACTGTTACATTGGTTCTTATATATTCGAGTGCATTTTTGAGAATTTTAAAAAATAATACATTTTTATTGGACCTTTTTGTTGTTAATTGGCTTATTCAATATATTGTTTCCTATTTGTTCAATACATTGCAAATTTCTTATAGCACTTGTTCATTCATTAACTCCTATTTGTTTATTTAATATTTTTTTTATCTTAATACATTTGCTAATTTTTTGTTGTGTTTGGTATTTTTGTATTAATTTTTGTTTGAGCAATGTGAGTATTACTTAGGAAAGTTATTGAAGATGACTATTCCTAAAATAAGAAAGTAACTTGTATGTGATGGGATAAATTTAATATATAAAAATTGGATTTGGCTCGATGAAATAATTAAAAGGACTCTTTTGTATGGAAATGAGAAAGTTGTGAACAATAACTTCGGGGATAGAATTTTGGATATATTTCATGATATTGGAGCCGAGTCCTTCTAACAGTTCTCTCTGATATATGAAATTTTACTAAGTGATGCTGAGATGCCATTATACCTAAGGAGTAAAGATAAGTACACAAGATTAAAATTTATATTGCAATTGATGGATTTGAAATTGAGAAATAGTTAGACAGATTCTAGTTTCACATAATTGCTCGAGTTGTTGAGTGATATGCTTCTTGCAAGCAATACACTTCCAATATGAATGCACAAGGCAAAGAAAATGTTGTGTCCAACGGGTTTGTCCTGTAAGAAGATACATACGTGCCCTAATGACTGCATACTATATAGAAATGAGTATGAAGGGATGAATAAGTGTCATAAATATGGCACTTCAAGATACAAAGTGAAGAAAGATGGTAGTGATTGTGATGAGATGACCAAATTGATACGATATAGCAAGATAATTTTTTAACTTCTAAGGATCCTTTACATATTCCAACTGGACCAATGACAACAGCAAGAGCTAAAAGAATTAAGGAAGATAACCAAATTGACATGATAAGCAAGATGAATTTTCAACTTCCAAGGATCCCTTTTACATATTCCAACTGGACCAATCACAAGAGCAAGAGCTAAAAGAATTAAGGAAGCATTGAATGGGTTAGTACAAGAGGTATTGACAAAGAAAATGACATTTAGAGCAACAAATCAGATTATAAATGGTGAGGACGTCATTAATTTCATTTTTGATGAAAATAGAGTTGCTGAACCTATTTTGGGCTTGGAGATATTAATTTAAAGGCCTTCGACCAAGTAGTACACATAAGGCTCATTTGGTCCTAAATAAGGGCTGAAAATACTGATTCTATTTTTATTATTGTAATTCTATGAAAATTAGTTATAGTTGGCAAACTTGACTTTTAAGTTACTTGCATTAAGTCCTTGTTATTTTATTTACTATTTTGAGTTCCTATGTTGCATTTGATGCTTTTGAGGTCAAATTTGAATGATCTCTTCAAAAACATTTTATGACTCATTTTGGAATTAGATTGGATTGTTGATTGAAAGTTATATTTTTGCACTTTATTTTTTTAGAGTGGATTCTCTCTAGGGTTCTTATTAGAAGTAACAGACTTATCAAGGCTTCATAAACCTTGTGGCATCTTCCAACACTTCAGGTCCTTGTTCTTCTATGTTTAAGGGGTTCAAGTATATCACCAGATCTCTGTTTAGCGTTCTTGAGGTGCATATATTTAGATTGGTTATGGGTACGAGATTTTCTCTAGTGGGTTCACATTGTTATTTTCAACTTGCCTCCCTCGTTGTATATGAAGTGAAAGTATATCATGTTGACTTTGATGATCTCAGGGCCAAAATAGTCTAGAAATAATATCGATGTGTACATGGCACCTTTGATTGAGGTTTTGAAGAAATTATGGGAGGAAGGTGTTGATGTGTTTGATACATATAAAAAAGAGACATTCAAGCTATGCACCATGTTCTTCACCACTATAAATAACTTGCCGGCGTATGAAAATTTATCAGGTTATAGTGTTAAAGGGCATATAGCTTGTCCCATATGTGAAAAAGGCACTAACTACACTCAAGCATGCAAAAGATGTGCGAGGAGATGGATACCAGAATTAATCAAGTTATGATGATAATAGGCTTCCCTACTTCCATCCAATTTTTAGAGGTAGTAAATATTCACTTCTTTTCAAGGGACATTTAACATGTATTTTGTCTTGAGTAATTTCTTTCATATTTTTAGGGTTCTCCTATGGTGACAAGTGGTAAGGGTAGCAATAATAAGGAGAAGTTTGTCTCCTAAATAAATGGGGAACCATGTGGTTTTTTCATTTTGACAAATAAAGGGACTTAAACCCTACCGCTCGAGGTATAGTATAAGCAGTCACCATGACAATTCACCTCAAGAGAATTACAAAGGACAAATAGAAGGTGACATTATATAATATCAAAATAGGTTTTGGCACTACACTGGTTCCCTACTCAGACGAGGTGTACATATTAGACAATTCTCTAGGGTAATTTCCTCTGTGGCCAACATCTCTAATAAAAAAGAAGGTCCCTTTAAGGAGGTGAAAGAGAAGCAAATATTTAAGGAGGTGACACAGAAACCAAAGTCAAAGGAGATCAAAGACAAGCTTTAATCTCTTCATCGGACCACATCCTTGTGATTTGATAATATGGCAACTCTTCATACTCTAGAGATGATATGAAGGAAGCACTAGTTTCACAATTCCACCAAGGATTTTGAGTACACAAGGGTCATATAAATTCACCTTGGACAATAATGACATAGTGCAATTCCTAAATTTTTATATGCTAGATTCAGCTGTCATTTAGTTATCCATATTGCAAGTTACAAATTTATTTTAATACTTTGTGTTTTATCATCCATGCACTTACTCCTTTCTCTTTTGTATAACAACCACTTCTATCGTAAATGCCAAGACAAAGAAAAAGGAGACATATATGGCTTCATGTGTCTGTGAGGCAAGTAACGATAGGAATTCGATGATGATGTATATGGTGGATATCATGACCCAATTCAAGACGTGGTTGATAACACACGTACCTATTATAATATTATAATAAAATCATATAGAATGTGGTTGATATTTGGACATTTATTATAATAAAATCATATATAACGTGATTTATATTTTATAGTATGTATTGGGCTCTCCTTGTCATTGTCCCTTGAGACAATATTGTTTACTCAATGTTTAGATAGCTAGATCCTGAGATTGTATACATCGTCAACATGTGAATTTTTGTTCATAGATTTATTAAGCATAAAATTAAGCATGTTATATAATATATTTCTTAATTGGCGATAGAGTTGTTCAAGGCTTCAATTTTTTCAAGGCGCATACACATGGTACTAATCCTGCATGGATTTTTCCAAAGTAAATTGTTTTCAATTGATTACGTTTTATTTTTATAAATTTATTAGGTATAATGTTTAATATTCGCTAATGTGCTCTATATTTTTCTATTTTGTTAGTAATGTCATCAACCTGTTGGTGTTGAATGTGGATACTATACGATCCGTTATATACACGAAATTAATGAGATAGGGCTCACGGAGAACTTTAATGAGGTATGAAGATGACACAATTAATTTTTGGTGATTCTTCAATTTATTTACATCTTTAAATACATACTTATTACTTCTAATTTACAGTCGTTCGATAACAAGTTGAGCTATAAAGATGACATAATCAACTAAGTGAGGGATTATTTGCTAAGAACAATACTTGTACACATACCTTGAAGATGAAGTACTTATAAAATTTTTGGTAAATATTTGATCAATAGTTTTTAAGTTGTTTAGGATTGATCATTGAATTATTTCTTTGATGTATATATGATGTACAAAGAGTTATTTAGTTAATTGAAAGTTTACAAATTTGAATTTCTTTTGTTACCATTTGTATTTTGGCATTATTGACTTCATACTTTATTGCCCAAAAATTAGTCTGTCTTGATTTTGCTAAATGCACAATGGTGTAAAATAAAAATTAATGAAAAAATAAAAAAATATACCTTTCCACGGTGGTAAATGGAGAACCTCTTGAAAGACTAAAAAGCAAAAAAATAAAAACTTTTCATGGTTGTTAACTAGATAATCGTCGTGGAAAGTATACAGTTAGCCATAATTGTTATCACCATTAAAAGTAAGCACATCAGAGTAAATAGAACGTGGCAAATAGTACAATTAATTGCGGTTAATATAGTAACCGCTGTTAAAGGTAACATTTTTCATGATGTTTTGTTTAAAAATGCTGTGAAAAGTATGAGTTTTATGGCGGTTAAAATGTGGACTTATTACATTGGTAGAATTCATGCTACTCATAAAAGCGCTGTGAAATGCCACTTTTAACTGCCATCAAAGACATTTTTTCAGTAGTGCTAGAACTTTATTTTTCACCCTTTGTTATTCAATATTTTTAGGCAAAGATTATAGTCACCCGCATCACGGAGGGAAAGAGTTGGAGGCCTAGACACTTGTTTAGCCTTGTATGCCTCTATGAATTTTGTGATTTGTGTAACGATTGATATATTGCCATTTAGGGCCATACTTTGTTTTGAATGTTTTGTTGGAACATGTTTACTTCCTCTCGATTATTGTGGTATTAGATTAGTGTTGTTAGTTCCCTGAAAGCCATAGGATTGTTTCATTTGTTTTATTGTGTATCCACACTTTTGATTGATCAAATATATTGTGGTATTATTTAGGAAAATTTTGTGTAGGCCGTGTGTTAGTGATTGGAATATTGTAGTGGACTTGTAGGAGGGTGTTTATGTTTGGAGTCCCCATGTCTATGTTATAATGGACTTGTGGGATGGGCTTTGAGCCTAATGTGATTGGATCTTGTGTTAAGAAAATAATTTTTGAAAATGGTCAATTTTTTATGAGAAAGCTTTTATAACCATGATAGTGCATTTGTTACAAGTTTCACTCTTTTCTACCAAGGTTAGAGTTGAACTTGTGGTCTAAGCATGATTTCTAAACTATTTATAAGTCCAATCCTTTTTCTAACCAAATAGATCTCCTTGTTGTATTGTTAATTGTTTCTATCATGGTGATAAGACTTAATTTTACCTTCTTAATTAATGTCATTTCATAACTTTTTATGAGGTTTATTTAGCTTAATTGCATGATTTGATGCTAATTTGAGATAATTTTGAATTCAAGGTTCTTATGTGCATTTATAACTTAAAAGGGCATTTTTGGTATGTTTTTGTGATTATTCTTAGAAAATTAATTATTGGTATCATTTTATCTTGTTTGGACTTGTTTTAATTGTAGGGACCTTGAAAGATCAAAATTTGAAGTGAAAATGACCGAGAAAAAGGGCCAAAAAACTCACAATGATGTCATTGTGCATTTGGCTACAACCTAATTGTTTTAGTTGTAGCCTAGTTCTTCTCTATGTCAGTTCACAACAGTGAAGAAATTTCCAAGAAATTTCTCACCACGGTGAATGTGCAAAAAATGTTGATACATGTTTGTTAGACTCAAATATTTTGATGATGACAACTTTAGAAAAGTTTTCAAAAAGTATTTTCAAACTGATAAAGAGCATATATCGATTAGCTCATCGATAAGAGGTTTACTCAATAAGCTTTTCGATAAATGAGAAAAATTTTTGGAAAAGAATTGTTTTTTGAAGTATATTTATCAAAAACCTAATCGATAAGTTTGTTTATCGATAAGACATTTGATAAATAAACTATTAAGAAACTCTGAATATTTGTTTTAATATCATTTCTCTTCAAAGACATATTCGATAATGCTATTTATCGATAAAGCTTTCGATAAATTTGCAAATGACTCAATGAATTTTATGAAATCATTTATCTAAGTATTTAACGATAAGATTTTTGATCGATAAAGACTTCAAACAAAAATAGCTTTGTGAAAATATTCTTGTAGATAATTCATTGAAGAGAAATGGGTTTATCGATAAAGCTTTTGATAAATGAAGCAAATCAAATGATTTCTCAGTTTAAAGAACTTATCAAATTTATCGATAAGCTATTTAATAAATATGAGGTCTGTTAAATTTTCAAAAACTCAATTTATTAAAGTACTATTCGATAAGGGCATTTATCGAAGAATACTTTGACAAGTATGAGAAAATTTCACTCACAGACTCGCTGACTTCATATTTAAAGTATTTAGAACTTTTGAGTGATTTATTGATAAGTTATTTGATAATTCTATTCTTTATATAACACTTTGATAAATCAGATACAAAAAACTTAAATCAAGTTTGATTCATTTATGATATTTATCGATAAGCTATTCTAATATGTCATTTATCTATAAGATGCATAACTATTCATTTATCGATATACTATCTTATTGATGAACTCTTTGATAAATACTGATATATTTTCAAAAGATTGAATCAAAATGAGAGAAGTGCCAAGGAGCGGGTTTTAAAAATATATTTTCAGTAGTCATTTTACATCAGATATATATGACATAAAACATAAAACACTCACATACAAATAAAACATAATCCACTTCTTCTTCATTCAATTTTGGTAAACTTACTGAAAGATAAGGGGTCTCACAAATCGAATCATTATCATCACAACCCTTTTACCTTAGAGAGCAACATACCATCTTTTATTTGCCAGATCAGTGATATAGAACACTTGCTTTGTTTAGTCTGTCATAATGAAAGTAGCGCTTAAACCTTGGTATAATTGAAAGATACCATAATACCTTTGCATGAGAGTTATTTGATCTGTACCTTGGTGTTTTACATATTGGACACTTCTCCTCATCTTCAAACTCTTTCCTGTATAATATGTAATCATTTGGGCATGCATGAATCTTTCTATACTGCATGCCTAAAGGACATATTATTTTCTTAGCATCATAATAGCTTTTGGGTAACACATTTTCTTTTAGAAACATGTTTTACAACAACTCAAGCAATTATGAAAAAACTCTATCATTCCACCTATGCCGGGCTTTCACACTTACCAATGTCAACACTGTATTCATAGGTTGTATTTTTGCACCTTGGGTATAGAGGTTTTTCTGTATCATTAGACATATTACCATATACATGTGACCGCATAAAAGTATCTCCTCCAACATCATGAATCATGTCCTCTACTCAATCATCAGTATCCATGTCATAATCAAAGGTCTATTCCACCTATTCAAATGCATTTGACCTTTCCATATTTTCACCATGCCATACCCATACCATATAACTCTTGCAAAACCCCTCACAAATTAGATGAGTATACATATCTGTAGGACTTTGTTTCCTCTCATTCAAACAACTCACACAAGGACAATAAAACCTTCCCTTATCATCATCACCATTTCGTTTAGTAAAATCCAAAAACTCCTTCACCCCCTTAGCATACTCAACACTTCTTCATTTAACATTTATCCAATATGATCCATATTTGTAGAAGACTAAAAAACTATAAAAATATGAAAGAAGAAAACCTAGCTTGCAGCTAATTATTAGAGAGAATATATCACACACAAGTGAAAGAACTCAACAATTCAAACAAGTAAATGATAACAATGAACCCAACAACTAACAACAAAAGCTACAGCCAGTAGTGCATAAATTTTTAGTTCTCAAGACAAGGAGTACAAAACAAAACTCACTGGCTGTGAAAGGCCAAGACTTAAACAAGTGAACCAGTGAAAAATGAGAGTGGGAGGCGCGAAGGGAGTTTCGATTAAATTAAAGTGTATTTGGTAAAGCAAATCTACACTAGATAAAATGAAACACCGATGTAGAAATAACTTTTTCTAAACTGGACATTATATTCTACACTGGTCACTTTTACAACCAGTGTAAAATATTATAAATTAATTATTTCATAAATAAATCTACACCAGATGAAATGGAACACCAATGTAGAAATAACTTTTTTTAAGCTGTACATCATATTCTACACTTGTCACTTTAAAAACCAGGTATAAAATATTAAAAATTATTTTATAAAGAAATCTACATAGGATGAAATTTATATTTGGCATAGAAAATGGGATAATCTATAATTGACATTGACATGTCTGGTTTCAATTTGTTGTATTTTTTTATTTTTAAAAAATAAAAGAACACCGTGTCATCAAAATAATAACTTCATTCATTCAACTTTATTAAAAACTTTACATCAAAAGTTTAAAATTTCAAAAAATATCTATCAGAATAGATAATATATTCTTTCTTTTTATCATTATGTAAAAAAATAAAATAGGAGGGGCAGATAAAGGTTACAGGCTTTCACTCCTCATCAGACTCAGAGTTTTGGGATTTAGAGTGGGTAGGATCAACAAGATTATAGAAGCTATCATTTAATTGATGGCAGCAAACTTCTGAGTAGAAAGCTCTGAAATGGTCTTTCAGTCTGTTAACTTTCTGAGTCAGTTGTAAAAGTTAGGATGTTTGTCTTCAAAATCTTTTGTGTGGTGGAGAAGGAGGTGTACGTGAGGAAGAAGACATTGGAGAGTTTAGATAGAATAAAAGAAAAGAAAATAGAGATAAAGTAATGAGACAAAAGGTACTAATAATAGGAATTGTATACATATGGTTGAGGAATAAGAACGGTTTTAGAAAATAATATCGAAGAATGCAATTGGCCTTCTATTATAATTAGTACAAATATTGGGAATTGAATAAGTGAAATGAACAGTATGTAGAAGGTACTGAAAAGAAGTGAGAAAATATAGATAAGAAACTGAAGAGTTAGAATAAAAAGATATTTAACACCGGGTATAGATATTTTACACAGGTTATGTGTAAATCTGATATAAATATTTTATCTTAGTTACAAAAATGCCACTGGTCACTTTTTTTAAACTGTCTCCACAAGGACCAGTTTAGAAATGGGGCTTTAGAAAACATATTTTATAATAGTGTTAATAAATACATATTTGTAGTGATTTTAGTGTGTTTAAAGAGAATTTTATTATTGATTTTTATCCCCATTTATCAATATGTTGAGGAATTAATAAATAAAATAAAAATTGAACAAGTGAAAATTCATTGATATTATTTTAGTGATTAATTGGATAAATAATCTATTAAATTTCTATTACAGGAATGCAGTAACCAATCAGCAGATTAGATGGAGGTCAATTGATAGCTGGATAACAAAAGTATATGTTGGATTGAAGAAATGGGTTTACAGAATCACATGGATAGAGTTGCTAACAGATTGATCATGTGTTCGATCCATGAATTAAGGAGATGATAACAGAAACAAGTGGGAGATTCACACATGTGCTAATAGCTAGAGGGAGTCCAATTCAGATATGAAGTCATTTATTCCATACTTCTATATATCACTGATGTATCACATACTCTAGACATATCATTCACGTATCAGATCCAACACATATCATTCTCACACACATCACACTCTGATTCCATCATTCCATCTCCCATATACCAGACACCTCATGTCATTCATCACTCACGACATTCCATACCCTATTTTCACTCTCCATCTCTATTATCTCTTCATATGTACTCTTGCTCTATTCTAGGTAGGAGAACCAGAGGACATTATATTTCCATCTTCATCTTCTCTTTCTACATTCCCCATCACTACTGTTGGTTTTACTGCTACTGTTGAAGTCTTGACAGCAATAGGAGGCTAGAGTTGCTGTGCTCTCTTGGAGATGATGCTAAACCAGAATCCTTAAGCTAAAACAGGGAGTTTATTGTGTAATTCAGATTTAATTGTATCGAGTTGATGTAATTAATTTTGGTATTATTGATGTAATTAGAGTTAGTAGATGATTTATGATTAGGGAACTGAGTTAGATTTCCTATTTCTACATAATTGATACTTTGATTGATTCTCATCTGTGGACCGAGTGGACATGGTTGTAGTTAATTAGAGCAATTATATAATAGAGTATAGTTGTATATGTTTAATTCATCTTCTTCTATCTCTTGAGTTGAATGATTCTTATTTCTCTATTTAATGTCTACGAGTTATAGCTTTGATTGAGATTTAGCTGGCGAGTTGTTAGCTAACACAATCTAATTCAACTAATTAACTCTAAATATTTTGTTGATAATGAAGGTAAGTAATCTCCAAGGGAACACACTTATTATTGATTCATTTCATCATCATAAATACCTAAATTCATAAACAGTAGGGTTTACATTCATAATTAGTTCAAATATCTCATCTCACAATTCATCTGATTAATTTGTTAATTTGTGGCTCATTGGATTAATTAGGAACTTTAGCATCTATTTAGGCTCCTTTTGAATTGACCTAAGTTAGCTTTACTTTACTATTAGTTAGCTTAGTTTTGATTGATAATTAAAATGACAATTATGAAAATGGTGTTGTTGCCATGGAACTTTAGTTGTTAAGGTTTCCTAAGCAATTTGTTGGGCCTCAAAAACATAAAAAGAATATAGGTGTTTTAGTTTTTTTGCCAATTTAGTATTTTCTCTTCTTGAATCATGACCAATTACCTTTTTAGTCACGACTAGACTGCGAAAAATTGATTTTTGAATCTCTGTGATTTTTAGTCATGACCAGAGTGACATTTGGTCATAACCAAAAACTTTATTTGCTCTCTGTAACTTTTAGTCTAGACCGGATTGCTTTTTGGTCGCAACCAAAATTCTTTATCCATTCAATTTTTTCCCTGTGATTTTTAATCATGACCAGAGTGACATTTTGTCACAACAAAAAACTTAAAATTTCAAGAAATAGCTCTTTGTGATTTTTAGTCGCAACAAAAGTGATATTTGGTCACAACCAAAAATCCTGATTCAAAAATTTTGCTCTTTGTGACTAACAGTCATGACTTGAAGTTCATTGTTATTGCGATTGCAGCTCTCTGTGATTGTTAGTCGTGACCTACTATCATTTTTGTCATGACCTGATTATTTTGTACTGAGATTATCTGTGATGTACTTGATATCCTACATCATTGTTGAAGTGTAATTTACATGCCCAAAAGCTCTTAATTCTTTCCTTTGGATAGAGAAATCAATATAACACTTAGCAAAATTAAGAAGGCTAAAATCCTAAATCAAGCTAGTGTTGCATCTGTTATTGAGCCTAGTTCTTTTGGTGAATCTGTTGTAGCTAAAACTGAATTTGCATCAGGTAATATATTAGATAATTATTTTGTCATAGACCATATTAGTGAAGGAGAAACCCATACTCATAATCAGAATAATCAAAATGAGCAACATGGAGAGAATAACATAAACAATAGAAGGGCATGTAGGAGCATAAGAGAACTCACTTCTTCTAATGTAAACTTTTATCCTTTTCACACTTGTCCTTCTTCGGATGTTAATTTTGAATTGAAAGGACCTTTGTTAAGTAACTTACCAAAGTTTTATGGATTAGCAAGTCAGGATCCTTTCAAGCACTTGAAGACTATGCAGTGGGTTTGCTCATCCATGAAACCTATAGGTACTTACATAGATGATATGCAGAGACAAATATTCCATTTTACACTTAAAGGACAGGCAAATGAATAGTTTTATATGCTGCCACATCATGCACCTCAAGCCTTTGACTCCTGGAATAACTTGAGGAATTATTTCTTAGAGAGATACTTTCCTACTTTCAAGACTACTACATTGAGGAAAGAGATTTTTACTACAAAATAGTTAGCTCAAGAGTCATTTCATGAGTTTTGGGGAAGGTTTCAAGAGCTACTAGCTAGATGTCCATACCACCAGATTCTAAGTGAGTATTTGGTGCAGTATTTTTATTTAGGATTGCTCTTTGTATGCTAAAAGAATTTGGATGTAGCTGCTAGGGGTTCCATTGATGATTTGACACCTGATGAAGCATGGAACTTGATTGAGAAGAAAGAAAATAGTGACCAGCAGTATGGGGGCTATGATGCTAGACAAATTTATGAAGTTTCTGCAAGGTCTTCTCAAAATTATAATAGCTTATCTTCTCAAGTTGCTGCTATAAATTCTCAGATCAACAATTTAGCTCATAAATTGAGCAATTCACATGTTCAAAGCCCATACTCAATCTCTAATTGCAACTAGTTGTTAGCTTTATTATTCTCCTATGAACACTAGTGTCAATTATCCTACTCACTGTGAAGATGTATCAACCATTTATCAAGGCAAACAAAACCAGTATCCACAAAGGAATCTATACTCCAACACATATAATGAAGGATGGAGAGATCATCCCAATTTTAGATGGAGGGATGGAGGTAGAGACAAGAATTTTGGGTAAAACAGATTCAACAAAGATAGACAAGTGGTTGAATCTTCTAGAGTTATGGAAGTACCTTGTGTTATAAAGAATGATGGAATATCTGAGATAATAAAGAGCATTAATGTGATAAACTCAAATATAAACTCCATAAACACAAACTTCAGCTCTAACTTCAAGGACTTGAGATCTATTGTGGAGAATAACTTAGCAATGATAGATTCTAGGTTTACTAACTTGGAGAGTAAAATAGAACAGTGGTAAGCAAAGGCTACAAACATGAATGGTTATGTATCATAGCTAGCCAATTCAATAAGTGATATTCATGAAATGATCAGTAGAAATCTACCTTCAAATACAGTTGTTAACCCCAAATCTGTAAATGCTATAAGCTTAAGAAGTGAAAAAATAGTGTGGAACATAGATACAGAAGATGATAAAATGGATAGTAGAGAAAATGAGCAGTAGAACAGATCTAGAACTGAAAAGTTGATTGAAGAAAAATCTTCATTCATGCCAAAATCAGAAAGCAGCATAGAGAAGGGTATGTTACAGCAGAAAAATGAGCAAACTATATTGAAGGATGCTACAGAACCATATGTTATGCATGATGCAGTTACTGGTTCCAGTAGTGCAAGTAAGAATTCAGACAGAAACTAGAATCCAAAGGAGCATGAAGAGGCAGAACTGAAGTACAGAGAGGTAAGTATTAAATACCTACCTTTTCCTAATGCATACATGTGTCCAAAGAAGGTTTTAAAAGATAAACAAGAATGAGATATTTTGAATCTGTTCAAAAAATTGGACGTTAATCTGCCACTTGTGGATCTAATTAAAAGTATACCTAAGTATGGGAAATTTATGAAAGAACTTTGCACTACTAAAAGAATCTGCAAACCAAATGAAAAGGTTCAAGTGGAATATAGTGTGTCAACTTTACTTAAGCCATAACTTTCTATCAAATATAGTGATCCAGATTCCTTTACAATCCCAATCACTATAGGCAAGTTTCAATGTGCTAGTGCTCTATTAGATCTTGGTGTAGCCATCAATATAATGCCAACTTCCATTTATCCATCATTAGACATAAACATAAGCTCACTTAAAGAAACATCAATGATAGTGCAACTTGCTGATCGAACCACTAGGAAACCTAAGGGACTTTTAGAGGACATATTAGTGAAGGTTAAAGACTTGATTATACCTGTAGATTTTTATGTTTTGGATATGTCACATGAGTCAAATTCAAAGGGACCTATTATCTTAGGTAGGCCATTCCTTATAACAGCCAACACTGTGATAAGCATAAAAAATGGGAGCATCACAATGGAAGTGGGTGATAATGTCATAACTTTTAATGTCTATCAAGCAATGAGACATCCATTTGAAGATTACTCACTGTTAGGGTTAAGTACAGTTGATACATATATTGAAGAAGCTAAAGAGGAACATAAATTGCTGCTGCTACAAAATTCTAATAAGGCTGAATGTGAATTGCTTGAATATGAAATTTCTTTTTCTGAATTTTCTTTGGACAGTAATGGTGATGTGTCAAGTACTTACCATATTTCAGCTGATAGCTTACTTTCTATTATACAATCTTGTTTTTATCTGTTACTGACATTTTGAATGAAGGATTTAGAGAGAAACATGATAAAATTGTAGGTGAGAACCTAGTTCCTGAAAATCTGATTACAAGGACAGAACTATATAATACAGAATCTGTGGGGACAAAATTGGTTAAGCCTATTGCAACTTTGGAAACTAAGAAGTTGGATCCATCATTTGTCTAACCACCTGAGTTATAACTCAAACCACTTCCTAGTAACCTTAAATATGTGTTTTTAGCTGGAAATGATACATTACCTATTATAATTGCTAACTCACTTTCTATTTCTGAGGAAGCAATGCTAATTTCAGTTTTAAAAACACATAAGAGAGCAATAAGCTGGGCTTTAGCTGATATACCTGATATAGATGCATCTGCATAAACACAAAATTTTGTGGAATGATAGAGCCAAGCCTATTAAACAGCAACAAAGAAGGCTAAACCCCTTGATATTTGATGTGGTTAAGAAAGAGGTAACTAAGCTGTTAAATGCTAGCATTATTTATCCAATTTCAGATAGTGAATGGGTAAGTTCAGTTTATATGGTGCCAAAGAAAAGTGGTATAACTGTGGTAAAGAATGAACTAATTTCTATTAGAGTGCAAAATTCATGGAGAGTATGTATTGATTACAGGAAATTGAATGATGCAACTATAAAGTATCATTTTCCTTTACCATTTATAAATCAAATATTAGAGAGACTTGCTGGAAAGGCTAATTACTGTTTTCTTGATGGTATTTCAGGGTATTTTTAGGTTCCAATCGCACTGAAAGACCAAGAGAAGACCATATTCACATGCCCATTTGGTACCTATGCTTATAAAGGATGCCATTTGGCTTGTGCAATGCTCCTGGAACATTTCAAAGAGCTATGATGTCCATATTCAGTGAATTCTTAGAAAGCAACATGGAGGTATTCATGGATATTTTACAGTGTATGGTAAGGACTTAGCAAGATGCATTGAGAAAAAGCTTGTGCTGACTTTTGAGAAATGCCATTTTATGGTAGATAAAGGCATATTTCTAGGACATTTAATATCTAAGAATGGGATTGAAGTAGATACAGCTAAGATTGAGGTTATTTTTTCTCTTCCTTATCCCATATCTTTAAAGGAACTAAAGTTATTCCTAGGACATGCTGGATTCTATAGAAGATTCATTAAGAACTTTAGTAAGATTGTATCTCGACTTTCTAAACTCATGCAAAAAGCTATAGAGTTATGTTTTGATGATACTTGCAAGAAAGCATTTGACACTAATACAACTATGCTTATCACACCACCTATACTTGCTACACCTAATTGGCATTTATACTTTGAGCTTTCATGTGATGCATCAAATGAAGCTATAGGTGCAATGTTAGGACAGAAAGATAATATGCTATCTAAAGTCATTTTATATGCCTCTAAGACATTAGATAGAGCTTAAAAGAACTATACTATAACAGAAAAAGAACTCTTTGCCATTGTGTTTGCACTTGACAAATTCATATACACTGACCATACTGCTATAAAGTTCTTATTTAAAAAGCCATAGTTCAAGCCTTGACTCTTGAGATGGATGCTGCTAATCCAATAATTTAATGTGAAGATAAGAGATAAAATTGGAGCAGAGAATGTGGTAATTGACCATTTAAGCAGGTTGCTTGAAAATACAAGAGAGTATTAGATTCTTACATCACTTGTGATACATTTAGAGATTGTTCTATTTTTGTGATTTTTGTAATTACACCTTAGTATTGTCACATAGTGAACTATATTGTTATTGGTCTAATTTCACCTTCTTTATCTCATTTCCAGGGCTAGAAGATCAACCATGAGGCAAAATTTTACATTTGGGAACCCCCATTATGTGGAAGATATGTAGTTATCAAGTTATAAGAAGATGTGTGCCAAGTGAAGAAGTGGACAACATTCTTATAGCCTATCATTCTTCTATTTGTGGAGGACATTTCAGTGCAAAGAAGACTTCAAGAAAGATCCTTAATGCTGGTTTTTACTGGCCGTAGCTATTTAAAGACTGCTACGAATTATGTAAAGCTTGTGATAGATGCTAAAGTTTTGGTGGACTAACTGAAAGGCATGAAATGCCTTAGCATCCTATGCTATTTTGTGAGGTGTTTGAAGTATAGGGCATTGATTTTATGAGACCATTTCCACCATCTCTTGGATATATATATATTCTGCTAGCTATGGACTATCTCTCAAGTTAGGTGGAAGCTATACCAACAATGAAAGATGATACAGTGGCAGTTTCCAAATTTCTCAAGTTACACATCTTCTCAAGATTTGGTGTCCCAAGAGCTATAGTGAGTAATTAAGGCTCTCATTTCTATAATAATATTTTAGGTGGGTTATTTGCTAAGTTGGGGATCAAGCACAAGGTTTCAATAGCTTATCATTCACAAACAAATGGTGAAGTTAAAAATTATAATAAAGCTATTAAGAGGATTCAGGAGAGGATAGTAAGACCCTCAAGGAAAGATTGGAGTGTAAGGTTAGATGAAGCTTTATGGGCATACAGAATAGATCATAAGACTCTACTTGAGATGTCCCCATACATAATGGTCTATGGTAAAACATGTCATCTATTAGTTAAAGCTTGCAACATGGATTTTGACACTACTAGAGAAGAAATGATGTTGCAGATTCAGGAACTGGAAGAAATAAGACTCGATGCTTATGAAAATTCCAAGATTTACAAGGAAAGAGCCAAGCTTATGCATGATAAATAGATTTTGCGTAAGGAATTTTAGGTTAGAGATAAAGTTTTGAGATTTAAGGCTAGATATTCTTTCAAACCTAGAAAACTTGCTGCAATACAGGATGGTCCATATGTGGTGACTAAAATCCATGACTATGGAACAATTGAATTGATGGATGAAGCAGATGGTACAACATTTCAGGTCAATAGCCACTTATTGAAGTTGTACAAGGAGAACTTCAAACTATCATGATGTTCAGGTTGTCTCCTTCCTTGTTTCCACACTTACAATAGTTCTTTAATAAGTTTTTCTTAT
Source organism: Leucaena leucocephala (assembly GCA_037074615.1). NCBI lineage: Eukaryota > Viridiplantae > Streptophyta > Magnoliopsida > Fabales > Fabaceae > Leucaena > Leucaena leucocephala. Next base: position 19,963,744 of record CM073515.1, on the reverse strand, counting down.
ATACTTGAGTTATTATTTGTTGATTAAGTGTGGGGGAGGAGACCAAGTCAGTAAAGAGATAGAAATTCTAATAAATTTATCTGAGATTATAATTCAATTTTGTCCTAATTACTTCTGCCCTTGCATGTGCTTCATTATTTCTTCACATTGAGGATAATGTAGAAATTAAGTGTGGGAGAGGATGAACTTTAGTATGTGAAATAGGTAAATAAAAATTAGATAATTGCTGTGGTTCTATATCTTTTGGTCGTGACCTTGTGTTGTTCTTGTTGCGACTAATGTTGCGAATATGTCAAGTTTCTTCTCTATAAAAATTAGTCGCGACCAATGCCTATTTTTGAGGCGACTAGGAGTTCATATGTTATGATGTTTACCTGTCTGTGATGTGTAGTCATGATCTGTGCTTATTTTTGTCGCTATTGTAACTCTATGAATTTTGGTCATGATTGTATTGACACTTTGGTCCGACTAAAGAATATGTGATTATCAAGTTACTCTATGTGATTATGAGTCACGACTAGTGTCCATTTACGTGGCGACCAATATTCCTTATTTTCTAAAAATTTCTTCTCTGTGTAAAACAGTCACGACCTGATGAACTTTTTATCATGACTAGAATTGATCCTCTGATAAAAAAATTTTCTGTCTCATTCTAAGGGTGCTTGGTCTATTGGAATTTAATGTTATGGAATCTAATTGAATTTTGAACATTGGCAAACTTAAGGAAGTATGAGTTACTTGTTTCATTGATCTACTACTAGATATTGTGCATCACAAATGGTTGATCTCATGTATTTTGTTAATATTCATGCAATCTAGTTATGGTGAGTCAATTAGGGAGAGTAAGCCAAATGGAAGGAATTTGAGCTTCCAACATATACTCCTTTATATTGTGTGACACTATCTAGTTTGGTAACTTTACAGAACTTGTCTCAATCCTTAATTCAAAACCACATTAGCTCTTTGAAATTGTGAATATGAAAAGGGCATTTCTTTCAAAACCCTTGTGACCAAACAATAGCGACATAAATATTAAATCCTTTGCTTAACCCTTTGAGACCTTTACTTTCTTTTAAAAGTCTATCATTGATTAATGAATATTGTACAAGATATTTGTTGCTGTAGTAAGTCTTTAATTGTGAAATAAGTTGTATCACTTTTTGACTATCCGAACTTTAAAGTATTTGTTATTTGGTTCAATAGTTAAAAGAAAAGAAAAGCACAAAGAAAAAGTACATAAAAGAGAAAAAAGAAGAAAGAAAAGAGAAAAAAGAGATAGACCAGATGACAAGATATGATATTTAACTTGTATAAAAGGAAATTAGTTAGTAACTTGTGATTTTCTGCAATTGCACAATTGAAATTGTGATTAAGTGTTGAAGTAGCTTGAAGAAATAAAATCATGTGCAGTATTTCATTAATCATTGACATGCATTGCTATTTCATTATGTAGCCTTTTCAATATTACAACCTAATAAAGACCCTTTGATTCACAACCCTTGTGGCATTTAGTGGTAGAGATGTAGGATAGTTACAAGCTTATGGGAAACCTAAGCTAGATGGTCGAGCGAAAATTACCTTGATAAGAGAGTGAGCGAAACACTATACCTTGTGAGGAAATCTCAACCTAGTTGCTTACTATGATTTAATTGCATGAGTTAGATTCTTTAATTGATAAGATTAGTCTGGATTGTTGCCAATTGAAAGGAGAAAATTGATGATTGCAAGTGCTTATGCTGAATCTGTATTGCCAATTTTGTTGAACATGTGTGTTTAAATTTTAATTTTAATCCATAATTTTGCTCTAAGTGCAAAAGCTAAGTGTGGGGGAGTTGATAAACTCATATTTGTAGTGATTTTAGTGTGTTTAAAGAGAGTTTTATTATTGTTTTTTATCTTCATTTATCAATATGTTGAGCAATTAATAAATAAAATACAAATAGAACAACTGGAAATTAATATATTATTTTAGTGATTAATTAGATAAATAATCTGTTAAATTTCCATTATAGGAATGTAGTAACCAAGCAGCAGATTAAATGGAGGTCAATTGATAGCTGGACAAGAGAAACATGTGCTGGATTGAACAAGTGGGCTAATAGAATCACATGGATAGAATTGTTAACATATTGATCATGTGTTGGATCTATGAATTAAGGAGATGATAACAGAAGCAAGTGGGAGATTCACACATGTGTTGACAATTGGAGGGAGTCCAATTTAGATATGAAGTCATTCATTCCATACTTTATATATCATTGACACATCACAGACTCCAGACATATCATTCAGGCATCAGATCCAACACACATCATTCTCACACATATCACACTCTGATTCTATAACATCCTCCTTTTCTTACATCTTAGGGACCATTCAGTAGCATTTGGAACCACTTCTAGGGCCATTGAAGTCAAATCATACAATCTAGAATTTTACTCCCAGCCAGTACTGATCACTGTGTAAATTCCAGCGGAGTGACCTGACCAGGTCCATGTGGCTACTCAGAGCTAACTTAATATTATTTCAGGGAAAAATAACTCGTTAACCATGCCTTGACCAGGTCCATGTCAGTCAACGTCCGAAGTTTACTGCTCATCCTGCGTTTTCCCCTGATTCCAGCACTTTGGTCCCAACTTTGATAAATCGTATCTTTATGTGTAGACATCCAAATGAGATATTCTATATATAAAATTGAAGATTGGAATGTCTACTATTTACTGGAAAAATATCATACATTTATTCAATCATTTACTATTTATAATTACAGCTCGAATGTCAGTGCCTCACCACGAGTTACTGTTCACAGTGACAATTTCCAGCAATTATACATACATGAATCACATATCAATCATACTAAGCAATTAACATCTCTTCATGCATCTTTATCTTCTCCATCTTGAGAAGACCTGCTATAATTGAATTGATATGGAAGGGGTGAGATTTTTGGAGAAATCTCAGTAGCAAATGGTACTAAACAATGCATGCATTAATGAATACTTGTGCTTGCTTGTGAAAGTGTTAACATTGTCTAATGTGCATGCTTCCATATTACATATGAAATACAATTGGCCAAAGTAGTCATAGGAATAGAGCTTCATACATAAGCACATGTTCAACACAATTCAACAAAGCCATAGCACATCAAGCATAACATTCAATGCATACAAGTTTAGGATTAGTTCACTACCTGACATATAGCTTTTCTTCTAGCTCTTAGCCTTTGCTCTAAGGTTCATTCTTTCCATAGGCCAGAGCCTATACATATCATAATAATATCTTCATTATTATTCTATCAGCATAGCTCTATTTAACTCATGCTTAACTCAAGGGTAATATCCTTAATCTGACATTCCCCTGTCTTCCTTTCTACCTTTAGCTATCTTTATTAATAGAGATATTTCTCTATTCTAACTACTAAGAGCAATCCTCTACTTTATTGGAGCAGGGACTAGATAACTTTCTTACCTCATTCCTAAGCTTTGCCCAGCCCCTCGGCTCCTCAGACTGCTCCTGGCTCCACCAGAACTCCTTCCTTTCTTTCCTTTCCTTCTCTCTTTCTCTCTTTCTCTCTTTTTTCTCTTCCTTTTCCTTGCTAGGCCGTGGTGTGCCTTGAAATGGGAGGGGAGTGGCCTATTTATAGGTGAGAGGAGGTGAAATGAATGGTCCAGATTGATTTGTGATGAATGGCTTAGATTGCTTGCTTTCTCAAGAAGCTTTGCCTGCATCATCACGATGACATCACCCTCCTTGATGACTCACCACTCATGACATCATCTAGGACACCTCAAGGGTATATGTGGCAAAATGTGGGGCCCTTGGGACACCTCACTAGTTGACTCAGCCTTTCCAGAGAGTTCCAGAGTCTTTTCCTTGAATGGACTGCCGAGATCGTGCCACGTGTCCTCTTGCTTTTTCTCCTTTTTCTCTAATCATGCCATGTGTCCTTTACTTTTCTTCTTTTACTATAATCATGCCATGTGGTGCATTGTGGGCCCCATTTATGTCTTCTCGTGATTCCAGCTCACTTTACCCAGTTCTATCTTGGATTGGGTCACTTTACTTTATTGAAAAAGCACTAAAACATTATTTTAATGCCTCTTGGGCCCACATCACTCTTGGCCTACGTTTTTGGGCCTTGGATTGTCACCTTGGGTTTCTAACCAAGTCCAAATACTCTGGTGGCTCGGTTCCCAAGAAACATCCTTAGTAAATTATCAAAATACCCTTAATACCTCTTTAGTATTTCTAGGGGCACTATTATCTTTTCATACCTTACTAGAGTATCTCTTGACCCTGGTCAACTATCTAGATACCCTTTCTTGACTGTCTAACCTTAGTCAAATGATCATAACACCTTTCATCTGACTCTAACTCAATGACACAACACAGTGGCATACCTTCAGTGGCATTTTCATAATTCTTCATTTTTCTCTGTCTTTATTAGCCCTGGCCCACATATTTATCTGAAAAATATCATTGGGCCTATAAGGTGCCATTTTGGACCCTCTGTATGATCCCCTATCTTCATGGGCTCAGTTCCCGAGAAATTCCCCTGAAACCTATTTATCAAGTCTTTTAATTCACTGTAAATTATATAGTAAATTCTACAGAACTCCTTTTTGAGCTCTGTCAGTTTCAAAAATTCTTATATTAATTATAGGAATTTACTGCCACATTTCATCTGATTTTGAGGTCTAGAGAATACTGTATTAATTTTCCTTCTCTTCAAAAATTAATATAAATCTTTCGGGACCTCCTATCAAAACTTTGTGTTGCATCATACTCATCAGCATAATTTTCTCTATTTACTGAGACCTCTGCTCAATAGGGTATGGTAGCATCCCTTTTTCAAGCTATATTCTGTGCTTCTAGGCCTAAAAATTAGGATATGACAGATTCCATCATTCCATCTCCCACACACCAAACACCTCATGTCATTCATCACTCACTCACGCCATTCCATACTCCATTTTCTCTCTTCATCTGCACTCTTGCTCTGTTCTGGGCAGGAGAACTAAAGGACATTCTACTTCCATCTTCATCTTCTCTTTCTACATTCACCATGATTACTGCTGTTGAAATCTTGACAGCAATGAAAGGCTAGAGTTACTGTGTTCTCTTAGAATTGATGCTGAACCAGAATTCTTGAGTTAAAATAGGGAGTTCATTGTGTCTTTAATTCAGATTTAATTGTGTTGAGTTGATATAGTTAATTATGGTATTACTAAAGCAATTATAGTTAGTAGATGATTTATAATTAGGGAACCAAGTTGAATTTCCTATTTCTACATAATTGATGCTTTGATTGATTCATTCATAGACTGAGTTAGACATGGTTGTAGTTAATTAGAGCAATTCTATAACAGAGTACATTTGTATCTGTTTAATTCATCTTCTTCTATCTCTTGAGTTGAATGATTCTTATTTCTCTATTCAATGTCTGTGAGTTGTGGCTTTGATTTAAGATTTAACTGGCGAATTAACACATTCTAATTCAACTAATTAACTCCAAATATTCTCTGGATAATGAAGGTAAGGTAATCTCTAAGGGAACACACTTGTCATTGATTTATTTAATCATCATAAACACTTAAGTTAATAATAGTAGCATAGGATTTATATTCAGAATTAGTTCAAACATCTCATCTCATAATTCATTTAATTAATTTGTTAATTATAGCTCATTGGATTAATTAGGAACTTTAGTATCCATTTAGGCTCATTGTGAATTGACTAGGTTAGCTTCACTTTACTATTAGTTAGCTTAGTTTTGTTTGATAATTAAAATGACAGTTATGTGTTGTATGCATGTTTTAGACTATAAGGTGTGTGTTATATGTATTTTATTATATTTTATGTATTAAATGGCGGTATTGGAATGGCATGAGACATGACATTTGTATTATTTTGAGCCATGAGATACATATATTCATATAATTAAATTGTTATGCAAAATGATATGTTGTTACTTAAATTTTGTTTCTTTATAGCGGAGAATTGGGTTTGGGCAATGGTGAATCTTGTTCTTGAAGTATTTCAACATTCCTTTATTATCAATCATACTGTTTGGCACTTTATCATGCCCCTAAAGCTCTGTCTTAACCTCGGTCTAGATTTGAGATCGAACACTTGGGTAGAGACCTCTTAAGCCTTGGTCAGACCACAAAGCTTGGGGAGAGGATCTATTGAACTAAATGAGTAAGATAAACTAGGTCCATGTCTAAGAGTAATAAGGAGAAGTAAGGTGGATGGATTTGTTATGGTAGATTATAATATTATGATTTGTTATAATATATTATACTATTTCACTAACTTATATTTCATTCTTGCATACCTAATAAATTAATTTTTAGTTACTGGGACTTTAGGTCTCACCTCTCTTTTCTTTAAATTTTGAGGAGAGCCTATGACTTTTACGCATTGCAAAGGGAAGCAACTTATAACATAGGCTTCCATAGCCTTTATATGTATGTCTATGTGTGGTGATGTAAGAATTGTATATTGCAATCTAAGGCCACCACATGTTTTTTATTAACTGTTATTTTAGTTTGTCAGAGGCCATGAGATTGTTGCATGTGACATGTTGTGGATCCAAACGTTTGATTATCATTTATGTTATGGAATTATTTGTTAAAATGACAGTTTCACCCAAGAAGGGGTGAATTGGGTGATCTTAAAAATTTAAAAACTTTAACAAAATCATAAAGATTGAGTATAGAAAGATTTCACTGAGAGAAGTAGATAAAAGAGAATTGTACATAATAGATTTATATTGGTTTAGCCCAACCTATGTCCAATCCTCATAATTTCTCTAAGTATTTCACTAATCTCCAAGATGTTTTGGGCTCTTGGTGTCTCAGTACATCAATGAGAGTATCTCTCTCACTTTCCTTACTTCCTATAAGGTTACAATACCACTCAAGAGTTGGTATCTTAGATAATAAGTGAAAATTTATGGCTCTCTCTTTACTAGAGTGATTGTGATAAACACTAAAGATCAAAACTTAGGAAGTTATGGCATAAACCATCCACATAATAAACATCTTCAATCTTCATTCGTTCTTTACTTCCAATTTCACCAATTCTAGCAATCGTTTCATATTGATTTCTTCAAAAGCTGACTTTTCCTCCATCTTTAGTTGTGAGTTTGAAAAACTTGTTAACATCTCTAGTTTTGTGTCTTGAGCATCTACTATCAATGTATTATTTCCTAGTCTTGGATGCCTTGAGACAAAACTGCAAAACAATCATCTAGTTTTAGGTGCCTATATTTTCTTGGGTTCTAATTCGTTAGTTCGAATAACTTTAGACTCATAAGTATCCTTAAGTACCCATCTCAATATCCTGTAGGTTCTTTTCCTCTTGTGATAACAAGAAGAGATAGTATGACCCGTATGATTATAGTAGTACTTTTAGCCAAAGGATTAGAAGATTGAACATAATTATAAAGTAAGTTAAATATAATTTTTCACTATTCTTTTTCTTCCCTTTCCTTTTATCTAGAGTTGGATTATATCCAATTCCAGATTTGTTAGAAATGCATATCTGACTTCCTAGGATCACCTTAAGTATTTCACTACCTTTAGTGAATCTTTCAAGAGTTATAGTTAACTCTTGACTCTTTTTCTCTATTTCTTTACATTTAGTACAAGTTTGTATTGATGCTAATTGAATAGCTTGAGCATTGTTCTTAATTTATTTTTCTAATACTTTTAGTCTCTTCTTGGAGCTTACCAACTCCTTAGCTATTCTAAGCAATTCAGATCATAAAGCATTATACTCAAACAACAGTTCATCATCATATGTAGGTTCAAGATTGATTACCTCATTAGCATCAGACTTTTCTTGTTATTAGGCAACAAGATAGATATTGGCTACTTCCTCTTTGTCACTGTCTCCATTGCCTAATGATAAACTATCTCCACAAATGGGTGTAACCAAAGCCTTTCTCCTTTGATATTTGTCCTTCTTCTTTCCTTTGTCCTTCTTTGACAGTTGTGGACAATCGGCTTAAATCTAATCCCTTGCTTTTGAGGTTGAAGAAAAATTTTGTTTTGATTGAAATTTTCTATCAGCTCTATTCTTGTAGAATTTATGGAATCTCTAGACAATGAGACCCATTTCATCATCTTCTAGCTCATTATCTTCTTCATCACTTTCCTAAGCTTTAAGAGCTATCCCTTTAGATTTTTCTCCTTTAGTTCCTCCATGTATTTTTGCTTGCATTTGTATTCTAACAAGCTTCCAAAAAGTACAGCAACTGATCGGATTGATTCTTCTTTTGCTTCCTTATTAGCAGTCACCTTTGGTTCCCACTCTTTTGTGAGTCCATCAAGAATCCTCCTAACTTGATCATGTTGGGTATATCTCTTGTCAAGTGCAATCAAGTAGTTCATGAGATGGGAGAACCTGACTTCTGTGTCTCTGATGCTTTCTTTGGGGTTCATTTGGAATAGCTAGAACTCTATGTCAGAGTTTTGACTCTACTTCACTCTAGATGTTCCTTCATGTGCAATTTTTAGTGCTTTCCACATTTCCTTTGTTGTTTTTATACTAGATACTTTGAAGTACTGTTTTTGACTTAAAGCACAATGAGTACGTTGACAACTTTGTCATTCAACACAATCTACTTCTTGTCATCGTCATAAAACTCACTTGGAATTTTTGGAATTTTCTAATAATCTACTATATTTATTATAACATAGTTCCATTTTTAAATTGCATCCCACAATCCATACTCCTAAGGTTTGATAAATGTCTTCATTCTTATCTTTTAGAATATAAAATTTTCTCTATTGAATCTCGGAGGCTTTGTTGTAGAGCTTCTTTCAGGTAGGATACTATCACTAAATCCTGCCATAGATATTTTCTTGAGATGGTTAAGTCTTATCTAAGAGATATACTCTAATACCAAATATTAGAATAGTAGTTTCACCCAAGGGGTTAAATTGGGTGATATTAAGAATTTAAAAACTTAAATGAAATCATAGATTTTTATAAAGGTTTCACCAAGAGAAGTAGATAAACGAGAATTATACACTGTATATTTATACTAGTTCAGCCCAACCACTTGGCCTACTCTAGTCCTTAGATTTCTCTGAGTATTTCACTAATCTCTAAGATTCTTCAGGCTCTTGATGACTCAATACATCAATTGAGAGTATCTCTCTCATTCCCCTTACTACCCGCAAGGTTATAATCCTACACAAGAGTCCTACTCTTGAGTAGCTCAAATAATAAATAAAATTTATGGCTCTCTCTTTACTAGAGTGATTATGATAACATTGAACATCAGAATCTCTAAGTATATTTATCAAAGAAAAATTCCTTTATTTAGAGAATGAAAAATAGGGTTAAATATAGTATATTGAATACAACAATTAATGTTGGAGTAAATGTTATGGCTCTGAAAAAAAAATAATTAATAGGTAAATTTAATTTATCAAAGTATATATGTATATTGGTTGTAGAATATTTCAATGTTGAGGTAGTAGCAGAGTGGTTGCAGGCGCTGGGTGATCTGGGAGGTTTTGTGTTTGATCCTTGGCCAATACAGAAAGGGGTTTTATTTTTCCAAGCAGGCAAAATTATAAAAATGCTCTCCTGCCTTTTTCCTTCTAAACCCGTACTTCTTCCTTCTATTTTTCTAATTTTAGACATTGTACTCATCAAATTGCTCTGAATCTAGCGGCAGCACAAAGGGGAATCAGCGAGAGTATAGTGATGAATCTTCACGCCACCGATGCTGTGTACCCAAGAGTTAGCTTCTGTCATTTTCCCTATCCATTTCTTGCTTCAGCATCGTCCTCTATAATAGAGAGGATAGGGTAGGATAGAGTGGGCAGAGGGACGCAAGCGAGAAGAGAGAGAGCTGAGAATTAGGGCAGCGATGGCGAGAGTGTAAGAGTCAAAGTAAGCAGTTGCCGTCATCCCCTATTACCTGAATGGTTATTGCCGTTGCTGGGCTACTTTATTTTCATGGTGGCACTGTGTTCAACTCTTGAACTCTGATAGGTGCCAATTTTCCTCCTTCCATTGTGATTTAGGTTTCCTATTCATTTAGGGGTACTGTAGCAATTCCCCAAACCTTCAATCTTTTTCCTTTCTGTTTGTCATGAACATTGGGCTTGACAGACGTGTGGAACAGTGTGGGTGAGAGTGTGACAGAAGAAAGAAGTGGGTTCAGTGGAAGGACAGGAGACAGAGAAAGAGCGATGATTTGGAGTCAGACAGAGCGACGGTGAACGCAATGTGAATCTCTGACGGCTACGCTTACTCGGTAGTTTTGTCTGTTGCTGTGTAAGTTTTGAAATTTTGGGTTCTCTTCTTCTCCTTCCTTTTATGTTTTGGATTTTCTATGGCTGCTATTCCTATTAATTCTTGATGGTATATTTGTATATATGTAAGAGCTTACTCTGTGTATGTGTGGATTCTGTTATGGTATTGAAGGGGTTGAATGTATACGTGGCTGCTGGGGGAAATGTTTGATCCGCAAGTGTGCATCTATATTTTTCTCTCTTGATTGTTTGGGCTGGTGTCCTATTTAAAAGATGTATATAAGACAAATAGAATAGAAAGAACAGATGCTGGTGACAATTGGATTGTGTTTTCTGAAAAGCTAGAGTATTGTTTGCTGCGGGTGTGTGCATCTAAGTAATAAATTGATATTTGTAATGATTTTTGGTTATGTGGCAATTCGGGTTGAATGAACAGAGCATACCACGCATACATGTTTATGAGCATATGATATTGTTACTGCTATTAGGGGTATTATTTCAGGAATGGTTATGGTCAGGGTAGCCGTGTGTATGTGAATGTGCTTCCAAACGTTTATGCCAAAGGTTGATCTATGTGTTCATAAGTGTTTGCTGTTATTTATGTTACTGTTGCTTGGGGAAGAGGTTTAAATAGCATATGTGCTTTTGAATCGTTGTCATTGTGAGGAACTTGCTGTTGATGTGGAAGCTATTTGTAACTCTGTGATAATGCAGTTTTAAGTTTAGGTTTAATGGTCTTTGGTTGTTAGCATGGGTTACTATTTTGGCGAATGCTTATGCTACTGGTTAAATTATGGTTCATGCTTGTTTGAACTTTGGAAATCTTTAGCTTAAAGGAGTAGTACTGCTAATTTTTTAAGTAGTCATGTTATAAATCAAGTATTTTTAGGTGTGTCTCAGTCAACTTAAGTTCCAAAGGAATTTAGGAAGTGAAATGAGATGTTAGATTAAAAGATGTTTAATTTCTGTGGGAACTTTAATTAGAATGCTAATATATGTTTTGGGATATCAGGGAATTGAGAAGTGAATATAATATGAAGTTGCTTGACTGAGAAGAGTAAAGAGTTAGGAGCATGGCAGGTGAGTGAATAACGTTCCCTAAAATTTATATTTTTAAATGCATTGTCATTTCAAATGTTGACTTTTAAATATGAATTTTGAAAAGCAAATTTTATGAAAGTATGGGTTAAATCGTTAGAAATGATTTACAAAAGAACTATGATTATGTATGAACATGAATGAATAAGCTTTTGAAAAGAGTTTGACAAAAGTTGCATTGAAATGGAAAGTGTACCCACTAAAAAAGCAGTTTTTGTAATTGGCACATGTTTTGTTAAACCGCCCATAAGAACCATATTTTGACTTTTATCTGGAGAATATCCAACAATAGCTTCCATTGAATGAATAATAGATCTGGATAGTCCTATGTGAATTTCGTATATTTACACAGTAACTTGATTTTAAATGTACATGCTGGGGGTTTTTGAAATTCAAAGTGGTTTTTACCAACGGTTATGGTATTGAAACGATTGAGATTATTACATGTGAAATAAACCCCATGTGTCATATCCTAAATTTTTCCCTATTTGTATAATACTGGTAGTGTAAAGTAGTTTGGAAAGGATTATGACAAAGATCAGAAGAAATAGTAAAGGTTAGATAAATCTTGAAGAAAGAGAAGGACCTAAACGAAAATTGGAAAAGGTTAAAGGCCAAAAGTTAAAGTAGAAATAAATGTTGGGCCAAAAGTAGTAATTTCCAAAAAGTTTAGGGACCTAAATGTAATTAATCAAAAAGTCAGGGACCTAAATGTAATTAAGCAAAAAGTCAGGGACATAAATGTAATTATGGAAAAGTTCAGCCAGAAAAGGCTTAGAACTGCCTGTAAGTATTTTGGTCCTATATTCCATCAGTAAATAGAGGAAGTCATGCTGGGTAATCTGGCATGATACAAAAATTTTATTAGGGCTCCAGACAGTAGAAAATTATCTGATAGTCTAAAAGTTATATGAATTTTTATCTGATTCCTTGTACATCAGATATAAGTGGGGGAATTATAGGAAGTTGTGCTCTATAGTGTCAGATGTTATGAATTTGACAGAACTTCAAAAGAAGTCTTGTATAAAAAGTCATTCCCACAACAGTGAATTTTGACGGGAGTTTAATAACACCCGTGATCCAATAATGGAACTTATCGGTATGTGAGTCTAGATGAAATGAGACTAGATGACCTCACATATAGGACCATGATGACACCAAGAAGGGCCCAAAACCCAGGGTAGCAGTCCATCAGTAGAAGGGGTTAGTGTCCAGAAAAAGTGCGAAATTACGAAAATACCCTTGGATGCCTAGATTGTACCAGAAATGGATGAAGGGCATTTTGGTCACTTGGGACAGGCTAAAAACATGGCACATGGTATAAATATGATTAGTTGAGCCCATATACACCCTGAGGCAGTATAAAGAGGGATAAAATGACGATTATGCCCTTAAGGTCAATATAGTGTAAGAAAGGACACCAAGGGTATTTTAGTCATTTTCCAAGGAATGGATGGCAGATAAATACTCAGTATAACCATGTAAAGGGTATGAGAATCCTAGAAATTGATTTCCAGGATAGAATATATATCCTGGAATATTATAAAGAATTAGGAATGGAGAATAGTCCGGTTGTTGTGAAACTACTCTGATCGGTACCGGATTGGACTGAAATTTTTCCAGAAGCTTCCTAGCATGGTGAGCACGCCACATAACCCCTTGAGTTTTCCCTTGAGCTGTCCCACATGATGTCATAATTATTCTTTTATGAAAAAGTAAAATCCAAGATTAAATGTGAGCCTTTAGATCAAATAGTAACCAAATCAATCTTGGCCATTGATTTTTCTTGGATTTTGGCTATAAATACCCCTCCATTCTGAAGCCAAACCGGAAGCTCATGGACCCTTGGGAAAACTCTTGCAAAATGAAAACTCAAGCCAAGACAAAGAAGATTCAAGGTTCCAAAGTTCAAGCAAGCTAGAGATTAAAGGTAAGCAATCTCCCCTAGCTTATTTTCCTTTGATTTGGGAGCTTGAACTTAGGGTTTTAATTGGAGAAAAGTTGAGTTTTCTCTAAGGGGTGGTGCTTCCCAAAGACCTTAAAAGAAAGGGGAAAGAAGAAATTAAAGTTAGAACCATATGATTGAAGCTTAAACAAGCTAGTTAAGTGGTTGGTTGTTAAATCAAATTGATATTCTTGACTTTGCCATGGTGTGCCCTGTTTGATCTGCACTATTCATGAGGGAAGGAAATTGAATTTCAATAATTTAATGCTTCCATTGAGTTTGTATGATGATTTTGTGTAGGATTGGAAAGGTTTTGAACCTTGGAAACATTAAAATCTCAAGGTTGTAGCCTTTGAGATTCCTTATATTTACTGTTCACTCGCATGAACAGTGATTGTAATTTCATGATTTTGATAGTTCCAATGGTTTTAAAATGAAAAGTTGTGTGGGGTAAAGTGGAGAAACAAGTATGGGAAGCATTAGAATCAAAATGAGAATTTTTGAAAGAATTGTATGCTTATGTTCAGTTCTGTACAGCAGGCCATGAAGGAGCTGGAATTTCATGATTCTAAGCTCATAAATGGATTCAAAATATGAAATTGTGTAGGGTAAAGTTAAGACATCAATTGGTTCAAGAGCCAAGTGGATTAGTGAAAATTAGAGAACGTTATGACAATAAAGAATGTAACAAAGTTAGTCTTGAACATGGTTGGAATTCATGAGTCCTAATGAGTTATGTGATGAATATGAATGTGTTTAGGACCATGAAACATCCAAGAAGATGTTGGGAAGTGATGGACATAAAGGCTTCATGGTTGGAAAGCTAGGGAGCAAGGGCTAAAGGTCAAGAGAAAAGCTTAAGTGCAAGGTAGTGAACTTACCTCTTTATGTGTTTGATATGGTATGCTTATGTGTTGACATGTATATGTTATTTGAATGATGTTGTGACATGATAAATGATGTTGAATGTATTGTGAATAACATGTTTCCATGGCCATGTACTTTATGTAAAAGTATATAGCATGATGGCATGTCACTAATCAAAGAAAGTTAATGAAATTACATATCATGCATTAGCATCCATCTTGCATATTTAAGTGGTAATATTTGCTACTGAGATTCCCTAGAATCTCACTCTCCCATAACCAACCAATTTAGGTCAAGCATGATGGATAATGTATGCATGGAGAAGAGTTAAAGCATGGAAGAAGAAAAATGAAGTATTTAAGATGTTAGCATATGCTATGCACTTTCCATGTATGTCAAAGCCATATAAAGTATCCATTTATGTGATGAGATTGTATGAAACAATTATTGTATAACCCCATGATGTATATAAATTCAGAAAAGGCAAAAGAAATGATTTATGTATGCTGGAACAATTTTGGAAAGTGAAAGAAAGGAAACTGAAATGGTAAAAAACTAGGTCCTAAAGCAGTTTTGTTGTGGCTTCCGTTTGACCTAGCAAATGAAGGAATTATTTCAAAAAATTTTATGAGCATGTAGTACACATCCACAGCTTTAATTTCATAGGTAGAACGTTTCATTTGGATGTGTATATCAAGAGAAATAAATTTCCAAAATAAGGGACCAGAAACTGTTTCCAAAGTTTTTGACAAAATGAACAGTAAACTTCAACGAATAAACTGTATCAATTGGCTAATCATTTGGTCTGGAAATTATTTTTCCCTAAAATTTCAAGACGTTATCTTCACGTAGGTTTTTGAACCACTTCATTTCGAGTTTTTAAGAATTAATTATGATTTTTTGAAGTTCATTGCGTAATCTGGAATATCATATGAACAGTAACCCGAGAAAGAGTAAAATTCCAGATTTGGCTAATGGACTTCCAAGGTCTTGTAAGTGGTTCTAAATGCTACTGAATGGTCCCTAAGACGTATAAAAGTAAGGATGTTATACCATGCATGATGGAAATATTTTAGAAATGATTGAATATAAAATGCTGGTTGCTAACAGCAGTACTGTTAGTCCTTGGTGCACCTTGGTTACGTGAGCTTGTCAGTTAGTGGCCTTGAGCCACCAGAATTATTTTGTGGGATTCATTCTTGCAATAGTTAGTGTCCTTGAGCCACCAGAATTATTTTGTAGGATTCATTCTCGCGACAGTTAGTGGCTTCGAGCGGCCAAAATGGTTACTTACCCTCATAGACTGTGTGTCCACGTATGTATTAGTGGCTTTGAGCTGCCAGAATGGTTAGTTACCCTCGTGGACTATGTGTCCATGTCTGTTTTTGTTCTGTTGAAGTCCTACAGAAAGATTATAGTTTTTAAAGGATTATTGTTAAACTACTAATTCGAAATAGTTATTTTTGATTGATTTGAAATGGTTATTTCAAATTGTTGTTTTCTCTTAAAAACAAATGTTTACAGAAAGGTTTGTATCAATTTATGAAATATTATGAAATACATTTTCAGCATGATTATGCATTGTTGATTTTCACATTTTTAAGCATGTTTTTGGGACGTTATTCATGAGTAGATTATTTGGCTTCAGGTAATGCATGTGACCCTAATCCTTCTACTGAGCAATGAAGAGCCTCGTCACATATCCAAAGCGTTGTTTTTGAACAAAATTGATTCTAATGTAATTATCTTCATTAAACACTTGTGTTATTTTAATAAAAGGGTAAATGCTCCACATAAACCTTAGAAAAGATTTTGTGTATTTTGGCAAATGTTACGAAAACTTGGAATATTACATTTGAGGTTTTAGGCTTTCAGAATATGAAACGATGCATATTTTGTGTTGATCACGGTCCAATTTTTGGGACGTGACAGTAAATGTAGTTTGATCATGTTCTGTGAGCTTCTTAACCCCAATATTTACTTCAGCTTCTTTTATACTTGAGTTGTTCAAAAATCCATTAAACGCATTGATGCTATTGTTGAAGAAATAAAGCTGTTGATTGCTCATGGTTGAAGCATTTAATGCATTCTGACACATTTTGGTTTTTGATGAAACTCTTTATTAGATCTTGTTTCTACCTACAAATGATCTGTAAATATGTTTCATAAAAGATATATAAAGTGTTTAAGCATATATCATTTGATTCATAATGTTTTAGATTGAGAAATTGAAGTATGTCAAAGTCTAGTTTGAAAATCTTTTCAAAGAACATTTGAATTTATCAAATTGTTTATCAAAAAGGACTTCAACAAATATCAAACATATTGTATTGAAACATATTAGTTCTTATTAAATAGTTCTTCAATAACTAGCCTTATTGAAATGTCTTTCTAAAAATAACAATTTTTTATAACAAGGCTTTTAGACTTATAAAAAATATAATACTCTTTCAAAATATACTAGGATAGCCAATTTATCAAAGTGTCCTTTGATAAATAGACTTACCAAATAGTTATTGGATAAATCCTTGAAGAACAATGAATAAACTTTCAAACATTCATTGATGTTAATATTATCTCAAATAGATACTATGTAATACATGTTGAAACAATATTTCATTTTTAAAAGCAAGTCATAAGATCTACAAGTTGTCAAAATCATTTAACAATTCAAAGCTTTGATTTAAAACTTAAATTTTCTCTATTTATCGAAATATTTATCAATAAATTGACTTATTGATTAATACTTTAAAAATAAAGCTTAAAATAGACTTCATCATAATTTGTACTTATTTATCGAACATCTTGTCAATAAATTACCTTATCGATAAATACTTCAATAAATTCCTTTGAAAACATACTAGATTTCAGAAATGAAGTTAACTGACTGCATCTATCGAAGTCTCTGTTGATAAATGTCTTTATTGGTCAATCTTTCGATAAATCCTTTTGTAGAAACAATTTTTATAAACGAAGTTTAAATGTTTTATCGAAGTCTTTACCGATAAGTATCCTTATCGAATAAAGTTTCAAAAAATCTAGTTTGCAAAATAAGTATGTAAAATAGATTTTGAAATGTCAACATTAAAATCATTTGTCAACATCAAAATATGGAGTCTAACATGATAACCAGCCTTATCGACATGTCTTTTGAAAAATAACCTTTTGATAAATCGAAATACTCATTGAGAAAACTCTTTTCAAAATATTTATCCCCAACAAGAATAGCTAATTTATCGACATGCTCTTTGATAAATAGGTTTATCGAATAGCTTATCGATACATGCTTATCATTAAAAAAGAATTGTTTGATTTTTAAAACTTCCTTGATTTTTCTAATCTTATCTCAAATACGATGTAATATATTTCAAAACAAGATTTTATAAGATTATTATTTAATTGATTTACAAATTTTCAAAATTATTTAACAGTTTTAGAACTTGGTGTAAAACTGAATCTTCTCTATTTATCAAAGTGTTTATTGATAAAATGCCTTATCAATTGATACTTTGACAAATGAAGCTTGAAACAGACTTCATACAGCTTTGTCTTTATTTATCGAAGGGTTTATCGATAAACACCCTTATGGATAATGCTTCGATAAATTCCTCTTAGAAACATATTTCACTTTTCTATAAATGCTTTTATCGAAGTCATTAATTTTGTAAAATAGATTTCATAACTGAGTTAACTAAATGTTCTTCTTATTTATCAAAGAACTTATTGATAAATACCCTTATCAAACCAACACTTGTTATTCGTGGCCCCGTGCTACACTTGATCTCGTGGCGTTGAGCTGTGCCAAAATGGATAGATACCCACATAGACTGTGTGTCCATGCTTATTATTCATTCTCTTGAAGTCCTATGAAAAATAAAATTTGAGGATTATCGTTTTAAAACTGATTTTCTTAAATAAGATGTTTATTGGTTATTGTATTAATTTGATTAATGATTTTTATACAGTTTCATTCTTGCTATGATCCTATATTCTAGAAATTTAGATTCATCAACAACTTTTATTATTCACAGTTAAATATGTTTTAAATTGTTTCTTTCTGCATTTTAATTATTTTTAAAAATGGGACATTATTCACTTGTAGATTATTTTGGTATTACATAGCACTGTCACCCTGTACTTCTAGTAAAACAGAGAAAGCTCTCATGGTTGTTCAAAACCTATATATGCTCCACGTAGTCTATAGACAGGATTCCTATCCTCTCTTGTCTTTTTAAAATGTATAAATAATTGTATATGGTATAGTATATATCATTTTGGAGGTACAAATATATTTATATATGATAAATAATAAAATAGATTATGTCTAAGATTACTATTATATTAATGATGATATTTAAAATTTAAAGGCTTATAGAATGTGAGTTCTCTCATATTCTATGCCGGTCATCCATTAGTTTTCAGAGTGTGACAGAGGAAGAGAGGAAGTCATTAGGAATTCTTGACATAACGTAGGCACTGTTTTGTGTTCTCATATTTGTCCTTGTAATCAAACATTGTTATATTCCCTTCTCTGATCACTCTAATAGCCATACATATAAATATTTTTAGAAATTCTATTATCCTTTTATGAAAGACGTCAAAAATTCTTCTACATTAGACCATCTTCAACTTCAAGTAAGAATTAGAGGGGCACAAATAAATATATGAGTTTCATATCATTCAAAATTCTCTCTTTACGGTTTTATCTTTTCATTTTTAATGGAAAATTGGATAAATTGCAATACTAGAAAAAGGCCTTTAAAGGTAGTTAAAAGTGGCATTTAACTGCAGTTTTGTGAGCATTGTGAATTTTACCGACGTAATAAGTCCATGCTTTAATAAGAAATACAATGAAAAGTGTTACTTTTAACGGCGATTACTAAATCAACTACTGTTAATTGTACTTCATTGCCACATTATTTTTTACTATTATGTTTTACTTTTAATGGCAATTTTTAGGCAGTTGTTTAACAACAACTATTAAATATAGACTTTCGACAACAGTTCTCTAGTTAACCACTGTGAAAAGCTTTTTTTACTTTTTTGTTATTTGTGAAAGGCATTCTTAGTGTCAAAATGAAGATTTAAATGTTAAAATATCATATATTTGATCATTTACTATTTTAAATTACAGTAACTACTGTACTACTTTTAAGCATACATTACATGCATATATCACATAAGTCATAACATAACATTTAGTACAATCAATCATGCCATCTATCCCGTAACTCCTCATCTTGCATATTCATCTTCTTCCATCTTTAAAGAACCTATTGGTGTTGGGGTGACATGGAGGGGTGAGATTTTGGGGGAAACCTCAATAGCAAATGAAGCCATATAATGTATACAACTATATGGTTGAGTTTAATATGTGTGCACTTAATGATCATGCTTGCATAATGATACTTACATGCTTCCATGTCTCTTAATTATAACATATGGCCATAGCATAAAAAGAAACAGAGCATCACTTAATCATACATGCTTCACATCATCAAAGTAAATAGACATCACATAAAACATCTAAGCAATATAAGCATACAAGTAGGCAAGTTCACTACCTCATACTCCTTGCTTTTCTTATCCTCTTCCTTTACCTCTTGCTTCCTACTTCTCCTTGATGTATAACTTCCCTCTTTGAGCACACAAACCAAATCCAAAACATTGCATAATCATTCATTCATCAACACCAAATTACCTAACATTCATGAACATAAACTTATTTAACCACTTAACCCCTAACTTTCTTTGTTTATGGTTAATTGCATTGTACTTTGAATTAATTGCCTTCTAAATCCATTTATGAGTTTAGAATCATGAAATTCTAGCTCCACCATGGCCTGCTAGACAGAACAAAAAAAGTGTACATAATTTTCCAAAAATTCTCATTTTGATTCCAATGCTTCTAATACTTTTTTCTCTACTAAATCCCACATAATTTTTCATTTTTAAAACAATTGAAAGTATCAAAATCATGAAATTCTAAATACTATTCATGTGTGTGAACAGTAATAGCGAAGACTTTAAAATTACAACTTTCAATTCCAATGCTTCCAAAGTTTCAAGCCTATCATATCCTACACAAAATCATCATTTGAATCCAATGGAAGCATTTGATCATTGAAATTTATTCTTCTTGGTCCAGAATAGCCCTAGACCGAATGGCCTTCATCAATGGCAAAGTCAAGAGCACAACTTAATTCAATAATCAATCATTAAATCTAGCTTATCTAAGTGTTAATTGCATTCTTCTAACTTCAATTTCTCTTCCCCTTACTTCCTTGAATTTTGGCCAGCATATGATCCAAGAGAATAATTCATTTTCTAACCCTTAAATCCTAGGTTTTATCCTTCCAAAACATACATAAAAAACTAGGAAGGATTATTGATAAACTCTTATTTGTATTGATTTTAGTGTGTTTAAAGAAAGTTTAATTATTGATTTTTATCCCCATTTACCAATATGATGAGCAATTAATTAATAAAATAAAAGTAGTACAATAGGAAATTAATTGATATAATTTTGGTCATGTAACATCCTTACTTTCATACGTCTTAGGGACCATTTTGTAGCTTTTAGAACCACTTACATGACTTTGGAAGTCCCTCAGCTAAATCTAGAATTTGTACTCTTCTCAAGTTACTGTTTATATGGTATTCTAGTTTCAGCAACAAACTTTGAAAAATCCTAATTAATTCTAGAAAAATTAAAATAAAGTGATTCAAAAAGCAAAATGAAGATAACATCTTGAACTTTAAGGGGAAAAAAGTTCTTGACCAAATGCTTAGTCAATCAATACAGTTTAATCGTTAAAGATTATTGTTCATTTAGTCAAAAATTCTAAAAATAGATTTTGGTCCCTAACTTTGAAAAATTTATTCTCTTTATACAGATATCAAAATAAGGTGTTCTTGGTGTCAAAATGAAGCTTGACATGTTAACTAAATATTTGTAAAATTTCATACATTTATTTCATCATTTATTATTTTTCATTATAACATGAACATCACTGCTCTAATTGGTCATATTATATCATTACATGTAACAATTCTTCATATAACATTTATACTATCCAATCCCTAACTTCATGCTTCCTCATCTTCTTTCATCATTCATGAACCTATTGGGATTGGGATTACATACATGGGGTGAGATTTCTGGGGAAATCTCAGTATCAAACGGTACTAAACAATGCATATATTAATGTAAATACTTGTGCTTGCTTATGAAAGTGTTAACATTGTGTAATGGATATGCTTCCATGTACAATTGGCTAAAGTAATCATAGAAATAGAGCTTCAATCATAAATACATATGCAACACAATTCAACATAGCCATAGCACAACCAAGCATAACATCCAATACATATAAGTTTAGAATAATTTACTACCTCATATGCTTGACTTTCCTTTACTTTATCTTTACTTTTTTCTTCTTACTTCTCCTTGATGTGTGGTTGCCCTCTTTTGAGTCCATAATCAAATCCTAACATCACATTATTATCCATTCGTTACAATCTCACTTCTCTTGAATATTGAGCTTACTTAACTACATTAACTTCTCTTAATCTTTACTAATTGACTTGGCCTTTGAATCAATTGATGTCTTGACTTTACCCTACACAATTCCACCTTTTGGATCTATTTGAGTTTAGAATCATGAAATTCTAGCAACTATGCACTGTTCTAGAAAGAATTACAAAACATGCATAATTCTTCCAAAAATTCTCATTTTGATTCCAATGCTTCCAATACTTGTTTCTCTACTTTATCCCACCCAAATTTTCATTTTAAAACCATTGGAAGTATCAAATTCATAAAATTTCAATTATTGTTCATACGAGTGAACAGTATAGAGAACAATTCTAAGAATTACAACTTTCAATTCCAATGCTTCCAAGGTTCAAAACCAATCCACTCCTACACAAAATCATCATATAAATTCAATGGAAGTATTAGATCATTGAAATTCTATCTTTTTATATCATGAATAATGCAGATTGAAAAGTCTCCTTCTTAGTAAAGTCAAGAATATCAACTTGATTCAACAATAATCATCTAACTAGCTTGTTTAAGCATCAATCACATAACTCTAACTTTAATTTCTTCTTTCTCCTTTAATATAGGGTTTTGGATAGCATATATACCCTGAAGAAAGCTCAACTTTCTTCCATAGAAACTCTAAGTTCAAGCTCCCAAATTAAAGGAAAAAAAGCTAAGATAGATTGCTTACCTTAATTCCTAGCTAGCTTGAACTTTGGACCTTGGACTCTTCTTTTTCTTGGCTTGAGTTTGCATTTGGGAAGCACCTCCCCATAGGTTCTTCATGCCATGACTTTGTGCAGAAATGGGAGGAGATTTATAGAAAAATCTTATAGAAATAAAAGGCCAAGATTACTTTGTACACTATATGATCTAATGGCTCATATTTGCTCTTGATCTTGGCTTGCCAAGAAGCCAAAAGATAACATCATCAAGGGACACCTCACAGAACATGTGATGAAATTCCAAGGGTAAGAAGCATCTGGAAAAATTCTAATCCAATCTAGTATCCAGATTCTTCCTACTATTGACATTCTTGAACTGGGTCTAAACTTAATTATTGATCCCTTAGAAAATTACCAAAATACCCATTGGTTCTTCTTTATTTACTCTAATATCTCTAGGACATTATCGTCTTTTCACATATCATCAGAGTATTCTCTAACTTTGATCAACTACTCTCATAACTCTTCTTGACTATCTAACCTTAGTCAAATAACTAAAATGCCATTCATCTATCTCTTAATGTCACAATACAGTGGCATACCTAGTGGCATTTTCATAATTTTCTATTTTTCTGGGTCTTTATTAACACTGGCCTACATACTTATCTAAAATTATTATTGGGCCTTTTACATGGTCCATTACCTTCATGGGTTCAACTCCTAAGAAATTCCCCTAAAAAGTATTTATCGGGTATTTTAATCCACTATAAAATCTATTATAAATTCTACATAACTCCTTTTTTAGTTTTGTTAGTTTCATAAATTTTCATATTCATTATAAGAATTTACTGCCAAATTTCATCTGATTCTTAGGTCTAAAGGATACTGTACTAATTTTCCTTTCTTAAAAAATTGATATCAATTTAACGGGACCTCAAATCAAAACTTTGTGTTGCATTAAACTGATTAAAATAATTTTCTCTATTTACTAGAAAAATTTGGGACTAATCAGATTCTAGGAAGCTTTAGGCCTTTTCCATCTCAACTTTCCATAATTATCATTTTGCCCCTGAAAACTTTTCCTCTTTTCACTTAAGCCCATAAACTTTCCATAATTACACTTAATGACCTAAAGTTTATGTCTACTTTCATTATTCACCAAGGAACTTTTAGAATTTTTAGTTTAGTCCCTCTCTTTCTTCAAAATGACTATTATGCCTCCATGGACTTTCACTATTTATAATTTAGTCCCTGAACTTTTATTATTTACAGTTTAGTCCCTAAATATCATCTGCATATTTCTGGGACTTCTTCTCAATGGGGCATAATAGTCTATCTATTTCAAGCTACATACTAAGCTTCTAAGCCTAAACCTTTGTCTAATCATTGTCTTTTCTTCTCTATTCATTATCACAATCCTTTTCAAACATCTTTCCTCTATCAGTTTATACATATAGGAAAAAATTAGGATGTGATAGGTCATATATTGGAATATTATCTTGTTAGATAAATAATTTGTATCTTTTAAATCCCTATTTCAGGAAAATGCTCATTAATTACCTAGACAACTTACTACTGTAACTATGAGTGAGAATGAAACAAAAATGGTTATAAATGACAATTGGATCTAGGGAATTGGAGGTGCCAACATAAATCATATGGGGAGAGAGTGTATTAGGGGATTGTTGTACATGTTGAGGCTGGAGGTTCATTCATCCCCATGCTGAGGAGACACCATTCAAATCTAAAACCACACATAATAGTAGGGAATGATACACATACTAACAGCTATAATGAGCTAACAAGTAGGCTAACAGATTGTTTGACTCATGTACTGGCACATGAGAGGAGATTCATTCACACATGACACACACACACTTCATAACATATTTATTCACTTACTTCATTCACAAATTTCTCCTATATATCACATATTCATTCCATAGCTTTGAGACACGCCATCACTCATTCCTCTCCACACAACTTTCATCCAGGTCCACTTTATTTCTCTCTCCATCTCTATTCTCTTTCATATGTAACTTTCCTCTATTCTAAGCAATAAAACCAGAGGAAATTTTTACTTTTATCTTCATCTTCTCTTCCTACATTCACTATGACTACTGATGGTTTTACTATTACTGTTAAAGTCTTGATAGCAATAGAAGGCTAAAGTTTCTGTGTGCTCTCTTAGAGATTATGCTAAACTAGAATCCTTTAATTGAAATATGGAGTTCATTGTTTCTTTAATTCAGATTTAATTGTATCGAGTTGATATAGTTAATTATGGTATTACTGATTCAATTAGAGTTAGTAGATGATAAAGGATTAGGGGACTGAGTTGGATTTCCTATTTCTGCATAATTGAGCTTTGATTGATTCTCATCCTTGAACTAGTTGGACATGGCTATAGTTAATTAGAGCAATTCTATAACAGAGTACAGTTGTATATGCTTAATTCATCTTCTTCTATCTCTTGAGTTGAATGAATCAAATTTCTCTATTTAATGTCTGCGAGTTGTAGCTTTGATTGAGATTTAGTTGGCGAGTTGTTAGCTAACACATTCTAATTCAACTAATTAACTCCTCATACTCTATGGATAATGAAGATAAGGTAATCTCCAAGAGAACACACTTGTCATTGATACATTTCATCATCATAAACACCTAAATTCATAAATAGTAGCATATGATTTACATTAAGAAGTTATTCAATATCTTATCTCACAATTCATCTAATTAATTTGTTAATTTGTGGCTTATTGGATTAGTTAGAAAATTTAGCATCTATTTAGGCTCCTTGTGAATCATCGACCTAGGTTAACTTCACTTTACTATTAGTTAACTTAGTTACTTGTTTGATAATTAACACAACAGTTATCAATTACATACCTTAAGCTCTAGCTACCTTGGATCAAAACCCCTTGAAATTCCTCCTTGAGTTTGTCTTGGAAAGGTTTGAGTTTTGAAATGGCAAGAGGTTCCCCTTGGCTCCCAATGTACACAATTTTGCACACTAAGGGAAGGGGTATTTATAGCCAAAAGTTTGGCACTCTAAGTCCACATTATCCCCACTTTTCTTAATTATTACAACCTCGAATCTTAATTGATGGTTCTTTGATTAATTAACCTTAATCACAATTTCATAAATTCTTATATTATTTTAATGCAAAGAAGCACATGGGTTAATGTTTCTTCCTCCTCCTTGGTGCTATTTGGAAGGCTTGTGGATCCCACAAAGACACCTCACATTATCTCTTGAATTATCTTCTTTTCTTTCTTTGTTTCTTTCTTTCTTTCTTAAATTATCCAAAATTGACTTAAGCTCCAAGACTTGTTCTTGGGCTTGTTTAGATCTTATTGTGATGCCACTTATGTCTCTGTTTTAGTACAATTGTCATTTGGCAAAATTTCCAAGGCAATTTCCTTATACCGATATCCTTAAATTACCCTAATTTTGAGATAAATTCAAAACACCTCTTTTAATGGTTCTAAAATTTTAAAAAATTTATTATAATATAAAATGAATTTTCTACAAAATTTTATAATTTTTTAAGACTCAGAAGTCCTGATAAAAATTTTCTACATTTCCTTTAACCTTTTATCAGTGTATGATTTACCTTAAATTTTATAATTAATTCTACAGGACTCCTTTTTAACTTCTATCAGTTTTATAAATTCTTATATTATTTATAAGAATTTACTACCAAGTTTCATATGATTCTGAGATTCAAAAGATAATGTACTAATCTTCAGACTTTGAAAATTAATATCAATTTATTGGATCCTCAAATTAAAAGTCTATGTTACATTCAACTGATCAAAATAACTTTCTCTATCTTATAGTAAAATTTGGGACTACAATGCTTCCAGGTAGTTTTTGGCCTTTTCTGGCTCAACTTTCCATAATTACCATTTTGCCCATAAACTTTTAGAAATTACACTTTAGACCATCAACTTTTTATAATTATACTTAATAGCCTAAAGCTTATGTCTACTTCCATTTTACACCATGAAACTTTTAGAATTTTCACTTTAGTCCATTTCTTTTACAAAATATCCCTTATGTCCTTGAAACTCTCATTAATTGCATTTAGTCCTTTTTTCTTTATCACTTTATACATTCTCTCTTTCTTTGGCTTAAAACTTATCTTAATCATTATTTTTTCTTCTAATTACCATTAAAATCCCTTCATAACCTCTTTCCTCTATCAGTCTTATACAGATAGGAAAACTTTAGGATATTACATTTCTACCCCTCAAAAATAAATTTCGTCCTCAAAATTTACTTAGTACCTTAGTTAAATATCTTGGATATATTTTCTCTTTATATCTTTTCTATTATATGACTAAAGCTTAGGGTATCTATCTGCCCATACTTATGGACAACTCACTATACTAGACTTGTGAGTAGTGTTCATTTCTTTCATATTGAGCCCTATTAAACTTTACTATATGCTGGGGTTTCTGTTAACATCTTGAAATATTTTTCTATACATCTATCTCTTTCTTTCCATACTTTTCTTCTCATACAGTTTCTCTTTTTGGAACTGATACAAGGGATAATAAATTTCCTTAAAGCACTTATGCTATTCTCTGTTCATGTTATTTTTTCTTTTTCAGTATACTATAACTCTTTCTAACTTTGTGACTCAACACTATACTTCCCAGAAGGTCACCCATCTTTAGACTTCTCTGACTTGAGCACCTTTCAATTAAGCGTGTTGTTGGGTTAAGGCTATGTTACACTTCATATGGCTTTGAGCCCTAGCATACTTTTTCTTATAACTTGATGCTTTAGCTTTACTCTGCCTTAGACCACCCTCTTCGCTGGTTCTCTCTGACCTTTTAATCTCTTTATCCTCATCTGGAGGATTTTTCTGCTCATACTTATCTTTTCTTAAGACATATGGGGTTCTCTTCTCTATTCCTCAAACATACTTCTACAAAACTTTAAATATCAGTACTCAGACTTGAATTTGGACTCCATCTTTATTTAAGAGAAAACTAAGTTTAGTTTGTATATAATATAGACTATATGGGGAAAACCATTATAAATGCTTTCTCTAGATGAGCTAATCAACACCTTACAGGGTTAGCTACTCTTTTTATGTTGATAACTTAAACCCATAAAATTGTTTTCAAAATTGTATCCAGTAGCCTTTATTATATATTAAGACTTTAATTGTTCTCTCTCTTACTCAAGAGTTCCTCCTCATCTTTCTTACTCTGTTGTGGCTTACCATGGGCCATTGTTGTGTGCAATCATGGTCTAACCACCTACCATTGCTTTTTTTTATTACAACCATAACATAACTTCTCATATAAATATGTTCTCTAACTATAAGCAATCTATATCTGAACTATGCTCTTATCTGAAAAGCAATTTGTATCAGATCTAACTCTTATCTAAAGAGTAATCTGAACTCATATGAATCTAGCTCTATTTGAGAACTATCTGTTTCATATCCAACTCTTATATGAAGAGTGATATGAAAGTAATCTCTTTATTGTTGTTTGATTTCTCTCTGTATATCATTTCTTTTAATAGAGTTAAAACATTACCACCCTCTTAGTACTTGTTGTAATCCTAACATAAGAAATGGCCTTGAGTACTGTATTCATAAGCCTATAAAAATACCTGAGTAAACCCCAAACCTCATGTTGTAACTGACTGTCCCACTCATTAAGATTGTTTGTTATTCTAGGTATTTTTCTTGGTTCTCTAAGGTACTTACCTGTTACTATCCTATCAAATGTTTTATTTTTAATCTTTTATACTAACTTTCATCCTAATTCTAATCTTGATGTGAATTCTAATGTCTATGTGATTTAGCTAGACTAACTATTGTGTCTATGTTCTCTCACTTCATACTCTTTCCACATAAGCTACTTAACTTGAGAGGTTCATCCCTGGTCATCGACTTCCCAAAGAGATATTGTACTCTTGCTCATATGGCTCTGTAACTTTTCTTAGGCTAGGTCTACTATAACCCTCAGGATCTATTGTAATCAACTGTAAGCCTTTTTAGAATCCTCTATGATCCTAAAACATAAACTTTATTAGCCATACTAGGATCTAACTGTGATCCTCCAGAATTTACTACAATTCCATTGTACTGTATCCTAATCTTTTGGAAACTTTGCACTAAAGGATTAACTTACCTCTATTACATTATCTTCCAGATCTTATTCATTCATTCAGGAATCTGGGATAACTACTTCATTCTAATGCTTTAGCCTTTATAAGGCCATATTTACTTATCTAGCTTAGGTTGCCACATTATCCTCTTTCTAAGGTACATACTCAACCCTTAACTACTTCATCTGGTTCTTGCTCAATACACATTCTTGAACAGGGGAGTCCTTTTTTATCTCTGTGGCTACCTTTCATTTTCTACGTATTGTAAACTTTTCTTTCATAACTAGATACTCTTCTACTTCTTATATGTCTCTGTCTATCTACTAGTCCCAGTCTGTTCTTGACTAGACTGTGGTTCCTTTCTGATATTCACATGGAGAATTCTATTTCTTAACACTCCCTTAAATTGATCTTTCGTGTCTTCATGTATCGTACTATATAGCTCAACTGTATCTTGTGCCTATCCTCTAGCCGATGAACTTCAACAAGGTTGGTACCTTTGTTCTCATAATTACTGTAACATTTGAACTCTGTTCCTAGGGAATTCAGGTTCACATAATGATTTTATTTTGTTCCCTTAGCGTTATCTTAAACTAACTCTTGTATCTTAGCTTTCTTGATCTTGGACTGGTCAACATCTATCTCTATCAGTGGAGCAAATTGCTTCCCAATCACTATTCCACTAGTCTAGCCACATCATGATAAGAAACATGAGACTCTCAGGGGCCTTGGTTGACTAAGACTAGTCTACTGCAACTGTATCCTTAAAGACTGTCTTATAAGCTGTATGGCTAGGGTTTAATGCAACATACCCATCTAAGATTACAGTCATTTTTAGTCGCATCCACCATACTAGCTCGTTGTAACTTAAGCTTTCTATGATCTCACATCGCGGCCAATAGTCTTTCCTCGTCACGACCTGAATTGCTCTATGTATTTTAGTCATTTCTAAATGCCCTGATTCATCATGACCTAACTTCTCTATGAATCTTATTCGCAACCAGAATATTGGCTCATCGTGACTATTAAAACTTTACCATTCTACTTGGTTTACTAAGAGTTCTAACCTCTAACTAATCCAAAGCATCACTAGGCTATAACCTTCTGTTCTATGCCAGAATTTTATGCTCTCTATTCATGTCAGGGCCTTTGCTCTACGCTTTGCCACTGCTTTAAACATTAGTCCCTTCATTTCAGGATTCTACTAGTAATTGAAAACACAATCAATCACAAATATGAACAACAATTCTAAAATGCATTAGGGATTATGTAGAACAAACTCAAGAATAACAAGGCAGTGTTTAGAGTCTAAACTTGGTGAAATTAAACTAAATGACTAAAACGTTTTTGGAATTGACTTAAACACATTAGGGATTACCAAGAACCCCTTTGGCATTGACTAAAACGAAATCAGCATTAACAAGAATGGACTCAAGAATGTAACTGTTCACATGTAATAGATGATGGGTATTTTGGTCATTTGAGTCAAAATCTCAATGTAAGTCCTCACACTTTTCTAGCAGTTGCAATAATTAGGTATCTAAATTTAATTTTAGATTTTTTTTCAGGTTTTTTAGGGATTTTCCTTTCTAATTGGCTTAACTAAATTTTAAATTATTATAAATGTTGTATTATTAAATGATATATTTAATATAATACATGTGATCAATTGTTTATATATTAAAATAAATTTTAATCTGATTTTCAACACGTAGAAACAACTATGAACTTAGAGATATATATTTTGTTTTCAAGTTTCATTACCCACTTTTGTTCAAAAATTTTTTTGATTATCAACATGAACTTTTTCTTTATTTTAAAACATGTAAATAATTTTTAAAAATTAAAAATTAAATTCTACAAACATCTCTCAAAATTTTGTCATAGACAAATTTCTTTCTACTTCAAAACCATAATAAAAAAGAGTAAATTACGTAAACCTCTTCTAATTTTTCTGAAATCATAGAAATATCCTTGCTAAATTTAGGATACGTTTGCGTTTTCTCCTTCCAAATATTAGGAAGAATTATATATATATATATATATATATATAGCTTTAACTGAATATAAGAGAGATATGTATAAGCTAATATTTAGCTTTGCAGAAATTTCTATGATTTTTAAAATACAGAAAATATATGTTAATTCAAGAAAAGGTTTTTATTTGTTTCAGAAATATAATGAAAATATGAAATTTCAATTAAATGTAAGCGAAGTCTATGTAATGTAGTTTAATTTTTTGTTTTGACTATTTAACATATTGTTTGATCCTAAATAAATGAGTTAATTAGTGGATTGATTTTAATTCTATTTGTAAGACTTCAATTTCAATTTATCTCTCACATTTATTTTTTTTTAAACTAATTCATCTAACTTATAAATTAATAATTTAATATTATACGAGAGTATTTTAAGAAGATCATGTCATATTTATTATAATTAATTAATATATATAATTTTTTATTCTACTCAAATTAATTAATTAATTAATTAATTAATTAATTATCTCTTACGTTACATTAAGTATAAAAGAAGTAACGCTTTTAATATTATTTTTCAGTGAATGTATTATAACACACATTTATATTGAATAGATTATTAATTTACTAAAAAAAGGATAAATTACCTCTTGCGAAAGAATGTTCAGCAAGAGTTCTTACAAGAGGAGAGATGATATGAGAAAGATAAAAAATGGGACTAAAAAGCTGATCTCACTCTGCTCACTAATTCTTGCTTGAAAATGCAGCCAATGCGATCAAAGTTCCCTACACGATAATTCATTAAAGTGTATATTAGTTTCATTGCACGATTATATTATACTTCTTTAGTTATATGTATAAGATACTTTCAATATATTTTACTAGAATAAAAAGATTTGATTATAATTAAAGATTTGATTAAGTTTCAAGTGGAGCACTAAACATTTGTTTAGCGTTCTTAGGGTGTGTATATTCGGATTGATTGTGCGTTCATGAGATTTTCTCTAGTAGGTTCGCACCATCTTGTTTCATAGTTTCGGATATAAACTTAGGTCATATCTTTCTATTCTTTGTGACCATTTTTGTTCATTATTTTGTGCATTTTCTTGTGTCTGTTCATCTTCTTCATTTCTTTCTATCACTATAAACTTTGTCCTTGTTCTACCATTTTTCCTTTGTGGTTTTTAACATTTAGTAGTTAATTTTCATAGTTCAAAATATCTTCTTTCTGTTCATTCTGGAATCGCTTTAATCCGAGTTTTCTACATAGAGTTATAGCAATTTTAAAAATAAATTGTTTTCTGGAATTTTCTAGTTCAGATTGTTCATTTTGTTCTATTTGTTATATTTTGTGATTTTCTTCATATTTTAGTGAACAAAAAGTATAAAAGTAAAACGAAAAAAATGAGAAAAAGGAGTACTGAAAAAAATACAAAAAGAAAAAGAAGAAAAAAAGTTGTGCTAGAAGTATTGAACTATGAACTCTTTTTAACATTTGCAATCTTTGTGTCAAATTGAACTCTTGATTTCCTTAAGCTCTAATTTTAATATCCATTTTTGTCATTCTCAAAATTCTTAAGTATTGGTTGATTATGCAAATTGTGATTGCTTTGATTAACTTGTTTAGTTTTTTAAAGAGGCTCAAAAGGAACTTTTGCGTAGAAAAAGGCAAGAGTGATATACATCAACTTAAAAGCCAAGTCTGAGTGAAATACAAGTGTTGAGTGACATTCTTGAGGGAAGGACGTGAGGAAATTTGTGAGCAACTTTATTCCATTAACATCTATTTTTTTAGTCACAATGTCTAATGCAAATGAAACATCTAATGGTGGTAGAAGAAATCGATAAATAATGATAAAAGATTTAGGACAATGGAGCAATATTTTGCAAGAATGGAAGTGGTTTATGGGGACATAAGGGATAGGTTGGAGAGGCAAGAAGAAAGAATTGCAAATATGCAAGGAGCTAGACCAAATCCTATAAGGCATGATAGGCGAAAGGAGGTTTCTATGGATTGATTTTAATCTGAAGATGATGAGAATATTGGTTGTGAGGTTGAATTTGAAAATGAATAGAAAGTGGGTAGAAATAGGCATAGAGGAGATAGGCATAGGAGGAGACATGGTAGAAATATTCTAAGAGAGATAAATAGAGTATGTGGGAACCTTAGTAGCATCAAAATGAAGATAACATCTTTCTAAGGTAGAAATGACCCTGAAGCCTATTTAGAGTGAGAAAAGAAAATAGAAATAATTTTTTACTACCGTAATTACTCTAAAGCTAATAGGTTAAAGTTAGCAGCAATAGAATTTATTGATTATGCTCTTGTTTGGTGGGATAAATTGGGTCTAAATAGGAGGAACAATAGTGAGAGGCCTATAGCAATTTGGAGAGAAATGAAGACTCTAATGAGAAGGAGATTTATTCCTAATCATTACTACAGAGAACTTTACCAAAAATTACAGACACTTACACAAGGCTCTAGGAGTATGGATGAGTATTATAAGTATATGGAATTAGTTTGATAAGAGCTAATGTACAAGAAGATAGGGAGGCCATAATGGCTCAATTTTTGAATGGGATGAACAAAGATATAGTTGATATAGTAGAATTGCATCATTATGTGGAGATGGAAGACATGGGCCACATGGAAATTAAGGTGGAAAGGCAACTCAAGCTTAAAGGTGTTTCAAAATTCTTTCGTGGATCAAGTTCTTAATTGTAACATGAATGGAAAAAAGAAGAAAAAGCTAACCAAAAGGAGACCACTAAAGGCAAAGAAGAAGCTTTATCAAAGAGCAAAGGTAAATCTAATTATTAAACTTCTAGAAATAGAGATATAAAATGTTTCAAGTATTTAGGTACAGGTCATATAGCTTCTCAATGCCCTAACAAGATAGTCATGATTATGAAAAATAATGAAGTTGTGACTGAAATGATACTGATCATGATTCCATGCCCTTACTTGAAGACTATTGTGATGATGGCGTTGAATATCCTGTGGAAGGAGAATGCCTTGTGGTTATAAGAGCTTTGAATTGTCAAATCAAGGAAGATGAGATGAGTGAGCAAAGGGAAAACATTTTCCATACTCGTTGCCTCATCAATAACAAGGTATGTAGTATGATAATTGATGGTGGGAGCGCTATAAATGTTAGAAGCATTACATTGGTTGAGAAATTGAATTTTTCTATACAGGCTACAATGGTTGAATGAATATGGGGAAATTAAAGTTGATAAGCAAGTTTTGATTTCTTTCTCAATTAGAAAATATTGTGATGAATTATTATGTGATGTTATTCCTATGCATATTGGACATATATTGTTGGGAAGACCGTGGGAGTTTGATAGAAAAGTGAAGAATGGTGGGTTTACAAACATATATTCTTTTGTAATGAACAACATGCCTATTACTCTTTTACTATTGATGCCAAGGCAAGTGTATGAGGATCAACTCAAGATGAAAAAAGAGAGGTAAAAATGAGAGTAATCTAAAAATTGAGAAAAATGAGAGAGAGACATCCAAAAGAAATGAGACTAAAATGGAGAGAAAAGTTTAGAGCCCAAAAAAAAGAAATGCAAAAAAAGAATGAAGAGAGAAAAGAAAAGAAGAAAGTGAGCTTTTACGCAAAAGAAAGTGAAGTGAGGGGTGCTTTCTTTGTTGAACAACAATTGTTTCTCCTTGTTTACAAGGAATCCTTTTTGAATAAGAACATTGACTCTTCCTTTCTAAGTGTTTTTAGTTATTTGTTACAGGAATTTGAAGATGTATTTCTTGAAGAAATTTTACCCGGGTTACCACCCATTAGAGGAATTGAACATCAAATTGATTTCATTCAAAGAGTAAGAATTCCTAATAGGCCAACCTATAGAAGAAATCTAGAAGAAATAAAGGAGCTTCAAGGGCAAGTGGAAGAGCTCATGGCAAAAGGATACGTTAAAGAAAGCTTAAGTCCATGTACTGTTCCAGTACTTTTGGTTCCAAAGAAAGATGGAACATGGAGGATGTGCATTGATTATAGAGCTATAAATAATATCACTGTAAAGTATTGCCATCCTGTTCCTAGACTAGATGATATCCTTGATGAATTACATGGTTCCATTGTCTTTTCTAAAAAAAACTACTCTAAAAAAATATTGTTTATATGAGTGGTTAGTCATGCCATTTGGATTAACTAATGCACCTAGCATTTTTATGAGATTAATGAATCATTTTTTGTGTGCTTTTATTGGGAAATTTGTTGTGGTTTATGTTGATGATATTATGATATATAGAAAGAATCTTGATGAGCATTTGAATCATTTACATTGTATGCTTGATATTTTGAGAAAGGAAAAATTGTTTACGAATTTGAAAAAGTGTGATTTTTGCATGGATAAAATTATTTTTCTTGGTTTTGTGGTGAGTGCTAAAGCTATAAAAGTTGATAAGAAAAATAAAGAGCTATAAAAGAATGGCTAACACTCAAAAGCATAATTGAGGGAAGAAGTTTTTATGGTTTGGCTAACTTTTATAGGAGCTTTGTGAAAGATTGTAGCATACTTACTGCACCACTCATTGAGGTCATTAAAAAAATTGTTAGTTTTAAATGGGATAAAACACAAGATGATGCATTCAATGAATTTAAGGATAAATTGTGTTATGTCCATGTGTTAGTTTTACCTGACTTTAATAAAACTTTTGAAATTAAATGTGATGCATCTTGGAATAGGAGCTATTTTAATGAAGGAAGGAAAGCAAATTGCTTATTTTAGTGAAAAGTTAAATGGAACAGCCTTGAAATATCCAACATATGACAAGGAGCTTTATGCACTCAAAAGAGTATTGGAGAATTGGCAACACTGCCATTGGCCTAAGTAATTTGTGATTTACACTAATCAACAATCTTTAAAGTACATAAAGAGTCAAGGTAAACTGAACAAAAGACATGTAAGGTGGTTAGAATTTATTGAGAGATTTCCATATGTCATCAAATACAAGAAAGATAAGGAAAATGTGGTGGCTGATGCATTGTCAAGAAGGTATACTCTTCTTACTTCTCTAAATACAAGATTGCTTGGTTTGAATATATCAAGGAATTTTATGCCAATGATGCTAATTTTGTTGAAATGTTTATTGTTTGTTAAAAGAAAGCATTTGACAAGTGTTATACAATTGATGGCTACTTGTTTAAAGAAAATAGATTATGTTTACCTTAATGTTCTTTGCGAGAACTGCTTGTGGGAGAAGCACACGGGGGAAGATTTATGGAACACTTTGGTGTGAAAAAGACTTTAGATATTTTGTATGAACATTTCTTTTGGCGTATATGAAACGTGATATGGAAAGAATATGTTCTAAATGCATACATGTAAAATGGCTAAGTCTAGAGTCTTTCCATATGGTTTGTATACCCCATTATCTATACATAGTGAACCTTAGGTAGATATTTCAATGGACTTAGTTTTGGGTTGCCTGGGTAAAAAAGAGGGATGGATTCAATATTTATGGTTGTTGACAGATTTTCTAAAATGGCATATTAATGAATCCCTATTTGATCATATTATTTTCTATCTATTTCAGGGAATTTATCATGATTAATAGATATTATTATAATAATTGTGGTTATTCTGTGCCTTAATTGACTATATGAATTAAATAACTAAAAATGTCATTTTCTTGTATTTTTACTACTTTTATTATCACACTGATATGCACGAAGATATTTTTATCTTTTATGATTTTCAGGAGGAATAGGAAATAATTAATAGCCTACAAGAGGAGCCAACTAGGATAATGAAGGAAAAATTCATATTAATTTATTAAAAGGGAAATCACTATTATCTAATTAGATAACTCTAATTAGAGAAAATTATTTATCTCCTTTTAATATATTAATATAGCATAATAATTTTTGAAATAGTCAAAAAAGAAAAAGATCTTCCAAAATTTAAAATAAAATATTCACTTTGACTATTCAAATGTAATCCTCAAATATCTATATACAAATAATCATATCCAACGAATTTGGAGCAATATTTAGATTTGGAGCAATTAATCCATTGAATCAAGGGATCTATAGTGGAGGTTATATGATATACCTAATGAATTTTCTTTTATCAGAAGGTAATCATATCTCACGGATTGAATATGTGATATCCAAGGGAAATTTAATTCAAATTACAAAGAAGAAGAAAAGCCAATCACGAGTCAAGATTCAAAACATGAGGATAAATATTAATTATATCTTATCTTTGATTCCTTATATTATATATCATTTGAATCTAACCAAAGGATAATAATAAATATGTTATCTTTTCCTATTTTCTTATTAATTATTTTATCTCTTTTATCCTATTACTTTTTATTTGAATTGTTTATAGAATATTTGAGTTTAAAAATATTATCTATGGAGATATTGGAAAATATGGTAGCTTGAAAGGATAATGAAGATAAATGAAGATTATCATTATCTTTTGAAGTGATAATCAGTGAAGAGACCCATATCAAATAGGATTCACTCCCAAAGGCTATATAAAGGACTCCAAAACTCCTCCATTCAACACACCAACTCACTCCACATATCTCTTCTCTTCTCAAAGCCAAATTGGCATTACTTCATCCACTATCACTGCTTCATCTTTTTGATTCTTTTCACATCCAAGAGTGTCATCTAGTCCTATGAGTGGCTAGTCCTCCATTGTTCTTGAGGATGGATGTCTAAGGCTTGAGTACTAATTGTTAGGAGTTATACTATTTATTTCGTCTGATCTTTGTTTTCTATGCAATTTTATGATTTCCTAGATTTATGTTTTGAAAATTGTATAGGTTGGCCTAGGATTTTGATTGAGATACCTTGTGATCAAACCTTTGTGTTTTGCTATTCAAGTTATGATTAGAGTTTTTTATTTCATAACTTTTGCTTCCTCATATAGCTATGCATGTCTTCTCTTGCATGATTATGCTTGGATTAAAATGTATAGGTATATTTAGGATTTTGATTGAATACCCATGATTGAGAACTAATCATATATTATTGATCAATTCACATGCTAAGTGGTACTTTTAAATAATCATCTTTGATGCAATTATATGCTATATCTAGGTATGATTGTTGATTTTATGATTATGACTAAGTAGATTGTCTAAGATTCTGTATAATAGGACTTAGTATATATAATTATTATAACTAATATTATTTTGAACAATGATAGTCGACATCATTCATCCTTGGGAAT
This sequence comes from Leucaena leucocephala, assembly GCA_037074615.1. Classification (NCBI taxonomy): domain Eukaryota; kingdom Viridiplantae; phylum Streptophyta; class Magnoliopsida; order Fabales; family Fabaceae; genus Leucaena; species Leucaena leucocephala. The sequence continues at coordinate 19,926,007 of CM073515.1, read as the reverse complement.
GTTTAACTTACTAGTAATCGTATCATTTAACTCTTTTACTTTTCTTTCTTGCAATCAGCGCTTTAATTAAACTGAATATTCTTCTCTACTCATATTTACTCCTTAATCACTTTAATTAATCATAATCAAGCCACGTATTGACTCCACCTAGAGATTGAACTAGGGTTAGCTCCTAAACACATAGGGTTAAAACTAGTAATTAATTTGAACGCTAACGATAGGTGGCATCAAATTTTTGCGTCGTTGCCAGGGACTCAATTTCCTTAATTCTTGATTCCTTATTGTGATTTTTTTCTTCTTTTATCTACACTTTCTATCTTTCTTGTGCATGACTAGGAGCAAGAATACTAGACTATTGCCTACTTTCTATGATCTTGAACAATTACTGAAGACAAGAAAGAAGATACTTGAGAAGATCGAGTAGACACCTGACACAACTAGTACTAAAGCTAGTTTGTCTACAAGTCCTACAAGCAAAAGTGTGGTGAAGAACAATACAAAAGTTTATAACAATATCATGGACAATAATAGGCCACCCATCGAAGGAGGAGGCGGCAATAAAGAAGGGCATGGGAACTATGCCCCATAAAATGAAGAGGCCCCTCGGAGATACACTATTAAGGAATTAACTACCTCTAATGCTACATTTGTTCCTTTTAATAATGTTCTTCCTAAATTTACTACTTGAAGAGCCTCTTTACGGTATGTAGAAGCATGCTACCACCCGGAGCCAATATAGATGATGTCTAATGGAAGGTCTTCCACCTTACCTTGGAAGGAAAAGCCATGACCTGGTCGATAACTGTTATTTTAATTATCAAACAAAAATAAGATAACCAATAGTAAAGTGAAGCTAACATAGGTCGATTCACAAGGAGCCTAAATAGATGCTAAAGTACCTAATTAATCTAATGACCCACAAGTTAACAAATTAATCAGATGATTTGTGAGATGAGATATTGACTAAATTTTGAATATAAATCCTATACTATTGTTTATGATTTTAGGTGTTTATGGCGATGAAATGAATCAATGACAAGTGTGTTCCCTTGGAGATTACCTAACCTTCATTATCACATAATATTTAGATCTAATTAGTTGAATTAGAATACGTTAGCTAACAACTCGCCAGTTAAAATCTCAATCAAAGCTATAACTCGTAGACATTAGATAGAAAAATAAGAATAATTCAACTTAAGATAGAAGAAGATGAATTAAACAAATACAACTGTATTTTGTTTTGTGATTGCTCTAATTAACTACAGCCATGTCTAACTCGGTCTAAGGATGATAATCAAACAAAGCATCAATTATACAGAAAAAGGAAATCCAACTTGGTTCCCTAATTATTAATCATCTACTAACTTTAATTGAATCAATAATTTGAGAATTAACTACATCAACTCGATACAATCAAATATGGATTAAAAACACAATAAACTCCCTGTTCAATTCAAGGATTGTAATTCAGCATTATCTCCAAGAGAGCACAACACCTATAGCCTTCTATTGCTGTCATGTCTTCAACAACAACAGTGAAACTAGCTACAATCATGGTAAATATAGAATGAGAAGATGAAGATTGAACTTTCCTCTGGTTCTATTGTCTATAACAAAGAAAAGTTACAGATGGAGAGAGAAAAAATAAAGATAGAGATAGAGTATGGCATATGGGATGTATCTGATATGGAATATGGGATGTGTGAATGAGCTGGGACAAGTGTAGAAAATGAGATATGGAATGACGATCTGCAATGATGTGTGAGTGTGTGATATATAGAAGTGTGGAATCAGAATGTGCAGATGCGTGAGTGAGAGTGCATGTTGTGCTTGAATGGTGTGCAGTGATGTGTGAATCCAGTCTCCTCTTCAGCACATGCTTTCTACCAGCTGTGATCCCCACTTGCTTCTGTTCAGCACCCTGTCCATGTGATTCTGTTAGCCCACTTGTTTAGTCTAGCATATGCTTAATATGTTAATTTCCCCTTTTCAGCACATGTTAAAATCTTCTCTTGTCCAACTATCAACACACTTCCACCTAATTTGTTAATGCATTCTTGTAATAGAAATTTAATAGATTATTTATCCAATTAATCACTAAAATCATATCAATTAATTTTCACCTGTTTCATTTTGATTTTATTTATTAATTGCTCAATATATTGATAAATGGAGATAAAAATCAATAATAATACTCTTTTTAAACACACTAAAATTACTACAACTATGAGTTTATAAACTCCCCCATACTTAGCTTTTACACTTCAAGCAAAATTATGGATTCAAATTGAAATTCAAACACATATGTTCAGAAAAATTGACAATAGATTCAACATAAGAACGTGTAGTCATCAATCTTTTCCTTTCAATTGGAAACAATCCATACTAATCTTATATCAATTAAAATCTAACTTATGCAATTAAATTATAGTAAGCAACTAAATTGAGATTTCCTCACAAGGTATAGTGTTCAACTCACTCTCTTAACAAGGTAATTTCACTCAACCATCTAGCTTAGGCTTCCCATAGGCTTGTAACTACCCTACATCTCCACCACTAAATGCCACAAGGGTTGTGAATCAAAGGGTCTTTATTAGGTTGTAATGTTGGAAAGGTTATATGATGAAATAGAAATATATGTCAATGATTAATGAAATACTGCACATGATCTTACTTTTTCAAGCTACTTTAATCACAATTTCAACTGTGTAACTGCAAAAAGTAACAACTCACAAGCTAACTTCCTTTTATTTAAGCTGAATATCATATCTTGTCAACTATTCTATCTCTTCTTTCTCTTTTTTTTCTTTTTTTCTCTTTTTCTGTACTGTTTTTCTTTGTGTTTTTCTTTCAACTATTGAATCAGATAACAAATACATTAAATTTTAGATATCCAATAAGTGATGTAACTTAACAATTATTTCACAATTAAAGAATTACTGCAGCAACAACTAACTTGTACAGTATTCATATTAATCAAGGATAGAATACATATCCTGGTGTATTATAGAAAAATTCAGAACAGAAAATAGTCCAGTTGTTGTGAAACTGCTCCAATCGATACCAGATTGGACTGGAATTTTTCCAGAAACTTCCTTATACTATGATCATGCCACCTAACCCCTTGAGGTGTCCCACATGATGTCATAATTATTCTTTTATGAAAAAGTAAAATCCAAGATTAAATGTGAGCCTTTAGATCAAATAGTAACCAAATCAATCTTGACCATTGATTTTTCTTGAATTTTGGCTATAAATACCCCCTCATTCTGCCCAAAACTATGGCCTTGTGATACCTTGGGGAAACTCTTGGAAAATAAAAACTCAAGCTAAGACAAAGAAGATTCAAGGTTCCAAAATTCAAGCAAGCTAGAGATTAAAGGTAAGTAATCTATCCTAGCTTATTTTCCTTTGATTTGGGAGCTTGAACTTAGGATTTTTGTGGGAGAAAAGTTGAGTTTTCTCTAAGGGGTTGTGCTGCCCAACAACCTTAGATGAAAGGGAAAAGAATAAATTAAAGTTAGAAACATATGATTGAAGCTTGAACAAGCTAATTAAGAGATTGGTTGTTGAATCAAGTTGATATTCTTGACTTTGCCTTAATGGAACCTGTTCGGTCTGCACTGTTTATAAGGGAAGGAAATGGAATTTCAATGATTTAATGCTTCCATTGAATTTAGATGATGATTTTGTGTAGGATTGAAAAGGTTTTGAACCTTGAAAGCATTGAAATTCCAAGATTATAGTTTTTGAAATCTTTCTCTATTACTGTTCACTCGCATGAATAGTGATTGGAATTTCATGATTTTGATGCTTCCAATGGTTTTAAAATGAAAAGTTGTGTGGGATAAAGTAGAGAAACAAGTATGGGAAGCATTGGAATTAAAATGAGAATTTTTGAAAGAATTGAGTGTAGTTTCAATTATGTACAGCATGTGATGAAGGAGCTGGAATTTCATGATTCTAAGCTCATAAATTGATTCAAAAGATGAAATTGTGTAGGGTAAAGTCAATGCATCAATTGATTCAAAGACCAAGTCCATTGGTTAAGATTAAGGAAAGTTAATGAGATTAATGTTCAAGAAGAAGTTATGTTAGTTAAAGTGAGTTTAATGCTCAAGGAAGTTAGATTGTAATGGATGAATGATTATGTGATGTTAGGAATTGATTGGTATGCTCCAAAAGCGGAAGCCACATGTTCAAGGAAAGTGAGAAGAAAGAAACAAGTTAAGGTGAAAGAAAGTCAAGTCTTTAAGGTAGTAAACTTATCCTAAACTTGTATGCATTGAATGTTATGCTTGATTGTGCTATGGCCTGATTGAATTGTGTTGCCTATGTGCTTATGTATGAATCTCTATTTATATGTTTACTTTATCCAATTGTATTTCATATGTAACATGGAAGCATGCACATGACACAATAGTAGCACTTTCACACGCAAGCACAAGTAGTTACATTAATGCATGCATTGTTTAGTACCGTTTGCTACTTAGATTTCCCCCGAAATCTCATCCCTTTTCATGTAATCCCAATCCCACAGGTTTATGAATGATGAAAGAGGATGATGAAGCATAAAGAAAAGCTAGGGATTGGATAGTATATATGTTATGTGAATGTGTAATGTTGCTGTATGACTAATGTAAGCAGTGATGGTCATGATATAATAAAAAATAGTAAATGATGGAATAAATGTATAAAATTTTACATACATTTAGATGACATTCCAATCTTCGTTTTTACACCAAGAATTCTTTATTTGGATGTCTGTACAAAGAGAACTGATTTTCCAAAGTAAGGGACCATAATCTGTTTCCAGGATTTTTGACCAAATGAACAGTAAATTTTGGTGAATAAACTATATTAATTGGCTAATCATTTGGTCTGGAAATTATTTTTTCCTCAAATTTGAAGATGTTATTTTCACGTTGCTTTTTGAACCACTTAATTTTGAGTTTTCTAGAATTAATTATGATTTTTTGAAGTTCATTGTGAAATCTAGAATACCATATGAATAGTAACCCGAGAAAGAATAAAATTCCAGATTTGGTCAATGGACTTCCAAGGTCTTGTAAGTGGTTCTAAATGTTACTGAATGGTCCCTAAGATGTATGAAAGTAAGGATGTTACAAGTTTGCCTTAATATATGGTTGATATATCTTCATAGTTTGTAGGACAATTGGCACTCGTAATAATTGAAGAATAACATAGCTGACAACTAGAAGTAACTAGAGCTTGAGAGTATGGGCTTTAAACATGTGAATTACTCAATTGAGTAGGTAGATTGTTCATCTGAGCATTCATAGTAGCAACTTGAGAAGATAAGCTATTATAATCTTGAGAATACCTTGTAGAAATCTCATAGACTTGCCTAGCATTATAGCTCCCATATTATTGGTCATTGTTTATTATCTTCTCAATCAAGTTCCATGCTTAATCTGGAGTTAAATCATCAATAAAAATATTGCACCAAATGCTCACTTGGAATCTGGTGGTATGGACATCTAGCTAGCAACTCTTGAAATTTTCCCCAAAACTCATAGAAAAACTCTTGATTATATTGTTTTGTAGCAAAAATCTCCTTTATCAATGTAGTAGTCTTTGATGTAGGGAAACATCTTTCTAAGAAAGTAGTCCTCAAGTTATTACAGGAGTCCAAGCTTAAGGTGTATGATATGGCAGCATATAAAACTATTCCTTTGCCTTTCCTTCAAGTGTAAAATGGAATACTTGTCTCTGCACAGCATCTATGTCAATACCTACAGGTTTTATGGATTAGCAAACCCACTGCATAATAATGCTTGAAAGAATCCTCACCTACTAATCCATAAAATTTTGGTAAGTTACTTAACAAAGGACCTTTCAGCTCAAAATTAACATCTAAAGCAAGACAAATGTGAAATGGATCAAAGTTTACATTAGAAAAAGTAAGTTATCTTATGCTCCTACGTGCCCTTCTATTATTCATGTTATTATATCCATGTTGCTCATTTTGATTATTCTAATTATGTGTATGAGTTTCTCTTTCATTAACATACTCCATGGTAAAATGATTATCTAAAATATCACCAGATGCAAAATTATTTTCAGCTGTAATAGATTCACTAGGAGAACTAAGCTCAACAGTGGATGTAACACTAGCTTGATTTAAGATTTTAGCCTTCTTAATTTTCTCAAGTGTTCTATTGATTTCTCTATCCAAAGAAAAGAATTTAGATCTTTTGTTCATGCAAACCACGTGCAAGATATCAACTATATCACAGATGCAACAATTTCAGAATTTGAGATCAAGTAATCACAGTTTAAAACAGTCAGGTCATGACAAAAAGGACTTTAGGTCATGACCAACAATCACAGAGAGCAGAGATCGCGACAAAAATGAACTTCAAAGATAGCTATTTTTTGAAATTTGAATTTTTGGTTGTGACCAAATGGCACTCCAGTCACAACTAAAAGTTACAAAGAGCAAAATGAGTTAAAAATAAATTTAAGGTTGTGACCAAATGTATTTTTGGTCTCGACTAGAGTTCACAAAGACTCTCAGAAATCAATTTTTTGCAATCTAGTCGCAACTAAAAAGGCAATTGGTCATTACGCAATAAGACAAAACACTAAATTCATAGAAAAACTAAAACACCTATATACTTTTTATGATTTTAAGGACCAGCAGATTGCTTAGGAAACCTTAACAAGTAAGGCTCCTCAGCAATGGCGTCATTTTGATAACTATCATTTTAATTATCAAATAGAACTAAGCTAACTAATAGTAAAGTGAAGCTAGACTAGGTTGATTCACAAGGAGCCTAAATGGATGCTAAAGTACCTAATTAATCTAATGAGTCACAAGTTAACAAATTAATCAGATGATTTGTGAGACTCATATTGACTAAATTCTGAATGTAAATCCTATACTATTGTTTATGATTTTAGGTGGTTATGGTGATAAAATGAATCAATGACAAGTGTGTTCCCTTGAAGATTACCTTACCTTCATTATCACATAATATTTGGAGCTAATTAGTTTAATTAAAATAGGTTAGCTAACAACTCGCTAGTTAAAATCTCAGTCAAAGCTACAACTCATAGACATTGGATAGAGAATAAGAATCATTCAACTTGAGATAAAAGAAGATGAATTAAACATATACAACTGTACTCTTCTTTATGATTGTTCTAATTAACTACATGCATGTCTAACTCGGTCCAAGGATGAGAATCAAACAAAGCATCAATTATGTAGAAATGGGAAATCCAATTCGGTTCCCTAATTATTAGTCATATACTAATTCTAATTGAATCAATAATTCTAGAATTAACTACATCAACTCGATATAATCAAATCTAGATTAAAGACATAATAAACTCCCTGTTCAACTCAAGGATTCTGGTTTAGCATTATCTCCAAGAGAGCACATCAACTCTAGCCTTCTATTGCTGTCAAGACTTTAACAGTAACAGTGAAACTAGCAGCAATCATGGTAAATGTAGAAAGAGAAGATGAAGACTGGTTAAGCTTTCCTCTGGTTCTATTGCCTAGAATAGAGAAAAGTTACAGATAGAGAAAGAGAGAGAGTATGGCATATGGGATGTATCTTATATGGAATATGGGATGGGTGAATGAGCTGGGACTAGAGTGGAAAATGTGATATGGAATGATGATCTGCAATGATGTGTGAGTGTGTGATATATAGAAGTGTGGAATTAGCATGTGCAAATGGCATGAGTGAGAGTGCATGTTATGCGTGAATGGTGTGCAGTGATGGGTGAATCCATTCTCCTCTTTAGCACATGCTTTCTACTAGTTGTGTTCTCTACTTGCTTATATTCAGCACCCTACCCATGTGATTCTGTTAGCCCACTTATTTAGTCCAGCACATGCTTAATCTGTTAACTTCCCTTTTTCAACACATGTTTAAATCTTCTCTTGTCTGGCTGTCAACTCACTTCCATCTAATTTGTTACTGTATCCTTGTAATGGAAATTTAATAGATTATTTATTCAATTAATCACTAAAATCATATCAATTAATTTCCACTTGTTTCATTTTATTTTATTTATTAATTGCTCAATATATTGATAAATGGAGATAAAAATCAATAATAAAACTCTCTTTAAACTCACTAAAATTACTACAAATATGAATTTATCACTGGTTCATGTCACTACTTAGGTATTGTCCTAATGCATACCAATCATGGGAGAATTTGAAGAGTGCATTCCTAGAAAAGTATGGCACTTTATCAAGAATATCTGCTATACAAAAAGAAATTTATAGGGCTAAGCAAGATGTGATAGAATCATGCTACGACTATTGGAGTCACTTCCAAGGCATGATAGAAAAATGTCCGAATCATCAAATTCCAGATGAATTTTTGATCCTATACTTCAGTAAAGGACTCTTACCCCAGGATGCAAAAATTCTAAATACTGCTACAAAAGGCTCTATAGATGATATGTTCATTGAAGATACATGGGAGTTGATCATAAAAATAGCAATCAATAAAGACCAATATGGTCTATTTAATGTAGAGCAGTACATGAGATAAGTACCGGATGAGACCTACTACTAGTCAAACTTGCCCATGACATGGAAATATTGACTAAATAGATGAGTAATGTAACTAATCAAGGTAACTCGTTTCAAACCTTAGTGGCTGCTAGTTGTAATCTCTGTGATTCATCTATTCATATTACTGCTAACTGTCTAGCTCGTCCATTGAATGTTTTAGCTACGTATCAGGGGTGAACAGGTCAATTCCAAAAAAGAGACCCCTTCTCTAACACATATAATGAAGGACAGAGAAATCACCCTAATCTTATATATGGAGGCATAGATAACAGAACCATACATAATCATTTTTAAGAAAGAGAGCCTTCTCAAGCAATTGTGCCAATCTAAGACCCACCTAACAAGAATGATGATATGACATTAGTTCTTAAAGGGATATCAGATCTGACCTCTGCTATCACAGGTGTAACTTCTCAACTCTCAAACTTGTCATCCCGATTTGATATAGAGAAAGCTTTTACATATGCCAAACTTAACAAGTTAGCCTCAGGGTGTGCTACCCTAGATAGTAAGTATGATAATCTATCAACTTATGTGACTGAATTGGCTAACTCTATAAATGAGCAACAAGTAAAGAATGGAGGGACCAACCCCTCCAATACTATCATCAATCCTAGGTCCTTAAATGCCATCACACTGAAAGGTGGCAAAAAGGTGGGATTCTTAGAAAATGATGATGTGGCAAGCACTACTAAATATATCATTGAAGATACTATTGAAAACATCCATGAGCACACCACTGAAGGTATGGAAGAGGTTACTGAACATATCCTTGAAGTGCCCAGTAATGAGTAAGAGAACTACTAATAAAGAATATGACAAGGAGATTTATGACTTGTTTAGCAAACTTAAGGTAAATATTCCATTGTTAAAATTCCTTAAAGTCATGCTTATAGTTGTTAAATTTATCAAAGACCTGTGTACCCGTAAATGTAGGTTTAGACCAAATGAATGAGTCCAAGTTTCTTCTAATGTCTCTACCCTCTTTAAACATCAACTTCTAATTAAATGGTAAGATCCAGGGGCTTTTACAATTCCTTGTACTATTAGGAAAATACATATTAATAAGGCTTTATTAGATCAAGGATTATCTATTAATGTTATGCCTATGTCCATTTATGCTTTACTTGGCACGAAAAGTATTAAACCCACAAGTATAGTGTTGCAGTTTGCTGACAGAAGTATGAGGCGTCCAAATGGCATTTTAGAAGATGTTCTTGTGTAGGTTAAGGGGCTAATCTTTCCTGTAGACTTTTATGTACTAAACATGTGCAGTGAGGCATCATGTCAATATTCTACCATCATCTTGGGAAGGCCTTTCTTAATAAATGCATGCACTATTACCAACATGAAGGAAGGAACCATCACCATGGAAATAGGGGAGGATAAGATAACCTTCAACATGTATGAAGAAATGAAACACCCGTATGAAGATTACTCTCTGTTGGGTGTGAATGCCATAGACTTAACCATCGAAGAAGTAGCAAAAGGACATGAACTAAATTGCCATGAGTCACCTACTAATATGTCTCTATCTACTTATACTATCTGTACTTGTGATAGAGAAATGATTTGTTCTATTTGTTTAAAAGAAGCTAACAATTTTCCCTCTCTTTCACATAATTCTATGCTTGACATCTCTAAAAAGGAGTTACTTTTTATTCTTGTAGGTATCTAACACACGATAAGGATTGAGGACATGAGTAACTCACCCTCACCACTAACTACTTTATCATCTCATTCCTTTAAGCTATAGAAATCATATGAAGAAGAAGACATAGAAGTAACTTCTACCTTATATTCTTTTAATTCTTCTTCCCCTTCTTGAATTCCAATGTCACCTCATACTATTAAAGATATGCAAGATATCTTGTCATAGCATAGAGAAGAAGAAGCCGTCAAACTCTCTAATGTTTTGACACAACTTGACACGATAATTGGCATAATTGACCAAGGCAAAGTGAGTGCTTTTAATTATTTAGAAATATCCAAATTGATTCCTTTTATTGTCCAACCTCCTGTTCTTGAATTGAAACCTCTTCCTTCTAATTTGAAGTATGGTTTTCTTGTATTAAATGAGAAGTTGCCTGTGATTATCTCTAACACCTTATCTTCAAAGCAAGAAGAGAAGCTATTATCTGTGCTTTAAAAGAATAGAGTTGTTATAGGATGGACACTAGCTAATATTCCATAAATTAGTCCTTCTATTTGCACTTACAAGTTCCTTCTAAATAATAATTGTAATCTTATTAGATAGCCTCAAAGAAGGATGAACCCTCTCATATTAGATGTTATAAAAAGGGAAGTCACTAAATTTCTTTCTGTAGGTATTATCTATCTGATACTAGATAGTGAATGGATAAGCCCTGTACAGGTTGTTCCTAAGAAAAGTGGGATCACTATTGTTAAGAATAAAAATAATGAATGGATCCCCACTAGAGTACAAAACTCCTGGCGTGTTTGTATTGACTATAGGAAATTGAATGAGTCTACTAGGAAAGATCGTTTTCCCTTCCTTTTATTGATCAAATGCTTGAGCTTTTAGTAGGGAAGTCCAATTATTATTTCCTAGACTATTTTTTAGGTTATTTCCATATTACTATTGCACCAAAGGACTAGGAAAGGACTACATTCACTTGTCCTTTTGGGACATATGCTTACAAAAGGATACCATTCAGGCTCTGTAATGCCCCAGGCACATTTCCACGCTGTATGATGAGTATATTTTCTAATTTTTTTAAGTAGTGTATGGATGTGTTTATGGATAATTTTACAATTTGTGATGAATCATTTGATACTTGTTTGGATAGTTTAGATAAAGTTCTTTCTAGGTGCATTGAGAAGAAATTAGCCCATAATTATGAAAAGTGTCATTTTATGGTTAATCAAGGAATTGTTCTAGGACACTTAATATTTAGCAAAGGAATCGAGGTGGATAAAGCTAAAATTGAAATAATAACTACCTTACCCTATCCAACCAACCTAAATGAACTTAGGTCCTTCTTAGGCCATGTTGGATTCTATAGGAGATTTATTAAAGATTTTAGCAAAATTGCCTTACCATTATCTAAACTCTTGCAGAAGGATGTGGAATTTATTTTTGATGATACATGCATATATGCTTTTAACAAACTCAAGGACAGTCTCACCTCCCTTTCTATTTTGACTGCACCTGATTGAAATTTACCTTTTGAGCTTTCATGTGATGGTTGTAATAGTCCAGTTGGTTCCATGCTTGGACAGAGGGAAGATAAGGTGTCAAGGGTAATTGCTTATGCATATAAGACTTTAGATGCAGCACAAGTGAACTACATAACTATAGAGAAGGAATTGTATGCTATTGTTTTTTCTTTAGATAACTTTAGACAATATCTCATAAACTCTAAAGTTATTTTTATAGATCGTGCAGCAGTAAGGTATCTTTTCAAGAAACCCCAATCTAAACCAAGGTTGTTGCGATGGATCCTCCTTATACAAGAATTTGATATTTAGATCAAAGATCAAATAGGAGCTGAGAACCATGTTGAAACATCCTACTTTTACCACCTCAGAGTACATATTCGGAAGCATATTTGATTAGCGGAAGCATTACATTAGCCTAAAAATTAAAATTTTAAAACTTACTTCTTGGGTACTGTTCACTTGGTAATTTCCAGATTTAAAGTCCAACTTTAAAAATTCATAACTAATTGTAGAAAAATTGTATAGAGGTGATCCAAATTTCTAATTGTATCTCTCTTTCATAGATCTTTAAGGGAAAATATAAAACTGGACATTTACTTTGCCAATTGATACAGTTAAATTGTTACTTTTTACTGTTTATATGGCAAATTCTGTAAAATTCTAGATTTTGTCTCTTAACTTTAGAAATTTATTTCTCTTGGTATACACATCCAAATGAAACATATTACCTATTCATTTACAGATATGGATGTGTACTACTTTCTCATAAAAGTTTGTTGATTAATTCATTCATTTGCTACGTCAAACTGAAGCCACAACAAAACTGCTTTAGAACCTACGTTTTTACCATTTCAGTTTTCTTTCTTTCACTTTCAATAATTGTTCTAGCATGCATAAATCATCTCTTTTGCCTTTCATGCATTCATATACATCATGTACATATGTCATAATTATTTCATACAATTTTATCACATAAATAGACACCTTACATGGCATTTACATACATGGAAAATGCATAGCATATGCTTGAATCTTAAATATTTCACTTTCCTTCTTCCATACTTTAGCTCTTCTCCATGCATACATTTTCCTTCATGCTTGATCTAAATTGGTTGGTTATGGGAGGGTGAGATTCTAGAGAATCTTAGTAGCAAATATTACCACTTAAATATGCAAGATGGATGCTAATGCATGATATGTAATTTCATTAAACTTTCTTTGATTAGTGACATGCTATCATGCTATATACTTTAGCATAAAAAATGCGTGGCCATGGAAAACATGTTATTCACAATACATTCAATATCATTTATCATGTCACCACATTATTCATATATCATATACATGCCAACACATAAGCATACCACATCAAGCACATAAAGAGGTAAGTTCACTACCTTGCACTTAAGCTTTCCTCTTGATCTTTGCACTTGCTCCCTAGCTTTCCAATCATGAAGTCTTTCGGTCAATCACTTTCCAACATTTTCTTGGATATTTCAAGGTCCTAAACACATTCATATTCATCACATAATTCATTAGGATCATGAACTCCATCAATGTTTAAGATTAACCTTGATAAACTCTTGACTAACATAACTTTCTCTAATCTTTACTAATTACCTTGGCCCTTGAACCAATTGATGTCTTGATTTTACCCTACACAATTTCATCTTTTGAATCCATTTATGAGCTTAGAATCATGAAATTTCAGCTCCTATGCACTGTTCAATATAGAATTACATAACACCCTCTTTTCTTTCACAAATTCCCATTTTGATTCTAATGCTTCCCATACTTGTTTCTTCACTTTATCCCACACAACTTTTTATTTTAAAACCATTGAAAGTATCAAAATCATGAAATTCCAATCACTGTTCATGCGAGTGAACAGTAATAGAGAATGATCTCAAAAATCACAACTTGGAATTCCAATACTTCCAAGGTTCAAAACCTATCCAATCCTATACAAAATCATCATACAAATTCAATGGAAGCCTTAAATCATTAAAATTCCATTTTATTCCATCATAAACAGTGCAAACTGAAATGGTTCAACCATGGCAAAGTCAAGAATATCAACTTGATTCAACAACCAATCACTTAACTAGCTTGTTTAAGCTTTAATCACATATCTCTAACTTTCATTTCTTCTTTCTCCTTTCATCTAAGGTTTTTGGACAGCACAACACCTTAGGGAAAACTCAACTTTCCTCCATAAAAACCCTAAGTTCAAGCTCCCAAATCAAAGAAAAATAAGCTAGGATATATTGCTTACCTTTAATCTCTAGCTTGCTTGAACTTTAGTACCTTGAATCTTCTTTGTCTTGGCTTGAGTTTTCATTTTGCAAGAGTTTCCCCAAGGTTCTTGAGCTCACGGTTTTTCTTCAGATTTGAGGGGTATTTATAGAAAAATCTTGGTGGAAATCAATGGCTAAGATTAGTTTGTGTACTATTTGATCTAATGGCTCACATTTAATCTTGGATTTAGCTTTTGCAAAAAGGAGAATTATGACATCATCCATGACATTATCATGGGACAACTCATAGGGCTAGGTGGCAAAATTCCAATGGGGGGAAGCTTCTGGAAAAATTATAGTCTAATCCGGTATCGGCTCAGTCCGATTCCTCAAAACCTATGCTATTTTCTCAATCTAATTTTTTGAGATTCCATACTATGCTGTATAACCTTAAGTCTAGTATCCAGATTCTTCCTACCTTGACATTATTGGACTAGGTCAAAACTTAATTACAAATCCCTTGGGAAATGACTGAAATACCTTTGGTTCACTGTCTTGCCCTATATTAACCCAAAGGGCATAATTATTATTTTACACCTCTTTACTTCTTATCAGGGCATATACTGACACTGACTAATCACTCCTGTACTTGCCTAGACGTTTTTGGCTTGTCCAAATGACAAAAATCCCCTTCGTCCAACTTTACCTCAATGACACAATACAGTGGCATACCTTCTGTGGCATTTTCATAATTTTGTATTTTTCCCGGTCTTTATTAGCCCTGGCCCACCTACTTATCTAAAAATATTATTAGATCTATAAGGCGCCATTATAGGCCCTCTGTATGATCCATTGCCTTCATGGGCTTAATTCCCGAGAAATTCCCCTGAAACATATTTATCGGGTGTTTTAATCCACTATAAATTCTATAATAAATTCTATAGAACTCCTTTTTGATCTCTGCCAGTTTTAGAAATTCTTATATTAATTATAGAGATTTACTGCAAAATTTTATCTGATTCTGAGGTATGAAAAATACTATAATAATTCTTCCTGACTTCAGGAATTTATATCAATTAATCGGGATATCAAATCAAAATTCTGTGTTGCGTTAAACTGATCAGAATAATTTTGTCTATCTATACTAGTAAAATTTGGGACTAATCTAATTCTGGGCATTTTTTAGCCTTTCTCGGTTCAACTTTCTCATAATTATATTTAGGTCCCTCATCTTTTGGCTAATTGCATTTAAGTCCCTATACTTTTGGTTAATTGCATTTAGGTCCCTCCTTTTGTTTCTACTTTCACTTTTGGCCTCCAATATTTTATAATGTTTATTTAGGTCCCTCTCTTCCTTCAAGACTCATTTAACCTTCATTATTTCTTCTGATCATCGTCATAATCCTTTCCAAACATCTTTCTACTATCAGTATTATATAGATAGGGAAAAATTGGGATATGACATATGTAGCTGACCACCTAAGTAGGCTTCCAGATAAAGCAAGGGGAGTAGATAATTCTAATTTAGTTTGCGATAATTTTCCTAATGCTACCCTCTTTGCTTTATCTTTAAAGGAACAATGGTATGCACACTTAATGAATTATCTAGTGGCAAATGTAATTCCCCCTTCTATATCTCCCTTTTAGGTACAGAAGCTAAAGAGGGAATCTAGGTACTACGTGTGGGATGATCCATTCCTTTAGAAGATGTGCAGTGATCAGGTAATCAGGAGGTATGTCCTAGATGAGGAGTTTGATGACATCCTAATAGCTTCTCATTCTATAGTATATGGTAAGCACTTTAGTGCTAAGAAGACCTCTAGGAAAATCCTATAAGTAGGGTTATACTGGCCATCCTTATTCAAGGATACTTTTTCCTTTTACAAAGTGTGTGATAAGTGCAAAAGGTTAGGTAGTTTGAGTAAGAGGCATGAGATGCCACAAAAACCCATTCGATTTTGTAAATTTTTTTATGTATGGGAAATGACTTTATGGGTCCTTTCCCTCCTTCATTTGGTTTCTTTTATATCCTTTTAGCTATTAACTATCTATCTAGGTGGGTTGAAGCAATCCTTACAAGGAAGGATAATGCTCAGACAATCTATAAGTTTATTAAATCTAACATCTTCTGCAGGTTTGGAACACCAAGAGCTATAATAAGTGATAGAGGAAGCCACTTCTATAACAAGATTCTAGTTAAGCACTTTGCTAAATTTGGGATCGCATACAAGGTTCCCACTACTTATCATGCACAAACAAATGGTCAAGCAGAAGTGTCAAATCGAGAAGTGAAGCATATCTTAGAGAAGACTGTGTATCCTAACAAGAAAGATTGGAGCTTACACCTTAAGGAAATGCTTTGGACATATAGGACCACCTTCAAGACACCTATAGGGATATTGCTGTAAGGAATTGGAAGACACGCAGCGGAAATTAATTTAAAAATTTTTCTATTCCTTGCCAGGATCTACCGTATGTGTTTAAGTCAAGTGGGAAGAAGCATTACCCTCAGTGTTTCTCAGCGACTTCCACATCTTCTCTCCACGGCTGGTGATCTCTTTCCGATCGTAAGGAGACGTCCACAGCTTCTCTCCGCGGCTCGTGCTCTCTTTTTGATCGCAAGAAGTCGACTCCTCAGGTCGTCTTCCTCTACTGGTATCCACACGAACAGAGTTCCAACCATGAACGATGTGCTAGCGTCTCCTGTCCCTCCAAGGCTTTCTCAAGAGTTCGTCCTCTCCGTCTCTACTTCAGCAGTTTCTTATCTGCAAACCTTTTGCAGATTCCGTTCGGCCCTTTTTGTGTTATGTGTTGTGTTCAAAATGTAGCTCCTAAAATCGGATATATAGGATGCTCTGCGTTTTTCTCAACCGAATTAGATTTTGGAATTAATCTATATTAATTCCGAATACAATATCACATATTGTATAATTTGATAAGAAACTAATTAAATAAATAATCTTTATATTAAATTCGTCCCACAGATTTAATTCACCTATTTATTTAATTTAAATAAAGATAAGATTGGACTGTATTTGATTTATTCTCATAAATCAAATTTGAGATATCCTATCAATTTGAATTTCAAATTCAAACGTGATAGAGATTTAATTTATCCTTATAAATTAAATCTTGTAAATATCTCTTATATGAGATATCCTATCAATTTGAATTTCAAATTCAAACGTGATAGAGATTTAATTTATCCTTATAAATTAAATCCTATATATCCCTTATATATAATATATATATACGAATTTATATATATACGAATATAAATATAAATAAATATATACATCAACCCTGGATCATTCATTGAATCTAGACACGTCTAAGATTCAATGAATCTAGACATCATAGGTCGTGTTGGGCTATTTTGTGTGCGACCCTGTAGGCCTATATGAAGTTGGCAGTGGGCCATTTGTTATACTGGCCCACAAGTCGCAAGTGGTCTCTAGTAAGACATAACGACTACCCAAATTATATGAGAATCGATAAACGATGTAACCTTTTATACAACCATATCATGTCCCTTCTGTCACGCGATATTTTGGTCATGGATGAGGCATGGATAATGTCATCCTCCTATTCCTAACCGTTACTTTCTCGATCCCTGAGTAGTCTGACTATAGAAATGGAACTACCTTTCCATTACAGTATGGCCATACATTTCTCAGAGTCACTCATCGAGGGGCCCAGTAATATCTCTCTACGAACGTGAGGGACAAATTCCATCTTGACCATTCACATTCCTCCGCATGAAAAACCACTAAGCCCGAACATAGTCTTTATGATCACTCGGTCAAAAGTGACTTTTGACTAGGCCAAAGTTGAGCGTTTGTCATGTAGGAATCCATGATGATCTCAGGTCAAAGGGCATAGTGACATGGTTTGTATATGAGAGAAGATTATGACGTAACCCATGCAACTCTCTCATAGCGGGTCGGTCCAACACCTTGTACTCTTACATGTGCATATGACTTTGATTTATATCTCTATACATCTTCAAAGTTATACTGGTCTTATTTCATCTCTGCTCCCACATAGATGACCGACCAGGGACATTTAGGATAAGATCATGAATTATCCAAGGATGGTCATCACAGTAAATATGCAAATAATATGATAACACAATTAATAAATTCATAAATCAATAATATTCATAAGACAATGATTGGCCCCTAGGGCACATTTTCCAACAATTGCCATACAGGATTGTATTTGGTAAGCCATGTTAACTCCCTGTAGAACTTGATCACAAGGCTTATTGGGCCATCAAGATGTGTAATATGGATGTGGAAGCATCGGCTTTGGAAGGAATACTATAGTTAGAGGAATTAGATGAGATAAGGTGAGATGTATATGAAAACTCCCGTATCTATAAACAGAAAATAAGATTGTAGCAAAGGCATTCTAAGGAAGCAGTTCCAGGTAGGGGATAAAGTGTTGATGTTTACAGCTAGGTTCAAGTTAAAACCTAGAAAGTTCACTACCAAGTGGGAGGGACCTTTCACTATTACCAAAAGGCATAAGTTTGGAATGGTAGCACTCATAGACAATGCCACTGGAATGACTAGAAAGATAAATGGTCATTTTTTAAAGATCTACCATGAGAGCACACAACCCCTTGATACCCAAGTTGTCTCTTTCCTTTCTTATCTCTTTTCTATGCTTTGAGCTTATTGTTTAAGATAAGTGTAGGGGAGGAACCATTCTACTAGTTTAGGAGTATAGTAGTTTGCATTTTACAAAATTCCTAGCATAGGTTGCATTTAAAAAATCTTAGTTTTAGGGATGTTTTTATTTAAATAAATCTCCCCTTTAACACATGACTATTTAGCCTTCTTCCCCTCCCCTTTTGATATATGCTTAGTGCTATGTTGAGGATACCACACAGTTTAAGTGTGGGGGAGGGAATGAATTTGATTGACTATTTGATTGAGCTCTTGAAAGAAAATGACTATTTTTCAAAAAAAAATCCACACTTATGCTTTTGAACAATCCTATTTTAAATTAAAATATCATTTTGATGATACTGATACAAGTATGAATCTTTCAAGTCCATTGTTGATTGTGATAGTTTAGTTAGTTAATATTATGAGAGTTATCCTAAAAACAGATAATGTAATGTATTGAGAATAGTTGAAGTCTTCAGTGAGTCTCTGTGAACAGGAATGAAGAGAGATAACCCTGTTGGAAGGATTCTCGGCCTTAAATTCCTAAATTGAGTTAGTACCTCCTATACTAGTTTATCTTCAGAACTTGTCTTAGTTCTTTTATATGCTGTCTAACTCATGTGCAATTCTTTAAAATGATTAAGGCCATCATATTCTAAACTCCTTTTATCCCAAACACCAGCCCATTACATATTATACCCTTAGTCACCCCCTTTGAGCCCATCACTTTTCTTTTTCCATCATAGAAAGTCATATATGCATCAACATCTTGTTTGAAATAAAATTTTTATTCATGTCAAAAAATCATTGTTATTGTGATATTGTGCTACATCTTTTATATATAAGGTGCCAAATAAAAAAAGAAAAGAAAAATCATATTGCACATAAAAAAGGAAAAAATATAGTGCAAGAAAAATTGAAGAAAAAAAAGGAGAAAAGAGAAATGAAAAAGGCACTATTATCACATCTTATTAGTACAATTATCACCCCTACATCTGTTATGATATAGATTCATCCTATATATTCATTATTGAATGCATATAATATTATCCTTCATATTCTATTCCATATGGCCTATTTCTAACATTACAAGCTTATAAAGTCCTCTTGATTGAAGAATATACATGTAACTAATAGTAGAGACTTATGACTATTACAAGCCTATGGTAGGGGCTAGTATAGGCAGATTTGAGTGAAAAAACCCCAATAAAAGGTGAGATGAGTAAACAAAATATATCCCTGAGTGTACTCTCTTCTATCATGTTCCTCTGTCTTAACTGTGTTCATAGAGATGGATCATATTGCATTTGTTATTCTGTGACCATGGCTGACTTGAAGGATTTGACTAATTTAATTATTAATTTCATGCTCAAACTTGTTAGATTTCTCTATTTGTTTTCAGTGTCTATTAGAATGTTTTGCATTCCTTTGTGCAGGAGTGCAAAGTTTTAAGTATAGGGGAATTTGATGAATCCAAATTTTACCATATTATGTTCTATCTATTTCAGGAAATTTATCATGATTAATAGATATTATTATAATAATTATGGTTATTCTATTCCTTAATTGACTATATGAATTAAATAACTAAAAATATTATTTTCTTGTATTTTTACTAATTTTATTGTCACACTGATATGCACAAAAACATTTTATCTTTTATGATTTTCAGGAAGAATAGAAAATAATTAATAGCCTGTAAGAGGAGCTACCTAGGATTATGAAGGAAAAATGCATATTAATTTATTCAAAAGGAAATCACTATTATCTAATTAGATAACTATAATTAGAGAAAATTATTTATCTCCTTTTAATATATTAATATAGTATAATAATATTTGAAATAGTCAAAAAAGAAAAAGATCTTTCAAAATTTAAAATAAGATATTCACTTTGATTATTCAAATGTAATCATCACATATCTAGATACAAACAATCATATCCAACGAATTTGGAGCAATATTTAGATTTGGAGCAATTAATCCATCGGATCAAGGGATTCATAGTGGAAGTTATATGATATATCTAATGAATTTTCTTTTATCAAAAGGCAATCATATCTCTCAGATTGAATATGTGATATCCAAGGGAAATTTAATTCAATAAAGAAGAGCCAATCACCAGTCAAGATTAAAAGCAAGAGGATAAATATGAATTATATCTTATCTTTGATTCCTTATATTATATTATATATCATTTGAATCTAACCAAACGATAATAATACATATGTTATCTTTTCCTATTTTATTATTAATTGTTTTATCTCTTTTATCCTATTACATTTTATTTGAATTGTTTATAGGATATTTGAGTTTAAAAATATTATCTATAGAGATATTAGAAAGATGACAGCTTGAAAGGATACTGAAGATAAATGAAGATTATCATTATCTTTTGAAGATCCAAACAGTGAAGAGACCCACATCAAACAGGATTCACTCCCAAAGGCTATATAAATGACCCTAAGGCTCCTTAATTCAAGACACTAACTCACTCTACACATCTCTTCTCTTCTCAAAGCCAACTTGGCATTCATTCATCCACCATCTCTTCTTCATTGTTTTGCTTTCTTTCCACATCTAATGGTGCATCTAACCCCATGAGTAGTTAGTCCTCCATTGTTTTTGAGGATGGATGTCTAAGGCTTGAGTTCATTGTGCTAAATGTTAGGAGTTATACTATTTATTTTGTTTGATCTTTGTTTTCTATGCAATTTTATGATTCCCTATATTTATGTTTTGAAAATTGTATAGGTTGACCTAGGATTTCGATTAAGATACCTTGTGATCAAATCTTTGTTTTTTGCTATTCAAATTATGATTAGATTTTTTTATTTCATATCTTTTGCTTCCTCATATAGCTATGTATGTCTTCTCTTACGTGATTATGTTTGGATTAATATGTATAGGTATATTTAGGGTTTCAATTGAATACCCATGATTGAGGACTAATTATATATTGTTGATTAATTCACATGCTAAGTGGTACTTTTAAATAATCATCTTTGATGCAATTATATGCTAGATCTAGGTATGATTGTTGATTTTATGATTATGACTGAGTCGATTGTCTAAGATTCTGTATAATAGGACTTAGTATATATAATTATTATAACTCTGATATTATTTTGAACAATGATAGCCGACACCATTCATCCTTGGGAACATTTAACTTACTGGTAATCGTATCATTTAACTCTTTTACTTTCTTACAATCATCGCTTTAATTAAACTGAATATTCTTCTCTACCTGTATTTACTCCTGAAACACTTTAATTAATCATAATCAAGCCACGCATTGACTCCACCTAGAGATCGACCTAGGGTTAGCTCTTATATATATAGGGTTAAAACTAGTCATTAATTTGAGCGCTAACGACAGGCGACATCACATATTTCATTGCATGTCATAAAACTGATAATGCCACAGATATTTCTAATCTATTCTTTAAAGAAATTATGAAAATTCATGTTACTCCTAAAAGAATTATTTATAGTAGGGATATACAGTTTTTGAGTTATTTTTGGAGAGTTTTATAGGGAAAGCTTGGTACTAAATTATTATTTTCTACTACATGTCATCCAAAAACTGATAAACAAACTGAAGTTGTTAATAGAACTTTGACTCAGTTTCTTATAATTGTAATTCAAAATAATTTGAAAAATTGGGAAGATTGTTTGCCATTCATTGAATTTGCTTATAATAGGAGTGTGCATTCATCTACCGATTATTGTACTTTGAGATTATGTATGGTTTTAATCCACTAACTCATTTGGATTTATTACAATTACCTATTGATGAGAGAGCAAATCTTGATCGGAAAAAGAAGGCTGAAATAGTGAAGCAACTTCATGAAAAAAGTAAAATAACAAATTGAAAATAAAAATGAGCAATATGTATCCAAGGCTAATAAAGGAATAATGGTATTCTTTTTTAACATGGCGATTGGGTGTAGGTGCATATGAGGAAAGAAAGATTTTCAACTCAAATAAATCCAAATTAGCTCCAAGAGGAGATGGTCTCTTTAAAGTTCTTGAAAGAATTAATGATAATGCTTACAAAATTGATTTACCTGGTGAGTATAATGTTAGTGCTACTTTCAATGTAGCTAATTTATCTCTTTTTGATACAAGTGATGATTCGAGGATGAATGCTTTTGATGAGAGAGGGAATGATGCGATACAACAAAATGACTTTTCAACTTTCAAGGATCCTTTGCATATTCCAACTTGACCAATCATAAGAGCAAGAGCTAAAATAATTAAGGAAGCATTGAATGAGTAAGTACAAAAGGCATTGACGAATCAAATGACAATTAAAGTAACACATCAGATTAAAAATGCTGATGACATTGTTAACTTTATTTGTGCTAAAAATAGAGTTGTCGAACCTATTTTGGGCTTGGAGACATTAATTTAAAGGCCTTGAACAAAGTAGTACACATGAGAAGACTCATTTGCGCCTAAACAATCACTTTTGGTCTTAAAATACTGATTCTATTTTTATTATTGTATTTGTGCAAAAATAAGTTATTAGTTGGTAGACTTGACTTTTAGACTTCAAAGTTACTTGCATTAAGTTCTTATTATTTTATTTACTATTTTGAGTTCCTGGGTTGCATTTAATATTCATTATGTCATATTTAAAATGATCTCTTCAAAAATATTGTATGACTCATTTTGGAAGCAAATTGGATTGTTGATTGAAAGTTGCATTTTTGCACTTTTTTCTTGAGTGGATTCTCTCTAGGTTTCTTCATAGAACTAATAGACTTATTAAAGCTAGGTCAACCTTGTGGCGCCTTCAAACACTTCGGGTCCTTGTTTTTTTATGCTTAAAGGTTCAAGTAGATCACAAACCTCTGTCTAGCTTTCTTGGGGTGCATATATATTCAGATTGGTTGTGGGTTTGTGAAATTTCTATATTGGTTTCACACCACCATCTCCAAGCCTTCCTTTACCCCCAAAGTTTTGCCTCAAGAACACTACAAAATCCAATTGTTCTGGCAAATCAACATATCTACTATCCCCTACTAACCTAAATCAAACCCCCTACATCCCGCCTCTCACGACACATTGTCTGAGTTAAGTTTCACCTGTTTCCTTTTAGGTTTCTTCCATGTTCCTCTCTCACGACTCGATCTATACATTTTAAGACATCAATCCCTCTTACCAATACACATTCCATGGATGATAAGGTACGAGATGGATCCGCTAGAAAATAAGCTTGAAAAATTAGAATAAGGCCCCAAGAGAACACATCTCTTGTAACCCCAAGCATGAAAAGTTAGATATATCATTGGGATAGGATCTTAAGAGAACCTATCTCTTATAACCCTAACCCTAAAAATACCATAAGGTTGATTACTCCCTTGATAGAGTAGTAGTATTCTCACAAAAATACGAGGATGCAAGCAGTGCTCATAAAAAAAGAAATAAAAATTTTCAATAACAAAATTCTTATTCTTTCCACTAGTCTCTAATTTGAAGAGTAGAAAAATGTGCCTTATACATAGGCAACTTTAGAATACCCTAGAATCAAAATTCTAAGTCTTAAATGTCATAAATGATACCTTAATGATGATTGATGTTGTCTTAGTTGGCACCATTCAAGCCTAAAGGAATTATAAATTAACACAAGATATTCTAGAACAATCTTTAACCAAAAGGCCTTATTCAAATGAAATAAGAAAGGAAACTATATTTATTCAAATGAAATAAAAAAGGAAACTATCTAAAAATGAAATTAAATCAATATTAATGTATAAGGATGCCTTCTATATGCTTCTTGGTTGTTCTTGGATGTCACTTATGGTCATTCTCTAAGACACATGCTTATCATATGGTATTTTAAGTGAATTCTTTAATTTGGATTGAACATGGACATTGTACATCATCAACCTAACTTGGGCTTCTATAAATGTGATTACCACTCTTGGACTTTTGTTGGGTTCATTAAATTATGGTCTTCTCTTTCTCAAGATCCAAGTGTACACACACTAATGACTCATATGCCATGGTGGCTTCAGGGGTACTCTATCATGTGACATGTAAGCTCTACATAGGTAATTGTCAATGGCATCATCCAAGCAATAATCCATGTCATCCTCCATGTAAGCATTTTAAAGACTTTATAATATCCTTGAGTACCTTGGAGGGCTTGTTAGACCTCTAATTAGATGAGTACTTCTTGGACTTTGGGTGTGTTTAGGAAACCCCCAAACCATAGTTTTAAAATGGCTTTTGGCTCAAACCTTAGTTTGGAAAATTTTTTAAACAAATAGCTAAATTTGTCTAAAACGGCTTTTGGACCAAACTATATTTTAAAATCATATTTTCAGATAAGCTGGTAAGAGTAGCTTTTGGAACAATAAAAGAGCTTATGAACTACTCAATTACTATTTTACCCTTACTTTTTCTTACACCATCTCTCCTTTCTCCTCTCTCCCTTCTCTTCTCTATTTACTCTTCTCCACCATCTTTCCTCTCTCCTCTCTCTTCTCTATTCACTCTCCTCTCTCTTTTCCACCCTCTCTCATCTCTCATAATTTTAATAAAATCATACCCTTTATGGTAATTTTATAATTACAAAAAGTTCTTTTGTTAATAACTATCCAAACACTCATTTATCCAGAACCACATTTTTTCATAAATTCTTCTCTAAAAGCCCTTTTCTAAAAGCTACCCAAAAGCCTTTTTTCTATAAGCTATTTTCTAAAAGTATATCCAAACATACACTTTATTTGTGACCTCCAAGTTAAATGCATCCTAGTATGCTATCAATAGCAAGTCTCAAATTCTCATATCCACTCCTCTCGTATATCTTGGATGCCCATTGAAAATTTCGTCGTTTCTCTATTTCCACATATGCCAATAGATCATGCCAAATAAAACTGACCAGGGTACTCCTCTTATCCTTCTTTGATCTTTAAGGTTAGCTTAGAGTCACCCCTAGAGCGATTCTTAAAAATGATTGTTGTATTGTGCTGATAAAATTTATCCATACTATCTTTGCTTGATCTCAATCCCGTAACACGTGGAACATTTTCTCTAGCCTCCCACATCCATTTGCCTTTTGCCCCCACCTTTCATTCCTCAAAGCATTTGTATGTAAATAGTCATGCCCTACTAGCCACAGAAAATATCTAACTCATTCTTCTTCCTGCCACTTCTATATTGCGCTCCAAAGTCATCCTTCTCCCCCAATTTTGCCCCCTTATGGTATCCATTTCTTACAATGTACTGCCCTTCCTTAATAGCCCTTCAAAGCAATCTGTCTTTACCTTCACCTCCAGGATGTAATACTATCCTTATCAATGAGCAAGCCTCCTTATTTATCACTTCCCTGAGCTTTCCTCAATCTCATCCACCTTCCCCATTCACAACATCCCCCACTCTCCACATCTTAGCATCTTCTCTTATTCATCCCTAAACCATAACTCCACCCAAAAGGATGTCGTTTTCCCATCAACAATACCTTTCCAAGAAAACTTATTTATGTGATCATCCACACTGTAGCAATGTCTTACCATTGGGGAGACGTGTTCCTAGTAACTTTTAGGATTGAAGTGAGCTCCTTTCCCATGTTATATTTGTGCTTCATTCATTTCTCTCAAATTAAGCACCCCTAAACCCCATTCTCCCTCAATTTCTGAACCTAATCCCAATTAACCAGATGCATCTCCCTAATTAGACATTTTGGCCTGATTAAGAATTTATTAAAAAGGTATGTCTGAATTTGAATTTTGGTATTTCATCTTAATTTAATTGTAATTTTCCCAAAGTTAAATATGTAATCATTACAATAATATAATAAGACTCTTTTATTAAAGCAAGTACAATGTCTACATCCAAATGTTTGTTTTAGTGTATATAATCACTAAAAGAACCCTTGTATTTATTGTAGAGAATCTCTCAATGTTATATATTGAACATTTTTCTAACGATGTCATCAATAACGCTTAATGAAGGCTATAAGAGGATCACATACAAGTTGCTTAGCATTTTCACCAAAAATAAAATCTGTATGAGCATATTTATCTATAAAGTTCACAACAAGCTTGTCTTAATCATGGCCTTGAAGGTCTTTTAACAAGAGTTTCACATCTTCCACACCAGATAAAGCATCAGCTCCTGCATAACTAAAGAACAGAGGAAGATCATCAGGAACTCTGGACATGTTATAAATTGGAGGGCTCAACTGTCCGTACTTTTTGTGTTCTCATCCTTGTCCTTGTAATCAAACATTGTTATGTTCCCTTCTCTGATCACTGAAGTAGCTATTTATATAAATATTTATACCAGATAAAAATTACAAAAATATTATATATAGGAACACTTACTTTGAGAGAAATGGATCAAGTTCTTTATAGATGATCACCGAGGTTCATGTTCAAAAACTATTGTGGCTATTGAAGGTTTTGGCAACAATTTGGACCTGAAAGAATACCAAAATACGCATTTTACTTTCTTATTATTGAAAAGATGTACTATTGTCATATAGATATATTAAAAAAAGTACTTTTTTTCTATTTAATTAAGATTAAAATAAAGGATCAAAGGTCATTAAATAATTTGGTACTAAATTGACATTAATATTTTGAAATTTAATATTTACATTCCAAACTTTGATAATAATGCAGCTATAGAATATCATCGTCAAATTTGGATTCATCAGTGACAAATTATTTAATAATATTTGGTCCTTTACTAAAGTTTCAAAACCTTTTGATCCTAAATTGAAATTAAATTCTTGTTTTGATGTCAACATCTGATTCTTTCTATCAGTATATATAATCAATATATAATATTTAAATGTATAACAAATCATTTCTTAATATTTTAAATTATAAATTAAACTATAAAATATCGTATAATTCAAATAAAGCCATAATGAATATCAAACATCCGTTATGAATATCAATATATATAATTATAAATACCAATTTTGATTATATAATATAAATTTTATCACAATTCATAAGTCATAATATGTGCAGCTCATTTCCTAGACTTCATAAAATGCATGGCGGTTAACTAATATTTAATTGCTCCAAAACTTTTATTGAAAAACAAAAATAATAAACTACTTCCTAACATATAAATGACAAAATTATATAGGTAGTCAAATAGCTCTTATATTAGTTATATCTAACTGATTTATTTGGCTTCTATAATTTATCTAAAAAGGTCAACTAGATCTTATAATTAGAATTGTAGGTAGTAGTATATATTTAAAAAATTAAATAAAAATTAATAGTATTTAGAGCTATAAATTCAATCTAAACAATCACTACAAAAAATGTTATTTCTAGTTGTTATTTTATGATATTTCTAGCAGTTTTAATTGCTCAATATTGGGTTTCTAGTTCGGTGAACCGCTAGAAAATCATGTGCTAGGAAGTAGTTTTTAACGGCTTTGGGCAACTCTTACAAAGTGGTTAAAAAGCTAGAACATTTCTAGAGGTTGAAATAAAAGCTAAAAAAAAAGTGGTCAGAGAAGTCAAAGAGATGACATTAGTAGCGGTTATGAACCATTATAAAATATTAACACTAGGGAATATTTCTTCAGTTTCATACTGCTAGAAAGTTCCTAGTAGTTGGCTAGAAACAAAATTTTTAGTATGGTGCTAGAATGTCTAGCGGTTAAGAACCGTTAGAAATGTGGCACCAAATTTTTAAAATTTGAATTTTTTTCTCTGTGTTTGGGTGGTAGGATTTAATTTGTTTTTCTAAGGTAAGGGTTTTCTAACGATTATAAAACCACTAGAAATGTCATTCTAGGTGAAAAAATAAAAATCTATTTTTTTATTATTATAAAATATGATATTATTAATTAGGAAACCATTAGATATATTATATGAGATGATTGATATGTGTAATTAGCAATGTATTCCATATTGTATATAAAAATATATTATGATAACTAATAAGTAATTAAATAATAATTGTATAATATGAGTTTAATTTAATTCGATAAGGTAATTGAGTTAGAGATGCAAGAATTGGAGATGGAATAGTTTGTAGGATTAAAATTCAATTGATAAGTTAAAGGAGTGGTTGGATTGGTTGAAATGAAGAAAGAAAACTTAAAAAAAGAAAATATAAGTATAGTAGTAAACTATAAATGAATATAAATAAAATAAATAAAAATCTACAAAATGAATAAGTTCTTACCATGTAAAGAAAAAATGAGGAAGGGAAGAAGGAAGAAGGAATTTTAAGGAAAGAAAGGACAGAGAGGAGGAGGAGAAATATAGGAGTAAATGGATGAGGAGTGGGGTAGTATTTATAGAGGTATGGGCAGCATTTTTAACAATTTTTGGATTTTGCTAGTTGTTATATACTTTTTGTAGTGGTTTTGTTCCCCGAAACAATTTATAACGGTTCATAAAAATGCAAAGAATTTAATTTTTAAAAAAATGGACTAATTTTGATTTATTTGTACATATTTAATTTATGTATAAAAATTATTACATGGGTGATATAGATCATTGATTTTGTTATTCTTGATCATCATCTATCACACCTTACTTTCATACATCTTAGGGACTATTCGATAGCATTTATAACCAATTATATGACCTTTGAAGTTCATTAGCAAAATCTGAAATTTTACTCTTCACGAGTTACTATTCATATGGTATTTCTAGATTCATACTGAACTTCAAAAAATTATAATTAATTCTAAAAATATTGAAATAAAGTGATTCAAAAGGCGTCTCAAAGTTTACATATTGAACTTTAAGTGAAAAATAAGTTCCAAACCAAATGCTCAACCAATTAGTATAATTTAATCGTAAAAAATCACTGTTCATTTGGTCAAATTTTTTGGAAAATAGTTTCTGATCCATAACTTTGAAATTTTTTTCTCTATATAAACGTCATAATAAGGCGTTCTTGATGTCAAAATGAAGTTTGACATGTTAAATAATCGTTGATAAAATATTGTACATTTATTTTTTTATTTACTATTTTTTATATACAGCAATTATTGTACTGCTTTTAAGTATACATCACATAATCATGACATAACATAGTTTACAAACATTCATGCCATCTATCCCCTAACTTCTCTTCTTGCATCTTCATCTTCTTCTATCCTTGAAGAACTGCTGGTGTTGGGGTGACATGGAGGGGGTGAGATTTCTGGGAAAATCTCAGTAGCAAATGGAAACCATACAGTGTATGTAACTATATACTTGATGTTACTATATGTACACTTAATGATCATGCTTGCATAATGATATCTTTACATGCTTCCATATCCCTTAATTATAACATATGTCCATAGCATAAAAAGAAATAGAGCATCACTTAATCATACATTCTTCACATCATCAAAGTAAGCAACCAACTCATAAAACATCCAAATAATAAAAAAGCATACAAGCAGGTAAGTTTACGACCTCTTACTCCTTTCTTTCCTTATTCTTTCTTTTTACCTCTTACTTCTTACTTCTCTTTGATGTGTGGCTGCCCTCTGAGCATACAAATCAAATCTTAACATTGCATTATCATTCATTCATTTAATGTCCTTGAACATTGAATTTGATTCACTTAAGTAACTTTCCTTAATCTTTATTAATTAGCTTGGTCTTTGAATCAATTTATATCTTGACTTTAACCTACACAATTTGGCCTTTTGAATCCATTTATGAACTCAAAATTTCTAAATTATAGCAGTTGTACACTGTTCTAAATATAACCAAAAAACTATTTTCTTTCAAAAATTCTTATTTTGATTCCAAAGCCTCTAATACTTGTTTCTCTACTTTTATCCCAAATAATTTTTCATTTTAAAACTATTAAAAGCATCAAAATCATGAAATTTAAATCACTATTCATAGTATGAGCAGTACATAGAAGACTTCAAAACTTCATCTTTGAATTCCAATAATTCCAAGGTTCTAAACATATCTAATCCTACACAAAATATCTTCTAAATTCAATGGAAGTATTGGATCATTAAAATTCCATCTCTCTCCATCCAAAGAAGTGCAGGCCAAAAGTTTTCATTCATGGCAAAGTAACAAATATCAACTTAATTAAATAACCAATCATCTAAACTAACTTATCTAAGCATTAATCACATAGTTCTAGCTTTATTTCTTCTTCCTTCTTTCATCTAGGGTTTTGGACAAAATATATACCCTAAAGAATTCCCATTTTTCTTCCATAAAATCTTAAGTTCAAGCCTCCAAATTAAAGGAATACAAGTTATGATATATTACTTACCTTAATCCTTAGTTAGTTTGAACTTTGGTGCCTTGAATTTCCCTTTGTCTTGGCATGAATTTTCATTTGGCCATAGTTTCCCCAATGTACTATATGCTACAGTTTTGTCAGGAAAATGGTGGGGTATTTATAGAAAATTTCCATAGAAAATGAAATGTCAAGATTCACTTAAATAATATTTAATCAAATGGTCCATATTTGCTCTTACTTTTCAACTTGCCTACCAAGTAAAATTAGGATAAAATCATATGCCATAAATCCTTTTCCCTCCTTGCCTGACACCACGTGTATGTTATGTGGGGGCCACCATGTGCTCTTGTCTTCCCATTGATTATCTTTTCTTTTATTGGTT
Organism: Leucaena leucocephala; assembly: GCA_037074615.1. Taxonomy (NCBI): domain Eukaryota; kingdom Viridiplantae; phylum Streptophyta; class Magnoliopsida; order Fabales; family Fabaceae; genus Leucaena; species Leucaena leucocephala. The sequence goes on along the minus strand of CM073515.1, from coordinate 19,894,757 downwards.
GATTTTTGAATTAATTACACTTAATCATCATTAACTTAATTATTATATTATTTTAATAAATTTTAGAACATAGGATAAGCTCTTTCTTCCTTTCTTTTCACCACATGGTGGATAAGTAGGTCCCACAAGGCACCTCACAATGCCACATAACCTTATCTTGCACCTCCTTAAAATTTCCTTTGAAAATACCATGGAATATTCTTGGAAATTGGTTTGAGCTCCAAGATAATTCTCTTAGCATATTGGGCTACTGCATATGATGTCATATTGGACAAGATAGAATCCAATTAATAATTGGCACAAATCTCAATGCATTTCCTATTATTTCTTATACCGATATTCATAAATTACCCTATTTTTTGGGATAAATTTTAGACACCTCTTTTAATAGTTCTAAAATTTTTAAAATTTCATTATAATATAAAATGAATTTCTTATAAAGTCTCATAATTTTATGAGACTCAAAAATCCTGATAAAAATGTATACATCTTCTTTAAATCCTTTATCGGTGTTTGATTTTACCTTAAATTCTCTAATTAATTCTACATAACTCCTTTTTTTACTTCTATCAATTTTATAAAGTCTTATATTAATTATTAGAATTTACTATAAAATTTTATCTATTTATGAGGTGTGGGAGATATTGTACTAATCTTTAGACTTTAAAGATTAATATTAATTTATCAGGATCTTTAATCAAAATTCTGAGATATATGCCTGCCCCAATTTTTATTTTCTATTTACTAATAAAATTTGAGAACCAAAATATTTCCAGATAATTTTTTGGCATTTTCTGGCTCAACTTTCTATAATTAAAATTTTGCCTCTAAACTCTTGAAAACTGCACTTAAGTTCCTCTATTTTTTTATAATTACACTTAAAGGCCCATAATTTGTGTCTACTTCCATTTTGTACCATGCGACTTTTAGGTTTTTACTTTAGTCCCTTTCTTTTTTAAAATAGCCATTATGCCCTTAGAACTTTTATTAATTACAATTTAGTCCCTTTGGCTTTACAACTTTATACCATCTTTTTTTTAGTTTTAAACATATTTAATCATTATCTTTTCTTCTAATTATCATCCCAATCCCTTTATAATCTCTTTCTTCTATCGGTTTTATATAGATAGAAAAAATTTGGAATGTTACATCATCCTACCTAGAAGGAGAAATTAAAAAAATTATTATTATGATTATTAAACATATTTAGGAAAAAATTGAGTACCGCATAATTTAATAAAATAAATATCCCTAATAATGGCTAAATTATAGTTTCTTAAGGGAAGAAGTCTTCAAAATTCCTCAGTTGGAAGGGTTTATTGTCATAGGTAATGTCACCATCACCCATGTCATAAAGACCCTGAGGCTTAAGGTGGACAACCATATCTTTATGCTTCTTGTCCTGCACATAGTAAACCTAGTGTGTCTTGAACGCAAGAATATATGGTTTGTCATCCTCATATTCCCCCATATGAATGATTCTAGATAAACTGATGTTGGTGATACCCAAGTGGTCAGTGCTGAGTCCCCGTGAAGTTGTCGTGCTTGCCCACGAGCACTTGAACAGTGTTGTGGTGAAAAGCTAGTAAATTAACTCAATGATGTCAATCAGCTCTCTATAGTAGGTGAGGCCTCCAAAATGCATGACAATATCACTAGTACTAGAGTAACATCTAGTCCCAAATATGTGACAAACTCCAAAGTTTTGTGTGAGCAATCAATGATCAAGTGCAACCGTATAGAACTTGAACTCGTTGACATTTATATGTTGTATACCTCTTTGCGTGGTCTAACAGACTGAGGAAAAGGGTTCTAAGTTTATCTGTATATGGGCTGATGTCATTACGTATTCGACATGTGAACCATATAGGGAACTCTCTGTGGAATTTATTATCAATCTCAACGGAATGTGCATCCACATAGCTGCCACTTAAGATAATTTCTAAACTCACTGCAATGAAATGTAACTTGTTAAAGTCAATGAGGAATACATATAAAGTGTAAAAGTTTGTGAGCACATAATACTTACTGCATGAAGGGTTCAACTTGGTTGCAATTTATCAAAACATGCATGTGTACTTGGAGTTTCTCTGTAGGAGTGAGTGTAAAGAAGTCACATACTCCAATTGGTTTCCCCACAAGAGGAAATAAAGTTGACATGGAAGTGTTAGAAATCGTGCCCTAGGGGCCAATCATTGTCTTATGAATATTATTGATTCTTGAATGTTTGGGTATGGTGAACAATATGGCTCTAGATTAAGAGTTACATTTGATGTAATTGGTAAAGGTGTTACCTACCTAAATAACTTAATTTACGCGTCCTGCCAAAGCGGACTTAAGTTTGAGCCAAATATGGATCTTAGCCCACTAACTATTGCATTGAGGGTTGTTTATTTAGTGGGAGATTGCTAATTGAATTGCATATTTTAATTATAGAATCATGACGACTAGTAATACTGCTACATTATCGCTGCGATCTGTCCTTGAGAAGGACAAACTCAATGGGACAAACTTTCTTGACTGGTTTAGGAACTTGAGAATTGTTCTCAAGCAGGAAAGAAAGGCGCATGTCCTAGATCAACCCATTCCTGAGGAGCCAGCCGCCAATGCTCCTAGAGCTCAGAGAGATGCTTACACGAAGCATAAGGAAGACTCTGTCGATGTGGGATGCTTAATGCTAGCCACCATGGTTCCAGAGCTCCAAAGAGATCTCGAACACATGGAGGCTTATGAGATGATTGTGCATCTCAAGGAAATGTTCCAGCAACAGGCAAGGCAAGAGAGGTATGAGACCACTAAGGCCTTACATTCCTGCAAGATGGCTGAAGGTGCATCAGTTAGTACTCATATCTTAAAGATGAAAGGGTACATTGATCACCTTAAAAGGCTTGGATTTCCCATGAGCCAGGAGTTAGCTACGGATTTGATCTTGAACTCACTCCCGGAAAGTTATGACCAGTTTGTCATGAACTACAACATGAACAACATGGAGAAATCTATTTCTGAACTGCATGGGATGCTTAAAACTGCTGAGCCGAGTCTTAAGAAGAAACCCAGTAGTGTTTTGATGGTTCAGAAAGGAAAGGGTACGAAAAAGAAAGGCAAAGGCAAGGGGAAGGGTCATGGCTCATCAGGTAAGACCAAAGAGTCAGGCAAGCCCGAAACTAAGCCTGCACCAAAGAAGGCAAAGCCTCCGAAGGAAGGAGTCTGCTTCTTCTGCAATGAACCGGGTCATTGGAAGAGAAATTGTAAACTCTACCTCGAAGATCTGAAAAAGAACAAGAAGGATAGCGGGGCTATCGCTTAAGGTATTTATGTTATAGACATTCATCTTTCTACTTCCACCTCATGGGTATTAGATACTGCATGTGGTTCTCACATTTGTACAAATGTGCAGGGACTAAAGGACAGTAGGAAGCTGAAAAAGGGCGAGGTTGACCTACGAGTTGGAAACAGAGCAAGGGTTGCTGCGTTAGCTGTAGGCACTTATGAATTAGTTCTGCCCACTGGGCTTTTGTTAGTTTTGAACAATTGCTATTATGTTCCTGCTTTAAGTAGTAACATTATTTCACTTTCTTATTTGGATAAGGAAGGTTTCACTTCCATTGCTGGGAATAGTAGATGTTCTATTTATCGTAATGATGTTTTCTATGCTCATGGTGATTTGCATGTTGATCATTACATATTAAATTTGGAACAACCCAATCATGGAAATATCTATAACATAACCGCCAAAAGGGTCAAACTAAACGATTTGAATCCCACATACCTCTGGCACTGTCTTCTGGGCCACATAAATGAGAAACGTATTTCTAAACTCTATCAAGATGGATTTCTAAACTCATTTGATTTTGAATCATATGACACTTGCGAGTCTTGCTTGTTAGGAAAGATGACAAAGTCACCTTTCACTGGGCACAGTGAGAGGGCCACTGATTTATTGGGCCTCATACATACAGATGTGTGTGGACCGATGAACACAAATGCCAGAGGAGGTTATTCGTACTTCATAACATTTATAGATGATTTCAGCAGATATGGGTACATCTATCTGATGAAACATAAATCTGAATCTTTTGAAAAGTTCAAAATATTTCAAAATGAAGTACAAAACCAGCTTGGCAAAACAATTAAAGCCCTTCGATTTGATCGGGGTGGTGAATATTTGAGCCAAGAATTCATAGATCATCATAGGAGTTGTGGGATACTCTCACAATTGACTCCTCCAGGGACACCACAATGGAATGGCATTTCTGAACGGAGGCATCGAACACTATTAGATATGGTTCGATCCATGATGAGTATAACAGATCTTCCGCCCTCCTTTTGGGGCCATGCCCTAGAGACAGCTGCGTTCACACTCAATCGTGTTTCATCTAAGGCAATCGAAAAGACTTCGTATGAGATATGGACTGGGAGGACGCCTAGTTTGTCTTTCCTCAAGATTTGGGGATGCGAGGTCTATGTTAAGCAATAAGCCTCAGACAAATTAGCGCTCAAATCCTCAAAATGCCTTTTTGTGGGATATCCTAAGGAAACCAAGGGATATTACGTCTACAACCCTGCTGATAACAAAGTGTTTGTTGTCAGAAATGGTATCTTTCTTGAACGAGAATTTATCTCTAAAAGAACCAGTGGGAGTAAGGTACAACTCGAAGAAGTTCGAGAGCTACAAGACACCACAGAACTGCAGATGGAAAATAGAGAAGACTCACAACAAGTTATTGAGACTCCTCAAGTCACGCAAGGTCCATGTAAATCTAATAGGATACGACTTCAGCCTCAGAGATATGGATTTCTGATTTCTGATAGTCGTGATGTGTTGCTCATTGAGCATAATGAGCCGACTACCTATCGAGAAGCTATAGTGGGACCAAACTCCAAAAAATGGCTTAGTGCCATGAAGTCTGAGATGCAATCCATGTACGACAATCAGGTTTGGACCTTAGTCGACCCGCCTGAAGGTGTAAAAATCGTCGGGTGCAAGTGGGTTTTCAAAGAGAAAACTGACATGGATGGCAATGTAAATGTCTTCAAGGCACGACTGGTTACAAAAGGTTTTACTCAAACTCATGGTGTGGACTATGATGAGACCTTTTCCCCAGTAGCAATGGCCAAATCAATCAGAATCCTCTTTGCTATTGCAGCATATTATGACTATGAAATATGGCAGATGGACGTCAAGACAGCCTTCCTTAATGGAAAGCTCCTTGAGGATGTGTACATGACACAACCTGAAGGGTTTGTGCGTTCCGAGGACTCTGGTAAAGTGTGCAAGCTTCAAAAGTCCATTTATGGACTAAAGCAAGCCTCTCGGAGTTGGAATCATCGTTTTAATGAAGTAATCAAAGAGTTTGGATTTCTTCAAAACATTGATGAACCTTGTGTGTACAAGAAGGTTAGTGGGAGCACAGTTGTGTTTTTAGTACTCTATGTCGATGACATCCTACTTATTGGGAATGACATTCCTACCTTGCAGATTGTCAAGTCTTGGTTAGGAAAGTCTTTCTCGATGAAAGACTTGGGTGAAGCCACCTACATCCTAGGAATCAGGATCTATAGAGATAGATCTAAAAGACTTCTAGGACTTAGTCAGAGTACATACATAGACAAAATACTGCATAGGTTCAGTATGCACGAATCAAAGAGGGGTTTCATACCCATGTCTCATGGTACTCACCTCAGCAAAGATCTGTGTCCTAGTACATCTGATCAGCGAGGTCGCATGAGTAAGGTTCCATATGCCTCGGCCATAGGATCTATCATGTACGCCATGTTATGTACTCGATCGGATGTCTCGTTTGCCTTAAGTATGACTAGCAGATACCAACAGGACCCTGGTGAGGGCCATTGGACTGCTGTCAAGAATATCCTTAAGTACTTAAGAAGGACTAAGGACTTATTCTTGGTCTATGGTGGATTGGATGATGAGCTCTGTGTAACTGGTTACACAGATGCGAGTTTCCAAACTGACCAGGACGACCAAAAATCGCAGTCTGGATACATATTCCTCCTCAATAATGGAGCAGTAAGCTGGAAGAGCTCTAAGCAGGGCACTGTAGCAGATTCTACAACAGAAGCTGAGTATATAGCAGCATCTGATGCAGCTAAGGAAGCCGTTTGGATCAGGAAGTTCATCACAGAACTAGGGGTGATACCTACCATCTCAGATCCAATAACTTTGCTCTGTGACAATAGCGGTGCTATTGTACAGGCCAAAGAACCTAGGTCACATCAAAGGACCAAGCATATACTCAGGCGATTTCATCTCATCAGAGAAATCAACGATAGAGGTGATATAAAAATATGTAAAGTAGCAGGAGAAGATAATGTTGCTGATCCTCTAACAAAGCCGCTTGTGCAGGCAAAGCATGATCGTCATGTTAGGTCAATGGGAATTAGTCAAATTAATGATTGTACCTAGTGCAAGTGGGAGGTTGTTGGAAATCGTGCCCTAGGGGCCAATCATTGTCTTATGAATATTATTGATTTATGAATTTATTAATTGAGTTATCATATTATTTGCATGTTTACTATGATGACCATCCTTGGATAATTCATGATATTATCCTAAATGTCCCTAGTCGATCATCTATGTGGGAGCACATATGAAATAAGACTAGTATAACTATGAAGATATATAGAGATATAAATCAAAGTCATAAGCACATGTAAGAGTACAGGGTGTTGGACCGACCCGCTATGAGAGAACTGCATGAGTAACGTCATAAGCTTCTCTCATATACAAACCATGTCAATATGCCCTTTGACCTGAGATCATCATGGATTCCTACATGACAAAATGCTCAGCTTTGACCTAGTCAAAAGTCACTGTTGACCGAGTGATCATAAAGACTATGTTCGGGCTTAGTGGTTTTTCATGCGGAGGAATGTGAATGGTCAAGATGGAATTTGTCCCTCACATTCGTGGAGAGATATTACTGGGCCCCTCGATGAGTGACTCTGAGAAATGTATGGCCATACTGTAATAGAAAGGTAGTTCCATTTCTATAGTCAGACTACTCAGGGATCGAGAAAGTAACGGTCGGGAATAGGAGGATGACATTATCTATGCCTCATCCATGACCAAAATATCGCGTGACAGAAGGGACATGATATGGTTGTATAAAAGGTTACATCGTTTATCGATCCTCATATGATTTGGGTAGTCGTTATGTCTTGCTAGAGACCGCTTGCGACTTGTGGGCTAGTATAGCAAATGGCCCACTGCCAACTTCATATGGGCCTACAGGGTCGCACACAAAATAGCCCAACACGAGCTATGATGTCCAGATTCAATTAATGATCCAGGTGAATGTATATATATTTATTTATATTTATATTCGTATATATATAAATTCGTGTATATATATATATATTATATGAGATATATGAGATTTAATTTATAAGGATAAATCCTTATAAATTAAATCTCTATCACGTTTGAATTCAAAATTCAAATTGGTAGGATATCTTATATAAGAGATATTTATAAGATTTAATTTATAAGGATAAATTAAATCTCTATCACGTTTGAATTCGAAATTCAAATTGATAGGATATCTCATATAAGAGATATTTATAAGATTTAATTTATAAGGATAAATTAAATCTCTATCACGTTTGAATTCGAAATTCAAATTGATAGGATATCTCATATAAGAGATATTTATAAGATTTAATTTATAAGGATAAATTAAATCTCTATCACGTTTGAATTCGAAATTCAAATTGATAGGATATCTCATATAAGAGATATTTATAAGATTTAATTTTAAGGATAAATTAAATCCCTATCATGTTTGAATTTGAAATTCAAATTGATAGGATATCTCAAATTTGTTTTATGAGAATAAATCAAATATAGTTCAGTCTCATCTTTATTTAAAGTTAAATAAATAGGTAATTAAATCTGTGGGACGGATTTAATATTATTTATTTAATTAGTTTCTTATAAAATTATACAATATATGATATTGTATTATTTTCGGAATTAATATAAGATTAACTCCTAAAATCCTTTTCAGTTAGGGAAAACGCAGAGCATCCTATATATCTAATATTAGGAGCTACGTTTTTGAAAAGACACACACATAGAACACAGAAAGGCCGAAGGGGACTCTGCAAAAGGTTTACAGATAAGAAACTGCCGAAATAGAGACGGAGAGGATGAACTCTTGAGAAAGCCCTGGAGGGACAAGAGACGCTAGCACGTAGTTCGTGGTTGAAAAGCTGTTCGTGTGGATACCAGTAGAGGAAGCCGACCTGAGTCGTCGACTTCTTGTGATCAGAAAGGGGGCACGAGCCGCAGAGAGAAGCTGTGAACGTCGTGACCAAAAGCTGTGGAAGTCGCTGAGACACACTGAGGGTAATGCTTCTTCCCACTTGACTTAAACACATACGGTAGATCCTGGCAAGGAATGAAAAAACTTTTAAGATAATTTCCGCTGCGTGTCTTTCAATTCCTTACAGGAAGGACTAGGAGGACAATTATCAACGCGACGAGGACAGTTAAAAGATGTCTATATGTCACCATCAAAGTACCTTGAACTGAAAGTTAGGACATCATCTCTTGAATAACCTTTTGCTATTGACCCCTCTAGCCACACATTATTTCTAACATATGATTTTAATTTCCCCAATTACTTACAGGTTAATATTCCATTAACAATATAATTTGAGAATCAAAATATCAAAAATTGGAATTGAAAAGGCTCGCCTTTAGGCGGGTTAGCATTTAACCAACCCAAGCCCGCGATAGAGGGTTGGCAGGCTAACTCACCAACCCATCAATTTTTTTAATTTATATTTTGGACAAAAAATGGCTATGTTTTTAGGAGACGACGAGATGATAACGGTTTTGACATAGTAGGAGACCCAGACGATTGGATTCTACCTTTTTTTAAAATAGGAAGAAGGAAATAAATAAAATAATAAAAATATAAAAAAAAAGTGGGCTAACTCGCTAACCCTGGGGGTTAGCCCAAAGCGGGTGCGAGTTGGCGAGTGTGGGTCCTCTAATTTCACAACCCAAACTGACATTTTTTGGCAAGTTTGCGGGGCCCAACCCATTTTACTAGGTCTATCTTTAGGTACTAAGACCTTCGTACACAACTTCCTGAAGAATGAACACATCTCCACCAAAATGACTAAAACATCAAAATGAAGTGTGTTTCGCAAAACTAGTGGGAGTAACTATTACATAGGATATGGGAGTCATGACTCTTCAACCCAACAACCTTTTGAGCTTACAGATAGATACACCTTGAGATGTTGCTAGAATATCCATTAGGTACTTTTATGTCTTTATCGTCAAAAGGAAGATATCCTTGTTCTGCTTCATCGAAGTGAATTTAGCTAGCTAGAACTTGTTATTTTTTTAAGGCCAAGCCTCTTCAAGGATATCCTAACCCCATAAATCTTTTATAGTTACAAGATGGTCTTTGGATTTTTCAGTTTTGTTGAGCAACATATAGATTACTTTATCGCACATATTCTTCTTAGTGTGCATAACATCCTTGATGTGCTATAGTTTGGACGTTATGCATATTGAGAAGAATATGTGCAATAAAGTGATCTATACGTTGCTCAACAAAGTTGAAAAGTCCAAAGACCATCTCCCAACTATAAAAGATTTACGGGCTTAGGATATCCTTGAAGAGGCTTAGCCTAATGAAAACAATAAGTTCTAGCCATCTAAATTCACCTCGATGAAGTAAAACAAGGATATCTTCCTTTCGACGTAGAAGACATAAAAGTACCTGATGGATATTCTAGCAATATCTCAAGGTGTATCAGTCTACAGGCTCAAAAGGTTATTGGGTTAAAGAGTCATGACTCCTATATTCTCATGAAACAATTACACTCCTATTGGCTTTGAGAAACACAATTATTTATTATGTATCAATGGTTTTGATGGAACTGTGTTCATTTTTCAGGAAGTTGTGTTCAAAGGTCTTGGTACCTAAAAAGTTCAATCAGCTACAAAATCAAATAATTCTTACACTGTCACTTGAAGATAGTATTTCCTCCATCATTCTTCACTGTCATGGTCTACTTAACTGTCCACCTTGTATGAGAAGCAAAGGTTGTTGGGCCAGTTCAATATCGACAGATGTAACCTATAGATAGGTACCAAATGATCTTGTATCCTTACATTTTTCAATTCCATTCTTTTATTTTGGTTGCTAAAAATTATTACTGCAAGTACTTGAGAAAATTAAAATCATATGTTAGAAATAAGGTATGGCTAGAGGGGCAAATAGCAGAAGGTTATTCTAGAGATGAGGTCCTAACTTTCTGTTCAAGGTACTTTGATGATGACATGGAGACATCTTTTAACTGCCCTCGTTGCTTTAATAATTGTCCTCCTAGTCCTTCTATGTTAACTTTATTTCCTCTTATGGGGAAACCCGTTGGAGGATGTGACTTCTTTATACTCACTCTCACAGAGAAAATCCAAGCATACATGCATGTTTTGATAAATTGCAACCAAGTTGAACCCTTCATGTAATAAGTATTATGCGCTCACAAACTTATACACTTTATATATATTCTTCACTGACTCTAACAAGTTACACTTTATTGTAGTGAGTTTAGAAAGAGCATGTGAGTTTTGCGGAGATTGATAAGAAATTGCATAGAGAGTTCCCTATATGGTTCACTTAAAGTCGAATACATAATAACTTCAGTCTATACACAAATAAAATCAGAACCCTTTACCTCGTTCCATTAGACCATGCAAGAAGGTATATAACATATAATGTCAATGGGTTCAAGTTTTGTACGATTGTACATGATCATTGATTGCTCACACAAAACTCTGGAGTTTGTGGTATATTTAGGAAACAATAACCCTGGAAAAAATTATCTTAGACAAAAACTGCTACAAAATACACAAAACTGCTAGAAATGCTATCTATACCTCCATAAATATTGCCTTACGCCCTCATTAATTCACTCACATATTTCTTTTCCTACCTCTTTTCTCCTTCACCTCTTTCCTAAAAATTCCTTTTGCTCTTTTTCTCCTTCTTTTTTTACATAGCAATAAATTATTTATTTTATAGATCTTTATTTATTTTATTTATCTTCTTTTATAATTTTCTAACATACTTATATTTTTTTCTTTTAGATTTTGTTTCTTATTTCAAGCAATCCGACCACATCTTCAACTATTAGTTAAAGTACAACACTACAAATTATCACATATCCAATTCTTGTATCTCTAACTAAATTGTGTTAACAAATTAATTAAGCTCATATGATTAATCACAATTTAATTACTTATTATTTATCATAATATTTTTTTATACAACATATAGTACATTGCTAATTACACATATCAACATAATCAATAATCTAATATAATATATTTAATAGTTTTCTAATTAATTATATCATATTTTATAATAATAAAAAAATATTTTTATTTTTTACTTAGAATGAACTTTGTAGTGGTTTTCTAACCACTAGAAAACAACAACCCTAAAAAAAAATTAAATGTTAGAGCCTAAACGGGAAAAAATATTTTAAAAATTAAAATTTTGACGCCATATTTCTAGTGGTTTCTGGCGTCATCCTAAAAATTTCATTTTTTGCCAACCACAATGAACTCTCTAGTGGTTCAAGGAACCAATAGAAATATTTCAAATGTAAGTAATTTCTAGCAGTTTCCAATAGCTAATAATATAATCCTTTTAGCTTCTCTTGCCATATTTTTTCTAGCATTTAGGTAAACTATTAGAAATGTCTAAGTGTTTTGACTACTATACGTAGCGGTTCCTTAGAACTGCTAGAAACTATTTTTTAACACCTGATTTTCTAGCGGTTCAGCTAATCGCTAGAAAACTAATTTCTAGCCGTTAAAATCGTTAGAAACGTTGTAAAATAACCGCTACAAATACCTATATTTTTGTAGTGATATAATACTATATTATTTAATATATATTATTAGTGACATAAATTAAATCTCCTATTTAATTTATATATATTTAATTAAGTGATATCATAATTAAATATTCCTGCTAATCCACAATATCTGTTTGATTATTTGATTTGACTTAGTCTCTCAAATCAAATGTCCAACCCATCAAGGGCGGACTCATACCTAACTCTAACAAGGTTAAATCACACAAAATTGCTCCTAAAATTTGGCTCATGTGTTAATAACCACTTTATCTGTTAAAACTTAATAATAGGCTTATGAACTTTCATTGTACATTTCGGATGACCCCAAACTATCAACTATATATTTTTTAAAACTTTATTTTTAATTTGTGTGCATGTAACCCTTCAAAATTTGATTAATACATAGATGACCCCCTAAATTTTAAGTTGTGTGCAAATAAGTGATGTACAAAATTAATCGGATGGGAGTTATATGTATAAATATAAGAGCTTGGGAGGTTTCTTATAAAGTTTTAAAAATTATTAAGGTTATCCGTACATGATCCAAAATTTAAGGGATTATATATAATTTAGCCTTTGTTTTAAACAAAATTTATAAACTAACAACCGTGATTACTGGCATAATATGATGAGATGATAGAGTCTCCTACCCATCAGTGAGGCTAAATTCAAAGATTCCCTTATTGAGCAATCCCTGTTATGACAAAACACAAAAAGCCTGTCAAGCACTTTGAATTATGGGGGAATTTTTACAATATTTTGGTAATTTGATATTAATATGACTGATAGGAAGACAGAAGAATGGGTATTTCCCTACATAAAAATATATTTCTGTAAAAATTCAAACTGATGATATGCTTCATTCAAATATATTCTGATTAAAATAAATAAGCAATTGCCACAAAGGGAGAGGATTTCTTCTCTTCTCCTCACCCTTTTTTCTTCCTTTTTCTTTTCTAACAATTTAATTGAGATCAACATTGGAATGGTTTATATTTAATCTTTTATAAAACTATTATCAACATGTTAAAGAATAAAAAGAAATATGAAAAATCAAATTCAAAATGGTATAATTCAGTTCGAATAGTTTAAAACTGTAATGTAATAAAAACAATAAAGTAGCATCTAGTGCCATGGTATTATTTCTAGTTGCATTCAACACCTTAATTTGTAATCTTATTTATGATGCAACAACTTGTGACCCAAATCTTATTTACCAGTATCATAAATCATAAATAAGGTGTTGGATATACTAGAAAATAATATTAGAAAACTAGATATATCATAAATAAGATTAGAGTGCTAGATACTTCTTTACTTTAAAAATATTTTTAAAACATACTTTTAAAGTTAAATAAATAATATATATTTAGGTTTACAGTAAAAATATATTCATATAAAAAATTATGGTTTTTGTTCTTCTTTACTTAAGTATAATTTAAATGATTAAATGTTGAATTATTAAACGCTATATTTAATATAATATATAATAAATTTATGTACATATTCAAATTATATTTTATTAAAATATTTACCTATATTGAATTTTCTTTATTTGAAGACATGTACATAATGGTAAAATATCTAGAAGTTGTTTTAAATTATGAAAATATGAAAATATCTAGAAGTTGTTTTAAACTACACAAATTCCTTTCTATTTCAAAACTTGAACAAATTTTACGTAATAAAAAGATGTTAAATTACATAAACCACTTCCAAATCCAAAACTACAATGATCCTTTCTAATTTTAGGAGACGTGCATTTCTGTTTTTTTTTTTTAAATGTAGAGAAGAACAATATATGTAATTTTAAAATAATACAAAAAATATTTATATAAGTTAATATTTAAATTATGAATTTCAAAAATACAGGGAAAGATATGTTAATTCAAGAAATGTTTGTGTTTATTTCAAAAGTGTCGTGAGAATATGAAATTTCAATTAAATGTAAGCGAAGCCAGTGAAATTTACTTTGGTATCTTTGTTTTGAATATTTAATAACATGTTTATTAATAGTATTTTTCAATTAAAAATAAAATTTATATATATATATATATATAAATTTTTATATTGAAGAGTTTATTAATTTACTGAATAAAAGGATAATTACCTCTGCGAAAGAATTTTCAGCTATAGTTCTTGCAAGAGGAGAGTTGATGTGAGAAAGATAAGCAATGGGACTAAGTAAAGAAGCTGATTTCACTCTGTCGACTAATTCTTGCTTGAAAATGCAGCCAATGCCAGCAAAGTTCCCTGCATTGCATAGGATTAAGGAATCAGCTACCCTATATTCACGAGTTTTTCTATTTTATATTAATATTTTTGTCCAACATATTTTATGTTGATATGTGTAATTAGGTCATTCGTCAAATTGGAATAAGAATAAAGCTTTACATTGTATGTATATTTCCTGCATAATTGTTATTCTTAGTTTGTTATTTATGTAAAATTTTCTTCTATTTTTCATTATACAAAAAGACTATTTTAATTGATAAATGATAGTAAAAATCTTTAATATATTTAGTAAGATTTTAAAAGGAAAATATTTAATAAATAAACTCATTTTACTTTAAAATTTTAAAAATATTTTATACGATATAATATATGAAGAAGACGATAATGTAAAAGCAATTAGCTCAATTTGACCGACATTATATGCAAAGAAATAAAAGTAACAAGGGTTTAATGTTAAAAATTAAAATTAAAACCATAATAAGGTTAAATTTAAATTTTAAAAAAATCATGGAGTTATATACAACAAATCTAAAATTTTGGTAATTTTATATATTTTAGTCTTTCCAAAAAATAGAGTAAATAATAAATTGAATGTAGTTTTTAGGCTAATTAAAGTATAGAGAAAATCCCACAAAAATACAATTTGAACTTTAAAAATTTAAAAAGGTGATGTCAATTTAAAAAACTCTAAATCAATATTAAAGATCAAAATGGAATTTTGAAATATTTGTGTTTTTACAATATTGCCCCTTAATTTCAAAAAAAATATCAACCACTCTCGCGAGTAGGCCACTGGAGTCTAGAGCTTTGGTGCTGCAACTATGATTTTTGGGGTCAAGGTGAGATTTGATCCAACCACTTCTTATTGAATCTTAAAATATTTAGTGACCATTGACCTACCAAACCGATTTAATAAAATAAAAAAATATTTTATAAAATAACTATCAAAGTAAAATGTCATGTTTTATGAAACTAATTGCGCTAAAGGTGGAATTTACTACACTTGAAATGAGTTTTGCGATTTACAACACCTTTTTATGAATTCTACGCTTAGAAAGATGGATGTAAAATGGTGAAACTCATTTTAAGTGTAGCAAATTTTATCTCTAGTGGAGTAAATTCTCTGAAATATGACCTTTTACTTTCATAGTTATTTTCTTTATTACTTTACATTATTTTAATAAATAGATTTAAAAGCTCAATATTCACTATAGGTTTAGAGGCTCAATAGTCACTAAGCCTTTTGGGATCCAAAGGGTTTACCTTAACTACCTTAGTCCGACAAAATCACAGTCACAAGCACTAGGGGTCACGGACAAGAGTTGTCGGGATCTTTTTGGAAAAAGTAAGGAGTAATATTATAAAAACACAAACATTTCAAAATTATATTTTGGTTATATGGATTTGAAATTTTGTAAGTTGGCATCACCTTTATAGATTTTGGAATTTCAAATGTTATCTTTTAGGATTTTCTTTAAATATAAACGTATATATGCCTCAATAATTGCATAAGCAAATTCTTTCCTCAAAGCAGGGATTGGGCTCAAGCCCATGAAGCAAATTCAAATCTATATGGACCTAAAAGAAAAATGCAAGTTCTAACTAGGGAGTATGGATTAACCTATTGTGTGTGAGTTTTACTGACAAATAGATGAGACATATGATCATTTGAATCATATTCAATCTCTGAGGAGTACTACTTTATTATGGTTTCAGTCATAGCACTTGGAGAAGCATCCTAACTTCTAGGTATCTAAGTTTACGCTTAAGGATAATAGACGGCTCGCCCTACTAGACATTAGTATCACCTAAGAGGAATGGAGACTTCACCCTACCCTTAAGTCATGGGTGAACTTAACTCCTTTCTAAAAATTTTTGTACAAAAAAAAACAACTAGGGAGTAGGGATTAGGCACAATGCATGCATCTTAATATAATTGAAAACACAATGTTAAGGTTAAATCTATCATTCTAAAATATTTTATGAATTGCATCTAATATTTTAAGCTATTTTTTTGTTTATTTAACACCTTGACCTATTTTTTTAAGTATATCCATCACCTTAAATTATTTTGTGGCACACTTTTACTCTTAAAATATTAATCTTTCCAGGAGAAATTTTGCTCTTTAAATTGTTTATATAAGTAATTTTAACCTCATCATTCACTACCAAAAAATTCTTTAACATAATTCACCTGAGAATGACTAATGTAATGCAGATTACGTCCTGTTTGATTATTAACATAATTGTAGCTGGAAGATTATATGCGGCTAACTCATCCCACGACCAATTCCAATAATCCTACAATGGAAGTGATATCAATAAGCCAAAAGAAAAATAAATAAAAACACATTTCAATATAATAAAATTAAGAAAGAAAGTATTAATTAACCATTAAACTTAGAATTTAGGCTCTCTATTGAAAGTTAAGTACTAATATGTTTTTTAAATTTTGTTCTAATTAACGGAACTAAAATAGAAGAGAAAAATTACTTTTAAACTTCAACTTATTTAGGCATAGTTTGATTCGGTTTTCTATTTTTATATTTTTAGAATAGTTTTGTAAAATTATGTTTAAAATAAATTGTGGAAAAAATCTATTTAGATAAATATTCTAAAAAATTACGTTTAAAAACAAAAAAGAATCATAAAAACTTATTTAGAAATAATATTAAGCAATATATATTGTCTAATTATTTAATTAATACTTCATTGGACTCAATTTGGATACTAAACTATCAGATGGATTTTTAAAGTTGAAAAATTATTAGATTTTCAAGATATTTAAAAGCAAAAAGATTTTGTAATATTTAAAAAAAAATAGATTTTACAGCAATAGGTATCTATATTCTAAGCCAATTTAGAATAAATTACTAAACCTCATCTTCAAAGCGCAGAGAGAATCTCAAGTAAGTAATCATAGGAATCACTCCAACTCAATACCTACTTTGATATATTGGTATGAAAAAGGTTTTTTTATATAGGTTACAATAGGATTTTTACACCGTTTGCATACCCTAGTTCTTGAATGAATGTAGAAAGAGACATTTTTACACTGCAACCAGCATAGAATAGGTTTATCAAAACCAAAAAAACACTTCACCTTTTACAACGGGTGTCTTATGCAACCGATCCATAAGCAATTAGTATAGAAAGTGAACAGTTGCCACCTATCGCACTTTCACACCCTCCCATAATGTCTATTATAGAAGAGGCAACCAAACAAGAAATCACATAAGAGGACTCTATTTGGGTGTTGGTTATTTTAATGAGCTTATCAAATCTAAATTATCTAGATTTGATATGGATAGTCTATATTTAATTTTTTTTTCAACTGACATTTTAAATAAAAAATTATTTTTTACAAAATATAACAGTTAAGAGATTATTTTTATTTTAGATTTTATACCCATTAAAATAATTTTGACAAAAAAAAAAAGATAAGAAAAAAATGAAATCTAGACCACTTATATCATATCTAAGGTATAAATGTTTAAGATGTTTATCAAAATGATGAGATCCAAATTGGTTCACTTAATAAGATCAAAACTTGCAAAGAAATAGGAGAGGGATACGTTTTGAAGGCTATATTTGGTGCCACGTGTATTGGCAATCCAAACATCAAAACCACTGTCTGCCAATACGAATGCCAAAGATTGATTTGGAGATAGCAATACCCATGTAGCCCCATTCTGCATCATGCATTCATTGCCTTAATTCTTAATATTAATGACAAAGAATATTATCAAAGGAATTAATATAAGGGATCAATTCAAATGAAATAAAGTATAAGAACGTAAATTATAATGGAGACAAAATATAATTAAGATTTGTAGATTACTTTTTCTTTTCTTTTTTCCATTAAACTTACCAAGAAAGGCCCATGTTGCAGGAGAACCGGTGGCCTATTTTCTGTCGATGAGTTTGGCAGCCCCACCGGAATTCTCTGAATGCTAAGAATATAGCCATCTTGTGTAGCCACCTAAACCAAGTAAAATTATTCAAACACAAACTACTTAATTTAATTTATCTCAATGATAATACTACTACCTCATGTACTTAATATAAAAATTAAATAACTAATTTATAAATATTAAAAAATTAGTTAAGTTAGTTAGTTGTTATAATTAAATGTTGATGTCCTCAAAATATCATCTTTAATTATGTATATTGGAATTACCCTAGATAAAAACTTTCTTAATTATGTAATCAATGTGGACACTTTGAGGCAAGAATTATAAATTTGAGACAATATATTTGAGTCTTATATTTAAGATCAAAATAAGCTTCTTATCTAACTCTTATAATTACGATAAAAGGGAGTAATAATCAGTTGTTGTTTCACTGATGAATATTATATAAATATATATATGTTAGTTTGAGATTGGAAAAAGAGTTAAGGTTCCTCTTACAGCTGAAGTATTTTTTTCCAGTTACGTGAAAGGAATTGGAAGACACACAGCGAAAATTAATTTAAAAACTTTTTTCATTCCTTGCCAAGATCTACCATATGTGTTTAAGTCAAGTGGGAAGAAGCATTACCCTTAGTGTTCCTCAGCGACTTCCACAGCTTCTGGTCACGACGTTCACAGCTTCTCTCCACGGCTCGTGCTCCCTTTTCGATCGCAAGAAGTCGACGACTCAGGTCGGCTTCCTCTACTAGTATCCACACGAACAACGTTCCAACCACGAACGACGTGCTAGCGTCTCTTGTCCCTCCAGGGCTTTCTCAAGAATTCGTCCTCTCTGTCTTTATTTCGACAGTTTCTTATCTGCAAACCTTTTACAGATTTCCTTTTAGCCTTTATGTGTTCTATGTGTGTCTTGCTCAAAACGTAGCTCCTAAAATCAGATATATAGGATGATATGCGTTTTTCTCTCTACCGAATTGGATTTTAGAGTTAATCTTATATTAAATTCAAAATTAATACAATATCATATATTGTATAATTTTATAAGAAATTAATTAAATAAATAATATTAAATCCGTCCCACAGATTTAATTACCTATTTATTTAACTTTAAATAAAGATAAGACTGAACTATATTTGATTTATTCTCATAAATCAAATTTGAGACATCCTATCAATTTGAATTTCAAATTCAAACGTGATAGGGATTTAATTTATCCTTATAAATTAAATCTTATAAATATCTCTTATATGAGATATTCTATCAATTTGAATTTTAAATTCAAACGTGATAGAGATTTAATTTATCCTTATAAATTAAAGCTCATATATCTCTTATATAATATATATATATATATACGAATATAAATATAAATAAATATATACATTCACCCTGGACCATTCATTGAATCTGGACATGTCTTAGATTCAATGAATCTGGACATCATAGCTCATGTTGGGTTATTTTGTGTGTGACCTTGTAGGCCCATATGAAGTTGGCAGTGGGCTATTTGCTATACTGGCCCACAAGTCGTAAGCGGGCTCTAGCAAGATATAACGACTACCCAAATCATATGAGGATCGTTAAACAATGTAACCTTTTATACAACTATATCATGTCCCTTTTGTCACGTGATATTTTGGTCATGGTTGAGGCATGGATAATGTCATCCTTCTATTCCTAACCGTTACTTTCTCGATCCTTGAGTAGTCTGACTGTAGAAATGGAACTACCTTTCCATTATAGTATGGCCATACATTTCTCAGACTCACTCATCGAGGAGCCCAGTAATATCTCTCTACGAACGTGAGGGACAAATTCCATCTTAACCATTCACATTCCTCCGCATGCAAAACCACTAAACCCGAACATAGTCTTTATGATCACTCGGTCAAAAGTGACTTTTGACTAGGTCAAAGCTGAGCATTTGTCATGTAGGAATCCATGATGATCTCAGGTCAAAGGGCATATTGACATGGTTTGTATATGAGAGAAGCTTATGACGTTACCCATGCAGTTCTCTCATAGTGGGTCAGTCCAACACCTTGTACTCTTATATGTGCCTATGAATCTGATTTATATCTCTATATATCTTTAAAGTCATACTGGTCTTATTTCATCTATGCTCCCGCATAGATGACCGACCAGGGACATTTAGGATAATATCATGAATTATCCAAGGATGGTCATTATAGTAAACATGCAAATAATATGACAACACAATTAATAAATTCATAAATCAATAATGTTCATAAGACAATGATTGGCCCCTAGGGTACGATTTCCAATAACCTCCCACTTGCACTAGGTACAATCATTGATTTGACTAATTCCCATTGACCTAACATGACGCTCATGCTTTGCCTGCACAAGCGGCTTTGTTAGAGGATCAGCAACATTATCTTCTCCTGCTATTTTGCATATTTTTATATCACCTATATCATTGATTTCTCTGATGAGATGAAATCGCCTGAGTATATGCTTGGTCCTTTGATGTGACCTAGGCTCTTTGGCCTGTGCAATGGCACCGCTATTATCACAGAGCAAAGTTATTGGATCTGAGATGGTAGGTATCACTCCTAGTTTTGTGATGAACTTCCTGATCCAAACGACTTCCTTAGCTGCATCTGATGCTGCTATATACTCAGCTTCCATTGTAGAATCTGGTACAGTGCCCTGCTTAGAGCTCTTCCAACTTACTGCTCCATTATTGAGGAGGAATATATATCCAAACTGTGATTTTTGGTCATCCTGGTCAGTTTGGAAACTCGCATCTATGTAACCAGTTATACAGAGTTCCTCATCCAATCCACCATAGACCAAAAATAAATCCTTAGTCCTTCTTAAGTACTTAAGGATATTCTTGACAATAGTCCAATGGCCCTCACCAGGGTCCTGTTAATATCTGCTAGTCATACTTAAGACAAACGAGACATCCGGTTAAGTACATAACATGACGTACATGATAGATCCTATGGCCGAGGCATATGGAACTTTATTCATGCAACCTCGCTGATCAGATGTACTAGGACACAGATCTTTGCTAAGGTGAATACCATGAGACATGGGTATGAAACCCCTCTTTGATTCGTGCATACTGAACCTATGTAATATTTTGTCTATGTATATACTCTGATTGAGTCTTAGAAGTCTTTTAGATCTATCTCTATAGATTCTGATTCTTAGGATGTAGGTGGCTTCACCCAAGTCTTTCATCGAGAAAGACTTTCCTAACCAAGACTTGACAATCTGCAAGGTAGGAATGTCATTCCCAATAAGTAGGATGTCATCGACATAGAGTACCAAAAACATAACTATGCTCCCACTAACCTTCTTGTACACATAAGGTTCATCGATGTTTTGAAGAAATCCAAACTCTTTGACTACTTTATCAAAACGATAATTCCAACTCTGAGAGTCTTGCTTCAGTCAATAAATGGACCTTTGAAGCTTGAACACTTTACCAGAGTCTTCAGAACGCACAAACCCTTCAGGTTATGTCATGTACACATCCTCAAGGAGCTTTCTATTAAGGAAGGCTGTCTTGACGTCCATCTGCCATATTTCATAGTCATAATATGCTGCTATGGCAAAGAGGATTTTGATTGATTTGGCCATTGCAACTGGGGAAAAGGTCTCATCATAGTCCACACCATGAGTTTGAGTAAATCCTTTTGCAACCAGTCATGCCTTGAAGACATTTACATTGCCATCCATGTCAGTTTTCTCCTTAAAAGCCCACTTGCACCCGACAATTTTTACACCTTCAGGCAGGTTGACTAAGGTCCAAACCTTATTGTCGTACATGGATTGCATCTCATACTTCATGGCATTAAGCCATTTTTTAGAGTTTGGTCCCACTATAGCTTCTCGATAGGTAGTCGGCTCATTATGCTCAATGAGCAACACATCATGACTTTCAGAAATCAGAAATCCATATCTCTGAGGCTGAAGTCGTGTCCTATTAGATTTTTGCGGACCTTGCGTGACTTGAGGAGTTTCAACAACTTGTTGTGAGTCTTCTCTGTTTTCCATCTGCATTTCTGTGGTGTCTTGTGGCTCTCGAACTTCTTCGAGGTGTACCTTACTCCCACTGGTTCTTTTAGAGATAAATTCTCATTCGAGAAAGATACCATTTCTGACAATAAACACTTTGTTAGCAGCAGAGTTGTAGACGTAATATCCCTTGGTTTCCTTAGGATATCCCACAAAAAGGCACCTTGAGGATTTGGGCGCTAATTTGTCGGAGGCTTGTTGCTTAACATAGACCTCGCATCCCTAAATCTTGAGGAAAGACAAACTAGGTGTCCTCCCAGTCCATATCTCATACGGAGTCTTTTCAATTGCCTTAGATGAAACACGATTGAGTGTGAATACAGTTATCTCTAGGATAGCATGGCCCCAAAAGGAGGGCTAAAGATCTGTTCGACTCATCATGGATCGAACCATATCTAATAGTGTTCGATTCCTCCGTTCAAAAACGCCATTCCATTCTGGTGTCTCTGGAGGAGTCAATTATGAGACTATCCCACAACTCCTAAGATGATCTATGAACTCTTGGCTCAAATATTCACCACCCCGATCAGATCGAAGGGCTTTAATTGTTTTGCCAAGCTAGTTTTATACTTCATTTTGAAATATTTTGAACTTTTCAAATGACTCAGATTTATGTTTCATCAGATAGATATACCCATATCTGCTGAAATCATCTATGAATGTTATGAAGTACGAATAACCTCCTCTGGCATTTGTGTTCATCAATCCACACACATCTGTATGTATGAGGCCTAATAAATCAGTGGCCCTCTCACTGTGCCCAGTGAAAGGTGACTTTGTCATCTTTCCTAACAAGCAAGACTCACAAGTATCATATGATTCAAAATCAAATGAGTTTAGAAATCCATCTTGATAGAGTTTGGAAATGCGTTTCTCATTTATGTGGCCCAGACGACAGTGCCAGAGGTATGTGGGATTTAAATTGTTTGGTTTGACCCTTTTGGCGGTTATGTTATAGATATTTTCATGATTGGGTTGTTCCAAATTTAATATGTAATGATCAACATGCAAATTACCATGAACATAGAAAACATCATTACGATAAATAGAACATCTACTATTCCCAGCAATGGAAGTGAAACCTTCCTTATCCAAATAAGAAAGTGAAACAATGTTACTACTTAAAGCAGGAATATAATAGCAATTGTTCAAAACTAACAAAAGCCCAGTGGGCAGAACTAATTCATAAGTGCCTACAGCTAACGCAGCAACCCTTGCTCTGTTTCTAACTCGTAGGTCAACCTCGCCCTTTTTCAGCTTCCTACTGTCCTTTAGTTCCTGCACATTTGTACAAATGTGAGAACCACACGCAGTATCTAATACCTATGAGGTAGAAGTAGAAAGATGAATATCTATAACATAAATACCTAAAGCGATAGCCCCGGTATCCTTCTTGTTCTTTTTCAGATCTTCGAGGTAGAGTTTGCAATTCCTCTTCCAATGACCAGGTTTATTGCAGAAGAAGCAGACTCCTTCCTTTGGAAGCTTTGCCTTCTTTGGTGCAGGCTTGGTTTCGGGCTTGCCTGACTCTTTGGTCTTACCTGATGAGCCATGACCCTTCCTCTTGCCCTTGCCTTTCTTTTTCATACCCTTTCCTTTCTGAACCATCAAAATACTACTGGGCTCCTTCTTAAGACTGGACTCAGCAGTTTTAAGCATCCCATGCAGTTCAGAAATAGATTTCTCCATGTTGTTCATGTTATAGTTCATGACAAACTGGTCATAACTTTCTGGGAGTGAGTTCAAGATCAAATCTGTAGCTAACTCCTGGCTCAT
The DNA here is from genome assembly GCA_037074615.1 of Leucaena leucocephala. Classification (NCBI taxonomy): domain Eukaryota; kingdom Viridiplantae; phylum Streptophyta; class Magnoliopsida; order Fabales; family Fabaceae; genus Leucaena; species Leucaena leucocephala. The sequence goes on along the minus strand of CM073515.1, from coordinate 19,870,868 downwards.
GGGAAATCCAAGCCTCTCAAGGTGATCAATGTACCCCTTCATCTTTAAGACATGAGTACTGACTGATACACCTTCAGCCATCTTGCAGGAATGTAAGGCCTTAGTGGTCTCATACCTCTCTTGCCTTACTTGTTGCTGGAATATTTCCTTGAGATGTACAATCATCTCATAAGCCTCCATGTGTTCCAGATCTCTTTGGAGCTCCGGAACTATAGTGGCTAGCATCAAGCATCCCACATCGACAGAGTCTTTCTTTTGTTTCGTGTAAGCTTCTCTTTGACCTCTAGGAGCATTGGCCACTGGCTCCTCAGGAATGGGTTGATATAGGACATGCGCCTTTCTTTCCTGCTTGAGAACAATTCTCAAGTTCCTAAACCAGTCAAGAAAGTTTGTCCCATTGAGTTTGTCCTTCTCAAGGACAGATCGCAGCGATAATGTAGCAGTATTACTAGTAGTCATGATTCTACAATTAAAATATGCAATTTAATTAGCAATCTCCCACTAAATAAGCAACCCTCAATGCAATAGTTAGTGGGCTAAGATCCATATTTGGCTCAAACTTAAGTCCGCTTTGGTAGGACGCTTAAATTAAGTTATTTAGGTAGGTAACACCTTTACCAATTATATCAAATATAACTCTTAGATGTTCATGGGATCCTATCATCATATGATCTGGCATATTTTTAATCCCATCTAATTCCTTGAGACCCAAAACCGTTTTGTTAATATCAATTAAGTCAAACAATAATAAACATGTGAGAGTAGCACCATTACTCTTGCTTATCTCCCCAAGATAACTCAAAAGCACCCACTTTGGTGGAGTCCACAATTGAGCGATCGAGGTTTTGACAAGTATTCATAAATTGACTGCATTATGACTTAAGATTTCATTTAGAGGGCTTAATTTAACTATCTGGTTTATACGAATGCATGTTTCTCAGTTTGTATCTCATACAAGTAATATGCATGTGCTAATATAATCATAAGATGCATAATTTAAACGTGATACAATATGGCTCACCTATCCTAAGTCCCCTCAAGCCAATGAGAGGAGCTCTCTTGTAAGAAAAGGGAAATTACATATAGAAACCTATTTTAACATTCGAGGGGAGTGAGATGAGAAGAGAAGGTACATTGAGAGTATATATTAGGAAGGCATGACACGTAGGCCATATTTAAAACATTACAACACTTGCAATCTAGAGTCATATTGTTCACCATACCCAAGCATTCAAGAATTAACATTCATATTTAATTTCAGGGCAATTGATGTTTCAAATCTAAAACATTCACAAAATAACATATGTTACGGTTATGTTGCACTACAAACAGGTAGCCACGGCGGTCCCGCTACGTTAATTGATCAAATCAAAATGTATCACCACCGATTTCAATTCCCTTTTAGATTCCTTTTATGTCATACATAATACAGATCCTTTATATGTCACACATAAAACGCATATCATACGATCGGCTACGACTAACACATATTATATAAATCAATAATCAAGCCTAACTTAAACACAAAACGGTATGGCTCTGATACCACTGAAAGGACTTGGAAGACACGCAGCGGAAATTAATTTAAAATTTTTTTTCATTCCTTGCCAGGATCTACCGTATGTGTTTAAGTCAAGTGGGAAGAAGCATTACCCTCATTGTCCTCAGCGACTTCCACAGCTTTTGGTCACGACGTTCACAGCTTCTCTCCGCGGCTCGTGCTTCCTTTCCGATCGCAAGAAGTCGAAGACTCAGATCGGCTTCCTCTACTAGTATCCACACGAACAACGTTCCAACCACGAACGACGTGCTAGCGTCTCTTGTCTCTCCAGGGCTTTCTCAAGAATTCGTCCTCTCCGTCTCTATTTTGGCAGTTTCTTATCTGTAAACCTTTTGCAGATTCCCTTTCAGCCTTTCTGTGTTCTATGTGTGTCCTGCTCAAAATGCAGCTCCTAAAATCAGATATATAGGATGCTATGCATTTTTCTCTCTACCGAATTGGATTTTAGAGTTAATCTTATATTAAATCTGAAATTAATACAATATCATATATTGTATAATTTTATAAGAAACTAATTAAAAAAATAATATTAAATCCGTCCCACAGATTTAATTACCTATTTATTTAAATTTAAATAAAGATGAGACTGAACTATATTTGATTTATTCTCATAAATCAAATTTGAGATATCCTATCAATTTGAATTTCAAATTTAAACGTGATAGGAATTTAATTTATCCTTATAAATATCTCTTATATGAGATATCCTATCAATTTGAATTTAAAATTCAAACGTGATAGGGATTTAATTTATCCTTATAAATTAAATCTTATAAATATCTCTTATATGAGATATCGTATCAATTTGAATTTTAAATTCAAACGTGATAGGGATTTAATTTATCCTTATAAATTAAATCTTATAAATATCTCTTATATGAGATATTCTATCAATTTGAATTTTAAATTCAAACGTGATAGAGATTTAATTTATCCATATAAATTAAAGCTCATATATCTCTTATATAATATATATATATATATATATACGAATATAAATATAAATAAATATATACATCCACTCTAGACCATTCATTGAATCTGGACATGTCTTAGATTTAATGAATTTGGAGATCATAACTCGTGTTAGGCTATTTTGTGTGCGACCCTGTAGGCCCATATAAAGTTGGCAGTGAGCCATTTGCTATACTGGCCCACAAGTCGCAAACGGTCTCTAGCAAGACATAACGAGTACCCAAATCATATGAGGATCGTTAAATGATGTAACCTTTTATACAACCATATCATGTCCCTTTTGTCACGCGATATTTTGGTCATGGTTGAGGCATGGATAATGTCATCCTCCTATTCCTGACCGTTACTTTCTCGATCCATGATTAGTCTGACTGTAGAAATGAAACTACCTTTCCATTACAGTATGGCCATACATTTCTCAGAGTCACTCATCGAGGGGCCCAGTAATATCTCTCTACGAACGTGAGGGACAAATTCCATCTTGACCATTCACATTCCTCCGCATGCAAAACCACTAAACCTGAACATAGTCTTTATGATCACTCGATCAAAAGTGACATTTGACTAGGTCAAAGCTGAGCGTTTGTCATGTAGGAATCCATGATGATCTTAGGTCAAAGGGCATATTGACATGGTTTGTATATGAGAGAAGCTTATGACGTTACACATGCAGTTCTCTCATAGTGGGTCAGTCCAACACCTTGTACTCTTACATGTGCCTATGAATCTGATTTATATCTCTATATATCTTCAAAGTCATACTGGTCTTATTTCATCTATGCTCCCGCATAGATGACCGACCAGGGACATTTAGGATAATATCATGAATTATCCAAGGATGGTCATTATAGTAAATATGCAAATAATATGATAACACAATTAATAAATTCATAAATTAATAATGTTCATAAGACAATGATTGGCCCCTAGGGCATGATTTCCAACATTACGTGCATCAAGTATTATAAAATATTTTGTAGTTTATCTAATATCCTAAAATATCTTAAAGTATTTTTTCAAAAAATCCTTTAAGTGAAGGTACATCTAGTACCCAAAAGTATTTTTTTAAGTATCAACTTTAAGGTACTAGATATATTTTTAAAAAATATTTTAGAGTGTTGAATGAACTATAAAATATTTTAGGGTATTAGACGCATCTAAAAATAATATTTTTGGATATTAGATATATTACAAAATATTATATGGTGCTGAACGCATTTAAAAAATTACTTGAAGATGCTGGACAAATCTTAACCCTTAGAAAAATAGAAGAAACAAATATAAAATCTATGTTCTCACCGGGTGTTTTTCACAAGTACAGCCTTGTGCTTTCACCAATGATGAGCAAATACCGTCACCATTTGTTACTTCTTCAATTAAACTAAACTTGATTTTGTTCTGATGCAAGTTGCAAGACATAGCCCAGAAAATAGAATGACAACGATTAGAGGAATCTTGGCCATTGTGTTTTTCCTATTATTTTTTATCGTAGTTTCAAATCAAAACTTCATTTACACACACACACACTCTCTCTCTCGAAACAGGACAAAGGCTTTATTATTATATATGTTGTCGCTGTAAATAGCAGATACGCGTATGTAAGTTAAGCTATTAATAGATATTATTATACACCATGCATAGACAATTTTTATATAAACTTTGTCTTATATATAGAGCACTACGTCAAATAAAAAACTATAGTTAAAAGTTCAATTTTACCCCAAAAGTTGTCACATAAAAATAATATTGTTCTGGAAATTTTTTTAGTATTAATGTTCCCTATAAGTGTTAAAAAAAGAACAAAGTCTCCCTAACTATTCAAAAACTAATATTTATTATAAAATTAGCCAACCAATCAACAAGATTAAAAGGAAAGAAAAGATGAAGATAAAAAAATGAGAGAAGTATATTGTATTTTTCTACTTGCTTTACAACACAAATGACATGCACTATTTATAGGTATAATCTTACATGTAGGTTACATCCAAACTTAAATGACAAATAGTGGGCAATAAAATTCATGAATAACCTAGTGAAAGTTATAAGCTTAATGTAGTAGTGGAGGAGTAATAGAGTAGTAGAAGTTGAAGTTGAAGAGGAAGATGAAGATGAACATCGATATTTTAATATACATAACACTCCCCCTTAGATGTCCATTATTTAATAATATACCTCATTAAAAAACTTAAACTAGGAAAAATCCTATGGGGTAAAAACTTAGTGAAAGAAAAAGTGTACACATTTAATTGATACACTCACAGTACTGCTTCATTAAAAACCTTGCTAGAAAAATCCAGTGGGACAAAACCTCAGTTAAGGGAAAAAGAGTATAGGGTGTATCGACTCCCCCTTTTTGCAACGTCAATTGATATCTCTGAATCTGCGAAGTCCAATATCATGTACGAGCTTCTCAAATATTATTGCTGGAAGTAACTTGGTGAACAAATCTGTTATATTTTCTTTAGAACGGATTTGTTGGATATTAATGTCACCATTCTTTTGAAGATCATGTGTGAAAAAGAATTCTAGAGAAATATATTTTGTCCTATCTCTTTTGATATATCCTTCTTTTAGTTGGGTAATACATGCAGTATTATCTTCATATAGGACTGTTGGGATCATTGTACTAGATGACAATTTACAAGTTGTACGTATATAATATATTATCAATTTTAACCATACACATTCTTGACTTACTTCATGTATCACTAGTATTTCTACATGATTAGATAATGTGGCTGATATGGTTTGTTTCATTGATCGCCATGAAATAGCTATAACATTACATGTGAACAAATAGCCTATTTGTGATATACCAACATGTGGATTAGACTAAAATCTAGCATCGGCATAGCTGACAAAGTCTGTCTTGTATTCATTCGAATAAAATAATCACATACTCATAGTACCCTTCAAGTAATGAAGAGTGTGCTTAACCCCATTCCAATGTCTTCATGTTGGTGAAGAACTATACCTTGCTAGTATGTTAACAATAAATGATATATCTGATTGTGTGTGACTAGAAAGATATATAAGCTCACCAATTGTACTAAGGTAAGGCACTTCTGGGACAAGTAGTTCTTCATCACCTTCTTGAGGTCAAAAGGAATCTTTATCTTTCTCTAGAGATCTTACAATTATCGGAGTGCATAATGAATGTGATTTATCCATATACAAATGTTTTAAGACTTTTATTGTGTAAGTTTCTTGACATGAAGATCTCATTTTTCAGATGTTTAATTTATAATCCAAGGCAAAATTTTGTTCTTCCCACATCCTTCATTTCAAACTCTTTCTTTAAGCAATTCACCGCTTTGAAAATCTCTTCAGGAGTTCTAATAATATTTATGTCATTGACATAAATAGCAATTATAGCAAATTCATTTTCAGATCTTTTTATAAAAATGCATGGACATATTTGATCATTCTTATATCCTTCTTTCAATAGATATTCACTAAGTCGATTATACCACATGCGCCTTATTGCTTCAATCTATATAAAGACTTATTTAACTTAATTGATTACCATTCTCAAGAACTTGAATTCTATGATTTCAGAAACTCAAATCCATCAGGGAGACTCATATAAATGTCATTGTCACGTGAGCTATACAAATAGGCTGTAACAACATCCATTAGATGTAAATTGAGGCCTTTATTTTCTGCCAGACTAATTAGATATTGAAAAGTAGTTGTATCCACCATTGATAAGTATGTTTCTACAAAATCAATACCAGCTGTAACAACATCCATTAGACACAAATCGAGGCTTTCATTTACTTCCAGACTAATTAGATATCGAAATAATGTTGCATCCATCAATGGTGAATATGTTTCTATAAAATCAATACTAGGTCTTTGTGTAAATTCTTGAGCAATAAGTCGTACTTTGTATCTTACCACTTCACCATTTTCATTTCTTTTTCTCACAAAAACTCATTATATCCAACTAGTTTTACATCTTTAGGTGTAAGAACCACAGGGCCAAAAACTTTCCATTTTTCTAATGATTTTAATTCTACCTCAATTACGTCTTTCCATTTTAGCCAATCATCTCTTTGTTTGTATTCATTAATAGACCTTGATTCATGATCCTTATCATCATGTATTACATCAAGCGCTACATTATATGCAAAAATATCGTCAATGTTGACTTTATCTCGATCCCATCGTATTCTATTGACAACATAATTTATTAAGATCTCATTATTTTTACATATTTAGGTTCTTGAGTTTCTCTCATAATTGAGATATTAGTGTTGTCAAAGGACTCTTCTGGAGTCACTAAATTGTGTTGAATATCCTTGACCTGGCCATCTATATTTATAGCTCATTTTCTTTTTTGAGGATTTTTATCTTTAGAAACGATGGGCCTGCCATGCTTCAAGCGTACTTTTGATCCATTTGCATCAGTAGATTATCCAATTGGGACATCAATTTTGATAGGAGCATTCACAACTGGAACATGTGACTTGGTCACTTTCTTGGAGCCAGTGAATATGTCTGGCAATTATTAGCTAGATTATGTAAACAAATTATCTTTTGAACTTCTAGCTCACATTATTTTGTACGAGGATTAAGATGAGACAAGGATAATTTATTCCAACTAACTTTGTTTCTAACTGCTTATTTTCTCCCCCTAATGTTGAAAATTTTGATTGGTTAAAATGACAATTAGCAAATCAAGCTGTAAATAAATTGTGTTGTTAGCTCTAAATATTTTATTATAGAAGGAGATTTATATCCAAAATATATTACCATCCTTCTTTGAGGACCCATTTTAGGATGTTGTGGTGGAGCAATCGGAATATAGATCGCACATCCAAAAGTCCTTAGATGAAAAATATTTGGTTGTTGACTAAAAACTATTTGTAAATGGGAGACTTTGAGATAACTAGTTGGCCTGATACAAATTAACATCGCTGTATGCAAAATTGCATGTCCCCAAATAGATATTGGGAGATTCGATTTCATAAGCAATGGTCTTGCAATCAACTACAAATGTTTAATTAATGATTTTGCAAGTCCAATTTGTGTATGAACATGTGCTACAGTATGTTCAACATTGATCCCGATAGACATACAATACTCATTGAAAGCTTATGAAGTAAATTCACTAGCATTATCTATACGTATTTTTTTTAATAGGATAATCTAGAAAATATGCTCTCAATCTAATTAGTTAAGTAAGTAATCTTGCAAACGCCAGGTTACGAGAAGATAATAAGTAAACATGTGACCATATTGTTGATGAATCAATTAGAACCATAAAATATCTAAATAGTCCATATGGTGGGTGTATCGGCCCACAAATATCTCCCTGTATACGTTCTAGAAATGTGAGAGACTCACTTTCTATTTTTACCGATGATGGTATAATAATTAGTTTTCATTCAGAATATGCAACACATGAGAAAATATCGGATTGTGGAATTGATTGTCTTATTAACAAATGTCCACATGAATTCTCAATTATTTTTTGCATCATTATTGTCCTAGGATGGCCTAACCGGTCATTCCAAATATTAAATTTATTCTCATTTGCAAACTTCTAGTTTGCAATAATATGTGTTTCAATTGTACTAATAAATGTGTAGTACATTCTAGAGGAAAGAGAAAAGAATTTTTCTAGTGTGCAACTTTTACCAGAAATCTTATCTGTAATAACAAGATATTCCTGGTTTTCTTTATTACTTGTTTCAATATGGTATCTATTTCTGCGGATATCCTTTAAACTCAACAAATTCCTGTTAAATTTGGAGGAAAATGCACTATTAATGTATAATTGTGTTCCTCCAGAAAACAATATATTAGCTCTTCTAAACCCATCAATCGTCTTTATACTTCCAGATATGGTCTGGACATTGGCTTCTCGCATCACCAAAGAAGAAAAATATTTTACATTTCTGAATATTGTATGAGTTGTTTCACTATCAACGATACATAAATCTTCTTTATTAATATCAATGAGTGACATTCTTCATTAACAGGAACATAGTAAATGAAAAAGAAACACAAAAAGAATTAATGAAAAGAAATACTCATAATTTTATTTATTGGGGTAAATAACTTCATAGTAAGTAGAAACTTTTTTTTATTTAGAGAAGTATAAACTTTATTATAGCAAAAGGAAAACACACATAATCTTAAAAGTTTAGCTTATTTTTTTGGACACTCCCATCACTAATTAGGTGATCAATTCTTCCGTTAGGATCGGTAAAGAAATCAGCAACATCCAAATGAATCACATCCATGTTGCATTATAAGAATCACTTTCTTCCCCAATAAAACTTGTTTATATCTTTGACTCTTTGCCTTTATTTTTATTTTTCCTTTTGAACGATTCTTGGTATAGTTCAACCAAATGTCTTGGTGTACAACAAGCATGAGCCCAATGACCTTTGCCATCACAACGATGACATAAATTTTCAATATAATTGTCATTTCCACTGGTTTCTTTTTTGTGGTTATCATCATTGTTTGCCCACCTCAAGTGGGAACTATAACTACGACCACGGCCTTGTTCATGGCCACAGCTGCATCCACGCCTACGTCCCCGACTACGGGATGATTCATTTGTCACTACATTCACTTCTGGGAATACAGTAGAGTCAGTTGGATGGGATTCATGATTCCTCATTAGAATCTCATTATTTTGTTCAGCCACAAAAAGGTAAGAAATCAATTCAGAATATTTTTTGAAACCTTTTTCACGATATTGTTGCTACAATAGCACATTGGATGTATGAAATGTGAAGGATGTTCTTTCTAACATGTCATCATCAGCAATTTTCTCTCCACATAGTTTCAATTGAGAACTAATTCTAAATAATGCAGAATTATACTCACTAACTAATTTAAAATCTTGCAAACGTAAATGCATCCAGTCATAAGGAGCTTTTAGAAGAATCATAGTTTTCTGGTAGTCATACCTTTCTTTTAGGTTGTTTGAAAGAACAAGTGGGTCTTTGACAACTAAATACTTAGTTTTTAGTCCTTCATCCATATGGTGGAAGAGAAAGATCATGGCCTTAGCTTTGTCTTTGTCAGATTCCTGATTGCCTTCCTTGATAGTGTTTCCTAAACCCATGGCATCTAAATGAATTTCTGCATCTAGTATCCAGGATAGATAATTCTTTCCAATAATGTCAAGAGCCACAACTCAAGTTTTGTAAGATTCGACATGATGATACTATCATAAAAATATAACAAAAGTTAAATGAAGATCAAGATTAAGAATGTTGAATAATTAGAAAATAATCCAATATGAAACTATAATTTAACATGAAAGTAATATAGAAACTTACCTTCCGATTATATACCTTACAATAACATCAATTTATATAGTCATTCTAATAACATGTTATAAAACTAGCTAACCAATCAACAAAATTAAGAGGAGAGAAAAGATGAAAATAAGAAAATTAGAGAAGTATATTATATTCTTCCACTTATTTACAACACAAATGACATGCACTATTTATAGGTATAGTTTTACATGTAGGTTACATCCAAATTTAAATGACAAATAGTGGGCAATAAAATTCATGAATAACCTAGTAGAAGTTATAAGCTTAATGTAGTAGTAGAGGAGTAATAGAGTAGTAAAAGTTAAAGTTGAAGATGAAGAAGAAGATGGATATCCACATTCTAATATTCATAACAATATTGATTATTAATATTTTATTTTATGTTCAGAGGCAACTTTGCTTCATTTTTAACACTTCCTAGTGATGTTGAACTCAAATTTTTTTTTGAGATAATATTACTCATACGGTATAACTTTTGAAAGAAAATTGCACTTTAACGCAAAACTTTATAATGTATAATATACTAATAATGGAATTTTGCATAGAAACATCATTTTTTCACTAAGAATAAGTATCTTTATATTGAAGGCAATCTTATTCGAGACACTATTAGTCACTAAACGTGGGCATCTCTCATAGCAAATATTCAAACTTTAATTCATCATGTTGTGAGATATTAGACCCTTTCGCTAGACTGACCTATGTTAGTAAAATATAATGATTTGATCAAATTTAATTGAGCTAATTATACTATTTAATATCCCTTTCAATTCAAGTTGGCTTTTTGTGTGAACCTATATATATATATATATATATATATATTATTTTCTATAATTTGTTTTTCTAATTTTGTTTTAAATTCCGAATCTTCATCTCTTGCTCACTATAGCTAGCTAGAATGGAACTATATTGCTAAAATTATGAAATGAGATAACTTCGAGAAAATGTAACTTCATTAAGATTTATGGATTTTGCTGCGATAATTCCTAAATTAACATGAAATTTGTGGATTTCTTCTAAGAACTGCATACATTAATTGTTATTTGAAAAAGAAGAAACAAAAATAAAGCATAGATCACTCAGATCAGACACGGACGTAGCCAAGTCAATAAACCTTAATATGTTCTGTGGTGGGAATATCTTACATTAGCATCGAAGCCTTGTCAAAAAACTTCAAGAAGTTCTAGTGCTCATCATAATGATAAATACTATGGCGTCTATCACTATGGTGAGATTTATATTATCTAAATACAATTTTCACAGTTTAAATTTAAAATTTTTAACTGATAAGTTTTAAATAATAAAATTATTCTTTTTAAAAAACTAACAGAGATTATCTTTATTTTAAATTATATACACATTAAAATATTTTTTAAAAAAATTAAAAAACATAGATTTAAATGGTCTAGATTTGGCATCGTAACTCATCCCGACTTTAAGTGGGATTGAGTTTTAGTGCTTATCACTTGTTGATGAGCACCAAAACTAGACTATCCAGATTTAAATTTATTTTTTTATTTTTTAAAAACAATTATTTTAATAGGTACCAAATTTATAATGAAGATAATTTCTTAAATGTTAGTTTTTCAAAAGAAAAAATTATTCTTTAAAAATTATCAGTTGAAAATTTTAAATTTAAACTATTGAAATCATAAAAATAAATATTATAGGACTCGTCACTATAATGAACACCCAAACTAAGCCCAACCTTAAAATGCACAACTTTTCTTGGGTGAGACTGAATGGCCAAACAAAGATAATTGGGCATTAATGACTTGCCTAGAAATAAACCCACATCAAAGAAGTATATTTTCATGAGTAAAATCGTTGGTAGTTGCTCATATAAGAAATAATGTGTTATGACAACAGTCTAATAGAGTGCCATTAGGCTCACTCTCGCATACGGGTAGTTATGAGTTTAACTCCACAAGCTTTTAAAGCTATAATAGATTCAACTTTCTCTTTGTACTGAAAAAGCAAAGAAAGAAAGTGATCATCATACTTATGAGAATTTGTAACAACAATTAAATATGATGATTTTATAATGTTCTTACAAAAACTTGCCTCTTCAGCATTCTAAATCATGAATTATATAACATTTGCATGCGAAATACCAATAAGCTGTTGGTTAAGATAGTAAGTAATCTTATTTTGTAAAGAAGAGAATTTAAATTCAAATCACAAGTAAACCCCCATATTAGGAGATGCAAAAACCTTTTACATTCTAACTCTGAAAATGATTATACCTTTGATCAAACCAAAAAAAAACATTTGGATCAAAAGTAACATAACAGCAGATATATGTTGCATTTTATATGAATCAATCACTAGGGAAATTCCATTAAAATCACATGCCGAAGGAATTCCCAAGACATCTTTATCACAAGCCTTTGCTATGTCAAGTTTAAAGGCACCCCGTCACCTTCAGCCGTATTGTCAAGTTTAAATGCTCAATGTCAAGTTTAAACGCCATCACATACCGTCACCAAGACATATTTATACAGCAACTTCAGCCGCATTCCTAGCAAAACTGATGTGACTCATTTGGCGACAAGTTGAACGGGTGATTCATTTGTAGTTGTTCCGGGTGTCTCCACTGGAGTTTCTTGTACTTTGGATCTCTTTAAGGGTCTTCTAATGAATTGCAATGCCCTGCGTTGTACCTTCCCAAGTAGTTGCCATTTTCTAGGTTTAATCAGTCCTAGCATCTTCATCTGCTCTTTTCTAAACTTCCTATTTGCGCACCAGTTACCACTTCGCCATCCCAAGCCATACCTGTATGTCAGCCATAGTGAAAAAAAGCTAACAAAATAAGAAAGGTATATCACAATCAGGGAATGAAAGAGTGCAGATTAGTGTTTGTCATCCTTCGTATCAGCTGGATTTTCAGCAACAGTTTGATAAAGGTGGGTGAAGATGTTTCACCATATGCACCTTGAGAAACCATCCAGAGTGCATATTATTTAGCCAAGGAAGCTCATTATCTTGTGAAGATATGATTGTTTAACAACATCCTCATCCTGGTTGTTATGCTTATCTGCAAGTAGGACGCTAGAGGAGCAGTTTAACCGCTTTCAACTAGGTTTGCTTTGTAATCTTCAAGTTCTGAACTTGTCATTTGTATTTAAAAAAAAAAACAAAAGAAAACCGTTCAAAAAACAAAAAAACAAAAGAAAACCGAGAGATCTTTACTAATGTGTTGTCAGATTTATAGTCAACATGAATAGAAGTTTGAGCGTTTGGATCTCTAAGAAAGGTGAGAGTTGCATGATTCAGTGCAAGTGTAGGATCATCATTTGAATTAGCATATATGGCATGTCAAGATTAATCACAGCAAGAGGAAATGACCTAGAATTCTATTTCTATTACGTTGTATATATATGGGTTGGAAAACAACCGTTTTATTTTTGAAGCAAGAAGGAAAAAACGTGGAAGTTCAGGAGATTTTATTGACTGCCAGAAAATCCATCCTGTTCATTCTTCAGCAGAATTAGGAGAATAGTACAGCATATGCACTTTATCTTATCCTACCTCAATCAGGAAATTGTCATTGCTCAACTAAAAATGAGCTTTTATCATATTGGGTATGTCCATTGGTTGCAGACATTTCTAACTTTCTTCATTTCTTTCCCTCTTGTAAGTTAGTTGTTAGTCAGGTATGTAAATGTATATGTTAAAAACCAAAATAAGAAAGATGTTCACATAATTTTATCGAGCAATTTTCCTCATAGTCTTCAGCATTGCAGTTTTCCTAGTCCCAATAGCTATGAATGAGAAATTAAAACCAAAAGAGGGACAAGGAAACAAAGTTGGAATATAAGTATTTCTTATGACTTGTTACCATGGAGAGAGAAGAGGTATTATGATCAACAATAAATAAAGCTTCTTATTGTATGGACAACTAAATAATTAGTCAAAGGTATTTCAGGGAACTGAAATTATAGCAGTTGGTAATTTCCAAATACATAACGCAAATCATGTTTACTGGCCCAAATCAAACCATGTCTATCAAACAACATAGCGTCATCTATATAACTTGCACGCATCACTTCTAATGAATAAGAATTAAAATAATTTGAAGTGAATAAGAGATTCAGAAAGTTGCTATCTACTTGTTACATTGTTTCCTATGAATTCTCAACTATAACTATTATTCCATCAATGCTAATACTCCTTTTATTTGTGTCCGACAACAGAGCAGAAAGGATAAGTTATATCAAAACTAGGCCACCTTATATATATATATATATAAAATAATCAAGGATGGGGAAAACCCCAGGAATTACGAGGAGGGATCAGAGGACCCAATCAATTACAAGCCTATTATCTCCTAAGGAAAATCTGGCCACGAACAGTATCAATTCCAACGTGGAAAGGGAAAGGGAAACACAAATTACAAGGAACTTCTCTGTACAATATATAATTTGTCTTAGCTATACAACAGTTTTTTATTTTTATATTGCTTTTTTTTAAGTTGGGGACAAGGGTCACTTTTCATTTCTTTCATTAATATTTTCATTTTCTGATAGGTTCCATGTGACTTATCAAAGTAAACTTAAGAACGGAACTCTGGATAACCTTGATTAAGTCCAAGGATAACCTTGACTAAGTCCAAGCAATTATATTACTTATTTAATTATTAATTATTTCATTTATTCCACTATTAGTGGAGAGTCAATTGAGTCAAGCAGTTATATTAGTTATTTATTCCACTATGTTAGTGGAGAGTCAATTGAGTCCATCATACTCTTATTTCTGTTGTTATGTGCATGTTTCCCGATACTGTAGGGAGAGTCAGTTCTTTATATGTATTCTTGCATCTATATATCTCTAGCTTATTCATGCTAAGCAAAGAGAGAAAAATAAACATATTATTCAGAGATTCCCGGGACTTCTAATCTACTTTCTTTGTGAGATTCTTATAGAGGAAGTGAGTAGGAGGGATCACTGTTATCATTTTCTCTCTTTCCATACCTAACATTTTAGTCTAGAAAAGGTAACCGAAGAGTGTTCATCAGTTCAGGGCAATCAGTTTTTGAATAATCCAAACAAATTGGTTTATCAATACATTGGGTCTATTCAGTTTTTTAAAATGCATCGGTAGAGCCAAACCAGACCTTTGGCAACCAGTTAGATTTAATTCAGTTTAGTTGGTTTTGATCTCTATTTATTTCTTAATTTAGATCCAATAAATTACGACTAACGCTCATTTTCACAAACTTTATATGAAAGGCTCTATGAATCAAACTTATGAAAGTTTAGATATTTAATATACAACTTAATGTCTAATAAATAAAGTAACCAAATAAATTATTAATACGTCTACAAGATTATAAATTACAGACATATGTATTAGTTTGTTGGTTTGGCTCTTTCTCAGGTAGAAAACTGAACCAAGCTGCTCGAATTTTTTATTCATTTTAATCCATTCTAATTTGTTTTAGGCTAGATTGGTTTGTCCCAGTCAATGTCTGACTGTCTGTCAATAATTATGGTTCATGGATGGGAATTTCTGGAAGAAGTTATCAAGGAGAATGGAAATAGGAAAGAGAGGAGGTTAGGGCTCTGAAGTAGCTAGATTGGGAAATCTTGAGGCCTGGACTTTGAGAAGAAAGAGGTTTATTCTTTCTCAAAATTTATAGGCTCTTATCTGAGAACGGTTAAGTGAAAGAAACAAAGAACATACCCAATATGTAATAAAAAAAAAAACAAAGAACATACCCAATAATTAAGGTAGTTCCAGCAGTGGCAACACAAGCAGGAACACTGATCCCTCCAGAACCAACAATGTTTCGAATTTCCGGATGTTCAAGATCATAGTTGTTTTTCATCTGCCAGAAACAGTAACTAACATATTTAGATTAATTCTAACAGTGAAGTTTAGCCACCTAAAGCAGTAAAGCACTGAGGTAGGGCACCAAGGGATTCTCACCTCATGGTGACTTGTTCACCATTCAAGAAAGAACAGGACACGTAAATACTAGTTCAATGTTAGAATGACTTATTCAATTTCAGTAAGCCAAAACGAAGAAACAGAAGACCTCAGTTTTTATCTTCAGTTTTTCTGCTTTAATGTTCAAGGTGATTGAGGTTATTGGCTGAATGACTATATGTTTATAATATGCTTAGGAAAATCCATTTCACTCTTTTCAGAGTAGCACCTAGCAGATTTCTTATATTCTATACCTTCTACATACAAAGTTTGCCTCTGGAAGATTTTCAATCAATTAACTATTCACAATTCATCATGAAAGCTCCTTATAACTAACATACTATGCATGTGTGTTAAGATTTCAGAGAGGAAATCTCACTTCAATGACAAAAAGTAGAATCCTTCGCCTCGTTTATTACTTAAAACTTAACGTTTCTTATTTCCTTTAACCAGGAAAAAATCCAGAGAAAGGAGAAGTGCAGCTTGCAGACAAACAAATAGAGACAAGACAGTGTTAAATAGAAATTAAGATATACATAATGCAATCTGTCCTTCACAGCTAAACGGAAAAACCAATTGCACATGGGAGCAAACGTTGCTCCATAGAGGGTATATCAAAATTTCTAAGGAAAAATTCATTCTAAATACTCACAGCTCTTTCAATTGATTCAAGCCTTTGATTGACTTTGCAGTCATGTAAGTGACGTAAAGTATACCCTGAGTAATTAGATACATGCAGCTAATTAGTTCTTCAGAGTTCAAATAAAAAAATAAGAATAAACTATTCATCAAATTACATTAGGAGTTCAAGAAAACAACTCAAAACTAAACCTCAAATTCTCAGCCTTCCTATCCTTGTCATTATTCTTTCTTTTTTTTTCAGCTTAGTTTTCCCTCTTTGATGAGATAGAAGCATAGAAATGTATTCCTTCTAATGCCCTAGAATCCTCTGGATAACAGTGCCTCAAAACTAAGAACATGTCACTTATGATCTAAAGTGTCAGAAACAAGTTCAGAGAACTCAAATCAGGTTTGTTTCAACTTTCCTCACTGCAATCATATACCATAACATACCTATTCACAGTAATTTTATTCAGGATTGCATGATTTTCACAACAAAACATCCTTATTAACCAATTTGTCAACTTCCAAATCCAAATTCTCATTATCTGAGATGCAATTAGAAGTGTTACTGAAATTTTGGTTCGTTTTGACTCATGCTTCTACTTTAGCAAGTACACAAGACAGGAATATATTCAAGTCATTCTGTCATTGGCAATAGAACGGTTTGATAATTTGCAATGTTCGCTTATCCAAAGCATGAGAAAAGCCTACCCATTCTCTAGTAAAAAGAATTCACATCAGGGAGTGCTTTCTTTAAACAAAAAGCTTTCAGCAACTTTAATTTATCTTCCGTTTTCCATTCATAAATCAGTTTACTTAACACGTGTCTGAAGTTAATTAACCAATTGCGTACATTAAGAAAAGCACATATTACCATATGGATTCCAAAAATGTATATTCATCCCAAAAAAACAAAAACAAAACAACATGGATAAAGAAATAAAAATGAAGATAACACACCGATCCATGCTGTGGCGACTGATGCTACTGAAGTCCCAACTGTAAACACCACCCGATGCCTCTCAAATGTGTCCTATTCAGTTGAAAATAAACAAAAAGAGAAACAATTCTAAACCCATAAACTCTCGAAAACGTTAATAAAAATCAAACAAAAAATTATGGACCACAAATTATTGCCATCAAATTGAACAACAAAAACCTAAGGGAAGAACGGAAAAGGCAAAAGGAAGGGAAAGTACCTTGGTTGAGAAAAAAGTCTCCTGCACAGAAGCCCATGAATTTTGAGCCTTTCTCTTAACGTTGGGTACTGAAAATGAACCCAAAATGGAGGTCCCTGAACTCCGCAGCCGCTGCATAGTACATTCAACTCTATATCCACTTTCCGCCGTAGGATCCAACGGCGATTGGATCGCCGCGTTCAAGCAGAAAGAGATGCCCAGAAAGTGCGAATCGGAACTCGAACCTTCGGGGACGAAGGAAAAAAGGATTTTCTGTTTTTTATTGTTCTGTTTTTTATAGATATTCCATTGGTCAGATGCGACTTGGTGGACCGAGATCACCCGTGGCGTAAATATTTTGAAAAATATATGCCTTCATGATTGAAGATGATGAAAAGCGAAGTTGCTGTTAATATTCACACCTTAAAACTATGTCTTGGCCTCCAAGCCACAATATTTATGGAATTTTATTATATGTAGTTTTTTGTAAAAAAGAAAGAAATTATATATAGATATATATATTTATTAAATATCAAATATAAAAATAAAAATAAATAATATACCTTGCTATAATAGGTTACATCACCAAGTTTGACAAATATATTTATATATAATATAAATATCTGTTTATATAAATAAAAAAATTAATCATTTAATCCTTAAATTGGTTCCTAAATTTAATTAGTAAGTTGGTTCCTAAATTTCAAATTTCTTTTAAGTCACTCCTTGAATTTTCTTGCCTTGTTAATTAAGGGTGTGTTTGGATTAGCTTTTAAAAAATAGATTTTATGAAAAATAGATTTTAGAGAATAGATTATATGAATAATAGATTTTTGGAAGAATAAATTTTGAAAATAGAAATATTTGGATGATTAGTGGTAGAATCACTTTTTATATTGATAAATTACCAAAAAATGTATGATTTAATTAAAGTATGAGAGATGGGAGAGGAGAGAGGGTATAAGAAAAAGTAGGGGTAAGATAGTAATTGGATAGTTCATAAGCTCTTTTACTGTTCTAAAAGCTATTTTTAGTAACTTATTTAAAACTATGGTTTTGGCCAAAATCAATTTTAAATAAAAATAACTATTTGTTTCAAATTTTCCTAAACAGAGGTTTTACCCAAAATTGATTTTCAAAGCTAACTCCCCAAACAGCACTAAGTCTTTTACGCAGGAGATAACATTTCATGATTGATATGCGAAAAGCAAAGCTAGAGATTATTTAATGAGGCTAAAATTAATGATATGGTAGTTAGATCAAATTTACAACCTCTTACTTAAACAAAAGCTTTCATATTATTTTTTTCAGTTCTTAATGTAAGACATATTTAATTAATTTTATTAGATTAAGAAAGTTAGTTAATATATTATTTTTTTCTTAAAATATCATAATCTTCTTTTTTAACTCCCTCCTTCACTCTCTTTCATAATTATTATTGAGCGAGTATCAGTAGAGGTAATTTAAAAAAAAGATGATAAATATAGGAAATATGTTTCATATTTAAGATTAAAATTAACTCCCCAATTAAATCATATATTAAGAATCGTAGAAATATTATTAGATTATAAATCTATTGACGAGGTGAAAAAATCATGTAGCATGATATGGTTGAATCTCTTATCTTCCCATAGGTAAGTTGGTGTTCAGAATTAAATTTCTAAAGTTTGTAATTTAAGGTGTGATGTTTGAAAGATGTGAATGTATTGCAAATAGTGGACAATACAATGATCATTTATGCAGATTGAATGACTTGACTAGTATTATCTCAAAACTATTGTGCCCCTTCCAAATGAAATGGCGTTTCACAGGTTGAAGCACATCAACCACCACTTAATAGTAATAGCAAAATAAGCCAAGCCATTTTGTGTCTGCATGTGGCTACTCTCTACTTTTACTGTTGCTAAAAACCGTGACGGCTTAACTGCTATAGTATCGGCTCTAGCATTAATTATCTTCATGCAGTGGGGAGTTGGTTTTCTTTCCCTCCAAGTTTTTGAAATTTAAACTTTTGAGATTCATTCTCTTACTTCCATTCCATTGTTTGTTGGTTCAATATTGAAAACTTTCCATTGTGCTTTGTATTTTTTTGTTTCAACTTTTTATACTTCCTTACACTTCTGGATCAACATGCATAATTTCCTTTTGATTATCATATATTTCTCTCCTTATCTATCACGTAATGATGCTATGCTTACACTTTATTGTTGCTTCATTTTTTCTTTTGAAATATATTTTTCTGTGATTTTGAGTTTGTACTGATGAGTTGATATGTTTGCTTTTGTCATCTGATCGGTTGATAAATTATGACAATTAAGCTTACCCATATGAAATGAATCTGCATTACTCTTAAACTTACTTTCAATATGTTCATACTATGCACAGTACGAATGCCCCGTTAAAAGAAGCTGCTTGATTGATTAGAAAAAAGTTGTTAGTTTACTTGGGATTCGTGCAAGGTATGTATGGGCTTAGCATTAAGGGCCTATTTGGTTTCATTGTAAACTATAGTTTTAAAAGGCCTTTTAGACAAAATTTAGGTTTGAGAAAATTTTGAAACAAACAGTTATATTTATTCAAACGGGCTTTTGGATTAAACCATGGTTTAAAATTAAGGTTTCAGATAAGCTGGTCAGAATAGCTTATGGAACAGTAAAAGAACTTATGAACTAATCAATTACTATATTACCCCTACTTTTTCTTACACCATCTCTTCTACTTTTTTACACCCTCACTCCTTTCTCGTACTTTTTCTTACACCCTCTCTCTTTTCTTTTCTTACACCCTCTCTCCTCTCTCCTCTTATATCTTATCTCTCATCATTTAATACTCATACCCTTTTTCATAATTTACCAATAATAAAAGTACTTTTGGAAATAGCTATCCAAATACTCATTTATTTAAAACTATTTTTTTTTCATAAACTCTTCTCCAAAAGCCATTTTCTATAAGCTGCCCAAAAGCCTTTTTTTTATAAGTTTGTTTTTAAAATCTTATCCAAATAGGCCATAAATATGGATATAGTTGTCATTGCTGGAAGAAGAAAGTTTATGTGCCTGATTGGATAGTCATGGAAATTATGTTTTAAAAAGATTTTTGGCCTAAATCTTAGTTTAATTTTTTTAAAAACAAACAGTCATATTTATTCAAAAGGGTTTCTAAACCAAAATTATAGTTTTGGATAAGCTATTAAGAATAGCTTCTAGAACAGTAAAAGCTTATTAACTATTCATTTACTATTTTACCCTTACTTTTTGTTATGCTCTTTATCTTCTCTCTCTTCTCTTCTTCTCTTCTTCTCTTCTCTTTCTTCCTCCTCTATCATCTTCCTCCCTTCAATGTTGAAAATCCACACCACAGAGTTGAAGAGAATATTTATTCCTTCCTACATACACACTAATTATGGCTAAAGTACCAGCAAGAGTCAAAAGTCAAGAACTTTTCTCTTCTTTCGTTTGATTTTTCTTCCTTTTGATTTGATTATTTTATACCAAGCCATGCTTCATTCTTAGGCAGGGAAAAATTTTTATAGCCCTAGAAAGAAATAATCATGCTTTGCTCAAAACTACTTCGTTTTTTGCTTCTTCCTCGCTTCTTCTTCTTCTTCTTCTCTACCATTACAGCGCTTAGTATTTTACCAGGTTCTACACGTTTTGCTTATGATACAAACCAAACATGGCCTTCTCTAAGCATGGCTTTCTGAGCATACTTGTGGTTTGGTTCATCAATAATGGTGTCACCATGGACTCCTCCATCTTCTTCCTCTTGAGTCTTCTTTTAGCCCGGAGATGAGACTTAGAGAGAGAAGAATATTTTTTATCTCATCTCATACCATTTTTAGTAATTTACTAATCACAAAAGTCTTCCTGGTAATAATTATCCAAATACTCATTTATTTTGAGTCACTTTTTTCTATAAACTCTTTTCTAGAAGCTATTTTTTAAAAGCTGTCAAAAAGCCCTTTTTTTCATAAATTATTTTCTAAAGGCCTACCCAAATGGCCCTATGTTGATTCTTGAAGGGGGCTTTCGAGTTGGTGAGTGACTCACTCCTCCATCAATAGGTCAAGCACTCTAATGGGTTACTATCCTTTATCTCTACACCGAATCGGGTTACAAAACTACCCTTTCATCTTCATTGACTAAGTAGAAGGACAAAGAACAAAGGAAGGGGGTACCATTTGTAACATCCCTATTTTTAGTTTAGAATTTAAGTAGTATTAGACATAATTAATTTTTAGTAGATAAAATTTTTATTTAATTACATAACTTAAGAGAGTTTATCTAAAGTATAAAAAATAAAAAATATTATTTTTATTAACAAAATAAAATAAAAACAAAAACAAAAATAAAAGAAATATAGGAGGAAGAGAAAAAAAGAGAGCAAACGTACCTCCTGAACATATATATAGATATAATATAATATTTAAAAAACAAAAAGAAAAAGAAACGGGAGTAGCTCCAATTCTTTACAAATATATATAATATAATATTAAAAAGTTAAAGTTGGGCCCACACACCTTTTATAATATTCAAACATATTCCTAAATAGAACCAGCGACTTGCTCTTCTTCTTCTTCTTCCTTCACCATTTTTGTTTAGTTGCTGGAACATCTCTTTTGAAAAATATCATATCTATTTAAGCTCCAATTAGTTCTCATAAAATCTTTCAATTACTATAGTTATTTTCTAATTATTTTTTATACCAATAGAGCTCTTTAGAAATATAATTTTTGTTGAGAGCAAAGAAGTTTAAGAATTAAGGTTTGGAATAAATATAGATTTTTAACCAATGAGAATCATATAATTGTAGAGGCAAGTGAATACTTGCATTTACTCAATTTAAAATATTTCTATTTTCATTATTTAAGAGGTTTAGAGTTAGGGTTTAAATATTAGAGAGTAGAGATGATTTAATATGAAAATTTTGTTATTTAATTTGAGTTTAATGATTGAGTTATGTTTATTGGAGGTATAATTGATATTTAATCAGTTTAGATTGTGACTATAGCTTTTAAATTGAAAATAGTTATTTTTGTTGAAACCCTAAATTGGAGAAATTGGAGATTTTGATCAGATTGAATAATTGTGAGTTAATTGATGGTTCACATGAGTTATTGAAAGCTAGGAATGATGGGATTTAATATTAAAATGAAGATTTAGATATTATGAGTGAGACTTTAGAGTTAGAGGTAAAAAAAATTGGGAACTTTAAACCTATGAAATTAAATTGCTTATTTATTTAGCAATTTGATATGGATGATTTAGTGGATTGATTTTGAGGTTATTTATGAAATGTGAATATTTGAGATTTTGAATTAGACCTGAAGATTGGAAATTGGGGTTTCAGGTGATTTGGGGAGTTTGATGTTAAATAAGGATTTTAAAGGATAAAATATAATTGAGATAATATAGACTTGTCATTTGGATGATAATTTAAGAAAAAGAGGAATTGTTATTTTTCTTCAGGTTTAAAATGAACAAAGTTTGGGGATTTTATGATGATAGAGATGTGACTGAAATAGAGTAATTAAGTTATAGTATTGAATTAATAATTTATAAATAAAATAAAGTTAGAAGAGAAAAGTAAGTATTTATTTAAAAGTATATGTTGGGTCAAATCAACAATTTATTGATGCACATTTATACAAATGATGTAGATTGACTAGTGAATTACAAATTAAGTACATGCTCCTCATTTATGGTACTTTTATTAGCTTTGACGAGAGGTAACCACTTTCCACTCATTTTTATGCTAATATGATATTTGTGAGTGATTTAATATATATAAATATACTGATAATGATATGATTATATTGAGAAAATTTAATTGTTGATTTTATTAAAAATTGTCTTGTGGGACTTAAAGTAATTTGGAAAGTTTAAAGAGAGATAAAAGACGTGTTATATCTTGAGATTGGAATTTGAAGAAAATTATTATTTTGAGAAAAATCCTATTGTGATATCTATTGAAATTATTGATTATTGAGCTATTGATATTTTGATTAGTATGATTATCTTGAGAATTATGTATATGGTGACTGGGATTAGTGGTGATGATGAAGTTATGTTTCTACTACGTGGTATAACATCCATTGGAGCTCACTGTTGGCTTTTGTCCCACCAGTTTACTGAGGGACTTGCCCCACCAGTTTATCAAGGGGCAATGACACCCCACCAATTTATTGATGGGGAATGAACCCATAGTCCATTCTTGTGCTCTGTGAATTTTGGCTGATCCATAACACTCAACCGGTTAGCTTTTTGAGTGGCTAGTCATATGGTAGTTATCACTAGTCCATGGGTTCAGCCGTTGGTATAAGGCAGTTTAATTAGTTTGATGGGAGGAACTGGGGTGGTATTTATGTTTGATCGTATTATGATAATGTATTATTTTCTATCTCGTGTATTTTATTAACTATCCCACTTGACACCTTACGAGTACATGTTAGTATGCATGATGAGTATGATTGTTGGTTACTGAGACGTTTGTCTCACCCATGGTTATTAATATATTTTAGGTGATAGTCTCGTGCTAGGACCTCAGGAAGGCTTTAGAGGCTTGGTTAGTGTTATATTAATTGTATAGTATCCTCATCTTGATTTATGTGCAAAATAGTTATATATTGCCACAGTAAGGCTCATTTTGTATATTTTGATATGATGTGACATTTTATTTAGATTTGTGCTAGGAATGCGTGCTGTTAGTGGGCTTGAGGCCCTAGACTGTTGCTTGTGGATCCACTGTTTGGAATATGGGATATTGATAATTGATTTATGAATGAGAATTTTACCTAATCTTGGTTGTAAAGTGGGTTTATGTGATGTTATTAATGATTTTGATACCTATATGCCTATTTTAGATGATTGTGAGGGTGACTATGATATTGGTGTTAATCGGAGCTTGAACCCTATAATCATGTTAGTGGGGTCAAATCCTTTCTAACATGATTTTATATGCAATTATTGTGTTAAACTCTTTTAACCATGATAGTGCTTGAGAGTATTTTATCTTTTTCTATCATGGTTAATTCTTTAGAATTAAAGTTTTCTTTCTCTACCCATAATAAATTTCAAATGATTAACAAAACTTGTTTATATCATAGTTAGTTTGTAACTCATTTTAGTAAAAATGATTTAACGTGGTTAATTATGTCTATGTAAAGGAGAATTTTACACCATCACCCTTAGGAGAAACCTTTCTTTTGTTGCATGGCGTTCTTTAGAAAACCAATTTGTTTTTTTAGGTATTGCTTCATACTCATCTTAATTATTTTTTTTATAATGCTCACTTTTGATTCATAGAAATGGTGCCTTAAATGCTTTTTGAGCTAATAATTACTTTTCCACCTTACACATTTTTCAATTCATCTACTTGTATTAATTGTAATAGTAATGTTTGGTTCATTCATAGTAAGAAATCTCTTTATATTCGTGCACCCTTCCGTTCATTCACTGCGTTTTTATATTTTCAGAAAGTTTCTCATTCTCCATCTCTTTCTCTTTGTCATATTCTTTTGTACTTGCATTCTTGGTCTCAACAAATAGATGAGTATTGGCAAAGGCTTGTTCAATAGTACCACATATTACTGAGTGAAGGGTGTTGGTGAAGGTCGATTGTGTTTTTTCTTGGACTAATTATGGTTTCTAGAAGGCTGACGTTGGGTACCTCAAGAAGGTTATGTCATTAGATGCTATTGTCTTTGATGAGGAGGTAGTGTTTGTTCTTTCTTTTCCCCCCCCCCTTTTTGGCTGTTTTGTGTTTCATTTGTTATCCTTCTTCATGCAAAAATGATTTTATAGAGAAATTTTGAAACAACATGAAGGAGAGTGGAGTTTTTGCCTAGGTTTTCATTGTTAGAAGGCATTTTGAAGGCATACATGAGGTATTCATCTGTAACTAAGGTTTACTAGAACCTTACATTCAATGAGATCTAGCCAATTAGAAGGCAGCTAATGGCAAAGAGGAGGACAAGTAGGCTTAAGCATGATGTCCTTTTTTGGGGGATGAATTCCCTTTTAGTGGGTTGTATTTATGTGGGTTTGGGTAGTTTTTGTTGGAATCATAGGTATTAATATATGGTAATTATCTTTTTTTTTTTTGAAAATGGTCTTATGAGACCATTTGAAATGTATTAATGTTAGTAAACTCTAGATTATGATAACACCATGAGGTTATATGGCCACAAGATTACTAAACTATGTAAAAGTTCATATTAATGATATGGATCTTATATTTATTTAGTTGCACATTTATTATATTAGAAATTAAGATGAACATGTTGTACTATGGAAGTAGGAGAAGAGAGAATAGTGTAGAAGGTAGGAGTTGGTCATGAATGGTTGACATATATGTTGTGTGCCAATATCAAAAGATTTTGAGTGACAATCTTGAGGATAGTAGTAGTTGGTATTGCATATTTGACATGTGGGATTGATTTGAATATTGAGGTGACCTTATTTTCTCACCTCACTTCTTATTGATTCATAGTAACCAGAAGAATTTTTAATAAATATGTTCAAACTTAATGACGAAATGCAATCATTTTTATACTTACACGTGTTACTCAACTTTTATTATGAAGAGTTCCTTATTTAATTGTTTTTTATTATTTATATATGTTAAGACTTATTATAATTAGTGATAGTAAACTCAACTAATTTCTAGAAAATTTAAGAGTTCAAGCAGAAAATTATTACAATTCAATGTAATGGGATAGATAGTATGTAGATTATGCCAAAAATGTTTGAGTGTAGTAGGTTATTTTCTAATAATATATTTTATAGTTCATGTCTATAATAGAGTGTTTATCATATAATAATAAGACAATCACATTGTGAGTAGAAAATTATTTAGAAAGTCATTATTCATAAATTTACTCATCTAAAATGACTTGATTACAATGGAAAACCAAAGTGGATGAGTACATGTGATTTGCTATTGAAAGATGTGCTTTTGTTTAGATATTTTTATATATGTTTAACATAAATTATTGATTGTGTTGGGGTATAATATTTAGATCTTCAATCCAAGTCTACTAGATTTGTTCTATAAAATCCATGATATCATGGGATTTTTTTGGGCTACATATTGTACACAATCTAGATGGTTGTTATTTCATAGGCTTGATAATATGTATTTGATAGTTGTTGAGCAATCTACAACTACATTATGATTCAACTATTAATTTTTTTGTATTATGCACAATTAAGCGTGTACACATTTGTCTTTTTTTACTTGAGGATAAGTATTCATAAATATTTTCATGTCCACTTATTATAGTTGTCATAGTTATGCTTACTTTGCCATGACAAAAATATCAACATGTTTCATGTGACATACACAAGTGCTTTACCATTAGTGCATTTGATGTTAGTTTGAGTTGATGGAAAATTAGTATAGGTCATTCACAAACTTAGCAACATGTTTAAAGCCTATGCACACAATCATTCTAGTCAAATATAGATTATACACTTCTTGTATATGAGATGATGCTTTCTCATTTTTCTTGCAATAACTTAATTTAAATTTTGGTTTTGACAACTTCTTGCCTAATCTTCCCAACTCTACCATTATTTGTTCTTAGACATATATGATGGTTATGTCAATTCTCATTCAAATCTTCAACTAGAATTTACCATAATGTTCATTTGTTGGTGAAGTGTGTCCTTCAATGTCTTATACCAAGTGTGTAAAATGATCAAGGAAGTCAATGATACCACTGATAGGTGAAAAATAGTTGTACGTGTATTGAGAAAATGGAATGCTTTTCAGAAGGATGCACCAACTGAATTATTTTGCATTTCAATGTTATTGGTGGACAAGGAGGTAGTTCTTAATAAATGGATGATTTTTTATCTTATGAACAACCTTTTTAAAACCATGTTTAATGTAAATAATGTTTTCTTTTTTGTTGAATATATATATGTGCACGGGTCTAAGATTCAGGCATTTGTAATGAATAAGCACCTATTTAATCAGTTTGAGGACTTTCCAGTTGAAGGGAGGTGTTATTTCATTACTAATTTTGAGGTCGTACCAAATGGGAAGGAATACAAAGTTACTAATAACAAATTCAAGGTGTTATTCAGTTCACATAATTACATTGAGGAACGCAAAAATACTCATATTCCACATTGCATCTTCTCCTTCCTCTATATATTAAGGATTCCTTTACAGACCCCAAAAGATCATATTGAGCACCTATTTGGTTAGTATACCGTATGAAACATTAATAAAGTTTTGTTTTAGTCAAGTTATGCATTATGAATGTCTATTCATTTTGTCCATATTTTATTGTTTTATTAGATGCCATTAGGTTTCTTATTAGCATTGGTTCATTAAAGGAGTATCGATCTAGCGATGGAGTCAATAATAATCTCTCTTACATTTGCTAATGAAACGTCTGATCATTCATATAATTATTTTATGCTATGATCAAACTGACCTTTCAATCATTGATAGAAGCTTTTTTGGCTTTTTAAGGATAACAATGTTCAATGTAAAATATTTATTTATTTGTTGTCTTTTCTTGTCATTTAGAGATTTTTGTTGGAGAAAAACTTATTTATTTGTTGGATTATATGTTTGAGGTAACCCAAAATTGGACAATTCATTCCATGCAACTAAGGCTTCACTAAAAAAGTACCCATACATTATTATATATAAAAATCATGCTGCACTTTGGCTACAATTGACATTGTCAAATATATTTTAGTGTAAAGACTTCACCTTCCCTAACTATTAGGCCCTACTTGGTATAAGGTATTGGGGTTAGGGTTGAGATAACATATTTCAACATATTTGGTTTGAGGCACTAAGCAATACTTAGGATTGCCTTATGTCACCTAGATGGAATTGTGTAATCCTACCACTTCCCTGGTATTGGAAAATCAATCCTGGGATTGAACATTTGTTTTACCAACTTGTCCCTATAATATTTCACAAACTCCTATTTTGTCCAAAAGCAAACCTCTCTTCCAAAACCATCGCCTCCTTCTATCCATGACAGAAATGCACCTCTTTATATGATGGTGACAGCCATCTCACGACTACAATGGCTACTTGTTAGTGTTTACTTACAAGTACAAGAAAGAGAATGAGGGAAAAGAACATCAGTGGGGTTTGCCAAAGATAAAAATGGGTTACCTCTACTTAATCAATAACATTGTTGGAGAAAGTTTTCTAGTGGAACAACCCGCTAGTGACAAGAATGTTGATGGAGATGACAAGATAAGATTAGCGATAGGGTAGGTGGGCTAAGAATGGGAAGAGAGGGTTGATTATAATTATTTATTTATTATTAGGGGTATTATAGTCTTTTGATAATTTACAACTTATTAGAAAATTAAATTAAAATAATCATTCCTTCCAATATTACTTCATACAAAACATAATTTTAAAGCTTTATTCTCACTCTCAATCCTAATGCCAATATCAATCCCAATCCTAATCCATCTAGGCCTTAGTTCAATCTCTTCATGTGTTTCAAGTCAACCATCTAATTTCAATGTTGATAATATCATGAAGTCTTTAAAGAACATCAAAGTCATTGAGATAGTCAATCAACTATTGGTAACTTTTTTAAAACTCTATTATTACTACATCCTATTACTTTGGATGGTTACGTTTGTTGAAACATGTCATGGCTGGAAGTATGATGGGTATTCTAGATATGGAAGTAAACCCAAGATCAAAAAGGGAAAAGTTTTCTGTGCTAGCAATTACTACAAGTGGAAAACTATTACAATCCAAAGCAAGTATGGTGTTTAAGTTTCATTGACATTTATTAAGACAGTTAAGTATCTGTCAACATTAACTTCTAGATTAATCTTTTTAGGCTAAGAGAACACTATGTCATAGTTGATGACACTAGTATGGCATCAATAGTATTTTTTGACAAGCATGTCATTGAGCTTTACAATAAGAATGTAGCATAATTGAAGGAAGACATGGTTAAGATAGTTTAATTCCCATTTTTCAGTTATATACTTATAAAATTTGACTTTTTGAAACATTTGCTTTTTTCTTTCAATTAGGCCAAGATAGTATATGATTAAGTGATCATAGTTAAAGTTTTTAGTTATAAGTACCAGGTATTTATGAGTCTATAGATAATATACCTAAGGAATAAAAGAAGAATATCTCATAAGATATGAGAAGGGGTCAAGTAAGAATAGAGAGATTCCTAAGATGAGATTAAAGAGAATGAGAATGAAAGCTAGATAAATCCTCCAGATAAGGATAAAGAGATTAAAAAGCCAAAAAGACCTAGAGAAGAGGGTTTAAGATAGAACACAGCTCTATAAGAAAGAGAATGTTAAGACTCAAAGTCAAACGAAAAGTAACCTAGCCTTAACCCAACAGCATACTTAACTGAAAGATGTTCAAGCAAGATTAGCCCAATGATGGGTGACCTCTGGGAAGTAATGAGAAATGGTATAAATGCCAAAGAAGTTTGGCATAAATGCACAAAGTTATGTAACATGATATAAAGAGTTATGAAAAGTTAGAAAGGGTTATGAACAGTAAGAGACTAGAGCCCTTATGTCAAGTCCAAATAGAGTGGATTTGAAAGGAAATATTTAGATTACAGTTTTATGTTAGGAGGAAGTTAGAAAGACTTAAGAGCAAGATCTTCCTCATAAAATATTTATAAAAAACCAGTAAAATTATAAGTTAAAGAGAATATTAGACTCATAGTATCTCAAGATACGTCATGATAAGGCAAGATATGTCATGATACAGCCATATATGACAAGATATACTATGATATGGTGTGAGAAGTTGTAATGAGATACACTATGAGAAATATGTAATGAGGCACATAATGAGAAATATGTAATGAAGCTAATTTTGTAAACAGATAGAGAGGCTCCCTTTTGGTAGGGATAGGATGTTTGAATGTTATACTACATATGAAATAGCAAATAAGATCTTTTTCTCCTTGAATGAAATACTAGGTATTATGTTATATTTGTAAAATATGCTAAAGCTCCAAATGTTATAGCAATGTAAGCTCTATGTGATAGAGCTATAAAAGCTCCGACTGTTAGAGTAATAAATATTAAGGAAAGGAATGCTTGAGCTCTGATGTTAGAGATTTGCATTTATGAGGAGGTATGTAGTCTTGCAACATGTTAGCTAGGCATTATGCATGTTAGAGTATGTGCTCCTACATAGCAGTAAAGCAAAGAAAGAATAATTACATAAGTTCTCTCTCTATATTATGCTAAATTATTAAAGACGATAAAAGCAACTAGTAGAGTGATAGAATTTCTAAGAAAAAAGTACGATGCTATGAAAAAAGTTAAAGCTTTGCAGATGTTAAGAAATTTTGCTAGATACTCAGATAAGTAATAAGAGATATACACTAAAGAGTATGATGAGTAGTTGATAGAAAACTCCAGAATATAGAAGAATTTGAGAGAGTTAAATATGAAATAAATTGACACTACTCACAAGTCCAGTATAGTGAGTTGTCCATAAGCGAATAGATATATAGCAAGCAAGTAAGTAACAGAAAAGAAGAGTAATGGCTGTAAAGATATGAAGATCTACATATATTGAAAGTACTTTGCTAGACGTCAAAATAGAAGATAAGAGATAGATATCCTAAACCTTAGTCATGGAATAGAAAAGAATATAGAGAGAATATATATCTATGATAGTTGAATAAGGTACTAAGTAAATTTTGAGGACAAAATTTATTTTAAATGGGTAGAAATATTCCTAATTTTTCCTTATCTATATAAGACTGATAGAGGAAAGAGTTTGGAGATGATGAATAGAGAAGAAAAGATAATGATTAGTCAAATGTTTAGGCCTAGAAGCCCAATATACAACCTAAAATAAGTAGGCTACCATGTCCTATTGAGCAGAAGTCCCATAAGTATACAGATGATATTTAGGGATTAAACTACGAATAACGAAAGTTTAGGGACTAAATTATAAATAGTAAAAGTTCCTGGAGGCATAAGGGTTATTTGAAGAAAAAGAGGGACTAAACTAAAAAGTCTAAAAGTACCATGGTGACAAATGAAAGTAGACATAAACTTTGGGGCATTAAATATAAATATGTAAAGTTGAAGGCCTAAAGTGTAATTTCAAAAATTATGAGACAAAATGGTAATTATTGAAAGTTGAACCAGAAAAGGCCCAAAACTATCTGGAATCATTTTAGTCCTGAATTTTTTTAATAAATAGAGAAAATTATTCTGATCAGTTTAACGCAACACATAATTTTGTAAGGTCACAATACATTATATAAATTTCTGAAGAAAGGAAAATTAGTATAGTATTCTCTAGACCTCATAATCAGATAAAATTTAACATTAAATTCTTATAATTAAAATGAGAATTTATGAAATTGATATAACTCAAAAAGGAGTTATGTGGAATTTATAATAGAATTTACAGTAGATTAAAATAGCTGATAAATGCTTTTCGTGGAAGTTTCTTGGGAGTTGAGCCCATAAAGGCAGTGAACCATGTAGAAGGTTCAAAATGGTGCCTAATAGGACCAATAATAATTTTGGATAAGTATGTGGGCCAGTGCTAAGAAAGACCCAGAAAAATATAAAATTACAAAAATGCCACTGTGTTATGCCATTGAGCAGGAGATAGATGAAGTGCATTTTGGTCATTTGAATAAGGTTAGATTGTCAAAGAGAGTTCCCAGAGTAGTTGACCGAAACCGTAGATGAAAGGAGAAAGAAGAAATTAAAGTTAGAGTTATATGATTGATGCTTAAACATGCTAGTTAGATTATTGTTGTTGAATCAATTTGATATTATTAACTTTGCCAAGAAGGAGACCTTTCAGTATGCACTATTCATGATAGAATGAGATGGAATCTCAATTATCTAATGCTTCTATTGAATTTATATGATAATTTTATGTAGGATTTGATAGGTTTTGAACCTTGGAAGCATTAGAATTAAAAGTTATAATTTTTAAAAGTCTTCTCTATTACTGTTCACATGCATGAATAGTGATTGGAATTTTATAATTTTGATGCATCCAATGCTTTTAAAATGAAAAGTTGTGTGGGAAAAAGTAGATAAAATAGTATTGGAAGCATTAGAATCAAAATGAGAATTTTTAAAAGAATTATGTATATTTTGTAATTATGTCCATACCAGTACATAGTTGTTAGAATTTCATGATTCTAAACTCATAAATGGATTCCAAAGGTGAAATTGTATAGGGTAAAGTTAAGATATCAATTGATTCAAAGGCCAAATCAATTAGTAAATATTAGAAAAGTTATATTAGTTCAAGCAAGTTCAATATTCAAGAAAGTTAGATTCTAATAGATGCATGATAATGCTATGTTAGGAATTGGTTAGTGTGCTCAAAAGAGGGCAGCTAGACATCAAGGAGAATTAATAAGAAAGAAGCAAAGATAAAGTAAAAGTAGGTCAAGCATGTGAGGTAGTAAACTATCTAAAACTTGTATGTATTGAATGTTATGCTTGTTGTGCTATGGCTATTTGAATTGTGTTGCATATGTGTATATGATTGAAGCTTTATTTCTATGGTTACTTTAGCCAATTGTATTTTATATGTTACATGGAAGCATGTACATTACACAATGTTAATACTTTCACAAACAAGCACAAGTATTTACATTAATGCATGCATTGTTTAGTACCATTTTTGCTACTGAGATTTCCCCAGAAATCTCATCCCATCCATGTAATCCCAATTCCAATAGATTCATGAATAGTTAAAGAAGTTGAAGAAGTGTGAAGAGAAGTTAGAGATTGGATAGTGTAAATGTTATATGAAGAATTGTTACATGTAATTATGTAATATAACCACTTAGAGCAGTTCATGTTATAATAAAAAATAGTAAATGATAGAATAAATGTATAAAATTTTATAGACATTTAGTTAACATGTCGAGCTTCATTTTGACACCAGGAATACCTTATTTTGATGTCTTTATAAAGAGAAAGAATTTTCCAAAATCAGGGACCAAAATCTATTTTTAGAATTTTTGACCAAATAAACAGTAATATTTGATGATTAAACTGTATTAAGTGACTAAGCATTTGGTCAGGAACTTATTTTTCCCTTAAATTTCAAGATGTTATTTTCATGTATCTTTTTGAACTACTTCATTTCAATTTTTCTATAATTAATTATGATTTTTCAAAATTTATCGCTAAATCTGGAATACTATATGAATAGTAACTCAAAAAGAGTAAAAATTCCAGATTAAGCTAATGGACTTCCAAAGTCATATAAGTTGTTCTAAATGCTATCGAATGGTCCCTAAGACATTCAAAAGTAAGGATGTTACACAATCAACTATCGACTTAAGCCACTAATCATGAAAAAGAATATATATTGTCGCTGAAGAACATCTATCAAATCCTCATGATGAGTGACATCTTCATCGGGGACTTGAAGTTTGTACCTAAAGGTACGTGTGATTATCATAAGATAATCTACTACATCTATTCTAGAAGCATGGTGAACAACTATGGAAGCTTCACTTACCTCACTCAAGACAATTACTTGCTGCTGGCCAAGATTATAAAAGGAGAGAAAATCAACAAGGGGGCCTTGATCTATAGTGAAATAAGAAATTTTCACTTTGACAAGTCCAAGGCCACACCTATTCCCTACCCCTAACTGGTTTCCTTCTTCTTTCACTACAACAATATTGACTATTTGGAGAAATGAGAGAAATAAGTGAAGATACCAAAGTTTAGGGCTGAACAAATACACATAATGAGAATCACCCTACCCTTTCTAACAAGAGTCAAGCAAGCTCAGAAGGGAAAGTAACATGTGTCAACCTCAAGGCAGCAAGATGAATCTCAATATTCAATAGGTCATGTTCAACCATCTACACCTTTGTTTGCTCAAGTTGATGTTCAACACTTTGTGCAACAAGAGCTCAAGAACTTTGAAGAAAGATTGCTGGCTCATATTCAAGAGTATACACAAGCTCTTTTAAAGGCTTCTCTGACTTGCTTAATGAGTTTGGACACTCTTTGGAGAAAAAAATTATTTCTGAAATTACTAAGGGCAATGAAGTCACAAATAATCAAGTTGCAACTCTCATCCATATTATTGATTTGCATTATCAAGCACTCAGGCATTTAGGACAAGTGGTTGTTGACTTAGGGAATAAAATTGATAATTCCAAAACGATTTTCTTTGTGGATGAGCACTTAACTCACCAAATTCTCCTTCTGGTCCAAGATCTCCTGTACCAATTCCACCTTCCTCTACTCCTTCAACTTCCCAACCTAATGCCCCCTTTGCTCCTTAATTGTTTCTTTTTAATGATATCAAAGAGGGGGAGAGTAATTGACATGTTTTTGGTCATACTTTGAATATTTTTATAGATGTTTTTGTACTGACATGTCAAATTTAATGAAATTTGGCCTTACTGAAGTGCTTACTATATCATCTCATTTTGCTTGATGATAAACCTTTTAATTTTGATTGTTCTAATGCTTGTTTATAATTCAAATCATCATGCTATTATCAATTATGTTTTGCCATCATCAAAAAGGGGGAGAAATGTTAGACTCCAATGTTTTGTTTATGACAAATGATTTTGATGATATATTTCAAAACTGTTTTGAACTAGCTTATTCTTTTTATAAGCTTATCGATAATAGTGTTTATCGATAAGCACTTTGATAAATAAGAAGGAAGTTATATTATGGAAAACTATTTTACAAAAGAAAATTTTTCAAAGACTTATTTAATAAAGATACTTATCTATAAAGACTTTGATAAAAAGTATTTAAACATAGTTTATTAAACTTGTACAAAACTGTTTCTACAAAAGGATTTATCGAAGTCTTTATCGATAAAGACTTCAATAAATATAATATGTTAGTTTATGAAATCCTATACATTTTGAAAGGAATTTATCGAAACACTTATCAATAAGCTATTCGATAAATAAGGTCAAATGGACATAAAATGAGTTTCAAGTTTCATTTATTGAAGTATTAATCGATAAGGCAGTTCATTGATAAACGCTTTAATAATAGAGAAAATTTTAGTTATAAATCAAAGCACTAAACTATTAAATGGTTTTTTAAAAATCTTATGACTTGCCTCTAAAATGATTCATGAAATTTATTTGACAAATATTACATATATGATATACGATTAAACATCGAAGAAAGAAAGTTTAAAAGTCTTTTCATTATCTTCAAGCATTTATCGATAAGTTATTCAATAAGCCTATTTATAGAAGAACACTTCGATAAATTGGCTATCTTGAAATGTTTTGAAATAAATCCTGTATTTTCGATAAGTATGAAAGCCTATGATAGTCAAAGGTTATTTTTCGAAAGACAATTCGATAAGGCTATTGATTGAAGTCATATTCGATAAGAACTATAACTGTTTCAATACAATATGTTTGATATTTATCGAAGTCATTTTCGATAAACACTTCATAAATTTAACTGATTTTCGAAAAGAACTTCAAACCAGACTTTGACATACTCTTAACATTTCAATCTAAAGAAGCATTATGAATCAACTAATGTATGATTAAACTCTATATTTTTTATGAAACATATTTCCATACCAATTTTAGGCAGAAAGAAGATGAAATTAAGAGTTTCATCAAAAAGCAAAAATATGGTAGAATGCATTAAATGTTTCAACTGTCAGTAGTAACCAACGGTTTTATTTCCTCAATAGTAAGATTCAATTATTCTAACGGATTTTTGAAGAACTCAAATATAAAAGAAATTGAAGTAAATCCTAGAGTTAAGAAGCTCATCGAACATGATCAAACTACAATTACTCAAGCATTAATTCTTACATTCAATATCCTCTATTTTACCCTATTTTACATTGTCTGAATAAAGGAATATTCTTTTGAAAGAAATACTTAGATATTATGTTCTTCAGTGCTTAGCATAATCACTCTAGTGAAGAGAGAGCTATATATTTTCATTTATTATCTGAGATGCTCAAGAGTGGGACTCTTGAGTGGGATTGTAACCTTATAGGAAGTAAGGGGAGTAAGAGAGATACTCTCAATTGATGTACTGAGGCACCAAGAGCACGGGGAATAAAAGATTAGTGAACTACTCAAAGGAATATTTAGGACTAGACGTAGGCTAATTGGTTGGATTGAACCAGTATAAACCGATTGTACAATTATCTTCCATCAGCTTCTTTCAGTGATACCATTATATACTTAATCTTTGTGATTTCATTTAAATTTTTTAAATTTTTAATATTATCTAATTCACCCCCTCTTGGGTGAAACTGCCATACTGACACAATCCCTCAGTTTTTTCAATTTTTATATTATCATCCTTTATATCTACATCTCAATCCTATGTGGCAAAAATAGGTTACAACTAGCTCTCTACATTGGTTTTTTTTATAAAATTTAAAGAAAAAAAGAAAGAACTAGGGAGAGGATAAATTAAAAAGAGGAGCCCTTCACAATGTACCCCCTATGTGTTGTGTGCCTGGGCCCTATCATCTCCAGCAAGTTATAGAGATAAGCCATTCACAATGCTAGATCATGGATGTGAAGAAAACTCATCAAGGGTTCAACATATTAACACTTGCTACTAGTGTGGATGTGAAGAATCTAGAGAGACAATAGAGAGCGTGTGCCTAGAGATGGGAAGACGATGGGGAATATAGTACTAAGAGGAAGTGGGATCATGAAGGACTATTATAAGAAACATCTACAACTTTAAATATGATATAAAAAATCCTAATAAACATCTACTGTGTTGTGAAGGCTCCTCTTTTTTGTCTGCAAATTGTTTTTTTCATCTATCCTCCCCCATTCCTTCCTCTTTTTTACCCTTAATTTTATAAAAAATCATCTTAGAGAGTTGCATTGTAATATTTTTTTTAACACATACGACTAAGTTATATATATCAAGGATGATAATATAAAAATTGAAAAGAAAATTATAGACGAGTCAAAAGTTTAAGGACTAAGTCGCACCAAGTCATAATTGAGGGACTGAATTACATGTGAGTTAAAAGTTGAATGACTAAAAGACTAATTTTCTATAAAAACTATTTGGATAGAGCAGAATAGTTAAAGGTTGTGAATATATTAGTAGCTAACAATGTTAATATAAGAGGGAGAATCTTTAGATGGAAATTTGTATTGGGAAGTGAATTATGACAACAACTATATAGATGTGTGCGTCTATATAAGATCAAATAACTCCATAAGGAGGAGTTAGGAACGAGATATGATTATTTTAGATAGTTAGTAAAATGAAAAATGGGATTTTTATGATTGAGGTATCATTGTGGTTAAAGGTTTTGATTGGGCCCTTGTTTAATTAGTGCGACTATTTTTTTGGATTTGAAAGTGTCACAATTGGTGTTGATAGATGAGGGTAAATTGGGTTAGGTGACTTATTTTAATGTGATTCTAGAAATATGGATACATATAAATACTAGTTTGGTGGTTGAGGATTAGAAAATTTGATAGAGAGGTGGGCTATTAGTTTGTGTACAATTCTATACCCATAAATTGTAATGGAGACAGTACTCTAGTTGATCATGACAACTTTTTAGTTATTGCATAATTAAAACATGCTAATACTTTCCTTTAATTGCTATTACTATTACTGCCAATCATTTATATGCTCGAGCTGATCTTGTAACTCTTTGTTTACCTAGTTCATTATATCAATAAGCAGTGCCACCTTATGCAAATTGAATATTAACAAATACATCATGTTTAACACAATTTTAATGAAATGTTTGCATCAGTTGAACTATGATGATATGAATTTTTGAAAATAATTAAACTTATTGTACTTCAAGCATATAGTACATGAAATTATGTTTAACATGATTTACAAAAGCTCAATAATATATTAATAACCATTATAGCTCCATGTATTGCTGAGAAATTGATTGAACCATTGAATGATATTAAAAGCATGATTCAACTGATACATATCAAAGTTTGATGATTTAAACAACTAAACCTAACAAAAGGCAATCATAAACATACTTATGAACTACCATAAACTTGACATATAGTTTAGGCCAAGGAATCATCAAAAGGAACAATAAAAGCAACATTATGGCTTCAAACATTTCCCTAATTACTACCATGTACAAAAAGAACTTAACAAAATACCATTTGATTGCATCAAAAAAGCTATTACATAATAAGGTACTAAACTCAGACATAACTAACTAAATCTTCTCATTCTTAATAGCCTTCAGAGGTTTTGGTGATGACTTTGCTGGGGAAACAAGAACCCATTGCATATTCTTTTCTTTGACAGGATAAGCTTTCTTGTAAATATTCTTCTTCTTCCCTTGGATGATGCTACACCCAACAAATGAGCAATTGGAACATGATATAATACAGAGGTATCAATTGGAACATCACTCAGTGTAAGGTTACCTATCTGATGAGATTGTGCAATTGGTGGATCGGTTTCACTTGGACTCATGTCTTTAATGACTGAACTATAAACAATTAAATAGTCAACATCATCATCATTAGTAGTACCACTTCTTCTCTAACCTTTTAACACCAAGCAATGATGTTATGAGTCCCTTGAAAGTACAACTTAATGCATGAATAAATTATAAAATCATTAAGAAGTAATAATACATCAATATATTCTTGATCAAACTTAATAATGAGTTATGTGAATTTTGTATATGAAGATATTAAATGCTTGAATTTGGATGGTCATTGTTGTACTAGTTCAATTTCATCTACAGCAACATCTTCCTCGTTACCATCTTTAACTTATAATTTTACTAGTTTTTTATAAATATTTTATGAGGAAGATCTTGCTCTTAAGTCTTTCTAGCTTTCTCCTAATATAAAACTGTAATTTGAATCTTTCCTTTCAAATCCACTCTATTTGGACTTGACATAAGGGCTATAGTCTCTTACCGTTCATAACCCTTTCTAACTTTTCATAACTCTTTATATCATTTTACATAATTTTGTGTATCTATACCAAACTTCTTTGGCATTTATACCATTTCTCATTACTTCCCAGAGGTCACCCATCATTGGGCTAATCTTGCTTGAACATCTTTCAGTTAAGTGTGATGCTAGGTTAAGGCTAGGTTACTTTTCGTTTGACTCTGAGTCCTAACATTCTCTTTCTTATAGGGCTGTGTTCTCTCTTAGACCCTCTTCTCTAGGTCTCTCTGACTTTTTAATCTCTTTATCCTCATTTGGAGGATTTATCTAGCTTTCATTCTTATTCTCTTTAACCTCATCTTAGGGATCTCTCTATTCTTACTTGACCCCTTCTCATATATTAAGAGATATTCTTCTTTTATTCCTTAGGTATATTATCTATAGACTCATAAATACCTGGTACTTATGACTAAAAACTTTAACTCTGATCACTTAATTCCCTTTTCATGTAAGAAGGTTATGAGTTTAGTCCATAATAATAAGGCTATATGAAATTAACATCAT
Source organism: Leucaena leucocephala (assembly GCA_037074615.1). Taxonomy (NCBI): domain Eukaryota; kingdom Viridiplantae; phylum Streptophyta; class Magnoliopsida; order Fabales; family Fabaceae; genus Leucaena; species Leucaena leucocephala. The sequence continues at coordinate 19,830,841 of CM073515.1, read as the reverse complement.
GGGTACTCTCTCTATTATGAGTTAACTAGTGAGGCTTCCCTACCTTAACCTTGTCCTTGGTAATTGTCTTTCCAAAGAAATACTATACTTATAACTCATTCATTTTCTTAAGCTAGGTCTACTGTAACCATTGGTATCTAACTATGATTAATCGTAAGCCTCTTTAGTATCTAACTGCGACCCTAGAATTCTATTCTTTGTTATCCATACTAGGATCTAATTGCGATCCTCCGAAATCTACTATTATTCCAATGTACTATATTCTTATCTCTGGAAGACCTAAAATCAACAGACTAAGTTACAAGATTAGTCATTTTCACTTAGTTTCTAACTCAACAGATAATTCCACAATACTGATCTCAGAAGCCAATATTATCTATTAACACTTTACTCATTTCTCTATCACTCAGGAATTTTCTCATATTATTCTCATCTTTTATAACTTTATCATATCTAGTATTACAGAGAGCTATACAAGTTCTCAATGCATGTATATGTCATAATCTGTACATCTCATTTGGTAAATATGGCCCTGGCATGAGTTACACTGTCTATTCCCCTGGCTCTATCTCAAGAGCGATCTAACTCTATTGTAAGAGTAATCTAGCTCCATTGTGAGAACATTAACTTTTATTATATAGACGCTGCTCCTGCTCAGAGCTGCATCATCTTTCATAACTGCATCTCATTTCATTTCATATTCATGGTACATCATTTATGTATCTTATCCCTCCTGAAGGGATATGTCCTGAATATTGTAATTATATGTCTATAGGTTTGCCAGTAACATTCATATTTAGTCTTGTTCTCTGTCTAACTGACTATCATTATCTGTCTTAGATTCTCATTCTATTCTTTAGGAATTAACTGGATAACTGTCTTGTTTATCACTTTTCTATTGCTTTATTATTACCAAGTTGAATTATTTAATGCATGTTGTATGGTTTGGGAGCAATATAACTTTCTCATCATATATACTCTAACCTATATATAATGCGAAAGGAGAGTATTCATTCATCATAGCATACTCTAACATGCGTGTTATCACATGACAACTGCAAGGAGATATAACTGTTCATCATAACTTATGGCAACATAAGCCATATCATCATCACATAATTTGCCTAACAATCTATTATATGCACACTGCAATTAAAGAATTAAGTAGGTAAACTTTTAAGCATTCTTTTCTCTGTCACATTATCTACCAAATCCTAATCATTCATTCAGGAACCTCAGATAATTACTTATCTACTTAGGCTGCCATGATACCCTTCTACCAGGGTGTTAACTCAACCTTTCATTACTCTATCTGACTCTTGATCATTACACTTTCTTAAATTAAGGAGTCTCTTTATCTCTGAAACTATGGCTACCATTCTTTCTTTAGACATCATACATTTATGTTTCTAATCTTGCATATATCTACCGCTCTGTTAAACTTCTGCAACTAACTAAGAAAAATCTTTCTTTATAACACAAAATTCAATATGTGAACTAACTTTTCGGTTATTAAACTCTCAATGCTCATATAGATGAACTCGGCTAAGTATTCATCAAAGGGTTTCTTTTTCCCTGCTTTAACCCTTAGCCTCACATTCATCTCTATCTGATTGAGAGGAATACTTCTCTAAACTATTCGAGAAAAACTTCTCAGGTGAGCAAATCAATTTCCATCTCTATGGAGTAACTTCTGTATCTCTTTACTATCTCTTAACTCTTTCTATCTATATAAAAGTCCTAGTCTACTATTGACCAAACTATGATTCCTTTCTAGTTTATCTCTTGATCCTGGCGAACTTGAGTTATATGGATCTACTACTATTACTTTTGCTCTCTAGGGTGCTTTACCCTAGGTCTGCTAGGTTACTATTTCTTTGTGATGGAATTCCTTTAATACAAAAATATTAGTTCTCTATCTATTAACCATCACATCTCTAACCTTAAGCTATGTATTAGGCTCATTCCTAGGCAAGTCTCATTCTAACTTCTAGTTCTTTTATAGTTGAACTTTTGTTGAGGAAAGACTAGCTAAATAAAGTATTTCATAACATATATATACTCATAGTGTTCACACAGAGGATATACTTCTGATCATCTTCTTAAACTGATCTTTTATATCTCTGTATCTTGTACTATATGGTTTGCCTGCACCCTATGCTAAACCTCTAACTAATAAACTCTAATCAGGTTGGCATCTTCATTCTCGTAATTGCCATAACACCAGGTCTCTATGCATCCTAGTTGCGACCTGGACTCCTCTGTGCACATTAGTCGTGTCCTTTAACCTAACTCATCGCAACTTCACTTCTCTGTGACTACTAGTTGCGACTTACATACCTTTATATCGTGACTTGGACATAGCTTTCTTTAAACATTCTCTTCTAATGTTCTTTATCCAATTTTTACCCTAGCAATGGCCGATTATTGTTCTTGAATTTGATGAACTTGAGTAATCTAAAACTCATCTGTATCTATCTACCATAATTAAATTAAATAGGGAACATACTCACATAGATGTTCAACCATCATTTCATCAAATTATATCAAAACTCATATTTAATATCAATAATATTTGAACATACATTACATACATGTCAACTACATATATGGGGTATGTCGTAACTATTACACATCTATGTAATTACTTTACTTTATACTATTTACATATTTATATTACCCATCAACTCAATTTAAATTCTTTTTTAGGGGATAGTGAACTGCAAGTACTTCTACATATAGAAATGCCATCCCTGTATATATATTGGCGGATTATTCACTAAAAACTCACTTAGCTCTACATGCAATATAGGGGTATATGGTAGTATCTGGCTTATGACCACCTCATGTCAACCTTCCAAAATGTAAACCTGATTCAGGTCATTGCCTTTTATTATATATTTGTTTATCATTCCTGCTATAGCATTGAGAAAATGCAGATAGATTGACTGCTTTCGATCTCTACTTCTATCCATTCCTTGACTTAGACTGAGTAGTTCACTGTTCATAACTTTCTTGAGATTGATATAGTCAACATTATCTGCATTTAGCAAAGAAGGCTAGAGTTGACTAGAACCAGGAATATCCCATTGATATTTATCTATAAAGTCATATATTCCTATACTATGAGAATAGGAAGAGACTGTTATAGACTGTGACTGGATCTCTGGATTAAGGTACTACTGTAGGTTACTCATATCAAATATATCCTCAAACTCTAGTAGAGGAAGGATAATATTTGGTTTACCTGTAATCCAGTACTAGTACTTAGCTTCCTCAGCCGTAATTTGTCCTATCATCGGAGGAATAGGGCTTACATTATGGTTAGAGGATACTCCCATAAACTAATATTGCATAGAGTTATTAGACTAAACATCATCTGGTTCATGCAAAATAATAGGTTAAACCTCTACATAATCTCTAGACTGCAGATTTGAGTCTAAAAATTAACACAACCACAATAATCCTCAACACTACCATCTAAACTCTCTTCAATGTCTGAAGGAGGATTAAAGTATGGATTTATATCATCTTCATAAATCATTACTGGCCAAGGATATCCCTTATTAACTGATGGCTCTGACTTAACTTTATAAAATCTCATATCTACTCCTGCAGGACTTGCTTAAATAAGTAATGCTAACTATCCTCACAAATACCCTAACTTAATAAAGTACTTACTACTTAAAGTTAGGGTTTTGGGATTGTCTTATTTGATGCCATAAATTTCTGCTCTAATACCAAAATATAACATCCTTACTTTTGTACATCCTAGGGACCATTCGGTCGCATTTAGAACCACTTATATGACTTTGGAAGTCTATTAGAAAAATAGAAAAATAAAGTTAATTTTAGAGAAATAGAAATGAAGTGGTTCAAAAAGCTACACGAAGACAACATTTTGAAATTTAAGGAAAAAAATAAGTTCTTGACCAAATGCTTAGTCAATAAATACAGTTTAAAAGTCAAATATTACTATTCATTTGGTCAAAAATTATAAAAAATAGATTTTAGTCCCTAAATTTGGAAAAATCATTCTCTTTATACATAAATCAAAATAAGGTGTTCTTAGTGTCAAAATGAAACTTGACATGTTAACTAAATGCCTATAAAATTTTGTACATTTATTCCATCATTTACTACTAATTCAATACAACATGAACTACTCTAAGTGGTCATATTACATAATTACATGTAACAATTCTTTATATAACATTTATACTATCCAATCCCTAACTTCTTCATCTTCTTCATACTTCTTCATCTTCTTTCATCATTCATGAACTTGCTGGAATTGGGAATACATGGATAAGATGAGATTTTTAGGGAAATCTCAGTAGCAAACGGTACTAAACAATGCATGCATTAATATAAATACTTGTACTTACTTGTGAAAGTGTTAACATTGTGTAATGTGTATTCTTCCATGTAACATATGAAATACAATTGGCAAAAGTAAGCATAGAAATAGAGCTTCAATCATAAACACATATGCAATACAATTCAACATAGCCATAACACAACAAACATAACATTCAATACATACAAGTTTAGGATAGTTTACTACCTCACATGCTTGATCTACCTTTACTTTATCTTTGCTTCTTTCTTCTTAATTCTCCTTGATGTATGGCTACCCTCTTTGGAGCACACCAACCAATTCTTAACATAGCATTATCATCCATCAATTACAATATAACTTTCTTGAACATTGAACTTGCTTTAACTAACATAACTTTCTCTAATCTTTACTTTCCATCTTTCTTTGGAACTAAAAGTATTGGAATAGCACAAGGACTTAAACTTTCTTTAACATATCCCTTTACCATAAGCTCTTCCACTTGCCTTTGAAGTTCCTAAGTTTCTTCTTGATTGTTTCTATAGGCTGGCCTATTAGGAATTGTTACTCCTGGAATGAATTCAATTTGATGTTCAATTCCTCTAATGGGTGGTAAACCTGGTGGAATTTCTTGAGGAAATATATCGTTAAATTCCTACAACAAATAACTGAAAACACTTGGAAAAGAAGAGTTAATATCGCTAGTGTTAAAATAGGATTCCTTGTAAACAAGTAAAAGCAATTGCTATTCAGCCAATAAAGCACTCCTCACTTTACTTTCTTTTGCATAAAAACACACTTTCTTCTTTTCTTTTCTCTTTTCATTCTTTTTCTGTATTTCTTTTTTTTTTTTTGAACTCTCAACTTTTCTCTCCTTTTCAGTCTCATTTTTTTGTCTCTCTCATTTTTCTCATTTTTCACATATCACTCTCATTTTTACCTCTCTTTTTTCATCTTGAGTTGATCATCATATACTTGCTTTAGAGTCAATAGTACAAGAGTAATGGGTCTGTTGTTCATTACAAAAGAATATCTATTTGTAAACCCATCCTTCTTCACTTTTTTATCAAAGTCCTAAGGTCTTCACAATAATATATATATATATAACATCCTTACTTTTATATGTCTTAGGGACCATTTAGTAGCATTTAGAACCATTTATAAGACCTTGGAAGTCCATTAGCCAAATCTGAAATTTTACTCTTTCTTGGGTTACTGTTCATATGGTATTCCAGATTACGCAACAAACTTCAAAAAATCATAATTAATTCTAGAACAATCGAAATGAAGTAGTTCAGAAAGATACATGAAGATAACATCTTAAAATTTAAGGAAAAAATAATTTCCAGACCAAATGACTAGCCAATTAATACAGTTTATTCGTTAAAGTTTACTATTTATTTGGTCAAAAACTCTGGAAACAAATTCTGGTCCCTTAATTTGGAAATTCATTTCTCTTATTATACATGCTCATAAAATTTCTGGATGTGTGTACATGCTCATAAAATTTTGTGAACTAATTCCTTCATTTGTTAGGTTAAACTGAAGCCACAACAAAACTACTTTAGGACCTACGTTTTTACCATTTCAGTTTCTTTTCTTTCATTTCCAATAATTGTTTCAGCATGCACAAGCCATCAAATAAGCTTCTCAATATTCATATACATCATGTACATATTCCATAAGTATTACAATAGTTTCATCATATAAATGGATACCTTACATGGCATTTACATACATGAACAATTTATAGTATATGCTAAAATCTCAATACTTCACTTCCTTTCTTCCATTCTTTAGCTCTTCTCCATACATACCTTTTCTTCATGCTTGACCTAAATTGGTTGGTTATGGGAGATTGAGATTCTAGGGAATCTTAGTAGCAAACATTACCGCTTAAATATGCAAGATGGATGCTAATGCATGATATGTAATTTCATTAAACTTTCTTTGATTAATGACATGCTATCATGCTATATACTCTTACATAAAGTGCATGGCCATGGAAAACATGTTATTCACAATACATTGAACATCATTAATCATGTCAAGCATCATTCAAATATCATATACATGTCAACACATAAGCATACCATATCAAGCACATAAAGAGGTAAGTTCACTACCTTGCACTTAAGCTTTCCTCTTGACCTTTAGCCCTTGATCCATAGCTTCCAACCATAAACCCTTTATTTCCATCACTTCCTAACATCTTCTTGGATTTTTCATGGTCCTAAACACATTCATATTCATCACATAACTCATTAGGACTCATGAACTCCAACCATGTTCAAGACTAACTTTGTTACACTCTTTATTGTCATAACTTTCTCTAATTTTTACTAATCCACTTGGCTCTTGAACCAATTGATGTATTAACTTTATCCTATACAATTTCATCTTTTGAATCCATTTATGAGCTTAGAATCATGAAATTCTAGCTCCTTTATAGCCTGCTATACAGAACTGAACATAAGCATACGATTCTTTCAAAAATTCTCATTTTGATTCTAATGCTTCCCATACTTGTTTCTCCACTTTACCCCACACAACTTTTCATTTTAAAACCATTAGAACCATCAAAATCATGAAATTCCAATAACTGTTCATGCGAGTGAACAGTACCATAAGGAATCTCAAAGACTACAACCTTGAGATTTTAATGTTTCCAAGGTTCAAAACCTTTCCAATCCTACACAAAATCATCATATAAACTCAATGGAAGAATTAAATCATTGAAATTCCATTTCCTTCCCTCATGAACAGTGCATACCGAATAGGGCACACCATGGCAAAGTCAATAATATCAACTTGATTCAACAACCAATCACTTAACTAGCTTGTTTAAGCTTCAATCATAAGTTTTTAATTTTAATTCTTCTTTCCCCTTTCATCTATGGTTTTTGGGAAGCACCTCCCCTTAGAGAAAACTCAACTTTTCCCCCATAAAAACCCTAAGTTCAAGCTCCCAAATCAAAGGAAAATAAGCTAGGAGAGATTGCTTACCTTTAATCTCTAGCTTGCTTGAACTTTGGTACCTTGAATCTTCTTTGTCTTGGCTTGAGTTTTCATTTTGCAAGAGTTCCCCAAGGGTCCATGAACTTACGGTTTGATACAGAAATGAAGGGGGTATTTATAGAAAAATCTTGGTGGAAATCAATGGCCAAGATTGATTTGGTTACTATTTGATCCAAGGGCTCACATTTAATCTTGGATTTTACTTTTTCATAAAGCAAATTGTGACATCATCATGACATCACAAGGGACACCTCAAGGGACACTTCATGGGCTTATGTGGTGAAATCTTATGGGGAGGAAGCTTCTGGAAAAATTTTAGTCAAATCTGGTACCGATTGGAGCAGTTTCACAGCAACCGGACTGTTTTCTATTCCTAGTTTTTTTATAATATACCAGGATATGTATTCTGTCCTGGAAATTAAAGTCTAGACTTCTCATACCATTGAAAATAATATATTGAAGATTTATCTGCCATCCATCCCTTGGGAAATGACCAAAATACCCTTAGTGTCCTTTCTTGCACTGTACTAACCCTAAGGGCATAATTATCATTTCACCCCTCTTTGTACAACCTCAGGGCATATACTGTCTCAACTAATCATATTTATTCCATGTGCCATGTTTTTAGCCTATCCTAGATGACCAAAATGCCCTCCATCCATCACTGGTACAATCCAGGCATCCAGGGGCATTTTTGTAATTTCGTACCTTTTCTGGACACTGGCCCCTTCTACTAATGAACTGGTACCCTGGGTTTTTGGCTCTCCTTGGCGTCATCATGGGCCTATATATGTGGTCATCTGGTCTCATTCTATTCAGGATGACATATTGATAAATTCTATTATCGGATCATGGGTAAACTCCTGTCAAAATTCACTGATATGTGAATAACTTTTTATACATAACTTCTTCCAGAGTTCTACCAGATTCAGGACATCTGACACTGTAGGGCACACTTTCCTATAATTCTCCCACTTATATTTGAGGTCTATGGAATCTGATAAAATTTCATATAACTTTTAGATTATCAGATAAATATCTGCTGTCTGTAGCCCTAATAAAATTTTTGTATCATGTCAGATTAACCAGCATATCTTCCTCTATTTACTGACCGAATATGGGACTAAATACTTTTAGGCAGTTTTAACCTTTTCTGGGCTGATCTTTCTATAATTATAATTTTGCCCTTGAACTTTTCTCGTAATTACATTTATGTCCCTAACTTTTTGCATATTTACATTTAGGTCCCTAAACTTTTGAAAATTATCACTTTTGGCCTAACTTTTGTTTCTACTTCAACTTTTGGCCTTTAAACTTTTTCAATTTTTGTTTAGGTCCCTTTCTTCCTTCAAGACTCATTTAACCTCTGTTATTTCTTCTGATCATCGTCATAATCCTTTCTAAACCTCTTTCTACTATCAGTATTATCTAGATAGGGAAAAATCAGGATATGACAGTATATGTCCAATGTACATAGGAATAACGTCATACAATAGTTCATCACAATATTTTCTAATTAAGAAAGAAATCAAAACTTGTTTATCAACTTTAATTTCCCCACATCCATTCAACCATTGCAGCTTGTATGGTCTATAATGTCTAACATTTGGCAAATTCAATTTCTTAACCAAAGTAGTGCTTGCAACATTTGAAACACTTCCACCATCAATTATCATACTATATACCTTGTATTAATGAGGCAACGAGTATGGAAAATGTTTTCCTTGTGATCATTCATCACATCTTCCTTGATTTGACAATTCAAATCTCTTCTAACCATAAGGCATTTTTCTTCCATAGGATATTCAACACCATCATCACTAGCATCCTTAACAAGGGCATGGATTCATGATCACTATCACTCACAAATTCATTAATTTTCAAATTCATAACTCTCTTGTTGGGGCATTGAGAAGCTATATGACATGTGCCCAAACACTTAAAACATTTTATATCTCTATTTCTAAAAGTTTGGAAATCAGATTTACCTTTGCTCTATGATGAAGCTTCTCCTTTTCCTTTAGTGGTCTCCATTTAGATAGCTTTTTCTTCCTTCTTCAATTTCTGTTTTAAAGATGAACTTGATACAGGAAAGAATTTTGAATCACCTTTATGCTTGAGTTGCTTTTCCACCTTAATTGCCATGTGCACCATGTCTTCCAACTCCACATAATGTTGTAATTCCACTATGTCAGTTATATCTTTGTTCATCCCATTTAGAAACTAAGCCATTGTGGTATCCCTATCTTCTTGCACAGTAACTCTTATTAAAGATAATTTCACATCCTTATAATACTCATCCATACTCTTATAGCCTTGTGTAAGGGTATGCACTTTTTGGTAAAGTTCTCTATATTAATGATTAGGAATAAATCTCCTCCTTATTAGAGTCTCCATTTCTCTCTAAGTTGCTATAGGCCTCTCACCATTGTTTCTCCTATTTAGACCCAATTTATCCCACCAAACAAGAGCATATTTAGTGAATTCTATTGCTGTCAACTTCACCCTTTTAGCTTCAGAGTAATTATGATACTCAAAAATCATTTCTAACTTATTTCCCACTCTAAATAGGCTTCAGGATCATTTCTATCTTGGAAATATGGTATCTTCATTTTAATGCTACCAAGTTTCCCATATACTCTATTTCTTTCTCTTGGAATGTTTCTACCCTGTCTCCTCCTATGCCTATTTCTTCCAACTTCCAACTGATATTCAAATTCACCTTTACTCTCAATATTCTCATCATAAGTAGATTCAAATTCATCCATAGAAACCTCTCTTCTCCTATCATATCGTCTAGAATTAGGTTAACTTCTTGCATATTTACAATTCTTTTTTCTTGCCTCTCTAACCTATCCCTTAACTCCTCATAAGCCACTTCCATGCATGCAAAATATTGCTCCATTGCCCTAAATTTGTCATCATCATTCAACAGATTTATTCTACTACCATTAGATATTTCATCTACATTAGACATTATGACTAAAAGAAAATATGTTAATGAAATAAAGTTCCTCACAAATTTTCTTGCTTGTTTTCCTCAAGAATATCACTCAACACTCGTGTTTCACTTAAACTTGGTTTTACAATTGCTGTATATCACTCTTGCCTTTTTCTACTCAAAAGTTTCTTTTGAGGATCTTTAAAGAACTAAGCAGGTTAAGCAAAGCAATCACAAATTGTAGAGTCAACCAACACTTAGGAATTTTGAGAATGACAAAAATGAAGGTTGAGATTAGAGCTTAAGGAAATCAAGAGTTCAATTTAACACAAACATTGCAAATGTTAATACAAAATTTGGATATGAAGATGAATTTGCTCAATACACACTTCCAGCACAACTCTTTTTTTTGTATTTTTTTGTTTTTTAGTACTCCTCCTTTTTTTATATTCGTTTTTCACTAAAATATGAAAAAAAAATCACAAAATAGAACAAAATGAGCAATCTGAACCCAGAAATTCTAGAAAATACATTATTTTTAGCATGACTATAACTCTCTGTAGAAATCTTGAATTGAAGTGATTCCAAAATAAATAGAAAGAAAATATTTTGAACTATGAAAATGACATACTAAATGTCAAAAACACAAAGGAAATTTGGTAGAATATAGACAAAGATTTTGGTGACAAACAGAAATGAAGGAGATGAATAGACATAAGAAAAGCACAAAATAATGAATGAAAATGGAAACAAAGAACAGAAAGGTATGACCTTAGTTTAGATATGAAGCTCTAATACCAAGATAGTGCAAACCCATAAGCAATCTGAATATACATACCCCAAGAATGCTAAACAAAGATATGGTGATCCACTTGAACCCTTGAACACAGAAGAATAAGGACACAAAGTGTTAGAAGATATCACAAGGTTAATGAAGCCTTAATAAGTCTCTTAAATCTATGAAGAACCCTAGAGAGAATCCAGTCCAAAGAGACAAAGTGCATAAATGTAACTTTTCATTAAATAATCCAATTTGATTCCAAAATGAGACATACAATGTATTTTAAGATATACATTTCAAATCTAAAATAAAAACCAATAAATGCAACATAGGGACTCAAAATAATAAATACTAACTTAAATAAAATAACAAGCACTTAATTCAAGTAAGTTGGAAACCCAAAAGTCAAATTTACTAACTAATTCCTAATTTTTGCCATAAATAATAAAAATAGAATCAACATTTAAAGCTCAAAAAGTGATTATTTAGGCCAAAATGAGTCTTCCGTTATGTACTACTTGGTTCAAGGCCTTCAAATTGATGTCTCCAAGCCTAAAATAGGTTTAGTAGCTCTATTTTTAGCACAAATGAAATTAATGACATCCTCAGTATTTTGTCAATGCCTCTTGCATTATTCCATTCAATGCTTCCTTAATTCTTTTAGCTCTTGCTCTTGTAATTAGTCTAGTTGGAATATGCAAAGGATCTTTGGAAGTTGAAGAGTCATCTTGCTATATTGCATCAATTCTAGATCCACATAGACTACTGGGAAAAATTATGAACCATATAGTCTGAAAGTAGTTAAAAGATTCTATTACAATATGCAAATATTTCTTATATTAGATGAAGATGAAAATATTGTTGATAGTTATCTAACACTAGAATAAGAAGATGGGAGATCAAGTTGGACTTTAATGTCATTAATCAGATGATAGGTGTTCTTCCTCTAGTTCCAATAAAGCCTATGGATCATGCCAAGGCTTATCATATCCTCCTACATACCAACAAGCCATTCTCTAGGTCCTTGTCATTCATCCCAAGTTAGATGTGTGATTTTTATGGCATCATCCACTATATATACTCTTGGTGTATGATTATCAAGTCTACAAGCTTTACCTACCTCATCCAACAAGAGTACATCACTCTGGGCAGAATAGTGAGTAGAGAGAAGCTCAACCTAGGAGCTTTCATATATAACTAGATGAGAGAGTTTTGTCTGAGAAGGACAAGGACCATTCCCATGTCATTTTCATAGCTTGTCTCCTTCTTTCTCAAGTATCACAACATTTATCACTTGGAAGGAAAAAAGAAGGAACAAATTGGTGCCTTTAGGATGACACAGCTAAATAAGATGAAGATGAAGCTTCCCTATGATGCCAAGAAGGCCATGATCCCTAGAGACTACCAAGTTAAGTAGCCTACTTACAGTGTTTCTCTTCTTTAGGATGAAGGTCACTCCTCTGCTAGACCCCAAGTATCTACTGCACCATCATTTCTAGGTGCATCTATTCAAAGGTACCTTCAGGTTGAGTTTATTGAGTCAGAGAGTAGACTCAATGCTTGTAAGAAAGAAGCTAATACTGCTCATGAGAGGTGTAACTATAGAATCTAGACACTATTTTAGGCTCATATAAGGGATTTCTAAGCTTTTAAGGAAGAAGTTAGAGAGAGGCAAGAAACAATATCATAGAGACAAGAGACTATCCACTAAGACATGTCTAATGTGAAGAACATCCTCCTAGCATATCTGAACAACATTGGACCTTCTTTCTCAAAGAAGGAATTTAGGGATCAAGCACCACATTAGAGCCTCAGCATGATCAGCATGTTCTTAAATCTCCTGTCCCCTCACCTACTTCTGCCTTAGCTTTAGAGCCCCAAACTTTTGTGACTCCAACCTTGTAACACCTTAATTTCATATGTCTTAGGGACCATTTGGTAGCATTTAGAATGACTTATATGATCAATGAAGTCAAATTACACAATTTGAAATTTCACTCTAATGAGTTACTGTTTATTTGTTAAAACTCCATACAAGTGATTCAACTTCAAAAGTTCATAACTAATTCTAGAAAAATCGAAATGAAGTGGTTCAAGTTGCTATATGAAGGTAACATAAGCCTTTTTAAAGGAAAAATATGAATATGACCAAAATCTAGACCAATTAATACGGTATTGGCGTGGAAAATTACTGCTCATTTGGTTAGTTTCACAGTTTCCAGATCTGGTTCCTTAAATTTGAAAAATTTGTTCTCTTTGTACAAATATCAGAATAAGGCATTCTTGGTACTAAAATGAAGTTCAACATGTCTATTATCATACTATAAAGTCTCATACATTTATTCAAAGGTTAACTATTTTCTTAAGTCTTAACAAAACATAACCAAAAATGAAATAAGTACTTAATACACACATTATATATTTTCATAAAAAGTCTCATACAACAAAGTATCTATGTATCATAACTTCTTCATTCCCCTTGCTTCCATAAGATAGCCCTACTGTAATGTTTGTATAATGGAAGGGGTGAGATTTTGGGAGAAATCTCAGTAGCAAACAGAAACCAAACAGTGTATGCAACTCATGCTTGATGTTAATATGGTAGGCTTAATGATCATGCTTGCATAATGATATCTTTACATGCTTCCTTGTTCCTTAAATTATAACATATAGCCATAGTATAAAAAGAAACCGACCATCATTCAATCATACATGCTTCACATTATCAAAGTAAACATCCAATACATAAAACATCCAAGCAAGCAAAGCATACAAGTTAGGTAAGTTTACTACCTCTTACTCTTTGCTTTTCCATATATTTTTCCTTTACCTCTTGCTTCCTACTTCTCCTTGAGGTGTGAGTACCCTCTTCGAGAACACCAAACCAATCCTAAAATAACAACATACTCATTATAATCTATTACTATCAAGTTCTAAACTTCCTAAACCAATAAGTCTTTATTTTTTTTAATTTTGGTTAATTACTTTGCCTTTCGAATTAAATTGTGTCTTGACCATATCCCACACAATTTTACCCAAGGAATCTAAATATGAATTCAGAATTAACAAATTCCAACTCCTCCTTGGTGCACTGGTCAGAACAGAACCGTGGCAACAAGGGTTCTTTTTCAAAAGTCTCACTTTTGATTTTAATGCTTTCAACTCTTGTACCTTGGCTCAATCCTATATACAATTTTGCCTTATGGACTCATTGGAAGCATAAAAAATCATCAAAATCAACTTTTTTGGTACTGTTCCAGAACAGACCTAAAAGTCTCACAAAGTGGAAAAATGGAAACTATACAATTAATTCAAGCAATAACCAACAATCTAAGCTTGTCTAAGTCTTAATTTCATGTCTCTAACTTCAATTTCTTCTTTCTTCAATATTGTACAGTTCTGGACAGCATCACCACATAGGGAATATCTCACTTTTCTTCCATTAAAATCCCAAGATCAAGCTCTTGAATTGAAGGAAACTAAGCTAAGATAGATTACTTACCTAAGTTCATAGCTAACTTGACTTGGGTAGCTTGGATTTCCTCTTATCTTTGCTTGGTTCTCACTTGGGTAGCACCTCCCTATTCCTTCTCTAACTTGATGAAAATGTGAAGGAAAATGGAGAGTATTTATAGACTTAAAGCAAGGCAAATGGATGGTTAGGATTGCTTTAGTTACTAGTTAATCTAATGGTCCATAATCCACCTTGCACTTTTTCTTGCCCACCAAGTTTTGATGACATCATGGCTTACATCACCAAGATAAATTTCATACTAGGTGGCACTATAGTGGGGCCTTTGGGACACCTTAGCTATTGACTCAGCGCTTCCAGAAAATTCCAAAATCTTATCTCATAATAAACAGCTAAGATTATGCCACGTGTCCTTAACTTTCTCTTGAGTTTTCTTCTTTCCTTAGATTAGTGCCATGTTGGGTCCCATGATGGCACATTTCATGCCACCTCATGGCTTTCGGCAAATCCAAAGCTTTATTCGATCAATTCCCCATTTATAACTTTAATCGGGTAATTATACTTTATTGAAAATCACTAAAAATTACTGAAAATTAGGTAACTGTACTTCTTGGAATGTCATCTTGGGTCCTTGATCAAGCTCTAGTACTCGGATGGCTCAAGTCCTAAGAAACTTCCCTTGACAGTTTACCAAAATGCCTTTGGTTCCTCTTTATTTACTTTAATAATTCTAGGGGCATTATTATCTTTTCATATTTCAACAGAATATTTCTTGACCCAGGTCAACTATTCCTGTAGCTCTCTTTGACCTTTTGTCTTGGGTAAAATGACTAAAATGTCCTTCACTCATTTCTTAATTATTTTTATAATACATGGGTATTTTTGTTATTTTGCGCATTTTTTGCATATTTCTGGACATTGACACCTTTAACTGTTGAACTGATATCATGGGTCTACGCCTCTATTGGCATCATAATGGGCCTCTTGTGATGACATTTGGGCCCATTCAGTCTCAGCTTGCTTACTATTTAAGTATCATAATCGGATATCGGGTATCCACAAACTCCCGTCAAAATTCATTAAAACGTGAATAACTTATCTTTCAAAACTCCTTTCGGGGTTTCGTCAGTTCCCTATCCTCTGGCTTCATAGGATGCATCTTCCTATAACTTCTTATTTATATATGAGGTCTAGAAGGTCTGATAAAAAATTCAGATAACTTTTAGACTAGTAGATAAATATCAACTATCTGAAACTCTAATAAAATTTCTATATTAGGCTAGATTAACTAACACAATTTTCTCTATCTACTGATAAAGTTTAGGACTAAAATACTTTTGTGCAATTCTGAGCCTTTTATGGCTCAACTTTCTATAATTACAATTTTGCCCTTATACTCTTAAAATTTACACTTTAGTCCCTTAACTTTTCATAATTATATTTAATGGCCTATAACTTGTACCTACTTTCATTTTTGGCCTTAGGACCTTTCTAATTTATATTTAAGTCTTTAAACTTTTTTTAATTATAATTTTGTCCCTAGACTTTCTCTAAATTGCAATTTAGCCCCTTATCTCTTTCTTTGGCTTAAAACTTATCTTAATCATTATCTTTTCTTCTGATTACCATCTCAATCCCTTTATAACGTCTTTCCTCTATCAGTCCTATACAGATAGGGAAATTTTTGGATGTTACAAACCTATTCACTCACTATACCAATTCCTTCCATTTCTATTGATCCTAACCTTCCATTCCCTAACTTCCCATGGACATTCTTTTACCTCTTGCCCTAACCCTTTTAGATGATGTCAAAAAGGGGGAGAGGGGAAGTGAAGAGAAGAAGGAATCTTTTTTGAAGTCTATTAACTGAGTTTATGTGAGTTTTTTATTATCTTGTATTTTGTTTGAAGAACTTTGAAATTTTAATGAACATGCTTCACTTTGTTATTCAAGTTATGCTAATAAAATTCAAGTTGTATTTTTATTCTTGTTTGACTCTTAATTATTTTAATTCACTTGGTTTTGTCATCATCAAAAAGGGGGAGAATATTAGAATCCATGTTTAATAATGTTTTGATAATGTCAAAATAAACTAAATTATTTCTGTGCTCAAATGATATTAAAAGTGATTTTAAAATAATCAAAGTGTTTCTATGTTCAAATGATGTTAAAAAGAAAAACATAAGGAGTTAACCCATTAGTCAATCGATTAGTCAATTAATTAATGAATGTCAATTAATCAATTGATTATTCGATTAATATAAGAACAATGTTCTGTGCTATCAAAGAACATCAATTAATCGATAAATGTGTTCAATTAATGTTATAAGATAACTCTATAGAATTGAACAGATAAGTCAATTAATAGATTGGTTAATCGATTAATTATAATTAATCGATTGCTTGTTTAATTAATTTGTTGAGAACAGTTTTTCTTTGAAACAAACATAACTCTATTAATTGATTAGTTAATAGATTAATTTATATTAATCCATTAACTGTTCAATTAATCAGTAAAGAATCATTTTGTGAAATTCAAATATGAATTCATTAATCATTAGTTAATCAATTAATTTATATTATTGGATTAATTGTTCGATTAATGTGTGTTAAAAATATTTCTGTATCATTTTTTCTAGAGACATTAATCGACTAGGTATTCGATTAACTTACACTAATCGATTAACTTCATATATTTCAAAAATCTTTATCTGAATATATTGAAACTGATTGAATCTCTCTTTGAGCATTATATGATTATTTCAAGTATAAAGTATGCATATGTTTCTCATCATTCTTCATTATATATCTTTTGAGAAACTTATATTATCAAATTATGTTATATATGGTTAAAAATTATGATCAATGTGATGATCTATTTTCTCATTAATTGAAACATTGATCGAATTAATGATAATTAATTGATTAGTTAATCAATTAATATAGTATGTTTTCTGAAAGCTATATGAACTTGAATAAGAACTAGATTTTTATAATGAGGTGATTATTAATGGATGCACTTAATCAATGCTTTGACTACTAACAAAAAAGCTCTCTATAATCCATTTCTCTCATTCTTAATGCTTTGGTTATCTCTTTTTGGCAAGTTTGATGACTAAAAACTTGAATAAACAAACTGCGTATCTTTATTTCAATCTTTAGATAATTTTGCATTGGTTTTTTTGATGTTGTTATAGTTTGGAGATTGTTTAAGTTAAATTTGTACTAAATAATCTTTGTATTTGATTGGAAACCTTAATTACTTGCTATGCACGACTTGAAATACTTGTTAAGCATTCCTATTTTTTTATTTTGCAAGTTTGTATTGTTTTTATATTTTAATTGATTTATTCCAATTTTTTGGGTTATTTTTCTAAGGAATTATTTAGTTGAAAACTTTGGTTTAAAAGGAACAATTGCATGTAAAGTTTCATAGCAAATGGAATTTATTTGAGTTATCATTTTGAACTCCAAACTTTTACTCTAGAAAGTTATTGTTTTGGTTATCTTTTGTATTATCAATATAGATTACCTTTTAATTGTTTCAATTGACCTCTTCTATTGCTACTTCTGATTGTATTTACTTGCGTCAAAATTTTGGGTGCCTTAATTTAAGGGGAAAATTTGTCAAAATATTTTAAATTAAATAAGCTAAACCCTTAAATTTCCAGTTAAGTTTGCCCATTAACTAGGTAGTAAGTACAATGGACTGCAGTTGGATGAAAGCTAGGAAAACAAGTAAGGAATATCAAAATAGGGTGGAAATGTTTCTTGAATTTGCTTAAACAAATAAGCCCAATAAAACTGGATTGTATTGTTGCCCTTGTGTGAAATGCTTAAAAAAGAACCAACATGCTATTCCTATTTTTACATAGCACCTTATTTGTGATGGGATAAATCTGAGGTATATCAATAGGATATGTCATAGTGAACTTACAACACTACTAAAAAAAACTTGTCATGGCACTCCTTCATTACGGTTAAAAGTAAAAGTGCCGTAAAAAAGGCAATGGCATATTCGTAAATAAATTCATATTTTAGAAACTTTTTACAGTTGTATAACTTCTGTTAAAAGTGGCACTGAAAACTTATAATGGCAGTGTTTTGGACAACTGCCATTATAAGTCAACCCTACTATCTTCCCGGCATCCCGCCCTCTTTGTAGAAAGAAAGTGTACATCTCTTGCCACTTCTGTTCCCAAAGTCTCTACCCATCTTAAGGGAAGGCCAACAGATACATCTTATGTCATGTCCTTATGTTCAACCTTAATTATACTCATTGGAAAGTCATTGGAACCAGTTACATAACCTTTTGCCTTAGAAACATGTATTTTCAAAAGAATTGCTCTCGGGGGTACTGTTCACTGTACTATTCATTTGGTAATTCTAGAACAAGTACCCAACTTTGAAAATTCATAATTAAATGTAAAAAATTTAAATAGGTTGGTTCCAATTTCTAATGAAAGCTCTTTCATTAAAATTTTAAGGAAAAATGTAGAACTGAGGTTTCATTGTTCCAATGAAATCAGTTTATTCATTGAAAAATATTGTTCATTTAGTAAAATCTGGAAGTTCCAGTTTCTTTGCCTTAACTTCAAAAATTAATTTCTCTTTCATTACTTGTCCAAATGAGTCGTATTACCTATAGATTTAAATCTCAAGACATTCTCTTTAAGATCAAAAAATTTCACGGAAAAAATCATTCATTTACTATACAAGATTAATGTCAGAATGTTACTCCCTCTAGTTGCTTACTCTCTCTTAGTTCCAGATTTTAACTTCAACTTAGAAAAATCATAACAAATCGAATACTTAACCAATTGAGGCGTTCTTTATGTCTATTTAAAGCTATGTATCTTAGATATTATCATACCAAATTTCAAGTTCAAAATAGTTGGTTAAGATGTCATAATCATCATCACACTACCACGGCCTCAAAACACATTACATAATCATACATCATACATCCATCATATCCTTCCATAGTAACATGTAACTCATATAATTGATTATACAAGTTCAACCATCTATGTTTAATCTTTTTTCCTTGTAAGGTTCCAGCACCTATGACATGGTTATGCATAAGGAAAGAATGAGATTTCATGAAAATCCCAATAGGAAGGCATACAAACTATAATATCATGCATGACTAATTGGATGCTTAACATGTTATCATAAGATGGGAGCTACTTCATAATGGTACATAAGCAAACTTTAACATGCATATTGTCATGATATCAGTTGCAAGGAGTTGCAATCATTCATACTTCATCATCAACATGATGGCATAATCTCAAGCTCAACCAAACACCATAATCAACAAGCAAACATATAATCAAGCATACATGAAACTATAGTTAGATATTCTTGCTACCTCTTAGTTATCCTTGTCAAAGTCTCCTTGAGATGATTTTCTTCCTTCACAAATGTCAAAACCTAGCCATTACAAAGCAACATCAATTTATAACTCAACTTGAACACAATACCAAGACTAAGTTTTCACTAGTTTCCATTCTTTCTCTATTTTATGTTTCATACTTCCATCTTTCCAAAATAAATTCTCATAGTTCATTTCCACATAATTTTTCATGTAGAATCAAAATATGAAGCTAGAATTTTCAAAATCAAATCACATCATAACCTTCTTTGCCAAATCGAAGAAAACCCTTGATTTTCCAAAAATTCACATTTTGATTCCAATGCTTCCAATACTTGTTCTCCTACTTTATCCCCACACAATTCTCCATTTTAAGATCATTTGAAGCAGTAAAATCATGAAATTCTAACATATGAATAGTGACACATACAGTAGCAGCCATGAACACAAACTGCTAACTACATGCATATTTGAATTCCCAAGCTTATACCATTTGATTGTAGCTTGTTTAAGCTTGTCTAAACTATCCATAACATAAAACTCATATTCTTTTCACATGTGGACATCACTTCTAGCAGCAACCACAAGGGAAATATGGCACAAAAACCCCTTAAAATGAAGAGCTAGCTTGCTAGAATTAAGCTCAAGAACAAGGGAGATAGTTATCTTGCTTGTTGCTCCAAGTTGTGTGCTTCTTTCTTGTTCAAATTAAATTTGGCCAGAGGTTCCCCAATGGTACCATGAATGCCTCACCTATGCTGGTTTGGGGGGGTATATATAGAAAAATTTGAGTGGAAATGGATGGCCAAGATTGATTTGGTTACTATTTAATCTAATAGTCCATATTCATTCTTGAACCAAACTTGCCTTAGAAGCCTTAGTATTTACGCAATGCATGACATTATTTAAGGTCATGTTTGGCTGAAAAAATTTAAATATACTGATAAGAAAAATTCCAGTCCAATCTAGTACCGATCGGAGCAGTTTCACAAAAACTAGACTGTTTTATGTTCTTAATTTTTATAATATTCCAAGATATGTATTATGTCCTAGAAATCAATGTCTAGGTTTCCCATACCATTGACATTGTTATACTGAGTATTTATCTACCATCCATCCCTTGGGAAATGACCAAAATACCCTTGGTGTCATTTCTTACACTATATTAACCCTAAGGGTATAATTGTCATTTCACCCCTCTTTGTACTGTCTAAAGGCATATACTTGCTCTAAATAGTCATACTTATACCATATGGGACATTTCTAGCATGTCTAGAATGACCAAAATGCCTTCCATCTATCACTGGTACAATGTGACTACACAGTGGTATTTTCATAATTTCGCACTTTTTTAGGGTTGTTCTGGACTCTGGCCTACTTAACTATCTAGTCACCTTATTGGGCTTATTGTGGCACCATTTGGGCCTTGGTATGGGCTCATTGCCTTTATGGCATAAATCCCAAGATATCTCTCCCGACTATATTTATCAGGTATTTTATTCCACTATAAAATCCCGTAAGAATTCTACAGGATTCCTTTTCTGACTCTGTCAATTTTATAAATTCTTATATTAAATATAGGAATTTATTGTAAGGTTTCATCTAACTCTGATGTCTAAAAAATGCCATAATAATTCCTTCTGACTTCAAGAATTTATATCAATTAATCGGGACCTCAAATCAAAATTATGTGTTGTGTTAAACTGACCGAAATATTTTTGTCTATCTACTGGTAAAATTTGGGACTAATCTAATTCTAGGCATTTTTTAGCCTTTTTTAGTTCAATTTTCTCATAATTACATTTAGGTCCTTAACTTTTTGCTTAATTACATTTAGATCCCTAAACTTTTGATAATTACCACTTTTAGCCAAACTTTTGTTTCTACTTTAACTTTTGGCCTCTAACCTTTTCTAATTTTTGTTTAGGTACCTCTCTTGCTTCAATACTCATTTAACCTTTATTATTCCTTCTTAACATTGTCATAATCCTTTCCAAACCTCTTTCCACTATCAGTATTATACAGATAGGGAAAAATTAGGATATGAAATTTCTACTACCCTTAAAATAAATTGTCCTCAAAATTTAATTGGTACCTTAGTCAGCAATCTTGGATAGATATACTTGTCTTCTTTATGACTAAGGATTGGGGTATCTATCTTTGATCTTCTATCTTAACATCTTAGCAAAGTACCTTTCATGTCCGCAAATCTTAATATCTTTACTGTTATTACCTTTCTCCTATTTTAAATCAACTCAATCAGAGTTGAACGCTACCTTATTCTATTACTTGCTTACTTGTTTTGCATCTATTTGCATATGGACTTGCGAGTAGTGTCTATTTCTTTCATATCAAATTCTCTCGAATACTGCTATATTCTGGAGTTTATGTCAACTAGTCATCATACCTTTAGCGTGTATTTCTTATTATTTCTCTGACCATCTAGCGGAATTCTCTGAACATCCACAAACATCACCTCTCATTTTCGTACCATTATACTTCTTATCATCTTTAATAACTTTTCATAATACAAAGAAAAGATTTATGTCATTATTATTTCTTTACTTTATTGCTAGATAGGAGTACATAGGAGCACATACTCTAACATGCATAATGCCTGGCCAACATATTGCAGGACTATATACCTGCCCATGAATGCAAATCTCTAGCATCGGAGCTCAAGCATTCCTTTTCTGAAATGCTAGCTCTAACACTCGGAGCTTTAGCATATTTTACAAACATAACTTAATGCCTGGCATTTCATGCAAGGAGTGAAAGCTCTCACTTGCTACTTCATTTGTAACATAATACTTAAACATCTTATCACTTTTTAAAAAGGGAGCATCTCTATCTGTTTCTAAAGTTAGATATAAAGCCACTTCTCAATACATGTTTCTCATTTTGTATCATATCACATATTTCTTATGGCGTATCTCATTACGTAACCGTATCATGGCATATCTGGCCAAATCTGGCTACATCATGGTCCATCTTGCCTTATCATAACTCATTCTTAAATACCATAAGGCTAACATTCTCTTTAACTTAGGACTTTGCTAGCTTTTAAGAAAATTCTTCTAAACATTTCCTTTTAATCCATTTCATTTGGACTTGACATAAGGTTTCTAATCTCTTATTATTCATAACCCTTTCTAACTTTTCATAGCTCTTTCTATCATTTTAAATAACTCTATGCATATATGCCAAACTTCTGTTGCATTTACATCTTTTTCATCACTTCCCAGGGGGTCATCTATCAATAGGCTACTCTTGCCTGAGCACGCTTAACTGAAAAGCGCATATATAAATTTGAAGTACTGGTGCTAATAGGCTCTAATCTTGGTACTTTACTATCTTAGACCCTTCTTATACTATCTTTCTTGGGTCTATCTGGCCTTCTAATCTCTTTATCCTCATCTGGAGGATCTATTGGTCTCTTATTTTTATTCTTTATAATCTCATCTTAAGAATTTTTTTTGTCCTTACTTGATCATTTCTCCTATCTTATGAGATGTTCTCATAAATCCTTGGTACTCAGGGTTAATTACTCTAACTTTGATCATTTAGTTCCTGTTGCATGTACGAAGATTCTGAGTTCAGTCCCTAATAGTAATAAGGCTATATGAAATTAACATCATGGTTACTCTCTCTATTATAAGTTAACCAACTTGTGAAGCTTCTATACCTTAACCTTTTCCTTAGTATTCATCCTTCCAAAGAAATAATGTATTTATGGTTCATTACTTTCTTTCTATAGGCTTGGTCTACTATGACCCTCAGGATCTATTGTGATCAACCGTAAGCCTTTTCAGGATCTAACTGTGACCCTATGAGCCATGCTAAGATCTAACTACAATCCTCCAGAATCTACTGCGATTCCGTTGTACTGTATTCTCATCTCTGCAAGACCTAAACCAACAGACAAAGTTACAAGGTTAGTCACTTCCACATAGTTGTCAACTTAACAAATAATTCCCCAAAAATGATTACAGAAGCCAATATTATACTTTACTCATTTCCTCTATTACTTAGGAACTTCATATATCATTTCCATCTTTCATAACTTGACTATGTCCATTACTGCAGATAGCTATGTAGGCTCTATCATGCACATATCTATCATAATATGTTCATTCTCTAGGCTCTATCTCGAGCAATCTAGCTCTATTACAAAAATGTCAACTTCTCTTGCATAAATACTGCTCCCTCTCAGAGTTACATCATCTTTCATAAATGCTTCTTATTTCATTTCATATGCATAGCATATCATTCATATATCTTATCTCTACAAAAGGGGTATGTCTTGAGTACTATAATCATTTGTCTATAGATTCACTATTAGTCCACATCTTTAATCTTATTCTCTACCCAATTGACTATTATTGTCTGATCATAAATTCTCATTCTATTCTTTAGGCATTAACTAGCTAACTATCTTGTTTATCACTTTGCTATTGTTTTTCTATTGCTTTATCATTAATAAGTTGAATTATTTAATTGCATGTCATATGGCATGGGAGTAACATAACTTTCCCATCTAGTATACTCTACCCTGTATGTACTACGTGAGGGGAGTATTCATGTATCATAGTATATGTAAGGAATTGGAAGTCACGCAGCGGAAATTAACTTAAAAATTTTTCCATTCCTTGCTAGGATCTACCGTATGTGTTTAAGTCAAGTGGGAAGAAGCATTACCCTAAATGTTCCTCTGTGACTTCCACAGCTCTTCTCTGCGGCTGGTGATCTCCTTTCGATCGCAAGAAGTCGACAGAGTATTCCTCAGTGACCTCCACAGCTTCTCTCTGTAGCTCGTGCTCTCTTTCCGATCACAAGAAGTTGACGCCTCAGGTCGGCTCCCTCTACTGGTATCCACACGAACAACATTCTAACAACGAATGACGTGCTAGCGTCTCCTGTCCCTCTAAGGCTTTCTCAACAATTCGCCCTCTCCGTCTCTACTTTAGCAGTTTCTTATTTGTAAACCTTTTGCAGGTTCCCTTCGGCCTTTTGTGTTATGTGTTGTTCAAAAAACATAGCTCCTAAAATCAGATATATAGGATGCTCTGCGTTTTTCTCAACCGAATTGGATTTTGGAATTAATCTATATTAATTCTAAAATTAATACAATATCATATATTGTATAATTTGATAAGAAACTAATTAAATAAATAATATTTATATTAAATCTATGGGACAGATTTAATTTACCTATTTATTTAATTTAAAATAAAGATAAGACGGGACTATATTTGATTTATTCTCATAAATCAAATTTGAGATATCATGTCAATTTGAATTTCAAATTCAAATGTGATAGAGATTTAATTTATCATTATAAATTAAATCTTGTAAATATCTCTTATATAAGCTATTCTATCAATTTGAATTTCAAATTCAAACATGATAGAGATTTAATTTATCCTTATAAATTAAATCTTTTAAATATCTCTTATATGAGATATCCTATCAATTTGAATTTCAAATTCAAACATGATAGAGATTTAATTTATCCTTATAAATTAAATCCTATATATCCCTTATATATAATGTATATATATGAATTTATATATATATATGAATATAAATATAAATAAATATATACATCAACCTTGGATCATTCATTGAATCTAGACACGTCTTAGATTCAATGAATCTGGACATCATAGCTCATGTGGGGCTATTTTGTGTGCGACCCTATAGGCCTATATGAAGTTGGCAGTGGGTCATTTGCTATACTGGCCCATAAGTCACAAGCGGTTTCTAGCAAGACATAACGACTACCCAAATCATATGAGGATCGATAAATGATGTAACCTTTTATACAACCATATCATGTCCCTTTTGTCACGCGATATTTTGGTCATGGATGAGACATGGATAATGTCATCCTCCTATTCCTGACCATTACTTTCTCGATCCCTAAGTAGTCTGACTATAAAAATGGAACTACCTTTCCATTACAGTATGGCCATACATTTCTCAGACTCACTCATCGAGGGGCCCAATAATATCTCTCTACGAATGTGAGGGACAAATTCCATCTTGACCATTCACATTCCTCCGCATGAAAAACCACTAAGCCTGAACATAGTCTTTATGATCACTTGGTCAAAAGTAACTTTTGACTAGGTCAAAGCTGAGCGTTTGTCATGTAGGAATCCATGATGATCTCAGGTCAAAGGGCATAGTGACATGGTTTGTATATGAGAGAAGCTTATGACGTAACCCATGCAGCTCTCTCATAGCGGGTCGATCCAACACCTTGTACTCTTACATGTGCCTATGACTTTGATTTATATCTCTATACATCTTCAAAGTCATACTGGCCTTATTTCATCTCTGCTCCCACATAGATGACTGACCAGGGACATTTAGGATAAGATCATGAATTATCCAAGGATGGTCAACACAATAAATATGCAAATAATATGATAACATAATTAATAAACTCATAAATCAATAATGTTCATAAGACAATGATTGGCCCCTAGGGCACATAATGTAACATGCATGTTATCATCTGACAACTGCGAGGAGATGTAACTATTCATCATAACATATGGCAACATAAGCCATATCATCATCCCATAAATATGCTCAACCATCCCCCACACTCGCATTGCAATTAAACAATTAACTAGGTAAACCTTAAAGGACTCTGTCCCTTTATCACCTTAATTGCCAGGTTCTGATAATCTATTTTGAAACCTTAGTCATTTGCTTGTTTCACTTAAGCTGCCACGCTATCCTCTTACTAGGTATAGACTCAACCCTTCTTTACGCTTTCTTACATAAGGAATAGGGGAGTCACTTTATCTTTGAATATGTGGCTACCTCACTTTCTTTAGACATTATAAACTTCTTTCTCTTATCTTGCATACATCTTTTTCTACTAATCCTCAAGAAATTTCTGAGGCAATTTTATCTTTAGCATACTTCTCCAATATCATATTTATTCATTTAGGAATATGAGATAGCTTATCATATCAGGCCATTTTACATTACTAGGCTATATTCATTCTATCATAATGTCTCTTATTGCCTGTAAGACTTCTATGTCCCTATCCTGAAGGACTTATGTGTCCTTGGTCCCATTGTAATCTAACTGTAATCTATAACTAAGTTAGCTATTTTCTTTCAGGTAATTGAGGAAGGGTCTGGCTTACATCTCTATGCCATTCATACTTTTAATTTTTCCCCTTATCCTCCTAGATTACCAACAGGTGAGAAAGTATCTCTTATTAACCTGAATGTTCATGTGGATGAACTCGGCTAAGTATTCATCAAAGGGTTTCTCTTTCCCTTGCACTAACCCTTAGCCTTGGCTTATCTCCATCTAACTAAGAGGAATGCTCCTTAGAAACTTTTCAAGAAAAACTTCACAAGTGAGCAAATAAATCTCCATCTCTATGGATTAACTTCTACACCTCTCTACTATCTCTTAACTCTTTCTATCTGTTAGTCTCAATTTACTCTATACTAGCTGCAGTTCTTTTCTGGCCTATCTTTGGATCCTGACTAACTTGAGTTACATAGATCTCATTCATCATCTAGCACTATTACTTTTGTTCTCTAGGGTGCTCTACCCTAGGTGTGTTAGGTTACTGTCTCTTCGTGATGGGATCCGTCTGTTTTAGAAACATAAACTTTCTATCTATTAGCCATCACGTCTTTAACCTTAAGCCACATGCTAGGCTAATTTCTAGGCAAGTCTTAATCTGACTTTAATTCTCTCGCAATGTAGATCTACTCCTGATGATCACATGAAGGATATATTTCTAAACATTTTCTTAAACTAATCTTTTATATCCCAGTACCTTGTACTATTTTGCTTGCCTGTATCATGTGCTAAACCTTTAACTGATAAACTTTAGTGAGGTTGTCATATCGTAATTTTCCCTATCTTTATAATACTGATAGTGGAAAGAGGTTTGGAAAGGATTATGACGAATATTAGAAGAAATGATAAAGGTTAGATGAGTCTTGAAGAAAGAGAAGGACTAAAACATAAATTAGAAAAGGTTAAAGGCAAAAAGTTGAAGTAGAAATAAAAGTTGGGCAAAAAGTGGTAATTTCCAAAAGTTAAGGAATTTAAAATGTAATTAAGTAAAAAGTTCAAGAATAAAATTGTAATTATAGAAAGTTCAGCTAGAAAAGGCTTAAAACTGCCCAGAAGTATTTTAGTCTCACATTCCATAAGTAAATAGAGGAAGTTATTAATCTAGCATGATACAGAAATTTTATTAGGGCTTCAGACAATAGATATTTATCTAATAGTCTGAAAGTTATCTGAAATTTTATCAGATTTCATGGACTTTAGATATAAGTAGGAGAATTATAGGAAAGTGTGTCCTATAGTGTTAGATGTCATGGATCTGACAGAACCTCAGAAGGAGTTTTGTATAAAAAGTTATTCCTACATAAGTGAATTTTGATGGGAGTTGAGAACACCCGCAATCCGATTATGGGATTTAGCAGTATGTAAGCCTGGATAGACTAAGATCAGATGACCTCATATATAGGCCCATGATGATGCCAAGGAGGGACCAAAACCCAAGGTACCAGTTCATTAGCAGAAGGGGTCAGTGTCTAGAAAAAGTGTGAAATTACTAAAATGCCCCTAGATGCCCAGATTGTACCAGTGATGGATGGAGGGCATTTTGGTCATCTGGAACAAGCTAAGAACGTGGGATATAGTATAAATATAATTATTTAGAGCCAATATATGCCTTGAGGCAGGGCAATGAGGGGTAAAATGACAATTATGCCCTTAGGGTTAATATAATGCAAGAAAGGACACCAAGGGTATTTTGGTCATTTTCCATGGGATGAATGGCAGATAAATATTCAGTTTATCAATTTCAATGGTATAAGAAGCCTAGAAATTGATTTCTAGGACATAATTCATATCCTGGTATATTATAAAAAATTAGGAATAGAAAACAGTCTGGTTGTTGTGAAACTGCTCTGATCGGTACCGGATTGGACTAGAATTTTTCCAAAAGCTTCCTTACATGAGAATTTTACCACATACCCCCATGAGGTGTCCCTTGAGCTTTCCCTTATGATGTCATAATTATTCCTTTTTGAAAAAGTTAAATCCAAGATTAAATGTGAGCCTTTAGATCAAATAGTGCATAAAGTAATCTTGGCCATTGATTTTTCATGAAATTTTCTGTAAATACCCCCTTAAATCTGGTTCAAAACTGTGTCCTCATGAACCTTTGGGAAACTCTTGCAAAATGGAAACTTAAGCCAAGACAAAGAAGATTCAAGGTACCAAAGTTCAAGTAAGCTAGAGATTAAAGGTAAGCAAGATTATAGTTTTTGAAATTCTTCTCTGTTACTATTCAATCACATGAACAGTGATTGGATTTCATTATTTTGATTCTTCCAATGGTTTTAAAATGAAAAGTTGTGTGGGATAAAGTTAAGAAACAAGTATGGGAAGCATTAGAATCAAAATGGGAATTTTTGAAAGAATTGTGTGCATGTGTTCGGTTCTATACAAAAGGCCATGAAGGAGCTGGAATTTCATGATTCTAAGCTCATAAATGGATTCAAAAGATAAAATTGTGTAGGGTTAAGTTAAGACATCAATTGGTTCAAGAGTCAAGTTGATTAGTAAAAATTAGAGAAAGTATGATAATAAAGAGTGTAACAAGGTTGGTCTTGAACATGGTTAGAGTTCATGAGTCCTAATGAATTATGTGATGAATATGAATGTGTTTAGGACCTTGAAACATCCAAGAATATGTTGGGAAGTGATTGACATAATGGCTTCATGGTTGGAAAGCTAGGGAGCAAATGCTAAAGATCAAGAGGAAAGCTTAAGTACAAGGTAGTGAACTTACCTCTTTATGTGCTTGATGTGGTATGCTTATGTGTTGACATGTATATGATATTTGAATGATATTGTGACATGATAAATGATGTTGAATGTATTGTGAATAACATGTTTTGAATGGCCATGCACTTTATGTAAAAGTATATAGCATGATGACATGTCACTAATCAAAGAAAGTTAATGAAATTACATATCATGCATTAGCATTCATCTTGCATATTTAAGTGATAATGTTTGCTACTGATATTCCCTAGAATCTCACTCTCACATAGCCAACCAATCTATATCTAGCATGATGGAAAAGGTATACATGGAGAAGAGCTAAAGAATGGAAGAAAGGAATGGAAGTAATTAAAATCTTAGTATATGCTATGAATTATCTATGTATGTAAATGCCACATAAGGTGCTTATTTATGTGATGAAACTATTTGTAATAATTATGGCATATGTACATGATTTATATGAATATTGAGAAGCTTACTTGATGGCTTATACATGTTGGAACAATTATTGAAAGTCAAAGAAAAGAAACTGAAATGGTAAAAACGTAGGTTATGAAGTAGTTGTGTTGTGGCTTCAGTTTGACCTAGCAAATGAAAGAATTATTTCACAAAATTTTATCAGCGTGTATTACACATCTAGAGCTTTTAGTGCATAGGTAGAACGTTTCATTTAGATGTGTATAACAAGAGAAATAAATTTCTAGAGTAAGGGACCATAATTTGTCTTCAAAATTTTTGACCAAATGAACAGTAAACTTTAACGAATAAATTGTATTAATTGGTTAATCATTTGATCTGAAAATTATTTTTTCCTTAAATTTAAAGATTTTAGCTTCATGTAACTTTTTGAATCACTTCATTTTGATTTTTCTAGAATTAATTATGATTTTTCGAAGTTCATTACATAGTTTGGAATACCATATGAACAGTAATCCGAGAAAGAAAATTTCCAGATCTAGCTAATGAACTTCCAAAGGCTTATAAGTGGTTCTAAATGCTACTAAGTGGTCCCTAAAATATATAAAAGTAAGGATGTTTCAGAGGTCATCATCTTCATTCTTGTTATCAGGTATATATGCAATCTAGTCACAACCTGAGTACTGGCTAGTCGTGACTTATATTCTCTGTAAACTTTAGTCATAGCCATCTCCACTTGCTCGTCATAACTTGACAGCTCTGTGTTCTTCAGTTGAGACCATAGGTCATCTTTTGTCTCAACCTAATCTACTTATACATTAGTTGCATCTTATGTCTTGGACTCATTACGACCTGATAGCTCTAGAGATTCCTGTCACAACTAATGGTCTTTACTTGTCACGACTAAAAACTTCTGTAAATATTTGTCACAATGTGTGACTTAACTCATCACGATTTATCTTGTCTGGAACTTCTAGTCGCAACCTAAACTACTTCATATGGCGACCTGGTATAGCTTTCTTTAAATATTCACTCCTAATGTTCTTGACTTTGATGAATTTGAGTAAATTAAAATTCATTCATATCTATACATCATAATAACATCAAATAGGGAACATATTCACATAAATGTTCAACCAACTATCATTTCATTATATCACACAAAACTTCATATTTCATGTCACCATAGCATTTGTACATCTATTACATACATGTCAATTACATATTCGGGGTACATTATAACTATCATATATCTATGTATTTACTTTACACTTTACATATTTACATTACCACTCATATCTTTTTACATTGTTTTCTAGAGAATCATAGACTGCACATACTTCTGTATACAGAAGTACCACCCCTATATATCTGCTGGCAAATCATTTGCCAAAAACTCACTTAGCTCTATATGCCATGTAGGGGTATATGTTAGTATCTGACTTACTACGATCTCATGTCAGTCTGCTAGAGCATAGACTTGATTTAGGTTAATGCCTTTTACTATATATTTGTTTATCATCCTTGCTATAGCATTGAGAAACTGCATGTAAATTGTCTGTTCTTGATCTTTACTTCTATCCATCCCTTGACCTAGACTGAGTAATTCACTCTCCATAGCTTTTTTGAGACTGATATGGTCAATATTATCTGTCTTTAACAAAGAATGCTAGGGTTTATTATGACCAGGAACATCACACTAATCTTTCTCTATAAAATAACATGTTCCTGGACCTTGAGAATGGACAGGGACTATCATAAACTCTAACTGGATCTCTAGATTAAGGGACTATTGTATATCACTTATCTCAAATATATTCTCAAACTCTGGTAGAGGAGGAATAATATCTGATCTACCTTTAATCCAATACCAGTATTAAGCTTCCTCAGCCGTAATTTGTCCTCTTATCAGAGGAATAAAGCTTACATCAGGGCTAGAGGTCACTCCAACAAACTCATACTATATAAAGTCACTAGACTCAACATCATCTGGTACATACATAGCTTCAAGATGAATTTCTACATAACCTCCAGACTGTAGGTTTGAGTCTACAGAAATATCTATGGGACATTCTACTGTAGACTTCCCTGACTTATCCCCTATACTCTCCTTGGTTTACTGTAGTTTTTGATCCAGTCCTAGACGCAATCATCTTTACCCTACAATAACTAACTTAATATCAATTATGCAGATATTTACTTATACATCAGTCTATAAATAATCTATTCAAAGTATTTCTTAAGCCAGAATCTTTTGCTCTGATACCAAAATGTCATGTCCTTATTTTTAACCTTAATTATACTCATTGGAAAGTCATTGGAACCAATTACATAGCCTTTTGCCTTAGAAACATGTATTTTCAAAAGAATTGCTCTCGGGGGTAATGTTCACTCTACTGTTCATTTGATAATTCCAGAACATGTACCCAACTTTGAAAATTCATAATTAAATATAGAAAAATCAAAATAGGTTGGTTCCAATTTCTAATGAAAAATATTTTATTAAAATTTGAAGAAAAAATATAAAACTAAGGTTCCATTATTCCAATGAAATCAGTTTATTTGTTGAAAAATACTGTTCATTTGATAAAATCTGGAAATTCCAGTTTCTTTGCCTTAACTTGAAAAATTAATTTCTCTTTCATTACTTGTCCAAATGAGTCGTGTTACCTATATATTTAAATATCAAGATGTTATCTTTAAGATAACAAAATTTCATGGAAAAATTCATTCATTTACTATACAAAATTAATGTCGGAACGTTACTGCCTCTAGTTGCTTACTCTCTCTTAGTTCCAAATTTTAACTTCAACTTAGAAAAATCATAAAAAATAGAATACTTAACCAATTGAGGTGTTCTTTATGTCCATTGATAGATATGTATATTAGATATTATCATACCAAATTTTGAGTTCAAAATTGTAGGTTAAGATGTCATAATCATCATCACACTACCACGGCCTCAGAACACAATTACATAATCATACATCATACACCCATCATATCCTTCCATAGAACATGTAACTCATATAATTGATTATACAAGTTCAACCATATATGTTTACTCTTTTTCCTTGTGAGGTTCCATAACCTATGACATGGTTATGCATATGGAAAGAATGAGATTTCATGGAAATCCCAATAGCAAGGCATACAAACTATAATATCATGCATGATTAATTGGATGCTTAATATATTATCATGAGATGGGAGCTACTTCATAATGGTACACAAGCAAACTCTAACATGCATATTGTCATGACATAAGTTGTAAGGAGTTGCAATCATTCATACTTCATCATCAACATGATGGCATAATCTCAAGCTCAACCAAACACCATAATCAACAAGCAAACATACAATTAAGCATACATGAAACTATAGTTAGGTATTCTTGCTACCTCTTAGTTATCCTTGTCAAAGTCTCCTTGAGATAATTTCCTTCCTTCACAAATGTCAAAAACTAGGCATTACAAAGCAACATCAATTTATAACTCAACTTGAACACAATACCAAGACTAGGTTTTCACTAGTTTCCATTCTTTCTCTATTTTATGTTTCATACTTCCATCTTTCCAAAATAAATTCTCATAGTTCATTTCCACATAATTTTTCATGTAGAATTCAAATATGAAGCTAGAATTCCCAAACACAAATCACATTATAAGCTGCTATGCCAAACCGAAGCAAACCCTTGATTTTTCAAGAATTCACATTTTGATTTCCAATACTTGTTCTCCTACTTTATCCACACACAATTCTCCATTTTAAACTCATTGGAAGCATCAAAATTATGAAATTATAACATATGAATAGTGGCACATACAGTAGCAGCCATGAACACAAACTTCTAACTACATGCATATTTAAATTCCCAAGCTTATACCACTTGATTCTAGCTTGTTTAAGCTTGTCTAAACTATCCACAACATAAAACTCATATTCTTTTCACATGTGGATAGAACTTCCAATAGAAACCACAACGGAAATATGGAACAAAAATCCCTTAAAATTAAGAGCTAACTTGCTAGAATTAAGCTCAAGAACAAGGGAGATAGTTACCTTGCTTGTTGCTCCAAGTTGTGTGCTTCTTTCTTGTCCAAATAAAATTTGGCCAGATGTTCCCTAATGGTACCATGCATGCCGCACCTATGCTGGTTTGGGGGGTATTTATAGAAACATTTGAGTGGAAATGGATGGCCAAGATTGATTTAGTTACTATTTAATCTAATGGTCAATATTCATTCTTGAACCAAGCTTGCCCTATAAGCCTTAGTATTTAGTCCATGCATGACATCATTTAAGGCTATGTTTGGCTGAAAAAATTTAAATATACTGATAGGAAAAATTCTAGTCAAGTCCAGTACCGATCGGAGCAGTTTCACAAAAACCAGATTGTTTTGTGTTCCTAATTTTTATAATATTCCAGGATATGTATTATATCCTGGAAATCAATGTCTAGGTTTGCCAAACCATTGACATTGTTAGACTAAGTATTTATCTACCATCCATCCCTTGAGAAATGACCAAGGCTATATTAACTCTAAGGGTATAATTGTCATTTCACCTCTCTTTGTACTGCCTCAAGGCATATACTTGCTCTAACTAGTCATACATATATTATATGGGATGTTTCTAGCTTTCTAGATTGACCAAAATGCCCTCCATCTATCACTGGTATAATCTGACTCTATAGGGATATTTTTGTAATTTCACACTTTCCCAAGCTTGTTCTGGACTTTGGCCCACTTAACTGTCCAATCACCTTATTGGGCTTATTGTGGCACCTTTTGTGCCTTAGTAAGACATCTCTCTCGATCATATTTATTGGGTATTTTATTGTACTGTAAAATCCTGTAAGAATTCTACAGGATTCCTTTTCTAACTCTATCAATTTTATAAATTCTTATATTAAATATAGGAATTTACTGTAAGGTTTCATCTGACTCTGAGGTTTTAAAAATATCACAATAATTCCTTCCGACTTTAGGAATTTATATCAATTAATCGGGATCTCAAATCAAAATTATGTGTTGCGTTAAACTGTCCGAAATATTTTTGTCTATCTACTAGTAAAATTTGAAACTAATCTAATTCCAGGCATTTTTAGCCTTTTTCAATTCAACTTTATCATAATTACATTTAGGTCCCTACTTTTTGCTTAATTATATTTAGGTCCCTAGACTTTTGATAATTACCACTTTTGGCCCAACTTTTGTTTCTACTTTAGCTTTTGGCCTCCAACCTTTTATAATTTTTCTTTAGGTTCCTCTCTTCCTTCAAGACTTATTAATCTTTATTATTTCTTCTGATCATTATCATAATTCTTTTCAAACCTCTTTCCACTATCAGTATTATACAGAGAGGGAAAAGTTAGGATATGACATCTTACAAACCATCTTTTCCTTAATCTTAAATACCCTTCCATCGTACATTTTGTTCTACTTCCATTTCCTCAATCTATTTCCTCTTGCATCGTCTTTGTCTTACTCTCTTTTCAGCTTGCTTAAAATGGCATCCTCTTTAGCCTCTTCTCCTTACCATTCACAGAAAAGAACGAGTGATGATTTTGAGGATAAGCATCCTCTCTTAGACCTGATACCTGCTTCGTCATTTTTATACCTCCTCAAACATCTGGATGAATTTATAAACAAAATGTATACATTGGAGAACTCCGTTGAGGAGCTCTTCCTATAGGTAAAGAACCTGCAAGAAAGCGTCAATAGTCTTCATTTTGATCTCTACCGCCAATATTACCAACGACATTTCCACTACCCTTCAGATGGGTCAAACGACTCCCAAAACTCAAATGACTATGCTTTATCATCTGATTGAAAGGCTTCACGCCTTTCGGCATCTATCTCCTTTTTTATACTTTTTAGCACTTGGCATGAGAATGAGATAGATTTATGTAAAATATAAAAAATAGTATGATACAATATTTTGTAAGGAATAAGCAAAATAGAATATTTGCTAAAGTTAGTTATTATTGTTCTGATCAATTTGCTCAAAGCTCAACAAATTAATACATTAATTTTACCTTGTTTAATTTTGTAAATAATTGTTTAATCAGTACCTTAAAGGAAATTGAAATTGGAGTACATGTGCATAATTTGAGAAAAAAATATTAATCAAGTATAATTTATGCAATAAATTGATTATGCAATAAATTACAAATTACTAAATACCGTTGCCTTACTATCTAATGTATTGGATTCAAGATAATATATATATATATAATCCTCAAATATATATATATTCCATGATTAAAGCTTTTTACACCAGTTTTTTTGAAAACTCGCTATTACATATACTTTTAACTGTAGTTATACATAAAATTGCCATATAAAGACTTCACTGTCAAACTTTTTATAGTGATTTTATTAACAACCACCATTATAAGTATATTTAATGGTCATTATTGATAAAATCTGCTATATAAATTTAAATTTTTTTGCAAAATCTAGTCTGCAGTGAGCTTAAAATTTACTTTTCACATAGCCGCGAGTGGTCCCATTCTCTGCCCCACCACCACAGACTTGGACAAAAGGCATTTTTTGACTTTTTCTAACTAATTTTGGTGATTCCATCATTGTTGTCAACATCGTTCACTATCTTTGTCTTCATTCACAAAGTTATAAGTCACAGTTTAACTTCATTATTTTGTGGTATGTAAATATCACACTGTGGGTATGTAGGCAAGTGATTCACTGAAGTGGGTTATAGAGTTTTGGGTTTTTTTGCTGAATAAACTGAACGAGTTTTGTTTATATATATGTTTGTGTATGTTATGAACTATTGAGTATTTTGTTGCTGAAAAACTGAATGAACTGTTTTATTGCTAAAAAAATAAGCAAATTTATGTGTGTTGTTAGTTGAACTGTTATGTTGTTGGTGAACTATTTTTCATGCATTCATGCTCTAATGAAATGTTTTGTTACTGAAAAACTGAGCATATTATGTCAGACTACTCTGTAGGCTCAGGACCAAATCATATATATATATCAGTTCCAGTGTGTTGTTAGTTGTATTGTGTTCTTAACTTTATTTATTATTTTTTGAACAGAGCTTGGATGGTTCAGGTTTAATAGGTTTAGGTTCAGGTTAATCTGAGAAGAAAAGAGTAAGAGGCCTAACCAGTATGACACAGGTCTCTAGGACAGACGAGGGGTCAAATCCCACGAGGTTTCTAGTTGAGTTTGATTATAACATGAAGGCAACTGGTCAAAATGGGCTAGCGTTGAACAACTATGTTGGCCATATAGTACGTGCTAAGATTAGCATTGCAAACCCTAACTGGAGGTCAGTCGACCATAAAGACAAGGATTTTGCAGGAAATTTTGGTATATTTATAATTCTATGTTACACCTATTTAATTTAGTTATTCTTAACTTTTGTACCTTATTGCAGCTTTATGTTATGTTTTTTTTGTACTTCCACGCAACAAAATTTTGACATTCCTGCCACTATAAGCAAGAAGCATCATATGTTATATTAAATTGAACCTTGCGAAGGATTACCTTTGAGGCAGTAAGATAGGGGAGCATCTAAAGGACACATACCCTAATGTTAGTGACAAAATTTGGACATTATTTCGTCAACAACCAGTTCATATTTTATAGTACGTATTGGACTCTACTTGTCATAGCCCCTGAAGCTAATGTGGTGTACTGGTTTGATTCATTTTTGGATGGATAGATACTAAGATTTCATCCATCGTTAACATGTGAGTTTTTTGTCATATATTTGTTAACATAAAAATTTAGTAAGTTATATGATATCTTTTTTTTCTAATTAGAGATAAGGCTGTGCAAGGCTTCTACTTAGTCAGTAGCCATTCTGGTAGTCCTAAACCTTCATGAATTTATCCTCAAGTAGCCATCAAGTACTTTTATCCATAAGTGGGCGGATTCAAATAATTGCTTGAATTGTTGAGTGATTTCTTCCAATAGGGAATTCACTTCCAAAAGGTACCTACAAAGCTAAGAAAGTTTTATATCTGATGGGTTAGGGTTTAAGAAAATCTATGCTTTCCCTAATGATTGCATCCTGTATAGGAATGCATACGAAGGGTTAAGTAAGTGTATAATGTAATGTGGCACTCCACGATATAAAGCAAAAAAGACCATTAGTGGTGATAATGATATTAGAATTAAAAGACCTCCTCTAAAGGTTTTATGGTGTCTTTTAATAATACTACAGTTTAAGCATTTTTTGCTAATACTATAGAGGCAAAAAACTTGAAATGGCATTCCGACAAGAGAATAAGTGATAAGAAAGTACTTCGACACCCGACCAACTATGCTGAATGGAAGAGAATAAACCAAATGTATAACATCCCAAATTTTCCCTATCTATATAAGACTGATAGAGGAAAGAGGTTATGAAGAGATTGGGATGGTAATCAGAAGAAAAGATAATGATTAAAATAAGTGTTAAGCCAAAGAAAGAGAGAAGGTATAAACTTGTAAAGCAAAAGGGGCTAAATTGCAATTTAGAAAAAGTCTAGGGACTAAATTTCAATTAGTGAAAATTTCAAATGGTCATTTTGGAAAAGAAAGGGACTAAAGTGAAAATTTTAAAAGTTCCATGGTGTAAAATGAAAGTAGACATAAGCTTTGGGCCATTAACTGTAATTATGAAAAGTTGAGGGCCTAAAGTGCAATTT
Source organism: Leucaena leucocephala (assembly GCA_037074615.1). NCBI lineage: Eukaryota > Viridiplantae > Streptophyta > Magnoliopsida > Fabales > Fabaceae > Leucaena > Leucaena leucocephala. The sequence continues at coordinate 19,791,975 of CM073515.1, read as the reverse complement.
TTAAAAGTTCAGGAGCAAAATGGTAATTATAGAAAGTTGAGCCAAAAAATGCCAAAAACTGGCCAAAAGCATTTTAGTCCTCAATTTTACCATAAATAGAGAAAGTTATTCTGATCAGTTTAATGCAAAACATAATTTTTATTTGAGGTCCCAAAAAATTGATATAAATTTATGAAGTCGAGAGGTTATTGCAATATCTTTCAGACCTTATAATTAGATAAAATTTGATAATAAATTTTTATAATTAATATAAAAATTTATGAAACTAACAAAAGTAAAAAAGGAGTACTGTATAATTAATTATGAAATTTACGGTGAAATTGGACACCAATAAAGGGTTAAAGGGAATGTAGGGAATTTTTATCTGGACTTATAGATCGCAAAAAATTATGACATTATGTAAGAAATTCATTTTATATTTGAATAAATTTATAAAAATTTTAGAACTATTAAAAGAGGTGTCTAGCATTTATCCCAAAAATCAAGGTGATTTAAGAATATTAGTATAAGGAAAGTGCCTTGGGATTTGTGCTAATTAGTTATTGGACCTAAAAGAGACCCAATATGGTGTCAATATGAAGTCCCATAAGCCCAAGATCAAGTCTTGGAGCTTAAGCCAATTTTGGATATTTTATGAATTTTTTTAAAAAAGGGAGAACATCCAAGCTAATGTAAGAGATAAGGAAGTTGCACATGGTATGACCCATACACCATGTGCAATACGCCACTTGGAAGCAAGAATAAGGAAAAAGAGTTTGGACATGTGCTAAAATGAAGTAAAATAATATAAGAATTAACCTAATGGTGATTAAGGTTAATTAACCCAAAAATCAACCAATCAAATTAAAGATTAAACCATTGTAATAATTAGGAAAAGTGAGGTTATTATGGACCCAAGGTGCCAACATTTTGGCTATAAATACCCTTCTCATTCGTCAACAAAACCGTGGCCTCTTGAACCTTGGAGAAACTATGGCCAAATGGAAACTCAAGCTAAAACAAAGGGAGATTCAAGGCACTTTGATCCAAGGTAGTTAAGGTATAAGGTATGTAATCCTTCCTAGTTTGTTTGTATGAGTTTTAGAAGGATAAAGCTTAAGTTTTAATGATAGAAAAGTGAGATATTCTCTTAGTAACCTTGCTGTCCAAATCTGGGCAGAAATGAAGAAAGAAGAAAAGCAAGATACAATCAAATAGAAGACACTTAGATAAGCTAGTTTGATGCTTGGTTATTGGATTGAGTTGATATTCTTGACTTTGCTCTTTCTTGAGGCCTTTCGACCAAGGCTGTTCTGGATATGAGGAGATGAAATTTCAATGATCTAATGCTTCCATTGATTTTAAAAGATGATCTTGTGTAGAATTGGATAGGTTTGGAACCTTAGAAGCATTGGAATTTAAAGTTATAATTTTTGAAGTCTTCTCTATTACTGTTCACATGTATGAAAAGTGATTGGAATTTTATGATTTTGATGCTTCCAATGGTTTTAAAATGAACAATTGTGTGAAGTAAAGTAGAGAGAAGTATTGGAAGTATTGGAATCAAAATGAGAATTTTTGAAAAAAAAGGGAAGTTATGCAATTATATCTAGAACAATGTGTAGCTCCTAGAATTTGTGAATTTTGAGTTCATAAATGGATTCAGAAGGTCAAATTGTGTAGGCTAAAGTCAAGAATCAATTGATTCAAAGACCATGCTAATTAACAAAGATTAAAGAAAGTTACTTTAGTAGATAAAATTCAATGTTCAAGGAAGTAGGATTGTAATAAGTTAATGGTAATGCAATGTTAGGATTTGGTTCGTGTGCTCAAAGGGGCAGTCACACATCAAGAAGTAGGAAGCAAGATGTAAAGGAAAAGGATAAGGAGAGCAAGGAGTATGAGGTAGTGAACTTACCTATTGGTATGCTTGTGTTGCTTGGATATTTTATGTGATGTTTGCTTACTTTGATGATGTGAAGTATGTATGATTAAGTAATACTCTATTTCTTTTTATGCTATGGCCATATGTTATAATTAATGGACATGAAATCATGTAAGTATCATTATGCATGATCATTAAGTGCACACATAGAAACATCAAGCATATAGTTGCATACATTGTATGATTTCCGTTTACTACTTAGATTTCCCCCAAAATCTCATCCCCTCCTTGTCACCCCAAAACCAACAGGTTCTTCAAAGATGGAAGAAGATGAAGATGCAAGAAGAGGAGTTAGGAGATAGATGTCATGATTGATTGTACCTAATGATATGTTATGACTTATGTGATGTATGCTTAAAAATAATACAGTAGTTGCTATAATTAAAAATAGTAAATGATCAAATAAATGTATGGTATTTTATTAGTAATTAGTTAACATGTCAAGCTTCGTTTTGACATCAAGAATGCCTTCTTCTGACGTCTATACAAGGAGAACAAAATTTTCAAAGTTTGAGACTAGAAACTGTTTTTCAAAAATTTGACCAAATGAACAGTAAACTTTGACATCATAGTTTACTCAGTTAACTGGTCAATTGGTTCAAGTAACTATTTTTCCCTTAAATTTTAATATATTAGATTTTTTCATCATTTTGATCCACTTCATTTTGATTTTTCTAGAATTAGTTATGATATTTTGAATTTCATCACTTAATCTAGAATTACCATATAAACAGTACTTGTAAAGAGTGAAATTCCAAATTTTATAACTGAACTTCAATGGACTTGTAAGTGGTTCTAAATGCTATCAAATAGTCCCTAAGACGTATGAAAGTAAGGTGTTACGAAATGTCTCCTAAATTTGGTTGAGCCAAAGGAACCTTCAAAAAAAATATTTTAACCGCTTTTCTGTAGTAGTGTTCATTTCATTTGTAATCCAGTTAATACATTTTGTTTTGACCGAAACTTAATACATCTTTGATAAGATATATCTACATGCATGCATGCATGCATGCATGTATGTATGTATGTATGTATGTATGTATGTATGTATGTATGTATGTATGTATGTATGTATGTATGTATGTATGTATGTATGTATGTATGTATGTATGTATTATCATATCCGATTTAACAGTCCACACCTTGTTGATCATTAAATTTGACTCAAGAACCGTAATTCTATATTCATCCACCCTTCCATACTTTTCATAATTCAAGTTCTATAATTCCAACAAGAACAATATTACATACACAAGCTATCATGAAGTATGAGAATCTTGTCATATGTGGTTTAGAAGTAAGTATACGTACTTCTTTTAATTTATATTTTCTTGTATTTTTGGTATATTTATGTTGCAAATTAATGTTATAGATAAGGTATTAATATATGAGAATTATTTTTGAATTTAATCAGGACCTGGGTGAAGATTTCTTTAGAACAGATGATGATTCGCCACCATCATCACCCCTAGTTGATTTTCAATCTCTAGAAATTTATCTGAGTGGCTTTAATTAACGATGAAGGAGATGAGTCTGCAAGAAACCAAACTCCAGATTCAAGTCAACATCACCATGCCCAGCTGGTCAACGTAGTTGACTCTCTTTGAAAACCTAACGAATTCTTGAATTCTAGATAAAATTATTTTCATACATTATTTTAGTTATATATTTAATGTTTTATTTGTACTATTTTTGTGCAAACTATAATAATCTGAATTTCATAATAATATCAATTATGTATAATGATATGGGGATAAAAAAGCTTTCAAACAAAAATTAAAGCATAAATCTGTTATATTTATTCTAAGGAAAATTTTATAGAAACGAATGAGTGTGGGAGTGTGGGTGGGTGTGTATATTTAAATTTAAATTTATTTTATTCTTGTTGTATAATAACAATATATATAGATGAAATGCTAATATATTATCATTAATTTCAATTTCAAGACACATCAGTTGAAGATTATCCTATAAAAGTTGTGTTTCCAATGGATGAAGGTGTTCCACCATCTCCAAGTATTGATTTTGAATCTTTCTTGAACAACTTGGATTGGGATTCGCTTTCACAATGTTTTGAATCAGAAGTTCCTCCAAGTGCTCTATATATCAGCTCGCTCTTTGGAACAACAAGTTCCTTTGAAAGACTCTTGTCATTCTCTTCAAAATGTTTCAAATGATCAACAACATCAAACTCAGCCAACTCTACTCCTGAGTTTTCAAGCCATTATCACCAACTCAACCGTTTACATCCAACTCCCCCAAATAAGAGGTTTATTCTTTTTATTCATGAAAAATCAGTGAAAAGTCCACGATAAAAATTTTATTGACCTAATAGAAATTTTTAACCAATTTTTTTATTCATTCTCTCACTACAGTTTAATGGTTAATTTCTAATTAGTGATATTTTGCTCTAATATTATTTTTATGGTAGAGGTTTATTATTCAAAATGAAAAAAAATTGAAGACTAAATTGTTAAATTTTATTTGTTGAGTTCAAGAATAAAAAAATAATAATCTTGAATGGATTAAATTATTAATTGTTTTCTTCATTTTTCATTATTTCTTTTCATTGGACGATCAAATGTTAATTTATTTTTCAAACTATATATATATATATTTATAGGCAGAAGATATCAAGCCTTAAGCAATGCAACTGTGAGAAAAGCCAATGTCTAAAGCTGTAAGTATGCTTTATAAGTATGTATTAATAATTATGGTATTATCATTATCACTCCTATTATTAATCTATGTGATTTTTTTTCTTGTCGTTATAGTTATTGTGAATTTTTGTCTCTGAAAAATCATGCGACCAATAGTGTAGCTGCCAAGGTTGCTTTAACACATTAGAATATGAAACCACAAATATCACGGAGAATTAATGTAGGAATTGAGTTATTAAGACACTTGTCTAACCCTATTACTTTTACATAGTAGCAGAGGAGGTGCAGCAGGAAAATTTATAGAGACGTGAGACTATTTCAATAAGTAGTCATCCTCCATTGATGTTATTTTTTGATTTGTTGTTATTTGTCACCTACGACATTATAGTTTTATTCCATTAAAGTTATTGAGCTTAAATATGTTGCATCATTAGTTGTGTCATTAAATATTGGATTTGAATTATTTATTGGTTAGTTGGCCGGAGGTCGTAAGGTTGCCATTGTACTTATTTGTGGATCCACAGAGTATGGATCATTTCATTAATAAGTGGAATTTTTTTGAGGTTATGGCATATGGCCCTTTTTGTGGTGATTGATTATTATATAGCTATGATCATTAGGTGTTTGAGGAATTTTAATAACTATGTTAGATAGGCAGCATCCCTTTCTAACATGTTAAGTAGGTGATAGGTAATTGTCGGAGGGCCAGTATCCCCCTCTCGCACTTGTTTGAAGGGCAACATTCCCTTCCTGTGTGTTTATGTGATTTCCTTCCTAGTCACTGTTAATAGGTTCCCTTTTATAACCACAATAGACTTGTATATAGGTCGATCCATTCCTATTATAGTTATCGTATTTTAAAAAGAAAAATTCTATTGCCGTTTCTATTACCATGATAATAGTATATGTGATTACTTCTTGGGGTTAAGTATAGTGTTCAAAGTAAGGATGTTACAATTTACAACTTATGGTTCATTTGCTCTTGCTTTAGGTGCTGCCACTATGATCTCTCTATTTTTTTTATCGAGCATTTGAGAAATTAATAGCATTAGAATTTGAACTTGTGACATATCATATGATTATGTTATACAAACAATTTATTAATGTTTTTTTTGTATGATTATAAATGATATTGATAGGACCAATATCTCTTGGGAAATCTCCATCAAGCCCTCTTAAGTCACTTCATCACCCCATCTTAAAGGTAGGGCCCGTTTAGTTTAGCTTTTGGAGAATCTCTTATGGAACATAAGTGATTTAAAAGCTCTTTTGGAGAAGAGCTTATGGAAAAAAAACTCATTCTGAATAAAATGAGTGTTTAGATGGCTATTACTAGAATAAATTTTGTGATTGATAAATTACTAGAAAGAGTATAAGGTGAAAAAAAAATAAATAATTATTTATTACTGTTCATCACATCATTATCATGAGAAGTCGCCTCTAGATCCCTCCAGAGCTAACAGTGGCAATAGAAGAAGAAGAAGATAGAAATGACGATGTCACCTCCAAATCCCTCCACAGCTAGTGATGGCGATAGAAGAACAAGACATCAACGATGGCATCACCTCTAGTTCCCTCTATAGCCATTGACAGTGACAGAAAAAGAAGAAAACAGTAACGATAGTGTCGCCTCCAGATTTGTGAACATTTGTATTCCCACAACTAGCGTGTTGAGCCACATTGAATCCTCAAAGAAGCGAGGGCAAAGACGAGCGACTTGATTGGTTCCATAGTAGAGGTAAGAACAACGATATATGATAGACTAGCAGCGATGGATATAGGGCCTGAAAGAGAGCCAAAGTGGAAAGAGGAGAGAGGAGAGAGAGTGTTAGAAAAAATAGGAAAAAATAGGGGCAAAATGGTCAATGGACAACCCATAAGCTCTTTAACCCACCAATAAGTTATTCCTATCAGATTATTCGAAACCATAGTTTGATCCATAAGCTTTTATGGATATTTGAATGTTGTTTGTTTAATTTTTGGCCCAAACTTAAAGCCCTTCTCAAACCAAGGTTTTATTGTTTCCAAATAGGCACGTAATCAAATTCTATTTTCTAGTAGCTCTCCTATTATTCCTTCAACAATTAATAATAATACTAAAAATATACTAAGATTAGATTGGATAATGTTGTATAAGGAGCAAGATAATAATATTGAAAAAATAATAAGATCATATTATATAAGATTGAAATTTTAAACTATACAAATTATATATATAAGCATCCTAAACCTAGTCCCCAACTCCCATTGCCATCTAGTTTATCTCTTCACTCCTATCAGACTATCATTGAGATTTTAGAGTAACGTTTGTTAAAACACCAGATTGTTTGTGATTGATGTTGTTGTACATGGGGCCACTCGACTTGTAGTAATTATTTCTTACTTTGGTTAGAGGTAACCACTTTTTACTTGTTATACATGCTAATGTTTGGCATATGAGTAGTTTTGGCTTGTTGAACTATTGGAATATGTTAGAATTATGTTAAGATATATAAAAATAAAATTGTCTCATGGGAGTTGTGTTTTAATAAGGCCATTCTTGGAACCTATAATATCGTGTTGAAATCTTGAGAAATTGTGATTTGAAAAATGATTATAGAATTTGAAATTGACCACTTATTAAGTGTTGAGCATGATGCATATCATAGAAATTGGTAAGTTGATTGTGTTGGTTACCATCACGTGACGGGGCTTCCATTAATGCATGATAAGGGGGTAGGCCCTAAGGGCTCTTTTCGTCCTTCTGCATAGGGATAAGCCTTGTAGGGCTCTTTTCGTCCTCCTATGTGGAGATAGGCTTTTATGTCTCTTGGATTGTGGTTCTAGGAAGTAGATTGTGTTGGTTACCATCATGTGATGAGGCATCCATTAATGTATGATGGTTGGCTCTATTGCCTCCTTCATGAGGTATGCCATAATGGCTCTTTTCGTCCTCTTGCATGGGGATAGGCCTTTATGGTTCTTGGATTATGGTTATGGGATTGTATTTGTATCATGACATTTAAAATTACTTATTTACTATGAATTATGATATTATTGTATATTTTTCCTACTTGGCACATAATGAGCACATATTGGTATGTATGATGAGTAGAATTGCTGGTTACTGAGACATTTTTCTTACCCTATGGTTATTAAAATTTTTTAGGTGATAATCTCATGCTAGGACCTCTAGGAAGGCTTTGAAGGCTTGATTAATACTATATCAATTGTATAGTCTCTTCCTTTTGATTTTGTGTGGAATAGTTGTATATTACAATAGTATGACTAATTATTCATATTCTAATATGATGTAATACTGTATTTGTATATGATTATGGGAATGCATCCAGGGATAGTGTTTTAAATATCCATGATAGACTCTTCTAAGTTATTTATAATTCTTTTTCTATCATGGAAATGATGTGGGATTTTAGTGAAGCCTTTATATCTATGATAGCTTGCAAATGATTAACAAAACTTATTTCCACTATGTTTAGTTTGTAATCAATTTTGGTAAAAATGATTTAAGGTGGTTAATTATTATTATTAGAAAGAGAATTTTACATTAAGAAATTCATTTATAACTATGGTTACATTGCGATTAATTTATATTGTGAACAAAATGGGTCCAAGTAATTAATATTAGTTATATTTTAAAAGAATTTTATAAAGAGAACAGACAAACAAAAAGGGAGACAATGACAATGAATAGAGAAACAAAAATCGAGCAAGAAGAATCAAACAATCCTTTGATCAAGCAATGAGTTTGAATGAAAGAATTCCAAAGATTTCCTTCCATGTTTTGGCTGAAACTTCTTGGCTAAAAGGAAGAAAAAGTAGAGCAAGAACTAAGATGTTGGGTAAATGAGGGAACAGTTGAAGCTTCAAAATTTTTTTCCACCATCATCATTGAGGAAGTGGCTAAAGGAGAAGGGTGATGGGGTTGAACTTTCCAAATGTGTGACTCCCCCTGTTTCTAGTGTTAAGTCGGCGATAAAGAGTGAAGAAAAAAAATCTGATGTTAATTTAATTAAGGGTTAAAGTGTAAATTTGCTACAAAAGTTTCTACTCATGATCGCTAGGTATCTGGAATTTTTTTAGGAGCAATATTGCCTTAGAAGTTTTCATATCATAGTCATATCATCCTAACTATTACCCAAAGTTAAGTTTGATTGTTAGTTGATCAATATACAGATATAGCATGCCACATGGCATCCCATTATCTTTTCTTTTACGTTAAATTGCAACTTTGTGCCAAAAGTTTTCACTTATGAGCTCTAGGTATCTGGAAAAAAAATTAGGTTCAATGTGACCCTGACCATTATCTAGATTTAGTTTAACTGTAAGTTTGACCAGATATGCTAAGGTGGTCAATACACATGTCATCCACTTCATTTTTCCCCAAGTTATATTTATAAACAAGGAAAAATTAAAAGAAATCCCTCTAAGCTTAGTCATTATCAGAGTATCACTCTCAGCATATCAAACTCTGACAACCTTTCAAGAAATAATATATGATAGTCCCATATGTTATCTTCTTATATATAATTTTGAAAAAAAGTAAAGTGGATGGCACATGTTAGTATATTTGGTCAAACTAACAGTCAAATTGAACTTAGATAACAACTAGGGCAACATTGAACCCAAAAAAACTTCAAGATATCAAGTGCTCCTAAGTGAAAACTTACTAGGCAAATTTGCACCTTAACCAAAAGTAAAAGATGTGACATGCCATATCAACATATTGGTCAACTAATGGTTAGACTTAACTTTGGGTAATGATTAGGCCGATATTGCTACGATTTGAAAACTTCTAGGTCAACATTGCTCCTAAAAAAACTATTGGATACTGAGTGCTCTTGAGTGGAAATGTCTAGGGTAAATTTGCATCTTAACTCTTTAATTAATGCTTTTAATAGAAAGGTAGTTTGGTAATTTCATGGTATTAAAACAAAATAAAAACTCTCCTTTCGAAAGAGCATAAATTTAAACTTGGCAACCCAAGCATACATAGTCATCTCAAGTGCCATCAATCTACTAATTTATTTTTTTTATACGTTTATAATGAATAAATAATATATTAACTAGGAATTAAATAATTATCCTATCTTATTTTTTTGGGCCATTACAATAAGCCTTTAGAGCCTTCCCCAAAGTATCAACAAGGGCAACCAACATTGTCAACTGAAAAATGTTAATAACTATGAGGTAAGACAAACTTCTCAGTAACTATCAATCTTACTAATCATATATACCCATATATGCCTGTGAGGTGCCAAGTGGAATAGTTATAAAACAATTATGATTCATAAATAAAGGAATAATAATCATATATTTAACCCACAAGAATAACCCAATTGCCTCCCATCAAGTCAACTGAACCTTCTTATTCCTCCTAACTGAACCCGTGGGCTAAGATAAACTACTAATGTAAATAGTTGCTCTGAAAAGCTTATCGATTATATGGTATGGACTGGCCAAATATCATAGAGCACACAATCGAACCATGGGTCCCCCTCATGGAATTGTTGAGGCGTATTGGCTCCTCATGGAACTGTTGGAGTAGAGGCCAACCATTATGCACCTATAGAAGCCATACCATGTGGTAAAGGAATAACTTTACTTCTTTATCCCAACCAACCAATATCACATATCATGGCAGTATATCATATTCTCAATGCATTTCAGTACTTTATCACATTCTTAATGTATATCATGGTACTATATCACATTCTCAATGCAAGTCATGGTACTCTTATATAGTTTCAGTATAAAGATAACATGGTATTTAATGATATAAATCAATTTCACAATATGGATCATGGTAATCTTCAACAACGGAAAAATCATTTCTTCTCAAATAATGGCACTAATTCCCAAAAGGCAATTTCTATAAGAATATACCAATAATTTATCAACATAGATTAATAATCTCATTAACTTTTCATTTCATAATACTCATAAACATTACATTAGCATGTATAACAAGTATAATGTTGTTATCTCTTGCCAAAGCTAAAGATAAATATCACCAATGGTCAACCTCGTGTTCAAGCTACAATTAAGAAGTCAATATATACAAGCATATCATCACTACACATTGGTTTGAAACTAATAGAGTGATTAACAACAACAATTAAAGGTTATAGAACCTTCTAATGACCCAAAACTCGCCATGACCTCAATTAAACCAATCCAATACTTTGTTTCATATCCAAATAGCTTTCATTACTCAAAGGAATAATCAATTAACCTCCAATATACCCAATTTAACAAAAGCCACAAATTACGATCTAAGGTTCTAACTCCAAAATATCTATTTTTGATTTTCAACCTAAATCAATATTATAAACCAATTAAACCTCAATTCCAACACATAATAACATAAACCAACAGTCAAAACTCATTTTCAATCACCATCCTATCACAAACCATAAAAATCTCAACACTTTATCAAACTCTATCATCAAAATTCCACTAAAATGAAATCTAACCAAAAGTAAATTGATTAAACGCTTAATCTAACTTAAATAACCCATTAGAACTCAAAATATTTGGTCAAAGTCCCAGCCATTTTGAAATAACCAAGAACACTAAGATTCAAACTATCAAAAATTGGGAAAACTAAGAGGAAATAGAAGAGGAGAGGTTAGAAACACTTACCCACGTATTTAGAAGCTCCAAAATACTTCCAATAGGTTGAAAATACAAACCCTAGTAGAGGCCAAGTGATTCCTCCTTTATTTTCCTTCATTTTTTGCACATCAAACTCCTCGTTATATAAAAATCTGCAACATTAGCATCTGGGCACTGATTTGAGTGCCTGGGCGTTGTTGCTCTCTGCCTCTACTTTCTAATGAAAAAATAATCACTTGAAAATATTATCATTTGATATTCACAAATTCCAAGATCCAAGACTATTTAAAATGTCTAAATATACGACTTTCAATCATCCTCCTTGGTGTTTCAAAGCCTCAAACAAATAAGATCAATCACTTATTACCTTAATTTTCCACTCAAATCAACATAATTACTACTATACCTTCGAATTAAAAATTAGGATGTTACACATGATCAATCATTGATAGATTAAAAATAAATAAATTCCTTTGAAATAAAACACCAATAAATAGAAAAAGAAAAATCCCAAACAAAATAATCCAGGTATATATATGCCTTGGTCTCGAAAGAAATAAAAGGACAATAAATAGCAAAGAAAAAAACCAAAAAATATACCTTGGGGAGATGTTGGATTTATGAAGAAAACACAAAGTCAAGGCTAGAAAGTGTAAGGACATAGAAGGAAAAATCCCACCACCTATAACACAACGGTGATAGTGAAGAAGTTCTACATTTTGAAAGTTAGAAAGAAAAAGGAATAAATAATCACCAGTGATCCATTTGAATAAAAATGGAAACCTCAACCCCACCAGCAACATGATGGTGGGGTTGAGGAAGTTCTGCATCTTGGAAGTTAGAAAGAAGAAATAATAAATAATTATCCATGATCCAGGAATGCTACAATTCAATCTTTGGGCGCTGAAAAGGAAAAAACTTTCAACTTTCGGATTTCAAGTGATTCAATGATACTGAGAAGATTTAAACATGTTATTTCACAAAGGTTTCACGATCTTTTAATGTGGCTTTTCAACATCTCTAAGATTTAAGAGGATTTCCACAAAGATTCAAGGTCTTACAATTTCCCAAGGTGGCTTTTCAACGTCTCTGACTAGGGTCCAGTGATTTTCCAAGGTTGGCCCTTAAACATCCACGACTAATCTTTAAATTTAAAATTAAAATACTAATATACTGTAGATATAACAAAATCTGTAAAAAAAAGGATTTGTTCAAAACAAATCCTAGAGTTTATAAAGAAAGAAAAAAAATCATAGAGATAATAGATTTTTTTTAAAATAAACAGGAAACCGTTCCTACAAGGTTTCAAGAGATATTTTGTTGTGTAAAAGTTGCAAGTACAACAAAATATGAGAAAAAACTAAATCTTTTTTAAAAATAGGAGAGATATAAAAATATTGATCTAAAAAGGTTACTTGAATCTGAATCTTTTAATTTAAATCTTGTTAAATTGAATTAAATTCAGATAACCTTCTTAAACTGAAATTTTTCATTTTAAATCAAAAGATTATGGAGATTTCAATATAAAATAAATGTAGAACAATTTACTCACAATATTATGAAAAGACAGATTACGTTAAGCGAATTAAGGGGACCAATCCTCATTTATATGTTTTGTTAAATTTGGTAATCCACATTCATATGTCCTACCCTTTACATCATTTAATTATAATTAGCATTACTGTAAAATTCCTTCTCTAATATAATTAATATTAATGACTTAAACTCATTTTTGTATACAATATAAATAAAAATAATATTATAAATAAATTTACTTTATTCAAAAGAGTTAACCAGAGTAGAAAAGAGTTTACTAAAATTTAAAAGCAACCCTACCATAGTTATAAAAGATTTTTCTTAATCGATAATTAACACTATAGAAAATCACCCATCCAACACTAACATGGTTAACAGAGTTAAGTTATTTTGAAAATGATATCCATGATAAAAAAGAGTGAAACTCATGAAATTGGACTATTATGGATATAAAAACTTCACATAATTCTCGCACGTAAAACTATGTTAGAAAGAATTCAACCCCACCAACATGGTTAAAGGATTCAAGCCCCCATTTAACTTTATCAAAGTTATCAACTCAAATTTTCTTGGGTAAAGTACTTAAGTGAATAACGCTAATGCCCAAAACGCTAGCAAAATTTCCAAATAATACTCATAGTATAGTAAATAGCCTATGGGGTTCATCATGTCACATGCATAATCCTAAAAGGCTATAGCCTCCTACCAGCACACATTATTTAGTACAATAATAAAATAGAAAATCATCAAAGTATAAGGAAAAGTATGAATAAAAGTAGGCCCTACAGTGGCAATATACATATACTCAATGTATAAATATAAGGGAGGATGTTGTATAGTTCAACTAGCACAACTATGCCTTCGGTGCCTTTCCGTTCAAACCAGCAATTGAACTAACTCCTAAAAAATGTTAATAAAAATAGGGTGAGACAAAAGCCTCAGTAACCATCAATTCTACTCATCATGTATACTAATATGTGCTCCGTATAGGTAATGCCTCCAAATTGTGATCTGTATAGGTAATACCTTTAAATCTTTAATGCAAAGACTACAGCCGCCAACTCCATGTCATGGGTCAGGTAATTCACCTCGTGTGGTCTCAACTGTCTTGAAGCATAAGCCACTACCTTATCATTCTGCATCAACACACAACCAAGACCTTTCAAGGATGTATCTGTGTATAGCACATACGGTACCCCTGGGGTAGGAAGAATAAGTACTGGAGCTATGGTCAATCTAGTCTTCAACTCCTGAAAAGCAACCTCACATTTTTTAGTCCAAACAAACGGATGGTCTTTCTTGGTCAACTTAGTCAATGGCAAAGCAATTTGAGAGAAATCTTGAATGAATCTTTGATAATAGCCAGCTAGGCCCACAAAACTTCTCACTTGGGTCACTCACAGGGGAGCCACCTATTTCAACACTGCGTTAACCTTGCTGGGGTCCACAGCTACTCCCTCAGTGGAGACCACATGGCCTAGGAATTTCACTTTATTTAGCCAGAATTCACACTTCGATGGCTTAGCATATAGTTGATGATCCCTTAAAATTAGTAATGCAATGTGAAAGTGCTCTTGATATTCCTTCTCACTCTTAGAGTATATCAATATGTCATCGATAAAAGCCACAATAAATCTATCTAAGTAACGTCTAAAAATCCAGTTCATGTAATCCATAAAGACAGTTGGAGAATTGGTCAACCCAAATGGTATAACTAAGAACTCGTAGTCTCTATATTGTCCTAAGGCAGTCTTAGCAATGTCCTCAGCTTGAACTCTTAACTGATGGTATCCTGACCTCAAATCAATCTTAGAAAACATAGTCGATCCTACCAATTGATCCAACAAGTCGTTAATTCTAGGCAACAGGTACTTGTTCTTGATTGTTACCTTATTCAACTGTAGATAGTCAAGCACAGTCTCATACTGCCATCCTTCTTCTTTACAAACAATACCAGTGATCCCCATGGTGAGACACTCAGTCGGACAAAATCCTTCTCGAGCAATTCCTTAAGTTGATTCTTCAGTTCTACCAATTCAGAAGGAGACATTATATATGGTGCCTTCGATATTGGAGCCAATCCCAGAACTAGCTTAATAGAGAACTCAACTTCATGCTTTGGAGGTAAACTAGATACCTCCTCTGTGAACACTTATGGGTATTCATTCACCACTTCAATATGATCAATCCTAACTTTTTCATCCATATCAATAGAGAAGAAGAACATAAATTCTTGGTACCCTTTCCTGACAGCTTTGTCCACTCACGTAGCAGACACTAATATAGGGCCTCTCGACATCTTAACAAGTGTAGTACTCATGGAGGCAGTCAGTAATTTATTTTTAAAATCAAGAGTGGCATTATTGGATATCAATAAATCCATGCTAACAATCACATCAACACCCCTCAAGGGCATACAAATCAAATCAATCAAGGACTCTCGTTCCCAAACTGAAGTGTAAGTTTTAAACATGTATGGGCGGTAATAACAGTAGCCCAATAGGAGTTGACACTCTCAAATTATAAGGCAAATCAATCATAAGAAATTTCAATCTCCTAGCATAATCCATAGATATAAAAGAATGAGTAGCACCAGAATCAAACAAAGCAGATATATCATGCCCTTGTAATAGAATAGTACCTTTTATTAGATCAGAAGACGATCTAGCCTCCTATTGGGTCATTGTAAACATGCGCCCTATTTGGGTTGATCTAGCACTCTAAGCGGGTTACCCATTCTCGGGGCAAAATTTTGCAATATGGCCCAGTTTGTGACACTTGTAGTACTCCCAGCCTTGTCCCTAGTGCGGTTACCCACACTTCTTACATGAGCCACTAACACTAGGTATAGACATCATAGACCCTCTGTGGGAAATGTGGGCCCCACTCAACTGGCCCCTCTGGCCATAGGTCTTTTAAAATGAGCCCTTCTGATCCGGCCTTTTCTGATCATGTCTCTTCTAACCACCACCCCTGTTGTTATGCCAGCTACTTGAGCTCCTAGCACTGGACTTACGTAAAACCAACACCTGTTGCAGCTTTGGCTTGGCACAATACAATAATTATTATGCCTTCCAAAAAGAGTAATCCACATTTCATGGGCAGAGAACATACTTTACCAATTCAATAAACTTAGTGATAAATAGGTCCTCATGCATATCATCTTGCCATAAGGAGTAGAACTGGAATTGTTTCCATACACAGTTCCTTAGGAAAGAAATGATCATAAAACATCTCCTTAAAATCTTCCTAAGTCATCTGTGACATATTAGTTGGCCTCATACTGTCCCACCAGTCTCTCACCTCATCCTCCAAATATGTAATAGCCACTTGCACCTTTAGTGGTGAGATGCTAGGGACAACTGAGAATATTGTCTCCATTCTCTTAATCCGTTTCTCTGCTTCTGAAGCATCAAGTCCTCCCTTAAACTTTATAGAGACATGCTTATGCACTTCTTTCCATACTTTAGTGATATCATTCAAAAGTGGAGAATAAAAGATTCCTCCCACTGTTTCTCCCTTCAAACTAACATGGACATGCTTTCGTCATGGCCCTTACTTGCAAAATCATTCTCTATTCTATTAGGGTTGCTTGATCCCTTATTGCCTGATTCTTGGTTCTCTAGCACATTTTCTTCAAACTTCTTTAACCTTTCATTGACTGCACCTAATACCACATCCTTCATATGTTCTATTATTGCTTCAAAATATGGTTGAGGCCTATCATGATAAGGCCCATAATCTAGTTGAGGTCTATCCTACTGAGGTGTACTACCATCAAGTGTGCTCGACAGAGTGCATACCATCTCTCCACACCTAACGATGCAACCCCCAAAGAATTAAACATAAGAGCAAAGACAAATAGGGAAGGTATGTGTGAATAATATATATTGCCACTAATATGCAAAATATGCAAGTCACACTCAGGAAATGACCTTAAAATTGATACCAAGTTGTAAAATTCCTCCTATAATATAATTAATGTTAATAACTTAAACTCATTTTTGTATACGATATAAATAAAAATAACATTATAAATAAATTTACTATATTCAAAAATGTTAACCATG
Organism: Leucaena leucocephala; assembly: GCA_037074615.1. Lineage (NCBI taxonomy): Eukaryota > Viridiplantae > Streptophyta > Magnoliopsida > Fabales > Fabaceae > Leucaena > Leucaena leucocephala. The sequence continues at coordinate 19,775,167 of CM073515.1, read as the reverse complement.
GTAGAAAAGAGTTTACTAAAATTTAAAAGCAACCCTACCATGGTTATAAAAGATTTTTCTTAATCGATAATTAACACTGTAGAAAACCACCCATCCAACACTAACATGGTTAACAGTGTTTAACTTATTTTGAAAATGATATCCATGATAGAAAAGAGTGAAACTCATGAAATTGTACTGTTATGGATATAAAAACTTTACATAATTTTTACACGTAAAACAATGTTAGAATGAATTCAACCCCACTAACATGGTTAAATGATTCAAACCCCCATTTAACTTCAACAAAGTTATCAACTCAAATTTTCTCAGGTGACATACTTAAGTGAATAACGCCAATACCCACAACGCTAGCAAAATTTCCAAATAACACTCATAGTATAGTAAATAGCTGTTGGAAATCGTGCCCTAGGGGCCAATCATTGTCTTATGAACATTATTGATTTATGAATTTATTAATTGAGTTATCATATTATTTGCATGTTTACTATGATGACCATCCTTGGATAATTTATGATATTATCCTAAATGTCCCTGGTCGATCATCTATGTGGAAGCACAGATGAAATAAGACCAGTATGACTTTGAAGATGTATAGAGATATAAATCAAAGTCATAAGCACATGTAAGAGTACAGGGTGTTGGACCGACCCGCTATGAGAGAACTACATGGGTAACGTCATAAGCTTCTCTCATATACAAACCATGTCAATATGCCCTTTGACCTAAGATCATCATGAATTCCTACATGACAAAACGCTCAGCTTTGACCTAGTCAAAAGTCACTTTTGACCGAGTGATCATAAAGACTATGTTCGGGCTTAGTGGTTTTTCATACGGAGGAATGTGAATGGTCAAGATGGAATTTGTCCCTCACATTCGTGGAGAGATATTACTGGGCCCCTCGATGAGTGACTCTGAGAAATGTATGGCCATACTGTAATGGAAAGGTAGTTCCATTTCTATAATCAGACTACTCAGGGATCGAGAAAGTAACGGTCGGGAATAGGAGGATGACATTATCCATGCCTCATCCATGACCAAAATATCGCGTGAGAGAAGGGACATGATATGGTTGTATAAAAGGTTACATCGTTTATCGATCCTCATATGATTTGGGTAGTTGTTATGTCTTGCTAGAGACCGCTTACGACTTGTGGGCTAGTATAGCAAATAGCCCACTGCCAACTTCATATGGGCCTACAGGGTCGCACACAAAATAGCCCAACACGAGCTATGATGTCCAGATTCATTGAATCTAAGACATGTCCAGATTCAATGAAAGATCCAGGTGAATGTATATATATTTATTTATATTTATATTCGTATATATATAAATTCGTATATATATATATTATATATATGAGATATATGAGATTTAATTTATAAGGATAAATTAAATCCCTATCACGTTTGAATTCGAAATTCAAATTGATAGGATATCTCATATAAGAGATATTAATAAGATTTAATTTATAAGGATAAATTAAATCTCTATCACGTTTGAAATTTGAAATTCAAATTGATAGGATATCTCATATAAGAGATATTTATAAGATTTAATTTATAAGGATAAATTAAATCTCTATCATGTTTGAAATTCAAAATTTAAATTGATAGGATATCTCATATAAGAGATATTTATAAGATTTAATTTATAAGGATAAATTAAATCTCTATCACGTTTGAAATTCGAAATTTAAATTGATAGGATATCTCAAATTTGATTTATGGGAATAAATCAAATATAACTCAGTCTCATCTTTATTTAAAGTTAAATAAATAGGTAATTAAATCTGTGGGACGGATTTAATATTATTTTATTTAATTAGTTTCTTATAAAATTATACAATATATGATATTGTATCAATTCGGAATTAATATAAGATTAACTCCAAAATCCAATTAGGTTAAGTGGAAAAACGCATAGCATCCTCTATATCTGATTGGAGGAGCTACGTTTGAAAATAACACAGAACACAAAAGGCCGAACGGAATCTGCAAAAGGTTTGCAGACAAGAAACTGCTGAAATAGAGACGGAGACTTGTGAAAGCCATGGAGGGACAGGAGACGCTAGCACGTCGTTCGTGGTTGGAACGCTGTTCGTGTGGATACCAGTAGAGGAAGCCGACCTGAGGCGTCGACTTCTTGTGATCGGAAAGAGACCACCGTCCGCGGAGAGAATCTGTGAAGGTCGCTGAGGAACACTCCGTCGATTTCTTGCGATCAGAAAGAGATCACCACCCACGTAGAGAAGCTGTGAAATTCGCTGAGCAACACTAAGGGTAATGATTCTTTCCACTTGACTTAAACACATACGGCAGATCCTGGCAAGGAATGGAAAATTTTTAAAGTTTATTTCCGCTGCGTGTCTTCTAATTCCTTACAGTGGTATCAGAGCCATGCCGTTTTGTGTTTAAGTTAGGCTTGATTTGTGATTTATATGATATATGTTAGTAGTAGCCGACCATATAATAAGCGTTGTATGTGTGACATATATGGAATCCGTGTTGTGTATGACATAAAAGGAATCTAAAAGGAAATTGAAATCGGTGGTGATGCTTTTTGATTTGATCAATTCACATAGATGGGGACCGCCGTAGCTACCTGTTCGTAGCGCAACATAACCGTAACATATGTTACTTTGTGAATGTTTTTTTTTTGCCCTTCAATTAGATCTGAATATTGATTCTTGAATGTTTGGGTATGGTGAACAATATGGCTCTAGATTGCAAGTGTTGTAATTTTTAAATACGGCCTGCGTGTCGTGCCTTCCTCTATATACTCTCAATGTACCTTCTCCTCTCATCTCACTCCCCTCGAATGTTAAAAGAGGTTTCTATATGTAATTTCTCTTTTCTTACTAGAGAGCTCCTCTCATTGGCTTGAGGGGACTTAGGATAGGTGAGCCATATTGTATCACATTTGAATGATGCATCTTATGATTAGATCAGCACATGCATATTACTTGTATGAGTTACAAACTGGGATACATGCATCCTCATAAAATCAGATAGTTAATTAAGCCCTCTAAAAGAAATCTTAAGTCATAATACTGTCAATTTATGAACACTTGTCAAAACCTTGATCGCTCAATTGTGGACTCCACCAAAGTGGGTGCTTTTGAGTTATCTTGGGGAGATAAGCAAAGAGTAATGGTGCTACTCTCATAGGTTCATTATTGTTTGACTTAATTGAGATTAACAAAACGGTTTTGGATCTCAAGGCATTAGATGGGATTAGAACATGCCAGATCATATGATGATAGGATCCCATGAATATCTAAGAGTTACATTTGATGTAATTGGTAAAGGTGTTACCTACCTAAATAACTTAATTTAAGCGTCCTGCCAAAGCGGACTTAAGTTTGAGCCAAATATGGATCTTAGCCCACTAACTATTGCATTGAGGGTTGTTTATTTACTGGGAGATTACTAATTACATTGCATATTTTAATTGTAGAATCATGACGACTAGTAATACTGCTACATTATCGCTGCGATCTGTCCTTGAGAAGGACAAACTTAATGGGACAAACTTTCTTGACTGGTTTAGGAACTTGAGAATTGTTCTCAAGCAGGAAAGAAAGGCGCATGTCCTAGATCAACCCATTCCTGAGGAGCCAGCCGCCAATGCTCCTAGAGCTCAGAGAGATGCTTACACGAAGTATAAGGAAGACTCTGTCGATGTGGGATGCTTAATACTAGCCACCATGGTTCCAGAGCTCCAAAGAGATCTCGAACACATGGAGGCTTATGAGATGATTGTGCATCTCAAGGAAATGTTCCAGCAACAGGCAAGGCAAGAGAGGTATGAGACCACTAAGGCCTTACATTCCTGCAAGATGGCTGAAGGTGCATCAGTCAGTACTCATGTCTTAAAGATGAAAGGGTACATTGATCACCTTGAAAGGCTTGGATTTCCCATGAGCCAGGAGTTAGCTACGGATTTGATCTTGAACTCACTCCCGGAAAGTTATGACCACTTTGTCATGAACTACAACATGAACAACATGGAGAAATCTATTTCTGAACTGCATGGGATGCTTAAAACTGCTGAGCCAAGTCTTAAGAAGAAGCCCAGTAGTGTTTTGATGGTTCAGAAAGGAAAGGGTACTAAAAAGAAAGGCAAAGGCAAGGGGAAGGGTCATGGCTCATCAGGTAGGACCAAAGAGTCAGGCAAGCCCGAAACCAAGCCTACACCAAAGAAGGCAAAGCCTCCGAAGGAAGGAGTCTGCTTCTTCTGCAATGAACCGGGTCATTGGAAGAGGAATTGCAAACTCTACCTCGAAGATCTGAAAAAGAACAAGAAGGATAGCGGGGCTATCGCTTCAGGTATTTATGTTATAGACATTCATCTTTCTACTTCCATCTCATGGGTATTAGATACTGCATGTGGTTCTCACATTTGTACAAATGTGCAGGGACTAAAGGACAGTAGGAAGCTGAAAAAGGGCGAGGTTGACCTACGAGTTGGAAACAGAGCAAGGGTTGCTGCGTTAGCTGTAGGCACTTATGAATTAGTTCTGCCCACTGGGCTTTTGTTAGTTTTGAACAATTGCTATTATGTTCCTGCTTTAAGTAGTAACATTGTTTCACTTTCTTATTTGGATAAGGAAGGTTTCACTTCCATTGCTGGGAATAGTAGATGTTCTATTTATCGTAATGATGTTTTCTATGCTCATGGTGATTTGCATGTTGATCATTACATATTAAATTTGGAGCAACCCAATTATAGAAATATCTATAACGTAACCGCCAAAAGGGTCAAACCAAACGATTTGAATCCCACATACCTCTGGCACTGTCGTCTGGGCCACATAAATGAGAAACGCATTTCCAAACTCCATCAAGATGGATTTCTAAACTCATTTGATTTTGAATCATATGACACTTGCGAGTCTTGCTTGTTAGGAAAGATGACAAAGTCACCCTTCACTGGGCACAGTGAGAGGGCCACTAATTTATTGGGCCTCATACATACAGATGTGTGTGGACCGATGAACACAAATGCCAGAGGAGGTTATTCATACTTCATAACATTTATAGATGATTTCAGCAGATATGGGTACATCTATCTGATGAAACATAAATCTGAATCTTTTGAAAAGTTCAAAATATTTCAAAATGAAGTACAAAACCAGCTTGGCAAAACAATTAAAGCCCTTCGATCTGATCGGGGTGGTGAATATTTGAGCCAAGAGTTCATAGATCATCTTAGGAGTTGTAGGATACTCTCACAATTGACTCCTCCAGGGACACCACAATGGAATGGCATTTCTGAACGGAGAAATTGAACACTATTAGATATGGTTCGATCCATGATGAGTCGAACAGATCTTCCGCCCTCCTTTTGGGGCCATGCCCTAGAGACAGCTGCGTTCACACTCAATCGTGTTCCATCTAAGGCAATCGAAAAGACTCCGTATGAGATATGGACTGGGAGGACGCCTAGTTTGTCTTTCCTCAAGATTTGGGGATGCGAGGTCTATGTTAAGCAACAAGCCTCAGACAAATTAGCGCCCAAATCCTCAAAATGCCTTTTTGTGGGATATCCTAAGGAAACCAAGGGATATTACGTCTACAACCCTGCTGATAACAAAGTGTTTGTTGTCAGAAATGGTATCTTTCTTGAACGAGAATTTATCTCTAAAAGAACCAGTGGGAGTAAGGTACAACTCGAAGAAGTTCGAGAGCTACAAGACACCACAGAACTGCAGATGGAAAATAGAGAAGTCTCACAACAAGTTGTTGAGACTCCTCAAGTCACGCAAGGTCCACGAAAGTCTAATAGGACACGACTTCAGCCTCAGAGATATGGATTTCTGATTTCTGATAGTCATGATGTGTTGCTCATTGAGCATAATGAGCCGACTACCTATCGAGAAGCTATAGTGGGACCAAACTCCAAAAAATGGCTTAGTGCCATGAAGTCTGAGATGTAATCCATGTACGACAATCAGGTTTGGACCTTAGTCGACCCGCCTGAAGGTGTAAAAACTGTCGGGTGCAAGTGGGTTTTCAAAGAGAAAACTGACATGGATGGCAATGTAAATGTCTTCAAGGCACGACTGGTTGCAAAAGGTTTTACTCAAACTCATGGTGTGGACTATGATGAGACCTTTTCCCCAGTAGCAATGGCCAAATCAATCAGAATCCTCTTTGCTATTGCAGCATATTATGACTATGAAATATGGCAGATGGACGTCAAGACAGCCTTCCTTAATGGAAAGCTCCTTGAGGATGTGTACATGACATAACCTGAAGGGTTTGTGCATTCTGAGGACTCTAGTAAAGTGTGCAAGCTTCAAAGGTCCATTAATGGACTAAAGCAAGCCTCTCAGAGTTAGAATCATCGTTTTGATGAAGTAATCAAAGAGTTTGGATTTCTTCAAAACATTGATGAACCTTGTGTGTACAAGAAGGTTAGTGGGAGCACAGTTGTGTTTTTGGTACTCTATGTCGATGACATCCTACTTATTGGGAATGACATTCCTACCTTGCAGATTGTCAAGTCTTGGTTAGGAAAGTCTTTCTCGATGAAAGACTTGGGTGAAGCCACCTACATCCTAGGAATCAGGATCTATAGAGATAGATCTAAAAGACTTCTAGGACTCAGTCAGAGTACATACATAGACAAAATACTGCATAGGTTCAGTATGCACGAATCAAAGAGGGGTTTCATACCCATGTCTCATGGTACTCACCTCAGCAAAGATCTGTGTCCTAGTACATCTTATCAGCGAGGTCGCATGAGTAAGGTTCCATATGCCTCGGCCATAGGATCTATCATGTACGCCATGTTATGTACTCGACCGGATGTCTTGTTTGCCTTAAGTATGACTAGCAGATACCAACAGGACCCTGGTGAGGGCCATTGGACTGCTGTCAAGAATATCCTTAAGTACTTAAGAAGGACTAAGGACTTATTCTTGGTCTATGGTGGATTGGATGATGAGCTCTGTGTTACACAGATGCGAGTTTCCAAACTGACCAGGACGACCAAAAATCGCAGTCTGGATACATATTCCTCCTCAATAATGGAGCAGTAAGCTGGAAGAGCTCTAAGCAGGGCACTGTAGCAGATTCTACAACGGAAGCTGAGTATATAACAGCATCTGATGCAGCTAAGGAAGCCGTTTGGATCAGGAAGTTCATCACAGAACTAGGGGTGATACCTACCATCTCAGATCCAATAACTTTGCTCTGTGACAACAGCGGTGCTATTGCACAGGCCAAAGAGCCTAGGTCACATCAAAGGACCAAGCATATACTCAGGCGATTTCATCTTATCAGAGAAATCAACGATAGAGGTGATATAAAAATATGTAAAGTAGCAGGAGAAGATAATGTTGCTGATCCTCTAACAAAGCCGCTTGTGCAGGCAAAGCATGAGCGTCATGTTAGATCAATGGGAATTAGTCAAATTAATGATTGTACCTAGTGCAAGTGGGAGGTTGTTGGAAATCGTGCCCTAGGGGCCAATCATTGTCTTATGAACATTATTGATTTATGAATTTATTAATTGAGTTATCATATTATTTGCATGTTTACTATGATGACCATCCTTGGATAATTCATGATATTATCCTAAATGTCCCTGGTCGATCATCTATGTGGGAGCACAGATGAAATAAGACCAGTATGACTTTGAAGATGTATTGAGATATAAATCAAAGTCATAAGCACATGTAAGAGTACAGGGTGTTGGACCGACCCTGTACTCTTACATGTCCTTTGACCTTTGATCTCTCATATACAAACCATGTCAATATGCCCTTTGACCTGAGATCATCATGGATTCCTACATGACAAAACGCTCAGCTTTGACCTAGTCAAAAGTCACTTTTGACCGAGTGATCATAAAGACTATGTTCGGGCTTAGTGGTTTTTCATGCGGAGGAATGTGAATGGTCAAGATGGAATTTGTCCCTCACATTCGTGGAGAGATATTACTGGGCCCCTCGATGAGTGACTCTGAGAAATGTATGGCCATACTGTAATGGAAAGGTAGTTCCATTTCTATAATCAGACTACTCAGGGATCGAGAAAGTAACGGTCGGGAATAGGAGGATGACATTATCCATGCCTCATCCATGACCAAAATATCGCGTGACAGAAGGGACATGATATGGTTGTATAAAAGGTTACATCGTTTATCGATCCTCATATGATTTGGGTAGTTGTTATGTCTTGCTAGAGACCGCTTGCGACTTGTGGGCTAGTATAGCAAATGGCCCACTGCCAACTTCATATGGGCCTACAGGGTCACACACAAAATAGCCCAACACGAGCTATGATGTCCAGATTCATTGAATCTAAGACATGTCCAGATTCAATGAAAGATCCAGGTGAATGTATATATATTTATTTATATTTATATTCGTATATATATAAATTCGTATATATATATTATATATATGAGATATATGAGATTTAATTTATAAGGATAAATTAAATCCCTATCACGTTTAAATTCGAAATTCAAATTGATAGGATATCTCATATAAGAGATATTTATAAGATTTACTTTATAAGGATAAATTAAATCTCTATCATGTTTGAAATTCGAAATTCAAATTGATAGGATATCTCATATAAGAGATATTTATAAGATTTAATTTATAAGGATAAATTAAATCTCTATCACGTTTGAAATTCGAAATTTAAATTGATAGGATATCTCAAATTTGATTTATGGGAATAAATCAAATATAACTCAGTCTCATCTTTATTTAAAGTTAAATAAATAGGTAATTAAATCTGTGGGACGGATTTAATATTATTTTATTTAATTAGTTTCTTATAAAATTATACAATATATGATATTGTATCAATTCAGAATTAATATAAGATTAACTCCAAAATCCAATTAGGTTAAGTGGAAAAACGCATAGCATCCTCTATATCTGATTGGAGGAGCTACGTTTGAAAATAACACAGAACACAAAAGGCCGAACGGAATCTGCAAAAGGTTTGCAGACAAGAAACTGCTGAAATAGAGACGGAGACTTGTGAAAGCCATGGAGAGACAGGAGACGCTAGCACGTCGTTCGTGGTTGGAACGCTGTTCGTGTGGATACCAGTAGAGGAAGCCGACCTGAGGCGTCGACTTCTTGTGATCGGAAAGAGACCACCGTCCGCGGAGAGAATCTGTGAAGGTCGCTGAGGAACACTCCATCGATTTCTTGCGATCAGAAAGAGATCACCACCCACGTAGAGAAGCTGTGAAATTCGCTGAGCAACACTAAGGGTAATGATTCTTTCCACTTGACTTAAACACATACGGCAGATCCTGGCAAGGAATGGAAAATTTTTAAAGTTTATTTCCGCTGCGTATCTTCTAATTCCTTACAATAGCCTCTAGGGATTTATCATGTTACATGCATAATCCTAAAAGGCTCTAGCCTCCTACTATCACACATTATTCAGTACGATAATAAAATAGAAAATCATCAGAGTATAAAGAAAAGTATGAATAAAAGTAGGCCCTACAGTGTTAATATACATCTACTCAACGCATAAATATAAGGGAGGATGTTGTACAGTTCAACTAGCATAACTATGCCTTTGGCACCTTCCATTCGAACTAGCAATTGAACTAACTCCTAAAAAATATTAATAAAAATAGGGTGAGATAAACGCCTTAGTCACTATCAATTATACTCATCATACGTAATAATATGTGCTCGTGAGGTGTCAAATATGACAATTTATAAAGTATAATATATAGAAAATAACATATCATCATATTATAATCAAATGGATAAACCACCCAAGTTCCTCCCATCAATACAACTGAACTACCTTATTCTTGCTGACTGAACCCATGGGCTAGTGATAACTACCATATGACTAGCTACCCAAAAAGCTAACCAGTCAAGTTATATAGAATGGCCAAAATCTATAGAAAATGTGACCGGACCATGGTTCATTCCCCTCAATAAACTAGTGGGGGTGTCGTAGCCCCTCGATAAACAGGTAGGACAAAAGCCAACTATCTAGCTTCAATAGAGGCTATACCATGTGGTAGAAATATAACTCCCTCATCATCAATCCCCAATGTATAATTCTCAAGATAATAACATTAGTAAAAATCTTAAGCTTGATAATCAATAGCATCAATAAATATCACAATAGAATTTTTCTTAAGATATTAACTTTCTTCAAATGTCAATAACAGATATAACAAGTTTTTTCTCTCAATTCCACTTTCCAAATTAAACTTCAAGTCCCACAATACCATTTTTAATAAAGTCATCAATAAAAATTCCCCAATATAATAATATAAATATTAGTAGTTTTATATATGTCAAATCACTCACAAACATCACATTAGCACACACAATGAGTGGAAAGTGATTACCTCTTGTCAAAACAAGAAATAATTAGCACAAGTTAAGTGGCCCCATTTATAATAATATGAATCACAAATAATATGGTGCTCCACTAGGAGTTACTCTAGAACCTCAATGATAGTCTACAAAATCACCACACAATAACTATTACTATATTACATATTAATACCATGAGATTATTCTAAAGCTACTCTAGAATCTTAGAGCTTATCCCAAAAATATAAATCTTCTTCTAGATTTACATTTGTTTAATATAATAATAAATTAGTTTGAAGCCTTGAATTCTTTTTAAAATTTCCTAAATAGATTTTCTATTTATAAACTATATTTATGTCCATATATATACGTACATACATATTATAATGTAGTGAGTTTATTTTCTATTTATTTTATTAAAAAATGGAAGGATAAGGTGGAAAGGTGAGCTTAGATTTTATGTATATATATACACGTGGTGGTATGGTTGGATGACAAGATGGGTATAGTTGATGAAAGCATATATCTATGTATATATTAAAGATAGAAAAATTGTACTAGAAGAGAGAGAGAAGAAAAGCATGGTTCACGAGAGTTGGCAAAAGATCAATTAATGAACAATGTAACTCTCTTTTAAGACCTTTGATAAATAGTATAATTTATTATACACAAATAGAGAAAGCGTGAGGTTGTTGCCTTCCTCCGTGAGTATATATATGTGCACAATATATGTAACCAAAGGGGTAATGGGTCAACTTGAAAGTGGAAGGAGCAGTGTCGCAGAATACTAAAAGGACTTGGCAAAAGGAAGGAACATGTCGCTAAATGATAAATCCTAATAGAAAAGGAGAGACCAATAAAAAAGGAGAGGAATTGAGAAAGTGTACCTCTGTTGTGAAAGTGAGATTAATGAGAAAGAGAGAAAAATTGACGTGAAGGAGGAAGATAATAGGTGACCACTCATGACAATAAAAAGAGGTGAGATAGGGATAAATGTAGATTTAACATTTTAATTTATTTAATATAATCATATTATCTTATTATTATTCTTATCATAATTATCTTTATAATTTGTTAGAATCCTATCAACTATCATAATTTAAAATTTAAACTATATCTTCAAAATTTAAAATTCATATCTAAACTTGAAGGTAAATCTTAATATATTCCTAACTAATAACATCAATAAAATCATAAATTTTAAGGAAGATAATGGTAAGACAATTCAGATATCCTATTTTTATTAAAACTAATAAACATATTAAATTATAATAATTTTAATTATTTAATATTTTTGAGTTATTAATAAATTATATTTTTAATTATGCTTAAAAATAAAAATAAAAATTGGGATGTTACAATTATAAAATATAATTTTCTCTTATATTATATAAGCCAACCCAATATTTTAATTGACTTTTTACATCAGGATTACATCTAGGGAAAAGATCAGAAAATACCTTTTGAATTACAAAATTTTAGAGTATATGAATATGTAAAATGATAGATTAATCACAAGTATCAATCTGCCCTTTCAAACTTTTAGAAAACAGATAAAATTGCCCCTGAAAGTGTTTTAAGAAAAAGTCGTTGGAATTGAGGAGTATTTTGGCTGAGACTCACATCTTCCTCCCAGAGCATTTCACTAAGACTCACGATTGTCACCATTGAAGAGTGTAGAAGTTCTCCTCAAGAAGGATCGTGTAGAGTAGAGTCGCTACTATTATGCATTGTGTTTTGCATTGTGCTCTCTGTCACATTCTAATTTTTTTCTATATGTATAAGATTGATAGAGGAAAGAAGTTTGGAAAGTATTGTGATGATGAATAGAGAAGAAAATATCATGATTAGACAAAAGTTTAGGCCTATAAGCTCAATATGTAGTTTCAAATAAGTAGGCTACCAGGCCCTGTTGAGCAGAAGTCCCAGAAGTATACAGATGATGTTCAGGGACTAAATTGCAAATAATAAAAGTTCAAGGAGTAAATTGTAAATAGTAAAAGTCCTAGAGGCATAATGGTCATCTTGAAGAAAGTGATGGACTAAACTGAAAAGTCTAAAAGTTACATGGTAAAAAATAAAAGTATACATAATGGTCACTTTGAGTTATTTCTTAATACTCATGCATTTAACTTGTTCTACATTCAATTTCATCAATTCATTAGCCTTTCACCAATATTACAATCCTACAAAGTCCCCTTGATCATGAAGATATTGTATATTAGTAGTGGAGATAGTAGAATCTTTACAAGCATATGGTAGGTGCTAATCTAGGTGAATTGAGTGAAAATTCCCCATATTTGAGAGTTGAGTGGAACAATTATACCTATAAGAGATCTTCTATGTTTCTCTTCATTCTATCTTGATATGTGTCTTGTGTTAATTTCTTTGCATCGAAGTATCCCATGACTGTTGATTGATTAGGAATAGAGGTTGCTTAAGTTGATTTCACATTCTCGCTTTGTCAGTTTTATGTTTGCTTGCATTAAGTTTAACTAGTGGATTTCTCTTTACAGATATTTTGCCTAGGACTACAAAAGGCTAAGTGCAGCGGAGTTTAACTATTTATTCATATCATTTTGATGGCTTTTGTCATTATTTTGGTCCTTCATTGTATAATTTATGTACCATTTACATTATGTGTCTTACATTGAATTAGTACTTATTAGGGGCATAATTTTCATATTTTTATGATTTCTCCAAAGTAATTATTTTTTGAATAAAAGGTATTACATTATTATGATTTTATTTTAGGAATTTGAGAGAAATCAAAATTTACAAATGACAACAAAGGACCACAATTTCAAAAATTGCACATAAGCCACAATTTCAGAAATTTCACATAAGGACCTATGGGCCAAACTTTGCAATTTGGCCCATTAGGTTTTATTTTATTCTCAGCATAAATTCTACACAGAGAAAAGTATAGAGCGGTCAGTTGTCATCCTACTCATCTCTATCCCTCTCTACCGACACCCATCCTCATCTCTATCACCTCTTACTTACCCACTCCACACCTCTATCATCATTAATTCATGCACTGACTCTATCTCACCCACACACAAGCCATGGCCATACCCACTTCCCCCTCTACCAACACTCTCCATCAACTCCTCTATTCCAACAGCCATGAGTAGCAAAAACAGTAGCAGCGATAGAGCCTACTACTAGCGATACCGTGATAAAATAGTTATAACAGTGACATAGAAGACATAGCAGTGACGCACAGAAGAACAATACAGTAACGATGGTGAATAAAGAGAAGCGACATCAACAGGTGAGACGTGAACCAACAATGATAGAATAGTCTCGTCTAACCATGGGTGTCTATGAAAGCTTCATGGTGGCGTCAACATCTATTGCAAACCATGGCTAAGGCGTCCAAGTCCTCTTATTCAATGGCAAGAGCATGATTTTGGGATCTCAAAAGGGAGTTTAAGTTACTCTAATTTTCTACCCATTAATTATCTTATGATTCCTAGGTCTTATGATAATTTTATAATTATTAGAAAAGCTTTATAATGATTTATTTATATTTATTCAGAATTATTGTAATTGGATTACTATTTAGCATTTGACATTATGCTGATTATAACTTAATTTCATTACTCTATTTTGGGTTAAGACTTTGTATTAGGATTTTAGTGAATATTTTATGATTTTTTAAGGTGGCTTGAATTATTGGATCATTGTATCTCTTGTTAGCTTTAATCATATTTTTATGAATTATTGAGTTATGATTGAGCATTTATTTTTAATACCCTTAGTCCTATTTTATTATCCTAGTGATAGTTAATAGATTAGAACTTTAGAAAATATTTTGTGATAAGTCGGTGGCTCGGTTGTTGGATTAAAAGCTTAATTATAATTATTGATTTATTATTTTTAATTCTTATTTCTTTTGAAGTTATAATTGCATGCGCTATTGAAGTGGATGGTTGCTTTTCATATCACATTTTAAATTAACAAAAATAATAAAAATATTTTATTTAAATTTATTTTAATTCATTGCAATCTTAGTGTTAGTAAGTAAAAAAACCATTTTCTAGCTTATATTTCATTTAGTTACCTAGAAATTTAATATTATTTTTAGCAGCCCAAAAAGAATGACTTGAGGTTGCACTATACGCAATCCTTGATTTAATTTTTGAAGTAACCCCAAGGCGACATCAGACTTAGGTTTTTTCATACAAGGAAAAAGTTTAAGGATATGACTGAACAAGGAGGTGGCAAAGGCCTAGAAGGAGTTTCCTCTAGATGAGGAGAATAAATATAGAGAAAAGGTGAAGCAATCATGACCTGAGAAGAATAGGAGGAAGAAGGAAGTTACTGTTATAAATAAATATGAAGAGTTAATAGGGAGAGTAAAATGTTTAGGATTCTATAATTTACTTCTTCTGGGAACAACAAGACTCCCTCATGATCCCTTAGCCTCCTTCATTCAATCATACAATACCCCTGACCTATCAATTCAAAATAAGGGGAAAACAAATAAAATAAGAGCAAAAGATATGGAGCAGTTGCTTGGTATACCTTATAATGTGGAGGGGTAAGAGTGAACATGGATGATGATGATGAGATGTATAAGAGGTTAAAGATTGAGTATGGTAAAGTGTAAGGAATTGGAAGACATGCAGCAGAAATTAATTTAAAAATGTTTCCATTCCTTGCCAGAATCTACCGTATGTGTTTAAGTCAAGTGGGAAGAAGCATTACCCTCAGTGTTCCTCAACGACTTCCACAGCTTCTGACCATGACGTTCATAGCTTCTCTCCGCGGCTCATGCTCTCTTTCCGATCACAAGAAATCGACGACTCAGGTCGGCTTCCTCTACTGGTATCCACACGAATAGCGTTCCAACCACGACGACGTGCTAGCGTCTCTTGTCCCTCCAGGGCTTTCTTAAGAATTCGTCCTCTCCGTCTCTATTTCGGCAATTTCTTATCTACAAACCTTTTGCATATTCCCCTTCAGCCTTTCTGTGTTCTATGTGTGTCGCTAAAACGTAGCTCCTAAAATCAGATATATTGGATGCTATGCGTTTCTCTCTCTGCCGAATTAGATTTTGGAGTTAATCTTATATTAATTCTGAAATTAATACAATATCATATATTGTATAATTTTATAAGAAATTAATTAAATAAATAATATTAAATCTGTCCCACAGATTTAATTACCTATTTATTTAACTTTAAATAAAGATGAGACTGAACTATATTTGATTTATTCTCATAAATCAAATTTGAGATATCATATCAATTTGAATTTCAAATTCAAAAGTGGTAGGGATTTAATTTATTCTTATAAATTAAATCTTATAAATATCTCTTATATAAGATATCCTATCAATTTGAATTTCAAATTCAAACGTGATAGAGATTTATTTTATCCTTATAAATTAAATCTCATATATCTCTTATATGAGATATCCTATCAAATTGAATTTCAAATTCAAACGTGATAGAGATTTAATTTATCCTTATAAATTAAATATAATATATCTCTTATATTTAATATATAAATATAAATTTATATATATACGAATATAAATATAAATAAATATATACATCCACCCTGGATCATTCATTGAATCTGGACATATCCTAGATTCAATGAATCTAGACATCATAGCTCATGTTGGTATTTTGTGTGCGACCCTGTAGGCCCATATGAAGTTGGCAGTGGGCCATTTGCTATACTGGCCCACAAGTCCCAAGCGGTCTCTAGCAAAACATAACGACTACCCAAATCATATGAGGATCGTTAAACGATATAACCTTTTATACAACCATATCATGTCCCTTTTGTCACGTGATATTTTGGTCATGGTTGAGGCATGGATAATGTCATCCTTCTATTCTTGAACGTTACTTTCTCGATCCCTGAGTAGTCTGACTGTAGAAATGAAACTACCTTTCCATTACAGTATGGCCATATATTTCTCAGACTCACTCATCGAGGGGCCCAGTAATATCTCTCTACGAATGTGAGGGACAAATTCCATCTTGACCATTCACATTCCTCCGCATGAAAAACCACTAAGCCCGAACATAGTCTTTATGATCACTCGGTCAAAAGTGACTTTTGAATAGGTCAAAGCTGAGCATTTATCATGTAGGAATCCATGATGATCTCAGGTCAAGGGCATATTGACATGGTTTGTATATGAGAGAAGCTTATGACGTTACCTATACAGTTCTCTCATAGCAAGTCAGTCCAACACCTTGTACTCTTACATGTGCCTATGACTCTGATTTATATCTCTATATATCTTCAAAGTCATACTGGTCTTATTTCATCTGTGCTCCCGCAGAGATGAACGACCAGGGACATTTAGGATAAGATCATGAATTATCCAAGGATGGTCATCATAGTAAACATGTAAATAATATGATAACATAATTAATAAATTCATAAATCAATAATGTTCATAAGACAATGATTGGCCCCTAGGGCACATTTTCCAACATAAAGTCCCTTATATCAAGATATTGATTGACATAAAATATGGGGAGTACAAGGATAAGTTTGAGGTATTGTTTATGTTGTATGTAGTTGGGACTTTTTTGGCTCCTATTGCAAGCACAATAGTGAGTGACAAGCTATTGCAGGTGTTATTTTGAACCATAAATAGACTTCAATACTTTGATTGGGGCATATACATCATCAATGTCTTATAGAAAGATATACCAGATTATGGGAAAGCATTACAAAAGAATAAGATAGGGAGTTACAACATGGAAGGATGCGTGTACTAATTGGTGGTATGCAGTTTTTACCTCTGTTTCTACCTATTTCCTTTAATTGAAAATGTTAAAACTTATGTATTTGGTGTTATAATTATATTTTAGTGAGCATTTCCACATTGGTTAAACTTTTTCAGCATGAGTCGACCAAAGCAATTTAGTTTTGGATTGATGAGAGGGTAAAGGAGATTGTTAGGATAGAGGGGAATAGCTACATGGGCATTTTGTATAGTGATAGTCATAATGAAGTGAGGGATGTCAAGGATGAGAAAAAATATTGGCTCATTTAGACACGATATGTGTTCAGATTTATAAGTTTAATGTTGCATTAATAAGTTATATGTTTGACCATGTTTTAATTTTGTTATGTAAAGTTAAAGGACTTGCATGCATGATTAATGGTTGTAATTGAAGAAAGCAATAAAGGCTTATTAGTGTAGTCAAGAAGTAGCTATTAAAGGTGCAACTCAAGATAGAGGGCAAGCATAATAGAGAAGATAAAGTCCCAATTGAAATAGTTGGTAAAGGTGAAGATTATTCTTGTAGTGATGATGATGAAATGAACAAGAAGGTAGTAAGGGGAGAAGAAGGTAGTAAGGGAGAGGAAGAAGAAGAAGCTAGTAAGAAGGGATAAGGAGAAGGAGGTAGCCTATGAATGTGTCTGCAAATGATGTTGATTATGAAGAAGTTTGCCCTATAACTGTGTCTATAAATAATCAAGGCCTAGTAATATATAAGGAAGAAGTGGAAAAGGAAGTAGAGCTAAGGAGATCAAAAAGGCAAAAGAAACTAGTAGTAATAGTATCATGTCCATAGGTGTTAACAAAGGTAGTTCAGAGGAGAAAGAGGCTGACAGATGATAAGGCATGTTTTTCAACATGATAAGTCGCATGTTTTCACGTGATGAGAGTAAAAAGTTAGTTATTATGTAATGTCTTTGAATGTAATTATAGGAAATGAGTACACTTTAATGATTAATGATTTGCATATTGCTATTGACTATACTTTATAGGGTTTTGATTAACATATTGGATGAAGTATCTATCAGGGATAAGCTACATACGCTTAGTGGAATTCAAAAAATAAGTAATCGGGTAAGTAAGTTTGTAGTAACAATTAATAATTCTTCATATTATATATGGATTTGTTGTTGAGTTTATGGTGAGCTTGTTGTGAAATACAGGGGATGTCAGTGGTCTATAAGACATTAATGGCTGATATGAAGAATAAAGGACAAGTGAGGCGACACTTTTTTTATGCTGACTTATGGTTAGCTTCTTGTCATGTAAGTATTTAGTAGATAGATGCCAAATTACTAGTCGTAACTATATTTTGTATGCAATAATGGCCTCTAACCCAATTTATTGGGATGTTAAGGAAAAGCATAAACAATTATTACCTAAACACATAGCTTACAACTTAGGAGACTGTTTCTTGGACTTACGTTTATTACAACTTTTATAATGACTTTGACCATTGTAATGAAGATATTTGCTACTCTCTTTAACAAGTTAGTTGTAAGTAATTACTTGGGTCAAATAACTCATGTAACGGGATTGACAATATTTGTAATGACTTTGACCACCTTTATTAAGATATTTACTACTCCTTTTAATAACTTAGTTACAAGTAATTACTTGGGTCAAATATAATTTGTGTTATAGAATTGACAACTTTTGTAATGACTTTGACCACCTTTGTTAAGATGTTTACTACTCTATTTAACAACTTAGTTGCAAGAAATTACTTAGGTCAAATACAACTCATGTAATAGGATTAACAACTTTTATAATGACTTTTACCAACTTGGTGGCATGTGCTACAGTGATATGTCTTCTTGTTTTAGAACTGAGACTCTTTCCTTTTACCTCTTAGCCTTTTGGGTGGTCGACTTGTCATAGGTAATGTTAGGTATGTTTGATCAGCTAGGTTTACCATCCAATGGTCATTAGGATTTAGCATGTAGATTGTCACCACTAGAATCATGGTCCTGCTATAAATCTTTTGCTGGGAGGTAATCTTGTAGAACTCATCAAATAATCTTAGACATTAAGGTGGAGAGTCTTGATGGCCATATAAGCATGAGCACATGGAATGCCTGACATTTGCCACTATGCATATTTGCATTCATGTGTACCAAGATTCACATGTAGGGCTCTATATGATGTATAGACTGACAACTTCCATTGTTTATAAGGTACAAGAGTTATATGTCTAGTATTAGCCACATTCTTCATCACTTTTGCATTTATGTTTGGGCCTATACCACTTTTGCATTTACTCATGTCATTGTTACTGCATACATCTTCTTTGCCACTTTCCCAAGATGATCATAGAAAAGTTGGGCAACATTATGCCATCTATCCTTCACAATCCAAGAATTGAATGACTCAGTAAGGTTTGTCATTATATTATTCTATTGTTTACTAGGAACTTGCTTAAGGCCCACTTATCAACATCACCATGATTGAGAAGCCACTCAAATAAGTGTGGATTGAAATTTCTCATGTTTTCTATTATCAAATTCAATGTCAAGCCTTACAAATACAATATTATTAAGCAAGTTCAGTCTTTCTTCCCTTGTTTGTCCACTCATATTCCTCTTACATCTATTTAATATAATCATTTATGTGCTGAAGTTCTCCTTCACATGCCTATAACAATACGCATGCCTGTCACTTCTAAATATTGCTTGTACATCACCTATTATTTCTGTGTGACGGTTAGACATAATTATTAATTGTATAGAACCAATTATTCGTTGAATCGTGCACAAAAACCATGTCCAGTCCTCTAATGTCTCTCCCTTAATAATTGCGTTTGCAAACGGAAACAATTCATTGTCTGTATCATAGGCTGAAGATGCTAACATAAAGTCTTGTAACCACATTAGATCATAACACAAGTTCATTCATTCACATTCAACCTTTTTCCCTTTGATGTTCTAGCACCTAGAACATGGTTATTCATATGGAAATTGAGATTTCATTAAAATCTCAATAGCAAGTCATACAAACTATAATATTATGCATGCTTGATTAAATACCTAGCATGTTATCATGATATATGAGCTATTTCATAATCACACATAAGAAAACTGTAACATGCATATTCTCATGACATTTACTGCAAGGAGTTGCATCCATTCATACATCGTCATCATCATAGCAATATCTTAAGCTCAACCAAAAATCATAACTAATAAGCAAGTATAAAATCAAATAACCATAAGATCATAGTTAGATATTCTTACTACCTCTTATGCTATCCTTGTCAAGCTCTCCTTGAGATAGACTTCTTTCCAAACAAATGTCAAAACCTAGCCATAATAGAGCAATAACAAGTTATAACTTAATTACAATACAATTCCAAGACTAGGTTTTCACTAGGTTCCATTCTTTGTCCATTGTATATCTTATGCTTTCATCTTTCCAAAATAAATTCTCATGGTCCATTTCCATATAATTTTTCATGTAGAATCTAAATATGAAACTCAAACTCCTTCCTTGGCTAATATATAGAACTTAAACTTACCCTCTTTATTTCTAAAAATTATCATTTTGATTCCAATACTTCTAATATTTGTTGCTCTACTTTAGCCCACACAATTTTTTATTTTAAACCCATTAGAAGCATCAAAATTATAAAATTATCATACATGAATAGTGATAAATACAGTGGCATCCAAGAACATAAAACCCTATTTTTCTCGCATACTTGGATTTCCAAGCCAAAACTATTTGATTCTAGCTTGTTTGACTTTATCTAAATTATCCATAACATAAAATTTATATTTCCATCATATATAAGTAGTACATCCAGTAGCCACAACCCAGGATAAATTATCACTAAACCACTTAAATCCAAGGGTAAACTTACTAGAATAAAGTTCAAGATCCAAAGGAAGCAATTACCTTTTTTTTCTTGCTTCATAGTTGTATGCTTTCTCCTAACTCAAAATTAATTTTGGCAGAGTTTCCATAAGGCTTCTTGGTGCTGCCTAAATGTGAAGAGAAATAGGGGTATATATAGGAAATCTTAGGTGGAAATAGAAGGTCAAGATTAATCCAAATACTATTTAATCCAAGGGTCCATATTTCATCTTCTAACTTTACTTACCCACCAAGTCCAAAATGACATCATTCATGACATCATATAAGACCTTGTTTGGTGCAACCTAGGGCTAAATACTAGTAGAAAAAAATTCTAGTCTATTCCAGTACTGGCTTAATTAGATTTTACAAAAATCATACTGTTTTATAATTTTAATTTTATAATATTCTAAAATATGTATTCTATCCTTAAATCCAATGTCTAGATTTTTCCTACTATTGACATTATTAGATAGGGTATTTATCTGATTACTATCTCTTAAAAAATGGCTAAAACGCCCCTGGTTCACTATTTTATACTATATTAACCTAAAGGGCATAATTGTTATTTTACAGTTCATCAGAATATGTTCTGACTCTAGTCAAGTATTCTTATGTCCCTCTTGACCTTTTGATCATGTCTCAAATGACCAAAATACCCTCCATTTATATCTTGTTCAATCTTATAACATATGGGCATTTTCATAATTTTGTATTTTTAGGGTTTTTTGAATATTGGCCTCTATAACTATTAGAGCACCTTATTGGGCCTCTAGAATACCAACTTGGGCCTTTGTTTAGTTCCAACCCTTATATTGGCTCAATTCCCTTATATTTGTCAAATTTTATCATAAATTCTATAGAACTTCTTTTTAAGTTTTTTCAGTTTTATAAATTCTTATATTAATTATGAGAATTTCTTGTAAAATTTTATCTAATTCTAAGGTCCACAAGATCCTATAATAATTTTCAGACTTTAAAAATTAATATCAATTAGTTAGGATCTCAAATTGAAATTCTGAAAGATATGTCTAACCAAATTACTATTCTTTAATTTTTGAAAAAATTTGAGACTGTAACATTTTCAAGTAGTTCTGGGCCATTTCTGGTTCAACTTTCTCATTACTTTTGCCCTTGAATTTGACAAATTACACTTTAGTCCCTGAATTTATAAAATTTTATTTTGATTCCTTACTTCTAATTTCAAAACTCCAATTTGGTCCCTAAAGTCTTTCCTTTGTATTTCTTTCCTTTCTTTAATTATATCTTAATATTTCTACTATTACAATTTAGTCCCTATCTTCTATTGAATTGTAATCTTTTCCTTTATGGAATTTCAGGTATACTGAAATATACTTTACATACATACTGAATAAGAAAATTGGGGATATGACATTTCTCTCCCCTTTAAAATAAATTTTGCTCTAGAAATTTATAATATACACATACTAAAGAAATAACTCAGGAAACTTTTCCTTCATTCTTTATTCCACTTCCTAGGTAACTTCATTCTCCATCAATCTTTCCCAGACCACCTTGATTAAAGGAATCTGCTTATTTTGTAGCTCCTTAATCTTTTGATCAATAATTTGTATTGGTCCAACCTCATATGTCAGGTTGTCTTGTAACAGGACATCGTCTTATTTAATCACATGTGATAGGTCTAGTATATAATTCTTTAAATAGGAAACATGAAATACATCATGGATCTGATTGAGATTTAGAGGAAGAGCTAGCTTATAAGCTACTAGTCCAACTTTAGAGAGAACCTAAAATGGTCAAATATACTTCAGCTTAAGCTTCTTAACTTTAATAGATCGTCCAGCTCTTGTAGTTGGCATAACTTTGAGGAATACATGGTCACCTTCCTCAAATTCTAGTAGATTTCTTCTAACATCTGCATGACTGTTATGTCTACTTTGTGCCACTAACAACCTCTTCTTAATCAAATCAATCTGAGCTAAAGTTTGATCTACTATGTCAGGAGTATACATTCTCCATTCATTTAGCTCTGTCCAACATAGTGGAGATCTACATTTATGACCGTATAGTGCTTCAAAAGGAGCAATTTGAAGACTAGAATGATAACTATTGTTATAAGTAAATTCTATTAATGGTAGATGTATATCCCACTTTTCTTTGAAATCTAAAACATAGGCTCTTAGCAACTCCAGTGTTTAAATCATCCTCTCTAAATGTCCATCTATTTTGTGGGTGATAGGTTGTGTTAAATCTGATAGTAGTGTTTATTTCTTTATGCAGAGCCTTCCATAAATTTGATGTAAATCGATGATCTCTGTCTAAAATAATACTGCTAGGGATACCATACAACCTAACAATCTCCTTTATGTAAAGTTTAGCTAGCTTCTCAAGAGGATCCTTTACATTAATTGCAAGGAAATGGGCTGACTTAGTTAACAAATCAACTACTACTCATACATCATCATGTTTTGTTAAGGTTATTAGTAAACTTATGACAAAATCTATCGGTATGCTATCCCATTTCCATTATGGAATATTAAGTGATTGTATCCTTCCTTCATTTACTAGGTCAAATTGAAGCCACAACAAAACTGCTTTAGGACCAACCTTTTTACCATATCATTTTCTTCTTTTAATTCTCATAAATTCATCCAACATTTATAAACCATCAACTTGGATTCTCATACACTCACATACATCATGGGATCATGCTATAAATATTTTATACATTTTCCATTGCATATAATAGCATGTTACATATCATGAATATAATTGGCAAATCATACAACTCATGCTAGAGCAGGAATTTTCTTCACATTCTTTCTTCCATACTTTAGCTGTCCTCTATGCATACTTTTTCCATCATGCTTGAACTAAATTGGTTGGTTATAGGATGGTGAGATTATGGGAATCTCACTAGCAAACGTTACCATTTAAATATGCAAGATGCTAATGCATGATATGTAATTTCATTAAACTCTCTTTTATTAATGACATGCTGTCATGTATAAAAATGAACGGCCCTAGGAAACATGTTATACATAACAAATTCAACATCATTTATCATGTCACAACATCATTCAATCATCATATACATGTCAAGACATAAACATAACACATTAAGCACATAAAGAGGTAAGTTCACTACCTTAAAACTTTATCCTTTTCTCTTTGCTCCCTTTGTCTCCAACCAAACATTGGTTACTTTCTCAACCTCTTTACCTCATTCCTTTTGACATCTCATTACATTGTGTATACAACTCATTAGAGCTATTACATAAACATTTTACATTACTTCCCTTAAAACCCTACCTCTTAACTTAATTCTTGGAGTTAATGGTTTAGCTTTGTAATAATTATTTCCTTAGACCAATCCTACATAATTTTGTCCAAGAAATCTTAATATGAAGTTAGAATTTCAAAATTCAAACTTCTCCTTAGCCTACTGTACATGAACAAACCACCCCCTCTATTTTTCAAAAAAATATCATTTTGATTCTAATGCTTCCAATACTTGTTTCCATACTTTACCCCACATAAGTTTTCATTTTAAGCACAATGGAAGCATCAAAATCATAAAATTCCCACATATGAACAATGATATGTACAGTGGTAGCCAATAGCATAAAACCATAATTGCATCTATACTTGAATTTCCAAAAGAATACTAATTTATTCTAGCTTATTTAAACTTATCTGAACTATCTATAACATAAAATTCATATTCTCATCACATATGAACAGCACATACAGTAGGACTCTTGAGGGAATTATTGTCATCTAAACCAAGAGTAAACTTACTATAATAAAGTTCAAGATCTAGGAAATTAATTACCTTGATTTGCTTTCAAGTTTGAGTACTCTTTCTTGGCTCAATGTAAATTTTGGTAGAGGTTCCATGTGGTCCATGTTCTGCCAAAATGTGAGGGTAACGAGGAGGTATTTATAGAAAATCTTAGGTAAAAATGAAAGGTCAAGATTGATCTAGATACTATTCAATATAAGGGTCCATATTCATTCTTAAAACTTTGCTTGCACATCAAGTAAAAAATAACATCATCCATGACATCATATAAGATCTTGTTTGGTGCAACATAGTGCAAAACACTGATAGGAAAAGTTTACTTTGCTTGCATACCAAGTCAAAAATGACATCATCCATGACATCATATAAGACCTTGTTTGGTTCAACATAGTGCAAAACACTGATAGGAAAATTTTTAGTCTAATCTAGTACTACTCAATCATATTTTACAAAAATCAGACTATTTTATAATTCAAATTTTTATAATATTCCAAAATATATATTATGTCATTAAATCCAGTATATGGATTTTTCCTACCACTGACATTGTTAGACTTGGTATTCATCTTATTACTATCTCTTGAAAAATGACTAAAATGCCCTTGGTTTACTATTTTATACAACATTAATCCTAAGGGCATAATTATTATTTTATACTTCTTCACACTTTATTATAATATGTTTTGACTCTAGTCAATCATTCCTATGTCCTTCTTTGACATTTTGACCATCTCCAAATGACTAAAATACCCTCCATTAATCTCTTGTTAATATTATAATGTAGGGGCACTTTTGTCATTTAACATTTTTAGGGTTTTCTTAACACTGGCCCCTATAACTACTGTAGAACATTATTAGGCCTATGAGGCATCATCTTAGGCCTTTGAACATATTTAATCTCCTTTATTGGATCAATTCTAAAAAAACTTCCCCTAAATATATTTATCATGTATTTTATTTTACTTTAAATTCTATTATAAATTCTACAGAACTCCTTTTTAAATTTTGTCAGTTTTATAAATTATCATATTAATTATAAAAATTTTCTATAAAATCTTAACTAATTCTGAGCTCCAGAAGGTCCTATAATAACTTCCAGATTTTAAAAATTAGTATCAATTATTTAGGACCCAAATCAAAATTTTAAAAAGTATGCCTGACCCAATTATTATTCCCTTTTTACTGGTAAAATTTGGGACTAAAATATTTCTGGGTAATTCTAGGCCATTTTTGGCTCAACTTTCTCATAATTATAATTTTTCCCTTGAATTTGACAAAATACACTTTAGTCTATAAATTTGTCAAATTCCACTTTAGTCCCTTACTACAAATTAATTAAATTCCAGTTTAGTACCTGAAATATCAAAACTCAATTTACGTCATTTTTCCATTTCCCTTGAATTTTTTATATTTACACACTTGCCCTTAGAGACTTTTTATATTTACATCTAAGTCCCTATACTTTGGTTATTTACAATTTAGTGTCCTAAAACTCTCTGATTATTTCTAGGACTTCAGCACAAAGGGACCTTGGTAGCCTAAAAAAATGGGATATGATATTTGTCATATCCTAATTTTTTCCTATCCATATAGTACTGATAGTGGAAAGAGGTTTGGAAAGGATTATGATGAAGATCAGAAGAAATGATAAAGGTTAAATGAGTCCTAAAGAAAGAGAAGGACTAAAACGAAAATTAGAAAAAGTTGAAGGCAAAAAGTAAAGGTAGAAATAAAAGTTGGGCCCTTAAGTGTAATTTTCAAAAGTTAAGGGGCTAAGATACAAATAGCTAAATGTTTAGGGGCCAAAGTGTAATTATTTAAAAGTTCAGGGACCTAAATGTAAATATGGAAAAGTTGAGCCAAAATAGGCCTAAAATGCCTAGAATCATATCAGACCTAAATTTTATCAATAGATAGACAAAATTATTCAGGTCAATTTAATGTAACACAGAATTTTGATTTGAGGTCCTGGTTAATTGATATAAATTTATGAAGTCAGAAGAGTTACTACAGTATTTTTCAAATAGCAGAATCAGATAAAACTTTATAGGAAATTCCTATATTTAATATAAGAATTTATAAAATTGTCAGAGTCAGAAAAGGAATCCTGTAGAAGCCTTACTAGATTTTACAGTGAAATAAAATACCTGATAAATAGGATCAGGTGAGATTTATTGGAATTTATGTCATAAAGGTAATGAAGGCAATGAGCCCATATCAAGGCCCAAATGGTGCCATCATTAGCCCAATAAAGTAGTGAGACAGTTATGTGGGCCAGAGTCCAAGCAGTCCAGGAAAAATTGCAAAATTATGAAAATGCCCGTGGATGCCTATATCGTACCAGTGATGGATGGAGGGCATTTTGGTCATTTTGAATAGGACAAACACATGGCATATAGCATAAATATGATTATTTAGAGCCAGTATATGCTCTGAGGCAGGGCAAAGAGGGGTGAAATGATAATTATGCCCTTAAGGTTAGTACAATGCAAGAAAGGACATCAAGGGTATTTTGGTCATTTTCCAAGGGATGGATGGCAGATAAATATTCAATATATCAATTTCAATGATATGATAAGCTTATACATTGATTTCTAAGACAAAATACATATCCTGGTATATTATAAAAAAATTAGAAACAGAAAATAGTCCGGTTGTTGTGAAACTGCTCCGATCAGTACCGGATTAGACTGGAATTTTCTAGAAGCTTCCTTACACTATGAGCACGCCACATACCCCTATGAGGTGTCCCATGAGCTGTCCCACATGATGTCATAATTATTCTTTTTAAAAAAAGTTAAATCCAAGATTAAATGTGGGCCTTTAGATCAAATAGTAACCAAATCAATCTTGGCCATTCATTTTTCATGGATTTTTGCTATAAATACCCCCTCATTCTGCATCAAAACCGTGGCTTCATGGACCCTTGTGGAAACTCTTGCAAAGTAAAAACTCAAGCCAAGACAAAGAAGATTCAAGGTACTAAATTTCCAGCAAGCTAGAGATTAAAGGTAAGCAATGTCTCCTAGCTTATTTTCCTTTGATTTGGGAGCTTGAACTAGGGGTTTCATGGGAAAAATTTGAGTTTTCTATAAGGGGTGGTGCTGTCCAAAAAACTTAGATGAAATGGAAAAGAAGAAATTAAAGTTAGAAACATATGATTGAAGCTTAAACAAGCTAGTTAAGAGATTGGTTGTTGAATCAAGTTGATATTCTTGACTTTGCCATGATGAGCCCTGTTCGGTATGCACTATTCATGAGGGAAGGAAATTGAATTTCAATGATTTAATGCTTCCATTGAATTTAGATGATGGTTTTGTGTAGGATTGGAAAGGTTTTGAACCTTGAAAGCATTGAAATTCCAAGATTGTAGTTTTTGAAACCCTTCTTATTACTGTTTATATGCATGAACAGTGATTGAAATTTCATAATTTTGATAGTTCCAATGGCTTTAAAATGAAAAGTTGTGTGGGGTAAAGTGGAGAAACAAGTATGGGAAGCATTAGAATCAAGATAAGAATTTTTAAAAGAATTGTATGCTTTTGTTCAGTTCTATACAGCAGGCCATAAAGGAGCTGGAATTTCATGATTATAAGCTCATAAATGGATTTAGTAGATGAAATTTTGTAGGATAAAGTCAATACATCAATCGTTTTAAGAGCCAAGTGGATTAGTGAAGATTAGAGAAAGTTATGACAATAAAGAGTGTAACAAAGTTAGTCTTGAACATGGTTGGAGTTCATGAGTCCTAATGAGTTATGTGATGAATATGAATGTGTTTAGGACCATGAAACATCCAAGAACATGTTGGGAAGTGATTGACATAAAGGCTTCATGGTTGGAAAGCTAGGGAGCAAGTGCTAAAGATCAAGAGGAAAGCTTAAGTGCAAGGTAGTGAACTTACTTCTTTATGTGCTTGATGTGGTATGCTTATATGTTGAGATATATATGATATTTGAATGATGTTGTGACATGATAAAGGACGTTGAAATTATTGTGAATAACATGTTTCTATGGCCATGCACTATTATGTAAGAGTATATAGCATGATGGCATGTCACTAATCAAAGAAAGTTTAATGAAATTACATATCATGCATTAGCATCCATCTTGCATATTTAAGTGGTAATGTTTGTTACTGAGATTCCCTAGAATATCACTCTCCCATAACCAACCAATTTAGGCTAAGCATGATGGAAAAGGTATGCATGGAGAAGAGCCAAAGAATGGAAGAAAGGAAGTGAAGTATTGAGATGTTAGCATATGCTATGTACTTTCCATGTATGTAAAAGCCATGTAAAGTATCTATTTATGTGATGAAATTGTATGAAACAATTATTTCATAGCCCCATGATGTATATGAATTCATAAAATGCAAAAGAGATTATTTATGTATGCTAGAATAATTATTGAAAGTGAAAGAAAGGAATATGAAAGGGTAAAATGTAGGTCCTAAAGCAGTTTTGTTGTGGCTTCAGTTTGACCTAGCAAATGAAGGAATTATTTCACAAAATTTTATGAGCATGTAGTACACATCTATAGATTTAATTTCATAGGTATAAATTTTCATTTGGATGTGTATATCAAGAGAAATGAATTTCCAAAGTAAGGGACCAGAATCTGTTTCCAAAGTTTTTGACCAAATTAACAGTAAACTTCAACGAATAAACTGTATCAATTGGCTAATCATTTGATCTGGAAATTATTTTTCCCTTAAATTTTAAGATGTTATCTTCATGTATCTTTTTTAGCCACTTAATTTTGAGTTTTCTAGAATTAGTTATGATTTTTTGAAGTGCATTGCGTAATCTGGAATACCATATGAACAGTAACCTGATAAAGAGTAAAATTCTAGATTTGGCTAATGGACTTCCAAGGTCTTATAAGTGGTTCTAAATGCTAATGAATGTTCCCTAAGACTTATAAAAGTAAGGATGTTACAACATTTCTTCCCATTTAAATAAATTTTGTCCTCAAAATTTAACTTATACCTTGATCAAATAGCTCAAGATATATCTCTTTGATATCTTTCTTTGTTTCAGAACTAAGGTTCGGGGTATCTTTATAGAATTATATTCTTCTATCTCAAAGTCTAACGAATTTCTTTTAATATTAATGGAGTTTAAGATATCCTTGTCTATTTTAAACTACTAGTCATGTTTCGTTATTAACTCAATCGGAGTTAAAGTTTGGTACTATAGACCAAACATCATCTTTCTTTTGCTATACTCAGTTCAATTGATGTATTGAAATTATGAGTAGTGTCCATTTCTTTAATACTTAACCCTTCAAAAATTTGATGTAATTTTGGGTTCTCTAATATTAATCATACTTCTTATCTTATTACATGTTTCTCTTTATATATATACATATATATTGAGCTACCATAGGTGTAACACTTTCTTTGACATATAGCTTTGACAATCTCTTAGGAGAATTAATCTTTTATGCTTATCTAATTTTCTCTTGAAACAAAGTTGTAATCTGAATCTTCCCTCTCAAATCTTCTCTTTTTTGATCTGCCATAAAGGCCTGATCCCTTATATTTATAATTTTTTTCTAATTTTTCTTAACTTTTCTCGTCATCTTACATACCTTTGTGCATTTTTGCTGACTCTTTTTGGTAGCTGCAACTTTTCTTATTACTTTCCAAGGATCACCCATCACTGGGCTTCTCTGACCTATGCACTCTTAATGAAAAGTGCTGATATAAATTAGAAGCATTGGTGCTAATAGGTTCATACCCTGATACTTTACTGTCTTAGACCCTTCTCATACACTATCTCTTAGGTCTATCTCACTCTCATTCTCTTTAAATTCATCTTAGGGATCTATCTACTTATACTTGATCCCTTCTTATTTCATATGGGGTGTTATTCTTCTCTTTCTTAGACATACTACTTATAGATTTGTGAATACCTTGTACTTAGAACTGAAAATAATTACAAACAGTATAGAGAGATAACTTATGCAACTGTTTTTTTTTACTTTACTGCTAAATAGGAACACATATTCTAACATGCATAATGCCTAGTCAACATGTTATAAGACTGTATACCTGCTCATGAATGCATATCTCTAACATCATAGCTCAACTATTCATTACCTTAATATGCACAACTCTAACTCTCAGGGTTTGCACAGCTTTATCACTCGGAGTTTACACTGTTCTCATTTGGATCTTTAGCATATTTTTACAAACATAACATAGTGCTTGACATTTAATGCAAGGAGTAAAAGCGCTTACTTTCTACTTCATTTGTAGCATAACATTCAAACATCTTATCCCTATAAATGGATCATCTCTATCTATCTGCAAAGTCAGCTGTAAAATCATCTTCTTGTTTATAAAATTAGAGTGAGAGGACTTAGACTAATATATTCTTTCTTACATGCTTAGTACTATGTTAAGCTCTATCACTAAGCTTATTTCTTGGCCAATCAAACTTTTATTGGGGTAAAGTCAACACCATTTGCCTTGCCTCGGCTGTATTCTTTTCGCTCTTAATGGAGGATATGTTCTTCTTTCAAAGCAGCGTCAACTCCATCTCAATTGTAGTCCCTTCCTACACGGATAGGGTATCTTGCTCTATTTGAAGTAATGCCATTTCTAACTTTGAGGACTAGTTCCCAATTCTTAAGAAAAACTGAACGGCCATAACTTTTGTACATCATATCCCTTACTCATGAGACTCTCATCCTAACCCCAAAACTGAGTAGGTATTAACATTATCGGGAACATACTTATCTCTCATCATACTGGTTCCTCATATCTATTTGTCTTATTCTCTATCTCTTTCCGTCTCTTTATATTAATCCCTAAGAAATCACTGAGGCTATTTATTTTTAGCTTACTATCTCCAAGATCCTATCATCAATTCAAGAATATGAGATAGCTATTATGTTAGGCCATCTTACCTTAACTAGACTACATTCGTTCATCTAGCTTAAGTTGCTATTTGACCTTCCTATTAGAATACATGGTATAGACTTAACCCTATATGTCATATCTGACTCTCAGATATTACTCTTTATTAAACAGGGGAGTCTCTTAATCTGTTGCTACCTTTCCTTTAATTTTTACTAAACATATTTAGTTTTATTGTCCACCTCTTGAAGGACTTCTATGTCCCTAGTCTCACTGTGATCCATAACTGAGTCAACTACTCCTTTTAACTAACTAAGGAAGGGTATGTTTCACATCTATAAGCTATTCATACTTTTAAGTTTCCCTTATCCTCAAGGATCACTATCAGATGGGAAGATATCTCTTACTTTCCATTAAATGTCAATTCTCCTTTAAACTTAACTAAGGTTTAAACTTTATCTTAATTAACTAAGAATTTAACTTTTATCTCTTATTAAATCTCAGTGTTCAATTTTTGTTAAGCATTTGTCTCAAATCCATAATCTTAGTTAGATTATAAATATGTAACCTATAACTAACTTCAATCTTAATTGGGCCTTAGTTAATCTGCTGCGTACCTATTTCCTGATCAGAGCAATCTTATCTTGCACAAGAATCTTTATCCTATGTCAATTTTGTTTTGTACCTATGCTATAACCTTTTACTATGATACCAAAATGTTTTGTAATAGGAGCATCAGAAGCATAAGCTATCTTAACAAAGTTGCGAGTTTAAGTGGAAGTATATGTAGATAATAGAGATTTGTCACCAGTCATGTGATTGATGCTCCTGAGTCAACTATCCAATAGTGCTCATAATGCATACCTTAATGTGTAGCTAAGGTTTTATAAAAGTTACCTCGTTTGACAACAGTGGCCATAGGTTGCTTGTGGTTCTGCTGGTTAGATTCCAAGGTAGCAAGTCGCTCTAAGA
Organism: Leucaena leucocephala; assembly: GCA_037074615.1. NCBI lineage: Eukaryota > Viridiplantae > Streptophyta > Magnoliopsida > Fabales > Fabaceae > Leucaena > Leucaena leucocephala. Next base: position 19,742,588 of record CM073515.1, on the reverse strand, counting down.
TTTGACTCAAAGCATCATTATGGTTGTTTGTAGAAGATGGCTCCACATCATCACCCTTTATGACATTAGTAAGGTAATAACAACTCTTGTTCTTTTTTGGCTTCCAACCTACAGGTTTCCTATGTATGTCCTAGCAAGTTTCTTTAGTGTGTCCTGCCTTTTTGCAGTGCTCACAAACAGGACAATCCTTAGAATGTTTCTGGTCTATAGTCTGAGTAGCCAATGTCGAGGCTTCATAATAGGCTGATGAGTAATTGCAGTACTAGTTGGCATTACTTGTCTTGGGGATTCTTTATTTATGAGCAAAGCAAAGGTCTCTCTAACATATGGTAACGGGTCTTGGGCAAGTATACACCCTCTCACATGATCATATATGGGATTTAAACCTACAAGAAATTCAAATAGTCGATCCTCTTTAACATCTTTTCTATTGTTTACAGTATCTCCTGCATAGAGCCAGACTTTTGCCTTTAGCAGATCTAACTCCTGCCATAATAAGACTTTATCATGATAATAGTTAGTGAGAATCATAACTTCTTATTTCAGTGACCAGATTCTTGCTCAGATGTCATAAACTCGAGATGCATTCTTGCTGTTACCGTAGGACTTTCTCACTACGGACCAAATATCTTAAGCAGTTGGTAAAAGCATGAAAGGCTTCTTCACTGAGGATACCATTGAATTAATCAGCCATCCAGAAACAATGGAGTTTTCAGACTTCCATCGGCGCCATGCTCATTCTTCTGTCTTCGCTGGTTTAGTAGTTTCATCGGTAATGTACCCCAGTTTCTCACAACTTTTAAGAGCGAGCTACATTGATTGTGCCCACTCTTGATAGTTGTCACTGCCAACAAGTTTGTTAGGAACTATGAGTACCATTGATTTGCCAGTAAAAGGTCATGGAGAGATCCCGTGTGGCATGTCGCTCATTGGTTGCTTGTTTTTAATTTTCTCTTCTGCAGTGATCTTGATCATCTCTGATGACAGCTCTGATACCATGAAGATCAATGCAAGGTAGTGAGAGTTTCTAGGAAAGTTCAACGTATATTGCTGATCATATGCTTCATATATACAGTTTTGAGTAGATTTTAGTCCCTGATCTTAGTGCTAGAATCATGGGGCTGATTTACAATAATAAATGAGAAATATTTATAGAATCATATCCTATCATATATCCTATCATATCTCAACTAATTAATTAGGATCATATCATATCATATATACTAATATCTCCTTAAAATCAGCATAATATTATCTACAGTAAGAGACTGACTTTAGTTATTCTCTAGATTCACTTTCTTTGTGTCCGGTGGAGGATATCTTCCTTTCTAGATTAATACAGAAATATTTCATTGAAAAAAAACTCACAATGAGGTCATTAACTTTATGGAGGAAGCTCTTGCTTTGCATCAGTCATTTACGAGGGAGTTATTGAAACTTGTTGATGATACCATTGGTGCTCAGATTAAAAGAACTTACTGTATTGCCAGGGTTTGGAAGGGTCAACTTCATAAGGTCAGAAGATTCTTATGTGATATACTAATGTTGAGCAATGCTATTCACCTTTTCTGTTTGTTAGTAATGAAATTGATTTTTTTAAGCACTTATATTCAATATAGGATTATATGAGAAAATTTGTATAGATGTTATGATTACTCATTTTTGGGTTTGTAGATGTTATCATTCAAATGTCTAAGATTGATGATATGATGAAAGAGGAGGCTAACAGTTTGCATGAAGTAATCCATGCTCTCCATGTCAAGCATAATGATTATGCTGTCGCTATTGAAAATTATGTCAGCTACCAGTTACAGGATTAATCTGATATTAAATGCATAGCAGGTTCTAAAACATCTCTATCTTTCATATGTGCCTTGTATTTAACTTTTTGCAATTTCCATTATTGTTTTCTTTAACTTTTGTGGGTAAATTTTGAGTTGATGGGTTTAAACTGTTAGTTTGACTACTGTCCATATTGCTTAAAAATATCCCCTCAAATGGCATTATTGAACTGAAAATTCTAGGAAATTCTTTTCCTGTGTATTTCCAAATTGAATCAGTACAGCAAACAATAATGGTATCTGTAGCCACAAAATTAGCCACTTAATATGAATATCAGGGAGGAAATAATCAGTAAAGCAAAATAAAAATAGGATTATAATCCTTAAGACTCTACACTTCATATTTGCAACAAATAAAAGGAAATTTAAATAGCTAGTCAATTGAAAATCTTGGGATCCCCATCGGGCCTAGAGATTGCCAACATTCTTTTAAAAATGTTACAAATATAACTTTCTTTGTAAAACATGTAACTTTTTCCCATTTTTTAGAAAAAAGAAAGAAAGGGTTATTTTATGCAACAAGTTGCTTATGAGTATTTTTGGCGAGTAAAAGAGTCTTTATATCCTATCTCCATTAAAATCGTAACTTATTATCCTAATTTGAATGAAGATCAAGACAAGACCCAATAGCACTTTTCCTTCATGGTCATCCAAGCAGCAGTTTCATGAAAATCTGATGTCCTTTCCTTTTCCATTGTACAACCTTTTCTCTTATGCCTCTTTTACCCTCTTAGCAGAATACTTTAATGGAAATCATCAGTTTAGGTCTCTATATAAGCTTAGTGTGATTCTATGAATAATGAGACAATTTTGCACAACTCTTCTATTCTATTTTACTATTAGTATAAGAAAAATATTTGTGTAGAAAGGTTTTCTATTTGGGTTTGTTGATATGTTTGAATTTTTTGAGTAAATACTGAATATCATTAATATCGACTGACATACCAATTATGGAAGCGAGGATATGAAACAAGGAAGATGAAATTTGAATATGATTCCCTTTTTTCCTTGTTCTTATTTCTTCTACAATATGCTGTTTATATACACTTAAGTGAATCCCAATTAAGGTAGGATTATGAGCATGAAATCTGGAAAATAAATACACAATATGATTCTCATCATTATGAGCATAAAAACTGGAAAATAAATGCAAGATATTATTTTCGTAATCTCCTTCAATCCTGGTAATCTTCTCTTGATTTTAGGTCCAATATCTCCTATACTCCCCCTTAAGTTGGAACATAGATATTTATTATGTCCAACTTGCTGATTAGATATTCGAACTTATCTCATGTTAATCCTTTCGTAAGTGCATCTGCCGTTGATCTTTAGAGGGGATATACTTGAGATTAGTTACTCCGGCATCAATCTTTTCTCTAATGAAATGTCTGCCTATCTCCACATGTTTCGTTATGTCATGTTGGATAGGGTTATAAGATATGTTGATGGCTGCCATATTATCTTAATATAGACTAATAGATAATTGTATTAACATTTTTCAACTCTTTCAGTACTCGCTTTACCCATAAACCTTCACAGATTCTAAGAGCTATAGCTCTAAACTCATCTTCAGCACTACTCTTGGCAACCACACTTTGTTTTTTACTTTGCCAAGTGACTAGATTTCCTTAAACATAGGTAACATAACCTGAGGTAGACTTTCTGTCATCTTGATCACCTGCCAGTCTGTATATGTTAACATATCCACATTTCATTTTTTTTTGACTTTTTGAACAAGAGGCCTAATCTAGGGGAACCTTTCAAGTATCTGAGGATACAGTAGACTTCATTCAGGTGCTTTTATTTGGGGTCATGAGAATGCTGACTTACCATACTAACATCATTACAATGTCTAGTCGGGTGTGTGACAAGTAGATTAACTTTCCCACTATGCGCTGGTACCTTCCCACATCTACTGGTTTTCCTAGGTCTTCAGTTTCAACAAGTTTTTATGCTCATATAGGAGTATCATTTGGTCTACAATCGAGCATACATGTTTCTTTCAGAATATCCAAAATGTACTTCTTCTATGAGATGCTGATTCCTTTTACGGATCTAGCAATTTCCATTCCCAGAAAGTACTTCATTTCTCCTAGATCTTTAACTTGGAATTCCTTATTTAGTGCCTTCTTAACTCTGTCGATTTCAATTGGATTATCCCCTATGAGAACAATATCATCCACATATACTGCCAATACCACCATCCCTCAATTCAAGTGTTGAAAGAATAGAGTGTGATCCCTTTGTCCCTGTTTATATCCTTCCTATTTTAATACCTTGGTAATTCTCTTAAACCATGCTCAGGGGGATTGCTTTAAACCATATAGTGACTTATTTAATTTACACACTTGTTGCTTCCTCCTTTTGGGAATCCCAGAGGCATTTTTATGTACACTTCCCCTTTTAATTCTCCATTTAGGAATGTGTTTTTGACATCTATCTAGTGAAGTGTCCAGTCCAAGTTGGCAGCTAAGGAAAGTAGAATTCTGATGGTGTTCAGCTTGGCTACTGTTATAAAGGTCTCGGTATAATCTATTACATAAACTTGGGTGAAGCTTTTTGCCACCAATCGAGCTTTATATTTATCAAGGATGCCATCCGCACAATACTTAGGAGTAAATACCAATTTGTAACCTACTGCCTTTTTGCCTTTAGGTAGATCAACTACTTCCCATATATTGTTTTGTTTCAGTACCTCCATTTCTTCCATTACTACCTTCCTCTATTCTGGATTATCAAGTGCTTCATATATACTTTCTAGTATCCTAACCTAATCAAGATGAGATAAAAAAGCTCGATGTTCTGATGATAGAGCCTTATAGGAAATGAAGATCAAGGTTATTCTCATGTATTTCTTGGTCAGGGCCTACTTCAGGTTTTGACTCTTAGAGTGTGTCAGTAGCTTGAAGTATATTACCTGTCATGTCCTTATTTATATGGGGGTAGACTTGTCCCCACCTATTAGTGTCTCCCCCAAAACTAAAGTTTTCTTCATATTCATTTGGCATTCCCTATACTGAGTCTGGTGTTTGATTGGATAGTTTGAGGTTCACTCCAATTCTCCCCGTGAGCCAGATTCAGATGAGCGAGCTGTAAGCACGGAAGCTTCAGGCGATGGCTGAGGAGATATACCGTTGGTAAGCATTACTTGCCGATGAGAATCTTTATTACATAGAAGAACGAAGGCTTCTGACATAGAGGGAAAGGGAACACGACTATGGAGGTAGCCGTGAGCTTCATCGTATACTGGGTTGAGCCCCACCAAAAATTTGAAAAGGCATTCTTCTTTCAAATCCTGTTGGTACTCAGTGCCATCTTCAGCATTCTTCTAGACCCCGTTGTTGGAGTAAGTCCAATTCTTGCCATAATGCGGTTTTCTCAAGATAATATGCATCAAGGAGACGAGGTTCCTGTTTCACCATCCAGAGACGAGCTCAGAGATCGAAAAGAAGGGAGGCATTTGGGCACTTCCCATATGCTTCTTTCACAGTGCACCAAATGGATTTGGCAAAGGTGAGAAACATGAAGCTCCGTCGAACAACTACGAGCATGAAATTCAGAAGCCTTGATGTGACGATAGAGTTCTCAGACTTCCACTATCACCGGGAAATGGCGTTGTCTGAAGGGGCTGGTCATTGTAGATTAATTCTAGTTGATCATATTCGTCCATAGTGAGGAGCATTGACTTGCTCCAATCAAAATAATTTTTGCCAGTAAGACTCTCTAGCACAATCATAATGGCTAATTCTTTAAAGGCAATGACCTTGATGGAGGTTCAATGTGACCCACCATTGGATAGAGCCTATTCCGATGCCATATCGGCCGACATACCGATTATGCAAGCAAGGATATGAAACAGGGAAGATGAAATTTGAATATGAATCCCTTTATTCCTTATTCTTATTTCTTCTATAGTATGTTGTTTATATACACTTAAGTGAATCCCAATTAAGGTGGGATTATGAGCATGAAATTTGGAAAATAAATACACAATATGATTCTCATCATTATGAGCATAAAAACTGGAAAATAAATGAAAGATATTATTTTCGTAATCTCCTTCAATCCTGGTAATCTTGTCTAGATTTTAGGTCCAATATCTCCTACAATTAATTCATAAGAAATACAACAGAAGACAATTAGTTCCTTTCATCAAGCTCCACCTCTCGCCTAAAAGGTGGTGGTTGATTAAGGGTACAAAAATTACTCTCTGTATCATATGAGAGCTTAGCTAAATGATCTACTAGGTGAATGTTTTCTCTTTCTTCCTAGCATAAGTCTTAAAGATCTTAGCCATTCTAGCACAAGTCCTACCCTGTAGTCTGCTTTGTCCATCAACATTATCATATTAAAAACCACTATAACCTATTGGTCAAGACACATATCCTTATTTCTTATTGTTCTTTTTCACAACATGGTATGGTGAGTCTAAGCTTCTTCCTAAGTTTAAGTCTAATGGACTTTCTTGTAAGGTGCATGTTAGAGATTATAATAATTCTATTTAACATAACATAAAGGATAGAGGCACTACAAAAACAAGAGTAGCTTAAACCTCCTAGGCCTTCCTGTTTGGGCAAATCTCTAGAGTATTTACCTTAAAAAATGTTAATAACCACGGGTTGAGACAAACGTCTCAATAACAAGCATCCATACTCATTCTTCAATTAATGATTTAAACTTTTGTGTTGGAATTTTCATTGAAATATTTTATAAGATAAATAAAAAGTCAATTATGAGTATGGGTCAAAGCATAAGGTTTTAGTAGTAAGTTGGAGTAGAAGTAAGGATTCTGAGCATTACTTCAAAAAGATCTAGAGTAGCAAAGGACATTTTCTTAATTGATGATGAGCCATATAATGATAGTAGAGCTGGTTTTGCTTGAAAAGTTTAGAAGAGAAGAAAATCTTCCATAAGATATCTTAAAGATGCAAGCCTAGTGATATTCTCAATAGTTATTTGATGGAAATCTCATGCTTTTTGTTGGTTTCATTGCAAAGATTTGAATTTAATGATTATGCAATCATTTCATTTTAGCTGATGACTTCTTATGATTATCATTTGATGGTGTCCTCTCTTTGTACTGAAAGGTGAACTTGATGAAAGCATGACTGAACTTGAAAAGAGTAGGAGAAAATTAGTCAATCTGAAAATGCAGAAAGATGCAGTAATAGGGATGCAGTCACCTGGTTCAGAACTAGTTAATGGGACATTATCTCCTGAAAAGCCTTTAGATAAGACAATGGGTTTGCGTGAGTTGAAAGATTCAATAGAGGAAGCAAAGGTCTACCATGGCATTTTCTTTCATACTTATTTACTTATTCTCTACCTAGCCTAATGAAAATGTTTGCTTGTGTAATGTCTTAGATAGTGGCCACTGATCGTCTTTTAGAGCTTCAAGAAGCACAGGAAGACAATATGACCTTGAGAGGGCATTTTTAAGATCTTCAGGTTTATAATATTGGACTTTCCTACTAGTTTAATCATGTTTTCTTGCAAATTCTATAGGAAAATTACTTATTTGATATGAAGAAGTACTTATGTTCTTATTTTTTTATTCTTAGAATGAATTGACTGATGACAAGTATGTATATTCATCCTGAAAGTATTGTTTGGTAAATAATCAACTTTAACATTGGAATACTAAATTGGAGCGGTATAAAGCATTGACAGAGTCTCTGCAGGTTAAAAGTGATTTCCTATTTCACTTCTTACCCTGTCCTTGTGTCTATTTTTTCTAATTTAAAAAATTCAAAATCAGGCTAAAAGGGTCCATGTCATGAAATGGGAAAAGGAACTAAACTCAAAATTAGAGTCAGCAGATATTGCGAAGCTTACTGTTGACAATTCTGACTGTAAGATTGAAGAGCTAGAGCTTCATTGCAAAAGTGTACTATTAAAAATACGATATTGAAATAGAGATGGAAGAAGCTATATATGATACTGGTTTGGTCACATGTTCCCTGCTATCTATTTATATGCATCAAGCATGGGATAGGATCTTCTAGTTTATGACAATGTTGCATGTTTCAGGGAGAAAAGATATTAATTATGAGTTTCATGTCTTGGCTTCAGCCTTATCTGAGGAAATGGGTATGATAGAAGCCCAATTGAAATGATGGAAGGATGTAGCTCATGAGGCAGTTTCCTTACTTGAGAAAGCACATTCACTAAGATCTTTGTTAAGTAGGAAGGTTTGTCTCCTACAAGTATCCAAGTTTTAATGCCATTCAATTTATTTTCCACTAATCCTGTTATATTTCTTATTATAGGTCCTTAAATGTGTCTAGTTAGTTTGATTAGCTATATCCAATTTTTTTTATTTTAAATTCCTTTTTGAAGTTTAGCACCAGACTTGTGATATCAGCAATATTTGCTAAAAATTGTTTATTGTTTCATTTGAGGGTATATATTGAACTATCAATTTCTTGATACATTAAAACCAACATAGTTTTGATACACATTATAATGGAAAGTGTTTGTTGGGAAAGCCCTTTATGGTGTAACTTGGGTCTTCATTAGGGGTAATTTAGTTTCATGGATGAGTGTGAAACAAAATGTAATTCAAAAGTTTTGATCCTTCACAATATTGACTTCATGTGAGGCATTCAGAGAGAGATAGGAAGAAAATATTGGTGTGTATATATAAGATATGGGCCTGCCACATTTTCTTGTGTCACTTTCTCTCTAGTCACATAATTGCAAGGTTGCATAGGATATATTGGAGTTAGAAGATTTAGTTCTGGTACGGTGGGAGTTGAATATCATGCCGTGATTGTAACTTAAATGGTTAAGGGAACTTCAAGAATTGAGATATGAGGTATAGATACCAAATGAAGTTGATTTTTTATAATCAAAGCAGTGAGTGCATATATAAGTTATTTTATAATATTACATAAAAGAACCAAACATCAAAGGCGATTGCCATTTTGTGAGTAAGAAGATCCAATATGGGTTTCTTGCTACCTTGTTTGTCAATTCAAAAGACCAACTAGTTGATATATTTACTAAGCCTCTCTAGGGTTCTTAGATCAACTATATATGTAACAAACTTGATGCACATGATTACTATGTTCAAGATTTAGGAGGGTTTTAGGATATATTTTTGTCACCTAGTTTTTTGGGAAGTTGCAAAAATAAGTTGTTTATACTGTAACTTTTATTCCATAATCAATTATGCGGAAAATACATTGAGTTAAATAGAGAAGAATCTCCTAAGATCAGATAAAGATAGTGATATCCTAGGAAAGATAATAGGAGAGATTCTAGCCTAATCAACAATTCAAAAATTAAATTTACATAATTAGAATATATTGACTTATTCAAATGACATATACTTATATAACCTAGAATTAAATTAAGGCTTAGAGCTTTCCGGCCCAATAGCCCAAATGAATTCGACGCTCACACTCCCCCTCAAGCTCACAAATAGATGTCATACATGCCTAGCTTGTCTCTAAAGAACTCGAACTTTATGGTAATTATTAAAACTAGAATATATTGTTGTAAATATAATTATTATATAGGATATTAGGAGAGATAGTGAGAGATATTAGGAAGATTAGATAAGATAGTATTAAGGGACAAAATCTTGGCATATCACATTCCCAATTCCCTTTGTAAATCTATTTAATCTAGTCTACCCCATGAATGAAAAATATTGGACTATTTAGAATACAAATTCCATATGTTATCTGAGATGGTCCTGCTACCATAGTCTGACAAGTCCCAGTAGTACGCTGCCAGCGACGTGCGACGGCCCAGCCAAGCAACACGAGCAACATCGTTAGTTTTGTTCTAACGATCTTTGTTCACATGAGCGAGCTCTGTTCTTGTGAGTGATAACCCAGCCACCATAGTCTAACTAGTCCTACTAGCGAGTTGCCAGTGACATGCGATAGCTCGGCAAAGCAATGACGACCTCTGTTCTAGACCGTTAAATGAGCCAGTGCGAGACGGGTGTGTCTTCTATGTGTGCATCTTCTATTTTTGTCTAGTGAGTCGAGCAGCCATGTCCTCATCTCGTGACATCCAGTCGAGCAGCATCTGAATACTCTTCTGCGTCACTAGTCGTGTCTCGTGCCTGTGCTTGCCTTTATCCTTGGCGTAGGCTTACAAGAGAATTTATTTTCATTGGCCTAACTACTCGTTAGTGATAGGCCCATTTGTCTAGTGATGAGTCCAGTAAGCCTCGTTTGTCTTAAGCAGTGCGCTAGCAATTTTTTCCCTAAAAAATGGATTCTCTTTATGTTCCCGCTTTGAGTGAAGAGAAAATTAATCAATTGTTTGGGTATTTCAAAACTCTTCACACTGAAAAACAATCCTCTGCTACTGGTGCTCATTGAGGTACTTATGTTGCTGCCTTATATACCTTTGTCCCTACCAAATGGATTGTTGATATAGGGGCCTTTAACTATATGACTTCATATGGCAAAATGTTTTATTCCTATTTTTATCTGACTGGAAGTAAATCAATTAAGACAGTTATAGGTTCTTCTCTTGTACTGTCAATGGGACTGTCCATCTGTCAGACAAATTATATCTTGACTCTATTTTACATGTTCCATATTTGACTTGTAATTTAATATCTATGAGGGGCTCTACTACCTTGAGTAGTTTATATTGTAGAATAAGTGGCTTAGTCTTGACTTCTGATTAAATGATATCGTATTATGGCATAAAACGATGGGTCATTCTAATTTTTCTTATTTACAAAAATTATTACCACATTTACCTTTGAATAAAAGTACTATTTTCTATTGTGATGTGTGTGATTGAATAAAAGTACTATTTTCTATTGTGATGTGTGTGAGTTAGCCAAACACCATCATCTTATTTTTTTGCCTTCTGCCTATAAGTCCACTCACCCTTTTTCAATTATTCACAGCTATATCTAGGGTCCCTTTCATATTCCAAGTCATACTCGTTCCAATTACTGTTACATTTATTGATGACCATACATGTATGTGCTGGGTTTACCTATTAAAAGATAAGTCCATTGTTTTCTCCTTGTTTATTGAGTTTTTTTTTATTATGTCAAAAACCATTTCAACACCAGAATATAAGTCATTTACACAGATAATGGGTTATAATATTTTAACCAATCACTTGATTAAAACAAATGGTGTTGTGCACAAAAGTAGTTGCCCTTATAGTCCTTAATAAAATGGAATTGTCAAACAAAAAAATAATCCACTCCTTGAATCAAATAACCAAAATACCCTTCACTCATTCTTTAATTGTTTTATAACATAGGGGTATTTTTGTCATTTTATATCTTTTTTGGATATTTATAGACACTGGCCACTTTATCTGATAAACTGATATCATGGGCTTAGGCCTCACTTAGCGCTTACTGCTTAGGTTTCACAATCTAATATAAGGCGTTCACAAACTCCAGTCAAAATTCACTAAAATGTAAATCACTTTTCCTATAGAACTTCTTTCGGAGTTTGGTCAGTTTCCTAACATCTTGCTTCATAGGACATACCTTCCTATAACTTCTTCACTTATATCTGAGGTCCAAAAGATCTGATAAAAATTTTAGATAACTTTCATACTATCAGATAAATATCAGCTATCTAAAACTCCAATAAAATTTATGTATCATGCTAGATTAACGAGAATAACTTTCTCTATCTACTGATGAATTTTGGGACTGAAATGCTTTCAGGCATTTATAAGCCTTTTGTGGTTTAATTTTCTACAATTACAATTTTTTCCTTAGAAACTTTTAGAAATTACACTTTAGTCCCTCAACTTTTTATAATTACACTTAATGGCCCATAACTTGTATCTACTTTTATTTTTGGTCTTGGGACTTTTAGGCTTTCCAGTTTAGTCCCTCTCTTTTTTTTTAAAATGACCGTTATGCCCCTAGAAACTTTCACTGTTTACAATTTAGTTCTTGATCTTTCACTTACTTACAGTTTAGTACCTAAACATCAACTATATACTTATGGGACTTTTGCTTAATAGGGCATAGTAGCCTACCTCTTTCAAGCTACATCCTGGGCTTCTATGTCTAAAAATAAGGATATGACACTGTTAGTCCTTGGTGTACCTTGGTTACTTGAGCTCGATAGATATCCATGAGTTTCACACTCGCGATAGATATTCGTGGGATTTATTCTCATGCTTGTTATTTTGTAGGTTTCATACCTATGCCTATTATTCATAGGTTTCATACTTGCGCATGTATTCATGGCTTTGGCCGCGCCTAATTGGTTATTTACCCTCGTGAACTATGTGTCCACACCCGTTTTATGGCCTCGTGCTACGCATGGTTATTTACCCTCATGAACTGTGTGTCCACAGCTATTTTCGTGGCTTTGAGCCATACCAGATTGTTTAGTTACCCTCGTGGACTGTGTGTCCAAGCTGTTTACGTTTTGTTGAAGTCATACGGAATGAAAGGATTGATTTTAAACTATTGATTTGAAATGGTTATTTCAAATGGTTTTTCCTGAAATAAAAATGTTTATGGAAATGTTTGCATCAAATTGCGAAATATTATTAATTACATTTTTAAACATAGTTTTGCATTGTTTATTTTCGTATTTTTAATCATATTTTTGTGGATGTTATTCACGAGTAGATTATTTAGCTTCAGATAGTATAGTTGACCTTAATCCGCTCGCTGAGTAGTGAAGTGCCTTGTTGCCAATCCGAAGTGTCGTTTTTGACAAGACTACTTTTGATGTAATTATCATTTATAAAGTACTTGTTATAACATCCTTACTTTTGTACATCTTAGGGACCATTCAGTAGCATTTAGAACCACTTACAAGACCTTGGAAGTCTATTAGCCAAATCTGGAATTTTACTCTTTCCCAGGTTACTGTTCATATGGTATTCTAGATTATGTAACGAACTTCGAAAACTCATAATTAATTCTAGAAAACTTGAAATGAGGTGGTTCAAAAATATACATGAAGATAACATCTTAAAATTTAAGGGAAAAATAATTTCCAGACCAAATGATTCTCCAATTGATACAGTTTATTCGTTGAAGTTTACTGTTCATTTGGTCAAAAACTCTAGAAACAGATTCTGGTCCCTTACTTTGGAAATTCATTTCTCTTGATATACACATCCAAATGAAACGTTCCACCTATGAATTTAAAGATCTGGATGTGTGCTACATGATCATAAAATTTCGTGAACTAATTCCTTCATTTGCTAGGTCAAACTAAAGCCACAACAAAACTGCTTCAGGACCTACGTTTTTACCATTTCAGTTTCTTTTCTTTCATTTCCAACAATTGTTTCAGCATGCTCAAGCCATCAAATAAGCTTATTAACATTCATATACATCATGTACATATGCCATAAGTATTACAATAGTTTCATCACATAAATGGACACCTTACATGGCATTTATATACATAGACAATTTATAGTATATGCTAAAATCTCAATACTTCACTTCCTTTCTTCCATTCTTTAGCTCTTCTCCATGCATACCTTGTTGGAAATCGTGCCCTAGGGGCCAATCATTGTCTTATGAACATTATTCATTTATGAATTTATTAATTGAGTTATCATATTATTTGCATGTTTACTATGATGATCATCCTTGGATAATTCATGATATTATCCTAAATGTCCCTGGTCGATCATCTATGTGGGAGCACAGATGAAATAAGACCAGTATGACTTTGAAGATGTATAGAGATATAAATCAAAGTCATAAGCACATGTAAGAGTACAGGGTGTTGGACCGACCCGCTATGAGAGAACTGCATGGGTAACGTCATAAGCTTCTCTCATATACAAACCATGTCAATATGCCCTTTGACCTGAGATCATCATGGATTCCTACATGACAAAACGCTCAGCTTTGACCTAGTCAAAAGTCACTTTTGACCGAGTGATCATAAAGACTATGTTCGGGCTTAGTGGTTTTTCATGCGGAGGAATGTGAATGGTCAAGATGGAATTTGTCCCTCACATTCATGGAGAGATATTACTGGGCCCCTCGATGAGTGAGTCTGAGAAATGTATGGCCATACTGTAATGGAAAGGTAGTTCCATTTCTATAATCAGACTACTCAGGGATCGAGAAAGTAACGGTCGGGAATAAGAGGATGACATTATCCATGCCTCATCCATGACCAAAATATCGCGTGACAGAAGGGACATGATATGGTTGTATAAAAGGTTACATCGTTTATCGATCCTCATATGATTTGGGTAGTTGTTATGTCTTGCTAGAGACCGCTTGTGACTTGTGGGCTAGTATAGCAAATGGCCCACTGCCAACTTCATATGGGCCTACAGGGTCGCACACAAAATAGCCCAACACGAGCTATGATGTCCAGATTCATTGAATCTAAGACATGTCCAGATTCAATGAAAGATCCAGGTGAATGTATATATATTTATTTATATTTATATTCGTATATATATAAATTCGTATATATATATATTATATATATGAGATATATGAGATTTAATTTATAAGGATAAATTAAATCCCTATCACGTTTGAATTCGAAATTCAAATTGATAGGATATCTCATATAAGAGATATTTATAAGATTTAATTTATAAGGATAAATTAAATCTCTATCACGTTTGAAATTCGAAATTCAAATTGATAGGATATCTCATATAAGAGATATTTATAAGATTTAATTTATAAGGATAAATTAAATCTCTATCACGTTTGAAATTCGAAATTCAAATTGATAGGATATCTCATATAAGAGATATTTATAAGATTTAATTTATAAGGATAAATTAAATCTCTATCACGTTTGAAATTCGAAATTTAAATTGATAGGATATCTCAAATTTGATTTATGGGAATAAATCAAATATAACTTAGTCTCATCTTTATTTAAAGTTAAATAAATAGGTAATTAAATCTGTGGGACGGATTTAATATTATTTTATTTAATTAGTTTCTTATAAAATTATACAATATATGATATTGTATCAATTCGGAATTAATATAAGATTAACTCCAAAATCCAATTAGGTTAAGTGGAAAAACGCATAGCATCCTCTATATCTGATTGGAGGAGCTACGTTTGAAAATAACACAGAACACAAAAGGCCGAACGGAATCTGCAAAAGGTTTGCAGACAAGAAACTGCTGAAATAGAGACGGAGACTTGTGAAAGCCATGCAGGGACAGGAGACGCTAGCACGTCGTTCGTGGTTGGAACGCTGTTTGTGTGGATACCAGTAGAGGAAGCCGACCTGAGGCGTCGACTTCTTGTGATCGGAAAGAGACCACCGTCCACGGAGAGAATCTGTGAAGGTCGCTGAGGAACACTCCGTCGATTTCTTGCGATCAGAAAGAGATCACCACCCATGTAGAGAAGCTGTGAAATTCGCTGAGCAACACTAAGGGTAATGATTCTTTCCACTTGACTTAAACACATACGGCAGATCCTGGCAAGGAATGGAAAATTTTTAAAGTTTATTTCCGCTGCGTGTCTTCTAATTCCTTACAGTGGTATCAGAGCCATGCCGTTTTATGTTTAAGTTAGGCTTGATTTGTGATTTATATGATATATGTTAGTAGTAGCCGATCATATAATAAGCGTTGTATGTGTGACATATATGGAATCCGTGTTGTGTATGACATAAAAGGAATCTAAAAGGAAATTGAAATCGGTGGTGATGCTTTTTGATTTGATCAATTCGCATAGATGGGGACCGCCGTAGCTACCTGTTCGTAGCGCAACATAACCGTAACATATGTTACTTTGTGAATGTTTTTTTTTTTGCCCTTCGATTAGATCTGAATATTGATTCTTGAATGTTTGGGTATGGTGAACAATATGGCTCTAGATTGCAAGTGTTGTAATTTTTAAATACGGCCTGCGTGTCGTGCCTTCCTCTATATACTCTCAATGTACCTTCTCCTCTCATCTCACTCCCCTCGAATGTTAAAAGAGGTTTCTATATGTAATTTCTCTTTTCTTACTAGAGAGCTCCTCTCATTAGCTTGAGGGGACTTAGGATAGGTGAGCCATATTGTATCACATTTGAATGATGCATCTTATGATTAGATCAGCACATGCATATTACTTGTATGAGTTACAAACTGGGATACATGCATCCTCATAAAATCAGATAGTTAATTAAGCCCTCTAAAAGAAATCTTAAGTCATAATGCTGTCAATTTATGAACACTTGTCAAAACCTTGATCGCTCAATTGTGGACTCCACCAAAGTGGGTGCTTTTGAGTTATCTTGGGGAGATAAGCAAAGAGTAATGGTGCTACTCTCATAGGTTCATTATTGTTTGACTTAATTGAGATTAACAAACGGTTTTGGATCTCAAGGCATTAAATGGGATTAGAACATGCCAGATCATATGATGATAGGATCCCATGAATATCTAAGAGTTACATTTGATGTAATTGGTAAAGGTGTTACCTACCTAAATAACTTAATTTAAGCGTCCTGCCAAAGCGGACTTAAGTTTGAGCCAAATATGGATCTTAGCCCACTAACTATTGCATTGAGGGTTGTTTATTTAGTGGGAGATTACTAATTACATTGCATATTTTAATTGTAGAATCATGACGACTAGTAATACTGCTACATTATCGCTGCGATCTGTCCTTGAGAAGGACAAACTTAATGGAACAAACTTTCTTGACTGGTTTAGGAACTTGAGAATTGTTCTCAAGCAGGAAAGAAAGGCGCATGTCCTAGATCAACCCATTCCTGAGGAGCCAGCCGCCAATGCTCCTAGAGCTCAGAGAGATGCTTACACGAAGCATAAGGAAGACTCTGTCGATGTGGGATGCTTAATGCTAGCCACCATGGTTCCAGAGCTCCAAAGAGATCTCGAACACATGGAGGCTTATGAGATGATTGTGCATCTCAAGGAAATATTCCAGCAACAGGCAAGGCAAGAGAGATATGAGACCACTAAGGCCTTACATTCCTGCAAGATGGCTGAAGGTGCATCAGTTAGTACTCATTTCTTAAAGATGAAAGGGTACATTGATCACCTTGAAAGGCTTGGATTTCCCATGAGCCAGGAGTTAGCTACGGATTTGATCTTGAACTCACTCCCGGAAAGTTATGACCACTTTGTCATGAACTACAACATGAACAATATGGAGAAATCTATTTCTGAACTGCATGGGATGCTTAAAACTGCTGAGCCAAGTCTTAAGAAGAAGCCCAGTAGTGTTTTGATGGTTCAGAAAGGAAAGGGTACTAAAAAGAAAGGCAAAGGCAAGGGGAAGGGTCATGGCTCATCAGGTAGGACCAAAGAGTCAGGCAAGCCCGAAACCAAGCCTACACCAAAGAAGGCAAAGCCTCCGAAGGAAGGAGTCTGCTTCTTCTGCAATGAACCCGGTCATTGGAAGAGGAATTGCAAACTCTACCTCGAAGATCTGAAAAAGAACAAGAAGGATAGCGGGGCTATCGCTTCAGGTATTTATGTTATAGACATTCATCTTTCTACTTCCATCTCATGGGTATTAGATACTGCATGTGGTTCTCACATTTGTACAAATGTGCAGGGACTAAAGGACAGTAGGAAGCTGAAAAAGGGCGAGGTTGACCTACGAGTTGGAAACAGAGCAAGGGTTGCTGCGTTAGCTGTAGGCACTTATGAATTAGTTCTGCCCACTGGGCTTTTGTTAGTTTTGAACAATTGCTATTATGTTCCTGCTTTAAGTAGTAACATTGTTTCACTTTCTTATTTGGATAAGGAAGGTTTCACTTCCATTGCTGGGAATAGTAGATGTTCTATTTATCGTAATGATGTTTTCTATGCTCATGGTGATTTGCATGTTGATCATTACATATTAAATTTAGAGCAACCCAATCATGGAAATATCTATAACATAACCGCCAAAAGGGTCAAACCAAATGATTTGAATCCCACATACCTCTGGCACTGTCGTCTGGGCCACATAAATGAGAAACGCATTTCCAAACTCCATCAAGATGGATTTCTAAACTCGTTTGATTTTGAATCATATGACACTTGCGAGTCTTGCTTGTTAGGAAAGATGACAAAGTCACCCTTCACTGGGCACAGTGAGAGGGCCACTGATTTATTGGGCCTCATACATACAGATGTGTGTGGACCGATGAACACAAATGCCAGAGGAGGTTATTCATACTTCATAACATTTATAGATGATTTCAGCAGATATGGGTACATCTATCTGATGAAACATAAATCTGAATCTTTTGAAAAGTTCAAAATATTTCAAAATGAAGTACAAAACCAGCTTGGCAAAACAATTAAAGCCCTTCGATCTGATCGGGGTGGTGAATATTTGAGCCAAGAGTTCATAGATCATCTTAGGAGTTGTGGGATACTCTCACAATTGACTCCTCTAGGGACACCACAATGGAATGGCGTTTCTGAACGGAGAAATCGAACACTATTAGATATGGTTCGATCCATGATGAGTCGAACAGATCTTCCGCCCTCCTTTTGGGGCCATGCCCTAGAGACAGCTGCGTTCACACTCAATCGTGTTCCATCTAAGGCAATCGAAAAGACTCCGTATGAGATATGGACTGGGAGGACGCCTAGTTTGTCTTTCCTCAAGATTTGGGGATGCGAGGTCTATGTTAAGCAACAAGCCTCAGACAAATTAGCGCCCAAATCCTCAAAATGCCTTTTTGTGGGATATCCTAAGGAAACCAAGGGATATTATGTCTACAACCCTGCTGATAACAAAGTGTTTGTTGTCAGAAATGGTATCTTTCTTGAACGAGAATTTATCTCTAAAAGAACCAGTGGGAGTAAGGTACAACTCGAAGAAGTTCGAGAGTTACAAGACACCACAGAACTGCAGATGGAAAATAGAGAAGACTCACAACAAGTTGTTGAGACTCCTCAAGTCACGCAAGGTCCACGAAAGTCTAATAGGACACGACTTCAGCCTCAGAGATATGGATTTCTGATTTCTGATAGTCATGATGTGTTGCTCATTGAGCATAATGAGCCGACTACCTATCGAGAAGCTATAGTGGGACCAAACTCCGAAAAATGGCTTAGTGCCATAAAGTCTGAGATGCAATCCATGTACGACAATCAGGTTTGGACCTTAGTCGACCCGCCTGAAGGTGTAAAAACCGTCCGGTGCAAGTGGGTCTTCAAAGAGAAAACTGACATGGATGGCAATGTAAATGTCTTCAAGGCACGACTGGTTGCAAAAGGTTTTACTCAAACTCATGGTGTGGACTATGATGAGACCTTTTCCCCAGTAGCAATGGCCAAATCAATCAGAATCCTCTTTGCTATTGCAGCATATTATGACTATGAAATATGGCAGATGGACGTCAAGATAGCCTTCCTTAATGGAAAGCTCCTTAAGGATGTGTACATGACACAACCTGAAGGGTTTGTGCGTTCCGAGGACTCTAGTAAAGTGTGCAAGCTTCAAAGGTCCATTTATGGACTAAAGCAAGCCTCTCGGAGTTGGAATCATCGTTTTGATGAAGTAATCAAAGAGTTTGGATTTCTTCAAAACATTGATGAACCTTGTGTGTACAAGAAGGTTAGTGGGAGCACAGTTGTGTTTTTGGTACTCTATGTCGATGACATCCTACTTATTGGGAATGACATTCCTACCTTGCAGATTGTCAAGTCTTGGTTAGGAAAGTCTTTCTCGATGAAAGACTTGGGTGAAGCCACCTACATCCTAGGAATCAGGATCTATAGAGATAGATCTAAAAGACTTCTAGGACTCAGTCAGAGTACATACATAGACAAAATACTGCATAGGTTCAGTATGCACGAATCAAAGAGGGGTTTCATACCCATGTCTCATGGTACTCACCTCAGCAAAGATCTGTGTCCTAGTACATCTGATCAGCGAGGTCGCATGAGTAAGGTTCTATATGCCTCGGCCATAGGATCTATCATGTACGCCATGTTATGTACTCGACCGGATGTCTCGTTTGCCTTAAGTATGACTAGTAGATACCAACAGGACCCTGGTGAGGGCCATTGGACTGCTGTCAAGAATATCCTTAAGTACTTAAGAAGGACTAAGGACTTATTCTTGGTCTATGGTGGATTGGATGATGAGCTCTGTGTAACTGGTTACACAGATGCGAGTTTCCAAACTGACCAGGACGACCAAAAATCGCAGTCTGGATACATATTCCTCCTCAATAATGGAGCAGTAAGCTGGAAGAGCTCTAAGCAGGGCACTGTAGCAGATTCTGCAATGGAAGCTGAGTATATAGCAGCATCTGATGCAGCTAAGGAAGCCGTTTGGATCAGGAAGTTCATCACAGAACTAGGGGTGATACCTACCATCTCAGATCCAATAACTTTGCTCTGTGACAATAGCGGTGCTATTGCACAGGCCAAAGAGCCTAGGTCACATCAAAGGACCAAGCATATACTCAGGCGATTTCATCTTATCAGAGAAATCAACGATAGAGGTGATATAAAAATATGTAAAGTAGCAGGAGAAGATAATGCTGCTGATCCTCTAACAAAGCCGCTTGTGCAGGCAAAGCATGAGCGTCATGTTAGGTCAATAGGAATTAGTCAAATTAATGATTGTACCTAGTGCAAGTGGGAGGTTGTTGGAAATCGTGCCCTAGGGGCCAATCATTGTCTTATGAACATTATTGATTTATGAATTTATTAATTGAGTTATCATATTATTTGCATGTTTACTATGATGACCATCCTTGGATAATTCATGATATTATCCTAAATGTCCCTGGTCGATCATCTATGTGGGAGCACGGATGAAATAAGACCAGTATGACTTTGAAGATGTATAGAGATATAAATCAAAGTCATAAGCACATGTAAGAGTACAGGGTGTTGGACCGACCCGCTATGAGAGAACTGCATGGGTAACGTCATAAGCTTCTCTCATATACAAACCATGTCAATATGCCCTTTGACCTGAGATCATCATGGATTCCTACATGACAAAACGCTCAGCTTTGACCTAGTCAAAAGTCACTTTTGACCGAGTGATCATAAAGACTATGTTCGGGCTTAGTGGTTTTTCATGCGGAGGAATGTGAATGGTCAAGATGGAATTTGTCCCTCACATTCGTGGAGAGATATTACTGGGCCCCTCGATGAGTGAGTCTGAGAAATGTATGGCCATACTGTAATGGAAAGGTAGTTCCATTTCTATAATCAGACTACTCAGGGATCGAGAAAGTAACGGTCGGGAATAGGAGGATGACATTATCCATGCCTCATCCATGACCAAAATATCGCGTGACAGAAGGGACATGATATGGTTGTATAAAAGGTTACATCGTTTATCGATCCTCATATGATTTGGGTAGTTGTTATGTCTTGCTAGAGACCGCTTGCGACTTGTGGGCTAGTATAGCAAATGGCCCACTGCCAACTTCATATGGGCCTACAGGGTCGCACACAAAATAGCCCAACACGAGCTATGATGTCCAGATTCATTGAATCTAAGACATGTCCAGATTCAATGAAAGATCCAGGTGAATGTATATATATTTATTTATATTTATATTCGTATATATATAAATTCGTATATATATATATTATATATATGAGATATATGAGATTTAATTTATAAGGATAAATTAAATCCCTATCACGTTTGAATTCGAAATTCAAATTGATAGGATATCTCATATAAGAGATATTTATAAGATTTAATTTATAAGGATAAATTAAATCCTTATCACATTTGAATTCGAAATTCAAATTGATAGGATATCTCATATAAGAGATATTTATAAGATTTAATTTATAAGGATAAATTAAATCTCTATCACGTTTGAAATTCGAAATTCAAATTGATAGGATATCTCATATAAGAGACATTTATAAGATTTAATTTACAAGGATAAATTAAATCTCTATCACGTTTGAAATTCGAAATTCAAATTGATAGGATATCTCATATAAGAGATATTTATAAGATTTAATTTATAAGGATAAATTAAATCTCTATCACGTTTGAAATTCAAAATTTAAATTGATAGGATATCTCAAATTTGATTTATGGGAATAAATCAAATATAACTCAGTCTCATCTTTATTTAAAGTTAAATAAATAGGTAATTAAATCTGTGGGACGGATTTAATATTATTTTATTTAATTAGTTTCTTATAAAATTATACAATATATGATATTGTATCAATTCAGAATTAATATAAGATTAACTCCAAAATCCAATTAGGTTAAGTGGAAAAACGCATAGCATCCTCTATATCTGATTGGAGGAGCTACGTTTGAAAATAACACAGAACACAAAAGGCCGAACGGAATCTGCAAAAGGTTTGCAGACAAGAAACTGCTGAAATAGAGATGGAGACTTGTGAAAGCCATGGAGGGACAGGAGACGCTAGCACGTCATTCGTGGTTGGAATGCTGTTCGTGTGGATACCAGTAGAGGAAGCCGACCTGAGGCGTCGACTTCTTGTGATCGAAAAGAGACCACCGTCCGCGGAGAGAATCTGTGAAGGTCGCTGAGGAACACTCCATCGATTTCTTGCGATCAGAAAGAGATCACCACCCACGTAGAGAAGCTGTGAAATTCGCTTAGCAACACTAAGGGTAATGATTCTTTCCACTTGACTTAAACACATACGGCAGATCCTGGCAAGGAATGGAAAATTTTTAAAGTTTATTTCCGCTGCGTGTCTTCTAATTCCTTACATACCTTTTCTTCATGCTTGACCTAAATTGGTTGGTTATGGGAGAATGAGATTCTAGGGAATCTCAGTAGCAAACATTACCACTTAAATATGCAAGATGGATGGTAATGCATGATATGTAATTTCATTAAACTTTCTTTGGTTAGTGACATGCTATCATGCTATATACTTTTACATAAAGTGCATGGCCATGAAAACATGTTATTCACAATACATTGAACATCATTAATCATGTCACAACATCATTCAAATATCACATACATGTCAACACATAAGCATACCACATCAAGCACATAAAGAGATAAGTTCACTACCTTGCACTTAAGCTTTCCTCTTGATCTTTAGCATTTGCTCCCTAGCTTTCCAACCATGAAGCCTTTATGTCCATCACTTCCCAACATCTTCTTGGATGTTTCATGGTCCTAAACACATTCATATTCATCACATAACTCATTAGAACTCATGAACTCCAACCATGTTCAAGACTATCTTTGTTACACTCTTTATTGTCATAACTTTCTCTAATTTTCACTAATCCACTTGGCTCTTGAACCAATTGATGTCTTGACTTTACCCTACACAATTTTATCTTTTGAATCCATTTATGAGCTTAGAATCATGAAATTCCAGCTCCTTCATGGCCTGTTGTACAGAACTGAACATAAGTATACAATTCTTTCAAAAATTCTCATTTTGATTCTAATGCTTCCCATAGTTGTTTCTCCACTTTACCCCACACAACTTTCCATTTTAAAACCATTGGAACCATCAAAATTATGAAATTCCAATCACTGTTCATGTGAGTGAACAGTCACCGTAAGGAATCTCAAAGACTACAACCTTGAGATTTTAATGTTTCCAAGGTTCAAAACCTTTCCAATCCCACACAAAATCATCATACAAACTCAATGGAAGCATTAAATCATTGAAATTCAATTTCCTTCCCTCATGAACAGTGCATACTGAACAGGGAACACCATGGCAAAGTCAAGAATATCAATTTGATTCAACAACCAACCACTTAACTAGCTTGTTTAAGCTTCAATCATATGGTTCTAACTTTAATTTCTTCTTTCCCCTTTCCTTTAAGGTCTTTGGGCAGCACCTTCCCTTAGAGAAAACTCAACTTTTCCCCATGAAAACCGTAAGTTCAAGCTCCCAAATCAAAGGAAAATAAGCTAGGAGAGATTGCTTACCTTTAATCTCTAGCTTGCTTGAACTTTGGAACCTTGAATCTTCTTTATCTTGGCTTGAGTTTTCATTTTGCAAGAGTTTCCCCAAGGGTCCATGAAGCTACGGTTTTCTGCAGAATGATGGGGTATTTATAGCCAAAATCCAAGAAAAATGAAGGGCCAAGATTGATTTGGTTACTATTTGATCTAAAGGCCCACATTTAATCTTGGATTTAACTTTTTCATAAAATAATAATTATGACATCATGTGGGCCAGCTCAAGGGACACCTCAAGGGGTTATGTGGCGTGCTCACCATGCCAGGAAGCTTCTGGAAAAATTCCAGTCCAATCCGGTACCGATCGGAGCAGTTTCACAACAACCGGACTGTTTTCTGTTCTGAATTTTTCTATAATATACCAGGATATGTATTCTATCCTAGAAATCAATGTATAGGCTTCTCATACCCTTGAAATACTTGTACTAGCCATAACTTAATTACAGATCCCTTGGAAAATGACCAAAATACCCTTGGTGTCCTTTCTTGCACTATATTGACCCTAAGGGCATAATTGTCATTTCACCCCTCTTTGTACTGCCTCAGGGCATATATTGGCTCAAATAATCATATTTATACCATGTGTCACGTTTTTAGCCTATCCCAGATGACCAAAATACCCTTCATCCATCTCTGGTACAATATGGGCATCCAGGGGTATTTTCGTAATTTCTCACTTTTTCTGGCACTGGCCCCTTCTACTGATAGACTGGTACCCTGGATTTTTGGCCTTCCTTGGCGTCATTATGGGCCTATATATGAGGTCATCTGATCTCATTCTATCCAGGCTTACATACCGATAAGTTCCATTATCGGATCACGGGTGTTAACAAACTCCCGTCAAAATTCACTGATATGTAAATAACTTTTTATACAGAACTTCTGCTGGAGTTCTGTCAAATCCAGGACATCTGACACTGTAGGGCACACTTTCCTGTAATTTGCCTACTTATATCTGAAGTCCATGAAATCTGATAAAATTTCAGATAACTTTTAGACTATCAGATAAATATCTGCTGTTTGAAGCCCTAATAAAATTTTTGTATCATGTCAGATTATCCAGCATACCTTCCTCTATTTACTGATGGAATATGGGACTAAAATACTTCTGGGCAGTTCTAACCCTTTTCGGGCTGATCTTTCTATAATTACAATTTTGCCCTTGAACTTTTCTCTCAATTACATTTATGTCCCTAACTTTTTAGATATTTATATTTAGGTCCCTAAACTTTTAGAAATTACACTTTTGGCCTAACTCTTGTTTCTACTTTAACTTTTGGCCTTTAAACTTTTCCAATTTGCGTTTAGGTCCTTCTCTTTCTTTAGGACTTATCTAACCTTTATTATCTCGTCTGGTCTTCGTCATAATCCTTTCTAAGCCTCTTTTTACTATCAGTACTATATAGATAGGGAAAAATTAGGATATGACACTTGTATTATTTTGAAAAATAGGTAAATGCTCCATATAATTCTTAGAAAAGATTCTGGTTATTACAGAAAAATGTTACGAAAGATTTAAACATTTGTAGTCTATTGTAGTATCATCGGGAGATCAGTTATACAATGACGATTCTGCCAAGATTCCTACAGAGGACTTGCTTTTAATTTATAAAATGTAATATATTATGATTTTTGTTTCAAACATTTTATTTAAGGTTTTAGGCTTACGGAATATGAAATTATTCATATTCTGTGCCGGTTACAGTTCAAATTTTGGGATGTAACAAATGGGCGTAAATCAAACACTATAATATGGTGGATTTCATTCTAAATAAGGGTTTTTTAGGAAAAATACCATATTTACCATAATTAACAAACTTCCTTAATCTAATCAAATTAGTCAAATAGTTTTTACATTAAGGATTAGAGGAGTATCTAACAACTGATTTGGAATGGAAGAAATTGATCCAATAAGCTAGGGGAAAGGGGAAGGGAGATGTGCGGGGAGAAATGAAAAGAAAGGAGTGGAAAGTAGAGAGACAAGGATGGAATAGTTGACTAGTTCATTAGGTTTTTTAAATTATTTAAAAGGTTTAAAAAGTTGAAGAAACCCTAAGGCTATTTATAGTGCTCGGTACAATTATTTAAAATAATGTCTAAACTAATCCTAGATAAGATAAGACTATCCTAGATGTGATAAGATAATGGGATGAATCCTAATTTGACCTAAATTTTCTTTAAAATCTAACTTAGTTATCCTAATTAAAATAGCCCAATCAAGGGCACATAACCTAAAGCAGACCTTATGAACAATTAATGGCTTAAGTGGTTTTCTATAAAATTTAGTATATATTAGATTCAGTTTCCTTGGAAAGTATAATTAACAGATAAGTTACACAAAAATGATGTAAAATTTGCAACAGTAGCCATAGGATGAGGAGAATTGAGCTCAAGTACTACAGATTTAATTGAGATGAGTGTTAACTTAAACATAATAAATGTTGCTTAAAGATTTTATTAAATTTATTTATACTTTTACATTAATGTGAACAATTGTGCTTCCCCACTTATAGCACACATTTTCTCTTGTTAATAATCTTGTATTTTTTGAAACATTCGTATGTTGCAGAATAAAAACTAGACTCATTTTCTCCTTGCTTTCTGCTACTTTGTTGTAACTCGTTCTCTTCAGATGAATGCAATTAAGATCGCACAAACTCAGTTTGTTTATTATGAAGTTAATTATTCTGGATCCTGTCTTGTAGGGATATTTTGGAGCTGACTGAGGCTATTAAAGTCAAAGATGTTGAGTCAGAGGCTTATATATCTAAAATTGAGGTTGTCTCTCTGACTTGTGTTTTCTTCCCTCTTCTAGTTTCATGATGAGTTGCAGAAGTTACTGTGCCACTTGTGGTCCCTCTTATTTGTGTTAAATTTCTTGTCTTTTTTTCCCACAGACTATTGGACAAGCATATGAAGATATGCAGACTCAAAACAAACATTTATTGTAACAGATGACAGAGAGGGATGACTATAATATCAAGGTAAGTCTTATTGTTATACCTAGAAATTGTCACCTCCAATTGGGCATTAACCAATAATAATGTGGATGCTTAGGTTTTATTTTATCATATTGCAATTTATGTGCAGCTTGTTTTAGAGAGCATAAAGACAAAATAGGCACATAGCATTTTACTTTATGAGAAGCAGGCCTTACCAAAGCAGCTTCAACAAATTAACGCTTCAATAGAAACTTTAAAGATGAGGATTACGCACAAGGAAGACCAGGTCTTCGCACTTGTTCACTTATTTATTTATTTCTGTCATCATAGTGAACAACTTTGCTGCTTCTTGCATTGGTTACAGCTTATGACTAAGAAATTTAATCCTGCAGATGAAAGCTCTTTTATCGGAAGCCGTTAAATATACTCAAGAGGAAAAACACCTTGCAGTTACCCTGGAATCTGCAAAGTGGGAATTGGCTGATGTTGAAAAGGAGTTGAAGTGGCTTAAGTCTACTGTTACTTCTTCTAAGAAAGAGTATGGTCAAATTCAGAAAGACTTGGAAGTTATCCAAATTAAGTTGGACATGGAAAGGTATTTTTCTTTCGAAGAAGCTTCATGGTTTCTAGTCTGGATCAGTGTTAGATTTGTGTCAATATTATATATTTCAATGTAAATATTGAAGTTTAGAACTGTTAACTTGTCTTGAATTTTGTCCTAGTGCCTTCTTTTTTTCTTATTTCTTGCTGAGTACTATTTTCTATCAAAACTAGAGTGCACTTCATTTATGAAATGGTTCACTGACCGATGTTTGGCTTACCATATGAGTAGCATAATCTCCGTCAGTTATTGGCCACTTGTTTTTGTAACTTAGTGATGTTGGTGGTCTTAAATAAATTATAATGGATTACATTCGTCTAAAGCTCAGAAGTCTTGGTGTACGGTCTATTTCAAATGCAGCTATTACTTTTCTTGGGTTACTGAGTTTGCCCAGAATCATATTCTTAAATGAAATGGTTTTGGAAAACTCAAAGTTGGTTAACCATTTAGTCTCCCCCTCCTCATTTTGGAAAAATCAGAATATTAAAACTAAGGACTCTCAAATTGATTGTTTCAGATATCAAGTTTACGTTTTTATCTTTCACATTCCAAACACAAGCTAAAAGCTAATGTCTGAACCAGATAATCATTGGAAGCTGAATGGTTTAAGAAAAAGATATGCTCAACAACATGTATGGATTGAACCAATAAATCCTTTATCTTCTTTCATTCTCTTTCCTCTTGTTTCCTTTCCTTTATGTTCTTTTTCAGCTGCTGAACAAATTCTTAGAGGAGTTAACTCTAGCATTATAGCATCTGTTGAACCCGGTTTATACTTATGAATTATTATAGTTCATACAAGATTTAGGGGGCCTTTTATGTTTTTGTTGTTGGACAAAAGATTCAGATAGCCTTTTCACATCAAGTTCCCAAATAAAATTATAACCTCTGAACATCGTTTTTAAAAGACAATTTGCTTTGTTGAACTGGGTGAGAAAGCTATTTGTGTATCTTATTGAAAACCTCGTAACAAACTTTTAATTTTTCCTCCTTGATTTTCTTAATCTCTTCACAACAAGTATGCAAAATATAATAGAATGTGAAGGTTTTGGCTACCTGGAATCCTTTGCTTAACTCACTAGATACCCACACGTAACCGGAGCACCCTGTATGGACTCTGGTTTATTTTCACAACAAATGCACCGGAAGGAGAAAGAAGCAGAGCATCAAAAATAGAGGAATAGAAAATGCTTTTCAACCAACAAGTTCTTTTGTCCAAGAATGCATGTATATATAGCCTGTGGGGAGGGGAGTTAGATAACCGTATCTAACTCCCTTGTTTCAAATTCAAACATTCCCTGCTTCTTACGCAAACGGGTTCCCTCCCCTGCTCCTCACGGTTAGGTCTGCTCTACCATGGGTGGATCGCCGTTTCCTTACATCTCCCACTCACACATGGTGGATTAGATATTATGGCTCCAATCTCATTTTCTTCCTTCTTTCCTACTAGGTAATTTGCTGTGACCGCGTAGGCATGACGTCTCCTTTCGGGCATTTGTACTAGAAATCCCTTTTTCATGGACCAGCACAAAGCAACCCTTGAGTGCAGCTCGATCAAAATAAGTTATGGTTCCTAGAATGTCCTAGATTTGCCCGTATAAACTTTTCTCATGGCTAATCTAATCCCTCTTGAGTCAGTATATAACTATGATAGCCTTCTACTTATGCATAGTATCCATACTTATGAAATTAACAAAATAATATCACAAGGGATCGGTCACAGACACTAGAATGGATGTGTATATTCTGGCAATCTTTATTTTGCCCATATATCATTTTGATATGAATCAACCACTTTCCTAGCATAATACCTTTAGTTCATATATAATTTGACCATAGGACATATACTAAAGTAGCAATTGCTGAAACATACCTCCATAACATTGTCAAAGTTAAAGGACATTAATGAAAGGATTATACCTTTTTAGAACTCACACAACAATGAAGCAGGGATTGATTCACTTGCTTTCCATTTGCGGTTCTTTAGCACATGTGGTATGAATCACATGTTACGGTGTTCCTCTTATCTTTAAAGAGTGTATGTCATTTTGATTATATCAATCACAGCATACAAACTTAAGTCTAGACACTCATAGTATCTAAACCCAAACTCTTCAATTATATTCTCATAATATGACGTTAATTTTGAAGAATTTGTCATATGGCAACAGGTTTTATGGGTGTGGGAATCCATTGTTCGATCCATACTCTTACTTATGGATCTCATCTCGACTCACTGCACTTTTAAGCCAAGGCGACACTTATTGTGTTTTTTCTCTACCATATCAACACTCTTGCTATTTTACTGGTGAACACATGTCTCATCTTTGAACCCTTTTATAGCATCAAAGGGCAATTGCTCGTGTGAGAGAGCTACCTTTTTTAACTTGTACGACATACTAGACATTGTATACTTTTACCTAGACATATAAGTAATAATAAATGACATGATATCATTAATAAAAAGAAAAGTATTACATACAGTCTGCAACTTTATATTTTTTAACATGCCAATGACTTTTACATGTTTCTCGAATGTTTCTTTGCCTATTGACTTGTTCAGGGGATCTGCAACCATACATTTGGTTAAAATGCATTGTACAATTATAATTTTCTGTGCTATATAATCTCTCACAAAGTTATACTTTATATCAATGTGTTTAGTCTTGCTGTGATACTTAGGATCTTTTGTGTAGGCTATAGCTGCAGTATTGTCACAATGTATCAACACCGGATTGGTACTCTCATTCCTAAATCCTAGGTGCTTGATAAATCTCTTCAGCCAAACAGCCTCTTGCGCTACTGCAATGCATGCCATAAACTCAGCTTCCATAGAGTGTAAAGTTATACACGTTTTCTTCTTGCTACTCCAACATATGGTGCCGTTGTTAAGCAAGGTGTATCCTGAAGTCGATCTTCGTTATTCTTCATCACCACCTATATCAACATCAGAATATCTGATTAGGCGTAGATCACTTTCTTGATAACATAATGCATAGTCAGCTATGCCCTTTAAGTATCTCAAGATCCTTTTCATTGCTTTCCTGTGTTTCTCACTAGGGTTAGACTGGAATCTGCTAACCAGCCCTATAGCATAACAAATATCTGGTCTTATACACATCATTGCATTAATCAGGCTACCAATGGCACTGGCATATGGAACTCTTTCCATTTACTTTGTATCTAATTCAGTTTTGGGACACATGTCAGAATTCAAGGCCACTCTAGTGGCCACAAGGATATCTATGGGTTTGCATTCATTATTGATATAATTCTCTTGTGAAAGAGTGGGGATTCTCTTAGAACGATTCCTTTGAATCTTGACTCTAAGTATGTATTATGCTTCACCCATGTCTTTCATCTCGAAATTTGATGAAAGACATTCTTTAATAGCTATCACAGAGTCAAGACTATTTCCAGCTAATAGTATATCATCTACGTATAAGGATAATATCACAAAATTACCCTTAAACCACTCAACGTAGACACAGTGGTCTTCCTCTATCATCTGGAAGTTATATGAGTTAATCACCTTGTGAAACCTCAAGTACCACACTCTGGATGACTGTTTTAATCCATAAATGGATCTTTTGAGTTTACACTTCTTGTTTTCAAACCCTTTTTCAATGAAACTTATTGGTTGTTCCATATAGATTTCTTCATCCAGGTCACCATTCAGAAATGTGATTTTTACATTCATTTGATATAACTCTAAGTTTAAACTGTTTACTATTGCCAGAATAAGTCTTATTGAATTGAAGCGCACAACAGGTGAAAAAGTATCCTCATAATCTATACCTTCCTGTTGTGTATATCCCTTTACAACCAATCGAGCTTTGAATTTGTCAATTGATCCGTCCACCTTTCTCTTGATTTTGAGAACCTACTTATTCCCAATGGCTTTACGTACTTTTGGCAGATCAACCAATTCCTAAACTTGATTTTTCATCATTGAGTCCATTTCCTCTTTCATTGCTTTCTTCCATTCTTCCTTTGCAAGACCTGCTAAGACCTCATGAACAGTGTGGGGTTCATCATCCCCTTCTGGAGTAACTAAGAGTGGTTGACCTTCTATTTAGAAGCGTTTCTTTGGAACACTTTCCCTGTTATTCTTTCTGGTAGGAGTAACTTGCTTATCTTTTCTCATTTGCCTCGGTCTTTGTGTTGACCATTCTTGGCTCCCACTCAGATTGACATGCCTAGACGATTCTGGTCTGTTAATTTGTTCAGCACTATCTTGTTCCTGAGTCTCATAAAGAGATACAGTGCTATCAATATCTCCCCTACTGGGAAACTCCATCTCAATAAATACAGCATCTCTTGATTCTGTTTCAGTCACTATTCTATCTTCAATTTCACTTATGAATACATATCCTTTTGAGGGTTCAAAGTACCTTATAGAAATATATTTCTTCCCTCTAGGACCCAGTTTCCCATGTCTATGAGAATTGTCATGGATGTATGCCTCCAAGCCCCAAGGTCTAAGGATGCTTAGATCTGGCTGATGTTTAGTCCATAACTCATAGGGTGTGGAAGCGACTGATTTTGAGGGTACACTGTTAAGTATGAAGGTTGCCGTCAATAAAGTATCACCTCAATGTGAAATTAGAAGGTTTGCCTGGGCCATCATAGACCTAACTATGTCCAGAAAAGTTATGTTTCTTCTTTTGGCAACCCCATTCTGTTGAGGTGTGCTAGGGATAGTTAGTTGCCTAATAATCCCTTTTTCTTCATAGAGCTGTTTGAATTATTCTAAAAGGTATTCATGACCTCAATCAGTGTGTAATGCCTTGATTCTATTGTCCATTTGATTGTCTACTACATTCATGTATAGTCTAAAGCACTTTAGTGTCTCGGACTAATGTGAAATCAAATAGACATGACCATATCGTGAAAAATCATAAATAAAGGTAATGAAATACCAAGTTCCGTGTCTTGCCCTCACACTCATTGGACCGCAAATGTCAAAATGGATTAATTGCAATGGGTTTTTAGCTCGTATTCCCTTACGAATGGTTTCCTGGTAGCCTTACCAGCTAGACAACTTTCTCATAATGACATATCCATGTTAGGGATCACCCCCAACAAGCCTTCTTTTGCCAGTTTAATCATTCTATTTTGATTAATATGTCCTAGTCTAGCATGCCAAATATTCATATTAGGATTATTTGAAGTAATAGCAAAGAAATCATGAACATTAAAGTTATTAGCAAGATCCAAAATAAAGAAGCTTTGAAACCGGAAAGCTGAACCATAAAATATTGAGTTGCTACAAATGTCTGCAACTTTACCATGAAAGTTTACATTAAACCCAAAGTCTAGTAAGCAAATTACAAAAATTAAATTTCGTCGGATGTCAGGAGCATAAAGCACATTATGCAGTATCAAGGTTTTTCCACTACACAAAACAAGTTTGCAAGTGCCAATGCCTCGAACCTTGATCCTTGCATTATTGCCAACGAAAAACCACTTACTTTGATATGGCAACTGACGATATTCCACGAAAGATCATTAATCTCGACTTACATGGTCTGTGGAGCCTGGGTCAATAATCCAAGAAAAAGAAATAGGTTCTGTTAGAAAAACAGTGCTAGAAACAAATGAGACATGTGAATTCCCATAATTCACTGTTACCTTTTTGCTCTCGGCCTGTTTAAAACAGTCACGTGCGAAATATCCCATTTTCTGGCAGGCAAAGCATTTGACCTTCTTTAGGTCTAGCTTTTTCTTGCATCCTTTCTTTCCCTTCTTCTTGTACTGTTGCTTGCCCTTCTTGGGTGGAGGACTACCTTTCTTCCTATTCATCTGAGATTTCTTGCCCTTTTTGGATTCAGGCTTTGATTGGGAAGGACCAACACCTTCGGTCAAATAGGCTTGTCCAATGGCTTTATAAGCCTCCAGACGTTCATCCTCTAGCTCTAAATTCTTAGCTACATCATTGAAAGTAATGATATTTTCATTATGGGTCATATTAACTTTCATGTGCTCCCAACTGGCAGGGAGTAATCTGATGACAGCCTGCACTTGCTATTCATCAGATAGATTATGTCTGGCTTCCTTCAGTTCACGGATCATTGTGGGCATCTCTCGTAGATGTTGCCTCATAGGATTATTTGGTTTTAACTTATAGGTATCGAATTTAATCGTTAACCTTCTAAGCTTAGTCGTAGACACTCCTCCAAACTTATCCTTTAACGCAATCCACATTGCTTGTGCCATTCTGTGTGTCTCAAACTCACATTAAATCATTAACCATTGCGCTCAGTAGGGTGATTCTTACAATGCTATTCTTCTTTTTCTAGGATAGGTAGGCTTCCTAGTCTCTCCTGTGCTGGGCTGTATTTCCAGCCTCAGGCTTTACCATGGCCATTGTCAATGGCTTAATGGCATCTTGTTCTTCTAGAATATATTGGACTTTTCGGTGCCAAATATCCCAGTTATCCCCATTGATTTTTTCCCCATTGTTTAATTTAGCAATAATATTCTTTGATGCCATTGTTCAATATCGGTTCTGTGACAAACCTTTCCCACATTAATTTATTGAACCATAGAATATTTAAGTGAATTTACATATATATAGCACATGTAAAGTATACAATGTCATGTACTTTTATTAATTTTTGATCAGAAAATAATATCACTAGACCCATGATCGGGAGAATTCATTATACCACCCATCACACAAGCACTAGCAACGCCATCATTCTCTATCAAAATTAATATAAGTACTATTCTCATCAAATATTGCTTTTCAGAATATTCATCATGTAAAAAAGCTCCCACTTATAAAAATGTATACATGAATCATAACATAGATAAAGAAAGGAAATGAAACATGTTTCTCTTGCATACAAGGCATGTAATAATTATAAGTCTTTACAAAGAAAGAGTATTAAAGCATGTCTTTAACAAAGTAAAGCAATGAAAATCAAAGTACAAACATACATCATTTGATATAAGTTTTACAATATTCTAGCATTATTTTTCTTAGCTTCTTAAGCTCACGAGGTGGCTTTTTAAGGTTAGATACAAATTCTATTCTTCTAAGCCAATTTTTCTTGCTCATGCGTCCTGGTTTGGGCTTGCCTCTAACTCTTGTAGCTCTTATAAATTCTATTATGACTTTTAAGTAGAATTCAGTATGCTTCTTGTCTATCATCCTTCAATGTATTTACCAATTAAGCCATTAACGCCTTTTATGTTTGTTAACATAGCTGCATCTCTTTCAACTATATTCATGGCCAAAGTAGGGGTAAGAGATTGGTTCACTTTTTCTCCATCCACAACTTGAGGTTCACCATTAAGAGTAGGCACCATCTTGGAGTTTAAATCTGAAGACACCATTAAAGGCTGTAGAGGAAGTGGTTTGATGGGGAATAATGTTTCTGAGCACGGTTCGGAATCATCTCTTTCTTCTGGTTCCTCTTATGGAACTTCTTCCATCAACTCCTCTAGGTCTTCTTCAGAAAGATTATCAAAATCTTGCTCTGGATCCTCCTCAGGTTCCACCTCGGGATCCTCTTGAAGGTTTTCCTCTAGGTTATTGACCTCATCCAAGAATGAGATATCATCATTTAAAGTATATCCCAGAGATTCAGTGTTAGAAGAAGTCATTTTCACCTAAATAATAACACATATTAATTATCATAATTTTCTGGAATTTTGAAACTCTAAAAAACACCAGAAAATACACTGAATATTCATAAATAGGTCCATAATTGCCTCTAAATTTAGGTAAATTATATGTCAAAATAAAGATCTTGATTTTAGGGATTTTTAGGAACAAACCGCACCTCAAGAAGGTAAAATTCAGAAAAAATAAAAAAACTGAACGAAGCCCACTCTCGGCTGCTGGCGCGTGTACTACACGCGCTAGTCTGGTGCTGCCACATGTCACTACCACGTGTCGCCACCAGAATTTCCCCAAATAATTTTTTTTTATAAATTGAAAAAATGATTTTTTTTAATTCCAAAAAACACTTTTTTTTGTTGGGCCTCTTACAGCCCAATTTTTTTTTTGTTTTTTTTGGGACTAGGCTGGATGCAGCCTAGTCCTCAATGAACAGTACCCCCATATTCTTTTTTGGAAAAAGGTAAAACGGCATCGTTTTGGGGGATGAACAGTGTCATCTCCTACCTCTAGCCGAGTCTGCACAGATCCGACTGAAAAATGGGTCGGGCCCGATAACCCGACTCATTTTTCACTCATAACTTCTCCGTCTGACGTCCGATTTTAACATTCTTAGTGTCATTTTCTTTGTTTTTTTGTGCTCTACGCAATGGGATCATTTTCAAGGCCTAAGACCTCTGTTTTCTAATGACCCAATTTCAAAAAATGAAAAATTTCAATTCAGTTTACGTTGGAAATGCTTCTCTTTATCGTTTAAATGCATGCTCTATGCATAATATCACTAAACAAATACTTTAAGACATATATATGTAACAGAACAGTGCATAACCAAAAAATTCAAAAAATGATAGAGAAGCATGCATAAGCGTATTACGTTACTCTGATGCCAATGAAGGTTTTGGGGTACCTAAAATCCTTTACTTGACTCACTAGATACCCACACATAATCGGGGCACCGTGTATGGATTCTGGTTCATTTTCATAACAAATGCACCGGAAGGAGAAAGAAGCAGAGCGTTGGAAACAGAGGAGGAGAAAATGCTTTTCAACCAACATGTTCTTTTGTCCAAGAATGCATGTATATATAGCTTGTGGGGAGGGGAGTTAGATAACTGTATCTAACTTCCTTGTTTCAAATTCAAATGTTATCTGCTTCTTACACAAATAGGTTCCCTCCCCTACTCCTCACAGTCAGGTCTGATCCACCATGGGTGGATCGCCCGTTTCCTTATATAATGAAAATGAAAATTGATTATGTAAATAGGAAATCTCTTACGTACACCTGAGTAAAATGAAGTAATAGAAAAGGACAGCTATGGTTATATGATGATCTGATAAGGGTATTGTAGACTTCATTTATCTCATTTTCTATGCAATAGAATGAGAATCTCTTTCCAATGATAATAACCAAACATTGAGCTTTGGTGAGAAGATGGGCTTGGTACCTAAACGATCATTCACTTGCAAATTTCATGATCCATTGATACATATAATTAATGACTCCATATGCCTAACTTCTGGTTCCTTTCCCTAGGTGGGAAGTAGTGCTATAAAAGAAGTATGTTGCCATTTCTGCTTTGGATTTCTTTGTTTGTTTGTTTTTGTCTATTTATCAAGTTTGTAATGTACATGTGACATAATCTGTGCATATATGTCAAGTTTGTGCAATTGATAGACTAGTTAACTTTGGGAAAATGATTATTTTTTGTGAAACACATCATTATTTTTCTGAATATATATAATTTGAATCAACCATCCCAAACAGGAGTTCAAAACAGAAGCTTGAAGAAGAACTCAAGGAATTAAACAGCAAAATTGATGAGCTGAGTTCCAAAACTAGAGAGACAACAATACAAAAGCTACACGTTGAAATTAGGGTTTGCAAGAACGTGATCAAGTGCACCGTTTGTTCTGATCTTCCAAAGGAGTTAACACCAGGAAACTTTATAAGGGTGTTCTGATGAAAAAGGTTTTGTTCATTCACTTAAAGACATAGTAAATACAATGGTAATTGGTTCATTTTCTCATGATGCTAATTTCTAAGTTCGTGTTTAGAAAAATGACCAAAATACATCTCTATAGTCTATAGTTAGTGCCTTGATGTGAAAATGATCTAAATAACAAAAAAGGGGGAAGCTCCTTAAGTTCTAAGAGATTAATTTAATAACATTTAAGCCCCAAAAATTTTCAAGCGAGTATCCTCCTCTATCTCAACCAACGCAAATTTTAGTTTTGTTACAATTACGTGCTTTTCATCTATTTTTAGAACTCACATAAGTCTCTCATGAAATAAAGAATAAATTAAATTTCTCATTAATTTCATTATATATGAAGACTTTTTTATTATACACAAACCTCCCCATAAAATCAGATTAGGGTAATTTAAGTAAAACTCTATGATTTAGTCCTTTTTTACAAACAAAGGTTTGTTTAAGTTTTTCAATAAAGAAGACAGGGTTATGTAATATTATCAAAATTTAAAGCTAGTATGCATATTTCTTTGACAGTGTGATCTTCTAAAACTTTATGTTAGTATAATTAACTGTTTTTTGTTTTTGACTTCTATTGTTTTGCCATGTAGAATTTATTGACTTTCATATTTTATTGTGCAGGTTGTGATTGTCAAGTGTTATCATCTCTTCTGCAATCCTTGTATTCAGAGAAACTTAGAACTCCACCATCGCAAGTGTCCTGCCTGTGGAGCTACTTTTGGTTAGAGTGATGTTTGGTTTGTGAAAATATGACCATCTTGCTAAAGATAACAACTAGTTAGGTGTTGATAATTCATTGCTGATATATTAAGAAGTAGAATATTGTTATAAAAATAAGAAAGTACGAGAGTAGAAAAGAGGCTAGCAAGACAAGAATTTAGGAGAGAGAATGAGGGAGTATTTCTCATTCACGTGTGTATTTCTATCTTACATATGCTTTGTACATAATCCCTATTTATAGGCATCTAACTTTTAAAGCTAATGCATAAGTTACAATAAAATAAATAGTAACATAATGACATTTACAATAAGAAACTCCTCCAAGCAATTCATTGGGGAGGTTATGGGTTTGTGACTTAAGAGAAGATGGAATCTTAAAGGCTAAGGGTTATACACATCCACATATATATGTAATATTTATAACACTCTCCTTTAGATGTCCATGACAAGTATTACGTCTCATTAAAACCTTACTAAGAAAAACCTATTGGGACAAAAACTAAGTTAAGGAAAAAGAGTACACAATACATATTGAAGTTGCCTCGGTAAAAACTTTATTAAAAAAATCTAGTGGGATAAAATCTTAGTTAAGGGAAAAATATTATAGCATAATCTTTACTACCCTCCTGATAATATCATATTTACTTATCCTTATTATCACATCATTTTTATCCACCGATGATAACATCGGCCTTTGGATATCATTTTCTTAATAGAGTGTACTATTTTCTCAAGTAGATTAATTCTAATACTTTTTGAGCGTATGTTTCTTTTAGCTAAACTATACATAATGCATTGTCATCATATATTTCTTCAACATATCTTCTGGATATATTGAATTATTAGCACACTATTCACATGTCTTATGCACTCAAATCTTAATTTTATTATCTATTGTTTACCTCCAAGAACTTAATTTTGTCACTAAAATTACAATATGCAATACTAACACAATCGGTAAATATAATAGAAAAATATATATGACTTATGGTCCACTAAATTTAATATATTTTTATAGACAAAATAAATATTATGAAATAATTGGGTATTCTACTCTAAACATTTCTTTTATATGCTCAAGGCTTTTTAAATCCTTAAAACATTATCATTTAAATTTTACTATTTAAGGAGCCATATGCATAGGCTATAACAATATATATTATATGCATATTTTGTTTTCTTATACTGCCAGATTATTAATATATGAAAAAATTATTGCATCTACCACATAATAATATTTCTCATCATAATCATCATTAGCTTTTGTGAAAAATTTCATTTTCACATAAATGTTTTTATACTTTATATTTTAGATCTTTGGACTGCAGGTCTATAATTTTCACATATTGAAAGAATATAATTATATTTTCATTGTGTCTTTGCCTTTTTACTTTTCCTTTTGACCAAATTTTTTTTCTACTTCACATGATAGATCTACATATAAAATTCTCATTTAATCATGTGATATTATTATCAAAACTGATATCGACAATTTTATCTTTTTAGTTCTATTTTTCTTTATATGATATAATTTATTGAGCTCTTTTGATTACATTTCAGGTATTTGAACCTCTTTTTAGATTTTTGTAAGTAGTTATGTCTTGACACTCTTTTGGAGTACATGCCTCCTTAATATGATCATCTTAATTATATGCTCCAATATTCTTAATATATTATATTTGGAACCAATTAACCTTTTATGCTTCAAACATATCTCACTTTGATTATATACTAATTGGACTATTTTTAGCTGATATATGAGATTTTATAATCCTAATTTAGGTCAATAATTATATCTGACAAATATTTTGCAATATCTTATAAATACAATATTTGATGAACTTCTAGTTCATATTACTATATTTGAGGATCTACATTTGATAGTAATGATGCATCCCTTGTATTTTTCTTTCCAACTACTTAATTTTTCCCTCATGTTGAGAAAACTTTATTAAATGAGGATAAACTAATCATGTGGTATAAGTCTCATAAATACATTTGTTTCCTTTAGAAATATCATTTTGTTTCATTTAGAGACAAACAATAAGAAGGAAGTTCTTATCCAACATTTATCCCAACTTTTTTAAATATAGATCTATGTACATTGTAATAGATCAATAGAAATAAACATTCCACATTTTAAATAAAATATATAGCTCTTGACCAAAAGCCAATTTAATTGGGAGAATTTTGTTAGCTTGATGTGTATTGTAATATATCAAATCAAATATTTCAATACTATTGTTCTCATAAGCATTGATCCAGCTACTCATGGAGGCTTTAATAAATAATTATGCTGATATATAATCTTACTAGCATCAGAGAATATTTTTAGGATACATATTATAGAAATTGTACCCTCAATATAATGATTTATTTAAATAATGTTTTGCAAACTTCTGGTTGCAAAATCATAATAATCACACATATAACCATCTTATAGATGTATCTATCATATTTATTGAATACTTGTATGGTTTGCAAAAGGACCCATATATATATATGAATTTCATATATTTCTGGAAATGTAAATATCCATTCTATAAATCATAATAGTGAGATTTTAATGATCAATTTTTTTAGAACAAGCAACACATGTTAATTCTTATGTTGAATATTTATGAAGAATCTTTTTGTTCTTCAATGGATATTGATACATAATTCTCAATAATTTATTACATCATCTATATGATTTAGGATGATCAAACAAGTCTTGCCAACAATAAATATATTTGGATAAGTAAACTTATGGTTTACTATGACCAATAATAAATTTAATTTTCACAATATATACATGTTTTCATACAATAATACAATAACAACAAGCTTTATCACATTAAATGGGGTCGGCTACATGGATCATACAATGCCATTATGCTCTATCAAAAACTAAATCCTTGGATAAGTTATTGACCAGGAGATCCCACTCAATGACCTCATTGAGCGTTCTCTTTGGCCTTCCTCTACTCATTTTAATCGGAGTCCACACTATTTGATCCACCCTCCTCACCAGCGTATCCCTTGGCCTTCTTTGTACATGTCCAAACCACCTAAGATGGTTCTTTACCAATTTATCTTCAATAGGTGCCACTCCAACTCTTCCTCGTATTTGTTTATTATGAATCTTATATTTTCTTGTATGCCCACACATCCATCCTAACATCCTCATCTCAACTACCCCAACTTTATGTTCTTGCTGTCCTTTTAAAGCCCAACATTCACTTCCATAAAGTATTACTAGTCTTAAAGCAGTGAAATAAAACTTTCCTTTTACTTTATCTGGTACTTTCCGATCACATATAACCCCAGTAGCCTTTCTCTATTTAAATCACCCAGTATGAATTCTATGATTAAGATCCTCCAAGATTTCACCATCTTTCTGTATAATTGATCCCAAATATTTGAACTTATCTATTTATGGAATAGCTTTATCTCCCAATCTGACCTCTAAGTACTTATAACTTGCTTCTTATCAAAATTACAATGCATATATTAAGTCTTACTTCTACTCAACTGAAAACCCTTAGACTCTAAAGTACTTTATAACTCAAGTTTAAAATTAATCTCTTTTCTTGACTCTGCCACAAGAAATATTTTGTCAGCAAAAAGCATGCACTTAGGGATTTCTTCTTGAATAGGCTTAGTTAGAACATCCACTACTAGATTAAATAAATAAGGACTCAAGGATGATCCAAGATGTAAACCAATCCTTATGGGAAAATCCTTTATTTCTCCCCCAGCTGTTCGTACAATAGTTGTTACCCCCTCATACATATCTTTTATTTCCTTAATATATGTCATGCACGCACCCTTTTTTTCCAAAGCTTTCCAAAGCAGTTCCCTTGGTACTCGATCATATGCTTTTTCTAAGTCAACGAAGACCATATGCAAGTCTCTTCTTTTAGTCCGATATCTTTCCATTAACCCCTTAATAAATGAATCACCTCTATTGTAGACATACCTGGCATGAAACCACACTCATTCTCAGTAATATCAGTCTCTAATCTCAACCTGTATTCAATTACCATTTCCCACAACTTCATAGTGTGACTCATAAGCTTTATCCCTCTGTATTTTGCACAATTTTGAATATCCCCTTTATTTTTGTAAATAGGAACTAAAGTACTTTTGCTCCAGTCATCAGGCATTTTCTTAGAACTTAAGATCATATTAAAAAGTTTAGGAAGCCACACCACTCCCACTTTGCCTAAACACTTTCAAGCTTCAATAGGAATATCGTCAAGTCAAACAGCTTTACTATTTTCCATTTTCTTAAGTTCCTCTTTAATCTCGCCAACAAGGATCCTATGGTAAAATGCCAAATTTGGTTCAACTTCTCATGTTAAACCCCCTAGCTCATAACTTGACCCTCCTCCCTTGCCATTAAATAATTTATAAAAATAATCTCCTACCATTCTTTAATATCACTATCTGCAACCAAAGCCTTACCTTCTTCATCCTTAATACATCGTACTTGATCCAAATCCCTCGATTTCCTTTCCCTGTCTCTTGCAATCTTATAAATCTTTCGTTCTCCTAACTTTGTCCCTAACTCCTTTTAAAATTCCTCAAAAGCATTAAAATGAGTTGCATTTACTGCCTTCTTAGTTTCTTTCTTAGCTAAATGATACTTTTCCCAATTTTCAATATTATTACATAAGTATATAGCTTTGAAACAATCTTTCTTGTTCTTAACTTTCTCTTGTACATCCTCGTTCCACCACCAAGTCTTCTTATCTCATCGACTAAAACCTTTAGATTATCCCAAAATTGCTTTAGCAACCGTTTGGATCTTCTCTGCCATTTCCTTCCACATAATATTAGCATTTTCCTGCTCCTCCCAAGCCCCTTCATTTAATATAGTTCTTTTAAAAGTTTCCCTCTTCTCCCCTTTAACTGCGACCACTTGACTCTTGTGTTTAAAACATGTCAGCGCTTTTCCTTTCTACACTTAATACGCATGTCAAGGACCATTAACCTATGCTGGGTTGTCACTCCTTCCCCTGGAATCACTTTACAATTTTTACAAAGTCTTCTGTCATGATTCCTTACCAAAAAGAAATCAATTTGTGACCTGTGGACCCTACTCTTGTATGTGATCAAGTGCTCTTACTACTTCTTAAAGCACGTGTTGACAATCTTGAGATTGTAAGCTAAGGAAAACTCAAGGATATATTACCCTTCATTATTAATCTCTCAAAAACTAAAACTACCATGAGCCCCTTCATATTGCCTTGTCTCCTTACCAATATGACCATTAAGGTCCCCACCAAAAAACATCTTCTTAATAAGTGGCATGCTCTAAATCAGCCCCTCCAAATCTTCTTAGAACTTTTCCTTAATATGTACTTTTGTTCCCACTTAAGGTGCATAAGCACTAATAATGTTGATTGTATCCCTACCAACAATTATTTTTAAAGATATAATTCTGTCATTAATCCTTTTAACATCCACCACATTCGTCTTCCACTCTTTATCCACAATAATACCAATACTATTCCTCGTACCTATTTCACCTGTGTACAAAAATTTAAACTCATTGAATTCCTGAGGTTTTTCTCCAACCCATTTAGTTTCCTAAAGGCACAAGATGTTAATATTTCGCTTTACCATTTTGCCTATTACCTCCCACGCTTTTCCGTTCATAGTTCTAATATTCCAAGTGTTAAATCTGATCTTTCTCTCCTGAACTAGCTTCTTTAGCCAACTATATCCATAAGAGAGCGATAGCCCTTGCTCATTTAACACTACATCAGGGCGATGATGCAATGGGCTTTGCTCATTTCTCACTGTAATCGATCCATACAATGCGTTACTTACTGGCAACGACCTAGTATAAGCATAATTTCTTTATATGTCCATGTTCATAAGATTCAACAAGTTTTAAATTAGCTATCAGGGCTTAACACAACTCTCCTCCTTTGCCTGGGCTTAGGACATGCTACATGCATAGGCAGAGTTTTATCCAATATTATCTCACACTTGTATTCTAACAATCTCCCCTCAAGTGAGTTATATCAACACATTTTCATTTTTCATATATTTCAGTAAGAAATCTAGATGCTTCCTACTTTATATATAATCATGGGTCTAACGTAGATTTATGAGTCATAATTT
This sequence comes from Leucaena leucocephala, assembly GCA_037074615.1. Classification (NCBI taxonomy): domain Eukaryota; kingdom Viridiplantae; phylum Streptophyta; class Magnoliopsida; order Fabales; family Fabaceae; genus Leucaena; species Leucaena leucocephala. The sequence continues at coordinate 19,698,894 of CM073515.1, read as the reverse complement.
TCATTATCAATCATCTCTCATCAAGAAAATATGTATTAGTTCTTTAGGAACTATTTCAATATTTTTGTCACATGAATTATTCAGGAACTATCTTATGTTCTTATATCACTATATAATTTTAGTATTCATTAATAACATACTTCAACATATTCAAAGTACTATAATTATTTATGATGTTTAGGGGTATAGTGGAATAAGATTCAACATTATAATACAAAATAAAAAATAATTATGATATTTATATTTTTCTTTCAAATTGTCCCAACTATTTTAGAAATTTAACTACTATTGATCAATAATTGAGTATCTAATATAAATAACTTCAGAGACTACCAATCCCATAGCAAATAAATCATAGCTAATAACTCACAAAATATACACCATTTTTAATATTTGTTTGTATCAATCATCAAATAAAGAGAATAAAAATTACCTTTAGATAATGGTAATTCATCCAAGATCCTCTATTAGTAATGTTACAATATTAACTATATCCAATGGAATTCAAAATATGATGTTAACCAAAAACAATTTCAAGAACTTGAATGTCAAGATTAGTAGGTAATAACTCTTAAGATTATAATCCATAAAATAATAAATTCCCATTCAAATGTAACATAAATATATAATTTTTCTCTCTCAATTTCATAAGAAAATCAAATATAATTCTAATAATTTATATGCCCAATAACTCATCACTTAAAAAAAAAATGAAGGTTGAAAACACATCTTTTGAGATTAGAATAGAATACTCATAACAAATATAAATATATAATTGTATTTGAATGAATACAATATTTATCACTCATCAAATCCAAATATAAAAGATCCTTTAAAGTGAACTTTTGAGATACTATATACAACTTATTTGCAACATTCAAAATATGTTATGTGGACTAAAATAAAAATAAATTCAAATACTTAAAATTTATCACCAATGAATCACAATAAAATCAAACTAATATTCAATAACATCCTATGAATAAATGAAAAAATGTATAATATATATCATCCATTTAATTTGTACACAAATAACATAATATGTTAATATCACAATATGACCAATAATTACTTTTTAGTCTATTTGCTTTCATGCAAATCTTAAAATTTTCATAAATATCATAATATCACATACTTATAATAATTTCTCTCACACAAATTAATCACAGTAAATTTAAACAATAATAAAAATTAAATATCATATATAAATATTACATAGTCCATAGCCTTATGGGCTTATGCCATTTCCTTTTGACAATTTCTCTACAACTTATTGCATTAGGAGCATAATTACTTTTGATTTTTTCTACAAAATCTCATGGTCAGTTTGTTGTCATTGTCAATTTTGACATTTAATGCATATTTGTCCATATAACTTTTGGTCACATTTCAACATTTTCCATTTGTCTATATGACTTCTAGTCATATTATAACATTTGTTTCTTTTTTTTCTATCTATTTGACTTCTGGTTATATTATAACATTTTCCTTTTGTCTATATGACTTTTGGTCAAAATTACGGATCAATAGCCAAGATAAAATATTATCAGCTATCAATTGTCAATCTCTCTAATATAATGTGATGGTTATTACCACTCTTATAAATCTATTTCATGCTTTCAATAGCACATCATTATCAATTTCTCCAAATATTATAGTCTTATAGACTATAACAAAATCTTTCAAAGCTGCTATAAAGCTATTTTGTATGATTTGATGTATAAACATTGTCCTTTAGGGCTTTTATAAAAATTAGATATGAATCATTAGCCTTTAGGGCTTATATAATCATTACATTATCAAATTATCATAATATTTATCTTATAATACTAATTATTAACATCAAAAGATGATCATTTACTAAAAAACATATCAATTGTAGTGATCCTAGCATGATAAAGAAGACAAATAAATAAATAATGCCAATATGATAATATATGTATTATTTCTTGTAGTTTTGTAACAATATAAATCGGTGGTTGAGAGGTTAGAGGCGGAAAGGAGCTTGAGGTCCTGGGTTCGAATCTTGGCACCCCTCAAAGATGATTTTCATTTTCCTTCAGCCCTGTAAAATTACTAAAATACCTCTATGACTTTTAAAACATATAACTCATTTTCCCATTCTCCGTCGGTGATAGAGAGAGAGAATAGAGAAGAAACTTCACAATTTTGCCTGAAAACTCTGCCTCAGTTGTGACTCTGTCAGCCTTTGTCATATGTGTTGCTTATCGGTGTTTGTTCATCCGCTGTGGTCTTCCTCGTCACTCAGATCTATGGCTACAGGGAAGCTCTTCTTCCTCCTTTTTCTGTTCTGCAACTGCATCGCCAGAGGTGAGGAGAAACTAGTTATCGCTGCAAGGAAAGAGTCGATTGAGAGAGGTAAAGCATTGGCCAGAGTTGCGATATCGAAAGGATAGCCGAAGGAGGATGAACGAACTCGTGACGTTATTGACCAGCTGAGATGTGAGAGTGTAGTTCTTTCCATTTCTTTTCCTTGCTGGTTACGCTTGAATTTGTAACTTAGGTTCATTTTCATTTTCCCCTTCTTTGCTGCTGTTATTGTTTGTCTCTATCTTTTCTTTTTATACTAGTTGCAATGTTATTGAAATTGTCATATAGTTAATATTTATGTTATAAAAGGGATAAAATGGATGAGTGTTGTTTTATTATAACTTGGATTTGGAAAAGGAATTTAAATTAAGAGGTCTTATTGATGCTTTGGAATATAGTATTTATTGGTAATTCTTATTCAGGTGTTGGGCAATGCGATGAGGGGAATTTATTTCAGAAGGATTAAAGTAAGATTGTTTGAGTTTGAGTGGAGGTGTGGAATACATATGAAATGTTCGATCACATGCTTGAGAAATGACATGTTGAATCGATTTTTGTTATCTGTAATTGAGTTTGTGTGCTGCTGTGTGTAACATCCTTACTTTTATACGTTTTAGGGACCATTCAGTAGCATTTAGAACCACTTATAAGACCTTGGAAGTCCATTAGCCAAATCTGGAATTTTACTCTTTCTCGGGTTACTATTCATGTGATATTCCAGATTACGTAACGAACTTTGAAAAATCATAATTAATTTTAGAAAACTCGAAATGAAGTGGTTCAAAAAGCTACATGAATATAACATCTTGAAATTTAAGGGAAAAATAATTTCTAGACCAAATGATTCTCCAATTGATACAGTTTATTCGTTGAATTTTACTGTTTATTTGGTCAAAAACTCTGGAAACAGATTCTGGTCCCTTACTTTGGAAATTCATTTCTCTTGATATACACATCCAAATGAAACGTTCCACCTATGCATGTAAATATCTGGCTGTGTACTACATGCTCATAAAATTTCGTGAAATAATTCCTTCATTTGCTAGGTCAAACTGAAGCCACAACAAAACTGCTTTAGGACCTACGTTTTTACCATTTCAGTTTCTTTTCTTTCATTTCCAATAATTGTTTCAGCATGCACAAGCCATCAAATAAGCTTATTAACATTCATATACATCATGTACATATGCCATAAGTATTAAAATAGTTTCATCACATAAATGGACACCTGACATGGCATTTACATACATGGACAATTTATAGTATATGCTAAAATCTCAATACTTCACTTCCTTTCTTCCATTCTTTAGCTCTTCTCCATGCATACCTTTTCTTCATGCTTGACCTAAATTGGTTGGTTATGGGAGAGTGAGATTCTAGGGAATCTCTGTAGCAAACATTACCACTTAAATATGCAAGATGGATGCCAATGCATGATATGTAATTTCATTAAACTTTCTTTGATTAGTGACATGTCATCATGCTCTATACTTTTGCATAAAGTGCATGGCCATGGAAACATGTTATTCACAATACATTCAACATCATTTATCATATCACAACATCATTCAAATAACATATACATGTCAACACATAAGCATATCACATCAAGCACATAAAGAGATAAGTTCACTACCTTGCACTTAAGCTTTCCTCTTGATCTTTAGCATTTGCTCCCTAGCTTTTCAACCAATAAACCTTTATGCCAATCACTTCCCAACATGTTCTTGGATGTTTCAAGGTCCTAAACACATTAATATTCATCACATAATTCCTTAGGACTCATGAACTCCAACCATGTTCAAGATTAACTTTGTTACCCTCTATAACTTTCCCTAATATTCACTAATCCACTTGGCTCTTGAATCAATTGATGTCTTGACTTTACCCTACATAATTTCATCTTTTGAACTCATTTATGAGCTTAGAATCATGAAATTCCAGCTCCTTCATGGCCTGCTGTACAGAATTGAACATAAGCATACAATTCTTTCAAAAATTCTCATTTTGATTCTAATGCTTCCCATACTTGTTTCTCCACTTAACCCCACACAACTTTTCATTTTAAAACCATTGGAACCATCAAAATCATGAAATTCCAATCACTGTTCATGTGAGTGAACAGTACTGTAAGGAATCTCAAAGACTACAACCTTGAGATTTTAGTGTTTCCAAGGTTCAAAACCTTCCCAAACCTACACAAAATCATCATGCAAACTCAATGGAAGCATTAAATAATTGAAATTCAATTTCCTTCCCTCATGAACAGTGCAGACCAAACAGGGCACACCATGGGAAAGTCAAGAATATCAATTTGATTCAACAACCAACCACTTAACTAGCTTGTTTAAGCTTCAATCATATGGTTCTAACTTTAATGTCTTCTTTCCCCTTTCCTTTAAGGTCTTTGGGCAGCACCACCCCTTAGAGAAAACTCAACTTTTCTCCCATCAAAACCCTAAGTTCAAGCTCCCAAATCAAAGGAAAATAAGCTAGGAGAGATTGCTTACCTTTAATCTCTAGCTTGCTTGAACTTTGGAACCTTGAATCTCCTTTGTCTTGGCTTGAGTTTCCATTTTGCAAGAGTTTCCCCAAGGGTCCATGAAGCCACAGTTTGCTGCAGAATGAGGGGGTATTTATAGCTAAAATCCAAGAAAAATGAATGGCCAAGATTGATTTGGTTACTATTTGATCTAAAGGCCCACATTTAATCTTGGATTTAACTTTTTCATAAAAGAATAATTATGACATCATGTGGGACAGCTCAAGGGACACCTAAAGGGGTTAGGTGGCATGCTCATAGTGTAAGGAACCTTCTGGAGAAATTCCAGTCTAATCCGGTACCGATCAGTGCAGTTTCACAGCAACCGGACTGTTTTCTGTTCCTAATTTTTTATAATATACCAGGATCTGTATTCTGTCCTAGAAATCAATGTATAGGCTTCTCACACCATTGACATACTTGTACTGGCCACAACTTAATTACAGATCCCTTGGGAAATGACCAAAATACCCTTGCGGTCCTTTCTTGCACTATATTGACCCTAAGGGCATAATTGTCAATTCACCCCTCTTTGTACTGTCTCAGGGCATATATTGACTCAAATAATCATATTTATACCATGTGCCATGTTTTTAGCCTATCTCATATGACCAAAATGCCCTTCATCCATCTCTGGTACAATCTGGGCATCCAAGGGCATTTTCGTAATTTTGCACTTTTCTGGCACAGGCCCCTTCTGTTGATAGACTGGTACCCTAGGTTTTGGGCCTTTCTTGGTGTCATTATGGGCCTATATATGAGGTCATCTGATCTCATTCTATCCAGGCTTACATACCGATAAGTTTCATTATCGGATCACAGGTGTTAACAAACTCCTGTCAAAATTCACTGATATGTGAATAACTTTTTATACATAACTTCTTCTAGAGTTCTGTTAGATCCAGGACATCTGACACTGTAGGGCACACTTCCCTGTAATTTGCCCATTTATATCTGAAATCCATGAAATTTGATAAAATTTCAAATAACTTTTAGACTATCAGATAAATATCTACTGTCTGGAGTCCTAATAAAATTTCTGTATCATATCAGATTATCCAGCATACCTTCCTCTATTTACTGATGGAATATGGGAATAAAATACTTCTGGGCAGTTCTAACCCTTTCTGGGCTGATCTTTCTATAATTACAATTTTGCCCTTGAACTTTTTACTTAATTACATTTAAGTCCCATAACTTTTGGAAATTAACACTTTTGGCCCAAATCTTGTTTCTACTTTAACTTTTGGCCTTTAACCTTTTCTACTTTGCGTTTTAGTCCTTCTCCTTCTTTAGGACTTATATAACCTTTATCATTCCTTCTTATCTTTGTCATAATCCTTTCTAAACCTCTTTCCACTATCAGTACTATACAGATAGGGAAAAATTAGGATATGACACTGTGAGGACACTTTTGTAGTTTAGAAAATGATTTTATATATAAATATGCTTTTTTTGATTGTAGAAGTAGTAGAAAATTTATGGACATGAAATATATGTTTGTATAAGGTGCTATTAGTAGTGGAGGATTTAGACCTTGTTTGAAAGCTAGAATTCCAAGGGAAAAAAGTTATATAAGTAATTCTATCAAATTGAAATAAATATGTATGTTGATCAGGAAAGTTATATATATGCAAAGTGTATTGTTAGGACTTATGTAAAAATGATTATTTATTGAAGATTAAGTTCAATTTGTGAAGTGTTTATTTGTTAGCTTAAGTTTGAATGGTTACAAATACTTGCTATTTTGAGATTTATTAAGGAATTTGTTAGTGCTGGGATTGAACAATTTAAGTTATAGTTGTAATATAAGTAGAAGGTTAATAGTTGATGACTTGAGGTCTTAAAGGAAGAAGATATTAAAAGTGGGTTATTGTGGCTGAAAACTATTTTGAGGAATTGATTCTCGGGGTTGTAAAAATGGATACAAGAGCTTGGTCGGATTAAGATTGTCTAAGTCTATGTTAATTTGTAGAATGCGCTTGAAGTGTTTGATAAAGTGTCTTAAAGAAAGAGACTCATTTGAATACGTGATTCCATGGTATTTTATGGTGTAGAAGAATTTATATTTAGTTTTAAAATTTGTTTTGATTTGATTATTATATAAATTGATGCTTAACTGTATTGGTGATAATTTTGATTAGATTAAAAATGATTGTAATTGATGCTTAACTGTATTGGTGATAATTTTGATGAGATTAAAATGATTTGATGTTTCTTTTGTGTGGATATGTAATTATGAACAAATGAAGGGTTTACACGAGTAGACAATTGTAACATCCTTACTTTCATACATCTTAGGGATCATTCAGTAGCATTTAGAACCACTTATAAGACCTTAAAAGTCCATTAGCCAAATCTGGAATTTTATTCTTTATCGGGTTACTGTTCATATGGTATTCCAGATTACGCAATGAACTTCGAAAAATCATAACTAATTGTAGAAAACTCAAAATAAAGTGGTTCAAAAATATACGTAAAGATAACATCTTGAAATTTAAGGAAAAAATAATTTCAAGACAAAAATGATTATCCAATTAATACAATTTATTCGCCAAAATTTACTGTTCATTTGGTCAAAAATCCTGGAAATAGATTCTGGTCCCTTACTTTGGAAAATCAGTTCTCTTTGTACAGATATCCAAATAAAGCATTCTTGGTGTCAAAACGAATATTGGCATGTAATCTAAAGGTATGTAAAATTTCATATATTTATTCTATCATTTACTATTTTTCATTACATTATGACCATCACTACTTACATTAGTCATACAGCAACATTCCACATTCACATAACATATATACTATCCAATCCCTAGCTTTTCTTCATGCTTCATCATTCTCTTTCATCATTCATAAACCTGTGGGATTGGGATTACATGGAAAGGGGTGAGATTTTGGGGGAAATCTCAGTAGCAAATGGTACTAAACAATGCATGCATTAATGTAACTACTTGTGCTTGTTTGTGAAAGTGTTACTATTATGTCATGTGCATACTTCCATGTTACATATGAAATACAATTGTCTAAAGTAAACATATAAATAGAGCTTCATACATAAGCCCATAGGCAACACAATTCAATCAAGTCATAGCACAATCAAGCGTAACATTCAATGCATACAAGTTTAGGATAAGTTTACTACCTTGAACACTTGACCTTCTTTCACCTTAACTTGCTTCCTTCTTCTCACTTTCCTTGAACATGTGGTTTCCTCTCTTGGAGCATACCAATCAATTCCTAACATCATATAATTATTCATCCGTTACAATCTAACTTCCTTGAGCATTAAACTCACTTTAACTAACATAACTTCTTCTTGAACATTAATCTCATTAACTTTCCTTAATTTTAACCAATGGACTTGGTCTTTGAATCGATTGATGCCTTGACTTTACCCTACACAATTTCATCTTTTGAATCCATTTATGAGCTTAGAATCATGAAATTCCAGCTCCTTCATCACATGCTGTACAGAACCGAAACTGCACTTAATTCTTTCAAAAATTCTTATTTTGATTCCAATGCTTCCCATACTTGTTTCTCTACTTTATCCCACACAACTTTTCATTTTAAAACCATTGGAAGCATCAAAATCATGAAATTCCAATCAATGTTCATATGTGTGAACAATAATAGAGAAGGGTTTCAAAACTATAACCTTGGAATTTCAATGCTTTAAAGGTTCAAAACCTTTCCAATCCTACACAAAATCATCATCTAAATTCAATGGAAGCATTAAATCTTTGAAATTCCATTTCCTTCCCTCATGAACAGTGCATACCAAACAGGTTCACTCTTGGCAAAGTCAAGAATATTAACTTGATTCAACAACCAATCACTTAACTAGCTTATTTAAGCTTCAATCATATGTTTCTAACTTTAATTTCTTCTTTCCCCTTTCATCTAAGGTTTTTGGGCAGCACCTTCCCTTAGAGAAAACTCAACTTTTCCCCCATGAAAACCCTAAGTTCAAGCTCCCAAATCAAAGGAAAATAAGCTAGGAGAGATTGCTTACCTTTAATCTCTAGCTTGCTTGAACTTTGGAACCTTGAATCTTCTTTGTCTTGGCTTGAGTTTTCATTTTTCAAGAGTTTCCTAAAGGTATCACAAGGCCACGGTTTTGGGCAGAATGAGGGTGTACTTATAGCCAAAATCCAAGAAAAATGAATGGCCAAGATTGATTTGGTTACTATTTGATCTAAATGCCCACATTTAATCTTGGATTTAACTTTTTCATAAAGTAATAATTATGACATCATGTGGGACAGCTCATGGGACACCTCAAGGGGTTAGGTGGCGTACTCATAGTATAAGGAAGCTTCTGGAATAATTTTAGTCCAATCCGGTACCGATCGGAGCAGTTTCACAACAACCGGATTGTTTTCTGTTCCAAATTTTTCTATAATATACTAGGATATGTATTCTGTCTTGGAAATCAATGTCTAGGCTTCTCATACCCTTGACATGGTTATACTGAGTATTTATCTGCCATCTATTCCTTGGGAAATGACCAAAATACCCTTGGTGTCCTTTCTTACACTATATTGACCCTAAGGGCATAATCGTCATTTTACCCCTCTTTATATTGCCTCAGGGTGTATCTGGGCTCAACTAATCATATTTATACCATGTTCTGCATTTTTAGCTTGTCCCAGGTGACCAAAATACCCTTTATCTATCTCTGGTATAATCTGGGCATCCAGGGGTATTTTTGTAATTTGGCACTTTTTCTGGACACTAGCCCCTTCTACTGATGGACTGGTACCCTGAGTTTTGGGCCCTTCTTGGCATCATCATGGGCATATATATGAGTTCATCTGATCTCATTCTATCCAGGCTCACATACCGATAAGTTCCATTATCGGATCACGGGTGTTATCAAATTTCCGTCAAAATTCACTGTTATAGGAATAACTTTTTATACAAGACTTCTTCTGGGGTTCTGTCAGATTCAAATATCTGACACTATAGGGCACACTTCCTATAATTTCTCCACATATATCTGATGTCCATAGAATCTAATAAAAATTCAGATAACTTTTAGACTATTAGATAATTTTCTACTGTCTGGAGCCCTAATAAAATTTTTATATCATGCCAGATTAACCAGCGTAACTTCCTCTATTTACTGATGGAATGTGGGACTGAAATACTTCTGGGTAGTTATAACCCTTTCCGGGTTGATCTTTCTATAATTACAATTTTGCCCTTGAACTTTTTACTTAATTAGATTTAAGTCCCTTAACTTTTGGAAATTATCACTTTTGGCCCAAATCTTATTTCTACTTTCACTTTTTGCCTTTATCCTTTTTTACTTTTCATTTTAGTCCTTCTCTTCCTTAAAGAATAATCTAACCTTTATTATTTCTTCTGATGTTCGTCATAATCCTTTCCAAGCCTCTTTCCACTATCAGTACTATATGAATATGGAAAAATTAGGATATGACAACAATCACAAAACATATAATATTATATTTGAAATGGATTCTTAATTTTGAAGACATATGAAGTTAAAGAATGTTATTGAAGTGATGATATGGTTATTGTGGTTAAGGTATTTGAGTTGCTATAAAGGCAACTACCTTCATGCTAAGATCTTTTGTTGTGCAATGATCTTTATGAGTTTATGCTATAAAGAGAATATTTTTTCTTACTAAAGGTAAATTGAGCCCAAGCATGCTTGAAAATATTTTGTGAGAATCGAATATAGAACGCTGGTTACTAATAGCAGTATTGTTAGTCATTGGTGCACCATGGTTAAACTTGAGCTCAATGGATATTCGTGAGCACAGTACTCACGTCGGATATTCATGGGACTTATTCTTATTCCTATTTTTCGTAGGTCTTGTACATGTACTTGTTATTATTCTTAGGTCTTATAGATGTACCTGTTATTCATGGGTTTCACACATGTGCCTATTTTTGTGGCTTCTAGCCGTGCTAGAATAGCTAGTTACCCTCATAGACTGTGTCTAAGCCAGATAATTCACTCTGTTGAAGTCCTACAAAAAGATGAGATTTAAGAATTATCATTTTAAATTGATTTAACTAGTAATTTTTATACAATTTCATTCTCTCTATGATTATATACTTTGGAAATCTATATTTATCAACAAGCTTTATTATTCACAGTTTAATATGTTTTAAATGATATCTTTATGCATTTTTAATTATTTTAATAATGGAATATTATTCACCGGTAGATTATTTTGGCCTTAGATAGCATTGCTGACTTTGCACTTCTAATAAAATAGAGAAGGCCCTCATAGTTGTATAAAACTTGTGGGTACTCTACGTAATCTATAGGCTAGTGGCAAGAAATTCTCTCTCCTTCTTCTGGTTACAGCAATGACACATTACTATTACTATCACTACATAGTCATTATTGTTCTTACCGGTGACCATGCAATTGGAGGTTCTTTTTCTTCCTCATTTTTTGTTGTGTGGTTGAGTCATCGGGCTACTGTCACACTTTCACCCTTGCTGCTGTTGACTTGTATGCCATTGTTATTGTAGCAACTTCAGATCTCTGATTGCCTTCTCTGTCATGTTGTAGTTTTATCGGGTTATTGTACGTCTACCTTTGTTCTTAATCATCGGTGGCTATGGCTCTAGGAAGCCTAACCTATTTCTTTCTTCTACTTTATTATCTGGTATCTCTCTACTGTTAAAGCTTCCTCATTTTTGCAGTAAAGTTTCCATCGTCCCTCTCCCTTGTTGCTATAGAAGACCACCGTGTGTGGTGTATGGCAAGCTAGCACCTTTCTTTCTTCATTGATCATTCACAACTATAAGTAGAAACTATTTTTCTTCTTTCTACTATGTTGTAGAGCTGGTGTTGGAATGAAGGGTACAGATTGAGTGTGTTGGCTCTTTATATATGTCGTTGTTGTATAGGGAGTAGTAGGACAACATGTGTATGTGTGTGTATATGCATGGTAACTGATTCAAGGATATGTATATATGCATGGTCGCTGATTGAAGGATATTTATATATATATACTACACATAATTTGCTAAGGTGAGCTATACTATCTTGATTTGGAAAAAGAAAAAAAAAAGAGAAGCCTAAGAATATGAATGAAATTGGGATAAATATTTTGAAATTTAATATTGATACAAAGTTGATATTTTTAGAGTTAAGTGGGGGGTGGTTTTATAGATTTAATTATTAATAGTATGTATGTGACTGGTTGTGATTGTGATAAATCAAAAGTACTGGAATTAAAAGAGATGAATGGCTTTTTTGATGGAATATGGAAATTGGACAGCTTGGAAAAATAAATAAAGATAATGTGTTTAGTGTATGCTTATAGTTGTTTGCAAAGGTTGAAATTGTCTTGATGATGGTTTCCATATGTTAGCTTATAGAATATTTTATTTTCAAGAAATTTAGGGAAATAAAAGGGAAAATGATATTCTAAAGCTTAAAGCAAGAGTAAGCTATGTTAGAGTATTACATGTGAGTGAATAACATCCCCTAAAAAATAATATTTTTAATAATAACTTGTTATTTGATATATTCCATTTAAAGTGTTAATTTTTAAGTATGATTTACGAAATGCAAGTTATAGGAATTAATGGTGTTAATTGTTAGAAATGATTTCCTTTCAATTGCCTTATTATATGATCAAGTTTATGTGTGAAAATAAATAAAGGGAGTTTTGGAAAAGATTGTTTGTAAAGGTTATATTGAATTGATTTTCTCAATGAAATGCTTTTATGTGAATTTCATTATTTGAATAATTGTTCCATATGCATGGAAGAAATCTTTTGATATTTTATTTTAGTGTCCATGCTGGGGTTTTATGGTTTTGAAATATTCCTAGTGAAGAATTATTGCATTTGAAATTGTTGTGAAAATTGAATGTAAATTGATCCCACACATGCTTGGAAATGTTTTCGGAGAGTACTGAATACATAACACTGGTTACTAACAGCAGTACTGTTAGTCCTTAGTACATCATGGTTAAACTTGAGCTCGATACATATTCATAGGTCTTGTACTTATGCTAGATATTCGTGGGATTCATTCTCGCACTTGTTATTCATAGGTCTTATACCTGCACGTCTTTCATGGCTTTAATTTCTCGCCAAATTGGTTAGTTACCCTCGTGGACTGTGTGTCCACATTTATTTTCATTCTATTGAAGTCCTACGAAAAAAGAATGTTAGGAAATGATGATTTTAAGTGAATTTCTTTAAATAAAATGTTTTACTTGAAAATTCGTATTTAATTACAGTGTTATTATTTACATTTAAATATGTTAAAATTATTTCTTCCCACATTTTAAATTATGTTTTGGTATGTTATTCACCAGTAGATTATTTTGGCTTTAGATTATGCTGTAGACCCTTATCCTTTAGCTGAGCAATAAAGACCCTTATCCTTTAGATTATTTTTGGCATATCTACTTATAACATAGTTATAAATTTATGAAATACTTGTATTATTTTGGTTGACATTTAGATGCTCCACCTAGTTTATAGATAAGGTTCTAGTTATTTTGAAAATATCTGCAAATGATTTGAAACATAGAAAGTCTATTGTAGGATTATCAGAAGGTCAGTTATACAAAGATAATCCTGTCAAAATTCCTACAGATGACTTGCCTTTTTAGTAAATCAGAATATATATGATTATTATTGTTTTAAATGTTCTATTTAAGGTTGAAGGCTTAATGAATATGAATTTATTCATATTCTGTGCCAGTCACAGCTCAAATTTTGGGACGTGACAGTTTGGTATCAAAGCAAAGGTTTTCTATGGTTAAGTGGAGTAGAGATGCTTTAGTGGGCCTCAATTATCATTATGAATCTAGGCATAATTATAATTGAGGCATCATTGAAGGTCTTTTTAGGAAATTTCAAAGTATTTCCTTTTCTTATTGTATTAACAATATACTTCCCTTGAAATTGAGTATTTTCTATGTTATTGGTGTATAGCTAAATGCCGCCTAGACGTCCACCATTTGGAAGAAGCTTTTGAAGCGATAGGGCTTCAGATAGAGGTTCTACTCAACAAAGTGACTTACCCCTAGAGGTGGAGGATAGGGTTATAGGAGAGTTATGACTAGGGGAGGTCAACCCCTTAAACCTCTGCAGGAGATCCTATCTGTAGCTAAACCATCTAATCCATAATCCCCAGGAATCTTTTTATCATCTAGGCGTGAGACTCGAGAAGAGACACATAATGTAATTGAAGAGGATAATATAGTAGTCAAGTTGTCAGAATTTATTAAGCCAGATCCTTTTAAGTTCACAGGGTCTTAAGAAGAAGTGTAGAGTTGTGAGATGCCCTGATGTTCAGTATGTGGAATTGGCTTTATTCTGATTATAAGGGGTAGCTAATGCTTGGAGCAAAATAGTGCCGGGTTTACAGGGAGATAGAGTGCCATAATTGTCATGGGTTTTCAGGAATGACAGTGGCAGAGTATGATATGAAGTTTACAGAGTTTCTTATGCATCTATATTGATTCCTTCAGGGATTGCTTATATATATGCATGATGTTATGGCCCCTATGTTGAATCATTTTGCTTCTTATCCTGATGTAGTGGACTATGGGTTGAGAATTGAGTTGAGGTACATTGAAGAATAAGGGGTTTCTAAGAAGCAAAAGATAGGGAATGGAAATTCCAAGGGTTTTCATTTAAAGGAAATTCCTCTCAGGGCCAATCTCAATCCCTTGCTATACAACCAGTGCCAAGATCTTTTGGACCCTCAGTGGGCGCTCCAGATCTTATACCTAAATTTGGAAATGTTATACCTCAGCCTACTGTAAGCCAATATAGTTATGGGCATGGACAACTGAGACATATGAAGATAGATTGTCCGTTTGTTCAGCTAACTTTGAGTTATGGATCAGCTCGACCTTCTCCTCGCCCTACTACTTTTGCAACCCTGTCTATTAGAGCAATTTCTACCTCAATAGTTAGAGGTACTTTAGGAAAACCAACAGGAAAAAGGGCACACCCTTCTTCAGGGCAAGGCCAAGTAAGGGTGTATGCTATGATGAGGTAAGATGCTCTAGCCTCTAATGATGTAGTTACATGTATTATTACTATATGTTCTCAAAAAGCTTATATATTGTTTGACCTTGGATCGACACATTCTTGTGTTTCAGTATATTTTAGTAAAAGGTTGGGTAAAGATTCTACCAAACTTGATTGTCTTGATTGTCCTTTTTCAGTTGTTACCCCAGTTGGGGAATCTTTGTCAATATCACAGGCGTATAAATCTTGTGAAGTGTCTTTTAAGGGAAAAGAAATTCTTGTTGATTTAGTTATTCTTAACATGATTGATTTTGATGTGATATTAGGTATGGATTGGTAGCCTCTTGTTATCCTACTATTGATTGCCGCTTGAAAGTGGTGAAATTTAATATTCTAGGTGAAACTACTTTCGTATTGAATGGAAATAAAGTAGACAGGAAAACTAATTTGATTTTTGCTTTAAAAGCCTACCGATTGTTAATAAAGGGTTGTCAGGGATTTTTGGCGATAGTGAAAGATGTTGATAAGCCTACTGTTACTTAAATCAAATTCCGGTTGTCTTTCCAGAGGAATTGCCTGGCTTACCTCCAGAAAGAGATATATAATTTGGTATTGATGTTATTCCAGGCATGCAACCAATTTCCATTCCACCTTATAGGATGGCTGCATCAGAGTTAAGGGAATTGAAGACTCAGCTACAAGAACTACAAGATAAGGGGTTTATCTAACCTAGTACTTCTCTGTGTGATGCACCAGTGTTATTTGTTAAAGGGAAAGATGGATCTTTGAGGTTGTACATTGATTACCATAGCTCAATAAAGTGATAATAAAGAATAAGTATCCATTGCCGTATATTGATGATCTTTTTGACCAGTCGCAAGGAGCGCAGTATTTTTCAAAGTTAAACTTGTGATCAAGGTATCATCAATTAAAGATCAAGAAGGAAAATATTCCAAAGACAGCATTTATAACTCGGTATAGTCATTACAAATTTTTGGTAATGTCTTTTGGGTTAACAAATGCTCTTGCAACATTCATGGACTTGATGAATCGAGTATTCAAAGTATTTCTAGATAAGTTTGTAATTGTGTTTATTGATGATATCTTGGTATATTCTAAGAGTACGAAGGAGCATGAGTATCATTTTTGGCTAGTGTTACAAAAGTTGAGAGAGCAACAACTTTATACTAAGTTTTCTAAATGTGAATTCTAGTTAACTGAAGTCACTTTATTGGGACACGTGGTGTCAAAAGATGGTATTCAAGTTGATCCTAGCAAGGTTAAGGCAGTTAAAAGTTGGCCACAACCTATAATTGGGCATCGTAGGATATTATTGCCATTTTGTGAAGGATTTTTCAAGAATAGCCGCTTCGTTGACAAGGTTAACTCAGAAGAATGTGAAATTTGTTTGGAATGATAAGTGCGAGGGAAGTTTTTAGAAGTTAAAGGAGTCTTTGACTTTCGCTCTAGTTTTAAGCTTACCATCAGTAGATGGGGATATACAGTGTATTATGATGCTTCTCGAATTGGTTTAGGTTGTGTATTAATGCAGAATAGACAAGTAATTGCTCATGTCTATAGAAAGCTTAAGAAGCATGAGCAAAATTATCAAACTCATGATCTAGAAATGACCGTAATGGTATTTACTTTAAAGGACATTATCTATATGGTGAAACTTGTGAAATTTTCACTTATCATAAAAGTCTCACATATATTTTTTAATAGAAGGATCTGAATCTCATACAGAGAAGATGGATGTAATTGCTAAAAGATTATGATTGTACAATTATGTATCATCCTGGCAAAGTAAATGTGGTGGCTGATGCTTTAAGCAGAAAGTCTATGGGTAGCCTAGCACATATAAATGTTGAAAGAAGACTGCTACAGCAGGAAATTCATAAAGTTGAACAAGAGGGAGTCTTATTTGAAATTGTTGAAAAAGGAGCATTTTTAGCTCATTTACAGGCTCATTCCTCTTTACATGAATAGATTGAGAATGCTCAGTACTCTTACCAGAGATTATGCAAGTTAAGGGATTTGGTTAAAGAGGGAAGTAATACAGAATTTATGATTGACTATGAAGGTGTTCTGTGGTACAATGGCAAGATTTGCGTGGCTCAAATTCAAGACTTCAGAAAGCAAATTTTGGAAGAAGCTCATCATTTTGCTTATACTATTCACCTTGGAATCGCTAAGATGTACCAAGATTTAAAGCAGTTATAGTTTTGGTATAGTATGAAAAATGATATGGCGAACTTTGTTGCATGTTGTTTGGTGTGTCAACAAGTTAAAGTGAAGCATTAGAAGCTTGCAGAACCATTGCAATGATTGGAAATACCTAAGTTGGAATGGGAAAATATAACAATGAATTTTATCATTAGCTTACCCCATACTACTAGAGGTTTTGACTCTATTTGGGTGATTATTGACAGGTTAACAAAGTTAGCTCATTTCCTTCAAATGAAGATCACTTACAGTGTGGCTAGATATGCTGAGATTTATATTGCAGAGATTTTATGATTGCACAAAGTTCAAGTGTTTATCATTTCAGATAGAGGACCACAATTCACTTATCAATTTTGGGAATCATTTAAAAAAGCATTGGGTACTCGATTGAATATAAGTACTTCTTTTTATCCTCAAACTGATGGGCAATCCAAGAGAACAATTGAAATAGTTGAAGATATGTTAAGATCCTATATCATAGATTTTGGTGGAAGCTGGGATAATTATTTACTGCTAGTGGAGTTTGCCTATAATAATAGCTATCAATCAAGTATTCAAATGGCACCATTTGAAGCATTATATGGAAGACAATGTAGATCTCCAATTGGATGGTTTTAAAGTTGGTGATAGAGAGATTCTTGGATTAGATTTGGTTTAGGATGCTAAAGACAAGGTAAAGGTAATCAAAAGAAGGTTGTTGATAGCTTAGAATCGACAGAAGTCTTACGTGGACAATTGTCGAAGGGAATTGAAATTCATGGTCGGGGATAAAGTATTTTTAAAGGTGTCGCCAATGAAAAGTGTCATGAGATTTAGGAGGAAGGGCAATCTGAGTCCAAGGTATATTGGTCCATTTGAAATCCTAAATTAAATGGGTGCTTTAGCTTATTGATTATCCCTACCACCAGAGTTATTTGGAATTCATCTAGTGTTTCATGTGTCGATGCTACAGAAATATCTATATGATTCCTCTCATGTCATTGAATATCAAGAAATTGGTGTAAATGAAGACTTGTCATATGATGAGTATCCAGTAGCTATTATTGATAGACAAGTAAATAAGTTAAGATCAAAGGAGATTCCTTCAGTGAAAGTGATGTGGCATAATCATTCAGAGGAAGAAGCTACTTGGGAAATTGAGAATGAGATGCGGATCAAATACCCACACTTGTTCGATAATTAAGGTGAGTATATTTTCAAATTCAGAGACTAAATTTCTTAAGAGGGGAAGAATGTAATGACCCTAGAAAATACATAGATAAATATTACAATTTTAATAAGGTATATATTATTTATTGCAGTATTTTCACAAAGGAAAGTGGATGGTTGGGTGGTTGGAGGCAGTGTTGTTAAATTGAAGGTCCCCTGTTCGAATCCCAGCACTTGTAAAAGTGTGATTTTATTTTTTTTATACATATGAAATGACCAAATTGCCCTTCTGTCTATTTTTTAACTTACGTCACCTTTTCTGTTTATTTTTGCAGGGAACTTTCGCGACTTGGGAGTACTATAGTTGCTATCATTTTCTATCGCTTGAGCTGCTGTTGCTGGTGAAAAGTTGCTCCACTGTCGCGGTGTCTCCCTAGACTTGTGGATATTGTATATGGCAGGAACTTCTCTATCCTTCTTCTAGTTATAGCGGTGACATGTTACTATCACTACATAGCCATCATTGTTCCTACCTGTAACCATACAGCTAGAGGTTATTCTTCTTCCTCCTTTTCTATTGTGTGGTTACGTTGCCAAGCTGTTGTCACACTTTCACCCTTATTACTATCGACTTGTATGCTATTGTTATTGTAGCAACTTCATATCTCCGACTGCCTTCTTCATCATTGCACATCTTGTCAGGTTGTTGCACGTCTTCCTTTGTTCTTCATTGTCAGTAGCTATGGCTCTGGGAACTCTAAACCATATTTTCTTCTATGTGTTGTCAGGTATCTATCCACTGTTGAAGCTTCCTCATTTCTACAATAACAGTTTCTACAGTTCCTCTCCCTTGCTCCTATAGAAGACCACCGTGTGTGGTGTATGGTAAGCTAGGCCCTTCCTACTTCATTGATCATTCACAGTTGTAACTAGAAACTAATTTTCTTCTTTCTACTCTATTGTCGAGCTAGTTTTAGAATGAAGGGTACATATTGAGTGTTTTGGCTGCTTATATATGTCGCTATTGTGTGGGGAGTGGTAGGAAAACATGTGTGTGTGTGTATATGCATGGTAGCTAATTGAAGGATATGTATATATGCATGGTAGCTAATTAAAGGATATGTATATATATACATACTACACATAAGTTGCTAAGGTGAGCTGCTGTCTTGATTTGGAAAAAGAAAAAAAAGAGAAGCCTAAGAATCTGAATGAAATTGGGATAAAGATTTTGAAATTTAATATTGATAGAAAGTTGAAATTTTTAGAGTTAAGTAGGGGTGGTGATTTTATAGCTTCAAGTATTAATAGGTATGCCTGTGACTAGTTGTGGTTGTGATAAATCAAAAGCACTGAAATTAAAAGAGATGAATGGCATTTTTTATGTAATATGGAAATTGGACAGCTTGGAAAAAGAAGTAAAGTTAACTGTTTTAGTGTATGATTATAATTGTTTGTAGAGGTTGCAATTGTCTAGATGACGGTTTCCATATGTTTGCTTATGGAATGTTTTATTTTTGAGAAATTTAGGGAAATAAAAGGGATAATGATATTTTAAAGCTTAGAGCAAGAGTAAGCTATATTGGAGTATTATAGGTGACTGAATAACGATCCCTATAAAAGTGATATTTTTAATAACTTGTTATTTGATATATTATATTTAAAGTATTAATTTTTAAGTATGATTTATGAAATGCAAGTTATAGGAATTAATGGCGTTAATTTTTACAAATGATTTCCTTTCAATTGCCTTATTATATGATCAAGTTTATGTGTGAAAATAAATAAAGGGAGTTTTGGAAAGGATTGTTGTAAAGGTTATATTGAATTGATTTTCTCAATAAACATTTTTATGTGAATTTCATTATTGGAATAATTGTTCCATATGTATGGAAGAAACCTTTTGATATTTTATTTTGGTGTTCATGTTGGGGTTTTGTCGTTTTGAAATATTCCTAGTGAAGAATTATTACATTTGAAATTGTTATGAACATTGAATGCTAAATTGACCCCATACATGTTTGGAAATATTTTCAGAGAGGATTGAATACAGAATGTTGGTTACTAACAGTAGTACTATTAGTCATTGGTACACCATGGTTAAATCTGAGCTTGATAAATATTCGTTGGTCTCGTACTCATGCCTGATATTTGTGGGATTCATTCTCACACCTGTTATTTGTTAGGAAAAAAATATTTTCCTGATGGATCTGTAGATAAATACAAAGCTAGACTAGTAGGCAAGGGATATACTCAAAGGAAAAATATTGATTATTTTGATAAATTCTCTCCAGTAACAAGGATTTCTTCTATAAGAATCCTTATTGCATTAGGTTCAATTAATAAGCTTTATATTCACCAAATGGATGTTAAAACTGCATTTTTGAATAGTGATTTAGAAGAATAGATTTATATGGTACAACCTGAATTGTGCATTGTTCCTGGGTAAGAAAATAAAGTTTGTAAATTAATTAAATCTTTATATAGTTTAAAACAAGCACCTAAATAATGGCATGAAAAGTTAGATCAAGTTCTAATGAATGGTGGTTTCTCTACTATAGAAGTAGAATGATGTGTTTATACAAAAGTTATGAATAATGATTGTGTGATTATATGTCTATATATGGATGATATGCTTATTTTCGGTACTAGTATGAATATTGTGCTTAAAACAAAAGGTTTTCTTGCTTTAAATTTTGATATGAAAGATTTGGGTGAAGCAAAGTTAATCTTGGGTGTTCAAATCATAAGGAATCAAAGAGGTATCTTACTTTCTCAAGAACATTATGAAAGAGGTATCTTGGGTGTTCAATCTAAATATGCACATATTATTGGAAGTCTATTGCATTTAATGAATTATACTATACCTGACATAGCATATACTATGTGTAAACTGAGAAAATATACTCACTGTCCAAGTAGTGAACATTGGGATGCTCTAATAAGGTTACTGAGATATCTTAAAGGCACAATGAATTATGGTATATATTATAATAGATTTACCGCTATATTAAAAAGATACTGTGATGCGAACTGGATCTTAGATTTAGAATAGTCAAAATCCACTAGAGGTTATATGTTTATTCTTGGTGGTGGCATAGTTACATGGAAATCATCCAAGCAAACAATTCTAACCAAATCCTCAAGGGATTTTGAATTTATTACTATGGAATTGGCTGAAACTAAGGCTGAGTGGTTGAGAAACTTCTTAGCAAGTATTCCATTAGGTGACAAGCCTACACTATCAATATCTTTACACTGTGATAACCAATATGCGATAGCTACAGCTAAAAATAAAATCTTCAATGGTAAAAATAGGCACATTCGATTAAGACACAATATTATAAAGCAAATGCTCAAAGAAAGAGTGATCTCAATCGATTATGTAAAGTCACAAGTAAATTTAGTGGATCCATTGACAAAACCCCTAAGGAGAAAACAAATTGTTGAAACATCGAGGGTAATAGGACTAAAGCTAGTCTGATTACGACAACGATGGCAACTCAACCTTTGTGATTGGTGATCCCATGAAGAAGGTTCAATGGGTAAGAACAAGTCACATGTTAGTTCTGCTAGCACTAAAATATTATTACTGGTCCTTTCCTATGGTGTGTTCAAGAAAGTGCTACATTGCATAGAGGAGGGTGAGCAAAAGCTCTTAATGATTTAAAATCCCACGGATGGTGTATTATGTGTAGATACACTTAAAGAAATCACCTATACAAATGAGGAGTATGGGCCACTCCTATGAGATTGTGGAGAAATCTCTAGAGTATTCATTAAAAACTAGGACACATGCATCGCTGCCTAATGCACAACATTGCTCGGTAAACAGTGGAAATGTGGGGGTATAATATGGCTGTTAGTACCTCTAGTATACAACCAAGAGATGCTAGCTCATAGTCCATAGGGCCATTGGCATCTCTATGTACCAAGTATTATCAGTCTAGGTCTAGTTCATAGTTCAAAAGACCAATATATACAATAAGTATATCCATGTGTAACTCAAAGAGTTGAGTTTCTTTTGACACATGTAGGGGATAGTTATGAAATATGGGTGTGTCAAAGAAACCAAAGTCTCACATTGCTCAGGAGAGTGAAGGATAAGTGTTAAAATAATAAGATAAAATTATGGTCTAGTAAATGGTTCTAGAAGAGAGGTGGGCTAGTGCGCATGATAATAGGCCATCAATGGAAAATTTAGTTGAAATCCAATGATTTCTCCCCCCTGCGCGCAAGATAGAAAGTAATATTGGGCACTTTTTATGAAAAATATTTTGGTTTATCCATAAATATTTTTAATATGCCTAAATGGAAAGTCTCCAAATCCCTACAGTTAACACGAATTTGAAAGGTTAACGGTTTCTTTTTGTTAACGTTGATATTATGGCTATTGGGAAGGGACCATTGGCGGCAAAAAGATGTGACCACAACATCCGATTAGCTTCCCGATATTTCAGTGGAAGAGTCATCTCTTACGAATGCAACCTGTGTTTTCGTACCTCTTCATGACTATAAAAGCACACAAATAGTTGCTAAAATATATGTAACAACGCTAGTACTCTATTGCTCATTTCTTTCAGAGTTTATTTCCTTCCGCTAGATTATGTTCCCATGTTTCTTTAGTATCATAGCCAAAAGGACAACAAACAATGGAATGAAGATGATAAGCTATAAGAACATCTGCAGATGGGATATGATTATGCAACAATTTCCACATAAATACCATATATTTATAAGGCATAGATATTGACCATAAAAACCTCTAAAAGGGATCATAGAGTAATTAGCAGCTGAGTTGACCTGTGAACATTATTTAAAGCCACCCTTAGTAGTGTATAATCCTGATATGTTACCTTTCCAACCAAGTGAATTTTGGTTATCACAATAGGACAATGGAATTTTTAGAATGCTATCAACAACATGTGGAGGGTATAGGGAACAGATTAGAGGAAGATTCCATTGGAGATGCCTCCAACTAAAAGAGCAATGCAGTACAAGGTTAAGTACACTACTTATAAATAGAGAGGAAAGATAATGATTAGAAAAAGGTATAAAAAAGAGGGACTAAAGTGAAAACCCTAAAAGTTCTATGGTGCAAAATAGATGTAGACATAAGCTTTGAGCCATTAAGTGTAATTATAAAAAGTTGAGGGCCTAAAGTGTAATTTTTAAAAGTTCAGGGGCAAAATGGTAATTATGAAAATTTGAACAAGAAAAGGCCCAAAATTGCCCAGAAACGTTTTGGCCCCAAAGTTTACCATAAAATAGAGAAAATTATTTTGATCAGTTTAATTCAACATGAAATTTTGATTTGAGGTCCCCGACAAATTGATATAAATTTCTAAAGTCTAAAAATTATTATAGTATTTTCTAAACATCTGAATTAGATGGAATTTAGTAGTAAATTCTTATAATTAATATAAAAATTTATGAAATTGGCAGTAGTCAAAAAGGCATTATGTAGAACTAATTATGGAATTTATATGATATTTTGTGTAGGATTGGATAGATTTAGAATCTTAGAAGGATTGGAATTGAAAGTTATAATTTTTAAGTCTTCCCTATTATTGTTAAGACTTATGAACAATGATTGGAATTTCATGATTTTGATAATTTTGATGGTTTTAAAATGAAAATTTGTGTGGGGCAAATTAGAGAAATAAGTATTGGAAGCATTGAAATCAAAATAAGAATTTTTAAAAGAAAAAGAGAAGCTTTTTGGTTCTGTCCAGAACAGGTTGTAGCTGCTGGAATTTGGAAATTCTTAGTTCATAAATGGATTCATGAGGCCAAATTGTGTAGGGTAAAGTCAAAACATCAATTGATTCAAAAGCCAAGCTAATTAGAAGGAATTAAGAAAAGTTACCTTAATTAATAAACGAGTAATAATTGAATTAGTTCATGAATGAATGAATGATAATGCATATGTATGATAATGCAATGATAGGATTTGGTTTGTTTGAGCAAGAAGACAATTTTACATCAAGGAAAGGTGATAAGAAAGAGGATAAGGAAAAAGTAAAGATCAAAGTAGTAAACTTATCTAAACTTGTATGTGTTGATTGTATAGTTGATTTTGTTATGGCTTGATTGATTGTTATTATTCATATGTATTTATTAAAGCTATGTGCTATGATTACTTTGGCCAATTGTATTTCATATGTTACATGGAAGCATGCACAACACATTATGTTGACACAATCACAAGCAAGCACTAATACCAAGCATTGATGTACATTGTTTAGTATCGTTTACTACTGATATTTTCTCAAAAATCTCACCCCAAATTATATCTCCAATAATAGGAACCTCAAGCATGAGAGAGGAAGAATGTTAGATGATGATATGGTTTGCTTCTATGATTATGTTATAGAAAAGTTTTGGGATGAATGTATGTAAAGGTAGTTGTTAGAATTATGCACTTGAACAATAAACAATTTTAAGCTATGACACTTGGTCTATAATTAAAAATAGTTAATGATGTAATAAATATATGATATTTTACAAGTACTTATTTAACATGATAAGCTAAGTTTTAACACTAACAATGCCTTATTTTAATGTCCGTACAAAGAGAACAAATTTTTTTAAAGTCGACCAGAATATGTTTTTAGAATTTTTTAACAAATAAATAGTAAACTTTGATATTAGAGTTGACTGGATAATTGGTCCAAGAAAATATTTTTCTCTTAAGCTACGTTATGTTAGCTTCAAGTAGCCTTTTGAACTACTTAATTTTGACTTTTCTAGAATTAGATGATTTTTCAAAGTTCATCGTAGAATATGGAATTGCCAAATGAAAATGAACTGTGAACTTGGAAATTGGAGATTTGGAGATTGAACATCAATGGAATTGTAAGTGGTTATAAATGCTATCAAATGATCCCTAAGATTAATGAAAGTAAGGTGCTACATTTTTGGTATCAAAAAAAAGTTTCTAGCTCAGATAGGATAATTACCAAACCCTAAACTTAAGAAGTTAATATTATGTTAAGGTTAGGGTGCTTAGTGAGAAATCTAGTATTACTTATGTTTGAATTGTAAGTGACCAAGAAGATCCCCTCCCTAGATGATTGGTTCACTACTTATAATATGATTCAGATAAGGAACTTTAGGAAGAGAAAGGTATGTTTAAGTTATGATGGAAAGATATTTAGGTTACGACTTATTGTCATAGAGAAGTTAGGTCATGACAAGCTAAGGATGTTAGTCACAAAGAGCTAGTGTGATAGACACAACAACAGTAGATTGGTCTTATTCAGCCAATACCTCTGAGGGTCTTGTGTTTCTTAACACGATGTGGTTGGACTAAGTAGAACGCGGCAAGAAGTAGATCCCTCCATAGACAGAGACAGAGGTTAACCAGTCATTTACGGTCAAAAAAGCTAAGCTACAAGAGTTAGCTTAAGGTAACGACAGGGAGATAAAATAGAATTGTTTCATGAACCTGAATTCCTTATAGTGCAGGAGTAATAGTTGTAGATGAGGAAAGAGATTCATGTGACTTAAGTCCACTAGGATCAAGAAAAAAGACCAGATAGGAACCATCATCTGGTCAAGAATAGACTAAGACTAATATTTAGACAGAAGAAGTTAAGAGATAGTAGAGAAATGTAGAAGTTACTCCATAAATATAGAGATTGATATGCTTACCTGGGAAGTTTTCTTTCAATAGTTTTATGAGAAGCATTCCTTTCAGTTAAATAGAGATGAGCGTGAGGTAAAGTGTTAAAGCGGGGAAAGAATAGCCTTTTGATGAATACTTAGCCAAGTTCATCCACATGAGTAGTGAGAGTTGAATAACTGAGAACTTAATTCACAGATTGAATTCTAGACATGGTTAGGTCTATGATGGCTCAGGCAAACCTTCCAATTTTACAGTAAGGTGATGCTCTTTTAATGGAAACTTTCATACTTAATTGTGTACCATCAAAGTCAGTTGCTTTCAGCCACTACGAGTTATGGAATAAGGGCCATCCAAATCAAGTATCCTTAGAACTTGGGGCTCAGTGGCATATATTGTAACATCCTAAATTTTCCCTATCTATATAAGATGGATAGAGGAAAGAGGTTATGAAGGGATTAGAATAGTAATCATAAGAAAATATAATGATTAGAAAAGGTTTTAAGTCAGAGAAAGAGAAAAGGTATAAAGTTATAAAGCCAAAGGGGCTAACTTGCAATTAATGAAAGTTAAGAGACTAAACTATAAATAGTAAAAGTCCAGGGACTAAATTGTAAATAGTGAAAAGTTCAAAGATCTAAATGGAGTTTTGAGATTTCAAGGACTGAATTGGAATTTCAAATTTGGTAGAAAGGGACTAAAATGAAATTTGAAAATTTTAGGGACTAATGTACAATCTTGCCAAATTCAGGATAAAAGTATAATTATAGAAAGTTGAGCCAAAAAATGCCAAAATTGCTAGGAAATGTTTCAGTCCCAAATTTTACCAATAAATAGTGAATAGAATTTGGGTCAGGTGTCATATCTAGATTTTTAGGCATAGAAGCCCAGTATGTAGCTTGAAAGAGATAGACTACTAGTCCTGATTAGTAGAAGTCCTAGAAACACACAGGATTTTCAAGAATTAAACTGTAAATAAGTGCAAGTATAGGAACTTATATGTAAATAGTAAAAGTCCTTAGTGGTATAATGGTCATTTTAAAAAAGAAAGGGACATAAGTGAAAGTCCAAAAGTTTTATGGTGCAAAAATAGAAGTAGACACATTGTGGGCCATTAAGTGTAATTATAAAAAGTTAAGGGCCTAAAGTGTAATTTCTAAAAGTTTTCAGGAGCAAAATTGTAATCATAGAAAGTTGAGCCTCAAAAAGCTCAAAACTACCTGAAAGCATTTCAATCCCAAATTTCATTAGTAGATAGAGAAAGTTATGCTGGTTAATCTAGCCTGATAAAGAAATTTTATTAGAATTTTGGATAACTGGTATTTATCTGATAGTCTAAAAGTTATATGAATTTTTATCAGATCTTCTAGGCCTCATATATAAATGAAAAGTTATAGGAAGGTACATCCTTTAAAGCCAGAGGTTAAGGAACTGAAGGAACCCCAAAAGGAGTTTTGTAAGAAAAGTTATTCATGTTTTAGTGAATTTTGACGGGAGTTTGTGGATACCTAATATCAGATTATGAAACTTAATCAGTAAGCAAGTTGGGACTGAATAAGCCCAAATGATGTCACAGAAGGCCTATGATGATGCCAAGTGAGGCCTAGGCTCGGTTAAAGGGGCCAGTGTCCAAAAATATTGAGAAAATGTGTAAAATGATGAAAATACCCCTATATTATAAAAATAATGAAGAAATGAGTGAAGGGCATTATAGTCATTTTACCTAGGTTAAAAGGTCAAAGAAAGCTATAGGAATAGTTGACCAGTTTCAGGAAATATTCTATTGAAATGTGAAAATACAATAATTCCCCTATAATCATTAAAGTAAATAATGGGAACCAATGGCATTTTTGTAATTTGCCAAGGGAAGTTTCTTGGGAATTGAGCTATGGGAGTACTTGAGCTTGATGAGAGACCCAAGATGGCATTCCAAGAAGTACAAAAATGTAGCCCAAGATGTCCTCATGGGACCCACCAAGATGCCACATGACACTAATCTAAGGGAAGAAGAAAACTCAAAAAAAAGCTAAGGACATGTAGCACAATCTCAGCTGTTCATTATGGGATAAGATTATGGAATTCTCTAGAAATGTTGAGTTAGTAGCTAAGGTGTCCCAAGGGCCCCACCATAGTGTCACCTAGCATGCAAGGTGTCCCTTGATGATGTTATCATGATGATGCAGGTGAAGCTTATTAAGGAAGCAAGCGATCTAAGTCATCCATTACAATTCAATCTAGACTATCCAATCTACCTTGCTTCAACTATAAATACCCCCACCCCTAAAGGTGAAGCATGAATAAGAGCAAGGAAAGAAGAGAAAAGAAGAGAGAGAAAGAAAATAAGGAAAATGGAGGAGGTCTGACCAAGCTAGGAGCAATCCAAGGAGCTTAGAGACTCGGCAAGCTTAAGAATAAGGTAAGTAATTTATCCTAGTCCTTGCTCTAATAGATTAGAGGATTATTCTTATAAGCTTAATAGTTAAAATAGAGAAATGTCTCTCTCTTAATAAGATTATTCGTGGATATAAAGAAAATTATGGGATTGCCAGGTGAAGGGTATTACCTCAAGTTAAGCTTGAGTTAAGTAGAGCTATACCGGATAGGATAAATAATAAAGATATTATTATGCTATGTATAGGCTATAACCTACGTAAAGAAGGAACCTCAGAGCAAAGGCTAAGGACTAATGGAAAGCTACCTGACAGGTAGTGAACTTACCTACTTGTATGCTTATGTTGCTTGTATGTTTTATGTCATGTTTACTTATTTTAATGATGTGAAGTGTCATGTCCCAATTTTTAGGCTTAGAAGCCCAGTATATAGCCTAAAAAAGGGATGCTACTAGACCCTATTGAGCAGAGGTCTCAATAAATAGAGAAAATGATGCTGATCAATTTGATGCAACACAGAGTTTTGATATGAGGTCCCGAAAGATTTATATAAATTTTTGAAGAGAAGGAAAATTGATACAGTATTCTCTGGACCTCAGAATTAGATGAAATATGGCAGTAAATTCCTATAATTAAGATAAGAATTTCTGAAATTGACTGAGCTCAAAAAGGAGTTATGTAGAATTTACTACAGAATTTACAGTGGATTAAAAGACCCGATAAAAAGGTTTCGGGGGAATTTCTCGGGAATTGAGCCCATGAAGATAGGGGATCATACAGAGGGTTCAGAATGGCACCTTATAGGCCCAATGATATTTTCAGATAAATATGTGGGCCAGGGCAAATAAAGACCGAGAAAAATGAAGAATTACAAAAATGCCACTGAAGGTATGCCACTGTGTTGTGTCATTAAGTTAGAGTCAGACAAAGGGCATTATGATTATTTAACTAAGGTTAGACATTTAAGAAAGGGTATCTGGATAGTTGACCAGTGTCAAGAGATACTCTGGTAAGGTATGAAAAGACAATAGTGCCCGTAGAAGTACTAAAGAGGTATTAAGATCATTTTGGTAATTTACTAAGGATGTTTATTGGGAACCAAGCCACCAGAGTGCTTGGGCTTGGTTAGAAACCCAAGATGACAATCCAAGGCCTAAAAACGTAGCCCAAGAGTAAGGTGGGCCCAAGAGGCATTAAAATATTATTTTAGTGCTTTTTCAATAAAGTAAAGTGACCCTGTCCAAGATAGAACTAGGAAAACTGATATGGAATCATGAGAGGACATAAATGGGGCTCACAAGATGACACATGGCATGATTACAGTAAAAGAAAAAAAGCAAAGGACACATGGCATGATTATAGAAAAAGGAGAAAAAGCAAGAGGACACGTGGCGCGATCTCGGCCATCCATTCAGGGAAAAGACTCTAGAACTCTCTGAAAAGGTTGAGTTAGCTGGTGAGGTATCCCAAGGGCCCCACCATTATGCCACATATACCCCTGAGGTATCCCTTGAGGTGTCCTAAATGATGTCATGAGTGGTGAGTCATTAGGGAGGGTGATGTCATCGTGATGATGCAGGCAAAGCTTGTTGAGGAAGCAAACAATCTGAGCCATTCATCGCGAATCAATCTAGACCATTCATTCCACCTCCTCTCACCTATAAATAGGCCACTCCCCTCCCATTTCAAGGCACACCATGGATCTAACAAGAAAAGGAAGAGAAAGAAGAGAGAAAGAGAGAAAGAAAGGAAAGAAAGGAAAGAGTTCTGGTGGAGCCAGGAGCAGTCTAAGGAGCCAAGGGACTGGGCACAGCTTATGAATGAGGTAAGAAAGTTATCTTATCCCTGCTCTGATAAAGTAGAGGATTGCTCTTAGTAGTTAGAATAGAGAAATATCTCTATTAATAAAGGTAGGTAAAGACAGGGGAATGTCAGATTAAGGATATTGCCCTAGTTAAGCATGAGTTAAGTAGAGCTGTCCTGGATAATAATAAAGATATTATTATGCTGTGTATAGGCTCTAACATATGAAAAGAAGAGACCTTAGAGACAAGGCTAGGAGCTGGAAGGAAAGGCTACACGCCAGGTAGTAGACTTACCTACTTGTATGCTTATACTGCTTGGATGTTTTATATAATATTTTCTTACCTTGATGATGTGAGACATGTATGATTAAGTAATGCTCTATTTCTTTTTATACTGTGGACATATGTTATAATTAAGTAACATGAAAGCATGTATCTTATCATGATGCAAGCATAATCATTAAGTACACATACAGTAACATCAAGCATATAGTTGCATATATTGTATGATTACCGTTTGCTACTAAGATTTCCCTAGAAATCTCATCCCCTTCCATGTAATCCCAATCCCATAGGTATGTTTAAAGAATACCAAAGAATCATAGAGTTGAGCTAGGGACTGGATAGTGTAGAGGTTATGCAAAGATAGGACCAAAGTGCTGGAATCAGGGAAAACTCAGGATGAACAGTAAACTTCGGACGTTGACTGAAATGGACCTGGTCAAGGCGTGGTCAACAAGCTATTTTTCCCTAAAAGAACATTAAGTTAGCTTCGACTAGCAATTTGAACCACTCCATTTCAATTTTTCTAGAATTAGTTCTGATTATTCGAAGTCAGGTCACTCCGCTGGAATTTATACAGTGAACAGTATTCTCTGGGATTAAAATTTCAGATTGTATGATTTTACTTCAATGGCCCTAGAAGTGGTTCCAAATGCTACTAAATGGTCCCTAAGATGTAAGAAAATGAGAATGTTATATGAAGCATGTATGATTAAGTAATACTATATTTCCTTTTATGCTATGGCCATATGTTATAATTAAGAGACATGAAAGCATGTCAGTTATCATTATGCAAGTATGATCATTAGGTGCACACATACTAATCTCAAGTATGTAGTTGCATACATTGCATAGTTTCCCTTTACTACTGAGATTTTCCCATAAATCTCACCCCTCCCATATCAATCCAAACCCAATATATAGAAAGTCTTATTTCGACGTCTACATATAGAATATAATTTTTCAAAGTTGGGACCAAAATGCTAGAAATAGGGGAAGGATGTTGGACAAACAGTATCATTTAAGCGTTGACTGACGTTGATTTGGTCAAATTGTGGTCAGCAAGTTATTTTTTGCCAAAAGAGGATTAAGTTAGCTTCGTGTAGCAACTTGAACCACTTTGTCTTGATTTTCCAGAGTGTATCATTTAATTTCAATGACTTTAAAAGTGATTCCAGATGTTACCGTTTGTCCCTAAGACAAGAAAATTAGGATGTTTCACGAGGCATATTTATCAGAATTTTAATTTAAGATCTGAATTGATATGTGGTTGATGCATGTAAAGTTGATTACTGGAATTTGTCACTGTGATTAAAAATAGTAATAGGTTGAATTGTTGTATGATATGTTACCAGTAAATAGTAGAATACTAAGCTTCGATTTGATATATAGAAAGTCTTATTTCGATGTCTACATATAGAATATAATTTTTCAAAGTTGGGACCAAAATGCTAGAATTAGGGGAAGGAAGTTGGACGAATAGTATCATTTAAGCATTGACTGACATTGATTTGGTCAAATTATGGTCAGCGAGTTATTTTTTGCTAAAAGAGGATTAAGTTAGCTTTGTGTAGCAACTTGAACCACTTTGTCTTGATTTTCCAGATTGTATCATTTAATTTTAATGACTATAAAAGTGATTCCAGATGCTACCGTTTGTCCCTAAGACAAGAAAATTAGGATGTTTCACGAGGCATATTTATCAGAATTTTAATTTAAGATCTGGATTGATATATGGTTGATGCATGTAAAGTTGATTACTGAAATTCGTCACTGTGATTAAAAATAGTAATAGGTTGAATTATTGTATGATATGCTACCAGTAAATCGTAGAATGCTAAGCTTCCATTTGATATATAGAAAGTCTTATTTTAATGTTTAGATATAGAATATAATTTTTCAAAGTTGGGACCAAAATGCTAGAATTAGGGGAAGGATATTGGATGAACATCAACATTTAAGACTTGACTGACGTTGATTTGGTCAAATTGTGGTCAGTGAGTTATTTTTTGCTAAAAGAGGATTAAGTTAGCTTCATGTAGCTACTTGAACGACTTTGTCTTGATTTTCCAGATTGTATCATTTAATTTGAATGACTTTAAAAGTGATTCCATATGCTACCGTTTGTCCCTAAGACAAGAAAATTAGGATGTTCACGAGGCATATTTATCAGAATTTTAATTTAAGGTCTGGATTGATATGTGGTTGATGCATGTAAAGTTGATTACTGGAATTTGTCACTGTGATTAAAAATAGTAATAGGTTGAATTATTGTATGATATGTTACCAATAAATAGTAGAATACTACGCTTCGATTTGATATATCGAAAATCTTATTTCGACGTCTACATATAGAATATAATTTTTCAAAGTTGGGACCAAAATGCTAGAATTAGCGGAAGGATGTTGGACGAACAGTATCATTTAAGCATTGAATGACGTTGATTTAGTCAAATTATGGTCAGCGAGTTATTTTTTGCTAAAAGAGGATTAAGTTAGCTTCGTGTAGCAACTTGAACCACTCTGTCTTGATTTTCCAGATTGTATCATTTAATTTTAATAACTTTAAAAGTAATTCCAGATGCTACCGTTTGTCCTGAAGATAAGAAAATTAGGATGTTTCACAAGGCATATTTATCATAATTTTAATTTAAGATCTGGATTGATATGTGGTTAATGCATGTAAAGTTGATTACTAGAATTTGTCACTGTGATTAAAAATAGTAATAGTTTGAATTATTGTATGATATGTTACCAGTAAATAGTAGAATACTAAGCTTCGATTTGATAAATAGAAAGTCTTATTTCGATGTCAACATATAGAATATAATTTTTCAAAGTTGGGACCAAAATGCTAGAATTAGGGGAAGGATGTTGGAGGAACAACAACATTTAAGCATTGACTGACCTTGATTTGGTCAAATTGTGGTCAGCGAGTTATTGTTTGCTAAAAGAGGATTAAGTTAGCTTCGTGTATCACATGAAATATGAAGTATGGAGATTAGTACAGTATCTTCTGTACCTCAATATCACATGAAATTTTATTGTAAATTCTTATAATTAATATAAGAATTTATTAAATTGACAAAAGTCAAAAAGGAGTGCTGTAAAATTAATTGGAAAATTTGAGGTGAAATAAGACACCAATAAAGGATTTAAAGAAAATATATAGAATTTTTATTAGGACTTTTGTATCTCAAAGAATTATGAGACTTTGTAAGAAATTTATTTTATATTAGAATGAATTTCTGAAAATATTAGAACTATTAAAAGGTGTCTATAATTTATCTCAAAAATCAGGATAGTTTAAGGTACTCGATAAGGAAAGTGCATTGGGATTTGTGCTTATTAGCAATTGGACTGAAGAGGAATCCCATGTAGACCCAAGAAGTCCAAGTTGGTGTCTTGAAGCTCATGACAATTTTTATATATTTTATGAATGTTTTAAAAGAAGAACATTCTAGGAAATACCAAGAAGCATGAATTGGCATGCAAGGTGAAACATCCTCCTTTTCTTACATTTTAGGCACCATTCAGTAGCATTTAGAACCACTGCTAAGGCCATTGAAGTCAAATCATACAATCTGAAATTTTACTCTTAGCGAATATTGTTCACTGTGTAAATTCCAGCGGAGTGACCTGACTTCGAAAAATCATAACTAATTATAGAAAAATTGAAATGAAGTGGTTCAAATTGATATGCGAAGCTAGCATAATCCTCTTTCAGGGAAAAATAACTTGTTGACCACGCCTTGACCAGGTCCATGTCAGTAAACGTCTAAAGTTTACTGTTCATCCTACGTTTTTTCCTAATTCCAGCACTTTAGTCCCATCTTTGCATTACCTCTGCACTATCCAATCCCTAGCTCCTCTCTATGATTCTTTGATCCTTTTTAAACATACCTGTGGGATTGGGATTACATGGAAGGGGATGAGATTTCTGTGGAAATCTCAGTAGCAAACGGTAACCATACAATGTATGCAACTATATGCTTGATGTTACTATGTGTGTACTTAATGATCATGCTTGCATCATGATAACATACATGCTTCCATGTTACTTAATTATAACATATACCCATAGTATAAAAAGAAATAGAGCATTACTTAATCATACATGCCTCACATCATCAAGGTAAGAAAACATCACGTAAAACATCCAAGCAGTATAAGCATACAAGTAGGTAAGTCTACTACATGGCGTGAAGCCTTTCCTTCCAGCTCCTAGCCTTGTCTCTAAGGTCCCTTCTTTTCATATGTTAGAGCCTATACATAGCATAATAATATCTTTATTATTATCCAGTACAGCTCTACTTAACTCATGCTTAACTAGGGGTGATATCCTTACTCTGACATTCCTCTGACTTTCTTTCTAGCTTTAGCTACCTTTATTAATATAAATATTTCTCTATTCTAACTACTAAGAGTGATCCTCTACTTTATTAGAGAAGGGACTAGATAACTTTCTTACCTCATTCCTAAGCTTTGACCAGTCCCTCAGCTCCTTTGACTGCTCTTGGCTCCACCATAACTCCTTCCTTTCTTTCCTTTCTTTCTTTCCTTCTCTCTTTCTCTTCCTTTTCTTGCTAGATCCGTGGTGTGCCTTGAAATGGGAGGGGAGTGGCCTATTTATAGGTGAGAGGAGGTAGAATGAATGGTCTAGATTGATTTGCAATGAATGGCTCAGATTGCTTGCTTCCTCAAGAAGCTTTGCCTGCATCATCACGATGACATCACCCTTCTTGATGAATCACTACTAATGACATCATCTAGGACACCTCATGGGTATATGTGGCACAATGGTGGGGCCTTTGGGATACCTCACCAGCTGACTCAGCCTTTCCAGAGAGTTATAGAGTCTTTTCCCTGAATGGACGACCAAGATCGTGCCACGTGTCCTGTTGCTTTTTCTCCTTTTTCTCTAATCATGCCATGTGTCCTTTGCTTTTATTCTTTTATTGTAATTATGCCATGTGGCACATTGTGGGTCCCATTTATGTCCTCTCATGATTCTAAATCACTTTATCCAGTTCTATCTTGGACCGGGTCACTTTACTTTAGTGAAAAAGTACTAAAATAATATTTTAATGCCTCTTGGGCCCACATTACTCTTGGGTTACTTTTTTAGGCCTTGGATTATCATCTTGGGTTTCTAACCAAGCCCAAATACTCTGGTGGCTCGGTTCCCAAGAAATATCCTTAGTAAATTACCAAAATGCCCTCAATACCTCTTTAGTATTTCTAGGGGCACTCTTATCTTTCTATACCTTACCAGAGTACCTCTTGACCCTAGTCAACTATCCAGATACCCTTTCTTGACTGTCTAACCTTAGTCAAATGATCATAATGCCCTTCTTCTGACTCTAACTTAATGACACAACATAGTGGCATATCTTCAGTGGCATTTTCGTAATTCTTCATTTTTCTCGGTCTTTATTAGCCTTGGCCCACATACTTATCTGAAAATATCATTGGGCTTATAAGGTGCCATTCTGGACCCTCTGTATGATCCCCTATCTTCATGGGCTCAATTCCCGAGAAATTCCCCCTGAAACCTATTTAATGGGTCTTTTAATCCACTGTAAATTATATAGTAAATTCTATAGAATTCCTTTTTTGCCTCTGTTGGTTTCAAAAATTTTATATTAATTATAGGAATTTACTACCATATTTCATCTGATTATAAGATCTAGAGAATACTGTATTAATTTTCTTTCTCTTTAGAAATTAATATAATTTTCTCCCTCATCTGATCAGCATAATTTTCTCTATTTACTGATACCTCTGCTCAATAGGGTCTAGTAGAATCCCTTTCTCAGGCTATATACTGGGCTTCTAAGCCTAAATATTGGGATATGACACAAGGTGTCCCAAGTGGAACCCACACCCTCCATATCGCACCAAGAGCAAGAATAAGAGCTTATCCCATGTGCTTCATTACAATAAAATAATATAATAATTAAATTAATGATGATTAAGGTTAATTATCAAAGAATCAACCAATGAAATGCAAGATTAAGAGCTTACAATTATTAGGAACTTGAGGGGTAGATTACTCCAACAAACCTTGAAGATTGGCTATAAATACCCCTTCCATTCTCTTCAATTTCGTGCTCTCAAGGACCATGTGGGAACTATGCCAAAATTTTCACTCAAACCTAAAGGAAAAGCAAGAACAAGGAGCCTAAGTGATCAAGCTTGCAAGGGATCAAGGTAAGTTATTGATGCTAGCTTATTTTACTTTAATTTTGAGGCTTGAACCTATGGTTTTAAAGGAAGGAAAATGAGCTTTCCCCATGACATGCTTGCTGTCCAAAATATGGAAATCTACAGGTAAGAAGAAATTGAAGCTAGAACTATGTAATTAACACTTATATAAACTAGATTTAATATTTAGTTATGGAATTAGATTGAAATTCCTTACTTTGCACATTGAAGAGGGTTTCATTCTAGAGCATAACTGAAAGAAGGAGTTTGAATTTCAATAATCTAATACTTCCTTGGATTTATATGATGATTTTGTGTAGGATTGAATATATAAGTTTGGAACCTTGGGGCATAGAAATTGAAAGATGAAATTTTAGAGTCTTCTCTATTACTATTCATATGTATAAATAGTGATTGGAATTTCATGATTTTGATCCTTCAAATGGTTTTAAAATGAAAATTTGTGTGGGATAAAGTAGAGGAACAAGTATTGAAAGCATTAGAATCAAAATGAGAATTTTTGAAAGAATTATCTTCTTCTTTTCTATTTTGTCCATATTTGATGAAGGAGCTGGAATTTCAACATTATAAGTCTATAAATGGATTTAAAAGATAAAATTGTGTAGGTTAAAGTTAAGATGCAAGTTAGTTCAAAGGATAAGGCAATTAATCATAAATAGAGAAAGTTAGGGGTTAAGTGGTTGATTGAGTTTAATGTTATCAAAATGTTAGTGAATTAAGATTAGAATGAATGAATAATAATATGATGTTAGGATTTAATTTGTGTGCTCAAATAAGGTAGCCACATATTAAGAAGAAGTGGCAAAAGGAAGGTTAAAGGAAGAGCAAGGAATAGAGGTAGTGAACTTACCTACTTGTATGCTTATGTTACTTGGATGTTTTATGTGATGTTTACTTGCTTTGATTATGTGAAGCATGTATGATTAAGTGATAATCTATTTCTTTTTATGCTATGTCCATATGTTATGATTAAGGGACATGGAAGCATGTAAGTTATCATTATGCAAGCATGATCATTAAGTGCACACATATATAGTAACATCAAGCATGTAGTTGCATACATTGTATAGTTTCCATTTGCTACTGAGACTTTCCCAAAATCTCAACCCTCCATGTCATTCCAACACCAGCAAGTTATCAAAGATGGAGGAAGATGAAGATACATGAAGAGAATTTAGTACATGATTGATATGTATATGTATGTTAGTAAAGTTAGTTGTTGAAACTTGTCACTGTGAACAATCACGTGTGAGGAGGTAGTGACATTTGAGTTGTAATTAAAAATAGAAAATGATCAAATAAATGTACGATATTTAAGTAGTATTTAGTTAACATGTAAAGCTTTATTTTGACACAAAGAATGTATTCTTTTGATGTTTGTACAAAAAGAACAAATTTTTCAAAGTTAGGGACCAAAAACTATTTTTAGAAGTTTTGACCAAATAACAGTGATTTTGACACCAAGTCTGTATTGATTTGTTGAGAATTTGGTCTGGGAAGTATTTTTCTCTTAAAGGTCATTATGTTATCTTGGTGTAGCCTATTGAACCACTTCATTTCAATATTTTTAGAATTAATTATGATTTTTTAAAATTTATCGCTTAATCTGAAAATACCATATGAACAGTGCTATGAGTTGGAAATTTCTAGATTATGAGTTTAAACTTCAATGATCATATAAGTGGTTCTAAATGCTACATAATGGTCCCTAAGATGTACAAAAGTAAGGTGTCACATATATCCATGATGATTCTTATAAACATAGAAAATTGGGTCCTAGAGGGAAGAAATTTATCTTCATAAGGCACTCTAATATGTATTCATAAGTGACATTAAAGATAGAACAATGATTGAAATAGAATCAAGAGAAGCTACATTAATTAAGACGGAATTTCTAAGTAGAGAAGATGCTAACGCAATGTATCTCTTTATAAGACTCAGGAATAGGACACTGCCGAACAAATTGATAGACCAGAATCCTCTAAGTTTGTCAATCTAAGTGGGAGCCAAGAAAGGTCAACACAAAGACCAAAACAAATGAAAACAGATAAGTAAGTAGTGTCATATCCCCAATTTTCTGACTTGATGTACCTGTACAGTTTATCTGCAATGGATATAAGATTTTTGGAATAAACTGTATCAGATTGTGAAAGGAAAGGGAAGGATTAATAACTAAGGAAAGAATAGGGACCAAAATGAAAATTTAAAAGTTTGAAGGTGAAAAGTGAAAGTAGAAGAAAAAGGAGGGACCTAAATGTAATTAATAAAAAGTTCAGGGACTAAAGTGCAATTATTCAAAAGTTAAGGGACCTAAATTAGATCCTCGAAATTAGATCAAACCTAAATTTTACCAGTAGATAGACAAAAATATTCTGGTCAGTTTAACGCAGCATAGAATTTTGATTTGAGGTCCCGATTAATTGATATAAATTCCTGAAGTCAGAAGGAATTATTACAGTATTTTTCAGATCTCAGAATCAGATGAGACCTTATAGAAAATTCATATATTTAATATATGAATTTATAAAATTGAGAGTCGGAAAAGGAATCCTGTAGAAATCATACGGGATTTTACAGTGAAATAAAATACCCGATAAATATGATCGGGGGAGCTATAGTGTGAATTGGGCCATAAAGGCAATACAGGAAATAAGCCCATACTGAGGCCCAAATGGCGCCATCATAAGCCCATTAAGGTGACTGGACAGTTTATGTGGGCCAGAGACCAGAGCAGTCCAGGAAAAGTACAAAATTACGAAAATACCCCTGGATGCCCATACTGTACCAGTAGTGGATGGGGATCATTTTGGTCACTCTAGACAGGCTAAAAATGTGTCATATAGTATAAAGAGGATTATTTAGAGCCCATATACACCCTGAGGCAGTATAAAGAGGTGTAAAATGATGATTTTGCCCTTAGGGTTTGTATAGTGTAGAAAATGACACCAAGGATATTTTGGTCATTTCCCAAGGGATGGATGACAAATAAATACTCAGTATAACATTTTCAATGATATGAGAAGCCTAGACATTAATTTTCAGGATATAATACATATCCTGGTATATTATAAAAAATTGGGAACAGAACACAGTCCGGTTGTTGTGAAACTACACTGATCGGTACCAGATTGGACTGAAATTTCTCCA
The DNA here is from genome assembly GCA_037074615.1 of Leucaena leucocephala. Lineage (NCBI taxonomy): Eukaryota > Viridiplantae > Streptophyta > Magnoliopsida > Fabales > Fabaceae > Leucaena > Leucaena leucocephala. Next base: position 19,659,171 of record CM073515.1, on the reverse strand, counting down.
GAAGGTTCCTTGCATGGGCAGCACGCCACCTAACCCTCTTAGGTGTCCCATGAGCTGTCCCACATGATGTCATAATTATTCTTTTTAGAAAAAGTTAAATCCAAGATAAAATGTAAGCCCTTGGATCAAATAGTAACCAAATTAATCTTGGCCATCCATTTCAACCCAAATTTTCTATAAATACCCCCTCATTTCAGACCATGTGCGGCAGCCTTGAGAACCATAGGTAAACTCTTGCAAAAATTTCCATTCAACCAAGAAAGAAGCAACCAAAGTGAAGTAACAAGCAAGGTAATCATCTCCCTTGATCTTGAGCTTTGTTCTAGTAGGTTAGCGCATGGTTTTAAGGGGTTTTCATGCTATATTTCCCTTATGGTTGCTGCTGGAAGTGTTGCTCATATATGGTTAAAATATGAGTTTTATGTTATGGATAGTTTAGACAAGCTTAAACAAGCTAGAATCAAGTGGTATAAGCTTGGGAATTCAAGTATGTTTTGATTTAGGGTTTTGTGTTCTTGCTGGTACTGTACATGGTACTGTTCATATGATGGAATTTCATGATTTTAATGCTTTCAATTAGTTTAAAATGGAAAATTTGTGTGGGGATAAACTAGGAGAACAAGTATTGGAAGCATTGGAATCAAGATGTGAATTTTTAGAAAACAAGAGCATCCGTTTCGGTTTGGTACTGTAGCAATTGGTATGTTTTGATATTGGAAATTCTGATTTCATATTTGGATTCTACATGAAAAATTATGAGGAAATGAACCATGAGAATTTATTTTGAAAAGATGGAAGTAGGAAACATAAAGTAGAGAAAGAAAGGGAGCTAGTGAAAACCTAGTCTTAGATTTGGTTTCAAGTTGGGTTGTAACTTGATATTATGTTGTAATGGCTAGGTTTTAACATTTATGAAGGAAGGAAAGCACTTCAAGAAGGTATTGACCAAGATAGCTAAGAGGTAGCAAGGATATCTAACTATAACTCATGTTTGTTTAATTGTTTTGCTTACTTGTTGATTATGGTGTTTGGTTGAGCTTGAGCTTATGTCATCATGTTATGATGAAGTATGAATGATTGCAACTCCTTGCAAGTTATGTCATGACAATATGCATATTAGAGTTTGCTTATGTACCATTATGAAGTAGCTCCCATCACATGATAACATGTTAAGCATACAATTATTCATGCATGATATTATAGTTTGTGTAACTTGCTATTGGGATTTCCATGAAATCTCATTCCTTCCACATGCATAACTATGTTTTAGGTGCTGGACCCTTTCAAGGGAATAGAGTAATTATTGATGATTAAGTTTGTATAACAAGTTATATTACTTACATGACAATATGGGATGATATGCTAGTGTATGTGGTGTATGTTTCTATAACCCTGTTTTGAGGCCATGGTGATGTGACAATGTTTATGACATTTAAATCAACGAATTTTAGACTGAAACTTGGCATGATTAAATTTAATATACATAGCTTTAAATTAACACCAAGAACGCCTTAATTGGATAAGTATCCGAATTGTTATGATTTTCCAAAGTTGGAAGTAAGATCTGGAATTGAGATAAAACGAGTGCTGAGAGGCAGTGACGTTCACACACTGATTTCATATATCAAATGAACGAAATTTTCTATGAAATTTGGTGAGCTTAAAGAGGACGTCTAGAGATTTAATTCCATATGTAACACAGTTCATTTGGATAAGTAACCAAAGAGAAATGAATTTTTGAAGTTAAGCAAAGAAACTGGAACTTCCAGATTTTTACCAAATGAACAGTGATTTTTAACCAATAAACTGATTTCATTGGGACAAGAAAACCTCAGTTTCATATTTTTCCCTCAAAGATATGTGAAATAGTTTTCATTAGAAATTGAAAACATATTATTTTAATTTTTCTACAATTAATTATGAATTTTCAAAGTAGGGTACATGTTCTGGAATTACCAAATGAACAGTAAAAGTGAACAGTCCCCCCCGATAGCAAATCTTTTGGAAATGGATGTTTTCAAAGCAAATGATCATGTAATTGGTTCCAATCACTTATAATGGAGTATAATTGAGGTTAAAAGTAAGGATGTGACAAGTAGCTTTGTTATGAAGGAGTAACTGGGAAAGTGTTATAAATAGAAGGTGAAACACAATTAGTTACTCCATAAGGCGATGATGAACCCGTTCTATCCATAAAGCCTTGGCAGGTCTAGACAAGGAGGAATGGAAGAAAGTAATTGAAGAGGAGATAGACTTAGTGATGAAAAGTTAAGTTTGGAAGTTGGTTAATTTGTCAAAAGGGCATAAAGCCATTTGGAACAAGTAGGTTCTAAAAATCATGAAAAATGTTGATAGATCAATTGACAAATTCAAAGCCCGATTGGTTGCAAAGGGATATAAACAACAAGTTATAGACTATGAGGATACTTTTCACTTGTGTGTTTCAACTCAATAAAACTTATTCTAAAAATAGTAAACAATTTAAACCTGGAATTACATCATATGGATGTAAAAACTGTATTCCTGAATGGTGATCTGGATGAAGAAATATTTTATGAAATAACCATTAAGTTTCATTGAAAAAGGGTTTGAGTACAAAAATGTAAACTCAGTATACATTTATGGACTAGAAGTTTCATAAGGCGATAACCTCATATGACTTCCATATGATAGAGTAAGATAATTGCGTCTACGTTAAGTAGTTTAAGGGTAACTTTGTAATATTATCCTTATACGTAGATGATATACTCTTAGCCATAAATAGTCTTAACTCAGTGATAGCTATTAAATAATAGCTCTCGTCAAATTTTGAGATAAAAGACATGGGTGAGGTAGAATACATACTTGGAGTTAAGATTTGAAGAGATCCATCTAGGAGAATCCTTACTCTTTCACAAGAGAATTACATCAAGAAAATATAGTAAATATTGCCTTGACTTAAAAAAGTGTAGTAAGTCGAGATGATATCCGTGACTAAGGATATGGGTCAATAATTTGCACGGATTGTCGTCATCCTATACATTAAAATAAAATTAATTGTATCCTATTAATGTAGTATAAGGCACAACCCTATCGATCTTCTCGAGGAACCTTTTTATTGGAAACTTAACAAAATGGTGATAAAACCATTAAACACCTGAGTAAAAGTAAAATTTGGTTTTTGGGTTTAGTTGATTTTTGAAGCAATAAAATAAGGGTATAGTAAAGTAAATGTTTTTGTATTTTTAATTACGTTGGAAAATGAGTGGATTTTGAAAGGAATGTGTTGAGATAGACTCTTGATGATGAAAAACTATCTATCCTTACTTTTAATATGATATGGGGTTTTAAAACTACTAAGTCTTAAAAGAAACCTTAATCAATCGATTGAGTCTAGAACATTAACATTCCTTAAACTCCTTTGATCAAAGCTAGTTTAAAAACTCTTAATGAACTGTCAAAAGCCACTTAGCATGCAATTTAAATAAGATGATATAGATGCCCTCAAATGATCATCGATCGATGCATAGCTTTCAAGCAATCAAATTAGTTAGCAACGATCATTGATAAAAACCCAATTACCCAGAAATTGAAACTGAAACATTCATATTAAACTAATATCCAAATCAACCAAATTCAAGTACAAAAATTAATCTCAGAATAATCGATCGATATCTAATCCTTACTCAAAATCAAAACCCTAGATCTATGAATTCTAAAAATATAATAAAGGTGAGATTAAAACAGAAAACTCCCTATTTGCACTGTAGTCCATGAGGTCAGGATATGCAATCCATCACCAAGAGACTAAATATTTAGCCTCTCATGACTTCTATTATGCCGCAATCGCTGTCTAGATATGATGCCATGAAGAAAGCAGAAAGAGGTGATGGATTAATGATGTAGAGATGTGAGATTCTGTGGAAAGGTACAGAAAGATAGAAGATGAGTGTGTAGGTTATGGAGAAGGTGTAGAGAAGATTTGAATACTGCTTCTTAGCCTAATCAGATCCAAAAACCAGCCTCCTTACATCTGCAGCTTCCTCTCCCTTTTATTCCCACATGACCTAATCCAAAACGCGCAGCTTCAGCGATTGTCTCTTTTAGTTGCAACCAGATCCATGTTTTGGTCATGACCTGTAAACACACAGAAACTTCCTAGAAGAAATTAGGTCGCGACCTTTGGACACTTTGGTTGTGACTAAAAAGAAAAGAAGCGTGATATGATTTTCTTTATCTTGTGATTTCTTTTCTGCTCACGTTAGTCTTTAGTTCTCCTCTAAAATACCTGCGATTTAAAACCAAAGCTCACTGTAAAAGTCTAAATCAATGGATTACAATATTTATGCAGTTTAGAAGAGTTAATTTACCATTTTACCCTTTAATTAGTATATTGCCAAGCATAATCATGTATTATTACAAAAGCACAAATACAGGTATAAAATGAATGGTAAAGTTGTAATAAGACCCTAAAAATGTTATAGAAACCATACACAATTTGTGTCTTATCAGTCAAACTATGGATACCCACATCCATGAAACATATTGCCAGATAACAAATTCTTCAAAATTGATATCATATTATGTGAATAAAATTAAAGAGATTAAGTTTAGATACTATGAGTGTCTAGACTTAAGTCTATGCGGTGTGATTGATAGAACCAAATTAACATATAATCTTATAGGATCAGAGGAACACCGTAGCATGTGATCCATAATGATTGTGCTAAAAAACTGAAAATGGGAAGCAAGTGAATCAATCCTTGCTTTATGCTATGTGAGTTCCATAAAGGTACCTTTGACTTTGACAGTATCATGGAGGTATTTTTTAGCATATGCTACTTTAATATATGTCATATGGTCAAGGTATATATGAACCAAATGTATTATGCTAGTAAAGTAGTTGATTCATATTAAAATGATATATGGATGAAAGAAAGATTACCAGAATATATATATCTATGTTAGTGTATGTAACATGTCCCTTGATATATTATTTTGTTAATTCCATAAGTATGGACACAATGCATAAGTGGAGGCTATCTAAGTTATATGCTGACGTAAGAGGGACAATATTAGCCATAAGAAAAGTGTATATGGATAAATCTAGGATATTCGAGGCACTATAACATATTTGGTTGAGCTACATTAAAGTGTTGTCTTGTGATAGTCTCTATAAAAGGGACTTTTTGTACAAACGCTTGAATGGAGATGTCATGCCTATGTAGTTAAGGCAAATCACCTAGTATGAAAGAAAAAATAGAATGAGATTTGACTCATAACATCTAATCCACTAAATATGAGAAGGAGATATTGGAAAATAGGTTGATCCATTAGACTTGGGGTCATTATGGGTATAATGTAGAGAATGGGGTGTATATATATAATATACAGCTTATGAGGTAAATAGGAGTTATTCCTATTAGTTTTAGGAGGAAAACGTGGTAGGAGTGGGGATTAATTTAGATCATACGGTCAGAAAAAGAATAAGGGAGACGAGACACAATATATTGATGTATTTTTTGGACTATGAGAAAAGAACTACTCTCTACCTTCTCTCTCTCCGCACTGCTCCATGTGTGACCTTTCACTTTCTCTCTTGTGGGTTTCTTTTACTATGTAAACTAACCGAAAGTCTGTAAGAAGTACTCCAGTTTCGTGTGGATACTCCATGAGTCAGAGTCAGATTACAAGTATGCCCAAAATCCTTCATTCTACATTCTAATTTGTGTCTCTTTCCTTATAAAAAGAAAATAAATAAATTAATTCTAAACTTTGATGTTTGGATGTCCATAATTTTGTTGAAATTATGGAGGTTAACTGAAGGATTTAGGTTGAAAATTTTACTAGTGTTGAAGTGCATGTGTTGGGGGAGCCAATGGGTACACCGAAAATGCTAATTATAAATATATATACATATATATATAGTTTATTTATTGAAAACGAAATCAATTTCATGAAGTATTGGGGGAGAATAATTAAATATGTTTTCTATACATTCTATATAACATAAGATGAAATATATTTTTATGATGCACGCTTTCTTATAATTTTTTATATATTTTATTTTATATAAAGAAATATATATTGACAGGAATGATGGAATTCCATAAAGCATCACAATTCAAAACCACCACAAACGTTAGCATTCCTACAATGATAAATGAAAAAGATTGGCAAATATATATATACTTCCTTCTTTTTCAGTTATGCTCTTTCAAGTTTTACCTAGGCACATAAATATATAGGTATATGTATATATATACATATATATGATGTATGAACCCATATGTCTCTACAACAGTTTACTCTAAAACCCTTTCTTGTACTTGAAACGCCCTTACCGACAAGTATAAGGGAGTATAAGGGTTAATGTTGAATTTTTTATCTTATAAATAAAATAGGTTCTACTCTCAAATAATAGAGTTAAAATAAGAAATATTTTGATATGTGTAACCATTTTATATACATATATTTATATGCATAGTTAAATAAAATATATTGATTACTAGAGATTAGTTCTAAGACTCTAGGGTAGCTTTAGAATAATTTTAGGTTAGTATTAAGTAATATAGTGATAGTTCTTGTGTTGTGATTTTACATACTATTATTGAGGTTTAGGAGTAACTTTTGGTAAAACACCAAATTATTTGTGATTGATGTTGTTATACATAGGGCCACTTAACTTTTGGTAATTATTCATTGCTTTAGCAAGGTAACCACTTTTTACTTGTCATACATGCTAATGGCTTGCTTGTAAGTAATTTTGGTTTGTTGAACTATTGGAATGCTTTGGAATTATGTTAATATATATATATATATGTAATTGTCTTGTAGGACTTAGCACTTTAAAACGTCATTCTTAGAACTTATAATATCGTATTGGAATCTTGAGAATTGTGATTTAGAAAATGATTATGGAATTTGAAATTGACCACTTGTTGAGTGTTCAGCATAATCCATATAATGGAAATTGGTGAGTGGATTATTACTACTAGAAAAAAGTTGTACAATGGCAGTTAAAAGTAACCTTTCACAATGATTTTTTGACAAGGTGAATTCTACCGCTGTTATAAGTCTATCTTTTAATGGCTGTTGAAAATTTTCCTTTAAATGTAATACTTTAATGGTCATTTTAATAAAACCACCATTATATATTTAGAATTTTACAATGGTTTCTAGTAAAACCACCATTACAGTTTAATGATATAATGGCAATTTTTATGTTAACCACCGTTACAGTCTATACTTATACAGGCGATTTTTAAAAAAATTGCCATTAAATGCTTATTTTTTAAAAAAAATTCTTTTAATTTTCCTATCTATACCGCCCTATATTTACTATAATGGAGATAGACTATATGAAGCAAAATAAGTAAGCAATGGAAAAACCCAAATTAAATGTTAATATATAGTAATAAATTAATTTGAATTCTTATTAATGCATGCAATGAACCAAAATATAATATACTCATATATAAATGGATCTTGTACAATCATATATACACACGAAATGGATGATTGATTAAGGCAAGTTCTCCAGCATAGTTTTTGCCAAATCATCCATCATTAAGTGGATTTGATCATCTTCAAAACTCATTTTGTTCTGTTCGAACAACTATAAGTTATAAGTAATAGGTAAAAACATACCAGATATGATAAATGAATAAATATTGATCACTTCATACCTTATGTAAGCTATCTGTGATCCTTATCTCAATTATCTTGTGCATATATCAAACTATAATATCCACACTCAACACTGCTAGTTTGTCACAGTACTAATAAAATGGAAAAACATAGAGCGCAATAATGACTAACTTTTTCTCTAATAAATTTTTGAAAACTTAAACTAAATTATTTGAAAAGTACTTACTCGAGGATAAATCCATAAATGATTAAGACTACCTGTATGGCCTCGAAACAAGTTAAAGACTTGCACAACCCTTCTCCAATTGAAAAAAAGATATTATATAACTTAAAAACATGTTCATGTTAACAAATCTATGAAAAAAAAGCTCACGTGTTGACGATGGAAAAAGTCTCAGTATCTAGCCGTCCATATAATGAATCGAACTAGTAAACCTCATTAGCTTTAGGGGCTATGAAAAGCAGAGTCCAATGAGAACTACATAATATGAACAACGTTATATATGAATGTAGAGTAATATATATGAGTATGCCAAGTGTAAGAGTATACTTAACTTTTAATGTAAGGTGCAAAATATATCTTCCTCCTAATGTGGTTCATAATAGTGACCATATATGTAATCCTTGAGCTCTTATCGGTGCCTGTCTCTTAGACATGTTGAACACACAAGAAGCTATATGTGTCTCATTTGGCTTCTTCTAGGCATCTCTGATGGAAGTGGCTATTATTAATAGAGAAAGGAGTCACTACTGCACGAATGGTTAAACATAAAGTATTAAAATAAAGTTGCAACTTACAACATGGTACATTGATGACAGTTAAATCCAACTCCTAAAAATTGAGGAATTACGCTGTCATTCCTGACTAGGGTGAATTTGTAAATCTCCTGTGTGATCAAAACCCCAAATGGAATTGTGAAACTAAGTGCTTCCTTTAATCTTATTGCCATAAAGTGGAGCATTGATATAGCAAAATATTTCAAGAATATGTTCTCAGGAAAAGGTAAGAGCTTATTTACTTTTACCCTTTGAACCTTAGGTTTCTATGGTGCCTTTTATGGTTTTAGGACACTTAGGGTTTGCTTATGAGGAACCTTCTCTGGTACCGGCTCCAGTGTGACCTACTTCCTCAATTTGATCAAATGTGTTGGCCACATAATATACTGCCCTAGAGCTTACTTTCATATTTTAACCTCATGATCTTGACATTATACACTCTATAGCAATGCCCTAGAGCAATGCCTATATACTTCCTTATACACTCTACAGTGATCTTGACATTACTATCATGAATTAGTTTCTGGTGAAGTGCTATGGCATCATGGTACCATGAGTGACGAAGGACGTAGTCCCTTAGTTTGTCACAATGTAGATACCACACTTTTTCCATCGTCCTTGGTGTGCTCAGGGGTAGGTTCAGGACCATATGGTTAGGAGATAAAATTTCTCCTTATTGGCATTGCCTTTCCCACTAGTCACTGTAGGAGAACCCTAGAAATGTAAACAAAATTAGTCAAGAGAAAATATATGTTAAACGTCCCTTGAAAAGAAGTAAATGAATATGTTTTTGTTGAGATAGGTTGGATAATCTAAGAGGGAGTAAATTGGGTGTTCTTTGAAGTTAAAAAACTTTTTTTGAAATATGATGAAAGGTTTTAGAAACCTTGAGAATAAAAAGTGAATGATGAATGCTCAAATAAATATTTAGAATAGCTTTGCTAGAAATATAGAGATAAGAGAAGAGAAGATGCAAACAATAATTTATCTTGGTTCTGTCACTCCCAACCTACAACCAGTCCTCATAACACCTCTAAGATTTGTATCCACTATACTCCAAGATTTTAATGGACTCTTGGCTCCTCAATTTTCATGGCTAATTGAGAACCACCAGTTTCTTCATGCTAATTGGGACTGCCTCAACATAAGACATTCATGCTCTTTTGTGGTAACACTAACCCTTACTTCGTGTAAGAATATAACCTACTCGAGAGTCTCATACTCTTGAGTATCTCTTATGAAAGATTTGTAAATCTTTAAATATCTCTCTTATAGAGTGAATAAATAATGAACACTGACGATCACAAGATATCTCAGATATTCAGAGAACTGATTGTGTAAGGAATGTAATAAGATGATAGCTTAATCATTTTTCTTTCTCTTTAAAGTCCTACTATTCAGCTTTTCCTCTTCAGCTTATTTTATAAATGGGTTCTTCAAAAATATGTTAGATAGCCATTGAAATAGCCATTACGAATATTATTGCTAATGTATGCACTTGGAAAGATCTTGTTCTTTTAGATTTCTTCGTTTGATAGCTGTAAGACTCAAACTTGTAACTGTTAGAGTGAATGTGTCATTGGTGGTTAGGTGAGCATTTAATGCTTTGATGGATGTAGCAAGTTTCCATTGACATAGCCTTCATTATTTCAAACTTCTAGCTTTTTCTAAACACACTTAATCTCAAAAGATTTGTTAGCAGTTAAAGTATTGATTAAATGTATGAACCATTAGTAATGAACTCATTATAAAAGATCAAGTTCCTAATCAAGTTCATATGGCTTTCAAAAAATATTATGTATTAATCAATTAATTATAATTAATTCGATCAATGTTTCAATTAATGAGATGAACAAAAAATAGAGCATCACATTGATTAGAATATTCAATCATATTCAACACAAATTGATAAGATAAGTTTTTCAAAAGATTTATAATGAAGAATTATGAGAAACATAAACATACTTTAGATTTGAATCAAATATATATAACTCAGAGAGAGATGCAATCAGTTTCAATGTAAACATAGAAGGATTATTGAAATATATTAAGTTAATCGATTAACTAATCGATTAATATAAGTTAATTAAATACCTAATCGATTAATGTATCTGGAAGAATTGAAACAAAAATATTTTCAACACAAATTAATCTAACAATTAATCCATTAATGTAAATTAATCAATTAATGGATTCAGATTTGAATTTCATAAAATGATTATTCACTAATTAATCGAACAGTTAATGTATTAATATAAATTAATTGATTAACTAATTGATTAATAGAGTTATCTTTGTTCAGAAGAAAAACTATTCTCAACAGATTAATCTAACAAGCAATCGGTTAATTATAATTAATCGATTAACCAATCAATTAATTGACTTATATGTTCAATTCTAGAGAGCTTTCTTATGACATTAATCAAACACTTAATCGATTAATAGATACTCATTATTCGATTAACTAATCAATTAATTGATTTTTCTTTATAGCACATAATATTGTCCTAAATTTAATTGAAAAACAATCGTTTAGTTAAAATTAATCGATTAATTAACTCAAGAGATACAAGTATGAACATATTAATGGATTGATTTAACAAAATAATCTAATAGTTAATGGATAATTTACCAAATTAATCTAATAGTGAATGAATTAATTCAAATAAAGACTACTTACTTTGGCATAATCAAAACATGAATTCTAACAAATATGATTTCCAAAACATTATCAAATAACATTGACAATCAATCTTTAAATCATCATTTGTCAAAACACAATATCGATCAAAATACCATCAATCAAACTTGGCATAGACAATCTTGGCATTATCAAACAAATCATCTTTTAGTATCTTTAAAACAAACTTTGGCATCATCAATATTTTCATGATGACAAAACTATTTTCAAGATGATTCAAATTCGATATGTGGTATGCAGTATTCAATATTACTCAATTTCATAAAAGATAAGCTAGAGAGTAATATGAGAGAATGATTTAATATATATAACTCAAGTTGTAAATATATTTAGATAAGTTCATAGTTATACAACTATACATGACAGTTTAATCTAATCAACAATCATTACCATTCTCCTTTTCCCCTGTTGTCAACATCATCAAACGAGGGTTTAGTGGGAGGCTTAGTGGGATGAGTTGAGGGTGTAGCTGAGGAGCTATAAAAGAATGAGCCTTATCCTGAGGCCTAATAGTACTTACAACAAGCAGCTTACCCTTATCATTTCCCTTATATGATTTCTCTTTTCCTTGTTCAAAGGGAAGGTTAATCTACATCCTATGGAGCTATATAGTCCCAAAAGCCTGTATTTGTTCCTTTTTCTAAAAGATGAATGTTAAACTTGTTTAGGAAGAAAGAGACCACTGAAGGATAAGTCTTGTGACTTACCCTAGTTCTATAGAGACAAAACTCCCTCGTCTCATAGTATATCATTTCTCTAACACTAATCTTTTTTCCACTAACAGTCCTAGTCAGTCTTAGATAATCTTCTTGGGTTAAGTATGAGAAACTACTTGATTTGTTGATCAAGCACCTTGAATATATAGTGAACAATTTGGTACAGGGTACATATGTCTGTGTGTTTGAAGGCAAGTGTTCTAGTGAATGACTTATATGTCTGAAAGAGTATCAGTTAAGCTCTAGCAATTTTGACAACTATAGTTGAAGAATCTAACTGACAATGTAGGTGTTAATGAGGCTTGGAGATTGATAATAGTTTTATTTTCGAATTACTTATGGAGGAGATATGCAGTTTGGAGGGATTTTGGCTTGAGTAAATTTGAATTAGTCGACTTAGGGCTTGAGTTGCATAGTGAAAAGTCATAATTGATAACTGATAAATCCTGATATTAATCGATTAATGCCCATTAATCGATTTAGTAATCGATTAATTTTTATTAAATATGCACATACAGAGACCAATTAATTGATTAGGTGTTAGATTATTTCCAATTAATTGATTAGGTGTCTATTAAAAAATTAATTTCACAAAAATAACACATTTAACATATATTTAAACAGAGATAGAGTTACCTCCCTCAGTTAATTGACTAGCTGTTGAGTTAATTGACTAGCTGTTAGATTAATATGTCATCTCTCAGCTTCTATTTTCCAATCCACCTACAAAATTAATTCTTTCCTTTTCCCATTCTCTAGTTAGTGTTCTTAAATCACCTTTCCTAATATATGTATTATCATATTATAATTATGAAAGGGGCTAAATGAACAGCTCATCATTGAAACATGATAATCTTGACAATAAATGCATATTCGATGAATGAGCTAGGAAATGAAAAAGCTAGGAGGTGAGCTTCAAGTTATATTACACAAGCTCTGTAACATCCTCACTTTTATACATTTTAGGGACCAATCAGTAGCATTTAGAACCACTTACAAGACCTTGGAAGTCCATTAGTCAAATCCAGAATTTTACTCTTTCTCGGATTACTGTTCATATGGTATTCTAGATTATGTAACGAACTTCAAAAAATCATAATTAATTCTAGAAAACTCTAAATGAAGTGGTTCAAAAATATACATGAAGCTAACATCTTGAAATGTAAGGGAAAAATAATTTCCAGACCAAATAATTATCCAATTAATACATTTTATTCGTTAACATTTATTGTTCATTTGGTCAAAAACTCTGGAAACAGATTCTGATCCCTTATTTTGGAAATTCATTTTTCTTGATATACATATCCAAATGACACATTCTACCTATTGATTTAAATATCTGGATGTTTGATACATACTCATAAAATTTTGTGAACTAATTCCTTCATTTGCTAGGTCAAACTGAAGCTATAACAAAACTGCTTCAGGACCTACATTTTACCATTTCAGTTTATTTTCTTTCACTTTCAATAATTATTCAAGCATACATAAGCCATCAAATAAACTTCTCAATATTCATATACATCATGTACATATTCCATAATTATTTCAAATAGCTTCATCACATAAATACACACCTTACATGGCATTTACATACATGGATAATTTATAGCCTATGCTAGAATCTTAAATACTTCACTTTCCTTTTTCCATGCTTTAACTCATGTCCCAATCATGATTCTTCCATCATGAATAACCTATTATGGTTGGTTATGGGAGAGTGAGATTCTAGGTAATCTCAGTAGCAAATATTACCACTTAAATATGCAAGATGGCTGCTAATGCATGATATGTAAGTTTATTAAACTTTCTTTGATTAGTGACATGCCATCATACTATATACTTTCACATAAAGTGCATGTCCATGGAAAACATGTTATTCATAATACATTCAACATCATTTATCATGTCACAACATCATTCAAATATCATATATATGTCAACACATAAGTATACCACATCAAGCACATAAAGAGGTAAGTTCACTACCTTGCACTTAAGCTTTCTTCTTGATCTTTAGCATTTGCTCCCTAGCTTTCCAACCATGAAGCCTTTATGTCAATCACTTCCCAACATCTTCTTGGATGTTTCAAGGTCCTAAACACATTCAAATACATCACATAACTCATTAGGACTCATGAACTCCAACCATTTTCAAGACTAACTTTGTTACACTCTTTATTATGATAACTTTCTCTAATCTTCACTAATCCACTTGGCTCTTGAACCAATTGATGTCTTCACTTTAACCTACACAATTTCATCTTTTGAATCCATTTATGATCTTAGAATCATGAAATTCCATATCCTTCATGGCCTGCTGTATAGAATTAAACATAAGCATACAATTCTTTCAAAAATTCTCATTTTGATTCTAATGCTTCCCATACTTGTTTCTCCACTTTACCCCACACAACTTTTTATTTTAAAACCATTGGAACCATCAAAATCATGAAATTCCAATCACTGCTCATATGTGTGAACAGTAACAGAGAAGGGTTTCAAAAACTACAAGCTTGGAATTTCAATGCTTTCAAGGTTCAAAACCTTTCCAATCCTACACAAAACCATCATCTAAATTCAATGGAAGCATTAAATCATTGAAATTTAATTTACTTCCCTCATGAACAGTGCAGACCGAACAGGGCACACCATGGCAAAGTCAAGAATATCAACTTGATTCAACAACCAATCACTTAATTAGCTTGTTTAAGCTTCAATCATAAGTTTCTAACTTTAATTTCTTCTTTCCCCTTTTATCTATGGTTTTTGGGCAGCATATCCACTTAGAGAAAACTCAACTTTTCCCCACAAAAACCCTTAGTTCAAGCTCCCAAATCAAAGGAAAATAAGCTAGGAGAGGTTGCTTACCTTTAATCTCTAGCTTACTTGAACTTTGGAACCTTGAATCTACTTAGTCTTGGCTTGAGTTTTTATTTAGCAAGAGTTTCCCCAAGAGTTGAGGAGCCACGATTTGTATGCAGATTTGAGGGGGTATTTATAGAAAAATCTTGGTGGAAATCAATGGCCAAGATTGATTTGATTACTATTTGATCTAATGGCCCACATTTAATCTTGAATTTAACTTTTTCTAAAAAGAATAATTATGACATCATGTGGGACAGCTCATGGGACACCTAAGAGGGGTAGGTGGCGTGCTGCCCATGCAAGGAAGCTTCTAAAAAAATTTCTGTCTAATCCAGTACCGATCGGAGCAGTTTCACCACAACCAGACTGTTTTCTGTTCCTAATTTTTTTTTATAATATTCCAGGATATGTATTCTATCATGGAAATCAATGTATAGTCTTCTCATATCATTGAAATTGATATGCTAAATATTTATCTGCCATCCATCCCTTGGGAAATGACCAAAGTACCCTTGGTGTCCTTTCTTACACTGTACTCACCATAAGGGCATAATCATCATTTTGCCCCTCTTTGCACTGCCTTATGGCATATACTGGCTCTAACTAATCATATTTATACCATGTGCCACATTTTTAGTTTGTCCCAGATGACCAAAATGTCCTTCATCCATCTCTAGTACAATCTGGGCATCGAGGGGCATTTTCATAATTTCGCACTTTTTTTGGACACTAGCCCCTTCTACTGATGGACTAGTACCCTGGGTTTTGGGCCCTTCTTGGCATCATCATGGGCCTATATATGAGGTAATCTGATCTCATTCTATCTAGGTTCACACACCGATATGTTCTATTATCGGATCAAGGGTGTTATCAAACTCCCATCAAAATTCACTGTTATGGGAATAACTTTTTATACAGGACTTTTTCCAAGGTTCTGTCAGATTCATAACATTTGATACTATAGGGCACACTTCCCTGTAATTCCCCTACTTATATCTGATGTCCATGAAATCTGATAAAAATTCAGATAACTTTTAGACTATCAGATAATTTTCTACTGTCTAGAGCCCTAATAAAATTTTTGTATCACGTCAGATTAACCAGCATACCTTCCTCTATTTACTAATGGAATATGGGACTGAAATACTTCTAGACAGTTCTAACCCTTTCAGGTTGATCTTTCTATAATTACAATTTTACTCTTGAACTTTTCACTTAATTACATTTAAGTCCCTTAACTTTTAGAAATTACAACTTTTGGCCCAAATCTTGCTTCTACTTTAACTTTTGGCCTTTAAGCTTTTCTAACTTTTGTTTTAGTCCTTCTCTTTCTTCAAGACCCATCTAACCTTTATCTTTTCTTTTGATCTTCGTCATAATCCTTTCTAAACCTCTTTCCACTATCAGTACTATACAAATAGGGAGAAATTAGGATATGACAAGCTCCCCCTTATTTGTACAGTTAATTAAAGCTTGGAAGAAGAGAGTCCTTGCTTGCTTCTAATCCTATAATCAAATGAGTTTCTTGGGTACCCAATGCTTAATGAGTCCTAGATGTTTGATAGGGCAATTTTATTGGTACCAAATATTGGTGACAGATCAGAGTACCTTCTAAGTAAATCATTTTCTCTGAAATTCTTTTAAATAAAATGATAAAATCGTTGAAGAATAAATTCTATCTCTATAATGTAGAAACTTTTGAGAAATAATGTTTATTTTGTAGTAAGGTTTTTATACAAATTCTCAAATATTTGATAAAGACAATTTCCTCAGTCAAAAGACACACACTAGTAAAACTGGAATTCAACTGAATCAATCAAATGAGGTTTTTCAAATTAGTTTCATATAGTAAATTGATTTTCAAATAAAGTATATGAGTTTTTGTAAAATCAAAGTGATTTGATGTGTAAACTTGAAATATAATTTTGGATTGTGCATTAATCGGTTATATGTCCAATTAGTGTTCAATTGATTAATTTCTCATAAATAAATACATATAGCATAGAAAAACATCAAAGATCCAGATAACTCAAATATATTTTCAATATAAAGAGAGGGTTTAAGAATGCTTTTTTCATTTTTTGTAGTTTGACGAATTAATCTATGAATCCCTTTGCCTTCCTCTCTTGAGCAGCTTTTCTATTGACATGAATGATTATTCTTTTTAGATCATTTCTAGTTGATCTTTGGTGCTTTAGTGCTCACTTATCTTTATTACATCTTCATATATCATACTTGATATATCTACTGTGTAATCCATTGAGATATCTCATGGAAAAGAAAATTGATCCTTTCTTTCCAAGAGTAGTTAGTATGATCATATAAAGGATAATTTCTATATATGTATTAGACCATACAAAGATAATGTAGATGAGTATGCTTAATGGATTGATCTTGTAAAATATTATACATAGAAACAAAGACACAAAGTTCTTATTTTCTCATAATAAAAATTTATGGATGATGCACTTTTTAAAACAAACATGTATTTTCAATGTTATTTTCAAAATGAATCTCTGAAGAATTGATTTCATAAGCATATGAAGAATCAATTGATTAAAGAAAAATATTAAACACAAATTGTACAACATGTTGAATAGCAATGTTAAACATGTTTGGAAATTTCCTATGAGCAAAGATCAAATCAGATAGGAAATAAAGAATGAAATCTCAAAACTTCTCAATTTACAAGTGATAATTCATTAATGAAGCACATTTACTCGTTAGTCCAAATAACTATAATAGGAGATTTATTCCAATGAATAATATTTATAAGCATAAGGCTATGAGTTCTAGAATAATTCTTTTTCTAACAGTACATGTCTAAGATGACTCTAGCAAATGGATTTAGAATAAATTTGAAATTTTCATGCAATTGTTTTATTCTTCAAATTCCTATATATTTCAAACAAGTTTTCAAATCATTTGCATACATTTTGTAAAGCTAAGATGTTGATGTAGAGTTTGAAATTTCAATTTATCTTTCAAATAAATGGTATGCAATTTATTAAGATAAATTTATGAGTTGAAAAGTATGAAACAATTTACATATGAATATAAAAAATATGCACAGTTTTATCCATTTAGTAATTTGAAGACATATTTAAAATATTGAAGTATTGAATGCTAAAGGATGTAACAATGATCAAGTTTTCATTATTCTAATCGAAAGCTTAATAAAGAGGTAAGGAATAGATTTCACCATATTCTTCTTGTCCTTGTGAGACTAGTTTGATTTAGGTGAATTTAATGTTTGAAACTTTATTCAATACCAAAATTCAAGCTTGGTTAGTTCATCTTCATCAAGGTTTGTGTTATCTCTCTTTGTAGCCACCAACCTTAAGATGACCCTTATCACCCAGATTCCCTACAAAACAATTGATCTAATTTTTGTTTCCTGGCATCCAACTCTGTTTGGATCTATCAGAGATTAGTTTGTAGGAAGTAAAATATAATTCTCATGCTCAAAGTGAGTATAAACAATTTAGAATAATTGAGCATCTTTACTTTATGAATATAGATGATATTTTTCATTTTCATAAACATGTATGCATAAAGAAATTAACCTAGTGAACATTGTCTTTTACTCCTTTACAAAACATTTTTCAATCAAGTTTTGCTCAGGAGTATATGCAGAGAATTTGATATCAATTGCAATGTTCATTTCTAAGGATACTAATGTGAACCTCAAAATATGTTAGGCGTGATAATGCAAAAGGTTTACCATTGTACCTTTACCTCATGTAGAAGAATGATTGTCTTTTATACCCATTTCATCTTCATATTTCTTCTTACGGATGCTTGCAATGGTCTCTCAACTGATATATACATTGATACTCGAAAGATCCTTCTTCTTCTTCTGATCTCCTCAAGATAATTGTGTGGGCACAGTATGATATGCCAATCTTGATGTAGAGAGCACTTCTTGGGCTTTTCTCCATTGCTTTTTATGATTTGCCTTAGAAGTAGTAGTAATGGATTCTCTATGAGTTCTCCTAGCTGATGTGTCTTTCACATATGCATGACTCTTGGATACCCTTTTCCCTTTATACCATGCTCATTCCTCTTAATGTTATCATGGATATTAGAAATACTAGAAGTACTTTTTGGTACCCATTTTACTTTTGGTCCTTGAGCATTAGTTTTAGGACTTGATCAACCTTTATGAATCCAAACCATATTTCTCACATTAGAATTTCTTCTAATATACCATGTGTGAGAAATGTGACCTAGTTTACCATAATAATTACAAATAATTGGATGATAAACTTTATAATCATATTTGCAAGTATTATGTTGGTTGAGTGGAAGTAGTTTATAATCATTGTGCAGAGTCTTTTCTTCCTATTGATAACATCATTAGATTCTGAATCTAAAATATTTTTGCTTTTCAAAACATATTCAATGATTGGTTGAAAAATCATTTCATGAAAAGTTTCAAAACCATTTTACTGAAATGCACAATAAGAATTAGAACTTTTTACCATAGATACTTTTTGAGCTCTAGATAATGATTGTTTAGTTTTAAGCACAATGAGAATTTCTCTATTCTCTTCATCCTCTTGTTGTTATGTGTTGTTCGATTCACATAAGTCTGTTTGGATTTCTCTTTTAATGGTCTTTGCTTCTACTTGTTCATTGTCAGCAGATACATAACTTTTTGACTTTGATGAACTGTCAGCACTTTTAACATCAACACAAAGTTAATAGGAATAGGCAGATTTAAGTGTATGAAAAATGTCTCTGACATTATAGCAAAACTTGACTTTTTGATAATCATTTCATTCAAGGCACAATGAAAAAGTTTCAAAGCTCTAATTTTTAAAAAAAATATTTTCTTTTCATAATCAGTTTAATCCTTTCTTGGTTTGAAATCAATGTCATTTGAAAGAATTTCTCCTATATCAAAATCAAGAGTTTTAAAAAATATGGTCATTCAACATTTCCAATACAAAAACTCAATTTTCAAAAGTAGGAGGAATGGTAATATTAAAACCTTCAAAAATCATTTCACATTCAAAACATTCATGACCTTTACACTTGCCATCATAATATCATTTAAACAAGTGGCCTGCTCTAGTACCAAATGTTGGGATAGGCTGGATCACTCAAGAGGGGAAAAATTGGGTGTTCTTTGAAGCTTTTAGAAACCTTGAGAATAAACAATGAATAACAAATTGTCAAATAAATCTTTAAAATAGCTTTGATGTCCATTCCTTGGTAATCCATTAACAAAAGCCATCAAAATGATATGTCCATACCTTTCACCTACCCTAGGTAATTAGGGGTCCCAATTGCTATCTTCAGGATGTCCATTACTTTTTTAGGAACAAAACACCCTTAGGATACCTATTGTTCTAGTGCATCCTACAAACTATACAAGTTACCAAGTTAAATAACTAAAGAGCAAGTAATAACATATAAATTCTTAGTTTTTAAATTAGTTACTTATAATCCTCTTAACAAATGTAATAACCTCTAAAGTAATATATTGTCGCTTCTTCACCCTCGTAGCCTTCTATTTTTGTTGGCGAGATGGATGTTGGATACTAATAGATGAAGAAGGGTCTAAGGCAGTAGTGTCTGATACAATTGCTATTTCAGTAGTGTCCAATTGCTCTTGTATCATTTTCCTCTTATGGACACTATACCTGTTCGAGACATATAGTGCAAGTACATATTCTTCTTGGCTATTTCTTGATTTCTCTTATAAATAGCCTATGAAAATGAAATGAAGTTAGATTAGTTGATTAAAATGTACATTCACTACTAATTAAATTAATTAAAATGTAAGTTAATTAAAACCTTATAAGTAGTCTTTTCCCGCCGTTAACAAAACAATGTCCAAGCTTCATTCATCACTAATATTGGGGCATGTGTCCTTCAGATGTTCCCCCATCTTAGTGCCTTGGAGGTAGTCCTTTGCAAGGTTTAACTTAAAGTCCCTCCACCATTCAACGCATTGCCTTAAGATGCGACTGTTGGAAAACGTGCCCTAGGGGCCAATCATTGTCTTATGAACATTATTGATTTATGAATTTATTAATTGTGTTATCATATTATTTGCATGTTTACTGTGATGAACATCCTTGGATAATTCATGATCTTATCCTAAATGTCCCTAGTCGGTCATCTGTGCGGGAGCAGAGATGAAATAAGACCAGTATGACTTTGAAGATGTATAGAGATATAAATCAAAGTCATATGCACATGTAAGAGTACAAGGTGTTGGACTGACCCGCTATGAGAGAGTTGTATGGGTTACGTCATAATCTTCTCTCATATACAAACCATGTCACTATGCCCTTTGACCTGAGATCATCATGGATTCCTACATGACAAACGCTCAGCTTTGGCCTAGTCAAAAGTCACTTTTGACCGAGTGATCATAAAGACTATGTTCGGGCTTAGTGGTTTTTCATGCGGAGGAATGTGAATGGTCAAGATGGAATTTGTCCCTCACATTCGTAGAGAGATATTACTGGGCCCCTCGATGAGTGAGTCTGAGAAATGTATGGCCATACTGTAATGGAAAGGTAGTTCCATTTCTATAGTCAGACTACTTAGGGATTGAGAAAGCAACGGTCAGGAATAGGAGGATGACATTATCCATGCCTCATCCATGACCAAAATATCGCGTGACAGAAGGGACATGATATGGTTGTATAAAAGGTTATATCGTTTATCGATTCTCATATGATTTGGGTAGTCGTTATGTCTTGCTAGAGACCGCTTGGGACTTGTGGGCCAGTATAGCAAATGGCCCATTGCCAACTTCATATGGGCCTACAGGGTCGCATACAAAATAGTCCAACACGAGCTATGATGTCCAGATTCATTGAATCTAAGACGTGTCTAGATTCAATGAATGATCCAGGGTTGATATATATATTTATTTATATTTATATTCGTATATATATAAATTCGTATATATATATATTATATATAAGGGATATATAGGATTTAATCTATAAGGATAAATTAAATCTCTATCACGTTTGAATTTGAAATTCAAATTGATAGGATATCTCATATAAGAGATATTTACAAGATTTAATTTATAAGGATAAATTAAATCTCTATCACGTTTGAATTTGAAATTCAAATTGATAGGATATCTTATATAAGAGATATTTACAAGATTTAATTTATAAGAATAAATTAAATCTCTATCACGTTTGAATTTAAAATTCAAATTCATAGGATATCTCAAATTTGATTTATGAGAATAAATCAAATACAGTCCAATCTTATCTTTATTTAAATTAAATAAATAGGTGAATTAAATCTGTGGGACAGATTTAATATAAACATTATTTATTTAATTAGTTTCTTATCAAATTATACAATATGTGGTATTGTATTCGGAATTAATATAGATTAATTCCAAAATCCAATTCGGTTGAGAAAAATGCAGAGCATCCTATATATCCAATTTTAGGAGCTACGTTTTGAATACAACACATAACACAAAAAGGGGCCAAACGGAATCTGCAAAAGGTTTGCAGATAAGAAACTACTGAAGTAGAGACGGAGAGGACGAACTCTTAAGAAAGCCTTGGAGGGACAGGAGACGCTAGCACGTCGTTTGTGGTTAGAACGTTGTTCGTGTGGATACCAGTAGAGGAAGACGACCTGAGGATTTGACTTCTTGCGATCAAAAGGAGAGCACGAGCCGCGGAGAGAAGCTGTGGACGTCTCCTTACGATCGGAAAGAGATCACCAGCTGCGGAGAGAAGCTGTGGAAGTCGCTGAGGCACACTAAGGGTAATGCTTCTTCCCACTTGACTTAAACACATACGGTAGATCCTGGCAAGGAATGGAAAAATTTTTAAATTAATTTCCGCTGCGTGTCTTCCAATTTCTTACAGCGATGCTTTATGCTTGCAGTTGTGGGAATGTCAAAATTTTGCTGAATGGAAGTACAAAAAAGTATAAGATGAAGCTACAATAAGGGACAAAACTCATGAATAACTAAAGTAGATAGGTGGAACATAAAATTATAAATGTACCAAAATGTCATCCCAAACAATATCCATGTATTTCTAGTATACCGACTTCCAGCTAGGGTACACAATACTAATTTTAGCACGTACTATGTGGCCGACATAGCTGTTCAACAATGACCCATTTTGACCAGTTGCATTCATGTCAGCATCAAACTCAACCGGGAAACTTATGGGATTTGACCCCTTATCTATCCTAGAGACCCGTTTCAAATGGGTCGGGCCTCTCTTCCTCTTTTCTCCCCTGATTGACAAGAACCTGAACCTTAACTTGTTGAACTTAAACTGTCTATGCTATGTTAAAAAAATAATAAATAAATTTAAGAATATGATATAACTAACCAACCAAAATAGTAAACTAATCTCCCAAATTATAACTTTATTGATCTACTTGTTTATAAATTAAGAATCTTAAAATAGCACACTATACTATACTCTTTCAACCTCAATGTCTCAATAACATACACAAACATATATTTGTATGTTATATCCATAAATAAACTATCAAACTATCAATTTAACTTGAGCTCATCATACTGTCAAACTATCCTAAAGACAAGATTCATTTCTCTTATGGCTCAGCATGTTGTCCAAATAAATTAAGAGAGAAAATTCATAACTTGAGCTATACTATCCTAAAGCCTTATTTTAGAGTTTTCCAACAACTTTTACAATAGTTCAAACATTTAGGAATATAAATGAACAAAACTCATCCGGTTTTTCAGCAACAAAACACCTAAAACTCCATACCCACTTCAGTGAATCACTTGCCTATATACCCACAATGTGATATTTACATGTTTTATTAACTCATTTAGTATTTTCTAGCTTTAATTCCAATAAAAAACCACACCACAAATAATGCAGTTAAATAGTGACTTACAGTTTTGAAGATGAAAATGATGATAGAGGGAGTTAACATCGACAAAGATAGTGAATGACGATGGAGTCATGGAAATCAGTTAGAAAATGATAGAAAAAACCTTTCGTCTAAGTCTGTGATAGTGGGGCAGAGAATGGGACCATAAGTGGCTGTATGAAAAGTAAATCTGAAGCTCACCACATGGATTAGGTTTTGTAAATTTTTGTGGCTTTTTACAGTGGTTTTATTAAAAATTGCCATTAAATATACGACGATTGATAATAAAACTATTGTAAAATGTCTAACATTTACCGTACCAGATGTGAAGACTTTATATGGCAGTTTTATTAACAATCGCCATTACAAGTATATGTAATGGGGGTTTTAATAAAATTCTCCATAAAAAGCATTCATTGATCTTGTACTATATATTTGAAGATAACATGTATATTATTTTGAATCAAATAAATTAGACAATAAGTTAGTATGCCAATGGTATTGAGTAATTTATTGCATTATCAATTTATTGGATAAATTAGATCTCTTGATCAATATTTTTTCTCAAAATATGTGCACTTTCAATTTCCTTTAAGGTGCTCATTGCTGAACGCACAGCTAATTAACCAAGGTAAAATTAATGTATTAATTTGTTAAGTTTTGAGTAACCTAGATGGCATCATTTTCAACTATACCAAAATTTAGGCTGATATCAAACAAGGTACGATATAATAATAGTTTTATTCTTAAGATAACTTGGTACAATTAATTAAAACAATAATAACTAACTTTAGAAAATATTTTATTTTGACTATTCCTTACAAAATATTGTAACAGACTATTCTTTATATTTTACAGAAATCTCATCCTATCTGCAAGCCAATCACTAAAAAGCATTAAGAAAGGAGATAGACAAAAGGTCTGAAGCCTTTCAATCAGATGATAAAGTAGAGTACTCTGAGTTTTGGGAGTCATCTAGGTCATTTGAAGGGTGGTGAAAGCGCTGATGGTTATGTTGGCAGAGGAGATCAGAACGGAGATGATTGAAGCTTTCTTAAAGGTTCTCTACCTATAAGGAGAGCTATTCAACTAAGTTCTCTAACATATCCATTCTATTTATAAATTTTTCCAGATATTTGAGGAGGTATGGAAATGGTGAAATAGGTATCAGGTATGGGAGAGGATGCCTAACCTAAAAATCATCACAATCTTTTTTGTAAATAGGAAGGATAAGAGCCTAAAGAGGACACTTTTTTAAGAAAGCTAAAAAAAGAGTAAGACAAAGATGATACAAGAGGAAATAGATTGAGGAAATGAAAGTGGAATAAAAAGTACAATAGAAAGGTATTTAAGATTGAGGAAAAGACAGCTCGTAAGAGGTAGCTGTTGCCCTTCCCTCATTATGAGTAGAGACGTTAGGAACCGAAGAGGTAAGAGATGTACACTTTCTTTCTACAGATAGGTCACAATGGTAGGAAGGCAGTAGGATTGACTTATAATGGTGATTATTCTAAAAAATGCCATTATAAGTTATTGTTATAACTTTTAATAGCGATTGTATAAAAAACCATTGTAAAAAGTTTCTAAAATACATATTTATTTATAAATAGGCCACCACCCTTTTGTCACAGCATTTTTACTTTTAATTGTCGTGAGTAGCTCTATGATAAGTGTTTTTTCTAATAGTGTATATTGGTTACCATCACATGATTAGGCATACATTAATGCATAATGGTTGGCTCTGACACCTCCTACATGGGTAGGCCCTAGTGGCTTTTTTCATCCTCCTGCATAACAAGCAAGTATACAATCAAGCAAACATGAAACTATAGTTAGGTATTCTTTCTACCTCTTCGGATACCTTGAAAAAGTCTTCTTGAGATGATTTCCTTCCCTCACAAATGTCAAAACCTAGCCATTACAAAGTAACATCAAGTTATAACTCAACTTGAAAAAAATTCTAAGACTAGGTTTTCACTAACTTCCATTCTTTTTCCATTTTGTGTTCCATACTTCCATCTTTCTAAAATAAATTCTTATGGTTCATTTTCACATAATTTTTCATGCATAATCCAAATATGAAACTAGAATTTCCAAAATCAAAACACATCATGAGATGCTATACAGAACCGAAGTGAACCCTTCTTTTTCCAAAAATTCACTTTTGATTCCAATGCTTCCAATACTTGTTCTCCTACTTTATCCCACACAATTTTCCATTTTAAACCCATTGGAAGTATTAAAATCATGAAATTTCAACATATGAATAGTTATTTGTACAGTAGCAGCCAAGAACACAAAACTATAACTACATGCATACTTGAATTTCCAAGCTTATGCCACTTGATTCTAGTGTGTCTAAATTATCCATAACATAAAACTCATATTCTTATCACATGTGGACAGAACTTCCAGCAGCACCAACAAGGGAAATATGTCATAAAAACCCCTTAAAACCAAGAGCTAACTTGCTAGATTAAAGTCCAAGAACAAGGGAGATAGTTACCTTACTTGTTGCTCCAAGTTGTGTGCTTCTTTCTTGTTTAAATAAAATTTTGCTAGAGGTTCCCTAAGGTACCATGCATGCCACATCAATTCTGATTTGGGGGGTATTTATAGAAAATCTTGGGTAGAAATGAATGGCCAAGATTAGTTTGGTTACTATTTGATCTAATGGTCCATATTCTATCTTGAACCAAGCTTGCCCTAGAAGCCTTAAGTTGATGCCATGCATGACATCATTTAGGGCCATGTTTAGCTGGAAAAAGGTAAATATACTGATAGAAAAATTCTAGTCTAGTCCAGTACCGATCGAAGCAATCTTACAAAAATTAGACTGTTTTATGTTCCTAATTTTTATAATATTCCATAATATGTATTATGTTATGGAAACCAATATCTAGGTTTCTCCTACCATTGACATTATTAGAATGAGTATTTATCTGCCAACTATCCCTTGAGAAATGACCAAAATACCCTTGTTGCTCTTTCTTACACTATATTAATCCTAAGGGCATAATTATCATTTCACACTTCATTATACTGCCTCAGGGTATATACTGAATCTAACTAATCATATTTATACTATATTGGATGTTTTTAGCCTATCCAGAATGACCAAAATATCCTCCATCCATCATTGGTACAATTTAGCCACACAGGGGTATTTTCGTAAGTTTACACTTTTCCTGGGTTGCTTTGGACTCTAGCCCACTTAACTATCTCACCACCTTATTGTGCCACTTGGGATGCCATTTGGATCTTAATAATGTTCTATTACCTTTATGGCACAAATCCCAAAAAATCTCTCTCAACCATATTTATCGGGTATTTTATTCCATTGTAAATTCCTGTTAGAATTCTACAGGATTCCTTTTCTAACTCTGTCAATTTTATAAATTCTTATATTAAATATAGGAATTTACTGTAAAGTTTCATCTTATTCTGAGGTCTAAAAAATACTATAATAATTCTCCCTGACTTCAAGAATTTATATCAATTAATCGGGACGTCAAAGCAAAATTATGTGTTGCGTTAAACTTATCAGAATAATTTTGTCTATCTATTGGTAAAATTTGGGACTAATCTGATTCTAGGCATTTTTGTCCCTTTTCCCATTCAACTTTCTCATAATTACATTTTTGTCCATCAACTTTTGCTTAATTATATTTAAGTCCCTGAACTTTTGATAATTACCACTTTTGGCCCAACTTTTGTTTCTACTTTCACTTTTGGCCTCCAACCTTTTGTAATTTTCATCTAGGTACCTAAACTTTCCTTAGTTAATAATCCCTCTGTTTCCTTCCTCAATTTGATACAATTTATTCCAAGAATCTAATGTCTATTACATATAAATTGTACATATACATCAGATAAGAAAATTAGGGATATGACAAAAATGGCATGACTGGTGGAAGCTAAATGGAGTGGAAGGTGGTATAGAATAAAATGGCATCTAAGTGTCTGATATGTGTGATGATCAGGTGTGATCCCCCAGGTGTGCTCTGCGTGAATGTATAAGTGTGTATGAGGTGTGAGCTCATATCTATGGAGAATGTGTGAATGTGTTATCTACATGACATCATATACATGAATATTGGTAAATCATATTGGTAAATGGGCGTAAAATCAATAATAAAACTCACTTTAAATATAATAAAAATTACTACAAATATGAGTTTATCAATTCCCCCAAACTTAGCTTTTACACTCCAAGCAAAATTATGGATCAAAATTGAAGTTCAAACACTCATATTTAGCAAGTTTGGCAAAATAGACTCAGCATAAGCACTTGTAGTCATCAACCTTTCAACATCAATTGGCAACAATCCAACCTAATCTCATATTAATAAAAGAATCTAACTCATGCAATTAAATCATAGTAAGTAGCAAGGTGAGATTTCCTCACAAGGTTTAGTGTTTCACTCATTCTCTTATCAAGGTGATTTCACTAAACCATCTAGCTTAGACTTTCCATAGGCTTGTAATTATCCTACATCTCTACCACTGCATGCCACAAGGGTTGTGAATCAAAGGGTTTTTATTAGGTTGTAATGTCCGAAAGGCTAAGTGATGAAATGGAAATGCATGTCAATGATTAATGAAATACTACACATGATCTGACTTCTTCAAGCTATTTCAAAACTTAATCACAGATTCAATTTTGCAACTGCAGATAATCATAATTCACCAAATATTTTTCTTTCATACAAGTTGAATATCACATTTTCTTCTGGTCTATCTCTTCTTTCTTTATTTGTTTTTCTCTCTTTTATGTACTTTTTCTTTTTGCTTTTCTTTTCTTTTACTACTGAATCAGATAGCAAATAAATTAAAGTTTAGATATCCAACAAATGATGCAATTTATCAATTATTCACAATTTAAGACTTACTACAGCAGCAAATATCCTGTACAACATTCATTAATCAAGGATGAAATTTTAAAAGAAAGTGAAATTCTCAAAGGGGTTAAGCAAAGGATTTAATTTTTATGTGGCTACTGTTTGGTAAAGAGGGTTTTGAAAGAAATTCCCTTATCATATCCACAATTCCAAGAAGCTAATATGGTTTTGAATCAAGGATTGAGACAAGTTCTGCAAAGTTACTAAACTAGATGATGTCACACAATGTAATGAGTATCTGTTGGAGGCTGAAATTCCTTCCAACTGGCTTATTCACCCTAATCAACTCACAATGACAAGATTGCATGAATATTAACTAAATACATGAGGTCAATCATTCATGTTGTACAATTTCTAGAAATCAATCAGTGATAGAAGCAACTCATACTTCATCAAGCTTGCCAATGTTCAAAAATATGTGTTCAAAATTTAATTTTAAATCCATGACAGTAAATTCAATTAGACCAAGCAACAATTAGAAGAAATAGAAGAATTTTTCAGCTGAGGATCAATTTTAGTCACAAAAAATAGGACTTTAGGTCACAACTATTTTACACAAAAAGGAATTTTTCAGAAAACATGGAATATTAGTCACAACAATATAGACATTGGTCACGACTCATGATCACAGAGAGTAATCCTGCCAAGCATACAAGCTTAGGTCGTAAGTGTCAACCCAGTCAAGACCAAAATTTAGAGTGTTACAGCCGTGACAAAGATAAGCACAAATCATGACTAAACATCACATGGTAAATGGTCGCGACTAAACTTCACAGAGAGTTGTAGTCGCGATGAAAATAAGAATTGGTCGTGACGGATTTTCATAGAGAAGAAACTTGACATATTCGTACATATTAGTCATGACAAGAACATCATAAGGTTACAACCAGAATATAGAATCACAGTAATTATCTAATTTTATTTACTCCATTTCACAAACTAGTCCCCCACACTTAATTCTAACATTGTCCTTAATGTGAAGAAGTAATTAAGCACATGCAAAGGGAGAAATAATCAAGAGGATAAAACTAAATTAGAATCCAAGATGAATTTATTAATTTTTATCTACACTACTAACTTGGTCTCCTCCTCCACACTTAATCAACAATTAGGAACTCAATTATATAAGTAAACTATGTAGAACATACTATTGCAAGTGGATAAGCAAGGAAGGAGACAAGCTGAGTATCATGGGGGTTTGAAGTTCTCCTTGTATAGCTTGAAAAATTGGCCATTGACCTAAAATATTGTACTATCTGCTTCATCATTTCTTGTTAGTATAGCCTTAACCCATTTTAAGAGATAATCCATAGCTAGCAAAATATAGGCATAGCCAACAGGTAACGAGAATGGTCTTGTTTATATAATTATTGTATTATCCATCTTTTTCCCTGCAGTGAAATTCTCAACAATTATGTCTTTACCAGCACATTTGTCATGTTTGTTCTCTTCATTCAAAAGGTTAGTGACATACAAAAAAATTTCAGATTCAAGCATATCATTTTCAACCTTATCAGAATTTTGGAGCAATAATTGATGTTCCTCTTTAGCCTCTTCCTTGTATACACTCAAGCCTAACAGTGAGTAATCTTCAAATGGACATCTCATTACTTCATAAACATTAAAAGTTATTACATCATCACCCACTTCCATTGTGATACTCCCATTTTTCATGCTTATGATAGTGTTAGCTAAAGCATCCTTAGTTTCGTATATCTTAGGGACCATTCAGTAGCATTTAGAACCACTTACAAGACCTTGGAAATCCATTAGCTAAATCTGGAATTTTTACTCTTCCTTCATATTGTATTTCCAAATTAGGTGATGAACTTCAAAAAATCATAATTAATTCTAGAAAAATCGAACTGAAGTAGTTCAAAAAACTACGTGAAGATAACATCTTGAATTATAAGGGAAAAATAATTTCCAGATCAGATGCTTAGTAAATTGATACAATTTATTTATAAAAGATTACTGTTTATTTGGTAAAAAATATAAAAATAGATTCTGGTCCCTTAATTTGGAAAATCCGTTCTCTTTGTATAGACATCAAAATAAGCCATTCTTGGTGTCAAAAAAAAGCTTGACATGTTAAATAAATGTATGTAAAATGTCATACATTGGTTCCATCATTTACTATTATTCATTACATCATGAGCATTATGACTCAAACATATCATATAACAACATTACACATCACAATTCTTCACATAACATCTATACTATCCAAACCCTAGCTTTTCTTCATGCTTCATCATCCTCTTTCATCATTCATAAACCTACTAGGATTGGGATTACATGGAGGGGTGAGGTTGATGGGGAAATCTCAGTAGCAAACGGTAATAAAAAATGCATGCATTAATGTAAATACTTTTGCTTGCTTGTGAAAGTGTTAACATTATGTAATGTGCATGCTTTCATATAACATATGAAATACAATTGGCCAAAGTAATCATAGAAACAAAGCTTCAATCATAAGCACATATGCAATACAATTCAATAAAGTCATAGCACAACCAAGCATAACATTCCATACATACAAGTTTAGGATAAGTTTACTACCTCACTTGCTTGATTTCTTTCATTTTAACCTTGCCTCTTTCTTCTTATTTCTCTTGGATGTGTGTCTAACTCTTTGGAATCCACAATTAAATCCTAACATCACATAGTCATCCATCCATTACAATCTAATTTTCTCTTGAACATTCAACTCATTTAACTACATTAACTTTCCTTAACCTTAACTAATGGACTTGGCTTTTGAATCAATTGATGTCTTAACTTTACCCTACACAATTTCATCTTTTGAATCCATTTATGAGTTTAGAATTATGAAATTCCAGCTCCTATGCACTGTTCTAGACAGATTTGAAAAACATGCATAATTCTTCTAAAAAATCTCATATTGATTCCAATGCTTCCCATACTTGTTTCTCTACTTTATCCCACACAATTTTTCATTTTAAAACCATTGGAATCATCAAAATCATGAAATTTCAATAATTTTTCATGTGAGTGAACAGTACATAGAAGAATTCCAAGAATTACAACTTTCAATTCCAATGCTTCCAAGGTTCAAACCAATCCAATACTACACAAAATCATCATATGAATTCAATAGAAGTATTAAATCATTGAAATTCCATATCCTTCTACCATGAACAGTGCATACCAAAATGGTTCAACTATAGCAAAGTCAAGAATATCAACTTGATACAACAACCAATCACCTAACTAGCTTGTTTAATCTTCAATCACATATATCTAACTTTAATTTCTTCTTTCTCCTTTCATCTAAGGTTTTTGGACAGCACATACACCATAGAGAAAACTCAACTTTCTTCCATGAACCCTAAGTTCAAGCTCCCTAATCAAAGAAAAATAAGCTAGGATAGATTGCTTACCCTTAATATCTAGCTTGCTTAAACTTTGGTATCTTGAATCTTCTTTGTCTTGGCTTGAGTTTTCATTTTTCAAGAGGTTCCCCAAGAGTTCTCATGCCATGGTTTTGAGCAAAAATAGTGGGGGTATTTATAGAAAAATCTCATGGAAAATGAATGGCTAAGATCACTTTGTACACTATTTGATCTAATAGCTCATAATTGCTCTTACATCAAACTTACCCACCAAGCCAACTTGATATAAGATCACATGACAAAAATCTTCTCCTCCCCTTGTCTTGGATGCCATGTGTGAGGGTGTGTGGGTCCCACCATGTGCAAACCTTAATTCTCATTTTATTCTTTTTTCTTTTCTTTTTCAAAAATTCATAAATCATTTACTATTGGACTTGGGCTCCAAGACAACTTTTGGGACTTATTGGGCTGCCCTAGGATGAAATATTGGACTGCCCTAGGACTTCCTTGGGTCCAATAGCTAATTGGCATAAATCCTAAGGCATTTTCCTTATACTGATATCCTTAAAATATCCTAATTTTGAAATAAATGCTAGACACATCTTTTAATAGTTCTAACATTTTTAAAAATTCATTATAATATAAAATAACTCCCTTGCAAAGTCTCATAATTTTTTAAGATCCATAAGTCCTAATAAAAATTCTCTACATTTCTTCAAGACCCTTTATCGGTGTCAGATTTCACTTTAATTTCTCAAAGGGTATTATTGTCTTTTCACACCTCATAAAAGTATTCCCTGACCTTGGTCAAATATTTTGGGAACTCTCCTTGACTGTATAACCTTAGTCAAATGACCAAAGTACCCTTCATTTATCTCTGGCTCATTAACACAACACAATGGCATACTTAGTAGTATTTTCATAATTTTACATTTCCCCTGGTCTTTATTAGCCTTGGCCCACATACTTATCTAAAAATATTATTGGGCCTATAAGGCATCATTTTGGGCCCTCTACATGGTCCACTTCCTTCATGGGCTAAACTCCTGAGAAATTCCCCCGAAACATATTTATTGGGTATTTTAATCAACTATAAATTCTATAATAAATTCTACAGAAATCCTTTTTGTGTTCTGTCACTTTCATAAATTCTTATATTAATTATAGAAATTTACTATAAATTTCATCTGATTTTGAGGTCTAGAGGATACTGCAATAATTTCTCTTTCTTCAAAAATTAATATAAATATTTTGGGACCTCACATCAAAATTCTGTGATGCGTCAAACTGATCAGAATAATTTTCTCTATTTACTAGGAAAATTTGGGACTAATATGATTCTGAAAATTTTTGGGCCTTTTCTGGCTAAACTTTCTCATAATTACCATTTTGCTCTTAAACTTTTTAAAATTACACTTTACACCATAAAACTTCTAAACTTTTCATTTTAGTCCCTCCTCTTTATATCTTTGTCTAATCATTATTTTTTCTTTCTATTAATCATCTCAATCCTTTCTAAACCTCTTTCCACTATCAGTATTATATAGATAGAGAACAAGTAGGATATGACATTAACTGTTCTAAGGAATGGCCTCCCCAAAATAATAGAACCTTCTGAGGTTAACTCATGTGACATATCCAAGACATAAAAATCTGAAGGTATAATCAAGTCTTTTACCTTCACTAATATGTCCTTTAAAAGTCCCTCAGGTTTCCTAGTGGTCCGATCGGCAAGTTGAACTATCATGGAGGTTCCCTTAAGTGAGCCTATGTCAATGCCTAATGATGTATAAATAGAGGTTGGCATTACATTAATGGCTGCACCAAGATCTAACAGAGCACTAGTACACTACAACTTACCAATAGTGATTGGAATTATAAAGGAACATGGATTATTACATTTAATAGGAAGTTGTGGCTTAAGTGAAGCTCACACACTGGATCCTACTTGAACTCTTTCATTTGGCTTGCAAATTCTTTTATTAGTGCAGAGTTCTTTTATGAATTTCACATACTTAGATATATTTCTAATTAGATCCACCAGTGGCACATTAACTTCCAACTTCCCCAACAAATTTACAATATCCTGCTCCTACTTATCTTTCAAAGCCTTCTTTGGACACATATATGCATTAGGAAAGGGCAGGTGTTTCATACTTACCTCTCTATCCTTCTATTATGTATCTTCATGCTCTTTCTGATTATGGTTCCTGTCTGATTTTTGACTTGAACTACTAGACCTAGCAACTGCTTCATGCATAATAAATTATTGTGCAGCATCCTTCAATATGGTTTGCTTATTTTTCTGTAGTAATATCTCCTTCTCTTTGCTATTTTCTGATTCTGGCATAAGTGAAGGTTTTATTCTAATTAACTCTTCAGCTTCAAATCTTTTCTACTGCTCATTTGCTTTATTATCCTTCTTATCCTCTTATGTATCAGCTTTCCCCACTATTTTTCCACTTCTCAATCTTATAGCATTTACAAATTTAGGATTGCCACAGTCTTTAAAGTAAACTTTCACCAATTCTGGTATGAACATTACTCACTAAATTTGCTAGCTGTGATACTTAGCTATTCATGTTTCTAGCTTTTATTTCCCACTTTTCTATTTTACTCTCCAAAGCAACAAACTTGGACTCTGTCATTACTTGATTGTTCTCCATAGTAGATCTCAAGTCCTTGAAGTTAGAGCATAAGTTTATGTTGATGGAGTTTATATTTGAATTCATCACATTAATGCTCTTGATTATCTCAGATATTCTATAATCTTTTGCAGAAGTAGCCAATTCTATAACTCTAGAAGATTCAGCTATTTGTTTATCATTGTTGAATCTGTTCTGCCTAAAATTCCTATCTCCACCTCTCCATATGAGATTAGGATGATCTCTCTATCCTTCATTATATGTGTTAGAGTATAGATTCCTTTGTGGATACTGGTTCTGCTTGCCTTGATAGATGGCTAATATATCTGCACAGTGTGCATGACAATTGATAGTGGTGTTCATAGGAGAATAACAAAGCTAACAACTAAGAGCAACAAGAGCTTAAGAGTATGAGTTTTGAACATGTGAATTACTTAGCTAAGTAGTTAGATTATTGATTTGAGTATTCATAACAGCAATTTGAGAAGATAAGCTATTATGATCTTGAGAAGGCCTTGCAAAAATCTCATGGACTTGCCTAGCATCATAGCCCCTGATTTAAAGTATAGATTGTCGTCATCTGACTCATCAAAACAAAAATAATTGCACCCTATTAATGTAGTATAAGACACAACCCTATCATTCTTCTTGTCATATCCCTAATTTTCCTATCTGATATGTGTGTACAGTTTATCTGAAATGGATATGAGCTTCTTGGAATAGACTGTATCAGATTGAGAAAGGAAAAGAAAGGATT
This sequence comes from Leucaena leucocephala, assembly GCA_037074615.1. Taxonomy (NCBI): domain Eukaryota; kingdom Viridiplantae; phylum Streptophyta; class Magnoliopsida; order Fabales; family Fabaceae; genus Leucaena; species Leucaena leucocephala. The sequence goes on along the minus strand of CM073515.1, from coordinate 19,623,956 downwards.
AATAAATAAGGAAAGAATAGGGACCAAAACGCAAATTGAAAAGTTTGAAGACAAAAAGTTGAAGTAGAAATAAAAAGAGGGACCTAAAGGCAATTAATGAAAAGTTCAGGGACTAAAGTGCAATTATTCAAAACTTAAGGGACCTAAATGTAAATATGGAAAAGTTGAGCCAAAACAGGCCAAAAATACCCAGAATCAGATTAGACCCAAATTTGACTAGTAGATAGACAAAATTATTCCGGTCAGTTTGACGCAACACATAATTTTGATTTGAGGTCCCAATTAATTGATATAAATTTCTGAAGTCAGAAGGAATTATTATAGTATTTTTCAGATATAAAAATCATATGAGACTTTATAGAAAATTCATATATTTAATATATGAATTTATAAAATTGACAGAATCAGAGAAGGAATCTTGTAGAAGCCATATCGGATTTTTCAGTAAAATAAAATACCCGATAAATAGGATCGGGAGAGTTGTATTGTAAATTGGGCCATAAAGGCAATACAGGCAATAAGCCCATAATAAGGCCCAAATGGTGCCATCATGAGCCCATTAAGGTGACTGGACAGTTAAGTGGGCTAGAGACCAGAGCAGTCCAGGAAAAGTGCAAAATTACGAAAATGCCCCTGGATGCCCATACTATACCAGTAGTGGATGGAGGTCATTTTGGTCACTCTAGATAGGATAAAAGCGTGTCATATAGTATAAAGAGGATTATTTAGAGCCTATATACACCCTAAGGCAGTATAAAGAGGTGTGAAATGACGATTTTGCCCTTAGGGTTAGTACAATGCAGGAAATATGTGATACCAAATTGTCATATCCTTACTTTTAACCTCAATTATACTCCATTAGAAGTGATTAGAACCAATTACATGATAATTTGCTTTGAAAACATCCATTTCCAAAAGATTTGCTCTAGGGTACTGTTCACTTTTAGTGTTCATTTGGTAATTCCAAAACATGTACCCTACTTTAAAAATTTATAATTAATTGTAGAAAAATCAAAATAATGTGGTTCTAATTTCTAATGAAATCTCTTTCATAAATATTTGAGGGACAAATATGAAACTGAGGTTTTCTGGTCGAAATGAAATCAGTTTATTGGTTAAAAATCACTGTTCATTTGGTAAAAATCTGGAAGTTCCAGTTTCTTTGCTTAACTTCAAAAATTTATTTATCTTTGGTTACTTATCCAAATGAGCTGTATTACCTATTGATTTGAAGCTCTAGACATTCTATTTCAGCACATAAAATTACATAGAAAAACTAGTTCATTTGGTATATAAATCATCGCGTGAACGTCACTGCCTCTCAGCACTCATTTTATCTTAATTCCAGATCTTACTTCCAACTTTGGAAAATCAGAACAATTCGGATACTTATCCAAATGAGGCGTTCTTGGTGTCCATTTAAATCTCTGTATCTTAACTTTAATTATAACAAGTTTCAAACTAAAACACGTTGATTTGGGCATCATAAACATTGTCACATCACCACAGTCTCAAAACAGAATTACAGAATCATACACCATTCAACGAAACATGCTAACATATGCTTCCATAAGGTCAAGTAACTCATGTGACTTATTAGACAAACTCATTCATCTATGTTTATCCTTTTTCCATGTGAAGTTCCAGCACCTATAACAAGATTATGCATATGGAAGGAATGAGATTTCATGGAAATCCCAATAGCAAGTTACACAAACCATAATATCATGCATGAATAATTGAATGCTTAACATGTTATCATGTGATGGGAGCTACTTTATAAGAGTACATAAGAAAAATCTAACATGCATATTGTCATGACATAACTTGCAAGGAGTTGAAATCATTCATACTTCATCATAACATGATGACATAAGCCCAAGCTCAACCAAACATCATAATCAACAAGCAAGCAAGACAATTAAACAAACATGAGTTATAGTTAGGTATCCTTGCTACCTCTTAGCTATCTTGGTCAAGACCCTCTTGAAGTGTTTTACTTCCTTCACAAATGTCAAAACCTAGTCATTACAACATAATATCAAGTTACAACTCAACTTGAAACCAAATCTAAGACTAGGTTTTCCTAACTCCTTTTCTTTCTCTACTTTATGTTTCCTACTTCCACCTTTCCAAAATAAATTCTCATGGTTCATTTAAAAATAATTTTTCATGTAGAATCCAAATATGAAATCAGAATTTCCAAAATCAAAACATATCAATTGCTACAGTGCCAAACCGAAATGCATGCTCTTATTTTCCTAAACTTCTCATTTTGATTCCAATGCTTCCAATACTTGTTCTCCTACTTTATCCCCACACAATTTTCCATTTTAAACTCATTGGAAGAATTAAAATCATGAAATTCCATCATATGAACAGTACCACGTACAGTACCAGCAAGAACACAAAACCCTAAATCCAAACATACTTGAATTCCCAAAACTTATACCACTTAATTCTAGCTTATTTAAGCTTGTCTAAACTATCCATAACATAAAACTCATATTTTAACCATATATGAGCAGCACTTCCAGCAGAAACCATAAGGGAAATATAACATGAAAACCCCTTAAAACCATGAGCTAACTTGCTAGAACAAAGCTCAAGATCAAGGGAGATGATTACCTTGCTTGTTACTTCACTTTGGTTGCTTCTTTCTTGGTTGAGTGGAAATTTTGCAAGAGTTTCCCTATGGTTCACCATGAATGCTGAAGGTTTCTAAATAGGGGGTATTTATAGAGAAATTTGGGTTGAAATGGATGGCTAAGATTAATTTGGTTACTATTTGATCCAAGGGCTCACATTTAATCTTGGATTTAACTTTTTCTAAAAAGAATAATTATGACATCATGTGGGACAGCTCATGGGACACCTAAGAGAGTTAGGTGGCGTTCTGGCCTTGTAAAGAAGGTTCTAGAAAAATTTCAGTCTAATCCGGCACCGATCGGAGCAGTTTCACAACAACCGGATTATTTTCTGTTCTGATTTTTTTATATACTAGGATATGTATTATGTCCTAAAAATCAATATATAGGCTTCTCATACCATTAAAAATGATATACTCAATATTTATCTTCCATCCATCCCTTGGGAAATGACCAAAATACCCTTGGTGTCCTTTCCTGCATTGTACTAACCCTAAGGGCAAAATCATCATTTCACACCTCTTTATACTGCCTCAGGGTGTATATGGGCTATAAATAATCCTCTTTATACTATATGACACATTTTTAGCCTGTCTAGAGTGACCAAAATGACCTCTATCTACTACTGGTATAGTATGGGTATCTAGGGATATTTTCGTAATTTCGCACTTTTCCTGGACTGCTCTGGTCTCTGGCCCACTTAACGGTCCAATCAGCTTAATGGGCTCATGATGGCGCCATTTGGGCCTTATTATGGGCTTGTTGCCTGTATTGCCTTTTTGGCCCAATTTACAATACAACTCTCCCGATCCTATTTATCGGGTATTTTATTTTACTGAAAAATCCAGTATGGCTTCTACAAGATTCCTTTTCTGATTATGTCAATTTTATAAATTCATATATTAAATATATAAATTTTCTATAAAGTATCATATGATTTTTAGATTTGAAAAATACTATAATAATTCCTTCTGACTTCAGGAATTTATATCAATTAATCGAGACCTCAAATCAAAATTTTGTGTAGCGTCAAACTGACCGGAATATTTTTGTCTATCTATTGGTAAAATTTGGGTCTGATCTAATTCCGGGCATTTTTGGCCTATTTTGGCTCAACTTTTCCATATTTACATTTAGGTCCCTTAACTTTTGAATAATTGCACTTTAGTCCCTGAACTTTTCATTAATTACATTTAGGTCCCTCCTTTTATTTCTACTTCAACTTTTTGTCTTTAAACTTTTCAATTTGTGTTTTGGTCCCTATTCTTTCCTTATTTATTAATCCTTCCCTTTCCTTTCTCAATCTGATACAGTCTATTCCAAGAAGCTCATATCCATTTCAGATAAACTGTACACACATATCAGATAGAAAAATTGGGGATTTGACACTTCTCGACGAGCTTTTTATTGGAAACCTAGCAAATAGGTGACAAAACCATTGAAAACCTGAGTGAAAGTAAAATGTGATTTTGGGTTTGATTGCAGTAAAGTAAATGTTTTTGTATTTTTTATTAAGATGGAAATTCAGTGGATTATGAAAGAAATATGTTATGAAAGAATCTTAATGATGGGGGCCTATCTATCCTTGCTCTTAATTTGATATCAGAGTTTTGAAATCACTAAGTCTTAAATAAAGCCTCAATCGATCGATTAAGTCCAAAGTATTAATAATTCTTAAACTCCTTTGCTCAAAGCTAGTTTAAAAACTCTTAATGAACTGTTAAAAATCACTTAGTATGCAATTAAATCATATGATAAAAATGTCCTCGAATGATCATTGATCGATGACCATAGATTTCAAGCAATTAAATTATTTAACAATGATCGTTGATAATAATGCAACTATCTTAAAATTGAAACCAAAATATTATATTAAAAATCAATATCCAAATCATCCGAAGTAAATTGCAGTTGTCTATTTTGAGAATAATCAATCAACATTCAATCTCTTGTTCATGTAATGAAAACCCTAGATCTAGCAGCATTAAGACATGAAATAGGTGCAGATTAAAATAAAAACTCCCCAATACAGACCATGAGCTCAAGATATCATATCCATCACCAAGGACTAAGGATTTAGCCTCTCAAGACTCCTACTATGCTACAATCGCTATCCAGATATGATGCCATGAAGAAAACAGAAAAAGGTGATGGGTTAATGGTATAGAGATGTGAGATTTTGTGGAAAAGGGCAGAACGATGGAACATGAGTGTGGAGGTTGGGAAGAAGGTGTAAAGAGGATTCGAGTACTACTTCTTAGCTTAATCAGGTAAAAAATTAGCCTCCCCAATGTCTATAGCTTCAACTCCCTTTTATTCCCACATGACCTAATCCAAAACGTGTAGCTTTATCGATTGTCAATTTTAGTAGCAACCAGATCGATGTTTTGGTCATGACCTGTAAACACAGAGAAATTTCCAAGAAGAAATGAGGTCACGACTTATGGATTCTTTGGTTGCGACTAAAAAGCATAGAGGCGTGATATGATTTTCTTTGTCTTCTGATTTATTTTCTGCTCACATTAGTCCTTAGTTCTACCCTAAAATACTTATAATTCAAAACCAAAGCTCACTATAAAAATCCAAATTAGTATAGAACAATATTTATGCAGTTTATAAGGGTTAATTTACCATTTTACCCTTTAATTAGAATATTGCCAAGCACAATCATGTATTATCACAAAATCACAAATATAAGTATAAAATGAATGGTAAAGTAGTAATAAGACCCTGAAAATGTTATAGAAACCATACACAATTTGTGTTATATCACCCCCATACCATTTGTCATTGTTTGCTATCTTCTTAATCAAGTTCTATGCTTTATCTGGAGTTAAATCATCAATGGAACCCCCAGCAGCTACATCTAAATTCTTTTTGTATGCATAGCGTAATCCTGAATGAAAATACTGCACCAAATACTCACAAGGAATCTGATGGTATAGACATCTAGCTAGCAGCTCTTGAAATCTTCCCCAAAACTCATGGAAAGACTCTTGATCATACTGTTTGATAGCAAAAATCTCCTTTCTCAATATAGCCGTCTTGAAAGTAGGGAAGTATCTCTCTAAGAAAGCAGTCCTCAAGTTACTCCAAGAGTGTAAGGCTTGAGGTATATGATGTTATTGGAAAACATGCCCTAGGGGCCAATCATTGTCTTATAAACATTATTTATTTATGAGTTTATCAATTGTGTTATCATATTATTTGCATGTTTACTGTGATGACCATCCTTGGATAATTCATGATCTTATCCTAAATGTCCCTGGTCGGTTATCTGTGCGGGAGGAGAGATGAAATAAGACCAGTATGACTTTGAAGATGTATAGAGATATAAATCAAACTCATAGGCACATGTAAGAGTACAAGGTGTTGGACCGACCCGCTATGAGAGAGTTGCATGGGTTACATCATAAGCTTCTCTCATATACAAACCATGTCACTATGCCCTTTGACCTGAGATCATCATGGATTCCTACATGACAAACCCTCAGCTTTGACCTAGTCAAAAGTCACTTTTGACCGAGTGATCATAAAGACTATGTTCGGGCTTAGTGGTTTTTCATGCGGAGGAATGTGAATGGTCAAGATAGAATTTGTCCCTCACATTCGTAGAGAGATATTATTGGGCCCCTCGATGAGTGAGTCTGAGAAATGTATGGCCATACTGTAATGGAAAGGTAGTTCTATTTCTATAGTCAGACTACTCAGGGATCGATAAAGTAACGGTCAGGAATAGGAGGATGACATTATCCATGCCTCATCCATGACCAAAATATCGCGTGACAGAAGGGACATGATATAGTTGTATAAAAGGTTATATCGTTTATCGATCCTCATATGATTTAGGTAGTCGTTATGTCTTGCTAGAGACCGCTTGCGACTTGTGGGCTAGTATACCAAATGGCCCACTGCCAACTTCATATGGGCCTATAGTGTCGCATACAAAATAGCCCAACACGAGCTATGATGTCCAGATTCATTGAATCTAAGACGTGTCTAGATTCAATGAATGATCTAGGGTTGATGTATATATTTATTTATATTTATATTCATATATATATAAATTCATATATATATATTATATATAAGGGATATATAGGATTTAATTTATAAGGATAAATTAAATCTCTATCACGTTTGAATTTGAAATTCAAATTGATAGGATATCTCAAATTTGATTTATGAGAATAAATCAAATATAGTCCAATCTTATCTTTATTTAAATTAAATAAATAGGTGAATTAAATCTGTGAGACGGATTTAATATAAACATTATTTATTTAATTAGTTTCTTATCAAATTATACAATATGTGATATTGTATTAATTTCAGAATTAATATAGATTAATTCCAAGATCCAATTCGGTTGAGAAAAACGCAGAGCATCCTATATATCTGATTTTAGGAGCTACGTTTTTGGTACACAACACACAACACAAAAGGCCGAACAGAATCTGCAAAAGGTTTGCAGATAAGAAACTGCTGAAGTAGAGACGGAGAGGACGAATTCTTGAGAGAGCCTAAGAGGGACAGGAGACGCTAGCACGTCATTTGTGGTTGGAACATTGTTCTTGTGGATACCAGTAGAGGAAGCAGGCCTGAGGCGTCGACTTATTGCGATAAGAAAGAGAGCACGAGCCGTGGAGAGAAGCTGTGGACATCTTCTTGCGATCGGAAAGAGATCACCAGTCGCGGAGAGAAGCTGTGGAAGTCGCTGAGGAACACCAAAGGTAATGCTTCTTTCCACTTGACTTAAACACATACGGTAGATCCTGGCAAGGAATGGAAAAAAATTTTAAATTAATTTTTGCTGTGTGTCTTCCAATTCCTTACAGTGGTATCAGAGCCGTGCTATTTTGTGTTTAAGTTAGGCTTGATTGTTGATTCATATGATATGTGTTAGTCGGTGCTGATCATATAATATACGCTTTATGTATGACATATAAGGAATCTGTGTTATGTATGACATAAAAGGAATTTAAAAGGGAATTAAAATCGGTGGTGATGCGTTTTGATTTGATCAATTAACATAGATGGGGTCTAAGAAAATCGAATGCAGATTCATAATTATTTATGAAACAAAATTTTTCTTCTAGAGGCACTACCCCTAGACCCCGCCCGCTAACCAGCTAGCGGGACCACTGTGGCTACCTGTTCGTAGAGCAACATAATCATAACATATGTTATTTGATGAATGTTTTAGATATGAAACATTAATTGCCCTTAAATTAAATCTGAATATTGATTCTTGAATGTTTGGGTATGGTGAACAATATGGCTCTAGATTGCAAGTGTTGTAATTTTTTAAATACGGCCTGCGTGTCGTGCCTTCCTCTATATACTCTCAATGTACCTTCTCTTCTCATCTCACTCCCCTTGAATGTTAAAAGAGATTTCTATATATAATTTCCCTTTTCATACTAGAGAGCTCCTCTCATTGGCTTGAGGGGACTTAGGATAGGTGAGCCATATTGTATCACATTTAGATTATGCGTATTATGATTATATCAAAAACACACATATACTTGTATGAGATACAAACTGAGAAACATGCATTTTTATAAACCAGATAGTTAAATTAAGCCCTCTAAATGAAATCTTAAGTCATAATGCCGTCAATTTATGAACACTTGTTAAAACCTCGATCGCTCAATTGTGGACTCCATCAAAGTGGGTGCTTTTGAGTTATCTTGAGGAGATAACCAAGAGTAATGGTGCTACTCTCACATGTTTATTATTGTTTGACTTAATTGAGATTAACAAAATGGTTTTGGGTCTCAAGGTATTGGATGGGATTAAAAATATGTCAGATCATATGATAATAGGATCCCATGAAAATCTAAGAGTTATATTTGATATAATTAGTAAAGGTGTTACCTACCTAAATAACTTAATTTAAGCGTCCTGCCAAAGCGGACTTAAGTTTGAGCCAAATATGGATCTTAGCCCACTAACTATTGCATTGAGGGTTGTTTATTTAGTGGGAGATTGCTAATTAAATTGCATATTTTTAATTGTAGAATGATTATGACTAGTAATACTGCTACATTATCGCTGCGATCTATCCTTGAGAAGGACAAACTTAATGGGACAAACTTTCTTGACTGGTTTAGGAACTTGAGAATTGTTCTCAAGTAGGAAAGAAAGGCGCATGTCCTAAATCAACCCATTCTTGAGGAGCTAGCGGCCAATGCTCCTAGAACTCAGAGAGATGCTTACACGAAGCATAAGGAAGACTCTGTCGATGTGGGATGCTTGATGCAAGCCACCATGGTTTGGGAGCTCCAAAGAGATCTGGAACACATGGAGGCTTATGAGATGATTGTGCATCTCAAGGAAATGTTCCAGCAACAGGCAAGGCAAGAGAGGTATGAGACCACTAAGGCCATATATTCCTGTAAGATGGCTGAAGGTGCATCAGTTAGTACTCATGTCTTAAAGACGAAAGAGTACATTGATCACCTTGAGAGGCTTAGATTTCCCATGAGCCAGGAGTTAGCTACAGATTTGATCTTGAACTCACTCTCTGAAAGTTATGACCAGTTTATCATGAACTACAACATGAACAATATGGAGAAATCTATTTCTGAACTGCATGGGATGCTTAAAATTGCTGAGCTAAGTCTTAAGAAGAAGCCCAGTGCTATTTTGATGGTTCATAAAGGAAAGGGTATGAAAAAGAAAGGTAAAGGCAAGGGGAAGGGTCATGGCTTATCAGGTAAGACCAAAGAGTCAGGCAAGCACGAAACCAAGCTTGCACCAAAGAAGGCAAAGCCTCCGAAGGTAGGAGTCTGCTTCTTCTGCAATGAACCTGGTCATTAGAAGAGGAATTGTAAACTCTACCTCGAAGATCTGAAAAAGAACAAGAAGGATAGCGAGGCTATCACTTCAGGTATTTATGTTATAGACATTCATCTTTCTACTTCCACTTCATGGGTATTAGATACTACATGTGGTTCTCACATTTATACAAATGTGCAAGGACTAAAGGATAGTAGGAAGCTGAAAAAGGGTGAGGTTGACCTACGAGTTGGAAACAGAGCAAGGGTTGCTGCGTTGGCTGTAGGCACTTATGAATTAGTTCTGCCCACTGGGATTTTGTTAGTTTTGAACAATTGCTATTATGTTCCTGCTTTAAGTAGTAACATTGTTTCACTTTCTTATTTGGATAAGGAAGGTTTCACTTCCATTGCTGGGAATAGTAGATGTTCTATTTATCGTAATGATGTTTTCTATCTCATGGTGATTTGCATGTTGATCATTACATATTAAATTTGGAATAACCCAATCATGGAAATATCTATAACATAACCGCCAAAAGGGTCAAATCGAACGATTTGAATCTAACATACCTCTAGCACTATCGTCTGGGCCACATAAATGAGAAACGTATTTCTAAACTCCATCAAGATGGATTTCGAAACTTATTTGATTTTGAATCATATGACACGTACGAGTCTTGCTTGTTAGGAAAGATGACAAAGTCACCCTTCACTGGGCACAGTGAGAGGGCCACTGATTTATTAGGCCTCATACATACAGATGTGTGTGGACCGATGAACACAAATGCCAGAGGAGGTTATTCGTACTTCATAACATTCATAGATGATTTCAGCATATATGGGTACATTTATCTGATGAGACATAAATTTGAATCTTTTGAAAAGTTTAAGATATTTCAAAATGAAGTACAAAACCAGCTTGGCAAAACAATTAAAGCCCTTCGATCTAATCGGGGTGGTGAATATTTGAGCCAAGAGTTCATAGATCATCTCAAGAGTTGTGGGATAGTCTCACAATTGATTCCTCCAAGGACACCACAATGGAATGGCATTTCTGAATGGAGGAATCGAACACTATTGGATATGGTTCGATCCATGATGAGTCAAACAGATCTTCCGCCCTCCTTTTGGGGCCATGCCCTAGAGACAGCTGCGTTCACACTAAATCGTGTTCCATCAAAGGCAATTAAAAAGACTCCGTATGAGATATGGACTGTGAGGACACCTAGTTTGTCTTTCCTCAAGATTTGGGGATGCGAGGTATATGTTAAGCAATAAGCCTCAGACAAATTAGCGCCCAAATCCTCAAAGTGCCTTTTTGTGGGATATCCTAAGGAAACCAAGGGATATTACGTCTATAACCCTGCTGATAACAAAGTGTTTGTTGTCAGAAATGGTATCTTTCTCAAATGAGAATTTATCTCTAAAAGAACCAGTGGGAGTAAGGTATACCTCGAAGAAGTTTGAGAGCCATAAGACACCATAGAACTATAAATGGAAAATAGAGAAGACTCATAACAAGTTGTTGAGACTCCTCAAGTCACGCAAGGTCCACGAAAGTCAAATAGGACACGACTTCAGCTTCAAAGATATGGATTTCTGATTTTTGACAGTCGTGATATGTTGCTCATTGAGCATAATGAGCCGACTACCTATCAAGAAGTTATAGTGGGACCAAACTCTGAAAAGTGGCTTAATGCCATGAAGTCTGAGATGCAATCCATGTACGATAATAAGGTTTGGACCTTAGTCGACCCGCCTGAAGGTGTAAAAACTGTCGGGTACAAGTGGATTTTTAAGGAGAAAACTCACATGGATGGCAATGTAAATGTCTTCAAGGCACAACTGGTTGCAAAAGGATTTACTCAAACTCATGGTGTGGACTATGATGAGACTTTTTCCCCAGTTGCAATGGCCAAATCAATTAGAATCCTCTTTGCCATAGCAGCATATTATGACTATGAAATATGGCAGATGGATGTCAAGACAGCCTTCCTTAATGGAAAGCTCCTTGAGGATGTGTACATGACACAACCTAAAGGGTTTGTGCATTCCGAGGACTATGGCAAAGTGTGCAAGCTTTAAAGATCCATTTATGGACTGAAGCAAGCATCTCAGAGTTGGAATCATGAGTTTGGATTTCTTCAAAACATTGATGAACCTTGTGTGTACAAGAAGATTAGTGGGAGCACAGTTGTGTTTTTGGTACTCTATGTCGATGACATCCTACTTATTGTGAATGACATTCCTACCTTACAGATTGTCAAGTCTTGGTTAGGAAAGTCTTTCTTGATGAAAGACTTGGGTGAAGCCACCTACATCCTAGGAATCAGGATCTATAGAGATAGATCGAAAAGACTTCTAGGACTCAGTCAGAGTACATAGATAAAATATTGCATAGGTTCAGTATGCACGAATCAAAGAGGGGTTTCATACCCATGTCTCATGGTAGTCACCTCAGTAAAGATCTGTGTCCTAGTACATCTGATCAGCGAGGTCGCATGAGTAAAGTTCCATATGCCTTGGCCATAGGATCTATCATGTACGCCATGTTATGTACTCGACCGGATGTCTCGTTTGCCTTAAGTATGACTAGCAGATATCAACAGGACCCTGGTGAGGCCTATTGGACTGCTGTCAATAATATCCTTAAGTACTTAAGAAGAACTAAGGACTTATTCTTAGTCTATGGTGGATTGGATGACGAACTCTGTGTAACTGGTTACACAGACATGAGTTTCCAAACTAACCAGGACGACCAAAAATCGCAATCTGGATATATATTCCTCCTCAATAATAGAGCAGTAAGCTGGAAGAGCTCTAAGCAGGGCACTGTAGTAGATTCTGCAATAGAAACTGAGTATATAGCAGCATCTGATGCAGCTAAGGAAGTCGTTTGGATCAAGAAGTTTATCACGGAACTGGGGGTGATACCTACCGTCTCAGATCCAATAACTTTGCTCTGTGACAATAGCGGTGCCATTGTACAGGCCAAAGAGCCTAGGTCACATCAAAGGACCAAGCACATACTCAGGCGATTTCATCTCATCAGAGAAATCAATGATAGAGGTGATATAAAAATATGCAAGGTAGCAGGAGAAGACAATGTTGCTGATCCTCTAACAAAGCCGCTTGTGCAAGCAAAACATGAGCGTCATGTTAGGTCAATGGAAATTAGTCAAATTAATGATTATACCTAGTGCAAGTGGGAGATTGTTGGAAAATGTTCCCTAGGGGACAATCATTGTCTTATAAACATTATTGATTTATGAATATATCAATTATGTTATCATATTCTTTGCATGTTTACTGTGATGACCATCCTTGGATAATTCATGATCTTATCCTAAATGTCCCTGGTCGGTTATCTGTGCGGGAGCAAAGATGAAATAAGACAGTATGACTTTGAAGATGTATAGAGATATAAATCAAACTCATAGGCACATGTAAGAGTACAAGGTGTTGGACTAACCCGCTATAAGAGAGTTGCATGGGTTATGTCATAAGCTTTTCTCATATACAAACCATGTCACTATGCCCTTTGACCTGAGATCACCATGGATTCCTACATGACAAATGCTCAGCTTTGACCTAGTCAAAAGTCACTTTTGACCGAGTGATCATAAAGACTATGTTCGGGCCTAGTGGTTTTTCATGCGGAGGAATGTGAATGGTCAAGATGGAATTTGTCCCTCACATTTGTAGAGAGATATTACTGGGCCCCTCGAGGAGTGAGTCTGAGAAATGTATGGCCATACTGTAATGGAAAGGTAGTTCCATTTCTATAGTCAGACTACTCAGGGATCGAGAAAGTAACGGTCATGAATAGGAGGATGACATTATCCATGCCTCATCCATGACCAAAATATCGCGTGACAGAAGGGACATGATATTGTTGTATAAAATGTTACATCGTTTATCGATCCTCATATGATTTGGGTAGTCATTATGTCTTGCTAGAGACCGCTTGCGACTTGTGGGCCAATATAGCAAATGGCCCACTGCCAACTTCATATGGGCCTACAGGGTCGCACACAAAATAACCCAACACGAGCTATGATGTCCAAATTCATTGAATCTAAGACGTATCTAGATTCAATGAATGATCCAGGGTTGATGTTTATATTTATTTATATTTATATTCGTATATATATAAATTCGAATATATATATTATATAAGGGATATATAGAATTTAATTTATAAGGATAAATTAAATCTCTATCACGTTTGAATTTGAAATTCAAATTGATAGGATATCTCATATAAGAGATATTTACAAGATTTAATTTATAATGATAAATTAAATCTCTATTACGTTTGAATTTGAAATTCAAATTGATAGGATATCTCAAATTTGATTTATGAGAATAAATCAAATATAGTCCAATCTTATCTTTATTTAAATTAAATAAATAGGTGAATTAAATCTGTGAGACGGATTTAATATAAACATTATTTATTTAATTAGTTTCTTATCAAATTATACAATATGTGATATTGTATTAATTTCAGAATTAATATAGATTAATTCCAAGATCCAATTCGGTTGAGAAAAACGCAGAGCATCCTATATATCTGATTTTAGGAGCTACGTTTTTGGTACACAACACACAACACAAAATGCCGAACGGAATCTGCAAAAGGTTTGCAGATAAGAAACTGCTGAAGTAGAGACGGAGAGGACGAATTCTTGAGAGAGCCTTAGAGGGACAGGAGACGCTAGCACGTCATTTGTGGTTGGAACGTTGTTCTTGTGGATACCAGTAGAGGAAGCAGGCCTGAGGCGTCGACTTCTTACGATAAGAAAGAGAGCACGAGCCGTGGAGAGAAGCTGTGGACATCTTCTTGCGATCGGAAAGAGATCACCAGTCGCGGAGAGAAGCTGTGGAAGTCGCTGAGGAACACCAAGGGTAATGCTTCTTTCCACTTGACTTAAACACATACGGTAGATCCTGGCAAGGAATGGAAAAAAATTTTAAATTAATTTTTGCTGTGTGTCTTCCAATTCCTTACAGTGGTATCAGAGCCGTGCTATTTTGTGTTTAAGTTAGGCTTGATTGTTGATTCATATGATATGTGTTAGTCGGTGCTGATCATATAATATACGCTTTATGTATGACATATAAGGAATCTGTGTTATGTATGACATAAAAGGAATCTAAAAGGGAATTAAAATCGGTGGTGATGCGTTTTGATTTGATCAATTAACATAGATGGGGTCTAAGAAAATCGAATGCAGATTCGTAATTATTTATGAAACAAAATTTTTCTTCTAGGGGCACTACCCCTAGACCCTGCCCGCTAACCAGCTAGCGGGACCACTGTAGCTACCTGTTCGTAGAGCAACATAATCATAACATATGTTATTTGATGAATGTTTTAGATATGAAACATTAATTGCCCTTGAATTAAATATGAATATTGATTCTTGAATGTTTGGGTATGGTGAACAATATGGCTCTAGATTGCACGTGTTGTAATTTTTTAAATACGGCCTGCGTGTCGTGCCTTCCTCTATATACTCTCAATGTACCTTCTCTTCTCATCTCACTCCCCTTGAATGTTAAAAGAGATTTCTATATGTAATTTCCCTTTTCATATTAGAGAGCTCCTCTCATTGGCTTGAGGGGACTTAGGATAGGTGAGCCATATTGTATCACATTTAGATTATGCGTATTATGATTATATCAAAAACACACATATACTTGTATGAGATACAAACTGAGAAACATGCATTTTTATAAACCAGATAGTTAAATTAAGCCCTCTAAATGAAATCTTAAGTCATAATGCCGTCAATTTATGAACACTTGTCAAAACCTCGATCGCTCAATTGTGGACTCCATCAAAGTGGGTGCTTTTGAGTTATCTTGAGGAGATAACCAAGAGTAATGGTGCTACTCTCACATGTTTATTATTGTTTGACTTAATTGAGATTAACAAAATGGTTTTGGGTCTCAAGGTATTGGATGGGATTAAAAATATGCCAGATCATATGATAATAGGATCCCATGAAAATCTAAGAGTTATATTTGATATAATTAGTAAAGGTGTTACCTACCTAAATAACTTAATTTAAGCGTCCTGCCAAAGCGGACTTAAGTTTGAGCCAAATATGGATCTTAGCCCACTAACTATTGCATTGAGGGTTGTTTATTTAGTGGGAGATTGCTAATTAAATTGCATATTTTTAATTGTAGAATGATTATGACTAGTAATACTACTACATTATCGCTGCGATCTATCCTTGAGAAGGACAAACTTAATGGGACAAACTTTCTTGACTGGTTTAGGAACTTGAGAATTGTTCTCAAGTAGGAAAGAAAGGCGCATGTCCTAAATCAACCCATTCTTGAGGAGCTAGCGGCCAATGCTCCTAGAACTCAGAGAGATGCTTACACGAAGCATAAGGAAGACTCTGTCGATGTGGGATGCTTGATGCAATCTACCATGGTTTCGGAGCTCCAAAGAGATCTGGAACACATGGAGGCTTATGAGATGATTGTGCATCTCAAGGAAATGTTCCAGCAACAGGCAAGGCAAGAGAGGTATGAGACCACTAAGGCCTTACATTCCTGTAAGATGGCTGAAGGTGCATCAGTTAGTACTCATGTCTTAAAGACGAAAGAGTACATGATCACCTTGAGAGGCTTAGATTTCCCATGAGCCAGGAGTTAGCTACAGATTTGATCTTGAACTCACTCCCTGAAAGTTATGACCAGTTTATCATGAACTATAACATGAACAATATGGAGAAATCTATTTCTGAACTGCATGGGATGCTTAAAATTGCTGAGCTAAGTCTTAAGAAGAAGCCCAGTGCTGTTTTGATGGTTTATAAAGGAAAGGGTATGAAAAAGAAAGGTAAAGGCAAGGGGAAGGGTCATGGCTTATCAGGTAAGACCAAAGAGTCAGGCAAGCCCGAAACCAAGCTTGCACCAAAGAAGGCAAAGCCTCCAAAGGTAGGAGTCTGCTTCTTCTGCAATGAACCTGGTCATTAGAAGAGGAATTGTAAACTCTACCTCGAAGATCTGAAAAAGAACAAGAAGGATAGCGAGGCTATCACTTCAGGTATTTATGTTATAGACATTCATCTTTCTACTTCCACTTCATGGGTATTAGATACTACATGTGATTCTCACATTTATACAAATGTGCAAGGACTAAAGGATAGTAGGAAGCTGAAAAAGGGTGAGGTTGACCTACGAGTTGGAAACAGAGCAAGGGTTGCTGCGTTGGCTGTAGGCACTTATGAATTAGTTCTGCCCACTGGGATTTTGTTAGTTTTGAACAATTACTATTATGTTCCTGCTTTAAGTAGTAACATTGTTTCACTTTCTTATTTGGATAAGGAAGGTTTCACTTCCATTGCTGGGAATAGTAGATGTTCTATTTATCGTAATGATGTTTTCTATCTCATGGTGATTTTCATGTTGATCATTACATATTAAATTTGGAATAACCCAATCATGGAAATATCTATAACATAACCGCCAAAAGGGTCAAATCGAACAATTTGAATCTAACATACCTCTAGCACTATCGTCTGGGCCACATAAATGAGAAACGTATTTCTAAACTCCATCAAGATGGATTTCAAAACTTATTTGATTTTGAATCATATGACACTTACGAGTCTTGCTTGTTAAGAAAGATGACAAAGTCACCCTTCACTGGGCACAGTGAGAGGGCCACTGATTTATTAGGCCTCATACATACAGATGTGTGTGGACCGATGAACACAAATACCAGAGGAGGTTATTCGTACTTCATAACATTCATAGATGATTTCAGCATATATGGGTACATTTATCTGATGAGACATAAATCTGAATCTTTTGAAAAGTTTAAGATATTTCAAAATGAAGTACAAAACCAGCTTGGCAAAACAATTAAAGCCCTTCGATCTAATCGGGGTGGTGAATATTTGAGCCAAGAGTTCATAGATCATCTCAGGAGTTGTGGGATAGTCTCGCAATTGATTCCTCCAGGGACACCACAATGGAATGGCATTTCTGAATGGAGGAATCGAACACTATTGGATATGGTTTGATCCATGATGAGTCAAACAGATCTTCCGCCCTCCTTTTGGGGCCATGCCCTAGAGACAGCTGCGTTCACACTAAATCGTGTTCCATCAAAGGCAATTAAAAAGACTTCGTATGAGATATGGACTGTGAGGACACCTAGTTTGTCTTTCCTCAAGATTTGGGGGTGCGAGGTATATGTTAAGCAACAAGCCTCAGACAAATTAGCGCCCAAATCCTCAAAGTGCCTTTTTATGGGATATCCTAAGGAAACCAAGGGATATTACGTCTATAACCCTGCTGATAACAAAGTGTTTGTTGTCAGAAATGGTATCTTTCTCAAATGAGAATTTATCTCTAAAAGAACCAGTGGGAGTAAGGTATACCTCGAAGAAGTTCGAGAGCCACAAGACACCATAGAACTATAGATGGAAAATAGAGAAGACTCAAACAAGTTGTTGAGACTCCTCAAGTCACGCAAGGTCCACGAAAGTCAAATAGGACATGACTTCAGCTTCAAAGATATGGATTTCTGATTTTTGACAGTCGTGATGTGTTGCTCATTGAGTATAATGAGTCGACTACCTATCAAGAAGCTATAGTGGGACCAAACTCTGAAAAGTGGCTTAATGCCATGAAGTCTGAGATGCAATCCATGTACGACAATAAGGTTTGGACCTTAGTCGACCCGCCTGAAGGTGTAAAAACTGTCAGGTGCAAGTGGGTTTTTAAGGAGAAAACTCACATGGATGGCAATGTAAATGTCTTCAAGGCACAACTGGTTGCAAAAGGATTTACTCAAACTCATGGTGTGGACTATGATGAGACTTTTTCCCCAGTTGCAATGGCCAAATCAATTAGAATCCTCTTTGCCATAGCAGCATATTATGACTATGAAATATGGCAGATGGACATCAAGACAGCCTTCCTTAATGGAAAGCTCCTTGAGGATGTGTACATGACACAACCTAAAGGGTTTGTGCATTCCGAGGACTATGGCAAAGTGTGCAAGTTTTAAAGGTCCATTTATGGACTGAAGCAAGCATCTCAGAGTTGGAATCATGAGTTTGGATTTCTTCAAAACATTGATGAACCTTGTGTGTACAAGAAGATTAGTGGGAGCACAGTTGTGTTTTTGGTACTCTATGTCGATGACATCCTACTTATTGTGAATGACATTCCTACCTTACAGATTGTCAAGTCTTGGTTAGGAAAGTCTTTCTTGATGAAAGACTTGGGTGAAGCCACCTACATCCTAGGAATCAGGATCTATAGAGATAGATCGAAAAGACTTCTAGGACTCAGTCAGAGTACATAGATAAAATATTGCATAGGTTCAGTATGCACGAATCAAAGAGGGGTTTCATACCCATGTCTCATGGTAGTCACCTCAGTAAAGATCTGTGTCCTAGTACATCTGATCAGCGAGGTCGCATGAGTAAAATTCCATATGCCTTGGCCATAGGATCTATCATGTACGCCATGTTATGTACTCGACCGGATGTCTCGTTTGCCTTAAGTATGACTAGCAGATATCAACAGGACCCTGGTGAGGCCTATTGGACTGCTGTCAATAATATCCTTAAGTACTTAAGAAGAACTAAGGACTTATTCTTAGTCTATGGTGGATTGGATGACGAACTCTGTGTAACTGGTTACACAGACATGAGTTTCCAAACTAACCAGGACGACCAAAAATCGCAATCTGGATATATATTCCTCCTCAATAATAGAGCAGTAAGCTGGAAGAGCTCTAAGCAGGGCAAGGTAGTAGATTCTGCAATAGAAGCTGAGTATATAGCAGCATCTGATGCAGCTAAGGAAGTCGTTTGGATCAGGAAGTTTATCACGGAACTAGGGGTGATACCTACCATCTCAGATCCAATAACTTTGCTCTGTGACAATAGCGGTGCCATTGTACAGGCCAAAGAGCCCAGGTCACATCAAAGGACCAAGCACATACTCAGGCGATTTCATCTCATTAGAAAAATCAATGATAGAGGTGATATAAAAATATGCAAGGTAGCAGGAGAAGACAATGTTGCTGATCCTCTAACAAAGTCGCTTGTGCAAGCACAACATGAGCGTCATGTTAGGTCAATGGAAATTAGTCAAATTAATGATTATACCTAGTGCAAGTGGGAGATTGTTGGAAAACGTTCCCTAGGGGACAATCATTGTCTTATAAACATTATTGATTTATGAATATATCAATTATGTTATCATATTCTTTGCATGTTTACTATGATGACCATCCTTGGATAATTCATGATCTTATCCTAAATGTCCCTGGTCGGTTATCTGTGCGGGAGAAAAGATGAAATAAGACTAGTATGACTTTGAAGATGTATAGAGATATAAATCAAACTCATAAGCACATGTAAGAGTACAAGGTGTTGGACTAACCCGCTATGAGAGAGTTGCATGGGTTACGTCATAAGCTTTTCTCATATACAAACCATGTCACTATGCCCTTTGACCTGAGATCACCATGGATTCCTACATGACAAATGCTCAGCTTTGACCTAGTCAAAAGTCACTTTTGACCGAGTGATCATAAAGACTATGTTCGGGCCTAGTGGTTTTTCATGCGGAGGAATGCGAATGGTCAAGATGGAATTTGTCCCTCACATTTGTAGAGAGATATTACTGGGCCCCTTGATGAGTGAGTCTGAGAAATGTATGGCCATACTGTAATGGAAAGGTAGTTCCATTTCTATAGTCAGACTACTCAGGGATCGAGAAAGTAACGGTCATGAATAGGAGGATGACATTATCCATGCCTCATCCATGACCAAAATATCGCGTGACAGAAGGGACATGATATTGTTGTATAAAATGTTACATCGTTTATCGATCCTCATATGATATGGGTAGTCGTTATGTCTTGCTAGAGACCGCTTGCGACTTGTGGTCCAGTATAGCAAATGGCCCACTGCCAACTTCATATGGGCCTACAGGGTCGCACACAAAATAACCCAACACGAGCTATGATGTCCAAATTCATTGAATCTAAGACGTATCTAGATTCAATGAATGATCCAAGGTTGATGTTTATATTTATTTATATTTATATTCGTATATATATAAATTCGAATATATATATTATATAAGGGATATATAGAATTTAATTTATAAGGATAAATTAAATCTCTATCACGTTTGAATTTGAAATTCAAATTGATATGATATCTCATATAAGAGATATTTACAAGATTTAATTTATAAGGATAAATTAAATCTCTATTACGTTTGAATTTGAAATTCAAATTGATAAGATATCTCAAATTTGATTTATGAGAATAAATCAAATATAGTCCAATCTTATCTTTATTTAAATTAAATAAATAGCTGAATTAAATCTGTGAGACAGATTTAATATAAATATTATTTATTTAATTAGTTTCTTATCAAATTATACAATATGTGATATTGTATTAATTTCACAATTAATATAGATTAATTCCAAGATCCAATTCGGTTGAGAAAAACGCAGAGCATCCTATATATATGATTTTAGGGGCTACATTTTTGGTACACAACACACAACACAAAAGGCCGAACGAAATCTGCAAAAGGTTTACACATAAGAAACTGCTGAAGTAGAGATAGAGAGGACGAATTCTTGAGAGAGCCTTGGAGGGACAGGAGACGCTAGCATGTCGTTCGTGGTTGGAACATTGTTCGTGTGGATACCAGTAGAGGAAGCCGACTTGAGGCGTCGACTTCTTGCGATCAGAAAGAGAGCACGAGTCGCAGAGAGAAGCTGTGGACATCTTCTTGCCATCGAAAAGAGATCACCAGTCGCGGAGAGAAGCTATGGAAGTCGTTGAGGAACACCAAGGGTAATGCTTATTTCCACTTGACTTAAACACATACGGTAGATCCTGGCAAGGAATGGAAAAAAAATTTAAATTAATTTCCTCTGCGTGTCTTCCAATTCCTTACAGATGTGGCATCATATAAAACCATTCC
This sequence comes from Leucaena leucocephala, assembly GCA_037074615.1. NCBI lineage: Eukaryota > Viridiplantae > Streptophyta > Magnoliopsida > Fabales > Fabaceae > Leucaena > Leucaena leucocephala. The sequence goes on along the minus strand of CM073515.1, from coordinate 19,602,520 downwards.
ATTGCCTTTCCTTCAAGTATAAAATGGAATACTTGTTTATGCACAACATCCATATCAGTACCTATAGGTTTCATGGATGAGCCAACCCACTGCATAGTCTTCAAATTCTTGAAAGGATTCTCACTTGTTAATCCATAAAACTTTGGTAAGTTACTTAATAAATGAGCTTTCAGATCAAAGTTAATATCTAAAGCAGGACAAGTACCAAAAGGTTCAAAGTTTACATTAGAATAAGAGGGTTCTTTGATGCTCCTACAGGCTCTTATATTATCTATGTTATTCTTTCCATATTGCTCATTTTGAAGATTCTGATTATGAGTATGAGCTTCTCCTTCATTAATATGCTCCATGACAAAATGATTATCTAAGATAGCACCAGATGCATAATTAGATTTAGCTACAATAGATTCACCAGAATAACTATGCTTAACAACAAATACAATACTAGCTTAATTTAAGATTTTAGCCTTCTTAATTTGCTTAAGTGTTCTATTGCTTTCTATGTCCAAAGGAAAGAATTCAGAGCTTCTGCTCATGTAAATCACACTCAAGAATGATGCAAGATATCAAATATATCACAGATTCAGCAATTCTAGAAATTCAGATCAAATAATCGTAGTTCAAAACAGTAAGGTCGCGACTAAAAGGTCACAGGTTGTGACTAAGAATCACAAAGAATAAAGATCGCGACAAAAATGAACTTCACGTCATGACTCTCAGTCACAGAGAGGAAAAATTTTAAATCAGGATTTTTGGTAGCGACCACATGTCAGTCTAGTTGTGACTTAAAATCACAGAGAGCAAAATGTTTAAAATTCTCATATTCTGGTTGCGACCAATTGTCACTCAAGTTACGATTAAAAATCACAAGGAGTAAATCTGATCGAACCACTAATTTTTGGTCGTGACTAAGTGTCAAATTGGTTACGACTAGAAATTACAGAGTGTCATATCCTAATTTTTCCCTATCCATATAGTACTGATAGTGGAAAGAGGTTTGGAAAGGATTATGACGAAGATCAGAAGAAAAGATAAAGGTTAGATGAGTCTTGAGGGAAGAGAAGGACTAAAACACAAAGTATAAAAGGTTAAAGGCAAAAAGTGAAAGTAGAAACAAAATTTGGGCCCTTAAGTGTAATTTTCAAAAGTTAAGGGACTTGAATGCAAATAGCCAAAAGTTTAGGGGCCTAAGCGCAATTATTCAAAAGTTTAGGGACCTAAATGTAATTATGAGAAAGTTGATCCGAAATAGGCTAAAAATGCCCGAAATCAAATAAGACCCAAATTTTACCAGTAGATAGACAAAAATATTCTAGTTAGTTTAATGCAACATATAATTTTGATTTGAGGTCCCGATTAATTGATATAAATTTCTGAAGTCAGAAGAATTATTACAGTATTTTTTAGACAGCATAATCAGATGAAACTTTACTAAAAATTCACATATTTAATGTAATAATTTATAAAATTTAGAGTCAGAAAAGGAATCCTGTAGAATCCTTACAAGATTTTACGGTGAAATAAAATACCCGTAAATAGGATCGGGATAGTTGTCATTTGAATTGGGCCATAAAGGCAATAAGCTCATATTAAGGCCCAAATGGCGCCATCATGAGCCCAATAATGTAGTGAGACAGTTAAGTGGGCAAGAGTCCAGAGTAGTTGAGAAAAAGTGTAAAATTACGAAAATACCCCTAGATGCCCATATTGTACCAGTGATAGATGGAGGGCATTTTGGTCATTTTAGACAGGCAAAAAATGTGACACATAGTATAAATATGATTATTTAGAGCCAGTATATGCCCTAAGGTAGTGTAAAGAGGGGTAAAATGACAATTATGCCCTTAGGGTTAATACAGTGCAAGAAAGGACACAAGGGTATTTTGGTCATTTCTCAAGGGATGGATGATAGATAAATACTCAGTCTAATATTTTTAATGGTATGAGAATCCTATACATTGATTTCCAGGATACAATATATATCCTGGTATATTATAAAAAATTAAGAACAGAAACAGTCTAGTTATTGTGAAACTGCTCTGATTGGTACTGGATTGGACTGAACTTTTTTTAGAAGCTTCCTTGCATGAAAATGGCACCACATACCCCATGAGGTGTCCTTTGAGCTTTCCTCATGATGTCATGATTATTCTTTTTGGAAAAAGTTAAATCCAAGATTAAATGTGGACCTTTAGATCAAATAGTAACCAAATCAATCTTAGCCATTGATTTTCCATGGATTTTGGCTATAAATACCCCCCCAAATCTGCATCAAAACCTTGAGCCATGGAACCTAGGGGAAACTCTTGCAAAATGGAAACTCAAGTCAAGATAAAGAAGATTTAAGGTACTAAAGTTCAAGCAAGCTAGAGATTAAAGGTAAGCAATCTCTCCTAGCTTATTTTCCTTTGATTTGGGAGGTTGAACTTAGGATTTTCATGGGAGAAATTTTGAGTTTTCTCTAAGGTGTTGTGCTGTCCAAAAACCTTAGATGAAAGGGAAAAGAAGAAATTAAAGTTAGAGACATATGATTAAAGCTTAAACAAGCTAGTTAAGTGGCTGGTTGTTGAATCAAGTTGATATTCTTGACTTTGCTATGGGTGAACTATTTGATATGTACTGTTTATGAGGGAAGGAAATGCTGGATATGGTATGCTTATGTGTTGACATGTATATGATATTTAAATGATGTTGTGACATGATAAATGATGTTGAATGTATTGTGAATAACATGTTTTCTATGGCCATGCACTTTATGTAATAGTATATAACATGATGGCATGTCACTAATCAATGAAAGTTTAATGAAATTACATATCATGCATTAGCATCTATCTTGCATATTTAAGTGGTAATGTTTACTACTGAGATTCCCTAGAATCTCACTCTTCCATAACCAACCAATTTAGTTCAAGCAGATGGAAAATGTATGCATGGAGAAGAGCTAAAGAATGGAAGAAAGGAATAGAAGTAATTGAGATCCTAGCATATGCTAGATTATCTATGTATGTAAATGCCATATAAGGTGTCCATCTATGTGATGAAACTATTTGTAATACTTATGGCATATGTACATGATGTATATGAATATTAAGAAGCTTACTTGATGGTTTATGCATGCTGGAACAATTATTGAAAGTAAAAGAAAGGAAATTGTAATGGTAAAAACGTAGGTTCTAAAGAAGTTTTGTTGTGGCTTCAGTTTGACCTAGAAAATGAAGGAATTATTTCATGAAATTTTACAAGCGTGTATTACACATCCAGAACTTTAAGTTCATAGGTAGAACATTTCATTTGGATATGTATATCAAGAGAAATGAATTTCCAAAGTAAGGGACCAGAATATGTTTCCAGAGTTTTTGACCAGATGAATAGTAAATTTCAACAAATAAATTGTATTAATTGGCTAATCATTTGGTCTGGAAATTATTTTTTCCTTAAATTTCAAGATTTTATATTCAAGTATATTTTCAATCACTTCATTTTAATTTTTATATAATTAATTATGATTTTTTGAAGTTTGTTGTGTCATCTATAATACCATATGAACAGTAACCCGAGAAAGAGTAAAATTCCAGATTTGTCTAATGAACTTTCAAGGTCTTGTAAGTGGTTCTAAATGCTACTGTTTGATCCCTAAAACATATAAAAGTAAGGATGTTACACATAGAAGAAAACTAGATGAACAATATTTTTTGTTCTAACCACAAGGCAGTCCGGTCGCAACTAAAAGTAACAAAGAGTAAAATGAGTTGAAAACAAATTTATGGTTCTGACCAAATGTGTTTTTGGTCATGACAAAAGTTCACAGAGATGCTGATAAATCAATTTTAAGTACTTTGGTCACCATGAGAAAGGCAATTGGTCACAATTAAGCAAGACAAAACACTAAATTCGCAAAAAAACTGAAACTCCTATTTACTTTTTATGATTTTTAGGCCCAAGAGATTGTTTAGGAAATCTTAACAAGTAAGGCTCCCTGAGAATGACACCATTTTGATAACTGTCATTTTAATTATCAAACAAAACTAAGCTAACCAATAGTAAAGTAGAGGCTAACCTAGGTCGATTCACAAGGAGCCTAGATGGATGCCAAGGTACCTAATTAATCTAACGAGTCATAAATTAACAAGTTAAAGAGATAGTATGTGATGAGATTTTATCTAACTTCTGAAAGTAAATTATATGCTATTGTTTATGCTTTTAAGTGTTTATGATGATGAGATAAATGATGTGTTCCCTTGGAGATTACCTTACCTTAATTATCCACAGAATATGAGAAGTTAATCAGTTGAATTAGAATAGGTTAGCTAATAACTCACTAGCTAAATCTCAATCAAAGCTATAACTGACAGACATTAATAGAGATTATGAATTATTCAACTTAGAGATAGAAGAAGATTAAGAAAAAAGATACCACTGTACTCTATTTTATGATTACTCTAATTAACTATATCCATGTCCAACTCAGTCCAAGGATGAAAATCAATCAAAGCATTAAAATGTAGAAATAAGAAATCTAACTTGGTTCCCTACTTCTTTGTCCTCTACTAACTCTAATTTAATCAATAAATTAGAAGTACCTACATTAACTCGATACAATTAAATATGACTTAAGACACAATGAAACTCCCTGTTCAGCTCAAGGATTCTAGTTTAGCATCATCTCCAAGAGAGAACAATAGCTTAGCCTTGCATTATCATATGAACTTCAGCAGTAATAGAAAACACAGCAGCAGTCGTGGTGAGAGTGAAAGAAAAAGATGAAGATGACAGCTAAACTTTTCTCTAGTTCTATTGTCTATAACAGAGGACAGTTACAGAATATAAATGGAGATTGAGAAAGAGAGTGAAGAATGGTTTGACTAGTGAAAGCTGAATAGAATGGAAGGTGGTGTGGAATGAAATGGGATATAAGTGTTTGATGTGTGTGATGATCAGGCGTGATCCCCCAGGTGTGCTCTGCGTGCATATATAAGTGTGTATGAGGTATAAGCTCAAATCTGTGGAGAATGTGTGAATGTGTTATCTACATGATAGCATGTGCATGAATTTCTTATAGTGCATGTGCTAAATCTTCTACGTGCATTATGTTGTGTTGCACATGTCCTGTCAAATTTGAAATGATGTGTTGCTGGTGTGTGTGATTCAGTCTAGAGTATCTATGAGTGTGCCTTACGTGATTAATCTCTCGTTCTATGCCAACACATGTTTTCTAGCCAGCTTGTTAGTCCACTTGCTTCTGTTAGCAACTCATTCCATCATGTGATCCTGTTAGCATGTGCCTTCAAATAATCGCAGCCCACTTGTTCCTATTAGCCATGTGCTTAAATATGTTATCAACTTCTTCAATCTAGCACATGTTTAATGTCCAGCTGTCAATTGTCTAATCTGCTGATTGGTCACTACAAAATGGAAATTTATTAGATTATTTATCTAATTAATCACTAAAATCAAATCAATTAATTTTCATTTGTTCCATATTAATTTTATTAATTAATTACTCATCATATTGATAAATGGGGGCAAAATCGACAATAAAACTCACTTGAAACATACTAAAAATCACTTCAAATATGAGTTTATCATCATGCTATCTATCTAATAAATTGTCTTCATGCATCTTCATCTTCCTCAATTTTTGGTAACTTGTTGATGTTGGGATGACATGGAGGGGTGAGATTTCATGGGAAATCTCAGTAGAAAACAAAAACTATATAATGTTTGGTACTAACTTATTCTTTTCCATTCTAAGAAAAAGACATATATCTTTGGAAAAAGTTTGTTAAAAAGGGTTATGATATTCAATAGAATTTGTAACTTGTTATCCTCTTGCCTAGCAGCAAAGATTTACCTTTATGGAAAGGATGATTCATTCTACATGCTTAATGTTAATATGTGTGCACTAAATGATTATGTTTGCAAAATGATAACTTACAAGCTTCCATGCCTCTTAATTATAACATATGACTATAGCATAAAAAGAAACAGAGCATCACTTAATCATACATGCTTCACATAATCAAAATAAACAAACATCACATAACACATTCAAGAAACATAAACATACAAGTAGGTAAGTTCACTACCTTTTACTCTTTGCTTTCCTTATCCTTTCTCTTTACCTCTTGCTTATTACTTCTCTTTGATGTGTGGCTTCCCTCTTTGAGCACACAAACAAAATCCTAGCATTGCATTATCATCATTAATTACAATATAACTTCCTTGAACATTGAATTTGATTTACTAAAGTAACTTTCCTTAATCTTTATTAATTAAATTGGTCTTTGAATCAATTAATATCTTGACTTTACCCTACATAATTTGACCTTCTGAATCCATTTAAGAACTCAAAATTTTCAAGCTCTAGCAGTTGTACACTATTCTGGACAGAAATGAAAACCTTCTGTTTTCTTTAAAAAATTATCATTTTAATTCTTATATTTCCAATACTTATTTCTCTACTTTTATCCCACACAATTTTTCATTTTAAAAATATTGGAAGCATCTAACTCACTTGGTACATCATAACCTGATTATTCTATGTATGTTAGCCATGGCCCATATCCTAGCTCATCACGACCTAACTTTTCTGTGAAAATAAGTCGCAATCTAAACACCTTTCTCTAAACATTCTCTTCCTAAGGTTCCTTAATATAAATACTTCTTTAAGCAGTGAACAAATCATAGGGAAGGGATCTTCTTGGTTCACTTAGATTTATACTAAAGTGGTACTCAGTTTCTCACTAAATACCCTAACCTTAACATAATATTAACTACTTAGGTTTAAGGTGTAGAAATTATCCTATTTGATACCAGAAATTTTCCTCTGATACAAAAAATGTAACACCTTACTTTCTTACATCTTAGGGATTATTATGTAATATTTAAAATCACTTTTATGACCATTGAAGTTCAATTTCAAAATCTAAAAGTTTCCAACTCACAGGTACTATTCATGTGGTACTTCCAGATGAAGCAACAAAATTTAAAAAATCATAACTAATTCTAGAAAAATCAAAATGAAGTGTTTCACAAGGCTACATGAAACTAACATAATGAATTTTAAGAGAAAAATAAGTATGAAACCAAATTCCTAGTCAATCAATTCAGACGTGGCATCAAAGATTACTGTTTATTTGGTCAAAACTTATAAAAACAGTTTCTGGTGACTAATTTTTAAAATTCTGTTAACCTTGTGCAAACGTCAAAATAAGCATTCTTGGTGTCAAAATGAAGCTTGACATGTTAACTAAGTACTACTAAAATATCTTATATTCATTGGATAATTTACTATTTCTAATTACAACTCAAATGTTGCTACCTCCTCATGAGTTGCTATTCACAGTGACAAGTTTCTACAACTTTACTAATATACACATACATATCAATCATGCTATCTATCTAATAAACTCTCTTCATGTATCTTCATCTTCCTCAATATTGGTAACTTGCTAATGTTGGGATGACTTGGAGGGGTGAGATTTTGGGAGAAATCTCAGTAGCAAATGAGAACTATACAATATATGCAACTACATGCTTGATGTTAATATGTGTGCATTTAATGATTATGCTTACATAATGATAACTTACATGCTTCCATGCCCCTTAATTATGACATATGACCATATCATAAAAATAAATAGAGTATCACTTAATCGTACATACTTCACATAATCAAAATAAGCAAACATCACATAAAACATACAAGAAACATAAGCACAAAATTAAAGTAGGTAAGTTCACTACCTCTTACTCCTTGCTTTCCTTATCCTTTCTCTTTACCTCTTGCTTCTTACTTTTCTTTCATGTGTGGCTTCCTTCTTTGAGCTCACAAACCAAATCCTAATATTGCATTATCGTCATTCATTACAATCTAACTTCCTTGAACATTGAATTTGATATATAAAGTAACTTTCCTTAATCTTTATTAATTAGCTTGGTCTTTGAATCAATTGATATCATGAGTTTACCCTACACAATTTAACCATTTGAATCCATTTAAAAACTCAAAAATTTTCAATTCTAGCAGCTGCATACTGTTATGGACAGAACCAAAAAACTTCTCTTTTCTTTAAAAAATTCTCATTTTAATTCCAATGCTTTTAATACTTGTTTCTCTACTTTTATCCCACACAAATTTTTATTTTAAAAGCATTGGAAGCATCTAACTCACTTTGTACATTACAACCAGATTATTCTATGTATGTTAGTCACGACCCATATCCTAGCTCATCACGACCTAACTTCTCTGTGAAAATGAGTCGCAACCTAAACACCTTTCTCTAAACATTCTCTTCCTAAGGTTCCTTATATGAATCCTACTTTAAGCAGTGAACCAATCATAGGGAAGGGATCTTCTTAGTTCATTTAAGATTCAGACTTAAGTGATACTCACTTTCTCACTAAATACCCTAACGTTAACATAATATTAATTACTTAGGTTTCGGGTGTAGAAATTATCCTATCTGATGCCAGAAATTTTGCCCTAATATAAAAAATGTAACACCTTACTTTCATACATCTTAGGGATTATTCTATAATGTTTAGAACCACTTTTATGATCATTGAAGTTCAATTTCAAAATCTAAAAATTTCCAACTCACGGGTACTACTCATGTGGTACTTCTAAATGAAGCGATGAACTTTCAAAAATATAAATAATTCTAGAAAAATTAAAATAAAGTGTTGTAAAAGGCTATGTGAAGCTTACATAATGAATTTTAAGAGAAAAATAAGTCTCAAACCAAATGCCTAGTCAATTAGTTCAGATGTGCGTCAAAGCTTATTGTTCACTTGGTCAAAACTTCTGAAAATACTTTCTAGTCCTTAACTTTGAAAATTCTATTCTCCTTGTGCAAATATCAAAATAAGGCATTCTTAATGTCAAATCAAAACTTTACATGTTATCTAAATACTACTAAAATATCATACATTTATTTGATCATTTACTACTTTTAATTGTATCTCAAATGTTACTACCTCCTCACCAGTTGCTGTTTATAGTGACAAGTTTCAACAAATAACTTTACTAACATACACATATATATCAATCATGCTATCTATCCACTAAATTCTTTTCATGCTTCTTCATCTTCCTCCATCTTTGATAACCTGCTGATGTTGGGATGACATGGAGGGGTTAGATTTTAGGGGAAATTTCAGTAGCAAATGGAAACTATACAAAGTATGAAACTACATGTTTGATGTTAATATGTGTGTACTTAATGATTATGTTTGCATAATGATAACTTACATTCTTCCCTGCCCCTTAATTATAACATATAGCCATAGGATAAAAAGAATAGAGCATCACTTAATTATACATGGTTCACATAATTAAAGTAAGCAAACATCACAGAAAATATCCAAGCGATATAAGCATACAAGTAGGCAAGTTCACTACCTCTATTCCTTGCTCTTCCTTTAACTTTATTTTGTCACTTCTTAATATGTGGCTGCCTTCTTTGAGTACACAATCAAAGCCGAAACATCATATAATCATTGATTTATCATGCTCCCATATAACTAATATTCAAGAGTAATGAACTTGATTACTAATTAGGATAACTTTTCCTAATTTTTATTACTTGGCTTAGCCTTTGAATTAATTGATGACTTGACTTTACCCTACACAATTTGTCCTTCTGAATCTATTTTTGAGTTTTTAATTATTAAATTATAGCTCTTTTATCAAATATGGATAGAACTGAAAAGAAATATATAATTTTTTTAAAAATTCTCATTTTGCTTTGTTCCTTTACTTTATCTGACACAATTTTTCATTTTAAAATCATTGTAAGTATCAAAATCATGAAATTCAAATCACTGTTTGTACATGTGAACAGTAATAGAGAAGACTTTAAAATTTCATCTTCCAATTACAATGCTTTCAAGGTTCCAAATCAATCCAATCCTACACAAAATCATCATTTAAATTCAATGGAAGTATTAGATTATTGAAATTCAAACTCCTTCTTTTAGTTATGTTCTTGGCCAAAAAGTATCAAGAAAATATAAAGTTAAGAATATCAATTAAATTCATGACCAACCATCCAAACTAACTTATGTAAGTGTCATATACTTAGTTCTAACTTTATTTTCTTTTTCCTTTATTATTACAAATTCCTGAACAGCAGCATATCATAGGGAATATCCCATTTTTCTTCCATTAAAATATAGGTTTTATCCTTCAAAAACACTTATAAATAAACTAGGAATGATTGTTTACCTTATGTTTTAACTTGCTTGATCACTAAGTGCCTTGAATTGCCTTTCCTTTGGTCAAGTTTACAAATGACAATAGCTTCCCCAAGTGTTCTCTAAAGCCCACAATTTTGCACTAAAGAGAGAGGGTATTTATAGGAAATTTTCAATGCTCATTGGACCAATCTATCCCTCAAGTTCCTAATAATTACAAGCTCCTAATCTTGAATTTTATTGGTTGCTTAATTCCTTAATTATCATTATCATAATTCTTATATTATTTTATTATAATGTAACATGTGACCAAACTCTTTTCCTTAATTTACCTTCCATATGGCATCTTGCACATGGTGTGGGTCCCACCATATGCCACATAGCCTTATCTCTTGAATTATCTTCAATTTTTTATCTATAACATATCCAAAATTGACTTGAGCTCCAAGACTTCCTCTTGGTCTTATTGGGCTTGCATTTGACACCATTATTGGGCCTACCTTGGATCCAATAGCTAATTAGCACAAATTATAAGGTAATTCCTATATTGCTTTCTTTAAATTTCCCTATTTTTTAAATAAATTCTATAAGATTCTAAGGGTTATGACATTTTTAGAAATTTATTCTACTATAAAATAAATTTCTTGCAAAGTCTCATGATTTTCTGAGACTCAGAAGCCTTATTAAAAATTTTATATATTTTCTTTAAATCATTTATCGGTGTCTTTATTCACCTTAAATTCTCTAATTAATTCTAAATAACCCCTTTTTGAATCTTGCTAGTTTCATAAATTCTTATATTAATTATAAATTCTTATATTAATTATAATAATTTATTATAAAATTTTAGCAGATTATGAGGTTCAGAAGATACTATACAAATAGCCAAACTTCATAAATTAATATCAATTTATTGGAACCTTAAATTAGAATTATGAGAGCTATGCATGGCCCAAATTCTATCCTCTATTTATTGTAAAATTTGGGATTGAAACATTTTAGAGCAATTTTGGGCTTTAATGGCAAATTTGTTAAAACTCCATTTACGTCTTTAAACTATGCACTATTTATAATTTAGTTCCTAGACTTTGACTATTTATAGTTTAGTCCCTGCACTTTTATTAATTGATCAAAAAGTAATATCAATTTATCGAGGCTTTAAATTAGAATTCTGAGAGATGTGCCTGGCCCAAATTATATCCTCTATTTGTTGGTAAAATTTAGGACTGAAACATTTTTGAGTAATTTTGGGGCTTTTCTGGAAATTTTGGTAAAACTCCATTTAGGTCCTTGAACTATCCACTATTTACAATTTAGTCCCTAGACTTTTACTATTTACAGTTTAGTCCCTGAACTTTTATTAATTGCAATTTAATTCCTTTGGCTTTATAACTTTATACCTTCTCTCTTTCTCTAACTTAAAACTTATCTAACAATTATCTTTTATTTTGTTTATCATCCCAATCCCTTCTTAATTTCTTTTCTCTATTAGTCTTATACAGATAGAGAAAATTTGACATGTTATAGATCATCTTGAATTTGTTCCATAGCCTTAATTTTTCTGTTTTTAATGTTGCAGTTGTATTGGAAATTCTCTTCTTAGTTGGCTTTAAAGAAGATGTTATTTTTTATGAGCTTGGGGAGGCAGAATCATACCTAGTATTAAAGCACAATGATCCTAGTTTATTGTGGCTAGCTAAGTCTTCTCTTGAATCATGCACTAATTTAAGACCAAAACATAGTTTGTGAAAAACAAAGCAGAATGGTAAAGCAAATGTGATTTTATCCATAATGCTGTATTGAGGTAATCAAAGATAGACAATTTATATTGTTGAATGTGAGTATATATGATTTGTAACTAATAAAAGAGGTTAATATAATTTTTGATTCCTCAAGTTTGTACTAAGTTTGGTTTTAATTTCTTAAGTTTCAAAATATAGGTTTTGGTCTCTTAAGAGACAAAATGATCTAGATTTTTATTAAATTTTAGAGACCAATATTTTAGACAAAAAAAACTCGAGGGACTAAATTAAAAATGAGGGCAAATTTGAGAGACCAAATATTATATAAACCTACATAAAATGGTTGGATCACATATGGGAACATTGAATTTTAGGGTGGGGAGAAGGGGATTATATTGGTGGATGGATGATGTAAAATCCTCATATAATATAGCTATTATTAATTATTTAAATATATTTTATATCCAGTATAATTTAAAAATAATATTATAAATGAACTTAGTTTAATACAATAATAATTTAAATTGAAGTCAAGAATCCTTTGAGAAGTTCCCATATGAACACATGCATATTGAAGAAGAAAAGTAAGTACATGCGTAAAGGTTGCTTATCCTTATTTGTAATTATTTTTAATTTAAAACTATTCATTTGACATTATTTTTATTTGGTTTCATTTGTCAGCTAGTGATTTCCAAAAGTGGCCTAGGCACCTAAATATATATATGCGTATATGTACCTGGGTTTCAGGATGAAAAGACAAGGACAATTGATAAAGCATATATCCACGCACATATATATTGCAGGTAAAAGTCTGTAAAGGAAACAGGGAGAAGAATGATATTTGGAAAAAGCATTTATATTGGATGGTTTCTTTAGGGAGCACATGGGAACCTAGCTTATAGGCATATATATTATATATATAACTCACATTACCTCCTGACAATTGAAAAGGATAAGGCGTGTAATAGGACAAGAATTTAACAAAGAGAGGGAGCAATGTTGTGGCTTGATAAAAAAGAGGGGCAGTGACATGATAGAAAAGGGGAGGCTAATATAAAGAGGGAGAAAAGAAAAGTGTACCTTTGCAGCAAGAGTGAATAAGAAAGAGAGAAAAAGTGATGTGAAGGAGAGGGTAATGGTGAAGTCCGATGATAATTAAAGAGGCGAGAAGGGATATATTTAGGTTTAAGATTTTAATTTTTTATCTAATATAATATTATTATCTTATTATTATTATTATCATTATTATCTTTATAATTTGTTAGAATCCTATCAGATATAATATTTGAAATTCAAACTATATCTTCAAAATTTAGAATTCATATCTAGATTTAGATATTCTATTTTCATTGAGAATAATAAAAACATTAAACTATAATAATTTTAATGATTTGATGTTTTTGAATTATTGATAAATAATTTTTTTTGTTATTATTAAAAAATAAAACTAAAAAATAGGATGTTATAGATGAATTTGTTGATCATGCAAGATTACAGCACATGTTCAACTTGCCTTGCTATATATTGTAAGCCAATGCTATATGTAAATAAATAATGTATTAGATATTGTGGAGTATGAAGATTTACAAAGAGAATGTTGTGGAAGAAATAAGGGAGAATAGGTTTGCATTGTTAAGTTTTTTAGTCCCCGGCTTTTCTTAGAATTTGGAAGATTTATTTTTTTTAAAATTTTAGATGAGAGTATCCTTAAGTCACTTTGGGTTTAAGATTAATCATTTTTTAGACTTATAGCATAAAAGATTTTAACCTCCCCCAACAAGCTAGTGTTTCAGGATATGAATTTGCGTTTATCTTTTTAAGAAGAAGCTGCATACTACTTGGCTACAATTTAGATGTTTGAATACTTTTGTTTATGGAAAAGATAAATTAAACATGTTTAGGGCAATTTGGTAGCACTTACGAATATGCGTAATACTTCTTATCTTTTTAATATTAAATAATTATTTTTATATTTGCTGTCCAAAATAAAAATACAAGAAAAAGAAAATAAATAATCACATTTCTTGACCCATCATCTGTGTCGTGGCTAAGATTTAGAAAGGGAGATACTTGTTTTTGGTATTACTATAAGTTCCTAAAAAAGCATTTAATTGTAAAAAAAATTCTAACAATAATAAACTTGTTGTCAATTATTATGCTAGAATGTAGCTCTGTCAATAACTTTTATAGGAATGTAGCTTTTGTCTTGTATCATATCCTAAAGACCATACTCAGAGGCCTTGATAAAATATTCATTCTCATCTTCTAGAAACATAAAGTTCTCTCCATTAAAACCTGGAGGTTTTATGGTGGAGTTCTTTTTGGTAAAACACTACCTCCAAATCCTGCCATTGATACTTGATCTCTCTTGAGATAGTTAAATCTTTTTCAAAAGACTGTTCTGATACCAAATGTTAGTCTTGATAGAAAGACCCAAGAGGGGGTTAAATTGGGTATTTTGAAATTTTAACGTATATTTAAAAATCTTAAAGGCAACAAGAGTATAACAGAGTAAAGAGAATAAATATTAGAAAGATATCACTAAGGATAGAAGCATTAACACAAGACAGTTTACCCTGGTTCAGACCAATCCACTTATCCTACATCCAATCCCTAGTGGCCTTATGAGATTTTTAACTATACCCCAAAGTTTGAACGGGCTCTTGGTGCCTCAGTACAACAAGTGATCCTCTCAATCACTCCCCCTTACTTCCTGTAAGATAACAATCCTAACTTAAATATCCAATCTCTTAAGTCTACAAAATGAATAAAATTTTTATCAATCTCTCTCATAGGATATATATGATGATAAACATTGAAGCACGAGAACATCGGGTTATAAAATAATGAATGAAGAATAAAAGAATGTAATAAATCTAGTCGTTGTTGTTCGTCGTCTCTTTTCATTAATGCTGAGTATTCCTTAAATGGCATTTATTTTGTTTTGTAGACATTAAACTCAAACTTGTAACTGTTATAATCGTTGGAGTGAAGGAGATATTGGTAGGTATGTGAGCATTTAATACTTTGCCAGATGTAGCAAGTCTCTATTAATGTAGCCTTTATCATTTCATATTTTACCCTTTTTTGGACATACTCAATCTCAAAATATTTGTCAGGAGTTTAAGCATTGATTAAGTGTATGAATGATTAATAATCAACTCATATTATAAATATCAAGATCTAATAAGGATTAGATTATTTTAAAAATATATATTGCATTAATCAATTAACTAATCGATTAAACATTATTAATTCGATTAATATTTTAATTAATGAAAAGAACAAACAAACATCACATTGATCAGAATATTCAATCAAATTCAATATAATTTGATAAGTTTCTCTAGAGATTCATCAATGAATATTAATGATAAACAGAAGTGCACTTGTGATTAATTCAAACAAATATAATTCAAAGAAGGCAGCAAGTAGTTTCAATGTAAATAGATAAATATAAGTGAAATTTATAGTATTAATTGAACAATTAATCTATTAATGTAAGTTAATCGAATCATTAGTCAATTAATGTCTCTAGAGGAATTGACACAACAAGCTTTTCATAACATATTAATCAAACAAGTAATGGATTAATGTATATTAGTCTAATACTTAATCGATCAATGTATTTAGATTAGATATTCACAAAATAATTATAAACTAATTAATCAAACAGTTAATGCAATAATATAGACTAATCGATTAATAGAGTTTGTTTTTACTAAAGGAAAAATAGTTCTAAATAAATTAATTGGACAATTGATTAATTAAAATTAATCGATTTAACTAATCGATTAATCGACTTATCTTTTCAATTCCATATAGCAACTTCATGATGTTAATCAAATAGTTAATCAATTAATAGATACTCATTAATCGATTAATTGATTTTCTTTTTAATGACAGAGCAATGTCCTAGAATTAATATAACCTTTAATGAATTAAATGATACTCATTAATCGATTGATTAATTGATTAACTTGATTTAACTTCTTCTGTTAATTTTGGTATCGTTTAAAAACACTTGATTAATGATCTTTTATAGAAACAATTTGAGTTACTTTTGATATCATCAAAACATTAGTGAGTATGGATTCTAACATAATTTTTATTTTACATAATTGATCATTTTATATATATAAATCTTAGTATTGGTTAATAAATCTCCATCATTGATCTTCAAAATGCTCTTAAAAATTCTATTTAAATTAAAAATTGTATTCACTAGCTACTAGTGACAAAACAATTAAATAAAAATTTAATCATTATAACTCAAGAATTAGACAAGTAATTCCTATAAAGCATAGAAACAATACCAAGTGTGAATGCTGCAAAGAAAATGCTTATACCTATAATTTATTTTACTCCATTAGGCCCCTATTTACCATTCACCTTGCATATAAGACATTTCCTATAATGTTATCTTTTGCAAAGGCTATTAATTAATAAGAGATAAGGTTAGAGCTTGTGCAATATTGATTTATACTTGCCCTATCTTATTTTCTCATATTGTCATGAGTTTGTGGTAAGGGGTTGAAAGTTCAAATGGACGTGGTAGTGTACAAAGAAATTAACAATAATATGACATAGGCCTATGATGTTGATAAAACCTATTTTTACTATGCTATTTCATATCATTTTGGGGTCATTTAGTGCATTATTTGGGCTATTATTGAATGTTATATACTTAATTTGAGTTCTTGGTCCTTGCATGAAATTAGTGTTTAAAAGGGTATTTTTGTCAACATTTTATAATTACTCCTACTTTATAGATTTTATGGACAAAGGATATTGCATTATCTTGGTTTATTTTGTAGGAAATTTGGTAGAAAATGAAGTTCAACAGAATATTTCAAAAATGCCAGAAAATAACCTCAAATTTCAATAATTGCAAAAAATTACCTAAAATTAAAAAATGTCAAAATATGACCCATTGGTATAATTGCGTTATTTTAAGTGTTGTATTGCCATGGTGAACCTATTGTAATAACAATGTCAAGATTCAGATTTTTGGCCTAAAATTCAAATACCACTTGCTAAACCTGACCTAACTCTACTCCTACTTACTCCATAAGTCTAAATTAGACAAGCCTTGACCATTCACCCAACAATACATCTCCTAACCTCTATCCTCTATCTCCACACTTTTACCTTCCATTTTCCACCTTTCACTTTCATTTGCCACCCGTTTTTGACATCTCCACAATGGCTAAGCTTGATTTACTACTGGTTGGTGTTATATGGACTTTCATGAGTGGTTAAGAAGCTTCTTTCTTTAGGTGGAGCTAGGGTTTGAGTTCTAAGGGATTCAAAGGAGAGTTTTTTACTCTCAATCTATGTTGCTTTGATATATTTTATTATTCATAGTTCTAGGTTTGTTCAATATACGTTAGAGACTAGAGTCCCCTAGATGGCTTACTCTAAGATTGTATTTTTGTGATTAGAGATTTCATTTGGATCTTTAACACCTTTGGATTATATATGTTTATATATTTCCTTCAATTAATTATTTATTAATCTTTAGCCTCCTTGTTCATGTGTTAGTTTGTGATTAATTGTGCATTTTCATGAGTTGTGTTTTGCCCAAGCACTTTACTCATTGATTAAGAAAATGAGCTCATTAGTTAATCCCAATTGCATTGCATTTAACTCCCACATCATTTGAAGAACTATGATAGCCCAAATCTATTCTCAAGATAGAGTATTTATCATATTTTCCTAAAATTTAATTTCATTTATCATTCCATTTCCATCACATATTGATTAAAAATACCAAAAAGATGTAGTTTTATGATTTATTTAATTGCATCAAAGTTTGTTGTTTACCTGCATTTTCATGACATTTAGTTTGTAGGTTTTCAATAAAGGCTCTATGAAGAGATACAATGTAGGGTTGTAATAGCTTGATCCTTGGAAACAAATATTGAGTTGACCCCCTAAAGCACTCATTATGCCAGTTTGATCAAATTTATTATCAACTATATATGTTGGTTTGGTACAAGCATTGTACTTTTCACATTTTATGTTTAGTTGCAATATATCCAACATTCTTTTATTGTAGTTGTGGTAATTATGTAAATAAATAATTATTGTATATAATTAAGATATGAAGAGTGATATGGGGAGAATATCTCAGTTAGGATAGCATAAAAGATTTCTACATATCTCCTCCTAATATTTGACTTGATTATAAGAGATTACATCTTTCACTCTATATATTTGGATGCTCTATGTGAATAATAATGATCAAACTATTCAATCCTATTTTATCTACATGGCATAAAAGCCAATAAGCTCCTCAAACAAACTCACTCTCATCAACTATGATGATTGGGCCTAGGTCATAATGCTTGTCGTTGGAGGTCATGGAAAAATGGGGTACTTTGTAATATCCCAATTTTTATGTTACAATTTAAGTAGCATTAGAAGAAACTGATTCCTAGTAGATAAAATTTTTATTTAATTACCAATTTAAGAGAGTTTATAAAAAAACTAGAGACAGAAACTGAAAGGAATTAGTAATGATAATAATAAAATTATTATTGTTTATGTAAATAAATAAATAAATATAGAAATAGAGGAAAAAATATAATATTAAAAAAATGTGGGGCCTATACTTTTTTTAATATAGTACACACACAGAACCTCACCTTTCTTTTCTTTTCTTCTTCTTCATTCATTCTTTGTGTCGTGATTTTTGTCTATAGTGCCTCTCTTGATGAACATTTTGTTAATTATTTTCTATACCAAGTGAGTTCATTAGAAATATAGTTTCTGTTAGAAAGAAAATAAGTTTGAGGATTAGGGTTTAGAACAAGTGTGAATTTTCAACAAATGAGGACCACTGAATTGTAGAGATAGGTGCATACTTATATTTAATAGGTTTAGAATTTTTCTATTTGCATTATTTAAGAAGTTTAGAGTTAGGGTTTAAATATTAGAGAGTATAGATGATTTGATATGAAAATTTTGTTAATTTAATTTGAGTTTAATGATTGGGTTATATTTATTAGAGGTATAATTGATATTTAATCTGTTTAGATTGTGGCTAGAGCTTGTAAATTAAAAATGGGTATTTTTGTTGAAACCCTAGATTAGAGAAATTGGGTATTTTAATCAAATTGAATAATTATGGGTTAATTTCTAGTGCAAATGAGTTATTGAAATTTAGGAATTATGTGATTTAATATGGAAATGAAGATTTGGATATTGTGAGTGAGATTTAGAAATTATAAATAAAAATTGAGAACTTTAAACTTATGTAATTGAATTGATTATTTTTTTAGCAATTTGATTGGTGATGAAACTCAAGGTTTAGTATATTGAGTGTTAATTATAAGTTAAGGGATTTGAGGATTTAGTATAATTAGAGAATTTAGTGTTTGATTTAAGTAAATTAAAGTTAGAGGTTGATTGGAAATTATGAATCAGGATATTGGGTTTCTTAGATTTGAATTCAATGATCTATTTTAACTTATTGGTGTGTGTTTTGGGATTAAATAAATTGATTTTTGAGGTTGATTATGAATTGGGATCAATTGAAATTTTGGGTGAAGCTTTAAGGATTATAAATTTAGACCAGTTAGCTTTTTGAGTGGCCATTTATATGGTAGTTATCACTAGCCCATAGGTTCGATCGACATGTATAAGGAGGTTTAGTTGGTTTGATGGGAGGAACTAGGGTGGTATTTCTGTTTAATCATATTATGATAATGTATTATTTTCTATCTCATGTATTTTATTAACTATCCCACTTGACACCTCACGAGCATATGTTAGTATGCATGATAAGTAGGATTGTTGGTTACTGAGTCGTTTGTCTTACCTTACCCTATGGTTATTAACATTTTTAAGGAGTTAGTTTAGTTGTTGGTTCTCACAGGAAGGTGCCAGAGACATAATGGTACTATTTGACCTGTATAGCACCATCCTTTATGTTTATGTGCTGAATAGATGTAAATTGCCACTATAGGGTGTACTTTTGTTTATACTTTTACAATTTACTATTTTGATGATCATATTGTACAATGTGTGCTGGTAGAAGGCCAGAGGCCTCTTAGGATTATATATGTGAATTCTTAGGTCCACAGTAACTATTTTACCATATTAATAGTATTATTTAGTATTTTGTTTGGGCTATGGGCTTTGAGGTTGTTTACTCAGGTTCAATGCTCAGAGGGCCCTTTCAGAAGTTCAGAATTGATAATTATGATAGTGTTGCAAGAGTAATTTGGTATTTCCAATCATAGTTATTTGTTTATTAAGAAAAATCTTTTATAACCATGGTAGTGTTCATTTTAGGATCTTTGTAAAGATCTTTTCTATCATAGTCAACTCTTTTAAAATTAAGAAACTCATTTATAAACATTGTTAGTTTGTAGCCAATTATGGTAAACTTGATTTCAAGTGATTAATTTGTATTATTAGAAGGAGAAATTTTACATACTTGACTAGTGACATGAAGATGTTGGCTGGCCCTAATTCAACATATATGCAATCAGAACAAGAAATTTGAATTATTACATCAAAAACATATATGCAGTCAAAACAAGAAACTTGCCTTATTACTTCAAAAACATATGTGCAATCAGAAAAAGAAACTTGCATTATTACATCAAAAACATATATGCAATCATAACAATTTTTTTTTATTATATTACTTCAAAAAGATAAAATACTCACATACAAATCAATCAAAATCCACTTCATTCAATTTTACTAAACCTACTAAAAAAGAAGCGGTCTCACAAATCAAATCATCATAGTCAACAACCATTTTTCCTTAAAGAAAGATGAGCCATCTTTTATTTGCAGATCAATGATATAGAACACTCACTTTCAGGGACTAAACTGCAAGTAAGTGAAAGATTAGGGACTAAATTATAAATAGTAAAAGTCCCTGGGGGCATAATGATCATTTTGAAGAAAGAGAGAGACTAAACTGGAAAGTCTAAAAATCCCAAGGCCAATAATGGAAGTAGATACAAGTTGTTGGCCATTTTGTATTTATGAAAAGTTGAGGGACTAAAGTGTAATTTATAAAAGTTTCTAAGGGCAAAATTGTAATTATAGAATGTTGAGCCAGAAAAGGCTTAGAACTGCCCGAAAGTATTTCAGTCCCAAAATTCATCAGTAGATAGAGAAAGTTAAGATGGTTAATCTAGCATGATACATAAATTTTATTGGAGTTCCATATAGCTGATATTTATCTGATAGTCTTAAAGTTATCTAAATTTTTTATCAGATCTTCTGGACCTCAAATAAAAGTGAAAAGTTATAGGAAGGTGCGTTCTATGAATCTAGATGTTAGGAAATTGACGGAACCCCAAAAGGAGTTCTATAGGAAAAGTTATTCATGTTTTAGTGAATTTTGATGGGAGTTTGTGAACGCCCAATATCATATTGTGAAACTTAAGCAATAAGTAAGTTATGACTGAATGAGCTCAGATGATGTCACAAAGAGGCCCATGATGATGCTAAGTGAAGCCCAAGTCCATGATATCAGTTCATCGGATAAAGGGGCCAGTGTCCATAAATATATAGAAAAAGGTGCAAAATGATAAGAATACCCCAATGTTATAAAATAATTAAAGAATAAGTGAAGGGTATTTTGGTCATTTGATTAAGGTTAGATAGTCAAGGAAGGTTATCTAGATAGTTGACCAAGGTCAGGAAATACTCTAAAAAGGTGTGAAAAGATAGTAATGTCCCTAGAATTATTAAAGAGGAACTAAGGGCATTTTGATAATTTACTAAGGGAATTTCTTGGAAACACCAGAGTGCTTGAGCATGATTAGGGAACTAAGATGGCATTGCAAGATGTCCAAAAATGTTGCCCAAGAGTTATGTGGGTCAAAGTGGTATTAAAATAATATTTCAGTGATTTTCAATAAAGTATAGTTACCCAGTTGAGATAGAACTAGGAAAAGTGATCGGATAGAGCTTTAGACTCATCCACAACTATGAGGTGGCATGAAATGTGTCCTCATGGGACCCACTAGGATGGCACATGGCATTAATCTAGGGAAAGAAGAAAAAGTTAAGGACATGTGGCACGATCTCAACTTTTTATTTTAGGATAAGACTTTAGAATTCTCTAGAAGCGCTGAGTCAGCTAGTGAGGTGTCCCAAGAGCCCCACCATTGTGCCACCTAAGCATGTGAGGTGTCCCTTAATGATGTCACTTTGATGAGTCATTGAGGATGATGATGTCATCATGGTGATGCAAGCAAGGCTTAGTGAGGAAGCTAAGTGATCTGAGCCATCCATCAAGATTTAATCTGGACCATTCAATCTACTTTCCTCCACCTATAAATATATCCTCCCCCCTCACTTCATTCCACATCCATGGCAAGAAGGAAGGAAAGGAAGAGAAGAGAGAGAGAGAAAGAGAAAGAAATGAAGCAAAATGAAGGAGTTATGGCTGAGCTATAAGCAATCCAAGGAGCTTAGGGACTTGGCAAGCTTAGGAATAAGGTAAGTAATTTATTCTAGTCCCTGCTCTAATAAATTAGAGGATTGTTCTTAGTAGTTAGAATAGAGAAATGTCTCTCTCTTGATAAGGTTAGCCGTGGATATAAAGAAAGTTAGGGGATTATCATATTAAGGGTATTACCTCAAGTTAAGCATGAGTTAAGTAAAGTTATACTGGATAGGATAATAATAAAATACTATTATGCCATGTATAGGCTCTAACCTATGAAAAGAAGAAACCTTAGAGCAAAGGCTAAGAGCTAGAGGAAAGGCTACACATCCTTTAGTAAACATACCTAAACTTGTATGTGTTGATTGGATGGTTATTGGTGTTATGGCTTGATTGATGTCATTCATATGTAAATATTGAAGCTCTGTGCTATGATTACTTGGCCAATTATATTTCATATGTTACATCGAATCATGCATATTACATTATGTTGACACAATCACAAGCAAACATAATACCAAGCATTAGTGCATACATTGTTTAGTACCATTTACTACTAAGATTTCCCTAGAAATCTAACCCCTTCCATATCAATCAAATCATAGCAGGTCTTCTCAAGATGGAGGAGATGAAGATGCATGAAGAGAAGTTAAGCATTATTTAGCGTGATTGATATGTGATTGATATATGTTATGCATATGTATGTAAAGTTGGGTGCTGAAATTTGCCACTATGAACAGTAACTCATGGTGAGTCAGTGGCAATTGTGCTATAATTATAAATAGTAAACATTGGAATAAATGTATGATATTTTACCAGTAAATAGTATACATACAAATATTCAATTTGATATATAGGATGTCTTATTTGGATGTCTACACATAGAGATATGATTTTTCCAATCTTGGGACCAAAATGCTGGAATCAGGGAAGGACGCTGGATGAACAGTAAAATTGGAGCATTAACCTACATTGACTTGGTCAGGAAGTGGTCAACAAGTTATTTTTTCTAGAAAGATCATTAAGTTAGCTTCGTGTAGTAATTTGAACCACTTCATTTTGACTTTTTTTGGATTTAATTATAATTTTTTGAAGTCAGGTCACTTCTCTATAATTTATATAGTGAATAGTACTCAGTAGAGTAAAATTCTAGATTGTGTAATTTGACTTCAATAACCTTAAAAGTAGTTATAGATGCTACTGTTTGGTCACTAAGATGTAAGAAAATTAGGATATGACATTTATAAATTGTCTATAATATAATACCTACATATTATGGTGGGTTGCATCATTTGGAGGGGTGAAATAGTGTAAAATTAGATAAACTATTAGAAAATGAAATAACAAAGCTTTATAGAATATGCTGAATTTTGATGACAAATTTCTAAAAGAAGGGAAGAGTTGTAACATCCCAATTTTTATCCTTATATTTAAGTACAATTAAAAATATTATTATCAATAACTTAAAAATATTATCTAATTAAACTATTGTGATTTAATATTTTTATTATTTTTAATAAAATAGGATTTCTAGATTATCCTACTATTATCTTTACTTAGGGTTTAATAATTTGGTTATTATTATTATTTAGGGAATTATTAAGATTTGAGTTCAGATTTAGATATGGATTTCAATTTGAATTATTATTATGGCTTTATAAATTGAACTAAGACCATGAGTTATTTCTCAGATTTGATTATTGAATCAGCTCCTTTCTTTTTAGTCATTTCTCTCAATCCCTTTCCTGCTCCTAAAGAATCCCATGTATATTTTCCTTTGATTAATAGATTATTTTGATAATTATGCATTGGAGATGGGTGATGATAGAGTTGTATGTCTACCACTTGGTATAGCCTTTATTGGAGCTTAATAGTTAGCTTTTGTCTAACTAGTTTACTAAGGGATGTGCCTTACCTATTTATCGAGGGGCTGCGACACCCCACCTGTTTAACTAAGGAGAATGAACTCATGGTCTGGTCAGGTATACTATGGATTTTGGCCTATCTATACCACTTGATTAGTTAGGTATTTAAGTGGTCAATTATCACTAGCATATGGGTTCGATCGATGGGAATAAGGAAGTTCAGTTGGATTGATTTTATTATGACAATATATTATTTTTATATATTGTACTTTGTGATGTCCCATATGACACCTATCGTATCCTTATTTTCAACCTCAATTATACTTAGTTTGAAGTCATTTAAACTAATTACGTAGCCTTTTGCCTTATAAAGATGCATTTTCAAAAGATTGCTTCTCGGGTACTGTTCATGGTTACTGTTCATTTGATAATTTAGAACATGTACCTTACTTTGAAAATTCATAATTAATTACAGAAAAATAAAAATAGAGTGGTTCTAATTTCTAATGAAATCTCTTTCAATTCGATTTGAAGGAAAAATATAAAACTGAGGTTTCAGTGCCCTAATGAAATCAGTTTATTCATTGGAAAATACTATTCATTTGGTAAAACCTGGAAGTTCCAGTTTCTTTGTCTTAATTTAAAAAATTCATTTCTCTTTTGTTACTTACCCAAATAAACTGTGTTACCTATGGATTTAAAGCTCCAGACATTTTATTTAAGCTCATAAAATTTTATAGAAAAACTCATTCATTTACCATATGGAATTAACATCGGAACGTTACTGCCTCCAATTGCTCACTTTATCTCAATTCCAGATTTTAACTCCAACTTAGAAAAATCATAATAAATCGAATACTTAACCAATTAAGGAATTCTTAGTGTTTATTTAAATATCTGTATCTTATCTATTATCATACCATATTTCAAGTTCAAACTCGTTGGTTAAGTCATAGTAAACATCGTCACAAAGCCACAGCCTTAGCATACAACTACATGATCATACACTATGCATCCCATCATATCCTTCCATAGTGTCAAGTAACCAATATAATTTATTATACAAGTTCAACCATCTATGTTTACCCTTTTTCCTTTAGAAGTTCTAGAACCTATGACATGGTTATGCATATGGAAAGAATGAGATTTCATGGAAATCCCAATAGCAAGTCATACAAAGTATATCATGCATGATTAATTGGATGCTTAACATGTTATAATGAGATGAGAGCTACTTCATAATGGTACATAAGAAAACTCTAACATGCATATTTTCATGACATAACTTGCAAGGAGTTGCAATTATTCATACTTCATCATCAACATAATGACACAATCTCATGCTCAACCAAACATCATAACTAACAAGCAAGCATACCATCAAGCAAACATGAAATTATTGTTAGGTATTCTTGCTACCTCTTGAGCTATCCTTGACAAAGTCTTCTTGAGATGATTTACTTCACTCAAAAATTTCAAAACCTAGCCATTACAAAGTAACGTCAAGTTACAACTTAACTTGAAAACAATTTCAAGACTAGGTTTTCACTAACTTCCATTATTTTCTATTTTATGTTCCTTACTTCCATCTTTATAAAATAAATTCTCATGGTTAATTCCCAAGTAATTTTTTATGTAGAATTCGAATATGCAATCAGAATTTCCAAAATCAAAACATATCACAAGCTGCTGTACAGAACCAAAGTGAACCCTTGATTTTCCAAAAATTCACATTTTGATTCCAATGTTTCCAATACTTGTTCTCCTACTTTATCCCCACACAATTTTCTATTTTAAACCCATTTGAAACATCAAAACCATGAAATTGTAACATATGAACAATGTTTTGTATAGTAGTAGCTAAGAACACAAAACCCTAACCACATGCATACTTAAATTTCCAAGCTTATACCACTTGATTCTAGCTTATTTAAGCTTGTCTAAACTATCCATAACATTAAACTCATATTCTTTCCACATGTGGACAGAACTTCCAGCAGCACCCACAAGGGAAATAAGTCACAAAAAACCCCTTAAAACCAAGAGCTAACTTGCTAGATTAAAGTCCAAGAACAAGGGAGATAGTTACCTTGCTTATTGGTCCAAGTTGTGTGCTTCTTTCTTGCTTCAAATGAAATTTTGCCAAAGGTTCCCTAAGGTACCATGCATGCCAAATCCAATGTGGTTTGGGGGGTATTTATAGAAAATCTTGGGTGGAAATAAATGGCCAAGATTAGTTTGGTTACTATTTAATCTAATGGTCCACATTCATTCTTGAAGCAAGCTTGCACTAGAAGCCTTAACTTGATGCCATGCATGACATCATTTAGGGGCATGTTTGGCTGGAAAAAGGTAAATATACTGATAGGAAAAATTCCACTCCAGTCTGGTACTGATCGGAGCAGTTTCACAAAAACCATATTGTTTTATGTTCCTAATTTTTATAATATTCCAGAATATGTATTCTATTATGGAAACTAGTGTCTAGGTTTCTTCTACCATTTACATTATTAGACTGAATATTTATCTACCAACCATCCCTTGGGAAATGACCAAAATACTCTTGTTGCTATTTGTTGCATTATTTTAACCCTAAGGGCATAATTGTCATTTCACACCTCTTTATACTACACAAGGGCATATACTAGCTCTAACTAATCATCTTTATACCAAATTGGATGTTTTTGGCCTATCCAAAATGACCAAAATGCCCTCCATCTATCACTGGTATAATCTGGCTACCTAGAGGTATTTTCGTAATTTCAAACTTTTCCTAAGCTACTGTGGACTCTAGCCCACTTAACTATCTCATTACCTTCTTGGGCCTATTGGGGTGCCATTTGGGCCTTAGTATTGGTCCATTACCTTTATGGCACAAATGCCAAGAAATCTCTTATCATCCTATTTATCGGGTATTTTATTTCACTGTAAAATCCCATAAGAATTCTATAGGATTCCTTTTTTGACTTTGTTAATTTTATAAATTCTTATATTAAATATAGGAATTTATTATAAAGTTTTATCTGATTTTGAGGTCTAAAAAATACTGCAATAATTCTTCCTGACTTCAGGAATGTATATAAATTAATCGGGACCTCAAATCAAAATTCTGTGCTGCATTAAACTGGTCAAAATAATTGTCTATCTACTAGTAAAATTTGGGATTAATCTAATTCTGACCATTTTAAGCCTTTTTCAGTTCAACTTTTAGGTCTCTAAACTTTTGTTTAATTGCATTTAGATCCCTACACTTTTGATTAATTGTATTTAGGTCCTGCCTTTTGTTTCTACTTTCACTTTTGGCCTCAAACCTTTTGTAATTTTTATTTAGGTCCATGAACTTTCCTTAGTTAATAATCCCTCTCTTTCTTTCCTCAGTCTGATACAGTTTATTCCAAGAATCTCATGTCCATTACATATAAACTGTACATATACATCAGATAGGAAAATTGGGGATATGACATTTCTCTCCCCCTTAAAATAAATTTTGTCCTCAAAATTTATGTTACATATATACTAAAGAAATAGTTCAGGATATGCCTCCTTCATTCTTTCCTCTGCTTATCATGTAGCCTCATTCTCAGTTAATCCCTTCTATACCACCTTAACTAAAGAGATTTGCTTATTTCGCAACTGCTTTACCTTTCGATCTATAATTCGTACTGGTCCAACTTTATAGGTTAGGTCATCTCGCAGTGCAACATCATCCTGCTCAATCATATTCGATGAATCTGGAACATACTTCTAGGATGTAACTTCTTCACTTTGATTGATTGTCTGGCTCTTGTAGTTAGAGTTAACTTAAGGAATACATGCTCTCCTTCTTTAAACTCTAATGGCTTCCTTCTGACATCAGCATAACTTTTATGTCTGCTTTGAGCTATCAACAATCTATTTCTAATATTATCGAATTGTGCTACTGTCTGATCTACTATATCAGGACCAAACATCCTTCTTTCGCTCAACTCCACCCAACACAAGGGAGATCTACATTTATGTCTATAAAGTGCTTTAAATGGGGCCATCTGAATATTAGCCTGATAACTATTATTATATGCAAATTCTATTAATGGCATATGGACATCCCAACTCCCTTTGAAATCCAAAACACATGCTCTTAATATATCCTTTAGTGTCTGGATCGTTCTCTCAGATTGACTATCTGTTTGAGGATGATAAGCTATACTCAATCTGAGAGTAGTGTCCATTTCTTTGTGCAAAGCCCGCCAAAAATTTGACATAAATCAAGGATCTCTATCATATATAATAGTACTTGGAACACCATGTAACCTAACAATCTCCTTTATATACAGCTTTGCCAATTTCTCCAAAGAAACTTTCTTATTGATGCTAGGAACTAAACAGACTTCGTCAATTGGTCAATTACTACCCATATAGCATCATGCTTAGTAGGAGTCATGGGCAATCCTTCAACAAAATCTATGGCAATACTATCCCATTTCCACTCAGGTATCTCTAATGGTTGTAACTTTCCTGTTGGCTTTTGGTGTTCAACTTTTACTTTTTGACATGTCAAACATTTGGATACATAAGCCATAACATCCTTCTTCAATTCAGGCCACCAAAATAAACTTTTAACATCATAATACATCTTGGTCATACCTAGATGTACTATATATTTGCTTTTATGTGCTTCATCTATGATCTTCTCTCTTAACCCATTGCATTTGGAATATATGGTCTTCCCCTAAATCGTAGTAATCTATCATAGAAGACATCAAAATTTTTAGTTTTCCCTTTTTCCAGCTTATCTTTAAAAATTGTTACGAGCTTATCTTGCGTTTGAGCTTCTTTTATCTCATCCTCAATGAAAGCTTTAATCTGCGTTCCTCCAAACGAATTTTCTGCTGTCTATATTTGATATAAAGGACTCCAATTTCTAACATTTTATATTAGTTCCAACTCTTTGATCATTAGACTTGGCACCTACACCACCTTTCTGCTTAAGGCAACAGCTACCACATTTGCTTTTCCTGGATGGTACTTAATCTAGAAATCATAATCTTTCAAAAATTCCATCCATCTTCACTGCCTCATGTTTAGTTCTTTCTGATCTTGCAGATACTTCAGGCTTTTGTGGTCATAGTACAGTTCTATGGTATTTTCATATAGAAAATGTCTCCATATCTTGAGAGCATACATTACTGCTTCAAGCTCTAAATCATGAGTAGGATAGTTTTGTTCATGTGACTTTAACTGCAGAGAAGCATAGGCTACCATTCGACCCTGCTCATTAATACACATCCCAACCCCTACTTGCTAGCATTAGTATAGACTACATAAGTCTGAGTTGGGTCTGAAATAATCAGCATAGGAGTCTTGGTTAATCTCTGCTTTAGTTCTTGAAAACTAGCCTTGCATTTCTCATCCCACTTGAATTGCTGGTTCTTTCTGGTTAGCTTGGTTAACGGCAGAGCAATTTGAGAAAAGTCCTTAATAAATCTTCTGTAATAGCTTGCTAAGCCCAAAAAAACTTCTAATCTTTGCCACTGTCCTTGGTTGTTCCTAGCTCAATACTGCTTTAACTTTGCTAGGATCTACAACTACCCCTTCATAGGATATGACATGACTGAGAAATTTGACTTCTTGAAGCCAAAACTCATATTTACTAATCTTAGCATATAGTCATTTTTCTTTAAGAGTATTAAGAACAATTCTTAAATGCTCTTCATGCTCTTCTGTAAATTTGGAGTACACTAGGATATCATCAAGGAAAACCATAACAAATTGATCTAGATAAGGCATGAAGATTCTGTTCATATAATCCATAAAAATTGCAGGTGCATTCGTCAGACCAAAGGGCATTACTAAAAATTCAAAATGACCGTAGCGAGTCCTGAAAGCAGTCTTTGAAATGTCATTTGCTTTGATTATGAGTTGGTGATAAACTGATCTCAGATCAATCTTGGAGAATAAACTTGCTCCAACCAACTAGTCCAACAAATCATCAATCTGGGGAAGAAGGTACTTATTCTTAACATAAATCTTATTCAACTCCCTATAGTCAATACATAGTTTGAGACTACCATCCTTCTTCTTAATGAATAACACTGGAGTACCCCATAGAGAAACACTGGGTCAGATGAAACCCTTCTCTAAAATCTCCTCAATCTGCTTCTTTAGCTCAATCATCTCATTGGGAGCCATACGGTATGGGGCTTTGGATACTAGTCCAGCTCTAGGTACAATGTCGATTGCAAACTCTACTTCTCGTTCTGGAGGTAATCCTTGAATCTCCTTTGGAAAAACTTCTGGAAACTCTTTAACTACTGGAATTATTTCAATCCCTTCTTCTATTTCTATTTGAATAGAAAAGAAGACCATATACCTTTAACATCCTTTTCATAAATATTTATTTGCCTGAGCCTTTGTTATGAAATGCAGTCATACTTATGGATTCACATTTACAACTTGTGGACACAGAACTAAAGTTTTGTTCTTACAATCCAACATCACATTATTGGTAGATAACCAGTTTAGTTCAATTATGACATCAATCTTGTGGAAAGGCATACATATCAGATCTAGAGTAGTACAACAATACTCATATCGAATAATACTATTTAGGCAAATATATGATGTAACTACTCTAGCGTTTGTAGGGGTTATCACACATATGGCATAATGCAACTTGCTAATTGTAAGGCCTAACTATTTAGCACATTCATAGGAAATAAAGGAATAACTTGCACTCGAATCAAACATAGCAATCACAAAATGATTATTGAGATAGATGATACCTTGAATCATTTCAAGTGACCTTTGAGCATCTTCCTTTGTCAATGCGAACACTCGACCTTGAGTCGTGGCCTTTAATTATTCGCTACCTGAGGACAATTTCTAGAAAAATGTCTAGGTTTCCCACATGTGTAATAGACATTATGCCCTATCAAGCACGGTCTATCCCCATAGACATTATGCCTTTAATTATTACTTGTATTGCCTCTAAAGTTCCCTCTAGCAGGCCTTTTGTTCTACCACTGTCTCTTCCTCTTTCTATAATAGCCACTACTACCGGCCACATCTCTATTCTGACTAGTTCTTTTAGGAACAGTATTCCCTCTGCTAACTGGTTTCATCAGCATCTGATGATTCAAGCTATTCTCAATTATTCTACAGGCCTCCACTGCTTTATTGAACTGGCTATACTGCTGAGGAGTCATCTTCTCCTTCAGAGTAACATTCAACCCTCTGATCATCCTTTCCGTCATCCAATGCTCATTATCCAATTGTCACAGATAAGTGGAGTATTGGGAAAGACGAATGAACTTAGCCAGATATTCATTAAAAGATTCTTTCTCTCCTTGCCTCAGTACAAGGAACTCCGCTTCTTGCTCGTCACGTACTGACTGCAGAAAATACTTTTCATAAAACTGCTCAAGAAACATTTTCCATGTAATAGTAATGTGTCTAGCCTGTAAAAATAGCTTGTTGTTCTTCCACCACCGATCTACATCCCTTTCCAGCTGATAGATTTCCATCTAGGCTTTACTTTTGGATGGACAATCAAGCACCTTAAAAATTTTCTCCAGCCAGCTAATCCAATCTTCCACTTTTTGGACATCAAATGTTCGCTCAAACGTTGGACGACTATGCTTATAGAATTTGGTCATCCATTGTTGAATACCAGTGGAATCAACCATTTGTCCCATCTATTTGGATGGCTCTGTTGGCTGTTACACTATTTTTGGTTCTGTATCAGCTACGCCTATAGATTCTGTTCCTACTCTAATCGATCTAAAATTAGTTTATTAATGTCCCCAGTGTTTTGGGGTTCTCTCGAAGAAATAGTCCTTCTCATTCTTACCATTTTATTTTACTATCTAAATAGGAAAGGGGTAGAATAATTAACATAACTTATATTTCACTCAAACATAACATACAATAAGTTTAGTAACATTACATTGATCTTTCATACATAACATAAGTACATGCACAACATCATCATCCTCATTACCTTGCACATAAACATACCACATCAAGCACATAAAGAGGTAAGTTCACTACCTTGCACTTAAGCTTTTCTCTTGATCTTTTGCACTTGCTCCCTAGCTTTCCAACCATGAAGTCTTTATGTAAATCACTTCCCAACATCTCCTTGGATGTTTTAAGGTCCTATACACATTCATATTCATCACATAATCCATTAGGACCTATGAACTCCAACAATGTTCAAGACTAACTTTGTACACTATTTGTTATCATAACTTTCTCTAATCTTCACTAATCAACTTGGCTCTTGAACCAATTGATGTCTTGACTTTACCCTACACAATTTCATCTTTTGAATCCATTTATGATCTTAGAATCATGAAATTCCAGCTCCTTCATGGCTTGCTGTGCAGAACTGAACATAAGCATACAATTTTTTCAAAAATTCTCATTTTGATTCCAATGCTTCCCATACTTGTTTCTCCACTTTACCCCACATAACTTTTCATTTTAAAACCATTGGAAACATCAAAATCATGAAATTCCAAACACTATTTATGTGAGTGAATAGTAACTGTGAATGATCTCAAAAACTACAACCTTGAGATTTTAATGTTTCCAAGGTTCAAAACCTTTCCAATCCTACACAAAATCATCATATAAACTCAATGGAAGCATTAAATCATTGAAATTCCATTTTCTTCCCTCATGAACAGCGCATACCAAACAGGGCACACCATGGCAAAGTCAAGAATATCAACTTGATTCAACAACCAATCTCTTAACTAGCTTGTTTAAACTTCAATAATATGTTTCTAACTTTAATTTCTTCTTTCCCCTTTTATCTAAGGTCTTTGGTCAGCACCTCCCCTTAGAGAAAACTCAAATTTTTTCCCATGAAAACCCTAAGTTCAAGCTCCCAAATGAAAGGAAAATAAGTTATGAGAGATTGCTTACCTCTAATCTCTAGCTTGCTTGAACTTTAGAACCTTGAATCTTCTTTGTCTTGGCTTGAGTTTTCATTTTGCAAGAGTTTCCCCAAGGTATCACAAGGCCATGATTTTGGGCAGAATGAGGGGGTATTTATATCAAAAATCCATGAAAACTCAATGGCCAAGATTAATTTGGTTACTATTTGATCTAATGGCCCACATTTAATCTTGAATTTAACTTTTTCTAAAAGGAATAATTATGACACCATGTGGGACAGCTCATGGGACACCTAATAGGGGTAGGTGGCGTGCTGCCCATGCAAGGAAGCTTCTAGAAAAATTCCAGTCCAATCCAGTACCGATCGGAGCAGTTTCACCATAACTGGACTGTTTTCTGTTCCTAATTTTTTTATAATATTTCAAGATATGTATTATGTCCTGGAAATCAATGTCTAGGCTTCTCATATAATTGAAATTGATATACTAAACATTTATTTGCATCCATCCCTTGAAAAATGACCAAAATACCCTTGGTGTCCTTTCTTGCACTGTACTAACCCTAAAAGCATAATCGTCATTTTACCCTTCTTTGCACTGCCTTATGGCATATAATGGCTCTAACTAATCATATTTATACCATGTGCCATGTTTTTATCCTATCCCAGATGACCAAAATGCCCTTCATCCATCTCTGGTACAATCTGGGCATCCAGGGCATTTTCGTAATTTTACACTTTTTCTGGACACTGGCCCCTTCTATTGATGGACTGGTACCCTGGGTTTTGGGCCCTTCTTGGCATGATCGTGGACCTATATATTGTAAGGAATTGGAAGACACGCAGCGGAAATAAACTTTAAAAATTTTCCATTCCTTGCCAGGATCTGCCGTATGTGTTTAAGTCAAGTGGAAAGAATCATTACCCTTAGTGTTGCTCAGCGAATTTCACAGCTTCTCTACGTGGGTGGTGATCTCTTTCTGATCGCAAGAAATCGACGGAGTGTTCCTCAGCGACCTTCACAGATTCTCTCCGCGGACGGTGGTCTCTTTCCGATCACAAGAAGTCGACGCCTCAGGTCGGCTTCCTCTACTGGTATCCACACGAACAGCGTTCCAACCACGAACGACGTGCTAGCGTCTCCTGTCCCTCCAAGGCTTTCACAAGTCTCCGTCTCTATTTCAGCAGTTTCTTGTCTGCAAACCTTTTGCAGATTCCGTTCGGCCTTTTGTGTTCTGTGTTATTTTCAAACGTAGCTCCTCCAATCAGATATAGAGGATGCTATGCGTTTTTCCACCTGACCTAATTGGATTTTGGAGTTAATCTTATATTAATTCCGAATTGATACAATATCATATATTGTATAATTTTATAAGAAACTAATTAAATAAAATAATATTAAATCCGTCCCACAGATTTAATTACTTATTTATTTAACTTTAAATAAAGATGAGACTGAGTTATATTTGATTTATTCCCATAAATCAAATTTGAGATATCCTATCAATTTAAATTTCGAATTTCAAACGTGATAGAGATTTAATTTATCCTTATAAATTAAATCTTATAAATATCTCTTATATGAGATATCCTATCAATTTGAATTTCGAATTTCAAACGTGATAGAGATTTAATTTATCCTTATAAATTAAATCTTATAAATATCTCTTATATGAGATATCCTATCAATTTGAATTTCGAATTTCAAACGTGATAGAGATTTAATTTATCCTTATAAATTAAATCTTATAAATATCTCTTATATGAGATATCCTATCAATTTGAATTTCGAATTCAAACATGATAGGGATTTAATTTATCCTTATAAATTAAATCTCATATATCTCATATATATAATATATATATATATACGAATTTATATATATACGAATATAAATATAAATAAATATATATATACATTCACCTGGATCTTTCATTGAATCTGGACATGTCTTAGATTCAATGAATCTGGACATCATAGCTCGTGTTGGGCTATTTTGTGTGCGACCCTGTAGGCCCATATGAAGTTGGCAGTGGGCCATTTGCTATACTAGCCCACAAGTCGCAAGCGGTCTCTAGCAAGACATAACAACTACCCAAATCATATGAGGATCGATAAACGATGTAACCTTTTATACAACCATATCATGTCCCTTCTGTCACGCGATATTTTGGTCATGGATGAGGCATGGATAATGTCATCCTCCTATTCCCGACCGTTACTTTCTCGATCCCTGAGTAGTCTGACTATAGAAATGGAACTACCTTTCCATTACAGTATGGCCATACATTTCTCAGACTCACTCATCGAGGGGCCCAGTAATATCTCTCCACGAATGTGAGGGACAAATTCCATCTTGACCATTCACATTCCTCCGCATGAAAAACCACTAAGCCCAAACATAGTCTTTATGATCACTCGGTCAAAAGTGACTTTTGACTAGGTCAAAGCTGAGCGTTTTGTCATGTAGGAATCCATGATGATCTCAGGTCAAAGGGCATATTGACATGGTTTGTATATGAGAGAAGCTTATGACGTTACCCATGCAGTTCTCTCATAGCGGGTCGGTCCAACACCCTGTACTCTTACATGTGCTTATGACTTTGATTTATATCTCTATACATCTTCAAAGTCATACTGGTCTTATTTCATCTGTGCTCCCACATAGATGATCGACCAGGGACATTTAGGATAATATCATGAATTATCCAAGGATGGTCATCATAGTAAACATGCAAATAATATGATAACTCAATTAATAAATTCATAAATCAATAATGTTCATAAGACAATGATTGGCCCCTAGGGCACGATTTCCAACAACCTCCCACTTGCACTAGGTACAATCATTAATTTGACTAATTCCCATTGACCTAACATGACGCTCATGCTTTGCCTGCACAAGCGGCTTTGTTAGAGGATCAGCAACATTATCTTCTCCTGCTACTTTGCATATTTTTATATCACCTCTATCGTTGATTTCTCTGATGAGATGAAATCGCCTGAGTATATGCTTGGTCCTTTGATGTGACCTAGGCTCTTTGGCCTGTGCAATAGCACCGCTATTGTCACAGAGCAAAGTTATTGGATCTGAGATGGTAGGTATCACCCCTAGTTCTGTGATGAACTTCCTGATCCAAACGCTTCCTTAGCTGCATCAGATGCTGCTATATACTCAGCTTCCGTTGCAGAATCTGCTACAGTGCCCTGCTTAGAGCTCTTCCAGCTTACTGCTCCATTATTGAGGAGGAATATGTATCCAGACTGCGATTTTTGGTCGTCCTGGTCAGTTTGGAAACTCGCATCTGTGTAACCAGTTACACAGAGCTCATCATCCAATCCACCATAGACCAAGAATAAGTCCTTAGTCCTTCTTAAGTACTTAAGGATATTCTTGACAGCAGTCCAATGGCCCTCACCAGGGTCCTGTTGGTATCTGCTAGTCATACTTAAGGCAAACGAGACATCCGGTCGAGTACATAATATGGCGTACATGATAGATCCTATGGCCGAGGCATATGGAACCTTACTCATGCGACCTCGCTGATCAGATGTACTAGGACACAGATCTTTGCTGAGGTGAGTACCATGAGACATGGGTATGAAACCCCTCTTTGATTCGTGCATACTGAACCTATGCAGTATTTTGTCTATGTATGTACTCTGACTGAGTCCTAGAAGTCTTTTAGATCTATCTCTATAGATCCTGATTCCTAGGATGTAGGTGGCTTCACCCAAGTCTTTCATCGAGAAAGACTTTCCTAACCAAGACTTGACAATCTGCAAGGTAGGAATGTCATTCCCAATAAGTAGGATGTCATCGACATAGAGTACTAAAAACACAACTGTGCTCCCACTAACCTTCTTGTACACACAAGGTTCATCAATGTTTTGAAGAAATCCAAACTCTTTGATTACTTCATCAAAACGATGATTCCAACTCCGAGAGGCTTGCTTTAGTCCATAAATGGACCTTTGAAGCTTGCACACTTTACCAGAGTCCTCGGAACGCACAAACCCTTCAGGTTGTGTCATGTACACGTCCTCAAGGAGCTTTCCATTAAGGAAGGCTGTCTTGACGTCCATCTGCCATATTTCATAGTCATAATATGCTGCAATAGCAAAGAGGATTCTGATTGATTTGGCCATTGCTACTGGGGAAAAGGTCTCATCATAGTCCACACCATGAGTTTGAGTAAAACCTTTTGCAACCAGTCGTGCCTTGAAGACATTTACATTGCCATCCATGTCAGTTTTCTCTTTGAAAACCCACTTGCACCCGACGGTTTTTACACCTTCAGGCGGGTCGACTAAGGTCCAAACCTGATTGTCGTACATGGATTGCATCTCAGACTTCATGGCACTAAGCCATTTTTCGGAGTTTGGTCCCACTATAGCTTCTCGATAGGTAGTCGGCTCATTATGCTCAATGAGCAACACATCACGACTATCAGAAATCAGAAATCCATATCTCTGAGGCTGAAGTCGTGTCCTATTAGACTTTCGTGGACCTTGCGTGACTTGAGGAGTCTCAACAACTTGTTGTGAGTCTTCTCTATTTTCCATCTGCAGTTCTGTGGTGTCTTGTAGCTCTCGAACTTCTTCGAGTTGTACCTTACTCCCACTGGTTCTTTTAGAGATAAATTCTCGTTCAAGAAAGGTACCATTTCTGACAACAAACACTTTGTTATCAGCAGGGTTGTAGACGTAATATCCCTTGGTTTCCTTAGGATATCCCACAAAAAGGCATTTTGAGGATTTGGGCGCTAATTTGTCTGAGGCTTGTTGCTTAACATAGACCTCGCATCCCCAAATCTTGAGGAAAGATAAACTATGCGTCCTCCCAGTCCATATCTCATACGGAGTCTTTTCGATTGCCTTAGATGGAACACGATTTAGTGTGAACGCAGCTGTTTCTAGGGCATAGCCCCAAAAGGAGGGTGGAAGATCTGTTCGACTCATCATGGATCGAACCATATCTAATAGTGTTCGATTTCTCCGTTCAGAAACGCCATTCCATTGTGGTGTCCCTGGAGGAGTCAATTGTGAGAGTGTCCCACAATTCCTAAGATGATCTATGAACTCTTGGCTCAAATATTCACCACCCCGATCAGATCGAAGGGCTTTAATTGTTTTGCCAAGCTGGTTTTGTACTTCATTTTGAAATATCTTGAACTTTTCAAAAGATTCAGATTTATGTTTCATTAGATAGATGTACCCATATCTGCTAAAATCATCTATGAATGTTATGAAGTACGAATAACCTCCTCTGGCATTTGTGTTCATCGGTCCACACACATCTGTATGTATGAGGCCCAATAAATCAGTGGCCCTCTCACTGTGCCCAGTGAAAGGTGACTTTGTCATCTTTCCTAACAAGCAAGACTCGCAAGTGTCATATGATTCAAAATCAAATGAGTTTAGAAATCCATCTTGATGGAGTTTGGAAATGCGTTTCTCATTTATGTGGCCCAGACGACAGTGCCAGAGGTATGTGGGATTCAAATCGTTTGGTTTGACCCTTTTGGCGGTTATGTTATAGATATTTCCATGATTGGGTTGTTCCAAATTTAATATGTAATGATCAACATGCAAATCACCATGAGCATAGAAAACATCATTACGATAAATAGAACATCTACTATTCCCAGCAATGGAAGTGAAACCTTCCTTATCCAAATAAGAAAGTGAAACAATGTTACTACTTAAAGCAGGAACATAATAGCAATTGTTCAAAACTAACAAAAGCCCAGTGGGCAGAACTAATTCATAAGTGCCTACAGCTAACGCAGCAACCCTTGCTCTGTTTCCAACTCGTAGGTCAACTTCACCCCTTTTCAGCTTCCTACTGTCCTTTAGTCCCTGCACATTCGTACAAATGTGAGAACCACATGCAGTATCTAATACCCATGAGGTGGAAGTAGAAAGATGAATGTCTATAACATAAATACCTGAAGCGATAGCCCCGCTATCCTTCTTGTTCTTTTTCAGATCTTCGAGGTAGAGTTTGCAATTCCTCTTCCAATGACCCGGTTCATTGCAGAAGAAGCAGACTCCTTCCTTCGGAGGCTTTGCCTTCTTTGGTGCAGGCTTGGTTTCGGGCTTGCCTGACTCTTTGGTCTTACCTGATGAGCCATGACCCTTCCCCTTGCCTTTGCCTTTCTTTTTCGTACCCTTTCCTTTCTGAACCATCAAAACACTACTGGGTTTCTTCTTAAGACTCGGCTCAGCAGTTTTAAGCATCCCATGCAGTTCAGAAATAGATTTCTCCATGTTGTTCATGTTGTAGTTCATAACAAACTGGTCATAACTTTCCGGGAGTGAGTTTAAGATCAAATCTGTAGCTAACTCCTGGCTCATGGGAAATCCAAGCCGTTCAAGGTGATCAATGTACCCTTTCATCTTTAAGACATGAGCACTGACTGATGCACCTTCAGCCATCTTGCAGGAATGTAAGGCCTTAGTGGTCTCATACCTCTCTTGCCTTGCCTGTTGCTGGAACATTTCCTTGAGATGCACAATCATCTCATAAGCCTCCATGTGTTCCAGATCTCTTTGGAGCTCCGGAACCATGGTGGCTAGCATCAAGCATCCCACATCGACAGAGTCTTCCTTATGCTTCATATAAGCATCTCTCTGAGCTCTAGGAGCATTGGCGGCTGGCTCCTCAGGAATGGGTTGATCTAGGACATGCGCCTTTCTTTCCTGCTTGAGAACAATTCTCAAGTTCCTAAACCAGTCAAGAAAGTTTGTCCCATTGAGTTTGTCCTTCTCAAGGACAGATCGCAGCGATAATGTAGCAGTATTACTAGTCGTCATGATTCTACAATTAAAATATGCAATGTAATTAGTAATCTCCCACTAAATAAACAACCCTCAATGCAATAGTTAGTGGGCTAAGATCCATATTTGGCTCAAACTTAAGTCCGCTTTGGCAGGACGCTTAGATTAAGTTATTTAGGTAGGTAACACCTTTACCAATTACATCAAATGTAACTCTTAGATATTCATGGGATCCTATCATCATATGATCTGGCATGTTCTAATCCCATCTAATGCCTTGAGATCCAAAACCGTTTTGTTAATCTCAATTAAGTCAAACAATAATGAACCTATGAGAGTAGCACCATTACTCTTTGCTTATCTCCCCAAGATAACTCAAAAGCACCCACTTTGGTGGAGTCCACAATTGAGCGATCAAGGTTTTGACAAGTGTTCATAAATTGACAGCATTATGACTTAAGATTTCTTTTAGAGGGCCTAATTTAACTATCTGGTTTATAAAACGCATGTTTCTCAGTTCGTATCTCATACAAGTAATATGCATGTGCTGATCTAATCATAAGATGCATAATTCAAACGTGATACAATATGGCTCACCTATCCTAAGTCCCCTCAAGCCAATGAGAGGAGCTCTCTAGTAAGAAAAGAGAAATTACATATAGAAACCTCTTTTAACATTCGAGGGGAGTGAGATGAGAGGAGAAGGTACATTGAGAGTATATAGAGGAAGGCACGACACGCAGGCCGTATTTTTAAAAATTACAACACTTGCAATCTAGAGCCATATTGTTCACCATACCCAAACATTCAAGAATCAATATTCAGATCTAATCGAAGGGCAAAAAACATTTACAAAGTAACATATGTTACGGTTATGTTGCGCTACGAACAGGTAGCTACGGCGGTCCCGCTAGCCGGTTAGCGGGCGGCTGTCCCGCTAGCCGGTTAGCGGGCGGGGTCTCTGGGGCAGCGCCCCGGAAGAAATTTTTTTTTTTGTTTTTTTGTTTCATAAATAATCACGAATCTGAATTCGGTTTTCACAAATAATCACAAATTCGAATTCGGTTTTCTTAGACCCCATCTATGCGGATTGATCAAATCAAAAAGCATCACCACCGATTTCAATTTCCTTTTAGATTCCTTTTATGTCATACACAACAAGGATTCCATATATGTCACACATACAACGCTTATTATATGATCGGCTACTAATAACATATATCATATAAATCACAAATCAAGCCTAACTTAAACACAAAACGGCATGGCTCTGATACCACTGTAAGGAATTGGAAGACACGCAGCGGAAATAAACTTTAAAAATTTTCCATTCCTTGCCAGGATCTGCCGTATGTGTTTAAGTCAAGTGGAAAGAATCATTACCCTTAGTGTTGCTCAGCGAATTTCACAGCTTCTCTACGTGGGTGGTGATCTCTTTCTGATCGCAAGAAATCGACGGAGTGTTCCTCAGCGACCTTCACAGATTCTCTCCGCGGACGGTGGTCTCTTTCCGATCACAAGAAGTCGACGCCTCAGGTCGGCTTCCTCTACTGGTATCCACACGAACAGCGTTCCAACCACGAACGACGTGCTAGCGTCTCCTGTCCCTCCAAGGCTTTCACAAGTCTCCGTC
The DNA here is from genome assembly GCA_037074615.1 of Leucaena leucocephala. Taxonomy (NCBI): domain Eukaryota; kingdom Viridiplantae; phylum Streptophyta; class Magnoliopsida; order Fabales; family Fabaceae; genus Leucaena; species Leucaena leucocephala. Next base: position 19,560,992 of record CM073515.1, on the reverse strand, counting down.
TCTATTTCAGCAGTTTCTTGTCTGCAAACCTTTTGCAGATTCCGTTCGGCCTTTTGTGTTCTGTGTTATTTTCAAACGTAGCTCCTCCAATCAGATATAGAGGATGCTATGCGTTTTTCCACCTGACCTAATTGGATTTTGGAGTTAATCTTATATTAATTCCGAATTGATACAATATCATATATTGTATAATTTTATAAGAAACTAATTAAATAAAATAATATTAAATCCGTCCCACAGATTTAATTACTTATTTATTTAACTTTAAATAAAGATGAGACTGAGTTATATTTGATTTATTCCCATAAATCAAATTTGAGATATCCTATCAATTTAAATTTCGAATTTCAAACGTGATAGAGATTTAATTTATCCTTATAAATTAAATCTTATAAATATCTCTTATATGAGATATCCTATCAATTTGAATTTCGAATTTCAAACGTGATAGAGATTTAATTTATCCTTATAAATTAAATCTTATAAATATCTCTTATATGAGATATCCTATCAATTTGAATTTCGAATTTCAAACGTGATAGAGATTTAATTTATCCTTATAAATTAAATCTTATAAATATCTCTTATATGAGATATCCTATCAATTTGAATTTCGAATTCAAACATGATAGGGATTTAATTTATCCTTATAAATTAAATCTCATATATCTCATATATATAATATATATATATATACGAATTTATATATATACGAATATAAATATAAATAAATATATATATACATTCACCTGGATCTTTCATTGAATCTGGACATGTCTTAGATTCAATGAATCTGGACATCATAGCTCGTGTTGGGCTATTTTGTGTGCGACCCTGTAGGCCCATATGAAGTTGGCAGTGGGCCATTTGCTATACTAGCCCACAAGTCGCAAGCGGTCTCTAGCAAGACATAACAACTACCCAAATCATATGAGGATCGATAAACGATGTAACCTTTTATACAACCATATCATGTCCCTTCTGTCACGCGATATTTTGGTCATGGATGAGGCATGGATAATGTCATCCTCCTATTCCCGACCGTTACTTTCTCGATCCCTGAGTAGTCTGACTATAGAAATGGAACTACCTTTCCATTACAGTATGGCCATACATTTCTCAGACTCACTCATCGAGGGGCCCAGTAATATCTCTCCACGAATGTGAGGGACAAATTCCATCTTGACCATTCACATTCCTCCGCATGAAAAACCACTAAGCCCAAACATAGTCTTTATGATCACTCGGTCAAAAGTGACTTTTGACTAGGTCAAAGCTGAGCGTTTTGTCATGTAGGAATCCATGATGATCTCAGGTCAAAGGGCATATTGACATGGTTTGTATATGAGAGAAGCTTATGACGTTACCCATGCAGTTCTCTCATAGCGGGTCGGTCCAACACCCTGTACTCTTACATGTGCTTATGACTTTGATTTATATCTCTATACATCTTCAAAGTCATACTGGTCTTATTTCATCTGTGCTCCCACATAGATGATCGACCAGGGACATTTAGGATAATATCATGAATTATCCAAGGATGGTCATCATAGTAAACATGCAAATAATATGATAACTCAATTAATAAATTCATAAATCAATAATGTTCATAAGACAATGATTGGCCCCTAGGGCACGATTTCCAACATATATGAGGTAATCTGATCTCATTCTATCCAGGCTTACATACCGATAAATACTATTATCGAATCACGGGTGTTATCAAACTCCCATCAAATTCACTAATACGTGAATAACTTTTTGTATTGAACTTCTTCCGGAGTTCTGTCAGATCCAGGACATCTGACACTATAGGGTACACCTTCCTGTAATTTGCCCACTTATATTTGAAGTCCATGAAATCTGATAAAATTTTAAATAACTTTTAGACTATCAGATAAATATCTACTGTCTGGAGCCTTAATAAAATGTATGTATCATGTCAGATTAACCAGCATACCTTCCTCTATTTATTGATGGAATATGGGACGAAATACTTCTGGGCAGTTCTAACCCTTGTCGGCTGATCTTTCTATAATTACAATTTTGCCCTTGAACTTTTCTCTTAATTACATTTATGTCCCTAACTTTTTGCATATTTATATTTAGGTCACTAAACTTTTGAAAATTACCACTTTTGGCCCAACTTTTGTTTCTACTTTAACTTTTGGCCTTTAAACTTTTTTAATTTTCGTTTAGGTCCCTTTCTTCCTTCAAGACTCATTTAACCTTTATCATTTCTTCTGATCTTCATCATAATCCTTTCCAAACCTCTTTCCACTATCAGTACTATATGGATAGGGAAAAATTAGGATATGACATACATCATCATCAACATGATGACACATTCTCATGCTCAACCAAACACCATAATCAATAAGCAAGCAAACAATTGAACAAACATGAGTTATAGTTAGGTATTCTTGCTACCTCTTAGTTATCCTTGTCAAGGTCTTCTTGAGGTGCTTTCCTTCCTTCCTAAATGTCAAAACCTAGCCATTACATAATAATATCAAGTTACAACTCAACTTCAACACAAAACCAAGATTACGTTTTCACTAGCTCCCTTTCTTTCTCTACTTTATGTTTCTTACTTCCATCTTTCCAAAATAAATTCTCATGGTTCATTTCCACATAATTTTTCATGTAGAATCCAAATATGAAACTAGAATTTCCAAAATCAAAACACTTTAGTTGCTATAGTACCAAACCGAAGTGAAGCCCTTGATTGCCAAAATTTCACATTTTGATTCCAATGCTTCCAATACTTGTTCTCCTACTTTATCCCCACACAATTTTCTATTTTAAACTCATTGGAAGAATCAAAATCATGAAATTCCATTATATGAACAGTGTCATGCCCAATACCAGCAATAACATAAAACCCTAAATTCAAACAGTCTTGAATTCCCAAAACATAAAACTCATATTTTAACCATATATGAGCAGCAGTTCCAGCAGAAACCATAAGGGAAATATAGCATGAAAACCGTTTAAAACCATGAGCTAACTTGCTAGAACAAAGGTCAAGATCAAGGGAGATGATTACCTTGATTGTTACTTCACTTTGTGTGCTTCTTTCTTGGTTGAATGGAAATTTTGCAAGAGTTTCCCTATGGTTCAACATGCATACCAAAGCCATCTGAATAGGGGATATTTATAGAGAAATTTGGGTTAAAATGGATGGCCAAGATCAATTTGTGCACTATTTGATCTAAGGGCTCACATTTAATCTTGAATTTAACTTTTTCCAAAAAAAATAATTATGACATCATAAAGGACAGGTCATGGGACACCTCATAGGGGTATGTGGCGTGATTTCCATGTATGGAAGCTTCTAGAAAAATTCCAGTCCAATCCGGTACCGATTGGAGCGGTTTCACAACAACCGGATTAATTTTACCCCTCTTTGTACTACCTCAGGGCATATACTGGCTCAACTAATTTTATTTATACCATGTGCCACGTTTTTAGCCTGTCCTAACTGACCAAAATGCCCTCCATCCATCACTGGTACAATATTCATAATTTCACACTTTTCCTGGACACTGGCCCCTTTTACTGATGAACTGGTACCTTAGGTTTTGGGCACTCCTTACCGTCATCATAGGCCTATATATTAGGTCATCTGAGTTCATTCTATCTAGGCTTATTTACTCATAAGTTCCATTATGGGAATAACTTTTTGTACAGGACTTCTTCTGGGGTTCTGTCAAATTCATAACATCTGACATTGTAGGGCATACTTTCCTATAATTCCCCCACTTATATCTGATGTCCATGGAATCTGATAAAAATTCAGATAACTTTTAGACTATCAGATAATTTTCTGCTATCTGGAGCCCTAATAAAATTTCTGTATCATGCCAGATTAACCAGCGTAACTTGCTCTATTTACTGATGGAATATGGGACCGAAAAACTTTTGGGTAGTTATAACCCTTTCCGGGTTGATCTTTCTATAATTACAATTTTACCCTTGAACTTTTTACTTAATTACATTTAAGTCCCTTAACTTTTGGAAATTACCACTTTTGGCCCAACTTTTATTTCTACTTTAACTTTTTGGCTCCAACCTTTTCTAATTTGCATTTTGGCCCCTAAAAGTTCTTTAGTTCATAATCCCTTCCTTTCCTTTCTTAATCTGATACAGTTTATGGTAAGATTCTCATATCTATTTCACATAAACTGTATAGTTACATCATGTAAGAAAATTGGGGATATGATATTTCTCTTCCCTTAAAATAAATTTCGTCCTCAAAATTTACAATACCTTTACATTACTAAAATAGTTCAAGATATGCTTCTCTCATCCTTTCCTCTGCTTCCCAGGTAGCTTCATTCTTTGTTAATCCCTTCTAGACCACCTTTACTAGAGAAATTTGCTTATTTCGCAATTGGTTGACCTTTCAATCTACAATATGTACTAGTCTAACTTAATAAGTCAGGTCATCTCATAGTGTAACATCATCCTGCTCAACCACATGCGACGGATCTGGAACATACTTCTTTAACTGGGAAACATGGAACACATTATGGATCTTGTTGAGATGTGGAGGAAGAGCTAATATGTAAGCCACTGATCTTACTCTTAAGAGGATCTAAAATGGCCCAATGTATCTAGGATGTAGCTTCTTCACTTTGATCGATTGCCCAGCTCCTGTCGTCGGAGTTAACTTAAGGAATACATGCTCTCCTTCTTTAAACTCTAATGGCTTCCTTCTAACATTAGCATAACTCTTCTGTCTACTTTGAGCTATCAGCAATCTCTTTCTAATCTTATCAATATATGCTACAGTCTGATCTACTATATCAGGACCAAACATCCTCCTTTCGTTCAACTCCACCCATCACAAGGGAGATATACACTTTCGTCCATCAAGTGCTTCAAACGGGGCCATCTGAATGCTAGCTGATAACTGTTGTTATAGGCAAACTCTATAAATGGCAGATGTACATCCCAACTCCTTTTGAAATCTAAGACATAAGCTTTCAACATATCCTCAAGTATCTGGATCATTCTCTCAGATTGACCATCTATCTGAGATGGTAAGCTGTACTAAATCTGAGAGTAGTGTCTATTTCTTTATGTAAAGCTCGCTAAAAGTTTGACGTAAATCGTGGATCTCTCTATCATATATGATACTATTGGGAATACCATGTAATCTAATAATCTCCTTTACATACAATTTTGCTAGCTTCTCCAGGGAATCTCTCTTATTGATTGTTAGAAAATGAGCTGACTTAATTAATCGATCAATTACTACCCATATAGTATCATGCTTAGTAGGACTTATAAAATTCTCCTTTACATAACTATAATTAACCACATTAAATCATTTGAAATTTGTCATAGCTAGAGAAATAGAGTTTTTCTTCTAAAGAATTAACCATGATAGAAAAAAAGATAAAGCTACCCTCAAGCGCTATCATGGTTAAAAAGTTCAACTTCTTTCGAAAAGGTTATCCATGATAAAAAAGAGTAAAACTTATATAAAGGTACTATCATAGATATAAAACCTTTGCACAATAATTACATATAAAACCATGTTAGAAAGGATTTGACCCCACTAACATGGTTATATAGTTTAAACACTCGATTAACCCTATCATCACAATCATCCTCACAATCATCTCGAATTTGCCTTTGGGTATCAAATTCACAAATAACATTACATAAACCCACTTCACAACCAAGATCTGGTAAAATCTCCATTCATAAATCAATTCTCAATATCCCATATTTTAAATAGTGGATCCACAATCAATAAATCACAAGCAGTCGTCTAGCACTTTAAACCCAATACCAGCATGTATTCCCAGTATCAAATCCAAATAAAAGATCACATCATATCAGGATATGCAACATGAGCTTTACTATGGTAATATATAACTATTTCACACATAAACCAAGAGGAAGAGGCTATACAATTGATATAGCACAACTCAAGCCTTCGAAGCCTTCCCTAATGTCCTAGCGTGAAACTATCACTAGAAAAATGTTAATAACATGGGGTGTGACAAATGTCTTAATAACCAAAAATCCTACTCATTATGCATACTAACATGTGGTCGTGAGGTGTCAGTGGGACAGTTAATAAAATACACGAGATAGAAAATAATTTATCATAACATGATCAAATCAAAATATCAACCCGGTTCCTCTCATCAAACCAACCGAACCGCCTTATACCTGTCGACCGAACCCATAGGCTAGTGATAACTACCATATGAATGGCAACTCAAAAAGCTAACTGGTCGAGTGTTATGGATTGGCCAAAATCCACAGAGTACAAGACTGGACCATGGGTTCATTCCCCTTCAGTAAACTGGTAGGGGTGTCGCAGCACCTCGATAAACTGGTAGGGCAAGTCCCTCAGTAAACTGGTGGGACAAAATCCAACCATCAAGCTCTAATGGAGGCTATACCACGTGGTAGAAATATAACTCTATCACCACCAATCCCTAATGCATAATTCTCAAGATATTCACAATAATCAAAATCTCAATAGTTCAATAATCAATAACATCAATAAATGACATAATGGAGTTTTACTCCAAATAATAACTTTCTTCAAATTCCAATCTCAAGATATAACAAGTTTTTAATCTTTATTTAAACTTTCCAAATCCCACAAGATAAATTTTTGATAAAATTAGCAATTAACTTTTATCAATATAATCATATCATCATCAATAGATTTATATATATCAAATCACTCACAAACATTATATTAGCGAACACAATGAGTGAAAAGTGGTTACCTCTCGCCAAAGCTAATAAAAATACCATAAATGAGGAGCCCCGTGCTTAGTTCAAAATTCACTAGTCAATCTACATCATTTGTTAAATGTGCGTCAATAAGTTTTTAATTGAACACAATATATACTTTTAAATAAATATTTACTTTTATCTTCTAATTCTATTTTATTTATAAATTCTTAGCTCAATACCATAACTTAATTTATCTATTCCAATCACAACTCTATAATCCAATAACTTCATAACTTCAAAATTTTCATCCAACTATCATAAAATCCCACAATTTGCCCACTTTAATCTAAAGGAAAATAACTACAATTTATCGATTTCTCAAATTGTCATTCTAATGATAATCTTATATTGTCCCAACTTTATTCTACTCGTATAAATTCTCATTTAACATCAAACTCCTCAAACAATTCAAAAATCCCAAATTTACACCGCTTAAAGTTTTACCCAAAATTTTCAATGTTCACATTTCATAATCAACCTCAAAAAGCATAATTCATAATTTCAATCAAACTCTAACTTTAATTTACTTAAATCAACTACTAAATCCTCCAATTATACAAAATACTCAAATCCCTTAACTTATAATTAACACTCAATATACTAAACATTGAGTTTAATCACCAATCAAATTGCTAAACAAATAATCAATTTAATTACATAAATTTAAAGTTCCTACTTTTCACTTCTAATTTCCAAATCCCACTCAAAATATCTAAATATTCATTTCAATATTAAATCACATCATTCCTAAATTTTAATAACTTATTTGCACCATCAATTAAGCCATAATTATTTAATTTAATCAAAATCCCCAATTTATCTAATCTAGGGTTTCAACAAAAATACCCATTTTTAATTTACAAGCTCTAGGTACAATCTAAACCGATTTAATATTAATTATACCTCCAATAAACATAACTCAATCATTAAACTCAAATTAAATTAACAAAATTTTTATATTAAATCATCTCTACTCTCTAACATTTAAACCCTAACTCTAAACCTCTTAAATATTGCAAATAGAAAAATTATAAATTGATTAAATGCAAGTATTCACTTACCTCTACAATTCTATAGTTCTCATTTGTTGAAAATCTACACTTGTTTCAAACCCTAATCTTCAAATTTGTTTTGCTGCCAACAAAAATTATATCTCTGAATAGCTCTCATTAGTAGAGAAATATTTAGAAACTAATCATTATAGTTGGAAATTTTTAGGAGCAAGAATAAAGCTCTAAAAATATATGCAATTTTCTATGGTAGAAGGAGGTGCCGCTGTCGGCGACACAGAAGATGAAAGACGAAGAAAGAAGGAATTGAAATGAAGTCAGGAGAGGGAGGAGTGTGAGGTATAAGTATAATGGTGTGGGTCCCACGCCATTATAATATATATATTTATCTTTTTTTTTCTTTCACTTCCATTTTTCTTTTTCTTTTTCCTAACCAACACGAATGCCTCTTCTTTTGATTTTTTTTCTTTTCTCTTTGTTTTTATTCAATTCTTTCTTTTCCTGTTTCTTGTTCTGTTTCTGTTTCTTTTTTCCTTTCATTTTTATTTTGTTTTGTCTCTCTCTATACTTTTTTTAAATGCTAAAAATTAAAAATTCTTTTCTAATTACTCTTAAATCATATCTTAACTCTTAATATTATCTAAATATATTTTCTTAATTAATTATCAATTATTTAGTTTATCTAAAAATTTGAATAATTAAGCACTATTTATATGAGAATATAATTTGGATAAATTCTTTACAATCAAATAATAATACAATAGTTGCCAATTACCATAAAATAACCCAATTGAATTTAACTCAACATAAATATAAATAAATACATATTACCTTCAAATTTTAACTCTTATTTTATTGTTTCCTAATTTTATAATTCTATATATGAAATAATATATTTAAATTATTCTAAACCTTAATTTACTTAATAAATTACGTTCTAATGTTACTCAAATATTTAGAATTAAAAATTAGGATGTTATAGGAGTCATGGGCAGTCCCTCAACAAAATCCATGGCAATACTATCCCATTTCTAGTCATATATATCTAGTGGTTGCAATCTTCCTGCTGGCCTTTAGTGTTCAACTTTCATCTTCTGACATGTTAGACACTTTGACACATAAGCCACAACATCCTTCTTCAATCCAGGCCACCAAAATAAGCTCTTAATATCATGGTACATCTTAGTCATACTTGGATGTACTGTATATCTACTCTTATGTGCCTCATCTAGGATATTCTCTATTAATCCCATTGCATTGGGAATATATGGTCGTCCTCAAAATCATAGTAATCCATCTTGGAATACCTCAAAATTCTTAGTTTTCCCTCTTTCTAGCTTATTCTTGAAAATCTCAACGAGCCTATCTTGCTCCTGAGCCTCTTTTATCTCATCCTCAATGAAAGCTTTAATCTACATTCCTCCATAAAAACTTTCTACTGTATGTATTTGATACAAAGGACTCAAATCTCGAACATCTTATATGAATTCTAGCTCTTTGATCATGAGACTTGCCACCTGCACCACCTTTCTACTCAAGGCATCTGCTACTACATTTTCCTTTCTTGGATAGTACTTGATCTAGAAATCATAATCTTTTAGAAATTCCATCCATCTCTTCTGCCTCATGTTCAATTATTTCTGATCTTGTAGATACTTCAGGCTTTTATGGTCGCAATATAGCTCTATGGTAGGTCCATACAAATAATGTCTCCATATCTTGAGAGCATAATCTACTGTTGCAAGCTCCAGATTGTGATTGGGATAGTTCTCTTCATGTGGCTTTAACTACCGAGAAGCATATGCTACCACTCATCCCTGCTATATCAGTACGTATCCCAATCCCTGTTTACTAGCATCAGTGTAGACTACATAAATCTAAGTTGGGTCTGGAATAATCAGCATAAGAGTCTTGGTTAATCTTTACTTTAGTTCATGAAAACTAGCCCCATACTTCTCATCCCACTTGAACTACTGATTCTTTTTTGTCAGCTTGGTTAATAGTAGAGCAATTCAAGAAAAGCCATTAATAAATCTTCTATAATACCCTGCTAAGCCCAAAAAACTTATGATCTCCTTCACTATCCTTGGTTATTGCCCACTTAACACTACTTCAACTTTGCTAGGATCTACAGCTACCCCTTCATGGGATATGACATGACTGAGAAATTTGACTTCTCGCAACCAAAACTTACATTTAGTAAGCTTAGCATAGAGTCATTTCTCTTTAAGAGTACTAAGAACAATACTAAGAACAATCCTCAAATGATCTTTAGCAGATTTAGAGTACAATAAGATATTATCAATAAAAAATACCACAAACTGATCTAGATAAGGCCTGAAGATTCGGTTCATATAATCCATGAAAATTGCAGGTGCATTTGTCAAACCAAAGGGTATTACCAAAAATTTGAAATGACCATATCGAGTCCTAAACACAGTCTTTGAAATATCGTCTGCTTTGATTCTGAGTTGGTGATAACCTGATCTCAGATCAATCTTAGAGAATAAACTTGCACCAACCAATTGGTCCAACAAATCATCAATTCAAGGAAGAGGGTACTTATTCTTAACAGTAATCTTATTTAACTCCTAATAGTCAATGCATAATCTGAGACTGTCATCCTTCTTCTTGATTAATAACACTGGAGTAACCCACGGAGAAACACTGGGTCGAATGAAACCCTTCTCCAGGAGCTCCTCAATCTACTTCTTAAGCTCAATCATCTCATTGGGAGCCATACGATATGGGGCTTTAGATACTGGTCCAGCTCCAGGTATAATATCGATTGCAAACTCTACTTCTTATTCTAGAGGCAATCCTTAAATCTCCTTTGGAAAGACCTCAGGAAATTCATTAACTACATGAATCATTTTAATCCCTTCTTTTACTTCTACTTAAACAGAAAGGAAAGTCATATATCCATGACATCTTTTTCATAGACATCTATTTGCCTGAGCCTCCGTCAAAAAATTCATTTTCACTTCTAGACTCACATTTATAGCTTGTGGACAAAGAACTAGAGTTTTGTTCTTACAATCTAACATTACATTATTAGTAGAGAACTAATTCAATCAAATTATGACATCAATTTCATGAAAGGGCATACATATTAGGTCTAGAGTAGTGCAATAACACTCATATCTAATGACACTATTTAGGCAGACATCTGAAGTAATTCCCTTAGCATTTGTAGGAGTTATCACACATATTGCATAATGTAATTTGCTAATTGTAAGGCCTAACTGCTTAGCACAGTCATAAGAAACAAAGGAATAACTTACACCTGAATCAAACATAGCAATCACGGAATGATTATTAAGATAGATGATACCTTGGATCATCTCGGGTGATCTTTGTGCATCTTCCCTCATTAATGCAAACACTCGCCCTTGAGTGCGTGGCCTCTGATCATTAGCTGCCTGAGGATAATTTCTAAAAAAGTGTCCAGGCTTCCCATAAGTATAACAGACGTTCTGCCCCATCAAACATGGTCTATCTCCATGACTTTTCCTGCATTTGTCGCACACTCTAAACCTTGGGTCTCTATTATTTGTATTGCCCCTATAGTTCCCTCTGTTAGGCTTTTAGTTCTGCTGCCATTGTCTTTTCCTTTTCTTGTTATAGCCACTACCACTGGCTGCATTTCTATCTTGGTTAGTCCTATCATGAGCAACAGTCTCTCTGCTCACCGGTCTCATCAGTATCTGGTGATTCAGGCTATTTTCAATGATCCTGGAACCCTCTACTGCTTTATTGAACTGATGGTACTGTTAGGGAGTCATCTTATCTTTCAGAGTAGCATTCAATCCCCTAATCATCCTCTCCATTATCCACCGTTCATCATCCACCTGTCATAGGTAAGTGGAATATTGAGAAAGACAGATGAACTTTGCCAAGTATTCGTCAAAAGATTCTTTCTCCCCTTGCTCAGCATAAGGAATTCTGCTTCTCTTTCATCCCACACTGACTGGGGAAAATACTTCTCATAAAATTGCTCAACGAACACTTCCTATGTAATAGGAATATGTTTGGTTAGTAATACCAGTTTAGTATTCTTCTACCATCTATCAGTATCCCTTTCTAGCTAGTAGATTGCCATCTATGCTTTACTCTCAGATGGACAACCCAGTACCTTAAAGATCTTCTCTAGTCTGCTGATCCAATCCTCTACTTTTTGTACATCAAACATTCCCTCAAACGTCAGAGGACTATGCTTACAGAACTTAGCCATCCACTATTGAATACCAGCAGGATCTACACGATCAGAGCATTTCCTAAGCCAAAATCCTTTGCTCATAAACCAAAATGTCATATCCCTAGTTTTAACCTCAATCATAATTTATTAGAAGTCATTGGAACCAATTACATGATCATTTGCTTTGAAAACATCAATTTTCAAAAGAATTGCTCTAAGATACTGTTCACTTTTACTGTTCATTTGGTAATTCCAGAACATGTACCCTACTTTAAAAATTCATAATTAATTGTAAAAAAATTAAAATAATGTGGTTCCAATTTCTAATGAAATATCTTTCATAGATATTTGAGGGAAAAATATGAAACTGAGGTTTTCTTGTCCGCCTGAAATCAGTTTATTGGTTAAAAATACTGTTCATTTGGTAAAGTCTGGAAGTTCTAGTTTCTTTGCCTTAACTTCAAAAATTCATTTCTCTTTGGTTACTTATCCAAATTAACCATGTTACCTATGGATTTGAATCTCTAAATGTCCTCTTTAAGATCATAAAATTTTATAGAAAAATTCGTTCATTTGATATATAAAATCATTGCGTGAACGTCACTTCCTCTCCACGCTCGTTTTACCTTAATTCCAGATCTTAATTCCAACTTCAAAAAATCATAACAAATCAAATTCTTAACCAATTGAGGAGTTCTTGGTGTCCATTTAAAGCTCTGTATCTTAAATATAATCATGCCAAATTTCAGGTTAAAATTCATTGTCTTAGAAATTATAACCATCTTCACAAAGCATCAGCCTCAAAACATAGTTACAGAATCATACACCATGCATACTAACCTATCATCCCATAGTGCCATGTAAGTACTATAACTTATTATACAAACTCATCCATCTATGTTTACCCTTTTTCCATGTGAAGTTTCAGCACCTATAACAAGGTTATGTGTAACATCCTTACTTTCATACGTCTTAGGGACCATTCAGTAGTATTTAGAACCACTTATAAGACCTTGGAAGTCCATTAGCCAAATCTGGAATTTTACTCTTTCTCAGATTACTGTTTATATGGTATTCCAGATTACGCAATGAACTTCAAAAAATCATAACAAATTCTAGAAAACTCAAAATGAAGTGGTTCAAAAAGCTAAGTGAATATAACATCTTGAAATTTAAGAGAAAAATAATTTCTAGACCAAATGATTAGCCAATTGATACAGTTTATTTGTTGAAGTTTACTGTTCATTTGGTAAAAAACTCTGGAAACAGATTCTAGTCCCTTACTTTGGAAATTCATTTCTCTTCATATACACATCCAAATGAAATTTTCAACCTATGAAATTAAATCTATGGATGTGTAATACATGCTCATAAAATTTTGTAAAATAATTCCTTCATTTGCTAGGTCAAACTGAAGCCACAACAAAACTGCTTCAAGACCTACGTTTTTACTATTTCAGTTTCCTTTCTTTTACTTTCAATAATTGTTCTAGCATACATGAATCATCTCTTTTGCCTTGTATGAATTCATATACATCATGGGGTTATACAATAATTGTTTCATACAATCTCATCACATAAATAGATACTTTACATGGCTTTGACATACATGGAAAGTGCATAGCATATGCTAACATCTTAAATACTTCACTTTTCTTCTTCCATGCTTTAGCTCTTCTCCATGCATACATTATCCATCATGCTTAACCTAAATTAGTTAGTTATAGGAGAGTGAGATTCTAGGGAATCTCAGTAGCAAACGTTACCACTTAAATATGCAAGATGGATGCTAATGCATGATATGTAGTTTCATTAAACTTTCTTTGATTAGTGACATGCTATCATGCTATATACTTTTGCATAAAGTGCATGGCCATGGAAAACATGTTATCCACAATACATTCAACATCATTTATCATATCACAACATCATTCAAACATCATGTACATGTCAACACATAAGCATACCACATCAAGCACATAAAGAAGTAAGTTCACTACCTTGCACTTAAGCTTTACCCTTGATCTTTTGTACTTGCTCCCTAGCTTCCCAACCATGAAGCCTTTATGTCAATCACTTCCCAACATCTTCTTGGATGTTTCAAGATCCTAAACACATTCATATTCATCACATAATTCATTAGGACTCATGAACTCCAACCATATTTAAGACTAACTTTGTTATACTCTTTGTTGTCATAACTTTCTCTAATCTTCACTAATCCACTTGGCTCTTGAACCAATTAATGTCTTGACTTTACCCTACACAATTTCATATTTTGAATCCATTTATGAGTTTAGAATCATTAAATTCCAGCTCTTTCATGTCTTGCTGTACAGAACTGAATATAAGCACACAATTCTTTCAAAAATTCTCATTTTGATTCTAATGCTTCCCATACTTGCTTCTCCACTTTACCCCACACAACTTTTCATTTTAAAACCATTGGAACCATCAAAATCATGAAATTCCAATCACTGTTTATTCGAGTGAACAGTAATTGTAAGGAATCTCAAAGACTACAACTTGAGATTTTAATATTTCCAAGATTCAAAACCTTTCCAATCCTATACAAAATCATCATATAAACTCAATGGAAGCATTAAATCATTGAAATTCCATTTCTTTCCCTCATGAACAATGAAGACTGAACAGATTCACTCTTGACAAAGTCAAGATTATCAACTTGATTCAACAACCAATCACTTAACTAGCTTGTTTAAACTTCAATCATATGTTTCTAACTTTAATTTCTTCTTTCCCCTTTCATCTAAGGTTTTGGGTAGCACCACCCCTTAGAGAAAACTTAACTTTTCCCCATGAAAACCCAAAGTTCAAGCTCCCAAATCAAAGGAAAATAAGCTAGGAGAGATTGCTTACCTTTAATATCTAGCTTGCTTGAACTTTGGTACCTCGAATCTTCTTTGTCTTTGCTTGAGTTTTCATTTTGCAAGAGTTTCCCCAAGGGTCCATGAAGCCACGGTTTTGATGCAGAAATGAGGGGGTATTTATAGCCAAAATCCATGAAAAATGAATGGCCAAGATTGATTTGGTTACTATTTGATATAAAGGCCCACATTTAATCTTGGATTTAACTTTTTCTAAAAAGAATAATTATAACATCATGTGGGACATCTCAAGGGATACCTCATGGGGGTATGTAGCATGCTCATAGTGTAAGGAAGCTTCTGAAAAAATTCTAGTCCAATTCGGTTCCGATCGGAGTAGTTTCACAATAATTGGACTATTTTTTGTTCTGAATTTTTTTTATAATATACCAGGATATGTATTCTATCCTAAAAATCAATATCTAGGCTTCTCATACCATTAACATGGTCATACTGAATATTTATCTGCCATCCATCCCTTGGAAAATGACCAAAATACTCTTGGTGTCTTTTCTTGCACTGTACTAACCCTAAGGGTAAAATTGTCATTTCACATCTCTTTATACTGCCTCAGGGTGTATCTGGGCTCTAAATAATCCTCTTTATACTATATGACACGTTTTTGGCCTGTCCAAAATGACCAAAATGCACTCCATCCATTACTGGTACAGTATGGGCATATAGGGGCATTTCCGTAATTTCACACTTTTCCTAGACTACTCCTAACTTTGGCCCACTTAACTGTCCAGTCATCACATTGGGCCTAATATGGTGCCATTTAGGCCTTTGTTTGGGCTCATTGCCTTTATGCCGTTTATGGCATAAATCCCAATAAAACTCACCTGATCCTATTTATCGGGTATTTTATTTCTACGTAAAATCCCGTAAGACTTCTACAGGATTCCTTTTCTGACTCTATCAATTTCATAAATTCTTATATTAAATATATGAATTTCCTATAAGGTCTCATCTGATTGTGAGATCTGAAAAATTCTATAATAATTCTTCTGACTTCATAAATTTATATCAATTAATCGGGACCTTAAATCAAAATTATGTGTTGTGTTAAACTGACTGGAATAATTTTGTCTATCTACTGGTAAAATTTGGGTTTGATATGATTCCAGGCATTTTTGGCCTATTTTGGCTCAACTTTTCCATAATTACATTTAGGTCCCTGAACTTTTGCACTTTTGCATAATTGCACTTAGGCCCTTGAACTTTTAGCTATTTGCATTCAAGTTCCTTAACTTTTGAAAAGTATACTTAAGGGCCAAACTTTTGTTTCTACTTTCACTTTTTGCCTTTAACCTTTTCTACTTTTCATTTTAGTCATTCTATTCCTTAAAGAATCATCTAACCTTTATTATATCTTATTATCTTTATCATAATCCTTTTCAAACCTCTTTCCACTATCAATACTATATGGATAGGGAAAAATTAGGATATGACATTATGCATATGGAAGGAATGAGATTTCATTGAAATCCCAATAGCAAGTTACACGAACTATAATATCATGCATGATTAATTAGAAGCTTAACATGTTATCATGAGATGGGAGCGAATTCATAATGGTACATAAGCAAACTCTAACATGCATATTGTCATGACATAACTTGCAAGGAGTTGTAATCATTCATACATAATCATCAACATGATGACACATTCTCAGGCTCAACCAAACACCATAATCAACAAGCAAGCAAACAATTAAACAAACATATGTTATAGTTAGGTATTCTTGCTGCCTCTTAGTTATCCTTGTCAAGGTCTTCTTGAGGTGCTTTCCTTCCTTCACAAATATCAAAACATAGCCATTACATAATAATATCAAGTTACAAATCAACTTGAACACAAAACCAAGAGTAGGTTTTCACTATTCTCTATTTTATGTTTCTTACTTCCATCTTTCTAAAATAAATTCTCATGGTTCATGTCCACATAATTTTTCATGTAGAATCCAAATATGAAACTAGAATTTCCAAAATCAAAACACTTCAGTTGCTACAGTACCAAACCAAAGTGAAGCGCTTGATTCTCAAAAATTCACATTTTGATTCCAATGCTTCCAATACTTGTTCTCCTACTTTTTCCACACACATTTTTCCATTTTAAAATCATTGGAAGCATTAAAATCATGAAATTCCATTATATGAACAGTGTCATGCATAGTACCAGCAAGAACACAAAACCTTAAATTTAAACATACTTGAATTCCAAAGCTTATACCACTTGATTCTAGCTTGTTTAAGCTTGTCTAAACTATCCATAACATAAAACTCATATTTTAACCATATGTGAGAAGCACTTCCAGCAGCAAACATAAGGGAAATATAACATGAAAACCCCTTACCATGAGCTAACTTGCTAGAACAAAGCTCAAGATCAAGGGAGATGATTACCTTGATTGTTACTTCACTTTGTATGCTTCTTTCTTGGTTGAATGGAAATTTTGCAAGAG
The DNA here is from genome assembly GCA_037074615.1 of Leucaena leucocephala. Lineage (NCBI taxonomy): Eukaryota > Viridiplantae > Streptophyta > Magnoliopsida > Fabales > Fabaceae > Leucaena > Leucaena leucocephala. Next base: position 19,543,658 of record CM073515.1, on the reverse strand, counting down.
TTTTCCTATGGTTCACCATGCATACCAAAGCCATCTGAATACGGGGTATTTATATAGAAAGTTGGGTTGAAATGGATGGCCAAGATCAATTTGTGCACTATTTGATCTGAGGGCTCACATTTAATCTTGAATTTAACTTTTTCCAAAAAATAATAATTATGACATCATAAGGGACAGCTCATGGGACACCTCAAAGGGGTATGTGGTGTGATTTCCATGTAAGGAAGCTTCTAGAAAAATTTTAGTCTAACCTGGTATCGATCAGAGCAATTTCACAATAACCAGAATGTGTTCTGTTCCTAATTTTTTATAATATACCAGGATATGTATTATATCCTAAAAATCAATGTCTAGGCTTCTCATACCATTGACAATGTTATATTGAGTATTTATCTTCCATCTATCGCTTGGAAAATGACCAAAATACCGTTGGCATCCTTTCTTGTACTATATTAACCATAAGGGCATAATTATCATTTTATCCCTCTTTATATTGCCTCAGGGCCTATACTGGCTCTTACTAATCATATTTATACCATATCCCACATTTTTATCCTCTCTAGAATAACCAGAATGCCCTCCATCCATCACTAGTACAATATGGGCATTAGGGGCATTTTTGTAATTTCGTACATTTACTACACACTGGCCCCTTCTACTGATAAACTGGTATCATGGGTTTTGGGCCCTCCTTGGCGTCATCATAGGCCCAAATATGAGGTTAACTAAGCTTATTCTATTTAGGCTTACTTACTGCTAAGTTCCATAATTGGATCATGGATGTTCTCAAACTCCGGTCAAAATTTACTAATATGGGGATAACTTTCATACAGAGCTCCTTCTGGGATTCTGTCATATTTATGACATCTGATGTCATGGGGCACAACTTTCTGTAACTTTTCCACTTATACATGAGTTCCATAAGATCTGATAAAATTTCAGATAATTTTCAGACTATCAGATAAATATCCACTATCTTGAACCCTAATAAATTTCTGTATTATGCCAGATTAACCAGCATAAATTTCTCTATTTACTGATAAAATGTGAGACTATAATACTTCCAGGCAGTTCTAAGCCTTTTCTAGCTGAACTTTTCTATAATTACATTTATGTCCCTGACTTTTTGCTTAATTATATTTGGGTCGCTAAATTTTTAGAAATTACCACTTTTGGCCTAACTTTTGTTTCTACTTTAACTTTTGGCCTCCAACCTTTTATAATTTTTATTTAGGTCCCTTTCTTTCTTCAAGACTCATTTAACCTTTATTATCTCTTCTGATTATTGTCATAATCCTTTCCAAACATCTTTCGACTATCAGTGTTATACATATAGGGAAAATTTAGGATATGATAGTTTAACCCCGACTTATCTAAACTAAACACTTCAGGCATAGGGTCTCCTTGGTTCATTGTAGTTTCTGATCCAGTCCTAGCTTTAGTCATCTTTACCCTGCAATAACTAACTTAGTGTCAATTATGGAGATGTTCAATTATGTATCAGTCTATAAATAATCTATTCATAGCATTTCTTAAGCCATAATCCTTTGCTTTGATATCAAAATGTCATATCCTTATTTTCAACCTCAATTATACTTAGTCGGAAGTCATTTGAACCAATTACGTAGCCTTTTGCCTTAGAAAGATGCATTTTCAAAAGATTGCTTCTCGGGTACTGTTCATGGTTACTGTTCATTTGGTAATCCAGAATATGTACCTTACTTTGAAAATTCATAATTAATTATAGAAAAATAAAAATAGGGTGTTTCTAATTTATAATGAAATATATTTCATTTAAATTTGAAGTAAAAATATAAAACTGAGGTTTCATTGCCCCAATGAAATAATTTATTTGTTAGAAAACACTGTTCAGTTGGTAAAATCTGGAAGTTCCAGTTTCTTTGTCTTAAATTAAGAAATTCATTTCTCTTTTGTTACTTGTCCAAATGAACCGTGTTACCCATGGATTTAAAGCTCCAGACATTTTATTTAATCTCATAAAATTTCATAGAAAAACTCGTTCATTTACCATATGGAATTAACGTCGGAACATTACTGCCTCCAGTTGCTCACTTTATCTCAATTCCATATTTTAACTCCAAATTAGAAAACTCATAATAAATCGAATACTTAACCAATTGAGGATTTCTTGGTGTTAATTTAAAGGTCTTTATCTTATCTATTATCATGCCAAATTTCAAGTTCAAACTCGTTGGTTAAGTCATAATAAACATCATCATAAAGCCAAGGCCTCAGCAAACAACTACATGATCATACACTATGCATCCAATCATATCCTTCCATAATGTCAAGTAACCAATATAATTTATTATACAAGTTCAACCATCTATCTTTACCCTTTTTCCTTGAGAAGTTCCATCAACTATGACATGGTTATGCATATGGAAAGAATGAGATTTCATGGAAATCCCAATAGTTAGTCATACAAACTATAATATCATGAATAATTAATTGGATGCTTAACATGTTATCATGAGATGGGAGCTACTTCATAATGGTACATAAGCAAACTCTAACATGCATATTGTCATGACATAACTTGCAAGAAGTTGCAATCATTCATACTTCATCATCAACATGATGACACAATCTCATGCTCAACCAAACATCATAACTAACAAGCAAGCATACCATCAAGCAAACATGAAATTATAGTTAGGTATTCTTGCTACCTCTTGAGCTATCCTTGACAAAGTCTTCTTGAGATGATTTCCTTCCCTACAAATGTCAAAACCTAGCCATTACAAAGTAACATCAATTTACAACTCAACTTGAAAACAATTTCAAGACTAGGTTTTTACTAACTTTTTCTATTTTATGTTCCATACTTTCATCTTTCTAAAATAAATTCTCATAGTTCATTTCCACATAATTTTCATGTAAAATCCAAATATGAAACTAGAATTTCGAAAATCAAGACATATCACAAGCTGTTGTACATAACCGAAGTGAACCCTTAATTTTCCAAAAATTCACATTTTGATTCCAATGCTTCTAATACTAGTTCTCCTACTTTATCCCCACACAATTTTCCATTTTAAACCCATTGGAAGTATCAAAACCATAAAAGTTCCAACATATGAATAGTATCTTGTACAGTAGCAGCCAAGAATACAAAACCCTAACCACTTGCATACTTGAATTTCCAAGCTTAAACTACTTGATTCTAGCTTGTTTAAGCTTGTCTAAACTATCTATAATATAAAACTCATATTCTTATCACATGTGGACAGCACTTCCAGCAGCACCCACAAGGGAAATAAGTCACAAAAACCCCTTCAAACCAAGAGCTAACTTGCTACATTTAGGTCCCTAAATTTTTATTTAATTACATTTAGGTCCCTACACTTTTGGTTAATTGTATTTAGGTCCCTCCTTTTGTTTCTACTTTCACTTTTGGCCTTTTCTAATTTTTATTTAGGTCCCTAAACTTTTCTTAGTTAATAATCCCTCTCTTTCCTTCCTCAATCTGATACAGTTTATTCTAAGAATCTCATGTCCATTACATATAAATTATACATATACATCAGATAGAAAAATTGGGGATATGACAACACCTCATGAGCACATGTTAGTATGAATTATTAGTAGAATTGTTGGTTACTGAGTCGTTAGTCTCACCCTATTTTTATTAACATTTTTCAGGTTATATTCTCATCTTATGACCCAGGGAAACTTCAGAGACTTGATTAAAGCTATATCAATTATATAACATTCTCCTTTGAATGTATGTGTAGAATATTTGTATATTACCATAGTAGGGTTCATTATACGAACTCTAATATTATATAAAATATTATTTGGATTTGATTATGGGAGTTCATCTTGGGGATAATATTCTAAATATCCATGATAGACTCTTTTAAATTATTAATTATTTCTTCAATTTTATTAAAATTGCATAGATTCTTATATTATTTTAATATATACACTTTAATCTAATTTTTAATATATTTAAGAATATTTTATAAAATATTCTATTATTACCTTTTTTAATTAATATACTTGTTTATAGAAAAGTGTAATATTTATATTATAAAATCAAGTCTATAAAGTTTCTATCTAGTTATAATATACAATTTATAAAAGATTCAACAATTTATATGTCCTAAATAATTTGAATCTTCTTAATATTTTTCTATCATAATTTTTTGTCTATTAAGAGAAGTCTTTTTATAACCATGGTAGAGTTCATTTAAATTTTAGTTATACTCTTTTCTACCATGGTTAGCTCTCTTGAAATAAACTAAATTTATTTATAATATTATTTTTAAATAATTAATAATAATTATGTATGAGGAGAATTTTACATAAATCCTCTAGTATTCCCATTTCTTGTAAATCTAATATTGCCTTCAAATCGTCCTTGAAGGTACCCTATATATTGAGAATTGTTCCAACAATGCTGTCACACACATTTTTCTCCACATGCATGACATTAATACAATGCCTTACATGAAGATGTTGCTAATACGAAAGATCAAAGAAGACTAATCTTTTTGTCCATATATTTTTCTCACATCTCTTGGTAGTCTTATTGAAAGTAATGTTGATCTCTTTCACCATTTTATAAACTTGCTCTCTAGCCAATGGCTTTATAACATTTTCAAATTCTTGGCTGCCAAAATGTTTTTCTTCAGTCGACAGTATGGGTGGTATAACATCCTTCTTTTCTTACATCTTAGGGACCAAACGGTAGCATCTGGAACCACTTCCAAAGCTGTCGAAGTCAAATTACTCAATCTGGAATTTTACTCTTAGCGAGTACTGTTCACTGTGCGAATTCCAGAGGAGTGACCTGACTTCAAAAAATCATAACTAATTCTATAAAAATTAAAATAGAGTGGTTCAAATTGATACACGAAGATAACATAATGATATTTCAGGGAAAAATGAATAGTTGACCATTATTTGACCAGGTCAATGTTGGTCAATGTTTCGAAATCACTGTTCCTCCAGCGTCCTGTCCCTGATTCCAGCATTCTGGTCCCAAATTTGATAAATCATATCTTTATGTGTAGACATCCAAATAAGACATTCTATATATTAAATCGAAGCTTGGCATGTCTAATATTTACTGGAAAAATATCATATATTTATTCAATCATTTACTATTTATAATTACAGCTCAAATGTCATTACCTCCCCACGAGTTACTGTTCATAGTGACAATTTCCAGCAATTATACATACATGAATCACATATTAATCATGCTAAGCAATTAACATCTCTTCATGCATATTTATCTCCTCCATCTTGAGAAGACCTGCTGTAATTGGATTGATATGGAAGGGGTGAGATTTTTGGGGAAATCTCAGTAGCAAACGGTACTAAACAATGCATGCATTAATGTGAATACTTGTGCTTGCTTGTGAAAGTGTTAATATTGCATAATGTGCATGCTTCCATGTTACATATGAAATACAATTAGCCAAAGTAATCATAGGAACAGATCTTCATACATAAGCACATATTCAACACAGTTCAACAAAGCCATAGCACATCAAGCATAACATTCAATGCATACAAGTTTAGGATTAGTTTACTACCTGACATGTAGCTTTTCTTCTATCTCTTAGCCTTTGCTCTAAGGTTCATTCTTTCCATAGGTTAGAGCCTATACATAGCATAATAATATATTCATTATTATTCTATCAGTATAGCTTTATTTAACTCATGTTTAACTTGGGGTGATATCCTTACTCCGACATTCCCCTGACTTTCTTTCTACCTTTAGCTACCTTTATTAATAGAGATATTTTTCTATTCTAACTACTAAGAGAAATCCTTTACTTTCTATTCATAATAATACCTTTGAGAAACTTATCTTTACAAGTTTACATTGTATATGCTTGAATAAACTGATTAGTGTGATACTCTATTTTTCTATCTCACACACTAACTATACATTAATCCATTGGGTAATCAATTAATATAGCATATCGTTTCTGAAAGGTCAACTATATTTAATTATGAACTCAATCCTTAAAACATTTATTTATTACATACTCAATTAATGATTTTAACAACTAAATGATCCTTTTTGATTAAGTATACTTAGAAAAAGCTACTAATTCAAAATGAAGGCTAATTATGATTCTAATGGCCACAACCGAAGTTAATACTATTTAAGAACTCAACATTGAATGAAGATAACAACCAACTGACTATTAGAACAACTTCCAAATTTGTTACATTCTAAGTTATTCTTCATTCTTTATGGAATTCCATATTCATTGACCTTCAGTGTGTAACATCATATTTACTCTTTAAGAGAGATTCTAAAAAATTTTCTTTCATTCTATTAGCTTAAGAGATCAGTTCTCTTAAGTTGAGATCATAACCTTATTAGAAAGTAAGGGGGAGTAATTGAGAGAATCAATTGATGTACTGAAGGCACCAAGAGCCTATTGTAATCTTGAAGATAGTGAAAATCTCAGAAGGTGTCTGAGGATTGGACGTTGGACAAGAGTTTAGTCTGAACCAATATAAATTGATTTGTGTCTCCTCAGTGAAATCTTTCTTATCTTCATTCTTCTTTATCAAGCATATATTGTTCTTTCTGTTGAAACTTAGATTTCATTTAAAAATTTTAAAACACCCAATTCACCCCATATTGGGTGTTTCTACCTAAACTAACATTTGGTATCAAAGCATGTCTCTGGGAAAAGATTTAACAATTTCAAGAGAGATCCTGAATCAATTGCAGGATTTGGAGATAGAGTATTACCAAAAGGAAGCTCTACAACCAAAGTTGCAGGATTCAACAGAGAAAATTTTATGTTCTAGAAAATGATCATGAAATTTTTTATCAAAGCTTATAATATGGGCTTTAGGATGTCATAGAAGACGGGAATTATATTCCCACCAAAATTGTTGATGGAGTCAAAATCCCAAAGCACCAAAGTGAATTAAATGACAATGACAAAAAGATTATACTATTAAATGACAAGGCAATCAATATTATAACATGTGCCTTGAGTTAAAAGGAGTACTTCAGAGTATCTAGTCTGGAAATAACCAAGGAGATATGGAAAGCACTCAAAGTAGCCACGAAGGAGACTATGGGCGTGAAAGAAAGTAAAGTCAATACACTTAAAATAGAATTTAAACTTCTCAGAATGGCGGATAGGGAAAGTGTCCAAGAATAGAAGCAAGGTTTCAACATTTAATTAATCATCTAATAGTAGTTGGGCAATCCTATAGCTAAAGACATCAAGTATGTAAGATTGTCAATGGTCTTACTAAAGAATGTGAACTAAAGGTCACAATGTAACACCTTACTTTTGTATATCTTAGAGACCATTCTGTAGCATCTAGAACCACTTAGACATCCATTGAAGTTCAATTACAAAATCTAGAATTTCCAAGCTTCACAAGTATTGTTCATATAGTAATTCCATATTAAGTGATGAACTTTGAAAAATCATAATTAATTCTAGAAAATTTTAAATAAAATGGTCTAAAAAGATACTCAAAGCTAATATGTTGCACTTTAATGGAAAAATAAATTTCAAACCAAATGCTCATCCAATTAGTAGAGTTTAATCGTCAAATATCACTGTTCATTTGGCCAAAAATTTTGGAAAACAGTTTCTAGTCCCCAAATTTGAAAAATTCATTCTCTTTGTATTAACATTGGAATATGACATTCTTGGTGTCAAAATGAATCCTTACATGTTAACTAAATATCTATAAAATTTCATATATTTATTCCAATATTTACTATTTTTAATTACATTTCAAATGCCACTGCTTCCTCTGGAGTTACTGTTCACAATGACAAATTTTAACAATTATCTTTACATACATATACACTTCAAACATGCAACTAATTCCTATCTATTCTTCTTGCATCTTCATCTCCTTATTTATACGAAACTCCTACTGTGATTGGGATATGAAGGGATGAGATTTCTAAGAAAATCTTAGTAGCAAATGGGACTAAATTATGTATGCTTCAATGTAAATACTTATGCTTACTTGTGCTTGTGTCAACATTATTTAATGTGCATGCTTCCGTGTAACATATGAAATACAATTAGCCAAAGTAATAATAAAAAATAGAGCTTCAACCATATACATATATGCAACACAATTTAACAAAGCCATAGCATAACTAAGTATAAAATCCAACACATACAAGTTTAGGATAGTTCACTACCTTATTGATTTTCTTTCTTTTATTCTTTTCCTTGTCCTCTTTCCTTGCTAAGTGGTTGCCCTCTTAAGTCCAAAAAACAAATCCTAAACATCACATATTCATCCCTTCATCATGATCCAATTCAACTAGCATATAAGGACATTGAACTTCATCAATTAACCCCTGACTTTCTTAATTTGTTGTTAATTGTCTTGTCCTTCGAATTAATTTATATGTTGACTTTACCCCACACAATTTCAAATTTTGAATTCATTTATAAACTCACAATTTCAAAATTCTAGCAACTGCCTTTAATCTGGATAGAACCGAAATATGCCCTCTTTATTTCCAAATATTTTAATTTTGATTCCAATACTTCTAATCCTTGTTTCTCTATTTAATCCCACATAATTTTTTATTTTAAAACCATTGGAAGCATACAAATTATGAAATTCGCATCACTATTCATGCATATGAATAGTAACAAAGAGGGTTTTACAATTCTATTTTTCAATTCCAATGCTTCCAAAGTTCCAATCTTATTCAATCCTAAGCCTAATCATCATTTGAATTCAACAAAAGCATTAGATCATTGGAATTCAACTTCCTTGTTCCAAAATAGCCCTAGGCCAAATGGCCTCCATCAATATCTAAGTCAAGAATACAACTTAATTCAATAACAATCATTAAATCTAACTTATCTAAGTGTTAATTACATGATTCTAGCTTAATCTTCCTTTTCTTCATTTATTCTTGATTTTTGGCCAGCATAAGGATCAAGGAAGAAATCCATTTTCTAACCATTAAAACCCAAGTTTCAACCTTCCAAAACATATACATAACAAGTAGGAAGATTGCTTACCTTATGTCTTAGCTTTCTTGGATCAAAGTACCTTGGATTTCTTCCTTGAATTGCCTTGGTTGAGTCTTCATTTTTCAAGAATTTTCCCAAGCCAAAAATACTTCATTCTTGGCATCATTAGAGGGGCTATTTATAGGAAGAAGCTTGACTCCTAGGACCAAAATATCCTTCCATTCTCTAATTATTACATAGCCTTAATTTTGCATATGATTGGTTGCTTAATTTCTTAATCATCATTAACTTAATTCTTATATTATTTTAATATAATTGAGCACATAGGATAATCATTTTCTTCTTGTCTTAGTGCCATGTGGAGGGAGTGTGGCATCTACAAGGCACCTCATAATGCCACCTTATGGCATTTGCACCTTCCATGAACTTTCCATTCTTTCTTTCCTTTTATTAATTCATAAAATAGTGTAAAAACTCCGTTTGAATTATAACAACTCTCTTAGCATTTTGGGCCCCCACTTTAAGCCATTTTGGACTAAAATTGGGTCCCACTAAATTTTTGGCACATATCCCAAGGCACTTATTTTAATTTCTTATATTGATATCCTTAAATTATCCTAATTTTTGAGATAAATTCTATAAAATTATTTTAATATTTCTAAAAGTTTTAGAAATTTATTCTAATATAAAATGAATTTTCTATAAAGTCTCTTAATTTTTTGAGACTCAGAAGTCCTGATAAAAATTCTATACGTTTCTTTATATCCTTTGTCGGCGTCTTATTTCACCTTAAATTCTCTAATTAATTCTACAGACTCCTTTTTGACTTATGTTAGCTTCATAAATTCTTATATTAATTATAAGAACTTAATACAAAATTTTATTTGATTTTGAGGTCTGAAAGATACTATACTAATCTTTAGATTGTAGAAATTAATATCAATTTTTTGGGACCTTAAAGCATAATTCTAATAAATATACCTGACCCAAATTCTATTCTTTATTTATTGATAAAATTTAGGACAAAAAAGTTTTGGGCAATTTTGGGTCTTTTCTGGTTTAACTTTATATATTTACACTTTTGCCCCTTAATTTGACAAAATTGTACTTTAGTTCCTAAAATTGCCCAATTTCATTTTATTCCCTTTCTAAAAAATTTGAAATTTCAATTTGGTACCTAAAATGTCAAAACTCCATTTAAGTCCTTGAACTTTTTATTATTATTTACTGTTTAGTCTATGAACTTTTATTAAATTGCAATTTAGCCCCTTTGACTTTACAAACTTTATACCTTCGCTCTTTCTTTAGCTTAAAACTTATCTAATCATTATCTTTTCTTCTGATTATCACCCCAATCCTTTCATAACCTCTTTCTTCTATCAGTCTTATACATATAGGAAAAGTTTAGGATGTTACATTTCTACCCCCATTAAAATAAACTTCGTCCTTGAAATTTAATAAGTACCTTAATCAAATTATCTTGAATATATCTCCTCTTTATATCCTTTTTTTCTTTTATGACTAAGGCTTGTGGTATTGATAAGACACATTTTGTATATCATTTCTATGACATTTTTAAGAGTGTTATAACAACTTTACCATTCATTTTATGTCTTAAATTGTACTTTTGTGATAATACATGATTGTGAGTGGCAATATGATAATTAAAGGGTAAAATGGTAAATTAACTCTTCCAAACTGCATATATTATGTTATTTACTTATTTGGACTTTTACATTGAGCTTTTATGTTGGATTGTAGGCATTTTGGAAGAGAGCAAGGACCAGGATAGAAATAACAAGTCAATGAAATTGAAACCATGCTCCTACGCCTTTTAGTCTCGACCAAAGAGTTCGCCAGCCACGACCTTGATTTTTCTTGAAGTCTCTCTATGTTTACAGTCCATGACCAAAACATGGATCTGGTCACGACTAAAATGTGAAATCCCTAAAACTACATATTTTGAACATACAGAAATAAAAGGAGAGGATGGCTGTCGTTAAGGAGGAGGATGGTTTTTATCCTAATTAGGCTAAAAAGCAATATTAGAGCACTTTCTAATCACCTTCTCCATATCTTCTATCGTTCTATACCTCTCTACAGACTTTTTCACATCTCTACACCATCAATCTACCGTCTTCTCATTGTTTCTTCATGGCATCACATCTAGACAGTGATTACAGTACAGTAGGAGTCATTAGAGGCTAAATCTTTAGTCTCTTAGTGATAAATCTAATGTCTTGAGCTCATAGACTGAAACGGGGAGTTTCTACTGTTCTAATTTGCATCTTCTCATATTATGATTGCTGCTAGATCTAGGGTTTTCATTTTATGAGCAAGTTTTGAATATCGATTGATCATTCTCATATTAGACTTTGTAATTAAATTCGAATGATTTGAACGTTTTCTTTTTAATAGAATATTTTAGTTTCGAGTTTAAGAGAGTTGGGTGATTATCAACGATCATTGTTAATTAATTCAATTGCTTGAAATCTAAGGTTTTCGATTGACGACCATTCGAGGGCATTTTCATCATCTAATTCAACTTACACGCTAAGTGGTTTCTAGCCATTCACTAATAGTTCTTAAACCAGTTTTGATCAAAGGGGTTTAAGGAAAATTAGGGTTTTGGAATCAATCGATCGATTGAGGTTTTCTTTGAGACTTAGTGATTTTTAAACTCCAATTTTAATGTGAGAGCAAGATAAATATGTTTTCATCATCAAGAGTCTTTCATAACATATTTCTCAAATAAACCAACTCGTTTTCATCTTAATGAAAAATCCAAAAATATTTACTTTTTTACACCCTACTTTTATTGCACCAATCACTAAAACCTCAAAAACCATGTTATCCCTGCTTAAGTTTTTCATTGATTTTGACATCCAATCTGCTAGGTTTCCAAATAAAAATCTCTTGAGAAGAACGATAGTGTTGTGCCTTATACTATATTATATTGGGTGCAATTAACTTTATTTTGATGGATTGGACCATGACAATTTGCCCTCATCAATGGCATCGTTATCGGGGGCCAAGTAATTGGTTCCCTAGTAATTGTTTGTCAATTTGATTAGCTACCTAAGTCATTTTTCTTGTTTTTGTTTACAATTTAGTTTTTAGTAGTTTTTAAATTGCATTGCATTATGCACTTTTCTGAGTTTCAGCAAAAAAATAGTCTATGTGACTATGAGTTGTGACCTAAACTCACCTGTATCTAGACAATTACTCTCTATGACTTTAAGTCATGACCAAACACCATTTGTGTCATAACTTGATTGCTTCCCTTTGAAATTTGACTACTCTGTTAAAACCAGTCGTATCATTTAAACCCTTTAGTTGTGACTACTACTCTCTGTGATATTGAGTCATGACTAAAACACATTTTAGTTGTGACTAACTAAAAATTTTCTGCTGTACAACTTCCGTGACTAACTCTAACTGATTGCATTGATTATTCTCTATTATTTATGCATTGCATGCATAAAAGAACTGAACCATTAGTGCCTTTTGAACCTGAAATTGAGAGAAGACTTAGGAAACTAAAGAGAAAATTTAGGGAATTTAAAGAAGAAGAAGCAAAATCTAGTTCCTCCTCTAATATTCCAGAGTCTAAAACTGAACTGAATATGGCTAATATTAATCATAATGGGCACAATGGGCATGGAGAAAATGAAATACCAAGGAAGGCAAAAAATAATAGAAGTATGAGGGAAATTAATTCTTCGCATGTGAATTATGATTCTTATGGTTTCTTATACTGGAGAAGCTAATTTTGAGATTAAAGGAGCTTTGAAATTAGCCTTACCTAAATTTTATTATTTTGTGGGAGAATGTCCACACAGATACTTACAAACCAGCCATATGATATGTTCTTCAGTGAAGCCTCCAATGACTGCACTGGATGATGTCTTAAGGAGGTGTTTTCATTTTACCTTGGAAGGGAAGGCTAAGGAGTGGCTATACAATTTGCCAACTCATTTCTCCACTCATACATGGGATCAGTTGAAGTTAACGTATCTTGAATAGTTTTTCTCAGCTTTATAGACCACTCAAATGAAGAAGGAGATCATTAATATTATGTAACAAGATGGAGAATTTTACATGAGTATTGGACGAGGTTTCTTAACCTATTAGCTCGATACCCTTACCACAACATGACCAAGACTGATTTAGTAGACATTTTCTTTGATGATCTACTTTCTCATAATCAGGTTTCATTGAATGCTGCAACAAATTGGATCATTGAGAGATAAGACTCCACAAGCAAGTTAGGAGTTATTCCAGAAAATGGTCAATGAAGACCATCAGACAGGGGATCCAAGGAGAATGCCTACATCTTCTTCGGGTAATTCAAATGTGATCTTAGCTAAAATAGTAGCCTGGGAAACAAAATGGAGAAAAGGATAAATTTAATTGAAAAAGAGCTGCATTCCACAAAACAAGTTCATACAGTGGATACCGCACAAGCCTTGGTTACAGGATGTGAATCATGCAATTTAATGATGCATGCTACCAGTACATGTGAAAACAATATGAAGAAGTGGAAGCAATATATCAAGGGAGAGACAATCAATGCTAGAAGAGAGACCCATACTCCAAAACATATAACCCACGTTAGAGAGACCACCCAAACTTTAGGTGGGTGGGGGATAGGTCAAATCAATTCCAAGGAGGTAGTGTTCCTTAAGCAACTACCAAAATAATGCAAGGTCTATAGTTCCAACTCACCTTAATACCTTATTAACATCAAGGCCAGATCAGACTTCTCAATTGTTGAAGAGTATGGCTGCCCAGATGAATAATATGGATCATAGAATGACCAATATAGACAACAAGCTCAAGGAGAATGATAGTCAGTTCACCTCCATAGCTTCAATTGTCTAAAGTATGCAGAAGGATAATACAGATATGCGCAAAAAACTTGAAAAGTTAAGTTCCAAGAATGCAGATATCACAAGTCACTTAACTCAAGCTTCCAATACAGCGAGTGACATTCAACGAAAGAGTAGTGGCAGTATACCTTTGAACACCGTTATTAATTCTAGGGGTCTGAATGCTATATCCATTAGAAGGGGTAGAAAGGTGCATTTTAAGGAAACTAATACACCAAAGCAGGATATGGAAGATGCTATATTTGAGAATTCATCTGACCTAAGAGGTATAAGAGGAAATCTGAAAGTGCTAAAGAATAGCAGCTTATAATGAAGAAGCCAACCTAAGAGAAAAACTCACAAGCCCAAGTGGAGATACAAGAGCTGCAAGAAGAAGCAACAACAGTACCAAGCCCAGCCTACAAAGGAAAGCAGCTTGAGGAGAAACCAGAGTCAAGCAAGCAAGGAGCCTTTATGCACAAAGGTAAGGAGGTAAGTATAAAAGATCTCCCTTTTCCTAACTCTTACTTTGCTTGAAGGAAAAAAGATTGACCTTGATTTTGTAAAAGATACTTATATTATATTCAATAAGTTAGAAATAAACATATCGTTGGTTGAATTCCTCAAGAGAAACCTTAAATATGCAAAATTTTTGAAGGAACTATGTGCTAATAAAAATAAGTTTCGGCCTCTTGAGAGAATCTAGTGAGTGCTAATATGTCATTGAAACATCCTTACTTGTATACATTTTACGGACCACTTAGTAGCATTTAGAACCACTTACAAGTCTTTGGAAATTCATTAGCTAGATTTGAAATTTTTCTCTTCCTCATCTACTATTCATATGGTATTTCAGATTATGATGAAATTTGAAAAATCATAATTAATTTTAAAAAACTTGAAATGAAGTGGTTCAAAAAGATACGTGAAGCTAACATCTTTAAATTTAAGGAAAAAATAATTTCTAGACCAAATGATTAAGCAATTAATACAGTTTATTCGTCAAAGTTTGCTGTTCATTTGGTCAAAATTTTGGAAGACAGATTCTGATCCCTTAATTTGGAAATTCATTTCTCTTGTTATACATATCCAAATAACACTTTCTACCTATGAAATTAAAGCTCTGGATGTGTGCTACACGCTCATAAAAGTTTGTGAAATAATTCCTTCATTTCCTAGGTCAAACTGAAGCCACAACAAAACTACTCCAAGACCTACGTTTTTACAATTTCAGTTTCTTTTCTTTCACTTCCAATAATTGTTCCAACATGTATAAGCCATCAAATAAGCTTCTAAATATTCATATACATCATGTACATATTCCATAATTATTACAAAAAGTTTCATCACATAAATGGACACTTTACATGGCATTTACATATATGGATAATTCATAGAATATGCTAGGATTTTAATTACTTCACTTCTTTTCTTCCATCCTTTAGCTCTTCTCCATGTATACCTTTTGCATCATACTTGACCTAAATTGGTTGTTTATGGGAGAATGAGATTCTAGGGAATCTCAGTAGCAAACATTACCACTTAAATATGCAAGATGCATGCTAATGCATGATATGTAATTTCATTAAACTTTGTTTGATTAGTGACATGCCATCATGCTATATACTTTTACATAAAGTGCATGGCCATGGAAAACATGTTATTCATAACACATTCAACATCATTTATCATGTCACAACATCATTCAAATATCATATACATGTCAACACATAAGCATACCACATCAAGCACATAAAGAGATAAGTCCACTACCTTGCACTTAAGCTTTCCTCTTGATATTTAGCACTTGCTGCCTAGCTTTCCAACCATGAATCCTTTATGTCAATCACTTCCCAACATCTTCTTGGATGTTTCAAGGTCCTAAACATATTCATATTCATCACATAATTCATTAGGACTCATGAACTCTAACCATGTTCAAGACTAACCTTGTTACACTCTTTATTATCATACTTTCTCTAATCTTTACTAATCAACTTGACTCTTGAACCAATTTATGTCTTAACTTTACCCTACACAATTTCATCTTTTGAATCCATTTATAAGCTTCGAATCATGAAATTCCAGCTCCTTCATGGCCTGCTGTACAGAACTAAAACATGTACATAATTCCCTAAAAAAATTTTGTTTAGATTCTAATGCTTTCCATACTTGTTTCACCATTTTAACCCACACAATTTTTCATTTTAAAACCATTGGAAGCATCAAAATCATGAAATACCAATTACTATTCATGTGAGTGAACAATAATAGAGAAGAATTTCAAAAACTACAATCTTGAAATTTTAATGTTTTCAAGGTTCAAAACCTTTTCAATCCTACACAAAATCATCATATAAATTCAGTGGAAGCATTAAATCATTGAAATTCCATTTCCTTCCATTATGAACAGTGCAGACTGAACAGGTTAATCCATGACAAAGTCAAGAATATCAACTTGATTCAACAACCAATCACTTAACTAGCTTGTTTAAGCTTCAATCATATACTTCTAAGTTTAATTTCTTCTTTCCCCTTTCATCTAAGGTTTTTGTGCAGCACAACCCCTTAGAGAAAATTCAACTTTTCCTCCATGAAAACCCTAAGTTAAAGCTCCCAAATCAAAGGAAAATAAGCTAGGAGAGATTGCTTATCTTTAATCTCTAGCTTGCTTGAACTTTAGTACCTTGAATCTTCTTTGTCTTGGCTTGAGTTTCCATTTTGCAAGAGTTTCCCCAAGGTTCATGAGGCCACAGTTTTGAACCAAATTTGAGGGGGTATTTATAGAAAATTTCATGGAAAATCATTGGCCAAGATTACTTTGTGCACTATTTGATCTAGAGGCTCACATTTAATCTTGGATTTAACTTTTTCAAAAAGAGATTTATGACATCATCCATGACATCATAAGGGAAAACTCATGGGACACCTCATGGGGGTATATGGGCAACAACTTAATTACAGATCCCCTCAGAAATGACTGACATGCCCTTGGTTCACTGTCTTGCAATATATTAACCCTAAAGGCATAATTGTCATTTCACACCTCTTTATACTTCCTCAGGGTGTATACTGGCTCTAACTAATCATCTTTATACCATGTGCCACGTTTTTAGCCTATCCCATATGACCAAAATGCCCTCAATCCATCACTAGTACACTCTGGCTATATTGGGGTATTTTTATAATTTTGTAGTTTTCCTGGACACTGGCCCGTTCTACTGATGGACTGGTATATTGGGTTTTGGGCCCTCCTTAGTGTCATCATGGGCCTATATATGAGGTCATCTGATCTCAGTCTATCCAGGCTTACATACTACTAAATTCCATAATTGGATCACTAGTGTTCTCAAACTCCCATCAAAATTTACTTATATGGGAATAACCTTTTATACAGAACTCCTTCTGGGGTTCTGTCAGATCCATGACATCTGACACTATAGGGCATACTTTCATGTAATTCTCCCACTTATATCTGAAGTCTATGAAATCTGATAAAATTTCAGATAATTTTTATACTATCAGATAAATATCTGCTGTCTGGAGCCCTAATAAAATTTATGTATCATGTCAAATTAACTAGCATATCTTCCTCTATTTACTGATAGAATATAGGACTAAAATACTTCTGGGCAGTTCTAACCCTTTTCGGGCTGATCTTTCTATAATTATAATTTTGCCCTTAAACTTTTTACTTAATTGCATTTAAGTCCCTTAACTTTTGGAAATTATCACTTTTGGCCCAAATCTTGTTTCTACTTTAACTTTTGGCCTTTAACCTTTTCTACTTTGCGTTTAGGTCATTCTCTTTCTTTAAGACTTATCTAACCTTTATTATTTCTTCTAATTATCGTCATAACCCTTTCCAAACCTCTTTTCACTATCAGTATTATATAGGTAGGGAAAAATTACGATATAATAGTCATCACTCTTTAAGGCTGAATTACCGGTTAAGTGCTAAGACCCATGATCCTTCACAATCCCATGCACTATAGGAAATTTTCCTATTAAGGGAGCATTACTAGACCTAGGGACAGCTATTAATGTAATGCCTTGGTCGATATATCAAGGTTTAGGTATCAACAATCTTAGAGACACAAGCATAGTGCTCCAGTTAGTTGATAGGTCAATTAGGTATCTTGAGGATATTCTAGTGCAGGTCAAGGACTTAGTGTTCCCAGCTGATTTTTATATTTTGGACATGTCCAATTAGTTAGTAAATGATAGCACTTTGATCCTAAGCTAACCTTTCCTCTAAACTTCCAAGACTATCATTAGTATGAAGCATAGTTCTATCACAATGGAAGTTAGAGAACATGTGGTAACCTTCAACATGAATGAAGCAATGAAATTTCCTTATGATAATTCTGCTTTTACTACTTTAAATGCCATTGATTATGCTGTTTAAGAGACTAGGGATGAACATGAATTGAGTTTGCATGATAATAATAGAGATAATGCATTTGCAAAAGGTTTGTTAAGTGATTTTGCAGGATTCCAAAATGTTCTAGAAGTAAGAAGTGCAACAATTGAAGAAAGGTTGAGTTTCTGTGACCCAAGGTTATGACAAAATGACCTCCGTATCGTGACTAAACATCAATCTGAGATTCACTATGATGACACAAAACTCCAAAGATGATCAGTCGTGACACAAATATAAAGATGTCATGACTAAACATCAATCTACTGAGGGACAACCTTTCTATGACCCCAAGTCGCAAATAAAAGATGACTAGGTCGCAACAACAAGTTACAGAGATACACCCTATCAACTGGAGTCCTGACGAGAAGCTGAAAGGTCAAGACAAAAAATGCCATATGCAACCAGGGAACTTCTAAACTTCATCAGTTTCACACTCCACTATTTTGGTTAAAGGGCCAATACATTCTAACTCTTCTTAACCTCATTCTCATTCCAAAATTACATCTCCTACTTTAAGGTTTTTGAAAGATTTAATCTCTAATAATAATGCAGGTATGGAAAAGAATGATCCCAAGTATTTTGCAGTCATAGACCAACCTCAGCTTAGTGTGACACTTAGAGAAGCAGATGATAAATTGAAGGATCTATACAAGCTAGAGAAAAGCAACTGTAGGGAATATACGAAGGGTGCAAAGGAAAAACTTCCTAAGTCTGTTACTACTACATGCCAACCACAGTTGGGCAAGTTCAAGTTTAAAGAGGGAAAATTCAAGATGAGCTTGGACAGATCTCAGTATAAGATGGGCGATTATGGAATACTGAAGTGGAGAGAGAGGGCAATGGGGAAAACCTTCCAATCAAATAGCCATCTCTTAAAGTTTTATGATTTCCCACCGCCTCCTTGATGCTTGGTTATCCCTTTCCTATCTCCCACCTTTACAAGTTTCCCCTGATGTGATATGTTGATGATGATTTGAGGATAGGAAAAAGGATATTTTAGTAGGATAGTTTTCATTTTTTGTTTATTTCTTTTTATTCTAGGTGTCTTTCTATTTTGAACAATAGCCCGTTACTGTCCATGTGTCGCTTACTCATTGATTATTCTCTGTGGAACTTACACACTCACATACATGATCTTAGTTTACCCATCATGTCATCTCTACCTTACTAATATTGCTTTGCATAACTTGAATATGACTGTGTGCTGAACTATTAATTTACATTGAGTGATTAGGCTACATGTTATTTTGAAACTATATTTGATTGACTTTACAAAGTGATTGTGATCTTTCCTATTTTAGTTCTGTTAACAGTAAGGATACTGTCAAGTTTAAGTGTAGGGGAGGATGTTTTTTATTTTGATTCTATAAAAAACTCTTCTATTAACCCAAACTTTCATCATAAATTTTTGGTTTTTGATCTTAATATGTGTGATGAATTGTTGAAAATTAGACCCCTACTTTAAACGTGTTGATAACTAGAAAGGTGTTAGCATGAAAAAAATATTTTGGGACTTTGACAATTATCACTCGGTAGTCTCTGTGAAAACTGATCATGATATATGTGCTTTTTGGTCACGACCTATAATAGAATTTTGGACTCAACATGCTCTCTGTGAACTACGGTCGAGACCTATGTATATAGTGGTCGCGACAATAACTCTTTGTTAATCTGAGTCACGACATGAGTACTTACCTAGTCATGACTGTTTTTCTCTATGTATTTACATTGCAAAAGGTACATTCCATGGTCTCGACTAAATGTTTTGAAAATCCTGAGCGTGCACCTCTGTGATAAGTGGCCGCAACCTTTACTATTTTTAGTCATGACCTATGTTTGAAAAATGTCCAATTACTTTCTCTTTACTTTTGGACTGCTATAAAGAATGACTCCTTTTGGACTATTTAGATTCTTTCACAAATGATTCGTTATTCCCTTATATCAAAACCTTTTTAGCTCCTAGAAACCACTAGCTCACTTGAGTTTTTGGGAAATTTTAGAAATTGAATTTGAAACACCTAAGCTTTTACTGTTAGATTTAGATTATCACATGGTTCTAAGTGATTACTTTGAAACTTTTAAATCATCGTTGAGAGGGTTTTTTGTTGTGATGAGTATTTTAATGCCTAATGAAGGATGAATATTTTTTGAGACTTTAGCTTATGAGCAATCTAGATCAAAACCTTTGTTGGAAGGATTCTCGACCTTAAATTCTATATTGAGTGATTATTCAATTGGTTTATATCCTCTAGAACTTGTCTTGGCTCTGAGTCCATAATTACTTGTGTATTTATGAATTGAACATGATAGAGGCATTCTTTCAAAACCCTTTTATCCCAAACACAAGCCCACTACACATTACATCCTTAGTCACCCCCTTTTAAGCCCATCACTTTTTTCTTTTTATCATTCTTATAGAAAGTCATATGTGTATAAACACCATTTTGAAATAATTTTTTTCATGTCAAAAATTCATTATTGTTGTGTTATTTTGCTATAGCTTCCATGAATGAGGTGCCAAATAAAAGAAGAGAAAAGAAGCATATTGCACTGAAAAAAAAAGAAAAAAAAAAGAGTACAAGAAAAAGAAAGCAAAAAGAGAAGAGAAGAGGGCACCATTATGAACCCTTATTAGCACAATTACCATAGCTACATTCCTAGAGACATGAATTCATGCTACACATTCATTTTTTAATGCATATAGTACTTTCTATTCTTCATATTCCATTCTATGTGGCCCATCTCCATCATTTCAACCCTAAAAGACCTCTTGATTCTCTGCATAAGTGCAATATAGTTGCTGAGATTTAGAGCCATTACAAGCATATGGTAAGATGTTTTCCAATTTTAATCTGAGTGAAAGAACCCTAACAATGAGAGAAAATAGAGAGCTAAACACTTACACCCTTTGAGAGGATCTATTGTGCTCATATAGTTGAGGTTGAGTTCACTTAGTAGTTGATTACTTGGCATTGCTTATATTATCACCTTTGCATTATAAAAAGATGACAAATTATTTGTTGTTGTTATCTTGAATTTAATAGTATTGTTCTAGGTGTGATTCATTTCTTTGTCCAAGAGTACAAAGGTTAAAGTGTGGGGGAATTAATAAGACACATTTTGTATATGCTTTATGTGACATTTTTAAGAGTTTTATAACAACTTTACGATTCATTTTATGCCTTAAATTGTACTTTTGTGGTAATACATGATTGTGCATGGCAATGTGATAATTAAAGGGTAAAATGGTAAATTAACCCTTCCAAACTGCATATATTATGTTCTTTATTGATTTGGACTTATACAGTGAGATTTTATGTTGGATTGTAGGTATTTTGGAAGAGAGCAAGGACCAAAAAAGAAATCACAAGTCAATGAAAGTGAAACCATGCTCCTACGCCTTTTAGTCGCGACCAAAGAGTCCTCGGGTTGTGACCTTGATTCTTCTAGAAGTCTCTCTGTGTTTACAGGTCGTGACCAAAACATGGATCTGGTTTCGACTAAAATATGAAATTGCTAAAACTGCGCGTTTTGAATTAGGTCATGTAGAAATAAAAGGAGAGGAGGGCTGCTGTGAAAGAGGAGACTGGTTTTTTACCTCATTAGGCTAATAAGCAGTAATGGAGCGCTCTCTGATCACCTTCTCCACATCTTCCATCTTTCTACACCTCTCTACAAACTTCTCTACATCTCTACACAATCAATCTACCGTCTTCTCATCATTTCTTCATGGCATCAAAACTCCAATTTTAACATGAGAGCAAGGATAAATACGTTTTCATCATCAAGAGTCTTTCATAACATATTTTTAAAACAAACGAACTCATTTTTATCTTAATCAAAAATCAAAAAGCATTTACTTTTCTTCACCCTACTTTTATTGCATCAATCACTAAAACCCAAAAATCCATTTTATCCCTGCTTAGGTTTTTCATTGATTTTCACATCCAATCTGCTAGGTTTCCTAATCAAAGGCTCCTTGAGAAAAATGATGGGGTTGTGCCTTATACTATATTATAATGGGTGCAATAAACTTTATTTTAGTGGATCGAACCACAACAATTTGTTCTCATCAGGTATTTATCTATTATCTTTACATTTAAAGAAGTGTTCTCATATGCATAACTTCATATCTTTCTTGTCATTACTTTTCTTTTCTGAATCAACTCAATCAGCGTTGAACTCTACTTCTTTCTATTACTTGCTTCTTGCTATACATCTATTCATTTATGGATGACTCACTATATTGGACTTGTGAATTGTAATATCCTTACTTTTGTACGTGTTAGGGACCATTTGGTAGCATTTAAAACCACTTACATAACCTTTGAAGTCCATTATCTAAATATGAAATTTCACTCTTCATGAGTTACTGTTCATATAGTATATCCAGATTTGACGAATTTAAAAATCAAAATGAAGTGGTTTAAAAAACTACGCGAATTTATCGTAACATCATTACATATAGCAATTCATCGTAACATTTATAATATCCAACTCCTAACTTCTCTTCAAGATTCTTCATATTCTTTCATCATTCAAGAACTTGTTGGGATTAGGATTATATAGATGGGGTGAGATTTCTGGGGAAATCTCAGTAGCAAACAGTACTAAACAAGGTATGTATCAATGTAAATTCTTGTGCTTGCTTGTGAAAGTGTTAACATTGTGTAATGTGCATGCTTCCATGTAACATATGAAATACAATTAGCCAAAGTGATCATAGAAACAGAGCTTCAATCATATACACACATGCAATACAATTCAACAAAGTTATAGCACAACCAAGCATAACATTCAAGACATACAAGTTTAGGATAAGTTTACTACCTCATTGGTTTACTTTCTTTTATTCTTTTCCTTGTCCTCTTTTCTTGCTAAGTGGCTTCCTTCTTGAGTCCACAAAAAAAATCCTAAACATCACATATTCATTCATTTATCATGATCCAAGTCAATTGACATATAAGGACATTGAACTTGACTTAATCAATTAACCCCTAACTTTCTTTGTTTGTGGTTAATTGTCTTACCTTTTGAATTAATTTTGTATATTGACTTTACCCTATACAATTTGGACCTCTAAATCCTTTTATAAGTTTAGAATTATGAAATTCTAGCTCCTACATGACCTGTTATATAGAACCGAAAGAAGTATGCAATTTTTCTCAGAAATTCTCATTTTGATTCCAATGCTTCCAATACTTGTTTCTCTACTTTATCCTACACAAATTTTCATTTTAAAATCCCTGTAAGCATAAAAATTATGAAATTCCAATCACTATTCATGTGTGTGAACAGTAACATACAAGAATTAAAAATTATAACTTTTAATTCCAATGCGTCCAAGGTCTAAACCTATCCAATCTTACACAAAATCATCATCTAAATTCAATGGAAGCATTAGATCATTGAAATTGATTCTTCTTGGTTTTGTACAGTAGGTAGTAGCATGGTCCTCATCAATTGTAAATTCAAGAGCACAACTTAATTTAATAACCAATCACTAAATCTAGCTTATCTAAGTGCTAACTACATGTAACTAGATTTAGAATCATGTAACCGATATCTTTAAATAGTCATAATTTTTTTAGATAAATTCTAAATATCTCTTTTATTGATTTTGACATTTTTAAAAATTCATTCTAATATAAAATGAATTCTTTGCAAAGTCTCATAATTTTCTGAGACCCAAAAGTCTTGATAAAAACTACATACATTTCTTTTAAACTATTTATCAGTGTCCTTTTTACTGTAAATTCTTAATTAATTCTACATGACTCCCTTTTCACTGCTGTTAGTTTCATAAATTATCATATGAATTATATGAATTTACTACTAAATTTTATTTGATTATGAGGTCCAGAAGATAATGTAATAATTTCTTAATCTTCATAAATTTATATCAATTTATCGGGACACAAATCAAAATTATGCGTCACGTTAAACTGATTAAAATAATTTTCTCTATTTATTGGTAAAATTTGGGATTGAATTGCTTCCAAACATAACTACCATTTTCCCCCTAAACTTTTAAAAATTACACTTTAAGCCCTCAACTTTTCATAATTATACTTAATAGCCAATAACTTGTGTCGACTTTCATTTCATACCATAGAACTTTTATATTTTTCAGTTTCATCCCTCTATTTTTCAACATGACCATTATGCTCTTGTGACTTTTCTAAAATTATATTCTTACCCTTACTTGGGCTTTAACATTGTAAACCATCCCTTTGAGATCATTATCTCAACCTTAGGCCTCTAACTAACCTCTTTTCTCTTTCTATGCCTAGGAGAGTCTTCTTAAGTATCTAACTTATCTATATATTTTTCCTAGGGACTTTCACTATTTATAATTTAGTCCCTAAACTTTCATTATTAGTAGTTTAGTCCCTGAACATTATTTGAATAGTGTCTATTTCTTTCATAACAAACTCTCTCAAATTATACTATATTATGGGGTTTTAGTCAACTATTCATCATACTTTTTGTTGCATATCTCTTATTACTTATCTTAGTATCTAGTAGAGTTTTCTTAACATCTGCAAAGCTTTACCTCTTCTTCATATCATCATGCTTCTTTTTCCCTATACACTTTATCACTCTACCAGTTGCTCTTATCATCTTTAACAATTTTTCTTAGTAAAGAGAAAGGACTTATGAATGCATATTACAGAAAGAAGACTTATGAGTACATAGTACTAAGAGAGGACTATGAATGCATAGTACATAAACTCATACTCTAACATGTATAATCCCTAACCAATGTATTGTAGGTCTGCGTACCCGTTTATGAATGCATAGCTCTAACATTGGAGCTTAAACATTTCTTCCCTTAGTATGCAGAGCTTTAACATCCATAACTTTAGCATAAATACAACATAGTGCCTAGAATTTAATACAAGGAGTGTAAGCTCTTACTTGCCACTACTTTAATTTCATTTTATTCAATCATTCTATGCCTCGTAGAGGGAGCCTCTCTATCTGTCTATAAAGTCAACTATAAAGCCACTCTTTTATATACTTCTCATTACATATTTCTCACTCTGTATCTCATTGCGTGTTTCTTACATCGTATCATGGCGTATCTTGCCATATCATGGCATATCTTGCCGTATCTTGCTGTATCATGGTGTATTCTAGAGTATCTCAAGATACCATATGTATAACATTCTCTTTGACTTATAACTTTGCCATCTTCTGAGGATGATATTTCTCCTAAGTCTTTCTAACTTACTTCTAAAATAAAACTAGAATTTGAATCTTTCTTTTCAAATCCACTATATTTGGATTTGGAATAAGGGTTCTAGTCCCTTACTTTCCATAACTCTTTCTAACTTTTCATAACTTATCTATCTATTTGTATTTTCTCTTTATTTATGTGTCTCTTTCCTCTCTATAGTTCTTTTTCTTAGAACTGGTATAAAGAAATACTTGTTATCTAACTACCTCTTTCTTTCTTTATATTTCATTTATCTAACTGCCTCTTCTCTCTTTTTTCCAAAAACAGAGGCAACACATGCATATGTACACACACACTTGCTTTCCAATAGTGTTAACAATATATGCAACTATAAAAAATGTCATATCCCAATTTTTAGACCTAGAAGCCTAGTATATAGCCTAAAAAAGGGATGCTACCAGGCCCTGTTGAGCAAAAGTCTCAGTAAATGGAGAAAATTATGCTGAACAGTTTGATGCAATACAGAGTTTTGATATGAGGTCCTGAAAGATTTATATTAATTTTTGAAGAGAAGAAAAATTAATACAGTAGTCTCTGGACCTTGGAATCAGATGAAATATGGCAGTAAAATCCTATAATTAATATAAGCATTTCTAAAACTGACAGAGTCCAAAAAGGAGTTTTGTAGAATTTACTACAAAATTTACAGTGGATTAAAATACCCAAAAAATAGGTTTAAGGGGAATTTATCGGGAATTGAGCCCATTAAGATAGGAGATCTTATAGAGGGTCCAGAATGGCACCTTGTAGGCCCAATGATATTTTCAGATAGGTATGTGGGCCAGGGCTAATAAAGACCAGGAAAAGTAAAGAATTACAAAAATGCTACTGAAGGTATGCCACTGTGTTGTGTCATTGAGTCAAAGTCAGACGAAGGGTGTTATGATCATTTGAATAAGGTTAAAGAGTCAAGAAAGGGTATATGGATAGTTGACCAGGGTTAAGAGGTACTCTGGTAAGGTATAAAAAAATAATAGTGCTCCTATAAGTGCTAAAGAGATACTAAGGGCATTTTGGTAATTTACTAAGGATGTTTCGTGGGAATTAAGCCACCAGAGTGCTTGGGATTGGTTAGAAACCCAAGATGACAATCCAAGGCCCAAAAACGTAGCCCAAGAGTAATGTGGGCCTAAGAGGCATTAAAATATTATTTTAGTACTTTTTCAATAAAGTAAAGTAACTCGGTCAAGGATAGAACTGGGTAAAGTGATCTGGAATCATGATGACATAGATGGGGCCCACAAGGTGCCACATGGTATGATTACAGTAAAATAAGAAAAGCAAAGGACACATGGCATGATTACAAGAAAAGGAGAAAAAGCAAGAGGACACGTGGCACAATCTTGGCCGTCCATTCAGGAAAAAACTCTAGAAAGGCTGAGTCAGCTGGTGAGGTGTCCCAAGGGCCCCACCATTGTGCCACATACCCCCTGAGTTATCCCCTGAGGTGTCCTGGATGATGTCATTAGTAGTGAGTCATCAAGGAGGGTGATGTCATCGTGATGATATAGGCAAAGCTTCTTGAGAAAGCAAGCAATCTGAGCCATTTATCGCGAATCAATCTGGACCATTCATTCCACCTACTCTCACCTATAAATACCCCACCCCTCCTTCCATTCCATTCATGGCCAAAGCAAGGCAAAAAAAGAGAAAGAAGAGAGAAAGAGAGAAAGGAAGGAAGGAAGGAAGAGAAAGAAGGAAGGAGTTTTAGTAGAGCTAGGAGTAGTCTAAGGAGCCGAGGGACTGGGTAAAGGTTAGGAATGAGGTAAGTAAGTTATCTAGTCCCTTCTTTAATAAAGTAGAGGATTGCTCTTAGTGGTTAGAATAGAGAAATATCTCTATTAATAAAATTAGCTATAGATAGAAAGAAAGTTAACGAGTAGTCGGATTAAGGATATTCCCTTAAGTTAAGCATGAGTTAAATAGAGCTATGCTGATAGAATAATAATGAAGATATTATTATGCTATGGATAGGCTCTGACCTATGAAAAGAAGAAATCTTAGAGCAAAGGCTAAGAGCTAGAGGAATGCCATATGCCGATAGTAAACTAATCCTAAACTTGTATGCATTGAATGTTATGCTTGATGTGCTATGGCTTTGTTGAATTGTGTTGAATATATGCTTATGTATGAAGCTCTGTTCCTATGATTACTTTGGCCAATTATATTTCATATGTAACATGGAAGCATGCACATTATGCAATGGTAACTCTTTCATAAGCAAGCACAAGTATTCACATTAATGCATGCATTGTTTAATACCGTTTGCTACTGAGAATTCCCCAGAAATCTCACCCCTTCCTTATCAATCCAATTATAGTAGGTCTTCTCAAGATGAAGGAGATAAAGATGTATGAAGATGTGTTAAATTACTTAGCATGATTGATATGTGATTCATGTATGTATAATTGCTGGAAATTGTCACTATGAATAGTAACTTGTGATGGAGGCAGTGACATTTAAGCTGTAATTATAAATAGTAAATGATTGAATAAATGTATGATATTATTACAGTAAATAGTAGACATGCCAAGCTTCAATTTTATATATAGAACGTCTCATTTCTATGTCTACACATAAAGATATGATTTATAAAATCTGGGACCATAATGTTGGAATCAGGGACAGGACGCTGGAGGAACAGTAAAGTTCAAATATTGAGAAACATTGACCTGGTCAAGGCATGGTCAATGAGTCATTTTTCATGAAAGATCATTATGTTAGCTTCGTGTACCAATTTGAACCACTCCATTTCAATTTTTATAGAATTATTTATGATTTTTTGAAGTTAGGTCACTCATCTGGAATTCGCATAGTGAACAGTACTCGCTAAGAGTAAAATTCCAGACTAAGTAATTTGACTTCAACAGCCTTAGAAGTGGTTTCAGGTGCTACCATTTGGTCCATAAGACATAAGAAAATGAGGACGTTACAAAAATAGCAAAGTCCACACCTTCCCCCTAATCCTCTATTTTCTCTCCATAGCACAACTCCATACACATGCACGCCACTAAATCTCCAGAGACATAAGTAGAGTACAATTATGTATAACTCAAACTCACAAGAATAACATAGCACACATACCCCTCTCTCATTCAATCATCATAGATCGGTAAGTAGGGAAAATAGAAATTTAAATCATCCCATGACAATGAGCACTAATCCACACAGAAGTGAGAAGTGGTTAATACGTACCACTATCCCAAAGGAACTGGACAGAGATAAGCAACGAGCTTGGAGAACTTGTAGTAGCTACAATACCAAACAACGCACCCTGACTACACAGAGAAGAAAGCTAAAGATTGAATTGATATAGAAGCCCATTGACCAACACAAAGCGCATGAAGAAGAAATAGAATGTCATTAAAGATGCTTATCGCTCAACACTCATGGTGCAACTCAAACAACAAAAGAAAGGAAATTCGTAGACTTGCTATAGTGCAATGGAGACACTTGACAGCACAGTTACCCTCTTTTATTCTGTCGCTCCCTGCCTTACTCTCTCGTCATTGTCACTCTACCGCCAATCTACCATCATCGGCGATCCCCACTACCTTCTCTGACTCACTCCTCTAATCTCTTGCTGCTCACACCCTCACCGCCTCTTGCTATCAACAGAAAATTGAAATGGGGAAAGAGTAGCTCAGATAAAAAGGCGACAGAAATAGACCTTCTGTGCTAAGAAAGCTCTTCCCACAGCGTTGAATGCTGCTATGCTCCATAGGACGCGATTGTGTAAGGAATTGGAAGACACGCAGCAGAAATTAATTTAAAATTTTTTCCATTCCTTGCCAGGATCTACCGTATGTGTTTAAGTCAAGTGGGAAGAAACATTACCCTCAGTGTTTCTCAGCGACTTCCACAGCTTCTCTCCGCGGCTGGTGATCTCTTTCCGATCATAAAGAGACATCCACAGCTTCTCTCCGCGGCTCGTGCTCTCTTTTTGATCGCAAGAAGTCAATTCCTCAGGTCGTCTTCCTCTACTGGTATCCACACGAACAGCGTTCCAACCACGAACGACATGCTAGCGTCTCCTGTCCCTCCAAGGCTTTCTCAAGAGTTCGTCCTCTCTGTCTCTACTTCAGCAGTTTCTTATCTACTAACCTTTTGCAGATTCTGTTTGGCCCTTTTTGTGTTATGTGTTGTATTCAAAACGTAACTCCTAAAATCGGATATATAGGATGCTCTGCGTTTTTCTCAACCGAATTGGATTTTGGAATTAATCTATATTAATTCCGAATACAATATCACATATTGTATAATTTGATAAGAAACTAATTAAATAAATAATATTATATTAAATCCATCCCACAGATTTAATTTACCTATTTATTTAATTTAAATAAAGATAAGATTGGACTGTATTTGATTTATTCTCATAAATCAAATTTGAGATATCCTATCAATTTGAATTTCAAATTCAAACGTGATAGAGATTTAATTTATCCTTATAAATTAAATCTTGTAAATATCTCTTATATGAGATATCCTATCAATTTGAATTTCAAATTTAAACGTGATAGAGATTTAATTTATCCTTATAAATTAAATCTTGTAAATATCTCTTATATGAGATATCCTATCAATTTGAATTTTAAATTCAAACGTGATAGAGATTTAATTTATCCTTATAAATTAAATCCTATATATCCCTTATATATAATATATATATACGAATTTATATATATACGAATATAAATATAAATAAATATTTATATCAACCCTGGATCATTCATTGAATCTAGACACGTCTTAGATTCAATGAATCTGGACATCATAGCTCGTGTTGGGCTATTTTGTGTGCAACCCTATAGGCCCATATGAAGTTGGAAGTGGGCCATTTGCTATACTGGCCCACAAGTCGCAAGTGGTCTCTAGCAAGGCATAACGACTACCCAAATCATATGAGAATCGATAAATGATGTAACCTTTTATACAACCATATCATGTCCCTTCTGTCACGCGATATTTTGGTCATGGATGAGGCATGGATAATGTCATCCTCCTATTCCTGACTATTACTTTCTTGATCCCTGAGTAGTCTGACTATAGAAATGGAACTACCTTGCCATTACAGTATGGCCATACATTTCTTATACTCACTCATCGAGGGGCCCAGTAATATCTCTCTACGAATGTGAGGGACAAATTCCATCTTGACCATTCACATTCCTCCGCATGAAAAACCACTAAGCCCGAACATAGTCTTTATGATCACTCGGTCAAAAGTGACTTTTGACTAGGCCAAAGCTGAGCGTTTGTCATGTAGGAATCCATGATGATCTCAGGTCAAAGGGCATAGTGACATGGTTTGTATATGAGAGAAGATTATGACGTAACCCATGCAACTCTCTCATAGCGGGTCGGTCCAACACCTTGTACTCTTACATGTGCATATGACTTTGATTTATATCTCTATACATCTTCAAAGTCATACTGGTCTTATTTCATCTCTGCTCCCGCACAGATGACCGACCAGGGACATTTAGGATAAGATCATGAATTATCCAAGGATGGTCATCACAGTAAACATGCAAATAATATGATAACACAATTAATAAATTCATAAATCAATAATGTTCATAAGACAATGATTAGCCCCTAGGGCACATTTTCTAACAGATTGCACAAAGAAGAATGAGGGAAGGATGTCAGGAGTTAGTAAGAGGATAGAGGGGCATTTTTGTAATTTTGCCTACTTGAAAAAATTAAAAAACCATCCCTTCAGCATTTGCCAAAGTTCAAACACAGGTATACAGATTTAATCACCAAACACGTGACCACCTAGCTAAAGCCACCTATTTGAAATTTTATACAGCCAATATGTATATAACCCTTTATTAAAAGATTTAAAATACAAAATTTTCCTAAGCCATAACATTCTTCCCCTCTTAAGAAATTCAATCATCTAAATTTGAAACTGTGTTTACCTTATTCCTCGAATAAATGTGGGTACTTAATCCGAATCTTACTCTTCATTTCCCAGGTAGCTTCTTCCTCTGAATGATTACATAGCACTTTCACTGAAGGAATCTCTTTCGATTGCAACTTCTTTACTTGTCTATCTATAATAGCTACAAGATACTCATTATATGACAAGTCTTCGTTCACATAAACCTCTTGATATTCCACAACATGAAATGGATCATACAAGTACTTCTGTAACATGGATACATGAAACACCAGATGAATTCCTGATAATTCTGGTGGTAAGGCTAAACGGTAAGCTACCGCACTAACTTTGTCCAAAATCTCAAAGGGACCAATATACCTCAGACTCAACTTGCCTTTCTTCCCAAATCTCATAACACCTTTCATTAGCGACACTCTTAAGAACACTTTATCTCCGACCATTAATTCCAATTCCCTACAACGATAGTCTACGTAAGACTTCTGTCGACTTTAAGCCTTCAACAACCTTTGTTGAATCACTTTTACCTTCTCTTTAGCATCTTGAACCAAATAAGGTCCTTATATATCTCTGTCACCAACTTCAAACCATCTAATAGAAGATCTACATTGCCTTCCATATAATGCCTCAAACGGTGCCATTTAAATACTTGATTGATAATTGTTATTATAGGCAAACTCTACTAACAGTAAATGCTTATCACATAAACTGTACACACATATCAGATAGGAAAATTGGGGATATGACATGAACCAATTGATGTCTTGACTTTAACCAACACAATTTCTTCTCTTGAATCTATTTATGATCTTAGAATCATGAAATTCCAGCTCCTTCATGGCCTGTTGTACGTAACCAACATATGCACACAATTCTTTTAAAAATTCTCATTTTGATTCTAATACTTCCTACACTTGTTTCTCCACTTTACCCCACACAACTTTTCATTTTAAAACCATTGGAACCATCAAAATCATGAAATTCTAATCACTATTCATGCGAGTGAACAGTAACTATGAAGGATTTCAAAAACTACAACCTTGAGATTTTAATGTTTTCAAGGTTTAAAACCTTTCTAACCCTACACAAAATCATCATATAAATTCAATGGAAGCATTAAATCATTGAAATTCCATTTCTTTCCCTCATGAATAGTGCAGACCAAATAGGGTACACCATCGCAAAGTCAAGAGTATCAATTTGATACAACAACCAATCACTTAACTAGCTTGTTTAAGCTTCAATCATATGTTTCTAACTTTAATTTCTTCTTTTCCATTTCATCTAAGGTTTTTGGGCAGAACAACACCTTAGAGAAAATTCAACTTTTCCCCATCAAAACCCTAAGTTCAGGCTCCCAAATCAAAGGAAAATAAGCTAGGATATATTGCTTACCTTTAATCTCTAGCTTGCTTGAACTTTTGAACCTTGAATCTTCTGTCTTGGCTTGAGTTTTCATTTTGCAAGAGTTTCCCCAAGGTATCACAAGGCCATGGTTTTGATGCAGAAATACGGGGGTATTTATAGAAAAATCTTGGTGGAAATTAATGGCCAAGATTAGTTTGTACACTATTTGATCTAATGGCCCACATTTAATCTTGGATTTTCCTTTTTCATAAAAGAATAATTATGACATCATGTGGGACAGCTCAAGGGACACCTCATGGGGGTATGTGGCCAAATTCCATTGGGGGAAGCTTCTAGAAAAATTCTAGTCCAATCCAGTACCGATCGAAGCAGTTTCACAACAACTAGACTGTTTTCTGTTCCTAATTTTTTTATAATATACCAAGATATGTATTTTATCCTAGACATCAATGTCTAGTTTTCTCATACCATTGAAAATGATATACTGGATATTTATCTGCCATCCATCCCTTGGGAAATGACTAAAATACACTTGGTGTCATTTCTTGCACTGTACTAGCCCTAAGGGCATAATTATCATTTTACCCCTCTTTACACTACCTCAGGGCATATACTAGCTCTAAATAATCATATTTATACTATATCCCATATTTTTGGCTTATCCAAAATGACCATAATGACCTCCATCCTTCACTGGTACAGTATGGGCGTCTATGGGCATTTTTGTAATTTCATACTTTTCTTGGACTGCTCTGGACTCTGGCCCACTTAACTGTCCATTCATCATATTGGGCTTACTATGGCACCATTTGGGCTTTAGTTTGAGCTCATTGCCTTTATGCTCTTTATGGCACAAATCCCAAGATATCTCTCCCGATCCTATTTATCGCGTATTTTATTTCACTGTAAAATCCTGTAAGAATTCTATAGGATTCCTTTTCTGACTCTGTCAATTTTATAAATTCTTACATTAAATATAGGAATTTTCTATAAAGTTTCATCTGATTATGATATCTAAAAGTTACTGCAATAATTCCTTCTAACTTTAGAAATTTATATTAATTAATCGGGACCTCAAATCGAAAGTATGTGACTCCTTAAACTGACTGGAATCACTTTGTCTATCTACTAGTAAAATTTGGGTCTTATATGATTATGAGCATTTTTTTCCTGTTTTAGCTCAACTTTCTCGTATTTACATTTAGGTCCCTGAACTTTTGAATAATTGCACTTAAGCCCCTAAACTTTTGGCTATTTGCATTTAAGTCCCTTAACTTTTGAAAATTACACTTAAGGGCCCAACTTTTGTTTCTACTTTTACTTTTTGTCTTCAACCTTTTCTAATTTTCATTTTAGTCCTTCTCTTTCTTCAAGACTCATCTAACCTTTAACTCTTCTGATCTTCGTCATAATCCTTTCTAAACCTCTTTCCACTATCAGTACTATACAAATAGGGAAAAATTAGGATATGACATCAAGATTCCTTCAACTTCTAAAAACTTCCTTCGCACTTATCATCCCTCATGAACTTCACATCCTTTTGAGTTAATCTTGTCATTGGAGCCACTATTCATGAAAAAACCCTTTACAAAGCGGCGATAATATCCTACAAGGCCTAAGAGGCTTTGAATCTCAGTGATCGTAGTATGGCGCGACTAACCTTTTAACTGCCTCAACCTTGCTAGAATTAACCTGAATACCGTCTTTTGATACCACGTGTCCAAGAAAGTGACCTCAAACAACCAAAACTCACACTTAGAAAACTTAGCATAAAACTGACGTTCTCACCCCTTGTGCGACACTATCCGTAAATGATGTTCGTGCTCTTCCATACTCTTGGAATTACTATACAGCTATTAAGAGCACCGAAAATCAAATCCTTAAATCAATCTCCATCTTTATATTTAATCTTCTAAAGCCTTAACATACTGTAACACTTGAACACTGTTAGAAACCTTCTTAAACATTTAAATAGCAATTGATAATCATTTACAAGTTTTTATGACTAATAATTCAGACCTTTGAAGCTATCCATAACCTAACTAGGTAATTCATACCATACATCACCCTTAAGCCTTAAGGTGCTCACTATGTTTTAGTTCCCTCAAAATCTTATCTTAAAGTTTTAATATTTAAAATTCTTTGTATACTTCACCTTAAATCTGGAATCAATTACTATACATCGCCACACTATTTAACTCAAAAGTTGGCCTTGCCTAACCAAAGGTAATCAATGCTTTACTACAATAAACAACCACGCAAGTACCTTTATACCATAGACTATATATATTTAAACAAATTTTATTCCTCCTAGCTTACCAAAGCAAGACTTCATAGAGATTTGAAATTAGTTCTCAAGTTTTAAACTCATAGCCATTAACATTCCAAAGTACTTCCAGGAGAACGCAAAATCATAACAACCAAAACACTAACTATTAACTTGATTTCATCTAATCAAAGCTTCCAAAATCCACTCAAACAAGTTTATACACCTCTTTTCAATGCCCTCAAACAAAATTCCATAGGTTCCTCTCTATAACAAAAACCTGTGAACTTAGGAAGATCCAACTAATGCATTCTAATAACTTACTAAAATATTATCCGCTTCAGTAACGCTATGTTTTCCTTCACAAGTTTCATGCCTATATAATATAAAAATAACTAGGGACAGTGGATTTGATGGTTTGGCTTTAAATAAGATTCTTATAAAGGTCTAAGGGGTCACTTTCCCTGACACCTAACTCTCCTATGACCCTGTCCTCTCCCTCTATAGGGCAATTCTCTTTGCTGAGCAAAGCCTCAATCTGAAGTCATATTACTTCTAGAACTTCTTCCAACACGGTGAACATCTAGGCATCATTTAGCTATATGTAACATCCTTACTTTCATATGTCTTAGAAACCATTTAGTAGTATTTAGAAACACTTACAAGACCTTGGAAGTCCATTAGCTAAATCTGGAATTTTACTCTTTCTTGGTTACTGTTCATATGGTATTCCAGATTACACAACAAATTTCAAAAAATCATAATTAATTCTAGAAAACTCAAAATGAAGTGGTTCAATAAGCTATGTGAAGATAACATCTTTAAATTTAAGGGAAAAATAATTTCCAGACCAAATTATTAGCCAATTGATACAGTTTATTCGTTGAAGTTTACTGTTTATTTGGTCAAAAACTCTAGAAATAGATTCTGGTCCCTTACTTTGGAAATTCATTTCTCTTAATATACACATCCAAATGAAACGTTCTACCTATAAAATTAAATCTATGGATGTGTACTACATGCTCATAAAATTTAGTGAAATAATTCCTTCATTTTCTAGGTTAAACTGAAGCCAAAATAAAACTACTTTAGTACCTATGTTTTACCCTTTCAGATTCCTTTCTTTCACTTTCAATAATTATTCTAGCATACATAAATCATCTCATTTGCCTTTTATAAATTCATATACATCATGGGGTTATACAATAATTGTTTCATACAATCTCATCACATAAATAGATACTTTACATGGCTTTAACATACATGGAGAGTGCATAGCATATGCTAATATCTTAAATACTTCACTTTTTTTCTTCCATGCTTTAGCTCTTCTCCATGCATACATTATCCATCATGCTTGACCTAAATTTGTTGGTTATGGGAGAGTGAGATTCTAGGGAATCTCAGTAGCAAATATTACTACTTAAATATGCAAGATGGATGTTAATGCATGATATGTAATTTCATTAAACTTTCTTTGATTAGTGATATGCTACCATGCTATATACTTTTGCATAAAGTGCATGGCCATGGAAAACATATGATTCACAATACATTCAACATCATTTATCATGTCACAACATCATTCAAACATCATGTACATGTCAACACATATGCATACCATATCAACCACATAAAGAGATAAGTTCACTACCTTGCACCTAAGCTTTTCTCTTGATCTTTTGCACTTGCTCCCTAGCTTTTCAACCATGAAGCCTTTATGTCAATCACTTCCCAACATGTCCTTGGATGTTTCATGGTCCTAAACACATTCATATTCATTACATAACTCATTAGGACTCATGAACTCCAACCATGTTCAAGACTAACTTTGTTACACTCTTTATTGTCATAACTTTCTCTAATCTTCACTAATCCACTTGGCTCTTGAACCAATTGATGTCTTGACTTTACCCTACACAATTTCATCTTTTGAATCCATTTATGAGCTTAGAATCATGAAATTTCAGCTCCTTCATGGCCTTCTGTATAGAACTGAACATAAGTATACAATTCTTTCAAAAATTCTCATTTTGATTCTAATGCTTCCCATGCTTGTTTCTCCACTTTACCCCACACAAATTTTCATTTTAAAACCATTGGAACCATCAAAATCATGAAATTTCAATCACTGTTCATGCGATTGAACAGTAACTGTAAGGAATCTCAAAGACTACAACCTTGGAATTTTAATGTTTCCAAGGTTCAAAACCTTTCCAATCCTACACAAAATCATCATATAAATTTAATGGAAGCATTAAATCATTGAAATTCCATTTCCTTCCCTCATGAAAAGTGCAGACTGAACAGGGCACACCATGGCAAAGTCAAGAATATCAATTTGATTCAACAACCAACCACTTAACTAGTTTGTTTAAGCTTCAATCATATGTTTCTAACTTTAATTTCTTCTTTTCCATTTCATCTAAGGTTTTTGGGCAGCACCACCCCTTAGAGAAAACTCAACTTTTCCCCATGAAAACCCTAAGTTCAAGCTCCCAAATCAAAGGAAAATAAGCTAGGAGAGATTGCTTACCTTTAATCTCTAGCTTGCTTGAACTTTGGAACCTTGAATCTTCTTTGTCTTGGCTTGAGTTTTCATTTTGCAAGAGTTTCCCTAAGGGTCCACGAACTTATGGTTTGCTGCAGAAATGAAGGGGGTATTTATAGAAAAAGCTTGGTGGAAATCAATGGCCAGGATTAATTTGGTTACTATTTGATATAAAGGCCCACATTTAATCTTGGATTTAACTTTTTCAAAAAAGAATAATTATGAAATCATGTGGGAAAGCTCAAGGGACACATCATGGGGGTATGTGGCGTGCTTACCATGCTAGGAAGCTTTTGGAAAAATTTCAGTCTAATCTGGTACTGGTCAAAGCAGTTTCACAACAACAGACTATTTTCTGTTCCTAATTTTTTATAATATTCCAGGATATGTATTTTGTCCTGGAAATTAATGTCTAGGCTTCTCATACCATTGACAATGATATACTAACGATTTATCTGCCATCCATCCCTTGGAAAATGACCAAAATACCCTTGGTGTTCTTTCTTGCATTGTATTAACCCTAAGGGCAAAATCATCATTTCACACCTCTTTATACTGCCTCAGGGTGTATCTGGTCTCTAAATAATTCTCTTTATAATATATGACACATTTTTGGCCTATCCAGAGTGACCAAAATGTCCTCCATCCATCACTGGTACAGTATGGGCATCTAGGGGTATTTTCATAATTTTGTACTTTTTCTGGACTGCTCTGGACTCTGGCCCACATAACTGTTTCACTACTTTATTGGGCTCATTATGGCTCTATTTGGGCCTTAGTATGGGCTCTTTGACCTCATTACCTTAACGGCACAAATCCCAATAAATTTCATCCGATCCTATTTATCGGGTATTTTATTTAACCGTAAAATCCGGTAAGACTTCTACATGATTCCTTTTATGACTCTGTATATTTTATAAATTCTTACATTAAATATAGGAATTTCCTATAAAGTTTCATCTGATTATGCTATCTGAAAAATACTATAATAATTCTTCTGACTTCATAAATTTATATCAATTAATCGGTACCTCAAATCAAAATTATGTGTTGCGTTAAACTGATCGGAATAATTTTGTCTATCTACTGGTAAAATTTGGGTCTTATCTAATTTCGGGCATTTTTAGCCTGTTTTGGCTCAATGTTCTCATATTTACATTTAGATCCCTAAACTTTTGGCTATTTGTATTTTAGGCCCTTAACTTTTGAAAATTACACTTAAGGGCCTAACTTTGGTTTCTGCTTTCACTTTTTGCCTTTAACATTTTCTACTTTTCATTTTAGTCCTTCTTTTCCTTAAAGAATCATCTAACCTTTAATATTTCTTCTGATATTCATCATAATCCTTTCCAAACCTCTTTCCACTATCAGTACTATACAGATAGGGAAAAATTAGTATATGACATTTCTACCCCCCTTAAAATAAATTTTGTCCTCAAAATTTACTTAGCACCTTAGTCAGTAATCTTGGATAGATATCCTTGTCTTCTTTTTGACTAAGGATTAGGGTATTTACCTCTGATCTTCTATTTTAACATCTTAGCGGAGTATTTTCCATATCCGCACTTCTTCATATCTTTACTATGATCATTCTTCTCTTATGAATCAACTCACTCATAGTTGAACTCCAGTTCATTCTATTACTTTCTTGTTATGCATCTGTCTACTTATGACTTCTCACCATACCAAACTTGTGAGTAGTGTCTATTTCTTTCATATCAAACTCTCTCAAATACTGCTATATTCGGGAGTTTCTGTTAATGATTCATCATACTTCTTAGAGTAATCATTTATGACTCATTTGAGTATCTTGTGGAATTCTCTGAATATCCGCACACTTTAACTCTCATTCTTATGTCATCATGCATTCTTATCATTTTTAATAACTCATCATAATACAGAGAGAGGACTTATGTCATCATTCTTTCTTTCATTGCTCTACTGCTAAACATGAGCACATAAGAGCACATAGGAGCACATACTCTAACATGCACAATGCATGGCCAGCATGCTGCAGGACTATATACCTGCCCATGAATGCAAAGATCTAACATCGGAGCTCAAGCATTCCTTCTCTTAATATGCACAGCTTTAACACTCGGAGCTTGCACAGCTCTATCACATAGAGCTTGCACTGCTCTAACATTTGGAGCTTTAGCTTATTTTATAAACATAACATAACATAGCATAACATAATACCTGGCATTTTATGCAAGGAGTGAAAGCTCTCATTTCCTTTTTCACCTATAACTTATCATTCAAACATCTTATCCCTTCCAAAAAGGGAGCCTCTTTATCTGTTTATAGGGCTAGCTATAAAGCTACTTCATATTGTACTTCTTAACATATATCTCATAACATAACTCATTACATATTTTACATAACATATCTCATTTCATCTCTTTCATGTCATAAAATGGCATATCTGGCCAAATCTAGCTATATCATAGTCCATCTTTCAAATCCATTTCATTTGGATTTGACATAAGGGTTCTAGTCCCTTATTATTCATAACCCTCTCTAGCTTTTCATAGCTCTTTCTATCATTTTACATAGCTTTGTGCATATATGCCAATTTCTTGTGGGATTAACACTTTTTTTTTCATCACTTCCCAGGGGGTCACCCATCATTGGACTACCCTTGCCTGAACACACTTAACTAAAATGTGCAGAGAAAAATCTAAAGCACTGGTGCTCACATGCTCTAATCCTGGTACTTCAATATCTTAGACCCACCTTATACTATCTCTCTTAGGTCTATCTGGCCTTCTAATCTCTTTGTCCTCATCTGGAGGATGTACTTACCTTTATTTTTAGTCTTTGTAATCTCATCGTAAGGATCTCTTTATTCTCATTTGACCATTTCTCATATCTTATGAAACATTCTCATAAATCCTTGGAACTCAGGATTAACAGCTTTAACTTTGATCACTTATTTCCTGATACATGTAAGGAGATTATGAGTTCAGTACCTGATAGTAATAAGGCTATTGAAACTAGCATAATGGGTAATCTCTCTATTACGAGTTAACCAACTTGTGAAGCTTTTATACCTTAACTTTTCCTTGGTGTTCATCCTTCCAAAGGCATATTGTACTTATGGCTCATTACTTTCTTGCTCTAGACTTGGTTTACTACGACCCTCGAGATCTACTGAAATCAACCATAAGCCTTTCAGGATCTAACTGTGACCCTGTGAGCCATACCAGGATGTAACTGCAATCCTCTAAAATTTACTTCGATTCCATTGTACTGTATTCTCATCTCTGGAAGACTAAGCCAACGGACAAAGTTACAAGGTTGGTCACTTCCATATCGTTGTTAAATCCACAGATAACTCCCCAAAAATGATCACAGAAGCCAATATTATCTTAATGGACTTTACTCATTTCCCTATGACTCAGGAATTTCTCATATCATTCTCATCTTTTAATCTAATTCTCTATCCTATTGACTATCATAGTTTGATCATAAATTCTCTTTCTATCTTCTGAGAATCAAGTAGCTAACTTTCTAGTTTAGCACTTTGTTATTGCTTCATCCTTACTAAGTTGAATCATCTAATTGTATGTCATATGGCATAGGAGCAACATAACTTTCTCATCTGATATACTCTATTCTGTATGTACTGCGAGAGGGGAGTATTCATTTATTATAGCATACTCTATCATGCATAATATGTAAGGAGATGCAATCATTTAAGCATTCTCTAACATGTGTATCATCAATGACAACTGCAAGTAGATGTAACTTCTCATCATATCTTATGGCAACATAAGTCATATCACTATCACATTCATATGCTCAACCATCCCTTATACTCACATTGCAATTAAGTAATGAACTAGGTAGACTTTAAAACATTCTGTACCTTAATCACCTTAATTACTAGGTCTTGATCATTTATTCAGAAACCTAAATCATTTACTTGTTTCACTTAGGCTGCCACATTACCCTCTTATTAGGGTATAGACTCAACCATTTCTTACTCTTTCTTACATAAAGAATAGGGAAGTCACTTTACCTTTGAATCGGTGGCTACCTTACTTTATTTAAACCTCATAAACTTCTTTCTCTTAGCTTACATATATCTTTTTCTACTAATCCTCAACCAATTTCTGAGGCAATTATCTTTAGCTTACATCTCCAGTATCCTATTTACATCTCCAGTATCCTATTTATTTAATCTTGAATTTAACTTTTTCTAAAAAGAATAATTATGACATCATGTGGGACAGCTAATGGGACACCTAAGAGGGGTATGTGGTGTGCTGTCCATGTAAGGAAACTGGAAAAATTTCAATCCAATCTAGTACCGATCAGAGCAGTTTCACAATAACCGGACTGTGTTCTATTCCTATTTTTTATAATATACTAGGATATGTATTCTATCCTAGAAATTAATGTCTAGGCTTTTCATGACATTGATAATGACATACTAAAGATTTATTTGCCACCCAACCCTTGAGAAATGACCAAAATACCCTCGGTATCCTTTCTTACACTATACTAACCCTAAGGGCATAATTGTCATTTCACCCCTTTTTATATTGTCTCAGGGCATATACTAGCTCAACTAATCATATTTATTCCATGTGCCACGTTTTTAGCCTATCCCAAATGACCAAAATGCCGTCCATCCATCACTGGTACAATCCGGGCATCTATGGGCATTTTGTAATTTCACACTTTTTCTGGACACTGGCCCCTTCTACTGATGGACTGGTACCCTAGGTTTTGGGCCCTTCTTGGTGTCATCATGGGCCTATATATGAGGTCATCTGATCTCATTCTATTTAGGCTCACATATCGATAAGTTCCATTATCGGATCACGGGCGTTATCAAACTCCCGTCAAAATTCACTGTTGTGGGAATAACTTTTTATACAGGACTTCTTTCAGGGTTATGTCAGATTCATAACATCTGACACTGTAGGGCACACTTTTCTGTAATTCCCCTATTGATATCTGATGTCCATGGAATATGATAAAAATTCAGATAACTTTTAGACTATCAGATAATTTTCTGCTATCTGGAGCCCTCATAAAATTTATGTATCATGCCAGATTAACCAACGTAACTTCCTCTATTTACTGATGAAATGTGGGACTAAAAAACTTTTGGGCAGTTATAACCCTTTCTGGGCTAATCTTTCTATAATTACAATTTTGCCCTTGAACTTTTTACTTAATTACATAAGTCCCTTAACTTTTGAAAATTACCACTTTTGGCATAAATCTTGTTTCTACTTTAACTTTTGGCCTTTAACCTTTTCTATTTTGCGTTTAGGTCATTCTCTTTCTTCAATACTCCTCTAACCTTTATCATTTCTTCTAATCTTCATCATTATCCTTTCTAAACCTCTTTCCACTATCAGTATTATACATATAGGAAAAATTAGGATATAACAGGCCCAGCTTTAGGCACAATGTCAATTTCAAACTCCACTTCTCATTCAAGGGGTAATCCTTGAATCTCTTTTGGAAAAACTTCAGGAAATTCCTTAACTACTAGAATTGTCTCAATCCCTTGTTTTACTTCTATTTGAATAGAAAATAAGATCATATACCCCTGACATCCTTTTTACAAATATTTATCTACCTGAGCCTCTGTTATAAAATTCAGTCTTACTTCTGAATTCATACTGTGGCTTTTGGACAAAGAACTAGGGCCTTGTTCTTACATTCCAGCATCAAATTATTGGCAGATAATGTGACATCCTTATTTTTAACCTCAATTATACTTATTCATAAGTCATTAGAACCAATTACATAGCCTTTTGCTTTAGAAATCTTCATTTTCAAAAGAATTACTCTGGAGTACTGTTCACTTTTACTGTTCATTTGGTAATTCCAGAACATGTACCCAACTTTGAAAATTCATAATTAAATATAGAAAAATCAAAATAGGGTTGTTCTAATTCATAATGAAAACTCTTTCATTAAGATTTGAGGAAAAAATATAAAACTGAGGTTCCATTGTCTCAATAAAATCAGTTTATTCATTGAAAATTACTGTTCATTTGGTAAAATCTGGAAGTTCCAGGTTCTTTGCCTTAAATTCAAAAATTCATTTCTCTTTCATTACTTGTCCAAATGAAACATGTTACATATAGATTTAAATCTCTAGATGTTCTCTTTAAGTTCACAAAATTTTGTGGAAAAACTTGTTCATTTGCTATATGAAATTAGTTTCAGAACGTTACTACCTCCATTTGCATACTTTTTCTCTATTCCAGATTTTAACTCCAATTTTGGAAAATCATAACAAATTGAATACTTAACCAATTAAGGTGTTATTAGTGTTCATTTAAAGATCTTTATCTTACCTATTAACATGCCAAATTTCATATTTAAACTCATTGGATAAGGCATCATAATAATCATCACAAGGTTGCAGCCTCATAACACTACTATATGATCATACACCATGCATACTAGCATATCATTCCATAGTGTCATGTAA
Source organism: Leucaena leucocephala (assembly GCA_037074615.1). NCBI lineage: Eukaryota > Viridiplantae > Streptophyta > Magnoliopsida > Fabales > Fabaceae > Leucaena > Leucaena leucocephala. The sequence goes on along the minus strand of CM073515.1, from coordinate 19,499,581 downwards.
GTGCTATAACTCATTATAAAAACTCATCCATCTATGTTTACACTTTTCCCTTGTGAATATACAGCACATATGACATGGTTATGCATATGGAAAGAATCAGATTTCATGGAAATCCCCATAGCAAGTCATACAAACTATAATATCATGCATGAGTAATTGCATGCTTAACATGTTATCATGAGATGGGAGCTACTTCATAATGGTACATAAGAAAATTCTAACATGCATATTGTCATGACATAACTTGCAAGGAGTTGCAATCATTTATACTTCATCATCAACATGATGACACATTCTCATGCTAAACCAAACACTATAATCAACAAGCAAGCAATTAAACAAACATGAAACTATTGTTAGGTATTCTTGCTACCTCTTAGATATCCTTGATCAAGTCTTCTTGAGATGATTTCCTTCCTTCACAAATGTCAAAACCTAGCCATTACAAAGCCATATCAATTCACAATTCAACTTGAACACAAATCCAAGACTAGGTTTTCACTAACTTCCATTCTTTCTCTATTTTATGTTTCATACTTCCACCTTTCCAAAATAAATTCTCATGGTTCATTTTCACATAATTTTTCATGTAGAATCTAAATATGAAACTATAATTTCCAAAATCAAAACATGTAAAATGCTACAGTACCAAACCAAAGGAAACCCTCTTGTTTTCCAAAATTCATCTTTTGATTCCAATGCTTCCAATACTTGTTCTCCTACTTTATCCCACACAATTTTCCATTTTTAACTCATTGGAAGCATCAAAATCATGAAATTCCAAAATATGAATAGTGTCACATATAGTAACAGCAAGAATATAAAACCCTAATTCCAAACATACTTGAATTCCCAAGCTTATACCACATGATTCTAGATTATTTAAGCTTGTCTAAACTATCCATAACATAAAACTCATATTCTAACCATATTTGGGAAGCACTTCCAGCAGCAACCATAAGAGAAATATGGCACAAAAATCCCTTAAAACTAAGAGCTAACTTGCTAGAATAAAGCTTAAGATCAAGGGAGATGATTACCTTGCTTTGTGCTCCAAGTTGTGTGCTTCTTTCTTGGTTGAATGGAAATTTTACAAGAGGTTCCCTATGGTTGTCCAAGCATGCCGAATGGGTTATAATTTGGGGGGTATTTATAGATGAGCTTGAGTGAAAATGGATGGCCAATATTGATTTGGTTACTATTTGATCTAATGGTCCATATTCATTCTTGCATAAGCGTGCCCTAGAATCCTCCCCTTTTGACATGATACATGACATAATTTAAGGTCATGTTTGGCTGGAAAAAGTAGAATATACTAATAGGAAAAATTCTAGTCCAGTTTGGTACCGATCAGAGCAATTTTACAAAAACCAGACTATTTTCTGTTCCTAATTTTTATAATATTCCAGGATATGTATTTTGTCCTTGAAACCAGTGTCTAGGTTTCTTATACCATCAAAATTGTTAGAATGAGTATTTATCTACCATCCATCCCTTGGAAAATGACCAAAATACCCTTGGTGTCCTTTCTTGCACTATATTAACCCTAAGGGCATAATTGTCATTTAGCCCTCTTTATACTACCCCAGGGCATATACTGGCTCTAACTAATCATATTTATACTATATCCCATGTTTTTAGCCTATCTACAATGACCAAAATGCCCTTCATCTATCACTGGTATAATATAGTCATCTAGGGGCATTTTCATAATTTCACACCTTTCCTGCACACTGGCCCCTTCTACTGATGAATTGGTATCATGGGTTTTGGGCCCTCCTTGGCATCATCATAGGCCCATATATGAGGTCATCTAAGCTCATTCTATCCAGGCTTACTTAATGCTAAGTTTTATAATCGGATCACGGGTGTTCTCAAACTCCTGTCAAAATTCACTAATATGGCGATAACTTTTCATACGAAGCTCCTTCCGGGGTTCTATTGAATTTATGACATCTGATGTCATCGGGCACACCTTCCTGTAACTTTTCCACTTATACTTGAGATCCATAAGATCTGATAAAATTTTAGATAACTTTCAAACTATTAGATAAATATCTACTATATGGAACCCTATTAAAATGTTTGTATTATGCTAGATTAACCAGCATAACTTTCTCTATTTATTGATGAAATATGGGACTGGAATACTTTCAGGTAGTTATAAGCCTTTCCTGGTTGAACTTTTCTATAATTATATTTAGGTCCCTTACTTTTTGCTTAATTATATTTAGGTTCTTAAACTTATGGAAATTACCACTTTTGGCCCAAATCTTGTTTCTACTTTAACTTTTTGCCTTCAACCTTTTCTAATTTATGTTTAGATCCCTATATTTTCCTTAGACAATAATCACTCTCTTTCCTTTCTTAATATGATATAGTTTATTTTAAGAATCTCATGTCTATTTCATATAAACTATACAGTTACATCAGGTAAGAAAATTGGGGATATGACATTCCTCTCTCCCTTAAAATAAATTTCGTCCTTAAAATTTATGTTACATATGCACTAAGGAAATAGCTCAGGATACTTTTCTTTCATCCTTTCCTCCACTTCTCAGGTAGCTTCATTTTCTGTTAATCCCTTCCAGACCACCTTAACTAGAGAGATCTACTTATTTCATAACTGCTGGACCTTTCAATCTACAATCTGTACTAGTCTGACCTCATAAGTCAGGTAATCTCATAGTGCAACATCGTCCTGTTCGATCACATGTGATGAATTTATAACATACATCTTTAGCTAGGAAACATGGAACACATCATGGATCTTACTGAGATTCAGAGGAAGAGCTAATCTATAAGCCACTGATCCTACTTTTGTGAGGATCTAGAATGGTCTAATATATCTAGGATGTAGCTTCTTCACTTTGATCGATCGTCCATCTCCTATCATTAGAGTCAACTTAAGGAACACATGTTCTCCTTCTACGAACTCCAATAGCTTTCTTCTAACATCAGCATAACTCTTCTACCTACTCTGAGCCGTCAGTAATCTCTTTCTGATCTTATCGATCTGCGCTGCCATTTGATCTACTATATTGGGGCCAAACATTCTTCTTTCACTTAACTCCACCTAGCATAAGGGAGATATACATTTGTGTCCGTAAAGTGCTTCAAATATGGCCATCTGAATACTAGCTTGATAATTGTTGTTATAGGTAAACTCTATAAATGGTATATGAACATCCCAACTCCCTTAGAAATCTAAGACACAAGCTCTTAATCCTATCGCATTAGGAATATATAGCCATCCCCTAAATCGTAGTAATCCATCTTGGGAGACATCAAAATTCTTAGTTCCCCTCTTCCCAGCTTATTCTTAAAAATCTCTACGAGCTTATCATGCTCCTGAGATTCTTTTTTTTCATCCTCAATGAAAGCTTTAATCTTCCTTCCGCCATAAGAACTTTTTGTTATCTACATTTGATACAAAGGACTCCAGTCTTGAAGATCTTCTATTAATTCTAGCTCTTTGATCATTAAACTTGCCACCAGTACCACCTTCCTGCTCAAGGCAATAGCTACCATGTTTGCCGATGGTACTTGATCTAGAAATCATAATCCTTCAAAAATTCCATCCATCTCTGCTATCTCATGTTTAATTCTTTCTAATCTTGTAGGTACTTCAGGCTCTTATAGTCACAATAAACTTTATAGTAGCTCTGTGTAGGTAATGTCTCCAGATCTTGAGAGTATAATCTACCACTATAAGCTCCAGATCATGAGTGGGATAGTTCTCTTCATGTGGTTTTAACTGTCGAGAAGTATAGGCTACCACTCGACCCTACTATATTAGCACACATCCTAACCCCTGCTTGCTAGCATCAGTATAGACTATATAAGTCTGAGTTAGGTCTGGAATAATCAGCACAGGAGTCATGGTTAATCTCTTCTTTAGTTCTTAGAAACTAGCCTCGCATTTCTTATCCCACTTAAACAACTGGTTATTTCTGGTTAGCTTGGTTAATGGCAGAGTAACTCGAGAAAAGTCCTTAATAAATCTTCTGTAATACCCTGCTAAGCCCAGAAAACTTCTAATCTCCATCACTATCCTTGGATGTTCCTAGCTTAATACTGCTTTAACTTTGCTAGGATTTACAGCTACCCCTTCGTGAGATATGACATGACTGAGAAATTTGACTTCTTGAAGCCAAAACTCACACTTACTAAGCTTAGCATAGAGTCACTTTTCTTTAAGAGTACTAAGAACAATCCTTAAATGCTCTTTAGCAATTTTAGAGTACAGTAGGATTTCATGCTAGTCTGCTAGAGTGTAAACCTGATTCAAGTCAATGGCCTCTATTGTATATCTGTCTATCATCCTTGCTATGACATTGAGTGACTGTAGATAAACTGACTGTTCTTGATCTCTACTTCTGTCCATCCCTTGACCTAGACTGAGTAATTCACTCTCTACATCTTTCTTGAGACTGATATAGTAAACATTATCTATTTTTAACTAAGAAGGATAGGGTTGACTAGGACAAGGAACATCACACTGATCTTTTTTTATAAAGTCATATATTCCTAGACTTTGAGAATGGACAGGGACTGTCATAAACTTTGACTGGATCTCTGGATTAAGGAACTGTTATATATTACTCATCTCAAATCTATCATCAAACTCTGGCAGAAGAGGAATAATATCTAGTCTACTTACAATCTAGTACTAGTGCTTAGCTTCCTCAGCTGTAGACTGTCATCTTATAGGAGGAATATAAGCAGAATAGGACTTACATTAGGTTTAGAAGGCACTACCAAAAACTCATATTGTGTCTCTTATCATCTCTTTCTATGAATCCTCAAGAAATTTTTGAGGCTATTTATCTTTAGCTTACATCTCCAATATCCTATTTATTGATTTAGGAAGCTGAGATAGCTTATCATATCAGGCCATTTTACCTTAACTAAGTTATATTCATTCTATCATAACATCTCACATCGCCTATAAGACTTCTATGTCCCTAGCCTAAAGGACTTATGTGTCATTGGCTTCACTCTAATCTAATTATAATCCATAACTGAGTTGGCTGTTTTCTTTCAACTAACAAAGAAAAGGTCTAGCTCACATCTCTATGCCATTCATACTTTTAAGTTTTCCCTTATCCTCCTGAATCAACTACAGGCGAGACGGTATCTCTTATTAAGCCTTAATGTTCCATTTCCCTAGAGCATTAATCACCAATCCATAACCTTAGTTGGACTATGAACAAGTAACTCATTACTAACCTCAATCTCAGTTAGGCCTTAGGAAACCGCTACATACTCTCTTTCCCAATTAGAGCAAGTTTAGCTTGTAGCAGAACCTCTGTTTTGTACTAAAACTTTGTTCTATACCAATGCCAAAACCCTTTCCTATGATACCAAAATGAAACATGATACCTTTACCATCTCATAGTACATATTCAAAAGCATATTTGATTAGAGGGAGCATTACATTAGCCCAAAAATTAAAATTTTAAAACTTACTTATCGGGTACTGTTTATTTGGTGATTTCCAGATTTACAGTTCAACTTTAACAATTCATAACTAATTGTAGAAAAATCGTATGGAGGTGATCTAAATTTCTAATTGTAGCTCTTTCATATCTCTTGCAGGGAAAAAAAATATAAAACTAGACATTTACCTTGTCAATTGATACAGTTAAATCGCTACTTTTTATTGTTCATATGACAAATTCCAAAACTTCCAGATTTTATCTCTTAACTTTGGAAATTCATTTCTCTTGATATACATATCCAAGTGAGGCATATTACTTATCCATTTAAATATCTGGGTGTGAACTACATGCTCATAAAATTTCATGGATTAGTTAATTCATTTACTAAGTCAAATTGAAGCCACAAAAAAATGATCTAGAACCTACGTTTTTACCATTTCAGTTTTCTTTCTTTCAATTTCAATAATTGTTCCAGCATGCATAAATCATCTCTTTTGCTGTTCATGCATTCATATACATCATGAGATTATGCCATAATTCTTTCATACATGTTCTTTACATAAATAGACACCTTACATGGCATTTACATATATGGATAATACATAACACATGCTAGGATCTCAATTACTTCACTTCCTTTCTTCCATTCTTTAGCTCTTCTCCATGTATACATTTTCCTTCATGCTTGACCTAAATTGGTTGGTTATGGGAGGGTGAGATTCTAGGGAATCTCAGTAGCAAACATTACCACTTAAATATGCAAGATGGATGCTAATCATGATATGTACTTTCATTAAACTTTCTTTGATTAGTGACATGCCATTATGCCAAATACTTTTGCATAAAAGTGCATGACCATGGACAACATGTTATTCACAATATATTCAACATCATATATCATGTCACAACATTATTCAAATATCATATACATGTCAACACATAAGCATACCACATCAAGTACATAAAGAGGTAAGTCCACTACCTTACACTTAAGCTTTTCTCTTGATCTTTTACACTTAATCACCCTTGTACTTACTTGGACATTTTTTACCTGTCCAAAATGACCAAAAAGCCTTCCATCCATCTCTAGTACAATCTGGCTACACAGGGGTATTTTTGTAATTTTAAACTTTTTTGGGGTTGGCTCTGGGCTCTAGCCTAATCAACTATCCAATCACCTCACTGGGCCTCTGGGACACCATTTTGGGCTTTGATATGGGTCCATTGCCTTTATGGCACAAATCCTGATAACCTCTCTCGAATGTATTTATTGGGTATTTTATTACACTGTAAATTCCCTTAAAAATTCTACAATATTCCTTTTCTGACCTTATCAATTTTATAAATTCTCATATTAATTATAGGAATTTACTGTAAAGTTTCATCTAATTCTGAGGTCCAAAAAATACTATAATAATTTTTCCTAACTTCAGGAATTCATATCAATTAATGGGGATAATGGGGACCTCAAATCAAAAATTTGTATTGCGTTGAAATGATCAAAATAATTTTCTCTACTTGCTGGTAAAATTTGGGACTAAAATGTTTTCAGGCAGTTTTAGGCCTTTTTCGGCTCAACTTTCTCATAATTACATTTTTGCCCTTGAACTTTTGATAAATTACATTTAAGTCCCTTAACTTTTGATAATTACACTTTTGGGGCCAACTTTTGTCTGTACCTTTAGTTTTGGCCTTAAACCTTTTCTAAATTTTATTTAGGTCATTAATTTTCCTTAGTTACCAGTCCCTTTATTTCCTTTCTCAATCTAATATAGTTTACTTCAAGAATCTCATGTTGATTACATATAAAATGTACATATACATCAGATAAGAAAATTGGGGATATGACAGTCAACCATTTCTATATTTTTCTGACCTAAGCACTTTCCAGTTAAGTGTGCTACTGAGTTAGGGCTATATTACACTTCATATGGCTATGAGCCCCTAACATATTGTTTCTCATATAACTATGTTCTAACTTTATTTTTCCATAGACCATATTCTTTGGGCTCCTTAGCCTTTTAATTTCTTCATCCTCATCTAGAAGATTTATTTGTTCATACTTGTCTATTCTTAAGATATATGGGGTTCTCTTTTCTGTTTCTCAGGCATACTCCTACAAACTTTTGAAAGCCAATACTCATATTTATACTTGGACTCCATCTTCATTTAAGAGAAACTAAGTTTAGTCTAGTAGCTACCTAGAAACATTATGGATACTCTCCCATTCATGATTCACATTATCCTGTACTTAGGCTAGGTTGTTTCATGACTTATAATCACCCACTGTCATCCTAACCCTTTTTAGGAACTATTGGATTTTGGGATAATACTCCCCTATGAATCATGTTAGGATCAACTATAATTCTTCTGAAAGACTTTAACTAATGAACTAAGTTATCGGGTTAGCTACTCCCATATTGTTTATAACTCAACAGATAATTTTCCATCACTATGTTCCATAGCTCATCTTAGTAATCAAAACTTCACTTAATCTCTCTTTTACTCAGGAGTGCTTTTTTGCTTTCTTACTTTACTATGGCTTACCATAGGCAGTTATCATGTGCAATCATGGCCTAGCCATAGGTAAATACAATTGCCTTCTATTACTATAGTATGATATGATAACTTCCTATATAAATCTATGCTCTATCAAAGGAACAATCTGTATTAGATTTAACTCTTATCTGAAGAGTGATATTAACTTATCTAAATCTACCTTTATCTAAGAACCATCTGTTTCAAATCCAACTCTTATTGTAAGAGCTATATGAAAGCCATCTCTCTAATATTATATGTTATTCTTACTTTATACCATAACTCTTGATAGAGTTATAACACTACCAATCTCTTGGTACTTGTTGTAACCCTACCATAAGAAATAGCCCTGAGTATTGTATTCATAAGCTTGTAGAAATACCTAAGTAACCCTAATCATATTATAAATGACTGTCCCACTTCATGAAACTATATGTTATTCTAGGTACTTTCTTATTGCTTACCTGCTTTCGATTTCTTATCTATAACCTCATTTATATCCTTATCCATAACCTTATAGGGATTAGTCTATCAAAACTCCATATGCTTTCATATCATAGGAGATTTTTCTTATATCTGAACTAATCTAATTACTTCTTATTTATAACTTATAGATCCAACTGGTCATTGTCCTCTTTTGTTAATTATAAGAGAATTTGACTATGCCTAATCAATGACAAGGTTGTTTAGAACACAATCATGGGTATTTTCTTTGCATTAATACACAAATTAAGCAGTTCACCAAATCCCTGGTCGTCATCTTTCCAAAGGGATATTGTATCCTTTTATATATGGCTCAGCAAATTTTCTTAGGCTAAGCCTATTGTGACATTTAGGATCTACTGTGATCTACCGTCAGCCACTTTAAGATTTACTGTCACCCTAGAACAATATATTTGGTAGCCATATTAGGATATACTACAATCCTTTAGAATCCACTGTAATTTTGTTATACTGTATCCTCATCTCTAGCAAACTTTGAACCGCAAGACTAAGTTATCTCTACATAGTTGGTAATCACTATTGATAATTTACCAAGACTATTTTTATTTACCAGTACCATTTTCTTAGGTGTTATTAATTCTCTAGCCAACCAACAATCCTTTTAAGTTCTATTTGTGCTTTATCAAGACCTTCTCAAATAGGTATAAGTAAACTTATCAGGGCTAAAGTAGATCCACAATGTACATGCTAGGCACGACTGTTTAAACTATTTAAACATGCATTAAGCTATTACCCTTATGCCAATGGGAAAAATGGAAAACTAACAAGAAACTCTAATTGCCCTATACATTCATTATAAACAAATGGCTGGCACTTGAGTCACTTGTCTCTTTCACTTACCAATCATTAATCTATATTATCTCTTGGTTTATTCACATGACTTCTTTGCCTTTATCTTTTCTGGGTATCGCACGTTTCTCTCTATAATATTGTATGCCTCTACCACTTTGTTGAACTTCTGCACTTGCCTGGGAAAAAATCTTTTTTACATCACATAATTCAATCTGTGGTTAACTTCTTAGTCATTCAACTTTAAGTGTGCACATGGATGAACTCGGTTAAGTATCTATCAAAGAGTTTCTCTTACCCTGGTTTAATACTTTAACTTAACCTCACGGTCATTTATATCTGACTGAGAAGAATGTTTCTCATAAATTTGTTCAAGAAAAGATTCCTAGGTAAGCAGATTATTTTTTGTCTTCATAGAGTAACTTCTATAGCTTTCTACTATTTCTTTATATCTTTCTCTAACTGGCAATTGGCTAACAATTCCTTTCTTTCTGTAGGACATTTCATCTCTTTAGAAATTTCTTCCAAACCATTTGTCCACCTATGTGTTGCTTGGCATTTAATTCACCTTTGATTGCAACCATATTATACTTATAGAATTATAATTCCATAGTTGTATACTCTCTCATTCTTCAGCAGATCCTAACTATCTGCTAGTTCGATCTATTCCTGTCTGGACTATAGCTCTTTATTGATTCCTCTTTGTAATCATCATAAATCAACAACAACTGTTGTTATGGCTATCGTGATAGTAATATCTCTTTCTTGTTCTTGGCGAACCTAAGTTACTAGAGCTTTATCTATCATCTGCTTCTGTTACTCGTGCTATCTGGAGTAATCCACACTGGGTCTACGGTTTCCTTCATTATGGGATTTCTCTATCTCAAGAACAATAGCTCTTGTCTTAGGCCATTTGCTAGGCATATCTCTAGGCAAGTCTTAATCTTATACTTCTAAACCTTTTATGTAGGAAAGACTAGCCTAACAAAGTCTTTCACAGTGTAGATCAGCTCTTGACTATGTTTTAAAGGATCTATTTTTAAGTGCCTTCTTAAGTTCATCTTTTGTATTCTAGAGCCTCTTACATCTAGCTTGCATGTACCCTGTACTAAACATATAGCTGATTAACTTCAATAAGGTTGGCACTTTTATTCATATCGTTCCCATAGAATCTAATATTTGCTCCTAGGGATTTTAGGTTCATAAAATGATTATTTGTAGTTCCTCTAGAGTTATCTTAAACTAACTCTTCTATCTTAGCTTTCTTGATCTTAGACTAGTCAACTTCTTTGACCTTAGGCTGGTCAGTTGTTGTCCCTATCAGTAGAAGGAAACTGTTCCCCGTCACTGTTCCATTTAGTCTAACTATACCGTGTTAAGAAACACGAGACCCCTATGGTATTGGTTGACTAAGACAAGTCTACTATAACTACATCCTTAAAGACTATCTCGTAAGGTTGCAAGGATAGAGTATAACACAACATACCCATCTGAGGGTCACTATCACATTTAGTCGCGTCCGCCACACTAGCTTACAATGACTAACCTCCTTTAGGTTATGTCATTGCATTTAACTCACTTGATACATGGCAACCAAATTATTATGTATTCCTCTGTAAGGATAGAGTATAACACAACATACCCATCTGAGGGTCACTGTCACATTTAGTCGCGTCCGCCACACTAGCTTGCAATGACTAACCTCCTTTAGGTTATTTCGTTGCATTTAACTCACTTGATACATAGCAACCAAATTATTATGTATTCCTCTGTAATCGCCAATGGTCTTCTTTTGTCACTAATAAAATGCCTATGTGAATATTCGTTGTGACCTATGTCCTAACTCATCGCGACCTAACTTCTTTGTATAAATAAGTCACAACCTAAACACCTTTCTGGCATGACTTAAGCATACCTTTCTCTAAACATTCTCTTCCTAAGCTTCCTTATATGAATCCTACTTTAATAGTTAACCAATCATAAGGAGGAGATATTATTGGTTCACTTAAGATTCAAACTTAAATGATACTGGCTTTCTCACTAAGTACCATAACCTTAACATAATGTTAACTACTTAGGTTTAGGGTTTGGAAACTATCTTATCTGATGCTAGAAACTTTGCTCTAAAACCAAAAATATAACACTTTACTTTTGTATGTCTTAGGGACTATTAAGTAGAATTTAGAACCACATATCCATTGAAGTTCAATTACAAAATCTAGAATTTCTAAGCTTTACACGTACTGTCATATGGTAATTCCAGATTAAGTGATGAACTTAAAAAAATCATAACTACTTATAGAAATATTGAAATGAAGTGGTTCAAAAAGATACACAAAGCTAACATGTACTTTAATGGAAAAATAAATTTTAGACCAAATGCTTAGCCAATTAGTACAGTTTAATAGTCAAAATAATTGTTCATATTTTCAAAAATTCTAGCAAACAGTTTCAGGTCCCCAAATTTTCAAAATTCATTCACTTTGTATTCACATCGGAATAAGGAATTTCTTGCTGTCAAAATGAAGCTCGACATATTAACTAAATGTCCATAAAATTTTATATATTTATTCCAACTTTTACTACTTTTAATTACATCTCAAATGCCATGCTTCATCCTGAGTTATTGTTCACAGTGACAAATTTCAACAATTAACTTTACATACATATACACTTTAAACATGCAACTAATTCCTATATCTTCTTCATACATCTTCATCTCCTTCTTTATGTGAAACTCCTGCTATGATTGGGATATGGAGGGGGTAAGATTTTTGGGGAAATTTCATAAGCAAATAGGACTAAACAATGTTTGCTTCAATAAAAAAGCTTGTTCTTGCTTGTGATTGTGTCAACATTATGTAATATGCATGCTTCCATGTAACATATGAAATACACTTGCCCAAATTAATCATAGAAATAGAGCTTCAACCATATACATATATGCAACACAATTTAACAAAACCATAGTATAACTAAGCATAACATCCAACACATACAAGTTTAGGATAGTTCACTACCTTATTGCTTTATTTCCTTTTATTCTTTTCCTTGTCCTCTTCCTTTGCTAAGTGACTGCCCTCTTGAGTCCACAAAACAAAGCCTAAACATCACATATTCATCCCTTCCTTCATCATAATCCAATTCAACTAGCATATAAGGACATTGAACTTAATCAATTAACCCCTAAATTTCTTAGTTTGTGGTTAATTGTCTTGCCTTTTGAATTAATTTGTGCCTTGACTTTACCATACACAATTTCACCTTTTGAATTCATTTATAAACTCATAATTTCAAAATTCCAGCTATTGCCTTTGATCTGGATAGAATGAAATATGCCCTCTTTATTTCCAAAAATTCTTATTTTAATTCCAATGCTTCCAATACTTGTTTCTGTACTTAATCCTATGTAATTTTTCATTTTAAAACCATTGGAAGCATCAAAATTATGAAATTAACATCACTGTTCGTGCATATGAATAGTAATAGAGAGGGTTTTACAATTCTATTTTCTAATTCTAATGCTTCCAAAGTTCCAATCTTATTCAATCCTATGCTTAATCATCATTTGAATTCAATGGAAGTATTAGATCATTGGAATTCAACTTCCTTGTTCCAAAACAGCCCTAGGCCAAATGCCTTCCATCAATAGCAAAGTCAATAACATAACTTAATTCAATAACTAATCATTAAATCTAACTTATCTAAGTGCTAATTACATGATTCTAGCTTAGTCTTCCTTTTCTTCCTTTATTCTTAAATTTTAGCCAGCATAAGGATCACGAAAAAAATCCATTTTCTAACCATTAAAACCCAAGTTTCACCTTCCACAGCATATATATAACGATGAGGAAGATTGCTTACCTTATGCCTTAGCTTTCTTGGATCAAAGTACCTTGGATTTCTTCTTTAAATTGCCTTGTTGAGTCTTCATTTTTCAAGAATTTCCTCAAGCCAAAAAGGCTTCATTCTTGGCTTCATAAGAGGGGTACTTATGGGAAGAATCTTGACATCTTGGGACCAAAATATCCTTCCATTCTGTAGTTATTACATAGCCTTAATTTTGCATATGATTGGTTGATTAATTTCTTAATCATCATTAACTAAATTCTTATATTATTTTAATATAATTGATTTCATGGGATAATCATTTTCTTCTTGTCTTGGCACCATGTGGAGGGAGTGTGAAGTCCACAAGACACCTCACAATGCCACCTTATGCCATTTGCACCTTCCATGAACTTTCCTTTCTTTCTTTCCTTTTATTAATTCATAAAATAGTGTAAAAAATTCCATTTGGCTTCTAACAATTCTCTAAGCATTTTGAGATAAATTATATAACATTATTTTATTATTTATGAAATTTTTATAAATTCATTCTAATGTAAAATGAATTTCTTGCAAGATTCAAAAGTCTTGATAAAAATTCTATATGTTTCTTTATATCCTTTATCGATGTCTTATTTTACCTTAAATTATCTAATTAATTTTACAGTACTCCTTTTTAGCTTATGCTAGTTTCATAAATTCTTATATTACTTATAAAAATTTACTACAAAATTTTATCTGATTATGAGGTCTAAAAGATATTATACTAATCTCTAGAATTCAGAAATTAATATTAATTTATTCGGACCTTAAATCAGAATTCTAAGGAATATTTATGGCTCAAATTATATTCTCTATTTATCCGTAAAATTTGATACAAAAACATTTTTAGAGAATCTATGAAGTATGTCACTGCTCTGTTTGGAAGTCTAGCTAAATATGGGAGCAAACATAAGTATAAGAAATACATAAAAGAAAAAGGAAAGAGCAGAAAGGGATTGCATTGAAAACTGAAGACAATGACTTTGATAAAGAATTAGAAGATGATAGGATGGGTCTCATAGTACTGAGATTCAAAAATTCTACCAAAATCAAGCAACAGGGAGTTTCCAACCAAAAGGGCTTCTTCACTAAAAGAACAAAAAGATCATATCATCTGCTTTGAATGTAAAAAGCCAGGTCACTTTAAGGCAGAATTTCCTCAACTGTCTAGTAGACATAAAGAGAAGAAGAAAGAGAAATTCTAGAAGAGGAAAGTATTTGTCTCATTAATCTGGGGAGAGAGCTCATTAGAAAAAGAAGATAGTTATAACGAAGAAAAGGCAAGCATGCTTAAGAAGAACACGAATCCGAAATAGAGGAGGTAATAAATATTGAACCCACATATGATAAATTACTTTCTGAATACAATAAATTAACTCTAAATTCATCAAGTTAGCAAAAGAGCTAGTAAATTCTAAAAAGAAAATTAGGATTTTAGAAAATATAACACCTGAGATTATATCAAAGTGTTCTAATTTGAAGGATTTGAAAAGAAAAACATATAGTTAACCAAAACTCTTGATATTTACTAAAAGTAATAAATGCTCAATATCTTACTTGGGAATCAGAGATGTGTTTCTGATAAATCATGGATAGGATAGGATCCTAACTTGGATAAACAAAAAGGAAAGAAACAATTTAGAAATAAATCATATCTACATGATTTTAGACACTCTTGCATACTTCAAATATATTTTGCTTATTGTTCATATTATAACCGTAAGGGTCACTCTACTACTTCTTGTTATCACAAGAATAATGGACCTTATGGAATATTAAAATGGGTACCTAAAGGCACTTATGTACCTAAGGTAATCGAAACTAACATAGAAAGACCCAAGAAAGTTTGGATACCTAAAATTAACTAATTTTGTTTCAGGTTTGTCTGAAAGCATCTAAAAACAACAAATAGTATATTGACAGTGGATGTTCCAGACACATGATTAGAGATGCAAAAAAGTTCCTCAAGCTTTATTATAAGGAAATAGGTAAAGTAGGCTTTGGAGGAAATCAATCTGGAAATATAGCTAGAATTGAAGTAGGAAGTAAAGAAGGAGTGAAAGTGGATAATGTATACTACATGGAGAGATTATGTCACAATCTCTTCAATGTAAGACAAACTATGGACAAAGACAATTGGATTATTTGACTCAGAAGAATGTGTAATAGTAAGCAAGAAACACCTCCCAATCAACACAAAATCTTAAAGGCAAAACTTTGTGATCTAAGGGATGTGATACTATCTCTATTAATTCTAATTCACTTAAAAATTATTTTCTAAGTAAATAAGAAGAAAGCTGGTTATGGCACAAGAGACTAGCTCATATAAACATACACCATCTTTCAAAATTGGTTAAAAAGGATTTAGTAATTGCTTTACCTAAAGTTAAATCTGAAATTGATATTGTCTGTGATACTTGTCAAAAAGGGAAACAAGTAAAGTCCTTATTTAAATCAAAGAAGGTAGTTTCAACTAAAATACCACTCCAATTGTTTCATATGGATTTGGTTGGTCCATCAAGAGTTAAAAGTTTTAGGGGAAACTTATATTCTTTAGTGATAGTTTATGACTATTCAAGATTTACTTGGACTTTATATCTTTCCTCTAAAAATGATACATTTAATGTGTTTATCGTGTTTGCCAAAAAGGTGCAAATGAGAAAGGTATATCTATTATGTCTATCTTGACTGATCATGAAGGAGAATTTGAAAACATTAATTTTACTTAATTCAGTGACAACTATGGAATCAATCACAACCTTTCTGCACCAAGAACATTACAAGAAGATGGAGTTATTGAAAGGAATAACAGAGTTCTCACAGATATGGCTAGAGCTCACAAGTATTTTGGGTAGAGGCTATAAACACAACATGTTATATATACAACCGAGCCTACATCAAACTAATAACCAACAAAACACCATACAAATTCTACAAATGACACAAGCCTAATCTCCCTTACCTGAGGATATTTGGAAGCAAATGCTTCATTCACAATAACAACAAAGAAAACTTGGGTAAATTCGATCCTATATCTGATGAGAGTATTTTTCTTGGTTATTCTAATCATAGTAAAGCATATAGACTTTTTAAGAAAAGAAAGTTTACAATAGAAGAGTCTATACATGTAGTATTTTTTGAAACATAACCAATTTCAAAGCCTCTAGATGATGAATATGAGATAATACAGGGTCTTGAAACACTAAAATTAAACAAAGAACCCATAGTTGATCAAACAAATAGTTAGCCTAATGAGTATGAAAAAGATCAACCTAGAGCCTGGAAACATAATAGAAATCATCACTTGGACCAATTCAGCGGTGAAGTCGATGAAGGAGTAAAAACCTAAAAATAAGTGTTTAATGAAGTGAATTTCTCTACATTTATTTCTAACATTGAACCCACCAACAAAGCTGAAGAACTAATAGATAAGTTATGGATAGTTGCAATGTAGGAAAAATTAAATCAATTTAAACATAATCTAGTTTGGGAATTGGTACCTAGACCCAATGACTATCCGGTCTTCATAACTAAATGGATATTCAAAAAACTTGATGAATCTGCTATAATCATTAGAAATAAGGCTATATTAGTGGCAAAAGTCTATAACAAAGAAAAAGGTAAAGATTATGAGGAAACATATGCTCTAGTGGCCATATTAGAAGCAATATGAGTACTCTTAGCCTTTACTTGCATCAAAGATTTTAAACTCTATCAAAAGGATATCAAAAGTGCTTTTCTTAATGATTTTATAATGGAAGAGGTATATGTAGAACAACCCCCTATATTTGAAGATCACCATTTTCCAAGTCATGTGTATAAACTTAAGAAGGCATTATATGGGTTAAAATAAGCTCCTAGAGCTTGGTACGATCATCTCATCAAATTTCTAATAAAAAAAGGTTTTAAAAGAGAAAATGTAGATAATATATTGTTTCTAAAAAGAAACAAATATAATTTTTTAGAAATTCAAATTTATGTTGATGATATTATCTTTGGTAGTACTAGTGAGGATCTTTGTCAAGAGATTGCCAAGATAATACATGGAGAATTTGAGATATCCATGAAGGGAGAAATCAATTTCTTTCTCATACTTCAAATCAGATAATAAGCAAATGACATCTTCATCTCACAATCCAAGTACATGAAGGAGCTACTAAATAAGTTTGAATGGATCAAACCAAAAGTGTATCAACTCTGATGAGCACAAATGCTATGCTAGATAAAGATGAAAAAGGGTAAGACTTCAACATTACAAAATATCGAGGAATAATCGAATCTCTTATTTTCCTCACTACAGTAGACCAGACATTCCATTTAGTGTGAGAATGTGTGTCATATCCCCGATTTTCTTACATGATGTAACTGTACAGTTTATATGAAATGGATATGAGATTCTTAGAATAAACTGTATTAGATTGAGAAAGGAAAAAGAATGATTATTGCCTAAAGAAAATATAGGGACCTAAATGCAAAGTATAAAACGTTAAAGGCCAAAAGTTAAAGTAGAAATAAAAGTTGGGCTAAAAGAGGTAATTTTCAAAAGTTTAGGGACCTAAATGTAAATATGCAAAAAGTGAGGGACCTAAATGTAATTATGAGAAAGTTGAACTAAAAAATGCTCAAAAATGCCCAGAATCAGATTATACCCAAATTTTACCAGTAGATAAACAAAGTTATTCTGGTCAGTTTAAGGAGTCACAGAATTTTGATTTGAGGTCCCGAATAATTGATATAAATTCCTGAAGTCAGAAGGAATTATTACAGTATTTTTTAGACCTCAAAATTAAATAAAACTTTATAATAAATTCATATATTTAATACATGAATTTATAAAATTGATAGAGTCAGAAAAGGACTCCTATAGAATTCTTATGGGATTTTACGGTGAAATAAAATACTCGATAAATAGGATCGGGAGAGTTGTCTTGGGATTTGTGCCATTAAGGGCATAAAGGCAATGAGCCCATGCTAAGACCTAAATGGTGCCATAGTAAGCTGAGTAAGGTTACTGGACAGTTAGGTGGGCTAGAGTCCAAAGTAGTCCAGGAAAAGTGTGAAATTACAAAAATGCCCCTGAATGCCCATATTGTACCAGTGATAGATGAAAGGTATTTTGGTCATTATGGATAGGCTAAAAACGTGTAATATGGTATAAATATGATTAATTAGAGCTAGTATATGTCCTGAGGCAGTATAGAGAATGGTAAAATGACAATTATGCCCTTAGGGTTAATATAGTACAAGAAATGACACCAAGGATATTTTGGTCATTTCCTAAGGGGTGGATCATAGATAAATACTCAGTCTAACAATATTAATGGTATAAGAAACCTAGACATTGGTTTCTAGGACAGAATACATATCCTGGAATATTATAAAAATTAGGAAAAAAAATAGTCTAATTTTTGTGAAACTGCTAAGATTAGTACTGGACTGGACTAAAATTTTTCCTATCAGTATATTTTAATTTTTCTAGCCAAACATGCCCCTAAATGATGTCATGCATTGCGTCAAAAGGGGAGGCTTCTAGGGCAAGCTTGTGCAAGAATGAATATGGACTATTAGATCAA
This sequence comes from Leucaena leucocephala, assembly GCA_037074615.1. NCBI lineage: Eukaryota > Viridiplantae > Streptophyta > Magnoliopsida > Fabales > Fabaceae > Leucaena > Leucaena leucocephala. The sequence goes on along the minus strand of CM073515.1, from coordinate 19,480,863 downwards.
ATAGTAACCAAATCAATCTTGGCCATTTATTTGCACACGATATCATCTATAAATACCCCCTATTCAGCTTGGTTCAGCATGCTTGGACAACCATAGGGAACCTCATGCAAAATTTACATTCAACCAAGAAAGAAGCACACAAAGTAAAGCAACAATCAAGGTAATCATCTCCCTTGATCTTGAGCTTAATTCTAGTAAGTTAGCTCTTAGTTTTAAGAGGTTTTTGTGCTATATTTCTCTTATGGTTGCTGATGTAAGTGCTTCCCATATATGGTTAGAATATTATTTTTTTGTTATGGATACTTTAGACAAGCTTAAACAAGCTAGAATCAATTGGTATAAGTTTGGGAATCTAAGTATGTATGAAGTTAAGGTTTTGTGTTCATTGCAATTACTGTGTGTGACACTATTCATATGTTGGAATTTCATAATTTTGACACTTCCAATGAGTTTAAAATGGAAAATTTTGTGGGGATAAAGTAGGAGAACAAGTATTGGAAGCATTGGAATCAAAATGTGAATTTTTGGAAAATAAGAGCATGCACTTTGGTTTGGTACTGTAGCATGTTACATGATTTGATTTTGGAAATTATAGTTTCATATTTGGATTCTACATGAAAATTTATGTGGGAATGAACCATGAGAATTTATTTTGGAAAGGTGGAAGTATGAAACATAAAATAGAGAAAGAATGGAAGTTAGTGAAAACCTAGTCTTGGATTTGTGTTTAAGTTGAGTTGTAACTTGATATTACTTTGTAATAGCTAGGTTTTGACATTTTTGAAGGAAGAAAATCATCTCAAGAAGACCTTGACAAGGATAGATAAGAGGTAGCAAGAATACCTAACTATAGTTTCATGTTTGTTTAATTGCTTGCTTGCTTGCTTGTTGGTTATGGTGTTTGGTTGAGCTTGAGATTATGTCATCATGTCTATGATGAAGTATGAATGATTGCAACTCCTTGAAAGTTATGTCATGACAATATGCATGTTAGAGTTTGCCTATTTACCATTATGAAGTAGCTCCCATCTCATGATAACATGTTAATCATGCCTGATATTATGGTTTGTGTAACTTGCTATTAGGATTTCCATGAAATCTCATTCCTCCCATATGCATAACCATGTTATAGGTGCTGGAACTTCTCAAGGAAAGAGGGTAAACATAGATAGATGAATTTTTATAATAAGTTATAACACTTACATGACAGTATGGAAGGATATGATAGTATACATTATGTATGGTTATGTAATTGTGCTCTGAGGCTGACGCTTTGTGATGATGATTATGATGCCTAAACCCATGAGTTTAAATATTACATTTGGTATTAAGATACAGAACTTTAAATGGACACTAAGAATGCCTCCATTGGTCAAGTATTCAATTTGTTATTATTTTCCAAAGTTGGAGTTAAAATATGGAATAGAGATAAAGTAAGCAATTGGAGGAAGTAATGTTTTGACATTAATTTTGCATAGCAAATGAATGAGTTTTCCCATGAAATTTTGTAAACTTAAAGAGGATATCTAGAGATTTAAATCCATAGGTAACATGGTTCATTTGGACAAGTAATGAAAGAGAAATTAATTTTTGAAGCTAAGGCAAAGAAACTAGAACTTCCAGATTTTACCAAATAAACAGTATTTTTCAACGAATAAACTGATTTTATTGAGTCAATCGAACCTCATTTTTATATTTTCCCCTCATCTTTCAATGGAAGAGTTTTCATTAGAAATTGGAACCAACCTATTTAGATTTTTTTACATTTAATTATGAATTTTCAAAGTAAGGTACATGTTCTAGAATTACCAAATGAACAGTGAAAGTGAACAGTACCCGAAAGCAATTCTTTTGAAAATGAAGGTTTATAAAGAAAAAGGTTATGGAATTGGTTCCAGTGACTTCCAAATGAGTATAATTGAGGTTGAAAGTAAGGATGTGACAATGTGTGCTAGATATCAAGCTATTCAAAAGGAATCCTATGCCGCAGCTGTAAAAAGAATATTAAGATACTTGGTTGGAACCACTTATCTGGGAATATGGTTTCCTAAGGGAGGAGCAAAATACTTGGTAATGTACTCAGACTTTGACCATGTAGGATATAAAATTGATAGGAAAAGCACCAGTAGATAATGTGAATTCCTTAGTGATTGTCTACTCTCATGGTTAGGTAAGAAGTAGTACACGGTGGCTATCTCATCAATAGAAGCTAAGTATGTAGTGGTGGTAGTTGTTGTGTTCAAGTACTATGGCTCAAACAAAAACTTCAAGATTTAGGAATAAAGTTGAACAAAATTCCAATTCTTTGTGACAATACAAACACAATTAGTCTATCAAAGAATCATGTTCTTTATTCTCAAATAAAGCACATTGACATCGAACACCACTTCATAAGAGATCACATGCAAAAGGAAGATATAAAAGTTAAATTTATCCCAACTCATCTTCAACTAGCAGATATTTTTACCAAACCACTTGCTCAAGATCAATTCAACTATATCAAGAGAGAATTGGGAATGGTAAATCCCAATGAATTGTAAGAATTTGATTTAACTCAACAAAGTTTCTTTTAAGATTTCTTCAGCATTCTTCTTCTCAAAATAATTGTTCTTTAATATGTTTTGATGATTATTGTTAATAACTTAAGCATAAAAGTGTATAGTTAAATTTTTACAGGATGCTCTGTTACATATTTGAAAAATAGAACCAAACAGAGGATGGATTAATCGAACAACTAATCGACTAATCTATTCTAAACACAAGGCATCCATATAATGCTATGATATATAGCAAATTGCTCTAAAAGAAAAAAAATCAAATGAGATTTAGAGGTGTTAAAGGTGGTTGCTAGAAATACGCACTTGCTTTAGGTTAAATGATGCTAAATTCCATGTTTATTTGCCACTCTTCCTTCAAATCATGCTTCACATTTTTACGTCATGCTTCTTTGTACTTCTAACTTTTTGCAAATTAAAAATAAGGGAGAAAAATGTTACTTTTCTTTAAATGATTTGCATCATCAAAAAGGGGGAGAATGCTAGATTAAATATATTTTGATGATGCCAGATAGCAAAAAGTCTTCAGATACTAAGAATAATTTAAAGATACTAGAAATATTTTCATATTTTTTCCATTCTAAAAGTTTTATCAAAAAATATGTTTGTACAAAGGATGTTTTTGAAAAATAGAGTGTTACAGAGTGATAGGTTATTTTATGTGCTCAAATATTGTCAACAAGTATTTTTCAAGATGATTATGTCATTAAATAGTGTTAAAAGTAAAAGATAGTTGAATTAATTGATTATTTAATCGATTAATATCAATTAATCGATTAGTTAATATATTAATATCAATTAATCGATTTGATGTTAGATTAATGTAAAGGCAACATTCTGTTTTACAAAGAAAAACCAATTAATCTATTAATGAGTGAACACTAATCGATTAGTTAATCTATTATTGTCGAGAGCATGCCTTCTAGAATTGAATTCATAAGTCAATTAATTGATTGATTAATCGATTAATTTTAATTAATGGATTGGTAATACATGATTATGCATGGCAATATGCTAATTAAAGGGTAAAATGGTAAATTAACTCTTCCAAACTGCATATATTATGTTATTTATTGATTTAGACTTTTACAGTGAGCTTTTTGTTGGATTGCAGGTATTTTGGAAGAGAGCAAGGACCAGGAAAGAAATCACAAGTCAATAAAAGTAAAACCATGCCCCTGCGCCTTTTAGTCACGACTAAAGAGTCTGCCAGTCGGGACCTTGATTCTTCTGGAAGTCTCTCTATGTTTACAAGTCATGACCAAAATATGGATCTGGTTATGACTAAAATGCAAAATAGCTGAAACTGCGCATTTTGTATTAGGTCATGCAGAAATAAAAGGAGATAAGGGCTGCCGTCAAGGGGATGTTGGTTTTTCACCTAATTAAGCTAATAAGCAATACTCGAGCACTCTCTGATCACCTTCTCCATATCTTCCATCCTTCTATTCCTCTCCACATACTTCTCTATATCTCTACACTATCAATCTACTGTATTCTCATCGTTTCTTCATGGCATCACATCTAGACAGCAATTACAGTACAGCAGGAGTCATGAGAGCTAAATCTTTAGTCTCTTGGTGATGGATCTGAAATCTTGAGCTCATAGACTAAAATGGGGAGTTTTTACTATTCTAATTTGCATCTTCTCATGTTATGATTGTTGCTAGATCTATTTCATTTTATGAACAAGTTTTGAAAATTGATTGATCATTCTCATATTAGACTGTGTAATTGAATTAAGATGATTTGAACGTTTTCTTTTTAATAGAATATTCAGTTTTGATTTTAAGAGAGTTGTGTTATTATCAGCAATCGTTGTTAATTAATTCAATTGCTTGAAATCTAGTGTTTTCGATAGATGATGATTCGAGGGTATTTTCATCATCTAATTCAACTTACACGCTAAGTGGTTTCTGATAATTCACTAATAGTTCTTAAACCAGCTTTGATCAAAGAGGTTTAAGGAAAATTAGAGTTCTGGACTCAATTGATCGATTGAGGTTTTCTTTTAGACTTAGTGATTTCAAAACTTTAATTTTAGCGTGAAAGCAAGGATATATATGTTTTCATCATCAAGAGTCTTTCATAACATATTCCTCAAACAAACTAACTCATTTTCATCTTAATCAAAAATCTAAAAATATTTACTTTTTGGCACCCTACTTTTATTGCATCAATCACTAAAACCCTATAATGCTTTGAACAACTAATTGAACCTTTTTGATTGAGTGTATTTAGAAAAGCCTACTAATTTGAAATAATGAAAGCCACACATAATCAAATCTTTTTACTTATGGTAATGCATTAAAAGCTTACCTACTCGTCAGCTAACAACTATACCTTCACTTCAATGGTTACAAATCTAAGTCTAACAGCTACAACCAAAGTTAATGCTATTTAAGGACTTGTCATTGAATGAAGACAAGAACTAACTGACTTTTACAACAACTTTTGAATTTATTGCATCCTGAGTTATTCTTCATTCTCTATGCAATTCCACATTCATTGAGCTTTAGTGTGTAACATCATATTTATTCTTTGAGAGATATTGTAAAAACTTTTCTTTGATTCTGTTAGCTTAAGAGATAAGTTCTCTTAAGTTGGGATCATAACCTTACAGGGAAATAAGGGGGAGTAATTGAGAGAATCTGTTATACTAAAGGCACGAAGAACCTATTGTAATCTTGAAGATAGTGAAATCGTAGAAGGTGTCTGATGACTAGATGTAGGACGAGTGTAGTTCGAACTAGTATAAATTGATTTGAATCTCCTTGGTGAAATCTTTCTTATCTTTATTCTTATTTATCAAGCATATATTTTTCTTTATGTTGAAGTTTAGATTTCATTTAAAATCTTTAAAACACCCAATTTACCCCTCCTCTTGGGTGTTTCTGCCTAAACTAACAAGCATAACGACTATATTCAACAACAACTATCTCAACGGCTACTTCAACATAATTATGAAGAACTCAGTATAAAAGAAGAAGCCAAAATGAAAAAAAGAAGTTAAAAACATAAGATACAACAAATGCTTACAATGCACTATGATTACACTTAATGTAATGTATCTTTGTTTCACTCTATTTCTCTTCCTTGGTTCAGAATATATATTCTTAGCATGGGAGACTTAGAGAGTTGTGAGCTTAAATATTTATCTTATCTACTCTACTGAGAGAGTTTTGTTTGTATAAATCATCTTTTAATTTGCTAAAGAATGTGAGACTCTTGAGTGGATTGTAACCCTATGAGCGTAAAGGGGTGAGAGGGATTCTCACTAGAGATAATCTTACGGGTTGTAAGGGGAAGTGAATATACTGAGGCACCAAGAGCCCACAGAATCTTGGAGAATAGTGGAACACTCAAAGGAGCTCTGTGGATTGGACATAGGCCAAGCAAATTGGGTCGAACTAATATAAATCTTCCTATACAATCTTTCTTCTCCAACTTCCTTCATTGATATACTTCTAAACTCTACTCTTTTATTTTGTTATACTATTTCTAGAGTTTTTAAAATTTTTTAAAATCACCCAATTCACCCCTCTTGGGTGATACAACCAGATTCAATAGGAATAACATAAGAGAATAATTTTTAAGTTGGTAGAAACAAAACCATAAATATTGAGTTAAAAATTAAAGGTTTAAGGTATTATTGTTTAAACCATAATTAATGTAATATGCATTGATGATCATGCTGAAATGTCATACTTTTATCTCCTCAGAGTACACATTTGGAAGTGTATTTGACAAGTGGAAGCATTACTTTGACCCAAAATAAAAACTTTTCGATTTGTTCCTTGGGTATTGTTCATTGTTCATTTTTTAGCTTGGCAGGCCAACTTTAAAAAATTATAACTAATTCTAGAAAAATTGTATGGAGGTGATCCAAATCTATACTTCAAGCTATTTTATTACTATTTAAGGAAAAATATGAAATTGTATATTTACTAGCCCATTCGATACAGTTAATTTACTAAATGTTCCTATTTATTTGGTCAGTTAATTTACTAAATGTTCCTATAATGTTCCTATGTATTTAAATTTTATGATATGTACTACATGTTTGCTAAATTTTGTTGTCAGACTCATCCATTTCCTAGGTCAAATTGGAGTCAAAGAATAACTATTCCAAGACCTATGTTTTACCATTGTCTCTTGCTTTTATAATTTAATAATTAATTCTAGCATGTATAGCTCATCATCAAGATTTATCATATTTATTAAGACATGTCTATGACATTATATACAACTTTATTATATCAATAGACATGTACAACATTTATTACAAATCATTTACATAATTAATAATTTATACATCACATGCTAGAGCATATAATTTCTCTATTCTTTCATCTTCATTCCTTGGCTCCCCTTCAAGTATAAGTCTTCCATCATAAATGACCAATTATGGTTGATTAAGGGAAGGTGAGATTATGGAAACCTCAATAGCAAATATTACACATACATGTGAAAGATTAATTCTTTGTGCATGACACGCTTGCTTGCTATATTTCGTGCTATCATGATTACATATGTGGTTGCTCAATATTACATACAACATATAAATGGCCATTACATTCATAGAAACAAAGATTCATCTATTCATACATGCTTTACATAATCAAGCAAAGTAATCAACACATCAACATACACAAGTATATACATCAAGTACACAAGAAGGGTAAGTTCACTACCTTATACCATAGCTTTTCCTTACTCTTGCTCTAGAACTAGCTCATCTCCACGGCTCCTTCTTCATATCTATCACTTTCTTTTCTTTTCTTTTCTCTTTCTTATTTTCCTCACTTGGAATTGGGTCTTCTTGAAGGAGGGGAGGGGTATTTTTAGGCTTGCCTTAATGGCCAAATTACCCTTTTAGCCTCCTAAGTCATAATATTTACAAGGATAAGTTGGCACCACAAGAACTTGCCAAATATCCTTATGACATCATCTCCCTTACATAATCCATCTTCTTCCTTGCATCATCATGATAGGTAGCGAAATCTCAAGTAAAGAAGGAAGATAAGATTTAATCTTGACTGATTTCTTTGATAAATTAGATTATGCCAATTGTCACCATTTAATTAGACCACATATCCATGGATTTGGCAAGCTCTCATTAGACCACATATCCATGTGTTTGGCAAGCTCTCATTAGTCCACATATTAACCACTTATCCTCTTCTTATTGTTCCACATATTAGCCACTTATCCTTTTCCTATTGGTCCATATAACCCTTATTCATCATACCTTATCCTCTTCATCATTACCTTATCCTTCTCATCAATGTTAGACTCTAAGATTTTGATTATAACAATTAAAAAAATGATTTCAAAACTTCAATTGATTTGATAAGAACATTTATTGATAAGGTATTTGCTCGATAAGCTATTCGATAAATGAGAAAGAAGTTTGGGAAGCAAATATGTTTTTGAATAATATTTATCGAAGACCTATTCAATAAGCTTGCTTATCGATAAGACCTCTAATAAATAACTATTGAGAAACTTTGAGTCTTTGTTTTAAAATTATTTATCTTCAAAGACTATAAATTTGAAAATAATTTAGTGAATTTTATAAAGGCATTTATCATGTATTTATCGAAGTCTTAATCAATAAATGGGTTTATCGATAAAGCCTTCATTAAATAAAGTAAATTAAATGACTTCTCTATTTGAAGGAATTATTAATTTATTGATAAGCTATTTAATATATATGAAGTCTGTTAAGTTTTTAAAGACTCAAGTTATCGATAAGTTGATAAATTATTTGAAAAGGTTACTCTTCAAATAACACTTCAATAAATTAGATATAGTAAATTTAAACTAAGTCTAATTTAATTATGATATTTATTGATAAGCCATTCAAATAGGCGATTTATCGATAAGATGTACAATTGTTTATTGAAGGATTTCATTTATGTTTTATCGAAGTCCTCTTCGATAAACCATCTTATCGATGAACTCTTTGATAAATACTTATATATTTTCAAAAGATTTTCATAACAAGATTTTGACATATCGGATTAATTTTAGTGTAATCATTCTTGTATGCTTCTTATCATTATCTATTACACTCCAATGTCTGCCTATTACGTTTACGTTATATGTAACGTCCTTACTTTTATACGTCTTAGGGACCATTCAGTAGCATATAGAACCACTTACAAGACCTTGGAAGTCCATTAGCCAAATCTGGAATTTTACTCTTTCTCGGGTTACTGTTCATATGGTATTCCAGATTACGCAACAAACTTTGAAAAATCATAATTAATTCTAGAAAACTCGAAATGAAGTGGTTCAAAAAGCTACATGAAGATAACATCTTAAAATTTAAGGAAAAAATAATTTCCAGACCAAATGATTCGCCAATTGATACAGTTTATTCGTTGAAGTTTACTATTCATTTGGTCAAAAACTCTGGAAACAGATTCTGGTCCCTTACTTTGGAAATTCATTTCTCTTGATATACACATCTAAATGAAACGTTCCACCTATGAAAAGCTCTGGATGTGTGCTACATGCACATAAAATTTTGTGAACTAATTCCTTCATTTGCTAGGTCAAACTGAAGCCACAACAAAACTGCTTCAGGACCTATGTTTTTACCATTTCAGTTTCTTTTCTTTCATTTCCAATAATTGTTTCAGCATGCACAAGCCATCAAATAAGCTTCTTAACATTCATATACATCATGTACATATGCCATAAGTATTATAATAGTTTCATCACATAAATGGACACCTTACATGGCATTTACATACATGGACAATTTATAGTATATGCTAAAATCTCAATACTTCACTTCCTTTCTTCCATTCTTTAGCTCTTCTCCATACATACCTTTTCTTCATGCTTGACCTAAATTGGTTGGTTATGGGAGAGTGAGATTCTAGGGAATCTCAGTAGCAAACATTACCACTTAAATATGCAAGATGGATGCTAATGCATGATATGTAATTTCATTAAACTTTCTTTGATTAGTGACTTGCAACCATGCTACAAACTTTTACATAAAGTGCATGGCCATGGAAACATGTTATTCACAATACATTCAACATCATTTATCATGTCACAACATCACATATACATGTCAACACATAAGCATACCACATCAAGCACATAAAGAGATAAGTTCACTACCTTGCACTTAAGCTTTTCTCTTGACCTTTAGCCCTTGCTCCGTAGCTTTCCAACCATGAAGCATTTATGTCCATCACTTCCCAACATCTTCTTGGATGTTTCATGGTCCTAAACACATTCATATTCATCACATAACTCATTAGGACTCATGAACTCCAACCATGTTCAAGACTAACTTTGTTACACTCTTTATTGTCATAACTTTATCTAATTTTCACTAATCCACTTGGCTCTTGAACCAAATGATGTCTTGACTTTACCCTACACAATTTCATCTTCTGAATCCATTTATGAGCTTAGAATCATGAAATTCCAGCTCCTTCATGGCATGCTGTACAGAATTGAACATAAGCATATAATTCTTTCAAAAATTCTCATTTTGATTCTAATGCTTCCCATACTTGTTTCTCCACTTTACCCCACACAACTTTTCATTTTAAAACCATTGGAACCATCAAAATCATGAAATTTCAATCACTGTTCATGCGAGTGAACAGTAACCGTAAGGAATCTCAAAGACTACAACCTTGAGATTTTAATGTTTCCAAGGTTCAAAACCTTTCCAATCCTACACAAAATCATCATACAAACTCAATGGAAGCATTAAATCATTGAAATTCAATTTCCTTACCTCATGAAAAGTGCAGACCGAACAGGGCACACCATGGCAAAGTCAAGAATATCAATTTGATTCAATAACCAACCACTTAACTAGCTTGTTTAAGCTTCAATCATATGGTTCTAACTTTAATTTCTTCTTTCCCCTTTCCTTTAAGGTCTTTGGCAGCACCACCCCTTAGAGAAAACTCAACTTTTCTCCCATCAAAACCCTAAGTTCAAGCTCCCAAATTAAAGGAAAATAAGCTAGGAGAGATTGCTTACCTTTAATCTCTAGCTTGCTTGAACTTTGGAACCTTTAATCTTCTTTGTCTTGGCTTGAGTTTCCATTTTGCAAGAGCTTCCCCAAGGGTACATGAGCTTACGGTTCTGAACCAGAATTGAGGGGTATTTATAGCCAAAATCCAAGAAAAATGAATGGCCAAGATTGATTTTGTTACTATTTGATCTAAAGGCTCATATTTAATCTTGGATTTCACTTTTTCATAAAAGAATAATTATGACATCATGTGGGACAGCTCATGGGACACCTAAGAGGGTTAGGTGGCGTGCTGCCCATGCAAGGAACCTTATGGAGAAATTCCAGTCCAATCCGGTACCGATCAGTGCAGTTTCACAACAACCGTACTGTGTTCTGTTCCTAATATTTTATAATATACCAGGATATGTATTCTATCCTGAAAATTAATGTATAGGCTTCTCATACCATTGAAAATGTTAGATTGAGTATTTAACTGCCATCCATCCTTTGGAAATGACCAAAATACCCTTGGTGTCCTTTCTTGCACTGTACTGGGTATAATTGTCATTTCACCCATCTTTGTACTGCCTCAGGGCATATATTGGCCAACTAATCATATTTATACCATGTGTCACATTTTGAGCCTATCCCAGATGACCAAAATGCCCTTCATCCATCTCTGGTACAATCTGGGCATCCAGGGGCATTTTCATAATTTCGCACTTTTTCTGGCACTAGCCCCTTCTACTGATAGACTGGTACCCTGGGTTTTGGGCCTTCCTTGGCATCATTATGGGCCTATATATAAGGTCATCTGATCTCATTCTATCCAGGCTTACATACCGATAAGTTCCATTATCGGATCACGGGTGTTAACAAACTCCCGTCAAAATTCACTGATATGTGAATAACTTTTTATACAGAACTTCTTCTGGAGTTCTGTCAGATCCAAGACATCTGACACTGTAGGGCACACTTTCCTGTAATTTGTCCACTTATATCTAAAGTCCATGAAATCTGATAAAATTTCAGATAACTTTTAGACTATCAGATAATTTCCTGCTGTCTGGAGTCCTAATAAAATTTCTGTATCATGCCAGATTAACCAGCATGACTTCCTCTATTTACTGATGGAATGTAGGACTGAAATACTTACAGGCAGTTCTAAGCCTTTTCTGGCTGAACTTTTCCATAATTATATTTATGTCCCTGACTTTTTGCTTAATTACATTTATATCCCTAACTTTTTGCATATTTACATTTAGGTCCCTAAACTTTTAGAAATTACCACTTTTGGCCCAAATCTTGTTTCTACTTTAACTTTTGGCCTTTAAACTTTTCCAATTTTTGTTTAGGTCCCTTTCTTCCTTCAAGACTCATTTAACCTTTATCATTTCTTCTGATCTTTGTCATAATCCTTCCTAAACCTCTTTCCATAATCAGTACTATACAGATAGGGAAAAATTAGGATATGACATTATAGATTTAAATGGAGAAGTTACGGCTAAAAAGCTAACTTTTTGAAAATGCATTTAGTGCTACTATCTACTATTGTCAATCACTAACGGCATTGTCTCCACTTCACTCAAGGCTTAATGTGTCTAATGGAACTTACGAGGTGAAGCTATAAATACAAGGTAAACTGAATGCTAAAGTTAAGAAGTTCAACAGCCTACGAAAGAGCATTTAATTTCATTCATTATTTATTCTTTGAGCTTTAGCGGAAACTCTGTTATACTCTATTTTACTTTGTGTAAACAGAGAACCTTTAGAGAGAGAAATTTTTGTGCTTAAGTGATTATCATATCTTCTATGTGAGAGAGTCTTGTTATTTCTCTATTTTAATTATGAGTTGCTCAAGAGTGTGGGACTCTTGAATGGTGTGTAACCTTACGGGTTGTAAGAGGGAGTGAGAGGGATTCTCACATTGAATGTACTGAGATGCCAAGAGCCTGTGTAATCTTGGAGGATATAGTGAAAAATCTCATAGGGAATATTAGGATTAGACGTAGGTCAAGTGGTTAGGCTGAACTAGGATAAATCTCTGGTGTCAACTTCTTCCTTTTATTACTCTTAGTGATATCACTCTTAACTTATCTATTTCATGTTTGAATAGTTTTAAATTTTTAAATATTACCCAATTTACCCCTTCTTATGTGTAACTGTCAAAACTAACATTTGATATTAGAGTGGGTCTCTTAAAAAAAGGATTTTATAGTCTCAAGAGCTATTATGGTAGGATTTAGTGATAATGTATTGCCTAAAAGAAGCTCTACGATGAAGCCTCTAGGATTCAATAGAGAAATTTTCATCTTCTAGAAGATAAGGATGAAGACATTTATAAAGACTTTTGAGTATGGACTATAAGACGTTATCCAGGAAGGCAACTACGTTCCAACAAAGGTAGTTGACAGGAGAAAGGTTCCAAAGACTCCAAGCGAGTATGACGATGATGATAAAAAGTTGATTGTTCTCAATGATAAGGCGATGGATATCTTAACGTGTGCTCTTAGTCCAAAGGAGTACTTCAAAGTATCCAGTATGGAGACTGTAACATTCTTACTTTCATACATCTTAGGGACCATTCAATAGCATTTAGAACCACTTATAAGACCTTGGAAGTCCATTAGCCAAATCTAGAATTTTACTCTTTCTCGGGTTACTGTTTTTATGGTATTCCAGATTACGTAACAAACTTTGAAAAATGATAACTGATTCTAGAAAACTCAAAATGAAGTGATTCAAAAATCTACGTGAAGATAACATCTTAAAATTTAATGGAAAAATAATTTTCAGACCAAATGATTAGCCAATTGATACAGTTTATTCGTTGAAATTAACTGTTCATTTAGTCAAAAACTCTGGAAATAGATTCTGGTCCCTTAATTTGGAAATTCATTTCTCTTCATATACACATCCAAATGAAACTTTCTACCTATGAACTTAAAGCTCTAGATGTTTACTACATGATCATAAAATTTTGTGAAATAATTCCTTCATTTGCTAGGTCAAACTAAAGCCACAATAAAACTGCTTTAGGACCTACGTTTTTACTATTTCAGTTTCCTTTCTTTTAATTTCAATAATTGTTCTAGCATACATGAATCATCTCTTTTACCTTGTATGAATTCATATACATCATGGGGTTATACACCAATTGTTTCATATAATCTCATCACATAAATAGATGCTTTACATGGCTTTGACATATATGGAAAGTGCATAGCATATGCTCACATCTTAAATACTTCACTTTTCTTCTTCCATGCTTTAGCTCTTCTCCATGCATACATTATCCATCATGCTTGACCTAAATTGGTTGGTTATTGGAGAGTGAGATTCTAGGGAATCTCAGTAGCAAATATTACCACTTAAATATGCAAGATGGATGCTAATGTATGATATGTAATTTCATTAAACTTTCTTTGATTAGTGACATGCCATCATGCTATATACTTTCACATAAAGTGCATGGCCATGGAAAACATGTTATTCACAATACATTCAACATCATTTATCATGGCACAACATCATTCAAATATCATATACATGTCAACACATAAGCATACCACATCAAGCACATAAAGAGGTAAGTTCACTACCTTATAGACTTGACTTTCTTTCACTTTATCTTGCTTCTTTCTTCTCACATCTCTTGGACATGTGGCTGCCTCTTTTGGAGCATACCAAACAATCCATAACATCACATAACCATTCATCTATTACTATATAATTTACTAACATAACTCCCTCTTGAACATTAAGCTCATTTACTTTCCTTAATCTTAACTAATGGACTTGCTCTTTGAATCAATTGATGTCTTGATTTTACCCTACACAATTTCATCTTTTGAATTCATTTATTATCTTAGAATCATAAAATTCTAGCTCCTTCATGGCCTGCTGTACAGAACTAAACATAGGCATGCAATTCTTTCAAAAATTCTCATTTTGATTCTAATGCTTCCCATACTTGTTTCTCTACTTTAACCCACACAACTTTTCATTTTAAAGCCATTGGAACCATCAAAATTATAAAATTCTAATCACTGTTCATGCGTATGAACAGTAACAGAGAAGGGTTTCAAAAACTATAATCTGGGAAATTCAATGCTTTGAAGGTTCAAAATCTTTCCAATCCCACACAAAACCGTCATCTAAATTCAATGGAAGAATTAAATCATTGAAATTCAATTTTCTTCCTCATGAAAAGTGCATACCAAACAGGGCACATCATGGCAAAGTCAAGAATATCAACTTGATTCAACAACCAATCTCTTAACTAGCTTGTTTAAGCTTCAATCATATATTTCTAATTTTAATTTCTTCTTTCCCCTTCCATCTAAGGTCTTTGGGAAGCACCTCCCCTTAGAGAAAACTCAACTTTTTTCCCATGAGAACCCTAAGTTTAAGCTCCCAAATCAAAGGAAAATAAGCTAGGAGAGATTGCTTACCTTTAATCTCTAGCTTGCTTGAACTTTGGTACTTTGATCTTCTTTGTCTTGGCTTGAGTTTTCATTTTGCAAGAGTTTCCCCAAGGGTCCATGAAGCCACAGTTTTGATGCAGAATGAGGGGGTATTTATAGCCAAAATCCATGAAAAATGAATGGCCAAGATTGATTTGGTTACTATTTGATCTAAAGGCCCACATTTAATCTTGGATTTAACTCTTTCTAAAAAGAATAATTATGACATCATGTGAGACATCTCAAGGGACACCTCATGGGCCAGGAAGCTTCTGGAAAAATTCAAGTCCAATCCGGTACCGATTAGAGCAGTTTCACAACAACCAGACTGTTTTCTGTTCTGAATTTTTATAATATACCAGGCTATGTATTGTGTCCTAGAAATCAATGTCTAGGCTTATAATATCATTGGAATTGATATACTAAATATTTATCTGCCATCCATCCTTTAGAAAATTACCAAAATACCCTTGGTGTCCTTTCTTGCGTTGTATTAACCCTAAGGACATAATTGTCATTTCACCCCTCTTTACACTGCCTCAGGGCATATATTGGCTCTAACTAATCATATTTATACTATTTCCCATATTTTTGGCCTGTTCATAATGACCAAAATGACCTCCATCTAACACTGGAATAGTATGGGCATCTAACGGCATTTTTGTAATTTTGCACTTTTCCTAGACTGCTCTGGACTCTGGCCCACATAACTGTTTCACTACTTTATTGGGCTTATTATGGCGCCATTTGGGCCTTGGTATGGGCTCATTGCCTTTATACGCTTTATGGCACAAATCCCAATAAACCTAAGCCGATCCTATTTATCGGGTATTCTATTTCACCGTAAAATCCTATAAGACTTCTACATGATTCCTTTTCTGAATCTGACAATTTTATAAATTCTTATATTAAATATAGGAATTTCCTATAAAGTTTCATCTGATTCTACTGTTTGAAAAATACTGTAATAACTCTTCTGACTTCATAAATTTATATCGATTAATTGGGACCTTAAATCAAAATTATGTGTTGCCTTAAACTGACCAGAATAATTTTGTCTATTTACTGGTAAAATTTGGGTCTTATCTGATTCTGGGCATTTTTGGCCTATTTTGGCTCAACTTTTTCATAATTACATTTAGGTCCCTGAACTTTTGAATAATTGCACTTTGGCCCCTGAACTTTTAGCTATTTGCATTTTAGCCCCTTAACTTTTGAAAATTACACTTAAGGGCCCAACTTTTGTTTCTACCTTCACTTTTTGCCTTCAACCTTTTCTAATTTTTGTTTTAGTCCTTCTCTTTCTTCAGGATTCATTTAACCTTTATTATTTCTTCTGATATTCGTCATAATCCTTTCCAAACCTCTTTCCACTATCAGTACTATACGGATAGGGAAAAATTAGGATATGACAGAGACCATAAAAGAAATATGGGAAGCACTGGAGATTGGCCGTGAAGGGACATCTGGAGTTAAACAAAGCAAAATTAATACTTTTACCATCGAGTTTGAATTATTCCAGATTAACTTAGGAGAAAAAAATAGAAGTCAAATACTCTCATCTGATCACCCTTGGCAAAATATACAGCCAAGAAGATCAAGTAAGGAAGATTCTAGATGGGCTTACTAGAGAATGGGATCTATAAGTAATAGCCATTAAAAAATCAAAAGGAGAATTAATGAGGTCGATTGCTGCCTATTTGGAAGTCTATCAGATTTTGAGCACAAGTAGGAGTATAAGAAAGATTTAAAAGAAAAACATCATAAAGGCATTGCTCTAAAGGCTCAAGAAAGTGATGAAGAAGATGAGCTAGAAGATGAGAAAATGGGACTTCTTGTAAAGTGATGCCGAAAGTTCTATAAAAGCAAAGGTGAAAGGAATTTTTAGTCAAAAAGGAATTTCCCTTCAACTTCAACATCAACATCAGAGGCTTGAGATCAAATTATATGTTATGAATGTAAAATATCTAGTCACATCATGTCCTCAACTCTCAAAGAAAGATAAAGAGAAGAAGAAAGAAATATTTCATAAAAGGAGAGCCTTGGTTTCTTCCATCTGAGGAGATAGTTCATCTTCAGAAGATAAAGGTCAATATATCTTGAACATACCAAGAAGATGTTGCCAATATATGTCCCATTGCCAAGAAGAATCAGAAACTAATGTGGAATTAAATCTTGAACCGTCTTATGATGAACTACTTTATGAAGATAATGATCAAAGAAGTGAATTATTTAAATTGCTAAAGAGTTGGTAAATTCTAAAAAAAGGTTAAAATGTTAGAAGATCAAATTGAGATCAATTCTCAATCTGTTAAAATCACGTTAGTGCCATGTACTAAATGTGAAATTGTTGGGAAAAGAATGAAGAGTTAACCAAAACTCTTCAAAGGTTCACTAAAGGAAGTGAGATGATCAATAAATTTTGGGTAATCAAATATGCATCTATGGTTAATCTAAAATTGGATATGATCCAAGTTTAGATAAAAGAAAGGGCAAAAAGAAGAACAGAGGAAAATTGTATTTAAATTACTTTAGAACTTATGTTTATAACTCTAATCCATTACTTATTGCAACCAAAAGGCCCATACTACTACTTCTTGTTATTACAAGAAGAATGGTACCTACGGGACATTGAGATGGTAACAAAAGGTACTTATCAAGTAAAAGCACAACGGACTAACTAATTAGGACCCAAAAATATATGGGTACCTAAAGTTAGATGAACCTTTTTACCAATATACCTCAATGTGTCATATCCCAATTTTTCCCTATCTGTATAGTACTGATAGTGGAAAGATGCTTAGAAAGGATTATGACAAAGATCAGATTAAATAATAAAGGTTAGATAAGTCTTAAAGAAAGAGAAGGACCTAAACGCAAATTGGAAAAGATTAAAGGCCAAAAGTTAAAGTAGAAATAAATGTTAGGCCAAAAGTGGTAATTTCTAAAAGTTTAGGGACCTAAATGTAAATATGCAAAAAGTTAGGGATATAAATATAATTAAGCAAAAAGTCAGGGACATAAATGTAATTATAGAAAAGTTCAGCCAGAAAAGGCTTAGAAATGCCTGTAAGTATTTTAGTCCCATATTCCATCAGTAAATAGAGGAAGTCATGCGGGTTAATCTGGCATAATACAGAAATTTTATTAGGGCTCCAGACAGTAGAAAATTATCTGATAGTCTAAAAGTTATCTGAAATTTTATCAGATTTCATGGACTTCAGATATAAGTGGACAAATTACAGGAAATTGTGCCCTACAGCGTCAGATGTCCTGGATCTAATAGAACTCCAGAAGAAGTTCTGTATAAAAAGTTATTCACATATCAGTGAATTTTGACGGGAGTTTGTTAACACCCCCGTCATACGATAATGGAACTTATCGATATGTAAGCCTGGAAAAAATGAGATTAGATGAACTTATATATAGGCCCATAATGATGCCAAGGAAGGCCCAAAACCCAGGGTACCAGTCTATCAGTAGAAGGGGCCAGTGCCAGAAAAAGTACGTAATTACGAAAATGCCCCTGGATGCCCAGATTGTACCAGAGATGGATGAAGGGTATTTTGGTCATCTAGGACAGGCTAAAAACGTGACACATGGTATAAATATGATTATTTGAGCCAATATATGCCCTGAGGCAGTATAAAGAGGGGTGAAATGACAATTATGCCCTTAGGGTCAATATAATGCAAGAAAGGACACCAAGGGTATTTTGGTCATTTTCCAAGGGATCTGTAATTAAGTTGTTGTCAATACAAGTATGTCAATGGTGTGGGAATCCTAGACATTGATTTCCAGGACATAATACATATCCTGGTATATTATAGAAAAATTCATAACAGAAAACAGTCCGGTTGTTGTGAAACTACACTGATCGGTACCGGATTGGACTGGAATTTCTCCATAAGGTTCCTTGCATAGGCCGCATGCCACCTAACCCTCTTAGGTGTGCCATGAGCTGTCCCACATGATGTCATAATTATTATTTTATGAAAAAGTTAAATCCAAGATTAAATGTGGGCCTTTAGATCAAATAGTAATCAAATCAATCTTGGCCATTCATTTTTCTTGGATTTTGGCTATAAATACCCCCTAATTCTGCAGAAAACCATAGCTTCATGGACCCTTGGGGAAACTCTTGCAAAATGAAAACTCAAGCCAAGACAAAGAAGATTCAAGGTTCCAAAGTTCAAGCAAGCTAGAGATTAAAGGTAAGCAATCTTTCCTAGCTTATTCTCCTTTGATTTGGGAGCTTGAACTTAGGGTTTTCATGGGGAAAAGTTGAGTTTTCTCTAAGGGGAGGTGCTGTCCAAAATCCATAGATGAAAGGGGAAAGAAGAAATTAAAGTTAGAAACTTATGATTGATGCTTAAACAAGCTAGTTAAGAGATTGGTGGTTGAATCAAATTGATATTCTTGACTTTGCCATAGTGTGCCCTGTTCGGTATGCACTGTTCATGAGGAAGGAAATTGAATTTCAATGATTTAATGCTTCTATTGATTGGAATTTCATAATTTTGATGGTTCCAATGGTTTTAAAATGAAAAGTTGTGTGGGGTAAAGTGGAGAAACAAGTATGGGAAGCATTAAAATCAAAATGAGAATTTTTGAAAGAATTGTGTGCTTATATTCAATTCTGTACAGCATGCCATGAAGGATCTGGAATTTCATGATTCTAAGCTCATAAATGGATTCAAAAGATGAAATTGTGTAGGGTAAAGTCAAGACATCAATTGGTTCAAGAGCCAAATGGATTAGTGAAAATTAGAGAAAGTTATGACAATAAAGAGTGTAACAAAGTTAGTCTTGAACATGGTTGGAGTTCATGAGTCCTAATGAATTATGTGATGAATATGAATATGTTTAGGACCATGAAACATCCAAGAAGATGTTGGGAAGTGATGGACATAAAGGCTTCATGGTTGGAAAGCTAGGGAGCAAGGGCTAAGGGTCAAGAGAAAAGCTTAAGTGCAAGGTAGTGAACTTATCTCTTTATGTGCTTGATGTGGTATGCTTATGTGTTGACATGTATATGTTATTTGAATGATGTTGTGACATGATAAATGATGTTGAATGTATTGTGAATAACATGTTTCCATGGCCATGCACTTTATGTAAAAGTATATAGCATGATGGCATGTCACTAATCAAAGAAAGTTAATGAAATTACATATCATGCATTAGCATCCATCTTGCATATTTAAGTGGTAATGTTTGCTACTGAGATTCCCTAGAATCTCACTCTCCCATAAGCAACCAATTTAGGTCAAGCATGAAGAAAAGGTATGCATGGAGAAGTGCTAAAGAATGGAAGAAAGGAAGTGAAGTATTGAGATTTTAGCATATACTATAAATTGTCCATGTATATAAATGCCATGTAAGGTGTCCATTTATGTGATGAAACTATTGTAATACTTATGGCATATGTACATGATGTATATGAATGTTAAGAAGCTTATTTGATGGCTTGTGCATGCTGAAACAATTATTGGAAATGAAAGAAAAGAAACTGAAATGGTAAAAACGTAGGTCCTAAAGTAGTTTTGTTGTGGCTTCCGTTTGACCTAGCAAATGAAGGAATTAGTTCACGAAATTTTATGAGCATGTAGCACACATCCAGAGCTTTAAATTCATATATGGAACATTTCATTTGGATGTGTATATCAAGAGAAATGAATTTCCAAAGTAAGGGACCAGAATCTATTTCCAGAGTTTTTGACCAAATGAACAGTAAACTTCAACGAATAAACTGTATCAATTGGTGAATCATTTGGTCTAGAAATTATTTTTCCCTTAAATTTTAAGATGTTATCTTCATGTATCTTTTTGAAACACCTTATTTTGAGTTTTATAGAATTAATTATGATTGTTTGAAGTTCATTGCGTAATCTGGAATACCATATAAACAGTAACCCGAGAAAGAATTAAATTCCAGATTTGGCTAATGGACTTCCATGGTCTTGTAAGTGGTTCTAAATGCTGCTGAATGGTCCCTAATACGTATGGAAGTAAGGATGTTATATTTTGGTATCAGAGCATAGGATTTTGGCTTAAGAAATGCTCTGAATAGATTATTTGTGGACTAATATGAGATTATTCCTAGACCCTAACTCTAAATAGTAAGTATTTGGTTAAGTTAGGGTATGTTATGGGATAGTTAACATTGCTTAATTAAGCAAATAGTGCAAGAATAGATATGGGATTCCATAAAGTTAAGTCAAAAGCTTCCATTAATAAGGGAGACCCCAGGCTAGTAGTGATATATATCCACATCCCTTAGACAATGAAGAGAGTCCAGATGAGAGTTTAGGGGATCAACCAGGAAAATCTACAGTGGAATGTCCCATAGACGTTTCTGTAGACTTAAACTTGCAGTCTATAGGTGATGTAGAGATTCAGCGTGAAGCCTAATATGCACCAATTGATTTTGAGTCTAGTGACTCTATACGGTATAAGTTTGTTAGAATGCCCTCCAACCCTGATATAAGCTTTATCCCTCTTACGAGATGATAGATTACGGCTGAGGAAGCTGAGTATTGGTACTAGATTATGGGTAGACCATATATTATTCCTCCTCTACCAGAGTTTGAGGATAGATTTAAGATAATTAAGATACAACAGTCCCCTAATTCAGACATCAAGTCAGAGCCTATGATAGTTCTTGTCCATTCCCAAAGTCCAAGAATATATCACTTTATAAAGAAAGATCAGTGTGATGTTCCTAATCCTAGTCAACCCTAGCCTTCTTCATTAAAGACAGATAGTGTTGACCATATTAGTCTGATGAAAGCTGTGGAAAGTGAATTACTCAGTCTAGGTCAAGGGATGGACAAAAGTAGAGATTAAGAACAGTTAGTTATCTGCAATTCCTCAATGCCGTAGCAGGAATGATAAATAGACATCCAGTAGAGGGCATTAACCTAATATCCTTTAGAGGACTGGTATGAGATAATAGTAAGTCAAGAGTCATGAGACTAAAGATGCTAACCTCACTAAAGTCTATTAGTTAGAGGTTTAGCACAGAGTATAGGCAAGTTAAACAGTACGAAGCACTAAGATACAGAAGATCAGTTTAAGAAGAGGTTCAACAGTAGATCCTCCGTATGATCATCAGGAGTTGATCTATAGTACGAAAGACTTTGTGCAGCTAGTCTTTATGGAAAAGAATAATGAGAAGCTAGAATGAGACTTGCCTAAGAATAATCTAATACATGGCCTAAGGTTAAAGTTGTGATGGATAATAGATAGAAAGTTAATGTTCCTAATACAGAGGGATTCCATCATGAAGAGATAATAACCTAGCACATCTAGGGTAAAGTACCTAGAGAATATAAATAGGAATGTTAAGTGATGAATGAGATCCAAGTGACCTGAATTGGTTAGGATCTAGAGGCAGACTATAAAAGAATCATAGTCTAGTCTAGAGTAGACTAAGACTGATGGACAGAAAGAGTTAAGAGATACAGAGAGGCACAAAAGTTACTCCATATGAGATGGAGAATTATCCGCTTACTTGAGAAGTTTTTCTCAAAGATTTTAAAAAGAAGTATTCCTCTCAATTAGAGAGAGGTGAGCATGAGACTAAGGGTTAGAGCTAAGGGAAGAGAAGTCTTTTGATGGATACTTAATCGAGTTCATTTATATGAACCTTGAGGCTTAATAAGAGTTACTTTCTCTCGCCTGTTAGTAATCCAAGAGGATAAGAGAAACGTAAAAGTACAAATGGCATAAAGATAGGAGCCAAACCTTCCTCAGTTAGCTGAAAGAGAATAGCTGACTCAGTTATGGATTATTGTGAGGCCAAGAACACATAAATCCTTCAGGCTAGAGACATAGAAATCTTACAGGCAATGAGGGATGATATGATAGAATAAATATGGCCTAGTAAGTTAGCCACATATTCAAAGATAAAGTGACTCCCCTATTCCTATGTAAGAAAGAGTAAAGAAGGGTTGAGTCTATACCCTAGTAAGAAGTTGATATGGCAGCCTAAGTGAAATAAGTAAATAACTCAGATACCTGAATAAATGATCAGGACCTAGTGATTAAGGTGATAAGGGATGATTAAGCAGATGTATGTAATAATGATATTGCCTATGTTGTTATAAGTTATGATGAGAAGTTATATCTCCTTGCAGTTGTCATATGAGTACACACATGTTAGAGATTGCTTAAAGGATTGCATCTCCTTGTATAATATGCTTGTTAAGTATGCTATGATAAATGATTATGATTCTCATGATATATCCCTTCAATAGGGGTAAGATGTATAAATGATATGGCTCAAAGAAGGAAATTCTAAGTAATGTAAGTTAATATTTTTGCAATAGAGCTAGATTGCTCTTGCAATAAAGTAAGATTGCTTTTGAAATGAAGCTAAGATATGGGATAATATAACTCAGATAAAGTAAGGTCCCTCTGATGAGATAAATAGATGATGATAGATATGTGCATGGTAAAACCTATGTAGCTCTCTGCAATAATGGATCTAGTAAGTTATAAAGATGAGAATGGTATATGAAGTTCCTAAGTGATAGAGGAAATGAGTCAAGTCCTAATAGATAATATTGGCTTTTGTGATCATTTTTGGGGAATTATCTGTGGAGTTAACAACTATGTGGAAGTGACTAACCTTATAACTTTGTCCATTGGTTTAGGTCTTCCAGAGATGAGAATACAGTACAATAGAATCCAGTAGATTCCAGAGGATTGCAGTTACATCCTAGTATGGCTCACAGGGTCACAGTAGATCCTGAAAGGCTTACGGTTGATCGCAGTAGATCCCGAGGGTCGCAGTAGACCAAGCCTAGAGCAAGAAAGTAATGAGCCATAAGTACAGTATTTCTTTGGAAGGACGAATACTAAGGAAAAGTTAAGGTATAGAAGCTTCACAAGTTGATTAACTCATAACAGAGAGAGTACCCATGATGCTAGTTTCAGATATCCTTATTACTATCAGGGATTGAACTCATAATTTCCTTACATGTATCAGGAACTAAGTGATCAAAGTTAAAGCTGTTAATGCTGAGTCCCAAGGATTTATGGGAATATTACGTAAGATATAAGAAGAGATCCTTATGATAAGATTACAGAAAATAAGAGACAAGTAAATCCTCCAGATGAGGATAAAGAGATTAGAAGGCCAGATAGACCCAAAAGAGATAGTATAAGATTGGTCTAAGATAATAAAGTACCAGGGTTGAAGCCTGTAAGCACCAGTGCTTCAGATTTTTATCTGCACATTTTAGTTAAGCGTGCTCAGGTAAGGGTAATTCAATGATGGGCGACCCCCTGGGAAGTGATGGAAAAGTGTGTAAATGCCATTGAAATTGGCATATGTGCACAGAGCTATGTAAGATGATAGCAAGAGCTATGAAAAGCTAAAAAGGGTTATGAATAATAAGAGACTAGAACCCTTATGTTAAATCCAAATGAAATGGATTTGAAAGATAGACTATGATATAGCCAGATGTGGCTAGATATGTCATGTTATGATATAAAAGATACAAAATAAGATATGTTATGAGAAGTATGTAATGAGAAGTACAATATAAAGTAGCGATATGGCTAGCCTTATAAACAGATAGAGAGGTTCCCTTTTTGAAAGAGATAAGATATTTGAATGTTAAGCCACATGTGAAAGAGCAAATGAGAGCTTTCACTCCTTGCATAAAGTGCCAGGCATTATGTTATGTTATGTTATGTTTGTAAAATATGCTAAAGCTCCGAATGTTAGAGCAGTGCAGGCTTTATATGATAAAGCTGTGCAAGTTTCGAGTGTTAGAGATGTGCATATTAAGAGATGGAATGCTTGAGCTCCGATGTTAGAGCTTTACATTCGTGAGCAGGTATGTAGTCCTGCAGTGTGTTGTCCAGGCATTATGCATGTTAGAGTATGTGCTCCTATATGCTCCAACGTGCTCCTATTTAGCAGTAGAGCAATGAAAGAAAGATTAATGATATAAGTCCTCTCTCTATATTATGATGAGTTTTTAAAGATGATAAGAATGTATGATGATATGAGAATGAGAGTTAAAGTTTGCGGATATTCAGAGAATTCCGCTAGATACTCAAATGAGCAATAAGTGACTGCACTAAGAAATATGATGAAGAGTTGGTAGAAGCTCCAAAATATAGCAGTATTCGAGGGAGTTTGACATGAAAGAAATGGACACTACTCACAAGTCTAGCATAGTGACAAGTCCATATACAGATAAATACGTAGCAAGAAAGTAATAGAATTAACTGGAGTTCAACTCTTATTGAGTTGATTCAGAATAAGAGAAAGTGATAATAGCAAAGATATGAAGAATTGCAGATATAAAAAGTACTCTGCTAAGATGTCAAGATAAAAGATAAGAGATAGATACCACAATCCTTAGTCAAAAAGAAGACAAGGATATCTATCTAAGATTACAGACTAAGGTGCTAAGTAAATTTCGAGGATGAAATTTATTTTAAGGGGTAGAAATGTCATATCCTAATTTTTTCCTATCTGTATAGTACTGATAGTGGAAAGATGCTTAGAAAGGATTATGACAAAGATCAGACGAAATAATAAAGGTTAGATAAGTCTTAAAGAAAGAGAAGGACATAAACACAAATTAGAAAAGGTTAAAGGCCAAAAGTTAAAGTAGAAATAAATGTTGGGCCAAAAGTGGTAATTTCTAAAAGTTTAGGGACCTAAATGTAAATATGCAAAAAGTTAGAGATATAAATGTAATTAAGCAAAAAGTCAGGGACATAAATGTAATTATGGAAAAGTTTAGCCAGAAAAGGCTTAGAAATGCCTGTAAGTATTTCAGTCCCACATTCCATCAGTAAATAGAGGAAGTCATGTGGGTTAATCTGGCACAATACATAAATTTTATTAGGGCTCCAGACAGTAGAAAATTATCTGATAGTCTAAAAGTTATCTGAAATTTTATCAGATTTCATGGACTTCAGATATAAGTGGACAAATTACAGGAAATTGTGTCCTACAGTGTCAGATGTCCTAGATCTGACAAAACTCCAGAAGAAGTTCTGTATAAAAAGTTATTCACATATCAGTGAATTTTGACGGGAGTTTGTTAACACCCGTGATTCGATAATGAAACTTATCGGTATGTAAGCCTGGATAGAATGAGATCAGATGACCTTATATATAGGCCCATAATGATGCCAAGGAAGGCCCAAAACCCAGGGTACCAGTCTATCAGTAGAAGGGGCCAGTGCCAGAAAAAGTGCGAAATTACGAAAATGCCCCTAGATGGCCAGATTGTACCAGAGATGGATGAAGGGCATTTTGATCATCTGGGACAGGCTAAAAACGTGACACATTGTATAAATATGATTATTTGAGCCAATATATGCCCTCAGGCAGTACAAAGAGGGGTGAAATGACAATTATGCCCTTAGGGTCAATATAGTGCAAGAAAGGACACCAAGGGTATTTTGGTCATTTCCCAAGGGATCTGTAATTAAGTTGTGGTCAATACAAGTATGTCAATGGTGTGGGAATCCTAGACATTGATTTCCAGGACATAATACATATCCTGGTATATTATAGAAAAATTCATAACAGAAAACAGTCTGGTTGTTGTGAAACTACACTGATCGGTACCAGATTGGACTGGAATTTCTCCAGAAGGTTCCTTGCATGGGCAGCACGCCACCTAACCCTCTTAGGTGTCCCATGAGCTGTCCCACATGATGTCATAATTATTATTTTATGAAAAAGTTAAATCCAAGATTAAATGTGGGCCTTTAGATCAAATAGTAACCAAATCAATCTTGGCCATTCATTTTTCTTGGATTTTGGCTATAAATACCCCCTCATTCTGCAGCAAACCGTAGCTTCATGGACCCTTGGGGAAACTCTTGCAAAATGAAAACTCAAGCCAAGACAAAGAATATTCAAGGTTCCAAAGTTCAAGCAAGCTAGAGATTAAAGGTAAGCAATCTTTCCTAGCTTATTCTCCTTTGATTTGGGAGCTTGAACTTAGGGTTTTCATGGGGAAAAGTTGAGTTTTCTCTAAGGGGAGGTGCTGTCCAAAATCCATAGATGAAAGGGGAAAGAAGAAATTAAAGTTAGAAACTTATGATTGATGCTTAAACAAGCTAGTTAAGAGATTGGTGGTTGAATCAAATTGATATTCTTGACTTTGCCATGGTGTGCCCTGTTCAGTATGCACTGTTCATGAGGGAAGGAAATTGAATTTCAATGATTTAATGCTTCCATTGAGTTTGTATGATGATTTTGTGTAGGATTGGAGAGGTTTTGAACCTTAGAAACATTAAAATCTCAAGGTTGTAGTCTTTGAGATTCCTTACGGTTACTGTTCACTCGCATGAACAGTGATTGGAATTTCATGATTTTGATGGTTCCAATGGTTTTAAAATGAAAAGTTGTGTGGGGTAAAGTGGAGAAACAAGTATGGGAAGCATTAAAATCAAAATGAGAATTTTTGAAAGAATTGTGTGCTTATGTTCAATTCTGTACAGCATGCCATGAAGGAGCTGGAATTTCATGATTCTAAGCTCATAAATGGATTCAAAAGATGAAATTGTGTAGGGTAAAGTCAAGACATCAATTGGTTCAAGAGCCAAGTGGATTAGTGAAAATTAGAGAAAGTTATGACAATAAAGAGTGTAACAAAGTTAGTCTTGAACATGGTTGGAGTTCATGAGTCCTAATGAGTTATGTGATGAATATGAATATGTTTAGGACCATGAAAATCCAAGAAGATGTTGGGAAGTGATGGACATAAAGGCTTCATGGTTGGAAAGCTAGGGAGCAAGGGCTAAAGGTCAAGAGAAAAGCTTAAGTGCAAGGTAGTGAACTTATCTCTTTATGTGCTTGATGTGGTATGCTTATGTGTTGACATGTATATGTTATTTGAATGATGTTGTGACATGATAAATGATATTGAATGTATTGTGAATAACATGTTTCCATGGCCATGCACTTTATGTAAAAGTATATAGCATGATGGCATGTCACTAATCAAAGAAAGTTAATAAAATTACATATCTTGCATTAGCATCCATCTTGCATATTTAAGTGGTAATGTTTGCTACTGAGATTCCCTAGAATCTCACTCTCCCATAAGCAACCAATTTAGGTCAAGCATGAAGAAAAGGTATGCATGGAGAAGAGCTAAAGAATGGAAGAAAGGAAGTGAAGTATTGAGATTTTAGCATATACTATAAATTGTCCATGTATGTAAATGCCATGTAAGGTGTCCATTTATGTGATGAAACTATTGTAATACTTATGGCATATGTACATGATGTATATGAATGTTAAGAAGCTTATTTGATGGCTTGTGCATGCTGAAACAATTATTGGAAATGAAAGAAAAGAAACTAAAATGGTAAAAACGTAGGTCCTAAAGTAGTTTTGTTGTGGCTTCAGTTTGACCTAGCAAATGAAGGAATTAGTTCACAAAATTTTATGAGCATGTAGCACACATCCAGAGCTTTAAATTCATATGTGGAACGTTTCATTTGGATGTGTATATCAAGAGAAATGAATTTCCAAAGTAAGGGACCAGAATCTGTTTCCAGAGTTTTTGACCAAATGAACAGTAAACTTCAACGAATAAACTGTATCAATTGGCGAATCATTTGGTCTGGAAATTATTTTTCCCTTAAATTTTAAGATGTTATCTTCATGTATCTTTTTGAAACACCTCATTTTTAGTTTTATAGAATTAATTATGATTTTTTGAAGTTCATTGCATAATCTGGAATACCATATGAACAGTAACCCGAGAAAGAATAAAATTTCAGATTTGGCTAATGGACTTCCATGGTCTTGTAAGTGGTTCTAAATGCTGCTGAATGGTCCCTAATACATATGGAAGTAAGGATGTTACACAAAGCATCCAAGACAATAAAGTGGTATATTAATAGTGGATGCTCAAGACACATAACTATAGATGTTGACAAATTCTTAAAGCTCACACATAAAAAAGGAGGAAAAGTAAGCTTTAGAGGAAACCAATCTTGAGTAATTACCAGAATTAGATAAATTATAAGTATACATGGCATGAGGATTAAAGATGTTTACCTTGTAGAAGTAGAGAATTCGATTATGAAGAATACTTAATTGTCAACAAGAAAGATCTAATACTGAACAAAGATGAATTGAAGCCAAAACTCATAGTACCAAGGGACAATAATTGTTATACTATTAGACTCAATTCAAATCTTTCTAAAAATTGTTTTGTGGGAAAAATCGATGAAAGTTGGCTATGGTATAAAAGGTTAGCTAATGTAAATATGAGTCAAGTTTCTAAACTAATTCAAAAAGATTTAATAATCGGTTCACCCAAAATGAATTTTGAAAATAATATTGTTTGTGATGTCTGCCAATGAGGAAAGCAAACAAAGTCATCTTTTAAATCTAAGAAGGCAACTCAATAGAAAGACTACTTCAAATGCTTCACATGGATTTGATTGGTTCAGCAAGAGTCAAAAGTTTTGGAGGAAACTTGTATACTCTTGTGATAGTTATGACTATTCTAGATTTGCATGGACTTTGTTTCTTCTTTCAAAAGATGAAACATTTGATGTTTTTGCCAATAAATTCCAAAATGAGAAAGATATTTCTATTATGTCAATTAGGACTAATCATGCAGGAGAATTCGAGAATCATGATTTTGCAACCTTTTGTGAAGAACATATGATTGATCACAATTTCTCAGCTCCTTAAAGACCTCAATATAATGGAGTAGTGGAATGCAAAAATTGAGTCCTCACTAATATGGCACGAGCAATGTTAAACAAGAAAGGTATCTCAAGTATTATGTCTAAGGCTATGATCACTACCTACTGCATCTCAAATAGAGCCTATATTAGAAGCATACTTGATAAGACACCCTACAAGCTATACAAATGGAGAAAACCAAATATTGCTTATATGAGATCTTTGGTAACAAGTTCTTCATTCACAACAACAACAATGAAGACAACATCTATAAATTTGATCCTAAATCTGATGTGGGTATATTTCTAGGGTATTCTAATCATAGTAAAGCTTATCAACTTTTTAATAAAATAACTTTTACAATTGAAGAATCAATTCATTATGTTTTTTGTAACACCTTACTTTTGTATATCTTGGGACTATTCGGTAGCATTTAGAACTACTTAAATATCCATTGAAGTTCAATTATGAAATCTGAAATTTCCAAGCTTCACGGATAATGTTCATATGGTAATTCCATATTAAGCTACGGACTTCAAAAAATCATAATTGATTCTAGAAAAATCGAAATGAAGTAGTTCAAGAAAAACTACAAAAAGATAACATAATGAAATTTAAGGGAAAAATACTTCCTCAGACCAATTGACCAGTTAACTGAGTCAACTCTGGAAAAATTGATGTTCATTTAGTTAAATTTCTGGAAAATAGTTTCTTGTCCAAAACTTTGAAAATTTCATTATCTTTGTATAGATGTTGGAATAAAGCATTTTTGGTGTCAAAACGAAGCTTGACATGTTAACTAAGTACTTCTAAAATATCATACATTGATTTAATCATTTACTATTTTTAACTACAGTAACTACTGTACTAGTTTTAAGCATACATCACATAAATCATGAGACCACAAAAATTACAATCACTCATGCCATCTATTTTCTTAACTCCTCTTCTTGCATCTTCATCTTCTTCCATCTTTGAAGAACTTGTTAGTATTGGGGTGACATGGAGGGGTGAGATTTTGGGGGAAATCATAGTAGTAAATGGACTTAGAATTTGGCCTTCTAAATCCATTTATGAACTCAAAATTAACAAATTCCAGCAGCTACACACTGTTCTGGACATAATAGCATAACTTCCCATTTTATTTAAAAAATTCTCATTTTGATTCAAATGCTTCCATTACTTGCTTCTCTACGTTACCCCATATAATTTTTCATTTTAAAACGATTGGAAGCATAAAAAACATGAAATTATAATCACTGTTCATGCATGTGAACAGCAACAGAGAAGACTTCCAAAAGTTACAACTTTCAATTCCAAAGCTTTCAAGGTCAAAACCTATCCAATCCTACACAAAATCATAGTATAAATTCAATAGAAGCATTTTATCATTAAAATTTGATCTCCTCCTATCCAGAGCTGTAGCACCTTACTTTTGTATGTCTTAGGGACTATTTGATATCATTTAGAACCACTTACAAGTCCATTGAAGTTCAATTACAAAATTTAGAATTTCACTCTTTTATGAGTACTGTTCATATGGTAATTCCATATTAAGTGATGAACTTTGAAAAATCATAAATAACTAATTCTAGAAAAATCTAAATGAAGTGGTTGAAAAATATCAACAAAGCTAACATATTAAACTTTAAGGGAAAAATAGTTACTTGGACCAATTGACCAGTTAACTGAGTCAACTATGACGTTAATATTTACTATTTATTTGGTCAAATTTTTGGTAAACAGTTTATGGTCTCAAACTTTAAAAATTTCATTCTCCTTGTATAGACGTTAGAATAAGGCATTATTGGCGTCAAAATTAAGCTTGACATGTTAACTAAATACTGATAAAATATCATACATTTATTTGATCATTTACTATTTTTAATTATAGCAATTACTGTACTACTTTTAAGTAAACATTACATACATCACATAAGTCACAACAAATCATTAGGAACAATCAATCATGACATCTATCTCCTAACTCCTCCTCCTGCATCTTCATCTTCTTCCATCTTTGAAGAACCTATTAGTTTTCAGGTGACATGGAGGGCTTGAGATTTCAAGGGAAATCTCAGTAGTAAACGGAAACTATACAATATATGCAACTATATGCTTGATATTACTATGTGTGCACTTAATGATCATGCTTGAATAATGATATCTTACATGTTTCCATGTCTCTTAATTATAACATATGGCAACATCATACAAAGAAATAGAGCATCACTTAATCATACATGCTCACATCATTAAAGTAAGCAACCAACACATAAAACATCCAATCAATATATAAACATACAAGTAGGTAAGTTCACTACCTCATACTCCTTGCTTTCCTTATCCTTTTCCTTTACCTCTTGCTTCCTCTTCTTGATGTGTGACTTCCCTCTTTGAGCACACAAAGAAATACTAATATTGCATTACCATTAACTCATTACAATTCAACTTCCTTGAACATTGAACTTTATCTACTAAAGTAACTTTCTTTAATCTTTGTTAATTAACGTGGTATTGCAATCAATTGATGTCTTAACTTTACCCTACACAATTTGGCCTTGTAAATCCATTTATGAACTCAAAATTAACAAATTCCAGCAGCTACACACTGTTCTGGACATAATAGCATAACTTCCCATTTTATTTCAAAAATTCTCATTTTGATTCAAATGCTTCCATTGCTTGCTTCTCTATGTTACCCCATATAATTTTTCATTTTAAAACCATTGGAAGCATAAAAAATATGAAATTATAATCACTGTCCATGCATGTGAACTGCAATAGAGAAGACTTCCAAAAGTTACAACTTTCAATTCCAAAGCTTTCAAGGTCAAAACCTATCCAATCCTACACAAAATCATCATATAAATTCAATAGAAGCATTTTATCATTAAAATTTGATCTCCTCCTTACTTTTGTATATCTTAAGGACCATTTGATAGCATTTAGAACTACTTACAAGTCCATTGAAGTTCAAGTACAAAATTTAGAATTTCACTCTTTTATGAGTACTATTCATATGGTAATTCCATATTGAGTGATGAACTTTGAAAAATCATAAATAACTAATTCTAGAAAAATCTAAATGAAGTGGTTTAAAAATATGAACAAAGCTAACATATTAAACTTTAAGAAAAAAATAGTTACTTGGACCAATTGACCAGTTAACTGAGTGAACTATGATGTCAATATTTACTATTTATTTGGTCAAATTTTTGGTAAACAGTTTATGGTCCCAAACTTTAAAAATTTCATTCTCCTTGTATAGACGTCAGAATAAGGCATTCTTGGCTTCAAAATTAAGCTTGACATGTTAACTAAATACTGATAAAATATCATACATTTATTTGATCATTTACTATTTTTAATTACAGCAATTACTATACTACTTTTAAGTAAACATTACATACATCACATAAGTCACAACAAATCATTAGGAACAATCAATCATGACATCTATCTCCTAACTCCTCCTCCTGCATCTTCATCTTCTTCCATCTTTGAAGAACCTGTTGGTTTTCGGGTGACATGGAGGGCTTGAGATTTCAAGGGAAATCTCAGTAGTAAACGGAAACTATACAATATATGCAACTATATGCTTGATATTACTATGTGTGCACTTAATGATCATGCTTGAATAATGATATCTTACATGCTTCCATGTCTTTTAATTATAACATATGGCCATATCATACAAAGAATAGAGCATCACTTAATTAAAAACATACTCCTTGCTTTCCTTATCCTTTTCCTTTACCTCTTGCTTCCTCTTCTTGATGTGTGACTTCCCTCTTTGAGCACACAAAGAAAATACTAATATTGCATTACCATTAACTCATTACAATTCAACTTCCTTGAACATTGAACTTTATCTACTAAAGTAACTTTCTTTAATCTTTGTTAATTAATGTGGTATTGCAATCAATTGATGTCTTAACTTTACCCTACACAATTTAGCCTTGTAAATCCATTTATGAACTCAAAATTAACAAATTCCAGCAGCTACACACTGTTCTGGACATAATAGCATAACTTCCCATTTTATTTCAAAAATTCTCATTTTGATTCAAATGCTTCCATTGCTTGCTTCTCTATGTTACCCCATATAATTTTTCATTTTAAAACCATTGGAAGCATAAAAAATATGAAATTATAATCACTGTTCATGCATGTGAACAGCAATAGAGAAGACTTCCAAAAGTTACAACTTTCAATTCCAAAGCTTCCAAGGTTTCAAACCTATTCAATTCTACACAAAATCATCTTTTAAAAGCAATGGAAGCATTAGATCATTGAAATTCTATCTTCTCCTATCCAAAATAGCCTTGTCCAAAAGGCCTCAAGAAATAGCAAAGTCAAGAGTATCAACTCAACTCAATAACCAATCATTAAACTAGCTTATCTAAGTGCATTTTACTTGATTCTATCTTGCTTTTCTTCTTTCTTCATTTCTGTCCAGATTTGGACAGCAAGGTTACTAAGAGAATATCTCATTTTTCTACCATTAAAACTTAAGCTTTATCCTTCCAAAACTCATACAAATAAACTAGGAAAGATTACATACCTTATGCCTTAACTACCTTAGATCAAAGTGCCTTGAATCTCCCTTTGTCTTGGCTTGAGTTTCCATTTGGCCATAGTTTCTCCAAGGTTCAAGAGGCCATGGTTTTGATGAGGAATGGGAGGGGTATTATAGCCAAAACATTGGCACCTTGGGTCCATAATAACCCCACTTTTCCTAATTATTACAATGGCTTAATCTTGAATTTGATTAGTTGATTTTTGGATTAATTAACCTTAATCACCATTAGGTTAATTCTTATATTATTTTACTTCATTTAAGCACATGTTCAAACTCTTCTTCCTTATTATAGCTTCCAAGTGGTGTATTACACATGGTGTACGGGTCCCACCATGTGCAACTTCTTTATCTCATTATCTTGGATTTTCTTCCTTTTTTATTTAAAATTCATAAAATATCCAAAATTAGGTTAAGCTCTAACACTTGATCTTGTTTTATTGGGCTTCATATTGACACCAT
Source organism: Leucaena leucocephala (assembly GCA_037074615.1). Taxonomy (NCBI): domain Eukaryota; kingdom Viridiplantae; phylum Streptophyta; class Magnoliopsida; order Fabales; family Fabaceae; genus Leucaena; species Leucaena leucocephala. The sequence continues at coordinate 19,446,098 of CM073515.1, read as the reverse complement.
ATCAGGACTCTTTTAGGTCCAATAACTAATTGGAACAAATCCCAATGCATTTTTCTTATACCAATATTCTTAAATCACCTCAATTTTTGGGATAAATGCTATACACCTCTTTTAATGGTTCTAAAACTTTTATAAATTCATTCAAATACAAAATGAATTTCTTACAAAGTCTCATAATTATTTGAGACCCAGAAGTCCTAATAAAAATTCCTTACATTTCCTTTAACCTTTTATCGGTGTCCAATTTTACCGTAAATTTCATAATTAATTCTACAGGACTCCTTTTTTGCTACTGTCAGTTTCATAAATTCTTATATTAATTAGAAGAATTTATTTCTAAATTTTATCTAATTATGAGGTCCAAAAGATACTATAATAATCTCTCAACTTCAAAAATTTATATCAATTTTTTGGGACCTCAAATCAAAATTATGTGTTGCGTTAAACTGATTAGAATAACTTTCTCTATTTTTATGGTAAAACTTAGGACTAAAATGCTTCTGGGCAATTATTAGCCTTTTCTGTCTAGATTTGGACAGCACCATTAACAAGAGAATTTCTCACTTTTCTTCCATTAAAACGTAGGTTTTATCCTTCCAAAACTCATACAAATAAAATAGGAAGAATTATATCCTTAGGTACTTGCTTGGGTGGCTTCTCCTTGATCTTATTTTGAGTTCTCTCTTTATTTTAGCATGGTTTCCCCAAGGGTTATTGGCAACACAAAATTGAAGAGAATAGAGGGGTATTTATAATGAAATTTTAAGGTTGGATGCACCATTATGCCCCGCAAGTTTCTAATATTACAATTCCCTAATCTTGCTTCCTATTGGTTACTTTATTGATTAATTAAACTTAATTCTTACATTATTTTAATATAATTTATCACATAGGATAATGTTTTCTTCATGCTCCTGGTGCCATGTGGTGGATGTGTGGGTCCCTCAAGGACACCTCACATGCCACCTTGCATTCTCTTAGATTTTTTTTCTTTTTCTATTTTAGAAGTTCCTAAAATATATAAAAACTAACTTGTACTCCAAGACACTTTCTTGGAACATTGGGCCTTGTTGTTGGATGCCATATTGAGCCTAAATTGGGTCCAATTGGCTAATTGGCACAAATCACAAGGAATTTCCTATACCTATATCTTTAAAATACCCTAATTTTGAGATAAATTCTAAATACCTCTTTTAATAGTTTTAAAATTTTTAAAAATTCATTATAATATAAAATAAATTTCTTATAAAGTCTTATAATTTTCTAAGATCCATAAGTCCTGATGAAAATTTTCTACATTACTTTTAACCTTTTATCAGTGTTTGATTTCATCGTAAAATTCATAATTAATTCTATAGGACTTCTTTTTTACTTCTGTCAGTTTTATAAATTCTTATATTAATTATAAGAATTTACTGCCAAATTTTATCTGATTCTGAGGTCCAGAGGATACTGTAATAATTTATAGACTTTAAAAATTAATATCAATTTATCGGGACCTCAAATCAAAATTTAGTGTTGAGTTAAACTGATCAGAATAACTTTCTCTATTTTATAGTAAAATTTGGGACTGAAATGCTGTTGGGCAATTTTTAGCCTTTTATAGCTCAACTTTCTCATAATTACTATTTTGCCCTAAACTCTTAGCAATTGCACTTTAGTCCTTATACTTTAACTAAATTTAGTCCTTATACTTTAACTAAATTGCAATTTAGTCCTTATACTTTAACTAAATTGTAATTTAGCCCCGTTTGCTTTACAACTGTATACATTATCTCTTTCTTTGGGATGTTACATTTTTGCTGAAGTTGAAATATTTTTAAAACCTTCTTCTAAGGATGATGCTGAGATTATTTAAAAGTTTAAAATTTGGAATCTTAACAAAAAGCTAGCATCACTAATTCTGAAAAAATTTATGAAAATATTTCTGAAGATAGTAATGATCAACCTAAAGCCTAACATCATATAAAGTATCATCCATTAGACTAGGTCATTGGTGAAGTCAATGAAGAAGTTAGAACCTAGAGACAAGTGTTCAAGGAAGTGTGTTTTGCTGTATTCATTTTAAACATTAAACTAACCAATGTTCATGAGGCTCTATCAGATACCTTCTGGATAAAAGCCATGTAGGAAGAGCTAGACCGATTTGAGAGAAATCAAGTTTGGAACTTGGTACATATACGTAGAATAGTGAGAGAGGCATATAAACTTGGCTAATTAATCATTGAAAGGTTCCTTCTTACCCTATCTTAACATTAAGAACTCAGCCTTATGCCCATCCCTCACAAACTGAGTAAAGTACTTGTCTTAGAATTGTTCAAGATTTCCCATGTAAGAGGGATATTTCTCACTTGCAAGATAATCTATACATTCCTCCACTAACGGTCAGCATCTTTTTCTAGCTTATATATTGACATATGAACCTTTTAGTCTGAAGGAGAATTGAGAACCTTAAAAATTTTCTCCAATTGATTCATCTAATCCTTTGCAGTTTGAACCTTAAATGTTCCTTCATGTGGATTGTGCCTACAGAATTGTTTGATCCATATCTATGTACTTTCTTACTCCACTATAAACCCCTACAATCTATCCAATCTAGTTCCAGACTGTGGTTCCTTGATGATTCCTTCTTCTGTTCATTATAAATTGGCTATAGTTATTGCTGCTGCTATAGCGGTATCTCTTTCATGCTCTTGACATGCTTGCGTCTCTCATATTTTGTCCATTAGCCATTGTTAATGTTCTAGCTTATCTATAATAATTTGCATGGGGTTTGCTTGGTTACTAGTCCCTTCATTATGGGGCTCTGCAACTTGGGGTTTAACTATTCTACAAGTGTTAACAATTGTTTCTATTTCCTCTAATCTATAATTGAGAAACACAATGGTATATATAATAACTTCTATCTATTCATTATCAAACATATATACATACAATAGAGCAATATTCATGCATATTAGCAACCATGTTCACGTACCACATACATACATATGCAAGGCATAGTCAACTATCTCATACAAAACATATAAGTATATAATAAAGGAAGATTGTCGTGGTCTGATCCATCAAAATAAAGTTAATTGCACCCAATATAATATAGTATAAGGCACAACCCTATCGTTATTCTCAAGGAGCCTTTTATTTGGAAATCTAGCAGATTGGATGTCAAAATCAATGAAAAACTTGAGCAGGGATAAAATGGTTTTTGGGGTTTTAGTGATTGATGCAATAAAAGTAGGGTGCTGAAAAGTAAATGTTTTTTTAGATTTTTTATTAATATGAAAATGATTTAGTTTGTTTAAGAAATAAGTTATAAAAGACTCTTGATGATGAAAATGTATATATCCTTGCTTTCACGCTAAAATTAGAGTTTTGAAATCACTAAGTCTAAAAGAAAATCTCAATCAATCAATTGAGTCCAGAACTCTAATTTTCCTTAAACCCCTTTGATCAAAGCTGGTTTAAGAACTATTAGCGAATTGTCAGAAACCACTTAGTGTGTAAGTTGAATTAGATTATGCAAATGCCCTCGAATCATCGTATATCGAAAACCCTAGATTTCAAGCAATTGGTTTTAGTCGCGACCAAGGAATGTACCTTTTGCAATGCAAATACACAAAGAGGAACATTCACGACTAGGTAGATACTCATGTCACAACTCAACTCAACATAGAGTTATTGTCATGACCACTATGTACATAGGTCATGACTGTAGTTTATAGAAAGCATGTTAAGTATAGAATTCCATTACAAGTCGTGACCAAAAAGCACATATGTAGCGACCAGTTTTCACGGAGACTACTGAGTGATAATTGTCAAAGTCCCAAAACTTTTTTTCATGCTAACACCTTTCCAGTTATCAACACAGTTTAAAGTAGGGGTCCAATTTTCAGCAATTTATCACACACACTAAGATCAAAAACCAAAAATTTGTGATGAAAGATTGGGTTAATAGAAGAGTTTTTTTATAGAATCAAAATCAAAAATATCCTCCCTCACACTTAAGCTTGACAGTGTCCTCACTGTCAATAGAACTAAAATAGAAAAGATCACAATCACTTTATAAAGTCAATCAAATCTAGCTTCAAAACAGCAGGTAGTTTAATCACTCAATACAGATTAACAGTTCAACACAATCACATTCAAGTCATGCAAAGCAATACTAGTAAGGCAGAGACGACAGGATGGGTAAGCTAAAATCATGCATATGAGTGTGTAAGTTCCACAGAGAATAATCAATGAGCAAGTGACACATAGACAGTAACAACTTATTGTTCAAAATAGAAAGACACCTAGAATAAATAGAAATAAATAGAAAATGAAAACTATCCTATTGAAACATCCCTTTCCTAAACTCAACCCAACATATCAAACATATCATCGAAGAAAAAAACATGCAACAGGTATGAGATAGGAAAGTGATAAACTGGCCTTAAGGAGGCAGTGGGAAATCATAAAATTTTGAGAGATGGCTATTTAATTAAAGGTTTTCCCCATTGCCATCTCTCCATTTTAGTATTCTATAATCACGTATCTTATACTGAGATTCATCCAAGCGCATCTTGAGTTTTCCCTCTTTAAACTTGAACTTGCCCAACTACAGTTGGCATGTAGCAGCAACAGACTTGGGAAGTTTTTCCTTCACATCCTTCATATATTCCCTACAGTTGTTCTTCTCTAACTTGTGTAGATCCTCCAATTTATCATTTGCTTCCCTAAGTGTCGTATCAAGCTGAGGTTGGTCTACAATTGCAACATATTCGAGATCATTCTTTTCCATACCTGTATTATTATTAAAGATTAAATCTTTCAAAAACCTTAAGGTATGAGATGTAATTTTAAAATGAGAATAAGGGTGAGAATAGTTAGAATGTATTGGCCCTTTAACCAAAATAGTGGAGTGAGGAACTAAATAAGCTTAGAGTTCCTTGGTTGTGTCTGGCATTTTTTAGCGCGATCTTTCAGCTTCTCATCGCGACTCCAGTGACAGGGTGTGTCTCTGAAACTTGTTGTCATGACCTATTCATCTTTTAGTCACGACTTGGGGTCACAGAAAGGTTGTCCCTCAATAGATTGATGTTTAGTCACGACATCTTTATCTTCACGTCATGATTGATTGTCTCTAGATTTTTGTGCCGTGACCTTAAAGCTATTTAGTCATGACTCAACTTCATAGTGAGTCTTAGATTGATGTTTACTCACAACGTGGAGGTCATTTAGTCACGACCTTAGGTCACAAAAACCTGACCCTTTTTCTATTGTTGTACTTCTAGCTTCCATAACATCTTGGAATCCTGTAAAATCACTTAACAAACCTTTTGCAAATGCATTATCTTTATCATTATCATGCAAAATCAATTCATGTTCATCCCTAGTATCTTCAACAGCATAATCAATGGCATTCGAAGCAGTAAAAGCTGAATTATCATAAGGAAATTTCATTGCTTCATTCATGTTGAAGGTTACCACATGCCCTCCAACTTCTATTGTGATGGAACTACGCTTCATACTAATGATGGTCTTGGAAGTTTAGAGGAAAGTCGACCTAGGATCAAAGTGCTATCATTTACTAACTCATTAGGCATGTCCAAAACATAAAAATCAGCTGGGAACACTAAGTCCTTAACCTGCACTAGAATATCCTCAAGGATTCCCTTAGGATATGTAATTTACCTATTAGCTAACTGGAGTACTACACTTGTGTCTCTAAGATTGTTGATACTTAAAGCTTGATATACCAACCAAGGCATTACATTAATGGTTGCCCCTAGATCTAGTAACGCTCCCTCAATAGGAACATTTCCTATGGTATATAGGATTGTGTAAGATCATGGGTCTTAGCACTTAACTAGTAATTCAGCCTTAAAGAGTGATGACACATTATCACTCACTTGGATTCTCTTAAAAGGCCTAAACTTCTTTTTATCAGCACACAATTCCTTCAAAAATTTTGCATATTTAGGGTTTCTCTTGAGGAATTCAACCAACGGGACGGTTATTGCTAACTTATTGAATAGTGTATAAGCATCTTTTGCAAAATTAGGGTCAATCTTTTTGTTTCCAACAAAGTAAGAATTAGGAAAAGGGAGATCTTTATACTTACCTCCTTACCTTTATGCATGGAGGCTCCTTACTTGCTCGACTCTAGCTTCTCCTCAGGTTACTTTCCTTTGTAGGTTAGACTTGGTACTGTTATTGCTTCTTCTTGTAGCTCTTGTAACTCTACTTAGGCCTGTGAGTTCTCCTATTGGGTTAGCTTCTTCATTATAAGATGATTACTTTAGCACTTTCATATTTTACAATTTGCATATTTCTTCCACTTCTGACGGATATAGCATTCAGACCCCTCGGATTAATGAGGGAATTTGAAGCTATGCTGCCACTGCTCTTTCCTTGAATATCACTCACTGTATCAGAGACTTGAGTTAAGTGACTTGTGATATATGCATTCTTGGAACATAACTCTTCGAGTTTTCTGTGCACATCTGCATTATCCTTCTGCATGAAGCTATAGAGGCAAACTAACCATCATTCTCCTTAAGCTTGTTGTCTATATTGGTCATTCCATGATCCTTATTGTTCATTTATGCAGCCATACTCTTCAACAATTGAGAAGTCTCATCTGGCCTTGATGTTAATAAGGTATTAAGGTAGTTGGAACTATAGGCCTTGTATTATTTTGGTAGTTGCTTAAGGAAGCACCACCTAATTGGAAATGATTTATCCTATCACCCCACCTAAAGTTTGGGTGGTCTCTCTAACCAGGGTTTTATGTGTTGGAGTATGGGTCTCTCTTCTGGTATTTATTGTCTCTCCCTTGATATATTACTACCATATCTTCATACTGTCTATCACATGTACTGGTAGCATGCATCATTGAATCGCATGATTCACATCCTATAACTAAGGCTTGTGAGGTAGCCACTGCATGAAATTGTTTTGTGGAATATAGCTCTCTGTCAATCAAATTCATCCTCTTCTCCATTATGTTTCCCAAGGCTGCTATTTTAGCTAAGATCACATTTGAATTACCTAAAAAAGACGTGGGCATTATCCTTGGATCCCCTGTCTAATGGTCTTCATTGGCCATTTTCTGGAATAACTCCTAACTTACTTTTGGAGTCTAATCTCTCAAGGATCAATTTGCTGTAGCATTTAAGGAAACCTGATTATGAGGAAGTAGACCATCAAAGAAAATGTCTACTAAATCAGCCTTGGTCATATTGTGGTGAAGGCATCGAGCTAACAGGTTAAGAAATCTTATCTAATATTCACGTAAAGATTCTCCATCCTATTACAGAATATTAGTGATCTCCTTCTTCATTCGAGTGGTCTTTGAAGCTGGGAAAAACTATTCAAGATACGTTGACTTCAACGATCCCATATAAGAGTGGAGAAATGAGTTGGCAAATTGTATAGCCACTCCTTAGCCTTCCCTTCCAAGGTAAAATGGAAACACCTCCTTAAGAAGTTACCCAGTGTAGTCATTAGAGTCTTTATTGAAGAACAAATCATGTGCATGGTTTATAAGTGCCTGTGTGGACATTGTCCTATAAAACCATGAAATTTAAGTAAGGCTGCAATCAAAGTTCCTTTAATCTCAAAATTAGCTTCTTTAGTATAGAAACTATAAGGATCATAATTCACATGCGAATGATTAATTTCCATGACACTTCTATTATCTTCTGCATTCATTGGTATTTCATTTTCTTTATGCCCATTATGCCCATTATGATTAATATCAACCATATTCAGTTCAGTTTCAGACTATGGAATACTAGAGGAGGAACTAGATTTTGCTTGTTCTTCTCTAAATTGCATAAATTCTCTCTTTAGTTTCCTAAGTCTTCTCTCAATTTCAGGTTCAAAAGGCACTAATAGTTCAATTCTCTTATGCATTAAATGTAGAAACAATATAGAATAATCAATGCAATCAGTCAGAGTTAGTCATGAAAGTTCCACAGCAAAAGAATTTCTGTTAGTCATGACTAAAGTGTGTTTTAGTCGCGACTCAATATCACAGAGAGCAGTAGTCGCGACTGAAGGTTTTAAATGTCGCGACTAGTTTTTGCAGAGTAGTCAAATTTCACAGGGAAGAAATCAGGTCACGACACAAATGGTGTTTGGTCGTAACTTAAAGTCATAGAGTAATTGTCGTGATGCAAGTGAGTTTAGGTTGTGACTCACACTCATAGAGACTATTTTTTTTGCAAAAACTCATAAAAGTGCATAATGTAATCTAATTTAAAAACTACTAAAAACTAACATGCAAACAAAACCAAGAAAAATGACTCAGGTAGCTAATGAAATTGACAAACAATTACTAGGTAACCAATTACTTGGCTCCCTGGCAACGATGCCATTGATGAGGGCAGATTGTCGTGGTACGATCCATCAAACTAAAGTTAATTGCACCCAATATAATATAGTATAAGGCATAACTCTATCATTCTTCTAAAGGAGCCTTTTATTTAAAAACCTAGTAGATTGGATGTCAAAATCAATGAAAAACCTAAGCAGGGATAAAATGGTTTTTGGGGTTTTAATGATTGATGCAATAAAAGTAGGGTGCTGAAAAATAAATATTTTTGAATTTTTTATTAAGATGAAAATGAGTAGGTTTGTTTGAGAAATATGTTATGAAAGACTCTTGATGATGAAAACGTATTTATCCTTGCTCTCATGCTAAAATTAAAGTTTCAGAATCACTAAGTCTCAAAGAAAACCTTAATCGATCAATTGAGTCTAGAACACTAATTTTCCTTAAACCCCTTTGATCAAAGATGATTTAAGAACTGTTAACAAACTGTCAGAAACTACTTAGCGTGTAAGTTGAATTAGATAATGAAAATGCCCTCGAATTGTTGTTGATTGAAAACCCTAGATTTCAAGCAATTGAATTAATTAACAATAATCGTTGATAATAACCCAACTCTCTTAAAATCAAAACTGAAATATTATGTTAAAAAGAAAGTGTTCAAATCATCTAAATTCAATTACAAATTTTAATATGAGAATGATCAATCGATATTTAAAACTTGCTCATAAAATAAAAACCCTAGATCTAGCAGCAATCATAACATGAGAAGATACAAATTAGAATAGTAGAAACTCCCCGTTTCAGTCCATGAGCTCAAGATATTAGATCTATCACAGAGACTAAAGATTTAGCCTCTCATGACTCCTGTTGTACTGTTATCGTTGTCCAAATGTGATGCCATGAAGAAACAATGAGAAGACGGTAGCTTGATGGTGTAAAGATGTGGAGAAGTCTATGGAGAGGGGTAGAATGATGGAAGATGTAAAGTCCTTCTTGGGACTCCATAAGGTACCTTAGACGCAAGTTTTATGCACCAGCCTCTCGACTGGAATGCAACCTCCCGGTGGCGAAGCCGGTTGGCCATGTCGGGGTAAGAGCCAATGCTTCATCCCATTCTCACGCAGTGAGAACCCCCGATCATGGTGAAGAATCTTAGCCATCTCATAACTTGCTCTGATACCACAATGTAACATCCTTACTTTTATACGCCTTAGGGATCATTCAGTAGCATTTAGAATCACTTACAAGACCTTGGAAGTCTATTAGCCAAATCTGGAATTTTACTCTTTCTCGGGTTACTGTTCATATGGTATTCCAGATTTTGCAACGAACTTCTAAAAATCATAATTAATTCTAGAAAACTCGAAATGAAGTGGTTCAAAAAACTACATGAAGATAACATCTTGAAATTTTTGGAAAAAATAATTTCAAGACCAAATGATTAGCCAATTGATACAGTTTATTCGTTGAAGTTTACTGTTCATTTGGTCAAAAACTCTGGAAACAGTTTCTGGTCCCTTATTTTGGAAATTCATTTCTCTTGTTATACACATCCAAAAGAAACGTTCTACCTATGAACCTAAAGCTCTGGATGTGTAATACATGCTCATAAAATTTCTTGAAATAATTCCTTCATTTGCTAGGCAAACTGAAGCCACAATAAAACTGTTTTAGGACCTAGTTTTTTACCATTTCAGTTTCCTTTCTTTCACTTTCCAAAATTGTTCCAGCATACATAAATCATCTCTTTTGCCTTTTCTGAATTTATATACATCATGGGGTTATCCAATAATTGTTTCATACAATCTCATCACATAAATAGATACTTTACATGGCTTTGACATACATGAAAAATGCATAGCATATGTTAACATATTAAATACTTCACTTTTCTTCTTCCATGCTTTAACTCTTCTCCATGCATACATTATCCATCATGCTTGACCAAAATTGGTTGGTTATAGGAGAGTGAGATTCTAGGGAATCTCAGTAGCAAACATTACCACTTATATATGCAAGATGGATGCTAATGCATGATATGTAATTTCATTAACTTTCTTTGATTAGTGACATGCCATCATGCTATATACTTTTACATAAAGTGCATGGCCATGGAAACATGTTATTCACAATACATTCAACATCATTTATAATGTCACAACATCATTCAAATAACATATACATGTCAACACATAAGCATACCACATCAAGCACATAAAGAGGTAAGTTCACTACCTTGCACTTAAGCTTTTCTCTTGACCTTTAGCCCTTGCTCCCGAGCTTTCCAACCATGAAGCCTTTATGTCCATCACTTTCCAACATCTCCTTAGATGTTTCATGGTCCTAAACACATTCATATTCATCACATAACTCATTAGGACTCATGAATTCCAACCATGTTCAAGACTAACTTTGTTACACTCTTTATTGTCATAACTTTCTCTAATTTTCACTAATCCACTTGGCTCTTGAACCAATTGATGTATTGACTTTACCCTACACAATTTCATCTTTTGAATCCATTTATGAGCTTAGAATCATGAAATTCCCACTCCTTCATGGCCTGCTGTACAGAACTGAACATAAGCATACAATTCTTTCAAAAGTTCTCATTTTGATTCTGATGCTTCCCATACTTATTTCTCCACTTTACCCCACACAAATTTTCATTTTAAAACCATTGGAACCATCAAAATCATGAAATTCGAATCACTGTTCATGCGAGTGAACAGTAACTGTAAGGAATCTCAAAGACTACAACCTTTGAGATTTTAATGTTTCTAAGGTTCAAAACCTTTCCAATCGTACACAAAATCATCATACAAACTCAATGGAAGCATTAAATCATTGAAATTAAATTTCCTTCCCTCATGAACAGTGCATACCGAACAGGGCACACCATGGCAAAGTCAAGAATATCAATTTGATTCAACAACCAACCACTTAACTAGCTTATTTAAGCTTCAATCATATGGTTCTAACTTTAATTTCTTCTTTCCCCTTTCCTTTAAGGTGTTTGGGCAGCACCACCCCTTAGAGAAAACTCAATTTTTCTCCCATCAAAACCCTAAGTTCAAGCTCCCAAATCAAACGAAAATAAGCTAGGAGAGATTGCTTACCTTTAATCTCTAGCTTGCTTGAACTTTGGAACCTTGAATCTTCTTTCTCTTGGCTTGAGTTTTCATTTTGAAAGAGTTTCCCCAAGGGTCCATGAGCTTATGGTTTGGCTGCAGAATGGAGGGGTATTTATAGTCAAAATCCAAGAAAAATCAATGGCTAAGATTGATTTGGTTACTATTTGATCTAAAGGCTCACATTTAATCTTAGATTTAACTTTTTCATAAAATAATAATTATGACATCATGTGGGACATCTCAAGGGACACCTCAAGGGGTTATGTGTCATGCTCACCATGCCAAGAAGCTTCTAGAAAAATTCCAGTCCAATCCAGTACCGATCGGAGTAGTTTCACAACAACCAGATTGTTTTCTATTCCTAATTCTTTATAATATTCCAGGATATGTATTCTGTCCTGGAAATCATTTTATAGGCTTCTCATACCCTTGACATGGTTATACTGAGTATTTATCTGCCATCCATTCCTTGGGAAATGACCAAAATACCCTTGGTGTCCTTTCTTACACTATATTGACCCTAAGGGCATAATCGTCATTTTACCCCTCTTTATACTGCCTCAGGGTGTATATGGGCTCAACTAATCATATTTATACCATGTGCCACGTTTTTAGCCTATTCCAGGTGACCAAAATGCCCTTCATCTATCTTTGGTATAATCTGGGCATCCAGGGGCATTTTCATAATTTTGCACTTTTTCTGGACACTAGCCCCTTCTACTGATGGACTGGTACCCTCAGTTTTGGGCCCTTCTTGGCATCATCATGGGCCTATATATGAGGTCATCTAGGCTCACATACCGATAAGTTCCATTATCGGATCACGGGTGTTATTAAACTCCCGTCAAAATTCACTGTTATGGGAATGACTTTTTATACGAGACTTCTTCCGAGGTTCTGTCAGATTCATAACATCTGACACTATAGAGCACAACTTCATGTAATTCCCCCACTTATATCTGATGTATGTGGAATCAGATAAAAATTCATATAACTTTTAGACTATCAGATAATTTTCTACTGTCTGGAACCCTAATAAAATTTCTGTATCATGCCAGATTACCTAGCATGACTTTCTCTATTTACTGATGGAATATGGGACTAAAATACTTACAGGCAATTCTAAGCCTTTTTTTGCTGAACTTTTCCATAATTACATTTATGTCCCTATCTTTTTGCTTAATTATATTTAGGTCCCTGACTTTTTGGAAATTACTACTTTTAGCCCAACATTTATTTCTACTTTAACTTTTGGCCTTTAACCTTTTCCAATTTTTGTTTAGGTCCTTCTCTTTCTTCAAGACTTATCTAACCTTTATTATTTCTTCTGATCTTTGTCATAATCCTTCCCAAACCTCTTTCCACTATCAGTATTATACAGATAGGGAAAACTTTAGGATATGATAGAAGAGGTGGAGAAGGTGATTAGAGAGTGCTCGAGTACTACTTGTTAGCCTAATTAGGCCAAAAAAACCTAGCCTCCTCCTTGACAACAACCCTAATCTCCTTTTCGTTTTGCATGACCTAATTTAAAACGCGCAGTTTTAGTAATTTTCTATTTTAGTCACGACTAAATCCATATTTTAGTCGTGACCTATAAATACAGAGAGACTTCCAGAAGAATCAAGGTCATGACCGGAGGACTATGTGTCATGACTAAAAGGCACAGGAGCATGGTTTCACTTTCATTGGCTTGTGATTTCTTTCCTGGTCCTTGCTCTCTTCCAAAATACCTGCAATCCAACATAATAGCTCACTATAAAAGTCCAAATCAGTAAATAAAAGAATATATGCAGTTTGGAAGAGTTAATTTATCATTTTATGCTTTAATTAACACATTGCCACGCACAATCATGTATTATCGTAAAAGTACAATTTAAGGCATAAATTGAATGGTAAAGTTTTTATAAAACTCTTAAAAATGTCACATAAACCATATACAAAATGTGTCGTATCAGTATATTATCATCATATAATATACATTAAGCACCCTAGTTCTAATTATACTTATACTCCTAAGCAAGCCTTAACCTTCTAACTGAGGTCCTCTTTTTAGGAAGAACTAGCAACACGTATTACTTTACAATATGGATCTATTCCTGAATATTGCTTGGGTATTAGGTAAACGTCTATGTCATTTCCTAGTTGTTTCGATCATGATATCAACATAAACATCATTACATACTTGTGTTTCATACATAACAAGGGAGATAGGTTGTAAATCACCAAGAGGACGAGCCATGAACTATGTCTCTACTAAGGCTACCATAAGGGTTCATGCCATCTGTACTATGTCCAAGCCTTAGGTTTCATGTTCATTGCCAAAGTCGATAAATAAGTTATCAATCTTCTTCCATTATAAAGAATTAGCTGGATGACGAAGCTTTCCATAACAAATCCTTTCATTCGCATGCAATAACATTTTTTTGCATCATCTTCATTAGCAAAAAGGCTCTTAAACCTTGGTATAATTAGAAGATACCATAACACCTTTACAGGAGAGTTGTTTAATCTATACCTTAGTTTCTTACATATTGGATACTTCTCCTCATCTTTAAAGTCTTTCCTATATAATATGCAATCATTTGGGCATGCATGAATCTTTCTATATTTCATGCCAAAAGGACATTATTTTCTTAGCATCATAGTAGCTTTGGGTAACCTATTTTCTTCTGGAAATATGTCTTGCAACAACTCAAGCAATTATGAAAAACCTCTATCACTCCACCTATAGTGTGCTTTCACACTTACCAATCTCAACACCACATTTAACAGGTTGTATTTTCTGTACCCTAGGTATAGAGGTTTTTTTGCTTAATTGCACATATTACCATATGCATGTGACTGCATAAAAGCATCTTCTCCAATATCACGAATCATGTCTTTACCCAATCATCAGTATCCATGTCACTATCAAAGGTTTATTCTACCTATTTAGATGTACTCGACCTTTCCACATTTTCACCATGCCATAAACATACTGTGTAACTCTTATAAAACTCTTCACAAATTAGATGAGTGTACATATCTATAATCCTTTGATTTAACTCACACAAGGATAATAAAACTTTCTATTATCATCATCACCATTTCGTTTAGCAAAATGTAAAAAATCCTTTACCCCCTCAGCATACTCAACATTTTTTCGTTTAGCATTTATCTAGCTATGATCCATATTTGTAGAAGACTAAAGAACTAGAAAAATAGAAAATAAGAAAGCCTAGCTTGTAGCCAAATGTGAGAGAAATATCATGCACAAGTGGAATAACTCACTAACTCAAACAAGTAAATGACAACAATGAATTCAATAAATAACAGTAAAAGCTACCGTTAATAGTGCATAAATTTTTAGTTCTCAAGACAAGGCGTTCAAAATAAAACTCACCGACGAGAAGACTTAAACACGTGAACCAGTGAAAAATAAGAGATGGGAGGCGCAAAGGGGGTTTCAATTAAATTAAAGTGTATTTATTAAGCAAATCTACACCTGATGAAATGGAACACTAGTGTAGAAATATTTTTTTCTCAACCTAACATTATTCTACACAGGTCACTTTTACCACTGGTGTAAAATATTATAAATTCATTTCATAAACAAATCTACACCAATATAGAAATAACTTTTTCTAAACTAAACATTATATTCTACACCTGTCACTTTTTCAATTGGTGTAAAATATTAAAAATTAATTATATCATAAACAAATCTACACTGGATGAAATTTACATTTGGTGTAGAAAATGTGATAATCTACAACTGACATTGACATGTCCAGTTTCAATCTTTTGTATTTCTTTTGTTTTTGAAAAATAAAAGAATAACATCCCATTAGAACAAGAAACTTCATTCAATCAACTTTACTAATAACTTTACATCAAAAGTTTGAAATTTCAAAAAATATCTATTAGAATATATAATATATTCTCTTTTTGTCATGACGTAAAAAAATAAAATAGGAAGGGTGTAAGGAATTAGAAGACACGCAGCGGAAATTAATTTAAAAATTTTTCCATTCCGTGCCAGGATCTACCGTATGTGTTTAAGTCAAGTGGGAAGAAGCATTACCCTCAGTGTTTCTCAGCGACTTCCACAGCTTCTCTCCGCGGCTGGTGATCTCTTTTCGATCGTAAGGAGACGTCCACAGCTTCTCTCCGTGGCTCATGCTCTCTTTTTTATCGCAAGAAGTCGACTCCTCAGGTCATCTTCCTCTACTGGTATCCACACAAACAACGTTCCAACCATGAACGACGTGCTAGCGTCTCCTGTCCCTCCAAGGCTTTCTCAAGAGTTCGTCCTCTCCGTCTCTACTTCAGCAGTTTCTTATCTGTAAACCTTTTGCAGATTCAGTTTGGCCCTTTTTGTGTTATGTGTTGTGTTCAAAATGTAGCTCCTAAAATCGGATATATAGGATGCTCTGCATTTTTCTCAACCGAATTGAATTTTGGAATTAATCTATATTAATTCTGAAAACAATATTACATATTGTATAATTTGATAAGAAACTAATTAAATAAATAATGTTTATATTAAATCCGTCCCACAGATTTAATTCACCTATTTATTTAATTTAAATAAAGATAAGATTAGACTGTATTTGATTTATTCTCATAAATCAAATTTGAGATATCCTATCAATTTGAATTTTAAATTCAAACGTGATAGAGATTTAATTTATCCTTATAAATTAAATCTTGTAAATATCTCTTATATGAGTTATCCTATCAATTTGAATTTCAAATTCAAACGTGATAGAGATTTAATTTATCCTTATAAATTAAATCCTATATATCTCTTATATATAATATATATATACGAATTTATATATATACGAATATAAATATAAATAAATATATACATCAACCCTGGATCATTCATTGAATCTAGACACGTCTTAGATTCAATGAATCTGGACATCATAGCTCGTGTTGGGCTATTTTGTGTGTGACCCTGTAGGCCCATATGAGAATCGATAAACGATGTAACCTTTTATACAACCATATCATGTCCCTTCTGTCACGCGATATTTTGGTCATGGATGAGGCATGGATAATGTCATCCTCCTATTCCTGACCGTTACTTTCTCGATCCCTAAGTAGTCTGACTATAGAAATGGAACTACCTTTCCATTACAGTATGGCCATACATTTCTCAGACTCACTCATCGAGGGGCCCAGTAATATCTCTCTACGAATGTGAGGGACAAATTCCATCTTGACCATTCACATTCCTCCGCATGAAAAACCACTAAGCCAGAACATAGTCTTTATGATCACTCGGTCAAAAGTGACTTTTGACTAGGCCAAAGCTGAGCGTTTTGTCATGTAGGAATCCATGATGATCTCAGGTCAAAGGGCATAGTGACATGGTTTGTATATGAGAGAAGATTATGATGTAACCCATGCAACTCTCTCATAGCGGGTCGGTCCAACACCTTGTACTCTTACATGTGCATATGACTTTGATTTATATCTCTATACATCTTCAAAGTCATACTGGTCTTATTTCATCTCTACTCCTGCACAGATGATCGACCAGGGACATTTAGGATAAGATCATAAATTATCCAAGGATGGTCATCACAGTAAACATACAAATAATATGATAACACAATTAATAAATTCATAAATCAATAATGTTCATAAGACAATGATTGGCCCCTAGGGCACATTTTCCAATAAAGGGTAGGTAAAGGTTGCAGGCTTTCACTCTTCAACAGACTCAGAGTTTTAGGATTCATCAAAGTAGGTAGGATTAACAAGATTATAGAAGCTATCATTCTGTTGATGGCGTTGAACTTCTAAGTGAAAACCTCTGAAACTGTCTTTCAGTCTATTAACTTTCTAAGTCAGTTCTTCCACAGAGTCCTCCAGGCCATTAAAGCGCATGATGAGTTCCTTAAGGTGCTCCATCAGAGTGACAACCAAAGGAGGAGAAAAAGGAACTACAGGGTGAGGGTCAGGATGTTTGTCTTCAAAATTATCTCTATTTCTTTTGTGTGGCGGAGAAGGAGGTGTGAGTAAGGAAGAAGCATTGAAGAGTTTAAATAGAATAAAAGAAAAGAAAATAGAGAAAAAGTGATGAGATAAAAAGTACTGATCATATCAATAATATACATATAGTTGAGGAATAAGAACAGTTTTAGAAAAGAGTATCGAAGAATGTAATTGGCCTTCTATCATAATACCACAAATATTGGGAATCAAAGAAATAAAATGAATAGTTTGAAGAAAGTATAGAAAAGAAGCGGGAAAGTATAGACAAGAAACTAATAAAGGGTCAAAATAGAAAGTATATTTAACACCGGTTATATATATTTTACACCAGTTACGTGTAAATCTAATATAAATATTTCATCTTTTTACAAAAATGTTGCTGATCATTTTTTTAAATTGTCTCTGCAAGGACCGATTTATAAATGGGGCTTTAGAAAGCATATTTAATAGTAGTAGGGGTCATGCTCAATATACTCCCTAATGCTTGACTACTATGTTATCTTATACAGAAGTATTTAGCTTGCCATGAATTTATCCCACTCTGTTATAGCATATACTTAGTCGAGATTAGTGCCTAAGCTTTCGTAACGAAGATAAAGTCTTGACACTATATCTAGAAAATCTAGATATACTGTCTGATCTTCATTCCAGCTTCTGTCCATATCCTATTGCCCAACTCTAATAGCTCACTTTCCACAGTTTTCTTGACTCCAATATAGTCATTGACACCTTCCTTCTAATGAAGGAAATACTCCTAGGGCTTCATCTTACTTGGTCCTGCTTGATCAACTTTAAGTACATAGAATGTTGGGAGTTATGGCCTACTTGGACTAGGAACATAAAACTGGTGGAAGTTCATAAATTCATATGGGCTTAGGTTTGGATGATAAGGAGGTGACACTACTGGATACCATGGTTAGGACTTTGGGTCTGGGCAAACCCAATCAAAGAAAACACCATCATCTAATATAAACTTATTTAGACATAACAGTTCTAGGTATGGAATACTATATTCATCTACAAGAACTACAAGACGAATACTATAATCTGGTTATAGGTAAATCCCTGTCAGCATCATCCAAAAAACCTAAAGGAATAGGTACCATATCTACTGGCTCTCCAAACTGCATGTTTGAACCTTTAGAAGACTGTCTTGATATTCTAGAGCTTACTACCCAGTATAGGAGGATTCTTCCTCTGATGAGTTATCCTAGAGGTCTAAATCTTCCTCAGCATTTACAAGCCAAGCATTCTCACATACTACCTAAGGAAGGGAATCGCCTTTGTTTACTGAGGGTATATAATTTTGCCTACGAGCAACCATTATCTCTTCCTACAAAACTAACTTAAATCAATAATTGACTTATCTAAGATAGGTAAACTAACTAAATTAGAGCAGTTTCTAACCTAAACTTGGGTTAGAACCTCTTCCTCTAATACTAAAATGTAACACTTTAATTTTTCTACATCTTAGGGACCAAATGGTAGCATCTAGAACTACTTATAAGGTCAAATAATTTCAATTGCACAATCTAGAATTTGTCCATGAGTTACTATTCATTTAGTAAAATTCTAGATAGGTAACTCAACTTCATAAATTCATAATTAATTCTAAAAAAATCAAAATAAAGTGTTACAAGTTGCTACATGAAGCTAACTTAATCCTATTTAAATGAAAAATATGAATCTAACCAAACCCTAGGCCAACTAATACAATATTAGCATGGAAACTCACTGTTCATTTGGTCAGTTTCTCAATTTTCTAGATTTGGTCCTCTGACTTTGGAAACTTATTTCTTCACATAGAGATGTCCAAATAAGGCATACTATATATCAAAATGAAGCTTAACATGTCTACTATTATTATGCAAAGTTTCATATATTTATTCTTTCCCTAACTATTTTCCTATGTCTTAACAAAATGTCACTAGAACTGTGCACTGAACGTAATTAAATATTACATGCCATAAATAAAATCACAAGTACATAAATCCATCTATGTATCAAAACTTATTCATTTAACTTCATTGTTTGCATGAAAGGATCTTGCTATGCTTATTGTACAATGGAAAGGGGTGATATTTCTAGAAAAATCTCAGTGGCAAACATAATTAAATAGTATTTGCAACTCAATGCTTGATGTGAATGTGTGTACGTAAGAATCATGCTTGCATAATGATATCTTTACATGCTTCCATATTCCTTAAATTATAACATATGGTCATAGAATAAAAATAAAAAGATCATAATTCAATCATACATGCTTCGCATAATCAAAGTTAGCAATCATCACATAAAACATCCAAGCAAATAAAGCGTACAAGTTAGGTAAGTTTACTACTTGGAAATAACTCTCCTTTAACCTTTTCTCTCTGTCTTTTTGTCTCCCCTTTCAAAAATGTCAAAACCTAATCATAGTACAGTCATGCACTTGTTATAATCCATTATAATCCAGTTTATACACATCTCAATGACTTAGCTTTATTCTTCTAAAATTGATAAACCCCCAACTTTTTTTATTTGTGGTTAATTGCCTTGTCTTTTGAATTAATTTATGCCTTGACTATATCCTATACAATTTTGCCCAAGGGATCAAAATATTAAGTTAGAATTAACACATTCTAACTCCTCCTTGGTGTACTGTGTCACATCCTGATTTTTCTCTATTTTTAGATGATTGATTTTTTCCTATCTATATATGACTGATAGAAGAAAGAGGTAAGAAAAGGATTGTGACATTAATTAGAAGAAATTATAATAATTAGATAAGTTTAAAGTTGAAGAAATAAATGAAAAGTATAAAGTTATAAAGTTTAGGGATCTAAATGACATTTTTATGAAAGTTTAATATAAAAAATTCAAGGGACCTAAATGGAGTTTTGTGAATTCATAAGTTAAATTATAACTTTCAAATATCTAGAAAGGGACTAAAATGATATTACAAAAAGTGTAGTAAGGGACTAAAATATAATTTAGCAAATTCAAAGACTAAAGTGTAATATGTCAAATTTATGCACAAAATTGTAATTATGAGAAAGTTGAGCCAAAAATAGCCTAAAACTGCCCCAAAAATATTACAATTCTAAATTTTACTAGTAAATAGAAAATGATAATTGGACCAGACATATTTTTCATAATTCTAATTTAAGGTCCCGAAAAAGTAATATTAATATGCAAAGTATGAAAATTATTACAGGGTTTTATGGATCACAGAATCACATTAAATTTTGTAGAAAATTATTATAAGAATTTACAAAGTTGATAAAATGCAAAAAGGAGTACTGTAGAAGTTATTATAAAATTTAAGGTAAAATTGGACACCAATAAAAGGATTTAATGAACACATAATTTTTAATAGGAATTCTGGGTCTCAGAAAATTATTAAAATTTGCTAGAAATTTATTTAATAGTAGAATAAATTTCTAAAAATATCAGAACCCTTAAAACATATTTATAGAATTTATTCTAAAAATTAAGGTATGTTAGGGTACCCGATAAAGAAAATGCCTTGGGATATGTGTTAAATGTAACACCTTAATTTCATACGCCTTAGGGACTATTCGGTAGCATTTAGAACCACTTACAAGTCCATTGAAGTTTAATCTCACAATCTGAAATTTCCAAGTTCATAGTTACTGTTCATTTGGTAATTACAGATGCAATGACAAAATTTAAAAAATCATAACTAATTCTAGAAAGTTCATAATGAAGTGGTTCAAAAAGCTACTTGAAGATAACATAATGTACTTTAAGGGAAAAATATTTTCTCAGACCAATTGCCCAGTCAACTAAGTCAATTATGATATCAAATTTACTATTCATTTGGTCAAAATTTCTAAAAACAATATCTAGTCCTTGATTTGGAAAATTTGTTTTCTTTGTATAAACATCGAAATAAGGTGTTCTTTGTGTCAAAATGAAGCTTAACATGTTAACTAACCACTGCTAAAATATCATATATTTATTACATCATTAACTATTTTTAATTACATAGCAAGTGTCAGTTCAAAACTATTTTTTGTTCAACTGGAAAATTTTAACAACTAACTTTACATACATTCATCCCAAAACTTGTCTATTACATAACCATACAAGCAAACTATATCCTCATCTAATATTCTTTCTCACTCATGCGTGAGGTTCATGTTGATTAGAGATATAATTTGGGGTGAGATTTTTTGAGAAATCTCAATAGTAAACAGTACTAAACAATATATACATCAATACTTGGTATTTGTGCTTGCTTGTGATTGTGTTAACATAATTTATTGTTCATGCTTCCAAGTAACATATGAAGTACAATTGTCCAAAGTAATCATAGCATAGAGCTTCAACAATTGCATATGAATAACATCAATCAATCAAGCCATAACATAATCAACCATACATTCAATACATACAAGCTTAGGTAAGTTCACTACCTTCATGCTTTACTTTTCTTTTATCCCCTTCCTTGTCACTTTCCTTGATGTGAGGTTATCTTCTTGAACACACAAATCAAATTATAATCATTGCATATTCATACATGCATCACAATCTCATTTCAACAAAAATTTAAAAACATTGAACTTGGTTAACTAGCTAACCCCAAACTTTCTTTATTTGTGGTTAATTGCCTTATCCTTTGAACTAACTTGCATCATAACTTTATCCTATACAATTTTACCTTCTAAATCCATTTATAAACTTAGAATTACAAAATTCCAACTCCTACCTACTCTACTGGACAGAACCGAAAGAGTGCACATAATTCTTTAAAAAAAATCTCATTTTGATTCCAATGCTTATAATACTTGTTTCTCTACTTTATACAACACAAAATTTCATTTTAAAACCATTGTAAGCATCAAAATCATATAATTCACATCACAGTTCATGCATATTGTCGTATCTTTATTTTTAACCTCAATTATACTCAATTGGAAGTCATTTGAACCAATCATATAACCTTTTGCTTTAGAAACATGCATTCTCAAAAGATTTCTTATCGTGTACTCTTCATGGTTACTGTTCATTTGGTAATCCATAACATATACCTAACTTTTAAAATTCATAATTAAATCTAGAAAAATTGAAATAGGGTGGTTCCAATTTATAATGAAAGCTCTTTCATTTAAATTTGAAGGAAAAATATAAAACTGAAGTTTATTTTTCCCAATGAAATCAGTTTATTCATTGAAAAACATTTTTCATTTGTAAATCTGGAAGCTCCAGTTTCTTTTCCTTAACTTCAAAAATGCATTTCTCTTCGATTACTTGTCCAAATGAAACGTGTTAATTTAAAGCTCCAGACATGTTCTTGAAGTCCATAAAATTTTATAGAAAAACTCGTTCATTTACTATATTAAATTAATGTTGGAACGTCACTGCCTCCAGTTACTCACTTTATCTCAATTCCAGATTTTGTCTCTAATTTAGAAAAATCATAGTAAATCGAATACTTAACCAATTGAGCCGTTCTTATTGTCCATTTAAATCTTTGTATCTTAGCTATTAGAATACAAAATTTCAAGTTCAAAATCATGGGTTAAGGCATCGTAAACATTGTCATAAAGCTACAGTCTCAGAATACAACCACATGATAGTATACTATGCATCCCATAAAGTCATCATCATAGTGTCAAATGATCAAAAGAACTTATTACACAAGTTCAACCATCTATATTTACCCTTTTTCCTTGAGATGTTCCAGTACCTATAACATGGTTATGCATATGGAAAGAATGAGATTTCATGGAAATCTTAATGGCAAGTCATGCAAACTATAATACCATGCATGATTAATTAGATGTTAAACATGTTATCATGAGATAGAAGCTACTTCATAATAATATATAAGCAAACTCTAACATGCATATTGTCATGATATTAGTTGCAAGGAGTTGCAATCATTCATACTTCATCATCAATATGATGGCATAATCTCAAGCTCAACCAAACATCATAACTAACAAGCAAGCATACAATCAAACAAACATGAAACTATAGATAGGTATTCTTGCTACCTCTTAAGCTATCCTTGACAAAGTCTTATTGAGATGGCTTCCTTGCCTCACAAATATCAAAACCTAGACATTACAAAGTAACATCAAGTTACAACTCAACTTGAAAACAATTCCAAGACTAGGTTTTCACTATATTCCATTCTTTTCCCATTTTATGTTCCATACTTCCATCTTTCTAAAATAAATTCTCATGGTTCATTTCCACATAATTTTTCATGTAGAATCCAAATATGAAACCAGAATTTCTAAAATCAAAACATACGCTTGGCTACTATACAGAACCGCAGTGCCACTATGTTTTTCCAAAAATTCCCATTTTGATTCCAATGCTTCCAATACTTGTTTACCTACTTTACCCCCACACAATTTTCCATTTTAAACTCATTGAAAGCATCAAAATCACAAAATTACAACATATGAAAAGTGTTTCATACAGTAGCAGCCAAGAACAAAAAACCCTAACTACATGCATACTTGAATTTCCAAGCTTATACCACTTGATTATAGCTTGTTTAAGCTTGTCTAAACTATCCATAACATAAAACTCATATTCTTATCACATATGGATAGAACTTCCAACAGCACCATCAAGGGAAATATGTCACAAAACCCCCTTAAAACCAAGAGCTAACTTGCTAGATTAAAGTCCAAGAACAAAGGAGTTAGTTACCTTACTTGTTGCTCCAAGTTGTGTGCTTCTTTCTTGTTCAAAGAAAATGTTGGAAGAGGTTCCCTAAGGTACTCATGGATGCCACATCAAGTCTGATTTGAGGGGGTATTTATAGGCAAATTTGGGTGGAAATGAAAGGCCAAGACTAGTTTGGTTACTATTTGATCTAATGGTCTATATTTCACCTTTGATCAAGCTTGCCCTCTAAGCCTTGTAATGACACCATGCATGACCTCATTTAGGGCTGTGTTTGGCTAGAAAAAGGTAAATATACTGATAGGAAAAATTCCAGTTCAGTCCAGTACCGATATGAGCAGTTTCACAAAAATTAGACTGTTTTATGTTCCTAATTTTTATAATATTCTAGAATATGTATTCTGTCATAAAAACCAGTGTCTAGATTTTTCCTACCATTGAAATTATTAGACTGAGTATTTATCTGCCAACCATCCCTTGGAAAATGACCAAAATACCCTTGTTACACTTTCTTGCACTATATTAACCCTAAGGGCATAATTGTCATTTCACAACTCTTTATGCTTTATCAGAGTATATACTGGCTCTAACTAATCATCTTTGTACTTTCTTGCACATTTTTAGCCTATCTAAAATGACCAAAATGCCCTCCATCCATCTCTAGGATAATCCGGCTACATAGGGGCATTTTCATAATTTCACACTTTTCCTGTGTTGCTCTGGACTCTAGCCCACTTAACTGTCCAACCACCTTATTGGGCCTCTTGGGATGCCATTTGGGCCTTAATATTGGTCCATTACCTTTATGGAACAAATCCCAAGGAATCTCTCCTGACAGTATTTATCGGGTATTTTATTACACTATAAAATCCCGTAAGAATTCTACAGGATTCCTTTTCTGACTCTGTCAATTTTATAAATTCTTAAATTAAATATAGGAATTTACGGTAACGTTTCATCTGATTATGAGGTCTAAAAAATACTGTAACAATTATTCCTGACTTCAAGAATTCATATTAATTAATCGGGACCGCAAATTGAAATATTATGTTGCATTAAACTGATTAGAATAATTTTGTCTATCTACTTGTAAAATTTGGGACTAAAATACTTCTGAACAGTTTTTAGCCTTTTTTGGTTTAACTTTCTCATAATTACATTTTTGTCCTTGAACTTTTGGTTAATTACATTTAGGTCTCTAAACTTTTGATACTTACACCTTTTAGCCCATCTTTTATTTCTACTTTTATTTTTGGCCTTCAACCTTTTCTAATTTTCATTTAAGTCCCTGAACTTTTCTTAGTTACCAATCCCTCTCTTTCCTTTCTCAATATGATACAGTTTATTTCAAGAATCACATGTCTATTACACACAAACTGTACATATATATCAGATAAGAAAATTGGGGATATCACATTTTCTCTCCTCTTGAAATAAATTTCGTCTTCAAAATTTACATTACATATATACTAAGGAAATAATTCAGGATATACCTCTTTCATTCTTTCCTCTGCTTCTCACGTAGCCTCATTCTCAATTAATCCTTTCCAAACCACCCTAACTAAAGGGATTTGTTTATTTCATAACTGCTTGACCTTTCAATCTACAATTTGTACTGGTCTAACCTCGTAAGTTAGGTCATCTTGTAGTGCAACATCATCCTGTTCAATCACATGTGATGGGTCTGGAACATACTTCTTCAACTGGATAACATGGAATACATCATGTATAAGAAGAGCTAACTTGTAAGCTACTGATCCTATTCTTGTGAGGATCTGGACTGGCCCGATGTATCCAAGATATAACTTCTTCACCTTAATTAATCGTCTGACTCATGTAGTTGGAGTTAACTTGAGAAACATATGTTCTCCTTCTTTAAATTCCAATGGCTTCCTTCTGATGTCAGCATAACTTTTCTGTCTGCTTTAAGCTGTCAGCAATCTTTTCCTAATCTTATCAATCTGTGATGCTATTTCATCTACTTAAGGGAGATTTACACTTACGTCCATAAAGTGCTTCAAATGGGGCCATCTGAATACTAACCTGATAACTATTTTATAGGAAAATTCTATTAATGGTAGATAAACGTCCCAACTCCCTTTGAAATCTAAAATACATGCTCTTAACATATCCTTTAGTGTCTGAATTGTTCTCTCATATTGACCATCTGTTTGAGGATGATAAGTTGTACTAAATCTGAGAGTAGTGTCCATTTCTTTATGCAAAGCTTGCCAAAAAATAGATGTAAATTGAGGATCTTTATCAGACACAATACTACTTGGGACATTGTGCAATCTGACAATCTCTTTTACATACAATTTTGCTAGTTTCTCAAGAGAATCTTTCTTATTGATTGCTAGGAAATGAGTTGACTTTGTCAATCAATCAATTACTACCCATATAGCATCATGCTTGGTGGGAGTCATGGGTAGTCCTTCAACAAAATCTATGGCAATACTATCCCACTTCTACTCAAGTATATCTAGTGGTTGTAATTTTCCTGATGGTCTTTGGTGCTCAACTTTCATTTTCTAACAGGTTAAGCATTTTGACACATAAGCCACAACATCTTTCTCTAATCTAAGCCACCAAAATAAACTTTTAACATCATGATACATCTTGGTCATACCTGGATGTACTGTATATCGACTTTGGTGTGCTTCGTCTAAAATCTTCTCTGTCAATCCCATTGCATTTGGAATATATGGTCTTCCCCTAAACTGTAGTAATCCATCCTAAGAGATATCAAAATTTTTAGTTTCCCCCCTTTTTAGCTTGTCCATAAAAATTGTTGCGAGCTTATCATGTGTTTGAGCTTCTTTTATCTCATCTTCAATGAAAGCCCTAACCTGCGTTCCTCCATAAGGATTTTCAGCTATCTGCATCTAGTATAAAGGACTCCAATCTCTAAGATCTTCTATTAATTCCAACTCTTTGATATTAGACTTGCCACTTGCACCACCTTTTTGCTTAAGGCATTAGCTACCACATTTGCTTTTCCTATATGGTATTTAATCTGGAAATCATAATCCTTTAAAAGTTCCATCCATCTCCATTGTCTCATATTCAACTCTTTTTGATCTTGCAGAT
This sequence comes from Leucaena leucocephala, assembly GCA_037074615.1. Classification (NCBI taxonomy): domain Eukaryota; kingdom Viridiplantae; phylum Streptophyta; class Magnoliopsida; order Fabales; family Fabaceae; genus Leucaena; species Leucaena leucocephala. Next base: position 19,418,909 of record CM073515.1, on the reverse strand, counting down.
ACTTTAGGCTTTTATGGTCCCAGTACAATTCTATGGTAGCTCCATACAGGTAACGTGTCTAGAACTTGAGAGCATAAAGTACTGCTGCAAGCTCCAGATCATGAGTAGGATAATTTTCTTCCTGTGGCTTTAACTGCCGAGAAGCGTAGGCTACTACTTGACCCTGCTGCATTAATACATATCCTAATCCCTTCTTGCTAGCAACAATATAGACTATATAGGTCTGAGTTAGGTCTAAAATAATCAGCATGGGAGTCATAGTTAATCTCTATTTTAATTCTTGAAAATTGGCCTCGCACTTCTCATCTCACTTGAATGGCTAGTTCTTTCTGGTCAACATGGTTAATGGTAAAGCAATTCGAGAAAAGTCATTAATAAATCTCATAAAACTTCTAATCTCTGTCACTGTCAGTGGTTGTTCCCTGCTTAATACTGCTTCAACTTTGCTAGGATCTATAGCTACCTCTTCATGGGATATGACATGACCTAGAAATTTGACTTCTTGAAGCCAAAACTCACATTTACTAAGCTTAGCATAGAGTCATTTTTCTTTAAGAGTACTAAGAACAATTCTCAAATGCTTTTAAAATGCTCTTCTATAGATTTAGAGTGCACCAAAATATCATCAATGAAGACCACAACAAATTGATCCAGATAAGGCCTGAAGATTTTGTTCATGTAATCCATAAAAATTGCAGGTGCATTCTGTAAGGAATTGGAAGACACGCAGCAGAAATTAATTTAAAAATTTTTCCATTCCTTGCTAGGATCTACCGTATGTGTTTAAGTCAAGTGGGAAGAAGTATTACCCTCAGTGTTTCTCAGCGACTTCCACAGCTTCTCTCCGCGACTGTTGATCTCTTTCCGATCGCAAGAAGATGTCCACAGCTTCTCTCCGCAGCTTGTGCTCTCTTTCTGATCGCAATAAGTCAATGCCTCAGGTCGTCTTCCTCTACTGGTATCCACACAAATAGCGTTCCAACCACGAACGACATTCTAGCATCTCCTGTCCCTCCAAGGCTCTCTCAAGAATTTGTCCTCTACGTCTCTACTTCAGCAGTTTCTTATCTGTAAACCTTTTTACAGATTCCCTTTGGCCTTTTGTGTTATGTGTTGTTATTCAAAACGTAGCTCCTAAAATCAGATATATAGGATGCTCTGCGTTTTCTCAACCGAATTGGATTTTTAGAATTAATCTATATTAATTCTGAAATTAATACAATATCACATATTGTATAATTTGATAAGAAACTAATTAAATAAATAATGATTGTATTAAATCCGTCCCACAAATTTAATTCACCTATTTATTTAATTTAAAATAAAGATAAGGCTGGACTATATTTGATTTATTCTCATAAATCAAATTTGAGATATCATGTCAATTTGAATTTCAAATTCAAACGTGATAGAGATTTAATTTATCCTTATAAATTAAATCTTGTAAATATTATATGAGATATTCTATCAATTTGAATTTCAAATTCAAACGTGATAGAGATTTAATTTATCCTTATAAATTAAATCTTGTAAATATCTCTTATATGAGATATCCTATCAATTTGAATTTCAAATTCAAACATGATAGAGATTTAATTTATCCTTATAAATTAAATCCTATATATCCCTTATATATAATATATATACGAATATAAATATAAATAAATATATACATCAACCCTGGATCATTCATTGAATCTAGACACGTCTTAGATTCAATGAATCTGGACATCATAGCTCGTGTTGGGCTATTTTGTGTGCGACCCTGTAGGCCCATATGAAGTTGGCAGTGGGCCATTTGCTATACTGGCCCACAAGTCGCAAGCGGTCTCTAGCAAGACATAACGACTACCCAAATCATATGAGGATCGATAAATGATGTAACCTTTTATACAACCATATCATGTCCCTTCTGTCACGCGATATTTTGGTCATCGATGAGGCATGGATAATGTCATCCTCCTATTCCTGACTTGTACTTTCTCGATCCCTGAGTAGTCTGACTATAGAAATGGAACTACCTTTCCATTACAGTATGGTCATACATTTCTCAGACTCACTCATCGAGGGGCCCAGTAATATCTCTCTACGAATGTGAGGGACAAATTCCATCTTGACCATTCATATTCCTCCGCATGAAAAATCACTAAGCCTGAATATAGTCTTTATGATCACTCGGTCAAAAGTGACTTTTGACTAGGTCAAAGCTGAGCGTTTGTCATGTAGGAATCCATGATAATCTCAGGTCAAAGGGCATAGTGACATGGTTTGTATATGAGAGAAGCTTATGACGTAACCGATGCACCTCTCTTATAGCGGGTCGGTCCAACACCTTGTACTCTTACATGTGCCTATGACTTTGATTTATATCTCTATACATCTTCAAAGTCATACTGGCCTTATTTCATCTCTGCTCCCATATAGATGACCGACCGAGGACATTTAGGATAAGATCATGAATTATCCAAGGATGGTCATCACAATAAACATGCAAATAATATGATAACACAAGTAATAAATTCATAAATTAATAATGTTCATAAGACAATGATTGGCCCATAGGGAACATTTTCTAACACATTCGTCAGATCAAAGGGCATTACTAGAAATTCAAAATGACCGTAACGAGTCCTAAAAGCAGCCTTTGAAATGTTATCTGCTTTAATCCTGAGTTGATGGTATCCTGATCCGAAATCAATCTTGGAGAATAAACTTGCTCAAGCCAACTGGTCCAATAAATCATCAATCTGGGGAAGAGGGTACTTATTCTTAACAGTAATCTTATTCAATTCCCTATAATCAATACATAGTCTTAGACTACCATCCTTCTTCTTAATAAATAACACTAGAGCACCCCAAGGAGAAACACTGGATCAGATGAAACCCTTCTCTAAGAGCTCCTCAATTTGCTTCTTTAATTCAATTATCTCATTGGGAGTCATACGAGATTGGGCTTTAGACACTCGTCCTGCTCTAAGCACAATATCAATTGAAAACTCTACTTCTCGTTCTGGGGGTAATCCTTGAATCTCCTTTGGAAAAACTTTGGGAAATTCCTTAACTACTGGAATTGTCTCAACTCCTTCTTTTACTTCTGTTTGAATAGAAAAGAAGACCATATATCCTTGACATCTATTTCACAAATATTTATCTGCCTGAGCCTCTGCTATAAAATTCAGTCTTACTTCTGAATTCATGTTTATGGCTTTTGGGCAAAGAACTAAAGTATTGTTCTTACAATCCATTATCACATTATTGGCAGATAACCAGTTCAATCCAATTATGACTCAATCTCGTGGAAAGGCATACATATCAAGTCTAGAGTAGTGCAACAATGCTCATACCGGATAACGCTATTTAGGCAAATATTCGATGTAACTACTCTAGCATTCATAGGGGTTGTCACACATATAGCATAATGTAACTTGCTAATTGTAAGGCCTAGACGTTTAGCACATTTATTGGAAACAAAGGAATGAGTTACACCCGAATCAAACATAGCAATCACAGAGTGATTATTGAGACAGATGGTACCTTGAATAATATAGAAGGAGATGCAATCATTTAAGCATTCTCTAACATATATGTCATCATATGACAACTGCAAGGAGATGCAACTGCTTATCATAACTTATGGCAGTATAAGCCATATCACATAATTTGCTCAATCATCCCTCATACGCACTTTGCAATTAAACAATTAACTAGGTAAACTTTAAAGCATTCTTTCCTCTGTCGTATTATCTATCAGATCATTATCAGATCCTGAAGTAACTATTCATCTAACTTAGGCTATCATGTTACCCTCTTATTAGGGTATAGACTCAACCCTTCATTACTTTTTCTTACATAGGAAATAGGGGAGTCACTTTATCTTTTTAACTGTGGCTACCTTTCTCTCTATGAACCTCGTAAACTTCTTTTTTGTATCTTGCATACACCTACCGCTCTATTGAACTTTTGTAACTACTTGAGAGAAACTCTTTCTTTGCAACACGGAATTCAATCCGTGAACTAACATCTCAATCATTCAATTCTCAAAGTTCATGTGGATGAACTCGGCTAAGTATTCATCAAAGGGTTTCTCTTTCTCTGCTTTAACCCTTAGCCTCACGTTCATCTCTTTTTAAGTGAGAGGAATGCCTATGGTAAACTATTCGAGAAAACTTCTCACGTGAGCAGATCAATCTCTATCCCATATGGAGTAACTTCTGTATCTCTCTACTATCTCTAAACTATTTCTGTCTGTCAGTCTCAGTCAGCTCTAGAATAGACTATGGTTCCTTTCTGGTCTATCTCTGGATCCTGAATAACTTAAGTCAAATGGATCTCATTCATCATCAAGCACTATTACTTATGTTCTTTAGGGTGCTCTAACCTAGGTATGCTAGGTTACTATCTTTTCATGATGGGATCCCTCTATTTTGGGAATATGAACTTTCTATCTATTAGCCATCACGTCTTTAACCTTAAGCCACATGCTAGGCTCATTTCTAGGCAAGTCTTAATCTGACTTTAATTCTTTTGTTAAGGAAGTACTACTGAATAAACTCTTTCATAACATAGATCAACTCTTGGTGATCATATGGATGATCTACTTCTGAACATTTTCTTAAACTGCTCTTTTGTATCTCAATGCCTCGTACTATTTGGCTTGCCTACACACTGTGTTAACCTCTAACTGATAAACTTCAGTGAGGTCAGTATCTTCATTCTTGTCATTAGGTCTCTGTGTAATCTAGTTGCAACCTGAGTACTGGCTAGTCACAACTCATATTCTTTGTGAACTTTAGTCATGGCCATCTCCACTTGCTCGTCATGACTTGACAGCTCTGTGTTCTTCAGTCGTGACCATAAGTCATGTTCTGTCGCAACCTAAAAGCTCTGGGACTTCTTGTCGTGACCAATAGTCTTTACTCGTCACGACCAAAAGCTTCTATAAATATTTGTCGCAACCTGTGGCTTAACTCATCGTGACTTAACTTCTCTAAAACTTCTAGTCGCGACCTAAAATGCTTCACATTGTGACCTGGCATAACTTTTTCTAAATATTCAATTCTAATGTTCTTTACTTTGATGAATTTGAGTCAATTGAAACTCATTCATATCTACATATCATAATCACCTTAAATTGGGAACATATTCATATAAATGTTCAACCAACTATCATTTCATTATATCACATCAAAACTCATATTTCATATCACTATAACATTTGTACATACATTATATACATGTACACTACATATTAGGGGTACATCGTAACTATCATACATTTGAGTAATTACTTTACTTTACCATGTTTACATGTTTACATTACCCCTCATCTCTTTTTACATTCTTTTCTAGGGAATCATAAACTGCACATATTTCTACATACAGAAGTGTCACCCCTATATATCAGTTGGCAGATCATTCGCCAAAAGCTCACTCAGTTCTATGAACCATGTAGGCATATATGGCAGTATTTGACTTACAACTATCTCATGCCAATCTTTTAGAGTATAAACTTGATTTAGGTTAATTCCCTCTACTATATATCTGTTTATCATCCCTGCTATGGCATTAAGGAACTGCAAATAAATTGACTACTCTTGATCTTTACTTCTGTAATCCCTTGACCTAGACTGAGTAATTCACACTCTATAGCTTTCTTGAGACTGATATGGTCAACATTATCTATTATTAGCAAAGAAGGCTAGGGTTGACTAGGATAAGCAACATCACACTTATCTTTCTCTATAAAATAACATATTCCTGGACTTTGAGAATGGATAGGGACTATCATATATTCTGACTTAATCTCTAGATTAAAGGATTGTTATATATTACTCATAGTAAATCTATCCTCAAACTCTGGTAGAGGAGAAATAATATCTGGTCTACCTATAATCTAGTACAAGTACTCAGCTTCCTCAGCAGTAAACTGTCCTCTTATAGGAGGAATAGGACTTAACATCAGGGTTAGAGGGCACTTCCACGGACTCATATTATATCTCTTTCTACTAATCCTCAAGAAATTTCTGAGGCTATTGATCTTTATCTTACATCTCCAAGATCCTATTTATCAATTCAGGAATCTAAGATAGTTATCATGTTAGGCCATTGTACCTTAACTAGGCTATATTCATCCTATCATAACATCTTTCTCATCACCTGTAAAACTTCTATGTCCCTAGCCTGAAGGACTTACGTGTCTTTGGCCTCATTGTAATCTAACTATAATCCATAACTGAGTTGGCTATTTTCTTTTAGCTAACTGAGGAAATGTCTGGCTCACATCTCTATGCCATTCATACTTTTAAGTTTTCCCTTATCCTTCTGGATCATTAACTGGCGAGAAGGTATCTCTTATTAAGCCTCAATGTTCATTTCCCTAGAGCATTCATCACGAATCCATAATCTTAGTTGGACTGTGAACAAGTAACCCATTACTAACCTCAACCTCAATTGGGCCTTAGGTAACCACTACATACTCTGTTTCCTAATTAGAGCAAGTTTATCTTGCACCAGAACCTCTATTATGTGCAAAAACTTTATTCTATACCAATGCCAAAACCTTTTGCTCTGATACCAAAATGAAATATCCTACTTTTACCACCTCAGAGTACGTATTCAGAAGCATATTTGATTAGCAAAAGCATTACATTAGCCTAAAAATTAAAATTTTAAAACTTACTTCTCTGGTACTGTTCATTTGATGATTTCCAAATTTGCAGTCCAATTTAAAAATTCATAACTAATTGTAGAAAAATCATATGGAGGTGATCCAAATTTCTAAATGAATCTCTTTCATATCTCTTTAAGGAAAAAAAATATAAAACTGGACATTTACCTTGCCAATTGATACAGTTAAATTGTTACTTTTTATTGTTCGTATGGCAAATTCTGGAACTTCCAGATTCTGTCTCTTAACTTTAAAAATTCATTTCTCTTGATATACACATCCAAATAAGGCGTATTACATATGCATTTAAAGTTCCTTGGATTAATTCCTTCATTTGCTAGGCCACAACAAAACTGCTTCAGGACCTATGTTTTTACCATTTGAGTTTCCTTGCTTTCACTTCCAATAATTGTTCCAGTATGCATAAACCATCTCTTTTGCCTTTCATGCATTCATATACAACATGGGGTATGCCATAATTATTTCATATAATTTCATCACATAAATAGACACCTTACATGGTATTTACATACATAGATAATTCATAGCATATCTAGGATCTCAATTACTTCACTTCCTTTCTTCCATTCTTTAGCTCTTCTCCATGCATACATTTTACTTCATGCTTGACCTAAATTGGTTGGTTATGGGAGGGAGATTCTAGAGAATCTCAGTAGCAAATATTACCACTTAAATATGCAAGATGGATGCTAATGCATAATATGTAATTTCATTAAACTTTCTTTAATTAGTGACATGCCATCATGCTACATACTTTTGCATAAAAGTGCATGGTCATGAAAAACATGTTATTCACAATACATTCAATATCATTTATCAACATATAAGCATACCATATCAAGCACATAAAGAGGTAAGTCCACTACCTTGCACTTAAGCTTTTCTTTTGATATTTTGCATTTGCTCCCTAGCTTTCCAACTATGAAGCCTTTCTGTCAATCACTTCCCAACCATCTTTTTGGATGTTTGAAGGTCCTACACAAATTTATATTCATCACATAATTCATTAGGACCATAAACTCCAACAATGTTCAAGATTAACCTTAATAAATCTTTACTAACATAACTTTCTCTAATCTTTACTAATTAACTTAGCCTTTGAACCAATTGATGTCTTGACTTTACCCTACACAATTTCACCTTTTGAATCCATTTATGAGCTTAGAATCATAAAATTCCAGCTCCTATGCACTGTTCTATATAGAATTACATAAAACCCTCTTTTCTTTCAAAAATTCCCATTTTGATTCTAATGCTTCCCATACTTGTTTCTCCACTTTATCCCACACAATTCATTTTAAAACTATTGGAAGCATCAAAATCATAAAATTTGAAATACTGTTCATGTGAGTGAACAGTAATAGAGAAGAACTTAAAAAATTACAACATAGAATTCCAATACTTCCAAGGTTCAAAACATATCAAATCCTACACAAAATCATCATATAAATTCAATGGTAGCATTAGATCATTGAAATTACATTTCCTTCCATCATGAACAGTGCAAACCAAAATGGTTCAACCATGGCAAAGTCAAGAAAATCAACTTGATTCTACAACCAATCACTTAACTAGCTTGTTTAAACTTCAATCATATAACTCAAACTTTAATTTCTTCTTTCTCCTTTCATCTAAGGTTTTTGGACAGAACAACACCTTAGAGAAAACTCAACTTTCCTTCATGAAAACCCTAAGTTAAAGCTCCCAAATAAAAGGAAAATAAGTTAGGATAGATTGCTTACCTTTAATCTCTAGCTTGCTTGAACTTTAGTACCTTGAATCTTCTTTGTCTTGGCTTGAGTTTTCATTTTGTAAGAGTTTCCCCAAGGGTTCATGCTCCATAGTTTCGAGGCTGAAATGAGGGGGTATTTATAGAAAAATCTCATGGAAAATCAATGGTTAAGATTACTTTATACACTATTTGATCTAATGGCTCACATTTAATCTTGGATTAGCTTGCCCTAGAAGCCAATGAGATGACATCATCCATGATATCATCAAAGGACACCTCAAAGCCCATGTGACAAAATTACAAAGGGAGGAAGCATCTGGAAAAATTCTAATCCAATCCGGTACCGATTTCCCAAAAATCAAATTATTTTCTAAATCTAATTTTTTTGAGATTCTATATTATGCTTTCTAACCTTAAATCTAGTATCCGGATTCTTTCTACCATTGAAACTCTTGTACTGGGTCAAAACTTAATTACAGATCCCTTGAAAAATGACCAAAATACCCTTGTTACACTTTCTTGCACTATATTAACCCTAAGGGCATAATTGTCATTTCTCACCTCTTTATGCTTCATCAGAGTATATACTGGCTCTAACTAATCATCTTTGTACTTGCTTGCACATTTTTAGCCTGTCCAGAATGACCAAAATGCCCTCCATCCATCTCTGGTATAATCCGGCTACATAGGGGCATTTTCATAATTTCACACTTTTCCTATCTTGCTCTGGACTCTGGCCCACTTAACTGTCCAACCACCTTATTGGGCCTCTTGGGAGGCCATTTGGGCCTTAATATTTGTCCATTACCTTTATGGCATAAATCCCAAGGAATCTCTCCCGACAACATTTATCGGGTATTTTATTACGTTGTAAAATCCTGTAAGAATTCTATAGGATTCCTTTTCTAACTCTGTTAATTTTATAAATTCTTATATTAAATATAGGAATTTACTGTAAAGTCTCATATGATTCTGAGGTCTAAAAAATACTATAATAATTCTTCCTAACTTCAGGAATTTATATCAATTAATCGGGACCTCAAATCGAAATTTTGTGTTGCATTAAACTGGTCAGAATAATTTTGTCTATCTATTGGTAAAATTTGGGACTAAACTGCTTTCAGGCAGTTTTTGGCCTTTTTCGGTTCAACTTTCTCATAATTATATGTCTGTCCCTAAACATTTGGTTAATTATATTTAGGTCCATAAACTTTTGATAATTATACTTTTTTGCCCAACTATTATTTCTACTTTTATTGTTGGCCTTCAACCTTTTCGAATTTTCATTTAGGTCCCTGAACTTTCCTTAGTTACCAGTCCCTCTCTTTCCTTCTTCAATCTGATACAGTTTATTTGAAGAATCTCATGTTTATTACACATAAACTGTACATATACATCAGATAAGAAAATTGGGGATATGACACATATGAACAGTAATAGAGAAGACTTCAAAATTTTATCTTTCAATTTCAATACTTCCAAAGTTCCAAATCATTCCTACACAAACTCATCATTTCAATGGAAGCATTAGATCATTGAAATTCAAACTTCTCCTTTCAGTTTTGCCCTTGGCCGACAGGCCTCTGTAGTTTAAAACATAAAGAATTTCAATCTAATTCTTTTATTAGCTATTCAAACTAGCTTACCTAGATGCCTTTTACATAATTCTAACTTAATCTTCCTTTTCCTTCTTTGTTTATGAATTTCGAACAGCAAGAGTATCAAAGGAAAAATCTATTTTCTAACCATTAAAACCTAGGTTTCATCCTTCCAAAACACATATAAATAAATTAGGATTGATTGCTTACCTTTTTCCTTATCTAACTTGGATCAAAGTACCTTGGATTGCCTTTGCTTTGGTTGAGATTTTGGTTGATAAGAGATTCCCCAAGGTCCACAAGTACTGATAGTTTTGATGAAGAATGGGATGGTATTTATAGCCAAATTTCAAGGATCAAGTAACCAAAATACCCCTCATTCAACTAATTATCACAACTACTTAATCTTGAATCTTATTGGTTACTTTATTGATTAATTATTGTTAATCATCATTAATTAATTCTTATATTATTTTATTCTAATTGAGCACATGGCATAACCCTTTCTTCTTCTTCTTGGTACCATGTGCAAAGCATGTGGGTTATACAAGACACCTCATATATCACCTTGCACCTTCTTGTTTTTTCTTTGAATTCTTATTTTTTAAAAATTCATAAAATATTCTAGAAAATCCGTTTAATCACATGGCAATTTCTTGGGCTCCATTGACACCTATATGATGCTATGTTTGGCTTGTTCAGGCCTAAACTATAGTTTTGGGCACACATCCCTAGGCACTTCCTATACTAATATCCTTAATTTATCCTAGTTTTTAAGATAAATCATAAACTCCTCTTTTTTTAGTTCTAACATTTCTAAAAATTCATTCTAATATAAAATCAATTTCTTCCAAAGTCTCATAATTTGTTGAAACTCAGAAATCTTGACAAAAATTTCATATGTTTCTTTTAATCCTTTGTCGGTGTCCTTCTCACCTTAAATTCTCTAACTAATTCTGCAGGACTCCTTTTTTATTTCTGTCAATTTCATGAATTCTTATGTTAATTATAAGAATTTACTATCAAAATTTATTTGATTTTGATATCCAAAAGATACTGTAATAATTTTCACACTTTAAAAATTTATATCAATTTATTGGGACCTCAAATCAAAATTTTGTGTTACATTAAACTGACCAGAATAATTTTCTCTATTTTATGGTAAAATTTGGGGCCAAAGTATTTCTAGGCAATTTTAGGCAATTTTGGGCCTTTTCTGGCTCAACTTTCTATGATTACCATTTGCCCCTAAACTTTTAAAATTTACACTTTAGGTCCCCAACTTTTTATAATTATATTTGATGGCTCAAAGCTTATATCTACTTCTATTTTGCACCATGTAACTTTTAGGGTTTTTACTTGAGTCCCTCTTCATTATACCCTTGTCTACTCATTATATTTCTTTCTGTTTATCGTCACAATTTCTTCCAAACCTTTTTCCTCTATCAGTCTTATACAGATAGAAAATATTAGGATGTGACATTTCCACCCCTTAAAATAAATTTGGTCCTTAAAATTTACTTAGTACCATAGTCAAACTATCTTGGATATATCTCCTGTTATATCATTTTCTACTTTATAGCCAGACCTTGGGGTATCTATCTAATCATACTTGTGGACAACTCACTATACTAGACTTGTGAGTAGTGTCTACTTCTTTCATATTGAGCCCTCTTAAACTTTACTATATACTGGGGTTTCTGTTAGCTACTTGACATATTTTTCTATCCATCTATCTCTTTCTTTCATACTTCTCTTCTCACACAATTCATCTTTTTGGAACTAATACAAGGAATAATAAAGTCCCTTAGAGCACTTATGCTATTCTCTATCCATGCTATTCTTTCTTTCTCAGTATATTATAACTCTTTCTAACTTTGTGACTCAACACTATACTTCCCAGTGAGTCACCCATCTTTAGGCTTCTCTGACCTAAGCACCTTTTAGTTAAGCGTGCTACTGGGTTAGAGCTAGGTTACACTTCATATGGCCCTAAGCCCTAGCATACTTTTTCTCATAACTTGATGCTCTATTTTTACTCTGCCTTAGACCCACTTCTATGGGTCTCTCTGACCTTTTAATCTCTTTATCCTCATCTAGGGTTCTTTTCTCTGTTCCTCAGGCATAGTTCTACAAAACTTTGAATATCAGCACTCAATTTTGAACTTGGACTCCATCTTCGTTTAAGAGAAAACAAAGTTTAGTATGTATATAATAGAGACTATCTAGGAAAAAAACATTATAAATATTTTCTCTGGATGAGCTAATCAACACCTTACAGGGTTAGCTACTCCCTTTATGTTGATAACTCAAACCCATAAAATTGTTTTCAAAATTGTATCCAGTAGCCTTTATTATCTATCAAGACTTTACTTATTCTCTCTCTTACTCAGGAGTTCATTCTTATCTTTCTTACTGTATTGTGGCTTACTATCGGCCATTTTCATGTGCAATTATAGCCTAACCACCTGCCATTGCTTTCTATTGTTATGGCCATAACATAACTTCTCATATAAATATGTGCTCTAACTGCGAGAAATTTGTATATGAATTGTGTTCTTATAGAAGAGCAATAAGTATCATATCTAACTCTTATCTAAAGAGTGATCTGAAAGTAATCTCTTTACTATTGTCTGTTGTTCTTTCTGTATACCAGTTTTTTTTATAGAGTTATAACACTACCACACTCTTGGTACCTGCTATAATCCTAACATAAGAAATTGCCCTGACTACTGTATTCACAAGCCTGTAGAAATAACCAAGTAACCCCAACCATCATGTTGCAACTGACTGTCCCACTCACTGAGACTATCTGTCTTTCTAGATATATTCCTTAGTCCTCTAAGGTACTTACCTATTGCTATCTTATCTCAAGTTTTGTTCTTACCTTTCTATCCTAACTTTAATCCTTTATTCTCTTTAATTTCATCATAGAAACTTATTTCCTTAGACTTGATCTTGTCTTATTTCATGTGGGGTACTCTTCTTCTCTTTATTAGGTATTCTCCCTACAAACTTATTAATACCTTATATGTAAGGAATTAGAAGACACGCAGCGGAAATAAACTTTAAAAATTTTCCATTCCTTGCCAGGATCTGCCATATGTGTTTAAGTCAAGTGGAAAGAATCATTACCCTTAGTGTTGCTCAGCGAATTTCACAGCTTCTCTACGTGGGTGGTGATCTCTTTCTGATCGCAAGAAATCAACGGAGTGTTCCTCAGCGACCTTCACAGATTCTCTCCGCGGACGGTGGTCTCTTTCAGATCACAAGAAGTCGACGCCTCAGGTCGGCTTCCTCTACTGGTATCCACACGAACAGCGTTCCAACCACGAACGACGTGCTAGCGTCTCCTGTCCCTCCAAGGCTTTCACAAGTCTCCGTCTCTATTTCGGCAGTTTCTTGTCTGCAAACCTTTTGCAGATTCCGTTCGGCCTTTTGTGTTCTGTGTTATTTTCAAACGTAGCTCCTCCAATCAGATATAGAGGATGCTATGCGTTTTTTCACTTAACCTAATTGGATTTTGGAGTTAATCTTATATTAATTCCGAATTGATACAATATCATATATTGTATAATTTTATAAGAAACTAATTAAATAAAATAATATTAAATCCGTCCCACAGATTTAATTACCTATTTATTTAGCTTTAAATAAAGATGAGACTGAGTTATATTTGATTTACTCCCATAAATCAAATTTGAGATATCCTATCAATTTAAATTTCGAATTTCAAACGTGATAGAGATTTAATTTATCCTTATAAATTAAATCTTATAAATATCTCTTATATGAGATATCCTATCAATTTGAATTTCGAATTTCAAACGTGATAGAGATTTAATTTATCCTTATAAATTAAATCTTATAAATATCTCTTATATGAGATATCCTATCAATTTGAATTTCGAATTCAAACGTGATAGGGATTTAATTTATCCTTATAAATTAAATCTTATAAATATCTCTTATATGAGATATCCTATCAATTTGAATTTCGAATTCAAACGTGATAGGGATTTAATTTATCCTTATAAATTAAATCTCATATATCTCATATATATAATATATATATATATACGAATTTATATATATACGAATATAAATATAAATAAATATATATACATTCACCTGGATCTTTCATTGAATCTGGACATGTCTTAGATTCAATGAATCTGGACATCATAGCTCGTGTTGGGCTATTTTGTGTGCGACCCTGTAGGCCCATATGAAGTTGGCAGTGGGCCATTTGCTATACTAGCCCACAAGTCGCAAGCGGTCTCTAGCAAGACATAACAACTACCCAAATCATATGAGGATCGATAAACGATGTAACCTTTTATACAACCATATCATGTCCCTTCTGTCACGCGATATTTTTGGTCATGGATGAGGCATGGATAATGTCATCCTCTTATTCCCAACTGTTACTTTCTCGATCCCTGAGTAGTCTGACTATAGAAATGGAACTACCTTTCCATTACAGTATGGCCATACATTTCTCAGACTCACTCATCGAGGGGCCCAGTAATATCTCTCCACGAATGTGAGGGACAAATTCCATCTTGACCATTCACATTCCTCCGCATGAAAAACCACTAAGCCCGAACATAGTCTTTATGATCACTCGGTCAAAAGTGACTTTTGACTAGGTCAAAGCTGAGCGTTTTGTCATGTAGGAATCCATGATGATCTCAGGTCAAAGGGCATATTGACATGGTTTGTATATAAGAGAAGCTTATGACGTTACCCATGCAGTTCTCTCATAGCGGGTCGGTCCAACACCCTGTACTCTTACATGTGCTTATGACTTTGATTTATATCTCTATACATCTTCAAAGTCATACTGGTCTTATTTCATCTGTGCTCCCACATAGATGATCGACCAGGGACATTTAGGATAATATCATGAATTATCCAAGGATGGTCATCATAGTAAACATGCAAATAATATGATAACTCAATTAATAAATTCATAAATCAATAATATTCATAAGACAATGATTGGCCCCTAGGGCACGATTTCCAACAACCTCCCACTTGCACTAGGTACAATCATTAATTTGACTAATTCCCATTGACCTAACATGACGCTCATGCTTTGCCTGTACAAGCGGCTTTGTTAGAGGATCAGCAACATTATCTTCTCCTGCTACTTTACATATTTTTATATCACCTCTATCGTTGATTTCTCTGATGAGATGAAATCGCCTGAGTATATGCTTGGTTCTTTGATGTGACCTAGGCTCTTTGGCCTGTGCAATAGCACCACTATTGTCACAGAGCAAAGTTATTGGATCTGAGATGGTAGGTATCACCCCTAGTTCTGTGATGAACTTCCTGATCCAAACGGCTTCCTTAGCTGCATCAGATGCTGCTATATACTCAGCTTCCGTTGCAGAATATGCTACAGTGCCCTGCTTAGAGCTCTTCCAGCTTACTGCTCCATTATTGAGGAGGAATATGTATCCAGACTACGATTTTTGGTCGTCCTGGTCAGTTTGGAAACCTGCATCTGTGTAACCAGTTACACAGAGCTCATCATCCAATCCACCATAGACCAAGAATAAGTCCTTAGTCCTTCTTAAGTACTTAAGGATATTATTGACAGCAGTCCAATGGCCCTCACCAGGGTCCTGTTAGTATCTGCTAGTCATACTTAAGGCAAACGAGACATCCGGTCGAGTACATAACATGGCGTACATGATAGATCCTATGGCCGAGGCATATGGAACCTTACTCATGCGACCTCGCTGATCAGATGTACTAGGACACAGATCTTTGCTGAGGTGAGTACCATGAGACATGGGTATGAAACCCCTCTTTGATTCGTGCATACTGAACCTATGCAGTATTTTGTCTATGTATGTACTCTGACTGAGTCCTAGAAGTCTTTTAGATCTATCTCTATAGATCCTGATTCCTAGGATGTAGGTGGCTTCACCCAAGTCTTTCATCGAGAAAGACTTTCCTAACCAAGACTTGACAATCTGCAAGGTAGGAATGTCATTCCCAATAAGTAGGATGTCATCGACATAGAGTACCAAAAACACAACTGTGCTCCCACTAACCTTCTTGTACACACAAGGTTCATCAATGTTTTGAAGAAATCCAAACTCTTTGATTACTTCATCAAAACGATGATTTCAACTCCGAGAGGCTTGCTTTAGTCCATAAATGGACCTTTGAAGCTTGCACACTTTACCAGAGTCCTCGGAACGCACAAACCCTTCAGGTTGTGTCATGTACACATCCTCAAGGAGCTTTCCATTAAGGAAGGCTATCTTGACGTCCATCTGCCATATTTCATAGTCATAATATGCTGCAATAGCAAAGAGGATTCTGATTGATTTGGCCATTGCTACTGGGGAAAAGGTCTCATCATAGTCCACACCATGAGTTTGAGTAAAACCTTTTGCAACCAGTCGTGCCTTGAAGACATTTACATTGCCATCCATGTCAGTTTTCTCTTTGAAAACCCACTTGCACCCGACGGTTTTTACACCTTCAGGCGGGTCGACTAAGGTCCAAACCTGATTGTCGTACATGGATTGCATCTCAGACTTCATGGCACTAAGCCATTTTTTGGAGTTTGGTCCCACTATAGCTTCTCGATAGGTAGTCGGCTCATTATGCTCAATGAGCAACACATCATGACTATCAGAAATCAGAAATCCATATCTCTAAGGCTGAAGTCGTGTCCTATTAGACTTTCGTGGACCTTGCGTGACTTGAGGAGTCTCAACAACTTGTTGTGAGTCTTCTCTATTTTCCATCTGCAGTTCTGTGGTGTCTTGTAGCTCTCGAACTTCTTCGAGTTGTACCTTACTCCCACTGGTTCTTTTAGAGATAAATTCTCGTTCAAGAAAGATACCATTTCTGACAACAAACACTTTGTTATCAGCAGGGTTGTAGACGTAATATCCCTTGGTTTCCTTAGGATATCCCACAAAAAGGCATTTTGAGGATTTGGGCGCTAATTTGTCTGAGGCTTGTTGCTTAACATAGACCTCGCATCCCCAAATCTTGAGGAAAGACAAACTAGGCGTCCTCCCAGTCCATATCTCATATGGAGTCTTTTCGATTGCCTTAGATGGAACACGATTGAGTGTGAACGCAGCTGTCTCTAGGGCATGGCCCCAAAAGGAGGGCGGAAGATCTGTTCGACTCATCATGGATCGAACCATATCTAATAGTGTTCGATTTCTCCGTTCAGAAATGCCATTCCATTGTGGTGTCCCTGGAGGAGTCAATTGTGAGAGTATCCCACAACTCCTAAGATGATCTATGAACTCTTGGCTCAAATATTCACCACCCCGATCAGATCGAAGGGCTTTAATTGTTTTGCCAAGCTGGTTTTGTACTTCATTTTGAAATATCTTGAACTTTTCAAAAGATTCAGATTTATGTTTCATTAGATAGATGTACCCATATCTGCTGAAATCATCTATGAATGTTATGAAGTACGAATAACCTCCTCTGGCATTTGTGTTCATCGGTCCACACACATCTGTATGTATGAGGCCCAATAAATCAGTGGCCCTCTCACTGTGCCCAGTGAAGGGTGACTTTGTCATCTTTCCTAACAAGCAAGACTCGCAAGTGTCATATGATTCAAAATCAAATGAGTTTAGAAATCCATCTTGATGGAGTTTGGAAATGCGTTTCTCATTTATGTGGCCCAGACGACAGTGCCAGAGGTATGTGGGATTCAAATCGTTTGGTTTGACCCTTTTGGCGATTATGTTATAGATATTTCCATGATTGGGTTGCTCCAAATTTAATATGTAATGATCAACATGCAAATCACCATGAGCATAGAAAACATCATTACGATAAATAGAACATCTACTATTCCCAGCAATGGAAGTGAAACCTTCCTTATCCAAATAAGAAAGTGAAACAATGTTACTACTTAAAGCAGGAACATAATAGCAATTGTTCAAAACTAACAAAAGCCCAGTGGGCAGAACTAATTCATAAGTGCCTACAGCTAACGCAGCAACCCTTACTCTGTTTCCAACTCGTAGGTCAACCTCGCCCTTTTTCAGCTTCCTACTGTCCTTTAGTCCCTGCACATTTGTACAAATGTGAGAACCACATGCAGTATCTAATACCCATGAGGTGGAAGTAGAAAGATGAATGTCTATAACATAAATACCTGAAGCGATAGCCCCGCTATCCTTCTTGTTCTTTTTCAGATCTTCGAGGTAGAGTTTGCAATTCCTCTTCCAATGACCCGGTTCATTGCAGAAGAAGCAGACTCCTTCCTTCGGAGGCTTTGCCTTCTTTGGTGCAGGCTTGGTTTCGGGCTTGCCTGACTCTTTGGTCTTACCTGATGAGCCATGACCCTTCCCCTTGCCTTTGCCTTTCTTTTTCGTACCCTTTCCTTTCTGAACCATCAAAACACTACTGGGTTTCTTCTTAAGACTCGGCTCAGCAGTTTTAAGCATCCCATGCAGTTCAGAAATAGATTTCTCCATGTTGTTCATGTTGTAGTTCATAACAAACTGGTCATAACTTTCTGGGAGTGAGTTTAAGATCAAATCTGTAGCTAACTCCTGGCTCATGGGAAATCCAAGCCGTTCAAGGTGATCAATGTACCCTTTCATCTTTAAGACATGAGTACTGACTGATGCACCTTCAGCCATCTTGCAGGAATGTAAGGCCTTAGTGGTCTCATACCTCTCTTGCCTTGCCTGTTGCTGGAACATTTCCTTGAGATGCACAATCATCTCATAAGCCTCCATGTGTTCCAGATCTCTTTGGAGCTCCGGAACCATGGTGGCTAGCATCAAGCATCCCACATCGACAGAGTCTTCCTTATGCTTCGTTTAAGCATCTCTCTGAGCTCTAGGAGCATTGGCGGCTGGCTCCTCAGGAATGGGTTGATCTAGGACATGCGCCTTTCTTTCCTGCTTGAGAACAATTCTCAAGTTCCTAAACCAGTCAAGAAAGTTTGTCCCATTAAGTTTGTCCTTCTCAAGGACAGATCGCAGCGATAATGTAGCAGTATTACTAGTCGTCATGATTCTACAATTAAAATATGCAATGTAATTAGTAATCTCCCACTAAATAAACAACCCTCAATGCAATAGTTAGTGGGCTAAGATCCATATTTGGCTCAAACTTAAGTCCGCTTTGGTAGGACGCTTAAATTAAGTTATTTAGGTAGGTAACACCTTTACCAATTACATCAAATGTAACTCTTAGATATTCATGGGATCCTATCATCATATGATCTGGCATGTTCTAATCCCATCTAATGCCTTGAGATCCAAAACCGTTTTGTTAATCTCAATTAAGTCAAACAATAATGAACCTATGAGAGTAGCACCATTACTCTTTGCTTATCTCCCCAAGATAACTCAAAAACACCCACTTTGGTGGAGTCCACAATTGAGCGATCAAGGTTTTGACAAGTGTTCATAAATTGACAGCATTATGACTTAAGATTTCTTTTAGAGGGCTTAATTAACTATCTGTTTTTATGAGGATGCATGTATCCCAGTTTGTAACTCATACAAGTAATATGCATGTGCTGATCTAATCATAAGATGCATAATTCAAACGTGATACAATATGGCTCACCTATCCTAAGTCCCCTCAAGCCAATGAGAGGAGCTCTCTAGTAAGAAAAGAGAAATTACATATAGAAACCTCTTTTAACATTCGAGGGGAGTGAGATGAGAGGAGAAGGTACATTGAGAGTATATAGAGGAAGGCACGACACGCAGGCCGTATTTAAAAAATTACAACACTTGCAATCTAGAGCCATATTGTTCACCATACCCAAACATTCAAGAATCAATATTCAGATCTAATCGAAGGGCAAAAAAAAACATTCACAAAGTAACATATGTTACGGTTATGTTGCGCTACGAACAGGTAGCTACGGCGGTGTCTCTGGGGCAGCGCCCCAGAAGAAATTTTTTTTGTTTTTTGTTTCATAAATAATCACGAATCTGAATTCGGTTTTCACAAATAATCACAAATTCGAATTCGGTTTTCTTAGACCCCATCTATGCGGATTGATCAAATCAAAAGGCATCACCACCGATTTCAATTTCCTTTTAGATTCCTTTTATGTCATACACAACATGGATTCCATATATGTCACACATACAACGCTTATTATATGATCGGCTACTACTAACATATATTATATAAATCACAAATCAAGCCTAACTTAAACACAAAACGGCATGGCTCTGATACCACTGTAAGGAATTGAAAGACACGCAGCGAAAATTATCTTAAAAATTTTCCATTCCTTGCCAGGATCTGCCGTATGTGTTTAAGTCAAGTGGAAAGAATCATTACCCTTAGTGTTGCTCAGCAAATTTCACAGCTTCTCTACGTGGGTGGTGATCTCTTTCTGATCGCAAGAAATCGACAGAGTGTTCCTCAGCGACCTTCACAGATTCTCTCCGCGGACGGTGGTCTCTTTCCGATCACAAGAAGTCGACACCTCAGGTCGGCTTCCTCTACTGGTATCCACACGAACAGCGTTCCAACCACGAACGACGTGCTAGCGTCTCCTGTCCCTCCAAGGCTTTCACAAGTCTCCGTCTCTATTTCGGCAGTTTCTTGTCTGCAAACCTTTTACAGATTCCGTTCGGCCTTTTGTGTTCTGTGTTATTTTCAAACGTAGCTCCTCCAATCAGATATAGAGGATGCTATGCGTTTTTCCACTTAACCTAATTGGATTTTGGAGTTAATCTTATATTAATTCCGAATTGATACAATATCATATATTGTATAATTTTATAAGAAACTAATTAAATAAAATAATATTAAATCCGTCCCACAGATTTAATTACCTATTTATTTAGCTTTAAATAAAGATGAGACTGAGTTATATTTGATTTATTCCCATAAATCAAATTTGAGATATCCTATCAATTTGAATTTCGAATTTCAAACGTGATAGAGATTTAATTTATCCTTATAAATTAAATCTTATAAATATCTCTTATATGAGATATCCTATCAATTTGAATTTCGAATTCAAACGTGATAGGGATTTAATTTATCCTTATAAATTAAATCTCATATATCTCATATATATAATATATATATATACGAATTTATATATATACGAATATAAATATAAATAAATATATATACATTCACCTGGATCTTTCATTGAATCTGGACATGTCTTAGATTCAATGAATCTGGACAAGCTCGTGTTGGGCTATTTTGTGTGCGACCCTGTAGGCCCATATGAAGTTGGCAGTGGGCCATTTGCTATACTAGCCCACAAGTCGCAAGCGGTCTCTAGCAAGACATAACAACTACCCAAATCATATGAGGATCGATAAACGATGTAACCTTTTATACAACCATATCATGTCCCTTCTGTCACGCGATATTTTTGGTCATGGATGAGGCATGGATAATCTCATCCTCCTATTCCCGACCGTTACTTTCTCGATCCCTGAGTAGTCTGACTATAGAAATGGAACTACCTTTCCATTACAGTATGGCCATACATTTCTCAGACTCACTCATCGAGGGGCCCAGTAATATCTCTCCACGAATGTGAGGGACAAATTCCATCTTGACCATTCACATTCCTCCGCATGAAAAACCACTAAGCCCGAACAAAGTCTTTATGATCACTCGGTCAAAAGTGACTTTTGACTAGGTCAAAGCTGAGCGTTTTGTCATGTAGGAATCCATGATGATCTCAGGTCAAAGGGCATATTGACATGGTTTGTATATAAGAGAAGCTTATGACGTTACCCATGCAGTTCTCTCATAGCGGGTCGGTCCAACACCCTATACTCTTACATGTGCTTATGACTTTGATTTATATTTCTATACATCTTCAAAGTCATACTGGTCTTATTTCATCTGTGCTCCCACATAGATGATCGACCAGGGACATTTAGGATAATATCATGAATTATCCAAGGATGGTCATCATAGTAAACATGCAAATAATATGATAACTCAATTAATAAATTCATAAATCAATAATATTCATAAGACAATGATTGGCCCCTAGGGCACGATATTAACTGTATTGAGTTTAATTCCTTCTTTATGTAAGAGGATTATGAGTTCAGTCCATATAAGAAAATCATCTAAAAAAATAAATGTTGTGGGTATTCTCTCTATATGAGTTAACCAACTCTAAGGTTTTCCTCCTTAGCCTTGTCCTTGGTAATATCTTCCTAGAGAAATACTACATTGTACTTATAACTTCATAGACCATTCCTTTCTTGAGGCTTGGTCTATTGCGACCATCAGGATCTACTGCGATCTACCGTAATCCTCTTTCGGATCTAACTATGACCCTAGAACTCTATATAAGTCATGATAGGATCTAATTGTTATCCTCCAAAATCTACTGCGATTCCATTGTACTGTGTCATAATTCTCTATAAGACCTAAAACAAATAGACTAAGTTATAAGGTTAGCCACTTTCACTTAATTGGTAACTCAACTAAAATTTTCCCCAAAAAGTTTTCTTTTAAACAATATTTTTCATTAAGACTTTACTCATTTCCTCTTTCACTCAAGAATTTCTCATACCATTCTCATCTTTCATTTCAAAACATGACTTTGATCTGTGCAGTATAACAGAGAGCTACACAGGCTCTACCATGCACTTACTGCTATAAACTATACATCTTATCTTTCTTATTATAGTTATGTGCAGAACTACTGAAGAATTTCTCAACTCATCTAGGGAATATGGCATTCACGTGAGCTGCACTGTCAATTTCCTTGAACTGGTTATATTTCAAGACCAATCTGACTCTATCGCAAGAGCAATGTAGCTATATTGCGAGAGCATTTACTTACATTACATAGACACTACTTTCTCGAAGCTACATCATCATTTTCATAACTATATATCATTTCATTTTATATCATATATTTCATGTTTATAGCTCATCATTCATCTATCTAATCATTTTTAAATGACACCTCCTGAGTATTGTAATCATCTATCTATAAGTATGCCAATATCATTTATCTGTATAACCATAATAAGCATATTCTATCATCTCCTTTGTTCTAACTAATTATCATTATCTTACCTCAAGCCCTCATTCTAATCTTGACTATAATCATTGAAGATTAACTAGAGCTAATTATCTCATCCATCCATCTCTAACATGTAAATGCAAATATATTAGGTGTAGAGTAGCTTAACAGTGCTCATGTCGACCATAACTGTTTAAACATGCATAAGGTACTACTACCCTTAAGCTAGTGGGAATAGGAATACATTCATCATATGGCAAAATGGTAACAGGAAGATCAAGTTTTCCTTTACAACCATCATTATATATGAATAACCATCACCTGAGTCATATATCGCATCTACTTAGTGATCGTTAATCTATCCCATCTCCTAGATTATCTTAGATGACTTCCTTAACTTTTCTCTAATTAGGGAAAACTATTTTATCGATATGGGGATTCTTACTTGTTGTGTTCTATAGGCATTCTCTAGATCCTAGTTTGCCACATCTATAAAAACTTCCTTGACCTATTATACAAATCTTATCTCTGTGGTCTCTACCACAAATCTTGCATCTCTAAGGTTCTGATTGCATGTTTGCATCTTCTAATCTTTTATTTCTTCTATTTCTAACCTTTGCTAAATTTTTGGACTCTATTACTTCTTATTATTTCTTCTGAAAGTTTAAAGTTTTGTTAGAACTATCCCTATTGGAATCATCGAAAGGGTTCATCTGTCATCCTTATTGGCCATTGCAAGCTTCTCTCTATAATTTTACATGCCACTATCTCTCCATTAAACTTTTATAACTGCATGGGAAAATTCTTTCTTAAAACATGAAACTCAGTTCATAAGTCACCTGTTCAGTTGTACATCTCTCATCACTCATGTGGATAAACTTGGCTAAGTATCCATCAAAGGGTCTCTTTTCTTATCATGTCTTATCACTTAAACTTAGCCTCGCGCTCATCTCTATTTGAATGAGGTAATTACTTTTTGTAAAACTATTTAAGTTTTACTTCCTAGTTGAATGGGTTATTCTTTTCTTATAAGGTAACTTCTGTTCCATTTACTATCCCTTAAAATTTTTCTTTAATTCATAAATGATTAGCTATGCCTTCTATTCTGAGGGATATTTCAATACTTTGGAGATCTTTGAATGTTTCTTTAAACGTAGGCAATTTCTGGTTAAATAACTAGATATTCTTTTATATTGGGTCCATTGAGTCATTAGTTCCTCTATGATGGAATTCCTCCATTTCAGAAACATAAACTTTCCATTTATTTATCATTACATCTTTTCCCTTAGACCGTATGCTAGGCAGATCTCTAGACAAGCCTCGGTCTAGCCTCTATTACTTTCATTTGGAAAAAGACTATCCTGGTAAAGTCTTTCATAATGAAGATCTACTCCGGATTATTGCATGGATGATCTATTTCTAAACATTCCTTAAACTGATTGTTCATATGTTAGTGTATCGTACTAACTAGCTTAGGCTCATCTTCTACCAATCCTCTAGCTAATAAACTTTAATGAGGTTGATGCCTTCATTCTCATTTTCTCCGTATCATCTGATTGCTACCTCTTAGTACACCGAACAATTCTAATTCATTCCCATATACTAGTACCATTTTTATAGGCCTTAGCAATTCTCTAGCCAATAACCTATTTATCGTTTTAGGTTTGGCTTATACCTTATACTATACTTTACTCAATTTACATTAGAAGTCTTAGGGATTTTCTCACTCTACCAGCTGCTCTCATCATATCTAACAATTATAATATACAACTGTTCTTTTCTTTACTTTACTGCTAAGTAGGAGCACATACTTTAATATGCATAATACCTAGGTAACATGTTGCAAGACAGCATAACTACTTATGAATGCAAAGCTCTAACATCGAAGCTCAAGCATTCCTTTCCTTAATAAGCACAGCTAATACTCGGAGCTTGCATAGCTCTATCTCATGGAGCTTGCATTGCTCTAACATTCGAAATTTTAGCGTATTTTACAAACATAACATGATTCTTGGCATTTCATGGAAGGAGTAAAAGCATGAACTTGTTTTTTATCTGTAGCATAACATTCAAACATCTTATCCCTACAAAGGGAGCCTCTTTATTTGTTTATAGAGTAAGCTATAAAATCATCTTTTTGTTCATAAAAGTAGAGGGAGAGGACTTATACTAATCTATTCTTTCTTACATGATTATACCTTATTAAGCAATGTCCTTAAACTGTGTTCTTAGCCAATCATATTTTTATTGGGTAAAGTCAACTCCACTTGCCTTACCTCGGTTGTATTCTCTTTGTTCTTAATGGAGGACATATTCTTTTGTCAACTCAACGTCAACTTAATCTTTACTACATCCCCTTTTTGCACGGATAAGGTATATTGCTCTATTTGGAGCAACATCAACTCTCATTCGGAGGACTAGTTACTAATTCTTAAAAAACTAGGTGGCTAGAACTTTCATACAATATATCCCTTACTCGAGCCTTTCAACCTAACCCCAAAACTAAGTAGCTATTAACACTACCAGGAATATACTTGTCTATCATTGTACTAGTTTCCCATAACTTTCTATGTCATTATCTGTCTCTTATAATCTCTTTCTATTAATCCTCGAGAAATTACTAAGGCTATTTATCTTTAACTTACTATCTCCAAGATCCTATTTATCAATTAAGGAATCTGAGATAGCTATCATGTCATGTCATTTTACCTTAATTAGGCTATATTCATTTTAAACTTTAGGGATTAACTGGCTAACTATATCATTTACCACTTTTTCTATTACTTTATCATTACCAAGTTAAATTATCTAATTACATGCTGTATAGTATATGAGCAACATAACTTTCTCATCATACATACTCTACCATGCATGTAATACAAAAGGGGAGTATTCATTCATCATAGCATACTTTTAAACTTTCCCTATCCTCAAGAATTACTATCAGGCAAAAAGTTATCTCTTATTAAATCTCAATATCCTTGAACTTTTACTATTTACAGTTTAGTCCCTTTGGCTTTATAACTTTATACCTTCTCTCTTTCTTTAACTTAAACCTTGTCTAATCATTATATTTTCTTCTGATTATCATCCAAATCCCTTCTTAACCTCTTTCTCTATCAATCTTATATAGATAGAAAAAAATTTGGGATATTACTCCAACTCCCAAAAGGGCTACAAGTGTTATGATCCCATCTCCAAATAGCTCTCTGTGAGCCGTGATATCTCTTTTGTCAAACATGAGTATTACTATACTGTCTTCAAGAGAAGGACAAATTGCCCACTAACAAAGGACAATGCAAAATGCTGGTTGAAAAATTCATCTATTTATCTCATACTCGTCTAGATATCACTTTTGTACTGAGTGTGGCTAGCCAACATATGCATTTACTAAAGAAGAAACATATGAATGCTGCTTATAAAATACTCAAGTAACTCAAAGGCACACATGGATGAGGATTGTTCTTCAAGAAAAGCAATCGTATAATAGTTCCAATCTATATGCTGATTGGGCAATTTCTCAAGAGGATAACAAGTCCACATCAAGATATTGCACCTTTATATGGGAAAATTTAGTCACACGGCAAAGTCAAAAGCAAAGAGGTGTAGCAAAAAGTAGTGATGTGTGCGAGGAAGCCCGGGTTCAAATTGACTCACCTCTAAAGCGTTATTGTGATAATAAAGTAACTCTAAGTATGGCCTTAAACCTAGTACAGCATAGTAGCACTAAGCATGTTGAGGTGGATCATCATTTCATCATAGAAAAGGTAGAGGGAGGAATAATTTGTCTCTCCTATATATCCATTAAGTTATAACTTCTTGACATACTCACCAAAGGACTTCCAAAAAATGTATTTGAAAATTTTATAAACAAGTTGAATATAATTAGTATCTATGATCCAATTTAAAAGAAAATATGATAATTATATAAATAAATAATTATTTTATATAATTAATATATTAAGAGTGATTTGGGGAGAATATCATGGTTAGAATAGCAGAGAATATTTCACCATATCTCCTAATCTCCTACTTGATTATAGGATATCACACTCTTGTACTCTATGTATTTTATTGCTCTGTATAAATAATAATCATTAGACCATTCAATCCTATTTTATCTATAGTAATTTGATAATATATCTATCTATTTTATTTTCAGATATTAAAACAATAACAAATACACCCTCTAATTCTTAATATAAAAGTTGATTAATTTTTTTAAGTAGAATAAAAAAACTAAATAAATTAGTTAATTGTAATAAAATCTAACTACTCAATATTAATTCATATTATATACTATTCAATTTATCTAAATCAGTCAATTAACTTTTCTATTAGTTATATTTAACTAAATTATTTAGATTCATTAACATATCCAAAAACAAAAGCCACCAGCTCTAATTAGGACCGAAGTAGTAGATACTATGTAAAATTAAGCTTCCTAAGGACGTCCTGTGCATCGAACAAGTGCAAAATATAGTTGTAAAACAAAATCAAACTTACATAAAATTGTGCATATAGATGACGCATTTTGGTACAAGAGGAAATGGAAGAGATTGATCTAAAGGGTAAATGGGGGATATTAAAAAAAGAAAAGAATTCAGGAATATAACTTTTGAAGCTCATTTTTGAATTTGGCTTTCAGCTGTTCTCTCTTTATCTTGAGAGCTGCAGTGACTAACCCAGATTCAGGCGTCCATGGATCTGGCAGTAACTTGATCTTTGCAGGAATCTCAGTTTTTCCCAGCTTTGCAACTTTAGCGGCCTGAGAAGAATTGAAATGAAAGTCATTAGATGTCAAAAATATAAAAACATTATTTAGTAGTCATTCTACAAAGCTGAAGGCGCATCACAGGAAATGGAAATGGTGCCTTGTTACCGCAAGGCTCATCGTCAAGAAGAGAGGAATCAGGCTTTGCTCCCACTTATTTTGTGGTTTGGGGGGGAGGGAGGCCACTTTAGAGAGTTCGGGAGAGTGCTACTTTCTAAAGGTTATTGGTGCTTTGCATTTTCTACAGGTTACTAAATGTAGTTCTGCCAAGGAAAATTAAAAATTGAGGTGATTTCACGATATTCTCTATTTATTTTATCTTCTTTGCAACTGTAGAAACTCCTGAGATGAACTACAGAAGTACAAGTTCAATGGAGAGACCTACCAGATGAGGAAGGATCATGGATGCCACTCTTCAACTTCAAACAGAAATTTCCACACTTTATTGTTCCAGTTCTTGAGGGCAAGGACCATTTGGGGAGGGGTGTTGACGGAATATAAGAATTATATATATTTTGAGAAAACTTCCTATAGAAGGAAAGCAAGCTATCTTTCTTTGTTCAGTGCCCTCTTGATCCTGTCAACTTCTACTGGATTATCACCTGTGAGGACAATATCATCGACATATATTGCCAATATCACAATTTTTCCATGTAGGTGTCTAAAGAATAGGGTATGGTCACTTTGTCCGTGTATAATCTTGAGCTTTAAGTACCTTGGTAAA
The DNA here is from genome assembly GCA_037074615.1 of Leucaena leucocephala. Lineage (NCBI taxonomy): Eukaryota > Viridiplantae > Streptophyta > Magnoliopsida > Fabales > Fabaceae > Leucaena > Leucaena leucocephala. Next base: position 19,390,387 of record CM073515.1, on the reverse strand, counting down.
CCTCTCAAACCAGACTCGAGGAGATTGTTTTAAACCATACAATGACTTCTTCAGTCTGCACACTTGATTTTCCTTTCTTCCAGGGAATCTAGGGAGCAATTTCATGTATACTTCTTCCTTTAATTCCTAATTTAAATATACATTTTTAACATCCATCTGGTGTAGAGGCCAGTCGAGGTTAGTAGCTAGGGATAATAGAATCCTGATGGTGTTGAGCTTGGCCACTAGTGCAAATGTCTCGGTGTAATCCATGCCATAAACTTGGGTGAAACCCTTCGCCACTAATCTTCCTTTGTTTTTATCTAGAGTTCCATCAGCGTAATATTTTGGGGTGAAAACCCATTTACAGCCTACTGCTTTCTTACCCTTAGGTAGCTCAACTACTTCCCATGTTTTATTGCTCTCTAAGCCCTGCATTTCTATCATTATTGTTTTTCTCCATTCAGGACTATCAAGAGCCTCATTTATGCTTTCTTGTATCTTGATCCGATCAAGCTGAGATACAAAAGCACAATGTTTTGATAATAAAACCTGATAAGAGACCAACCTTTCTATGGAATATCTAGTACAGGACTTTTGTTGTTTTCTGATTGCAATTAGAAGGTCAAGGTATGTATTTTTCATCAAGTTCCCATGGTCAGGACTTGCTCCTGGTTCAGACTCTTGGGTTGCCCACCTGTTGGTATCTCCCCCTAAACTAATGTCCTTCTTACTTAGTTCCTCATGTACTAGCTTTTCAAGGATATAGATTCGATCAGGTTCATGTTGAGGATATATAGGTATGGGCTTAGTGTCTGTTTGAGTGGTATAAGGTTCTTTCCAATTCTCCCCCTGAACCGAGGCATAAAAGGGAATGCTTTCGCGAAAGGTGACATCACAAGTAAAGTAGAGACGCTTAGAGGCAGGATCAAAACATTTGTAACCCTTTTAGTCCCTAGCAGGCCCTAAGTAAATGCATTTGACAGCTTTCGGGTGAAGTTTAGGGGTATGATGTAAGTGAACTAAGGTACTACAACTAAAGACTCTCAAAGGTAAGGTATTTTCAAGGTAGGGTTTGTTGAAATGGTAGTGGAGAACCTGGAGGGGTGTTTGAAAAGATAAATGTTTGCAAGGCATTTGATTGATCAGAAAGGTAGCTGTGAAAACAGCATTATCCCAATAGTAAGAAGGAACGATACTGCTAAAAAGGAGAACATGGACAGTTTCTAGGATATGTCTATTTTTTCATTCAGCAATCCCATTTTGTTGAGGGCTATGAGGGTAGGAGCTTTTATGAGTAATGCCATGCGTTTTAAGGAAGGTGGAGAGTGGATGATTAAAGTACTCGGTATCATTATCCGTATGAAGGGTCTGAATTTTGGTGTCGAATTGTGTGTGGATCATATTATAAAAATCAATAAACGTTTGCCAAACATCGGTTTTATCATTTAAGAGGAAAACCTAACTGACACGAGTATGGTCAACAATGTGTCATGAACAATTTCGAGTGGGTGCAATTTGAAATACGGGATGGACCCCACAGATCACTGTGGATAATGGAAACGGGTTTGGATGGGTGATAAGATATGCTGGGAAAAGAAGTGTGATGGTGTTTTGCCAGTTCACATGAGTCACAATAAAATTCATAATTTTTATTTGGGGAAATAAATAGGAATATCTTATACATATAATGAAAGTTTGGATGTCCTAATCGTTTGTGTCATAACTCCATGTCACTAGTTCTAGGAAGACACTTTATTACAGACAGATATTGCTAGATGATGACAATTATTCAGGTAATAGAGTTCATTTTTAGCAACACCAATCATCGTCCCCGTGAACAGATCCTGAAAGACACAATGAGTAGAAAAGAAATCAGTATGGCATCGTTCTCGTTTAATTAATTGGCTCACAGATAATAAGTTGCATTTTAACTTAGGAACATCGTGAAATATGAGTGTAGCTGAAACATTAATGGTACCACTACCAGCCATTAGAGAATCGAAGGCATCAGCAATTTTAACCAAGACACGGGACTGGGCAAGTGTATAAGTTGAGAACAATGAAACATCATCAGTCATATAATCAGAGGCACCTGAGTCAACTATCCAATAAAGACCTTTAGTCTTACCTTTGATGGTAGCAATGGTCTTAAAGAAATTACCTCTTTAAACCATACTAGCTGTAGGTAGATGTTGTCAAGTCTTATTCTCAAGGGCAATCAACCTCTCTAGAATAAGGCTTAGTGGATCTGGTGTATGAGATGGGCCAACATTCGTTGGGCCTACAGGAAACGTGTTAGGAAAGAAGGTGCTTGCTGGACCTAAGAACATAACTCCAACATGCATTGGGCCTGCAGAAAATGTGCTAGGAGAGGAGGTGTTTAGTGGACCTGAGGGCATGACTCCTTGAAATGGGCCTGCTGAAGTTGAGCCCATCTCCTCTGAACTGGACGCTTCAGCTAGGTTCCCCTTCGGTTTGTGAGACTTGGGCTTCCAATTAGGAGGCTTACCGCAATGGTCACTCCTTGGGCGTTCTCTCCTAGACCCAGAATCAATAACCTGAGAGGCAAGAGCAGAGCCTTCAGTGGATAGTGGCCAAGGAGCTCAATAGTTGGCAAGCATGACGGAGCGACAAGATTTTGTCACACAGCAGAGTAAATGCCTCGGCAGTTGAAAGTAGCGGGACACGGTTGAGAAGGCGTCCACGAGCATCATCATAAATTGCCTCAAGACCAACCAGGAATTCAAATAACCTTTCTTTCTCCAAGGCCCGACGATATTCAATTGCATCGTCAAGGTCTTTCTAGATTCGATGTTGTATCAGATCTAGCTCCTACCATAGTGATGACTTCTCAAGATAGTAGATATTAAGTGGACGAGGACCTTGCTTGACTATCCAGAGTCGTGCCCGTAGGTCAAACAGAAGAGAGGCGTTTGGTCGTTTGCCGTATGCTTCTTTCACGGTGACCCAAATAGTTCTGGCGAAAGTGAGAAACATGAAGTTGCGTCAGACGGCAAGGAGCATCGAGTTGAGGAGCCACAAGGAAACCAAGGCATTGTCAGATTTCCATCGCCGAAGAGTGGTGACATCGCCGGTGGCTGGCTGGTCGTGGTGGATGAATTCAAGTCGGTCTCGTCCATCAAGAGTAAAGAGCATGGACTGGCTCCAATCAAGGTAGTTGTCGCCGGTGAGACGTTCAGGCACGATGAGGATAGTCAATCCTTCAAGGCTAGCAACTTTAGTTGAGTGGGAACATGATCCACCATCGGACGAGACGGTGCCATCGGACTCAGCAGCGGAAGGATGGAAAGAACTGGCCGCTGGCTCTAATACCATGTGTGACGCCATACTAGTGATAGTGAAGAGAAAGATAGAAATGCAAATTAGTATGAGGAGAAAGACAGAAATGCAGATTACGCAAGGTTCTGTGTAATATTTCACTATGTCTATTACTCTGCTATTCTGTTACACATATACACATGGGATCCCAATTTGGATGGGATTTACAGCATACAATCGGGAAATAACTCAAGGAATAAAATCACAACATCTCCTATAATCTCTCCTTCTCAATCCCTATAATCGCTCATTAAACTGAATATCTTTAACAGTATTGTTGTATAATCATAATAAAAGATTAAAAATTAGTTATAATAAGTGATTAGAGTAGCCATTAGTATTAGTTAGGGAACTAGCCGCTTGAGTTAGTTATGAGAAGGTATTAGTCATTAGCCTATAAAAAGATGGATGATTCAGATGTACAGACCGTATTGTGAATAAAGTTTTGCATACTACTCAGAAACTCCCCTCACTGTTCTTCTCTCTTGATCTCTCTTTCTACTTCTTCAATCCTCTGTTCTCTTCTTCTTTCCCTCTTCTCTCACTTTTCCCTCTAATTCTCTCTACTAGAATTACTCTTACCCATCAAGGTGTTACAAAAAAAAAACACATAGTTAAGTGTCACGTAGATTCTCCAAATAAATTATTCATGTTAACTAACCTTGGAAAGGGAGTGCTGAACCTCAGAGATAGTTTCAGGTTTATCACACAGTTCAGGAAAATCTGTGTGCGCAACACCAGCTTGCTGGGCCCATATCTCCAAATTATGACTTGAAGGAACAATGAGAGCCACACAATAATTGTGGAAGGGATCTGCATAAACCATAATACTATCCACATAACTACATGTCGACAGTGCTGCCTCAACCTGAAATGAAGTTAGAACAGAACACAAATACAGATCCGGATTAGTTTTCTATAAGCCTTGTGCTAGTAGTTCATCAAGAATGATAAGTTAAAGTCACCTTCCCAAGAGAGATATATTCTCCATGTTGAAGTTTGACAATATCCTTTTTCCTATCTATAATTTCAAGACAACCATCAGGATGGAACCTTCCGATATCACCAGTATAAAACCAGCGCATGCCTTTCTCATCAACCTGTACCAAGTAAACAATTGTAAGTGCTTTTTATAAGATTCAAGAATATTTCAAGACAACTCTCTAAGAGACATATTTATAACCTAGGTTTTGAAGTTTACCTTGAACACCTCATTAGTTTTTTCAGGATTCTTGAAGTAGCCAGCTGTCACACTGAATCCCCCAACTACAATCTCTCCCCGTGGCATTGGTTTATCTGATGTCATATATCCACCTTCTTCCCAACAAACAAGCTACACATCCAGAATGAAGAACTAAGTCAATTATTTCCCCATCAACAGCTAACCTACTATATATAACTAAGTAATTTATAAATTTCTGCCATGGTATAAAATAATAAACTTGGCATTAAATGCTTTTTATCAATATTACAACCCAGAACAAAATAATCTTTGCAGAGTAAGAATGGTTTTAAAACCAAATTCAATGAGATGTATATGGTGTACCTTAATGTAGCCACAAGGAAGAGGAGGACCTACACGTCCCACGCTGTTGTCATCAAACTCAGAGAAGGTAGCCCCAGCAAATGTTTCAGTCAAGCCATATCCTTGACCAATGGGAGCCCTGTTGACACATAATGATAGATAACTTCATCGGGATAACAGATGCGCAAAAAGGGCACAATGTAAGAGAAATGCTGCTGTCTGAAGAAGAGAGGAGTGCAGGTGTGTCTTGGAACTGTGTAGCAGAATGATGTAGGAAGAAAGAATTACAGTTTTGGCAAGTAGAGAGCCTGATGGCTGAGAGCACGAATAATGCAATTCTCCTCCATTTCCTCTAATCACTCTCTGTGCCATACAACTCTTCTCTCCTTCAATATCAATATATATACACAAGTAGAATCTAATCGTCTTCGTATCTACAGTAACCAACCCTTAGTTTACTGTTAACATTTTCCCATTTGTTTTATAAATTTTTATTTTCTTCCAAAACAATCTAACTTTTTCCATTTTTAGCTCATATTCAATGAACTGCAGCGGCATTTTCTGACGCTGTTGGCATTTATGGTCCCTAGAAAATTTCTCATCACAATAAAAAACAAAGGTTCTTAGGTCGGGGGTCAGCCTCTTCTTTTACACTCAACATCTTGGTAATTTTTTTAGGGGTAAAAGAGGCATTTTTGGCCCCTACAGAGGCTGTTTTGTCTCTCTATGCTCAGACCCACTTCCCACTAAAGCATTCTTATAGGATGTCCGTGTGTTTTGGTTAAACTGATAAAGAATTTGCCCCGCAGACACATAGCTTCCCACTTTCATAGATGTTTTCGTCTCACCCAGCCTTTGCAATGTGACCTATTGCCTCAGTGCGAGACTCTGAAGTTCATGAATGGTCCAGGGCTTGAACACACAGACTAGGCTTGTGTATTATTCTTACAATGTTCAGATATGTGTCCACAAAATACTCCTCATGAAGATCGAGCTTGCAAGAAACCAAATCAAATTCATCATTTAACTTAGATAAAGACCCACGTTGACACAGGTGAAGTAGATCCCCCATGTGCATCTCATATACAGGTCTGAAGCGATCTTTGGGGATTTCAGCGTATTCCTCTCAAGTTGGTGCATGGTCTCCCCGTCTTTGTGAAAAAGCCAAGTGTCATCGGAATGCTTTATCATCTCATTCAAAGAATCTGTTGCACTTCAGGATCCAGGTGAGGATGTCCATGCACGAAAATTTGGGAAATTCCATCTTCATGAACTAGGTAAGGCATTGATATCCATTCCATCCTCCAGGTTGCTATTCTAGTTCACATCGCATGTATTTCCTTTCACTACAAGCGTCCCTATGGCTAGTCGTTGATTCTTCCCTGTCTCGCATGATTACTTAGAGCTACGTCGGCATAGTGAAGACCATCTTGCTCAAGGTGTCAATGGAATTCAGTTTCTCCAATTGGTGTTCAAACTTTTCAAGCTGTTCCTCCATTTCTCGTGTTGTTCTGCAACCGCTTGATGACCATGAACTGTAGCATTGTTGTTGGATTCAAGGATTGAGTGGCTCCAATACCACCATTACATTTATGGATAGGAAAGAGAGGGAACAAAGAGAGAGAGTGGAAATTGAAGGGAAAATGAGGTTTAGAGATTCAAAAGGCAAAACAGACGGGGTAGAACTGAATAGTACTTCTATATCATTCAATCATCATAGGCTTACAATACACGAATTCAATCAGGCTGTATATATATAGACAATAGGACTCCCATCGGCTATATTCTAACTACCTTCCGTATTTTCCTATATCTTAGGCTCTAACTAACTCCTAATTGTTATTTGTATTTTTATTATGATTATATACCAAACGAGTTCAAGCAATAAAAATGATGGGATATTAGAAAATATTTAATGTCGAACACTAGGAAGGACTTAATGTTTTAATAATTTATTATCATGGCTTTACTTTGTTTCCCGAAAGAATTTCTTAAATTGTTTCCTATTTTATGTTTCCTTGAGGATTAAGTTAGGTTATTCAGGCTACCTATAGTTTAATCGTCCTATAGTAGACTTGATAATTTTGATATTCAGCTATTTTCCCTCCCATACTATCTTTTCTCCCTCCTTTCTATCCATTCCCCTTTTCTTAACTTGTCCTACCTCACTAACAGAAGAAATAAAAGGCCGAGAGAAGAGGAAATATCCATAACTCCCTAACCCTAATTAGTAAGGTCATTGTGCAAAGCCCTAAGGGTACATTTAAAATGTGAGATAATAGGGAAATCCTAAAAACATGTTATGATCCTAACAAATAATTAATTTATTAAGTTGTAGTATTATTGGGGGGAAAGGAGAAACATAGTAAGATAAGATACATCAACAATAACTAATTCCAATCATAATATATCATTAATTAAAATAATTCTAATCTCATTTAAAATCCGTATTTTCTATATTTATCAACAATTTCCAGTTTACAAATATATATTTTCATGTTTTCATTATTCTCTCCAATGGTTGGAGAATACTTGACCAAAAAAAAACAGAAACATAGTAAGATAAGATACATCATCAATAACTAATTCTAATCATAATATAACATTAATTAAAATAATTCTAATCTCATTTAAAAACCCTATTTTCTATATTTATCGACAATTTCCAATTTACCCATAACAGTATATTTTCTAATATATTTTCCTTTTTCATTATTCTTTCCCATGGTTGTAGAAAACATGACATCAACTTTTACAGTGGGGAAGCTATAGATAATCCAACTTGGACTGTTGGGTAAGATGAATACCACGACTTCAAGACATGGTACAAAATAATGAATTCAACTTATCCAAGGAATTGGTGTAGTTAAATCTGAATGTAGAATTCTAAAAGTAAAACTTCAAAATGTTGTTCAAGATAAACATAATCTTCATTCTGTAAATTTAAATCAAACTACAAGATAATATCGAGCTCTACTGTGATAGTTTCTTCGAACTGTACTCAAATCTTGTTGGAGACTCGCATCTTCCAGCAGCCTATGTATTCTCTATTTGACTCCAATATTTTGATGATGACAATCAAAGAGCATTTATCAATAAGCTTATCACTAAGATAGGTATTCGATAAGTTCTTCGATAAATAGGAAATAACTTTTGAAGGAAAATCTGATTTTGAAAAGCATTTATCGAATTCGATAAGTGTACTTTTCGATAAAGTAATATGAATTTATTTTTTGAAAAAGCGCGAGTCATTCTGGAATTATTCGATAAGAGTATTTATCAAAGAAGCCTTTGATAAGTTTGATCAAGACTCAGTTTTTTATAAAAATATTTATTGAAGTACTAATCGATATAAGAATTTATCGATAAAGAGTTCAATCACAAAATCTGTTTTTAAGTAAGACATTTTGATTTCAAATACTTGTTTTATCAAAGGACTATTCGATAAATGGATTTACTAAAGAACATTTTGATAAATGAAAAAAAATTCCTTTTCATCAAAAGCACTAATAAATGATTTTGAATACAACTTGTTTCTAACTTTTGATAAGATACAACTTGTTTCTCTAGTGATTACCTTACAGGTTGTAAGGGGGAGTGAGAGGGATTCTCACATTGATGTATTAAGACACCAAGAACCCAGCTAATCTTAGAGAATAGTGGAACACTCAAGAACTCTAGGGACTAGACGTAAGCCAAGTGGATTAGACTAAACTAGTATAAATCGTCTCCGTGCAATATTTCTTCATCGTCTTCCTTCATCGGTGATATAATTATAAACTCTACGCTTTAACTTTATTATAATATTCTTAGAGTTTTCAAAATTTTAAAATCACCCAATTCACTCCGCTTTTGAGTGATATAGTCAGATTCAACATTCTCAAAAACAAATGCATAACTGGAACAACTCAAACCTTGCCCTAATCACAAATTGATATAGGGCTAGTATCAAGCACAAAAAAATTGGGGGAGAAAGAGAAGAATAAATAAATGGAAGGAGAGAAGAGAGGAGAGGAGATGTTGAAGAAAGTAGAGAGAGCAAATAGCACTTTAATGATAATGAAATATAAAATACATGATATAATAAAAGGAAATCTTAACAAAATAACATGATCCTAACAAAACATTAAATTTATAAAATCCTAAAAATTAAAATAGAATAATAAAATATAATATAATAAGACACATCAAAGATAACTAATTTCAAATCCTACATCATTCTTAAATTAAAATAATCCTCATCTTATTTATAATTATATTTTCTTTATTTACTTACATTTTCTAATTTAAAATGAAATAATATTACATTTACTAATCTAATTTCATCCTCCATTAACACGTCACAATTACCTACTACCTTGTGATATGTTAATTGACCTATCAATTTTTGTAGGATATTACAACAAAGTAAAAGAATTCTCCTAATATGTGCATGGCATTATCCTTGGATTGTCCTCCAGTTTTTTACCGCTTAAAATTGGTTTAATATAGAGATCATTATTCAAACGTTACAAATCATAACCCAATGTTTGGCATAAATAAAACAGATCAAATCAGGGAAATGACACACATAGACACACAAGGTATTCGAACATAGAAAGATGATTTGCATTCCTTCCAAGTATTAGGAGGTACATATAAGGGAGGAAAATTACCCCATGCAGATATTAATAAACTGCTGTGAATCTGCAGATAGAGGGGCTCCACCACAAAGCATCATCCGGATTTGACCTCCAAGCAAGGTTCGAATTGTTTTGAAGACAATGATGTCCCACAACAGTTTCTCCAATCCCCAAGCTCCTAGCCAGCTTCCTTTTAAAGCAACAAGTCGACGATTGTATGCAATCTTAAAAAGATTCTTCACAAGCCCTCCTTTTTCCTCAACCTTAAGTGCATCATAGGAAAAGGAAATAATAACTCCAGCACTATAAAGCTAGGAATATGAAGTTGAAAAACAAGGCAAGTGGACAGTGACTATCAAATTTACACCTTTTTCACAACTCCATCGTGAATACGATCAAGAATAGCTGGTACTGCAGTTAAAAGGGTGGGCTTCAACTCAGTCGCATCTCCTTTGGTTCCTTTCATAATTTTACTAGATGTGTCCGTCAAAGTCAAAGGTGAGCTGTAACCAATAGCAGCACCTGCAGCTAGCATAACAGACTAGACAAACCATAATAACTTAGAAACAACATTGCAACTTTTTAGACAGTTATAGATTTAAAAGGAAATTACCTACCTCTGCAGCCAATTCAAAAACATGAGCAAGGGGCAAGTATGCCATGTACACATCCTTTGTACCAAGATTTGGAATTATTGGCATAACAGCTGCTGTAGTCGCTACAACATTTCCATGAGTAATCATGACTCCCTACATAGTTACAAACAGTTTAAAACATGGTAGGAAATGAAAACAATGTTTAAGACATCAGTATCCTGATTTTGATACTCAAGCACCACCTCCAACTCCTTGAGAACAAGGACTTTCTCATAGGGAGGGAATAGGTAAATGTGAGAAATGTTATTTAGTTGCTTTATTTGTATTTTGTGACTATGCTACTGATGGGCCCAACACTAAACTAGGCCAAATATACGGGAGGAGGGAGCCCAGACCTAAACAAAACACTCAGCAGCAAGAATTGAGCCCTAGGGATGGCCTACAGCCCACTAAGTTGAAGGAGGGTAGTCAGAGTTAGTTTTCTAGAGTTGTGTGCCCTAGTTGACGCAGGCAACAAATGAGTGGATGATTTGGGAGAGCTTCTAACCTCTCTAACGTCAGGAAGTCTTTCTTTCCTTGCTCATAGTTACTGTTTTCTTATTTCCAATGCTGTAACTAGGATTTGTTAGACATTTTTTCCATCTTTTCCTCTTCCATACCTCATCGAAGGGGATTGTGCTGACTAATCCTTAGTTAATGAAAATAATACTAAGGAGTTCCATCATATTTGGTATCAGAGTCAGTCATTTTCAGAGGTATGGTGAGTATCAAAACAGAGGATAGAATCAAGAATGTGGATAGTGGGGGAGTTGCAGAGAGCCAATGTTGAAGCTGGAGAAGAATGAGCAGCTATGCAACGTTTGGTGGTTCAGCTCCAAGAGAAGAATACTACTATTTTTACTTTGCTTTAGAAAGTTCCTGTGGCAGGTGGGGGGAGGGACACGGAGACTATTAAGGATGAAGAAGGCAAAGGGAATGAAGAGACTATTGAGAAAAATGGCAAAAACACTGAAAGCTTGAGAAACATCAAAATAAACTGTCAAGGAAGTTATCAAACAAAACCTTTTGATAAATGGTGCACTAAGGAATTGATAGTTGATAGAATACAAAGGCATTACAATCCATATAGCCAATCTCACCTAGTGAGAACAGTTTAAAACAGACCATACAGCAAAGGATATACTCTGGGTTTTATTTGTGAACTAATTGAGGGATTTAAAAGCTAAAAATTTTACAGTAGTTATAGGACACAGAACTTTTATTTTATTTAATAAGAAAAAAATTGTGTCCAAGACACAGCTTTGATTCTGGATACTTTTCTTTGAGCATGACAAATATTTCCTTAATTTTTTCCAAGACAGGTTATTAAGGAAATACCCGAGAAGAGTACAAAGCTTGTCTAGAATTTGATAATTGCCTCAAACGTAACTTAGCAGGTTATTTGGTTAATTTAGACTAATAACCATATCCATATGTAGGAAAACCTTGTTCATGTAATAAGTACTGGAGGTTCTAAGTCTTAATCCATAGAAATAAAGACTTGAAGTTTAAAGGACTCTTCATTCATAATTTACTGCACACCAAGAGAGCACAAGATATTTAATATTACATATAGGGTCTCTGAAAATAAAATGAAATTACAAACCTTTGGTAGACCTGTACTGCCACTTGTGTACATGACAAGTGCAATACTTTCCTTGGAAGGTAGGCTTGGTTGAACAGGACTTTGTTTCCCAAGTTTCTCAACATCACCAAAAGATGCAATTGTCCACTTTCTCAAATCTCCAAATGTATCATTATTCAATGAGCCATCATCTTCAAAGTAAATTACACTCTGGATAAACGTTAGTTTTGAGCTTATAGCATCTAACTTCTTCAACTGCTTGGAGTCACAGATCAGGGTGGATACTTCAGTCTGTTGACATTACAAAGATTCAAGTGAGTACCTCCAACACCACTTTTGATCTTATAATGTCTGTTCCAAATACATTTGTTTTCTCTAGTTATATAGTTGTCGCAATTTTCTTACCTCATTAAGTGAGTGGATCAGGGCATCCTCCCCTAGAGAAGCATAAATAGTAACAACTGTTATATTCTGCCTGAAGAAACCCTGCAATTAAACCAAAATTAAGATACCTGAATGCAGAAACAATCAATAATGAAGTGAGATGACATGATGAAATGATGAAAGATAAAACTAACCTGAAGAGCAATAAGCCACTCAGCCCGGGTATCAGAGAAAATGGCAACACGACTATCTTTGTTACTAGAAAATTTAATAAGCCCAGATGCAAAGTTGCACACACGAGCAAATACCTCTTCATAAGTTTGCCATTCATAATTTCCTAAATGGAGAGTCTCAAACTGTCTACCATCATGAAATGGAACTAATTTCTTTTCAATTATCTTTCTTGTCCCAAGAAAATGTCTTTTGGAGTATTTCTTACATGATTGCTCAAATAGATGAGCCATGGTTGTAGCTCCTTCCCATGGAACTTCAACCAAATCTGTCTTTTGAGCGTTACGTACTGCATATCCTGGCTCACCACTAACTTCTAATGGAACACCTCTTACTTTTTCTCTCTTTTTCCCCATGAACAATGCCAAAAGCAAGACAGGTAAAAGTATACCAATAACCATAGCAGTCAGAACCCCATATTCTCCACAATCTTTCCAAATAGATAAGTTGCTGAATAAATTCAAGGAACTATCCCCTGGATCCTCCATTGTGTATCGTTGATATAATGATCCTTATAATCAAAAAACAAACTTAAATACCAAAATTAAAAAAAAAAAAGTAAGGATTATTAACTGGCTCGTGAGAAAAAGGTATGACATCCATTATCCATTATCAATTGTTGAAATTAAACGTTGTAACCTTTTTGGAACCTCCAAAACAAATGAAACACAAGTCTATGAGTTAAGATAGCTAATTAGCTCGTTTGCAAGTTATTTTCACATTTTTCCTATTTACTTATATTATTTAGCATTCATGTCATTGTTATTGTTGTGTCATGTGTTTCTTAGAGAGCATAGGATGTATATATTGTAATACTATTTATCTATTGCAAAAGGGAATAGAACTTTGCGACTACAAAATTGTTTTGCCTCTCAATACGTTGGTGAATTGGAATGCTAAAAAGAAGAGAGTTATAGCAAAATCCAGTATTGAATTACAGTACAAATCTTTGGCACTTCTAGCCATCAGAATGGCAGGGATTCAGTCATTGCTTTTGAAAAATAAAGTCACGAATAGGAGTACACCTGTCTTTTGGTATGACAATCTTGGAGTTAAAGCCTTGGCAGTTAATCTGGCGTTCCATGCTCACACCAAACACAGAACTTGACATTCATTATGTTTGAGTTCTAGCCAAGAAGTTGGTTATTCACTATGTTTCCTCTTTAAAACAATTGGCTGACACTTTTACATACCATTGTCACATTTTAGAACTTTGAAGCAAACTGGGAGTATGTGAAGCACCTCCTAGTTAGAGGGGTTGAGCTAGTACCTTGAGTTACAATAACTAATATTTAGCTACTTTACCAGGTGTACGCTTTCCATTCTTCCCTATTTATATATCAAGTCTAAATATCAAGTTGCAAATGTGTTTACAAAGCCACTTCCAAGAGACTCATTTGAAAAATTTAGAGGCAAGTAGGTAACAGTTGATATCTATTCTCAAGTTTGAGGGTGAGTGTTAGAAGCCCGAAGGTCCAAGCCATTACTACGTGTTTCACTTACACCATTACTTATCCTAATTTGCCCTACCATGTTTACTTATCCTATATATCCTACTATGATTATTATTGCTTTTACTGCTTTTATATTGTTTCAGCATTTATCTTTCGTTTATGTTAGTAGTTAAATTTAACCTAGATTTACCCTAGATTCTTCTCTCTTGGCTATACCTACCCACTACCCAAGTAGTATATGTACTCTTATCCACCATTCAATAAACACAGAACAATCTTATCACTGATCTTCTTAGGATTAGAATGAAAATGCAAACTTCTTGTAACTCATGTTATATGCCAAATAGGCACCCAACTCGTCTTGATTAAATAATCAATTTAAAACCAGATTAAAAATTATTTTATGAAATAACTATTTACAACAAGAGAGCATATATCTGGATATTTGAATATTTTCCCATTCTGAAAAGAACTTAATCTCTTACCTTTTGCCATGCTATGCTTTTTAAATGATACCATATAAGAGTTAGCAACAAAAATGAGAACAAGATTTTAAAATAATAATAATAATAGTAATAGTAATAGTAATAGTAATTTAGACGTCATGATCTACTAGCGTATTCCATTTTATTTGGATTAATAGCAAAAGAAGTTCAGAAGAACAGAAAAATCATTATGATCAGAGTAAACCCCTTAACCATGAAGCATTCGGGGAAGGGGAAATATCAATCAAATCAATCCCCTTTGATATGAAGGGGAGAAAATTGACCCAAACAGAGAGGGAAAGGCGATTTTCATATCAATCGAAAATCAGCCAGCAAACTATTCCCAGAAACGATCAACAATCCCAAAAACATATGCGGACCCCTATGATCACAAGGCACAACCACAACCATAGAAGGAACACGGAACTAAATACCACGTTGATCTAAACAACGGCAACAACTTTAATCACCAATTACAACAAATCTAAAAATCATAACGGAGAGATATGCGTATCGAACAATACCTTCAGGGCCACGACGCAGATCCACCAGAATATTGTGTATCACAGGGAGACAAGGCACGCCAAAGCATCGAAGTAAGATCTACGAAGGAAGAAGAAGCACGAGTTTCGGTGCTCTAAGTAGTTGAATGACAAAATTGACCTTCGAAAACTAACCACCATGATATGTGATGTGTATTTTAAACAAAAGTGCACCGAACAGATTGGGTACGAGAAGAATAGAGGTGAATAGCAAGAGGTCAACTATTCAGGTTTATAATTTACAGGATAAATATGCAATTTTAACAAAGAACTTTTATACTATAAGCATATAGTCCTTAAAATTTTGAAAAGTGCAAAAGTAAAATTCATTTTAAGAATATGTTTGATAGACTTTAAAAAAAATAGTTTTTAGATAGTTTTTAAAAAAATTATAGAAAAAAATTTATAGGAAAAAATTGTTCTATATAAATAAGTATTTAAATAGTTATTTTTATAATGACTTTTGTGATTGATAAATTATTAAAAAGCGTATGAGATAAAAAAATAAATTAAATCTATTTAGGTCTACTATTTATATGAGCTTCTTCTATGACCGTGACTAGAAGGCAATACGGTAGCAACAGTGAGTAGCGACCCAGTAACAACGAGTAACTACCAGCAACAGTGAGTTGTGACTCTTGGCAAGGAAGACGATAGATTTGGACAGCGACTATAGAGGCGATTCATGGTGACGACTCGTGAACAGCAACTCCTAACAGGGACTAGTGGACGGCAACTCCTAACAGTGACTCGTGGAAGGCAACTCCTGACGGTGGCTAGTGAATGGCAACTTTAGCAAGCAATATGGCAGATCTGGACAACAACTCTGGCGGCAAGCAAGACGACTTCACATAGTAGAGGAGAAGCAAAAGAGAATGAGAGAGAGAGAAAAAATTAAAAATAAAATAATAATTGAATAATTTATAAATTTTTTTACTATTATAAATATACTCTCAATAATTTATTTAAAATTATAATTTTAAATTATTATTTAACTTAAAAAATTTTTTAAAATAAATATAATTATTTATTTTATAATAATTTTAAAGTTTACCAATAAGTAAGTAAAACTCATCCCGTTAAATTGGTCCAAATGTCGGTCCGTCTCTTTTTCGTTGTAGGCCCAACACTGTCTAAATGTCCTTTGCTTCTCTTCTATCCCTCCTCTATTTCACACATTGCTTCTGTAACGCTCACAGCAAATAACCCATGAAGTCATTCTAAGCAACTCTACCCGTGAGCACAAAATCTTCAGCATCGTCGCCGCAACTATTGGAGGCTCAACATTTGTGGGTATTTTAAGGCAGGGAACTCCTTCATTCAAGAATAGTGCTTCTTCTTTTTGCAAAAAAATCAACACCACAATACAAAACCTGATTTCGAAACTCATTTAGGCTACAAATCTCAACCATTGTCAACGCTTGAACCAGATTTGCGAACAAATTTGAGTGAATCCAACCAGATTTGCCTACAGACTTTGTGTGTGTCTTGTTTCTAATATGCAATTAATTTTTAACAAATTCAAAGTTCCAAAAACTAGCAAAAGGGATTTAGAAAAAACCCATATGATATTTATTCACATCTATGGTTATGAAGAATATTGACATCAAGTACACTTTATTGATACCTTAAAATGCATTTCCACCAAATATATAGTATGGACCCTCTAACAAAACTAATAAGTAAAGAAGTCTTTGAGAAACATGTAAAAACTCTTAGCATGTATAAAATGTAAAATACACACCTTATTTAATGCTTTTGAGATTAATGGAATCATTTTTTTATCATCGCTTTGTACGTATGCGTAGAAATATACAGTGTCAAGTATATCGTACAAGTTAAAAATGTTGGTTATCTCATATGAGCAATAGCCTTTGACACTAAAGTGAATTTTGCAAAGATGAGACATTTGTGTTCACTAGTAAAGTAGAAAAGAGTGCTAATATGGTAGAAAAGAAACAAACTATATGTGTCTCGACTAAAGTGTAACAAGTCAAAATAAGATAAACCCACTTTCATAATGCCTATAGCTAGATAAGAAATCCTTCAACGTTAACATCATATGAGATTAGTAGAGTTGAAAGGTTTGGGCCTAGATAATGA
Organism: Leucaena leucocephala; assembly: GCA_037074615.1. Lineage (NCBI taxonomy): Eukaryota > Viridiplantae > Streptophyta > Magnoliopsida > Fabales > Fabaceae > Leucaena > Leucaena leucocephala. Next base: position 19,373,500 of record CM073515.1, on the reverse strand, counting down.
GTGTCTAGACTTAAGTCTTTATGATGATATTGATAAATCAAAAATGGCATGCGCTCTTATAGTATAAGAGTAGCACCATAATATATAATTCATATCACATGTGCTATAAGAACCGCAAAAAGGAACCAAGTAAAAGATCCCTGCTTCATTGCTATGTGAGTCCCATGAAGGAGCAATACTTCCATTTGTGTCATTTGACTTTGACAATATCATGGAGGTGTATTTCAACGACTGCTACTTTAGCATATATCCTGCAGTCATGATAGATATGATATAAGGAATTACGCTAGGAAAGCAATTAATACATATCAAAATGATATAAGGGTGAAAGGAAGATTACACACAACATACACGCGTATACTAGCTAGTGTCTGTGAAATGTCCCTTACAATATTTTGTATTCATAAGTATGGACAATGGGCTCACAAAAAAGGAAATCTAAGTCAGATATTGATTCGAGAGGAATTATATTAGGCATAAAAAAGTGTATATTGGTGAATCTAGGACATCTAGGCATATTATTAAATTCATATTACAGGAAGGTTTCCCTGTGCTAGCCATATAAAAGGGATTTCTAGTACAGGTGGCTAAACAGAGACATGCCCACACGATTATGACAAAGCACTTAATATGAAATAAATAAGAGAAAGAGGCTAAACCCACTGTATCTAATCTACTAGGGGTGTGCATAATGCCCGTGGCCCGATCCACTCGCTCAAACCTATAGAAAAATGGTCCACTCGAGCCCAAAAAAGGGCCAGGCCAGGCCAAGTGTTGGGCAGGGCAGGGTACTAGGCAAGGTATGCCGCCTTACCTATTTGGCCTAGCCCTATATATAGATATTATTATTTTTCTTAGACTCTTATTTCTTTTTTTAGCTTATTCTATTTATAATTTTACACTTTTTACTTTAGCTGACAACTCTCCTTGCTCATTTTTAAAGTATTGAACATAACTCTTATGTTTATGTAGATACCAAAGTTGCTCATATGCTTTACTTGCTAAGTATTCGATTATTGGTGTTGCAATAACATTACAAATATTCGACCCCTATATATTTTAGTCTTTCTTTTTATACATACAATGGGCTTCAAGACTTTAATTACTATCTTTTTGTTACCTTATTCTTAGTGGATAATGGATATTATTTAACTCTTAAAGACATAAATATGATATTATTTTATAAGCTCATGATTGTAGATTTTTTTACAATATAAGTAAGACATCACAATTTGGGCATACCCAGCTTGCCCATGCCCAACCCGAAATGGTTAGGGCTTTTATCAGGCAAGGCAGGGCATCGGGCTATAAAATATAGCCCATACTTTTTTCAGACAGGGCACAAGGGGGATGTCCTACCCATGCACACCCGATCTACTAAGTGTGGTGGAAGATGTTGGAATTTCACTCACATCTACCCTTGGTGGATTAGGCCTAAGCCCATTTAACATGATGATAGGACATAAATTGTGTGTGATTTCTATAATATTTTGAGGGATTGGTGACAACTTTACATTTATTTGATGCCTACAATTGTGTTTTTATGGTAATACATGGTTGTGCTTGGCAATATGCTAATTTAAGGGTAAAATAGTAAATTAACTCTTTGAAACTACATATATGTTGTTCTTTAGTAACTGGTTGGACTTTTACAGTGAGTTTTAATGTTGAATTGTAGGTATTTTGGAGGAGAACTAAGGATTAACGTGAGCAAAAAAGAGATCACAAGATAAAGAGAACCAAATCAAGGATGACAGCCTTTATGCATTTCCATCGCGACCAAAGTGTCCACAAGTCACGACCTCACTTTTCTTGAGAAGTTCTCCTGCGTTCACAGGTGGCGACCAAAAATAGGATCTAGTCATGACTAAAGAACAAAATCAGTGAAGTTGCACGTTTTTTATTAGGTCATTCTAGTTTTAAAAGGAGAGGAAGTCATAGACGCAAAGGAGGCTGGTTTTTTACCTAATATGGCAAAAGAAGCAGTACTCAAATATTCTCTCCACACTCTTTCCACAACCTACCCTCATATATCCCATCATTCATCCTTCCATTACCATTTTTCTACTTTCTTCATGACATCACATATGAGCAACAATTGCAGCATAACATGAGTCATGAGAGGCTAAATCTTTAGTCTTTTGGTGATGGATCTCATATCTTGAGCTCATGGATTACACTGTACTAGGGAGTTTTCTATTTTAATCTCACCTTTCTTATGTTTTGGAATTCCTAGATCTAGGGTTTTGATTTTATGAGTAAGGATTGAATATCGATTATTCGAAGATTAGATTTTATAATTGAATTTGGACGATTTGGATGTTGGTTTAATATGAATATTTTAGTTTTAATTTCTGAATAATTGGATTTTTATCAACGATCGTTGCTAACTAATTCGATTTATTGGAATATATGGTCATCGATCGATGATCATTTGAAGGCATCTTCATCATCTGATTTAATTACACGTTAAGTGATTTTTAAACAACGCATTAGTGGTTTTTGAACTTGCTTTGATTAAAGGAGTTTAAGGAATATTAATGTCTTGGACTCAATCGATCGATTGAGATTTTATTTAAAACTTAGTGATTTTAAAATCCCCGTATCATATTCAGAGCAAGGATAGATAGGTTTCCATCATCAAGAGTATTTCTCAATATATTTCTTTAACAATCCATTTATTCTCTATCTTGATCAAAAATATAAAAATATTTACTTTACTACACCCTTATTTTATTGCATAAAAAATCAACCAAACCTAAAACCCATTTTTACTTTCACTCAAGTTTTCAATGATTTTGTCACCAATCTGCTAGGGTTCTAATAAAAATGGCTCCTAGAGAAGAATGATAGGGTCGTGCCTTATACTACATTAAGATGGTGCAATTACTTTTATTTTGATGAGCCGAGGAGCCATGTAATTGGTTTATTAGCAATTAGTCGTCAATTTCATTACTTACCTGAGTTATTTTCTTTGTTTGAATTTTAGTTTTTGTTGTTTACATTGTATAGCACTCTGCATTTTTCAAATTGTTGTGAATTTGCTCTTTACACCTTTGAGTTGTGACCACACATAACTGTGTCACGACCGGATTGCCTCTCTATAGTGCTTGATTACTCTCTATGAACTCTAGTCACAACTATTTTGGAAAATTTCCTCTCTGTGATTTTTGGTCGCGACTAAACCACATTTTAGTCGCGACACTGAACCAAATTTTTTGAACTTTTATTCTCTGTGTAATTTGGTCGCGACCTGAATAGCATTGTGTCGTGACTAGTTGAATTTTTCTGTTGTGAAACTTCTATGTCTGATTGTGATTGCATGCCTAGTTATTCTTTCTTGTTCCAGCTTGCATACATAGCAGAGTTGAACCATTAGTGCCTTTTGAACCTAAAATTGAAAGACAACTTAGGAAACTAGGGAAAGAATTTAGGGAAAAGGCAAAATCAACAGAATCTAGCTCATCCTCTAGTGTCCCTGAATCTGAAATTGGACTTAATTTAGAGATTCCATTAGAAATTTCTAATATGGCTGAGATTAATGCTAATGGGCATGATGGACATAATAAACAAGGAGAAAATGAAATACCAATTAATGTAGAAGATAATAGAAGTGTGAGGGAAATAAATCATTCACATGTGAATTATGATCCTTATAGTTTTTATACTGGAGAGGCTAATTTTGAAATTAAATGAGATTTGATTGTAGCCTTACCTAAATTTTATGGTTTTGTAGGAGAATGTCTACATCGACACTTACAAACCATGTATATGATCTACTCCTCGATAAAGCCCCCAATGACTGCATTGGATGATGTATTAAAGAGGTGTTTCCATTTCACCTTGGAAGGGAAGGCTAAGGAGTGGTTATACAATCTACCAACTTATTTTCTCTACTCTTATATGGGATCAGTTGAAGTCAACATATTTAGAATAGTTTTTCCTAGCCTCTAAGACAACTCGGATGAAGAAGGAAATTACAAACATTCTACAATAGGATGGAGAGTCATTACACGAATATTAAACAGGATTTATCAACTTGTTGGCTTGATATCCACACCATAACATGACAAAGGCTAATCTAGTTGACATTTTCTTTGATAGTCTACTCCTCACAATCAGCTATCCTTGAATGCAACAGCAAATGGATCTTTGTGAGATAAGACTCCATAAGCAAGTTGGCTAATGGAGACCATCAAACTGTGGATCCAAGGAGAATGACCTCATCATCTTTGGGTAATTCAAAAGAAATTTTGGCAGAAATAGTAGCTTTAGGATACCAAATGGAAAAGAGGATGAATTTAATTTAAAGGGAGCTGCATTCCACAAAGCAAGTTCACGCAGTGGGGACCCACAAGTACTAGTTACAAGATGTGAGTCATGCGGTTCAATGATGCATACCACAAATACATATGACAGACAGTATGAAGAGGTAGCAACAATGTATCAAGGGAGAGACAATCAATACCAGAAGAGAGACCTATACTCCAACACATACAACCCTAGTTAGAGAGACCACACAAATTTTAGGTGGGGAGTGAGGAAAATAGACCTAACCAATTTTAAGGAGGTGGTGCTTCCTCAAGTAACTACCAAAATAATACAAGGTCTATGGTTCATACTCATCCTAATACTTTAACAGCGCCAAGACCATATGAGACTTCTCAATTGTTGAAAAGTATGGCTACACTAATGAGAAATATGGATGGTAGAATGATTAATATATACCCCAAGCTCAAAGAGAATTACGGTCAATTCACCTGCATAGCTTCAATCCTTCAAAGTGTGTAGAAGGATAATGTTGATATACATAGGAAATTTGAGGAGTTAAGTTCCAAGAATGCAGATATTACAAGTCATTTAACTCAAGTTGCCAATACAGTGAGTGACATCCAAATGAAGAGTAGTGGCATCATACCTTCGAATATTATCATTAATCTGAAGGGACTGATATCACTCAGAAGTGGGAGAGAAGCTCGATTTAAAGAAGATGAAATAGCAAGGGAGGATATGGAAGATTTTGAAGTTGAAAATTTAGCAATATCATAGATGAAGATTGGGAAATAAGAGAGTATTAAAGAACAACAACTTATGATCAAGGAGGCAACCCAAGAGGAAACACAAGAGAAGCAAGAAGAGGAAGTGACAATTCCAAGTCCAGCATACAAGGGAAAGCAAACGAGGAGAAGACAGAGTTGAGTAAGCAAGGAGTCTCTATGCATACAGTAAAGAGGTAAGTATGAAGGATCTCCCTTTTTCAAAAGCTTATTTTGCTTGAAAGAAAAATATTGATTCTGAATTTGCAAAAGATGCTTTCAATCTCTTCAATAAGTTAGAAATAAATATTCCTATAGTTGAATTCCTCAAAAGAAATCCTAACTATGCTAAATTTTTAAAAGAGTTATGTGCTGATAAGAAAAATTTTAGGCCTCATGAGAGAATTCAGGTGAATACTAATATGTGATCACTTTTTAAAGCTGAATTACCAGTTAAGTGCTAAGACCCAGAATCTTACACAATCCCATGCACTATAGGAAAGGTTCATATTAAGGGAGCATTATTAGATCTAGGGGCTGCCATTAATGTAATGCCTTGGTTGGTATAGTTAGACTTACGTATTAATAATCTTAGAGACACAAGTATAGTACTCCAATTAGCTGATAGATCAATTAGGTACCCTAAGGAAATTCTAGAGGATATTATAGTACAGGTGAATGATTTAGTGTTCCCAGCTGATTTTTATGTTCTGGACATATCCAGTAAACTAGTAAATGAGAGCATTTTGATTCTAGGCAAACCTTTCCTTCAAACTTCCAAGACAATCATTAGCATGAAGTATAGTTCCATTACAATGGAGGTTAGAGGACATGTAGTGACTTTCAATATGAACAAAGTAATGGAATATCCTTTTGATAATTCTTCTTTTGTTAAGTGGAATGATATTGATTATGCTATTAATGAAACTAGGGATGATCATGAATTGAGTTTGCATGATGAGTATAATCCTATGTTGCATAACTCCCAGATTTCCCATGAAGAATTTCAGGAGCATGAGGATTCAAATTCATCTTTAAGAGCTTATGATAACTATTTTGAATCTCTCTCCTTTATTTATTCTTTTTCTTCCTCTTGTGAAGGTAATGCATCATGTTTTCATTGTTTTAATATGAATAGTATGTTTTAGTTTCCAAATATTATTCCCATCTAACTTTGATATGATTTTATCAATTGCTAGTGATAATATTTTTGGAAAGGAATTTGTCAGTGATTTTACAAGAATACAAGACATTGTGGAAGCTGAAAATGAAACAAACAAAGTGGGGTCATGCTTATGTGACCACAAGTCGATATGTAAAGACCTCTATGCCGTGACTAGATATGAACTTGATAGGGAAGAGACTCTATATGCAATGGAGTCGCGATAGGATGATTGTTTAGTTAGGGCCAATAACTCCTGAGATGATAAGTCGCAACGTGAGGATGATAAAGTCGTGACTAAATATCATGATGCTAAGGTACAATCTCTCTATGATCCCAAGTCATGACTAAAGGACGATTACGTCATGGCTAAACGTTCCAGAGATACTCACTGTAAGTTTGAGTCACGACGAGGAGTTAAAGATAACCCAGAGAGGTTGCAACCAGAAATGGCATACACAACCGTTGAATTTCAATTTCCTTCAGCTCCACAGTCTGCTGTTTGAGTTAAAGGGCAAATATGTTCTGACTGTACTTATCCTTACTCACTGGCCAATTACCTCTCATACTTTAAGATTCTTAAATGATTTGACCTCAAATAATGATGTAGGAATGAAGGAGACTGATCTTAACTATATTATAGTTGTGGACTAACTTATGATTAGTGCAACACCTGAGGAGATTGAAAGCAAGATGGAGAATCTGAACGAATCAAAAGAGAGTGATCCTAAGTGTGTTGCAGTGGTATACCAACCTCAACTAGGTGAAGCACTTGAGGAAGTGGAATATACAAAGGATATAAAGGGAATACCACTGAAGTTTGTTGCTAATATATACTAGCCACAGTTGGGCAAGTTAAAGTTTTATCAAGGAAAATTCAGAACAAGCTTGGATGGACTTCGCAATATAATCAAAGTGCACGATTTTGGTATGTTAGGGTGGAGAGAGAAGGCATTGGGGAAGATTTTTCCATCAAATAGACATCTCTCAAAATTCTATGAGTTTCCACTATTGCCTTGAGACCAGGTTGTCCCTTTCCTATCTCTTACTTTTTACAAGTTTTCTTAATGTGCTATATGTTTAACATGTTGGTTTGATGATTGGAAATGGATGAACCAGTAGAAGTAGTAGTTAATTTTTTTGCTTGATGATTCAATATGATACTGTTTAATTTTAGTTTGGTTTTGTTTTGAGTAATACCCCTATGTTGCCCATGTGCTATTTTTCTAGTGATGCTGATAGAAAACAAATTGTGTATGGTTTCTGTAACAGTTTCAAGGTATTATTATGACTTTACCATTCATTTTATGCCTATATTTGTGCTTTTTTGGTAATACATGATTGTGCTTGGTAATATGCTAATTAAAGGGTAAAATGGTAAATTAACCCTTCCAAACTGCATAAATATTGTTCTCTACTGATTTGGACTTTTACAGTGAGCTTTGGTTTTGAATTGTAGGTATTTTGGGGGAGAACCAACGACTAATATGAGCAAAAAAGAAATCATAAAATAAAGAAAATCAAATCACGCCTCTGTGCTTTGCAGTTGTGACTTCATTTCTCCTGGAAGTTTCTCTGTGTTTATAGATCGAGACCAAAATATGGATCTAGTCGCAATTAAAATAGACAATCGCTTAAGTTGCGCGTTTTAGATTAGGTTATGCGGGAATAAAAGGAAGCTGAAGCTGTAGACATCAGGAGGCTGGTTTTTGACTTGATTAGGCTAAGAAGTAGTACTCAAATCCTTTCTACACCTTCTCCCTAACCTATACACTCATCTTTCATCGTTCTGCACCTTTTCATAGAATCCCACATCTCTACACATCAACCCATCACCTTATTCTACTTTATTTATGGCATCATATATAGACAACGATTGCAGCACAGTATGAGTCATGAGAGGCTAAATCCTTAGTCTATTGGTGATGTATTTGATATCTTGAGCTCATAGACTACACTGGGGAGTTTTCTGTTTTAATCAGCACCTATTTCATGTTTTGATGCTGCTAGATCTAGGGTTTTCATTATATGAACAAGGGATTGAATGTCGATTGATTATTCTCATATTAGACAACTGTAATTTAGTTCAGATGATTTATTGATTTTGTATATAGTATTCCAATTTTGATTTTAAGATAATTGGACTAATATCAACGATCGTTGTTAAATAATTCAATTGCTTGAAATCTATGGTTATCAATCTATGATCATTTGAGGGCATTTTCATTATCTAATTTAATTGCACGCTGAATGATTTTTAACAGTTCATTAAGAGTTTTTAAACTAGCTTTGATCAAAGGAGTTTAACAATTATTAATGCTCTAGACTCAATTGAATCAATTGAGGTTTTATTTAAGACTTAGTGATTTCAAAACTCCTATATCAAATTAAGAGCAAGGATAGATAGGTCCCCATTATCAAGATCTTTCATAACATATTTCTTTCACAATCCACTGAATTTCTATCTTAATTAAAAATACAAAAATATTTACTTTACTGTACCCTTACTTTATTACATAAAAAATAATCAAACCCCAAAACCCATTTTACTTTCACTCAGGTTTTTAATGGTTTTGTCACCTATTTGCTAGGTTTCCAATAACAAGCTCCTCGAGAAGAATGATAAGGTTATGCCTTATACTACATTAATAGGGTGAAATTATTTTTGCTTTGATGAGTCAGACGATGACAATCAGTGCTTCAAATCAGATGGTTATCTAAGGGGCGACACACTCAATTGCATGATATAGTTTATCCACCTTATCGTCTTTGCTTTCTTTGTATTATAACATATGATTTGAATGTGACAGCGAGCTTCACTGTGAATTTGCATTTAGTGATTTGTTGAACTGCTGTGCTGAACCTAGATTTAAATTGACCTTATATAGTGCGGTGGTGTCTATAATTCTGCTGATAGTGAGGACACTGTCAAGTTTAAATATGAGGGAGATGTTCTCGTGTTCTGTGCCAATTAATGTGAAATTCTTCGATTAATCTAATCTTTCATCATAAAGTTTCTAGTTTTTGATCTTGAGGTGTGATGAATTGCTAAAAATTGGATATCTACTTTAAACTGTTTTGTTGGTGGCTAAAAGGTTTTAGTGTAAAAGATGTTTTGGTTGTTGAAAACTATCAAGTGGTAGTTGTAACATCCCTATTTTTATTTTAGAATTTAATTAGTATTAGGAGAAATTAATTTCTAATAGATAAAATTTTAATTTAATTACATAAGTTAAAATAGTTTATCTAAAGAAAAAAATATTGTTTCTATTAATAGTAAGAAAAAGAAAATAAAAGAAAAAGATAAGAAGAAGAAAAAGCATTCTGGTAATATATATATATTATATAACAAAACTAAAAGAAAAAAAAGAAGAAGAGAGAAGACAAGAAGTGCAAGGAAAAATTAATTAATGAAATAAAAAGAAAAAAAAAGAAGGGTGTTGGAATAAAAAATTATATAATAATATTATAAAAAAGTAAAGTGGGGCCCACATCTATTTTTTAAATATAGTACACACACACACTGCCAGAGCCACTTGAATTATTTTCTTTTCTCTTTCTTCTTCCTTTCAGCTTCAGCTCGCGTCATCTGCTCTACAAGTCCTCCATTGATGAATATTGGATCCTTTTAAACTCTGGTTTGTTCTCATAAAATATTTCAACTATCATAGTTATTTCCTAATTATTTTTTATATTAAGATAGTTATTTAGAAGTATAATTTATGTTTGAAAGAAAATAACTTTGAGGATTAGGGTTTGGAGTAAGTGTGATTTTTCAACAAATGAGAACCATGGAATTGTAGAGATAAGTAAATACTTGCATTTAATTGATTTAGAATTTTTCTATTTGCATTATTTAAGGGTTAAGGTTTAAATGTTAGAGAGTATAGATGATTTAATATGAAAATTTTGTTGATTTAATTTGAGTTTAACAATTGGGGAATGTTTATTGGAGGTATAATTGATATTTAATCAGTTTATATTGTTGCTATAGCTTGTAAATTAAAATGGGTAATTTTGTTAAAACCCTAGATTGGAGAAATTGGGGATTTTGGTCAAATTGAATAATTATATGTTAATTGATAGTGTAAAGGAGTTATTAAAATTTATAAATGATGTGATTTAATATTGAAATGAAGATTTGGATATTGTGAGCATTTGAAATTTTGGGTGAAACTTTAAGGATTATAAATTTGGGGTTTTTGGGTTGTTTGATGAGTGTAAGGTTATATGAGAATATATATGAGTAGAATAAAGTTTAGACAATATAAGATTATCATGGAAATGATAATTTTTAGAAAATAGATGTGTAATTGTGATAGAGAAATTTAGTTATGGTATTGAATTAATAATTTTTAAATAAAATAAAGTTAGAAGAGAAATGTGAATATTTATTTAAAAGTATATGTTGTGTTAAATTAACAACATATTAATACACATTTATATAAACTATGTAGATTAACTAGGGAGTTGTGACCCAAGCCGTGGCTCCTTATTTGTTGTATTTTTGTTAGCTTTAGAGAAAGGTAACCACTTTCCACTCATTGTGTTAGCTAATATGATGTTTGTGAGTGATTTGATATATATAATCTACTGATGATGATATGATTATATTGAGAAAAGTTGATTGCTAATTTTATTGAAAATTGTCTTGTGGGATTTGGAAAGTTATGATTTTGAGAAAAATCCTATTGTGATATTTATTGAAGTTATTGATTATCAAGCTATCGATATTTTGATTAGTACGATTATCTGGATAATTATGTATATAGTGATTGGGATTGGTGATAATGAAGTTATCTTTCTACCACATGGTATAGCCTCTATTGGAGCTTGATGGTTAGCTTTCGTCCTACCAGTTTACTGAGGGACTTGCCCCACCAGTTTACTGAGAGGCTGTGACACCCCTACCAGTTTATTGAGGGGGAATGAACCCATGGTCCAGTCTTGTGCTCTGTGAATTTTAGCCGATCCATAACACTCGATTGGTTAACTTTTAAGTGGCCATTCATATGGTAGTTATCACTAGCCTATAGGTTCGGTCGGCAGGTATAAGGCGATTCGGTTGGTTTGATAAGAGGAATTGTGATGATATTTCTGTTTAATTATATTATGATAATATATTATTTTCTATCTGATATATTTTATTAACTGTCCCACTTGACACCTCACGAGCACATGTTAGTATGCATGATAAGTAGGATTGTTGGTTACTGAGACATTTGTCTCACCCTATGGTTATTAATATTTTTCAGGAGTTAGTTCAATTGCTGGTTCTCACAGGAAGGTGCCAGAGACATAGTGGTGCTATTTGACCTGTATAGCACCATCCTCTATATTTATGTGTTGAATAGATTTGAATTGCCATTATAGGGCATATTTTTGTTTATACTCTGATAATTTACTATTTTGATGATTATACTATACATCGTGTGCTAGTAGAAGGCCAGAGGCCTCTCAGGGTTATGCATGCAAATGTGTGGATCCACAGTAGCTATTTTGCCATATTAATTGTATCATACCATATTTTGTTGTGTTATGGGATTTGAGGTTGTTTATCCAAGTTCAACGGTCGGAGACTCCTTTCAAAAGTTGGAATTGATAATTATATTTATTGGTTGATTAAGAAAAATCTTTTATAACCATGGTAGTGTTCATTTTAGAATCTTTGTAAAGCTCTTTTATACCATGGTTAACTCTTTTGAAATTAAGAAAATCATTTATAAACATGGTTAGTTTGTAGACAATTATGGTACAAATGATTTTAAGTGATTAATTATTATTATTTTAAGGAAAATTTTATAGTAGTCTCTATAATTTTTAGTCGCGACTTGACATAGACCTTTGGACTTAATATGCTCTCTGTGAAAATCAGTCATGACACGAGTGCAATTAGGTCATGACAATATCTCTCTATGTATTATTGTTGTGACTTAATCATTTCTAGTCGCGGCTATCTATTGTAAGCTCAGGGCAAACACTCACTGTGAAATTTGGTCGTGACCTTCACTGCTTTTAGTCGTGACCTGAGTATGGAAATATCCAATTACTTTCTCTTGAATTCTTGGAAATAGAAACTGAATTGGAAACACTCAAGTTTTTACTATTAAAATTGGGATATTACATGATTCTGAATGATTACTTTGGAACTTTTAATTCATTATTCAAGATAGTTTTCAATTGTGATAAGTGTTTTAATGCCAAGTAAATAATGAACATTGTTAGAGACTTTAGCTTATGAACAATTTAGATGAAAGCCTTAGTTGGAAGGATTCTCGGCCTAAATTTCTATATTGAGTGGTTATTCAATTGGTTTATATTCTCTAGAAATTGTCTTAGCTCTGAGTTAAAAATTACTTATGTTATTGAATATGATAAAGACATTCATTTCTAAACCCTTTTATCCTAAACACATGCCAGCACATAATATATCCAAGTCACCCCCTTTAAGCCTATAATTGTTTTTCCATAATAGAAAGTCATATATGCATGAGCATCTCTTTGAAATAAACTTCTTATTCATGTCAGAAAATCATTGTGATTGCGAAATTATGCTGCATCTTTTATATACAAGGTGCCAACTAAAGGAGAGAAAAAGCACATTGCACAAATAAAAAAATGGTACAAGGAAAATGAATAAAGAAAAGAGCATTAACTCCTATTAGCACAATCACCACCTCTACACCTCGGAAGATATGAATTCATACTATATATTCATTATCACATGCATATGGAACTTTCTATCCTTTGTATCCTATTCAACGTGGCCTATCTCCATCATTACACCCCTAAAAGACCTCTTTATTCTTTGCATAAGTGTTGTATAGTTGATGAGATTTAGCCCATTACAAGCATATGGTAGGATGTTTTTCAATTTGAATCTGAGTGAAAGAACCCTAACAATGAGAGGACATGGAGAGCTAGACACTTACATTCTTAGAGAGAATCTATTGCGCTCATATAGTTAAGGTTGATTTCATTTAGTAATTGATTACTTGGCATTGCTCATATTATCACTTTTGCATTCCCAAAAGTTAGTGCATTAATTGTCTTAAGGTAGAACTATGGATTATGTTATTACCTCGGATTTAACAGCTTTGGCTTAGGTATATTTTATGTCTTTGTCTAGGAGTACAACGGTTTAAGTGTGGGGGAATTAATATGACACAAATTATGTGTGGTTTCTATAACATTTTGAGGGTTTTGTGACAACTTTACCATTCAATTTACGCCTGTAATTGTGTTTTTGTGGTAATACATGGTTGTGTTTAGCAATATCCTAATTTAAGAGTAAAATGGTAAATTAACTCCTTCAAACTGCATATATGTTCTTCTTTAGTAAATAGTTGGACTTTTACTGTCATATCCTAATTTTTTCCTATATGTATAAGACTGATAGAGGAAATAGGTTTGTAATATATTATGATGATAAATAGAGAGGAAAAGTGATATTAGACAAAGGTATAAAAAAAAGGGATAAATTGAAAAGTCTAAAAGTTCTATGGTACAAAAATGAAAGTAGAAATAAACTTTGGGCTATTAAGTGTAATTATGAAAAGTTGAGAGTCTAAAGTGTAATTTTTAAAAGTTTAAGGACAAAATGGTAATTATTGAAAGTTAAGCAGGAAAAAGCCCAAAAATGCCCAGAATCATATTAGTCCTAAATTTTCCCAGTAAATAGAGAAAATTATTCCGATCAATTTGACGCAACAGAGGATTTTGGTTTTAGGTCCTAAAAAATTTATATTAATTATTGAATAAAGAAAAATTAATACAGTATCCTCTGAACATTAGAATTATTAAAATTTGGTAGTAAATTCTTATAATTAATATAAATATTTATAAAACTGACAAAGCTCAAAAAGGAGTTCTTTAGAATTTATTATAGAATTTACAGTGGATTAAAACACCCAATATTGGGAGTTGAGCCTATGAAGGTAGTGGATCATGTAGAGTACCCAAAATGGTGCCTTATAGGCCCAATAATATTTTTAGATAAGTGTGTGGGTCAAGGCTAATAAAGACTCAGAAAATATAAAGTTACGAAAATGCCACTAACTGTGCCAATGTGTTGTGCTAATGAGCCAAAGGTAAATGAAGGGTATTTTGGTCATTTGACTCATGTTAGACAGTCAAGGAGAGTTCCCAAAATAGTTAAACAAGGTCAAGGAATACTTTGATGATGTGTGAAAACACGATAATGCCTTTTGAGAAATTAAAGTGAAATTGGACTCCGATAAAGGGTCTTGAGGAAATATAGGGAATTTTTATCATAACTTTTGAGTCTCAAAAAATTATGATACTTTATAGGGAATTTATTTTATATTAGAATGAATTTCTAAAAATGTTAGAACCATTAAAAGAGGTGTATAGCATTTATTTCAAAATTAGGATAAGTTAAGGATATTGGTATAAGGATGGGATTTGTACCAATTAGCTATTGGATCCAAGGAAGGCCTAGGGCAGCCAAATATTTCATTCTAAGGCAACCCAATAAGTCCCAAAAGTTGTCTTGGAGCCCAAGTGCAACAATGAATAATTTATGAACTTTTTAAAAAGAAAAAAAAGGAATAAATTAAGAATTAGGGTTTGCACATGGTAGGACCCACAAGACTTCACACATGGCGTACAAGGCAAGGGGAAGAGAAGATTTGTGTCATGTGATCTTAGCTCAAATTGGGTTAGTGGGCAAGTTTGATGTAAGAGCAATTATGAGCAATTATATCAAATAGTGCACAAAGTGATCTTGGCCATTCATTATCTATGGACTTTTTCTATAAATACCCCACATTTTCTGTCCAAAATTGTGGCTTTGGAACCTTTGTGGAGGTGCTGCCCAAATGCCAACTCAAGCTAAGACAAAGAAAATTCAAGGTACCAAAGTTCAAGCTAGCTAGAGATTAAGGTAAGTGATCCCTTAGCTTGTTTTCCTTTGATTCGGGGCTTGAACTTAGGGTTTCTATAGGAGAAAGTTAAGTTTCCTCTAAGGTGTATGTGCTGCCTAAAACCTTAGATAAAAGGAGAGAGAAGAAATTAAAGTTAGAGTTATGTGATTGAAGCTTAAACAAGCTAGTTAGCTGATTGGTTGTTGAATCAAATTGATATTTTTGACTTTGCCATTGTTGAAACCTTTCGGTCTGCACTGTTAATGATAGAAGGAGATGGAATTTTAATGATCTAATGCTTCCATTGAATTCATATGATGATTTTGTGTAGGATTGGATATGTTTAGAACCTTGGAAACATTGGAATTCCAAGTTGTAGTTTTTAAAGTTTTTCTCTGTTACTGTTCACTCGTATGAACAGTTATTAGAATTTTATGATTTTGATACTTCCAATGATTTTAAAATGAAAATTTGTATGGGAGAAAGTAGAGAAACAAGTATGGGAAGCATTGGAATCAAAATGAGAAGTTTTAGAAGAATTATGCATGATTTTCAAATATGTCCAGAACAGTGTATAGAAGCTAGAATTTTATGATTCTAAACTCATAAATGGATTCAAAAGATGAAATTGTGTGGGTTAAAGTCAAGACATCAATTGATTCAAAGGCCAAGTCCATTGGTTAAGATTAAGGAAAGTTAATGTAGTTAAATGAGCTCAATATTCAAGGGAAAGTTAGATAGTAATGGATGGATGATTATGTGATGTTAGGATTTGATTGTGGACTCCAAAGAGGCAGACACACATCATGAAGAAGTAAGAAAAAAGAGACAAATAAAAGTAAAAGTAAAAGTAAAAGAAAGTCAAGTATATAAGGTAGTAAACTTATCCTAAACTTGTATGTATTGAATGTTATGCTTAGTTGTGCTATGGCTATGTTGAAGTATGCTGCTTGTGTATATGATTAAAGCTATATTTCTATGATTACTTTGTCCTATTGTATGTCATATGTTACATGGAAGCATGCGCATTACATAATGTTAATACTTTCACAAGCAAGCACAAGTATTTATATTAATGCATGCATTGTTTAGTATCGTTTGCTACTGAGATTTTCCCAGAAATCTCACCCCTCCATGTAATCCCAATCCCAGTAGGTTTATAAATGATGAAAGAGGATGATGAAGCATGAAGAGAAGCTAGGGATTGGATAGTATATATGTTATGTGAAAAATTGTTATATGTAATGTTGTTATATGACCAATATAAGTAGTGATGGTCATGGTGTAATGAAAAATAGTAAATGATGAGATAAATGTATGAAATTTTACAGATATTTAATTAACATGTCAAGCTTCATTTTGACACTAAGAACACTTTATTTTGATGTCTGTAAAAAGAGAAAAAAATTTTCAAAATAAGGGATCAGAATCTGTTTTCAGAATTTTTGACCAAATGACAGTAATCTTTGACGAATAAGCTGTATTAATTGATTAAGAATTTGGTCTAGAAATTATTTTTCCTTAAATTTCAAGATGTTATATTCACGTAGCTTTTTAAACCACTTCATTTTGTTTTTTATAATTAATTATGATTTTTTGAAGTTTGTCACTTAATCTGGAATACCATATGAATAGTAACTCGAGAAGATTAAAATTCCAGATTTAGCTAATGGACTTTCAATGTCTTATAAGTGGTTCTAAATGCTACTGAATGGTCCTTAAGATGTATGAAAATAAGGATGTTTCATTTTGGTATCAAAGTAGAAGTTTCTGACATCAGATAAAATAGTTCCCAGACTCTAGCTCTAAATAGTACTTTGTTATGTTAGGGTATTGGTTGAGATAGTTAGCATTGCTTATTTAAGCAAATATAACAGAAGTAGAGATCAAGAGCAGTTAGTTTATCTACAGTTCCTCAATACTGTAACAGGGATGATAAATAGATATACACTAGAAGGCATTGACCTAAATCAGGTTTACACTCTAGAATATTGGCATGAGATGGTAGTAAGTCTTCTATATACCCCTATATAGCACGTAGAGCTAAGTGAGTTTTTGGCAAATGATTCGCCAACTGATGTATAGGGGTGGCATTTATGTATGCAAAAGTATTTATAGTTTACTATTCCCTAGAAAAGAATGTAAAAAGAGATTAGGGGTAATGTAAATTTGTAAATAGTGTAAAGTTAAGTAATTACATATATGTATAATAGTTATGACTTACCCCATATATGTAATTGACATGTATGTAATATATGTACAAATGTTATGGTACCATGAAATATGAGTTTTGATGTGATATATTGAAATGATAGTTGGTTGAACATCTATAAGAATATGTTTCGTATTTAATGTGATTATGATAGATAGATATAAATGAGTTTCAATTGACTCAAGCTCAACAAAGTTAAGAACAAGAATTGGCCATTACTAGAGTAGAGATTGGACAAAGAACATTAAAGAGAATGTTTAGAGAAAGCTTTGTATAAGTTGCAATGTGAAGATATTTAAGTCGTGACTAGTAGTCACAGAGAAGTGAAGTTGCGACAAGTTAAGACATGAGTCGCGACTAGCTAGTACTCAGGTCGCGACTAGGATGAACAAAGACCTGATGATAAGAATAAAGTTGCCAACCTTATTGAAATTTATCAATTAAAGGTTTAGCACAGCGTACAGGCAAGCCCAATAGTATGAGGCACTGAGATATAGAAGATCAGCTTAACAAAATGTTCAAAACTATTTCCTCTATATGATCACCAGAAGTTGATCTATGTTACAAAAGATTTATTCAGCTAGTCTTTACTGAACAAAATAATAAGAAGTTAGAATGAGACTTGCCTAAGAAGGAGCTAATATATGGCTTAATGTTAGAGACATGATGGTTAATAGATAAAAAGTTAAAGTTTCTAGAACAGAGGGATACCATCATGAAGAGACAGTAACCTAGCAGACCTAAGGTAGAGCACCTAGAGAAAAGTAATAGTACTAGATGATGAATGAGATCCAAGTGACTTAAGTTAGTCAGGATCAAGAAAAGACCAAAAAGGAACCACAGTCTGGTCGAGAGTGAATTGGTATACAGAGAGAAAGAGTTAAGAGATAGTAGAGAGATATAGAAGTTACTCCATGGAGATGGAGATTGATCCGCTCACCTGAGAAGTTTTTCTCGAATAGTTTACTAGAAGTATTCCTCTCAGTTAGAAAGACATGAGCGTGAGGCTAAGGGTTAAAGTAGGAAAATAGAAACCTTTTGATGAATACTTAGCTGAGTTTATCCACATGAACAGTTAGAGTTGAATGACTGATAAGTTAGTTTGCAGATTGAATTCCATGTTACAAAGAAAAAGTTTTTCTCAGGTAGCTGTAGAAGTTCAACAGAGCGGTAGATGTATGCAAGGTTAGAAAAAGAAGTTTATGATGCCTAAAGAGAGAAAGGTAGCCACAGTTTTAAACATAAAGTAAATCTCCTATTCCCTATGTAAGAAAGAGTAATGAAGGGTTAAATCTATACCTAATAAGAGGGTAATGTGGCAGCCTAAGTTAGATGAATAGTTACTTCAGGTTCTTGAATAAATTGTCAGATCCTGACCAAATAATGTGATAGATAGTCTGAAAGATAATATGACAGAGGAAAAAATGCTTTAGAATTTACCTAGTTAATTGTTTGATTGCAATATGCGTATGAGGGATAGTTGACCAAATTATGTGATATGGCTTATGTTGCCATTAGTTATGATGAATAGTTGCATCTCCTTGCAGTTGTCATATGATAACATGCATGTTAGAGAATGCTTAAATGATTGCAGCTCCTTGCATATTATGCATGTTAGAGTATGCTATGATGAATGAATACTCTCCTTTTGCATTACATACAGGGTAGAGTATATATGATGATAAAGTTTTGAAAAAAAATTATTGCTCTTATGCCATACGACATGCAATTAGATAATTCAACTTGGTAAAGATAAAGCAATAGAAAGTGATAAATGAGATAGTTAGCCAGTTAATTCTCAAAGAATAGAATAGGAATTTATGACCAGACAATGACAAAGAATAATATTAGAGATGAAGGTTAGTAGTAAATCTATAGTCATATGATTATAGTACTCATGACATATCCCTTTAGCAGGGATAAGATACATGAATGATGTAACATGAATATGAAATGAAATGAGAAGAATTTATGAAAGATGGGAATGATATGAGAAATTCCTGAGTGATAGAGGAAATGAGTAAAGTCTTAAATGATAATAATGGCTTCTGTGATCATTCTTAGAGAATTATCTATTAAGTTAACAACTAAGTGGAAGTGGCTAACCTTGTAACTTAATCCATTGGTTTAGGTCTTCTAGAGATGAGAATACAGTACAACGGAAGCACAGTAGATTCTAGCGGATTGTAGTTAGATCCTAGTATGGCTCACAGAGAATAGAATTCTAGGATCTTAGTTAGATCCTGAAGGGGCTAATGGTTGATCGCAGTAGATACCGAGGATCGCAGTAGACCTAGCCTAAAGAAAAGAAAGTAATGAGTCATAAGTATAGTATTTCTTTGGAAGAACAATTACCAAGGACAAGGTTAAGGTAGAGAAACTTCACAAGTTGTTTAGCTCATAACAGAGAGAATACCCATGATGTTAATTTCATATAGCTTTATTACTATTATAAACTGAACTCATAATCTTCTTATACGAAAAAGTAATTAAGTGATCAGAGTTAAACTTTTTAGTCCTCAGTAACAGATATTTATGAGTTTATAGATAATATGCCTACGTAAGAAAAGAATATTTCATGAGATATGAGAAGGGATCAATTAAGAGTAGAGAGATCCCTAAGATGAGATTACAGAGAATAAGAACAAGAGACAAATATATCTTCCAGATGAAGATAAAGAGATTTGAGGGCTAGATAGACCCAAGAGAGACAATATGAGAAGGGTCTAAGATGGTAAAGTACAAGGGTTAGAGTCTGTTAGCATCAGTACTTTAGATTTTTATCAGCACTCTTCAGTTAAGCGTGCTCAAGCAATAGTAGCACAATGATGGGTGACCCCCTGGGAAGTTATGAGAAAGGGTTATGAACGGTAAGAGATTAAAACCCTTATGTCAAGTCAAATAGAGTGGATTTGAAAAGAAAAAATTCAGATTATAGATTTATATCAGGAGGAAGTTAGAAAGATTTAAGAACAAGATCTTCCTCTCAGAGTTTTCTCAAAAACTAGTAAAGTTATTAGTTAAAGAGAATATTAGACTTATGGTATCTCAGGATACGTCATGATAAGGCAAGATAGACCATGATATAGCCAGATATGCCATGATATGGTATGAAAAGTACGTAATGAGATACATTATGAAAAATATGTATTGAGAAGTACAATACGAAATGGCTTTGTAGCTAGTTTTGTAAATAGATAGAGAGGTTCCCTTTTTGAAAGGGGTAAGATGTTTGTATGTTATGTTATAGATGAAATATCAAGTGAGAGCTTTCACTCCTTACATGAAATGCCATGCATTATGTTATATTTGTAAAATATGCTAAAGCTCCAAATAGTATAGTAGTGCAAGCTCCACGTGATAGAGCTGTGTGAGCTTCTAGTATTAGAGTTATGCATATTAAGAAAAGGAATCTTGAGCTCCGATGTTAGAGCTTTGCATTCATGGGTAGGTATGTAGTCCTGTAACATGTTGGCCAGGCATTATGCATGTTAGAGTATGTGCTCCTATGTGCTCCTACCTAGCAGTAAAGTAAATAAACAAAGAATAATGGCATAAGTCCTTTCTCTATATTATGATGAATTATTAAAGATGATAAGAGTAATTGAAGGGTGATAAATTTTCTAAGGTAAAAGAAGTACGATGATACGAAAATGAGATATAAAGCTTTACAGATGTTAAGGAAATTCCACTAGATACTCAGAGCAATAATAAGAGATATGTGTTAAAAAGGTATGATGAGTAGTTGATGAAAACCCCAGAATATAACAGTATTCGAGAGAGTTTTATATGAAAGAAAATGACACTACTCACAAGTCTAGTATAGTGAGAAGTCCATATGCAAATAGGTACATAGCAAGTAATCAAGTAACATAATGAAGTAGAGTTCAACTTGATTGAGTTGATTCAGAAAAGAAGAGTAACAACAACAAAGACATGAAGATCTGCGGATATGAGAAATACTCTGCCAGATGTCAAGATATAAGATAAGAAACAGATACCCCAATCCTTAGTTATAAAACAGGAAGATATATAAAGAGGATGTATATCTAAGATAGTTGACTAAGGTGCTAAGTAAATTTTGAGGTTGAAATTTATTTTAATGGGGGTAGAAATGTCATATCCTAATTTTTTTCTATCTATATAAGATTCATAGAGGAAAGAGGTTTATAAATGATTGTGATGATAAATAAAGAGGAAAAGTGGTTATTAGACAAAGGTATAAAGAAAAAGGACTAAATTGAAAAGTCTAAAAGTTCTATAGTACAAAAATGAAAGTAGAAATAAACTTTAGGCCATTAAGTGTAATTATGAAAAGTTGAGGGCCTAAAGTATAATTTTCAAAAGATTAAGGATAAAAGGTTAATTATTGAAAGTTAAGCCACAAAAGACCTAAAAATGCCTAGAATTATATTAGTTTTAAATTTTTGAAGAAAGAAAAATTAATACAATATCCTCTGGACCTTAGAATCAGATGAAATTTGGTAGTAAATTCTTATAATTAATATAAAAATTTATGAAACTGATAGAGCTCAAAAAGGAGTTATGTAAAATTTGTTATATAATTTACAGTAGATTAAAACACCCGATAAAGGTAGTGGATCATGTAGAGGGCCCAAAATGGCGCCTTATAGGGTCAATAATATTTTTAGATAAGTGTGTGGGTTAGGGCTAATAAAGACTCAAAAAAATATAAAATTACAAAAATCACTACAAAAAACTTGACCACTAAAAGTTCCAAAGTCTCCGCCAAGCTTCCCTTGACCTTAGACTAGTCAGCTTCTGTCTTTATCAATAGAGGAAACTGCTCTCCAAATGTTATCCTGCTTAGTTCAGCCATATCGTACTAAGAAACACAAGTCCTCAGTGGTAATAGCTGACTATGACTAGTCTATCGTAGTCATTTCCTTGAAGACTACCTCGTAAAGTTATAAGGTATGGGGTATTATTCTATTTATCTAGGTGTCACTATCCCTTGTCTGAAATATTGTCTAAATAGTGAACATCATCCCCATATCTCATACAAGGGAGGAAACCTCTTTAGTTCAAATCTCTAACTTGTTTAAGGGGTTAGTCTAACTAAACCAGAGCATTACTGAGCCAGAACCTTCTGTTATGTGCCAAAATCTTATGCTCTATTCCAGAACCCTTTGCTCTGTACTAGAACCCTCTTGATTTGGTACCAGAATCTTATGCTTTGATACTAAAATGAAACATCCTTATTTTCTTACATCTTAGGGACCAAACGGTAGCATCTAGAACCACTTTTAAGGCTATTGAAATCAAATTACTCAATCTGGAATTTTACTTTTAGTGAGTACTGTTCACTGTAAATTATAGAGAAGTGACCTGAATTCGAAAAATCATAACTAATTCTAGAAAAATCAAAATGAAGTGGTTCAAATTGCTACAAGAAGCTAACTTAATGCTATTTTAGGGGAAAATAACTTGTTGACCACGCCTTGACTTAGTCAATATTAGTCAACGTTCTGATCTTACTGTTCATCCAGCGTCTTGTCCCTAATTCTAGCATTTTTGGTCCCAATTTTGATAAATCATATCTTTATGTGTAGACATCCAAATAAGACGTGTTATATATAAAATCAAAGCTTGGCATGTATACTATTTTCTAGAAAAATATCATACATTTATTCAATCATTTACTATTTCTAATTACAGCTCAATTGTCACTACCTCACCACGAGTTACTGTTCATAGTGATAATTTCCACCAATTATACATACATCAATCACATATCAATCATGCTAAATAATTAACATCTCTTCATGCATCTTTATCTCCTCCATCTTGAGAAGACCTACTGTAATTGGATTGATATGGAAGGGGTGAGATTTCTAGGGAAATCTCAGTAGCAAACAAAAACCATACAATGTATGCAACTATATGCTTGATGTTACTATGTGTGCACTTAATGATCATACTTGCATAATGATAACTTACATGCTTCCATGTCCCTTAATTATAACATATGGCCATAGGATAAAAAGAAATAGAGAATTACTTAATCATACATGCTTTACATCATCAAGGTAAGTAAACATCACATAAAACATATAAGCAGTATAAGCATACAAGTAGGTAAGTTTACTACTTGACATGGAGCGTTTCTTCTAGTCCTTAACTTTGCTCTAAGGTTCCTTCTTTTCGTAAGTCAGAACCTTATTCCTAAGCTGGCCAAATCCCTAAACTCCTTGGACTGCTCCCAGCTCTACCAGAACTCCTCCTTTCTTTCTCTTCATTTCTTTCTTTCTCTCTTTCTCTCTTCTTTTTCTTGCTTTACCATGCTTGGCCATGGGAATGAAGTGAGGGGGAAAGGTCTATTTATAGGTGGAGGGAGGTGGAATGGATGGTCCAAATTGAATCGCAATGAATGGTTCAGATCGCTTAGCTTCCTCAAGAAGCTTCGTCTACATCATCACAATGACATCATCATCCTAGATGACTCATTAAAGTGACATCATCCACGGGACACCTCACATGCTAAGTGGTACAATAGTGGGGCCCTTGGGACACCTTACCAGCTGACTTAGCACTTCCAGAGAATTCCAGAGTCTTTTCTTGGAATGAACGGTTGAGATTGTGCCACGTGTCCTTTAGCTTTTTGTCCTTTTTCTAGAATCATGCCATGTGTCCTTAACTTTTCTTCTTTTCCTAGAATCATACCATGTGGCACCTTATAAGTCCCTTTTATGCCACCTCATGATTCCATATCACTTTTCCCAGTTCTATCTTTGACCGGGTAACTTTACTTTATTTGAAAAGTACTAAACTAATATTTTAATGCCACTTGGGCTCACATCCCTCTTGGGCTACGTTTTTGAACATCTGGGATACTATCTTGGCCTCTGATAAAGCTCAAGTACTCTGGTGGCTCAATTCCCAAGAAATATCTCTTTCTTTTCTAAAATGACCATTACGGCCCCAAGGACTTTCACTATTTATAATTTAGTCCTTGAACTTTCACTTTCTTGCAGTTTAGTCCCTGAACATCATATGTATACTTCTGGGACTTCTGCTCAACAGGGCCTAGTAGCATACCTTTTTTCATGCTACATATTAGGCTTCTAGGCCTAAAAATTGGGATATAACAAAAGTCGCCACTGAATTTCAACAATCTGCGGTGATAAAAATGTCATCACTGAAAGTTGAATCAGCGACAAAAGAAGTATAATCTGCAAATGTCGTCGCCTAAAGCATAATATGACAGAATGTGTAATCTGCAGTGACAGACCAATAGTCACCGCTGAAAGTTAATATTATTGTTTAAATTTTCCTAAAATTTTTCTTATATTGAAACATGTAATTTAATAATAAAAATAGAAATATAATAATTAACTAAATAAACCAAACTCTAATAATTGATGAATAATTTAGATCATCCAATAAAATATCAAATTACTTCAATTACTTAAACATATTTAAAAATAAAATAAAATTGTACAGTTTATACATAAACATTTTATGGAAGGACCGATACTAGGAGTAGAAGAAGTAGGAGCATGTGGTTGCCCTCTCTGCATCAAGGCAGCGAATTGAGCTTGTATCCTTTGCTCCATTAATCTTTGCTCGAATTACGAACGCTCTTCTTCCATCTCTGCACGCTCCGCTGCACGCTCTACCTGCATTTTTTTCTCTCCTCTTGATTTTTTTTATAAAACTCTTCCTACAATTGGACTCGTACACTCTGCACAACTGAACTATCTCTAGATTGAGGGCAATTTCTCTTCCTTAAAGACTCCGCTCCATACCCTTTCCCTCTTATATATCCTGACCTTTCACTAAGAACTGTCGTCAATATTTTTTTATGTCATTCGAGTATCACTCTCTAAATCTTGGTCTTGTTGCTGAGAAAGTTTGTGCATACGACTCTATAAAAACATCTGAAATTATTAGATTAAAAATAAAACTAAATCAAAATAAAATATTAAACTACAATGCATACATGAATCTATTCAGAGTATGGGTCAGCCATACTACTTGTCCATCTAATGTCTTCCTAGTATGCGTTATCTCCCACAGCTAATCAGGAAGGATAGGTTATCCCGTTGTAGGTTCTCTTTACAAAATAATAGCATATAAGAAAATACAAAGAATAGATTTTAAGATAAAAAGTGATTAAAAACTCAAATTATAGTGGTGATCGATTGAACTTACTGTAGTATACCCAATCTCTGCAAATGATTGAGGACCACAAGTATATTTAGTCATTTGTTTTTCTCAATTTGTCGTGTTTCTTGCACTTTTGTTCTACAAAAAAATTTGGTAACTAATAAGAATTTAATTATTGAAACAAAAAATATAATTTATTTAGAAGGATAGTGAGATACCTTAAACATGTCAGACTTAAAATATATTAATAACCACTCCCAATATTGAAAACTAATAGTTTGAGGAGTATCATCCAACTTATCCTTATCAGTCTCATATTTCTTATAGTGAAAATGCATATTGGTCTTCTAATTTCTGAATGCATTTTGTAAAATAATTGATTTAGCTATATAAAACTTTTCTTTAGCAATTGCATTAGCAGGTTCAAATTTATCCTGAAACAAATAAATATGAACACTTTATATAATAATATAAATAAACTAAGATAAGTATAAAAATTTGACATAAATAATACCTTTATTTTTAAAATCATATCCTAACCATATTTTTCAAAAATATTCTTCCAGTTACCTCCACCATCCCTGAAAGAGACTGTGGTTCTAAGAGTTAAACCACAATAATTAGAAAAGTCTCTTGCTTCTAGACCGATTGCTCTTGACATAGAATCAGAAAACTTGACTCGAATCTTTGCTCCTTGTGTATTCCTCAAATTCATGTTAATAGACTTATAAAGTCCTCCGCGCTTGTTGATTGCACTAGAAGAGCCTATTATTGAAGTTGAATTAGAATAATTAAATATTACATGCGATATAAATCAATTATTATAAAATTGAAGTAAATTACTTACACTACTTTTTTGAGTATGGGGATTAGGAGAATTGATAGGCATTTCTTCAAGTTATTGTTGCAGTGATAGAGGTAAAATAACAGGTCTTGATTGAGGTATAGAGCATGTACCTCGGCTATTTGTGTTGTCATGAGATGTAACAGAAAGACATTTTCCACCTCGACCTCTATTTAATACTGACATATCCTATAAAAATATACATTTCGATTAGGAAATAACAATCAATCAAATTTTATATAGCAAGGAATCAAGAATCAATCTAGATATTGGCAAGTGAACTATTACATCAAATAAAGCAGGTGGGAAGATAGTCTCCAACTTTCACAATGTTAATATTATCTGACTTTGGAGTTTGTCAAGTAGTTCACAAGTCAAAGACTTGGAACAAAAATTTTTGAAAAATCTTCTCAACTCTATAATTGGTTCACACACTTTAAAAGGTAATAACCCACGTATTGTAATTGGAAATATCTCTTACAATAACACATGGTGATCATGACACTTCAAACGAAATAATTTTCTCTCTTGAATATTGACACATCTTGAAATATTAGATGAAAAAGTATCAGACACTTTTAAGTTAACCAAGAATTTTAAAATGGATTGTTTATCTTCAGGGGATAGAAACAAGCCCATCAAGTCATACCTACTTTTAATTGTATCCTTCGTCTTTCCAACCAAATCCATCACCATGCACATAATGTTATGAGAACCATTTCTTTATATATGCATCACATCAAGATTACGGCGTATTAGCAAGTTCTTCCAATAAGGCAATTGGAAAAAAATACTTTTTTCCTCCAATTGTAAGCATAATTATGTGTATGACTCTTTCGTTTCATACCCTTCCCAAATGACACATCACCTAAGTGTTCTAGTTGTTTAAGTACTTCATCTCCAGTCAATGGAACTGGTGGATCCATATGCTCTTCTTTACCATCAAATGATCCCTTATTTTTATGCCATGGGTATTTTTTGGAAGGAAGCGCCTATGCCCATGTAAAACAACTTGCTCCTTATTGAAATACAATGTGTGTCTTTATGGCAACATGGACATGCAAATTTACGTTTAGTTGGCCACCCTGAAAGGTTTTCATATGTGGGAAAATCATTTATAGTCCATAATATTGCTGCGTACATGATAACATTTGATTGACAATATGCAACATATGCTTGTACCCCTACTTCCCACAATTGTTTCAACTCCTCAATCATTGGTTGGAGGTAAACATCTATTTCATCACCTGGACACTTTGGATCAGGAGTAAGAAGTGTCATAATAAAGTATGGGCTTTTCATATAAAGCCATGGTAGCAATTTATATGGCACTAAGGTAACAGACCAAATACTATGATTGGCACTCATATTCCCGAAAGGTTGAAATCTATCACTTGTTAAACCTAGTCGAATACTTCTTGGATCAGCAGAGAAGTTAGAGTATTGGTGGTCAAAGTGTTTCCAAACTAAAGAATCAACTGGATGTCTCAATACATCATCATTTGAGTATTTCTCCTTGTGCCACCTCATTTCTTTAGTTATGTCTCTTTACATATAAAGCCTTTATAGCCTAGGTGTTATGGGAAAATGCCTTAACACTTTATGTGAAACCTTCTTCCCTTTCTATTTGTTTACCTTCCATCTAGGCATCTTACACTTAGGAAATAATTCTGTATTTGTGTGCTCTCCCTAATACAATATGCAATCATTCTCATAAGCATCAATTTTATGATAATCTAAACCCAGATCATGAATTATCTTCTTAGTTTCATAGAATGAGTATAGCACTAATGCCCCTTTTGGGAGAACTTCTTTTAACAAGCCCAACAACACATCCATAGATTTATTACTCCAATGGTTAAGGCACTTCACTTGAAACAACTTTACAATAAAAGAAAGTTTAGACATCTTCACACAACCTGAATAAAGTTCAGTTTCAGCATCTTTTAATAAGTCAAAGAACATTTTAGGCTGAACATTAGGCTCTTCCCTCTCATAGTCGCTAGTATTTATATAATCCACACATGGAACTCCATATGCATCACATACCATCATGACAAGTTGTCATTATCACTATCATTTTCTAGGTCATGACTAGAAGTTCCATAATCTGTCTGAAATCTTATGATTTCACCATGCAACTCCCACACATTGTAACTATTCCAAAAACCCTTGCTCAATAAATCTGTCCTAACATCTCTTCTCACTTTAAATATAACATTCATGCATTTTTTACAAGGATAACATATTTGATTTACCACGCTAGGTTGACTAAATACCCATTCCAAAAAGGCATCAACTCCTCTAATATATGATAGGTTGCCTCTGTCTTTAATATGTAGCCAAATTTTATCTATTTTTATCCCTAAAAAGTTACACCTAGGATACAACAACAAAATCCAACAAACATATCAATGCATAAACATATGTGTATTGGGGTACTTCAATGTTTGAGTCTTGAACTTAAAATAATCACTCGTGTGAAAATTTTAACATGTAGGGAAAGTTATTAGATGGATGAGAAATTGCTGTAAAGAAATTTGAGAAGATTAAAGTTTGGATCACTTGAATTAAAAAATGAAGTAAAGTTTAGAGACATAAAGCTTAGAGAATAAACGATTTTCACATCTTTTCTAATAATTACGCTTCTTAGGATTTGAATTTGTATTCTTCTCTTGACCACCTATAAAAAATTATACATGAAAAGAAGAGCAGAATTGAAAATTCTTTAGAAGTTATAAACTGACCTCACTACTAGAAATTTCAGAGTGAATATGTTTCAGAGAGAACAAGTAAGTGATGCCTTGCATTCCAAATAGAAGAACAAAAGAAGGCTGCAATAAAGATATAGATAGAACCATACATGACCAATTTACATGCATTCTATCTTCCTTTAAGATATTTGACAAAAAAGAAAATATAGATAATATAATGGCTCAAAAATCAAAAGGTGACAGAAAGATTACACAATGACACAAAGTTTATAATCCTAACTAAGATAACTTATACTCCTCCCTATTTGCCCCCCTTTTTGGGCAATGTGAACGTAGAGAAAAGAAATAGAAATCTATCCCAGCTTGTTTGATTGTTTAACAAATGGAACTAGGGAAGAGGAAAAAAAAGTTAGTTAATAAGAACAATAATACTGAATAGAAAATTAAATAAAATTAATTTAAGGACAAAGAAAGAAAGTCATTTGGATAAAAAATAGGGATACAAATAATAGATTTAAGCTAATTTCACATGGTATATAAAGCTTCTGATACTCATTCAGAGTAGAGAAAAAAAAAGGAAAAATACAAAGTATTAATACTTCACTGTTAAATTTCATGACTTTTAATACTTACTTGCAGACAAGAAAGCATAAATAACACGCTAAAACCACTATTTTAAAAATAGTGTAAATATGTGCTTATGCGTGGAATTGCTTACTTTTTTTTACCTTAACAGATATACTTAATAGCTATGGCAAGGAAAAACATTTGTTCCTCTATTAATGAAGAATAAACTAAGTTAAATTGCACAAAGATGTTACCTTCTTGAGCCGTTTGACCAACTTTTGAAGAAGAAAGCCTTATATTAAGATATCTCCAAGCAACTAAAACCACTCTCGACCTTTAAACCTTAAATCCCATAGCGCCTAATCACTCAATAGCCTGCCCTGTATCAAAGCATTATCAAGGCATATTCTTCATATTCTCTACCCTATATCAAAGCATTAATGCCACTCCACAAAATAACTCAACAACCCTAGTTCCCTGTCTCTCTCTATATATTTGCTATATGCAATTACCCGTATGAATTTTGTAGAACACGCACTATGATTTATCTCAAATTAAATAATCTTCTACACAAATTAATATTGGTAATGACCTGTGGGACATTGTGTACCAGCTAAAGACAAATATGCGTATGGTCAAGGAGATTGAGAATTTAAAAATAACTCAGTGTGAGAGGGAAGAGCATTCCCAGTTGCAGCCATAACTAAAACAGGAGATTGAGAATACCATATTGCAGAGGGAATATGTTTTGAAGGAAGTTGAAAGTTTAAAGCATGACAGAGAGAGGTTTGGGAAAGAATGAGAAGTGCTGGGTGAGAGGTTAGGGGCTATAAGGGCTAACACAACACTTGTCAATTTACAGAGCAAGCATATACAACAGCTAAGATTTACGATTTTAGTTTGATTTCAAGTTTAACAGCTTAAATCCTTAATCCTTTGCACTTAATCAACAAAAAATCACCCAAAACCTTAACTGTATAGGTGACAGAACAGAGAAGTCGAATGTGAAGATGGAGTCAAAGAACTCACCTCAGCTAGTCCACTACGCCATAAGCTCGTCCCTCCTCTAGCCATCTTTTCAAAGTCTCACCCTCAGTCCTTCTCCTGTGCTCCTCTCTCTCTCTTTCTCATCGCTCTCTTTCTACAGATGAGTGAGGCAGCAGATGAAGAACAAAGGTACGCGACGTCGATAATAGACTTTATGAAAAGGCCCGATCTGAAAGTCTGAATTGAAGGACGATGCGACGGGGATTTGAAGCTCTGCAAAGTTTTCGCAAAAGAGAGGAGAGAAGTTGTGTGGCAGTCTGGCATATACGATCGGGATTAGGGCAATTAGGGTTAACATATTTGGGAAAGTAACTTTCAGCGGCGACAAGAAAAAGTTGCCATTAAAAGTCTTACTTTCAGCGGTGACAAAGTGTCACCCCTGAAAGTTACTTTCAGCGGCGACATAAAGTGTCACTGCTGAAAGTCTTACTAAATAATTTTTAAAATATAATACACTTAATAAATTAACGATATTTTTTTCCACAATAGCTTCTTTAAATTATTAGGGAATTTTTCTAAAAGTTTTTTGGGAAATGATACTTCTAACAATTTTTTTGAATTTTCTAAAAAACTAGGTATTTAACTCCTGAAAAATAACTATTAAATCATTTAGGTATCTTTTGGGGAAATAAACTCTTTCATAACTTTTTAAGGCCCCAAAATACTCATTTGATGATTTTTTCCTTAATTTTTCTTAACTACAAAATATTTGAATTGATTATTCTTTCCTTTATTCTTTCTCTAAAATTTTACTTTTTAGACTTTTTAATTTTAGAAAAATACTTTTAAACTCAATAATACCTTATAAATCCTTTTTATAAAAGTTGGAATGTTATATGAAATATAGCTACAGAGAACATGTGCATCAATGACTAAGAATATATGTTTATAATTTACGTTGCTTCTTTCTCCTGATCTCTCCCACACTCACACATATCCCTCTCTCTATCTCCTCCCCCACATTCTCTCTAACACACAAATACTAATTCTCATGCTTATTGACACACATTTATAATATCTTTCTCATCCACATAGCCCTACTTCATCTCCTTCTTTCATAGACATTATATTATTCTATGTATAATCTCTCCTTACTATAATAACTCGTGAAATTTCTTTATTTAATATTTAAAAATAACATTATTCAATAATTTAATTTTATATATTATATAGTTACTTCAGGCCTATGTAAAGTGGGAAAAATGTATGAAGACTTTTAGCTGCGACAATTAAGGATAAAAAAGTCGTCGTTTAATCATGCCTTCTGCAACGATAAACAATTATCACCGCAAAAACTATAAACTTTATGCCACGACACATATATGTCACTGCATATACTATGACCTTCTGTGGCGACAATTACTGTTACGCAGAAAAGTGTCGTCAAAAGTTTTGAGTTATTGACCTTCTGCGATGACAAGAAAATGTCATCGCTAAAAGTTAGTTTTCAACGGCGACATTATTTGTCGCCGCTGAAAGTCAATTTTCAGTGGCAACTTTGTGTTGTTGCCCCTGAAACATTTTCAACGCTGAAAAGTCGTTGCCAAAACTTTATTTTTTTGCAGTGAATGCCACTAAGTGTGCCACTGTGTTGTGTCAATGAGCCAGAGATAAATGAAGGGTATTTTGGTCATTTGACTAATGTTAGTGATAACTGTCATTTTAATTATCAAATAAAACTAAACTAACCAACAGTAAGGTGGAGGCTAACCTAGGTTAATTCACAAGGAGCCTAAATAGATGTAGAAGCTCCTAATTAATCTAAAGTTGGAAATTGTGCCCTAGGGGCCAATCATTGTCTTATGAATATTGTTGATTTATGAATTTATTAATTGTGATATCATATTATTTGCATGTTTACTGTGATGACCATCCTTTGATAACTTATGATCTTATCCTAAATGTCCCTTGTCAGTTATCTATGTGGGAGCAGAGATGAAATAAGACCAGTATGACTTTGAAGATGTATAGAGATATAAATCAAAGTCATAGGCACATGTAAGAGTACAAGGTGTTGGACCGACCCGCTATGAGAGAGCTGCATGGGTTAAGTCATAAGCTTCTCTCATATACAAACCATGTCACTATGCCCTTTGACCTGAGATCATCATGGATTCCTACATGACAAACGCTCAGCTTTGACCTAGTCAAAAGTCACTTTTGACCAAGTGATCATAAAGACTATGTTCGGGCTTAGTGGTTTTCCGTGCGGAGGAATGTGAATGGTCAAGATGGAATTTGTCCCTCACATTCGTAGAGAGATATTACTGGGCCCCTCGATGAGTGAGTCTGAGAAATGTATGGCCATACTATAATGGAAAGGTAGTTCTATTTCTATAGTCAGATTACTCAGGGATCGAGAAAGTAATAGTCAAGAATAGGAGGATGACATTCTCCCTGCCTCATCCATAACCAAAATATCGTATGACAAAAGGGACATGATATGGTTGTATAAAAGGTTACATCATTCATCAATCCTCATATGATTTGAATAGTCGTGATATCTTACTAGAGACCGCTTATGACTTATGAGTCAGTATAGTAAATGGCCCACTGCCAACTTCATATGGGCCTACAGGGTCGCACACAAAATAGCCCAATAGGAGCTATGATATCTAGATTCATTGAATCTAAGACATGTCCAGATTCAATGAATGATCCAGGGTGGATGTATATATTTATTTATATTTATATATATATATATATATATATATAAATTCGTATATATATATATATTATATAAGAGATATTTATAAGTTTTAATTTATAAGAATAAATTAAATCCCTATCACGTTTGAATTTAAAATTCAAATTGATATGATATCTCATATAACAGATATTTACAAGATTTAATTTATAAGGATAAAATTAAATCTCTATCACGTTTGAATTTGAAATTCAAATTGATATGATATCTCATATAAGAGATATTTACAAGATTAATTTATAAGGATAAAATTAAATCTCTATCACGTTTGAATTTGAAATTCAAATTGATATGATATCTCAAATTGGATTTATGAGAATAAATCAAATATAATTCCGTCTTATCTTTATTTTAAATTAAATAAATGGGTGAATTAAATTTGTGGGACGGATTTAATACAAATACTATTTATTTAATTAGTTTCTTATCAAATTATACAATATATGATATTGTATTAATTTCAGAATTAATATAAGATTAATTCCAAAAAAATCCAAGTCTGTTGTAACACGCATAGCATCCTATATATCTGATATTTAGGAGCTACGGTTGGGACAGGAAAAAGGGTGAACGGGAATCCACAAAAGGTTTGTAGATAAGAAATTACCGAAATAGAGACGGAGAGGATGAATTCTTGAGTAAGCCTTGGAGGGACAGGAGGCGCTAGCACGTCGTTCGTGGTTGGAACGCTGTTCGTGTGGATACCAGTAGAGGAAGTCGACCTGAGTCGTCGACTTCTTGCGATCGAAAAGAGATCATGAGCCACAGAGAGAAGCTGTGGACGTTGCAACCAGAAGCTGAGAAAGTTGCGACTGAATACTAAGGGTAATACTTCTTTCCACTTGACTTAAACACTTACGGTGGATCTTGGCAGGGAACGAAAAAATTTTTAAGTTAATTTTTGCTGCGTATCTTCCAATTCTTAT
Source organism: Leucaena leucocephala (assembly GCA_037074615.1). Taxonomy (NCBI): domain Eukaryota; kingdom Viridiplantae; phylum Streptophyta; class Magnoliopsida; order Fabales; family Fabaceae; genus Leucaena; species Leucaena leucocephala. Next base: position 19,339,270 of record CM073515.1, on the reverse strand, counting down.
AGTGGTATCAGAGCCATTCTATTTTTATTTAAGTTAGGCTTGATTGTTGATTCATATGATATGTGTTAGTCGTAGCCGATCATATGATAACATGCGTTTTATGTGTGACATATAAGGAATCCGTTTTATTTATGACATATAAGGAATCTGAAAGGGAATTAAAATTGGTAGTGCATGCATTTTGATTTGATTAAGTAATATTGATGGGGCCTAAGAAAAATGAATTCAGATTCGTGATCATTTATAAAACAAAAAAAAATTCTTGGGCGCTACCCTAGACCTCGCCCACTAACCGGCTAGCGGGACCACCGTGGCTAACCTGTTCATGGCGCAACATAATCGTAACATATACTATTTTGTGAATGTTCTAGTTTTGAAATATTAATTGCCCTTCAATTAAATTTGAATATTGATTCTTGAATATCTGGGTATGGTGAACAATATGGCTCTAGATTGCAAATGTTATAATTTTTAAATACAGCCTGCGAGTCGTGCCTTCCTCTATATACTCTTAATGTACCTTCTCTTCTCATCTCACTCCCTTCGTATATTAAAAGAGCTTTCTATATGTAATTTCCCTTTTCTTACTAGAGAGCTCCTCTCATTCGCTTGAGTGGACTTAGGATAGGTGAGCCATATTATATCACGTTTAAATTATGCATCTTATGATTATATCAGCATATGCATATTACTTGTATTAGATACAAACTGAGAAACATGGATTCTTATAAACCAGATAGTTAAATTAAGCCCTCTAAATGAAATCTTAAGTAATAATACCGTCAATTTATGAACACTTGTCAAAACCTCAATTGCTCAATTGTGGACTTCGCCAAAGTGGGTGCATTTGAGTTATCTTGGGGAGATAAGCAAGAGTAATGGTGCTACTCTCACATGTTTATTATTGTTTGACTTAATTGAGATTAACAAAATGGTTTTGCGTCTCAAGGCATTAGATGGGATTAAAAATATGCCAGATCATATGATGATAGAATCCCATGAATATCTAAGAGTTATATTTGATATAATTGGTAAAGGTGTTACCTACCTAAATACCTTAATTTAAGCGTCCTGCCAAAGCGGACTTAAGTTTGAGCCAAATATGGATCTTAGCCCACTAACTATTGCATTGAGGGTTGTTTATTTAGTGGGAGATTGCTAATTCAATTGCATATTTTAATTATAGAATCATGACGACTAGTAATACTGCTACATTATCGCTGCGATCTATCCTTGAGAAGGACAAACTCAATGGGACAAACTTTCTTGACTGGTTTAGGAACTTGAGAATTGTTCTCAAGCAGGAAAGAAAGGAACATGTCCTAGATCAACCCATTCCTAAGGAGCTAGCAGCCAATGCTCCTAGAGCTCAGAGAGATGCTTACATGAAGTATAAGGAAGACTTTGTCGATGTGGGATGCTTGATGCTAGCCATCATGGTTCTAGAGCTCCAAAGAGATCTAGAACACATGGAAGCTTATGAGATGATTGTTCATCTCAAGGAAATATTCCAGCAACAGGCAAGGCAAGAGAGGCATGAGACAACTAAGGCCTTATATTCTTGCAAGATGGCTGAAGGTGCATCAGTCAGTACTCATCACCTTGAGAGGCTTAGATTTACCATGAGCCAGGAGTTAGCTACAGATTTGGTCTTGAACTCACTCCCAGAAAGTTATGACCAGTTTGTCATGAACTACAACATGAACAGCATGGAGAAATCTATTTCTGAACTGCAGGGATGCTTAAAACTGCTGAGCTGAGTCTTAAGAAGAAGCCCATTACTGTTTTGATGGTTCAGAAAGGAAAGGGTATGAAAAAGAAAGGCAAAGGCAAGGGGAAGGGTCATGGCTCATCAGGTAAGACCAAAGAGTCAGGCAAGCCTAAAACCAAGCCTGCACCAAAGAAGGCAAAGCCTCTGAAGGAAGGAGTTCACTTCTTTTTCAATGAACCTGGTCATTGGAAGAGGAATTACAAACTCTACCTCAAAGATCTGAAAAAGAATAAGAAGGATAGCGGGGCTATCGCTTCAGGTATTTTATGTTATAGACATTCATCTTTCTACTTCCACCACATGGATATTAGATACTGCATGTGGTTCTCATATTTGTACAAATGTGCAGGGACTAAAGGACAGTAGGAAGCTGAAAAAGGGCAAAGTTGACCTACGAGTTGGAAACAGAGCAAGGATTGCTGCGTTAGCTGTAGGCACTTATGAATTAGTTCTTCCCATTGGGCCTTTGTTAGTTTTGAACAATTGCTATTATGTTCCTGCTTTAAGTAGTAACATAGTTTCACTTTCTTATTTGGATAAGGAAGGTTTCACTTCCATTGCTGGGAATAGTAGATGTTCTATTTATCGTAATGATGTTTTCTATGATCATGGTGATTTGCATGTTGATCATTACATATTAAATTTGGAACAACCCAATCATAGAAATATCTATAACATAACCGCCAAAAGGGTTAAACCAAATGATTTGAATCTGACATACCTCTGGCACTATCGTGTGGGCCACATAAATAAAAAATGCATTTCCAAGCTCCATCAAGATGGATTTCTCAACTCATTTGATTTTCAATCATATGACACTTGCGAGTCTTGCTTGTTAGGAAAGATGATAAAGTCACCTTTCACTGGGCACAGTGAGAGGGCCACTGATTTATTGGGCCTCATACATACAGATATGTGTGGACTGATGAACACAAATGCCAGAGGAGGTTGTTCATACTTCATAACATTCATAGATGATTTTAGCATATATGGGTACATCTATATGATAAAGCATAAATCTGAATCTCTTGAAATATTCAAAATATTTCAAAATAAAGTACAAAACCAGCTTGGCAAAACAATTAAAGCCCTTCGATCTGATCGGGGTGATGAATATTTGAGCCAACAGTTCAAAGATATGGATTTCTGATTTTTGACAGTCATGATGTGTTGCTCATTGAGTATAATAAGCCAACTACCTATCGAGAAGCTATAGTGGGACCAAACCCTAAAAAATGGCTTAATGCCATGAAGTCTGAGATGCAATCCATGTACGACAATCAGGTTTAGACCTTAGTTGACCCACCTGAAGGTGTAAAAACTGTCTAGTGCAAGTGGGTTTTTAAGGAGAAAACTGACATGGATGGCAATGTAAATGTCTCCAAGGCACGACTGGTTGCAAAAGGATTTACTCAAACTCATGGTGTGGACTATGATGAGACCTTTTCCCCAGTTGCAATGGCCAAATCAATCAGAATCCTCTTTGCCATAGCAGCATATTATGACTATGAAATATGGTAGATGAACATCAAGATAGCCTTCCTTGATGGAAAGCTCCTTGAGGATATGTACATGACACAACCTGAAGGGTTTGTGCATTCTGAGGACTCTGGTAAAGTGTGCAAGCTTCAAAGGTCAATTTATGGACTGAAGCAAGCCTCTCGGAGTTGGAATCATCGTTTTGATGAAGTAGTCAAAGAGTTTAGATTTCTTCAAAACATTGATGAACCTTGTGTGTACAAGAAGGTTAGTGGGAGCACAGTTGTGTTTTTGGTACTCTATGTCGATGACATCCTACTTATTGAAAATGATATTCCTACCTTGCAGATTGTCAAGTCTTGGTTAGGAAAGTCTTTCTCGATAAAAGACTTAGGTGAAGCCACCTATATCCTAGGAATTAGGATCTATAGAGATGATCTAAAAGACTTCTAGGACTTAGTCAGAGTACATACATAGACAAAATATTGCATAGATTCAGTATGCACGAATCAAAGAGGGGTTTCTATTGGAAAATGTGCCCTAGGGGCCAATCATTATCTTATAAACATTATTGATTTATGAGTTTATCAATTGTGTTATCATATTATTCGCATGTTTACTGTGATGACCATCCTTGGATAATTCATGATCTTATCCTAAATGTCCCTCGTCAATCATCTGTGCGGGAGTAGAGATGAAATAAGACCAATATGACTTTGAAGATGTATAGAGATATAAATCAAAGTCATAGACACATGTAAAAGTACAAGGTGTTGGACCGACCCGCTATGAGAGAGTTACATGGGTTACGTCACAAGCTTCTCTCATATATAAACCATGTCACTATGCCCTTTGACCTGAGATCATCATGGATTCCTACATGACAAACGCTCAGCTGTGACCTAGTTAAAAGTCACTTTTGACCGAGTGATCATAAAGACTATGTTCAGGCTTAGTGGTTTTTCATGCAGAGGAATGTGAGTGGTCAAGATGGAATTTGTTCCTCACATTCGTAGAGAGATATTACTGGGCCCCTCGATGAGTGAGTCTGAGAAATGTATGGCCATACTGTAATGGAAAGGTAGTTCCATTTCTATAGTCAGACTACTCAGGGATCGAGACAGTAATAGTCAGGAATAGGAGGATGACATTATCCATGCCTCATCCATGACTGAAATATCGCGTGACAGAAAAGACATGATATGGTTGTATAAAAGGTTACATCGTTTATTGATCCTCATATGATTTGGGTAGTCGTTATGTCTTGTTAGAGACTGCTTGCGACTTATGGGCCAGTATAGCAAATGGTCCACTGCTAACTTCATATGGGCCTACAGGGTCACACATAAAATAGCCCAACACGAGCTATGATGTCCAGATTCATTGAATCTAAGACGTGTCTAGATTCAATGAATGATCCAGGGTTGATGTATATATTTATTTATATTTATATTTGTATATATATAAATTCGTATATATATATTATATATAAGGGATATATAGGATTTAATTTATAAGGATAAATTAAATCTCTATCATGTTTGAATTTGAAATTCAAATTGATAGGATATCTCATATAAGAGATATTTACAAGATTTAATTTATAAGGATAAATTAAATCTCTATCACGTTTGAATTTGAAATTCAAATTGATAGGATATCTCATATAAGAGATATTTATAAGATTTAATTTATAAGGATAAATTAAATCTCTATCACGTTTGAATTTAAAATTTAAATTGATAGGATATCTCAAATTTGATTTGTGAGAATAAATCAAATATAGTCCAATCTTATCTTTATTTAAATTAAATAAATAGGTAAATTAAATCTGTGGGACGGATTTAATATAAATATTATTTATTTAATTAGTTTCTTATCAAATTATACAATATGTGATATTGCATTAATTTCAGAATTAATATATAGATTAATTCCAAGATCCAATTTGGTTGAGGAAAACGCAGAGCATCCTATATATCTGATTTTAGGAGCTACATTTTTGACACACAACACACAACACAAAAGGCCGAACGGAATCTGCAAAAGGTTTGCAGATAAGAAACTGCTGAAGTAGAGACGGAGGGGACGAATTCTTGAGAGAGCCTTAGAGGGACAGGAGACGCTAGCACGTCGTTCGTGATTGGAACGCTGTTCGTGTGGATACCAGTAGAGGAAGCCGACCTGAGGCGTCGACTTCTTGTGATCAGAAAGAGAGCACGAGCCGCAGAGAGAAGCTGTGGACATCTTCTTGCGATCGAAAAGAGATAACCAATCGTGGAGAGAAGCTGTGGAAGTCCATGAGGAACACCAAGGGTAATGCTTCTTTCGACTTGACTTAAACACATATGGTTGATCCTGGCAAGGAATGGAAAAAAATTTTTAAATTAATTTCCGCTGCGTGTCTTCCAATTCCTTACAGTGGTATCAGAGCCATGCCATTTTGTGTTTAAGTTAGGCTTGATTGTTGATTAATATGATATGTGTTAGTCGTAGCCAATCATATAATATGCATTTTATGTATGACATATAAGGAATCCGTGTTATGTATGACATAAAAGGAATCTAAAAGGGAATTGAAATCGGTGGTGATGCCTTTTGATTTGATCAATTAACATAGATGGGGTCTAAGAAAACCGAATGCAGATTCATGACCCCGCTTACTAACCAGCTAGCGGGACCGCCGTGGCTACCTGTTCGTAGCGAAACATAATCGTAACATATGTTATTTGATAAATGTTTTAGATATGAAACATTAATTGCCCTTGAATTAAATCTAAATATTGATTCTTGAATGTTTGGATATGGTGAACAATATGGCTCTAGATTGCAAGTGTTGTAATTTTTAAATACGGCCTGCGTGTCGTGCCTTCCTCTATATACTCTCAATGTACCTTCTCTTCTCATCTCACTCCCCTCGAATGTTAAAAGAGGTTTCTATATGTAATTTCCCTTTTCTTACTAGAGAACTCCTCTCATTGGCTTGAGGGGACTTAGGATAGGTGAACCATATTGTATCACGTTTAATTATGCATCTTATGACTAAATTAGCACATGCATATTACTTGTATGAGATACAAACTGAGAAACATGCATTCGTATAAACCAGATAGTTAAATTAAGCCCTCTAAATGAAAGCTTAAGTCATAATGCCGTCAATTTATGAACACTTGTCAAAACCTCGATCGCTCAATTGTGGACTCCACTAAAGTGGGTACTTTTGAGTTATCTTGGGGAGATAAGCAAGAGTAATAATGCTACTCTCACATGTTTATTATTGTTTGACTTAATTGAGATTAACAAAACGGTTTTGCGTCTCAAGGCATTGGATGGGATTAAAAACATGCCAGATCATATGATGATAGAATCCCATGAACATGTAAGAGTTACATTTGATATAATTGGTAAAGGTGTTACCTACCTAAATAACTTAATTTAAGTGTCCTGCCAAAGCGGACTTAAGTTTGAGCCAAATATAGATCTTAGCCCACTAACTATTGCATTGAGGGTTGTTTATTTAGTGGGAGATTGCTAATTGAATTGCATATTTTTAATTGTAGAATCATGACCACTAGTAATACTGCTACATTATCGCTGCGATCTGTCCTTGAGAAGGACAAACTTTCTTGACTGGTTTAGGAACTTGAGAATTGTTCTCAAGTAGGAAAGAAAGGCGCATGTCCTAGATTAACCCATTCCTGAGGAGCCAGCGGCCAATGCTCCTAGAGCTCAGAGAGATGCTTACACGAAGCATAAGGAAGATTCTATCGATATGGGGTGCTTGATGCTAGCCACCATGGTTCCGGAGCTCCAAAGAGATCTGGAACATATGGAGGCTTATGAGATGATTATGCATCTCAAGGAAATGTTCCAGCAACAGGCAAGGCAAGAGAGGTATGAGACCACTAAGGCCTTACATTCCTGCAAGATGGCTGAAGGTGCATCAGTCAGTACTCATATCTTAAAGATGAAAGGGTACATTGATCACCTTGAGAGGCTTGGATTTCCCACAAGCTAGGAGTTTTCTATAGATTTGATCTTAAACTCACTCCCAGAAAGTTATGACTAGTTTGTCATGAACTACAACATGAACAACATGGAGAAATCTATTTCCAAACTGTATGGGATGCTTAAAACTGTTGAGCCGAGTCTTAAGAAGAAGCCCAGTGCTATTTTGATGGTTCAGAAAGGAAAGGGTATGAAAAAGAAAGGCAAAGGCAAGGGGAAGGGTCATGGCTCATCAGGTAAGACCAAAGAGTCAGGCAAGCCTGAAACCAAGCCTGCACCAAAGAAGGCAAAGCCTCTGAAGGAAGGAGTCTGCTTTTTCTGCAATGAACCTAGTCATTGGAAGAGGAATTGCAAACTCTACCTCGAAGATATGAAAAAGAACAAGAAAGATAGCGGGGCTATTGCTTCAGGTATTTATGTTAGAGACATTCATCTTTCTACTTCCAATTCATGGGTATTAGATACTGCATGTGGTTCTTATATTTGTACAAATGTACAGGGACTAAAGGACAGTAGGAAGCTGAAAAAGGGTGAGGTTGACCTACGAGTTGGAAACAGAGCAAGGGTTGCTGCGTTAGTTGTAGGCACTTATAAATTAGTTCTGCCCACTGGGCTTTTGTTAGTTTTGAACAATTGCTATTATGTTCCTGCTTTAAGTAGTAATATTGTTTCACTTTCTTATTTGGATAAGGAAGGTTTCACTTCCATTGCTGGGAATAGTAGATATTCTATTTATCGTAATGATGTTTTCTATGCTCGTGGTGATTTGCATGTTGATCATTACATATTAAATTTAGAACAACCCAATCATGGAAATATCTATAACATAACCACCAAAAGGGTCAAATCAAACGATTTGAATCTGACATACCTCTGGCACTGTCGTCTGGGTCACATAAATGAGAAACGCATTTCCAAACTCCATCAAGATGGATTTCTAAACTCATTTGATTTTGAATCATATGACACTTGCGAGTCTTGCTTGTTAGGAAAGATGACAAAGTCACCCTTCACTGGGCACAGTGAGAGGGTCACTGATTTATTGGGCCTCATACATACAGATGTGTGGACTGATGAACACAAATGCCAGAGGAGGTTATTCGTACTTCATAATATTCATAGATGATTTCAGCAGATATGGGTATATCTATCTGATGAAACATAAATCTGAATCTTTTGAAAAGTTCAGGATATTTCAAAATGAAGTACAAAACCAGCTTGGTAAAACAATTAAAGCCCTTTGATCTGATCAGGGTGGTGAATATTTGAGTCAAGAGTTCATAGATGATCTCAGGAGTTATGGGATAGTCTACCAATTGACTCCTCCAGGGACACCACAATGGAATGGTGTTTCTGAACGGAGGAATCGAACACTATTAGATATGGTTCGATCCATGATGAGTCGAACAGATCTTCCGCCCTCCTTTTGGGGCCATGCCCTAGAGACAGCTGTGTTCACACTCAATCGTGTTCCATCTAAGGCAATTGAAAAGACTCTGTATGAGATATGGACTGGGAGGACGCATAGTTTGTCTTTCCTCAAGATTTGGGGATGCGAGGTCTATGTTAAGCAACAAGCCTCAGACAAATTAGCGCCCAAATCCTCAAAGTGCCTTTTTGTGGGATATCCTAAGGAAACCAAGGGATATTATGTCTACAACCCTGCTGATAACAAAGTGTTTGTTGTCAGAAATGGTATCTTTCTCGAACGAGAATTTATCTCTAAAAGAACCAGTGGGAGTAAGGTACACCTTGAAGAAGTTCGAGAGCCACAAGACACCATAGAACTACAGATGGAAAATGGAGAAGACTCACAACAAGTTGTTGAGACTCCTCAAGTCACGCAAGGTCCACGGAAGTCAAATAGGACACGACTTCAGCCTCAGAGATATGGATTTCTAACTTTTGATAGTCGTGATATGTTGCTCATTAAGCATAATGAGCCAACTACCTATCAAGAAGCTATAGTGGGACCAAACTCTGAAAAATGGCTTAGTGCCATGAAGTCTGAGATGCAATCCATGTACGACAACAAGGTTTGGACCTTAGTCGACCCGCCTGAAGGTGTAAAAACCGTCTGGTGCAAGTGGGTTTTTAAGGAGAAAACTAACATTTAAGGAGAAAACTAACATGGATGGCAATGTAAATGTCTTCAAGGCACGACTGGTTGCAAAAGGATTTACTCAAACTCATGGTGTGGACTATGATGAGACCTTTTCCCCAGTTGCAATGAACAAATCAATCAGAATCCTCTTTACCATAGTAGCATATTATGACTATGAAATATGGCAGATGGACGTCAAGACAGCCTTCCTTAATGGAAAGCTCCTTGAGGATGTGTACATGACACAACCTGAAGGGTTTGTGTGTTCTGAGGACTCTAGTAAAGTGTGCAAGCTTCAAAGGTCCATTTATGGATTAAAGCAAGCCTCTCGGAGTTGGAATCATCATTTTGATGAAGTAGTCAAAGAGTTTGGATTCCTTCAAAACATTGATGAACCTTATGTGTACAAGAAGGTTAGTGAGAGCACAGTTGTGTTTTTGGTACTCTATGTCGATGACATCCTACTTATTAGGAATGACATTCCTACCTTACAGATTATCAAGTCTTGGTTAGGAAAGTCTTTCTTGATGAAAGACTTGAGTGAAGCCACCTACATCCTAGGAATCAGGATCTATAGAGATAGATCTAAAAGACTTCTAGGACTCAGTCATAGTACATACATAGACAAAATACTGCATAGGTTCAGTATGCACGAATCAAAGAGGGGTTTCACACCTATGTCTCATGGTAGTCACCTCAGCAAAGATCTATGTCCTAGTATATCTGATCAGCGAGGTCGCATGAGTAAAGTTCCATATGCCTCGGCCATAGGATCTATCATATACGCCATGTTATATACTCGACCGGATGTCTCGTTTGCCTTAAGTATGACTAGCAGATATCAACAGGACCCTGGTGAGGCCCATTGGACTGCTGCCAATAATATCCTTAAGTACTTAAGAAGGAATAAGGACTTCTTGGTCTATGGTGGATTGGATGACAAACTATGTGTAACTGGTTACACAGACGCGAGTTTCCAAACTGAGTAGGATGACCAAAAATCGCAGTCTGGATATATATTCCTCCTCAATAATAGAGTAGTAAGCTGGAAGAGCTCTAAGCAGGGCACTGTAGCAGATTCTGCAATAGAAGCTGAGTATATAGCATCATCTGATGCAGCTAAGGAAGCTGTTTGGATTAGGAAGTTCATCACGGAACTAGGGGTGATACCTACCATCTCAGATCCAATAACTTTGCTCTGTGACAATAGCAGTACCATTGCACAAGCCAAAGAGCCTAGGTCACATCAAAGGACCAAGCACATACTCAGGCAATTTCATCTCATCAGAGAAATCAACGATAGAGGTGATATAAAAATATATAAGGTAGCAGGAAAGACAATGTTGCCGATCCTCTAATAAACCCTTTTTTACTTTCACTTAGGTTTTCAATAATTTTATCACGAATCTGCTAGGTTCCAATAAAAAGGGCTCCTTGAGAAGAACAATAGGGTTATGCCTTATACTGCATTAATAGGGTGCAGTTACTTTTATTTTGATGAGTCGGATGACGACAATCTGCCCCAATCACATAGGGTTCAAGTGATAATAACCAAAAGTTTGGGTTGTTACCTGGGTGATTCCTCTGATGTTCAAATTCTAAATTTTGAATGGGATTTGGTAGATACTAACTTGGGATCGAGGGAGAGAAATAAGGTAGTATCATTTTGGCAGATCTCATCCAAAATTGAGGTCAGCAGACAAACTCTCTTTTTATATATCACATATATTTTTTTCTTGGTGCTTTATCTTCTTTTCTGTAGTGTATTTGATGTGTTAAAATACCTAAATCTATCAGGGTAACCGGGTCATTATGTACCTACTGGAAAAATTGATCTATATCTCATATACGCCTTAATCTCTTCACCTACTTTATTTGCCGTTTTCCATGTTTCATCAGACTTCTGCTTTGATTTTGTATCTTCACCTGAAACATGGGAGAAAGAAAGAGCCATCTTGTGGGTAGAGAGAAAGTTTGGAAAGATGAGAATGTGTTGGGACCATGAGGTATGATTTGTCACTATCCTATTGACAATACAAATGTTGTAGAGGTCTTGGATAAAGAGTGGGACCCATATAAATAATTACGGACAAACATTTTCTCCAATTAATGGTTTTGGGATTATTGTTACATTTGATTTTGTTGTAACGTTTATATATATTTTTATACTTTTCAAAAAAATTTGGGAAAATGACATCTAGGTCCCACAAAAGGAATTAAATTGTAAAAAAGTCTGAGGAAATGGCAAAATTATTGTAAAGTCCTATGGGACTTGAGATTAATTTTTTTCAATTGTGAAAAGACATAACTGTACCTGAGACTTAAATTTTCCCTTTCCTTTCTCTTTCCTATAATCCCCTCTTATCAGCATCAGTACTCTTTCTCTCTTCACTCCACCAACTCAATCTCCTCTCTATCTCTCTACAATCATCATTGCTCAGATTCTCTTACTGTTATACCCTCCTTCTCTCTCCCTTCCTCTAACGCTTTAGCTGGCTATTGTGACGATCTCTGTCATCAGAGATACCCCTGCCATGGATGCCCTACGATGGTTCTGCTTATCATTTGTACTCAAGTGAAAGAGTCGATAAAGGGGACTATTCAGGATAACGTGGGATTATCTCTTCTGAACATACTTCAAAAAGGCATCTTGCGATTCAGTAGAACCCTGGGAAATTGAGGGATAGATGCTAAGGTAGGGTTTATATCCAAGTGAAATAGCTAGTCAATACCTTTGTTATCTATTAACATCCTTTGCAAAAGAGGGGGAGTGTGAAGATTATGGCCGACAAGATCAAGAAGTTGAAAGTTAGGGAGAAGGGTGATAACTTAAACGAAATTGATGTAGAGCTCATCCTCTCTATTGAAAAGCTAGAAAAAGCTCAAGCGAGCTCGGAGAGGTATGCTCGTATGTCATAATTGGTATCTTTATATGTTTCACTGCAAAATTGGAGTGCTAAAATTTCATGTCAAATACTATAGCTATATCTGAATTTTATCTTCAAGTTTGAGAAGAAATAATGATGGTAATATACATTTGCAGTTGGTTATCTATTTCTATTTTGGGGTCCCATAATTTATAAAATGTAAAACAAACTCATGTTTCAGAATGCTCTAGTATTAAGGTTCAGCTATGGTTTGTTCTTTATTGACCTCTCTGTTCTATAATGAATATTCATTCTTTTTGTTTATGGACTTTGTAGATCAATGAGGAGGCAAGTGATAAAATTATTCAAATAGAGCAGAAGTATAATGAGATAAGGAAGCCTATCTATGAGAAGCAGTATGAGATTAACAAAACTATTTTGAACTTCTGGAAAATAACTGTTAGTATTGATTGTTTTGTCTATTAATTGAATGTGGCAATGGAGTTTGTTGATTCTATTAATTTGGGAATATTTTGTTAAACCATTATTCTTTTTGCAGTTTCTGAGTCATCCTGCTCTTGGTGAGCTTCTAAATGAAGAAGATCAAAAGGTGTGAATGTCTCTAAAATTTGAATTTTGCAAACCACTATTTCTCCTCATTTTAACATCCATCTCTTGTTCGCTTTCGTAAATGTATCTGCTGTTTATGTGAATGTGAGGGTTCAGTGGAAGTTTGTTGCACCCAATATAATGTACTATAAGGCATAACCCTATCATTCTTCTCGAGGAGCCTTTTATGTGGAAACCTAGTAGATTGGATGTCAAAATTGATGAAAAACCTGAGCAGGGATAAAATGGTTTTTGGGTTTTAGTGATTGATGCAATAAAGTAGGGTGCAGAAAAGTAGATATTTTTTATTTTTGTTTACGATGAAAATGAGTTGGTTGAGTTGAGAAATATTCTATGAAAGACTCTTGATGATGAAAAAGTATTTATCCTTGCTCTCACATTTAAAATTGGAGTTTAGAAAGTGCTAAGTCTCAAAGAAAACCTCAATCGATCGATTGAGTACAAAACCCTAATTTTCCTTAAACCCTTTTGATTAAAGCTAGTTTAAGAACTATTAGTGAACTGTCATAAACCACTTAGCGTGTAACTTGAATTTAGATGATGAAAATGCCCTCGAATGGTCGTTGATCGAAAACCCTAGATTTTAAGCAATGAATTAATTAACAACGATTGTTGATAATAACCCACTCTCTTAAAATCGAAACTGAAAAATTCTATTAAAAGCAAATATTCAAATCATCTAAATTAAATTACAAGTCTAATCTAAGAATGATGAATAGATATTCAAAACTTGCTCATAAGATGAAAACCCTAGGTTTAGCAACAATCATAAGATGAGAAGATGCAAATTAGAAAAGAAGAAACTCCCCGTTTGAGTCCATGAGTTCAAGATATCTAATTCATCACCAAGAGGCTAAAGGTTTAGCCTCTCATGACTCTTGTTATACTGCAATCGCTGTTCAGTTGGGATGGCATAAAGAAACAGTGAGAATGGTAAGTTGATGGTGTAGAGAGGTAGAGAAATATGTGGGGAGGTGTAGAATGATGGCAGAGGTGGTGAAGGTGATCCTAGAGCGCCAGAGTACTGCTTCTTAGCCTAATCAGGTCAAAAACTAGCCCCTTTGATGGCAACCTTCCTCCTCCTTTCATTTCTGCATAACCTAATTCAAAACACACAATTTCAGCGATTTCACATATTAGTCTCAACCAGATCCATGTTTTGGTCACGACCCATAAACACAGAGAACATTTGAGAAGAATCAAGGTTGTGACTGGCGGACTCTTTGGTCGCAACTAAGAGATGCAGGAGCATAGTTCCACTTTCATTAGCTTGTGATTTCTTTCCTGGTCCTTGATCTCTTCCAAAATACCTGCAATTCAGAATAAAAGCTCAATGTAAAAGTCTAAATCAGTAAATAACAAAATATATGCAGTTTGGAAGAGTTAATTGACCATTTTACCCTTTTATTAGCACATTGCCATGCATAATTATGTATTACCACAAAAGTACAATTTAAGGCATAAACAAATGGTAAAGTTGCTATAAAGCTCTAAAAAGTGTCATAGAAACCATATACAAAATGTGTCTTATCATGGTGCCCATATGTCTTTTTACTTTGGTAACTTATTGAATTCTTATTTAGTAGATATTTAAGCATTTGAGTTCTTTGGAGGTTTAAGATTTTAAAGATGTCAAATCAGGCTATTCAATCACCTTTGTAAGTTTCGCCTCTTTTGCTTTCTTTTTTCATTTTGTTTATGTTTCCTTGCTATAAAATAATGGCAAATCATTGTTGACTGTGGAAATTTATCATTTGCTAGAACACTCCTAAATTGTATATATTTCATTGGGCGGTAAACTATTTTAAAATATTTCTTTTTCTGAATTTCAATCCAAATCCATATTTTGAGGATACAAAACTTAGAAAGACTTATACTTTCCTTGAAGAAGGAAATACTAAGATCACTGCTACGCCTATAAAATGGAAAGAGGGCAAGGTGAGGCTTTGTGCTTCTTTTGTTTTTCCTCCTGTATCTTCTAAATTATTTACTCTGATAGGGTTAAAATAACAAAATAGAAAAAATGTGTAAGTTAATGGTTCCTTTATATTACTTACCAATACTTGATATTCTATTGCTTGTTTACTACTTAACTTGTTTGTAGACTCTTTTTTTAACACTTATGGGTTGTTACTGAATATAATTGAGGGCAGATATAGAATATTTCACATACTTGATATATGAATCTAAGAAAGTTGAAGGGTGTGTTTCCCTCTTCAATTTATGCAATATATAGTTAGCATTTCTTGGATGCACCTCACTCCTCCTGCAAATTTTTTAGTGCAGTTTCTTTATTGGTTCAGTGACGATGAGCATAAAGATTATATGGATAACATACACAATGACATGAAATTTTCTATTTCTTTATTCAAATACCTTTGTTTTCTATGTTGTGATGACTTTGATGCTTTACTCTATGTACACTTCTTGTGCACTCTTGTTCATTAGATTGCTTGTCTTTCCTATTATCTTCTTACAAAACATCTATTTTGGTTATCTTCCTTCAGTGCTCTTACTGCCCCAATGAATATTTAGTCATTCACCATTGAGGCAAAAACTAAGTTGTCTGCTCATTAGGGGGTTTCAACTCGAAGATGTTTAATTCTTCAAGTTCTGCCATATGAAGGTGAAGAGGAAGGCAGAGATAAAGGTGAAAAGGAAGATGGACAATTAGTGACTATTAGTGTGTAATTAGGAATCTAGTATTTATTCACTAAGTTGACAATTAGTGACAACTCATATAATCAAAGAATTTAAAGTAATTTAACATTTTTATGTTGTTAGTTAATCAACCAAATGTGTGATGCTGAATTGTTTAGTTTCACAAGAAATTTGATAACAAATTAATACTTCTTGTGTGGGAAAATAACAATTCAAATATGAAGGAATGATAACGCCCTATTGAAGAAATAAAAATTTAGGCGTGAAGAAATAACAACATTAATTTGGGTTTAGAAATAACAACTATACCTCAAAGGAATAACAACTCCACCGTAAAAAAATTAACAACCTAGGCATCTTGCAAGCAGTTGTTATTTTTTCACACACATGGTACAATGCCTAGGTTACATTTCATTGCTAAGGTAGGCAGGGATTATGAGACAATAACAACTCTATGCTAGAGTAATAACAACTACATTACTTGGAAATAATAACTCCACGTTAAATGAATAACAACACCATCGTGAAAATAACAAACATGCAATAGGAATAATAACAACTCGACCGCTTGGAAATGACAAGTCCATTATGGCCGAATAACAACTCTACCATTAGAAAATAACAAGTACACAGCTGGAATAACAATAGGAAAAATAACCCCACAACTGAAAGAATAACAACTCGACCACTAGAAAACAACAATCCATGCTAGACGAATAACAACTCCACCACTAGAAACTAACAACTACACAACTAGAATAACAACAGGAAAAATAACCCCAAAACTGAAATAATAACAACTCGACCACTAGGAAATAACAACTCTATATTAGATGAATAACAACTCCACCACTAGAAAATAACAACTACACAGCTAGAATAACAACAGGAAAAATAACCCCACAACTAAAAGAATAACAACTTGACAACTAAGAAATAACAACTCCATGCTAGACGAATAACAACTCCACCACTGGAAAATAACAACTGCATAGCTGGAATAACAACAGGAAAAATAACCCCATAACTGAAAGAATACCAACTCAACTATAAGGAAATAACAACTCCATGCTGGACGAATAACAACTTCACCAGTGGAAAATAACAAGCTAAACACTAGAATAACAACATGGAAAACACATCAACCTCACCATTGGGATAAACAACAACTCGACCACTAAGAAATAACAATTGTACTATGTATTTACACAGAAAACTATACAAACCAGCATCCTTTCTCAGCTCAGATTTACACAAAAAACTAGAATATATTTTCTCTTAGACAGTTAATCTATAGCAATTGTCCACAAACTATTTTGAACTCATCATATATTGTGCCTTCCTTTATGGACATTATTCTCACTTGACCAAGGGTCATTATAAAGATAATGTCAAGGGTCATTTTAAAGATAATACATGGCAGTAACAAAAGCTTCTTGAAATATAAACAAGTACTTCTCATCCCCAAATAAAAAATAATCCTAAGAAAATTCATGAATGAAGAATTACAGAACATGCTTGCATGCTAACTCTAAAAATGAAATTATAGGGTAACAAAAAAAAATATATTTACATACTTATGAGTTGGTATTATGGAAAATATCAGCAAAAAAATATAGTACGTATGATTCAATAGATTGGCAGAATAAATATACTAATTTTATATGCTTTAAATAAGTACATGACACTTTATGCATACATTGAAATCAAAACTGAGTAATTAGTTTTATATCTTTATCTTTTGACTGGGGAGAATTTTTTTTGTTGGTTTGGATAGAAGGACTCATTTATGAAAGAAGAAACCATAGAATCAGAGGATAAGGTTCCTTACCCTACCTTCTAAATAACTAACAACAACCAATGTACAGGAAAACAGAAATGAAAAGAAGATAATAACATTGGAAAAAAAGGGCTATATGATATCTAGAAGTCTAATTAGGAAGCCCATTCTATAGAACCATGAGCTAGGCACTAATGATGTTTCAAAAGATACTATTACTCTATTACACAAAAATTCAATCACATTGTGTCTACAAATGATTAAAAGGAATCAAGATGGTGACTAGATAGAACAATGAATTACCATGCATAGAAATGAATAATGAGAAGTAGAAATCAACTTCAGTGATTCTTCCAATATTGAACTTTCAATAAGTTTATTAATAAAATGAATATAGTAAGAATTTTTCTGAAGAATTGTCATAGATTGAAAGACAAAAGATCTTTTGCATTGTTCCTCAATAAGGTTACGAATTGAAAGGAAGAAAATGAACCTTTAATTAAGTGTTGTAACCATGCAAGTGTTGGTGTTACAATGCAAAATGATGCAAGTATTTTTAAGGGAAAAGGATATTGTGAAATACAAGATACTGACCACATTAAGATAATTTAATTGCATAATTATGCAAGTAATAGCAACCAATGCAAAAATCCATATCTGGTAGTATCCAGCCTCATTTATCCCCTCTAATGTAAGTTCTATTGCAATGACAATTGCTTTTACACTCATGACCTGTGAAATAATATATCATAAATGACAATAAAAGGCAATAAGCAACACATGACTACAATCATAAAAATGTTATTTCTTTCAATATTGACATGGTATCTATTAGCGTCACTTACTGTGAATGATCCAATTACAGAGCATGTTCCAATGTAAACCAAAATATTAGTTTGATATAGCGAAGAGCACAATACATAGTTAATATCAGTGTTATAGCTATTGTTAAGGCCATATACAAGAGGAATGTTGGATGCTAAAATAGAATGTACTTATGCAGATAATCCCATAAGCATGCACATACTTTATAGTTAATATCAATCAGCATACCAATTGAGTGCCTAGTTGAGGAACTGGTTTCTTAAGTGTACTCTAACTGAGTTAATTGGGTGCCTAATTTGGTACTTAGGCAACTGCTGTGTCAAATGAACAAATATCTCTCCTGTTGAGTTGTTCAAAGCATAATCACCTTCAGGTTTAGAAGAATGGATACCTTCAATGTAACCGAGGCTATGGAGCTTCTCGACAATTCGTTCAACGGCAGATTTATGTAAGGTCTGGATGTAAGTCGCGGAGCAAGGGAAAAAATTTGGGGGCTCTAGGTGACTATGGAACGAGTGTTTTAGATATTTAAATAGTGAAGAAGAACAAATATGAGGAAGAAGATTAATGTTATGGGAGTTTTGGTAGGATGGAGAAAGTGTGGGAGTGAGTTGCAGGAAGACATTTCATTCGACATAATGGAATGCTACAGGAAAAGGTGTTTCAGACACAAGGAAGTGAAAGAAGATGCTTATCTGGTACAAGGAATGTAGAGGGGCAGTTATGTCTTTTCACAATTAAAAAAATCATCTGAGGTCCCATGGGATTTAACATTAACTATGCAATTTTCTAGGACTTTTTTGGTATTTGATTCCTTCCATGGGACCCATACGTTATTTTTCCAAAAAAAATTTATGGTGCCACATGTTTATATTTCAAAATTTTATTGTCAAAATTACACTTTAACTTTAATTAAAATAATATAATTTTTAATTATGTAGTAAATATATCAGATAATAATAAGAATTTTTGGCAAGAAAATAAGAGTACAAGAAGAATGAAAATCGTAACATAAAAATAAATTTAAAATAACAAGAAAAAGTGTATATTAATGTTGACAGATTTTTTAACTTATTTTATTAATAAAAATGAATATTTTTTCAAAAAATTATTACTTGAAATCTTTTGACTATGAGCTATTAACAATATATATATATATATATATTCTTATAAAATATATCTATAGTAATGAATATGTGACCTATCAAATATGATGTCACCTAAGTCTACTAGTCTACTATAGCCTACACATTTAAATTGGTGCATATAATGTGTGTTAGAATAGATTTTTAGAAAATTACTTATGAAAAAAATATTTTTAGACAGCTTTTAGAAAAGAGCTTCTAGATAAGAGTTTTTGGGAAAATGTGGTTCTGGATAAATGAGTATTTAGATGGTTATTATCAAAAAGACTTTTGTGATTGATAAATTACTAAAAAGAGTATGAGATAAAAAATTATATTTTCTCCTCTTCTCTCTCTCATCACTCTCTCTCATCTTTTTATCACCATTGGAGGAGGAAGGTGGAAGGGAGGAGAGAGAAGTGAGACAAGAGAGAAGATGATGATGGTAGAGGGGAGGAGAGAGAAGGGACAAGTGAGAAGAGAGAGAAGAGGAGAGAGTGTAAGAAAAATAGGGTTAAAATAGTAAATAGGTAGTATATAAGCTATTTTACTGTTCTAAAAGCTAGTCTCAGTAGCTTATCTAGAACCTTGATTTTAAACCATAGTTTAGTCTAAAAATCCTTTTGAACAAATATGGCTATTTATTTTAAAAATTTTTCAAACCAAGGTTTGGGCTAAAAGCCCTTTTAAAATCGAAGTTTTCAGCTTTACTAAATAAACCCAATATGGGCTTGGATTTTGAATATTTTTTTCGTGTTTTTCCACTATCCAGTTAGCTTTTAGATCTCTTTTGTTTTTTGCCAATGAGCAAACTTGATTGATGATATTGGCATCCCTCCATCACTTAAACCTTCTTCACTCATACACTTTATTTGATCCTTTTTCCCTTTTACTTTTTCATCCTCCTCCATCTTCTACTCAGATAGAAAATGGAAGAAAATATGGAACTTAACAAGCACAAGCATGAGCTTACCAGAGGAGAATGACGGTGATGGAATGAGGATTGAAGTGAAGACTGGAGCTCAGCAAGGTTTGATATGAGAGGAAGCTAGGAGACATGAGAGCTCAAAGCAGTCATGATAGAAGCTAGAAGAGAAGACAAGTTGAAGCTACGACTCATAAGTAAGATGAAGGCGATAGGGGTTTCCTAGTTTAGGAATTTAGAGAGCGCAGTCGTGAAGAGCAAATTGAAGTAGTGAAGCAAGGACAGATGAATCCAATGTCGATACAAAATCAGGGTTTTTCTTTTCCTTTTACTCTTTTAAAGAAAGTAAAATGATGTCATTTTTAAGGCTGTTTATAAAGCCCGTGGTCCGATATGCCCACCTGAGCTCACAATAAAAATGCTCTACCCATCCCAATAAATAAAGGGCAAGGCTGGGTATTGGGCTGCAAAATACAGCCTATACTTTTTTTGGGCTGCACACTGGGCAGAGGGGTTACCCTGCCCTGTCCTGCCCATGAGCATCCCTTCTTTTATTTTTTTACTTTTCCCCTAGATACTTTACTTGGAAGGGAGAATATGATAGTTATTGGTGACTAAATCGTCATTTTAGAAATATGAGTAGTTAAGTAGATAAGTTGTATCTTTTAATATGTATAACTATATTAATTTTTTCTTTTTTTAACTTTGTTAATCATCATATGATTACATTATAAATTATAATTGTTTATTTTATTTTTTTTTATATGCTTCATCTTTGTCAATATTAGGGAGATTGATGCAAAGTTGCAATTATAAACTACTTAAACTTCAAGACTTTTTTTTATATGCAATAGATTTCAGGACTTTAATTATCTTTTTGTTGCCTTATTCTTAGTGGATTATGGATATTATTAAACTCTTGAAGAACTATAAATATGCTATTATTTTAAAAGTTTATAATTGCATATTTTTTCTAAAACATAAGCATGATATCAGGACTTGGGTATCCCTAACCCAAAATAGTTAAAGCTTTTACCGAGTAGGGTCAGGCATAGGGTTGTATAATATAGCCCATGCTTTTTTTGAGTAGGGCACTAGGCAAAGGGTTGCCCTGCCCAGCCCAACCCAACCCAACCCATGCACACCCCTAATCATTTTACTTCATCTACAAAAAAAATCATAACTCGAGTAACTCGCTCAACCTAGTGATTTATCTAAATTATGTACGGGCCACACCGGTTCAATCCATGTCATATTTCTCTAAATTCAAGAGAAGAACCAAATTTGATAAGTAGCTAGTTCGTAGTTTCAAGTATGAACTACCGAGTCTGGTACGATTTTACACACCATGGTGCTATGATTTTTCTTAGGAAATAGGCCAGTTCACCCATGGTGGATTAGCCCAAGTCCATGAGGAGAAATAGAGGGAACCGTTACCCTTTTGAATATGAGAGAAATGAGGGAGTGGAGGTTGGTTTTCCAACTCCCTCTACCATATATACACATACATGATAGAAAATGAAAAAAAGAAAAGAGGATCAATTTGTAAGAAACTCTTTCGTGTGTATATTCTCTGCAGAACAAGAGCAAGAGGCTCTGTCTTTTCTTCTCCTCCGTTATCCTTCCATTTATCTCGGTGCTCTTCATTTTCCTCTGGTGCATTTTTTATGAAAATGTGACTGTGAGTCTATATAAGGTGCTCTGGTCTCGTGTGGGTATCTAGTGAGTCAAGCAAAGGATTTCAAGTACGCCGAAAACCTACAGTGGTATGGACTAAACGTCAGCTAGATCTAAGCATCCTTAGACCTTGGGGCTCAGTGGCATACATCCATGACAATTCTCATAGACATGGGAAACTGGGTCTTAGAGGGAAGAAATGTATTTTTATAAGGTACTCTGAACCCTCAAAAGGATATGTATTCATAAGTGAAATTGAAGATGGAACAGTGACTGAAACAGAATTAAGAGATGTTGTATTTATTGAGACAGAGTTTCCCAGTAGGGGAGATGTTGACCATACTATATCTCTTTATGAGACTCAAGAACAGGACAGTGCTAAACAAATTGACATACCAGAATCGTCTAGGTATGTCAATCTGAGTTGGAGCCAAGAACGGTCAACATAAAGACTAAGACAAATGAGAAAATATAAGCAAGTTGCTCTTACCAGAAAGAGTAACAGGGAAAGTGTTCTAAAGAGACGCTTCCAAATGGAAGGCGAAGTACTCTTAGTTACTCTAGAAGGGGATAATGAACCCCGCACTGTTCATGAAGCCTTAACAGCTCCTGCAAAGGAGGAATGGAAGAAAGCAATAAAAGAGGAAATGGACTCAATGATGAAAAACTAAGTTTGGGAATTGGTTGATCTGCCAAAAGGGCGTAAAGCCATTGGGAACAAGTGGGTTCTTAAAATCAAGAGAAAGGCTGACGGATCAATTGACAAATTCAAAACTCTATTGGTTACAAAGGGATATACACAACAAGAAGGTATAGATTATGAGGATACTTTTTCACCTGTTGTGCGCTTCAATTCAATAAAACTTATTATGGCAATAGTAAACAGTTTAAACTTAGAGTTACATCAGATGGATGTAAAAACCGTATTCCTGAATGGTGATCTAGATGAAGAAATCTATATGGAACAAACAATAGGTTTTATTGAAAAAGGGTTTGAACACAAGAAGTGTAAACTCAAAAGATCTATTTATGGATTAAAACAGTCATCCAGACAGTGGTACTTGAGGTTTCATAAGGCGATTACCTTATATAACTTCCAGATGATAGAGGAAGACCACTGTGTCTATGTTAAGCAGTTTAAGGGTAACTTTGTGATATTATCCTTATACGTAGATGATATACTCTTAGCCAGAAATAGTCTTGACTCTGTGATAGCTATTAAAGAATGGCTTTCATCAAATTTTGAGATGAAAGACATGGGTGAAGTAGAATACATACTTGGAGTTAAGATTTGAAGGAATTGTTCCAAGAGAATCCTCACTCTTTCATGGGAGAATTATATCAATAAGATACTTGATAGATTCAATATGAATGAATGCAAACCCATGGATATCTCTATGGCTACTGAAGTGGCCTTGAGTTCTGACATGTGTCCCAAAACTGAATCAGATAAAAAGCAAATGGAAAGAGTTCTATATGCTAGTGCCATTGGTAGCCTGATGTATGCAATGATGTGTACAAGATCAGATATTTGTTATGCCGTAGGGCTGGTTAGCATATTCTAGTCCAACCTTGGTGAGAAACACTGGAAAGTAGTGAAAAGGATCTTAAGATACTTAAAGGGCACAATTGACTATGCGTTGTGTTATCAAGGAAGCGATCTGTGCCTAATTGGATATTCTGATGCTGATGTAGGTGGTGATGAAGAAGAACGAAGATTAACTTCTTGATACACCTTCTTGCTTAACAATGGCACCATATGTTGGAGTAGCAAGAAGTAGACGTGTATTGTTTTACACTCTATGGGAGATGAGTTTGTGGCATGCACTGTAGCAGCACAAGCGGCTGCTTGGCTGAAGAGATTTATCGAGCACCTAGGATTTGGGAATGAGAATACAAATCCAGTGTTGATACACTGTGACAATACTGCAGCTATAGCCTACACAAAAGATCCTAAGTATCACAGCAAGACCAAACACATTGATATAAAGTATAACTTTGTGAGGGATTATATAGCACAAAAAATTGTAACTGTACAATACATTTCAATCAAATGTATGGTTGCAGATCCCCTGACTAAGCCAATAGGCAAAGAAACATTCGAGAAACGTGTAAAAGCCATTGGAATGTTAAAAATGTAAAGTTGTAGATTGTATGTAATACTTTTGTTTTTATTAATGATATCATGTCATTTATAATTACTTATATGTCTGGATAAAAGTATACAATGTCTAGTATATCGTACAGATTGAAAAAGGTAGCTCTCTCACACGAGCAACCACCTTTAATGCTATAGAAGCATTCAAAGATGAGACATGTGTTCACCAGTAAAACAGCAAGAGTGCTGATATGGTAGAGAAGAAACACAATAAGTGTCGCCTTGACTTAAAAAGTGCAGTAAGTCAAGATGAGATCCATGAGTAAGGATATGGATCGAATAATGGATACCCGCATCCACAAAATCTGTTGCCAGATAACAAATTCTTCAAAATTGACATCATATCATATGAATAGAATTGAAGAGTTTGGGTTTAAATGCTATGAGTGTCTAGACTTAAGTCTGTACGGTGTGATTGATAGAATCAAAATGGCGTATACTCTTTAAGGATAAGAGAAACACTGTAACATGTGATTCATACCATATGTGCTAAAGAACCGTAAATGGAAAGCAAGTGAATCAATCCCTGCTTCATTGTTGTGTGAGTTCCAGAAAGGTATAATCATTTCATTAATGTCCTTTGACTTTGACAATATTATGGAGGTATGTTTCAGCGATTGCTACTTTGGTATATGTCGTGTGGTCAAATTATATATGAACCAAAGGTATTATGCTAGGAAAGCGGTTGATTCATATCAAAATGATATATAGGCGAAAGAAAGATTGCCAGAATATACACATCCATGCTAATATATGTGATCGGTCCCTTGTGATATTATTTTGTTAATTTCATAAGTATGGATACTATGCATAAGTGGAGGCTATTTGAGTTATATACTGACTCAAGAGGGATTAGACTAGCCATAAGAAAAGTGTATATGGGCAAATCTAGGACATTCAAGGCACTATAATTTATTTGATTGAGCTACACTAAAGGGTTGCTTTATGCTAGTCTCTAAAGAAGGGATTTCTAGTACAAACACCCGGAAGGAGACGTCATGCCTACGCGGTCACGGCAAAGCACCTAGTATGAAAAGAGGAAGAGAATAAGATTGGACCCAAGACATCTAATCTACCAAGTGTGAGTGGGAGATGTTAGGAAATGGGCCAGTCCACCCATGGTGGATTAGCCCAAGTCCATGAGGAGAAATAGAGGGAACAGTTACCCTTTTGAATATGAGAGAAATGAGGGAGTGGAGGTTATTTTGGTTTTCCAACTCCCTCTACCACATATACACATACAGGATAGCAAATGAAAAAAAGAAAAGAGGATCAGTTTGTGAGAAACTCTTTCGTATGTATATTCTCTGTAGAACAAGAGCAAGAGGCTCTGTCTTTTCTTCTCCTCCATTATCCTTCCATTTCTCTCTATGCTCTTCATTTTCCTCCGGTGCATTTGTTGTGAAAACGTGACTGTGAGTCTATATAAGGTGCTCTGGTCTCGTGTGGGTATCTAGTGAGTCAAGCAAAGGATTTTAAGTACGCCCAAAACCTACAATTTTAAACCAAATCGAGCATGCCAATCAAGCTAGTCCAATTGTCATTTGGACACTTTACCAGCTTGGTTGGTAGCTTTGGCCATATGAGGAGTTGAGCTCATTTGAGTTGTCCAGAATCGGATTTTGAGCCAGGAATCAGAACAGTTTGACAAAAAACTGGACAATTTGAAACAAAGAAGAAAGTGAAAGGGAAGGAAAGGCAAAATTAGAGGTGAAGAAAATGGGAAAGGAGAGGATAGCACATTAAAAGAAGAGGAAGAACTACGAGAAAAGAAAGAACAACCACTTATCATGAAAAATGTTGGTGTTTTTTTTTGGGCCAACAAGATATGTACAAAGAAAGCTCACGGACAAGAGTAAATTGAGGTGCTTTGAACTAAAAAAACTATTGAGTGCTTTTTTATGTAAGACAGTATAGAAATATGAGTATCGTCTAAGAAAAAATAGAGATTTTATTCTATTTTTAAATTTTAAATGAGTATAATCTATTTTTAAAAATTTTTGTATAAAAAACAAGAGGAGATCCATAATAATGAGAGAAAAAAAAATGAAAGCTTGATTTGAGCTGACATATGCTTTTCGTCTTTTCAAGTAAATAATCTGACATTATTTTGGATATATTTAGTTTCATTTTTCTGATTAATGTGGATAGTCAAATTACACGTTTGCCTTTATTCATGTTCCTAGACACTAGAAATATTGATATATTCATCGGCATCATTGGATAAAAAGTTAATGGAGAGTTTGATCTCTCTATGAGTTACTGGAGTTCATGTTCATCTTCTTCGCAGCTTCTTTGCCGTTGGCGCATCACTTCTCTTTGTTCTGGTTCTCGTGCTCCTTTGGCTTGTTCTCGTGCTCCTTTGGCTTGTTCTCTTTCAGCATGGTGTTTTGTTCGGAGTACCATGCAACTTCTAGCTTGTGGTTCACAGAGGATCCTTTATTCATTTTAGGATGCTTCAACAACATAGGAATTATTTTTTGTTACACTTTGAGTATGTCAGGGATCACTCATATATTCTTAAACAAGGCTCTTGGCTATTACAAGGATTATTTTGCCTTGTTTCAGAATGGACTCCTGACACTCCGCTGCCTCATGTATGTATCTCCATCGCTAAGATATGGATCAGTATCAAAGGCTTATTTGTGGAATATTATTCTCAGCAGGTTGCTCTCTTTGCTGGTTATTTCGGTTCTCTACTTGCTTTTGAGACTTCTTTGTATTCTAGCTTTCGCATCTCAGTTGCTCTTCCTCTGTGCCGTCGATTGGGTCGCCTTCCCATTTTTCGGTTAGAAGAGTTTTTCCTCGAACAAGTTCGTAGGGTTTGTCAGTTCTGTGGGGCCTTGGATCATTCTCAACATAGATGTCAGTAAAGCTTTTAACAAATGGCATGTGATGACGCCTCTCTTCTTGACACCTGCACTAGGTACAAGGTCTATAAATAAATAAAATTTAGTTTTAAAAAATATATACAATAACTTGTTTTATTTTAAAATTGGTATGTCCCCGGTTATATTTAAATATAGACAGTAATTTATTGTGTTATATGAATATCTATGAAAAATTAAAAATTCAAAACATATGTTTTGTTTTAGAATTCATTTTCTCTTCAATCGTCTTGTTTAAATAGGACAAATTATAATATAAAAATATTCAAATCATTCAAGAAACTATATAATTACAAATTTCAAAAGATTAATTATTAATATACTATGATTAAGTTGCAAATATTACCAAACTAACTTTTTAATGAATTTTTTCAATCCTGTTAAAAGTACTGCTTAAATTACTTGGCCATCAAGCAATAGTTGGTTGTCAATATACTTTTGGTGACTCCACTGTTAATTTTGAATTCCATGGAACTTTATTATATTACTCATTCTTCTATGTGAACCTAAAGTAATTTTTCCTATTTTATTCTTTGTTTAAAGGGAAATTTCTAATAAAATTCAGCTGAAATATCAAAATTTAAATTTAGGACTATACTTTTAACAAATACTTAATTCGGCATCATTAAGGATTTGTGAATGTTATTAAAAGTGTAATCCATAATTTACATAGGGTTAAGGTACACCCAGCAGCCCAAAATAATTATAGTGGTGCAATTACCACCCTAAACTATTTAAGGGTGCAATTGGTACCCTAAAGTAATTTTTTGGGTATAATCAACACCCTCCACTAACTTCTGTTAATTTTTCTGTTAAAAATTGTCCACATAAACTTTTTTTATTTTACACCTTATTATTTGATTTTCAGCTTTATAATTAATTTTTGTAAAAACATATTTAACAAATTAACACATTCAGTTTCTACTTTTTTAGGGTTAAGATTGAGGAACAGAGCATAAGAAGAGGTAAGGCAATTTGCTCCATTTAAGAAGACGGAGGTGTTCATCGAGAATGGTATTAGATGGGAATCTGGGAGATGATGTGGATTGGGATGAAGATGATGTGGATCTGCCCAGCAATGAGGTAGTACCTGAACATGACGTGGAGGTGCCCGAACATGTCATGGAGCTTGCCGATTTCAATGACATGGAGTTAGGGATGAAGAAGAACTGCGTGTCTAGTAATTTTTCTTTTCATTTTCCCTTTGAAACCAAGTAGAAATTCTATTTCAGATTTGATTCACGTGGGCGTACCTTTCAGATTTGAAATCACTTTCTTATATATATGGGTGTACCTTAAATTCACTTGGTTTTGAACTCTTTTTTTTTTGGAAAATATAGATTTTGAAAGTGGAAGTGATACTGCAATTGAAGAACAAAGTGACTATGATGAGGAAGATTCAGCAAATGAAGAATATGTGGATGAGGAGATGCAAATTGACCATGATGAATTAGAAAAGGGACCCTTCTTTATGTTGGGTATGACATTTGCCAACCATGAAGAAATGAAGAGGGCCATCAACAAATATGTAATAATGAATGGGGTTAAGGTAAAAATAGCTAAGAGTAAGAAGCATAAGATTAGGGCTATATGTCAAAAAGGTTGTCCTTTTGTTTTGTATGCTTCAAGAGAGAGGGCTAAACCTGGATTAGTAGTGAAAACTTTGTGTTGTGAGCATAGATGTATTAGGATTTATAAGAACCCAAGAGCTAGTGCAAAGTGGTTAGCTGAGTACTTCAAAAACAAGATTCAAGAGAAACCACATTACAAAATAAGTGATATGAAAAAATATGTGAAAACTGAATTAAAGTTGCATGTGAGCATCCATAAATGCAAGAGAGCAAAGAAGTTGATAATGGAGGAAATGGGGGGAAGCTACAAGGATAAGTTCAATAATTTAGAAGCTTAATGCAATGAGTTGAGAACCTCAAATCCAGGTTCAGATGTGAGTGTGGAAGTGAGCAAGGAAGCTTTGGATAACGGAACAAGAGTATTTAATAGAATGTATTTGTGTTTTAATGCTTCTAAGGTGAGATTGATGTCATGTAATTTAATAAGATATATTTTGAGTCATGATTTTTTTAATATATATTGATATGTTCATTATTTCATGGTTTTAAGGTTAGGTGGAAAGCTGGGTGTAGGCCATTTATAGGGTTGGATGGG
Source organism: Leucaena leucocephala (assembly GCA_037074615.1). Classification (NCBI taxonomy): domain Eukaryota; kingdom Viridiplantae; phylum Streptophyta; class Magnoliopsida; order Fabales; family Fabaceae; genus Leucaena; species Leucaena leucocephala. The sequence goes on along the minus strand of CM073515.1, from coordinate 19,310,207 downwards.
ACATTTTTAAAAGGTAAAGCAAGAGGCATTCTCCTCACTGCATTAGGGATTGATGCAAATGACTCATTATATTCTATTGCTTTTGGATTGGTGCAACAAGAGAATAAACTAAACTGGAAATGGTTTATACAATGGCTTAAAGTGTCATTAAATCTTGATGATGGAGCAACAGTGACCTTAATGTCTGACATGCAAAAGGTACTGGTAATTAGTTTTTTAAGACATTAAGAATGATAATATGAGCCTAACTATGAACATTTTATATTTAGGGACTACTCCAAGCTACTCACGAGGTTCTACCTAAATGTGAGCATAGGTGGTGTGCCAGACATATATATGCTTGTTGGAGTAAAAAGTGGAGTGGACCTGAGTTGTAGAAAAAATTTTATGCTTGTTCATGGAGTACATTTAAGGAGCAATTTAAGGACAACCTAGAAAAACTAGGTGCTTTGAGCAAGAAGGCAGCGGAGACAGTTTTGTCTTATGCTCCACAATGTTGGGTAAGAGCTTTCTTTAGCAATAAGTGTGAATGTTGGAATACAGACAATAATTCTAGTGAGAGTTTGAATGCATGGATATATGAATATAGATATCTTCCTGTCATTCGTATGTTTGAAGGAATAAGAGTTAAAATGATGTCTAAATGGGCTAATAGTGTCAATGTTGTAAAGAAATGGAAATGTGATTTTAGCCCAAAGTGTGTTGAACTATTTGAGTCTAACATGCACCTTGCAATGGGTTGTGAAGTTGTGTTTAATGGGGATGAAGGGTATGAAGTTGTTGAGGGGGTGGATAAACATACTGTGTTCCTTAGGAAGAGATTATGTACTTGTAGGGCATGGGAATTGACTGGGATTCCTTGTCCACATGCCATTTGTGCTATGTATCATGCAAAAATTGAATCCAGTAATCACATATCACAATACTATCATAAGAACATATATCTAGATAGTTATGCCATAAAATTTCAACCGGTCAGAGGTAAGAAGTTTTGGAATGTAGAGAAATTCCAATCTATGCACCCTCCACCAGTGTGCAAGTTGCCTGGAAGACCTAAAAAGAAAAGGAAAACAACTGAAGAAGCAAATAGGAGGAGAAAAGTTGGCATTGCTAGGCAAAATGCTCAACTTGAGCAGACTACAACATCACAAGCAACAACTAAAAGAAGGACCAAGATGGGATCAGTAAGTACATGTCGTGTATGCGGTGAAGCCGATCACAACAAATCCACTTATAAGTAGGTAAATTTTTGTTTCAATAATATTTTTATTTCAGCATTTGAGGTGGCTTTTTAACCTTTGCATTCATCTAGTGTCCACCATCTAGCACAAACTCTAGCGGGAAGAAAAGAGGAAGGCCTAAGAAAGGTAGCTGCAGTCAAGATCCTCAGCAGAGTCAACTAACCGAAGAAGCACAAACTCAACCATTATCAATAAGGACTTCAATTGAAGAGGGCACTAGTCAAGAGTATATGGAGCATTATGCTAACCTTGAGACACGCTTTCCTATTCCAAATGAAAGGGAATTAAGGAAGTGCTACCAAACAACATTCAACAATCAAGAAAGGAGAATTGCAATCAACTTCAATGGTACCACAATCTCAAATCCAAGTCAGCTTCCATTTAAACCACCAGGCCTACAATGGATGGGACAACTATATTTGACTAATTTACAATTGCAAGCAGAAAGACAAAAGATGATCATTTTGCAAAAAGCTAACTCAACAAGTGCTGACATTTAGATTTAGTTATTTTGGTTATTTTGTGTTGCAAAAGTTGCATATTTTGGTATCATGGAACCATGTTAATAGTTTTTTGCTCCACGAATTATGTCATTCTTTTGTAGCACATTTCATGTGCAACTCTGGATATATGAATCATTTATAAAATGACTTGGAGTTCTCTGCACATTTTATGTCCACAGTTTATATTTTTTTTCTTGTTGATATGTTTTTATAAAAGTATTACTGATGTAAGGAATATTTGATCCATTAATCATGTAATGTTTGATCTAATCTTCACTTTCCATTCTCTCAAAAATGTCCAAAGCTTTTATTTAGAAAGCCACATTTAGCATAGATATCAACAAGAGCAGTTCCCAAAACTGGATCCAATTTTAGTTTCTCCTCCTCTATATAGCCACCCATTGAAGTGTTCCAAGAAACCAAGTTGTTTGCTGCTGGAAATTCATCAAATAGTTTATGGCCATCTCCAATATAGAAGCTTCTCAAATTGTTGAACAATATAGAAGCTTGTATTGGGTAATCGCTGATAGAATAGCCTCTAAGCATTGTATTGAACATGTAAAGATTTGGGTTTTGTATATAACTGAAAATGGATGCTGCATATTCTATATCAGAAGACTTTTTGCATGATTTTAGTAGAGAATTGAGCTCCTAATTTAATGCAAGAATGGAATAGGATTTGGCATTGAGATTTCTGGAATATAATCCAAACCTATACCTCTGCCAAAAGGCATTACCTAAAGTCATGAGCAAGCCACCAACAGTCTTAAGGTGGCAAATTTCAATAGTTAATCAAAATGTTAGCCTTGAAACACTAGGAACACACTTGTTGGAGAATCCTTCATGGAAGAAATATTGTCCACAAGCTTCCAGCCAAAAAAGAAAAACAAAGCCTCACAGGTAAAATGTCACCAATCATAATTGCAATCATGTAATGTTTATCAGATTATTGCTGATACAAGCAATGTTTGATTTAGCATATTGAGGCAAATTTTCTCAATTAACTCTCAATAATGGTAGATATCAAATTGAGATAACTTTTCTCAATCAAATTAATATATTACAAAAATTGTTTTAACATTCAAAACTTCTCAATCAAATTGACAAATTACAAAATTGCTTTAACATTCAAAACTTGAGATAATGTTGTACAATATTTCTGCCATAATGCTGATAGGTATCACGTGTTACTAATTGTTCTACCATAATTGTAAAAGACTACAAACAATTATAATCCTAGTCAAGCTGCATTTTCTTCATTTTCTTTCTCATGGCCTCCTCAAAGTCACTACTTGAGAGGGATAGAAGCTAGTTTAGCAGCAGCATCACTCTAAACTCTTTCATTCGAAGGGTCCCTTTTCTTCATTTCTTCATGGTTGGCAAATGTCATACCCCACATAAAGAAGGGTCCCTTTTCTAATTCATCATGGTCAATTTGCATCTCTTCATCCACATATTCTTCATTTGCTGAATCTTCCTCATCATAGTCACTTTGTTCTTCAATTGCAGTATCACTTCCACTTTCAAAATCTATATTTTCCAACAACAAAAAAAGTTCAAAACCAAGTGAATTTAAGGTACTCCCATATATATAAGTGATTTCAAATCTGAAAGGTACGCCCACATGAATCAAATCTAAAATAGAATTTCTACTTGGTTTCAAAGGGAAAATGAAAAGAAAAATTACTAGACACGCAGTTATTCTTCATCCCTAACTCCGTGTCATCGAAATTGGCAAGCTCCATGACATGTTCGGGCACCTCCACGTCATGTTCAGGTATTACCTCATTGCTGGCCAGATCCACATCATCTTCATCCCAATCCACATCGTCTCCCAGATTCCCATCTAATGCCATTCTCACTGAACACCTCTATCTTCTTAAATGGAGCAAATCGCCTTCCCTTTTCTTATGCTCTGTTCCTCAATCTCAACCCTCAAAAAACATAAACTGAATGTGTGAATTTGTTGTTGGTTTTACAAAAATTAATTATAAAGCTAAAAATTAAATAATGAGGTGGAAAATAAAAAAATTTATGTGGGAGAAATTAACGGAAGTTAGTTAAGGATGTTGATTACACTCAAAAAATTACTTTAGGGTGCCAATTGCACCCTTAAATAGTTTAGGGTGATAATTGCACCACTATAATTAGTTTATGGTGCTAGATGCACCTTAATCCATTTACATATTAGTATTTCAGCTAGACTTTATTAAGTTTTCACCACTTTAAAATCCATTTCTTTTACTGTTCATATAAATCTACAAGTGATTCAAATTAAGAAAAACAAGTTTACCTATAAGCGCATAACACTAATTTGAATTTTGAATTTCTAATAAGAACATTTTTCAAATCAAATCAGTCACGAATCTTTTAGTAGAGTATTCTTTATCTAGCGCAAAAATAATGCCGTTCCTTTTGGCTGAACTTACAATCGAATTTTATGTTAATTCATATCAAAGATTGAATCATTTGAAATCCTAGTCAATTACCGTACTTCTCTAGGATCCATAAATAAATGCCCTCGGAAAAGTTGAAGAAATATCGAAAAGAATACATCTCTTCCTGAGAACATCATTTATTATTTATTATTTAAATAAATAAAAGGTACATCGGTTGGGGTTGAAATACTCATGATCCTTAAACGTTAAAACTACTTACCTAGTTTGAATAAATTATAAAAATAGATAAATTAATTATTAATTCATTATAGTAATTATAATAAATAAAACCTAATCTCCCTAAAATAACTCTATATATCACTAAATTATATCAAAGTACAAATTAAGTCCTTTAATTTGAGAAAAAAATAATAAATATAAAACACAATTAATTAAAGCCATAGATTTAAGAGTAAAACTAAGCAATGAGGACGCACTAGCATGGGGTAATTTTACATCTATTTTAACAGATTCTCAATAATATTCTCCATCAAGAGTACATTTAGAATTAAATAACTGGAGTTGAAACATAAAAAATCTTGGTATAATTTTTCCGCATATAATTTCAAATTGTGATATTAAATAGTTGATTTGTGGAAAATTTACTGTACTACAGTATTTGTCCGTTGGTTTATAACCTTTAGAATAATTGCAAAGCTACAAAAGCCCTTATTATCAGTCGCATAGTTAAGAAAACTGTAGATGCACAAGGTTATGGATGAAAACTACAAGAACCACGTAAAAACAGCACATGTAGGGCACAGTAAAGCGTTCACAAATTTCTACATAAGCTATATCCATCCTGTTCACTAGCAGTCCAAACATTTATGCAATCAACTAAGCAGCAGAAAATTTGCCCCAAAAACCTTTTTTTGTTGATCAATTCTAACCTGGAAAAGTACCATCTCTTTCATGTGGATACTTTTAACAAGAATTTCAAAGATTTGAAGTAGAAGTAACCAGTAAGAGACCAGAAGACATAATTAAAGTGTCATAACTGAAAGTATACAATGAAGAAAGGTGTCTCCACCAAAGCATAACATTTTATAAACCAACTAGCCTTTCATTCAGAGAAAGAGAAGCCACTAAAATAAATTGTTAATGAACAAAACACTAAAAGGCATGGAGATTATTACTGACATCAGAAAACATGCCCCAAAAAATCCTTTAATTATGTATATTTGTAATTCCACACAATTCATTACCCCTAAATTATTTTGATGTATTAGCTATAGATCCAAGGATTTTCATTCAGTTTTTGCCACAAAGAATCGAGAGATGGCAACACATAGTCAAATTAGCATATACACAAAGGTTAAAACACATACAACTTAAGTTTCTTACTTTCTCCCTTACAGAAAGAGGCAGGGAAAAGGGCAAAAAACATAATCTTATTTTATAACAAAGCAGCAAACTAATTGTCACCAATAACACCTTTAGCACATCTCAACCAAGCTTCCAAAAGGATGGCATAAGGGCATGGCTACAACATTAATCTCTATACGTAGGGGAATTAATGGTGGAGGAGATGCAGCAGTACTAAAACTAAAGTGCTGAGTACAGTATTTATTTAAATATTCAGAACTAAGTCCCGGATAGATGGGAACATTAAAAGTTTAATTGAAAACTTCAAGTCCATTGACGCAGTAAGACAATCAAGGTTAAAATATGCCCAGAGTTACCATAACGTAGAATTTCAGTTAATCCCCCCAGAGCAGGGGTCTAAGAGGAGAAAATGGATATCTAAATATCCATCGGAAAATCACTTAAAGAATCTAATATTCTCAATTAAAGGTCTGGATCAATAGTCCAATTCTTTCTATGATTCTAATTACTATAGCTAACAACATATACCTCAGCAGGGAACCAACCCTGCAAGTCATCATGTGACTTCAATAACCTGCTGACACTAATTGAAATCTATCATAAACAATATGCAGCTAAACATAAAACTAAATAATAGGAAACAGAATCCTACAACGGATGTCACATCTTAACATAGGTTTACCAAGCAAAACTCATAGAAAGATCATGATTCACACAACTCCACTGTGATTCTAACTAAAGATCATATCTAGAAATATGACAATCTATCTTGCAACAATCTGATTATCGAAGGGAAAAAACAGATATGCCTATAACTAGAAACACAGCTGATTGCAACTGTAGTGCTCTAGACTGATGAGATTCTACCTTCAGCTGTCTATGCAATAATGCAATACAGACTTGCTAATGGTTCATCTGACTTCTAGATAGTGGTCACCTGCATTAAGTGCCCTGTGCCTATGAGATGTGATGCTTAAACCTGCACGGAACTTCTATAGCAAAGCTTAGGCATAAATCTATCTTGCATAAGGGTGGTAACGACTACTGCCTCCATAACCTCCTCTACTACCATACAGTGCCCCTGGGCCACCATAGCCAGCACCAGGGCCAGAGTCATAACCCCCACCAGAACCAGGTCCACCATAGCTTGCAAAGCCCCCAGTGCCTCGCCCGTATGCCCCTAGTCCACTTCCACCATATCCATCACCAAGGCCCCCCATATAAGAACCATAGCGACTAGAATAGCCAAATGATGAATCACCTCGATACCCAGAAACACCACCTCCACCACCACCATAGCCTCCAAAACTATCCCCATACTCATCACCACCATACCCACTGTAATCACCAAGCCTGCTGCCAAAACCTCCAAGTGACCTATAAGAAGCAGGACCAAAACTGCCACTGCCAAAACCGCTATAGGATTCGCCAAATCCACCATAACCATCACTGTATGGGCGTTCCCTATCACTACCAAATGGAGGAAAAGATGTTGAGTTTGAGGCTTTCTTGGGTTCAGCCTTCTTGATCTCAACCTACAACAAAGAAGTAAGTCAACCTAGATTCTTCCATAAGCAGAATATTTTAGCCTGGCTTGAGAATTAACCTGTAGTAAACCCACTTATACCTAGAGTCGAACAGCATAGCTCCAACATGAAAATATAGTTTGGCATTATATTGCACAACAGAAAGTAAAAGCAAAATAACTTCACGAATATGTCCTTTTGAATTGGAACAAGTTGTTGCTTCACTATACAAGATACCATGGGCTTGGTTCACATGAAATATCCTGAACAACCAAATAGAACTCACCTGAGTACCAGCCATATCAATCATGTTTCCATTTGCCAGCAAATTATTAACAATTTTTTCAGTGTCAAACACTACAAATCCAAATCCTCGAGAGCATTTAGTAGTATGATCACGAATGATCTCATGCTCCACAACCTTTCCATACTTTGAAAAGAAGTTCTTCAATTCATCTGACAATCACAAGACAAATGGAGAATATTAACTTCATTAGCTAATGAAAATAGTAAAAAGCCAATTAAAGAAAGCTAGAATCCAAACCTTCGCTTACTGAGGTTGGAATACCACCAACAAATATCTTCTTAGTTTTAAAATCATTAGCCTGTGATGAGCCCTTTGGTATTGTCCTTTTGATCTCCACCTGACACAATTATCATGGAATCTAAAGCTCTAAGCCTCAAAATTATAACAACACATTTGTTTTTGAAATTATTCCAACTACACTAGTTGTTAAATTTTGACAAACTAATCACGCTTTCACCGGCCCCCCACCCCCAATTGTTTCTTGGGCGCAAGAGCGTATCTGAGCTACAATGACATCATCCATAATGTTCAAAAAAGGTTGCCAGTGAAGCAACCACAAAGAACCCTAAGCTTTCGAGCCAAAAAATCCTATGTGCAAGAGAAGGAGAAAACTGGAAACTAAAGCATATTGATTAATAATTCAACAAGTATATTAAAGTTTACAGAGCATCAAGTGAAATAAATCAAAGGTGAATACAGAAAATTAAATATACAACATCGATAGGTAAAGAGGAACTAGATTGCAGCAAGAGATTAAAGTGGAGTTATTAACTTCACTAAAACGATGGATTGATTAACCTGTATAGAGGATATAACTACAGTAAAACAACATAAGTCAAGTTTGGTTTATCTTTTCCCCTCATGGAAAAAGTCAAGATTAAACGCGCGGAGTCTACCTGCTTGCTATTGATCACATGGTTCTCCTGAATAACGTGGTCAACAACAGAAGGATCTGCGTAGGTAATGAAACCGAAACCCCTAGGTCGACCCGTATGCCCATCTTTCACTATCACCGAATCTGTTATCTCCCCATACTTCTCAAAATACCTGACGAATTGTTCTGAACCAACAAACCGACCAAAAGATCCCATCAATGAAATTAGATGGTTCAGTACAAAGAAACAGACTAAAAACATAAAAAGGGAAAAGCATTCTCACCGAGCGTTGTATCTCTTGCTAGCCCTCCAATGAAGATTTTTCTGCATAAAAAAATTTGAATTTAGTCAAACGGGGGTGAAGAAGATAATACAAACGGCGGGAGAAAAAACAAACCCAGGACTGGCACCATCGCCGGAGTGAGGATTGTCACCCTTCCGGGAGCCCATGGTGTAATAGGAATCCGAGATGAGCAGATCGGAGCTCGAGACCTTGGTCGCAGAAGCTACGACCACCGCAGATTGCGATGGGATAAACAGAGCAAAAGGAGAAGAAACTAAGGTTAATGGGGGCTATAGACGGGCAGTGGCGTCCCTTTCCTTTAAAAACAGCGGGTCGCACTTGGATTGTTGTGGTTGCATTGATGGAGAATTTACCTTGTAGAGTTTGGCTCAATCGATAGAAAAGGAGGGAGAAATTTTAATAGAAAGAAAGAGGAGATAAAAAATTTTATTATTATTTTATTTAAATTAATATTAAAGAAGAGAAGGAGAATAATTTTTATATTATCTTATTTGATTTAAGAAAGAAAATGAGAAAAAATATTTTTATATAAATAAATTTATTTTATATTATTTTATAGAATATTTTAATAAAATATAATATAAGGATAATAGTGGGATATTAAAAAATTATAAATATATTAATATTATAAAATAATAAAAATATACTTCTCTATTTAAATATTTTGATTAGCCAAATAAGAGGAAGGGAGTAAAATCCCTACCCTCCTCTCCCTTCCCCTCAAATTATTTATATCAAACTTACCCTTAAAGTCAAAAGACAGATAAAGAGTCAAAAGTCTAACAAGACATACAAATATTTTTACCATATGAAATTGAAAATACTAAAAAGAGGATCTCTAGATTGAGTATAAGCATTAATATGTCTTTTTAAAATTAAAAAAAATGACAAAATTACTCCTTGAAGTTTATGCTAGAGAATTAAGCTCAGACTTACATCATCCTTCCTTGAAATTGACTCACACCTCCCTTTATTGTGGTAGAAGAGTGTCTGTGCTCATTATAGCACTATTCAAGTCAAAAATCTCAAATAAGACACACCTTATTGACGTCGAAGCTCTATTCAAGTACAAGACAAAAAAACTCAATATTATATTTCCGTTGATGAATTCCTATTTTATCATATTATTTTTTATTTATTTTAAAAAATTTATCATATTTAATAGGCATTATTATAGTAGTTTTGCTTACATTGTGCTTTAATTGATTATATGAATTAAATAATTAAAAATATTATTTCATGTGTTTTTATTAATTTTATTATTTCTCTTGATTAAATTAATTTGTATGAAGGTATTTTATTTTTATATATTTCAGAAAATTGAAAAAAATAAATAAATGATTACTAGGACGCATATCAACTACTATACAATTATACTATATAAAGAAGGTTAATTAAGAAATTGCTAAATTGAAGGAGTAAAATATAATATCTAATTAGAGAAAAACAAAATACCTCTAATAATATTATATTATATTAATATTATATTTTAATATATTAATTCATTAATTTAATATAATATAATATAATACTATTATTATGTTATATTATATTAAGTAAATATCATTTGAATTAATTCAAATATAATTTCTCAATATCTAACATTTGAATTTAATCAAATGATAATAGATAAATGTGTTATCTTTTCCTATTTTCTTATTAATTATTTTATCTCTTTTATCCTATTACTTTTTATTTGAATTGTTTATAAGATATTGGAATTAAAAAAGATTATCTCTAGAGATACCGGAGAAGATGATAGCTTGGAAGGATACTGAAGATAAATAGAGATTATCATTATATTTTAGAGAACCAATCAGTGAATAGATCCATATCAACATGACTCACTCTCAAAAGCTATATAACCACAAGGCTCCTCTATTGAAGACACCAATCACCACCACCTTCACAATCATCTTCATGTTTTTTCACAATTACATCCATGTGGTGGCTTAAGTTCCTGTGTTTTAGAGTATGAGTTGAACAATTTTATGTTTTAATCTTTTCTTTTATACAAATTTATGATTTTCTAGATTTAGGTTTTGAGATTTGTATATGTTGGACCTAGGGTTTCGATTGATACACCTTTGTAATCAAACCCTTGGATTTATTATTTCAATTAGGATTTGGTATTCCTCTTATAATTATTCATGTTGGGTTCACATGTTTAGTTATAGGGTTTTCAGTTGAATATCCATCTTAAATGAACAAATCATTTATTGTTTAATTCATCACATGCTAAGTGGATCTTCACTAATAATTTTTGATACAATTGTATGCTAGATCTAGGTATAATTATAGATTGTTTGATTATTGTTAGTTCTAGGTAGATAGGCTGGATCACCTAAGAAGGGTAAATTGAGTGAATAATGACTTTTGATAATATTTTATGACTCTTTAAAACCTTTCTTAGTAAAACAATGTAATTTGAAAAGTTTAATTGAAAATACAAATCAAAGAGTTAAGGAAGAAGAGTTTGCACAGATAATTTATCCTAGTTTGGTCTTTCCTTGACCTATGTTCAGTCCTCAGCTTCCCACTGAGATTTTGCAATCCACTATAAATACCAAGATTACAACGGGCTCTTGGTAGCCTTTATAACTTCAATTTTAATGGATCATTAAGAACCATCTCAACCTTTACCAACACACTATGGTAGCTACACTCCACCTTAAACTGATACGAGTAATTCCTAACCTTGAATCCCCTAATTCCAATGTTTTGCTCTCAGATAGTTGAAGAAATGAAGGGTGAATCTAACTCTCAGAAAGAGTGAGTATATAGACATTGAAGCTCATTGAAAAATCTCTCTCTCAAAGAATAATACATGAAGATTGGAGAGTTGGAATGTTTTCTGGGTTACTAGCTATTTGATGCTTTCATGACTAAGTATTGTTGATATCTTATCATCCTATTATCATTTATCGTCACCTTTAGTTGCCAACGTCAAAACTTTGAATGCTTTTCTATTTATAGTTGATCTTTGTAACCATTGAGCATTGTTTCCATTGAGGTTCTCTTCTATTGAGTTTTCTATCTGTTGGAAATATGACCATTGAACTAGCCTATATATTTGTTGAGGCTTTTGTCTTTTTGTCATTGAAAGCCTGTTGGCTTTGCTCTTGGCCTGATCTCTGATGTAGCTTTTATCTTAACGGAATATGAACTCTTTGATACTAATTCTATAAACACTTCAAGATTTAATTGTTAGTATATAAATACGTGAAGTGAGGATTTGAATAACTAGCATTAAACTTGACTAGATTTAATCACAACAAAAATGATGATAGAATAATACATGTTCATTCAAATTAATAACCCAAATTAATGATCAAGTGTATAAGATTAATTTTGTTATAAACACTTTCATATCATATGAAGACTATGGTTGTTATTAAAGATAATGCTAGATTAATCCATTACCTAATTGATTAATTACATTTAATGAATAAAACAAAAAAAACATTATAGAGGTTTGATTTTTCTAAACATATATGAAGTATTCTTATAAAGATAAATTTATCAAGAGATTTGTCATGAAGAAAAATGAAGAACATATGCAAATTGTTACTTAAATTAATCATTTGAAGTATGAAATGAATTTATATCGTAGAGCTATACTTCAAATTTCAAAAGATTTTGGGATTAATCGATTACATAATCGATTAAGATAAATTAATTGAATGCTCAGTCGATTAATGTGTTTAGAAAAATGAATGAGAAATGATTTCAATATATATTAATCAAACAGTTAATTTGTTAATATAAATTAATTGATTAACAAATCAATTAATTAGTGTATATTTGATTTTCATAAAACTGAAACTTTAATGATTAATTGAACAGTTAACATATTAATACAAATTAATCAATTAATAGTAATATCTTTATTTCTGTTTTCAATGTATTAATCGATTAACCAATCGATTAATTGGCTTTTCAGCTTAAATACAAAAGGTAAGTCAGTCGACATTAATCGATTAATTGATTTTCTTTTTAAAACAAAAGACTACCTTTTCAATTAATCTGACATTCAATTAATCGATTAACTAATCGATTAATACTCAATAATCGAATACCTAATCGATTAACTTCTTTTTTTAGCTTCATTTGATTCCAAAATCATTTTCATTACTTCAAAAGCAATTTTTCACAACATTAATTAACTTCATTCTCTTTTTCTCTTTTGACATCATCAAAACATATATATACTAACTTCTTCCCCTTTTTTATGATGGTAAAACTTGTAATAGTAAAGTTAATTTGAAAAACTTTTAAGTTCAATTTCATTACTCAGAATAAAATAAGACAAGATAGTAGGCAATGAATAGTGCATGGAAATCATCATTAATACTTTAAAAGCGTTACAATGAACGAAAAACAAAAATATACATAAACACATAAAAAAATCATTAGTCATCAGTCAAGTGACTCCGTGGAGGATGATTCCTTCTTCTCTTCACTTTTTCTATCCCCTTTTTGACATCATCCAAAAAGGTCAAGGCAAGGGAAGGAGGAATGACTAGAGGAAGCTGTGGTAGTGGTAAGACTGATGCTATGCTAATGGGAGGAAGTGATACAGTTAAGGTAAGTGTGGGAGTAGGTGTAAAATCTAAGGTTGTGGCAGAGGAAGGCACTAAGGTAGAAGTGGGTTGAAAAAGTTGAGAAGGTTAAGGGTCCTAAAGCTCTTCTTCAGTGAAGGAGGGTCCCATTCTATGGATGTATGCCAATATAAGGTTCTTGACATAGAACACTTGCCTCATGTCTCTCTCTAACCTTTTCCTTAAATTCTTGGAAATCCTATATATGAGCTTCAAATATAGTATGGATCCCACAGCTATGTCTCTCTTGAGCCAAGTTAGCTTCTTTCCTAGAAGTTATGAGTCTGCTCTCTAACTCTGCAAACTCAGTCTGAAGGTACCTCTGAATAGATACTCCTATAAAGGATAGAGCTATAGAAACTTGTGGTCAGGCAGAGGAATGCCCTTCATCCTGAGGAAGTGAAGTATTGGCAAAAGGTTGCTTGGCATGAGGATCTCTGGGAGCTTTGCCCTCTTGGTATCATAAGGCAGCTTGATCTTCATCTTATTCAACTACATCATACCAAAAGCACTGATCTCCTCCTTCTTTCTTCCCTCCATATGGTGAATGTTATAATACTTGAGGATAAAGTAGACCAGCTGTGGGAAAGGCATCTGAGTAGTCCTCATCCTCTTTAGGAAGAAATCCCTCATCTGGCTATAGATGAAAGCTCCCAGGTTAAGCTTCTCTCCACTGATAATCCTTACTAGAGTGATATAGTCCTATTGGTTCATGTAACTAAGCTCAAAGACTTGACAATCATGCACCGGGAGTAGATGTAATAGATAATGTGGTAATGATCGCACATGTAACTCAGGGTGAAAGTTAGGCATCCCGGATAAGGCTTATTGGTATGAAGCAGAATATGGTATGCCTTAGCCTAATCTACATGCTTAATCACTTGATAAACTCTTATTTGTATTGATTTTAATGTGTTTAAAGAGAGTTCTATTATTGATTTTTATCCCTATTTATCAATATGTTAAAGAATTAATAAATAAAATAAAATTGGAACAAGTGGAAATAAATTGGTATGATTCTAGTCATTGATTGGATAAATAATATATTTCTTTTAAATTTCCATTACAAGCCAATATAGTAACCATCCAATAGATTAGGTGGAGGTTAGTGAGAATGAACTAAATTGACAGTTGGACAAAAGGAGATTTAAGCATGTGCTAGAGGGGAGAAGTTAACAAATTAGTCATGTGCTAGAATGAACAAGTGGGCTAACAGATTGTAAACTTGGAGCTAACAGAAATCACATGGGAGAAGGCAAGACGAGAAAATGCACGTGCTGAGGAGGAAACTGATCCATTCATGCACCCATTCCATTGTCACGCAATCTGCCACCTCTCTCATATTTTTCACACAGCATATATACCTCACGCCATTCAGACCATAGCATCCATCCCATATCACATACACAAAACATCATGCTCTCCTACAGATTCCACATTCCAGCTTTTACTCCATTCTCTCACTCTATCATAGATCGTATACCACATACTCTATTGAGACACATCATCTCTCCACCTACATTTTCTCTCTTTCATCTGTAACTATCCTCTATTCTAATCAATATAACCAAAGGAAAGTTCTGCTTCCATCTTTATCTTCTACTTCTGCACTTACCATAACTGTTGCTGGTTTTACTGCTGCTATTAAAGTTCTGACAGCAATGGAAGGCTAGAGTTGCTATGCTTTATTGGAGATGATACTAAACCAAAATCCTTAATCTGAAATAGAAAGTTTCAATTATGTCTTTCATTCAGATTTAATTGTATCGAGTTGATGTAGTTACTTCTGGTTTTATTGGTTCAATTAGAGTTAATCGATGATGAACATTAGGGAACCGAGTTGGATTTCCTGATAATGTTTAATTAAGTTTTGATTGCTCCTTATCCTTGAACAGTTGGACATGGTTGTGGTTAATTAGAGTAATTCTATAAGCAGAGTACAGTTGTATCTGTTTAATTCATCTTCTTTTACCTTTTGAGTTGAATGATTCTTATTTCTCTATTCAATATCTGCAAGTTATAGCTTTGGTAGAGATTTAGCTAGTGAATTGTTAGCTAACATAATCTAATTCAACTAATTAACTCTTCATATTCTGTGGATAATGAAGGTAAGGTAATCTCCAAGGGAACACACTTGCTATTGATTCATATCATCATCATTAACACCTAAAATCATAAATAGTAGTATAGGATTTACACTCAGAATTTATCCAAACATCTCATCTCACAATTCATTTGATTAAATTGTTAATTTGTGGCTCATTGGATTAGTTAGGAACTTCAGCATCTATTTAGGCTCCTTGTGAATTGACCTAGGTTAGCTTCACTTTACTATTGGTTAGCTTAGTTTCTTTTGATAATTAAAATGACAATTATTAAAATGGCATCTTTGCCAGGGAGCCTTACTTATTAAGGTTTCCTAAGTAATTTGCTGGACCTTAAAAACATAAAAAGAATATAGGTGTTTTAGTTTTTCTACAAATTTACTGTTTTGTCTTTTCAAGTTGCGACCAATTGCCTGTTTAGTCGTGACTATAATGCAAAAATTGATTTATGAGAGTGCATGTGATTTTTAGTCGTGACTAGATACACATTTGGTTACAACCTAAAATCATTGTTAACTCATATTTGCTCTCTATAACTTTTAGTAGTGACCGGATTGCTTTTTAGTTGCAACAAAAAATTTTTATCCATAGAATTTTCTTCTATGTTATTTCCAGTCGTATCAAAATTGACACTTAGTCATGACCAAAAATTAGTGTTACTCTCTACGATTTTTAGTCGTGATCAGAGTGACATTTGGTCGCAATAAAAAGCTTTTAATTTCAAGCATTTGCTTTCTGTGATTTTTAGTCACAACCAAAGTGACATTTGGTTACGACCAAAATTTTGATTAAAAAAATTTGCTCTTTGTGACTAATAGTCGTGACTTGAAGTATACTTTTATTGCGATTGCAGCTCTCTATGATTGTTAGTCGCGACTAAAGTCTTGTTTAGTCATGGCCTGAACTTTTTGTACTGCAATTACTGGATCTCGATTTCTGAAATTGCTGCATTGTTAATATACTCGATATCCTATATAATTGTTGAGTGTAATTTGCATGTCTAAAAGCCCTGAATTCTTTCCTTTATATAGAGAAATCAATAGTGTCATATTCTATTTTTTCCCTATCTGTATAATACTGATAGTGGAAAGAGGTTTGGAAAGGATTGTGATGATGAATAAAAAGGAAAAATAATGATTAGATAAAGGTATAAAGATGAGGGACTAAATTGAAAAGTCTAAAAGTTCTATGGTGCAAAAATGAAAGTAGAAATAAACTTTGGGCCATTAAGTGTAATTATGAAAAGTTGAGGGCCTAAAGTACAATTTTAAAAAGTTCAAGGGCAAAATGGTAATTATCGAAAGTTGAGCAAGAAAAGGCCTAAAAATGCCTAGAATCATATTAGTCCCAAATTTTTCCAGTAAATAGAGAAAATTATTCTGATCAGTTTGACGCAACACATAAATTTGATTTGAGGTCCCAAAAAATTTATATTAATTTTTGAAAAAAGGGAAATTAATATAGTATCCTCTAGACCTCAGAATCAGATAAACTTTGACAGTAAATTTTTATAATTAATTTGAGAATTTATAAAATTGACAGAGCTCAAAAAGTAGTTTTGTAGAATTTATAATGGATTAAAACACCCGATAAATATGTTTCAAGGGAGTTTCTCAGGAGTTGAGCCCATGAAGGTAGTGGATCATGTAGAGGGCCCAAAATAGCATCTTATAGGCACAGTAATATTTTCAAATGAGCGTGTGAGCTAGGGCTAATAAAGACAGGGAAAAATATAAAATTACGAAAATGCCACTGAGTAGCCACTGCGTTATGTCATTGAATCATAGTTAAAAGAAGGGCATTTTGGTCATTTGACTAAGGTTAGACAGTCAAGGAGAGTTCTTAGAATAGTTGATCAAGTTTAGGGAATACTCGGATGATGTGTGAAAAGGCAATAATGCCCTTGAGGTATTAAAGTAAATAAAGAAAAACCAAGGGGCGTTTTGTTAATCTACCAAGGGATCTGTAATTAAGTTTAGACCTAGTATAAGAATATTAATGATAGAAAGAATTTGAATACTGGATTTAAGGTTAGAAAGCATATTATAGAATCTCAGAAAAATTAGATTCAGAAAACAATCTGGTTTTTGGGAAATTGGACTGAGTCGGTACCGGATTAGACTGGAATTTTTCTAGATGCTTCCTCCCTTTGTAATTTTGTTACATGGGCTATGAGATGTCCTTTGATGGTGTCATCCCATTGGCTTCTAGGGCAAGCTAATCTAAGATCAAATATGAGCTATTAGATCAACTAGTGCACAAAGTGATCTTGGCCATTCATTTTCCATATAATTTTTCTATAAATACCCCCATTTTTCTGCACAAAAACATGGCCCTTAGAACCCTTGGGGAGGTGCTACTCAAATAAAGAGTCAAGTGAAGAAAAAGAAGATTCAAAGTATCAAAGTTGAAGCTAGCTAGAGATTAAGGTAAGTGATCTATCCTAACTTATTTTCCTTTAACAAGGTAGCTTGAACTTAGGGTCTTCATGGAAGAAAGTTGAGTTTTCTCTAAGGTGTATATGCTGTCCAAAACCTTAGATGAAAGGAGAAAGAAGAAATTAAAGTTAGAGATATGTGATTAAAGCTTAAACAAGCTAGTTAGGTGATTGATTGTTGAATTAAGTTGATATTCTTCACTTTGCCATAGTTAAACCATTTTAGTATGCACTATTCATGATATAAGGAGATGGAATTTTAATGATCTAATGCTTCCATTGAATTCATATGATGATTTTGTGTAGGATTGGATAGGTTTTGAACCTTGGAAGTATTGGAATTCCAAGTTGTAGTTTTTAAAGTTCTTCTCTATTACTGTTCACTTTTATGAATAGTGATTAGAATTTCATGATTTTGATGTTTTCAATGGTTTTAAAATGAAAAGTTGTGTGGGATAAAGTAGAGAAACAAGTATAGGAAGCATTGGAATTTTTCCAATGTGAGAAGTTGATGTTTCCAATATGAGAATTTTTGGAAGAATTATGCATTGTTTAGTACCGTTTGCTACTGAGATTTCCCCAAAAATCTCACTCCATCCATGTAATCCCAATCCCAACAGATTCATGAATGATGAAAGAGGATGAAGAAGTGTGAAGAGAAGTTAGGGATTGGATAGTGTAAATGTTATGTGAAGAAGGGTTATGTGTAATGATATTATATGACAAGTTAAACAATAATGTTCATGATGTAATAAAAAATAGTAAATGAAGGAATTAATGTATAAAATTTTACAGACATTGATTTAACATGTCAAGCTTCATTATGACACCAAGAACATCTTATTTCAATGTCAAAGAGAAAGAATTTTCCAAAAACTGGGACCAGAATATGTTTTCAGGAT
Organism: Leucaena leucocephala; assembly: GCA_037074615.1. Taxonomy (NCBI): domain Eukaryota; kingdom Viridiplantae; phylum Streptophyta; class Magnoliopsida; order Fabales; family Fabaceae; genus Leucaena; species Leucaena leucocephala. The sequence goes on along the minus strand of CM073515.1, from coordinate 19,291,642 downwards.
TTTTGACCAAATGAATAGTAATCTTTGATGATTAAACTGTATTAATTGGCTAAGCATTTGGTCAGGAAATTATTTTTTCCTTAAATTTCAAGATATTATCTTCACATATCTTTTTGAACCACTTCATTTTGATTTTTCTATAATTAATTATGATTTTTTGAAGTTCGTCAGTTAATCTGGAATACCATATAAACAGTAACTCGAGAAGAGTAAAATTCTAAATTTAGCTAATGGACTTCCAAGGTTTTGTAAGGGGTTCTAAATACTACTAAATGATCCCTAAGATATACAAAAGTAAGGATATTTCAAATAAAACACTTCAGCAAATTAAGAAGGCTAAATTCTTAAGCAAGCTAGTATTGCATCTGTTGTTGAGCTTAGTTCTTCTAGTGAATCTATTACAACTCATACTGAATTAACATTTGATAATATCTTAGATAATTATTTTGCCATTGAGCATGTTAATGATTATGAAGCTTATACTTATAATTAGAATAATCAAAATAAGTAACATGAAGAGCATAACATGAATAATAGACGAGCAAGTAAAAGCATAAGAGAATTGACTTCTTATAATGCAAACTTTGATCCTTTTCACACTTGTCCTACTTTAAATGTTAATTTTGAGCTGGAAAGTCCTTTGTTAAGTAACTTACCAAAACTTTATGGATTGACAGGTGATATGACATAAATTGTGTATGATTTCTAGAACATTTTGAGGATTTTGTGATAATTTTACCATTCATTTTATGCCTAAAATTGTGTTTTTGTGGTAATACATGATTATGCTTGGCAATATACTAATTTAAGGATAAAATGGTAAATAAACTCCTTCAAACTGCATATATGTTGGTCTTTAGTAATTGGTTGGACTTTTACGTGAGCTTTGATGTTGAATTGCAGGTATTTTGGAGGAGAACCAAGGATTAATGTGAGTAGAAAAGGGATCAAAAGACAAAGAGAACCAAATCAAGGATAGCAGCCTTTATGCACTTCAGTCGGGACCAAGGTGTCCACAGGTCGTGACCTCACCTTTTTTGGGAAGTTTTCCTGCGTTCATAGGTCACAACCAAAAATAGGATCTGGTTGTGACCAAAGAAGAGAATCAGTGAAGTTACGTGTTTTTTATTAGGTTTTTCTAGGTTTAAAAGGATAGGGAAGCTACAAACATGGGGGAGGCTGGTTTTTCACCTGATACGGAAAAGAAGTACTACTCCAATATTCTCTCCATACTTTCTCCATAATCTACCTTCATATCTTCCATCATTTATCCTTCCATCATGTTTTTCTCTACTTTCTTCATGGCATCACATCTGAGCAGTGATTACAGCACAACAGGAGTCATGAGAGGCTAAATCGTTAGTCTCTTGTGATATATCACATATCTTGAGCTCATGGACTGCACTGTACTGGGGAGTTTTCTATTTTTATAGCGCCTTTTTCATATTTTGGAACTGCTAGATCTAAAGTTTTTATTGTATGAGTAGGGAATATGATATCAATTGATTATTCTGAGATTAGGTCTTATAATTTAATTTGGATGTTGGTTTAATATTAATATTTCAGTTTTGATTTGTGGATAATTGGGTTTTTATCAATGATTGTTGCTTATTGATTCGATTGCTTGAAATCTATGGTCATCGATCGATGATCATTCGAGGGTATCTTCATCATCTGATTTAATTACATGCTAAATAGTTTTTAAATAGCGCATTAATGGTTTTTGAACAAGCTTTGATCAAAGGAGTTTAAGGATTGTTGATGCTCTAGACTTAATCGATTGATTGAAGTTTTATTGAAGACTTAATGATTTTAAAACCCCCATATCATATTAAGAGCAAGGATATAAAGGTTTTCATCATCAAGACTTTTTCTCAACATATTTTTTTATCAATCCACTTATTTTCCATCTGAATCAAAAATATAAAAAATATTTACTTTACTGCACCTTTATTTTATTGCATAAAAAATCAACCAAACCTAAAACCATTTTTACTTTCACTCAAGCTTTCAATGATTTTGTCACCAATATGTTAAGGTTCTAATAAAAAGGGCTCCTTGAGAATAACGATAGGGTTGTGCCTTATACTGCATTAATATGGTGCAATTACTTTTGTTTTGATGAGTCAGATGACAACAATCCACCTAGTAATTGGTTCATTAGTAATTAGTCATCAATTTCATTACTTACCTAAGTCATTTTTTTGTTTGAATTTTAGTTTCTGTTATTTTCATTGCATAACATGTTGTAGTTTTTCAAGTTTTTGTGCATTTACTCTTTGTAAAAACCAGTTGTAAAAACCAGTTGAGAATTGAAATCCATTTTTAAGAACATTTACTCTCTGTGAACTCCAGTCGCGATAGTATTGGAAAATTTCCTCTTTGTGATTTTTGGTTGCGACTAGACCATATTTTAGTTGCGACGCTAAACCAAATTTTTAGAACTTTTATTCTCTGTGTAATTGGGTCACAACCTGAAAACCCTTGTGTCACGACCAGTTGAACTTTTCTGCTGTGAAACTTCTGTGTCTGATTTTGACTGTTTCCCTGGTTTTTCTTGATTGTTCCTGTGTTGCATGTGATGAAGAACTAAACTATTAGTGCCTTTTGAACCTGAAATTGAGAGACAACTTAGGAAACTAAGGAGAGAATTTAGAGAAGAGGCAAAGTCAATATAATCTAGCTCATCTTCTAGTGTTCCTGAATATAAAATTAGACTTAATTTAGAGATTCCATTAGAAATTTCTAACATGACTGAGATTAATCCTAATGGGCATGATGGGCATAATAGACAAGGAGAAAATAAAATACCAATGAATATAGAAGATAATAGAAGTGTGAGGGAAATAAATCATTCGCATGTGAATTATGATCCTTATAGTTTTTATACTGAAGAGCCAATTTTGAAATTAAAAGAGCTTTGATTGTAGCCTTACCTAAATTTCATGGTTTTGTAGGAAAATGTCCACATCAGCACATACAAACCATGCATATGATCTATTCTTCGATGAAGCCTCCAATGACTGCATTGGATGATGTCTTAAGGAGGTGTTTCCGTTTCACCTTGGAAGGGAAGGCTAAGGAGTGGTTTTATAATCTACCAACTAATTTCTCCACTCTTATATGGGATCAGTTGAAGTCAACATATTTATAACAGTTCTTCCTGGTTTCTAAGACAACTCAGATAAATAAGGAAATTACAAACATTCTACAACAAGATGGAGAGTCATTACATGAATATTGGACAAGATTTATCAACTTGTTGGCTCGATGTCTACTCCACAACATGACAAAGGCTAATCTGGTTGACATCTTTTTTGATGGTTTACTCCCTCACAATTAGGTGTCCTTGAATGCAGCAGCAAATGGCTCTTTGAGAGATAAGACTCCACAAGCAAGTTGGGAATTATTCTAGAAAATGGCAAATGAAGACCATCCAATTGAGGATTTAAGGAGAATGACATCATTATCTTCGAGTAATTCAAAAGAGATTTTGGCAAAAATAGAAACTTTAGGAAACCGAATGGAAAAGAAGATGAATTTAATTGAAAGAGAGTTGCATTCCACAAAACATGTTCATGCAGTGGGAATATCACAAGCACTAGTTACATGATGTGAGTCATGCGGTTTAATGATGCATGCTACAAGTACATGTGATAGATAGTATGAAGTAGCAGTAATGTATTAAGGGAGAGAAAATTAATACCAAAAGAGAGACCTATACTCTAATACATATAATCCTGGTTGGAGAAACCACCCAAATTTTAGGTGGGGGAGTGGGGAAAATAGGCCAAACTAATTCCAAGGAGGTAGTGCTTCATCAAGCAACTACCAAAATAATATAAGGTCTATAGTTCTAACTCACCATAATGCTTTAGTGGCATCAAGACCAGATGAGACTTTTCAATTGTTGAAGAGTATGGTTACACAGGTGAACAACATGGACGATAGAATGACCAATATAGACCACAACCTCAAAGATAATGACGATCAATTAACCTCCATGGCTTCAATCCTTCAAAGTATGTAAAAGGATAATGTTGATATGCATAGGAAACTTGGGGACTTAAGTTCCAAGAATGCAAATATTACAAGTCATTTAACTCAAGTTGCCAATACAGTGAGTGATATCAAAACGAAGAGCAGTGGCAGCTACCTTCGAATACTGTCATTAATCCGAAGGGTCTAAATGCTATATCACTCAGAAGTGGGAAAGAAGTCCAATTTCAGGAAGATAAAATAGTAAGGGAAGATATAGAAGAGTCTGAAGTTGAAAATCTAGCAACACAAAAGAATATTAGGAAATTAGAGTATTAAAGAACAACAACTTATGATCAAGAAAGTAACACAAGAGGAGAACTCACAAGAGGGAATATAGGAAAAGCAAGAAGAGAAAGTGATAATTCTAAGTCTAGCATACAAGGGAAAGCAAACTAAGGAGAAGGCAGAGTCGAGCAAGCAAGGAGCCTTTACGCATATAGGTAAGGAGGTAAGTATAAATGATTTCTCTTTTCCAAAAGCTTATTTTGCTAGAAAGAAAAAGATTGATTCTGAATTTGCAAAAGATGCTTTCAATCTCCTCAATAAGTTAGAAGTAAATATCCCTATAGTTGAATTCCTCAAAAGAAGTCCTAAATATACTAAAATTTAAAAAGAGTTATGTGCTAATAAGAAAACGTTTAGGCCTCTTGAGAGAATTCAAGTGAGTGCTAATGTGTCATAACCTTTTAAGGCTAAATTATCGGTTAAGTGCTAAGACCCAGGATCTTACATAATCCCATGCATTATAGGAAAGGTTCCTATTAAGGGAGCATTATTTGATCTAGGGGCTACCATTAATGTAATACCTTGGTTAGTATACCTAGTCTTAGGAATGAACAATCTTAGAGATACAAGTGTAGTGCTCTAATTAGCTGATAGATCAATTAGGTATCTTAAAGGAGTTCTTGAGGATATTCTAGTGCATGTTAAGGATTTAGTGTTCCCAACTGATTTTTATGTTCTGGACATATCTAGTGAACTAGTGAATGGGAGCACTTTGATCCTAGGCAGACCTTTCCTTCAAACTTCCAAGATAATCATTAGTATGAAGCATATTTCCATTACAATGGAAGTTGGATGACATGTAGTGACTTTTAATATGAACAAAGCAGTAAAGTATCCTTTTGATAATTCTGCTTTTGTTGAGTTAAATGCCCTCGATTATGCTATTAAAGAAACTAGTGATGAGCATGAATTGAGTTTGCATGATGATTATGATCCTATGTTGCATAATTTCTAGAATTCCATTGAAGCATTTTAGGAGCATGAGGATTCAGATTCATCTTTGAGTGCTTATGATAACTATTTTGAATCTTTTTACTGTATTTATAATTTTCCTTACTCTTGTGAAGGCAATGTATCATGTTCTCATTGTTCTGATATGAATAGCATGCTTTCAATTTCCAAAGATTTCTCATTTCCATCTAAATTTGATACAATATCATCATGATCTAGTAATAATGTATTTAGAAAGGAAGTTGTTAGTTATTTTATAGGAAAACAAGACATTATGGGAATTGGAAGTGGAACAAACAAAGAGAGGTCAAGCTTATGTGACCACAAGTCGCGACGTCAAGACCTGAAAGTCGCAACTAGATGTGAACTTGCTGAGGGAGAGACTCTCTGTGAAAAGGAGTCACAACAAGATGATTATTTGGTTGTGACCAATAACTCCTGAGACGATAAGTCGCGACGTGAGGATGATAAAATCGCGATTAAATATTAGGATGCTAAGAGATAGTCTCTCTGTGATCCCAAGCCATGACTAAAGGACGATTATGTCGTGACCAAACATTTCAAAGACACTGTCAGTTTGAGTCATGACGAGAAGTTGAAGATAACCCTGAGTGGTCGCGACTAGAAATGGCAGAAACAACTAGTGAATTTCAATTTCCTTAAGCTCCATAGTCTGTTGTTTTGGTTAAAGGGCCAATATGTTCTAACTCTACTTGTCCTTACTCATATTCACCAATTACCTCTCATACGTTAAAATTCTTAAATGATTTGACCTCAAATAATGATGCAAGCACAAAGGAGACTGATCTCAATTATTTTGTAGATGTGGACCAACTTAAGCTTGGTGCAATACTTGAGGAAATTGAAACAAGATGGAGAATATGAACGAATAGGAAGAGAGTGATCCTAAGTGTGTTGTAGCGGTATACCAACCTCTACAGTGTAAAGCACTTGAGGAACTGGAATATACAAAGGATATACAAGGAACACCACCAAAATTTGTTGCTAACATATACCAGCCACAGTTGGGCAAGCTCAAGTTTAAACAGGGAAAATTCACAACAAGCTTGGATGGACTTCGCAATGCAATCAAAGTGCATGATTTTGGTATGCTAAGGTGGAGAGAGAAGGCAATGGGTAAGATTTTTCAATCAAACAACAATCTCTCAAAATTTTGAGCTCCCACCACCGCCTTGAGGTTAGGTTGTTCCTTTCCTATCTCTTACCTTTTACAAGTTTTCTTAATATGGTATATGTTTGACATGTTGGTTTGATGATTGGAAAGGGATGGACCAGTAGAAATAGGAGTTAATTTTTTCCTTTTTTTCTGCTTGATGATTTAATAGGATAGCGTTTAATTTTAGTCTGCTTCTATTTTGAATGATACCCCTATGTTGCCATGTTATGTTTACTTATTGTTAGTTCTCTGAGCTGAATCCACACTCAATTACATGATTTTAGTTTACCCATCTTGTCATCTTTGCTTTCTTTTTATTGCAATGTATGATTTGAATGTGACTGTGGGCTTCACTATGAATTTGTGTTGAGTGATTTGTTGAACTACTGTGCTGAAGTTGGATTTAAATTGACCTTTTATAGAAAACTATCAAGTAGTAGTCTCTGTGATTTTTAGTCGGGACCTATGTGTTGTATGGTCATGACCTGACATGGAATTTTGGACTTAATATGCTATCTGTTAAAATAAGTTGCAACTCGAGTGCAATTAGCTTCTCTTTGATCGTGACCTTTACTGTTTTCAGTCACAACCTGAGTATGAAAATGTCCATTTACCTTCTCTTTGCTTTGTGCAATGATGTATAGAAGGATTCCTTTTGAGCTACTAAAGTTTTATAAATGATTTATTGCCCTCTTATTTTCAACCTTTTGCATGAAATAGTTTATAAAAAACATTGCACACTTGAATTTTTGAGAAATGGAAACTGAATTGGAAACACTTAAGTTTTTACTGTTAGATTTGGGATCATTACATGATTATGAGTTATTACTTTGAAACTTTTAATCTTCCATTCAAGAGGGTTTTGAATTGTGATAAGTGTTTTAATGCCTAGTAAATGATGAACATTGTTTGAAACCTTAGCTTATGAGCAATTTAGATGATAACCTTAGTTGGAATGATTCTCAGCCTAAATTTCTATATTTGAGTGGTTATTCAATTGGTTTATATCTTCTAGAACTTGTCTTAGCTCTTTGTTAAAAATTACTTGCGTATTTATATTATTGAATATAATAGAGGCATTCATTTCTAAACCCTTATATCACAAACACAAACCCTCACATATTTTATCCATAGTCACCCACTTTGGGAATCGAGTTGGATTTCCTAATTATATTTAATTGAGCTTTGATTGATCCTCATCCTTGAACTAGTTGGACATAGTTGTGGTTAATTTGAGTAATCTATAAGTAGAGTATAATTGTATATGCTTAATTCATCTTCTTCTATATCTTGAGTTGAATGATTCTTATTTCTCTATTCAATGTCTGCAAGTTATAACTTTGGTAGAGATTTAGCTAGCGATTTGTTAGCTACTACATTCTAATTCAACTAATTACTCCTCATATTCTGAGGATAATGGAGGTAAGGTAATCTCCTACAGAACACACTTATCATTGATTTATATCATCATATTAACACCTAAAATCATAACTAGTAGAATAGGATTTATATTCAAAATTTGTTCAAACATCTTATCTCACAATTCATCTAATTAAGTTGTTAATTTGTGGCTTATTGGATTATTTAGGAACTTTAGCATATATTTAGGCTCCTTGTGAATTGACCTAGGTTAGCCTCACTTTACTATTGGTTAGCTTAGTTTTTTTAATAATTAAAATGACGGTTATCAAAATGATTCAGAGGGAGGGGCTCCAATCAAATGATTGATAGCACTAATATCCAGCTTGATTTCACTACCTTTGAGCCTGGTAGTGAGATAGATGTCTACAATATTCTCCTCTTGCAGTAGAATCTCATGACTACCTTTAGGATATGGCTCATTGATCCTTAGCCAGCTCTCATAATGATGAAGGGATCAATCAGGTCTTGGTTGACTCTATGATCAGTCTTAAGTGCAGATATATCCATAGATACCATAGGATAATACCTTTTCTCCCTGAACTCATAATTAAACAATGCCATAGATATTGATGTTACCTTGGAGAAATACTAGGCCTGATGATTGAGGCTCTAAGGGGACTGATGTGGTAGGCTTCCTAGATGTCCTCTGTCGCTTTCCAAGAGACTCAATAGTAATCTTCACATATCTCTTCAACATCTTAGTGAACTCTAGATCGGAATCAATGTCAGAGTCTGCCTTCAGCGACTTAGCCTTCCTCTTGGACTGAGGAGAGGAATCAGAGGCTTGACCTTTCCTCTTCCTCATTGGCGCTTTACTTGCTGGTGCCTTCCCTTTGTCCTTTGGAACTATTGGCCCTTCCTTGGCCGCCTTGGGCTAAAATTTCTTCTTCTTTTCCGTTGGTTGTGAGGCTTGAGGTGTGTTAGAGACGGATTTTGAAGGTTGTTGCTTAGAACTATCTAGATTGGTGGTTTTGGTCGCGCCATTTGGTTGTAAAAAATAAGAAATTGATAAGTGAAATGGGGGAATTTGGAGAAGATTTTTGGTGGGTTTTGAAATATCATACTTTTAACCTCTCAGAGTAGGTATTCAGAAGCATATTTAACTAACGGAAGCATTATTTTAGCTTAAAAATTAGAAACTTACTTCTCGTGTACTGTTCATTTGGTAAATTCCAAATTGACAGTCTAACTTTGAAAATTCATAACTAATCCTAGAAAAATAGTATGTAGGTGATCAAAATTTCTAATTGAAGCTCTTTCATATCTCTTTAAGGAAAAAATATAAATCTGGACATTTACCTTGCCAATCAATACAGTTAAATTATTACTTTTTACTATTATGAAAATTCCAGATTCTATCTCTTGATTTTTAAAATTCATTTCTCTTGATATGCACATCCATAAGGCATATTACCTATGAATTTAAATATCTAGATGTGCACTACATGCTCATAAAAGTTTGTGAATTAATTCCTTCATTTTCTAGGTCAAACTGAAGCTATAACAAAACTACTTCAATACCTAAATTTTTACCATTTTAGTTTCCTTTCTTTAATTCTCAATAATTTTTCCAGCATGCATAAACCTTCTCTTTGTCCTCTCATACATTCATATACAAATTGGAGATATGCCATAATTATTTCATATATTTTTCTTTATACAAATAGATACTTTATATAACATACATGGAAATTCATAGCATCTACTAGGACATCTATTACTTCATTTTCTTGCTTCCATATTGTAGCTCTCCTTCATGCATATATCTCCTATCATAATTGGCCTATATTGGTTGGTAATTGGAGGGTGAGATTTTTGAGAAATATCAATAGCAAACAGTATCATTCAAAGCATACAAGATGAATGTAAGTGCATGACATGTTTCATTTATCTTTCTTTAGCTTCCATTTGCATACTATTATGCTCCATGCCTATCACTATCATGCATGACCATAAACTCATAAAGGGCAGAGCTTATATTATTCATACATATCATAAACATATTAACACACAAGCATATACATCAAGCATACAATAATGTGTAAGTTCACTACCTTGGATATAAGCTTTGTCTCTTGTTCTTGTATTTACTCCCTAAGCTTCCATCCAAACATTGGTTGCTTACTCATCCGCTTTAACTCATATCCTTTGATATATCATGGCCCTAAACACAATTATATTGTGTATACAACTCATTAGAGCCATTACATAAACATTGCACACTAACTTCCTTAAAACCTTTAACTCTTAACTTAATTCTTGGAGTTAATGGTTTTAGTTGGAGTAATTATTTCCTTAGACAAATCCTACACAATTTTGTCCAAAGAATCCAAATATGATATTAGAATTATGAAAATCAAACTCCTCCTATGAGATCTATCCACAATCGTACATCACCTTCCTAAATATAAAAAATTCTCATTTTAATTCTAATGCTTCTAATACTTATTTACCCACTTTATCCCACACAATTTTTTATTTTAAAAGCATTAGAAGTATTAAAATCATGAACAGTAATATATAGGGTCTCAATATTATATGATTTCCTAAACTCAAACTATTTAATTGTAGCTTGTTTAAGCTTGTCTAAACATTCCATGACTTAAAATTCATATTTCTCTTTAATTCCATATCATATCTAGCATCCAAGATGAATAGAAAAATGGTGTTTCAACCATCCAAATTTAAGAGAAATCTTCCTATAACATAATACAAAGATAAAAGGAACAAGTTACCTTGAATCTTTACTTGATTGGCTCTACATATTTGGGGGGTATTTATAGATAAAAGTGGGTGAAAATAAAAGGCCAAGATTACTTTGGTTATTAGTTGATCTAATGGTCCATATTCAATCTTGCATCAAGCTTGCCCTAGAAACTTAAGAATGGCATCATCCATGAAATCATATAAGGTTGTGTTTGGCAGAAGGAATAAAGAAATACTGATAAGAAAAATTCTAGTTCAATCCGGTACCGTTCCAGTCTGTTTCACAAAAACCAGACTATTTTATGTTTATAATTTTTATAATATTCTAGAATATGTATTCTGACCTTAAATTAGTATCCATATTTTTCCTACCATTGATATTGTTGGATTGGATATTTATCTGCTTACATCCCTTGGAAAATGACTAAAATGCCCTTAGTTCACTATCTTAAATTATATTAACCCTAAGGGCATAATTGTCATTTCACACCCCTTTACACCTTATAAGGGCACATAAAGACTCTAATTAATCATTCCTGCACTTGCCTCAGCATTTTTACCCTATATAAATGACCAAAATGCCCTTCATTCATCTCTTGCTTAATGACATAACATAGTAGCAACACAGTGGCATTATTGTAATTTTATGTTTTTTGAGTCTTTATTCGCACTAGCCTATATACTTATTTGAAAATATTATTGGGCCTATGAGGTACAATTTTGGGCCTTCAACATGGTCCCTACCTTCATGGGCTTAACTCCTAAGAAATTTGCATGAAAAGTATTTATCGGGTGTTTTATTCTACTTTAAATTCTATAATAAATTCTACATAACTCCTTTTTGAGTTATGTCAGTTTCATAAATTTTCATATTAATTAATTTAATATAAAATTTCATCTAATTTTGAGGTCTGGAAGATACTGTACTAACTTTTCAAAACTTTAGAAATTCATATAAATCGGTCGAGACCTCAAATCAAAATTCTGTATTACGTTAAACTTATCAAAATAATTTTCTCGATGCACTGGTAAAATTTGGGACTAAAATACTTTTGGACAGTTTTGGGCTTTTGCCCCTGAACTTTTAAAAATTACAATTTAGTCCATCAACTATTCATATTACACTTAATGACCCATTACATATGTCTACTTCCATTTTAAACCATGAAACTTTTAGAATTTTTAGTTTAGTCCCTCTCTTTCATTAAAACTCATCTAACCTTTATCATTTCTTCTGATCATCATCACAATCACTTCTAAAACTCTTTTCTCTATTTGTCCCTTACAAGTTCCACTATATGTTCTATGCAGATGTGACAGGTTTTGATCGAAAGTAAGTGCGCAAGCTTTCCCCTAAAGTGATTTGAGGGTTTTTAGAGATTGGAGTTGATATAATTTGGAAAATGATCAATTAGGGTTGGATTTGAATAGTGAGGAGTCGCAACTAATAACTGTTAAAACCCGATATTAATCGATTAACTAAACTATTAATGCCTATTAATAGATTAAGTAATCGATTAATTTCATCAATTAATCAATTAGCTGTTTAATTAATTCAAATTAATCGGATAGTCAATCGATTAATTGTGAAGAAAATGACATAAACACAAATTAACACTAATTAATCGATTAGATGTTCGATTAACACCTATTAATCGGTCAATCAATTGATTAATCTTCTAAAGACACAATTTTAACACATTAATCAATTACTTGTTTGATTAATTCTCATTAATAGATCTTTTAATTAATTAATTTCATTCCAAAACACTTTGAACGAATTCTCAACTATGATTAATTGATTAAATATTCAATTAATTGATATTAATCGATTAATTAAATTTTGAAATTGAAATCATTGAGGAATGAAAAAGTTTTAAGATAAATTCACTCAAGAAATATTTTTAAAGCAAGAAGATACATGTATCATGAACACTAGATTAACATCAATATAGCACAATCAAATTTTCAAGATAAATATTTGCGGCTTAATGTGTTGATTCATTTTTCTTTCCCTCTTTGAGCAGCATCTTGTATTCGCAGTAATTATTTTCTCTGCTATCTCAGTCTTGATGCGCCATTTGTAGTTCTTTAAGCTATCTCCAAATTCTCCAGTTATAAAAATAAATTTCTTTTTCTCTTGGAGAATGGTTATCTCATAATCACAAAAAGATTAAATAAATATGAAACCATTTAAGGCCAACTCATCATGAAGACATATAGATTTTTAGTGAATAAAGTTTGATGAGAGAAACAAATATTCTTGTAAAATATGACCAAATATATAAAACTTTCACTTTTTGTTAAAATTATCTTGAAAATAATCAAGTATGCATTTTCAACACTATCTTTTTAAGATTATGAAAATTTTAATTTCTTAAACATATAAAGAATTAAATGTTTTTAAATACTTCTATATAAATCATTCAACTCAGAGATAGAAGCAGATGAACTAACAGATACAACTGTACTCTATTTTATGATTACTCTAATCAATTACAACTATGTACAACTCAATCCAAGAATTAAAATCAATCAAAACATCATTAATGTAGAAATAAGAAATCTAACTCGGTTCCCTACTTCTTTGTCCTCTACTAACTCTAATTGAATCAATAAACTAGAAGTAACTACCTTAACTCTATACAATTAAATCTGATTTAAGACACAATGAAACTCCCTGTTCACCTCAAGGATTCTGGTTTAACATTATCTCCAAAAGTGCACAACAACTTAGCCTTGCATTTCCATATGAACTTCAGCAACAATAGAAAACTCAGCAACAATCATGGTGAATATGGAATAGAAATGGAGATTGAGAAGAAGAGTGAAGATGGCCTATGGAATATGGGATAGAATGTAGGAGAATATGGTGTGGAGTGAAATCAGAGTCTCAAGTGTGTAGGCACGATTCCCCCAGGTGTGCTTTACGTGAATATATAAGTGTGTATGAGGTGTGAGCTAAGATCTATAAAGAATGTGTAAGTGTATTATTTGCATGACAACATGTGCATGAATCTATTATAGAGCATGTGCTGAATCTATTATAGAGCATTCTGTTGTGTTGCACATGTTCTGTCAAATATGAAATGAGTGTGTCTTACGGGCTTAATCTCTCCTTCCATGCTAGCACATGTTTTCCAGCCAGCGGTCAATTTGATCTAATATGTTGATTGGTCACTGCATAATAGAAATTTAATAGATTATTTATCCAATTAATCACTAAAATTAAATCAATTAATTTTCACTTGTTCCATTTTAATTTTGTTAATTAATTACTCATCATATTAGTAAATAGGGATAAAATTAATAATAAAACTCACTTTAAACACACTAAAAATCACTACAAATATGAGTTTATCAACTCCCCCACACTTAGCTTTTATACTCCGAGCAAAATTATGGATCAAAATTGAAATTCAAATACTCTTATTTAGCAAATTTGGCAAAACAGATTCATAATAAGTACTTTTAATCATCAATCTTTTCCCTTCAATTGGGAACAGTCCAAACTAATATCGGATCAATCAAAGAATCTAACTCATGCAATTAAATAATAGTATGTAGCAAGGTGAGATTTTGTAACACCTTACTTTTATACATCTTAGGGACCATTCGGTAGTATTTAGAACCACTTACAAGACCTTAAAAGTTTATTAGCTAAATCTGGACTTTTACTCTTTTTGAGTTACTGTTCATATAGTAATTACAGATTAAGTGATAAACTTCAAAAAATCATAATTAATTCTAGTCAAAGCTAATATCTTTAAATTTAAAGGAAAAATAAGTTCCTGACCAAATGCTTAACCAATTAATATAGTTTAATCGTTAAAGATTACTGTTCATTTGGTCAAAATTATGAAAATAGATTCTGGTCCCTGACTTTGGAAAATTCTTTCTCTTTGTACAGACATCGAAATAAGGTGTACTTGGTGTCAAAATGAAGCTTAGCATGTTAACTATCTATTGCTAAAATATCATACATTTATTATATAATTAACTATTTTTAATTATAGCTAATTATCATAGCTCAAAACTGTCGTTTGTTCCAGTGCAGAATTTTAACAACTAACTTTACATACATTCATCTCAAAACTTGTTTATAACATAACCATATAAGCAAACCATATCATCATCTAACATTCTTCCTCTCTCATGCTTGAGGTTCCTGTTGATTAGAGATATAATTTGGGGTGAGATTTCTGGGGAAATAGGACTAGTAAATGGTACTAAACAATGTATGCATTAATGCTTGGTATTAGTGCTTGCTTGTGATTGTGTCAACATAATGTAATGTGCATGCTTCCATGTAACATATGAAATACAATTGGTTGAAGTAATCATAGCACAGAGCTTCAACATTTACACATGAACAACATCAATTAAGCCATAACACAATCAACCATACATTCAACACATACAAGTTTAGGTAAGTTTACCACCTTGACGCTTTACTTTTTCCTTATCCTCTTTCTTGTCACCTTTCCTTACAGTAAGGTTGTATTCTTGAATATAGAATCAAATCCTAAATATCACATATTCATTCATTCATTCATCATGATTCAACTCAATTGGCATATAAGGACATTAAACTTAACTAAATCAATTAACCCCTATCTTTCTTAATTTGTGGTTAATTGCCTTGTCCTTTGAATTAATTTGTGTCTTGACTTTACCCCACACAATTTCATCTTCTAAATCTATTTATGAACTTAGAATCATGAAATTACAGCTCCTTCATGGCCTGCTGGACAGAACTGAAAACATGTACATAATTCTTTAAAAAATTCTCATTTTTATTCCAATGCTTCCAATACTTGTCTTTGTACTTTATCCCAAACAATTTTTCATTTTAAGACCAGTGGAAGCATCAAAATTATGAAATTACAATCGCTGTTTATGTGTGTGAATAGTAATAGAGAAGACTTATAAATTACAACTTTTAATTCCAATGCTTCCAAGGTTCCAAATCTATATCCAATCTTACACAAAATTATCATATTAATTCAATGGAAGCATTAAATCATTAAAATTCATTCTTCTTGGTCCAGAATAGACCTATGCTAAATGCCTCCATCAAATGACAAAGTCAAGAGCATAACTTAATTCAATAACCAATCATCAAAACTAACTTATTTGAATCTTAATCACCTAGTTCTACCTTTATTTTCTTCTTCCTCCTTCAACTTACAATTTGGACAGCAAGTATACTCTAGGTTTAATAGAATTTCCAACCACTAAAACCTAGGTTTTACCCTTCCAAAACACCTCTAAATAAACTAGGAAGGATCACATACCTTATGCCTTGACTACCTCGATCTCTAAGTGCCTTGAATTGCGTTTATCTTGGTTGAGTTTTCAAATGACAAGAGTTTCTCCAAGGGAACCAACGGTTCATGGTTTTGTGAAGAATGGGAGGGGTATTTATAGCCAAAATATTAGTACCTTGGGTCCATAATGCCCTCACTTTTCCTAATTATTATAATGGCTTAATCTTGAATTTGATTAGTTAGTTTTTAGATTAATTAACCTTAATCATCATTAGGTTAATTCTTATATTATTTTATTATATTTTAACACATGGGATAATCTTCCTTTCCTCTTCTTGGTGCCATGTGTAAAGCTTATGGGACCCACCATGTGCAAAACCCTAATTCTCCTTTATCTATCTTTTTTCTTTTTCTAAAAATTCATAAAAATTATTCATTATTGGACTTGGACTCCAAAATGACTTTTGGGACTTTGGGCTTCCCTAGGATTAAATCTTGAGCCTACCTTGGGTCCAATAGTTAATTGGCACAAATCCCAATGCACTTTTCTTATACCGATATTCTTAAATCACCTTGATTTTTTATATGAATGCTAGACACCTATTTTAATGGTTATAACATTTTTAGAAATTCATTCTAATATAAAATGAATTCCATGCAAAGTCTCAGAATTTTTGAAGACCTAGAAGTCCTGATAAAAATTTTCTATATTTCCTTTAACCCTTTATCGGTGTCCAATTTTACCTTAAATTTTATAATTAATTATATAGGACTCCTTTTTTACTTTTGTCAATTTTATAAATTCTTATATTAATTATAAGAATTTACTTCTAAATTTTATTTGATTATGAGAACCAGAGGATACTGCAATAATCTCCCGAATTTAGAAATTTATATCAATTTTTCAGGACCTCAAATCAAAATTTGATGTTGCGTTAAACTGATCAGAATAATTTTCTCTATTTTATGGTAAAATTTGGGACTAAAAATGGTTCCATGCAGTTTTTGGCATTTTCTGGCTCAAATTTTCATAATTACTATTTTGCCCCTAAACTTTTAGAAATTGCACTTTAGGCCCTCAACTTTTCATAATTACACTTAATGGCCTATAACTTGTTTCTATTTTTATTTTTGGCCTTGGGACTTTTCTAATTTACATTTAAGTCCTTAAACTTCCCCTTATTTGCAACTTAGTCCTTGGACTTTCACTTATTTGCAATTTAGTCATTGAACTTCCAATTTAGTCCTAAAAACCCTCTGTATGTTTCTGGGACTCTAGGACAAAAAAATGGGATATTACAGATTTCCTCAAAAGGTCTAGTGTTTCACTCATTCTCTTATTGATAAGACACATTTTGTATATGGTTTATGTGACACTTTTAAGAGTTTTATAACAACTTTACCATCATTTTATGCCTCAAAATTGTACTTCTGTGGTAATACATGATTGTATGTGGCAATATGCTAATTAAAAGGTAAAATGATAAATTAACTCTTCCAAACTGTATAGATTATGTTATTTATTGATTTGGTTTTACAGTGAGCTTTTATGTTGGATTGTAGGTATTTTGGAAGAAAGCAAGGACCATAAAGAAATTACAAGTCAATGAAATTAAAACCACGCTCCTACACATTTTAGTCATGACCAAAGAGTCTGTTGATCGTGACCTTGATTCTTCTGGAATTCTCTCTGTGTTTACATGTCATGACTAAAACATGGATCTAGTCACGACTAAAATATGAAATCGCTAGAACTGCGTGTTTTGAATTAGGTTATACAGAAATAAAAGGGGAGGAAGGTTGCCGTCAAGGGGAGGCTAGTTTTTGACCTGATTAGTCTAAGAAGCAGTACTCTCGTGCTCTTTAATCACCTTATCCATCTCTACCATCATTCTACACCTCTCTACAGATTTCTCTACCTTTCTACACTATCAATCTACCATCTTCCCACTATTTCTTCATAGTGTCTCATCTGAACAGCGATTGAAGTATAGCAGGAGTCATGAGAGGCTAAACCTTTAGTCTCTTAGTGATGAATCAGATATCTTGAGCTTAAAGACTCAAACAGCGAGTTTCTTCTATTCTAATTTGTATCTTCTCATTTTATGATTGCTGCAGGATCTAGGGTTTTCATATTATGAGAAAGTTTTGAATATCGATTGACCATTCTTAGATTAGACTTTGTAATTGAATTCAGATGATTTGAGCGTTTGCTTTTAATATAATATTTTAGTTTCAATTTTAAGAGAGTGGGTTATATCAGCGATCGTTGTTAATTACTTCATTACTTAAAATATAGGGTTTTCGATCGACGACCATTCGAGGGCATTTTCATCATCTAAATTCGATTTACATGCTAAGTAGTTTATGACAGTTCACTAATAGTTCTTAAACTAGCTTTGATCAAACGGGTTTAAGGAAAATTTGCGTTATGGACTCAATCGATCGATTGAGGTTTTTTTGAGACTTAGTGCTTTCTAAACTCTAATTTTAAACGTGAGAGCAAGGATATATATGTTTTCATTATCAAGAGTCTTTCACGACATATTTCTCAACAAACTAACTCGTTTTCATCTTAATGAAAAATCTAAAAACATTTATCTTTCTGCACCCTACTTTTATCGCATCAATCTCTAAAACCCAAAACTATTTTATCTCTGCTCAGGTTTTTCATTGAATTTGACATCCAATCTACTAGGTTTCCACATAAAAGGTTCCTCGAGAAGAACAATAGGGTTGTGCCTTATACTACATTATATTGGGTGCAATAAACTTTATTTTGATGGATCAGACCACGACATTTTGACCTCATCACTTATCAAGGTAATTTCAGTCAACCATTTAGCCTAGGCTTCCCATAGGCTTGTAACCATCTTACATCTCCACCACTGCATGCCACAGGGGTTATGAATCAAAGGGTTTTTATTAGGTTGTAGGCTAGGTAATGCAATGGAAATAAATGTCAATGATTAATGAAATATTGTACATGATCTGATTTCTTTAAGGTATTTCAACACTTTTTCATAATTTGAACTTGCAACTGCAGAAAGTATCACAAGTCACCAAATATTTTCCTTTCATACAAGTTGAATATCACATTTTTTTTCATCTGGTCTATCTCTTCTTTCTTTCTTTTTCTCTTTTTTTCTCTTTTTATTTTTCCTTTCTTTCACTACTGAACTAGATAGCAAATACATTGAAATTCATATATCCAACAAGTAGTGCACTTTATCAATTATTTCATAGTTAAGACTAACTATAGCAGCAAATATCCTATACAGAATTCATTAACCAAAGATAGAATTTTAAAAGAAAGTAAAGGGCTTAAAGGGGTTAAGCAAAAGATTTAATTTTTATATGGCTACAGTTTGGTAAAGAGGGTTTAGAAAGAAATGCCCTTATCATTTCCACAATTCCAAGAAGCTAATGTGGTCTTGAATCAAGTATTGAGACAAGTTCTGCAAAGTTACCAAACTAGATGGTGTCACACAATATAATAAGTATATGTTGGAGGCTCAAATTCCTTCCATCTGGCTTACTCACCCTAATCAACTCACAATGACAAGATTGCATGAATATTAACTAAATACATGAGATCAATCTTCATGCTACACAATTTCTAGAAATCAATCAATGAAACAAGCAACTCATACTTCATCAAGCTTGCCGATGTTAAAAAATATGTGTTCAAAATTCAATTTTAAATCCATGATAGTAAAATCAATTAGACCAAGCAACAATAAGATGAAATAAAAGAATTTTTTAACTAAGGATCAAATTTAGTAGTGACAAACAGGACTTTAGGTCGCGACTATTTTACACTGAGAGGAAATTTTTAGAAAATAAGGAATATTGGTCGCGTCGTATATGGACATTGGTTTTGACTCATGATCACAGAGAGTAATCTTGCCAAACACAAAAGCTTAGGTTATGACTAAGTGTAAATCCAGTCATGACCAAAATTCACATAGAGTTATAGTTGCGACAAAGATAAGCACAGATTACGACTAAACATCACAGATAGGTAAAGATTAGAAAATAAGAATTACTGGTCACGACAAACATATTAATAGGTCATGACTAATTGTCATAGAGAAGAAACTTAACATTTTCACACATATTAGTCAAGACAAAAACATCACAAGGTCGTGACCAAACAGTAGCATTTGGAACCACTTCCAAGGCTGTTGAAGTCAATTTACTCAATTTAGAATTTTACTCTTAGCGAATACTGTTCACTGTGCGAATTCCAGAGGAGTAACCTGACTTCGAAAAATCATAACTAATTCTATAAAAATCAAAATGGAGTGGTTCAAATTGATACACGAAGCTAACATAATTATCTTTCAGGGAAAAATGACTATTTGACAATACATTGACCAGGTCAACGTTGGTCAACGTCCGAAGTTTACTGTTCCTCCAGCGTCCTGTCCCTGATTCTAGCATTCTGGTCCCAACTTTGATCAATCATATCTTTATGTGTAGACATCCAAATAAGACGTTCTATATATCAAATCGAAGCTTGGAATGTCTAATATTTACTGGAAAAATATCATACATTTATTCAATCATTTACTATTTATAATTACAGCTCAAATGTCACTGCCTCCATCATGAGTTACAGTTCATAGTGACAATTTCCAGCAATTATACATACATGAATCACATATCAATCATGCTAAGCAATTAACATTTATTCATGCATCTTTATCTCCTCCATCTTGAGAAGACCTGCTCTAATTGGATTGATATGGAAGGGGTGAGATTTCTGGGGAAATCTCAGTAGCAAACAGCACTAAACAATGCATGCATTAATGTGAATACTTGTGCTTGCTTGTGAAAGTGTTAGCATTGCATAATGTGCATGCTTCCATGTTGCATATGAAATAAAATTGGCCAAAGTAATCATAGAAATAGAGCTTCATACATAAGCACATGTTCAACACAATTCAACAAAGCCATAGCACATCAAGTATAACATTCAATGCATACAAGTTTAGGATTAGTTCACTACCTGACATGTAGCTTTCCTTCTAGCTCTTAGCCTTTGCTCTAAGATTAATTCTTTCCATAGGTTAGAGCCTATACATATCATAATAATATTTTCATTATTACTCTATCAGTATAGCTCTATTTAACTCATGCATAGCTAGGGGAAATATCCTTACTCCGACATTCCTCTAACTTTCTTTCTATCTATAGTTAACTTTATTAATAGAGATATTTCTCTATTCTAACTATTAAGAGCAATCCTCTACTTTATTAGAGCAGGGACTATATAACTTTCTTACCTCATTCCTAAGATTTGCCCAGTCCCTCGGCTTCTCAGATTGCTCCTGGCTCCACCAGAACCCCTTCCTTTCTTTCCTTTCTTTCTTTCTTCCTCTATTTCTCTCTTCCTCTCTTCTTTCTCTTCCTTTTCTTGCTAGATCCGTGGTGTTCCTTGAAATGGGAGGGGAGTGGCCTATTTATAGGTGAGAGGAGGTGGAATGAATGGTCTAGATTGATTCGCGATGAATGGCTCAGAATGCTTGCTTCCTCAAGAAGCTTTGCCTGCATCATCACGATGACATCACCCTCCTTGATGACTCACCACTCATGAAATCATCTAGGACACCTCAAGGGACACCTAAGGGGTATATGTAGCAAAATGTGGGGCCCTTGGGACACCTCACCAGCTGACTCAGCCTCTCCAGAGAGTTCCAGAGTCTTTTCCCTGAATGGAAGGCCGAGATCATGCCACGTGTCCTCTTGCTTTTTCTCCTTTTTCTATAATCATGCCATGTGTCCTTTGCTTTTCCTCTTTTACTGTAGTCATGCCATGTGGCATCTTGTGGGCCCCATCTATGTTATCTCATGATTTTAGATCACTTTACCCAGTTCTATCTTGGACCGGGTCATTTTACTTTATTGAAAAAGCACTAAAACATTATTTTAATACCTCTTGGGCCCACTTTACTCTTGGGCTACGTTTTTGGGCCTTTAAATATCATCTTGGGTTTCTAACTAAGCCCAAACACTCTGGTGGCTCGATTCCCAAGAAACATCCTTAGTAAATTACCAAAATACCCTTACTACCTCTTTAGCCCTTCTATGGGCACTATTGTCTTTTCATACCTTACCAGGTATCTCTTGATCCTAGTCAACTATCCAGATACCCTTTCTTGACTGTCTAACCTTAGTCAAATGATCGTAATTCCCTTCGTCTGACTCAGACTTAATGACACAACACAGTGGCATTTTCGTAATTCTTCATTTTTCTCGGTCTTTATTAGCCCTAGCCCACATATTTATCTGAAAATATCATTGGGCCTATAAGGTTCCATTCTGGACCCTCTGTATGATCCACTATCTTCATGGGCTCAATTCCCGAGAAATTCCCCTGAAACCTATTTATCGAGTCTTTTAATCCAATGTAAATTCTGTAGTAAATTCTACAGAACTCTTTTTTGAGCTCTGTCTATTTTAGAAATTCTTACATTAATTATAGGAATTTACTGTCACATTTCATCTGATTCTGAGGTCTAGAGAATACTATATTAATTTTTCTTCTCTTCAAAAGTTAATATAAATCTTTCGAGACCTCATATCAAAACTTTGTGCTGCATCAAACTGATCATCATAATTTTCTCTATTTATTGAGACCTCTGCTCAATAGGGTCTGGTAGCATCCCTTTTTCAGGCTATATATTGGGCTTTAAGGCCTAAAAATTGGGATATGACATTTCTCCTACCCTTAAAATAAATTTCGTCCTCGAAATTTCAGGGCTAAATCTCTATTCATCCTTCGATGAAGAGTTCCTCTGAGGAGAATGTCCCTTTCTTTCATATTAAACTTTCTCATATACTCCTATATTCTGGAGTTTTTGTTGACTACTCATCATGATTCTTAGTGTAGTTACTTATTACTCATCTGAGTATTCAGCGGAATTTTCTAAATATCCGCAAAACTTCATCTCTCATTTTCATATCATCATATGCTTTTATTATCTTTACTAACTCATCATAATACAGAGAGAGGACTTATATCATTATTCTTTCTTCCGTTGCTCTACTGCTAAACAGGAGCACATAATAGCATATAGGAGCATATAGGAGCACATACTCTAACATGCATAATGCCCGGCTAGCATGCTGCAGGACTACATACCTGCTTATGAATGCAAAGCTCTAACAGCGGAGCTTAAGCATTCCTTCTCTTAGTATGCACAGCTCTAACACTCGAAGCTTGCACAACTCTAATACTCAGAGCTTGCACTGCTCTAACATTCGGATCTTTAGCATAACATAACATAATGTAACATAACATAATGCCTGGCATTTTATGCAAGGAGTGAAAGCTCTCATTTTCTCTTTCACACATAACTCATTATTCAAACATCTTTTTCCTTTAAAAAACATAGCCTCTCAATCTGTTATAGGGCTAGTTATAAAGCCTCAATCTGTTATAGGGCTAGTTATAAAGCCACTTCATAGTGTACTTCTTAATACATATTTCTCATATCTTTCATGTCATATCTCATCACGTATCTTTTATACCATATCACGGCATATCTAGCCAAATCTTACTATATTATAGTTCATCTTTCAAATCCATTTCATTTGGACTTGACATAAGGGTTCTATTCTCTTTCTATTCATAACCCTTTCTAACTTTTCATAACTCTTTCTATCATCTTACATAACTCTGGGTACATATATGCCAACTTCTTGTGGCATTCATTCCTCGTTCATCACTTCCCAGGGGGTCACCCATCATTGGGCTACTCTTGCCTGAGCACACTTAACTGAAATGTGCAGATATAAATCTGAAGCACAGATGCTTACAGGCTCAAACCCTGGTACTCTACTATCTTAGACCCATCTTATACTATCTCTCTTGGGTCTATCTGGCCTTCTTACCTCTTTATCCTCATTTGGAGGATCTATTTATCTTTCATTATTATTCTCTGTCATCTTAGCATAGGGATCTCTTTATTCTCATTTGACCATTTCTCATATCTTATGAGATTTACTCATAACTCCTTGGTACTCAGGATTAATAACTTTAACTTTGATCACTTAGTTCCTGTACATGTAAGGAGATTTTGTGTTCAGTCCCTGATAGTAATAAGACTATCTAATATCATGGGTACTATCTCTGTTAGGAGCTAACCAACTTGTGAAGCTTTTGTACCTTAACTTTTCCTTGGTATTTGTCATTCCAAAGATATACTGTATTTATGGCTCAATACTTTCTCTCTCCAGCCTAGGTCTACTGTGACCCTCGGGATCTACTGCGATCAACCGTAAGCCTCTTTAGGATCTAACTGTGACCCTGGAATTATATTCTCTGGGAGCCATACTAGGATGTAACTGCAATCCTCTAGAGTCTACTGCGATTCCGTTGTACTGTATTCTCATCTCTGGAAGATCTAAACCAGCAGACAAAGTTACAAGGTCAATCACTTCCACATAGTTGTTAACTCAACAGATAATTCCCCTAAAATTATCACATAAGCCAATATTATCTATCAGGACTTTACTCATTTCCTCTATCACTCAGGAACTTCTCATACCATTCTCATATTTCATAGCTCTACTATATCCTTTACTGCAAAGAGCTACACAGGCTCTACTATGCACATATCTATCATCATCTATTCGTCTCATTAGAGGGACCTTACTCTATCTGAGTTATACTGTCCCATCTCTTGGCTTTATTCTTAAAGCAATCCTTTTCTATTGCAAGAGCAATCTAGCTCTATTGCAACCATACTAACTTATGTCTTTACTGCTCTTTTTTTAGAGCTGTACCATCTTTCATATATGCTTCTCTTTTCATTTCACTTTCATCACTTATATACCTTACCCTTGAAGGGCTATATCCTGAGTATCGTAATCATCTATCTATAGATTCACTATTAATCATCATCTTAATCTCATTGCCTATCATTGTCTGATCATATTGTCCAGATCCCAAACATTCATTTAGGAATCAGAAATAACTATTTATCTGACTTAGGCTACCATATTACCCTCTTACTAGGGTATAGACTCAACCCTTCATTACCCTTTTTTATATAGGGAATAGGAGAGTCACTTTATCTTTAAAACTGTGGCTACCTTTCTCTTTATCAGTCTTAGTCTACTCTAGACTAGACTGTGGTTCCTCTATTTTGGGGACATCAGTGGCCCATCTCATCTCTAACTTTAGGCCATGTGCTAGGATTATTCCTAGGCAAGCCTCATTCTAATTTTTAATTCTTTTGTTCAGGAAACACTAGCTGAACAAATATTTTTGTAATGTAGGTCTACTCACACAGAGGATCTACTTCTGAACATTGTCTTAACTAATCTTTCATATCTCCTTACTTTATACTATCTAACTTGATTATGCATTGTCTAGCAGCTTCCCTTGACCTGGGACTGGTCAGCTTATGTCTCTATTCATAGAAAAAATTTCTTCCCAGACGTTATCCTGTTTAGTCTAGCCACATCGTGCTAAGAAACACGAGACCTCGACTGTAAGGGCTGACTAAGACTAGCCACTTCCTTGAAGATTACCCTGTATTGCTGTAGGTTATGGGGTACTATTCTATCTGCCTAGTGTCACTATCTCTTGTTCAAATCATTCTCTAGGTAGTGAACACCATCCCTATATCTTCTACTAGGGAGGAAACCTCTGTAGTTCACATCCCTAACTTATTTTAAGGGGTTAGTATATCTGCTCCAAAGCATCACTAAGCCAGAACCTTTTATTCTATGCCAGAATCTTATGCTCTGATACCAAATTATAACATCCTCCTTTTCATACGTTTTAGGGACCAAACAGTAGCATTTTGAACCACTTCCAAGGCTGTTGAAGTCAATTTACTCAATCTGGAATTTTACTCTTAGCGAATACTGTTCACTGTGCGAATTCCAGAGGAGTGACCTGACTTCGAAAAATCATAACTAATTCTATAAAAATCAAAATGGAGTGGTTCAAATTGATACACGAAGCTAACATAATTATCTTTTAGGGAAAAATGACTATTTGACAATACATTGACCAGGTCAACGTTGGTCAACGTCCAAAGTTTACTGTTCCTCCAGCGTCCTGTCCCTGATTCCAGCATTCTGGTCCCAACTTTGATCAATCATATCTTTATGTGTAGACATCCAAATAAGACATTATATATATCAAATCGAAGCTTGGCATGTCTACTATTTACTGGAAAAATATCATACATTTATTCAATCATTTACTATTTATAATTACAGCTCAAATATCACTGTCTCCATCACGAGTTACTGTTCATAGTGACAATTTCCAGCAATTATACATACATGAATCACATATCAATCATGCTAAGCAATTAACATTTATTCATGCATCTTTATATCCTCCATCTTGAGAAGACCTGCTCTAATTGGATTGATATGGAAGGGGTGAGATTTCTGGGGAAATCTCAGTAGCAAATAGCACTAAACAATGCATGCATTAATGTGAATACTTGTGCTTGCTTTGTGAAAGTGTTAGCATTGCATAATGTGCATGCTTCCATGTTGCATATGAAATACAATTGGCCAAAGTAATCATAGAAACAGAGCTTCATACATAAGCACATGTTCAACACAATTCAACAAAGCCATAGCACATCAAGTATAACATTCAATGCATACAAGTTTAGGATTAGTTCACTACATGACATGTAGCTTTCCATCTAGCTCTTAGCCTTTGCTCTAAGATTAATTCTTTCCATAGGTTAGAGCCTATACATAGCATAATAATATTTTCATTATTACTCTATCAGTATAGCTCTATTTAACTCATGCATAGCTAGGGGAAATATCCTTACTCTGACATTCCTCTAACTTTCTTTCTATCTATAGCTAACTTTATTAATAGAGATATTTCTCTATTCTAACCATTAAGAACAATCCTCTACTTTATTAGAGCAGGGACTAGATAACTTTCTTACCTCATTCCTAAGTTTTGCCCAGTCCCTCGGCTTCTCAGACTGCTCTTGGCTCCACCAGAACTCCTTCCTTTCTTTCCTTTCTTTCTTTCTTCCTCTATTTCTCTCTTCCTCTCTTCTTTCTCTTCCTTTTCTTGCTAGATCCGTGGTGTGCCTTGAAATGGGAGGGGAGTAGCCTATTTATAGGTGAGAGGAGGTGGAATAATGGTCCAGATTGATTCGCGATGAATGGCTCAGAATGCTTGCTTCCTCAAGAAGCTTTGCCTGCATCATCACGATGACATCACCCTCCTTGATGACTCACCACTCATGAAATCATCTAGGACACCTCAAGGGACACCTAAGGGGTATATGTAGCAAAATGTAGGGCCCTTGGGACACCTCACCAGCTGACTCAGCCTCTCCAGAGAGTTCCAGAGTCTTTTCCCTGAATGGACGGCTGAGATCATGCCACGTGTCCTCTTGCTTTTTCTCCTTTTTCTATAATCATGCCATGTGTCCTTTACTTTTCCTCTTTTACTATAGTCATGCCATGTGGCATCTTGTGGGCCCCATCTATGTCATCTCATGATTGCAGATCACTTTACCCAGTTCTATCTTGGACCGGGTCACTTTACTTTATTGAAAAAGCACTAAAATATTATTTTAATGCCTCTTGGGCCCACTTTACTCTTGGGCTACGTTTTTGGGCCTTTAAATATCATCTTGGGTTTCTAACCAAGCCCAAACACTCTGGTGGCTCGATTCCCAAGAAACATCCTTAGTAAATTACCAAAATACCCTTACTACCTCTTTAGTCCTTCTATGGGCACTATTGTCTTTTCATACTTTACCAGAGTATCTCTTGACCCTGGTCAACTATCCAGATACCCTTTCTTGACTGTCTAACCTTAGTCAAATGATCGTAATGCCCTTCGTCTGACTCAGACTTAATGACACAACACAGTGGCATTTTCGTAATTCTTCATTTTTCTCGGTCTTTATTAGCCCTGGCCCACATATTTATCTGAAAATATCATTGGGCCTATAAGGTGCCATTCTGGACCCTCTATATGATCCACTATCTCCATGGGCTCAATTCTCGAGAAATTCCCTCGAAACCTATTTATCGGGTCTTTTAATCCACTGTAAATTCTGTAGTAAATTCTACAGAACCCCTTTTTGAGCTCTGTCAATTTTTGAAATTCTTATATTAATTATAAGAATTTACCGCCACATTTCATCTAATTCTGAGGTCTAGAGAATACTATATTAATTTTTCTTCTCTTCAAAAATTAATATAAATCTTTCGAGACCTCATATCAAAACTTTGTGCTGCATCAAACTGATCATCATAAGTTTCTCTATTTATTGAGACCTCTACTCAATAGGGTCTGGTAGCATCCCTTTTTTAGGCTATATATTGGGTTTTAAGGCCTAAAAATTGGGATATGACATTGACCCTGAAGTATGTTCACTTATGAAGAAGAGGGTTAAAGATTGTTTGTATCGGTTGTTTGATGAGTACTCTACAAGGGTTTCAACTGAATTAGGGATTGTTTTAACAGGTACAACATGTGCAACTTCATTGCCATCTTTTGATGATAATGATGATGATGATGATGATGATGATGATGATGAGGATCCTGGTCATAAGTGGTTAAAATCTATGAAAATAAGAACTTCTACAGATCCTCAAACTGAGTTAGATAGATATATTATAACTGACTCAAGAGATAAAATCCCTTCTGCATCTGAGTTTGACATACTGTTATGTTGGAAAGCTAATTCTCAAAAATATAAAATTCTCTCCCATATGGCACGAGATGTATTAGTTATTCCAGTTTCTACAGTTGCTTCTGAGTCACCCTTTAGCACTGGGGGACGTATAGTTGATCATTACAGAAGCTCTTTGTCTTATGAAATGATAGAAGCACTGATTTGTAGCCAAAATTGGCTACAAGCTGGCCAATCTACCAATGATTTAGCTGACAAGCTTCAGGAGTTCGATAATTTTGATGAAATGGAAAATGTCATTCAACTTGCAGGTAATTTTTTATTTTGGAGCTCATAAATTTTATTATATATTTTACTTCATAATATGTAACAGTTTTTATTGTATTTTTTCCTATAGATGCTACGCTTGAAAGGGAGAATATGATGACTACTGACGACTGAAGATCATTTTAATTGTAATAGATTTTAAAACTTTTATTATTATGTTATTGTCGCCTTGTTTTAAATTGATTATTGATATTTTTTAAGTCTTGAAGACATAAATATGGTATTATTTTATAAATTTATGACTGTAGATTTTTTCTTATAATATGAGCAGGACATCGCTATTTGGGCATGCCTAGCCCGCCCATGTCCAGCCCAAAATAGTTAGGGCTTTTACCGGGCAGGGCTGGGCATCGGGCTGCATTTTGCAGCCCATGATTTTTTCGGGCAGGGCACCGGGCAGGGGGGTTGCCTTACCTAGCCCTGCCCATGCACAACCCTAGTCTGATCTATCAAAATAAAGTCAATTGCACCCAATATAATATAGTATAAGGCACAACCCTATCGTTCTTCTCAAGGAGCCTTTTATTTGAAAACCTAGTAGATTAGATGTCAAAATCAATTGAAAAACCTGAGCAGGAATAAAATAGTTTTTCGGGTTTTAGTGATTGATGCAATAAAAGTAGAGTACAAAAAATTAAATATTTTTAGATTTTTGATTAAGATAAAAATGAGTTGATTTGTTTGAGAAATATGTTATAAAATACTTTTGATGATAAAAACATATATATCCTTGCTCTCACGTTAAAATTGGAGTTTTGAAATCGCTAAGTCTAAAAAAAAATCTCAATCAATCGATTGAGTCTATAACTCTAATTTTCCCTAAATCCTTTTGATCAAAGCTTGTTTAAGAACTATTAGCGAACTATCAGAAATCACTTAGCGTGTAAGTTGAATTAAATGATAAAAATGCCCTCGAATGGTCATCGATTGAAAACCCTAGATTTCAAGCAATTGAATTAATTTACAAT
Source organism: Leucaena leucocephala (assembly GCA_037074615.1). Classification (NCBI taxonomy): domain Eukaryota; kingdom Viridiplantae; phylum Streptophyta; class Magnoliopsida; order Fabales; family Fabaceae; genus Leucaena; species Leucaena leucocephala. The sequence continues at coordinate 19,261,836 of CM073515.1, read as the reverse complement.
GATTATTGATAATAACTTAACTCTCTTAAGATTGAAACTGAAATATTTTAGTAAAAAGCAAATGTTCAAATCATCCAAATTTAATTATAAAGTCTAATCTGAGAATGACCAATCGATATTCAAAACTTGCTCAAAAAATAAAAATCCTAGATCTAGCAGCAATCATAACATGAGAAGATGCAAATTAGAACAGTAGAAACTCCCCATTTTAGTCTATGAGCTCAAGATATCAGATCCATCACTAAGAGACTACAGATTTAGCCTCTCATAACTCTTGCTATACTGCAATCACTGTCCAGATATGATGCCATGAAGAAATGATGAGAAGATGGTATATTGATGGTGTAAAGATATGGAGAAGTCTGTGGAGAGGTGTAGAATGATGAAAGATGTGGAAAAGGTGATCAGAGAGCGCTCGAGTACTGCTTCTTAGCCTAATCAGGTCAAAAATGGGCCTCCCCTTGGACGGTAGCCTTCCTCTCCTTTTATTTCTATATAGCCTAATTCAAAATGCGTAGTTTCAGAGATTTCACATTTTAGTCGCGACTATATCCATGTTTTGGTCATGACCTATAAACACAGAGAGACTTCTAGAAGAATCAAAGTCACGACTGGGGAACTCTTTGGTCGCGACTAAAAGGCCCAGGAGTGTGGTTTCACTTTTATTAACTTGTGATTTCTTTCTTGGTCATTGCTCTCTTCCAAAATACCTACAATCCAACATAAAAGCTCACTATAAAAGTTCAAATCAGTAAATAACAACATATTTGCAGTTTGAAAGAATTAATTTACCATTTTACCCTTTAATTAACACATTGCACGCACAATCATGTATTACCACAAAAGTACAATTTAAGGCATAAAATGAATGGTAAAGTTGTCACGACTAGAAATTATAGAGAAGGAAACTGGATGAAAAATATTTTTGGTTATGAGAACAAGGTAGTCTGATATTAAGTAAATGTAACAAAAAGCAAAATGAGTTGAAAATAAATTTTTGATTGCGACCAAATATGTTTCAGGTCACAATGAAAGTTCACAGAGAAGCTCATAAATCAACTTTAAGTACTTTGGTCGTGACTAGAAAGGCAATTGGTCATGATTACACAAGACAAAATACTAAATTCACAGAAAAACTGAAACACCTATCTACGTTTTATGATTTTTAGGCTTAGGAGATTGCTTAGGAAACCTTAACAAGTAAAGCTTCCCAGCAACATTGCCATTTTGATAACAGTCATTTTAATTATCAAATAAAACTAAGCTAACCAATAGTAAAGTAGTGGCTAACCTAGGTCGATTCACATGGAGCATTGATGGATGCTAAGATACCTAATTAATCTAATAAGCCATAAATTAATAAGTTAAAGAGATGGTGTGTGATGAGATTTAATCTAACTTTTGAAAGTAAATCCTATGCTATTATTTATGCTTTTAAGTTTTAGATGATGAGATGAATGAATGACAAGTGTGTTCCCTTGGAGATCACCTAACCTTCATTATCCACAAAATATGAGAAGTTAATTAGTTGAATTAGGATATGTTAGTTAACAACTCACTAGCTAAATCTCAATCAAAGCTACAACTCGCAAACATTAAAAGAGATTATGAATCATTCAACTAAAAAATAAAAGAAAATGAACTAACATATACAACTGTACTCTATTTTATGATTACTCTAATCAACTACAGCCATGTTCAACTCAGTCCAATAATGAAAATCAATCAAAGCATCATTAATGTAAAAATAAGAAATCTAACTCGATTCCCTACTTCTTTGTCCTCTACTAACTCTAATTGAATCAATAAATCAAAAGTAACTATATCAGCTTGATACAATTAAATCTGATTTTAGACACAATGAAACTCCTGTTCAGCTCAAGGATTATGGTTTAGCGTTATCTCCAAAAGAGCATAACATCTTAGCCTTGTATTCCATATGAACTTCAGCAGCAATAGAAAACTCAGCAACAGTCATAGTGAATATGGAAGAAGATGAAGATGATGGTAGCACTTTCCTCTGGTTCTATTATATAGAATAGAGGAAAGTTGCAGAATAGAATGGAGATAGAGAAGAAGAGTGAAGATGGCGTATGGAATATGGGATGGAATGGAGGAGAATGTGGTGTACAGTGAAATCAGAGTCTCAAGTGTGTATGCGCGATTCCCCCAAGTGTGCTTTGCATGAATATATAAGTGTGTATTAGCTATGAGCTCAGATATGTGGAGAATGTGTGAGTATGTTATCTTCATGACAGCATGTGCATGAATCTATTATAGAGCATATGTTAAATCTCCCACTTGTATTTTGTTGTGCTGCACATGCACTATCAAATATGAAATGATGTGTTGCTGGTGTGAAAGATTCAGTTCAGAATATCTATGAGTGTGTCTTACGTGGTTAATCTCTCCTTTCATGCCAGCACATGTTTTCCAGCTAGCTGTCAATTTGATCTAATCTACTGATTGGTTATGGCATAATAGAAATTTAATAGATTATTTATCCAATTAATCACTAAAATGAAATCAATTAATTTCCACTTCTTCTATTTTAATTTTGTTAATTAATTGCTCATCATATTAGTAAATAGGGGTAAAATTAATAATAAAACTCACTTTAAACACACTAAAAATCACTACAAATATGAGTTTATCAACTGTATAATTTGCTAACTATATTTATGTTATGTAATATGCCATTAGATGTAAACAAATGTATGAAATAATGATGGCATAACCTTACAATGTATATATTTGCATAAGAAACCAATTTGAGGGTTTATGAATGTTGGATTAATTTATGAGAATTAAAAGAAGAAAGTGAAATGGTAAAAACGTAGGTCATAGAACAGTCATTCTTTAACTCCAGTTTGACCTAACAAATGAAGGAATTAATTCATGAAATTTTATGGGCATGTAGTACACATCCAGAGCTTTAAATACATCGGTAACACGCCTTATTTGGATATGTATATCAAGAGAAATAAATTTCTAAAGTTAAGAGATAGAATCTGGAACTTCCATAATTTACCAAATGAACAATACCCGATAATTAAATTTATAATTTATAATTTTTGGGCCGAAGTAATGCTTTCGCTAGTTAAATATGCTTCCGAATATGTAGTCTGAGGGGTTAAAAGTAGGATATCATATTTTGGTATTAGAATAAAAGGTTCTGGCATAGATACACTATCATATCCCCAATTTTCTTATATGGTACGTATGTAAAGTTTGTATGTAATATATATGAGATTCTCTAAGGAAAATGTTACAATTTAAGGAAAAAAAGTTTTAAATTGCAAATAATAGAAATTTTAGGACTTAAGTGAAATTTAGAAAAGTTCTAGGCCAAAATAAAATACAGAGAAAAATTTTAGGCCAAGAAGTGTAATTATAAAAAGTGCAAGGAACCAAAGTGCAATTTGTCAAAAGTTCAAAGGCAAAATAGTAATTATGGAAAGTTGAGCCAAAAAAGGCCCAAAATTAGCCAAAAATATTTTAGCCCTAAATTTTACCAATAAATAGAGAAATTATTCTGCTTAGTTTAACGCAATACAAAATTTTGATTTGAGGTACCGATAAATGATATTAATTTATAAAGTCTAGAGATTATTAGATGACCCTTTGGATCTTTTAATTAGATAAAATTTGGAAGTAAATTCTCATAATTAATATAGGAATTTATAAAACTGACAGAGCTCAAAAAAGAGTTCTGTAAAAATTTTAATAGAATTTACAATAGAATAATATACCCGATAAATACTTTCGAGTTGGTTTTCTTAGGAATTGAGCTATAAAGGTATTGAACTCATTCAAAGGACCAAGTTGGCATCCCATAAGTCTAGTAAGGTACTTGAATAGTCTTGTGGGCTAGTCTCCAAAGAAACCCTAAAAATACAAAATTATAAAAATGCCCCTGTGTTGTATTACTGAACAAGAGATGAATGGAGGGCATTTTAGTCAATTGGATATGGTCAAAATGCCAAGGGAGGTATATGAATGATTAATCAGAGTCAGCATAGCCCTAATAGCATGTAAAGAGGTGTGGAATAACAATTATGCTTTAAAGCTAATATAGTATAAGATAGTAAATCAAGGGCATTTTAGTCATTTTCTAAGTGATGGTAGGCAAATAAATACTTGGTATAACAATATCAGTGGTAAGAAAAATCTAAACACTGGTTTTCATGATAGAATACATATTCTGGTATATTATAAAAATTAGAAACATAAAAAAAATATGATTTTTTTAAAACTGACTGGACCAGTACCAGATTAGACTAATTTTTTTATCAATATTTCCCTATTCCTTGTACCAAACAAAGCCTTATTTGATGTCATGGATGATGTCACTTTTTGGCTTATAGGGCCAACTTGATGGAAGGTGCATTATGGACCCTTAGATGAAATAGTGTTTGGATTAATCTTGGCCTTTTATTTCCACCCAAATTTTTCTATATTCATAGCACATTTCGGCAGCCTTGATAACCTTAGGGAAACTTTGCCAAAATTTATTTTGGAGCTAGGAGAAAGCATGCAAGTTGGAGAAAAAAGAAAGATAATTAGCTTCTTTGATCTTGGAATTTATTCTCGGAAGTTTGCTTTTGGTTTTAAGTTATTTTTATGGAATTTTCCCTTTGATGTTGCAAATGGACTTTCTTCTCATATGTGGTAGAAATATGAATTTTATGTTATAGATAATTTAGATAAGCTTAAACAAGCTAGAATCAAGTAGTATTGGCTTAAAAATTTAAGTGCTCATATAATTAAGGTTTTGTGTTCTTGGATGCCACTGTATGAATCACTATTCATATGTGAGAATTTTATAATTTTGATTCTTTCAATGGGTTTAAAATAGAAAATTTTGTGGGAGTAAGGTAGAGAAAAAAGTGGTGGAAACATTATAATCAAAATGAAAATTTGTGGAAAATAAGAGGAGGTGTTTCGATTCTGCACAGTAGCCAAGGAAGGAGCTTGATTTTGGAAATTCTGTTTTCATATTTTAATTCTACATGAAAAAGTATGTAAAAATAAACCATGAGAATTTATTTTAGAAAGATGGGAAGTATAAGACATAAAATGGGCAAAGAATGGAATCTAGTGTCTTGGATTTGTTTTCGAATTGAGTTGTAATTTCCTATTGCTTTGTAATGGCTAGATTTTGTCACTTGTTTGGAAAGAAAAACATCTCAAGAAGAGCTTGACAAAGATAGCTTAAGAGGTAGTAAGAATACCTAACTATAATATTATGATTGTTTGATTTTATATTTACTTGTTAGCTGTGATCTTTAGTTGAGCTTAAGATGATGCTATGATGATAATGATGATATATGAATGAATGAATAAATGCAACTCCTTGAAATTAATGTCATGAAAATATGCATGTTAAAGTTTACTTACGTATGATCATGAAGTAGCTCCTATATCATGATAACATGTTAGGCATTTAATCAAGCATGCATGCTATTATAGTTTGTATTACTTGCTATTGAGATTTCTATGAAATCTCATTCTTTCCATATGCATAACCATGTTATAGGTGTTAGAAACTATAAAGGAAAAAGGGTAAATGTGGATGAATGAACTTGTATTATAAGTTAAGTGGGCTTCTTAACAATAGGGATGCAATAATACATTATGGTGTGTATGTATTATAAGGTAGTGACTTTATGACTATATTTTCTCTGACTTAGCCAATGATTTATGATGTAAAATTTGGCATGAATATATCTAAGATACACATTTTTAAATAGACATCAAGAATTCCTCAATTGGTTAAGTTTTCAATTTACTATGATTTTTCAAGTTAGAGATAAAATCTGGAATGAGATAAAATGAGAGAACAGAAGTAGTGAGGTTTCGACATAAATTTCAAATAGCAAATGAACAAATATTTCCACAAAATTTTATGGACATAAAGAAAACATCTCGAGCTTTAAATTCATAGGTAACATGTTTCATTTGGATAAGTGAGCAAGAAGAAATGAATTTTTGAATTTAAGGAGAAAAAAAACTAGACCTTCCAGATTTACCAAATGAACAATTTTTCTTCAACAATAAAACTATATTCATATAACCAATGTAACATCAGTTTTATATTTTTCTACCATAGTTTAACAAAAGAGGTTTCATTAGAAATTTGAACAAGTCCATTTCAATTTTTCTAAATTTAATTATGAATTTTTAAATTTGGGTCTGTAATTTGGAAGACCAAATGAACAATACCCAAAATTCATTTTTCTAAGTTAAAAAGGTATTAAATTGGTTCAAGCTACTTCCAATTGAGCGTAACTAAGGGTAAAATAAGGATACAATATTATGGTATCAGATCAAAGGATTATAGCTTAGGAAATACTCTGAAGATAGATAAATTATCATAAATTTCATAATTAACCCTAAGTTAGCGGGTGCAAGATAAAGATGACTATACATAAGACTGGATCAGATACAACAGTTAATCAGGGGAATCCTATGCCTAAGGTCCTATGTTCAGATAAGTCTAGATTAAACTCATAATAGGAGACTATGTTCAGTTAATACATGTTACGGGTTATGAGGATACTGATTTAGACATATATTATAGTTCACACATAGGGTTTAATGATATGGATAGGACATCAGAGGAACCTATTCTAGCCTTTTCTTTACAGGTTGTACCCCCATATATGTCAAACCCTAACTCAAAAATTGACAAGTTTATCTGGATGAGAGAGGTATATTGTACCCCCAGCCATTACAATATGATGAGTTCCAGTCTCAGGTCTTGGGTACAAGAGACCCTATACCTAGACAATTTACTAATTCAGATATTCCTGGACCTAGTAAGTTGAATAATCAGACAGATGTTGTAGGCCCTAATCAACCTGGAGTAGCGATACACCTAGAGTCCAAAGACAGAGCTAGTACCTGTAAAGCTAGTTACTAAAGACTATTTCAAAAAAGCTGTGGAATTAGTTAGGCAACTATATGTTTTAGGATGCCTTCTGGTTAGAGAGATAGATCAAGATTATAGGATCTATCAAGATTTTATAGCAAGGGTTAGGGAAGCTTATCAAGCTTTTAATTGAAATGCCCTTACATTAGAAGACTGGATTAATATCATGGACGATATTTTACCCATAAAAGAGACTTGGAGGACATGATTAGATCGTTATTTCAATGAAAAACCATTTGAAAGTATACTAAACTGGATCTTCTTGTTATAATAGTTTATGAGAAGAACTTTTAAGAAAGAATAGCGTGATGTGAAATCTATGGATGATAATGTTATATATGTACATAAGTTATGTATAATAGATATGTGTGACAGTTGTACTTGAGAAATGATACATGATAGTATGTGTGTATGATGTTTTGAAACTTGTCTGTATATAATGTTATAAATGAAATATAAGTTATTATTTATTTTTTTCCCTCTCATATTTAGATAGTAAAACAAAATAGTTTGAACAAGACAAATTGTTCAATCAGAGGAACCTTAAAATCCTATAGACATTAATCAGTTAATTTTAGAATGCTTAGAGCAACAACAAAAGGTGATAAAAGACATGAGGGGAGGTCAAGCTCGTAGTGACCAAGAAAGGGATGCTGCTATAGTAGCAATAGTAGCAAAAGCTGTAGGTAATATCAGATAGCCAGAACCTGGGATAGTAGTTAACATAGAACTAGAAGTTGTGCAATAGTCAATAGAGCCACCTAGGCAAGCTAAGCCGATGGTTGATCCTATTGGTATCCAGTAGTGATGACAAAATTTTGCAAGCATAATCCTCCAAAATTTGAAGGGACATTTGATGCTCAAATGGTAGAGAATTGGATTAGTTGATTGTAAAAGATTGTCAAGGTGCTTGATTGCCTATATAGAAATAAGGCTCATATGGCCATCTATCAGCTGGATCTACTATATGTGTTTAAGTCAAGTGGAAAGAAGTATTACCCTCAGTATTCAGTCGTAACTTTCTCAGCTTCTGGTTACAACGTCCACACCTTCTCTCCGTGGCTCGTGATCTCTTTTCGATCGTGAGAAGTCGACGACTCAGGTCGGCTTCCTCTATTGGTATCCACACGAACAGCGTTCCAACCACAAACGACGTGCTAGTACCTCCTGCCCCTCCAAGGCTTACTCAAGAATTCGTCCTCTCCGTCTCTATTTCGGTAGTTTCTTATCTGCAAACCTTTTGCGGATTCCTGTTCACCCTTTTTCCTGTACCAAATGTAGCTCCTAAATATCAGATATATAGGATGCTATGCGTGTTACCATAGACTTGGATTTTTGGAATTAATCTTATATTAATTTTGAAATTAATAAAAAATCATATATTGTATAATTTGATAAGAAACTAATTAAATAAATAGTATTTGTATTAAATCCGTCCCACAGATTTAATTCACCCATTTATTTAATTTAAAATAAAGATAAGACGGAATTACATTTGATTTATTCTCATAAATCAAATTTGAGATATCATATCAATTTGAATTTCAAATTCAAACGTGATAGAGATTTAATTTTATCCTTATAAATTAAATCTTGTAAATATCTCTTATATGAGATATCATATCAATTTGAATTTCAAATTTAAATGTGATAGAGATTTAATTTATCCTTATAAATTAAATCTTATAAATATTTCTTATATATAATATATATATATACGAATATAAATATAAATAAATATATACATCCACCCTGGATCATTCATTGAATCTGGACATGTCTTAGATTCAATGAATCTGGACATCATAGCTCGTGTTGGGCTATTTTGTGTGCGACCCTATAGGCTCATACGAAGTTGGCAGTGGGCCATTTACTATACTGACTCATAAGTAGCAAGCGGTCTCTAGTAAGACATCACGACTACCCAAATTATATGAGGATCGATGAACGATATAACCTTTTATACAACCATATCATGTCCTTTTTGTCACATGATATTTTGGTCATGGAGAGTGTCGTCCTCCTATTCCTGACCGTTACTTTCTCGATCCCTGAGTAGTCTGACTATAGAAATAGAACTACCTTTCCATTACAGTATGGCCATATATTTCTCAGACTCACTCATCGAGGGGCCTAGTAATATCTCTCTACGAATGTGAGGGACAAATTCTATCTTAACCATTCACATTCCTCCGCACGAAAAATTACTAAGCCTGAACATAGTCTTTATGATCACTTGGTCAAAAGTGACTTTTGACTAGGTCAAAGTTGAGCATTTGTCATGTAGGAATCCATGATGATCTTAGGTCAAAGGGCATAGTGACATGGTTTGTATATGAGAGAAGCTTATGACTTAACCCATGCAACTCTCTCATAGCGGGTCAGTCTAACACCTTGTACTCTTACATGTTCCTATGACTTTGATTTATATGTCTATACATCTTCAAAGTCATACTGGTCTTATTTCATCTCTGCTCCCGCATAGATGACCGACCAAGGACATTTAGGATAAGATCATAAGTTATCCAAGGATGGTCATCACAGTAAACATGCAAATAATATGATAACACAATTAATAAATTCATAGATCAACAATGTTCATAAGACAATGATTGGCCCTTAGGGCACAATTTCCAACATTAATGTCATAAGATAGCTCTCTGGAATTGAATTGATAAGTCAATTAATCGATTAATTATAATTAATTGATTGCATGTTCGATTTATCTATTGAGAATATTTTTTCTTCTAAGCAAAGATAACTCTATTAATCGATTAATTATATTAATACATTAACTATTTGATTAATCAATGAATAATCATTTTTGGAAATTCAAATATGAATCCATTAATCGATTAGTTAATCTATTAATTTATATTAATGGATCAATTATTCGATTAATTTATGTTGAAAATATTTTTGTTTCAATTCTTCCAGAGATATTAATCGACAAGGTATTCGATTAATTTATATTAATTGATTAGTTAATCGATTAACTTCATATATTTCAAATATCTTTCTTTGTTTGTATTAAAACTGATTGAATATTTCTTTGAGCTATATATGATTGTTCCAACTATGAAATATACATGTGTTTCTCCACATTCTTTAGTATATATCTTTTCAAAAACTTATTGCATTGTATATGGTTGAAAATTTTGATCAATGTGATGCTTTATTTTCTATTTTTAATCATTGATTGAATTAATAATAATTAATTGATTAATATGCTATGTTTTTTAAAAAGCCAACTTAGCTTGATTAAGAACCTGATCTTTTATAATGAGTTGATTATTAATGGTTCATACACTTAATCAATGCTTTGACGACTAACAAATCTTTTGACATTGAATGTGTTTAGAAAAGGATAAGAAGTTGAAATTATGAAGGCTACGACAACATAAACTTGCTACTTCTGGCAAAGCATTAAATGCTCATCTACTAGCCAACGACCAACAATGCCTTCACTCCAACAGTTACAAATCTAAGTCTAACGACTACCAACCAAAGTAAATGCTATTTAAAGACTTAGTCTTCATAAAGAAAAAATAATAAGAACAATGAGAAACAACTTCTAAATTTATTACATTATCTGTATCTTCATTCTATAACCTGACAATTATTGAGCTTTAGTGTTTATCATCATTCATACTATAAAATTCTCCTTTTAATCACAATAATTAAGTACCTTAAATCATTGTTACCAAAATTGGCAAGCAATTAACCATAATAAAAATAAGTTTTGTTAATCATTTAAAATTTATCATTACTAGATAAAGAAAACTTTACTTCTAAAGGGTTAACCATGATAGAAAAAGACAAAACCACCCTCAGCACTATCACAGTTAAAAGAGTTTAACTTATTTTGAAAAGGTTATTCATAATAGAAAAGAGTAAAACTTATATAAGGATACTATCATGGATATAAGAGATTTACACAATAATTGTACATAAAACCATGTTAGAAAGGATTCGACCCCACTAATATGGTTATAAGGTTCAAGCCCCTAATTAACACTATTATCATAGTCATCCTCACAATCATCTCGAATGGGCCTCTGAGCATCAAACTCACGAATAACATCACATAAACCCACATCAAAACCAAGAGCCGGTATAATCCTCATTCATAAATCAATTATCAATATCCCACATTCCAAATAGTAGATCCACAATCAACAAATCAAAAGCAACAGTCTAGGGCCTCAAGCCCATTACCATCACGTATTCCTAGCATCAAATCCAAATAAAATATCACGTCATATCAGGATATGCAAAATAAGCCTTACTATGGCAATATATAACTATTTTACACATAAATCAAGAGGAAGATGCTATATAATTGATATAGCACCAATCAAGTATTCGAAGCCTTCCCTAGTGTTCTAGCACGAAACTATTATCTAAAAAATATTAATAACCACAGGGTGAGACAAATGTCTTAGTAACCAATAATCCAACTCCTCATGTATACTAACATGCGATCGTGAGGTGTCAAGTGGGATAGTTAATAAAATACACGAGATAGAAAATAAGAAAATAATACATTATCATAATATAATCAAATATAAATACCACCCCAGTTCCTCCTATCAAACCAATTGAACTGCCTTATACACGCTGACCGAACCCATGGGCTAGTGATAGCTACCATATGACTGGCCACTCAAAAAGCTAACCGGTCGAGTGTTATGGATCGGCCAAAATCCACAGAGCACAAGACTAGACCATGGGTTCATTTCCCCTCGGTTAATTGGTGAGGGTGTCACGACCCCTCGATAAACTGGTAGGATAAAAGCCAACCATCAAGATCTATTTGAGGCTATACCACGTGGTAAAAATACAATTTCATCATCACCAATCCCAATCACCATATACATAATTCTCAAGATAATCATTCTAATCAAAATATCAATAGCTTGATAATCAATAACTTTAATAAATATCACAATAGGTTTTTTTTTCTCAAAATAATAACTTTCTTCAAATTCCAATCTCAAGATATAACAAGTTTTTAATCTCCATTTAAACTTTCCAAATTACTTTACATCCCACAAGACAATTTTTAATAAATTCAGCAATCAAATTTTCTCAATATAATCATATCATCATCGATAGATTTATATATATATCAAATCACTCACAAATATCATATTAGCATAACAATGAGTAAAAAGTGGTTACATCTCTCCAAAGCTAATAACAATACCATAAATGAGGAACCACGTACTTAGTTCACAATTCACTTCTCAATCTACAACATTTGTATAAATGTGCATCAATAAGTTGTTAATTTGATCTAACATATGCTTTTAAATTAATACTTACTTTTCTCTTTTAACTTTATTTTATTTATAAATTCTTAATTCAATACTATAACTTAATTATTCTATCTCAGTCACATCCCTATCAACTAATAACTTGATAATATCAATTTTTCATCCAATCATCATAAAATCCTCAAACTTTGCTCACTTTAAACTTGAAGAAAAATAACAATTCCTCTTTTTCTCAAATTATCATCCCAACGACAAGCCTATATTATCTCAATTCTATTCTACCCTTTAAAATCCTTATTTAACATCAAACTCTCCAAATCACCTAAAACCCCAAAATTTCAATCTTATGGTCTCATTCAAAATCTCCAATATTCACATTTTATAAACAACCTCAGAATCAATCCATTAAATCATCAATATCAAATTGCTAAACAAATAACCAATTTAATTTCATATGTTTAAAGTTCCAAGTCTCACTCACAATATCCAAATCTTCATTTCAATATTAAATCCCATCATTTCTAAATTTCAATAACTTATTTGAACCATAAACATAACCCAATCATTAAATTCAAATTAAATTAACAAAATTTTCATATTAAATATAAGTGTTCACTTACCTCTATAATTCTATAGTTACTATTTGTTGAAAATTTATCCTTGTTCTAAGTCCTAATCCTCAAATTTATTTTGGTTCTAACAGAAATTATATTTCAAAAGACCTCTATTGGTATAGAAAAATAATTAGAAAATAACTATGGTAGTTCAAAAATTTTATGAGAACAAATCAGAGCTCAAATGTATCTAATAAATATGGCGCTGGAGTAACTGGACAAAAATCACGAAGGAAGAAGAAGAAAACGCTGCTGCAGGTTCTCACTTGTGAGGGTGTTTGAAAATTATAAAAGGGGTGCGAGCCCCACTTTAACTTTTTAATATTATATTATATTATATATTTTTAAAGAAATTAGGTTTTGTTCTTCTTTTCCCTTCTTTTTTTATTATATTATATATATTTTAACAGGAGGTACGTTGCTTCTTCTTTCTTTCTTTTTTCTTTTCATTTCTTTTGTTTTTTTCCTCCTTTCTTTCTTTTGTTTTTTTACTTTTAATAGAAATAGTATTTTTTAGATAAATTGTTTTAACTTTTATAATTAAATAAATATTTTATTTATTATAAATTAATTTCTTCTAATACTACTTAAATCCTAAAATAAAAATAGGGATGTTACAACTCTCCCCTCATTTAAAGAATTTTGTCCTCAAAATTCAACAAGATATAAGATTGCTTTTCTCATTGTTTATTTTGTTCATATACCGCATTTTAATTTCACTTTCAAATAACCACATAAAGCAATTTATACATCATATAGTTTACATTTCTATTTTCGTTGTGTTACTTTAATCTGTGACATTATTCTATTCTATTTATCCTCTTTGCATACATTACATACATACATACATACATACATACATACATACATACATACATACATACATACATACATACATACATACATACATACATACATACATACATAAATGAACTATTATACCTTTGGTAGGTCTGAAAGTACCAGTTTCTTTGTCTTATTTTAAAAAAATCATTTATCCAAATAAAACTTTTTAACTATGGATTTAAATCTCATGTTGTTTTTTTTAAGTCCATAAAATTTCATAGAAAAATTCATTCATTTACTATTTGAAATTTGTGATTAAACCTCACTACCTCTAGATGGAAATTTTATCTCATTCCAGATTTTATCTTCAACTTAGAAAAATCATAATAATTTGAAAACTTAACCAATTGAGGTATTTGTGGTGTCCATTTAAAGATATGTATCTTAGCTACTTTCATGCCAAATGTCACGTCAAAAATCATTGGTTAAGTCATAGAAACTACCATCATAAGGTCTCAACCTCATAATACAACACACTATAATGTACTATGTATCACATATTGTCATCACATAATGTTAGTACTAAATTTAACTTATCATACAAGATCATTCATCCATATTTACCCTCTTTCCTTTGCAATATCCAGCACCTATAATATGGTTATGTATATGGAAAGAATGAGATTTCATAGAAATCTCAATAGCAAGTAATACAAACTATACTATCATGCATGCTTGATTAAATGCCTAACATGTTATCATGATATTGTAGCTACTTCATAATCATACATAAGGTAAACTCTAACATGCATATTGTCATAACATTAGTTTCAAGGAGTTACAATCATTTATACTTCATCATCATCATCATAGTATCATCTTAAGCTCAACCAAACATCACAACTAACAAGCAAGCATAAAATAAACAAACATAAGATCATAGTTAGGTATTCTTGCTACCTTTTAGGTTATCCTTGACAAACTCTTATTGAGATGGTCTTCTTCCCACACAAATGTCAAAACATAGCCATTACAAAGTAACATTAAGTTACAACTCAACTTCAAAACAATTCCAAGACTAGGTTCTTACTAGATTCCATTCTTTTCCTATTTTATGTCTTATACTTCCCTCTTTCTAAAATAAATTCTCATGGTTCATTCACACATAATTTTTCATGTATAATCCAAATATGAAAGCATAATTTCCAAAATCAAACTACTTCCTTGACTACTATACAGAATCAAAATGCTTCCTCTTATATTTCAAAAATTTTCATTTTAATTCTAATACTTCCACTACTTGTTTCTCAACCTTATGCCCACATAATTTTCCATTTTAAACCCATTGAAATCATAAAAATTATGAAATTCTAACATATGAATAGTGATTTGTACAGTGTTAGCCAAGAACAGAAAACCCTAACTACATGTATACTTGAATATTTAAGCCAATACCACTTGATTCTAGTTTGTTTAAGCTTATCTAAACTATCCACAACATAAAATTCATATTCTCACCACATATTAACAGCATGAACAGCAGCAACATCAAAGGGAAATGGCCATAAAAACCTCTTAAAATCAAGAGCAAACTTGCTAGAACAAAGTCCAAGATCAAAGGAACTAATTACCTTTCTTCTTGGTTCCAAGTTGATTCTTCTTCCTAGCTTCAAAATAAATTTTGATAGAGGTTCCCTAAGGTTGTCAAGTTCTACTGATTGTTCTATGAATGAGGGGGTGTTTACAGAAAAAGTTGGGCGGAAATAGAAGGCCAAGATTACTTTAGTTACTATTTGATCTAATGGTCCATAACTCAACTTCCATCAAGCTTGCCCTGGAAGCCTTATAATGACATCATCCATGACATCATATAGGGTTGTGTTTGGCACAAGAAAAGTAGAAATACTTATAGGAAATATTCTAATCTAGTCCGATACTGATCTGGTCAGTTTCACAAAATCCAGACTGTTTTATGTTTATAATTTTTATAATATTCTAAAATATATATTTTGTCACTAAAACTAGTGTCTAAATTTTTCTTACCATTGACATTATTAGAAATGAGTATTTATCTACTTTCTATCCCTTAGAAAATGGCCAAAATGCTCTTGGTTCTCTATCTTGCAATATATTAACCCTAAGGGCATAATTGGTATTTCACACCCTTTTACTGCTTATCAGGATATACACTAACTCTGATGGATTATCCCTATGCTTTCCTTGGCATTTTGGCTTATCCAAAATGATCTCCATGCATCTCTTGTTCCTTATTACAACATAGGGGTATTTTCATAATTTCTCATTTTTTTGGGTTCCTTTGGACACTGGCCCACATGACTGTTAAAATATCTACTGGATCTTTGGGATGCCAATTTAGGCCTCTATATGGGTCCAATATCTTTATGGCTCAATTCCCAATAAACCTCACCTGAAAGTATTTATTGTGTATATAATTCTACTGTAAATTCTATTAAAAATTCTACATAATTCCTTTCTAAACTCTATCAGTTTTATACATTATCATATTAATTATAAGAATTGACTGTACTGATTAGATATCAAAATTTGTTACGTTAAACTGATTAGAATAATTTTCTCTAATTACTGGAAAAATTTGAGATTGAACTACTTCTGGCCAGTTTTGGGCCATTTCCAGCTTAACTTTCTCATAGATACAATTTTGCCCCTTGAACTTTTGCTAAATTACGTTTAGGTCCTCAAACTTTTTGAAATTATACTTAGTGGCCTAACTTTTATGTCTACCTTTCATTTTGTCTCATAAACTTTTCTAAATTTCACTTAGGTCCTTGAACTTTCCATTATTTTCAATTTAATCCCTTTTCTTCTGTAAATAACAATATTTTCCTTAGAGAGTCTCATATATATTACGTATAAACTGTACATACATATCAGATAAGAAAATTGGTGATATAACAAAGATCAAGGAGAAGCCACCTAATAAGACACATTTTATATATGATTTATGTGACATTTTTAAGAGCTTTATAACAACTTTACCATCATTTTATACCTTAAATTGTACTTTTGTGGTAATACATGATTGTGTGTGGCAATATGCTAATTAAAGGATAAAATGGTAAATTAACTCTTATAAACTGCATATATTCTATTATTTACTAATTTAGACTTTTACAGTGAGATTTTATGTTGGATTGCAAATATTTTGGAAGAGAGTAAGGACCAGGAAAGAAATCACAAGTTAATAAAAGTGAAATCACGCTCATGCATCTTTTACTCGTGACTAAGGAGTCTATCGGTCGTGACCTTGATTCTTCTAGAAGTCTCTCTGTGTTTACAAGTCACGACTAAAACATGGATCTGGTCGCGATTGAAATACGAAATCGCTGAAACTGCACGCTATAAATTAGGTTATGCAGAAATAAAAGGGAAAAAGGCTGCTATCAAGGGGAGGCTAGTTTTTGACTTGAATAGGCTAAAAAGCAATACCCTAACCCTCTCTGATCACCTTCTCGACCTCTTCCATCGTTCTACACCTTTTCACAGATTTTCCCACATCTCTGCACTACCAATCTACCATATTTCCATTATTTCTTCATGGCGTCTCAACTAAATAGTGATTGTAGTATAGCAAGAGTCATTAGAGGCTAAACCTTTAGCCCCTTAGTGATAAATCAGATATGTTGAGCTCATGGACTCAAATAGGGAGTTTCTATTGTTCTAATTGCATCTTCTCATGTTATGATTGCTGCTAGATCTAGGGTTTTCATTTCATGAGCAAGTTTTGAATATCGATTGATCATTCTCATATTAGACTTTGTAATTGAATTCGGATGATTTGAACATTTGCTTTTAATAAAATATTTTAGTTTCAATTTAAAGAGAGTTAGGTTATTATTCAGCTATCGTTATTAATTAATTCAATTGCTTGAAATCTAGGGTTTTCGATCGACGACCATTCAAGGGCATTTTCATCATCTAAACTCAATTTACATACTAAGTGGTTGATGACAGTTTAATAATAGTTCTTAGACTAGCTTTGATCAAAGGAATTTAAGGAAAATTAGGGTTCTGGACTCAATCGATTGATTGAGGTTTTCTTTGAGACTTAGTGACTTCAAAACTCCAATTTTTACGTGAGAGTAAGGATAGATACGTTTTCATCGTCAAGAGTCTTTCATAACATATTTATCAACAAACTAACTCGTCTTCATCTTAATCAAAAATAAAAAAAATATATTTACCTTTCTGCACCCTACTTTTATCGCATCAATCTCTAAAACCCCAAAACCATTTTATCCCTGCTCAAGTTTTTTATTGATTTTGGAATCCATTTCTAGGTTTCCACATAAAAGGCTCCTTAAGAAGAACAATAGGGTTGTGTTATATACTATATTATATTAGGTGCAATAAACTTTATTTTTATAGATCAGACCATGACAATCCGATCTCAACACCACCCAAGCAAGTACCTAGGTAATTAATCCTTCCTAGTTTATTTATAAGTGTTTTAGAAGGATAAAACCTAGGTTTTAATTGTTAAAAACTTCATTTATCCCTTGGATCCCTTGCTGCCTAAAATTCTATAATAAAGAAGGAAGAGGTAAATGAAGTTAGAAGTATGTAAATGACAAGTAGATAAGTTAGTTTAGATGGTTGGTTATTGAATTTAATTGATGCTCTTGGCCTGTACAATTTTGTATAGAAGGAAATAGAATTTCAATGATCTAATACTTCCATTGAATTTAAATGATGATTTTGTATAGGATTGGAACCTTGGAAGCATTAAAATTAGAAAAAGGAAGTTTTGAAACCAACATACTCTTGAACAATTATAATAATTTAATGATTTTAGTACTTCTAATGGTTTTAAAATGAAAAATTGTGTGGGATTAAGTAGAGAAACAATTAGTAGAAGTATTGGAATCCAAATGAGAAATTTTGAAATAAAATGCATTCTTTTTTTGTTGTATCTAGATTTCATGAAGGAGCTAGAATTTTGTAATTTTAAGCTCATAAATGGATTTAGAAGGCCAAATTTTGTAAAGTAAAGTCAAAATATCAATTAATTCAAAGGCCAAACCAATTAATAAAAATTAGAGAAAGATATAGACTTAATGGGCTGAAGGATTAGTGAGTAGATTATGTTGGCTTAGAAATAGATTATAAGAGTATGATGTTATGATTTATTAGTCCTTGAGTAATATGGTAAAGAGAACCACAAAGCAAGGAATAAAGGTAGTAAGGTTATCTAAACTTGTATGTGTTGATTGCATGGATGATTATGTTATGACTTTGTTGATTGATATTGTTCATATGTATTAACTATAGCTCTGTGCTATGATTACTTTGGCCAATTGTATTTAATATGTTACATGGAATCATGCATAATACATTATGTTAATCATAAGCTAGCACAAGTTCTAAACATTAATGCATACATTGCTTAGTACCGTTTACTACTGAGATTTTCCCATAAATCTCATCCCCTCCATGTCACCCCAATACCAGCATGTTCTCTAAAGATGGAAGGAGATAAAGTTGCATGAAGAAAATTTATGGATTGGATAGTATAATAATATATGAATTTGTTACAATTATATTTAATGTTGTAATGTACAATGTATGCTTAAAAGTAGTACATTTGTGGCTATTTATAAAAATAGTTAATGATTGAATAAATGTGAAATAGTTTAGCAGCAAGTAGTTAACATGTCAAGCTTTATTTTGACACCAACAATGCCTTATTTCAATGTTTGTATAAAGAGAATGAAATTTTCAAAGTTAGGGACTAGAAACTATTTTCGAAAACTTTTGACTAAATGAACAGTAATATTTGACACCAAGTTTATACTAATTGACTGATTATTTGGTCTAAGATTTTTTTATATTAAAATTCATTATGTTAGGTTCAAGTATCCTTTTGAACCACTTCATTTTGATTTTTCTAGAATTAATTATAATTTTTTGAAATTGGTCACCAAATCTAAAAGTCCCAAAGGAACAGTACCTATGTGAACTTAGAAATTCTAGATTTTGTAATTAAACTTCAATGGATTTTATGTGGTTATAAATGCTAGTGAATGGTCTGTAAGATGTATGGAGGTAAGGTGTTATAATTGTGGTATCAGAGCAAAGTTTTCGGCATCAGATAGAATAATTTCCATAGCCTAATCTTAATTAGTAAGTATTTTGTGAAGACAAGGGTACAGTTATAATGCTAATCATGACATGAGATATCTTATATGTGATGTTTTAAATGTTTTGTAGTATGAATATATGCGTGTTTGAGAATTGTTGTGCATGTCTATGATTGTGTTTCCAATTACTAGTAAAGTCCCTAAATAAAGGGACTAATAATCAAAGCAATGGCCCAAGCACAGAGCATAGGCCCTAACATGAATACAAACCTACAGTCTGGAGGTTATATAGAGGTTCAGTATGATGTTGTGCATGCACCAGATGATGTTGTACTAGATGATGATGAGTCTAGTAATTCTATACATTATGAGTTTATTACAGTACCTCTAACCCTGATGTAAACCTTATTCTTTCGATGATAGGACATATTACGACTGAGGAAGCTGAGTACTGGTACTAGATTACAGGTAGACCAGATATTATTCCTCCTTCACTGGGGTTTGGGGATATATTTGATATGAGTAACCTACAACAATCCCTTAATCCAAAGATCCAGTCAGAGTCTATGATAATCCCTTCCTATTCTCGCAGTCTAGGAATATATGACTTTACAAATAAAGATCAGTGTGATGCTCCTGGTCTTAGTCAACCCCAGCCTTATTTGTTAAAGACAGATAATGTTGACTATATTAGTCTCAAGAAAGATGGGAGAGTGAATTACTCAGTATAGGTCAAGGGATGGATAGAAGTATAGATCAAGAGTAGTTAGTTTATCTGCATTTCCTCAATACCGTAGCAAGGATGATAAGCATATATACAATAGAAGGCATTGACCTGAATTAGGTTTACACTTTAGAAGATTGGCATGAGATGCTAGTGAGCCAGATATTACCATATACTCCTACATGGCACATAGAGCTAAGTTTTTGGCAAATGATCCACCAACTAATATACAGGGGTGGCATTTATGTATACAAAAATATTTGCAGTTCATTATTCCCTAGAAAAGAATGTAAAAAGAGATGAGGGGTAATATAAATTTGTAAATAGTGTAAAGTAATTACACATATGTATGATAGTTATGATGTAACCCAAATATGTAGTGGACATGTATGTAATGTATGTACAAATGTTATAGTGATATGAAATATGAATTTTGATGTGATATAATAAAATGATAGTTGGTTGAACATCTATGTGAATATATTCCCTATTTAATGTGATTATAGTAGATAGATATGAATGAGTTTCAGGTGACTCAAGTTTATCATAGCCAAGAACAATAATTGACCATTGTTAGAGTAAAGACTAGATAAAAACATTAGAACATAATGTTTATCATCAAAGATTACTGTTTATTTAGTCAAAAATTCTGAAAATAGATTTTGATCCCTTTTTTTGGAAAATTCGTTCTCTTTGTAAAGATATCAAAATAAGGCTGTCACGTCCCAAAAATTCGGACCGTGACCGGCACGAAATATGAGTAATTTCACACTCTGAAAGCCTAAAATCTTAAATGAAACGTTTTGACCCATAAACCATAATAAATTGTATTTCATAAATCAAAAGCAAGTCTTATGTAGGAATCTCGGCATGATCATCAATGTATAATCGACCTCCTGATGATCCTACAACAGACTACCAACGTTCAAGTTTCATAACGGTTTCCAAAATCAACACAATCTCTTCTAAGGTTAATGTGAAGCTTCATCCTTTTCAAAATAATACAAGTTCTTAAGTAAAGAATTTACATCAAAAGTAGTGTTTGTCAAACGGCAATTCGGATCAACGGCGAGGCTCTTTACTGCTTAGCAGGAAGATTAGGGTCACCTGTACTATCTGAAGCCAAATAATCTACTTGTGAATAACGACCCAAAAACATGATTAAAATACGAAAATCAATAATGCATAATCATGCGGGAAAAAAATGTATTTCATAATATTTTGTAATTTGATGCAAACCTTTCCGTGACCATTTTCTTTTCAGGGAAAACGACAATCTGAAACAACAATTTCAAATCAACCGTTTAAAAACAATCGTTTCAAAACCATAATCTTTTCATAGGACTTCAACAGAACACAAACAGACGTGGACACACAGTCCAGGAGGGTAACTAACCAATCTAGCGGCTCAAGGCCACTAGCCGTCGCGAGTACGAGACCCACGTAATAATCTGGTGGCTCGAGGCCATAATCCGTCGCGAGTACGAGACCCACGTATATCCATTGTGAGTATGAAACCCACGTATATCTGTCGCGAGTATGAAACCCATGTATATCAGTCGAGTTCGGGTAACCAAGGTGCACCAAGGACTAACAGTACTGCTGTTAGCAACCAGTGTTCTGTATTCCGTCCTAAAACGTTTCCATCATGCGTGGAGTTTATTTCACATGAAATAATCTCAATCATTTCAATGCCATAACCATTGGTAAAATCACTTTAACTTCCCAAAAACCCCTGCATGTACATTTGAAATCAAATTACTGTAAAAACATGAAATTCACAAAAGAATACATTTCATGAATAACATCAATTCAATGCAATTTTTGCCAAACTCTTTTCAAAAGCTTATTCATCCATTTTCATACATAATTATAACTCCTTTGTAAACCAATCGAAAGAAATCATTTCTAACGATTCAAACCATACATTCATAAAATTTGCTTTTCAAAATTCATATTTGAAATTCCACATTTGAAATGACAATGCATTTGAAAATATAAATTTTAGGGAACGTTATTCACTCACCTGCCACGTTCCTAAATCGCTACTCTTCCCACCAAACACTTGCGATAAAATCACTTCTCAATCCCCTGATATTTTAAAATAGTATATTAATATTCTCTTCAAATTCTCAGCAAAATTATTTGCCCTTAACCCACAACTAATCATGAAGACAAACACTTAATTATTTATACACACACATAGCAAAAGAAATCCTTTTTCTTCCTTCATTCTTCTTACTTTCTTCTTGCAATTTATAACAACATTTCCTTATATATATATCATTTAGCTTCCAACACCGCAACATAGTTCTCTGATTTAAGAACCTCATCTTTATACGTATATATATACATACGCATAACAGTAAAAATCTCCAATCACTTATTCTTTCATTAAATTAGCAATATCCATGCTTAGGTGCAAACAGCAACAATATTCCAAAGCACATACACTGCACATACTGAACACCCTCACACACAAAACACTCACACACAGCAGCAGCAACCCAGCATGTATCCAAAGATTATACACATTGCAATAGAAACCTTCTCCCACAACCACGCCCAAATCCAGAAGTTCACAACGCCAGAAACAATAAGCACGGTCATAGAGAAGAGAAGGAAAAAGGGTGAAACTTACCACCCTTATCGCACTTGGGATTCACAGCAAAAGAACCACGGAACTGAGCAAGAAAATGACCAAGCCCAGCTTCTCAACTTCCTTCTTTCCTTCTGTCAACCACAACAAACATCCTTATACAGGTGAACGACGGTGACACCGAACAAAACAGAGTGAGCTTAGCTGCTCACGGTAGTTATCAAGGAATAGAAGAAAGAAATTGAATATGGAATATGGTTTAAGAAGCTTACTCACATCACCCACAGAACCGACCACTACTGAGCAAAACTGAGATTGAATTCAAAGACTTGCTACAGTGTAGAGGATTGCTACAGTAGCAGAGAATGGTGACGGATGACTACTACACGGCGATGACACTAACCACGAGGGTGGTTTACTGGAAGGAGTATTCACCGGTGCTAGAAGCTGAATACAAAACCCGCAACACTCCTATGCCTTCCGCTCTCACTCTCACTGCCACCTGGCTGCCGACAAAAAATGAAATGGGAAAGGAATACCTCAAACTTAAAGGCGACGAGCAGACCTTCCGTGCCGTGCACTCCCTTCCCGCGTTGCACGCTGAGCCAACACCTAACCCCCTCACGTCACGCTGCAGTCCTACCTTTGCTCTGCAGACAGGAAGAAAATGGGGGAAAGTCAGGATTTGGTAAAATGGACAGAAGGGCAAAAGGGTATTTTCACGCGTCTGAGGATAAGAAAAATGAATTACTCTTCTACACCTGCTGGGATTCGAACACGGGCCAAACATTTTCCTTTCGCCTTTTAAACCATTCGGCCAACACTTCTAATACAAGATATTCTACAATGAATATACATATATCTGTTAATTAAAAATTCCTAGTCCTAACATTCTTCCCCTCTTAAGAAATTTGGTCCTCCAAATTTGAAAATATACATACCTTAGTTCTCAAATAATTGTGGGTATTTGATCCGCATCACACCCTCCAACTCCCAAGTAGCTTCTTCCTCTGAAGGTTTCACCATTACACTTTTACCGAAGGAATCTCCTTCGACCGCAACTTCTTTACTTGTCGATCAATAATAGCTATCAGATATTCATCATATGACAAGTCTTCATTCACTTGAACCTCTTGATATTCGACAACATGAGATGGATCATACAAGTACTTCCATAGCATCGATACATGAAACACCGGATGTATCCCTGACAGCTCTGGAGGTAAGGCTAATCGATAGGCTACCGCGCCTACTTTATCCAAAATCTCGAAGGGACCGATAAACCTCAGACTCAACTTACCCTTCTTACCAAATCTCATAACCCCTTTCATTAGCGACACCCTTAAAAACACTTTATCTCTGACCATGAATTCTAATTCCCTACGACGATGATCTATGTAAGATTTATGTCAACTTTGAGCTATCAACAACCTTTGTTGAATCACTTTCACCTTTTCTTTAGCATCTTGAACCAAATCAGGCCCTAATATCATTCTGTCTCCAACTTCAAACCATCCAATTGGAGATCTACACTGCATTCTGTACAATGCCTCAAATGGTGCCATTTGAATACTTGATTGATAACTATTATTATAGGCAAATTCTACTAACGGTAAATGTTTATCCCAACTTCTACCAAAATCCATGATACAGGACCTCAACATGTCCTCAACTATTTGTATTGTCCTCTCCGACTGTCCATCAGTCTGAGGATGGAAAGTTGTGCTTAATTTCAATCGAGTGCCTAATGCTTTCTGAAATGATTCCCAAAATCGAGAAGTAAATTGGGGCCCTCTATTTGAAATGATAGACACTGGGACTCTGTGCAAATGCAAGATCTCCTCAATGTAAATCTCAGCGTACCTAGCTGCACTGTACGTCGTCTTCACTGGTAGAAAATGAGCAGACTTGGCCAATCTGTCCACAATTACCCAAATAGAATCAAAACCTTTAGCAGTATGGGGTAATCCCACGATAAAATCCATAGTTATGTTTTCCCACTTCCATTCAGGTATTTCCAACCGTTGTAACGGTCCTGCCAGCTTCTGATGTTCTGCTTTAACTTGTTGGCACACTAAACAATGTGCAACAAAATTCGCCATATCATTCTTCATACCATGCCACCAAAAGAACTGTTTCAAATCTTGGTACATCTTAGTTATAACAGGGTGGATAGTATAAGCAGAATGATGAGCTTCCTCAAGAATAAGCCTTCTCAACTCATGGACTTGTGGCACACAAATCCTACCCTCGAACCTCATAACACCTTCCTGATCAATCGCAAATTCTGACTTACTTTCGCTTTTAACTGAATCCCGCAACTCACACAACTTCAGGTCAGAATACTGAGCTTCCTTAATCTGATCACTTAACGAGGAACGAGCTTGTAAATGAGCTAAAAATACTCCTTTATCAGCAATTTCAAATACGACTCCCTCTTGTTTAACTTTATGAATCTCCTATACTAACGGTCTTCTTTTAATCTTTATATGTGCTAAACTACCCATAGACTTTCTGCTTAAAGTATCAACCACAACATTCGCTTTTCCCAGATGGTACAGAATCATACAATCATAATCCTTTAACAATTCCATCCACCTTCTCTACCTGAGATTCAAATCCTTTTGATCAAAAATGTACTTAAGACTCTTATGATCAGTGAAAATCTCACAAGTTTCACCGTACAGATAATGTCTCCAAATCTTTAAAGCAAACACCACTGCAGCCATATCTAAATCATGAGTTG
Source organism: Leucaena leucocephala (assembly GCA_037074615.1). Lineage (NCBI taxonomy): Eukaryota > Viridiplantae > Streptophyta > Magnoliopsida > Fabales > Fabaceae > Leucaena > Leucaena leucocephala. The sequence continues at coordinate 19,236,035 of CM073515.1, read as the reverse complement.
GATAATTCTGCTCATGCGACTTAAGCTTTCTAGAGGCATAGGCAATCACTCGCCCATCCTGCATTAACACACAGCCTAGCCCGATTCGAGAAGCATCGTAATACACTATATACCCTCTAACTCCTGAAGGTAAACTTAACACTGGAGCCAAAGTCAAAGATTCCTTCAATTTCTAAAAACTTCCTTCGCAGTTATCATCCCACATGAACTTCACCTTCTTCTGAGTTAATCTTGTCAATGGAGCCGCTACTCTTGAAAAATCCTGAACAAAATGACGATAATATCCCATAAGGCCTAAGAAACTTCGAATCTCAATGACTATAGTAGGTTATGGCCAACTTTTAACTGCCTTAACCTTACTAGGGTCAACCTGAATACCGTCTTTCGATACCACGTGCCCCAAGAAAGTGACTTTCATTAACCAGAACTCACACTTGGAAAACTTCGCATAGAGCTAATATTCTCTTAAACTTTGCAACACTATCCGCAAATGATGTTCATGCTCCTTCATGCTCTTGGAATAAACCAGGATGTCATCAATGAACATGATTATGAATTTATCTAAAAATTCTCTGAATACTCGATTCATCAAGTCTATGAATGCCGCAGGAGCATTCGTCAAACCAAAGGACATTACTAAGAATTTATAATGACCATACCGAGTCCTGAATGTTGTTTTTGGAATGTCTTCCTTCCTAATCTTTAACTGATGATACCCTGATCGCAAGTCAACTTTTGAAAAGTATTGCGCTCCTTGTCACTGGTCAAACAAATCATCAATGCGCGGTAATGGGTACTTGTTCTTTATTGTCACCTTATTAAGTTGCCAATAATCAATGCACAGTCTTAATGATCCATCCTTTTTCTTGACAAACAAAACTGGTGCACCCCACAGAGAAGTACTGGGACATACAAACCCTTTATCTAGCAGTTCTTGCAACTGAGTCTTTAATTCCCTTAACTTAGAGGGCACCATCCTATAAGGCGGAATAGAAATTGGCTGCGTGCCCCGAATGACGTCAATACCAAATTCTATTTCTCTATCTAGGGGTAAACCAGGCAATTCTTTTGGAAAGACGTCAGAAAATTCGTGAACAACAGGAATCTGATCCAAACTGACAATAGGCCTGTCAACATCTTGGACCATAGCCAAAAATCCCTGACAACCCTTAGTCAATATTCGCTGGGCTTTCAAGTAAGAGATTAAGTTAGTTGGCTTCTCCACCTTATTCCCTTATAACACAAACCAAGTTTCACCCGGAATGTTAAACTTTACCACTTTCAGGTGATAATCAACAGTAGCATAACATGAAGTTAACTAATCCATGCCTAGTATGACATCAAAGTCTATCATATCAAGTATCATCAAATTGATAAAAATTTCTCTACCCTCAACAGACACTTCACAAGATCTATATGCTTGTGAAACTGATAACGATTCCTCAATCGGGGTAGCAACTGAAAAATGATAATCAAGTCTGGCAGAATCTCTTCCTAACCTTTTAGCAAAATATTTCAAAACATAAGAATGCATCGATCCAGGGTCAAACAACTCATAAGCTTTTTGAGAGCATATAGAGATATTACCTGTGACCATAGCATTAGAAGCTCGAGCATCTTGCCTTGTCATCACGTAACCTCTAGCTTGTCCCTGACCTGAAGAAGGTTGTGCTCTTTTCTTCAGAGGTTATCCTGATGTACCTCTACCTATTAAGGCAGAAGTTGCTCCAACAGATGGAGCTGCAAATGTAGCAGGGTGAGGAGAAGGTCGAGCTGATGCATAGCTCGAAGTAGACTGAGCAAATGGATAATTTCTCTTCATATGAGCCTACTGTCCGTATCCATAGCATGCCCCATGGTCTTAAGACAAGCTCCGAAATAATAATTCCCATACTTACCACAGGGATATCTGGAATAGTTTGACTGGCTCACCCCAAATTGAGGTATAGCACCTCCAAACTTAGGTCTCAGGTCAAAAATGCCCACAGAAGGCCGATAAGATCTGGGCACTGGGTGCATAGCAAAGGATGAGGGTTGGCCCTGAGAATGATTACCTTTAAATGAAGATCCTTAGAACCTTCCACTCTCTATCTTCTGCTTCTTAGGAACCCCTTCTTCTTCCATGTACCTCAACTTAATTCTTAAAGCACAGTCAACCACATTAACGTAAGAAGCAAAATGATTCAGTATCAGGGCCACAGCATCATGAATATGTATCGGCAATCCCTGAATAAACCTGCCAATCCTATCCCTCTCTGATGGAATCAAGGTAGATGTATACGATAAAAGTTTCATGAATCTTCTGTCATACTCAGCCACAGACATCCCAAAAGTACATTTCAACAGAAGAAATTCTTTAACTCTAGCATCCTTCTTGCTCTAGGGAAGAAAATGTTTCAAGAAAAGATCCTTAAAATTCGCCCATGACAATAATGTTACTTTATCCCCCTGAAATCCTGGTACTATCTTACTCTAGGCATTCGCTATCCCCTCAAGTTGAAACAAGGCAAACTCCACGTATTGCACATCTGGGCATCTCAAAGCCTGACATCTCTTCTCAATTCCTTTTAGGAACTCTATGGGTTCCTCTCGAGAATCAAACCCTGAGAACTTCGGGGGATCCAACTTTATAAACTCTAATAACCTGACCGCTATAGATTCCTCCTCTATAACCTGGGTATTTCTACTTGAGTCTCGTGCCTAGAGGATGTAGAGATCTCAAGAGACTGTAGAGAAGATGGTTTAAGTTCAGATAAAATTTCCTAAAGGGGTCTAAGGGGTCGACCTCTCTGAGCCCTAACACCCCTGCGACCCTGTCCTCGGCCTTGAGGAGGCACATCACTTCGCTGAGAAGTGCCTTGATCCGAAGCCCTAGAGCTCCCTCCAGATGGTACACGTCTAGGTGGCATTTAACTATTCATAAAACATAGAAAATATTCAATTTCAAGAAACATACGTTTTCAAAATCATGAGAAAATAAAACACTTTTAAACTTCTCATAGAGATCTTCAGAAATGCCTCAACTATGGTTGTGCCAGGGTTCATAACGATAATTAAGACCCTACTGAAGTATCCCTGCTCTACTTAGCCATAGAAAAACTTGGCTCTGATACCAAACTGTCACGTCCCCAAAATTCAGACTGTGACTGGCACGGAATATGAGTAATTTCACACTCAGAAAGCCTGAAATCTTAAATGAAACATTTTGACCCATAAACCATAATAAATTGTATTTCATAAATCAAAAGCAAGTCTTATGTAGGAATCTCGGTAGGATCATCGATGTATAATTGACCTCCCTATGATCCTACAACAGACTACCAACATTCAAGTTTCATAACGGTTTCCAAAATCAACATAATCTTTTTTAAGGTTAATGTAAAGCTTCATCCTTTTCAAAATAATACAAGTTCTTAAGTAAAGCAATTACTGTTGGAAATCGTGCCCTAGGGGCCAATCATTGTCTTATGAACATTATTGATTTATGAATTTATTAATTGAGTTATCATATTATTTGCGTGTTTACTATGATGACCATCCTTGGATAATTCATGATATTATCCTAAATGTCCCTGGTCGATCATCTATGTGGGAGCACAGATGAAATAAGACTAGTATGACTTTGAAGATGTATAGAGATATAAATCAAAGTCATAAGCACATGTAAGAGTACAGGGTGTTGGACCGACCCGCTATGAGAGAACTGCATGGGTAACGTCATAAGCTTCTCTCATATACAAACCATGTCAATATGCCCTTTGACCTGAGATCATCATGGATTCCTACATGACAAAATGCTCAGCTTTGACCTAGTCAAAAGTCACTTTTGACCGAGTGATCATAAAGACTATGTTCGGGCTTAGTGGTTTTTCATGCGGAGGAATGTGAATGATCAAGATGGAATTTGTCCCTCACATTCGTGGAAAGATATTACTGGGCCCCTCGATGAGTGAGTCTGAGAAATGTATGGCCATACTGTAATGGAAAGGTAGTTCCATTTCTATAGTCAGACTACTCAGGGATCGAGAAAGTAACGGTCAGGAATAGGAGGATGACATTATCCATGCCTCATCCATGACCAAAATATCGCGTGACAGAAGGGACATGATATGGTTGTATAAAATGTTACATCGTTTATCGATCCTCATATGATTTGGGTAGTTGTTATGTCTTGCTAGAGACCGCTTGTGACTTGTGGGCTAGTATAGCAAATGGCCCACTGCCAACTTCATATGGGCCTACAGGGTCGCACACAAAATAGCCCAACACGAGCTATGATGTCCAGATTCATTGAATCTAAGACATGTCTAGATTCAATGAATGATCCAGGGTGGATATATATATTTATTTATATTTATATTCGAATATATATAAATTCGTATATATATTATATATATGAGATATATGAGATTTAATTTATAAGGATAAATTAAATCTCTATCACGTTTGAAATTCGAAATTCAAATTGATAGGATATCTCATATAAGAGATATTTATAAGATTTAATTTATAAGGATAAATTAAATCCCTATCACGTTTGAATTTGAAATTCAAATTGATAGGATATCTCAAATTTGATTTATGGGAATAAATCAAATATAACTCAGTCTCATCTTTATTTAAAGTTAAATAAATAGGTAATTAAATCTGTGGGACGGATTTAATATTATTTTATTTAATTAGTTTCTTATAAAATTATACAATATATGATATTGTATCAATTCGGAATTAATATAAGATTAACTCCAAAATCCAATTAGGTTAAGTGGAAAAATGCATAGCATCCTCTATATCTGATTGGAGGAGCTACGTTTGAAAATAACACAGAACACAAAAGGCCGAACGGAATCTGCAAAAGGTTTACCGACAAGAAACTGCCGAAATAGAGACGGAGACTTGTGAAAGCCTTGGAGGGACAGGAGACGCTAGCACGTCGTTCGTGGTTGGAACGCTGTTCGTGTGGATACCAGTAGAGGAAGCCGACCTGAGGCGTCAACTTCTTGTGATCGGAAAGAGACCACCGTCCGCGGAGAGAATCTGTGAAAGTCGCTGAGGAACACTCCGTCGATTTCTTGCGATCAGGAAGAGATCACCACCCACGTAGAGAAGCTGTGAAATTCGCTGAGCAACACTAAGGGTAATGATTCTTTCCACTTGACTTAAACACATACGGCAGATCCTGGCAAGGAATGGAAAATTTTTAAAGTTTATTTCCGCTGCGTGTCTTCTAATTCCTTACAATTACTTCAAAAGTAGTGTTTGTCAAACGGTACTTCAGATCAACGGCGAGGCTCTTTACTGCTCAGCGGGAAGATTAGGGTCACCTGCACTATCTGAAGCCAAATAATCTACTCGTGAATAACGTCCCAAAAACATGATTAAAATACGAAAATCAATAATGCATAATCATGTGGAAAAAAATGTATTTCATAATATTTTGTAATTGGATGAAAACCTTTCCATAACCATTTTCTTTTCAGGGAAAATGACAATCTAAAACAACCATTTGAAATCAACCGTTTAAAAACAATCCTTTCAATACCATAATCTTTTCATAGGACTTTAATAGAATGCAAACAGACGTGGACACACAGTCCACAAGAGTAACTAACCAATCTAGTGGCTCAAGGCCACTAGCCGTCGCGAGTACGAGACCCACGTAATAATCTGGTGGCTCGAGGCCATAATCCGTCATGAGTATGAGACCCACGTATATCCGTTGTGAGTATGAAACCCACTTATATCTATCACGAGTATGAAACCCATGTATATCAGTCGAGTTCGGGTAACTAAGGTGTACCAAGGACTAACAGTACTGCTGTTAGCAACCAGTATTCTGTATTCCGTCCTAAAATGTTACCATTATGCGTGGGGTTAATTTCACATGAAATAATCTCAATCATTTAAATGCCATAACCATTGGTAAAATCACTTTAACTTTCCAAAAACCCTAGCATGTACATTTGAAATCAAATTAATGTAAAAACATGAAATTCACAAAAGAATATATTTCATGAATAACATCAATTCAATGCAATTTTTGCCATACTCTTTTCAAAAGCTTATTCATCCATTTTCATACATAATTATAACTACTTTGTAAACCAATCGAAAGAAAATCATTTTTAACGATTCAAACCATACTTTCATAAAATTTGCTTTTCAAAATTCATATTTGAAATTCCACATTTGAAATGACAATGCATTTGAAAATATAAAGTTTAGGGAACATTATTCACTCACCTGCCGCGTTCATAAATCGCTACTCCTCCCACCAAACACTTGCTATAAAATCACTTCTCAATCCCCTGATATTTTGAAATAGTATATTAATATTCTCTTCAAATTCTCAGCAAAATTATTTGCCCTTAACCCACAACTAATCATGAAGACAAACACTTAATCATTTATACACACACATAGCAACAGAAATCCTTTTTCTTCCTTCATTCTTCTTACAATTTATAACAATATTTCCTTATATATATATCATTTAGCTTCCAACACCGCAACATAGTTCTCTAATTTAAGAACCCCATCTTTATACGTATATATATATACATACGCATAACAGTAAAAATCTCCAATCACTTATTCTTTCATTAAATTAGCAATATCCATGCTTAGGTGCAAATAGCAACAATATTCCAAAGCACATACACTGCACACACTGAACACTCTCACACACAAAACACTCACACACAGCAGCAGCACAAAAATATATGTACACTGCAGCAGCAACCCAGCATGCATCCAAAGATTATACACATTGCAACAGAAACCTTCTCCCCCAACCACGCCCAAATCCACAAGTTCACAATGCCAGAAACAATAAGCATGGTCACAGAGAAGAGAAGGAAAAAGGGTGAAACTTACCACCCTTATCGCACTTGGGATTCACAGCAAAAGAACCACAGAACTGAGCAGGAAAATAACCAAGCCCAGCTTCTCAACTTCCTTCTTTCCTTCTGTCAACCATAACAAACATCCTTATATAAGGGAACGACAGTGACACCAAATAGAACAAAGTGAGCTTAGCTGCTCAAGGTAGTTATCCAAAAATAGATGAAAGAAATATAATATGGAATATGGTTTAAGAAGCTTACTCACATCCCCCACAGAACTGACCACTGCTGAGCAAAACTGAGATTGAATTCAAAGACTTGCTATAGTAACAGAGGATTATTACAGTAGCAGAGAATGGTCACGGATGACTGCTACACGGCGACAACGCTAACCACGAGGGTGGTTTACTGGAAGGAGTATTCACTGGTGCTAGAACCTAAATACGAAACCCGCAACACTCCTGTGCCTTTCGCTCTCACTCTCGCTGCCACCTCGCTGTCGACGGAAAATGAAATGGGAAAGGTATACGTCAAACTTAAAGGCAACGAACAGACCTTCCGTGTCGTGCACTCCCTTCCCGTGCTACACGCTGAGCCAACACCAAACCCCCTCACGTTAAACTGCAGTCCTACCATTGCTCTATAGACAGGAAGAAAATGGGGGAAAGTCGGGAGTTAGTAAAATGGACAGAAGGGCAAAAGGGTAATTTCACGCGTGTGAGGATAAGAAAAATGAATTACTCTTCTACACCTGCTGGGATTCAAACACGGGCCAAACATTTTCCTTTCGCTTTTTAAACCATTCGGCCAACACTTCCAATACAAGATATTCTACAATGAATATACATATATCTGTTAATTAAAAATTCCTGGTCATAACAAAGACGTTCTTGGTGTCAAAACAAAGCTTGACATGTTAAATAAATATTTGTAAAATTTCATACATTTATCTCATAATTTGCTATTTTTCATTACATCCTAAGCATCACTACTTATATTGGTGATATAGCAACATTACATATAACAGTTTCTCACATAACATATATATTATCCAATCTCTAGCTTCCCTTCATGCTTCATCATCCTCTTTCATCATTCCTATTACATGGAGGGGTGAGATTTTTGGAAAAATCTTAGTAGCAAACGGTACTAAACAATGCATGCATTAATGTAAATGCTTGTGCTTACTTATGAAAGTGTTAATATTGTGTAATATGCATGCTTCCATATAACATATGAAATACAATTGGACAAAGTAATCATAGAAACAGAGCTTTAATCATATACACATGCAACACAATTCAACAAAGCCATAGCACAACCAAGCATAACATTCAATACATACAAGTTTAGGATAAGTTTACTACCTCATATACTTGACTTTCTTCTTACTTTATCTTGCTTCTTTCTTCTAAATTCTCTTTAATGTGTGGCTTCCTCCTTATAGTCCATCATCAAATTCTAACATCACATAATCATTCATCCATTACAATTTAACTTTCTTGGACATTAAACTTACTTTAACTAATATAACTTCCTTTGATCTTTACTAATGGACTTGGCCTTTGAATCAATTAATGTCTTGACTTTACCCTACACAATTGCATCTTCTAAATCCATTTATGAATTTAGAATCATGAAATTATAGCTCCTTCTTGGCCTGCTAGATAGAATTGAAATATGTACATAGTTCTTTCAAAAATTTTCATTTTGATTTCAATCTTCCCATACTTGTTTCTCTACTTTATCCCACACAACTTTTCATTTTAAAACCACTAGAAACATCAAAATTATGAAATTCAATCATTGTTCATAAGAGTGAACAGTAATAGAGAAGAACTTTAAAAACTACAACTGGGAATTCCAATGCTTCCAAGGTTAAAAAACTATCCAATCCTACACAAAATCATCATATAAATTCAATAGAAGCATTAGATCATTAAAATTCCATATCCTTCTATAATGAATAGTGCAAACCAAAATGGTTCAATTTTGGCAAAGTCAAGAGTATCAACTTGATTCAACAACCAATCACCTAACTAGCTTGTTTAAGCTTTACTCTAACTTTAATTTCTTCTTTCTCCTTTCATCTAAGGTTTTGGACAGCATATACACCTTAGAGAAAACTCAACTTTCTTCCATGAAAACCCTAAGTTTAAGCTCCAAAATCAAAGGAAAATAAGCTAGCATAGATTGCTTACCTTTATTCTCTAGCTTGCTTGAACTTTGGTACCTTTAATTTTCTTTGTCTTTGCTTGAGTTTTCATTTTACAAGAGGTTCTACATGGGATCTCATGCGACAATTTTGAAGCTGAAATGTGGGGATATTTTCTCATATCCTAATTTTTTCCTATCCATATAGTACTGATAGTGGAAAGAGGTTTGGAAAGGATTATGACGAAGATCAGAAGAAATGATAAAGGTTAAATGAGTCATGAAGAAAGAGAAGGACTAAAACAAAAATTAGAAAAGGTTGAAGGCAAAAAGTGAAGGTAGAAATAAAAGTTAGGCCCTTAAGTGTAATTTTTAAAAGTTAAGGGGCTAAAATACAAATAGCCAAAAGTTTAGGTGCCTAAGTGCAATTATTCAAAAGTTCAGGGACCTAAATGTAATTATAGAAAATTTGAGCCAAAACAGGCTAAAAATGCCTAGAATCAGATCAGACCTAAATTTTATCAGTAGATAGACAAAATTATTCCGGTCAGTTTAACACAACACAGAATTTTGATTTGAGGTCCCGATTAATTGATATAAATTTATGAAGTCATAAGAGTTATTACAGAATTTTTTAGCCATCAGAATTAGATGAAACTTTATAGGAAATTCATATATTTAATATAAGAATTTATGAAATTGATAGAGTCAGAAAAGGAATCCTGTAGAAGTCTTACGGGATTTTACGGTGAAATAAAATACCTGATAAATAGGATCGGGTGAGGTTTATTGGGATTTGTGCCATAAAGGGCATAAAGGCAATGAACCCAAACCAAGGCCCAAATGGTGCCATATTAGGCCTAATGTGAGGACTGGATAATTAAGTGGGCCAGAGTAGTCAAGGAAAAGTGCAAAATTACAGAAATGCCGCTGGATGCCCATATTGTACCAGTGATGGATGGAAGACATTTTGGTCTTTTTGGACAGGCCAAAAATTTGTTATATAGTATAAAGAGGATTATTTAGAGCCCAGATACACCCTGAGATAGTATAAAGAGGTGTGAAATGACAATTATGCCCTTAGGGTTAGTACAGTTCAAGAGAGGACACCAAGGGTATTTTGGTCATTTTCCAAGGGATGGATGGCAGATAAATCTTTAGTATATCATTTTCAATGTTATGAGAAGCCTAGAAATTAATTTTTAGGACAGAATACATATCCTGGAATATTATAAAAAAATTTGGAACAAAAAATAGTCCTGTTGTTGTGAAACTGCTCCGATTGGTACTGGATTGGACTGAAATTTTTCCAAAAGCTTCCTTACACTATGAGCATACCAAATACCCCCATGAGGTGTCCCATAAGCTGTCCCACATGATGTCATAATTATTCTTTTATGAAAAAGTAAAATCCAAGATTAAATGTGAGCCTTTAGATTAAATAGTATCTAAATCAATCTTGGCCATTGATTTCCACCAAGATTTTTCTATAAATACCCCCTTCATTTCTGCAGCAAACCATAAGTTCATGTACCCTCAGGGAAACTCTTGCAAAATGAAAACTCAAGCTAAGACAAAGAAGAGTCAAGGTACCAAAGTTCAAGCAAGCTAGAGATTAAAGGTAAGCAATCTCTCCTAGCTTATTTTCCTTTGATTTGGGAGCTTAAACTTAGGGTTTTCATGGGAGAAAAGTTGAGTTTTCTCTAAGTGAAGGTTCTGCTCAAAGACCTTTAGATGAAAGGGGAAAGAAGAAATTAAAGTTAGAAACATATGATTGAAGCTTAGACAAGCTAGTTAAGTGGTTGGTTGTGGAATCAAATTGATATTCTTGACTTTGCCATAGTGTGCCTTGTTTGGTATGCACTGTTCATAAGGGAAGGAAATGGAATTTCAATGATTTAATGTTTTCATTCAGTTTATATGATGATTTTGTGTAGGATTGGAAAGGTTTTGAACCTTGGAAACATTAAAATCTCAAGGTTGTAGTCTTTGAGATTCCTTATGGTTACTGTTTACTCGCATGAACAGTGATTGGAATTTCATGATTTTTATGGTTCCAATGGTTTTAAAATGAAAAGTTGTGTGGGGTAAAGTGGAGAAACAAGTATGGGAAGCATTAGAATCAAAATGAGAATTTTTGAAAGAATTGTATGCTTATGTTCAGTTCTGTACAGCAGGCCATGAAGGAGCTGAAATTTCATGATTCTAAACTCATAAATGGATTCAAAATATGAAATTGTGTAGGGTAAAGTCAATACATCAATTGGTTCAAGAGCCAAGTGGATTAGTGAAGATTAGAGAAAGTTATAACAATAAAGAGTGTAACAAAGTTAGTCTTGAACATGGTTGGAGTTCATGAGTCCTAATGATTTATGTGATGAATATGAATGTGTTTAGGACCTTGAAACATCCAAGAACATGTTGGGAAGTGATTGACATAAAGGCTTCATGGTTGGAAAGCTAGGGAGCAAATGCTAAAGATCAAGAGGAAAGCTTAAGTGCAAGGTAGTGAACTTATTTCTTTATGTGCTTGATGTGGTATGCTTATGTGTTGACATGTATGTGGCATTTGAATAATGTTGTGACATGATAAATGATGTTGAATGTATTGTGAATAACATGTTTTCCATGGCCATGCACTTTATGTAAGAGTATATAGCATGATGGCATGTCACTAATCAAATAAAGTTTAATGAAATTACATATCATGCATTAGCATCCATCTTGCATATTTAAGTGGTAATGTTTGCTACTGAGATTCCCTAGAATCTCACTCTTCCATAACCAACCAATTTAGGTCAAGCATGATGGATAATGTATGCATGGAGAAGAGCTAAAGCATGGAAGAAGAAAAGTGAAGTATTTAAGATGTTAGCATATGCTATGCACTTTTCATGTATGTCAAAGCCATGTAAAGCATCTATTTATGTGATGAGATTGTATGAAACAATTATTGTATAACCATATGATGTATATGAATTCATACAAGGCAAAAGAGATTATTCATGTATGCTAGAACAATTATTGAAAGTAAAAGAAAGGAAATTAAAATAGTAAAAACGTAGGTCCTAAAGCAGTTTTGTTTTGGCTTCAGTTTGACCTAGCAAATGAAGGAATTATTTCACGAAATTTTATGAGCATGTAGTAAATATCCAGATATTTAAGTGCATAGGTATAACGTTTCATTTGGATGTGTATATGAAGAGAAATGAATTTCCAAAGTAAGGGACTAGAATCTGTTTCTAGAGCTTTTGACCAAATGAACAGTAAATTCAACGAATAAAATGTATTAATTGGATAATCATTTGGTATGGAAATTATTTTTCCCTTAAATTTCAAGATGTTATCTTCACTTATCTTTTTGAACCACTTCATTTTGAGTTTTCTAGAATTAATTATGAATTTTTGAAGTTCATTGCATAATCTGGAATACCATATGAACAGTAACTCGAGAAAGAGTAAAATTCCAGATTTGGCTAATGGACTTTCAAGGTCTTGTAAGTGGTTCTAAATGCTACTGAATGGTCCCTAAGATGTATTAAATTAAGGATGTTACATAGTTATATCCAAATTCCATAGAAAATCAATGGCCAAGATCACTTTGTGCACTATTTGATCTAATGGCTCACATTTAATCTTGGATTTAACTTTTCTAAAAAGCTAATCATGACATCATCCATGACATCATCAAGGGACAACTCATAGGGTTATGTGGCACCATTCCAAGGGAAAGAAACTTTTGGAAAAAATCTAGTTCAATCTGGTACCGACTCAATTCGATTTCCCAAAAAACAGACTATTTTATAAATCTAATTTTTCTAAGATTCCATAATATGATGTCTAACCTTAAATCTAGTATCAAGATTCTTTCTACCATTGACATTGTTAGACTGGGCCTAAACTTAATTATAGATTCCTTGGCAATTTAGCAAAACGTCCCTTGATTCTTCTTTATTTACTTTAACATCTTAAGGGCATTATCGTCTTTTCACACCTTATCAGAGTAGTCCCTGACCTTAGTCAACTATTATTGGAATTATCCTTGATCATCTCACCTTAGTCAAATGACCAAAATGCCCTCCGTCTAACTATAATTCAATGACATAACACAGTGGCATACTCAATGACATTTTCACAATTTTACATTTTTCCTGGTCTTTATTAGCCTTAGCTCCTATACTTATCTGAAAAATATTACTAGGCCTATAAAATACTATTTTAGGCCCTATACATGATCCACTACCTTCACAGGCTAAATTCCTGAGAAATTCCCCTAAAACATATTTATTAGGTATTTTAATCTATTGTAAATTCTATAATAAATTCTACAGAACTCCTTTTTGAGCTCTGTTAGTTTCATTAATTCTTATATTAATTATAGGAATTTACCGCCAAATTTCATCTAATTCTGAGATCCAGAGGACACTGTATTAATTTCCTTTTTCTAGATATTAATATAATTTTTTTGGGACCGTATATCAAAATTCTATGTTACGTCAAACTGATCAGAATAATTTTCTTTATTTACTGAAAAAATTTGGGACTAATATGATTTTGGGCATTTTTGGGCCTTTTCCTGCTCAACTTTCTCATAATTACCATTTTGCCCTTGAACTTTTGAAAATTACACTTTAAGCCCTCAACTTTTCATAATTACACTTAATAGCCTAAAGTTTATTTCTACTCTCATTTTGCACCAAAGAACTTTTAAACTTTTCATTTTAGTCCCCTATCTTTATACCTTTGTCTAATCATTATTTTTTCTTTCTATTCATAATCACAATCCTTTCTAAACCTCTTTCCACTATCAGTATTATATAGATAGGGAAAAAGTAGGATGTGACAGTCATGACTAAAGTTTATAGAGAGTATGAGTCACGACTAGCTAGTACTCAGGTTACAACTAGAATGCGTAGAGACCTGATCACGAGAATGAAGATATTAACCTCACTGAAGTTTATCAATTAGAGGTTTAGCATGGCATGTAGGTAAGCTAAATAGTAAAGGCAATAAGATATAGAAGATCAGTTTAAGAAGAAATTCAGAAGTATATCCTCCGTATAATTACAGGAGTCGATCTATGTTACAAAAGAATTTGTTCAGCTAGCTTTACTAAACAAAATAATTAGAAGTTAAAATGAGACTTGCCTAGAAATGAGCTTAATACATGACTTAAGTTAGTTAGAGTCAAGAGAGAGACCATAAAGGAACCACAGTTTGGTCAAGAGCAAACTGGGACAAATGTACAAATAGAAAGAGTTAAGAGATAGTAAAGAGATTAAAGAGATATAGAAGTTACTCCATAGAGATGGAGATTGATCTGCTTACCTGAGAAGTTTTTCTTCAGTGATTAATGAGAAGCATTCCTCTCAGTAAGATAGAGATAAGCGTGAGGCTAAGGGTTAAAGTAGGGAAAGAGAAACCCTTTGATGAAAATTTAGCCAAGTTCATCCACATGAGCAATGAGAGTTGAATGACTAAGAAGTTAGTTCACGGATTTAATTCCGTGCTAAAAAAAGATTTTTTTTAGGTTGTTATAGAAGTCTAACAGAGCGGTAAATGTATGCAAGATAAGAAAAATAAGTTCATGATATCTAGAGAGAGAAAGGTAGCCACAGTTGAAAAGATAAAGTGACCCCCATATTCCTTATATAAGAAAGAGTAATGAAGGGTTGAGTCTATACCCTAATAAGAGGGTAATATGGCAACCTAAAATAAATAGTTATTTCAGGTTCTTGAATAAATTGTCATATCCTAATCAGATAATATGATAGATAATCTGACAGAGGAATAAATGCTTTAAATTTTACCTAGTTAATTGTTTAATTGCAATATGAGTATGAAGGATGGTTGAGCAAACTATGTGATATGGCTTATGTTGCTATAAGTTATGATGAACAGTTGCATCTCCTTACAGTTGTCATATAATGACACGCATGATAGATAATGCTTAAATGATTGCATCTCCTTGCATATAATACATGTTAGATTATGCTATGATAAATTAATACTCCCCTTTCGCATTTCATTAAGGGTAGAGTATATATGATGAGAAAATTATATTGCTCCTATACCATACAACATGCAATTAAATAATTGAACTTGGTAATGATAAAGCAATAGAAAAGTGATAAATGAGATAGTTAGTCAGTTAATTCCCAAAGAATATAATGAAAATTTATGACTAGATAATGATAGTCAATTTGGTAGAGAATGAGATTAAAGATGAAGGTTAGTAGCAAATCTATAGACATATGATTACAGTACTTAGGACATATCCCTTCAACAGGGATAAGATACATAAATGATGTACCATGAATGAAATGAAATGATATGTAGTTATGAAAGATGATGCAGTTTTAAGAAGGAGTAATGTTTATGTAATAGAAGTTAATGTTCTCGTAATAGAGCTAGATTGCTCTTAAGATAGAGTCAGATTACTCTAGAGATAAAGCCAAGATAATGGTCTGTACATCTCATATTAGAGCCATGTCTACCAGATGAGAAGAACATATTATGATAGATATATGCATGATAGAGCCTGTGTAGCTCTCTGTAGTATTAGAAAGAGTAAAGTTATGAAACATAGGAATGATATGAGAGATTTTTGAGTGATAGAGGAAACGAGTAACGTCCTAACAAATAATATTGGCTTCTATGATCATTCTTGAGAATTATCTAGTTAGTTGATAACTAAGTGGAAGTGGCTAGCCTTGTAACTTGGTACATTGGTTTAGGTCTTCTAGAGATGAGAATACAGTATAATGGAATCATAGTAGATTATGGAGGATTGTAGTTAGATCCTAGTGTGGCTCACAGAGAATGGAATTCAAAGTTCGTAGTTAGATCTTAAATTAGCTTACAATTGATCGCAGTAGATCTTGAGGTTCACAGTAGACCTAGCCTGAAGAAAAGAAAGTAATGAGCTATAAGTACAATATTTCTTTGGAAAGAAGAATTACCAAGGACAAGATTACAGTGGGGAAGCCTCATAAGTTGGTTAACTCATAATAGAGAGTACCCCTAATGTTAGTTTCAAATAGCCTTATTATTAACATAGACTAAACTTATAATCTTTTTACACGAAAAAGTAATTATGTGATTAGATTCAAAGCTTTTAGTCCTAAGTAACATATATTTATGAGTTTGTAGATAATATGCCTAAGAGAAGAAAAGAATATCTCATGAGATATAAGAACAGGTCAAGTAAGAATAGAGAGATCTATAAGATAAAGTTATAGAGAATAAGAATAAGAGATAAATAGATCTTTTATATAAAGATAAAGAAATTAGAAGGCCAGATAAACCCAAGAGAGATAGTATGAGAAGGGTCTAAGATAGTAAAGTACCAGGGTTAGAGACTGTTAGCCCAGTGCTTCATATTTTTATCGACACTTTTCAGTTAAGCATGCTCAAACAAGAGTAGCCTAATGATGGGTGACCCCCTGAGAAGTGATGAGAAATGGTATAAATGCCATACAAGTTTGGAATAAATGAACAAAGTTATGTAGAATGATAGAAAGAGCTATATAAAGTTAGAAAGGGTTATGAACAATAAGATATTAGAACCATTATGTCAAGTCCAAATAGAGTGGATTTGAAAAGAAAGATTAAGATTACAGATTTATGTCAGGAGGAAGTTAGAAAGACTTAAGAGCAAGATCTTCCTTAGAGAGTTTTTTCACAAACCAGCAAAGTTATAAGTTAAAGAGAATATTAGACTTATGGTACATCAAGATATGTCATGATAAGGCAAGATAAGTCATGAAAGGGTGAGATACAACATGATATAGCTAGATTTGGCCAGATATACCATGATACGGCATGAAAAGTACGTAATGAGATATATTATGAGAAATATGTACTGTGATACAAAATGAGAAATATGTATTAAGAAGTACAATATGAAGTGGCTTTATGGCTAGCTTTGTAAACAAATGGAGAGGCTCTCTTTTGAAAGGGATAACATGTTTGAATGTTATGTTGTAGATGAAATAGTAAGTGAGAGCTTTCACTCCGTGCATGAAATGCCAGGTATTATGTTATGTTTGTAAAATAGCGAAAGCTCTAAATGTTTGAGCAGTACAAGCTCCATGTGATAGAGCTATGCAAGCTCCGACTGTTAGAGTTGTGCATATTAAGGAAAGGAATGCTTGAGCTCTGATGTTAGAGCCTTGCATTCATGAGCAAGTATGTAGTCCTGCAACATGTTGGCCATGCATTATTCATGTTAAAGTATGCGCTCTTATTTAGTAGTAAAGTCAAGAAAGAAAGAATAATGACATAAGTTCTCTCTCTGTATTATGATGAATTATTAAAGATGATAAGAAGAAGAAGTACGATGATATGAAAGCAAAATTGAAGATTTACAGATGTTAAGATAAGTAATAAGAGATATGTGCTAGAATGTATGATGAATAGCTGATGGAAACTCCATAATATAGTAATATTCGAGAGAGTTTGATATGAAAAAAATGGACACTACTCATAAGTCTAGTATGATGAGAAGTCCATATGGAAATAGATGCATAGTAAGTAAGCAAATAATAGAATGAAGTAGAGTTCAACTCTGATTGAGTTCATTCAGAAAATAAGAGTAATTACAGCAAAGATTTGAAGATCTGCGAATATGAAAAGTACTCTACTAAGATTCAACATAGAAGATAAGAGATAGATACCCAAATCCTTAGTCATAAAGTGGAAATATAGTTGACTAAGGTGTTAAGTAAATTTTGAAGACGAAATTTATTTTAAGAGGGTAGAAATGTCACATCCTAAATTTTTTCTATCTGTATAATACTGATAGTGGAAAGATGTTTAGAAAGGATTGTGATGATGAATAGAAAGAAAAATAATGATTAGACAAAGGTATAAAGATGAGGGACTAAAATGAAAAGTCTAAAAGTTCTATGGTACAAAGTGTAAAGTAGACAAAAGTTTTGGGACATTAAGTGTAATTATGAAAAGTTGAAAAGTGTAATTTTCAAAAGTTCAAGGGCAAAATGGTAATTATAGAAAGTTGAGTCAAAAAAGGCCCAAAAATGCCCAGAGTCAGATTAGTCCCAAATTTTTCTAGTAAATAGAGAAAATTATTCTGATATGTTTGACGCAACAAAGAATTTTGATTTAAGGTCCTCAAAAATTGCTATGAATTTTTAAAGAAAAAAATTAATACAGTATCCTCTAGACCTTAGAATCAGATAAAATTTGGCAGTAAATTCTTATAATTAATATGAGAATTTATGAAACTGACAGAGCTCAAAAAGGAGTTTTGTAGAATTTATTATAGAATTTACAATTGATTAAAACATCTGATAAATATTTTTCAGGGGAATTTCTCAGGAGATGAGCCCATGAAGATATTGGATCATATAGAGGGCCCAAAATGGCACCTTATAGGCCTAATAATATTTTCAGATAAGTGTGTGGGTCAGGGCTAATAAAGACCCAGAAAAATATAAAATTACGAAAATGCCACTGGGTATGCCATTGTGTTGTGTTATAAAGTCAGAGATAGACGAAGGGTATTTTGGTCATTTGAATAAGTTTAGACAGTCAAGGACAGTTACCAAAATAGCTGATCAAGGTCAGAAAATACTCTGATGAGGTGTGAAAAGATGATAATGCCCTTGAGATATTAAAGTAAATAAAGAATAACCAATGGGCATTTTGGTAATCTGCCAAGGGATCTGTAATGAAGTTGAGAACCAGTATAAGAATATCAATGGTAGAAATAATCTGGATACTAGATTTAAGGTCAGAAAGCATATTATGGAATCTCATAAAAATTAGATTCAGAAAACAGTCTGGTTTTTAGGAAGTCGGACTGAGCCAGTACTGGATTGAACTAGAATTTTTCCAGAAACTTCCCTCCCTTGGAATTTTGCCACATGTCTCTATTAGTTGTTGCTTGATGATGTTATGGATGATGTCATAATTGGCTTTAAGGATAAGCTTTATTCAAGAATAAATATGAGCCTTTAGATCAAATAGTGCACAAAGTGATCTTGCCTTTCTATTTTCTATTGGATTTTTCTATAAATACCCCATGTTTCATATTCAAAACCATGGCATGAGAACTCTTGGGGAAGCTATGTCAAAATGGAAAATCATTCTAAGACAAAGAAGAATCTAAGATCTAAAGTTCAAGCTAGCTAGAGATTAAAGGTAAGCAATCTATCCTAGCTTATTTTTGTCTAATTTAGGGGATTGAGCTTAGGGTTTTCATGGATGAAAGTTGAGTTTTCTCTAAGGTTTATGTGATGTCCAAAACCTTAGATGAAAGGAGAAAGAAGGAATTAAAGTTAGAGTTATGTGATTGATGCTTAAGCAAGCTAGTTAGATGATTGGTTGTTGAATCAAGTTGATATTCTTAACTTTGCCATGGTTAAGACCTTTCATTCTACATTTTTCATGATAGAAGGAGATGAAATTTCAATGATCTAATGCTTTCATTGAATTTTTATGATGATTTTGTGTAGGATTGGATAGGTTTTGAACCTTGGAAACATTAAAATTGGAAGTTGTAATTCTTGAAATTCTTCTCTATTACTATTCACTCACATGAACAGTGATTGGAATATCATGATTTTGTTACTTTCAATGGTTTTAAAATGAAAAGTTGTGTGGGATAAAGTAAAGAAACAAGTATGAGAAGCATTGGAATCAAAATGAGAATTTTTGGATGAATTATGCATGTTTTTCATGATCCTAAGCTCATAAATGGATTCAAAAGATGAAATTGTGTAGGGTAAAGTGAAGACATCAATTAATTCAAAGGTCAAGTCAATTAGTAAAGATCCAAGGAAGTTACGTTAGTTAAAATAAGTTGAATGTTCAAGGAAGTTAGATTGTGATGGATGGATGATTATGTGATGTTAGGATTTGATTGTGGAATCCAAAGAGGCAGCCACACATCAAAGAGAAGTAAAAAGAAAGAGGCCAAGCAAAGTTAGAGTAAGAAGAAAGTCAAGTATATGAGTTAGTAAACTTATCCTTAACTTGCATGTATTAAATGTTATGCTTAGTTGTGCTATGGCTATGTTGAATGGTGTTGCATATGTGTTTATGGTTGAAGCTCTATTTCTATGATTACTTTGGCAAATTGTATTTCATATGTTACATGGAAGCATGCATATTACACAATTTTAACACTTTCACAAGCAAGCACAATTATTTACATTAATAAATGCATTATTTAGTACAATTTGCTACTTAGATTTCCCCATAAATCTCACTCCCTCCATGTAAATCCAATCTCAGTAGCTTTATTAATGATGAAAGAGGATGAAGAAGCATGAAAAGAAGCTAGGGATTAGATAGTATAATTGTTGTGTAAAGAATTGTTGTGTAATGATGTTATATGACAAGTTGAACAATAATATTAATGATGTAATGAAAAATAGTAAATGATAGAATAAATGTATAAAATTTTATAGATATTTTGTTAACATGTGAAGCTTCATTTTGACACCATTAACACCTTATGTTGATATCTATACAAAGAGAATGAATTTTTCAAAATAAGGGACCAGAATCTATTTTCAGAATTTTTGATCAAATGAATAGTTATCTTTGCGAATAAACTGTATTAATTGAATAAGCATTTGGTCTGGAAGTTATTTTCCCCTTAAATTTTAAGATGTTATCTTCATGTGGCTTTTTGAACCATATCATTTAAATTTTTCTAAAATTAATTATGATTTTCTAAAGTTCGTCGCCAAATATGGAATACCATATGAACAGTAACTCGAGAAGAGTGAAAATACTAGATTTAGCTAATGGACTTCCAAGGTCTTGTAAGTGATTCTAAATACTACTGAATGGTCTCTAAATTGTACAAAAGTAAGGATGTTTCACAAATGGTATAAGGTGGCATTGTGAGGTGTCTTGTGAACCCCATACTTCCTCCACATGGCCCAAGACAAGAAGAAAAGGATTATCCCATGTGCTCAATTATATTAAAATAATATAAGAATTTAGTTAATGATGATTAAGAAATTAAGCAACCTATCATATGCAAAATTAAGGCTATGTAATGATTAGATAATAGAAGGATATTTTAGTCCCAAGATGTCAAGATTCTTCCTATAAATACCCCCTCTTATGATGCCAAGAATGAAGCCTTTTTGGCTTAGGGAAATTCTTGAATAATGAAGAATCAACCAAGGCAATTCAGGGAATAAATCCAATGTACTTTGATCCAAGAAAGCTAAGGCATAAGGTAGGAAATCTTCCTAGTTGTTATATATATGTGTGTGTGTTTTGGAATGTTGAAACTTGGGTTTTAATGGTTAAAAAATGGATTTCTCCCTTAATCCTTTTGCTGTCCAAAAATCAAGAATAAAGGAAGAAAAGGAAGATTAAGCTAGAATAATGTAATTAGCACTTAGGTAAGTTAGAATTAATAATTGGTTATTGAATTAAGTTATGTTCCTGACTTTGCTATTGATGGAGGCTGTTCGTCCTAGGGCTATTTTGGAACAAGGAAGTTGAATTCCAATTATATAATACTTCCATTGAATTCAAATAATGATTTTATGTAGGATTGAATAAGATTGCAACTTTTGAAGCATTGGAATTTTATGAAATTGTAAAACCCTCTCTATACTATTCATATGCATGAACATTGATGTGAATTTCATAATTTTGATGCTTCCAATAGTTTTAAAATGAAAAATTGTGTGGGATTCAGTAGAAAAACAAGTATTGGAATCATTGGAAACAAAATGAGAAGTTTTAGAAATAAAGAGGGCATATTTCAGTTGTGTCCAATTCAAAGGCAGCAGCTGGAATTTTGAAATTATGAGTTTATAAATGGATTCAAAAGGTGAAATTGTGTGGGGTAAAGTCAAGGCACAAATTAATTCAAAAGACAAGACAATTAACCACAAATTAAGAAAGTTAGGGGTTAACTGATTAAGTTCAATGTCTTTATATGCTAGTTGAATTGGATCATGATGAAGGGATGAATATGTGATGTTTAGGCTTTTTTTTTGTGAATTCAAGAGGGAAGCCACTTAGCAAGTAAAGAGGACAAGGTAAAGAATGAAAGAAAGTAAAGCAATAAGGTAGTGAACTATCCTAAACTTGTATGTGTTGGATGTTATGCTTATTTAGTTGTGCTATGGCTTTGTTGCATATATGTATACAAAAGTAAGGTGTTACATTTTTTGTATCAAAGCAAAGTTTATAGCATTAGATATGATAGTGTCCAGACACTAAACCTAAGCAGTTAACATTATGTTATGGTTAGGGTACTTAGTAAGTCTACATCTTAAGTGAACTAAGAAGATCCCTTCCTTATAATTGTTTCACTATTTAAAGTAGGATTTAGATAAGTTTATGAAGAGAATATTTAAGAAAGGTATGCTTAAGTCATGATAGAAAGGTGTTTAGGTGCTGACTAGTTTACACAGAGAAGTTAGGTCACAACGAGTTAGGACATGGAAAGCAACCAATATTCACAGAGGCATTTTGGTCGTGATAAGAGAAGACCATTGTTCATGATGGAAGAATATAGAATAATCTGGTTGTGACGTATCAAGTGAGTTAGACGCAATGACATAACATAGAGGAGGTTAGTCATGATGAATTAGAGTGGCAGACATGACTAAATGTGACAATAACCCTCAGATGTTACATTATACTTTAGCATGTAGCCTTACGAGACAGTCTTCAAGGATGCAGTTATAGTATACTAGTCTTAGTCAGCTAATAACTCAGGGGTCTCGTATTTCTTAACACGATGTGGCTAGACTATATAGAATAGCGATGGGGAACAATTTCCTTCTACTGATAGAGACAAAAGCTGACCAGTATAAGGTCAAAGAAGTTGACCAATCAATGAAATTAACCAGTCTAAGATCAAGAAAGCTAAAATACAAGAGTTAGTTTAAGATAACGCTAGGGGAACTAAACAGAATCATTCTGTGAACCTAAAATTCCTAGGAGTAGAGATTAGACACTACGAGAATGATGTGAATAAAAGTGCCAACCTCGCTTAAGTTTATCAGCTAGAGTTTAGTACGGGGTACAGGCAAGCCATATGTAAGAGGCTCTAGAATATAAAAGACCACCTTAAGAAGGCACTTAGCAATAGATCCTCCATCACAAAAAAACCTGTGACCTAGTATGGAGCACTCGAGATAGCATAAGTAATAGAGCAGATGATAGATAAAACTCTGGCAACTCAGGTTCACCAGGAAGAAGGAAGAGATATTACTATCATGACAGCCATAATAGCAGCCGTCGTTGATTTACAATGACTAGAAAAAGGAGTCGTCAAGGAGCTACAGTCCATACAAGAATAGATTAGGACTAGCAAATAGCCAAGATCTATTAAAGAATGAGAAAGTATACAACTATGGAATGTATAATTCCATAAGTATAATCTGGTTGCAATCAAAGGTACATTAGCCAAGTAATACATAGTTGGATAAATCGTTTAGAAGAAATCTCCAAGGCGATGAAATGTCCTGCAGAAAGAAAGGCACTGTTAGCTGATAGGACACAAATTGTGTATGGTTTCTATAACATTATAAGGGTTTTGTGATAACTTTACCATTCATTTTATACCTAAAATTCTACTTTTGTGGTAATACATGATTACGCTTGGCAATATGCTAATTTAAGGGTAAAATGATAAATTAACTCCTTTAAACTGCATATATGTTGTTCCTTGGTAATTGGTTGGACTTTTACAGTGAGCTTTTGTCACATCCTACTTTTTCCCTATCTATATAATACTGATAGTGGAAAAAGGTTTAGAAAGGATTGTGATGATGAATAAAAAGGAAACACAATGATTAGATAAAGGTATAAAAATGAGGGACTAAAATGAAAAGTTTAAAAGTTCTATGATGAAAACTGAAAGTAGAAATACACTTTGGGCCATTAAGTGCATTTATGAAAAGTTGAGGGCCTAAAGTGTAATTTTCAAAAGTTCAAGGGCAAAACGATAATTATGAGAAAGTTGAGTCGAAAAAGGCCCAAAAATGCCCATAATCATATTTGTCCCAAATTTTACCAGAAAATAGAGAAAATTATTTTGATCAGTTTGACGCAACACATAATTTTGATATGAGGTCCCCAAAAATTTATATTAATTTTTGAAGAAAGGGAAATTAATACAGTATCATCTGGACCTCAGAATCAGATGAAATTTTATAGTAAATTCATATAATTAATATAAGAATTTCTAAAACTGACAGAGTTTAAAAAGGAGTTTTGTTGAATTTATTATAGAATTTACTGTTGATTAAAATACCCTATAAATATGTTTCGGGGGAATTTCTCAGAAATTGAGCCCATGAAGGCAGTGGATCATGTAGAGGGACCAAAATGGTGCCTTATAAGCCCAATAATATTTTTAGATAAGTATGTGGGCTAGGGTTAATAAAGAATGAGAAAAATATAAAATTATGAGTATGCTACTGTGTTGTGTCATTTGTCATATCCTAATTTTTCCCTATTTGTATAATACTGATAGTGGAAAGAGGCTTGGAAAGGATTATGACAATGATCAAAAGAAATAATAAAGGTTAAATGAGTCTTGAAGGAAGAGAGGACCTAAATGAAAATTAAAAAATGTTGGAGGCCAAAAGTGAAAGTAGAAACAAAAAGAGGGACCTAAATGCAATTAACCAAAAGTATAGGGACCTAAATGCAATTAGCCAAAAGTTAAGGGACCTAAATATAATTATGATAAAGTTGAACCGAAAAAGGCTCAAAAATGGCAAGAATCATATTAGTCCCAAATTTTACTAGTAGATAGACAAAATTATTCTGATCAGTTTAACGTAACACAGAATGTTGATTTGAGGTCCCGATTAATTGATATAAATTCCTTAAGTTAGGAAAAATTATTGCAATATTTTTCATACCTTAGAATTAGATGAAATTTTACACTAAATTCCTATAATTAATATAAGAATTTATAAAATTGGCTGAGTCAAAAAAGGAATAATGTAGAACTCTTACGAGAATTTAGAGTGGAATAAAATACCCGATAAATACGGTCGGGAGAGATTCCTTGGGAATTGTGCCATAAAGGTAATGGACCAATACTAAGGCCCAAATGGCATCCAAAGAGTCCCAATAAGATGGTGAGACGGTTAAGTGGGCTAGAGTTCAGAGCAACTCAGGAAAAGTGTGAAATTACAAAAATGCCCTTGGGTGGCCAGATTGTACCAGTGATGGATAAAGGACATTTTGGTCATTATGGATAGGCCAAAAATGTGCAAGATAATATAAATATGATTCGTTAGAGCTAGTATATGCCCTAATACAGTATAAAGAGGTGTGAAATGACAATTATGCCCTTAGGGTTAATATAGTGCAAGACAAAACCAAGGGCATTTTAGTCATTTGTCAAGGGATCTGTAATTAAGCACAGGCCCAATATAAGAATTTCAATGGTAGGAAGAATCCGGATACTGGATTTAAGGTCAGAAATCATATTATGAAATCTCAGAAAAATTAGATTTGTAAAATAGTCTGGTTTTTGGGGAATCGGAATGAGCTGGTACTGGATTGGACTAAAATTTTTCTAGAAGCTTCCCCATTGGAATTTTGCCACCTAGCCCTATGAGTTGTCTCTTGATGATGTCATGGATGATGTCAAAATTCTCCTTTTTGAAAAAGTTAAATCCAAGATTAAATGTGAGCCATTAGATTAAATAGTACACAAACTAATCTTGGTCATTGATTTTCCATGAGATTTTTCTATAAATACCCCTCAAATCTGATTCAAAATTGTGGAGCATGAACCCTTGGAGAAACTCTTACAAAATGAAAACTCAAGCCAAGATAAAGAATATTCAAGGTACTAAAGTTCAAACAAGCTACATATTAAAGGTAAGCAATCTATCCTAACTTATTTTCCTTTGATTTGGGAGCTTAAACTTAGGGAAAAGAAGGGAAAAGAAGAATTAAAGTTAGAGATTTATGATTGAAGCTTAAACAAGGTAGATAAGTGATTGGTTGTTGAATCAAGTTCATATTCTTGACTTTGCCATGCTTGAACCATTTTGGGTTGCACTATTCATTATGGAAAGATATGGAATTTCAAGGATTTAAGGCTTCCATTGAATTTATATAATGATTTTGTATAGGATTAGATAGGTTTTGAACCTTGGAAACATTGAAATTCCAAGTTATAATTTTTGAGATTCTTCTCTATTACTGTTCACTCATATTAATAGTGATTGGAATTTCATGATTTTGATGCTTCCAATGGTTTTAAAATGAAAAGTTGTGTGGGATAAAGTGGAGAAACAAGTATGGGAAGCATTAGAATCAAAATGAGAAATTTTGAATGAAAAGAGGGTGTTACGTAATTCTGTATAGAACAGTGCATAGGAGATGGAATTTTATGATTCTAAGCTCATAAATGGATTCAAAAAATAAAATTGTATAGGGTAAAGTCAAGACATCAATTGGTTCAAAGGCCAAGTAAATTAGTGAAGATTAGAGAAAGTTATGTTACTAAAGAGTTAAGAATTTATCAAGGATAGTCTTGAACATTGTTGGAGTTCATGGTCCTAATGAATTATGTGATAAATATGAATGTGTTTAAGACCTTGAAACATCACAGATGTTGATAAGTGATTGACCGAAAGGCTTCATGGTTGGAAAACTGGGGAGCAAGTGCAAAAGAGCAAGAGAAAAGCTTAAGTGCAAGGTAGTAGACTTACCTCTTTACGTGCTTGATGTGGTATGCTTATGTGTTGACATGTATATGATATTTGAATGATGTTGGGACATGATAAATGATGTTGAATGAATGGTGAATAATATGTTTCCCATGGCCATGCACTTTTATGCAAAACTATATAGCAATCGCTTGTCACTAATTAAAGAAAATTTAATGAAATTACATATCATGCATTAGCATCCATCTTGCATATTTAAGTGGTAATGCTTGCTAATGAGATTCCCTAGAATCTAACCCTCCCACAACCAACCATAATAGGTTATTCAAGATGGAAGAATCATGTTTGGTACATGAGCTAAGGAATGGAAGAAGAAGAGTAGACAAGTGATGGCATGCATGTATGTTAGTTATTATGTATTGTTATGTATTATCCATTATATGTAAATAAAATGTATGAAAGAATTATAGCATAACCCATGATGTATATGAATGCATGAAAGGAAAACGACATGGTTTATGCATGCTGGAACAATTATTGAAAGTGAAAAAAGGGAAAATGAAATGGTAAAAATGTAGGTCCTAAAACAGTTTTGTTGTAGTTTCAGTTTGACCTAGAAAATGAAGGAATTAATCCACAAAATTTTATGAGCATGTAGTACACATCCAGATCTTTAATTTTATAGGTAATATGCATTATTTGGATGTGTATATCTAGAGAAATGAATTTCCATATTTAAGAGACAGAGTCTGGAATTTCTATAATTTGCCATATGAATAGTAAAAAGTCACGATTTAACTGTATCAATTGGCAAAGTAAATGTCCAGATTTATATTTTTTCATTAAAGAGCTATGAAATATCTTCAATTAGAAATTTGTATCACCTCCATACGATTTTTATACAATTAGTTATGAATTTTTAAAGTTGGACTATAAATCTAGAAATTATCAGTGAACAATACCAGAGAAGTAAGCTTTAAAATTTTAATTTTTCGGCTAATGTAATGCTTCCACTAATCAAATATACTTCTGAATACATACTCTGAGGTGGTGAAAGTAGAATGTTTCATTTTGGTATCAGAGCAAAAGGTTTTGGCATTGGTATAAAACAAAGTTTTAGCACATAACAGACGTTTTGATGCAAGATAAACTTACTCTGATTGGGAAACAGAGTATGTGGCAGTTACCTAAGGCCCAATTAAGGTTAAGGTTGAGGTTAGTAATGGGTTACTTGTTCACAGTCCCACTAAGATTACAGATTGGTGATTTATGCTCTAGGGAAATGAATATTGAAGCTTAATAAGAGATACCTTCTCGCCTATTAGTGACACAGGAGGATAAGGGAAAACTTAAAAGTATGAATGGCATATAAATGTGAGCCAGACCCTTCCTCAATTAGCTAAAAGAAAAAAGCTGAATCAGTTATAGATTACAGTGAGGCCAAGGACAAAGAAGTCCTTCAGGCTAGGGATACAGAAGTCTTATAGGCGATGAGAAATGTTATGATAGAAGAAATATAATCTAGTTAAAGTACAATGGCATAACATGATAGCTATCTCAGATTCCTAAAATTGGTAAATAGGATATTGGAGATGTAAGCTAAAGATCGACAACCTTAGAAATTTCTTGAGGATTAGTAGAAAGAGATGAAAGAGATATAACATGATTCTATGGGAGTGCCCTCTAACCCTGATATAAGTTCTATTCCTCTGATGAAAAGACATATTACAGCTAAGGAAGTTGAGTACTAATACTGGGTTATAGGTAAACTATATATTATTCCTCCTTTACCAGAGTTTGAGGATAGATTTGAGATAATTAATATACAACAGTCCCTTAATCTAGAGATCCAGTCAGAATTTATGATACTCCCTGCCTATTCCCAAACTCCAGGAATATGTTATTTTATAGAGAAAGATCAGTGTGATGTTCTTGATCCTAGTAAACCCCAGCCTTCTTTGCTAAAGACAGATAATGTTGACCATATCAATCTCAAGGAAGCTGTGGAGAGTGAATTACCCAGTCTAGGTCAAGGGATGGATAGAAGTATAGATCAAGAGTAGTTAGTTTATCTGTAGTTCCTCAATACTATAGCAGGGATGATAGATAGATATACAATAGAGTGCATTGACCTCAATTAGGTTTACACCCTAGCAAACTGGCATGAGATGGTAGGAAGTCAGATACTGCCATATACCCCTACATTGCACATATAGATACGTGAGTTTTGGCAAATAATCTGTTAACTGATATACATGGGTGGCACTTTTAGATGTAGAAGTATGTGCAGTTTATGATTCCCTAGAAAAGAATGTAAAAAGAGATTAGGGGTAATGTAAATAGATAAACATGGTAAAGTAAAGTAAAGTAATTACTCAGATGTATGATAGTTACGTTGCACCCCAGATATGAAATTGACATGTATTTAATGTATGTGTAAATGTTAAGGTGATAATTGGTTGAACATCTATGTGAATATGTTCCCAATTTAATGTGATTATGATATATAGATATGAATGAGTCAATTGACTCAAATTCATCAAAGTCAAGAACATTAGAAGTGAATATTTAGAAAAGGTTATGGCCAAGTCACGATGTGAATCAATTTAGGTCGTAACTAGAAGTTCCAGAGAATATAAGTTGCTATGACTTAAGCCACAAATTGTGACAAATATTTACAAAAGCTTTTGGTGGTGATGAGTAAAGACAATTGGTCACAACAGGAAGCTCTAGAGCTATCAGATCACAATGAGTCTAAGCCATAGGACATGACTAATGTATAAGCAGATCAGGTCATGATAGAAGATGACCTATGGTCGCAACTGAAGAACACAGAGCTATCAAGTTATGATGAGCAAGTAGAGATAGTCATGACTAAAGTTTACAAAGAATATGAGTCACGACTAGCCAGCACTCAGGTTGTGACTAGATTGCATAGAGACCTGATGACAAGAATGAAGATGATGACCTCACTAGAGTTTACCAGTTAAAGGTTTAGCACATGATGTAGGCAAGCTAAATAGTACAAAAGAATTAAAGTCAGATTAAGACTTGCCTAGAAATAAGCCTAGCATGTGGCTTAAGGTTAAAGACGTGATAGCTAACATATAGAAAGTTCATGTTCCCAAAACAGAGGGATCCCATCACGAAGAGACAGTAACCTAGCACACCTAAGGTAGAGCACCCTAGAGGACAAAAGTAATAATTCTATATGATGAATGAGATCCATGTAATTTAAGTTAGTTAGGATCTAGAGATAGACCAGAAAAGAACCACAGTCTAGTCCAGAAGACTGAGACTGACAGACAGAAAGAATTTAGAGATAGTAGAGAGATGCAGAAGTTACTCCATATAAGATGGAGATTTATTCACTCACCTGAGAAGTTTTTCTCAAAGAGTTTAAGAGAAGCATTCCTCTTAGTTAGAGCATGATGAACGTGAGGCTATGGTTTATATTTAGCCAAGTTCATCCATGTGAACATTGAGAGTTGAAAGACTGAGAAGTTATTTATAGATTGAATTCCATGTTACAAAGAAAGAGTTTTTCTCAGGTAGTTGTATGAAACATCCTACTATTACCACCTCAGAGAACATATTCAAAAGTATATTTGATTAGCGGAAGCATTACATTAGCCTAAAAATTAAAATTTTAAAACTTCTTAGATACTATTCATTTGGAAATTTCCAGATTTACAGGCCAAATTTAAAAATTCATAACTAATTGTAGACAAATTGTATGGAGGTAATCCAAATTTCTAATTGAATCTCTTTCATATTTCTTTAAGGGAAAAATACAAATCATGACAGTTACCTTGCCAATCAATACAATTAAATCGTTACTTTTTACTGTTCATATGGCAAATTCTGGAAATTCCAGATTCTGTCTATTAACTTTTAAAATTCATTTATCTTGATATACACATCCAAATGAGTAATATTACCTATGAATTTAAAGATATAGATGTGTACTACATGATCCTAAAATTTTGTGAATTAATTTACTCATTTTCTAGGTCAAACTAAAGCCACAACAAAACTGCTTTAGGACCTACGTTTTTACCATTTCAGTCTCCCTTCTTTTACTTTCAATAATTGTTCCAACATGCATAAACTATCTCCTTTGCCTTTGATGCATTCATATACATCATGGAGTTATGTCACAGTTATTTTATACAATTTCATCACATAAATAGCCATCTTACATGGCATTTACAAACATGGATAATTCATGGCCTATGCTAGGATCCCAATTACTTCACTTTCTTTCTTCCATTTTTTACCTCTTCTCCATGCGTACATTTTCCTTCCTGCTTGACCTAAATTGGTTGGTTATGGGAGGGTGAGATTCTAGGGAATCTCAGTAGCAAACATTACCACTTAAATATGCAAGATGGATGCTAATGCATGATATGTAATTTCATTAAACTTTCTTTGATTAGTGACATGCCATCATGCTATATACTTTTGCATAAAAGTGCATGGCCATGGACAACATGTTATTCACAATACATTCAACATCATTTATCATGTCACAACATCATTCAAATATCATATACATGTCAACACATAAGCATACCACATCAAGCACGTAAAGAAGTACGTCTACTACCTTGCACTTAAGCTTTTCTCTTGCTCTTTTGCACTTGCTCCCCATTTTTCCAACCATGAAGCCTTTCGGTCAATCACTCATCAACATCTTTGATGTTTCAAGGTCCTAAACACATTCATAGTCATCACATAATTCATTAGGACCAAGAACTCCAACAATGTTCAAGACTATCCTTGATAAATTCTTAACTCTTTACTAACACAACTTTCTCTAGTCTTCACTAATCAACTTGGCCTTTGAACCAATTGATGTCTTGATTTTACCCTACACAATTTCATATTTTGAATCCATTTATGAGCTTAGAATCATGAAATTCTAGCTCCTATGCACTGTTTTATATAGAATTACATAATACCTTCTTTTCTTTAAAAAATTTTTATTTTAATTTTAATGCTCCCCATACTTGTTTCTCCACTTTACCCTATACAAATTTTCATTTTAACCATTGGAAGCATCAAAATTATGAAATTTCAATCATTGTTCATGTGAGTGAACAATAACAAAGAAGAATCTCAAAAATCACAACTTGAAATTTGTCATATCCTAAATTTTCCCTATCTGTATAGTACTGATAGTGGAAAGGGGTTTAGAAAGGATTATGACGAAGATCAGACGAAATAATAAAGGTTAGATAAGTCTTAAAGAAAGAGAAGGACCTAAACGCAAATTGGAAAAGGTTAAAGGCCAAAAGTTAAAGTAGAAATAAATGTTGGGCCAAAAGTGGTAATTTCTAAAAGTTTAGGAACCTAAATATAATTAAGCAAAAAGTCAGGGACATAAATGTAATTATGGAAAAATTCAGCCAGAAAAGGCTTAGAACTGCCTGTAAGTATTTTAGTCCCACGTTCCATCAGTAAATAGAGGAAGTCATACTGGGTAATCTGGCATGATACAGAAATTTTATTAGGACTCCAGACAGCAGATATTTATCTGATAGTCTAAAAGTTATCTAAAATTTTGTCAGATTTCATGGACTTCAGATATAAGTGGGCAAATTACAGGAAAGTGTGCCCTACAGTGTCAGATGTCCTAGATCTGATAGAACTCCAGAAGAAGTTATGTATAAAAAGTTATTCACATATTAGTGAATTTTGACGAGAGTTTAATAACACCCGTGATCCGATAATGGAACTTATCGGTATGTAAGCCTGGATAGAATGAGATCAGATGACCTCATATATAGGCCCATAATGATGCTAAGGAAGGCCCAAAACTCAGGGTACCAGTCTATCAGTAGAAGGGGCCAGTGCCAGAAAAAGTGTGAAATTACGAAAATGCCCCTGGATGCCCAGATTGTACCAGAGATGGATGAAGGGCATTTTGGTCATCTGGGATAGGTTAAAACGTGGCACATGGTATAAATATAATTAGTTGAGCCAATATATGCCCTGAGGCAGTACAAAGAGGGGTGAAATGACAATTATCCCCTTAGGGTCAATATAGTGCAAGAAAGGACACCAAGGGTATTTTGGTCATTTCCCAAGGGATCTGTAATTAAGTTGTGGCCAGTACAAGTATTTCAATGGTGTGAGAAGCCTAGACATTAATTTCCAGGATAGAATACATATCCTGATATATTATAAAAAATTAGGAACTGAACACAGTCCGGTTGTTGTGAAAATGCATTGATCGGTACCAGATTGGACTGGAATTTCTCCAGAAGGTTCCTTGCATGGGCAGCACGCCACCTAACCCTCTTAGGTGTCCCATGAACTGTCCCACATGATTTCATAATTATTATTTTATGAAAAAGTTAAATCCAAGATTAAGTGTGGGCCTTTAGATCAAATAGTAATCAAATCAATCTTGGCCATTCATTTTTCTTGGATTTTGGCTATAAATACCCCTCCAATTCTGCAGCAAACCGTAGCTTCATGGACCCTTGGGGAAACTCTTGCAAAATGAAAACTCAAGCCAAGATAAAGAAGATTCAAGGTTCCAAAGTTCAAGCAAGCTAGAGATTAAAGGTAAGCAATCTTTCCTAGCTTATTTTCCTTTGATTTGGGAGCTTGAACTTAGGGTTTTCATGGGGGAAAGTTGAGTTTTCTCCAAGGGGTGGTGCTGTCCAAAAAACCTTAAAGGAAAGGGGAAAGAAGAAATTAAAGTTAGAACCACATGATTGAAGCTTAAACAAGCTAGTTAAGTGGTTGGTTGTTGAATCAAATTGATATTCTTGACTTTGCCATGGTGTTCCCTGTTCGGTCTATACTGTTCATGAGGGAAGGAAATTGAATTTCAATGATTTAATGCTTTCATTGAGTTTGTATGATGATTTTGTGTAGGATTGAAAAGATTTTGAACCTTGAAAACATTAAAATCTCAAGGTTGTAGTCTTTGAGATTCCTTACGGTCACTGTTCACTGTTCACTCGCATGAACAGTGATTGGAATTTCATGATTTTTATGGTTTTAAAATGAAAATTTGTGTGGGGTAAAGTGGAGAAACAAGTATGGGAAGCATTAGAATCAAAATGAGAATTTTTGAATGAAAAGAGGGTGTTATGTAATTCTATATAGAACAGTGCATAGGAGATGGAATTTTATGATTCTAAGCTCATAAATGGATTCAAAAGATAAAATTGTGTAGGGTAAAGTCAAGACATCAATTGGTTCAAGAGTCAAGTGGATTAGTGAAAATTAGAGAAAGTTATGACAATAAAGAGTGTAATAAAGTTAGTCTTGAACATGGTTGGAGTTCATGAGTCCTAATGAGTTATGTGATGAATATGAATGTGTTTAGGACCATGAAACATCCAAGAAGATGTTTGGAAGTGATGTACATAAAGGCTTCATGGTTGGAAAGCTAGGGAGCAAATGCTAAAGATCAAGAGGAAAGCTTAAGTGCAAGGTAGTGAACTTATCTCTTTATGTGCTTGATGTGGTATGCTTAAGTGTTGACATGTATGTGATGTTTGAATGATATTGTGACATGATTAATGATGTTCAATGTATTGTGAATAACATATTTTCCATGGCCATGCACTTTATGTAAAAGTATATAGCATGATAGCATTTCACTAACTAAAGAAAGTTTCATGAAATTACATATCATGCATTAGCATCCATCTTGCATATTTAAGTGGTAATGTTTGCTACTAAGATTCCCTAGAATCTCACTCTCCCATAACCAACCAATTTAGGTCAAGCATGAAGAAAAGGTATGTATGGAGAAGAGCTTAAGAATGAAAGAAAGGAAGTGAAGTATTGAGATTTTAGCATATACTATAAATTGTCCATGTATGTAAATGCCATGTAAGGTGTCCATTTATGTGATGAAACTATTGTAATACTTATGGCATATGTACATGATGTATATGAATGTTAATAAGCTTATTTGATGGCTTGAGCATGCTGAAACAATTATTGGAAATGAAAGAAAAGAAACTGAAATGGTAAAAACGTAGGTCCTAAAGCAGTTTTGTTGTGGCTTCAGTTTGACCTAGGAAATGAAGGAATTAGTTCACGAACTTTTATGAGCATGTAGAAAACATCCAGAGCTTTAAATTCATAGGTGGAACATTTCATTTGGATGTGTATATCAAGAGAAATGAATTTCCAAAGTAAGGGACCAGAATCTGTTTCCAGAGTTTTTGACCAAATGAACAATAAACTTCAACGAATAAACTGTATCAATTGGAGAATCATTTGGTCTGGAAATTATTTTTCCCTTCAATTTTAAGATGTTATCTTCATTTATATTTTTAAACCACTTCATTTTGAGTTTTATAGAATTAATTATGATTTTTTGAAGTTCATTGCGTAATCTGGAATACCATATAAACAGTAACCCGAGAAAGAGTAAAATTCCAGATTTGGCTAATGGACTTCCAAGGTCTTGTGAGTGGTTCTAAATGCTACTGAATGGTCCCTAAGATGTATAAAAGTAATGTTACAAAATTCCAATGCTTCCAAGGTTCAAAACCTATCCAATCCTATACAAAATCATCATATAAATTCAATGGAAGCCTTAAATAATTGAAATTCCATTTCTTTCCATCACAAACAGTGCAAACCAAAATGGTTCAACCATGGTAAAGTCAAGAATATCAACTTGATTCAACAACCAATCACTTAACTAGCTTAGACATTTTTGGCCTGTCCAGAATGACCAAAATGCCCTCTATCCATCACTGGTACAATCTGGCTACACAGGGTCATTTTCATAATTTCACACTTTTCCTAGGTTGCTCTGGACTTTGGCCCACTTAACTATCCACCACCTTATTGGGCCTTTTGGGCCTTAGTATTGGTTCATTACCTTTATGGAATAATTCCCAAAGAATCTCTCTCGACCTTATTTATCTGGTATTTTATTTTACTGTAAAATCCTGTAAGAATTCTACAGGATTCCTTTTCTGACTCTATCAATTTTATAAATTCTTACATTAAATATAGGCATTTTATTTATCTGTAAAATCCTGTAAGAATTCTACAGGATTTCTTTTCTGACTCTGTCAATTTTATAAATTTTTACATTAAATATAGGAATTTGCTATAAAATTTCATCTTATTCTGAGGTCTGAAAAATACTGTAATAATTTTTCCTGACTTTAGAAATTTATATCAATTAATCGAGACCTCAAATCAAAATTCTGTGTCACGTTAAACAGATTAGAATAATTTTCTGTACTTATTGGTAAAATTTGGGACTAATCTGATTATGGGCATTTTTGGGCCATTTTTAGTTTAACTTTCTCATAATTATATTTAAGTCCCTACACTTTTGGCTAATTGCATTTAGGTCCCTACACTTTTGGTTAATTGCATTTAGGTCCCTCCTTTTGTTTCTACTTTCACTTTTGGCCTCCAACATTTTCTAATTTTCATTTAGGTTCTTGAACTTTTGAAAATTACACTTTAGGCCCTCAACTTTTCATAATTACACTTAATGGCCCAAAGTTTATTTCTACTTTCATTTTTCACCATAGAACTTTTGAACTTTTCATTTTAGTCCTCTCTTATTTCAAGACTCATTTGACCTTAATTATTCCCTCTGATCATTATGAGAACCTTTCCAAATCTCTTTCTACTATCAGTATTATACAAATAGGAAAAATTAGGATATGACATTTCTACCCCCTTAAAATAAATTTCGTCCTCAAAATTTACTTGGCACCTTAGCCAACAATCTTGGATAGATCTCTTCTTCTTTATGACTAAGGATTGGGGTATATATTTCTTATCTTCTATCTCAACATCTTAGTAGAGTACCTTTCATGTCCACAAATCTTCATATCTTTAATATTATTACTTTTTTTCTGTTCTAAATCAACTCAATCAGGGTTGAACACTACCTTATTCTGTTACATACTTACTTGCTTTGCATCCATTTTCATATGGACTTCTCACTATACTAGACTTGTGAGTAGTATCCATTTCTTTCATATAAAACTCTCTCGAATACTGCTATATTCTGGAGTTGCTATCAATTACTCTTCATGCTTCTTAGTGCAATCACTTATTATTCATTTGAGTAGCTAGCGAAATTCTCTGAACATCCGCTAAACTTTATCTTTCATTTTCATACCATCGTACTTCTTTTCTTCTTATCATCTTTAATAACTTGTCATAATACAGAGAGGACTTATGTCATTATTCTTTCTTTACTTTACTACTAGATAGGAGCACATAGGAGCATATACTCTAACATGCGTAATGCCTGGCCAACATATTGCAGGACTACATACCTGTCCATGAATGCAAAGCTCTAACATTAGAGCTCAAGTATTCATTTTCTTAATATGCACAGCTCTAACATTTGGAGCTTTAGTATATTTTACAAACATAACATAATGCCTGGCATTTCATGCAAGGAGTGAAAGCTCTCACTTGCCACTTCATCTGTAACATACACTCAAACATCTTTTCCCTTTCAAAAAGGGAGCCTCTCTATCTGTTTACAAAGCTAGCTATAAAACCACTTCATATTACACTTCTTGATACATATTTCTCATAATGTTTCTCATTACGTACTTTTCATGCCATTTCATGGCATATCTGGCCAAATTTGGCTTTATCATGGTCTATCTTGCCATATCTTGGAGTATTCTGAGATACCATAAGTTAAACATTCCTTCTAACTTATAACTTTACTAGCTTTTAAGAAATATTTTCTAAATATTTCCTTTGAAATCCATTTCACTTGGACCTGACATAAGGGTTCTAGTCTCTTAGTGTTTATAACCCTTTTCTAACTTTTCATAGTTATTTCTATCATTTTACATAACTTTGTGCATATATGCCAAATTTCTGTGGCATTTATACCCTTTTCATCACTTCCCAGGGGGTCACCCATCATTGGGCTACTATTGCCTGAGCACACTTAACTAAAAATACAGATAAAAATCTAAAACACTGGTGCTAACAAGCTTCAACCCTAGTACTTTACTATCTTAGACTCTTCTTATACTATCTCTCTTAGGTCTATCTAGCCTTTTAATCTCTTTATCTTCATCTAGAAGATATATTTGTCTCTCATTCTTATTCTTTGTAATCTCATTTTAGGAATCTCTTTATTCTTATTTGAGTCCTTCTCACATCTTATGAAATATTCTCATAAATCCTTAATACTCAAGATTAATAATTAACTTTGATCACTTAGTTCCTGTTGCGTGTAAGAAGATTCTGAGTTCAGTCCCTAATAGTAATAAGGCTATCTAAAATTAACATCATGGGTACTGAAACATCCTTCTTTTCTTACATCTCATGGACCAAATGGTAGCATCTAGACCACTTTTAAGGTCATTGAAGTCAAATTACACAATCTGAAATTTTACTCTCTAGAGTATTGTTCACTGTGTAAATTCCAAAGGAGTGACCTGACTTCAAACAATCATAACTAAATCTACTAAAATTGAAATGAAGTGGTTCAAATTGATACACAAAGCTAAATTAATGCTCTTTCAGGGAAAAATAAGCCGTTGACCATGCCTTGACCAAGTTAACATAGGTCAACGTTCCAATTTTACTGTTTATCTAGTGTCATTCCCCTGATTCTAGCATTTTTGGTCCCAACTTTGAAAAATCATATCTTTATGTGTAGACATCCAAATAAGATGGTCTATATATCAAATAGAAGCTTGGTATGTCTACTATTTAATGGTAAAATATCATACATTTATTCAATCATTTACTATTTATAATTACAACTCAAATGTCACTATCCCACCACGAGTTACTGTTCACAGTGACAATTTCTAGCAACTAATTATACATACATCAATTACATATCAATCATGCTAACTAATTATTAACTTCTCTTCATGCATCTTTATCTCCTCTATCTTGAGAAGACCTGCTGTAATTGGATTGATATGGAAGGGGTGAGATTTTAGGGGAAATCTCAGTAGCAAACATAAACCATACTATATATGCAACTATATACTTGATGTTACTATGTGTGTACTTAATGATCATACTTGCATAATGATAACATACATGCTTCCATGTTACTTAATTATAACATATGGCCATAGCATAAAAAGAAACAGAGCATTACTTAATCATACATGCTTCACATCATCAAAGTAAGTAAACATCACATAAAACATCCAAGCAACATAAGCATATAAGTAGATAAGTTTACTACCTAACGTGTAGTCTTTTCCTTAGTCCTTAACCTTTGCTCTGAGGTTCCTTCTTTATTTAGGTCAGAACCTTACTCCTAAGCTGGCCAAGTCCCTAAGCTCCTTGGATTGCTCCTAGATTCACTAGAACTCCTTCTTTTTCCTTCCTTTCTTTCTCTTTCTCTCTTCTTTCTCTCCTTTTTCTCTTGCTGGCCATGGCATGGAATGGGAGGGGAGTGGGGTATTTATAGTTGAGTGGAGGTGGAATAGATGGTCTAGATTGAATCACGATAAATGGCTCAGATCACTTAGCTTCTTCAAGAAGCTTTGCCTCCATCACCACGATGACATTATCATCCTTAATGACTCACTAAAGTGACATCATCCATGGGACACCTCACATGCTAGGTGGCGCAATGGTGGGGCCCTTGGGATACCTCACCAGCTGACTCAGCGCTTCTAGAGAATTCTAGAGTCCTGTCCCAGAATGAACGGCTGAGATTGTGCCACGTGTCCTTAGCTTTTTCTCCTTTTTCTAGACTTATGACATGTGGCACCTTGTGGGTCCCATAAGGACACCTATCACTCAGGAATTCTCTTATATCATTCTCATCTTTCATAACTTTACTATGTCTATTACTGTAGAGAGCTACATAAGCCCTACCATGCATATATCTGTCTCTAGATCCTGACTAACTTGATTCACATGGATCTCATTCATTATCTAGCACTATTACTTTTATTTTCTAGGGTTCTCTACCCTAGGTCTGCTAGGTTACTATCTCTTCGTGATGGGATCCCTCTGTTTTGGGAACATGAACTTTCTATTTATTAGCCATCACATGTTTAACTTTAAGCCACACGCTAGGCCCATTTCTAGGCAAGTCTTAATTTGACTTTAATTCTTTCGTAATGTAGATCTATTCCTGATGGTCACATGGAGGATCTATTTCTGAACATCTTCTTAAATTGATCTTCTATATCTCAATGCCTCATACTATTTGGCTTGCCTGCACCATGTGCTAAACCTCTAAGTGATAAACTTCTGTGAGGTCATCATCTTCATTCTTGTCATCAGGTCTCTATGCAATCTAGTTGCAACCTGAGTGCTGGCTAGTCATGACTTATATTCTCTGTAAACTTTAGTCGCAGCCATAGGTTATCTTCTGTTGCGACCAATGGTCTTTACTTATCACGACCAAAAGCTTTTGTAAATATTTGTCATGATCTGTGGCTTAACTCAGTGACTTATCTTCTCTGGAACTTTTAGTCACGTCCTAAACTGATTCACATCGTAACCTGGCCATAACTTTTTCTAAATATTCAATTCTAATGTTCTTGACTTTGATGAATTTGAGTCAATTGAAACTCATTTATATCTATATATCATAATCACATTAAATTGGGAATATATCACATAGATGTTCAACCAATTATCATCTTATTAGATCATATCAAAACTCATATATCAGATAACCTTAACATTTCCACATACATTCATACATGTCACTTTCATATTTGGGTACAACGTAACTATCATACATCCAAAAAAATTTCTTTACTTTACCATATTTCTATGTTTCCATTACCCTTAATCTCTTTTTACATTCTTTTCTAGGGAATCATAAACTGCGCATACTTATACATACAGAAGTACCACCCCTGTATATCAGTTGGCAGATCATTTGCCAAAACTCACTTATCTCTATGTGCCATATAGGTGTATATGGAAGTATTTGACTTACTACCATCTCATGCCAGCCTGCTAGGGTGTAAACCTAATTCAAGTTAATGCCCTTTATTGTATATCTATCTATCATCCCTACTATGAAATTGAGAAACTGCAGATAAATAAACTGCTCTTGATCTCTACTTCTATCCATCCC
Source organism: Leucaena leucocephala (assembly GCA_037074615.1). Taxonomy (NCBI): domain Eukaryota; kingdom Viridiplantae; phylum Streptophyta; class Magnoliopsida; order Fabales; family Fabaceae; genus Leucaena; species Leucaena leucocephala. Next base: position 19,195,323 of record CM073515.1, on the reverse strand, counting down.
TTGACCTAGACTGAGCAATTCACTCTCCACGGCTTTCTTGAGACTGATATGGTTACTATTATCTGTCTTTAGCAAAGAAGGCTGGGGTTGACTAAAACCAGGAACATCATATTGATCTTTCTCTATAAAGTCACATTTTCCTAGATTTTGAGAATGGACAGGGACTATCATAACCTCTGACTGGATCTCTGGATTAAAGGACTGTTATATATTACTCATAGTAAATCTATCCTCAAACTCTAGTAAAGGAGGAATAATATTTGGTCTACCTATAATCTAATACCAGTACACAGCTTCCTCAGCCGTAATTTGTCCTCTCATTAGAGGAATAGGGCTTACATTAGGGTTAGAGGACACTCCTATGAACTCATATTATATCTCTTTCTATTAATCCTCAAGAAATTTCTGAGGCTATTGATCTTTAGCACATATCTCCAAGATCCTATTTATCAATTTTAGGAATATGAGATAGCTATCATGTTAAGCCATTGCACCTTAATTAGGCTATATTCATTCTACCATAACATCTCTATGCAATCTAGTCGCAACCTGAGTGCTGGCTAGCCATGACTCATATTCTCTATAAACTTTAGTTGCGGCCATAGGTTATCTTCTGTCTTGACCAATGGTCTTCACTCGTCATGACCAAAGGCTTTTGTGAATATTTGTCGTGATCTATGACTTAACTCAGTGACTTATCTTCTCTGGAACTTTTAGTCACGACCTAAACTGATTCTTATTGTAACCTGGCCATAACTTTTTCTAAATATTCACTTCTAATGTTCTTGACTTTGATCAATTTGAGTCAATTGAAACTCATTAATATCTATATATCATAATTACATTAAATTGGGAACATATTCATATAGAATTCAACCAATTATCATCTTATTATATCACATCAAAACTCATATATCATATCACCTTAACATTTGCACATACATTACATACATGTCAACACATAAGCATACCACATCAAGCACATAAAGAGGTAAGTCTATTACCTTGCACTTAAGCTTTTCTCTTGATCTTTTTCACTTACTCCCTAACTTTCCAACCATGAAGTCTTTCGGTCAATCACTTCCTAACATCTTCTTAGATGTTTCAAGGTCCTAAACACATTCATATTCTTCATATAATTCATTAGGACCAAGAACTCCAACAATGTTCAAGGCTATCTTTGATAAATTCTTAACTCTTTACTAACATAACTTTCTCTAGTCTTAACTAATCAACTTGGCCTTTGAACCAATTGATGTCTTGACTTTACCCTACAAAATTTCATCTTTTGAATCCATTTATAAGCTTAGAATCATGAAATTTCAGCTTCTATGCACTGTTCTGTACAGAATCACATAACACTATATTTTCTTTAAAAAATTCCCATTTTGATTTTAATGCTTCCCATACTTGTTTCTCCACTTTACCCCACACAACTTTTCATTTTAAATCCATTGGAAGCATCAAAATCATGAAATTCCAATCACTATTCATGTGAGTGAATAGTAATAGAGAAGAATCTCAAAAATTACAACTTGGAATTCCAATGCTTCCAAGGTTCAAAACATATCCAATCCTACACAAAATCATCATATAAATTCAATGGAAGCCTTAAATCATTGAAATTCTATTTCTTTCCATCATGCACCGTGCAAACCGAAATGATTCAAGTATGGCAAAGTCAAGAATATCAACTTGATTCAACAACCAATCACTTAACTAGCTTGGACATTTTTGGCCTGTCCAGAATCACCAAAATGCCCTCCATCTATTATTGGTACAATCTGGCTACATAGGGGCATTTTTGTAATTTCATACTTTTTCTGGGTTACTCTGGACTCTGGCCCACTTAACTGTCTCACCACCTTATTGGGCCTTTTATGATGCCATTTGGGCCTTAGTATTGGTCCATTACCTTTATGGCATAATTCCCAAGGAATCTCTTGGACCTTATTTATCGAGTATTTTATTTCACTGTAAAATCTCCTAAGAATTTTACAGGATTCCTTTTATGACTCTGTCAATTTTATAAATTCTTATATTAAATATAGGAATTTACTATAAAGTTTCATCTGATTCTGAGGTCTGAAAAATACTGCAATAATTTTCCTAACTTTAGGAATTTATATCAATTAATCGGGACCTCAAATCAAAATTATGTGTTGCGTTGAACTGATCAGAATAATTTTCTCTACTTACTGGTAAAATTTCAGACTAATCTGATTCTAGGCATTTTTGGGCCTTTTTTAGTTCAACTTTCTCATAATTACATTTAAGTCCCTAAGCTTTTGGCTAATTGCATTAGGTCCCTACACTTTTGGTTAATTGTATTTAGGTCCCTCCTTTTGTTTCTACTTTCACTTTTGGCCTCAAACCTTTTCTAATTTTCATTTAGGTCCTTGAACTTTTGAAAATTACACTTTTGGCCCTCAACTTTTCATAATTACACTTAATGGCCAAAAGTTTATTTCTACTTTCATTTTCACCACAGAACTTTTAAACTTTTCATTTTAGTCCTTCTCTTCCTTCAAGACTCATTTGATCTTTATTATTCCTTATGATCATCATGACAATCCTTTTCAAGCCTCTTTCCACTATCAGTATTATACAGATAGGGAAAAATTAGGATATGATATTGTAGAAGTTCAATAGAGTGGTAGAAGTATGTAAAATAAGAAAAGTTTATGATGTTTAGAGAGAGAAAGGTAGTCATAGTTAAAAAGATAAAGTAACTCCCCTATTCCCTATTAAGAATGAAGGGTTAAGTTTATACCCTAGTAAGAGGATAACGTGGTAGCTTAAGTTAGATGAATAAGTACTTTATGATCTGACAATAATTTGATCATATGTGATAGATAATTTAATCGTAGTATGCATATAGAGGATGGCTGAGCAAATTATGAAATGATGATATGGCTTATGTTGCCATGAGTTATGATAAGAAGTTGTATCTCCTTACAGTTGTCATATGATGACATGTATGTTTGAGAAAGCTTAAATGATTGCATCTCCTTGCATATTATGCATGTTGAAGTATGCTATGATGAATGAATACCCCTTCCATATTTCATTAAGGATAGAGTATATATGATGAAAAAAGTTATTGCTCCCATGTCATACGACATGTAATTAGATAATTCAACTTGGTAATGATAAAGCAATAGATGAGATTAGAGATGAAGGTTAATAGTGAATCTATAAACAAATGATCATAGTACTTAGGACATATCCCTTTAGTAGGGATAAGATACATGAATGATGTGCTATGAACATGAAATAAAATGAGACGCAGTTAAGAAAGATGATGTAGCTTTGAGAGGGAGCAGTGTCTATGCAATAAAAGTTAACGTTTTTACACTAGAGCTAGATTACTCTTGCAATAGAGTTAGATTGTTCTTGAAGATAGAGCCAAGGGAATAAACAGATTATGATAAATATGTGCATGGTAGAGCCTATGTAGCTTTTTACAGTAATGGACATAGTCAAATTTTGAAAGATAGGAATGATATGAGAAATTCCTCAGTGATAGAAGAAATGAGTAAAGTTCTAATAGATAATATTGGCTTATGTGATCATTTTTGGGGAACTATCTATTGAGTTAACAACTATGTGGAGGTGACTAACCTTGTAACTTTGTTCTTTGGTTTAGGTCTTCCAAAGATGATAATACAGTACAACGGAATCACAGTAGATTCTGGAGGATTGCAGTTAGATTCAAACATGGCTCACAGTGAATAAAATTCTAGGGTCAAAGTTAGATCCTGAAAAGGCTTACAGTTGATCGTAGTAGATCATAAGTGTCGCAGTAGACCAAGCCTAGAGAAAGAAAGTGATGAGCCATAAGTACAGTATTTCTTTGGAAGGATGAATATCAAGGAAAAGGTTAAGGTATAGAAGCTTCACAAGTTGGTTAACTCATAACAGAGAGAGTACCCATGATGTTAATTTCAGATAGCTTATTACTATAAGGGACTGAACTCAGAATCTTCGTACACGCAACAGGAACTAAGTGATCAAAGTTAATTATTAATCTTGAGTATTAAGGATTTATGAGAATATTTCATAAGATGTGAGAAGGACTCAAATAAGAATAAAGAGATTCCTAAGATGAGATTACAGAGAATAAGAATGAGAGACAAATATATCTTCCAGATGAATATAAAAAGATTAGAAGGCCAGATAGACCCAAGAGAGATAGTATAAGAATGGTCTAAGATAGTAAAGTACCAAGATTTGGGCCTATTAGCACAGGTGCTTCATATTTATATCTGCACTTTTCAGTTAAGCGTGCTCAAGTAAGAGTATCCTAATGATGGGTAACCCCTTGGGAAGTGATGAAAAGGGTGTAAATGCCACAGAAGCTTGGCATATATACAAAGAGTTATGTAAAATGATAGAAAGAGCTATGAAAAGTTAGAAAAGGGTTATGACTAGTAAGAGACTAGAACACATATGTCAAGTCCAAATGAAATGGATTTCAAAAGAAATATTTAGAAGAGATTTCTTAAAATCTAGTATAATTATAAGTTAGAGGGAATGTTTAACTTATGGTATCTCAGAATACGTTATGATTAGAGAAAGTTTGAAGACCAAGTAAATTAGTGAAGATTAGAGAAAGTTATGTTAGTAAAGAGTTAAGAATTTATCAAGGATAGTCTTGAACATTGTTGGAGTTCATGGTCCTAATGAATTATGTGATGAATATGAATGTGTTTAGGACCTTGAAACATCCAAGAATATGTTGAGAAGTGATTGACTGAAAGGCTTCATGGTTGAAAAGTTAGGGAGCAAGAGAAAAAGATCAAGAGAAAAGCTTAAATGCAAGGTAGTAGACTTACCTCTTTTTGTGCTTGATGTGGTATGCTTATGTGTTGATATGTATATGATATTTGAATGATGTTGGGACATGATAAATGATGTTTAATGAATGGTGAATAATATGTTTCCTATGGCCATGCACTTTTATGCAAAAGTATAAGCATGATGGCATGTCACTAATCAAAGAAAGTTTAATCAAATTACATATCATGCATTAGCATCCATCTTGAATATTTAAGTGGTAATGTTTTGCTACTGAGATTTTCTAGAATCTCACCCTCCCACAACCAACCATAATAGGTTATTCAAGATGGAAGAATCATGTTTGGCACATGAGCTAATGAATGGAAGAAGAAGAGTAGACAAGTGATGGCATGCATGTAAGTTAGTTTTTATGTATTGCTATGTATTATCCATTATATGTAATGAAAGAATTATAGCATAACCCATGATGTATGTGAATGCATGAAAGGGAAAAGAGATGGTTTATGCATGCTGGAACAATTATTGAAAGTGAAAGAAGGGAAACTGAAATGGTAAAACGTAGGTCCTAAAGTAGTTTTGTTGTGGCTTCAGTTTGACCTAGAAAATGAAGGAATTAATCCACAAAATTTTATGAACATGTAGTACACATCCATATCTTTAAATTCATAGGTAATATGCCATATTTGGATGTGTATATCAAGAGAAATGAATTTCCAAAGTTAAGAGACAAAGTCTGAAATTTCCAGAATTTGTCATATAAATAGTAAAAAGTCACGATTTAACTGTATCCATTGGCAGGGTAAATGTCTAGATTTATATTTTTTCCCTTAAAGATATATGAAAGAGCTTTAATTAGAAATTTGGATCACCTCCATACAATTTTTCTATAATTAGTTATGAATTTTTAAAGTTGGACTATAAATCTAGAAATTTCCCAGTGAACAGTACCTGAGAAGTAAGCTTTAAAATTTTCCGCTAATCAAATATGCTTCCGAATACATACTCTGAGGTGGTAAAAGTAGGATGTTTCATAATTGAGTTAGAGTTAGATGAAGGGCATTTTGGTCATTTGACTAAGGTTAGATAGTCAGGGAGAGTCCCCAAAATAGTTGACCAATGTCAAGAAATACTCCGATGATGTGTAACAAGACAATAATACCCTATGAGAAACTAAAGTGAAATCGGACACCGATAAAGGCTTAAAGGGATTGTAGGGAATTTTTATCAAAACTTTTGGGTCTAACAAAATTATGAGACTTTGTAGGGGAGTTATTTTATATTAGAATGAATTTCTAAAAATGTTAGAATCATTAAAAGAGGTGTATAACATTTATTTCAAGATAGGATATTTTGAGGATATCGGTATAAGGAAAGTGCCTTGGCAATTGTGCTAATTAGCTATTGGACCCAAGGAATGCCTAGGGAAGTCCAAAATTTCATCCTAGGGCAGCCCAATAAGTCCCAAGAGTTGTCTTGGAGCCCAAGTCCAATAATAAATAATTTCTAAATTTTTGAAAAGAAAAAAAGGAATAAAGTGAGAATTAGGGTTTGCACATGGTGGGACCCACAAGACCTCACACATGGCATCCAAGACAAGGGGAGGTGAAAATTTTTGTCATGTGACCTTATCTCAAGTTGGCTTGGTGAGTAAGTTTAATGTGAGAGCAATTATGAGCCATGAGATCAAATAGTACACAAAGTGATCTTAGCCCTTCATTTTCCATAGAATTTTTCTATAAATATCCCCATTATTTCTGCTAAAAACCATGGCATGACAACCCTTGGGGAACCTCTTGCAAAATGAAAATTCAAGGTACCAAAGTTCAAGCAAGCTAGAGATTAAAGGTAAGCAATCTATCCTAGCTTATTTTCCTTTTATTTGGGAGCTTGAACTTAGGGTTTTCATGGAAGAAAGTTGAGTTTTCTCTAAGGTATTTGTGTTTTCCAAAACCTTAGATGAAAGGGGAAAGAAGAAATTAAAGTTAGAGTTATATGATTAAAGCTTAAAAAGCTAGTTAAGTGATTAGTTGTTGAATCAAGTTGATATTCTAAACTTTGCCACGGTTGAACCATTTTGGTTTGCATAGTTCATGATAGAAGGAAATGGAATTTCAATTATTTAAGGCTTCCATTGAATTTATATGATGATTTTGTGTAGGATTGGATAGGTTTTGAACATTGGAAGCATTAGAATTCTAAGTTGTAGTTTTTGAAATTCTTCTCAATTACTGTTCACTCACATGAACAGTGATTGGAATTTTATGATTTCAATGCTTCCAATGGTTTTAAAATGAAAAGTTGTGTGGGATAAAGTGGAGAAACATAACAGTGCATAGGAGCTGGAATTTCATGATTCTAAGCTCATAAATGGATTCAAAAGATAAATTTGTGTAGTGTAAAGTCAAAACATCAATTGATTCAAGTGCCAAGTTAATTAGTGAAGGCTAGAGAAAGTTATGATAGTAAAGAGTTTAGCAATGTTAGTCTTGAACATTGTTGGAGTTCATGGTCCTAATGAATTATGTGAAGAATATGAATGTGTTTAGGACCTTGAAACATTCAAGAAAATGTTGGGAAGTGATTGACCGAAAGGCTTCATGGTTGGAAAGCTAGGGAGCAAGTGCAAAAGATCAAGAGAAAAGCTTAAGTGCAAGGTAGTACACTTACATGTTTATGTGCTAGGTGTGGTATGCTTATGTGTTGACATGTATAAGATATTTGAATGATGTTGTGATATGATAAATGATATTGATTGTATTGTGAATAACATGTTTTCCATGGCCATGCACTTTTATATAAAAGTATATAGCATGATGTCATGTCACTAATTAAAGAAAGTTTAAGGAAATTACATATCATGTATTAGCATCCATCTTGCATATTTAAGTGGTAATGTTTGCTACTGAGATTCCCTAGAATCTCACCCTCCCACAACCAACCATAATAGTTTATTAATGATGGAAGAATCATGTTTAGTACATGAGCTAAGGAATGGAAGAGGAAGAGTATACAAGTGATGGAATGCATGTGTGTTAGCCTTTTTATGTAATGTTATGTAATATCTATTCTATGTAAAGAACATGTATGAAAGGATTATGGCATAAGCCCATAATATATATTAATGCATGAAAGGCAAAAGGGATGATTTATGCAAAGTGAAAGAAAGGAAACTGAAATGATAAAAAAGTAGGTCCTAAAGCAGTTTTGTTGTGGCTTCAGTTTTATTTAGTAAATGAAGGAATTATTCCACAAAATTTTATCAGCACGTAGTACACATCCAGATCTTTAAATTCATAGGTAATATGCCCCATTTGGATGTGTATATCAAGATAAATGAATTTCCAAAGTTAAGAGATAGAATCTGGAATTTCCACAATTTGCCATATGAACAGTAAAAAGTAATGATTTAAATATATCAATTGGAAAGGTAAATGTCTATATTTATATTTTCCCCTTAAATAGCTATGAAATATATTCAATTAGAAATTTGGATCACCTCCATACGATTTTTCTATAATTAGTTATGAATTTTTAAAGTTGGACTGTAAATCTAGAAATCACCAAGTGAACAGTACCCGATAAGTAAGTTTTAAAATTTGAATTTTTGGGCTAATGTAATGCTTCCGCTAATTAAATATGTCATATCCCAATTTTTAGGCCTAGAAGCCCAGTATATAGCCTAAAAATGGGATGCTACCAGGCCTTGTTGAGCAGAGGTCTCAGTAAATAGAGAAAATTATGCTGATCAGTTTGATGCAACACAGAGTTTTGATATGAGGTCCCAAAAGATTTATATTAATTTTTTAAGAGAAGGAAAATTAATATAGTATTCTCTAGACCTCATAATCAGATGAAATATAGCAGTAAAATCCTATAATTAATATAAGAATTTTTAAAACTGACAGAGCCTAAAAAGGAGTTATGTAGAATTTATTACAGAATTTACAGTGGATCAAAAGACCTGATAAATAGGTTTCGGGGAAATTTCTCAGGAATTAAGCCCATGAAGATAGGGGATCATACAGAGGGTCGAGAATGGCACCTTATAGGCCCAATGATATTTTCAGATAAGTATGTGGGCCAGCGCTAATAAAGACTGAGAAAAATGAAGAATAACGAAAATGCCACTGAAATTATGCCACTGTGTTGTGTCATTGAGTCAGAGTCAGAGTCAGATGAAGGGCATTATGATCATTTGACTATGGTTAGACAGTCAAGAAAGGGTATCTGGATAGTTGACCAAGGTCAAAAGGTACTCTCGTAAGGTATGGAAAGATAATAATGCTCCTATAAGTACTAAAGAGGAACTAAGGGCATTTTGGTAATTTACTGAGGATGTTTCTTGGGAACTAAGCCACTAGAGTGCTTGAGCTTGGTTAGAAACCTAAGATGACAATCTAAGGCCCAAAAACGTAGCCCAAGAATAATGTGGGCCCAAGAGGCATTAAAATATTATTTTAGTACTTTTTTAATAAAGTAAACTGACCCGGTCAAAGATAGAACTGGGTAAAGTGATATGAAATCATGAGATGACATAGATGGGGCCCACAAGGCACTACATGGCATGATTACATTAAAAGAAAAAAAGCAAAGGACATATGGCATGATTACAGAAAAAGGAGAAAAAGCAAGAGGACACATGGCACGATCTTGGTCGTCCATTCAGGGAAAAGACTTTGGAATTCTCTGGAGAGGTTGAGTTAGCTGGTGAGGTATCCCAAGGGCCCCACCATTGTGTCACATACCCCTGAGGTGTCCTAGATGATGTCATTAGTGGTGAGTCATCAGGGAGGGTGATGTCTTCATGATGATGCAGGCAAAGCTTCTTGAAGAAGCAAGCAATCTGAGTCATTCATACCGAATCAATCTGGACCATTCATTCCACCTCCTCTCACCTATAAATACCCCACCCATCCTTCCATTCCATTCACAGCCTAGCAAGGTAAAAGAAGAAAAAAAGAGAGAAAGAGAGAAAGAGAGAAAGGAAGAGAAAGAAGAAAGGAGTTCTGGTGGAGTCAGGAGCAGTGTAAGGAGCTGAGGGACTAGGCAAAGCTTAGGAATGAGGTAAGTAAGTTATCTAGTCCCTGCTTTAATAAAGTAGATGATTTCTATTAGTGGTTAGAATAGAGAAATATCTCTATTAATAAAGGTAGCTAAAGGTAGAAAGAAAGTCAGGGGAATGTCAGATTAAGGATATTCCCTTAAGTTAAGCATGAGTTAAATAGAGCTATGCTGATAGAATAATAATGAAGATATTATTATGCTATGTATAGGCTCTGACCTATGGAAAGAAGGAATCCTATAGCAAAGGCCAAGAGCTAGAGTAAGGCTATATGCCAGGTAGTAAACTAATCCTAAACTTGTATGCATTGAATGTTATGCTTAATGTACTATGGCTTTGTTGAATTGTGTTTAATATGTGCTTATGTATGAAGCTCTATTCCTATGATTACTTTATGTAACATGGAAGCATGCACATTATGTAATGCTAACACTTTCACAAGCAAGCACAAATATTCACATTAATGCATGCATTGTTTAGTGCTGTTTGCTACTGAGATTTCCCTAGAAATCTCACCCCCTTCCATATCAATCCAATTCTAGCAGGTCTTCTCAAGATGGAGGAGATAAAGATGCATGAAGAGATATTAATTGCTTAGCATGGTTGATATGTGATTCATGTATGTATAATTCCTAGAAATTGTCACTATGAACAGTAACTCGTGATAGAGGCAGTGACATTTGAGCTGTAATTATAAATAGTAAATGATTGAATAAATATATGATATTTTTCCAGTAAATAGTAGACATGCCAACCTTCTATTTGATATATAGAACGTCTTATTTGGATGTCTACACATAAAGATATGATTTATCAAAGTTGGGACGAGACTGCTGGAATCAAGGACAGGACGGTGGAGGAACAGTAATTTTAGAATGTTGACCAACATTGACCTGGTCAAGTCATGGTCAACGAGTCATTGTTTCCTAAAAGATAATTATGTTATATTCGTGTAGCAATTTGAACCACTTCATTTTGATTTTTATAGAATTAGTTATGATTTTTTGAAGTCAGGTCACTTATCTGGAATTCGCACAGTGAATAGTACTTGCTAAGAGTAAAATTCCAGATTGAGTAATTAGACTTCAACAGCCTTAGAAGTGGTTCCAGATGCTACCAATTGGTCTCTAAGACTTAAAAAATGAGGATGTTATAAAATATGCTTCCGAATATGTACTATGAGGTGGTAAAAGTAGGATGTTTCAACTTTGATATTGAATTGTAGGTATTTTGGAGGAGAACCAAAGGTTAATGTGAGCAGAATAGAGATCACAAGATAAAGAGAACAAAATCAAGGATGACAGCCTCTGTACACTTTAGTCACAATCAAAGAAGGGAATTAGTAAAGTTGTACATTTTTTATTAGGTTAACTTTGCTTTAAAGGGAGAGGGATGCTACAGGCAATCGAGAGGATGGTTTTTCACCTGATACGGCAAAGAAGCAGTACTCTAACATTCTATACATAATTTCTCCACAACCAACCCTCATATCTTCCATCATTCATCCTTCCATGATGTTTCTTTCTGCTTTCTTCATGGCATCACATCTGAGCAGTGATTACAGCACAATAGGAGTCATAAGAGGCTAAGTTATTAGTTTCTTGGTGATGGATCACATATCTTGATCTCATAGACTGCACTGTACTGGGGAGTTTTCTGTTTTGATCTCACTTTTTTCATATTTTAGAACTGCTAGATCTAGGGTTTTTATTGTATGAGTAGGGATAGGATATCGATCGATTATTCTGAGATTAGGTTTTGTAATTGGATTTTGATGATTTGGATGTTAGTTTAATATTAATATTTCAGTTTTAATTTCTAGATAATTGGATTTTTATCAATGATCGTTGTTAATTGATCTGATTGCTTGAAATCTATAGTCATCGATCGATGATCATTCGAGGGCATCTTCATCATATGATTTAATTACACACTAAGTGGTTTTTAAACAGCGCATTAATGGTTTTTGAAGTAGCTTTGATCAAAGGAGTTTAAGGATTGTTAATGTTATGGACTCAATCGATCGATTGAGGTTTTATTTAAGACTTAGTGATTTTAAAATCCTCATATCATATTAAGAGCAAGGATAGAAAGGTTTCCATCATCAAGAGTCTTTCTCAACATATTTATTTATCAATCCACTTATTTTCCATCTTAATTAAAAATACAAAAAATATTTACCTTGCTACACCCTTATTTTATTGCACCAAAAATCAACCAAACCTAAAACCCATTTTTACTTTTACTTAGGTTTGTAATGATTTTGTCACCAATCTGCTAGGTTCCAATAAGAAGGTCTCCTTGAGAAGAATGATAGGGTTGTACCTTATACTTCTTGAGCATTTTTTTGAGAAACATTCTTCTCAGTTAGATATAAATGAGTGTGAGGCTAAGTTAAAGTGTTAAAGTAGGGTAAAAGAAATCCTTTGATGGATACTTAGCCGAGTTCATCCATATGCATAGTGAAAATTGAATGACTGAGAAGTTAACTCACAGATTGAATTCTGTGCTATAAGAAAGAACTTTTCCTATATAGTTACTGAAGTTCAACAAAGTAGTAGAGGCACACAAGATTACAGAGAGAAACTTGCAATGCCCAGAAAAGATAAAGGCAAAGAAGTCATCTAAGATAAACCAAGAGATAATATAGATTAATGATTGCTAAGCGAAAGTGACAATTGACTCATGCCCTAATCATTTGTTTGTAAGGATTGTATAGGTTATAAGATACAAATTGCATATGGTTTCTTTGGTAATTACAAGGGTTTGGTGACACTTTTACCTTCATTTTATGACTGTAATTGAGCTATTGTGGTAATATATGATTGTGCTTGCAATATGCTTATAGAAGGGAAAAATGGTCAATTAGTTCTTCCAAATTGGAAATATTTTATTCTTTGATCTGCTTGATCTTTAAAAGGAGTTTTTGGTTTTATTTTGTAGGCATCTAGAAGAAACTTAAAGACCCAAAGTGGAGCAGATAAGAAATCACAAGACAAAGAGAGCCAAATTGAGAAAGCTAGCTTTTGTGATATGTGGTCATAACCTAAGTGTCCACGATCGTGACCTTTTTTCTTCTGGAAAGTTTTTCTGCGTTTATAGGTCATGACCAAAATATTGATTTGGTCATGACTAAAAGAGACAATTAGTGAAGCTGCGCATTTTTTATTAGGTTATTCTGCAATTAAAGGAAGTAGGTTAGCAACCACAAAGGGAGAACGGTTTTTGCTGCTAGATTTGGCCAGGAATAGTATCATCACATGCTCTCAACTTCTCTCTTCAATTTTTAGCCCAATCTTCTATTTTGCTTCACATTTCTATAGTTTTATCTATTTTTGCACTATTAATTCATTCCCATACACTTTCCCTTAATTTTTCCATCATTTTTTCTGCTTTTCTCATGACACCAACCTCAGATCGTGATAGTGGCATGGTTAAAGCTATGAAAGGCTAGATTTTTTATCCTCTTGATGATAGACAACATAGTTTGAGCTTATGGACGACAATGGGGAAGTTCTTGTCTCAATATGTACTTGCACATATTTTGAGAACTTTATATTTAGGGATTTCATGATCTATATAAGGTTGAATTATTGATCGATTAATTATTTGATTATACATTTGTAATTGACATTAGATTATGTGATTACTAATTTTAATATAAACATTTCAGTTTTGATTTCTGGTTAGTTGAATAATTATCAATGACTGTTAGTGTTTAATTTGATCCCTTGAAGTCTATGGTTGTTGATTGATGACCATTTGAGGGCATATCATCATCTGATTTAATTACACACTAAGTATTTTTAACAATACATTAAGAAGTTTTTAAACTAGCTTTGATCAAAAGAGTTTAAGAACCATTAATGCACTATACTCAATTGATTGATTGAGATTTTATTTAAGAATTAGTGATTTCAAAACTTCCATATCAAATTAAGAGAAAGGAGAACTTTGTTTTCATCATCAACAGGTGTTTTCATCATATTTCTCTTACATTCATCACTACTTTCACATTTATCAAAAATATCAAAAAACATCTACTTTTACTGCACCCTTATTTTATTGTATCAATGTTCGATCAAACCCAAAATGCATGCTTTTACTCAGGTTTTCAATGGCTTATTTTACTAATTTGCTAGGATTCCAATAAAAAGGTTTATTGAGAAGAACGATAGGGTTGTGCCTTATACTATATTATCGGGTGCAATCATTATTTTAATAGACCGAATGGTGTTACACATTACTTTCAAACATTTTAGGGACCATTTGGTAGAATTTAGAATGCATACGAGTCTATTGAAGTTCAATCTCAAAATAAAAAATTTCCAAGTTAACAGTTACTGTTCATTTGATAATTCTAGATTTGATAATGAACTTTAAAATATCATAACTAATTATAGAAAAATTAAAATAAAGTGGTTCAAAAGGATACTTGAAGCTAACATAATTTAATTTAAGGGAAAAATACTTCCTTAGACCAATTGATTAGTCAACTAAGTTAACTCTGATGTCAAAATTTATTGTTCGTTTGGTCAAAATTTCTGGAAAACAGTTTCCGATCCCTAAATTTGAAAAATTCATTCTCTTTGTATAGACATCAAAATAAGGTGTTCTTAATGTCAAAATGAAACTTGGCATGTTAAATGACTACTGCTCAAATGTCATATATTTATTACATCATTAACTATTTTTAATTACAAACCAAGTGTCATAGCTCAAAACTTTCTTTTGTTCAAGTGCAGAATTTTAACAACTAACTTTACATACATTAATCCCAAAACTTGTCTACAACGTAACCATACAATCAAACCATATCAACATCTAACATTATTCCTCTCTCATGCTTGAGGTTCCTGTTGATTGGAGATATAATTTGGGGTGAGATTTCTTAGAAAATCTCAGTAGTAAACATGTACTAAACAATGTATGTATCAATGCCTGGTATTAGTGCTTGCTTGTGATTATGTCAACATAATGTAATATGTATGCTTCCATGTAACATATGAAATACAATTAGCCAAAGTAATCATAGCATAAAGCTTCAACAATTACATATGAATAACATCAATCCATCAAGCCATAACACAATCAACCAGACATTCAACACACACAAGTTTAGGTAAGTTTACTACCTTGATACTTCACTTTCCTTTTATCCTCTTCCTTGTCACCTTTCCTTGAAGTGAGGTCGTCTTCTTGAATACACAAATCAAATCCTAAGTATTGCATATTCATACACATGCATTATCATACACTCATTCATGAACTAACTCAAGTATTACTCGAGTATTAAGTTTGGTTATTAATTAAGGTAACTTTTCCTAATTCCTTCTAATTAGATTGGCCTTTGAATCAATTGATGTCTTGACTTCACCCTATGCAATTTTACCTTTTGAATCCATTTATGAACTCAAAATGCCCAAATTCCAGCAGTTGCAACCTGTTCTGGACATAACCAAAAAAACTACTTTTTTCTTTCAAAAATTCTTATTTTGATTCCAATGCTTCTAATACTTATTTCTCTAATTTAGCGCACACAATTTTTAATTTTAGAATCATTAGAAGTATCAAAATTATGAAAGTCTAGTCATTGTTCATGTGTGTGAACAGCGATAGAGAATACTTAAAAATTACAACTTTCAATTCCAATGCTTCTAAGGTTCTAAATCTATCCAATCTTACACCAAATCATCATTTAAATTCATTGCAAGCATTATATCATTTAAATTACCTTGATAAGACTCCATATGTCTATTCATTCCTGTTTGTCCATGATTAGACTGAGGTTTAGGTTCTATATCATTTTCTGGTACTACCTCCTTCTTAAATTGCTGTAAACTAGCAACCGCAGTAGCAATCACCGTAGCTATAACAGAACCTCATTCCTGATCTTGGCGAGCTTGGATTGCCTATATCTCACCTACTACATGTTGCTACTCTTCTAAACTATCTAAAACAAGTTGTATAGGGTCTATTTGATTATTGGTTCCCTCATCCCAAGGCTCTACCACTTCTGGTCTAATTATCCTTCTTTTATTAACCATGACTTCTACTTTCTTTTTCTATAATTGGGAAAACATAATCATATATATGCATAGTATATACAATAGAGCAATATATGTACACATACAAAATATTTAAAGCATCACATACCACATATCTCACATCATGAACTACACCCCTATCTTAAACACAATACTTACTATTTAAGATTAGCGTCTAGAAATTATCCTATCTGATGCCAAAAGCTTTGCTCTGTCGCATCCTAATATTTTTCTATTTGTATGAAACATACAGTGGAACATGTAAGGAATAGATAGAGGAAACAATTTTGGAAAGGACTGTGACTATGATAAGAAGAAATAATAAAGGTTAGTAAGTTTTAAATTGAAGAAAGATATGAAAAGTATATAGTTATAAAGCTTCAGGACGTGAACACCATTTTAATGAAAGTTCAAGTACTTAAGTGAAATTTAGAAAAGTTCTTGTCCAAAATGAAATATAGAGATGAATGATGGGCCAAGAAGTTTAATTTTAAAAAGTTTGAAGGATTAAAATTTAATTTATCAAAAGTTCAAGGGTAAAATTATAATTATGGGAAAGTTGAGTAAAAAAAGGCCTAAAATTGCCCTGAAGCAGTTCAATTCCAAGTTTTATCAGTAAATAGAGAAAATTCTTCCAATCAATTTAACGCAACATGGAATTTTGATTTGAGGTCTCAATGAATTTATATGAATGTCTAAAGTTGGAAAAAATTAGTATAGTATCTTTTGGACCTAAGAATCAGATGAAATTTTATAGTAAATTCTTATAAGTAATATGAGAATTTATGAAATTGGCAGAATTCAAAAAGGAGTTGTGTAGAATTTATGATAGAATTTACAGTAAAATAAAACACTCGATAAATACTTTGTGGGAAAATCTCTTAGGAGTTGAGCCCATGAAGGTAGGGGACCATGTAAAAAGCCCAAAATGGAGCCTTATAGGCTTAATAATATTTTTAGATAACTATGTGGGCTAGTGCTAATAAACACTCAAAAAAATATAAAATTACGAAAATGTCACTAAGTATGCTATTGAGTTGTGCCATTGAGCAAGAGATTAATAGGGGTATTTTGGTCATTTGGACAGGGTCAAAAGGCCAAGGTTGATACATGAATGATTAATCAGAGTTAGTATATGACCTGATAAGAAGTGAAGAGGTATGAAATGACAATTATGTCCTTAGGGTTAACATAGTGACAGATAGTGAACAAATAGCATTTCAGTCATTTTTCAGTGGATGGTAAGTAGATAAATAACCAGTCTAACAATGTCAATAGTAGAAAAAATCTGGATATTGGATTTAAGGTCAGAAAATATATTATGGAATATCAGAAAAATTAGAGTTATTAAGTAGTCTGGTTTTGTGAAATTTTACTAGGATGGTACAATATTGGACTAAAATGTTTCCAATTAGATCCTAGGCCTAAATTTTGCCAAACAAGGCTCTAAATAATGTAATGGACGATGTTATAAAGTGGCTTCTAGGGCAAGTTTAGTGGAAGATTGAATATGGACCATTAGATCAAATAATAACCAAAGTAATCTTAACCATCCATTTGCACCCAAACTTTTCTATATATACCCCCTCAAATCTACAGCACCACGTAAGGAAAAGGAGAACCATGGGGAGATGCTACCAAAATGAAATCTCAAGGAAAGACAATGAAAATCCAAGAGCCAATCAAGTAAAGATTCAAGGTAACTTGTTCCTTCTCTATCTTTGTATTATGTTATAGGAAGATTTCTCTTGGATTTGAATAGTTGAAACACCATTTTTCTCTCCATCTTAGCTTCTAGACATGATCTATAATTAGAGGGGAAATATGAATTTTAAATCATTGAATGTTTAGACAAGCTTAAACAAGCTAGAATTAAGTAGTCTGAGCTTAGCAAATCATGTAATCGTGGAATTTTAATCTTAAGACCCTTTCTATCACTGTTCACACACCTAGGCAAGAGTTGGCATTTTATATTTTGATGCTTCCAATGGTTTTAAAATGAAAAATTGTGTGGAATAAAGTAGGTAAACAAGTATTGGAATCATTGAAATTAAAATGAGAATTTTTGGAATTTATGAAGGTGCTATACAGTTCTGGGAAGAGTTCATAAGAGGAGTTTGATTTTCATAATTCCAAGATAATATTTGGATTCCTTGGACAAAATTCTATAGGATTGGTCGAAGGAAATAATTATTCCAAACTTAAACCACTAACTCCAAGATTTAAGTTTAACATTAGGGGTTTTAAGGAAGTTAGTATGCATGGATTATATAATGGCTCTAATAAGTTGTATACACTATGTAATTATGTTTAGGACCTTGAAACATTCAATAGGAAGTTAGGAAGTGGTTGACTGAATGTATGCATGGTTGGAAGCCTAAGGAGCAACTGGAAGAGTAAGGAAGAAAGCTTATTTTTAAGGTAGTGAACTTACCCATTATTGTATGGTTGATGTATATGCTTGTGTGTTGATATGTTTATGATATGTGATGATGATGTATGATATGTATGAATGATATATTCTCTTCCCTTTATGAGTTTATGGTCATGCATGATAGGGATAGGCATGGAGCATGATAGTATGCAAATAAATGGAAGCTAAAGAAAGATAAATGAAACATGTCTTCCACTTGCATTCATTTTGTATGCATTGAATGGTACTATTTTCTATTGATATTCCCCAGAATCTCGCCCTCCCATAACCACCCAATATAGGCCAATTATGATGGAAGACATATGCATGAAGGAGAGCTACAATATGGAAGAAAGAAAATGAAGTAATGGATGTCTTAGTAGATGCTATGAATTTCCATGTATATATGTATGTTATGTAAAGTACCTATTTATGTAAAGAAAAATTTATGAAATAATTATGGCATATCATCATGTTTTATATGAATGTATGATAGGACAAAGCGATGCTTAATGCATGTTGGAAAAATTATTGAGAATTAAAGAAAGGAAACTGAAATGGTAAAAACGTAGGTCCTAAAGTAGTTTTATTGTGGCTTCAGTTTGACCTAGTAAATGAAGTAATTAATTTAAGAGATTTTATGAACAAGTAGTAAACATCCAGAAATTTATATTCATAGGTAATACACCTCATTTGGATGTGTATATCAAGAGAAATGAATTTCTAAAGTTACAAGACAAAATCTGGAATTTATAGAATTTGCATATAAACAGTAAAAAGTAATGATTCAACTATATTGATTCAAAAAGTAAATGTCCAGATTTATATTTTTCTCTTAAAGATATTTGAATGAGCTTCAAGAAATTTGGTTTACCTCCATACGATTTTTATATAATTAGTTATGAATTTTTAAAATTAGACTATCAATCTATAATTTATTAAGTAAACAGTACTCGAGAAGTAAGTTTTAAAATTTTAATTTTTAAGCTAAAGTAATGTTTCTACTAGCTAAATACGCTTCCAAATATATACTCAGAGGGGTGAAACGTATGATCTTTCATGCTGTAAATCGAAAATTTTCAAGTTCACGTTTACTATTCTTTTGGTAATTCCATATTTGATGATAAACTTTAAAAAAATA
This sequence comes from Leucaena leucocephala, assembly GCA_037074615.1. NCBI lineage: Eukaryota > Viridiplantae > Streptophyta > Magnoliopsida > Fabales > Fabaceae > Leucaena > Leucaena leucocephala. The sequence continues at coordinate 19,175,857 of CM073515.1, read as the reverse complement.
CAACTAATTCTAGAAAAATCATAATGAAGTGGTTCAAAAGGATACTTGAAGCTAACATAATTTGATTTAAGGGAAAAATACTTCCTCAGACCAATTGACTAGTCAATTAAGCCAACTCTTACGTCAAAATTTACTGTTGATTTGGTCAAAATTTTTGGATAATAGTTTCTGGTCCCTGAATTTGGAAAATTTGTTCTCTTTATATAGACATCAAAATGAGGCATTCTTGGTGTCAAAACGAAACTTGGCATGTTAACTAACTACTTCTAAAATATCATACATTTATTACATCATTAAATATTTTTAATTATAGACCAAGTGTCATAGTTCAAAACTGTCTTTTGTTAAAGTGCAGAATTTTAACAACTAACTTTACATACATTCATCCCAAAACTTGTCTATAACATAACCATACAAGCAAACCATATAATCATCTAACATTCTTCCTCTCTCGTGCTTGAGGTTACTATTGATTGGAGATATAATTTAGGGTAAGATTTCTAGGAAAATCTCAATAGTAAACGGGTGATGAATCCCTATTTTATCATATTATTTTCTATCTATTTAGGGGATTTATCATGATTAATAGATATTATTATAATAATTATGGTTATTTTGTACCTTAGTTGACTACATGAATTAAATAACTAAAAAGGTCATTTTCTTGTATTTTTACTAATTTTATTATCACACTGGTATGCACAAAGATATTTTTATCTTTTATGACTTTCAGGAAGAATAGGAAATAATTAATAGCCTACAAAAGGAGCAACCTAGGATTAATGAATGAAAAATGCATATTAATTTATTAAAAGGGAAATCAATATTATCTAATTAGATAACTCTAATTATAGAAAATTATTTATCTCCTTTTAATATATTAATATAGCATAATAATATTTGAAATAGTCAAAACAAAAGAGATCTTTCAAAATTTAAAATCAGATATCCATTTTGACTATTCAAATGTAATCCTTAAATATCTAGATACAGGCAACATATCTCCCAAATTGAATATGTGATACCCAAGGGAAATTTAATTCAAATTACAAAAAAAAGAGGAGCCAATCACAAGTCAAGATTCAAAGCAAGAGGATAAATATTAATTATATCTTATCTCTGATTCCTTATATTATGTCATATATCATTTGAATTAATTCAAAGATAATTTATCAATATCTAACATTTGAATCTAATTAAAGAATAATGATAAATATGTTATCTTTTCCTATTTTCCTATTAATTTTTTATCTCTTTTATCCTATTACTTTTTATTTGAATTGTTTGTAGGATATTTGAGTTTAAAAATATTATATCTGGAGATATTGGAAAACATGATAGCTTGAAAGGATATTGAAGATAAATAGAGATTATCATTATCTTTTGAAGAGCCAATCAGCGAAGAGACCTACACCAAACAGGATTCACTCCCAAAGGCTATATAAAGGACCCCAAGGCTCCTCCATTCAACACACCAATCACCACCATCACAATCATCTTCTTTATCTCTTCCACAATTCCATCATTTTTCTTCTAAGTTCTTGAGGAGAGATGTAGTGGCTTGAGTTCCTGTGCTTTAGAGTTAGGAGTTGAACAATTTTATGTTTTGATCTTTTACTTTATACAAATTTATGATTTCCTAGATTTAGGTTTTGAGATTTGTATATGTTGGACCCAGAGTTTCGATTGAGACGCCTTTGTGATCAAACCCTTGTGATTTATTGTTTCAATTTATGATTTGATATTCTTTATTTAATATCCTTAGTTTCCTCTTATAATTATTCATGTTGGATTCACATGATTAGTTATAGAATTTTCGATTGAATATCTATGTTAGAGGAACAAACCATTTATTGTTTAATTTATCACATGCTAAGTGGATCTTCATTAATCATTCTTGATACAATTATATGATAAATCTAGGTATAATTGTGGATTTTATGATTATGACCATGACGATTGTCTGGGATTTTGCATGTTAGGGACTTAGTATATATAATTGTTATAACTCTAATATATTATTGAACGATGATAGCCACGCATCAATCCTTGGGAATGTTCGACTTACTGGTAATCATATTATTTAACTCTTTTACTTTATTGCAATCATCGCTTTAATTAAACTGAATATTCTTCTCTACCCATATTTATTCCTTAATCACTTTAATTAATCATAATCAAGCTACGCATTGACTCTACCTTGAGATCGACCTAGGGTTAGATCCTATACACATAAGGTTAAAACTAGTAATTAATTTGAGCGCTAACGACAAGCGACATCAATGGGTACTAAATAATGTATGCTTCAATGATTGGTATTAGTGTTTGCTTGTGATTATGTCAACATAATGTAATGTGCATGCATCCATGTAACATATGAAATACAATTGGCCAAAGTAATCATAGCATAGAGCTTCAACAATTTCATATGAATAACATCAATCAATCAAGTCATAACACAATCAACCATACATTCAACACACACAAGTTTAGGTAAGTTTACTACCTTGATACTTCACTTTCCTTTTATCCTCTTCCTTGTCACCTTTCCTTGAAGTGAGGTTGTCTTCTTGAATACACAAATCAAATCCTAAGTATTGTATATTCATACACATGCATTATCATACACTCATTCATTAACTAACTCAAGTATTAATCAAGAGTATTAAGCTTAGTTATTAATTAAGGTAACTTTTCCTAATTCCTTATAGTTAGCTTGGCCTTTGAATCAATTGATATCTTAACTATATAATTTTACCTTTTGAACCCATTTAGAAACTCAAAGGGCCCAAATTCCAGCAGTTGCAACCTATTCTGGATAAAATTGAAAAAGCTGCTCTTTTTCTTTCAAAAATTCTTATTTTGATTCTAATGCTTCTAGTACTTGTTTTTCTAATTTACCCCACACAATTTTTAATTTTAAAACCATTGGAAGAATCAAAATCATAAAATTCTAGTCACTGTTCATGTGTGTGAACAGTGACAGAGAAGACTTAGAAATTACAACTTTCTATTCCAATGCTTCCAAAGTTCCAAATCTATCCAATCTTGCACCAAATCATCATTTAAATTCAATGGAAGCATTAGATCATTGAAATTTCATTTCTTCCTAATCAGAACAGCCTTGGCCAAAATGCCTCTTCAACAATAAAGTCAAGAATATCAAATTGATTCAATAACCAATCATCTAAACTAACTTATCCAAGCATTAATCACATAGTTTTAGCTTTATTTCCTTCTTCCTCCTTCAACTTGCAATTGGGAAAGCAAGCATTATCTAGGTTTAATGGAATTTCCAACCAATAAAACCTAGGTTTTACCCTTCCAAAACACTTGCAACTAATCTAGGAAATATCACATAACTTATGCTTTAACTACCTTGATCCTTAAGTGCCTTGAATTGCCTTTATCTTTGTTGAGTTTCCAAATTACAAGAGTTTCTCCAAGGGTTCCAAGAGGCCATGGCTTTGTTAATAATGGGAGGGGTATTTATAGCCAAATTTCAAGGCTCAAGGGACAAAAAAAAATCCCTCCTTCAACTAATTATTACAACTCCTTAATCTTGAATATTATTAGTTACTTTATTGATTAATTATCCTTAATCATCATTAAATTACTTCTTATTATTTTATTATAATTGAGCACATGGTATAATCCTTTCTTCTTCTGGGCACCATGTGTAAAGCATGTGGGTCCCACAAGACACCTCACATGCCACCTTGCACCTTCTTGATTTTTCTTTGAATTTTTATTTTTTACAAATTCATAAAATATTCTAGAAAATCCATTTAATCACATGAAAATTTCTTGGGCTCCATGGACACCTATATGATGCCATGTTGGGCTTGTTTAGGACCAAATCATAATTTTGGGCACACATCCTAAGGCACTTCCTATACCGATATCCTTAAATTATCTTAATTTTTAAGATAAATTCTAAAAATCTTTTTTATTGGTTATAACATTTTTAGAAATTTATTCTAATATAAAATAATTTTTTTACAAAGTCTCATAATTTTCTAAGACTCAGAAATCCTGATAACAATTACATGCGTTTCTTGTAATCCTTTTTCGGTGTCCTTTTATCTTAAATTCTCTAACTAATTCTACAGGACTCCTTTTTTACTTTTGTCAATTTTATAAATCCTTATATTAATTATAATAATTTAGTATCATTTTTTTATTATGATGTCCAGAAGATACTGTAATAATTTCTATACTTTTAAAATTTATATCATTTTATCAGGATCTCAAATCAAAATTCAGTATAGCGTTAAAGATCAGAATAATTTTGTATATTTATTGGTAAAATTTGGGGTCAAAATGTTTTCAGTAATTTTGGGCATTTTTGGCTCAACTTTCCATAATTACCATTTTGCCCCTGAACTCTTAAAAATTACACTTTAGGCCCTCAACTTTTCATAATTATATTTAATAACCCAAAGCTTATGTATACTTATATTTTGTACCATGGAACTTTTATGATTTTCACTTTAGTCCCTCTTCTTTATACCTTTGTCTAATCATCATCTTTCCTCTATATTTATTGTCACAATTCCTTTCAAACCTCTTTCCTCTATCAGTCTTATACAGATAGAAAAAATTGGGAAGTGACAGATGGCGACAATATGATCCTCTCAATGGCACTGTTACTGGAGAACCAAGCAGTTGGTTCCCTAGTAATTGGTTGTCGATTCCATTGTCAACCTGAGTCATTTCTTTTTGTTTGAATTTAGTTTTTGTTGTTTTCATTATATAGCATAAAAGTTTTTAGAAATAGAAATAAATATTTTATTTTCTTTGACTTTGGCATTTTCATAATTGCATAGCATTCTACATTTTTTTAAGTTTTTGCAAAATTGCTCTATGTGTTTGTGTCGCGATCAATTCTTATTTCAGTCATGACCAAACTGTTTTGCTGTAGACTTGATTGCTCTCTATGAGTTTCAATCGCAAGCTTGAGAACTTTTTGTCGTGACCATTGGCATCATTTGTTGCGACTTGAGTTTTATTTTCAAGAATTCTTGCTCTCTGTGATTAGGAGTCACGACCTGAACATCCTTTTGTCGTGACCAAATTGATTTATTTATTGTGAAATTTTTGTGTCTAATTTTGATTGCTTTTTTATTGTTTCTAATTGTTTTTATATTGCATACATAGAGGAACTGAACCATTAGTAGTGCCTTTTGATCCTGAAATTAAGAGGAATCTTAGGAAACTAAGAAGAGAATTTAGAGAACAAGGAACTAGTAAAGTTGTAGCTAAAGAAGAGAGATCAATAGAATCTAGTTCATCCTCTAGTGTCCCAGGATCTGAAATTGGACTTAATTTAGAGATTCTATTAGAGATTTCTAATATGGTTGAAATAATCCTAATAGGCAAAATAGACAGCGAGAGAATGAAATACCAAATACTGTAGAAGATAATAGAAGTGTGAGGGAAATAAATCATTCTCATGTGAATTATGATCTTTATGGCTTTTACACTGAATAGGCTAATTTTAAAATTAAAGGAGTTTTTATTGTAGCCTTACTTAAATTTTAGGGTTTTACAGGAGAATATCAGCATCGATACTTACAAACCATGCATGTGATTTGTTCTTCGATGAAGCCTTTAATGACTACATTGGATGACATCTTGAGAAGGTGTTTTCATTTCACTATGGAAAGGAAGGCTAAGGAGTAGTTATATAATCTACCAAATCATTTCGCTACTCTTACATGGGATCAGTTGAAGACAATATTTTTATAACAGTTCTTCTGGACCTTTAAGACAACTTGGATGAAGAAAGAGATTACAAACATTCTACAACAAGATGGAGAGTCATTACATGAGTATTGGACAAGATTTATAAATTTGTTGGCTCAATGTCCACACCACAACGTTATAAAGGCTGATTTAGTAGACATATTCTTTGATAGTTTACTCCCACACAATAAAATATCCTTGAATACAATAGTGAATAGTTCTCTAAGAGATAAAACTCCACAAGTTAGGAGTTATTCCAGAAAATGGCTTATAAAGACCATCAGATCAAGGATCTAAGGAGAATGCGCACATCATCTTTGGGGAACTCCAAGGAGATTTTTTTAGAAATAGCAGCTTTAGGAAATCTAATGGAGAAGATAATGAACTTACTTGAAAGGGAGCTATATTCTACAAAACAAGTTCATGCAGTAAGAACTTGACAAGCATTAGGATGTGAGTCATGCGATTCCACGATGCATGCTACAAGTACATGTGATAGACAATATGAAGAAGTAGCAGTAATATATCAATGAAGAGACAATCAGTACTAGAAGAGAGATTCATATTTAAATACATATAACCTTGGTTGGGGGATCACCTAAATTTTACGTGGGGAAGTAGTGATAGGCCAAACCAATTCCAATGTGCGGATGTTTCTTCAAGTGACTACCAAAGTAATGTGAGGCCTATTGTTCCTACTCAACCTAATGCTTTAGTAGCATCAATATTAGATGAGACTACTAAATTGTTGAAAAGTATGGCTCCACAAATGAACAATATGGACAGTAAAATGACCCATATAGACAACAAGCTAAAAGAGAATTATGGTTAATTCACCTCCATAGCTTCAATTCTTCAAAGTATGTAGACAGATAATGCAGATGTTCAGAGGAAACTTGAGGAGTTAAGTTCTAAAAATATTGATATTACCAGTCATCTAAATGAGGTCTCCAATAATGTGAGTATATCCAAACAAAGAGTAGTGGAAACATACCTTCGAATAATATTATTAATCTGAAGGGTCTGAATGCTATTTAACTAAGAAGTGGTAGAAAAGTTCATTTTAAAGAAGATGATACACTAAAGGATGATATGTGTAACATCATAAATTTTCCCTATTTGTATAAGACTGATAGAGGAAAAAGGTTATGAATGGATTGGGATCGTAATTAGAAGAAAAGATAATGATTAAGATAAGTTTTAATCCAAATAAAGAGAGAAGGTATAAAGTTGTAAAGTAAAAGGGGCTAAATTGAAATTTAGTTAAAGTCAAGGGACTAAATTACAATTAATGAAAGTTTCAATGACATAATAGTCGTTTTGGAAAAGAAAGGGACTAAAGTGAAAACTTTAAAAGTTCCATGGTGCAAAATGGAAGTAGACATAAGCTTTGGGCCATTAAGTGTAATTATGAAAAGTCAAAGGCCTAAAGTGCAATTTCTAAAAGTTTAGGGGCAAAATGGTAATTATGGAAAGTTACGCCAGAAAAAGCCAAAAATTGTCCAAAAGCATTTCAGTCCCAAATTTTACCATTAAAAAGAGAAATTTATTCTAATCAGTTTAACATAACAAGAAATTTTGATTTGAGGTTCTAGATAAATTGATATTAATTTTTGAAGTTTGGAAATTATTATAGTATCCTCTAGTCCTCATAATTAGATAAAATTTGGTAGTAAGTTCTTATAATTAATATAATAATTAATGAAAATAATATAAGTCAAAAAGGAGTTATGTAGAATTAATTATTAAATTTAAGGTGAAATTAGACACCGATATAGGGTTAAAGGAAATATAGGGAATTTTTATTAGGACTTCAAGGTCTCAAAAAATTATGAAACTTTGTAAGAAATTTATTTTATATTAAAATGAATTTTTAAAAATTTCAAAACTATTAAAAGATGTATCTATAATTTATCACAAAATAAGTGTAATTTAAGGATATTAATATAGAAAATTCATGGTAGTTTTGCCAATTAGCCAGTTGGACCCAATTTAGGCCCAATATGGCATCCAACAACAAGTCCCAATGTTCCAAGAAAGTGTCTTGGAGAACAAGTTGATTTTTAGATATTTTATAAATTTTTAAAATAGAAAAAAGAAAGGAAAAATCTACGAGAATGCAAGGTGGCATGTGAGGCGTCCTTGTGAAAACCACACATCCACCACATGGCACCAAAAGCACGAAGGAAGAATTATCCCATGTGCTAAATTATATTAAACTAATGTAAGAATTAAGTTAATGGCAATTAAGGAATTAATCAACCAATGAGTTCAAGATTAAGGCATTGTAATAATTAGTTGAAGGAGGGGTAGATTAGTCCAAGGAGCCTTGAAATTTCACTATAAATACCCTCTTCCTCCTTCACAATTTCGTGCACCTAGAGGACCCTTAGGGAAACCATGCCAAAATGAAGAGAGAACTCAAAATAAGATCAAGGAGAAGCCACCCAAGCAAGTACCTAAGGTAAGCAATCATTCCTAGTTTATTTATAAGTGATTTGGAAGGATAAAACCTAGGTTTTAATGGTTAGAAAATGGATTTATCCCTTAATCCCCTTGCTTCCCAAAATTCTATAATAAAGAAGGAAGCGTTAAATTGTCACATCCTAATTTTTCCCTATCTGTATAATACTGATAGCGGAAAGAGGTTTGGAAAGGATTTTAATGAGGAATAGAAGGGAAAAATAATTATTAGACAAAGGTATAAAGATAAATGACTAAAATGAAAAGTTTAAAGGTTCCGTGGTGGAAAAAGAAAGTAGACAAAAGTTTTGAGCCATTAAGTGTAATTATAAAAAGTTGAGGGCCTAAAGTGTAATTTTCAAAAGTTCAAAGGCAAAATAGTAATTATTGAGGGTTGAGCCAAAAATAGCTAGAATAAGATTAATCCTAAATTTTTCCAATAAATAGAGAAAATTATTCTGATAAGTTTGATGCAACACATAATTTTGATTTGAGGTCTAAAAAAATTTATATTAATTTATGAAGAAAGGGAAATAAATACAGTATCATCTGGACCTTAAAATCAGATACAATTTGGTACTAAATTCTTATAATTAATATGAGAATTTATGAAACTAACAGAGCTCAAAAATATGTTTTGTAGAATTTATTATGGAATTTACAATATATTAAAATACCCGATAAATACGTTTCAGGGGAATTTCTCGGGAGTTGAGCCCATGAAGGTAGTGGATCATGTAGAGGGCCCAAAATGGTGCCTTATAGGCCTAATAATATTTTTAGATAAGTATGTGGGCCAAGGCTAATAAAAGACCAGGAAAAATATAAAATTACGAATTTGCCACTGAGTATGCCATTGGGTTGTGTCAATGAACCAGAGATGAAGGGTATTTTGGTCATTTAACAAAGGTTAGATAGTCAAGGAGAGTTCATAGAATAGTTGACCATAGTCAGGGAATACTATGATGATGTGTGAAAAAACGATAATGCCCTTTGAGAAATTAAAGTGAAGTCGAATACCGATAAAAGGTCTTAATGAAATATAGGAATTTTTTATCAAGACCTCTGGGTCTTAGAAAATTATGAGACTTTACAGGGGATTTTTTTATATTAGAACGAATTTTTAAAAATTTTAGAACCATTAAAAGAGGTGTCCAGCATTTATTTCAAAATCAAGATATTTTAAGGATATCGGTATAAGGAAAGTGCCTTAGGATTTATGCCAATTAGCTATTGGACCCAAGAAAGGCATAGGGAAGCCAAATATTTTTTCCTAGGGCAGTCCAATCAGTCCTAAAAGTTGTCTTGGAGCCCAATTCCAATAATTAATAATTTATGAATTTTTGAAAAAGAAAAGTAAAAGGAATAAAGTGAGAATTAGGGTTTGCACATGGTGGAAACCATAAGACCTCACACATGGTGTCCAAGGCAAAGGGAAGAGAAGATTTATGTCATGTGATCTTATCTCAAGTTGGCTTTGTGGGCAAGTTTGATGTAATAACCATTATGAGCTATTAGATCAAATAGTGCATAAAGTGATCTTGGCCATTCATTTTCCATGAGATTTTTCTATAAATACCCCCCACTATTTTTTGCTCAAAACCGTGAAGGAGAACCCTTGGGGAACCTCTTGCAAAATGAAAACTCAAGCCAAAACAAAGAAGAATCCAAGGTCCAAAGTTCAAGTAAGTTAGAGATTAAAGGTAAGCAATCTATCCTAGCTTATTTTCCTTTGATTTGGGAGCTTGAACTTAAGGTTTGTATGGAAGCAAGTTGAGTTTTATCTAAGGTGTTTATGCTGTCCAAAACCTTAGATGAAAGGAGAAAGAAGAAATTAAAGTTAGATATATGTGATTGAAGCTTAAACAAGCTAGTTAGATATTGGTTGTTGAATCAAGTTGATATTCTTGACTTTGCCACGGTTGAACCATTTTGGTTACACTGTTCATGATAGAAGGAGATGGAATTTGAATAATCTAATGCTTCAATTGAATTTATATGATGATTTTGTGTAGGATTGGATAGGTTTTGAATATTGGAAGCATTAGAATTCTAAGTTGTAGTTTTCAAAATTCTTCTCAATTACTGTTCACTCACATGAACAGTAATTGGAATTTTATGATTTTGATGCTTCCAATGGTTTTAAAATGAAAAGTTGTGTGGGATAAAGTAGAGAAACAAGTATGGGAAGCACTGGAATCTATATGGGAATTTTTGGAAGAATTATGTATATTTTTCAAATTTGTGCAAAACAGTATATAGGAGCTGGAATTTCATGATTTTAAGGTTATAAATTGATTCAAAAGGTGAAATTGTGTAGGCTAAAGTCAAGACATCAATTGGTTCAAATGTGAAGTCAATTAGTTAAGATTAAGGAAAATTAATGTAGTTAAATGAGCTCAATGTTCAAGAGAAAGTTAGATTCTAAAATATGAATGATTATGTGATGTTAGGATTTGATTGTGGACTCCAAGGAGGCAGACACACATCAAAGAGAAGTAAGAAGAAAGAGGCAAGGTTAAATGAAAGAAATCAAGCAAGTGAGGTAGTAAACTTACCCTAAATTTGTATGTATTGAATGTTATACTTAGTTGTGCTATGGCTATGTTGAATTGTGTTGCTTGTGTGTATATGATTGAAGCTCTATTTCTATGATTACTTTGGCCAATAGTATTTCATATGTTATATGGAAGCATGTACATTACACAATGTTAACACTTTCACAAGAAAGCACAAGTATTTACATTAATGCATACATTGTTTAGCACCGTTTTCTACTGAGATTTCCCCAGAAATCTCACCTCTTCCATGTAATCCTAATCCTAGCAGGTTTATGAATGGTGAAAGAGAATGAAGAAGCATGAAGAGAAACTAGGTATTGGATAGTATAAATGTTATGTGAAGAATTGTTATATGAAATGTTGTGATATGACCCATATAAGTAGTGATGGTCATGATATAACGAAAAATAGTAAATGATGAGATAAATGTATGAAATTTTATAGACATTTATTTAACATGGCTTCATTTTGACACCAAGAACACCTTATTTTGATGTCAGTACCAAGAGAACAAATTTTCCAAAATAAGAGACTAGAATATATTTTCAGAATTTTTGATCAAACGAATAGTAATGTTTGACGATTAAACTGTATTAATTGACTAAGTATTTGGTCTGGAGATTATTTTTCCCTTAAATTTTAAGATATTATCTTCACGTATCTTTTTGAACCACTTCATTTCAATTTTTCTAGAATTAATTATAATTTTATGAATTTCGTCGCCTAATCTGGAATTACCATATGAAAAGTAACTCGAGAAGGAAAAAATTTCAAATTTAGCTAATGGACTTGTGGTTCTAAATGCTACTAAATTGTCCCTAAGACGTACGAAAGTAAGGATGTTTATTTTGGTATCATAGCAGAAGTTTCTAGCATAATATAAGACAGTCTCCATACCCTAACTCTAAATAGTAAGTACTTTGTTATATTAGGGTATTGGTTGGGATAGTTTGGCATATCCCCAATTTTCTTATCTGATGTATATATACATTTTATATGTAATGGACATGAGATTCTTGGAATAAACTGTATCAGATTGAGGAAGGAAAGAGAAGGATTATTAACTAAGGAAAGTTCAGGGCCCTAAATGAAAAATAGAAAAGGTTGGAGGCCAAAAGTGAATATAGAAACAAAAGTTGGGCCAAAAGTGGTAATTATCAAAAGTTTAGGGACCTAAATATAATTAAGCAAAAGTTTAGGGGGAAATGTAATTATGAGAAAGTTGAACCGAAAAATACCCAGAATTAGATTAGTCCCAAATTTTACCAGTAGATAGACAAATTATTCTGATCAGTTTAATGCAACACATAATTTTGATTTGAGGTCCCGATTGATTGATATAAATTCCTAAACTCAGGAAGAATTATTACAATATTTTTTAGACCTCAGAATTAGATGAAACTTTATAGTAAATTCTTATATTTAATATAAGAATTTATAAAATTGACAGAGTCAGAAAAGGCATCCTGTAGAATTCTTACGAGAATTTACAATGGAATAAAATACCCAATAAATACGGTCAGAAGAGATTTATTGGGATTTATGCCATAAAGGTAATTGACCAATAATAAGGCCCAAATGGCATCCCAATAGGCCTAATAAGGTGGTTAGAAAGTTAAGGGGGCAGAGTCCAGAGCAACCCAAGAAAAGTGTGAAATTACGAAAATGCCCCTAGGTGGCCAGATTGAACTAGTGATGGATGGAGGGCATTTTTGTCAATTTGGACAGTCTAAAAACGTGCAAGCTAGTATAAAGATGATTAGTTAGAGCTAGTATATAGCCTAATGCAGTATAAAGAGATGCAAAATGATAATTATGCCCTTACGGTTAATATAGTGCAAGAAAGAGCAAAAAGGGTATTTTGGTCATTTTCTAAGGGATAGTTGGCATATAAATACTCAGTCTAACAATGTCAATGGTAGGAAAAATGTATACATTGGTTTTCATGATAGAATACATGTTATGGAATATTATAAAAATTAGGAACATAAAGCAATTTAGTTTTTGTGAAATTGCTCTGATTGGTATCGGACTGGATTGAAATTTTTTCTATCAGTATATTTACCTTTTTTAGCCAAACATGGCCATAAATGATGTCATGCATGGCGTCAATCTAAGGCTTCTAGGGCAAGCTTGAGTTAAGGTGGAATATGGACCATTATATCAAATATTAACCAAACTAATCTTTGCCTTTCATTTCCACCCAAAATTTTCTATAAATAACCCCCAAACCAGACTTGATTCAGCATGCATGGTACCTTAGGGAACCTCTGGCCAAAGTTTATTTGAAGCAAGAAAGAAGCACACAACTTGGAGCAACAAGCAAGGTAACTAGCTCCCTTATTCTTGGACTTTAATCTAGCAAGTTAGTTCTTGATTTTAAGGGATTTTTGTGACATATTTCCCTTGTCGGTGCTGCTGCAAGTGATTTCCATATATGATAAGAATATTACTTTTATGTTATGGATAGTTTAGATAAATTTAAACAAGCTAGAATCAAGTGGTATAAGCTTAAAAATTCAAGTATGCATGTAGTTAGGGTTTTGTGTTCTTGGCTGTTACTGTATGAATCACTGTTCATATGTTGGAATTTTATGATTTTAATGCTTCCAATGGGTTTAAAATGGAAAATTGGAAGCATTGGAATCAAAATATGAATTTTTAGAAAAAGAAGGGTTCACTTCAGTTTTGTACAGCAGCTCATGGTGTGTTTTGATTTTGGAAATTCTGGTTTCATATTTGGATTCTACATGAAAAATTATGTGGAAATGAACCATGAAAATTTATTTTAGAAAGATGGAAGTATGTAACATATAATGGGAAAAGAATGGAAGTTAGTGAAAACCTAGTCTTGGAATTGTTTCAAGTTGGGTTGTAACTTGATGTTACATTGTAATGGCTAGGTTTTGACATTTGTGAGGTAAGGAAACCATCTCAAGAAGACTTTGTCAAGGATAGCTAAAGAGGTAGCAAGAATACCTAACTATAATTTCATGTTTGCTTGATTGAATGCTTGCTTGTTAGTTACGATGTTGGTTGAGCTTGAGATTATGCCATTATGTTGATGATAAAGTATGAATGATTGCAACTCCTTGCAAATAATGTCATGAAAATATGCATGTTAGAGTTTGCTTATGTATTATTATGAAGTAGCTCCCATCTCATGATAACATGTTAAGCATCTAATTAATCATGCATGATATTATAGTTTGTATGACTTACTATTGGGATTTCCATGAAATCTCATTCTTTCCATATGCATAACCATGTCATAGGTGCTGGAAACTCTCAAGGAAAAAGGAAAAATATAGATGGTTGAACTTGTATAATAAGTTATTTTGGTTACTTAACACTATGGAAGGATATGATGGGATGCATAGTGTATGATCATGTAGTTATATTTTGAGACTGTGGCTTTGTGATGATGTTTACGATGCCTTAACCAACGATTTTGAACTTTAAATTTGGTATGATCATAGATAAGATATAGATCTTTAAATTAACACCAAGAATGCCTTAATTGATTGAGTATTCGATTTACTATAATTTTCTAAGTTGGAGATAAAATTTGGAATTGAGATAAAGTGAACAACTGGAGGTAGTGACGTTCCAACATTAATTTAATATAGTAAGTTAACGAGTTTTTCTACAAACTTTTTTGAGATTAAAGAAAACGTCTAACACAGTTCATTTGGACAAGTAACCAAAAAGAAATAAATTTTTAAAGGCAAAGAAACTGGAACTTCCAGATTTACCAAATAAATAGTATTTTTTAACGAACCAACTGATTTCATTGGGATAATGGAACATCATTTTTACATTTGTCCATCAAAGTTAAATGAAATATATTTCATTAAAAATTAGAACCACCCTATTTTGATTTTTTTATAATTAATTATGAATTTTTAAAGTTAAGTACATGTTCTGGATTACCAAATGAACAGTAACCATAAACAGTACCCAAGAAACAATTTTTTGAAAATGTATGTTTCTAAAGCAAAAGGCGATGCAATTGGTTCAAATAACTTTCAATTAAGTATAATTGAGGTTAAAAATAAGGATACGACATAGTTAGCATTGCTTATTTAAGCAAATATTGCAGGAATAGATATGGGATTTCATAAAGTCAAGTCAGAGCCTTCAGTTAATAACGGAGACCCCCAGCTAGTAATGATATATGAAGATGATATACATCTAGACTGTGATCCTCTTTCAGATAGCGAAGAGAGTTCATATGGTAGTATGAGGATCAGTTAGGAAGTTCCACAGTAGAATATCCCATAGATGTTTCTATAGACTCAAACCTACAGTTTGGAGCTTATGTAGAGATTCAGCCTGAAGTTGTACATGTACCAGATGATGTTGAGTATAGTGGCTCTATATAATATGATTTTGTTGGAGTGCCCTCTAACCCTGATGTAAGCTCTATTCCTCTGATGAGAGAACAGATTATAAATGAGGAAGCTGAGCACTGGTACTGGATTATAGGTAGACCAGATATTATTCCTCCTCCACTAGAGTTTGAGGATAGATTTGCTATGAGTAATATACAACAGTCCATTAATCTAGACATCTAGTGAGAGATCTAGGAATATGTGACTTTATAGATAAATATTAGTGTGATATTCTTGGTCCTAGTTAACCCCACCCTTCTTTGCTAAAGACAGATAATGTTGACTATATTAGTCTCAAGAAAGCTGTGGAGAGTGAATTACTCAGTCTATGTCAAGGGATAGACAGAAGTATAGATCAACAACTGTTAGTTTATCTGTAGTTCCTCAATACCGTTATAGGGATGATAAACATATATACAATAGAGGGCATTAACCTGAATCAAGTTTACACTCTAGAAGATTGGCATGAGATGGTCGTAAGCTAGATATTGCCATATACCCCTACATGACACATAGAGCTAAGTGGGTTTCTGGCGAATGATCCACCAACTGATATACAGGGGTGACACTTCTGTATGCAGAAGTATTTGTAGTTTACAATTCCCTAGAAAAGAATGTAAAAAGAGATGAGGGGTAATGTAAATATGTAAACAATGTAAAGTAAAGTAATTACTCATATATATAATAGTTATGATGTACCCCGAATATGTAGTTGACATCTATGTAATGCATGTATAAATACTATGATGGCATGAAATATGAGTTGATGTGCTATAATAAAATGATAGTTGGTTGAACATTTATGTGAATATATTACCTAGAGAACATAAGTAATAGTGCTAGATGATGAATGAGATCTATGTGGCTCAAGTTAGTTAGGATCTAGAGATTGACTAGAAATGAACCATAGTTTGATCTAAACTAGACTGAGACTGACATACAGAAAGAGTTAAGAGATAGTTGACAGATATAGAAGTTAATCCATATAGATAGAGATTGATTCGCTCACGTGAGAAGTTTTTCTCGAATAGTTCCCAGAAGTATTCCTCTCAGTTAGATAGAGATGAGCGAGAGGCTAAGGGTTAACGTAGGAAAAGAGAAACTATTTAATGAATACTTAGTCGAGTTCATCTACATTAACAGTGAGAGTTGAATAACTGCGAAGTTAGTTCACTGATTGAATTCTGTGTTATAAAGGAAGAGTTTTTCTCAGGTAGTTGTAGAAATTCAACAGAGCAGTAGATGTATGCAAGGTTAGAAAAAGAAGTTTATGATGCTTAAAAAGAGAAAGGTAGCCACAATTTCAAAGATAAAGTGACTCCCCTATTCTCTATGTAAGAAAGAGTAATAAAGGGTTGAGTTTATACCCTAATAAGAAGTAATATGGTAGCATAAGTTAGATTAATAGTTACTTCAGGTTCTTGAATAAATTGTCAAATCCTGACCAGATAATGTGATAGATAGTCTAACAGAGGAAAGAATGCTTTAAAGTTTCCTAGTTAATTGTTTAATTGCAATATGCGTATGAGGGATGATTGAGAAAATTATGTGATATGGATTATGTTGCCATAAGTTATGATGAATAGTTGTATCTCCTTACAATTGTCATATGATGACACGCATGTTAGAGAATGCGTAAATGATTGCATCTCCTTGCATGCATGTTAGAGTATCCTATGATGAATGGATACTCCCTTTTTGCATTTCATGCATGGTAGAGTATATATGATGAGAAAGTTATATTGCTCCCATATCATACGACATGCAATTAGATAATTTAAATTTATAAGGATAAATCAATAAATAAGATTAGAGAAAAGGTTAGTAGTGAATTTATAGACAAATTAAATGATTATAATACTTAGGACATATCCCTTCGTAGGGATAAGATACATGAATGATGTACCATGAACATGAAATAAAATTAGATGCAATTATGAAAGATGATGTAGCTTTGAGAGGGAGTAGCGTTTATGCAATAGAAGTTAATGTTGTTACAATAGAGTTAGATTACACTTGCAATAGAGTCATATTGCTCTTGAGTTAAAGCCAAGAGAATGGAGTGTAGCTCATGTAGATAATGTCCACCAGATGAGATGTGCAGACTATGACAGATATGTGCATGGTAGAGCCTATGCAGCTCTCTGTAATGCTAAATGCAGTATAGTTATGAACGATGAGAATGATATATGAAATTCTTGTGTGATAGAGGAAATAAGTAAAGTATTAAAAGATAATATTGGCTTCTATGACTAGTATTGGGGAATTATCTATTGAGTTAGCAACTAAGTGGAAGTGGCTAACCTCGTAACTTAGTCCATTGGTTAGGTCTTCTAGAGTTGAAAATATAGTACAATAGAATCATAGTAGATTATAGAGGATTGTAGTTAGATCTTAACATGGCTTATAGATAATAGAATTCTAGGGTCACAGTTAGATCCTGAAGAGGCTTACAGTTGATCGCAGTAGATCCCAAGGGTCGTAGTAGACCTAGCCTAGAGAAAGAAAATGAATGAGCCATAAGTATATTATTTCTTTGGAAGGAGAATACCAAGGAAAAGGTTAAGGTAAGGAAGCCTCACAAGTTGGTTAACTTAAAACAGAAAGAGTACCCTGATATTAGTTTTAGATAGCCTTATTATTATCATAGATTGAACTCATAATCTTCTTACACAAAAAAGGATCTAAGTGATCAGAGTTAAAGTTGTTAGTCCTGAGTACCAAGGATTTATGAGAATATCTCATCATATATGAGAAGAGGTCAAATAAAAATAAAGAGATCCCTAAAATGAGATTACAGAGAATAAGAATGAGAGACAAATAGATCCTCTAGATGAGGATAAAGAAATTAGAAGGCCAGCTAGACCCAAAAGAGACAGTATGAGAAGGGTCTAAGATAGTAAAGTACTAGGGTTAGAACCTGTTAGCACTAGTACTTCAGATTTTTATCGGCACTTTTCAGTTAAGCGTGCTCAGGCAATAGTAGCCCAATGATGGGTGATCCCCTAGGAAGTGATGAAAAATGGTGTAAATGCCATAGATGTTTGGCATATATGCATAGAGTTATGTAAAATGTTAGAAAGAGCTATGAAAATTTAGAAAGGGTTATGAACGGTAAGAGACTAAAACCCTTTTGTTAAGTCCAAATAAAATGGATTTGAAAGGAAATGTTTAGAAGAGTTTTCTCAAAAGTTAGGAAAGTTATAATTTAAAAAGAATGTTAGACTTATGGTATCTCAAGATATTCCATGATAAGACAACATAGACTATGATATAGCCAGATTTGGCCAGATATGCCATGATATGATATGAAAAGTACGTAATGAGATATATTATGAGAAATATGTATTGAGAAGTACAATACAAAATAGTTTTGTAACGCTTTGTAAACAGATAGAGAGGCTCCCTTTTTGAAAGGGATAAGATGTTTGAATGTTATGTTACAGTGAAATAGCAAGTAAGAGCTTTCACTCCTTGCATGAAATGCCAGGCATTATGTTATGCTTGTAAAATATGCTAAAGCTCCAAATGTTAGAGCAGTGCAAGCTCCATTGATAGAGCTATGCAAGTTCTGAGTGTTAGAGCTATGCATATTAAGGAAAATGAATGCTTGAGTTATGATGTTAGAGCTTTGCATTCATGGGTAGGTATGTAGTCCTGCAACATGTTGGCTAGGCATTATGCATGTTAGAGTATGTGCTCCTATTTAGTAGTAAAGTGAAGAAAGAAAGAATAATGACATGAGTCCTCTCTCTGTATTATGTGAATTATTAAAGATGATAAGAAGAAGAAGTATGATGAGTAATTGACAAAAACTCTACAATATAGTAGTATTCGAGAGAGTTTGATATGAAAGAAATGGACACTTCTCACAATTCTAGTATGGTGAGAAGTCCATATGCAAATAGATGCATAGCAAGTAAGCAAATAATCTAATGAAGTAGAGTTTAACTCTGATTGAGTTGATTCAGAACAGAAGAATAATCATAGCAAAGACATGAAGATCAGTGGATATGGAAAGTACTCCGCTAAGATGTCCAGATAGAAGATAAGAGATAAATACCCCAATCCTTAGTCATAAAGTGGGAAAAGGATATATCTAAGATAGTTGACTGAGGTGCTAAGTAAATTTCGAGGACGAAATTTATTTTAAAGGGGTAGAAATATCACTTCTTAATTTTTCTCTCTATATATAATATTGATAGTGGAAAGAGATTTGGAAAGGATTATGATAATGAATAGAAGGAAAAAACAATGATTAGACAAACGTATAAAGATGAGGGACTAAAATGAAAAGTTTAAAGGATCTATGGTAGAAAATGAAAGTAGACAAAAGCTTTGGGCCATTAACTGTAATTATAAAAAGTTGAGGGCCTAAAGTGTAATTTTTAAAAGTTCAAGGGAAAAATGGTAATTAATGAAAGTTTAGCCAAAAATGTCCAAAATCATATTAGTCCCAAATTTTTCCAATAAATAGAGAAAATTATTCTGATAAGTTTGACGCAACACATAATTTTGATTTGAGGTCACGAAAAAATTTATATTAATTTATGAAGAAAGAAAAATTAATACAGTATCCTTTGGACCTTAGAATCAAATCAAATTTGGCAGTAAATTATTATAATTAATATGAGAATTTATGAAACTAAAAGAGCTCAAAAAGGAGTTATGTAGAAGTTATTATGAAATTTACAGTGGATTAAAGCACCCTATAAATACGTTTCGGGGGAATTTCTCGGGAGTTGAGCCCATAAATATAGTGGATTATGTAGAGGGCCCAAAATGGAGCCTTATAGGCCTAATAATATTTTTAGATAAGTACGTGGGCTAGGGCTAATAAAGACCGAGAAAAATAGAAAATTACGAAAATGCCACTAAGTATGCCACTAGGTTGTGTCAATGAGCCAGAGATGAAGGGTATTTTGGTCATTTGACTAAGGTTAGACAGTCAAGGAGTGTTTCCATAATAGTTGACCATAGTCAGGGAATACTCTGATGATGTGTGAAAAGATGTTAAAGCCCTTTGAGAAATTAAAGTGAAATCGGACACTGATAAAGGGTCTTGAGGAAATATAGGGAATTTTTATTAGGACCTCTGGGTCGAAAAAAATTATGAGACTTTACAGGGGATTTATTTTATATTAGAATGAATTTCTAAAAATGTTAGAACCATTAAAAGAGATGTCTAGCATTTATTTCAAAATCAGGATATTTTATGGATATCAGTATAAGGAAAGTGCCTTGGGATTTATGCCAATTAGCTATTGGACTCAAGGAAGGCATAGGGAAACCCAATATTCTGTCCTACGGTAGCCCAATAAGTCCCAAAAGTTGTCTTGGAGCCCATGTCTAATAATGAATAATTTATGAATTTATGAAAAAGAAAAGAAAAAGGAATAAAGTGAGAATTAGGGTTTGCACATGGTGGGACCCACAAGACCTCACACATGGAATCCAAGGAAAGGGGAAGAGAATATTTTTGTCATGTGATCTTATCTCAAGTTGGTTTGGTGGGCAAGTTTGATGTAGGAGCAATTATAAGCCATTAGATCAAATAGTGTACAAAGTGATCTTAGCCATTCATTTTTCATAACATTTTTCTATAAATACCCCCACTATTTTTTGCTAAAAATAGTGAAGGAGAACCCTTGGGGAACCTCTTGCAAAATGAAAACTCAAGCCAAAACAAAGAAGAATCCAAGGTGCAAAGTTCAAGTAAGTTAGAGATTAAAGGTAAGCAATCTATCCTAGCTTATTTTCCTTTCATTTGGGAGCTTGAACTTAGGGTTTTCATGAAAGAAATTTGAGTTTTCTCTAAGGTGTATATGCTGTCCAAAACCTTAGATGAAAGGATAAAAAAGAAATTAAAGTTAGAGATATGTTATTGAAGCTTAAACAAGCTAGTTAGGTGATTCGTTGTTGAATCAAGTTGATATTCTTGACTTTGCAATGGTTAAACCATTTCGATCTTCACTGTTCATGACAAAAGGATATGGAATTTCAATGATCTAATGCATCCATTGAATTCATATGATGATTTTGTGTAGGGTTGGATAGGTTTTGAACCTTGAAAGCATTGGAATTCCAAGTTGTAGTTTTTGAAGTTCTTCTCTATACTGTTCACTCATATGAACAGTAATTGGAATTTCATGATTTTGATGTTTCCAATGGTTTTAAAAAAAAGTTGTGTGGGATAAAGTAGAGAAACAAGTATAGGAAGCATTAGAATCAATATGAGAATTTGTGGAAGAATTATGCATATTTTTCAAATCTGTCTAGATCAATGCATATGATCTGGAATTTCATGATTCTAAGCTCATAAATGGATTCAAAAGGTGGAATTGTATAGGGTAAAGTCAAGACATCAATTGGTTCAAAGGCCAAGTCAATTAGTTAAGATTGAGGAAAGTTAACTTGTATGTATTGAATGCTATGCTTGGTTGTGCTATGACTATGTTGAATTGTGTTGCTTGTGTGTATATGATTGAAGCTCTATTTCTATGATTACTTTGGCCAATAGTATTTCATATGTTATATGGAAGCATGAACATTATACAATGTTAACACTTTCACAAGCAAGCACAAATATTTACATTAATGCATGCATTGTTTAACACCGTTTGGTACTAAATTTTCCCTAGAAATCTCACCCTTTCCATGTAATCCCAATCCCAGTAGGTTTATGAATGATGAAAGAGGATGAAGAAGCATGAAGAGAAGCTAGGGATTGGATAGTATAATGTTATGTGAAGAATTGTTATATGAAATGTTGCTATATAACCAATATAAGTAGTGATGGTCATGATGTAACGAAAAATAGTAAATGATGAGATAAATGTATGAAATTTTACAGAAAATTGTTTAACATTTTAAGCTTCGTTTTGACACCAAGAACACCTTATTTTGATGTCTGTACCAAGAGAACGAATTTTTCAAAGTAAGGGACCAGAATATATTTTCAGAATTTTTGACCAAATGAACATTAATCTTTGATGATTAAACTATATTAATTGACTAAGTATTTTGGTCTGGAGATTATTTTTCCCTTAATGTTCAAGATGTTATCTTCACAAACATTTTTGAACTACTTCATTTCAATTTTTCTAGAATTAATTATGATTTTATGAAGTTCATCGCCTAATATGGAAATACCATATGAACAATAATTCGAGAAGGGAAAATTTTAGATTTAGTTAATGGACTTCAAAGGTCTTATAAGTGGTTCTAAATGCTACTGAATGATCTCTAAGACGTACAAAAGTAAGGATGTTTTATAAATGAAGTTAGAAGTATGTAAATGATACTTAGATAAGTTAGTTTGGATGGTTGGTTATTGAATTTAATTTATATTCTTGACTTTGCCTTATCTTGATGCTTTTGTGCTGTACTATTATGGATAGAAGGAAATGGAGTTTCAATGATCTAATATTTCCATTGAATTTAGATAATGATTTTGTGTAGGATTGGATATGTTTGGAACCTTGGAAGCATTGAAATTGGAAAAAGGAAGTTCTAAAACCCTTTCTATTACTGTTCATACGCATGAATAGTTATTCAAATTTCATATTTTGATGTTTTCACTGGTTTTAAAATATAAAATTGTGTGGGGTAAAGTAGATGAACAAGTATTGGAAGCATTAGAATTAAAATAATAATTTTTCAAAGAAAAAGAGAAGTTATTCATTTTTGTCTAGAATAGTATGTACCTTCTAGAATTGAAGAATTCTGAGTTCATAAATGAAGTTAGAAAGCCAAATTTTGTAGGGCAAAGTCAAGACAATAATTGATTCAAAAATCAAGCTAATTAACAAATATTAAAGAAAGTTACTTTAGTAGATAAAGTTCAAAGTTCAAGGAAATTGAATTGTAATGAGTTAATGGTAATGCAATTTTAGGATTTGTTTTGTGTGCTCAAAGAGGGCGGTCACACATCAAGAAGTAGGAAGCAAGAGGTAAAGGAAAAGGATAAGGAAAGCAAAGAGTATGAGGTAGTAAACTTATCTACTTGTTTGCTTATGTTGCTTGGATGTTTTATGTGATATTTACTTACTTTGATGATGTGAAGCATGTACGGAAGCATGTAAATTATCATTATTAAAGCATGATTATTAAGTGTACACATAGTAACATCAAGCATATAGCTGCATACATTGTATGGTTTCTGTTTGCTACTGAGATTTTCCCCAAAGTCTCACCCTTTCCATGTCACCCCAACACCAACAGGGATATCACATATAGAGGAAGAGGAAGGGCATGAAGAAGAGATAGGAATTAGTTGCATGATGTATGTGTATATGTATGTAAAGATAGTTGATGAAATTTGTGACTGTGAAAAGTAACTCCTAAGGAGGCAGCGACATATGAGATATAATTAAAAATAGTAAATATTAGAATAAATGTATACAATTTTATTGACATTTAGTTAACATATCAAACTTTATTTTGACACCAAGAATGCCTTATTTCGATGTCAATACAAAGAAAATGAATTTTTCAAAGTTGACTTAGTTAAGTGGTCAATTGGATGAGGAAGTGTTTTTCTCTTAAATTTCATCATGTTATCTTCGTGTAACCTTTTAAACCACTTTTGATTTTTCTAGAATTAATTATAATTTTTTAAAATTCGTCTCTTAATCTTAAATTACCATATAAACAATACCCGTGAAACTTGGAAATTCCATATTTTGTAATTGAAATTCAATGGACTTGTGTCATATCCTGATTTTTAGACATAGAAGCCCAGTATATAGCCTGAAAGAGGTAGTTACCAGGCCCTGTTAAGTATAAGTCCCAGAAGTATACATATGATGTTTAGGGACTAAACAACAAGTAAGTGAAAGATCAGGGAGTAAATTGTTAATAGTGAAAGTCCCTGGGGGTATAATGGTCACTTTGAAGAAAAAATGGACTAAGCTGAAAGTCTAAAAGTCCCAAAGCCAAAAATGAAAGTAGATACAAGTTATGGGCTATTAAGTGTAATTATAAAAAGTTGAGGGATTAAAGTGTAATTTTCAAAAGTTTCCAAGGGCAAAATTGTAAATATAGAAAGTTCAGCCAGAAAAAGCTTAGAACTGCCCAGAAGCATTTCAATCCCAAAATTCATCAGTAATTAGAGAAAGTTATGCTAGTTAATCCAGCATGATACAGAAATTTTCTTAGAGTTCTAGATAGCCGATATTTATCTGATGATCTAAAAGTTATCTAAAATTTTATCAGATCCTACAGACCTCAGATATAAGTGAAAAGTTATAGGATAATGTGCCCTATGACGCCAGATGTCATGGATATGATAGAACCTCGAAAGGAGTTCTATAGAAAAAGTTATTCTCATCTTAGTGAATTTTGACGGGAGTTTGTCAACGTCCAAAATATGATTATGAAATTTAGCAGTAAGCAAGTTATGACTGAATGATCTCAGATGATGTCACAGAGAGGCCCATGATGACTCCAAGTGAGGCCCAAACCCATGATATCAGTTTAAGGAATTGAAAGACACGCAGCAGAAATTAACTTAAAAATTTTTCCATTCCTTGCCAGGATCTACCGTATGTGTTTAAGTCAAGTGGGAAGAAGCATTACCCTCAGTGTTCCTCAGCGACTTCCACAGCTTCTGGTCACAACATTCACAGCTTCTCTCCACGGCTCATGCTCCCTTTCCGATTGCAAAAAGTTGACGACTCAGGTCGACTTCCTCTACTGGTATCCACACGAATAGCATTCCAACCACGAACGACTTGCTAGCGTCTCTTGTCCCTCCAGGGTTTTCTCAAGAATTCGTCCTCTCCATCTCTATTTCGACAATTCTTATCTGCAAACCTTTTACGGATTCCCCTTTGGCCTTTCTGTGTTCTATGTATTCTTTTTAAAACGTAGCTCCTAAAATCAGATATATAGGATGCTATGCGTTTTCTTCTACCAAATTGGATTTTAGAGTTAATCTTATATTAATTCCGAAATTAATACAATATCATATATTGTATAATTTGATAAGAAACTAATTAAATAAATAATATTTATATTAAATCCATCCCACAGATTTAATTCACCTATTTATTTAACTTAAAATAAAGATAAGACTGAACTATATTTGATTTATTCTCATAAATCAAATTTGAGATATCATATCAATTTCAATTTCAAATTCAATCGTGATAGAGATTTAATTTATCCTTAAATTAAATCTTATAAATATCTCTTATATGAGATATCCTATCAATTTGAATTTCAAATTCAAACGTGATAGAGATTTAATTTTTCCTTATAAATTAAATTTTATAAATATCTCTTATATGAGATATCCTATTAATTTGAATTTCAAATTCAAACGTGATAGAGATTTAATTTATCCTTATAAATTAAATCTCATATATCTCTTATATAATGTATATATATGAATATAAATATAAATAAATATATACATCCACCCTGGATGATTCATTGAATCTGGACATGTCTTAGATTCAATGAATCTGGACATCATAGCTCGTGTTGGGCTATTTTGTGTGTGACCCTGTAGGCCCATATGAAGTTGACAGTTGACCATTTGCTATACTGGCCCACAAGTCGCAAGTGGTCTCTAGCAAGACATAACGACTACCCAAATCATATGAGGATCATTAAACGATGTAACCTTTTATACAACCATATCATATCCCTTCTGTCATGCGATATTTTGGTTATGGACGAGGCATGGATAATGTCATCCTCCTATTCCTGACCGTTACTTTCTCGATCCCTGAGTAGTCTGACTATAAAAATGGAACTACCTTTCCATTACAGTATGGCCATACATTTCTCAAACTCACTTATCGAGGGGCCCAGCAATATCTCTCTACGAATGTGAGGGACAAATTCCATCTTGACCATTCACATTCCTCCGCATGAAAAACCACTAAGCCTGAACATAGTCTTTATGATCACTCAGTCAAAAGTGACTTTTGACTAGGTTAAAGCTGAGCGTTTGTCATGTAGGAATCCATCATGATCTCAGGTCAAAGGGCATAGTGACATGGTTTGTTTATGAGAGAAGCTTATGACGTAACCCATGCAGCTCTCTCATAGCGGGTCGGTCCAACACCTTGTACTCTTACATGTGCCTATGACTTTGATTTATATCTCTATACATCTTCAAAGTTATACTGGTCTTATTTCATCTCTGCTCCCATATAGATAACCGACCAGGGACATTTAGAATAAGATCATGAATTATCCAAGGATGGTCATCACAGTAAATATGCAAATAATATGATAACACAATTAATAAATTCATAAATCAATAATGTTCATAAGATAATGATTGGCCCCTAGGGCACAATTTCCAATAACCTCCCACTTGCACTAGGTACAATCATTAATTTGACTAATTTCCATTGACCTAATATGACGCTCATGCTTTGCCTGCATAAGCGGCTTTATTAGAGGATCAGCAACATTATCTGCTCCTGCTACTTTGTATATTTTTATATCACCTCTATCGTTAATTTCTTTAATGAGATGAAATTACCTGAGTATATGCTTGGTCCTTTAATGTGACCTAGGCTCTTTGGCCTGTGCAATGGCAATGCTATTGTCACAGAGCAAAGTTATTAGATCTGAGATGGTAGGTATCACCCCTAGTTCTGTGATAAACTTCCTGATCTAAACGGCTTCCTTAGCTGCATCAGATGCTGCTATATACTTAGCTTCCATTGCAGAATCTGCTACAGTGCCCTGCTTAGAGCTCTTCCAGCTTACTGCTCCATTATTGAGGAGGAATATATATCCAGACTGCGATTTTTGGTCATCTTGGTCAGTTTAGAAACTTGCATCTGTGTAACCAGTTATACAGAGTTCGTCATCCAATCCACCATAGACAAAAAATAAGTCCTTAATCCTTCTTAAGTACTTAAGGATATTCTTGACAGCAGTTCAATGGCCCTCACCAGGGTCCTATTGATATCTGCTAGTCATACTTAAGGCAAATGAGACATCCGGTCGAGTATATAACATGGTGTACATGATAGATCCTATGGCCGAGGCATGTTGAACTTTACTCATGCGACCTTGCTAATCAGATGTACTAGGACACAGATCTTTGCTGAGGTGACTACCATGAGACATGGGTATGAAACCCCTCTTTGATTCGTACATACTGAACCTATGCAGTATTTTGTCTATGTATGTACTCTGAATGAGTCCTAAAAGTCTTTTAGATTTATCTCTATAGATTCTAATTCCTAGGATGTAGGTGGCTTCACCCAAGTCTTTCATTGAGAAAGACTTTCCTAACCAAGACTTGACAATCTACAAGGTAGGAATGTCATTCCCAATAAGTAGGATGTCATCAATATAGAGTACCAAAAATGCAACTGTGCTCCCACTAACCTTCTTGTACACACAAGGTTCATCAACAATTTGAAGAAATCCAAACTCTTTGACTACTTCATCAAAATGATGATTCCAACTCCGAGAGGCTTGCTTCAGTCTATAAATGGACCTTTGAAGCTTGCACACTTTACCAGAGTCCTCATAATGCATAAACCCTTCAGGTTGTGTCATGTACACATCCTCAAGGAGCTTTCCATTAAGGAAGGTTGTCTTGACGTCTATCTGCCATATTTCATAGTCATAATATGCTGCTATAGCAAAGAGGATTCTGATTGATTTGGCCATTGCAACTGGAGAAAAGGTCTCATCATAGTCCACACCATGAGTTTGAGTAAATCCTTTTGCAACCAGTCGTGCCTTGAAGACATTTATATTGCCATCCATGTCAGTTTTCTCCTTAAAAACCCACTTGCACCTGACAATTTTTACACCTTCAGGCGGGTCGATTAAGGTCCAAACCTTATTGTCGTACATGGATTACATCTCAGACTTCATGGCATTAAGCCATTTTTCAGAGTTTGGTCCCACTATAGCTTCTCAATAGGTAGTCGGCTCATTATGCTCAATGAGCAACACATCACGACTATCAGAAATCAGAAATCCATATCTCTGAGGCTGAAGTCGTGTCCTATTAGACTTCCATGGACCTTGCGTGACTTGAGGAGTCTCAACAACTTGTTGTGAGTCTTCTCTGTTTTCCATCTGCAGTTATGTGGTGTCTTGTGGCTCTCGAGCTTCTTCGAGGTGTACCTTACTCCCACTGGTTATTTTAGAGATAAATTCTCATTCGAGAAAGATACCATTTATGACAACAAACACTTTGCTATCAACAGGGTTGTAGACGTAATATCCCTTGGTTTCCTTAGAATATCCCACAAAAAGGCACCTTGAGGATTTGGGCGCTAATTTATCTGGGGCTTATTGCTTAACATAGACCTCGCATCCCTAAATCTTGAGGAAAGACAAACTAGGCGTCCTCCCAGTCCATATCTCATACGGAGTCTTTTCAATTGCCTTAGATGGAACACGATTGATTGTGAATGTAGCTGTCTTTAGGGCATGGCCCCAAAAGGAGGGCGGAAGATCTATTCGACTTATCATGGATCGAACCATATCTAATAGAGTTTGATTCCTCTGTTCAGAAATGCCATTCTATTGTGGTGTCCCTGGAGGAGTCAATTGTGAGACTATCCCACAACTCCTAAGATGATCTATAAACTCTTGGCTAAAATATTCACCACCCCGATCAGATCAAAGGCCTTTAATTGTTTTGTCAAGTTGGTTTTGTACTTCATTTTGAAATATTTTGAACTTTTCAAAAGATTCAAATAATTTATGTTTCATCAGATAGATATACCCATATCTGCTGAAATCATCTATGAATGTTATGAAGTACGAATAACCTCCTCTAGTATTTGTGTTCATTGGTCCACACACATCTGTATGTGTGAGGCCTAATAAATCAGTGGCCCTCTCACTGTGCCTAGTGAAAGGTGACTTTGTCATCTTTCCTAACAAGCAAGACTCACAAGTGTCATATGATTCAAAATCAAATGAGTTTAGAAATCCATCTTGATGGAGTTTGGAAATGTATTTCTCATTTATGTGGCCCAGACGACAATGCCAGAGGTATGTTAGATTCAAATCGTTTGGTTTGACCCTTTTGGCGGTTATGTTATAGATATTTCTATGATTGGGTTATTCCAAATTTAATATGTAATGATCAACATGCAAATCACCATGAGCATAGCAAACATCATTATGATAAATAGAACATTTACTATTCCCAGCAATGGAAGTGAAACCTTCCTTATCCAAATAAGAAAGTGAAACAATGTTACTACTTAAAGCAGGAACATAATAGCAATTGTTCAAAACTAACAAAAACCCAGTGGGCAGAACTAATTCATAAGTGCCTATAGCTAACGCAGCAACCCTTGCCCTGTTTCCAACTCGTAGGTCAACCTCGCCCTTTTTTAGCTTCCTACTGTCCTTTAGTCCCTGCACATTTGTACAAATGTGAGAACCACATGCAGTATCTAATACCCATGAGGTGGAAGTAGAAAGATGAATGTCTATAACATAAATACCTGAAGTGATAGCCCCGTTATCCTTCTTGTTCTTTTTTAGATCTTCGAGGTAGAGTTTGTAATTCCTCTTCCAATGACCAGGTTCATTGCAGAAGAAGTAGACTCCTTCCTTCGGAGGCTTTGCCTTCTTTGGTGCAGGCTTGGTTTCGGGCTTGCCTGACTCTTTGGTCTTACCTGATGAGCCATGACCCTTCCCCTTCCCCTTGCCTTTCTTTTTCATACCCTTTCCTTTCTGAACCATCAAAACAATACTCGACTTCTTCTTAAGACTCGGCTCAGCAGTTTTAAGCATCCCATGCAGTTCAAAAATAGATTTCTCCATGTTGTTCATGTTGTAGTTGATGACAAACTGGTCATAACTGTTTGGGAGAGAGTTCAAGATCAAATCTGTAGCTAACTCCTGGCTCATGGGAAATCCAAGCCTATTAAGGTGATCAATATACCCTTTCATCTTTAAGACATGAGTACTGACTGATGCACCTTCAGCCATCTTGCAGGAATATAAGGCCTTAGTGGTCTCATACCTCTCTTGCCTTGCCTGTTGCTGGAATATTTTCTTGAGATGCACAATTATCTCGTAAGCCTCCATGTGTTCCAGATATCTTTAGAGCTCCAAAACCATGGTGGCTAGCATCAAGTATCCCACATCGATAGAGTCTTCCTTATGCTTCGTGTAAGCATCTCTCTAAGCTCTAGGAGCTTTGGCCGCTGGCTCCTCAGGAATGGGTTGATATAGGACATGCGCCTTTTTTTCCTGTTTGAGAACAATTCTCAAGTTCCTAAACCAGTCAAGAAAGTTTGTCCCATTGAGTTTGTCCTTCTCAAGGACAGATCGTAGCGATAATGTAGCAGTATTACTAGTCGTCATGATTCTACAATTAAAATATGCAACTTAATTAGCAATCTCCCACTAAATAAATAACCCTCAATGCAATAGTTAGTGGGCTAAGATCCATATTTGGCTCAAACTTAAGTATGCTTTGGCAGGATGCTTAAATTAAGTTATTTAGGTAAGTCACACCTTTACCAATTACATCAAATGTAACTCTTAGATGTTCATGGGATCCTATCATCATATGATCTGTCATGTTTTTAATCCCATCTAATGCCTTGAGACCCAAAACCATTTTGTTAATCTCAATTAAGTCAAACAATAATAAACATGTGAGAGTAGCACCATTACTCTTGCTTATCTCCCCAAGATAACTCAAAAGCACCCACTTTGGTCAAGTCCACAATTGAGCGATTGAGGTTTTGACAAGTGTTCATAAATTGACGGTATTATGACTTAAGATTTCATTTAGAGGGCTTAATTTAACTATCTAGTTTATAAGAATGCATGTTTCTCAGTTTGTATCTCATACAAGTAATATGCATGTTTCTGATATAATCATAAGATGCATAATTTAAACGTGATACAATATGGCTCACATATCCTAAGTCCCCTCAAGCCAGTGAGAGGAGCTCTCTAGTAAGAAGAGGGAAATTACATATAGAAACCTCTTTAATATTCGAGGGGAGTGAGATGAGAATAGAAGGTACATTGAGAATATATATAGGAAGGCACGACACGCAGGACGTATTTAAAAAAATTACAACACTTGCAATCTAGAGCTAAATTGTTCACCATACCCAAGCATTCAAGAATCAACATTCAGATTTAATTGAAGGGAAATTAATGTTTCAAAACTAAAATATTCACAAAACAATATATGTTACGATTATGTTACGCTGTAAACAGGTAGCCATGACGGTCCTGCTAGCCGGTTAGCGGGCGGGGTCTAGGGGCAGTGCCTCGAGAGAAAAATTATTTCATAAATAATCACGAATCTGAATTCAGTTTTCTTAGACCCCATCTATGTTAATTGATCAAATCAAAATGTATCACCACCAATTTCAATTCCCTTTTTGGATTCCTTTTATGTCATACATAACACGGATCCCTTATATGTCACACATAAAACGCATATTATATGATCGGCTACGACTAACACATATCATATGAATAAACAATCAAACCTAACTTAAACATAAAATGGCATGGCTCTGATACCACTGTAAGGAATTGAAAGACACGCAGCGAAAATTAACTTAAAATAGTTTCCATTCCTTGACAGGATCTACCGTATGTGTTTAAGTCAAGTGGGAAGAAGCATTACCCTCAGTGTTCCTCAGCGACTTCCACAGCTTCTGGTCACGACATTCACAGCTTCTCTCCACGGCTCGTGCTCCCTTTCCGATCGTAAAAAGTCGACGACTCAGGTCAGCTTTCTCTACTGGTATCCACACGAACAGTGTTCCAACCACAAACGACGTGCTAGCGTCTCTTATCCCTTCAGGGCTTTCTCAAGAATTCATCCTCTCTGTCTCTATTTCAGCAGTTTCTTATCTGCAAACCTTTTACGAATTCCCCTTCGACCTTTCTGTTTTTTATGTATTTTTTTAAAACGTAGCTCCTAAAATCAAAAATATAGGATGTTATGCATTTTCTTCTCCTGAATTTGATTTTGGAGTTAATCTTATATTAATTCCAAAATTAATACAATATCATATATTGTATAATTTGATAAGAAACTAATTAAATAAATAATATTTATATTAAATTCGTCCCACAGATTTAATTTACCTATTTATTTAACTTAAAATAAAGATAAGACTGAACTATATTTGATTTATTCTCATAAATCAAATTTGAGATATCATATCAATTTGAATTTCAAATTCAATCGTGATAGAGATTTAATTTATCCTTATAAATTAAATCTTATAAATATCTCTTATATGAGATATCCTATTAATTTAAATTTCAAATTCAAACGTGATAGAGATTTAATTTATCCTTATAAATTAAATCTTATAAATATCTCTTATATGAGATATCTTATCAATTTGAATTTCAAATTCAAATGTGATAGAGATTTAATTTATCCTTACAAATTAAATCTCATATATCTCTTATATAATGTATATATACGAATATAAATATAAATAAATATATACATCCACCCTGGATCATTCATTGAATCTGTACATGTCTTAGATTCAATGAATCTGGACATTATAGCTCGTGTTCAGCTATTTTGTGTGTGACCCTGTAGGCCCATATGAAGTTGGCAATAGGCCATTTGCTATACTGGCCCATAAGCCACAAACGGTCTCTAGCAAGACATAATGACTACCCAAATCATATGAGGATCATTAAACGATGTAACCTTTTATACAACCATATCATGTCCCTTCTATCACGCGATATTTTGGTCATGGACGAGGCATGGATAATGTCATCCTCCTATTCCTGACCGTTACTTTCTCGATCCCTGAGTAGTCTGACTATAGAAATAGAGCTACCTTTCCATTACAGTATGGCCATATATTTCTCAGACTCACTCATCGAGGGCCCCAGCAATATCTCTCTACGAATGTGAGGGACAAATTCCATCTTGACCATTCACATTCCTCCGCATGAAAAACTGCTAAGCCTGAACATAGTCTTTATGATCACTCGGTCAAAAGTGACTTTTAACTAGGTCAAAGCTGAGTGTTTGTCATGTAGTAATCCATGATGATCTCAGGTCAAAGGGCATAGTGACATGGTTTGTATATGAGAGAAGCTTATAACGTAACCCATACAGCTATCTCATAGCGGGTCGGTCTAACACCTTGTACTCTTACATGTGCCTATGACTTTGATTAATATCTCTATACATCTTCAAAGTCATACTGGTCTTATTTCATCTCTGCTCCCACATAGATGACCAACTAGGGATATTTAGGATAAGATCATGAATTATCTAATGATGGTCATCACAGTAAACATGCAAATAATATGATAACACAGTTAATAAATTCATAAATCAATAATGTTCATAAGACAATGATTGTCCCCTAGGGCATAATTTCTAACAATCAGTTCATCGGTCAAAGGGGCCATTGTCCAGAAAAAGTGTAAACTGACAAAAATACCCCTATATTGTAGAATAATTAAATAATGAGTGAAGGGTATTTTGGTCATCTGATTAAGGTTAGATAGTCAAGGAAGGTTATCTGGATAGTTGACTAAGGTCATAAAATACTCTGGCAAGGTATGAAAAGATAATAATGCCCCTAAATTTATCAAGGAAAAGAGTTACCAAGGGCATTTTAGTAATTTGCTAAGGAATATTTCTTGGGAATCGAGCCACCAGAGTGCTTGAGCTTGATTAAAGACCCAAGATGACATTCCCAAATATCCAAAAATTTGACCCAAGAGTGATGTGGGTCCAAGTGGCATTAAAATATTGGTTTAGTACTTTTCCATAAAGTAAAGTTACCCAGTTATAGACAAAACTGGGGAAAGTGATCAGATAGAGCTTAGAATCATCTAGAACCATGAGGTGGCATGAAAGGTGTCCTCATGAGACCCACAAGGCACCACATGGAATGAGTCTAGGGAAAGAAGAAAAAGCTAAGGACATATAGCATGATCTCAGCCATTCATTATGGGAAAAGACTGGAATTCTCTGGAAGCGATGAGTCAACTGGTGAGGTGTCCCAAGAGCCCTAGCATTGTGCCACCTAAGCATGTGAGGTATCCTATGGATGATGTCATTTTGATGAGTCATCTAGGATGATGATGTCATCGTGATGATGCAGGCAAGGCTTCTTAAGGAAGCTAAGCAATTTGAGCAATTCATCGCTATTCGATCTTGACCGTTCATTCCACCTCCACTCAACTATAAATACCTCACCCCTCCTTCCATTCCATGCCATGGCCGACAAGAGAAAAAGGAAGAAAGAAGAGAGAAAAAGAGAAAGAAGAAAAAACAGAGAAAGAGAGAAAGAAAGAAAGAAAGGAAGAGAAAGAAATGAAGGAAAAAGAAGGAGTTATGGCAGAGCTAGGAGTAATCCAAGGAGCTTAGAGACTTGGCAAGTTTAGGAATAAGGTAAGTAATTTATTCTAGTCCCTGCTCTAATAAATTAGAGGATTGTTCTTATGAATTTAATAGTTAGATTAGAGAAATATCTCTCTTGATAAGGTTAGCTATTGATAGAAAGAAAGTTATAGGATTGTCAGATTAAGGGTATTACCTTAAGTTAAGCTTGAGATAAGTAGAGCTATACTGGATAGAATAATAATGAAGATATTATTATGATATGTATAGGATATGACCTATGTAAAGAAGGAACCTTAGAGCAAAGGTTAAGGACTAAGAAATGGTTACACGCCAGGTAGTAAATTTATCCTAAACTTGTATGGATTGAATGTTATGCTTGATTGTGCTATGGTTTTGTTGAATTGTGTTGCATATGTGCTTATGTATGAAGCTCTATTTCTATGATTACTTTGGCCAATTGTATTTCATATGTTACATGGAAGCATGCACATTACATAATGTTAACACTTTTACAAGCAAGCACAAGTATTTACATTAGTGCATGCATTTTTAGTACTATTTGCTACTGAGATTTCCTAAAAAGTCTCATCCCCTTCCATGTAATCCCAACCCCACAGTTTTGTTAATGATGAAAGAGGATTGAAGAAGCATGAAGAGAAGCTGGGGATTAGATAGTGTAAATGTTATTTAAAGTTGGGTGCTGGAAATTGTCACTGTGAACAGTAACTCGTGGGAAGACAGTGACAATTGAGATGTAATTAGACATAGTAAATGATTGAATAAATGTATGATATTTTACCATTAAATAGTAGACATACCAAGCTTCGATTTGATATATATAAATTTCATTTGGATGTCTACACATGGAAATATGATTTTTCAAAGTTGGGACCAAAAATGATGGAAGCAGGGAAAAATGCTGGATGAACAGTAAAATTGGAGCATTGACCGACATTGACTTGGTCTAGGCGTGATCAAAGAGTTATTTTTCCTTGAAAGAGTATTAAGTTAGCTTCGTGTAGAAATTTGAACCACTTCATTGCAAGTTTTCTATATTTAATTATGATTTTTTAAAGTCATGTTACTCCTTTGGAATTTACACAGTGAACAGTACTTGGGAGAGTAAAATTCCAGATTGTGTAATTTGACTTCAATGATCTTAAAAGTGGTTATAGATGCTACCGTTTGGTCCCTAAGACATAAGAAAATTAGGATGTTACAACTTGTAAGTGGTTCTAAATGCTATTGAATGGTCCCTAAGACTTATGAAAGTAAGGTGTTACAATATGGAAGATCTTAAAGTTGAAAATTTATCACTATCACATATGAGATTGGGAAATCAGAGAGTGTTAAAGAGCAGCAGCACATGACCTTGGAAGTCCATTAGCCAAATCTGGAATTTTACTCTTTCTCGGGTTACTGTTCATATGGTATTCCAGATTATGCAATGAACTTCGAAAAATCATAATTAATTCTAGAAAACTTGAAATGAAGTGGTTCAAAAATCTACGTGAAGATAACATCTTTAAATTTAAGGGAAAAATAATTTCCAGACCAAATGATTAGCCAATTGATACAGTCTATTCGTTGAAGTTTACTGTTCATTTGGTCAAAAACTCTAGAAACAGATTCTGGTCCCTTACTTTGGAAATTCATTTCTCTTTATATACACATATAAATGAAACGTTCTACCTATGCACTTAAAGATATGGATGTGTGATACATGCTCATAAAATTTCGTGAACTAATTCCTTCATTTTCTAGGTCAAACTGAAGCCACAACAAAACTGCTTTAAGACCTACGTTTTTACCATTTCAATTTCTTTTCTTTCATTTCCAATAATTGTTTCAGCATGCACAAGCCATCAAATAAGCTTCTTAACATTCATATACATCATGTACATATGCCATAAGTATTACAATAGTTTCATCACATAAATGGACACCTTACATGGCATTTACATACATGGACAATTTATAGTATATGCTAAAATCTCAATACTTCACTTCCTTTCTTCCATTCTTTAGCTCTTCTCCATGCATACCTTTTCTTCGTGCTTGACCTAAATTGGTTGGTTATGGGAGAGTGAGATTCTAGGGAATCTCAGTAGCAAACATTACCACTTAAATATACAAGATGGATGCTAATACATGATATGTAATTTCATTAACTTTCTTTGATTAGTGACATGCCATCATGCTATATACTTTTACATAAAGTGCATGGCCATGGAAACATGTTATTCATAACACATTCAACATCATTTATCGTGTCACAACATCATTAAAATATCATATACATGTCAACACAAAAGCATACCATATCAAGCACATAAAGAAGTAAGTTCACTACCTTGCACTTAAGCTTTCCTCTTGATGTTTAGCATTTGCTTCCTAGCTTTCCAACCAATAAGCCTTTATGTCAATCACTTCCCAACATGTTTTTGGATGTTTCAAGGTCCTAAACACATTCATATTCATCACATAAGTCATTAGGACTCACGAACTCCAACCATGTTCAAGATTAACTTTGTTACCCTCTTTATTGTCACAACTTTCCCTAATATTCACTAATCCAATTGGCTCTTGAATCATTTGATGTCTTGACTTTACCCTACATAATTTCATCTTTTGAACTCATTTATGAGCTTAGAATCATGAAATTCCAGCTCCTTCATTGCCTGCTGTACATAATTAAACATAAGCATACAATTCTTTCAAAAATTCTCATTTTGATTCTAATGCTTCCCATACTTGTTTCTCCACTTTACCCCACACAACTTTTCATTTTAAAACCATTGGAACCATCAAAATCATGAAATTCCAATCACTGTTCATGCGAGTGAACATTACCGTAAGGAATCTCAAAGACTACAACCTTGAGATTTTAGTGTTTCCAAGGTTCAAAACCTTTCCAATCCTACACAAAATCATCATACAAACTCAATGGAAGCATTAAATCATTGAAATTCAATTTCATTCCCTCATGAACAGTGCATACCAAACAGGGCACACCATGGCAAAGTCAAGAATATCAATTTGATTCAACAACCAACCACTTAACTAGCTTGTTTAAGCTTCAAT
Organism: Leucaena leucocephala; assembly: GCA_037074615.1. Classification (NCBI taxonomy): domain Eukaryota; kingdom Viridiplantae; phylum Streptophyta; class Magnoliopsida; order Fabales; family Fabaceae; genus Leucaena; species Leucaena leucocephala. The sequence continues at coordinate 19,138,277 of CM073515.1, read as the reverse complement.
CATGTGTTTCTAACTTTAATTTATTCTTTCCCCTTTTATCTAAGGTTTTTGGGCAGCACCTCCCCTTAGATAAAACTCAAATTTTTCCCATGAAAACCCTAAGTTCAAGCTCCCAAATCAAAGGAGAATAAGCTAGGAAAGATTGCTTACCTTTAATCTCTAGCTTGCTTAAACTTTGGAACCTTGAATCTTCTTTGTCTTGGCTTGAGTTTCCATTTTGCAAGAGCTTCCCCAAGGGTACATGAGATTACGGTTCTGAACCAGAATTGAGGGGTATTTATAGCCAAAATTCAAGAAAAATGAATAGCCAAAATTGATTTGGTTACTATTTGATCTAAAGGCCCACATTTAATCTTGGATTTAACTTTTTCATAAAATAATAATTATGACATCATGTGGGACCCATCAAGGGACACCTCAAGGGGTTAGGTGGCGTGCTCATAGTGTAAGGAACCTTCTGGAGAAATTCCAGTCCAATCCAGTACCGATCGGTGCAGTTTCACAGCAATCGGACTATTTTCTGTTCCTAATTTTTTATAATATACCAGGATATATATTCTGTCCTGGAAATCAATGTCTAGACTTCTCACACCATTGACATACTTGTACTGGCCACAAATTAATTACAGATCCCTTGGGAAATGACCAAAATACCCTTGGTGTTCTTTCTTGCACTATATTGACCCTAAGGGCATAATTGTCATTTCACCCCTCTTTGTACTGCGTCAGGGCATATATTGGCTCAACTAATCATATTTATACCATGTGTCATGTTTTTAGCATGTCCCAAATGACCAAAATGCCCTTCATCCATCTCTGGTACAATCTAGGTATCTAGGGGCATTTTTGTAATTTTGCACTTTTTCTGGGCACTGGCCCCTTCTACTGATAGACTGGTACCCTGGGTTTTAGGCCTTCCTTGGCGTTATTATGGGCCTATATATGAGGTCATCTGATCTTATTCTATCCATGCTTACATACCAATAAATTCCATTATCGGATCACGGGTGTTATTAAACTCCCGTCAAAATTCACTAATATGTGAATAACTTTTTATACAGAACTTCTTCCAGAGTTCTGTCAGATCTGGGATATCTGACACTATAGGGCACACTTTCCTATAATTTGCCCACTTATATATGAAGTCCATGAAATCTGATAAAATTTCAGATAACTTTTAGACTATCAGATAAATATCTGCTGTCTGAAGCCCTAATAAAATTTCTGTATCATGTCAGATTATCCAGCATACCTTCCTCTATTTACTGATGGAATATGGGACTAAAATACTTCTGGGCAGTTATAACCCTTTTCGAGCTGATCTTTCTATAATTACAATTTTGCCCTTGAACTTTTCTCTTAATTACATTTATATCCCTAACTTTTTGGATATTTACATTTAGGTCCCTAAACTTTTAGAAATTACAACTTTTGGCCCAACTTTTGTTTCTACTTTAACTTTTGACCTTTAAACTTTTCCAATTTTCGTTTAGGTCCCTTTCTTCCTTCAAGACTCATTTAACCTTTATCATTTCTTCTAATCTTTGTCATAGTCCTTCTTAAACCTCTTTCCACTATCAGTACTATACAGATAGGGAAAAATTAGGATATGACATTTCTACCCCCTTAAAATAAATTTTGTCCTTGAAATTTACTTAGCACCTTAGTCAGTAATCTTAGATAGATATCCTTGTCTTCTTTTTGACTAAGGATTGGGGTATCTATCTCTTATCTTTTATCTTGATATCTTAGCGGAGTACTTTTCATATCCGCAATTCTTTATATCTTACTATGATCATCCTTTTGTCATGAATCAACTCACTCAGAGTTGAACTCCAATTCAGTCTATTACTTACCTTCTTACTATGCATTTATCTACATATAGACTTCTCACTATGCTAGACTTGTGAGTAGTGTCCATTTCTTTCATGTTAAACTCCCTCGAATACTGCTATATTATGGAGCTTCTACTACCTATTCATCATATTTTTTAGTGCAATCACTTATTGCTCATTTGAGTATCTAGCGGAATTCTCTGAATATCCACAAACTTTAACCTCACTCTCATATCATCATACATTCTTATCATCTTTAAAAACTCATCATAATACAGAGAGAGGACTTATATCATTATTCTTTCTTTCATTGCTTTACTGCTAAATAGGAGCACATAGAAGCATATAGGAGCATATAGGAGCACATATGAGTATATAGGAGCACATACTCTAACATGCATAATGCCTGGCCAACGTGTTGCAGGACTACATACCTGCTCATGAATTCAAAGCTCTAACATCGGAGCTCAAGCATTCATTCTCTTAATATGCACAGCTCTAACACTCGGAGCTTGCACAGCTCTAACATTCGGAGCTTTAGCATATTTTACAAATATAACATAACATAACATAATGCCTGGCACTTTATGCAAGGAGTGAAAGCTCTCATGTGCTCTTTCACATATGGCTTAACATTCAAATATCTTATCCCTTTCAAAAAGGGAACCTCTCTATCTGTTTATAAGGCTAGCCATATCGCTACTTTATATCGTACTTCTCATTACATACTTCTCATAACATATTTCATTATGTACTTTTCATAACATATCTTATTTCATATCTTTTCATGCCATAACATAGCATATCTGGCCAAATTTGGCTATATCATAGTCTATCTTTCAAATCCATTTCATTCGGACTTGATATAAGGGCTCTAGTCTTTTACTATTCATAACCTTTTTTAACTTTTCATAGCTATTTCCATTATTTTACATAGCTTTGTACATATATGCCAATTTCTTGTGGCATTCACATTTTTTTCATCACTTCCCAGGGGGTCACCTATCATTGGACTACCCTTGCCTGAGCACGCTTAACTGAAATGTGTAGATAAAAATCTAAAGTACTGGTGCTCACTGGCTTTGACCCTAGTACTTTACCATCTTAGACCCATCTTATACTAACTCTCTTGGGTCTATCTGGCCTTATAATCTCTTTGTCCTCATATGGAGGATCTGCTTACCTTTATTTTTAGTCTTTGTAATATCATCGTAAGGATCTCTTTATTCTCATTTGACCCTTTCTCATATCTTATAAAACATTCTCATAAATCCTTGGAACTCAGGATTAATAGCTTTAACTTTGATCACTTAGTTCTTGATACGTGTAAGGAAATTATGAGTTCAGTCCGTGATAATAACAAGGCTATCTGAAACTAGCATCATAGGTACTCTCTCTGTTATGAGTTAATCAACTTGTGAAGCTTCTATACCTTAACTTTTCCTTGGTATTTGTCCTTCCAAAGAAATACTGTACTTATGGCTCATTACTTTCTTGCTCTAGGCTTAGTCTACTGCGACCCTCGGGATCTACTATGATCAACCGTAAGCCTTTTAGGATCTAATTACGACCCTGTGAGCCATACTAGGATCTAACTGTAATCCTTTAGAATCTATTGGATTCCGTTGTACTGTATTCTCATCTCTAGAAGACCTAAACCAACAGACAAAGTTACAAGGTTAGTCACTTTCACATAGTTGTTAACTCCACAGATAATTCCCCAAAAATGATCATAGAAGCCAATATTATCTATTAGGACTTTACTCATTTTCTCTATCACTCAGGAACTTCTCATATCGTTCTCATACTTTATATCTTACTAGATCTATCACTGCAGAGAGCTACACAGGCTCTACCATGCATATATCTATCATTATCTATTCATCTCATCAGAGGGACCTTACTCTATCTGAGTTATATTGTCCCATCTCTTAGCTTCATTTCAAAAGCAATCTTACTTTATTGCAAGAGCAATCTAGCTCTATTGCGAAAACATTAACTTATATTACTTAGAATTCACTACTTCTTGGAGCCATATCATTCATAGATCTTACCCCTACTGAAGGGATATATCCTGAGTATCATAATCATTTATCATAGCATACTCAACAAGCATATTATACAAGGAGATGCAATCCTTTAAGCAATCTCTAATATGCGTGTCCTCATATGACAACTGCAAGGAGATACAACTTCTCATCATAACTTATAACAACATAAGCAATATCATTATTACATACATCTGCTCAACCATTCCTTATCACCTTAATCAGTTGGTCCTAATCATTTATTTAGGTACTTGAGTCATTTACTTGTTTCACGTAGGCTGCCACATCACCCTCTTACTAGGGTATAGACTCAACCTTTCTTTACTCTTTCTTACATAGGAATAAGGGAGTCACTTTATCTTTGAGTCTGTGGCTACCTTACTAGGCCATATTCATCCTATCATAACATTTCTCATCGCCTGTAAGACTTCTATGTCTCTAAACTGAAGGACTTCTGTGTCCTTGGCCTCACTGTAATTTATATGTAATCCATAACTGAGTCAACTGTCTTCTTTTAGCTCACTGAGGAAAGGTCAAGCTCACATCTCTATGCTATTCAAACTTTTTCCCTTATCTTCCTGGATTACTAACAGGCAAAAAAGTATCTGTTATTAAGCCTCAAGGTTCATATGAATGAACTTGATTAAGTATCCATCAAAAGAGTTATCTTCCTTTAACTCTAACCCTTAACTTCATGCTCACCTTTCTCTAATTGAGAGGAATGCTTCTTTTAAACTTTTTCAGAAAAACATCTCAAGTGAGCGGATCATTCTCCATCTCATATGGAGTAACTTCTGTGCCTCTCTGTATCTCTTAACTCTTTTTGTCTATCAATCTCAGTCTACTCTGGACTAGACTGTGATTCTTTTCTGGTCTGCCTCTAGATCCTGACCAATTCAGGTCACTTGGATCTTATTCATCACTTAACATTACTATTTATGTTCTCTAGGTACTCTACCCTAGATGTGCTAGGTTACTGTCTCTTCATGATGGAATCCCTTTACTTTGGGAACATTAACTTTCTATCTATTAACCATCACGTCTTTAACCTTAGGCCACGTATTAGATTATTCTTAGGCAAGTCTCATTCTAACTTCTCATTATTCTTTTTCGTAAAGACTAGATGCACAAAGTCTTTCTTACTGTAGATCAACTCCTGATGATCATACGGAGGATCTACTATTGAACCTCTTCTTAAACTAATCTTCTGTATCTTAGTGCTTTGTACTGTTTAACTTGCCTATACTCTGTGCTAAATCTCTAACTAATAGACTTCAGTGAGGTTGGCATCTTTAGTCTCATGACACTTTACTTACTATCATCTCCTACCAATCCTCTAAAGTATATTAGGTTAATGCCTTCTACTATATGTCTGTCTATCATTCCTGCTATGGCATTGAGGAGCTACAGATAGTTAACTATTCTTAATCTCTACTTCTATCCATCCCTTGACCCGGACTAAGTAAGTCACCTTCCACAGCTTTCTTCAGACCAATATGGTTAACACTATCTGTCTTTAACAAAGAAGGTTGGGGTTGACTAGGACCAGGAACATACCATTGATCTGTCTCTATAAAGTCACATATTCTTAGACTTTGGGAATGGACAGGAATGGTCATCAACTCTGACTGGATATCTGAATTAGGGAACTGTTGTATCTTAATTATCTTAAATCTATCCTCAAACTCTAGTAGAGGAGGAATAATATATGGTCTACCCATAATCCAGTACCAGTACTCAGCTTCCTCAGCCATAATCTGTCCTCTCATCGGAGGAATAGAACTTACATCAGGGTTAAAGGGCACTCTAACAATCCTCATACAATGTAGAGTCACTAGACTCAATATCATATGGTGCATTCACGGCTTCATAATAAATCTCTCCATCACCTCCAGACTGTAGGTTTAAGTCTACAGAAACATCTATAGGGTAATCTACTGCAGACTTTCCTGACTGATCCCCATACTCTCTTATGAACTCTCTTCATTGTCTGAAGGATCAAAGTCTGGATGTACACCATATCCATATATCACTACTAGGCTGGGGTTTCCCTTATTAACTGAAGCCTCTGATTAATCTTACGGAATCTCATATCTATTCTTGCACTATTTGCTTAATTAATCAATGTTAACTATCCCATAACATACCCTAACTTAACCAAATACTTACTATTTAGAGGTAGGGTCTAGGAATAATCTCATATTAGTCTACAAATAATCTATTCAGAGCATTTCTTAAGCCAGAATCCTTTGCTCTGATACCATAATGTAACATCCTTACTTTTATACGTCTTAGGGACCATTCAGTAGCATTTAGAACCACTTACAAGACCTTGGAAGTCCATTAGCCAAATCTGGAATTTTACTCTTTCTCAGGTTACTGTTCATATGGTATTCCAAATTACACAATGAACTTCGAAAAATCATAATTAATTCTAGAAAACTTGAAATGAAGTGATTCAAAAATCTACGTGAAGATAACATCTTTAAATTTAAGGGAAAAATAATTTCCAGACCAAATGATTAGCCAATTGATACAGTCTATTCGTTGAAGTTTACTGTTCATTTGGTCAAAAACTCTAGAAACAGATTCTGGTCCCTTACTTTGGAAATTCATTTCTCTTTATATACACATACAAATGAAACGTTCTACCTATGCACTTAAAGATATGGATGTGTGATACATGCTCATAAAATTTCGTGAACTAATTCCTTCATTTTCTAGGTCAAACTGAAGCCACAACAAAACTGCTTCAGGACCTACGTTTTTACCATTTCAATTTATTTTCTTTCATTTCCAATAATTGTTTCAGCATGCACAAGCCATCAAATAAGCTTCTTAACATTCATATACATCATGTATATATGCCATAAGTATTACAATAGTTTCATCACATAAATGGACACCTTACATGGCATTTACATACATGGACAATTTATAGTATATGCTAAAATCTCAATACTTCACTTCCTTTCTTCCATTCTTTAGCTCTTCTCCATGCATACCTTTTCTTCATGCTTGACCTAAATTGGTTGGTTATGGGAGAGTGAGATTCTAGGGAATCTCAGTAGCAAACATTACCACTTAAATATGCAAGATGGATGCTAATGCATGATATGTAATTTCATTAACTTTCTTTGATTAGTGACATGCCATCATGCTATATACTTTTACATAAAGTGCATGGCCATGGAAACATGTTATTCATAACACATTCAACATCATTTATCATGTCACAACATCATTAAAATATCATATACATGTCAACACAAAAGCATACCATATCAAGCACATAAAGAAGTAAGTTCACTACCTTGCACTTAAGCTTTCCTCTTGATCTTTAGCATTTGCTTCCTAGCTTTCCAACCAATAAGCCTTTATGTCAATCACTTCCCAACATGTTTTTGGATGTTTCAAGGTCCTAAACACATTCATATTCATCACATAAGTCATTAGGATTCACGAACTCCAACCATGTTTAAGATTAACTTTGTTACCCTCTTTATTGTCACAACTTTCCCTAATATTCACTAATCCAATTGGCTCTTGAATCATTTGATGTCTTGACTTTACCCTACATAATTTCATCTTTTGAACTCATTTATGAGCTTAGAATCATGAAATTCCAGCTCCTTCATTGCCTGCTGTACATAATTAAACATAAGCATACAATTCTTTCAAAAATTCTCATTTTGATTCTAATGCTTCCCATACTTGTTTCTCCACTTTACCCCACACAACTTTTCATTTTAAAACCATTGGAACCATCAAAATCATGAAATTCCAATCACTGTTCATGTGAGTGAACATTACCATAAGGAATCTCAAAGACTACAACCTTGAGATTTTAGTGTTTCCAAGGTTCAAAACCTTTCCAATCCTACACAAAATCATCATACAAACTCAATGGAAGCATTAAATCATTGAAATTCAATTTCCTTCCCTCATGAACAGTGCATACCGAACAGGGCACACCATGGCAAAGTCAAGAATATCAATTTGATTCAACAACCAACCACTTAACTAGCTTGTTTAAGCTTCAATCATGTGTTTCTAACTTTAATTTATTCTTTCCCCTTTTATCTAAGGTTTTTGGGCAGCACCTCCCCTTAGATAAAACTCAAATTTTTCCCATGAAAACCCTAAGTTCAAGCTCCCAAATCAAAGGAGAATAAGCTAGGAAAGATTGCTTACCTTTAATCTCTAGCTTGCTTGAACTTTGGAACCTTGAATCTTCTTTGTCTTGGCTTGAGTTTCCATTTTGCAAGAGCTTCCCCAAGGGTACATGAGCTTACGGTTCTGAACCAGAATTGAGGGGTATTTATATCCAAAATTCAAGAAAAATGAATGGCCAAAATTGATTTGGTTACTATTTGATCTAAAGGCCCACATTTAATCTTGGATTTAACTTTTTCATAAAATAATAATTATGACATCATGTGGGACCCATCAAGGGACACCTCAAGGGGTTAGGTGGCGTGCTCATAGTGTAAGGAACCTTCTGGAGAAATTCCAGTCCAATCCAGTACCGATCGGTGCAGTTTCACAGCAATCGGACTATTTTCTGTTCCTAATTTTTTATAATATACCAGGATATATATTCTGTCCTGAAAATCAATGTCTAGGCTTCTCACACCATTGACATACTTGTACTGGCCACAAATTAATTACAGATCCCTTGGGAAATGACCAAAATACCCTTGGTGTCCTTTCTTGCACTATATTGACCCTAAGGGCATAATTGTCATTTCACCCCTCTTTGTACTGCGTCAGGGCATATATTGGCTCAACTAATCATATTTATACCATGTGTCATGTTTTTAGCATGTCCCAGATGACCAAAATGCCCTTCATCCATCCCTGGTACAATCTAGGCATCTAGGGGCATTTTTTGTAATTTTGCACTTTTTCTGGGCACTGGCCCCTTCTACTGATAGACTGGTACCCTGGGTTTTAGGCCTTCCTTGGCGTTATTATGGGCCTATATATGAGGTCATCTGATCTTATTCTATCCATGCTTACATACCGATAAATTTCATTATCGGATCACGGGTGTTATTAAACTCCCGTCAAAATTCACTAATATGTGAATAACTTTTTATACAGAACTTCTTCCAGAGTTCTGTCAGATCTAGGATATCTGACACTATAGGGCACACTTTCCTATAATTTGCCCACTTATATATGAAGTCCATGAAATCTGATAAAATTTCAGATAACTTTTAGACTATCAGATAAATATCTGCTGTCTGAAGCCCTAATAAAATTTCTGTATCATGTCAGATTATCCAGCATACCTTCCTCTATTTACTGATGGAATATGGGACTAAAATACTTCTGGGCAGTTATAACCCTTTTTGAGCTGATCTTTCTATAATTACAATTTTGCCCTTGAACTTTTCTCTTAATTACATTTATATCCCTAACTTTTTGGATATTTACATTTAGGTCCCTAAACTTTTAGAAATTACAACTTTTGGCCCAACTTTTGTTTCTACTTTAACTTTTGACCTTTAAACTTTTCCAATTTTCGTTTAGGTCCCTTTCTTCCTTCAAGACTCATTTAACCTTTATCATTTCTTCTAATATTTGTCATAGTCCTTCTTAAACCTCTTTCCACTATCAGTACTATACAGATAGGGAAAAATTAGGATATGACACCTTCCATATCAATCTAATCATAACAGGTCTTCTCATGATGGAGGATATGAAGATGCATGAAGAGAAGTTAAGAATTATTTAGCATGAGTGATATGTGATTGATGCATATGTATGTAAAGTTGGGTGCTGAAATTTCCCACTATGAACAGTACTCATGGTGAGTCAATGGCAATTATGCTGTAATTAGAAATAGTAAATGGTTAAATAAATGTATGATATTTTACCAGTAAATATTAGATCTTCGATTTGATATATAGAACATCTTATTTTGATGTCTACACATGGAGATATAATTTTTCAAATTTGGGACAAAAAATGCTAGAATCAGGGAAGGACATTGGATGAACAGTAAAATTGGAGCTTTGACTGATGTTGACTTGGTCAAGGCGTGGTCAAAGAGTTATTTTTACCTGAAATAGAATTAAGTTAGCTTTGTGTAAAAATTTGAACCACTTCATTTCAATTTTTTAGGATTTAATTATGATTTTTCGAAGTCAGGTCACTTCTTTAAAATTTACACAGTGAACAGTACTCGGTAAGGTAAAATTCTCGATTGTGTAATTTTATTTCAATGACCTTAAAAGTGGTTCCAAATGATATCGTTTGGTCCCTAAAGTGTAAAAAAATTATGGTGTTATAGAATGTTAGATACAACAAGTGATTTCAAGTTTCTTTAGTTTCACCATCCAATGTGTTAAAGGGCCAACATATCCTAACTCTAATTTTCCTCTCTCACATTCCAAAAGTACATCTCATACCTTACAATTTTTGAATGATTTGATCTCTGATAATGAAGAAGGTATAAAGGAAAGTGATCCCAAGTATGTTGCAATTGAAAACAAACCTCAATTTAGTTTAACACTTGAGGAAGTAGATGACAAATTGGAGAATCTAAACAAGCTGGACAAGAGCAACCTCGCTCCAAGAATATAAAAAGGATGTGAAGGGAATATCACCCAAGTTTGTTAATGCTATATACCAACCTCAATTGGGCAAGTTCAAGTTTAAACAGGGAAAATTCAAGACAAGTTGTGATGAACTTGATAATGTAGTCAAAGTGCATGATTTTGGGATGCTAGAGTGGATACGGAAGGCAATAGGGAAGATTTTGCAATTAAACAACATCTCTCAAAATTCTATGAGTTCTACCACCTTCATGAGGCCAAGTTGTCCCTTTCCTTTCTCTATTACTTTTCATTTGCCTTTATAGCTTGTGATATTTTGTGGCATGTGAAGGTTTGATGAGATTGGAAAAGGATGAACTAGTAGAAGTAGTAGTAAATTTCTTTGATTAATGTTTCTTTGGCTTTTGAATAAAATTCCTCAGCCATCTACTTGTTTTATATTGGTGTCCTTTCATCCACACACTCAAGTGCATGATTTTAGCTTACCCATCCTTTCATCTTTGCTTTCTTGAATTGCTTTGGATGTGTGAAATGTGACTGCGTTCTTAATGATGAATCTACATTGAGTTGTGTTTTTAATGATGATTTGATTTCTCTTTGCTTTAATTGATTAAATTTTGAGCTGTTGTCTACCTATGTTTATTGAATGCTTCTCTTCCAATTGATAGTGAGGACACTATCAAGTTTGAGTGTGGGGAAGAAGTTGTGATTTTCTTTTCCAATGATCCAATAAATGCCAATTTTTTGTTTTAAATCCAATCTTTCATCATAAAACTTTCAGCTGTTGAAAATTGGATTTCCAACTTAAATGCTTGTTGAAAGGTTTTTGGGTGTTAGATTGTGTTGGGCTTTGAAAATTTAGCACATGGTAGTTTATATGACCATAGGTCATGATATTAGTTGATTTCGTCGCGACGTACACTATTGTAAAAATGTCTTTCTAAATTGATTCAAAATGGTATTCTACACTGAACAATGATTCGATATAGAAACAGACCATGTAGAAAGTGTACACTTTTTAAACTAGGCAATTCACCAGTGTAGAAGGAGAAGAATTTAAATCGGTCCCTTTTGATATCAGGAGTAGAATTTACTAATATCTACATGGGTTATAAGGACATATAGTGTAGATGAATGCATTTTCTACACTGGATATGTGAACGTCAGCTATAGATTAATGAATGTTTTACACTGGTTGTGTTTACACCAGATATAGATTAATCCATTTTCTACACCTTACCATAAAGACAACTGGTGTAGATATTGTAATATTTACATATTGTTTCTACACCTGTCGGTATTCTTTGTCCGATTTAATTGTATTTTTAAAAAATGACCCTTCAATATTTCATTAATCCCATCCCTTGAAGTTTCATGAATAAACTGCCCAAATATACGACTCAAAGAGACAGTAGCAGAGACAAATCTTCAATTGCTCATTATATTATTCATTTAATAAAATTCAATAAAAAAATACCACAATTTGAACAGAAAAATAAAAAATGTATTCAGTGACAAATACTATTGAGAATGAATGAATTGAAGAAAACACTCAGCCTAAAGATTGCGTAGGCCCTCAATATCTTGTTTAGGAAATGGGTCAGGTTGATCAAACATCTGAAATATCAAATTAAAATAAAACAAATTAAGGTATTACTAATATATATTAAATTGACAAGAAATATAAAATCATTAAAACCACAATTTACCTCCTTAGTTAGGTCATTTCTATTTGACAATATGATATTGATCATGTGTCTAACTATTAGAAGCTGCACAAGTTGCTTTCTTTAGGTTGCCTTCGACTCTGTAATATTAACATGAACAAAATTATTTGTCATCAGCAGAAAACCATGGAGCATAAGACTTAATACTTTTATTACCTTCGGTGTGATCTATTCAAGGTCCCTTATTGAGTTAGTGTGCTTAAGACCCCTTGCAATTGCAAACGTCCTCAAAGCCCTATGACCATAGTTATGAAGTTATTAACCCATTTATTATAAAGACCATATTTATTACAAAGACCATTGTTATGTATAGAAGAAAATTCGTGTGTTCATAATGTCTTTGGCATCAACTGATGGCTTATAATTGAGGGAGCATAAAAAGAAAACTTTATAAGTGTGCTTACATAGTATGATCAATTTCCAATGATTGCTATAGAAATTAATTAAACAATAATGAGTAATGCATTCAGCAAATACAGAACAAGTATGAAATAAAATGAAATATTACTATTCTTACTCCTGCATATATTGTACGAAGAAACAATCAATGTCGGTTTCACCAAGCCTTCTTGAAATGTATTGAAGTCTCAAAGATTGGGAGGTCCTTTTTGCATAAATCTAAAATGGGTATAGGAATCCGAACTGACCTTGTTTGCCCTTAGAAACCAACTCAGCTTGCATGTACCTACATTTAATGCAAATATGACGTTAGTTAATGTAAAAACTCAACTTACATTAATTTTGTTATTACATATATTTATATTTAAATTATAATTACATCAAAAACACTTGGATGTACCTAAAGGTCAGTTCTACCCAGGAGTGATAATAGATTTCACATCCATATGGTCAACAAAGGTCCGTGGCCCCACGTCGCCCATAACTAAATCTATAGGTAATGCATCCACATGGAACGTTTTTCATATGCTAATAGGATCATACGTTGCATGGCACTCAAAGTGGGAGGTATGGGAAGTTTGCTCGGGGATAACGCGATGTGATCTGAAACAAGATGCTTTGGCCATAATATGAAAGTTCCCTTTACCTGTGTCATATCCTACTTCTTCCCTATCTGTATAATACTGATAGTGAAAAGAGGTTTGGAAAGGATTGTGATGATGAATAGAAAGAAAAACATTGATTAGATAAAGGTATAAAGACGAAGGACTAAAATGAAAAGTTTAAAAGTTCTATGGTGAAAAATGAAAGTAGACAAAAGCTTTGGGCCATGAACTGTAATTCTAAAAAGTTGATGGCCTAAAGTGTAATTTTCAAAAGTTTAAGGGCAAAATAGTAATTATGAGAAAGTTGAGCTGGAAAAGGCCCAAAAATGTTCAGAATCATATTAGTCCTAAATATTCCCAGTAAATAGAAAAAATTATTCTGATCAGTTCGACGTAACACAGAATTTTGATGTGAGGTCCTGAAAAACTTATATTAATTTCTAAAAAAGGGAAATTAATACAGTATCCTCTGGACCTCAGAATCAAATGAAATTTGGCAATAAATTCCTATAATTAATATAAGAATTTATGAAACTGACAGAACTCAAAAAGGAGTTTTGTATAATATATTATGGAATTTATAGTGGATTAAAACACCCCAATAAATATGTTTTAGGGGAATTTCTCGGGGGATTAGCCCATGAAGTTAGTGGACCATGTAGAGGGCCCAAAATGGCATCTTATATGCCCAATAAGTTTTTTAGATAAGTATATAGGCTAGGGCTAATAAAGACCGGGAAAAATATAAAATTACAAAAATGCTACTGAGTATGCCACTATGTTGTGTCATTGAGCTAGAGTCAGAAAGAGGGTATTTTGGTCATATGAATAAGGTTAGATGGTAAAGGAGAATTCCCATAATAGTTGACCAAGGTCAATAAATACTTTTATGAGGTGTGAAAAGACAATAATGCCCTTAAGATGTTAAAGTAAATAACGAAGAACCAAGGGACGTTTTGGTAAATTGCCAAGGGATTTGTAATTAAGTTTAGGCCAAGTCTAAGAATTTCAATGGTAGGAAGGATTTGGATACTGGATTTAATTTTAGAAAGCATATTATGGAATCTCAGAAAAAGTAGAATTATAAAATATTCTAGTTTTTGAGAAATCGGACTAAGTCGGTACCGGATTGAGCTAGAATTTTTCCAGAAGCTTCTTCCTTTGGAAATTTTGCCACATGTCCTATGAAGTGTCCCTTGATGATGTCATGATTAGCTTTTTATAAAATTTAAATCAAAATTAAATATGAGCCATTATATCAAATAGTGCATAAAGTGATATTGGCCATTGATTTTTCATGGAATTTGGCTATAAATACCCCATAAATTTTGATGTAAACCATGGAGAAAGAACCCTTGGGGAACCTCTTGCAAAATAAAAACTAAAACCAAGACAAAGAAGATTCAAGATACCAAAGTTGAAGCAAGCTAGAGATTAAAGGTAAGCAATCTATTCTAGCTTATTTTTCTTTGATTTGGGAGCTTGAACTTAGGGTTTTCATGTGAAAAAGTTGAGTTTTCTCTAAGGTGTATATGATGTCCAAAACCTTAGATGAAAGGAGAAAGAAGAAATTAAAGTTAGAGATATGTGATTGAAGCTTAAACAAGCTAGTTAGTTGATTGGTTGTTGAATCAAGTTGATATTTTTGACTTTGCCATGGTTGAACCATTTCAGTTTGCACTGTACATGATAGAAGGAGATGGAATTTCAATGATGCAATGCTTCCATTGAATTTATATGATGATTTTGTGTAGGATTTGATAGGTTTTCAACCTTGGAAGCTTAGAATTCCAAGTTGTATTTTTGAAGTTATTCTCTTTACTGTTCACTCGAATGAACAGTGATTGGAATTTTATGATTTTGATGATTCTAAGGGTTTTAAAATGAAAAATTGTGTGGGATAAAGTAGAGAAACAAGTATGAGAAGCATTGGAATCAAAATGAGAATTTTTGAAAGAACTATGTACATGTTTGTAGTTATA
Organism: Leucaena leucocephala; assembly: GCA_037074615.1. Taxonomy (NCBI): domain Eukaryota; kingdom Viridiplantae; phylum Streptophyta; class Magnoliopsida; order Fabales; family Fabaceae; genus Leucaena; species Leucaena leucocephala. The sequence continues at coordinate 19,123,115 of CM073515.1, read as the reverse complement.
TCTAGCAGGCCATGAAGGAGCTATAATTTCATGATTCTAAATTCATAAATGGATTTAGAAGATAAAATTATATAGGGTAAAATCAAGACATCAATTGATTCAAAGACCAAGTCCATTAGCTAAGATTAAGGAAAGTTAATGTAGTTAAATGAGTTCAATGTTCAAGAGGAAGTTGGATTGTAATGGATGAATGACTATGTGATGTTAGAATTTGATTTTGAACTCCAAGGAGGCAGCCACATATCAAAAAGAAGTAAGAAGAAAGAGGCAAGGTTAAAGTGAAAGAAATCAAGCAAGTGAGGTAGTAAACTTATCCTAAACTTGTATGTATTGAATGTTATGCTTGGTTGTGTTATGGCTTAGTTAAATTGTGTTGCATATGTGTTTATGATTAAAGCTATGTTTCTATGATTACTTTAGCCAATTATATTTTATATGTTACATGAAAGCATGCGCATTACACAATGGTAACACTTTCACAAGCAAGCACAAGTATTTACATTAATGCATGCATTATTTAGTACTATTTGCTACTGAGATTTCCCCAAAAATCTCACCCCCTCCATGTAATCCCAATCCCATAGTTTTATTAATGATGAAAGAGGATGAAGAATCATGAAGATAATTTAGGGATTGGATGATGTAAATGTTATATGATGAATGTATAAATTGTTGCAAGTACTGATGTTATATATCATGTTTGAGCCACAATGCTCAGGATGTAATAAAAAATAGTAAATGATGAGATAAATGTATAAAAATTTATTGACAATTAGTTAACATGTCAAGCTTTGTTTTGACACCAAGAATACCTTATTTTGATGTATGTACTAAGAGAACGAATTTTCCAAATTAAGGGACCAGAATCTGTTTTCAGAATTTTTGACCAAATGAACAGTAATATTTGATAAATAAACTGTATTAATTTACTAAGCATTTGGTCTGGAAATTATTTTTCTCTTAAAAATTTTAAGATGTTATCTTCATGTAGATTTTTGATCCACTTCATTTCCATTTTTCTATAATTAATTATGATTTTTTGAAGTTCATCGCCAAATCTGGAATACCATATGAACAGTAACTCGAGAAGAGTAAAAATTCCAGATTTAGCTAATGGACTTCCAAGGTCTTGTAAGTGGTTCTAAATGCTACTAAATGGTCCCTAAGATGTATGAAAGTAAGGATATTTCAGCCTGACTCTCTATCTTCACCTCATCAATGGGAATTAGGACAAGAACATCTTCAATTATCACGTCTTCATTTTTCACCCTTAACTTATCGCCCTAAATTTGGATGTGGTGGGCATTGGCCCCTAAACTATGGATGGAACCATGTGCCATGAACCTTTTGAGAGTATCTTCAACATATAGATCGCAAGGTTTAGCATCCTTTGACACTATCCTAACAATACAACAGCTCCCTTTAGTGCTAGGATGGGCTATGTTTGAGAAGATTTGGGGGGCACTTGCTCCTGTTGCCTTGATATCATTATGGACAACATTTCTTCCTTGAGGTTTTCCAACCCCTCTTGTAATCGTGCCTCAATTAAAGCTTCTGCTTGTGCCCTAACCTCTACCTTAGCCTCTACCCTCTTAGTGGATAACAACAATTCCAGCTCTGCCCTCGGCATATATAGGGAACGTCATTGAGATGCTCCAAAGTAATCTCTTATACCGACACCTCCTCTAACTCCCCTAACATGGCCCCTATGCCCTTACTTACCCGTAGCAACAATCAAGATATCATTCCTACCATCTGACTTGAAGGAGCCATAGTCTTCTTGTTGTTTAAGATCATCCTATAACATATAAAGAGCAAACATAATAAATAATATAGTTAGTCTACTAAAACAAAATAATAGAAGTAGTACTTACAATTTTTTCTGCAATCATGGGAGCGTGGTCGCTTGTAAATAATCTCTTCCTTGTTTAATGAGCGTACAACCACTTATATTCACGACGTATTGGAGATGGGGGAGCAAGAGTAACATTAGGATCAAACTCAACATCTTCTTCCAGCCTCTTCCTCTTGGCCCTAACAAGTCTTTTTCAACCTTCACGTAACCCCCTCGAGACATTGTTTGGGGGCAATTATTCTTGAGAGCGTGTTCAATGGCTTTTGCTCTTTTTTCCTATAAGACTTAAAGTAGTTAAAATCAATACATATGATAATCTAATATGTTTGCTTTTGCTGCCAATACATACAAAAGGAAGAAACATGGGAAATGCAAGATTCCTTTTTCACGGCATATACACATGGACACTCTCACTTGTATCGACTCACCATAGCTACTGGTGTAGTCTGAACCTTAACAAATTCTTCTCAAATAGCTTCGTCAATGAATTAATACTTGCTTCATGGAGAAGGATGAGGCTGACCATCTTTGTCCCAACCATGCACATACTGACGAGCTAGTTATGTTTTGAATGCCCTCCAACGCTCAGTGCAATAAGACAACGTCTTCTCCTTCAAGACTTCTTTGTTGGGAACATCATAAGTGACCTATACTAATTTCCATTAAAAGCAGTGTTATCAACAAACAATTGTTTTTTTGGTATTACTTTGCATACAATATACATTAGTTAGTTCCTATACCTAGATAGAGTCCCAAATTTGATTATTTACGCATTTATCAATAGCATCCCAAGTCTATATAGTCATGTTAGGCTTGTTGCATACTAAGAGGCTGACATAACTCATGTACTTGGTCATGTATTCACCAATTAGGTTCCAATGTGTGTCAAACTCAATCGGTAGCAATTTTCCTTCTTTCCTGTATTTCAAAATGTCTTTCAATCATGTTGTACTTTTGCCCCTCCTTTGCGTAAAGTTGCTTTGGGCATCACTTGCTTCATTCTCATTAACACTACCCCTCATACTTCTGTATACGCAATAACAAAATCAAACATAGTAAACAAACTTAACCCTTTTTCCTTCTGTTAGAAAATACAAAACTTATTCCTTTAGCATTTATCCATAGAAAGAAGTGTAAGCATTTATCCAGGAAAACTACAAAACCAAGATTAAACGAACACGTAAATGACAAAGCACTTATACGAGAAAATAAGTGTCAAGAACACGTACATGGTATAACACAACAAGAGCGAGAACAGAGAAGAACGACTGAGCACGGTGAAGCCCCACGAAAACCACACAGCACGACGAGTGGAGTAATGATAGAAGTAAGAAATAAGACTGAAGAAAACTTGAGAAATAAGAAATGAAAGACACACCAAGGGGCAGGCTTCAAAAATGTATTTTCAGTAGTCATTTTACACTAATGTTTTAAATTTCAAAAGACTTTTTACACCGGTTAACATATAAATTTGGTGTAGTTAATCATATTTCTAAACCTAACTAACACAATAACCGATTTAAAAAGATGTCTACTTATTTTCAAAAATGCCATGATCGATATTTTGAATTTCAGAAGACTTTCTACACCGGATAACATATAAATCTAATGTAAAAAAGATTTTAATTTATTTACAAAAATTGCACCTTAAGTTTTTCATATCACTTTTTACACCGGATAACATGTATAACTGGTTTAAATATTCGAGTTATTTTTCCCTTATATGCAATTAGAATAAGAAACTTAATTGCATTAGTGACTCAGAAATATAAAACACTCATACAAATCAATCAGAATTCACTTATTCTTCATTCAATTTTGGTAAACCTACTGAAAAAGAAGGGGTCTCACAAATCAAATCATTATTGTCAATAATCCTTTTTTCATGAAGAGCGACATACCATCTTTTTTTTGGCAGATTAGTGATATAGAACACTTGCTTTGCTTGGTCTGCCATAATGAAAGGTTCATCCCTAAATTTGTATTATTCAAATCAACTAGTATAAATCCTAACTGATCTACCTTAACATTATTGCTTACATTAGCCTACTTGTATTTGAACATGTGAACTGTGAATTTAGTGTAATCCAGGTCCCAAATCTCTTTAACAACCCCATAATAAGGGATGGCTGCTAATTTAGGATTATTATCTTTTAAACTAGAGAAGTGCATAGCTTCAGCCACTAACATAACACCACTATTCTACACACTACTTTTATCATGTAGGGACTTCGTATAAAAGGAATACCTGTTGATATCAAATAAATTCCAACATATCACATTAAATTCAAGACCATATACCAACCATCTAACTGAATCAGATACACAATCATCATTTTTATCCTTCTATTTGAACCAATGTGTAAAAGATTTATTGTGTTCTCTAATTAGCTTTTTCTCTATCATTCTATTATTTTGTTTCTAGATAAGCTCTATATGAACAACTATATAGTCTTGAACTTCATCAATGTTATTCAAGATATGTAAGTGTATTTGCTACAATTCATTACGATCAACACTTTTCACTGATATTCCACGTTGACCCCCTTATTTGGCACAAGGTTTAGGGAGATCGGTAATTCTTACTTAGATAGATAGTATTGGCAAAAATCCATAGCTTCTTTGGACACATATTTTTGAACAATGGATGCCTCAGGCCAATTTGGATTCTTCATATACCCTTTAAGGATTTTTATGTATCTTTTAAATGGGTATATCTATAGTAAGTATACAGGGCCACACAACTTTATCTTTCACACTAGATGAATGATGAGGTATACCATGATTCAAAAAACCCAGGAAGAAACAATTTTTCAAGATGGCACAAAATAACATAACCCTTGTGCTCCACCAATTCATCCAACTTTTCAATGTCAAAGACTATGCCACATATATCATTGAAGAATAAGCAAAGTCAGGATACAATGTTCTAAAATCATCTTGAAGGATTCCCCGAATAGCTATTGGGAGTAATTGTTGCATCAAGACATGACAATCATAACACTTTTAGCCTACTAATTTCAAATCTTTTATCGACACAATCTTCTTAAGAATAGATTAGTACCCAGATGGAACTTTGATTCCTTACAAACATTCACAAATACTTCTTCTCTCATCCTTGGATAAATATTAATATCTTCAACACAATAACTCCCCTCACCATCTAGCCTTAGATGTAAATCCTCAAGTATTTCTATTTCTTGCAAATCTAATCTTACCTTTAAAGCATATGTTAGAACTACCATGTATGTTGAGAAATGTTCAAACAATGTTGTCACACATATTTTTCTCCACATGCATGACATTAATATAGCGCCTTACATAAAGATGTTATTAATACAAAAGCTCAAAGAAGACATATCTTTTTTTCCATATATTTTTCTCACTTTTCTTAGTAGTCTTACTGAAAGTAACATTGATATCTTTCACCTTTTTATAAACTTGTTCTCTAGCCAATGGCTCAAGAGCATTTTCAAATTCTTGGCCACAAAAAGTTTTTTTCTTCAGTCGATGTTATGAGTGGCCTTGTCTTATAAATCTCCTATAACCTAGGTAGATTGTCTTTCTTCCATGATGAAGTTCATAGTAGCAAGTCCCTTCCTCACAAATCGGACATACTTTATGGCCCTTAACACTATACCCTAACAAATTTCTGTACATAGGAAAGTCATTAATTGTACAAAAGACTATAGCCTACATATTGAAGACCTCCTTCTTAATTACATCAAAAACATCCACACCTTCCCATAGGTTCTTCAAATCTTCAATCAAGGGTATTAGGTAAATGTCTATATCATTTCCTAGTTGCTTAGGTTCTAAGATCAACATAGATAACATTACATACCTGCATTTCATACACAATAAGAAAGATAGGTTGTCAATCACCAAGAGAATGGGCCATCAACTATGTATACTACTAAGGCTACCATAAGGGTTCATGCCATCTATACTAAGTCCAAGCATTAGATTTCGTGGTTTATTGCCAAACTCAGGAAATAAGTCATCAATCTTCTTCTATTTTTGGTAAGACGTACAAAAGTAAGGTGTTACACTTTTTGTATTAGAGTAAAGTTTCTGGCATAAGATAGGATAATTCCTAGACCCTAAACCTAAGTAGTTAACATTATGTTAAGGTTAGGGTACTTAGTGAGAAGTTAATATTACTTAAGTCTAAATCTTAAGTGAACTAAGAAGATCCCCTCCTTATGATTGGTTCACTACTTAAAATAGGATTAAGATAAGGAACTTTAGAAGAGAATGTTTAGAGAAAAGTATATCTAAGTCATAAAGTGAAGGTGTTTAGGTCGCTACTAGTAGTGATAAGAAGTGAGGTTGAGACAAGTCAGGTTATAGATCATAACTAATATGCACAGAGAAGTTTAGGTAGTGACAAGAGAAGACCTTTGGTTGTGATAAAAGAATATAGAGCTATCTGGTCATGAAGAGTTGAGTAAGATGGTCTCGACAAAAGTTCACAGAGAACATTAGTCGTGACTAGCCAATATTTTAGTCACGATATGAGTTTACAGAAAACTTAAGTCGTGACTAGACAGTGATTTAGATGCTATTAGAAGTAATAGAAAACCTTAGCTGGGTATATTTCATTATACCCTAGCGTCATAGACTTCTGAGATAGTCTTCAAGGATGCAGTTATAGTATATTGGTCTTAGTCAGCCAATATCTCTGAGGTCTTATGTTCCATAACATAATATGAATAGACTAAGTGGAACAACAACTGGAAGCAATCCCTTCTACTAGAAGAGATAAAAACTGACCAGTCTAAAGTCAAAGAAGTTGACCAGTTAAAGAAGTTAACTAGTTAAAGATAAAAAAAGCTAAGATACAAGGTTAGCTCAAGATAACACTAGGGGAATGAAATAGAATGGTTCCATGAACCTAAAATCCCTATGAGTAGAGATTAGACACTATGGGAATGATGAGAACAAAGGTACCAACCTCATTGAAGTTTATTAGCTAGAGATTTAGTACGAGGTGCTGGAAAGCCAGATGTAGGAGCCTATGACACATAAGACCAGTTTAAGAAAGCGTTCATATAACATCCTAATTTTCTTACGTCTTAGGGACCAAAAGATAGCATTTGGAACCACTTTTAAGGTTATTGAAGTCAAATTACACAATCTAGAATTTTACTCAACCGAGTATTGTTCATTGTCTAAATTCCAAAGAAGTGACCTAAACGAAGGTCAATGCTTTAATTTTACTATTCATCCAGCGTCCTTCCCTCAATCCAGCATTTTTGGTCCCAACTTCAAAAAATCATATCTCCATGTATAGACATCCAAATGAGACATTCTATATATCAAATTGAACCTTGGTATGTCTACTATTTACTGATAAAATATCATACATTTATACAATCGTTTACTATTTCTAATTATAGTTCAATTTCCATTGACTCACCACAAGTTACTGTTCACAGTGGCAAATTCCAACCCCCAACTTTACATACATCTGTGTAACATACATTAATCACATATTGTAACATCATTACTTTTATACGTCTCAGGGACCATTTAGTAGCATTTAGAACCACTTACAAAACCTTGGAAGTCCATTAGCCAAATCTGGAATTTTACTCTTTCTCGGGTTAATATTCATATGGTATTCTAGATTACACAATAAAATTCAAAAAATCATAATTAATTCTAGAAAACTCAAAATGAAGTAGTTAAAAAATCTACTTGAAGATAGCATCTTGAAATTTAAGGGAAAAATAATTTCCAGATCAAATGATTAGCCAATTGATACAGTTTATTCGTTGAAGTTTACTGTTCATTTGGTCAAAAACTCTAGAAACAGATTATGGTCCCTTACTTTGGAATTCATTTCTCTTAATATACACATCCAAATAAAACTTTCTATATATAAAATTAAATATCTTGATGTTTTTACATGCTCATAAAATTTTGTGAAATAATTCATTCACTTGCTAGGTAAACTGAAGCCACAACAAAACTGCTTCAGGACCTATGTTTTACCGTTTCAGATTCCTTTCTTTCACTTTCAATAATTATTCTAGCATACATAAATCATCTCTTTTGCCTTTTCTAAATTCATATACATCATGTGGTTATACAATAATTGTTTCATACAATCTCATCACATAAATATATGCTTTATATTAGATGGCTTTGACATACATGGAAAGTGCATAACATATGCTAACATCTTAAATACTTCACTTTTCTTCTTCCATGCTTTAGCTCTTCTCCATGCATACATTATCCATCATGCTTGACCTGAATTGGTTGGTTATGGGAGAGTGAGATTCTAGGGAATTTCAGTAGCAAACATTACCACTTAAATATGCAAGATGGATGCTAATGTATAATTTCATTAAACTTTCTTTGATTAGTGACATGCTATCATGCTATATATTTTTGCATAAAATGCATGGCCATGGAAAACATGTTCTTCACAATACATTCAAAATCATTTATCATGTCACAACATCATTCAACTATCACATACATGTCAACACATAAGCATACCACATCAAGCACATAAAGAGGTAAGTTCACTACCTTGTACTTAAGCTTTCCTCTTGATCTTTTTCACTTGCTCCCTAGCTTCCCAACCATGAAGCCTTTATGTCAATCACTTTCCAATATCTTCTTGGATGTTTCAAGGTCCTAAAAACATTCATATTCATCACATAATCCATTAGGACCCATGAACTTCAACAATGTTCAAGACTAACTTTGTTACACTCTTTGTTGTCATAACTTTCTCTAATCTTCACTAATCAACTTAGCTCTTGAACCAATTGATGTCTTGAATTTATCCTACCTAATTTCATCTTTTGAATCCATTTATGAGCTTAGAATAATGAAATTCTAGCTCCTTCATGGCCTGCTGTCCAGAACTGAACATAAACATACAATTCTTTCAAAAATTCTCATTTTGATTCTAATGCTTCCCATACTTGTTTCTCCACTTTACCCACACAACTTTTCATTTTAAAACCATTGAAACCATCAAAATCATGAAATTTCAATTACTGTTCATGCAAGTGAACAGTAACCGTAAGGAATCTCAAACACTACAACCTTGAGATTTTAATGTTTCCAAGGTTCAAAACCTTTTCAATCCTACACAAAATCATCATATAAACTCAATGGAAGCATTAAATTATTGAAATTCCATTTCCTTCTCTCATGAACAGTACATACCAAACAGCGCACACCATGGCAAAGTCAAGAATATCAATTTGATTCAACAACTAATCACTTAACTAGCTTATTTATGCTTCAATCATATGTTTCTAACTTTAATTTCTTCTTTCCCCTTTCATCTATATTTTTTGGGAAGCACCACCGCTTAGAGAAAACTAAAATTTTCCCCCATGAAAACCCTAAGTTCAAGCTCCCAAATCAAAGGAAAATAAGCTATGAGAGATTGCTTACCTTTAATCTCTAGCTTGCTTGAACTTTGGAACCTTGAATCTTCTTTGTCTTAGCTTGAGTTTTCATTTTGCAAGAGTTTCCCCAAGGGTATCACAAGGCCACGGTTTTGGGCAGAATGAGGGGGTATTTATAGCCAAAATCCATGAAAAATCAATGGCTAAGATTGATTTGGTTACTATTTGATCTAATGGCCCACATTTAATCTTGAATTTAATTTTTTCTTCTAAAAAGAATAATCATGAAATCATGTGGGACAGCTCATGGGACACTTAAGAGGGGTAGGTGGCGTGCTGCCCATGCAAGGAAGCTTCTGAAAAAATTTTAGTCTAATCCGGTACCGATCGGAGTAGTTTCACCATAACCAGACTGTTTCTGTTCCTAATTTTTTTATAATATTCCAGGACATGTATTCGGTCCTGAAAATCAATGTCTAGGCTTCTCATATTATTGAAATTGATATACTAAATATTTATCTGACATCCATCCCTTGGGAAATGACCAAAATACCCTTGGTGTCCTTTCTTGCACTATATTGACCCTAAGCGCATAATCGTCATTTTACCCCTCTTTACACTACCTCAGAGCACATATTGGCTCTGAATAAACATATTTATACTATATTTCACATTTTTGGCCTATACAGAATGGCCAAAATGACCTCCATCCACTACTAGTATAATATGGGCATCTAGTGGCATTTTCGTAATTTTACACTTTTTCTGGACACTGGCCCCTTCTACTGATAGACTGGTACCCTGGGTTTTGAGCCCTTATTGGCATCATCATGGGCCTATATATGAGGTCATATGATCTCATTCTATCTAGGTTCACATACCGATAAGTTCCATTATCAGATCACGGGTGTTATCAAACTCCCCATTAAAATTCACTGTTATGGGAATAACTTTTTATACAGGACTTCTTCCAGGGTTCTGTTAGATTCATAATATCTGACACTATAGGGTACACTTTCCTGTAATTCCCCCACTTATATTTGATGCCCATAGAATCTGATAAAAATTCATATAACTTTTAGACTATCATATAATTTTCTGTTGTCTGGAGCCCTAATAAAATTTCTATATCATGTCAGATTAACTAGCATATGTTCCTCTATTTACTGGTGGAATATGTGACTGAAATACTTCTGGGCAGTTCTAACCCTTTCCGGGCTAATCTTTCTATAATTACAATTTACCCTTGAACTTTTCTCTTAATTATATTTATGTCCCTAACTTTTTGCATATTTATATTTAGGTCCCTAAACTTTTAGAAATTATCACTTTTGGCCCAACTTTTGTTTCTACTTTAACTTTTGGCCTTTAAACTTTTTCAATTTTTGTTTAGGTCCCTTTCTTCCTTCAAGACTCATTTAACCTCTATTATTTCTTCTGATTATCATCATAATCCTTTCCAAACCTCTTTCCACTATCAGTATTATCCATATAGGGAAAAATCAGGATATGACATATCAATCATGCTAAATAATTCTTAACTTCTCTTCTGCATCTTTGTCTTCTCCATCTTGAGAAGACCTATTATGATTGGATTGATATGGAAGGGGTGAGATTTCTGGAGAAATCTCAGTAGTAAACAGAAACCATACAACATATACACCTATATGCTTGATGTCACAATGTGTGCACTTAATAATCATGCTTGCATAATGATAACTTATATGGTTTCATGTCCTATACTTATAACATATGGCCATAGCATAGAAAGAAACAGAGTATTACTTAATCATATATGTTTCATATCATCAAAGTAAGTAAACATCACATAAAGCATCCCAGCAACATAAGCATACAAGTAGGTAAGTTCACTACCTGACGTGTAACCTTTCCTCTAGCTCTTAGACTTTGCTCTAAGGTTCCTTCTTTTCATAGGTCAGAGCGTATACATAGCATAATAATATCTTAATTATTATTCTATCTAGTATAACTTTACTTAACTCATACTTAACTTGAGGTAATACCCATAATTTGACAATTCCCTAACTTTCTTCATATCCACGGTTAACCTTATCAAGAGAGATATTATCTATATTCTAACTTTTTAATTTATAAGGTAGGGCCCTTAGGAAACCTCACCAGCTGACTCAGTGTTTCCAAAGAATTCCAGAGTCATGTCCCTGAATGAACGATCGAGACCGTGCCACGTGTCCTTAGCTTTCTCCTTTCCCTAGACTCATTCCATGTGGCACTTTATGGGTCCCATGAGGACACCATTCATGCCACCTCATGGTTCTGGATGAGTCTAAAGCTCTATCTGAGCACTTTTCCCTAGTTCTATCTCTAACTGGTAACTATGCTTTATGGAAAAAGTACTAAACTACTATTTTAATGCCACTTAAACCAACATAATCATTGGGCCATGTTTTTAGACCCTTAGAATGCTATCTTGGCCTCTAATCAAGCTAAAACACTCTGATAGATCGATTCCCAAGAAATATCCCTTATCAAATTATGAAAATACCCTTGGTTACTCTTTATTTCCTTGAATAATTCTAGGGGCATTATTATCTTTTCACACCTTTTCAAAGTATTTCCTAACCCTGGTCAACTATCCAGATAACTTTTCTTGACTGTCTAACCTTAATCAAATGACCAAAATATCCTTCATTCATTATTTAATTATTTTATAACATAGGGGTATTTTCTTCATTTTGCACTTTTTCTGGACACTAGCCCTTTTAACCGATGAACTGATATCATAGGTTTGAGCCTCACTTGGCCTCATCCTAGGCCTCTCTATGATGTTATCTGAGCTCATTCCATCCAAGCTTACTTACTGCTAAGTTTCATAATCAGATTATGGGCTTTTTCAAACTCCTGTCAAAATTTACTAATATGGGAGTAACTTTTTCTATATAACTCCTTTTAAGGTTCTGTCAAATCCATATCATCTTGTTGTCATAGGGAACACCTTCCTACAACTTTTTACTTGTATCTGAGGTCCATAAGATCTGATCAAAATTTTAGTTAACTTTTAGACTATCAGATAAATACTAGCTATATGGAATCCTAATAAAATTTCTATATCATGCTTGATTAACCATCATAACTTTCTCTATCTACTGATGAATTTTGGGACTAAAATGCTTTCAGGCAGTTCTAAACCTTTTCTGGCTCAACTTTCTATAATTATAATTTTGCCCTTAGAAACTTTTGGAAATTACACTTTAGTCCCTCATTTTTTCATAATTACACTTAATGGCCCACAACTTGTATCTACTTTCATTTTTGGACTTGGCACTTTTAGACTTTTCAATTTAGTCCCTCTCTTTCTTCAACATGAGCATTATACCCTCAAGGACTTTCACTATTTACAATTTAGTCCCTAATCTTTCACTTACTTGCAGTTTAGTCCCTGAACATCATATGTATACTTCTGAGACTTCTTCTCAATAGGGCCTATTAACATACCTCTTTCAAGCTACATATTGGGCTTCTAAGCCTAAAAATTGGGATATGACATTTCTCCTCCCTTTAAAATAGATTTCGTCCTTGAAATTTCAGGGTTAAATCTCTATTCATACCTTGATGAAGAGTTTCTCTGAGGAGAATGTCCCTTACATTTCATAATATTTTCTTGACCTTTCTAGCTCTTCATAGCTTTTCTTACTATCTTACACAGCCTTGTGTATCTATGGCAAACTTTTATGGCATTTACATATTTCTCATTAATTCCCAGGCGTCACCCATCATTGGGCTACTCTTGCCTAAGCACGCTTAACTAAAAAGTGCAAATAAAAATCTGAAGCACTAGTGCTAACATGCTCTAACCTGGTACTTTATTCTCTTAGACCCTTCTCATACTGTCTCTCTTGGGTCTATCTGGCCTTATAATCTCTTTATCCTCATATAGAGGATTTATTTGTCTCTCATTCTTATTCTTTGTAATCTCATCTTAGGGATCTTTGTATTCTTATTTGACCCCTTCTCATATCTTATAAGATATTCTTTTTTCTATCTTAGACCTATTATCTACAAACTCATAAATATCTCTTACTCAAGACTAAAATCTTTAACTTTAATTACTTAGTTCCTATTGCATGTGAGAATATTCTGAGTGTAGTCCCTAATAGTAATAAGGCTATCTGAAATTAACATCATGGATACTCTTTTTGTTATGAGTTAACAAACTTGTGAAGCTTCTCTACCTTAACCTTTTCCTTGGTATTCGTTATTCCAAAGAAATACTGTACTTATGACTCATTACTTTATTTCTCTAGGCTAGGTCTACTGCGATCCTTAGGATCTACTGCGGTTAACCATAAGCCTCTTCAGGATCTAACTGTGACCCTATAATTCTAGTCTCTGTGAGCCATATTAGGATCTAACTGTAATCCTCTAAAATCTACTGTGATTATGTTGTATTGTATTCTTATCTCTAGAAGACCTAAACCAATAGACTAAGTTACAAGGTTAGCCACTTCCACATAGTTGATAACTCAATAGATAATTTCCCAAAAATGATCATAGAAGCCAATATTATCTATTAGGACTTTACTCATTTCCTCTATCACTCAGAAATTTCTCATACCATTCTCATCTTTTATAACTTTACTACATTTAGCATTGTAGAGAGCTAGGTAGGCTCTACCATGCACATATCTGCCATAATCTATTCATCTAATCTGATGGACATTACTCTATATGAGCTATACTGTCTATTCTCTTGACTCTATCTCAAGAGCAATCTCACTCGATTGCAAGAGCAATCTAGCTCTATTGCGAGAACGTTAACTCCTATTGCATAGATGCTGCTCCCTCTCAGAGCTACATCATCTTTCAAGACTGTGTCTCAATTTATTTCATGTTTATGTTATATCATTCATGCATCTTATTCATGTTGGAGGGATATGTCCTAAGTACTATAATCATCTATCTATAGATTCGTTATTAATCTTCATCTCTAATCTTGTCATATCCCAATTTTCTTACCTAATATAATTGTATAGTTTATATGAAATAGATATGAAATTCTTGGAGTAAACTGTATCAGATTAAGAAAGAAAAGAAAAAGGGATTATGAACTAAGGAACTTTAGGGACTAAAATGCAAATTTGAAAAAGGTTGGTGGCAAAAAGTTAAGGTAGAAATAAATGTTGGGCCAAAAGTGGTAATTTCCAGAAGTTAAGGGACTTAAATGTAATTAAGTAAAAAATTTAAGGGCAAAATTGTAATTATAGAAAGTTTAGCCCGAAGAAGGTTAGAATTGCCTGAAAGTATTTTAGTCCCATATTCCATCAGTAAATAGAGGAAGTTACGATGGTTAATCTAGCATGTACAGAAATTTTATTAAATCTCCAGACAATAGATATTTATCTGATAGTTTAAAAGTTATCTGAAATTTTATAAGATCTCATGGATTTCATATATGAGGGGATGTCATGAATCTGACAAGACCCTGAAAGAAGCTCTATAGGAAAAGTTATCCCCATATTAGTGAATTTTGATAGGAGTTTGAGAATACCCGTTATCCGATTATGGAACTTAGTAGTAAATAAGCCAGGATAGAATAAACTCATATGGCCTCATATATGGGCCTATGATGACACCAAGGAGGGTCCAAAACCCAGGGTACCAATTCATCAGTAGAAGGGGCCAGTGTCAAGGAAAAGTGTGAAATTATGAAAATGCCCCTGGATGCTCATATTGTACTACTGATGAATGGAGGGCATTTTGGTCATCTGGGACAGGCTAAAAATATGGCATATAGTATAAGTATGATTAGTTAGAGCCATTATATGCCCTGAGGTAGTACAAAGAGGGGTGAAATGACAATTATTCCCTTAAGGTTAATATAGTTCAAGAAATGACACCAAGGGTATTTTGGTCATTTTATAAGGGATAGATGGTAGATAAATACTCATTCTAACATTATCAACAGTATAAGAAACCTAGAAATTGATTTCCAGGACAAAATACATATCTTGGTATATTATAAAAATTAGGAATAGAAAACAGTCCAGTTTTTGTGAAACTGCTTCGATTGGTACCGGATTGGACTAGAATTTTTTTAGAAGACTACTTACATGATAATTGCACCACATACCCCCATGAGGTGTCCCTTGAGTTGTCCCTTGTGATGTCATAATTCTCCTTTTTAGAAAAAGTTAAATCCAAGATTAAATATGAGCCCTTAGATTAATGAATGATTTCGAATGAAACTGGAACTGGAACTCCAGATTTTTCCAAATGAACAATGATTTCAACGAATAAACTGATTTAATGTGCACAAGAAAACCTTAGTTTCCTATTTTCTCTTCAAATATCTATGAAAGAGATTTCATTAGAAATTGTAACCACATTATTTTAATTTTTCTACAATTACTTATGAATTTTCAAAGTTGGGTACATGTTATGGAATTACCAAATGAACAGTAAAAGTGAACAGTGCCCCCCCGAGAGCAATTCTTTTGAAAATAGATGTTTTCAAAGCAAGTAATCATGTATTTGGTTCCAATAAATTCTAATGGAGTATAACTGAGGTTAAAAGTAGGGATATGATAAATCCCATTTATTGTTTTTCCATTGCTTTATCATTACTAAGTGGAATTATCTAATTGCATGTCGTATGGCATTGGAGCAATAAATTTTTCAAAACTTTCTCATCATATCTACTCTACCTTGCATGTAATGCAGAAGGAGAGTGTTCATTTATCATAGCATACTCTAACATATATAATATGCAAGGAGATGCAATCATTTAATCATTCTCTAACATGCGTGTCATCATATGACAACTGTAAGGAGGTGCAACTGTTAATCTTAACTTATGGCAACATAAGCCATCTCATTATTACATAATTTGCTCAACCATCCCTTATACGTACACTGCAATTAAACAATTAACTAGGTAATCTTTTAAAGCATTATATCCCTTTATCACAGTCCTGATCATTTATTCGGGAACTTGAGTCATTTACTTGTTTCACTTAGGCTTCCACATTACCTTCTTACTAGGGTATAGACTCAACCCTTCTTTACTCTTTATTACATAGGGAATAGAGGACTCACTTTATCTTTGAAACTTTGGCTACCTTTCTCTCTTTAAGCATCATAAACTGCTTTTTCTTATCTTGTATACATCTACTGCTCTGTTATACTTCTACAACTACCTGAGAAAAACTTTCTTTGTAACACATAATTCAATCCGCGAACTAATTTCTTAGTCATTCAACTCTCACTGTTCATGTAGATGAACTTGGCTAAGTATTCATCAAAGGGTTTCTATTTTCTTGCTTTAACCCTTAGGCTATGTTTGGCTCAACAGAGGGGAGGGGAGGGGAAGGATTTTAATAGAGGGAAAGGGAAGGAAGGGAAGGAGAGGGATTTTATTATTATCTTGTTTGGATTAACATTAAGGGAGGGAAGGAGAGGGATTTTCATATTACCTTGTTTGGTTTAGGAAGGAAAGGGAGCAAAAAAATTTTTATATAAGCAAATTTACCTTATATTATTTTATATAATATTTTAATAAAATATAATATAGGGATGATATTGGGATATTAAAAAATTATGGGTATATTAATATTATAAAATAATAATTTCATACCTCCCCTCCAAATTCCCCCAAATTGAGTAATACTCGCACAGTGAATAGTACTTGCTAAGAGTAAAATTCCAGATTGAGTAATTAGACTTCAACAGCCTTAGAAGTGGTTCCAGATGCTACCAATTGGTCTCTAAGACTTAAAAAATGAGGATGTTATAAAATATGCTTCCGAATATGTACTATGAGGTGGTAAAAGTAGGATGCTTCAGCTTTGATATTGAATTGTAGGTATTTTGGAGGAGAACCAAAGGTTAATGTGAGCAGAATAGAGATCAAAAGATAAAGAGAACAAAATCAAGGATGATAGCCTCTGTACACTTTAGTCACGATCAAAGAAGGGAATTAGTAAAGCTGTACATTTTTTATTAGGTTAACTTGGCTTTAAAGGGAGAGGGAAGCTGCAGGCAATCGAGAGGATGGTTTTTCACCTGATATGGCAAAGAAGCAATACTCCAACATTCTATCCATAATTTCTCCACAACCAACCCTCATATCTTCCATCATTCATCCTTCCATGATGTTTCTTTCTACTTTCTTCATGGCATCACATCTGAGCAGTGATTACAGCACAATAGGAGTCATAAGAGGCTAAGTTATTAGTTTCTTGGTGATGGATCACATATCTTGATCTCATAGACTGCACTGTACTGGGGAGTTTTCTGTTTTGATCTCACCTTTTTCATATTTTAGAACTACTAGATATAGGGTTTTCATTGTATGAGTAGGGATAGGATATCGATCAATTATTCTGAGATTATGTTTTGTAATTGGATTTTGATGATTTGGATGTTAGTTTAATATTAATATTTCAGTTTTAATTTCTAGATAATTGGATTTTTATCAATGATCATTGTTAATTGATCTGATTGCTTGAAATCTATGGTCATCGATCGATGATCATTCGAGGGCATCTTCATCATATGATTTAATTACACACTAAGTGGTTTTTAAACAGCGCATTAATGGTGTTTGAAGTAGCTTTGATCAAAGGAGTTTAAGGATTGTTAATGTTATGGACTCAATCGATCGATTGAGGTTTTATTTAAGACTTAGTGATTTTAAAATCCTCATCATATTAAGAGCAAGGATAGAAAGGTTTCCATCATCAAGAGTCTTTCTCAACATATTTATTTATCAATCCACTTATTTTCCATCTTAATTAAAAATACAAAAAATATTTACTTCACTACACCCTTATTTTATTGCACCAAAAATCAACCAAACCTAAAACCCATTTTTACTTTTACTTAGGTTTGTAATGATTTTATCACCAATCTGCTAGGGTTCCAATAAGAAGGTATCCTTGAGAAGAATGATAGGGTTGTACCTTATACTGCATTAATAGGGTGCAATTACTTTTATTTTGATGAGTCAGACTACGACAATCCACCCCAAATCATTAGCCAATTGTCAATCAGGGAAAGATGTAAAAAAATAGTATAAAGGTATAAAAGTTAGTCTATGAAGACAAAAAATGATCCTCTTACTTGGGAATCTTTTCTTGAGCATTTTTTTGAGAAACATTCTTCTCAGTTAGATATAAATGAGTGTGAGGCTAAGTTAAAGTGTTAAAGTAGGGTAAAAGAAATCTTTTGATGGATACTTAGCTGAGTTCATCCATATGCATAGTGAAAATTGAATGACTGAGAAGTTAACTCACAGATTGAATTTTGTGCTATAAGAAAGAACTTTTCCTATGTAGTTACTGAAGTTCAACAAAGTAGTAGAGGCATACAAGATTACAGAGAGAAACTTGCAATGCCCAGAAAAGATAAAGGCAAAGAAGTCATCTAAGATAAACTAAGAGATAATATAGATTAATGATTGCTAAGCGAAAGTGACAATTGACTCAGGCCCTAATCATTTGTTTGTAAGGATTGTATAGGTTATAAGATACAAATTGCATATGGTTTCTTTGGTAATTACAAGGGCTTGGTGACACTTTTACCTTCATTTTATGACTGTAATTGAGCTATTGTGGTAATATATGATTGTGCTTGCAATATGCTTATAGAAGGGAAAAATGGTCAATTAGTTCTTCCAAATTGGAAATATTTTATTCTTTGATCTGCTTGATCTTTAAAAGGAGTTTTTGGTTTTATTTTGTAGGCATCTAGAAGAAACTTAAAGACCCAAAGTGGAGTAGATAAGAAATCACAAGACAAAGAGAGCCAAATCGAGAAAGCTAGCTTTTGTGATCTGTGGTCATAACCTAAGTGTCCACGATCGTGACCTTTTTTCTTCTGGAAAGTTTTTCTGCGTTTATAGGTCATGACCAAAATATTGATTTGGTCATGACTAAAAGAGACAATTAGTGAAGCTGCGCATTTTTTATTAGGTTATTCTGTAATTAAAGGAAGTAGGTTAGCAACCACAAAGGGAGAACGGTTTTTGCTGCCAGATTTGGCCAAGAATAGTATCATCACATGCTTTCAACTTCTCTCTTCAATTTTTAGCCTAATCTTCTATTTTGCTTCACATTTCTATAGTTTTATCTATTTTTGCATCTATTAATTCATTCCCATACACTTTCCCTTAATCTTTCCATCATTTTTTCTACTTTTCTCATGACACCAACCTTAGATCGTGATAGTGGCATGGTTGAAGCTATGAAAGGCTAGATTTTTTATCCTCTTGATGATAGACAACATAGTTTGAGCTTATGGACGACAATGGGGATGTTCTTGTCTCAATATGTACTTGCACATATTTTGAGAACTTTATATTTAGGGATTTCATGATCTATATAAGGTTGAATTATTGATCGATTAATTATTTGATTATACATTTGTAATTGACATTAGATTATGTGATTACTAATTTTAATATAAACATTTCAGTTTTGATTTATGGTTAGTTGAATAATTATCAATGACTGTTAGTGTTTAATTTGATCGGTTGAAGTCTATGGTTGTTGATTGATGACTATTTGAGGGCATATCATCATCTGATTTAATTACACACTAAGTGATTTTTAACAATACATTAAGAAGTTTTTAAACTAGCTTTGATCAAAAGAGTTTAAGAACTATTAATGCACTGTACTCAATTGATTGATTGAGATTTTATTTAAGAATTAGTGATTTCAAAAATTCCATATCAAATTAAGAGAAAGGAGAACTTTGATTTCATCATCAACAGGTGTTTTCATCATATTTCTCTTACATTTATCACTACTTTCACATTTATCAAAAATATCAAAAAACATCTACTTTTACTGCACCCTTATTTTATTGTATCAATGTTCAATCAAACCCAAAATGCATGCTTTTACTCAGGTTTTCAATGGCTTATTTTACTAATTTGCTAGGATTCCAATAAAAGGTTTATTGAGAAGAACGATAAGGTTGTGCCTTATACTATATTATCGGGTGCAATCATTATTTTAATAGACCGAATGGTGTTACACATTACTTTCAAACGTTTTAGGGACCATTTGGTAGAATTTAGAATGCATACAAGTCTATTGAAGTTCAATCTCAAAATAAAAAATTTCCAAGTTAACGGTTACTGTTCATTTGATAATTCTAGATTTGATAATGAACTTTAAAATATCATAACTAATTATATAAAAATTGAAATAAAGTGGTTCAAGAGGGTACTTGAAGCTAACATAATTTAATTTAAGGGAAAAATACTTCCTTAGACCAATTGATTAGTCAACTAAGTTAACTCTGATGTCAAAATTTATTGTTCGTTTGGTCAAAATTTTTGGAAAATAGTTTCTGATCCCTAAATTTGAAAAATTCATTCTCTTTGTATAGATATCAAAATAAGGTGTTCTTAATGTCAAAATGAAACTTGGCATGTTAAATGACTACTGCTCAAATGTCATATATTTATTACATCATTAACTATTTTTAATTACAAACCAAGTGTCATAGCTCAAACTTTCTTTTGTTCAAGTGCAGAATTTTAACAACTAACTTTACATACATTAATCCCAAAACTTGTCTATAACGTAACCATACAATAAAACTATATCAACATCTAACATTATTCCTCTCTCATGCTTAAGGTTCCTGTTGATTGGAGATATAATTTGGGGTGAGATTTCTTAGAAAATCTCAGTAGTAAACATGTACTAAACAATGTATGTATCAATGCCTGGTATTAGTGCTTGCTTGTGAATGTATCAACATAATGTCATATGTATGATTCCATGTAACATATGAAATACAATTGGCCAAAGTAATCATAGCATAGAGCTTCAACAATTTCATATGAATAACATCAATCAATCAAGCTATAATATAATCAACCATACATTCAACACACACAAGTTTAGGTAAGTTTACTACCTTGATACTTCACTTTCCTTTTATCCTCTTCCTTGTCACCTTTCCTTGAAGTGAGGTTGTCTTCTTGAATACTCAAATCAATTCCTAAGTATTGCATATTCATACACTCATTCATTAACTAACTCAAGTATTAATCAAGAGTATTAAGCTTAGTTATTAATTAAGGTAACTTTTCCTAATTCCTTCTAGTTAGCTTGGCCTTTGAATCAATTGATATCTTAACTATATAATTTTACCTTTTGAACCCATTTAGAAACTCAAAGGGCCCAAATTCCAGCAGTTGCAACCTATTCTAGATAGAATTGAAAAAGCTGCTCTTTTTCTTTCAAAAATTCTTATTTTGATTCTAATGCTTCTAGTACTTGTTTCTCTAATTTACCCCACACAATTTTTAATTTTAAAACCATTGGAAGAATCAAAATCATAAAATTCTAGTCACTGTTCATGCGTGTGAACAGTGACAGAGAAGACTTAAAAATTACAACTTTCTATTCCAATGCTTCCAAAGTTCCAAATCTATCCAATCTTGCACCAAATCATCATTTAAATTCAATGGAAGCATTAAATCATTGAAATTTCATTTCTTCCTAATCAGAACAGCCTTGGCTGAAATGCCTCTTCAATGATAAAGTCAAGAATATCAAATTGATTCAATAACCAATCATCTAAACTAACTTATCCAAGCATTAATCACATAATTTTAGCTTTATTTCCTTCTTCCTCCTTCAACTTGCAATTGGGACAGCAAGCATTCTCTAGGTTTAATGGAATTTCCAACCAATAAAACCTAGGTTTTACCCTTCCAAAACACTTGCAACTAATCTAGGAAATATCACATAACTTATGCTTTAACTACCTTGATCCTTAAGTGCCTTGAATTGCCTTTATCTTTGTTGAGTTTCCAAATTACAAGAGTTTCTCCAAGGGTTCCAAGAGGCCATGGCTTTGTTAATAATGGGAGGGGTATTTATAGCCAAATTTCAAGGCTCAAGGGACAAAAAAAAATCCCTCCTTCAACTAATTATTACAACTCCTTAATCTTGAATCTTATTAGTTACTTTATTGATTAATTATCCTTAATCATCATTAAATTACTTCTTATTATTTTATTATAATTGAGCACATGGTATAACCCTTTCTTCTTCTGGGCACCATGTGTAAAGCATGTGGGTCCCACAAGACACCTCATATGCCACCTTGCACCTTCTTGATTTTTCTTTGAATTTTTATTTTTTACAAATTCATAAAATATTCTAGAAAATCCATTTAATCACATGAAAATTTCTTGGGCTCCATGGACACCTATATGATGCCATGTTGGGCTTGTTTAGGACCAAATCATAATTTTGGGCACACATCCTAAGGCACTTCCTATACCGATATCCTTAAATTATCTTAATTTTTAAGATAAATTCTAAAAATCTTTTTTATTGGTTATAACATTTTTAGAAATTTATTCTAATATAAAATAATTTTTTTCAAAGTCTCATAATTTTCTAAGACTCATAAATCCTGATAACAATTACATGTGTTTCTTGTAATCCTTTTTCGGTGTCCTTTTACCTTAAATTCTCTAACTAATTCTACAAGACTCCTTTTTTACTTTTGTCAATTTTATAAATCCTTATATTAAGTATAATAATTTAGTATCATTTTTTTATTATGATATCCAGAAGATACTGTAATAATTTCTATACTTTTAAAATTTATATCATTTTATCGGGATCTCAAATCAAAATTCAGTATAGCGTTAAAGATCAGAATAATTTTGTATATTTATTGGTAAAATTTGGGGTCAAAATATTTTCAGTAATTTTGGGCATTTTTGGCTCAACTTTCCATAATTACCATTTTGCCCCTGAACTCTTAAAAATTACACTTTAGGCCCTCAACTTTTCATAATTATATTTAATAACCCAAAGCTTATGTATACTTCTATTTTGTACCATAGAACTTTTACGATTTTCACTTTAGTCCCTCTTCTTTATACCTTTGTCTAATCATCATCTTTCCTCTATATTTATTGTCACAATTCCTTTCAAACCTCTTTCCTCTATCAGTCTTATACAAATAGAAAAAAATTGGGAAGTGACAGATGGCGACAATATAATCCTCTCAATGGCACTATTACTGGAGAACCAAGCAGTTGGTTCCCTAGTAATTGGTTGTCGATTCCATTATCAACCTGAGTCATTTCTTTTTGTTTGAATTTAGTTTTTGTTGTTTTCATTGTATAGCATAAAAGTTTTTAGAAATAGAAATAAATATTTTATTTTCTTTGACTTTGGCATTTTCATAATTGCATAGCATTCTACATTTTTTTAAGTTTTTGTGAAATTGCTCTATGTGTTTGTGTCGCGACCAATTCTTATTTCAGTCATGACCAAATTGTTTTGCTGTAGACTTGATTACTCTCTATGAGTTTCAATCGCAAGCTTGAGAACTTTTTGTCGTGACCATTGGCATCATTTGTTGCGACTTGAGTTTTATTTTCAAGAATTCTTGCTCTCTGTGATCAGGAGTCGTGACCTGAACATGCTTTTGTCGTGACCAAATTGATTTATTTATTGTGAAATTTTTGTGTATGATTTTGATTGATTTTTTATTGTTTCTAATTGTTTTTATATTGCATACATAGAGGAACTGAACCATTAGTAGTGCCTTTTGATCCTGAAATTAAGAGGAATCTTAGGAAACTAAGAAGAGAATTTAGAGAACAAGGAACTAGTGAAGTTGTAGCTAAAGAAGGGAGATCAATAGAATCTAGTTCATCCTCTAGTGTCCTAGGATCTGAAATTGGACTTAATTTAGAGATTCTATTAGAGATTTCTAATATGGTTGAAATAATCCTAATAGGCAAAATAGACAGCGAGAGAATGAAATACCAAATATTGTAGAAGATAATAGAAGTGTGAGGGAACTAAATCATTCTCATGTGAATTATGATCTTTATGGCTTTTACACTGAATAGGCTAATTTTAAAATTAAAGGAGTTTTTATTGTAGCCTTACTTAAATTTTAGGGTTTTACAGGAGAATATCAACATCGATACTTACAAACCATGCATGTGATTTGTTCTTCGATGAAGCCTCTAATGACTACATTGGATGACATCTTGAGAAGATGTTTTCATTTCACTATGGAAAGGAAGGCTAAGGAGTAGTTATATAATCTACCAAATCATTTCTTTACTCTTACATGGGATCAGTTGAAGACAATATTTTTATAACAATTCTTCTGGACCTTTAAGACAACTTGGATGAAGAAAGAGATTACAAACATTCTACAACAAGATGGAGAGTCATTACATGAGTATTGGACAAGATTTATAAATTTGTTGGCTCAATGTCCACACCATAACATTATAAAGGCTAATTTAGTAGACATATTCTTTGATAGTTTACTCCCACACAATAAAATATCCTTGAATACAATAGTGAATAGTTCTCTAAGAGATAAAACTCCACAAGTTGGGAGTTATTCCAGAAAATAGCTTATAAAGACCATCAGATCAAGGATCTAAGGAGAATGCCCACATCATCTTTGGGGAACTCCAAGGAGATTTTTTTAGAAATAGCAGCTTTAGGAAATTGAATAGAGAAGAGAATGAACTTATTTGAAAGGTAACTATATTCTACAAAACAAGTTCATGTAGTAAGAACTTGACAAGCATTTGGATGTGAGTTATGCGATTCCACGATGCATGCTACAAGTACATGTGATAGATAATATGAAGAAGTAGCAGTAATATATCAACGAAGAGACAATCAGTACCAGAAGAGAGATTCATATTTAAATACATCTAACCTTGGTTGGGGGATCACCTAAATTTTAGGTAGGGAAGTGGTGATAGGCCAAACCAATTCCAGTGTGCAGATGTTTCTTCAAGCGACTACCAAAGTATTGTGAGGCCTATTGTTCCTACTCAACCTAATGCTTTAGTAGCATCAATATTAGATGAGACTACTAAATTGTTGAAAAGTATGGCTCCACAAATGAACAATATGGATAGGAAAATGACCCATATAGACAACAAGCTAAAAGAGAATTATGGTCAATTCACCTCCATAGCTTCAATTCTTTAAAGTATGTAGACAGATAATGCAGATGTTCAGAGGAAACTTGAGGAGTTAAGTTCTAAAAATATTGATATTACCAGTCATCTAAATCAGGTCTCCAATAATGTGAGTATATCCAAACAAAGAGCAGTAGAAACATACCTTCGAATAATATTATTAATCTGAAGGGTCTGAATGCTATTTCACTAAGAAGTGGTAGAAAAGTTCATTTTAAAGAAGATGATACACTAAAGGATGATATGTGTAACATCATAAATTTTCCCTATCTATATAAGACTGATAGAGGAAAGAGGTTATGAATGGATTGGGATCGTAATTAGAAGAAACAATAATGATTAAGATAAGTTTTAATCCAAATAAAGAGAGAAGGTATAAAGTTGTAAAGTAAAAGGGGCTAAATTGAAATTTAGTTAAAGTCAAGGGACTAAATAACAATTAATGAAAGTTTCAATGACATAATAGTCGTTTTGGAAAAGAAAGGGACTAAAGTGAAAACTTTAAAAGTTCCATGGTGCAAAATGGAAGTAGACATAAGCTTTGGGCCATTAAGTGTAATTATGAAAAGTCAAAGGCCTAAAGTACAATTTCTAAAAGTTTAGGGGCAAAATGGTAATTATGGAAAGTTACGCCAGAAAAAGCCAAAAATTGCCTAGAAGCATTTAGTCCCAAATTTTACCATTAAAAAGAGAAATTTATTCTAATCAGTTTAACATAACAAGAAATTTTGATTTGAGGTTCTAGATAAATTGATATTAATTTCTGAAGTTTGGAAATTATTACAGTATCCTCTGGTCCTCATAATTAGATAAAATTTGGTAGTAAATTCTTATAATTAATATAATAATTAATGAAAATAATAGAAGTCAAAAAGGAGTTATGTAGAATTAATTATGAAATTTAAGGTGAAATTAGACACCGATATAGGGTTAAAGGAAATGTAGGGAATTTTTATTAGGACTTCAAGGTCTCAAAAAATTATGAGACTTTGTAAGAAATTTATTTTATATTAAAATATATTTTTAAAAATTTCAAAACCATTAAAAGATGTATCTATAATTTATCACAAAATAAGTGTAATTTAAGGATATCAATATAGAAAATTCATGGGAGTTTTGCCAATTAGCCAGTTGGACCCAATTTAGGCCTAATATGGCATCCAACAACAAGTCCCAATGTTCCGAGAAAGTGTCTTGGAGCACAAGTTGATTTTTAGATATTTTATGAATTTTTAAAATAGAAAAAAGAAAGGAAAAATCTAAGAGAATGCAAGGTGGCATGTGAGGCGTCCTTGTGGAAACCACACATCCACCACATGGCACCAAAAGCACGAAGGAAGAATTATCCCATGTGCTAAATTATATTAAACTAATGTAAGAATTAGGTTAATGGCAATTAAGGAATTAATCAACCAATGAGTTCAAGATTAAGGCATTGTAATAATTAGTTGAAGGAGGGGTAGATTAGTCCAAGGAGCCTTGAAATTTCACTATAAATACCCTCTTCTTCCTTCACAATTTCGTGCACCTAGAGGACCCTTAGGGAAACCATGCCAAAATGAAGAGAGAACTCAAAATAAGATCAAAGAGAAGCCACCCAAGCAAGTACATAAGGTAAACAATCATTCCTAGTTTATTTATAAGTGATTTGGAAGGATAAAACCTAGGTTTTAATGGTTAGAAAATGGATTTATCCCTTAATCCCCTTGCTGCCCAAAATTCTATAATAAAGAAAGAAGCGTTAAATTGTCACATCCTAGTTTTTCCCTATCTGTATAATACTGATAGCGGAAAGAGGTTTGGAAAGGATTTTGATGAGGAATAGAAGGGAAAAATAATTATTAGACAAAGGTATAAAGATGAAGGACTAAAATGAAAAGTTTAAAGGTTCCGTGGTGGAAAAAGAAAGTAGACAAAAGTTTTGAGTCATTAAGTGTAATTGTAAAAAGTTGAGGGCCTAAAGTGTAATTTTTAAAAGTTTAAAGGCAAAATAGTAATTATTGAAGGTTGAGCCAAAAATGCCCAGAATAAGATTAATCCTAAATTTTCCCAATAAATAGAGAAAATTATTCTGATAAGTTTGACGCAACACATAATTTTGATTTGAGGTCTAGAAAAATTTATATTAATTTATGAAGAAAGGGAAATAAATACAGTATCATCTAGACCTTAAAATCAGATACAATTTGGTACTGAATTCTTATAATTAATATGAGAATTTATGAAACTAACAGAGCTCAAAAATTTGTTTTGTAGAATTTATTATGGAATTTATAATTTATAAAATTTTCGGGGGAATTTCTCAGGAGTTGAGCCCATGAAGGTAGTGGATTATGTAGAGGGCCCAAAATGGTGCCTTATAGGCCTAATAATATTTTTAGATAAGTATGTGGGCCAAGGCTAATAAAAGACCAGGAAAAATGTAAAATTATGAATTTGCCATTGAGTATGCCATTGGGTTGTGTCAATGAACCAGAGATGAAGGGTATTTTGGTCATTTAACAAAGGTTAGATAGTCAAGGAGAGTTCATAGAATAGTTGACCATAGTCAGGGAATACTGTGATGATGTGTGAAAAAATGATAATGCCCTTTGAGAAATTAAAGTGAAGTCAAATACCGATAAAAGGTCTTAATGAAATATAGGAATTTTTTATCAAGGCCTCTGGGTCTTAGAAAATTATGAGACTTTGCAGGGGATTTTTTTATATTTGAATGAATTTTTAAAAATTTTAGAACCATTAAAAGAGGTGTCCAGCATTTATTTTAAAATCAAGATATTTTAAGGATATCGGTATAAGGAAAGTGCCTTGGGATTTATGCCAATTAGCTATTGGACCCAAGAAAGGCATAGGGAAGCCAAATATTTTTTCCTAGGGCAGTCCAATAAGTCCCAAAAGTTGTCTTGGAGCCCAATTCCAATAATTAATAATTCATGAATTTTTGAAAAAGAAAAGAAAAAGGAATAAAGTGAGAATTAGGGTTTGCACATGGTGGAAACCATAAGACCTCACACATGGTGTCCAAGGCAAAGGGAAGAGAAGATTTATGTCATGTGATCTTATCTCAAGTTGGCTTTGTGGGCAAGTTTGATGTAATAGCCATTATGAGCTATTAGATCAAATAGTGCACAAAGTGATCTTGGCCATTCATTTTCCATGAGATTTTTCTATAAATACCCCCCACTATTTTTTGCTCAAAACCGTGAAGGAGAACACTTGGGGAACCTCTTGCAAAATGAAAACTCAAGCCAAAACAAAGAAGAATCCAAGGTCCAAAGTTCAAGTAAGCTAGAGATTAAAGGTAAGCAATCTATCCTAGCTTATTTTCCTTTGATTTGGGAGCTTGAACTTAAGGTTTGTATAGAAGAAAGTTGAGTTTTCTCTAAGGTGTTTATGCTGTCTAAAACCTTAGATGAAAGGAGAAAGAAGAAATTAAAGTTAGATATATGTGATTGAAGCTTAAACAAGCTAGTTAGATGATTGGTTGTTAAATCAAGTTGATATTCTTGACTTTGCCACGGTTGAACCATTTTGGTCTACACTGTTCATGATAGAAGGAGATGGAATTTGAATAATCTAATGCTTCAATTGAATTTATATGATGATTTTGTGTAGGATTGGATAGGTTTTGAACATTGGAAGCATTAAAATTCTAAGTTGTAGTTTTCAAAATTCTTCTCAATTACTGTTCACTCACATGAATAGTGATTGGAATTTTATGATTTTAATGCTTCCAATGGTTTTAAAATGAAAAGTTGTGTGGGATAAAGTAGAGAAACAAGTATGGAAAGCACTGGAATCTATATGGGAATTTTTGGAAGAATTATGTATATTTTTCAAATTTGTCCAAAACAGTGTATAGGAGCTGGAATTTCATGATTTTAAGGTTATAAATTGATTCAAAAGGTGAAATTGTGTAGGGTAAAGTCAAGACATCAATTAGTTCAAATGTGAAGTCAATTAGTTAAGATTAAGGAAAGTTAATGTAGTTAAATGAGCTCAATGTTCAAGAGAAAGTTAAATTCTAATGGATGAATGATTATGTGATGTTAGGATTTGATTGTGGACTCCAAGGAGGCAGCCACACATCAAAGAGAAGTAAGAAGAAAGAGGCAAGGTTAAATGAAAGAAATCAAGCAAGTGAGGTAGTAAACTTACCCTAAATTTGTATGTATTGAATGTTATACTTGGTTGTGCTATGGCTATGTTGAATTGTGTTGCTTGTGTGTATATGTTTGAAGCTCTATTTCTATGATTACTTTGGCCAATAGTATTTCATATGTTACATGGAAGCATGCACATTACACAATGTTAACACTTTCACAAGAAAGCACAAGTATTTACATTAATGCATACATTGTTTAGCGCCATTTGCTACTGAGATTTCCCCAGAAATCCCACCTCTTCCATGTAATCCTAATCCTAGCAGGTTTATGAATGGAGAAAGAGGATGAAGAAGCATGAAGAGAAACTAGGTATTAGATAGTATAAATGTTATGTGAAGAATTGTTATATGAAATGTTGTGATATGACCCATATAAGTAGTGATGGTCATGATATAATGAAAAATAGTAAATGATGAGATAAATGTATGAAATTTTACAGACATTTATTTAACATGGCTTCATTTTGACACCAAGAACACCTTATTTTGATGTCTGTACCAAGAGAACAAATTTTCCAAAATAAGAGACTAGAATATATTTTCAGAATTTTTGATCAAATGAATAGTAATGTTTGACGATTAAACTGTATTAATTGACTAAGTCTTTGGTCTGGAGAGTATTTTTCCCTTAAATTTTAAGATATTATCTTCACGTATCTTTTTGAACTACTTCATTTCAATTTTTCTAGAATTAATTATAATTTTACGAATTTCGTCGCCTAATCTAGAATTACCATATGAAAAGTAACCCGAGAAGGAAAAAATTTCCAATTTAGCTAATGGACTTGTGGTTCTAAATGCTACTGAATGGTCCCTAAGACGTACGAAAGTAAGGATGTTTATTTTGGTATCATAGCAGAAGTTTCTAGCATAATATAAGACAGTCTCCATACCCTAACTTTAAATAGTAAGTACTTTGTTATATTAGGGTATTGGTTGGGATAGTTTGTCATATCCCCAATTTTCTTATCTGATGTATATATACATTTTATATGTAATGGACATGAGATTCTTAGAATAAACTGTATCAGATTGAGGAAGGAAAGAGAAGGATTATTAACTAAGGAAAGTTCAGGGCCCTAAATGAAAATTAGAAAAGGTTGGAGGCCAAAAGTGAATATAGAAACAAAAGTTGGGCCAAAAGTGGTAATTATCAAAAGTTTAGGAACCTAAATATAATTAAGCAAAAGTTAAGGGGAAAAATGTGATTATGAGAAAGTTGAACCGAAAAATACCCAGAATTAGATTAGTCCCAAATTTTACCAGTAGATAGACAAATTATTCTGATCAGTTTAATGCAACACATAATTTTGATTTGAGGTCCCGATTGATTGATATAAATTCCTAAACTCATGAAGAATTATTACAATATTTTTTAGACCTCAGAATCAGATGAAACTTTATAGTAAATGCTTATATTTAATATAAGAATTTATAAAATTGACAGAGTCAGAAAAGGTATCCTGTAGAATTCTTACGAGAATTTACAGTGGAATAAAATACCCGATAAATACAGTCAAAAGAGATTTATTGGGATTTGTGCCATAAAGGTAATTGACCAATAATAAGGCCCAAATGGCATCCCAATAGGCCTAATAAGGTGGTTAGACAGTTAAGGGGGCCAGAGTCCAGAGCAACCCAAGAAAAGTGTGAAATTACGAAAATGCCCCTAGGTGGCAAGATTGTACTAGTGATGGATGGAGGACATTTTTGTCATTTTGTACAGTCTAAAAACGTGCAAGATAATATAAAGATGATTAGTTAGAGCCAGTATATAGCCTAATGCAGTATAAAGGATGCAAAATGACAATTATGCCCTTACGGTTAATATAGTGTAAGAAAGAGCAAAAAGGGTATTTTGGTCATTTCCTAAGGGATAGTTGGCATATAAATACTCAGTCTAACAATATCAATGGTAGGAAAAATGTATACATTGGTTTTCATGATAGAATACATGTTATGGAATATTATAAAAATTAGGAACATAAAGCAATTTAGTTTTTGTGAAATTGCTCTGATTGGTATCGGATTGGATTGAAATTTTTCCTATCAGTATATTTACCTTTTTTAGCCAAACATGGCCCTAAATGATGTCATGCATGGCGTCAATCTAAGGCTTCTAGGGCAAGCTTGAGTTAAGGTGGAATATGGACCATTAGATCAAATAGTAACCAAACTAATCTTTGCCTTTTATTTCCACCCAAGATTTTCTATAAATAACCCCCAAACCAGACTTGATTCGGCATGCATGGTACCTTAGGGAACCTTTGGCCAAAGTTTATTTGAAGCAAGAAAGAAGCACACAACTTGGAGCAACAAGCAAGGTAACTAGCTCCCTTGTTCTTGGACTTTAATCTAGCAAGTTAGTTCTTGATTTTAAGGGATTTTTGTGACATATTTCCCTTGTTGGTGCTGCTGGAAGTGATTTCCATATATGATAAGAATATTACTTTTATGTTATGGATAGTTTAGATAAACTTAAACAAGTTAGAATCAAGTGGTATAAGCTTAAAAATTCAAGTATGCATGTAGTTAGGGTTTTGTGTTCTTGGATGTTACTGTATGAATCACTGTTCATATGTTGGAATTTTATGATTTTAATGCTTCCAATGGGTTTAAAATGGAAAATTGGAAGCATTGGAATCAAAATGTGAATTTTTAGAAAAAGAAGGGTTCACTTCAGTTTTGTATAGTAGCTCATGGTGTGTTTTGATTTTGGAAATTCTGGTTTCATATTTGGATTCTACATGAAAAATTATGTGGAAATGAACCATGAAAATTTATTTTAGAAAGATGGAAGTATGGAACATAAAATGGGAAAAGAATGGAAGTTAGTGAAAAACCTAGTCTTGGAATTGTTTCAAGTTGGGTTATAACTTGATGTTACATTGTAATGGCTAGGTTTTGACATTTGTGAGGTAAGGAAACCATCTCAAGAAGACTTTGTCAAGGATAGCTAAAGAGGTAGCAAGAATACCTAACTATAATTTCATGTTTGCTTGATTGTATACTTGCTTGTTAGTTACGATGTTGGTTGAGCTTGAGATTATGCCATCATGTTGATGATGAAGTATGAATGATTGCAACTCCTTGCAAATAATGTCATGAAAATATGCATGTTAGAGTTTGCTTATGTATTATTATGAAGTAGCTCCCATCTCATGATCACATGTTAAGCATCTAATTAATCATGCATGATATTATAGTTTTTATGACTTGGTATTGGGATTTCTATGAAATCTCATTCTTTCCATATGCATAACCATGTCATGCTGGAAACTCTCAAGGAAAAAGGGCAAATATAGATGGTTGAACTTGTATAATAAGTTATATTGGTTACTTAACACTATGGAAGGATATGATGGGATGCATAGTGTATGATCATGTAGTTATATTTTGAGACTGTGGCTTTGTGATGATGTTTATGATGCCTTAACCAACGATTTTGAACTTTAAATTTGGTATGATCATAGATAAGATATAGAGCTTTAAATTAACACCAAGAATGCCTCAATTGGTTGAGTATTCGATTTACTATGATTTTCTAAGTTGGAGATAAAATCTGGAATTGAGATAAAGTGAACAACTGGAGGTAGTGATGTTCCAACATTAATTTAATATAGTAAGTTAACAATTTTTTCTACAAACTTTTTTGAGCTTAAAGAAAACGTCTAACACAGTTCATTTGGACAAGTAACCAAAGAGAAATGAATTTTTAAAGTTAAGGCAAAGAAACTGGAACTTCCATATTTACCAAATAAATAGTATTTTTTAACGAACCAGCTGATTTCATTGGGATAATGGAACATCATTTTTACATTTTTCCATCAAAGTTAAATGAAATATATTTCATTAAAAAATAGAACCACCCTATTTTGATTTTTTTTATAATTAATTATGAATTTTTAAAGTTAAGTACATGTTCTGAATTACCAAATGAACAGTAACCATAAACAGTACCCGAGAAACAATTTTTTGAAAATGTATGTTTCTAAAGCAAAAGGCGATGCAATTGGTTCAAATAACTTCCAATTAAGTATAATTGAGGTTAAAAATAAGGATACGACATAGTTAGCATTGCTTATTTAAGCAAATATTGCAGGAATAGATATAGGATTTCATAAAGTTAAGTCAGAGCCTTCAGTTAATAAGGGAGACCCCCAGCTAGTAATGATATATGAAGATGATATACATCTAGACTGTGATCCTCTTTTAGATAGTGAAGAGAGTTCATATGGTAGTATGAGGATCAGTTAGGAAGTTCCACAGTAGAATATCCCATAGATATTTCTATAGACTTAAACCTACAGTTTGGAACTTATGTAGAGATTCAGCCTGAAGTTGTGCATGTACCAGATGATGTTGAGTATAGTGGCTCTATATAATATGATTTTGTTGGAGTGCCCTCTAACCCTGATGTAAGCTCTATTCCTCTGATGAGAAAACAGATTACAAATGAGGAAGCTGAGCACTGGTACTGGATTATAGGTAGACCAAATATTATTCCTCCTCCACCAGAGTTTGAGGATAGATTTGCTATGAGTAATATGCAATAGTCCATTAATCTAGATATCTAGTCAGAGATCTAGGAATATGTGACTTTATAGATAAATATTTGTGTGATATTCTTGGTCCTAGTTAACCCCAGCCTTCTTTGCTAAAGACAGATAATGTTGACTATATTAGTCTCAAGAAAGCTGTGGAGAGTGAATTACTCAGTCTATGTCAAGG
This sequence comes from Leucaena leucocephala, assembly GCA_037074615.1. Classification (NCBI taxonomy): domain Eukaryota; kingdom Viridiplantae; phylum Streptophyta; class Magnoliopsida; order Fabales; family Fabaceae; genus Leucaena; species Leucaena leucocephala. The sequence goes on along the minus strand of CM073515.1, from coordinate 19,088,994 downwards.
GATAGACAGAAGTATAGATCAACAACTGTTAGTTTATCTGTAGTTCCTCAATACCGTTATAGGGATGATAAACATATATACAATAGAGGGCATTAACCTGAATCAAGTTTACACTCTAGAAGATTGGCATGAGATGGTCGTAAGCCAGATATTGCCATATACCCCTACATGGCACATAGATCTAAGTGGGTTTCTGGCGAATGATCCACCAACTGATATACAGGGGTGACACTTCTGTATGCAGAAGTATTTGTAGTTTACAATTCCCTAGAAAAGAATGTAAAAAGAGATGAGGGGTAATATAAATATGTAAACAATGTAAAGTAAAGTAATTACTCATATATATAATAGTTATGATGTACCCTGAATATGTAGTTGACATGTATGTAATGCATGTATAAATACTATGATGGCATGAAATATGAGTTGATGTGCTATAATAAAATGATAGTTGGTTGAACATTTATGTGAATATATTACCTAGAGAACATAAGTAATAGTGCTAGATGATGAATGAGATCTATGTGGCTCAAGTTAGTTAGGATCTAGAGATTGACCATAAATGAACCATAGTTTGATCTAAAGTAGACTGAGACTGACATACAGAAAGAGTTAAGAGATAGTTGACAGATATAGAAGTTAATCCATATAGATAGAGATTGATTCGCTCACGTGAGAAGTTTTTCTCGAATAGTTCCCAGAAGTATTCCTCTCAGTTAGATAGAGATGAGCGAGAGGCTAAGGGTTAAAGCAGGGAAAGAGAAACTATTTGATGAATACTTAGTCGAGTTCATCCACATTAACAGTGAGAGTTGAATAACTGCGAAGTTAGTTCACTGATTGAATTCTGTGTTATAAAGGAAGAGTTTTTCTCAGGTAGTTGTAGAAATTCAACAGAGTGGTAGATGTATGCAAGGTTAGAAAAAGAAGTTTATGATGCTTAAAAAGAGAAAGGTAGCCACAGTTTCAAAGATAAAGTGACTCCCCTATTCTCTATGTAAGAAAGAGTAATAAAGGGTTGAGTTTATACCCTAATAAGAAGTAATGTGGTAGCGTAAGTTAGATTAATAGTTACTTTAGGTTCTTGAATAAATTGTCAAATCCTGACCAGATAATGTGATAGATAGCCTAACAGAGGAAAGAATGCTTTAAAGTTTCCTAGTTAATTGTTTAATTGCAATATGCGTATGAGGGATGATTGAGCAAATTATGTGATATGGATTATGTTACCATAAGTTATGATGAATAGTTGTATCTCCTTACAATTGTCATATGATGACACGCATGTTAGAGAATGCGTAAATGATTGCATCTCCTTGCATGTTATGCATGTTAGAGTATCCTATGATGAATGGATACTCCCTTTTTGCATTTCATGCGTGGTAGAGTATATATGATGAGAAAGTTATGTTGCTCCCATATCATACGACATGTAATTAGATAATTTAACTTTATAAGGATAAAGCAATAAATAAGATTAGAGAAAAGGTTAGTAGTGAATTTATAGACAAACTAAATGATTATAATACTTAGGACATATCCCTTCGTAGGGATAAGATACATAAATGATGTACCATGAACATGAAATAAAATTAGATGCAATTATGAAAGATGATGTAGCTTTGAGAGGGAGCAGCGTTTATGCAATAGAAGTTAATGTTGTTACAATAGAGTTAGATTACACTTGCAATAGAGTCATATTGCTCTTGAGTTAAAGCCAAGAGAATGGATAGTATAGCTCATGTAGATAATGTCCACCAGATGAGATGTGCAGACTATGACAGATATGTGCATGGTAGAGCCTATGCAGCTCTCTGTAATGCTAAATGCAGTATAGTTATGAACGATGAGAATGATATATGAAATTCCTGTGTGATAGAGGAAATAAGTAAAGTACTAAAAGATAATATTGGCTTCTATGACCAATATTGGGGAATTATCTGTTGAGTTAGCAACTAAGTGGAAGTGGCTAACCTCGTAACTTAGTCCATTGGTTAGGTCTTCTAGAGTTGAAAATACAGTACAATAGAATCGTAGTAGATTATGGAGGATTGTAGTTAGATCTTAACATGGCTTATAGATAATAGAATTCTAGGGTCACAGTTAGATCCTGAAGAGGCTTACAGTTGATCGCAGTAGATCCCAAGGGTAGTAGTAGACCTAGCCTAGAGAAAGAAAATGAATGAGACATAAGTATATTATTTCTTTGGAAGGAGAATACCAAGGAAAAGGTTAAGGTAGGGAAGCCTCACAAGTTGGTTAACTTAAAACAGAAAGAGTACCCTGATATTAGTTTTAGATAGCCTTATTATTATCATAGATTCAACTCATAATCTTCTTACACAAAAAAGGAACTAAGTGATCAGAGTTAAAGTTGTTAGTCCTGAGTACCAAGGATTTATGAGAATATCTCATCATATATGAGAAGGGATCAAATAAAAACAAAGAGATCCCTAAGATGAGATTACAGAGAATAAGAATGAGAGACAAATATATCCTCTAGATGAGGATAAAGAAATTAGAAGGCCAGCTAGACCCAAGAGAGACTGTATGAGAATGGTCTAAGATAGTAAAGTACTAGGGTTAGAGCCTATTAGCACTAGTACTTCAGATTTTTATCGGCACTTTTCAGTTAAGCGTGCTCAGGCAATAGTAGCCCAATGATGGGTGATCCCCTAGGAAGTGATGAAAAATGGTGTAAATGCCATAGATGTTTGGCATATATGCATACAGTTATGTAAAATGTTAGAAAGAGCTATGAAAATTTAGAAAGGGTTATAAGAGACTAAAATCCTTTTGTTAAGTCCAAATAAAATGGATTTGAATGGAAATGTTTAGAATAGTTTTCTCAAAAGTTAGGAAAGTTATAAGTTAAAGAGAATGTTAGACTTATGGTATCTCAAGATATTCCATGATAAGACAACATAGACCATGATATAGCCAGATTTGGCTAGATATGCCATGATACGACATGAAAAGTACGTAATGAGATACATTATGAGAAATATGTATTGAGAAGTACAATACAAAATAGTTTTGTAACGCTTTGTAAACAGATAGAGAGGCTCCCTTTTTGAAAGGGATAAGATGTTTGAATGTTATGTTACAGTGAAATAGCAAGTAAGAGCTTTCACTCCTTGCATGAAATGCCAGGCATTATGTTATGATTGTAAAATATGCTAAAGCTCTAAATGTTAGAGCTGTACAAGCTCCATTGATAGAGCTATGCAAGTTCTGAGTGTTAGAGCTATGCATATTAAGGAAAATGAATGCTTGAGTTCTGATGTTAGAGCTTTGCATTCATGGGTAGGTATGTAGTCCTACAACATGTTGGCTAGGCATTATGCATGTTAGAGTGTGTGCTCCTATGTGCTCCTATTTAGTAGTAAAGTGAAGAAAGAAAGAATAATGACATAAGTCCTCTCTCTGTATTATGTGAATTATTAAAGATGATAAGAAGAAGAAGTATGATGAGTAATTGACAAAAACTCTAGAATATAGTAGTATTCGAGAGAGTTTGATATGAAAGAAATGGACACTTCTCACAATTCTAGTATGGTGAGAAGTCCATATGCAAATAGATGCATAGCAAGTAAGCAAGTAATCTAATGAAGTAGAGTTTCACTCTGATTGAGTTGATTCAGAACAGAAGAATAATCACAGCAAAGACATGAAGATCAATGGATATGGAAAGTATTCCGCTAAGATGTCCAGATAGAAGATAAGAGATAAATACCCCAATCCTTAGTCATAAAGTGGGAAAATGATATATCTAAGATAGTTGACTGAGGTGCTAAGTAAATTTCGAGGATGAAATTTATTTTCAAGGGGTAGAAATTTCACTTCTTAATTTGTCTCTATATATATAATATTGATAGTGGAAAGAGGTTTGGAAAGGATTGTGATAATGAATAGAAGGAAAAAACAATGATTAGACAAACGTATAAAGATGAGGGACTAAAATGAAAAGTTTAAAGGTTCTATGGTAGAAAATGAAAGTAGACAAAAGCTTTGGGCCATTAAGTGTAATTATAAAAAGTTGAGGGCCTAAAGTGTAATTTTTAAAAGTTCAAGGGAAAAATGGTAATTAATGAAAGTTTAGCCAAAAATGTCCAAAATCATATTAGTCCCAAATTTTTCCAATAAATAGAGAAAATTATTCTGATCAGTTTGACGCAACATATAATTTTGATTTGAGGTCACGAAAAATCTATATTAATTTATGAAGAAAGAAAAATTAATACAGTATCCTTTGGACCTTAGAATCAAATGAAATTTGGCAGTAAATTATTATAATTAATATGAGAATTTATGAAACTAATAGAGCTCAAAAAGGAGTTATGTAGAAGTTATTATGAAATTTACAGTGGATTAAAGTACCCTATAAATACGTTTCAGGGGAATTTCTTGGGAGTTGAGCCCATAAATATAGTGGATTATGTAGAGGGCCCAAAATGGAGCCTTATAGGTCTAATAATATTTTTAGATAAGTACGTGGGCTAGGCCTAATAAAGACCGAGAAAAATAAAAAATTATGAAAATGCCACTGAGTATGCCGCTAGGTTGTGTCAATGAGCTAGAGATAAAGGGTATTTTGATCATTTGACTAAGGTTAGACAATCAAGGAGTGTTTCCATAATAGTTGACCATAGTTAGGGAATACTCTGATGATGTGTGAAAAGATGTTAAAGCCCTTTGAGAAATTAAAGTGAAATCGGACACTGATAAAGGGTCTTGAGGCAATATAGGGAATTTTTATTAGGACCTCTGGGTCTAAAAAAATTATGAGACTTTACAGGGGATTTATTTTATATTAGAATAAATTTCTAAAAATGTTAAAACCATTAAAAGAGATGTCTAACATTTATTTCAAAATCAGGATATTTTATGGATATCAATATAAGGAAAGTGCCTTGGGATTTATGACAATTAGCTATTGGACTCAAGGAAGGCATAGGGAAACCCAATATTCTGTCCTACGGCAGCCCAATAAGTCCCAAAAGTTGTCTTGAAGCCCATGTCCAATAATGAATAATTTATGAATTTATGAAAAAGAAAAGAAAAAGGAATAAAGTGAGAATTAGGGTTTGCACATGGTGGGACCCACAAGACCTCACACATGGAATCCAAGGAAAGGGGAAGAGAATATTTTTGTCATGTGATCTTATCTCAAGTTGGTTTGGTGGGAAAGTTTGATGTAAGAGCAATTATAAGCCATTAGATCAAATAGTGCACAAAGTGATCTTAGCCATTCATTTTTCATAAGATTTTTCTATAAATACCCCCACTATTTTTTGCTAAAAATTGTGAAGGAGAACTCTTGGGGAACCTCTTGCAAAATGAAAACTCAAGCCAAAACAAAGAAGAATCCAAGGTGCAAAGTTCAAGTAAGCTAGAGATTAAAGGTAAGCAATCTATCCTAGCTTATTTTCCTTTCATTTGGGAGCTTGAACTTAGGGTTTTCATGGAAGAAAGTTGAGTTTTCTCTAAGGTGTATATGCTGTCCAAAACCTTAGATGAAAGGAGAAAAAAGAAATTAAAGTTAGAGATATGTTATTGAAGCTTAAACAAGCTAGTTAGGTGATTCGTTGTTGAATCAAGTTGATATTCTTGACTTTGCAATAGTTAAACCATTTTGGTCTTCACTGTTCATGACAAAAGGATATGGAATTTCAATGATCTAATGCATCCATTGAATTCATATGATGATTTTGTGTAGGATTGGATAGGTTTTGAACCTTGGAAGCATTGGAATTCCAAGTTGTAGTTTTTGAAGTTCTTCTCTATATTGTTCACTCATATGAACAGTAATTGGAATTTCATGATTTTGATGTTTCCAATGGTTTTAAAAAAAGTTGTGTGGGATAAAGTAGAGAAACAAGTATAGGAAGCATTGGAATCAATATGAGAATTTTTGGAAGAATTATGCATATTTTTCAAATCTGTCCAGAACAGTGCATATGATCTGGAATTTCATGATTCTAAGCTCATAAATGGATTCAAAAGGTGGAATTGTGTAAGGTAAAGTCAAGACATCAATTGATTCAAAGGCCAAGTCAATTAGTTAAGATTGAGGAAAGTTAACTTGTATGTATTGAATGCTATGCTTGGTTGTGCTATGGCTATGTTGAATTGTGTTGCTTGTGTGTATATGATTAAAGCTCTATTTCTATGATTACTTTGGCCAATAGTATTTCATATGTTATATGGAAGCATGAACATTACACAATGTTAACACTATCACAAGCAAGCACAAGTATTTATATTAATGCATGCATTGTTTAACACCGTTTGGTACTAAATTTTCCCCAGAAAGCTCACCCTTTCCATGTAATCCCAATCCCAGTAGGTTTATGAATGATGAAAGAGGATGAAGAAGCATGAAGAGAAGCTAGGGATTGGATAGTATAAATGTTATGTGAAGAATTGTTATATGAAATGTTGCTATATAACCAATATAAGTAGTGATGGTCATGATGTAACGAAAAATAGTAAATGATGAGATAAATGTATGAAATTTTACAGAAAATTGTTTAACATTTTAAGCTTCGTTTTGACACCAAGAACACCTTTTTTTGATGTCTGTACCAAGAGAACGAATTTTTCAAAGTAAGGGACCAGAATATGTTTTCAGAATTTTTGACCAAATGAACATTAATTTTTGATGATTAAACTATATTAATTGACTAAGTATTTTGGTCTGGAGATTATTTTTTCCTTAATGTTCAAGATGTTATCTTCACATACATTTTTGAACTACTTCATTTCAATTTTTCTAGAATTAATTATGATTTTATGAAGTTCATCGCCTAATCTGGAAATACCATATGAACAATAACTCGAGAAGGGAAAATTTTAGATTTAGGTAATGGACTTCAAAGGTCTTGTAAGTGGTTCTAAATGCTACTGAATGGTCTCTAAGACGTACGAAAGTAAGGATGTTTTATGAATGAAGTTAGAAGTATGTAAATGATACTTAGATAAGTTAGTTTGGATGGTTGGTTATTGAATTTAATTTATATTCTTGACTTTGCCTTATCTTGATGCTTTTGTGCTGTACTATTATGAATAGAAGGAAATGGAGTTTCAATGATCTAATACTTCCATTGAATTTAGATAATGATTTTGTGTAGGATTGGAAAGGTTTGGAACCTTGGAAGCATTGAAATTGGAAAAAGGAAGTTCTAAAACCCTTTCTATTACTGTTCATACGCATGAATAGTTATTCAAATTTCATATTTTGATATTTTCACTGGTTTTAAAATATAAAATTGTGTGGGGTAAAGTAGATAAACAAGTATTGGAAGCATTAGAATCAAAATAATAATTTTTCAAAGAAAAAGAGAAGTTATTCATTTTTGTCCAGAATAGTATGTACCTTCTAGAATTGAAGAATTCTGAGTTCATAAATGAAGTTAGAAAGCCAAATTTTGTAGGGCAAAGTCAAGACAATAATTGATTCAAAAATCAAGCTAATTAACAAATATTAAAGAAAGTTACTTTAGTAGATAAAGTTCAAAGTTCAAGGAAGTTGAATTGTAATGAGTTAATGGTAATGCAATGTTAGGATTTGTTTTGTGTGCTCAAAGAGGGCGGTCACACATCAAGAAGTAGGAAGCAAGCGGTAAAGGAAAAGGATAAGGAAAGCAAAGAGTATGAGGTACTAAACTTATCTACTTGTTTGCTTATGTTGCTTGGATGTTTTATGTGATATTTACTTACTTTGATGATGTGAAGCATGTACGGAAGCATGTAAATTATCATTATTCAAGCATGATTATTAAGTACACATAGTAACATCAAGCATATAGCTGCATACATTGTATGGTTTTTGTTTGCTACTGAGATTTTCCCCGAAGTCTCACCCCTTCCATGTCACCCCAACACCAACAGGGATATCACATGAGGAGGAAGAGGAAGAGGCATGAAGAAGAGATAGGAATTAGTTGCATGATGTATGTGTATATGTATGTAAAGATAGTTGATGAAATTTGTGACTGTGAAAAGTAACTCCTAAGGAGGCAGCGACATATGAGATATAATTAAAAATACTAAATATTAGAATAAATGTATACAATTTTATTGACATTTAGTTAACATATCAAGCTTTATTTTGACACCAAGAATGCCTTATTTCGATGTCAATACAAAGAGAATGAATTTTTCAAAGTTGACTTAGTTAAGTGGTCAATTGGATGAGGAAGTGTTTTTCTCTTAAATTTCATCATGTTATCTTCATGTAACCTTTTAAATCACTTCATTTTGATTTTTCTAGGATTAATTATAATTTTTTAAAATTCGTCTCTTAATCTTAAATTACCATATAAACAGTACCCGTGAAACTTGGAAATTCCAGATTTTGTAATTGAAATTGAATGGACTTGTGTCATATCCTGATTTTTAGACATAGAAGCCCAGTATATAGCCTGAAAGAGGTAGTTACCAGGCCCTGTTAAGTATAAGTCCCAGAAGTATACATATGATGTTCAGGGACTAAACAACAAGTAAGTGAAAGATCAGGGACTAAATTGTTAATAGTGAAAGTCCCTGGGGGTATAATGGTCACTTTGAAGAAAAGATGGACTATACTGAAACTCTAAAAGTCCCAAAGCCAAAAATGAAAGTAGATACAAGTTGTGGGCTATTAAGTATAATTATAAAAAGTTGAGGGACTAAAGTGTAATTTTCAAAAGTTTCCAAGGGCAAAATTGTAAATATAGAAAGATCAGCCATAAAATGCTTAGAACTGCCCATAAGCATTTCAATCCCAAAATTCATCAGTAGATAGAGAAAGTTATGCTGGTTAATCCAGCATGATACAGAAATTTTCTTAGAGTTCTAGATAGCCGATATTTATCTGATGATCTAAAAATTATCTAAAATTTTATCAGATCCTACAGACCTCAGATATAAGTGAAAAGTTATAGGATGGTGTGCCCTGTGATGCCAGATGTCATGGATATGATAGAACCTCGAAAGGAGTTCTATAGAAAAAGTTATTCTCATATTAGTGAATTTTGATGGGAGTTTGTCAACGTCCAAGATATGATTATGAAATTTAGCAGTAAGCAAGTTATGACTGAATGATCTCAGATGATGTCACAGAGAGGCCCATGATGACTCTGAGTGAGGCCCAAACCCATGATATCAGTGTAAGGAATTGAAAGACATGCAGCAGAAATTAACTTAAAAATTTTTCCATTCCTTGCCAGGATCTACCGTATGTGTTTAAGTCAAGTGGGAAGAAGCATTACTCTCAGTGTTCCTCAGCGACTTCCACAGCTTCTGGTCACGACATTCACAGCTTCTCTCCAAGGCTCGTGCTCCCTTTTCGATTGCAAGAAGTTGACGACTCAGGTCGGCTTCCTCTACTAGTATCCACACAAATAGCGTTCCAACCACGAACGACGTGCTAGCGTCTCTTGTCCCTCCAAAGCTTTCTCAAGAATTCATCCTCTCCGTCTCTATTTCGACAGTTTCTTATCTGCAAACCTTTTACGGATTCCCCTTCGGCCTTTCTGTGTTCTATGTATTTTTTTAAAAATGTAGCTCCTAAAATGAGATATATAGGATGCTATGCGTTTTCTTCTACCAAATTGGATTTTGGAGTTAATCTTATATTAATTCCGAAATTAATACAATATCATATATTGTATAATTTGATAAGAAACTAATTAAATAAATAATATTTATATTAAATCCATCCCACAGATTTAATTCACCTATTTATTTAACTTAAAATAAAGATCAGACTTAACTATATTTGATTTATTCTCATAAATAAAATTTGAGATATCATATCAATTTCAATTTCAAATTCAATCGTAATAGAGATTTAATTTATCCTTAAATTAAATCTTATAAATATATCTTATATGAGATATCCTATCAATTTGAATTTTAAATTCAACCGTGATAGAGATTTAATTTTTTCTTATAAATTAAATTTTATAAATATCTCTTATATGAGATATCCTATCAATTTGAATTTTAAATTCAAACGTGATAGAGATTTAATTTATCCTTATAAATTAAATCTCATATATCTCTTATATAATGTATATATACGAATATAAATATAAATAAATATATACATCCACCCTGGATCATTCATTGAATCTGGACATGTCTTAGATTCAATGAATCTGGACATCATAGCTCGTGTTGGGCTATTTTGTGTGTGACCCTGTAGGCCCATATGAAGTTGGCAGTTGACCATTTGCTATACCGGCCCACAAGTCGCAAGTGGTCTCTAGCAAGACATAACGACTACCCAAATCATATGAGGATCGTTAAACGATGTAACCTTTTATACAACCATATCATGTCCCTTCTGTCACGTGATATTTTGGTTATGGACGAGGCATGGATAATGTCATCCTCCTATTCCCAACCATTACTTTCTCTATCCCTGAGTAGTCTGACTATAAAAATGGAACTACCTTTCCATTACAGTATAGCCATACATTTCTCAGACTCACTTATCGAGGGGCCCAGCAATATCTCTTTACGAATATGAGGGATAAATTCCATCTTAACCATTCACATTCCTCCGCATGGAAAACCACTAAGCCTGAACATAGTCTTTATGATTACTCGGTCAAAAGTGACTTTTGACTAGGTCAAAGCTGAGCGTTTGTCATGTAGGAATCCATCATGATCTCAGGTCAAAGGGCATAGTGACATGGTTTATTTATGAGAGAAGCTTATGACGTAACCCATGCAGCTCTCTTATAGCGGGTCGGTCCAATACCTTGTACTCTTACATGTGCCTATGACTTTGATTTATATCTCTATACATCTTCAAAGTTATACTGGCCTTATTTCATCTCTGCTCCCATATAGATGACCGACCAGGGATATTTAGGATAAGATTATGAATTATCCAAGGATGGTCATCACAGTAAATATGCAAATAATATGATAACACAATTAATAAATTCATAAATCAATAATGTTCATAAGAGAATGATTGGCCCCTAGGGCACAATTTCCAACAACCTCCCACTTGCACTAGGTACAATCATTAATTTGACTAATTCCCATTGACCTAACATGACGCTCATGCTTTGCCTGCACAAGCGGCTTTATTAGAGGATCAGCAACATTATCTGCTCCTGCTACTTTGCATATTTTTATATCACCTCTATCGTTGATTTCTCTGATGAGATGAAATCGCCTGAGTATATGCTTAGTCCTTTGATGTGACCTAGGCTCTTTAGCCTGTGCAATGGCACTGCTATTGTCACATAGCAAAGTTATTGGATCTGAGATGGTAGGTATCACCCCTAGTTCTGTGATAAACTTCCTGATCCAGACGGCTTCCTTAGCTGCATCAGATGCTGCTATATACTCAGCTTCCATTGCAGAATCTGCTACAGTGCCCTGCTTAGAGCTCTTCCAGCTTACTGCTCCATTATTAAGGAGAAATATATATCCAGACTGCGATTTTTGGTCATCTTGGTCAGTTTGGAAACTTGCATCTGTGTAACCAGTTACACAGAGTTCGTCATCTAATCCACCATAGACAAAAAATAAGTCCTTAATCCTTCTTAAGTACTTAAGGATATTCTTGACAGCAGTCCAATGGCCCTCACCAGGGTCCTATTGATATCTGCTAGTCATACTTAAGGCAAATGAGACATCCGGTCGAGTACATAACATGGTGTACATGATAGATCCTATGATCGAGGCATATGGAACTTTACTCATGTGACCTCGCTGATCAGATGTATTAGGACACAGATCTTTGCTGAGGTGACTACCATGAGACATGGGTATGAAACCCCTCTTCGATTCGTACATACTAAACCTATGCAGTATTTTGTCTATGTATGTACTCTGAATGAGTCCTAAAAGTCTTTTAGATCTATCTCTATAGATTCTGATTCCTAGGATGTAGGTGGCTTCACCCAAGTCTTTCATCGAGAAAGACTTTCCTAACCAAGACTTGACAATCTACAAGGTAGGAATGTCATTCCCAATAAGTAGGATGTCATCAACATAGAGTACCAAAAATGCAACTGTGCTCCCACTAATCTTCTTGTACACACAAGGTTCATCAACATTTTGAAGAAATCCAAACTCTTTGACTACTTCATCAAAACGATGATTCCAACTCTGAGAGGCTTGCTTTAGTCTATAAATGGACCTTTGAAGCTTGCACACTTTACCAGAGTCCTCAGAACGCACAAACCCTTCAGGTTGTGTCATGTACACATCCTCAAGGAGCTTTCCATTAAGGAAGGTTATCTTGACATCCATCTGCCATATTTCATAGTCATAATATGCTGCTATGGCAAAGAGGATTCTGATTGATTTGGCCATTGTAACTGGGGAAAAGGTCTCGTCATAATCCACACCATGAGTTTGAGTAAATCTTTTTACAACCAGTCGTGCCTTGAAGACATTTATATTGCCATCCATGTCATTTTTCTCCTTAAAAACCCACTTACACCCGACAGTTTTTACACCTTCAGGCGGATCGACTAAGGTCCAAACCTTATTGTCGTACATGGATTGCATCTCAGACTTTATGGCATTAAGCTATTTTTCAGAGTTTGGTCCTACTATAGCTTCTCAATAGGTAGTCGGCTCATTATGCTCAATGAGCAACACATCACGACTATCAGAAATCAGAAATCCATATCTCTGAGGCTGAAGTCGTGTCCTATTAGACTTCCGTGGACCTTGCGTGACTTGAGGAGTCTCAACAACTTGTTGTGAGTCTTCTCTGTTTTCCATCTGCAGTTATGTGGTGTCTTGTGGCTCTCGAACTTCTTCGAGGTGTACCTTACTCCCACTGGTTCTTTTAGAGATAAATTCTCATTCGAGAAAGATACCATTTCTGACAACAAATACTTTGCTATCAACAGGGTTGTAGACATAATATCCCTTGGTTTCCTTAGGATATCCCACAAAAAGGCAACTTGAGGATTTGGGCGCTAATTTATCTAAGGCTTGTTGCTTAACATAGACCTCGCATCCCTAAATCTTGAGGAAAGACAAACTAGACGTCCTCCCAGTCCATATCTCATACGGAGTCTTTTCAATTGCCTTAGATGGAACACGATTGAGTGTGAATGTAGCTGTCTTTAGGGCATGGACCCAAAAGAAGGGCGGAAGATCTATTCGACTTATCATGGATCGAACCATATCTAATAGTGTTTGATTCCTCTGTTCAGAAATGCCATTCCATTATGGTGTCCCTGGAGGAGTCAATTGTGAGACTATCCCACAACTCCTAAGATGATCTATAAACTCTTGGCTCAAATATTCACCACCCCGATCAGATCGAAGGGCTTTAATTGTTTTGTCAAGTTGGTTTTGTACTTCATTTTGAAATATTTTGAACTTTTCAAAAGATTCAGATTTATGTTTCATCAGATAGATATACCCATATCTACTGAAATCATCTATGAATGTTATGAAGTACGAATAACCTCCTCTGGTATTTGTGTTCATTGGTCCACACACATCTGTATGTATGAGGCCCAATAAATCAGTGGCCCTCTCACTGTGCCTAGTGAAAGGTGACTTTGTCATCTTTCCTAACAAGCAAGACTCGCAAGTGTCATATGATTCAAAATCAAATGAGTTTAGAAATCCATCTTGATGGAGTTTGGAAATGTATTTCTCATTTATGTGGCCCAGACGATAGTGCCAAAGGTATGTCAGATTCAAATCGTTTGGTTTGACCCTTTTGGCGGTTATGTTATAGATATTTCTATGATTGGGTTATTCCAAATTTAATATGTAATGATCAACATGCAAATCACCATGAGCATAGAAAACATCATTACGATAAATAGAACATCTACTATTCCCAGCAATGGAAGTGAAACCTTATCGAAATAAGAAAGTGAAACAATGTTACTACTTAAAGCAGGAACATAATAGCAATTATTCAAAACTAACAAAAGCCCAGTGGGCAGAACTAATTCATAAGTGCCTACAGCTAACGCAGCAACCCTTACTCTGTTTCCAACTCGTAGGTCAACCTCGCCCTTTTTTAACTTCCTACTGTCCTTTAGTCCCTGCATATTTGTACAAATGTGAGAACCACATGCAGTATCTATCATATCCTAATTTTTCCCTATCTGTATAGTATTGATAGTGGAAAGAGGTTTAGAAAGGATTATGACGAAGGTAAGAAGGAATGATAAAGGTTATATGAGTCCTGAAGAAGGAGAAGGACTAAAACGTAAAGTAGAAAATGTTAAAGGCCAAAAGTTAAAGTAGAAACAAGATTTGGGCCCAAAGTGGTAATTTTCAAAAGTTTAGGGACCTAAATGTAATTAAGTAAAAAGTCAGGGACCCAAATGTAATTATGGAAAAGTTGAGCCAAAACAGGCCAAAAATGCCCGGAATCAGATCAGACTCAAATTTTACCAGTAGATAGATATAATTATTCTGGTCAGTTTAACGCAACACAGAATTTTGATTTGAGGTCCTGATTAATTGATATAAATTCCTGAAGTCAGCAGGAATTATTGCAGTATTTTTCATATCTCAGAATCAGATGAAACTTTACTGTAAATTCTTATATTTAATATATGAATTTATCAAACTGACAGAGTCAGAAAAGGAGTCTTGTAGAATTCTTACGAGATTTTATGGTAGAATAGAATACCCGATAAATAGGATCGGGAGAGGTGTCTTGGGATTTGTGCCATAAAGGGCATAAAGGCAATGAGCACAAACTAAGGCCCAAATGGCGCCATAGTAGGCCTAATGTGATGACTAGACAGTTAAGTGGGTCAGAGTACAGAGCAGTCCAGGATAAGTGCGAAATTACAAAAATACCCCTAGATGCCCAGATTATACCAGAGATGGATGAAAGGCATTTTGGTCATCTGGGACAGGCTAAAAACGTGGCACATGGTATAAATATGATTAGTTGAGCCAATATATGCCCTGAGGCAGTACAAGAAGGGGTCAAATGACAATTATGCCCTTAGGGTCAGTACAGTGCAAGAAAGGACACAAAGGGTAGTTTGGTCATTTCCCAAGGGATGGATGGCAGATAAATACTCAGTCTAACATTTTCAATGGTATGAGAAGCCTAGACATTAATTTCCAGGATATAATACATATCCTGGTATATTATAAAAAATTAGGAACAAAACACAGTCCGGTTGTTGTGAAACTGCACTGATCGGTACCGGATTTGACTGGAATTTCTCCAGAAGGTTCCTTACACTATGAGCACGCCACCTAACCCCTTGAGGTGTCCCTTGAGCTGTCCCACATGATGTCATAATTATTATTTTATGAAAAAGTTAAATCCAAGATTAAATGTGGGCCTTTAGATCAAATAGTAACCAAATCAATCTTGGCCATTCATTTTTCTTGGATTTTGGCTATAAATACCCCCTCATTCTGCAGCAAACCGTAGCTTCATGGACCCTTGGGGAAACTTTTGCAAAATGGAAACTCAAGCCAAGACAAAGAAGATTCAAGGTTCCAAAGTTCAAGCAAGCTAGAGATTAAAGGTAAGCAATCTCTCCTAGCTTATTTTCCTTTGATTTGGGAGCTTGAACTTAGGGTTTTGATGGGAGAAAAGTTGAGTTTTCTCTAAGGGGTGGTGCTGCCCAAAGACCTTAAAGGAAAGGGGAAAGAATAAATTAAAGTTAGAAACACATGATTGAAGCTTAAACAAGCTAGTTAAGTGGTCGGTTGTTGAATCAAATTGATATTCTTGACTTTGCCATGGTGTGCCCTATTCAGTATGCACTGTTCATGAGGGAAGGAAGTTGAATTTCAATGATTTAATGCTTCCATTGAGTTTATATGATGATTTTGTGTAGGATTGGAAAGGTTTTGAACCTTGGAAACATTAAAATCTCAAGGTTGTAGTCTTTGAGATTCCTTACGGTTACTGTTCACTCGCATGGTTCCAATGGTTTTAAAATGAAAAGTTGTGTGGGGTAAAGTGGAGAAACAAGTATGGGAAGCATTAGAATCAAAATGAGAATTTTTGAAAGAATTGTGTGCTTATGTTCAATTCTGTACAGCATGCCATGTAGGAGCTGGAATTTCATGATTCTAAGCTCATAAATGAGTTCAAAAGATGAAATTGTGTAGGGTAAAGTCAAGACATCAATTGGTTCAAGAGCCAAGTGGATTAGTGAAAATTAGATAAAGTTATGACAATAAAGAGTGTAACAAAGTTAGTCTTGAACATGGTTGGAGTTCATGAGTCCTAATGAGTTATGTGATGAATATGAATGTGTTTAGGACCATGAAACATCCAAGAAGATGTTGCAAAGTGATGGACATAAATGCTTCATGGTTGGAAAGCTAGGGAGCAAGGGCTAAAGGTCAAGAGAAAAGCTTAAGTGCAAGGTAGTGAACTTATCTCTTTATGTGCTTGATGTGGTATGCTTATGTGTTGACATGTATATGTTATTTGAATGATGTTGTGACATGATTAATGATGTTCAATGTATTGGGAATAACATGTTTCCATGGCCATGCACTTTATGTAAAAGTTTTAAGCATGTTGGCATGTCACTAATCAAAGAAAGTTTAATGAAATTACATATCATGTATTAGCATCCATCTTGCATATTTAAATAGTAATGTTTGCTACTGAGATTCCCTAGAATCTCACTCTCCCATAACCAACCAATTTAGGTCAAGAATGAAGAGAAGGTATGCATGGAGAAGAGCTAAAGAATGGAAGAAAGGAAGTGAAGTATTGAGATTTTAGCATATACTATAAATTGTCTATGTATGTAAATGCCATGTAAGGTGTCCATTTATGTGATGAAACTATTTTAATACTTATGGCATATGTACATGATGTATATGAATGTTAAGAAGCTTATTTGATGGCTTGAGCATGCTGAAACAATTATTGGAAATGAAAGAAAAGAAACTGAAATGGTAAAAACGTAGGTCCTGAAGCAGTTTTGTTGTGGCTTCAGTTTGACCTAGCAAATGAAGGAATTAGTTCACGAAATTTTATGAACATGTAGCACACATCCAGAGATTTAAATTCATAGGTGGAACATTTCATTTGGATGTGTATATCAAGAGAAATGATTTTCCAAAGTAAGGGACCAGAATCTGTTTCCAGAGTTTTTGACCA
Organism: Leucaena leucocephala; assembly: GCA_037074615.1. Taxonomy (NCBI): domain Eukaryota; kingdom Viridiplantae; phylum Streptophyta; class Magnoliopsida; order Fabales; family Fabaceae; genus Leucaena; species Leucaena leucocephala. The sequence goes on along the minus strand of CM073515.1, from coordinate 19,071,899 downwards.
AATGAACAGTAAACTTCAACGAATAAACTGTATCACTTGGCTAATCATTTGGTCTAGAAATTATTTTTCCCTTAAACTTCAAGATGTTATGTTCATTTAGCTTTTTGAACCACTTCATTTTGATTTTTTTTAGAATTAATTATTAATTTTCGAAGTTTGTTGCGTAATCTGGAATACCATATGAACAGTAACCCGAGAAAGTAAAATTCCAGATTTGGCTAATGGACTTCCAAGGTCTTGTAAGTGGTTCTAAATGCTACTGAATGGTCCGTAAGACGTATAAAAGTAAGGATGTTACAGTATCTAATACCCATGAGGTGGAAGTAGAAAGATTAATGTCTATAACATAAATACCTGAAGTGATAGCCCCGCTATCCTTCTTGTTCTTTTTCATATCTTCGAGGTAGAGTTTGTAATTCCTCTTCCAATGGCCAGGTTCATTGCAGAAGAAGTAGACTCCTTCCTTCGAAGGCTTTGCCTTCTTTGGTGTAGGCTTGGTTTCAGGCTTGCCTGACTCTTTGGTCTTACCTGATGAGCCATGACCCTTCCCCTTGCCTTTGCCTTTTTTTTTTCATACCCTTTCCTTTCTGAACCATCAAAACAATACTGGGCTTCTTCTTAAGACTCAGCTCAGTAGTTTTAAGCATCCCATGCAGTTCAGAAATAGATTTCTCCATGTTGTTCATGTTGTAGTTCATGACAAACTGGTCATAACTTTCTGGGAGAGGTTTCAAGATCAAATCCGTAGCTAACTCCTGACTCATGGGAAATCCAGGCCTCTTAAGGTGATCAATATACCCTTTCATCTTTAAGACAAGAGTACTGACTGATGCACCTTCAGTCATCTTGCAGGAATATAAGGCCTTAGTGGTCTCATAAGCCTCTATGTGTTCCAGATATCTTTAGAGCTCTTGAACCATAGTGGCTAGCATCAAGCATCCCACATCGATAGAGTATTCCTTATGCTTCGTGTAAGCATCTCTCTAAGCTCTAGGAGCTTTGGCCGTTGGCTCCTCAGGAATGGGTTGATATAGGACATGCGCCTTTCTTTCCTGCTTGAGAACAATTCTCAAGTTCCTAAACCAGTCAAGAAAGTTTGTCCCATTGAGTTTGTCCTTCTCAAGGACAAATCGTAGCGATAATGTAGCAGTATTACTAGTCGTCATGATTCTACAATTAAAATATGCAATTTAATTAGCAATCTCCCACTAAATAAATAACCCTCAATGCAATAGTTAGTGGACTAAGATCCATATTTGGCTCAAACTTAAGTCTGCTTTGGCAGGATGCTTAAATTAAGTTATTTAGGTAAGTCACACCTTTACCAATTACATCAAATGTAACTCTTAGATGTTCATGGGATCCTATCATCATATGATTTGTCATGTTTTTAATCCCATCTAATGCCTTGAGACCCAAAACCGTTTTGTTAATCTCAATTAAGTCAAACAATAATAAACATGTGAGAGTAGCACCATTACTCTTGCTTATCTCCCCAAGATAACTTAAAAGCACCCACTTTGGTCGAGTCCACAATTGAGCGATCGAGGTTTTGACAAGTGTTCATAAATTGACGGCATTATGACTTAAGATTTCATTTAGATGGCTTAATTTAACTACCTGGTTTATAAGAATGCATATTTCTCAGTTTGTATCTCATACAAGTAATATGCATGTTTTTGATATAATCATAAGACGCATAATTTAAACGTGATACAATATGGCTCACCTATCCTAAGTCCCCTCAAGCCATGAGAGGAGCTCTCTAGTAGGAAGAGGGAAATTACATATAGAAACCTCTTTAATATTCGAGGGGAGTGAGATGAGAAGAGAAAGTACATTGAGACTATATATAGGAAGGCACGACACGCAGGCCGTATTTAAAAAAATTACAACACTTGCAATCTAGAGCCAAATTGTTCACCATACCCAAGCATTCAAGAATCAACATTCAGATTTAATTGAAGGGCAATTAATATTTCAAAACTAAAATATTCACAAAACAATATATGTTACGGTTATGTTGCGCTGTGAACAGGTAGCCATAACGGTCCCGTTAGCCGGTTAGTGGGCGGGGTCTAGGGCTAGCGCCCTGAGAAAAAAATTATTTCATAAATAATCACGAATCTGAATTCGGTTTTCTTAGACCCCATCTATGTTAATTGATCAAATCAAAATGTATCACCACTAATTTCAATTCCCTTTTTGGATTCCTTTTCTGTCATACATAACATGGATCCCTTATATGTCACACATAAAACGCATATTATATGATCGGCTATGACTAACACATATCATATGAATGAATAATCAAGCCTAACTTAAACACAAAACAGCATGGCTCTTATACCACTGTAAGAAATTGAAAGACACGCAGCGGAAATTAACTTAAAATAGTTTCCATTCCTTGACAGGATTTACCGTATGTGTTTAAGTCAAGTGGGAAGAAGCATTACCCTCAGTGTTCCTTAGCGACTTCCACAGCTTCTGGTCACGACGTTCACAGCTTCTCTCCACGGCTCGTGCTCCCTTTCTGATCGTAAGAAGTCGATGACTCAGGTCGACTTTCTCTACTGGTATCCACACGAACAGTGTTCCAACCACGAACGACATGCTAGCGTCTCTTATCCCTTCAGGGCTTTCTCAAGAATTCATCCTCTCTGTCTCTATTTTGGCAGTTTCTTATCTGCAAACCTTTTGTGGATTCCCCTTTGGCCTTTCTGTGTTTTATGTATTTTTTTAAAATGTAGCTCCTAAAATCAGATATATAGGATGCTATGCATTTTCTTCTCCTGAATTGGATTTTGGAGTTAATCTTATATTAATTAAATAAGAAACTAATTAAATACATAATATTTATATTAAATCCGTCCCACAGATTTAATTCACCTATTTATTTAACTTAAAATAAAGATAAGACTGAACTATATTTGATTTATTCTCATAAATCAAATTTGAGATATCATATCAATTTGAATTTCAAATTCAATCGTGATAGAGATTTAATTTATCCTTATAAATTAAATCTTATAAATATCTCTGATATGAGATATCCTATTAATTTGAATTTCAAATTCAAATGTGATAGAGATTTAATTTATTCTTATAAATTAAATCTTATAAATATCTCTTATAGGAGATATCCTATCAATTTGAATTTTAAATTCAAATGTGATAGAGATTTAATTTATCCTTATAAATTAAATCTCATATATCTCTTATATAATGCATATATACGAATATAAATATAAATAAATATATACATCCACCCTGGATCATTCATTGAATCTTGACATGTCTTAGATTCAATGAATCTGGACATCATAGCTCGTATTCGGCTATTTTGTGTGTGACCCTGTAGGCCCATATGAAGTTGGCAGTAGGCCATTTGCTATAATGCCCCATAAGTCATAAGCGGTCTCTAGTAAGACATAATGACTACCTAAATCATATGAGGATCATTAAACGATGTAACCTTTTATACAACCATATCATGTCCCTTCTATCACACGATATTTTGGTCATGGACGAGGCATGGATAATGTCATCCTCCTATTCTTGACCGTTACTTTCTCGATCCCTGAGTAGTCTGACTATAGAAATAGAACTACCTTTCCATTATAGTATGGCCATATATTTCTCAGACTCACTCATCGAGGGGCCCAGCAATATCTCTCTACAAATGTGAGGGACAAATTCCATCTTGACCATTCACATTCCTCCGCATGAAAAACCTCTAAGCCTGAACATAGTCTTTATGATCACTCGGTCAAAAGTGACTTTTAACTAAGTCAAAGCTGAGCGTTTGTCATGTAGTAATCCATGATGATCTCAGGTCAAAGGGCATAGTGACATGGTTTGTATATGAGAGAAGCTTATGACGTAATCCATACAGCTCTCTCATAGCGGGTCGGTCTAACACCTTGTACTCTTACATGTGCCTGTGACTTTGATTTATATCTCTATACATCTTCAAAGTCATACTGGTCTTCTTTCATCTCTGCTCCCACATAGATGACCAACTAGGGACATTTAGGATAAGATCATTAATTATCCAATAATGGTCATCACAGTAAACATGCAAATAATATGATAACACAGTTAACAAATTCATAAATCAATAATGTTCATAATACAATGATTGTGCCCTAGGGCATAATTTCTAACAATCAGTTCATCGGTCAAAGGGGCCAGTGTCCAGAAAAAGTGTAAACTGACAAAAATACCCCTATATTGTAGAATAATTAAATAATGAGTGAAGGGTATTTTGGTCATCTGATTAAGGTTAGATAGTCAAGGAAGGTTATCTGGATAGTTGACTAAGGTCATAAAATACTCTGGCAAGGTATGAAAAGACAATAATGCCCCTAAATTTATTCAAGGAAATAAAGAGTGACTAAGGGCATTTTAGTAATTTGCTAAGGAATATTTCTTGGGAATTGAGCCACCAGAGTGCTTGAGCTTGATTAAAGACCCAATATGACATTCCTAAATATCCAAAAATGTGGCCCAAGAGTGATATGGGTCCAAGTGGCATTAAAATATTGGTTTAGTATTTTCCATAAAGTAAAGTTACCCAGTTATAGACAAAACTGGGGAAAGTGATCAGATAGAGCTTAGAATCATCTATAACCATGAGGTAGCATGAAAGGTGTCCTCATGAGACCCACAAGGCACCATATGGCATGAGTCTAGGGAAAGAAGAAAAAGCTAAGGTCACATGGCACGATCTCAGCCATTCATTAAGGGAAAAGACTGGAATTCTCTGGAAGCGATGAGTCAACTGGTGAGGTGTCCCAAGGGCCCTAGCATTATGCCACCTAAGCATGTGAAGTATCCCATGGATGATGTCATTTTGATGAGTCATCTAGGATGATGATGTCATCGTGATGATGCAAGCAAGGCTTCTTAAGAAAGCTAAGCAATTTGACCAATTCATCGCTATTCGATCTTGACCGTTCATTCCACCTCCACTCAACTATAAATACCTCACCCCTCCTTCCATTCCATGCCATGGCCGGCAAGAGAAAAAGGAAGAAAGAAGAGAGAAAAAGAGAAAGAAGAAAAAAAAAGAGAAAGAGAGAAAGAAAGAAAGGAAGAGAAAGAAATGAAGGAAAAAGAAGGAGTTATGGCGGAGCTAGGAGTAATTCAAGGAGCTTAGAGACTTGGCAAGTTTAGGAATAATGTAAGTAATTTATTCTAGTCCCTGCTCTAATAAATTAGAGGATTGTTCTTATGAATTTAATAGTTAGATTAGAGAAATATCTCTCTTGATAAGGTTAGCTGTTGATAGAAAGAAAGTTATAGGATTGTCAGATTAAGGGTATTACCTCAAGTTAAGCTTGAGATAAGTAGAGCTATACTGGATAGAATAATAATGAAGATATTATTATGATATGTATAGGATATGACCTATGTAAAGAAGGAACCTCAGAGCAAAAGGTTAAGGACTAAGAAATGGTTACACGCCAGGTAGTAAATTTATCCTAAACTTGTATGATATTAAATTGACAAGAAATATAAAATCATTAAAACCACAATTTACCTCCTCAGTTAGGTCATTTATATTTGACAATATGATATTGATCATGTGTCTAACCATTAGAAGCTGCACAAGTTGCTTTCTTTAGGTTTCCTTCGACTCTGTAATATTAACATGAACAAAATTATTTGTCATCAATAGAAAACCATGGAGCATAAGACTTAATACTTTTATTACCTTCGGTGTGATCTATTCAAGGTCCCTTATCGAGTTAGCGTGCTTAAGATCCCTTGCAATTGCAAACGTCCTCAAAGCCCTATGACCATAGTTATGAAGTTATTAACCCATTTATTATAAAGACCATATTTATTACAAAGACCATTGTTATGTATAGAAGAAAATTCATGTGTTCATAATGTCTTTGGCATCAACTGATGGCTTATAATTGAGGGAGCATAAAAAGAAAACTTTATAAGCGTGCTTACATAGTATGATCAATTTCCAATGATTGCTATAGAAATTAATTAAACAATAATGAGTAATGCATTCAACAAATACAGAACAAGTATGAAATAAAATGAAATATTACTATTCTTACTCCTGCATATATTGTACGAAGAAACAATCAATGTCGGTTTCACCAAACCTCCTTGAAATGTATTGAAGTCTCAAATATTGGGAGGTCCCTTTTGTATAAATCTAAAATGGGTATAGGAATCTGAACTGACCTTGTTTGCCCTTAGAAACCAACTCAGCTTGCATATACCTACATTTAATGCAAATACGACTTTAGTTAATGTAAAAACTCAACTTACATTAATTTTGTTATTACATATATTTATATTTAAATTATAATTACATCAAAAACACTTGGATGTCCCTGAAGGTCAGTTCTACCCAGGAGTGATAATAGATTTCACATCCATATGGTCAATAAAGGTCCGTGGCCCCACGTCGCCCACAACTAAATCTATAGGTAATGCATCCACATGGAACGTTTTTCATATGCTAATAGGATCATACGTTGCATGGCACTCAAAGTGGGAGGTATGGAAAGTTTGCTCGGGGATAACGCGATATGATCTGAAACAAGATGCTTTGGCCATAATATGAAAGTTCCCTTTACCTGTGTCACATCCTACTTTTTCCCTATCTGTATAATACTAATAGTGAAAAGAGGTTTGGAAAGGATTGTGATGATGAATAGAAAGAAAAACATTGATTAGATAAAGGTATAAAGACGAAAGACTAAAATGAAAAGTTTAAAAGTTCTATGGTGAAAAATGAAAGTAGACAAAAGCTTTGGGTCAAGAATTGTAATTCTAAAAAGTTGAGGGCCTAAAGTGTAATTTTTAAAAGTTCAAGGGCAAAATAGTAATTATGAGAAAGTTGAGCTGGAAAAGGCCCAAAAATGTTCAGAATCATATTAGTCCTAAATTTTCCCAGTAAATAGAAAAAATTATTCTGATCAGTTCGACGTAATACAGAATTTTGATGTGAGGTCCCGAAAAACTTATATTAATTTTTAAAAAAGGAAAATTAATACAGTATCCTTTGGACCTCATAATCAAATAAAATTTGGCAATAAATTCCTATAATTCCTATAAGAATTTATGAAACTGACAGAACTCAAAAAGGAGTTTTGTATAATATATTATGGAATTTATAGTGGATTAAAACACCCCGATAAATATGTTTTAGGGGAATTTCTCGGGGGATTAGCCCATGAAGTTAGTGGACCATGTAGAGGGCCCAAACTGGCATCTTATATGCCCAATAATTTTTTTAGATAAGTATATGGGCTAGGGCTAATAAAGACCGGGAAAAATATAAAATTACGAAAATGCTACTGAGTATGCCACTATGTTGTGTCATTAAGCCAGAGTCAGAAAGAGGGTATTTTGGTCATATGAATAAGGTTAGATGGTAAAGGAGAATTCCCATAATAGTTGACCAAGGTCAGGAAATACTTTTATGAGGTGTGAAAAGACAATAATGCCCTTAAGATGTTAAAGTAAATAACGAAGAACCAAGGGACATTTTGGTAAATTGCCAAGGGATATGTAATTAAATTTAGGCCTAGTCTAAGAATTTCAATAGTAGGAAGGATTTGGATACTGGATTTAAGTTTAGAAAGCATATTATGGAATGTCAGAAAAAGTAGAATTATAAAATATTCTAGTTTTTGAGAAATCGGACTGAGTCGGTACCGGATTGAGCTAGAATTTTTCAGAAGCTTCTTCATTTGGAAATTTTGCCACATGTACTATGAAGTGTCCCTTGATGATTTCATGATTAGCTTTTTAGAAAATTTAAATCAAGATTAAATGTGAGCCATTAGATCAAATAGTGCATAAAGTGATATTGGCCATTGATTTTTCATGGAATTTGGCTATAAATACCCCATAAATTTTGATGTAAACCATGGAGAAAGAACCCTTGGGGAACCTCTTGCAAAATAAAAACTAAAGCCAAGACAAAGAAGATTCAAGGTACCAAAGTTGAAGCAAGCTAGAGATTAAAGGTAAGCAATCTATTCTAGCTTATTTTTCTTTGATTTGGGAGCTTGAACTTAAGGTTTTCATGGGAAAAAGTTGAGTTTTCTCTAAGGTGTATATGATGTCCAAAACCTTAGATGAAAGGAGAAAGAAGAAATTAAAGTTAGAGATATGTGATTGAAGCTTAAACAAGCTAGTTAGGTGATTGGTTGTTGAATCAAGTTGATATTTTTGACTTTGCCATGGTTGAACCATTTTAGTTTGCACTGTTCATGATAGAAGGAGATGGAATTTCAATGATGCAATACTTCCATTGAATTTATATGATGATTTTGTGTAGGATTTGATAGGTTTTCAACCTTGAAAGCTTAGAATTCCCAGTTGTATTTTTGAAGTTCTTCTCTTTACTATTCACTCGAATGAACAGTGATTGGAATTTTATGATTTTGATGATTTTAAGGGTTTTAAAATGAAAAATTGTGTGGGATAAAGTAGAGAAACAAGTATGAGAAGCATTGGAATCAAAATGAGAATTTTTGAAAGAACTATGTACATGTTTTTAGTTATATCTAGCAGGCCATGAAGGAGCTATAATTTCATGATTCTAAGTTCATAAATGGATTTAGAAGATAAAATTATATAGGGTAAAATCAAGACATCAATTGATTCAAAGACCAAGTCCATTAGCTAAGATTAAGGAAAGTTAATGTAGTTAAATGAGTTCAATGTTCAAGAGGAAGTTGGATTGTAATGGATGAATGATTATGTGATGTTAGAATTTGATTGTGAACTCCAAGGAGGCAGCTACATATCAAAAAGAAGTAAGAAGAAAGAGGCAAGGTTAAAGTGAAAGAAATCAAGCAAGTGAGGTAGTAAACTTATCTTAAACTTATATGTATTGAATGTTATGCTTGGTTGTGTTATGGCTTAGTTAAATTGTATTGCATATGTGTTTATGATTAAAGCTATGTTTCTATGATTACTTTAGCCAATTATATTTTATATGTTACATGAAAGCATGCGCATTACACAATGGTAACACTTTCACAAGCAAGCACAAGTATTTACATTAATGCATGCATTGTTTAGTACTATTTACTACTGAGATTTCCCCAAAAATCTCACCCCCTCCATGTAATCCCAATCCCATAGGTTTATTAATGATGAAAGAGGATGAAGAATCATAAAGAGAATTTAGGGATTGGATTATGTAAATTTTATATGATGAATGTATAAATTGTTGCAAATACTGATGTTATATATCATGTTTGAGCCACAATGCTCAGGATGTAATAAAAAATAGTAAATGATGAGATAAATGTATAAAAATTTATTGTAACATGTCAAGCTTTGTTTTGACACCAAGAATACCTTATTTTGATGTATGTACTAAGAGAACGAATTTTCCAAATTAAGGGACCAGAATATGTTTTCAGAATTTTTGACCAAATGAACAGTAATATTTGACAAATAAACTGTATTAATTTACTAAGCATTTGGTCTGGAAATTATTTTTCTCTTAAAAATTTTAAGATGTTATCTTCATGTAGATTTTTGATCCACTTCATTTCTATTTTTCTATAATTAATTATGATTTTTTGAAGTTCATCGTCAAATCTGGAATACCATATGAATAGTAACTCAAGAAGAGTAAAAATTCCAGATTTAGCTAATGGACTTCCAAGGTCTTGTAAGTAGTTCTAAATGCTACTGAATGGTCCCTAAGATGTATGAAAGTAAGGATATTTCAGCCTAACTCTCTATCTTCACCTCATCAATGGGAATTAGGACAAGAATATCTTCAATTATCATGTCTTCATTTTTCACCCTTAACTTATCGCCCTAAATTTGGATGTGGTGGGCATTGGCCCCTAAATTATGGATGGAACCATGTGCCATGAACCTTTTGAGAGTATCTTCAACATATAGATCACAAGGTTTAGCATCCTTTGACACTAGCCTGACAATACAATAGCTCCCTTTAGTGCTAGGATGGGCTATGTTTGAGAAGATTTGGGGGGCACTTGCTCCTGTTGCCTTGATATCATTATGGACAACATTTCTTCCTTGAGGTTTTCCAACCCCTCTTGTAATCGTGCCTCAATTAAAGCTTTTGCTTGTGCCCTAACCTCTACCTTAGCCTCTACCCTCTTAGTGGATAACAACGATTCCAGCTCTGCCCTCGGCATATATAGGGAACGTCAATGAGATGCTCCAAAGTTATCTCTTATACCGACACCTCTTCTAACTCCCCTAACATGGCCCCTATGCCCTTACTTACCCGTAGCAACAATCAAGATATCATTCCTACCATCTGACTTGAAGGAGCCATAGTCTTCTTGTTGTTTAAGATCATCCTATAACATATAAAGAGCAAACATAATAAATAATATAGTTAGTCTACTAAAACAAAATAATAGAAGTAGTACTTACAATTTTTTCTGCAATCATGGGAGTGTGGTCGCTTGTAAATAATCTGTTCCTTGTTTAATGAGCGTAAAACCATTTATATTCACGACGTATTGGAGATTGGGGAGCAAGAGTAACATTAGGATCAAACTCAACATTTTCTTCCAGCCTCTTCCTCTTGGCCCTAACAAGTCTTTTTCAACCTTCACGTAACCCCCTCGAGACATTGTTTGGGGGCAATTATTCTTAAGAGCGTGTTCAATGGCTTTTGCTCTTTTTTCCTATAAGACTTAAAGTAGTTAAAATCAATACATATGATAATCTAATATGTTTGCTTTTGCTGCCAATACATACAAAAGGAAGAAACATGGGAAATGCAAGATTCCTTTTTCACGGCATATACACATGGACACTCTCACTTGTATTGACTCACCATAGCTACTGGTGTAGTCTGAACCTTAACAAATTCTTCTCAAGTAGCTTCATCAATGAATTAATACTTGCTTCATGGAGAAGGATGAGGCTGACCATCTTTGTCCTAACCATGCACATACTGACGAGCTAGTTATGTTTTGAATGCCCTCCAACACTCAGTGCAATAAGACAACGTCTTCTCCTTCAAGACTTCTTTATTGGGAACATCATAAGTGACCTATAATAATTTCCATTAAAAGCAGTGTTATCAACAAACAATTGTTTTTTTGGTATTACTTTGCATACAATATACATTAGTTAGTTCCTATACCTAGATAGAGTCCCAAATTTGATTATTTACGCATTTATCAATAGCATCCCAAGTCTATATAGTCATGTTAGGCTTGTTGCATACTAAGAGGCTGACATAACTCATGTACTTGGTCCTGTATTCACCAATTAGGTTCCAATGTGTGTCAAACTCAATCAGTAGCAATTTTCCTTCTTTCCTGTATTTCAAAATATCTTTCAATCATGTTGTACTTCTGCCCCTCCTTTGCGTAGAGTTGCTTTGGGCATCGCTTGCTTCATTCTCATTAACACTACCCCTCATACTTCTGTATACGCAATAACAAAATCAAACATAGTAAACAAACTTAACCCTTTTTCCTTCCGTCAGAAAATTAAAAACTTGTTCCTTTAGCATTTATCCATAGAAAGAAGTGTAAGCATTTATCCAGGAAAACTACAAAACCAAGATTAAACAAACACGTAAATGACAAAGCACTTATACGAGAAAATAAGTGTCAAGAACACGTACATGGTATAACACAACAAGAGCGAGAACAGAGGAGAATGACTGAGCACGGTGAAACCCCATGAAAACCATAGAGCATGACGAGTGGAGTAATGATAGAAGTAAGAAATAAGACTGAAGAAATCCTGAGAAATAAGAAATGAAAGACACACCAAGGGGCAGGCTTCAAAAATGTAGTTTTAGTAGTCATTTTACACTAATGTTTTAAATTTCAAAAGACTTTTTACACCGGTTAACATATAAATTTGGTGTAGTTAATCATATTTCTAAACCTAACTAACACAATAACTGATTTAAAAAGATGTCTACTTATTTTAAAAAATGCCATGATTGATATTTTGAATTTCAGAAGACTTTCTACATCGGATAACATATAAATCTAATGTAAAAAAGGTTTTAATTTATTTACAAAAATTGCACCTTAAGTTTTTCATATCATTTTTTACACCAGATAACATGTATAACTGGTTTAAATATTGGAGTTATTTTTTCCCACCAACCCTTTTATTACCCTATCCCTTGAAGTTACAACATATATATGCGATCAGAACAAGAAACTTGTGTTATTATTGCATAAAAATCATATATGCAATCAGAATAAGAAACTTAGTTGCATTAGTGACTCAGAAATATGAAACACTCATACAAATCAATCAGAATCCACTTATTCTTCATTCAATTTTGGTAAATCTACTGAAAAAGAAGGGGTCTCACAAATCAAATCATTATTGTCAATAATCATTTTTTCATGGAGAGCGACATACCATCTTTTTTTTGGCAGATTAGTGATAGAGAATACTTGCTTTGCTTGGTCTGCCATAATGAAAGGTTCATCCCTAAATTTGTATTATTCAAATCAACTAGTATAAATCCTAACTGATCTACCTTAACACTATTGCTTACATTAGCCCACTTGTATTTGAACATGTGAATTGTGAATTTAGTGTAATCCAGGTCCCAAATCTCTTTAACAACCCCATAATAAGGGATGGCTGCTAATTTAGGATTATTATCTTTTAAACTAGAGAAGTGCATAGCTTCAGCCATTAACATAACACCACTATTCTACACACTACTTTTATCATGTAGGGACTTCATATAAAAGGAATACTTGTTGATATCAAATTCCAACATATCACATTAAATTCAGGACCATATACCAACCATCTAACTGAATCAGATACACAATCATCATTTTTAACCTTCTATTTGAACCAATATGTAAAAGATTTATTGTGTTCTCTAATAAGCTTTTTCTCTATCATTCTATTATTTTGTTTCTAGATAAGCTCTATATGAACAACTATATAGTCTTGAACTTCATCAATGTTATTCAAGATATGTAAGTGTATTTGCTACAATTCATTACGATCAACATTCTTCACTGACATTCCGCGTTGACCCCCTTATTTGGCACAAGGCTTAGGGAGACCGGTAAGTCTTACTTAGACAGATAGTATTGGCAAAAATCCATAGCTTCTTTGGACACATATTTTTGAACAATGGATGCCTCAGGCCAATTTGGATTCTTCATATACCCTTTAAGGATTTTTATGTATCTTTTAAATGGGTACATCTATAGTAAGTATACAGGGCCACACAACTTTATCTTTCACACTAGATGAACGATGAGGTATACCATGATTCAAAAAACCCAGGAAGAAACAATTTTTCAAGATGGCACAAAATAACATAACCCTTGTGCTCCACCAATTCATCCAACTTTTCAATGTCAAAGACTTTGCCACATATATCATTGAAGAATAAGCAAAGTCAGGATATAATGTTCTAAAATCATCTTGAAGGATTCCCCGAACAGCTATTGGGAGTAATTGTTGCATCAAGACATGACAATCATAAGACTTTTAGCCTACTAATTTTAAATCTTTTATCAACACAATCTTCTTAAGAATAGTTGAGTACCCAGATGGAACTTTGTTTCCTTACAAACATTCATAAATACTTCTTCTCTCATCCTTGGATAAATATTAATATCTTCAACACAATAACTCCCCTCACCATCTAGCCTTAGATGTAAATCCTCACGTATTTCTATTTCTTGCAAATCTAATCTTACCTTTAAGCATATGTTAGAACTACCATGTATGTTGAGAAATGTTCAAACAATGTTGTCACACATATTTTTCTCCATATGCATGACATTAATATAGCGCCTTACATAAAGATGTTACTAATACAGAAGCTCAAAGAAGACATATCTTTTTTTCCATATATTTTTCTCACTTTTCTTAGTAGTCTTACTAAAAGTAACATTGATATCTTTCACCTTTTTATAAACTTGTTCTCTAGCCAATGGCTCCAGAGCATTTTCAAATTCTTGGCCACAAAAAGGTTTTTTCTTCAGTTGATGGTATGGGTGGCCTTGTCTTATAAATCTCCTATAACCTAGGTAGATTGTCTTTCTTCCATGACGAAGTTCATAGTAGCAAGTCCCTTCCTCACAAATCGGACATACTTTATGGCCCTTAACACTATACCCTAACAAATTTCTGTATACAGGAAATTCATTAATTGTACAAAATACTATAGCCCACATATTGAAGACCTCCTTCTTAATTGCATCAAAAACTTCCACACCTTCCTATAGGTTCTTTAAATCTTCAATCAAGGGTATTAGGTAAACGTCTATATCATTTCCTAGTTGCTTAGGTCCTAAGATCAACATAGATAACATTACATACTTGCATTTCATACACAATAAGAAAGATAGGTTGTAAATCACCAAGAGCATGGGCCATCAACTATGTATACTACTAAGGCTACCATAAGGGTTCATGCCATCTATACTAAGTCCAAGCATTAGATTTCGTGGTTTATTGCCAAACTCAAGAAATAAGTCATCAATCTTCTTCTATTTTTTGTAAGACGTACAAAAGTAAGGTGTTACACTTTTTGTATTAGAGTAAAGTTTCTGGCATAAGATAGGATAATTCCTAGACCCTAAACCTAAGTAGTTAACATTATGTTAAGGTTAGGGTACTTAGTGAGAAGTTAATATCACTTAAGTCTAAATCTTAAGTGAACTAAGAAGATCCCCTCCTTATGATTGGTTCACTACTTAAAATAGGATTAAGATAAGGAACTTTAGAAGAGAATGTTTAGAGAAAAGTATATATAAGTCATAAAGTGAAGGTGTTTAGGTCTCTACTAGTAGTGATAAGAAGTGAGGTTGTGACAAGTCAGGTTATAGATCATAACTAATATGCACAGAGAAGTTTAGGTAGCGACAAGAGAAGACCTTTGCTTGTGATAAAAGAATATAGAGCTATCTGGTCATGAAGAGTTGAGTAAGATGGTCTCGACAAAAGTTCACAGAGAACATTAGTCGTGACTAGCCAATATTTTAGTCACGATATGAGTTTACAGAAAACTTAAGTCGTGACTAGACAGTGATTTAGATGCTATTAGAAGTAATAGTAAACCTTAGCTGGGTATATTTCATTATACCCTAGCGTCATAGCCTTCTGAGACAGTCTTCAAGGATGCAGTTATAGTATATTGGTCTTAGTCAGCCAATATCTCTGAGGTCTTATGTTTCATAACACAATATGAATAGACTAAGTGGAACAACAACTGGGAGCAATCCCTTCTACTAGAAGAGATAAAAACTAACTAGTCTAAAGTCAAAGAAGTTGACCAGTTAAAGAAGGTAACTAGTTAAAGATAAAAAAAGCTAAGATACAAGAGTTAGCTCAAGATAACACTAGGGGAAGGAAATAAAATGGTTCCATGAACCTAAAATCCCTATGAGTAGAGATTAGACACTATGGGAATGATGAGAACAAAGGTACCAACCTCATTGAAGTTTATTAGCTAGAGATTTAGTACGAGGTGCTGGAAAGCCAGATGTAGGAGCCTATGGCACATAAGACCAGTTTAAGAAAGCGTTCATATAACATCCTAATTTTCTTACGTCTTAGGGACCAAAAGATAGCATTTGGAACCACTTTTAAGGTTATTGAAGTCAAATTATACAATCTAGAATTTTACTCAACCGAGTATTATTTACTGTCTAAATTCCAGAGAATTGACCTAAACGAAGGTTAATGCTTTAATTTTACTATTCATCCAGCGTCCTTCCCTCAATCTAGCATTTTTGGTCCCAACTTCAAAAAATCATATCTCCATGTATAGACATCCAAATGAGACGTTCTATATATCAAATTGAACCTTGGTATATCTACTATTTACTGATAAAATATCATACATTTATACAATCGTTTACTATTTCTAATTATAGTTCAATTTCCATTGACTCACCACAAGTTACTGTTCACAGTGGCAAATTCCAACCCCCAACTTTACATACATCTGTATAACATACATTAATCACATATTGTAACATCATTACTTTTATACGTCTCAGGGACCATTCAGTAGCATTTAGAACCACTTACAAGACCTTGGAAGTCCATTAGCCAAATCTGAAATTTTACTCTTTCTCGGGTTACTATTCATATGGTATTCTAGATTACGCAATAAAATTCAAAAAATCATAATTAATTCTATAAAACTCAAAATGAAGTAGTTAAAAAATCTACTTGAAGATAGCATCTTGAAATTTAAGGGAAAAATAATTTCCAGATCAAATGATGAGCCAATTGATACAGTTTATTCGTTGAAGTTTACTGTTCATTTGGTCAAAAACTCTGGAAACAGATATGGTCCCTTACTTTGGAAATTCATTTCTCTTAATATACACATCCAAATGAAACTTTCTATATATAAAATTAAATATCTTGATGTTTTTACATGCTCATAAAATTTTGTTAAATAATTCATTCATTTGCTAGGTAAACTGTAGCCACAACAAAACTGCTTTAGGACCTACGTTTTACCCTTTCAGATTCCTTTCTTTCACTTTCAATAATTATTCTAGCATACATAAATCATCTCTTTTGCCTTTTCTGAATTCATATACATCATAGGGTTATACAATAATTGTTTCATACAATCTCATCACATAAATATATGCTTTATATTAGATGGCTTTGACATACATGGAAAGTGCATAACATATGCTAACATCTTAAATACTTCACTTTTCTTCTTCCATGCTTTAGCTCTTCTCCATGCATACATTATCCACCATGCTTGACCTAAATTGGTTGGTTATGGGAAAGTGAGATTCTAGGGAATTTCAGTAGCAAACATTACCACTTAAATATGCAAGATGGATGCTAATGTATGATATATAATTTTATTAAACTTTCTTTGATTAGTGACATGCTATCATGCTATATATTTTTGCATAAAATGCATGGCCATGGAAAACATTTTCTTCACAATACATTCAAAATCATTTATCATGTCACAACATCATTCAACTATCACATACATGTCAACACATAAGCATACCACATCAAGCACATAAAGAGGTAAATTCACTATCTTGCACTTAAGCTTTCCTCTTGATCTTTTGCACTTGCTCCCTAGCTTCCCAACCATGAAGCCTTTATGTCAATCACTTTCCAACATCTTCTTGGATGTTTCAAGGTCCTAAACACATTCATATTCATCACATAATCGATTAGGACCCATGAACTTTAACGATGTTCAAGACTAACTTTGTTACACTCTTTGTTATCATAACTTTCTCTAATCTTCACTAATCAACTTGGCTCTTGAATCATTTGATGTATTGACTTTACCCTACATAATTTCATCTTTTGAACTCATTTATGAGCTTAGAATCATGAAATTCCAGCTCCTTCATGGCCTGCTGTACAGAATTAAACATAAGCATACAATTCTTTCAAAAATTCTCATTTTGATTCTAATGCTTCCCATACTTGTTTCTCCACTTTACCCCATACAACTTTTCATTTTAAAACCATTGGAACCATCAAAATCATGAAATTCCAATCACTTTTCATGCGAGTGAACATTACCATAAGGAATCTCAAAGACTACAACCTTGAGATTTTAATGTTTCCAAGGTTCAAAACCTTTTCAATCCTACACAAAATCATCATATAAACTCAATGGAAGTATTAAATCATTGAAATTCCATTTCCTTCCCTCATGAACAGTGCATACCAAACAGGGCACACCATGGCAAAGTCAAGAATATGAATTTGATTCAACAACCAATCACTTAACTAGCTTATTTATGCTTCAATCATATGTTTCTAACTTTAATTTCTTCATTCTCCTTTCATCTATGTTTTTTGGGAAGCACCACCCATTAGAGAAAACTAAAATTTTCCCCTATGAAAACCCTAAGTTCAAGCTCCCAAATCAAAGGAAAATAAGCTATGAGAGATTGCTTAGCTTTAATCTCTAGCTTGCTTGAACTTTGGAACCTTGAATCTTCTTTGTCTTGGCTTGAGTTTTCATTTTGCAAGAGTTTCCCCAAGGGTATCACAAGGCCACGGTTTTGGGCAGAATGAGGGGGTATTTATAGCCAAAATCCATGAAAAATCAATGGCTAAGATTGATTTGGTTACTATTTGATCTAATGGCCCATATTTAATCTTGAATTTAACTTTTTCTTCTAAAAAGGATAATCATGACATCATGTGGGACAGCTCATGGGACACTTAAGAGGGGTAGGTGTCGTGCTGCCCATGCAAGGAAGCTTCTAAAAAAATTATAGTCTAATCCGGTACCGATCGGAGCAGTTTCACTATAACCAGACTGTTTTTGTTCCTAATTTTTTTATAATATTCCAGGATATGTATTCGGTCCTGGAAATCAATGTCTAGGCTTCTCATATTATTGAAATTGATATACTAAATATTTATCTGACATCCATCCCTTGGAAAATGACCAAAATACCCTTGGTGTCCTTTCTTGCACTATATTGACCCTAAGGGCATAATCGTCATTTTACCCCTCTTTGCACTACCTCAGAGCACATATTGGCTCTAAATAAACATATTTATACTATATTTCACATTTTTGGCCTATACAGAATGACCAAAATGACCTCCATCCACTACTGGTATAGTATGGGCATCTAGTGGCATTTTCATAATTTTGCAATTTTTCTTGACACTGGCCCCTTCTACTGATGGACTGGTACCCTGGTTTTTGAGCCCTTCTTGGCATCATCATGGGCCTATATATGAGGTCATATGATCTCATTCTATCTAGGTTCACATACCGATAAGTTCCATTATCATATCACGGGTGTTATCAAACTCCCAATTAAAATTCACTGTTATGGGAATAACTTTTTATACAGGACTTCTTCCAGGGTTCTGTCAGATTCATAATATCTGACACTATAGGGTACACTTTCCTATAATTCCCCCACTTATATCTGATGCCCATAGAATCTGATAAAAATTTATATAACTTTTAGACTATCAGATAATTTTCTGCTGTCTGGAGCCCTAATAAAATTTCTATATCATGTCAGATTAACAAGCATATCTTCCTCTATTTACTAGTGGAATATGTGACTGAAATACTTCTGGGCAGTTCTAACTCTTTCCGGGCTAATCTTTCTATAATTATAATTTTTCCCTTGAATTTTTCTCTTAATTACATTTATGTCCCTAACTTTTTGCATATTTATATTTAGGTCCCTAAACTTATAGAAATTATCACTTTTGGCCCAACTTTTGTTTCTACTTTAACTTTTGGCCTTTAAACTTTTTCAATTTTCGTTTAGGTCCCTTTCTTCTTTCAAGACTCATTTAACCTCTATTATTTCTTTTGATTATCATCATAATCCTTTCCAAACCTCTTTCCACTATCAGTATTATCCAGATAGGGAAAAATCAAGATATGACATATCAATCATGCTAAACAATTCTTAACTTCTCTTCTGCATCTTTGTCTCCTCCATCTTGAGAAGACCTATTATGATTGGATTGATATGGAAGGGGTGAGATTTCTGGAGAAATCTCAGTAGTAAATAGAAACTATACAATGTATGTAGCTATATGCTTGATGTCACAATGTGTGCACTTAATAATCATGCTTGCATAATGATAACTTATATGCTTTCATGTCCCATACTTATAACATATGGCCATAGCATAGAAAGAAATAGAGTATTACTTAATCATATATGTTTCATATCATCAAAGTAAGTAAACATCACATAAAGCATCCAGGCAACATAACCATACAAGTAGGTAAGTTCACTACCTGACGTGTAGCCTTTCCTCTAGCTCTTAGACTTTGCTCTAAGGTTCCTTCTTTTCATAGGTCAGAGCGTATACATAGCATAATAATATCTTAATTATTATTCTATCTAGTATAACTTTACTTAACTCATACTTAACTTGAGGTAATACCCATAATTTGACAATTCCCTAACTTTCTTAATATCCACGGCTAACCTTATCAAGAGAGATATTATCTATATTCTAACTTTTTAATTCATAAGGTAGGGCCCTTAGGAAACCTCACCAACTGACTCAGCGTTTCCAGAGAATTCCAGAGTCATGTCACTGAATGAACGATCGAGACTGTACCACGTGTCTTTAGCTTTCTTCTTTCCCTAGACTCATTCCATGTGGCACTTTGTGGGTCCCATGAGGACACCATTCATGCCACCTCATGGTTCTAGATGAGTCTAAAGCTCTATCTGAGCACTTTTCCCTAGTTCTATCTCTAACTAGTAACTATGCTTTATGGAAAAAGTACTAAACTACTATTTTAATGCCACTTAAACCAACATAATCATTGGGCCATGTTTTTAGACCCCTAGAATGCTATCTTGGCCTCTAATCAAGCTAAAGCACTCTGATAGCTCGATTCCCAAGAAATATCCCTTATCAAATTATGAAAATACCTTGGTTACTCTTTATTTCCTTGAATAATTCTAGAGGCATTATTATCTTTTCACACCTTTTCAAAGTATTTCCTAACCCTGGTCAACTATCCAGATAACTTTCCTTGACCGTCTAACCTTAATCAAATGACCAAAATATCCTTCACTCATTATTTAATTATTTTATAACATAGGGGTATTTTCTTTATTTTGCACTTTTTTTGGACACTAGCCCCTTTAACCGATGAACTGATATCATAGGTTTGAACCTCACTTGGCCTCATCCTAGGCCTCTCTATGATGTCATCTGAGCTTATTCCATCCAAGCTTACTTACTGCTAGGTTTCATAATCAGATCATGGGCTTTTTCAAACTCCCGTCAAAATTTACTAATATGGGAGTAACTTTTTCTATAAAACTCCTTTTAAGGTTCTGTCAAATTCATATCATCTTGGTGTCATAGGGAACACCTTCCTACAACTTTTTACTTGTATCTGAGGTCCATAAGATCTGATCAAAATTTTAGTTAACTTTTAGACTATCAGATAAATACCAGCTATCTGGAATCCTAATAAAATTTCTATATCATGCTTGATTAACCATCATAACTTTCTTTATCTACTGATGAATTTTGGGACTAAAATGCTTTCAGGCAGTTCTAACCCTTTTCTAGCTTAACTTTCTATAATTACAATTTTGCCCTTAGAAACTTTTAGAAATTACACTTTAGTCCCTCAATTTTTCATAATTACACTTAATGACCCATAACTTGTATCTACTTTCATTTTTGGACTTGGCACTTTTAGACTTTTCAATTTAGTCCCTCTTTCTTCAACATGAGCATTATACCCTCAAGGACTTTTACTATTTACAATTTAGTCCCTAATCTTTCACTTACTTGCAGTTTAGTCCCTGAACATCATATGTATACTTCTGGGACTTCTTCTCAATAGGGCCTGGTAACTTACCTCTTTCAAGCTACATATTAGGCTTCTAAGCCTAAAAATTGGGATATGACATTTCTCCTCCCTTTAAAATAGATTTCGTCCTTGAAATTTCAGGGTTAAATCTCTATTCATACCTTGATGAAGAGTTTCTCTGAGGAGAATGTCCCTTACATTTCATAATATTTTCTTGACCTTTCTAGCTCTTCATAACTTTTCTTACTATCTTACACAGCCTTGTGCATCTATGGCAAACTTTTATGGCATTTACACATTTCTCATTCATTCCCAGGCGTCACCCATCATTGGGCTACTCTTGCCTAAGCACGCTTAACTAAAAAGTGCAAATAAAAATATGAAGCACTAGTGCTAACATGCTCTAACCTGGTACTTTATTCTCTTAAACCCTTCTCATACTGTCTCTCTTGGGTCTATCTGGCCTTATAATCTCTTTATCCTCATTTGGAGGATTTATTTGTCTCTCATTCTTATTCTTTATAATCTCATCTTAGGGATCTTTGTATTCTTATTTGACCCCTTCTCATATCTTATAAGATATTCTTTTTTCTATCTTAGACATATTATCTACAAACTCATAAATATCTGTTACTTAGGACTAAAATTTTTAACTTTAATTACTTAGTTCCTATTGCATGTGAGAATATTCTGAGTGTAGTCCCTAATAGTAATAAGGCTATCTGAAATTAACATCATGGGTACTCTTTCTGTTATGAGTTAACAAACTTGTGAAGCTTCTCTACCTTAACCTTTTCCTTGGTATTCGTTATTCCAAAGAAATATTGTACTTATGACTCATTACTTTCTTTCTCTAGGCTAGGTCTACTGCGATCCTCAGGATCTACTGCGGTTAACCATAAGCCTCTTCAGGATCTAACTCTGACCCTAGAATTCTAGTCTCTGTGAGCTATGTTAGGATCTAACTGTAATCCTCTAAAATCTACTATGATTATGTTGTATTGTATTCTTATCTCTAGAAGACCTAAACCAATGGACTAGACCTACACTAATGGACTAAGTTATAAGGTTAGCCACTTCCACATAGTAGTTAACTCAATAGATAACTTCCCAAAAATGATCATAGAAGCCAATATTATCTATTAGGACTTTACTCATTTCCTCTATCACTCAGGAATTTCTCATACCATTCTCATCTTTTATAACTTTACTACATTTAGCATTGTAGAGAGCTAGGTAGGCTCTACCATGCACATATCTGCCATAATCTATTCATCTCATCTGATGGACATTACTCTATATGAGATATACTGTCTATTCTCTTGACTTTATCTCAAGAGCAATCTCACTCGATTGCAAGAGCAATCTAGCTCTATTACGAGAACGTTAACTCCTATTGCATAGACGCTGCTCCCTCTCAGAGCTACATCATCTTTCATGACCGCGTCTCAATTTATTTCATGTTTATGGTATATCATTCATGCATCTTATTCATGTTGGAGGGATATGTCCTAAGTACTATAATCATCTATCTATAGATTCGTTATTAATCTTCATCTCTAATCTTGTCATATCCCAATTTTCTTACCTAATGTAATTGTATAGTTTATATGAAATAGATATGAAATTCTTGGAGTAAACTGTATCAGATTAAGAAAGGAAAGAAAAAGGGATTATGAACTAAGGAACTTTAGGGACTAAAATGCAAATTTGAAAAAGGTTGGTGGCAAAAAGTTAAGGTAGAAATAAATGTTGGGCCAAAAGTGGTAATTTCCAGAAGTTAAGGGACTTAAATGTAATTAAGTAAAAAATTTAAGCGCAAAATTGTAATTATAGAAAGTTTAGCCCGAAGAGGGTTAGAATTGCCTCAAGGTATTTTAGTCCCATATTCCATCAATAAATAGAGGAAGTTACGCTGGTTAATTTAGCATGTACAGAAATTTTATTAAAGCTCCAGACAATAGATATTTATCTGATAGTTTGAAAGTTATCTGAAATTTTATAAGATCTCATGGATTTCAGATATGAGGGGATGTCATGAATCTGACAAGACCCTGAAAGGAGCTCTATAGGAAAAGTTATCCCCATATTAGTGAATTTTGATAGGAGTTTGAGAACACCCGTTATCTGATTATGGAACTTAATAGTAAATAAGCCAGGATAGAATAAACTCATATGGCCTCATATATGGGCCTATGATGACACCAAGGAGGGTCCAAAACCCAGGGTACCAATTCATTAGTAGAAGGGGCCAGTGTCAAGGAAAAGTGTGAAATTATGAAAATGCCCCTGGATGCTCATATTGTACCAATGATGAATGGAGGGCATTTTGATCATCTGGGACAGGCTAAAAATATGGCATATAGCATAAGTATGATTAGTTAGAGCCAGTATATGCCTTGAGGTAGTACAAAGAGGGGTGAAATGACAATTATGCCCTTAAGGTTAATATAGTACAAGAAATGACACCAAGGGTATTTTGGTCATTTTCCAAGGGATTGATGATAGATAAATACTCATTATAACATTATCAATAGTATAAGAAATCTAGAAATTGATTTCCAGGACAAAATACATATCCTGGTATATTATAAAAATTAGGAACAGAAAACAGTCCAGTTTTTATGAAACTGCTTCAATTGG
Source organism: Leucaena leucocephala (assembly GCA_037074615.1). Taxonomy (NCBI): domain Eukaryota; kingdom Viridiplantae; phylum Streptophyta; class Magnoliopsida; order Fabales; family Fabaceae; genus Leucaena; species Leucaena leucocephala. Next base: position 19,047,964 of record CM073515.1, on the reverse strand, counting down.
TACCGGATTGGACTAGAATTTTTTTAGAAGCTTACTTACATGATAATTGCACCACATACCCCCATGAGGTGTCCCTTGAGTTGTCCCTTGTGATGTCATAATTCTCCTTTTTAGAAAAAGTTAAATCCAAGATTAAATGTGAGCCCTTAGATCAAATAGTGCACAAATCAATCTTGGCCATCCATTTCAACCCAAATTCATCTATAAATACCCCTATTCAGATGGCTTCAGCATGCATGGTGAACCATAGGGAAACTCTTGCAAAATTTCCATTCAACCAAGAGAGAAGCACACAAAGTGAAGCAACAATCAAGGTAATCATCTCCCTTGAACTTGAGCTTTGTTCTAGCAAGTTAGCTCATGGTTTTAAGGGATTTTTATGCTATATTTCCCTTATGATTTCTTCTGTAAGTGCTGCTCATATATGGTTAGAATATGATTTTTATGTTATGGATAGTTTAGATAAGCTTAAACAAGCTAGAATCAAGTGGTGTAAGCTTGGGAATTCAAGTATGTTTGTATTTAGGGTTTTGTGTTCTTGCTGGTACTGTGTATGACACTGTTCATATATTGGAATTTCATGATTTTGATGCTTCCAATGAGTTTAAAATGGAAAATTGTGTGGGGATAAAGTAGGAGAACAAATATTGGAAGCATTGGAATCAAAATGCGAATTTTGGAAAATAAGGGCATGCACTTCGATCAAGTGCAGGACATTTTGATGTGTTTTGATTTTGAAAATTCTGATTTCATATTTGGATTCTAAATAAAAAATTATGTGGAAATGAACAATGAGAATTTATTTTGGAAAGATGGAAGTATGAAACATAAAAGAGAGAAAGAAAGCAAGTTAGTGAAAACCTAGTCTTGGATTTGGTTTCAAGTTGAATTGCAACTTGATATTATTTTGTAATGGATAGGTTTTGAAATTTGTGAAGGAAGTAAATCATTCCAAGAATACCTTGACAAAGATAGCTAAGAGGTAGCAAGAATACCTAACTATAGTTTAATGTTTGTTTAATTATTTGCTTGCTTATTGATTATGGTGTTTGGTTGAGCATGAGAATGTGTCATCATGTTGATGATGAGTTATGAATGATTGCAACTCCTTGCAAGTTATGTCATGACAATATGCATGTTATAGTTTTCTTATGTACCATTATGAAGTAGCCCCATCTCACGATAACATGTTAAGCATTCAATTAATCATGCATGATATTATAGTTTATGTAACTAGCTATTGGGATTTCCATGAAATCTCATTCCTTCCATATGTCTAACCATGTTATAGGTGCTGGAACCTCACAAGGAAAAAGGGTAAACATAGATGGATGAGTTTGTATAATAAGTCACATGAGTTACTTGACATTATGGAAGCATATGATAGCATGTATGGATGTATGGTGTATGATTATGTAATTCTGTTTTGAGGCCATGACGGTGTGACAATGGTTAGGATGCCTTAATCAATGATTTTGAACTTTAAATTTGGCATAATTATATTTAAGACACAGAGATTTAAATTAACACTAAGAACACCTTAATTGGTTAAGAATTCGATTTGTTATGATTTTTCTAAGTTGAAGTAAAATCTGAAATTGAGATAGAGTGAGTGTTCAAAGGCAGTGACATTCACATGATGATTTCATATATCAAATAAACGATTTTTTCTATGAACTTTTGTGAGCTTAAATAAAACATCCAGATCTTCAAATCCATATGTAACACGGTTCATTTGGACAAGTAACCAAAGAGAAGTGAATTTTTGAAGTTAAGGCAAAGAAACTGGAACTCCAGATTTTTCCAAATGAACAATGATTTCAACGAATAAACTGATTTAATGTGCACAAGAAAACCTTAGTTTCCTATTTTCTCTTCAAATATCTATGAAATAGATTTCATTAGAAATTGTAACCACATTATTTTAATTTTTCTACAATTACTTATGAATTTTCAAAGTTGGGTACATGTTATGGAATTACCAAATGAACAGTAAAAGTGAACAGTACCCCCCGAGAGCAATTCTTTTGAAAATAGATGTTTTCAAAGCAAGTGATCATGTAATTGGTTCCAATAAATTCTAATGGAGTATAACTGAGGTTAAAAGTAAGGATATGATAAATCTCATTTATTGTTTTTCCATTGCTTTATCATTACTAAGTGGAATTATCTAATTGCATGTCATATGGCATTGGAGCAATAAATTTTCAAAACTTTCTTATCATATCTACTCTACCTTGCATGTAATACAAAAGGAGAGTGTTCATTTATCATAGCATACTCTAACATACATAATATGCAAGGAGATGCAATCATTTAATCATTCTCTAACATGCGTGTCATCATATGACAACTGCAAGGAGGTGCAACTGTTAATCTTAACTTATGGCAACATAAGCCATCTCATTATTACATAATTTGCTCAACCATCCCTTATACGTACACTGCAATTAAACAATTAACTAGGTAAACTTTTAAAGCATTATATCCCTTTATCACAGTCCTGATCATTTATTCGGGAACCTGAGTCATTTACTTGTTTCACTTAGGCTATTTACTTGTTTCACTTAGGCTTCCACATTACCTTCTTACTAGGGTATAGACTCAACCCTTCTTTACTCTTTCTTACATAGGGAATAGAGGATTCACTTTATCTTTGAAACTGTGGCTACCTTTCTCTCTTTAAGCATCATAAACTTATTGTTCTTATCTTGCATACATCTACTGCTCTGTTGTACTTCTACAACTACCTGAGAAAAACTTTCTTTGTAACACATAATTCAATCCACGAACTAATTTCTTAGTCATTCAACTCTCACTGTTCATGTAGATGAACTTGGCTAAGTATTCATCAAAGGGTTTCTATTTTCTTGCTTTAACCCTTAGGCTATGTTTGGGTCAACAGAGGGGAGGGGAGGGGAAGGATTTTAATAAAGGGAAAGGGAAGGAAGGGAAGGAGAGCGATTTTATTATTATCTTGTTTGGATTAACATTAAGGGAGGGGAGGGGAGGGATTTTCTTATTACCTTGTTTAGTTTAGGAAGGAAAGGGAGCGAAAAAATTTTTATATAAGCAAATTTACCTTATATTATTTTATATAATATTTTAATAAAATATAATATAGGGATGATATTGGGATATTAAAAAAATTATGGGTATATTAATATTATAAAATAATAATTTCATACCTCCCCTCCAAATTCCCCCAAATTTGGAGGGGAGGTAATTTTCCTTCCCCTCCTAAATGTTTTATTGATCCAAACAAGGGGAGGAGAGCAAAATCCCTCCCCTCCCTTCCCCTCCAAAGTACCCATACCAAACAGGGCCTTAGCCTCACACTCATCTCTATCTAACTAAGAGGAGTGTTTCTCGTAAACTGTTCAATAAAAGCTTCTCAGGTGAGCGGATCAATCTCCATCTCATATGGAGTAACTTCTACATCTCTTTACTATCTCTTAACTTCTTTTATCTATCTATCAGTCCCAGTCTATTCTTGACTGGACTATGGTTCCTTTCTAGTCTTTTTCTTGATCTTGACAAACTTATGTCATATGGATTTCATTCAGCTTCTACTACTATTACTTATGTTTTCTAGGGTGCTCTACCCTATGTTTGCTAAGTTACTATTTCTTCATGATGTGGTCCCTCTATCTTGGGAACATCAAATTGCTATCTATTAACCATCTCATTTCTAACTTTAGGCCATGTGCTAGGATCATTCCTAGGCAAGTCTCATTCTAACTTTTGCTTCTTTTGGTTAGGAAAGACTTAGATGAACCAATTCTTTTTGTAATATAGATCTACTAACATGGAGGATTTACTTCTAAACATTGTCTTAAACTTATCTTTCATATCCCAGTACTTTGTACTATCTGGCTTGATCAAGCTTTATACCAATCCTCTAGCTGATGAACTTCAATGAGGTTGGTAACTTCATTATCATCATCATCACTATAACATCTAGCCATATAATGATACCTCAAGCTACTATTGCAGCTTCCCTTGACCTTAGACTGGTCATCTTCTATCTCTATTAATAGAGAAAACTGCTCCCCATATATTATCCTACTTAGTCTAGCCATATTGTGCTAAGAAACACGAGACCTCGGCGGTAACAATTGACTAAGACTAATCTATCGTAGTCATTTCCTTGAAGAATACATCATAAAGTTGTAAGGTACGGGGTACTGTTCTATTTATCTGGGTGTCACTGTATCTTGTTCGAAACATTCTCTAAGTAGTGAACAGCATCCCCATATCTCATACTAGGGAGGGAACCTCTTTAGTTCAAATCTCTAAGTTGTTTAAGGGGGTCAGTCTAACTAAACCAGAGCATCACTAAGCTAGAACCTTCTGTTCTATGACAAAATCTTATACTCTAAGCCAGAACCCTTTGCTTTGATACAAAAATATAACATCCTAATTTTCATACATCTTAGGGACCAAATGATAGCATCTGGAACAACTTTTAAGGTTATTGAAGTCAAATTACACAATCTAGAATTTTACTCTATCGAGTACTATTCACTATCTAAATTCCAAAGAAGTGACCTGACTTCAAAATATCATAATTAAATATAGAAAAATTGAAATGAAGTGGTTCAAATTGCTACATAAAGCTAACTTAATGCTATTTCAGGGAAAAATAACTCATTGACCATGCCTTAAACAAGTAAATGATGGTCAATGCTTAAATTTAGTATTCATCTAGCATCCTTCCCTTATTCTAGGATTTTTGGTCACAACTTTAAAAAATCATATCTCTATGTGTAGACATCCAAATGAGACTTTCTATATATCAAATTGAAGCTTGGTATGTCTACTATTTACTATTAAAATATCATACATTTATGTAATCATTTACTATTTTTATTTACAGTTTAATTATACTGACTCACTATAAGCTACTGTTCACAGTGGCAAATGTCATCCCCCAACTTTACATACATATGTATAACATACATTAATCACATATCAATCATGCTAAATAATTCTTAACTTTTCTTCATGCATCTTTATCTCCTCCATCTTGAGAAGACCTGCTATGATTGGATTGATATGAAAAGGGTGAGATTTCTGGAGAAATCTTAGTAGTAAATTAAAACCATACAATGTATGCAGCTGTATGCTTAATGTCACAATGTTTTCACTTAATGATCATGCTTGCATAATGATAACTTATATGCTTTCATGTCCCATACTTATAACATATGGCCATAGCATAAAAAGAAATAGAACATTACTTAATCATATATGTTCCACATCATCAAAGTAAGTAAGCATCACATAAAGTATCCAAGCAACAAAAGCATACAAGTAGGTAAGTTCACTACCTGACGTGTAACCTTTCCTCTATCTCTTAGACTTTGCTCTAAGGTTCTTTCTTTTCATAGGTTAGAGCCTATACATAGAGTAATAATATCTTCATTATTAGCCTATCCAATATAACTTTACTTAACTCAGCTTAACTTGAGGTAATACCCTTAATCTGACAATTCCTTAACTTTCTTTATATCCACATCTATCCTTATCAAGAGAGATATTCTCTATATTCTAACTTTTTAATTTATAAGAATAATCCTCTAATTTATTAGAGCAGGGACTAGGATAAATTACTTACCTTATTTCTAAGCTTGCCAAGTCCTTAAGCTTCTTGGATTGCTCCTAACTCCGCCATAACTCCTCCTTTTTCCTTCCTTTCTTTCTCTTTCTTTCTCTCTCTCTTCTTTTCTCTTCTTTCTTGGCTCTGGCTCTTGGCTCATATCGCTTAGCTTTCTCAAGAAGCCTTGCTTACATCATCATGATGATATCATCATCCTAGATGACTCATCAAAATGACAACATCCATAGAAACCTCACATGCTTAGGTGTTGCAATGGTAGGGCCCTTGGGAAACCTCACTAGCTAACTTAGCGTTTCTGGAGAATTCCATAGTCCTGTCCCTGAATGAACGGTCGAGATCATGCCATGTGTCCTTAGCTCTTTCTTCTTTCCTTAGACTCATGCCATGTGGCACCTTGTGGGTCCCATGAGGACACCTTTCATGCCATCTCATGGTTATGAATGAGTCTAAAGCTCTATCTGATCACTTTCCCCTAGTTCTATCTCTAACCGTGTAACTATGCTTTATTAAAAAAGTACTAAACTACTATTTTAATGCAACTTAAACCAACATAATCATTGGGACACGTTTTTGGACCCTTAGAATGCTATCTTGGCCTTTAATAAAGCTCAAGCACTCTGATGGCTCAATTCCCAAGAAACATCCCTTTACAAATTACTAAAATGCCCTTAGTTACTCTTTATTTCCTTCAATAATTCTAGGGGCATTATTATCTTTTCACACCTTTCTAGAGTATTTCCTAACCCTGGTAAACAATCCAGATAATATTCCTAGACTGTCTAACCCTAGTCAAATGACCAAACTACCCTTCACTCATTATTTAATTATTTTACAACATAGGGGTATTTTCGTTATTTTGCACTTTTTGTGGACACTGGCCCCTTTGACCGATGAACTGATATCATGGGTTTGGGTGTAATATCCTTAATTTTCTGTACTGGTTCCTATGTACAGATTAAACGGAATATATGAGCTCTGTTTCAAGAAAAACATGTGTACCTTTATGTAAAGAAAAGGATTAAATTGCAAAAGAAAGGAAATTAAGGGACCTAAATGCAATTATGGAAAGTTTGAAGTTAGCAATGAAAAGTAGACAAAAATATGGGGTCTTAAAGTGTAATTTTAGCCAAATTAAGGGACTTAATTATAAAGAAGGAAAAGTTCCCTGGGGCCAAAGTATAATTAAAGAAAATAGGCCAGAAGTGGTTTGCACCGCCCGACAGCATTTCAGTCCCATATTCTACCAGAAGGTAGGGCAGGTGACGCCGGGTAACCAAGCCTAATACCGGAATTTTTGAAGACTCCAGATAGCCAGAAATGGACTGATCATCCAAAAGTTATAAAATTTTATACCGGATACCCTAGATTTCAGATATAAGTGGGAAAATACAGGATGATGCGCCTTTATGGGCGGATGTCGGGAAACTGACAGGATACCGATAGGAGGTCTGTAGGAAAAGTTATTCACAAAATAAAAAAATCCAGACGGAGTGTGAGGCCTCCGGGGATCCGGGTAGGAGATTTATCGGTATTTTTAAAGAGGCTGAATGCGATCGGATGACTTCGGTCAGATGACCGTTATAACCCCCAAGGATGCCTGAACACAGTAGGACACTATATCTGGGAAAAAGAGCCGGTGTCCGGAAAAGGTATATACTCGGTAAATAATAGTTAAAATATTCAATGAATTGTGTTAAAGGAAGATTCCTCGTAATGCGTGCCATACAGGTAATGGACCCAGGAAGCCTGAAAATGGCGCCATTAGAGGCCCAATAAGACTCTTGGACTGATAGGTGGGCCAGTGTCCAGCAGAACCCCGGAAAAGTGCGAAATTACGAAAATGCCCCTATGTTGTACAAAAAGGGCAGCAGATGAATATAGGGTATTCTGGTCATTTTGGACAGACCCAGAGGTCAAGACATGTCTAAATAAGGTTGACTAGAGCCAGTATAAGCTTTGACCGGGTCCAGAAAGGTGTGAAATGACGATTTTGCCCTTAGGGATTAAAATAGGACAAGATAGGGCACCAAGGGCATTTTGGTCATTTCGCAGGGGATCTGCAATTGAGTCTGGACCCAGTATTAAAAATTTAATGATATAAAGGGTCTAGGTACTAAATGTGAGGTCAGTAGACATAAAAAGGATCTTCAGAAACATCAGATTTATAAAACGGCACGTTTTTCGAGGCGATGGACCGGGCCGGTACCAGATTGGACCAGAAAGCTTCCAGAACCTCCAAATTTCATCACATGAAGAATATGGGTGGTGAGGTGTCCTATGAGGTGTCCCATGAGGTGTCCAGGGTGATGCAGTAAAAAGAATTAAAGAAAATAGGAAATTCCAGGAAAAACCAGGACCGCATGTTCAGATGGCTTCAAAATTACAAGAATGCCATCCATTAAAGCTATAAATACCCCCTTCCCCTCCCATTTTATGCATCCCACGTTTTTGGCAAGAAAAGAGAGAGAAAGAAGAGAGAGAAGGAGAAAGAAAGAAAGAAAGGAAGTTCTGGTGGAGTTGGAAGTAGTAAGGAAGTTCTGAAGCTCTGCTTTTGAGGTAATAACTAATCCTAGCTCTTATGTAATGTCTTTGTGATGTGTTGTTTTGTTTGGTTGATTGTTGTCCTATATGTTATGCTTGAAGCTCTATTCCAATGCTATGATCATATGTTATTGAATATGGAAGCATGCAGCATACTTATCTGTACACAGTCACAAGCAAGCACCGTCACTTTGCATTACATATTTTGTTATGATTGTTGTTACTGGGATTCTTTTGAATCTCATTCCCAAACATAACATTACAGGGGAGGCTCTGTCAAAATAAAATTAGGAAATCTTAAGAGACGCCGGTAGGCTGCCGAAATTCCGACAACGAAGACGGAACAAAGAAAGGAACTGATACGTACTGTGTACGTAGTGCTGTCTAAGGAGGCTGGAAGTGAGTGGACCCAGCAGGTTCATCCAGTCTTTCCTGGGTACTACGTAGAATGGTAGTTCGCATAAGGGAATTACCGAATCGGTACAACATCAGTTACTTTCTAAAGAAGAATTGTAGCAGTTATGCTGCCGGTTTTTAGACAGAAAAGGATGTAATAAAATATGAGGGAGTTAATCATGCACTAATATATAACAGTTGATTATTTGATATTAATTGTTATCTAGCCTATATGACTGATATGTGTTGGCTGTAGGCTTGAGTATGTAAAGACTAAATGCTGAAAATAGGCTCAGTGAACAGTAACTCGTGAAGAACTATTCATGTTTGATAAATCATTAAAAATAGTAAATGATTGAATTAATGTACGAAATTTTTAGAGTAAAAAGTAGACATACTAAGATTTAATTTTATATATAGAATGTCTAATTTGGATGTATACACGAAAAGATATAAATTGTTAAAGTTGGGACCAGAATGCTGGATTCAGGAGAAAGTCATTGGATGAACAGTAAGATTGAAACGTTGACCCACGTGAAATTTGTCAAGGATTGGTCAACCAATGATTTTTCCCTGAAATATATTTAAGTTAGCTTCATGTAGCAATTTGAACCACTTCATTTCGATTTTTATAGAATTAGTTATAAATTTTCAAAATCAGGTCACTCATCTGGAATTTGCCACAGTAAACAGTACTCGATATGAATAAAATTCCAGATTAAGTGTTTAGACTTCAATGACCCTGAAAGTGGTTTAAGTGCTACTGAATGGTCCCTAAGATGTATAAATATAAGGATGTGACATTTTGGTATCAGAGCAAAGGATTCTGGCTTAAGAAATGCTCTGAATAGATGATTTATAGAAAGATATACCATGATAAAGCCGTCATAATTGACACTAAGTAGTGTTTGCAGGATGGCTAGACATAGATTTGGGTCTGAAACTACGGTAAACCAATGGGAATTAAGACCAGAGGTCTCTAGTTCAGATAGTTCAGAAGAAGAGATAGTAAGCAATGATTCTGACCTCTGGACACCTCCAGTAGCTGGTGATTCTGAGGAGGATAGTTCCTCGATAGGATCAAACTTTCCAATTGATGATCAGGAAGTGATGATAACAGAAGGCCCTATTCCTGCCATTTCCATATGTGCGGTACCCTTGAATATAACAGACAGTTCAGGGTCCAGCCAAGTACGTGTTCAGAGTAATGCGCCAGGTTCCAGTAGGCCCGAAGTGACTCTGGTAGAAATGTATTTGGGAGGTTTAATCGTAAGAATGGTCCCAGGGAGGAACCTGAGTAGAGAGCAACTTGAGAGCTCGGTAGCATTAGCCCGACAACTATACGAGTTGAGGCAGACCCTGTTCGAAAACATAGATCAAGATTATTCGGTCTACCAGGAGTTTATCACAAGGGTGAAAGCCATATATCAAGCCTGGGATTCAAATGTGTTAACCATGGGGTTTTGGCTAGAAATTATGAATGACGTATTGCCGAAGACTCCTACCTGGAGATCGGAGTTGGACCAGTATTTTGATAGAGAATCATATTGTACCATATCCGACTGGATCTACCTAGTAGAAGAATACATTAGAATAAAGTTTAAGAAAATTAGAGTATAAAAGACTAGAATGGTACTGTGATATGTACATATATTCTGTATGTATATTATGTGTGAAATGAAATTTATTGTATTTCCTTCTGTTTTTAAGTATAACAAAATGGTACGAACAAGGAGAACTATTCTAGCTGAGGAACCCCGAGAGGCTGGAAACCTTAATCAAATGATTCTAGAACGATTAGAACAGCAACAAAAGATGATAGAAGAAATGAGAGCTGCTCAAGCACGAAATGAACAAGACAGAGATGCTGCCATAGCCGCGGCAGTAGCAGCAGCTGTAAATAATTTAAGACCGCCAGAGCCTTCAGGAGCAACTAGTAGAGAACCTGAAGAAGTACCACAACAGGCAGAACAGCCCCAGAGAAGGGTTGAATCAAGGGAGGAGGCAGTTGGCATCCAACAATGGATGGTGCGATTTTGCAAACACAATCCTCCCATATTCGAAGGAACATTTGAAGTACATGTAGCAGAAAATTGGGTCAGCAGATTAGAGAAGATCTTTAAGGTCCTCGACTGCCTGACTGAAACCAAGGCCCAAATGGCCATCTATCAATTGGAAAAGGATGCGGATAGATGGTGGAAGAATACAGAATTACTTCTCCAAGCAAGAGATATTCCAGTTACCTGGGAAGTATTTCTTGAGCAATTTTATGAGAAATATTTCCCTCAATCTGTCAGAGATAAAAGGGAGGCTGAATTCCTTGTGCTAAGGCAAGGAGAAAAAGAAGCTTTTGATGAATATTTGGCCAAGTTCATCCGGCTATCTCAATATTCAACTTACCTACGCCAAGTGGATGACGAACGCTGGATGACAGAAAGAATGATTCGAGGGCTGAATTCTATGTTAAAGGAGAAGTTAACTCCCCAACAATACAGCCAGTTCAATAAGGCTGTGGAAGCATGTCGAATCATTGAGAACAGCATGAATCATAGAATGCTGTCCAGATCTGGGAGTAAAGATCAAGCGACTCCTGATAAGGACGGACGGAATCAAGAAGCGGCCAGTGGGAGCGGCTATAAGAAAAGAAAGCGCCCGTGGCAGACCAAGAGGCCTAATAAGGGAAATTTTCGCGGAAGATCCAATAACAGGGATCCGAAGGCCCCAGTATGTGAAAAGTATGGAAAGAATCATGGTGACAGACCATGTTTGATGGGCTAGAATGTATGCTACACCTGCGGAAAGCCCGGACATTTTTCCAGAGAATGTCCTCAAGCTATAACTGATCCAAGGCCAAGGACGGCGGGACGAGTGTTTGCACTCACTAGAGAGGATGCTTAGCGATCATCTGAGATGATCCAAGGTACAATCCATCTCAATGATCATGTTGTGACTGCCCTATTTGATTCGGGTGCAAGTCATTCCTTTATATCTTATGAATGTGCTAAATGCCTAGGCCTTCTGATAAGCAAGTTATGTTATGATATACAGGTGAAAACCCCCACCAACGCTAGGGTGATCACATCTGATGCCTGTCTAAATAGTGTGGTGCGTTATGAGCACTGTAGTACCACCCTAGACCTGATCTGTATGCCTTTCCAGGAGATTGAAGTCATACTCGGTTTAAATTGGTTATCCTCCAATAATGTGATGTTGGACTGCAGAAACAAGACCCTAGTTCTTGGTCCAAAGATCACTGATCGGAGCTTAGAAGTACAACTGAACTTCGTGACAGAGGCTCAGGCAGAAAAATGTCTACGGAAAGGATGTCAGGGATATGTGGTATTCTTTTCTGTTCAAACAGAAGTGGAGGAAGGCATCGAGGAGGTTCCTGTAGTCAATGAATTTCCTGAAGTCTTTCCAAAGGAGATTCAGGGATTGCCTTCGGAGCATGAAGTGGAGTTTGCGATCAACATTGTACCTGGAGCTGGACCAGTATCAAAAGCCCCATACAGGATGGCTCCCAACGAAATGATGGAACTGAAGAAGCAAATTGAGGAGCTATTGGAGAAAGGTTTTATACGACCCAGTGTATCACCATGGGGTGCTCCAGTACTGTTCGTCAAGAAGAAAGATGGTAGCTTAAGGCTGTGCATTGACTACAGGGAATTAAATAAGCTTACAGTTAAGAACAAGTATCCTCTTCCCAGAATTGATGACCTGCTAGATCAATTGGTAGGAGCGAGCTTATTCTCCAAGATTGACTTGAGATCTGGCTACCATCAATTAAGGGTCAAGCCAGATGATGTTCCAAAGACGGCGTTCAGAACGCGCTACGGACATTTTGAATTTTTGGTGATGCCTTTTGGACTAACCAATGCACCTGCTATTTTCATGGACTATATGAACCGGATTTTCAGGCCTTATCTAGATCAGTTCGTTGTGGTCTTTATTGATGATATTCTGGTGTACTCCAAATCTCCAGAGGAGCATGAAAGGCATTTGAGGATTCTTCTTGGTATCCTTAAAGAGAAGAAGCTCTATGCTAAGCTGAGTAAGTGCGAGTTTTGGCTTTCAGAAGTCAAATTTCTCGGTCATGTCATATCCCGAGACGGGGTAGCTGTAGATCCTAGCAAAGTTGAAGCAGTTTTGAGCTGGGAACAGCCAAGGACAGTGACAGAGATTAGAAGTTTTCTCGGCCTAGCAGGGTACTACAGATGATTCATTCAAGACTTTTCTCGAATTGCCTTACCACTTACTAAGCTGACCAGAAAGAATCAGCAGTTTAAGTGGGATGAGAAGTGCGAGGCTAGCTTCCAGCAGTTGAAGCAGAGATTAACGACTACTCCCGTGTTGATTATTCCAGACCCAACTCAGACTTATGTAATCTACACTGATGCTAGCAAGCAGGGCCTGGGATGTGTGCTTATGCAGCAAGGTCGAGTAGTAGCCTACGCCTCTCGGCAGTTAAAGCCACATGAAGTGAATTATCCCACTCATGATCTGGAGCTTGCGGCGGTGGTCTATGCCCTGAAGATATGGAGGCACTATTTATACGGAGCAACGATAGAGTTGTTTTGCGACCACAAAAGCCTGAAGTATCTGCAGGATCAGAAAGAGCTGAACATGAGGCAGCGGCGATGGATGGAATTGTTAAAAGATTATGACTTCCAGATTAAATACCATCCAGGAAAAGCCAATGTGGTAGCTGATGCCCTGAGTAGAAAGGTGGTGCAGGTTGCATACATGATGATCAAGGAATTGGAACTGATAGAAGATATGCGCGACTGGAGCCCTCTATATCAAATGCAACTGACGGAGAATCCTTTTGGAGGAGTTCATGTTAGAACTTGCATAGAAGATGAGATCAAAGAGGCTCAAGAACAGGATAAGCTCGTAGCAATATTCAAAGACAAGCTGGAGAAAGGGAAGACAAGGAATTTTGAGATGTCCCCAGACGGATTGCTACAGTTTAGGGGAAAACCCTATATCCCAAATGTTCGGGGATTAAGGGAAAGAATTCTGGAGGAAGCACATAAAAGCCGATATACGGTACATCCAGGTATGACCAAAATGTACCATGATGTTAAAAGATTATTCTGGTGGCCTGGACTGAAGAAAGATGTTGTAGCTTACGTATCTAAGTGCTTAACCTGCCAGAAAGTGAAAGTTGAACATCAAAAACCAGCAGGAACGTTGCAGCCTTTAGATATTCCTGAGTGGAAATGGGATGGGATTGCCATGGACTTTATGGAAGGACTACCCTTGACACCAAGTAGACATGATGCGGTTTGGGTAGTAATCGATCGACTGACAAAGTCAGCACATTTCCTGGCAATCAATAAGAAAGATTCTCTAGAAAAGCTGGCAAAGCTGTATATAAAGGAAATCGTTAGGCTCCATGGTATCCCAAGCAGCATTGTGTCTGATAGAGATCCACGATTTACTTCAAATTTCTGGAGGGCTCTACAGGAAAAAATGGGCACTACTCTCAGATTCAGTACAGCTTATCATCCTCAGACAGATGGTCAATCTGAAAGAACAATACAGACTTTAGAGGATATGCTGAGAGCATGTGTCCTAGATTTCAAAGGCAGATGGGATATCCATTTACCCCTTATAGAGTTTGCATATAACAATGGTTATCAGGTCAGTTTACAGATGGCACCTTTTGAAGCACTCTATGGACGAAAATGTAGATCCCCCTTATGCTGGCTAGAGTTGAGCGAGAGAAGAATGCTTGGTCCGGATATAGTGGATCAAACTGCAGAACAAGTTGCGGTAATTAGAAAACGATTGTTGACAGCTCAAAGTAGACAGAAGAGCTATGCAGATGTTAGAAGGAAGCCGTTGGAATTTGAAGAAGGAGAACATGTATTCCTTAAGTTAACTCCAACCACAGGAGCCGGACGATCAATTAAGGTGAAGAAGTTGCATCCAAGATACATCGGGCCATTCCAGATTCTCTCAAAGATAGGAGCAGTAGCCTACAAGTTAGCTCTTCCTCCGAATCTCAGCCAGATACATGATGTGTTCCATGTTTCCCAATTAAAGAAGTATATTCCAGATCCATCTCATGTGATAGGGCAAGATGAGGTTACACTGCGAGATGACTTGACCTATGAGGTTGGACCGGTGCGAATTGCTGATAAAAAAGTCAAACAGTTGCGGAATAAGCAGATTCCTTTAGTTAAAGTGATCTGGAAAGGTTTGACTGAGCAAGAAGCTACATGGGAAACAGAAGAAAAGATGAGAGAAAAGTACCCTGAATTATTGGTATAGGATAGATGTAATGTAAATTTCGGGGACGAAATTTATTTTTAGGGGGGGAGAAATGTAATATCCTTAATTTTCTGTACTGGTTCCTATGTACAGATTAAACGGAATATATGAGCTCTGTTTCAGGAAAAACATGTGTACCTTTATGTAAAGAAAAGGATTAAATTGCAAAAGAAAGGAAATTAAGGGACCTAAATGCAATTATGGAAAGTTTGAAGTTAGGAATGAAAAGTAGACAAAAATATGGGGTCTTAAAGTGTAATTTTAGCCAAATTAAGGGACTTAATTATAAAGAAGGAAAAGTTCCCTGGGGCTAAAGTATAATTAAAGAAAATAGGCCAGAAGTGGTTTGCACCGCCCGACAGCATTTCAGTCCCATATTCTACCAGAAGGTAGGGCAGGTGACGCCGGGTAACCAAGCCTAATACCGGAATTTTTGAAGACTCCAGATAGCCAGAAATGGACTGATCATCCAAAAGTTATAAAATTTTATACCGGATACCCTAGATTTCTGATATAAGTGGGAAAATACAGGATGATGCGCCTTTATGGGCGGATGTTGGGAAACTGACAGGATACCGATAGGAGGTCTGTAGGAAAAGTTATTCACAAAATAAAAAAATCCAGACGGAGTGTGAGGCCTCCGGGGATCCGGGTAGGAGATTTATCAGTATTTTTAAAGAGGCTGAATGCGATCGGATGACTTCGGTCAGATGACCGTTATAACCCCCAAGGATGCCTGAACACAGTAGGACACTATATCTGGGAAAAAGAGCCGGTGTCCGGAAAAGGTATATACTCGGTAAATAATAGTTAAAATATTCAATGAATTGTGTTAAAGGAAGATTCCTCGTAATGCGTGCCATACAGGTAATGGACCCAGGAAGCCTGAAAATGGCGCCATTAGAGGCCCAATAAGACTCTTGGACTGATAGGTGGGCCAGTGTCCAGCAGAACCCCGGAAAAGTGCGAAATTACGAAAATGCCCCTATGTTGTACAAAAAGGGCAGCAGATGAATATAGGGTATTCTGGTCATTTTGGACAGACCCAGAGGTCAAGACATGTCTAAATAAGGTTGACTAGAGCCAGTATAAGCTTTGAACGGGTCCAGAAAGGTGTGAAATGACAATTTTGCCCTTAGGGATTAAAATAGGACAAGATAGGGCACCAAGGGCATTTTGGTCATTTTGCAGGGGATCTGTAATTGAGTCTGGACCCAGTATTAAAAATTTAATGATATAAAGGGTCTAGATACTAAATGTGAGGTCAGTAGACATAAAAAGGATCTTCAGAAACATCAGATTTAGAAAATGGCACGTTTTTCGAGGCGATGGACCGGGCCGGTACCAGATTGGATCGGAAAGCTTCCAGAACCTCCAAATTTCATCACATGAAGAATATGGGTGGTGAGGTGTCCTATGAGGTGTCCCATGAGGTGTCCAGGGTGATGCAGTAAAAAGAATTAAAGAAAATAGGAAATTCCAGGAAAAACCAGGACCACATGTTCAGATGGCTTCAAAATTACAAGAATGCCATCCATTAAAGCTATAAATACCCCCTTCCCCTCCCATTTTATGCATCCCACGTTTTTGGCAAGAAAAGAGAGAGAAAGAAGAGAGAGAAGGAGAAAGAAAGAAAGAAAGGAAGTTCTGTTGGAGTTGGAAGTAGTAAGGAAGTTCTGAAGCTCTGCTTTTGAGGTAATAACTAATCCTAGCTCTTATGTAATGTCTTTGTGATGTGTTGTTTTGTTTGGTTGATTGTTGTCCTATATGTTATGCTTGAAGCTCTATTCCAATGCTATGATCATATGTTATTGAATATGGAAGCATGCAGCATACTTATCTGTATACAGTCACAAGCAAGCACCGTCACTTTGCATTACATATTTTGTTATGATTGTTGTTACTGGGATTCTTTTGAATCTCATTCCCAAACATAACATTACAGGGGAGGCTCTGTCAAAATAAAATTAGGAAATCTTAAGAGACGCCGGCAGGCTGCCGAAATTCCGACAACGAAGACGGAACAAAGAAAGGAACTGATACGTACTGTGTACGTAGTGCTGTCTAAGGAGGCTAGAAGTGAGTGGACCCAGCAGGTTCATCCAGTCTTTCCTGGGTACTACGTAGAATGGTAGTTCGCATAAGGGAATTACCGAATCGGTACAACATCAGTTACTTTCTAAAGAAGAATTGTAGCAGTTATGCTGCCGGTTTTTAGACAGAAAAGGATGTAATAAAATATGAGGGAGTTAATCATGCACTAATATATAACAGTTGATTATTTGATATTAATTGTTATCTGGCCTGTATGACTGATATGTGTTGGCTGTAGGCTTGAGTATGTAAAGACTAAATGCTGAAAATAGGCTCAGTGAACAGTAACTCGTGAAGACCCATTCATGTTTGATAAATCATTAAAAATAGTAAATGATTGAATTAATGTACGAAATTTTTAGAGTAAAAAGTAGACATACTAAGATTTAATTTGATATATAGAATGTCTAATTTGGATGTATACACGAAAAGATATAAATTGTTAAAGTTGGGACCAGAATGCTGGATTCAGGAGAAAGTCATTGGATGAACAGTAAGATTGAAACGTTGACCCACGTGAAATTTGTCAAGGATTGGTCAACCAATGATTTTTCCCTGAAATATATTTAAGTTAGCTTCATGTAGCAATTTGAACCACTTCATTTCAATTTTTATAGAATTAGTTATAAATTTTCAAAATCAGGTTACTCATCTGGAATTTGCCACAGTGAACAGTACTCGATATGAATAAAATTCCAGATTAAGTGTTTAGACTTCAATGACCCTGAAAGTGGTTTAAGTGCTACTGAATGGTCCTTAAGATGTATAAATATAAGGATGTGACATTGGGCCTTACTTAGCATCATCCTAGGCCTCTCTATGATGTCATATGAGCTCATTCTGTCCAAGCTTACTTAGTGATAAGTTTCATAACCGGATCGTGGGAGTTCTCAAACTCCTAAAAAAAATTACCAATATGGGAATAACTTTTTCTAAGGAACTCCTTTCGTGGTTCTGTCAGATCCATGATATCTTGGCATCATAGGGCACACCTTCCTATAGCCTTTCACTTATATCTGAGGTCCATAAGATATGATAAAAATTTCAAATAACTTTTAGACTATCAGATAAATATCAACTATCTGGAACTCTAATAAAATTTATGTATTATGCTAGATTTACCAGCATAACTTTCTCTATCTGCTAATGAATTTTGGGACTAAAATGCTTTTGGGCAGTTCTAAGCCTTTTCTGGCTCAACTTTTTATAATTACAATTTTGCCCTTAGAAACTTTTAGAAATTACACTTTAGTCCCTCAATTTTTTATAACTACACTTAATGGCCATAACTTGTATCTACTTTCATTTTTGGCCTAGTGACTTTTAGACTTTTCAGTTTAGTCCCTCTCTTTCTTCAACATAAGCATTATACCCTCACAGACTTTCACTATTTACAATTTAGTCCCTGATCTTTCACTTACTTGCAGTTTAGTCCCTAAACACCATATGTATACTTCTAGGACTTCTGTTTAATAGGGCCTGGTAGCTTACCTCTTTCAGGCTACATATTGGGCTTCTAGGTCTAAAAATTATGATATGACAGTTCAAAAGTATATCCTCTATAAGATAGTCAAGAGTTAATCTACACTGTGAAAGACTTTATCAGGATAATCTTTTTTGAATAGAAGGTTTTGAATTATGAGACCAAAATAGAGAGATAATATTCCCAAACTAGAGAAACCCTATCATGAAGGGACCTGTAGACCTAATATAGGGTAATCCAGAATGTAGGAATAATAGTAGTAGATGATAGATAGGATCCGAGAAACTAAAGTTTTGTAGGAACAAGAAAAAGATGTTATTATCATAACAGCCGTAGGAGTA
Source organism: Leucaena leucocephala (assembly GCA_037074615.1). NCBI lineage: Eukaryota > Viridiplantae > Streptophyta > Magnoliopsida > Fabales > Fabaceae > Leucaena > Leucaena leucocephala. Next base: position 19,029,207 of record CM073515.1, on the reverse strand, counting down.
GCTGTTGTTGACTTGCGACGATTAGAGAGAGAAGTCATCAAGGAGTTATAGTCCAGGTAGAAATAACTAGGACTAGTGATGGTCAGGATCTACTGAGGAAGAAGATAGTATCCAATGATAGAAAAGTACAGAAGTTACTCTATGAAGACAGAAATAATCTGCTCACCCTGGAAGTTTTTCTTGAGAAATTTTATGAGAAGCATTCTCCTCAGTTAAATAAAGATAAGCGTGATACTAAGTTAAAATGTTAAAGTAGGGTAAGAGGAACCCTCTGATGGATACTTAGCCGAGTTCATCCAAGTGCACAGTAAAAGTTGAATGACTAAGAAGTTAACTCACAAATCAAATTTATGCTACAAGAAATAATTTTTTTCTAGGAAGTTGCAAAGGTTCAATGAAGCGGTATAAGCATGCAAATTATAGAAAGAAACTTGTGTTAACCATAAAAGATAAAGGCATCTCTTAAAGATAAATTCTTTCGGTGTTTCCTATAGGGATATTCGAGAGGGCTTTAAATTTTAGAAGATGTAATAAAAAGTAGTTAAGAAGTATAAGAGTAGTAAGCTATGAGGTGTATGCATGCTGGGATATTTTGCTAGAGAATATTTGCATAATATGACAGATGAGATATTCTAGATTCAGAAGGAAATTATGCCTAATTATAGAAGAGGCAAAAAAGTCACTTGAGATAAATCAATAGATAATATAGATTAACGATCGCTAAGTGATGAGATACGTGATTCACGTGCCAGTTATTTGTTAGTAACAATGACTATAAAAAGAAAGTACTCCCATTGGTTTAAGGTGATAACACCTTATGAATATTTAAATGGCAATGTCTAGCATACACACAATAGAGCTACTCTAGACCTGGTATGTTTGCTCCACATGATTATAGAAATAAATTGTATAAAGAATAATAGACAGTCTCAGTAAGTGGAACAGTCATTTATAGTATGATTGGGGGTTACTCAGGTATTTCTACAAGCTTCTGAATACAATACTCATAGCCATTTCTTATGGTTTGGTTATATCAAGTAATAAGAGGGTAGTATTGTTATTAATCTATAAAAAAAATGGTATATAGACAGAATAACAAACAATAGTAAAGTGATTATTTTCATATCATTCTTCAGATAAGATTGAATCTGAAACAAATAACTCTTAGATAAAGATAGACTTAAATGAGTTAAGATCACTCTTCATATAAGAGTTATATTTTATACATATTACTCCTCATATAAGAGCATAAAGTTAGATCTGCTACATATTACTCCTCAGACAAAAGCACAAATTGAGAAAAGATGAAATGAGAAGTTATTATATGGTACCGTAATAGAAAGCAAATGCCTATGGCATTTACATACGACGATTTATAGATGTCTAAATGACTACAACCCCTAGCAAGCCAAAAGAAGAAAGAAATTTGAGAAGCACTCTTGAGTAAAAGAGAGATTAAGTGAAGTTTTGATAAGTAAGATGAGCTATATAATATAGTGATGGAGAATTATCTGTTGATTTATTAACAATAGGGGAGTAGCTAACCCTATAATCTAGTTCATTAGTTGAAGTCTTTTAGAAGAATTGTAGTTAATCCTAACATGATTAACAAGGAAGTGATATCCCAGAATCTAAAAGTTCTTGAAAAGGCTTAGGACGACAATGGGTGATTTTGAGTTGTGAAATAACCTAGCTTAAGGATAGGATAATGTAATCCATAAAGAAGAAGAATATGACAACTTGATATCTTTCTAATAAGACAATCTCCAAGGACAAGGTATTGACTAACTCATGCAGAGAGAGTATCCATGGTTTTACCAGCTAGCCTCTAGACTAAACTTAGTTTCTCTTAAACGAAGACGGAGTCTAAATATAAGTTTGAGTACTGGCATTCAAAAGATTATGAAGTATGCCTCAGGAATAGAAGAGAAAACCCCATTGTATTAAGAATAGACAAGTATGAGTAGATAGATCCTCTAGATAAAGATGAAGATATTAAAAGGCCAAATAGACCCAGAGAAGAAAGTATAAGGCAGAGTAAAGTTAGAATATAGTTCTATGAGAATAAGTATGCTAGGGCTCAGAGCCATATGAAGGGTAACTTAGCCCTAACCTAGTAGCATACTTCACTTAAGCATGTTCAGGCTAAAGTAGCCTAGATATGGGTGACCAACTATGAAATACAGTGTCAAGTCACAAGTTAGAAAGATGTTTTAGAATAATGAGAAAGAATATTGCTAGCTATCCTAATAAAAAGAAAGAATAGCATAAGTGCTTAGTAGAGAAAATAAGGGACACTATTATTCCTTTATATCAGTTCCAGACAGATGAAATGTAAAGAAAGAAAGGATAGTTAGATGACAAGTATTTCCTTATATTAGTTCCAAGAAGAGGAAGTGTGGAGAGGAAAGAGACACATACATAGAGAGAAAAGATAGATAGATAGAAAAGTTAGAAAGAGTTATAAAAGATAAGGGACTAGAACCCTTATGTAAGATCTATAAAAAAGGATCTGAAAGGAAAGATTCAGACTATAGTTTGTTACAGGAGAAAGACAGAAAGGTTTAAGAGTAAGATTCTCCCTAAAACTCAATAAAACTATAAGTCAAAAGGTATTCTAGAATACAGAAAGAAAAGTGTGATGAAAGATTCACAATGCGTAATGAGAAATACGTAATATGCAAGAAAATATGCATAATAAGAGATACGCAATGAGAAGTATGATGTATGACAGAGACCTAAGAATTATATCAAATTTTTGGAAGATTATGTAGAAAGAAATGGACACTACTCGCAAGTCCAGTGCAGTGAATCATCCATAAATGAATAGATGTATGACAAGTAAGTGAGTTGTAGAAGACTTAGACTTCGACTCTGATTGAGTTGGCTAAGGAAAAGGAGCATAACAGCACAAGAAAGATATGAAACTCTATGGATGTTGAGAGTACTCCGCTAGATGCCAAGATAGAAGATAGAGATAGATACCTTGAGTCTTAGTCATAAAGCAAAAGAGGATAAAAAGAGGAGTTATATCCAAGGTTATTTTGACTAAGGTATGAATTAAATTTCTATGACAAAATTTATTTTAAGGGGGTAGAAATGTAACATCCCAAATTTTTATAAGGCTAATAAAGGAAAGAGGTTATAAAAGGATTAGGATGGTAATCAGAAGAAAAGATAATGATTAGATAAGTTTTAAGACAAAGAAAGAGAGAATGTATAAAGTTGTAAAGCTAAAGGGATTAAATTGCAATTAATAAAAGTTCAAAGGGCATAATGGTCATTTTGAAAAGAAAGGGACTAAAGTGAAAACCCTAAAATATTCCATGGTGCAAAATGGAAGTAGACACAAGTTATGGGTAATTGAGTGTAATTATGAAAAGTTGAGGGACTAAAGTACATTTTTCAAGAATTCAGGGGTAAAATAACAGTTATGGAAAGTTGAGCCAAAAAAGACCCAAAATTGACCAAAAATGTTTTGGTCCCAAATTTTACTAGTAAATAGAGAAAGAAAGAAAATTGGGCTAGATATATCTCTCAAGATTTTGATATAAGGTTCCGATAAATTGATATTGATCTCTGAATTTTAGAGATTAGTACAGCATCTTCCAAACCGATAAAGGATTTAGAAAAAAGTATATAATTTTTATCAGGACTTCTGGGTTTTGGCACAATAAAGAGTTTTGGCATAGGTGGAATTATATTAAAATAATTAAGTTAATGGTGATTAAGGAATTAATCAACTAATAAAATGCAAGATTAAGGCTTTGTAATAATTAGTTGAAGGAGGCATAGTTTAGTCCCTTGAGCCTTGAAATTTCACTATAAACACCCCTCATTCCTTCACAAAACCGTGAGCCAAAGTGAACCAAGGGGAAACTCTTGCAAAATGAAAACCCACCTAATCCAAGGCAATTCCAAGGGGAAGTTCAAGGTACTTTGATCAAAGATAGTTAACCATAAGGTAAGCAATCTTCCTCACTTTTATATATATGTTTTTGAAGTTTTATGTGATGGTTACTTACTTTAATAAGTATTCCCTATGTTATGTTGCTGACTAAAATTCTTGAGTAAAGAAGAAAGAAGAAATTGAAGCTAGCAGTATGTAAAAGGCACTTAGGTAAGTTAGATTGGATGAATGGTTATGGAATTAATTTGTACTTTTGACTTTCCTTAGCATGAGGACCCTTCTGCCACCTACTGTATAGGACCAAGAAGAATGAATTACAATGATCTAATGCTTCTATTGAATTCAAATGATGATTTTGTGTATGATTGAATAAAATTTAAACTTTAGAAGCATTGGAATTGGAAAATAGAATTTTAAAACCTTCTCTATTACTATTCATATCATTAATAGTGATGTGAATTTCATGATTTTGATACTTCCAATGGTTTTAAAATAAAAAATTGTGTGGTATTGGGTAGAGAAACAAGTATTGAAAGTGAAACATCCTTCTTTTCTTACACCTTAGGGATCAAATGGTAGCATATGGAACCACTTTTAAGACTATTGAAGTCAAATTACTCAATCTGCAATTTTACTCTTAGCGAGTACTGTTCACTCTATAAATTCTAGAGGAGTGACCTGAATTTAAAAAATCATAACTAATTCTAGAAATATCAAAACAAAGTGGTTCAAATTGCTACACGAAGCTAACTTAATGGTATTTCAGGGAAAAATAACTTGTTAACCACGCCCTGACTAGGTCAATGTCAGCAAACATCCAGATTTACTATTCATCCAGTATTTTCCCTGATTCCAGCATTTTGGTCCCAACATTTGCACTACCCAATCCACAGCTTCTCTTCATGCTTCTTTAATCCTTTTTTAACATACCTGTGGGATTGGGATTACATGGAAGGGGGTGAGATTTATGGGGAAATCTCAGTAGCAAACAAAAACCATACAATATATGCAACTATATGCTTGATGTTACTATGTGTGTACTTAATGATCATGCTTGCATCATGATAACATACATGCTTCCATGTTAATTAATTATAACATATGGCTATAGTATAAAAAGAAATAGATCATTACTTAATCATACATGCTTCACATCATCAAGGTAAGAAAACATCACATAAAACATCCAAGCACTATAAGCATACAAGTAGGTAAGTCTACTACCTGGCGTGTAGCCTTTCCTTCCAGCTCTTAACCTTTTCTCTAAGGTCCCTTCTTCTCATAAGTTAGATCCTATACATAGCATAATAATATATTTATTATTATCTAGTATAGCTCTTCTTACCTCATGCTTAACTTTGGGGTAATGTCCTTAATCTGACATTCCCCTAACTTTCTTTGTATCTATGGCTACCTTTATTAACAGAGATATTTCTATATTCTATCCACTAAGAGAAATCGTTTACTTTATTAGAGCAGGGACTAGATAACTTACTTACCGTATTCTGAAGCTCTGCCCAGTCCCCAAGCTCCTTGGGGACTGCTCCTGGCTCTGCTAGAACTCCTTCCTTTCTTTCTCTCTTTCTCTCTTTCTCTCTTCTTTCCCTTATTTGCCTTTGCTTGGCCATGCATAACATGAAGGGAGGGGTGGCCTATTTATAAGTGAGTGGAGGTAGAATGAATGGCTCAGATCAAATCGTGATGAATGGTCCAGATCACTTAGCTTCCTCAAGAAGCTTTGCCTGCATCATCACGATGGCGTCATCCTCCTCCATGACTCACCATTATGACATCATCCAAGGACACCTCAAGGGGTATATGGCACAAATGGTGGGGCCCTTGGGACACCTCACCAGCTGACTCAGCCTTTCTAAAGAATTCCATAGTCTTTTCCTGGAATGAACGACTGAGATTGTGCAACGTGTCCTTTTTACTCTTTCTCCTTTTTCTAATCTCATGACATGTGTCATTAAATTTTCTTCTTTTCCTGTAATAATGCCATGTGGTGCCTTGTGGGTCCCATGAGGATACCTCATGGTCTAAAGTCATGTCTGATTATTTTTCCCAGTTTTATCCTTAATCAGGTAACTTTATGGAAAAGCACTAAAATATTATTTTAATGCCTCTCAAACTCCCATAACTACTAGGCCTATATGTTTAGGCTTTTAAATGTTCTCTTGGGTTTCTAACCAAGCCCAAGCACTCTAGTATCTCGGTTCCCAAGAAACACCTCTTATTTTTCTATTATGCCTACAGGGACTTTCACTATTTTCCCTAAATTTTCACTTTCTTGCAGTTTAGTCCCTAAACATCATTTGTAAGCTTCTAGGACTCCTGCATAATAGGGTCCAGTAGCCTTCCTTTTTCAGACCACATACTAGGCTTCGAGGCCTAAAAATTGGGATATGACATTTCTCTTCCCCTTAAAATAAATTTTGTCCTCAAAATTTTAGGGTCAAACCTCTATTCATTCTTTTATGAATAGTTTTCTCTGAGGAGAATGTCCCTTTCATTTCATAACATTTTCTTAACTTTCTTAGCTCTTCTCAACCTCTCTTACTACCTTTCATAACTTTGTGTATCTATGCCAAACTTTTGTGACATTTACACCCTTTCTCATATAACTGCGTTATATTCTTACTCTATCTTAGACCCTCTTCTTTGGTTCTTTACTAGCCTTTTCATCTCTTGATCCTTATCAGGAGCAGTCCAAGGAGCTTAGGGACTGGGCAGAGCTTAAGAATATGGTAAGTAAGTTATCTAGTCCCTACTCTAATAAAGTAAAGGATTTCTCTTAATAGTTTGAATAGAGAAATATCTCTATTAATAAAGGTAACTAAAGGTAGAAAGAAAGTCAGGGCAATGTCAGATTAAGGATATTACCCCTAGTTAAGCATGAGGTAAGTAGACCTATACTGGATAATAATAAAGATATTATTATGCTATGTGTAGGCTTTGACTTACGAAAAGAAGGGACCTTAGAGATGGAAGGAAATGCTACATGCCAGGTAGTGAACTTATCCTAAACTTGTATGTATTGAATGTTATGCTTGATGTGCTATGACTTTGCTGAATTGTGTTGTACATGTGCTTATGTATGAAGCTCTATTGCTATGATTACTTTGGCCAATTGTATTTTATATGTTACATGAAAGCACGCACATTACGCAATGTTAACACTTTTACAAGCAAGCACAAGTTTATACATTAATGCATGCATTGTTTAGGATTGTTTGCTACTGAGATTTCCCCAAAAATCTCATCCCCTTCCATATAATACCAAATCCAAAGGTATGTTAGGGACCAAATGGTAGCATCTGGAACCACTTCTATGGCTATTGAAGTCAAATTACTCAATCTAGAATTTTACTCTTAGCGAGTATTGTTCACTGTGTAAATTCCAGTGGAGTGACCTAACTTCGAAAAATCATAACTAATTCTAGAAAAATTGAAATGAAGTGGTTCAAATTACTACATGAAGCTAACTTAATGCTATTTCAAGGACAAATAACTTGTTGACCACACCTTGACCAAGTCAACATCAGTAACATATGAAGTTTACTATTCATCTATCGTTTTTCCCTGATTCCAACATTTGCACTATCCAATCCCCAGCTTCTCTTTATGCTTATTTAATCTTTCCTTATCTTAAACCTGTGGGATTGGGATTACATGGAAGGGGTGAGATTTCTAGGGAAATCTCAGTAGCAAACATAAACCATACAATGTATGCAACTATATGCTTGATGTTACTATATGTGTACTTAATGATCATGCTTTCATAATGATAACATACATGCTTCTATGTTACTTAATTATAATAAATGGCCATAGCATAAAAAGAAATAGAGCATTACTTAATCATACATGTTTCACATCATCAAGGTAAGAAAATATCACATAAAACATCCAAGCAGTATAAGCATACAATTAGGTAAGTTTACTACTTGGCGTGTAGCATTTCCTTCCAGCTCTTAGCCTTGCCTCTAAGGTACCTTCTTTTCATAAATTAGAGCCTATACATAGCATAATAATATATTTATTATTATCCAGTATAGCTCTACTTACTCATGCTCAACTTTGGGGTAATATCCTTAATCTGATATTCCCCTAACTTTCTTTCTATCTATAGCTAACCTTATTAATAGAGTTATTTCTCTATTCTAACTATTAAGAGAAATCCTCTACTTTATTAGAGCATAGAATAGATAACTTACCTTATTCCTAAGCTCTGCCCAGTCCCCAAGCTCCTTAGACTGCTCCTGGCTCTACCAGAACTCCTCATTTCTTTATCTTCCTTTATTTCTTTCTCTTTCTCTTTTTCTCCCTTCTTTCTCTTATTTTGCCTTGATTGTCTGTGCAAATGAAGTGAGGGGGAATGGTCTATTTAAAGGTGAGTGGAGGTGGAATGAATGGCTCAGATTAAAGAGCGATGAATGGCCCAGATCGCTTAGCTTCCTCAAGAAGCTTTTCCTGCATCATCACGATGACGTCATCCTCCTCCATGACTACCATTATGACATCATCCAAGGTTACCTCAGGGGGTATGTGGCACAAATGGTGGGGTCCTTGGGATACCTCACCAGCTGACTCAGCCTTTCTAGAGAATTCCAGAGCCTTTTCCTAGAATGAGCGGCCGAGATTGTGCCACGTGTCCTCTTTACTTTTTCTCCTTTTTCTAATCTCATGACATGTATCCTTAACTTTTCTTCTTTTCCTATAATAATGAAATATGGTGCCTTATGGGTCCTATGAGGACACCTTTCATTCTACCTCATGGTCTACAATCATATCTTATCACTTTTCCCAGTTGTATCCTTAACCGGGTAACTTTACTTTATAGAAAAGTACTAAAATATTATTTTAATGCCTCTTAAACTCCATATGCTTGGGCCTAAATTTTTGGGCTCTTAAATGTCATCTTGGGTTTCTAACCAAGCCCAAGCACTTTGGTGGCTCAGTTCCCAATAAACACCTCTTACTTTTTTACTTTGCACATAGGGACTTTCACTATTTTCCCTGAATTTTCACTTTCTTGTAGTTTAGTCCTTAAACATCATCTATATACTTCTGGGACTCCTGCATAATAGGGCCTAGTAGCCTTCCTTTTTCAAGCTACATACTGGGCTTCTAGGTCTAAAAATTAGGATATGACATTTCTCCTGCCCTTAAAATAAATTTTACCCTCGAAATTTCAAAGTCAAATCTCTATTCATACTTTGATGAATAGTTTTATTTGAAGAGAATATCCCTTTCATTTCATAACTTTGTGTATTTGGTCCCTAAGACATAGGGAAAGGATACATGCCATGTAGTAGACTTACCTATTTGTATGCTTATACTGCTTGGATGTTTTATGTGAAGTTCTCTTACCTTAATGATGTGAAGCATGTATGATTAAGTAATGCTCTATTTCTTTTTATACTATGGCTATATGTTATAATTAAGTAATATGGAAGCATGTATATTATCATGATGCAAGCATGATCATTAAGTACGCACATAGTAACATCAAGCATATAGTTGCATACATTGTATGGTTTCCGTTTGCTACTGAGATTTCCCCAGAAATCTCACCCCTTCCATGAAATCCCAATCCCACAGGTTTATGGTGAGAGAGGATTGAAGAATCGTAGAGAGAAGTTGGGGATTGGATAGTGCAAATGTTGGGACCAAAATGCTAAAATCAGGGGAAAATGTAGGATGAATAGTAAACTTTGGACGTTTATTGATGTTAACCTAGTCAAGGCGTGGTTAATGAATTATTTTTCTATGAAATAGCATTAAGTTAGCTTCGTGTAACAATTTGAACCACTTCATTTTGATTTTTCTAGAATTAGTTATGATTTTTTGAAGTTAGGTCACTCCTTTGGAATTTACACAGTTAACAGTACTGGCTAGGAGTAAAATTTCAGATTGAGTAATTTGACTGTAATAGCCTTAAAAGTGGTTCCATATGCTACCATTTAGTCCCTAAGATGTAATAAAAAGAAGGATATTTCATTTTGGTATCAGAGCAGTGGATTCTGGCTCAGAGTATAAGGTTCTGGTACAAAATCGAGAGGGTTCTAGTATAGAACAAAGGGTTTTGGCTCATAGCATAAGATTCAGGCACAGAACAGGAGGTTCTAGCTCAGTGATGCTCTGGAATAGTTAGAGATTTGAACTAAGAGGTTTCCCTCTAGTAGAAAATATGGGGATGGTGTTCACTACTAAGAGACAGTAACACCTATCTAGATAGAACAGTACCCCATACCTTACAGCGGGGCAAGGTAATCTTCAAGGAAGTAGTTAGTCTTAGTCAGCCTTTACCGCTGAGGTCTCATGTTTCTCAGCATGATATAGCTGGACTAAGCAGGATAACATCTGGAGACCAGTTTTCTCTATTGATAGAAATAGAAGTTGACCAGTCCTAGGTCAAGAAAAGCTGCCAGACGTTATAGTCGTGATGATAATGAAGGTACCAACCTGGTTGCAGTTAATCAACCAGAGGACTAGTACAAAGCATAATCAAGCTAGATAGTATAAAGTAAGGAGATATGACATATTAGTTTAAGACAATGTTCAGAAGTAGATCCTCTATCTGAGTAGATCTACATTATGAAATAATTTGTTCAGCTAGTGTTTCCTGAACAAAAGAACCAATAGTTAGAGATAAGATGATTAATAGATAGAAAGCTGATGTTCCCGAGACAGAGGAACTATAATCTAGTCCAAGTAGACTGAGACTAATAGAAAGAAAGAGTTAAGAGATAGGGGTGAGATTTCTGGAGAAATCTCAGTAGCAAATGAAAACCAAACATTGTATGCAACTATATGCTTGATGTTACTATGTGTGTACTTAATGATCATGCTTGCATCATGATAACATACATGCTTCCATGTTACTTAATTATAACATATGACCATAGTATAAAAAGAAATAGAGCATTACTTAATCATACATGCTTCACATCATCAAAGTAAGAAAATATCACATAAAACATCCAAGCAGTATAAGCATACAAGTATGTAAGTTTACTATCTGGTGTGTATCCTTTCCTTCTTACTCATAGCCTTGCCTCTAAGGTCCCTTATTTTCATAAGTCAAAGCCTATATATAGCATAATAATATCTTTATTATTATCCAGTATAGCTACCTTTATTAATAGACATATTTCTCTATTCTAACCACTAAGAGCAATCCTCTACTTTATTAGAGTAGGGACTAGATACCTTACTTACCTCATTCGTAAGCTCTGCCCAGTCCCTAAACTCCTTAGACTACTCCTGGTTCCACCATAACTCCTTCCTTTCTTTCCCTCTTTCTATTCTTTCTTGGCTCTTGGCTGTGGCATTCCTTGAGGGAGGGGTGGCCTATTTATAGGTGAGTGGAGGTGGAATGAATGGTCCAGATTGAATCATGATGAAGGGCCCAGATTGCTTAGCTTCCTCAAGAAGCTTTGCCTGCATCATCACTATGATATCATCCTCCTTGATGACTCACTAACATAACATCATCCAAGGACACATCAGGGGACACCTTAGGGGGTATATGGAGCAATTGGTGGGGCCCTTGGGACACCTCACTAGTTGACTTAATTACCAGAGCATTTTCCTGGTATGAGCGGCTGAGATTGTGCCATGTGTCCTCTTTACTTTTTCTACTTTTTCTAATCTCATGTCATGTGTCCTTAAATTTTCTTCTTTTCCTGTAATCATACCATGTGGCACCTTGTGGGTCCCATGAGGACACCTTTCATGGCATCTTATGGTCAAAAGTCATATCTGATCACTTTTCCCAGTTCTATCCTTAGCCGGGTAATTTTACTATATGGAAAAGCACTAAAATATTATTTTAATGCCTCTTAAACTCCATAATCCTTGGGCCGACATTTTTGGGCTCTTGGATTTCTATTCTTGGGTTTCTAACCAAGCCCAAACACTCTAGTGACTTTATTCCCAAGAAACACCTCTTACTTTTCCATTATGGCCACATGGACTTTCACTATTTTCCCTGCATTTTCACTTTCTTGCGGTTTAGTCCCTAAACATCATTTGTATACTTTTGGGACTCCTGTATAATAGGGTCTAGTAGCCTACCTTTTTCAAGCTACATACTAGACTTCTAGGTCCAAAAATTAGGATATGATATTTCTTCTCCCTTTTAAAAAAATTTCATGCTCGAAATTTGAGGTTTAAATCTCCATTCATTCCTTTATGAATAGTTTTCTTTGAGGAGAATTTCCCTTTCATTTCATAACACTTTCTTAATTTTTTACCTCTTCTTAACTTTTCTGACTATTTCACATAACTTTGTGCATTTTTGCCAACCTTTTGTGGCATTTATACCCTTTCTCGTATAACTACGTTATATTGTTACTCTATCTTAGACCCTCTTCTCTGGGTCTCGCTACCCTTTTAATCTCTTTATCCTTATCTGAAGGATTTATCTACTCATACTTTTCTATTCTCAAAATATATGGGGTTCTCTTCTCTATTCCTCAGGCATACTTTTACAAAACTTTTTGAATATCAGTACTCAAACTTGAACTTGGACTCCATCTTCATAAGGGTAAACTAAGTTTAGTCTGTATATAATCTAGGCTATTTGAGGAAAATCATTATAAATAGGTTTTCTAGAGGAGTTAATTAACTTGTGAAGCTCCTTACCTTAACTTCGTCTTTGGTACTCATCATTCCAAAGAGATATTGTATTGTTCTCATTTCTTCATGGCTCCTTACTTTCATTAGGCTAGGTCTTACTGTGACCTCGGGATCTAACTGCAATCAACCCTAAGCCTCTTCAGAATATAACTGTGACTCTAAAGCTGTTAGGATCTAACTGTGACCCTTGAGCCATGCTAGGATCTAACTGCGACCCTCCAAAATCCTCTGTGATTTTGTTATACTATATCATCATCTCTTAAAGATCTCATTCAACAGACTAAGTTATAAGGTTAACTACTTGCACTTGTTGATAACTTAATAAAAAATTTAAAATACATTCAGTAGCCCATATTATTTACCAAGACTTTACTTATTTTTCCTCTTACTCAAGAGTTCCTTCTCATCTTTCTTACTTTATTGTTGCTTACTAATTATGGTCTAACTACCTGCCATTACATTCTATTGCTATGGCATCATCATAACTTCTTATTTAAATCTGTACTCTAACTGCGAGCCATTTGAACTATACTCTAACTGCGAGCAATCTGTATTAGATCTAACTTTATCTAAAGAGTGATCTGAACTCATCTAGATCTAGCTCTATCTGAGAGCCATCTGTTTTATATCCAACTCTTATCTGAAAAGTGATATGAAAACAATCTCTTTATTGTTATCTCTTACTCTTTCTATATACCATTTCTTTTGATAGAGTTATAACACTACCACCTTCTTGGTACTTACTGTAACCCTAACATAAGAAATGGCCCTAGTAGTATATTCATAAGTCTATAGAAATATCTGAGTAACCCCAATCATACTGTAACAACTGTCCCACTTACTGAGACTATTTATCATCCTAGGTATATTCTTATTGCATGTCCTATAGTATGGGAGAAACATAACTTTCTCATTTCATCATAAACTCTACCTTGTATTTACTGCATGAGAGGAGTATTCATAGTATACTTTAACATGCTTGTCATCATATGACAACTGCAAGGAGATGCAACTATTCATAATAACTTATGGCAACATAAGCCATATCATCATCAGATAAATTTGCTCAACCATCCATCATACGTACACTGCAATTGAACAATTAACTGAGTAAACTTTAAAATATTCTTTCCTCATCACATTATCTTCCAGATCCCAAACATTCATTTAGGAATCTGACATAATTACTCATTTAGGATGACACATTACCCTCTTACTAGGGTATAGACTCAACCCTTCATACTTTATCTTACTCTTGCTTAGTACTCTTTCTTAAATTGGGGAGTCTCTTTATCTTTGAAACTGTGGCTACCTTTCTCTCTTGAAATATTATAAACTTCTTTCTTTGTAACACAGAATTCAATACGTGAGCTAACTTCTTAGTCACTTAACTCTCATTTTCTTACTTCCAAGTAGGTAAGTTTGATACCAAAATAAAACATCCTCATTTTCTCTTCTATCTGTACTATCCAATAGGCTCTTAGAAACTTTTATGGCATTTAGGCCTAGAACCCTAGTATGTAGCCTAAAAAATGTAGGCTACTAGACCCTATTGTGTAGGAGTCCCAGAAGTATACAAATGATGTTCAGGGACTAAATTGCAAGTAAGTGAAAATTTAGGGACTAAATCATGAATAGTTAAAGTCCCTGTGGGCATAATAGAAAAGAAAGAGGTGTTTCTTGGGAACTGAGCCTTCAGAGTACTTGAGCTTGGTTAGCAAAGTTCATCCGTCTTTTCTAGTATTCCACTTACCTACGACAGGTAGATGATGAACGATGGATAACAGAGAGGATGATCAGGGGATTAAATACTACTCTGAAGGATCAGATAACTCCCAACAGTATCATCAGTTCAATAAAGTAGTAGAGGCCTGCAGAATTATTGAGAAAAACTTGAATCACCGGATGCTAATGAAACCAATGAGTAGATAGACTACTGCTCCTGAGAGACCTAACCAGAATAGAAATGCAGCTAGTGGCAGTGGCTATAACAAGAAAAGGAAAAGGCAGTGACAGCAGAACTGAAAGCCTAATAGAGGAAATTACAGGGGCAACATACATAATAGAGATAAGAGGTCTAGAGTATGTGACAAATATGGGCAGAACCATGGAGACAGACCATGCTTGATGGGGCAGAATGTCTGTTACACATGTGGGAAGCCTGGACATTTCTCTAGGAATTGTCCTCAACCAGTTGATGATCAAAGGCCGCGCACTCAAGGGCGACTATTTCCAATGACAAGGGAAGAGGCATAGAGATCACCCGAGATGATCCATGGTATCATCTATCTCAATAATCATGCTGTGATTGCTATGTTTGATTCGGGTGCAAGTCATTCCTTTATTTCTTATGAATGTGCTAAACGTTTAGGCCTTATAATTAGTAAGCTACATTATGCCATATGTTTCATAACCCCTACAAATGCTAAAGTAGTTACATTAGATGTCTGCCTAAATAGTATCATTCGATATGAATGTTGTTGCACTACTCTTGACCTAATATGCATGCCATTTCATGAAATTGATGTCATAATTGGATTGAATTGGTTGTTTGCCAATAATGTAATGCTGGATTATAAGAACAAAACTCTATTTCTTTGTCCACAAACTACAAATATGAATCCAGAAGTGAAACTGAATTTACTGACAGAGGCTCAGGCAAATAGATGTCTACGAAAAGGATGTCAGGGATACATAGTTTTCTTTTATGGCCAAGCAGAAGTGGAAGAAGGAATTGAAGCGATTCTAGTGGTCAAAGAATTTCCTGAAGTCTTTCCAAAGGAGATTCAAGGATTGCCTCCAGAACGAGAAGTGGAGTTTACAATCGACATCGTACCTGGAGCTGGACCAATATCCAAAGCCCTATATCGTATGGATCCAAATGAGATGATTGAACTTAAAAAGCAGATAGAGGAGCTATTAGAGAAGGGTTTCATCTAACCTAGTGTTTCTCCGTGGGGTACTCCAGTGTTATTCGTCAAGAAGAAGGATGGCAGTCTCAAATTGTGCATTGACTATCGAGAGTTAAATAAGATTACTGTTAAGAATGAGTACCCTCTTCCCTGAATTGATAATTTGCTAGACTAGTTGGTTGGAGCAAGCTTATTCTCTAAGATTGATCTGAGATCAGGTTACCACCAATTCATAATCAAAGCAGATGATATTTCAAAAACTACGTTCAGGACTCGCTATGGACATTTTGAATTCTTAGTGATGCTATTTGGTCTGACGAATGCGCCTGCAATTTTCATGGATTACATGAACAGAATCTTTTGGCCTTATCTAGATCAGTTTGTGGTAGTCTTCATTGATGATATCTTAGTGTACTCTAAATCTACTGTAAAGCATGAAGAGCATTTGAGGATTGTTCTTAGTACTCTTAAAGAGAAATGACTCTATGCTAAGCTTAGCAAATGTGAGTTTTGGCTGCAAGAAGTTAAATTTCTCGGTCATGTCATATCTCACGAAGGGGTAGCTGTAGATCCTAGTAAAGTTGAAGCAGTGCTAAGCTGGGAACAACCAAGGACAATGACAGAGATCAGAAGTTTTTTGGACTTAGCAGGGTATTATAGAAGATTTATTAAGGACTTTCCTCGAATTGCTCTACTGTTAACTAAGCTGACCAGAAAGAATCAGCAGTTCAAGTGGGATGAGAAGTGTGAGGCCACTTTTCATGAACTAAAGCAGAGATTAACCATGACTCCTATGCTGATTATTCCATACCCAACTCAGACTTATGTAGTCTACACTGATGCTAGCAAGCAGGGGTTGGGATGTGTGTTGATACAATAGGGATGAGTGGTAGCCTATGCTTCTCAGCAGTTAAAGCTACATGAAGAGAATTATCCCACTCATGATCTGGAGCTTGTAGTGGTAGTTTATGCTCTCAAGATATGGAGGCATTACTTGTATGGAGCTACCATAGAACTGTACTGTGATCATAAAAGCCTGAAGTACCTGCAAGATTAGAAAGAATTAAACATGAGGCAACAGAGATGGATGGAATTTCTGAAGGATTATGATTTCCAGATTAAATACCATCCAAGAAAAGCTAATGTAGTGGCCGATGCCTTGAGCAGAAAGCTGGTACAGGTTGCTAGTCTTATGATTAAAGAGCTAGAATTGATAGAAGATGTACGAGATTGGAGTCCTCTGTATCAAATACAGACATCAGAAAGTTCTTATAGAGGAATGCAGATTAAAGCTTTCATTGAGGATGAGATAAAAGAGGCTTAGGAGCAGGATAAGTGTGCTGAGATGTTCAAAGGTAAGCTGGAAAGGGGGGAAACTAAAAATTTTGATGTGTCCCAAGATGGATTACTACGATTTAGGGGATGACCATATATTCCCAATGCAATGGGACTAAGAGAGAAGATCCTAGAGGAGGCACATAAAAGCAAGTATATAGTACATCCAGGTATGACAAAGATGTATCATGATGTTAAGAGTTTATTTTGGTGGCTTGGATTGAAGAAAGATGTTGTAAATTATGTGTCCAAATGTTTGACATGTCAAAAGGTGAAAGTTGAGCATCAGAAGCTAGCAGGGAAATTACAACCACTAGAGATACCCGAGTGGAAATGGGACAGCATTGCCATGGATTTGGTTGAAGGACTGCCCATAACTCCTACTAAGCATGATGCTATATGTGTGGTAATTGACCGATTAACGAAGTCAGCTCATTTCCTGGCAATTAATAAAAAGGATTCTCTGGAGAAGCTGGCAAAACTCTATGTAAAAGAGATTATTAAACTACATGGTATTCCCAGTAGTATCATTTCTGACAGAGATCCTCAGTTTACATCAAACTTTTGGCAAGCTCTATATAAAGAAATGGACACTACTCTCAGATTTAGTAAAGCCTACCATCCTCAGACAGATGGTCAATCTGAGAGAACGATCTTGACGCTCGAGGATATGTTGAGAGCTTATGTCTTGGATTTCAAAGGGAGTTGAGATGTCCATCTACCATTGATAGAATTTGCCTATAACAATAGTTATCAGGCTAGCATTCAGATGGCTCCATTTGAAGCGTTGTATGGAAGAAAGTGTAGATCTCCCTTATGCTGGGTGGAGTTGAGCGAAAGGAGGATGCTTGTTCCTGATATAGTAGACCAGACAGCAGTACAAATTGATAAGATCAGAAAAAGGCTATTAACGGGTCAAAGCAGACAGAAGAGTTATGCTGATGTTAGAAGGAAGCCGTTGGAGTTTGAAGAAGGAGACCATGTATTCCTTAAGTTGACTCTGACAACAGGAGCCGGACGATCGATCAAAGTGAAGAAGCTGCACCCTAGATACATTGGGCTATTTCAGATCCTCTCAAGAGTAGGATAAGTGGCTTACAAATTAGCTCTTCCTCCGCATCTCAGCAAGATTCATGATGTGTTCCATGTTTCCTAGTTAAAGAAGTATGTTCCAGATCCATCACATGTGATTGAGCAGGATGATATTGCACTGCGAGATGACCTGACTTATGAAGTTGGACCAGTACATATTGTAGATAGAAAGGTCAAGCAGTTGTGAAATAAGTAGATCCCTCTAATTAAGGTTGTCTGGAAGGGATTAACAGAGAGTGAAGCTACCTAGGAAGTAGAGGAAAAGATGAGAGAAATATACCCTGAACTATTTCCTTAATGTATATGTAATGTAAATTTCAAGGACAAAATTTATTTTAAGGGGGAGAGAAATGTCATCTCCCTAATTTTCTGACCTGATATACCTATACAGTTTATCTGCAATGGATATAAGATTCTTGGAATAAACTGTATCAGATTGGGAACAGAAAGGGATGGATTAATAACTAAGGAAAGAATAGGGACCAAAATGCAAATTGAAAAGTTTGACGACAAAAGGTTGAAGTAGAAATAAAAGGAGGGACCTAAATGCAATTAATGAAAAGTTCAGGGACTAAAGTGTAATTATTCAAAAGTTAACGGACATAAATGTAAATATGAAAAAGTTGAGACAAAACAAGCCAAAAATGCCTGGAATCAGATTAGACCCAAATTTTACCAATAGATAGATAAAAATATTCTGGTCAGTTTAACGTAACACAGAATTTTGATTTGAGGTCCTGATTAATTGATATAAATTTTTGAAGTCAGAAGGAATTATTACAGTATTTTTTCATATCTCATAATCAGATGAGACCTTATAGAAAATTTATATATTTAATATATGAATTTATAAAATTGAGAGAGTTAGAAAAGGAATCCTGTAGAAACCATACGGGATTTTACAGTGAAATAAAATACCCGATAAATAGGATTGGGAGAGTTGTATTGTAAATTGGGCCATAAAGGCAATACAGGTAATAAGCCCATAATAAGGCCCAAATGTTTCCATCATGAGCCCATTAAGGTGATTGGACAGTTAAGTGGGCCAGAGACCAGAGCAGTCCAGGAAAAGTGCGAAATTACGAAAATACCCCCGGATGCCAATACTGTACCAGTAGTAGATAGAGGTCATTTTGATAACTCCAAATAGGCTAAAAACGTGTCATATAGTATAAAGAGGATTATTTAGAGCCCATATACACCCTGAGGTAGTATACAGAGGTGTAAAATGACGATTTTGTCCTTAGGGTTAGTACAGTGTAGGAAAGGTCGCTAAGGGTATTTTGGTCATTTTCCAAGGGATGGATGGCAGATAAATATTCAGTATATCATTTTCAATGTTATTATAAGACTAGATATTGATTTCCAAGACATAATACATATCCTGGTATATTATAAAAAAATTCATAATAGAAAATAGTCTGGTTGTTATGAAACTGCTTCGATCAGACCCGGATTGGACTGGAATTTTTCTAGAACCTTCTTTACATGGGAAGCACGACACCTAACCCTCTTAGGTGTCCCATGAGCTGTACCACATGATGTCATAATTATTCCTTTTAGAAAAAGTTAAATCCAAGAATAAATGTGAGCCTTTAGATCAAATAGTAACCAAATCAATCTTGGCCATCCATTTCAACCCAAATTTCTCTATAAATACCCCCTATTCAGATCACTTCGGCATGCATGGTGAACCATAGGAAAACTCTTGCAAAATTTCCATTCAACCAAGAAAGAAGCAACTAAAGTGAAGTAACAAGCAAGGTAATCATCTCCCTTGATTTTGAGCTTTGTTCTAGCAAGTTAGCTCATGGTTTTAAGGGGTTTTCATGCTATATTTCCCTTATGGTTTCAGCTGGAAGTGCTGCTCATATATGGTTAAAATATGATTTTTATGTTATGGATAGTTTAGACAAGCTTAAACAAGCTAGAATCAAGTGGTATAAGCTTGGGAATTCAAGTATGTTTGGATTTAGGGTTTTGTGTTCTTGCTGGTACTATATGTGTTACTGTTCATATGATGGAATTTCATGAGTTTGATTCTTCCAATGAGTTTAAAATGGAAAATTGTGTGGGGATAAAGTAGGAGAACAAGTATTTGAAACATTGGAATCAAAATGTGAACTTTTTGAAAAAGGGACATCCATTTCGGTATGGTACTATAGCAATTGGTATGTTTTGATTTTGGAAATTCTGATTTCATATTTGGATTCTACATGAAAAATTATGTGGAAATGAACCATGAGAATTTATTTTGGAAAGGTGGAAGTAGGAAACATAAATTAGAGAAAGAAAGGGAGCTAGTGAAAACCTAGTCTTGGATTTAGTTTCAAGTTGAATTGTAACTTGATATTATGTTGTAATAGCTAGGTTTTGACATATGTGAAGGAAAGAAAGCACTTCAAGAAGGTATTGACCAAGATAGCTAAGAGGTAGCAAGGATACCTAACTATAACTCATGTTTGTTTAATTGTCTTGCTTGCTTGTTGATTATGGTGTTTGGTTGAGCTTGAGCTTATATCATCATGTTATGATGAAGTATGAATAATTGAAACTCCTTGCAAGTTATGTCATGACAATATGCATGTTAGAGTTTGCTTATGTACCATTATGAAGTAGCTCCCATCTCATGATAACATGTTGAGTATCCAATTATTCATGCATGATAATATAGTTTGTGTAACTTGCTATTAGGATTTTCATGAAATCTCATTCCTTCCACATGCATAACTATGTTTTAGGTGCTGGATCCTCTCAAGGGAAGAGAGTAAATGTTGATGAATAAGTTTGTATAATAAGTTACATGACTTACATGACACTATGGGGTGATATGCTAGTATGCATGGTGTATGTTTTCATAAACCTGTTCCGAGGTAGTGGTGATGTGACGATGATTATGATGCCTAAATCAACGAGTTTTAGTTTAAAATTTGGCATGATAAAATTTAAGATACAGAGATTTAAATGAACACCAAGAATGCCTCATTTGGATAAGTATACGAATTGTTAGGATTTTCCAAAGTTGGAAGTAAGATCTGGAATTGAGATAAAATGAGTGTTGAGAGGCAGTGACGTTCATGCAATGATTTCATATACCAAATGAACGAGTTTTTCTATGAAATTTTATGAGATTAAATATGACATCTATACCTTCAAATCCATATGTAATATAGTTAATTTGGATAAGTAACCAGAGAGAAATGAATTTTTAAAATTAAGGCAAAGAAACTGGAACTTCCAGATTTTACCAAATGAACAATATTTTAACCAATAAACTGATTTCGTGTGAACAAGATAACCTCAATTTCATATTTTTTTCCTCAAATATTTATGAAATATATTTCATTATAAATTGGAACCACATTATTTTGATTTTTCTACAATTAATTATGAATTTTCAAAGTAGGATACATGTTCTGGAATTACCAAATGAACAGTACCCGAGAGCAAATCTTTTGTAAATGGATGTTTTCAAAGCAAATGATCATGTAATTGGTTCCAATCACTTTTAATGGAGTATAATTGAGGTTAAAAGGAAGAATGTGACAAACAGAAAGAGAATATAACCCTTATGTCAAGTCCAAATGAAATGGGTTTGAAAGGAAATATTTAGAAGAATTTTCTTAAAGGCTAGCAATATTTTAAGTTAAAAGAGAATGTTTTATGACAAGGCCAGATAGACTATGATATCGCCAGATGTGGTCAGATATGCCATGATATGGCATAAATGATATGTGATGAGATATGCTATGAAAAGCACGTAATGAGATACTTTACGAGAAATATATATTAAGAAGTACACTATGAAGTGGCTTTATAGCTAGCCCTATAACAGATTGAGAGGCTCTATTTTTGAAAGAGATAAGATTTTTGAATGATGAATTACATGTGAAAGAGCAAATGAGAGATTTCACTCCTTGCATAAAATGCCAAGCATTTTGTTATGATATGTTATGTTATGTTTGTAAAATATACTAAAGCTCCGAATGTTAGAGCAGTGCAAGCTCTATGTGATAGAGCTATGCAAGCTCCAATGGTTAGAGTTGTGCATATTAAGAGAAGGAATGGTTGACCTCTAATATTAGTGCTTTGCATTCATGAGTAGGTATGTAGTCCTGTAGCATGCTGGCCAGGCATTATGCATGTTCGAGTATGTGCTCCTATATGCTCTTATGTGCTCCTGTTTAGCAGTAAAGCAACAAAAAAAGAATAATGATATAAGTCCTCTCTCTGTATTATGATGAGTTAGTAAAGATGATAAAAATGTATGAATGTATGATAATATGAGAATGAGAGATAAAGTTTTGTGGATGTTTAGAAAATTCTGCTAGATACTCAGATGAGTAATAAGTGACTGCACTAAGAAGTATGATGAGTAGTCAACAAAAACTCTAGAATATAAGAGTATATGAGAAAGTTTTATATGAAAGAAAGGGACATTCTCCTTAGAGAAACTATTCATCAAGAAATGAATAGAGGTTTAACCCTAAAATTTTGAGGACGAAATTTATTTTAAGGGGAGGAGAAATGTTATATCCTAATTTTTAGGCCTAAAAGCCTAGTATATAGCCTGAAAAAGGGATGCTACCAGACCCTGTTGAGCAGAGGTCTCAGTAAATAGGGAAAATTATGCTGATAAGTTTGATGCAACACAGAGTTTTGATTTGAGGTCCCGAAAGATTTATATTAATTTTTCAAGAAAAGAAAAATTAATATTGTATTCTCTGGACCTCAGAATCAGATGACATGTGGCAGTAAAATCCTATAATAAATATAAGAATTTCTAAAACTGACAGAGCCCAAAAATGAGTTCTGTAGAATTTACTACAGAATTTACAGTGGATTAAAAGAGGTTTCAGGGGAATTTAGCAGGAATTGAGCCAATGAAGATAGGGGATCATACAGAGGGTCCAGAATGGCACGTTATAGGCCCAATGATATTTTCATATACGTATGTTGGCCAGGGCTAATAAAGGCCGGGAAAAGTAAAGAATTATGAAAATGCCACTGAAGGTATGCCACTGTGTTGTGTCATTAAGTTAGAGTCAGAAAAAGGACGTTATGATCATTTGACTAAGGTTAAACAGTCAAGAAAGGGTATCTGGATAGTTGACCAGGGTCAAGAGGTACTCTGATAAGGTATGAAAAAATAATAGTGCTCCTATAAGGACTAAAGAGGAACTAAGGGCATTTTGGTAATTTGCTAAGGATATTTTTTGGGAACCGTGCTACCAGAGTGTTTGGGCTTGGTTAGAAACCAAGATGACAATCCAAGGACCAAAAACGTAGCCCAAGAGTAATGTGGGCCTAAGAGGCATTAAAATATTATTTTAGTACTTTTTCAATAAAGTAAAGTGACCCGGTTAAAGATAGAACTGGGTAAAATGATCTGGAATCATGAGATGGAAAAAATGGGGCCCACAAGGTACCACATGGCATGATTATAGTAAAATAAGAAAATCAAAGGACACATGGCATGATTACAAGAAAAGGAGAAAAAGCAAGAGGACACGTGGCATAATCTCGGCCGTCCATTTAGGGAAAAGACTCTAGAATTATCTGAAAAGCCTAAGTCAGCAGGTGAGGTGTCCCAAGGGCCCCACCATTGTGCCACATACCCCCTGAGGTGTCCTGGATGATGCTATTAGTGGTGAGTCATCAGGGATGGTGATGTCATCGTGATGATGCAGGCAAAGCTTCTTGAGGAAGCAAGCAATCTGAGCCATTCATTGCGAATCAATCTAGACCATTCATTCCACCTCCTCTCACCTATAAATAGGCCACCCATCCCTTCATAAACTCCATGGCCAAGCAAGGTATAAAGAAGAGAAAGAAGAGAGAAGAGAGAAAGAAAGAAAGGAAGGAAGGAAGAGAAAGAAGGAAGGATTTCTGGTGAAGCCAGGAGCAATCTAACGAGCTGAGGGACTGGGCAAAGCTGAGGAATGAGGTAAGTAAGTTATCTAGTCCCTGATCTAATAAATTAGAGGATTGCTCTTAGTGGTTAGAATAGAGAAATATCTCTATTAATAAAGGTAGCTAAAGGTAGAGAGAAAGCCAGGGAAATGTCAGATTAAGGATGTTACCCTTGAGTTAAGCATGAGTTAATTAGAGCTTTGCTGATAATAATGAAGATATTATTATGCTATGTATAGGGTCTAACCTATGGAAAGAAGGAATCTTAGATTCAAGGCCAAGGCTAAAGTAAGGCTATATGTCAGGTAGTAAACTAATCCTAAACTTGTATGCATTGAATGTTATACTTGATGTGCTATGGCTTTGTTTAATTGTGTTGAATATGTGCTTATATATGAAGCTCTATTCCTATGATTACTTTGGCCAATTGTATTTCATATGTAACATGGAAGCATGCACATTATGCAATGCTAACACTTTCACAAGCAAGCACAAGTATTCACATTAATGCATGCATTGTTTAGTGCTAGTTTCTACTAAGATTTCCCCAGAAATCTCACCCCTTCCATATCAATCCAATTACAGCAGGTCTTCTCAAGATGGAGGAGATAAATATGCATGAAGAGATGTTAATTATTTAGCATGAAGAGATGTTAATTATTTAGCATGAAGAGATGTTAATTATTTAGCATGATTGATATGTGATTCATGTATGTATAATTGCTGGAAATTGTCGCTATAAACAGTAACTCGTGATGGAGGCAGTGACATTTGAGCTATAATTATAAATAGTAAATGATTGAATAAATGTATGATATTTTTCCAGTAAATAGTAGACATGCCAAGATTTGATTTGATATATAGAACATCTTATTTGGATGTCTACACATAAAGATATGATTTATCAAAGTTGAGACCAGAATGCTAGAATAAGGGACAGGACGCTAGAGGAACAGTGATATCGGAACATTGACCAACATTGCCCTGGTCAAGGTATGGTCAACAAGTCATTTTTACCTAAAGGATCATTATGTTAGCTTCATGTAGCAATTTGAACCACTTCATTTTGATTTTTCTAGGATTAGTTATTATTTTTTGAAGTCAGCTCACTCCTCTGGAATTTGCACAGTGAACAGTACTCACTAAGAATAAAATTCCAGATTGAGTAATTGGACTTCAACATCCTTAAAAGTGGTTCTAGATACTACCGTTTGGTCCCTAAGACGTAAGAAAATGAGGATGTTACAAGCTATACTGGATAATAATAAAGATATTATTATGCTATGTATAGGCTCTGACTGATGAAAGAAGGGACCTTAGAGACAAGGCTAAGAGCAGGAAGGAAAGGCTACACGCCAGGTAGTAAACTTACCTACTTGTGTGCTTATACTGCTTAGATGTTTTATGTGATGTTTTCTTATCTTGATGATGTGAAGCATGTAAGATTAAGTAACACTCTATTTCTTTTTATGCTATGGCCATATGTTATAATTAAGTAACATGGAAGTATGTATGTTATCATGATGCAAGCATGATCATTAAGCATCCACATAGTAACATCAAGCATATAGTTACATACATTGTATAGTTCCCGTTTGCTTCTGAGATTTCCCCAAAAATCTCACCCCTTCTATGTAATCCTAATCCCACAGGTTTATGATAAGGAAGGATTGAAGAATCATGGAGAGAAGTTGGGGATTGGATAGTGCAAATGTTGGGACCAAAATGCTGGAATCAAGGAAAAATGTTGGATAAACAGTAAATTTTAGATATTTTCTGATATTGACCTGGTCAAGGGTTGGTCAACAAGTTATTTTTCCTTAAAATATCATTAAGTGAGCTTCGTGTAGCAATTTGAAACACTTTATTTTGATTTTTCTAGAATTAGTTATGATTTTTTGAAGTCAGGTCACTCGTATGGAATTTACACAGTGAACAGTACTCGAGAGAGTAAAATTCTAGATTGTGAAATTTGACTTCAATAGCCTTAGAAGTGGTTCCAGACACTACCATTTGGTTCCTAAGATATATGAAAATAAGGATTTTGAGGCTTAAGGAGTCCTAGAGGTGCACAGATGATGTTCAGGGACTAAACTGTAAGAAAGTAAAAATTTAGGGAAAATAGTGAAAGTCCCTTTGGGCATAAAGAAGTAAGAGGTGTTTCTTTGGAACCGAGCCACCATAGTGCTTAGGCTTGATTAGAAACCCAAGAGAGAAATCTAAGATCCCAAAAATGTAGGCCCAAGGATTATGGAGTTTAAGAGGTATTAAAATAATATTTTAGTGTTTTTCCAAAAAGTAAGGTTAGCCGGTTAAGGATAGAACTGAGAAAAGTGATCAAATATGACTTTAGACCATGGGGTATCATGAAAGGTGTCCTCATGTGACCCACAAGATGACACATGGAATTATTACATGAAAAGAAGAAAAGTTAAAGACACATGTCATGAGATTAGAAAAAGGAGAAAAAGTAAAAAGGACACGTGGCACAATCTCGGCTGCTCATTCCAGGAAAAGACTCTGGAATTCTCTGGAGGGGCTGAGTCAGTTGGTGAGGTGTCCCAAGGGCCCCACCAATTGCGCCACATACCCCCTGAGGTGTCGTTGGATGATGTCATAATGGTGAGTCATCAAGGAGGGTGATGTCATCGTGATGATGCAGGCAAAGCTTCTTGAAGAAGCTAAGCAATCTGGGCCATTCATCACAATTCAATCTGAGCCATTCATTCCACCCCCACCCACCTATAAATATCCCACTCCACTCCCATTCCATGCCATGGCCAAGCAAGGCAAATAAAAAGAAAGAAGAGAAAGAAGAGAGAAAGAGAGGAAGGAAGAGAAAGAAAGGAGGAGTTCTGGTGGAGCCAGGAGCAGTCTAAGGAGCTTAGGAACTGGGTAGAGCTTAGGAATGAGGTAAGTAAGTTATTCTAGTCCATGCTCTAATAAAGTAGAGGATTGCTCTTAGTGGTTAGAGTAGATAAATATCTTTATTAATAAAGTTAGTTATAGATAGAAAGAAAGGGGAATGTCAGATTAAGGATATTACCCCAAAATTAAGCATGAGTTAAGTAGAGCTATATTGGATAATAATTAAGATATTATTATGCTATGTATAGGCTCTAACTTATGAAAAAGAAGGAACCTTAGAGCAAAGGTTAAGGACTAGAGGAAATGCTCCACATCTGGTAGTAAACTTACCTACTTGTATGCTTATACTACTTGGATATTTTATGTGATGTTTACTTACCTTGATAATGTGAAGCATGTATGATTAAGTAATACTCTGTTTCTTTTTATACTATGGACATATGTTATAATTAAGTAACATGGATGCATGTTTCTTATCATGATGCAAGCATGATCATTAAGTACATACATAGTAACATCAAGCATATAGTTGCATACATTGTATGGTTTCTATTTGTTACTGAGATTTCCCCAAAAATCTCACCCCTTTCCATGTAATCCCAATCCCACATGTATGTTAGAAAGGATTGAAGAAGCATGAAGAGAAGCTGGGGTTTGGATAGTGCAAATATTGGGACCAAAATGCTGGAATTAGGGAAAAATGATGGATGAACAGTAAACTTTAGACATTTACTGAAGTTAACCAGGTCAAGGCATGGTCAACAAGTTATTTTTTACTTAAAGATAATTAAGTTAGATTCGTGTAGCAATTTGAACCACTTCATTTTGAGTTTTCTAGAATTAGTCATGACTTTTCGAAGTCAAGTCACTCCTCTGGAATTTACACAGTGAACAGTACTTGCCAAGAGTAAAATTTCAAATTGAGTAATTTGACTTCAATAGCCTTAAAAGTGGTTCCAGATGCTACCGTTTGGTCCCTAAGATGTATAAAAATGAGGATGTTTCATTTTTGGAAATCTCAGTAGCAAACGGAAACCATACAATGTATGCAACTATGTGCTTGATATTAGTATGTGTGTACTTAATGATCATGCTTACATCATGATAATATACATGCTTCCATGTTACTTAATTATAACATATGGTCATAGCATAAAAAGTAACAGAGCGTTACTTAATCATACATGCTTCACATCATCAAGGTAAGAAGACATCACATAAAATATCTAAGTAATATAAGTATACAAGTAGGTAAGTTTATGTTAGGAATTGGAAGACACGTAGTGGAAATTAATTTAAAAATTTTTTCATTCCTTGCCAAGATCTACCGTATGTGTTTAAGTCAAGTGGGAAGGAGCATTACCCTCAGTGTTTCTCAGCGACTTCCACAGCTTCTCTCTGCGGCTGGTGATCTCTTTCCGATCACAAGAAGACGTCAACAGCTTCTCTTTCTGATCGCAAGAAGTCAACACCTCAGGTCAGCTTCCTCTACTGGTATCCACACGAACAGCGTTCCAACAACGAATGACGCGCTAGCATCTCCTGTCCCTCCAAGGCTCTCTCAAGAATTCGTCCTCTCCGTTTCTACTTTAGCAGTTTCTTATATGCAAAACCTTTTTCAGATTCCCTTCGGCCTTTTGTGTTCTGTGTAGTTCAAAAAAAGTAGCTCCTAAAATCAGATACATAGGATACTCTGCGTTTTTCTCAACTGAATTAGATTTTGGAATTAATCTATATTAATTCCGAAATTAATACAATATCACATATTGTATAATTTGATAAGAAACTAATTAAATAAATAATATTTGTATTAAATCCGTCCCACTTATTTAATTCACCTATTTATTTAATTTAAAATAAAGATAAGAATGGATTATATTTGATTTATTCTCATAAATCAAATTTGAGATATCATGTCAATTTGAATTTCAAATTCAAACGTGATAGAGATTTAATTTATCCTTATAAATTAAATCTTGTAAATATCTCTTATATGAGATATTCTATCAATTTGAATTTCAAATTCAAACGTGATAGAGATTTAATTTATCCTTATAAATTAAATCTTGTAAATATCTCTTATATGAGATATCATATCAATTTGAATTTGAAATTCAAACATGATAGAGATTTAATTTATCCTTATAAATTAAATTCTATATATCCCTTATATATAATGTATATATACGAATTTATATATATATATACGAATATAAATATAAATAAATATATACATTAACCTTGGATCATTCATTGAATCTGGACACATCTTAAATTCAATGAATCTGGACATCATAGCTCGTGTTGGGCTATTTTGTGTGCGACCCTGTAGGCCCATATGAAGTTGGTAGTGGGCCATTTGCTATATTGGCCTACAAGTCACAAGCGGTCTCTAGCAAGACATAACGGCTACCCAAATCATATGAGGATCGATAAACGATGTAACCTTTTATACAACCATATTATGTCCCTTCTGTCACGCGATATTTTGGTCATGGATGAGGCATGGATAATGTCATCCTCCTATTCCTGACCGTTACTTTCTTGATCCCTGAGTAGTCTGACTATAGAAATGCAACTACCTTTCCATTACAGTATGGCCATACATTTCTTAGACTCACTCATCGAGGGGCCCAGTAATATCTCTCTACGAATATGAGGGACAAATTCCACCTTGACCATTCACATTCCTCCGCATGAAAAACCACTAAGCCCGAACATAGTCTTTATGATCACTCGGTCAAAAGTGACTTTTGACTAGGTCAAAGCTAAGCGTTTGTCATGTAGGAATCCATGATGATCTCAGGTCAAAGGGCATAGTGATATGGTTTGTATATGAGAGAAGCTTATGACGTAACCCATGCAGCTCTCTCATAGCGGGTTGGTCCAACACCTTGTACTCTTACATGTGCCTATGACTTTGATTTATATCTCTATACATCTTCAAAGTCATACTGGCCTTATTTCATCTCTGCTCCTACATAGATGATTGACCAGGGACATTTAGGATAAGATCATGAATTATCTAAGGATGATCATCACAATAAATATGCAAATAATATGATAACACAATTAATAAATTCATAAATCAATAAAGTTCATAAGACAATGATTGGCCCCTAGGGCACGTTTTCTAACAGTTTACTACCTTGCGTGTAACCTTTCCTTCCAGCTCTTAGCCTTGTCCCTTTTTCTCATAAGTTATAGCCTATACATAGCATAGTAATATCTTTATTATTGTCTAGTATAGCTCTACTTAACTCATGCTTAACTAGGGGTAATATTCTTAATCTGACATTCCCCTGGCTTTGTTTCTACCTTTAGCTGCCTTTATTAATAGAGATATTTCTCTACTCTAACTATTAAGAGTAGTCCTCTACTTATTAGAGCAGGGACTAGATAACTTACTTACCTCATTCCTAAGCTCTGCCCAGTCCCTCGGCTCCTTAGACTGCTCTTGGCTCCACTAGAACTCCTTCCTTTGTTTCTCTTCCTCCTCTCTTTCTCTCTTTCTCTTTTCTCTCTTCTTTCTCTTGCTCTTGGCCATGTATTCTATGAAGGGAGGGGTGGACTATTTATAGGTGAGTGGAGGTAGAATGAATGATTCAGATCAAACCGTGATGAATGGCCCAGATCGCTTAGCTTCCTCAAGAAGCTTTGCCTGCATCATCACGTTGACATCCTCCTCCTTGATGACTCACCATTATGACATAATCCAAGGACACCTCAGGGGGTATGTGGCATAATTGGTGGTGCCTTTGGGATACCTCACGAGCTGACTCAGCCTCTCCAGAGAATTCCAGAGCCTTTTCCTAGAATGAACGGCCGAGATTGTGGCACGTCTCTTTTTTTCTTTTTCTCCATATTCTAATCTCATGACATGTGTCCTCAACTTTTCTTCTTTTCATGTAATAAGGCCATGTGATGCCTTGTGGGTCCCATGAGGACACCTTTCATGCCACCTCATGGTCTAAATTCATATCTGATTACTTTTCCCAGTTTTATCCTAAATCGGGTAACTTTACTTTATAGAAAAGTACTAAAATATTATTTTAATGCCTCTTAAACTCCATATCCTTGGGCCTACATTTTTGGGCTCTTAAATGTCATCTTGGATTTCTAACCAAGCCCAAGTACTCTGGTAGCTTGGTTCCTAAGAAATACCTCTTACTTTTCCACTATGCACACAGGGACTTTCACTATTTTCCCTAAATTTTTACTTTCTTGGAATTTAGACCTTAAATATCATCTGTATACTTCTATGACTCCTGCATAACAAGGCCTAGTAGCCTTCTTTTTCAGGCTACATATTGGGCTTCCAGGCCTAAAAGTTGGGATATCACATTTGTCCTCCCCTTAAAATAAATTTCATCCTTAAAATTTGAGGGTCAAACCTCTATTCATCCTTTTATGAATAGTTTTCTCTAAGGAGAATGTCCCTTTCATTTCATAACATTTCCTTAACTCTCTTAGCTATTCTCAACCTCTCTTACTTTCTACCATAACTTTGTGTATATATGCCAAACTTTTATGGCATTTACATATTTGTCATATAACTGCATTCTATCTTTACTCTATCTTAGACTCTCTTCTTTGGGTTTTTACTAGCCTCTTCATCTCTTGATCCTTACCTGAAGGATCTATCTACTCATACTTTTCCATTCTCAAAACATATGGGGTTCTCTTCTCTATTCCTCAGGCATACTTCTACAAAACTTTTTTAATATCAACACTCAGACTTAAACTTGGACTCCATCTTCATAAGGGTAAACTAATTTCAGTCTATATAATATAGGCTATAAATAAGTTTTCTAGATGAGTTAATCAACTCGTGAAGCTCCTTACCTTAACTTCGTCTTTGGTACTCTTCTTTCCAGAGAGAAATTGTATTGTTCTCATTTCTTCATGGCTCATTACTTTCCTTAGGCTAGGTCTAACTGCGACCTCGGGATCTAACTGTAATCAACCGTAAGCCTTTTCAGAATCTAACTGTGACTCTAAAGCTCTTAAGATCTAACATGCGACCCTTGAGCCATGCTAGGATCTAACTGCGACCCTCTAGAATCCTCAGTGATTCTGTTGTACTGTATCATCATCTCTAAAAATTCTTATCCAACAGACTAAGTTATTAGGTTAACTGCTTCCACTTATTGATAACTCCATAAAAATTTTAAAATACATTCCGTAGCCCATATTATTTACCAAGACTTTACTTATTTTCTCCCTTACTCAGAAGTTCCTTCTCATCTTTCTTACTCTGTTGTGGCTTACCAATCATGGTCTAATCACCTGACATTACATTATATTGCTATAGCCTCATCATAACTTCTCATTTCATTCTGTGCTGGGGATTGGATAGTACAAATATTGCGACCAAAATGCTAGAATCAGTGGAAAATACTGGATAAACAGTAAACTTTAGATGTTTCCTGAGGTTGACCTGGTCAAGGCGTGGTCAATAAGTTATTTTTCCTTCCAATAGAATTAAGTTATATTCGTTTAGCGATTTGAACCACTTCATTTTGATTTTTCTATAATTAGTTATGATTTTTTGAAGTCAGGTTACTCCACTGGAATTTACACAATGAATAGTACTCGCTAAGAGTTAAATTTTAGATTGAGTAATTTGACTCCAATAGCCTTAGAAGTGGTTCGAGATACTATCATTTGGTCCCTAAGAAGTATGAAAATGAGGATGTTTCATTTTGACCTCTATTCATTCTTTTATGAATAGTTTTCTCTGAGAAGAATATCATTTTCATGTCATAACATTTTCTTAACTTTCTAAGCTCTTCTCAATCTCTCTTACTACCTTTCATAACTTTGTGTATCTATTCCAAACTTTTGTGGCATTTATACCCTTTCTCATATAACTGTGTTATATTCTTACTCTATCTTAGACCCTCTTCTTTGGGTCTTTACTAGCCTCTTCATCTCTTGATCCTTATTTGAAGGATCTATCTACTCATACTTTTCTATTCTTAAAATATATGGGGTTCTCTTCTCTTATCCTCAGGCATACTTCTATAAAACTTTTTGAATATCAGCACTCATACTTGAACTTGGACTCCATCTTCATAAGGGTAACCTAAGTTCCGTTTGTATATAATATAGGTTATTTGAGGAAAATTATTATAAATAAGTTTTCTGGAGGAGTTAATCAACTCGTGAAGCTCCTTTCCTTAACTTCATCTTTGGTACTCATCTTTCCAGAGAGATACTGTACTGTTCTCATTTCTTCATGGCTCCTTACTTTCCTTAGGCTAGGTCTAACTGTGACCTCGGGATCTAACTACAATCAACCGTAAGCCTCTTCATAATCTAACTGCGACCCTTGAGTATGCTAGGATCTAATTGCGACCCTCCAGAATCCTCTATAATTATGTTGTACTGTATCATCATCTCTGAAAGATCTCATCCAACATACTAAATTATAAAGTTAACTACTTCCACTTGTTGATAACTCAATTCAAATTTTAAGAAATATATTGAGTAGCCCATATCATTTACCAAGAATTTACTTATTTTCCCTCTTACTCAGGAGTTCCTTCTCATCTTTCTTACTCTGTTATGGCTTACTAATTATGGTCTAATCACCTGCCATTGCATTATATTGCTATGTCCTTATCATAACTTCTCATTTAAATATGTTCTCTAATTGCGAGCCATTTGAACTATGCTCTAACTATGAGCAATCTGTATCAGATCTAACTCTTATCTAAAGAGTGTTCTGAACTCATCTGAATCTAGCTTATCTGAGAGCCATCTGTTTCATATCCAACTCTTATCTGAAGAGTGATATGTAAACAATCTCTTCTTGTATACCATTTCTTTTGATAGAGTTATAACACTACTACCTTCTTGGTACTTGCTATAACCCTAACATAAGAAATGGCCCTGAGTATTGTATTCACAAGTCTATAGAAATAGCTGAGTAACCCCAATCATACTGTAACACTTGTTCCACTACTGAAACTGTGTATCATCCTGGGTATATTCCTATTGCATATCGTATGGTATAAGAGCAACGTAACTTTCTTATCATAAACTCTACACTACATGTACTGCATGAGGGGACTATTTATAGCATACTCTAATATGTGTGTCATCATATGACAACTGCAAGGAGATGCAACTTCTCATCTTTACATAAATTTGCTCAACCATCCATCACACGTACACTCCAATTAAACATTCTTTCCTCTATCACCTTATCTTCCATATCTCAAACATTCATTTAGGAATCTGAAATAACTACTCATTTAACTTAGGCTACCACATTACACTCTTACTAGGGTATAGACTCAACCCTTCATTACCCTTTCTTACATAGGGAACAGGGGAGCCACTTTATCTTTGAAGCTGTGGCTACCTTTCTCTCGTTAAACATTATAAACTTCTTTCTATACAAACACGAAATTCAATCCGTGAGCTAACTTCTTAGTCATTTAACTCTCAACTATCTGTTAACTTTTTCTTTCCATCAGTCTCAGTCTACTCTAGACTATATTGTAGTTCCCCTGTCTTGGGAACATCAACTTTCTATCTATTAATCATCTTATCTCTAACTATTGATTCTTTTGTTCAAGAAATATAGCTGAACAAATTCTTTCGTAATATAGATCTACTTACCTGGAGGATCTACTTATGAACATTGTCTTAAACTAATCTTTCATATCTACTTACTTTATACTATCTGGCTTGATTATGCTTTGTACCAATCCTCTAGTTGATTAACTTCAACCAGGTTGGTACCTTCATTATCATTGCCACTATAACGTCTGGCAGCTTCCCTTAACCTAGGACTGGTCAGCTTCTATCTCTATCCATAGAGAATATTGCTCCCCAGACGTTATCCTGCTTAGTCCAGCTATATCATGCTAAGAAACACGAGACCTCAGTGGTAACGGCTGACTAAGGCTAACTACTTCCTTGAATATTACCCTGTACCATTGTACAGTATAGGATACTATTCTATCTATCTAGGTGTCACTGTCTCTTAGTAGTGAACACTATCCCTATATTATTTACTAGGGGAGAACTTCTTAGGTCAAATCTCTAACTATACCAAAGCATCACTGAGCCAGAACCTTCTATTTGGTACCAGAATCTTATGCTCTGTGCCAGAACCCTTTGCTCTGTATTAGAACCCTCTCGATTCTGTACCAGAACCTTATGCTCTGAGCTAGAATCCTCTGCTCTAATACCAAAATATAACATCCTCCTTTTTATATATCTTAGGGACCAAATGGTAGCATCTGGAACCACTTCTAAGTCTATTGAAGTCAAATTACTCAATCTAGAATTTTACTCTTAGCGAATATTGTTCACTGTGTAAATTCCAACGGAGTGACCTGAATTCAAAAAATCATAACTAATTCTAGAAAAATCAAAATAAAGTGGTTCAAATTGCTACATGAAGCTAACTTAATGCTCTTTCAGGAAAAAATAACTTGTTGACTACTCCTTGACCAGGTCAATGTCAGCAAATATATGAATTTTACTGTTCATCCAGTATTTTTCCCTGATTCTAGAATTTTGGTTGCAACATTTGCACTATCCAATCCCCAGTTTCTCTTCATGCTTCTTCAATCTTTCTTCGTCTTAAACATGTGGGATTGTGATTACATGGTAGGGGTGAGATTTCTAGGGAAATCTCAGTAGCAAACAGAAACCATACAATTTATACAACTATATGCTTGATGTTACTATGTGTGTATTTAATGATCATGCTTGCATAATGATAACATACATGCTTCCATGTTACTTAATTATAACATATGGCCATAGCATAAAAATAAATAGAGAATTACTTAATCATACATGCTTCACATCATCAAGGTAAGAAAACATCACATAAAACATCCAAGCAATATAAGCATACAAGTAGGTAAGTCTACTAACTGGCGTGTAGCCTTTCCTTCCATCTCTTAACCTTGTCTCTAAGGTCCCTTCTTCTCATAAGTTAGAGCCTATACATAGCATAATAATATCTTTATTATTATCTAGTATAGCTCTACTTACCTCATGCTTAACTTTGAGGTAATATCTTTAATCTGACATTCCCCTAACTTTATTTCTATCTATGGCTACCTTTATTAACAGAGATATTTCTCTATTCTATCCACTAAGAGTAATCCTTTACTTTATTAGAGTAGGGACTAGATAACTTACTTACCTCATTTCTAAGCTCTTCCCAGTCCCCAAGCTCCTTGGACTGCTCCTGGCTCCGCTAGAACTCTTTCCTTTCTTTCTTTCTTTCTTTCTTTCTCTCTTTCTCTATTCTTTCCCTTCTTTGCCTTTGCTTGGCCGTGCATAACATGAATGGAGGGGTGACCTACTTGTAGGTGAGTAGAGGTGGAATGAATGGCTTAGATCAAATTATGATGAATGGTCCAGATTACTTAGCTTCCTCAAGAAGGTTTGCCTGCATCATCATGATGACATCATCCTCTTTGATGACTCACCAATATGATATCATCTAAGGACACCTCAGGGGGTATGTGGCACAATTAGTGGGGCCCTTGGGACACCTCACCAGCTGACTCAGCTTTTCCAGAGAAATCTAGAGTCTTTTCCTGGAATTAACAGCCGAGATTGTGCGACGTGTCCTTTTTACTTTTTTTCCTTTTTCTAATCTCATGACATGTGTCATTAACTTTTCTTCTTTTCCTGTAATAATGCCATGTGGCACCTTATGGGTCCTATGAGGACACCTTTCATGCCACCTTATGGTCTAAAGTCATGTCTGATCACTTTTCCCAGTTCTATCCTTAACTGGGTAACTTTAAATTATGGAAAAGCACTAAAATATTATTTTAATGCCTCTCAAACTCCCATAACTACTGGGCCTACATTTTTGGTCTTTTAAATGGTATCTTGGGTTTTTAACCAAGTCCAAACACTCTGGTGGATCAGTTCCCAATAAACACCTCTTACTTTTCCATTATACCCATAGGGACTTTCACTATTTTCCCTGAATTTTCACTTTCTTGCAGTTTAGTCCCTAAACATCATTTGTATGCTTATAGGACTCCTGCATAATAGGGTCTAGTAGCCTTCCTTTTTCAAGATACATACTGGGCTTCGAGGCCTAAAAATGGGGATATGACAGAAAGTATTTGAATCAAAATAGAAATTTTGAGAAAATTGTACACTCCTTTCGATTCTATACAGAAGGTCATGAAGGAGCTGGAATTTCATTATTCTAAAATTATAAATGGATTTAGAAGTCCAAATTGTCTTGTTTAAAGTCAAGACGCAAATTAATTCTAAGGACAATGCAATTAACCATAAACAAAGAAAGTTAGGATTTAAGTGGTTAATTGAGTTAATGTTCATGAATGTTAGGTAATTTGATTATGATGAATGAATGATTATACAATGTTTAGGCTTTGACTTGTATGCTCAATGAAGGCAGTCACACATCAAGGAGAAGTGAGAAAAGAAAAGGATAAAGAAAAGTCAAGTGATCAACATAGTAAATTTACCTAAACTTGTATATGTTAATTGTATGGATGACTATTTAAGGCTTTGTTGATTGATATTGTGGTATTAGTTGTAGCTGTGTGCTATGATTGCTTTGGCAAATTGTATTTCATATGTTACATAGAAGTATGCACAATACATTATGTTAACACAATCACAAGCAAGCACAAGTTCCAAGCATTAATTTATACATTGTTTAGTACCATTTACTACTGAGATTTCCCTAGAAATCTCACCCCAATATATATATCCAATCACAGTAGGCATTTCACATAAGCAAGAAGATGAAGATGCATGAAGAAGATATAGGAACTAATTGCATGATTTATGTGTATATGTATGTAAAGTTAGTAGTTAGAATTTTTCACTATGAATAATAACTCGTGAGGAGGCAGTGACCTTTGTGCTATAATTAAAAATAGTAAATGATTGAATAAATGTATGATATTTTACTAGTACTTAGTTAACATGTCAATCTTCATTTTGACACTAAGAATGCCATATTTCAATGCCTATACAAAGAGAACAAGTTTTTCAAAGTTATGGATGAGAAACTAATTTCAAAAAATTTTGACCAAATGAACAGTGATTTTGACGATTTAACTTTACTTATTGGTTGAGAATTTGGTTTGAGAATTATTTTTACATTAAAATTCATTATGTTAGCTTCAAGTATCCTTTTGAACAACTTCATTTTTGATTTTTCTAGAATTAATTATGATTTTTCAAAGTTTATTGTCAAATCTGGAAATACCAAATGAACAGTACTCATGAACTTGGAAATTCCATATTTTATAATTGAAGTCAATGGATGTGTAAGTGGTTCTAAATGCTACTGAATGTGTCATATCCCCAATTTTCTTATTTTATATGTATGTACAATTTGTACGTAATATACATGAAATTCTCTAAGAAAAATATTGCAATTCAAGGAAGGAAAGGGATTAAATTGAAAATGATAGGAAGTTTAAGGACCTAAGTGAAATTTAGAAAAGTATATAGGCCAAAATAAGTAGAGAAAAACGTAAGGCCAATAAGTGTAATTTCAAAAAGTTGGAAGACCTAAATATAATTAAGCAAAAGTTCAAGGGGTAAAATTGTACTTATGAGGAAGTTGTGCCAGAAAAGGCTCATAACTGCCTGAAAATACTGTAGTCTCAAATTTTACCAGTAAATAAAGAATGAAAATTGGGTTAGGCATATTTTTCAGAATTTTGATTTGATACCCCAGATAATTGATATTAATTTTTAAAGTCCAGAGAATATTATAGGACCTTCTGGATTTTCTAATTAGATGAGATTTTACAGTAAATTCCCATACTTACTATAGAAATTTATAAAATTGACAGAGCTCAAAAAGAAATTATCTAGAATTTTTAATAGAATTTACAGTAAAATTATATACCGATAAATACTTTCGGGGGAGGTTTTTGAGAATTGAGCCATAAAGGCATTAGATCCATATAAAGCCCCAAAATGGTATCCCAAAGGCCCAATAAGATATTTGAATAGTCAAATGGGCCAGTGTTCAAATGAATCCAGAAAAAGTACAAAATTATGAAAATGCCCCTATGTTGTAATAACGAACAAGAGATAGCTAGAGGGCATTTTGGTCATTTTAGATAGTTTAAAAATGTCCAAGCAAGTACAGGGATGATTAGTTAGATTCAGTGTAATATCCTTATTTTTATACATCTTAGGTACCAAACGGTAGCATTTGGAACCACTTTTAAGGCTATTGAAGTCAAATTACTCAATCTGGAACTTTAGTCTTAGCGAGTACTGTTCACTGTGTAAATTCCAGAGAAGTGACTTGACTTCGAAAAATCATAACTAATTCTAGAAAAATCTAAATTAAGTGGTTCAAATTGGTACACAAAGATAACTTAATGGTATTTTAGGGAAAAATAAGTCGTTGACCATGCCTTGACTAAGTCAACATTCCAATATTACTGTTCATCCAGTGTTTTCCCCTGATTCTAGCATATTTGGTCCCAACTTTGAAAAATTATATCTTTATGTGTAGACATCCAAATAAGACGTTCTATATATCAAATCGAAGCTTTGTATGTCTACTATTTACTGAAAAAATATCATACATTTATTCAATTATTTACTATTTATAATTATAGAGCAAATGTCACTTCCTCACTGAGTTACTGTTCACATTGACAATTTCCAGCAATTATACATACATAAATCACATATCAATCATGCTAAATAATTATTGTCTCTCTATGCATATTTATCTCCTC
Source organism: Leucaena leucocephala (assembly GCA_037074615.1). NCBI lineage: Eukaryota > Viridiplantae > Streptophyta > Magnoliopsida > Fabales > Fabaceae > Leucaena > Leucaena leucocephala. Next base: position 18,989,788 of record CM073515.1, on the reverse strand, counting down.
CATATTGAGAATACTTGCTGTAATTAGATTGATATGGAAGGGGTGAGATTTCTGGGGAAATCTGACTAGCAAACGATAATAAACAATGCATGCATTAATATGAATACTTGTGCTCGCTTGTGAAAGTGTTAACATTACGTAATGTGTATGCTTCCATGTAACATATGAAATACAATTGGCCAAAGTAATCATAGAAATAGAGCTTCATACATAAGCACATATGTAATACAATTCAACAAAGCCATAGCACAATCAAGTATAGCATTCAATACATACAAGTTTAGGATAAGTTTACTACCTGACATGTAGCCTTTGCTCTAAGGTTCCTACTTTTCCTAGGTTAGATCCTATACATAGTATAATAATATATCCATTATTATCCTATCTAGTATAGATCTACCTAGATCATGCTTAACTTGAGGTAATACCTTCTATCTGACCATCCCCTAACTTTCTTTATATCCACGGTTAACCTTATCAGGAGATATATTTCTCTACTATAACTATTAACTTCATAAGAACAATTCTCTAATTTATTAGAGCAGGGACTAGAATAACTTACTTACTTTTTTCCTAAGCTATGCCAAGTCCCTTAGCTCCTTGGACTGCTCCTAACTCCACCAAAACTCCTTCATTTCTTTCTTTCTCTTTCTTTCTTTCTTTCTCTCTTTCTCTTTTTCTCTCTTCTTTCTCTTGTTTTTCCATGCTTGGCCATGAATGGAATGGAGGTAGGGGTGATATATTTATAGTTGACTGGAGGTGGAATGGATGGTCCAGATTGAATCGCGATGAATGGTTCAGATTGCTTAGCTTCCTCAAGAAGCTTTGCCTGCATCATTACGATGACATCATCATCCTAGATGACTTATCAAAATGAAATCATCCATGGGACAACTCACATGCTAGGTGGCACAATGGTGGGGCCCTTGGGACACCTTACCAACTGACTCAGCAGTTCCAGAGAATTCCAGAGTCTTTTCCTAGAATGAACGGCTGAGATTATGCCATGTGTCCTTTAGCTTTTTCTCCTTTTCCTAGAATCATGCCATGTGTCCTTAGCTTTTCTTCTTTTCCTAGAATCATGCCATGTAGTGCCTTGTGGGTTCCATGAGGACACCTTTCCTGCCACCTCATGGTTTTAAAGTTTTATCTGATCACTTTTCCCAGTTCTATCCTTAACCCAGTAACTTTACTTTATAGAAAAGTACTAAAATATTATTTTAATATCACTTAAACCGCCATAACCATTAGGCCACATTTTTTGACCCTTGGAATGTTATCTTGGGTTTATAACCAAGCCTAAGCACTTTGGTGGCTCGATTCCCAAGAAACACCCTTAGTAAATTACCAAGATGCCCTTAGTTTCTCTTTAATACTTATAGGGGAACTATTGTCTTTTCATACCTTTTCAGAGTATCTCCTGACCCTGGTCAACTATCCAGATACCCTTATTTGATTGTCTAGCCCTAGTCAAATGACCAAAATGCCCTTCGTCTGATTCTGACTCAATGACACAACACAGTGGCATACTTTCAGTGGCATTTTTGTAATTTTATATTTTTTTCCTGCTCTTTTTTAGCCCTAGCCCACATACTTATCTAAAAATAACATTGGGCCTATAAGGTGCCATTCTGGGCCCTCTGTATGATCCACTACCTTCATGGGCTCCATTCCCACGAAATTCCCCTGAAACCTTTTTATCAGGTGTTTTAATCTATTCTAAATTCTATAATAAATTCTACAGAACTCCTTTTTGGGCTCTGTCAATCTTTTAAATTCTTATATTAATTATAGAAATTTACTACCAAATTTCATCTAATTCTAAGGTCCAAAGGGTACTGTATTAATTTTCCTTTCTTAGGAAATTAATATAAATTTTCTGGAACCTCATATCAAAATTCTATGTTGCATCATAGTTATCAGAATAATTTTCTCTATTTACTGAGACTTCTGCTCAACAAGGCCTGGTAGCATCCCTTTTTTAGGCTATATACTGGGCTTCTAGGCCTAAAAATTGGGATATGACATTTCTCCTCCCCTTAAAATAAATTTTGTCCTCGAAATTTCAGGGTTAAATCTCTATTCATTCCTTGATGAAGAGTTTCTCTGAGGAGAATGTCCCTTTCTTGTATATGAAAGTCATCATACTTCTCAGTGCAGTCACTTATTACTCATCTGAGTATTCAGCAGAATTCTTTGAACATCCGCAAAACTCCATTTCTCATTTTCATATCATGATACATCTTTCCTTCTTATCATATTTACTAACTCATCATAATACAAAGAGAGGACTTATATCATTGTTCTTTCTTTTAACTGCTAGATAAGAGCACATATGAGCATATAGGAGCACATACTCTAGCATACATATTGCCTGGCCAACATATTGCATGTCATATCCTAATTTTTAGGCTTAGAAGCCCAGTATATAGCCTAAAAAAGGGATACTACTAGACCTTGTTGAGCAGAGGTCTCAGTAAATAGAGAAAATTAGGTTGATCAGTTTGATGTAACACAGAGTTTTGATATGAGGTCTCGAAAGATTTATATTAATTTTCGAAGAGAAGGAAAATTAATATAGTATTCTCTAGACCTCAGAATCAGATGAAATGTGGCAGTAAATTTCTATAATTAATATAATAATTTTTTAAACTGACAGAGCTCAGCAAAGAGTTCTATAGAATTTACTACAGAATTTACAATGGATTAAAAGACCCAATAAATAGGTTTCGAGGAAATTTCTCGAGAATTGACCCCATGAAGATAGTGGATCATATAGAGGGTCCAAAATGGCACCTTATAGGCCCAATAATATTTTTAGATAAATATGTGGGCCAGGGCTAATAAAGACAGCGAAAAATGAAGAATTACGAAAATACCGCTGAAGGTATGCCACTATGTTGTGTCATTGGGTCAGAGTCAGATAAAGGGCGTTATGATTATTTGACTAAGGTTAGATAGTCAAGAAAGGATATCTGGATAGTTGACCAGGGTCAAGAGATACTCTGGTAAGGTATGGAAAGATAACAGTGCCCCTAGAAGTACTAAAGAGGTATTAAGGGCATTTTGGTAATTTACTAAGGATGTTCCTTGGGAACCGAGCCATTAGAGTGCTTGGGCTTGGTTAGAAACCCAAGATGATATTAAAGGCCCAAGTTTATACTAGGGCCATATGTTATAATTAAGTGACATTGAAGCATGTATGTTATCATGATGTAAGCATGATCATTAAGTACACACATAGTAACATCAAGCATATAGTTGCATACATTGTATGGTTACCGTTTGCTACTGAGATTTTCCCAGAAATCCCATCCCCTTCCATATAATCCTAATCCCACAGGTATGTTTAAAGAGGACCAAAGAATCTTAGAGAGGAGCTAGGGATTGGATAGTGCAGAGGTTATGCAAAGATGGGACCAAAGTGCTAGAATCAGGGAAAATGCAAGATGAACAGTAACTTCAGACATTGATTGACATGGACTTGGTCAAGGCATGGACAATGAGTTATTTTTCCCTAAAACATTAAGTTAGCTTCTTGTAGCTATTTGAACCACTCTAGTTTGATTTTTCTAGAATTAGTTATGATTTGTTGAAGTTAGGTCACTCTACTGGAATTCGCACAGTGAACAGTACTCGCTAAGAGTAAAATTCCAGATTGAGTAATTTGACTTCAACAGCCTTAGAAGTGGTTCCAGATGCTACTGAATGGTCCTTAAGATGTAACAAAAGGAGGATGTTTCATTTTGGTATCAAAGCAGTGGATTCTGGCTCAGAGCAGAAGGTTTTGGTACAGAATCAAGAGGGTTCTAGTATAGAGCAAAGGGTTCTGGCACAGAGCATAAGATTCTAGCACAGAACATAAGGTTCTGGCTCAGTGATGTTCTGGTATAGTTAGAGAACTAAGAGATTCTTCCCCTAATAGAAGATATGGGGATGGTGTTCACTGCTAAGAGACAGTGACACCCAGATAGATAGAATAGTACCCTATACCTTACAGTGGTACAGAGTAATCTTTAAGGAAGTGGCTAGTCTTAGTCAGCTGTTACTACCGAGGTTTCATGTTTCTTAGCACGATGTGGATAAACTAAGCAGTATAATGTCTGGGGAGAAGTTTTCTCTATGGATAGAGATAGAAGTTGACCAGTCCCAGGTCAAGGGAAACTGTCAGGCGTTACAGTGACGATGATAGTAAAGGTACTAGCCTGGTTGAAGTTAATCAACTAGAGGATTGGTACAAAGCATAATCAAGCCAGATAGTATAAAGTAAGGAGATATGAAAGATTAGTTTAAGACAATGTTCAGAAGTAGATCCTCTATGTGAGTAGATCTACATTACGAAAGAATTTGTTCAGCTAGTATTTCCTGAACAAAAGAATTAATAGTTAGAAATGAGATGATTAATAGATAGAGAGAGCTGATGTTCCCAAGATAGAGGAACTACAGTCTAGTCTAGAGTAGACTAAGACTGACAAAGAGAAAGGTAGCCACAATCTCAAAGATAAAGAGACTCCCCAATTTAAGAAAGAGTAAGAAGGGTTGAGTTTATACCCTAGCAAGAGGGTAATATGGCAATCTAAGTTAAATGAGTAGATATTTCAGATTCCTAAATGAATGTTTGGAATTTGGCAGATAATGGGTTAAAGGAAAGAATGTTTTAAAGTTTATTTAGTTGATTGTTCAAATGCAGTATACGTATGATGGATGGTTGAGCAAATTTATGTGATGATGATATGGCTTATGTTGCCATAAGTTATGAGGAATAGTTACATCTCCTTGCAGTTGTCATATGATGGCATGCATGTTAGAGTATGCTATGAACACTCCCCTCATGCAGTACATACAGGGTAGAGTTTATGATGAAATGAGAAAGTTATGTTACTCCCATACCATACGACATGCAATAAGAATGTACCTAGAATGAGAGACAGTCTTAGTAAGTGGAACAATTGTTATAGTATAATTGGGGTTACTCAGGTATTTCTACAGACTTGCGAATATAGTACTCAGGGCATTTCTTATGTTAGGGTTATAGCAAGTACCAAGAAGGTGGTAGTATAACTCTATCAAAAGAAATGGTATACAGAAAGAGAAAGAGATAGCAGTAAAGAGATTGTTTTCATATCTTTCTTCAGATAAAAGTTGGATATGAAACAGATGGCTCTCAGATAGAGCTAGATTTAGATGAGTTTAGATCACTCTTCAGATAAGAGTTAGATCTGATACAGATTGCTTGCAGTTAGAGCATAGTTCAAATAGCTCACAGTTAGAGCACAGATGGAAATGAGAAGTTATGATGAGGCCATAGCAATAGAATGTAATGGCAGGTGGTTAGACCATAATTAGTAAGCCATAACAGAGTAAGAAATATGAGAAGGAACTCCTGAGTAAGAGGAAAATAAGTAAAGTCTGGGTAAATATATGGGCTACTGAATGTATTTTAAAATTTGTTATTAAGTTATCAACAAGTGAAAGCAGTTAACCTTATAACTTAGTATGTTGGATGAGATCTTTCAAAGATGATACAGTACAACATAATCACAGAGAATTCTAGAGGATCACAGTTAGATCCTAGCATGGTCAAGGGTCACAGTTAGATTCTAATAGCTTCAGAGTCACAGTTAGATTCTGAAAAGGCTTACAGTTGATCGCAGTTAGATCCTGAGGTCGCAGTTAGACCTAGCCTAAGGAAAGTAAGGAGCCATGAAGAAATGAGAATAGTACAGTATCTCTCTGGAAAGATGAGTACTAAAGACAAATTAAGGTAAGGAGCTTCACGAGTTGATTAACTCATCTAGAAAAATTATTTATAATGATTTCTATAGCCTATATTATATACAGACTGAACTTAGTTTACCTTTATGAAGATGGAGTCCAAGTTCAAGTCTGAGTGCTTATATTCAAAAAGTTTGGTAGAAGTATGCCTGAGAAATAAAGAAGAGAACCCCATATGTTTTGAGAATAGAAAAGTATGAGTAGATAGATCCTTCAAATAAGGATCAAGAGATGAAGAGGCTAGAAAGACCCAAAGAATAGGGTCTAAGATAGATAAAGAAAGAACACAGTTATATAAGAATGCCATAAAAGTTTGGCATAGATACACAAAGTTATGAAAGATAGTAAGAGAAGTTAAGAAGAACTAAAAAGTTCAGAAAATGTTATGAAATGAAAGGGGCATTCTCCTCAGAAGAAACTATTCATTAAGGAATGAATAGAGATTTGACCCTCAAATTTTGGGGACGAAATTTATTTTAAAGGGGAGGAGAAATGTCATATCCCAATTTTTAGGCGTAGAAGCACAATATATAGCCTGAAAAAGGGATACTACTAGACCCTGTTGAGCGAAGGTCTTAGTAAATAGAGAAAATTAGGTTGATCAGTTTGATACAACACAGAGATTTGATATGAGGTCCCGAAAGATTTATATTTATTTTTGAAGAGAAGGAAAATTAATATAGTATTCTCTAGACCTCAGAATTAGATGAAATATGGCAGTAAATTCCTATAATTAATATAAGAATTTTTGAAACTGAGAGAGTTCAGAAAGGAGTTCTGTAGAATTTACTACAGAATTTACAGTGGATTAAAAGACCCAATAAATAGGTTTCGAGGAAATTTCTCGAGAATTGAGCCCATGAAGATAGTGGATCATACAGAGGGTCCAGAATGGAACCTTATAGGCCCAAGGGTATTTTTAGATAAATATGTGGGCCAGGGCTAATAAAGACTGAGAAAAATAAAGAATTATGAAAATGGCACTGAAGGTATGCCACTGTGTTGTGTCATTGGGTCAGAGTCTGATGAAGGGCGTTATGATTATTTGACTAAGGTTAGATAGTCAACAAAGGATATCTGGATAGTTGACCAGGGTCAAGAGATACTCTGGTAAGGTATGGAAAGATAACAGTGCCCCTAGAGGTACTAAAGAGGTATTAAGGGCATTTTGGTAATTTACTAAGGATGTTCCTTGGGAACCGAGCCACCAGAGTGCTTGGGCTTGGTTAGAAACCCAAGATGATATTAAAGGCCCAAAAACGTAGCCCAAGAGTAATGTGGGCCCAAGAGGCATTAAAATATTGTTTTAGTGCTTTTTCAATAAAGTAAAGTGACCCGATCCAAGATAGAACTGGGTAAAGTGATCTAGAATCATGAGAGGACATAAATGGGGCCCACAAGGTGCCATATGGCATGATTATAGTAAAAGAAGAAAAACAAAGGACACATGGCATAATTATAGAAAAAGGAGAAAAAGCAAGAGGACATGTGGCACGATCTCGGTCGACCATTCAGGGAAAAGACTCTGGAACTCTCTGGAAAGGCTGAGTCAGCTGGTGAGGTGTCCCAAGGGCCCCACATTTTGCCACATATACCCTTGAGGTGCCCTAGATGATGTCATGAGTGATGAGTCATCAGGGAGGGTGATGTCATCGTGATGATGCAAGCAAAGCTTCTTGAGGAAGCAAGCAATCTGAGCTATTCATCTCGAATCAATCTGGACCATTCATTCCACCTCTTCTCACCTATAAATAGGCCACTCCCCTCCCATTTCAAGGCACACCACGGATCTAGCAAGGAAAGGAAGAAAAAGAAGAGAGAAAGAGAGAAAGAGAGAAGGAAAGAAAGAAAGGAAATAAAGGAAGGAGTTCTGGTGGAGCTAGGAGCAGTCTAAGGAGCTGAGGGACTGGGAAAAGCTTAGGAATGAGGTAAGAAAGTTATCTAGTCCCTGCTATAATAAATTAGAGGATTTCTCTTAGTAGTTAGAATAGAGGAATATCTCTATTAATAAAGGTAGCTAAAGGTAGAGAGAAAGCCACGGGAATGTCGGAATAAGGATATCACCCCTAGTTAAGCATGAGTTAAGTAGAGCTGTACTGGATAATAATAAAGATATTATTATGCTATGTATAGGCTCTAACATATGAAAAGAAGGGACCTTAGAGACAAGGCTAGGAGCTGGAAGGAAAGGCTACATGCCAGGTAGTAAACTTACCTACTTGTATGATTATACTGCTTAGATGTTTTATGTGTTGTTTTCTTACCTTGATGATGTGAGGCATGTGTGATTAGGTAATGCTCTATTTCTTTTTATACTAGGGCCATATGTTATAATTAAGTAGCATTGAAGCATGTATGTTATCATGATGCAAGCATTATCATTAAGTACACACATAGTAACATCAACCATATAGTTACATACATTGTATGGTTACCGTTTGCTACTGAGATTTTCCCAGAAATCCCATCCCCTTCCATATAATCCCAATCCCACAGGTATATTTAAATGGGACCAAAGAATCATAGAGAGGATCTAGGGATTGGATAGTGCAGAGGTTATGCAAAGATGGGACCAAAGTGCTAGAATCAGGGAAAAACACAAGATGAATAGTAAACTTCAGACATTGATTGATGTGGACCTGGTCAAGGCGTGGTCAACGATTTATTTTTTCCCTGAAAGAACATTAAGTTAGTTTCTAGTAGCAATTTGAACCACTCCATTTCGATTTCTTTAGAATTAGTTATGATTTTTTGAAGTCAGGTCACTCCGCTGGAATTCGCACAGTGAACAGTACTCGCTAAGAGTAAAATTCCAGATTGAGTAATTTGACTTCAACAGCCTTGGAAGTGGTTCTAGATGCTACTAAATGGTCCCTAAGATGTAAGAAAAGGAGGATGTTTCATTGCAGGACTACATACCTGCTCTTAAATGCAAAGCTCTATCATTGTAGGTCAAGTATTCCTTTTCTTAATATGCATAGCTCTAACACTCGGAGCTTGCATAGCTCTAACACTCAGAGCTTGCACTGCTCAAACATTTGGGGCTTTAGCATATTTTACAAACATAACATAGTGTCTGGAATTTCATGCAAGGAGTGATAGTTCTCATTTGCTACTTCATCTATAACATAACACTTGAACATCTTATCTCTTTCAAAAACTGAGCCTCTCAATCTGTTTACAAGGCTAGCTATAAAGCCACTTCATATCGTACTTCTCAATACATATTTCTCATAACATATCTCATTACGTATTCTTCATAGTATTTTTCATTTCGTATCTTTCATGCCATAACATGGCATGTCTGGCCAAATCTGGCTATATCATAGTCTATCTTCCAAATCCATTTCATTTGGACTTGACATAAGGGTTCTAATCTCTTACTGTTCATAACCTTAACTTTTCATAGCTCTCTTTATCATTTCACATAACTTTGTGCATATATGCCAACTTCTATGGCAGTTACACCTTTTTCTATCACTTCCCATAGGGTCCACCCATCATTGGGCTACTCTTGCCTGAGCACGCTTAACTGAAATGTACATATATAAATCTGAAGTATTAGTGCTATCAGGCTTCAACCCTAGTACTTTACTATTTTAGACCCATCTTATACTATCTCTTTTGGGTCTATCTGGCCTTCAAATCTCTTTATCCTCATCTGGAGGATCTATTTACCTTTTATTTTTATTCCTTGTAATCTCATCATAAGGATCTCTTTATTCTCATTTGACCCTTTCTCATATCTTATGAAATATTCTCATAAATCCTTGGAACTCAGGATTAACAACTTTAACTTTGATCACTTAGTTCCTGATACGTGTAAGGAGATTCTAAGTTCAGTCCCTAATAGTAATAAGGCTATATGAAACTAGCATCATGGGTACTCTCTCTGTTAAGAGTTAACCAACTTGTGAAGCTTCTATACCTTAACTTTTCCTTGGTATTCATCCTTCCAAAGACATATTGTCCTTATGGCTTAATACTTTCTTTCTCTAGGCTAGGTATATTGTGACCCTCAGGATCTACAGCGATCAACCGTAAGCCTCTTCAGGATCTAACTGCAACCCTGGAATTCTATTCTCTATGAGCCATACTAGGATCTAACTACAGTCCTCTAAAATCTACTGTGATTCCGTTATACTATATTCTCATCTCTGGAAGACATGACCAACGGACAAAGTTACAAGGTTAGCTACTTCCACATAGTTGTTAACTCAACAGATAATTCCCCAAAAATGATCACAGAAGCCAATAGTATCTATTAGGACTTTACTCATTTCCTTTATCGATCAAGAATTTCTCTGTCATATTAGGAACCTAAAATAACTATTTATTTAATTTAGGTTGCCACATTATCCTCTTACTAGGGTATAGACTCAACCTTTCATTATTTTATCTAACTCTTGCTTATTACTCTTTTATGAAATTGGGGAGTCTCTTTATCTATAAAACTGTGGCTACCTTTCTCTCTCTATACATCATAAACTTCTTTTTCATATACCATTATGTTGAACTTTTGCAGCTACCTGAGAAAAATCCTTTAGAATTTAATCTATGAACTAACTTCTCAAATCAATCTCCATCTCTGTGGAGTACTTCTATATCTCTTTACTATCTCTTAACTTCTCCAATCTATTAGTTCTAGTCTATTCTTGACCGGACTATGGTTCCTTTCTAGTCTTTTTCTGGATCCTGAACTTATGTCATATGGATCTCATTCCTCATGTACTACTACCATTTATGTTCTCTAGGAAACCCTATCCTAGGTCTGCTATGTTATTGCTTTTTCGTGAAGTGGTTCCTCTATCTTGGGAATATTAGCTCTTTATCTATCTTATCTCTAAGTTTAGGCCATGTGCTAGTATTATTCCCAGGCAAGTCTTGTTCTAACTTTTTGTTCAAAAAACACTAGCTGAACAAATTCTTCTATAATGTAGATCTACTCACATAGAGGATTTACTTCTGAACATTGTCTTAAACTAATATCTCGTATATCAGTACTTTATACTATTTGACTTGATCACACTTTATAATAATCCTCTAGTTGATGAACTTCAACGAGGTTGGTACCTTCATCATTATCTCCATTGTAATATCTGGCCATATAATGATACCTCGAGCTACTATTGCAGCTTCCCTTAACCTTAAACTGGTAGCTTCTGTCTCTTATCAATAGAGAAAACTGCTCCCCAGATGTTATCCTGCTTAGTCCAGCCATATCGTGCTAAGAAACACGAGACCTCAACGGAGACAACTGACTAAGACTAGTCTATCGTAGTCATTTCTTTGAAGACTATCTCATAAAGTTGTAAGGTATAGGGTATTGTGCTATTTATCTCGGTGTCACTGTCTCTTGTCTTAATTATTGTCTAAGTAGTGAACACCATCCCTATATCTCACGCTAGGGAGGGAACCTCTTTAGTTAAAATCTCTAACTCATTTAAGGGGTTAGTCTAACTAAACTATAGCATCATTGAGCCAGAACCTTCTGTTATGTGCTAGAATCTTATGTTCTGAGCCAGAACCCTTTGCTCTGTAATAGAACCCACTCTATTCTGTACCATAATCTTATGCCCTAATACCAAAATATAACATTCTTATTTTTATACGTCTTAGGGACCAAACGGTAGCATCTGGAACTAACTTTAAGGCTATTGAAGTCAAATTACTCAATTTGGAATTTTACTCTTATCGAGTACTATTCACTGTGTAAATTTCAGAGAAGTAACTTGACTTCAAAAAATCATAACTAATTCTAGAAAAATTGATATAAAGTGGTTAAAATTGGTACACAAAGCTAACTTAATTGTATTTTAGGAAAAAATAACTCGTTGACCATGCCTTGACCAAGTCAACATTCCAATATTACTGTTCATCCAGTGTTTTCCCCTGATTCTAGCATATTTGGTACCAACTTTGAAAAATTATATCTTTATGTGTAGACATCCAAATAAGATGTTCTATATATCAAATCGAAGCTTTGTATGTCTACTATTTACTGGAAAAATATCATACATTTATTCAATCATTTACTATTTATAATTATGGCTCAAATGTCACTGTCTCACCACAAGTGACTGTTCATAGTGACAATTTTCAGCAATTATACATGAATCACATATCAATCATGCTAAACAATTATTGTCTCTTCATGCATCTTTATCTCCTCTATCTTGAGAAGACCTACTGTAATTAGATTGATATGGAAGGGATGAGATTTATGGAGAAATCTCAGTAGCAAACGATACTAAATAATGCATGCATTAATGTGAATACTTGTTCCTGCTTGTGAAAGTGTTAACATTACATAATATGTATGCTTCCATATAATATATGAAATAGAATTGGCCAGAGTTTTTTCCTGGAATGAACGGCTGAGATTGTGCCATGTGTCCTTTAGCTTTTTCTCCTTTTGCTATAATCATGCCATGTATCCTTAGCTTTTCTCCTTTTCCTATAATCATGCCATGTGGCACCTTGTGGGTCCCATGAAGACACCTTTCCTACCACCTCATGTTTCTAAAGCTTTATCTTATCACTATTTCCCAGTTCTATCCTTAATCGAGTAACTTTACTTAATGGAAAAGTACTAAAATATTATTTTAATATCACTTAAACCCCCATAATCATTGAGCCACATTTTTGGACCCTTGGAATGTCATCTTGGGTTTCTAACCAAGTCCAAGCACTATAGTGGCTCAATTCCCAAGAAACACCCTTAGTAAATTACCAAGATGCCCTTAGTTCCTCTTTAATACTTATAGGGCATTATTGTCTTTACATACCTTTCCAAAGTATCTCCTAACCCTGGTCAACTATCCATATACCCTTCTTTGATTGTCTAGCCCTAGTCAAATGACCAAAATGCCCTTTGTCTGATTATGACTCAATGACATAACACAGTGGCATACTTTTAGTGGCATTTTCATAATTTTTCATTTTTCCTGGTCTTTATTAGCCCTGATCCACATACTTATCTAAAAATATCATTAGGCCTATAAGGTGCCATTCTGAGCCCTCTGTATGATCTACTACCTTCATGGGATCAATTCCTGAGAAATTCCCCCAAAACCTTTTTATCGGGTGTTTTAATCTACACTAAATTCTATAATAAATTCTATAAAACTCATTTTTGGGCTCTGTCAATCTTAGAAATTCTTATATTAATTATAGGAATTTACTGCCAAATTTCATCTAATTCTAAGGTCCAGAGGATACTGTATTAATTTTCCTTTCTTAGGAAATTAATATAAATTTTTTGGAACCTCATCAAAATTTTGTGTTGCATCAAACTGATCAGAATAATTTTCTCTATTTACTGAGACTTCTGCTCAATAGGGCTTAGTAGCATCTCTTTTTTAAGCTATATACTGGGCTTCTAGGCCTAAAAATTAGAATATGACAGTCAATATATGCCCTGATGAAGTTTAAAGAGGGGTTAAATGACAATTATGCCCTTAGGGGTAATATAGTGCAAGAAAGGGAAATAAGGTATTTTGGTCATTTCTCAAGGGATAGTTGGCAGATAAATACTCATTCTAACAATTTCAATGGTAGGAAAAACCTAAAGATTGGTTTTTATGACAGAATACATATTCTGGAATATTATAAAAATTGGGAACATAAAATAGTCCGGTTTTTGTGAAACTGCCTAGATTGGTACTAGACTGGACTGTAATTTTTCCTATAAGTATTTCTAATTTTCTTTAGCTAAACACATACCTAAATGATGACATGGATGATATCATTAATGAGGCTTCTAGGGTAAGTTTGATGGAAGGTGGATTATGGGCTATTAGATCAAATAGTAACCAAACTAATCTTGGCCTTCCATTTTCACCCAAATTTTTATATAAATACCCCCAATTTCCAGACATATTTGGCATCTTAGAAACCTTAGGGAACCCCTTCCAAAATTTACTTTGGAGCAAGAAAGAAGCGTACACCTTGGAGAAATAAGAAATGTAACTAGTTCCTTTAATCTTGGACTTTATTATAGCAAGTTTGCTCTTGGTTTTAAGATATTTTTATGGCATTTCTCCCTTGATGTTTCTGCTAGACATGGTGTTCATATGTGATAGAAATATGTGTTTTATGTTATGGATAGTTTAGACAAGCTTAAACAAGCTAGAATCAAGTGGTATTGGCTTGGAAATTCAAGTATACATGTGGTTAGGGTTTTATATTATTGGCTACCACTATATGAATCACTATTCATATGTTAGAATTTCATGATTTTGGTACTTCCAATGTGTTTAAAATGGAAAATTGTGCATGGATAAGGTAGAGAAACAAGTAGTGGAAGCACTGGAGTCAAAATGAAAATTTTTGGAAACAAGAGGAGGCACTTCGATTTTGTACAGTAGCCAAGGAAGTAATTTGATTTTGAAAATTCTGATTTCATATTTGGATTCTACATGATATTGAGTTGTAACTTGATGTTACTTTTTAATGGCTAGATTTTGACATTTGTGTGGAAAGGAACCCATCTCAAGAAGAGTTTGTTAAGGATATCCCAAGTGGTAGCAAGAATACTTAACTATAATTTCATGTTTGTTTGATTCCATGCTTGCTTGTTAGTTATGATGTTTGGTTGAGATTAAAATGATACTATAATGATAATGATGAAGTATGAATGATTGCAACTCCTTTCAACTAATGTCATGACAATATACATGTTAGAGTTTGCTTATGCATGATTATGAAGTAACTCCCATCTCATGATAACATGTTAGGCATTTAATCAATCATGCATGATATTATAGTTTGTATGACTTGCTATTGGGATTTTCATAAAATATCATTCTTTCTAGATGCATAATAATGTTATAGGTGCTGGAATCTCCCAATGAAAAAGGGTAAATGGGTGTATAAAAAACTATGTTAACTACTTGACACTCTGGAATGATATGGTGGGATGCATAATACATTATAGTGTGTTTGTATTATGAGACAGTAACCTTGTGATGGTAATTACAATGACTTATTCAATGTTTTTGGACATGAAATTTGGCATGAACATAGCTAAGATATAGAGCTTTAATTTGACACCAAGAACGCTTTAATTAGTTAAGTTTTCTATTTGTTATGATTTTTCAAAGTTGAAGATAAAATCTGTAATGGAATAAAATGAGCATCCAGAGGAAGTAAGATTGAAGCACAAATCTCACTTAGTAAATGAATTAATTTTTCTACAAAATTTAATGAAATTAAAGAGCACATCTTGACCTTTAAATTCATAAATAATACGTTTCATTTGGACGAGTAAACAAGGAGAAATGAATTTTTGAAGATAGGATAAATAAACTAGAACTTCCAGATTTACCAAATGAATAGTATTTTTCAAAGAATAAACTGATTCTATTCGAACAATGAAACCTCAGTTTATATTTTTTATTCAAATTTCAATAAAATAGATTTTATTAGAGATTATAACCACTCCATTTCAATTTTTCTAGTTTTAATCATGAATTTTCAAAGTTAGGTATGTATTCTGGATTACCAAATGAACAGTACCATTAAACAGTACTCGAGAATCAGTTTTTAAAAGGTTTATGTTTCTAAAGCAAAGAGGTGTTTAATTGATTCAAGTTACTTCCAGTTAAGTATAACTGAGAGAGAAAATAAGGATATGACATTTTGGTATAAGAACAAAGGATTATGGCTTAGGAAATGCTTTGAATAGATTAGTTATAGACAGATACATAATTGAAAATTTTCATAATTGACACTAAGTTAGTTATTGCGGGACAAAGATGACTAAATATAGGACTGGATAAAAAACCACAGTTAATCAAGGAGACCCTATGCCAGAGGTATTTAGTTTAGATAAATCTAGTTTAAACTCGAAAGAGGAGTTTATTATAGAGAATGATGATGATTCAAATGACTCTGAGTTAGATAGACCTGATAGTTCATCTATTGGGTCAATTGATATGACACAACATCTGAGGAACCTATTCCCATTTCTCCTTTACATGACCCTAACCTAGAGATGGAGGAGAGGGGTACAACATATCCTAAGCCTCAACCACTACAATTTGATGAGTGCTATCCCCAGGTTGTAGGTACTATAGATCTTCCAGTCAAACAGTCTATCAACACAGATATACCAGGACATAGTTAATTACAAAATCAAGCAGATATTCTAGGTCCTAGTAAACTAAAAGTAGTGATATCCCCAGAAAACCATAACATAGAACTAGAGGCTGTAGAAACAATGAATGAAGAACAATTTGAGAATGCTGTGGAACTGGCTAGATGGCTATATGATTTAGGTTAACTTTTGGTTAAAGAGATAGACCAAGATTATAGGATCTATCAAGATTTTATAGTGAGAGTCGATAAAGCTTATTTGCCTTTTGATCTAGATACCCTTCTCTTAGAGGATTACACAAATATAATGGATGATATTTTGCCTACCACAAAGACTTAGAGAGCAAGGTTGGATCATTATTTTAATGAAGAACCATATGAAAGTATACCAGATTGGATCTTCATGATAGAAAAGTTTATCAGAAGAACTTTTAAGAAAGAATAGTGTGATGTGATACTTGTGAATGATAATATTATGTATGTACATAAGTGATGTATAATAGATATGTGTGACAATGTATGTGTATGATGTTACCAAACTTGTTTGTATACAATATTATGAATGAAATGTAAGTTATGTTATTTATATTATTTCCTCTTATATCTAGATAGTAAAACAAAATGGTATGAACAAGAAGAACTGATCCACTAGAAGAACCTCAAAATCCCATAGATATTAATTAGTTAATTTTAGAACACTTAAAGCAACAACAAAAGATAATAGAGGAAATGAGAGCATCTTATGCTTGAAGTAACCAAGAAAGAGATGTTGCTATAGCAGTAGCAGTAGCAATAGTTGTAGATAATTTATGTCACATCCTTACTTTTAACCTCAATTATACTCCATTAGAAGTGATTGGAACCAATTACATGATCATTTGCTTTGAAAACATCCATTTCCAAAGATTTGCTCTTGGGTACTGTTCATTGTTACTGTTCATTTGGTAATTCCAGAACATGTACCCTACTTTAAAAATTTATAATTAATTGTAGAAAAATCAAAATAATGTGGTTCCAATTTCTAATGAAATCTCTTTCATAAATACTTGAGGGAAAAATATGAAACTGAGGTTCTCGGGTCCAAATGAAATCAGTTTATTGGTTAAAAATCACTGTTCATTTGATAAAAATCTGGAGGTTCCAGTTTCTTGGCTTAACTTCAAAAATTTATTTCTCTTTGGTTACTTATCCAAATGAACTGTGTTACATATGGAATTAAAGCTATAGACGTCCTCTTTAAGATCACCAAATTTCATAGAAAAATTCGTTTATTTGATATATGAAATCATTGCGTGAACATCACTGCCTCTCAGCACTCGTTTTATCTCAATTCCAGATCTTACTTGCAACTTTGGAAAATCATAACAATTCGGATATTTATCCAATTAAGGCGTTCTTGGTGTCCATTTAAATATCTGTATCTTATCTAACTTCACACCAAATTTCATACTAAAAATTGTTGGTTTACATATCAAAATCATCATCACATCACTACGGCCGCACAACAGAGTTACAGAAACATACACCTTGCATGCTAGCATATCATCCCATAGTGTCATGTGAGCCATATAACTTATTATACAAACTTAATCATCAACATTTACTCTCTTCCCTTTAGAGGATCCAGCACCTAAAACATAGTTGTGCATGTGGAAGGAATGAGAATTCATGGAAATCCCAATAGCAAGTTACACAAACTATAATATCATGCATGAATAATTGTATGCTTAACATGTTATCATGTGATAGGAGCTACTTCGTAATAGTACGTAAGCAAACTCTAACATGCATATTGTCATGACATAACTTGCAAGGAGTTGCAATCATTCATACTTCATCATAACATGATGACATAAGCTCAAGCTCAACCAAACACCATAATCAACAAGCAAGCAAGACAATTAAACAAACATGAGTTATAGTTAGGTATCCTTGCTACCTCTTAGCTATCTTGGTCAAGACCTTCTTGAAGTGCTTTCCTTCCTTCACAAATGTCAAAATCTTGCTTGTTACTTCACTTTGGTTGCTTCTTTCTTGGTTGAATGGAAATTTTGTAAGAGTTTCCCTATGGTTCACCATGCATGCCGAAGTGTTCTGAATAGGGGGTATTTATAGAGAAATTTGGGTTGAAATGGATGGCCAAGATTGATTTGGTTACTATTTGATCTAAAGGCTCACATTTAATCTTGGATTTTACTTTTTCTAAAAAGAATAATTATTACATCATGAGGGACAGCTCATGGGACACCTAAGAGGGTTAGGTGGCGTGCTGCCCATGCAAGGAACCTTCTGGAAAAATTCCAGTCCAATCTGGTACCGATCAGTGCAGTTTCACAACAACTGGACTGTGTTTTGTTCCTAATTTTTTTATAATATACCAGGATATGTATTCTATCCTAGAAATTAATATTTAGGCTTCTCATATCATTGAAAATATTAGACTGTGTATTTTTCTGCCATCCATCCATTGGAAAATGACCAAAATACCCTTATTGTCCTTTCGTTCACTGTACTGATCCTAAGGGCATAATTGTCATTTCACCTCTCTGTACTGCCTTATGGCATATACTGGCTCTAATTAATCATATTTATATCATGTACCACATTTTTGGCCTGTCTAGAATGATCAAAATGACCTCCATCCATCACTGGCATAGTATGGGCATCTAGGGGCATTTTCATAATTTCGCACTTTTCTTGGACTGCTCTGGTCTCTGGCCCACATAAACTGTCCAGTCACCTAAATGGGCTCATGATGGCACCATTTGGGCCTCAGTATGGGCTTATTGCCTGTATTGCCTTTATGGCCCAATTCACACTATAGCTCCCCCGATCCTATTTATCGGGTATTTTATTTCACTGTAAAATCCCGTATGGTTTCTACAGGATTCCTTTTCTGACTCTCTCAATTTTATAAATTCATATATTAAATATATGAATTTTCTATAAGGTCTCATCTGATTATGAGATTTGAAAAATACTATAATAATTCCTTCCGACTTCAGAAATTTATATCAATTAATCGGGACCTTAAATCAAAATTCTGTGTTACGTTAAACTGACCGGAATATTTTTGTCTATCTACTAGTAAAATTTGGGTCTGATCTGATTCTGAACATTTTTGGCCTGTTTTGGCTCAACTTTTCCATATTTACATTTAGGTCCCTTAACTTTTGAATAATTGCATTTTAGTTCCTGAACTTTCCATTAATTGCATTTAGGTCCCTCCTTTTATTTCTATTTCAACATTTTGTCTTCAAACTTTTCAATTTGCATTTTGGTCCCTATTCTTTCCTTAGTTATTAATCCTTCCATTTCTTTTTGCAATCTGATACAATTTATTCTAAGAATCCTATATCTATTGCAGATAAACTGTACAGGTACATCAGGTCAGAAAATTGGCGATATGACATTTCTCTCCTCCTTAAAATAAATTTCGTCCTCGAAATTTACATAACATATATACTAAGGAAATAGTTCAGGGTATATCTCTCTCATCCTTTCCTCTGCTTCCCAGGTAGCTTCATTCTCTGTTAATCCCTTCCAGACTACCTTAACTAGAGGGATTTGCTTATTTTGCAACTGCTTGACCTTTCTATTTACTATCTGTACTGGTCTAACTTCATAAGTCAGGTTATCTCACAGTACAATATCATCCTGCTCAATCACATGTGATAGATCTGGAACATACTTCTTTAATTGGGAAATATGGAACACATCATGAATCTTGCTGAGATGTGGAGGAAGAGCTAATTTATAAGCCACTGATCCTACTCTTGAGAGGATCTGAAATGGCCCAATGTATCTAGGATGTAGCTTCTTCACTTTGATTGATCGTTCAGCTCCTGTCGTTGGAGTCAACTTAAGGAATACATGCTCTCCTTCTTCAAACTCCAACGGCTTCCTTCTAACATCAGCATAACTCTTCTGTCTGCTTTGAGCTGTTAATAGCCTTTTTCTGATCTTATCAATCTGTACTGCTGTCTGGTCTACTAGATCAAGACCAAACATCCTCCTTTCACTCAACTCCACCTAGCATAAGGGAGATCTACACTTTCGTCCATAAAGTGCTTCAAATGGAGCCATCTGAATGCTAGCCTGATAATTGTTGTTATAGGCAAACTCTATCAACGGCAGATGGACATCCCAACTTCCTTTGAAATCCAAGACACAAGCTCTCAACATATCCTCAAGCGTCTGGATCGTTCTCTCATATTGACCATCTGTTTGAGGATGGTAGGCTGTACTAAATCTGAGAGTAGTGTTCATTTCTTTATGTAAAGCATGCCAAAAGTTTGATGTAAACCAAGGATCTCTATCAGAAATGATACTACTGGGAATACCATGTAGTCTAATAATCTCTTTTACATAGAGTTTCGCCAGTTTCTCTAGAGAATCCTTTTTATTGATTGCCAGGAAATGAGCCGACTTCGTTAATCGGTCAATTACCATACATATAGCATCATGCTTAGTAGGAGTCATGGGCAGTCCTTCAACAAAATCCATGGCAATACTGTCCCATTTCTACTCGGGTATCTCTAGTGGTTGTAATTTCCCTGCTGGCTTCTAATGCTCAACTTTCACCTTTTGACATGTCAAACATTTGGACACATAATTTACAACATCTTTCTTTAATCCAGGCCACCAAAATAAACTCTTCACATCATGATACATCTTGGTCATACCTGGATGTACTGTATACTTGCTTTTATGTGTCTCCTCTAGTATCTTTTCTCTCAATCCCATTGTATTGGGAATATATGGTCATCCCCTTAATCGTAGTAATCCATCTTGGGACACATCAAAGTTTATAGTTTCCCCGTTTTCCAGCTTACCTTTAAAAATTTCAGCGAGCCTATCTTGCTCCTGAGCCTCTTTTATTTCATTCTCAATGAATGCTTTAATCTGCGTTCCTCCATAAGAACTTTCTGATGTCTGCATTTGATACAGAGGACTCCAATCTCGTACATCTTCTATCAGTTCTAGCTCTTTGATCATGAGACTAGCAACCTGCACCACCTTTCTGCTCAAGGCATCGGCCACTACATTAGCTTTTCCTGGATGGTATTTGATCTGGAAATTATAATCCTTTAGAAATTCCATCCATCTCCGTTGCCTCATGTTCAATTCTTTCTGATCTTGCAGGTACTTCAGGCTTTTATGTTCATAGTATAGTTCTATGGTAGCTCTATACAAGTAGTGCCTCCATATCTTGAGAGCATAAACTACCGTTGTATGCTCCAGATCATGAGTGGGATAATTCTCTTCATGTGGCTTTAAATGTCGAGAAGCATAGGCTACCACTCGTCCCTGCTGCATCAACACACATCCCAACCCCTGTTTACTAGCATCAGTGTAGACTACATAAGTCTGAGTTGGGTCTGGAATAATCAGCAAAGAGTTGTGGTTAATCTCTTCTTTAGTTTATGAAAACTGGCCTCACACTTCTCATCCCACTTGAACTGCTGATTCTTTCTGGTTAGCTTGGTTAACGGTAGAGCAATTCGAGAAAAGTCCTTAATAAATCTTCTATAATACCCTGCTGAGCCCAGAAAACTTCTGATCTCTGTCACTATCCTTGGCTATTCCCAACTTAGCACTGCTTCAACTTTGCTAGGATCTACAACAACCCCTTCGTGGGATATGACATGACCGAGAAATTTGACTTCTTGCAGCCAAAACTCACATTTACTAAGCTTAGCATAGAGTCATTTCTCTTTAAGAGTACTAAGAACAATTCTCAAATGTTCTTCATGCTCTACAACAGATTTAGAGTACACTAGGATATCGTCAATGAAAACTACCACAAACTGATCTAGGTAAGGCCTGAAGATTTTATTCATGTAATCCATGAAAATTGCAGGTGCATTCGTCAGACCAAAGGGCATCACTAGAAATTCAAAATAACCATATCGAGTCCTGAACGCAGTCTTTGAAATATCATCTGCTTTGATTCTGAGTTGGTGATAACCTGATCTCAGATCAATCTTAGAGAATAAGCTTGCTCCAACCAACTGGTCTAGCAAATCATCAATTCGGGGAAGAGGGTACTTATTCTTAACAGTAATCTTATTCAACTCCCGATAAGCAATACACAATCTGAGATTGCCATCCTTCTTCTTGACAAATAACACTGGAGCACCCCACAGAGAAACACTGGGTCGGATGAAACCTTTCTCTAATAGCTCCTCTATCTGCTTCTTAAGTTCAATCATCTCATTGGGAGCCATACGATATGGGGCTTTAAATACTGGTCCAGCTCCAGGTACGATGTCAATTGCAAACTCCATTTCTCGTTCTGGAGGCAATCCCTGAATCTCCTTTGGAAAGACTTCAGGAAATTCTTTGATCACTGGAATCGCTTCAATTCTTTCTTCTACTTCTGCTTGGATAGAAAAGAAGACCATATATCCCTGACATCCTTTTCGTAAATATCTATCTGCTTGAGCCTCCATCAGGAAATTCAGTTTCACTTCTGGATTCATATTTGGGGCTTGTGGACAAAGAACTAGAGTTTTGTTTTTACAATCCAGCATTAAATTATTGGCAGACAACCAATTTAATCCAATTATGACATTAATCTCATGGAATGGCATGCATATTAGGTCAAGAGTAGTACAACAACATTCTTATCGAATGACACTATTTAGGCAGACATCTGCTGTAACTACTTTAGCATTTGTAGGGGTTGTGACACATATGGCATAATGCAGCTTGCTAATTGTAAGGCCCAAACATTTAGCACATTCATAAGAAACAAAGGAATGACTTACACCCGAATCAAATATAGCAATCACAGCATGATTATTGAGTTACGACAGCCAGAACTTGCAGTTGTAGTTAATGTGGAACCATAAACTGTGCAGCATCTAGTAGACCCACCTAGGTAAGCTGAGCTGGTGGTAGATCCTATTGGTATTCAGCAGTGGATAACAAAATTTTGCAAGCATAATCCTCCAACATTTGAAGGGACATTTAATGGTTAAATGCCATAGAACTAGATCATTCGATTGGAAAGATTTTTAAGGTGCTTGATAATCTATCTGAAAGTAAGGCTCAGATAGCCATTTATCAGCTAGAAAAAGATACAGACCGATGGTGGAAGAACACTAAGTTGTTGCTATAGGCAAGGAACATTCCTATTACATAGGAAGTGTTTCTTGAACAATTCTATGAGAAATATTTTCCTCAGTCGGTATGTGATGAATGAGAAGCTAAATTCCATGTAGTGCCCAATGAGAGAAAGAGCCATTTGATGAGTATATGGCTAAGTTTATTCGTCTTTCTCAATATTCCATGTATCTCTGACAAGTGGATGATGAATGATGGGTGATAGAGAGAATGATTAGAGGACTAAATGTTATATTGAAGGAAAAGATGATGCCCCAATAGTATAGTCAATTTAACAAAGCAGTCGAGGCATGCCAACTAATTGAAAATACCCTAAATCATCAAACATTATTTAAGCTAGTAGGCAAAGGAATTGTTACTCTTGAAAGGACCAGTCAAAGCTGCGATGTTGCTAGTGGTAGTAGCTATAAGAAGAGAAAAAGGCAATGGCATAATAGAAGGCCTAATCCAGGAAACTTTTGAGGAAATGTTGGCAACTGGGACTCAAGGTTCCTAGTATGTGATAAATATGGAAAGAATCATGGTGATAGGTCATGTTTGATGGGACAGAATGTGTGTTATACTTGTGGAAAACCTGGACATTTCTCTAAGGATTGTCTTCAAGCAGTGAGTAATCAAAGGCCATGAACTCAAGGTAGAGTGTTCGCACTTACATGTGAAGATGCTTAGAAATCACCTAAAATGATCCAAGGTACAATTTATCTCAATCACTCTGTGATTGCCATGTTTGATTCGGGTGCAAGTCATTCCTTTGTTTCTTATGAATGTGCTGAATGCCTAGGCCTTACAATTAGCAAGTTACATTATGCTATATGTGTGACAACTTCTACAAATGATAGAGTAGTTACATCTGATATCTGCCTAAATAGTGTTGTTCGATATGAATATTGTTGCACTACTCTAGACTTAATATGTATGCTTTCCTGGGAGATTGATGTCATAATTGGATTAAACTGGTTATCTTCTAATAATGTGATGCTGGACTGTAAGAACAAGACCTTAATTCTTTGTCTAAAGGCAACGAATTTGAGTTCATAAGTAAGATTACATTTTATAACAGAAGCTTAAGCAGATAAATATTTGCGAAAAGGATGTCAAGAGTATATGATTTTCTTTTCTGTTCAAACAAAAGTAAAAGAGAGGATTGAAGGGATTCTAGTGGTCAAGGAATTTCTTGAATTTTTTCCAAAGGAGATTTAGGAATTACTGATAAGACACATTTTGTATATGGTTTCTGTGATACTTTTAATAGCTTTATAACAACTTTACCATTCATTTTATGCCTTAAATTGTACTTTTGTGATAATACATGATTGTGCATGGCAATGTGCTAATTAAAGGGTAAAATGGTAAATTAACTCTTCCAAATTGTATATATTATGTTATTTACTGATTTGGACTTTTACAGTGAGTTTTCATGTTGAATTGTAGGTATTTTGGAAGAGAGCAAGGACTAGGAAAGAAATCACAAGTTAATGAAAGTTAAATCATGCTCCTGCACATTTTAGTCGCGACTAAAGAGTCTACCAGTCACGACCTTGATTCTTGTGGAAATCTCTCTATGTTTAAAGGTCATGACCAAAACATGGATCTAGTCATGACTAAAATGCAAAATCACTGAAACTGCACGTTTTGAATTAGGTCATGTAGAAATAAAAGGGGAGGAAGGCTGCCATCAACAAGAGAGGTTGGTTTTTTACCTGATTAGGCTAAGAAGTAGTACTCTAGCACTCTTTGATCACTTTTTTCACAACCTTACTTTTAACCTCAATTATACTCTATCAGAAGTGATTGGAACTAGTTACATGATCATTTGCTTTGAAAACATCCTTTTTCAAAATAATTGCTCTCGAGTACTGTTCACTTTTATTGTTCATTTGGTAATTCCAGAACATGTACCGTACTTTGAAAATTCATAATTAAATGTACAAAAATCAAAATGAGTTGATTCAAATTTCTAATGAAAGATCTTTAATTGAAATTTGAGAGGAAATTATAAAACTAAAGTTCCATTGTCTGAATGAAATCAATTTAATCGTTGAAAAACACTGTTCATTTGGTAAAATCTGGAAGTTCCAGTTTCTTTACCTTAACTTAGAAAATTCATTTCTCTTTTATTACTTGTCCAAATGAACTGTGTTACCTATGAAATTAAAGCTCTAGATGTCCTATTTAAGCCTCTAATCACTCACTTTATCTCAATTCCAGATTTTAGTTTCAAATTTGGAAAATCATAACAATTCGAATACATATACAATTAAGGCGTTCTTAGTGTCCATTTAAATATCTGATATTAGCTATTAGCAAGCCAACTTTCAGACTAAAACTCGTTGATTTAAGCATCAAAATCATCGTCACATCACTACAGCCTCAGAATATAGCTATAGAAATATACACAATGCATACTAACATATCATCCCATAGTGTCATGTAAGTCATGTAACTTGTTATACAAACTTAATCATCAACATCTACTCTCTTCACTTAAGAGGATCCAGCACCTAAAACATAGTTATACATGGGAAGGAATGAGATTTCATGGAAATTCCAATAGCAAGTTACACAACTATAATATCATGCATGATTAATTGGATGCTTAACATGTTATCATGAGATGGGAGCTACTTCATAATGGTACATAAGCAAACTCTAACATGCATATGTTCATGACATAACTTGCAAAGAGTTGCAATCATTCATACATCATCATCAACATGATGACACATTCTCATGCTCAACCAAACACCATAATCTACAAGCAAGCAAACAATTTAGCAAACATGTAATATAGTTAGGTATCATTGCTACCTCTTAGCTATTCTTGTCAAGGTCTTCTTGAGGTGCTTTCCATCCTTCACAAATATCAAAACCTAGCCATCACAAAGTAATATCAAGTTACAACTCAACTTGAAACCAAATCCAAGAATAGGTTTTCACTAACTCCCTTTCTTTCCCTACTTTATGTTTCATACTTCCATCTTTCCAAAATAAATTCTCTTGGTTCATTTCCACATAATTTTTCATGTAGAATCCAAATATAAAACTAGAATTTCCATAATCAAATCATACCACTTGCTATAGTACCAAACCGAATGCATGCTCTTGTTTTAAAAAAATTCACATTTTGATTCCAATGCTTCCAATACTTATTCTCCTACTTTATCCCCACACAATTTTACATTTTAATCTCATTGAAAGCATCAAAATCATGAAATTCTATCATATGAATGCCACATACAGTACCAGCAAGAACACAAAACCCTAAATTCAAACATATTTGAATTCCCAAAATTATACCACTTGATTACAGCTTGTTTAAGCTTATCTAAACTATCCATAACATAAAAATCATATTTTAACCATATATGAGCAGTACTTCTAGCAGCAACCATAAGGGAAATATAGCATGAAAATCCCTTAAAACTATGAGCTAGCTTACTAGAACAAAGCTCAAGATCAAGGGAAATGATTACCTTGATTATTGATTCACTTTGTGTGCTTCTTTCTTGGTTGAATGGAACTTTTGCAAGAGTTTCCCTATGGTTCACCATGCATATTGAATCCATATGAATAGGGGGCATTTATAGAGAAATTTGGGTTGAAATGGATGGCCAAGTTTGATTTGTGCACTATTTGATCTAAGGGCTTACATTTAATCTTGAATTTAACTTTTTCCAAAAAGAATAATTATTACATCATGAGGGAGCTCAAGGGGGTATGTGTAGTCATTTTCATGCAAGGAAGCTGTTGGAAAAGTTCTAGTCAATCCGATACTGATTGGAGCTGTTTCATAACAACCGGACTGTTTTTTGTTCCTAATTTTTTATAATATACCAGGATATGTATTCTGTCATGGAAATCAATGTCTAGGCTTATCATACCATTGAAAATGCTATACTAAGTATTTATCTGCCATCCATCCCTTGAGAAATGACCAAAATACCATTGGTGTCCTTTCTTGCACTATATTGACCCTAAGGGCATAATTGTCATTTCACCCCTTGTACTGCCTTAGGGCATATACTGAATCTAACTAATCATATTTATACTATGTCTCACATTTTTTGGGTGTCCATAATGACCATAATGACCTCCATCCTTCACTAGTACAGTATGGGTATCTAGGGGCATTTTTGTAATTTCGCACTGTTCCTAGACTACTCTAGACTTTAGCCCACATAACTGTCTTATTACTTTATTGGGCTCATGATGTTGCCATTTGGGCCTTGGTATGGGCTCATTGCATGTATTGCCTTTATGGCCCAATTCACAAAACAACTCTCCCAATCTTATTTATCGGGTATTTTATTTCACTGTAAAATCCCATATGGATTCTACAGGATTCCTTTTTTGGCTCTATCAATTTTATAAATTCTTATATTAAATAGATGAATTTCCTATAAGGTCTCACCTGATTCTGAGATCTGAAAAATACTATAATAATTCCTTTTGACTTCAAGAATTTATATCAATTAATCGGGACCTCAAATCAAAATTCTGTGTTGCGTTAAACTGACTGATATATTTTTGTCTATCTACTAGTAAAATTTGGGTTTGATATGATTCTAGGCATTTTTGGCCTATTTTAGCTCAACTTTTCCATATTTACATTTAGGTCCCTCAACTTTTGAATAATTGCACTTTAGTCCCTGAACTTTTCATTAATTGTATTTAGATCCCTCCTTTTTCTTCTACTTTAACTTTTTGGCTTCAAGCTTTTCAATTTTCATTTAGGTCCCTATTCTTTCCTTAGATATTAATCCTTCCCTTTCCTTTCTCAATCTAATACAGTTTATTCCAAGAATCTCATATCCATTGCAAATAAACTATACAGTTACATCAAGTAAGAAAATTGGGGATATGACATTTCTCTCCCCCTTAAAATAAATTTTGTCATCAAAATTCACATTACATATACACTAAGGAAATAGTTTAGGGTACGATTCTTTCATTTTGGGCAGCACTTCCCCTTAGAGAAAACTCAACTTTTCTTCCATGAAAACCCTAAGTTCAAGCTCCCAAATCAAAGAAAAATAAGCTAGAAGAGATTGCTTACCTTTAATCTCTAGCTTGCTTGAACGTTGGAACCTTGAATATTCTTTGTCTTGTATTGAGTTTCCATTTTGCAAGAGTTTCCCCAAGGGTTCATGGCTC
The DNA here is from genome assembly GCA_037074615.1 of Leucaena leucocephala. Taxonomy (NCBI): domain Eukaryota; kingdom Viridiplantae; phylum Streptophyta; class Magnoliopsida; order Fabales; family Fabaceae; genus Leucaena; species Leucaena leucocephala. The sequence continues at coordinate 18,961,630 of CM073515.1, read as the reverse complement.
ATGATTTGCTACAGAATTGAGGGGGTAATTATAGAAAAATTCCATGGAAAATGAATGGCCAAGATCACTTTGTACACTATTTGATCTAGTGGCTCATATTTGTTCTTACATCAAGATTATTCTCCAAGCCAACTTAAGATAAATCCACATGAAAAAAAAAATCTTCTCCCCTTGTCTTGGATGCCAAGTGTGTGGGTGTGAGGGTCCCACCATGTGCAAACTATAATTCTCACTTTATCCCCTTTTTTCTCTTTTCAAAAATTCATAAATTATTCATTATTAGACTTGGGCTCCAAGACAACTCTTGGGACTTATTGGGATGCCCTAGGACAAAATTGTGGGCTTCCATAGGCCTTCCTTGGGTCCAATATCTAATTGGCACATATCCCAAGGTACTTTCCTTTTACCGATATTCTTAAAATATCCTGATTTTGAAATAAATGATAGAAACCTCTTTTAATAGTTATAACACTTTTAGAAATTCATTCTTATATAAAATGAATTCCCTGTAAAGTTTTATAATTTTCTGAGACCTAGAAGTTCTGATAAAAATTCCCTACATTTCCTTTAACCCTTTCTCGGTGTCCGATTTTACTTTAATTTCCCAAAGGGCATTATCATCTTTTCAAACATCATCAGAGTATTTACTGGCTCCAATTAATCATCTTTATACTATCTTACACATTTGTGGCCTGTCCAGAATGACCAGAATACCCTCCATCTAACACTGGTACAGTATAGGCATCCGAGGCATTTTCGTAATTTCGCACTTTTCCTGTACTGCTCTAGACTCTAGCCCACATAACTATTTTACTACTTTATTGGGCTCACTATGGCACCATTTGGGCCTTGGTATGGTCTCATTGGCCTCATTATCTTTATCGTACAAATCCCAATAAATCTCACCCGATCCTATTTATCGGGTATTTTATTTCACCGTAAAATCCCGTAAGACTTCTACAGGATTCCTTTTCTGACTCTGTCAATTTTATAAATTCTTACATTAAATATAGAAATTTCCTATAAATTTTTATCTAATTCTGTTGTCTGAAAAATATTGTAATAATTCTTCTGACTTCATAAATTTATATCAATTAATTGGGACCTCAAATCAAAATTCTGTATTGCGTTAAACTGACCGGAATAATTTTGTCTATCTACTGGTAAAATTTGGGTGTTATCTGATTTTGGGTATTTTTGGCCTGTTTTGGCTCAACTTTCTCATATTTACATTTAGGTCCCTAAACTTTTGAATAATTGCACTTTGGCCTCTGAACTTTTAGCTATTTACATTTTAGCCCCTTAACTTTTGAAAATTACACTTAAGGGCCCAACTTTTATTTCTACCTTCACTTCTTGCCTCTTTTCTAATTTTCGTTTTAGTCCTTCTCTTTCTTCAGGACTCATGTAACCTTTATCATTTCTTCTGATCTTCGTCATAATCCTTTCCAAACTTCTTTCCACTATCAGTACTATATGGATAGGGAAAAATTAGGATATGACAAGCAGCATTACACAGACTTTTCATATCATGCATACATATACAATAGCCTTACTGTCATAAGTACATTCATATGTTCACTTATGTATCAGTCTAAAATAATATATTTAGAGCATTTCTTAAGCCAGAATCCTATGCTCTAATACCAAAATGTCACATCCTTACTTTTAACCTCAATTATACTCCATCAGAAGTGATTGGAATTAGTTACATGACCATTTGCTTTGAAAATATCCATTTTGAAAAGAATTGCTCTAGGGTACTATTCACTTTTACTATTTATTTGGTAATTCTAGAACATGTACCCTACTTTGAAAGCTCTTTAATTGAAATTTGAGAGAAAAATATAAAAATAAAGTTCCATTGTCTTAATAAAATCAGTTTAATCATTGAAAAATACTGTTCATTCGGTAAAACTAGAAGTTCCAGTTTCTTTGCCTTAACTTCAAAAATTCTTTTCTCTTTCATTACTTGTCCAAATGATCGTGTTACCTGTGGAATTAAAGCTCTAGACGTCCTCTTTAAGCTCAAAAAATTTTGTAGAAAAACTCATTTATTTGCTATATAAAATCAACACGTGAACGTCGTTGCCTATAATCACTCACTTTATCTTAATTCCAGATTTTAGTTCCAAATTTGGAAAATCATAATGGGAGCTACTTCATAATGGTACATAAGTAAACTCTAACATGTATATGGTCATGACATAGCTTGCAAGGAGTTGCAATCATTCATACATCATCATCAAGATGATGACACATTCTCATGCTCAACCAAACACTATAATCAACAAGCAAGCAAACAATTAAGCAAACATGTAATATAGTTAGGTATCCTTGCTACCTCTTAGCTATTCTTGTCAAGGTTGTCATATCCTACTTTTTCCCTATCCATATAGTACTGATAGTGGAAAGAGGTTTGTAAAGGATTATGACAAAGATAAGAAGAAAAGATAAAGGTTAGATGAGTCTTGAAGAAAGAGAAGGACTAAAATAAAAATTAGAAAAGGTTGAAGGCAAAAAGTGAAGATAGAAACAAAAGTTGGGCCCTTGAGCGTAATTTTCAAAAGTTAAGGGACTTAAATGCAAATAGCTAAAAGTCTAGGGACCAAAGTGCAATTATTCAAAAGTTTAGGGATCGAAATATAAATAGTAGAAAGTTGAGCCAAAACATACCAAAAATGCCTAGAATCATATTAGACCCAAATTTTATCAGTAGATAGACAAAATTATTCCGGTCAGTTTAACGCAACATAAAATTTTGATTTAAGGTCTCGATTAATTGATATAAATTTATGAAGTCAGAAGAATTATTATACTATTTTTCAGACATCAGAATCAGATGAAACTTTATTGGAAATTCCCATATTTAATTTAAGAATTTATAAAATTGACAGAGTCAAAAAAAGAATCCTGTAGAATCCTTACGGGATTTTACGGTGAAATAAAATACCCGATAAATAGGATTGTGAGAGTTGTCTTGTGAATATGTCCACACAGGCACTTACAAGCCATGCATATGATCTGTTCTTCAATGAAGCCTCTAATGACTACACTGGATGATGTCTTAAGGTGGTGTTTCCATTTTACCTTGGAAGGGAAGGCTAAGGAATGGCTATACAATTTGCCAACTCATTTCTCCACTCTTACATGGGATTAGCTGAAATCAACCTATCTTGAACAGTTTTTCCTAGCTTCAAACACCACTCGAATAAAGATGGAGATCACTAATTGATGGGGGCAGATTGTCGTGGTCTAATCCATCAAAATAAAGTTTATTACACCCAATATAATATAGTATAAGGCACAACCTTATTGTTCTTCTTGAGGAGCATTTTATGTGGAAACCTAGCAGATTGGATGTCAAAATCAATAAAAAACCTGAGCCAGGATAAAATGGTTTTGGGGATTTAGAGATTGATACGATAAAGTAGGGTGCAAAAAGGTAAATATTTTTGGTTTTTTATTTAAGATGAAAACAAGTTGGTTTGTTGAGAAATATGTTATGAAAGACTCTTGATGATGAAAACGTATCTATCCTTACTCTCACGTTTAAAATTGGAGTTTAGAAATCACTAAGTTTCAAATAAAACCTCAATCGGTCAATTGAGTCTAGAACCCAAATTTTCTTTAAACCCCTTTCATCAAAGCTGGTTTAAGAACTATTAGTGAACTATCATAAACCACTTAGCATGTAAATTGAATTTAGATGATCAAAATGCCTCAAATGGTCATCAATCGATAACCCTAGATTTCAAGCGATGAATTAATTAACAATGATTGCCGATAATAACCTACTTTCTTAAAATTGAAACTGAAATATTCTATTAAAAGTGAACGTTCAGATCATCCGAATTCAATTACAAAGTCTAATATGAGAATGATCAATTGATATTCAAAACTTGCTCATAAAATGATAACACTAGATATAGTAGCAATCATAACATGAGAAGATGCAAATTAGAACAGAAGAAACTCCCAGTTTGAGTCCATGAGCTCAAGATATCTGATTCATCACCAAGAGGCTAAAGGTTTAGCCTGTCATGACTCCTGTTGTACTACAATCATTATTTGTAACATCCTCATTTTCTTACATCTTAGGGACCAAATGGTAGCATCTAGAATCACTTCTAAGGCTGTTGAAGTCAAATTACTCAATCTGGAATTTTACTCTTAGTGAGTACTGTTCACTGTGCAAATTCCAGAGGAGTGACTTGACTTCGAAAAATCATAACTAATTCTAGAAAAATCAGAATGAAGTGTTTCAAATTGATACACGAAGCTAACATAATGATATTTCAGGAAAAAATGACTCTTTGACCATGCCTTGACCAGGTCAACGTTGGTCAATGTTCCGAAATCACTGTTCCTCTAGCGTCCTGTCCCTGATTCCAGCATTCTAGTCATAACTTTGATAAATCATATCTTTATGTGTAGACATCCAAATAAGACGTTCTATATATAAAATCGAAGCTTGGCATGCATATTATTTACTGGAAAAATATCATACATTTATTCATTCATTTACTATTTATAATTACAGCTCAAAGGTCATAGCCTCTCCAAGAGCTACTGTTCATAATGGTAAATTCCAGCAATTACATATATTAATCACATATCAATCATGCTAAATAATTAACATCTCTTCTTGAATCTTTATCTCCTCCATCTTGAGAAGACCTGCTGGAATTGGATTGATATGGAAGGGGTGAGATTTCTGGGAAAATCTCAATAGCAAACAATACTAAATAATGCATTAATGTGAATGCTTGTGCTTGCTTGTGAAAGTGTTAACATTGTCTAATGTGCATGCTTCCATGTTACATATGAAATACAATTGGCCAACGTAATCATAGGAACAGAGCTTCATACATCATCATATATTCAACACAATTCAACAAAGGCATAGCACATCAAGCATAACATTCAATGCATACAAGTTTAAGATTAGTTTATTACCTGACATATAGCCTTACTTTAGCTCTTGGCCTTTGCTCTAAGATTCCTTCTTTCCATAAGTTAGAGCCTATACATAGCATAATAATATCTTCATTATTATTCTATCAGCATAGCTCTACTTAACTCATGCTTAACTAGGGGTAATATCCTTACTCCGATATTCCTCTAACTTTCTTTCTACCTTTAATAATAGAGATATTCCTTTATTCTGACCACTAAGAGCAATCCTCTACTTTATTAGAGCAGGGACTAGATAACTTAATTACCTTATTCCTAAGCTTTTCCCAGTCCCTCAGCTCCTTAGACTACTCTTGGCTCCACCAGAATTCCTTCCTTCTTTCTCTTCCTTCCTTTCTTTCTCTCCTTCTCTCTTTCTCTTTTCTTTCTCTTCTTTGGCCATGCTTGGCCGTGGTGTGCCTTGAAATGGGAGAGGACACCTCATCATCACGATGATATCACCCTCCTTGATGACTTACCACTAGTGACATCATCCAGGAAACCTCAGGGGACACCTCAGGGGGTATATGGTGCAATGGTGGGGCCCTTGGGACACCTCACCAGCTGACTCAGCCTTTCCAGAGTCTTTTCCCTGAATGGACGGCCGAGATTGTGCCACGTGTCATCTTGCTTTTTCTCCTTTTCTTTTAATCATGCCATGTGTCCTTTACTTTTCTTCTTTTACTGAAATCATGCCATGTGGCACCTTGTGGGCCCTATTTATGCCATCTCATGATTCCATATCACTTTACCCAGTTCTATCTTTGATCGGGTCACTTTACTTTATTGAAAAAGTACTAAAATAATATTTTAATGCCTCTTGGGCCCATATTACTCTTGGGCTACGATCTCAGGCCTTGGATTGTTATCTTGGATTTCTAACCAAGCCCAAGCACTCTGGTGGCTCGATTCCCAAGAAATATCCTTAGTAAATTACCAAAATGCCCTTAGTTCCTCTTTAGTACTTATAGGAGAACTATTATCTTTCCATACCTTACCAGAGTACCTCTTGACCCTGGTCAACTATCCAGATACCCTTTCTTGACCGTCTATCCTTAGTGAAATGATCATAACGCTCTTCGTCTGACTCTAACTCAATGACACAACACAGTGGCATACCTTAAGTAGCATTTTTGTAATTCTTCACTTTTCCTAGTCTTTATTAGCCCTGGCCCACATACTTATCTGATAATATCATTGGCCTATAAGGTGCCATTTTGGACCCTCTGTATAATCCCATATCTTCATGGGCTCAATTCTGGAGAAATTCCCCCTAAACATATTTATCAGGTCTTTTAATCCACTGTAAATTCTGTAGTAAATTCTACAGAACTCTCTTTTTGGGCTCTGTCAGTTTTAGAAATTCGTATATTAATTATAGGATTTTACTGCCACATTTCATCTGATTCTGAGATACAGAGAATACTGTATTAATTTTCTTTCTCTTTAAAAATTAATATAAATCTTTTAGTACCTCATATCAAAACTCTGTGCTGCATCAAACTATTCAACATAATTTTCTCTATTTACTGAGACCTCTGGTTAACAGGGTCTAGTACCATCCTTTTTTCAGGCTATATACTGGGCTTATAGGCCTAAAAATTGGGATGTGACACTATTCAGTTAAGATGCCATAAAGAAACAAAGGAAAGATGGTAGATTGATGGTGTAGAGATATGGAGAAATCTATGGAAAGGTGTAGAATGATGGAAGAGGTCAAGAAGGTGATAAGAGAGCGCTCGAGTACTGCTTCTTAGCCTTAATCAGGTAAAAAACCAGCCTTCTTCCCCTTTTATTTCTGTATAACCTAATTCAAAATATGCAGTTTTAGTGATTTTGTATTTTAATCATGACAAGATCCATGTTTTGGTTGTAACCTATAAATACAGAGAGACTTCTAGAAGAATCAAGGTCGCGACTGGCAGACTCTTTGGTCCTGACTAAAAGATGCAGGAGTGTGGTTTCACTTTCATTGACTTGTGATTTCTTTCCTGATCCTTGCTTTCTTCCAAAATACCTGTAATCCAACATAAAAGCTCAATGTAAAAATCTAAATCAGTAAATAACAGAATTTATACAGTTTGGAAGAGTTAATTTACCATTTTACCCTTTAATTAGCATATTGTCACGCACAATCATGTATTACTATAAAAGTAGAATTTAAGGCATAAAATAAATTGTAAAGTTGTTATAAAGCTCTTAAAAATGTCACAGAAATCATATACAAAATGTGTCTTATCACTAATATTCTGCAATAAGATAGAGAATCTTTATATAAGTATTGGATGAGGTTTCTTAACCTGTTGGCTCGATGCCCTCACCACAACATGACCAAGACTGATTTAGTAGACATTTTCTTTGATGGTCTACTTCCTCATAATTAGGTTTCCCTGAATGCTGCAGCAAATAGATCCTTGAGAGATAAGACTCCATAAGAAAGTTGGGAGTTATTCCAGAAAATAGCCAATGAAGATCATCATACAGGGGACCCAAGGAGAATGCCCATACCATCTTCGGGTAATTCAAAAGAGATCTTAGTAGAAATAACAGCCCTGGGAAATAGAATGGACAAAAGGATGAATATGATTGAACGAGAGATGCATTTCACAAAACAAGTTCATGTAGTGGGTACCTCATAAACCTTAGTTATAGGATGTGAATCATGCGGTTGAATGATGTATGTTACCAGTACATGTGATAGACAGTATGAAGAAGTGGCAGCAATGTATCAAGGGAGAGACAATCAATACCAGGAGAGACCCATACTCTAACACATACAAACCTAATTGGAGAGACCACCCAAATTTTAGGTGAGGAGTGGGTAAAATAGGCCAAACTAATTCTAAGGAGATAGTGCTTCCTTAAGCAACTACAAAATAATGCAAGGTTTATAGTTACAACTCACCTTAATACCTTATTAACATCAAGGCCAGATGAGACTTCTCAGTTGTTGAAGAATATGGCTATGCAGTTGTTGAATTCTCAACATCAAGGCCAGATGAGACTTCTCAGTTGTTAAGTGACTTGTGATATATGCATTCAAAGAGAATGATAGCCAATTCACCTCGATAGCTTCAATCCTTCAAAGTATGTAGAAGGATAATACTGATATGCAAAGGAAACTTGAGGAGTGAAGTTCCAAGAATGCTATATCACTCAGAAGTGGCAGAAGGTGCATTTTTAGAAAACTGATACGCTGGAGTAGGATGTGGAAGATGCTGAATTTGAGAACTCATCTCTGCCACATGTGCAAATTGGAAAATCTGAAAGTGCTAAATAATAGTAGCTTGTAATGAAGAATCTAACTCAAGAGGAGAACTCACAAGTGAAACATCCTTACTTTTATACATCTTAGGGATCATTTAGTAGCATTTAGAACCACTTACAAGACCTTGGAAGTCCATTAGCCAAATCTGGAATTTTACTCTTTTACGAGTTACTGTTCATATGATATTCCAGATTAAGCGACAAACTTTGAAAAATTACAACTAATTCTACAAAATTCAAAATCAAGGGTTCAAAAAGATACATTAAGATAACATCTTGAAATTTAAGGGAAAAATAATTTCCAGACCAAATGTTTATCTAATTAATTCAGTTTATTCATCAAAAATTACTGTTAATTTGGTCAAAAATTCTGAAAACAGATTCTAGTCCCTTACTTTGGAAAATTCGTTCTCCTTGTAAGGACATCGCAATAAGGCATTCTTAGTGTCAAAATGAAGCTTGACATGTTAAATAAATGTCTATAAAACTTCATATATTTATCTCATCATTTACTATTTTTCCTTACATCATGATCCTCACTACTTGCATTGGTCAAAAAGTAGCATTACATATAACAATTCTTCACATAACATTTAAACTATCCAATCCCTAGCTCTCTTCATACTTCTTCATCATCTTTCATCACTAACAAATCTATGGGATTGGGATCACATGGAAGGGGATGAGATTTATGGGGAAATCTCAGTAGCAAACAGTACTGAACAATGCATGCATTAATGTAAATACTTGTTCTTGCTTGTGAAAGTGTTAACATTGTGTAATGTGCATGTTTCTATGTAACATATGAAATACAATTGGCCAAAGTAATCATAGAAACAAAGATTCATACATAAGCAAATATGCAACACAATTCAACAAAGCTATAGCACAACCAAGCATAATATTCAATGCATACAAGTTTAGGATAAATTTACTACCTCATATACTTGAATTCTTTCACTTTAACCTTGCCTCTTTCTTCTCACTTCTCTTGGATGTGAGGCTGCCTCTTTGGAGTCCACAATCAATACCTAACATCACATAATCATTCATCCATCACCATCTAACTTCCTTGAGCATCAAACTCATTTTAACTAACATAACTTCCTCTTGAACATTAAGCTCATTTAACTATATTAACTTTCCTTAATCTTAACAATGGACTTGGCCTTTGAATCAATTGATGTCTTGACTTTACCCTTCACAATTTCATCTTTTGAATCCATTTATGAACTTAGAATCATGAAATTCTAGCTCCTTCATGCCTGCTGGATAGAATTGAAAAAATGTACATAATTCATTAAAAAATTTTCATTTTGATTCTAATGTTTCCCATACTTGTTTATCCACTTTATCCCACACAACTTTTCATTTTAAAACCATTGGAAGCATCAAAATCATGAAATTCCAATAACTGTTCATACGAATGAACAATAATAGAGGAAAATTTTAAAAACTACAATCTTAGAATTTCAAATCTTCCAAGGTCCAAAACCTATCCAATCATACACAAAATCATCCTATAAATACAATGGATGCATTAGATCATTGAAATTCCATTTCCTTCCATCATGAACAGTGCAAACCGAAAATGGTTTAACCATGCAAAGTAAAGAATATCAACTTGATTCAACAACCAATAACTTAACTAGCTTGATTAAGCTTCAATCATATATCTCTAAATTTAATTTCTTCTTTTCCCTTTCATCTAAGGTTTTTGGACAGCATAATGACTTAGAAAAAACTCAACTTTCCTCCATGAAAACCTTAAGTTCAAGCTCCCAAATCAAAGGAAAATAAGCTAGGATAGATTACTTACCTTCAATCTCTAGCTTACTTGAACTTTGGTACCTTAAATCTTCTTTATCTTGGCTTGAGTTTTCATTTTGCAAGAGTTTCCCCAAGGGTTCATGCTCCATAGTTTTGAGGCTTAAATGAGGGGGTATTTATAGAAAAGTCTCATGAAAAATCAATGGTCAAGATTACTTTGTGCACTATTTGATCTAATGGCTCATATTTAATCTTAGATTTAACTTTTTTAAAAAGAGAATTATGACATCATCAAGGGATAACTCATAGGGCTAGGTGGTGCAATTCCAGGGTGGAGAAGCTTATAGAAAAATTTCAGTTTAATCCGGTATCGGCTCAGTCCGATTTATTAAAAACTAGACTGTTTTATAAATCTAATTTTTCTAAGATTTCATAATATGTTTTATGACCTTAAATCCAGTACCTGGATTCTTCCTACCATTGACAGTCTTGGACTAGGCCAAAACTTAATTATAGATCCCTTGGAAAATGACTAAAATGCCCTTTGTTTACTATCTTTCACTATATTAACCCTAAGGGCATAATTATCATTTTACACCTCTTTACTTCTTATCAAGGCATATACTGACACTAACTAATTACTCCTGTACTTGCTTGGACATTTTTTACCTATACAAATGACCAAAATGCCCTTCGTCTAAATCTAACTCAATGACACAACAGAGTAGAATACCTTCAGTGGCATTTTCATAATTTTATATTTTTTTCCAATCTTTATTAGCCCTAGCCCACATACTTACTTATCTAAAAATATCATTGGGCCTATAGGTGCCATTCTGGGCCCTCTGTATGATCCACTACCTTCATTAGCTTAATTGCTGAGAAATTCCCCCGAAGCATATTTATCGGGTGTTTTAATCCACTGTAAATTCTATAATAAATTCTACAAACCTTATTTTTGAGCTCAGTCAGTTTTAGAAATTCTTATATTAATTATAGAAATTTATTGCCAAATTTCATATGATTATCAGGTCTAGAGATTTTTGTATTAATTTCCCTTTCTTAAAAAATTAATATAAATTTTTTAGGATCTCATATTAAAATTCTGTGTTGTGTTAAACTGATCAGAATAATTTTCTCTATTTACTGGGAAAATTTGGGACTAATTTGATTCTAGGCATTTTAAGACCTTTTCCAACTCAACTTTCAAGAAGTACCATTGCGTCCCTCAACTTTTGAAAATTACACTTTAGGCCCTCAACTTTCATAATTAGACTTAATGGCCCAAACTTTTATCTACTTTCATTTCTACCATGAAACCTTTAAACTTCTCATTTTAGTCTCTCTCTTCCTTCAATAATCATCTAACCTTTGTTACTCCTTCTTATCATCATCATAATCATTTCCAAACCTCTTTCCACTATCAGTACTATACAAATAGGAAAAAATTAGGATATGACATTTCTACCCCCTTAAAATAAATTTTGTCCTCAAAATTTAGTCAGCACCTTAGTCAACAATCTTGGATAGATATTCTTTTCTCACTTTATGACTAAGGATTGGGGTATCTACCTCTTAGTTTCTATCTTGATATATTTAGCAGAGTACTTTCCATATCCGCATATCTTCATATCTTTACTATGATCATTCTTCTATTCTGAATCAATTCAATCAGAGTTGAACTCCACTTTATTCTATTACTTGCTTACTTGCAATGCATCTATTTGCATATAAACTTCTCACCATACTAGACTTGTGAGTAGTGTCTATTTTTTTCATATCAATTCTCTCGAATATTGCTATATTCTAGAGTTTCTGTTAATTACTCATCATACTTCTTAGTGCAATCACTTATTACTCATATGAGTATCTAACGAAATTCTTTGAACATCCGTAAAACATAATCTCTCATTTTCGTACCATCATACTTATTTTCTTCTTATCATCTTTAATAACTCATAATAATACAGAGAGATGACTTATGTCATTATTCTTTTCTTCTTTACTTTACTGCTAGATAGGAACACATAGGAGTATATATGAGTACATACTCTAACATGCATAATGCCTGCCCATGAATGCAAAGCTCTAACATTGGAGCTCAAGCATTCCTTTTCTTAATATGCACAGTTCTAACACTCAGAGCTTGCATAGCTCTAACATATAGAGCTTACACTAGTCTAACATTCAGAGTTTTACCCTATTTTACAAATGTCATATCCTAATTTTTAGACATAGAATCCCAATGTATAGAATGAAAGAGGTAGTTTACTAGGTAGTGTTGAGTATAAGTCCCAGAAGTATACACATGATATTCAGGGACTAAACTGTAAGAAAGTAAAAGATCAGGGACTAAATTGTAAATTGTGAAAATCCCTGTGGGCGTAATGGTCATTTTGAAGAAATAGAGGGACTAAACTGAAAAGTCTAAAAGTGGAAAGGCCAAAAATTAAAGTAGATACAAGTTGGGGCCATTAAGTGAATTATGAAAAGTTGAGGGACTAAAGTGTACTTTCCAAGGGAAAAATTGTAATTATAGAAAGTTCAAAAAGAAAAGGCTTAGAATAGCCCAGAAGTATTTCAGTCCCAAAATTCATCAGTAGATAGAGGAAGTTATGATAGTTAATCTAGCATGATAAAGAAATTTTACTAGGGTTCCATATAATTGATATTTATCTGATAGTCTAAAAGTTATCTAAAATTTTTTTAGATCTAATAGACCTCAGATATAAGTGAAAAGTTATAGGAACATGTGCCCTATGACACCAGACGTCATGGATCACGCTTTAGTGAATTTTGACGGGAGGTTATGAACGCCCGCAATCTGATTTTGAAACTTAGTAGTAAGCAAGTTATGGCAAATGAACTTAGATAATATCATAGAGAGGCCCATGATGACGCCAAGTGAGTCCCAAACCCATGATATCAGTTCATCGGCCAAAGGGGCCAGTGTATAGAAAAAGTACAAAATGACGAAAATACCCCTATGTTGTAAAATAATTAAAGAATGAGTGAAGGGTAGTTGGTCATTTGACTAAGGTTAAATAGTCAAGGAAGGTTATCTGGATAGTTGATCAATGTCAGAAAATACTCTGGTAAAGTATGAAAAGACAATAATGCCCCTAGAATTATTTAAGGAGATAAAGAGTAACCAAGGGCATTTTTTTAATTTGCTAAGGGGTGTTTCTTGAGAATCTAGCCACTAGAGTACTTGAGCTTGATTAGAGGCCAAGATAGCATTTCAAGGGTCTAAAAACGTAGCCCAATGATTAAGGTAGTTTAAGTGGCATTAAAATATTAGTTTAGTACTTTTTCAATAAAGTAAAGTTACCCGGTTAAAGATAGAACTGGGGAAAGTGATCAGATAGAGCTTTAGACTCATCTAGAACTATAAAGCGGCATGAAAGGTGTCCTCATGGGACTCATAAGGTGCCACATGGCATGAGTATAAGGAAAGAAGAAAAAGCTAAGGACACGTCGCATGATCTCAGCTGTTCATTCTGGGACAGGACTCTAAAATTCTCTAGAAGTACTGAGTCAGCTAGTGAGGTGTCCCAAGGGACCCACTATTATGCCACCTAAGCATGTGAGGTGTCCCTTGATGAGTCATCTAGGATGATGATGTAAGCAAGGCTTCTTGAGAAAGCTAACCGATCTGAGCCGTTTATCGAGATTCGATCTGAGCCATCCATTCCACCTCCCTCCACCTATAAATAGACCCTTCCCCCTTCCATTCAAGGCACACCATGGCAAGGAAGAGAAAGAAGAGAGAAAAAGAGAAAGAAAGAAAGAAAGAAAGAAAGAAAGAAAGAGAAAGAAAGGAAAGAAAAAGGAGTTCTGGTGGAGCTATGAGCAATCTAAGGAGTTTAGGGACTTGGCAAGCTTAGGAATAAGGTAAGTAAATTATTCTAGTCCCAGCTCTAATAAATTAGAGTATTGTTCTTATAAATTTAATAGTTAGAATAGAGAAATATCTCTCTTGATAAGGTTAGCCGTGGATAGAAAGAAAGTTACGGGATTGTCAGATTAAGGGTATTACCTTAAGTTAATCATGAGTTAAGTAGAGTTATACTGGATAGAGTAATAATGAAGATATTATTATATTATGTAAAGGCTCTGACCTATGTAAAGAAGGAATCTTAGAGCAAAGGTTAAGGACTAAGGAAAAGGCTACACACCAGGTAGTAAACTTATCCTAAACTTGTATGCATTGAATGTTATGCTTGGTTGAGCTATGGCTTTGTTGAATTGTGTTGTATATATGCTTACATTTAAATCTCTGTTTCTATTATTACTTTGGCTAATTGTATTTCATATATAACATGGAAGCATGCACATTACACAATGTTAACACTTTCACAAGCAAGCACCAGTATTTACATTAATATGTGCATTATTTAGTACAGTTTGCTACTAAGATTTCTCCAGAAATCTCATCCTTTTCCATGTAATCCCAATCCCACAGGTTTGTTAATGATAAAAGAGGTTTGAAGAAGCATGGAGAGAAGCTGGAGATTGGATAGTATAAATGTTATGTAAAGTTGGGTGCTAGAATTTGCCACTATGAATAGTAATTCATGTGAGTAAGTGGCAATTAAGCTATAATTAGAAATAGTAAATGATTAAATAAATGTGTGATATTTTACTAGTAAATATTAGACATACCAAGCTTCAATTTGATATATTGAACGTCTCATTTGGATGTCTACACATGGACATATGATTTTTCCAAAACTAGGATCAAAATGTTGGAATTAGGGAAAAACGCTGGATGAACAGTAAAATTGGAGCATTGACCGATGTTGACTTAGACAAGGAGTGGTTAATGTAAGAAATTGGAAGACACGCAGTGGAAGTTAATTTAAAAATTTTTCCATTCCTTGCCAGGATCTACCGTATGTGTTTAAGTCAAGTGGGAAGAAGCATTACCCTCAGTGTTTCTCAGCGACTTCCACAGCTTCTCTCCGCGGCTGGTGATCTCTTTCCGATCATAAGGAGACATCCACAGCTTCTCTCCGCAACTCGTGCTCTCTTTTTGATCGCAAGAAGTCGACTCCTCAGGTTGTCTTCCTCTACTGGTATCCACACGAACAGCGTTCTAACCACGAACGACGTGCTAGCGTCTCCTGTCCCTCCAAGGCTTTCTCAAGAGTTCATCCTCTCCGTCTCTACTTCAGCAGTTTCTTATCTGCAAACCTTTTGCAGATTCCGTTTGACCCTTTTTGTGTTATGTGTTGTATATAAAACGTAGCTCCTAAAATCGGATATATAGGATGCTCTGCGTTTTTCTCAACTGAATTGGATTTTGGAATTAATCTATATTAATTCTGAATACAATATCACATATTGTATAATTTGATAAGAAACTAATTAAATAAATAATGTTTATATTAAATCCGTCCCACAGATTTAATTCACCTATTTATTTAATTTAAATAAAGATAAGATTGGACTGTATTTGATTTATTCTCATAAATCAAATTTGAGATATCCTATCAATTTGAATTTCAAATTCAAACGTGATAGAGATTTAATTTATCCTTATAAATTAAATCTTGTAAATATCTCTTATATGAGATATCCTATCAATTTGAATTTCAAATTCAAACGTGATAGAGATTTAATTTATCCTTATAAATTAAATCTTATAAATATCTCTTATATGAGATATCCTATCAATTTGAATTTCAAATTCAAACGTGATAGAGATTTAATTTATCCTTATAAATTAAATCCTATATATCCCTTATATATAATATATATATATACGAATTTATATATATATGAATATAAATATAAATAAATATATACATCAACCCTAGATCGTTCATTGAATCTAGACACGTCTTAGATTCAATGAATCTGGACATCAAAGCTCGTGTTGGGCTATTTTGTGTGCGACCCTGTAGGCCCATATGAAGTTGGCAGTGGGCCATTTGCTATACTGGCCCACAAGTCGCAAGTGGTCTCTAGCAAGACATAACGACTACCCAAATCATATGAGAATCGATAAACGATGTAACCTTTTATACAACCATATCATGTCCCTTTTGTTACGCGATATTTTTGTCATAGATGAGGCATGGATAATGTCATCCTTCTATTCCAGATCGTTACTTTCTCGATCCCTGAGTAGTCTGACTATAGAAATGGAACTAACTTTCCATTACAGTATGGCCATACATTTCTCAGACTCACTCATCGAGGGGCCCAGTAATATCTCTCTACGAATGTGAGGGACAAATTCCATCTTGACCATTCACATTCCTCCGCATGAAAAACCACTAAGCCCGAACAGTCTTTATGATCACTCGGTCAAAAGTGACTTTTGACTAGGCCAAAGCTGAGCGTTTGTCATGTAGGAATTCATGATGATCTCAGGTCAAAGGGCATAGTGACATGGTTTGTATATGAGAGAAGATTATGACGTAACCCATGCAACTCTCTCATAGCGGGTCGGTCCAACACCTTATACTCTTACATATGCATATGACTTTGATTTATATCTCTATACATCTTCAAAGTCATACTGGTCTTATTTCATCTCTGCTCCCGCACAAATGACTGACCATGGACATTTAGGATAAGATCATAAATTATCCAAGGATGGTCATCACAGTAAACATGCAAATAATATGATAACACAATTAATAAATTCATAAATCAATAATGTTCATAAGACAATGATTGGCCCCTAGGGCACATTTTCTAACAGTTAACAAGTTATTTTTTCCTAAAATAGAATTAAGTTAGCTTTGTGTAGCAATTCAAACCACTTCATTTTGATTTTTCTATATTTAAATTATGATTTTTTGAAGTCAGGTTACTCCTCTGGAATTTATATAGTGAACAGTACTCAGTAGAGTAATGGACCCATATCAAGGCCCAAAATGGCATCCCAAAGGCCCAATAAGGTAGATGGACAATTAAGTGGGCCAGAGTCCAGAGCAACCCCAAAAAAAGTGTGAAATTACCAAAATGTCCCTATGTAGCAAGATTATGCCAGAGATAGATAGAGGGTATTTTGGTTATTCTGGATAGGTAAAAAACGTCCAAGTAAGTACAGGGGTGACTAGTTAGAGACAATATATACTCTGATGAAGTATAAAGATGTGTGAAATGACAATTATGTCCTTAGGGTTAATATAGTGCAAGATAGTAAACCAAGGGCATTTCAGTCATTTGCCAAGGATGGTCATCACAGTAAACATACAAATAATATGATAACACAATTAATAAATTCATAAATCAATAATGTTCATAAGACAATGATTGGCCCCTAGGGCACGTTTTCCAACAACCTCCCACTTGCACTAGGTACAATCATTAATTTGAGTAATTCCCATTGACCTAACATGACGCTCATGCTTTGCCTGCACAAGCAGCTTTGTTAGAGGATCAGCAACATTGTCTTCTCTTGCTACTTTGCATATCTTTATATCACCTCTATCGTTGATTTCTTTGATGAGATGAAATCGCCTGAGAATATGCTTGGTCCTTTGATGTGACCTAGGCTCTTTTGCCTGTGCAATGGCACCGCTATTGTCACAGAGCAAAGTTATTGGATCTGAGATGGTAGGTATCACCCCTAGTTCTGTGATAAACTTCCTGATCCAGACGGCTTCCTTAGCTGCATCAGATGCTGCTATATACTCAGCTTCCGTTGCAGAATCTGCTACAGTGCCCTGCTTAGAGCTCTTCCAGCTTACTGCTCCATTATTAAGGAGAAATATATATCCAGACTGTGATTTTTGGTCGTCCTGGTCAGTTTGAAAACTCGCGTCTGTGTAACCAGTTACACAGAGTTCGTCATCCAATCCACCATATACCAAGAATAAGTCCTTAGTCCTTCTCAAGTACTTAAGGATATTCTTGACAGTAGTCTAATGGCCTTCACCAGGGTCCTGTTGATATCTGCTAGTCATACTTAAGGCAAATGAGACATCCGGTCGAGTACATAACATGGCGTACATGATAGATCCTATGGCCGAGGCATATGGAACTTTACTCATGCGACCTCGCTGATCAGGTGTACTAGGACACAGATCTTTGCCGAGGTAACTACCATGAGACATGGGTATGAAACCCCTCTTTAATTCGTGCATACTGAACCTATGCAGTATTTTGTCTATGTATGTACTCTGACTGAGTCTTAGAAGTCTTTTAGATCTATCTCTATAGATCCTGATTTCTATGATGTAGGTGGATTCACCCAAGTCTTTCATTGAGAAAGACTTTCCTAACCAAGACTTGACAATCTTCAAGGTAGGAATGTCATTCCCAATGAGTAGGATGTCATCGACATAGAGTACCAAAAACACAACTGTGTTCCCACTAACCTTCTTGTACACACAAGGTTCATCAATGTTTTGAAGAAATCCA
Organism: Leucaena leucocephala; assembly: GCA_037074615.1. Lineage (NCBI taxonomy): Eukaryota > Viridiplantae > Streptophyta > Magnoliopsida > Fabales > Fabaceae > Leucaena > Leucaena leucocephala. The sequence goes on along the minus strand of CM073515.1, from coordinate 18,943,255 downwards.
AACTCTTTGACTACTTCATCAAAATGATGATTCCAACTCCGAGAGGCTTGCTTCAGTCCATAAATAGACCTTTGAAGCTTGCACACTTTACCAGAGTCCTCAGAACGCACAAACCCTTCAGGTTGTGTCATGTACACATCCTCAAGGAGCTTTCCATTAAGGAAGGCTGTCTTGACGTCCATCTGCCATATTTCATAGTCATAATATGCTGCTATGGCAAAGAGGATTCTCATTGATTTGGCCATTGCAACTGGGAAAAGGTCTCATCATAGTCTACACCATGAGTTTGAGTAAATCTTTTTGCAACCAGTCGTGCCTTGAAGACATTTACATTGCCATCCATGTCAGTTTTCTCCTTAAAAACCCACTTGCACTCGACAGTTTTTACACCTTCAGGCGGGTCGACTAAGGTCCAAACCTTATTGTCGTACATGGATTGGATTTCAGACTTCATGGCATTAAGCCACTTTTCAGAGTTTGGTCCCACTATAGCTTCTCGATAGGTAGTTGGCTCATTATGCTCAATGAGAAACACATCACGACTGTCAGAAATCAGAAATCTATATCTCTGAGGCTGAAGTAATGTCCTATTAGACTTTCGTGGACCTTGCGTGACTTGAGGAGTCTCAACAACTTGTTGTGAGTCTTCTATATTTTCCATCTACAGTTTTATGGTGTCTTGTGGCTCTCGAACTTCTTCGAGGTATACCTTACTCCCACTGGTTCTTTTAGAGATAAATTCTCGTTTGAGAAAGATACCATTTCTGACAACAAACACTTTGTTATCAGCAGGGTTGTAGACTTAATATCCCTTGGTTTCCTTAGGATATCCCACAAAGAGGCATTTTGAGGATTTGGGCGCTAATTTGTCTGAGGCTTGTTGCTTAACATAGACCTTGCATCCCCAAATCTTGAGGAAAGACAAACTAGGCATCCTTGAGGTCCATATCTCATATGGAATCTTTTCGATTGCCTTAGATGGAACACGATTGAGTGTGAACGTAGCTGTCTCTAGGGCATGGCCCCAAAAGGAGGGCAGAAGATCTATTTGACTCATCATGGATCGAACCATATCTAATAGTGTTCGATTCCTCCGTTCAGAAATGCCATTCCATTGTGGTGTCCCTAGAGGAGTCAATTGTGAGACTATCCCACAACTCCTAAGATAATATATGAACTCTTGGCTCAAATATTCACCACCCTGATCAGATCGAAGGGCTTTAATTGTTTTGCCAAGCTGGTTTTGTACTTCATTTTGAAATATCTTAAACTTTTCAAAAGACTCAGATTTATGTTTCATCAGATAGATGTACCCATATCTGCTGAAATCATCTATGAATGTTATGAAGTACGAATAACCTCCTCTGGCATTTGTGTTCATTAGTCCACACACATCTGTATGTATGAGGCCCAATAAATCAGTGGCCCTCTCACTGTGCCCAGTGAAGGGTGACTTTGTCATCTTTCCTAACAAGCAAGACTCGCAAGTGTCATATGATTCAAAATCAAATGAGTTTAGAAATCCATCTTGATGGAGTTTGGAAATGCGTTTCTCATTTATGTGGCCCAGACGACAGTGCCAGAAGTATGTCGGATTCAAATCGGTCGGTTTGACCCTTTTGGCGGTTAGATATTTCTATGATTGGGTTGTTCCAAATTTAATATGTAATGATCAACATGAAAATCACCATGAGCATAGAAAATATCATTACGATAAATAGAACATCTACTATTCCCAGCAATGAAAGTGAAACCTTCCTTATCCAAATAAGAAAGTGAAACAATGTTACTACTTAAAGCAGGAACATAATAGCAATTGTTCAAAACTAACAAAAGCCCAATGGGTAGAACTAATTCATAAGTGCCTACAGCTAACGCAGCAACCCTTACTCTGTTTCCAACTCGTAGGTCAATCTGGCCCTTTTTTAGCTTCCTATTGTCTTTTAGTCCCTACACATTTGTACAAATGTGAGAACCACATGCAGTATCTAATACCCATGAAGTGGAAATGTGAGAACCACATGCAATATCTAATACCCATGAAGTGGAAGTAGAAAGATCAATATCTATAACATAAATACCTGAAGTGATAGCCCCGCTATCCTTCTTGTTCTTTTTCAGATCTTCGAGGTAGAGTTTGTAATTCCTCTTCCAATGACCAGGTTTATTATAGAAGAAGCAGACTCCTTCCTTAGGAGGCTTTGCCTTCTTTGGTGCAGGCTTGGTTTCGGGCTTGCCTGACTCTTTGGTCTTACTTGATGAGCCATGACCCTTCCCCTTGCCTTTGCCTTTCTTTTTCATACCCTTTCCTTTCTGAACCATCAAAATAGCACTGGGCTTCTTCTTAAGACTCGGCTCAGCATTTTTAAGCATCCCATGCAGTTCAGAAATAGATTTCTCCATGTTATTCATGTTGTAGTTCATGACAAACTGGTCATAACTTTCTGGGAGTGAGTTCAAGATCAAATCTGTAGCTAACTCCTGGCTCATGGGAAATCCAAGCCTTTCAAGGTGATCAATGTACCCTTTCATCTTTAAGATATGAGTACTGACTGATGTACCTTCAGCCATCTTGCAGGAATATAAGGCCTTAGTGGTCTCATACCTCTCTTGCCTTGCCTGTTGCTGGAATATTTCCTTGAGATGCACAATCATCTCATAAGCCTCCATGTGTTCGAGATCTCTTTGGAGCTCTGGAACCATGGTGGCTAGCATCAAGCATCCCACATCGACAGAGTCTTCCTTATGCTTCGTGTAAGCATCTCTCTAAGCTCTAGGAGCATTGGCCGCTGGCTCTTCAGGAATGGGACAGAGTCTTCCTTATGCTTCGTGTAAGCATCTTCCTTATGCTTCGTGTAAGCATCTCTCTAAGCTCTAGGAGCATTGGCTGCTAGCTCTAGGAGCATCTCTCTAAGCATCCCACATCGACATGCGCCTTTCTTTCCTGCTTGAGAACAATTCTCAAGTTCCTGAACCAGTCAAGAAAGTTTGTCCCATTAAGTTTGTCCTTCTCAAGGACAGATCACAGCGATAATGTAGCAGTATTACTAGTCGTCATGATTCTACAATTAAAATATGCAATTCAATTAGCAATCTCCCACTAAATAAATAACCCTCAATGCATTAGTTAGTGGGCTAAGATCCATATTTGGCTTAAACTTAAGTCCGCTTTGGCAGGACGCTTAAATTAAGTTATTTAGGTAGGTAACACCTTTACCAATTACATCAAATGTAACTCTTAGATATTTATGGGATTCTATCATCATATGATCTGGCATGTTTTTAATCCCATCTAATGCCTTGAGACCCAAAACCATTTTGTTAATCTCAATTAAGTCAAACAATAATAAACATGTGAGAGTAGCACCATTACTCTTGCTTATCTCCCCAAGATAACTCAAAAGCACCCACTTTGGTGGAGTGTACAATTGAGCGATCGAGGTTTTGATAAGTGTTCATAAATTGACGGCATCATGACTTAAGATTTCATTTAGAGGGCCTAATTTAACTATCTAGTTTATAAAAATGCATGTTTCTCAGTTTGTATCTCATACAAGTAATATGCATGTGCTGATATAATCATAATACGCATAATCTAAACGTGATATAATATGGCTCACCTATCCTAACTCCCCTCAAGCCAATGAGAGGAGCTCTCTATTAAGAAAAGGGAAATTACATATAAAAACCTCTTTTAACATTCGAGGGGAGTGAGATGAGAAGAAAAGGTACATTAAGAGTATATAGAGGAAGGCACGACACGCAGGCCGTATTTAAAAATTACAACACTTGCAATCTAGAGCCATATTGTTCACCATACCCAAACATTCAAGAATCAATATTCAGATTTAATTAAAGGGTAATTAATGTTTCATATCTAAAACATTCACCAAATAACATATGTTATGGTTATGTTGCGCTACGAACAGGTAGCCACGGCAGTCCCGCTACGAACAGGCAGACCCCATCTATGTTAATTGATCAAATCAAAGCGCATCACCACCAATTTCAATTCCCTTTTAGATTCCTTTTATGTCATACATAACACAGATTCCTTAAATGTCATACATAAAACGCATATTATATGATCGGCTATGACTAACACATATCATATCAATCAACAATCAAGCCTAACTTAAACAAAAAAATGGCATGGCTCTGATACCACTGTAAGGAATTGGAAGACACGTAGCGGAAATTAATTTAAAAATTTTTCCATTCCTTGCCAAGATCTACCGTATGTGTTTAAGTCAAGTGGGAAGAAGCATTACCCTAAGTGTTTCTCAGCGACTTCCACAGCTTCCCTCCGCAGCTGGTGATCTCTTTCTGATCATAAGGAGACGTCCACAGCTTCTCTCTGTGGCTTGTGCTCTCTTTTTGATCACAAGAAGTCGACTCCTCATGTCATCTTCCTCTACTGGTATCCACACGAACAGCATTCTAACCACGAACGACGTGCTAGCGTCTCCTGTCCCTCCAAGGCTTTCTCAAGAGTTCGTCCTCTCCGTCTCTACTTCAGCAGTTTTTTATCTGCAAACCTTTTGCAGATTCCATTTGGCCCTTTTTATGTTATTTGTTGTATATAAAACGTAGCTCCTAAAATCGGATATATAGGATGCTCTACGTTTTTCTCAACTGAATTGGATTTTGGAATTAATCTATATTAATTCTGAATACAATATCACATATTGTATAATTTGATAAGAAACTAATTAAATAAATAATGTTTATATTAAATCCATCCCACAGATTTAATTCACCTATTTATTTAATTTAAATAAAGATAAGATTGGACTGTATTTCAAATTCGAGATATCCTATCAATTTGAATTTCAAATTCAAACGTGATAGAGATTTAATTTATCCTTATAAATTAAATCTTGTAAATATCTCTTATATGAGATATCCTATCAATTTGAATTTCAAATTCAAACGTGATAGAGATTTAATTTATCCTTATAAATTAAATCCTATATATCCCTTATATATAATATATATATACGAATTTATATATATATGAATATAAATATAAATAAATATATACATCAACCCTGGATCATTCATTGAATCTAGACACGTCTTAGATTCAATGAATCTGGACATCAAAGCTCGTGTTGGGCTATTTTGTGTGCGACCCTGTAGGCCCATATGAAGTTGGCAGTGGGCCATTTGCTATATTGGCCCACAAGTCGCAAGTGGTCTCTAGCAAGACATAACGACTACCCAAATCATATGAGAATCGATAAACGATGTAACCTTTTATACAACCATATCATGTCCCTTTTGTCACGCGATATTTTTGTCATAGATGAGGCATGGATAATGTCATCCTTCTATTCCTGACCGTTACTTTCTCGATCCCTGAGTAGTCTGACTATAGAAATGGAACTAACTTTCCATTACAGTATGGCCATACATTTCTCAGACTCACTCATCGAGGGGCCCAGTAATATCTCTCTACGAATGTGAGGGACAAATTCCATCTTGACCATTCACATTCCTCCGCATGAAAAACCACTAAGCCCGAACAGTCTTTATGATCACTCGGTCAAAAGTGACTTTTGACTAGGCCAAAGCTGAGCGTTTGTCATGTAGGAATTCATGATGATCTCAGGTCAAAGGGCATAGTGACATGGTTTGTATATGAGAGAAGATTATGACGTAACCCATGCAACTCTCTCATAGCGGGTCGGTCCAACACCTTATACTCTTACATGTGCATATGACTTTGATTTATATCTCTATACATCTTCAAAGTCATACTGGTCTTATTTCATCTCTGCTCCCGCACAGATGACTGACCATGGATATTTAGGATAAGATCATAAATTATCCAAGGATGGTCATCACAGTAAACATGCAAATAATATGATAACACAATTAATAAATTCATAAATCAATAATGTTCATAAGACAATGATTGGCCCCTAGGGCACATTTTCTAACAGTGAACAAGTTATTTTTTCCTAAAATAGAATTAAGTTAGCTTTGTGTAGCTGTTACATCCTTACTTTTAACCTCAATTATACTCCATTAGAAGTGATTGGAACCAATTACATGATCATTTGCTTTGAAAATATCCATTTCCAAAAGATTTGCTTTCGGGTACTGTTCACTGTTACTGTTTATTTGGTAATTCCAGAACATGTACCCTACTTTGAAAATTCATAACTAATTGTAGAAAAATCAAAATAATGTGGTTCTAATTTCTAATGAAATATATTTCATAAATATTTGAGGGGAAAATATGAAATTGAGGTTATCTTGTTCACATGAAATCAGTTTATTGGTTAAAAATCACTGTTCATTTGGTAAAATCTGGAAGTTCCAGTTTCTTTGCCTTAACTTTAAAAATTCGTTTCTCTTTGGTTACTTGTCCAAATGAACTGTGTTACATATGGAATTAAAGATCTAGACGTCCTCTTTAATATCACCAAATTTCATAGAAGAATTCGTTCATTTGATATATGAAATCATTGTGTGAACGTCACTGCCTCTCAGCACTCGTTTTATCTCAATTCCAGATCTTACTTCCAACTTTGGAAAATCATAACAATTCGGATACTTATCCAATTAAGGCGTTCTTGGTGTCCATTTAAAGGTCTGTATCTTAACTTTAATCATGCCAAGTTTCAGACTAAAACACGTTGATTTGGGCATCATAAACATCGTCACATCACCATAGTCTCAAAACAGAATTACAGAACCATACACCATTCAACCATACATACTATCATATGCTTCCATAAGGTTAAGTAACTCATGTGACTTATTATACAAACTCATTCATCTATGTTTACCCTTTTTCCATGTGAAGTTCCAGAACCTATAACAAGATTATGCATATGGAAGGAATGAGATTTCATGGAAATCCCAATAGCAAGTTACACAAACCATAATATCATGCATGAATAATTGAATGCTTAACATGTTATCATGTGATGGGAGCTACTTCATAATAGCACATAAGCAAACTCTAACATGCATATTGTCATGACATAACTTGCAAGGAGTTGCAATCATTCATACTTCATCATAACATGATGACATAAACTCAAGCTCAACCAAACACCATAATCAACAAGCAAGCAAAACAATTAAACAAACATGAGTTATAGTTAGGTATCCTTGCTACCTCTTAGCTATCTTGGTCAAGACCTTCTTGAAGTGCTTTCCTTCCTTCACAAATGTCAAAACCTAGCCATTACAACATAATATCAAGTTACAACTCAACTTGAAACCAAATCCAAGACTAGGTTTTCACTAGCTCCCTTTCTTTCTCTAATTTATGTTTCCTACTTCCACCTTTCCAAAATAAATTCTTATGGTTCATTTCCACATAATTTTTCATGTAGAATCCAAATATGAAATCAGAATTTCCAAAATCAAAACATACCAATTGCTACAGTACCAAACCGAAATGCATGCTCTTGTTTTCCAAAAATTCTCATTTTGATTCCAATGCTTCCAATACTTGTTCTCCTACTTTATCCCCACACAATTTTCCATTTTAAACTCATTGGAAGCATCAAAATCATGAAATTCCATCATATGAACAGTACCACGTACAGTACCAGCAAGAACACAAAACCCTAAATCCAAACATACTTGAATTCCCAAGCTTATACCACTTGATTCTAGCTTGTTTAAGCTTGTCTAAACTATCCATAACATAAAACTCATATTTTAACCATATATGAGCATCACTTCCAGCAGCAACCATAAGGGAAATAGAACATGAAAACCCCTTAAAACCATGAGCTAACCTACTAGAACAAAGCTCAAGATCAAGGGAGATGATTACCTTGCTTGTTACTTCACTTTGGTTGCTTCTTTCTTGGTTGAATGGAAATTTTGCAAGAGTTTCCCTATGGTTCTCAAATCTGCCGCACATGGTCTGAAATGAGGGGGTATTTATAGAGAAATTTGGGTTGAAATGGATGGCCAAGATTGATTTGGTTACTATTTGATCTAAAGGCTCACATTTAATCTTGGATTTAACTTTTTCATAAAATAATAATTATTACATCATGTGGGACAGCTCATGGGACACCTAAGAGGGTTAGGTGGCGTGCTGCACATGTGAAGAAGGTTCTGGAGAAATTCCAGTCCAATCCGGTACCGATCGGAGCAGTTTCCCAACAACCGGACTGTTTTCTGTTCTGAATTTTTTTATAATATACCAGGATATGTATTATGTCCTGGAAATCAATATCTAGGCTTCTCATACCATTGAAATGATATATTAAATATTTATCTGCCATTCATCCCTTGGGAAATGACCAAAATACCCTTAGTGTCCTTTCCTGCACTGTACTAACCCTAAGGGCAAAATCGTCATTTCACACCTCTTTACACTGCCTCAGGGCATATATTGATTCTATATAATCATATTTATACTATGTCCCACGTTTTTGGCCTGTCCATAATGATCAAAATGACCTCCATTCACTACTGGTACAGTATGGGCATCCAGGGGCATTTTCGTAATTTCACACTTTTCCTGGACTGCTCTGGTCTCTGGCCCTCATAACTGTCCAATCACCTTAATGGGCTTATGATGGCGCTATTTGGGCCTCAGTATGGGCTTATTGCCTGTATTGCCTTTATGGCCCAATTCACAATATAGCTCCCCCGATCCTATTTATCAGGTATTTTATTTCACTGTAAAATTCCGTATGGCTTCTACAGGATTCCTTTTCTGACTCTGTCAGTTTTATAAATTCATATATTAAATATATGAATTTTCTATAAGGTCTTATCTGATTCTGAGATCTGAAAAATACTGTAATAATTCCTTCTGACTTCAGGAATTTATATCAATTAATCGGGACCTCAAATCAAAATTCTGTGTTGCGTTAAACTGACCGGAATATTTTTGTCTATCTACTGGTAAAATTTGGGTCTGATCTGATTCCGGGCATTTTTGGCCTGTTTTGGCTCAGCTTTTCCATATTTACATTTAGGTCCCTTAACTTTTGAATAATTGAACTTTAGTCCCTGAACTTTTCATTAATTGCATTTAGGTCCCTCCTTTTATTTCTACTTCAACTTTTTGTCTTCAAACTTTTCAATTTTCGTTTAGGTCCCTATTATTTCCTTAGTTATGAATCCTTCCCTTTCATTTCTCAATCTGATACAATCTATTCCAAGAAACTCATATCCATTTCAGATAAACTGTACAGCTACATCAGGTCAGAAAATTGGGGATATGACATTTCTCTCCCCCTTAAAATAAATTTCGTCCTCGAAATTTACATTACATATATATTAAGGAAATAGTTCAGGGTATACTTCTCTCATCCTTTCCTCTGCTTCCCAGGTAGCTTCACTCTCTGTTAATCCCTTCCAGACCACCTTAACTAGAGGGATCTGCTTATTTCACAACTGCTTGACTTTTCTATCTACAATCTGTGCTGGTCCAACTTCATAAGTCAGGTCATCTCGCAGTGCAATGTCATCTTGTTCAATCACATGCGATGGATCTGGAACATACTTCTTTAACTGGGAAACATGGAAAACATCATGAATTTTGCTGAGATGTGGAGGAAGAGCTAACTTGTAAGCCACTGATCCTACTCTTGAGAGGATCTGAAATGGCCCAATGTATCTAGGATGCAGCTTCTTCACTTTGATTGATCGTCCAGCTCCTGTCGTCGGAGTCAACTTAAGGAATACATGCTCTCCTTCTTCAAACTCCAACGGCTTCCTTCTGACATCAGCATAACTTTTCTGTCTGCTTTGAGCCGTCAGCAATCTCTTTCTAATCTTATCGATCTGTGCTGCTGTCTGGTCTACTATATCAGGACCAAACATCCTCCTTTCGCTCAACTCCACCCAGCATAAGGGAGATCTACACTTCCGTCCATACAATGCTTCAAATGGAGCCATCTGAATGCTAGCCTGATAACTATTGTTGTAGGCAAATTCTATCAACGGCAGATGGGTATCCCAACTCCCTTTGAAATCCAAGACACAAGCTCTCAACATATCCTCGAGCGTCTGGATCGTTCTCTCAGATTGACCATCTGTCTGAGGATGGTAGGCTGTACTAAATCTGAGAGTAGTGTTCATTTCTTTATGTAAAGCACGCCAAAAGTTTGATGTAAACCGAGGATCTCTGTCAGAAATGATACTACTGGGAATACCATGTAGTCTAATAATCTCTTTTACATAAAGTTTCGCCAGCTTCTCCAGAGAATCCTTTTTATTGATTGCCAGGAAATGAGCCGACTTCGTTAATCGGTCAATTACCACCCATATAGCATCATGTTTAGTAGGAGTCATGGGCAGTCCTTCAACAAAATCCATGGCAATGCTGTCCCATTTCCACTCAGGTATCTCTAGCGGTTGTAATTTCCCTGCTGGCTTCTGATGCTCAACTTTCACCTTTTGACATGTCAAACATTTGGACACATAATTTACAACATCTTTCTTCAATCCAGGCCACCAAAATAAGCTCTTAACATCATGATACATCTTGGTCATACCTGGATGTACTGTATACTTGCTTTTATGTGCCTCCTCTAGTATCTTTTCTCTCAATCCCATTGCATTGGGAATATATGGTCGTCCCCTAAATCGTAATAATCCATTTTGGGACACATCAAAGTTTTTAGTTTCCCCTCTTTCCAGCTTACCTTTGAAAATCTCAGCGAGTTTATCTTGCTCCTGAGCCTCTTTAATTTCATTCTCAATGAATGCTTTAATCTGCGTTCCTCCATAAGAACTTTCTGATGTCTGCATTTGATACAGAGGACTCCAATCTCGTACATCTTCTATCAGTTCTAGCTCTTTGATCATGAGACTAGCAACCTGCACCACCTTTCTGCTCAAGGCATCGGCCACTACATTAGCTTTTCCTGGATGGTATTTGATCTGGAAATCATAATCCTTCAGAAATTCCATCCATCTCCGCTGCCTCATGTTTAATTCTTTCTGATCTTGCAGGTACTTCAGGCTTTTATGATCACAGTACAGTTCTATGGTAGCTCCATACAAGTAGTGCCTCCATATCTTAAGAGCATAAACTACCGCTGCAAGCTCCAAATCGTGAGTGGGATAATTCTCTTCATGTGGCTTTAACTGTCGAGAAGCATAGGCTACCACTCGTCCCTGCTGCATCAACACACATCCCAACCCCTGCTTGCTAGCATCAGTGTAGACTACATAAGTCTGAGTTGGGTCTGGAATAATCAGCACAGGAGTCGTGGTTAATCTCTGCTTTAGTTCATGAAAACTAGCCTCACACTTCTCATCCCACTTGAACTGCTGATTCTTTCTAGTCAGCTTGGTTAACGGTAGAGCAATTCGAGAAAAGTCCTTAATAAATCTCCTGTAATACCCTGCTAAGCCCAGAAAACTTCTGATCTCTGTCACTGTCCCTGGCTGTTCCCAGCTTAGCACTGCTTCAACTTTGCTAGGATCTACAGCTACCCCTTCGTGGGATATGACATGACCGAGAAATTTGACTTCTTGCAGCCAAAACTCACATTTACTAAGCTTAGCATAGAGTCGTTTCTCTTTAAGAGTACTAAGAACAATCCTCAAATGCTCTTCATGCTCTACAGCCGATTTGGAGTACACTAAGATATCATCAATGAAGACTACCACAAACTGATCTAGATAAGGCCTGAAGATTCTATTCATGTAATCCATAAAAATTGCAGGCGCATTCGTTAGACCAAAGGGCATCACTAAGAATTCGAAATGTCCATAGCGAGTCCTAAACGCAGTCTTTGAAATATCATCTGCTTTGATTCTGAGTTGGTGGTAACCCGATCTCAGATCAATCTTAGAGAATAAGCTTGATCCAACCAACTGGTCTAGCAAATCATCAATTCGGGGAAGAGGGTACTTATTCTTAACAGTAATCTTATTCAACTCTCGATAATCAATACACAATCTGAGACTGCCATCCTTCTTCTTGACAAATAACACTGGAGCACCCCACGGAGAAACACTGGGTCGGATGAAACCCTTCTCTAATAGCTCCTCTATCTGCTTCTTAAGTTCAATCATCTCATTGGGAGCCATACGATATGGGGCTTTAGATACTGGTCCAGCTCCAGGTACGATGTCAATTGCAAACTCCACTTCTCGTTCTGGAGGCAATCCCTGAATCTCCTTTGGAAAGACTTCAGGAAATTCTCTGACCACTGGAATCGCTTCAATTCCTTCTTCCACTTCTGCTTGAACAGAAAAGAAGACCATATATCCCTGACATCCTTTTCGTAAACATCTATCCGCTTGAGCCTCCGTCAGGAAATTCAGTTTCACTTCTGGATTCATATTTGGGGCTTGTGGACAAAGAACTAGAGTTTTGTTCTTACAATCCAGCATTACATTATTGGCAGACAACCAATTTAATCCAATTATGACATCAATCTCATGGAATGGCATGCATATTAGGTCAAGAGTAGTGCAACAACATTCATATCGAATGACACTATTTAGGCAGACATCTGATGTAACTACTTTAGCATTTGTAGGGGTTGTGACACATATGGCATAATGCATCTTGCTAATTGTAAGGCCCAAACGTTTAGCACATTCATAAGAAACAAAGGAATGACTTGCACCCGAATCAAACATAGCAATCACAGCATGATTATTGAGATAGATGATACCTTGGATCATCTCGGGTGATCTCTGCGCTTCTTCCCTTGTCATTGCAAACACTCGCCCTTGAGTGCGCGGCCTTTGATCATTAGCTGCTTGAGGACAACTCCTAGAGAAATGTCCAGGCTTCCCACATGTGTAACAGACATTCTGCCCCATCAAGCATGGTCTGTCTCCATGGTTCTTCCCGCATTTGTCACATACTCTAGACCTCTGATCTCTATTATTTGTGTTTCCCCTGTAATTCCCTCTGCTAGGTTTTCGGTTCTGCTGCCACTGCCTTTTCCTTTTCTTGTTATAGCCACTGCCACTGGCTGCATTTCTATTCTGGTTAGGTCTCTCAGGAACAGCAGTCTCTCTGCTCAACGGTCTCATCAGCATCCTGTGATTCAAGCTGTTCTCAATAATTCTGCAGGCCTCTACTGCTTTATTGAACTGATGATATTGTTGGGGGGTCATCTTATCCTTCAGAGTAGTATTCAATCCCCTGATCATCCTTTCCGTCATCCACCGCTCATCATCCACCTGTCGCAGGTAAGTGGAATACTGGGAAAAACGGATGAACTTTGCCAAGTATTCGTCAAATGATTCTTTTTCTCCTTGTCTCAGCACAAGGAATTCTGCTTCTCGTTCATCTCGTACTGACTGGGGAAAATACTTCTCATAAAACTGTTCAAGGAACACTTCCCACGTGATAGGAATGTGCCTGGCCTGCAATACTAGCTCTGTGTTCTTCCACCATCTGTCAGCATCCCTTTCTAGCTGGTAGATTGCCATCTGTGCTTTACTCTCAGACGGACAACCCAATACCTTGAAGATCTTCTCCAGTCTGCTGATCCAATCCTCCGCTTTCTGTACATCGAATGTTCCCTCGAATGTCGGAGGACTATGCTTACAAAACTTAGCCATCCACTGTTGAATACCAGCAGGATCTACTGTCTGTCCTGTTTGTCTTGGCAGTTCTGTTGTCTGTTGAACCATCTCAGGTTCTGTATTAGCTGTACCTGCAGACTCTGGGTGTCTGAGGTTCTCCACTGCTTCAGCTACAGCTGTTGCTATAGCAGTATCCCTTTCCTGCTCACTCCTTGCTTGAGCAGCTTTTACTTCCTCTATCAGCTTCTGCTGCTGTTCCAGCCGTTCTAGAATCAACTGATTAATATCTCCGGCATTTTGGGGTTCACCCGAAGCACTAGCTCTTCTGGTTCTTACCATTTTGTTTTACTATCGTAATAGAAAATAGGAAAGGAATATTATAATTAACATATTTTATATTTCATTCAAAACATAGCATACAGCAAGTTTAACATCATTACATAAACTCTTCATAACAGACACACATACATGTATTATGTCATTACTAGTCAAAAGTACATAGATTACAGCAACATTCATACATACAACTATTACACTATGTTTTTTCATAATGGATCCTAATAAATTCCCCTACCATGTAGATCCAATCATGGATATCCTCAAAGGGTTCCTCTTCAAAGTACTGATCTAACACTTCTCTCCATGTTGCTGTAAGAGGTAAAATATCATCCATGATATCAACCCAAGCTTCTAAGGTAAGAGTATCTGGATCATATGCTTGATAGGCCTCTCTTACCCTTGCTATGAAGTCTTTATAAACTCTATAGTCTTGATCAACACCTCTAACCAACATTCTTCCTATCTCATATAGCTGCTTCGTGAGTTCCACAGCTTTCCTGAAATGTTCTTCATCCATATCTTCCCCAGGGGTTAACTCAATTATCTGATGGTTACCCAGATATATCTGTACCATTAACTTCTTGGTTCCACTTGGACCTGGAATATCTGTAGGGTCTGGTCTCTGACTAGGTCCAGGTATATCAGCTACATGACTAGGTTCAGGTATATTAGCTACATGACTAGGTTCAGGTATATTAGCTGTATGGCTGGGTCCAGGTACATCAACTGGTTTAGGTACCTGACTCGGTCCAGGAACATCTACCTCATCCGCCTGCCTAGGCACAGGGTCTGTACCACCCCCAACATAAGAGTAACCCACATCAGATTGTTCCTCTTGAGGGTCTATCATCTCTCTATCATCTATCTGACCTGCATCTCTTTCTAGTACAATATTCATAGGTGGGGCTGGGTTAGGTTCCTCAAGTTCATCCTCTTCCGATGGTATATCCTCATCTGATATTTCCTCTTCTTCATCATCATCCTCATCCATTTCATTTGATCCCACAGAAGAATTATCTAACCTGCCCAATTCTGATTCACTACTGGAATCCCGGATATTGATCACTGGGGGAAGACCAAACTCCGGATCATGTATAAAAGCATCTATCTCTTCTGAGTTCCACCCTGATCTATCAGAACTATAGACTGTGGGTCTAGGGTCCCCCTGGTTCACTGTAGTCTCTGATGTTCTAGACTCAGTCATTAGTATCCTGCAATAATTAACTTAAGGTCAATTATGCAGATGTTCACTTATGTAACAGTCTATAAATAATCTAATCAGAGCATTTCCTAAGCCAGAATCCTTTGCTCTGATACCAAAATGTTACATCCTTACTTTTAACCTCAATTATACTCCATTAGAAGTGATTGGAACCAATTACATGATCATTTGCTTTGAAAATATCCATTTCCAAAAGATTTGCTTTCGGGTACTGTTCACTGTTACTGTTCATTTGGTAATTCCAGAACATGTACCCTACTTTGAAAATTCATAACTAATTGTAGAAAAATCAAAATAATGTGGTTCTAATTTCTAATGAAATATATTTCATAAATATTTGAGGGAAAAATATGAAATTGAGGTTATCTTGTTCACATGAAATCAGTTTATTGGTTAAAAATTACTGTTCATTTGGTAAAATCTGGAAGTTCCAGTTTCTTTGCCTTAACTTTAAAAATTCGTTTCTCTTTGGTTACTTGTCCAAATGAACTGTGTTACATATGGAATTAAAGATCTAGACGTCCTCTTTAATATCACCAAATTTCATAGAAGAATTCGTTCATTTGATATATGAAATCATTGTGTGAACGTCACTGCCTCTCAGCACTCGTTTTATCTCAATTCCAGATCTTACTTCCAACTTTGGAAAATCATAACAATTCGGATACTTATCCAATTAAGGCGTTCTTGGTGTCCATTTAAAGGTCTGTATCTTAACTTTAATCATGCCAAGTTTCAGACTAAAACACGTTGATTTGGGCATCATAAACATCGTCACATCACCATAGTCTCAAAACAGAATTACAGAACCATACACCATTCAACCATACATACTATCATATGCTTCCATAAGGTTAAGTAACTCATGTGACTTATTATACAAACTCATTCATCTATGTTTACCCTTTTTCCATGTGAAGTTCCAGCACCTATAACAAGATTATGCATATGGAAGGAATGAGATTTCATGGAAATCCCAATAGCAAGTTACACAAACCATAATATCATGCATGAATAATTGAATGCTTAACATGTTATCATGTGATGGGAGCTACTTCATAATAGCACATAAGCAAACTCTAACATGCATATTGTCATGACATAACTTGCAAGGAGTTGCAATCATTCATACTTCATCATAACATGATGACATAAACTCAAGCTCAACCAAACACCATAATCAACAAGCAAGCAAAACAATTAAACAAACATGAGTTATAGTTAGGTATCCTTGCTACCTCTTAGCTATCTTGGTCAAGACCTTCTTGAAGTGCTTTCCTTCCTTCACAAATGTCAAAACCTAGCCATTACAACATAATATCAAGTTACAACTCAACTTGAAACCAAATCCAAGACTAGGTTTTCACTAGCTCCCTTTCTTTCTCTAATTTATGTTTCCTACTTCCACCTTTCCAAAATAAATTCTTATGGTTCATTTCCACATAATTTTTCATGTAGAATCCAAATATGAAATCAGAATTTCCAAAATCAAAACATACCAATTGCTACAGTACCAAACCGAAATGCATGCTCTTGTTTTCCAAAAATTCTCATTTTGATTCCAATGCTTCCAATACTTGTTCTCCTACTTTATCCCCACACAATTTTCCATTTTAAACTCATTGGAAGCATCAAAATCATGAAATTCCATCATATGAACAGTACCACGTACAGTACCAGCAAGAACACAAAACCCTAAATCCAAACATACTTGAATTCCCAAGCTTATACCACTTGATTCTAGCTTGTTTAAGCTTGTCTAAACTATCCATAACATAAAACTCATATTTTAACCATATATGAGCATCACTTCCAGCAGCAACCATAAGGGAAATAGAACATGAAAACCCCTTAAAACCATGAGCTAACCTACTAGAACAAAGCTCAAGATCAAGGGAGATGATTACCTTGCTTGTTACTTCACTTTGGTTGCTTCTTTCTTGGTTGAATGGAAATTTTGCAAGAGTTTCCCTATGGTTCTCAAATCTGCCGCACATGGTCTGAAATGAGGGGGTATTTATAGAGAAATTTGGGTTGAAATGGATGGCCAAGATTGATTTGGTTACTATTTGATCTAAAGGCTCACATTTAATCTTGGATTTAACTTTTTCATAAAATAATAATTATTACATCATGTGGGACAGCTCATGGGACACCTAAGAGGGTTAGGTGGCGTGCTGCACATGTGAAGAAGGTTCTGGAGAAATTCCAGTCTAATCTGGTACCGATCGGAGCAGTTTCCCAACAACCGGACTGTTTTCTGTTCTGAATTTTTTTATAATATACCAGGATATGTATTATGTCCTGGAAATCAATATCTAGGCTTCTCATACCATTGAAATGATATATTAAATATTTATCTGCCATCCATCCCTTGGGAAATGACCAAAATACCCTTAGTGTCCTTTCCTGCACTGTACTAACCCTAAGGGCAAAATCGTCATTTCACACCTCTTTACACTGCCTCAGGGCATATATTGATTCTATATAATCATATTTATACTATGTCCCACGTTTTTGGCCTGTCCATAATGATCAAAATGACCTCCATTCACTACTGGTACAGTATGGGCATCCAGGGGCATTTTCGTAATTTCACACTTTTCCTGGACTGCTCTGGTCTCTGGCCCTCATAACTGTCCAATCACCTTAATGGGCTTATGATGGCGCTATTTGGGCCTCAGTATGGGCTTATTGCCTGTATTGCCTTTATGGCCCAATTCACAATATAGCTCCCCCGATCCTATTTATCGGGTATTTTATTTCACTGTAAAATTCCGTATGGCTTCTACAGGATTCCTTTTCTGACTCTGTCAGTTTTATAAATTCATATATTAAATATATGAATTTTCTATAAGGTCTTATCTGATTCTGAGATCTGAAAAATACTGTAATAATTCCTTCTGACTTCAGGAATTTATATCAATTAATCGGGACCTCAAATCAAAATTCTGTGTTGCGTTAAACTGACCGGAATATTTTTGTCTATCTACTGGCAAAATTTGGGTCTGATCTGATTCCGGGCATTTTTGGCCTGTTTTGGCTCAGCTTTTCCATATTTACATTTAGGTCCCTTAACTTTTGAATAATTGAACTTTAGTCCCTGAACTTTTCATTAATTGCATTTAGGTCCCTCCTTTTATTTCTACTTCAACTTTTTGTCTTCAAACTTTTCAATTTTCGTTTAGGTCCCTATTATTTCCTTAGTTATGAATCCTTCCCTTTCATTTCTCAATCTGATACAATCTATTCCAAGAAACTCATATCCATTTCAGATAAACTGTACAGCTACATCAGCACAGTCCCTTGGTCACGGCTCCCTACAATTTTGTCCCTGTTAGTACCGTAGCCCGTAGGCCGGACCAGAGCAGGGTTTTGTTCCCAGCAGTCACCCGCTGGAAAACGTCTTGTAGTAGGTCGGGACTCGCAAGGGCTCTTATACCACAGGCTCGCTATCCGACCATCCGATGTGGGACTTTACAATCCACCCCCCCTTGGGGCTCCAGCGTCCTCGCTGGCACATCGAATGCCGCCCTTCAGGCTCTGATACCACTTACGCAGCACAGTCCCTTGGTCACGGCTCCCTACAATTTTGTCCCTGTTAGTACCGTAGCCCGTAGGCCGGACCAGAGCAGGGTTTTGTTCCCAGCAGTCACCCGCTGGAAAACGTCTTGTAGTAGGTCGGGACTCGCAAGGGCTCTTATACCACAGGCTCGCTATCCGACCATCCGATGTGGGACTTTACAGTAGCAATTCAAACCACTTCATTTTGATTTTTCTATATTTAAATTATGATTTTTTGAAGTCAAGTTACTCCTCTGGAATTTATATAGTGAACAGTACTCAGTAGAGTAATGGACCCATATCAAGGCCCAAAATGGCATCCCAAAGGCCCAATAAGGTAGATGGACAATTAAGTGGGCCAGAGTCCAGAGCAACCCCAAAAAAAGTGTGAAATTACCAAAATGTCCCTATGTAGCTAGATTATACCAGAGATAGATAGAGGGTATTTTGGTCATTCTGGATAGGTAAAAAACGTCCAAGTAAGTACAGGGGTGACTAGTTAGAGACAATATATACTCTGATGAAGTATAAAGATGTGTGAAATGACAATTATGCCCTTAGGGTTAATATAGTGCAAGACAGTAAACCAAGGGCATTTCAGTCATTTGCCAAGGGATCTATAATTAAGTACTGACCCAATACAAGAGTTTCAATGGTATGAAGAATCTATATTTAAGGTCAGAAAGCATAATATGGAATCTCAAAAAAATTAGATTTAGAAAACAAGCTAGTTTTTGGGGAATCGGACTGAATTTGTATCAGATTAGACTGAAATTTTTCCAGATGCTTCCTCTTCTTGTAATTTCATCACATGTACTTTGAGGTTTCATTTGATGATGTCGTGCATGATGTCGTCTCATTGGCTTCTAGGGCAAGCTAATCCAAGATCAAATATGAGCAATTAGATCAAATAGTGCACAAACAAAACTCGGCTATTGATTTTTCATGAAATGTTTTATAAATACCCCCACCAAATGTGAAGCAAGCCATAGAGCATGAAAACATTGGGGAAGCTCTTGCAAAATGAAAATTCAAGCCAAGACAAATAAGATTAAAGGTCCCAAAGTTCAAGCAAGCTAGAGATTAAAGGTAAGAAATCTATCCTAGCTTATTTTCCTTGGAAGCATTGAAATTCCAAGTTGTAGATTTTAGATTCTTCTCTGTTACTATTCACTTACATGAATAGTGATTGGAATTTAATAATTTTGATGCTTCCAATGGTTTTAAAATGAAAAGTTGTGCAGGATAAAGTGGAGAAACAAGAATGGGAAGCATTAGAATCAAAATGAGAATTTTTGAAAGAAAATAGAGTGTTATGTAATTATGTACAGAATAGTGCATAGGAGCTGGAATTTCATAATGGTAAGCTCATAAATGGATTCAAAAGGTGAAATTGTGTAGGGTAAAGTTAAGACATCAATTGATTCAAAGGCCAAGTCAATTAGTAAAAACTAGAGAAATTATGTTAATGAAGAGTTTATCAAGTTTAGTCTTGAACAATGTTGGAGTTCATGGTCCTAATGAATTATGTGATGAATATAAATGTTTTTAGGACCTTGAAACATCCAAGAAGAGTTTGTGAAGTGATTGACTGAAAGGCTTCATGGTTGAAAAGCTAGGGAGCAAGTGCAAAAGGTCAAGAGAAAAGCTTAAGTGCAAGATAGTAGATTTACCTCTTTATGTGCAAGATAGATGTGGTATGCTTACGTGTTGACATGTATATGATATTTGAATGATGTTGTGACATGATAAATTATGTCGAATGTATTGTGAATAACATGTTTTTCATGGCCATGCACTTTTATGCAAAAGTATATAGCATGATGGCAAGTCACTAATCAAAGAAAGTTTAATGAAAGTACATATCATGCATTAGCATCTATCTTTCATATTTAAGTGGTAATATTTGCTATTGAGATTCCCTAGAATCTCACCCTCCTATAACCAACCAATTTAGGTCAAGCATGAAGGAAAATGTATGCATGGAGAAGAGCTAAAGAATAGAAGAAAGAAATTGAAGTAATTGAGATTCTAGCATATGCTATAAATTTTCCATGTATGTAGATGCCGTGTAAGGTGTCTATTTATGTGATGAAACTATATGAAATAATTATGGCATATGTGCATGATGTATATAAATATATGAGAAGCTTATTTGATGGTTTAGGAATGCTGAATTAATTTTTGAACATTTAAGAAAGAAGATGAAATGGTAAAAATGTAGGTCCTGTAGCAGTTTTGTTGTGGCTTTAGTTTGACCTAGCAAATGAAGGAATTAATCCATAAAATTTTATGATAACATAGTACACATCAGTTTCTTTAAATTCATAGGTAATACGCATCATTTGTATGTCGATATCAAGAGAAATGAATTTTCAAAGTTAAGAGACAGAATCTGAAAATTCCAAAATTTGCCATATGAACAGTAAAAAGTAACGATTTAACTGTATCAATTGGCAAGGTAAATGTCCAAATTTATATTTTCTCCTTAAATATTTATGAAAGAGATTCAATTAGAAATTTGGATCACCTCCATATGATTTTTCTACTATTAGTTATGGATTTTTAAAGTTGGACTGTAAATCTAGAAATCATTAAATGAACAGTAACTGATAAATAAGTTAAAATTTAATTTTTGGGTTAATGTAATGCTTTCGCTGTTTAAATATGCTTCCGAATACATACTCTGATGTGGTAAAAGTAGGATGTTTTATTTTGGTATCAGAGCAAAAGTTTCTGGCATTAGTACAGAATAAAGTTTTAGCACATAATAGAGATTTTGGTGCAAAATAAACTTGCTCTGATTGGGAAACAGAGTATGTAGCGATAGCGATTACCTAAGGCCCAATTGAGGTTGAGGTTTGTAATGGGTTACTTGTTCATAGTCCAACTAAGAGGATGCATTGGTGATAAATGCTCTAGGGAAATGGAATATTGAGGCTTAATAAGAGATACCTTCTCACCTGTTAGTGATATAGGAGGATAAGGGAAAACTTAAAAATGTGAATGGCATAGAGATGTGAGCCATACCTTTCCTCAGTTAGTTGAAAAGAAAACAACTAACTCAGTTATGGATTACAGTGAGGCCAAGGAAATATAAGTTCTTTAGGCTAGGGACATAGAAGTCTTACAGGCGATGAGAGATGTTATGATAGAATGAATATAACCTAGTTAAGGTAAAATGGCCTGATATGATAAGCTATCTCAGATTCCTAAATGAATAAATAGGATATTGGAGATGTATGCTAAATATAAATAGCCTCATAAATTTCTTGAGGATTAGTAGAAAGAGATGATAAGAGATACAATATGAGTTTTTAGTAGTGCTTTTTAAACCTAATGTAAGTCCTATTCCTCATATAAAAGGACAGTATAGAGTTGAGGAAGCTAAGCACTGGTACTAAATTACAAGTAGACCATATATTATTCCTCCTCTGCCAGAGTTTGAGGATAGATTTGAGATAAGTAATATATAATAGTTCCTTAATCCATAGATCTAGTCAGAGTTTATGATAGTCCCTGTCCTTTCTCAAAGTCTAGGAATATATGACTTAATAGAATAAGATCAGTGTGATGTTCCTGGTCCTAGTCAACCCTAGCCTTCTTTGTTGAAGACAGATAATGTTGACCATATCAGTCTCAAGAAAGCTGTGGAGAGTGAATTACTCAATCTAGGTCAAGAGATGGATAGAAGTAGAGATTGTAACATCCTACATTTTTCCTAACTGTATAAGACTAATAGAGGAAAGAGTTATGAAGGGATTGTAATGGTAATCAGAAGAAAAGATAATGATTAAGATAATTTTTTAGCCAAAGAAAAAAGAAAGGGACTAAAATGAAGATTCTAAAAGTTCCATGGTACAAAATGGAAGTAGACTAAGCTTTGAGCCATTAAGTATAATTATGAAAAGTTGAGGGCCTAAAGTGTAATTTTCAAAAGTTCAAGGGCAAAATGGTAATTATGAAAAGTTAAGCTAGAAAAACTAAAATTGCCAAAAGCATTTTAGTCATAAATTTTACCATAAAATAGAGAAAGTTATTTTGATCAGTTTAACGCAGCACAAAATTTTGATTTGAGGTCCCACTAAATTGATATTAATTTTCAAAGTTGAGAGATTATTATAGTATCCTCTGGACCTCATAATCAGATGAAATTTAGTAGTAAATTCTTATAAATAATATAAGAATTTATGAAACTGACAGAGCTCAAAAAGGAGTCCTGTATAATTAATTATGAAATTTACGGTGAAATCGAACACCGATAAAGAATTTGAAGAAGATGTATAAATTTTTATCAGGACTTACGGGTCTCAGAAAATTATGAGACTTTGTAAGAAATTCATTTTAGATTAAAATAAATTTCTAAAAATGTTAGAACTATTAAAAGAGATTTCTAACATTTATTTCAAAAATTAGGGTAATTTATGAATATCGGTATAAGGAAGTGCCCTGGGATTTGTGCCAATTAGTTATTTGACCTAAAAGAGGCCCAATATGGCATCCTAGACAAGCCCAATAAGCCCAATATCAAGTCTCAGAGCTTAAGTCAATTTTAGATATTTTATAAATTTTTAAATAGAAAAATCAAAAGAAAATGAAGGAGCTTCAAGAGAAAGCAAGGGTTGCACATGGTGGAAGCAAGAGGAAACAAGGGAAGCAAAGGGCACCCCTAATTTTCTTATCTGATATGTGTACATAGTTTATCCGTAATAAATATAAGATTATTGGAATAAACTGATCAAATTGAGAAAGGAAAGGGAAGGATTAATAACTAAAGAAAAAATAGGGACCTAAATGAAAATTGAAAAGCTTGAAGGCAAAAAGTTAAAGTAAAAGAAAAAGGAGGGACCTAAATGCAATTAATGAAAAGTTCAGGGACTAAAGTGCAATTATTCAAAAGTTGAGGGACCCAAATGTAAATATGGAAAAGTTGACCCAAAATAGGCAAAAAATGCCCAAAATCATATCAGACCCAAATTTTACTAGTAGATAGACAAAAATATTTTGGTTAGTTTAACGCAACACGGAATTTTGATTTGATGTCCTGATTAATTGATATAAATTCCTAAAGTTGAAAGGAATTATTACAGTATATTTTAGATCTCAAAATCAGATGAGACCTTACAAGAAAATCATATATTTAATATAAGAATTTATAAAATTGACAGAGTCAGAAAAGGAATCCTGGAGAAGCTATACAGGATTTTGCAGTGAAATAAAATACCTGATAAATAGAATCAGGAGATTTGTATTGTGAATTGGGCCTTAAAGGCAATGAGCCCATATCAAGGTCCAGATGGTGTCATCATGAGCTCAATAAAGTAATGAGACAGTTATGTGGGCCAGAGTCCAGAGCAGTCTAGGAAAAGTGCAAAATTACGAAAATGCCCATGGATGCCAATACAAATATAAATACATGACACACAATATAAATATGATTAGTTAGAGCCAGTATATACCCTGAGGAAGTGTAAAGAGGGGTAAAATGATAATTATGCCCTTAGGGTTAGTACAGTGCAAGAAAGGACACTATGGGTATTTTGGTTATTTCTTAAGGGATGGATGGCAGATAAATAATCAATCTAATATTTTCAATGGTATGAGAAGCCTAGACATTGATTTCCAGGATAAAATACATATCCTGGTATATTATAAAAATTTAGGAACAGAAAATAGTCCGATTGTTGTGAAACTGCTCCGATCGGTATCGGATTGGATTAGAATTTTTTCAAAAGTTTCCTTGCATGAAAATGGCACCACATACCCCCATGAGGTGTCCCTTGAGCTGTCCTTCATAATGTCATAATTATTCTTTTTGGAAAAAGTTAAATTCAAGATTAAATGTGAGCCCTTAGATCAAATAGTGCACAAATCAATCTTGGCCATACATTTCAACCCAAATTTCTCTATAAATACCCCCTATTCAAATCATTTCAGTATACAGGGAAACTCTTGAAAAATTTCAATTCAACCAAGAAAGAAGCACACAAAGTGAAGCAACAATCAAGGTAATTATCTCCCTTGATCTTGAGCTTTGTTCTAGTAAGCTAGCTCATAGTTTTAAGGGGTTTTAATGCTATATTACCCTTATAGTTGCTGCTGGAACATCTGCTCATATATGGCTAGAATATGAGTTTTATGTTATGGATAGTTTAGATAAGCTTAAACAAGCTAGAATCAAGTGGTATAAGCTTGGGAATTCAAGTATATTTGAATTTAGGGTTTTGTGTTCTTACTAGTACTGTACATGTAACTGTTCATATGATAGAATTTCATGATTTAAATGCTTCCAATGATTTTAAAATGGAAAATTGTGTGGGGATAAAGTAGGAGAACAAGTATTGGAAGCATTGGAATCAAAATGAGAATTTTTGGAAAAGGGAGGGCTTGCTTTGGTTTTGTACTGTAGCAATTGGAATGTTTTGATTTTGGAAATTATGATTCCATATTTGGATTCTACATGAAAAATTATGTGGAAATAAACTATGAGAATTTAGTTTGAAAAGATGGAAGTATGAAACATAAAGTAGAGAAAGAGAGGGAGTTAGTGAAAATCTAGTCTTAGCTTTGTGTTCAAGTTGAGTTATAACTTGATACTACTTTGCAATGGCTAGGTTTTGACATTTGTGAAGGAAGGAAAGAACCTCAAGAAGAACTTGACAAGAATATCTAAGAGGTAGCAAGGATACCTAACTATATTACATGTTTGTTTAATTGTTTGCTTACTTGTTGATTATGGTGCTTGGTTGAGCATGAAAATGTGTCATCATGTTGATGATGATGTATGAATGATTGAAACTCCTTGCAATTTATGTCATGACAATATACATGTTAGATTTTGCTTATGTACCATTATGAAGTAGCTCCCATCTCAGGATAACATGTTAAGCATCCAATTATTCATGCATGATATTATAGTTTGTATAACTTGCTATTGGGATTTCCATGAAATCTCATTCCTTCCACATGTATAACTATATTTTAGGTGATGGATCCTCTCAAGGGAAGAGAGTAGATATTTATGATTAAGTTTGTATAATAAGTTACATGACCTACATAACACTATGGGATGATATGCTAGTATGCATGGTGTATGTTTCTATAACTATGTTCTGAGGCTGTGGTGATGTGATGATGATTTTGACACTTAAATCAATGGATTTTAGTTTGAAATCTGTCATGATAATAGTTAAGATACATAGATTTAAATAGACACTAAGAACGCCTTAATTGGATAAGTATCCGAATTGTTATGATTTTCCAAATTTAGAACTAAAATCTGAAATTGAGATAAAGTGAGTGATTAGAGGCAACAACATTCACACATTGATTTTATATAGCAAATAAATGAGGGTTTCTACAAAATTTTGTGAGCTTAAAGAGGACATCTAGAGCTTTAATTCCATATGTAACACAGTTCATTTGGACAAGTAATAAAAGAGAAATGAATTTTTGAATTAAGGCAAAGAAAATGGAACTTCCAGATTTTACCAAATGAACAGTGATTTTCAACGAATAAACTTATTTCATTTGGACAAGAAAACCTCAGTTTCATATTTTTCCCTCAAAGTCTATGAAATATATTTCATTAGAAATTGGAACCATATTATTTTGATTTTTCTACAATTAATTATGAATTTTCAAAGTAGGGTAAATGTTCTGAAATTATTAAATGAATAGTTAAAGTGAACAGTACCCGAGAGCAATTCTTTTGGAAATGGATGTTTCCAAAGCAAATGATCATGTAATTGGTTCCAATCACTTCTAATGGAGTATGATTCAGGTTAAAGTGCAAAATTTCGTGTTATAAAGAAAGAGTTTTTCTCAAGTAGTTGTAAAAAGTTCAATAGAACGGTAGATATATGCAAAATAAGAAAAGAAGTTTATGATATTTAGAGAGAGAAAGGTACCCACAGTTAAAAAGATAAAGTGACTCCCCTATTCCATATGTAAGAAAGAGTAATGGAAGGTTGAGTCTATATCCTAATAAGAGGGTAACGTGGCCGCCTAAGTAAGATAAATAGTTACTTCAGGATCTGACAAGATAATGTGATAGATAGTCTGACATATAATATGACAGAGAAAAGAATGCTTTAAAGTTTACTTAGTTAATTGTTTAATTGCAAGGTGTGTATGAGGGATGGTTGAGCAAATTATGTGATATGGCTTATATTGCCATAAGTTATGATGAGCAGTTGCATCTCCTTGCGGTTGTCATATGATGACATGCATGTTAGAGAATGCTTAAATGATTGCATCTCCTTGCATATTATACATGTTAGAGTATGCTATGATGAATGAACACTCTCCTTTTGCATTACATGTAGGGTAGAGTAGATATGATGAGAAAGCTTTCAAATCAATTATTGCTCCCATGCCATATAATATGCAATTAGATAATTCAACTTGGTAATGATAAAGCAATAGAAAAGTGATAAATGAGATAGTTAGCTAGTTAATTCCTAAAGAATAGAATGGGAATTTATGACCAGACAGTGATAGTCAGTTAGACAAATAATGATATTAAAGATGAATGCTAGTGGAAAATCTATAGATATATGATTATAGTACTCAAGACATATCCCTTTAGTAGGGACAAGATACATGAATGATGTACTGTGAACATGAAATGAAATGAGATGCAATTATGAAGGATGATGTAGCTCTGAGAGAGAGCAGCGTCTATACAATAGAAGTTAACATTTTTGCAATCGAGCTAGATTGCTCTTGCAATAGAGTTAGATTGCTCTTGAGATAGAGCCAAGAGAATAAACAGATTATTATGTATATGTGCATGGTAGAGCCTATGTAGCTCTCTATAGTAATAGACATAGTCAAGTTATGAAAGATGGGAATGATATGAGAAATTCCTGAGTGATAGAGGAAATGAGTAAAGTCCTAATAGATAATATTGGCTTCTGTGATCATTTCTGGGGAATTATTTGTTAAGTTAACAACTATGTAGAAGTGACTAAGCTTGTAACTTTATCCATTGGTTTAGGTCTTCTAGAGATGAGAATACAGTACAACGAAATCGTATGAACCTTAGAAGCATTGGAATTCTAAGTTATAGTTTTTGAGATTCTTTTATGTACTGTTCACTCGTATGAACAGTGATTGTAATTTCATGATTTTGATGCTTCCAATGGTTTTAAAATGGAAATTTGTGTGGGATAAAGTGGAGAAGCAAGTATGGGACGCATTAGAATCAAAATGAGAATTTTTGAAAGAAAATAGAGTATTATATAATTCTATACAGAACAGTGCATAGGAGCTGGAATTTCATAATTATAAGCTCATAAATGGATTCAAAAGGTGAAATTGTGTAGTGTAAAGTTAAGACATCAATTGGTTCAAAGGCCAAGTCAATTAGTAAAGACAAGAGAAAGTTATGTTAGTAAAGAGTTTATCAAGGTGAGTCTTGAACATTGTTTGAGTTCATGGTCCTAATGAATTTGTGATGAATATGAATGTGTTTATGACCTTGAAACATCCAAGAAGATTTTGGGAAGTGATTGACTAAAAGGCTTCATGGTTGGAAAGCTAGGGAGCAAGTACAAAAGGTCAAGAGAAAAGCTTAAGTGCAAGGTAGTGAACTTACCTCTTACCTCTTTATGTGCTTGATGTGGTATGCTTAAGTGTTGACATGTATATGATATTTGAATGATGTTGTGACATGAAAAATGATGTTGAATGTATTGTGAATAACATATTTTCCATGGCCATGCACTTTTATACAAAAGTATATAGCATGATGGCATGTCACTAATCAAAGAAAGTTTAATGAAAGTACATATCATGCATTAGCATCCATCTTTCATATTTAAGTGGTAATGTTTGCTACTGAGATTTCCTAGAATCTCACCCTCCTATAACCAACCAATTTAGGCCAAGCATGAAGGAAAATGTATGCATGAAGAAGAGCTAAAGAATGGAAGAAAGAAAGTGAAGTAATTGATATCCTAGCATATGCTATGAATTTTTCATGTATGTAAATGCCATGTAAGGTGTCTATTTATGTGATGAAACTATATGAAATAATTATATCATATGTACATGATGTATATGAATATATGAGAAGCTTATTTGATGGTTTAGGATTGCTGAATTAATTTGTGAACATTTAAGAAAGAAGATGAAATGGTAAAAATGTAGGTGCTGAAGCAATTTTGTTGTGGCTTCAATTTGACCAAGCAAATTAAAGACTTAATCCACAAAATTTTATGATCACATAGTACATGTCCATATCTTTAAATTCATAGGTAATACACCTTATTTGGATATGGATATCAAGAGAAATGAATTTCCAAAGTTAAGAGATAGAATCTAGAAATTCCAGAATTTGCCATATGAACAGTAAAAAAGTAATGATTTAACTTTATCAATGGACAAGGTGAATGTCCAGATTTATCTATTTCCCTTAAATAGCTATAAATGAGCTTCAATTAGAAATTTGGATCACCTCTATATAATGTTTCTACAATTAGTTATGAATTTTTAAAGTCAGACTGTAAATTTGGAAATCACCAAATGAACAGTAACCGATAAAATAAGTTTTAAAATTTTAATTTTTAGGTTAATGTAATGCTTTTGCTATTCAAATACGCTTCCAAATACATACTCTAAGGTGGTAAAAATATGATGTTTCAAAAACTTAAGGTATGAGATGTAATTTTGGAATGAGAATAAGGGTGAGAAGAGTTAGAATGTATTGACTATTTAACCAAAACAGTGGAATGTGGAACTGAAGGAGTTTGGAGCTCCTTGGTTGAGTCTGGCATTTCTAGTCACAACCTTTCAGCTTCTTGTCATGACTCCAATTGATAAGATATGTCTTTAGAACTTGTTGTCGTGACCTGGTCATCTTTTAGTCGTGACTTGGGGTCATAGAAAGGCTATCCCTTAGCAAATTGATTTTTAGTCGCAACATCTTCATCTTCGTGTCTCGACTGATTGTCTCTAGAGTTTTGTGTTGTGACCTTAAAACCATTTGGTCGTGACTCAGCTTCACAGTGAGTCTCAGATTGATATTTAGTCGTGACGTGGAGCTCATTTAGTCGTGACCTTGGGTCACAAAAACCCAACCCTTCTTCAATTATTGCACTTCTAGCTTCCATAACATCTTGGGATCCTGTAAAATCACTCAACAAACCTTTTGCAGATGCATTATCTGTATCATTATCATGCAAACTCAATTCGTGTCCAACCCTAGTCTCTTCAACAGTATAATTAATGGCATTCAAAGTAGAATTATCAGAAGGAAATTTCATTGCTTTATTCATGTTGAAGGTTACCACATGCTCTCCAACTTCTATTGTGATAGAACTATGCTTCATACTAATGATGGTCTTAGAAGTTTGGAGAAAATGTCAGTCTAGGATCAAAGTATTGTCATTTACTAACTCATTAGACATGTCTAAAATATGAAAATTAGCTAGGAACACTAAGTCCATGACCTGTACTAGAATATCCTCAAGGATTCCCTTAGAATACCTGATTGACCTATCAGCTAACTGGAGCACTATATTTGTGTCTCTAAGATTGTTAATACCTAAAGCTTGATATACCGACCAAGGCATTACATTAATGGCCGCCCTTAGATCTAGTAACGCTCCCTTAATAGGAACATTTCCTATAGTGCATGGGATTGCGTAAGATCCTAGGTCTTGGCACTTTACTAGTAATTCAGCCTTAAAGAGTGATGACACATTAGCACTCACTTGGTGATGATGGCAGATTATCGTGGTATGATCCATCAAAATAAAGTTTATTACACCTAATATAATATAGTATAAGGCATAACCCCATCGTTCTTCTCGAGGTCCATTTTATGTGGAATCTGTCACATCCTTATATTTATACATCTTAGGGATCATTCAGTAGCACTTAAACCACTTTCAGGGTCATTGAAGTCTAAACACTTAATCTGGAATTTTATTCATATCGAGTACTGTTCACTGTGGCAAATTCCAGATGAGTGACCTGATTTTGAAAATTTATAACTAATTCTATAAAAATTGAAATGAAGTGGTTCAAATTGATACATGAAGCTAACTCAAATATATTTCAGGGAAAAATCATTGGTTGACCAATCCTTGACAAATCTCACGTGGGTCAACGTTTTCATCCAATGACTTTCTCCTGAATCCAGCATTCTGGTCCCAACTTTAACAATTTATATCTTTTCGTGTATACATCCAAATTAGACATTCTATATATAAAATTAAATCTTAGTATGTCTACTTTTTACCCTAAAAATTTCGTACATTAATTCAATCATTTACTATTTTTAATGATTTATCAAACATGAATGGGTCTTCACGAGTTACTGTTCACTGAGCCTATTTTCAGCATTTAGTCTTTACATACTCAAGCATACAGCCAACACATATCAGTCATACAGGCCAGATAACAATTAATATCAAATAATCAACTGTTATAAATTAGTGCATGATTAACTCCCTCATATTTTATTACATCATTTTCTGTCTAACAACCGGCAGCATAACTGCTACAATTCTTCTTTAGAAAGTAACTGATGTTGTACCGATTCGGTAATTCCCTTATGCGAACTACCATTCTACGTAGTACCTAGGAAAGACTGGATGAACCTGCTGGGTCCACTCACTTCCAGCCTCCTTAGACAGCACTACGTACACAGTACGTATCAGTTCCTTTCTTTGTTCTGTCTTCGTTGTCGGAATTTCGGCAGCCTACCGGCGTCTCTTAAGATTTCCAAATTTTATTTTGACAGAACCTCCCCTGTAATGTTATGTTTGGGAATGAGATTCAAAAGAATCCCAGTAACAACAATCATAACAAAATATGTAATGCAAAGTGACGGTGCTTGCTTGTGACTGTGTACAGATAAGTATGCTGCGTGCTTCCATATTCAATAACATATGATCATAGCATTGGAATAGAGCTTCAAGCATAACATATAGGATAACAATCAACCAAACAAAACAACACATCACAAAGACATTACATAAGAGCTAGGATTAGTTATTACCTCAAAAGCAGAGCTTCAGAACTTCCTTACTACTTCCAACTCCACCAGAACTTCCTTTCTTTCTTTCTTTCTCCTTCTCTCTCTTCTTTCTCTCTCTTTTCTTGCCAAAAACGTGGGATGCATAAAATGGGAGGGGAAGGGGGTATTTATAGCTTTAATGGATGGCATTCTTGTAATTTTGAAGCCATCTGAACATGTGGTCCTGGTTTTTCCTGGAATTTCCTATTTTCTTTAATTCTTTTTACTGCATCACCCTGGACACCTCATGGGACACCTCATAGGACACCTCACCACCCATATTCTTCATGTGACGAAATTTGGAGGTTCTGGAAGCTTTCTGGTCCAATCTAGTACCGGCCCGGTCCATCGCCTCGAAAAACGTGCCGTTTTCAGAATCTGATGTTTCTGAAGATCCTTTTTATGTCTACTGACCTCACATTTAGTATCTAGACCCTTTATATCATTAACTTTTTAATACTGGGTCCAGACTCAATTACAGATCCCCTGCGAAATGACCAAAATGCCCTTGGTGCCCTATCTTGTCCTATTTTAATCCCTAAGGGCAAAATCGTCATTTCACACCTTTATGGACCCGGTCAAAGCTTATACTGGCTCTAGTCAACCTTATTTAGACATGTCTTGACCTCTGGGTCTGTCCAAAATGACCAGAATATCCTATATTCATCTGCTGCCCTTTTTGTACAACATAGGGGCATTTTCATAATTTCGCACTTTTCCGGGGTTCTGCTGGACACTGGCCCACCTATCAGTCCAAGAGTCTTATTGGGCCTCTAATGGCGCCATTTTCGGGCTTCCTGGGTCCATTACCTGTATGGCACGCATTACGAGGAATCTTCCTTTAACACAATTCATTGAATATTTTAACTATTATTTACCGAGTATATACCTTTTCCGGACACCGGCTCTTTTTCCCAGATATAGTGTCCTACTATGTTCAGGCATCCTTGGGGGTTATAACGGTCATCTGACCGAAGTCATCCGATCGCATTCAGCCTCTTTAAAAATACCGATAAATCTCCTACCCGGATCCCCGGAGGCCTCACACTCCGTCTGGATTTCTTTATTTTGTGAATAACTTTTCCTACAGACCTCCTATCGGTATCCTGTCAGTTTCCCGACATCCGCCCATAAAGGCGCATCATCCTGTATTTTCCCACTTATATCTGAAATCTAGGGTATCCGGTATAAATTTTTATAACTTTTGGACGATCAGTCCATTTCTGGCTATCTGGAGTCTTCAAAAATTCCGATATTAGGCTTGGTTACCCGGCGTCACCTGCCCTACCTTCTGGTAGAATCTGGGACTGAAATGCTGTCGGGCAGTGCAAACCACTTCTGGCCTATTTTCTTTAATTATACTTTAGCCCCAGGGAACTTTTCCTTCTTTATAATTAAGTCCCTTAATTTGGCTAAAATTACACTTTAAGACCCCATATTTTTGTCTTCCTTTCATTCCTAACTTTAAACTTTCCATAATTGCATTTAGGTCCCTTAATTTCCTTTCTTTTGCAATTTAATCCTTTTCTTTACATAAAGGTACACATGTTTTTCCTGAAACAGAGCTCATATATTCCGTTTAATCTGTTCATAGGAACCAGTACAGAAAATTAAGGATATTACATTTCTCTCCCCCTAAAAATAAATTTCGTCCCCGAAATTTACATTACATCTATCCTATACCAATAATTCAGGGTACTTTTCTCTCATCTTTTCTTCTGTTTCCCATGTAGCCTCTTGTTCAGTCAAACCTTTCCAGATCACTTTAACTAAAGGAATCTGCTTATTCCGCAACTGCTTGACTTTTCTATCAGCAATTCGCACCGGTCCAACCTTATAGGTCAAGTCATCTCGCAGTGTAACCTCATCTTGCTCTATCACATGAGATGGATCTGGAATATATTTCTTTAATTGGGAAACATGGAACACATCATGTATCTGGCTGAGATTCGGAGGGAGAGCTAACTTGTAGGCTATTGCTCCTATCTTTGAGAGAATCTGGAATGGCCCGATGTATCATGGATGCAACTTCTTCACCTTAATCGATCGTCCGGCTCCTGTGGTTGGAGTTAACTTAAGGAATACATGTTCTCCTTCTTCAAATTCCAACGGCTTCCTTCTGACATCTGCATAGCTCTTCTGTCTGCTTTGAGCCATCAACAATCGTTTTCTAATTACCGCAACTTGTTCTGCAGTTTGATCCACTATATCCGGACCAAGCATTCTTCTCTCGCTCAACTCTAGCCAGCATAAGGGGGATCTACATTTTCATCCATAGAGTGCTTCAAAAGGTGCCATCTGTATACTGGCCTGATAACCATTGTTATATGCAAACTCTATAAGGGGTAAATGGATATCCCAGCTGCCTTTGAAATCTAAGACACATGCTCTCAGCATATCCTCTAACGTCTGTATTGTTCTTTCAGATTGACCATCTGTCTGAGGATGATAAGCTGTACTGAATCTGAGAGTAGTGCCCATTTCTTCCTGTAGAGCCCTCCAGAAATTTGAAGTAAATCGTGGATCTCTATCAGACACAATGCTGCTTGGGATACCATGGAGCCTAACGATCTCCTTTATATACAGCTTTGCCAGCTTTTCTAGAGAATCTCTCTTATTGATTGCCAGGAAATGTGTTGACTTTGTCAGTCGATCGATTACTACCCAAACCGCATCATGTCTACTTGGTGTCAAGGGTAGTCCTTCCACAAAGTCCATGGCAATCCCATCCCATTTCCACTCAGGAATATCTAAAGGCTGCAACGTTCCTGCTGGTTTTTGATGTTCAACTTTCACTTTCTGGCAGGTTAAGCACTTAGATACGTAAGCTACAACATCTTTCTTCAGTCCAGGCCACCAGAATAATCTTTTAACATCATGGTACATTTTAGTCATACCTGGATGTACCGTATATCGGCTTTTATGTGCTTCCTCCAGAATTCTTTCCCTTAATCCCCCAACATTTGGGATATAGGGTTTTCCCCTAAACTGTAGCAATCCGTCTGGGGACATCTCAAAATCCCTTGTCTTCCCTTTCTCCAGCTTGTCTTTGAATATTGCTGCGAGCTTATCCTGTTTCTGAGCCTCTTTGATCTCATCTTCTATGCAAGTTCTGACATGAACTCCTCCAAAAGGATTCTCCGTCAGTTGCATTTGATATAGAGGGCTCCAGTCGCGCATATCTTCTATCAGTCCAATTCCTTGATCATCATATATGCAACCTGCACCACCTTTCTACTCAGGGCATCAGCTACCACATTGGCTTTTCCTGGATGGTATTTAATCTGGAAGTCATAATCTTTTAACAATTCCATCCATCGCCGTTGCCTCATGTTTAGCTCTTTCTGATCCTGCAGATACTTCAGGCTTTTGTGGTCGCAAAACAACTCTATCGTTGCTCCATATAAATAGTGCCTCCATATCTTCAGGGCATAGACCACCGCCGCAAGCTCCAGATCATGAGTGGGATAATTCTCTTCATGTGGCTTTAACTGCCGAGAGGCGTAGGCTACTACTCGACCTTGCTGCATAAGCACACATCCCAGACCCTGCTTGCTAGCATCAGTGTAGATTACATAAGTCTGAGTTGGGTCTGGAATAATCAGCACGGGAGTAGTCGTTAATCTCTGCTTCAACTGCTAGAAGCTAGCCTCGCACTTCTCATCCCACTTAAACTGCTGATTCTTTCTGGTCAGCTTGGTAAGTGGTAAGGCAATTCGAGAAAAGTCTTGAATGAATCGTCTGTAGTACCCTGCTAGGCCGAGAAAACTTCTAATCTCTGTCACTGTCCTTGGCTGTTCCCAACTCAAAACTGCTTCAACTTTGCTAGGATCTACAGCTACCCCGTCTCGGGATATGACATGACCGAGAAATTTGACTTCTGAAAGCCAAAACTCACACTTACTCAGCTTAGCATAGAGCTTCTTCTCTTTAAGGATACCAAGAACAATCCTCAAATGCCTTTCATGCTCCTCTGGAGATTTGGAGTACACCAGAATATCATCAATAAAGACCACAACGAACTGATCTAGATAAGGCCTAAAAATCTGGTTCATATAGTCCATGAAAATAGCAGGTGCATTGGTTAGTCCAAAAGGCATCACCAAAAATTCAAAATGTCCATAGCGCGTTCTGAACGCCGTCTTTGGAATATCATCTGGCTTGACCCTTAGTTGATGGTAGCCAGATCTCAAGTCAATCTTGGAGAATAAGCTCGCTCCTGCCAATTGATCTAGCAGGTCATCAATTCTGGGAAGAGGATACTTGTTCTTAACTGTAAGCTTATTTAATTCCCTGTAGTCAATGCACAGCCTTAAGCTACCATCTTTCTTCTTGACGAACAGTACTGGAGCACCCCATGGCGATACACTGGGTCGTATAAAACCTTTCTCCAATAGCTCCTCAATTTGCTTCTTCAGTTCCATCATTTCGTTGGGAGCCATCCTGTATGGGGCTTTTGATACTGGTCCAGCTCCAGGTACAATGTCGATCGCAAACTCCACTTCACGCTCCGAAGGCAATCCCTGAATCTCCTTTGGAAAGACTTCAGGAAATTCATTGACTACAGGAACCTCCTCGATGCCTTCCTCCACTTCTGTTTGAACAGAAAAGAATACCACATATCCCTGACATCCTTTCCGTAGACATTTTTCTGCCTGAGCCTCTGTCACAAAGTTCAGTTGTACTTCTAAGCTCCGATCAGTGATCTTTGGACCAAGAATTAGGGTCTTGTTTCTGCAGTCCAACATCACATTATTGGAGGATAACCAATTTAAACCGAGTATGACTTCAATCTCCTGGAAAGGCATACAGATCAGGTCCAGGGTGGTACTACAGTGCTCATAACGCACCACACTATTTAGACAGGCATCAGATGTGATCACCCTAGCGTTGGTGGGGGTTTTCACCTGTATATCATAACATAACTTGCTTATCAGAAGGCCTAGGCATTTAGCACATTCATAAGATATAAAGGAATGACTTGCACCCGAATCAAATAGGGCAGTCACAACATGATCATTGAGATGGATTGTACCTTGGATCATCTCAGATGATCGCTGAGCATCCTCTCTAGTGAGTGCAAACACTCGTCCCGCCGTCCTTGGCCTTGGATCAGTTATAGCTTGAGGACATTCTCTGGAAAAATGTCCGGGCTTTCCGCAGGTGTAGCATACATTCTGGCCCATCAAACATGGTCTGTCACCATGATTCTTTCCACACTTTTCACATACTGGGGCCTTCGGATCCCTGTTATTGGATCTTCCGCGAAAATTTCCCCTATTAGGCCTCTTGGTCTGCCACGGGCGCTTTCTTTTCTTATAGCCGCTCCCACTGGCCGCTTCTTGATTCCGTCCGGCCTTATCAGGAGTCGCTTGATCTTTACTCCCAGATCTGGACAGCATTCTATGATTCATGCTGTTCTCAACGATTCGACATGCTTCCACAGCCTTATTGAACTGGCTGTATTGTTGGGGAGTTAACTTCTCCTTTAACATAGAATTCAGCCCTCGAATCATTCTTTCTGTCATCCAGTGTTCGTCATCCACTTGGCATAGGTAAGTTGAATATTGAGATAGCCGGATGAACTTGGCCAAATATTCATCAAAAGCTTCTTTTTCTCCTTGCCTTAGCACAAGGAATTCAGCCTCCCTTTCATCTCTGACAGATTGAGGGAAATATTTTTCATAAAATTGCTCAAGAAATACTTCCCAGGTAACTGGAATATCTCTTGCTTGGAGAAGTAACTCTGTATTCTTCCACCATCTATCCGCATCCTTTTCCAATTGATAGATGGCCATTTGGGCCTTGGTTTCAGTCGGGCAATCGAGGACCTTAAAGATCTTCTCTAATCTGCTGACCCAATTTTCTGCTACATGTACTTCAAATGTCCCTTCGAATATGGGAGGATTGTGTTTGCAAAATCGCACCATCCATTGTTGGATGCCAACTGCCTCCTCCCTTGATTCAACCCTTCTCTGGGGCTGTTCTGCCTGCTGTGGTACTTCTTCAGGTTCTCTACTAGTTACTCCTGAAGGCTCTGGCGGTCTTAAATTATTTACAGCTGCTACTACTGCCGCGGCTATGGCAGCATCTCTGTCTTGTTCATTTCGTGCTTGAGCAGCTCTCATTTCTTCTATCATCTTTTGTTGCTGTTCTAATCGTTCTAGAATCATTTGATTAAGGTTTCCAGCCTCTCGGGGTTCCTCAGCTAGAATAGTTCTCCTTGTTCGTACCATTTTGTTATACTTAAAAACAGAAGGGAATACAATAAATTTCATTTTACACATAATATACATACATATCATAGTACCATTCTAGTCTTTTATACTCTAATTTTCTTAAACTTTATTCTAATGTATTCTTCTACTAGGTAGATCCAGTCGGATATGGTACAATATGATTCTCTATCAAAATACTGGTCCAACTCCGATCTCCAGGTAGGAGTCTTCGGCAATACGTCATTCATAATTTCTAGCCAAAGCCCCAAGGTTAACACATTTGAATCCCAGGCTTGATATATGGCTTTCACCCTTGTGATAAACTCCTGGTAGACCGAATAATCTTGATCTATGTTTTCGAACAGGGTCTACCTCAACTCGTATAGTTGTCGGGCTAATGCTACCGAGCTCTCAAGTTGCTCTCTACTCAGGTTCCTCCCTGGGACCATTCTTACGATTAAACCTCCCAAATACATTTCTACCAGAGTCACTTCGGGCCTACTGGAACCTGGCGCATTACTCTGAACACGTACTTGGCTGGACCCTGAACTGTCTGTTATATTCAAGGGTACCGCACATATGGAAATGGCAGGAATAGGGCCTTCTGTTATCATCACTTCCTGATCATCAATTGGAAAGTTTGATCCTATCGAGGAACTATCCTCCTCAGAATCACCAGCTACTGGAGGTGTCCAGAGGTCAGAATCATTGCTTACTATCTCTTCTTCTGAACTATCTGAACTAGAGACCTCTGGTCTTAATTCCCATTGTTTTACCGTAGTTTCAGACCCAAATCTATGTCTAGCCATCCTGCAAACACTACTTAGTGTCAATTATGACGGCTTTATCATGGTATATCTTTCTATAAATCATCTATTCAGAGCATTTCTTAAGCCAGAATCCTTTGCTCTGATACCAAAATGTCACATCCTTATATTTATACATCTTAGGGATCATTCAGTAGCACTTAAACCACTTTCAGGGTCATTGAAGTCTAAACACTTAATCTGGAATTTTATTCATATCGAGTACTGTTCACTGTGGCAAATTCCAGATGAGTGACCTGATTTTGAAAATTTATAACTAATTCTATAAAAATCGAAATGAAGTGGTTCAAATTGCTACATGAAGCTAACTCAAATATATTTCAGGGAAAAATCATTGGTTGACCAATCCTTGACAAATCTCACGTGGGTCAACGTTTCAATCTTACTGTTCATCCAATGACTTTCTCCTGAATCCAGCATTCTGGTCCCAACTTTAACAATTTATATCTTTTCGTGTATACATCCAAATTAGACATTCTATATATAAAATTAAATCTTAGTATGTCTACTTTTTACCCTAAAAATTTCGTACATTAATTCAATCATTTACTATTTTTAATGATTTATCAAACATGAATGGGTCTTCACGAGTTACTGTTCACTGAGCCTATTTTCAGCATTTAGTCTTTACATACTCAAGCATACAGCCAACACATATCAGTCATACAGGCCAGATAACAATTAATATCAAATAATCAACTGTTATAAATTAGTGCATGATTAACTCCCTCATATTTTATTACATCATTTTCTGTCTAACAACCGGCAGCATAACTGCTACAATTCTTCTTTAGAAAGTAACTGATGTTGTACCGATTCGGTAATTCCCTTATGCGAACTACCATTCTACGTAGTACCCAGGAAAGACTGGATGAACCTGCTGGGTCCACTCACTTCCAGCCTCCTTAGACAGCACTACGTACACAGTACGTATCAGTTCCTTTCTTTGTTCCGTCTTCGTTGTCGGAATTTCGGCAGCCTACCGGCGTCTCTTAAGATTTCCAAATTTTATTTTGACAGAACCTCCCCTGTAATGTTATGTTTGGGAATGAGATTCAAAAGAATCCCAGTAACAACAATCATAACAAAATATGTAATGCAAAGTGACGGTGCTTGCTTGTGACTGTGTACAGATAAGTATGCTGCGTGCTTCCATATTCAATAACATATGATCATAGCATTGGAATAGAGCTTCAAGCATAACATATAGGATAACAATCAACCAAACAAAACAACACATCACAAAGACATTACATAAGAGCTAGGATTAGTTATTACCTCAAAAGCAGAGCTTCAGAACTTCCTTACTACTTCCAACTCCACCAGAACTTCCTTTCTTTCTTTCTTTCTCCTTCTCTCTCTTCTTTCTCTCTCTTTTCTTGCCAAAAACGTGGGATGCATAAAATGGGAGGGGAAGGGGGTATTTATAGCTTTAATGGATGGCATTCTTGTAATTTTGAAGCCATCTGAACATGTGGTCCTGGTTTTTCCTGGAATTTCCTATTTTCTTTAATTCTTTTTACTGCATCACCCTGGACACCTCATGGGACACCTCATAGGACACCTCACCACCATATTCTTCATGTGACGAAATTTGGAGGTTCTGGAAGCTTTCCGGTCCAATCTAGTACCGGCCCGGTCCATCGCCTCGAAAAACGTGCCGTTTTCAGAATCTGATGTTTCTGAAGATCCTTTTTATGTCTACTGACCTCACATTTAGTATCTAGACCCTTTATATCATTAACTTTTTAATACTGGGTCCAGACTCAATTACAGATCCCCTGCGAAATGACCAAAATGCCCTTGGTGCCCTATCTTGTCCTATTTTAATCCCTAAGGGCAAAATCGTCATTTCACACCTTTTTGGACCCGGTCAAAGCTTATACTGGCTCTAGTCAACCTTATTTAGACATGTCTTGACCTCTGGGTCTGTCCAAAATGACCAGAATATCCTATATTCATCTGCTGCCCTTTTTGTACAACATAGGGGCATTTTCGTAATTTCGCACTTTTCCGGGGTTCTGCTGGACACTGGCCCACCTATCAGTCCAAGAGTCTTATTGGGCCTCTAATGGCGCCATTTTCGGGCTTCCTGGGTCCATTACCTGTATGGAACGTATTACGAGGAATCTTCCTTTAACACAATTCATTGAATATTTTAACTATTATTTACCGAGTATATACCTTTTCCGGACACCGGCTCTTTTTCCCAGATATAGTGTCCTACTATGTTCAGGCATCCTTGGGGGTTATAACGGTCATCTGACCGAAGTCATCCGATCGCATTCAGCCTCTTTAAAAATACCGATAAATCTCCTACCCGGATCCCCGGAGGCCTCACACTCCGTCTGGATTTCTTTATTTTGTGAATAACTTTTCCTACAGACCTCCTATCGGTATCCTGTCAGTTTCCCGACATCCGCCCATAAAGGCGCATCATCCTGTATTTTCCCACTTATATCTGAAATCTAGGGTATCCGGTATAAATTTTTATAACTTTTGGACGATCTGTCCATTTCTGGCTATCTGGAGTCTTCAAAAATTCCGATATTAGGCTTGGTTACCCGGCGTCACCTGCCCTACCTTCTGGTAGAATCTGGGGCTGAAATGCTGTCGGGCAGTGCAAACCACTTCTGGCCTATTTTCTTTAATTATACTTTAGCCCCAGGGAACTTTTCCTTCTTTATAATTAAGTCCCTTAATTTGGCTAAAATTACACTTTAAGACCCCATATTTTTGTATTCCTTTCATTCCTAACTTTAAACTTTCCATAATTACATTTAGGTCCCTTAATTTCCTTTCTTTTGCAATTTAATCCTTTTCTTTACATAAAGGTACACATGTTTTTCCTGAAACAGAGCTCATATATTCCGTTTAATCTGTTCATAGGAACCAGTACAGAAAATTAAGGATATTACAGAATCCTAGTAGATTGGTTGTCAAAATTAATAAAAAACCTGAGCAGGGATAAAATAGTTTTAGGGTTTTTAGAGATTTATGCTATAAAAGTAGGGTGTATAAAGGTAACTTTTTTGGATTTTTGATTAAGATGAAAATGAGTTGGTTTGTTGAGAAATATGTTATGAAAGACTCTTGATAATGAAAATGTATCTATCCTTGCTCTCGCGTTTAAAATTAGAGTTTAGAAATCACTAAGTCTCAAAGAAAACCTCAATCGATCGATTGAGTCTAGAACCCTAATTTTCCTTAATCCCCTTTGATAAAAGCTAGTTTAATAACTATTAGTAAACTGTCATAAACTACTTAGTGTGTAAGATGAATTTAGATGATAAAAATGCCCTCGAATAGTCATCAATCAAAAACCCTAGATTTCAAGCAATTGAATTAATTAACAATGATCGCTGATAATAACCCAACTTTCTTAAACTCAAAACTAAAATATTCTATTAAAAGCATACATTCAAATCATCCATGTTCAATTACACAAATATTCAAATCATCCGAGTTCAAAATAAGAATGATCAATCGATATTCAAAAGTTGCTCATAAAATTAAAACTCTAGATCTAGCAGCAATCATAACATGATAAGATGCAAATTAAAATAGTAGAAACTCCCTGTTTGAGTCAATGAGCTCAAGATATATGATTCATCACCAAGAGACTAATAGTGAGAAGATGGTGTAGAAAGGTGGAGGAATATGTAAAAAGGTGTAGAATGATTGAAGATGTGGAGAGGGTGATCAAAGAGTGCTAGAGTACTACTTCTTAGCCTAATCAGGTTAAAAATCAGCTTCCTCATTGATAACAGCCTTCCTCCCCTTTTATTTCTGTATAACCTAATTCAAAACACGCATTTTCAGTGATTTCGTATTTTAGTCGTGACCAGGTCCATGTTTTGGTCATGACCTATAAACACAAAGAGTCTTCCAGAAGAATCAAGGTCACGATCAACGGACTCTTTAGTCATGACCAAAAGAGGCAGGAGCGTGATTTCACTTTCATTGACTTGTGATTTCTTTCCTGGCCTTACTCTCTTCCAAAATTCTTGCAATCTAACATAAAAGCTCACTGTAAAAGTCTAAATCAGTAAATAATAGAATATATGCAGTTTGAAAGAGTTAATTTACCATTTTATCCTTTAATAAGCACATTGCCACGTACAATCATGTATTACCACAAAAGTACAATTTAAGGCATAAAATGGATGGTAAAGTTGTTATAAAACTCTTAAAAGTGTCACAGAAACCATATACAAAGTGTGTCTTATCAATTCCCCCATGCTTGAACCTTTGTACTCCTAGACAAAGAAATGAATCACACCTAGAACAACGCTATTAAATTCAAGATAACAACATAATCCATAGTGTACCCAAAAATAAATAATTTGTCATCTTTTGAGAATGCAAAGGTGATAATGTGAGCAATGCCAAGTAATCAACTACTAAGTGAAATCAACCTCAACTATACGAGGGCAATAGATCCTCTCAAAGGGTTAAGTGTTTAGCTCTCTATTTCCTTTCATTGTTAGAGTTCTTTCGCTCAGATTCAAATTGGGAAACACCCTACCATATACTTGTAATGACTCTAAATCTCAGCAACTATATAACACTTATGCAAAGAATCAAGAGGTATTTTGTAACATCCTTACTTTGATATGTTTAAGGGACTAATCAGTAGCATTTAGAACCACTTACAAGACCTACAAGTCTATTAGCCAAATCTGGAATGTTACTCTTTCTCAGGTTACTGTTCATATGGGATTCTAGATTTTGCAATGAACTTCAAAAAATCATAATTAATTCTAGTAAAATCTAAATTAAGTGGTTAAAAAATGTACATGAAGATAACATCTTGAAATTTAAGGGAAAAAGAATTTTCAGACCAAATGATGTGTCAATCGATACAGTTTATTCGCCAAAGTTTATTGTTTATTTGGTCAAAAATCCTGGAAATAGATTCTGGTCCCTTACTTTG
This sequence comes from Leucaena leucocephala, assembly GCA_037074615.1. Taxonomy (NCBI): domain Eukaryota; kingdom Viridiplantae; phylum Streptophyta; class Magnoliopsida; order Fabales; family Fabaceae; genus Leucaena; species Leucaena leucocephala. The sequence goes on along the minus strand of CM073515.1, from coordinate 18,899,625 downwards.
GAAAATTAGTTCTCTTTGTACAGACATCTAAATAAAGCGTTATTGGTGTCAAAATGAAGCTTGGCATGTCATCTAAATGTCTGTAAAATTTCATACATTTATGAAGACATAGTAACCTAACGCTCTGCCTTAGAGAACATAGATAGTAATGCTAGGTGATGAATGAGATCCAAGTGACTTAAATTAGTCAGGATTTAAAGACAGACCAGGAGGAAACATAGCCCAGTCAAGAGTAGACTAAGACTGACAGATAGAAAGAGTTCAAAGATAGTAGAGAGGTATATGTAAGATAAGAAAAGAAGTTTGAGGTTTAAACAAAGTAAGGTAGCCACAGGTTCAAAGATAAAGTGACTCCCCTATTTCCTATGTAAGAAAGAGTAAAGAAGGGTTAGTCTATACCCTAATAAGAAGGTTATGTGGCAGCCTAAGTGAAAAAAGTAAATGATTCGGGATCCTGAATAAATGATCAGGACCTAGTGATTAAGGTGATTAAGGGATGGTTGAGCAAACTATGTAATAGTGATATGGCTTATGTTTCCATAAGTTATGATGAGAAGTTACATCTCCTTACAGTTGTCATATGATGACACGCATGTTAGAGAATGCTTAAATGATTGGATCTCTTTGCATATTATGCATGTTGAGTATGCTATGATGAATGAATACTCCCTTTACATTACATGCAAGGTAGAGTAGATATGATGAGAAAGTTTTGAAAAATTTATTGCTTCCATATCCTATGACATGCGGATAAATAATTTAACTTGGTGATGATAGAGCAATAGAAAAGTGATGAACAAAATAGTTAACTAGTTAATTCCTAAAGAATGGAATGAGAATTTATGATCAGACAATGATAGTCAATGGGATAGAGAATGAGATTAAAGATGAAAGATTAATAGTGAATTTATAGATAAATGATTATAGTACTTAGGACATATCCCTTTAGTAGGGATAAGATGAATGAATGATATGCTATGAATATGAAAGGAAATAAGATGCAGTTATGAAAGATGATGCGGCTATAAGAAAGAGCAATTTTTAAATAATATGAGTTAATGTTTTTACAATATAGCTATATTGCTCTTGCGATAGAGTAAGATTGCTTTTAAAATAAAACCAAGAGATGGGACAATATAACTCAGATAGAGTAAAGTCCCTCTGATGAGATGAATAGATGATGATAGCTATATGCATGGTAAAGCCTGTGTAGCTCTCTGTAGTAATGGATATAGTAAAGTTATAAAAGATGAGAATGATATGAGAAATTTCTGAGTGATAGAGGAAATTAGTAAAGTCTTAATAGAAAATATTGGCTTCTGTGATCATTTTTGGGGAATTATCTGTCGAGTTAACAACTATGTTGAAGTGATTAACCTTGTAACTTTGTTCGTTGGTTTAGATCTTCTAGAGATGAGAATACAGTACAATGGAATTGCAGTAGATTCCAGAGGATTGTAGTTAGATCCTAGTATGGCTCCTAGAGAATAGAATTCCAGGGTCACTGATAGATCTTGAAAAGGCTTACAATTTATCACAGTAGATCTTGAGGGTCGCAATAGACCTAGCCTAGAGAAAGTATTGAGCTATAAGTACAATATGTCTTTGGAAGGATGAATACTAAGGAAAAGTTAAGGTATATAAGCTTCACAAGTTGGTTAACTCATAACAGAGAAAGTACCCATTATGCTAGTTTTATATAGCCTTATTACTATCAGGGATTGAACTCAGAATCTCCTTACACGTAACAGGAACTAAGTGATCAAAGTTAAAGTTGTTAATCATGAGTCCCAATGATTTATAAGAATATTTCATAAGATATGAGAAAGGTTCAAATGAGGATAAAGAGATCCTAACTATGAGATTATAGAGAATAAGAATAAGAGACAAGTAAATCCTTCAGATGGGGATAAAGAGATTAGAAGGCCAGATAGACCCAAGAGAGATAGTGTAAGATAGGCCTAAGATAGTAAAGTACCAGGGTTAGAGCCTGTTAGCACCAGTGCTTCAAATTTTTATCTGCATATTTTAGTTAAGCGTGCTCAGGTAAGAGTAGCCCAATGATAGGTGACCCCTTGAGAAGTAATAGAAAAAGGTAAAGATGCCATAGAAATTGGTATATATGCACAAACTGTCATATCCCAATTTTTAGGCTTAGAAGCCCAGTATATAGCCTGAAAAAGGGATGCTACTAGACCCTGTTGAGTAGAGGTCTCAATAAATAAAGAAAATTATAATGATTAGTTTGATGCAACATAAAGTTTTGATATGAGGTCTCAAAAGATTTATATTAATTTTTGAAGAGAAGGAAAATTAATATAGTATTCTCTAGACCTCAGAATCAGATAAAATATGGCAGTAAATTCCTATAATTAATATAAGAATTTTTGAAACTGACAGAGCTCAAAAAGGAGTTCTGTAGAATTTACAACAGAATTTACAGTAGATTAAAAGACCAGATAAATAAGTTTCGGGGGAATTTCTCGGGAATTGAGCCTATGAAGATAGTGGATCATACAGAGGGTCCAGAATGGCACTTTATAGGTCCAATGATATTTCCAGATAAATATGTGGGCCAGGGCTAATAAAGACCGAGAAAATGAAGAATTATGAAAATGCCACTGAAGGTATGCCACTGTGTTGTGTCATTAAGTCAGAGTTAGACAAAGGGCATTATGATTATTTAACTAAGGTTAGATAGTTAAGAAAGGGTATCTGGATAGTTGACCAGGGTCAAGAGATACTCTGGTAAGGTATAAAAAGACACTAGTGCCCCTAGAAGTACTAAAGAGGTAGTAAGGGCATTTTGGTAATTTACTAAGGATGTTCCTTGGGAACCGAGCCACCAGAGTGCTTGGGCTTGGTTAGAAACCCAAGATGATATTTAAAGGCCCAAAAACGTAGCCCAAGAGTAAAGTGGGCCCAAGAGGCATTAAAATAATGTTTTAGTGCTTTTTCAATAAAGTAAAGTCAGCCAGTCCAAGATAGAACTGGGTAAAGTGATCTGGAATCATGAAAGGACATAAATGGGGCCCACAATGTGCCACATGGCATGATTACAGTAAAAGAAGAAAAGAAAAGGACACATGGCATGATTATAGAAAAAGGAGAAAAAGCAAGAGGACACATGGCACGATCTCGGCCGTCCATTCAGGGAAAAGACTCTGGAACTCTCTGGAAAGGCTGAGTCAGCTGGTGAGGTGTCCCAAGGGCCCCACATTTTGCCACATATACCCTTGAGGTGTCCCTTGAGGTGTCCTACGTGATGTCATGAGTGGTGAGTCATCAGGGAGGGTGATGTCATCGTGATGATGCAGGCAAAGCTTCTTGAGGAAGCAAGCAATCTGGGCCATTCATCATGAATCAATCTGGACCATTCATTCCACCTCCTCTCACCTATAAATAGGCCACTCCCCTCCCATTTCAAGGCACACCACGGATCTAGCATGAAAAGGAAGAGAAAGAAGAGACGTAGAGAGAAAGAGAGAAAGAAAGAAAGAAAGGAAAGAAAGGAAAGAAGGAGTTCTGGTGGAGCCAGGAGCAGTCTAAGGAGCCGAGGGACTGGGCAAAGCTTAGGAATGAGATAAGAAAGTTATCTAGTCCCTGCTCTAATAAAGTATAGGATTTCTCTTAGTGGTTAGAATAGAGAAATATCTCTATTAATAAAGGTAGCTAAAGGTAGAAAGAAATACAGGGGAATGTCAGATTAAGGATATTTCCCCTAGCTATGCATGAGTTAAATAGAGCTATACTAATAGAGTAATAATGAAAATATTATTATGCTATGTGTAGGCTCTAACCTATGGAAAGAATGAACCTTAGAGCAAAGGCTAAGAGCTAGAAGAAAAGCTACATGTCAGGTAGTGAACTAATCCTAAACTTGTATGCATTGAATGTTATGCTTGATGTGCTATGGCTTTGTTGAATTGTGTTGAACATGTGCTTATGTATGAATCTCTGTTCCTATGATTACTTTGGCCAATTGTATTTCATATGTAACATGGAAGCATGCACATTAGACAATATGAACACTTTCACAAGCAAGCACAAGTATTCACATTAATGCATGCGTTGTTTAGTACTATTTGCTATTGAGATTTCCTCAGAAATCTCACCCCTTCCATATCAATCCAATTACAGCAGGTCATCTCAAGATGGAGGAGATAAAGATGCATGAAGAGATGTTAATTGCTTAGTATGATTGATATGTGATTCATGTATGTATAATTGCTGGAAATTGTCACTATGAACAGTAACTCGTGATGGAGGCAGTGACATTTGAGCTGTAACTATAAATAGTAAATGATTGAATAAATTTATGATATTTTAACATTAAATAGTAGACATTCCAAGCTTCGATTTGATATATAGAACGTCTCATTTGGATGTCTACACATAAAGATATGATTTATCAAAGTTGGGACGAGAATGCTGGAATCAGGGACAGGACGTAGGAGGAACAGTGATTTCGGAACGTTGACCGATGTTGACCTGTTCAAGTATTTGTCAATGAGTCATTTTTACCTGAAATATTATTATGTTAGCTTCGTCTAGCAATTTGAAACACTCCATTCTGATTTTTATAGAATTAGTTATGATTTTTTGAAGTCAGGTCACCTCTCTGGAATTTGCACAGTGAACAGTACTCGCGAGAGTAAAATTCCAGATTGAGTAATTTAACTTCAACAACCTTGGAAGTGGTTCTAGATGCTACTGTTTGGTCCCTAAGACGTAAAAAAATAAGGATATTATACAAAGCTATATAAAATATTAGAAAGAGATATGAAAAGCTAGAAAGGGTTATGAACAGTAAGAGACTATAACCCTTATGTCAAGTCCAAATGAAATAAATTTAAAAGATATACTATGATATAGCCAGGGCTAGATATGCCATGTTATGGTATGAAAGATACGAAATGAGAAATGCTATAAAGAGTATGTAATGAGATATGTTATGAGGAATATGTATTGAGAAGTACGATATGAAGTAGCTTTATAGCTAGCCTTGTAAACTGATTGAGAGGCTCTATTTTTTAAAGGGACAAGACGTTTGAATGATAAGTTACATGTGAAAGAGCAAATGAGAGCTTTCACTCCTTGCATGAAATGCCATGCATTATGTTATGTTATGTTTGTAAAATATACTAAAGCTCCAAATGTTAGAGTAGTGCAAGCTCTATATGATAGAGTTTTGCAAGCTCTCAGTGTTAGAGCTGTGTATATTAAGAGAAGGAATGCTTGAGCTCTGATGTTAGAGATTTGCATTCATGGATAGGTATATAGTCCTATAATATGTTGGCCAGGCATTATGCATGTTAAGTATGTGCTCCTATATGCTCCTATTTAGTAGTGAAGCAACAAAAGAAAGAATGATGACATAAGCCCTCTCTCTGTATTATGATGAATTATTAAAGATGATAAGAAGAATAGAAATGTAATGATATGAAAGTGAGAAATGAAGTTGCGGATGTTCAGAGAATTCCGCTAGATACTCAGATGAGTAATAAGTGATTGCACTAAAAAGTATGATAAGTTGTTAATAGAAACTCCAGAATATAGTAGTATTCGAGGGAGTTTGATATGAAAGAAATGGACACTACTCACAAGTCTATAATGGTGAGAAGTCCATATGCAGTAGATGTATAACAAGTAAGCAAGTAATAGAATAAACTAGAGTTCAACTCTTATTGAGTTGATTCATGATAGAAGAATGATCATAGTAAAAATATGAAGATTTACGGACATGAAAAGTACTATGCTAAGATGTCAAAATAGAAGATAAAAGGTAAATGCCCCAATCCTTAGTCATAAAGAAGACAAGGATACCTATCCAAGATTGTTGACTGAGGTACTAAGTAAATTTGAGGACGAAATTTATTTTAAGGGGGTAGAAATATCATATCCTACTTTCTCCCTATATGTATAATACTGATAGTGGAAACAGGTTTGGAAAGGATTGTTACAAAGATCAGAAAAAAAGATAAAGGTTAGATGAGTCTTAAGGGAAGAGAAGGACTAAAACGCAAAGCAGAAAAGGGTAAAGGCAAAAAGTGAAAGTAAAAGCAAAAGTTGGGCCCTTAAGTGTAAATTTCAAAAGTTAAAGGACTTAAATGCAAATAGCCAAAAGTTTAGGGGCTTAAGTGCAATTATTCAAAAGTTCAAGGACCTAAATGTAATTATGAGAAAGTTGAGTTGAAACAGGCCAAAAATGCTCGGAATCAGATAAGACCCAAATTTTACCACTAGATAGACAAAGTGATTCTAGTCAGTTTAAGGAGTAATATAATTTCGATTTGAGGTTCCAATTAATTAATATAAATTCCTTAAGTCAGAAGGAATTATTGCAGTATTTTTCAGACATCTGAATCAGATGAAAATGCCCCTGGATGCCCATATTGTACCAGTGATGGATAGAGGGCATTTTGGTTATTCTGGACAGGCCAAAAACGTCCAAGATAGTATAAAGATGATTAGTTAGAGCCAGTATACACCCTGAGTTAGTAAAAAGAGTTGTGAAATAGCAATTATGCCCTTACGGTTAATATAGTGCAAGACAGTAAACCAAGGGCATTTTAGTCATTTCCCAAGGGATCTTACAAGTATGTCAATGGTAGCAAGAATCTAGATACTAGATTTAAGGTCAGAAAGTATATTATGGAATCTTAGAAAAAATAGATTTATAGAATAGTCTGATTTTTGGGGAGTCAGATCGAACTGGTACCATATTGGATTAGAATTTTTCCAGAAGGTTGCCCCATTAGAATTTTGCCACATAACTCCTTTGAGGTGTCCCTTGTTATGTCATTGCATTTATTTCCTTTATGGCCCAATTCATAAGACAACTCTCCCGATCCTATTTATCAGGGTATTTTATTTCACTGTAAAATCCCGTAAGAATTCTACAGGATTCCTTTTCTGACTCTGTCAATTTTATAAATTCTTATATTAAATATAGAAATTTTCTATAAAGTTTCATCTAATTTTGAAGTCTAAAAACAATGCAATAATTATTCTGACTTCAAAAATTTATATCAATTAATCGGGACCTCAAATCAAAATTATGTGTTACGTTAAACTGACCGGAATATTTTTGTCTATCTACTGGTAAAATTTGGGTCTTATCTAATTGTGGGCATTTTTGGTTTGTTTCGGCTCAACTTTCTCATAATTATATTTAGGTCCCTAAACTTTTGAATAATTATATTTAAGCCCCTGAACTTTTGACTATTTGCATTTAAGTCCCTTAACTTTTGAAATTTACACTTAAGGGCCCAACTTTTGCTTCTACTTTCACTTTTTGCCTTTAACCCTTTCTGCTTTGGTTTTAGTCCTTCTCTTCCCTTAAGACTCATCTAACCTTTATCTTTTTTTCTAATCTTTGTCATAATCCTTTCCAAACCTCTTTTCACTATCAGTATTATACAGATAGGGAAAAATTAGGATATGACATCGTTTAGGGTTGAAATGATAAAGATGGGCAACTTGAAATGGAATATGAAGAATAGAAAGTACTTTATGCATTCAACAATAGATATGTAGCATGAATTCATGTCTCTAGGATGTAGTTGTGGTAATTGTGCTAATAAGAGTTAATAACGGTGCCTTCTTGTCTTATCTTTTCTTTTCTTTATGTTTTCTTTTTCTTGCACTCTCTTCCTTTTTATTTTTCAGTGCAATATGCTTGTTTTCTGTTGTTCTTTTATGCACCTTGTCACATCCTTACTTTTAACCTCAATTATACTCCACTAGAAGTGATTGGAACTAATTACATGATCATTTGCTTTGAAAATATCCATTTCCAAAAGATTTGCTTTCGGGTACTGTTTACTGTTACTGTTCATTTGTAATTCCAGAACATGTATCCTACTTTGAAAATTCATAATTAATTGTAGAAAAATCAAAATAATGTGGTTCCAATTTCTAATGAAATCTCTTTCATAAATATTTGAGGGAAAAATATGAAACTAAGGTTTTCTGGTCCAAATGAAATCAGTTTATTGGTTAAAATTCACTGTTCATTTGGTAAAAATCTGGAAGTTCCAGTTTCTTTGCTTAACTTCAAAAATTCATTTCTCTTTGATTACTTATCCAAATGAACTGTGTTACATATGGAATTAAATATCTAGATGTCCTCTTTAAGCTCACCAAATTTAATAGAAAAATTCTTTCATTGATATATGAAATCATTCCGTGAACGTCACTGCCTCTCAGCACTCGTTTTATCTCAATTCCATATCTTACTTCCAAATTTGGAAAATCATAACAATTCGGATACTTATCCAATTAAGGCGTTATTGGTGTTCATTTAAAGCTATGTATATTAAATTTAATCGTGCCAAGTTTCAGTCTAAAACTCGTTGATTTAGATGTCATAAACATTGTCAAATTACCACGGCCTCAAAATAGGGTTACAGAAACATACACCATACACACTAGCATATCATCCCATATTGTCATGTAAGTCATATAACTTGTTATACAAACTTAATCATCAAAAATTAATCTCTTCCCTTGAGAGGATCCAGCACCTAAAACATAGTTATGCATGTGGAAGGAATGAGATTTCATGGAAATCCCAATAGCAAGTTACACAAACTATAATATCATGCATGAATAATTGTATGCTTAACATGTTATCATGTGATGGGAGCTACTTCATAATGGTACATAAGCAAACTCTAACATGCATATTGTCATGAAATAACTTGCAAGGAGTTGCAATCATTCATACTTCATCATAACATGATGACATAAGCTCAAGCTCAACCAAACACCATAATCAACAAGCAAGCAAAACAATTAAACAAACATGAGTTATAGTTAGGTATCCTTGCTACCTCTTAGCTATCTTGGTCAAGACCTTCTTGAAGTGCTTTCCTTCCTTCACAAATGTCAAAACCTAGCCATTACAACATAATATCAAGTTACAACTCAACTTGAAACCAAATCCAAGACTAGGTTTTCACTAGCTCCCTTTCTTTCTCTAATTTATGTTTCCTACTTCCACCTTTCCTAAATAAATTCTCATGGTTCATTTCCACATAATTTTTCATGTAGAATCCAAATATGAAATCAGAATTTCCAAAATCAAAACATACCAATTGCTACAGTGCCAAACCGAAATGCATGCTCTTGTTTTCCAAAAATTCTGATTTTGATTCCAATGCTTCCAATACTTGTTCTCCTACTTTATCCCACACAATTTTCCATTTTAAACTCATTGGAAGCATCAAAATCATGAAATTCCATCATATGAACAGTTCCATGTACAGTACCAGCAAGAACACAAGCTTATACCACTTGATTCTAGCTTGTTTAAGCTTGTCTAAACTATCCATAACATAAAACTCATATTTTAACCACATATGAGAAGCACTTCCAGCAGCAACCATAAGGGAAATATAGCATGAAAACCCCTTAAAAGCATGAGCTAACTTGCTAGAACAAAGCTCAAGATCAAGGGAGATGATTACCTTGCTTGTTACTTCAATCTGGTTGCTTCTTTCTTGGTTGAATGGAAATTTTGCAAGAGTTTCCCTATGGTTCACCATGCATGCTGAAGTGTTCTGAATAGGGGGTATTTATAGAGGAATTTGGGTTGAAATGAATGGCCAAGATTGATTTGGTTACTATTTGATCTAAAGGCTCACATTTAATCTTGGATTTTACTTTTTCTAAAAAAGAATAATTATTACATCATGTGGGACAGATCATGGGACACCTAAGAGGTTTAGGTGGCGTGCTGCCCATGCAAGGAACCTTATGGAGAAATTCCAGTCCAATCCGGTACCGATCAGCGCAGTTTCACAACAACCGAACTGTGTTCTGTTCCTAATTTTTTATAATATACTAGGATATGTATTCTATCCTAGAAATTAATGTCTAGGCTTCTCATATCATTGAAAATATTAGACTGAGTATTTATCTGCCATCCATCCATTAAAAAATGACCAAAATATCCTTGGTATCCTTTCGTGCACTGTACTGACCCTAAGGGCAAAATCGTCATTTCACACCTTTTTATACTGCGTCATGGTGTATATGGGCTCTAAATAATCCTATTTATACTATATGACACGTTTTTAGCCTATCTAGAGTAACCAAAACAATCTCCATCCACTACTGGTATAGTATGGGCATCTAGGGGCATTTTCGTTATTTTACACTTTTCCTGGACTGCTCTGGTCTCTAGCCCACATAAACTGTCCAGTCACCTTAATGGGCTCATGATGGCGCCATTTGGGCCTCACTATGGGCTTATTGCCTGTATTGCCTTTATGGCCCAATTCACACTATAGCTTCCCCGATCCTATTTATCGGGTATTTTATTTCACTGTAAAATCCCATATGGTTTCTCTAGGATTCCTTTTCTGACTCTCTCAATTTTATAAATTCATATATTAAATATATGAATTTTCTATAAGGTCTCATCTGATTATGAGATCTAAAAAATACTGTAATAATTCCTTCTGACTTCAGAAATTTATATCAATTAATCGGGACCCCAAATCAAAATTCTGTGTTGCGCTAAACTGACCGGAATATTTTTGTCTATCTACTGGTAAAATTTGGGTCTGATCTGATTTCGGGTATTTTTGTCCTGTTTTGGTCAACTTTTCCATATTTAGATTTAGGTCCCTTAACTTTTGAATAATTGCACTTTAGTCCTTGAACTTTTCATTAATTGCATTTAGGTCCCTCCTTTTTCTTCTACTTTCACTTTTCACCTTCAAACTTTTAAATTTTCATTTTGGTCCCTATTATTTCTTTAGTTATTAATCCTTCCCTTTCCTTTCACAATCTGATACAGTTTATTCCAAGAATCTTATATCCATTGCAGATAAACTGTACAGGTACATCAGGTCAGAAAATTGGGGATATGACATTTCTCTCACCCTTAAAATAAATTTCGTCCTCGAAATTTACATTACATATACATTAAGGAAATAGTTCAAGGTATATCTCTTTCATCCTTTCCTCTGCTTCCCAGGTAGCTTCATTCTCGATTAATCCCTTCCATACCTCCTTAACTAGAGGGATATGCTTATTTTCCAACTGCTTGACCTTTCTATCTATAATCTGTACTGGTCCAACTTCATAAGTTAGGTCATCTCGCAATGCAATATCATCCTGCTCAATCACATGTGATAGATCTGAAACATACGTCTTTAGCTAATTTTTAAGCCACTGATCCTACTCTTGAGAGGATCTAAAATGGTCCAATGTATCTCTAGGGTGCAGCTTTTTCACTTTGATCGATTGTCCAGCTCCTGTCGTCGGAGTTAACTTAAGGAATACATGCTCTCCTTCTTTAAAATCCAACGGCTTCCTTCTAACATCAGCATAACTCTTTTGTCTGCTTTGAGCTGTTAATAGCCTTTTTCTAATCTTATTAATCTGTACTGTTGTCTGGTCTACTATATCAAGACCAAACATCCTCCTTTCACTCAACTCCACCCAGCATAAGGGAGATCTACACTTTTGTCCCTACAGCGCTTCAAATGGAGCCATCTGAATGCTAGCTTGATAACTGTTGTTATAGGCAAACTCTATCAACGGCAGATGGACATCCCAACTTCCTTTGAAATCCAAGACACAAGCTCTCAACATATCCTCGAGCGTCTGGATCGTTCTCTCAGATTGACCATCTGTCTGAGGATGGTAGGCTGTACTAAATCTGAGAGTAGTGTTCATTTCTTTATGTAAAGTACGCCAAAAGTTTGATGTAAATCGAGGATCTCTGTCAGAAATGATACTACTGGGAATACCATGTAGTCTAATAATCTCTTTTACATAGAGTTTCGCCAGCTTCTATAGAGAATCCTTTTTATTGATTGCCAGGAAATGAGCCGACTTCGTTAATTGGTCAATTACCACCCATATAACATCATGCTTAGTAGGAGTCATGGCAGTCCTTCAAAAAAATCCATGGCAATGCTGTCCCATTTCCACTCGGATATCTCTAGTGGTTGTAATTTCTCTGCTAGCTTCTGATGCTCAACTTTCACCTTTTGACATGTCAAACATTTGGACACATAATTTACAACATCTTTCTTCAATCCAGGCCACCAAAATAAACTCTTCACATCATGATACATCTTGGTCATACCTAGATGTATTGTATACCTACTTTTATGTACCTCCCCTAGTATCTTTTCTCTCAATCCCATTGCATTGGGAATATATGGTCGTCCCCTAAATCATAGTAATCCATCTTGGGACACATCAAAGTTTTTAGTTTCCCCTCTTTCCAGCTTACCTTTGAAAATTTCAGCGAGCCTATCCTGCTCTTAAGCCTCTTTTATCTCATCCTCAATAAAAGCTTTAATCTGCATTCCTCCATAAGAACTTTCTGATGTCTACATTTGATACAGAGGACTCTAATCTCAAACATCTTCTATTAGTTCTAGCTCTTTGATCATGAGACTAGCAACCTGCATCACCTTTCTGCTCAAGGCATCGGCCACTACATTAGCTTTTCCTGGATGGCATTTGATATGGAAATCATAATCCTTCAGAAATTCCATCCATATCCGTTGCCTCATGTTTAATTCTTTCTAATCTTGCAGGTACTTTAGGCTTTTATAATTACAGTACAGTTCTATGGTAGCTCCATACAAGTAGTGCCTCCATATCTTGAGAGCATAAACTACTGCTGCAAGCTCCAGATCATGAGTGGGATAATTCTCTTCATGTGGCTTTAACTGCCGAGAAGCATAGGCTACCACTTGTCCCTGCTGCATCAACACATATCCCAACCCTTGCTTGCCAGCATCAGTGTAGACTACATAAGTCTGAGTTGGGTTTGGAATAATCAGCACAGGAGTTGTGGTTAATCTTTGCTTTAGTTCATGAAAACTGGCCTCACACTTCTCATCCCACTTGAACTGCTGATTCTTTCTGGTCAGCTTGGTTAACGGTAGAGCAATTCGAGAAAAGTCCTTAATAAATCTTCTATAATACCCTGTTAAGCCCAGAAAACTTATGATCTCTGTCACTGTCCTTGGCTGTTTCTAGCTTAGCACTGCTTCAACTTTGCTAGGATCTACAGCTACCCCTTCGTGGGATATGACATGACCGAGAAATTTGACTTCTTGTAGCCAAAACTCACATTTACTAAGCTTAGCATAGAGTCATTTCTCTTTAAGAGTACTAAGAACAATTCTCAAATGCTCTTCATGCTCTACAGCAGATTTGGAGTACACCAGGATATCATCAATGAAAACTACCACAAACTGATCTAGATAAGGCCTGAAGATTCTATTCATGTAATCCATAAAAATTGCAGGCGCATTGGTCAGACCAAAGGGCATTACCAGAAATTCAAAATGACCATATCGAGTCCTGAACACAGTCTTTGAAATATCATCTGCTTTGATTTTGTGTTGGTGAAAACCTGATCTCAGATCAATCTTAGAGAATAAGCTTGCTCCAACCAACTGGTCTAGCAAATCATCAATTCAGGGAAGAGGGTACTTATTCTTAACAGTAATCTTATTCAACTCCCGATAATCAATGCACAATCTGAGATTGTCATCCTTCTTCTTGACAAATAACACTAGAGCACCCCACGGAGAAACACTGGGTCGGATGAAACCCTTATCTAATAGCTCCTCTATCTGCTTCTTAAGTTCAATTATCTCATTGGGAGCCATACGATATGGGGCTTTAGATATTGGTCCAGCTCCAGGTATGATGTCAATTGCAAACTCCGCTTCTCATTTTGGAGGCAATCCCTGAATCTCCTTTGGAAATACTTTAGGAAATTCTTTGACCACTGGAATCGCTTCAATTCCTTTTTCCACTTCTGCTTGCACAGAAAAGAAGACCATATATCCCTGACATCCTTTTCGTAAACATCTATCTGCTTGAGCCTCCGTCAGGAAATTCAGTTTCACTTCTGGATTCATATTTGGGGCTTGTGGACAAAGAACTAGAGTTTTGTTCTTACAATCTAGCATTACATTATTGGCAGACAACCAATTCAATCCAATTATGACATCAATCTCATGGAATGGCATGTATATTTGGTCAAGAGTAGTGCAACAACATTCATATCGAATGACACTATTTAGGCAGACATCTGATGTAACTACTTTAGCATTTGTAGGGGTTGTGACACATATGGCATAATGCAGCTTGCTAATTGTAAGGCCCAAACATTTAGCACATTCATAAGAAATAAAGGAATGACTTTCACCCGAATCAAACATAGCAATCACAGCATGATTATTGAGATAGATGATACCTTGGATCATCTTGGGTGATCTTTGTGCCTCTTCCCTTGTCATTGCAAACACTCGCCCTTGAGTGCGTGGGCTTTGATCCTCAGCTGCTTGAAGACAACTCCTAGAGAAATGTCCAGGCTTCCCACATGTGTGACAGACATTCTGCCCCATCAAGCATGGTCTGTCTCCATAGTTCTTCCCACATTTGTCACATACTCTAGACCTCTGATCTCTATTATTTGTGTTGCCCCTGTAATTCCCTCTGCTAGGTTTTCAGTTCTGCTGCCACTGCCTTTTCCTTTTCTTGTTTTAGCCACTGCCACTGGCTGTATTTCTATTCTGGTTAGGTCTCTCAGGAGCAATAGTCTCTCTGCTCACCGATTTCATTAGCATCCAGTGATTCAGGCTGTTCTTAATAATTCTACAGGCCTCTACTACTTTATTGAACTGATAATATTGTTGGGGGGTCATCTTATCCTTCAGAGTAGTATTTAATCCCTTGATCATTGTAACATCCTTACTTTCATATGTCTTAGGGACCATTCAGTAGCATTTAGAACCACTTACAAAACCTTGGAAGTCCGTTAGCCAAATCTGGAATTTTACTCTTTATCGGGTTACTGTTCATATGGTATTCCAGATTACGCAATGAACTTCAAAAAATCATAATCAATTCTATAAAACTCGAAATGAAGTGGTTCAAAAAGCTACATGAACATAACATCTTGAAATTTAAGGGAAAAATAATTTCTAGACCAAATGATTATCCAATTGATACAGTTTATTCGTTGAAGTTTACTGTTCATTTGGTCAAAAACTCTGGAAACAGTTTCTGGTCCCTGATTTTGGAAAATTATTTTTCTTGATATACACATCCAAATGAAACGTTCTACCTATGAACTTAAACCTCTGGATGTGTACTACATGCTCATAAAATTTCTTGAACTAATTCCTTCATTTGCTAGGTCAAACTGAAGCCGTAACAAAACTGCTTCAGGACCTACGTTTTTACCATTTCAGTTTCTTTTCTTTCATTTCCAATAATTGTTTCAGCATGCACAAGCCATCAAATAAGCTTCTTAACATTCATATACATCATGTACATATGCCATAAGTATTACAATAGTTTCATCACATAAATGGACATCTTACATGGCATTTACATACATGGATAATTTATAGTATATGCTACAATCTCAATTCTTCACTTCCTTTCTTCCATTCTTTAGCTCATCTCCATGCATAGCTTTTCTTCATGCTTGAAATTGGTTGGTTATGGGAGAGTGAGATTTTAGGGAATCTCAGTAGCAAACATTACCACTTAAATATGCAAGATGGATGCTAATGCATGATATGTAATTTCATTAACTTTCTTTTATTAGTGACATGCCATCATGCTACAAACTTTTACATAAATTGCATGGCCATGGAAACATGTTATTCATAACACATTCAACATCATTTATCATGTCACAATATCATTCAAATAACATATACATGTCAACACATAAGCATACCACATAAAGCACATAAAGAGGTAAGTTCACTACCTTGCACTTAAGCTTTCCTCTTGACCTTAGCCCTTGCTCCCTAGCTTTCCAACCATGAAGCATTTATGTCCATCACTTCCCAATATCTTCTTGGATGTTTCATGGTCCTAAACACATTCATATTCATACATAACTCATTAGGACTCATGAACTCCAACCATGTTCAAGACTAACTTTGTTACACTCTTTATTGTCGTAACTTTCTCTAATTTTCACTAATCCACTTGGCTCTTGAACCAATTGATGTCTTGACTTTACCCTACACAATTTCATCTTTTGAATCCATTTATGAGCTTAGAGTCATGAAATTCCAGCTCCTTCATGGCCTGCTGTACAGAACTGAACATAAGCATACAATTCTTTCAAAAATTCTCATTTTGATTCTAATGCTTCCCATACTTGTTTCTCCACTTTACCCCACACAACTTTTCATTTTAAAACCATTGGAACCATCAATATCATGAAATTCCAATCACTGTTCATGCGAGTGAACAGTAACCGTAAGGAATCTCAAAGACTACAACCTTGAGATTTTAGTGTTTCCAAGGTTCAAAACCTTTCCAATCCTATTTATCGGGTATTCTATTTTACCATAAAATCCCGTAAGAATTCTACAAGATTCCTTTTCTGACTCTGTCAGTTTGATAAATTCATATATTAAATATAAGAATTTACAGTAAAGTTTCATCTGATTCTGAGATATGAAAAATACTGCAATAATTCCTGCTGACTTCAGGGATTTATATCAATTAATCGGGACCTCAAATCAAAATTCTGTGTTGCGTTAAACTGATCGGAATAATTATGTCTATCTACTGGTAAAATTTGAGTCAGATCTGATTCCGAGCATTTTTGGCTTGTTTTAGCTCAACTTTTCCATAATTACATTTGGGTCCCTGACTTTTTGCTTAATTACATTTATATCCCTAACTTTTTGGATATTTACATTTAGGTCCCTAAACTTTTGAAAATTACAACTTTTGGCCCAACTTTTGTTTCTACTTTAACTTTTGGCCTTTAAACTTTTCCAATTTTCGTTTAGGTCCCTTTCTTCCTTTAAGACTCATTTAACCTTTATCATTTCTTCTTCTGATCTTTGTCATAATCCTTCTTAAACCTCTTTCCACTATCAGTACTATACAGATAGGGAAAAATTAGGATATGACAATCATCCTCTCCGTCATCCATCGTTCATCATCCACCTGTCGCAGGTAAGTGGAATACTGGGAAAGACGGATAAACTTTGCTAAGTATCCATCATAAGATTCTTTTTCTCCTTGTCTCAGCACAAGGAATTATGCTTCTCGTTCATCCTGCACTGACTGGGGAAAATACTTATCATAAAACTGTTCAAGGAACACTTCCTATGTGATAGCAATGTGTCTGGCCTGCAATACTAGCTCTATATTCTTCCACCATCTGTCGGCATCTCTCTCTAACTAGTAGATTTCCATCTGTGCTTTACTCTCAGACGGACAACCCAGTACCTTAAAGATCTTCTCCAGTCTACTGATCCAATCCTCCGCTTTTTGTACATCAAATGTTCCCTCGAACGTTGGAGGACCATGTTTATAGAACTTAGCCATCCATTGTTGAATACCAGCAGGATCTATTGTCTATCCTATATGTCTTGGCTGTTCTATTTTCTGTTGAACTATCTCTGGTTCTGTATTAGCTATACCAGCAGATTCTGGTTGCCGTAGATTCTCTACCACTTCTGTTACAGTCACTACTATGGCAGCATCCCTTTCATGTTCACTCTTTGCTTGAGCAGCTCTTACTTCCTCTATCAGCTTCTGCTGCTGTTCTAGCCGTTCTAAAATCAACTGGTTAATGTCTCTGGCATTTTAGGGTTCACTCGAAGAACTAGCTTTTCTTATTCTTACCATTTTGTTTTACTATCGTAATATGAAATAGGAAAGGAATATTATAAGTAACATACTTTATATTTCATTCAAAACATAGCATACAGCAAGTTTAACATCATTACATAAACTCTTCATAACATACACACATACATGTATTATGTCATTACTAGTCAAAAGCACATAGATTACAGTAACATTCATACATATAGCTATTACACTATGTTTTCTCATAATGGATCATAATAAATTCCCTTACCATGTAGATCCAATCATGGATATCCTCAAAGGGTTCCTTTTCAAAGTACTGATCTAACCCTTCTCTCCATGTTGCTGTAAGAGGCAAAATATCATCCATGATATTAACCCAAGCTTCTAGGGTAAGAGTATCTGGATTATATGCTCGATAGGCCTCTCTTACCCTTGCTATGAAGTCTTTATAAACTCTATAGTCTTGATCAACACCTCTAATCAACATTCTTCCCATCTCATATAGCTGCTTTGTGAGTTCCACAGCTTTCCTGAAATGTTCTTCATCCATATCCTCCCCAGGGGTTAACTCAATTATCTGATAGTTACCCAGATATATCTGTACCATTAACTTCTTGGTTCCACTTGGACCTGAAATATCTGTAGGGTCTGGTCTCTGACTAGGTCCAGGTATATCAGCTACATGACTAAGTTCAGGTATATTAGCTACATGACTAGGTTCAGGCACATTAGCTGTATGGCTAGGTCCAGGTATATCAACTGGTTTAGGTACCTGACTCGGTCCAAGAACATCTATCTCATCGGCCTTCCTAGGCACAGGGTCTGTTACACCCCCAACATAAGAGTAACCCACATCAGATTGTTCCTCTTGAGGGTTTATCATCTCTATATCATCTATCTGACCTGCATCTCTTTCTAATACAATATTCATAGGTAGGGCTGGGTTAGGTTCCTCAAGTTCATCCTCTTCTGATGGTATATCCTCATCTGATATTTCCTCTTCTTCATCATTATCCTTATCCATCTCATTTGATCCCACAGAAGAATTATCTAACCTGCCCAATTCTGATTCACTACTAGAATCCCGGATATTGATCACTGGGGGAAGACCAAACTCAGGATCATGTATGAAAGCATCTATCTCTTCTGAGTTCCACCCTGATCTATCAGAACTATAGACTGCGGGTCTAGGGTCCCCCTGGTTCACTGTAGTCTCTGATATTCTAGACTCAGTCATTGGTATCCTGCAATAATTAACTTAAGGTCAATTATGCAGATGTTCACTTATGTATCAGTCTATAAATAATCTAATCATAGCATTTCCTAAGCCAGAATCCTTTGCTCTGATACCAAAATGTCACATCCTTACTTTTAACCTCAATTATACTCCACTAGAAGTGATTGGAACTAATTACATGATCATTTGCTTTGAAAATATCCATTTCCAAAAGATTTGCTTTCAGGTATTGTTCACTGTTACTGTTCATTTGTAATTCCATAACATGTATCCTACTTTGAAAATTCATAATTAATTGTAAAAAAATCAAAATAATGTGGTTCCAATTTCTAATGAAAGCTCCTTCATAAATCTTTGAGGGGAAAATATGAAACTAAGGTTTTCTGGTCCAAATGAAATCAGTTTATTAGTTAAAATTCACTGTTCATTTGGTAAAAATCTGGAAGTTTCAGTTTCTTTGCTTAACTCCAAAAATTCATTTCTCTTTGGTTACTTATCCAAATGAACTGTGTTACATATGGAATTAAATCTCTAGATGTCCTCTTTAATCTCACCAAATTTAATAGAAAAATTCTTTCATTGATATATGAAATCATTGCATGAACGTCATTGCCTCTCAGCACTCATTTTATCTCAATTCCAGATCTTACTTCCAAATTTGGAAAATCATAACAATTCAGATACTTATCCAATTAAGGCATTATTTATGTTCATTTAAAGCTATGTATATTAAATTTAATCATGCCAAGTTTCAGTCTAAAACTCGTTGATTTAGATGTCATAAACATTGTCAAATTACCACGGCCTCAAAACAGGGTTACAGAAACATACACCATACACACTAGCATATCATCCCATATTGTCATGTAAGTCATATAACTTGTTATACAAACTTAATCATCAAAAATTAATCTCTTCCCTTGAGAGGATCCAGCACCTAAAACATAGTTATGCATGTGGAAGGAATGAGATTTCATGGAAATCCCAATAGCAAGTTACACAAACTATAATATCATGCATGAATAATTGTATGCTTAACATGTTATCATGTGATGGGAGCTACTTCATAATGGTACATAAGCAAACTCTAACATGCATATTGTCATGAAATAACTTGCAAGGAGTTGCAATCATTCATACTTCATCATAACATGATGACATAAGCTCAAGCTCAACCAAACACCATAATCAACAAGCAAGCAAAACAATTAAACAAACATGAGTTATAGTTAGGTATCCTTGCTACCTCTTAGCTATCTTGGTCAAGACCTTCTTGAAGTGCTTTCCTTCCTTCACAAATGTCAAAACCTAGCCATTACAACATAATATCAAGTTACAACTCAACTTGAAACCAAATCCAAGACTAGGTTTTCACTAGCTCCCTTTCTTTCTCTAATTTATGTTTCCTACTTCCACCTTTCCTAAATAAATTCTCATGGTTCATTTCCACATAATTTTTCATTTAGAATCCAAATATGAAATCAGAATTTCCAAAATCAAAACATACAAATTGCTACAGTGCCAAACCGAAATGCATGCTCTTGTTTTCCAAAAAATCTCATTTTGATTCCAATGCTTCCAATGCTTGTTCTCCTACTTTATCCCCACACAATTTTCCATTTTAAACTCATTGGAAGCATCAAAATCATGAAATTCCATCATATGAACCGTTCCAAGTACAGTACCAGCAAGAACACAAAACCCAAAATCCAAACATACTTGAATTCACAAGCTTATACCACTTGATTCTAGCTTGTTTAAGCTTGTCTAAACTATCCATAACATAAAACTCATATTTTAATCACATATGAGC
The DNA here is from genome assembly GCA_037074615.1 of Leucaena leucocephala. Taxonomy (NCBI): domain Eukaryota; kingdom Viridiplantae; phylum Streptophyta; class Magnoliopsida; order Fabales; family Fabaceae; genus Leucaena; species Leucaena leucocephala. Next base: position 18,878,941 of record CM073515.1, on the reverse strand, counting down.
AGCACTTACAGCAGCAACCATAAGGGAAATATAGCATGAAAACACCTTAAACCCATGAGCTAACTTGCTAGAACAAAGCTCAAGATCAAGGGAGATGATTACCTTGCTTGTTACTTCACTCTGGTTGCTTCTTTCTTGGTTGAATGGAAATTTTGCAAGAGTTTCCCTATGGTTCACCATGCATGCCAAAGTGTTCTGAATAGGGGGTATTTATAGAGATATTTGGGTTGAAATGGATGGCCAAGATTGATTTGGTTACGATTTGATCTAAAGGCTCACATTTAATCTTGGATTTTACTTTTTCTAAAAAGAATAATTATTACATCATGTGGGACAGCTCGTGGGACACCTAAGAGGTTAGGTGGCATGCTTCCCATGCAAGGAACCTTCTGGAGAAATTCCAATCCAATCCGGTACCGATCAGCGCAGTTTACAACAACTGAACTGTGTTCTGTTCCTAATTTTTTATAATATACCAGGATATGTATTCTATCCTGGAAATTAATGTCTAGGCTTCTCATATCATTGAAAATATTAGACTGAGTATTTATCTACCATCCATCCATTGGGAAATTACCAAAATACCCTTAGTGTCCTTTCATGCATTGTATTAATCCTAAGGGCAAAATCGTCATTTCACACCTCTTTATACTGCCTCAGGGTGTATATGGGCTCTAAATAATCCTATTTATAGTATATGACATGTTTTTAGCCTGTCTAGAGTGACCAAAACAATCTCCATCCACTACTGGTATAGTATGGGCATCCAGGGGCATTTTCATAATTTTGCACTTTTCCTGGACTGCTCTAGTCTCTAGCCCACATAAACTGTCCAGTCACCTTAATGGGCTCATGATGGTGCCATTTGGGCCTCACTATGGGCTTATTACCTGTATTACCTTTATGGCCTAATTCACACTATAGCTTCCTTTTCTACAAGGTCTTATCTGATTATGAGATTTGAAAAATACTGTAATAATTCCTTCTGACTTCAAAAATTTATATCAATTAATCGGGACCCCAAATCAAAATTTTGTGTTGCGTTAAACTGACCAGAATATTTTTGTCTATCTACTGGTAAAATTTGGGTCTGATCTGATTTCACACATTTTTGGCCTGTTTTGGCTCAACTTTTCCATATTTACATTTAGGTCCCTTAACTTTTGAATAATTGCACTTTAGTCCCTGAACTTTTCATAATTGCATTTAGGTCCCTCCTTTTTCTTCTACTTTCACTTTTCACCTTCAAACTTTTAAATTTTCATTTTAGTCCCTATTCTTTCCTTAGTTATTAATATTTCCCTTTCCTTTCACAATCTGATACAGTTTATTCTAAGAATCTTATATCCATTGCAGATAAACTGTACAGGTACATCAGGTCAGAAAATTGGGGATATGACATACCTCAGTCATGGGAGCCACAGCACAATAACCCACAATAATGAATTTTTGACATGAATAAAATTTTTATCTCAAAATGTTGTTTATGCACATATGAATTTCTATAAGGGTGATAAAAAGAAAAAGTGATGGGCTCAAGAGGGGTGACTACGGATGTAATATGCAGTGGGCTTGTGTTTGGGATAAAAGGGTTTAGAAAGAATGCCTCTACCATGTTCAATTCATAAATGCACAAGTAATTCTAAACTCAGGGCCAAGACAAGTTCTAGAGGATATAAACCAATTGAATAATCACTCAATATAGGTTTTAAGGCCAAGAATCCTTCTAACAAAGGTTTTGATCTAGATTGCTCATATTCCTAAGTCTCAAACAATGTTCATAATTCACTAGGCATTAAAACACTTATCACAACTGAAAACCCTCTAAAATGATAATTTAAAAGTTTCAAAGTAATCACTTAGAACCATGTGATAATCCAAAAGTAACAGCGAAAGCTTAGGTGTTTTCAAATTCAATTTCCAAGGTTTTCCAAAAATAATTCAGGTGACACAGTGGTTTCTAGGAGCTAAAAAGGTTTTGAAATAAGGAAACAATGAATCATTTGCAAAAGAATCTCAGTCGTTCAAAAGGGATCCTTCTATACAACTCTGCACAAGGCAAAGAGAAGGTAATTGAACATTTTTCAAACATAGGTTGCGACATAGAACAGTGAAGGTCATGACAACTTGCCACAAGGGCGCATGCTCAGAATTTTCAAAACATTTAGTCACATCCACGGGATGTATCTTTTGCTATGCAAACACACACAGAGAAACAGTCGCGACCAGGTAGGTACTCATGTCGCGACTCAGATCAACAGAGAGTTATTGTCGTGACCACTATGTACATAGGTCACGACCAAAGGTCATAGAGAGCATATCAAGTCCAAAGTTTCATTACAAGTTATTGTAAGGAATTAGAAGACACGCAGCGGAAATAAACTTTAAAATTTTCCATTCCTTGCCAGGATCTGCCGTATGTGTTTAAGTCAAGTGGAAAGAATCATTACCCTTAGTGTTGCTCAGCGAATTTCACAGCTTCTCTACGTGGGTGGTGATCTCTTTCTGATCGCAAGAAATCGACGGAGTGTTCCTCAGCGACCTTCACAGATTCTCTCCGCGGACGGTGGTCTCTTTCCGATCACAAGAAGTCGACGCCTTAGGTCGGCTTCCTCTACTGGTATCCACACGAACAGCGTTCCAACCACGAACGACGTGCTAGCGTCTCCTGTCCCTCCAAGGCTTTCACAAGTCTCCGTCTCTATTTCAGCAGTTTCTTGTCTGCAAACCTTTTACAGATTCCGTTCGGCCTTTTGTGTTCTGTGTTATTTTCAAACGTAGCTCCTCCAATCAGATATAGAGGATGCTATGCGTTTTTCCACTTAACCTAATTGGATTTTGGGAGTTAATCTTATATTAATTCTGAATTGATACAATATCATATATTGTATAATTTTATAAGAAACTAATTAAATAAAATAATATTAAATCCGTCCCACAGATTTAATTACCTATTTATTTAACTTTAAATAAAGATGAGACTGAGTTATATTTGATTTATTCCCATAAATCAAATTTGAGATATCCTAATTGATTTAAATTTCGAATTTCAAACGTGATAGAGATTTAATTTATCCTTATAAATTAAATCTTATAAATATCTCTTATATGAGATATCCTATCAATTTGAATTTCGAATTTCAAACGTGATAGAGATTTAATTTATCCTTATAAATTAAATCTTATAAATATCTCTTATATGAGATATCCTATCAATTTGAATTTCGAATTTCAAACGTGATAGAGATTTAATTTATCCTTATAAATTAAATCTTATAAATATCTCTTATATGAGATATCCTATCAATTTGAATTTCGAATTTAAACGTGATAGGGATTTAATTTATCCTTATAAATTAAATCTCATATATCTCATATATATAATATATATATATACAAATTTATATATATACGAATATAAATATAAATAAATATATATACATTCACCTGGATCTTTCATTGAATCTGGACATGTCTTAGATTCAATGAATCTGGACATCATAGCTCGTGTTGGGCTATTTTGTGTGCGACCCTGTAGGCCCATATGAAGTTGGCAGTGGGCCATTTGCTATACTAGCCCACAAGTCGCAAGCGGTCTCTAGCAAGACATAACAACTACCCAAATCATATGAGGATCGATAAACGATGTAACCTTTTATACAACCATATCATGTCCCTTCTGTCACGCGATATTTTGGTCATGGATGAGGCATGGATAATGTCATCCTCCTATTCCCGACCGTTACTTTCTCGATCCCTGAGTAGTCTGACTATAGAAATGGAACTACCTTTCCATTACAGTATGGCCATACATTTCTCAGACTCACTCATCGAGGGGCCCAGTAATATCTCTCCACGAATGTGAGGGACAAATTCCATCTTGACCATTCACATTCCTCCGCATGAAAAACCACTAAGCCCGAACATAGTCTTTATGATCACTCGGTCAAAAGTGACTTTTGACTAGGTCAAAGCTGAGCGTTTTGTCATGTAGGAATCCATGATGATCTCAGGTCAAAGGGCATATTGACATGGTTTGTATATGAGAGAAGCTTATGACGTTACCCATGCAGTTCTCTCATAGCGGGTCGGTCCAACACCCTGTACTCTTACATGTGCTTATGACTTTGATTTATATCTCTATACATCTTCAAAGTCATACTGGTCTTATTTCATCTGTGCTCCCACATAGATGATCGACCAGGGACATTTAGGATAATATCATGAATTATCCAAGGATGGTCATCATTGTAAACATGCAAATAATATGATAACTCAATTAATAAATTCATAAATCAATAATGTTCATAAGACAATGATTGGCCCCTAGGGCATGATTTCCAACAGTTATGACCCAAAAGCTAGTATGTCACCACCATTTTTTGTAGATACTACTTAGTGATAATTGTCAAAGTCCCAAAATGATTTTTCATGCTAAATCCTTTCCAATTATCGACAAAGTTTAAAGTAGGGATCCAATTTTCAGCAATTCATCACACATCAAGATCAAAAACAAAAATTTTGTGATGAAAGATTTGGATTACTCAAAGAATGTCAAATTGAGTAGCACATAAGCAAAGACATCTCCCCTACACTTAAACTTGACAATGTCCCCACTTTCAACAGAACTAAAGTAGAAAAAATCACAATCACTCTACAAAGTCAATCAAATATAGCTATAAAACAATAGGTAGCCTAATCACTCCATGCCAATTAACAGTTTAGCATATAGTCACATTCAGGTCAAGTAAAGTAATAATAGTAAGGCAGAGATGACAAGATGGGTAAACTAAGATCATACATATTAGTGTGTAAGTTCCATCGAGAACAGTTAATGAGTAAACGATATATGGATCGTAACGGGGGTGTTCAATACAGAAAGAGGCCTAGAATAAACAGAAATAAACAAAAAATGAAAACTACCTTATTGAAACATCAAGCAGAAAAATTAACTACGACTTATACTAGTTTAACCTTTTCCAATCACCAAACCAACATGTCAAGCGTATATAAATTTATAAAAGATAAGAGATAGGAAAGGGACAACTTGGCCTCAAGGCGGTAGAGCATATTCCTCATAAAGTTTCAAATGTTGCCAATTGACTTGGAAGATTTTGCCCGTCGCCTCCTCTTTCAATTCAATCATCCCGAAGTTGTGGACTTTAACAACTATGTAAGGTCCATCCCAGCTAGTTATGAATTTTCAATGTTTGAACTTGAACCTAGCTTGGTACTTTAATACTCTGTCACCCTCCTTAAAAGTCTTTCTCATAATGGAGCATCGTGGATTAACTTTGTTATTTGCTTATAAATTTCAAAGCTTCTGTAGGTATTTAATCTAATATCCTCCAACTCCTGAATCTACAACAACCTCTTTGAACTAGCTTCTGCAAGGTCTTCATTGCAGACTTTCACTGCCCAAAACGTCATGCTCTATTTCCACAGGCATGTGACAAGCCTTCCTAAAAATCGTCCTATAAGGGGACATTCCTAGAGGGGTTTCAAAAGTTGTTCTGTATGCCCACAATATAACATCCTCCTTTTCATACGTCTTATGGACCAAATGGTAGCATCTGGAACCACTTCTAAGGCTATTGAAGTCAAATTACTCAATCTGGAATTTTACTCTTAACGAGTATTGTTCACTGTGTAAATTCCAGCGGAGTGACCTGACTTCGAAAAATCATAACTAATTCTAGAAAAATTGAAATGAAGTGGTTCAAATTGCTAGATGAAGCTAACTTAATGTTATTTCAGGAAAAAATAACTCATTGACCACTCCTTGACTAGGTCAACATCAAAAAACATCCGAAGTTTACTATTTATCCTGCATTTTTCCCTGATTCTAGTATTTTAGTCCCAATATTTGCACTATCCAATCCCCAGCTTCTCTTCATGCTTCTTCAATCCTTTCTCATCTTAAACCTGTGTGATTGGGATTACATGGAAGGGGGTGAGATTTATGGGGAAACCTCAGTAGCAAATGGAAACCATATAATGTATACAACTATATGCTTGATGTTACTATATGTGTACTTAATGATCATGCTTGCATAATGATAACATACATGCTTCCATGTTACTTAATTATAACATATGGCCATAGTATAAAAAGAAACAGAGCATTACTTAATCATACATGCTTTACATCATCATGGTAAGAAAACATCACATAAAACATCCAAGCAGTATAAGCATACAAGTAGGTAAGTCTACTACCTGGCATGTAGCCTTTTCTTCCTCTAGCTCTTAACCTTATCTCTAAGGTCCCTTCTTTCCATCAGTCAGAGCCTATACATAAAATAATAATATCTTTATTATTATCTAGTATAGCTCTACTTACCTCATGCTTAACTAGTGGTAATATTCTTAATCTGACATTCCCCTAACTTTCTTTCTCTTTTTAACTACCTTTGTTAACAGATTTATTTCTCTATTCTAACTACTAAGAGAAATCCTCTACTTTATTATAGGAGGGACTAGATAACTTACTTACCTCATTCCTAAGCTCTGCCCAGTCCCCAAGCTCCTTAGACTACTCCTGGCTCCACCAGAACTCCTTCCTTTCTTTCTCTTTCTCTTTCACTCTTTCTCTCTTCTTTCTCTTCTTTCTTGGATCTTGGACATGCATAACATGGAGGAAGGAGTGGCCTATTTATAGGTGGAGGGAGGTGGAATGGATGGCTCAGATTGAATCGTGATGAATGGCCCATATTACTTAGCTTCCTCAAGAAGCTTTGCCTGCATCATTACGATTACATCACCCTCCTTGATGACTCACCAATATGACATCGTCCATGGACAATTGGTGGGGCCCTTGGGACACCTTACCAGCTGACTCATCCTCTCCAGAGAATTCCAGAGCCTTTTCCTAGAATGAATGGCCGAGATTGTGCCACGTGTCCTTTTTACTTTTTCTCCTTTTTCTAATCTCATGACATGTGTCCTTTGTTGGAAATCGTGCCCTAGGGGCCAATCATTGTCTTATGAACATTATTCATTTATGAATTTATTAATTGAGTTATCATATTATTTGCATGTTTACTATGATGACCATCCTTAGATAATTCATGATATTATCCTAAATGTCCCTGGTCGATCATCTATGTGGGAGCACAGATGAAATAAGACCAGTATGACTTTGAAGATGTATAGAGATATAAATCAAAGTCATAAGCACATGTAAGAGTACAGGGTGTTGGACCGACCCGCTATGAGAGAACTGCATGGGTAACGTCATAAACTTCTCTCATATACAAACCATGTCAATATGCCCTTTGACCTGAGATCATCATGGATTCCTACATGACAAAACGCTCAGCTTTGACCTAGTCAAAAGTCACTTTTGACCGAGTGATCATAAAGACTATGTTCGGGCTTAGTGGTTTTTCATGCGGAGGAATGTGAATGGTAAAGATGGAATTTGTCCCTCACATTCGTGGAGAGATATTACTGGGCCCCTCGATGAGTGAGTCTGAGAAATGTATGGCCATACTGTAATGGAAAGGTAGTTCCATTTCTATAGTCAGACTACTCAGGGATCGAGAAAGTAACGGTCAGGAATAGGAGGATGACATTATCCATGCCTCATCCATGACCAAAATATCGCGTGACAGAAGGGACATGATATGGTTGTATAAAAGGTTACATCGTTTATCGATCCTCATATGATTTGGGTAGTCGTTATGTCTTGCTAGAGACCGCTTGAGACTTGTGGGCTAGTATAGCAAATGGCCCACTGCCAACTTCATATGGGCCTACAGGGTCGCACACAAAATAGCCCAACACGAGCTATGATGTCCAGATTCATTGAATCTAAGACATGTCCAGATTCAATGAATGATCTAGGTGAATGTATATATATTTATTTATATTTATATTCGTATATATATAAATTCGTATATATATATTATATATATATATGAGATATATGAGATTTAATTTATAAGGATAAATTAAATCTCTATCACGTTTGAATTCGAAATTCAAATTGATAGGATATCTCATATAAGAGATATTTATAAGATTTAATTTTAAGGATAAATTAAATCTCTATCACGTTTGAATTCAAAATTCAAATTGATAGGATATCTCATATAAGAGATATTTATAAGATTTAATTTATAAGGATAAATTAAATCTCTATCACGTTTGAATTTGAAATTCAAATTGATAGGATATCTCATATAAGAGATATTTATAAGATTTAATTTTAAGGATAAATTAAATCCCTATCATGTTTGAATTTGAAATTCAAATTGATAGGATATCTCAAATTTGTTTTATGAGAATAAATCAAATATAGTTCAGTCTCATCTTTATTTAAAGTTAAATAAATAGGTAATTAAATCTGTGGGACGGATTTAATATTATTTATTTAATTAGTTTCTTATAAAATTATACAATATATGATATTGTATTATTTTTGGAATTAATATAAGATTAACTCCTAAAATCCTTTTCGGTTAGGGAAAACGCAGAGCATCCTATATATCTAATATTAAGAGCTACGTTTTTGAAGAGACACACACATAGAACACAGAAAGGCCGAAGGGGACTCTGCAAAAGGTTTGCAGATAAGAAACTGCTGAAATAGAGACGGAGAGGATGAACTCTTGAGAAAGCCCTGGAGGGACAAGAGACGCTAGCACGTCGTTCGTGGTTGAAAAGCTGTTCGTGTGGATACCAGTAGAGGAAGCCGACCTGAGTCGTCGACTTCTTGTGATCAGAAAGGGAGCACGAGGCGTAGAGAGAAGCTGTGAACGTCGTGACCGAAAGCTGTGGAAGTCGCTGAGACACACTGAGGGTAATGCTTCTTCCCACTTGACTTAAACACATACGGTAGATCCTGGCAAGGAATGAAAAATTTTTAAGATAATTTCCGCTGCGTGTCTTTCAATTCCTTACATCCTTAACTTTTCTTCTTTTCCTGTAAGCATGCCATGTGGCACCTTGTGGGTCCCATGAGGACACCTTTCATGCCACCTCATGATCTAAAGTCATATCTGATCACTTTTCTGAGTTCTATCCTTAACCGGGCAACTTTACTTTATGGAAAAGCACTAAAATATTCTTTTAATGCTCTTAAACTCCATAATCCTTGGGCCAACATTTTTGGGCTCTTGGATTGCTATATGGGTTTCTAACTAAGTCTAAGCACTCTGGTGGCTCAGTTCCCAAGAAACACCTCTTACTTTTCCATTATGCCCATACGGGCTTTCACTATTTTCCCTGAATTTTCACTTTCTTGCAGTTTTGTCCCTAAACATCATTTGTATACTTCTGGGACTCCTACATAATAGGACTTAGTATCCTTCCTTTTTTAGGCTATAAACTAGGCTTCTAGGCCTAAAAATTGGGATATGACATTTCTCCTCCGCTTAAAATAAATTTCGTTCTCAAAATTTCAAGGTCAAACCTTTATTCATAGTTTTCTCTGAGGAGAATGTCCCTTTCATTTCATAACACTTTCTTGACTTTCTTCGCTCTTCTTAACTTTTCTTACTACCTTTCATAACTTTGTGTATTTATGCCAAAATTTTGTGGCATTTACACCATTTCTCATATAATTGCATTCTATCTTTACTCTATGTTAGACCCTCTTCTCTGGCTCTTACTAGCCTTTTAATCTCTTTATCCTTATCTGAAGGATTTCATACTTTTCCATTCTCAAAACATATGGGGTTCTCCTTAACTGTGACCCTTGAGCCATGCTAGGATCTAACTGTGACCCTCCAGAATCCTCTGTGATTCTATTGTACTGTATCATCATCTCTGAAAGATCTCATCCAACAGACTAAGTTATAAGGTTAACTACTTCCACTTGTTGATAACTCAATAAAAATTTTAAAATACATTCAATAGCCCATATATTTACCAAGACTTTACTTATTTTCCCTCTTACTCAAGAGTTCCTTCTCATCTTTCTTACTCTATTATGGCTTACCAATTATGGTCTAACCACCTGCCATTGCATTTTGTTGCTATGGCCTCATCATAACTTATTATTTCAATCTGTGCTTTAACCGTGAGCCCTCTATGCTCTAACTGCGAGCAATCTGTATCAGATCTAACTCTTATATAAAGATTGATTTGAACTCATCTTAATTTAGCTCATCTAAGTGGAATATCCAACTCTTATCTAAAGAGTGATATGAAAACAATCTCTTTACTATTATCTTTTGCTCTTTCTGTATACCATTTCTTTTGATAGGATTATAGCACTACCACCTTCTTGGTACTTGCTGTAACCCTAACATAAGAAATGGCCCTGAGTACTATATTCACAAGTCTATAGAAATACCTGAGTAACCCCAATCATCCTGTCACAATTGTCCCACTTACTGAGACAATCTATCATCTTGGGTACATTCTTATTGCATGTCATATGGTATGGGAGCAACATAACTTTCTCATCATAATCTCTACCCTACATGTACTGCATGAGGGGAGCATTCATAGCATACTCTAACATGCATGTCATCATATGACAACTGCAAGGATATGCAACTATTCATCATAACTTATGGCAACATAAGCCATATCATCATCACATAAATTTGTTCAACCATCCATCATATGTACATTGTGATTGAACATTCTTTCCTCTATCACATTATCTGCTAGGTCCCAAACATTCATTTAGGAACCTGAAATAACTACATATTTAACTTAGGTTGCCACATTACCCTCTTACTACTAGGGTATAGACTCAATCCTTCATTACTCTATCTTACTCTTGCTTATTATTCTTTTTTAAATTAGGGAGTCTCTTTATCTTTTAAACTGTGGCTACCTTTCTCTCTATCAATCTTAGTCTGCTCTAGACTAGATTGTAGTTTCTCTATCTCAAGAACATCAGCTTTCTATCTATTAATCATCTTGTGTCTAACTATTGATTCTTTTGTTCAGGAAACACTAGCTGAACAAATTCTTTTGTAACATAGATCTACTCACATAGAGAATCTACTTCTCAACATCGTCTAATCTTTTATATCTCCTTACTTTATACTATCTGGCTTGATTATGCTTTATACCAATCCTCTAGTTGATTAACTTTAACCAGGTTGGTACCTTCATTATCATTGCCACTGTAACGTCTAGCAGCTTCCCTTGACCTGGGACTGGTCAGCTTCTATCTCTATCAATAGAGGAAAATGCTCCCCAGACATTATCCTACTTAGTCCAGCCACATCGTGCTAAGAAACACGAGACCTTGGCAGTAATGAATGACTAAGACTAACTACTTCCTTGAATATTACCCTGTACCGCTGTAAGGTATGGGGTACTATTCTATCTATCTGGGTGTCACTATCTCTTAGTAGTGAACACCATCCCCAAATTTTCTACTAGGGGAAAAACCTCTTAGTTCAAATCTCTAACTACACCAGAGCATCACAAAGCCAGAATCTTCTGTTTTGTACCATAATCTTATGCTCTGTGCCATAACCCTTTGCTCTATACTAGAACCCTCTCGATTCTGTACTAAAACCTTATGCTCTAAGCCATAATCCTCTACTCTGATACCAAAGTATAACATCCTCCTTTTTATACATCTTAGGGAGCAAATGGTAGTATCTGGAACCACTTATAAGGCTATTGAAGTCAAATTACTCAATCTAGAATTTTACTCTTAGCGAGAACTGTTTACTGCTTAAATTCCAGCGGAGTGACCTGACTTTGAAAAATCATAACTAATTCTTAAAAACTCAAAATGAAGTGGTTTAAATTGATACACGAAGCTAACTTAATGTTCTTTCAGGAAAAAATAACTCGTTCACCATACCTTGACCAGGTCAATGTCAGTAAACATCCGAAGTTTACTATTCATTTTTTCCCTGATTCCAGTATTTTGGTCCCAACATTTCCACTATCCAATCCCTAGCTTCTCTTCATGCTTCCTCAATCCTTTCTCATATTAAACCTATGGGATTGGGATTACATAGAAGGGCGTGAGATTTTTGGGGAAATCTCAGTAGCAAATGAAAACCATACAATGTATGTAACTATATGCTTGATGTTACTGTGTGTATACTTAATGATCATGTTTGCATAATGTTAACATACATGCTTCCATGTTACTTAATTATAACATATAGGCATAGTATAAAAAGAAATAAAGCATTACTTAATCATACATGCTTCACATCATCAAGGTAAGAAAACATCACATAAAACATCCAAGCAGTATAAGCATACAAGTAAGTAAGTCTACTACCTGGCGTGTAGACTTTCCTTCCTACTCTTAGCCTTGTCTCTTAGGTACCTTCTTCTCATAAGTCAGAGCCTATACATAGCATAATAATATCTTTATTATTATCCAGTATAGCTCTACTTATCTCATGCTTAACTAGGGGTAATATTCTTAATCTAACATTCCCCTAACTTTCTTTCTCTTTTTAGCTACCTTTATTAATAGAGATATTTCTCTATTCTAACTACTAAGAACAATCCTCTCCTTTATTAGAGGAGAGACTAGATAACTTACTTACCTTATTCCTAAGCTCTACCCAGTCCCTAAGCTCCTTAGACTGCTCTTGGCTCCACCATAACTCCTTCCTCTCTTTCTCTTTCTCTCTTTCTCTCTTCTTTCTCTTCTTTCTTGGCTCTTGGCCTTGCATAACATGAAGGCAGGGGTGGCCTATTTATAGGTGGAGAGAGGTGGAATGGATAGCTCAGATCAAATTTTGATGAATGGCTTAGATCGCTTAGCTTCCTCAAGAAGCTTTGCCTGCATCATCATGATGACATCACCCTCCTTGATGACTCACTAATATGACATCATCCAAGGACACATCAGGGGGTATATGGAACAATTGGTGGGGCCCTTGAGACACCTCAATAGCTGAGTCAGCCTCTCCAGAGAATTCCAGAGCCTTTTCCTAGAATGAGCGGCCGAGATTGTACCACGTGTCCTTTTTACTTTTTCTCCTTTTTCTAATCTCATGACATGTGTCCTTAACTTTTCTTATTTTCCTGTAATAATTCCATGGGTCACCTTGTGGGTCCCATGAGGACACCTTTCATGCCATCTCATGGTCTAAAGTCATATCTGATCACTTTTCCCAGTTATATCCTTAACCGGGTAACTTTACTTTATGGAAAAGCACTAAAATATTATTTTAATGCCTCTAAAACTCCATAATTCTTGGGCCTATGTTTTTAGGCTCTTGGATTGATATCTTGGGTTTCTAACCAAGCCCAATCACTCTGGTGGATCGGTTCCCAAGAAACACCTCTTACTTTTCCATTATGCCCACAGGGACTTTCACTATTTTCCCTGAATTGTCACTTTCTTGTAGTTTAGTCCTTAAACATCATTTGTATACTTCTAGGACTCATGCATAATAGGGTCTAGTAGCCTTCCTTTTTCAAGCTACAAACTGGGATTCTAGGCCTAAAAATTGGGATATGACACACAAGGCATCATCCAGTCGTAGATTCCAAACCTTATTGGATGGCTTAATAATCCTCTCTAGAATATGCTTAATTTCCCTATTAGAAACCTCTGCTAGACCATTGGTTTGAGGGTGGTATGGGGTTGAGACTTTATGAGTTACACCATATTTTGCTAATAAGCGATTTATTAACTTATTACAGAAATGGGTGCCTTGATCACTGAATAACACTTTAAGTACTCCAAATCTACTAAATATGTGAGATCTTAGAAATTTGGAGACTATTTGGGCATCATCTAGTCTTGTAGGAATAGTCTCCACCCACATAGACAAATAGTCTACATCCAATAAAATGTAATGAAATCCTGCTGAAGGTAGAAATGGTCCTATGAAATCAATTCCCCATACATCAAAAACCTTATAAAATAGAATAGGTTGTTGTGGTATCTTATGCCTTTTTTTAATCCCCCCAAATCTTTGGCATCTATCACAGGCTCTACAAAACTCAAAAGCATCTTTAAAAAGTGAAGGCCAATAAAAACCAAATTCAAGGACTCTACGTGTAGTCCTTTTCCCCCTAAAATGACCACCACAAACCCATGAATAGTAAGCTTCCAAAATTGATTTGTGATCATGGTCTGGCATACATCGTCTTAATACCTGATCTGAGCACAACTTCCATAAAAAAGGATTATCCCAAATGAAGTATTTAGATTCACTCTCAAGTTTTTGGGCCTAAAACTTAGACAAATGAGATAGGATTAGGCCGGTCTTAATGAAATTAACTAAATGATCATACCAAGGTTCTACAATAGTAATCAAACAAAGGGATTGATTAGGGAAAGAATCATAACTAAGGTCAAAACTAAGTACTCCCCTTGTCTTTGTTGGTAACCTACTTAGATGATTTGTAACGTGATTCACATTTCCAGTTCGATCTGTCACTTCTATATCGAACTCTTGAAGTAGTAGCATCCACCATAGAAGTCTTGGCTTAGATTACAGTTTATGGAACAACTACTTGACTGTTGCATGATCTATGTAAACTACAACTATGGATTTAATGAGATATACTCTGAACTTATCCAAGGCCATTACAATTGCAAACAATTCTTTTCCAGTAATGGTATAATTAATTTAAGCAGCATCAAGTGTCTTCGAGGAGTAGCCAATCACCCTAGATAAATTATCTTTCTTTTGTCCTATCATAGCTCCCACAGCATAATTGGAAGCATCACATGATAGTTTTAAAGGAAGATCCCAATTTGGTGAAGTTAGGATAGGCTGAGAAACTAACCTATCCTTCAATTTTTTAAAAGCCTCTTTGCAATCAGTAGAGAAAATAAATTCAGTATCCTTTTGAAGAAGCTTTAAAAGTGGCAAAGCAATTTTACTAAAGTCTTTGATGAATCTTCTATAAAATCCAACGTGTCTCAGAAAAGATCAAAGTTCTTTTAAATTTATGGGGTAGGGTGAAACATCCTCCTTTTCATATGTATTAGGGACCAAATGGTAGCATATGGAACCACTTTTAAGGCTATTGAAGTCAAATTATACAATCTGGAATTTTACTCTCTCGAGTACTGTTCACTATGTAAATTCCAGATGAGTGACCTGACTTCAAAAAATCATAACTAATTCTAGAAAAATCAACATGAAGTGTTTCAAATTGCTACACGAAGCTAACTTAATGCTCTTTCAGGGAAAAATAACTCGTTGACCACGTCTTGACCAGGTCAACATCAGAAAATATTTGAAGTTTATTGTTCATCCAGCATTTTTCCCTGATTGCAGCATTTTGGTCCCAACATTTACACTATCCAATCCCCATCTTCTCTTCATGCTTCCTTAATACTTTTCTAACATACCTGTAGGATTGGGATTACATGGAAGGGGGTGAGATTTCTTAGGAAATCTCATTAGCAAACGAAAACCATACAATATGGGCAACTATATGCTTGATATTACTATGTGTGTACTTAATGATCATGCTTTCATTATGATAACATACATACTTCCATGTTACTTAATTATAACATATGGACATAGTATAAAAAGAAATAGATCATTACTTAATCATACATGCTTCACATCATCAAGGTAAGAAAACATCACATAAAACATCCAAGCAGTATAAGCATACAAGTAGGTAAGTCTACTACCTGGCATGTAGCCTTTTCTTCCTCTAGCTCTTAACCTTATCTCTAAGGTCCCTTCTTTTCATTAGTCAGAGCCTATACATAGAATAATAATATCTTTATTATTATCCAGTATAGCTCTACTTAACTCATGCTTAACTAGGGGTAATATCCTTACTCTGACATTCCCCTAACTTTCTTTCTCTCTTTAGCTACCTTTATTAATAGAGATATTTCTCTATTCTAACCACTAAGAGCAATCCTCTACTTTATTAGAGAAGGGACTAGATAACTTACTTACCTCATTTCTAAGCTTTGCCCAGTCCCTCAGCTCCTTAGATTGCTCTTGGCTCCATTAGAACTCCTTCCTTTCTTTCTCTTTCTCTCTTCTTTCTCTTCTTTGGCTATGCTTGGCCATGGGAATGAAGTGAGGGGGAAGGGTCTATTTATAGGTGAGTGGAGGTGAAATGAATGGCTCATATTGAATCGCGATGAATGGCCCAGATCGCTTAGCTTCCTTAAGAAGCTTCACCTAGATCATCACAATGACATCATCCTCCTCCATGACTCACCCTTATAACAACATCCAAGGACACCTCAGGGGGTATGTGGCACAATTGGTTGGGCCCTTGGGACACCTCACCAGCTAACTCAGCCTCTCCAGAGAATTCCAGAGCCTTTTCTTGGAATGAGCAGCTGAGATTGTGCCACATTTCCTTTTTACTTTTTCTCCTTTTTCTAATCTCATGACATGTGTCCTTAACTTTTCTTAATTTCCTGTAATAATGCCATAGGGCACCTTGTGGGTCCCATGAGGACACCTTTCAAAAATCAGAATCAGATGAAACTTTATAGGAAATTCCTATATTTAATATAAGAATTTATAAAATTGATAGATTCAGAAAAAGAATCCTATAGAATTCTTACGGGATTTTACAGCGAAATAAAATACTCGATAAATAGGATCAGGAGAGATATCTTGGGATTTATGCCATAAAGGGCATAAAGGCAATGAGCTCAAACCAAAGGCCAAATGGCACCATAGTAAGACCAATATGATGACTAGATAGTTAAGTAGGCCAGAGTCCAGAGCAGTCCAGAAAAAGAGCGAAATTATGAAAATGCCCTTAGATGCCCATACTGTACTAATGAAGGTTGGAGGTCATTATGGTCATTCTGGACAGGCCAAAAATGTAGGACATAGTATAAATATGATTAGTTAGAGTAGTATATACCCTGAGGTAGTATAAAGAGGGATAAAATGATAATTATGCCCTTAAGGCTAGTACAATGCAATAAAGGACACCAAGGGTATTTTGGTCATTTTCCAAGGGATGGATGGCAGATAAATATTTAGTATATCATTTTCAATGGTATGAGAAGCCTAGATATTGATGTCCAAGATAGAATACATATCTTGGTATATTATAAAAAAAATTAGGAACAGAAAACAGTCTGGTTGTTGTGAAACTGCTTCGATCTATAAAGGATTGGACTAGAATTTTTCCAGAAGCTTCCTTACATTGACATCACGCCACATACCCCTTTTAGGTGTCCCTTGAGCTGTCCCACATGATGTCATAATTATTCTTTTATGAAAAAGGAAAATCTAAAATTAAACATGGGCCATTAGATCAAATATTGTACAAACTAATCTTGGCCATTTATTTCCACCAAGATTTTTCTATAAATACCCCCTCATTTCTGCATAAAAACTGTGGCCTTGTGATACCTTGGGGAAACTCTTGCAAAATGAAAACTCAAGCCAAGACAAAAGAAGTTTCAAGGTTCCAAAGTTCAAGCAAGCTAGAGATTAAAGGTAAGCAATCTATCCTAGCTTATTTTCCTTTGATTTGGGAGCATGAACTTAGGGTTTTCATGGGGGAAAATTTGAGTTTTCTATAAGGTGTTGTGCTGCCCAAAACCTTAAATGAAAGGGGAAAGAAGAAATTAAAGTTAGAAACATATGAGTGAAGCTTAAACAAGCTAGTTAAGTGGTTGGTTGTTGAATCAAATTGATATTCTTGACTTTGCCATGGTGTACCCTATTCGGTATGCACTGTTCATGATGAAAAAAATTGAATTTCAATGATTTAATGCTTCCATTGAATTTATATGATGGTTTTGTGTAGGATTGGAAAGGTTTTGAACCTTGGAAACATTAAAATCTCAAGGTTATAGTTTTTGAAATCCTTCACGGTTACTGTTCACTTACATGAACAGTGATTGAAATTTCATGATTTTGATGCTTCCAATGGTTTTAAAATGAAAAGTTGTGTGGGGTAAAGTGGAGAAACAAGTTTGGGAACTATTAGAATCAAAATGAGAATTTTTGAAAGAATTATGTGCATGTGTTGGTTCTATACAGCAGGCCATGAAGGAGCTGGAATTTCATGATTCTAAACTCATAAATGGTTTAAAAAGATGAAATTGTGTAGGGTAAAATCAAGACATCAATTGGTTCAAGAGCCAAGTGGATTAGTGAAGATTAGAGAAAGTTATAATAATAAAGAGTGTAGCTAGGTTAGTTTTGAACATGATTGGAGTTCATAAGTCCTAATGAATTATATGATGAATATGAATGTGTTTAGGACCTTGAAACATCAAAGAAGATGTTGGGAAGTGATTGACATAAAGGTTTCATGGTTGGAAAGCTAAGGAGCAAGTACAAAAGATCAAGAGGAAAGCTTAAGTGCAAGGTAGTGAACTTACCTCTTTATGTGCTTGATGTGGTATGCTTATGTGTTGACATGTATATGATATTTGAATGATGTTGTGACATGATGAAATTATGTTGAATTTATTGTGAATAGCATGTTTTCCATGGCCATGCACTTAATGTAAGAGTATATAGCATGATGGCATGTCACTAATCAAAGAAAGTTTAATGAAATTACATATCATGCATTAGCATCCATCTTGCATATTTAAGTGGTAATATTTGCTAATGAGATTCCCTAGAATCTCACTCTCCCATAACCAACCAATTTAGGTCAAGCATGATGGAAAAGGTATACATGGAGAAGAGTTAAAGAATGGAAGAAAGGAATAGATGTAATTGAAATCTTACTATATGGTATGTATGTAAATGCCATGTAAGGTGTCGATTTATGTGATGAAACTATTTGTATATTATGGCATATGTACATGATGTATATGAATATTGAGAAGCTTATTTGATGGCTTATACATGTTGAAACAATTATTAGAAGTGCAAGAAAAAAAACTGAAATGGTAAAAACGTAGGTCCTAAAGCAATTTTGTTGTGGCTTCAGTTTGCCCTAGGAAATGAAGGAATTATTTCATGAAATTTTACAAGCGCATAGGAAACATACAGAACTTTAAGTGAATAGGTAGAAAATTTCATTTGGATGTGTATATCAAGAGAAATGAATTTCCAAAGTAAGGGACTAGAGCTTGTTTCCAGAGTTTTTTGACCAAATGAACAGTAAACTTCAATGAATAAACTGTATTAATTGGATAATCATTTGGTTTGTAAATTATTTTTTCCTTAAATTTAAAGATTTTACATTCTTGTAGATTTTTGAATCACTTCATTTTGATTTTTTTATAATTAATTATGATTTTTTGAAATTTATTGCATAATCTGGAATACTATATGAACAGTAACCCGAGAAAGAATAAATTCTAGATTTAGCTAATGGACTTCCAAGGTCTTGTAAGTGGCTCTAAATGCTACTGAATGGTCCTAAAGACGTATAAAAGTAAGGATGTTATAGCTGTCATTTACTAACTCATTAGACATGTTCAAAAAATAAAAATCAGCTGGGAACACTAAGTCCTTGACCTGTACTAGAATATCATCAAGGATTCCCTTAGGATACCTGATTGACCTATCAGCTAACTGGAGCACTACGCTTGTATCTCTAAGATTGTTGATACCTAAGGCTTGATATACCGACCAAGGCATTACATTAATGCTTGTCCCTAGATTTAGTAACACTCCCTTAATAGGAACATTTCCTATAGTGCATGGGATTGTGTAGGATCCTGGGTCTTGGCACTTAACAGGTAGTTCAGCCTTAAATAGTGATGGCACATTAGCACTCACCTGGATTCTCTCAAGAGGCCTAAACTTCTTTTTATCAGCACATAGTTCTTAAAATGCAACATCTTCCATATCCTGCTTTGCCGTATCATTCTCCTTAAAAGGCACCTTTCTGCCATTTCTGAGGGATATAGCATTCAGAACCCTCAGATTGATGACAATATTCAACAGTATAGTATCACTGCTCTTTCCTTGAATGTCACTCACTATATTAGAGACTTGAGTTAAGTGACTTGTGATATATGCATCTTAGAACTTAACTCCTCAAGTTTCCTGTTCATATCAGCATTATCATTATGCATACTTTAAAGGATTGAAGTTATTGAGGTGAATTGACTGTCATTCTCTTTAAGCTTATTGTCTATATTGGTCATTCTATCATCCATGTTGTTCATCTACGCAGCCATACTCTTCAACAATTGAGAAGTCTCATCTGGCCTTTGATGTTAATAAGGCCATAGGGTGAGTTGGAGCTATAGACCTTACATTATTTTAGTAGTTGCTTAAGAAAGCATCACCTCCTTAGAATTGATTTGGCCTATTACCACCACCTAAAGTTTGAGTGGTCTCTCCAAGTAAGGTTGTACGTGTTGGAGTATGGGTCTCTCTTCTGGTATAGATTATCTCTCCCTTGATACATTACTGCCACTTATTCATACTGTCTGTCACATGTACTAGTAGCATGCACCATTGAACCACATCATCCACATCCTATAACCAAGGATTGTGAGGTATCCACTGCATGAACTTGTTTTATGGAATGCAACTCTTTTTCAATAAAATTCATCCTCTTATCTATTCTGTTTGCCAGGGCTACTATTTCAGCTAAGATCACATTTGAATTATGTCATATCCCAATTTTTGGGCCTAAAAGCCTAATATGTAGCCTAAAATGGGTATGATACCAGGCTCTATTGAGTAGAAGTCCTAGAAGTATACAAATAATGTTTAGGTACTAAACTGCAATAAAGTGAAAGCTCAAGGACTAAATTATAAATAGTGAAAGTCCCTAGGGCCATAATGGTCATTTTAGAAAAGAAAGGGATGTTTCTTGGGAATTGAGCCACCAGAGTGCTTGAGCTTGATCAGAGGCCAATATAGCATCCCAGATGTTAAAAAACGTAGCCCAAGAGGGATGTGGGCCCAAGAGGCATTAAAATATTATTTTAGTACTTTTTCAATAAAGTAAAGTGACCCAGTCAAAGATAGAACTGGGGAAAGTGATATGGAATCATGAGGTGGCATAAAAGGGACCCACAAGGTGCCACATGGCATGATTCTAGGAAAAAGTTAGGGACACATGGCATGAGTTTAGAAAAAGGAGAAAAAGTAAAAGGACACGTGGCACAATCTCGGCCGTTCATTCTAGGAAAAGACTCTAGAATTCTCTAGGAAGGCTGAGTCAGCTGGTGAGATGTCCCAAAGGCCCCACCATTGTGCCACCTAGCATGTGAGGTATCCCATGGATGATGTCACTTTAATGAGTTATCTAGGATGATGATGTCATCATGATGATGCAGGCAAGGCTTCTTGAGGAAGCTAAGCAATCTGAGACATTCATCGTGATTCAATTTGGACCATCCATTCCAAGTCCCTCCACCTATAAATAAACACTCCCCCCTCCATTTCATTCATGGCTTGGGCAAGAAAAAGAAGAGAAAGAAGAGAGAAAAAGAGAAAGAGAGAAAGGAAGGAAGGAAGAAAAAGAGAGAAAGAGTTCTTGTAGAGCTAGGAGCAGTCCAAGGAGCTTAGGGACTTGGCAGAGCTTAGGAATAACGTAAGTTATTATAGCCCCTGCTCTAATAAGTTAGAGGATTACTCTTAATGGTTAGAATAGAGAAATATCTCTATTTATAAGGTTAGCTATAGATAGAAAGAAAGTTAGGGAAATGTCATATTAAGGATATTACCCCAAGTTAAGCATGAGTTAAGTAGAGATATACTGAATAATAATAAAGATATTATTATTCTATGTATAGGCTCTGACTTATGAAAAGAAGGTACCTTAGAGGCAAGGCTAAGAGCTAGAAGAAAAGGCTACACGCCAAGTAGTAAACTTATCCTAAACTTATACGCATTGAATGTTATGCTTGAGGTGCTATAGCTTTGTTGAATTGTGGTACATGTACTTATGTATGAAGCTCTATTGCTATAATTACTTTGGCCAATTGTATTTCATATGTTACATGGAAGCACGCACATTACGCAATGTTAACACTTTCATAAGCAAGCACAAGTATTTACATTAATGCATGCATTATTTAGTACTGTTTGCTACTGAGATTTCCCCAGAAATCTCATCTCCTTCCATGTAATCCCAATCCCATAGGTATGTTAGAAGAAGATTGAAGAACCATGAAGAGAAGCTGGGGATTGGATGGTGCAAATGTTGGGACCAAAATGCTAGAATCAGGGAAAAATGCTAGATGAACAACAAACTTTGAACATTTACTGATGTTGACTTAGTCAAGGCCTGGTCAACAAGATATTTTTCTATGAAAGAGTATTAAGTTAGCTTCATGTAGCAATTTGAACCACTTGATTTCAATTTTTCTAGAATTAGTTATGATTTTTCAAAGTCAGATCACTCCTCTAGAATTTATACAGTGAACAGTACTCGAGAGGGTAAAATTCTAGATTATGTAATTTGACTTCAATGACCTTATAAGTGGTTCCAGATGCTACCATTTGATTCCTAAGATATAAGAAAATAAGGATGTTACAAATTACCCGAAGAAGATGTGGGCATTCTCCTTCGATCCCCTATCTGATGGTCTTTATTAGCCATTTTATGGAATAACTCCCAACTTGCTATTGGAGTCTTATCTCTTAAGTATCCATTTGCTGCATGTCATATCTCCAATTTTCTTACCTAATGTAACTGTATAGTTTATAGGAAATAGACATGAGATTCTTGGAATAAATTGTATCAGAATGTGAAAGGAAAGAGAAGGATTAGTGTCTATGGAAAATATAAAGACCTAAACGCAAATTAGAAAAGGTTGAAGGCCAAAAGTTAAAGTAGAAACAAGATTTAGGCCAAAAGTGGTAATTATCAAAAGTTTGGGGACCTAAATATAAATAAGCAAAAAGCTAGGAACCTAAATATAATTATGAGAAAGTTGAACTTAAATATACTCAAAAATGCCCAGAATCATATTAGACCCAAATTTTACCAGTAGATAAACAAAGTTATTCCGGTTAGTTTAAGGAGTCATAGAATTTTGATTTGAGGTCCTGATTAATTGATATAAATTCCTCAAGTCAGCAGGAATTATTATAGCATTTTTCAGATCTCAGAATCAGATGAAACCATACAGTAAATTATTATATTAAATATATGAATTTATAAAATTGATAGAGTCAGAAAAGGAATCCTATAGAATTCTTACAGGATTTTACAGTGAAATAAAATACCCGATAAATAGAATCAGGAGAGTTGTCTTAGGATTTGTGCCATAAAGGGCATAAAGGCCATGATCCCATGCCAAGGCCCAAATAGCCCCAACATAAGCCCAATATGGTGACTGGATAGTTAGGTAGGTCAGAGTCTATAGCAGTATAGGAAAAGTGTAAAATTATGAAAATACCCCTAGATGCCCATATTGTACCAGTAATAGATGGAGGGCATTTTAGTCATTCTGGACAGGTAAAAAATATGTAATATAGTATGAATATGATTAGTTAGAGCCAGTGTATGCCATAAGGCAATATAAAGAGGGGTAAAATGACAATTATGCCTTTAGGGTTAATATAGTATAAGGATACCAAAGGTATTTTGTTCATTTACCAAGGGATGGACTATAGATAAATAATCAGTCTAACAAAGTCAATAGAATGAGGAACCTAGACACTGGTTTCCATTATAGAATACATATCCTGGAATATTATAAAAATTAGGAACAGAAAATAGTCTAGTTTTTGTGAGATTGCTCCGATAAGTACCAAACTGGACTAGAACTTTTTCTATCAGTATATTTAACTTTTTCCAACCAAACATGCCCCTAAATGATGTCACGCATGGCGTCAGAAGGCAAGGCTTCTAGGGCAAGTTTGTGCAAGAATGAATATGGACCATTATATCAAATAGTAACCAAATCAACTTTGGCCATCCATTTTTACTCAACCTCATCTATAAATACCCCCTATTTAGATTGGTTTTGGTATGCTTAACAACAACAATAGGGAACCTCTTGCAAAATTTCCATTCAACCAAGAAAGAAGACACAACTTGAAGTAAAAATCAAGGTAATCATCTCCCTTGATCTTGAGCTTTGTTCTAGTAAGTTAGCTCATGGTTTTAAGGGGTTTTTGTTCTATATTTCCCTTATAGTTTCTCCTAGAAGTGCTGTCCATATGTGGTTAGAATATGAATTTTATGTTATGGATAGTTTAGACAAGCTTAAACAAGCTAGAATTAAGTGGTATAAGCTTGGAAATCCAAGTATGCATGAAGTTAGGGTTTTGTGTTCATTGCTGCTACTGTGCATGACACTGTTCATATGTTGGAATTTCATGATTTTGATGCTTCCAATGAGTTTAAAATGGAAAATTGTGTGGGGATAAAGTAGGAGAACAAGTATTGGAAGTATTGGAATCAAAATGTGAATTTTTGGAAAAAAGAGAGTGCACTTCGGTTTGGTACTGTAGCATGTGACATGATTTGATTTTGAAAATTCTAGTTTGATATTTGGATTCTAAATGACAAATTATGTGGGAATGAACCATGAGAATTTATTTTGGAAAGGTAGAAGTATGAAACATAAAATAGAGAAAGAATGGAAGTTAGTGAAAATCTAGTCTTAGATTTGTGTTCAAGTTGAGTTGTAACTTGATATTGCTTTGTAATGGCTAGGTTTTGACATTTGTGAAGGAAGAAAATCACCTCAAGAAGACCTTGACAAGGATAACTAAGAGGTAGCAAGAATACTTAACTATAGTTTCAAGTTTGTTTAATTGATTGCTTGCTTGTTGATTATGGTGTTTGGTTGAGCATGAGATTGTGTCATCATGTTGATGATAAAATATGAATGATTGCAACTCATTGCAAGTTATATCATGATAATATGCGTGTTAGAGTTTTCTTATGTACCATTATGAAGTAGCTCCCATCTCATGATAACATGTTAAGCATCTAATTAATTATGCATGATATTATAGTTTGTATGCCTTGTTATTGGGATTTCCATGAAATCTCATTCTTTCCATATGCATAACCATGTCATAGGTGCTGGAACTTCACAAGGAAAAAGGGTCAATATAGATGGATAAATTTATGTAATAAGTTACATTACCTACATGACACTATTGAAGGGTATGATAGTATGCATGATGTATGATTATGTAATTGTGCTCTGAAGCTGACGCTTTGTGACGATGATTATGACACCTAGACCAACGAGTCTGAATCTGAAATTTTGCATGATAATAGTTAAGATACATATATTTAAATGAACACCAAGAACACTTCAATTGGTTAAGTATTCGAATTGTTATGATTTTTCTAATTTGGAGTTAAAATTTGGAATAGAGATAAAGTAAGCAATTGGAGGCAGTAACATTCTGACATTAATTTTGTATTGCAAATGAATGAGTTTTTCCATGAAATTTTGTGATCCTAAAGAGGACATCTAGTTCTTTAAATAGATATGTAACATAGTTCATTTGGACAAGTAGCCAAAAAGAAATAAATTTTTGAAGTTAAGGCAAAGAAACTGGAACTTCCATATTTTACCAAATGAACAGTGTTTTTCAACGAATAAACTGATTTTAGTGGGACAATGGAACCTCATTTTTATATTTTTTGCTCAAATTTCAATGAAATAGCTTTCATTATAAATTATAACCACC
This sequence comes from Leucaena leucocephala, assembly GCA_037074615.1. Classification (NCBI taxonomy): domain Eukaryota; kingdom Viridiplantae; phylum Streptophyta; class Magnoliopsida; order Fabales; family Fabaceae; genus Leucaena; species Leucaena leucocephala. The sequence goes on along the minus strand of CM073515.1, from coordinate 18,853,487 downwards.
CTATTTTGATTTTGATACATTTAATTATGAATTTTTAGAGGTAGGTACATGTTCTGGAATTACCAAATGAACAGTAACGTGAACATTACCCGAGAGCAATTCTTTTGAAAAATGAAGGTTTCTAAAGCAAAAGGTTATGTAATTAGTTCCAATGACTTTCAAATAAGTATAATTAAGGTTAAAAATAAGGATACGACATTGCATCATTTAAGGAAACTTTATTATGAGGAAGTAGACTATCAAAGAAAATGTCTACTAAATCAGCCTTGGTCATGTTGTGATGAGGGCATCGAGCCAACAGGTTAAGAAACCTTGTCCAATACTTATGTAAAGATTCTCCATCCTATTACAGAATATTAATGGTCTCCTTCTTCATTTTAGTGGTCTTTGAAGCTGGGAAACATTGTTTAAGATACGTTGACTTTAGCTAATCCAATGTAAGAGTGGAGAAATAAGTTGACAAATTGTATAGCCACTCCTTAGCCTTCCTTCCAAGGTAAAATGGAAACACCTTCTTAAGACATCATCAAGTGCAATAATTGGAGGCTTCATTGAAGAATAGATTATATGCATGGTTTGTAAGTGCCTGTGTGGACATTCTCCTGCAAAACCATGAAATTTAGGTAAGGCTGCAATCAAAGCTCCTTTAATCTCAAAATTAGCTTCTTCAGTATAGAAACCATAAGGATCATAATTCACATGCGAATGATTAATTTCCTTCTCTATTATCTTCTGCATTCATTGGTATTTCATTTTCTTTATGCCCATTATGCCCATTATGATTAATATCAGCCATATTCAATTCAGTTTCAGACTCTGTAATACTATAAGAGGAATTAGATTTTTCTTCTTCTTCTGTAAATTCCCTAAATTCTCTCTTTAGTTTTATAAGTCTTCTCTCAATTTCAGGTTCAAAAGACACTAATGGTTTAGTTCTTTTATGCATGCAATCTATAAACAATAGAGAATAATCCATGCAATTTGTCAGAGTCAGTCACAAAATTTGCACAGTAGAAAATTTTTAGTTACTCGCGACTAAAGTGTGTTAATTGGAAGTAAATTAAACCAATTACACACCTTTTTACTTTAGAAATATGAATTTTCAAGATATTTCTTCTTGGGTACTGTTTATGGGTACTGTTCATTTAGTAATCCAGAATACATACCTAACTTTAAAAATTCATGATTAAATATAAGAAAATTAAAATGGAGTGGTTACAATTTCTAATGGAAGCTTTTTCATTTAAATTTGAAGAAGAAAAAAATATAAAACTGAGGTTTCAATGTCCAAATGAAATCAGTTTATTCCTTGAAAAATGCTATTCATTTGGTAAATCTGGAAGTTCCAGCTTCTTTGCCTTAATTTTAAAAATTTATTTCTCTTTGGTTGTCCAAATGAAACGTGTTACCTATGGATTTAAAGCTTCAAATGTGTTCTTTAATTTCATAAAATTTAGTAGAGAAATTTGTTCGTTTACTATATGAAATTAGCGTTTCCATAAAATCTAGTTGCTCACTTTATCTCAATTTCAGATTTTATCTCCATCTTAAAAAAATCATATTAAATAAAAAACTTAGCCAATTGAGACATTTTTGGTGTCCATTGAAATCTCTGTATTTTAGCTATTTTCATACCAAATTTCAAGTCATAATAATTATTGTCATAAGGTTATTGCTTCATAATACAACCACACTATAATTTAATATGCATCCGATCATATCCTCCCATAGTGTCAAGTGATCAACATGACTTATTATACAAGTTCAGCCATCTATATTTACCCTTTTTCCTTGATATGTTCTAGCACCTATAACATGGTTATGTATATGGAAAGAATGAGATTTCATGAAAATCTCAATAGCAAGTCATACAAACTATAATATCATGCATGATTGATTAAATGCCTAACATGTTATCATGAGATGGGAGCTACTTCATAATAATACATAAGAAAACTCTAACATGCATATGGTCATGACATTAGTTGCAAGGAGTTGCAATCATTCATACTTCATATCAACATGATAGTATCATTTTAAGCTCAACCAAACATCATAATTAACAAGCAAGCATACAATCAAACAAATATGAAATTATAGTTAGGTATTCTTGCTACCTCTTAAGATATCCTTGTCACACTCTTCTTGAAGTAGTCTTCTATCCATACTAATATCAAAACCTAGCCATTACAAAGTAACATCAAGTTACAACTCAACTTCAAAACAATTCCAAGACTAGGTTTTCACTAACTTCAATTCTTTTTCCATTTTATGTTCCTTACTTTTCTAAAATAAATTCTCATGATTCATTTCCCCACAAATTTTCATGTATAATCCAAATATGAAACTAGAATTTCTAAAATCAAAACACATCGTTGGCTGCTGTATATAATCGAAATGCCTCTAACATTTTCCAAAAATTCACATTTTGATTCCAATGCTTCCAATACTTGCTTCTCTACTTTATCCCCACACTTTTCCATTTTAAACTCATTGGAATCATCAAAATCATGAAATTATAACATATGAACAGTGATTCATATAGTGGCAGCCAAGAACATAAAACCCTAACTACATGTATACTTGAATTTCCAAGCAGATACCACTTGATTATAGCTTGTTTAAGTTTATCTAATATATCCATAACATAAAACTCATATTCTTATCACATATGGACATCATGCTTAGTAGCACCATCAAGGGAAATATGTCACAAAAACCTCTTAAAACCAAGAGCCAACTTGCTAGATTAAAGTCTAAGAACTAAGGAACTAGTTACCTTTCTTGTTGCTCCAAGTTGTATGCTTCTTTCTTGCTTCAAAGGAAATTTTGGGAGAGTTCCATAAGGTATCTAAGATGATGAACAGGTCTGGAATTGGGGGGTATTTATAGAAAAATTGGGTGGAAATGGAAGGCCAAGATTAGTTTGGTTACTATTTGATCTAAAAGTCCATAATCCACATTCCATCAAGCTTGCCCTAGAAGCCCCATTAATGATGACATTCATGACCTTGCTTAGGGCTGTGTTTGGCTGAAGAAAAATAGAAATACCAATAGGAAAAATTACAGTTCAGTCCGGTACCAATCTAAGTAGTTTCACAAAAACCAGATTGTTTTATGTTCCCAATTTTTGTAATATTCTCGAATATGTATTCTATCATGAAAACTAATATTTAGGTTTCTTCTACCATTGACATTGTTAAACTGCGTATTTATCTGTCAATCATTTCTTGAGAAATGACCAAAATACCCTTATTGCACTTTGTTGCACTATATTAACCCTAAGGGCATAATTGTCATTTCACACCTCTTTATACTTCATCAGAGTATATACTAGCTCTAAATAATCACCCCTATACTTACTTGGACATTTTTTACCTATCTAAAATGACCAAAATACCCTCCATCCTCCTCTGGTACAATCTTACAACATAAGGGTATTTTCGTAATTTCATACTTTCCAAGGTTCCTCTAGACTCTGGCCAACTTAACTATTCAACCATCTTATTGGGCCTTTGGAATGCCATTTTGGGCCTTTATATGGGTCTATTACCTTTACGGCACAAATCTCAAGAAACCTCTCCCGAAGGTATTTATCGGGTATTTTATTACACTGTAAATTCCCTTAAAAATTCTACAAGATTCATTTTCTGACTCTGTTAATTTTATAAATTTTCATATTAATTATAGGAATTTAATATAAATTTTTTTCTAATTCTGAGGTCCAAAAAATACTGTAATAATTTTTCTTAACTTCAGGAATTCATATCAATTAATCGGGACCTCAAATCAAAAATCTATTGTGTTAAATTGATCAAAATAATTTTCTCTACTTACTGGTAAAATTTGGGAGTAAACCATTTTTAGGCAGTTTTAGGCCTTTTCCTGCTGAACTATCTCATAATTACATTTTTACCCTTGAACTTTTGATAAATTATATTTAAGTCCCTTAACTTTTGGTAATTACACCTTTTGGCCCAACTTTTATTTCTACCTTTAGTTTTGGCCTTAAACCTTTTCTAAATTTCATTTAGGTATTTGAACTTTTCTTAGTTACAAGTCACTCTCTTTCCTTCCTCAATCTGATATAGTTTACTTTAAGAATCTCATGTCAATTATATATAAACTATACATATATATCATATAAGAAAATTGGGGATATGACACAACTCAATATCACAGAGAATAGTAGTCATGACCGGTTTTCATAGAGTAGTCAAATTTCACAGGGAAACAATCAAGTCGCAACACAAATGGTGTTTGTTTAGGACTTAAAGTCACATAGAGTAATTGTCGTGAAGCAGGTGAGTTTAGGTCACGACTCACAGTCACTAAGACTATTTTTTTTGCAGAAACTCAGAAAAGTTCATAATGCAATGCAATTTAAAAACTACTAAAAACTAAAATGCAAACAAAAACAAGAAAAATGACTCAGATAGCTAATGAAATTGACAAATAATTACTAGGGAACAAATTACTTGGCTCCCCAGCAACAACGCTGTAACATCCTTATTTTCATACGTCTTAGGGACCTTTTAGTAGTATTTAGAACCACTTTGAAGACTTTAGAAGTCCATTAGCTAAATCTAGAATTTTACTCTTTATCGGGTTATTGTTCATATGGTATTCCAGATTATGCAATGAACTTCGAAATATCATAATGAATTCTAGAAAAATTGAAATGAAGTGGTTCAAAATGCTACGTGAAGATAACATCTTGAAATTTAAGGAAAAAATAATTTCCAAACCAAATGATTAGCCAATTAATACAGTTTATTCATTAAATTTTACTGTTCATTTGGTAAAAAACTCTGGAAACAGATTCTGGTCCCTTTGAAAATTCATTTCTCTTGATATACACATCCAAATGAAATGTTCTACCTATGAACCTAAATCTATGTATGTGTGCTACATGCTTGTAAAATTTCATGAAATAATTCCTTTATTTCCTAGGTCAAACTGAAGCCACAACAAAACTGCTTTAGGACCTACGTTTTTACTATTCCAGTTTCCATTCTTTTACTTTCAATAATTGTTCCAGCATGCATTAGCCATCAAATAAACTTCTCAATATTCATAGACATCATGTACATATCCTATTAGTATTACAAATAGTTTCATCACAAAGATGGACACCTTATATGGCATTTACATACATAGATAATCCATAGCATATCCTAGGATCTCAATTACTTCTATTCCTTTCTTCCATTCTTTAGCTCTTCTCCATGCATACATTTTCCATCATGCTTGACCTAAATTGGTTGGTTATGGGAGAGTGAGATTCTAGGGAATCTTAGTAGCAAACATTACCACTTAAATATGCAAGATGGATGCTAATGCATGATATATAATTTCATTAAACTTTCTTTGATTAGTGACATGTCATCATGCTATATACTCTTACATAAAGTGCATGACCATTGAAAACATGTTATTCACAATACATTCAACATCATTTATCATGTCACAACATCATTCAAATATCATATACATGTCAACACATAAGCATACCACATCAAGCACATAAAGAGGTAAGTTCACTACCTTGCACTTAAGCTTTCCTCTTGATCTTTTGCACTTGTTCCCTAGCTTTCCAGCCATCAAGCCTTTATGTCAATCACTTCCCAACATCTTTTTAGATGTTTCAAGTTCCTAAATATATTCATATTCAACACATAATTTGTTAGGACTCATGAACTCCAACAATGTTCAAGACTAACCTTGTTACACTCTTTATTATCATAACTTTCTCTAATCTTCACTAATCCACTTGGCTCTTGAACCAATTAATGTCTTAACTTTACCCAACATAATTTCATCTTTTGAATCCATTTATGAGCTTAGAATCATGAAATTCTAGCTCCTTCATGGTTTGCTATACAGAACTGAACACATGCACACAATTCTTTCAAAAATTCTCATTTTTATTCTAATGCTTCCCATACTTATTTCTCCACTTTATCCCACACAACTTTTCATTTTAAAACCATTGGAAGCATCAAAATCATGAAATTCAATCACTGTTCATGCAAGAGAACAGTACTATGAAGGATTTCAAAAACTACAATCTTGGAATTTCAATGCTTCAAAGGTTCAAAACCTTTCCAATCCTACACAAAATCATTATATAGATTCAATGGAAGCATTAAATCATTAAAATTCCATTTCCTTCCCTCATGAACAGTGCAGACCGAACAGGTTACACTATGGCAAAGTCAAGAATATCAACTTGATTCAACAACCAACCACTTAACTAGCTTGTTTAAGCTTCAATCATATGTCTATAACTTTAATTTCTTCTTTTTCCTTTCATTTAAGGTCTTTGGGAAGCATCACCCCTTAGAGAAAACTAAAATTTTTTCCCATGAAAACCCTAAGTTCAAGCTCCCAAATCAAAGGAAAATAAGTTAGGAGAGATTGTTTACCTTTAATCTCTAGCTTGCTTGAACTTTGGTACTTTGAATCTTCTTTGTCTTGGCTTGAGTTTTCATTTTACAAGAGTTTCGCCTAGGTTTCATGTGCTTCACAGTTTTGGGCAGATTTGAGGGGGTATTTATAGAAAAATCTTGGTGGAAATCCATGGCCAAGATTAGTTTGTACACTATTTGATCTAATGGCCCACATTTAATTTTAGTTTTTACTTTTTCAGAAAGAAGATTTATGGCATCATCCATGACATCACAAGGGACAACTCAAGGGGACACCTCATGGGGTTATGTGGTGCAATTCCAATGGGGAAGAATGTTCTGGAAAAATTTCAGTCCAATCCGGTACCAACTCGGTCCGATTCCCAAAAAATTGGACTGTTTTATAAATCTAATTTTTATGAGATTCTATAATACACTTTCTGACCTTAAATCTAGTATCTGGATTTTTCCTACCATTGACATACTTATACTAGCCACAACTTAATTACAGATTCCATAAGAAATGACTGAAATGCCCTTGATTTACTATATTAACTATATTAACCCTAAGGGCATAATTGTCATTTTACACCTCTTTATACTGCCTGAAGGTGTGTACTGGCCCTAAATAAACATCTTTATACTATCTTGGACATTTTTCACCTGTCCAAAATGACTAAAATGGCCTCCATCCAGCACTAGTACATTATAGGCATCTAGGACTGGGAGAGTTGTTTCATAATTTCACACTTCTAGACTACTCTGGACTCTGGCCTACTTAACTGTCCAGTCACCATATTGGCTCATGATGGCGCCATTTGGGCCTTAATATGGGCTCATTGCCTTTATTGCCTTTATGGCTTAATTCACAAAACAACTCTCCCAGTCCTATTAATTGGGTATTTTATTTCACTGTAAAATCCCGTAAGAATTCTACAGGATTCCTTTTTTGACTCTATCAATTTTATAAATTCATATATTAAATATAGAAATTTTTTGTAAAGTTTCATATGATTCTAAGATCTGAAAAATACTGCAATAATTCCTCTAACTTTAGAAATTTATATAAATTAATCAGAACCTCAAATCAAAATTTTACGTTGCGTTAAACCGACCGGAATAATTTTGTCTATCTACTGGCAAAATTTGAGTCTAATATGATCTTAGGTCTCTCAACTTTTGAATAATTGTACTTAGGCCCTTGAACTTTTGGCTATTTGCATTTTGGTCCTCCTTTTATTTCTACTTTAACTTTTGGCCTTTAAACTTTTCTAATTTTTGTTTAGGTCCCTTTCTTCCTTCAAGACTCATTTAACCTCTATTATTTCTTCTGATCATCGTTATAATCCTTTACAAACCTCCTTCCTCTACCAGTATTATACAAATAGAGAAAAATTAGGATATGACAGGCGTCATTGGTGAGGGCGGATTATCATGGTCTAATCAATCAAAATAAAGTTAATTGCACCCAATATAATATAATATAAGGCACAACCCTATCGTTCTTCTCAAGGAGCCTTTTATTTGGAAACCTATCATATTAGATGTCAAAATCAATGAAAAACCTGAGTAGGGATAAAATGGTTTTAGGGTTTTAGTGATTGATGCAATAAAAATAGGGTGTAGGAAAGTAAATATTTTTAGATTTTTGATTAAGATGAAAACGAGTTGGTTTGTTTGAGAAATATGTTATGAAAGACTCTTGATGATGAAAACATATCTATCCTTGCTCTCAAGTTAAAATTAGAGTTTTAAAATCACTAAGTCTCAAAGAAAACCTTAATCGATCGATTGAGTCTAGAACCCTAATTTTCCTTAAACCCCTTTGATCAAAGCTGGTTTAAGAACTATTAGCGAACTGTTAGAAACCACTTAGCATGTAAGTTGAATTAGATGATGAAAACACCCTCAAATGGTTGTCGTTCAAAAACCCTAGATTTCAAGCAATTTAATTAATTAACAACGATTGCTGATAATAACCCAACTCTTTAAAAAATAAACCTAAAATATTCTATTAAAAAGCAAATGTTCAAATCATCCGAATTCAGTTACAAAGTCTAATATTGGAATGATCAATTGATATTCAAAACTTGCTCATAAAATGAAAATCCTAGATCTAGCAGTAATCATAACATGAGAAGATGTAAATTAGAACAGTAGAAACTCCCCATTTCAGTCCATGAGCTCAAGATATATGATCCATCATCAAGAGACTAAAGATTTAACCTCTTATGACTCGTGATATACTACAATCGCTGTCTAGATGCGATGCCATGAAGAAATAATGTGAAGACAGTAGATTGATGGTGTAGAGATATGGAAAAGTCTGTGGAGAGGTGTAGAACGATGGAAGATGTGGAGAAGGTGATCAGAGAGCACTCGAGTACTGCTTCTTAGCCTAATCAGGTCAAAAACTAGCCTTGTCATTTGACGGCAGCACTCATCTCCTTTTATTTCTGCATGACCTAATTCAAAATGTGCAGTTTCAGTTATTTTGCATTTTAGTCGCAACTAGATCCATATTTTGGTCACCACTAAAAGGCGTAGGAGCATGGTTTTACTTTCATTAACTTGTGATTTCTTTCCTAGTTCTTGCTCTCTTCCAAAATACCTGTAATCCAAAATAAAAGTTCATGGAATGGCATGCATATTAGGTCAAGAGTAGTGCAACAACATTCATATCGAATGACACTATTTAGGCAGACATCTGATGTAACTACTTTAGCATTTGTAGGGGTTGTGACACATATGGCATAATGCATCTTGCTAATTGTAAGGCCCAAACGTTTAGCACATTCATAAGAAACAAAGGAATGACTTGCACCCGAATCAAACATAGCAATCACAGCATGATTATTGAGATAGATGATACCTTGGATCATCTCGGGTGATCTCTGCGCTTCTTCCCTTGTCATTGCAAACACTCGCCCTTGAGTGCGCGGCCTTTGATCATTAGCTGCTTGAGGACAACTCCTAGAGAAATGTCCAGGCTTCCCACATGTGTAACAGACATTCTGCCCCATCAAGCATGGTCTGTCTCCATGGTTCTTCCCGCATTTGTCACATACTCTAGACCTCTGATCTCTATTATTTGTGTTTCCCCTGTAATTCCCTCTGCTAGGTTTTCGGTTCTGCTGCCACTGCCTTTTCCTTTTCTTGTTATAGCCACTGCCACTGGCTGCATTTCTATTCTGGTTAGGTCTCTCAGGAACAGCAGTCTCTCTGCTCAACGGTCTCATCAGCATCCTGTGATTCAAGCTGTTCTCAATAATTCTGCAGGCCTCTACTGCTTTATTGAACTGATGATATTGTTGGGGGGTCATCTTATCCTTCAGAGTAGTATTCAATCCCCTGATCATCCTTTACGTCATCCACCGCTCATCATCCACCTGTCGCAGGTAAGTGGAATACTGGGAAAAACGGATGAACTTTGCCAAGTATTCGTCAAATGATTCTTTTTCTCCTTGTCTCAGCACAAGGAATTCTGCTTCTCGTTCATCTCGTACTGACTGGGGAAAATACTTCTCATAAAACTGTTCAAGGAACACTTCCCACGTGATAGGAATGTGCCTGGCCTGCAATACTAGCTCTGTGTTCTTCCACCATCTGTCAGCATCCCTTTCTAGCTGGTAGATTGCCATCTGTGCTTTACTCTCAGACGGACAACCCAATACCTTGAAGATCTTCTCCAGTCTGCTGATCCAATCCTCCGCTTTCTGTACATCGAATGTTCCCTCGAATGTCGGAGGACTATGCTTACAAAACTTAGCCATCCACTGTTGAATACCAGCAGGATCTACTGTCTGTCCTGTTTGTCTTGGCAGTTCTGTTGTCTGTTGAACCATCTCAGGTTCTGTATTAGCTATACCTGCAGACTCTGGGTGTCTGAGGTTCTCCACTGCTTCAGCTACAGCTGTTGCTATAGCAGTATCCCTTTCCTGCTCACTCCTTGCTTGAGCAGCTTTTACTTCCTCTATCAGCTTCTGCTGCTGTTCCAGCCGTTCTAGAATCAACTGATTAATATCTCCGACATTTTGGGGTTCACCCGAAGCACTAGCTCTTCTGGTTCTTACCATTTTGTTTTACTATCGTAATAGAAAATAGGAAAGGAATATTATAATTAACATATTTTATATTTCATTCAAAACATAGCATACAGCAAGTTTAACATCATTACATAAACTCTTCATAACAGACACACATACATGTATTATGTCATTACTAGTCAAAAGTACATAGATTACAGCAACATTCATACATACAACTATTACACTATGTTTTCTCATAATGGATCCTAATAAATTCCCCTACCATGTAGATCCAATCATGGATATCCTCAAAGGGTTCCTCTTCAAAGTACTGATCTAACACTTCTCTCCATGTTGCTGTAAGAGGTAAAATATCATCCATGATATCAACCCAAGCTTCTAAGGTAAGAGTATCTGGATCATATGCTTGATAGGCCTCTCTTACCCTTGCTATGAAGTCTTTATAAACTCTATAGTCTTGATCAACACCTCTAACCAACATTCTTCCTATCTCATATAGCTGCTTCGTGAGTTCCACAGCTTTCCTGAAATGTTCTTCATCCATATCTTCCCCAGGGGTTAACTCAATTATCTGATGGTTACCCAGATATATCTGTACCATTAACTTCTTGGTTCCACTTGGACCTGGAATATCTGTAGGGTCTGGTCTCTGACTAGGTCCAGGTATATCAGCTACATGACTAGGTTCAGGTATATTAGCTACATGACTAGGTTCAGGTATATTAGCTGTATGGCTGGGTCCAGGTACATCAACTGGTTTAGGTACCTGACTCGGTCCAGGAACATCTACCTCATCCGCCTGCCTAGGCACAGGGTCTGTACCACCCCCAACATAAGAGTAACCCACATCAGATTGTTCCTCTTGAGGGTCTATCATCTCTCTATCATCTATCTGACCTGCATCTCTTTCTAGTACAATATTCATAGGTGGGGCTGGGTTAGGTTCCTCAAGTTCATCCTCTTCCGATGGTATATCCTCATCTGATATTTCCTCTTCTTCATCATCATCCTCATCCATTTCATTTGATCCCACAGAAGAATTATCTAACCTGCCCAATTCTGATTCACTACTGGAATCCCGGATATTGATCACTGGGGGAAGACCAAACTCCGGATCATGTATAAAAGCATCTATCTCTTCTGAGTTCCACCCTGATCTATCAGAACTATAGACTGTGGGTCTAGGGTCCCCCTGGTTCACTGTAGTCTCTGATGTTCTAGACTCAGTCATTAGTATCCTGCAATAATTAACTTAAGGTCAATTATGCAGATGTTCACTTATGTAACAGTCTATAAATAATCTAATCAGAGCATTTCCTAAGCCAGAATCCTTTGCTCTGATACCAAAATGTTACATCCTTACTTTTAACCTCAATTATACTCCATTAGAAGTGATTGGAACCAATTACATGATCATTTGCTTTGAAAATATCCATTTCCAAAAGATTTGCTTTCGGGTACTGTTCACTGTTACTGTTCATTTGGTAATTCCAGAACATGTACCCTACTTTGAAAATTCATAACTAATTGTAGAAAAATCAAAATAATGTGGTTCCAATTTCTAATGAAATATATTTCATAAATATTTGAGGGAAAAATATGAAATTGAGGTTATCTTGTTCACATGAAATCAGTTTATTGGTTAAAAATCACTGTTCATTTGGTAAAATCTGGAAGTTCCAGTTTCTTTGCCTTAACTTTAAAAATTCGTTTCTCTTTGGTTACTTGTCCAAATGAACTGTGTTACATATGGAATTAAAGATCTAGACGTCCTCTTTAATATCACCAAATTTCATAGAAGAATTCGTTCATTTGATATATGAAATCATTGTGTGAACGTCACTGCCTCTCAGCACTCGTTTTATCTCAATTCCAGATCTTACTTCCAACTTTGGAAAATCATAACAATTCGGATACTTATCCAATTAAGGCGTTCTTGGTGTCCATTTAAAGGTCTGTATCTTAAATTTAATCATGCCAAGTTTCAGACTAAAACACGTTGATTTGGGCATCATAAACATCGTCACATCACCATAGTCTCAAAACAGAATTACAGAACCATACACCATTCAACCATACATACTATCATATGCTTCCATAAGGTTAAGTAACTCATGTGACTTATTATACAAACTCATTCATCTATGTTTACCCTTTTTCCATGTGAAGTTCCAGCACCTATAACAAGATTATGCATATGGAAGGAATGAGATTTCATGGAAATCCCAATAGCAAGTTACACAAACCATAATATCATGCATGAATAATTGAATGCTTAACATGTTATCATGTGATGGGAGCTACTTCATAATAGCACATAAGCAAACTCTAACATGCATATTGTCATGACATAACTTGCAAGGAGTTGCAATCATTCATACTTCATCATAACATGATGACATAAACTCAAGCTCAACCAAACACCATAATCAACAAGCAAGCAAAACAATTAAACAAACATGAGTTATAGTTAGGTATCCTTGCTACCTCTTAGCTATCTTGGTCAAGACCTTCTTGAAGTGCTTTCCTTCCTTCACAAATGTCAAAACCTAGCCATTACAACATAATATCAAGTTACAACTCAACTTGAAACCAAATCCAAGACTAGGTTTTCACTAGCTCCCTTTCTTTCTCTAATTTATGTTTCCTACTTCCACCTTTCCAAAATAAATTCTTATGGTTCATTTCCACATAATTTTTCATGTAGAATCCAAATATGAAATCAGAATTTCCAAAATCAAAACATACCAATTGCTACAGTACCAAACCGAAATGCATGCTCTTGTTTTCCAAAAATTCTCATTTTGATTCCAATGCTTCCAATACTTGTTCTCCTACTTTATCCCCACACAATTTTCCATTTTAAACTCATTGGAAGCATCAAAATCATGAAATTCCATCATATGAACAGTACCACGTACAGTACCAGCAAGAACACAAAACCCTAAATCCAAACATACTTGAATTCCCAAGCTTATACCACTTGATTCTAGCTTGTTTAAGCTTGTCTAAACTATCCATAACATAAAACTCATATTTTAACCATATATGAGCATCACTTCCAGCAGCAACCATAAGGGAAATAGAACATGAAAACCCCTTAAAACCATGAGCTAACCTACTAGAACAAAGCTCAAGATCAAGGGAGATGATTACCTTGCTTGTTACTTCACTTTGGTTGCTTCTTTCTTGGTTGAATGGAAATTTTGCAAGAGTTTCCCTATGGTTCTCAAATCTGCCGCACATGGTCTGAAATGAGGGGGTATTTATAGAGAAATTTGGGTTGAAATGGATGGCCAAGATTGATTTGGTTACTATTTGATCTAAAGGCTCACATTTAATCTTGGATTTAACTTTTTCATAAAATAATAATTATTACATCATGTGGGACAGCTCATGGGACACCTAAGAGGGTTAGGTGGCGTGCTGCACATGTGAAGAAGGTTCTGGAGAAATTCCAGTCCAATCCGGTACCGATCGGAGCAGTTTCCCAACAACCAGACTGTTTTCTGTTCTGAATTTTTTTATAATATACCAGGATATGTATTATGTCCTGGAAATCAATATCTAGGCTTCTCATACCATTGAAATGATATATTAAATATTTATCTGCCATCCATCCCTTGGGAAATGACCAAAATACCCTTAGTGTCCTTTCCTGCACTGTACTAACCCTAAGGGCAAAATCGTCATTTCACACCTCTTTACACTGCCTCAGGGCATATATTGATTCTATATAATCATATTTATACTATTTCCCACGTTTTTGGCCTGTCCATAATGATCAAAATGACCTCCATTCACTACTGGTACAGTATGGGCATCCAGGGGCATTTTCGTAATTTCACACTTTTCCTGGACTGCTCTGGTCTCTGGCCCTCATAACTGTCCAATCACCTTAATGGGCTTATGATGGCGCTATTTGGGCCTCAGTATGGGCTTATTGCCTGTATTGCCTTTATGGCCCAATTCACAATATAGCTCCCCCGATCCTATTTATCGGGTATTTTATTTCACTGTAAAATTCCGTATGGCTTCTACAGGATTCCTTTTCTGACTCTGTCAGTTTTATAAATTCATATATTAAATATATGAATTTTCTATAAGGTCTTATCTGATTCTGAGATCTGAAAAATACTGTAATAATTCCTTCTGACTTCAGGAATTTATATCAATTAATCGGGACCTCAAATCAAAATTCTGTGTTGCGTTAAACTGACCGGAATATTTTTGTCTATCTACTGGTAAAATTTGGGTCTGATCTGATTCCGGGCATTTTTGGCCTATTTTGGCTCAGCTTTTCCATATTTACATTTAGGTCCCTTAACTTTTGAATAATTGAACTTTAGTCCCTTAACTTTTCATTAATTGCATTTAGGTCCCTCCTTTTATTTCTACTTCAACTTTTTGTCTTCAAACTTTTCAATTTTCGTTTAGGTCCCTATTATTTCCTTAGTTATGAATCCTTCCCTTTCATTTCTCAATCTGATACAATCTATTCCAAGAAACTCATATCCATTTCAGATAAACTGTACAGCTACATCAGGTCAGAAAATTGGGGATATGACAAAAACCCTAAGTTCAAGCTCCCAAATCAAAGGAAAATAAGCTAGGAGAGATTGCTTACCTTTAATCTCTAGCTTGCTTGAACTTTGGAACCTTGAATCTTCTTTGTCTTGGCTTGAGTTTCCATTTTGCAAGAGCTTCCCCAAGGGTACATGAGCTTACGGTTCTGAACCAGAATTGAGGGGTATTTATAGCTAAAATCCAAGAAAAATGAATGGCCAAGATTGATTTGGTTACTATTTGATCTAAAGGCCCACATTTAATCTTGGATTTAACTTTTTCATAAAATAATAATTATGACATCATGTGGGAGCCATCAAGGGACACCTCAAGGGGTTAGGTGGCGTGCTCATGGTATAAGGAACCTTCTGGAGAAATTCCAGTGCAATCCGGTACCGATCAGTGCAGTTTCACAACAACCGGACTGTGTTCTGTTCCTAATTTTTTATAATATACCAGGATATGTATTCTATCCTAAAAATTAATGTATAGGCTTCTCACACCATTAACATACTTGTACTAGCCACAACTTAATTACAGATCCCTTGGGAAATGACCAAAATACCCTTAGTGTCATTTCTTTCACTGTATAGACCTTAATGGCATAATTGTCATTTCACCCCTCTTTGTACTGCCTTAGGGCATATATTGGCTCAAATAATCATATTTATACCATGTGCCACGTTTTTAACTTATCCCAAATAACCAAAATGCCCTTAATCTATCTCTGGTACAATCTGGGCATCCAGGGGAATTTTTGTAATTTCACACTTTTTCTGGCACTAGCCCCTTCTACTGATAGACTGGTACCCTGGGTTTTGGGCCTTCCTTGGCGTCATTATGGGCCTATATATGTGGTCATCTTATCTCATTCTATCCAGGCTTACATACCGATAAGTTCCATTATCGGATCACGAGTGTTAACAAACTCCCGTGAAAATTCACTAATATGTGAATAACATTTTATACAGAACTTCTTCTGGAGTTCTGTCAGATCCAAGACATCTGACACTATAGGGCACACTTTCCTATAATTTGCCCACTTATATCTGAAGTCCATGAAATATGATAAAATTTCAGATAACTTTTAGACTATCAGATAAATATCTGCGGTCTGGAGCCCTAATAAAATTTCTGTATCATGTCAAATTATCCAGCATACCTTCCTCTATTTACTAATGGAATATGGGACTAAAATACTTCTAGGCAGTTATAACCCTTTTCGGGCTGATCTTTCTATAATTACAATTTTTCCCTTGTACTTTTCTCTTAATTACATTTATGTCCCTAACTTTTTGGATATTTACATTTAGGTTCCTAAACTTTTGGAAATTACCACTTTTGGCCCAACATTTATTTCTACTTTATCTTTTGGCCTTTAACCTTTTCCAATTTTCATTTAGGTCCTTCTCTTTCTTCAAGACTTATCTAACATTTATTATTTCTTCTGATCTTTGTCATAATCCTTTCCAAACCTTTTTCCACTATCAGTATTATACAGATAGTGAAAATTTAGGATATGACAATTATCCCACTCATGATTTGGAGCTTACAACTGTAGTATATGCTCTCAAGATTTGAAGATATTATTTGTATTGAGCTACTAAAGAATTATACTATGACTGCAAGAGTCTGAAGTATCTATATGACCAAAAAGAATTGAATATGAGACAACGTAGATGGATGGAATTGTTGAAAGATTATGATTTCTAAATTAAATACCATCTAGGAAATGCAAATGTTGTAGCTGATACCTTAAGCAGGAAGGTGGTGCACGTAGCAAACATGATGATTAAAGAACTAAAACTAGTAAAAGATGTTAGAGATTGGAGTCCCTTATATCAAATGCAAATCATAGAGAATCTTTATGGAGGAGTGCAAGTTTGAGCTTTCATTGAGGATGAGATAAAATAAGCTTAAAAGCATGATAAGCTTGTAGCAATATTTAAGGATAAGTTGGAAAGAGTGGAAACAGAAAATTTTGAGATATCTCTAGATGAGGTGTTACAGTTTAGGGAAAACTGTATATCCCTAATGCCATAGGATTAAAAGAGAAAATTTTAGATGAAGCACATAAAAGTCGATATATAGTACATCCAGGTATGACCATGTTTCATGATGTTAAAAGTCTATGTTGGTGGCCTGTATTAAAGAAAGATGTTGTGGCTTATGTATCTAAATGCCTGCCATGCCAAAAAGTAAAAATTGAACATCAAAAGCCAGCAGGAAAGTTACAACCTCTCGATATTCCTAAGTGGAAATGGGACAGTATTGCCGTGGATTTTGTTAAAGGACCACCCATGACACTAGTTAAGCACGATGTAATATGGATAGTAATTGATCGATTGACAAAATCAGCTCATTTTCTAGCCATAAATAAGAAAGATTATTTGGAAAAGCTGGCGAGGTTGTATATAAAGGAGATTGTTAGACTACATGGTGTCCCAAGTAGTAACGTATCTGATAGAGACCCTAGATTTACATCTAATTTATGGAGAGCCTTGCATAAAGAAATGGACACTACTCACAAGTTTAACACAGCTTATCATCCTCAGATAGATGGTCAGTCAGAGGGAACAATCCAAACACTAGAAGATATGTTAAGAGCTTGTGTTTTGGATTTAAAAGGGAGTTAGGATGTTTATCTGCCACTAATAGAATTTGCATATAACAAGATGATATCATGCTACGAGATGACCTGACCTTTGAAGTTGGACCAGTAAGAGTTATTGATCGAATGTTTAAGTAGCTACAAAATAAATAAATTTCGTTAGTTAAAGTGGTATGGAAAGGATTAAATGAGAAAGAAGTTAAATGGGAAGCAGAAGTAAGGATGAAGGAAATATACCTTGAATTATTTTCTTAGTATGTATATATTGTAAATTTTGAGGATGAAATTTATTTTAAGGGGAAGAGAAACGTCATATCCCCAATTTTCTTATTTGATATGTATGTACAATTTGTACGTAATATACATGAAATTCTCTAAGAAAAATGTTACAATTCAAGGAAGGAAAGGGATTAAATTGATAATGATAGGAAGTTTAAGGACCTAGGTGAAATTTAGAAAAGTATATGGGCCAAAATAAGTAGAGAAAAAAATTGGGCCAATGAGTGTAATTTCAAAAAGTTGGAGGACCTTGTAACAACCTTACTTTTATACATTTTAGGGAACATTCAGTAGCATTTAGAACCACTTATAAGACCTTGGAAGTCTATTAGCCAAATCTAGAATTTTACTCTTTCTCGAGTTACTGTTCATGTGGTATTCCAGATTATGTAACGAACTTCAAAAAATCATAATTAATTCTAGAAAACTCGAAATGAAGTGGTTAAAAAAGATAAATGAAGATAACATCTTGAAATTTAAGGAAAAAATATTTTCAAGGCCAAATGATTCGCCAATTGATACAGTTTATTCATTGAAGTTTACTGTTCATTTGGTAAAAAACTCTGGAAACAGATTCTAATCCCTTACTTTGGAAATTCATTTCTCTTGATATACACATCCAAATGAAAAGTTCCACCCATGCATGTAAATATCTGGATGTGTACTACATGCTCATAAAATTTCGTGAAATAATTTCTTCATTTGCTAGGTTAAACTGAAGCCACAACAAAATTGCTTTAGGACCTACGTTTTTACCATTTCAGTTTCTTTTCTTTCATTTCCAATAATTGTTTCAGCATGCACAAGCCATCAAATAAGCTTCTTAACATTCATATACATCATGTACATATTCTATAAGTATTACAATAGTTTCATCACATAAATAAACACCTTACATGGCATTTACATACATGGACAATTTATAGTATATGCTAAAATCTCAATACTTCACTTCCTTTCTTCCATTCTTTAGCCCTTCTCCATGCATACCTTTTCTTCATGCTTGACCTAAATTGGTTGGTTATGGGAGAGTGAGATTCTAGGGAATCTCAGTAGCAAACATTACCACTTAAATATGCAAGATGGATGCTAATGCTTGATATGTAATTTCATTAAACTTTCTTTGATTAGTGGCATATCATCATGCTATATACTTTTACATAAAGTGCATGGCCATGGAAACATGTTATTCACAATACATTCAACATCATTTATCATGTCACAACATCATTCAAATAACATATACATGTCAACACGTAAGCATACCACATCAAGCACATAAAGAGGTAAGTTCACTACCTTGCACTTAAGCTTTCCTCTTGATCTTTAGCATTTGCTTCCTAGCTTTCCAACCAATAAACCTTTATGCCAATCACTTCCCAACATGTTCTTGGATGTTTCAAGGTCCTAAACACATTCATATTCATCACATAATTCATTAGGACTCATGAACTCCAACCATGTTCAAGATTAACTTTGTTACCCTCTTTATTGTCATAACTTTCCCTAATATTCACTAATCCACTTGGCTCTTGAATCAATTGATGTCTTGACTTTACCCTACATAATTTCATCTTTTGAACTCATTTATGAGATTAGAATCATGAAATTCCAGCTCCTTCATGGCCTGCTGTACAGAACTGAACATAAGCATACAATTCTTTCAAAAATTCTCATTTTGATTCTAATCTTTCCCATACTTGTTTCTCCACTTTACCCCACACAACTTTTCATTTTAAAACCATTGGAACCATCTAAATCATGAAATTTGAATCACTGTTCATACGAGTGAACAGTAACTGTAAGGAATCTCAAAGACTACAACCTTGAGATTTTAATGTTTCCAAGGTTCAAAACCTTTCCAATCCCACACAAAATCATCATACAAACTCAATGGAAGCATTAAATCATTGAAATTCAATTTTCTTCCCTCATGAACAGTGCATACCGAACAGGGCACACCATGGCAAAGTCAAGAATAGCAATTTGATTCAACAACCAACCACTTAACTAGCTTGTTTAAGCTTCAATCATATAGTTCTAACTTTAATTTCTTCTTTCCCCTTTCCTTTAAGGTTTTTGGGCAGAACCTTGCCTTAGAGAAAAATCAACTTTTTCCCCATGAAAACCCTAAGTTCAAGCTCCCAAATCAAAGGAAAATAAGCTAGGAGAGATTGCTTACCTTTAATCTCTAGCTTGCTTGAACTTTGGAACCTTGAATCTTCTTTGTCTTGGCTTGAGTTTCCATTTTGCAAGAGTTTCCCCAAGGGTCCATGAAGCCACGGTTTGCTGCAGAATGAGGGGGTATTTATAGCCAAAATCCAAGAAAATGAATGGCCAAGATTGATTTGGTTACTATTTGATCTAAAGGCCCACATTTAATCTTGGATTTAACTTTTTCATAAAATAATAATTATGACATCATGTGGGACAGCTCATGGGACACCTAAGAGGGTTAGGTGGCGTGCTGCCCATGCAAGGAACCTTCTGGAGAAATTCCAATCCAATCCGGTACCGATCAGTGCAGTTTCACAACAACCGGACTGTGTTCTGTTCCTAATTTTTTATAATATACCAGGATATGTATTCTATCCTGGACATTAATGTCTAGGCTTATCATACCATTTAAAATGTTAGACTGAGTATTTATCTGCCATCCATCCCTTGGAAAATGACCAAAATACCCTTGATGTCCTTTCTTGCACTGTCCTGACCCTAAGGGCATAATTGTCATTTCACCCCTCTTTATACTGCCTCAGGGCATATATTGGCTCAAATAATCATATTTATACCATGTGTCACATTTTTAGCCTGTTCCAGATGACCAAAATTCCCTTCATCCATCTTTGGTACAATCTGGGCATCCGGGGGCATTTTTATAATTTCGCACTTTTTCTGGCACTGGCCCCTTCTACTGATAGACTGGTACCCTGGGTTTTGGCCCTTCCTTGGCGTCATTATGGGACTATATATGAGGTCATCTTATCTCATTCTATCTAGGCTTACATACCGATAAGTTCCATTATCGGATCACGGGTATTAACAAACTCCCGTCAAAATTCACTGATATGTGAATAACTTTTTATACATAATTTCTTCCAGAGTTCTGTCAGATCTAGGATATCTGACACTACAGGGCACACTTTCCTGTAATTTACGCACTTATATCTGAAGTCCATGAAATCTAACAAAATTTCAGATAACTTTTAGACTATCAGATAAATATCTACTGTCTGGAGCCCTAATAAAATTTCTGTATCATGTCAGATTATCCAGCATACCTTCCTCTATTTACTGATGGAATATGGGACTAAAATACTTCTGGGTAGTTCTAACACTTTATGGGCTGATCTTTCTATAATTACAATTTTGCCCTTGAACTTTTTACTTAATTACATTTAAGTCCCATAACTTTTGAAAATTACCACTTTTGGCCCAAATCTTGTTTCTACTTTAACTTTTGGCCTTGAACCTTTTATACTTTGCGTTTTAGTCCTTCTCCTTCTTTAGGACTCATATAACCTTTATCATTCCTTCTTATCTTCGTCATAATCCTTTCTAAACCTCTTTCCACTATCAGTACTATACAGATAGGGAAAAATTAGGATATGATAGACCTAAATATAATTAAACAAAATTGGGCCAGAAATGTTGTAGTCCTAAATTTTACCAGTAAATAGGGAATGAAAATTGGGCCAGGCATATTTTTCAAAATTTTGATTTGAGGCCCCATATAATTGATATTAATTTTTAAAGTCTGAAGAATATTATAGGACCTTTTGGATTTTCTAATTAGATGAGATTTGGCAGTAAATTCTCATAATTAATATAGAAATTTATAAAACTGACATAGCTCAAAAAGGAATTATGTAGAATTTTTAATGGAATTTACAGTAGAATTATATACCCGATAAATACTCTCAGGGAGGTTTTTGGGAATTGAGCCATAAAGGTATTAAATCAGTATAGAGGCCCAAAATGGCATCCTAAAGGCTCAATAGGATATTTGAACAGTCAAATGGGCCAGTGTTCAAATGAACCCGAAAAAAGTATGAAATTACGAAAATGCTCCTATGTTTTAATAACAAATAAGAGATGGATAGAGGGTATTTTGATCATTTAGATAAGTTAAAACTATCCAAGCAAGTACAGGGATGATTAGTTAGAGTCAATATATGCCTTGATGAAGTATAAAGGGTGTAAAATGACAAGTATGCCCTTAGGGTTAATTAGTATAGGAAAAGGCAATAATGGTATTTTGGTCATTTCTCAAGGGATAGTTGGTAGATAAAAACTCAATCTAATAATGTCAATGGTAGGAAAAACCTAAAGATTGGTTTTCATGACAGAATATATATTCTGGAATATTATAAAAATTGGGAATGTAAAATAGTCCAGTTTTTGTGAAACTACCTAGATTGGTATCGGACTAGACTGTAATTTTTCCTATCAGTATTTCTACTTTTCTTCAACCAATCACAACCCTAAATGATGTCATGTATGATGTCATTAATGAGGCTTCTAGGGCAAGTTTGATGGAAGGTGGATTATGGACCATTAGATCAAATAGTAACCAAACTAATCTTGGCCTTCCATTTTCACCCAACTTTTTCTATAAATACCCCCATTTCCAGACCTGTTCAGTGGCTTAGAAACCTTGGGGAACCTCTGCCAAAATTTACTTTGAAGCAAGAAAGAAGCATACACCTTGGAGCAACAAGAAAGGTAACTGGTTCCTTTAATCTTGGACTTTGTTCTAGCAAGTTTGCTCTTGGTTTGAAGAGGTTTTTATGGCATTTCTCCCTTAATGTTTCTGCTGGACATGCTATTCATATGTGATGGAAATATGAGTTTTATGTTATGGATAGTTTAGACTAGCTTAAACAAGCTAGAATCAAGTGGTATTAGCTTAGAAATTCAAGTATACATGTAGTTAGGGTTTTGTGTTATTGGATTCTACTGTACAAATCACTATTTATATGTTAGAATTTCATTATTTTGATGCTTCCAATGGGTTTAAAATAGAAAATTGTGTGGGGATAAGGTAGAGAAACAAGTAGTGGAAGCATTGGAATCAAAATAAATTTTTTTGGAAATAAGAGGAGGCATTTTGGTTTTGTACAGTAGCCAAGGAAGTAATTTGATTTTGGAAATTATGATTTCATATTTTGATTCTACATGAAATATTATGTGGAAATAAACCCTGAGAATTTATTTTAGAAAGATGGAAGTATAAGACATAAAATGGAAAAATAATGGAAGTTAGTAAGAACCTAGTCTTGGAATTGTTGTGAAGTTGAGTTGTAACTTGATGTTACTTTGTAAGGGCTAGGTTTTGGCATTTGTGTGGAAAGGAGACCATCTCAAGAAGAGTTTGTCAAGGATAACCCAAGAGGTAGCAAGAATACTTAACTATAATTTCATGTTTGTTTGATTTCATGCTTGCTTGTTAGTTATGATGTTTGGTTGAGCTTAAGATTATACTATAATGATGATGATGAAGTATGAATGATTGTAACTCCTTGAAACTAATGTCATGACAATATGCATGTTAGAGTTTGCTTATGTATGATTATGAAATAGCTTCCATCTCATGATAACATGTTAGACATTTAATGAATCATGCATGATATTATAGTTTATATGACTTGCTATTGGGATTTTCATGAAATCTCATTCTTTCCATATGTATAACCATGTTATAGGTGCTAGAACCTCCCAAGGAAAAAGGGTAAATGGGGATGTTTGAACTTGTATAATAAGTTATGTTAACTACTTGACACTATGGAATGATATGGTGGGATGTATAGTACATTACAATGTGTTTGTATTATGAGGATGTAACCTTGTGATGGTAACTATGATGACTTATCCAATGACTTTAGAAGTGAAATTTGTCATGAACGTATCTAAGATACAGAGCTTTAATTGGGCACCAAGAACGCTTCAATTGGTTAAGTTTTCGATTTGTTATGATTTGTCAAAGCTGAAGATAAAATCTAGAATGGGATAAAATGAGCATCCACAGACAATAAGATTTAAGCACAAATTTCACTTAGTAAATGAACGAATTTTTCTATAAAATTTTATGAACTTAAAGAGAACATCTTTAGATTTAAATCCATAGGTATTATGTATCCTCTGGATGAGTAATCAAGGAGAAATGAATTTTTGAAATAAGACAAAGAAACTAGAACTTCTAGATTTACCAAATAAATAGTATTTTTCAATGAATAAACTGATTTCATTCGAAAAATGAAACCTCACTTTTATATTTTTCTTTCAAATTTCAATAAAAGATATTTCATTAGAGATTCGAACCACCATTTTGAGTTTTCTAGATTTAATTATGAATTTTCAAAGTTAGGTATGTATTTTGGATTACCAAATGAACAGTACCCGAGAAGTATTTTTAAAACAGTTAATGTTTTTAAAGCAAAGAGTGTTTAATTGATTCAAGTTACTTCCAATTAAGTATAAATGAGAGGGAAAATAAGGATATGATAGAATGGCCCCTAAGATGTACAAAAGTAAGGTGTTACAAATAACATCCTAGTTTTGAAGATCATCATTTTCTAAACCATGTTTACAAACTTAAAAAAGCATTATATGGCCTAAAGCAACCTTAGCTTGGTATCATTGTCTCAATAAGTTCTTTATATAGAAAGGCTTTGAAAGAGAAAAATTAGATAATACTTTGTTTATTAAAAGAAACAAATTTGATCTATTAGTAGTTCAAATTTATGTTGATGATATTATCTTCGGTGCTACTAATAAGGATCTTTGTCAAGAATTTGCCAAGTTAACATAGGGGAGAATTTGAAATGTCTATGATGGGAGAATTGAACTTCTTTGACTTCAAATAAAACAATGAAAGTATGGCATCTTTATCTCACTGACAAAGAACTTGAAGGAGCTCCTAAAAACGTTTAAGTTGGATCAAGCTAAAAGTGTCACAACCCTGATGAATACAAGTGTCATGCTAGATAAGGGTGAGAAGGGAAAAGACTTCAACATTATAAAATATCGAGGAATAATTGGATCTCTTCTATACATCATTTTAAGTATATTAGACACAAAAATTAAGTGTGGGGATGTGTGTAAGATATCAAACTGCTCTAAAGGAATCACATGCTGAAGTTGTAAAGATAATATTAAGATATCTAGTGGGAACTATTGACCTTGGGATATGGTTTATAAAAGGAGAGCATAATACTTTATTGGAAAGTATGTTATGATGTTGACAAATAGCAAAATATTTTTGCAATCTTAAATTATCAAATGAAGTCTTTAATTATTTTATAACACTTTTGAGAAAATGATTTTTAAGCTTTAACGAATAGGGGAGAAAATAAAGCTTGTCACAATGTGTTTGAAGTTCAATTACTGTATTCACACTTGACTTATTTAGAGCAAATTTAATTTCTTCTACAAACTATTTTTAATACAAGATTGATAAATTATATGTTTTGATGATGCCCAAGTTGTTAAATATATGCCAAGTTTTTTTAAAGATACGAAAAGATGTTTCAGTTTGATAATGCCAAGATTGTCTATGCCAAGTTTAATTGATGGTATTGATATTGTGTTTTGACAAATGATGATTTGAACATTGATTATCAATGTTATTTGATAATGTTTCAAAAATCAGTTTTGTTAGAATCTATGTTTTGGTTATGCCAAACTAAGTAGTATTTGTTTGAAGGTGTTTGAATTAATCCATTAACTGTTAGATTAATTTGTCAAATTAATCCATTAAATTGTTAAATTAATCAATTAATCTGTTCAGAATTATGTCTCGAGTTAATCAATCAATTAGTTAATCAATTAATCTATATTAATGGATTAATTATTCCATTAATGTAATAACGTTACTCTCTAGAAATGAAAAGAAAGTCAATTAATTGATTAATTACTGACCATTAATCAATTTATTGTTTGATTAATGTATTGGAGTTGCTTTCTGGAATAGAAAAGATAACTCAATTAATCAATTGTCTATTCGATTAATCTGTTAAGAAAAGTTTTTCCTTTGAACTAAGATAACTCTATTCATCGATTAGTTGATCGATTAATTTATATTAATCCATTAACTATTTGATTAATCAGTGCATATCACTTTGTGAAAATCAAATATGAATCCATTAATTGATTGGTTTAATAGATTACTGTGTGTTGAAAACACACATAATTTTTTTCTATTAGCGAATGGATTAATTGTTTAATTAATGTGTGTTGAAAACACTTATGTATTAATTCTTCCAAAGATATTAGTCAACTAGGTATTCGATTAACTTACATCAACTGTTTAGTTATTTGATTAACTTCATATATTTTAAGCATCATTCTCTATTACGTTGAAATTAATTGCATCTCTCTATGACCTATATATGATTGATTAAAATATAAAATATACATATGTTTCTCCATATTCTTATTATATATCTGTTGAGAAAATTATCTTAACAACTTACATTATATATTGAAAATTCTGATAAATATGATGCTTTATTTTTCTGTTTCTCTCATTAATTGAAACATTGATTGAATTAATGATAATTAATTTATTAGTTAATCTATTAATACAATATATTTTAGAAAGGCATCTGATTAGAACTTGATCTTTATAATATGGAGGAATTGTTAAGAAGGCATTGGAAGAAGAAGGAATTAATCGACTATAAATTCAACTAATCAAGTTCAAGAATCAAGAAATATATCGAACTCTTGATCGACTAAATGAATGAGTAAAGGAATAGCAAAGGGAGAAGATGATTATCGATAAATCAAATCAAATATGTATATTTTACTAAGTTTATCGATTAATGATAATTAATGTAATAACTAATTGATTAATCTCTTCATTTTTCAATATGTTGTTATGCTCCGCGTTGACATAGGTTGAGTATTTTGACCATATCTCAAGATATACTTATATGATTAAGGTGAAAATTGATTCATATGAAATTGTACTTAGAACGTGGTTCAATGACACCAAGTTTATTACCAGAGTCTTATATGAGAGAGATATGGTGTTTTCAATATATAACATAGGATTAATGCTTTGTCTATGACCTCTACTAACTAAATTGATATCTTTCAGTCTAGAATGAATTTTGGAGTGAGACTTAGTTCATTGGAAAGTAGGCACAGAGAGATTTCTGGGAATAGGTCATTTGCTATGTTTGGAGTTAAATAGAGTAGGTTATGATAATTGAAAGATGACTATTGTTCTTAAACTCAAAGATAATTAAAAGATAGAAGAAAGTTAGGTGCTAAATGATTATTTCCATAACTTCTCTTGATTATGTCAAACTTCATTTAAGGTATCTAAAGACATGATTAGAATAGGATTAGACAAAGATTAAAGCCAACAGACTCTCAACGGTAAAAAGGAACTTTGTGTTAGAATCTTTAATGACTATTTCCAATTGACATATTCTTAACAGAAGAAGAAAAGCTCAATGAAGAAACATATTATGCTTAATGGTCAAAAGCTGAACTACATCTATAAATAAGAGAGCATTCAAGAAGATGACAAACGAGCTATAAATACATCATCATAATGCCAAAATATCGTTAGACTGAGAAAGCCTTTAACTCTCTGTTATTCATTATGTACCATTATCATATCTTGAGAGAGATAAAATATCATGTATTACAATGTATCATTTATTCTATCTGAGGTTTTATATTTCATCATCTTTATCTAAATCTGAAAGCAAACCTTGGAATTGAGGATTCAAGGTAGGATTTGTTCTTGTCTTTGTAAGGGGGAGTATTGCCACCAGAGAATGGTGTTACCTCAGGATTAAGGAGGTTCTCAATTAGCCGTTAAAACTGAGGTGTGAACGCTACTAAGAGCCTATTATAATCTTGGGAGATAGTGGATTATAAATCTCAGTGAGGAGTTGAGGACTAGACATAGGTCAAGGAAAGACCAAACTAGGAAAATTATTCTATGTGATTTTTCTTTTCTTTAACTCTTTATATTTCTACCAACTAATTTCAATTATCTGCTCAAAGTTTTCAAGCTAATCTATTTCATTGATTAGATTACAAAATAATTTCAAAAGAGGTTTGACAAAGTTTTAAAATATTGTACATACCCAATTCATACCCTCTTTGGTAATCTAACTTATCCTAACATTTGGTATCAAAGCAAGTCACTTGTTCAAAGGATCTAATGATAGCAAGTGCAAAGATCCTAGCTGGATTTGATTATGAAATACTTTCTGAAGGTTTTGATATTACCATTCCTCATATTTTTGAAAATTTTGAGTTTCTGTATTGGAAAGGTCGAATGACCATATTTTTTAAAAATATTGATTTTGAAATGAGGAGTGTTCTTTCAGGTGATTATATTTTCAAACTAAGAAAAGATTGAACTGATTATGAAAAGAAACTATTTTCTTTGAATATTAGATATTTGAAACTTATTCACCATGCCTTCAATGAAAATGATTATCAGAAAATCAAGTTTTGCTCTAATGTCAGAGACATTTTTCATACGCTTAAATCTACTTATTCATTTGACCTTTTTATTGATATTGAAAGTGCTAACAGTTCATCTGAATCATAAGTTACATA
Source organism: Leucaena leucocephala (assembly GCA_037074615.1). Lineage (NCBI taxonomy): Eukaryota > Viridiplantae > Streptophyta > Magnoliopsida > Fabales > Fabaceae > Leucaena > Leucaena leucocephala. Next base: position 18,824,982 of record CM073515.1, on the reverse strand, counting down.
TCTACTGACGATGAACAAATGTAAGCAGAGACCTTTAAAGGAGAAATCCAAATAGACTTCCATGAATTGGCCAACACATAACAATAAGAGGAAGAAAAGAATCAATAAGAGCTTAATGTACATGAATATGCTGTATCATTATTTAGAGTTCAAAATACATCAATGGTAAACAATCTCAATCCCTCTTGTAGATTTAAGAAAATGATTTCACAATTTTTAATGATATGATTTTTCAACCAATCATTGATTCTGTTTTGAAAAGCAAAAATTTATATTTAAAATATGATGATACACAGATAGGAAAGAAAATTTGCATAGTGATCATAATATGCTTCCACTTGACCAACACAATACATGCAGCTATACTACAAAAGTGTATTATCCTGTTGCTTGCAATTATTGTAGTAAACTAGGTCATATTTCTTACACTTGTTATATTAGAAGAAATTCTAATGTGAAAAATAAACTTATTTAGGTTCCTAAAAGATAATCAAGTTCCAAAACTAATAAGTACCTAAAGCTAAATGGGTACCAAAATATCCTTTCAGTATTTCAAATGTGCATAATAATATTTAGAAGAATGGACACGGTACATGGAGAACTGGGCATACGAGAGTTCCTCGTGCATAAGTGAAAGTTATATCATATGAGAGAATTGAAGGAGCATCTATTGCTGATATGTCAAAGCCAAATTATAAGTAGTGGAGAAAAGGCCAAGGAGTACGTTTTACCTCAAGGATGGCTTATCACAATGTTCCATTCAACTATCTTGAGGAGAATAGAAGAAGAATTTCTCAAGAATTAAAGTTCATATCAAAAGAGAGACCATTGCAAACATTTGTCAGAAGAAATCAAACGATGCAATGGGTGCACAAAGGTAATCCCTCTTCTACTAAAGGAAAAAGATACAATGGTAAACTTCGTACATTATCATGCCTTAAAATTTATATATATATCTTTAGTATTGATCATTGCAACTGATATCTAGAATTCTTTATACTCCTCCAAAAACTTAATTGATAATTTTTTTAAGGGAAAAATGCAATGATAAGAAAGATTAATTCTTTATGCATACATATTGATTCCTCTAAAAACTAAAATATGATTCCTACAAACTAAGTATTGATGGATTCAAGCAAAGTTGGATACCTAGAAAGAAAACAAGTTCTATTTATTTTGAAGGAAATCTGACTAATAAAGTTTATTTCTGAATTTAAATCCAAATCTTGATAAAGATGAACCAATGGAGCTTGAATTTTGGACACAAAAGTAAAATTCAAACATCAATTTGTCAAATATAGGAAAGCTTCCATAAGGACAAAGAAAAACATGGTAAAATATAATCCATACCTCTTTGCTATGAATCATTGAATTATGGATTAGAATCATGAATACCTTCTCCTTGTTCCAATCTTTTAGTAATCAACATTGTTTTCATATTGCTACATGAATTGTGCATAACATGTTTTCAAATATTTTTAAACATTGTTTCTAAATACATAAATTGATTTGTTAAAGTTCATATTTATGATTTGAAAAATAAATTTCAAGACTTTGCATCAAATAACTTGATTTCACAAAAAAATGCATTTGATTTTGATTAGCATTCAAATTGTTTCAAACTTGGAAGTTAATATCTTTGAATGAAAATTTTAAAAATACTTCAAATCCATCTTGAAGATATTTTCATAATACTGATAATTGATCTTAATGTGTTCTTATATGCTTGAACTTCAGAATCCTCCTATCTAATGAGTTAGACTTACTATATGTTTAACAAGTTAATCATCTATATGAATTTCAAGCCTATCCTCACAGAAAGATTACAATACATAAGAGCTTTATGCTTAATGTGCACATCCCTTACTGGCTTAGTTATTCCGAGCATGAAAATGTGTTAATCATTTCAATGGAATGACTTATATTCTTATCTGGAACCTATTTAACACGATACTCATTTGGGCCAACGTGTTGTAGTTCATCATTTTTCAAAAATCTAGTATTTGAGTATAAGCAAAGTATTTGAATCTTCATCATGCAAAGCCTTTTGCTTAACACTTATCCATATGAATTTTTCTCTCAAAAATTTTCTAACGTGTTAACTTTGTTATTTAACATGTTATATGACTTGATCTTTCAAAGTGAAGCTATTTGATATTTTTCTACAATGTGCTAACTTACAAGGTTTTAACAAAAGTATTTGTTTTAACAAGTTTTAAAACCTATTTTCAAAGTTTCATCTTTTGATTAATTTTATTTCAAAGGAAGTATTGTTTCATAGAAAAAGTTTGCATTCTAATCCTTCTTTTTATCATATTGTATTTATTTTTGTGAAATATGTGTGTTAATTGATTAATTAATCGACTAATGAATGTCTGTGAGTTATATTTTATAGTTAATCGATCAACTATTCCATTAATTGAGAGTAATCGAAAATCTAACCGATTAATCAGTGATAAATATGTTAAATGATTTCATTTTATAGAGTTAGTCAATTAATAGTTCGATTAATTGTGATGAATCGAACCCCTAATCAATTAATAGTTCAATTAATTATGATTAATCGAACACCTAATCAATTAATCAATGTTAAATATTGATATGTGTGCTTATATGTGAAATTAATCGATTGACTGATCAATTAATGAACATTAATCAAACATATAATCAATTAAAGCATAATCCAAAATTATATTTCAAGTTTATGCATCAAATCGTTTTGATTTTACAAAAGTTTCATATACTTTATTTGAAAATCAATTTATTGTATGAAACTAATTTAAAAAATCTCATTTGACTGATTTAGTTGAATTCCAGTTCGACTAGTATACATTTTACAATCTTTGAGAAATTATATAAAAACCTTATTACAAAAGAAACATTATTTCTTAGAAGTTTCTACATTATAGAGATTAAACTTAGTCTTCAAAGATTTTATCATTTTATTATATTCAAAAGAATTTTAAAACAAGTAATTTACTCATAAGGTACCCTAAGTTGTCATCAACATTTGGTACCAATAAAATTTCTCTATCTAACCTCTTGGACTCAATAAGCATTGAGTACCAAAGAAACTCATTTGATTGAAGGATTAGAAGCAAGCAATGTCTCTTTTCTTTAAAGCTTCAGCCAACTGTACAATTAAGGGAGCTCTCAACTCATATGTAAGGGGGAGTTTCACATTCACATATGTATCTTATCTCATAAAATAACTCATATGCATTCACTTTCAATTCATTATGTTCTGATGATGAGTTATTCATATGATCCTTTCCATGATTAAACTAGAAAATATCTTAGTTGAAAAGGTTTCTTGAAGATACTAACCATTCTCCGTGCAAGAAATATTTTGAAATCATTAAGGAGAATTAATAAGCTATAAGGATACTCTGATATGTAGTCATTGGTTTAAAAGGTGAAAATATCAAGAAGGTATTCAAATCTACAAAGGTTTGGTGCAAGAGCTATAAGTTTGATAAATAATACTTGGTGTCTAAGGTACCTATTAGTGTCCACTCAGCTGATACCTAAATGTTGATAATATTTGGTATCTTAAAAGTCACTTACACTTGGACTCTTAGCAATCTAAGAAAACTCAACTCAGTGCAAAGAACTAAATTATGTAAACAAGGATCAAAGTTGAACAATAGAAGACTTAAGGTTTAGAAGAAGTAAGAGAGGATGGCATCAATACAACATCCTGCCAAAATCAAATCAGCATCTCTAAACCCTTTCTATTTATTTTAAACATTGTATCATGCCATTTTTTAAAAAGGGGGAGTAATGAATCTTACATTTGATATCCTTCAAACTTTTTGCTTATGACAAATAGGGAGAGAAATGAGACATGAAAAAAATTATTTTTTATTAAGGATTTGCCATCATCAAAAAGGGGAAGATTGTTAGAAAGTATTTTTGATGATGACAAATGGCAAAAGGTTTTCAGTAATTAATTGACTATAAATTTGACTAATTAAGTTTAAGAATCAAGAAATTTATTGAACTCTTGATCGACTTAACAAATGAGTGAAGGAATAGCAATAGAAGAAGATGATGATCAATAAATCAAATCAAATATGTTTGTTTTACTTAATTAATCAATTAATCTCTTCATTTTTCAGTTTTTTATTCTACTCTTCGTTGACATAGGTTGAGTATTTTGATCACATCTCAAGATATACTTATTTGATTGAGGTAAAAATTGATTCATATGAAACTATACTTAGAATACGGTTCAATGACCCAAGTTCATTACCTCATAATCTCATATGAGAGAGATATGTTGTTTTCAATATGGAACATAGGATTAACACTTTGTCTATGACCTTTACTCACAAAATTGATCATATATTTTAGTCTACAATAAATTTTGGAGTCAAACTTAGTTAATTGGAATGTAGACATAGAGAGATATCTGCCCATAGGTCATTTTCTATATTTGGAGTTAAATAGATTAGGTTATGATAATTGAAAGATGACCATTATTCTTTAACTCAAAGATAATAAGAAAATAGAAGAAAGTTAAGTACTGAACGATTATTACCAGAACTTCTCTTGATTGTGTCAAACTTCATTTAAGGTATTTAAAGACATGATTAGAATGGGATTAGAAGAAGATTAAATCCAACAGACTCTTAACAGTAAAAAGGCACTTTGTGTCATAAGCTTCAACGGCTATTTTCAATGGACATATTCTTAACTGAAGAAGAAAAACTCAATGGAGAAATAGATTATGATCAACAGTCAAAAGATCAACTTCATATATAAATAAAAGAGCATTCAAGGAGACAACATAAGAGCTATAAATGCATTATCATAATGCCAAAATATCATTAGACTGAGAAAGCCTTAACTCTCTATTCTTCATTATATACCATTATCATATATTGAGAGAGAGAAAATATCATGTATTACAATGTCTCATTTATGCTATCTGAGAGAGTTTTATATTTCGTTATCCTTATCTAAATTTGAGAGAAAACCTTGGAATTGGGGATTCAATGTGGGATTTGTTCTTGTCTATGTAAAGGGGAGTGTTGCCACTAGAGAATGGTGTTAGTCAGGTTGAGGAGGTTCTCAATTAACTGTTAAAATTAAGGATGTGATGTCTATTGAGAGCCTATTATAATCTTGGGAGATAATGGATTACAAATCTCAATGAGGAGTTGAGAACTGGACAAAGGTCAAGGAATGATCGAACTAGGATAATTATTCTTTGATTTTTCTCTTCTTTAACTCTTTATATTTCCAGCAACTCATTTCAATTATCTAATCAAATTTTAAAGCTTATCTATTTCATTGATCAAATTGAAAAAGATTTTCAAAAAAGGTTCGGCAAAGTTTTAAAATATCTCAAACACCCAATTCACCCCTATCTTAGGTAATGCCACCTATCCTAACATAATTGATAGCATACTTAAACTCTGACCATAGAGGATACAAAATAGATAGAAAGCCAATAGACAATATAAATTCCTTGGTGATTGTTTAGTCTCATGGTTCAGTAAAAAGCAATACATTGTGTCTATCTCATCGATAGAAGCTTTATATAGCTGTTGGGATTTGTTTTGCAAGTACTATGTCTTAAACAAGAGCTACAAGATTTGGGAATACATTTAAATGAGATTCCAATTCTCTGTGATAACACAAGCATAATCAGTTTTTCAAAGAATCTCATACTTTATTCTTGGACAAAGCATATTGATATCGGACACCATTTTATAAGAGATCAAGTGCAAAAGAAAAATATAAAAGTTGAATTCATCCTAATTCACCTTCAACTAGTAGATATATTTACCAAACCACTTGCTCATGATCAATTCAACTATATAGGAGAGAATTGGGAATAGTAAATCCCAATGAGCTGTAAGGATTATATTCTTTTTAATAAACTTACAAATTTTTGTTTTAAGCTTTCTTCAGCCTTCATACTCTCAAAATAATTTAAGTCCTTATGTTTTGATATTAAAATTGCTAACTTAAGCTTTGGAGTGTATAGTTAATTTTTTATAGGATGCTCTGTTATTGGGTTAACAAATAGAACTAACAGATGATGGATTAATCCTACACTTATTCAATTAATGGAGGGAGGTAACTTTATGTTTGTTGAAATATGCATTAAAAGTGTTATTTTTGTGAAATTAATCGATTAATAGTTCCATTAATTGAAATTAATCGAACATCTAGTCGATTACTCAATTGAAAATGGTGATATGTGTGTGCTTAAATGTCAAAGTAGTCAATTAATAGTTCCATTAATGTAATTAATCGATTAATGGATATTGAATATGTGTTAAATGTTATTTTTCTGGAGAATTAATCGATTTACTATTTGATTAATTGGAATTAATCGAACACCTAATCGATTAATTAGTCTTTGTATATGCATATTTGATTAAATGAATCGATTACTTCATCGATTAATGGGCATTAATATTTTAGTTAATTGATTAATATCAAAATTTATCAATTATCAGTCATGACTCTTCACTGTTTAGCTCAAGCCCTAATCGACTAATCTCCATACTCTCTCACTTTCAATCCTAAAAGATCCTTAAATTATTTTATGGGATTGTTTATGCATCCTCCACCAATCATAACCCACTAAAAATCATCCACAAATTCTTTTATTTCACAGATCAATCACTCAAATCACAAAAGCTATGGCAAGAACAAAAACCACAAATACCGACAGATCTAAGCCAAATCTTTCTAAGTTAGTATCCAATATTCCTTAGACATCAATATTGAAGGAAAGGAAGAAGAAATATCAACTTAAGGTTGCTAAAGATGGCCCAAAGGTGTTAAAGGAAAAGGGAAAGGTATTGGTGAGCAAGGCTTCAGCAAAGAGAACATCAAAGGACAAGAGCAAAATCTAGATATCTTAGCCTTCTCCAAAAATCTATTTCAAAGAGAAAGGCAAAGTCACAATAGATAAACTCATATAGTAACTCTAATAAAGAGTTCACTGCTATGCTGGAGAAAACTATAAAGATTGCCAATGAGTCTCTTGGCAAGAAACAGAGAACACCAAGGAAACCTACTGCCACACAAGCTCCCTTAGATTCTCAACCATCTAGTTTGATTTTTCTACAAGGTAACCTAGACTTAAATGTTGACATGGCTAGATATAATATTGTGTTTAGGGAGAGAAACTGATGTCCAGTAATATTTATAGATATCCCTATACTGAAGGCTGACTAGAAGGTCAATTTGGACCAAATAGAGCTTTTATATCATTTTGAGAGCTAGCTTTAGATAAGTGAACTATATAGTATGTAAGTAAGTAGAATATTACATTACAATATGGAAATATTTGATACATTAGATGAAGATAAAAATATTTTGGATAGTTATCTAACTACTAGACTAAGAGGACGAGAAATCAAGTTGGACGTTATTGTCATTAATCAGATGATAGGTTCTCCTCCTGTAATTCCAATGAAGTATATGGATCATTCTAAGGCTTATCGTATCACCCTATAAACTAACAAACCCTTCCCTGGGTCTTTGTCATTCACTCCAAGTCAGATGTGTGATTTTTATCGCATCATCCACTATATCTACTCTTAGTGTATGATTATCAAGTCCACAAGCTTTACCTACCTCAACCAATAAGACTACATTACTCTAGCCTAGATAGTGAGTAGAGATAAGCTCAATCTAGGAGCTTTCATATATAGCCAAATTAGAGAGTTTTGTCTGAGCAGGACAAGGACCACTCGTATGCCATGTCAACAACTTGTCTCTTTCTTTCTCAAGTATTGTAACATCTATCACTTAAAGGAAAGAAAGAAAGAATATATTGGTGCCTTTGGGATGACATAGTTGAACAAGATGAAGATTTAGCTTCCCTTTGATGCCAACAAGGGCATATTTCTTAAAGACCACCAAGATAAGCAGTAGCTTACAGCCAGTTTTTCCTTTCCTTAGGATGAAAGTCATGTAAGGAATTGAAAGACACGCAGTGGAAATTATCTTAAAAATTTTTCATTCCTTGCCAGGATCTACCGTATGTGTTTAAGTCAAGTGGGAAGAAGCATTACCCTCAGTGTGTCTCAGCGACTTCCACAGCTTTCAGTCACGACATTCACAGCTTCTCTCTGCGCCTCGTGCTCCCTTTCTGATCACAAGAAGTCGACGACTCAGGTCGGCTTCCTCTACTGGTATCCACACGAACAGCTTTTCAACCACGAACGACGTGCTAGCGTCTCTTGTCCCTCCAGGGCTTTCTCAAGAGTTCGTCCTCTCCGTCTCTATTTCAGCAGTTTCTTATCTGCAAACCTTTTGCAGAGTCCCCTTCGGCCTTTCTGTGTTCTATGTGTGTGTCTCTTCAAAAACGTAGCTCCTAATATTAGATATATAGGATGCTCTGCATTTTCCCTAACCGAAAAGGATTTTAGGAGTTAATCTTATATTAATTCCGAAAATAATACAATATCATATATTGTATAATTTTATAAGAAACTAATTAAATAAATAATATTAAATCCATCCCACATATTTAATTACCTATTTATTTAACTTTAAATAAAGATGAGACTGAACTATATTTGATTTATTCTCATAAAACAAATTTGAGATATCCTATCAATTTGAATTTCAAATTCAAACATGATAGAGATTTAATTTATCCTTAAAATTAAATCTTATAAATATCTCTTATATGAGATATCCTATCAATTTGAATTTCGAATTCAAACGTGATAGAGATTTAATTTATCCTTATAAATTAAATCTTATAAATATCTCTTATATGAGATATCCTATTAATTTGAATTTTGAATTCAAACGTGATAGAGATTTAATTTATCCTTAAAATTAAATCTTATAAATATCTCTTATATGAGATATCCTATCAATTTGAATTTCGAATTCAAACGTGATAGAGATTTAATTTATCCTTATAAATTAAATCTCATATATCTCATATATATATAATATATATATACGAATTTATATATATACGAATATAAATATAAATAAATATATATACATTCACCTGGATCATTCATTGAATCTGGACATGTCTTAGATTCAATGAATCTGGACATCATAGCTCGTGTTGGGCTATTTTGTGTGCGACCCTGTAGGCCCATATGAAGTTGGCAGTGGGCCATTTGCTATACTAGCCCACAAGTCGCAAGCGGTCTCTAGCAAGACATAACGACTACCCAAATCATATGAGGATCGATAAACGATGTAACCTTTTATACAACCATATCATGTCCCTTCTGTCACGCGATATTTTGGTCATGGATGAGGCATGGATAATGTCATCCTCCTATTCCCGACCGTTACTTTCTCGATCCCTGAGTAGTCTGACTATAGAAATGGAACTACCTTTCCATTACAGTATGGCCATACATTTCTCAGACTCACTCATCGAGGGGCCCAGTAATATCTCTCCACGAATATGAGGGACAAATTCCATCTTGACCATTCACATTCCTCCGCATGAAAAACCACTAAGCCCGAACATAGTCTTTATGATCACTCGGTCAAAAGTGACTTTTGACTAGGTCAAAGCTGAGCGTTTTGTCATGTAGGAATCCATGATGATCTCAGGTCAAAGGGCATGTTGACATGGTTTGTATATGAGAGAAGCTTATGATGTTACCCATGCAGTTCTCTCATAGCGGGTCGGTCCAACACCCTGTACTCTTACATGTGCTTATGACTTTGATTTATATCTCTATACATCTTCAAAGTCATACTGGTCTTATTTCATCTGTGCTCCCACATAGATGATCGACTAGGGACATTTAGGATAATATCATGAATTATCCAAGGATGGTCATCATAGTAAACATGCAAATAATATGATAACTCAATTAATAAATTCATAAATCAATAATGTTCATAAGACAATGATTGGCCCCTAGGGCACGATTTCCAACAAGTCACTCCTCTACTGGACCTTAAGTATTTATAACATCATTTCTAGGTGCATCCATTCAGAGGTACCTTCAGGCTGAGTTGGCTGAGTTAGAAAGCAAACTCAATGCCTTAAGGAAGGAAGCTGACATGATTTATGAGAGATATAGTTATGGGATCCAAACACTACTTGAGCCATATATAAGGGATTTTAAAGCTTTTAAGGAGGAAGTTATGGAGATGCAAGAAGCAATACCAGAGATACAAGAGGCTATATGGCAAGAAGTGTAAGATATGAAGAACATTCTATTAGAATTCTGAACAACATTAGACCTTTTTTCTCAAAGGAGGACTTAGAGATCAACCTCCATAATCAGAGCCTCAGCATGTTCCAAATGTTCTTGTTCCCTCACCCACTTCTACTTAACTTCAACTTCAGCTTTAGAGCCCCCAACTTTTATGAATCCTACCTACTCACTTCTAGTAGCCCTTCTTCAATTTCCATAGCACCTAACCTTATATTATCCTAACTTCCCATGATTATTCCGTTATCTCTGGCTCTAACCCTTTTAGATGATGTCAAAAAGAGTGAGAGAGAAAGAGAAAAGAAGGATAAATCTTCTATAGAGTCTATTGATTGAGTTTACCTTAGCTTATTTTTGTTTTTAATTATGTTGTACTTTGTTTGAAGGATGTTGAAATTTTAATAACATGCTTCACTTTGTTATTCAAGTTATTCTAATGAAATTCAAGTTGTATTTTGAATCTTAATGATTTTAATTCACTTGGTTTTGTCATCATCAAAAACGGGGAGAATGCTATATTTCATAATCAATAATGTTATGATGATGTCAAAAGGAATTAAAAATAATTAAGTTATTTCTGCACTCAAATTTTGTTAAGAGTGATTTAAAATAATCAAGTTGTTTGTACTTAAATGTTGTTAAAAGAAGAAGTTAATCAAGTTAATCGATTAGTAAGTTGATTAATGGTACTAAAGTGATTAATCAATTATTAATGAGTATCAATAAATTGATTGTGTAAAATCCTTACTTTCATACATCTTAGGGACCATTCAGTAGAATTTAGAACCACTTATAAGACCTTGGAAGTCCATTAGCCAAATTTGGAATTTTACTCTTTCTCGGCTTACTGTTCATATGGTATTCCAAATTACGCAATGAACTTCGAAAAATCATAACTAATTCTAGAAAACTCAAACTAAAGTGTTTTAAAAAGCTACGTGAAGGTAACATCTTACACTTTAAGGGAAAAAATAATTTCCAGACCAAATGATTAGCCAATTGATAAATTTATTCGTTGAAGTTTACTGTTCATTTGGTCAAAAACTCTAGAAACAGATTCTGGTCCCTTACTTTGGAAATTCATTTCTTTTCATATACACATCCAAATGAAAATTTCTACCTATGAAATTAAATCTCTGGATGTGTAATACATGCTCATAAAATTTTGTGAAATAATTCCATCATTTGCTCAGTCAAACTGAAGCCATAACAAAACTACTTTAGGACCTACGTTTTTACTATTTCAGTTTCCTTTCTTTTACTTTTAGTAATTGTTTTAGCATACATGAATCATCTCTTTTGCCTTGTATGAATTCATATACATCATGGGGTTATACAAGAATTGTTTCATACAATCTCATCACATAAATAGATGCTTTACATGGCTTTGACATACATGGAAAGTGCATAGCATATGCTAACATCTTAAATACTTCACTTTTCTTCTTCCATGCTTTAGCTCTTCTCCATGCATACATTATCCATCATGCTTAAACTAAATTGGTTGGTTATGGTAGAATGAGATTCTAGGGAATCTCAGTAGCAAATATTACCACTTAAATATGCAAGATAGATACTAATGCATGATATGTAATTTCATTAAACTTTCTTTGATTAGTGACATGCTATCATGCTATATACTCTTACATAAAGTTCATAGCCATGGAAAAATGTTATTTACAATACATTCAACATCATTAATCATGTCACAACATCATTCAAATATCATATACATGTCAACACATAAGCATACCACATCAAGCACATAAAGAGGCAAGTTCACTACCTTGCACTTAAGCTTTCCTCTTGATCTTTAGCATTTGCTCCCTAGCTTTCCAACCATGAAGCCTTTATGTCAATTTCCCAACATGTTCTTGGATGTTTCAAGGTCGTAAACACATTCATATTCATCACATAACTCATTAGGACTCATAAACTCTAACCATGTTGAAGACTAACTTTGTTACACTCTTTATTGTCATAACTTTCTCTAATCTTCACTAATCCATTTGTCTCTTGAACCAACTGATGTCTTGACTTTACCGTACACAATTTCATATTTTGAATCCATTTATGAGCTTAGAATCATGAAATATCAGCTCCTTCATGGCATGCTGTACAGAATTGAACATAAGCATACAATTCTTTCAAAAATTCTCATTTTGATTCTAATGCTTCCCATACTTGTTTCTCCACTTTACCCCACACAACTTTTCATTTTAAAACCATTGGATGCATCAAAATCATGAAATTCCAATAACTATTCATGCGAGTGAACAGTAACCGTGGAGGATTCTCAAAGACTACAACCTTGAAATTTTAATGTTTCCAAGGATCAAAACCTTTCCAATCCTACACAAAATTATCATATAAACTCAATGGAAGCATTAAATCATTGAAATTCCATTTTCTTCCCTCATGAACGGTGCAGAATGAACAGGGCATACCATGGCAAAGTCAAGAATATCAATTTGATTCAACAACCAACCATTTAACTAGCTTGTTTAAGCTTCAATGACATGTTTCTGACTTTAATTTCTTCTTTCGCCTTTCATCTAAGGTTTTTGGGCAGCACCTCCCCTTAGAGAAAACTCAACTTTTTCCTCATGAAAACCCTAAGTTCAAGCTCCCAAATCAAAGGAAAATAAGCTAGGAGAGATTACTTACCTTTAATCTCTAGCTTGCTTGAACTTTGGAACCTTGAATCTTCTTTATCTTAACTTGAGTTTTCATTTTGCAACAGTTTCCGCAAGGGTCCATGAGCTTATGGTTTGGTTTCAGAATGGAGGGGTATTTATAGAAAAATCTTGGTAGAAATGAATGTCCAAGATTGATTTGGTTAATATTTAATCTAAAGGCCCACATTTAATCTTGGATTTAACTTTTTCAAAAAGATAATTATGACATCATAAAGGACAGCTCAAGGGACACTTCATGGGCTCATGTGGCAAAATTATCATGGTAGGAAGCTTCTAGAAAAATTCCAGTCCAACATGATACCGATCGAAGCTGTTTCACAGCAACCAGACTATTTTATGTTCCTAATTTTTTATAATATACCAAGATATGTATTCTATCCTGGAAATCAATGTCTAGGCTTCTCATACCATTTACATACTTGTACTGGGCCACAACTTATTACAGATCCCTTAGGAAATAACCAAAATACCCTTGGTGTCATTATGGGCCTATATATGAGGTCATCTGATCTCATTCTATCCAGGCTTACATACCGATAAGTTCCATTATCAGATCATGGGTGTTATCAAACTCCCGTCAAAATTCACTAATATGTGAATAACTTTTTATATAGAACTTCTTCTGGAGTTCTGTTAGATCCAGGACATCTGACACTATAGGGCACACTTTCCTATAATTTGCCCACTTATATTTGAAGTCCATAAAATCTGATAAAATTTCAGATAACTTTTAGACTATCAGATAAATATCTGCTGTCTGCAGCCCTAATAAAATTTCTGTATCATGTCAGATTATCCAGCATACCTTCCTCTATTTACTAATGGAATATGTGACTGAAATACTTCTGGGTAGTTCTAACCCTTTTCAGGCTGATCTTTCTATAATTACAATTTTGCCCTTAACTTTTTACTTAATTTCATTTAAGTTCCATAACTTTTGGAAATTACCACTTTTGGCCCAAATCTTGTTTCTATTTTAATTTTTGGCCTTTAACCTTTTCTAATTTTTGTTTTAGTCCTTCTCTTTCTTTAAGACAATCTAACCTTTATCTTTTCTTCTGATCTTTGACATAATCCTTTCCAAACCTCTTTCCACTATCAGTATTATACAGATAGAAAAAATTTAGGATATGACATTTCTACCCCCCTTAAAATAATTTTCGTCCTCAAAATTTACTTAACACCTCAGTTAAAAATATTGGATACATATCCTTATATTCTTTTTGACTAAGCACTGGGGTATCTACTTCTCATTTTCTATTTTGACATTTTAGCGGAGTACTTTTCATGTCTGCAAAATCTTCATATCTTTACTATGATCATTCTTTTGTCATAAATCCACTCAATCAGAGCTGAACTCCAGTTTATTTTATTACTTGCTTACTTGCTATGCATCTATTTATATATGGACTTCTCACCATACTAAACTTGTGAGTAGTGTCCATTTCTTTCATACTAAACTCTCTCGAATACTGCTATATTTGGAAGTTTCTATCAACAACTCATCAAGTGCAATCACTTCTTTCTCATCTGAGTATCTAGTGAAATTCTCTGAATATCAGCACACTTTAACTCTCATTCTCATATCATCATACATTCTTATCATCTTTAATATCTCATCATAATACAGAGAGAGGACTTATGTCATCATTCTTTCTTTCGTTGCTCTATTACTAAATAGGAGCACATAGGAGCATATAGGAGCATATAGGAGCATATACTCTAACATGCATAATGCCTGGCCAGAATGCTGCAGGACTACATCCCTACTCATGAATGCAAAGCTCTAACATTGGAGCTCAAGTATTCCTTCTCTTAATATGCACAACTCTAACACTCAGAGCTTGCACAGCTCTATCACATGAAGTTTGTACTGTCTAACATTTGGAGCTTTAGCATATTTTACAAATATAACATAACATAACATAACATAACATAACATAACATAACATAACATAATGCCTGGCCTTTTATGTAAGGAGTGAAAGCTCTCATTTGCTCTTTCACCTATAACTTATCATTCAAACATCTTATCCCTTACAAAAAGGGAGCCTCTCTATCTATTTATAGGGCTAGCTATCAAGTCACTTCATATTGTACTTCTTAACATATCTCTCATAACATAACTCATTACATACTTTTCATAATATATCTCATTTCATCTCTTTCATGTCATAAAATGGCATATCTTGCCAAATCTGGCTATATCATAGTCCATCTTTCAAATCAATTTCATTTGGATTTGACATAAGGGTTCTAGTCTCTTATTATTCATAACCCTTTCTAGCTTTTCATAGTTCTTTCTATAATTTTACATAGCTTTGTGCATATATGCCAATTTCTTGTAGATTTTACACTTTTTTTCATCACTTCCCAGGGGGTTACCTATCATTAGACTACCCTTGCCTGAACACGCTTAACTGAAATGTGCAGATAAAAATCTAAAGCACTGGTGCTCACTGGCTCTAACCCTGGTACTTCACTATCTTAGACCCACCTTAATACTATCTCTCTTGGGTCTATCTGGCCTTCTAATCTCTTTATCCTCATCTGGAGGATCTACTTACCTTTATTTTTAGTCTTTATAATCTCATCGTAAGGATCTCTTTATTCTCATTTAACCCTTTCTCATATCTTATGAAACATTCTCATAAATCCTTGGAGCTCAGGATTAACAGCTTTAACTTTGATCACTTAGTTCCTCATACATGTAAGGAGATTCTGAGTTCAGTCCCTGATAGTAATAAGGCTATCTGAAACTAACATCATGGGTACTCTCTCTATTATGAGTTAACCAACTTGTGAAGCTTCTCTACCTTAACTTTTCATTAGTATTCGTCTTTCCAAAGAAATATTGCACTTATTGCTCATTACTTTCTTACTCTAGGCTTGGTCTACTGCGACCCTCGGGATCTACTGCGATCAACCGTAAGCCTCTTCAGGATCTATCTATGACCCTGTGAGCCATACTATGATCTAACTGCAATCCTCTAGAATCTACTGTGATTTCGTTGTACTGTATTCTCATCTCTGGAAGACCTAAACCAACAGACAAAGTTACAAGGTTAGTCACTTTCATATAGTTGGTAACTCCACAAATAATTCCCCAAATATGATCACAGAAGCAAATATTATCTATTAGGACTTTACTCATTTCCTTATCACTCAGGAATTTCTCATATCATTCTCATCTTTTAATCTCATTCTCTATCCTATTGACTATCATAATTTGATCATAAATTCTCTTTCTATCTTCTGAGAATCAGGTAGCTAACTTTCTAGTTTAGCACTTTGCTATTGCTTTATGCTTGCTAAGTTGAATCATCTAATTGTATGTCGTAGGGGCATGGGAGCAACATAACTTTCTCATCTGATATACTCTACCCTGCATGTAATGTAAAGGGGAGTATCCATTTATCATAGTATACTCTACCATGCATAATATGCAAGGAGATACAATTATTTAAGCATTCTCTAACATGTGTGTCATCATATGACCACTACAAGTAGATATAACTTCTCATCATATCTTATGGCAACATAAGCCAACATAAGCCATATCACTATCACATACATATGCTCAACCATCCCTTATACTCATATTGCAATTAAGCAATGAACTAGGTAGACTTTAAGATATTATGTCCCTTAATCACCTTAATTACTAGGTCTTGATCATTTATTCAGGAACCTGAATCATTTACTTGTTTCACTTAGGCTGCCACATTACCCTCTTATTAGGGTATAGACTCAACCCTTCTTTGCTCTTTCTTACATAAGGAATAGGGGAGTCACTTTATCTTTGAATTTGTGGCTACCTTACTAGGTCATATTCATTCTATCGTATCATCTCTTATCGCCTGTAAGACTTCTATGTCTCTAGCCTGAAGGATTTATGTGTCCTTGTCCTCACAGTAATCCATAATTGAGTCAGCTATTCTCTTTCAGCTAATTGAGGAAGGGCTGGCTCACATCCCTTATGCCATTCAAACTTTTAAGTTTTCCCTTATCCTCTTGGATTACTAACATGCGAGAGAAAGTAACTCTCACTAAGCCTTAAGGTTCATATGAATGAACTCGATTTAGTATCCATCAAAAGGGTTCTCTTTCGTTTGCTCTAACCCTTAGCCTCACCCTCACCTCTCTCTCTAATTGAGAGGAATGCTTCCTTTAAACTTCTTTTAGAAAAACTTCTCAAGTGAGTAGATCACTCTCTATCTCGTATGGAGTAACTTCTATATCTCTCTGTATCTCTTAACTCTTTCTGTCCGTCAGTCTCAGTCTACTCTGGACTAGACTATGCTTCCTTTCTGGTCTGTATCTAGATCCTAACCAATTCAAGTCACTTGGATCTCATTCATCACCTAACATTACTATTTATTTTCTCTAGGGCAGAGTGTTAGGTTACTATGTCTTCGTGATGGAATCCCTCTGTCTTGGGAACATTAACTTTCAATCTATTATCCATCACATCTTTAACCTTAGGCCATGTATTAGATCATTCTTAGGCAAGTCTCATTCTAACTTCTCATTATTCTTTTCCATAAAGACTAGCTGTACAAAATCTTTCGTACTATAGATCAACTCCTGATGATCATACTGAGAATCTACTGCTGAACCTCTTCTTAAACTGATCTACTGTATCTTAGTGCTTTGTATTGCTTAACTTACCTATACTCTGTACTAAACCTCTAACTAATAGACTTCAGTGAGGTTGGCATCTTTAGTCTCATGACACTTGACTTACTATCATCTCATACCAATCCTCTAAAGTATATTAGGTTAATGCCCTCTACTGGATGTCTGTTTATCATTCCTACTACGGCATTAAGGAACTGTAGATAATTAATTGTTCTTAATCTCTACTTTTGTCCATCCCTTGACCTAGACTGAGTAAATCACTCTCCACAGCTTTCTTCAGGCCATATGGTTAACACTAGCTGTCTTTAACAAAGAAGGCTGGAGTTGACTAGAACTAGGAATATCACACTGATCTTTCTCTATAAAGTCACATATTCTTGGACTTTGGAAATGCACAGGATCTGTCATAAACTTTGACTGGATATCTGAATTAGGGGACTGTGGTATCTTACTCATAGTAACTCTATCCTTAAACTCTAGTGGAGGAGGAATAATATCTGGTCTACCCATAATCTAGTACACTGTGGTATCTTACTCAAAGTAACTCTATCCTCAAACTCTATTGGAGGAGGAATAATATCTGGTCTACCTATAATCTAGTACTAGTATTCAGCTTCCTCAGCCGTAATATGTCCTCTCATTGGAGGAATAGAACTTATATCCGGTTTAGAGGGTACTCCGCCAACCTCATACTGTGTAGAGTCACTAGACTCAACATTATCTGGGGTATACTTGGCTTCAAGCTGTATCTTTACATGACCTCTATACTGCAAGTTTGAGTCTACAGAAATATCTATGGGATATTCCACTGTAGACTTTCCTAATTGATCCCCTAAACTTTCCACTGAATTTTCTTCATCGTCTGAAGGATCAAAGTCTGGATGCACATCATTGTCATATATCACTATAGGATGAGGGTCTCCCTTATTAACTGAAGCCTCTAACTTAATTTTATGGAATCCCATATCTACTCCTGCAATATTTGCTTAATTAAGCAATGCTAACTATCTCATAACAAACCCTAACTTAACAAAATACTTACTGTTTAAGGTTAGGGTCTAGGAATAATCTCATATTAGTCCATAAATAATCTGTTCAGAGCATTTCCTAAGCCAGAATCCTATACTCTGATACCAAAATATAATATCCTTACTTTCATACGTCTTAGGGACCATTCAGTATCATTTAAAACCACTTATAAGACCTTGAAAGTCCATTAGCCAAATCTGGAATTTTACTCTGTCTCGGGTTACTGTTTATATAGTATTCCAGATTATGCAATGAAATTAACAAAATCATAACTAATTCTAGAAAACTCAAAATGAAGTGGTTCAAAAATCTACATGAAGATAACATCTTAAACTTTAAGGGAAAAATAATTTCCAAACCAAATAATTAGCCAATTAATACAGTTTATTTGTTGAAGTCTACTGTTCATTTTGTCAAAAACTCTAGAAACAGATTATGGTCCCTTAATTTAGAAATTCATTTCTCTTCATATACACATCCAAATGAAACGTTATACCTATTCACTTAAAGAAATGGATGTTTAATACATGTTCATAAAATTTTGTGAAATAATTTCTTCATTTACTGGGTCAAACTGAAGCCACAACAAAACTGCTACAGGACCTACATTTTTACTGTTTCAGTTTCCTTTCTTTTACTTTCAATAATTGTTCTAGCATACATGAATCATCTCTTTTGCCTTGTATGAATTCATATACATCATGGGGTTATACAATAATTTTTTCATACAATCTCATCACATAAATACATGCTTTACATGGCTTTGACATACATGGAAAGTGCATAGCATATGCTAACATCTTAAATACTTCACTTTTCTTCTTCCATGCTTTAGCTCTTCTCCATGCATACATTATCCATCATGCTTGACCTAAATTGGTTGGTTATGGGAGAGTGAGATTATAGGGAATCTCAGTAGCAAATATTACCACTTAAATATGCAAGATGGATGCTAATGCATGATATGTAATTTCATTAAACTTTCTTTGATTAGTGACATACCATCATGCTATATACTCTTACATAAAATGCATGGCCAAGGAAAACAAGTTATTTACAATATATTCAACATCATTAATCATGTCTCAACATTGTTCAAATATCATATACATGTCAACACATAAGCATACCACATCAAGCACATAAAGAGGTAAGTTCACTACCTTGCACTTAAGCTTTCCTCTTGATCTTTAGCATTTGCTCCCTAGCTTTCCAACCATAAAGCCTTTATGTCAATCACTTCCCAACATTTTATTGGATGTTTCAAGGTCCTAAACAAATTCATATTCATCACATAACTCATTAGGACTCATGAACTCTAATCATGTTCAAGATTAACTTTGTTACACTCTTTATTGTCATAACTTTCTCTAATCTTCACTAATCTACTTGGCTCTTGAACCAATTGATGTATTGACTTTACCCTACACAATTTAATATTTTGAATCCATTTATGATCTTAGAATCATGAAATACCAGCTCCTTTATGGCCTGCTGTACAGAATTGAACATAAGCATACAATTCTTTCAAAAATTCTCATTTTGATTCTAATGCTTCTCATACTTATTTCTCCACTTTTTCCCACACAACTCTTCATTTTAAAACCATTGGAAGCATCAAAATCATGAAGTTCTAATCACTGTTCATGCGAGTGAACAGTACCATGGAGGATTCTCAAAGACTACAACCTTGAGATTTTAATGTTTCCAAGGTTCAAAACCTTTCCAATCCTACACAAAATCATCATATAAACTTAATGGAAGCATTAAATCATTGAAATTCTATTTCCTTACCTCATGAACAGTGCAGAACAAATAGGGCACACCATGGCAAAGTCAAGAATATCAATTTGATTTAACAACCAACCACTTAACTAGCTTGTTTAAGCTTCAATCACATGTTTCTAACTTTAATTTCTTCTTTCCCCTTTCATCTGATATTTTTAGGCAGCACCTCCCCTTAGAGAAAACTCAACTTTTTTCCCATGAAAATCCTAAGTTCAAACTCCCAAATCAAAGGAAAATAAGCTAGGAGAGATTACTTACCTTTAATCTCTAGCTTGCTTGAACTTTGGAACCTTTAATCTTCTTTATCTTGGCTTGAGTTTTCATTTTGCAAGAGTTTCCCCAAGGGTCAATGAGCTTATGGTTTGGCTGCAAAATGGAGGGGTATTTATAGAAAAATCTTGGTGGAAATCAATGGCCAAGATTGATTTGGTTACTATTTGATCTAAAGGCCCACATGTAATCTTGGATTTAACTTTTTCAAAAGGTAATTATGACATAATCATGACATCATAAAGGACATCTCAAGGGACACTTCATGGGCTTATGTGAATAAATTATCATGGTAGGAAGCTTCTGGAAAAATTCCAGTCTAACCCGGTACCGATCGGAGCTGTTTCACAGCAACCAGACTGTTTTATGTTCCTAATTTTTTATAATATACCAGGATATGTATTCTGTCCTAGAAATCAATTTCTAGGCTTCTCATGCCATTTAAATACTTGTACTGAGCCACAACTTATTATAGATCCCTTGGGAAATGACCAAAATACCATTGGTGTCATTTATTGCACTATATTGACCCTAAGGGCATAGTTATCATTTCACCCCTCTTTGTACTGCCTCAGGGCATATACTGGCTCAACTAATCATATTTATACCATGTTCCATATTTTTAGCCTATCCCAGATGACAAAAATACCTTTCATCCATCTTTGGTACAATATGGGAATCCAGGAGCATTTTCATAATTTCGCACTTTTTCTGGGCACTGGCCCCTTCTACTAATAGACTGGTACCCTGGGTTTTGGGCCTTTCTTGGTGTCATCATGGTCATATATATGAGGTCATCTAATCTCATTCTATATATTTATGTCATGTTCCACGTTTTTAGCTTATCCTAGATGACCAAAATGCCTTTCATCCATCTCTGGTACAATATGTGAATCCAGGGGCATTTTCATAATTTCGCACATTTTCTGGACAATGGCCCCTTCTACTAATAGACTGGTACCCTGGGTTTTGGGCCTTCATTGGTGTCATTATGGTCCTATATATGAGGTTATCTGATCTCATTCTATCTAGGCTTACATACTGATAAGTTCTATTATCGGATCACGGGTATTATCAAACTCCTGTCAAAATTCACTAATATGTGAATAACTTTTTATACAGAACTTCTTCTAGAGTTCTGTCAGATCTAGGACATCTAACACTATAGGGCATACTTTCCTATAATTTGCCCACTTATATCTGAAGTCCATGAAATCTGATAAAATTTCAGATAACTTTTAAACTATCAGATAAATATCTGCTATCTGGAGCCCTAATAAAATTTCTGTATCATGTTAGATTATCCAACATACCTTGCTCTATTTACTGATGGAATATGGGATTGAAATACTTCTGGGCAGTTCTAACCCTTTTCGGGTTGATCTTTCTATAATTACAATTTTCCCCTTGAACTTTTTACTTAATTACATTTAAGTCCCTTAACTTTTGGAAATTACTACTTTTGGCCCAAATCTTGTTTCTACTTTAACTTTTGGCCTTTAACCTTTTTCTAATTTTTGTTTTAGTCCTTCTCTTTCTTTAAGACTCATCTAACCTTTATCTTTTCTTCTGATCTTTGTCATAATCCTTTCCAAACCTCTTTCCACTATTAGTATTATACAGATAGGAAAAATTTAGGATATGACATTTTGGTTGTTCAATTAAAGTAAGGACAATATTTTGTACTATAAAGGAAAATCAATTAATCAATTAAGTGTTCGATTAATGTCATAAGATAATCTCTAAAATTGAACAGATAAGTCAATTAATCGATTGGTTAATCAATTAATTATAATTAATTGACTGCCTATTCGATTAATCTATTGAGAACAGTTTTTCTTCTGAATAAAGATAACTCTATTAATTGATTACTCAATCGATTATTTTATATTAATCAATTAACTGTTCAATCAATCAGTGAAGAAAGATTTTGTGAAAATTCAACTATGAATCTATTAATTGATTAGTTAATCGATGAATTTACATTAATAGATTGATTGTTTGATTAATTTGTGTCGAAAATATTTTTGTTTCAATTCTTCTAGAGACATTAATCAACTAGGTATTCGATTAACTTATATTAATCAATTAACTTCATATATTTCAAATATTTTTCTCTGGTTGTATTGAAGCTGATTGAATCTCTCTTTGAGCTATATATGATTGTTCCATATATGAATATACATATGTTTATCCACATTCTTCATTATATATCTTTTGAGAAACTTATTGAATTGTATATGGTTAAAAATTCTAATCAATGTGATGCTCCATTTTCTATTTCTCTCTTTAATTGAAATAATAATTAAATTAATGATAATTAATCAATTAGTTAAATGATTAATAAAATACATTTTATGAAAGCCATATGAACTTGATTAAGGCCTTGATCTTTGATAAGGAGTTGATTATTAATGGTTCATACACGTAATCAATGCTTTAACTACTTACAAATCTTTTGAGATTGAGTATATTTATAAAAGGCTAAGAAGTTGAAGTGAGGAAGGCTATGGCAACGTAAACTTACTACTCTGGCAAAGCATTAAATGCTCACCTGCCTGCCAATAACCAACAACGCCTTTACTCCAATGGTTACAAATATGAGCCTAACAGTTAACAACCAAAGTAAATGTTATTTAACAACGCATTAATTAAGAAAAGAATGAACAATGAGAACTAACAAATGAAACAACAACTTTTGAATTTATTACATTCTCTATTTCTTTATTCTATAACTCGACATTTATTGAGCTTAAGTATTTATTATCATACATACTGTTTGAGAGAGAGATTATGAATATATTTTTCATTCATTTTATAGACTTAAGAGATTGGTTCTCTTAAGTTGGGATTATAACCTCACGAGAAGTAAGGGGGAGTGATTGAGTGGTTCAATTCTTGTACTAAGGCACCAAGAGCCCATTCAAATATTATATATAGTTGAAAATCTCATAAGGCCTCTGGGGACTGGACGTAGGACAAAAGGATTAGTTCGAAATAGGATTAACTGTTTATGTTAATTCTTCTATCCTTCGGTGAAATCTTTATGATCCATACTCTTTTCATTCATTCATGTTCTTGTTGTCTTTAAGTTTTAAATTTTCGTTAAAAGTATTAAAACACCCAATTCACCCATCTTGGGTGTATATGCCTAGTCTAACAATTAAGGTTTAAAAAAGGTATTATTGTCATTATATCATGTTTCTCCATATTGATCCATTTTGGGACTTTTGAAGCTACAATTATTATTTTTGATTTGTAGAAAATTAGGAAATATTTGGAGAGAAAAATAGACCAAGCAAAAAGGTATAAAGGAACAGAAGAACCCATAATGCTATCAAGGTGCACTTGGTTGTGGCCTAATTTTTTGAGTTGAATCCTATTTTGTCTCTATGTACTTTTCCATAGCTAAGAAAATTCTCATTATGGAGAATGCGTAAATTTTGTAACGCATGTTTTTGCTAGATTTTGCACTTAATTTGCACTTAATATAATTTCCACATAAAGGTAATGATGCCAATGAGCCCATACCAAAGCCCAAATGGTGCCATAATGATCCCAATAAAGTAGTGAAACAGTTATGTGGGCCAGAGTCTAAAGTAATCTAGGAAAAGTGCTAAATTATGAAAATGCCCCTGAATGCCCATACTATACCAGTGTTAGATGGAGGTCATTTTAGTCATTATGGACAGGCCAAAAACATGGAACATAGTATAAATATGATTATTTAGAGCCAATATATGCCCTGAGACAATGTAAAGAGGCGTAAAATGACAATTATGCCCTTAGGGTTAGTACAGCGCAAGAAATGACACCAAGGGTATTTTGATCATTTTTTAAGGGATGGATGATAGATAAATATTTAGTATATCAATTTCAATAATATGATAAGACTATACATTGATTTCCATGACAAAATACATATCCTAGTATATTATAAAAAAATTAGGAGGAGAAAATAGTCCAGTTGCTGTGAAACTACTCTGATCGATACCGGATTGCACTAGAATTTTTCTAGAAGCTTCTTGGAATGGTAAGCATGCCACATAACCTCATGATGTGTCCCACATGATGTCATAATTATTCTTTTATGAAAAATTAAAATCTAAGATTAAATGTGAGCCTTTAGATCAAAGAGTAACCAAATCAATATCGGCCATTGATTTTTCTTGGATTTTGGCTATAAATACCCCCTCATTCTGCATCAAAACCGTGGCTTCATGGACCCTTGGGGAAACTCTTGAAAAATGAAAACTCAAGCCAAGACAAAGAAGATTCAAGGTACCAAAGTTCAAGCAAGCTGGAGATTAAAGGTAAGCAATCTCTCCTAGCTTATTTTCCTTTGATTTGGGAGCTTGAACTAGGGTTTTCATGGGGAAAAGTTAAGTTTTCTATAAGGGGTGGTGCTGTCCAAAAAACTTAGATGAAAGGGAAAAGAAGAAATTAAAGTTAGAAACATATGATTGAAGCTTAAACAAGCTAGTTAAGTGGTTGGTTGTTGAATCAAATTGATATTCTTGACTTTGCCATAGTGTGCCCTGTTCAGCCTTCACTGTTCATGAAGGAAGGCAATGGAACTTAAATGATTTAATGCTTCCATTGAGTTTATATGATGATTTTGTGTAGGATTGGAAAGGTTTTGAACCTTGGAAACATTAAAATCTCAATGTTGTAGTTTTTGAAATCCTTCACGGTTACTGTTCACTTTCATGAACAGTGATTTAAATTTCATGATTTTTATGATTTCAATGGTTTTAAAATGAAAATTTGTGTGGGGTAAAGTGTAAAAACAAGTATGGGAAGTATTAGAATCGAAATGAGAATTTTTGAAAGAATTGTATCCCTATGTTAAGTTCTATACAGTAGGCCACGAAGGAGCTAGACTTTCATGATTCTAAGCTCATACATAAATTGAAAATATGAAATTATGTAGGGTAAACTCAAGACATCAATTGATTCATAGACCAAGTCCATTAGTTAAGATTAAGGAACGTAAATGAGCTTAATGTTCAAGAGGGAGTTATGTTAGTTAAAGTAAGTTTAATGCTCAAGGAAATTAGATGGTAAGGAATTGATTGTTATGCTCCAAAAGAGGCAGCCACATGTCCAAGAGATGTGAGAAGAAAGAAGTAAGATAAAGTGAAAGAAAGTCAAGTCTATAAGGTAGTGAACTTACCTCTTCATGTGCTTGATGTGGTATGCTTATGTGTTGACATGTATATGATATTTGAATGATGTTGTGACATGATTAATGATATTGAATGTATTGTGAATAACATGTTTTCCATGGCCATGCATTTTATGTGAAAGTATATAGCATGATGGCATGTCACTAATCAAAGAAAGTTTAATGAAATTACATATCATGCATTAGCATCCATCTTGCATATTTAAGTAGTAATGTTTGCTACTGAGATTCCCTAGAATCTCACTCTCCCACAACCAACCAATTTAGGTCAAGCATGATGGAAAAGGTATACATGGAGAAAAGCTAAAGAATGGAAGAAAGGATAGCATATGCTATGAATGATCCATGTATATAAATGCCATGTAAAGTGTCTATTTATGAGATGAAACTATTTGTAATAATTATGGCATATGTACATGATGTATATGAATATTAATAAGTTTATTTGATGGCTTATACATGCTAGAACAATTATTGAAAATGAAAGAAAAGAAAATGAAATGGTAAAAACGTAGGTCCTAAAGCAGTTTTGTTGTGGCTTCAGTTTGACCTAGAAAATGAAGGAATTATTTCATGAAATCTTATGAGCATGCAGAAAACATTCATAGCTTTAAATTTATAGGTAGAAATTTTCAATTGGATTTGTATATTAAGAGAAATGAATTTCTAAAATAAGGTACCAGAATCTGTTTCCAAAGTTTTTGACCAAATGAACAGTAAACTTTAATGAATAAACTGTATTAATTAGCTAATCATTTGGTCTGGAAATTATTTTCTCCCTAAATTTCAAGATGTTAGATTCACATAGCTTTTTGAATGACTTTATTTCAATTTGTCTAGAATTAATTATGATTTTTTGAAGTTCATCGTGTAATCTGGAATACCATATGAACAGTAACCCGAGAAAGAGTACAATTCCAGATTTGGCTAATGGACTTCCAAGGTCTTGTAAGTAGTTCTAAATGCTTCTAAATCGTCCCTAATACATAAGAAAGTAAGGATGTTACAACTTCCAGCTGCAACCATAAGGGAAATAGCGCACAAAACCCCCTTAAAACTAAGAGATAACTTGCTAGAACAAAGCTCAAGATCAAGGGAGATGATTACCTTGCTTCTTGCTTCAAGTTGTGTGCTTCTTTCTTGGTTGAGTGGAAATTTTGCAAGAGTTTCCTTCCAAGGGCTGCTGAATAGGTCTGAAATGAGGGGGTATTTATAGAGAAATTTGGGTGAAAATGGATGGCAAAGATTGATTTGTATACTATTTGATCTAAGGGCTCACATTTAATCTTGAATTTAACTTTTTCTAAAAAGAATAATTATGAAATCATTTGGGACAGCTCATGGGACACCTAAGAGGGGTATGTGGCATGTTGTCCATGTAAGGAAACTTCTGGAAAAATTTTAGTCTAATTCGGTACCGATCGAAGCAGTTTCACAACAACCGGACTGTGTTTTGTTCCTAATTTTTTATAATATACCAGGATATGTATTATGTCCTAGAAATTAATTTCTAGGCTTCTCATACCATTGAAAATGATATACTAGAGATTTATCTGTATCTATCCCTTGGGAAATGACCAAAATACCCTTGGTGTCCTTTCTTGCATTGTACTAACCCTAAGGGCATAAGTGTTATTTCACCCCTCTTTGTACTGCCTCAAGGTATATACTAGCTCAAATAATCATATTTATTCCATGTGACACTTTTTTAGCATATCCCAGATGACCAAAATGCCCTCTATCCATCACTGGTACAATCCGGGCATCCAAGGGCATTTTTGTAATTTTGCACTTTTTTCTGGACACTGGCCCCTTCTACTAATGAACTGGTACCCTGGCTTTTAGGCCCTCCTTGGCGTCATCATAAGCCCATATATGAGGTCATTTGAGTTCATCCTATCCAGGCTTATTTACTGATAAATTCTTTTATCGGATATCGGGTGTTCTCAAACTCCTGTCAAAATTCACTAATATGGGAATAACTTTTTATACATGACTATTTATGGAGTTCTATAAGATTCATAACATCTGACACTGTAGGACACACTTTCTTGTGATTCCCCCACTTATATCTGTTGTCCATGGAATATGATAAAAATTTAGATAACTTTTAGACAATCAGATAATTTCTGCTATTTGTAGCCCTAATAAAATTTTTGCATCATGCTAGATTAACCAGCGTAACTTCCTCTATTTACTGATGGAATATGGGACTGAACTACTTCATGGCAGTTTTAACCCTTTTCGGGCTGAACTTTCTATAATTACTATTTTACTTTTGAACTTTTCTCTTAATTACATTTATATACATAACTTTTTGCAAATTTATATTTAGGTCCCTAAACTTTTAGAAATTACCACTTTTGGCCTAACTTTTGTTTCTACTTTAACTTTTGGCCTTTAACCTTTTCTACTTTATGTTTAGGTCCTTCTCTTTCTTCAAAGCTCATATAACCTTTACCATATCTTCTGATCTTCGTCATGATCCTTTCTAAACCTCTTTCCACTATCAGCATTATACAGAAAGGGAAGATTAGGATATGACATATTATGGATTAGTATATGTATTTAGAGATTTATCATCACTTTTAGTCATTTTCCATTGAGTTTGATGTTATGGAATTATTGTCATGTTTATGTGTTTAACGATTTTATTGCTAGAGCTTGATTAATGTTACAAGGTGATGGCTTTATTTGATTTTGGTACATTTAGTGTTGAGTGCATAGCCTGATAATGCAAGGAGCATTCCGTTTAATGTGCTTTTCCAAAGGTTTCAAATAAGTTTACTAGTCCTAATCATACTCTTGAGGTTAGACTTAATTCTATGGTTAAGTGTCCCTGAGCATGTAAAATGGAATTTAAGAGCTATTGGACAATGTTGAGTTTCCTTGTGTGACAGGCATGCAAATATATGGTCTATAATAGACTTATATGTTATTTTATGTAATTAGGTTAATTTTATTTAAAAGATGTTTTGAACCTTCTATACCAGTTAAGTTTGGTTCCTATTAAATTCCCTAATAAATTGAATCCAAGTTTTCCACCTAACCAAACCTCAAGAGATCCATTACATTGTATTTCATACCATCCTCCATCCATCATATTTCATAAAAAAATACCAAAAATATAGTAGCTTAGGATTTTACATTCATTGAATTTACTTTGTTTTATGAAAATCCAAAACATTTATACCTTTTTTGTAAATAGTGCATTGCATGGCATATACATTACTTATGAATCAATAAAAGGCTCCTCAATAAAGATATAACAATCCTAGGTTTGTACTATATTGCATCCCTTAGTTAGTTTTTTATTGGAGACCCTAAGGCGTATGACCAAAGGTCTTCCCATCAAGTCATCATTGTTGTGGAGCTAAGTAATTGGCTCCCTAGGTAATCTAATTGTCAATTTCACTTTTGACAAGGGGTTTTCTTATAGGACTTGTATATTTGCATTGCATTTAGTTTTAGGTGCATATAGTTTAGGTTGCATTTTCAATATTGCATTTTGCTCTCAAGTTAGTGCTTTTACTGTTTTTTGGGCTTCATTGTTTTGTTTTGACTTGGTTACTATTATGGTGTTATTGCTTAAATTTATTTTGATGATTTTGAGCTTAATTGTATATGTTCACCCTTCTCAAATTCAATTTTGATTGGATAGAACTTTACGTGTGAATAACACTTGATTTTAGAATAATTTTGGAATTGATACTTGCTGGAACTTTGCTTAATTGTTGTCAAATTGGGTGATTGCTGCTATATGTGTGTTTTGCTTTGGAATTTTTGAATATTGAACTTGTATTTCATGCATACACACATCTCCACATCAATTTTGATTGAGAACTACATGGATTTGATTTTTAATAGCTTTTGAATACATTTTGACAAAAATTGAGTTTGAAAGAAAGAATTTGAGTGTAAAGGTTTTAAGTTTTAAATTATTGATTCAACCTTGTTTATAGTTTGATTTCTCAAATGTTTTATTCATGTTTAGGTGTATTTTGATTGTGAAAAGAAGTTTAGAAACGCATTTTTTGAGGTTTTGGAACTAAGGCATTGAGTTGAGGAGCATTTAGTGAGGTTTACGTTTTATTTTTGCAAATTCTATGCTACTGTCCTATTATGTCGCAGCCTCTATGTTAGTTTACAATGGCCAAAATCCCTCTTGGCCATGGCAAATGGAACTAACCTCTCCAAACTTTCTCTCTATCATATCCCAATTTTTAGACATATAAGCCCATGATGTAGATTGAAAGAGGTAGGCTACATGCCCTGTTGAGAATAAGTCACAGAAGTATACATATGATGTTCAGGGACTAAACTACAAGTAAGTGAAAGATCAAGGACTAAATTGTAAATAGTGAAAGTCCTTGTGGCCATAATTTTTGAAGAAAGAAAGGGACTAAACTGAAAAGTCTAAAAGTCCCATGACCAAAAATGAAAGTAAATACAAGTTGTGGGCTATTAAGTGTAATTATGAAAAGTTGACGGACTAAAGTGTAATTTCCCAAAGTTTCTAAGGGCAAAATTGTAATTATAGAAAGTTAAGCCAGAAAAAGCTTATAACTGCTTAGAAGCATTTCGGTCCTAAAATTTATCAATAGATAGATAAAATTGTGTTATTTAATCTATCCTAATACATAAATTTTATTGGAGTTCTAGATAACTGATATTTATCTGATAGTCTGAAAGTTATCTAAAATTTTTATCAGACCTTCAGGATCTCATATATAAATAAAAAGTTATAGGAAGGTGCATCCTATGAATCAAGAGGTTAGGAAACTAACGGAACCGCAAAAGGAGTTATGTAGGAAAAGATATTCACGTTTTAGTGAATTTTGATTGGAGTTTGTAGACACCCGATATCCGATTATGAAACTTAAGTAGTAAGCAAGTTATAACTAAATAAGTTTAGATGACATCACAGAGAGGCCCATGATGACACCAAGTGAGGCCTAAGCCCATGATATCAGTTCATCGGATAAAAGGGGTTAGTGTCCATAAATATCCAAAAAAGGTGCAAAATGACAAAAATACCCTTATGTTATAAAATAATTAGAGAATGAGTGAAGGGTATTTTGGTCATTTGATTAATGTTAGACAGTCAAGGAAGGTTATCTGGATAGTTGACCTGGGTCAAGAAATATTATGTTAAAATGGGAAAAGACAATAATGCCCCTAGAATCATTAAAGTAAAGAGAGAGGAACCAAGGGCATTTTGGTAAATTCCCAAGGGAAGTTTCTTAGGAATTGAACCATCAGAGTACTAGAGCTTGATCAGAGATCCAAGATGACATTCCAAGACATATAAAAACATATCCCAAGGATTATGTGGGTCTAACTGGAGTTAAAATAATGTTTTAGTGATTTTTAGTAAAGTATAATTACCCAGTTGAAGTTTTTAAATTTTCCCGAAAGCCATGAGGTGGCATAAAATGTGTACTCATGGGACCCACTATGATGCCACATTATACTAATCTAAGGATAGAAGAAAACTCAAGAAAAAGCTAAGGACACGTGGCACGATCTCAACCGTTCATTACAAGATAAGATTCTGGAATTCTCTGGAAGTGCTGAGTTAGCTGGTGAGGTATCCCAAGGGCCACACCATTATACAACCTAAGCATGTGAGGTATCCCTTGATGATGTCATTTTAATGAGTCATTGAGGATGATGATGACATCTTGATGATGCAGGTGAAGCTTCTTGAGAAAGCTAAGCAATCTAAGATGTTCATCACGATTCAATCTGAGCCATTGATAAGACAAAAATTGTGTATGGTTTCTATGACATTTTGGGGTCTTATTACAACTTTACCATTCATTTTCTGCCTACATTTCTGCTTTTATGGCAATACATGATTGTGCTTGGCAATGTGTTAATTAAAGGGTAAAATGGTAAATTAACTCTTCCAAACTGCATAAATATTATTCTCCACTTATTTAGACTTTTATAGTGAGCTTTGGTTTTAAATCACAGGTATTTTGGAGGAGAACCAAGAACTAACGTGAGCATAAAAGAAATCACAAGACAGAAAATCAGATCATGCTTCTATGCTTTTTAGTCGTGACAAAAGTGTCCAAATGTCGTGACCTAATTTCTTCTGGAAAGTTTCTATGTGTTTACAGGTCATGACCAAAACATGGATCTGCTAGAGACTAAAAGGGACAATCACTGAAGCTGCATGTTTTAGATTAAGTCATGTGAGAATAAAAGGAAGAGGAAGCTACAGATGTAAAGGGGCTAGTTTTTGGACCTGATTAGGCTAAAAAGCAATACTCAAATCCTGTCTACACCTTCTCCACAACTTACACACTCATCTTCGATCTTTCTACACCTTTCCACATAATCTCACATCTCTACATCATTAATCCATCACCTCTTTCTACTTTCTTCATGGCATCATATCTGGACAGCGATTGCTACACAGTAGGAGTCATGAGAGGCTAAATCTTTAGTTTCTTGGTGATGGAGCACATATCTTGAGCTCATGGACTGTATTTCACATGGGGGTTTTCTATTTTAATCTCACCTTTCTTATGTTTTTAGAATTCCTAGATCTAGGGTTTTGATTTTATGAGTAAGGATTGGATATCAATCGATTCTTCTGAGATTAAGTTTTGTAAATGAAATTGGATGATTTGGATGTTAGTTTAATATGAATATTTCAATTTTGATTTGTAGATAATTGGGTTTTTATCAACGATTGTTACTAACTAATTCGATTGCTTGAAATCTATAGTCATCAATCAATGATTATTTGAGGGCATCTATATCATCTGATTTAAATTGCACGCTAAGTGGCTTTTAATAGTTCATTAAGAGTTTTAAAACTAGCTTTGATCAAAGGAGTTTAAAGAATCTTAATGTTCTGGACTCAATCTATTGATTGAGGTTTCTTTTAAGACTTAGTGATTTTAAAACCCCATATCATATTAAGAGCAAAGATAAATAGTTTTCCATCATCAAGAGTTTGTCTCAACACATTCCTTTCAAAATCCACTCATTTTCCAACTTAATCAAAAATACAAAAATATTTACTTTACTACACCCTTATTTGATTGTTTAAAAAACCAATGAAACCTAAAAACCAAATTTTACTTTCACTTAGGTTTTCAATGGTTTTATCACCAGTTTACTAGGTTTCCAATAAAAAGGTTCCTCGAGAAGAACAATAGGGTTGTTCCTTCTACTACATTAATAGGGTGCAATTAATTTGTTTTGATTCATAGGATTACGATAACCTGTGCAAATCAACCGTCCATTCCACCTCCATTGAACTATAAATAGACCCTTCTCCCTTGCCATTTAACAACACGGCCAAGAGCAAGAAAGGAGGAGAAAGAAGAGAGAAAAATAGAAAGAGAAAAAGAAAGAAAGGAAGAGAAAGAAAGGAAGGAAAAGGAGGAGTTCTGGCGGAGTTAGGAGCAATCCAAAGAGCTTAAGGAATTGACAAGCTTCGAAATAATGTAAGTAATTTATTCTAGTCCCTGCTCTAATAAATTAGAGGATTGTTCTTAGTAGTTAGAATATAGGAATGTCTCTCTCTTGGTAAGGTTAGCTGTGGATATAAAGAATGTTAGGGGATTGTCAGTTATGTAGAGCTATACTGGATAAGATAATAATGAACATATTATTATGTTATATATAGGCTCTAACTTCTGAAAAGAAGAAACCTTAGAGTAAAGGCTAAGGGCTAGAGGAAAGGCTACACGTCAGGTAGTGAATTTACCTACTTGTATGCTTATGTTGCTTGGATGCTTTATGTGATGTTTGCTTACTTTGATGATGTGAGGCATGTATGATTAAGTAATACTCTGTTTCTTTTTATGCTATGTCCATATGTTATAAGTAAGGGACATGAAAGCATATAAGTTATCATTATGCAAGCATGATCATTAAGTGCACATATAGTAACATCAAGCAATAGCTACATACACTGTATGGTTTCAATTTACTACTGAGATTTCCGCAGAAGTCTCACCCCTTCCATATCAATCCAATCATAGCAGGTCTTCTCAAGATAGAGGAGATAAAGATGCATTAAGAGAAGTTAAGAATTATTTAGCATGATTGATATATGATTGATGTATATTATACATATGTATGTAAAGTTAGTTGCTGAAATTTGCCACTGTGAACACTAGCTTATGGTGAGGCTGTAGCCTTTGAGTTGTAATTAGAAATAGTAAATGGTTGAATAAATTTATGATATTTTACCAGTAAATATTAGACATAACAATCTTTGATTTGATATATAGAATGTTCTATTTGGATATCTAAACATGGATATATAATTTTTCAAATTTGGGACCAAAATACTGGAATTAGGGAAGGATACTGGATAAACAATTCAATGCAGCATTGATGATATTGACTTGGTCAAGGTATGGTCAACAAGTTATTTTTCCCTGAAATAGCATTTAGATTTATGTAGCAATTTGAACCACTTCATTTTGATTTTTTTAGATTAAATTATGATTTTTTGAAGTTAGGTCATTTCTCTAGAATTTACACAGTGAATAGTACTCAGTAAAGTAAAATTCCAGATTATGTAATTTGACTTCAATAATCTTAAAAGTGGTTCTAGATGCTACCATTTGATCCCTAAGATGTAATAAAATAGGATGTTACACTCTCTGTGTTCTTTCACTATGGTGAAAAACACACGTTATATCCTATTTATGTTGAAAATTGTGCCCTCGGGGCCAATCATTGTCTTATGAATATTGTTGATTTATGAATTTATTAATTGTGTTATCATATTATTTGCATATTTGCTGTGATGACCATCTAAATATCCCTGGTCGGTCATCTATGTGGGAGCAGAGATGAAATAATACCAATATGACTTTGAAGATGTATAGAGATATAAATCAAAGTCATAGGCACACGTAAGAGTACAAGGTGTTAGACCGACTCGCTATGAGAGAGCTGCATGGGTTAAGTCATAAGCTTATCTCATATACAAACCATGTCACTATGCCCTTTGACCTGAGATCATCATGGATTCCTACATGACAAACGCTTAGCTTTGATCTAGTCAAAAGTCACTTTTGATCGAGTGATCATAAAGACTATGTTCGAGCTTAGTGGCTTTTCGTGCGGAGGAATGTGAATGGTCAAGATGGAATTTATCCCTCACATTCGTAGAGAGATATTACTGGGCCCCTCGATGAGTGAGTATGAGAAATGTATGGCCATACTATAATGGAAAGGTAGTTCAATTTCTATAGTCAGACTACTCAGGGATCGAGAAAGTAATGGTCAGGAATAGGAGGATGACATTCTCCATGCCTCATCCATGACTAAAATATCGTGTGATAAAAAGGACATGATATGGTTGTATAAAAGGTTATATCGTTCATCGATCCTCATATGATTTGGGTAGTCGTGATGTCTTGCTAGAGACTGCTTGTGACTTGTGAGTTAGTATAGTAAATGGCCCACTGCTTACTTCATATGGGCCTACAGGGTCACACACGAAATAGCCCAACACGAGCTATGATGTCAAGATTCATTGAATCTAAGACATTTCCATATTCAATGAATGATCCAGGGTGGATGTTTATATTTATTTATATTTATATTCATATATATATTATATATAAGAGATATTTATAAGATTTAATTTATAAGGATAAATTAAATCTCTATCACGTTTGAATTTAAAATTCAAATTGATATGATATCTCATATAAGAGATATTTACAAGATTTAATTTATAAGGATAAAATTAAATCTCTATCACGTTTGAATTTGAAATTCAAATTGATATGATATCTCAAATTTGATTTATGAGAATAAATCAAATGTAATTCTGTCTTGTCTTTATTTTAAATTAAATAAATGGGTGAATTAAATCTATGGGACGGATTCAATACAAACACTATTTATTTAATTAGTTTCTTATCAAATTATATAATATATTATATTGTATTAATTTTAGAATTAATATAAGATTAATTCCAAAAATCCAAGTCTATGGCAACACGCATAGAATCCTATATATCTGATATTTAGGAGTTACGGTTGGTATAGAGAAAAAGAGTGAACGAGAATCCGTAAAAAGGTTTTACAGATAAGAAACTGCCGAAATAGAGATGGAGATGACGAATTCTTGAGTAAGCCCTGGAGGGACAAGAGGCGCTAGTATGTCATTCATGGTTGGAACACTGTTCATGTGGATACCAGTAGAGGAAGCTGACCTGAGTCATCGACTTCTTGTGATCGAAGAGAAATCACGAGTCGCGGAGAGAAGCTGTGGACATCGCAACTAGAAGCTGAGAAAGTCGCGACTGAATACTGAGGGTAATACTTCTTTCCACTTGACTTAAACACACACGGTATATCCTGGCAGAGAATGGAAAACATTTTTAAGTTAATTTCCACTGTGTGTCTTCCAGTTCCTTACAATTTGTAACGGTGAAGTAAGCTTTGTACTAAAATTTTTTCCTACCTCTACACTATCACACTTGCATTCTGTCACATCCCAATTTTTATTTATCTATATAGGAATGACAGAGGAAAGAGTTTGGAAAGGATTATGACAATGACTAAAAGAAAATGTAATGATTATATAAGCTTTAAGTTATAGAAAGGAAGAAAAATGAAAAGTAGTAAGGAAGGTATAAAATAAAAAAGGACCTAAGTGAAAAGCTTAAAACCTTCCAGGGGCGAAAGTGTAATTATGGACACTTGAGCCAGAAAAGGGCCAAAATTGCCTGGTAATGTTTCAGTCCCCAATTTTACCAGTAAATAGAGGACATAATTTGGGCTAGACATATTATTAGTTGACATATAAATAATAACATGGGAGATAGTTGAATGATAATGAAAAATTCTATATATTCCTCACTATTATATTGCTACTCTTTTATGTTATATATATATACATATTCGGGATCCCAAATCAATAAGATTTATAGCATGTAATTAGGGATGAATCAAGGAATAAATCATAACATAATCTCCTAGAATCTCTCCCTCTCAATCCCTATAATCTCTTATATTTAATGCTAATATCTACAACACTCCCCTCAAGTTGGAGCATAGATTGTCAAACTTGCTAACCAGATATTCAAATTTATGTCGAGCCAATCCCTTGTGAGCACATCTACTGTTTGTTCTTTTGAAGGAATATATATGAGATCAATTGTCTTTGCATCAATCTTCTCTCGTATGAAGTGTCTATCAATATCTACATGTTTTGTCCTATCATGTTGGATGGGATTATGTGACATGTTGATAGTTGTTATGTTATCTGAGTATAATATGATAGGTAGTTTTATTTGTATGCTCAATTAGTCTAGTACTCGCTTTATCCATAAAGCTTCACAAATTCTAAGAGTTATGGCTCTGAATTCAGCTTCAGCACTGCTTTTAGCAACTATACTTTGCTTTTCACTATGCCAAGTGACTAGATTTTCCTATACATAGGTAACATAACCTGAGGTAGACCTTCTATCCTCTTAATCCCCTGCCTAGTTAGCATCTGTTAGCATATCTACACTTCTTTTGTTAGATTTTTTAAACAAGAGGCCTAACCCAGGAGAGCCCTTCAAGTATCTAAGAATCCTGTAGACTTCATTCAAGTTTTTTGTTTAGGGTTATGGGAATGTTAGCTTACCATGCTGATGGTATAAGTAATGTCTGGTCGAGTATCAGATAAGTAGATTAATTTTTCCACTATGCGTTGGTATTTCCCCATATCTACATCTTTTTCTAGATCTTCACCATAGCTAATTTATGCCCGTATAGGAGTATCACTTGGTCTACCGCCAAGCATACATGTTTCTTCTAAGAGATCTAGCATATGCTTCTTCTACGAGATATTGATCCCTTTTTTAGATCTAGCAACCTCCATACCTAGGAAATACTTCATTTTTCCTAGTTCTTTAACATATAATTCTTTATTTAGTTCCCTCTTGATCTTGTCAATCTTTTCTAGATCATCACTTGTGAGAATAATATCATTGACATATACTATCAATACCACAATTTTCCCATTTAGGTGCCTAAAGAATAGAGTGTGGTCACTTTGTCCTTAAGTGTAGTTTTGGAGCTTTAAGTACCCTAGTAAACCTCTCAAACCAAGCTTGAGGATACTGTTTTAAGCCATACAATGATTCTTTAGTCTGCACACTTGGTTTTCCTTTCTTCTAGGGAATCTAGGAGGCATTTTCATGTATACTTCTTCATTCAATTTCCCATTTAACTATACATTTTTTACATCCATCTGGTGTATTGGCCAGTCTAGATTAGCAACTAGGGAGAACAGAATCTTGACAGTGTTTAACTTGGCCATTGGGGCAAACATCTCAGTGTAGTCCATGTGTAACACCTTACTTTCGTACATCTTAAGGACCATTCCATAGCATTTAGAACCACTTACAAATCTATTGAAGTTCAATTACAAAATCTGGAATTTCACTCTTTACGAGTAATGTTCATATGGTAATTCCAGATTAGGTGATGAACTTCAAAAAATCATAACTAATTCTGGAAAAATCGAAATGAAGTGATTCAAAAAGGTGTACCAAGCCAACATATTAAAATTTAATGGAAAATAGTTAATTGGACCAATTGACTAGTTAACTGAGTCAACTTTGATGTCAATGTTTACGGTTCATTTGGTCAAATTTCTAGAAAACAATTTTTGGTCCCAAGCTTTGAAATTTTTGTTCTCCTTGTATAGATGTCGAAATAAGAAATTCTTAGTATCAAAACGAAGCTTGACATGTTAATTAAATACTGATAAAATATCATACATTTATTTTATCATTTACTATTTTGAATTACAGCAACTACTATACTATTTTTAAGCATACATTACATACATACATCACATAAGTCATAACATATCATTTGGTAAAATCAATCATGACATCTATCTCCTAACTCCTCTTCTTGCATCTTCATCTTCTTCCATCTTTGAAGAACCTGTTGGTTTTGGGGTGACATGGAGGGGATGAGATTTCGGGGGAAATCCAGTAGTAAACAGAAACTATACAATGTATGCAACTATATGCTTGATGTTACTATGTGTGAACTTAATGATCATGCTTGCATATTGATACTTACATGCTTTCATGTCCCTTAATTATAACATATGGCCCTAGCATAAAAAGAAACAGAGCATTACTTAATCATACATGCTTCACATTATCAAAGTAAGCAAACATCACATAAAACATCCAAGCAACATAAGCACACAAGTAGTTAAGTTCACTACCTCATAATCCTTGCTGTCCTTATTCTTTTCCTTAACCTATTACTTCCTTCTTCTTGATATGTGACTGCCCTCTTTCAGCACACAAACCAAATCCTAAACATCACATATTCATTCTTCATAATTCAACTCAATTGGCATATAAGGACATTAAACTTAACTTAATCAATTAACCCCTATCTTTTGGAAATTGCACTTTAGGCCCTCAACTTTTCATAATTATACTTAATGGCCCAAAGCTCATGTTTACTTCCATTTTGCACCATGGAACTTTTAAAGTTTTCACTTTAGTCCCTTTCTTTTCCAAAATGACCATTTGAAACTTTCACTAATTGCAATTTAGTCCCTAGACTTTTTCTAAATTGCAACGTAGCCCTTTTTGCTTTACAACTTTATACCTTCTTTCTTTGTTTGGCTTAACACTTATCTTAATAATGATCTTTTCTTCTGATTACTATCCCAATCTCTTCATAACCTCTTTCCTCTATTAGTCTTATAGAGATAGGAAAAATTTGGGTTGTTACATTTCTACTCCCTTAAAATAAATTTTGTCCTCGAAATTTACTTAGTACCTTAGTGAAACTATCTTGGATATATCTCTTCTTTATATCCCTTCTTGCTTTATGTCTAAGGCTTGGGGTATCTATCTACTCACATATATGGATAACTCACTATCCTGAACTTATAAGTAGTGTTCATTTGTTTCATATTGAACCCTCTTAAGCTATTGCATTATGTTGCTATGCCTATATCATAACATCTCATCTATATCTGTGCTTTAACTGTGAGCAATCTATATTAGATCTAACTCTTATTAGAAGAGTGATATGAACTCATCTGAATCTAGCTCTATTTGAGAACCATCTATTTTAGACCTAACTCTTATCTGAAGAGTGATATGAAAATAATCTTTTTACTGTTATCTTTTGCTCTTTATGTATACCATTTCTTTTGATAGAGTTATAACACTACCATCTTCTTGGTACTTGCTGTAACCCTAACATAAGAAATGGCCCTGAGTATTATATTTACAAGTCTATAGAAATACCTGAGTAACCCTAATCATACTACAATAACTATCCCACTTACTAAGATTATCAATCATCCTGGGTACATTCTTATCGCATGTCGTATGATATAGGAGCAACATAACTTTCTCATCATTTACTCTACCCTATATGTACTACGTGAGAGGAGTATCCATTCATCATATCATACTCTAACATGCGTGTTATCATATGACAACTGTAAGGAGATGCAACTATTCATCATAACTTATGGCAACATAAGCCATATCATCACATAATTTTGCTCAACCATCCAAAATACAATTAATTAACCGTAAATCATTCTTTCCTTTGTCACATTTGTTAGGAATTGGAAGACACGCAGCGGAAATTAATTTAAAAATTTTTCTATTCCTTACCAGGATCTACCGTATGTGTTTAAGTCAAGTGAGAAGGAGCATTACCCTCAGTGTTTCTCAACGACTTCCACAGCTTCTCTCCGCGGCTGGTGATCTCTTTCCGATCGCAAGAAGCTATCCACAGCTTCTCTCTATGACTCATGCTCTCTTTCTGATCGTAAGAAGTCGATGCCTCAGGTCAGTTTCCTCTACTGGTATCCACACAAACAGCGTTCCAACCACGAACGATGTGCTAGCGTCTCTTGTCCCTCCAGGGCTTTCTCAAGAATTCGTCCTCTCCGTCTCTATTTTGGCAGTTTCTTATCTACAAACCTTTTGTAGATTCCCCTTCGGCCTTTTCTGTGTTCTATGTGTGTCTCTAAAATGCAGCTCCTAAAATCAGATATATAGAATGCTATGCGTTTCTTTCTCCACCGAATTGGATTTTGGAGTTAATATGATATTAATTCCAAAATTAATACAATATCATATATTGTATAATTTTATAAGAAACTAATTAAATAAATAATATTAAATCCATCCCACAGATTTAATTACCTATTTATTTAACTTTAAATAAAGATAAGACTAAACTATATTTGATTTATTCTCATAAATCAAATTTGAGATATCATATCAATTTGAATTTCAAATTCAAACGTGATAGGAATTTAATTTATCCTTATAAATTAAATCTTATAAATATCTCTTCTATGAGATATCCTATCAATTTGAATTTCAAATTCAAATGTGATAGAGATTTAATTTATCCTTATAAATTAAATCTCATATATCTCTTCTATTTAATATATATATATATATATACGAATATAAATATAAATAAATATATACATCTACCCTGGATCATTCGTTGAATCTAGACATGTCTTAGATTCAATAAATATGGACATCATAGCTTGTGTTGGGCTATTTTGTGTGCGACCCTGTAGGCCCATATGAAGTTGGCAGTGGGCCATTTGCTATACTGGCCCACAAGTCGCAAGCGGTCTCTAGCAAGACATAACGACTACCCAAATCATATGAGGATCGTTAAACGATGTAACCTTTTATACAACTATATCATGTCCCTTCTATCACGCGATATTTTGATCATGGATGAGGCATGGATAATGTCATCTTCCTATTCTTAACTGTTACTTTCTCGATCCCTGAGTAATCTGACTATAGAAATGGAACTACCTTTCCATTACAGTATGGCCATACATTTCTTAGACTCACTCATCGAGGGGCCCAGTAATATCTCTCTAGAATATGAGGGACAAATTCCATCTTGACCATTCACATTCCTCCGCATGAAAAACCACTAAGCCCGAACAAAGTCTTTATGATCACTCGGTCAAAAGTGACTTTTGACTAGGTCAAAGCTGAGCGTTTGTCATGTAGGAATCCATGATGATCTCAGGTCAAAGGGTATAGTGACATGGTTTATATATGAGAAAATCTTATGACATAACCCATGCAGGTCTCTCATAGCGGGTCAGTCCAACACCTGGTACTCTTACATGTGCCTATGACTTTGATTTATATCTCTATACATCTTCAAAGTCATACTGGCCTTATTTCATCTCTGCTCCCATATAGATGACCGACCAGGGACATTTAGGATAAGATCATGAATTATCCAGGGATGGTTATCACAATAAATATGCAAATAATATGATAACACAATTAATAAATTCATAAATCAATAATGTTCATAAGACAATGATCGGCCCCGAGGGCACGTTTTCTAACAACATTATCTATCATATTATCTATTACATTAACTGATCAGGATCTAACAATTTATTCTAGTACCAAAAATAACTATTCATCTAACTTAAGTTGCCATGTTACCCTCATACTAGGGTACAGACTCAACCCTTTCTTACTCTATCTTACATAGGGGAGTCTCTTCATCTTTTAAATTATGGCTACCTTTCTCTCTCTAGAAATCATAACCTTATTTTTCTAATCTTGCATACATTTATTGCTTTATTAAACTTTTGCAACTACTGAGAAAAATCATTTCTTTATAATGGAATCCAATCCATGAACTAACTTCTCAGGGGAACGGATCAATCTCTATCTTTATAGAGTAATTATTGTATCCCTTTACTATCTCTTAACTTCTTCTATCTATTTATCAGTCTCAATTTGTTCTTGACTGGACTATGATTCCTTTCTAATCTTTTTCTTTCTCCTGACAAACTTGAGTCGTATGGATCTCATTCACATATAGCACTATTACTTCTGTTCTCTAGGGTACTCTACCTTAGGTCTACTAGGTTATTATTGTTTCTTTGTGATATGGTCCCTCTGTCTTGGGAACATCAGTTCTCTATCTATTAACCATTTCGTCTCAAACTTTAGGCTAGGCAAGTCTCATTCTAAGTTTTGATTCTTCTTTTTAGGAAAGACTAACTGAATAAGTTCTTTCGTAATGTAGATTTACTCCTGGTGATCACATGGAGGATCTACTTCTAAACATTTCAAACTGATTTTTCATATCTCAGTACCTCATACTAACTGACTTGGTCATGTCTTATACTAATCCTCTAGTTGAGAAACTTTAGCAAAACTAGTACCTTCATCATCATCGTTACCGTAGCGTCTAGTTACTACTTTATGTACATAAAACGATTCTCATTCGTTATACTATCATTACCTCAAGCTACTTTAATAGCTTCCTTGACTTTGGATTGGTCAGCTTCTGTCTCTATCAACAGAGTAAATTGCTTCTCCAACATTATCCTACTGAGTCCAGCTACATCGTAATAAAAAACACAAGACCTCAGCAGTAACGGCTGACTAAGACTAGTCTATCATAGTCATTTCCCTGAAGACTACCTAGTAAAGTTGTAAGATATAGGGTATAGTTTTATTTATCTGGGTGTTAATGTCTCTTGTCTGAATACTTTTCTAAATAGTAAGCACCATCCTTATATCTTATTCTAAGAAGGAAATATCTTTGGTTCACTTAAGATCCAGACTTAAATAATACTACATTTCCCACGAAGTATCCAAACCTTAACATAGTGTTAACTTCACAGGTTTAGGGTCCAAGAATTATCTTATCTGATGCCAAAAACTTAGGTCTGATACAAAAAAATGTAATACCTTACTTTTATACATGTTAAGGGCTATTCGATAGCATTTAGAATTACTTACAAGGATATTGAAGTTCAATTACAAACTCTAGAATTTCAGTCTTTACAAGTACTATTCATATGGTAATTCCATATTAGGTGATGAACTTCAAAAAATCATAACTAATTCTGGAAAAATCAAAATAAAGTGGTTCAAAAAGTTGCACAAAGCTAACATATTAAACTTTAAGGGAAAAATAGTTAATTGGACCAATTGACCAGTTAACTAAGTTAACTCTGACGTCAATGTTTACTGGTCATTTAGTCAATTTTCTAGAAAATAGTTTCTGGTCCCAAATTTTGAAAATTTTGTTCTCCTTGTATAGACGTCAGAATAAGGCATTCTTGGTTTCAAAATGAAGCTGGCATGTTAGCTGAATACTGATAAAATATCAAACATTTAGTTGATCATTTACTATTTTTAATTACAGCAACTGCTATACTATTTTTAAGCATACATTACATACATACATCACATAAGTCATAACAGATCATTAGGTAAAATCAATTATGACATCTATCTCCTAACTCCTCTTCTTGCATCTTCATATTCTTCCATCTTTGAAGAACCTGTTAGTTTTGGGGTGACATGGAGGAGATGAGATTTTGGGGAAAATCTCAATAGTAAACAGAAACCATACAATGTATACAACTATATGCTTGATGTTACTATGTGTGTACTTAATGATCATGCTTGCATATTGATACTTACATGCTTTCATGTCCCTTAATTATAACATATGGCCATAGCATAAAAAGAAATAGAGCATTACTTAATCATACATGCTTCACATTATCAAAATAAGCA
Organism: Leucaena leucocephala; assembly: GCA_037074615.1. Classification (NCBI taxonomy): domain Eukaryota; kingdom Viridiplantae; phylum Streptophyta; class Magnoliopsida; order Fabales; family Fabaceae; genus Leucaena; species Leucaena leucocephala. The sequence continues at coordinate 18,780,593 of CM073515.1, read as the reverse complement.
AACATCACATAAAACATCCAAGCAACATAAACACACAAGTAGTTAAGTTCACTACCTCATACTCCTTGCTTTCCTTATTCTTTTCCTTAACCTATTACTTCCTTCTTCTTGATATGTGACTGCCCTCTTTGAACACACAAACCAAATCCTAAATATCACATATTCATTCATCATAACTCAACTCAATTGGCATATAAGGACATTAAACTTAATCAATTAACCCCTATCTTTTGGACATTATACTATAGGCCCTTAACTTTTCATAATTACACTTAATGGCCTAAAGCTTATGTCTACTTCCATTTTGTACCATGGAACTTTTAAAGTTTTTACTTTAGTCCCTTTCTTTTCCAAATTGACTATTTGAAACTTTCACTAATTGCAATTTAGTCCCTAGACTTTTTCTAATTTACAATTTAGCCATTTTTTGCTTTACAACTTTATACCTTCTATCTTTGTTTGGTTTAACACTTATCTTAATCATTATCTTTTCTTCTAATTACTATATCGATCTCTTCATAACCTCTTTCTTGTATCAGTCTTATACAAATAAGGAAAATTTAGGATGTTACACCATGCTATAGACTTGAGTGAAGCCCTTCATCACTAATCTTGTTTTATACTTATCTAGGCTCCCATCATCAAAATATTTTAGGGTGAATACCCATTTACAGCCTACTGGTTTATTCCCTTAAGGTAGCTCAACTATTTCACATGTTGTGTTGCTCTCTAGAGCCTTTATTTCTGCTATTACTGCCCTTCTTTATTCAGGATTTTTAAGATCCTCATGTATACTTTCTGTTATCCTGAACAGATCAAGGTGAGATATGAATTCATAATGTTTTGATGATAAAGCCTGCTAAGAGATAAACCTTTCTATAGGGTATCGAGTGTAGGACTGTCGCTACAATTAGGAGATCCAGATCCTTATTTTGTATTTCATGGTCAAGATTAGCTCCTGGTACAGACTCTTAGGTTATTTTAGTCACTTGTGGTGTATTCCCTATCATGTTTATTTTTCTACAAGTATAGACTTGACCCCACCTGTTGTCATCTCCCCTAAACTAGTATTTTCCTTACTTAGGCTCCTCCTATAGTATTCCTTCAAGTATATAGATCCAATCATGTTCATGTTGAGGGTATGTGGGTTCAGTGTCTATTTAGGTAATCTGAGGTTCACTTTAATTCTCCCCTGGAACTGAGGACAAGGTGTAAAAGGGAATAGACTAATGAAAAGTAATATCACAAGTGACATAGAGGAATTTTGAGACAGAGTCAAAACATATGTACCCCTTGTGGTTCCTAGCAGGCCCTAGGTAAATGCATTTGACAGCTTTGGGGTCAAGTTTATGGGTATGATATAGGTAAACAAAGGTGGTACAACTAAAGATGCTGAGAGGTAAGGTATTCTCAAGGTAGGGTAGGTTGAAATATTGGTGTAGAACCTGGAGAGGCGTTTGAAAGGACAAATGCTTATAAGGCATTCAGTTAATGAGAAAGGTGGTGGTGAGAATGACATCATCACAATACTTGGTAGGGGCATAACTACTAAACAGAAGAGCCTAAGTAATTTCATGGATATGTTTATTTTTGTGTTCAATAATGCCATTTTATTAGAGGTTTTGAGGGCAAGAACTCTTACATACCATGAGTTTTAAGAAAAATAAAGAGTGAATGACTAAAATACTCAGTACCATTATTGGTATGAAGAGTCTAAATTTGTGTTGAATTATGTGTGAATCATATTATAAAAATCAATAAATGTTTGGCAAACCTCAGTTTTTTCCTTTCAGAGGAAAACCCAACTGACATAGGTGTATTCATCAATAAGAGTCATAAACCATTTTGAGTGAGTACAGTTGGGAACACGAGATGGACCCTACAAGTCATCGTGGATAATAGAAAAAGATTTTGAATGGTAATAAGATATGTTGGGAAAAGAAGTATGATGATGTTTGGCAAGCTCACATGAATCACAATAAAAATCAATTTTTATTTGAGCAAATAGATGGGAACATCTTACTAGCAAATAGATGGGAACATCTTACACATATAATAAAAATTTGGATGTCCTAATCTCTTGCATCATAACTCTGGTTCACTAATTCTAGGAAGAGACACTTTATTACAGGAAGGAGGTACTGGATGATGACAATCATTCATGTAATAGAGTCTATCAAACTCCTTAGCAACACCAATCGTTGTCCCCTAAACAGACTCTAAAATACATAATGAGTGGCAAAGAAATCAGCATGGCAATAAGCTCATGTAGTTAATTAGCTCACATACAACAAATTACACCTCAACTTTGGAACATGTATAACATCATGAAGTATGAGTATAGTAGAGACATTAATGGTCCCACTATAAGCTACTAGAGAATTAGATCCATCGTTATTTTAACTATGAAAAGTGACATGGCAGGAATATAATTTAAAAATAAGGAGACACTATCAGTCATATAATATAGAGCTCATGAATCAATAATCCAATGGGGACTAGTATTCTCACCTTTAACGGTAGCCAAGGCTTTAAAGAAATTACCTCGTCATACTATATTGGCCATAGGTTGTTGTTTATAGGACTGGTTTTCAAGAGCAATTAACCTGTCCAGAGTAATGCTTAATGGGTATGGTGCATTGTTGTTCTAGGGTGAATTGGGCTTTCAGAAAATGAATATGAGTTGTGATTGAACTTGCATGAACTATACCTGGATTTGTGTAGGGGTTACCATAAGGTAGGCCTGTAGGAATTGGGCTTGCATCTTCTTGACCATGTGCTTTAGCTAGATACCCTTTTGGTCTACGAATCTTGGACTTCCAGTCAAGGGCTTCCCGTGGAGGTCCCAACATTTATTCTTTATGTGACCAACCTTCTTGCAATGGTCACACATTGAATTACCACTTTGGGCCTAAAATTAGAAGCACGGATAGGGAAGGTAGAAGCCTTAGTAGGTGTTGGGCAAGGAGTTCCATGGTCGGCGAGCACGATATGGCGTCAGGACTCCTCATCTCATAGTAAGGCTAATGCTTCGAGGATGGATGCGGTGGCACACGGTTGAGAAGGCAACCTCAAGCATTATTATAGATAAAGTTAAGGCCAACCAGAAAATCAAATAATCATTCCTCCTCTATAGCCCAATTGTACTTATAAGCATCTTCAGGATCTCTCTATATTCGATGTTGCAGCATGTCAAGTTCCTACCACAACACCATTTTCTTAAGATAGTATGCATTGATAGGTTGTGAGCCCTATTTGACGGTCCAAAGGTAGCTCATAGGTCAAACAGTAGTGAGCTATTTAGGCGTTTCTCATAAGTGTCTATCATAGCATCCTAAAGTGATTTGGCAGAGGTAAGGAACATTAAGCTCCTTTAGACTACAAGGAGTATAAAGTTGAGGAGCCATGGGGTGACTAAGGCGTTATATGATTTCTACCGTCGACGGGCACTAGCATAATTAATGGGAGACTGGTTACTATGTATGAAGTCTAGTCTATCCATCTATCAAAAGTAAGCAGCATGGATTGACTCCAATCTAAGTAATTGTAGCCGGTAAGATGCTCTGGCATGATAAGGATGGTTTATCCTTCAGGCCAGTAACTTTAGCTATGCTGGGACATGACCCATCCTCTAATGATACGGTGCCATCGTACTCCATGGTAGAATAGCGTATAGAATCAGGCTCTAATACCATATTGGTTGACATACTAATGATAACAGGTGAGATAGCTGAATGATAATGAAAGGTTCTATATATTCCTTACTACTATATTTCTTCTTTGTCATGTTACATATATACATATTCGCTATCACAAATCAATGGGATTTATAGCATATAATCAAGGATGAATCAAGAAATAAAGTCATAACATAATCTCCTATAGTCTCTCCTTCTTAATCCCTATAATCTCCCCTATTTAATGCTAATATCTACAATACATATCTCCCCATAATTCTGATTTAAAGTCTCAATATATTGATATTAATTTTTGAAGTATGAGAATTAGTATAGTATCTTTTGGACCTCAAAATCTGATGAAATTTTACAAAAAAAATCTTATAATTAATATAAGAATTTATGAAATTCATAGGGCTTAGAAAGGATTTTTGTATAATTAATTAGAGAATTTAAGGTGAAATAAGACACCGATAAAGGATTTAAAGAAAATGAATGGAATTTTTAATAGGGCTTCTGAGTCTCAGAAAATTATGATACTTTGCAAAATATTTATTTTATAGTAGAATAAATTTCTAAAAATTTTAGAACCCTTAAAAGAAATTTATATAATTTATTTTAAAAATTAGGGTAATTTAAGAATATCGGTATAGGAAATAACAACGAATTCCTTGGGATTTATGCGAAATTAACGGTCTAGGCCTAGATAAGCCCAATATGGTGCCATCCTATAAAGACAATATTCCAAGAAAGTGTCTTGGAGCATAATTCAATTTTAAGGATAGTTTATAGTAAACTTCATGAAAACATTAGGTGGCATGTGAGGTGTCCTTGTAAACCCTATATAAAGCCACATAGAAGGTTATGCAAGGAAGAAGAGTTTCATCACTTGTTGGATTATAATAAAATAATGTAAGAATTTAACTAATTGTTATTAAGGTTAATTAATCTAAAAACCAACAATCAAATTCAAGATTAAAGCATTGTAATAATTAGTTGAAGGAGGGGTAAAATGGTCCCATGATCCTTGAAAATTTGCTATAAATACCCCCTATTCTTCAAAAAATTGTGACATAAGAGAAGACCTAGGGGAAACTCTTGCCATTTGAAAACCTAACCAATTCAAGCCAAGTTCAAGAGGAATTTCAAGGTACTTTGATCCATAGTAGCTAAGGTTGAAGGTATGCAATCACTCCTAGTTTATTTATATGTGTTTTGGAAGGATGAAACTTAGGTTTTAATGGTTAGAAATGGGATTTTACCTTGGATATGCTTGCCATCTAGAATTTATAAATGAAGAAGGAAAAGGAAAATCAAGTTAGAATTATGCAAAAGATGCTTAGATAGCTAGATCAGATAATTGTTAAAAGGATATTTCATGGCTTCATTCATATTAAAGGTGACTACATGTTTCCCAACTTCCATTGTAATGGAATTGTACTTCATACTAATGATTGCCTTGAAAGTTTGCAGGAAAGGTCTACCTAGGATCAAAGTTCTCTCATTCATTAGCTCACTAGACATATCTAGGACATAAAACTCAGCTAGAAACACCAAGTCCTTAACCTACACCAAAATATCCTTAAGAATTCCCTTAGGATACCTAATTGATCAGCTAATTGGGGCACTACACTTATGTCTCTAATATTATTAATACCTAAGGCTAAGTATATCGACTAAGGCATTGCATTTATGGAAGCCCCTAAATCTAATAATGCTCCCTTTATATGAACATTTCTTATTATGCATGGGATAGTGTAAGATCCTGTGTCTTAGCCCTTAACCAATAATTTAGCCTTAAAGAGATATGACACATTAGCACTGACCTGAATTCTCTCAAGAGGTGTCATATCCTAAGTTTTTCCCTATCTGTATAATACTGATAGTGGAAAGATGTTTTGAAAGGATTATGATGAAGATCAGATCAAATAATAAAGGTTAGATAAGTCTTGAAGAAAGAGAAGGACCTAAACAAAAATTGGAAAAGGTTAAAGGCCAAAAGTTAAAGTATAAATAAATGTTGGGCCAAAAGTGGTAATTTCCAAAAGTTTAGGGACCTAAATGTAATTAAGCAAAATGTCAGGGACATAAATGTAATTATGGAAAAGTTGAGCCAAAACAGGCCAAAAATACTCGGAATCAAATTAGACTCAAATTTTACCAGTAGATAGACAAAATTATTCCGGTCAGTTTAACACAACGAAAAATTTTGATTTGAGGTCCCGATTAATTGATATAAATTTATGAAGTTAGAAGAATTATTACAGTATTCTTTAGACATCAGAATCAAATGGGATATTATAAGAAATTCCCATATTTAATATAAGAATTTATAAAATTTACAGAGTTAGAAAAGGAATCCTGTAGAAGCCTTACGGGATTTTACAGTGAAGTAAAGTACCCGATAAATATGATCGGGTGAGATTTATTGTGAATTGTGCCATAAAGGTAATGAGGCTAATGAGCCCATACCAAGGCCAAAATGGTGCCATAATGAGTCCAATAAAGTAGTGAGACAGTTATGTGAGCCAGAGTCTAGAGCAGTCCAGGAAAAGTGCGAAATTACGAAAATACCACTGGATGCCCTATTGTACCAGTGATGGATAGAGGGTATTCTGGTCATTCTGGACAGACCAAAAATGTGTAAGATGGTATAAAGATGATTAATTAGAGCTAGTAAATACTCTGATGTTGTTTGAAAAGACGATAATGCCCTTTGAGAAATGAAAGTAAAATCGGACACCGATAAAGGGTTAAAGGAAATATAGGGAATTTTTATCAAGACTTTTGGGTCTCAAAAAATTATGAGACTTTATAAGGAATTCATTTTATATTAGAATGAATTTCTAAAAATGTTAGAACCATTAAAAGAGGTGTCTAGCATTTATTTCAAAATCAGGATATTTTAAGAATATCAGTATAAGAAAAGTACCTTGGGATTTGTGCTAATTAGGTATTGGACCCAAGGAAGGCCTATGGCAGCCCAAAATTTCGTGCTAGGGCAGCCCATTAAGTCCCAAGAGTTGTCTTGGAGCCCAAGTCCAATAATGAATAATTTTTGAATTTTTGAAAAGAAAAAAAAGGAATAAAGTGTAAATTGTGGCTTGCACATGGTGAGACCCACACACCCTCATACTTGGCATCCAAGACAAAGGGGAGGAGAAGATTTTTGTCATATGGATTTATCTCAAGTTGGCTTGGAGAGTAAGCTTGATGTAAGAATAAATATGAGCCATTATATCAAATAGTGTACAAAGTGATCTTGGCCATTCATTTTCCATGGAATTTTTCTACAAATAGCCCCTCAATTTTGCAGCCAAACTGTGAGCAAAGAACCCTTGGGTAAACTCTTGCAAAATGAAAACTCAAGCCAAAATAAAGAAGATTCAAGGTTCCAAAGTTCAAGCAAGCTAGAGATTAAAGGTAAGCAATCTCTCCTAGCTTATTTTCCTTTGATTTGGGAGCTTGAACTTAGGGTTTTCATGGGAGAAAAGTTGAGTTTTCTCTAAGGGAAGGTTCTGCCCAAAAACCTTAGATGAAAGGGGAAAGAAGAAATTAAAGTTAGAAACATATAATTGAAACTTAAACAAGCTAGTTAACTGATTGGTTGTTGAGTCAAGTTGATATTCTTGACTTTGCCTTAATGGAACCTGTTCGGTCTGCACTTTTCATGAGGGAAGGAAATGGAATTTCAATTATTTAATGCTTTCATTGAATTTAGATGATGATTTTGTGTAAGATTGGAAAGGTTTTGAACCTTGAAAGCATTGAAATTCCAAGATTGTAGTTTTTGAAATCCTTCTCTATTACTGTTCACTCACATGAACAGTGATTGGAATTTCATGATTTTGATTCTTCCAATGGTTTTAAAATGAAAAATTGTGTGGGATAAAGTAGAGAAACAAGTATGGGAAGCATTGGAATCAAAATGAGAATTTTTGAAAGAATTATGTGCAATTTTAGTTCTGTACAGCATGTTAGGAAGGAGCTGGAATTTCATGATTCTAAGCTCATAAATGGATTCAAAAGATGAAATTGTATAGGGTAAATTCAAGATATCAATTGATTCAAAGACCAAGTCCATTAGTTAAGATTAAGGAAAGTTAATGGGCTTAATGTTCAAGAAGTTATGTTAGTTAAAGTGAGTTTAATTCTCAAGAAAGTTAGATTGTGATGAATGAATGATTATGTGATGTTAGGAATTGATTGGTATGCTCCAAGAGAGGCAGCCACATGTTCAAGGAAAGTGAGAAGAAAGAAGCAAGTTAAGGTGAAAGAAGGTCAAGTGTTCAAGGTAGTAAACTTATCCTAAACTTGTATGCATTGAATGTTATGCTTGATTGTGCTATGGCTTGATTGAATTGTGTTTCCTATATGCTTATGTATGAAGCTATGTTTATATGTTTACTTTTTCCAATTGTATTTCATATGTAACATGGAAGTATGCACATGACACAATAGCAACACTTTCACAAGCAAGCACAAGTAGTTACATTAATGCATGCATTGTTTAGTACCGTTTGCTACTGAGATTTCCCCCAAAATCCCATCCCTTTCCATGTAATCCCAATCCCACAGGTTTATGAATGATGAAAGAGGATGATGAAGCATGAAGAAAAGCTAGGGATTGGATAGTATATATGTTATGTGAATGTGTAATATTGCTGTATGACTAATGTAAGCAGTGATGGTCATGACATAATGAAAATTAGTAAATGATAGAATAAATGTATGAAATTTTACATACATTTATATGACATACCAAGCTTCATTTTTACACTAAGAATGCTTTATTTGGATGTCTGTACAAAGAGAAGTGATTTTCCAAATTAAGGGACCAGAATCTGTTTCCAGGATTTTTGACCAAATGAACAGTAACATTTGGTGAATAAACTGTATTAATTGGCTAATCATTTGGTCTGAAAATTATTTTTTCCTTAAATTTCAAGATGTTATCTTCATGTAACTTTTTGAACCACTTCATTTTGAGTTTTCTAGAATTAATTTTTTTGAAGTTCGTTGTGTAATCTGGAATACCATATGAACAGTAATATGAGAAAAAGTAAAATTCCAGATTTGGCTAATGGACTTCCAAGGTCTTATAAGTGGTTCTAAATGCTACTGAATGGTCCCTAAGACATATGAAAGTAAGGATGTTACAAGAGGCCTAAACTTTTTCTTATCAACATACAACTCTTTCAAAATTTTAGCACATACCTAGGATTCCTCTTAAGAAATTCAACCGTAGGGATATTTATTTATAGTTTATTGAAAATAGTATATGCATCTTTTACAAATTCAGTGTAAGATATCCAGCATCTGATGTTCATACAGCAGTATCCACAACACCTTTGTGGGCTCCATAGCAAGAAATGATATGTTCTGTTAAAGACAGTCTTTCACATAAATTGCTTTGAATGGGTAAATCAATCATTTATCCTTGTGGATCTAACATTAATCTTCTCATATCTACTAATTGGTGTACTTGAGATCCATTTCCTCTAGCTCCTAAAAAAAACATTATATGGACTGGATTAAAAGGGTTAGTCATCCTAAAATTAGGATTCATTTCTTGTCACAAATATTCACTTGTAGCATACCATATCTCAATCGCATGCACATTCAACTATAAATAGATCCAAGTGAAGTTGGATACAATGAATGAAAAGAATTTATATTGTAGGAAAGAAAATTAGAAAAAGCTGCATCTCAAGAATATGTCTACATAGAGATAAATTCAAATCTTGAGGAAGCAAACTTTTAATTTTGGTGGTGCTGAATCTCACAAACCTGAAGAATCAACAAACAACCCACATAGAAATCAAGTATTCGCTAGAACAAGAACTATGATGGTGAAATATATTCCTATCCTTGTGTTTATCGAATAAATTCATATTTGGGTAAATTAATACTTGTTCCTGGTTGAATTCTATTAGCAATAATTCATTAAAGGTTTTTCAAAATATTTTAGAACAATAAACTTAATAGTTCCTCACATATATAAAACACTCACATACAAATCAATTAGAATCTACTTCTTCTTCATTCAATTTTGCTAAACCTACTGGAAAAGAAGGGGTCTCACAAATTAACTCATCATCATCAATAACCCTTTTTCCTTGGAGAGCGATAGACCATGTTACATATGAAGTATAATTGGCCAAAGTAAACATTGAAATAGAGCATCTATCAAATACATATATGCCACAATAATTCACATAGCCATAGCACCATAACACATCAACATAAAATACTTTGAATGAATTTTCAACCATGATTAATCAATTATTTGTTCAATTAATTGACATTAATCGACTATTTAATCGATTATTCTCAAAGTAAAACCATTTTAAATAAAGTTTCAAGCATCATTTACTCAAATTATCAATCAATTAACTTTTGAAATTGAAATCATTGAAAAGATGTTAACTCTCCTTTTTTCATGAACTTTTTGAAAATATATTCACACAAGAGACATATATATCATGTCATGAACAACACATTAACATAAAAAATTCACAATCATATTTTAATGTAAAGAGAGAGTTGAGGAAAGCTTATTCAGATTTTGTAACTGTATGTGTTGATTCATTTTCCTTTCCCTCTTTGAGCAGCATCTAGTATTCGCAGTGATCATTTCCTCCACTATCTTAGTCTTGATACACCATTCTAGTTTATTGAGATATCTCTATATTCTCCTATCATAAATCCAAATTTCTTTCTCTTTTGGAGAATGGTTAGTACGATCATAGACATATTAACTTTTAAAATAAATATGAAATCATTTAAAGCGAACTCATCATTAAAACATATAAATTTTAGTTAATAAAGTTTGATGAGAAAAACAAATAATCTTGTAAAATATGACTAAATAGATAAAATTTCACTTTCTGTAAAATTATCTTAAAAATAATCAAATATGTATTTTCAATATTATTTTCTTAAAATGATTTTCTGAAGAATTGATTTCTTAAACATATTTAAGAATCAAGTGAGTGGAGACATATATTAACTAGCAATTGTATAGCATCTTTGGAAATTTAAAATTTCCTTTTAAATGTATTAATCTCCCATCGTTGATATCTTCAAACAAAACCAAATATCTTCAACTACATTTATATGCAATAGGAAGAGTTTAAAATTTGATGTATAGGTTTGAAAATTTTCTTAAAACTGTAAATATACATTTTTGTAAATCTATTGATATATTCAAAAAATAACGTTTAAAAGTATTTATAAATCATTCAGTAATTCATTTAGGAATAAAAGTTTTAAAAAATCTTTGATAAGATTATTGCTAATGGAATCTAACCATGAACAAATATCTATTACCCACTTATAACTTGATTCAATAAACACAATGGCAAGAACAAATTTCACTATTATTGCTCTTGTTCTCGCGTATAGATTTCTATGAGCTGCTTACTAATTCTTCATTTTTATTGAATTCAGTACCACCAAAATCAAAAGTATGCTTTCTCAAGATATAACTTTGTCTCTGTGTAATTATATTCCTGAGAAGCAGCCTCTTCTTTTCTACACCATAAATAATTTTCTTTCGAAGGTATCTATTTTCCTTAGATCCATCACAAGTTAGTTATAGGAAATACATCATATTTAACATTCTCAGAAATATAATGAACTTGAGAAAATTGAGCATAGTGAGATAAATATCCCTTCATGCACAAAAAGATATATTTTTCCTTCTCATAAACATATATACATAAAGATCTTTGCTTCTGAACATTGCTTTTTCCTCCTTTTAAAACATGTTTATATCACATTATATTAGGAGTATAAATTGATAGCAATTGCAATGTTCATTTCTAAAGATACAAAAGTAAACTTTGAAGATATGTTAAGTAAGATAATGTGCGAAGTTTACCGTTGTACCTTTACCTCGTGTGTAAGAAGGATTGCATTTGCATACCCATTGCATCTTCTTTTATATACTTGCAATGGTCTCTCAACTATTTTGAACTTTGAAGCTTAAGAGATCCTTCTTCTTCTATTCTCCTCAAGATAATTGAATGGTACCTTATGATAGTCTATTATTAAGGCAGAACATGCTCCTTGGGCTTTTCTCCATTGCTTCTTCTAGATTATCCTTGACATATTAGTAATGGTAACTCATTCAGTTCTCTCAAATGATATAAACTTCACTAACATATGAGGAACTCTCAGAAGCCCAGGTTTCCTTGTACTATGTCCATTCTTCTTATAGATATCTTGCACATTTAAACCTTTGGAAAGACACTTTGGTACCCACATAGCTTTGGGTCCTTTATCATTAATTTTGGACCTTGACTGTCCTTTAGAAACCTAAACAAAATTATTTCTCACATGTGGATTTCTTCTCAGATGACATGTGTGAGAAATATGACCTTATTTACCACAATAATTGCAGACAATAAGATTATATACTTTTGTATATCATTTACAAATATTGTGTTAGTCGATGACAAACCCATATTTTTATAAATTTATTCATATCATTTTAGTGGGTTTTTGTCATTAATCTGGTCCTTAATTGTATGTTTATGCACTAATTGAATCAATATGCATTATATTGAATTAGTGTTTAAAAGGAGCGTCATTGTCATATTTTTATGATTTCTCCTAAATAATTATTTTTAGAATAAAATGTATTACATTTTTATGATTTTATATTTCAAGAATTTAGGAGAAATCAGAATTCAGAAATGACAACAAAAGACCATTAAACTAAAAACTGCATAATAAGACCCAATGGGCTAAACCTTGCGATTTGGGCCATTAGGTTTTGTTTATTCATTCTTTTTAAAGACGAGCAGCACACACATATGAGAAGGAGGTGGCAGAATTGAAAAAGGAATTGAAAAGCATAGTGAAGCCACGCCACATAATTGAATTGAGGGCGTACAGGAAAGGTGAATTGAAAGGAAAAGTACTCACACACAGTGCTGCCGCAAGAAAGAGAACACGCATAGGAGCCCCAAAAATCCATTCATACCATAGACCCTTCACACTCTTCATCGTATCACTCTAGACAGCAGCAACTAGAGAAGCCCATAACTACAACGATGGATCATGGGTGGCAGTGATATGTTGATGGTAGCATAGATCCTAAGGGCTATGCGTGGTTAAACATCCAAATTCACTAAGTCAATGACAAAAGCATGAGCTTGGGATTTCAAAGGGGAGTATAAGTTACTCTAATTCTCTACCTAATAATTATATTATGACTCCTAGGCTTAGGATTAATTTTATAATTATTGGGAATATTTAGAATAATTTATTTGTATTTATTGAGGATTATTGTGACTGAATTTTTGCTTGACATTTGACATTAATCTTTAATTAACTTTAATTTCATTTACTTTGATCTGGGTCAGACATTGTATTGAGATTATTGTAAATATTTTGTGATTTTCAAGGTGGCTTGAATTATTGGATCGTTGTTTCTCTTGTTGGTTTAAATTCTATTTTATGAATTATTGAGTTATAATTAAGCATTGGATTTTAATATCCTTTTTCCTATTTTATTATTCTGGAGGCAGTTAATAAATTAAGACTTGGAAAATATTTTGTGACAATTCGAGGTGGCTCAACTGTTGGATTAAAAGTTTAATTATAATTCTTAATTTATTATTTATAACTCCCATATATGTTAAATCTATGATTGCCTGCGTTATTGAATTGGAGGATTGCTTTTATTATTATTAATACTTTGAATTTATCCTATTCACTCATTATCATTCATTATCCCTTTCTTTAAACTAAAAATACCAAAAATATTTTATTTAAATATATTTTTAATTCATTGTATTTAGTTGTTAGTCAATTGAAACAAATCCTATTTTCTAGTTTAGGTTGCATTGCATTTAGTTACTTAGGAATTTAATTTCACATTTTGGCTCCTCAGAGAGAACGACCTGAGGTTGCACTGTACGCAATCCTTGGTTTAAATTTTTGAAGTAATCCCAAGGCGACATCGGATTAAGGTTGTTTCAAGTGGCGCCGTTGCTGGGGAACCAATGGGAAGCAGAGAAATTGGTTCCCTAATAAGTGTCAAGTAACATTTTTTTGGGATTAATTCAATTGCTAAGCCAGTCTTAGTCAATTTGCATAACATTTGTATTTGCATTTTCTCTTGCATTATCTATTTAAAAAAACAAAAAGGTTGATTTTCTTTGGTTACCTCTAGTGAACACGTGTCTGTTAGTGATTTTGAATTAGAACAAGAAACCATGGATGGTGCTAACAGTAATAATGGTTGTGATGGGCTTAATGGGAATAACGGACATGGTGAGAATAACTTAGGAAATAATGGTGAGGACGATAGAAACATGAGGGAGATTAATAATTCTAATGTTGATTATGATCCTTATGGCTTTTGTACTGATAATGTGAACTTTAAAATTAAAAGAGCATTAATTTCTTCCTTACCTAAATTTCATGGCTTTGCAGGTAATGATCCACACAGGCATTTGAAGACTATGCATATGGTGTGCTCTTCCATGAAACCACCCATAACTAATCTTCAAGATGTATTGAGGAGGGCATTTCATTTTACTTTAGAAGGCAAGGCCAAGGAGTGGCTTTACACGCTACCTCAATATTTTACTACATTGACTTGGGATCAGTTGAAACGAGCATTCTTGGATGAATATTTCCCTACCTCTAAAACTTCAAGGCTAAAAAAGGAGATAACTAGTGTGGTCCAATGAGATAATGAATCCATGCATGAGTATTGGATCAGGTTCATCACACTTCTAGCTCAGTGCCCACACCACAATATTTCAAAGAATGATCTGGTTAATTCTTTCTATGAAGGGCTACTTCCACATCATAAGCCATCAATTCATGCCGCTGCAAATGGTTCTCTTAGAGAATTGAGTTCGAACATTATATGGGACCTGCTTCAAAAGATGGCTACTAATAAACCTTAATCTGGAGACACAAGAAAAGTGTATAATACCTCTTCAGTTTCTTCCCAAGATATTCTTGCTGAAATTGCTGTTTTGGGGAACTGAATGGAGAAAAGACTCAGTAGTTTGGAGAATAATGTAAATGCCAAGCAGGTTAATTCAATAGGTCACTCTCAAGTTATAGTTGCTGGTTGTGAGTATTATGGGTCAATGATGCATGCCTCGAATACTTGTTCTCGATATGAAGAGGTTTCTTCCCTATACCAAAATAGGAATAGTCCATATTAAAAGAGGGATCCTTACTCTAACACTTATAATCCAGGTTGGAGAGATCATCCTAACTTTAGATGGGGTGGAAATCAAGGAAACCCTCAAGGGAATTTCTCAAATCAAGTGGTACCTAATCAAGGGGCATCATCTTTTTTTTCTAGAGGTAATAAACTTGGTATGATTATGAAAAGTATTACTGAGCTCAATTCAAAGTTTGACAAACAAAAGTCACAAATTGATGCTAAGTTACATGCTATGGAGAATAAGATGGATTCATGTCTACAAAATATGTTCTCTAAATTGGTACAAATGGAGACTAAGCATGAGAATTTGAATGCTTTTGTTACTCAATTCTCTAACAACTTGAGTGAATAACAAGCAAAGAGTAGTGGTTCTATACCCTCTAACACAGTGATAAATCCTAAATCTTTGAATGCAATCACACTGAGAAGTGGTAAGAGAATTGGGTCAAAGAATGTACAATTCAAAAAACATGAAGAGGATGAAGAGCAGGTTGATGAGGAAATAGAAGTTGAGTCTCCTTCTACCAAAACTACTCAAGAAACTTCCCAAGCTAAGAAAGAATCTTCTATCCAATCTAATGTCCTACAAGAAAAGAAGCTCTTAGAGAAGTGTCATAAACAACAAATGGTGTAAAATGATGAAGAGGCAACAACTATCATAAAGGGACCAATAGAGAAAGGATCATCTTCTGACTCTAAATGTGATGTGGTAAATATTCATGACTTGCCTTTTCCAAATTCATATTTGGTTAGTAAAAAGATTGTTGAAAAGATAGATAATGAAGAATTGTTTGAAATGTTTAGCAAACTTGAAGTTAATGTGCCATTGCTTGAATTGATTAAAAAGATGCCTAAGTGTGTTAAATTCTTTAAAGACCTATGTACAAACAAGAGAAAGTTTAGGCATAGTGAGAGAATCTAACTGGGGTTGAGTGTTAGTGCCTTATTTAAGCCACATTTGCCTATTAAATGTAAAGACCCGGGTCCCTACACTATTCCTTGTACCATAGGTAGAACTATAGTTTCCCATGCCCTACTTGACTTAGGTGCAGCAATTAATGTCATGCCGACCTCTATTTATAAGACCTTGGGTATTAAAGCTTGGAAAGACACTAGTGTAGTGGTTAGCCTAGCTGATAGGACAGTGAGATACCCTAAAGGTATTCTTGAGGATATTCTCACGCAAGTTAAAGGTCTTATTTTCCCAGCTGACTTCTATGTCCTTGATATGACTAATGACCTCCCCACTGAGAGTACTCTGATTCTATGTAGACCTTTCCTTTTAACTGCTGAGACAATAATTAACATGAAAAAGGGACTTATCACTATAGGGATTGGGGATCAAGAAGTACAGTTTAATCTTTTAGAAGCTATGAATCATGGTTATGAAGATTGCTCTTATTTGGGTATTAGTTTAATTGAATGTCATGATGTGGACCACTTGCATGAGACTAATATGAATGGACCATACTTGTGTGACATGGTTGTGAAGCATGATGATGCTTTTACTTGTCTATCTTCTTCCCAGCCTTCTCATGTCTGTGTATGTGAAGGTGGCATATCATGTGCCTATTGTTTAGAGATAGATAGTTAGCTTTCATCTACTTATGATTTTAATGTACCATATTGCTTTGACTCTAGTATTACTGCTGATTCTACACTTGATAGCCTTAAGAAAGGTATATTTCTTGATTTTCCAGGAACTAATGATAAAGAGTGTAATTCACAAGCTATAAATATAGCTTCCCCATTAAGTGGCGCTGAAACATTAAAAGAGGATAACAGTGATTCTGCTACTGCTTTAGTCCTCTCTAATCCCACTCTGTCTTCTAATTTACTTTCTTTTTCTATTGATCATACTGACCCTAACTCTCCTATTTCTAGGTTATCTGATGGTGGCACTAAGTCAGGAAGTGGAGGAAATATACACCACACTAAGCTTATATCTCCTTCCCCAAGCCACATGTACACACCACTTGCTCTGAATACACTTGATATAACAAGGATGATTCCTTCTATTGTGCAACCCCCTGATTTAGAATTGAAACCCCTCCCCTCTAACTTGAAATATGTCTTTCTTACTGATGATAGTAAATTGCCTATTATTATTTCTAGTTCTTTAAGTAGTTCTGAAGAAGAGAGACTAGTTTCAGTGTTGAAAAGGTATAAAAGGGTTATAGGTTAGTCTTCAGGGGACATACCAGGGATTGATCCCCTACTTTGCACACAGAAGATCGTTTTACCTTCAAAGCCAATTAAGCAGCCACCAAGGAGGTCAGACCCTCTTATTCATGATGTGATTAAAAAGGAGGTATCTAAATTATTGAGTGCTGGAATCATATATGCAATCTCAGATAGTGAGTGGGTTAGCCCGATATAAGTAGTACTAAAGAAGAGCGGTATCACAGTAATGAAAAATGAGAATAATGAACTTATTCCAACAAGAATTCAGAATGCTTGAAGAATGTGTATAGACTATAGGAAGTTGAATGAAGTGACTAGGAAGGATCATTTTCCATTACCTTTCATTGATCAAATGTTGGAAAGAATATCTGGTAAATATCACTATTGTTTCTTGGATGACTTTTCAGGTTATTTCCAGGTACCTATTACACCTGTAGATCAAGACAAGACTACTTTTACATGTCCTTTTGGTACTTATGCGTATCGAAGGATGCCATTTGGGTTGTGTAATACTCCAGGCACCTTTTAAAGGTGTATGATGCCGATCTTTAGTGATTTACTAGAGCGTAATATGGAGATTTTCATGGATGACTTCACCATTTATGGTGATAGCTTTGATGATTGTTTACTTAGTCTTGAACATGTTCTTGATAGATGTATTGAGAAAAAGTTGGTCTTGAATTATGAAAAATGTCATTTCATGGTAGATAGTGGCATAGTGCTAGGTCACCGCATCTCTCAAAAGGGGATTGAGGTTGATAAAGCCAAGAATGAAGTCATTTCTTCACTTCTCTATCCTACTTGTCTTAAAGATTTGAGGTCTTTCATGGGGCATGCTGGATTTTGTCGACATTTTGTAAAAGATTTTCATAAAATTGCTTTACCCTTCTCTATGCTGTTAAGAAAAGATGTTGATTTTCACTTTAATGATAAGTGTAGACATGCCTTTGACTCTTTGAAATTCTTGCTTGTTTCACCTCCTATTCTCACTGCACCTAATTGGGATTTGCCTTTTGAATTGTCTTATGATGCCTCTAACTTTACAGTAGTTGCTATGCTTGGTCAGATGGAGGATAAACGATCTAGAGTGATAGCATATGCCTCCAAGGCACTTGACCCTGCTCAAGTGAATTATACCACAACTGAGAAGGAACTTTTTGCTATAATCTTTGCTTTAGATAAGTTTAGATATATCTGATAAATTCTCGAGTGATTGTTTTTACATATCATGTAGCAGTGCGTTACTTGTTCAAGAAGCCTTAGTGATGGGCTTTATTAATACAGGAGTTCGACATTGAAATTAGAGATAGAGCTAAAGCAGAGAATCATGTGGCTGACCACCTTAGTCGGTTACCTAAAGGCACCAAAGGAGTTGACTCCTCTGATCTTACTGTTGATTCCTTTCCTGATTCTGCACTCCTTGCCTTAGCTGTTCAAGAGCCTTGGTACTCTAATATTGTTAACTATGTTGTCACTAATCTTGTACCTCCTTCTATATCTAAGTTTCAGGTTGATAAGCTGAAGAGGGAGGCAAGATATTACATCTGGGATTCTCTAATTCTTTGAAAGCAATACAATGATCAAATCATCAGATGATGTGTTCCTAATAATGAGATTCACTCTATCCTTACCTTTGCACATTCTTTATCTTGTGGGGGACATTTTAGTGCTAATAGAACTGCTAGCAAGGTTTTAGAATGTGGATTTTACTGGCCTACTTATTCAAAGATGTTTTTGTTTTTTGTAAGTCTTGTGATAAGTGCCAGAGGTTTGGGAGTCTGGGTAGAAAGCATGAAATACCTTTAAGACCTATGCATTTTTGTGAAATTTTTAATGTCTGGGGCATGGATTTTATGGGTCCTTTTCCTCCATCATTTGGGTTTTCATATATATTACTTGCAGTAGACTATGTGTCTTGGTGGGTAGAGGCAGTGCCAACTAGAAAAGATGATGCTTTTACTATTGCCAGGTTCTTACGCTCTCACATTTTTTATAGGTACGGCATTCCAAGAGCAATCATTAGTGACCAAGGAACACATTTCTACAATAGGACCATTAAGTCTCTACTTGCTAAACATGGAGTTTATCACAAGCTAGCAACTCCTTACCACCCTTAGACAAATGGATTAGCTGAAGTCTCTAATCAGGAAGTCAAATGAATACTAGAAAAGATTGTGAGACCATCCCATAAAGACTGGAGTGAAAGGCTTGAGGAGGCACTATGGGCTTATAGGACTGCCTATAAAACCTCTATAGGCATGTGTCCTTTCATGTTGCTCTATGGTAAGTCTTTTCATCTACCTATGAAGATTAAGCATAAATCTTATTGGGCAATCAAGGCATGTGATGCAGACCTTGAATCCTCACTTGAAAATTGAACGATGCAACTCCAAGAGCTTGAAGAGATGAGACTTGAGTCCTATGATAATTCCATAATCTATAAAGACAAGCTGAAAATGATTCATGACAAGCAGATTCTGAGGAAACAATTGCATAAAGGTGACAAGGTTTTAAAGTTCAAGGCCCGGTTGAAGTTGTTCCCAGGAAATTTGTCACCAAGTAGGAGGGCCCTTTTAGAGTTACCAAAGTACATTTTTTTGGTATAGTAGAGCTGGTGGATGAAGCAACAGGCCATGTTTCACAAGTCAATGGTCATCTGCTTAAGCATTACCATGAGAATCAGAGACCTCCCTAATTACACGGTTGTTCCTTTCCACCTTTCTCCTTTACTTTCTCTTTTATTGCTGATAATATCTGTTTGCTAAGATAGTTAGGAGTAAGTGTGGGGGAGAGACCATCACAGTAGTTTTAGATTTATTTGCTTTTTGTCTTTTAACAATTTCTTAGAATAGGTTACATTTTAAAGATTTCTTAGATTTAGGTTAGTTTTTCTTTGAATAAAGCTTCCTTTTTAACTCATGACTCTAATCATTTTCCCTTCTCCCTTTGATATATGCTTTAGTGATACGTTGAGGACAATACATGGTTTAAGTGTAGGGGAGGGATTACTTTTGCTAATTTGTGTTGCCATTGCTTGCATCACCAAAATATGAAAAATTCAAAAATTTTGAACTTGTTAAGCTTAATTGACTGAATTTGTCACTACTGTATGAGCGAATTATTGCTGTGATTCCCAGCTTCCTCTTGACTTTTGCAATCATTGGGCTTTATTTTTAAATCCTTATTTCATTATACATGTGAACATTGGCATGTCTAGGTAAGAATGCATTTTGATTTGAGTAATTCTTATTCTGAGTTGATTAGCATAGTGGAGTGTCTTTGATACGGTGTTATTAACCTTGTTTTGTAGTTTTATCATTGGGAGAAAACATATTAGAGAAAGCCTTGTTGGAAGGATTATTGAGCCTTAATTTTCTTTCTTATCTTGTGTGATTTTCACCTAGTTTTGGTTAACCTCTATAACTTGTCTAGATTCTTTTTCAAAGTTGCATTGTTACATGGATTTATGAGCATGATAGAGGCATTCATTTCTAAACCCTTTTACCCAAATACAAGCTATCTCGAATGACCTTTGCTTACCCCCTTTGAGCCCATCACTTTCATTTCATTCCATTAATTTTGAACAAATGCTTTGCATGAGTTATATTATATTCTTTATGATTAACTGTGCACTATTAAAGTTGTTATCTTTATCCTTTTGAGTTAGGTTTGCCAATAAAAAAACAAAAAAAGGGAGAAAAGAACTAGAAAAGACAAAAAGGAAAAAAATGTGCAGAAAAAAAGACAAAAAAAGAAAGAGATAAAAAGAAAAGAAAAATTGGCAATAAGGCGTGAAGTTTAAAATAAGGCATCCTTTAGTAGTTGAAGATTAAAGTTTCTTGCTCATTTGATAGTCACATGTTATCTTACCTTGAGTTATTTCTTAATACTTATGCATTAAACTTGTTCTACATTTCATTCCACCCATTCATTAGCCTTTCACCAACATTACAACCCAATAAAGTCCCCTTGATCATGAATCTATGGTATGTTAGTAGTGGAGATAGTAGAATCTTTTTAATCCTATGGTAGGTGCTAATCTAGGTGGATTAAGTGAAAATTTCCTATACTTAAGAGTTGAGTGAAACACTTATACCTATGAGAGATCTATTATATTTCCTTTCCTCTATCTTGCTATGTCTTGTGTTACTTTCCTTGCTTCAAAGCATTCCACCCCTGTTGATTGATTAGGGATAGAAGTTGTTTGAGTTGATTATATATTCTTGCCTTGACAGTTTTATGTTTACTTGCATTGAGTTTAACTGTTGGGATTCTTTTGACTAATATTTTTCACAAGAGTGCAAAAGGCTAAGTGTGGGGGAGTTGACAAACCCATTTTTTATAAATTTATTCATATCATTTTGGTGGGTTTTTGTCATTAATCTAGTCCTTAATTGTATGTTTGTTCACTAATTGAATTAATATGCCTTATATTGAATTAGTGTTTAAAAGGAGCGTAATTGTCATATTTTTATGATTTCTCATAAATAATTATTTTTGGAATAAAATGTATTACATTTTTATGATTTTATATTTCAGGAATTTAGAATAAATCGGGATTCACAAATGACAACAAAAGACCATAAAACTAGAAACTGCACAATAAGACCCAATAGGCCAAACCTTGCGGTTTGGCCCATTAGTCTAGTGGAGGAAGTTTAAAATCATTGTGTAAAATTTCTTCCTTTCTTCCATTCTTTCCAATAAAATTCTTTTAAAGCAAAGCATTTTTACTTTTGCAAACAACATCAATGATTGGTTGAAAAATCATTTCATGAAAACCTTTGAAATCATTTTTCACAAATTCACAAGAATAGTCAAAATTGTTTACCATTGACAATTTCTGAGCTCCAGAAGATAATTTCTCAAATTCACACAAAGTGAGCTTTTCTTCCTCTTGCTGCTCAGTATTGACAGATTCATGTAAGTTAGTTTGAATATATCCTTCATTACTTTCTACTTCCATTTGTTCATCGGTAAAGACTTTGTCATTACCAAGTTTTGATGAACTGTCAATACTCTCAACATATATGTCAGAGGAGTAAACAATTTCAAATGTATTTAAAATATCTCTAATGTTAGAGTAATGTTTGATTTTCAAGTAGTTTTTTTCAGAAATAACATTATGCAAAATTTTTATTGCTCTAAGATTCAATGAAAATAATTTCTTTTCACAATCATTACAATTCTTTCTTGTTTTAAAAATATGGACATCAAACCTTTCTAATACTAACAACATATGTGGTCATTAAACCTTCAAAGATTATTTTAAAATATGGTCATCAAACCTTTCCAATACAAAAACTCAGAATTTTCTAAAGTTGGAGGAATGATAAAATCAAAACCTTCAGAAAGCATTTCAACAACAGATCCAACCATGATCTTTGTACTTAAGATCGTTATATTCTTTAAACAAGTGACATACTCTGATACCAAATGTTAGTTTTAGGTAGGTAGGCTGGATCACCCAAGAAGAGATAACTTGGGTTAAGGACATTTTTTTACAATATTTGAAACCTCTTTCATAATATGATAAATAAAATATTATGGTTTGAAAGTTTTGCTTGAAAATAAATCATTGGAAATCAAAGAATTAAGGAAGAAGAATTTTCACAAATAATTTATCCTGGTTCAGTCTTTCCTTGACCTACGTCCAATCCTCAGCTTCCTAGTGAGATTTTCTAATCCACTATAAACACCTAGATTATAACAGGCTCTTGGTAGTCTTTACAACCTCAATTTTATCGACTAATTGAGAACTACCTCAAACTTGAGGTTACACCATACTTCAGTGGCTATGCTCCCCTTAACTGATACGAGAAATTCCCAACCTTAAATCCCCTAATTCTAAGGGTTTGCTCTCAGACAGTTGAAGAAATAAAGGGTGAATCTAACTCTCAGAAAGAGTGAGTATATTAACATTGAAGCTCATTGAAAATCTCTCTCAAAGAATATTACATGAAGATTGGAGAGCTAGAATATTTTCTAGGGTTACTAGCTATTTGATGCTTTCATGACTGAGTATTATTGATATCTCATCATTCTATTATCATTCATCATCGCCAACCTCATTACTTTGAATGTTCTTCTATTTATAGTTGATCTTTGCAACCATTGAACATTGTTTCTATTATGGTTTCCTTCTATTGAGTCTTTTATATGTTGGAAAGATGACCGTTGAAACTAGTCATTGAAGTTTCTAACATATTATCTTTTTACTATTGAGAGTTCATTGGCTTTACTCTTGGTCTACTTTCTAATTTAGCTTTGATCTTAACAAATTCTAAACTCTTTAATGTTAATCCTGTAAACACTTAAAGATTTAACCGTTAGTATATAAATACATGAAGTGAGGATTTGAATTTCTAATATTGAACTTGAATAAATTTAATCAAACGAAAAATGATACAAATATAAAGTATGCTTAATCAAATGAATCAATGTTTAATTAACCCAATTAATGATCAAGAGCATAAAATCAATTATGTTATAAGAAATTTCAAATCATCTGAAGACCCTATTTGTTTTCAAAGGTAATCATGTGTTAATCGATTAATTACATTTAATGAATAAAACAGAAAATATAGCATTATAGATATTTGATTTTCTAGACATATATGATGTATTCTTACAAAGATAAATTTATCAAGAGATTTATCATGAAGAATAATAGAGTACATTTGCAAATTGTTACTTAAATGAATCATTTGAAGTATGAAATGAATTTGTATCATAGAACAAAGCTATACTTCAAATTTCAAAAGTTTATGTGGTTAATAGATTAAGATGAATTAATCGAATGCCTAGTCGATTAATGTGTTTAGAAAAATTAATTTAACTCATATTAATCAAACAGTTAATCTATTAATGCATATTAATCGATTAACCAATTGATTAATTGATATATATTTGAATTTTTACAAAATAGATACTTTACTAATTAATCGAACAGTTAACTGATTAATACAAATTAATTGATTAACTAATCCATTAATAGCAATATCATTTTTTAAGAGAAATTATGTTTAAACTAGATTAATCAATTAATTTTAATTAATCGAATAACCAATCGATTAATTGACTTTTCAATTCAAAACCAGAAGGAAAGCTCGTTGACATTAATAGATTAACTAATTGATTAATTGATTTTCTTTTTAAAATTAGAAGGATGCCTTTTCAATTAATCTAACATTTAATCGATTAATTGTCATTAATCTATTAACTAATCGATTAATGCTTAATAATCGAATATCTAATCGATTAACTTCTTCTTTTAGCTTCATTTGATTCTAAAATCATTTTCATTACTTCAAGAACAATTTTTCACAACTTTAATTAACTTCATTCTCTTTTACTTTGTTCCATTAAAAACATTTACGTTCCTTCATAGATATTAACTCAATTATTTTCTTTTGTCATCATCAAAATATATTCAATCTAACATACTCTTTTGAAGTTTCTAACTTAATTATATATTTGCCCCAATGACTTTTACTATTTACAATTTAGTCCCTAAACTTTCATTATTTGCAGTTTAGTCCCTAAATATTATTTGTATATTTTTAGGACTTCTGCTAAAAGGGGCCTGGTATCCTACATATTTCAGGCTATATACTAGGCTTCTAGGCCTAAAAATTGAAATATGACATTTCTCCCCTTAAAATAAATTTTATTCTCAAAATTTTAGGGTTAAATCTCTATTCATACATTGATGAAGAGTTTCTCTAAGAAGAATGTCCCTTACATTTTTCATAAGTTTTCGTAACTTTACTATTATCTTGTAGAACTTCAGGTATTCCTATCAAACTTTTTAGCCATTTGCACACTTTCACATAACCTCCCAAGGGTGACCTATCCTTAGGCTAATCTTTCTTGAGCACGCTTAACTAAAAAAGTGATGATAAAAATCTGAAGCACTGGTGCTAACAGGCTCTAACTCTGGTACTTTATTGTCTCTAACTCTTCTCACACTGCTTCTCTTAGGTCTATCTAGTTCTTATTATCTTTATTTGTCTCATTTGTGAGCTCATTTTCTCATTTATAACCTTATCTTAGGGATCTATTTGTTTATCTTAGGGATTTACCTACAGATTTATGAATACCTTGTACTTAGGACTGAAAATTTTAACTTTGTTATCTTCAATTCCTTCTTCATGTAAAAAGGATAATGAATTCAGTCTTATATAATAAAGCTATTTGGAATAAACATCATGGGTATTTTCTCTATATAAGTCAATCAACTTGTGAGGCTTTAACATATGAAACTTATCATATAATGGTTTTCTAAAGAGATACTGTGTTGTCACCTTTCTTCATGGCTCACACTTTTTGTTCTTCAGGCTAGGTTGATTCGTAATCACTCATAATCGTCCTAAGCCATTTTCAAGATATACCTAACCCTAAAATACCATACTTGTGATGTCACATCCTGATTTTTCCCTATCTGTGTGGAACAGACAATGGAATCTATAATGGATAGATAAAGGAAAGAGTTTTGGAAGGGATTGTGATGATGATTAGAAGAAATGATAAAGGTCATATGAGTTTTGAAGGAAGAAAGGGACTAAACTGAAAAGTCTAAAAATTCTATGGTGCAAAATGAAAGTAGACATAAGTTATAGGTCATTAAGTGTAATTATGATAAATTAATGGACTACAATGCATTTTCTAAAAGTTCAAGGGCAAAATGGTAATTATAAAAAGTTAAGCCAGAAAAGGCCCAAACTTTCTGAAAGCATTTTAGTCCTAAAATTTTTCAGTAAATAGAGAAATTATTCTAATCAGTTTAACGTAACATGAAATTTTGATTAGAGGTCCCAATGAATTGATATAAATTTCTAAAGTTTGAAAAAATTAGTACAATATCTTCTGGACATCATAATTCAATAATATTTTAAAGAAAATTCTCATAATTAATATAAGAATTTATAAAACTGACAAAACTCAAAAAGGAGTTACATAGAATTTATGATGGAATTTACAGTGGAATAAAACACCCGATAAATATTTTTCAGGGGAATTTCTTAGGAGTTGAGCCAATGAAGGCAAGGGACCATGTAGAAGGCTCAAAATGTTGCCTCATAGGTCTAGTAATATTTTTAGATAAGTATATGGATCAGTGCTAATAAAGACTCAAAAAAATATAAAATTACGAAAATACTACTAAGTATGCCACTATGTTATTCCGTTGAGCAAGAGATCAATTGAAGGCATTTTGGTTATTTGGATAGGGTCAAAATCCCAAGGCAGGTACAAGAATGATTAATCAGAGTCAGTATATGCCTTAATAAGGTGTAAAGAGGTATAAAATTACAATTATACCCTTAGGGTTAATATAATATAAGATAATGAATCAAGGGCATTTCATTCATTTTTCAAGGGATGGTAAAGAAATAAATATCCAGTCCAACAATGTCAATAGCAGGAAAAATTCGGATACTGGATTTAAGGTCAGAAAATATAGTATAGAATCTCAGAAAAATTACAGATATTAAACAGTCTAGTTTTTATAAAATTTGACCCGGCCGGTATTAGATTAGGGAACCTTCACATTTGGCAGCCTCATGAACCTTAGGGAACCTCTGCCAAAATTTCTACTTGAGCTAAGAAGAAGTACTCAAACTTGTAAGCAAGTCAAGGTAATTAATTCCCTAGCTCTTGAACTTTATTCTAGCAAGTTTACTCTTGGTTTTAAGTATTTTTATGGCATTTCCCCTTTGGTGAGCTACTGGACATTCTATCTTAATGAGGAAAGAAGATGAATATTGAGTTGTAAAATGTTTAAATAAGCTTAAACAAGCTAGAATTAAGTAGTTTAAGCTTAGGAAATTGTGTAATCTTGGAATTATAATCTTGAAACCTTTTATAGATTTAAGGGATGGTAAGTAGATAAATACCCAGTCTAACAATGTCAATAGTAGGAAAAATCTGGATACTGGATTTAAGGTCAGAAAACATAGTATGAAATCTCAAAAAAAAATAGAGATATTAAACAGTCTAGTTTTTATAAAATTTGACCCGGCCGATATTAGATTAGATTGAAATTTTTTCAATCAGATAATAGCTCTATATTTTGCCAAACACGGCCCAAATGATGTCATGGATGATGTCACAAAGTGACTTCTAGGGCAAACTTGATGCAAGATTCAATATGGACCATTAGATCAAATAGTAACTAAAGTAATCTTGACCTTTCATTTTCACCCAATTTTACCTATAAACACCCTCATTCTGCTTCATATTTGGTAGCCTCATGAACCTTAGGGAACCTCTGCCAAAATTTCTACTTGAGCCAAGAAGAAGTACTCAAACTTGGAAGCAAGTCAAGGTAATTAATTCCCTAGCTCTTGAACTTTATTATAGCAAGTTTACTCTTAGTTTTAAGTGGTTTTTATGGCATTTTCCCTTTGGTGAGTTGCTGGATGGTGTGTCTTGATAGGGAAAGAAAATGAATATTGAGTTACAAAATGTTTAAATAAGCTTAAACAAGCTAGAATTAAGTAGTTTGAGCTTAGGAAATTGAGTAATCTTAGAGTTATAATATTGAAACCCTTTCTATCACTATTCATGTACCTAGGCAGGAGTTAGAATTTCATGATTTTGATGCTTCCAATGGTTTTAAAATCTCATTTACCACTTTTTCTATTGCTTTATCATTACCAAGTTAAATTATCTAATTGCAAGTCGTATGGTAGGAGCAACATAACTTTCTCATCATATATACTCTACCCTGCATATAATAGAAAGAGGAGTATTCATTCATTATAGCATATTCTAAAATGCATAATGTGCAAAATGATGCAATCATTTAAGCATACTCTAACAAGCATGTCATCACATGACAATTGCAAGGAGATATAACTATTCATCATTTATGGCAACATAAGCCATATAATCACATAATTTGCTCAACCATCCTTCATATACACAATTAAACAAATAATTAGGTAAAGTTTAAAGCATTCTTTTCCTTTGTCACAATATATGCCAAATCCTGATCATTTATTCAAGAACCTGAGATAACTACTCATCTAACTTAGGCTGCCATATTACCCTCCTACCAGGGTATAGACTAAACCCTTCACTACTCTATCTGACTTTTGATCATTTCTCTTTCTTAAATAGGAGAGTCTCTTTATCTTTTAAACTGTGGCTACCTTTCTCTCTCTAGACATCATAAACTTCTTTTTGACTACCGCTCTGTTAATTTTTATGACTACCTGGAAAAAAATCTTTCTTTGTAACATAGAATTCCATTTGTGAACTAACTTCTCAATCAATCAACTAATGTTGTTCATGTGGATGAACTAGGCTAAGTATTTACCAAAGAGTTCCTGTTTCCCTACTTTAATACTTAACATCATGCTCATCTCTATCTAACTTAGAGAAATGTTTCTCGTAAAACTACTCAAGAAAAACTTCTCATATCCCAATTTTTAGGCCTAGAAGCTCAGTATATAGCCTAAAATAAGTAGGCTACTAGTCCCTTTTTAGTAGAAGTCCCTTAAATATACAAATGATATTCAAGGACTAAACTAAAAATAATGAAAGTTTATGGACTAAATTATAAAAGGTGAAAGTCCCTAGTGACTAGATTATTCTATGTTCCTCCATTATGGCCAATGGTCTTTCCACATCGTGACCTGAACTCCTCTATGTATATTGTCATGTCCTATGACTTGACTCATTGTGACCTAACTTCTCTGTGAAAATAAGCACGCTCTAAACACCTTTATGTTGTGACTTGAATATACCTTTCCCTAAACATTTTCTTCCTAATGTTCCTTGTTTGAATCTTACTCCAAGCAATAAACCAATCATTTAGGGAGGAGATCTTCTTTGTTCCCTTAAGATTCAAACTTAAGTGATACTAACTTTTCCATTAAATACTCTAACCTTAACATAATGTTAACTACATATGATTAGGGTCTGGGAACTATCCTATATGAAGTTAGAAACTTTGGTCTGATACCAATATTTTTAAAATGAAACATTATGTGGGATAAAGTAGAGAAACAAGTATAGAAAGTATTTGAATCAAAATGATAATTTTTAGAAACAAAGAGGACATATTTCAGTTATAACCAGAACAATGTGTAGTTGCTAGAATTTAGGAATTCTTATTTCATAAATGGATTTAGAAGGTCAAATTGTGTAGGGTAAGGTCAAGACATCAATTGGTTCAAAGGACAAGTCAATTAGTAAAGATTAGGGAAAGTTATATTAGTTAAGTAAGCTTAATGTTGAAGGGAAGTTTAGCAGAAGCCCCAGAAATATACAAATGATGTTCAGGAACTAAATTGTGCATAATGAATGTTCAGGAACTAAATTATAAATAGTAAAAGTCCCTAGGGACATTATATAAATAAGTTAGAGACTTCAGAAGAGTCTCCTGGGCATAGAAAAAGAAAAGAGGTTAATTAGAGGCCGATTGAGATAAAGACCTCAAAAGGGATTATTTATGATGATAAGCCCAAGTAGGGGTAAAATCATAATTTAGAATATTTCAGGCCAGAAGGGGTGATTATGGAATAATTAGAAAAGAGTTAGGCCCAAGAAAATTCATGAAGTTTCCCTATAATTAAAGGATAATTATGACGCAAACAGAAGAAGTTTTGAGATCTACAAGGCCATTAAGTGTCAATAGAAAGTTCCAAGGCATAATAGTCAATTTGAAAAAAGGACTAAAGTAAAAACTCTCAAAGTTTCATAGTGTAAAATAGAAGTAAACATAAGTTATGGACCATTAAGTGTAATTATGAAAAATTGAGTTCATAGGGCAAAATAGTAATTATGAAAAGTTGAGACAGAAAATACCCAAAATTATCCAAAAATGTTTTGGTCTCAAATTTTATCAATAAATAGATGATAGAATTTGGGCTAGGCATATCTCACATAATTTTGATTTAAGGTCCCAATAAATTGATATTAATTTTTAAAGTCTAGAGATTAGTATAGTATCTTTTGGACCTCAGAATTAGATAAAATTTTGATTTAATATAAGAATTTATAAAATTGACAGAAGTCAAAAAGGAGTCATGTAGAATTAATTATGGAATTTAAGGTGAAATACGACAATAATAAAGGATTTAAAGAAAACAGAATTTTTATCAGGACTTCTGGGTATTAGAAAATTATGAGACTTTGTAAGAAATTTATTTCTATTAGAATGAATTTCTAAAAATATCAAAACTAGTAAAAAAGTTAAATAGAATTTATTTCAAAAATTAGGGTAATTTAAGGATATTATTACAAGAAGTACCTTGGATTTGTGTCAATTAGTAATTAGAACCAAGGGAGTCCCAATAATGGCATCATGCAGCATCCCAATAAGTCCCAAAAGTTGTTTTGTAGCCCAAGTCAAATAGTGGATAATTTATGAATTTTTGAAAATGAAAAGCAAAGAAAGTCAAGAAGCTTAAAGGGGATATTAGAATTGCACATGGTAGGCCCCACAAAGGGAGGTACATGGCATCAAAAGTGAGAGGGAGAAGTATTTTTGGCATGTGATCTTATTATAATTTTTCTTGATGGAAAAGTTTAATTTAAAAACAATTATGGACCCTTGTATTAAATAGTACATAGAGATCTCAACCATCCCCTTACCTTTTGCCTATAAATACCTTCCCATTTTTTGCACAAACCATGAGCACAAAGGACCTTGGGGAGGTGCTTCCCAAGTGGACACTCAACCAAGGCAAAAGAAATTCAAGGCACTTGGAGATCAAGGTAGTTAAGGTATAAGGTATGTGATCCTTCCTAGTTTATTTGCAAATATTTTGGAAGGATAAAACCTAGGTTTCAGTGGTTAGAAATTCAATTAAATCTAGAGTATACATGTTATCCAAAATGTTAAGTTGAAGGAGCAAGATGAAAATGAAGCTATAACTATATAATTAGTGCTTAAACAATCTAGTTAGATGATTGGTTATTGAATCAAGTTGATATTCTTGAATTTGTCATGGATAAAACCTTTTGTACTACACTATTTTGGTTGAAAATAGATAGAATTTCAATGATCTAATGCTTCCATTGAATTTAGATGATGATTTTGTGTAGAATTTGATAAGTTTGAAACCTTAGAAGCATTGCAATTGAAAGATGTAATTTTAGAAACCCTCTTTGTTACTATTCATATGTATAAAAAATGATTGCTATTTCATGATTTTGATGCTTCCAATATTTTAAAATGAAAAAATTGTATGGGATAAAGTAGAGAAACAAGTATTGGAAGTATTGGAATTAAAATGAGAATTTTTGCAAATAAAGAGGACATGTTTCAGTTCTATCTAGAACAGTGTACAACTACTAGAATTTGGGAATTTTGAGTTCATAAATGGATTCAAAAGGCCAAATTGTGTAGGGTAAAGTCAAGACATTAATTGGTTCAAAGCCCAAGTCAATTAGTAAAGATTAGGAAAAGTTATTTTAGTTAAGTAAACTCAATGTTCAAGGGAAGTTAGATTATAATGAATGGATAATAATGTGATGTTAGGACTTGAATTGTGTTCTCAAAGAGAGCAGCCATACATCAAGGAGAAGTAAAAAGCAAGAGGCAAAGATAAAGTAAAGGAAAGTCAAGCATGTAAGGTAATAAACTAACCTAGACTTGTATGTGTTGAATGTAATGTGTTATGGTGCTATTGCTATGTGAATTGTTGTGGCATATATGTATTTGATAGATGCTCTATTTCTATGTTTACTTTACCTAATTGTATTTCATATGTAACATGGTAGCATGCTCATTACATTATGTTGACACAATCACAAGTAAGCACAAACATTAGCATTAATGCATACACTGTTTAGTACCGTTTGCTACTAAGATTTCCTAAAAAATCTCACCCCTCCATGTAATCCCAATTCCCAATAGGTTAATGAATGATGAAAGAAGATGAGGAAGCATAAAGAGAAGTTAGGGATTGAATAATATAAATGTTATTTGATGAATGTATGAATTGTCATATGTAATGATGTTATATGACCAGTTTGAGCAGCAATGTTCTAGATGTAATAAAAAAAATAGTAAGATAGAATAAACGTATGATAATTTACCAGTAGTTAGTTAACATATCAAGCTTCATTTTGACATCAAGTACACCTTATTCTGATGTCTATGTAAAGAGAATAGAATTTTCAAACTTTGGAACCAGAAATTGTTTTCTAGAAATTTTGACCAAATGAATAGTAATTTTTGACATCATAGTTGACTTAGTTGAATGGTCAATTGGTTTGAGAAAGTATGTTTTTCTAAAATTTTATTATGTTAGCTTCACATAGCTTTTTGAACCACTTCATTTCCATTTTTCTATAATTAATTATGATTTTTTTAAGTCCATCGCAGAATCTAGAAATACTATACGAACAGTAATTCGTGAAGAGTGAAATTTCAGATTTAGTAAATGGACTTCAAAGATGATATAAGTTGTTATAAATGCTACCGAATGATCCCTAAGATGTACGAAAGTAAGGTGTTACAACTAGATGATCATTGGGTCTAGGTACCAAGTCCCAAACTTGATTTCATTCAAATTGATTTAAATCTTCCTGTATAGCAACTATCCAAAAATCATCAATAGTGCTTCATTTATATTGGTGGGTTCAATGTTAGAAATAAATATAGAGAAATACACTTGATTAAACACTTGTCTCTGGGTTCTTAGTCCTTCATTGACTTCACCAATAACTTAGTATAAAGGATGATTCATATTATGTCTCCAAGCTCTAGGTTGATCTTTTTCTAATTCTTTAGGTTGATTGCTAACTTGATAACTATGGTTTATTTTTTTTGTTTAATTTTAGTGTTTCAAGACCCTAAATTATCTGAGCTTTATCATCTAGAGGCTTTGAAATAGTTTAGTTTAAAAAAATACTACATGTACATACTCTTCTATTGTAAAAGGTTCTTTTATTAAAAAATCTATATGCCTTACTACGATTAGAATAGCCAAGAAAAATACCCTCATCAGATTTAGAATCAAATTTACCTAAATGTTCTTTATTGTTGTTGTGGATGAAACATTTGCTCCCAAAGATAATCAAATAAGTAAGATTAGGCTTGAGTCCTTTATAAAGCTTATATGGTGTCTTGTTGAGTAGCGGTATGATACAGGATCGGTTGGCTATGTAACATGTTGTGTTCATAGCATCTGCCCAAATAACTTGTGAGACTCCTTGTCATTAAGTATCGCTCTAGCCATCCCAGTGAAGACTTTGTTTTTCCTTTCAACAACTCCATTTTGTTGTGGCATTCTTGGTGCAGAGAAGTTGTGATCAATTCTATAGTTGTCACACAACTCAGCAAATTTAGTGTTCTCGAATTCCCCTCCGTTACCAGTCTTGATGACACAATAGAAATACTTTTCTTATTTTACACCTTTTTGGAAAACACAATAAAAGTATTAAAAGTCTCATTTTTGGATAAAAGGAATAAAGTCCAAGTAAATCTCGAATAGTCATCAACTATCACCAAAGTATAGAAGTTTCCTCTAAAATGTTTGACTCTTGATAACTAACAAAATCTATATGGAGTAATTAGAGTGGTTTCTCAGTTGAGACTTCCTTCTATGATTTAAAGAAGGATTTTACTTGTTTTCCCTTTTGACAAGCTTCACAAACAATATTAATTTCATATTTGACTTCAGGTAAACAATTTACTAAATCTTTCTTAACTATTCTTTAAAATTGATGCATATTCACATTAGCTAGTCTCTTGTACCATAACCAACTTTCTTCATATTTACTAAGAAGACAATTTTCAGGTGAATTCGAATTAATATAAATGGTATAATAGTTATCATCCTTTAGAGCATAGAGTTTTGCCTTGAAGCTTTCCTTGTTGAGTGGAAGGTCTTTCTTGCTTACTATCAGGCATTCTTTTGAGTAAAAAATGACCCAACTATCTTTATCGGCAGTTTGACTCACACTAAAGAGGTTGTGGCATAATCCTTCCACATAGTATACATCTTCCACTTTCACCCCTCTTTGCTTCCAACCTTTCTAATACCAAAAATCTTCCTAGATTGATTTCCTCCAAGGCTTACTTTGTCGCCTTCCTTAAGATGAAGCTTTAGGAACTTCTCTGTGTCTCTGGTCACATGTTTGGAGCATCCACTATCAATGTACTATTTGTTGGTCTTGGATGTTTTAAGACAAACCTAAAACAAAATTATTGCACTTTAGGTACCCAAACTTTATTTGGTCCTTTTAGGTTAGTTTGGATTACCTTAGGTACATAAGTGCCTTTTATAACCTCTTTGAATGTGCCATAGGGTCCGTTCTTCCTCTGATAACAAGAAGTAATGGAGGGACCCTTGCGCTTACAATATGAACACAGAGCAAATGTATTTGAAGTATGCACAATATGTCTAAAGTAATGTAGATACGATTTGTTACCTAACTTTTATTTCCTTCATGATTGTTTAAGTTAGGATTATATCCTATTCTAGACTTATCAAAGACATTTTTTTTATTGTCAAGTATAATATTGAGCATTTCACTACCTTTAGTTAATTTCTTAAGAGTTTTGGTTAACTCTCTGGTTTTCTTCTCTAATTCCTCATAATTATCACACTTTGATATAATCTCAGGCATAACACTTATCTTTTCTTCTAAACTCTAAATCTTCTTAGAGTTTACTAAACTCTTTTACTAATTTGATAAACTCATAACGTAGTTCATTATATTCAAAAAGTAATCTATCATAGGTAACTTCAATATTTATTACCTCCTCTTCTCTGAGTCATTTTCTTCTTAAGCAACCAGACAAATATTTGTTGTCTCATCGTTGTCACTCTCTTTACTTTCTAAAGATATTTCTCCCCAGATTGATGACGCAAATGCTCTCCTCTTGTAAAACTTTTCTTTCTTCTTCTCTTTGTCCTTTTTAGAGAGTTGAGGACATTTAGCTTTGATGTGGCCTGGCTTTTTGCAATCAAAGCAGATAATCTAATATTTTTGAAGCACTTTTCCTTAGTTGAAATTTCTTGTTGCTCGATTCCTGTAGAACTTCTTGAATCTCTAGATTATGAGACCTATTTCATCATCGTCAAGCTCCTTATCATCAATATAACTTTCTTGAGAGCAATTCCTTTTCTGCTCTTTTTTTTATGTCTTTCTTGTATTTCTATTTTCTCTTGTATTTAGCTAGACTTCCAAACAGAGCAATAACAAACCTCATATTCGCCTTTAGCTTCTTTAAGGGCTGCGACCTTTGGCTCTTATTCTTTCATAAGACCATCAAGAATCTTACGTACTTAATCTCTTGAACTATATGATTGCCCAAGAGCTGTCAGATAGTTGATGAGATGTTGAAATCTTACTTCTATGTCACAGACACTTTCTCTATCAGCCATTCAAAAAAGCTCAATCTCTATTTTGAGCATATTGACTCTGCTTTCTTTAACATTGGAGTTCCTTTGTGGGCTACTTCTAGGGCTTCCAACATCTCCTTAGTTGTTTTCAAACTGGACACCCAAAAATACTCCTTTTGACTTAAGGCACATGTTATAATATTAATGGGCCTTGTTGTTGAGTAGTATCAACTTTTTGTCCTCGTCATTATATTCACTTTGCTCATTTAGAACTTTAGCTCCTTCAACAATTTTTGTTGGAATGTAGTCCCATCTTGTATGATATCCCAGAGACCATACTCTGAGGCTTTAATAAAGGTTTTCATCCTCATTTTCCAGAACGTAAAGTTTTCTCCGTTGAAGCCTAAAGGCTTCATGGTAGAGCTTCTTTCTGGTAACAAGCTATCTCCAAATCCTACCATAGATACCGAATCTCTCTTGAGATTGTTAGATCTTTTCCAAGAGACATGATCTGATACCAAATGTTAGACTAGGCAGATACACCTAAGAGGGGGTGTATTGGGTGTTTTAAAACTTTTAACAGCAATTTAGAACTTAAAGACAATGAAAATATAAATGAATGAAAAGAGTGGGGATTAGAAAGATTTCATCAAATGATAGAAGAATAAACACAAGCAGTTTATCATAGTTCAAACTAATCCTCTTGTCCTGCGTCCAGTCCCTAGAGGCCTTTTGAGATTTTCAACTATCTCCAAGATTTGAGAGGGCTCTTGGCGCCTCAGTACAGCAATTGATCAACTCAATCACTCCCCTTTTACTTCCCATAAGGTTACAATCCCAACTTAAGAGAACCAATCTCTTAAGTCTATAGAATGAATAAAAAATATATTCACAATCTCTCTCAAAGAGTGTGTATGATAATAAACATTAAAGCTCAATGAATGTCAGGTTACAAAATAAAGAAATAGATAATGTAATAAATTCAGAAGTTGTTGTTTCGTCTATTGGTTCTCATTGTTCTTTCTTTTCTTAATCAATTAATCCAGAGAGCTATTTTATGACATTAATTGAAGACTTAATTGATTAATGGACACTCATTAATTGATTAATTGAGTTTGCTTTATAGCACATAATATTGTCCTTTCATTAATCGAACAACCAATTGATTAATTGATACTCATTAATCGATTGACTAATCAATTAAGTACCATTACTCAACTGACTAATCGATTAACTTGATTAACTTATCTTTTAACAACATTAAACACACAAACAACTTGATTATTTTAAATCACTCTTGACATCATTTAAGAACAGAAATAACTTAATTATTCTAAATTCCATTTGACATCATCAAAACATTATAGATTATGGAATCTAACATTAATCACAACTAAGGACCTAGATACACATTAATCATTAATCATGCAATAATGGACCAAAAACGCAGTAAAAGCCTCAAATAACACATGAAAACACCAATAGAAATCATACTTATCAGTCCCTTAACCTTGTTTTTTCACGATATGTATATCCGATATCAACAGCCATCATTTACTGATTGATTATCTTATTGTGATTTGGTATAATATTATTTATTGCATGAGTCATTATTCTCGTCACTAAAGCTTAGTAAAAGAGATTAAGTATCAGCTAATGCATTTCAGTCTTATGTCCACCACCTATACATAGAATTTTAGACGGTTGTACCTAAATCGCATGATGCACTGGCATTGCACTATTTGTTTGGTTTCAATCTCATATCACACGATTCATGCACTATTTAGGTCCATTAACGATACAATGGGAGATTTGAATCTCCCATTGCAATTTCGGGATCGAAATACACCATTCGAATCTCAAATCATGTAATTCTGATAACAATTGTATCAATAGTATATAAAGAAATCTGTACTTTTATTTGGGATCAATTCCAATATATATATTGATAAAATAGATATTGCATGGGTGTTATAAGAAGCCACAATTAAGAATAATTTTTCAGAGCTACAATACATAGATAGATTTGATGGAAATAAACATTTAACATTTTAGACGTTTATTTCCATCAAAGCTTTATATGAAATTTATTTCAAACAAATTATTATTAATTGTGGCTTCTTACAACAAAATGCAATGCGTATTTTCTTAATATATATTTGGCTTGATCCCAAATAAAAGTACATATCTCTTTATATATACCACTAATACAACTAATAAATAATGAAATTCAGCTGTCTAATATCCTATATATATACATGGTAGTCAAAAATTTGAAATGAATCAACTGATATTTTAATGTCACTATTTACTTAGTCTCTTTTACTGAGTTATAGTGACAAGAATAATGATCATGCAATGAATAATATATACCAAATCACAATAACATAATCATTCAATAAATGATGGCTGTTGATATTGGATATACATATTGGGAAGTCACATTCAATAAAAGGGCTATAAAGTGATCAAAAGGGATAGGGTAATTGTTTAAGAATTGAATTGGTCAAATTTTATTGGAAATGTGGAGATTGTAAAGGCCCTTATGGGATAATTGGAAATTACTGCCTTTGAGGAATCTTGGATGTAGATGTGAGATTTATGGTACGCATGTGACTTGGATTTGTGGCGAAGTCTGAAGGTATTGCACCAAAAACAAAATCCCAACATTATTATTCAAAACAGGCAAATTATTACATTTTTATGGTTAGAAATTAGTTTGTTTTAATTTTGCTAAATGTAGGGTGATATAAACTAAAAAATTAATGAATAAATAAAAAAAAACTTTTCACGGTAGTTATTTGGAAAATTGCCTTGAAAAGTCTAATATTAATAGCAGTTATTATAATAAATACGATTATTGTAAAAAAATACATTTAAAAGTAACATGAACAAGTAAAAGAAGTAGTAATGAAGTATATTCCATGGTGCTTGTGTTAAAAAAAACAGCCATGCAAAGTCATCTTTTTAATGTAGTTAAAAAGTTATGTTAAATTTTGTACTTATTATGTTGGTAGTATTTACATCGCTTATAAAATCACTATTAAATGCCACTTTTAACTATAATGAAAACCTTTTTTTTCAAGTTGTTTGACCTTGCAAATAATGTGTTTATCTCTCTCCTCCTGCCTCATTAGCTATTCAATCTTATTCAATCTTAGTGATGTCATATCTATTGACTTGAGCTCTAATAATTTTCAAGACCAGTTCCTAGAGAGAATTTATTTCCTGGTCCTCTTCCTTCAACTTTGGGAAATTTTTCATCGTTCACTTGCCTTCAAGCCTTCTCGAATCATTTACATGGTAGTATTTGAGAAAGTCTTGGGCAACTCTTGAACTTGAAAGTATTTGAATATCAATGTTAATCACTTGACAGGACATGTGTCTGAAAGAAATTTCTCCAAGCTCTCAAAGCTTACTCTTCTTTCTATGGGACCTCTAGGCTTGATCTTTAATTTTGATTCTCTTTGGGTTCCTCCTTTTAAGCTTGAACAAATTGATTTGTCGTACATGGTGGGTCCTAAACCTCCTACATGGCTATATACCCAATCATCTATTAAGTTATTACAAATTACTGACTCAAAAGAGCTTTTCAATGGAATCTCAAGACAAATTCTGGGACCTTGTAGCCAAAGGAGGGCCATACTTATATTTAACTGACAAATAATTGATGGGGACATTTCTAAAGTGTTGCTAAACTCTACAGTCATATTGTTATATTCAATCAAGCCCAATAATAGAAAGCCCAATAAAACCTCGTTATGCTGGTATCACTACAAAAAATTTGACTTTTAGTGAAGACCTTTAGCGGTGATATTTTCTCGCCACCAAGTTGCCTCCTACGAGACTGTCGCCTATACACATTGGCGGCAACAATTAAAAGTCGCAGCTGAACATCAACAATTAGCGGCGACAGATAAAGTCATCGCCTAAAATTGAATATGCAGCAACTAAGATTTTCGCCTCCTAAAGGGGAATCTACGGTGACAAGATTGTTGCTACCTAAGGGGGAATTGGCGGTGACAAGATAGTCGCCACCTAAAGGGGATTCTGTGGCGACAAAATGTCGCCATTGAAAGTTGATATTATTTTTTAAATTCTTTTATGTTATTTTTCTTATATGAAAAAAATATAATTTAATAACAAAAATAATAAATGATAAATAACTAAATAACTAAATAAACTAGAATCTAATAATATTAATAAATAATTTTGATCATCATATAAAAATCAAATTACTTCAATTACTAAATATATTTAAAATTAAAATAAAATTGTTTAGTTTATACATAAACATTATATAGAATGATCAATACTAGGAGTAGAAGAAGTAGGCGCATGTGGTTGCCCCCTCTGCATCAAGATAGCAAATTGAGCTTGTACCCTTTACTCCATTTATTCCATTAGTATTTGCTCGAATTGCACATACTCTTCTTACATCTTTTCACGTTCTATTGCATGCACTTTTTCCATCTTTGCACACTCTGCCTCCATACATTCCTTCTTCCCTTTAACTCTAATGAGAAATCTTCACAAGATAGGCCAACAAGATGAATTAATCAGCAAGTTTACAACCTATACTATAAATTTTTGAATCACACAACTACCTAAAACATTTAGAGGAGTACCACCGAAAGCAAAAATATTCATAAAACCCAGGGAAAAGAATATACACTGCCTTTGATGCTGTGGGAAAAAAATCAATACTTAACCGGAATATATAGTAATCACCAAGTATACGGTAGATTATGTTCGATAATGAACTAAAGGAATTTGGCTGTTGTAGTAAAAAAATTTAATTGGCAAATAGGGAGATATCATATACACTAAACTAAATTATGCAATTTAATCTCATTGTGAAAAAATGAATTATGGTTTATTATCAATTATTACAGGCTATAACAGTATAAGTAAATGTGCTTCCTTTTCATACTTGCATACACTAGTCTACCAACTGGAGAGAAAAGAAAACTTAACAACTAGAGAAAGTTACTAGAGAGTAGTATGAGTAGTTCCCTCTGTCAAACTATGTGTAGTTCTTTATTTCAAACTCCACATGAAGAACAAGACTCATTGCAATTACAATTATACTTGCAATTATCTGCATTCTCACAAGATTAATTATGGTAAAATTGACAATTGATTCTAGAATGACAAAACATCTCTCCAACTCCATGATTCCCAGATGCAACACAACATCACGTTCAATTGAAGAATCAGATCTTGATTCCTATCTCACATAATATTTTTACCAGATAAAATAACAATCAATACTATACAATATACCAATAATGCCATACCTTTCTAGTTTCACATTTTATATCTCACTTCATTGCATTCATGATCAACAGAGTAAATA
This sequence comes from Leucaena leucocephala, assembly GCA_037074615.1. Taxonomy (NCBI): domain Eukaryota; kingdom Viridiplantae; phylum Streptophyta; class Magnoliopsida; order Fabales; family Fabaceae; genus Leucaena; species Leucaena leucocephala. The sequence continues at coordinate 18,739,859 of CM073515.1, read as the reverse complement.
TGGATTCTGCAGCTACCAATAACAAGCTGGATTCTGCAGCTACAAGTGTATCACTAAGGTAATAGTTAATAGATTGAGGGATGTTATGGATGAACTTGTTTCACCATTTAAATCAAGTTTTATAAAAGGCAGGCACATACAAGATAATATTATAGTAAGCCAGAAATCATGCATATAACGAAGAAGGCTAGAGGGAAGAATGTCTTAATAGATGTGAAGATTGATCTGGAAAAGGCCTATAATCGTATTCAATAGGACTTTCTACAACAGGTTCTTTTTTATATTGGCTTAGATTCTAGTTTTATTAAGATTATCATGGGTTGTGTTATAACTGTATCATATAATGTGTTGTAGAATGGTTCTAAAACTAATATTTTTACTCCAAAAAGAGGACTCTGACAGGGAAACCCTATGTCTCCCTTGTTATTTGTTCTTTGTATAAATAGATTATCTCATTTAATTATTAAAGCAGTTGATGAAGGACTGTGGAAACTTATTCAAATTTCTACTTTAGATCATGCAATTTCTCATCTTATGTTTGAAGATGATATTCTTCTTTTTGGAGTGGCTTCTGAAACACAAGCTAAATGTATTATGAATTGTTTGGATAAATTCTGTTTAGTGTCGTGAGGAAAAATAAGTAAAACCAAATCTTTAATCTTCTTTTCTCCAAAGGTACAAACTAATATAAGAAGAAGGATAAGCAACATTATAGGAATGAATGTTTCAATTGATATAGGAAAATATATGGGTATTCCAATCATCAGGAGGAAGCCTAGAGAATCATTTCAGTATATTGTTGATAAAGTAAAGTCTAAACTTGCAACTTGGAAAAATAATACACTATCTGTGGCTGGTAGGATCACTTTGGCCAAATTTGTGTTGAGCTCTATACCTGTCTATCTGATGTTGGTTTCAAAAGTGCCAATCTCAATTTGTCAAGAGGTGGACAGACTATGTCATATCCCCAATTTTCTGACCTGATGTAGCTGTACAGTTTATCTGAAATGGATATGAGTTTCTTGGAATAGATTGTATCAGATTGAGAAATGAAAGGGAAGGATTCATAACTAAGGAAATAATAGGGACCTAAACGAAAATTGAAAAGTTTGAAGACAAAAAGTTGAAGTAGAAATAAAAGGAGGGACCTAAATGCAATTAATGAAAAGTTAAGGGACTAAAGTTCAATTATTCAAAAGTTAAGGGACCTAAATGTAAATATGGAAAAGCTGAGCCAAAACAGGCCAAAAATGCCCGGAATCAGATCAGACCCAAATTTTACCAGTAGATAGACAAAAATATTCCGGTCAGTTTAACGCAACACAGAATTTTGATTTGAGGTCCCGATTAATTGATATAAATTCCTGAAGTCAGAAGGAATTATTACAGTATTTTTCAGATCTCAGAATCAGATAAGACCTTATAGAAAATTCATATATTTAATATATGAATTTATAAAACTGACAGAGTCAGAAAAGGAATCCTGTAGAAGCCATACGGAATTTTACAGTGAAATAAAATACCCGATAAATAGGATCGGGGGAGCTATATTGTGAATTGGGCCATAAAGGCAATACAGGCAATAAGCCCATACTGAGGCCCAAATAGCGCCATCATAAGCCCATTAAGGTGATTGGACAGTTATGAGGGCCAGAGACCAGAGCAGTCCAGGAAAAGTGTGAAATTACGAAAATGCCCCTGGATGCCCATACTGTACCAGTAGTGAATGGAGGTCATTTTGATCATTATGGACAGGCCAAAAACGTGGGACATAGTATAAATATGATTATATAGAATCAATATATGCCCTGAGGCAGTGTAAAGAGGTGTGAAATGACGATTTTGCCCTTAGGGTTAGTACAGTGCAGGAAAGGACACTAAGGGTATTTTGGTCATTTCCCAAGGGATGGATGGCAGATAAATATTTAATATATCATTTCAATGGTATGAGAAGCCTAGATATTGATTTCCAGGACATAATACATATCCTGGTATATTATAAAAAAATTCAGAACAGAAAACAGTCTGGTTGTTGGGAAACTGCTCCGATCGGTACCGGATTGGACTGGAATTTCTCCAGAACCTTCTTCACATGTGCAGCACGCCACCTAACCCTCTTAGGTGTCCCATGAGCTGTCCCACATGATGTAATAATTATTATTTTATGAAAAAGTTAAATCCAAGATTAAATGTGAGCCTTTAGATCAAATAGTAACCAAATCAATCTTGGCCATCCATTTCAACCCAAATTTCTCTATAAATACCCCCTCATTTCAGACCATGTGCGGCAGATTTGAGAACCATAGGGAAACTCTTGCAAAATTTCCATTCAACCAAGAAAGAAGCAACCAAAGTGAAGTAACAAGCAAGGTAATCATCTCCCTTGATCTTGAGCTTTGTTCTAGTAGGTTAGCTCATGGTTTTAAGGGGTTTTCATGTTCTATTTCCCTTATGGTTGCTGCTGGAAGTGATGCTCATATATGGTTAAAATATGAGTTTTATGTTATGGATAGTTTAGACAAGCTTAAACAAGCTAGAATCAAGTGGTATAAGCTTGGGAATTCAAGTATGTTTGGATTTAGGGTTTTGTGTTCTTGCTGGTACTGTACGTGGTACTGTTCATATGATGGAATTTCATGATTTTGATGCTTCCAATGAGTTTAAAATGGAAAATTGTGTGGGGATAAAGTAGGAGAACAAGTATTGGAAGCATTGGAATCAAAATGAGAATTTTTGGAAAACAAGAGCATGCATTTCGGTTTGGTACTGTAGCAATTGGTATGTTTTGATTTTGGAAATTCTGATTTCATATTTGGATTCTACATGAAAAATTATGTGGAAATGAACCATAAGAATTTATTTTGGAAAGGTGGAAGTAGGAAACATAAATTAGAGAAAGAAAGGGAGCTAGTGAAAACCTAGTCTTGGATTTGGTTTCAAGTTGAGTTGTAACTTGATATTATGTTGTAATGGCTAGGTTTTGACATTTGTGAAGGAAGGAAAGCACTTCAAGAAGGTCTTGACCAAGATAGCTAAGAGGTAGCAAGGATACCTAACTATAACTCATGTTTGTTTAATTGTTTTGCTTGCTTGTTGATTATGGTGTTTGGTTGAGCTTGAGTTTATGTCATCATGTTATGATGAAGTATGAATGATTGCAACTCCTTGCAAGTTATGTCATGACAATATGCATGTTAGAGTTTGCTTATGTGCTATTATGAAGTAGCTCCCATCACATGATAACATGTTAAGCATTCAATTATTCATGCATGATATTATGGTTTGTGTAACTTGCTATTGGGATTTCCATGAAATCTCATTCCTTCCATATGCATAATCTTGTTATAGGTGCTGGAACTTCACATGGAAAAAGGGTAAACATAGATGAATGAGTTTGTATAATAAGTCACATGAGTTACTTAACCTTATGGAAGCATATGATAGTATGTATGGTTGAATGGTGTATGGTTCTGTAATTCTGTTTTGAGACTATGGTGATGTGACGATGTTTATGATGCCCAAATCAACGTGTTTTAGTCTGAAACTTGGCATGATTAAATTTAAGATACAGACCTTTAAATGGACACCAAGAACGCCTTAATTGGATAAGTATCCGAATTGTTATGATTTTCCAAAGTTGGAAGTAAGATCTGGAATTGAGATAAAACGAGTGCTGAGAGGCAGTGACGTTCACACAATGATTTCATATATCAAATGAACGAATTCTTCTATGAAATTTGGTGATATTAAAGAGGACGTCTAGATCTTTAATTCCATATGTAACACAGTTCATTTGGACAAGTAACCAAAGAGAAACGAATTTTTAAAGTTAAGGCAAAGAAACTGGAACTTCCAGATTTTACCAAATGAACAGTGATTTTTAACCAATAAACTGATTTCATGTGAACAAGATAACCTCAATTTCATATTTTTCCCTCAAATATTTATGAAATATATTTCATTAGAAATTGGAACCACATTATTTTGATTTTTCTACAATTAGTTATGAATTTTCAAAGTAGGGTACATGTTCTGGAATTACCAAATGAACAGTAACAGTGAACAGTACCCGAAAGCAAATCTTTTGGAAATGGATATTTTCAAAGCAAATGATCATGTAATTGGTTCCAATCACTTCTAATGGAGTATAATTGAGGTTAAAAGTAAGGATGTAACATTTTGGTATCAGAGCAAAGGATTCTGGCTTAGGAAATGCTCTGATTAGATTATTTATAGACTGTTACATAAGTGAACATCTGCATAATTGACCTTAAGTTAATTATTGCAGGATACTAATGACTGAGTCTAGAACATCAGAGACTACAGTGAACCAGGGGGACCCTAGACCCACAGTCTATAGTTCTGATAGATCAGGGTGGAACTCAGAAGAGATAGATGCTTTTATACATGATCCGGAGTTTGGTCTTCCCCCAGTGATCAATATCCGGGATTCCAGTAGTGAATCAGAATTGGGCAGGTTAGATAATTCTTCTGTGGGATCAAATGAAATGGATGAGGATGATGATGAAGAAGAGGAAATATCAGATGAGGATATACCATCGGAAGAGGATGAACTTGAGGAACCTAACCCAGCCCCACCTATGAATATTGTACTAGAAAGAGATGCAGGTCAGATAGATGATAGAGAGATGATAGACCCTCAAGAGGAACAATCTGATGTGGGTTACTCTTATGTTGGGGGTGGTACAGACCCTGTGCCTAGGCAGGCGGATGAGGTAGATGTTCCTGGACCGAGTCAGGTACCTAAACCAGTTGATGTACCTGGACCCAGCCATACAGCTAATATACCTGAACCTAGTCATGTAGCTAATATACCTGAACCTAGTCATGTAGCTGATATACCTGGACCTAGTCAGAGACCAGACCCTACAGATATTCCAGGTCCAAGTGGAACCAAGAAGTTAATGGTACAGATATATCTGGGTAACCATCAGATAATTGAGTTAACCCCTGGGGAAGATATGGATGAAGAACATTTCAGGAAAGCTGTGGAACTCACGAAGCAGCTATATGAGATAGGAAGAATGTTGGTTAGAGGTGTTGATCAAGACTATAGAGTTTATAAAGACTTCATAGCAAGGGTAAGAGAGGCCTATCAAGCATATGATCCAGATACTCTTACCTTAGAAGCTTGGGTTGATATCATGGATGATATTTTACCTCTTACAGCAACATGGAGAGAAGTGTTAGATCAGTACTTTGAAGAGGAACCCTTTGAGGATATCCATGATTGGATCTACATGGTAGGGGAATTTATTAGGATCCATTATGAGAAAACATAGTGTAATAGTTGTATGTATGAATGTTGCTGTAATCTATGTACTTTTGACTAGTAATGACATAATACATGTATGTGTGTCTGTTATGAAGAGTTTATGTAATGATGTTAAACTTGCTGTATGCTATGTTTTGAATGAAATATAAAATATGTTAATTATAATATTCCTTTCCTATTTTCTATTACGATAGTAAAACAAAATGGTAAGAACCAGAAGAGCTAGTGCTTCGGGTGAACCCCAAAATGCCGGAGATATTAATCAGTTGATTCTAGAACGGCTGGAACAGCAGCAGAAGCTGATAGAGGAAGTAAAAGCTGCTCAAGCAAGGAGTGAGCAGGAAAGGGATACTGCTATAGCAACAGCTGTAGCTGAAGCAGTGGAGAACCTCAGACACCCAGAGTCTGCAGGTACAGCTAATACAGAACCTGAGATGGTTCAACAGACAACAGAACTGCCAAGACAAACAGGACAGACAGTAGATCCTGCTGGTATTCAACAGTGGATGGCTAAGTTTTGTAAGCATAGTCCTCCGACATTCGAGGGAACATTCGATGTACAGAAAGCGGAGGATTGGATCAGCAGACTGGAGAAGATCTTCAAGGTATTGGGTTGTCCGTCTGAGAGTAAAGCACAGATGGCAATCTACCAGCTAGAAAGGGATGCTGACAGATGGTGGAAGAACACAGAGCTAGTATTGCAGGCCAGGCACATTCCTATCACGTGGGAAGTGTTCCTTGAACAGTTTTATGAGAAGTATTTTCCCCAGTCAGTACGAGATGAACGAGAAGCAGAATTCCTTGTGCTGAGACAAGGAGAAAAAGAATCATTTGACGAATACTTGGCAAAGTTCATCCGTTTTTCCCAGTATTCCACTTACCTGCGACAGGTGGATGATGAGCGGTGGATGACGGAAAGGATGATCAGGGGATTGAATACTACTCTGAAGGATAAGATGACCCCCCAACAATATCATCAGTTCAATAAAGCAGTAGAGGCCTGCAGAATTATTGAGAACAGCTTGAATCACAGGATGCTGATGAGACCGTTGAGCAGAGAGACTGCTGTTCCTGAGAGACCTAACCAGAATAGAAATGCAGCCAGTGGCAGTGGCTATAACAAGAAAAGGAAAAGGCAGTGGCAGCAGAACCGAAAACCTAGCAGAGGGAATTACAGGGGAAACACAAATAATAGAGATCAGAGGTCTAGAGTATGTGACAAATGCGGGAAGAACCATGGAGACAGACCATGCTTGATGGGGCAGAATGTCTGTTACACATGTGGGAAGCCTGGACATTTCTCTAGGAGTTGTCCTCAAGCAGCTAATGATCAAAGGCCGCGCACTCAAGGGCGAGTGTTTGCAATGACAAGGGAAGAAGCGCAGAGATCACCCGAGATGATCCAAGGTATCATCTATCTCAATAATCATGCTGTGATTGCTATGTTTGATTCGGGTGCAAGTCATTCCTTTGTTTCTTATGAATGTGCTAAACGTTTGGGCCTTACAATTAGCAAGATGCATTATGCCATATGTGTCACAACCCCTACAAATGCTAAAGTAGTTACATCAGATGTCTGCCTAAATAGTGTCATTCGATATGAATGTTGTTGCACTACTCTTGACCTAATATGCATGCCATTCCATGAGATTGATGTCATAATTGGATTAAATTGGTTGTCTGCCAATAATGTAATGCTGGATTGTAAGAACAAAACTCTAGTTCTTTGTCCACAAGCCCCAAATATGAATCCAGAAGTGAAACTGAATTTCCTGACGGAGGCTCAAGCGGATAGATGTTTACGAAAAGGATGTCAGGGATATATGGTCTTCTTTTCTGTTCAAGCAGAAGTGGAAGAAGGAATTGAAGCGATTCCAGTGGTCAGAGAATTTCCTGAAGTCTTTCCAAAGGAGATTCAGGGATTGCCTCCAGAACGAGAAGTGGAGTTTGCAATTGACATCGTACCTGGAGCTGGACCAGTATCTAAAGCCCCATATCGTATGGCTCCCAATGAGATGATTGAACTTAAGAAGCAGATAGAGGAGCTATTAGAGAAGGGTTTCATCCGACCCAGTGTTTCTCCGTGGGGTGCTCCAGTGTTATTTGTCAAGAAGAAGGATGGCAGTCTCAGATTGTGTATTGATTATCGGGAGTTGAATAAGATTACTGTTAAGAATAAGTACCCTCTTCCCCGAATTGATGATTTGCTAGACCAGTTGGTTGGATCAAGCTTATTCTCTAAGATTGATCTGAGATCGGGTTACCACCAACTCAGAATCAAAGCAGATGATATTTCAAAGACTGCGTTTAGGACTCGCTATGGACATTTTGAATTCTTAGTGATGCCCTTTGGTCTAACGAATGCGCCTGCAATTTTTATGGATTACATGAATAGAATCTTCAGGCCTTATCTAGATCAGTTTGTGGTAGTCTTCATTGATGATATCTTAGTGTACTCCAAATCGGCTGTAGAGCATGAAGAGCATTTGAGGATTGTTCTTAGTACTCTTAAAGAGAAACGACTCTATGCTAAGCTTAGTAAATGTGAGTTTTGGCTGCAAGAAGTCAAATTTCTCGGTCATGTCATATCCCACGAAGGGGTAGCTGTAGATCCTAGCAAAGTTGAAGCAGTGCTAAGCTGGGAACAGCCAGGGACAGTGACAGAGATCAGAAGTTTTCTGGGCTTAGCAGGGTATTACAGGAGATTTATTAAGGACTTTTCTCGAATTGCTCTACCGTTAACCAAGCTGACTAGAAAGAATCAGCAGTTCAAGTGGGATGAGAAGTGTGAGGCTAGTTTTCATGAACTAAAGCAGAGATTAACCACGACTCCTGTGCTGATTATTCCAGACCCAACTCAGACTTATGTAGTCTACACTGATGCTAGCAAGCAGGGGTTGGGATGTGTGTTGATGCAGCAGGGACGAGTGGTAGCCTATGCTTCTCGACAGTTAAAGCCACATGAAGAGAATTATCCCACTCACGATTTGGAGCTTGCAGCGGTAGTTTATGCTCTTAAGATATGGAGGCACTACTTGTATGGAGCTACCATAGAACTGTACTGTGATCATAAAAGCCTGAAGTACCTGCAAGATCAGAAAGAATTAAACATGAGGCAGCGGAGATGGATGGAATTTCTGAAGGATTATGATTTCCAGATCAAATACCATCCAGGAAAAGCTAATGTAGTGGCCGATGCCTTGAGCAGAAAGGTGGTGCAGGTTGCTAGTCTCATGATCAAAGAGCTAGAACTGATAGAAGATGTACGAGATTGGAGTCCTCTGTATCAAATGCAGACATCAGAAAGTTCTTATGGAGGAACGCAGATTAAAGCATTCATTGAGAATGAAATTAAAGAGGCTCAGGAGCAAGATAAACTCGCTGAGATTTTCAAAGGTAAGCTGGAAAGAGGGGAAACTAAAAACGTTGATGTGTCCCAAAATGGATTATTACGATTTAGGGGACGACCATATATTCCCAATGCAATGGGATTGAGAGAAAAGATACTAGAGGAGGCACATAAAAGCAAGTATACAGTACATCCAGGTATGACCAAGATGTATCATGATGTTAAGAGCTTATTTTGGTGGCCTGGATTGAAGAAAGATGTTGTAAATTATGTGTCCAAATGTTTGACATGTCAAAAGGTGAAAGTTGAGCATCAGAAGCCAGCAGGGAAATTACAACCGCTAGAGATACCTGAGTGGAAATGGGACAGCATTGCCATGGATTTTGTTGAAGGACTGCCCATGACTCCTACTAAACATGATGCTATATGGGTGGTAATTGACCGATTAACGAAGTCGGCTCATTTCCTGGCAATCAATAAAAAGGATTCTCTGGAGAAGCTGGCGAAACTTTATGTAAAAGAGATTATTAGACTACATGGTATTCCCAGTAGTATCATTTCTGACAGAGATCCTCGGTTTACATCAAACTTTTGGCGTGCTTTACATAAAGAAATGAACACTACTCTCAGATTTAGTACAGCCTACCATCCTCAGACAGATGGTCAATCTGAGAGAACGATCCAGACGCTCGAGGATATGTTGAGAGCTTGTGTCTTGGATTTCAAAGGGAGTTGGGATACCCATCTGCCGTTGATAGAATTTGCCTACAACAATAGTTATCAGGCTAGCATTCAGATGGCTCCATTTGAAGCATTGTATGGACGGAAGTGTAGATCTCCCTTATGCTGGGTGGAGTTGAGCGAAAGGAGGATGTTTGGTCCTGATATAGTAGACCAGACAGCAGCACAGATCGATAAGATTAGAAAGAGATTGCTGACGGCTCAAAGCAGACAGAAAAGTTATGCTGATGTCAGAAGGAAGCCGTTGGAGTTTGAAGAAGGAGAGCATGTATTCCTTAAGTTGACTCCGACGACAGGAGCTGGACGATCAATCAAAGTGAAGAAGCTGCATCCTAGATACATTGGGCCATTTCAGATCCTCTCAAGAGTAGGATCAGTGGCTTACAAGTTAGCTCTTCCTCCACATCTCAGCAAAATTCATGATGTTTTCCATGTTTCCCAGTTAAAGAAGTATGTTCCAGATCCATCGCATGTGATTGAACAAGATGACATTGCACTGCGAGATGACCTGACTTATGAAGTTGGACCAGCACAGATTGTAGATAGAAAAGTCAAGCAGTTGCGAAATAAGCAGATCCCTCTAGTTAAGGTGGTCTGGAAGGGATTAACAGAGAGTGAAGCTACCTGGGAAGCAGAGGAAAGGATGAGAGAAGTATACCCTGAACTATTTCCTTAATATATATGTAATGTAAATTTCGAGGACGAAATTTATTTTAAGGGGGAGAGAAATGTCATATCCCCAATTTTCTGACCTGATGTAGCTGTACAGTTTATCTGAAATGGATATGAGTTTCTTGGAATAGATTGTATCAGATTGAGAAATGAAAGGGAAGGATTCATAACTAAGGAAATAATAGGGACCTAAACGAAAATTGAAAAGTTTGAAGACAAAAAGTTGAAGTAGAAATAAAAGGAGGGACCTAAATGCAATTAATGAAAAGTTAAGGGACTAAAGTTCAATTATTCAAAAGTTAAGGGACCTAAATGTAAATATGGAAAAGCTGAGCCAAAACAGGCCAAAAATGCCCGGAATCAGATCAGACCCAAATTTTACCAGTAGATAGACAAAAATATTCCGGTCAGTTTAACGCAACACAGAATTTTGATTTGAGGTCCCGATTAATTGATATAAATTCCTGAAGTCAGAAGGAATTATTACAGTATTTTTCAGATCTCAGAATCAGATAAGACCTTATAGAAAATTCATATATTTAATATATGAATTTATAAAACTGACAGAGTCAGAAAAGGAATCCTGTAGAAGCCATACGGAATTTTACAGTGAAATAAAATACCCGATAAATAGGATCGGGGGAGCTATATTGTGAATTGGGCCATAAAGGCAATACAGGCAATAAGCCCATACTGAGGCCCAAATAGCGCCATCATAAGCCCATTAAGGTGATTGGACAGTTATGAGGGCCAGAGACCAGAGCAGTCCAGGAAAAGTGTGAAATTACGAAAATGCCCCTGGATGCCCATACTGTACCAGTAGTGAATGGAGGTCATTTTGATCATTATGGACAGGCCAAAAACGTGGGACATAGTATAAATATGATTATATAGAATCAATATATGCCCTGAGGCAGTGTAAAGAGGTGTGAAATGACGATTTTGCCCTTAGGGTTAGTACAGTGCAGGAAAGGACACTAAGGGTATTTTGGTCATTTCCCAAGGGATGGATGGCAGATAAATATTTAATATATCATTTCAATGGTATGAGAAGCCTAGATATTGATTTCCAGGACATAATACATATCCTGGTATATTATAAAAAAATTCAGAACAGAAAACAGTCTGGTTGTTGGGAAACTGCTCCGATCGGTACCGGATTGGACTGGAATTTCTCCAGAACCTTCTTCACATGTGCAGCACGCCACCTAACCCTCTTAGGTGTCCCATGAGCTGTCCCACATGATGTAATAATTATTATTTTATGAAAAAGTTAAATCCAAGATTAAATGTGAGCCTTTAGATCAAATAGTAACCAAATCAATCTTGGCCATCCATTTCAACCCAAATTTCTCTATAAATACCCCCTCATTTCAGACCATGTGCGGCAGATTTGAGAACCATAGGGAAACTCTTGCAAAATTTCCATTCAACCAAGAAAGAAGCAACCAAAGTGAAGTAACAAGCAAGGTAATCATCTCCCTTGATCTTGAGCTTTGTTCTAGTAGGTTAGCTCATGGTTTTAAGGGGTTTTCATGTTCTATTTCCCTTATGGTTGCTGCTGGAAGTGATGCTCATATATGGTTAAAATATGAGTTTTATGTTATGGATAGTTTAGACAAGCTTAAACAAGCTAGAATCAAGTGGTATAAGCTTGGGAATTCAAGTATGTTTGGATTTAGGGTTTTGTGTTCTTGCTGGTACTGTACGTGGTACTGTTCATATGATGGAATTTCATGATTTTGATGCTTCCAATGAGTTTAAAATGGAAAATTGTGTGGGGATAAAGTAGGAGAACAAGTATTGGAAGCATTGGAATCAAAATGAGAATTTTTGGAAAACAAGAGCATGCATTTCGGTTTGGTACTGTAGCAATTGGTATGTTTTGATTTTGGAAATTCTGATTTCATATTTGGATTCTACATGAAAAATTATGTGGAAATGAACCATAAGAATTTATTTTGGAAAGGTGGAAGTAGGAAACATAAATTAGAGAAAGAAAGGGAGCTAGTGAAAACCTAGTCTTGGATTTGGTTTCAAGTTGAGTTGTAACTTGATATTATGTTGTAATGGCTAGGTTTTGACATTTGTGAAGGAAGGAAAGCACTTCAAGAAGGTCTTGACCAAGATAGCTAAGAGGTAGCAAGGATACCTAACTATAACTCATGTTTGTTTAATTGTTTTGCTTGCTTGTTGATTATGGTGTTTGGTTGAGCTTGAGTTTATGTCATCATGTTATGATGAAGTATGAATGATTGCAACTCCTTGCAAGTTATGTCATGACAATATGCATGTTAGAGTTTGCTTATGTGCTATTATGAAGTAGCTCCCATCACATGATAACATGTTAAGCATTCAATTATTCATGCATGATATTATGGTTTGTGTAACTTGCTATTGGGATTTCCATGAAATCTCATTCCTTCCATATGCATAATCTTGTTATAGGTGCTGGAACTTCACATGGAAAAAGGGTAAACATAGATGAATGAGTTTGTATAATAAGTCACATGAGTTACTTAACCTTATGGAAGCATATGATAGTATGTATGGTTGAATGGTGTATGGTTCTGTAATTCTGTTTTGAGACTATGGTGATGTGACGATGTTTATGATGCCCAAATCAACGTGTTTTAGTCTGAAACTTGGCATGATTAAATTTAAGATACAGACCTTTAAATGGACACCAAGAACGCCTTAATTGGATAAGTATCCGAATTGTTATGATTTTCCAAAGTTGGAAGTAAGATCTGGAATTGAGATAAAACGAGTGCTGAGAGGCAGTGACGTTCACACAATGATTTCATATATCAAATGAACGAATTCTTCTATGAAATTTGGTGATATTAAAGAGGACGTCTAGATCTTTAATTCCATATGTAACACAGTTCATTTGGACAAGTAACCAAAGAGAAACGAATTTTTAAAGTTAAGGCAAAGAAACTGGAACTTCCAGATTTTACCAAATGAACAGTGATTTTTAACCAATAAACTGATTTTATGTGAACAAGATAACCTCAATTTCATATTTTTCCCTCAAATATTTATGAAATATATTTCATTAGAAATTGGAACCACATTATTTTGATTTTTCTACAATTAGTTATGAATTTTCAAAGTAGGGTACATGTTCTGGAATTACCAAATGAACAGTAACAGTGAACAGTACCCGAAAGCAAATCTTTTGGAAATGGATATTTTCAAAGCAAATGATCATGTAATTGGTTCCAATCACTTCTAATGGAGTATAATTGAGGTTAAAAGTAAGGATGTAACAGACTACAAAAGAATTTTATATGGGGAAGTAGCCAAAGTTGTCATGGATTTCATCTGATGGTATGGGAACAAATTGTTAAGCCTAAATTATAAGAGGGCTTGGTTTCAAGAAATTAAATTCTTTCAATCGTGCGTGTGGAAGTAAGATAGCTTGGAATCTAATTAATGGGGGAAAAGGATTGTGCGTGGATATCCTATTACATAAATACATGCCGAGGAATGAAGAAAATCTTTTAGATGCGACGAGAGGAGATTCTGCACTATGGAAATTTATTTTACAATAGGAAGACATAGCTAATTTAGGCACAAGATGGCATATCAGGAATGGAGAATCGGTGAAATTCTTTACAGATAATTAGTTGTTCACTAATATGAAATGAAGGATTTATGTCTTCAAAGGCTTACAAATGAGGAAGAAAATAATAAAGTAGTAGATTAGATTGATTATGGGACTTGAAATTTTCAAAGATCTTTAGTTTCCTCTTATAATTATTCATATTGGGTGCACATGTTTAGTTATAGGGTGTTCAATTGAATATCTATGTTAGAGGAACAAATCATTTATTATTTAATTTATCATATGCTAAGTGGATCCTTACTAATCATTCTTGATATAATTGTATGCTAGATCTTGGTATAATTGTGGATTGCTCGATTATGACTATGGCGGTTGTTTAGGGTTCACCATAATAGAGACTTAGCATATATAATTGTTATAACTCTAAGATATTATTAAACGATGATAGCCACGCATCAATCCTTAGTAAATAATTTGAGTGCTAATTCTTTCTAAAAATATTAATTAAGTTATCTTCTATTACTCCTCCTTCTCACAAGCTAATCTAGTATTAAGATACGCATTGACTACATATAAAGAATATGACTTATGTTGACCTCTATACTATATAGAGATTAATTTAGTAAATAATTTGAGTGCTAATGACAAGCGACATCAAATGCATACAAAGGACTTGACTGCTCAAAAATTAAGGACGAATGATGGCATGACAAGGACCTTATTTCAATAGCTTATTATTATTATCTTGAAATATGAACTATGGCATCTCTTAATTATATCATAAATATAATATCACAACCTATTTTATTATTTAAATTTATAATTTTTTCTCAAATTATCCCTATTAATTATATATATTAAGAGAAGTTTTCATGAACTAAATACTTTAGAGTGCTACTTTAACCCCTTTATATTTACAAAAGTAACACACTGTACATTTAAAAAAGAAATAATAATAATGATAAAAGGCAAGTAAAGACATATAGAATATGCCAAAAATAATTATACTATTTTATGTAATTTTCTTTCCAAAATGTATGAATGCATGAATATGAAGAATCCCATGTAAATGATAGTAAAATAGTTCAAAGAAAAGGACATAAAACATCTTGGAATTAATTTCAATGCATTTTGCGTACAAGCCACTTAGGCTCCTTTTTAATTCTTCTTCTGATTCACACACCTTTTCCTTTTCGATATAGCTATTGCGATTATAAATATCACCCATGTTGATCTTTCCTTCCAAACATTTTCCATCTCCCTTCGTCCTTTCCCTCATTTGCCGACGGGCATGCAAACCTCGTCTGCCACTGCTATGGTGGTGCTGTCTTCTTCCTCGACGGCATTTCGGGTAAGAATGTTGATGTGTGCTTCATTCTTCTTGATTATGCAACTCGTACTTGTACTTTTCTCTGTTTTTTCAATTAGTACATGATCTGATGAATTTGATAATTTGGATTCCCCTATATCAAATTCATCACATCTTCTCTTGGGAGAATACATATATATATATGCTGCCGCAGGATATTCATATTTTAGACAGTTCCTTTCGTATCAGTTTCCCTAGATGACCTTGTTTATATTAAGTTACATCGTTCATGGGCTTGTTTTTTATGTACTCCCTCCATTCCTTATTATAAGATATATTTATTAGGTATGCCATATTTCTATTTATAAGATACACTTAAGAAATATACAAACATTTAATACATTTTTTTATTTTTACCCTTATTTAATTACATGTACATCTTATATCGTTTTCTCATTTATTCTCACTTATATTTTTTTCATTCATTCTCTCTCCCTCTCATCCATCTTTCCCATAAATGAGGGTACTTTTAGGAAACAAAAATTATAATTTTTATATATTTATTGCACCCAACTAATTTTAACCACATTTTTAAATAACTCAATAAGATTAATTGTATCATATAATAAGGAACAGAAGGAGTAATAGATAGACAATTATAAGTGATAAAATTTTGCCTTGCATATCGCCAAGTATATTTTTTAAGCTATCTCTATCTCATAGGGGTGTGCACAATGCCCGTGGCCCGGTTCACCTGCCCGAGCCTACAGAAAAATTGCCCATACCCAAAAACAATTGTCAAAAATATATTTGAGTAGGGTTGGGCCAGGCCAAGTGTCGGGCAAAGTAGGGTACTGAGTAAGATATGTCACCCTACCCATTTGACCTGGCACTATATATATATTATATTTATTTTTTCTTAGAATCTTATTTCTTTTCTTAGCTTATTTTATTTGTAATTTTACATTTTTTACTTTAGCTGACAATACTCCTTACTCATTTTTAAAGTATTGAATATAACTCTGATATTTACGTAGATATCAAAGTTATTCATATGTTTTACTTGCTAAGCATTCGTTTATTGGTGTTGCAATAACGCTACAAATATTTGACCCCTATATATTTCAATATTTCTTTTTTTATATATGTAATAGACTTCAAGACTTTAATTGCTATCTTTTTATTACATTATTCTTAGTAGATTATAGATATTAGTTAACTCTTGAAGATATAAATAAGATATTATTTTATAAGTTCATGATTGTAGATTTTTTCTCACAATATGAGTATGACATCATGATTTGGGCATACCCAACCCGCCCATGCTCAGCCCGAAATTGTTAGAGCTTTTACTAGGTAGGGCTGGGCATCGGATTGTAAAATACAGCCCATGCTTTTTTTGGGCAGGGAAACAGCCCTGTCCATGCACATCCCTCCTATCTCATATACTAATTGTCATCTTCACACTTGAGTTTTCCTCAAGCTCGAGTCCAAGTTTTTGTGTAACTGAAAAAATGGCTTAAGTTGAGTTTGTAATATATCTCTGTATATTTAAATAGTTTTTTGTATCTAATTTTAAGCTTTTAAGAACTTGTATTGTACTAGATCATACTAATTAGGTTTAATTGTGCTAGAGGGAAATATTGGGAATTAATTGGTTAATTAGTAGATTTAATCACTTTTCAGTTTTCCGAAGTGTTTTATATGTTTGATTACACAATATTATATTTATATAGTTTATTTTGCAGGAGACATTTAGGGAAAAATGGATACAACATTGTTCGTTATTTTCTTCAATTAATGGGTTTTATGTGTTTTTGGGATGCACAATTCTTTGGAAGTGAACCCCCACACTTTTCATGATTCCCATTATCGCTTTGTGCATCAAAACCTTGAAGCTGAGTTCCCATGGGATCTCAAAATAAATTATTGAAGGAGAGGTTCATGACTTCCAAAAAAGACTATTCAACCATAATTTGAGGAATTTCGCCAGAAAGTTGATTGTTTCCAAAATCAACAGACTCCAACTGTCTCAAGTTACCAAAAGAGATTGGCAACCTAAAAAAGTAGGGCTGAATAATTGTCTTTTCTAGGAACCCTGAACTTCCCCTTCAATAATTTCACTTAATGATCCCATCAACAACTCAACTTCAAGGGTTTGATCTGCAAGCTATATTGCAATGATAGTATCAAGTACGTGAACTTCTACCTTCAACATTGGGATAGGAGTTGTATTTGCCATGGCCTTTAGGGGAGTCTGTGTTGACGTGGATACAAGTGGGACCCACCTAAGCATTTGATGAAAAACTTAATTAAAGTTGGTAGCATTTTTGCCATATTTTAAAATTTTTATAGGTATTCTTGTGCCAGCCGCACTTTTAGTTATAGCCTATAGACACTTTTATACCTTAACTCATTAATTAATTATAATTTTTAAATTTGGACTCTTATAATATGACGGTCATTTTAATTGTATCCTATTATCTATCAACCAAAAAGTTGCACTTAATTATGCTTAATTAATATTATCTCTTGATTAATTATGAAGTTAATAAGATATTTTTGGCTAGAACCCTGAGCCATTGAAAAGAACCAAGTTTATATCTAAAGTTGTTTATACTCATTTTCTTAGTTCCTAATCTATGTTCAATTCACCTCTCAAGTACATATAATAAAACTAAATATAGGATCGCCAATTACAAATTGTTACCAATGAATACTTTTTAATTTCAATGATGACTCCAAGAAAAATAACTAATATTTATTAAATATAGAAAAAGGCAAGTAGTGGTTATTTATTAATAATTAAATAATAAAAAATTAAAGAGGCTAATTTATCTAACTAGAGGCGGTGCCTCGTGGATAATTTGTTTACCCTTGCAGTGCATGAGAGCAAATGGATACTTGTTTACATTATAACAAATTGAAAGGAGACTAAATGGTTAGTCATTTGAAACTCATGTTTTTAATTCAATAATTATAGAGGATCATTTTATAGTAAATAAGCACATCTATAAGATAAATATGATATTTTCTTCTACATTATAATTGTATGCTACGTAATAATCACATAGGATAATCTCATAGTCAAATTACAATATAATATCAAGAATAAACAGTTAAGTTTTTAAAATTATACCCTATATACACATTCATTATCAACATTTCAAGTTCAAATATACATATAGATTCTAAAGCTAAAATTTGAAATAAATATAAATAATTCAACCAATAAATTCAAATAAAAATAATTAATCATGGGGTACAATTTTTAAGCTGTTCAAATTTTAAATTTAAATGATATATAATGATATCTTTTCTTAAATAATTAGATATTTATTAGTAGGCTATGAAATTTATTTTATTTTTTAATTTGAAATATACCCATGTAATCACCATGATAGTGCCATTTGAAACATTGTTTGGGTCAACCTTAGTTGATTGCATATTAGGGAACCACAAAGGAATCGGCCTCCCACATCTAGAAGCCACCAATAATCCTGAACGCGAAACCCCGAACCCTTCCTCCTTCTCCTCATGGCGTATGTTTATTTTGTAGTAATATGTAATTTAATATTTAATTCAAAATATCTAGAGAAAATAATTTTAAATTTGAAGTAAAATTCCAAGTTCAAACCAATCCATAAACAAATAAAATTCACCCGTGAAATCACCTACGAAGCATCATTATTCATAATACACTCGTGTAATTTAACTTGATAACTATCATTAGATATGTAAATGGGAAATTATCAACCGAATAATGTAAGCTAAGTTAAAGCATATGTGAAAAAATTAAACATTTTGTTAGAACGGCTATTTCACCCAAGAGGGAGGTGAATTGGGTGATATTAAAAATTTAAAACAATTAAATGAAAACACGAAGATTGAGTTAAGAAAAATATTGCCCATGAAGGATGCATATAAGTAATATATTATACACAGACAATTTATACTAGTTTAACCCAACTACTTGGCCTACATTTAGTCCTCAGAGTTCCTCTAAGAGTTTCACTATTCTCCAAGATTCATAGACTCTTGGTGCATTCGTACAAAAGATTGTCTCTCTTTCACTCCCCCTTACTTCCTATAAGGTTATAATCCCGCTCAAGAGTCTCACTCTTGAGTATATCAGATAAAGAAGGAAAGATTTCTAGCTCTCTGTAAAAGAGTGATTATGCTAAGCACTAAAGAACATAATATCTCAATATTTCTCTCAAAAGAAAGTTTCTCTATTCACATAATGTAAAACAAGGTAAAACATAGGATATTGAATATAAGAATTAATGCTTGAGTAATTGCATTTTGATCGCGGTTGATGAGCTTCTTAACTCCAGTATTTACTCCAGCTTCTTTTATACTTGAGTTCTTCAAAAATCTGTTTAAATACAATGAATGTTACTATTGAAGGAATAAAGATGTTGGTTACTAAAGGTTGATGCATTTAATGTATTCTGACAGATTTTTGCTTTTTGACAAAACTCTTCGTCTGATCTTCTTTCTACATGAAAATGATTTGAAACTATGTTTCATAAAAGATATACAAAGAGTGTAAGCATATATCAATTGAGTCATAATGATTTAGATTGAAACATCAAAGTCTATAAAAGTCTAGTTGGAAATTCCTTTTGAAGATCAGTTATTGAAGTGTTTATAGAAAAGATGCCTGATCAAATAAGACTTCGATAAATTTCAAACATATTGCATTGAAACAGTTTTAGCTCTTATCGAATAGGATTTCAATAAACAACCTTATCGAAAAATATATTTTTATAAATTTCAAACATATTGCATTGAGACAATTTTAGCTCTTATCGAATAGGACTTCAATAAACAACATTATTGAAAAATATCTTTTTAATAACATAGGCTTTTAGACTTATCGAGAATACAAAATTTATTTCAAAATATTCTAGGATAGCCAATTTATCAAAGTGTTCTTCAATAAATATTCTTATCGAATAGCTTATCGATAAATACCTGAAGAACAGTAAAATGAACAGCCTTTCATACTTTCTTTCTTTTATGTTTAATATTATATCATATATGTACTATTTGTCAAACAAAGTTTCATAAATCATTTAAGAATCAAATGACTATAATCTGTCGTAGTCATTTTCAAGGTTTTATTTAAACCTAAAATTTTCTTTATTTATCAAAGTGTTTATAAATAAATTGCCTTATTGATTAATACTTCAAAACATGAAACTTGAAATACATTTCATGTCAAATTGTTTATATTTATCGAGTAGATTAATACTTCGATAAATGAAACTTAAAACACATTTCATGTCAAATTGTCTATATTTATCAAGTAGCTTATCGATAAGTACTTCAATAATTTTTTTTGAAAACAGATAAAATGTAAGAAACTAAGTAACTTACTGCATTTATCGATAAATATTTTTATTGATTAATCATTTGATAAATCCTTTTGTATAAATAGTTTTGCACAAGTTTCATAAACTGAGTTTAAATCATATTTATCGAAGTCTTTATCATTAAGTACTCTTATCGAATAAGTTTCTAAAAAATTCCTTTTGTACAACAATTTCTCATAACAGAATTTTCTTTTTATTTATTGAATAACTTATCGATAAACACTCTTATTCATAAGATAATTGAAAAATAAGCTATTTAAAAACGGTTTTGAAATATTGAAGTTTAACATCATCAAAATTATTTGTCATTATCAAAACATAGAGTCTAACATTTCTCCCCTGTTTTGATGATGGCAAAATATAAGTGTCAAAAAACAATTCGAATTATGAATTAAGTACAGGAATGAATCAACAATTGAAAAATTCACATTGTAAAATTCTTTAGTAAACACAGTGAACTGAGTGATATGATAGTAGCAAATTTCATTTGATGTAAAGCTTAAAAATGTCAGTGAAAGAGGTTCAAAAGCATTCAAAAACATAAACCAAAACATGTCAGTTCTTTTCCCCTTTTTGACATCATGAAAAAGAAAATAATTAGGGAGCAGAAGGGGAAAAAGGTTGGGAAGTTAAGGGAGTAGAAGAAGGTGAAATTGGTGCAGAAGGTGCAAGAGGTCTAGGAACAGCAGGAGGGTTTGATGGGGCCAAAAGCTCATCCATAGAAAAAGTGGTTTTGGAATTGTCAATCTTAGTCCCCAAGTCAACTACTTGTTGTCCTAAGTGCCTGAGTGCTCGTTGGTGAAAGTCAACGATATGGATGAGAGTTACAACTTGATTTCTTGTGACTTAATTTCCCTTAGTGACTTTACAAACAATGTTGTTCTCCAAAGAGTGTCTAAACTCATTGAGCAAGTGAGAGAAGCCTTGAAAGGAAGCTTGTGTACTCTTGAACTTGAGCCAGCAATCTTTCTTCAAGACTCTTGAGCTCTTGTTGCCCCACATGTTGGACAACATTTTGGGCAAAGAAAGGAGTAGACGGTTGAGCAGGGCCTGCTGAAGATTGTGCCTCATATTGCTGCATTGAAGATTGGAGCACTCTGCTATGTCTCGGTGCTTTGTCATCTTGTGGGTTTTGGAGCAGCCATCTCCCATGGAGGAATCTCATCATTTCTTACTTTAATCTATACTTTGTCTTGATGAAGTTGTAGTCTGCTTTCCTTTACTGCTCTCACTCACAATGTTTGCGTTCTTGGTTTTGGAGTCTAAAAAATTTAATCTTGTTTAATTTAATAATTCCCTTTTATTATCCACAGCTTCAAAGCCGGTGTTCCTCTATCATACCGGCTCTCTATCCCGAACACTAACTCCCTCCCTCCCCCTTCCTTCGGTTTTGAGGAGTTAGGTTGTCGATCTATCAATACCCAAGATAAAGAGAGGTGAAGCAGCCACTCACACCATCACTTATAGATAATGAAGCCTGAAACTCCCTCACTTTATCAGCTGGGACGTGCTTATTATAAATTCATGGCAAATTAATTTTTTAATAGCCTCACAAATCCGCAAATGGGAAACTGTGTGGAGAAAATAGATAGTTATCATGGATAACAAACAGTAATTAATATATTTTATACTACGTAAATACACCTAAATATAATATATATGTTGATACCACGAAATTTATAAAATTTTGTTTTATTGAATTCAAATACAAATAATACTTCATGAGTATAGGGATCTGAATATTTTATCATTTAATATACCTCTAGTCTAATCTAATGTAATCTATCTAATATAATCTATAACTATACCACAAATATAGACTACAAATTAGTCTCAAGTATTAAATAAGTCAGTATAACACTACAAAAAATCATTGATTTGACGACATCTTTTCGGCGGTGACATAAAAAGTCACCGTTAAAAATAGCTCTTCAGCACGACATCAAAAGTTGCTGCTGAAAATCTTTTAGTGGCGACTTTTGATATCGTCGCTGAAAGTCACTTTTTCTTATCGCCGCTCAAGGCCAATTTACCCACTCTCATGACTTCTCTTCCCCTTTAAACACCTTAGTTCCTTCACTTTCTTCTCATTGCATCATCATCATCATCTTCAAATGTTCCAGAACTAGAATAGGAGCGTTAGAAGAATGGTCAGAGGAGGGACGAGCTTGTGATGCTGGAGATCAAACTCATAGTGCCGTCGACCTCTTGAGGTGAACTCTTTGACTCCATCTTTAGCTCCGTCTCCTCTGCTCTTTCGATTTTAGATTGGTTCACTGATTTAAGTTGAGATTTTGAATGATTTATGGTCGATTTGGCTAAGATAAGTAAAGATTGAAGCACTTAAACACAGATCTAGACTAAAGCATGTGGATTCTCTTTTCTTTGTTTGCGACATTGCCGTGCGTGTGTGAGAGCATAACGCCTCCTTCCTTTCCTCTTTCTCTCGGGTGTCAAAGATAAAGCTGATAAATCTTAGAAAATGTCCCTCTATATGTTGATGCTGAATCAATGTTAGTCTTGCAGGGCCCGTGCCTGATTAGATTTTTGAACTTCCTTGAAAGGCGATTGTTGCGTGATGATGAAGAAGATGAGAAAAATTGGATAAGGCGATTGTTACGTGTTGATGCTCAAAAGGAATTTGTGGATTCACTCTTCTCACAAGTACGGACCCAATATCCTCCTACCCTTATTCAGATGTCAAATATTTGTCTTCTTAAACTGTAACCTAAAATTGTTTCTACAAATTTTTTTTGGATCTGGACAATCACTATGTTACTGTTTCTTTTATGCTGTATATTTATCATTGTTAAGATAAGTTATGAAAAACACTTTTCTCAACTGCTGTTTCCTAATTTTATTCTCTTTCTTATCCTACAGAATTCTTTTATTAGCTATGACGTGCTACAGAAACTTGGAATTCCCCAGCCCGTTCAATTGTTGCAGGTAATTACTAGATTGCTTGTTTTATTGTCTGAAGCTTGGATTATTTGAGTTGAGTAACTCAAGCTGCATCTCTTGTCTAACTTTTAGTTAATGAAGTTTGTCCTGCAATGCAATTTAGTCCAGATATCCTGAAGGTATACCTCTAGATACAATGTTTGTTCACCCATCAATGATCGAAATGCTGGATTCCTTACCTAATGGCTCAATAGAGCCTTACCCAAAACAATTAAGTACCTCTCTCCTAAAATTTATAATGCTGAAAGTGACTGTTTTAAAATTTTTTTATGATATAGTGAATTTTGAATTTGCTTTATAGTGGCTGTGCTTGTTTTGCCGCTTGTGTCCTTTCTTGACTCTTGACTTCTTTTCTAGTCACTCATCAGCACGTCGTAGCTTTTGGATGATGGTGACTAATCCCTTTTTTACTTACCTATTGGAAGCCTTTAGAAGGATCACTCTTAATGCATCCATATGTTGTGTCCTTGGGTTTTTAAGTGATAGGCATGATTTTTTGTGAACTTGTTCTGTACGCATTCTATTCTGATGTAGCAATGATGCAGGAGTGATGCTCTTTCCTTATTGCCTTCATCCTTTACTCCTCAAGATGCATCTAAAATGTTGATATTCTGCCAATGTGTTTAATCTACTCTTAAGGTGATATTCACTTGCCTGGTAAATGAATGTTCACAATATTGATTCGTGTGTACATAATCTTCGTGTTTCTTTGCAGTCTAATAAAGCACACA
The DNA here is from genome assembly GCA_037074615.1 of Leucaena leucocephala. NCBI lineage: Eukaryota > Viridiplantae > Streptophyta > Magnoliopsida > Fabales > Fabaceae > Leucaena > Leucaena leucocephala. The sequence goes on along the minus strand of CM073515.1, from coordinate 18,715,845 downwards.
TTTTTGGGAATTTTTATATTTGATGTTTGATTCCTATTCATATATGCACAATCACATGAATTCTGGTCTTCTGTTGAAGCGTTGGTGTTTTCTTATATATATATATATATGAGCTCTGTCTCTATATTTATTTATTCATATATGCACAATTACATGTTCTCTAGTCTTCTTTTCCTTGCTGAGCCTCCTAAAATTTTGAATAATGTTGAAGTTATGGAAGATGCCGCAAAAGAAGTTGAAGAAGATAAAGCTGATGAGGAGGAGGAGGAAGCAGAGCAATTTGAAGAAGTAGAACCAGCAGACAATGAAGATATAGTCAGAGTAAAGGACAATAAAGTTGAAGCTAAAAATCCTTTCAAATTATTAGAGTTCAATTGTTAAAAAATTCTAATCAATATTTTTATTTTATTTTTAAATATATCTTATTAATTGATGTACTATGATATTTGAAAGGATGATGTAAATTATTCATTAATGTTATTAGATTTTAATTCATTTATTATTTATTATTTTATTTATATATTTATAAGCCCATTACAAGTTTTTATTTAAAAAAATTAGGAACAAGAATTTAAAAGTAATTATTGACTTTGTCGCTGCTGATTCCATATTAGGCGGCGACATTTGTCGCGGCCTATACTTTACCTTTGATGGCGAGTTTGGGTTTTTTGTTGAACTTTCAGTGGCGACATTAGGTCGCCACTGATTATTGCCATTTAACAGTGACTTTCAATTGTCGTCGCTGATGCTTATATGCGACAATCTCATAGGCGGCGACTTGGCAGCGACAAAAAGTCATCGCTAAAGGTTTTTAGCGGCGATTTTTGTTCTTTCAGTGGCGACATGAAAGTCAAGTTTTTTGTAGTGTAAATTTTAAAAAATACCAAATTTTAAAAATGTAAAATATGACAGATTTAATTTCTTGGATCTAAAATATTTGAAATAAATTCATGGTTTCAATTTTTTCAGAGTTAGAATATTTAAAATACGATAAGGGGGGAAATAATTTCTTTTTGAAAGCACCCATCATTTGTCCTTCTATTGCGGTTAATATTGCTCTCAGTGTCAACATCACCACTAAGCAACACAGGAGGTCCGCATTTGCACGGCAGAACTCGCTAAACGTCCACATTAGAGGACTATTGGATATCAGATAACAAAAAATGCTTAGTTTTACTAAATATAACATGAGTTCATTCAACCTGTTCGACTATATGCTAAGCTGAACTTTGTTCTCGAGATGCAATATCTTCATGTAATGCAGTCAAATAGCAGTCAATTATATGCTTATCATTTGTTAAAGAATCTTACTATCAGCTCGATCAGCTCGAATATCCACCATGCCTGCCATCAGAAGAACAACAGTTAAAGAATCCTGTGCCTAAGGACATTATTCAATTAACTAACCTACTATGTACGGATCACAACCACAGGTCCAGAGCGAAGGTCGATTATCTTCCACCGGCCATTGACATGAAGAAATATCCTCATGGGAGTAGCAGCCTGGCATTGTCCACATGCGTATGACACTAACCTTGACTCGCCAATTCTATCAAGCTGGAACGATCGAGCGGATAGCATAAACATTGGAGACATATCATTATAGTGTAGGGGATAATAGTAATGAATGGAAGAACAAGAAATAGAACGAAACTCTCCTTCAACTTCCCCTATATAGTAGAAGTTATCCCCGTCAAAACAATGGGGCGAGGGACATTACCGACGGTTCATTGGGTCACAGTTCACTGGAAACATTGCACGAATATTCCAAATAAGCAAAGCTTTTCCTTTTAAATGGAAATAATGCATGGAGACGAATATTAAAAATATTATTTTAAATTTGCCTCAATCCAAAATAACCAGTACTTGCGGATTGTGGGGTATTTTATTCTAAGTCATTATTTTTCAAATAGCCCGGACATATGATGGATTTAAAATATTAGTCAAAATGTGCCTCTATTCAAAATAACCGCCAATTTAGATGGAATTGCGGCACTTGCGGGAATCGTTATTTTTAATTAAACTAGTACAAACCCCGTGCGATGCACGGGTGTGAAAATAATTTTCATAATATATATTAGAAATGATTATTAATATATGAGATGATTTTTTTAATAAGTCAAATTTTATATATAATACAGTCCAATAATTTAAGCAACACTAAGAAAGATTAATCATTTAAAATTATGAGGATATTTAATTTACATTTAGTGAGATCATTTTTATGTTTCATCAAATTTAATAAAATCTTTTATAAATTTGTAAAGTGAGTAATTTTTAAACTGTTGCTATATGTTTGTCATATCTCATATTAATTATTGAGTTCATTCTTTTCATACTTTATTTAATGGATTAGTTAAAAAATATATAAACATTTATAGAGTATTTTTTTTATTTAAAGAAGTAAATATTAACACATTATTAATACATAGAAATGTTACACATTAATTTTTCAATGTTGGCATATTAATGTTCATGAATGTATGTAGCTGTTCACAAATCACTACTGTTAAAAATTCAAAATCTTACTTTTTAATTTATAATTTAAAATAAAATATGAATATAAATAATTGGGAAAGAGACAATAAAAACCCATGTTAATTTAGAAATGACAATTTGGGCATCTGAATATCTAAAAGGACAGATTGGGTAGGAAGCCCAATCTGTCTTTTATAAATTTGGGTAAAAATACAAAATTACCCCTGGACTAAATAACTTTATCGACACCACAAGTGCCTTCTCTTCCTGCAGAATCGAAGTTGACGACCACGTAGGGCTAGATACGATTTTGGTGATGAGGTGCGTATTAGAAGATGTTGTGGGTCCTCTGTTGGAGTCTAAGGGTGGCTATTCCGTTGGTGGTAGCATTCTTTTCAGCTACGAGCCCAGGTGAATTCTTTTCAATTACCACAATCACAAACTTTTAAAACCAAATCAAGTTTGATTTCTTCTTGCATACAGAACTATTTCAGATTCAGACAAAAATTGAATCCTGATGTATGCTAAAACTGGGATTTGTTTCCATCAAATGATGCGGCTTATGGAGCTTGAGAAGTGTGTGGAAGATATCTGGCTTTTATTGAAAAGGATGTGAGGAGTTTACTTCAATCATTTTGGAAATTAGAACTAGAAGAGGAAAGCATAGATTTACTAAAAATGTGCAGAAATATTAAGGAGAAAGACCCTAATTTCAAATTTGAGTTCACCCATGATTCGAACAATTGTTTGAAGAATATAGCTTGGTTATGCCTCATCAATACAGTTATATGATATTTTTGGTGATGCAGTGGTATTTGATATAACATATCACCTGACTGCATTTGACATGCCATTGGGTATATGGGTTGGAATGAATAATTACATAATGCCTTGCTTTTTTGGTTGTGTGCTTCTACAAGAAGGAAACTTACGGTCATATTCCTGAGCATTGAAGGTACTATGAAGGTGCTTTTTGCATCTGTATGATTTCACTTTTGTTTCTGTATTTGTTTGTGTCAGATTTTGTTTCCTTCTTTTGTATCTTTTTAGTTGATAGACTTTATCTGGCTTGAGGATAATAAAGGAATGGAATGAGAGAAATTTTTTTTAACTAGAGTAGTGTAGCCAACACATGAATAGGGTGGTCATCAGGATTTACTTGATCTGCCATATGGTCATAATGTTAGCCAATTACGTTAAAATTTTGTTACATAATGCTTATTTTTAACTAATTTCTCCCAGTAAATTTGTTTAAGCACTCCCTCTATTCCTTCTTATAAGATATAACTACCTCACACACACCAAGATAATCATTAAAAGTTGTTGGTGTATGATAAAACCTCACAGCTTTTCCAAATTTTCACTCATTAAATACACTTAACTCTCTCATGTCTCATTAGTTGGTGTATTGTAAAGTTCAACCAAAAGCAACTTTCCATGAATTGGCAAAACATTTTAATAGGTCAGCAGACCATGGGTCTAATAATTTTTAAATCTTAGGAGGCCATTTCTGTTAAAAATCGTATTAATTACTCTTGAAAATTAAATTAGCAAAATGACTTGTATTTTGGAACAAAAACTCCTAGCATACGGCTTATGATAGGGAATGGGGTTAATATCTTATAGTCCTTTGGTCTTCTTTGCCAGTCATCTAGAATGGGCATGTCATTTTCATTATCATTGAGAATTCTTTAATTTTTTGTCTTTTATCCCTTATTTGTGGAATTTGTATGTAATGGATTTTAATGGCTCTACAATTCACTTAGGCAGTCTCCTTTTCCTCTCCTTATGTCATTGTCTTCTTGGAAGGCTTTCTTAGGGTTTATGAATGGGAAAGCTCTGCAGACAATGTTAACAGACCAAAATATGTGTCTCAAAGAAGCATTAGCCATTGAAGTGCCAGCAACTAAACATGTTCTTTGCATATGGATGATTGTAGCGAACTTTCCCTCTTAGTTTAGTGCTATTCTAGGAGAACGTTCTAATGCATGGAAGGTTGAATTTTATGAACTTTATAATCTCGAGTCTGTTAAGGATTTTAAAGTAGGTTGGAGGGATATGGTCAGTTCTTTTGGGTTGCATGCTAGCAATCATATTGCTAATTTATATACTTTACGTTTAATTTAGGCATTGCCATTTTTTAGAAGCCATTTTTTTGCAGGAATGACTACAACTAGTTAGTCAAAGTCAATTAATGCTTTCATTTAGCGATTTCTAAATGCACAGACCCAACTTGTACACTTTGTAGAGCAGGTACTCTATTTGGAAATTGTTAAATTAGTTTCACTATGTTAGTTCCTTTTTCATAAGTATATTTGGATTGGATGTTCATTAGACTCAATATTATGTTCTATCCTATGGTTTAGAAGATGTAAAACATTACCTTATTGTTCACTTGGGCTTGCACAATCAGGTGGCTATTGCTATGGATTTCACAGATCAAATTGGAGAACAACAAACTCTGCAATAGAATCTTCAAAATATTTGCCTTAAAACTAGATCCCCTATGGAGTCACATGCTACCACAATTCTCACTCCTTTTGCCTTTTTCAAGCTTTAGGAACAACTTGTGTTGGCTACTCATTATGCATCTTTACCATTTGAAGATGGTTTCCTCGTGAGTCACCATACAAAATTCGAGGGAGGTCGGAGAGTGTATTGGACTCCTCGGGAAAGAATTATAAGTTGCAGCTGCCACAGTTTGAGTTCTCTAGAATTCTTTTTCAGCATGCTCTTAGAGTTATTTCAATGGGAAATTGCTTTCAAATCCTAGATAGAAACCTATAGAAGGTCAACTCAATGAAATAATTTGTAATGACTACGACTACATTTTGTAATGACTATATATATATTTTCCCTTTCACATTTACAACAATGGAATTGCAACATATTGCCTTCGGGTTTACAACTTCAACAATGGCATTTGCAATTCATCTAGTAAGGTTTGAAAGTCTTGTAATTGGATTTACAATTCGTCTAATGAGGTTTACAAGTCCTTTAATAGGGTTTGTAACTTCCACAATAGTGATGTATTGATGGAGATTTCATTTTCGAGTAGTGTTATATTCAAAAGCGTAGCTTGTAGGATGGCATATTTTAACTCGTTACTCAACGCATTTGACGCCAAGGGGATGAAAATGCATTTTATTCAATCTTTCCTTTACAAATTTGGATGAGAAGACTAAATTACACTTGAAGCATTTGAATAAAAAGTGGGAGAATGAAGCTCAGAACTTAACATATTGCTGAAGGGATTTGTAACTTATCTAATAGGATTTAAAACTTTAACAATGTATTTGCAACTCATCCAATGGCATTTGCAACTTCTGTAATGACATTTATAACTGAAATTGCAACATATTGGTAATGAGATTTATAACTCATGTAATGGGATTTATAACTTTAATAATGATATTTACAACTAAAATTGTAACCAATTTCAACTCCTGTAATGTCATTTGCAACTCGTCTAATGGGATTTTCAACTTGAATAATGGGATTTGTAACTCCCATAATGATGTTTGTAACTTTGCCAATGGTATTTGAAACTTACATAATGGTATTTGCAATTTTTCCAATGGTATTTGTAATTTTAACAATGGGATTTGCAACTCCCATAATGATGTTTGCAACTTTGCCAATAGTATTTGTAACTCCCATAATGGTATTTGTAACTTTGTCAATGGTGTTTGCAACTTTGTCAATGGTATTTGTAACTCCCATAATGGTATTTGCAACTCCCATAATGGTATTTGCAACTTTGCCAATGGTATTTGTAACTTTGCCAATGGTTTTCACAAATCCTATAATGGTGTTTGCAACTCCCATAATGGTATTTGAAATTTTGACAATGGTATTTGTAATTCCCATAATGATATTTGTAAATTTATCAATGGTATTTGTAACTTTGCCAATAGTATTTACAACTCTCATAATGATGTTTACAACTTTGCCAAAGGTGTTTGTAACTCCCATAATAGAATTTGCAATTTGCTAATGGTATTTGCAACTCCTATAATAGTATTTGCAACTTTAACAATGGGATTTGTAATTTCAGTTGTAAATATCATTGCAGTAATTGCAAATCCTATTGTTGATGTTGTAAATCCCATTAGACGAGTTGCAAATACCATTATAGGAGTTACAAATCCCATTAGCAATATGTTACAATTTTAGTTGTAAATGTCATTGTTAAAGTTGCAAATCCCATTATAGGAGTTGTAAATACCATTGGCAAAGTTGTAAACATCATTATGTACATAGCCATTACAAAATATAGTCGTAGTCATTTCAAAGTTTAACAGTATATAAGTCAAAGTGATTGACTAACTTTGAACATCAGTTGGTTAATAGCTGAATTTTTCAAAAATGTAACATCAGTTGGTCAACCCAAAATTTTCAATTCAATGTCTTAGCATGGACACCATTCTTCTATTCTTTTAGGCTTTCCCTTATTTAGTTTCTTTGGTATTATTAAAGTTATAATTTCATCCATGAAAAAAGGTCAGTTCATTCTAGCTATCATGTTGTGATGCAAAAGACAAACCTCCAATAGAACAATTACGAACCCACTAGACAAAAATTCACAAATTCCCAAACTACAAATACACAGAAATAACGTACATCAACAAAACTGATTGATGGGTCTTTCATTTTCTAAATCATCATATGCTATAGAAGACATGTTTGAGGAAGTTCACTAGCTTATTTACTTCAAACTTCTATTGAATTAGTTCTCCTTCATTTTGTGTCAGCTTAACTGCTAAAGCTTCCACTTGCACATAATCAATTTTCCATACATTTTCATCCTCTAGTCAGTGAATGTTTCAAATTTTGAATATAGCAATGTAGTCAATATAATTCAGTTGCCTAAGAAAAATGAACCATAGAAATAGCCTTCTCCACATCCTCCTTATGTTTTCCTTGCAAATGGCCTTTTAAGGATTCTAATGCATCTCTTATCTTTTTCAAAAGAACATGCCCCTCTAAAGATGGTATCTCTCTTAGCTTCATCTGAAACCATTAATAAAAAATCTTAAGTATTCTTCATACCATCATTCTAAATTTTATAGAAAATATGGCCTAATAACATAAGTACCTCATCAAACAACTTAGCAGCTGCAGTCAAGTTCTTGTCAAATTTGCTGGCAAGGTCACAAACTAAGAGGCATTTGTACTGATCTGACAAGTTAGATACTTCTTTCTCAATAACATCCTTCACGAAAGGCCCATGGTTTTCCTCCATTGGCTCTTCAACAATTTGGTTATCAGGTCCAAGTTTATATTTTAGAAAACTATTAGAACCAAAGCTAAAATCAGCTGAAATAGGAGGAAATGCTTCCATTGGCATCTTCACTTTGACTGCAGGGCTTCTCTTCATCATGGCTCTCTTCAGTGTTATACTAGAATTAAAATGCAATATTGTTCAAAAAAATATCCCAACACTGAATCTAAAGTAAGAAAAAGTTAAAGACACAAATATAAGTTTTTCCCTTTTTTGCTCTAATAACTTAAATTTTCCAAAACTAAGCTGTCAAATGTAAAATTAAGTTTTTGAAGCAGTGTCTAACCCAAACAAACAAACAGACAAAGAAAGAAAGAAAGAAAGAAAAAGAATCTAATTAGTCATTGATTATCCCCCACAACTCAACAAACATACAAAAATATATAGATGCAGAAGAATTTCAACCGAGGTTGTGTTAATCAAGTAAAAAAACAATAATAGGAAAAAGATTGTAGAGAATGATGCAGACATTGACAAATAATGATAAAAATATAAAAGACAAAATGAATTGTACAAAAGCATTAATCTGAGATCATGGAAGAGAATTGCTAGGAAGACAATGCATTTTCGGTGGTAGAGGCCACCATTAATGACCAACTTCTGAACTACATTCTTAATATCATGTAACCTCCTTGCCAAATTTAGTTAACGTGAGAAAACAATCTTTACTTGATGTCAAAAACTTGAAATAAAATACAAAGTTCATCAAGTAGAGGTTCCTCGTCATCAAAGTTTGTAAAGTTACCTTTGAGGGGGCCTCTGTAAATTGTGCCAGAAGAGGCAGTTGTGGCTGCAAACCCCATGTCAAAGGACATGAAGAGAATGCCAGAATTAGATGGTCGAGGAGTTGAAACGGTGCTATAAAAGCCCACCTCTACGTAATGTTTGCTTCACCGGTGGTGGGGTTACCATGGAATGGAAAAACCACTGGCGACACCGTGAAACAAATTCCTTCAGCTGATGCATTCTTAGTTTCATTGTCCCATTTTTTCTTCAAATACTTTAAGGGTAATTTGGTCTTCTTACTTAAATTTATAAAGGACATATTGGACTTACTGCCTAATCTGTCCTTTTAAATATTCATGTGCCCATTTTGTCATTTTTAAATTCAAATAGTTTTTTCTTGTCTTTTTCCCTAAATAATTTATCATGAGTTGGAAGTTACAATTTTTTTACATTTAAAATTTAAAATTTAAATAATACATAAGAATTAACCTAATCACGAGTAAAGATTGAAAAATTAAAAAATAAAAATTTTAAATCTAAAATAACTTCAAATAATTTAACCAATAACATTATAAAATTTATAATAAACAAATATTAGTTATAAATTATAAATAAATATTAGTGCAGCTCAGCCAGCTTCCATCAATCATCTATGGCCAGCATTTCCTTAGCCAATGAAAGGGTTGGTTGAGGACCAATGTGAACAGGATAATCATGCAACTTAAAATCACACCTAAAATCAAATTAATTTAAACTAGCCAGAGAATATGACCTAGACGTATAATATCTATAAATTGTAAACTTAATTTGATAGGTTTTAACAGTTTTATAATATTTATTTATGCCTATTTATAAATAGCCATAAATTCTGTATATATATTCAATTATAAAATATCTTAAGCAAAATTAAACGATATGGAACTAATTTTAAAGGCATAAACCTTTTTTTATAAATAGGCATATATTATTATCCGTATTTCAACTATAAAATATCTGCAGCAAAATTAAATAATAAGGAAATAATCTTCAAAGGAGCAAACTAAATAGTCCAACTGTTTTTATTAATAGCCCAAAAATTGTTATCCCTATTTCAAATATAAAATTTTTGAGACAAAATTAAATAATGGAAAAATAATTATAAAAGCTACCCTTTGAATAGCTTTCAAATATTGGACCAAAAATTAAATAATGGGAAAATAACGATAAAAGCAGCAATTTGAACCCATATTATTTATTGAATAATAAATAATTCGGAAAGTAGCGATTTATATAGACCATCTTTTCTATAAATATGCTTAAATTGTCATCTAATTTTAAATATTAAATATCCTCGAAGATCAAATAATGGGGAAATAATGATAAATATAATAGTTTGAATAGCTCATTACCCTCAAATTAGCAATTTAAAAATGCATTAATTATTGAGAAATAAATGAAAAAAAGGAGGTAAAATAATGATTAAAAATGACAAAGTAACTGCTCCAAAAGAATAACAGGAAAATAATTTGATATTTATTAAATACATAAAAAGTCAAGTAGTGCTCATTTATTAAATATTAATTATTTTTAAAATGGCCAATTTATCTCGTTAGAGGCACTGCCACGTGGCCCTCTAGTTTGGCTGCTATGTTCCATTCTATTATATATATAATAGATAACTTCATAATATCAAAGATAATTTTTTATCGATATATTTTCACAAAAAAGATAATCTCTAACTGATTAAATATTTTTTATTAAATAAAAATAGGCAGATTTATCTAGCATCTAGGCCATTATTTCTTAAATATTTCTCTAAGTCATCATTTTTTTAAATGATTGGGAAATATGATAGGTTTCAAATAATTGTTAAAATTTGCCTTTATAAAAAAAACCCGCCAATTTAGGTGGAATTGCTGCACTTGCGGATTGTGGGGATTTTATTCTCTGGGTCATTAATTTAAAATAGCCCCAAAATATCATAGATAATCTATCACCAATATATTAGGCCTATTTGGTAAGCTTTTAGAGAAGAGTTTATGAAAAAAGGGTTTTTTGACAGTTTTTAGAAAATAATTTTTAGAGAATAATTTATAGAAAAAAGGGGTTTTGAATAAATGAATATTTGGATGATTATTACTAGAATGACTTTTGTGATTGGTAAATTATCATAAAGGATATGAGATAACAACAAATCAATTGTTCACTTTTATCATCTTCTCTCTCCAACGATGATAACCTAGCGATTGACGGTGAGCTAATGATGGCCTGACGTGGAGGAGCTGAAGATGACCGAGCTAGACAGACAGAGGAATGAGCTAAAGATGAGAGGTAGACTACCTAACGACCCACACATTGACGAAGCTAGACAATGGGGAGATAGACAACCCAGTGACTCAACCTGACAGCGAGCTCTAGTAGCGATGGTGCAGAGTCTACGATGGCACAGATGCACTAGGAGTGTATACAGTTTTTGGAAAAGTTATATCTTTATCAAATCCTTAGACTGGATATAGAACAATCTTATTGATTCGCATGAATAGATTTGGATCAAAATATATGAAAATCCTAAAAAGATTTATGTTTCCAGAAGTGTACATATGGATTGAAGCAATTAGGGTATATGTGGCATAACTAACTTAGTAAATATCAGTTGAAGGAATAATATAAAATTATTCTAAATTGCCAATGTATGAAAAGATATGGAAATGAGTTCGTTATCATATTATATTTATATTGGTGATATAAATATCATTAAAATTTCTAAAGAGTTTACAAAAGTTTGGATTGCTTAAAATGGGCTGAAGCAATAAAACTAAAAATCACTTTAGAGTGAGTTGGGATTCGAACCTTGACCTCTCACTCCATTCCACAGCATAAAAAACCACTCAACCACAAGCTTCTTAGTTCAAAATTGTAAGAATTAATATATTATTATGAATATTGCAATATTAAGTATGGATACCTATAACTTCCTAGGTAGTCTTTTGGAGTTCTACACTAAAGCTATATAACCTACAAATGAAGTGCTTCTTGAGAGTTTTCTATGATTAATACACAACCTTCAAATGTTATAATGTTCCACAATAATGTAGATTTATTCTTTGTGTAACTCTTGTAAAGAATTTAAGGACTTATGGTCTATAAATAGTGGATATGTACCAAGTGATTGTAAGTTTGAATAGATGGAATAATAGTCACCTCCTCTTTCTCTCCAATTCTCTCGTTATTCCCATTTCTCTCATCCCAAATCTCTATTATATTTTCCTTTATTTTATAACAAGTTATCAGCATGAGTTTTTTCTCATCATCGAGATCGTTTCTTCCAACACTATTTTTTATTATGGGTGATCTTCTGAACATTCTTGGATCTTAGACTCAGCCTCCTTTCACTCAAACTAATGTTCCTCTTCCTCTAATACAATTATCTGAGAACATTGCCATTGAACAGACCATACTTACTTTCTCTTAACCTCAAGCCTCTTTCCCTATACCTCCCTCTTCTTTTCCAACCTTTGGCTTCACAACAATTCCCTCTACCTCTCAACTCACCAAGTCACCTTCACCACCACCACCACCTGAATCTATCATTAATCCCCCACTTCCTTCTTCTCAAACTGATCCTCCTGCTACTCAAACTGACCTTCAATCCTTTGACTCCATTTTTGATGAATGGCAAAAATGGGGAGAATTGATATAAACTTGAACAAGAGCAGTCATAGTGTTTTATTATCTTAATTTCTTTTGAAATATTGTTTTAATATCTCAATTTGTCTTGAATATTATTGTTTTGATTGCTACTATGTTTATGATTGCTACTATGATTTATTGATCAATACAAAATCTGTTGTTTTGCTTTGATTTGTCATTCTACTCTAATTTCTTTATCTGTTCTAAATTTCTTTAAATAACTTTATTCTTTATCAGTTCATCTACTAAGTTTTGCCATCTCAAAAAGGGGAAGAAATATTAGACTCCAATACTTTGATGATGACAATTGAGCAAATATTTTCATAAAGTATTTTACGACTTATAAAGAATATATATCGATAAACTTATCGATAAAACACCTATTAAATAAGCCCTTTGATAAATGGAAAAGAAATTTGTGAAAAGATTAATTTCTAAAGGATATTTATCGAAAATCAATTCAATAAGCTTACTTATCGAAAATACTTTTGATAAATAGACTATGAAGAAAACTCTGAATCTTTATTTCCAAAAATGATATTTCTTCGAAGACTTATTCGATCACGTCATTTATTGATACAACCTACGATAATTTGAAAATGACTAAGTGAAATTTGTTAGGGCATTTATCCAATTATTTATCGATAAGAATGATAATCGATAAAGATTTCAAATAGAAATAGATTTGTGAAAATATTTTTGAAGAAAACTTATGGAAGTCCTATTCGATAAATTGGGTTTTCAATAAAGTTTTCGATAAATGATATATACTCAATTTAAAGATCTTATTAATTTATCAACTCAATTTATCAATAAGATATTAGATAAGGCTACTTATCGAAGATCTCTTTGATAAGAATGAGCAAATTTCACTCACATCAGACTTGTTTTAAACTATTATTTGAAGTAATTTATCGATAAGCTATTTGATAAGATAATTCTTTGAATAAATCTTTGATAAATTAGATTCAGAGAGATTCAGAGAATTTAAATTTAGTTTGATCATATATGGCATTTATCGATAAGTTATTTGAGCAGACTATTTATCGATAAGAGGCTGAACTATTTACAAAGGTTTTTTTTTCAAGTTTTATCGAAGTCTTTTTTCGATAAATAATCTTCTCCATAAACTCTTCGATAATGCTGAGAGTTTTTCAAAGAATTTGAACATCAGATTTTGATATAATGGGTTTAAACATAGTGTAATTATTCCTTATATGTTTCTTATAATTGCCTATTACACTCACAACATTTTCCTACCTTGATTATGTTACATAATTAAAAAATGATGAAGTTACGGCTCAAAGGCTAATTGTCAGAAAACGCATTAAATGGTACCACCTACTGTCGCCAACCACTTTGTCTCCACTTCACTCAATAATCAATGTCTCTAATGGATATCTTTAGAGCTAAAGCTATATATATATGGCAAATTGAATGCTGAAGTTAAGAAACTCAACAACCTATGCAAAGCAATTACAAAGCATTCATTATTATTCATTCTCTTTTTTTAGTGTTCAGTGTTCATACTCTGTTTTCACTTAGCGTAAATAGAGAAATTTTGTGAAAGAAATATTGTACTTCAATGCTTAGCATATATTCTTTGTGTGAAATATTCATTAATTCTCTATTCTTATTCAAAGTTGCTCAAGAGTGTGGAACTCTTAAGTGATGACAATCCTTACGGGTTGTAAAGGGGAGCAAGAAGGAATTCTCGCAGTGAATATACTGAGGTGCTAAGAGCCCATCGAATGTTAGAAGATATAATTGAAAATCTCAGAGGTATCTGAGGACTAGATGTATGTCAAGTGGTTGGGCTAAACCAGGATAAATCTCCGCGCCTGCTTCTTTTCTAAACTATTCTCGATGAAATCTCTCTTAACTTATCTATTTTTATTTCATAAGAGGTTTAAATTTTTCTAATATTGAAAAATCCTTATTTTCTTATGTCTTAGGGACCAAACGGTAGTATCTGGAACTACTTTTAAGGTCATTGAAGTCAAATTATACAATTTGAAATTTTACTCTACTGAGTATTGTTCACTTTGTAAATTATAGAGAAGTGATCTGACTTCTAAAAACCATAATTAAATCTATACAAATCAAAATGAAGTGGTTCAAATTTATACACAAAGCTAACTTAATGATATTTTAGGGAAAAATAACTCATCGACCATGCCTTGACCCAGTCATCACTCAAAGTTTACTGTTCATCTGGCATCCTTCCCTTGATTCCAGCATTTTTGGTCCTAACTTTGAAAAATCATATTTCCATGTGTAGACATCAAAATAAGACGTTCTATATATCAAATCAAAGCTTGGTATGTATTCTATTTACCAGTAAAATATCATACATTTATTTAATTATTTAATATTTTTAATTACAACTCAAAGTTCCTGTCCCACCATAGGTTACTGTTCACAATGACAATTTCTAGCAACTAATTATGAATACATCAATCACATATCAATCATGCTAAATAATTATTAACTTCTCTTCATGCATCTTCATCTCCTCCATCTTGAGAATACCTACTATGATTGGATTGATATGGAAGGGGTGAGATTTCTAGAGAAATCTTAGTAGCAAAAGAAAACCATATAATGTATGCAACTATATGCTTGATGTTACTATATGTGCACTTAATGATCATGCTTGCATAATGATAACTTACATGCTTCCATATCCCTTAATTATAACATATGGCCATATCATAAAAAGAAACAGAGCATCACTTAATCATATATGCTTCACAACATCAAAGTAAGTAAACATCACATAAAACATCCAAGTAACATAAGCATACAAGTAAGTTTACTACCTGACGTGTAGCCTCTCCTCTAGCTCTTAACCTTTACTCTAAGGTTATTTCTTTTCATAGGTCAGAGGCTATACATAGCATAATAATATCTTCATTATTATCCTATCTAATATAGCTTTACTTAACTCATGCTTAACTTGATGTAATCCCTTTAATCTGACAATCCCTTAACTTTCTTTCTGTCCAGGGCTAACCTTATCAAGAGAAATATTCTCTACTCTAACTATTAAATTCATAGGAAAAATATTCTAATTTATTAGACCCAAGACTAGAATAAATTACTTACCTTATTACCAAACTTGTTAAGTTCCTAAACTCATTGGATTGCTCCTAGCTCCACCAGAACTCCTTTTTCCTTCCTTTCTTTCTTTCTCTCTTTCTGTTTTTCTCTCTTCTTTCACTCCTTTTTATTTGCTTGGCCATGGCATGGAATTGAAGGAGTGGTGGGGTATTTATAGGTGGAAGGAGGTGGAATTGACGGTCAAGATCGAATCGCGATAAACGGCTCAGATCACTTAGCTTTCTCAAGAAGCCTTGCTTATATCATCATGATGACATCATCATCCTAGATAACTCATCAAAAATGACATCATCCATGGACACCTCACATGCTTAGGTGGCGTAATGGTGGGGCCCTCGGGATACCTGACCAGCAAACTCAGTATTTCTAGAGAATTTTAGAGTCCTGTCACAGAATGAACAACTAAGATCGTGCCATATGTCCTTAGCTTTTTCTTCTTTCCATAGACTTATGCCATGTGGCATCTTGTAGGTCTCATGAGGACACCTTTCATGCCACCTCATGGTTCTAGATGAGTCTAAAGCTCTATCTGATCACTTTCCCTAGTTATATCTTTAACCGGGTAACTTTATTTTATGAAAAAGTATTAAACTATTACTTTAATGCCACTTCAACCTAACATAATCATTAGGCAACATTTTTGGACCCTTGGAATGCTATCTTGGCCTCTAATCAAGCTCAATCACTATAGTGACTCGATTCCTAAAAAAATCCCTTAGCAACTTACCATAATGCCCTTGGCTACTCTTTATTTTCTTAAATAATTCTAGGGGCATTATTGTCTTTTCATAATTTGCTATAGTATTTTTTAAATTTGGTCAACTATCCAGATAACCTTCCTTGACTGTCTAACTTTAATCAAATGACCAAAATACCCTTAACTCATTCTTTAATTATTTTATATAAGGGCATTTTATCATTTCGCACGTTTTCTGCATCTTTCTGGGCACTGACCTCTTTAACTGATAAACTGATATCATGGGTCTGGGCCTCACTTGGCATCATCCTAGGCCTCTCTATGATGTCATCTGAGCTCATTCTGTCTAAGCTTACTTACTGCTAATTTTCATAATCAGATCTTGGGCGTTCAAAAACTCCTGTCAAAATTTACTAATACGTGAATAACTTTTCATACGAACTCCTTTCGGGGTTCTGTCAAATCTATGACATCTGCAGCTATAGGGCACATCTTCCTATAACTTTTTACTTATATCTGAGGTCCATAAGATCTAATAAAAATTTTAGATAACTTTTAGACTATCAGATAAATATCAGCTATCTAGAACTTCAATAAAATTCCTGTATTATGCTAGATCAACTAGCATAATTTTCTCTATCTATTGATATTTTTTGGACTGAAATGCTTCCCAGCAGTTCTAAGCCTTTTCTGGTTGAGCTTTCTATAATTACAATTTTGCCCTTGGAAACTTTTGGAAATTATACTTTAGTCCCTCAACTTTTTATAATTATACTTAATGGCCCACAATTTGTATCTACTTTTAGTTTTGGCTTTTGGACTTTTAGACATTTTAGTTTAGTCCCTCTCTTTCTTCAAAATGACCATTATACCCCTAGGGACTTTCACTATTTATAATTTAGTCTATGATCTTTCACTTACTTGCAGTTTAGTCCCTGAATATCATATGTATACTTCTGGGACTTCTGCTCAACAGGGCCTGGTAGCCTACCTTTTTTAGGCTACATACTGGGCTTCTACGTCTAAAAATTAGGATATGACAAATATCACCTAATTCACCCCCTCTTGGGAATATCTGCCATTCTAACAAAAGTTTATTTGTCTTTGTCTTCTCTTCAGAGTATTTATGCTCAGTTTCAGTATTTGTCATCTTTTGATTGTGAGTCTCATCAATTTGCTAAACATCATCGTCTTCCTTTACTATCTCAAGTCAATAAACAAGTTTCAACCCCTTTTGAGTTAGTTCATTATGATGTTTAGGGTCTTGTCTTATTGGGTTCAAAACAGGTTTTAAGTACTTTATCACATTTGTTGATGATTATTCTCATACAACTTAGTTATATTTAATGAAAAATTATTCTACAGTATTTTTCTCATTTTTGTACCTTTTGCGGTGAGATTAAAACTCAACTTAATGTTTTATTCATACCTTATAAAGTGATAATGCTAAAGAATATCTCTTTGCTTCCTTTCAATCTTGCTTCAAAATAGCATACTCCATCAATCTTCCTGTGCTGATACACCAGCTCAAAATGATGTTGCAGAAAGAAAAATCCATCTACTTGAAGTAACGCTGGCATTTTTGTTTCGAATGAAGGTTCTAAAACCATTATAGGTTGATGTTGTATTTATTCCATGCTTCCTTATCAATAGAATGCTCTTTTTGGTTCTTGATGGTAACATTTCTTACACTACTCTTTTTCTTTCTAAAGTCCTATTGCCTATTGATCCTAAGTTTTTTGGGCATGTCTATTTTGTTCGAGATATGCAACCTTCTCTTTCAAAATTAGATCCCAAGTCTCTTAAATGTGTCTCTTTAGGATACTCTCGAGTTCAAAAGAGTTATTGGCATTTTTTGCCTACTCTTAATCGTTATGTAGTTTATGTAGATGTTACTTTGTAGGAGTCCATGCCATACTTTTCTTCTTTGTCCACACCTACTTAACCTGTGGAGGAAGATGATCATCTCATCTATTATGTCATGTCACCACCACTGGATGTAGCACCCGCTCGAGCACTTGTTCAACCTTTTAATCGTGTATGTACACGAAGAGTAAAGGAGATTACTACAACTATGCTAGATTATAGTCCTCCATTGTTTGCTTCAGTATTGGATCCTAAGTTAAGCACCTTTACCCTTGAGATACCACCTATTATAGACCCAAATACTTCCCTTGACATGGCCATTATCCTTCATAAAGGAAAACATACTTATGCCCATCATATTTTATCCTTCGTTTCATATGACCTCCTTTCTCCTGTTTATAGTTCCTTCTTTTCTTCCTTAGATACTATTTCTATACCAAAACTCTTTATGAAGCCTTTACCCATTCAGGCTGGCATGCTATTATAGAAGAGTAGATGGCGGCCCTTGACTAGGCTGGTACGTGGACCTTGGTGAATTTACCTATAGGAAAGAAGGCCAAGTAGGTGTTCATCCTAAAAAACTAAGGCTAATAGAACACTTGATCCTCTTAAGGCTCACCTTGTGGCTAGAAGCTATGCTCATACCTGTGGTATTGATTACTCTAAAACTTTCTCAATTGTAGCCAAGCTTTTATCTATCCATTTGTTTATTTCTATAGCAGCTACTTATGGTTGAGACCTACATCAGCTGGATATTAAAAATACCTTCTTGCATGGTGATCTCCATGAAGAAGTCTATATAGAGCAAACACTTGATTTTGTTACTCAAGGGGAACGTGGGAAAGTATGACACCTTAAAAAATCTTTGTATGGCTTGAAATAGAGTCTTCGTCACTGGTTTGACAGGCTTTGTATTGTTGTGCAGAAATTTGGCATAAGTTAAAGCAGGTGTGATCATTCTTTGTTTTACCAAAAAACATAGACTAACATAATTCTTCTAGTTGTTTATATAGATGACATTGTGATTACAAGCAATAATAGT
Source organism: Leucaena leucocephala (assembly GCA_037074615.1). Lineage (NCBI taxonomy): Eukaryota > Viridiplantae > Streptophyta > Magnoliopsida > Fabales > Fabaceae > Leucaena > Leucaena leucocephala. The sequence goes on along the minus strand of CM073515.1, from coordinate 18,696,960 downwards.
TCTAGGATCTTATCCCTCAAGTCCTTTCTTAATTCTTACTTACAAATGAAGGATATAGGCTCTTTAAAATACTTTCTAGGTATTGAAAAAGAAAGCCATACTACTGACATAAGAAATACATCCTTGATCTGTTGTTGAAGGAAACTAGAAAATTAGGAGCTGTGCTGACTAATTTCCCCATAATTCAAAACCCACTTCTTGATGTTGATGGGAGTATACCACTTGATGATTTCCTCATTGAAGATAAGAGAAAACTTGAGATTGAGCAGAGCAAACCATTTGGGAATCCTAAGAAATACAAGAGATTAATTGACAAATTGAACTATCTCATTGTGAATCTTCCATATATCACTTATCTAGTTAGTGCGCTTAGCCAGTTCATGACATCCTCGACTGTCAAATAGTGGGAAGCCTTGGAGCATATATTACTGTTAGAAAATGTGCCCTAGGGGCCAATCATTGTCTTATGAACATTATTGATTTGTGAATTTATTAATTGTTATTATATTATTTGCATGTTTACTGTGATGACCATCCTAGGATAATTCATGATCTTATCCTAAATGTCCCTGGTCAGTCATCTGTATGGGAGCAGAGATGAAATAAGACCAGTATGACTTTGAAGATGTATAGAGATATAAATCAAAGTCATATGCACATGTAAGAGTACAAGGTGTTGGACTGACCCGCTATGAGAGAGTTGCATGGGTTACGTCATAATCTTCTCTCATATACAAACCATGTCACTATGCCCTTTGACCTGAGATCATCATGGATTCCTACATGACAAACGCTCAGCTTTGGCCTAGTCAAAAGTCACTTTTGACCGAGTGATCATAAAGACTATGTTCGGGCTTAGTGGTTTTTCATGCGGAGGAATGTGAATGGTCAAGATGGAATTTGTCCCTCACATTCGTAGAGAGATATTACTGGGCCCCTAGATGAGTGAGTCTGAGAAATGTATGGCCATACTGTAATGGAAAGGTAGTTCCATTTCTATAGTCAGACTACTCAGGGATCGAGAAAGTAACGGTCAGGAATAGGAGGATGACATTATCCATGCCTCATCCATGACCAAAATATCGCGTGACAGAAGGGACATGATATGGTTGTATAAAAGGTTACATCGTTTATCGATTCTCATATGATTTGGGTAGTCATTATGTCTTGCTAGAGACCGCTTGCGACTTGTGGGCCAGTATAGCAAATGGCCCACTGCCAACTTCATATGGGCCTACAGGGTCACACACAAAATAGCCCAACACGAGCTATGATGTCCAGATTCATTGAATCTAAGACGTGTCTAGATTCAATGAATGATCCAGGGTTGATGTATATATTTATTTATATTTATATTCGTATATATATAAATTCGTATATATATATATTATATATAAGGGATATATAGGATTTAATTTATAAGGATAAATTAAATCTCTATCACGTTTGAATTTGAAATTCAAATTGATAGGATATCTCATATAAGAGATATTTACAAGATTTAATTTATAAGGATAAATTAAATCTCTATCACGTTTGAATTTGAAATTCAAATTGATAGGATATCTCATATAAGAGATATTTATAATATTTAATTTATAAGGATAAATTAAATCTCTATCACGTTTGAATTTGAAATTCAAATTGATAGGATATCTCAAATTTGATTTATGAGAATAAATCAAATACAGTCCAATCTCATCTTTATTTAAATAAATAGGTGAATTAAATCTGTGGGACGGATTTAATATAAACATTATTTATTTAATTAGTTTCTTATCAAATTATACAATATGTGATATTGTATTCGGAATTAATATAGATTAATTCTAAAATCTAATTCGGTTGAGAAAAACGCAGAGCATCCTATATATCCGATTTTAGGAGCTACGTTTTGAATACAACACATAACACAAAAAAGGGCCAAACGGAATCTGCAAAAGGTTTGCAGATAAGAAACTGCTGAAGTAGAGACGGAGAGGACGAACTCTTGAGAAATCCTTGGAGGGACAGGAGACGCTAGCATGTCGTTTGTGGTTAAAACGCTGTTCGTGTGGATACCAGTAGAGGAAGACGACCTGAGGAGTCGACTTCTTGCGATCAAAAAGAGAGCACGAGCCGCGGAGAGAAGCTGTGGACGTCTCCTTACGATCGGAAAGAGATCACCAGCCGCAGAGAGAAGCTGTAGAAGTCACTGAGAAACACTGAGGGTAATGCTTCTTCCCACTTGACTTAAACACATACGGTAGATCCTGGCAAGGAATGGAAAAATTTTTAAATTAATTTCCGCTACGTGTCTTCCAATTCCTTACAATTGCATGACCTAAAAGGGTGTTCAGCTCATGGTATATTGTATAGGAATCATGATCATACAAATATTGAGTATTTTTGTGATGCATATCATTGTGTATCAAAATCCATGAGATCATATGCTATATTATACTGTTGTTAGATTTTATGTGTTTTGATGATGTCAAAGGAGAATAAATAATTAAGTTGTTTAATGATGTGAAAACTATTTTTGAAGTAATAAAAATGTTTTTTAAATCAAATGAAGTTAAAAAGAAAAGGAGTTAATCGATTAGTCATTTGATTAATGATAGTTAATCGACTAATAGCAATTAATCGATTGGTTATTAGATTAATGTAAATGTAGCATTTTGTTTTATAAAAGAAAATTAATTAATCGATTAGATAATTGATTAATGAGTGAGCATTAATCGATTAAGTGTTCGATTAATGTTGAGAGTGTGCGTTATGGAATTAATTGATAAGCCAATTAATCGATTGGTTAATCGATTAATTACAATTAATCGATTAGTTAACTGATTAATTTATTGAAAATATATTTTCTCTTGAATAAAGATATTGCTATTAATTGATTGATTAATGGATTAATTTAAATTAATATGTTAACTCTTCAATTAATCAAGGAAATATCAAATTTGTGAAATTCAAATATAAACCAATTAATCGATTGGTTAATCGATTAATTTACACTAACATATTAACTATTCAATTAATTTGTGTTGAAATATTTTTTGATTCAATTCTTCTAGACATATTAATCGACTAAGAATTCGATTAATTTAAAAAACTTTAGAAATTTTGAATATATCTATCGCTATTCAAGCTAAAAACTAATTTCATATCCTCATAAATTATATATGATTGATTTAAGTAACAAAATGCTTATGTTTCCCATTAACCTTCATGATAAGCTTTTTGAGAAACTTGTATTTATAAAAGTACTTCATATACGCTTAAATAATCCAATAAGTATGATACTCAATTTTCTGTTTAACACATTAATTCTAGTTAATCGATTAATATAGCATAATCTTTGAAAACAAGTAAAATCTTTATTTGATCTTGAAATATTTATAACTGAATTGATTTTATACACTTGATCATTGATTGAAATATTAAGCATGAACTCATCTTATTGAAAGTACATCATTCTACTATCATTCTTGTTATAATTGATTTTATACGAACTTAATTTTATTTCATCAACTCTTCACTTCAAATATTTATCTTCTAACAATTGAATCAAATGAAGTTTTTACAAGATTAAGAACATAACTTTAGATTAAGTTTAGTTCAAAGCTAGAAATGAGAATAGACCGAGATCAAAGGCAACACACTTTCAATGACAAAAAGGCATTTTATTTAAGAAGTCTCAATGACCACAACGGCTAGTTTAATGGTCATATTTCCAAGGGAAAGGAAGAAAACCTTAAAGGGAAATTATGCTCAACTAGAAATAGAAGAACATTCAAAGTTTAGATATTAGTGGCTATGATGAGACATCAATAAGAATAATACAAGCAAACTATATTAGTCATTCAACTCTCTGTTTATTATGTATTATTTCATTAAGAGAGAAAAATATCATGAGCTACAATATTTATCATTCATTCTATTAGAGAGAGTCTAAAATCCCTTTTTCTTTTCTTGTTCATCAGCAAACCTTGGAATCAAGGGATTCAAGGTTGTATTTTGCTTGTATCTATTTAAGGGAGAGTGGTGCCACCGAAGTGTGGTGTAACCTCAGGTTTGAGGTAGTTCTCAATTAGCCATGAAAATTGAGATTGTAAAGGCTACCAAGAGCCCATTATAATCTTGATAAATAGTGAATTGAAAATCTCAGTGGGGAGCTGAGAACTAGATGTAAGTTAAGGAATGACCAAATTAGGATAAATCTTGTGTGCAATTTCTTTTTTCTTTAACCCTTTAAATTCAAGTAATTCATTTTTAATTTCAAATCAAATTATCTCAAATTGCATTGTTTCACTTATCAAATGTCAAAAGAAATTTGAAAAGTCTTAAAAAATCGTCAATCGCCTAATTCACCCCCTCTTGTGTGATTGATCTTATATGCCTAGATATAACATTTGAAATCAGAGCAGTCACTTGTTTAAAGGATCTAACAATCTTAAGTGAAAAGATCATGGCTTGATTTGTTGATGAAATGCTTTTTGAAGAATTTGATTTTAGTATTTCTCCCACTTTAAAAAATTTCAAGTTTTTTTATTAGAAAGGTAGGATAACCATATTTTTTAAAACTTTTTATTTTGATATGAGGAAAATCCTTTCAAATGAATTTGATTTACACTAAGAAAGGATTGGAAATCAAATGACAAGAAACTATTTTTCCTGAATATTAGAGCAATGAAAATTTTATATAATGCTATGTCTGAAAAAGATTATTTGAAAATTAAACGTTGCTCAAATGTCAAAAACATTTTCTATACTCTTGAATTTGTTTATTCTTCTACCTTTTTGCAGAAAGTGTTGGCAGTACATCAATCATTGATTATTGCAAATTCTCTACCAATGAACAAATAGAAGCAAAGAGTAATGAAGGAGAAATCTAAGCTGACTTCCATGTGTTTGTCAACACTGAACAACAAGAGGGAGAAGAGAATAAATAGGAAGAGCTCAGTACATATGAATTTGAGAAATCATCATCCAGAGCTCAAAACTTTTCAACGGTAAAAAGTTCTAATTCTCTTTGAGTTTAAGAAAAATGATTTCAAAAGTTTTCATGAAATAATTTTTTAACCAATTATTGATGCTATCTCAAAACGTAAAAATATTTTGTGTCAAAGGGATATTACTGGAACATCTAATAGAAAGGAAGAAATTTTACACAATGATTTTAAAATTCCTCCACTTGACCAATACAATATTTGCAAATATACTACAAAAGGTTATAATCTTGTTTTCTGCAATTATTATGGTAAACAATGTCATATTTCTCACAAATGTCATTTAAGAAGAAATTCTAATGTGAAAAATAAATTTATCTGGGTTCCTAAAGGACAATTAACATCAAAATCTAATGATCAAGGACCTAAGGTTAAATGGGTACCAAAGTATTCTTTTAGTGTGTCAAATATGCAGAAGTTTACTCTTAAGAATGAACACGATACATGGAGAAAAAGGCATCCAAGAGTTTCTCATGCATCAGTGAAAGCAACACGACTCAGGAGAACTCATGGAGCATCCATTGCTAATATATCAAAGGCAATCCATAAGAAGCAATGGAAAAAACCCAAGAGTACGTTCTGCCTTAAGAATGGACTATAACAATGAACCATTCAATTATCTTGAGGAGAACAAAAGAAGAAGGAGGATGTCTCATGTGTCAAAGGTCAAATTAGGTGAGAGACCATTGCAAACAAATATCATAAGATATTCAAGGATGCAATGGGTATGCTAAGAAAATCCTTCTTCCACATGAGGTAAAGGTACAACAGTAGACTTCATACATTACATGTTTAATATATCATTCAAGTTTACATCTGCATCTTTAGAAATGAACATTACAATTGATTTCAAATTCTATATATAAACTCCTCACAAAAACTTGACATACAAATATAAATGAGGAAAAAGCAAAGTTCATAAGTACAAATTTTTTATACATACATGTTTTTTGAAAATGGAAAAACTTTTCTTTTATGCATAAGATATTTACTTTACTATGCTCAATTATCTCAAATTGATCATATTTTCTGAGCATATAAAATGTGTGTGTTTCCTACAAACTAACCATAAGTGAATCAAAGTAAAGTTGGATACCCTAAACAAAGGATTTGTATTGTAGGAAAGAAAGAGCTGCACCTCAGAAATAAGGCTACACAGAGGCAAGTTCACAATCTGAGGAAGCAGACTTTTGGTTTTGGTGGTGCTGAATCTCATAAACTTGAAGAATCAATAAGTAGCCTACACAAAAATTAAGTATTCACTAGAACAAGAACTACGATGGTAAAATCTATTTCTACCGTTGTGTTTATTAAATAAATTCATATTTGGGTAATGAATATTTGTTCCTAATTGAAATCCATTAACAATAATTCAGTAAAGGTTTTTCAAAATGTTTTTAGATTGCTAAATGGATTACATAATGCTTTTCTTTTAAATGTTGCTTTTATGAATTCACCAATTGATTTATAAATATGTATATTCATATTTCCAAGAAAAATGATCAAATATATGCATCAAAACATCAAATTTCTCTTGCTGCATACAAATGACCTTGAAGACGGTTGATTCCTGAAATATGAAGAAATCAATGTTGGAGATTAATACATTTGAGAGGAAACTTCAAATTTCCAAATATACTATTCAATTTGTGTTTAATATTTGCTTCCCTAATCATTTGATTCTTAATATGCTTAAGAAAAGAATTCTTCAAGAGAATCATTTTTGGAAAATGACATTGAAAATACATATTTTTTTAAAAATAAAACATTATCTGAACATATTTTTAAGAAAATGAGAGCTTTATATATGTCTATTTTTAAAGCTCAAGTCTTTAAGCTAACTCATTTGCATTTACTAAAAAGAATGATATGTTTTAATGATGAGTTGTCTTGTATGATCTCATATGTATTTTAGAAGATAATCTATTTATGATCATACTAATCATTCTCCAAGAAAGACATAATTTTGCATTTATAACAAGAGATATCTCAATGAACTGCAATGATTTGTCAAGATTAAGATATCTAAGGAAATGAGCATTCAAGCAATAAAGAAGAATTGACAGCAAATGGAAGGAATCAACACAACTACCAATGCAAGATGCTCAAGAGAGAAAAGAAAATAAGTCAATACATCAAGAGACAAAACATGAATAAGCTTTCTTCAACCCTCTCTTTACATTGAAAATATACTTGAGGTATCTAGATGTTAATATGCTTTTCATGATATGATATATATGTTTTATTTTTCAATAATTCAAACAAAAGCTTATGTTTCAATAAGTTTTCTTCTATGAATTCATTTTCAAAGTTTCATAAGAAAAGTTAACATTTTTAGTCTTCAATGATTTCATTTTATAAATTAGTTAATCGATAAATAATTTGATTAAATGTTGTTTGAAAATATGTTAAAAATTGTTTTACTTTGAAAATAATAGATTAAAGATTCAATTAATGTCAATTAATCAAACAGCTAATCGATTAATCATAGTTGAACATATATTCAAAGTTGTTTTATGTTGAAATTAATCGAACAACCAATAGATTAATGGATAGTGACATATGTTAAATGCTATTTTTTTAGAATTAATTGAACATCTAATCGATTAATTATTGTTAAATAGGTGTTTAATATTATTTTATTTACAATTAATCAAACACCTAATGAGTTAATTGGGGTTTGTATAGGCATATTTGATGAAATTAATTGATTAATGGGCATTAGTTGATTAGTTAATCGATTAATATCGAATTTTATCAGTTATCAGTGGTTACTCTTCACTATTCAACTTGAACCCTAATTGATTAATTTCAAAATCCTCTCACCTCTAATCTCCAAAATTCCTCAAAATTCCTTAGGGAAATCTTATGCACACCTCACTGATCAAAACTCACCCTAAATCATCTCCAAATTCACACTTTTCACCTTTCAAGCAGTCAATTTTCATAGTCAAATGGCGCGTACCAAGACCACCAATGTTGATGGATCTAATATTCAACCACCAAAACTATCATATCCCAATTTTTAGGCTTAGAAGCCCAGTATATAGCCTGAAAAAGGGATGCTACTAGACCTTGTTGAGCAGAGGTCTCAGTAAATAGAGAAAATTATGCTGATCAGTTGATGCAACACAGAGTTTTAATATGAGGTCCCAAAAGATTTATATTAATTTCTGAAGAAGAAGAAAAATTAATAAAGTATTATCTAGACCTCAGAATCAGATGAAATATGACAGTAAAATCTTATAATTAATATAAGAATTTCTAAAACTGACAAAGCCCAAAAAGGAGTTATGTAGAATTTATAGTGAATTAAAAGACCTGTGGAATTTCTTCTTCTCCTCCTTCGATTGGGATGCATGATGAGTGTTGGATATAGATCTGGATAGTTGAAGCTCAGATCTATCAACATTTGTGGTTTTAGTCTACTCTATCACTTCTGGAATATAAGGATTGAATGGTGAAATGTGGGAATTTGGAAGTGTATTTCGGTGTGTTTTGATCGAAAATAGGTGCGTAAACTTTTCCCAAGGTAATTTGTGGAATTTTGGAGATTGAAGATGAGAGGATTTGGGAATTTATCGGTTAGGGTTCAAGTGGAATAGTGAAGAGTCACGACTAATAACTAATAAAACCTAATATTAATCGATTAACTAATGGATTAATGCCTATTAATCGATTAATTTCACTAATTAAATGATTAGGTGTTCAATTAATAAAATATCCTACTTTTAACCCCTTAGAGTACGTATTTAGAAGCATGTTCAACTAGCGGAAGCATTATTAAAAATTTTAAATTTAATTATCGAGTACCGTTCATTCGGTAAAAACCAAATTGACTGTCAAACCTTAAAAATTCATAACTAATTCTAGAAAAGTCTTATGGAGTTGCTTCAAATTTCTACTTGAAGCTATTTCATTTATATTTAAGGAAAAAATATAAATCTAGACATTTACCTTGTCAATCAATACAGTTAAATCATTATTTTTTACTATTTATATGGTAAATTTTGAAAATTCTAGTTTTGTCTCTTAATTTTTGAAATTCATTTCTCTTGATATGTTATCCAAATGAGATGTGTTACCTATTTATTTAAAGCTCTAAATGTGTACTTATTTATTTTAAAATTTTATGAATTAATTTTTTTTTATTTGCTAGGTCAAACTGAAGCCACAACTAAACTACTTTAGAACCTACTTTTTACCATTTGACTTTCTTTCATAAATCTCCTAAATTATTCCAACATTTATAAATTTTACATAACTCCTTTTTAAGTTCTGTCAGTTTCATAAATTCTTATATTAATTAAGATAATTTTCTACAAAATTTCTTCTGATTAGGAAGTCTAGAAGGTCCTATAATAATCTCCAGACTTTAAAAATTAATGTCAATTATCTAAGGCCTCAAATCAAAATTTTAAAAAATATGCCTGGCCCAATTACCATTTTTTATTTACTAGTAAAATTTGGGACTATAGCCTTTTCAAGTAGTTTTTGGCCTTTTAGCTCAACTTTCTCATAATTATGTTTTTGCCCCTTGAATTTGACAAATTACACTTTAGTCCCTAAATTTGTGAAATTTCCATTTTAGTCCCTTACTTCAAATTTTGAAATGTCATTTTAGTCCCTTTTTAGGATATTTTGAAATTTTAATTTAATTTCTAAATTCACCAAACTCTATTTAGGTCCCTTGAATTCTTTATATTAAACTTTCATCAAAATGACGTTCATGTCCCGAAGCTTTTTAACTTTTTACTTTTCATGTTTTCTTTAACTTAAAACTCATCTAACCATGATCATTTTTTCTGCTCATCATCACAGTTCTTTCCTTACCTCTTTCCTCTATTAGTCTTCTACGTATAGGGAAAAATTAGTTGTCTACAAATAGGAAAAAATTAGGATGTGACATTTCTTGCCCCTTAAATAAATTTCATCCTTGAAATTTAACTCGTACCTTAGTCAAACTACTCTAGATATATCTCTCTTATATCTTTTTATGTTTCATTATTAAGGTTCAGGGGTATTTTTTGCAAAATTGCATCTCTTGTCTTAGCAACTGACTGAATTTTCTTAGTATTATCTGAGCTTTACATCCTTCTCGTTTTAACATACCCTTTTTCTAGTTCAACTCAATTAGAGTCAAAGTTTACTTCTTTCTAAATTTTTTTCTCATATGTCATTCATTAATCTATTTTTGGATGACTCACCATATTAGTCTTGTGAGTAGTGTCCATTTCTTTCATAGATAACCTTACAGAAATTTAATGAAATTCTAGGGTTTTTGTCTTTCATCATACTTCTTATCTCATTATATGTCTCATTACAGGTTTCTCATTGTAAATTGTTGTGTATGTTGAGATACCACAAGTCTAACTTTTTTTTGACTTACAACTTTGCCATCCTCTCAGAAGAATATTGTTCTTTTGCCTTTCTTTCTCTTGAAACAAAGTCATAATCTAAATCTTTTCTTTTATATCATCTCTTTGGATCTAACATAAGGGGTTCTACTCACTTATTTTACATAACTTTTCTAACTCTTTTTGGCTTTTCTTATCATCTTACATAACTTTATGCATCTATACCAAACGTGTGTGGCATTTGCACATCATTTCCCAGGGGTCATCCATCATTTGGCTACTTTTGCCTGAGTAAGCTTAACTAAAAAGTGCCAATGAAAATTTGAAGCACTAGTGCTAACAGGCTCCTAACCTAGTACTTCTATATCTTGGACCCTTCTCATACTGTCTCTCTTGGGTGTATCTAGCTCTTATTCTCTTTAATATCATCTTAGGAACTTATCTACTTAGACTTAATCTCTTCTTATTTAATGTGGGGTACTCTTCTCTTTCTTAGGTATTATCCCTACAGACTTATTAATGCCTTGTACTCAAGACTATAAACTTTAACTATATTGACTTTAATTCCTTCTTCATATAAGAGGATTTTGATTTTAGTCCACATAAGAAAATCATCTTAAAAAAATGTTGTGGGTACTCTTTCTAATGAATTAACCAATTTGTGAGGCTTTCCTTCTTTAAACTTTTCCTTGGTAAGTGTAACACATTACTTTTGCACATCTTAGGGACCATTCTATAGCATTTAAAACTACTTATATGACCTTTGAAGGCTATTAGCTAAATGTGGAATTTCACTCTAATGAGTTATTGTTCATATGATATTTCCAGATTTAGCGACAAATTTAACAAAATCATAATTAATTCTAGAAAAATCAAAATGAAACAGTTCAAAAAGCTACGCGAAGATAACATCTGGAACTTTAAGGAAAAAATAACTCCTTGGAAAAATTGACCAGTCAACTCTGATGTCAAAATTTATTGTTCATTTGGTCAAAAATTCTAAAAATAAATTATGGTTCCCAAATTTGATAATTCCATTCTCTTTACGTAGACATCATAATAAGGCGTACTTAGTGTCAAAATGAAGCTTGACATGTTAACTAATTACTGGTGAAATATCATACATTTATTTGAGCATTTAATATTTTTATAAATAGCTATATTTGTACTACTTTTTAAGCATACATTACATGCATACATCACATAAGTCGTAACATAAATTATAATCAATCATGCCATCTATCCCCTAACTCCTCTTCTTGCATCTTCATCTTATTCAATCTTTTAAAAATATATTGGTGTCAAGGTGACATCGAGGGGGTGAGATTTTGGGAAAATCTCAGTAGCAAATGGAAACCATACAATATATGCAACTACATGCTTGATGTTAATATGTGCTAAATTAATGATCATGCTTGGCTAATGATATCTTACATGCTTCCATGTCCCTTAATTAAAACATATGGCCACAGCATAAAAGGAAATAGAGCATCACTTAATCATACATGCTTCACATAATCAAAGTATGCAAACATCACATAAAACATCTAAGCAACATAATCATACAAGTAGGTAAGTTCAATACCTTTTACTCCTTGCTTTCTTTATCCTTTCTCTTTACCTCTTGCTTCTTACTTCTCTTTGATGTGTGGCTTCCGTCTTTGAGCAAACAAACCAAATCCTAACATTGCATTATCATTCATTCATTAAAATCTCAATTAACTAACATTTCATAACTTTAAATTCAATTAATCACCCTTAACTTTCTCTATTTGTGGTTAATTTCCTTATCCTTTAAACTAATTTACATCTTCACTTTATAGTACACAATTTTATCTTTTGAATCCATTTATGAATTTAGAATGTTGAAATTCCAGCTGCTTCATCAAATCTGGACAGAACCGAAAGAAGCATATTAGTCTTTCAAAAATTCTGATTTTGATTTCTATGCTTCCAATACTTGTTCTTCTACTTTATCCAACACAATTTTTCATTTTAAAACTATTGGAAGCATCAAAATCATGAAATTCTAATCACTATTCATATGTGTGAATAGTAACAGAGAAGACTTGAAAATTTCATCTTTCAATTATAATGCTTCCAAGGTTTCAAACTTATTCAATCCTACACAAAAATATCATATAAATACAATGGAAGCATTAGATTATTAAAATTAAAACTCCTCATTTCAGTTATTCTCTTGGTTGAAAGTCCTCTTCATTGTGCAAAGCAAGGAATTTCAATCTAATTCCATAACTAGCCATTAAATCTAGCTTATCTAAGTGTTAATTGCTTAGTTCTTGCTTCAAATTCTTTTCCCCACTAATTTCTAGATTTTGGACAGCAAGCATACCATGGGAAAATCTCATTTTCCTTCCCTTAGAACCGTAGGTTCAAGCCTCCAAATTAAAGGAAAATAAGATAGGATATATTGCTTACCTTAATCCCTAGCTAGCTTGAACCTTGGTATCTTAAATCTCTTCTCTTATTGCTTGAGTTTCCACTTGAACAACACCTCCCCAATGTCTCCCAAACTTGGTGCAAAGTAAAGGAAAGGGAGGGATATTTATAGACTTGACAGGTGGTGAATGGATAGTTGAGATATTTTTGTGTACTATTTGATCCGACGACTCATATTCACTCTTGAAACTTGGCTTGCCCACCAAGTTTTGATGAGATCATCACGGGACACCTCATACACCATGTGGCGCAATTCCAAGGGAAGAAACATCTAGAAAAAGTCCAATCCAATATGGTACTGGCCTAATCCAATTTCCTAAAAACTAGGCTATTTTATAAATCTAATTTTTCTGAGATTTCATAATATATTTTTTAATCTTAAATCCAGTATCTAGATTCTTCCTACCATTAACATTATTAGACTGGGTTTAAACTTAATTACTGATCCCTTAGAAAATTACCAAAATGCCCCTTGGTTCTTTTTTATTTACTCTAATATTTCTAGAGTATTATCGTCTTTTCACACATCACCAGAGTATTCCCTGACCCTGGTTAGCTATTCAGATAATTCTCCTTGACTTTCTAACCTTGGACAAATGACTAAATTGCCCTCCATTCATCTCTTGCTCAATGTACAGCACAGTGGCATTTTCGTAATTTTATATTTTTAGGGTCTTTATAAACACTAGCCCACAAACCTATCTAAAAATAGTATTATGCCTATGAGGTTCCATTTTAGGCCTTCTATGTAGTCCCTTATCTTCATGGGATTTACTCCCAAGAAATTTCCCTGAAAAACACTTATCTAGTGTTTCAATCTACTATAAATTCTATTATAAATTCTACATAACTCCTTTTTGAGTTCTGTCAGTTTCATAAATTCTTATATTAATTATAAGAATTTATTGTAAATCTCTATATGATTATGAGGTCTAGAATGTGCTATAGTAATTTTTTAATATTCAAAAATTCATATCGATTTATCGGGACATCAAATCAAAATTTCATGTTGCGTTGAACTGATCATAATAATTTTCTCTATTTTATGATAAAATTTGGGGCTGAAATACTTTCAGGCAATTTTGAGCATTTTCTAGCTCAACTTTATAATAATTATCATTTTGCCCCTGAACTCTTGAAAATTACGATTTAGGCCCTTAACTTTTCATAATTACACTTAATGGCTCAAAGCTTATGCCTACTTCTATTTTATACCATGGAACTTTTAGAATTTTTACTTTAGTCCCTTTCTTTTCCAAAATAACCATTATGTCTTTGGAACTTTCATTAATTACAATTTAGTCCTTAGACTTTCACTAAATTGCAATTTAGCCCCTTTTGCTTTACAACTTTATACCTTTTCTCTTTGTTTGGCTTAAAACTTATATTAATCATTATCTTTTCTTCTTATTACCATCCCAATCCCTTCATAACCTCTTTCCTTAGGGTCTACTATGATCTATCGCAAGCCTCTTCAAGATCTGATTGTAACCCTGGAACTCTGTATGAGCCATGCTAGGGTCTAACTGTGATCCTCTAGAATCTACTGTGATTATGTTGTTCTGTGTCATAATTCTCTAGAAGACCTAAAACCAATGGACTAAGTTACAAGGTCAGCCACTTTCACTCAGTTGGTAAGTCAACTGATAATTTCCCCAAAACTTTCTTTTAAACAATATTTTTTATTAAGCTTTACTCATTTCTTCTTTCACTTAGGGATTTTCTCATATCATTCTTATCTTTCATTTCAAAACATGACTTCGATATATGCAGTACTGCAAAGAGCTACACAGGCTCTACCATACACGTACTGCTATAAACTATACATTTTATCTTTCTTATTATGGTTCTGTGTAGACTTGCTGAAGATTTCTTAACTTATCTGGTAAACATGGCTCTAACATGAGTTTCACTTTATATTTCCTTAAATTGGCTATATCTCAAGAGCAATCTGACTTTATCGCAAGAGCAATCTAGATCTATTATGAGAGCTCTTACTTTCTTTACATAGCCACTGCTCTCTCGGAGCTACATCATTATTTTCATAACTATATCTCATTTCATTTTGTATCATCTATGTCATGTTTAAAGCTTATCATTCATATATTTAAACATTATTAAATGACATATCCTGAGTACTGTAATCATATGTCTATAGGTATGCCAATAACATTTATCTGTTTAACCATACTGAGCATATTCTATCATCTCCTTTGTTCTAATCAATTATCATTATCTTACCTCAAGCCCTCATTCCAGTACTGACTTTAATTATTGAGGATTACTGGTGCTAAGGATCTCATCTATCTCTAACATGTAAATGTAAATATATCAGGTATAGGGTAGCTCAATAGTATGTATGCTAGACATAACTGTTTAAATATGCATAAGGTGCTACTGTTGGAAATCGTGCCCTAGGGGCCAATCATTGTCTTATGAACATTATTGATTTATGAATTTATTAATTGAGTTATCATATTATTTGCATGTTTACTATGATGACCATCCTTGGATAATTCATGATATTATCCTAAATGTCCCTAGTCGATCATCTATGTGGGAGCACAGATGAAATAAGACCAGTATGATTTTGAAGATGTATAGAGATATAAATCAAAGTCATAAGCACATGTAAGAGTACAGGGTGTTGGACCGACCCGCTATGAGAGAACTGCATGGGTAACGTCATAAGCTTCTCTCATATACAAACCATGTCAATATGCCCTTTGACCTGAGATCATCATGGATTCCTACATGACAAAACGCTCAGCTTTGACCTAGTCAAAAGTCACTTTTGACCGAGTGATCATAAAGACTATGTTCGGGCTTAGTGGTTTTTCATGCGGAGGAATGTGAATGGTCAAGATGGAATTTGTCCCTCACATTCGTGGAGAGATATTACTGGGCCCCTCGATGAGTGAGTCTGAGAAATGTATGGCCATACTGTAATGGAAAGGTAGTTCCATCTCTATAGTCAGACTACTCAGGGATCGAGAAAGTAACGGTCGGGAATAGGAGGATGACATTATCCATGCCTCATCCATGACCAAAATATCGCGTGACAGAAGGGACATGATATGGTTGTATAAAAGGTTACATCGTTTATCGATCCTCATATGATTTGGGTAGTTGTTATGTCTTGCTAGAGACCGCTTGCGACTTGTGGGCTAGTATAGCAAATGGCCCACTGCCAACTTCATATGGGCCTACAGGGTCGCACACAAAATAGCCCAACGCGAGCTATGATGTCCAGATTCATTGAATCTAAGACATGTCCAGATTCAATGAAAGATCCAGGTGAATGTATATATATTTATTTATATTTATATTCGTATATATATAAATTCGTATATATATATATATATTATATATATGAGATATATGAGATTTAATTTATAAGGATAAATTAAATCCCTATCACGTTTGAATTCGAAATTCAAATTGATAGGATATCTCATATAAGAGATATTTATAAGATTTAATTTATAAGGATAAATTAAATCTCTATCACGTTTGAAATTCGAAATTCAAATTGATAGGATATCTCATATAAGAGATATTTATAAGATTTAATTTATAAGGATAAATTAAATCTCTATCACGTTTGAAATTCGAAATTTAAATTGATAGGATATCTCAAATTTGATTTATGGGAATAAATCAAATATAACTCAGTCTCATCTTTATTTAAAGTTAAATAAATAAGTAATTAAATCTGTGGGACGGATTTAATATTATTTTATTTAATTAGTTTCTTATAAAATTATGCAATATATGATATTGTATCAATTCGGAATTAATATAAGATTAATTCCAAAATCCAATTAGGTCAAGTGTAAAAAACGCATAGCATCCTCTATATCTGATTGGAGGAGCTACGTTTGAAAATAACACAGAACACAAAAGGCCGAACGGAATCTGCAAAAGGTTTGCAGACAAGAAACTGCCGAAATAGAGACGGAGACTTGTGAAAGCCTTGGAGGGACAGGAGACGCTAGCACGTCGTTTGTGGTTGGAACGCTGTTCGTGTGGATACCAGTAGAGGAAGCCGACCTGAGGCGTCGACTTCTTGTGATCGGAAAGAGACCACCGTCCGCGGAGAGAATCTGTGAAGGTCGCTGAGGAACACTCCGTCGATTTCTTGCGATCAGAAAGAGATCACCACCCACGTAGAGAAGCTGTGAAATTCGCTGAGCAACACTAAGGGTAATGATTCTTTCCACTTGACTTAAACACATACGGCAGATCCTGGCAAGGAATGGAAAATTTTTAAAATTTATTTCCGCTGCGTGTCTTCCAATTCCTTACAGTGGTATCAGAGCCATGCCGTTTTGTGTTTAAGTTAGGCTTGATTTGTGATTTATATGATATATGTTAGTAGTAGCCGATCATATAATAAGCGTTGTATGTGTGACATATATGGAATCCTTGTTGTGTATGACATAAAAGGAATCTAAAAGGAAATTGAAATCGGTGGTGATGCTTTTTGATTTGATCAATCCGCATAGATGGGGTCTAAGAAAACCGAATTCGAATTTGTGATTATTTGTGAAAACCGAATTCAGATTCGTGATTATTTATGAAACAAAACAAAAAAAAAAAAATTTTCTTCCGGGGCGCTGCCCCAGAGACCCCGCCCGCTAACCGGCTAGCGGGACAGCCGCCCGCTAACCGGCTAGCGGGACCGCCGTAGCTACCTGTTCGTAGCGCAACATAACCGTAACATATGTTACTTTGTAAATGTTTTTTTTGCCCTTCGATTAGATCTGAATATTGATTCTTGAATGTTTGGGTATGGTGAACAATATGGCTCTAGATTGCAAGTGTTGTAATTTTAAAAATACGGCCTGCGTGTCGTGCCTTCCTCTATATACTCTCAATGTACCTTCTCCTCTCATCTCACTCCCCTCGAATGTTAAAAGAGGTTTCTATATGTAATTTCTCTTTTCTTACTAGAGAGCTCCTCTCATTGGCTTGAGGGGACTTAGGATAGGTGAGTCATATTGTATCACGTTTGAATTATGCATCTTATGATTAGATCAGCACATGCATATTACTTGTATGAGATACGAACTGAGAAACATGCGTTTTATAAACCAGATAGTTAAATTAGGCCCTCTAAAAGAAATCTTAAGTCATAATGCCGTCAATTTATGAACACTTGTCAAAACCTCGATCGCTCAATTGTGGACTCCACCAAAGTGGGTGCTTTTGAGTTATCTTGGGGAGATAAGCAAAGAGTAATGGTGCTACTCTCATAGGTTCATTATTGTTTGACTTAATTGAGATTAACAAAACGGTTTTGGATCTCAAGGCATTAGATGGGATTAGAACATGCCAGATCATATGATGATAGGATCCCATGAATATCTAAGAGTTACATTTGATGTAATTGGTAAAGGTGTTACCTACCTAAATAACTTAATTTAAGTGTCCTGCCAAAGCGGACTTAAGTTTGAGCCAAATATGGATCTTAGCCCACTAACTATTGCATTGAGGGTTGTTTATTTAGTGGGAGATTACTAATTACATTGCATATTTTAATTGTAGAATCATGACGACTAGTAATACTGCTACATTATCGTTGCGATCTGTCCTTGAGAAGGACAAACTTAATGGGACAAACTTTCTTGACTGGTTTAGGAACTTGAGAATTGTTCTCAAGCAGGAAAGAAAGGCGCATGTCCTAGATCAACCCATTCCTGAGGAGCCAGCCGCCAATGCTCCCAGAGCTCAGAGAGATGCTTATATGAAGCATAAGGAAGACTCTGTCGATGTGGGATGCTTGATGCTAGCCACCATGGTTCCGGAGCTCCAAAGAGATCTGGAACACATGGAGGCTTATGAGATGATTGTGCATCTCAAGGAAATGTTCCAGCAACAGGCAAGGCAAGAGAGGTATGAGACCACTAAGGCCTTACATTCCTGCAAGATGGCTGAAGGTGCATCAGTCAGTGCTCATGTCTTAAAGATGAAAGGGTACATTGATCACCTTGAACGGCTTGGATTTCCCATGAGCCAGGAGTTAGCTACAGATTTGATCTTAAACTCACTCCCGGAAAGTTATGACCAGTTTGTTATGAACTACAACATGAACAACATGGAGAAATCTATTTCTGAACTGCATGGGATGCTTAAAACTGCTGAGCCGAGTCTTAAGAAGAAACCCAGTAGTGTTTTGATGGTTCAGAAAGGAAAGGGTACGGAAAAAGAAAGGCAAAGGCAAGGGGAAGGGTCATGGCTCATCAGGTAAGACCAAAGAGTCAGGCAAGCCCGAAACCAAGCCTGCACCAAAGAAGGCAAAGCCTCCGAAGGAAGGAGTCTGCTTCTTCTGCAATGAACCGGGTCATTGGAAGAGGAATTGCAAACTCTACCTCGAAGATCTGAAAAAGAACAAGAAGGATAGCGGGGCTATCGCTTCAGGTATTTATGTTATAGACATTCATCTTTCTACTTCCACCTCATGGGTATTAGATACTGCATGTGGTTCTCACATTTGTACGAATGTGCAGGGACTAAAGGACAGTAGGAAGCTGAAAAGGGGTGAAGTTGACCTACGAGTTGGAAACAGAGCAAGGGTTGCTGCGTTAACTGTAGGCACTTATGAATTAGTTCTGCCCACTGGGCTTTTGTTAGTTTTGAACAATTGCTATTATGTTCCTGCTTTAAGTAGTAACATTGTTTCACTTTCTTATTTGGATAAGGAAGGTTTCACTTCCATTGCTGGGAATAGTAGATGTTCTATTTATCGTAATGATGTTTTATATGCTCATGGTGATTTGCATGTTGATCATTACATATTAAATTTGGAACAACCCAATCATGGAAATATCTATAACGTAACCGCCAAAAGGGTCAAACCAAACGATTTGAATCCCACATACCTCTGGCACTGTCGTCTGGGCCACATAAATGAGAAACGCATTTCCAAACTCCATCAAGATGGATTTCTAAACTCATTTGATTTTGAATCATATGACACTTGCGAGTCTTGCTTGTTAGGAAAGATGACAAAGTCACCTTTCACTGGGCACAGTGAGAGGGCCACTGATTTATTGGGCCTCATACATACAGATGTGTGTGGACCGATGAACACAAATGCCAGAGGAGGTTATTCGTACTTTATAACATTCATAGATGATTTCAGCAGATATGGGTACATCTATCTAATGAAACATAAATCTGAATCTTTTGAAAAGTTCAAGATATTTCAAAATGAAGTACAAAACCAGCTTGGCAAAACAATTAAAGCCCTTCGATCTGATCGGGGTGGTGAATATTTGAGCCAAGAGTTCATAGATCATCTTAGGAATTGTGGGACACTCTCACAATTGACTCCTCCAGGGACACCACAATGGAATGGCGTTTCTGAACGGAGAAATCGAACACTATTAGATATGGTCCGATCCATGATGAGTCGAACAGATCTTCCGCCCTCCTTTTGGGGCTATGCCCTAGAGACAGCTGCGTTCACACTCAATCGTGTTCCATCTAAGGCAATCGAAAAGACTCCGTATGAGATATGGACTGGGAGGACGCCTAGTTTGTCTTTCCTCAAGATTTGGGGATGCGAGGTCTATGTTAAGCAACAAGCCTCAGACAAATTAGCGCCCAAATCCTCAAAATGCCTTTTTGTGGGATATCCTAAGGAAACCAAGGGATATTACGTCTACAACCCTGCTGATAACAAAGTGTTTGTTGTCAGAAATGGTATCTTTCTTGAACGAGAATTTATCTCTAAAAGAACCAGTGGGAGTAAGGTACAACTCGAAGAAGTTCGAGAGCTACAAGACACCACAGAACTGCAGATGGAAAATAGAGAAGACTCACAACAAGTTGTTGAGACTCCTCAAGTCACGCAAGGTCCACGAAAGTCTAATAGGACACGACTTCAGCCTCAGAGATATGGATTTCTGATTTCTGATAGTCGTGATGTGTTGCTCATTGAGCATAATGAGCCGACTACCTATCGAGAAGCTATAGTGGGACCAAACTCCGAAAAATGGCTTAGTGCCATGAAGTCTGAGATGCAATCCATGTACGACAATAAGGTTTGGACCTTAGTCGACCCGCCTGAAGGTGTAAAAACCGTCGGGTGCAAGTGGGTTTTCAAAGAGAAAACTGACATGGATGGCAATGTAAATGTCTTCAAGGCACGACTGGTTGCAAAAGGTTTTACTCAAACTCATGGTGTGGACTATGATGAGACCTTTTCCCCAGTAGCAATGACCAAATCAATCAGAATCCTCTTTGCTATTGCAGCATATTATGACTATGAAATATGGCAGATGGACGTCAAGACAGCCTTCCTTAATGGAAAGCTCCTTGAGGATGTGTACATGACACAACCTGAAGGGTTTGTGCGTTCCGAGGACTCTGGTAAAGTGTGCAAGCTTCAAAAGTCCATTTATGGACTAAAGCAAGCCTCTCGGAGTTGGAATCATCGTTTTGATGAAGTAATCAAAGAGTTTGGATTTCTTCAAAACATTGATGAACCTTGTGTGTACAAGAAGGTTAGTGGGAGCACAGTTGTGTTTTTGGTACTCTATGTCGATGACATCCTACTTATTGGGAATGACATTCCTACCTTGCAGATTGTCAAGTCTTGGTTAGGAAAGTCTTTCTCGATGAAAGACTTGGGTGAAGCCACCTACATCCTAGGAATCAGGATCTATAGAGATAGATCTAAAAGACTTCTAGGACTCAGTCAGAGTACATACATAGACAAAATACTGCATAGGTTCAGTATGCACGAATCAAAGAGGGGTTTCATACCCATGTCTCATGGTACTCATCTCAGCAAAGATCTGTGTCCTAGTACATCTGATCAGCGAGGTCACATGAGTAAGGTTCCATATGCCTCGGCCATAGGATCTATCATGTACGCCATGTTATGTACTCGACCGGATGTCTCGTTTGCCTTAAGTATGACTAGCAGATACCAACAGGACCCTGGTGAGGGCCATTGGACTGCTGTCAAGAATATCCTTAAGTACTTAAGAAGGACTAAGGACTTATTCTTGGTCTATGGTGGATTGGATGATGAGCTCTGTGTAACTGGTTACACAGATGCGAGTTTCCAAACTGACCAGGACGACCAAAAATCGCAGTCTGGATACATATTCCTCCTCAATAATGGAGCAGTAAGCTGGAAGAGCTCTAAGCAGGGCACTGTAGCAGATTCTGCAACGGAAGCTGAGTATATAGCAGCATCTGATGCAGCTAAGGAAGCCGTTTGGATCAGGAAGTTCATCACAGAACTAGGGGTGATACCTACCATCTCAGATCCAATAACTTTGCTCTGTGACAATAGCGGTGCTATTGCACAGGCCAAAGAGCCTAGGTCACATCAAAGGACCAAGCATATACTCAGGCGATTTCATCTCATCAGAGAAATCAACGATAGAGGTGATATAAAAATATGCAAAGTAGCAGGAGAAGATAATGTTGCTGATCCTCTAACAAAGCCGCTTGTGCAGGCAAAGCATGAGCGTCATGTTAGGTCAATGGGAATTAGTCAAATTAATGATTGTACCTAGTACAAGTGGGAGGTTGTTGGAAATCGTGCCCTAGGGGCCAATCATTGTCTTATGAACATTATTGATTTATGAATTTATTAATTGAGTTATCATATTATTTGCATGTTTACTATGATGACCATCCTTGGATAATTCATGATATTATCCTAAATGTCCCTAGTCGATCATCTATGTGGGAGCACAGATGAAATAAGACCAGTATGATTTTGAAGATGTATAGAGATATAAATCAAAGTCATAAGCACATGTAAGAGTACAGGGTGTTGGACCGACCCGCTATGAGAGAACTGCATGGGTAACGTCATAAGCTTCTCTCATATACAAACCATGTCAATATGCCCTTTGACCTGAGATCATCATGGATTCCTACATGACAAAACGCTCAGCTTTGACCTAGTCAAAAGTCACTTTTGACCGAGTGATCATAAAGACTATGTTCGGGCTTAGTGGTTTTTCATGCGGAGGAATGTGAATGGTCAAGATGGAATTTGTCCCTCACATTCGTGGAGAGATATTACTGGGCCCCTCGATGAGTGAGTCTGAGAAATGTATGGCCATACTGTAATGGAAAGGTAGTTCCATCTCTATAGTCAGACTACTCAGGGATCGAGAAAGTAACGGTCGGGAATAGGAGGATGACATTATCCATGCCTCATCCATGACCAAAATATCGCGTGACAGAAGGGACATGATATGGTTGTATAAAAGGTTACATCGTTTATCGATCCTCATATGATTTGGGTAGTTGTTATGTCTTGCTAGAGACCGCTTGCGACTTGTGGGCTAGTATAGCAAATGGCCCACTGCCAACTTCATATGGGCCTACAGGGTCGCACACAAAATAGCCCAACGCGAGCTATGATGTCCAGATTCATTGAATCTAAGACATGTCCAGATTCAATGAAAGATCCAGGTGAATGTATATATATTTATTTATATTTATATTCGTATATATATAAATTCGTATATATATATATATATTATATATATGAGATATATGAGATTTAATTTATAAGGATAAATTAAATCCCTATCACGTTTGAATTCGAAATTCAAATTGATAGGATATCTCATATAAGAGATATTTATAAGATTTAATTTATAAGGATAAATTAAATCTCTATCACGTTTGAAATTCGAAATTCAAATTGATAGGATATCTCATATAAGAGATATTTATAAGATTTAATTTATAAGGATAAATTAAATCTCTATCACGTTTGAAATTCGAAATTTAAATTGATAGGATATCTCAAATTTGATTTATGGGAATAAATCAAATATAACTCAGTCTCATCTTTATTTAAAGTTAAATAAATAAGTAATTAAATCTGTGGGACGGATTTAATATTATTTTATTTAATTAGTTTCTTATAAAATTATGCAATATATGATATTGTATCAATTCGGAATTAATATAAGATTAATTCCAAAATCCAATTAGGTCAAGTGTAAAAAACGCATAGCATCCTCTATATCTGATTGGAGGAGCTACGTTTGAAAATAACACAGAACACAAAAGGCCGAACGGAATCTGCAAAAGGTTTGCAGACAAGAAACTGCCGAAATAGAGACGGAGACTTGTGAAAGCCTTGGAGGGACAGGAGACGCTAGCACGTCGTTTGTGGTTGGAACGCTGTTCGTGTGGATACCAGTAGAGGAAGCCGACCTGAGGCGTCGACTTCTTGTGATCGGAAAGAGACCACCGTCCGCGGAGAGAATCTGTGAAGGTCGCTGAGGAACACTCCGTCGATTTCTTGCGATCAGAAAGAGATCACCACCCACGTAGAGAAGCTGTGAAATTCGCTGAGCAACACTAAGGGTAATGATTCTTTCCACTTGACTTAAACACATACGGCAGATCCTGGCAAGGAATGGAAAATTTTTAAAATTTATTTCCGCTGCGTGTCTTCCAATTCCTTACAGCTACTACCCTTAAGCCAGTGAGAATAGGAAGATATTCATCATATGGCAGAATGCTAACAGGAAGATCCAGTTTTCCTTTACAATCGTTGTTATAAATGAATAACTAGCACCTGAGTCACATATCGCATATACTTAGGGATCATTAATCCATACTATTTCTTAAATTATCTCAGGCGACTTCCCTAACTCTTCTCTGATCAGGGCAAAACTTTTATCTATCTGGGGATTCTTACCTATTGTATTTTGTAGACATTCTCTAGAAAAATTTCTTAGCTTGCCATATCTGTAGTAACTTCCTCGACTTGTTAAGCAAATCTTATCTTCGTGGTCTCTACCACATATCTCGTATCCCTTAAGTATTGATTGTATGTTTGAACTTCTTAATTCATTACCTCTTCTCAACTTCTAACCTTCACATATTTTTTGGGCATTGTAAACTTCTCTCTAAAATATTGCATGCTCCTACCACTCCATTAAACCTTTGTAACTGCTTGAGTAGAATCCTTTCTTACAACACCAAACTCAATTCGTAAGTCACCTACTCAGTTGTACATCTCTCATCATCCATGTGGATAAAGTTGGCTAAGTATCCATTGAAGGGTCTCTTTTCTCACCCTGTCTTATTACTTCAACTTAGCCTCATGCTCATCTCTATTT
This sequence comes from Leucaena leucocephala, assembly GCA_037074615.1. Lineage (NCBI taxonomy): Eukaryota > Viridiplantae > Streptophyta > Magnoliopsida > Fabales > Fabaceae > Leucaena > Leucaena leucocephala. The sequence continues at coordinate 18,672,027 of CM073515.1, read as the reverse complement.
GATTGAGGTAAATACTTTTCATAAAACTGTTTAAGTTACACTTCCTAGTTGAGCGGTTTATTCTTTTTTGTAGGGTAACTTATGTGTCATTTACTATTTCTTAACATCTTTTTCTAATTTGTAAATGACTCACTATGTCTTTTATTAAGAGGGATATTTCAACATTTTAGAGATCTTTGAATGTTCCTTCAAATATAGGCAGTTTGTGCTTACATAACTAGATATTATTTTATTCCTTAGTAAACTCTGACTGTCTTCCAGTCCCAGTCTACTCCTTACTGGACCATGACTCCTTCCTAGTCCTTTTCTCAAGACATAACAGGCTAGCAAAGTCACTATTCTTGTCATTGTGATAGCATAGAATCTATCTCTTATTACTGGTGAACTTGAATCATTTAGATCTCATATCTTGTCATAACCAAATTTTTAGGCCTAGAAGCCTAGTATGTAGCCTAAAAAAGGTATGCTACCAGGCCCTATTGAGCAGAAGTCTTAGAAGTATACAAATGATGTTCAGGGACTAAACTGTAAGTAAGTGAAAGTTTAGAGACTAAATTATAAATAGTGGAAGTCCTTGGGGCCACAATGGTCATTTTGGAAATAAAAGGGATATTTCTTGGGAATTGAGCCACCAAAGTGCTTGAGCTTGATTAGAGGCCAAGATAACATTTTAAGGGTCCAAAAACGTAGCCCAAGAGGGATGTGGGCCCAAGTGGCATTAAAATATCAGTTTAGTACTTTTTTAATAAAGTAAAGTTACTCGGTCAAAGATAGAACTGGGAAAAGTGATCAAATAAAGCTTTAGACTTATTTGGAACCATGAGGCGGCATAAAAGGTGTCCTCATAGGACCCATAATGCGCCACATGTCATGAGTTTAGAAAAAGAATAAAAAGCTAAGGACACGTGGCACAATCTCAACTGTTCATTCTAGGAAAAGACTATAGAATTCTCTGGAAGAGCTGAGTCAGCTAGTGAGGTATCCCAAAGGCCCTACCATTGTTCCACCTAGCATGTGAGGTGTCCCATGAATGATGTCACTTTGATGAGTCATTGAGGATGATGATGTTATCATGGTGTTATAGGCAAGGCTTCTTGATGAAGCTAAACAATCTGAGCCATTCATCGCGATTCAATCTAGACCGTCCACTCCACCTCCACTCAACTATAAATATCCCCACCCCCTTAAGGTGATCACATCCAAAGCATGAAAGGAAGAGAAAAAGAGAAAGAGAGAAGGAAAGAAAGAAAGAGAAATAAAGAAAGGAAAAAGAAGGAGTTATGGTAGAGCTAGGAGCAATCCAAGGAGCTTAGGGACTTGGCAACCTTAGGAATAAGGTAAGTTATTCTAGTCCCTGCTCTAATAAATTAGAAGATTGTTCTTATGAAGTTAATAGATATAGTAGAGAAATATCTCTCTTGATAAGGTTAGTTGTGAATATAAAGAAAGTTAGGGGGATGTCGGATTAAGGGTATTACCTCAAGTTAAGCATGAGTTAAGTAGAGCTATACTGATAGGATAATAATGAAGATGTTATTATGCTATGTATAGGCTCTGACCTATGAAAAGAAGGAACCTCAGAGTAAATGTTAAGGACTAAGGAAAGGCTACACGCCAGGTAGTAAACTTATCCTAAACTTGTATACATTGAATGTTATGCTTGATGTGCTATGGCTTTGTTGAATTGTGTTGCATATGTGCTTATATATGAAGCTCTGTTGCTATAATTAGTTGGGATAATTGTATTTCATATGTTACATGGAAGCATGCACATTACGCAATATTAACACTTTCACAAGCAAGCACAAGTATTCACATTAATGCATGCATTATTTAGTACTGTTTGCTACTGAGTTTTCCCCAGAAATCTCACCCTTTCCATATCAATCCAATTACATCAGGTCTTCTCAAGATGGAGGAGATAAATATACATGAAGAAACATTAATTATTTAGCATGATTGATATGTGATTCATGTATGTATAATTGCTGGAAATTGTCACTGTGAACAGTAACTCGTGGTGAGGCAGTGACCTTTGAGCTATAATTACAAATAGTAAATGATTGAATAAATATATGATATTTTTCCAGTAAATAGTAGGCATACCAATATTCAATTTGATATATAGAACTTCTCATTTACATGTCTACACATGGAGATATGATTGTTCAAAGTTGGGATCAGAAATGCTGGAATCAGGAAAGGGACACTAGATTAATAGTAAACTTTGAGTGTTGACCGATGTTGACTTGGTCAAGGAGTGGTCAACGAGTTATTTTTTCCTAAAATATCATTAAGTTAGCTTCATGTAGCAATTTGAACCACTTCATTTCAAATTTTCTAGAATTAGTTATGATTTTTTGAAATCATGTCACTTCTCTGGAATTTGCACAGTGAACAGTATTCGCTAGAGTAAAATTCCATATTGTGTAATTTGACTTCAATGACCTTAAAAGTGGTTTCAGATGCTACCATTTGGTCCCTAAGATGTAAGAAAATTAGGATGTTTCATATCTCGTCTACTGTTGTTGCTGCTTTAGCTTATTCTAAATATTTTGTACTTGGTACACTGAGTAATTAGTTTCTCTGTGATAGAATTCCTCTATTTTAGGAACATCAACTCTCTATCTATCAATTATTACATTCTTTTCTCTTAGACCGTATACTAGGCAAGTCTTTAGACAAGCCTCGGTCTAGCTTCTAAAATTTTTGTTTGAAAAAAGACTAACATTACAAAGTCTTTTATAATTTAGATCTACTCTAGATTATTGCACAGAGGATCTACTTCTAAGCATTCCTTAAATTGATTATTCATGGGTCAGTGTATCGTACAAACTAGCTCAATCGTACCTTGTGCTAATCCTCTAGTTGATAAATTTTAGCGAGCTTGGTGCCTTTATTCTCATTGTCTCTACAGCATCTAGTTGCTACCTCTAGATACACCAAATGATTCTAATTCATTTTCATATACTAATACCATTTTCTTAGGCCTTATGAATTCTTTAGCTAATATCCTATCTATCATTTTAGGTTTGGATTAGGCCTCATACTATATTTTACTCAATTTATATTAGAAGTCTTAGGGGTTTTCTCACTCCACCAACTGCTCTTACCGTCTATAACAATTATAATCAGTACAGAGAGATGACTTATATGGTTATTCTCTTCTTTTACTTTACTACTAAGTAGAAGCACAAACTCCAACACGTATAATACCAAGCCAACATGTTGTAGGACTGTATACCTGCTCATGAATGCATAGCTTTAATAGCGGAGCTCAAGCATTCCTTTCCTTAATATGCACAGCTCTAACACTCAGAGCTTGTACAACTTTATCACATGGAGCTTGCACTGCTATAATATTTGGAGCTTTAGCATATTTTATAAAATAACATAGTGCTTGGCATTTTATGCAAGGAGTAAGTTCTTGGCATTTTATGCAAGGAGTAAAAACTCTCACTTATTATTTCATCTGTAGCATAACATTCAACATCTTATCCCTACCAAAAGGAAGCCTCTCTATCTGTTTACAAAGTCAGTAATAAAATCATCTTCTTGTTCATAAAATTAGGGAGAGGACATATACCAGTCTATTCTTTCTTATATGCTTAGTACCTTGTTAAGCTCTGTCTCTAAGATTATTTCTTGGCCAATATACTTTTATTGGGTAAAGTCAACTCAGATTGCCTTACCTCAGCTATATTCTCTTTATTCTTAATGGAGGACATATTCTTCTGCCATAGCAATATCAACCCCATCTTGATTATATCCCCTTTTTACATGGATATGGTATGTTGCTCAATTTGAAGCAATATCAACTCTGATTTGGAGGACTAGTTCCCAATTCTTAAGAAAAACTGAATGCACAAAAATTTTATACCTCGTATTCCTTACTCATGAGCCCCTCAACCTAACACCAAAACTTAGTAGTTATTAACAATATCAGGAACATACTTATCTCTCATCATACTATCTCCCCGTATATATCTGTCTCATTATATATCTCTTATTATCTCTTTCTATTAATCCCCGAAAAATTACTAAGGTTGTTTATCTTTAGCTTACTATCTCCAAGATCATGTTTATTAATTTAGGAATCTAAGATAACTATTATGTCAGGCCATCTTACCTTAACTAGGATATATTCATTCATTTAGATTAGGTTGCCACTTTACCCTACTATTGGGTACAGGGTATAGACTCAACCCTTAACTGTCTTATCTAACTCTTAAGCATTACTCTTTATGAGACAAGAGAGTCTCTTAATCTGTGGCTACATTTCCCTTAATCACTATTATTCATACTTAGTTTTATTCCATCATAATATCTCAACTTGCCTGTAAGACTTATGTTTCCCTAACCTAAAGGACTTATGTGTCCTTGGCCTCACTGTGATCCATAACTTAGTCAATTGCTTTCTTTCACTTAATTGAGAAAAGGTCTGACTCATATCTCTCTACTATTCATACTTTTAAATTTCTCTTATCCTCAAGGATCATTATCAGGCAGGAAACTGTAAGGAATTGGAAGACACGCAGCGGAAATTAATTTAAAATTTTTTCCATTCCTTGCCAGGATCTACCGTATGTGTTTAAGTCAAGTGGGAAGAAGCATTACCCTCAGTGTTTCTCAGCGACTTCCACAGCTTCTCTCCGTGGCTGGTGATATCTTTCCGATCGTAAGGAGACGTCCACAGCTTCTCTCCGCGGCTCCTGCTCTCTTTTTGATAGCAAGAAGTCGACTCCTCAGGTCGTCTTCCTCTACTAGTATCCAAACGAACAGCGTTCCAACCACAAACGACGTGCTAGCGTCTCCTGTCCCTCCAAGGCTTTCTCAAGAGTTCATCCTCTTTGTCTCTACTTCAGCAGTTTCTTATCTGCAAACCTTTTGCAGATTCCGTTCGGCCCTTTTTGTGTTATGTGTTTTTTTCAAAACGTAGCTCCTAAAAGCGGATATATAGGATGCTCTACGTTTTTCTCAACCGAATTGGATTTTGGAATTAATCTATATTAATTCCGAATACAATATCACATATTGTATAATTTGATAAGAAACCAATTAAATAAATAATATTTATATTAAATCCGTCCCACAAATTTAATTCACCTATTTATTTAATTTAAATAAAGATAAGATTGGACTGTATTTGATTTATTCTCATAAATTAAATTTGAGATATCCTATCAATTTGAATTTTAAATTCAAACGTGATAGAGATTTAATTTATCCTTATAAATTAAATCTCGTAAATATCTCTTATATGAGATATCCTATCAATTTGAATTTCAAATTCAAATGTGATAGAGATTTAATTTATTCTTATAAATTAAATCTTGTAAATATCTCTTATATGAGATATCCTATCAATTTGAATTTCAAATTCAAACGTGATAGAGATTTAATTTATCCTTATAAATTAAATCCTATATATCCCTTATATATAATATATATACGAATTTATATATATACGAATATAAATATAAATAAATATATACATCAACCCTGGATCATTCATTGAATCTAGACACGTCTTAGATTTAATGAATCTGGACATCATAGCTCGTGTTGGGCTATTTTGTGTGTGACCCTGTAGGCCCATATGAAGTTGGCAGTGGGCCATTTGCTATACTGGCCCACAAGTCACAAGCGGTCTCTAGCAAGACATAACGACTACCCAAATCATATGAGAATCGATAAATTATGTAACCTTTTATACAACCATATCATGTCCCTTCTATCACGCGATATTTTGGTCATGGATGAGGCATGGATAATGTCATCCTCCTATTCCTGACCTTTACTTTCTCGATCCCTGAGTAGTCTGACTATAGAATAGAACTACCTTTCCATTACAGTATGTCCATACATTTCTCAGACTTACTCATCGAGGGGCCCAGTAATATCTCTCTACGAATATGAGGGACAAATTCCATCTTGACCATTCACATTCCTCCGCATAAAAAACCACTAAGCCCGAACATAGTCTTTATGATCACTCGGTCAAAAGTGACTTTTGACTAGGCCAAAGCTGAGCGTTTGTCATGTAGGAATCCATGATGATCTCAGGTCAAAGGGCATAGTGACATGGTTTGTATATGAGACAAGATTATGACGTAACCCATGCAACTCTCTCATAGCGGGTCGGTCCAACACCTTGTACTCTTACATGTGTATATGACTTTGATTTATATCTCTATACATCTTTAAAGTCATACTGGTCTTATTTCATCTCTGCTCCTGCACAGATGACCGACCAGGGACATTTAGGATAAGATCATGAATTATCCAAGGATGGTCATCACAGTAAACATGCAAATAATATGATAACACAATTAATAAATTCATAAATAAATAATGTTCATAAGACAATGATTGGCCCCTAGGGCACGATTTCCAACAACCTCCCACTTGCACTAGGTACAATCATTAATTTGAGTAATTTCCATTGACCTAACATGACGCTCATGCTTTGCCTGCACAAGCGGCTTTGTTAGAGGATCAGCAACATTGTCTTCTCCTGCTACTTTGCATATCTTTATATCACCTCTATCGTTGATTTCTCTGATGAGATGAAATCGCCTGAGTATATGCTTCGTCCTTTGATGTGACCTAGGCTCTTTGGGCTGTGCAATGGCACCGCTATTGTCACAGAGCAAAGTTATTGGATATGAGATGGTAGGTATCACCCCTAGTTCCGTTCACTCAGCATTAAACCTGCCCTTAATCGATTAATTGTAATTAATGGATTGGTTAACCAATTAATTTACTGAACATATATTTTTTCTTGAATAAAGATATTACTATTAATTGATTGGTTAATTTATTAATTTAAATTAATCTGTTAACTATTCTATTAATCAGGCAAGTATCAAATTTATGAAATTCAAATATAAACCAATTAATTGATTAATTTATGTTAACATTTAACTGTTCGATTAATTTGTGTTGAAATATTTTATGATTCAATTCTTCCAGACATATTAATCGACTAAGCATTCGATTAATTTCATAAACTTTAGAAATTTTGAATATCTCTCTATTCAAGCTAAAAACTGATTTCATATCCTCATAAATTATATATGACTGATTTAAGTGAAAAAAATTCTTATGTTTCCCATTAATCTTCATAATAAACTTTTTGACAAACTTGTATTTATAAAAGTACTTCATATATGCTTAAATAATCCAATTAGTATGATGCTCTCTTTTTGTTTGACACGTTAATTCTAGTTAATCAATTGGATAATCAATTAATATAGCATAATCTTTGAAAAAAGCAAACTCTTTATTTGATCTTGAAATATTTATAAGTGAATTGATTTTATACACTTGATCATTGATTGAAATATCAAACATGAATTCATCTGATTGAAAATGCATCATTTTACTATCATTCTTATTGTAATTGATTTTATACTACTTAATTTAATTTCATCAAATGTTCACTTCAAATATTTATCTACTAACAATTGAATCAAATGAAATGTTTATAGGATTAAGAACATAAGTTTAGATTCAGTTTAGTTCAAAGCTAGAAATGAGAATAGACCGAGATCAAAGTCAACAGAATTTCAACAATAAAAGGGCATTTTATGTCAAAAGCCTCAATGGCCACAATGGCTAGTTCAATTGTCATATTTCCAACAGAAAGAAAGTTCAATAAAAGAAACCTCAATGGGAAATTATGCTTAACGGACACAAGAGGATAGGACTATGACGAGACATCAAGAATAATATAAGAAAACTCTATTAGTCATTTAACTCTCTGTTTATGATGTATTATTTCATTGAAAAATATCATGTTCTACAATGTTTATCATTCACTATATCAGAGAGAGAGAGCCTAAAATCCCTTTATTCTTTTCTTGTCCATGAGCAAACCTTGGAATCAGGGGATTCAAGGTTGTGTTTTGCTTGTATCTGTTTAAGGGGGAGGGGTGCCATCGGAGTATGGTGTAACTTCATATTTGAGGTGGTTCTCTATTAGCCATGAAAATTGAGATTGTAAAGGCTACCAAGAGTCTATTATAATCTTGGTAAATAGTGAATTAAAAATCTCAGTGGGGAGCTGATGACTAGATGTAGGTCAAGGAATGATCGAACTAGGATAAATCTCGTGTGCAATTTCTTTCTTCTTTAACCCTTTGACTTCCAGTATTTTCAATTTCAAATGAAATTATCTCAAATTGGTTTGTTTCACTTATCAAAAGTCACAAGAGTTTTAAAAGTTTTAAAAAGTCGTCAATCACCTAATTCACCCTCTCTTAGGATATTCAACTTATCTACCTAGAGAAGCAAGAAAGAAAATTTGGTATTCAATTCAAGTATAGAGACATAAACTAAGCCATGGGATAATCGGTACTTGAGATAGTCTGGATATATTAGTTATTGAATGAAGTTGGTCTTAAGAATACGTTGCCAGCAAAACTGTGTGCTAGCAAGGATGCTCTACATATAGCCTCCAACTCTGTGATCTCCTTACTAAAGTTACGAATGGGGCTTGTGTTTCTTTGTAACAAATTAGGCGTGACTAACGTCTACACTCCAACTTGAGGGGGAATATAGAGATATCTCATATCTAGGATTTGATATGGGATTTGATAGTATATGATTAGGATATTATTCTCTCTTGATGAGCCATTAATACAAGAGGCTCCTCTCCCTTTTATACATATGTATAGCCTCCCTCATGAATAATATACAAAAATATTCCATAATTCTCTATGAGAAATAATGGCCAAAGTAATAAACCATATTGTTTTGAGATTAAATACATATATATATCTCCAAAGCAATTCACAGTTCCAAGCCACTACCCATCAGAAGTGGTAAACATTCTTGTGATGGGAGGTTCAGTATAATGTAACTACTTATCTTGCATCACACAAGATGGAGTAAAGCCATGCACCAATCTTGAATTGCCCACATCCACAACCTACAACATTCATGGAAAAAAGTATTAACAAAATGAACACATACACAGAGACATAATGGTTCAAAAAGTCATTTCACTTCTGTAAAGCCACGTCATGAAGTTTTAAAGCCAAAGGTGAAACTATTAAGGAGCCTAGTGTGTGATAACATCAATTTACACGTTATTTTGCAAACTTTTTGAGCCATAAAATGAATCATTAAAATTCTATAATCAAGTAATTTTAAAAAAATTAGTAATAAAAATTGTGACAATTATAACCATTTCTCTTAATAAGAATTATGTTAATAATTTCTCTCATGTCTTTAATTCATAAAATAAACTAAGACCTTCAATACCAAAACATTTATTAAAATTTAAAACTTTTTTAGAATATTCATTGCCACATCCAAATTTTTTTCTTATATGTATAAGACTGATAAAGGAAAAAGGTTTGGAAAGGATTGTGATGATGAATAGAGAAGAAAAGATGATTAAACAAAGGTTTAGGCCAAAAGCCCAGGATATAGCCTAAAATATATAAGTTATCAAGCCCTGTTGAGTAGAAGTCCTAGAAGTATACAGATGATGTTTAGGGACTAAATTGTAAATAAGAGAAGTTCAAGGATTAAATTATAAATAGTGAAAATCCCTGGAGGCATAACGGTTATTTGAAGAAAGATAGTGACTAAATTGAAGAGTCTAAAGATCCATGATAAAAAATGAAAGTAGACATAAGTTTTGGGCCATTAAGTATAATTATAAAAAGTTGACGGCCTAAAGTGTAATTTTTAAAAATTTTGGGGCAAAATGGTAATTATGAGAAAGTTGAACCAGAAAATGTCCAAAACTATTCAGAATTATTTTAGCTCCAAATTTTCTCAATAAATAGAGAAAATTATTCTAATCAATTTAACACAACACATAATTTTGATTTGAGGTCCCGATAAATTGATATGAATTGTACAGTATCCTCTGAATCTCATAATAAGATAAAATTTGACAGTAAATTCTTATAATTAATATAAGAATTTATGAAATTGGCAGAAATAAAAAATGAGTCATGTACAATTAATTATGGAATTTACGATAAAAAAGGACACCAATAAAGGGTTTAATGGAAATGTATATAATTTTTATCAAATAAGATAGTCCCCATACCCTAATTCTAAGTAGTAAGTACTTTGATAAGTTAGGGTATTTGTTAGGATAGTTAGCATTGCTTATTTAAGCTAGTCTTGCAGGAGTAGATATGGGATTTTATAAAGTTAAATTAGAGCCATAAGTTCATAAGGGAGATCCTCGGCCAGTAATGATTTATGAAGATAATGTATATTTAGACTTTGATCCTCTTTCAGATAGTAAAAAGAGTTTAGATAATAGTATAGGGGATCAGTCAGAAAGGTCTATATTAGAATATCCCATAGATATTTCTTTAGATTCAAACATGTAGTCTGGAGATTATGTAGAGACTCAGCCTGAAGTTGTGCATGTATCAGATGATGATAAGTCTAGTAACTCTATACAATATAAGTTTGTTAGAATGCCCTCTAATCCTGATGTAAGCTCTATTCCTCTGATAAGATGACAAATTATGGCTAAGGAAGCTGAGTACTAATACTTAGTTATAGGTATACCAGATATTGTTACTCCTCTACCAAAGACCAAGCTACAGTCTATGATAGTCCCTTCCTATTCTTGTAGTCCAGGAATATATGACTCTATAGATAAATATCAGTGAGATATTCCTAGTCCAAGTCAACCATTTCCTTCTTTGTCAAATGCAGATAATGTTGAGTATATCAGTCTCAAGGAAGTTGTGGAAAGTGAATTACTCAGTCTAGGTGAAGGGATGAATAGAAGTAAAAATCAAGAGCAATCATCCTACTTGCATTTTCTCAATATTGTAGTAGGGATGATAGATAGATATTTAATGAATAGCATGAATCTGAATCAGGTTTATATTTTAGAAGACTGGTATGAGATGGTAGTAAGTCAGATACCACCATATACCCCTATGTGTCATGCAGAGTTAAGTGAGTTTTTGGCGAATGATATACAGGGATGGTATTTCTATATGCATAAGTACTTGCAGTTCACTATCCCTTAGAAATGAATTTAAATAAAGTTGAGGAGTAGTACAAATATATAAATAGTATAAAGTAAAGTAATTACATAGATGTATAATAGTTATTACATACAATGTATATATAGTTGACATGTATGTAATGTATGCACATATACTGTGATGACATCAAATATGAGTTTTGATATGATATAATGAAATGATTGTTGATTAAACATCTATGTGAATATGTTCCCTATTTAATTTAATTATGATAGATAGATATACATGAGTTTCAAGTGACTTAAATTCATTAAAGTCAAGAACAAGAATCGGCCGTTGGTAGAGTAAAGACTAGACAAAGAACATTAGAAGAGAATGTTTAGAGAAAGCTATGTCCAAGTCGTGATATAAAGGCGTTTAGGTCGCGACTAGAAGTCACAGAAAAGTAAAGTGGTGACAAGTTAGGTCATAGGACACAACTAATATGCATAAAGCAATTCAAGACGTGACGAGAGAAGACCTTTGGACGTTATTGAAGGATACAGAGTTGTCGAGTCATGGAGAGTAGATTGAGATTGTCGTTACTAAAGTTCATAAAGAATATGAGTCACGACTAGCCAAACTCAGGGCATGACTAGGATACACAAAGATCCAATTATGAGAATAAAGATGCCAATCTCACTAAAGTTTATCAGTTAAAGGTTTAGCACAAGGTATAGGCAAGCCAAATAGTATGAGGTACTGAGATATAGAAGATTAGTTTGAAAAGATTTTTAGAATAAATCCTCTGTGTGATCACCAGGAGTCAATTTACATTATGAAAAACTTTGTTCAGTTAGTCTTTATTGAACAAAATAATCAGAAGTTAGATTGAGACTTGCCTAAGAATAAGCCTAACACATGGCTTAAGGTTAGAGCTATGATGGTTAATAGATAGAGACCTAATGTTTCCAAATTAGAGGAAACTCCATCATGAAGAAACAGTAACCTAGTAGACCTAGGGTAAAGCACCCCAGGGAGAAAAAGTAATAGTAATAGATCCATGCGACTCAAGTTCGCTAGGATTAAGAGATAGACTAGAAAGGAACCAAAGTCTGATCAAGAGCAAACTATGACTGATATATAAATAGAAAGAGTTAAGAGATAGTAAAGAGATATAGAAGTACTCCATAGAGATGGAGATTGATCCGCTCATTTGAGAAGTTTTTTTCAATATTTTTACAAGAAATATTCCTCTCAATTAGATATGTGCGTAGTAAGGTTAAGAGTTAAAGTAGGGAAAGAGGAACCCTTTGATAAATACTTAGCCGAGTTCATCCATATGAACAATGAGAGTTGAATGACTAAGAAGTTAATTAATGGATTGAATTTCATATTACAAAGAAAGAATTTTTCTCAGGTAGTTGCAAAAGTTCAATAAAGCAGTATATGTATGTAGGATTAGAAATATAAATGTATGATGTCTAGAGAGAGAAAGGTAGCCACATATTAAAAGATAAAGGAACTCCCCAATTTAAGAAAAAGTAATGATCAAGAGTCAGATAAAGTAATAAAGGGTTGAATCTATACCCTAGTAGGAGGGTAACGTGGCAGGCTAATTAGATGAGTAATTATCTCAGGTTCCTGAATGAATGAACAAGATTTGATAAATAATGTTGTAGAGGAAAGAATGCTTTAAAGTTTACCTAGTTAATTATTTAACTATAGTATGTGTATGATAGATAGTTGAGCAAATTATGTGATGATGATATGACTTATATTGCTATAAGTTATGATGAACAGTTGCATCTCCTTGCATATTATGCATGTTAGAGTATGCTATGATGAATGAATATTCTCCTTCTGCATTCCATGCAGGGTAGAGTATATATGATGAGAAAATTATGTTGCTCCTATACCATATGACATGCAATTAGATAATTTAACCTGGTAATGATAAAGCAATAGAAAAGTGATAAACGGGATAGTTAACCAATTAATCCCCAAAGATTAAAATGACAGTTTATAACTAGACAATGATAGTCAGTTTGACAAAGAATAAGATTAGAGATGGATGCTAGTGGCATACTTATGGACATACGAGTATAGTACTCAGGGCATATCCCTTCCATAGGGATGAGATACATGAATGATGGGCCATGAACATGAAATGAAATGAGACATATTTATGAAAGATAATGCAACTCTAAGAGGGAGCAGCATCTATGTAATAAAAGTTAATGTTCTCACAATGCAGCTAGATTGCTTATAATAGGGTCAGATTGCTCTTGAGATAAAGCAAAGAGAATGGATAGTGTAGCTCATATTTGGCCATGTCTATCATATGAGATGTACATATTATAATAGTTATGTGCATAGTAGATCCTATATAGCTCTCTATAGTAAGGGATATAAGAGAAATTTCTGAGTGATAGAGGAAATGAGTGAAGTCTTAACAAATAATATTGGCTTTTGTGATCAGTCTTGGGGAATTATTTGTTAAGTTAGCAACTAAGTGGAAGTGGCTAACCTTGTAACTTAGTCTGCTAGTTTTAGGTCTTCTAGAGATGAAAATACAGTAAAACTTAATTGAAGTAGATTCTAGAGTATCACAGTTAGATCCTAACATGTCTCATAAAGAATAGAATTCTAAGGTTGCAGTTAGATCCTGAAGAGGCTTACGGTAGATCACAATTAGATCCCGATGTCACAGTAGACCTAGCCTAAGAAAATGAATGAGCCATAAGTACAGTATTTCTTTAGAAAGATGATTACTAAGGGCAAAGTTAAGATAAGGAAGCCTCACAAGTTGGTTAACTCATAACAGAGAGAGTACCAATGATGTTAATTTTAGATAGCCTTATTATTATTATGGACTGAACTCAAAATATTCTTACACAAAAAAATGAATTAAGTATCAAGTATTTATGAGTTTGTAGATAATATGCCTAAGAAAGAGAAGAATATCATGAGATATGAGAAATGATCAAATAAGAATAAAGAGATCCCTAAGATGAGGGTAAAGAGAATGAGAATGAAAGCTAGATAGATCTTTTAGATGAGGATAAAGAGATTAAAAGGTCAGAGAGACCTAGAGAAGAGGGTTTAAGATAGAACACAGATTTCTGAGAAAGAGAATATTAAGACTCAAAGCCATACAAAAAATAATCTAGCCTTAACCCAGCAGCACGCTTAACTGAAAAGTGTTTAGGCAAGAGTAGCACAATGATGGGTGACCCTTAGGAAGTGATGAGAAAATATGTAAATGCCACTGAAGTTTGTCATACATGCACAAAAATATGTAAAGTGATAGAAAGAGTTATGGAAAGTTAGAAATGGTTATGAATGGTAAGGGATTAAGACCCTTATGTCAAGTCCAAATAGAGTGGATTTGAAAGGAAAGATTTAGATTACAGTTTTATGTCAAGAGGAAGTTAGAAAGACTTCAGAGTAAGATCTTTCTTAGAAAATGTTTCTCAAAAATTAGTAAAATTATAAGTTAAAGAGAATGTTAGACTAATGATATCTTAAGTTATATTATGAGAAGGCAAGATATGTCATGATACAATTATATATGACAAGATACGCCATGATATGGTGTGAGAAGCACGTACTGAGATACACTATGAGAAATATGTAATATGATACATAATGAGAAATATGTATTGAGAAGTATAATATAAAATGATTTTATAGCTAATTTTGTAAACAGATAGAAATACTCCATTTTGGTAGGAACAAAATGTTTGAATGTTATGCTACAGATGAAATAGCAAATATGAGCTTTTACTCCTTGGATGAAATGCCATACATTATGTTATATTGGTAAAATATGCTAAAGCTCCAAATGTTATAGCAGTGCAAGCTCCATGTGATAAAGCTGTGCAAGCTTCGAGTGTTAGAGATGTGCATATTAAGGAAAAGAATGCTTGAGCTCTAATTTTAGAGCTTTGCATTCATGAGTAGGTATATTGTCCTATAACATGTTGGCCAGGCATTATGCATGTTAGAGTATGTGCTCTTACTTAGTACTAAAATGAAGAAAGACTAATTACATAAGTCCTCTCTTTGTACTGTGCTAAATTTTTAAAGATGATACAAGAACAATTAGTAGAATGATAGAATTTCTAAGAAAAGAAGTACGATGATATGAAAACAAAAGTTGAAGCTTTGCAGATGTTAAGAAACACTGCTAGATACTCAGATAAGTAATAAGATATATGCACTAAAGAGTATGATGAGTAGTTAACGGAAACTCCAAAAAATAGTAATATTTAAGAGAGTTTGATATGAAAGAAATGGACACTGCTCACAAGTTTAGTATAATGAGTCATCCATAAATGAATAGATTCATAGCAAGTAAGCAAATAACATAATGAAGTAGAGTTTAACTCCGATTGAGTTGATTCAGAAAAGCAGAATAATGACATCAAAGATATGAAGATCGCAGATATTGTAAGAACTATGCTAGATATCGAGATAGAATATAAGATATAGATACCCTAATCCTTAGTCATGGAGTAGAAAGAATATAGGGAGAAGATATATCTATGATAGTTGACTAAGGTACTAAGTAAATTTCGAGAACAAAATTTATTTTAAGGGGGTAAAAATGTCATATCCTAATTTTTCTATATCTGTATAAGACTAATAGAGGAAAAAGGTTTGGAAATGATTGTCATGATGAATAGATAAGAAAAGATAATAATTAGACAAAAGTTTAGGCCAAAAGCCCAGCATGTAGTTTGAAATAGGTAGGCTACTAGGCCCTGTTAAGCAGAAGTCCCAGAAGTATAAATATGATTTCAAGGACATAAATAATGGAAGTTCAGGGACTGAATTGTAAATAGTAAAAGTCCCTAGAGGCATAATAGTTATTTTGAAGCAAGAGAGGAACTAAACTGAAAAGTCTAAAAGTTCCATGATGAAAAATAAAAGTAGACATAAACTTTAGGCTATTAAATATAATTATGAAAAGTTGATGGCCTAAAATATAATTTTTAAAAATTTTGGGGTAAAATGGTAATTATGAGAAAATTGAGCTAAAAATGGCCCAAAACTGCCCAAAATTATTTTAGTCCCAAATTTTGCTAGTAAATACAGAAAATTATTCTGATTAATTTAACGTAACACAGAATTTTGATTTAAGGTCTTGATATTTTGATATAAATTTCTGAAAAAAGGGAAATTAGTATAATATTCTCTGGGCCTCATAATCAGATGCAATTTGGAAGTAAATTTTTATAATTAAAATAAGAATTTATGAAACTTACAGAAGTAAAAACTGAGTCCTGTAGAATTAATTATGGAATTTACGGTGAAAAAGGATATCGATAAAGGGTTTAAAGGAAATGTATGTAATTTTTATCAAGCCTTATGGGTCTCAAAAAATTATGAGACTTTATAAGAAATTTATTTTATATTAGAATGAATTTCTAAAAATTTTATAATCGATAAAAGAGGTGTTTAAAATTTATCTCAAAAATCAAGGTTATTTAAGGATATCGGTATAGGAAGTGCCCTGAGATTTGTGCCAATTAGCAATTGGCCCAAGTAAGGCCAAATAATGGCATCATGCAGTAACCCAATAAGTCCCAAAAGTTATTTTGGAGCCCAAGTCCAATAATAGATAATTTATGAATTTTTAAAAAAGAAAAGAACAGAAATTAAGGAAGGTTTAAGGGAATGCTAATAAATTGCTAAGAATTTCACATGGTGGACCCCACAAATAGCACACATGGCGTCAAGCAAGGAGGAAGAGAATATTTTTATCAAGTGAACTTATCTCAAATTGGCTTCTAAGGCAAGCCAAGATCAAGAGCAAATATGGACCCTTGGATTAAATAGTGTTTAAGTGCATATTGGCCTTTCATTCTTCATAGGATTTTTCTATAAATGTCCTCCCATTTTCTGCCCAAAACCATGGTTGTTGAACCCTTGGGGAGGTGGTACCCAAATGGAAGCTCAATCAAAGACAAAGAATAATCCAAGGTCCAAAATTCAAGCTAGTTAGGGATTAAAGTAAGTAATATATCCTAGCTTATTTTCCTTTAATTTGGGGGCTTAAACTTAGGGTTTTTGTGGAATAAAGTTGAGCTTTATCTAGGGTATATGTGCTATCCAAAATCCTAGATGAAAGGAGAAAGAAGAAATTAAAGTTAGAGCTATGTGATTAGTGCTTAAATAAGCTAGTTAGATGATTGGTTATTGAATCAAGTTGATATTATTGGAAGAGACCTTTTGGTCTAAACTGGTCATGATAGAGGGAGATAGAATTTCAATGATCTAATGCTTTCATTGAATTTATATGATGATTTTGTGTAGGATTGGATAGGTTTTGAACTTTGGAAGCATTTGAATTTAAATTGTAATTCTTAGAAGTACTGTACTGTTCATACACATAAATAGTGATTGGAATTTTATGATTTTGATGCTTCCAATGGTTTTAAAATGAAAATTTGTGTGGGATAAAGTAGAGAAACAAGTATTGGAAGAATTGGAATCAAAATAAGAATTTTTGAAAGAAAAATTAGAGTCATGCAATTCTATCTAGAACAGTGTATAGTTGCTGGAATTTGGGAATTTTGAGTTCATAAATGGATTCAGAAGGCTATATTGTGTAGGATAAGGTCAAGACATCAATTGGTTCAAATACCAAGTTAATTAGTAAAGATTAGAGAAAGTTATGTTAGTTAAAGTAAGTTCAATGTACAAGAAAGTTAGATTGTAATGAATGGATGATAACGCTATGTTAGGAATTTATTGGTGTGCTCAAAAAGGGTTGCCACACATCGAGGAGAAGTGAGAAGGAAGAAGCAAAGATAAAGTAAAGGAAAGTCAAACATGTGAGGTAGTAAACTATCATAAACTTGTATGTATTAGATGTTATGTTTAGTTGTACTATGACTATGTTGAATTGTGTTGCGTATGTGTTTATAATTGAAGCTCTGTTTCTATTATTACTTTGACCAATTGTATTTCATATGTTACATAGAAGTATGCATATTACACAATGTTAACACTTTTACAAGCAAGTACAAGTATTTACATTAATACATGCATTGTTTAGTACCATTTGCTACTGAGATTTCTCCAGAAATCTCACCCTATCCATGTAATCCCAATCTCAACAGATTTATGAATGATAAAATAGGATGAAGAAGCATGAAGAGAAGTTAGGAATTAAAAGTATACATTTTACATGAACAATTGTTATATGTAATGATGTTATATGACCAAAATGAGCAGTAATAAATATGTAATGCAAAATAGTAAATGATGGAATAAATGTATAAAATTGTATAGAAATTTATCTAACATGTCAAGCTTCGTTTTGACAATAAGTACACCTTATTTTGATGTCTATACAAAGAGAATGAATTTTCCAAAGTCAAGGACCAAAATTTATTTTTAGAACTTTTGACCAAATAAATAGTAATATTTGACGATTAAACTGTATTTATTCACTAAGCATTTGGTCAAGAACTTATTCTTTCCCTAAATTTCAAGATGTTAGCTTTGAGTTGGCTTTTGAACCACTTCATTTTGATTTTTCTAAAATTAATTATGATTTTTTGAAGCTCATCGTATAATCTAGAATACCATATGAACATTAATTCTTGAACAGTAAAAATTTCAAATTTAGCTAATGGACTTCAAATGTCATGTAAGTGGTTTTAAATGCTACCGAATAGTTCTTAAGATGTACAGAAGTAAGAATGTTACATTCATCCCCTTTACATGATCAATAATAAATTTATCAAGAGTAGTATGTTAAGATTGAATTACTATTTCAATTTTTTTCTTAACTTCATTAAAGCCATATTCATACTTTTTATTTGACATCTCATACACTAAAAGATATATAAAATAAAAATTAAACACTCACTATTTCATATTAAAAAAAGCAAAATAAATAGTTAAGGAAAACATAACAAATGCACCAAGCAACAAGCAGCTCAAATCCAAAGCTAAAGAGTTGTTATTCGTGAAAAAATTAAAATGTTGAGTCCTTTAATACTACAAATTGGCATCACAAGCTGATCAAAGAATGATAAAAATGTTTTACCCAAAAAATGCTAAAATAAACAATGGCTGGATCCAACTCACCTAAACTTTTTTTTACCAAAAATAAAAACAATGGTTAACATGGGAGGGATGAGATATGATATGAAAAGTTGGAAGAAGAAAGATGAATCAAGACTTATAAAGAAAGAAAGTTATAGCCTTGGTCCATTTGAGACATTAAGAAAGATAAATATTGTTATAGGAAAGAAAGTCAAACATCCATCTATAATAGTAAGGAAAGAATAAAAGCAATAACCTCCTAAAAGAGGTTAAAGAAACAATCTCTACCATTCTTCTTTGGCATACATCTTGCCTATGTTTTATATATATGTACCATATAATTATACAATAATTATATATAGGAACACTAATGCAGGTGGCATGTAGGCCTAAACTGCCTAAAGGGTGCCAAAGCCTTGCATTTCTCATAACCATAGGAAAGCATGTTCTTCACTCCAAATAACTTAGTTTAAATATCATTGTGAATTCGGTAAAGATTGAAAGACAACAAACAATAAATTGTATGACAAAGATAAATATAGATTTCACTTGCAAGCATCAACTCATGTAGTACATACAACAAATATCTACAGTTGAAAGTGTCTAACATTAACATTAGTATTTGTTCATCCAAATGTGTAGTAATCACATCATGTCAACAACCACACCAGTCACTCAAAACATACTCTATGGAACAAACATCAAGAAGAAATCACTTTTCAAGGAACTATAGACGTTACCATATTTTTTAGAAAATTATGATTGGAAGTTCCAAAAAGATGATATTTAAAGAGAAAAAGTTTGTGCCCACTTACATATATATATATCTTTTTATCATGCCCAGCTACTATCAACCTTGAGGAATCATCAGTAAAAATCATAGAATGAGCAAAAGTAGTTTATTCAGGAATTTCCTTTTCCCAACACTCCATGTACATTTTCAAACTTTAGACCTCTTCAATTCAAATAGACTGGGTTTCACATGATCAGAGTATGCAAATAGTATACCTGAATTAGCAATGGTGCTACAAATTATCTTCTGAGATGACTTGCTCTTTAATTGAGCAAGCATATCAGTTTTCGTAAAGCCCTAAATATTAAGATGTGTAACATCAGGGAAGACACCTTTTTTGGGTTGTACAGAAAGAATATATAAGCAATGAGAATGAGGTTGTAATGATCAAACTAGTGGCTAGTTAGCCTTAAAAGCTTTAATACCATGTTATGGACCACTTGATTCCTAAGGACTAAGCTAAAAGAAGTTATATTAATAAATATATAATCTCTAACAGTGACTATGGCCTGGGATTTAACCTTTGCAACTTAATAATGCGATATAGGTTGGCTATCGGTAATTAGGAACTGGCAAAAACAACATTTAAATATCTATGTTATATCATAATATTAAAGTTTTATAAGGATTCTAATACTAAAATTTGAGCAGCTGGAAGATTTTTTTTATTCTTTTACCACAAACTTGCCTAGAGTAATTTAGTAAAATTACCATTAATTATAATGATAGTTTGAACAAATTATTATTTAATTTTGATCAGTTAATTTGCAACCTTTTTTATCCAATTCTTAATTAGATACTGAGGGAAAACTCTTAGATATTCAATGAAAAAGCTACTCTATAGAGTGGAAGTCTTATAGAGCAAAATCTAAACAAGAAAATAACCCTCACTCTACATTCAAGAGGCACAGAAAACTCTCTCAATTCAATCATCAGATTTCTCATACCTCCCGAACAACTAGACCCATGTTTATATACTCCTCCTCTCTCTAACCGTCACATTAGGAATTCCCACAAATACCCACGTTCACACTACTACAAAAAAAATTGATTTTCAGTCGCCGCTGAAGGTTTAAAAGTTGCCATTAAAAGTCACCGCTGAAGGTTTAAAAGTCGCCATTGACTTTTGGTTGCTATCAAGTCACTGTGCCATATCCTAAATGTTTCCCTATCTGTATAGTACTGATAGTGCAAAGAGGTTTGGAAAGGATTATGACAAAAATCAGAAGAAATAATAAAGGTTAGATAAGTCTTAAAGAAAGATAAGGACCTAAACGAAAATTGAAAATGGTTAAAGGCCAAAAGTTAAAGTAGAAATAAATGTTGGACTAAAAGTGGTAATTTCCAAAAGTTTAGGGACCTAAATGTAATTAAGCAAAAAGTCAGGGACATAAATGTAATTATAGAAAAGATCAGTCTGGAAAGGATTATAACTGCCCAAAAGTTTTTTAGTCCCACATTCTATTAGTAAATAGAGGAAGTTACGCTGGTTAATTTGGCATGATACAGAAATTTTATTAGGGCTCCAGACAGTAGAAAATTATCTGATAGTCTAAAAGTTATTTGAATTATTATGAGATTCCATAGACATCAGATATAAGTGGGGGAATTACAGGAAAGTGTGTCCTACAGTGTTAGATGTTATGAATTGGACAGAACCTCAGAAGAAGTCCTGTATAAAAAGTTATTCCCATAACAGTGAATTTTGAAGGGAGTTTAATAACACTCGTAATCCGATACTGGAACTTATCGGTATGTGAGCCTAGATGAAATGAGACTAGATGACCTCATATATAGGCCCATGATGACGCCAAGAAGGGCCTAAAACCCAAGGTACCAGTCCATCAATAGAAGGGGCCAGTGTCCAGAAAAAAATGCGAAATTACAAAAATACCCCTTGATGCCCAGATTATACTAGAGATGGATGAAGGGCATTTTGGTCACCTGGTACAGGCTAAAAATGTGGTGCATGGTATAAATATGATATTTGAGCCCAGATACACCCTGAGCCAGTATAAAGAGGGGTAAAATGATGATTATGCCCTTAGGGTCAAATAGTATAAGAAAGGACACCAAGGGTATTTTAGTCATTTCCCAAGGAATAGATGGCAGATAAATACTCGGTATAACCATGTCAAGGGTATGAGAAGTCTAGACATTGATTTCTAGGATAGAATACATATCCTAGCATATTATAGAAAAATTCAAAACAGAAAATAGTCCGGTTGTTATGAAACTGCTCTGATCGGTACCGGATTGGACTAAAATTTTTCTAGAATCTTCCTTACACTATGAGCATGACAACTAGCCCTCTTAGGTGTCCCATGAGCTTTCCCACATGATGTCATAATTATTCTTTTATGAAAAAGTAAATCCAAGATTAAATGTGAGCCTTTAGATCAAATAGTAACCAAATCAATCTTGGCCATTGATTTTTCTTGAATTTTGGCTATAAATACCCCCTCATTCTGCCAAAAACCGTGGCCTTGTGATACCTTGGGGAAACTCTTGCAAAATGAAAACTCAAGCCAAGACAAAGAAGATTCAAGGTTCCAAAGTTCAAGCAAGCTAGAGATTAAAGGTAAGCAATCTATCCTAGCTTATTTTCCTTTGATTTGGGAGTTTGAACTTAGGGTTTTCATGGGAGAAAAGTTGAGTTTTCTCTGAGGGGTTGTGCTTCCCAACAACCTTAAATGAAAGGGGAAAGAAGAAATTAAAGTTAGAAACATATGATTGAAGCTTAAACAAGCTAGTTAAGTGATTGGTTGTTGAATCAAGTTGATATTCTTGACTTTGCCAAGAGTGAACCTGTTCAGTCTGCACTGTTCATGAGGGAAGGAAATTCAATTTCAATGATTTAATGCTTCCATTGAATTTAGATGATGATTTTGTGTAGGATTGGAAAGGTTTTGAACCTTGAAAGCATTGAAATTCCAAGGTTATGGTTTTGAAACCTTCTCTATTACTGTTCACACACATGAACAGTTATTGGAATTTCATGATTTTTATGCTTCCAATGGTTTTAAAATAAAAAGTTGTGTGGGATAAAGTAGAGAAACAAGTATGGGAAGCATTGGAATCAAAATGAGAATTTTTTAAAGAATTAAGTGTAGTTTTGGTTCTATGCAGCATGTGATGAAGGAGCTGGAATTTCATGATTCTAATCTCATAAATGGATTCAAAAGATGAAATTGTGTAGGGTAAAGTCAAGGCATCAATTGATTCAAAGACCAAGTCCATTGGTTAAGATTAAGGAAAGTTAATAAGATTAATGTTCAAGAAGAAGTTATGTTAGTTAAAGTGAGTTTAATACTCAAGGAAATTAGATTGTAATGGATGAATGATTATGTGATGTTAGTAATTGATTGGTATGCTCCAAGAGAGGCAGCCACATGTTCAAGAAAAGTGAGAAGAAAGAAGCAAGTTAAGGTGAAAGAAAGTCAAGTGTTCAAGGTAGTAAACTTATCCTAAACTTGTATGCATTGAATGTTATACTTGATTGTGCTATGGCTTGATTGAATTGTGTTACCTATGTGCTTATGTATGAATCTCTGTTTATATATTTACTTTGGCCAATTATATTTCATATGTAACATGGAAGCATGCACATGACACAATAGTAACACTTTCACAAGCAAGCACAAGTAGTTACATTAATGCATGCATTGTTTAGTACCGTTTGCTACTGAGATTTCCCTCAAAATCTCATCCCTTTCCATGTAATCCCAATCCCACAGGTTTATGAATGATGAAAGAGGATGATGAAGCATGAAGAAAATCTAGGGATTGGATAGTATATATGTTATGTGAATATGTAATGTTGTTGTATGACTAATGTAAGCTGTGATGGTCATGATGTAATGAAAAATAGTAAATGATGGAATAAATGTATGAAAGTTTACAGACATTTTTATGACATTCCAAGCTTCGTTTTGACACCAAGAATGCTTTATTTGGATTTCTTTACAAAGAGAAATGAATTTCCAAAGTAAGGGACCAGAATCTGTTTCTAGAGTTTTTTACCAAATGAACAATAAACTTTAACGAATAAACTGTATTCATTGGCTAATCATTTGGTCTGAAAATTATTTTTTCCTTAAATTTAAAGATGTTATATTCACATAGCTTTTTGAACCACTTCATTTTGAGTATTCTAGAATTAGTTATGATTTTTTGAAGTTCGTTGCGTAATCTGGAATACCATATGAACAGTAACCTGAGAAAGAGTAAAATTCCAGATTTAGCTAATGAACTTCCAAGGTCTTGTAAGTGGTTCTAAATGCTACTGAATGGTCCCTAAGACGTATAAAAGTAAGGATGTTATACACTGCCTATGAGATTGTTGCCTATACATATTGGCGGCGACAATTGAAAGTTGCCAGCTAAAGTGGAATTTGCGGCGACGAATCTATCGCCACCTAAATTGGATTATGCGGTGATAGAACTTTCGCCGCCTAAAGTAGATTCTGTGGTGACAGAACTGTTATCGCCTAAAGCATATTCTAAATTTTTTTATGTAATTTATGTGATATGAAAAAATATAATTTAATAACAAATAATAAATGATAAATAATTAAATAAATCATAATATAATAATGTTAATAAATATTTTGATCATCGTATAAAATATCAAATTAGTTCAATTACTTAAACATATTTAAAATTAAAATAAAATTGTTTAGTTTATACATAAATTTTATGTAGAAGGACCAATATTATGACTAGAAGTAGCCGCATATGGTTGCCCCTTCTGCATCAAGGTAGTGAATTGAGCTTGTATCATTTGCTCCATTTGTTCCTTTAGTCTTTGCTCGAATTGCAAACGCTCTTGTTACATCTTTTCACGCTCTTCTTCCATCTTTGCACGCTCTACTACACGCTCAGCCTTCATTTTTTCTCTCTTATCTTAAAATTTTTTATCAAACTCTTCCTGTAATTGGCCACGCACACTCTCCACAACTAAACTATTAGTAGATTGAGGGCGATTTCTCTTCCTTGAAGGTTCCACTCCATACCCTTTTCCTTTTACATACCCTGACCTCTCATTAAGAACTGTCGCCAATATTTTCTCTAACGTCATTCGAGTATCACTCTCTAAATCTTGGTCTTGTTGTTGAGAAAGTTCGTGCATACGACTCGATAATAAAAACATATAAAACTATTAGATTAAAAATAAAACTAAATCAAAATAGGATATTAAACAACAATACGTACATGAAGCTATTCAGAGTGTGGGTCAGCCCATACTACTTGTCCATCTAATGTCTTCCTAGTATGCGTTATCTACCATAGCTGGTCAGAAGAGATAGGTCGTCCAGTAGTAGGATCTCTCTAGAAAATAATAACATACAAGAAAATATAAAGATTATATTTTAAAATAAAAAAAGGATTGAAAATTTAAATTATAATGGTGATAGATTGAACTTACTATAGCATATTCAATCTCTGTAAATGATCAAAGACCACAAGTATGTTTAGTCATTTATTTTTCTCAATTTATTTGTTCCTTACACTTTTGTTCTACAACAAAATATAGTAACTAATAAGAATTTAATAATTGAAAAAAATATAATTTATTTAGAAGGATAGTGAGATACCTTAAACATGTCAAACTTAAAATATATTAATAACTACTCCCAATCTTGAAAACTAATAGTTTGAGGAGGATCAGCCAACTTATCCTCATCAATCTCATATTTCTTGTAGTGAGAGTGCAGATTATTCTTCCAATTTCTAAATGCATTTTGTAAAATAATTAATATAGCTATATGAAACTTTTCTTCAGTAATTACATCAGTAGGTTCAAATTTATCCTGAAACAAATAAATATAAACACTATATAATAATATAAATAAACTAAAATTAGTATAAAAATTTGACATAAATAATACCTTTATTTTTAAAATCATATCATGACCATATTTTTCAAAAATATTCTTCCAGCTTCCTCCACCATCCTTGAAAGAGACTGTGATTCTAAGAGTTAAACCACAATAATTAGAAAAATCTCTTGCTTCTGGACTGATTGCTCTTGACATGGAATCTAAAAATTTGACTCGAATCTTTGCTCCTTGTACAGTCCTCAAATTCATGTTAATAAACTTATAAACTTCTCTGCACTTGTTGATTATAGTAGAAGAGCCTATCATTAAAATTCAATTAGAACAATTAAATGTTACATGCGATGTAAATCAATTATTATAAAATTAAAGCAAACTTACCTGCACTACTATTTTGAGTATGGGAAGTAGGAGGAGAGTTGATAGGCATTTCCTCAAGTTGTTGTTGCAGTGATAGAGGTAAGATAACAATTCTGATTGAGGTGTAGAGCATGTACCTCGGCTATTTGTATTGTCATTAGATATAATAGAAATACCTTTCCTACCTCGACCTCTCTTTAATACTAACATATCCTACAAAATATACATTTCATTTAGAAAAAAGTAATCAATTAAACAATAATCAATGTAGATATTAGAAAAATCTACCATATTAATTAATTTTATTCAATTGAATCTTCCGTCACACTATCACTTCCATTAATGTCTTCTGATTCATTTGTTTCTTCTATTTCAGTTTCTATGTCACTTTCTTCTTCAATATCACTATCAAAGTTGTCAAGAAAATCCTCTTCATCACTAAATCCAATATTAATGGCATTATTTTTATGTATTTATGATGGTTCTCCTTGAGCTAAGGTCTGCAGTTGTCCATCTTCTCCAAATAAGTTAATGATAATATCATCAAGTTGTGTAGGACTCCCATGATAAACATTTAAGTCTACCACAACTGTTGATAAGGTTATGTATCAACCATAGGATCATGGACCCCACTATCATCAATATCATTGTCAGTTGGTACATTAAACAAGTCGCGTGTGTTAGTTTTGACAACAACAAGCCAACCAGGTGCAACAATGTCATCCACATAGAAAACTTGCTCAGCTTGAGATGCTAGAATAAATGGTTCATTTGCTTGTAATGAATATCGCGTATTAATACTTATGAACCCGTACTTATCAACCTTATATCCTTTGTCATAATGAGCCACATCCCACTAATGGCACTTAAACAAATATACTTTTCTGTTGCCTATGTAAAACAACTCATAAATATGCTCTAACACACCATAGTATTCTTTGTCAGCATTAGTGTCATCACCCTTAGCTAGGATACCACTATTTTGGGTTTTTCTCCTGTTGCAAAGTCTTTTGTGTGAAAATGAAATCCATTGCCTATGAACATGGAATAGCGATTCACCATCGTCAATGGACCAATTGATAAACATATGAGTTCATCACTAACATGGCTCTGTGTAGACAATGATGTCACCTTTTAGGACAAAAGTCATGTGTTATATATTTTATACAAATGTAATTGCTAGAAATACTAAGGCTCAAAATGTTATAACTTACTTGTGAACGAAACCATTAAGGAAACTCATATTGGCTTTGCTCACTCCTTGATCCATGGGCTTCAAGATCTGTTGTATATTCCCTCCAAATTTTCATAGCAATAAGAAAAAAATGCAATATGACAAATAAATTTTCTCTTTAAGTCAGGCAACTTACTCCATAAATGGCCAAACTTGTTCAAAATTTTGTAGCACATACATTCTTGCTTGACAGCATTCTTCATAAGGAAGAGAAATTGACTCATAATGTCCCCTAGCTTGACTATTTTTCTTAAATATTGTAAACTCAGGGTTGATATCATCATTGGTATCATCATTCCTACGTGGCACACTAAATTTTGTAGGAAAATCTTTCAAATATCTTTAGCAGAATGTGAGACTTTCATCTGCCAAGTATCCTTTTACAATTGATCCTTTAAGTTGAGCTTTGTTACGAACATACGATTTGAGTGTCTGTAAATACCTAATGCATTAAAATTAATTAACATTATATAATTATGAATTATAAATATACAATGCAATTGACACATGTTACATTTCTATTGGATACATCCAACGATATTGAACTGGTCCAGCAACTTTTGCCTCCCCTGCCAAGTGTGTTAGCAACTGAACCATCACATCAAAGAAAGCAGGTGGAAAGATCATCTCCAACTTGCATAATGTCAATATTATCCGACTTTGGAGTTTGTCAAGTACTTCATAAGAAAAAGACTTTGAACAAAGGTTTTTGAAAAATCTTCCCAACTCTATAATTAGTTCACACACCTTAAAAGGTAATAACCCACATATTGCAATAGGAAATATCTCTTGCAATAACACATGTTGATCATGACACTTTAAACCAAATAATTTTTTCTCCTGAATGTTGACACATCTTGAAATATTGGATGAAAAAGTATCAGGCACTCTTAAGTTAGCCTAGAATTTTAAGAGGAATTGTTTGTTCTCAGGAGACAATGTGTAAGGAGCAAGAGGAATAGAAATATTATTACCATCTTCAACTGGGTGCATATCACTCCTAATACCTAAGTCCATCAAGTCAAACCTACTTTTAATTGTATCATTCATCTTTCCAACCAAATCCATCACCGTGCACACAATGTTATGAGAAACATTTCTTTCTATATGCATCACATCAAGATTATGCCGTATTAGCAAGTTCTTCCAATAAGGCAATTAGGAAAAAATACTTCTTTTCCTTTAATTGTAAGCACTATTATGTGCATGATGCTTTCATTTTGTACCTTTCCCAAATGACACATCACCTAAGTGTTGTAGTTGCTTTAGTACTTCATCTCCAGACAATGGAACTAGTGGATCCATATGCTCTTCTTTACCATCAAATAATACCTTATTTTTACGCCATGGGTGATTTTGTGGAAGAAAGTGCCTATACCCCATATAAGACAACTTGCTCCTTATCAAAATACAATGTGTGTCTTTGTGGCAATATAGACATACAAGTTTACCTTTAGTTGACCATCCTAAAAGGTTTCCATATGCAGGAAAATCATTTATAGTCCACAATATCGCTGCATGCATGATAAAATTTGATTGACAATATGCATCATACGTTTGTACCCCTACTTCCCACAATTGCTTCAACTCCTAAACCTGAATCATTGGTTGGAGGTAAACATGTATTTCATCACCTGGACACTTTGGACCAGGAATAAGAAGTGTCATCATAAAGTATGGGCTTTTCATACATAGCCATGGTGGCAAGTTATATGGCACTAAGACAATAGGTCAGATACTATGATTGGCACTCATATTCCTGAAAAGTTGAAATCTATCACTTGGTAAACCCATTTGAAAACTTATTGCATCAGCCGAGAAGTTAGGGTATTGGTTGTCAAAGTGTTTATTGTAACATCCTTACTTTTATACATTTTAGGGACCATTCAGTAGCATTTAGAACTACTTATAAGACCTTATAAGTCCATTAGTCAAATCTAGAATTTTACTCTTTCTTGGGTTACTGTTCATATGGTATTTCAGATTATGCAACTAACTTCACAAAATCATAATTAATTCTAGAAAAATCAAAATGAAGTGGTTTAAAAAGCCATATGAAGATAACATCTTGAAATTTAAGGAAAAATAATTTCTAGATCAAATAATTAGCCAATAAATACAGTTTATTCATTGAATTTTACTGTTCATTTGGTCAAAAACTTTGGAAACAGATTCTAGTCCCTTAGCTTGGAAATTCATTTATTTTGATATACACATCCAAATGAAACATTCTACCTATGAACTTAAAGCTCTGGATGTCTGCTATACGCTTGTAAAATTTCATGAGATAATTCCTTCATTTGCTAGGTCAAACTGAAGCCACAACAAAACTGCTTCAGGACCTACGTTTTTACCATTTCAGATTCCTTTCTTTTACTTTTAATAATTGTTCTAGCATGCATAAGCCATCAAATAAGCTTCTCAATATTCATATACATCATGTACATATGCCATAAGTATTACAAATAGTTTCATTACTTAGATGGATACCTTATATGGCATTTACATATATAGATAATCTATAGTGTATGCTAGGATCTCAATTACTTACATTCATGTCTTCTATTCTTTAGCTCTTCTCCATGCATACATTTTCCATCATGCTTGACCTAAATTGGTTGGTTATGGGAGAGTGAGATTCTAGGGAATCTCAGTAGTAAACATTACCACTTAAATATGCAAGATGGATGCTAATGCATGATATGTAATTTCATTAAACTTTCTTTGATTAGTGACATGCCATCATGCTATATACTTTTACATAAAATGCATGGCCATGGAAAACATGATATTCACAATACAGTCAACATTATTTATCATGTCACAACATCATTCAAACATCATATATATGTCAATGTCAGGAATTGGAAGACACGCAGCGGAAATAAACTTTAAAAATTTTCCATTCCTTGCCAGGATCTGCCGTATGTGTTTAAGTCAAGTGGAAAGAATCATTACCCTTAGTGTTGCTCAGCGAATTTCACAGCTTCTCTACGTGGGTGGTGATCTCTTTCTGATCGCAAGAAATCGACGGAGTGTTCCTCAGCGACCTTCACAGATTCTCTCCGCGGACGGTGGTCTCTTTCCGATCACAAGAAGTCGACGCCTCAGGTCGGCTTCCTCTACTGGTATCCACACGAACAGCGTTCCAACCACGAACGACGTGCTAGCGTCTCCTGTCCCTCCAAGGCTTTCACAAGTCTCCGTCTCTATTTCAGCAGTTTCTTGTCTGCAAACCTTTTGCAGATTCCGTTCGGCCTTTTGTGTTCTGTGTTATTTTCAAACGTAGCTCCTCCAATCAGATATAGAGGATGCTATGCGTTTTTCCACCTGACCTAATTGGATTTTGGAGTTAATCTTATATTAATTCCGAATTGATACAATATCATATATTGTATAATTTTATATGAAACTAATTAAATAAAATAATATTAAATCCGTCCCACAGATTTAATTACTTATTTATTTAACTTTAAATAAAGATGAGACTGAGTTATATTTGATTTATTCCCATAAATCAAATTTGAGATATCCTATCAATTTAAATTTCGAATTTCAAACGTGATAGAGATTTAATTTATCCTTATAAATTAAATCTTATAAATATCTCTTATATAAGATATCCTATCAATTTGAATTTCGAATTTTAAACGTGATAGAGATTTAATTTATCCTTATAAATTAAATCTTATAAATATCTCTTATATGAGATATCCTATCAATTTGAATTTCGAATTTCAAACGTGATAGAGATTTAATTTATCCTTATAAATTAAATCTTATAAATATCTCTTATATGAGATATCCTATCAATTTGAATTTCGAATTCAAACGTGATAGGGATTTAATTTATCCTTATAAATTAAATCTCATATATCTCATATATATAATATATATATATACGAATTTATATATATACGAATATAAATAAATATATATACATTCACCTGGATCTTTCATTGAATCTGGACATGTCTTAGATTCAATGAATCTGGACATCATAGCTCGTGTTGGGCTATTTTGTGTGCGACCCTGTAGGCCCATATGAAGTTGGCAGTGGGCCATTTGCTATACTAGCCCACAAGTCGCAAGCGGTCTCTAGCAAGACATAACAACTACCCAAATCATATGAGGATCGATAAACGATGTAACCTTTTATACAACCATATCATGTCCCTTCTGTCACGCGATATTTTGGTCATGGATGAGGCATGGATAATGTCATCCTCCTATTCCCGACCGTTACTTTCTCGATCCCTGAGTAGTCTGACTATAGAAATGGAACTACCTTTCCATTACAGTATGGCCATACATTTCTCAGACTCACTCATCGAGGGGCCCAGTAATATCTCTCCACGAATGTGAGGGACAAATTCCATCTTGACCATTCACATTCCTCCGCATGAAAAACCACTAAGCCCGAACATAGTCTTTATGATCACTCGGTCAAAAGTGACTTTTGACTAGGTCAAAGCTGAGCGTTTTGTCATGTAGGAATCCATGATGATCTCAGGTCAAAGGGCATATTGACATGGTTTGTATATGAGAGAAGCTTATGACGTTACCCATGCAGTTCTCTCATAGCGGGTCGGTCCAACACCCTGTACTCTTACATGTGCTTATGACTTTGATTTATATCTCTATACATCTTCAAAGTCATACTGGTCTTATTTCATCTGTGCTCCCACATAGATGATCGACCAGGGACATTTAGGATAATATCATGAATTATCCAAGGATGGTCATCATAGTAAACATGCAAATAATATGATAACTCAATTAATAAATTCATAAATCAATAATGTTCATAAGACAATGATTGGCCCCTAGGGCACGATTTCCAACAGTCAATACATAAGCATACCACATCAAGCACATAAAGAGGTAAGTTCACTACCTTGCACTTAAGCTTTCCTCTTGATCTTTTCCACTTGCTCCATAGCTTTCCAATCATGAAGCCTTTATGTCAATCACTTTCCAACATCTTCTTGGATGTTTTAAGGTCCTAAACATGTTCATATTCATCATATAATTCATTAGGACTCATGAACTCCAACCATGTTCAAAACAAACCTTGTTACACTCTTTATTATCATAACTTTCTCTAATCTTCACTAATCCACTTGGCTCTTGAACTAATTGATGTCTTGACTTTACCCTACATAATTTCATCTTTTGAATCCATTTATGAGCTTAGAATCATGAAATTCCAGCTCCTTCATGGCCTGCTGTACAGAACCAAACACACGCACACAATTCTTTTAAAAATTCTCATTTTGATTCTAATGCTTCCCATACTTGTTTCTCCACTTTACCCCACACAAATTTTCATTTTAAAACCATTGGAACCATCAAAATCATGAAATTCCAATCACTGTTCATGCTAGTGAACAGTAATTGTGAAGGATTTCAAAAACTACAACCTTAAGATTTTAATGTTTCCAAGGTTCAAAACATTTCCAATCCTACACAAAATCATCATATAAATTCAATGGAAGCATTAAATCATTGAAATTCCATTTATTTCTCTCATGAACAGTGTATACCAAATAGGGTACACCATGGCAATGTCAAGAGTATCAATTTGATTCAACAACCAATCACTTAACTAGCTTGTTTAAGCTTCAATCATATGTTTCTAACTTTAATTTCTTCTTTCCCCTTTCATATAAGGTTTTTAAGCAGCACAACACCTTAGAGAAAACTCAACTTTTTCCCATGAAAACCCTAAGTTCAAGCTCCCAAATCAAAGAAAAATAAGCAAGGATAGATTGCTTACCTTTAATCTCTAGCTTGCTTGAATTTTGGAACCTTGAATCTTCTTTGTCTTGGCTTGAGTTTTCATTTTGCAAGAGCTTCCTCAAGGTATCACAAGGACACAGTTTTGATGCAGAAATGAGGGGGTATTTATAGCCAAAATCCATGGAAAATCAATGGCCAAGATTAATTTGGTTACTATTTGATCTAAAGGCCCACATTTAATCTTGGATTTAACTTTTTTCAAAAATAATAATTATGACATCATGTGGGACAGCTCAAGAGGTACCTCATGGGGGTATGTGGCAAAAATTCCATTGGGGGAAGCTTCTGGAAAAATTCCAGTCCAATCCAGTATTGATCGAAGCAATTTCACAACAACTGGACTATTTTCTGTTCCTAATTTTTTATAATATACTAGGATATGTATTCTTTCCTGGACATCAATTTCTAGGCTTCGCATACCATTGAAAATGATATACTAAATATTTATCTGCTATCTATCCCTTGAGAAATGACCAAAATACCCTTAGTGTCCTTTCTTGCACTATACTAGCCTTAAGGGCATAATTGTCATTTTACCCCTCTTTACACTGCCTCTGGACACATACTGGCTCTAAATAATCATATTTATACTATGTCCCACATTTTTGGCCTGTCTAGAATGACCATAATGACCTCTATCCTTCACTAGTATAGTATGGGCTTCTAGGGGTATTTTCATAATTTTGTACTTTTCTTGGACTACTTTAGACTCTGGACCACTTAACTGTTCAGTCATCATATTGGGCCTACTATGGCACCATTTGGGCCTTGGTTTGGGCTTATTTCCTTTATTGCCTTTATGGCCCAAATCCTAAGACACCTCTCCCGATCATATTTATCGTGTATTCTATTTTACCGTAAAATCTCGTAAGAATTATACAGGATTCCTTTTCTAACTCTGTCAGTTTTATAAATTCATATATTAAATAAAAGAATTTACGATAAAGTTTTATCTGATTCTGAGATATGAAAAATACTGCAATAATTCCTTCTGACTTCAAGAATTTATATCAATTAATCGGGACCTCAAATCGAAATTCTGTGAATCCTTAAACTGACCATAATCACTTTGTCTATCTACTAGTAAAATTTGGGTCTGATCTGATTCTGAGAATTTTTGGCCTATTTCGGCTCAACTTTCTCATATTTACATTTAGGTCCCTAAACTTTTAAATAATTTCACTTAAGCCCCTGAACTTTTGGCTATTTGCATTTAATTCTCTTAACTTTTGAAAATTACACTTAAGGGCCCAACTTTTGTTTCTACTTTTACTTTTTGTCTTCAACCTTTTCTAATTTTTATTTTAGTCAGTATCTTTCTTCAAGACTCATCTAACCTTTATCTTTTCTTCTGATCTTTGTCATAATCCTTTCCAAACCTCTTTCCACTATCAGTACTATACGGATAGGGAAAAATTAGGATATGACATTTACAAGCTAAAGAATCAGCTGGATGCCTCAGTACATCATCATTTGAGTGTTTCTCCTTATGCCACCTCATTTCTTTAGCTGTATCTCTTGACATATACAATATTTGTAGCCTTGGTGCTATGGGAAAATGCCTCAAGACTTTATGTGGAATCTTCCTCCCTTTTTGTTTGTTTAAATTCCTTCTAGGCATATTACACTTAGGACATGATTATGCATTTGTGTGTTCCCCTAATACAATATGCAATCATTCTCACAAGCATCAATTTTATGGTAATCTAAACCCAGATCACAAATTATCTTCTTAGATTCAAGAATGAGTTTGGCACTGACGCCCCCTCTAAGAGAAATTCTTTTAACAATCCTAACAACACATCCATAGATTTATTACTCCAATGGTTTAGGCATTTTACTTGAAGCAACTTTACAATAAAAGAAAGTTTTGACATTTTCACACAACCTGGATAAAGTTCAGTTTCAGCATTTTTTAACAAGTCAAAGAACCTTTTAGCCTGCACATTAGGCTGTTCGTTCTCACAGTCACCAGTATTTGTATAATCCACACATGGAACTCCATATGCATCACATACCATTCTTACAAAGTTCTTATTATCGGTATCATTTTCTAGGTCATGAGTAGAAGTATCACAATCTATCTTAAATCTTCTAATTTCCCTATGCAACTCCCTAACCTTATAACTATTCCAGAAACCCTTGCTTAATAAATCTGTCCTAACATCTCTTCTCACTTTAAATATAACATTCATGCATCTTTTACAAGGGCAACATATTTAATTTACCACGCCAGGTTGACTAAATGCCCATTCTAGAAAAGCATCAACTCCTCTAATATATGATAGGTTGCCTCTGTCTTTAATATGTAGATAACTTTTATCCATTTATATTCCTTAAAAAGGTAAACCTATGATACAACAAGAAAATCCAAAAAACATATTAGTACATGAATAGTAAGGTAATCTAGTTCCCTAATATAAAATTATAACTTATCCATAAAAAGGGAATAAAAAAACAGAAAGGAATCTTGGAAATTTTTAAATACAATTAGCAGATACAATAAGTGAAAAGCACTAACTAGTAGTGGAAAATACAATCAACATAAAAGTATATAGTTAAGCTCCAAACTTTTGCCAACTTTGACATGTACAAGCTATAATAGTTGGTGGAGTTTTGCATTTGTGCTTCAAACAGAGATAAGTGGGGACAAACAAAACCCTGACAAGGAAATATGCTGCTTGCTTGTATTTTCCTTCAAAAACAAAAAGAAATCAAATATATTCCACTTACAAAATTATAAATTCTAAGACATAATTCGACATGCAGTTCCTGTATTAATCCTCATAAAGTAACACAAGAAGTAAACCAATTTAATTTATATATATATAGTTAAGCTCCAAAATTGTGAGCATCATGCCTCATATATATATATGCCTTATTGTTGGCTATTTTTTTTCAAAAAGCATTCATGGTCCTTGTCTCTTCTTTAAGAGCACAGTATCAAGATGCATAATTACTAAACAAGCAATAGAAAATACCAAAGAGAGAGAATGTAACCTCATTAGTATCTCATCAAGGCATTATAATGATTTGATCAGAACATATATATGAGCATAGATACATATTCTCATCCAACAGGCATCGATCAATGTCATAGAAACATAGTCAAATATCATATGCATGCAAGTATGAAACAATGTGAGAACTTGAGTCTGTGGGGAAAATAAACAAACAAAAAGTGGACGAGATGAGCTTATGATACATACCATATAAGCGATGATTTCCAATATAGGCTCATAAAAGTGGAATTGAGTTGAGATGTTATGGATGAGGAGAATGGAGATAATGACAATGTCTAGGCTCCTAGGGTTTCTATCTTTTGCTAAATGTGTGTGTGTGTGTGTGGATCCTTAGGTCAAGTCATGGACTATATATAATGGAGAAGACGACTCCTAGCTATTAGCCACTGGGACCTCTGGTGTGGTACGGAACAAACATTAGAACCCCACATACCCCCATTTTATATGATTCTATCATTATAATCATCATCTTTTTCTTCAGTTGTCTCTCTTAATGTGGTCCTATGTTCATCATCACCCTAATTTTTTGTCAAAACCACGCCCAAAAAATTTACAAAACAGCATCAAATTACACAAATTTTAGAAACCCCAAAACTGAGAAACTCTAGGATAGTCACAAATAGGAGCAACCTTTATGCTTATGACACAAATTACAGAAACCCCAAGCATATATACATGAATTAAAATTTAAATGACTTGTGCAACGACTGAAGGAGCAACAAGAACAAATGCCACTTACTTTGAATGACAGCGATGGTCTGAGGCAAACGATGGTGAAAGACTAGTTTTTGAGACGAAGCGGGTGAGGAGCGATGTGTATTTGAGACTCAATAGAGTGCCGACTGCTAACAGTGAGGGGAAATAGCACTAGCTAACTAGGGAAGGAAGGAAGAGTCAGATGGCGACTTGGCGAGTGATGGTGAGGAGTAACTGAGAGCACGATGGCCGACTAGGTGAGGAAGGGAGAGAGCGTTGCTCGCAGTGTTAAACCTAAAATTAGATCTAGAAGAAATTAGTCGATGAGGGGGGTCAAGGTGACTTATAAAAAGTATTAGCATCGACAAAACAAAAGTCGTCGCTTAAAGTCTACTTTCAGCGGTGACAACTCAAAGTCGCCACTGAAAGTCTTTTTACCAAATATTTTGTAACAAATAATCCTCTTAACAAAAACTTATATTTTCACTCCAATAGATTCTATAACTGTTTATAGAAATTTTATAAAAAAATTTAGACAAATAATAACCTCTAACTATTTTTCTTGAATTTTCTAAGAAAATAGACCTTTAATTCCTGAAAAATAGCTATTAAATCATTTGGGTCTCTTTTCAGGAAATAAACTCATAGTTTTCTTAATTTTTATTAACCCAAAATATTTTTAATGATTTTTTTTCCTTTATTTTTTTTCTAAAATTTCACTTTTGACACTTTTTAATTTTAGAAAAATACTCTTAAACTCAATAATACCTTATAAATTATTTTTATAAAATTGGGATGTTACATGAAATATAGAAATAGAGGGCATATGCAAGAGTAACTAAAAATATATGTATGTATGTATGTATGTATGTATGTATGTATGTATGTATGTATGTATGTATGTATGTATGTATGTATGTATGTATGTATTTTATATATATTCTTTCTCCTTACATCTCTCTCACACACACATCTCCCTCTCTATATCTCCTCCCCCACATTGTCTCTAATACACACATACTAACTCTCACATTTATTGACACACATTTATAATATATCTCTCATATACATATCCCTGCTTCATCTCCTTTCACATACATCAGTGCTTTTCAAACAGTGCGGGAAGGTTTCCCATCACACGACTCACCAACTTCATCTTCTGTGTGAACCATATGTCTGAACAGGCCTAGAAAAATAGGTACAATCTCCCTTTCATTTGCCACTCAAGTGTATGATATCTGTCGTGCTTAGGCCCCTTCTTCCCTTCCCTAATGAAATAGTCCACCATTATTATCTGTATAATCTTTCTTTACTACAATAACATGTAAAATTCTTTTATTTATTATTTAAAAATGACATTATTCAATAATTTAATTCTATATATTAGATAGTTGTTTAAAACTCCTTTAAATTGGGAAAAATTGTATGAATACCGCTGCTAAAGGGTACAAAAGTCACCGCTGAATTTTTGGGGCAGCAAAAAATTGTCGCCGCAGAAACTATAGATTTCGCTGTAGATACTATGACCTTTTGCGGCTACAATTAGTGTCGCCACAAAAAAGTGTAACCAAAATTTTTTAGTTTTATTACTTCTTCGGCGACAACGAAAGGTCACTGTTAAAAGTATTGCTTTCAGTGGCGACAAAGTAAAGTCACCGCTAAAAGTACTTCTTTCAACGGTGACTTTGTTGTCACCGCAGAAACTCAAGACTTTCAGCGGCGACATTGAAAGTTGCTGCTAAAAATCTATTTCAGCGGCGACTTTTTTCGTTAGATACCCATGTCAACCGTTATAGTCACTGAATCTACTCAAATGGTTAATTACTTGAATGGGTTTTTTAGCATATGAATTTCAAAATTACGATAGTTTTTTATGTTTAGTGTTCAGTCTTCACTATCCTTGATTTTTTTTTTTGTGACAAAACCATCCATTATCCAAAGCCGTATTGGACTTTGACTAATCCAAATTTGATCTAAGATAGTCCTCAAATTGGAGGTAGCTATCCCAAAGGTTTCTCTAGTATTTACACAAACCCAAGAACTCCTGATTAAACATTCATAGCCTCTTTCACTATCCCTGATTTTATTGAAAAGCAAAAGCAACAAACAAATCTAATGGTTAACTAGGTGATCTCCTCACCATAGCTCTTAATGGGATTTGAGTTAAATATTTGTGTAACAAATTGAGCATAATTGACATCTATATTCCTACTTGAGAGAAAATATAGAGATATTATAAGATATATAAATATCCAATAATTAATATATAGGATAAGATATGATATTATTTCATTAATATTTAGGATTATTTATTGTGTGTATATATATATATCCCTTCTGAATATGAATAGAGTACAAGTATTTTGATTCTATTTGCTCTATGATCAACAACTTTCTGACTTTACCCTATTAATATACATTATACCCAATAAAAACAAAATCAACAATAATAAATGAAGGATAAAATGGTACTTTCATATGAAAAAAATTTCTCTCTAACCAATAAATAGTACTAAAATTAACCTTCTCTACCCTATAAAGGAGTATATTACAAGCTAACTAATATCTGCATAACGTGAACTGCATTCCAAATGCAAAATATAAAAAGTCAGATGAAATATAGCTAATAATTCGTTAAAGAAAAGAAACTGTCTCGTACCTTCTGTGTCAAGTGGAAAAAATCCCACTTAGAAACTGAACCATCTATGCTATATGAGAATAATCGACCGAATGGCATACCCCTTGAATCCCCGGGGCACCAAATAAGTGAGGATACTCTTGCATTAAGGCCTCCATGAATAGTCTGCGTGTAGCAAGTTAAATGCATCAGATACTTATATGAACTGAACTAATAACCAATTAAATTAATAATAGCTCATTAACAAAAGAAGAAGCTAACGTACCAACTGACAGTGCCAGCCGACGGAGCTAGGGGAGACAAACCAAATCTCCAAGGAGTCGTCTTCACAAGCAGCGGCGACCTGGAAACCATTGACGACTAGGGAAGGCTTCTAGTCTATTGAACTGATTTTACAATGTTCGCTCATTCTATAACAGAAAATAAATCACAGTCAAAAAGGCTATAAAAATTTTGTTTCGTTCGGCAGTTTCAAGGGACATGAATTTGTAATAATGAAAGCAACACAAGAGAAAAGAAGGCTTCGAAGGGTTTTAGCATTGAATTTGGGTCTGGAGATTGCGAGGTGCGAACGTCTTGTGAATATTAGCATGTTAAAAATAATTAATTGGACTGTATCAAAAAAAAAATTAAATGGAAATCATCCATATATATTCAAGAAAAAATCCCAACAAAATACCATATGAATATTAAAATTTCATTTTAATAATCCCAAATTGATTATAAGAACTAAATTGGGATTTTGAAATGTTTTGTCATTTTACAAAATTACCCTTACTTTTGTTTTTATATAAAGATTTTTAGAAAGAGATTGTGTTCACTTATAATCTAATATTAGAGAGAAATTTCTCTTTCTTCTAAGTAATATCGTATTACCCTCACATTTAAAAAACAAACAAGACTAAGCCCTTCACCACCCTACTGGCTGGTTTGCCCACCGAGCTCGATTTGATCCCCTAATCCCTTGGATTCTAAAACACATGGTGACCATTGAGCCACAAATGCAACTTAATGTAAAATTACAAAACAATATATAAGTTAATTCTTAAACTTTGACCACATTCGAGTTACTACTTTTGCAACGTTGTTGATTACATTTCTATTAAAATTTATCACAAAACTAATGCAATTTACAACTATTTTTTATATCTCAAACTTGTTAAAATAAATGAATCCTTATGGCCATTTATTACTTTTGTAATTCCATAGACTACATTTTCATATATATATATATTTACCAGAAGTAATGCAATTCACGCAACTTAATGTAATATTACAAAACAATATGAGTTAACTAGTAAAATTAAACTATATTCAATTTACTACTTTTATAACGCCATTAACTACATTTCTATAGATATCTACCACAAAAGTAATGCAATTCACGACCATCTGTTACATCTCAAACTTATTCAATTCACGACCATCTGTTTAATTTTGAAAAAATTGATCTCAATATTCATGGCTTATGAAAATTGTTACTAGGTACAGATTTCATACTATAAATAGTGCCTGCTGTAACAGAGTGCATACAAGAGCACAGAGACATACTGGGATCTACTTACCTATCACAACTTTAACTTTGGACAGGAAAAACAAAGGAAGTACTTCAAAGATCTTCACGAGTTAACTATATTCTTCAAGAAGAAAAACAGAGTATCTAAAACTAGACTCTGTCTACAGGTGAGAGTGGTGGTATAGGAGTATATTTTATAGGTTCTTTCCCTTGGAGTCCATCATTGTTCTTTGAACTAAGTTCCTTAGAGGCCTCATGAATGTTATTCATTTCTAAGGCAATTTCTTTCTGGCAGCTTAAAAGAGAAACTGAAATGAAAAATGCTTGCAAATGAGTGATCGATGAACTGAATTCCACAGAGAAGAAGCCATCCTTTAATGGCATCAAAGTAAAAGGGGGCTTGTCTTGTTCAGCTCCTTCCTGAAAGTTAGAAAAAGTTGACTAGTCAATGAACTACAAAATTTATTGTTGTGCATAATCATAGCCCTCAGTAGGAAGGGTTAGAGCCTTACATGAACAAAAAGTTGGAAACGTCTTGGGTGAGATTTTGAACTTCTAGTGATAATTGATCTTTCCTTGTGGTCGGAAAGGACAAGCAGTTTGCAACCAATGTCCCAACCCCCACAATCACACAATCCTCCAGTTTTCCATCGATAGATCAATGGGGAGGGTTCTCCTTTGCTTGGTGAACCATGTATACCACCTGGTAGTATGACTGTAGTTCTACTGAAGACATCATTTTCTCTTGAGCTGCACGAGCATCTGTCATCTGCCAAGCACTTTGGGCATTCATTCTTCAGAAAATTAATATCATTATCTGCTCCTTGGATAACATTTCCACAAGGGATATCAACAACGACCGCTGCAAGCTCCTGACTCGGGATGAACTTAGGTGTTATTTGATCTTTCTGGCCAATTTCAACACTCAATAGAACAAATTCTTTGACAAAACACTGCGTCTTAGAGCTCTTATTGCTTGGTTTAGTGGTTTTAGAGCTTACAGACTTCATCTGACCAACAACATTGTAGACATAACGACAACTTTTATCTTTGCTTCTGTGACTCATCCATCCACCATTCTTCTTAATTTCATCGACAAGGTAGAATGTAAAACAACAAACTGAATCATCCTTCTCCGGTGAATCTACTTTTTTTATGGTAGCAGCAAGAATCTTCCTTTCATTGTTAAGCACAAATTTGAATATAGGGAGTCCATTTTTTATTGTAAGATGCAACAAGGCTTGAATTGAGGAGTCCTCGCTCTTTTCAGCATGCGATATTGATTCCTTGACTCTGTTTGTCTTGAAGTTAATTGAATCAATGGTTACTTTAGTTGCTTGACTGCTTTCAGCTGACTGGTGCATCTCTGTTGCCTTGTGCTTCAATATAGGATCTAATAACCTTCGCAAGGGGCTGGACCCAGTTCTCCTATGTCTGCGCACCTTCTCCTTGCTTGAATTATCCAAACAATCAGAAGATTCAGAAGTCACAGGACCAGACTTTACACTGACATATGCGGAGCTAAACTGTGGTAGAGAGGACCCCTCTTTGAAACTAAAACTTCTTCCAATCCGTCCTAAATTGAAGCTAAACCGACGGTTGGGTGATGGATTCCTTCCTCTGTGAGCTGTATGCTCAGCGATTTCTTGATCCACTGATTTATTTAAGCTATTGTAAACACAGTGATTTCTCAGCTTACCATCTAATGCATTATGATCAACATTACTTCTGTGTTGCCCAAGTTTTGCTGTTGATGGCTCAACCACACAGGGTAGAGGACATGAGTGTGGAATTTCAGAATTCACATATTCAGAGTAAACCTCATCAATAAGGGAAACCTTTGATGGTCTACCTTGACTTGATTCTGTAAAGTTCTCATCAAGGGGCATTCTTGATTGGTGAACCTGTGGATAACTTGACTGGGGAATTTCTTGCGGGTGAAGAAGCACAATATTACTTGGCTTGTTACAGCATGGTTTGTGACCAATATTGATTTCTGACTCTGAAGACTGCTTTACAGCTTTCTTAACTTCATGATTGCAAACACTCATTTTTTCCTTAGAATGGAATGAAACCCCTTCACCTTTTGGCTTTAATGAAGTCAGTCCCATGCCAGATGTAGACTCACGAACTTCGTCATTCTTCTTGAGGCTACAATCTTGCAATCCCTCCAATTTCTTATCAGCTCCAACATTCATGTTTCTATTAGGAACTGGTGAGATCCCTTGGTGCCGCAAGTTTGATGTAAGGTTTCCCCTTTGTGAAGTTATTTTTTCTGAGTGTTTCCTCTTCACCTTTTCGAACGATATCTCTATGTGACTTCTACTGAAGGACTCAAATGTTGAGGGTGTGACCCTCTGCTCATCTGTAATGCTCTCAGCTTCATATTTGGAGTGGTGCGATTGTTTGACATTCTG
Source organism: Leucaena leucocephala (assembly GCA_037074615.1). Classification (NCBI taxonomy): domain Eukaryota; kingdom Viridiplantae; phylum Streptophyta; class Magnoliopsida; order Fabales; family Fabaceae; genus Leucaena; species Leucaena leucocephala. The sequence goes on along the minus strand of CM073515.1, from coordinate 18,628,683 downwards.
AAATGCTTGTTTGGAATTTTCAGGAAAGCCTTCCTTATAAGATGCCTTAATACTCGAAGACTGGAAACCTCGTTGATTAACAGGTTTGTCATTACGACCAGCACTTACAAATGATTTAGGTACCATTCTTGAAGGTGATTCTCTGACATTGAATGACGTGAAGTTGGTACCTAATGCTGGGATATTCATCTGTTCGTGCTTCCATTTTTCAAGTCGGGTCCAATCTAGAACTCCAAAATTTAAAGCCTTTCCTCGAACGTTTTCTTCTCCATAAGTGCTCCAAAGATAACCTGGTAAATTTGTCATGTGCTTGACAAGCTCATCCTTCCTACCCGCATTTCCTTTTGCACTCTCATGGTTGTGACTCTTCCTATCTGCTACCTGCTGTGCTTTGTAATTGATATCACTGGATATGACAGAACCAACACCATTCTTATATTTCAACTTATCCTCCTTACTTGCCTTTGAGCTGCTTTGTTGTTTTGAGCTGATCCTTTTTAACTCTGCAATGAATCCCATTTCCTCAGGATTTCACCTACTAATCTTGTTTGTATCTCAATGGCATGACACTGACTCAGGCTTCATTTTTTAGCTTTATCCAAAAGTTACTCCTCAAGAGTTTGTAGCATACTCAAGTCATTATCTGTCAGAGGAAATGAATTTCAGAACGCAACAATGATATGAGTGAAACTATAAGCAAAACAGTACGTCATCCTGAATTTGAATGCATGTTTCCGATTATTATTAGAGGCATAAATAGCTTTGAATGCAACATATGGAGACAAGAAATATGGCCATTATAAATTCAACAATATGAGTTATAAGTTAAAATTGTTAATGTAAGCATAGGAACAAGTTAAAATTGTTAATGTAAGCATAGGAGCATGATTTTATCGTTTTCTTGGAAAACTTATGATAGAAAGCCGTGTTGGGAGAAAGCCATGTGAAGGGGTTATTATTGAGTAAAAGAAATTGCGCAAATCTGTATAACTAAGCACCAATGTCATAAATGAATGAACAAAGTGATAGATACCTCATCAACTGCTCTAACTCCTAATAAAGAGTGAAGAGAGGATTTAATTGAATTGGTATTAATGGATGAAACTACTTGACATTGATTAGCTAGTTCCAAATATAAGGTAAACAAAAAGAGGATCAAAAATTGAAAGGAAACGGAATCTAGCATTAGGGAATTATGAAGACCATGCTCTGTTCGGTTGCTAATAAAGCTGTAAATAAAATGAAAAACTAAGATAGAAAAATATAATACGCTCCAACCGGGAAACTAAGAGGAATTACCTAGCGTTCCCGTTAAACGAAAGAAAGACAAAGCAGCGATCTGTTAGTTCACTTTCAGCATAAATTCCGTGCTCATTTCCTTCATTTTCACCGCAAGGAAACAAGAAAATTCACAGAAACAGATAGTGATCCAGAATGTACCATTTTACACTATCCCCAATCTCTCTGGCATCAAGAAAAGAGATCGTCCACTTAGATACCAATCTCCGATCCTGAGAAAAATCTGAAACAAAAAATTGGTAAATCAAAGTAGATTACAAGCGAAGCAAAGAACATTATTTAGGAAAATCAATGAGATGCCGTTGAAATAATCAATAATTTCTTTGTAATTCGTACATATATGTCTCTCGCTGTTCTTCTCCTTTCTCGAAGAAAATGATGGCCAGAGTGGAGAGAGGGGGATGCAGTACAGGCAGGTGAAGTAAGAGAGAGTGACGGTGAGAGAGAGAGAGAATGAAAGCGATTCGTTTTCAATAAAACGGTGAAAAGAAGGGAAGGGGATTGGTGGAGGGTACGGGTCCCACAGGGAAGACTTCTTTCATTGTCACGAATCCCTACGTTTCAGGAATGTGGGGCCCAGATTTAGCCTTCTTTCAATGCCATACTATTGCCGTATGCCATAGGAGGCTGTCCCATCCAAAATTTCATAACTTTCCGCGACATTTACAATACTAACTCTAATTAAGAGGTATATACCTAATTTTAATATATTAAATAAATTAATTATTTATAATAAATAAAGTTTAATTTATTTAAAATATTATATTTTATACTAATTTAGATAGAAACTTATTAATATATTTAATTAATTTTTATATTAAAAATAAAAAAATATCAATTTGATTAAATAAGGGGGGAAATCAGATCAGAGCACATAATAAAACTCCTTTTTTAAATAATTTCATAATATTTAAATATTTTATAAGAAAAGAGAAATAAATAATCAATTGATAAAAGTAGCACGAAACGAATACAATATAATAAATTTAAAATAAGCCACATATTTATAAACTATTTATATTATGATTCACTTTTGAATTTTTTCCAAAAAATAATAATTTTATTTTAATAAAACAAAAAGTGTGCTTCTTCCGATCAAGTAATATTTTTTTTTACCAAAAAAAGTAATATTATTTTTTATTTACAATAAGACCCTTTTCTGCAACAACGATCTTCCACTTCCAGATGGAATTCAAAGAACAATGTAATTTAGAGAAACATAAAAGGTGCAATTTTCAGGAAGGGATGAATTATCATAATAAGTATCCTAAATAAAAACTATATAATTAATTTATAAAATTTAAAAAATATTAATTAAATTACTTATTTATAAATTTACACCTATAAAGTCTTATATAAAATATTTTATCCCCATCAAATCTTATGAAATTATCATATTATTGATAAGTATCATGGGACTTCAAGGGAAGATATTTTAATTATAAAATAATTATCTTACCTTAATTTATTAAAAAATAATAAATAAGATGAACAAATGTCAATTTTATATACTACAATTAACAAATCAGATAATAACGAATGATAATTCTATTTCTCTCAAAATATTATATTTAAATTATATAAGTTATCATTTATTACTGACTGACTTATTAATTGTTATACATAAAGTTATCATTTATACCATATCACTTGTTATTTTTTAATAAATGAGGACAAATCATGTAGTAAAGAATGACAATTTTATTTCTCTCAAAATATTAGTTCTAGATTATAAATTGTTATTCGTTACTACTTAATTTATCAATTATAACATATAATAAGATTATTATTTGTGCAATTTTACTTGTAATATGAAGAAAATAAAATAGTCATTTTACAATTGAAATCTCTCCCTCTAAAATTCCACGAGTCCTATCAATAATTTGATGATTTTGTGAGACCTTATAATAATAAATTCTTTTAGGTAGAACTTAATTAGATTCCCCTTAAAATTAACCTTATTGATAAAACACCTCTTAATATTAATATTTAGGGGATAAAATTATAATTCTAAATTTAGAAAACAAAAATAAATTCTTTAACCAAATCTACCATTTTGCTTTAAAAAAATTAAATCATATGTTCAGAGTATGTTTAGTAGGATGGAAGAATTTTTTATAGAAGTAAGAGTAGAAGTAAAAATAAAATTAAACTAAAAAATAATTTTAAAAATTTATTTGGTAGAATATAAGTGAGTATAAAATTGATATATATATTTTTATAATTTAAAATAAAATTATTTAAAATATTTTTTTATAACTTGAGAAGATTTAAATTTATCTAAAAATTTTATAATTAGGATAAAATAATTTAAAAAATTTTACTTCTATCTCTATTATCTCAATTTTTTTAAACTAAAATGATAAAAAAAAATAGAAATAATTTATTTCATACTATACAGAAAAAAAAAATTAATTCCACTTTTACTTGCATACCCAATTTCTATCCAACCAAACATAAAATTATAGCAGAAGGGAATATCATGAAATTGAAGAGGTAAACATTAGCCAGGTTCCTCAACCATCGACTGCAGAGATGAGAGAAATGCTTTTTTCTCTCTCTCTCTCTACATTTAATTGCATTATAGATCTGAGTAAAGATTTCTTCAATTTTTTTCCTGAGTGTAAACTGAATTCCATTATCTCAAGAGAGAAATAGGAAAGCTACAAAAAAGGAGCCTATAATCCTTCATCAACTAAACGAGGATGATTAAAGATATAAAAATTCTGGTGTACAAGAGAGTTCTCTTCCCTAAGCATGTAACTTGTTAAAACAGGTTTCTTCGGTTTCAGATCTTACATCTAGAAGAAACAACAGAACCAGTGGGCAACTACTGAGTCAATATTTTTTTTGTTAAGAGTTTATGCGATATTCCTCTGCCAGTAACTGATTAATCTTCTTAAAGCAAGATTTCTTAAGCAATATGGATACCTGATGAGTTGGAGTGGATGATCGTGCAGGACATTGATATTTGCTTCTGCAATATGTGGAATGAGAGAAGGTGAATCAGAGTTGAAGCAATATCTGCGATCGCCTTTCTTCCTCTTCTCTGGTCGTCCACATGCTTCAACCAATAAAGGAAAATAAGAGTGAAGAAGAAGAAACAAGAAGGCTAAGCCTAAAACTATAGGAGGAGGTGTCCTACAGAACAATGCTAATGATGGGCCCACGTGGTAATTATTAGGGTCAGAATTATTTTGACTTTGATTCGGCATTGCGCCTCTTCTTTCTTTGTCTTTTTCTCTGTTTCTGTTTCTCTTTCCTCTTTTTTCTTTATTTCCCTTCACTCTACCCCACTAACTAACCCTCATTCTGCTCATTTTTCTTTGCTTCCGCAATTAATATTTAATATTTATTATTAATAAATTAATATTATTTATAACATTTTTATGTTAGTATAAATCAAAATACTAAAAATGTCATTGAACCTATTTAGGTAATGATTCAAATATTAGTGTTTGTTGAAATTTAATAGTATAATTTAATTAAAATATAAAAATATATATATAATTATAAAAATAATAATATTTAAATAAAACTTATTTATCCACTAATAAATAAAAACATCCATATATAAATTACATATAATTTTAAAAAATAAAATTATTAAAATATAAATCAAACTAACTTTTTTTTAACTCAATAACATCATTTTAGGCATAAAAAAATATATAAAATTTAATTTGATCAACTAATCTAAAAATTTTAATTAAATTAATTAAAAAATTAGTTTACCTATTTACTATTCTAAACAAACTATTCAATTTGAGTTTTAATATATTGGTATAAATATTATAATATAAATATGTTATAAATTAAAAAAATATATCGAGAAAACTATTTTCATTAGAGTATGATATTTGAATATGATTTGATAGTAATAGATATATGGTAAATGTCATAATATAATTTATCATATTTTATAATTTATAAATAATGTGGCTCTTTTTTTAACATTATATAATACTGTAAAAGTTTTCAGATTATTCAAACTTTGTGCATAATACAAATGTCATAGAAGAAGGTAATAGGGAAATAGCAAAATTGTTATTATTAGTTACAAATTTGTTTAATTATAACGTTCTGATGAAGTTATGTCCGCATACTAGTGAACATCGGCCGGCAATAATTCTTCTATCTTCTTTTATATTCGTTGCTTTTATTTTCTTTTTGACAAGAAACAATGCACTTGGCCAACAATACTTCTTTTTATTTCATATTCTCCTTCTTTGATTGATTTATGATAAAGACGTGATACAGTGACATGCTGAGCCGAAAAGGAAAAGATTGCCATGCGCTTTAATAAAGTGGAAATAGTATGTCATAATTTAAAATTGAATGAAATATATATATATATATATATATCTATCTTCAATCAACATGTTCCTGGCGTTCATATTATTTGAAAATATTTATTTCCTTAAAATAATTTTATATATATATATTTTAATCGCTTGAACAGTTCAGCCAATCAAAATTTATTTTAAAAAATTAATATATATACACACATCTTGAGAGTTGCATAAAATTTAATAAATGAGTCGTGCTATTATTTTTTTAGTTATAAAGTTATTGTTAAAAATTTTTTTATAATATATAATTTTTTATCTTCTAATTGATTGAAAGAATATGAACTTTTATATCGTTGCGTTTTGAAGTGTTTGGATCTGAATTTGGAGCATAAAGAAAAGGAACGATCTGATGATGAAATAAAACAATAACGTTTGCATTTGCGTGACCCTTAGAGAATTACATTAAATTAACGTATATTTAATACTCATTTGTAATGAATACTCCCCTCCATCCTAAATATACAATTTAGTTATATAAATTATACTATAAATAATATTTTATATTTAAAATTAAAAGAAATATAATTATCGTATAAATTGTCGAGCTGGTTTTAGAGAGTGCAACTACCAGGGGCATGTTCGTTTTTGTTTTTAAAAACAGTCTATGTATTTTTAAAAGCAGAAAAGTTGTCTAGCAACATATTTTCACTTAAATGTTCTATAAAATAAAAAATTGAAAACTGTTTTTAAAAATAAAAAGATAAGAACAAGTTTTAAATATTTTGTAAAATTATTTTTGTTTTTTTATATTTTTTATTTTAGTTCTGGAAAGTGATCCAACATTAAAAATTTCTTACCACCATATGTTGTTGCCACTAATGATTAAAATTGTCGACCCCCAACAATGACTGCCTTGACAGTAGTAACCTGTGATTACAACCCTCATCGCCCAATATCAACCATCGCTATCACCGTTGGCAACCACTACTATTGTTTGTCATCACCTAACAATGGCCTACTATGACCACTACCACTATCATTAGCTACTATTGTCACCACCATTGACTACCACTGCCATTTGTCATTACTTGATGATGACCAACGACAACCATACCACTGTCACCACTATGAGCAATCATCACCTCCATTCGCCATCACCTAACAACGGCCAACCATCACCTCTGCTAACCACCATCACCATTTGTTGCATCCAACGAAGGTGATGAACACCATGATCAATCGAAGACGACTGCCATCATCGTCAAACAACGAGGGCCATCATAATAGTTGCTGACTGAAAGCCATCACCACCATTGATGGCTGACAATAACCCCCATGATAATCACCAGTCAGTGGCTAGGGATAACCACTGCCGCCGATAGCTAATAATAACCACCATCATCTAGATCAATTATTCCATATAAATTTTTTACATTTTTTTGTTTTCAGATAATTTTTTTAAAACAATTATCCAAACATATTGTTTTTATTTTTTTTTCCAAAACTTGTTTTTAAAAATAGTTTTATAAAACTGTTTTGAGAATAAAAAAATGGAGAATAGAAACAAATAGGCCCTATTATATACATGACATTTTGGAAGCTGGGGTGTATGGAAACTTCGATGAGATATTTGAAGAGAGAGCAAAGAGTATATACAAGTGAACAAATAGATCAAATACGCAATGAGTTGGCAAATTCCTAATGTATTTATAGTACTAGATTATGGTTAATTTGTGTACATATTAGTTGGTGCTAGATATCAGCATAATCATTGGTGCTAGATGTTAGATAATAAACATCTCAAAACCAGTACAATCAATTCAGATTATATTATACTCAAATATAAACTTATATGAGATGCAGCGGAAGACTTAAAATTACCTCTCGCTATTAGCTTGATTGATCTGAGGAGAACTGGGATCAATTAGGGTACCTGTCAAAAGAGAACACTGTCAGATAAATAACAGGTTCTTCCAGCTGGTGATTAGGCATAGCGATGACAACTTGTTTTTAGCCGTCACCAGTGGGGAACCTTCAGAAGTAGAGCTGAGAATAGGGTTTCGCTCTGGACTTAGAAAATAGATCTCACACTCAAATGAATTGTTAATTTCCACCATTAGAAAATTAACCTTAAATAAACTGAGTCAATAATCCACTTTGGATTGGGCCCAATGACTATGGGCCACACTCAAAAATATTTATTAATTATTCTAATTAATATCTAAATAGGTTATAATATAAATAAATATCCAACATTCTCCCACTTGGCCCGTATACTCAATATCATTGCCCTGTCTAGGTAAACTGATGTCGTGCTACAGAATCAAGGTGATAAGTCCCCTTTTATTGGGTATTACCTTCCATGTATTACAGGTAACACCATCACTTAATTGGTATCACAATATACATGAACTCAATATTCATAGGTTTCTGTCTCAATGTTTATCAATTTCAATAACATAAAATGTATACAATCACAAATTGAAATGATAAACCACAAAATATAATTTGATTGCTCATACCTCCATTAATCAAAAGTAGGACGAAGTCCCATATGAGGTACATGTGTGACAAAGATGTTCGACTTCAACCCTTTCGTCAAAGGATAAGCCAACATGTCCAATGTACTGATACGTTCAACAGAAACTTGGCTATCATGAACTCTTTCTCTCAAGCAAAGGAACTTAAGTTCAACAAACTTGCTGCAACTTTTATTCCTTTTGTTGTTCGCTATGGCCACCACAGCTGCATTATCACAGTACATTCTGACTGGCTTTGAGAGTAAATCCACAATCTTAAGCCCAGCAATAAAATTCCTTATCCAAATAGCTTGTGAACTTGCTTCAAAACACACAATGTACTCAACATCACCGATAGAAGGAGCCGTTTGAGTTTGCTTAGCGCTTCTCCATGATATAGCTCCTTCTGCCAATAGGAAGATGTAGCCAGATATAGACTTGTTCGAGTCTACGCATCCCCCAAGATCTAAATCTAAGTATCCAATCATGTCCAAACTGTCTGTTCTCCTATATGTGAGCATGTAGTGTTTAGTGCCTTGTAGGCACCTAAACACTTTCTTTGCAGCTGTCCAATGTGCTTTCCTAGGATTACTTTGGTATCTTCCCAACATACCCACAGTAAAAGAGATGTCAGGTCTTGTACAAACCTGTGCATACATCAAGCTTCCTACCGCTGAGGCATATGGGACTTTATCCATCTGTTTCCTACCAAACTCGATTTTAGGACATTGACTTAGACTAAACTTGTCTCCTTTTTCAATAGGAGCCACGTTAGATAAACAGTTCTGCATCCTGAATCATTCAAGAATCTTGAGGACGTAAGCCTCTTGAGACAAGCCTACAAGACATTAGGTTCTATCTCTATGGATCTTTATGCCAATGACATAAGAAGCCTCACCCATATCTTTCATGTCAAAACTCTTGAACAGAAACTGCTTCACCTCACGCAATAGTCCCAGATCATTGGTAACAAGTAGTATGTCATCCACATACAAAATCAATAATATGATTTTACTCCCACTAGCCTTGTGGTATATACAATCATCCGTGATATTTTCAACGAAACCAAATGACGTGATCACTTCATGGAACTTTAAATACCATTGTCGTGAAGCCTATTTCAAACCATATATTGATTTTTTCAGCTTGCATACCAATTGATCCTTACCTTCTACAACAAAACCCTCAGGTTGTTTCATGTAAACTTCTTCCTCCAGTTCACCATTGAGGAAAGCAGTCTTAACATCCATCTAGTGTAACTCCAGATCAAAATGAGCAACCAATGCCATGATGATATGGAATAAATCTTTCTTAGATACAGGTGAAAAGGTTTCACTATAATCGATTCCTTCCACTTGAGTGAATCCCTTTGTAACTAACCTAAACTTGTATCTATCGATGTTACCTTGTAAGTCTCTTTTGGTTTTATAAACTCATTTACAGCCAATAGCCTTAGACCCACTAGGCAACTCTACAAGTTCTCAAACATGGCTGTTTGCCATGGAATTCATTTCATCAATCATAGCATCATGCCACAACTTAGGGTTCACACTCCTCATATTATACCTTTCCTTTGCCTCTTTGTCATCGGAGGCATCATCAGGTCTCAGAGGTTAATCAAACCTCAAGGCATAATCCAAGTCCCAAAAATCAAGCTGCAACAAAGCATCGTCTCTCTAGTCAACATAGTTAATGCTACCATCTAAGATTGTTTTGTTGCTTACATCAGCCATAAGCCTGGGGCAGCAATTGAATTTGCAAAATGAGAACAAACAAACGTACAAATAAGCTCACAGTTATAATTTAAAGCAATCACAAGTCACTATGCCATGTATGCATGCTTAGCTCAAATGCAGCATGCAAGCAATATAAATACGTATCACCAATGTCTACCTGTGGGCAAAGACATTAGCATAGCCAGGTATCTATCTCAAATGATGGAATTAGAACGCATTCATAATTTCCCAATACTTGTGGGTTAATTAGAAAATAACGAGGCCATTCTATCCCACCCTAATTAAATGTACAATTATGAGATATCTACCTGTGGGCAAAGATAAATCATAGCCATACATTTAATTCCAATTGATATTTTAAATCCATATGTGATTACTGAATGCATGCAAAATGAATAAATAAGGATATTGTGGCTACTCCTTACAAAAATGCATGCTAATCACAAATATCGATAACGTGTATTGAAAATCCGAATATGCACAATATAATGGAGCATTTAATAAATTAATTTAATCAACAAAAGTGACTAAATAATTTAATTTAAATTCTTCCACTATTCCATGCACCCAAAAATGTCTAATAAATTAATTTCAACTCAAAAGGCTTTTACAAAAATTACATAGTTACTTTAATTGACTGGGGAGAAATTAAAAAATAAAATAGGCAATTAAATAACATAAAAATTAAAATTTGTAAATACCCTTTTCCCAAAATTAAAATAATAGAGAAATTAATTTAAACATTTACAGTGCATGAAATAATAATTAAAAGATTTTCTGGAAAAATCAAATTAATTGGCTAAAATAATTTTCTGGAAATAAAACCAAGTGGCCCATACAAAAAGGTCCAAAAATAGGGCCCAAAATAATTTCCAGAAATAAAACCCAAAATTATGGCCCAAAACCATTTTCTGGAAACAGAAATATTCTTCAAGCCCAAAAAAAATGAACAGTGATGGCCCATAAACAGTAGGCTAGAACAAAAGCACAAAACAAAAGAAAAACATTTTTGGCAGCCCAAAAACAGTGGCCCAGAATTGTGTGTAGCCCAGGAAGCAAGTTTTTCAAAAAAAATTAATAGAATGGGCCTAGACAGCGACGACCCAATCTCACAAATGCTTTGTTTTTTATGGTAAAAACGTCCCAGGACGCAGGAAACCCGCCTTTTTTTTGTTTTCTTTTTGAATCAGCAGCCGGGTCATCTGTCTGTGAGTCAGGTTGACCTAACCTGACTCAAGACCCGAAAATAAACTTCAACCCGACTTTACAGTGATGCCATGGCCGCTATGACCTTCACCCACAGAACAGCAACGCTGACGTTTTTGTGCCATGGTTGTCGCTGGCTATCTGGGGTCATGTTACGATGGTGATCATGACAGAAGGCACGACAGCTCTCACGGTGGCTATTTCTCCGGCGAGCGCATGGTGAAGCTGTCAGCAACTCTTTCTCCAGCAGAGGCGACGACGGCGAGTTGTGGGATTTGTTTCTGACGGTTCAATAGAGCACGGTGGCAAGCTCTGATTTTCAGAAGATTTCTTTCGCGCCTGTCTCTAGCCAAACACAATGGTCGCGACTCCTCTGGCGACGAATATCCATAAGAGCAAACACCTCCTGCCGTGCACAGTGCCTCTCTCGTGCTCTCTCTTGTCGGTGGCTCTCGCCATTCACAGAAAAAAATAGTTAAAGAAAGGGGAAAATTGTGATATTTAGATATCCTATATTGTTATTCATGATCAATAAGCAAGGTAGAGGTGTTCTCAAACCTAGCTCTGATGCCACATGTTAGATAATAAACATCTCAAAAGCAATACAATCGATCCAAATTATATCATACTCAAATATAAACCTATATGAGATGCAGCGAAAGACTTAAAGTTACCTCTCGCCATTAGCTTGATTGATCTGAGGAGAACTGAGATCAATTAGGCTACCTATCAAAAGAGAACACTATCATATAAATAACAGATTCTTTCAGCTGGTGATTAGGCACAACGATGGCAACTTGTTTTCAGCTGTCACCAGTGGGGAACCTTCAGAAATAGAGCTGAGAATAGGGTTTCGCTCTGGACTTAGAAAAGAGATCTCACACTCAAATGAATTGTTAATTTCCACTATCAGAAAATTAACCTTAAATAAACTGAGTCAATAACCCACCTTGGACTGAGCCCAATGACTACGGGCCACACTCAAAAATATTTATTAACTATTCTAATTAATATCTAAATAGGTTATAATATAAATAAATATCCAACACTAGATTCTTGTTGTATCTTCTACTTTTCTATCTCGTATTGCAGATTGGTTAGATGAAATTATAAAATTAATTTTATTTTAAAAAAACAAAAACTTACAGTTAGGAAATGGGCTAATCCACTCATAGTGGATTAGACCTAAGTCCATGAGGAGCAAATGTGGAGAGAACAATTTTATTTTTCAAAAGAGAAAAATAAGGAATATAGGAGTTATGGAGATTCTACTTCCCACACATGCATTTTTCCCGGACGTGAATAAGGCAGCAGTGAGAGTGGTTGAATTTTTCATTTGGTTGATTGTAGTCTGGCTCTTGTGTGTGTGTGAGATAGATTCATTTTCTCCTCAGTTCCTCTCCTCTCCTCTCTGCGTATGATCTCTACTTTTCTTCTTCAGTAGTTTTGTTGTGTAAACGTACCAAAGCCTATATAAGGTGATCCGATTATGTGTGGCTATCTCAGTAAATGAGAGAAGGTCTAAGGTATGCCCAAAATCTGTCACTTATAGTGTCAGATATTTGAAATCAACATTAAAATGTTGATTACAAAGAATAACAAAATTGAAAGTTCACTTACCACTTCACTTTAACGTCACTTGGCTCTAAAAAAAATGACATTTTAAGTTCACATTTAATGTCGGTTGCTCTATATAAGCAACATTGAAAGTTACTTATAACATCGCTTGTTTAACCGATGTTAAAAGTCCAAGAACTAACATCGCTTGCTTGAATGTCACTCAAATAACCGACGTTAAATGCTCAAATTTTACTAACGTTAATTACATTCAGCAACTTCAACGTTTTTTAATGAATTTTTTATCAACTTTTTTTGTTTTTTGGTTTAGTTTGAATGAATTTTTTACTAAAGTTAAATGTTCAAGTTTGAATGTCACTCAAGGAAGTTTCGTTCGCAATGAAAACTAATCTTTCGCAAAATATTGAGAGGAATAGGATATAGCCTTTCCAACTAAATTTGTTCTAAAAAAGGGATAACTTTTTTTAATATTTAAACTACTTAAAAAATTAATAATATAATACTTGAGGAACGATGGCAAGCAAACCATAGCCCGGAAGGCGAGATATAAAGACTACATGATATATATACTAGTCTTGCTCGGACATATCTGCATCCTATGAAATAGAAAATGGCTTTTCACAAGGGAAAATGGAGAATTATACGAAGAGGGGAGATAATTCTAGGTTTTAATTTCTATAAGAAAATAAGTGTAGAAATAATAGCGGAACTAGAAATTTGAGATGGGGGCTAAATTGTAACAATTCTTTTTATCAGATGAACAAATAAACTATAATATTATGAAATAATAGTTTGACTACAAAAGACTAAATATAATTAACAACTATGACGAGAAAGTTAAATCCTGTGAGTTTGCATATTTTGAAAATGTTACAAAATATTTTATTGATCAATTCTAGTAAATACCTCTAGTTCAATATAGCATACCATCAAATCATTCAACTATTGCTAAGAATGCTCTCTTACCTCCCTTACCACCAGCAAATACTCTCTCACCTCTTGTTCAAACGTAAACCTGTTTTGATGATGTTCATTGCTAAGAAAGCTCTTTTAATTGTTGCTATGGCCACCGGTAAGAGAGTATTTATGTATTTTACTAAAATAAAATTCTAATCATATTATATTATTTTGCTTAATCTCTTAATTTTTAATTTTAAATTTCTAAATCTCAAATTACTTTAAAAATCGCATCCTAATACTAATACTCGAAATAAAAATTGGGATGTGAGAGTGGGTTTCTCCTCTTTTTGTTGGCAAGAGAGGAAGAATAAAAAGAATCATGAAATTAAAGCACCATCCTGACCAAGAAAAATACCTTACTCCTAAACAAGTATAAAGATAAAATTGAAGCATCGGTGGCCAATAAGAGGGGCGACCACCCCTGTCCCTCCTATAGTTTTGCCATTGGGTAAAAACCCGAGATACGTATCAGGTTAGATCCATGTTCGAATCCAAATCAAACCTCTAAAGCTCATCGAACCACTGGTGCTCATGCAGACTTAGATTACTAGAACCTAAGTTGTTATTGCACCGTAGCGCACCACGCAAGAGAGAAAGATTGAGAAAGAAGAGAGAACTAGAAAACTCAATGGCTATGGTGCTTTCAACTATGGCTGGAGACCTCTATTTATAGTAGTAGCTAGGGATATTTTGGGATCACAAAATATCCTCACAATTGATGGAGTCTCTTCGGAATCTCAACTGATGAGATCATACATTCTATTTGAATTCAAATCTCATAATATTTGTTATTTAGGATTTAATTCATAATATTAATATGAATTACTTTATATAAATTAAATTCTCTATTTAATTTATATCTTATTTAATCAAATAATATCTGTTAGAATGGTTGTTTTATCTAAGAAGATGGTGAATTGGATAATTTTGAGAATTTAAAAACTTTAAATGAAATCAAAATATTAAGTTTAGAAAGATATCACCGATTGTAGAAAGGAAAAGGATAATGTTTCGATGATGATAATAAAGAAAAGTATGTCAAAATTGATAAAAAGTATTTATCGATAAGTTTATTGATAAGATATATATTCATTAAGCCCTTCAATAAATGAAGAGGACATTTTTTAAAAGAATTAATTTCTGATGTATATTATCTAATACCTATTCGATAAGTTTGCTTATCGATAATACCTTCGATAAAACAACTATTAAGAAATCTCTGAGTCTTGTTTTAAAAATCATTTCTCTTCAAAAACTTATTCGATAAGGGTCTCTATCAATAAAGCATTTGATAAACTTGAAAATGTCTCAGTGAATTTTGTGAAGGCATTTATCCAAGTATTTATTGATAAGAATGTTAATCGATAAAACCTTCAAGCAAGAATAGTTTTGAGAATTTTTTAAGTTCTATTCGATAAATGGGCCCAACGATATCATCTTTGATAAATGAAGTATTACAAATAAATAATGACTTATCAATTTATCGATAAGTTGTTTGATAAATATAAAGTCTATGAAGTTTTTCTAAGACTCAATTTATCAAATAACTATTCGATAAGTTTACTTATTGAAGAACTCTTCAATAAGAATGAAAAAATTTCATTAAAAACTCATTGAACTTATACACTATTCAAAAAGATATTTAAAATAATTTATCGATAAGTTATTTGATAAGATTGTTTTTTTGAATAATCCTTTGATAAATTAAATATAATAAATTTAAATTAAGTCTGATTCAGTTATGATATTTATCGATAAACTATTCAGATAGACAATTTATTGATAAGAGGTTCAATTATATTATAAAGGATTTCATTCAAGTCTTATCGAAGACCTCTTCGATAAACTATCTTATCGATAAACTCTCTAATAAGTGCTGATAGATTTTCAAAATCAGATTTTGATACAACGGTTTAAACATAATGTAATAATTCCTATATGCTTTTTATCATTATCTACTACACTCACAACGTCTACCTAGCATGTTTAAGTTACATATTCAAATTGAGAAGTTGCGGCTAAAAAGTTAACTGTCAGAGAAAAGCATTTAATGCTACCACCTACTACTGCCAACTGCCAACAACTTTGTCTCTACTTTACTCAAATGCTTAACATGTCTAACGAATAACTTACAAGCTGAAGCTATAAATACAAGGCGAATTGAATGCTGGAGTTAGAAAGCATAACTTCTTACGAAAAATATTTAGCACACATTCAATCTTATTCTCTGAGTGTTCAGTGCTTATACTATGTTATCCTCTATTTTCACTTACTGTGAACAGAGAGTTTACTTGAGAGAGAATTTACTGTACTTAAGTGATTATTATATCTTCTCTATGAGAGAGACTTGTCAATTCTTTATTTTCATTTTCAGTTGCTCAAGAGTGTATGACTCTTGAATGGTGTGTGACCTTATGGTTTGTAAAGGGGAGTAAGAGGGAATTCTTACAGTGATTGTACTGAGGCACCAAGAGCCTGTGTAATCATGAAAGATATGATGACAAATCTTAGAGGATTCTTATGACTATGTAGGCCAAGTGATTAGACCGAATTAGGATAAATCTCCTGTGTCAACTTCTTCCTTCTATTACTCTTAGTGACATCATTCTTAACTTATCTATTTTTTTGAAGAGTTTTTAAATTTTTAAGAATTACCCAATTCACCCCTTATAACTCGTAAGGTGACAATCTGGTTAAGAGATCCACTCTTGAGTATCTTGGATAAAGAAATAAGTTTTCTAACTCTCTCTTGACTAAAGTAATTTTGTTAAGCACTAAAGTACATACTTTCTAAGTTTTTCTCTCAAAGAATACTACATGTTTTGTTTAGAGAATGAGAAAAAGAGTGAAATAGAGTTACTATTAACATAGCTATGAATGCTTCATGATTCACTAGTACAAAATATGCTTTTTAAAGCCCTATTTTTAAATCGGTCCTTGCGGAGACGGTCTAAAAAATATGACTGCTGGTATTTTTGTAAATAAGATGAAATAGTTACACTGGATTAACAAGTCACCGGTGTCAAATATAATTACTATGCCAGATACTAATATCAATAGGTATAGATTAGCTGCGTCATATTCTGACTCTTCAGTTTCTTGTCTATGCTTTTCCACTTCTTTCTTTAACTTCTTCAGACCTTGTAGAGAAGCTTTTAGAACAAATGAAATATGGTATTTTTATAAATAAGATGAAATATTGACATCGGATTTACATTGAACCGGTGTAAAATATATATAACTGGTGTTAAATATACTTTCTATTCTGACTCTTCAGTTTCCTATCTATGCTTTCCCTTTTCTTTTCTCTGTAACTTCTCAGGCCGTTCATTTCACTTCTTCGATTCCCAACGTTTGTACTCATTATGATAGAAGGCCAACTGCATTCTTCGATATTCTTTTCTAAAATCATTCTTATTCCTCAACCATATGTATATCATTCCTATGATTAGTACTTTTGTCTTATCTCTTTATCTCTGTTTTATTTTATTTTCTTCTATCTGAATGCTCCAATGTCTTCTTCCTTATGCAAACGTCCTTCTCCACCGCACAAAAGAAACAAAGATGATTTTGAAGACAAACATCCTAACCCTCACCCTATAGTTCCTTCTCCTCCTCCCCTAGTTGTCACTCTGATGGAGCACCTTGAGAAACTTATCATGCACTTCAATGCTCTAGAGGACTCAGTGGAAGAACTGTCTCAGAAAGTTACTAGACTAAAAGACAGTTTTAGAGCTTTTCGCTCAGAAGTTCACTGGCATCAATAGCATGATAATTTCTATCATTCTGTTGATCTTACCCACTCTAATGAATCCCAGACCTCTGAGTCTGATGAGGAGTAAAAGCCTACAACATTTATCTACTGTCTCTCCTATTTTATTTTTTGTACTTAATGATAAAAAGAGAAAATATATTATATATTATGATAGATTATGTATTTAGAAATTTCATACTTTTGATATAAAGTTATTAATAAAGCTAAATGAATGAAGTTTTTTGTTCTAATGACATGTTGTTCTTTTATTTTCTAAAAAAAAAATGCAACAGTTTGAAACTGAATATATCAATATCCGGTGTAGAATATAATGACCGATTTTAAAAAAGTTATTTTTACACTGGTGTTGCATTTTATCCAGTGTAGATTTGCTTATGAAATACCCTTTAATTTAATCGAAAGACCTTTCGCGCCTCCCATCTATCATTTTCACTTGTTCACGCGTTTAAGTCTTCTTGACCCTTTACAGCCGGTGAGTTTTGTTTTGAACTCCTTATCTCGAGAACTGAAGATTTATGCATTACTGGCAGTACCTCTGTTATTTGTACTGGATTCATTACTGTCATTTACTTGTTTCATTTGATTCATTGCTGCAAGCTAGGTTTTCTTTTTTTCTAGTTTCCTAGTTTTTTAATCTTCCACAAATATGGATCATAGTTGGATAAATGCTAAATGACCAAGTATTGTCTATGCTGAGCGGGTGAAAGAGTTTTTGGATTTTGCTAAATAGAACGGTGATGATGACAATGGAAGGTTTTATTGTCCTTGTGTGAGTTATTTGAATGAAAGGAAACAAATTCCTACAGATATGTACACTCATATAATTTATGAGGAGTTCTGCAAGAGTTACACAGTATGGGTATGGCATGGTGAAAATGTGGAAAGGTTGAGTGCATATGAATAGTTAGAATAGACATTTGATGATGACATGGATACTGATGATCAGGTAGAGGACATGATTTTTGATATTAGATATGATGCTTTTATGCAGTCACATGCATATGGTACTATGTACAATGGTGCAGAAAAATCTCTATACCCAGGGTAATAAAAATACAACCTGTTGAATGTGGTGTTGAGATTGGTAAGTGTGAAAGCATGACATGGGTGGAGTGATAAAGGTTTTTAAGAATTACTTGAGTTGTTGCAAAACATGTTTCCAGAAAAAAAATGTGTTACCCAAATGCTACTATGATGCTAAGAAAATAATATGTCCTTTAGGCATGAGTATAAAAAGATTCATGCATGGCCAAATAATTGCATACTGTATAGGAAAGATTTTAAAGATGAGGAGAAATGTCCAATATGTAAGACACCAAGGTACAGATCAAACAAGTCTCCTACAAAGGTGTTATGGTATATTCCAATTATACAAGGTTTAAGCGGCTTTTTGCTAATGAAGATGATGCAAAAAAATGTTATGGCATGCAACTAAAAGTATTTGTGATGGAAAGCTTCGTCATCTGGCTGATTCTTTGTAATGGAAGAAGATTGATGGCTTATTTCCTAAGTTCAATAAGGAAACACGAAACCTAAGGTTTGGACTCAGTACAGATGGCATGAACCCTTATGGTAGCCTTAGTAGTATACATAGTTGATGGCCCGTCATCTTGGTGGTTTACAACCTATCTCCCTTGTTGTGTATGAGACGCAAGTATGTAATGTTGTCTATGTTGATCTTAGGACTAAAACAATTGGGAAATGACATGGACGTTTACCTAATGCCTTTGATAGAAGATTTGAAGAAGCTATGGGAAGGTGTAACTATTTTTGATGCTATTAAGAATGAGGTATTCAATATGCGGGCCATGATCTTTTGTACAATTAATGACTTTCTTGCATACGGAAATTTGTCAGGATATATTGTTAAGGGCCATAAAGTATGTCCTATTTGTGAGGAAGGAATTTGCTACTATCAACTTCGTCATGGAAGAAATACAATCTACCTAGGTTATAGGAGATTTTTAAACCAAGGCCACCTATACCTTCAACTGAAGAAAAAAATTTTTGGTGGCCAAGAATTTGAAAATGCTCAGAATCCATTGATAAGAGAATAAGTTTATGAAAAGGTGAAAGACATCAACATTACTTTCGGTAAGACTACCAAGAGAAGTGAGAAAAATATATGAAAAAAAGATATGTCTTCTTTAAGCTTCCGTATTGGGAACATCTTTAGGTAAGGTGTAACATCCTTATTTTCTTATGTCTTAGGGACCAAATGGTAGCATCTAGAACCACTTCTAAGGTCATTGAAGTCAAATTATACAATTCTAGAATTTTACTCTCCCAAGTACTGTTTTATGTGCAAATTCTAAAAAAGTGACCTGACTTCAAAAAATCATAACTAATTCTAGACAAATAAAAATGGAGTGGTTGAAATTGCTACATGAACCTAACTTAATGATCTTTTAGGAAAAAATAACTTGTTGACCATGCCTTGACCAGGTCAATGTCGGTCAACGCTCAAAGTTTATTATTCATCCAGTGTCTTTCCCTGATTCCAACATTTTTGGTCCCAAATTTGAAAAATCATATCTCCATGTGTAGACATCCAAATAAGATGTTCTATATATTAAATTGAAGCTTGGTATGTCTACTATTTACTAGTAAAATATTATACATTTATTCAATCATTTACTATTTTTAATTATAGCTCAAAGGTCACAGCCTCTCCATGAGCTACTGTTCATAGTGGCCAATTTCAGCAATCAACATTACATACATACATTAATCACATATCAATCATGCTAAATAATTCTTAACTTCTCTTCATGCATCTTCATCTCCTCCATCTCGAGAAGACCTGCTATGATTGGATTGATATGGAAGGAGTGAGATTTCTAGGGAAATCTCAGTAACAAACGGAAATCATACCATGTATGCAACTATATGCTTGATGTTACTATGTGTGCACTTAATGATCATGCTTGCATAATGATAACATACATGCTTCCATGTACCTTAATTATAACATATGGCTATAGCATAAAAAGAAACAGAGCATTACTTAATCATACATGCTTCACATCATCAAGGTAAATAAACATCACATAAAACATCCAAGCAATATAAGCATACAAGTAGGTAAGTTTACTACCTAACGTGGAGACTTTCCTCTAATCTTTAACCTTTGCTCTAAAGTTCCTTCTTTTCATAGGTCAGAACCTTTTTCCTAAGTTGGCCAAATCCCTAAGCTCCTCAGACTGCTCCTAGCTCCATCAGAACTCATTCCTTTTTTTCTCTTCCTTTCTCTCTTTCTCTCTTTCTCTTTCTTTCTCCTATTTCTTGCACTTGGCTGTGGGAATGAAGTGAGTGGGAGTGGGGTATTTATAGTTGAGTGGAGGTGGAATGGATGGTCCAGATTGAATAGCGATGAATGGCTCAGATCGCTTAGCTTCCTCAAGAAGCCTTGCCTGCATCATCACGATGACATCATCATTCTAGATGACTCATCAAAGTGACATCATCCATGGGACACCTCACATTCTAGGTGGCATAATGGTAGGGCCCTTAGGATACCTCATCAGCTGACTCAGCATTTTCAGAGAATTCTAGAGTCTTTTCCCGGAATTAACGACTGAGATTGTGCCATGTGTCCTTTAGCTTTTTCTCCTTTTCCTAAAATTATGCCATGTGTCCTTAGCTTTTCTTCTTTTCCTAGAATCATACCATGTGGTGCCTTGTGTGTCCCATGAGGACACCTTTCATGCCACTTCATGGTCTAAAGCTTTATCTGATCACTTTTCTTAATTCTATCTTTAATCGGGTAACTTTACTTTATTGAAAAAGTATTAAACTAATATTTTAATACCACTTGGGCCCATATCCCTCTTGGGCTACGTTTTTGGACCCTTGGAATGCTTATCTTGGTCTCTAATTAAGTTAAAGCACTCTTATGACTCAATTCCCAAGAAACATCCCTTTCTTTTTCAAAATGACCATTATGGCCCTATGGACTTTCACTATTTGCAATTTAGTCCCTAAACTTTCACTTTCTTGTAGTTGAGTCCCTGAACATCATATGTATACTTCTGGGACTTTTGCTAAACAAGGCCTATAGTATACCTTTTTTAGGATATATACTAGGCTTCTAAGCCTAAAAATTGGGATATGACATAAGGCACTGTATTGATGTCATACATGTAGAGAAAAATATGTGTGACAGCATTTTTTAAACACTTCTCAACCAACATGGTAGTTCCAAAGACGCTTTGAAGGCAATATTAGATTTGCAAGAAATGGGAATACTTGAGGATTTACATCTAAGGCCAAATGGTGAGGGGAGTTATTGTGTTGAAGAGATTAATGTTTGTTTAAGGATGAGAGAAGAAGTATTTGTGAATGTTTACAAGGAATCAAAGTTCCCTCTGGGTACTCATCTAATCTTAAGAAGATTGTGTCAATGAAAGATTTGAGATTAGTAGGCCAAAATTCTCAAGATTGTTATGTCTTGATGTAACAATTACTCCCAGTAGCTATTCGAGGAATCCTTCAAGATGATTTGAGACACATTGTAACTCGACCTTGCTTCTTCTTCAATGCTATATGTGACAAAGTCTTTGAGAGTAAAAAGTTGGATGAATTGGAGCATGAAGGTTGTGTTATTTTGTGCCAACTTGAAAAATTATTTCTTCCAGGCTTTTCTGACATCATAGTACACCTCATCATTCATCTAATGTGAGAGATAAAACTATGTAGCCCTGTATATTTACAATGGATGTACCCATTTGAAGATACATGAAAATTCTTAAAGGGTACATGAAGAATCCAAATCGGCCGGAGGCATCCATTGTTGAAAAATCTGTTTTTAAAGAAGCTATGGATTTTTGTCAACACTGCTTGTCTAAAGTACTACTTGTCGGTCTCGCTAAACCCTGTGCCAAACAGGGGGTTCAACGCAGAATGTCAGTGAAGAGTGTTGATCGTAATGAATTATAGAAAATATACTTACACATCTTGAATAACATTGATGAAGTTTAAAACTATATAGCTTATCATAAAGAGCTTGTCTAGAAACAAAATAATAGAATGATAGAGAAAATGCTCATTAGAGAACACAACAAATCTTTTGCACATTAGTTCAAACAGAAGGTTGAAAATGATGATTGTGTATTTGATTTAGTTAGATGGTTGACATATGGTCCTGAATTTAATGTGATATGTTGGAATTCATTTGACATCAATGTGTATTCCTTTTATACTAAGTCCTTAGATGAAAAAAGTAGCGTGCAGAATAATGGTGTAATGTTAGTGGTTGAAGCTATGCACTTCTCTAGTTCAAAAGACAACAATCCTAAATTAGCAGCCATCCCTTATTATGGCATCGTTGAGGAGATTTTAGAGTTGGACTACACCAAATTCACAGTTCCCATGTTCAAATGCAAGTGGAAATAATGGTGTTATGGTGTATTGGTTAGGATTTATACAGGTTGATTTGAAAAGTACAAGTTTTGGGAATGAGCCTTTCATTTTGCAGACCAAGCAAAGCAAGTGTTCTATATCACTAATCCGGCAAATCAAAGATGGTCTGTCACTCTCCAAGGAAAAAGGGTTATTGACGATGATGATTTTCATTTTCAGTAGGTTTACCAAAATTGAATAAAGAAGAAGTGGATTCTGATTGATTTTTATGTGATTGCATATATTGTTTTGATTTAATAATAGCATAAGTATATTGTTCTCATTGCATATATTATTTTGTTGTAACTTACAAGTGATGGGTTAATAAAGGATTGTTTAGAAAAAATAACTCCAATATTTAAACCGGTTGTACATGTTATCTGGTGTAAAAAGTGATCTAAAACCTTTTTTATACCATTGTACATATTATCTGGGGTAGAAATTATTTTGAATTTCAAAATATTAGTTGTTTCATATTCAAAATATAATTTTTTACATCGGATTTAAATGTTAATCGATGTAAAAAGTCTTAAATAAAAATACTTTATTGAAACCTACCCCTTGGCGCGTCTCTTCCTTTCTCATTTCTCAGGTTGATGCAGTCTTAGTTTTTATGTTGTCTATCATTACACCAGTCATCGTGCTCTGTGGTTTTCATCTTGTTTCACTATTTTTAGTAGTTCTTCTCTATTCTCGCTCTTGTTGTGCTTTGCCGTGTACGTGTTCTAGACACTTATTCTCTTGTGTACGTGCCTCACCTTTTACAAGTTCGTTGAATCTAGATTTTGTATTTTTCTACGATAAATGCTTGTACTTCTTTCCATTGATAAATGCTTACACTTCTTTCGCTGTAGTCAGTCATTCTTCTCTATTTACCATGTTTATTTTTGTTATTGCATATATAGAAATATGAGGGGTAGTGGTAATCAGAATGAGGCTAACGATGCTCTAAGCTACTTTAAGCAAAGGAAGGGCAAAAATGTGACGCGATTGAAAGACATTTCGAAAGATAGGATGGAAGAAAAATTACTACCGATTGAGTTTGACATACGTTGGAACCCAATTAGTGAACACAGGACAAAGTACATGAGTTATGTCAGCCTCCTAACACACAACAAGACTAACATCACCATACAGACTTGGGATGCTGTTGATAATCGCGTGAAGAATCAAATTTGGGACTCTATCTGGGTATAAAAATGGCCTATTGTTTATTGTATGCAGACCAATATTGAAAAGCACTATTTGTTGATAACTCTGCTTTCAATGGAAATTATTGTAGCTCACTTACAATGTTCCCAATAATGACGTCTTGAAGAAGAAGATGTTATCTTATTGCGCTGAGCATTGGAGGGCATTCAAGATACAACTAGCTCGTCAGTATGTGCATGGCTAGGACAAAGATGGTCAGCCTCATCCTTCTCTATGCAGCAAGTATCAATTCATTGACAAAGCTACTTGGGAAGAATTTGTTAGGCTTTAGACTACTACAGAAGCTATAGTGAGTTGATATATTGTGAAAAAGGAATATTGCATTTCCCATGTTTCTTCCTTTTGTATGTATTGGGGATTAACTACTTCAAATCTTGTAGAAGGAAAGAGTAAAAGCCATTGAACACGCTCGCATGAATTATTGGCCCCACACAATTTCTCGAAGGGTTACGCGAAGGCCGAAAGAGACTTATTGGGGGCTAAGAGGATGAGGCTAGAAAAGGCAACTGAGTCTAATCCTAGTGTTACTCTTGCTCCCCCATCTCCAATACTTCTTGAAGATAAGTGGTTGTACGCTCACCAAAAAAGGAGTGGATTATTTACAAGCGATTACGCTCACATGATTGAGGCAAAAATTGTAAGTACTACTTGTATTATTTTGTTTTAGTAGACTAATTATATTATTTCTTATGTTTGCTCTTTTTATGTTATAAGTTGATCTTAAATAACAAGAAGCACATGGCTTCTTCAAGTTAGATAGTAGGAATGACATCTTGACTGTTGCCACGGGCAAGCAAGAGCATGGGGGTCATGTCAAGGGAGTTGGAGGAGGTATAGGTATAAGAGTTTTTTTAGCATATCTATGACATTCCCCATACATCCTGAGGTCAGAGATGTAATCATTGTTATCTACTGTGAGGGAAGATGCTAAGGGAAAGGCTTGGGCAGAGGCAGAAGCTTCAATTCAGGAACAATTTCAAGAGGGGTTGGCAAAGATCAATGAAGAAATATTGTCCAAGTTGACATCAAGGCAACAAGAGCCAAGTGCCACCCAAATGTTCTCACATGTAGCCCGTCCTAGCACTAAAGGGAGCTGTTGTATGGCCAAAAAGTTGTCAGAGGATGATGAACCTTATGATCTATATGTGGAGGATCCTATCAAAAGGTTAGTGGCATATGGTTCTATCCATATCTTAGGGAAAACTGCCCACTATATCCAAATTCAGGACGATCAGTTAAGGGTGGCATTTGAAGACATGATATTTAAAGATGCTCTTGTCCCAATTTCGACTGATGAGGTAAAGACTATAAGTCAGGAAAAAGGGACTTTCATATTATGGCCAAAGCATATTGTTTCTGATCACATCGCGTCATCCCCAAGCGAACTTCCAACACCTCTCAATTTGAGTTCTATACAACGTGTGATCCAATTGGCATATGACGAAACGTTCCATGTAGATGCATTGCCTGTGGATTCAGTTGTGGGTGACACAGGGGCTACTACTTTTGTTGACCATGCAAATGTGAAATCTATTATCACTCCTAAGAATGAACTAACCTTCGGGTGCATCCAAGTGTTTTTATTATAAGTCTAATTTAAATGTAAATATATGTAATACAAAATTCATGCAAGCTGAGTGTTTGAATTAACTAACATCATATTTGTATTAACTAGAGGTAAATGCAAGCTAAGTTGGTTTCTAAGGGCAAATAAGGTCGGTTCAGATTCCTATGCCCATTTCAGATTTATTCAAAAGGGACCTCCCAATCTTCAAGACTTGAGTACATTGCAAGGAGGCTTGGTGAAACCGATATTGATTGTTTCTTCGCACCATATATGCAGGAGTAAGAATAATAATATTTCAATTTTTTCACACTAGGTTTATATTTGCTTAATGCTAATAATAATTATTGTTTAATTATTTTCTACAGCAATTATTGGCAATTATCATACTATGTAAGCATACTTATAAATTTTTTTTCTTATGCTCCCTCCACTACAAGCCATCAGTTGATGCAAAAAAGATTATGAACATGTGAGTTTTCTTCCTTACAGAACAATGGTGTTTGTAATAAATTAGATATGGTCTTTGTAATAATACGGTTACTAAGTTCATAACTTTGGTCATAGGGCTATGAGGACGTTTGTAATTGCAAGGGGTCTTAAGCAAGCCAACTCGGTGAGGGACCCTGAATGGATCACACTGAAGGTAATAAAAGTGTTAAGTCTTATGCTCCACGCAGTTTTTTGCTGATGACACATAATTTTGTTCATGTTTATATTACAAAGTCAAAGGCAACCTAAAAAAAGCAACTTATGCAGCTTCTACATGGTTAGACACGTGATCAATATCATCTTGTCAAATAGGACTGACCTAACTGAGGAGGTAAATTGTGTTTTTAATGATTTCATATATTTTTAGTCAATTTAATATATCTTAGTAATGCTTTAATTTCTTTTATTTTAATTTGATATTTCAGATGTTTGATCAATCTGACCTATTTCCTAAACAAGATATTGAGGATATGCGCAATATTTGGGCTAAATTTTTTGTTCAAATCATTCATTCTCAATAATATTTGTCATTACCATAATATATTTTTTTATTTTTCTGTTCAAATGATTGTATTTTTTTATTGAATTTTATTAAATGAATAATGTAATGTGCAATTGAAGATCTATCTTTGCCATCTTGAACTTTGTCTCTGCTGCCGTCTCTTTGAGTATGTATATTTGGGCAGTTTATTCATGAAATTTCAAGGAATGGGGTTAATGAAACAATATATACACCGGTAGGAGCAAAAATAATATGTAAATATGACAACATATACACCGGTTGTCTTTATAGTGAGGTGAAGAAAATTCATTAATCTACACTTAGTGTAAACATAACCGGTGTAAACAATTCATTAATCTACACTGGGTGAAAATACAACGGGTGTAAAAAAGTCATAAATCTACAGCAACCATTCAAAAGGGATATGTTCAACCAGTGTAAGCAAATTCTACACCGGATTTCAAAAGGGACCGTCTAAATTATACACTTTATACACCAGTGAACTGCTCGATTTAAAAAGTGTACACTTTTTAAACGGTTCATTTCTACATTAGTCATTGTCCAATGTAGATCACCATTTTCAACCGATTTAGAAAGCCTTTTTTGCAGTAGTGATTGTTGTTCATTGTTGTGCATCGCTCTTCTTTTCTCGTAGCTTCAGCTTTTCTCACCAGCTTCTTTTATAGTTGAGTTCTTCATAAATCCATTAGATAGCTATTAAAAAATAGAGTCGTTGGTTGCTGACGTATTCATTCTAATAGATTTCACTCTTTAATGAATCTCTTCATTCAATCTTGTTTCTAACTGCAAATGATATGGAAATATTCTTCAAAAGAGAAATATAAAGAGTTTAAACATATAACAATTGTTTCCAAATGATTTAGATTGAAACATCAAATTACGTCAAAGTCTAGTTCAAAAATCTTTTTGAAGATTAGTTCAATTTATCGAAGTGTTTATAAAAAAGATGCCTTATCTAAAAGGACTTCGA
Organism: Leucaena leucocephala; assembly: GCA_037074615.1. Taxonomy (NCBI): domain Eukaryota; kingdom Viridiplantae; phylum Streptophyta; class Magnoliopsida; order Fabales; family Fabaceae; genus Leucaena; species Leucaena leucocephala. The sequence goes on along the minus strand of CM073515.1, from coordinate 18,601,157 downwards.
TAAATCTCAAATGAATTGTATTAAAATGGTTTTAGATTTATCCAATAGTACTTCGATAAACAGTCTTATCGAATAGCTCTTCGAAAAATATCTTTTTTATAATATAGGCATTTATATATTGATAATTCAAACTTCATTTCAAAACATTTTACAATAGCCAATTTATTGAAGCGTTCTTCGATAAATAGGCCAATCAATAAATGCCTAAAGAACAGACTTTCAAACTTTCTTTATTGTTTAATTTTTTTTCTCAATGTAAATGGAAACAATAATTCACGAGATCATTTATCAAAGACAAGCAAGCCATAGGCTTATTAAGATCATTTAAAGAACCATTTCTTAAATATTTAAAAAATTCAAAAATTGAATTTTCTTTTAATTTATTGAATTTTTTATTGAAGAGAGACTTTATTGAAAATGACTTCGATAAATAGTTTGATTGAATAGCTTTCTAAAAAATATCGTAAGTTCTTTCAGATTTCAAAACATTTCACAACATTCAATTTATTCAAGTGTTCTTGATAAATAGGCTTATCGAATTGCTTATTGATAAGAGCTGAAGACCAATGAATCATACTTTCTTCTTTCATGATTAATCTCTCTTCATTTTACATGATTTTTTAAAATCCTTTTGAGAAATAGATAGTTTAGTCAAATTATCAACTTTATTTGTAATAAATCACCATCAAAGTCATTTGTTAAATCAGCGCTTCACTATCTTTTGTAAAAACAAAATTTTCTCCATTTATCGAAGTGTTCTTCAATAACTTATCGGACAATACTTTAATAAATGAGTCTTAAAATATAGTTCAGACAAAATACTCAATATTTATTGAATAAGTTATCGATAAACTGATAAGTTCTTCTTCAAACAAAGAGAAGCAAAAGGTTGACATTATTTTTCGATAAATGCATTTAAAAAATAATTTTCACAAAGTTATTGATAAATATGTTTATTGAAGTCTTTATTGATAAATATATTTATCCATCAATACTTCGATAAATACCTTTTAAAAGACAAGTTTGGCAAGCTCACTGATAAATGACTTTATCGAATTCTTTATTGATAAATTCTTTTATTGATCAAAACATCGATAAATTCTTATACACACTAATTTCACAAACTGAGTATATATTATATTTATTGAGGTCTTTATCAATAAGTAACATTATTGAATAAGTATTTGAAAAAAATTTCATTTCTAAAATAGTGACTCAAACTTTTCATTTAACGAAATTTTAATCGATAAGTGACATTCGGCTTCAAAAACTGCCTTTCAGAAATCAGATTTTCTGTACAAATTTCTTTCTTACTTATCGAAAAGTTTACTGATCAATATACTTATCGATAAGCTTATCGAAAAATAATTTTAGTTAAAATAGTTTTGAAAATCATTTGTCATCATCAAAACATTAGAGTATAACAATATCTTAATTAAATAATCCTAAAGAATCTCAATATCTTGTCAATTAGTTATATTATTTGATTCAGTATCCTAAATCAAATAGGCCGGCCCATCAAGGGCGGATCCAGACCTAAGTCCAACAATTTCTTTATCAAAAACTATCTCTATATCTCAATTTTGAATCAGGGCTATGTATTTTATTTTATTTGAATTGAGTTCTTATTGTTTGAGCCATTATTTTTAATTTATACACTTTATAATGAAATTTCATATTTATAAAATTGTAGGGTAATCTACAAAACAATCAAATAGTTGGTTCAAGTCATGTCTAAGGCACTGTGGTAGATCTTTTTAATTGATATTAAATTATATAATTTTATTGAATATCTAATTAAGATGTCTTGAGTGTGGTCTATCACTTAGGTTAGACTTTAGGTTGGAGTTGGCTTCTCTTCGCTACCAACTCCATCTATGCTTATACCCAAAACTACACCATTTTGGATATAAAATGAGGGTAGTGGCTGCCTTTTTTAAAAAAAAAATCTAATATTTTGAAGTATTTTTTAATAGTATCAATTATCCTAAAATAATTTTTAGTTCATTTAGCTTCTTAAAATATCTTTTATTAATGTCCTAAAATATTCTTCTAATAATACCCAATATTCTTAAGTAATTTTTTGTGCTCTCCGCTCCCTAAAATATTTTTCCTGTAACACTCAGGGTCCTCAAGTAAAGTGTTTGGTGCTTTCATCATCGTAAAATACTTTTCTAGTAGCACCTAGTATGTGTATCCCAAAAATATTTTAGGGTTCTTAGAGCACAAAAAACTATTTAGGATATTGAATGATACTAAAAAATATTTTAGGATGTTAGTGGAAAGATATTTTAAAATGTTATGTGAACCAAAAATTATTTTAGAATATTGGACACTATTAAAAAATATTTTAAAATATTACAAATTTTCTTTTTTTAAAAAAAGGCATCCACCACCCTCATTTTAAACCCAAAACGGTATAGTTTTGGGCATAGGAGGGGCAGTGAAGAAAAGCTAGCTCCTTTCAAGTTAGGGTTTTTATTCAGTCTATTTAGTCACTTATAACCTTGATGAAGGTTATTATTAGACAATAGACTGAGTTAATTATATATCATATTAGATAAATTTTTTAGGGTTACTATCACGTGCCTATTTCTATTAAGAAGAGATCTTGATATCTTTTCTACTTATGATTTCAGTTGTTCTATTTTATATCGAGAATTTATAGATTTCAATTTTACATCATGTGATGTGGTGAGAGGTATTTATAAATTTTACACTACTATTATGATATTTGTAGAATTTCTATATGCCTATGTGGATTTAATTTGGATTTTTAACATGTGGCATTAGAGTTTACTTCTAACGCTCCTCCTACCTGCTAATTTTTAGATATGATACATTATATATATGTTTTAATTTTCTATTTGAAAATTATTATGGAAAATTAACTGTGAGCATTGTATGGATTTAAATCTACTTTGGTTTGTCGATATGAGGATCTGGGATGATTTCAGTTCTATACATGAGATGAGAATAACTTTTTGTCTGGTTCCATAGCCGAAATCGGAGATAAAGTAGCTTCACCATTTTCATTGGAATTTTGATTATAATATGAGGATATATACATTACTGTGTCCAGTTATTGGGATGGAAGGAGAATAAAGTTCGCTCCTCCAATGAACCGTCTTCATCTTCGATGGAACTCGAAGATCCGAAAGTGACCTCTATTATCTTTTAGTGTCGAATCGAAACTTATATATATATATATTGAGGATATGTGTACTGTCCTGAAATATTTTTTTAGGTATACATAATACTATAAAATATTTTCTCAAATATACTTAATATTCTAAAATAATTTATGATGTACTCAGTATCTTAAAATATTTTCTAAATGTCAAAAAAACATTGGTTGAAACTCGTTTATGGATTCAAGATTTTAGGCACACTTGGATGAAATCATCATTATAAAATTGTTATTGGTTTCTGTGAATCCGCTGTGGGAAATGCTAGAAATGTAACATCCAACCTAAATTACTCACAATACTTGGCACATTCACACGCTTCATGCATCCATGACTATGGTAATTGAAAAAAAAAATTGTTCATCAGAAATTGTAATATCATTTCTTTTACTATTGTGCCTTTAACCATAATTATAAAGACAAGCTCACCTGAATATTAATCATGATAGAACAGGATAATGCTTACATTGAATGATATCTAACATGCTTAAAAAAACTAAGCTAATCAATTACATGCAAATCATAATTAACTAACGCATTCCTGATTAACAACAATACACATCACCTTGTATGCCATATAAGTTCCCTATATTAAACAAACTGTCATTTACCACTTATAACTCATAGTACCCAAAATGCATAAATTAACCTAAAAGAATCAATTATATATGTCCTAGGTGTGGCAATATAATGAAATCAACATAACCTTTAATTAGTGGAGGCATTGAGTCATCGCTGTAGCTTTACTCTGAGTGAGCTTTCCCTGAAGTCACTCCTCTAAAGCTCTCATCTAGAAAAATGTGAGAGTAACATAGTGAAATAAATGTCACAGTAACAAGTTGTCCTATCAGTCATGTGGGACAATTATAAAACAATAATTATTCATATATATATCACGTATATCTATTTCCCAATATAATTAATTGTGGTACATATAATCATCAAGGTCATAATACTAATAGCAAATCAAAATCATGATATTCACTTTGATATAATTCTTAGTACTCGTTACAATTATTATACACAACACAATCATGGTATTATGAACTTCCCCTTATCATAAAATGTAACATCCTGAAATTTTTTTAGCCGGAAAACCCCAAGTTCTTAGCTAAGGAAATGATTAGAGAAATGTAAATGGTAATATCAACTGAATAAGGATCAAATCGTAAAGTTAGAAAATATTATGGCCAAAAGTATAAAGTAGACAAAACTTTAAGGACTAAATTGTAAATATAGACAAAATAGTTCGGTCTAGATTCATATATGAAAATATCGGGAGATAAAGCACAAAATTTTGGGTTGAATGAGAGATGTCTGAATTTTGATTTAAGGTCCCGATTAATTGATACAAATTCAATAAGTCTGAGAAAATTACTTGGAATTTTTAGGAGACCGACTGGACTTCAGAATTCTGTGAGATTATGATGAAAGATACCTTTTGAATTATGGGAGATTTTAAAAAAGACCACACTCCCAAAAAGAAGTCCAGATAATTTTAAATAGAATTTTAAAAGAATTTTAGGAGTTTGTCTATCAGCTCTAAAAATTAGGATTTTATTCATTAAGGGATCATATCTAAATCGAAGACCATGAAATTTTACCAGCAGGCTTATAATGAATTTAGATGGGTTATATTGGGCTAAGTCAAAGTCCAATAGCCAATATGAGCTCAAACTAAAATAGGGGCAAAATTGCAATTTTGGAATTTTGGGCCAAAAATTGCAGTTCTGAAAAATATTCAAAAAAATCCCAATAAATTCCATAAAATGGAAAATGATGTTCTAAGACATTTTTATAAAGGGGAAATGACAAAAATACCCCTATATTAATTTTTATCGTATTATGGTTTCTTTTGAGGTATCCGGCAAAAATTAAGTATTTAGATTATAAAAAGACCTCAAAAAATATAAGAAAATAGGGATAAATATTTGAAGGGTTAGTAATGATTTTAGACATGTTAGATAGGGTCAGAGAGTATTCTAGAAAATATTGTTCTATTAAATAATTTATTTTTCCCAGAAATCACCATAATCGGTATAGGTTAATTCCAGAAAATTGGAGAAAACTCAAGAAGCTCCAAGAAAAACCATGAAGCATCAAGAAACCTTGAGTTGGCATCAAATGAAATGGAGAAGGGAAAAGAAGAAGACAATTCAAAAGTTGTCATGATTACAACTAAAAAGATATTAAATTGGATTAAACTTTCAAGAGTTTAATCTTAGCCCTTGATTTCCTTCAAGTTTTTCTATAAATACCCCCTCCCAAGACCTCCATTTCTTGAAGCCATATTTACATAAGGGAAACTCTTGATTATTCAAAACTCAAGCCAAGATCAAAGCTTCTAACCTCCCAAAATTCAAGGATACTAAGTTAAGCATACTTCCAAGCTTTTAGTGATTTATTTGGAAGTTTAATTTATGGTTTTTAGGGTTTGGGAACCATTAATTTCTAAGGGGAGATGCTGTCCAAATTAGAAAAAGAGAAAGTTATGATACGAGTAGCAAAGATAAGTTGAAAAGGATAAGATGTAACATGTTTAAGCTCATGAAATCAATAATATCTTGGAATTGTTCTTGAAATAACTTGCTGTCCAGATTTGTGTACTCTATTTTAGGGTTTAGATATGATGATTTTAAGGCCTCCAATGTGTTCAAACTTCAATTTTGTGTAGGGTAAAGTAAGAAGACCCTAATTGGAAGCCTTAAGCATCAAAGTGGAAATTTTTGAAAACCTTATATTGTAATTTTCATTTCTGTCCGTATGGACAGTACAGGAGATGAAGAAATTTCAAACTTTGAATCACTCCATTGGATTACTTAGCCTTGTGTAGAATAAGATCCCAAGAGTTAATGTTAGTGCTTGGGAGAAATAAAACCCTAATTTAATTCAAGAAAGGGTAGTTAGGGTTTTCAAGTTTGAATTATGTTTGAGAAGTTGTAATGGCATGAAATTGTTGTTCACTAATTAGGATTTGACATTTGTGCAACTAAAGAACTTCAAGTCAACAAGGAAATAAAAGGATCTCCAAGAGGTAGCAAGAACTCTAGCTTTATCATTGTCTTGCAATTATTTATTGGTATTGTTGTTTATGATGTTTGGTTAAGTATGATATTATGTGATGATGTACAAGCTTGATGGGCTTGATGATGCGGTAATCTCCTTGCTAAGATGTAATGACAAATGCATGTTAGAGAATGCCAAAATATGAAAAGGATTATGTGGCTCCCATATCATATAATATGCTTTAGATAATAATAGCTTGATGATATTAAATGTTGTGTTAGTTGCTAGTGGGATTTCTTTGAAAATCTCAGTCTTTTTCAAACTAAACTATGCTAGGTGTTAAGCATTCCAAAAGCAAAGAGCCAATCGGGGGTGTTTGAAGTATGCTTGATTGTGTTAGATAAACCTATGTTATGTAAATATGGAACAAAGAGTACTTTGTGTAAGTTCTGTTAGTAAGCTTGCCACCATATTTTGAATACGATATTATATGAATTCAACTCTGAAATTTAGCATGCCTAAAGTTAACATCCTAAACTTTAAGTGGATATCAAGTATGCCCAATTTGGATAAGAAAAGAATTTATGGTGATTTTTCAAATTCAAGAGTTAGATTCTGGAAAACTGGAAAAATTACCATATGAACAATATGTTTTTGTGAATGTACTGAGAATGCTATAGTAACTTTTGAACCTAGTTATTATTTTTCCCATAAAGATATCTTAAAGAGGTTTCAGTGAGACTTAGAAGCACCTTATTTGGGATTTTATAGATTTAAATCTAAATTTTCAAAATTGGGCAAAATTTAAAAAAATGTTAAATGAACAGTACTTGAGAGGAATTTATAAAAAAATTAGATTATTGTTTCCAACTTTAATGGGTCCTAAGGTGGTTCTAAAGACTACTAATGGATAATATAAAGGTATTAAACTAAGGATACGACATAACCTCCCATATATCCCTCCTTATTTATGTCGCATGAACCCACTAGCTAAATATTTAATCATGTTATTGGTCATTCAACAAGCTTACCAGTCATACGATATTATGGATTAGCCAAAAACTATATAGAACATGACCGGACCATAGATTCCCCCTCATAAAACTAGTGGGGTGTCGCAGCTCCTCATAGAACAAGTAGAGCATAGCCCCTCATGGAACATGTGGGACAATATAACCCATCATAGTACAAGAGGGGCTCCATGGCCCTCATAGAATAAATGGGCATGACAAGGCCGGCCAAAGAGCTTCAAATGACGGCCTCACTACGTGGTTAAAGTAACTCATTCAATCATATCTCAACATTGTTAATTCACAACTCATGGGACAAGCTTCCAAAACATAACTATTTATACTACCATCCATACAATTCTAAGGCATTTATATAAACCAAATTATAATAGAATTGAAGCCAAACATGTAAGGAATTGGAAGACATGCAGCAGAAATTAATTTAAAAATTTTTCCATTCCTTGCCAGGATCTACCGTATGTGTTTAAGTCAAGTGGGAAGAAGCATTACCCTCAGTGTTTCTCAGCAACTTCCACAGCTTCTCTCCGCGGCTGGTGATCTCTTTCCGATTGTAAGGAGACGTCCACAACTTCTCTCCGCGGCTCGTGCTCTCTTTTTGATCGCAAGAAGTCGACTCCTCAGGTTGTCTTCCTCTACTGGTATCCACACGAACAGCGTTCCAACCACGAATGACGTGCTAGCGTCTCCTGTCCCTCCAAGGCTTTCTCAAGAGTTCGCCCTCTCCGTCTCTACTTCAGCAGTTTCTTATCTGCAAACCTTTTGCAGATTCCGTTTGGCCCTTTTTGTGTTATGTGTTGTATTCAAAACGTAGCTCCTAAAATCGGATATATAGGATGCTCTGCGTTTTTCTCAACCGAATTGGATTTTGGAATTAATCTATATTAATTCCGAATACAATATCACATATTGTATAATTTGATAAGAAACTAATTAAATAAATAATATTTATATTAAATCCGTCTCACAGATTTAATTCACCTATTTATTTAATTTAAATAAAGATAAGATTGGACTGTATTTGATTTATTCTCATAAATCAAATTTGAGATATACTATCAATTTGAATTTCAAATTTAAACGTGATAGAGATTTAATTTATCCTTATAAATTAAATCTTGTAAATATATCTTATATGAGATATCCTATCAATTTGAATTTCAAATTCAAACGTGATAGAGATTTAATTTATCCTTATAAATTAAATCTTGTAAATATCTCTTATATGAGATATTCTATCAATTTGAATTTCAAATTCAAACGTGATAGAGATTTAATTTATCCTTATAAATTAAATCCTATATATCCCTTATATATAATATATATATACGAATTTATATATATATGAATATAAATATAAATAAATATATACATCAACCCTGGATCATTCATTAAATCTAGACACGTCTTAGATTCAATGAATCTGGACATCATAGCTCGTGTTGGGCTATTTTGTGTGCGACCCTGTAGGCCCATATGAAGTTGGCAGTGGGCCATTTGCTATACTGGCCCACAAGTCACAAGTGGTATCTAGCAAGACATAATGACTACCCAAATCATATGAGAATCGATAAACGATGTAACCTTTTATACAACCATATCATGTCCCTTCTGTCACGCGATATTTTGGTCATGAATGGGGCATAGATAATGTTATCCTCCTATTCCTGACCGTTACTTTCTCGATCCCTGAGTAGTCTGACTATAGAAATGGAACTACCTTTCCATTACAGTATGGCCATACATTTCTCAGACTCACTCATCGAGGGGCCCAGTAATATCTCTCTACGAATGTGAGGGACAAATTCCATCTTTACCATTCACATTCCTCCGCATGAAAAACCACTAAGCCCGAACATAGTCTTTATGATCACTCGGTCAAAAGTGACTTTTGACTAGGCCAAAGCTGAGCGTTTGTCATATAGGAATCCATGATGATCTCAGGTCAAAGGGCATAGTGACATGGTTTGTATATGAGAGAAGATTATGACGTAACTCATGCAACTCTCTCATAGTGGGTCGGTCCAACACCTTGTACTCTTACATGTGCATATGACTTTGATTTATATCTCTATACATCTTCAAAGTCATACTGGTCTTATATCATCTCTGCTCCCGCACAGATGACCGACCAGGGACATTTAGGATAAGATCATGAATTATCCAAAGATAGTCATCACAGTAAACATGCAAATAATATGATAACAGAATTAATAAATTCATAAATCAATAATGTTCATAAGACAATAATTGGCCCCTAGGGCACATTTTCCAATAACCTCCTACTTGCACTAGGTACAATCATTAATTTGAGTAATTCCCATTGACCTAACATGACGCTCATGCTTTGCCTGCACAAGCGGCTTTGTTAGAGGATCAGCAACATTGTCTTCTCCTGCTACTTTGCATATCTTTAAATCACCTCTATCGTTGATTTCTCTGATGAGATGAAATCGCCTGAGTATATGCTTGGTCCTTTGATGTGACCTAGGCTCTTTGGCCTGTGCAATGGCACCGCTATTGTCACAGAGCAAAGTTATTAGATCTGAGATGGTAGGTATCACCCCTAGTTTTGTGATGAACTTCCTGATCCAGACGGCTTCCTTAGCTGTATCAGATGCTGCTATATACTCAGCTTCCGTTGCAGAATCTGCTACAGTGCCCTGCTTAGAGCTCTTCCAGCTTGCTGCTCCATTATTAAGGAGAAATATATATCCAGACTGTGATTTTTGGTTGTCTTAGTCAGTTTGGAAACTCGCGTCTGTGTAACCAGTTACACAGAGTTCGTCATCCAATCCACCATAGACCAAGAATAAGTCCTTAGTCCTTCTCAAGTACTTAAGGATATTCTTGACAGCAGTCCAATGGCCCTCACCAGGGTCCTGTTGATATCTGCTAGTCATACTTAAGGCAAATGAGACATCCGGTCGAGTACATAACATGGCGTACATGATAGATCCTATGGCCGAGGCATATGGAACTTTACTCATGCGACCTCGCTAATCAGTTGTACTAGGACACAGATCTTTGCTGAGGTGACTACCATGAGACATAGGTATGAAACCCCTCTTTGATTCGTTCATACTGAACCTATGCAGTATTTTGTCTATGTATGTACTCTGACTGAGTCTTAGAAGTCTTTTAGATCTATCTCTATAGATCCTGATTCCTAGGATATAGGTGGCTTCACCCAAGTCTTTCATCGAGAAAGACTTTCCTAACCAAGACTTGACAATCTGCAAGGTAGGAATGTCATTCCCAATAAGTAGGATGTCATCCACATAGAGTACCAAAAACACAACTGTGCTCCCACTAACCTTCTTGTACACACAAGGTTCATCAATGTTTTGAAGAAATCCAAACTCTTTGACTACTTCATCAAAATGATGATTCCAACTCCGAGAGGCTTACTTCAGTCCATAAATGGACCTTTGAAGCTTGCACACTTTACCAGAGTCCTCAGAACGCACAAACCCTTTAGGTTGTGTCATGTACACATCCTCAAGGAGCTTTCCATTAAGGAAGGCTGTCTTGACGTCCATCTGCCATATTTCATAGTCATAATATGCTACTATGACAAAGAGGATTTTGATTGATTTGGCCATTGTAACTGGGAAAAAGGTCTCATCATAGTCGACACCATGAGTTTGACTAAATCCTTTTGCAACCAGTCATGCCTTGAAGACATTTACATTGCCATCCATGTCAGTTTTCTCCTTAAAAACCCACTTGCACCTGACAATTTTTACACCTTCAGGCGGGTCGACTAAGGTCCAAACCTTATTGTCGTACATGGATTGCATTTCAGACTTCATGGCATTAAGCCACTTTTCAGAGTTTGGTCCCACTATAGCTTCTCGATAGGTAGTTGGCTCATTATGCTCAATGAGCAACACATCACGACTGTCAGAAATCAGAAATCCATATCTCTGAGGCTGAAGTCGTGTCCTATTAGACTTCCGTGGACCTTGCGTGACTTGAGGAGTCTCAACAACTTGTTGTGAGTCTTCTGTATTTTCCATCTGCAGTTCTGTGGTGTCTTGTGGCTCTCGAACTTCTTCGAGGTGTACCTTACTCCCACTGGTTCTTTTAGAGATAAATTCTCATTCGAGAAAGATACCATTTCTGACAACAAACACTTTGTTATCAGCAGGGTTGTAGACATAATATCCCTTGGTTTCCTTAGGATATCCCACAAAGAGGCATTTTGAGGATTTGGGCGCTAATTTGTCTGAGGCTTGTTGCTTAACATAGACCTCACATCCCCAAATCTTGAGGAAAGACAAACTAGGCGTCCTTGCAGTCCATATCTCATACGGAGTCTTTTCAATTGCCTTAGATGGAACATGATTGAGTGTGAACGTAGCTGTCTCTAGGGCATAGCCCCAAAAGGAGGGCAGAAGATCTGTTCGACTCATCATGGATCGAACCATATCTAATAGTGTTCGATTCCTCCATTCAGAAATGCCATTCCATTGTGGTGTCCCTGGAGGAGTCAATTGTGAGAATATCTGACAACTCCTAAGATGATCTATGAACTCTTGGCTCAAATATTCACCACCCCGATCAGATCGAAGGGCTTTAATTGTTTTGCCAAGCTGGTTTTGTACTTCATTTTGAAATATCTTAAACTTTTCAAAAGACTCAGATTTATGTTTCATCATATAGATGTACCCATATCTGCTGAAATCATCTATGAATGTTATAAAGTACGAATAACCTCCTCTGGCATTTGTGTTCATCGGTCCACACACATCTGTATGTATGAGGCCCAATAAATCAGTGGCCCTCTCACTGTGCCCAGTGAAGGGTGACTTTGTCATCTTTCCTAACAAGCAAGATTCGCAAGTGTCATATGATTCAAAATCAAATGAGTTTAGAAATCCATCTTGATGGAGTTTGGAAATGTGTTTCTCATTTATGTGGCCCGGACGACAGTGCCAGAGGTATGTCAGATTCAAATCGTTCGGTTTGACCCTTTTGGCGGTTATGTTATAGATATTTCCATGATTAGGTTGTTCCAAATTTAATATGTAATGATCAACATGCAAATCACCATGAGCATAGAAAACATCATTACGATAAATAGAACATCTACTATTCCCAGCAATGGAAGTAAAACCTTCCTTATCGAAATAAGAAAGTGAAACAATGTTACTACTTAAAGCAGGAACATAATAGCAATTGTTCAAAACTAACAAAAGCCCAGTGGGCAGAACTAATTCATAAGTGCCTACAGCTAACGCAGTAACCCTTGCTCTGTTTCCAACTCGTAGGTCAACCTCGCCCTTTTTCAGCTTCCTACTGTTCTTTAGTCCCTGCACATTTGTACAAATGTGAGAACCACATGCAGTATCTAATACCCATGAAGTGGAAGTAGAAAGATGAATGTCTATAACATAAATACCTGAAGCGATAGCCCCGTTATCCTTCTTGTTCTTTTTCAGATCTTTGAGGTAGACTTTACAATTCCTCTTCCAATGACCAGGTTCATTGCAGAAGAAGCAGACTCCTTCCTTAGGAGGCTTTGCCTTCTTTGGTACAGGCTTGGTTTCGGGCTTGCCTGACTCTTTGGTCTTACCTGATGAGCCATGACCCTTCCCCTTGCCTTGGCCTTTCTTTTTCATACCCTTTCCTTTCTGAACCATCAAAACAGCACTGGGCTTCTTCTTAAGACTCGGCTCAGTAGTTTTAAGCATCCCATGCAGTTCAAAAATAGATTTCTCCATGTTATTCATGTTGTAGTTCATGACAAACTGGTCATAACTTTCTAGGAGTGAGTTCAAGATCAAATCCGTAGCTAACTCCTGGCTCATGGGAAATCCAAGCCTTTCAAGGTAATCAATGTACCCTTTCATCTTTAAGACATGAGTACTGACTGATGCACCTTCAGCCATCTTGGGGAATGTAAGGCCTTAGTGATCTTATACCTCTCTTGCCTTGCCTGTTGCTGGAACATTTCCTTGAGATGCACAATCATCTCATAAGTCTCCATGTGTTCGAGATCTCTTTAGAGCTCTGGAACCATGGTAGCTAGCATCAAGCATCCCACATCGACAGAGTCTTCCTTATGCTTCGTGTAAGCATCTCTCTGAGTTCTAGGAGCATTGGCCGCTAGCTCCTCAGGAATGGGTTGATCTAGGACATGCGCCTTTCTTTCCTGCTTGAGACCAATTCTCAAGTTCCTAAACTAGTCAAGAAAGTTTGTCCCATTAAGTTTGTCCTTCTCAAGGACAGATCGCAGTGATAATGTAGCAGTATTACTAGTCGTCATGATTCTACAATTAAAATATGCAATTAAATTAGCAATCTCCCACTATATAAATAACCCTCAATGCATTAGTTAGTGGGCTAAGATCCATATTTAGCTTAAACTTAAGTCCGCTTTGGCAGGACGCTTAAATTAAGTTATTTAGGTAGGTAACACCTTTACCAATTACATCAAATGTAACTCTTAGATGTTTATGGGATTCTATCATCATATGATCTGACATGTTTTTAATCCCATCTAATACCTTGAGACCCAAAACCGTTTTGTTAATCTCAATTAAGTTAAACAATAATAAACATGTGAGAGTAGCACCATTACTCTTGCTTATCTCCCCAAGATAACTCAAAAGCACCCACTTTGGTAGAGTCGACAATTGAGCGATTGAGGTTTTGATAAGTGTTCATAAATTGACAGCATCATGACTTAAGATTTCATTTAGAGGGCCTAATTTAACTATCTGGTTTATAAAAATGCATGTTTCTCAGTTTGTATCTCATACAAGTAATATGCATGTGCTGATATAATCATAATACGCATAATCTAAACGTGATACAATATGGCTCACCTATCCTAACTCCCCTCAAGCCAATGAGAGGAGCTCTCTAGTAAGAAAAGGGAAATTACATATAGAAACATCTTTTAACATTTGAGGAGAGTGAGATGAGAAGAGAAGGTACATTAAGAGTATATAGAGGAAGGCACGACAAGCAGGCCATATTTAAAAATTACAACACTTGCTATCTAGAGCCATATTGTTCACCATACCCAAACATTCAAGAATCAATATTCAGATTTAATTCAAGGGTAATTAATGTTTCATATCTAAAACATTCACCAAATAACATATGTTACGGTTATGTTGCACTACGAAAGGTAGCCACGGCGGTCCCACTAGCCGGTTAGTGGGCGGCAGTCCCGCTAGCCGGTTAGCGGGCGAGGTCTGGGGCAGCGCCCCTAGAAGAAAAATTTTGTTTCATAAATAATTACGAATCTGCATTCGATTTTCTTAGACCCCATCTATGTTAATTGATAAAATCAAAGCGCATCACCACCGATTTCAATTCCCTTTTAGATTCCTTTTATGTCATATATAATACAGATTCCTTATATGTCATACATAAAACGCATATTATATGATCGGCTATGACTAACACATATCATATCAATCAACAATCAAGCCTAACTTAAATAAAAACGGCATGGCTCTGATACCACTGTAAGGAATTGGAAGACACGCAGCGGAAATTAATTTAAAAATTTTTCCATTCCTTGCCAGGATCTACCGTATGTGTTTAAGTCAAGTGGGAAGAAGCATTACCCTCAGTGTTTCTCAGCAACTTCCACAGCTTCTCTCCGCGGCTGGTGATCTCTTTCCGATTGTAAGGAGACGTCCACAGCTTCTCTCCGCAGCTCGTACTCTCTTTTTGATCGCAAGAAGTCGACTCCTCAGGTCGTCTTCCTCTACTGGTATCCACACGAACAGAGTTCCAACCATGAACGACGTGCTAGCGTCTCCTGTCCCTCCAAGGCTTTCTCAAGAGTTCATCCTTCGGTCTCAACTTCAGCAGTTTCTTATCTGCAAACCTTTTACAGATTCCGTTCGGCCCTTTTTGTGTTATATGTTGTATTCAAAATGTAGCTCCTAAAATCGGATATATAGGATGCTCTGCGTTTTTCTCAACCGAATTGGATTTTGGAATTAATCTATATTAATTCCGAATACAATATCACATATTGTATAATTTGATAAGAAACTAATTAAATAAATAATGTTTATATTAAATTCGTCCCACAGATTTAATTCACCTATTTATTTAATTTAAATAAAGATAAGATTGGACTGTATTTGATTTATTCTCATAAATCAAATTTAAGATATCATATCAATTTAAATTTCAAATTCAAACGTGATAGAGATTTAATTTATCCTTATAAATTAAATCTTGTAAATATCTCTTATATGAGATATCCTATCAATTTGAATTTCAAATTCAAACGTGATAGAGATTTAATTTATCCTTATAAATTAAATCTTGTAAATATCTCTTATATGAGATATCCTATCAATTTGAATTTCAAATTCAAACCTGATAGAGATTTAATTTATCCTTATAAATTAAATCCTATATATCCCTTATATATAATATATATATATATATATACGAATTTATATATATACGAATATAAATATAAATAAATATATACATCAACCCTGGATCATTCATTGAATCTAGACACGTCTTAGATTCAATGAATCTGGACATCATAGCTCGTGTTGGGCTATTTTGTGTGCGACCCTGTAGGCCCATATGAAGTTGGCAGTGGGCCATTTGCTATATTGGCCCACAAGTCGCCAGTGGTATCTAGCAAGACATAACGACTACCCAAATCATATGAGAATCGATAAACGATGTAACCTTTTATACAACCATATCATGTGCCTTCTGTCACGCGATATTTTGGTCATAGATGAGGCATGGATAATGTCATCCTCCTATTCCTGACCGTTACTTTCTCGATCCCTGAGTAGTCTGACTATAGAAATGGAACTACCTTTCCATTACAGTATGGCCATACATTTCTCAGACTCACTCATCGAGGGGCCCAGTAATATCTCTCTACGAATGTGAGGGACAAATTCCATCTTGACCATTCACATTCCTCCGCATGAAAAACCATTAAGCCCGAACATAGTCTTTATGATTACTCGGTCAAAAGTGACTTTTGACTAGGCCAAAGCTGAGCGTTTGTCATGTAGGAATCCATGATGATCTCAGGTCAAAGGGCATAGTGACATGGTTTGTATATGAGAGAAGATTATGACGTAACCCATACAACTCTCTCATAGCGGGTCGGTCCAACACCTTGTACTCTTACATGTGCATATGACTTTTATTTATATCTCTATACATCTTCAAAGTCATACTGGTCTTATTTTATCTCTGCTCCCGCACAGATGACCGACCAGGGACATTTATGATAAGATCATGAATTATCCAAGGATGGTCATCACAGTAAACATGCAAATAATATGATAACACAATTAATAAATTCATAAATCAATAATGTTCATAAGACAATGATTGGCCCATAGGGCACATTTTCCAACAGAACATATCCTCAAAATAATCATCATAGCAGTTAACCTATCCAAGATCACCTTTTTATAAAAAGGTGTCCCACAAGACTAGATTTTCCACAAAATATTATATTATATCTCATAACATTCATAAAACAATTTAGGTCAAAATATTCATAACCTCCCTTAATTTTGGCCTTGTTACGGATAACCTCATCTTTAAAAGTTTAAAAATAAAAACCTTAACTTTCATATCTTGACATTTAATCTAGCTCCATTATAATGGTCGTTAAATTTAACGGAACACATGCCCACATCATATCATTTAGAATGAGTTGGCATATGATATGTAATTATTGTTATTTTATTTATTTATCCTACACTAAAAGGGTATTTTGGTGATTCAACGGATTGTCTTTAGCTCTCTCAGTTTTTTCAAATCACAAGTCCTATATACCTTATCATTTTGAAGAACAATTTTCTCATAATCTGCATAATCACGGGATTTTCTCACAAATGCATTATCTTGACGGCAATTCCGCATATATAAATATTTCCCTATAAATCCCATACAAGATAATGTTAGCCAAAAAAAGCCAACATCATATTCTCCTCTTTGCTTATTTCAAGATTTGTTTCATTTACATGTTGTTTTTGTTTTTTTTTAATATCAAAGGACAAAAGAAGTGGTAGAAGTCGAAAACTATTTGAAGATATATTTAGTATCTACTACATTAAAGGTTATCCTATTTAATATTATTAGTTTGGATACATTTTAATAGCTTACTATAATTTATTTCTTTACTTTCTCAAGCAATAGCAAATGGTAAGACATCATCATATTAGGCATTGTTTGCTCTTAACTGATATTGAAGGTATTCGGGCATACCTGGAATCGTTTTCTTGACACACTAGATACCCACATGTAACCGGAGCACCCTGTATGGACTCTGGTTCATTTTCACAATAAATGCACCGGAAGAAAATGTAGAAACAGAGCGTCAGAAACAGAGAAGTATATATTCTGCCACACACCCCTTTCTGTCCGTGTATGTACATATATATAGCCTATGGGAGGGAAGTTAGATAACTGTATCTAACTCCCTCTATTTTGAATTCAAAATATTCCCCTTCAACTACTCCTCACGGTTGGTTGTCAACGGCTCTCTGTTTTTCATCGGTCGGGTCTGATCCACCATGGGTGGATTGCCCGTTTCTTTACATCTCCCACTCATACATGGTGGATTAGATATTATGGCTCAAATCTCATTTTCTTCCTTCTTTCATACTAGGAACTTTGCTGTGACCGCGTAGGCATGACGTCTCCTTTCGGGCGTTTATACTAGAAATCTCCTTTACAGAGACTAGCACAAAGCAACCCTTTAGTGCAGTTCAATCAAATAAATTATAGTGCCTAGAATGTCCTAGATTTGCCCATATACACTTTTCTCATGGCTAATCTAATCCCTCTTGAGTTAGTATATAACTCAGATAGCCTCCACTTATGCATAGTATCCACACTTATAAAATTAACAAAATAATATCATAAGGGACCAGTCACAGACACTAGCATGGATATGTATATTCTAGCAATCTTTCTTTCGCCCATATATCATTTTGATATGAATCAGCTGCTTTCCTAGCATAATACCTTCAGTTCATATATAATTTGACCATAGGACATATACCAAAGTAGCAATCGCTGAAAAATACCTTTATAATATTGTCAAAGTCAAAGGACATTTATGAAAGGATTATACCTTTCTAGAACTCACACAACAATGAAGCAGGGATTGATTCTCTTGCTTTCCATTTGCGGTTCTTTAGCACATGTGGTATGAATAACATGTTACGGTGTTCCTCTTATCCTTAAAGAGTGTACGTCATTTTGATTCTATCAATCACACCGTACAGACTTAAGTCTGGACACTCTTAGTATCTAAACCCAAACTCTTCAATTATATTCACATAATATGACGTCAATTTTGAAGAATTTGTCATCTGGCAACAAGTTTTATGGATGTGAGAATCCATTGTTCGATCCATACTCATGGATCTCATCTTGACTCACTGCACTTTTAAGCCAAGGCGACACTTATTGTGTTTCTTCTCTACCATATCAGCACTCTTGCTGTTTTACTGGTGAACACATGTCTCATCTTTGAACGCTTCTATAGCATCAAAGGCAGTTGCTCGTGTGAGAGAGCTACCTCTTTTAACCTGTATGACATACTAGACATTGTATACTTTTATCCAGACATATAAGTAATAATAAATGACATGATATCATTAATAAAAACAAAAGTATTACATACAGTCTGTAACTTTATATTTTTAACATGCCAATGGCTTTTACATGTTTCTCGAATGTTTCTTTGCCTATTGGCTTGGTCAGGGGATCTGCAACCATACACTTGATTGAAATGTATTGTACAGTTATAATTTTCTGTGCTATATAATCCCTCACAAAGTTATATTTTATATCAATGTGTTTGGTCTTACTGTGATACTTAGAGTCTTTTGTGTAGGCTATAGCTGTAGTATTGTCACAGTGTATCAACACCGGATTGGTACTCTCGTTCCCAAATCCTAGGTGCTCGATAAATCTCTTCAGCCAAACAGCCTCTTGCGCTACTGCAGTGCATGCCACAAACTCAGCTTCCATAGAGTGTAAAGCAATGCACGTTTGCTTCTTGCTACTCCAACATATGGCGCCGTTATTAAGCAAGAAGGTGTATCCTGAAGTCGATCTTTGTTCTTCTTCATCACCGCCTACATCAGCATCAGAATATCCGATTAGGCGTAGATTGCTTCCTTGATAACATAATGCATAGTCAGCTGTGCCCTTTAAGTATCTCAAGATCCTTTTCACTGCTTTCCAGTGTTTCTCACCAGGGTTAGACTGGAATCTGCTAACCAGCCCTACGGCATAACAAATATCTGGTCTTATACACATCATTGCATACATCAGGCTACCAATGGCACTTGCATATGGAACTCTTTCCATTTGCTTTTTATCTGATTCAGTTGTGGGACACATGTTAGAACTCAAGGCTACTCCAGTGGCCACAGGGATGTCCATGGGATTGTATTCACTCATATTGAATTGCTCAAGTATCTTATTGATATAATTCTCTTGTGAAAGAGTGAGGATTCTCTTAGAACAATTCCTTTGAATCTTGACTCCAAGTATGTATTCTGCTTCACCCATGTCTTTCATCTCAAAATTTGATGAAAGCCATTCTTTAATAGCTATCACAGAGTCAAGACTATTTCCAGCTAATAGTATATCGTCTACATATAAGGATAATATCACAAAGTTACCCTTAAATCGCTTAAAGTAGACACAATGGTCTTCCTCTATCATCTGGAAGTTATATGAGGTAATCGCCTTATGAAACCTCAAGTAACACTGTCTAGATGACTGTTTTAATACATAAATAGATCCTTTGAGTTTACACTTCTTGTGTTCAAACCCTTTTTCAATTAAACCTATTGGTTGTTCCATATAGATTTTTTCATCCAGATCACCATTCAGGAATGCGGTTTTTACATCCATATGATGTAACTCTAAGTTTAAACTGTTTACTATTACCAGAATAAGTCTTATTGAATTGAAGCGCACAACAGGTGAAAAAGTATCCTCATAATCTATACCTTCCTGTTGTGTATATCCCTTTGCAACCAATCGAGCTTTGAATTTGTCAATTGATCCGTCTACCTTTCTTTTGATTTTGAGAACCCACTTGTTCCCAATGGCTTTATGCCCTTTTGGCAGATCAACCAATTCCCAAACTTGATTTTTCATCATTGAGTCCATTTCCTCTTTTATTGCTTTCTTCCATTCCTCCTTTGCAGGACTTGCTAAGGCCTCATGAACAATACGGGTTCATCATCCCCTTCTGGAGTAACTAAGAGTGCTTCTCCTTCTATTTGAAAGCGTCTCTTTGGAACACTTTCCCTGTTACTCTTTCTGGTAGGAGAAATTTGCTTATCTTTTCTCATTTGTTTCGGTCTTTGTGTTGACCATTCTTGGCTCCCACTTAGATTGACATGCCTAGACGATTCTGGTTTGTCAATTTGTTCTGCACTGTCCTGTTCCTGAGTCTCATAAAGAGATACTGTGCGGTCAACATCTCCCCTACTGGGAAACTCCGTCTCAATAAATACAGCATCTCTTGATTCTGTTTTAGTCACTGTTCCATCTTCAATTTCACTTATGAATACATATTCTTTTGAGGGTTCAGAGTACCTTATAAAAATACATTTCTTCCCTCTAGGACCTAGTTTCCCATGTCTATGAGAATTGTCATGGATGTATGCCGCCGAGCCCCAAGGTCTAAGTATGCTTAGATCTGGTTGACGTTTGGTCCATAACTCGTAGGGTGTGGAAGTGACTGATTTTGAGGGCACACGGTTAAGTATGAAGGTTGTTGTCAATAAAGCATCACCCCAATGTGAAATTGGAAGGTTTACCTGAGCCATCATAGACCTAACCATGTCTAGAAGAGTTCTGTTTCTTCTTTGCGGTAACCCCATTTTGTTGAGGTGTGCCAGGGATAGTTAGTTGCCTAATAATCCCTTTTTCTTCATAGAGTTGTTTGAATTGATCTGAAAGGTATTCACGACCTCGATCAGTACGTAATGCCTTGATTTTTTTGTCCATTTGATTCTCTACTTCATTCACGTATCGTCTAAAACACTCTAGTGCCTCAGACTTATATGAAATCAAATAGACATAACCATATCATGAAAAATCATCAATAAAGGTAATAAAATACCAAGCTCCGTGTCTTGCCCTCACACTCATTGGACCGCAAATGTCAGAATGGATTAATTGCAATGGGTTTTCAACTCGTATTCCCTTACCGAATGGTTTCCTGGTACCCTTACCAGCTAGACAACTTTCGCATAATGACATATCCATGTTAGGGATCACCCCCAACAAGCCTTCTTTAGCCAGTTTAATCATTCTATTTTGATTAATATGTCCTACTCTAGCATGCCAAATATTCATATCAGGATTATTTGAAGTAATAGCAAAGCAATTATGAACATTAAAATCATTAGCAAGATCCAAAATAAAGAAGCTTTGAAACTAAAAAGCTGAACCATAAAATATTGAGTTGCTACAAATGTCTGCAACTTTATCATGAAAGTTTACATTAAACCCAAAGTCT
The DNA here is from genome assembly GCA_037074615.1 of Leucaena leucocephala. NCBI lineage: Eukaryota > Viridiplantae > Streptophyta > Magnoliopsida > Fabales > Fabaceae > Leucaena > Leucaena leucocephala. Next base: position 18,579,405 of record CM073515.1, on the reverse strand, counting down.
AGTAAGCAAATTACAGAAATTAAATTCTGTCGGATGTCAGGAGCATGAAGCACATCATGCAGTATTAAGGTTTTTCCACTACGCAAAACTAGTTTGCAAGTGCCAATGCCTCGAACCTCGATCCTTGCATTATTGCCAACGAAAAGCCACTTGCTTTGATATGGCAACTGACAGTATTCCACGAAAGATCCTCGACCTCGACTTACATGGTCTGTGGAGCCTGAGTCAATAATCCAAGAAAAAGAAATAGGTTCTATTAGAAAAATAGTGCTAGAAATAAATGAGACATGTGAATTCATATAATTCACTGTTACCTTTTCGCCCTCAGCCTGTTTAGAACAGTCACATGCGAAATGTCCCATTTTCTGGCAGGCAAAGCATTTGACTTTCTTTAGGTCTAGTTTTTTCTTGCCTCCTTTCTTTCCCTTCTTCTTGAACTGTTGCTTGCCCTTCTTGGGTGGAGGACCGCCTCTCTTCCCATTTTTATGAGATTTCTTGCCCTTTTTGGATTCAAGCTTTGATTGGGAAGGACCAGCACCTTCGGTCAAATAAGCTTGTCCAGTGGCTTTATAAGCCTCCAGATGTTGATCCTCTAGCTCCAAATGCTTAGCTACATCACTGAAAGTAATGATATTTTCATTATGGGTTAGATTAACTTTCATGTGCTATCATTATGGGTTAGATTAACTTTCATGTGCTCCCAACTGGCAGGGAGCGATCTGATGACAACCTGCACTTGCTGTTTGTCAGATAGATTATGTCTGGCTTCCTTCAGTTCACGGATCATTGTGGACATCTCTCTTAGATGTTGCCTCATAGGATTATTTGGTTTTAGCTTATAGGTATCGAATTTAATCGTCAACCTTCTAAGCATAGTTGTTGACACTCCTCCAAACTTATCCTTTAAGGCAATCCACATTGCCTGTGCCGTTCTGTGTGTCTCAAACTCACACATTAAGTCATCAGCCATTGCACTCAATAGAGTGATTCTTGCAATGCTATTCTTCTTTTTCTAGGATTGGTAAGCTTCCTGGTCTCTCCTGTGCTGGGCCGTATTGCTAGCCTCAGGTTCTACCATGGCCATTGTTAATGGCTCAATAGCATCCTGTTCTTCTAGAATATATTGGACCTTTCGGTGCCAAATATCCCAGTTGTTCCCGTTGAGTTTTTCCCCCTTGTTTAATTCAGCAATAATATTCTTTGATGCCATTGTTCAATATCGGTTCTGTGACAAACCTTTCCCACATTAATTTATTAAACCATAGAACATTTAAGTGAATTTACATATATATATATATATAGCACATGTAAAGTATACAATGTCATGTACTTTTATTAATTTTTTTGATCGGAAAATAATAATATCACTAGACCATGATCAGGAGAATACATTTGTACCTCCCATCACACAAGCACTAGTAACGCCATCATTCTCTATCAAAATTAATATAAGTACTTTTCTTATGAAATATTGCTTTTCAGAATACTCATCATCTAAAAAACCTCCCACTTATAAAAAAATATACATGAATCATAACATATAAAGAATTAAAATGAAACACGTTTCTCTTGCATACAAGGCATGCAATAATAATAAGTCTTTACAAAGAAAGAGTATAAAAGTATGTCTTTAACAAAGTAAAGCAATGGAAATTAAAGTAAAAACATACATCATTCGATATGAGTTTTACAATATTCTAACATTACTTTTCTTAGCTTCTTAAGCTCACGAGGTGGCTTTTTAAGGTTAGATACAAATTCTATTCTTGTAAGCCAATTTTTCTTTCTGATGCGTCCTGGATTGGGCTTTCCTCTAACTCTTGTAGCTCTTATAAATTCCATTATGACTTTCAAGTAGAATTCAGTATACTTCTTATCAGTCATGCCTTCAATATATTTACCAATGAAGCCATTAATGCCTTTCATGTTTGTTAACATAGCTGTATCTCTTTCAGCTATGTTCATGGCCAAAATAGGGGTAAGAGGTTAGTTCACTTCATCTCCATCCTCAATTGGAGATTCATCGTTAAGAGTAGGCACCATCTTGGAGTTTAAATCTGAAGACACCATTAAAGGCTGTAGAGGAAGTGGTTCGATGGGGAATAATGTTTTCGAGCACAGTCCAAAATCATCCTTTTCTTCTGATTCCTCTTGTGGAACTTCCTCCATCAACTCCTCTGGGTCTTCTTCAGAAAGGTTATCAAGATCTTGCTCTGGATCCTCCTCAGGTTCCCCCTCGGGATCCTCTTGAAGGTTTTCCTCTAGGTTATTGAACTCATCCAAAAATGAGATATCATCATTTAAAGTATATCCCAGAGATTCAGTGCTAGATGAAGTCATTTTCACCTAAATAATAACACATATTAATTATCATAATTTTCTAGAATTTTTAAATACTAAAAAATACCAGAAAATACACTGAATATTCATAAATAGGTCCAGAATTGCCTCTCAAATTACGCAAATTATATGTCAAAACAAAGATCTTGATTTTAGGGATTTTTAGGAACAAACCGCACCTCAATGGAGGTCCCACGCTCCCTCACCCGCCCCAAGAAGGAAAAATTCATAAAAATAAAAAACTGAACGAAGCCCACTCTCGGCTCTGGCTCGTGTACTACACGCCCCATTCTAGTACTGCCACGTGTCACCACCAGAATTTTCCCAAATAATAATTTTTTTTAAATAAAAAAATGAATTTCTTTTTATTTAATTAAAAAAGAACTTTTTTTTTACTTTGGGCCTCTTGCAGCCCAAACTTCTCTCTCTATTTTTTTTGACTGGGCTGGCGCCGTGAACAGTGCCCTACTATGAATTATTATTTTTTTTATGAAAGAGGAAAACGGCGTCATTTTGGGGGATGAACATTGTCATCCCCTACCTCTAGCCGGGTCTGCATAGACTCGACTGGAAAACGGGTCGGGTCCGATGACCTGACTCGTTTTTCATCCATAACTTCTCCGTCCGACGTCCAATTTTGACATTCTTGGTGTCATTTTCTTCGTTTTTCTGTTCTCTATGTAATGGGATCATTTTAAAGGCCTAAAAACTCTATTTTCTAATGACCCAATTTGAAAAATGAAAATTTTTAATTCGGTTTACATTGAAAATGCTTCTCTTTATCGTTTAAATGCATGTTCTATTCATATTATCACTAAACAAACACTTTAAGACATATACATGCAATAGAACAGTGCATAACCAGAAAAAATGAAAATTCAGAGAAGCATGCGGAAGTGAATAACCATGCTCTGATTCCACTGAAGGTATTCGGGCGTACCTGGAATCGTTTTCTTGACACACTAGATACCCACATGTAACCGGAGCACCCTGTATGGACTCTGATTCATTTTCACAACAAATGCACTGGAAGAAAATGTAGAAACAGAGCGTCAGAAACAGAGAAGTATATGTTCTGCCACACACCCCTTTCTGTCCGTGTATGTACATATATATAGCCTGTGGGAGGGGAGTTAGATAACTATATCTAACTCCCTCTGTTTTGAATTCAAAATATTCCCCTTCAACTGCTCCTCACGGTTGGTTGTCAACGGCTCTTTATTTTCCATCGGTCGGGTCTGATCCACCATGGGTGGATTGTCCGTTTCCGTACAGATATACTCATATAAACTAAAGATATCAAGCAATTGAGGCTGGCACAATTACATCAGCGGCAACCCAATGTGCTCTGTATTATTTATATAACCCAAAAAAAACTCTTTGAAAGCAGAGAAGATATTCCCTTGAAAATTATTTTTTAGAGGCTAAATCAATACTCTGTTCATGATACTTTTATTCACGCTAGCGACATACACCATGTTACTTGTTACATATCACATCCAAAAGGAGAGGGGAGAAAAAACTGGAGTTCTTAACCTCTGTTAAATTGATTAAAAAATATCTTTTGGATTTGATATACAAGACGACAGATCCCCAAGCTTAGTCTACGTTAAGAGTACAACACTAAATACAAAAATATCAACAGTGTAGGTTAACACAGCCGCCCCTCAATGATAAATGAAGACCTCTCATCAGCCCAGCTATGCTCACAAGGTTGGAGTTGAGAACTACAACCACTATAATAATGTCATAATACAAATGGGGGCGGACTCTATTAATCAGTCTCTGAGCATTTCCCTACCCTTCGATGAATAATGTGAAGCAAACAATGCAGATATAGAGGAATTGTAACAGACGGAAAGAGACGATAACACAATCATAAAAAGAATAATTTCACAAAAAATGTTCAGATTTAAAGGGAAAATATGATGAAGATGATTCTTGTTATGAAGAAGATTAGAAGATAAATTAAATCTTGTAAACGCGCAGGACTAGTGAGCTGCATAGACTAAGCGCTAGACAATTACAAATGTCGCTAACTTGGGTATTAGGGATTAATTTATGTTGAATCACCAAAGTGACTTTTTAGTGCGGGATAAATAAATAAAATAATAAAAATTATATGTCATCTGTCAGTTTATTCTAAATAATATGATGTGACATGTTAACAGTTATTCTAATAGTATAGGGTTAAGTTCAAGATATGAAAGTTGAGGGTTTTATTTTTAAATTTTTAAAGATGAGGGGATTACCTGCAACAAGACTAAAGTTAAGGGGAATTATGAATATTTTGGCCAACAATTTATAATAAGTAAATATATAGTTCAAAAGATTCATAAACACATACTAGCATACACAATAGATAAAAAGTCAGTTACCTCTCACCAAAAGTTATAGAACAAATAACAAACTATGATCAAGTGCTCAAATTTGGCAAAGTCATGGCTCAATATGAAAATAATGGCAAATGCTCTCTATATTGCTAAAGAAGACGACCAAATATCACTCTCTACCAATTACGCTAGGTATATTAATTAATTTGTGAGGGAGTGGCCACACCTAATTCTGTTTTTGGTTTTTTTGAAAAATAAAAATTTAAGTTGTAAAGTACGAGCATATTTCTAACTATATGTGACAAATCAATTCATGTATGTGAGTGTGTTTTATATATATGCCTTAAACAAATACAAATGGGCCGTGGCCTATTATATCACCTTATCACATTTTTTATCCTTTTATTTATTTAATTCTTTTAATTTCATTTATCCATTTTTATATTATTATTTTAAATTCCTAATCATTATTTTTATTTTATAAATTCCTTTACTCTTATCATTTATGAATATTTACCCTCATAAATCCTCAAATATCTCTCTTATAATCTTTATAATTTTCTAAGGTTCCATAAAATCTAAAAGGCTAAACTTAACTAACAAACACATTCTACAATATTTGAAGTGAAAAATAATTTATCTAGAATTCTATTTATCATAAAATAATTTTTTCTAATGTTACTTAAACTTTAATAATAAAAATTGGGATGTTAGAAAAAATATAACCAAAATCAATTGAAAAAGTTATCTAAAATTACCGAAAAAAGATTATCTATTTGTTGCAGGACTAGTGGCTTAGTGTCGTTTCACACTAGCCGAGCGAGTTTGATCCTATGGATCCGACTGGCTGGATAAGACAAGTGAAACTATCGCTTTGTTTAGTCCGAGGAATTGTAAGGGTTGGGATTGGCATTAACCCTAGACTATCACACCTTCACATGCATGTTTGGTACAATGCAACAAGCAATAATTGGAATTGTCTAATGCCCATGTAGATGAGATTGCATAATATCACCACCCTTAGTATTGGAAAATAAATCCTGCGACTAAATTATCTTAGTAATATTTCATAAATTCCTATTTTACCCATGACTAAACATATCTTCCTTCTCCCTTTCTCCTTCCACGCCACCTCCTTCCTTCCCTGTCGGGGATGTACCTCCCCCATGATTGTGACGGCAATGACAAACTCGGACGACGGCAAGGTCAAACTCCTGTCCGTATTGACATATGAGGTGTATGGGCAAGGGGTTGCGATAACGGCGAAAACGACCAGCAATCTAGGTTATGAGAATGAAGGCGCCGCCGCCGCCATTTGGGTCTTCTTCCACCTTCTTCCCTACATCGTCAACCAGATCTGTACCATCTTCTTCCGCTCCATCTTCCACCATGGAGACAACCTCGATCTAATTTATCAGCCCAAGTTCGCAGGTTCGTTCGTTTAGCAATGGTAACCTCCTAGTATCTGGTTAGTTTGGAATTCAGATCTGAACAGCAAGGGCAATGGTTCCATTTTCATAGCACCTGGATTGAAGTAGATGATCATTTTTTGGGTCAAAGGAGACTAATTTGAAGATGGCTCCTTTCATCAATTTCATCATTCTATCGAAGATGCGTTGCAGACTTTCTTGTTTTTTTTTTAATTTTTTAATAATAAGGACATTATAGTCTTTGTATAATTTATAATTGATAATAAAATAAATTAAAAATTTTTTGTTGATAAAAAAAATTTAAATAAGATCAGAAAATAATGTTGTTGGCTCCAAAGTGTAAGTGGGCATTTCATTTATTCCGACTTTTTTGAATAAAAGTTTAAAAAATGGCTTATAAAAAAAATATTTTTATATATCTTTTAAAAAATGACTTTTGGATAAGAGTTTATAAAAAAAAAGTGATTATGAATAAGTGAATGTTTGAATCGTTATTATCAGAAGGACTTTTATAATTAAAAACTTATCAGAAAGCATATGATTTTATTAAAAATAGGAGAGAGGAGAGAGGGTAAAGAAGATAGAAGAGAGAAGAGAGAGGAAATAGGGTGGAGAAGAGATAAGGTGAAGAGAAAATATAGAGGAGAGAAGAGAGAGGAGAGATAGTGGAGAAATGAGAGAGGAGAGAGAGTGGAGAAGAGAGAGGAGAGAAAGTGTAAGAAAAAATAAAGGTAAAATAGTAATTGTGTAGTTTATAAACTCTTTTACTGTTCCAGAAGCGAGTTTAAGTAGTTTATCCAAAACTTTAGTTTTAAACTATAGTTTTATCCAAAAATATTTTTAGACAAATATAGCTATTTATTTTGAAATTTTCTTAAACTAAAGGTTAGGTCAGAAGCCCTTTTAAAATATTGGTTTAGGGTTTCCCAAATAGGCATTGAGTAATAATAGACTGATGCATTTGGGCCTGTTTTATTGGGTTTCTATAGTTTTTTTTATTTTGGTTTTTGGTTTTTATGTTATTTTCCATGTTGTGCCTTTTGATCTGGGCTCTTGTTTTTATTGTTTTGCCTTTTGGTTTTTGGTTAATTTCAAGGCTTGAGCTATTGTTTTTGGGCCTCTAGAATAAAATTAAGTTTTTAATTTCTTACTTGTTTGAGTTTTAACACACTTTAGTAAGGCCAATGAGAGTTAGCACAAATGGTAAGATGAGCTCGTATCCTACAAAAACGCAAGTTCAATTTTCGCTGTCGTTGTGAGAGCTCCTTTAGTAGGCGATCTTGTAACTCCCCTATAAGCATTCTCTGAGCCTTAGGGCTATGCCCTAACCTTGATAGAGGACTGGTGCCGAACCTACTTAAACTTTTTTGTACAAAAAAAACACTCTAATAGGGCTTATGGACTTGGGTTGTGAGAATTATCTTTTTTAGTGGGAATTATTTTGTTTTTGGACACTAACGTTATGAACAAGTTTTGGGCCTCAGTATTGGGTTTCAGTTCCAATTATTTCATCAATTCATATTCTGTTTGGGACACCCATCATCCGTGGGTTCAGCTAACAAAATGGTGAGACATGAGACTATTTGGAACGTGTATGATCCCTATGGAGTATCAATTTATTGTGGTTTCAGTCATGGCGCTTAGGGAGGCATTCTAGCTCTTGAGGGCCTAGGTTTATGCCTGAGAGTAATTGACGGCTTGCTCTGCTTAACATTAATATCGCTTAGGAGGAAGGGAGACTTCACACTCCTTGGATCGTGGGTAAGCCTAATCCCTTCCTAAAAATTGTTGTACAAAAAAAAAGATTCTGTTTGGGACCCATCATCCATGGGTTTAGCTGGCGAATGGGTGAGATATACGATGATTTGAAATGTGTTCAATTCCTAGGTAATACTACTTTGTTGTGGTTCCAGTTGCTGCGCTTGGGGATGCATCCTAAATCTTAGGTGCCTAGGCTTACGCCTGAGGGTAATTGCTGACGTCCTACCCAATATTGGAATCACCTAGGAGGAAGGGAGACTTTGCCCTGCCTTTGAATGGTGGGTAAGTCCAACCCCTTTCTAAAAATTTTTTTACCAAAAAAACAAAATAGAAGACTATGTTTTGGCTAATTTTGGGTCTATTTTGTTTTTGTTTTAATAATTTTCAAATTTAGGCCTACACATTTTTGGGTTATTTATGCTAAAAAAATTATTGCTGTTTATAGATTGAGTATAGTAGAAGATGCTTGTTTCTCATAGCTTGGCGAATCAAGGTCTGAATCTAGAGTCTCCTTGGCACAGAAAGAGGAAAGAGAAAGGAAGGACTAAACTGTAATGAAAGAAAATCCTTCAAAGCCTAAGTAAGAAAGTTAAAAGGACTAAAGTGTAATTTTATAAAGTTTTAGGCCAAAAGGGGGTAATTATAGAAAAATTTAGAAAATGTAAAATGAGGCACGGGGGCCTTTTTATGAGTATAAATGACAAAAATACCCCTAAAGTGACTTTAATAGATTTTTCAATACAATGGCTCTGTTTGAGGTATTTATTTGTATATAATTACTTGAGCCATGAGAAGGTCTGAAAAATATAAATAAAAATAGGAAATAAATAATTAACAGACTAAAAGAGTTTATAAAGTTAGTCTCATCCCTAAAAAGCTAATAGTGTGAGCTATAGAAATATTAGGAGCTCAATGCTAGTAAGAGGCATTTTACGGAAAATTCAAAAAGGGATAGCTAGAGGAAGAGTTATAACCTAAGAAAATTCATTGAATTCCCTATAATTAAAGGATAAATATGAAGCAGCCAGAGAAACTTTTTGAGCTCCAGATTGCTATTAAAAAAGTCCTTTATGACTTAAGTAAAAAGTATAAAAGTTCCAAGGCTTAAAGTAAAAGAGCAACAAGCCTTGGCAACATAAGTGTAATTATAAAAAATTAAGGGATGTAGATGTCATTATTGAAAAAGATGGGGACACACGCATCATTTTTGAAAATGTTCTCAGAATTCAAGAGAAGAGATTAATAGCAAACTTTTTATTTGAGGCCACGATTAATTGTTATGAATTTTTGAAATAATACAAATTATCAGGGAATGTTAGATCATATATCTAACAAATAATATGACCCTGGACAATAAATTAAACAGCGGTAATTATGGGAAATATCCTAAAGAGATGTGAAAAGATGAAAATGCCCCTAAGTGTTATAAAAGTGAATTAATGACATTTTTTTAATTTTCAAGGGTTAATTAATAAAGATCCTTACCCAATCCAAGAATGTCAAATGCAAAAAAAAAATCTAGACACTGAATCTAATGTTAGAGGATAGATTATAAAACATCAAAAAATTAAATTCAGGAAGCAATCTAGTTTTTGGAAAATTGGACTAAACCATTATCGGATTAGATTAGATTTTTTTCATAAGCTTCTTCCTCCCTTTGACGGTGCCACCTAACATGATGATGTCACAAGGATAGTGTCATGGAAGAGAGTTGAAGATATAAGGGTTGGATGGCTAAATCTTAGCCATTGATTTGTAAGAAACTTGGAGAAAAAGCCAAGATAAAGGACGAATAATTTATGTTGCTTCTTCTTCCTTCAAATGATGCCATGTGCATGGATGATGCAAGGAAGAGGTAAGCTTGAAGTCATGGATGATGCAAGGGTGAGGAAAAGATGATGCAAGGAGGATAGGTAGATGCAATCTTGACCATCTACTTAATCTTATAATTTCTTCTAACTTGGAGGGTAAAAGGGTAATTTGGCAACCAAGTTAAGTCTATAAATACCCTTTCCTCCCTTCACATTTCAGCAGCCCAAGAGAAATAGGGAAATTCTGCCAAAATTTACATAGAATAAAAGAAGAAGAGATCCAAGCAACCAAGAAAGCTAGGAATCAAGAGAACAAGGTAAGATCTCTTCCTAAGTCTTTGATATTGTAGTTGGGAGGATTAATTGTTAGATTAAATGGTTCAAAATCATTTTATTCCTCCCTAAAGCATTCTGGATGAAATCTGGAATGAAAGGAAAAGGAAGAGTTTGATGTTAGAATAAAATAAAACCAAGAGAATTAAACATGAATAAAGTGGTTTTATCAAGAGATTGAGTGAATTTCTTGATTGGGTATCAAGAGGCTACCTCTCGGCCTTGGCTGAAATTTTAAGAGGTAAGATGATTTTGATAGTTTTCATGCTTCCAATGGATTTAGAATAAAAAAAATAAGTGGATTAAAGGCAAGAAAGTGAGGTTGAAAGTATTAGAATTAAAACTAGAATTTTGACCCTTAAAATGGAAGATTTTGATTTTGGCTTAGAACCAGGGGAAGGAGCTGAATTTTGTTAAATATAAACTTATATTTGGATTATTTGTGAAAAATTAAGAAGGGAATGACCAAGAGAATGATTTTAAAGGCCAACCATAACCAAGTAGAAAATTGAAGTTAAAGAGGTGTTAGTTTGAGAAGCCAAGAGTTGTTAGTGACTTCAATAGTCCTAACAAGTTAATTATTGTTGTGTGATGTTTAATTAGGACCACTAGACATCAAGGAAGAGAAATGGCAAGGTTGGTTAAGCATCCTTGATGGTTGGAAAACTAAGAGAGCAAGTAGAAGCCAAGAAGAAAGCTTAATGCTAAGATATTGTACTTACCTCTTTATGTGCTCGATGTGAAATATTTATGTGTTGAGATGTTTGATTTGATTGAATGATGTTGTAACATGATAAATGTTATTAAATATACTTCTTATAACATACTTTTTATGTCCATGTATCTTTATACAAAGTATGAAGCATGATGGCATGCCACTAACTAAAATAAGTTTAAGTAAAATGACGTATCATGCATTAATATCATCTTGCATATATAAGTGGTAATATTTACTACTGAGATTCCCCATAATTTCACCCTCCCATAACCAACCATAAAAGGTAATATGATTATGGAAGGAGCATATATGAAGATGAGCTAAAAAATGGAAGAAGGGAAGTAGGCAATTTCATGTTCTAGCATGTGATGTATGATTTTCCTATTTATGTAAATGTTGTATAATATGCCAATATATGTAATGGAAATATATGAAATAATTATGGCATATTCACATGATGTATATGAATGTATGGAAAGTCAAGAGGATGGTTATGTATGCTAAAATACTTAATGAGGATTATGAAAGAAAGTGGTAATGGCAAATTAGTAGGTCCTAGAGCAATTGTGTTTTAGCTTCAGTTTAACTTAGTAAATGAATGAATTAAATCACGAAATTTGGTGGGCATGTAATACACATCCCAAGCTTTAAAAATATGGGTAGTTTCCCCTAATTGGATGTGTGTGCTAGGATAAATGAATTTATAAAGTTAAGACAAAGAATATAGAAATTCTAGAAATGATCATATGAACAATAAATTTTAACTAATTAACTATATTTATTGGTCAAGTAAAACTCTAAATTTATATGTTTTTCCTTCAAGAGAAATGATAGAGATTTAAGTAAAAATTTGGAGCACCTCCATACAATTTTTTTAGAACAATACCTCAAAAATGATTACTTTAATAGGAGGATACTTGTGCTTACCAAAAAAAATTATTGCTTAGTGCATAATGTTTTGGGCCTCTGACTTGGTTTAATTTTGTTTTAAAACCATTTTGGCCACTGTTCTTGGCGTATTTTTAGCTAACAATTTTTGTTTTCATTGCCTTTGGAAATCAATTCGGACTCTGTTAAACGTTGTTGTGTTGATGCATTTGGATTTAATTCCCAAAACTGATTTGGGTTATTTACCTTTTTTTTTTGAAAAGGAGTTTGACTCACCTATGATCTAAGTATAGGGAGAAATCTACTTTCCTTCTAAATAATACTAATATCAAATAAGGCAAGCTCTCTATTAGATGTAGTAAAACGGGCTGGCCCGACAAAACGGGTCAACTCATTTTGGGGGTGGGCTGCCAGCCTGAGTCCGCGGCCCGGCACCCCTATTTTTAAAATTTTTTTCATATTTTTTAAAAATTATTTCTAAACTTTTAGAATACTAATAAAAATTTGTAATTTTATATTAGTATAATTAAAAAATAGTTAATGTTATACTCTAAAAATTTCTACTTTTTATAAAAAAATATCAAATTTTATAACTATAAATCTAAATAAATATTAACATAATATTAATCAATTATAATACGTCAATACATATTAACAAATAAGTAATTATCTTTATTAGTATTCAATAATAAAAGTATTTAAAATAATATTTGGGTAAAATAAATAATAATATTAATAATTTATAAAAAAGGGAGCTGGCATAGCCCGCTCAAATGCCAGCCCAAACCTACCCAGTTTTGACAGAAATGAGCCCAACCTATTTTTCCAGCTCTACTCTCTATTACCTCATGCTCATGCAGTTATTTGTTTTAATTTCTGAAAAATCATTTTATTGGGCTCTTTGGGACTTTTGTCATTTGGGCCACGTTGTGGATATTCCAAAAATTGTTTTGGGCTAAATAAGGTCTCTTTAACTATATTATGTTCTGAATTGGTTGGTAATTTTTCTTTCTTTTGGAATTTAAATATTTGATTAAATAATTGGGTTTAATTCTGTTTTTTTTGCTATGAATGATTTATTTAATTGAATATTTGATATTTGATTTGCAAAGTTTATTTTGAGTGTTATTTAATTTCCTAAACATTTGGAAAATTAGTTTTAGGCAATTATAAAACTATTTGAAATTTGTAGAATTATGTTTGAGTTAAAATATGCTTAAATTAATTTAAACAATCTTTGGGTACATTTTTGTTGATTAAATTCTCATTAAATTTTGTGCATATTTAGAATTTAAATACATATAATTGATATTTGTGATTGCCATGAAGTTTTGAGTAGTAGTCACAACATCTTCTTCTATGTTGCATGCATAAATAATCATATATGGATTTTATAATATCAATTCTAGTCAAATAAATAATTTATTTTAATCACAGAAAATAGTAGGAGAATTTAATTTTAGTTATTTAGTCACATTTTTGTTGATTAAATTCTCATTAAGGTTTATTCAAATTTAGAATTTAAATGCACGTTGTTAATATTTGTGATTAGTATCTTTATTTGAGTAATAGCTACAACATCCTCTTACATATTGCATGCATAAAATATTACATATGAATTATAAAATATCAACTTGAATCAATGAGAAATTGTAATTTAATCACATGAATGGTTTAATTGATTAAATTGCTTAGTTAAATTCTCATTGACATTGTGTACATATGAAACAACTTTTGCATCAAACAGACATTTGGTTTGTGAGATATTGCAGAAACACTCAACATAGGTTAGAGTTGACTGAAGAACAGAGCAAAACAAAGTCCGATGAATTGAGAGTGTAACTCGAGTTAGTAGCACATGAACGTGAGTAAAGCCTATAGCTGAAGATGAAGCATAAGGTTTAACTCAAGCTTGATGAAGGCCGACTTGAGTTATGATGATATAGCTTCCAATTGAGGCACTCTTATGATCACACTAAGAACTTGAATTTTGATATTTCATAAATTTGCAAGTTCTTCTTTCTTTGATATTTCTTCCTCTTAATCAATCACCATAATCTATTATTGTAACTCCTTTCTTTTCTTTGACAAATCTACACAAGATGTTCACATTAAATATAGGGTATGTTTGTATAGGTTTTTGAAAAATAGTTTATAGAAAAAAATGAGCTTTTAGACATCTTTTAGAAAAGGGTTTATGGAGAAAAGTTTATGGAGAAAAAGTAATTTTAAAAATTGAGTATTTGGTTATTATTAGTAGAAATACTTTTATAATTGATAAATTATCAGAAAAGATATGAGATGAATAATTTTTATTACATAAATTGCAATTTTTAATTTTTATTTTTTGTGTGATATTAAAATAGTAAATGATACATATATTTTATTTATTGGGTAAGTAAGAATACATAATTACTAATAAATAAATAAATAAATAAGTAATTTAATTTATTATTAATTATTTATTATTAATTATTTATATGTAATTATTTAATATTGGGGGAATGAAAATTTATATTTTATATACATATACTAGGCGGAAGAGTAATGTGGGATAGGACACAAGGAAGCCTTGGCCAAGGAGAGATGAGAGAGATAAGAAAAGTAATAGTAAATTAATATTTATTTATTTTTTCTATTTTAGAAGTTATTCTTAATAGTTTATCTGAAACTATAATTTTAAATTATAGTTTAGTCTATAATCCCTTTTGGATAAATATAATTATTTAATTTAAAATTTTCTCAAACTAAAATTTAGATCAAAAGCCCATTTAAAATTAAGGTTTAGGATAAATCTAAATAAGCACATAGTACTTAGTAGAAGTAAGATATATATATATATATATATACATATTTTATTCTAAATATCATCAAAAACTATTATATCATATCTAACAGAGAGGGTATCGAGTGTGAATGAACTTAATGTAAAGATGTATAAACTCAATCATGCTTCCTCTTTATTACTCCGAGAGCTTATTTTGTTCTCCCATTCAAGTTGCTCCATGTTCCATTGTGTCGTACAAAAACTTTGTAGTGGCAGACGGGGCTGTGGAAATGAAAACGTTGTGCAACGTATACGTGGACACTATTTGTTAAATGGTTAATATTGATTAATTTAACAGTCATAATACGTTTTTTTACTATTTTAGAACAATCGTGTATTTTTACATCATTTTCTTAGCTGGCATTGTTTGTTGAATGATCAATGTTAATTGATTTCGCGGACGTGATATTTTTATAATATTTTAAAACTTTCATATGTACCAATTTGCACTTAAAGACACTTTATGGTGTGAAGTGCCCTTAGAAAAAATACTTCAAGGGAGATTTACATTTTAACTATGTTTTATATTTTAATAGACTAAATATATATTTTCTCCTACATTACACGTTGTTTATTGAAGGTGACATTGTCCGGTCATAACTTGAATATAGAGGGAAAAAACTTGGAAGGGTTGAAACTAAAGGTGTCTGGGTTGTATTGGGGCGGGGAGGTTTGCGGCTAAGGTAATATTTGAGTTTCTCAAACTGAGTTGAAGTATAATTGATTCTGCAAACTTGATTATACAGAGGATTGCTTTAAAATGATTTGTCTGGTTGCTTTTTAATTTTTTGGGTGAATGTCATTTCCAATTTTCCATTCCTTTGAGAAACAAACTACCTACACACTGTAGAGATGAAAAAGAATCGGAAAACATCTAGAAAAGGGGTCCTATTTTCTTTTCCGAAATCTCTATTGTAGCAAATCATATACAACATATAAAAAAACTGCTGTGTTTATGATTTGGTTGTGTAAAAAGAAAAGTCCTACATAGAAAAAATTCATTTTATTTAACACGCGTGTGCGTTATTAGAATTCTCACATCGAATAATTCTGAAAGAACTCGTGTATTGCCACCTATAAATAGGTAGTGCCTGGTGTTGATCAAACTCTCAAGTAACACAATAAACTCTCAAGCTTTTGAGTTTCTCTGTTCCCCTCATCTACCCATCTGTTTAGTTATATTTTGTATTTTTATTGTTCTGTTTAAACTTGGGGATGAAGTTGCCACATTAATTTTATTTGTATAGCATAATAACTCTTAAGGATAATATCTACGGTATGAATCAAACTAATTTTATTTTTATTTTGTTTCTTTTTTTAGTTTTGCAGGGGATTTCCCTACAGAAACAAGGATGATTCTACACAAAATGATATTTTCTCAACAAAAAAAATCTAATTCTTTCTTTCTAATTTTCTTTAGCAAATAACCTTTTATTTTCACACATATATTTTAGCCTTAATCTTGTTTCAATGTTATCCCCAAAAGCGATTTTGACACAGTTATTATGTTTGTATGATCTAATTAAAAAGCACGTTTCAAGTATAATCCATGAAAAACATATTTTTAATGATATAACTAGAATCTATTCTACCGTGCAATAGACGAGCATATACATAAATATAATATTCCAATTATTCATATACAAATAACATTATTTCATAGATTTGAGGTTTATTATAAGGTAATCTGAACATATAGATTTAAGGTTTATTTTATAATATTCCAATTATTCATATACAAATATTAAATGTCCAAATATAAATCATCCAAAGTAATCCGCCATGCTCCTATATGACTTTGTTTTTTTTTGCCAAGTTAATTATCTCCTTAACAAGTACTAATCTTAGAAATTAACTTTAGCAAGAACGGCATTTCAATTTGGTGATAATTTGTTTGGTTTCCATATTAAATGAGTTTTAACATATAACTGCATTTTGAGCTTTCAAAATGCAAATCCAAACACCCTTAATTAATAATAGGGGTGTACTTTTGATATACTTCTCATGGATGCCTTCATTGCTCCAAACTTTCTTCCCCAATTAAAGTACCCAACTACTATAAAAAGTCAAATCCTATACCTTTCCTCTACACACTTCCACTTGCTAAGGACATATTTGGATACGAGTTTAAAAAATGATTTATAAAGAAAATGGCTTTTAGAAAGTTTTTAGAAAAATATTTTTGGAGAAGAGCTTATAAAAAAAATAGTTTTAAATAAATAAGTGTTTAGATAATTATTATTAGAAAGACTTTTATAATTGGTAAATTACCAGAAATGTATAATTTTATTAAAAATAGGAGAGAGGAGTGAAGAAAAAGGGGAGAAGGGAGAGGTGGAGAAGAGATAAGAGATAGGAGATAGGAGAGATAGTAGAAAAGAGAGAGGAGAGAGAGATGAGAGATAGTGTAAGAAAAAAGTATAAATAGTAATTAGGTAGTCTATAAGCTCTTTTACTAGTCTAGAAGCTATTCTTAGTAGCTTATGTAACTTAGTTTTAAACTATATTTTAATCTAAAAGTCTATTTGAATAAATATGACTATTTATTTTAAAAAAAAAATTAAATTAAAATTTAGGACTAAAGCCCTCTTAAAACTTATATTTCAATGAAACCTGAAGAGACACTAAATCACAATATCTTCGAGAACTTCCCATATCACGTAAAGTCCTCAACTTAAATAATTTTGCACCTCACAAAGGTCTTCAATATAATGATGGTCCAATCCATCTTCAATCACCGTGCTTTTCGCTAAGCAATTAATATTCCCAACAACTTCTCCACCACAACATCAAAAGATCAAACTTTAATTAATTTTCCAAACCAATATTTATTGTATCGCAGGCCTATGCCTTTTACCACACTCATACCACTCTCAACACCAATGGAAGGCCAAAGAATGAAATTGTCATCTGCCTTTGTGTTGGTCCGCTTCCTTTTTTGGGTTCAGTTGGTTTCTCTTGCTACCAGATGTACCGGTGGTGAAGTTCCAGCGATCATCGTCTTCGGCGACTCCTCAGTGGACGCCGGCAACAACAACTTCATCCCGACAGTTGCACGGAGCAATTTTGAGCCGTATGGTCGGGACTTTCAAGGTGGGAAACCAACGGGGAGGTTCTGCAATGGGAGAATACCCACAGATTTCATATCTGAAGCTTTTAGAATTAAACCATACATACCTGCATATTTGGATCCGAAGTATAACATATCAAATTTTGCCACTGGAGTTAGCTTTGCTTCTGCTGCAACTGGTTATGACAATGCAACTTCAGATGTGCTGGTAATAGCATATGCAAGCTAGAAGTCCTTTTTTTTTTGGTTTTTTTTAACTGCATGAAACTCCATTGAATTTTTGAATTTTCATTTTTTTCGTTTCTATGATCACATTCAACTTTTTATACATTTTTTTAGAAAATTTTTATTGTATCTTTACAAATTAAAAAATTTTCAATTTAACCTTTATTGGTTAACAATTTTGTGAATATACATTAAACTTTTTATAGTATTTTAATAGAGAAAGAATTAAAAATAATTCATATTTAATTGTTAATATAACTAAATATTGATATAAATAAAAGAATAATAATACAATAAAAATAAGGAAAAAACATTTTTCTATAGTTTCACTTTAGTTTTTATTGTTTAAAAACTATATTCGGATCTTATAGTTTAAACAATTTTTAAGGTAGTCTTTATTTTATTTTGTCAATATTTTACTACATTGAAGTTAATTTTACATCATTATATACAATTTGATTTTTTTTATTGCAATAAATCAAAACATTTTTTCCACAACAATAAAGTTTTTAAAAATATATAGGGCTCAGATTAAGTATTTAACGCAAAATTTTAGTTAGGTACCGAATATATATATATATATATATATATGTATGACATATATATATACATATATATATATATGTGTGTGTGTCATAATTTCATAGTTTACTCTATTTCAGTCCGTGATACCATTATGGAAGCAACTAGAATTCTACAAGACGTACCAGAAGAACCTCAGAGTCTACCTCGGAGAAACAACGGCGAACCGGACAATAAGCGAAGCATTACACATGATGAGCCTAGGAACAAACGACTTCCTCGAGAACTACTACACCATGCCGGGCCGGTCATCGGAGTACACACCAGAACAGTACGAGGACTTTCTGCTTGGGATCGCCGGAAACTTCATCCGGGAACTGTACGGCCTTGGTGCCAGGAAGATATCGCTCGGAGGCTTGCCGCCGATGGGTTGCTTGCCGTTGGAGAGAACGACCAATGTTGTTGGTGGGAACGAGTGTGTGAGTAGATACAATGACGTGGCTCTGGAGTTCAATGGAAAGCTCAAGAACTTGACCACATCGCTGAATATGGAGCTTCCTGGGATCACATTGGTGTTTTCCAATCCGTATTATTCGTTGCTGCACATCATCAAAAACCCTGCTCAATACGGTAAGTCCCAAAAGTAAGACATGCCTTATAAACTTTAACCATTCAAATACTGGTAGAAATAGGCCATACCTTCGATAGGACTTACGGTCTAAAATGGTTAAAGCCTAGTCTATTTGATAAATATGTCTTTAGGCATATTTAAATGTCTCCGGGTTTAAATGGATCAAGTTTTTGTTTTAATGATTGATCTATAAATTTGTAGATTTGGCCTGTTAAATTATATGCAGATTGTAAATAGGCTCAAAGTCTATTTAGAATCTTTTATTTATAAATATGTAGACTTTAAAGCCTACTAAAAGCTTATGCAAATATGAATTTTTATAAGCAAAATGTTTATTTATGATTTTAAGACTTCAAATACAAGGTATTTTTAGAAGCATATATTATAAAAATGCTTCTAAAAAGGCTTTTGGTTGGTAGGCTTTTCAAAACTTATGGCTGAACCTATAACAAATCTGTATAAAAGCTCATGCTTAAACTAAAGTTTTATATTTTTGTTATAGGCTTAGATTTATAGTCAAAGTTTAGTCTCACCTAACATATTTTCATCGCTGTAGTGAAGAGGCTCTTGGACATTCAAAAGATTTAGTTTAATAGTGAATTTTTATGTATAATAAAGAAGGTAATTAAGAGCCCGTTTGGTTTACCAAAGAGTTTATAGAGAAAAATGATTTAAAAGTAATTATAGAAAATAACTTTTAGAAGGAAATTGATTATAAATAAATAAATATTTAGATAGTTATTAGTATAATGACTTTTTGATAGGTAAACTACTAGAAATGACATGTGATAAATGATAGAGAAAAAATGGATAAAATAGTTATTATGCAACTCAAAAGTATTTTATCCTACTTAAAAATTAGTCTTATAAATTTATCTAAATCTATAATTTTGAATTCCCAAAATCATAATTTAGTCTAAATATACTTCTGAAAATTTGATGGCTCCCAAACTATTTAGAGAGACAAACCAAAAACTAAGGCCAATATAAATTAGATATGATCTGAAAATGGGGATAAAAATCCCAGAACGTCATTTTGCACAACGCCGCTATTGTATTCATGAACTACATCAAGAAAGTAGTATCTTTGTTATACAAAACTCTATTTAACAATAGTATTAGCAATCATAATATTAGATCTTTTAGAAGTATTTTTGTTGAAATGTAAAAGCGGCCACACTCAATGAAGTTTTTGGACCTCAAGCCAACCAAAACTTTTTGCATTCCTTAATATAAAAATAATTCAAAGTAAGCTAAAAACCTTATAATTTAGGTCGATGTTATTTGATTTAGTTCAATTTAGATGAAATACACACACACACACACACACACACAGAGATTCAGTGTCTCATGTTTAATGTTTAAAATGCATTTTTCAATTTTAGATTTAAACAATAATTTTTCATTCTATCTTCTATCTTCATAAAATTTTAAATATAAATCACGTTTGGTAGCCAACATTTGATAATTTACTCAATATAGAAAATATCTAATCTAGAATTTTTGCTCAATATTCTATATTTTAATTTTGAAGTCCAAATTTAATATAATATATTAATAGAAATAGTAGAAGACACAGTAAATATCTATAATATTCTGTAATTTTTGCCTGAAAAAAAATTCTAATATATTGGAAAAAATATTTTCAACTTAAATTATGAAATTCAAAATTTAGATTCTCAAAATTAATTCAAACTGTTCAAATTTAATAACTCACTAAATTGAAAGATACCATCTCCTCAGTATAGGGAATCCAACTCCGTATTAATACAACTCAAGTTAATTATATCACAAAGCATCCAAATACACATTCACATGGGCACATCAAAAAGCTTATGCATAATAATTTATTTATTCTTATATATTTGTTGGCTAAGATTTAGTTATTATTTTATTTAATTCATACAAAATGAATTTCACAACAGGGTTTGAATCGACCTCAGTGGCATGTTGTGCAACTGGAATGTTCGAGATGGGATATGCATGCAGCAGAGGGGAAATGTTCAGTTGCTCAGATGCTTCCGAATATGTCTTTTGGGACTCTTTCCATCCTTCAGAGAAAACCAATGGTATCATAGCCGATCACCTTGTGAAGACTGCTTTAGCTTACTTTTTAGAATAATAATAATAATAATAGTAGTAGTAGTAGTGGTGGTGGTGGTGGTGGTAGTAGTAGTAATAGCAATCATATCTACCACGCTTCGTTGTGTGAGTATATATATGTGCTATAAAAAGTATATATATATATATATATATATATATATGTCTAGGTTCAGATGTGACGGCGGTAAAACATAAATATAAATGTTAATGTATATGATTATAAAATGTTATGAAAAATAAGAAGGGGAAAATAAATAAGCAGAATATTCTGTACTGAGTGTTGTAATATTGTTATCTTTGATGTGAATAATATATTGTGTACGTTTTTTGTTTTTGTTTTTGAGTATACTATATTGTCAGTTTTCCTTTAATCTGATGATTTGTATATCTATTTCTTCCAAATTAATTGTTAGTATGAAAAACAATACATTTTTATCTTTATAATTTTAATTAATTTTTCGTTTCATCCATATAACTTAAAACTTTTTAAATGAGCCTTATACTTGCAAAATTTTCAATTCAGTCTCTACCATGAAAATTTTGACATATATTATTATTTTTTAATTAATTATATATTGTATTTTTGCTTTCAAATGTTGTATATAGACTTATGCTATAAAAGATATATAAGCACGGATGAAATCTTACCAAAATAAAAGTATAATATAATTATAAACTGTACCAAGGCACGTTCACTAAAGGCTATTTGGTACAAGAGATTTGGAAGGGAAAGGAGTGGAGGGAAAATTTTTATGATTTAGATTTAAAAAATTTGGAGAAGTGAGGTTAAACCTTTTTAATAAAGAGAAAATGTAAGATAAAAGAGAGAGAAAAATTAATTAAAAACTTTTAACCTCACTTCTCTATTTTTTTTTAATTCCAACTCACAAAACTTTTCCCTAATCTCCAAATTCTTCATACCAAATAACTCCTAAAAGAACACGTAGATAATTAAGGAGACAGAGGGATAAAAATGTATAGCATTCTATACTGAATTGTAGTACTATTTTCTGTCTTATTGATTCATTTCATTGATTGGAATTGTTAGGTATGAGGGATTTGGAGATGATAGGAGGGGAGGAAAAGTTTTGTGAGTTGGAATTAAAAATATAGGAGAAGTGGAGTTAACAAATTTTAATTAATTTTTCTTATTCTCTTATCTTATATTTTCTTTTTATTAAAATTTTATAACCCTACTTTCCTATTTTTTTAAAATTCAACTCATAAGAATTTCTTCTCTCCTCATGTCCCCTCCAAATCCCTCATACTAAACACTCCAGTCTAAGAGTAAAGTTTCTTGGCATATTACTCAATAATGTCTCGAAACATGCCTTTGTCCTCTCTACCTTCGCCGTGGGTGGTCACCATTAGCGAAGAAAAAGATGAGATGAAGCAGAGGGAGGGATGAGAGATGGTCTACCTTGCGGTGACCCACCTCCATCTTCATGAGCTTGTTTTAGTTCTGGTGACCCACTTCTATCTTCATGAGTTTGTCTTTGGTGAGCCTCTAGTGAGCTTGATGGAGATGGAGCAAAATAAATCGTTTAAATTAGAGTAAAATTTCATAGGGCTATTATGTCTAAAATTTATTATAAATAGGGATAGTTTTGTCCCAAAAATTTCCAATCCTAGGAAAGCTTAAACAATACCAGGGGTGGAGTGGGTTTACTCAATCCCACTTATGTGGTATTCCCCAATTTAAGGTTCTCTCTAATCCCTGGTACTAAATATAATAAAATAGGCAATGGCACTACCAATTTAGTAGTACCAACCCCCTTAGTACCATGTACCAAATAGGGCATCAGATCCTAATCATAATTGATAATAGCATATTTTACAGTTTAATGGATATAATTTTTGGATTATATTTCATTAAATTTATAAATATTTTATACCTATGTAATTAATTTTATATATTTTCTCTCTACACTCAATTATACAATAAAAAGATATTTTTACAACTACAAAATCTATTCATATATTGTGGTAATTATGAAAATAATTAATTAAACAGTTAAGATTTTATGAGATTATAGGAGAGATATTAGGATAATTAATTTAGATATGATTAGGATATTTTATGATATTAGGATATTATTATTATCTTCTATCTAATTGTACTCTATAAATTCAGAACAGTATTTAAGCTCTAAAATCCTACATGGTATAAGAGCCAATGGTAGAATAATTGCCGACTGTGCCCAACCAAGCACCAATAGGTCTATGCCAACGAGCGTCGTGCCCAGCTGAAGCTACTTACCCAGATGGCAGCGTCACCATCTGTTGCCTTGGTATTCAACCAACAGTAGAGCATCCTCTATTTAACATCATGTGCCATCTCTTCTTCTATTGCGCCCTTTGTGGTGTCGTCTGAGACAGTACCCATAGACAGGTTTTTTTATGGACACCTCACTTGATAGTTCATTAAAATTGGATTTGTCAAATACTGGAGGCTCTTTGGGATTCGTCTCTACTTTTGATGGCTCTCCTATGTCAATTGTCTCAGAAAAACTTACCCTCACAAATTATAGGGATTGGGCACAAGCAGTTCAATTCATCGTAGGTGGTTGCGGCAAGTTGGGTCACTTAACTGAAGATCCACCAATATCATCTGATCCTATAACCATGAATTAATGGAAAACAAATGATTTATTGGTATGCTCTTGGTTAGTCAATGCTATTGACAAATCCATATTTTTATATATTTATTCATATCATTTTAGTGGGCTTTTATCAACATTGTGGTCCTTAATTATATCATTTTGTGCACTAATTGAATTAATATGACTTATATTGAATTAGTGCTTAATAGGGGCGTAATTGTCATATTTTTATGATTTCTCCCAAACAATTATTTTTTGGAATAAAAGGTATTACATTATTATGATTTTGTATTTGAGGAATTTAGGAGAAATCATAATTTACAAATGACAACCAAAGACCACATATTCATAAATTACATCTAAAGACCCAATGGGCCAAACCTTACGATTTGGCCAATTAGGTTACTTTTTTAAAGTGCTTTCAGCAAATGTGAGGACGTACGTGTGTGGCTGCTACAAGGAATTGAAAGAAAGACAAAGTACACATGCACACAGAAAAGCAAGAGAACGCCACTGAATTGGAATTGAGGAATTGATTTAAAAGCAAAATACACACACAGAGGGCGTACGTGGCGGCCAGAAATTGAAGAAGGAGGAGAACTCGCACAAGACGTAGGATGGACGCAAAGCGAGAATTAAATTGAAAAAGGGGAATCCACGCACACGCACACGCACACAGGGAGCTGCCGCAAGAACCAAATGCACACAAGAATCATTCACCTCCTGCACACACAAGCTACTGAAGGAGAAAAGGCAGCAGCACAGAATAACGATGCAAGGAGACCGTGACAGTGCAAGGATCTTGGAGATGGTGGCAGTGTGGATATCCGTGATTACTTTGATAGCTATGTGTGGCTAAGAATCCTAATTCTCTAATTCAATGGCAAAGGCATGAGCTTGGAATCTCAAAGGGGAATATAAGTTACTCTAATTCTCTACCCAATAATTATATTATGACTCCTAGGTCTTTGGATTAGTTTATAATTATTAGGAATGTTTAGAATGATTTATTTGTATTTATTAAGGATTATTGTGACTAAAGTTTTGCTTGATATTTGACATTAATCTTTAATTAACTTGAATTTCATTTACTTTGATCTGGGTCAGATATTGAATTCAGATTATTGTGAATATTGTGTGATTTTTCAAGATGGCTTGAATTATTGGATCGTTGTGTCTCTTGTTAGTTTAAATTCTATTTTTATGAATTATTGAGTTATTATTAAGCAATGGTTTTTAATATCTTTAGTCCTAATTTTTATTCTGGTGGCAGTTAATAAATTAGGACTTGGAAAATATTTTGTGACAATTCGAGGTGGCTCGGTTGTTGGATTAAAAGCTTAATTATAATTCTTAATTCATTATTTAAAACTCCCATATCTTTTGAAGCTATGATTGCCTGCGTTATTGAATTAGATGATTGCTTTTATTATTAATCACCTTTGAATTTATTCTTTTCACTCATTATCATTCATTATTCCTTTCTTTAAACTAAAAATACCAAAAATATTTTCTTTAAATCTATTTTAATTCTTTGCATTTAGTTGTTAGTCAATCAAAACAAATCCCATTTTCTAATTTAGGTTGCATTGCATTTAGTTACTTAGGAATTTAATTTCACATTTTGGTTTCTCAGAAAGAACGATCCGAGGTTTCACTATATGCAATCCTTCGTTTAAATTTTTGAAGTAACCCCAAGGCGACATCGATTTAAGGTTGTTTCAAGTGGCACCGTTGTTCTCTCACTGCAGCACTTGAAGCACCTATGTTGAATTTGAAGTTTAATGGCTTCTCCCCGGCGTCTCTCTCTCCTGTATCTGTGTCTGCTATCTCTTTCCCAGCGGCGTGAAGGTTGAGGATGAATACAATTGAGTGGCTGCTCTCATGGCATGACTCTGTTTCTCTTTTCCACAAAAACCTTAGCGTCTTTTCTCAATTCAATTCTCTGCGTTGCTGCCCTAGCTCGTGTTCAGCGTCCTTTTTCTGTCTCTATCTTGCATTGATGGTTTGTGCTGTTGACTTCTATGTAGAGTGGATGGGTGGAGGTGCTGTTATAGGTTTAGATGATTGAGGAGTTAGTGGTTGATGACGATAAATGGTGTGGAAGGTCTCTGTCTTGTGCTGCTTCTGTGCATGTGGATTATGTCTTGTTTGTACATAGGTCTTTCAAGAATTTAGTACACTTAGGCATCTTTTTAATCAATTCAAGCAATGGCATGTTAACCTCAAGTTTTCTAAATATTTCAAACAATTCATCATTATCTTTCTTTTCAACAATCTTTTTACTAACCAAATAAGAATTTGGAAAAGGCAAGTCATGAATATTTACCTCATCACCTTTGGAGTAAGAAGGTGATCCTTTCTCAACTGGTCCCTTTATGATAGTTGTTGCCTCTTCATCATTTTTCACCATTGGTTATTTCTGACACTTCTCCAAGAGCTTCTTTTCTTGTAGGACTTCAAATTGGATAGAATCTTCTTTCTCAGCTTGGGAAGTGTCTCGAGTAGTTTTGGCAGGAGGAGATTCCTTTGATCTTACTATTGATTCCTTTCTTGATTCTGCACTCTTTGCCTTAGCTGTTCAGGAGCCTTGGTACTCTAATATTGTTAACTATATTGTCACTGATCTTGTACCTCCTTCTATGTCTAAGTTTTAGGTTGATAAATTGAAGAGGGTGGCAAGATATTACATCTGGGATTCTCCAATTCTTTGGAAGCAATGCAGTGATCAAATTATCAGACGATGTGTTCCTAACAATGAGATTCACTCTATCCTTACCTTTGTACATTCTTTATCTTGTGGGGGACATTTTAGTGCTAATAGGACTGCTAGGAAGGTTTTAGAATGTGGATTTTATTGGCCTACTTTATTCAAAGATGCTTATGTTTTCTGTAAGTCTTGTGATAAGTGCCAGAGGTTTGGGAGTCTAGGTAGAAAGCATGAAATGTCTTTAAGACCTATGCATTTTTGTGAAATTTTTAATGTCTAGGGCATGGATTTTATGGGTCCCTTTCCTTTATCATTTGGGTTTTCATATATATTACTTGCAGTAGATTATGTGTCTAGGTGGGTAGAGGCAGTGCCAACTAGGAAAGATGACGCTTCTACTGTTGCCAAGTTCTTACGCTCTCATATCTTTTGTAGGTACGGTATTCCAAGAGCAATCGTCAGTGACTAAGGAACACATTTCTGCAATAGGTTCATAAAGTCTCTACTTGCTAAACATGGAGTTAATTACAAGCTGGCAACTCCGTACCACCCTCAGACAAATGGATTAGCTGAAGTCTCTAATTGAGAAGTCAAACGAATACTAGAAAAGATTGTGAAACCATCCCGTAAAGATTGGAGTGAAAGGATTGAGGAGGCGCTATGGGCTTATAGGACTACCTACAAAACCCCTATAGGCATGTCCCAGTTCTGATTTCTCTATGGTAAGTCTTGCCATCTACCTATGGAGATTGAGGACAAATCTTATTGGGCGATCAAGGCATGTGATGCAGACCTGAAATCCTTACTTGAAAATCAAACGATGCAACTCCAAGAGCTTGAAGAGATGAGACTTGAATCCTATGATAATGCCAGAATCTATAAAGAGAAGCTTAAAATGATTCATGACAAACAGATTTTGAGAAAACAATTCCATGAAGGTGACAGTTCTAAAGTTCAAGGCCCGGTTGAAGTTGATGCATGGGAAGTTTGTCACCAAGTGGGAGGGCCCTTTTAGAGTTACCAAAGTGTATTCTTTTGGTACGGTAGAGCTGGTGGATGAAGCAACAGGTCATGTTTCACAAGCCAATGGTTATCTGCTTAAGCACTACCATGAGAATTAGAGACCTCCCTAATTGCACGGTTGTTCCTTTCCACCTTTCTCCTTTACTTTCTCTTTTATTGCTGATAATATCTGTTTGCTAAGATAGTTAGGAGTAAGTGTGGGGGAAGGACCATCACAGTAGTTTTAGATTTATTTACCTTTTGTCTTTTAACAATTTCTTAGAATAGGTTGCATTTTAAAGATTTCTTAGTTTTAGGTTAGTTTTTCTTTGAATAAAACTTCCTTCCCTTTTAGCTCATTACTCTAATCATTTTCCCTTCTCCCTTTGATATATGCTTTAATGATGCGTTGAGGACAATGCATAGTTTAAGTGTGGGGGAGGGATTTCTTCTATTAGTTCATGTTGCCATTGCTTGAATCGCCATAATTTGAAAAATTGAAATTTTTTTGAACCTTTGAGTTAAATTGATTGGATTTTTCAATGCTGTATGAGAAAATTGTTTCTGTGATTCCCACCTTCCACTTGACTTTTACAATCATTGGGCTTTACTTTCAAATCCTTATTTCTTTATGCATGTGAACATTGGTATGTCTAGGTGAGAATATAATGTTGACTTATGTAGTTTTTATTCTTAATTAGTTAGCATAGTAGAGTGTCTTGATGCAGTGTTATTAACCTTGTTTCATAGCTTTATCGTAAGGAGGAAACATATTAGAGAAAGCCTTGTTGGAAGAATTATTGAGCCTTAATTTTCTTTCTTATCTTATGTGATTCCACCTAGTTTTGGTTAACCTCTAGAACTTATCTATATTCTTTGTCAAAGCTGCATTATTACCTGGATTTATGAGCATGATAGGGGGATTTATTTCTAAACCCTTTTACCTAAACACAAGCCATCTCAATTGATCTTTGCTTACACCTTTGAGCCCATCACCTTCAATTGATTCCATTAATTTTGAACAAGTGCTTTGCATGAGTTATATTATGTTCGTTATGATTAACTGTGTACTATTGAAAGTTGCTATCTTTATCTTTTTGAGTTAGGTTTGCCAATAAAAAAACAAAAAAAAAGGGAGAAAAGAAATGGAAAAGACAAAAAAGAAGAAGAAAGAAGTTGAAAAAAAAGAAGAAAGAGAGAAAAAGAAAAGAAAAAGAAAAATTGGCAATAAAGCATCCTTTACTAGTTGAAGATTAAAGTTTATTGTTCATTTGATAGTCACATGTTATCTTACTTTAAGCTATTTCTTAATACTCATGCATTAAACTTGTTCTACATTTCATTCCATCCATTCATTAGCCTTTCACCAACATTACAACCCAATAAAGTCCCCTTGATCATGAATCTATGGTATGTTAGTAGTGGAGATAGTAGAATCTTTAAAAACCTATGGTAGGTGCTAATCTAGGTGGATTGAGTGAAAATTCCCTATACTTGAGAGTTGAGTGAAACACATACTTATGAGAGATCTATTATGTTTCCTTTCCTCTATCTTGTTATGTCTTGAGTTACTTTCCTTGCATAAAAGCATTCCATGACTGTTGATTGATTAGGGATAGGAGTTGCTTGAGTTGATTATATATACTTGCCTTGATAGCTTTATGTTTACTTGCCTTGATAGCTTTATGTTTACTTGTATTGAGTTCAACTGTTGGAATTCTTCTGACTAATATTTTGCCCAGGAGTGCAAAAGGCTAAGTGTGAGGGAGTTGACAAACCTATATTTTTATATATTTATTCATATCATTTTAGTGGGCTTTTGTCAACATTGTGGTCCTTAATTATAACATTCTGTGCACTAATTGAATTAATATGATTTATATTAAATTAGTGCTTAATAGGGGCGTAATTGTCATATTTTTATGATTTCTCCCAAACAATTATTTTTTAGAATAAAAGGTATTACATTATTATGATTTTGTATTTGAGGAATTTAGGAGAAATTAGAATTTACAAATGACAATAAAAGACCACAAATTCATAAATTACATATAAAGACCTAATGGGCCAAACCTTGCGATTTGGCCCATTAGGTTACTTTTTTAAAGTGCCTTTAGCAAATGTGAGGACGTACGTGTGTGGCTGCTGCAAGGAATTGAAAGAAAGATAAAGCACACACGTACACGGAAAAGTAAGAGAACGCCGCTGAATTGGAATTGAGGAATTGATTTGAAAAGCAAAATACACACATAGAGGGCGTACGTGGCAGCCAGAAATTGAAGAAGGAGGAGAACTCGCACAAGACGTAGGATGGATGCAAAGTGAGAATTGAATTGAAAAAGGGGAATCCACGCACACGTACACAGGGAGCTACCGCAAGAACCAAATGCACACAAGAATCATTCACCTCCTGCACACACAAGCTACTGAAGGAGAAAAGGCAACAGCACAGAATAATGACGCAAGGAGACCGTGACAGTGCAAGGATCTTGGAGATGATGGTAGTGTGGATATCCGTGATTACTTTGATAGCTATGTGTGGCTAAGAATCCTAATTCTCTAATTCAATGGCAAAGGCATGAGCTTGGAATCTCAAAGGGGAGTATAAGTTACTCTAATTCTCTATCCAATAATTATATTATGACTCCTAGGTCTTAGGATTAGTTTATAATTATTTGGAATGTTTAGAATGATTTATTTGTATTTATTGAGGATTACTGTGACTGAATTTTTGCTTGACATTTGACAT
The DNA here is from genome assembly GCA_037074615.1 of Leucaena leucocephala. NCBI lineage: Eukaryota > Viridiplantae > Streptophyta > Magnoliopsida > Fabales > Fabaceae > Leucaena > Leucaena leucocephala. The sequence continues at coordinate 18,549,349 of CM073515.1, read as the reverse complement.
TAATCTTTAATTAACTTGAATTTCATTTACTTTGATCTGGGTCAGAGATTGAATTGAGATTATTGTGAATATTGTGTGATTTTTCAAGGTGGCTTGAATTATTGGATCGTTGTGTCTCTTGTTAGTTTAAATTCTATTTTTATGAATTATTGAGTTATTATTAAGCATTAGTTTTTAATATCTTTAGTCCTAATTTATTATTCTGGTGGCAGTTAATAAATTAGGACTTGGAAAATATTTTGTGACAATTCGAGGTGGCTCGATTGTTGGATTAAAAGTTTAATTATAATTCTTAATTTATTATTTAAAACTCCCATATCTTTTGAAACTATGATTGCCTGCGTTATTGAATTGGAGGATTACTTTTATTATTATCAATCACCTTTGAATTTATTCTTTTCACTCATTATCATTCATCATTCCTTTCTTTAAACTAAAAATACTAAAAATATTTTATTTAAATCTAATTTTAATTCATTGCATTTAGTTGTTAGTCAATCAAAACAAATCGCATTTTCTAATTTAGGTTGGATTGTTTTTAGTTACTTAGGAATTTAATTTCATATTTTGGCTCCTCAGAGAGAACGACCCGAGGTTGGACTATATGCAATCCTTGGTTTAAATTTTTGAAGTAACCCCAAGGCGACATCAGACTTTAAGGTTGTTTCAAGTAACTTAAGAGTAGTTTCATGTATCTTCCCACTGTTAAAGCAATTTGGGAGGCTATTCGTGACTCTTATTCTTATGGGAAAGATCATTCTCAGGAATATGGTGTGAGACGTAGAATTTGGAAATCCACACAAGGTGCAAGAAGTGTTACAGAATTCTGGCTTGAACTTGTGGATCTATGGCATGAGCTTGACCTTATGAAAGAGGAAACATGGGACTCTCCACATGATGCTACACGTAACAAATAAAACATCGAAAATGAATTAGTGTTACTTTTTTGGCCGGCCTCAACCCAGAGTTTGATGATGTCTGAGGACGGATATTAAGCACACAAGTTCTTCTACCTCCTAGGGTAGTATATGTTGAGATCTTACGTGAAGAATCCCGACGTGAGGTAATGTTGCTTGTATCTAAATCACCTACTTCTGCTAATTCTGCTACTTTTGTCAGTCAAGGTACCAACTATAGTTTGACTCATGGAAAAGTAACCTGCGACCACTGTAAAAAGGTGGGTCATACTAAAGATAAGTGTTAGGATATTCATGGGAAACCTGCTAACTGGAAGCTAAAAAGAGGTAAGTATCATGCTAATCAAGCTTCTCAATCTCAAGAGAGTGCTCCACCACCTGTCCCAACTATGAGCAAAGAGTAAATGGGTCAATTGTTGAAGTATTTTAAAACTATTCATATTGAACAGCAGTATGCATCTACTGTTACTGTTGCTCACAAAGGTAATTATGTTGCTGCCTTACATACCTTTATCCCTACCAAATGGATTGTTGATACAGGAGCTTCCGACCATATGACTTTAACAATCAAATTATTTGATTCCTATCATCCTCTAACTGGAAGTCAATCAATTAAGACAGCTACAGGTTCCTCTTCTCCTATAGTAGGCATTGGGATATTCCATTTGTTAAACAAATTACGTCTTGACTCTGTCTTACATGTCCCACAATTGTCCTGCAATTTACTATCTATTAGTAAACTGACAAAATAAATCAATTGCTCAACTCTTTTGTTTCCATCCTATTGTGTTTTTAGGATCTCTCATTGGGGATGACAATTGGTACAACTAAGAAATCTGAGGGACTCTACTACCTAGATGTTTCTAATAAGAGTAATTTGAGTTGCAGAATAAGTGGTTTAGTCTCAACCATAAAAGACAATAATATTGTATTATGGCATAAAAGGATGGGTCATCCTAGTTTTTCTTATTTATAACACATGTTTCCCCATTTATCTTTGAATAAAAGTACTATTTCCTGTTGTGATATTTGTGAGTTAGCTAAATATCATCGTTCTACTTTCACACCGTCTATCTAGAAGCCTACTCGCCCTTTTTCCATTATTCATAGCAATATTTGGGGACCTTATCGTATCACAAACTAGACCCAGTCCAAATATTTTGTTATATTTATTGATGACCATACAGGCATATGCTGGGTTTACCTGTTAAAAGACAAGTCAGCTGTTACTTCTGGGTTTAATACCATAGTGCAAGTCCTCTACACAGATAATGGGTCATAATATTCTAACCAATCCCTTGAGGGTTTTCTTAAAACTAATGGTATTATGCACAAAAGTAGTTGCCCCTACAGTCCTCAGCAAAATGGTATTGCCGAACGGAAAAATAAGCAACTTCTCGAAATTGCTCGTGCACTCTTGTATACTTGTCATACTCCAAGTTTTTTCTGGGGGGATGCTATACTTACAGCTACTCATCTAATTAACCGTCTTCCTAGCCGTGTCCTGTCCTATATTGGACCGCTAGATAAGCTTCATGAGACCCACTCTATTACTCACCTTGAATACTCCTTACCACTTCAAGTCTTTGGTTGCTCTATCTTTATCCATTAACATCACCTACAATCTAAGTTTGATCCCAGGTCTATCAAGTGTGTCTTCTTGGGCTATTCTAATTCCCAAAAAGGATATCGGTGTTACGATCCTATCACTAAACGCCTCTTCATCAGTCGAGATGTTTCCTTTGCAAAAAATGAACCTTACTTCACCACTTCTTCAACTCAGGGGGAGAATTGGAATGGGTTTCAGCTTGAGTGTATTCCAGAACCCATACCTCCATCTACAGACCCATCCTACCTATCTCATGTTATGCCAAATGTCATGCCAAGACTGGAGGTTCAAGCTCAAAAGTTTGATAATATTTACTCTTATAGAAACAAACAGGTAGTTAGGTCTAGCATACCCACGAGGTCCCATTCTCATCACTAGTGGAAGATCCCTTGAATACTGATGAGAATATTCTAATGACAGAGACAAGAGAGAAAGAACTTCTATTGCATTAAGAAAGAAAACTCCAACATGTACCAAGCATCCTATTTAGAAGTATGTTTCGTACTCCACTCTCTTTGAGAAGCATTACAACGTCATTACTAATCTTATCAAATTCAAATCCCTAAAACTGTATATGAAGCTCTTGAGAGTCCAGAATGGAAAAATGTAATAATGGAAGAAATTAGAGCATTAGAAAAGAATGAGACATGGGAGTTTATTGTACTACCAGAAGAAACCAAACCTGTGGGATGTAAATAGGTGTTCACACTAAAATTTAATGCTAATGGTTCATTAAATAAATACAAGGCAAGGGTAGTTGCCAAGGGATTCACCCAGACTTATAAAATTGACTACAATGAAACATTTGCCCTGTTGCTAAGTTAAATACCATTCAGGTTCTACTCTCCATTGCTGCAAATCTCGATTGGCTACTCCAACAACTTGACATCAAACATGTGTTCCTTAATGGTGAATTAAGGGAAGAGGTCTACATGAGTATCCCACCTAGATTTGATAAAGGAAAAAATGGTCAGGTATGTAGACTAAAAAAGTTAATTTATGGCTTAAAGCAATCACCACATGCTTGGTTTGACAGATTCTCTACAGTACTCAAGGAGGAAGGCTATAAATAAAACTTGTTAGATCACACCATGTTTGTGTTAAAATATGGTGATTTAATAACTATCCTCATTGTATATGTAGATGACATTATTCTCACAGGGAATAATATGAAGGAGATGGAGAGAGTTAAAATTGCCCTAAATAAATAGTTTGAAGTAAAAGATCTTGGAAAATTGAAGTATTTCCTAGGAATAGAAGTAGCAAGGTCTCAAAGAGGGATCTATGTTTCTCAAAGGAAGTATATACTGGATCTTCTCAAGGAAACAAGGATGCTTAGATGTAGGCCAAGCAAATTACCTGTTTGTCCTAAAAAGAAACCAGCTAAGAAAAAAAGAACCAGGCCAAAAACAAAAATAGGAGGAAAATGAGACAGCAACAGATAAAGGCCAATATCAACGACTAGTTGGTAAGCTCATATATCTTTCGCATACTAGGTTAAATATTGCCTTTACAGTAAGTGTAGATAGTCAACACATGCATGATCCCAAGAAGAAGCATCTAGACGTAGCTTATAAAATTCTAAGGTATCTTAAAGGTATACCTAGCAAAGGATTGTTCTTTAAAAAGAATAATGTTAGAAATGTTAAGATCTTTACAAATGCAGATTTGGTAGGAGATCAGGATAACAGCAGATCTACATCTGGATATTGTACCTTTGCATGGGGTAATCTAGTGACCTGGCAAAGTCAAAAGCAGAGAGTTGTTGCCAAGAGTAGTGCAGAATCCGAGTTAAGAGCCCTATCTTAAGGCATTATAGAGGGGTTATGGTTGAAAAGAGTGGCAGAAGAATCCTATTGTCAGTTTGATTCTCTTTTAAAATTCTATTGTGAAAACAAAGCAGCTTTGAGTATGACACTGAATCCTGTTCAACATAGTAGGACCAAGCATGTGGATATAGACAGACATTTTATTAGAGAGAAAGTTGAAGATGGGATCGTCAGCTTGTCATATGTTCCCACCAAGTTACAATTGGCTGACATCCTTACTAACTAGAAGATGTGTTCGAACGCTTTGTAGGCAAGTTGGACATGATCAATATTTATGATCCAACTTGAGGGGGAGTGTGGTAATTATGAAAATAATTAATTAGACAGTTAAGATTTTATGAGATTATAGGAGAGATATTATGATAATTAATTTAGATAAGATTAGGATATTTTAGGATATTATGATATTATTATTATCTTCTATCTAATTGTACTCTATAAATTCAGTAGCTTCTAATGAATAAAATCATAGTAGTATTCAAGCTCCAAAATCCTACATATATCCTTTTCTATATTTTGGCTAAATTATATAGTTACTTTATATTTACATCAAGTTTTAATTTAGTCCCTTAAATTTAGAAAGTATATTTTTAGTCTTTTAAATTGAGTCTTATTGAATGGAAAAAACTGATTCAACAAATTTAAGTGATGATTTTGCAATTAAACATTGCCAAAACATGTTTGCATTCTAATATTTTTAAATTGTGCTATGTTTTATATTGCGGAATTAGAATTTAGATAGGTTTTGCCAGCATTTAATTATCGATCAATCATTTTAAATTTGATGAGTCAATACTTTTCTTTAGTAAGGTTAACTCTATTACGTTCAAATAACTAAAAATATATTTTTTAAATTTAAGAGATTAAAATAAAATTTTATATAAATATAAATGATAACATGCTTTAGCTTTTATTTTTTAAAAAGCAAATATATAATAGGAAAGAAAAAATAAGAAAAAAAAATGGAAAAAATAGTGTGGATTGCCGCATTGAAGGAATCAAGGAAGGATTAATATGAATTATGAAGAGATGAAGGTGAGAAGTTTTGGGTTTTAAGTGCACACAACCGAATAAAAATCAAAATTTTTACAAAAACTTCCAAGTCAGTATTGTTTAAATCGAATAAGAAGAAGGATGATTTCCCAATTTGAACTTGAGCTCCAATCTTTAACTAGGACTTTGTTGGGTAATCTAGATCACAAGTGTTGTTTCTCAAATGAACACATTCCATTGATATCTATGTAATTACCTCATAATGGGTCAGTCCCGTACCTTAATCTCTACTAAGTGTCTATAATTTTGATTTGTATCTTAATACATAATCATCATATAATCATCAATCAAAATCATATAACTCTTAATTTCCTATTGCTCCCACAATAATAATTGACCAAAAACATTTAAAATAATTCTTTAATTATTCATGGATTCTTATGATAATGAAAAACATAAAAAAATATACAATAATAAATAAATATATAATAAAACTCCTTTTATTTAATAAATTATACTGTTTACATCCAATTGATTGGTTTATGGCATGTTCTCTAACAAGAAGAAAAGAAAAAAGTAAAAATAAAATAAAAATAGAAAAAAGAAGAGACGGATGAAATAGGTTTCATGGGAGAATATGAAAAAAAATACAAAGAAGAGAGAGAATATATTTTGGAGAAGGAAAGAAAAAGAATTGAAATAAAAGAAAGTCTAAGAAAAAAATATGTTGAGATTTTAAAAGGATTAGAAAATATTAAGTGCAAAATATTATGGATAAGGGCTCATGAGGTCTTTCTAATAATGCATCCAACTAACATCACCAAGACTCAAATATTTTAAGAGCCTCTTGAGTCTTTCGAGAGCAATCTAAAGCCGAGGAACAAGGATTTGAGCAACGAATGGAGCAAGACTCGTTCTTTTTCACTAACAACTCTTTCTTTAATATTTTTCTTATTTGAGTTGGGATTTTACTTGTGTTTTGATTTTAATTCATATACCTATGTCTTCTTAAACTCCTAATTAGGGGTAAAATGTAGCATATCTATGATTGACGACACTAAATTTATTTTAGTACTTAATTGTTGAAAATATTCTAAAATGGTGTGTAAAAGAAAGAAATATCTTTGTGACATGATTATTAGGTTTTGGGACATATGCATAAAATGCATGTCTTGTGCCATTCTATAGTCTATAAAAGGGGATTCTTAATGGAGTAGAATAATAGAGTATGATACATCAATCTTCTGAGATTATTTTATCTTTCGCTAGTTCAGTATCCCTACATCCTTATAGGAAAAATTCGTTTAATCCTGGGGAATACTGCTTTCTAATTTATTGAGGGGTTACGGAATATCTCTTAAAGACAATATCCTCATATGTGATTCAAACGAGATATTTTGTTGTTTTGCATATTTCACTAACAAATTTAAGAGATATCCCCTGCTAATATTATGAGCGCATTATGATGGGTGTTCTCCAATTCATTTGGTAGATTACAAAGGAAAGGAAATAAGATAAGTGTTCATCTTTTTGTTCCTATGGTTAAGACTTCATTCTTATTGACAAACTATATGATTTCCTCTTGGTATAGGTTTTGTTATTTGCAGTTTTGTGCAGGGATATGTAATATAGCCGTAATATGTTATAATGTATTCCTAATCTAAAGAAGTAAAACAAAGAGAAATTGTAGCCATCTACCCCATTTCCTATAGTAGTAGGTGTGTAGATTTTATTCAGTCATGAAAATGAATGGTGGAAAATGGTCCAGTCCACCATGGTGGATTAGGCCCATATCTATGAGTCTAAAAAATAGAGGGAACAATTTTTATTTTGGGAAAAAAATGAGAGAATGGGAAGATATATGATCAACCTACTCCTCCCATAACACAGACAATTTCGGACATGAATGAAGCAGTAAAAAGAGTGTGGTTTTTTATCATTCGAGGTTATTGCACTTCCATTCTCTTGTGGGTGTAGTGCGACTATTCTCCTCGACTCTGCTCCTCTCTACATCTGACTCTCTGTTTTCTTCCTTCTTTGGTGAGTTTGCTATATAAATGTACCAGAGTCCATACAAGGTGCTTCAGTTCCATGTGGGTATCTCGATGAACAAGAGAAAATCTAAGGTATGCCCGAAAACTTACAATGGTTGATAAACTCATATTTGTAGTGATTTTTAGTGTGTTTAAAGTGAGTTTATTATTGATTTTATCCTCATTTATCAATATATTGAGAAATTATTAAATAAATAATATTAAGATCAGTTGAGAATTAATTGATATCAATTTAGTGCTTAAAGTGAACAAATAATCTGTTTATTCTAATTTTCTATCACAGATCAATGTATTAAGGGAGAATGACAGCTGGACTTAAGGGGTTGATGACATGTGACAGCACATGGGCTAGATCTAGGAATTGAGGAACATATTGCAGATGAGAGCTCATGCATATTCTTGCACATGGAGAAGCACTGTTCATGCACACAGCACTGTTCACGCACACACACTAAATAGAATCACACATTTCAGCAGCAGCTCATACACTTCACACATCATTCATACCATTTCAGCTACCCTCCACATCCTTCCACACCTATATATACACACCATTCCAGATCATAGGATACAGACCTAAACAGATTCCATTCACACACAGACCCAATTCTGCATTAATCTTCATTCTACTCCATTCTCACTTTCCATTCTATCCATCACAGATCTTCATGTACAATACCATTTCTTCTTCTCCATCTCCATTTTCTCTTATGTAACTTTCCTCTGTTCTGGTCAATAGAACCAGAGGAAAGTTCTGCAATTCATCTTCATCTTCTTCTATCATTCTTCACCATGACTGCCGTTGTATTTCTGTTGCTGCTAAAGTTCAGATGGCAATGTAAGGCTAAGCTGATGTGCTCTCTTGGAGATGATGATGAACCTGAGTCCTTGAGATGAACAGGGAGTTCATTGTATTTTTAATTCAGAGTTAAATGTATCGAGTTGATGTAGTTAGTTCTATAATTACTGATGCAATTAGAGTAGTAGATGATAAAGAAGTAAGGAACCTAGTTGGATTTCTTATTTCTGCATAACTTACCTTTGATTAATTCTCATCTTTGATCGAGTTGAACATAGTTGTGATTAATTAAAGTGATTATATTTAATTCATATTCTACTATCTTTGAGTTGAATGATTCTTAATCACTTTTAATGTCTGCAAGTTGTAACTTTGATTGAGATTTAGCTAGCAAGTTGTTAGCTAACATATGCTAATTCAACTAATCTAATCCTCATAATTTGTGGATAATGAAGGTAAGGTAATCTCTAAGGGAACACGCTTGTAATTCATTCATATCATCATCATAAATACTAAAAACATAAACAATGGCATAGAATTTACTTTCAGTAGTTAGATCAAAACTCATCAAACACCATCTCTTTAACTAGTGAATTTGTGGCTCATTAGATTAATTAGGAACTTCTACATCCATTTAGGCTACTTGTGAATCGACCTAGGTTAGCCTCCACTTACTATTATTTAGCTTAGTTTTGTTTGATAATTAAAATGACAGTTATCAAAATAGCACCATTATTGGGGAGCCTTACTTGTTAAGGTTTCCTAAACAATCTCCTAGTCCTAAAATCATAAAAAGTAGATAAGTGTTTTAGTTTTTTTCTACGTATTTAGTGTTTTGCCTTGTTGAGTTGCGACCACTTGCCTTTCTCATCACTACCAAAGTACTTAAAATTGATTTCTGAGCGTCTCTGTGAACTTTACTCCTGACCCGAAGCACATTTGGTCGCAACCAAAAATTTGTTTTCAAGTCATTTTGCTTTCTGTTACTTTTAGTCGCGACTTGACTGCTTTATGGTTGCAACCAAAAATATTTTTTATCTAGTTTTATTCTCTATGATTCTCAGTAGCGACCAGTTTGACACTTAGTCATAACCAAAAATTATCGTTTCAATCAAATTTATTTTCTGTGATTTTTAGTGGCGACCCAAGTGACAATTGGTCATAAACAGAAATTGAAAACTGTAAGCATTTTACAGTCTGTGATTTTTAGTCGTAACCAAAGTGATATTTGGTCGCGACTAAAAATCTTGATTCATAATTTTTCCTCTCTGTGACTGACAGTCGAGACCTCAAGTTCATTCTTGTCACAATCTCTATTCTCTATGCTTACTAGTCGCGACCTGACTGTTTTCAACTACGATTATTTGATCTGAATTCCTGAAATTGCTGTATCTGTGACATATTTGATATTCTGTAGCATTATTGAGCGTGGTTTGCATGAACAGAAGCTCTAAATTTTTTCCTATGGGTAGAGAAATCAATATAACACTTAGGCAAATTAAGAAGGCTAAGATTTTAAATCAAACTAGTGCTGCATCTTTTGTTGAGCTTAGTTTTTCTGGTGACTCTATAGCTAAAATTGACTGTGGATCTGAAGCTCTATTAGATAATCATTTTGTCATGGAGCTTGTTAATGAAGCTGAAACTCATACTCAACTAGAATATTTAAAATGAGCAACATGGAGAGAATAACATAAACAATAGAAGAGCACGTAGGAGTATAAGAGAATTGACTTCTTCTCATGCAAACTTTGATCCTTTCCGCACTTGTCCTGCTTTGGATGTTAATTTTGAATTGGAAGGTCCTTTGTTAAGTAACTTATCAAAATTTTATGGATTAGCAGGTGAATATCCTTTTAAGCACTTGAAGACTATGCAGTGGGTTTGCTCATCCATGAAACCTGTAGGTGTTGATATGGATACTGTGCAGATACAAGTATTCTACTTTACACTTGAAGGAAAGGCAAATGAATGGTTTTATATACTATCACATCATACACCTCAAGCATTAGATTCCTGGAATAACTTGAGGACTACTTTCCTAGAGAGATACTTCCCTACTTCACAGATAGCTACATTAAGGAAGGAGATTTTTGCTGCAAAACAGTATGATCAAGAATCTTTCCATGAGTTTTGGGAAAGATTTCAAGAGCTACTAGTTAGATGTCCATACTACCAGATTCTAACTGAGCATTTGGTGCAGTATTTCCATTCAAGATTATGCTATGCATGCAGAAAGAATTTGGATACAGTTGTTGGAGGCTCCATTGATGATTTAACTCCAGATGAAGCATGGAACCTGATTGAGAAAATAGCAAGCAATGACCAGCAGTATGGGGGATGTGATGTTAGGCAAGTCCATAAGGTTTTTGCAAGGCCTTCTCAAGATTATAATTGTTTATCCTCTCAAGTTGCTGCCATGAATGCTCAGATCAACAATCTAGCTGCTAAATTGGGAAATTCACATGTTCAAAGCCCATACTCTCAAGCTCTTGTTGCTCTTAGTTGTCAACTTTGCTATTCTCCTATGCACACCACTGTTAATTGCCTTACGTAATGTGAATATGTATTAGTTATCTATCAAAGCAAACATAATTAGTACCCACAAAGGAATCCATACTCTAACATATATAATAAATGATGGAGAGATTATCATAATTTCAGATAAAGGGATAGAGGTGGACAAAAGAATTTTGGGCAGAATAGATTCAACAATGATAAGCAAGTGGTTGAGTCTTCTAAAGCTGTCAAAGTACCTTCTGCTACAAAGAATGATGGAATATTTGAGATAATGAAGAGTATTGCTGTGATGAATTTAAATATAAACTCCATCAACACAAATTTCTGCTTTAACTTCAAGGACTAGAGATATATTGTGGAGAATAACCAAGCAACAACAGAAGCCAATTTTTCTGCATTAGAGAGTAAAATGGAACAATGGGAGATAAAAGCAGCAAACATGAATGTCTATGTATCACATCTAGTAAACTCAGTGAATGATGTCTAGGAAAATTGTGAGAAATTTACCTTCAAACACAGTTGTTAACCCCAAATCTGTAAATACTATAAGCTTGAGAAGTGGGAAAACAATAGGAAAATAGCTACAATAAAGGATACAAAGGATAAGGATGAAATTGAGTAGCAGCACAGATATAGAGCTGCAGAAGAGATTGGAGAAAAGCCTTCACCCATACTCAAATCAAAAAATAGAAAAGAGCAGAACATGTTGTAGCAGAATTTTGAGCAAACTACATTAAAGGAAGCTACACAATCATCTGCTGTGCTGGAAACAGTGGCTACTTCCAGCAGTGCAAATTAGAAACCAAGCAAAAATCAGAATAAGAAGGAGCATGAAGATGCATAATAGCAAAGAGCATAACAGAAGGACAAAGAAGTAAGCATTAAACACATACCTTTCCCTAATGCATGCATGTGTCCAAAGAAGGTTTTGCAAGATAATCAGGAACAAAATATTCTAAATCTGTTAGGAAAATTAGAAGTTAATGTGCTACTTATAGATATGATTGGAAGCATACCCAAGTATGAAAAATTCATGAAAGAACTCTACACTAATAAAATAATATGCAAACTAAATGAAAGGGTTCAAATAGGATCTAGTGTGTCAACTTTGTTTAAGTGACAACTTCCTATTAAATGTGATGATCTAGGTTCCTTTACAATCCCAATCACCATTGGTAAGTTTCAATGTGCTAGTGCTCTATTAGATCTTGGTGCATCCATCAATGTGATGACAACTTCTATTTATACGTCATTAGGCATAGGCACAGGCTCACTTAAGAAAATATCCATGATAGTATAACTTGCTGATCGAACCACTAGGAAACCTGAGGGACTATTAGAGGATATATTGGTTAAGGTCAATGATTTGATTATACCTGCAGATTTTTATGTCTTGGATATGTCACATGAGTCAAATTCAGAAGGACTTATTATCTTGGGTAGGCCATTCCTTAGAATAGCCAATCTTGTGATAAGTATGAAAAATGGGAGCATCATAATAGAAGTAGGTGATAATGTCATAACTTTTAATGTCTATAAAGCAATGAGACATCCATTTGAAGATTTCTCACTGTTAGGCTTAAGTGCAATTAATGCATACATTGAAGAGGCTAAAAAGGAACATGAAAAGCATATGTTGAAATCTGATGGAGCTGAATGTGAATTGCTTGAATATGAAATTTCTTCTTCTATATTTTCTTTGGATAGTAGAGGTGATGTGTCAAGTATTAACTATATCTCAGTTGATAGCTTACTTTCCACCCTACAATCTTTTTCTTTATCTATTACTAACTTTTTGAATGAAGGATTTGGAGAGAAACAACAGGATAAAATTATAGGAGAACTGGTTACTGGAACTCTCATTACAGGGACAAGACTGAACAACACAGAACCTGAGGATAGACTTGATAAAGCATGTTATAGCTCTGGAAACTAAGAAGTTGGTTCCATCAATTAACCAACCACCTGAGTTGGAACTCAAACCACTTCCTAGTAACCTTAAATATGTATTTTTAGCTCGAAATAATATATTACCTATTATAATTGCTAACTCACTTTCTATTTTTTAGGAAGAAAAGGTTATTTCAATTTATAAAACACATAAGAGAGCAATAGGATGGGCTCTAGCTGATATACCTAGTATAGATGTATCTATGTGCACACAAAAAATTCTGTTGAAGGAAGGAGCCAAGCCTATTAAATAGGAATAAAGAAGGTTAAACCCCTTGATATCTGATATGGCCAAGAAAGAGGTAACTAAGCTATTGAATGCTGGCATTATTTACCCAATTTTAGACAGTAAATGGGTAAGTCCAGTTCATGTTGAGCTAAAGAAGAGTGGAATAATTGTGGTAAGGAATGAAAAAAATGAACTAATCCCTAGTAGAGTGCATAATTCATGGAGAGTGTGTATTGATTACAGGAAATTGAATGATGTAACTAGGAAGGACCATTTTCCTTTACCATTCATAGATCAAATGCTAGAAAGACTTGCTGGGAAATCCCATTACTATTATCTTGATGGTTTTTCAGGATATTTTTAGGTTCCAATTGCACTAGAAGATTAAGAGAAGACCACATTCACGTGCCCATTTGGTACTTATGCTTGTAGGAGAATGCCTTTTGGCTTGTGCAATGCTCCTAGAATATTTTAAAGAGCTATGATGTCTATATTCAGTGAATTCTTGGAAAACAACATAGAGGTATTCATGGATAATTTTACAGTGTATGGTAAGGACTTTGATAAATGTTTAGAAAGTTTGGAGAAAATTCTGGCAAGATGCATTGAGAAAAAGCTTGTACTGAATTTTGAAAAATATCACTTCATGGTAGATAAAGGTATAGTTCTAGGACATTTGATATCTAAAGATGGGATCATGGTAGATAAAGCTAAGATTGAGGTTATTTCTTCTCTTCCTTATCCTAAATCTTTGAAGGAACTAAGGTCATTTCTAGGACTTGCTGGATTCTATAGAAGGTTTATTAAAGACTTTAGCAAGATTGCATCTCCACTTTCTAAACTCATGCAAAAAGATATAGAGTTCTGTTTTGATGATACTTGCAAGAGAGCATTTGACACTATTAAAGATATGCTAATCACACCACTTATACTTGTTGCACCTAATTGGCATTTAGATTTTGAGCTTTTATGTGATACATCAAATGAAGCTGTAGGTGCAATGTTAGGACAGAAAGATGGCACACTGTCTAAATTCATTTTATATGCCTCTAAGACATTAGATAATGCTCAAAAGAACTACACTACCATAAAAAAAGAACTCTTTGCCATTGTGTTTGCATTGAATAAATTCATATCTTATCTTTTGAATTCTAAAGTGATTATATACATTGACCATGCTGCTGTTAAGTTTTTGTTTAAGAAGCCACAATCCAAACCTAGACTCTTGAGGTGGATGCTATTAATCCAAGAATTTGATGTGGAGATAAAGGATAATTTTAGAGCAAAAAATGTGGTAGCTAATCGTTTGAGTAGGTTGCCTGATAATATAAGGGGAATATTAGATTCTGACCTTATTTGTGATACATTTAGAGATTGTTTTGTTTCTGTAATTTCTGTAGTTACACCTTGGTACTTTCACATAGTGAATTATATTGTTACTAGTTTAATTTCACTTTCCTTATCTCATTTTTAGGGCCAGAAGATCAAGCATGAGGCAAACTTTTACATTTGGGAACCACCCATTCTATGGGAAATCTGTAGTGATCAAGTTATAAGAAAGTGTGTGCCAAGTGAAGAAGTGGACAACATTCTTGCTTGTCATTCTTATGTTTCTAGAGGCCATTTCAGTGCAAAGAAGCATCAAGTAAGATTCTTGATGCTGGTTTTTATTGGCCACAATTATTCAAAGATTGCTATGAATTTTGCAAAGCTTGTGACAAGTGCCAACGGTTTGGTAGACTGACTAAAAGGCATAAAATGCCTCAGTAACCTATGTTATTTTATGAGGTATTAGAAGTATGGGGTATTGACTTCATTGTACCATTTCTACCATCTTTTGGATATACATATATTCTGCTAGCTGTGGACTATCTTTCAAGATTGGTGGAGGCCGTACGAACAAGGAAAGATGATGCAGTAACAATTTCTAAATTTCTTATGTCGCACATCTTCTTAAGGTTTAGTGTGCTAAGAGCTATAGTGAGTGATCAAGGCTCTCATTTCTGTAATCAAATTTTAGGAAAGTTATTTTCCAAGTTTGGGATCAAGCACAAGGTTTCCACCTCTTATCATCTACAAATGAATGGTCAAGCTGAAAGTTCCAACAAAGCTATCAATAGGATTCTGGAAAGGATAGTAAGACCCTCAAGGAAGGATTGGCGTACAAGCTTATAAAACTCCACTTGAGTTATCCCCATACATAATGATATATGGTAAATCATGCCATTTTCCAGTGGAAGTTGAGCACAAAGCATTCTGCGCAGTCAAGGCTTGCAACGTGGATTTTGACACTGCTGGAGAAGAAAGAATGTTACAGATTCAAGAGTTAGAAGAAATAAGGCTAGATGCTTATGAGAATTCCAGGAGATACAAGAAAAGAGCCAAGTTTCTTCATGATAAATAGATTATGTGTAAGGAATTTCAGGTTGGAGATAAGGTTCTGAGATTTAAGGGTAGATATGCTTTCAAACCTAGAAAACTTGCTGCAAGATGGGATAGTCCATATGTGGTGACCAAGATGCATGACTATAAAACAATTCAATTCATGGATGAGGCAGATGGTACAACATTTCAGGTTAATGGCCACCTATTGAAGCTGTACAAGGAGAACTTCAAGCCCCCATAATGCTAAGGTTGTCTCCTTCCTTGTTTCCCCACTTACAATAGTCTATTTTATATTGTTTTACTATATACTGGAGCTGATATTGGTTGATTAAGTGTGGGGAGGAGACCAAGTCAGTAGGGGTAGGTAAAAATTAATAGGTTTATCTTGGATTCTGGATTTGTTTTGTCTTTATCACTTCAACCTTGCATGTGTTTCATTACTTGTTCACATTGAGGACAATCTAGAATTTAAGTGTGGGGGAGTATGAACTTTATTGTGAAAAATTGGTAAATAAAAATCAGATAACTGCTGAGATTCTATATTCTGGCCGTGACCTTGTGCTTTTCTTGTCGCGACTAATGTGTGCATATATGTCCGATTTCATTTATGTGAAAATTAGTCACGACTTTTGCGTATTTTTGTCATGACCTATTCTCTCTGTGCAAAGTAGTCATAACATATGAACATGTTTGTTGCGACCAGTAATTCTTATTTTTTGATGCTTTCTTGTCTGTGATGTTTTAGTCATGTTTTGTGCTTATATTTGTCGCAACTATAACTCGTTGTGAATTTTGGCTGTGACTGGATAGACACTTAGTCGTGACCTGTGCTTGTGTGTATGTCAGGAGTACTCGCTATGATCATGCTTCGCGACCAGTGTACATGGTAGTCGCGACCAATATTCCCTGTTTTCTGAAATTTCTTCCCTGAGTAAAACAGTCGTGACTTGAAGACCTTTTTATTGCCACTATATGTGAACTTTATCAGAAAAATTCTCTTATTTCATCTGATTGTTGCTTGGTCTAATGGAACTTACTGTCATGGATTTAAAATTGAATTTTAAACACATACTTTTGAACATTGGCAAGCTTGATGAAGTATGAGTTGCTTGTTTCATTGATTTACTAGTGGAAATTGTGCCTCAGGAATGATTGATCTCATATATTTTGTTTGATATTCATGCAATCTTGTCATTGTGAGTTGATTAGGGTGAGTAAGCTAGATGGAAGGATCCTTGAGGCTCCAACAGATACTCATTACATTGTGTGACACCATCTAGTTTAGTGACTTTGCAGAACTTGTCTCAATCCTTGATTCAAAATAACATTAGCTTCTTGAATTGTGAGTATGATAAGGGCATTTCTTTCAAAACCCTTTTGCCCAAATAGTAGCCATATAAAAAATTAAATCATTTGCTTAACCCCTTTGAGACCTTCACTTTCTTTTAAAAATTTCATCCTTGATTAATGAATGTTGTACAGGGTACTTGCTGCTATGAAATAACTGTTAAATTGTACCACTTGTTAGATATTTGAACTTCAATATATTTGCTATCTAGTTCAATATTGAAAGAAAAGAAAAAGAAAAAAGAAAAAGTATAGGAAAGATAAAAAGAAAGAAAGAAGAGATAGACCAGAAAGAACAAAAGTGATATTGAACTTGAATAAAGGAAAATGATTGGTACTCTCTACAGTGCAAGTTTAGAATAGATTGGAAGAATTAAGATCATGTGCAATATTTCATTAATCATTGGCATTTATTTCCATTTCATCACTTAGCCTTGCCAACATTACAACCTAATAAAGACCCTTTGATTCACAATCTTTGCAGCAATTAGTGGTGGAGATATAGGATGGTTACAAGCCTATGGGAAGCCTAAGCTAGATGGTTGAGTGAAATTACCTTGATAAGAGAATGAGTGAAATACTACACCTTGTGAGGAAATCTCAACCTAGTTGCTTACTATGATTTTATTGCATGATTTGGATTCTTTGCTTGATGAGATTAGTTTGGACTGCTACCAATTAAAAGGAAAAGGGTTGATGACTACAAGTGCTTATGCTAAATCTATCTTGCCAAATATCCCAAACATGAGTGCTTGAATTTCAATTTTGATCCATAATTTTGCTCGGAGTGCAAAAGGTAAGTGTGGGGGAGTTGATAAACTCATATTTATTGTGATTTTTAGTGTGTTTAAAGTGTGTTTATTATTGATTTTATCCCCATTTATCAATATATCAAACAATTATTATATAAATAATATTCATATCAGTTGAGAATTAATTGATATCAATTTAGTGCTTAAAGTAAACAAATCATCCGTTTATTCTAATTTTCTATCACATATCAATGTATTAAGGGAGAATGACAGCAACAACACATGGGCTAGATCTAGGAATTGAGGAACAAATTGCAAGTGGGAGCTCATTCATATACTGGCACATGGAGCAGCACTGTTCACACACATAGCACTGTTCACTCACACACACTGAACATAATCACATATTTCAGTAGCAACTCATGCACTCCACACATCATTTACACCATTTCAGCTACCCTCCACATCCTTTCACACCTATATATAAATACCATTCCAGATCATAAGATACAGACCTGAACATATTCCATTCACGCACATACCCAATAAAGATATGCTTCTAAATAAAAGGCGAAGCACTCTTAGGTACTCCATAAGAGGGTGATGAATTCCACTTTCATCCTACTTTTACCACCTCAGAGTACATATTTGAAAGTGTATTTGATTAGCAGAAGCATTATATTAGTCTAAAAATTAAAATTTTAAAACTTACTTCTCGGGTACTGTTCATTTGGTGATTTCTAGATTTACAGTCCAACTTTAAAAATTCATAACTAATTGTAGAAAAATCGTATGGAGGTGTTCCAAATTTCTAATTGAATATATTTCATAGATATTAAATATGGATATTTACTTTTCAAATTGATATAGTTAAATCATTACTTTTTACTGTTCATATGGCAAATTCTAGAAATTCTAGATTTTGTCTCTTAACTTTATAAATTTATTTCTCTAGATATACACATCCAAATGAGGCGTGATACATATGAATTTAAAGACATGGATGTGTACTACATTCTTATAAAATTTTGTGAAATAATCCTCTCATTTGCTAGGTCAAACTGAAGTCTCAACAAAACTATTTTAGGACGTACGTTTTTATCATTTCATCTTCTTTCTTAAATGTTCATAAACTAATCTAGCATTCCTAAACCATCAAATAAGCTTCTCATATATTCATATAGTACATATGTCATAATTATTTCATATATTTTTATCACATAAATAGACACCTTACATGGCCTTTACATACATGGAAAATTCATAGCATTTGCTAGGACCTCAATTACTTCACTTTCTTTCTTCCATTCTTTAGCTCTTCTCCACGCATACATTTTCCTTCATGCTTGACCTAAATTGCTTGGTTGTGGGAGAGTGAGATTCTAGGGAATCTCAATAGCAAACATTACCACTTAAATATGCAAGATAGATGCTAATGCATGATATGTAATTTTATTAAATTTTTTTTAATTAATGACATGCCATCATGCTATATACTTTGCATAGAAATGCATGGCCATGGAAACCATGTTATTAATAACACATTCAACATCATTTATCATGTCACAACATCATTCAAAGATCATATAAATGTCAACACATAAGCATACCATATCAAGCACATAAAGAGGTAAGTCCACTACCTTACACTTAAGCTTTTCTCTTGTTCTTTTGAACTTGCTCCCTAAGCTTTCCAACCATGAAGCCTTTCAGTCAATAACTTCCCAACATCTTCTTGGATGTTTCAAGGTCCTAAACACATTCATATTTATCACATAATTCATTAGGACCACGAACTCCAACAATGTTCAAGACTATCCTTAATAAACTCTTTACTAACATAACTTTCTCTAGTCTTCACTAATTAACTTGTTCTTTGAACCAATTGATGTTTTGACTTTACCCTACACAATTTCATCTTTTGAATCCATTTATGAGCATAGAATCATGAAATTCCAGCTCCTATGCACTGTTCTGTACAGAATCGCATAACACTCTCTTGTCTTTAAAAAATTTTCATTTTGATTCTAATACTTCCCATACGTGTTTCTTCACTTTATCCCACACAAATTTTCATTTTAAAACTATTGGAAGTATCAAAATCATGAAATTACACTAACTGTTTATTAGAGTGAACAGTAATAGAGAAGAATTCCAAGAACAACAACTTGGAATTCCAATGCTTTCAAGGTTCAAAACCTATCCAATCCTATACAAAATTATCATAAAAATTCAATGGCAGAATTAGATCATTGAAATTCCATTTACTTATATCATGAATAGTGCATAATGAAATGTCACAACCTTGGCAAAGTCAAGAATATCAACTTGATTCAACAACCAATCACCTAACTAGCTTGTTTAAGCTCAATCACATAATTCTAACTTTAATTTCTTCTTTCTCCTTTCATCCAAGGTTTTGGACAGCACATACACCTTAGAAAAAACTCAACTTTATTCCATGAAAACCCTAAGTTCAAGCCCCAAAATTAAAGGAAAATAAGATAGGATAGATTGCTTATCTTTATTTTCTAGCTTGCTTGAACTTTGGACCTTGGCTTCTTCTTTATCTTGGCTTAAGTTTCCATTATGACATAGCTTCCCCAAGGTTTCTTGCTTCACATTTTGAGCAGAAATAGTGGGGATATTTATAGAAAATCTCATGGAAAATGAATGGCTAAGATCACTTTGTGCACTATTTAATCTAATGGCTCATAATTGCTCTTACATCAAACTTGTGCACCAAGTCAATTTGAGATAATATCACATGACAAAAATCATCTCTTCCCCTTTCCTTGTATGCCATGTGTAAAGTCTTTGTGGGTCCCACCATGTCCAACCCTAATTCTTACTTTATTTCTTTTTCTTTTATTTTTCAAAAATTAAAAAGTGATTCATTATTGGACTTGGGCTTCAAGACAACTTTTGGGACTTATTGGGCTGCCTTAGGCCTTCCTTGGGTCTAATAGTTAATTGACACAAATCCCAAGGCACTTTCCTTATATCGATATCCTTAAATTATCCTGATTTTAAAATAAACACTAGACACCTCTTTTAATGGTTCTAATATTTTTAGAAATTCATTATAATATAAAATAAATCCCTTGCAAAGTCTCATAATTTTTTGAGATCCAGAGGTCCTAATAAAAATTCTCTTTATTTCCTTAAGACTCTTTATCGGTGTCCTATTTCACTTTAATTTCTCAAAGGGCATTATCATCTTTTCACACATCATCAGAGTATTCCATGACTACGGTTAACTATTCTAGGAACTATCCTTGATTGTCTAACTTTATCAAATGACCAAAATGCCCTTCGTCTAACTCTGACTCAATGACACAACATAGTAGCATACTCAGTAACATTTTTGTAATTTTATATTTTTTCTGGTCGTTATTATCCCTGGCCAATGTACTTATCTAAAAATATTATTGGGCCTATAAGGCACCATTTTAGGCCCTCTACATGATCCACTATCTTCATGGGTTTAATTCCCGAGAAATTCCCCCGAAAGGTATTTATCGGGCGTTTTAATCCACTGTAAATTTTATAATAAATTCTACAAAACTCCTTTTTGAGTTATGTTAGTTTCATAAGTTCTTATATTAATTATAAGAATTTTGTACCAAAATTGCATCTAATTCTGAGGTCTAGAGGATATTGTATTAATTTTCTTTTCTTCAGAAATTAATATAAATTTTTTAGTTCCTCAATTCAAAATTCTGTGTTGCGTCAAACTGATCAAAATAATGTTCTCTACTTACTAGCAAAATTTGGGACTAATATGTTTCTGGGTATTTTTGGGTTTTTTCTGGCTTAAGTTTTAATAATTACCATTTTACTCTTGAACTTTTAAAAATTACATTTTAGGCTCTCAATTTTTTATAATTACACTTAATAGCCCAAAGTTTATTTGTACTTTCATTTTGGCACCATAGAACTTTTAGACTTTTTAATTTACTTAATGATGAAAAACCAAGTTTGGGAGTTGGTTGATCTGCCAAAATGGCGTAAAGCCATTGGGAACAAGTAGGTTCTCAAAATCAAGAGAAAGGTGGATGGATTAATTGACAAATTCAAAGCTCGATTGGTTAGAAAGGGATATACACAACAAGAAGGTATAGATTATGACTTTTTTACCTATTGTGCGCTTCAATTCGGCAAGACTTATTTTGGAAATAGTAAACAATTTAAACCTAGAGTTACATCAAATAGATGTAAAAACTGCATTCCTGAATGGTGATCTAGATGAAAAAATCTATATGGAACAACCAATAGGTTTCATTGAAAAAGGGTTTGAACACAAGAAGTGTAAATTCAAAAGATCAATTTATAGATTAAAACAGTCACCCAGATAGTGGTACTTGAGGTTTCACAAGGCAGTAACCTCATATAACTTCCATATGATAGAGGAAGACCATTGTGTCTACGTTAACCCATTTGAGGGTAACTTTGTAATATTATCCTTATACCTAGATGACATACTCTTAGCAAGAAATAGTCTTGACTCAGTGATAGCTATTATAGAATGACTTTCATCAAATTTTGAGATAAAAGATATGGGTGAAGAAGAATACATACTCAAAGTCAAGATTTGAAGGAATCACTCTAAGAGAATTCTCACTCTTTCACAAGAGAATTATATCAAGGAGATACTTGAGCGATTTAATATGAGTGAATATAATCTTATGGATATCCCTATAGCCACTAGAGTGGCCTTAAGTCCTAACATGTGTCCTAAAACTGAATTGGACAAAAAGCAAATGGAAAGAGTTCTATATGCTAGTGATGTTGGCAACCTGATGTATGCAATGATGTGGACAAGACTAGATATTTGTTATGCCATGGGGCTAGTTAGCAGATTCCAGTCTAACCCCAGTGAGAAACTCTAGAAAGTAGTGAAAAGGATCTTGAGATACTTAAATGGCACCACTAACTAAGCATTGTGTTATCAAGGAAGTGATCTATGCCTAGTTAGATATTTTGATGCTGATGTAGGCGGTGATAAAGAAAAATAAGATCGACTTCAGGATACACCTTCTTACTTAACAACGATGCCATATGTTCGAGTAGTAAGAAACATACATGCATTACTTTACACTCTATGGAAGTTGAGTTTGTGGCATGCACTGATGTAGCGCAAGAGGCTGTTTGGCTAAAAAGATTTATTGAATACCTAGGATTTGGGAACGAGAGTACCAATTTGTTATTGATACACTATGACAATACTGCAGCCATAGCCTACACCAAAGACCCTAAATATCACAACAAAACTAAACACATTGATATCAAGTATAACTTTGTGAGGGATTATATAGCACAAAAAATTATAACTGTATAATAAATTTCAACCAAATGTATGCTTACAGACCCCCTAACTAAGCCAATAGGCAAAGAAACATTTGAGAAACATGTAAAAGCCATTTGTATGTGAAAAATGTAAAGTTACATACAGTATGGAATATTTTTGTTTTTATTAATGAAATCATGTCATTTATTATTAATTATATGTCTGGGTAAAGGTATACTATGTCTAGTATATCATATAGGTTGAAAAGGTTAGCTCTAAGCAATCGTATTTGATGTTAGAGAAGTATTCAAAGATGAGACATGTGTTCACCAGTAAAGCAGCAAGAGTGCTGATATGGTATAAAAGAAACACAATAAATATCGCCTGCGCTTAAAAAGTGCAGTAAATGAAAATGAGATCCGTGAGTATGGATATAAATTGAACTATGGGTACCCACATCCATGAAACCTGTTGCCAAATAACAAATTCTTCAAAATTAAAGTCATATTATGTGAATAGAATTGAAGAATTTGGGTTTAGATACTATGAGTATCTAGACTTAAGTCTATAGAGTATGATTGATAGAATCAAAACTTACACTCTTATAGGATAATAGAAACATCGTAACATGTGATTCATATCACATATGCTAAAGAACCACAAATAGAAAGCAAGTGAATCAATCCCTACTTAATTGTTGTGTGAGTTCTAAAAAGGTATCATCCTTTCATTAATGTCCTTTGACTTTGACAGTATTATAGAGGTATGTTTCATCAATTGCTACTTTAACATATGTCCTATGGTCAAATTATATATGAACCAAAGGTATTATGCTAGGAAAGCATTTGATTCATATCAAAATGATATATGTGTGAAAGAAAGATTGCCAGAATATACATATCAATGCTCTGTGACCAGTCCCTTGTGATATTGTTTTGTAAATTTCATAAATGTGGATACTATGCATAAGTGGAGGCTATATGAGTTATATGCTAACTCAAGATGGATTAGATTAGCCATAAGAAAAGTGTATATAGGTAAATCTAGGAGATTCAGCTCACTATAACTTATTTTAACTAAGCTGCACTAAAGGGTTGCTTTTTGCTGGTGTCTATAAAAGGGATTTCTAGTACAAATGCCTGAATGGAGAAGTCATAAATATGCGGTCATGGCAAAACACCTAGTATGAAAGAAGAAAGAGAATGAGATTAGAGCCGCAATATCTAATCCATCAAGTGTGAGTGGGAGATGTTAGGAAATAGGCCAGTCCAACCATGTTGGATTAGGCCTAGATCCATGAGTTTGAAATATAGAGAGAACAATTTTTATTTTGGGAGAAAAATGAGGGGGTTAGAAGATATATGATCAATCTACTCCTCCTACAACGCAGACAATTTTGGACATGAATGGAGCAATAAAAAGAGTGTGGTTTTTAATCATTTAAGGTTATTGCAGTTTCATTCTCTAGTAGGTGCAGTGTGACTATTCTCCTCAACTCCTCTTCTCTCTATGTCAAACTCTGTTTTCTTCCTTCTTTGGTGAGTTTACTGTGTAAACATACCAGAGTCCATACAAGGTGCTCTGGTTGGTGTGGGTATCTCTGTGAACAAGAGAAGAATGTTAATCGATAAATTTATTGATAAATTGATAAAGCCTTTGATAAATTTGAAAATGACTCAATGAAATTTGTGAAGGCATTTATCTAAGTATTTATCGATAAGAATGTTAATCGATAAAACCTTCAAGTAAGCAAGAATAGTTTTGTAAAAGCATTTCTTAAGAGAATTTATCGAACTCCTATTCGATAAATGGGTTTATTGATAAAATCTTCGATAAATGAAGTATTTTAAATAAAGAAGGACTTATCAATTCGTCGATAACGTGTTTGATAAATATAAAGTATGTGAAGTTTTTCTAAAACTCAATTTATCAAAGAACTATTCGATAAGTCTACTTATCGAAGAACTCTTCGATAAGAATGAGAAAATTTCATCACAGACTTTTACTGAACTCATACACTATTTCAAAAAGATATTTGAAATAATTTATCAATAAGTTATTCGATAAGATTGTTCTTTGAATAATCCTTCCATAAATTAAATACAGACAATTTAAATTAAGTCTGATTCAGTTATGATATTTATCGATAAGCTATTTGGATAGACCATTTATAGATAAGAGGTTCAACTTTTTTATAAAGGATTTCATTCAAGTCTTATCGAAGTTCTCTTCGATAAACTATCTTATTGTGAACTCTCCAAGAAATGCTGATCCTAGCATGTTTATGTTACATATTCAAATGGAGAAGTTGTGGCTAAAAAGTTAACTATCATAGCAATGCATTTAATGTTACTACCTACTGCCACTAACTGCCAACGACTTTGTCTCCACTTCACTCAAATGCTTTATGTGTCTAACGGATAACTTACTAGTTGATGCGATAACTACAAGGCAAATTGAATGTTGGACTAAAAAAGCTTAACTACCTTTGAAAAACATTTATCAAGCATTCAATCTTATTCTCTGAGTGTTTAGTGTTTATACTTTGTTATCCTTTATTTTCAATTGGCATGAACATAGAGTTTATCTGAGAGAGAATTCATTATACTTTAGTGATTATAATATCTTCTCTATGAGAGAGACTTATCAATTCTCTATTTTCATTTGTAGTTACTCAAGAGTGTGGGACTCTTGAGTAGTGTGTGACTTTACTGGTTGTAAGGGGAATGAGAGGGAATTCTCACAGTAATTGTACTAAGGTGCCAAGAGCCTATGTAATCTTGGAAGATATAATTAATCTCAGAGGAATTCTAAGGACTGGACATAGGTCAAGTGGTTAGACCAAATTAGGATACTGTGTCAACTTCTTCCTTCCATTCTCTCAGTTATATCATTCTTAACTTATCTATTTTTTTTTGAAGAGTTTTTAAATTTTAAGAATCACCCAATCCACCCTCTCTTAGTTATAACTACCAAAACTTACATTTGGTATTTGAGCAGATCACTTGTAAAATGAATTACCAGTCTTAAGAGCAATTATGGCAAGATTTGGTGATAGCGTGCTACCCAAAGGAAGTTCTACCATAAAGCCTCTAGGATTTAATAGATAAAATTTAACCTTCTAGAAGATAAGGATGGAAACATTTATAAAGGCTTCGGAGTACAGTTTATGGAATGTCATAAGGGAAGGCAACTATATTCCTATGAGAATAGTTGACGGGAGAAGAGTTCCAAAGACTCCAAGCGAGTATGATGAAGATGACAAAAAGATGATTTGTACTAAATGATAAAGTTGTCAGCATTATAACATGTGCTTTTAGTTAAAAGGAATACTTTAGAGTGTTTAGCTTAGAAACTGCTAAAGAAATATGGGAAGCATTAGAAATTGCCCATGAAGGAACATCTGGAGTTAAGCAGAGCATAATCAATACTCTTACCACAGAGTTTGAATTATTCCAAATGAACCCGGAAGAAAGCATTAGAGAAATAGATATTAGATTTTCTCATTTAATGAATCATCTCATTGCACTTGCTCTTGACTGCAATTGAAGAATTAAAAGGATAATCATTGAGGTCAGTTGTTGTAGAATTAAGAAGATGAGCTCGAATATGAGAAAATGAGACTTTTGGTTAGACGATTCCAAAAGTTCTATAAAAGTAGAGCTAGAAGAAAAATTCAATCCAAGCGGAATTTTCTGTCAACATCAACATCGGAAGCACAAGATTAAATCATATGCTTTGAATGTAAGAAGCCATGACACATCAAGGCAGATTGTCCTCAACTTTCAAAGAAAGATAAAAGGAAGTAAAGAAAGATTCCAGAAGAGGAGAGCCTTGGTGTCTTCTAACTAAGGAGTTAGTTTATCTTCAGAAGATAAAAGTAGCTCAGGAAGAATAAAAATATAGGTAAATCTTGAACCTAATAAATGATTTGTTTAGAATTGATAGGGATCTAGTAAATTCTAAAAAGAAAATAAAAGTGTTAGAAGAGCAAATTGAGATCAACTCTTATACTGCTAAATCTATATCAGTGCCTTGCACTAAATGTGAATCTACGGAGAAAAGGAATTAAGAGTTGACTAAAACTCTTCAAAGATTTACTAAAGGAAGTAAAGTAATTAATATAATTTTAGGAAAACAAAGATGCATCTCAGATAAATCCATAATTGGATATGATCTAAATCTGGACAAAAGGAAAGGTAAAAATATAAATATAGGAAAACCATATTTAAAATATTTTAAAACCTCTATTCATAATTCTAATTCTTTTGCTAGATATAATTATTGTAACCGCAAGGTCCACACTGCTACTTCTTGTTTTCACAAGAAAAAGGGTACCTACGAGACACTAAGAGGAGTACCAAAAGGTACTTATGAAGTAAAGGTTCGATATATTAACCAATCAGGACCCAAGAAGATAGAGGTACCTAAAGTTAGATGATTTTTTATGCAAATATGTCTCAAAGCATCCAAGGCAACAAAATAGTATATTGATAGTGGGTTCTCAATACATATGACTAGGGATGCTAACAAATTCCTAAAGCTCACACCTAAAAAAGGGAAAAAAGTCAGCTTTAGAGGAAATCAATTCAAAGAAATTGTTTGAATTGGAGAGATTGGTAGCTTATGAGAATATAATATGTCTACTTTCTAGATGGACTCTGCCACAATGTACTTAGTGGTAGTCAAAGTGTAAACAAGGATAATTGGGTAATCTTTCACTTGAAAGAATGATTAATTATTAACAAGAAAGATCTCACACGGAACAAAGATGAATTGAAAGTGAAACTTAGATCACCAAGGGATGATACCTGCTATACTGTTTCATTCAATTCAAATCTTTTTGAAAATTGTTTTATGGGAAAAACTGATAAAAGTTGGTTACGACAAAAGATTAGCTCATGTAAATATGAGCCAAGTTTCAAAATTAATTAGAAAATATTTAATCATCGATTTAGCCAAAATAAATTTTGAAAACAATGTTGTTTGTAATACTTGCCAACGAGGAAAACAAACAAGGCCAACATTTAAATCTAAGAAGGTAGTTTGAACTGAAAGACCACTTCAAATTATTCATTTGGATTTGATTGGTCCAGCAAGAGTCAAAAGTTTTGGAGGAAATCTATATACTCTTGTCATAGTTGATGACTATTCTAGATTTACATGGACATTGTTTCTTCCTTCGAAATATGAGATATTTGATGCCTTCAATTTTTTACCTAGAAAGTCCAAAATGAGAAAGTTATCTATTGTGTGTATTAGGACTATCATGGAGGAAAATTCAAGAATCATTAATTTGCAACCTTCTGTGATGACTTGGGATAGACCATAATTTCTTAGCTCCTTGTACACTGTAACAAAATAGAGTAGTAGAATGTCATATCCTAATTTTTCCCTATCTATATAATACTGATAGTGGAAAGAGGTTTGGAAAGGATTATGACGATGATTAGAAGAAATAATAAAGGTTAAATGAGTCTTGAAGGAAGAGAGGGACCTAAACAAAAATTAGAAAAGGTTGGAGGCCAAAAGTTAAAGTAGAAACAAAAGTTGGGCCAAAAGTGATAATTTTCAAAAGTTTAGGGACCTAAATGTAAATAAGTAAAAAGTCAGGGACCTAAATGTAATTATGAGAAAGTTGAACCAAAAAAGGCTGAAAAATGCCCTGAATCAGATTAGACCCAAATTTTACTAGTAGATAGACAAAGTTATTCCGGTTAGATTAAGGAGTTACAAAATTTTGATTTGAGGTCCCGATTAATTGATATAAATTCCTGAAGTTAGAAGGAATTATTGTAGCATTTTTTAGATCTCAGAATCAGATGAAACCTTATAGTAAAGTCTTATATTTAATATAAGAATTTCTAAAATCGACAAAGTTAGAAAAAGAATCATGTAGAAGTCAAACGGGATTTTACAGTGGGATAAAATACCTGATAAATACGGTCAGGAGAAATGTCTTGGGATTTCTGCCATAAAGGCAATGAGCCCAAACCAAAGCATAAATGGTGCCATCATGAGCCCAATATGGTGATTGAACAGTTAAGTGGGCCAGAGTCCATAGCAGTCCAAGAAAAGTGCGAAATTATGAAAATACCCCTAGATGCCCAGATTGTACCAGTAATGGATGGAGAGCATTTTGGTCATTATGGACATGCTAGAAATGTCCCATATAGTATAATTTGATTAGTCACAGCCATTATATGTTCTGAGGCAGTACAAAGACGGGTGAAATGACAATTATACCCACAGGGTTAATATAGTGCAAGAAAAGACACCGAGGATATTTTGGTCATTTTCCAAGGGATTGATGGTAGATAAATACTCATTCTAACAATTTCAATGGTATGAGAAACCTATACATTGATTTATAGGATAGAATACATATCCTGGAATATTATAAAAATTAGGAACAGAAAATAGTCTGGTTTTTGTGAAACTGCTCCCATCGGTACCGGACTGGATTGGAATTTTGCCTATCAGTATATTTTACTTTTTTCCTACCAAACATGGCCTTGTGTGATGTCAAGCATGGAGCAAAGCTTGAAGCTTCTAGGGCAAGCTTGATTCAAGAATGAATATGTACCACTAGATCAAATAGTAACCAAATAAATCTTGTCCATCCATTTCCATCCAAATTTTTCTATAAATACCCCCTCAAATCAGACCTTGTTTGGCAGCCATGGGAACCATGGGGAAAATCTTGCAAAATTTCCATTCAACTGAGAAAGAAGCATACAACTTGGAGCAACAAGTAAGGTAAATATCTCTCTTGATCTTGAGCTTTATTCTAGCAAGCTAGCTCTTGATTTTAAGGGGTTTTTGTACCCTATTTCCCTTGTGTTTGCTGATGGAAGTGCTTTCCATATATGGTTAGAATATAAGTTTTATGTTATTGATAGTTTAGATAAGCTAAAACAAGTTAGAATCAAGTGGTATAAACTTGGAAATCCAAGTATGCATGAAGTTAGAAGTTTATGTTCATGGCTGTTACTATATGTGACACTATTCATATGTTGGAATTTCATGATTTTGATGCTTCCAATGATTTTAAAATAGAAAATTATGTGTGGATGAAGTAGGAGAACAAGTATTGGAATCCTTGGAATCAAAATATGAATTTTGGAAAACAAGGAAGGTCACTTCAGTTTGGCATAGCAGCTTGTGACATGTTTTGATTTTGGAAATTTAGTTTCATAGTTGGATTCTAAATAAAAAATTATGTGGAAATGAACCATGAGAATTTATTTTGGAAAGATAGAAGTATGAAATATAAAATAGAGAAAGAATTGAAACTAGTGAAAACCTAGTCTTGGTTTTGTGTTCAAGTTGAGTTGTGACTTGATCTTACTTTGTAATGGCTAGATTTTGACATTTTTTAAGGAAGGAGATCATATCAAGAAGTCTTTGACAATTATAGCTAAGAGGTAGCAAGAATACCTAACTATAGTTTCATGTTTGTTTGATTGCTTGCTTGCTTGTTGATTATGATGTTTTGTTGAGCATGAGATTGTCTCATCATGTTGATAATGAAGTATGGATAATTGCAACTCCTTTCAAGTTATTTCATGACAATATATATGTTATAGTTTGCTTATGTACCATTATAAAGTAGCTCCCATCTCATGATAACATGTTAAGCATCCAATTAATCATGCATGTTATTATAGTTTGTATGCCTTGCTATTGGGATTTCCATGAAATCTTATTCTTCCCATATGCATAACCATGTAATAGGTGCTGAAACTTCTCAAGGAAAGTGGGTAAGTATAGATGGATGAACTTGTATAATAAATTAAATGAGTTGCTTGGCATTATGGAAGCACATGCTGGAATGTATATTGTATGTTCATGTGTTGGTGTTCTAAGGCAGTGACCTTTTGATGATATTTATAGTACCTTAATCAACACGTTTGAATTTGAAATTTGGCATGATTATATTTAAGATATAGATATTTAAATAAACAACAAGAATGCCTCAATTGGAGAAGTATTCGATTTGTCATGATTTTTCAAAGTTAGAGTTAAAATCTGGAATAGAAACAAAGTAAGCAACAGGAGGCAGTAAAGTTTTGACATTAATTTCACATAGCAAATGAATGAGTTTTTCCATGAAATTTTGTGAGCTCAAAGAATATATCCAGAGCTTTAAATAAATAGGTAACACAGTTCATTTGGAGAAGTAACAAAAAAGAAATGAATTTTTGAATTTAAGGCAAAGAAACTGGAACTTCCAGATTTTATCAAATGAGCAGCATTTTCCAATGAATAAATTGATTTCATTGATACAATGGAACCTCAGTTTTATATTTTTAAATCAAATATCAATGAAAGAGCTTTCATTAGAAATTGGAACCACCTTATTTCAATTTTGTTACATTTAATTATGAATTTTAAAAGTAGGGTACATGTTCTGGAATTACCAAATGAATAGTAATGTGAACAGTACCCGAGAGCAATTCTTTTGAAAATGAATGTTTTCAAGGCAAAAGGCTATGTAATTGATTCAAATGACTTTCAAATAAGTATAACTGAGGTTGAAAATAAGGATATGACATTTTGGTATCAGAGCAAAGGATTCTAGTTTAAGAAATACTCTGAATAGATTATTTATAGACTGATATGAGATTATTCCCAGACCCTAACCTTAAATAGTAAGTATTTTGTTAAGTTAGGGTATGCATTGAGATAGTTAGGATTGCTTAATTAAGCAAATAATGCAGAAATAGATATGGGAATTCATAAAGTTAAGTCAGAGACCTTAGTTAATAAGGCAATTAATAAGGGAGACCCCTGGCTAGTAGTGATGTATGAAGATAATATACATCCAGACTCTGATTATCCCTCAGATAATGAAGAGAGTTCAAAGGAGAGTATAGGGGATCAGTCAGGGAAGTCTACAGTAGAATATCCCATAGATGTTTCTGTAGACTCAAACCTACAGTTTGGAGGTTATGTAGAGATTCATATTAAAGTTATGTATGTACCAAATGATGTTGAGTCTAGTGACTCTATACAGTATGAGTTTGTTGGAGTACCCTCTAGCCCTAATGTAAGCTTTATCCCTTTGATGAGAGGACAAATTATGGCTGAGTAAGCTTAGTTCTGGTATTGGATTAAGGCTAGACCAGATATTATTCCTTCTTTACCAGAGTTTGAGTATAGATTTAAGATAAGTAAGATACAATAGTCCCCTAATTCAGATATCCAATAAGAGTTTATGATAGTTCCTGTCCATTCCTAAAGTCCATGAATATGTGACTTTATAGCGAAAATCAATGTGATGTTCCTGGTTCTAGTATACCCCAATCTTCTTTACTAAAGTTGGATAATGTTGACCATACCAGTTTCAAGGAAAGCTATGGAGAGTGAATTACTCAGCATAGCTCAAGGGATGGATAGAAGTAAAGATCAAGAACAAACAGTTTATATACAATTCCTCAATGCTGTAGCAGGGATGATAAGTAGATATACGATAGAGAGCATTAACCTAAATCAGGTTTATACTCTAGCAAAATGGCAGGAGATGGTAGTAAGTCATATACTGCCATATACCCCTATATGGCACATAGAGATACGTGAGTTTTGGGCAAATGATCTACCAACTGATATACAGGGGTGGTGCTTCTGTATGCAAAAGTATGTGTAATCTATGATTCTCTATAAAACAATGTAAAAAGAGATAAGGGGTAATGTAAATATGTAAAGTGTAAAGTAAATACATAGATGATTGATAGTTATAAAGTACCCCGAATCTGTGATTGATATGTAGGTAATGTATGTACAAATGTTATGGTAACATAAAATATGAAGTTTTGTGTGATATCATGAAATGACAGTTGGTTGAACATTTATGTGAATATGTTCCCTATTTGATGTGATTATGATGTATAGATACGAATGAGTTTTAATTGACTCGAATTCATCAAAGTCAAGAACATTAGGAGAAAATATTTAGAGAAAGCTATGCCAGGTCGCGATATGAAGTAGTTTAAGTCGTGACTAGAAGTTCTAGACAAGTTAAGTCATGATGAGTTAAGTCACAGATTGCGACAAATATTTACAGAAGCTGTTGGTCATAACAAGTAAAGACCATTGGTCGTGACAAGAAGCTCCAGAGCTATCATGTCATGATGAGTCCAAACCATAGGACGCTACTAATGTATAAGCAGATCAGGTCATGACAGAAGATAACCTATGGTCATAGATGAAGAACACAGAGCTGTCAAGTTATGACGAGCAAGTGGTGATGGCCGTGACTAAAGTTTATAGAGGATATAAGTCATGACTAGCCAACACCCAGGTTATGACTATAATTCACTAAAACTTGAGGGCAAGAATGAAGATGCTGACCTCATTGAAGTTTAATAGTTATAGGTTTATCACATGATGTAGGCAAGTGAAGCAGTATGAGGTACTGAGATACAGAAGATCAGTTTAAGAAAATGTTCAAAAATATATCCTCCATATGATCATTAAGAGTAGATCTATATTATGAATGAATGAAAAACAGATTAAGACTTACTTATAAATGAGCTTAGCATGTGGCTTAAGGTTAAAGATGTGTGATAGCTAATAGATAGAAAGTTCATATTCTCAAAACAGAGGGATTCCATCACGAAGAGACAGTAATCTAGCACATATAGGGTAGAGTACCCTAGAGAACAAAAGTAATAGTGCTAAATTATGAATGAGATCTAAGTGACTTAAATTAGTCAGGATCCAAAAATAGACTAGAAAAGAACTGCAGTCTAGTTCAGAGTAGACTGAGACTGATAGACACAAAGAATTTGGAGATAGTAGAGAGGTACAGAAGTTACCCTATATGAGATGGGGTGTGATTCGCTCACTTGAGAAATTTTTCTCGAATAGTTACGAGAAACATTTCTCTCAGTTAGATAGAGATGAGCTAAGGCTAAGGGTTAGTGCATGGAAAAGAGAAACCCTTTGATGAATAATTAGCCGAGTTCATCCACATGAACATTCAGGCTTAATGAGAGACACCTTTTTGCCTATTAGTAATCCAGGAGGATAACGATAAAACTTAAAAGTAGGAATGACATAGAGATATAGCCAGACCTTTATTCAGTTAGCTAAAAGAAAATAGGTGACCTATTATAGATTACAGTAAGGCTAATGACACATAAATCCTTTAGGCTAGGGACACATAAGTTTTACAGGCAATGAGAGATATTATGATAGAATGAATATAGCCTAATAATGTAAAATGGTCTGATATGATAAGCTATCTCATATTCTTAAATGAACAAATAGGATATTGGAGATGTAGGCTAAAGATAAAATCACCTCAGAAATTTCTTGAGGATTAGTAGAAAAAGATGTATGGAAGATGAGAAAAAGAGTTTACGATGCCTAAAGAAAGTAAGGTAGCCACAGATTCAAAGATAAAGTGACTCCCCTATTCCCTATGTAAGAAAACGTAAAGAAGGGTTGAGTCTATACCTTGTAAGAAGATAGCGTGGCAGCCTAAGTGAAATAAGCAAATGACTCAGGTTCCTAAATAGATGATCAGAACTTGGCAGTTAAGGTGATAAAGAGACAGAGTGCTTTAAGGTTTACCTAGTTAATGGTTTAATTCCAAGGCGAGTATGGGGGATGGTTGAGCAAATTTATGCGATTATGATATTGGTTATATTGCCATATGTTATGATGAATAGTTACATCTTCTCACAATTTTCAGATGATGAATTGACACGCATGTTAGTGATGAAGCAATAGAAAAGCAATAGCAAAGTGGTAAACAAGATAGTTAGTTAGTTAATGCCCAAAGAATATAATGAGAATTTATAATGAGACAATGATAGTCAATTGGATAGAGAATGAGATTAAAGATGAGGATAAATAGTGAATCTATAGATAAATAATTACAGTACTCAGGATATACCCCTTTAGTAGGGATAAGATATATAAATGATATGCTATGAATATGAAATGGAATGAGAAGCATTTATGAAAGATGATGTAGTTTTGAGAGGGAGTAGTATTTATATAATAGAAGCTAGCATTTTTGCAATAGAGCTAGATTGATCTTGCAATAGAGTCATATTACTCTTGAGATAGAGCCAGAGAATGAACAAATTATGATGGATATGTGCATGATAGAGCCTATGTAGCTCTTTGCAGTAATGGACATAGTTAAGTTAAGGAAGAAGGGAATGATATATGAAGTTCCTGAGTGATAGAGGAAATGAGTAAAGTCCTAATAGATAATATTGGCTTCTATGATCATTTTTGGGGAATTATTTATTGAGTTAACAACTATGTGGAAGTGACTAACCTTGTAACTTTGTCCGTTGGTTTAGGTCTTCTAGAGATGAGAATACAGTACAACAGAATCGCAGTAGATTCGGGAGGATTGCAGTAGATCCTAGCATGGTTCACAGGGTCATAGTTAGATCCTGAAAAGACTTACAGTTGATCACAGTACATCCTGAGGGTCGCAGTAGACCAAGCCTAGAGAAAGAAAGTAATGAGCCATAAGTACAATATTTCTCTAGAAGGATGAATACCAAGGAAAAGATTAAGGTATAGAAGCTTCACAAGTTGGTTAACTCATAACAAAGAGAGTAACCATGATGTTAATTTCATATAGCCTTATTACTATTAGGGATTAAACTTAGAAACTTCATACACGCAACATCAACTAAGTGATCAAAATTAAAGTTATTGATCAGAGTTAAAGTTTTCAGTCCTGAATAACAGATGTTTATGAATTTGTAGATAATAACCCTAAGGAAGCAAAAATGCATAAAGAGATCCCTATGATGAGATTATAAAAAATAAGAATGAAAGACCAATAGATCCTCCAGATGAGGATAAAGAGATTTGAAGGCCATATATACCAAATAGAGATAGTATAAGAAGGGTCTAAGATAGTAGAGTACCAGGATTAGAGCCTGTTAGCACCAATACTTCAGATTTATATCTATACTTTTCAGTTAAGCGTGCTCAGGAAAGAGTATCCCAATGATAGGTGACCCCTTTGGAAGTGATGAAAAGTTAGAAAAGGGTTATTAAAAGTAAGAGGCTAGAACCCTTATGTCAAGTCCAAATGAAATGGATTTGAAAAGAAATATTTAGAAGAATTTTCTTGAAAGCTAGCAAAGTTCTCAGTTAAAGAGAATGTTAGCCTTATGGTATCTCATAATATGTTATGATATGGCAAGATAGACCATGATATAGCCAGATCTGGCCAGATATGCCATGATACGGTATGAAGGATATGTAATGAGATATGCTATGAAAGGTACATAGTGAGATACATTCTGAGAAATATATGGTATAATACGTAATGAGCAATATGTCATAAGAAGTGGCTTATAGATAACTTTGTAAACAGATGGAGAGGCTCCCTTTTTGAAAGAGATAAGATGTTTAAGTGTTATGTTATAGATGAAGTACCAAGTGAGAGCTTTCACTCTTTGCATGAAATGGAAGGCATTATGTTATGTTTGTAGAATATGCTAAAGCTCCAAATGTTAGAGCCATGTAAGCTCTGAGTGTTAGAGCTGTGCATATTAAGAAAAGGAATGCTTGAGCTTCGATGCTAGAGCTTTGCATTCATGGGTAGGTATGTAGTCCTGCAATATGTTGGCCAGGCATTATGCATGTTAGAGTATGTTCTCCTATCTAGCAGTAAAGTAAAGAAAGAAAGAATAATGACATAGATCCTCTCTCTGTATTATGATAAGTTATTAAGGATGATAAGAAGTACGATGGTACGAAAATAAGAGGTGATATTTGCGGATGTTTAAAGAATTCTGCTAGATACTCAGATGAGTAATAAGTGATTGTACTAAGAAGTATAATGAGTAGTTAGCAGAAATGCCATAATATAGCAGTACTTGAGAGAATTTGATATGAAAGAAATGGACACTATTCACAAGTCCAGTGTGGCAAGAAGTCCATATGCAAATAGATACAAAACAATGAAGCAAGTAATAGAATGAGGTAGCGTTCAACTCTGATTGAGTTGATTCAGAATAAAAGGAAAGTAATAATAGTAAAGATATGAAGATCTGCGGACAGGAAAGGTACTCCACTAAGATGTTAAGATATAAGATAAGAGATAGATACCCTAATCCTTAGTCATAAAGAAGAAAAAGAGATCTATCCAAGATTGTTGACTAAGGTGCAAGTAAATTTTGAGGACGAAATTTATTTTAAGGGGGTATAAATGTTATATCCTAATTTTTCCCTATTTGTATAATATTGATAGTGTAAAGAGGTTTGGAAAGGATTATGATGATGATTAAAAGAAATAATAAAGGTTAAATGAGTCTTGAAGGAAGAGATGGAGCTAAACAAAAATTAGAAAATGTTGGAGGCCAAAAGTTCAAATAGAAACAAAAGTTGGACAAAAAGTGGTAATTTTTAAAAGTTTAGGGACGTAAATATAAATAAGTAAAAGTTAGGGACCTAACTGTAATTATGAGAAAGTTGAACCGAAAAAGGCTAAAAGATGCTCGGAATCATATTAGACCCAAATTTTACCAGTAGATAGACAAAGTTATTCCGGTTAGTTTAAGGAGTCACATAATTTTGATTTGAGCTCTCGATTAATTGATATAAATTCCTGAAGTCAAAAGGAATTATTGCAATATTTTTTAGATCTTATAATTAGATGAAACCTTACAGTAAAATCTTATATTTAATATAAGAATTTCTAAAATTGATAGAGTTAGAAAAAGAATCCTGTAGAAGTCAAACGGGATTTTACAGTGGGATAAAATACCCGATAAATACGATCAAGAGAGATATATTGAGATTTATGCCATAAAGGCAATGAGCCTAAACCAAGGCCTAAATGGCGCCATCATGAGCCCAATATGGTGACTGGATAGTTAAGTAGGCTAAAGTCCAGAGTAGTCCAGGAAAAATATGAAATTATGAAAATACCCCTAGATGCCCAGATTATACCAGTAATAGATGGAGGGCATTTTGGTCATTATGGACAGGCTAGAAACGTCCCATATAGTATAAATATGATTGGTCAAATCCAGTATATGCTCTAAGGTAGTACAAAGATGGGTGAAATGATAATTATGCCCATAGGTTTAATATAGTACAAGAAAAGACACCAAAGGTATTTTTGTCATTTTCCAAGGGATGGATGGAAGATAAATACTCATTCTAACAATTTCAATGGTATGAGAAACCTAGGCATTGATTTTTAGGAAAGAATACATATTATGGAATATTATAAAAATTAGGAACAAAAAATAGTCTGGTTTTTGTGAAACTACTCCGACCGGTATCAGACTTGACTGGAATTTTGCCTATTAGTATATTTTACTTTTTCCAGCCAAACATGACCTTGTGTGATGTCATGCATGGCATTAAGCTTGAGGCTTCTAGGGCAAGCTTGATTCAAGAATGAATATGGACCACTAGATTAAATAGTAACCAAATCAATCTTAGCCATTCATTTCCACCAAAATTTTCTATAAATACCCCCTCAAATCAGACTTTGCTCAGCAGCCATGGGTACCATGGGAAAACTCTTGCAAAATTTCCATTCAGTCGAGAAAGAAGCACACAACTTGGAGCAATAAGCAAGGTAATTATCTCCCTTGATCTTGAGCGTTATTCTAGCAAGCTAGCTCTTGATTTTAAGGGGGTTTTATGCCCTATTTCCCTTATAGTTGCTGCTGAAAGTGCTGTCCATATATGGTTAGAATATGAGTTTTATGTTATGGATAGTTTAGATAAGCTAAAACAAGCTAGAATCATGTGGTATAGGCTTAGGAATCCAAGTATGCATAAAGCTAGAAGTTTGTGTTCATGCTGCTACTGTATGTGACACTGTTTATATGTTGGAATTTCATGATTTTGATGCTTCCAATGAGTTTAAAATGGAAAATTGTGTGGGGATGAAGTAAGGGAACAAGTATTGGAAGCATTAGAATCAAAATATGAATTTTAGAAAACAGGGAAGGTCACTTCGGTTTGGCACAGTAGCTTGTGACATGTTTTGATTTTGGAAATTCTAGTTTCATATTTGGATTATACATAAAAAATTATGTGGAAATGAACCATGAGAATTTATTTTGGAAAGATGGAAATATGAAACATAAAATAGAGAAATAATTGAAACTAGTGAAAACCTAGTCTTGGTTTAGTGTTCAAGTTGAGTTGTGACTTGATACTACTTTGTAATGGCTAGCTTTTGACATTTGTGAATGAAGGAGATCATATCAAGAAGGCTTTGACAATGATAGCTTAGAGGTAGCAAGAATACCTGACTATAGTTTCATGTTTGTTTGATTGCTTGCTTGCTTATTGATTATGATATTTGGTTGAGCATGAGATTGTGTCATCATGTTGATGATGAAATATGAATGATTACAACTCCTTGCAAGTTATGTCATGAAAATATGCATGTTAGAGTTGGCTTATGTACCATTATAAAGTAGATCCCATCTCATGATAACATGTTAAGCATCCAATTAATCATGCATGTTATTATAGTTTGTATGCCTTGCTATTGGGATTTCCATGAAATCTTATTCTTCCCATATGCATAACCATGTAATAGGTGCTGGAACTTCTCAAGGAAAGTGGGTAAGTATAGATGGATGAACTTGTATAATAAATTAAATGAGTTGCTTGGCATTATGGAAGCACATGCTCGAATGTATATTGTATGTTCATGTGTTGGTGTTCTAAGGCAGTGGACCTTTTGACGATATTTATAGTACCTTAATCATTTGAATTTTAAATTTGGCATGACTATAGTTAAGATATAGATATTTAAATAAACACCAAGAATGCCTCAATTGGAGAAGTATTCTATTTGTCATGATTTTTGAAAGTTAGAGTTAAAATCTGGAATAGAGACAAAGTAAGCAACAGGAGGCAGTAACGTTTTGACGTTAATTTCATATAGCAAATGAATGAGTTTTTCCATGAAATTTTGTGAGCTCAAAGAACATATCTAGAGATTTAAATACATGGTAACACAGTTCATTTGGACAAGTAACAAAAGAAAAATGAATTTTTGAAGTGAAGGCAAAGAAACTTGAACTTCCAGATTTTACCAAATGAACAGTGTTTTTCAATGAATAAACTAATTTCATTGAGACAATGGAACCTCAATTTTATATTTGTAAATCAAATATCAATGAAATATCTTTTATTAGCAATTGGAACCACCCTATTTTGATTTTTCTACATTTAATTATGAATTTTTAAAATGGGGTACATGTTCTGGAATAACTTAATGAACAGTAACGTGAACATTACCTGAGAGCAATTCTTTTGAAAATGAATGTTTTCAAGGCAA
The DNA here is from genome assembly GCA_037074615.1 of Leucaena leucocephala. Taxonomy (NCBI): domain Eukaryota; kingdom Viridiplantae; phylum Streptophyta; class Magnoliopsida; order Fabales; family Fabaceae; genus Leucaena; species Leucaena leucocephala. The sequence continues at coordinate 18,509,370 of CM073515.1, read as the reverse complement.
AAGGCTATGTAATTGGTTCCAATGACTTTCAAATAAGTATAACTGAGGTTGAAAATAAGGATACGACATAGAACGCAAAAATAGAATCCTTACTAATATGGCATAAGCAATGCGAAATGAGAAAGGGGTCTCTCAAGTATTACAGGCTGAGGCTTTGAGCTCTACATGCTACATTTAAAATAGAGCCTATGTCATAAGTATACTTGATAAGACACCCTATGAGCTGTACAAAGGGAGAAAACTAAATATTGCTAATCTGAGGATCTTTGGCAGTAAGTGTTTTATCCTCAACAACAACAAAGATAACCTAAGTAAATTTGATCCTAAATCTAATAAGAGTATATTTCTAGGCTATTCTCTTCGTAGTAAAGCATATAGAGTTTTCAATAAAAGAAATTTTTTAATTAAAGAGTCTATTAATATTGTCTTTGCTAAAGTTGAAAATTGTTCAAACCTTCTTCGGAGGATGATGTTGAGATTATTCAAAAATTTAGAAATTGAAATCTTAACAAAAACTCAGCATCAACATATTCTAAAAAGATTTGTGAAAATGTTTCTCAAGAAAATGATGATTAACCTAAAGCCTAGCATCATATAAAGGATCATCTATTAGGCCAGGTCATTGGTGAAGTCAATAAAGTGGTTAGAACCTAGAGACAGGTGTTCAATAAAGTGCACTTTACTATATTCATTTTAAACATTGAACTAACCAATGTAGATGAGGCAATATCATATACCTTCTAGATAGATGCCATGCAAAAAGAACTGAACCAATTTGAGAGAAATCAAGTTTGGGACTTGGTACCAAGCCAAAAGATCATCCTATTATAGATAAATGGGTATTAAAGAATAAGCTCGATGAATTTGTAGTCATCATTATAAATAAAGCTAGATTAGCTGAAAAGGCTATAATTAAGAAGAATGTATTGATTATGAGGAAACATATGTTCCAGTAGCAAGATTGGAAGCAATACGAGTTCTATTAGCCTTTGCTTGTATTAAAGATTTTAACTTATCAAATGGATGTGAAAGTACTTTTCTAAATGGTTTTATCATGGAAGAAGTGTATGTAGAACAACCACCTAGTTTTGAAAGCTTTAATCATGCATATTATGTTTACAAACTTAAAAAGGCTCTATATGGTTTAAAACAAGCTCCAAGAGCTTGGTATGAACGTTTGAGAAACTTTCTTTTAAATAAAAAATTTGAAAGAGGAAAAGTGGATACTACACATTTTGTAAAGAAAACAAAAATAATTTGCTAGTAGTTCAGGTTTATGTAGATGATATCATTTTTAGAGCAACTGATAATGATCTTTGCCAAGAGTTTGCCAAGTTACTGCAGGGCGAGTTTGAGATGTCAATGATGGGAGTGCTCACCTTCTTTATAGGGCTAAGATCAAACAGAGGAAAAATGGGATTTTCATCTCACAGACAAAGTTTCTCAATGAGCTATTAAAGAAATTTGAGATGAAAAAATAACAAGTGTATGTTAACCCCAATAGCTCAACTATATAGCTAGATGTAGATAAAAAGGGAGTGGATTTTGATATCAAGAAATATAGAGGAATGATTGGATCACTTTTCTATTTGATATCAAGCATACCATATATACAATATAGTATTGACATGTGTGCAAGGTACCAAGTTGCTCCTGAAGAATCACTTGCCAAAGTTGTCAAAAGAATTTTTAGATATCTTTATGGAACCATCAACCTTGGAATATGTATAAAAAAGGAGGTGGATAATTCCTAGTAGCTTACTCAGGCTCAAATCACACAGGATGCAAGATTGATATAAAAAGCACCGATGGACAATGCCAATTTCTTGGTGATTGTCTTGTTTCTTGGTTTAACAAGAATCAATACACGGTGGCCATTTCATCCACTGAAGCTGAGTATGTAGTTATGGGAAGTTGTTGTGCATAAGTATTATGGTTAAAGCAACATCTACAAGATGTGGGAATTCATCTGAAGGAGATACCAATCCTCTGTGACAACAGAAGTACCATTAATTTGTCAAAGAATCCAGTACTTTACTCCAGAACAAAATACATTGACATAAGACATCATTGTCTAAGAGATCATGTGCAAAAGAATAATGTCAATGTGGATTTCATCCTAATTCATCTATAGCTTGCTGATATCTTCACCAAACCTTTGGCAAAAGATTAGTTCACCTACATTAGAAGACAATTAGGAATGGCAAATCCTAATGAATTGTAAAGTTTCCTTTAACTCCAAATCTCTTATTTCCTTTCCTATTTAATGCTTTTGAACTTTAATTGACTTAAGCATCAAAGTATCTAGAAATCTATTTTACAAGAAAGTTGATATTCATTGATAAATTCTTAGATAAGTTGACTTATCAAAGAATACTTGGAAGAAAGACGGAACTTTTTAGAAGAAATGGCAATATTTATCGATAAATATGAATATCTATAATTACTTCGATAAATATGATGTAAAAAGTTGTATGTTTATTGCCTGATTACATTGAATTTATTGTTAAACTACTAAATAAAGGCATTTATCGAGCAGCTATTCAAACAATTATTTATTCTTTTGTCAAATTTATTGAAAATCTCTTCGATAAAGGAATTTATTGAACTATCTTTCATATTGTGTGAAGTTGTTTTAACTAAGATTTATCGAACACCTTATTGATAAGCTAATTGATAAATTATCTTATTTTTCAAAATACTTTGTAATGTTTTATCAATCAATTCTTTGATAAAAGTACTTATCCAATTGTTATTTGATAAATTTCTTTAAAAAGTATTACAATTTGTCAAAGAGATTATCAATAAGGGTACTTATCATAGAGATATTCGATAAATTTACTATTTATGATAAAAGGTAAATAATGTTTCTATTCAAATAACACTTTGATATAAGAGGTTTTTTTAAGTATTCTTCAATAAATTGTGTTGAATTATTTGAATAGGGTATTTATTTATCAAACAAATTATCAATAAGTATACTTATCGAAGAATTATTCGATAAATAATTTACTATTATTTGAATAATTATCGATAAACATTTCAAACAAGGGATTTTTTGAAGAGCTTATCGATAAGATAGCAGTTTTTTGAGAAAAATATGACTATTACTATTCATTTCATCCAATATTTTCTTAAAAAATTCTATCTCTCTAAGAACCCAGAAAATCTTATCTGCTTATGTTACCTCCCACATGAAATTAGCTCCTTTCATAACCTTTCCCAATGTTCAAAAACTTACTCCTCTACAAGAACCTCATATTTCTTCATTCATCTTATCATCTCTGCTTTATACATTCTTCGATAAACAATGGCAAGAACCAAGGTTCCAAAAGTTGGGCAAGAAAAATCCAAGGGAAAACAACAGGCAACTTGATCTCAGCCCAAGCAGAAATCAAAACCAAGGACACAACTCCTATTGCTAAACAAGATCCACAAGAACAAGTGAAGAAAAGTATTATAAAACAAAGTGCCAGACATATGTCTAAGAGAAAAAGACATCAACTGGCCGATGTTTGTAAGGAATCATACCACACACACATATAGATAAGAATCTTGAACAAGTTGTACAAAAGCTAGCATAATCTGTTGGAGTCTCAAGTTAGAAAATAAAGCAAACTAGAAAGAAGAAGAAAACTATGTCTCAAGGTATATCATGGTTTCCCTTTTAATCCTTTTCAAACAAAGGGGTATAAAGGGGAAGTTAAAAGCTTCTTATCGGCAAAGCTTCTCCTTCTTCTAAACCAATCATCTTCCCTTTCAACCTACAAAATTAGCCTTGCTTATAGGCAATTTATATAAAGGGGTATACAAGGGGAAGTTAAAAGCTGAATATGCCTATAGGGATTTTTGCCCTGTAGTGATGGTTGATATAGATCATTTGAAGTATAATGATAAGACACAGTTTGATCTATCTAACCCACTAAATATTATCAAAATTAGCTAGGAATTGACCTTCCCTACTATCCAGAGGTTATTAGGAGATTATATTGCAACATGAAAGTCTTTGATGAGCCTGGGGGATGATGGGGAACTGATAAGTAGTCATTTGACTACAGAATTACGGGGACAAAAGTTAAAATAGACTCCAGTATCATAAACCATCTTCTAAATACCCTAGATTTTGAGTCTAAGCCTAAACCATCAATAAGAGAGGTATATTAGATCTTGATGCTATATGACAAGTTTTCTGGTGACCTAAAATTTGTGCTTAAGGATGAGTGATTATCACAAGATAATCCACTATATTTATTCCAGAAGTAAGGTGAACAAGTCTAGAAGCTTCACCTAAATAACACAAGAGGACTATGTATTGCTGGCAAAAATTATCAATGGACAAAAGATCAATATAGGAGCTCTGATCTATGGAGAAATTAAGAATTCCTTCTTCTCAAAAACCAGAGCCACTCCTATTCCTTATCCTCATCTAGTATCCTACTTTCTTCATTGCAATAATATTGACTATCTGGAGAAAAGTGAGAAATGAAACATCCTACTTTTAACCTCTCATAGTACGTATTTGGAAGCATATTTAACTAGCGGAAGCAATATTTTGGCCTAAAAATTAAAATTTTAAAACTTCTTGGGTACTATTAATTAGGTAATTTCCAAATGGATAGTCAAACTTTAAAAATTCATAACTAATAGTAGAAACATGTTATGGAGGTGATCCAAATTTATACTTGAATCTCATTCATAGATCTTTAAGGAAAAACTATAAATATGGACATTTACATTGCCAATCAATACACTTAAATCGTTACTTTTTACTGTTCATATGAAAAATTTTGGAAATTTCAGATTCTGTCTTGTAACTTTGGAAATTTATTTCTCTTGATATACACATCCAAATGAGATGTGTTAACTATGAATTTAAATCTATGGATGTTTAATAATTGATCATAAAATTTCATGAATTAATTACTTCATTTGCTATATCAAACTGAAGTCATACCAAAACTGCTTTAGGACTTACGTTTTTACCATTTTAGTTTCTTTTCTTTAATTCTCAATAATTGTTCTAGCATGCATAAACCATCTCTTTGGCCTCTCATACATTCACATACATCATGGTGTTGTGCCATAATTATTTCATACATTTTTCTTTACATATAATGTCATATTACATAACATTACATAAAAAGGATAACATACATGACATGCCATTACTTGTCTACTTCTTCTCTTCCATTCCTTAGCTCATGTATCAAGCATAATTCTTCCATCATAAATACCCTATTATGGTTGGTTATGGGAGGGTGAGATTCAGGGAAATCTCAGTAGCAAACATTACCACTTAAATATGCAAGATGGATGCTAATGCATGATATGTAATTTCATTAAACTTTCTTTAATTAGTGACATGCCATTATGCTAAATACCTTGTATAAAAATACATGGTCATGTAAAACATGTTATTCATAACATATTCAATATCATTTATCATGTCACAACATCATTCAATTATTATATACATGTCAATACATAAGCATATCACATCAAGCACGTAAAGAGGTAAATCCACTACCTTAAAACTTTATCCTTTTCTCTTTGCTCCCTTTGCCTCAAACCAAACATTGGTTGCTTTCTCATCCTATTTAACTCATGTTTTTTGACATAACATGGCCCTAAACAATATTACATTGTGTATACAACTCATTAGAACCATTACTTAAACATGGTATATCAAGTTCCTCAAAAACCCTAACTCTTAACTTAATTATTGAAGTTCATGGTGTAGCTTTGTAATAATTATTTCCTTAGACCAATCCCACATAATTTTGTCCAAGCAAATATGAGGTTAGAATTTAAAATTCCAACTCCTCCCTTAACTTCTACACAGAACTGAAGCATACCCTATTTATTCCAAAAATTCTCATTTTGATTTCAATGCTTAAAGTACTTGTTTCTTTACTTTATCCCACACAATTTTTCATTTTAAACACATTGGAAGCATCAAAATCATGAAATTATTGTATATAAATAGTAATTAGTATAGTGGCAGCCAAGAGTATAAAACCCTAATTTCATGCATACTTGAATTTCTAAGCCAATACTACTTGATTCAAATTTGTTTAAACTTGTCTAAACATTGCATGAGTTAAAATTTGTATTTCCCCTTTAATTTTAGATCATGTCCAGCAGCTAAGATGGAGAGAAAAATAGTGTTTCAACCGTTCAAATCTAAGAGAAATCTTCCTACAACACAATCTAAAGTAGGAGAAAGAAATTACCTTAGTTGCTTAATCAATTAACTCTTGGATTTGCCTTGTTCTTGCTTGAGATTTCATTTTGCAAGAGGTTCTTCTAGCTTTCTAATGCCTTGTGCATTGTTTCTGCAAAAGGGGTATTTATAGATTTTTGGCTTGGCAAATAAAGGGCTATTATTACTTTGTGCACTATTTGATCTAATGGCTAAGATTGTGAAACATCCTTACTTTCCTATGAATTAGGGACCATTTGGTAGCATTTAGAACCACTTATAAGACCTTAGAAGTCCATTAGCTAAATCTAGAATTTTTACTCTTCTCGAGTTATTATTCATATGGTATTCTAGATTCGGGGATGAACTTCAAAAAATCATAACTAATTCTAGAAAAATTAAAATGATATGGTTCAAAAAGCTAAGTGAAGATAAAATATTGAAATATAAGGGAAAAATAATTTTTAGACCAAATTCTTAATCAATTAATACAATTTATTTGTCAAAAAAGTACTGTTCATTTGGTCAAAATTTCTGAAAACATATTCTGATCCCTTACTTTGAAAAATTCGTTCTCTTTGTACAGACAACGAAATAAGGTGTTCTTGGTGTAAAAACGAAGCTTGACATGTTAAATACATGTTTGTAAAATTTCATACATTTATTCTATCATTTATTATTTTCATCACATCATGAACATTATTGTTCAACTTGTCATATAACATCATTCCATATAACATTTACACTATCCAATCCATAACTTCTCTTCATGCTTCTTCATCCTCTTTCATCATTCATGAATCTGTTGGGATATGGATTACATAGATAGGGTGAGATTTTTGGAGAAATCTCAGTAGCAAACAGTACTAAACAATGCATGCATTAATATAAATACTTGTGCTTGCTTGTGAAAGTGTTAACATTGTGTAATGTGCATGCTTCCATATTACATATGAAATATAATTAGCCAAAGTAATCATAGAAATAGAGTTTCAATCATATACACATATAACACAATTCTACAAAGACATAGCATAACCAAGCATAACATTCAATACCTACAAGTTTAAGATAAGTTTACTACCTCATATACTTGACTTTCTTTCACTTTAACTTTGCTTTGCCTCTTTCTTCTTACTTCTACTTGATGCGTGGCTGCCTATTTGGAGTCCACAATCAAATCATAATATCACATAATCATCCATCCATTACAATCTAACTTTCTCTTAAACATTGAGCTCATTTAACTACATTAACCTTCCTTAATCTTAACTAATGGACTTGGCCTTTGAATCAATTGATGTATTGACTTTACCTTACACAATTTCATCTTTTGAATCCATTTATGAGCTTAGAATCATGAAATTCTAACTCCTATGCATTGTTCTGGACAGATTAGAAAAATATGCATAATTCTTCCAAAAATTCTCATTTTGATTCCAATGCTTCCCATACTTGTTTCTCTACTTTATCCCACACAAATTTTCATTTTAAAACCATTGGAAGCATCAAAATCATGAAATTTGAATCACTTTTCATACGAGAGAATAGTAACAGAGAAGAATTCCAAGAATTACTACTTCCAATTCCAATGCTTCCAAGGTTCAAAATCTATCCAATCCTACACAAAATCATCATATAAATTCAATGGAAGTATTAGATCATTGAAATTCTCACATATGAATAGTGATACGTAAAGTAGCAGCCAAGAGCATAAACCCATAATTGGATGCATACTTAGATTTCCAAGCCAATACTACTTGGCTTAAGCTTGCTTCTACTTGTCTAAGCTTTGTATAACATAAAATTCATCCTTTCCCCACCATTTAGCATTTTGTCCAGTAGCATATAGGGAGGAATAAAACATTTTCTAACAATTAAATCTAACAACTAATCCTCCCAACTAGAAGCTTAAACACTTAAGGAGAAAGATTACATTGGATGCTTGCTTATTTGCCTCTTAAGTTGCCTTAGTCTTGGCTTGAGTTTTCATTTTGTAAGAGGTTTCCCATGGTGTCCAAATGCTGCCGTGTTTGCTACTAAAAGTGGGGGATATATATTAGAAAATCTTGGGTTGAAATGGAAGGCCAAGATTGCTTTAGTTACTAGTTGATCTAATGGTCCACACTTGCTCTTAAATCAATCTTGCCCTAGAAGCCAAAGATGACATCATCCATGACATCATCTAGGGACACCTCATAGCACATGTGACAAAATTGCAAGGGGAGGAAGCATCTAGAAAAATTCTAGTCCAATCCGGTACTGGCTCAATCCGATTTCCCAAAAACCAGACTATTTTTTAAATCTAATTTTTCTGACATTCCATAATATACTTTATGATCTTAAATCTAGTATCTAAATTCTTCCTACCATTGACATTCTTATACTGGGTCTAAACTTAATTATAGATCCTTTGGCAAATGACTGAAATGCCCTTGATGTACTATCTTGCACTATACTAATCCTAAGGGCATATACTGACTCTAACTAATCACTAATATACTTGCTTGGACATTTTTTACCTATCCAAATGACCAAAATGCCCTTCATTCATCTCTTGTTCAATATGATAACACAGTGGCATTTTGTAATTTCCCATTTTTCTGGGTCCTTATTAACCCTGGCCCACATACTTATATGAAAATATCATTGGTCCTATGAGGTGCCATTTTGGGCTCAACTACCTTCATGAGCTCAACTCATGAGAAATTCTCTCGAAATGTATTTATTAGGTATTTTAATCAACTGGAAATTCTATAATAAATTCTACAGAACTCCTTTTTGAGTTCTGTCAGTTTTATAAATTCTCATATTAATTATAAGAATTTATTTCCAAATTTCATTTGATTCTTAGGTCTAGAAGATATTGTATTAATTTTTCCTTTCTTCATAAATTAATATCAATTTTTTGGGACCTCAAATCAAAATTGTGTTATGTCAAACTAATCAGAATAATTTTCTCTATTTACTGGGAAAATTTAGGACTAATCTAATCCTGAGTATTTTTAGATTTTTTCTGGCTCAACTTTATCAGAATTACCATTTTGTCCTGGAACTTTTTAAAATTACACTTTAGGCCCTCAGCTTTTCATAATTATACTTAATGGCCCAAAGTTGATCTACTTTCATTTTTCACCATAGAACTTTTAAACTTTTGTTTTAGTCCCTCTCTTTCTTCAAGACTCATATGACCTTCATTATTCCTTCTGATCATCGTCATAATCCTTTCCAATCCTCTTTCCTCTATTAGTCTCTTACATATAGGGAAAAATTAAGATATGACAGATTGCACCTTGAATCTTGACCTACCTACCAAGCTAAATTATGACATCATCCATGACATCACTTAAGGCCATATTTGGCATCTTTCAAAGGGTAAGGGCTTATTTGAAAAATCCAGTCCAATCCGCTACCGGCTCAGTATAATTTCTCAAAAATCAGACTATTTTATGAATCTAATTTTTCTGAGATTCCATAATATGTTTTCTCAACTTAAATCCAGTATCCAAATTTCTCCTACCATTGACATTTTTGGACTTATATTTATCTTCTTATCAACCCTTAGAAAATGATTAAAATGCCCTTGGTTCATTGTCTTACACTATATTAGCCTTAAGAGCATAATTGTCATTTCACACCTTTGTACACCTTTCAGTGCATATACTGACTCTGATTAATTATTCATATACCTTCCTTGGCATTTTCACCTATCCAATATGACTAAAATGCCCTTGATCAATCTCTTATTTATTATTACAACACAAAGAAATTTTTGTAATTTTATATTTTTCAGGATTCCTATAGACACTGGTCCACATGACTATTCAAATATCTTACTAGCCTATGGGACACTAAATTGGGCCTTTACATGGTTCTAATACCTTTATGGCTCAATTGCCATGAAAATTCACTCAAAAGTATGTATCAGGTATATTCTTCTACTATAAATTCTATAAAAAATTCTACAGAACTACTTTTTGATCTCTATCAATTTTATAAATTTATATATTAATTATAGGAGTTTACTGCCAAATTTTAGCTTATTAGGAGATCCAGAAGGTCATCTAATAATCTTCAGGCTCAAATCAAAATTCTGAATAATATGCCTGGCCCAATTACTATTCTCTATTTACTGGTAAAATTCAAAACTACAGCATTTCTGGATAGTTCTATCACAACTTCCTCATAGTTATAATTTTACCTTTAAACTTGTGACAGATTGTATTTTAGTCCCTCAAACTTTTTAAAATTACACTTCTTGGCCCATATTTATCTCTACATTTTATTTTGGCCCTAAAACTTTTCTAAGTTTCACTTAAGTCCTTGAACTATCTATTATTTACAATTTAATCCCTTTCCTTCCTTAAATTGTAACATTTTCCTTAGAGAATCTCATACATATTACATACAAATTGTACATATATACCAGATAAGAAAATTGAGATATGACATTTCTCTCTCCCTTAAAATAAATTTCATCCTCAAACTTTAACTCATACCTTAATCAAACCATTTTGGATATATCACTCTTATACTCTTCTCTATTTCATGACTAAGGTTTAGGGCTACTTTTATGAAATTGCATCTCTTGTCTTAGCATATGTGGAATTTTCTTAATATCCATAGCACTTTACATCCTTCTTGTATTATCATACTCCTTTTCTAATTCACTCGATTAGAGTTAAAGTTTTATTCTTTCTATATTTTTTCTTATATGTCATTTATTCATCTATTTATGGATGGCTCACCATACTAGTCTTGTGAGTAGTGTCCATTTCTTTCATAGATAAGCCTTCAGAAATTTGATAAAATTATGAGGTTTCTGTTTTTCATCATACTTCTTATCTCATTACTTCTTTTTACATATCTTGAGATATCATAAGGCTATCTTGAGATATCATAAGTCTAACATTCTCTTTGACTTACAACTTTGCCAGCCTCTCAGAGAATATTGCTCTCTCAGCGCTACATTATTTTCATAACTATATCTCACTTCATTTCATATTATCTATGTCATGTTCATAGTTCATCATTCATATATCTCATCATTATTAAAGGAAATGTCTTGAGTATTGTAATCATATGTCCATAAGTATTCCAATATCATTTATCTATATAACTATAATAAATATATTCTATCATCTCCTTTGTTCTAACGAATTATCTTTATCTTACCTTAAGCCCTCATTCTACTCCTGACTTTAATAATTGAAAATTAACTAGAGCTAATTATGTCATCAATCTCTAACATGTAAATGCAAATATATCAGGTCTAAAGTAGCTTAATAGTATGCATGTCCTTTAATAACTCAGGCGATCATTAATCTATACTATCTCTTAATTTATCTCAGGCGAGTTCCTTAACTCTCTCTAATCAGGGCAAAAAAATTATTTGTTTAGGGATTCTTACCTGTTGTATTCTATAGACATTCTCTAGCAACATGTTATGGCTTGCCATATCTGTAGAAACTTCCTCGACCTATTAAACAAATCTTATCTCTGTGGTCTTTACCACATATCTCGTATACCTTAGGTACTGATTGCATGTTTGAACTTCTTAATTCATTACCTCTTCTTAACCTCTAATCTTTATATTTTTCTGGGACTATAAACTTTTTTTTTGAAATATTTCATGCCCTTACAGCTCCATTAATCTTAACAAATGGACTTGGTCTTTGAATTAATTGATGTCTTGACTTTACCCTACACAATTTTATGTTTTGAATCCATTTATGAACTTAGAATCATGAAATTCCAGCCCCTTCATGGTCTGCTGTATAGAACTGAACATATGCACATAATTCCTTTAAAAATTCTCATTTTGATTCCAATGCTTCCCATACTTGTTTCTCCACTTTATACCACACAATTTTTCATTTTAAAACCATTGGAAGCATCAAAATCATGAAATTCCAATCACTGTTCATGTGAGTGAACAGTAACCATGAAGAATTTTAAAAACTATAATCTTGGAATTTCAATACTTTCAAGGTTCCAAACCTTTCCAATCCTACACAAAATCATCATACAAATTCCATGGAAGCATTAGATCATTGAAATTCCATTTCCTTCCCTCAAGAATAGTGCAGACTGAATAGGTTTAACCATAGCAAAGTCAAGAATATCAACTTGATTTAACAACCAATCACTTAACTAGCTTGTTTAAGCTTCAATCATATGTTTCTAACTTTAATTTTTTCTTTTCCCTTTCATTTAAGGTATTTGGGTAGCACCACCCCTTAGAGAAAAATCATATTTTCCCCCATGAATACCCTAAGTTCAAGCTCCCAAACCATAGGAAAATAATCTAGGAGAGATTGCTTACCTTTAATCTCTAGCTTGCTTGAACTTTGGTACCTTGAATCTTCTTTGTCTTGGCTTGAGTTTTCATTTTGCAAGAGCTTCCCCAAGGTAATACAAGGCCATGGTTTGGATGCAGATTTGAGGGGGTATTTATAGAAAAATCTTGGTGGAAATCAATGGCCAAGATTAGTTTGTACACTATTTGATCTAATGGCCCACATTTAATCTTGGATTTTACTTTTTCCAAAAGATAATTATAACATCACCCATGACATCATCAAGGGACAACTCAAGGGGACACCTCATGGGGTTATGTGGTACAATTCCAATAGGGGAAAAAAGTTCTAGAAAAATTCCAGTCCAATTCGGTACCGGCTCGGTCCGATTCCCTAAAAATTGGACTGATTTATACATCTAATTTTTCTGAAATTTCATAATATACTTTCTGACCTTAAATCCAATATCTGGATTCTTCCTACCATTAACATTCTTGTACTTGGCCATAACTTAATTACAAATCCCTTGGGAAATGACTAAAATACCCTTAGTGCCCTTTCTTGCACTATTTAACCCTAAGGACATAATCGTCATTTTACCCCTCTTTGCACTGTCTCAGAGCATATACTGGCTCTGACTAATCATATTTATACTATATGACACATTTTTGGCCTGTCTAGAATGACAAAAATACCCTCCATCTATCACTGGTACAATAGGGGCATCTAGGGGCATTTTCATAATCTTACACTTTTTCTGGACTGCTCTGGACTCTAGCTCACTTAACTGTCTCACTACCTTAATGGGCCTATGATGGCAGCATTTACGCCTTGATATGGGCTTATTGCCTTTATTACCTTTATGGCCCAATTCACATGACAACTCTCCTGATCCTATTTATCGGGTATTTTATTTCACCATAAAATCCCGAAAAGCTTCTACAAGATTCCTTTTCTGACTCTGTCAAATTTATAAATTCTTATATTAAATATGAGAATTACCTATAATATCCCATCTGATTTTGATGTCTAAAGAATACTGTAATAATTCTTTTGACTTTAGAAATTTATATCAATTAATCGGAACCTCAAATCAAAATTATGTGTTGCGTTAAACTGATCAGAATAATTTTATCTATCTTCTGGTAAAATTTGGGTCTAATATGATTCTAAGCATTTTTGGCCTGTTTTGGCTCAACTTTTCTCATATTTACATTTAGGTCCCTGAGCTTTTGAATAATTGCACTTTGGGCCCTGAACTTTTAGTTATTTGCATTTAAGTCCCTTAACTTTGGAAAATTACACTTAAAGGCCCAACTTTTATTTCTACCTTTACTTTTTGCCTTCAACCTTTTCTAATTTTCATTTTAGTCATTCTCTTTCTTCAAGACTCATCTAGCCATCATCATTTCTTCTAATCTTCATCATAATCCTTTCCAAACCTCTTTCCACTATCAATATTATACAGATAGGAAAAACTTATGATATGACATTTCTACCCCCTTAAAATAAATTTCGTCCTCGAAATTTACTTAACACCTCAGTTAAGAATCTTGGATAAATATCCTTATTTTCTTTTTGACTAAGGACTGGGGTATCTACTTCTCATTTTCTATTTTGACATTTTAGCGGAGTACCTTTCATGTCCTTAAATCTTCATATCTTTATTATGATCATTCTTCTGTTCTGAATCAACTCAATCAGAGTTGAACTCCCGTTCATTCTATTACTTTCTTGCTATGCATCTATCTATCTATATGGACTTCTCACCATACTAAACTTGTGAGTAGTGTTCATTTCTTTCATATTAAACTCTCTCGAATACTACTATATTTAGGAGTTTCTATTAATAATTCATCATACTTCTTAGAGCAATCATTTATGACTCATCTGAGTATCTAGTGGAATTCTCTGAACATCCACACAACTTCATTTCTCACTTTCATATCATTACATTAATATTCTTCTTATTACTTTCTATAACTCATCATAATACAGAGAGAGGGCTTATGTCATCACTTTTTCTTTTGTTGCTTCACTACTAAATAGGAGCACATAGGAGAATATAGGAGCATATAAGAGCACATACTCTAACATGCATAATGTCTGGCCAACATATTGTAAGACTACGTACCTACTCATGAATGCAAAGCTCTAACATCAAAGCTAAGCATTCCTTCTCTTAATATGCACAGCTCTAACACTCGAATCTTGTACAACTCTATCACATAGAGCTTGCACTGCTCTAACATTCGAAACTTTAGCATATTTTACAAACATATCATAACATAGTATAACATAACGCCTGGCATTTTATGCAAGGAGTGAAAGCTCTCATTTTCTTTTTCAAATGTAGCTTAACATTCAAACACCCTTTTCAAAAAGGGAGCATCTCAATCTGTTTATAGGGCTAACTATAAAGCCACTTCATATTGTACTTCTCAATCCATATCTCTCATAACGTATCTCATTACATACTTTTCATAACATATCTTATTTCATATTTTTCATACCGTAACATGGCATATCTGGCCAAATATGGCTACATCATAGTCTATAATCTTATATAGCTCTTTGCACATATACCAAATTTCTATGGCATTTACACATTTTTCTGTCACTTCCCAGGGGTCACCCATCATTAGGCTACTCTCGCCTGAGCACACATAACTAAAATATGCAGATAAAAATCTGAAGCACTAGTGCTAATAGGCTCCAACCATGGTATTTTACTATCTTAGACCCATCTTATACTTCTTTCTTGGGTCTATCTGGCCTTCTTATCTCTTTATCTACATCTGGAGGATCTATTTGTCTTTCATTCTTATTCTTTGTAATCTTATTGTAAGGATCTCTTTGTTCTTATTTGACCCTTTCTCATATCTTACGAAATATTCTTATAAATCCTTGGGACTCAGATTAACAACTTTAACTTTGATCACTTAGTTCCTATTATATGTAGGAAAATTTTGAGTTCAATCCTTGATAGAAATAAGGCTATCTGAAACTAACATCATGGGTACTCTCTCTGTTATAAGCTAATCAACTTGTGAAGCTTTTATACCTTAACTTTATCCTTGGTATTAATCCTTCTAAAGAAATATTGTACTTATGGCTCAATACTTTCTTTCTCTAGGCTAGGTCTACTGTGACCCTCAGGATCTACTACGATCAACCTCAGCCTCTTCAGGATTTAACGGTGACCCTGGAATTCTATTCTCTGTGAGCAATACTAGGATCTAACTATAATCCTCTGAATTCTACTACGATTCTGTTGTATTATATTTTCATCTCTAGAAGATCTAAACCAATGAACAAAGTTATAAGGTTAGTCACTTCCATATAGTTGTTAACTTCACAGATAATTACCCGAACATGATTACAGAAGCTAATATTATCTATCAAGACTTCACTCATTTCCTCTATCACTTAGGAAATTTTCATACCATTCTCATCTTTCATAACTTTACTATATCTATTACTGCAGAGAGCTACATAGGCTCTACCATGTACATATCTATCCTCATATATTCATCTCATCTGATAGACCTTACTTTACATGAGTTACACTGTCCATTCTCTTGGCTTTATTTTAAAGGCAATCTTACTCTATCGCAAGAGCAATCTAGCTCTATTGTGAGAACGTTAACTTATACCTATAGACATTGCTCTTCCTTAAAGCTGCACTATCTTTCATAAATACTTCTCATTTTATTTCATATTTATAGCACATCACTCATATACCTTACCCCTACTGAAGGGATATATTCTAAGTATCGTAACCATTTATCTATAAATTCACTATTAATCCTCATCTTTAATCTCATTCTTTATCCCATTGACTATCATTGCCTGATCATAAATTTTCTTTCTATTCTTTAGGAATTAACTAGCTAATTATCTCGTTCATTACTTCATCCTTACCAAGTTGAATCATTTAATTGTATGTCGTAGGGCATGGGAGTAACATAACACTCTCATCTGATATACTCTACCGTGTATATACTATGTGAGGGGAGTATTCATTTATCATAGAATACTCTATCATGCATAATATGCAAGGAGATGCAATCATTTAAATATTCTCTAACATGTGTGTCATCATATGACAACTGTAGGGAGATGTGACTATTTATCATAACATATGTCAACATAACCCATATCACTATTACATAATTTGCTCAACTATCCCTTATACTTATATTGCACTTAACCATTAGCTAGGTAAACTTTAAATCATTCTATCTCTTTATAACCATAATCGCTAGGTCCTAATCATCTATTCAAGTACCTAAGTCATTTACTTGTTTCATTAAGGTTGCCACGTTACCCTTTTACTAGGTTATAGACTTAACCCTTCTTTACTCTTTCTTACATAAGGCATGGGGGAGTCACTTTATCTTGGAACTTATGGCTACCTTACTAGGCCATATATTAGATCATTCTTAGGCAAGTCTCATTCTAACTTCTTATTATTCTGTTTAATAGATACTAGCTGCACCAAGTATTTCGTAATGTAGATCAACTCCTGATGATCGTACGGAGGAGCTACTTCTGCACCTCTTCTTAAACTGATCTTCTGTATCTCAGTGTATCATACTATTTAACTTGCTGCACTCCATACTAAACTTTTAACTTATAACCTTCAGTGAGGTCAGCATCTTCAGAGTCAATTAAGACTCATTCATGTCTATACATCATAATCACATTTAAATAGGGAACATAGTCACATACATGTTCAACCAACAATCATATTTCATGTTGCCATAACATTTATACATACATCACATACATGTCAATTATATATTCGGGGTACATTATAACTATCATACATATGAGTAATTACTTTACTTTACACTTTACATATTTACATTACCCCTCATCTACTACATTTCTTTCTAAGAGATCATAGACTGCACATACTTTTGCGTACATAAATACCACCCTTGAATATCAGTTGGCAGATAATTCCCAAATACTCACTTAACTCTATATGCCATATAGGGGTATATGGCAATACCTGACTTACTACCATCTCATACTAGTCTTCTAAGGCATAAACTTGATTCAGGTTAATGCCCTCTACTGTATATCTGTTTATCATCCTTGCTATGGCATGGAGAAATTGTAAGTAAATTGACTGATCTTGATCTCTACTTCTGTCCATCCCTTGACTTAGACTGAGTAATTCACTCTCCACAGCTTTCTTGAGACTAATATAGTCAGCATCATTTGTCTTTAACCAAGAAGGCTAGGGTTGACTAGGACCAGGAACATCACAATGATCCTTTTCTTTAAAGTCATATATTCCTAGACTTTAGGAATGGGCAGGAACTGTCATGAACTTTGCCTGGATATCTAAATTAGGGGCTGTGCTATATTACTCATAATAACTCTATCCTCAAACTCTGGTGGAGGAAGAATCATATCTGGTTTACCCATAATTTAGTATCAGTACTTAGCTTTCTCAGCAATAATCTATCCTCTCATCAGAGAGATATAACTTATATCAGGGTTAGAGGGAACTCTAATAATCTTATACTGTGTATAGTCACTAGACTCAGCATTATCTGGGGTATATATGGCTTTAGTATAAATCTCTACATGACCTCCAGACTTCAAGTTTGAGTCTACAGAAACATCTATAGAATATTCTACTGTAGACTTTCCTGACTAATCCCCTATACTCTCATCTAAAATCTCTTCAATATCTAAGGGATGATCAAAGTATGGATGTACACCATGTCCATACATCACTACTGGCCCTGGGGTCTCCCTTATTAACTAAAGCCTCTTACTTAACTTTATGAAATCCCATATCTACTCCTGCAATATTTGCTTAATTAAGCAATGTTAACTATACCAATAAATACCCTAACTTAATAAAGTACTTACTATTGAGGGTTAGGGTCTGGGAACTATGATAAATCATGCCAGAAACTTCTGCTCTGATACCAAAATATAACATCCTTACTTTTATATGTCTTAGGGACCATTCAGTAGCATTTGGAACCACTTATAAGACCTTGGAAGTCCATTAGCCAAATTTGGAATTTTAATCTTTCTTGAATTATTGTTCATATGGTATTCCAAATTACGCGATGAATTTCAAAAAATCATAATTAATTCTAAAAAAATTGAAATGAAGTTGTTCAAAAATCTACATGAAGATAACAACTTGAAATTTAATAGAAAAATAATTTGCAGACCAAATTTTTTTTCCATTTAATACAGTTTATTCGTTAAAGTTTACTGTTCATTTGGTCAAAAATTATAGAAACAGATTCTGGTCCCTTACTTTGGAAATTCATTTCTCTTTGTACAGATATCGAAATAAGGCATTCTTGGATGCAGATTTGAGGGGGTATTTATAGAAAAATCTTGGTGGAAATCATTGGCCAAGATTAGTTTGTACACTATTTGATATAATGGCCCACATTTAATCTTGGATTTTACTTTTTTCAAAAGATAATTATGACATCACCCATGACATCATCAAGCGATAACTCAAGGGGACACCTCATGGGGTTATGTGGTACAATTCCAATAGGGGAAGAAGGTTCTGGAAAAATTCCAGTCCAATTCGGTACTGGCTCAGTCCGATTCCCCAAAAACTATACTGTTTTATACATCTAATTTTTCGAAATTTCACTTTTTGACCTTAAATCCAATATCTGAATTCTTCCTACCATTAACATTCTTATACTGGGCCATAACTTAATTACAAATCCCTTAGAAAATGACTAAAATACTCTTAGTGTCCTTTCTAGCACTATATTAATCCTAAGGGCATAATCGTCATTTTACCCCCTCTTTGCATTGCCTCAGAGCATATACTGGCTTTGACTAATCATATTTATACTATATGACACATTTTTGGCCTATCCAGAATGACCAAAATGCACTCCATCTATCACTGGTAGAATAGGGGCATCTAGGGGCATTTTCATAATTTTACACTTTTCCTGGACTGCTCTGAACTCTGGCCCACTTAACTGTCTCACTACCTTATTAGGCCTATGATGGTGCCATTTGGGCCTTGATATGGGCTCATTGCCTTTATTACCTTTATGGCCCAATTCAAATGACAACTCTCCCGATGTTATTTATCGGGTATTTTATTTTACCATGAAATCCCACAAAGCTTCTACAAGATTTCTTTTCTAACTCTGTCAATTTTATAAATTCTTATATTAAATATGAAAATTTCCTATAATATCCCATCTAATTCTGATGTCTGAAGAATACTATAATAATTCTTCTGACTTTAGAAATTTATATCAATTAATCGGGACCTCAAATCAAAATTATGTGTTTCGTTAAACTGACCAAAATAATTTTGTCTATCTACTGGTAAAATTTGGGTCTGATCTGATTCTGAGCATTTTTGGCCTATTTTGGCTCAACTTTTCTCATATTTACATTTAGGTCCCTGAACTTTTAAATAATTACACTTTGGCCCCTGAACTTTTAACTATTGGCATTTAAGTCCATTAACTTTTGAAAATTACACTTAAGGGCCTAACCTTTGTTTTTACCTTCACTTTTTGCCTTCAACCTTTTCTAATTTTTATTTTAGTCCTTCTCTTTCTTCAAGATTCATCTAACCATCATCATTTCTTTTGATCTTCATCATAATCCTTTCCAAATCTCTTTTCACTATCAGTATTATCCATATAGGGAAAGCTTAGGATACGACACATGTTGATAGGATAAAAATTCTGTATGGTTTCTATAACATGTTGAGGGTTTTGTGACAACTTTACTATTCATTTTATGCCTATAATTGTATTTTTGTGATAATACATGGTTGTGCTTGGCAATATGCTAATTTAAGGGTAAAATGGTAAATTAACTCCTTCAAATTGCATATATGTTGTTCTTTAGTAACTGGTTGGACTTTTATAATGAGATTTGATGTTGAATTGCAAATATTTTGGAGGAGAACCTAGAGTTAATCTGAGTAGAAAAAGAGATCATAGGACAAAGAGAACCAAATCAAGGATGATAGCCTTTGTGCACCTTAGTTGCCAATAAAGTGTCCACAGTTCGCAACCTCGCTTCTTCTGTGAAGTTTTCCTGCATTTATAGGTTACGAACAAAAATAGGATTTGGTCATGACCAAAGAAGGGAATCAGTGAAGCTGCACATTTTTTATTAGGTTAACTTGACTTTAAAAGGAGAGGGAAATGGAAGGCAACCGGGAGACTAGTTTTTCACTCGATAGGGCAAAGAAGCAGCGCTCCAACATTCTCTCTATACTTTCTCCATAACCTACGCTCATATCTTCCATCGCATTTGTTTTTGCTTTCTTCATGGCATCACATCTGAGCTGCCATTGTAGCAAAGCAGGAGTCATGAGAGGCTAAATCGTTAGTCTCTTGGTGTAGATCACATATCTTGAGCTCATAGACTGCATTGCACTAGGGAGTTTTCTATTTTAATCTCACCTTTTTCATATTTTAGAACTACTAGATCTAGGGTTTTCATTGTATGAGTAGGGATAAGATATCGATTGATAATTTTGAGATTAGGTTTTGTAATTTGACTTGGATGATATAGATGTTGGTTTAATATTAATATTTTTGTTTTGATTTCTGGATAATTAGGTTTTTATCAACGATCATTACTAACGATTAGATTACTAACGATAATTAGGTTTCTCATACCATTGAAAATGTTAGACTGAGTATTTATCTTCCATCCATCCCTTGGAAAATGACCAAAATGCCCTTGGTGTCCTTTCTTGCACTGTACTGACCCTAAGGGCATAATTGTCATTTCACCCCTTTTGTACTGCCTCAGGGCATATATTGGCTCAAATAATCATATTTATACCATGTGTCACGTTTTTAGCCTGTCTCAGATGACCAAAATGCCCTTCATCCATCTCTGGTATAATCTGGGCATCCAGGGGCATTTTTGTAATTATGCACTTTTTCTGGCACTGGCCCCTTCTACTGATAGACTGGTACCCTGGGTTTTGGGCCTTCCTTGGCGTCATTATGGGCCTATATATGAGGTCATCTGATCTCATTCTATCCAGGCTTACATACCGATAAGTTCCATTATCGGATCACGGGTGTTAACAAACTCCCGTCAAAATTCACTGATATGTGAATAACTTTTTATACAGAACTTCTTCTGGAGTTCTGTCAGATCCAGGACATCTGACACTGTAGGGCACAATTTCCTGTAATTTGTCCACTTATATCTGAAGTCCATGAAATCTGATAAAATTTCATATAACTTTTAGACTATCAGATAATTTTCTGCTGTCTGGAGCCCTAATAAAATTTCTGTATCATGCCAGATTAACCAGCATGACTTCCTCTATTTACTGATGGAATGTGGGACTGAAATACTTACAGGCAGTTATAAACCTTTTCTGGCTGAACTTTTCCATAATTACATTTATGTCCCTGACTTTTTGCTTAATTACATTTATGTCCCTAACTTTTTGGATATTTACATTTAGGTCCCTAAACTTTTGGAAATTACAACTTTTGACCCAACTTTTATTTCTACTTTAACTTTTGGCCTTTAAACTTTTCCAATTTTCGTTTAGGTCCCTTTCTTCCTTCAAGACTCATTTAACCTTTATTATTTCTTATGATCTTTGTCATAATCCTTCTTAAACCTCTTTCCACTATCAGTACTATACAGATAGGGAAAAATTAGGTTATGACAGGAAACATGTTATTCATAACATATTCAATATCCTTTATCATGTCACAACATCATTTAATCATTATATACATGTCAACACATAAGCATACTACATCAAACACAGAAAGAGGTAAATCCACTACCTTAAAACTTTATCCTTTTCTCTTTGCTCCCTTTGCATCCAACCAAACATTGGTTGCTTTCTCATCCTCTTTAACTTATTTTCTTTGAAATATCATAGCCCTAAATACAATTACATTGTGTATACAACTCATTAGAGCCATTACTTAAACATGGTATATCAAGTTCCTTAAAACCCCTAACTCTTAACTTAATTATTGGAGTTAGTGGTTTAGCTTTGTAATAATTATTTCCTTAAACCAACCCTACATAATTTTGTCCAAGGAATCAAAATATGAGGATATAATTTCAAAATTCTAACTCCTCCCTTAGCTATTATACAAAACCAAAGCATACCCTCTTTATTTCTAAAATTCTCATTTTTATTCCAATGCTACGAATACTTATTTCTCTACTTTATCCCACATAATTTTTCATTTTAAACACATTGAAAGCATCAAAATTATGAAATTCTCATATATGAATAGTAATTTATACAGTGGCAGCCAAGAGCATAAAACCCTAATTTCATGTATACTTGAATTTCTAAGCCAATACTACTTGATTCAAGCTTGTTTAAACTTGTCTAAACATTCCATGAGTTAAAATTCGTATTTCCCCTTTAATTTCATATAATGCCCATCAGCTAACATGGAGAGAAAAATGGTGTTTTAACCATTCAAATCTAACAGAAATCTTCCTACAACACAATCTTAGATTTGCGTTATTCTTGCTTGAGATTTCTTTTTTCAAGAGATTCTCCAAGCTTTCTAATGCCTAGAGTGTTGCTGCTGAAAAGGGGGTATTTATAGATTTTTGCTTGGCAAATCAAGAGTTAGGATTACTTTGTACATTATTTGATCTAATGGCTAAGATTGCACCTTGAATCTTGACTTGCCCACTGAACCAAATTATGAAATGATCCATGACATCACTTAAGACCATGTTTGGCATCTTTCAAAGGGCTTGTTTGGAAAATCCAATTCAATCTAGTATCGGCTTGATCCAATTTCTCAAAAATCAAACTGTTTTATGAATCTAATTTTTTTGAGATTCCATAATATGTTTTGTGACCTTAAATCTAATATCTAGATTTTTTTACCATTGATATTGTTGGACGGGTATTTATCTGCTTATCATCCCTTAAAAAATTGATTGAAATGCTCTTAGTTCACTGTCTTATACTATATTAGCCTTAAGGGCATAATTGTCATTTTACACCTTTTTACACCTTATTAGGGCATATACTGACTTTGATTAGTCATTCTTGTACATGCCTTGACATTTTGACCTATCCAAAATGCCCTCAATCCATCTCTTGTTCATTATTACAACACAGGGATATTTTTGTAATTTTATATTTTTGAAGGTTCCTCTAGACACTGGCCTACATGACTGTTCAAATATCTTATTAGGTTTATGGGATGCCAATTTAGGCCTTGACATGTCTCCAATACCTTTATAGCTCAATTCCCACGAAAACTCATCTAAAAGTATTTATCTGGTATATTATTCTACTATAAATTCCTTAAAAAAATCTACAAAACTACTTTTTGAACTGTCAGTTTTATAAATTTCTATATTAATTATAGGAATTCATTGCCAAATTTTATCTAATTAGGAGATCCAGAAGGTCCTATAATAATCTCCAAACTTTATAAATTAATATCAATTATCTCACCCCTTAAATCAAAATTATGAAAAATATGTCTGGCCCAATTACATTATCTATTTACTAGTAAAATTTAGAACTGTAACATTTTAGATAGTTTTGGGCCTTTTCTGGCACAACTTCCTCATAATTACAATTTTACCTTTGAACTTTTAATAAATTATATTTTAGTCCCTCAAACTTTTTAAAATTACACTTCTTGGCCCAATATTTATCTCTATATTTTATTTTGGCCTTAGAACTTTTCTCATTTTAATTTAAGTCCTTGAACTTTCCATTATTTACAATTTAATCCCTTTCCTTCCTTAAATTTCAATATTTTCCTTAGAGAATCTCATACATATTACATACAAATTGTGCATACATACCATATAAGAAAATTGGGATATGACAAGAAAGTAGTAAAGATTCCTAAGTTTAGAGCCGAACAGATTCACAGGATGAGAATCTCTTTCCCTCTCACTGATGGAGGAAATAAGACTTAAAATGATAAAGGGAAGAAGCTAGTACAAGAAGAAGATGAATCATCTATTGCACTATCTATTCCTACTACACCATCAGCCACTGTTCCTATAATTATTCAACAAGAATTAAAGAGTTTTGAAGAAAAGGTACAGCTCCTGACTTATAAAGGAAATAAAAACATTGTGCAAATGCTAAATGAGGTTGGAGCTAACCTAGAAAATAAGTTAGCTTTAGAAATGGCCCAGAGGCATGAAACAACAAATGAAAAAATTCAATCTCTTAAGAAGATTGTTGAAGCCCAGAAGTTTACCATTGAGATTCTAGGTACATAAATTATGGACCTAAAGAGAAAGATGGTTACTTCTAACACTGTCTTTAATTTAGGCGATCTTCTATGCACCTTTGGATCCTAGTCTCAGCCTCCTTCCACTCAAACTTAACCTTCTCTTGTTCCAATTCACTTGTCTGATTCTATTGCCATTGCATAAACCATTCCTTCTTCCTTTGAACCTTAAGCCATAACTATTGTTCCTCTCTCTACTTTTTGTTTCACAACCTTTCCCTCTACCTCAACCTCTTAGCCCATTCTTTCTCAAGCCACTAAGGAAGTTCCTGCCTCAAAATCCACTAAGTCACTATCTCCACCACTACCTAATCTACCCTTGATCCTCCATTTCCTCCTTCTCAACCAACTGAACATAATTCTCCACCTACTACTGCATAACAAACGGATCCTCAATCTTCCATAAACTCCATTGTTGATTATTGACAAAATAGGGGAGAATTGAGATGAACTTGAATAATAGTAGTGGTATTTGCATCATTAGGTGTGATTGATTGTTATTGATTTATTATCTTATTATTTGTTAATTTATATTGACTTCTTAATGCAAATTTGTTTTTGACTTTGCTAGTTTGTGTTTATCATTCTTTTCTTATGCATTATCTTATTTAAATCTCTTTAATTACTCTATCCTTTATTAGTTCAACTATCAGGTTTTGCCATCATAAAAAAGGGGAGAAATGTTAGACTCCAATATTTTGATGATGACTATAGAGAAAAATACTTTAAAAATTGAGAAAGAGCATTTATCGATATGCCATTCGATAAATAAAGAGGAAGTTTGTAAAAAAATTGATTTATGGAGTATAGCTATCGAAGACCTATTCGATAAGCTTGCTTATTGATAATACCTTAGATAAAATTAACTCTTGAGAAAACTTTGAGTCTTATTTTAAAACCATTCATAGACTTATTCAATAAGGGTATTTATCGATAAAGCCTTCAATAAATTTGAAAATGACTCAGTGAATTTATTGAAGTCATTTATCCAAGTATTATCGATAAGAATGTTAATTGATAAAACCTTCAACCAAGCAAGAATAGTTTTGTAAAAAACTTGTTTAAGAGAATTTATCGAAATACTATTTGATAAATGGGTTTATTGATAAGATATTTGATAAATGAAGTATTTCAAATAAAAAAGGACTTGTCAATTTATTGATAAATTGTTTGATAAATATAAATCATATAAAGTTTATCTAAGAGTCAATTTATAAAAGAACTATTCCATAGGTCTACTTATCGAATAACTCTTTGATAAGAATGAGAAAATTTCATGATAGACTCGCTTAACTTAGACATTGCTTCAAAAAGATATTTGAAATAATTTATCGATAAGTTATTTGATAAGATTATTTTTTGAATAATCATTTGATAAATTATATATAGAAAATTTAAATTAAGTATG
Source organism: Leucaena leucocephala (assembly GCA_037074615.1). NCBI lineage: Eukaryota > Viridiplantae > Streptophyta > Magnoliopsida > Fabales > Fabaceae > Leucaena > Leucaena leucocephala. Next base: position 18,483,192 of record CM073515.1, on the reverse strand, counting down.
ATTCAATTATGATATTTATCGATAAGCTATTCAGATAGATTATTTATCAATAAGAGGTTCAACTATTTTATAAAGAATTTCATTCAAGTCTTATCGAAGTCCCTTTTGATAAACTATTTTATCGATGAACTCTCCAAGAAATGCTAATAGATTTTGAAATGATTTTTAGAATCAGATTTTGATACAACGGTTTAAACATAGTGTAATAATTCCTATATGATTATTATCATTATCTATTACACTCAATACTTTCCTAGCATGTTTACATTACAAATTCAAATGGAGAAGTTGTGGCCAAAAAGTTAACTGTCAGAGCAATGCATTTAATGCTATTACCTACTGTTGCCAACCGCTAATAGCTTTGTCTCCACTTTACTCAAATGCTTTACATGTCTAACGGATAACTTACGAGCTGATGCTATAAATACAAGGCGAATTGAATGCTAGAGTAAAGAAGCATAACTACCTATGAAAAACATTTATCTCACATTCAATCTTATTCTCTAAGTGTTCAGTGCTTATACTCTATTATCCTTTATTTTCAATTAACATGAATAGAGAGTTTCTCTAAGAGAGAATTCATTGTTCTTCAGTTATTGTCATATCTTCTCTGAGAGAGACTTGTCAATTCTCTATTTTCATTTTTAGTCTCAAGAGTGTGGGTGTTACGTCCTAATTTTTCCTTATCTGTATAATATTGATAGTGGAAAGAGGTTTGAAAAGGATTGTGATAATGAATAGAAAGGAAAAATAATGATTAGATAAAGGTATAAAGATGAGGGACTAAAATGAAAAGTTTAAAAGTTCTAAGATGGAAAGTATGAAGTAAACAAAAGCTTTGGGCATTAAGTGTAATTATAAAAAGTTGAGGGCCTAAAGTGTCATTTTTAAAAGTTCAAGGAAAAAATAGTAATTATTGAAAGTTGAGCAAAAAAAATGCCCAGAATCATATTAGTCTCAAATTTTTCCAGTAAATAGAGAAAATTATTTTGATCAGTTTGAAGCAACACATAATTTTGATTTGAGGTCTCAAAAAATTTATATTAATTTATGGAGAAAAGGAAATTAATACAGTGTCCTCTAGACCTCATAATCAGATAAAATTTTGGCACTAAATTTCTATTATTAATATAAGAATTTATGAAACTGATAGAGTTAAAAAAGGAGTTTTGTAGAATTTATTATGGAATTTACAGTGGATTAAAACACCCGATAATTAAGTTTCAGGAGAATTTCTCAGGAGTTTAGCCATGAAGGTAGTGGACCATGTAGAGGGCCCAAAATGGCATCTTATAGGCCTAATAATATTTTTAGATAAGTATGTAGGCCAGGGCTAATAAAGATTTAGAAAAATATAAAATTACGAAAATGTCATTAAGTATGCCATTGTGTTGTGTCATTGAGTTAAAGTTAGACAAAGGGTATTTTGGTCATTTGACTAAGGTTAGACAGTCAATTAGAGTTCTTAGAATAGTTGATCAAGGTCAAGGAATACTCTGATAATGTGTGAAAAGATGATAATGCCCTTGAGGTATTAAAGTAAATAAAGAGGAACTAAGGGGTGTTTTGGTAATCTACCAAGGGATCTGTAATTAAGTTTAGACATAGTATAAGAATGTCAATGATAGGAAGAATCTGGATACTGTATTTAAGGTCAAAAAGCATATTATGGAATCTCCAAAAAATTATATTCATAAAATAGTCTGGTTTTTGGGAAATTGGACTAAGTCAGTACCGGATTGGACTAGAATTTTTCCAGACGCTTCCTCCCTTTGTAATTTCATCGCATGGTCTTTGAGGTATCCTTTTATGATGTCATGGATGATGTCATCTCATTAGCTTTTAGAGCAAGCTAATCCAAGATCAAATATGAGCCATTAGATCAAATAGTACACAAAGTGATGTTGGCATTTATTTTCCATGGAATTTTTCTATAAATACACCCTTTTTTCTGCACAAAACGATGGCCCTTGGAACCCTTAGGGAGGTGCTGCTCAAATGAAGAGTCAAGCCAAGAAAAAGAAGATTCAAGGTACCAAAGTTCAAGCTAGCTAAAGATTAAGGTAAGTGATCTAACCTAGCTTGTTTTCCTTTGATTTGGGGGCTTGAACTTAGAGTTTTCATGGAAGAAAGTTGAGTTTTCTCTAAGGTGTATATGCTGTCCAAAACCTTAGATGAAAGGAGAAAGAAGAAATTAAAGTTAGAGATATGTGATTGAAGCTTAAATAAGCTAGTTAGGTGATTGGTTGTTGAATCAAGTTGATATTCTTGACTTTGCCATGGTTGAACCATTTTGGTATGCACTGTTCATGATAGAAGGAGATAGAATTTCAATGATTTAATACTTCTATTGAATTCATATGATGATTTTATGTAGGATTGGATAGGTTTTGAACCTTAGAAGCATTGAAATTTCAAGTTATAGTTTTGAAGTTCTTCTCTATTACTGTTCACTTGTATGAACAGTGATTGGAATTTCATGATTTTGATATTTTCAATGGTTTTAAAGTGAAAAGTTGTATGGGATAAAGTAGAGAAACAAGTTGGGAAGCATTGAAATCAATATGAGAATTTTTAAAAGAATTATGCATGTTTTTTAAATCTATCCAGAACATTCCATAGCAGCTGGAATTTCATGATTCTAAGCTTATAAATGGATTCAAAAGGTGGAATTGTGTCGGGTAAATTCAATACATCAATTGATCTAAAGGCCAAGTCTATTAGTTAAGATTAAGAAAAGTTAATGTAGTTAAATGAGCTCAATGTTCTAGAGAAAGTTAGATTGTAATGTAATAGATGGATGATTATGTGGTGTTAGAATTTGATTGTGGACTCCAAAGAGGCAGCCACACATCAAGAAGAAGTAAGAAGAAAGAGGCAAAGCAAAGTTAAAGTGAAAGAAAGTTAAGTATATGAGGTAGTAAACTTATTCTAAACTTGTATATATTGAATGTTATGCTTAGTTGTGGTATGGTTTGGTTGAATTGTGTTGCATATGTGTTTATGATTGAAGCTCTATTTCTATGATTACTTTGGCTAATTGTATTTCATATGTTAGTGGAAGTAGGCATATTACACAATATTAACACTTTCACAAGCAAGCACAAGTATTTACATTAATGTATGCATTATTTAATACCATTTGCTACTGAGATTTCCCTAGGAATCTCGCCCCTCCATGTAATCTTAACCCTAGTAGGTTTATGAATGATGAAAGAGGATGATGAAGCATGAAGATAGGTTAGGGATTGGGTAGTATAAATCTTATGTGAAAAATCGTTATATGAAATGTTACGATATGACCAATATAAGTAGTGATGGTCATGATGTAATAAAAAATAGTATATCTTTAGTTAATTGTATGAAATTTTACAGACATTTTGTTAACATGTTAAGCTTCATTTTGACACTAAGAACACCTTATTTCGATTTTGTTAACATGTTAAGCTTCATTTTGACACTAAGAATACCTTATTTCGATGTATGTACAAAGAGAGTGAATTTTTCAAAGTAAGGGACTAGAATCAATTTTCAGAATTTTTGACCAAATGAACAGTGATCTTTGACAAATAAACTATATTAATTGATTAAGCATTTTTTTCTAAAAATTATTTTTCCTTAAATTTCAAGATGTTATGTTCACGTAATTTTTTGAACCACTTTATTTTGATTTTTCTAGAATTAATTATGATTTTTTGAAGTTTGTCGCCTAATCTGGAATACTATATGAACAGTAACTCGAGAAGAGTAAAATTCTAGATTTAGCTAATGGACTTTCAAGGTCTTGTAAGTGGTTCTAAATGCTATTGAATGGTTTCTAAGATATACAAAAGGATATTTCAGTGGGACTCTTGAGTAGTGTGTGACATTATGGGTTATAAGGGTGGGTGAGATGGAATTCTCACGGTGATTGTACTGAGGCACCAAGAGCTTGTGTAATCTTGGAAGATATAGTGAAAAATCTAAGAGGAATTCTGAGGACTAGAAGTAGGCCAAGTGGTTAGACCGAACTAGGACAAATCCCCAGTGTCAACTTATTCCTTCTATTACTCTCGGTTATATCATTTTTAAATTATCTATTTCTTTTTCAAAGAGTTTTTAAATTTTTAAGAATCACCAAATCACTCCTTCTTGGGTATAACTGCCAAAACTTACAATTAAGCATTTGAGATTCAATGGTGTCCACAGCTGATGTAGGGTATAGAGCATTTTAATCATAAATGGCTCATCTTGCCATGACCTTCTCTTGAATTCTCAACTTCTGTTGCTCCATCCCAACCTATTGCTATCTTGTTGTGTTGCTGAAGGCTCTAGGGAAGCCAGAACAGGAGAGCAACAAGTAATGGGTTCAAAGCTAGTGTTGAAGATTATAAATTGACTTTTTATATTCGTGACTATGAAACTAAAGAAAGTGATATCTTGGTAGCATTCAGAGTAACTACTCAACCTAGAATTCCTCCTAAAGACGCAAGTGTCGTGGTAGATGCTGAATCTTCTACTGCCACATGGACAACTATGTGGACCGATAGGCGGTTTTTAATTTAAGGCATTTTAATGCTTATTATAGAACAATGGAGTTTTAATTTTTGGAATAAATTATAACCAATCATGCTATGAAACAGAGCCACTACTCTTGTTTATGTCTAAGAACAAGGAAGGATCTTCTAACAAAACCTTGTGAAAATGAAAAGCTCAATAAAATTGATGTTATTTGGTGCTTTATTTGATGGTTTTACATACATTTTAGGGTTTTATTGCATCCATTTGTTCTTACTTGAGTTCTAGAGTTAATTGCATTAAATAGTGGCTAAAAGAATATTTCAAAAATATTTTGTGCAATTACTTTTAGACAATTATTTTCTTAGAATATTTGGTGCTAATGGCAATTAAGGATCTAGGAATTAATGTTAAAGAAGGACCTGAGGATTTCAAAATGGCAACTAGGGAGCTTAATGAAATGCAAGTTTTTATGTTGATGACATATGGTATGCCACGATAAACGATGTAGTTCTACAACTTTCAATTTTCTGGTTTTGGAGATCCAATGTCATTACCTACTCACCCAAACCAACCCAAGTCAACCCTAACCTGATTCCTCTACCTTCTTAATTGACTTATGGTCTCCATTTTGAGGACTTATAGAGATTTCCATTTGTATTTGAGTTTTGAGCATATGTATTTGAATATTTCTAATTAGATGTTCAGTTTTACATTATGCTTTGAGATTGCATTAACTCACATATCTTAAGAACAATTTCAATTCTTATTAGCACAATTATCACCCCTACATCTCTTATGACAAGAATCCATCATATATATTCATTATTACATGCATATAGTACTTTCTATTCTTCCTATTCTATTACACCTATTTCCAACACTACAAGTTTATAAAGCCCTCTTGATTAAAGAATACATATGTAACTGATAGTAGAGACTTATGACTATTATAAGCCTATGGTAAGGGATAGTATAGGCAGGTTTGAGTGAAAGAACCCATAAAAGGTAAGATGAGTGAAATAAATATATCCTTGAGCATGCTCTCTTCTATCCTGTTCGTCTATCTTAATTGTATTCATAGAGAATGATCGCATTGCATTTGTTATTATGTGATTATGGTTAACTTGAAGGATTTGATTGATTTAATTATCGCTTTCGTGCTCGAACTTGTTTGAATCTTCTATTTATTTTCACTATCTAACACGATGCTCTTTATTCTTTGCTTAGGAGTGCAAAGGTTTAAGTGTGGGGAATTTGATGAATCTATATTTTATCATATTATTTTATATATATTTCAGGAAATTGATCATATTTAATAGGAATTATTGTAGTAGTTGTGGCTATTTTGTTCTTTAATTGATTATATGAATTAAATGATTAAAATATCCTTTTCTTGTATTTTTATTGATTTATTATTTCTCTTGATTAAATTGATTTGCAAAAAGATAGTTTATTTTTATGTATTTCATGAAATTAGAAAAAATAAATAAATGATGACTAGGACCTACATCAACTACTACATAATTATATTATATAAGAAGATTAATTGAGAAATTGTCAAATTGAATGAGAAAATTATAATATATAATTAGAGAAAATCAAAATACCTCCAATAATCTTATATTATATTATATTTTATTAATTCATTCTTTTAATATAATATTTTATTATATTAGTATTATGTTATATATCATTTGAATTGATTCAAAAGATAATTTTTCAATATCTAACATTTGAATCTAATCAAAGGATAATGATAAATATTTTATCTTTTCCTATTTTCTTATTAATTGTTTTATCTCTTTTATCCTATTACTTTTTATTTGAATTGTTTATAGGATATTTGAGTTTAAAAATATTATCTCTGGAGATATTGGAAAAGATGATAGCTTGAAAGGATACTGAAGATAAATGAAGATTATCATTATATTTTGAAGACCTATATCAATAGGATTATCTCCCAAAGGCTATATAAAGGACCCTAAGGCTCCTCCATTCAAGACACCAATCACCACCATCAAAATCATCTTCTTCATCTCTTTCACAATTCTGTCCCTTTCTGAGTTCTTGAAAAAAGATGTAGTGGCTTGAGTTTGTGTACTGTAGATTTAGGAGTTGAATAATTTTATGTTTTGACTTTTTCCTTTATATAAAGTTATGATTTCCTAGATTTAGGTTTTGAGATTTGTATATGTTGGACCTAGGGTTTCGATTGAGACACTTTTGTGATCAAACCCTTATGATTTATTATTTCAATTTATGATTTAATGTTCTTTATTTAGTTTTCTCTTATAATTATTCATATTGGATTCACTTGTTTAGTTATAGGATTTTCGATTGAATATCCATGTTAGAGGAACAAATGATTTATTGTTTAATTTATCATATGCTAAATGAATCTTCACTAATCATTCTTGATACAATTGTATGTTAGATCTAAGTATAATTGTGGATTTTATTATTATGACTATGATGATTGTCTGGGGTTTGCATATTTAGGACTTAGTATATATAATTGTTATAACTCTAATATATTATTGAATGATGATAGCCACGTATCAATCCTTATGAGTGCTCTTTTTATTGGTGATATTCTTCTATACTATTACTTTATTTTATTTTATTATTATCTCCTTTTATTTTCTAAAAGTTATGAATTAATTTCTCTTCTACTATTCTTCCTTCTCACACTTAGTCTAATATAGAGTTAGGCCACCCATTGACTCCATGTAAAGAATATGACCTAGGTTGACCTCTATACTATATAGAGATTAATTTAGTAAATAATTTGAGTGCTAATGACAAGCAACATCACTAACCTTAAACATTGACTACTTTGAATTAAGTGCCTTGTCTCTTCTTTATGCTTGGTTGAGTTTTCAATCCTCAAGAGTTTCCCCTCTTATGTGTGGTGCAATATGAAGGAATAGAGGGAGGTATTTATAAACATTTTAAGGGTTCTTAGGGCTAATTCACCCTTTGAAATTGTTAATTATTAGAATGGCTTAATCCTTCCTCTATTGGTTGATTTTTAGATTAATTATACTTAATCATCATTAACTTAATTCTTATATTATTTTAATGTAAATAGCACATGATATTTCTTCCTCCTTCTTAGTGCCATGTGGAGGGGATGTTGGTCCCATAAGGACACCTCACATGCCACCTCATATTATCTCTTGAATTAACTTTTTTTTAAAAAAAAGAAATTATCTCTTGTATTGCAGCAGGTGAGTCATTCGCAGTTTCTTTGTAGCCACTTTGTTCAGCGTCCTTTGTTCTCTTGAGATCAATAAATCTATATGCATCAGCAGACAGTCGACAGCCAGCAGCTCGAGCTTCTTGCATGATATTTAAAAATGCAATTAGCATAATGTCATCACATGAAGTAGAAGCATGTTTGTAATACATCGGAAAAACATGTATCTATTCCTTATATCTTTGATACCAAAATGTATAGTAAAATATGACAACTATATAACTTTTGCAGCCAATTGTACTCCTTCAATCTTTAATATATAACCTAATTGAGGAGTTGATCTTTGCCCTAAATATAAGACCTATTTTCTATATTTATCAATATTTTTCCAAATTACTCCTATTGATACTCCCTCAACAATAATAAAGTAAGGGAGAGAGGGAATTAAGGAATATGATTATAATATTTTAGAAAAAAATGACATATTAACTAACTTACCTAACTTCTTTAATCTAATCAAATTAGTTAAATAGATCCTATATTAAGAACGAGAAGAGTATGATTATTCAACTAAATATGGAGGAAACAACCACAGATATAGTGTTATTGGTTAGCAAAATCCTCCATAAAGTGTAGCTCTAATGGAGGAAACAGTCACATGAAGGAGAAAGCAAAACCACAGTACCTAACTAACTCAGAATCTACCTTCCTTTTCCCGCCAGTATGGCATCCCAAATAGCCACCCTCCTCTCACTCTTCTAACAAACCACATACAAAATACCCCAATTACCCTTTTCTACTTGACTGCACCCTTACCACATACAAAACACTTGCTTGGATGAAGTTTGATTAAATGAGCTCTAAACTGGTGATGGTCAACATCTACTCACCAACTCAAGAGGAAGTGTTGGAGAACAAGCTGTTTAGATCATCCAACCATTGCTATTACTTAGCTTTATTCGATGTTCATTTTCTGTTAGTTGATATTAGTTTTAAATATCTAAATATTTTAGATTAGGTTGACATCATCAAAAATGAGGAGTAGAATGCAAAACCTGGAGATCTTGTATTCTCTTGACAATACGATGTTCAATAATACTTTTGAAAAATTCCTTGTGCTCTTCTTTTGAGTGAAACCGTATGAAGACTCTATAGCGCTGACACATTTGTAGCTCTTCAGGTGTAAGAGATTTCTCAAAGGGGTCAGCACAAAGCAAATTTCTTTCAAGGATAAAATTCTTTCTTCGTTTTCATTCATCTAACCTGCCCAGAAATTTCCTAGACTTGTATATCAGATATGGTTAAAACTGAAATCTCAAGATGAAAAAAAAATGCCAAAATATGTTATACCATATTTTAGAAGTCAATGGCAAGAATGTAAGAACTACAGGTCATTAATTTGTTGGTCCACATACTCCTTTTAAGCTCTATTATATTTGTCAAGGTTATTTTGTGTGGTATGAGTATTAGTGGCCAAAGTAGAACTAGGGGCAATGAGTTCCTGGTCTAATATAGCTTGATTGTCATACAAATCATGAATGAGGAATAAGGAAGAATACAAGTGTAATATTGACTAACCCAACATTGAATTGAAATCAACATAAACTTTGAAAGATTGATAGCTTCCAAAATCTTAGTCATGCTTATCTTCCTTCTCTCTCACCTATTTTTTTTATACTTCCTTTTCTACCCCCTTCTCATTTTTAACTACTTCAAAATATGAGCACTAAACTCTGAGAAAGTTCAAACTAACCTCCACGAAAGCTAACGGGCCATAGTAAATAAGAGAGAGGGTCTTTGTGCCTTACGATGCAATTTAAGAAGCCTAGAGTTAGAAAATTTATCACTAAATTCTCTGGATAATGGTTATTGGCTTCAGGACAGACTGAAACAAAGAAAACCATGCACAACAGTGTGAAAAACACTAAAAAATAATCTTCTAGAGCATCTGGAGTGTGCTGGAGCGTGAATCTGACATGCAAAGAACTCTGTCAGGATCATATGTGCAGAAATCTTTGCCAGTGAGTGACAGCATGTATGGCGGCTAGCAGTGATGGGGTTTGGTGGACAGGTTGCATTCGAACAGAGGAGCTTATGGTGGCAGTGGTTTTGCATCAGATCTTGGGAGTATACTTTCTGGCTTTGCTAGCATAAGATCAAGTACTTAGATGGAGTTAGTGTTATTTTGTGAGGTCTAAGCGTCAGAAGGGAAGTGGAACCAATCTCTGGTGACAAATTAATGTGAAATAGATAGGGGAATATAACGAAGACCAGAGGAGGGAGAGACAACAAGGAAGAAAATATTGACAAAGAAGGAGGGAGAGATAGAAGAATAAAGGGAAGCAAGAAACTGAAACATTCAACTTTTTGTTCAATCTGCCCCATAGTCTCACCCTAACTTTGCACTAGTTATATATCCTAGTTTAAAAATAATAAAAGACAATAATTATTATTTTAGGGTTTGGGAAAATTTTAAATTTCTGCTCTATTGTCTATGGCTGAAGACCCTAACAATCCTATGATCTAAAACTGGGGCAAATATTGTTGATGATCCACACTTAATGACCAGATCAGACAATAAATAAAATACAAAATAGGAATATACAAATTATAGAAGACCAAATTAAGGACCATTACCACATAAAACAAAAAAGAAAATGAGAAATAAATAAATTGACCTTGCATATAGAATTCCGTTTGATAAACAAGGCTAATAAAAAAATGAAGAAGTGAACAATTATGGGAGTCTAACATAAAACATTGTCACAAATACCCTTTTGAGTATATATGGAGCACTTGTAGTTTCAATAAACATTCAGCTTCAGTATCAGTGTCCTTAAATTCCATATCTGCTAATACTTGTTCTGCCTCATTGTTCATATTCAATCTCAAATTCTTCCCTCTTCAAATTGTATCCACTCAACTCCATCACAGAAGGCCCATCTTCCCCAGATAACTTGGGTTTTTTCTCTCTAATGCTTCGATCTGCTTGAGACTCCACTTTAAAAAAAATTAAAACAAAATGAAAAAGGGCCATTCAGCGTCAACAGTTCAGTGAAAACTTGTCATATCCCATTTATCAAGTAGTGAACTCATAAAATAAAAAATATTCATAACGTTTTCCATTTGAACGAGAGCACTGGATAATACAAAAACTACTTTTCCTACCCAAAACAACAAAAAAATATGACATGAATAGTGTATCTAAATAACATGGTTATGGCATTATTTAGAAATGAATAAAAGTGACAATTACCTATCTATTATATGACCTGATGTATCGAGTATTTAAGATCAATACAAAAACTTAGCCAAAAAAAAGGGGAGGCATAAAACACCATCATTGAGACTTGCAATGGTATACACAGGTGGGAGGGAGGCAATTCTGTTAGAGAAGACCATGATCTATGCTAGAAGGCAGTAGCAAAGACAGGAACAAATTACCAGTTGGCTGAGTTATGGGCTAATATGATGTACAATACAAAAAACCAAAAAAGGAGGTGAACGCTAGAGAACCTCTTTTCTCCCTTGTTTTCCTTTTCCTCTTTTGTGACCATAGGTTCTGTACTTTTTACCTTCCACTCACTGTTGCATAGGAATTACAGGTGTCTTTTGCATAAACATATGAGGAATTCACGGTATCCATCATTTACAGCTTAACTAAATTTGTAGGGCAAAATCTTTCCAGCATAGTTCAGCATAAGTACCTTCCATTTTAAGCCTGTTATTAATTTGGTTAGCATTGGAAGCATTCTTAAATGAACTTGAATAAGCTTTGGCAGGAACTGTGCCCATATCCGCACCTACAAGTAATTTTTGCAAATATATATCAACCATACAAATTTAAACCCAATAACATGAAATGTAAGTAGAACCTGGTTTGGACAGACTTTTTTGAGCTATATGATTATTGTACCTGAAGTTAAGCTAGACAATGTTTGGTTAGCGGGTTCTTCCTTTTTAGATTCCTCTGATCTGATATATAACGAGAAGAATTAGCTTAAAGATATAACTAATTAATTTAAATGATCAGTTTGAAATGGTGAACTATACTTTATTCCTGCTGAAAAGTGAGGCTCTTCTTTCAGTGAAAGCTCTGCATTTGGAGAAAGTTCTGCACAAATGAGAACTTACTTATGTCCCTACGAATGACTTCCCAAAATTTGACAATTTCACATTGCAAAAAGTAGCCAATGAATCAGAGAGCACACATGCTTGCATTAGTTAAGCAGAACAAAGAACGATTGTTAGGCGTGATACTATCAATATTATTAGCATGGTGCACCTCAAGTAGGGGCAGAAGTGGATCTTAAGGAGCAGTCTTGGGAAGTTTTGAAGGGTTTGGTTTAAGGCATACCACAAGATGAAAAGATTTTCATTGGTGGGAACCTTAATGGACATGTTGTTAAGGAGGCTGGATAATATGCAAGAACTCATGGTCATTTTGGTTTTGGGGAACTAAATGATAAACAATATATTCTTGATTTATCCCAAGCATATAATTTCAAGATTTTCAACCTTGTTTTAACAGGCAGGATAAGCATTTAATCACAAACAAAAGTGGAGTTTTAACATCACAAATTGACTTCTTTTTGGTAAGGAATCTTGATGTAAGACTTTGTAAAAATTGCGAAGTAATTTCTGGGGATGATGTGACAACACAACATAGGCTCTTGGTGTCCTTGATGTGCATATCAAGACTAACAAACAAAAGCACCGATAAGTTTTAAACCTGAGGGTTAGGTGGTGGCAATTAAAATATTTTCTTCATCTACTTTACTTGATAATATATATAAGATTAAAATTACACTTAAATGATGGGATCATATCATACAACAGATTATACGCTTTGACCAAAAATCAAAGGGCCTTTAAGACATTTCATCCATCACTCCAAGAATTCTCAACCATTCATTTTCTTTACAACTTTTATCATTGGGTTACTTACCTTTCTTAACATCGCCATACTCTTTGGCCATGGCAAGGAGCTCCTCTTTGCTCTTTCCCATGACACAAGACAAATCCTAGATGCAAGAAAAATTACTCTAACATGAAAATACTAGTTAAATGCATAAATATCAATAACAAAATTCTCACGCAATCTTACAGGGAAAGGAAAGCATGGTGAATTCATGTAAAAAGCATTATAGTGGTCAATACATTCAGACTTGCGTTTTGTTCCAACACATCATGCCACTTCAGCCCAATTGCCAAATCCATACATTCTAATGCCCTAAAATAAGAGAACTTCCTTAGGATCCCCAAACTTTGTTAACAAGTAAACAATTATAACAACAGATGTCATTTAACATATGCAATAGTTGAAAACAATTAGGGCACATTGTGCCTTAACAAGCAAACAATTAGAACAACAGATGTCATTTAACATATGCAATAGTTGAAAACAATTAGGGCACATTGTCCATGGGCACAATGTGCCATTTGTGGCACCGGGTATGGGGTTCAATCCCCACAGCTCCTCATTAGGCTCTATGCTTGCCGTGAAAATCCAAAAAAGAAAAAGTAAAGTAACAAAAACAAAGAATGAAAAGAGCATTCCATAAAGTCAAATGACATACCTCTAGAAGCAGCATCTCTTCATCCGCATTCCAGTCTAGGCATAGCAACGGAAAAGATAGATTATCCTGTCAGAAAATTTATTTGAAAGTTTGAATTAATTTGCAAACATATCTTAACCATGAGTAAGTAAGACCTTATGTTCGAAATTTCATTTCATAGTTGGCAAATTCTTCAGCATGATGAGAGCAATATTTGCTTATAGTAGTATACAAGGAAAGAGAGTATTTTAAACTTTCATTCAGATGTTTTTTCTTTTTCTTTTTTCTTTATTTGTTCCCCATAAAAGGGAAAAACAGATTAAAGTAATATTGGATCTTCAGAACAGGTGATGTAGAACCAGAGCCAGAGGGAAGAAATGGAAGGGGATATCAAATAAATACTGAACTTTCATTAATTAATAAATTGAACTGAACTAACACTAGCTGGTATTTAGAGCTCCTAGGGTACATTAAAAAAAAAGGTAGCAAATAAATAAAGATCAAATTCAAACCTATATAATATAAACATTAAACACTCTGACTATCCACTCTATATATGTGTCATAAACAATGTTGTACAACACACGAGACCCAGGCAAGTCTAAAAATAAAAATAATAACAAAATCCTAACTAATAACTAAAAAATGCTTAAATAAAATATTAACTAGATATTAAATTTAGGAATATTAAATTAAAATAATACTAATTTATTTAAAATTATCGTAGAGATATTTTAGCAATTTCGAATTAATTATAAATAGTCAAAGAATCAAATAGAGGACTATTATTGATTAGGAGAAATTGTGGAGACTTGATTAGATAAGTTACATTGATTTTTTATTCCATCTCATTGTATATAATTCAATCAGTGCCCTGTACATAAAGTAGAAAATGTAATAAAAAAATATAGAGCATTAACAGAAATGGTATCAAAGCTTAGTCCCAAACAAGAACAAGACCCATCAAACATAGGGGGAAGCATCAAACACCATGAAACCATACTAAAAAGAGTGAACCTAAGTCAAGTCAAGGCTACATTGATCAGCTTCAGTTTCAATAGGTCATTCTTTAAGCTCACCATTATGAAGCTAATGTGTAAAGAGAAAGGCAGCTAGACATCAACAAGGGGAGTGATGTGTCTTTGTTGTTCTTTTAGGAGAGAGAAAGAGAGAGAAGATATACAAAGAAATATAGCGAAAGAGATAAGGAAAACAGGGGAATCACATTTTCATTTACCAAGAGCCTATTACAATTAGTTCCTAGTCCATCTATTCATAGTTATTAGTTGCTATCGGTCATCACTCCAAATTAACCCAACTAACCTTTAACTAACGCCTTTTATTTATGAATATATAACAAATCAATAACCCTCTCGCAAGAGAACCTTGCCCTCAAGAGTCAAGTACAATAGAAGAGTACAACTTCAAAAAACCTAAACAAGAACATAGGAAAACAGGAAAAAAATGGCAAATGTCAATTCAAGAGCAAAGACAGAAGATGCAATAGAAACAAACAGAGAGGAGAAAACTGGAACAAATAGTGACAATAGTGGCCCGGCCCTACTCCCACCCTTCAGCTTCTCTCAAACAATTGATCAGCTTGAAACCTCAAGACAGTTGTCATTGCAACACCCCAACTGCGTGAGAGGGGACAAAAGACACTTTGTGTGTTGATGTCAACGTTTGCATCAAGACCTATGCCAATTTTACAGCGACGAGGCTAAGTAAAGGCAATGACCCTGCTAGTTGAAGAGAACAACATTGGTGCACCTTGGGTCTTCTTGGTATTACCTGGCTCATCTTAAAAAATGCACTGGAGACACTTTGTGACGTTAGCATCATGCACTGAGGGTTCTTGCCCCACAACGCACACTTCTTGTTGGGATGTGACTGAACAACCCCCATCTTCTTTGGCATTCTTGGCATCTCCAACATATTCAATGGAGTAAAATGCATTATTCGATGTATCTTGCATCGGTGACTTAGTCTTGTCCCTCTCTGAGATTATTTTTTGGAGTCTAGTTAGACTTCTTGCCTCCTCTAGTTTAACGGGTTCAAATAGTCGCACCATATTCTTGAGTTCTTCCCTAAGACCTGCTATGTATGCATTGATAAGGTAGTCTTTAGTTAGCTAGTGCTTGTTGGTGATTCTGTCAAAGCCAATATTGTATCCAGCCACGCCCCTATGCTGTTTAATTGATGTTGGGTCTTCTTTCTGCTTGCTTATAATGACCTCATGTACTAGGCCATTTGTTACGATATATGGATTAGAGATTGTTGAATATCATCCAATGTTTTTGTACCAATATTGCTAAGGATAGCCTGGCTCTGGATACCACTTATGTGTCTTTGTAATCCCAAGAAGAGAGAGAAAGATAGAGAAAGAGAGAAAAGAAAGAAAGATAGAGAAGAGACACATAGAACTACAAAGAAAGATACGAGAGAGAGAGGAGAAACAGGGGAATCACATTTACATTAACCAAAAGCCTATTACAATTAGTCCCTCATCCATCTATTTATAGTCTTTAGCGTCCAACATCCATAATTGCTAATTACCTCACCTACCCTTAACTAACTTCTTTATTTATTAAAGTATAATATCATGGAAAGTCGAGTTGACCCCATTATAGAACTAGCTCTATCAATAAGCATCTTCCAAATTAGATGGGCCATGCCATCCTAACTCAAGGCTAAAAAGTTTAGAAAACTAGACAATAAGAACGGTCCAAGCTGTGAGATGTGTTGTTGAAGGGAGAAAGAAGCTCTACTACTTACTCAGCAAGTTCAAAGAACCACAATTTAAGACATCATTGCTCTTGTTTGATGGAATATTGAAAAATCTCAAGCCCTCAACCCTTTGATGAAACAAAAGATGAAGAGGACAAAAAAAACCTTAAAATTGCCTTCTTTACACGCTAGTCAATTTCCTAAATCTATTTTCTCTAACTCTTTGAGCATTCCCTCTGGATTTTAGCCCATAAATGTAATTTTCTACAAGCATTGAAAACTAGTTGCTCTAAATCTCTTTCGTTCATTGACTAAGGAGCATATAATCATATGTTAGGCTCCTATTAGTTATTCACATCTTAGATCCCATGTGCCAAGAATTTAAACATTAAAATAGTCAATGCCTCTTTATTTATTGTTGCTAGTAAAGGGAAAATTGGAATCTCAAAATCTAACCTTAGAATCTCTTGTTCATGTCTCTAAACTAACTTGCAACTTACCCTCCATCAATAAGTTGACAAAAGATTCACACTACTCTACCCAATTTCATCCACCTTAATGTGTTTTTCAAAATCTATTACTTTAAGGATGACAATTGGTAATGTTAAAGAGTGTGAGGACCTCTATTACTTTGAAGATGCCAAAGTGAGTAGGCAACAATTAGGTTTCACCAGCAATTCTACTTCTATTTCAAAGAATAAAGATATGTTGCTATACCATTTTAGATTAGGTCATCCTAGTTTCAAATACCTATCATTTGTTTTCCAATTTGTGTTCCAATAAAAATGTAGTTAATCGCCAGTATGAAGATGTGTATTGGCTAAGCATCATAGGTCCTCGTTTCTGAAATCCAAATATAAATCAACCAAACCATTTGCCATGATTCACAATGAATATGGGGTCCTTCTTGCACATGTAATCGTTCTCATAGAAAATAGTGTTTCTTTTATTGATGACCACAAATATCTTTGTTGGTATATGATATGTAAAATATAAATAAGCAATTTAAGTAGTTTTATTATTTTATTAGAATTAGTATTAGATATTCTGTGATATTAGGATTATATATCATAATATATAATATGATATAATAAGATTATATATCATAATATATAATATGATATATTAGGATTAGATATTATAATATATTCGTATTAGATATTTAATTAGAATTAGGATTTTTCATCACTTATAAATAAAAGTGATCATCAATTTTATTGGGATATACTTTGATTATGATGTGAACCTTTGAGCGTTCAGTATAGTTTCAGTTTCTCTTATATTCTGCTTCTATTCTTCTCTATTTCCCTTTTCTTACTACAATTACATAACAGTGGTATCAGAGCGGTTTTTTCTCAGTTACTCATAATAACAGGATGAGCATGGATATAGAGCGGTGCCTTCAAAATATAGCAAGGAATCTTGATAGGATGAGTATAGATACAGAGTGGTGTTTATGGTAAGGAAATTTGATAGGATGAGCGCCTTTTTGCAAAAAACTCAGCCAGTAAAGAAAGATGTGGTAGAGTCACATAAAATATTGCAAAAGAAAATAGATGTTTGGGGTGATCAAGAAGAGTGTTAGACAGCTCAAGAAGATGAGTCTTCCCTTTCGGCACCCATTGATGAGCAAAAAGATATGCAAAAAAGTCCTAAGGACTCTAACCAACCTCAAGATTCTAATGTGATGCAGATAATAGTTCAGGAAGGGTTGAAAATTTAGCCTATCATTCTTCAAGATGCAAGAAGTTTAGCATATTCAAAGGAGATCAATTTTCATACCACAACTGATAGTTTAAAGGAACCTGCACACATAATGTGTAAAAAGAAAATGATGAAACAAAAGTTTAGAGCTGATGGATCATCAAGTCTCAACTATTGTGAGGGGTTTAAGAGTGCACTTTGGTACATGTCTTCAACCTTGGCACTGATAACGCTAGCGATCTCAAATCTCCTAGTCCAGATTTAGTTCAAAGGAGAATTGATTAAAATACTTCTTGGCTATAGTTTAGCATCATTATTGGTACTTGACCCTTAGGGACAAGGGTCTTTGGGGAGGAAGTATTGATATATAAAATATAAATAAGTAATTTAAGTAGTTTTATTATTTTATTAGAATTTGTATTAGATATTCTGCGATATTATGATTATATATCATAATATATATATTATAATATATTAGGATTAGATATTATAATATATATCATGATTAGATATTATGATATATTAGTATTAGATATTTAATTAGGATTAGGATTTCCATCACTTATAAATAAGAGTGATCATCATCTTTATTGGGATATGCTTTGATTATGATGTGAACCCTTAAGTATTCAATATAGTTTCAGTTTCTCTTCTATTCTCCTTTTATTCTTCTCTAGTTCCCTTTTCTTGCTACAATTATGTATCAGTATACCTACTAAAAGATAAGTCTTAGGTATCTTTTGGGTTTATAAATTTCCATGCTATGACTCAAAATCAATTTAATAACAGTACCCAAACCACTCTGCACTGTTATGAATTGGAAAATGGGATGGAACCCAAAGATCACTATTATTATACTCAATGGTTTGCTTTGTTTCTCTTGGGATTTTGCAAAGATGTTTTGCAAGTCCACACCCTTCATACTAAAATTCACTAGGATCTTTATCAGAACATAAAGATTGAAAAAAATGGATAAGTATTGAAAACTAGGGTGACCCATTCTCAAATGCCATAATCTAAGGTCATTATTCTTGGACAAAGATGTGGAGCTATGGGCAACATTTGAACATGGAGGACTCACTCAAAATCCTTCCAAATAATAGAGGACATAATGTACTATAGCAAAACAGTTTTGATGTTCATGATGGGTCCTAAAAATTACAAGATGGAAGTTAACTGAATAATTTCTTTATTGCAAGCCAACTTTGGTACATTTAGCACATATTTTAAACCAATTGAAAATGAAATCTGAATGCTCCCTTTACCAACTGCCAATGCAAGTAATTGGTAATAATATCAGTAATTTTAATCTTTAGGTTCCAATCGCACAAACTATAAGTTTAAAACAATTCATATGAATCTGTCACATGATGAAATACACCAAAATTTATGATCCAAGTAGTATTAAGCCAAGATATTTTTAGGCTTGCAAAAAATTACCTTCTTGAGCAAGTAACCCTAACCTGAAGGTGCAAATTTTGTGGTTTGGGTTTCTGATTGAAGAGAGGCTAGCATCTCTGGTATTTTTTAAAACTGCTCATTACTGACAAAGGATATAAGAGGCATTCTTTATGCCATCATTAGTTTCCTTCTCAGTCTAATTTTTAGTTGCCACACCATAACCCTTGTTTCTTCCTCTCCTTAGTTTCCTAACTGCGGCTCACTATGGAGTTCTCATCAATGTTCTACAGTGTATATATTCTGGAAAGTATAAAAGTTCAATTTTTCAATAGCCAAATGTAGAGTGGACCAGCTAAGGGCTGAGATTACTCCATTCTAAGTATGGACCTAACCTAGGTCTACCCTCTTCATATCAGTCTCTAACTTTCTAGCAAGTCCACTCATGTTCCATCAATTCTTGGCCCAAATTCAGAACCAAAGCTCTAATACCATGAGAGCAAAATCGATATTCATTCATGGACTGATCAGAATGATACAGAGTTTCACATCCCAAATTAAACAGCAAATATAAAGGAAGATTGCAATCAACTATACCCTATACAATAAGATACACATCAACAAAAGTCAACAATTTTATTATCCTTATAAATTACTATATTTAGCACATGCCTATAGATTTCACTTCCCACAGTCCTCCAATTTTCATTAAAATATCAACTAATCATTGTTTAATTCACCTAACACAGGGCCAAAAAGTGGATCCCGTGTTTTTCATGCTTTAGAACATTTTATAACTCTGAAAGTAATAAAACAGCATGAAGAGATGGAACATGAAAAAAGGTTACAGACCAGAACCCTATACGGATGATTGCTTTTGTGAGGTGTCACCTCAGCTCTAACAAAGAAGCACCCTATGCAAATATCAAAATCTTGACAAACAGCACACTTAATGTAGATCTTCTCAGAAATATCTTTGTTGCAATAATTACAGTGGTAAAGAGATACTTTCCCCTCATTTATTCCATCACCTACCACATTTAAAGTATGTCATCACACACAAAATGATTTTTTTTGTGAAAAAGTGAAGGCCCCTATTTACCGAAGAATTATCACCTATACTTAAAATTTATGAATTCTCTGCATTCAAAACTGCCTTTTTCCTCTTGGACCTAGAAACATGTTTCAAGTAAGAGCAAAGGAAGAAATATCATCATTTGAAGAAGAGATATAAGGGTAATATGTGGCACGAAGCATTAAAGAAGAAATAATATGCATCCAACAGCATACTTCCCCCAAGTAATATATTGATAGAAAAAACAAGGGGGAAGGACAAGAATACACTTTCTCATATTTGTTCTTGTTGAGGAAAAGAATCATGAAAAGTTGTCAACTAATCTTCCCTTCCCTGTGTGATTTCTCTCACAAAGAACTTATTTCAATAATTCACAAGTCTTCTTTAAGACAGATTCTTTAAAGCTATCCAGTTAAGCCTAGTTTCTTAATTTTTCCAAGTAAAAGAATGTACAAAAGAGAATCTTTCATACACAAGTCACAGTAATTTCTATACATTATAATGGTGAAATTCAAACAATTTGTAAGAAACTCGAAGAATTCCTCATACCAGCATTTTAATTCATATGTAACATTTAAAGATTCTAGCTATTATCTCGTTCAACTCGTTAATACTTTAGTTATAGCATATCACATTTCATAAACCATATCTTTTGCACTCACCCATAATACAAGTGAATTAAAGGCCAAAAAAAAGTATTTCCTTGCATAAATGCAACCTATGGCCTCCCAGATAATTTCCCCACTCTCTGGCTCTTTGGTCTTTCAATTTTCTTGAAAACCAATAATACACCTATATTTTTAGTGAACTTTTGAACCTCATTTTTTCCATCAAGTTCTCCACACACCTAAATACCCCAAATATTCATCAGCTACAGAGCACACCAAACCCATTAACTCTAATTCTTTTACAAAATTAATTAAGACCTTAAAAATATATTACATATGCATCTACTAATATTTCCTCTCCATAGTTGCATAGATCTATCAATAAGATCATACAAATCCCAATTTAATAAGTAAATTTATGTGAACCTTCTTCACCTTCAAATGAAGCTAGAAAGATATATACGCATTATTCATCAATTCAAGCTTTCCATCAGTTTATAATTGAATGCATACACACAGAAAAAGAAATTCTTCGCATGACCATGACCACACAACCCAAATCTTGGAACATGACTCAATCCCAATCATACTTTTTTAATTTCATTTTATCATATTTCTGACATGCAAACAATTTCAGTTTAAGAATGTCCAAGATAAATTCCTTCTCATTGTCAAAAAATTTACATGAATGCATTTAAAAGGAGCTACTACAGGAGATATGAAAAGTTAATGAGGAGATATCATAGGAATCATAATTAATTAGGAGAAATCACATGAATTAATGAGAATCATAATTAATTGGGAGAAATAATAGGAATTAATGAGAATCAGAATTAATAGGAAGAAATCACAGGAGTTAATGAGAAGAGATTAGAGGAGATTTAATTGCATTTAATTACCTGATTTTATTATGTAAATCCCACATCTTTTGGGATCTATTACATGTATATATACATATTATATTAGTGAAATATACAAGAATATTATATATAACCTCTCATTGTTTTCTATCTATCTCCCTTGCTATCATTGGTATGTCAACCAATATGGTATCAGAGCAGGTAATTCAATTTGCAAATTCTTCTAGCGAGGAGTCCGACGGCACCGTCGTGTCTGACGGTGGGTCACATCCAAGCTTTGCCAAAGTCACCGGCCTTGAAGGGTTGGTCATCCTCATTGTTCCAGAAGATCTCACTATCGAAAATCAATCTCGTAAACAATTTGTTGTGACTGTGGTACAAAGCGGTAATTTCTTTAAAGCCCTTACAACCATTAAAGGTAAACATATCAGTCCCTGTTGGATAATAGACTCCGTTACCTCTGATCATATGATTGATGATATCTCACTATTTGCAAATTATACTCCTGTCAAGTCATGCCTCACAGTTAAAATTGTTGATGCTTCAGATTCTCTGGTGGCTGGTAGTGGTACCATTAATGTTTATGCTACATTAATACTTCATGATGTATTACATATTCTAAAGTTAAAATGCAATTTGTTATCTGTGACCCAATTAACAAAACAGGAAAAATGTCGTGCTAATTTCCTGGCTACTCATTGTGTTTTTCAGGATATGTTCATGGGGAAGACGATTGGTGTTGCTAAGGAGCTTGATGGGTTGTATTATTTGAATGACTATCATAACGCAGTCCCTTATTCTTGTAATAAAGTGTCTCTTCCTAGAGCTAGTAAGTTGGAACTTTGGCACAAAAGATTAGGACATCCAAATTTTCAATATATGTGTAAGATGTTTCTCTCAATATGCTCAACTAGAAATTCAGACTTTTATTGTGATTATGGTGAACTTGCAAAACATCATCAAGCTTCCTTTCCCAGTACTTTATATCATCTGTCTAAACCTTTCTCATTTATTCACAATGACTTGTGAGGTCCATCCTGTGTTCCCAATCGTACCCGTTCTAAATGTTTCATGACCCTAATTGATGACCATACCCATGTTAGTTGAGTTTTCCTCTTAAAGGATAAAAGTGAGGTATGCCAAACATTTGTTGATTTCTTCCATATGATCTATACACAGTTTGATACAAAAATTCAAACTTTCCACACTGATAATGGTACCGAGTACTTTAACCACCAATTATCCATATTTCTTAAGCAATAAGGTATCACTTATAAAAGTTCTTATCCTCACAGTCCTCAGCAAAATTGTCACATCCCAATTTTTAGGCCTATAAACCCAGTATGAAGCTTAAAAAAAAGTAGGCTACCAGGTCCTGTTGTGCAGGAGTCCCAGAATTATACAAATAATGTTTAGGGACTACACTACAAATAATGAGAGTTCAGGGACTAAATTGTAAATAGTAAAAGTCCCTGGGGGCATAATGGTCATTTTAAAAAAGGAGAGGGACCTAAACGCAAAGTGAAAAAGATTAAAGCCGAAAAGTTAAGATGAAATAAAACTTGGGCCAAAAGTGATAATTTTCAAAAGTTAAAAGACTTGAATATAATTAAGTAAAAAGTTTAAGGGCAATATTGTAATTATAAAAAGATTAGCCAAAAAAGGGTTAGAACTGCCCAAAAATATTTTAGTCCCATATTCCATTAGTAAATAAAGGAAGATACGCTGGTCAATCTAGCATGATACAGAAAATTTATTAGGGATCCAGACAGTAGATATTTATCTAACAGTCTGAAAGTTATCTAAAATTTTATCAGATTTCATGAACTTTAGATATAAGTGGGGGAATTACAAGAAAGTGTGTCCTACAATGTCAGATGTCATGGATCTGACAGAACCCCATAAGAATTTCTGTATAAAAAGTTATTCACATATTAGTGAATTTTGACAGGAGTTTGATAACACTTGTGATCTTATAATGAAACTTATCGGTATGTAAGCTTGGATAGAGTGAGATCAGATGACCTCATATATAGGCCCATAATGACGCCAAGGAGGGCCCAAAACCCAGGGTACTAGTTCATCAGTAAAAGGGGCCATGTTCGAAAAAAATGTGAAATTACAAAAATGCCCATGAGTGACCAGACTGTATAAGAGATTAATGGAGGCCATTTTGGTCATCTAGGACAGGCTAAAAATGTGGGATATAGTATAAATATAATTAGTTAAAGCCAGTATAGGCCCTGAGGCAGTATAAGGAGTTGTAAAAAGACAATTTTACCCTTATGGTCAATATAATGTAAGAAAGGACACCAAGGGTATTTTGGTATCAAAGCAGAAGTTTTTGGCATGAGTTAAGATATTTCCCAGACCCTAACCCTAAATAGTAAATATTTTGCTAAGTTAAGGTATGTATTGGGATAGTTAGCATTGCTTAATTAAGCAAATATTGTGGGAATAGATATGGGATTCCATAAAGTTAAGTCAGAGGCTTCCGTTAATAAGGAGACCCCCGATCAGTAGTAAACTTCCCTCTTTATGTGCTTGATATGGTATGATTATATGTTGACATGTATATGATATTTGAATGATGTTGTGACATGATAAATGATGTTGAATGTATTATGAATAACATATTTTCCATGGCCATGCACTTTATGTAAAAGTATATAGCATGATGGCATGTCACTAATCAAATAAAGTTTAATGAAATTACATGTCATACATTAACATCCATCTTGCATATTTAAGTGGTAATATTTGCTACTGAGATTCCCTAGAATCTCACTCTCCCATAACCAACCAATTTAGGTCAAGCATGATGCCAAAGGTATACATGGAGAAGAGCTAAAGAATGGAAGAAAGGAATGGAAGTAATTGAGTTTTTAGTATATACTATGAATTATCTATGTATGTAAATGCCATGTAAGGTGTCAATTTATGTGATGAAACTATTTATAATAATTATGGCATATGTACATGATGTATATGAATATTGAGAAGCTTATTTGATGGCTTATACATGTTGGAACAAATATTGGAAGTGAAAGAAAAGAAACTGATATGGTAAAAACGTAGGTCCTAAAGCAATTTTGTTGTGGCTTCAATTTAACCTAGCAAATGAAGGAATTATTTCACAAAATCTTATGAGCATGTAGCACACATCAAGAGATTTAAATTCATAGGTAGAACACTTCATTTAGATGTGTATAACAAGAGAATGAATTTCCAAAGTAAGGGACCAGAATATGTCTTCAGAGTTTTTGACAAAATAAACAGTAATATTTGATGAATAAACTGTATTAATTGGTTAATCATTTGGTCTAAAAATTATTTTTCCCTTAAATTTCAAGATGTTAACTTCACGTATCTTTTTGAACCACTTCATTTCAATTTTTATAGAATTAATTATGATTTTTTGAAGTTCATTGCGTAATCTGGAATACCATATGAATAGTAACCCGAGAAAGAGTAAAATTTCAGATTTGGCTAATGAACTTCTAAGGTCTTGTAAGTGGTTCTAAATGCTACCAAGTGGTCCCTAAGACATATAAAAGTAAGGATGTTACAAGAATGGTATTGTATAATGCAAAAATAGATACATCCTCAAAATTGTTATGGCCATCATTGGGACGCTATCCTCACTTCTACCTTCTTAATCAACCACATGTCCTCTAAACCTTTGTCCTTCCAAACCCCTCTCCAAGTCCTTCACTATTATTTTAATATACCCTATCTTAAAAATACCTTACCACTAAGAGTCATTGGATGTACTACCTTTGTTCACCTACACCATACCCATAAACTCAAACCCAAAGCCGTCAAGTGTATTTACCTAGGGCTTGCTAGGATCCAAAAGGGGTACAAATATTTTGATCCCACCTCTAAATACCTCTATATCACTTGTGATATCACCTTCCATAAAATTGTTCCCTTTTATTCCTCATCTTCGATTCAGGGGAGACTTGGAGTGAACCTCAGACAGATACTGAATCCACATACACCTAACATGAACTTGATCAAATCTATGTCCTTGAGGAAACTATACATGAGGTTCCTAAGGAAGGTGAAGATGACACTAGCTTAGGGGGAGTGCCTAAGGAAAGTGAAGAGGACACTAGTTCAGGGGAGACACCAACAGGTGGGGCCAAGTTTATATCTACTGTAACATGAATATGAACATGACAAGTAATACACCACAAGTAATTGACACACACCAAGAGTTTGAACTAGGAGCAGGTCCAAACCATGAGGAGAAAAATGAGGATCTTGATCTACCAATAGCCATAAAGAAGCAATACAGGTCATGTACCAGATATCCTATAAAGAGGTTTGTCTCTTATCAGGCTTTATCATCAAAATATTGTACTTTCATATCTCACCTTGATCAGATCAGGATACCAAAAAGTATAAATAAAGCCCTTGACAGCCCTGAATGGAAAAAGGCAGTTATGGAAGAAATGAAGGCCCTGGAAAGCAAGAAAACATGGGAAATAGTTGAACTATCTAAGGGAAAGAAAGTTGTAGGCTGTAAATGGGTGTTCACCCTTAAATATCATGTTGATGAGAGCATTGACAAATACAAAGCGAGATTAGTGGCAAAGGGTTTCACCCAAATTTATGGTATGGACTACACCGAGATATTTGTACCAGTGGCCAAGCTAAATACTATCAGAATTCTCTTTTCACTTGCTATAAACATAGATTGGCCACTGCACCAAATGGATGTAAAAAATGCATTCCTAAATGGGGAATTAAAGGAAGAAGTATACATGAAGATGCCTCCAGGGTTCCTTGAAAAAAAGAATATCAAGTGTGTAGATTAAGGAAATCATTGTACGGTTTAAAACAATTCCCTCGAGCATGGTTTGATAGATTTACAAAGGCATGAAAAGCTCAAGATTATACATAGGGATAGAGCAGCCACACTCTATTCTTCAGACGTTAAAATTGGAAGATTGTGGTATTAGCATTATATGTTGATGACATTGTTCTAACAGGTGATAACCCAATAGAGATTGATAGGATAAAAAGGGCATTGAACAGGGAATTTCAGGTTAAAGACCTAGGAAAGGTGAAATATTTTCTAGGTATGGAAGTTGCTAGATTTGCAAGGGGAATCAGCATGTCACAAAAACAATATATAATGGATCTCCTATAAGAAACATGTATGCTAGGCTATAGACTAAGTGATGCTCCTATACGAACTAATAAAATTAGGGACAATGAAGATATAGGGAATGCAGTAGATATAGGAAGGTACCAGCGTATAGTTGATAAGTTAATCTACTTATCACACACTCGACCAGACATTGCATATGCCGTTAGTGTGGTGAGTCAACATTCTCGTGACCCTAAGCAAAAGCACTTGAATGAAGTCTGCAGGATTCTCAAATATTTGAAGGGTTCTCACAGATTGGGTCTCTTATTCAAAAAAATCCAATAACAGAAATATGGAGATGTTGATAGATGCTGACTGGGGAGGAGATCCACTTCAGGATATGTTACTTATGTCTGGGATAATTTAGTCACATGGCGCAGTAAGAAACAAAATGTGGTTGCTAGAAGCAG
This sequence comes from Leucaena leucocephala, assembly GCA_037074615.1. Lineage (NCBI taxonomy): Eukaryota > Viridiplantae > Streptophyta > Magnoliopsida > Fabales > Fabaceae > Leucaena > Leucaena leucocephala. The sequence goes on along the minus strand of CM073515.1, from coordinate 18,455,992 downwards.
CACTAAAGCTGAATTCATAGCTATAACTCTTGGAATATGTGAAGGTTTATGGGTAAAGCGAGTACTAGAAGAATTAGGAATGCTAATAGAACTGCCCATTAGACTGCACTAAGACAATATGGTAGCGATCAATATGTCACACAATCCAATCCAATATAACATAACAAAGCATGTGCATAAGATAGACATTTCATAGGAGAAAAGATTGATGCTAGGACAATTGATTCAAAGTATATTCCCTCAAAAGAACAAGTAGCAGATATACTTACAAAAGGATTGACTCGAGATAAGTTTGAGTGCCTAATTAGCAAGTTGGACATGATTAATATCTATACTCCAACTTGAGGGGGAGTATAGGAGATATGAGAAATAAGAATTAATTGGGAGAAATCACAAAAATTAATGAGAATCATAATTAATTGGGAGAAATACTAGGAATTAATAAGAATCAGAATTAGTAGGGAGAAATCATAGGAATTAATGAGGAAAGATTAGAGGAGATTTAATTGTATTTAATTACCTGATTTCATCTTGTAAATCCCATATCTTTTGGGATCCATTACATGTATATATACAGCATATTATATCAGTGAAATATACAAGAATAATATACAGAACTTCTCGTTATTTTCTGTCTATCTCCTTTGCTATCATTAGTATGTCAACCAATAGCTACCATGACAATGTTCTTAAGTACCTATTCAAAAATTCCTACTTTAACAAATAGAAAGATAAGAGTGGAAGTGACTTTTCCTCAATATGATTTTTCTAACGACACCAAACAATAAAAAAGTATTGCAGTATAAGAAGTATACAAAGAAATACGTTACCCACAACATAAAACGGTGAGCATGCTTAAATTTATGAAGAAAGAACCCTCTAAAGGAATTTCAACATATGAATGCTCCTTCAAGCTTTAATGCAATTTCTGTCCTTCGTCAAACAGCAAGTTTTGGAAGAAATTCTAGCATAATTACTGAGGTCTGCCCAAAAAGGCCACAGAAGATTGCCATATAATCATTTTTCCAAGATTAGCCAACTTTAACAAATTTCTTTCTAATAAAATGATTTTGGAATTTCTATTTTCTTTAGTGAAATTAGAACACTTTAAATTTTACATTATGATGATAAATAGTTGGAGTCTGAAAGAAATGAAGGGAATATTCTTTTAATGAAATGATCCACTAATTTTCTACATTATTCTGTGTCCGTAACGTATTTCCAAACAGGGTACTCTTCACAGCATTCATAAAGAATGGGTTTTTTATGAGTGATAATGGTCCTTATAACAACAAAAATTGCATAGAAGCAACGAGTTATCAAAATTCTCATTGAACATACTACTGCACTTTTGTATTAGCTAGTAGAACAAAAGAAATTTTATATAATTAGTAAGGCTTAAAATCAGAGTTGGTGCAAAGGTAGCATTCCATTACATAATTAGTGGGGCTTAAAAAGTTGAGGTGATCAGTTCTTTGAAATACACATTAAAAATAGTTTACAACTACCAACCTAATTGTGCATAAATAAATATGTGCATTCCGGTCGTCTTTGTTGATTGGATTTAGTATAACCTTCGTAATTGTACGGTGGCTTTTGAGAAATGTTAGCCCTGTAAATAGTACATAAAACTGTGTATTAGCAGGTGAAGAAATATTAGAACTATATATAGTAACACAAACTTGTACAAACCTGTATGATCATCATGTATCAATTTGCAGAACTGGATGTGGACTACATATACTAAAGACGAATGATCGAGTAGCATTGCTCTGATCGAATTTCCCGTATGAATATGGTTGATTAGATATCAGAATCAGGGATATGATTAGGAAAGAAGATGAAAGAAAATGTTTTTATTGATAACCTCATATCAGTCAAAATAAACTCCATCGTTGTTGTCCTTCCGTCTGTGTCTTCTTTGTAACGAACTTTATCACCATCCAGTATACCAAAAATATCTTCAATCGAAGTAATTGCAAGTATTTACTAATAATCAGTATATAGATTGTCAGTAACTTGTAAACAGAATATGTATGATTAAATTAAAGTAAAATGAAACTTTTATAACAGCCAATATAATTTTTATATAACTCTAAATCTGAGCTAATAAGCTTAAGATAGATCTATGTATAATAACTAATAAGTTAAATCCTATATATATATACAATAAATTAAATTATAATACATCTTTTTTGTTGTTAAAATTGCATGTGTATTGTACAATATATAAAATATAATACATATTTTTTAATAAAACTTGTGTATATATATTATAATAAGAAGTATTATTTTATAATATGTTTCTATGATGGCATTGTGAGTTATAACGTCGGAGGAGGACAATGGTTGAAGAGATTTGCCGTTGGCAAAGTGTTGCTCAAAGAGGTTGGAAGACATAATTAGACTAACATCTCAAAAATTTATTCCAACTCCGTCGCGATGGTTCCTCTCTCCCCGTACATGTTCGATTCATCAATGTTAGTCTAATCCCCCTCCTGCCATGTCCTTGCTCCGTTGGGGTGCTGACAATTATAAAATACAACACACACACACACACACACACATATATATAAGCATAATTATATATAATTATAAGATAAAGGAAAATATAATAAGAGAAAATTAGAGAAAAATCCCTTATTAAAAATTTTATTAGTGGAATGACCTAAGTAGAATAATGTTACAATATATATAAAATTTAGAGTAATATTGCTTTCTGTGTATAAAATTTTTTGAAGTCATTCTTAAAAGTTTTAATGGGAGACTTCCCCAATTTTTCTATATAACAATTATAGATATTGAATAATTATAAAATTATAGTTTTATGTACATATTAATTATAATTATATTTTATTAATCATTTTACAAAGTTAAAAAAAACTTAAATCAACTAAGGGTAGAGTTATACATATAAAAATATTCTCTCCCTTCCCCTCTCAAATCAAATTAGATAATATTAAAATCCCTCCCCTTCAATCATTACTAGAAAGAATGTCTTTAATAGTGCCTCTTCTACACCAAAATATATGGGGATGGAGTAAAAAATATGATTGGTAGCATTTGTGTAAATATAGATAACTCTTTATACTAGGCGTGCCTATATTCAGTCTAAACAAACTGTTGACACTGGCTTCTAATGAAGCTTATCTATCTTTTTACATCGGTTATTTATGAAACCAATGTAAAGATTATATTTTACATCGGCTCTTTGCATGAACTAGTCTATAACCTTCCTGCTTTATTAGAACGTTTCCCCTCCAAATCTTTCTATCTTCTAATGTATTTCTTCTAAGTGATTGTGTCTCTTAGAAATCTCAACACGTCATTTCACTTTAGCCTTTTTTACTTTAAATACATAGCAATAATGAAAAAAAGTCTCAATTCTCTCTCTTATGTTTCTCCTATTTCCATAGCTAGAAAAAAAAGGTAGTATCTATACTTAGGCTCATCCTTCTGTCGACCCATGCCTCCCCCGCCTTCCACTCTTGTCATTGACCAAACCACTAATGATGATTTGTTGGAGGCCATTGTCTACTTCTAGGTTTATGTCATTAAACTGATAAAGGACTACATTCGCTTCAATAATGATAGGAATGCTCTAAGATAGACTTCTAGTTGTAAAAAGGCCAAGGTTGACAAGATTCTGAGGCACCTAGACAGGCTACTTGATGACGACAATAACTTTAATAATCCTCCACTAAATGGTGGGAAACCCGTGAGTGCGACAACCTCCTACTCCAACAATAAGGAGGAAATTTAGTTTTCTCTAAATTAGGTTTTTTTAGTTTGTTGTTTAAGTTTTAGGATTAAGTAGGTTTTTATTTATTAAGTTTTAGCTTTTTTTTAATTATAAATGTATATGTGCATATTTTGGCATGGCCCTCGTGGGACACATTAATACATAAAAAATATATGAATTATTATTACTTTAGTTTCTTAATCTTTAATTTAGATGCTATTAATTAATCTGGCCAAATAATAATAATAATGGAAAAAGATATATAATATTGGCTTAATTAAATTTACACAGGTTGATAAAGAAAATTCGATGTGAAAGGTAAAAAATATCATATTTTAGTTTGTCAAGTGTAAACCTGTATATATACACTAGTTTATGGGTACGTCCGGTGTAAATATTATGCTCTAATTTATAACATGTGATTCTGTCTGACACCCCTTAGCTTCTCATTTTCCCCAGACACTCAAGCTCTCATTATCGCCATTTCTCTTGCTCTTTCCTTTTCCCTCGATAATGTTTCTCCTATCAATGCCATCGTGCTTCATCTTTTCTATAAGTGGTCACCCTCCTTCCTCATTCTCTTTTTTGCTTGATTTGTGTTTATTTTTGGTGAATATGTTTCTTTCTTTCGATTTGTGTACTGGTGCCATGATTTTTCTTAGTTATTTGTTCATTTAGTTGCCAAGGTTCGACGTTTGCTCGATCTTTCTATCTTTCCATTCATGTGCTAGTGCTACAATTTTGCTTGCATTGTGTTTGTTTAAGTTGTTAGAGTTTAGCTATTAGTGGTCAAAAATACAGTTTCCTTGCTTCCAAATGGAATTTTAGCTCAAACTTATTATTTCTCTATTTATTTCAGTTTTAGTCGATCAATTTGAACCCCTACACACAAATATATATACTTCTCGAACCTTCCTCCATTTATGTTTTTCCAAGTTATTTTGTTTGATTGCTTTACTTTCACACTTTGAGAGGCCTTAAATGACTTGTTGAGTATTGGATATCTTACAATGATAGTTTCAACCATGACATGCATCTACTTGCTGGTGATGTCTAATTCCTTTTATGAGCATTGCTAAAGCTGAAGGTTGCAACCCTTGGATTGGGTGCTAGGTTTACTAATAAACTTAGTTATTTTGATATGTTTAATAGAATACAGTTTTGTTAGAACTCATTGGCCCCATACAAGAACGTACCAATAGAGGGTGGTCTTCACACCCTATCTAAAAAGAATCGATGAAAATGCATGATATACACATGGAAGCAAATTGAAGGCAACAATGGACCAAAAGTAGAAAATATGGGTTTTCTTAGCTCTTCCTAGAGGTTTTTGGACATGACAGAGGGAAACAATGAGTCAAAGATTGGTGCAAGTGGGTTTTCCTTTGACTTTCGCAACTTAGAATGTGGAAGAATGCAAGTTTGGCACCTATGAGTAGTGCATCCCCATATTTCCACAATAAAAGTTCGATAGTCCCCCAAATAACCTCTATTTTGTTTGGCTCTACTTCAATTTTCTCAGAACAAGGGTCAACACCCAAAAACATCCTAAAGGTGGATGAAGTAGATAAACAAGATTCTTCATTACCACCACTACTTGTTATGGGTTCTTTGTCAATAGTCTCCATCTTTCACCACCACTAAGTCATTTTTCCTTCATCGTTGTCTCTATTTCAGTTGCATAGCCGAAGGACTTTGTGTAATGAAGATAATGTGCAAGCTTCAAGAGAAACTGAATTGGGTATATGGCATGTTTAGAAGTTAACATGGAATAATGAATTTGAGTTAGAAAAGTCAATGGTACAAATGGATAACACTTTTTATAAGTAGCAAAAGTACTTTCAAGTGACGTTGGGTTTGGTAATTAAGTTGTCCTCTCATGTTTAGAAGCTCTTTAATGTACAAGTTGAGCTAGAAAAGTCAAGGGTCCACTATGATGCAAATTTATAAGAATTAAGCTATAGCCTATTCCATAGAGTAACTGATGAGCTTACACTCCTGCTGTTAGACTCCATATTTTGATTATAACAAATGATTTTAATGATGGCCATTCAAAATCTTATTTACATAGCTTATTTTTTGACAAGCTTATCTATAAAGGTATTTATAGATAAGCTCTTCAATAAATAAGAAGTTAACTCAATTATGAAATATGTTTTACAAAAGAAATTTATCGAAGCATTGATTAATAAAGACTTCGATAAAGGCATTTATCAATAAGTGAAAACTTAGTTTCAAAAATCTTGTGAAATTTGTTTCAAAAGAAATTTATTGAAGCATTGATCGATAAAGGCATTTATCAATAAAGATTTCGATAAAGGCAGTCAATTAACTTAGTTTCTGAAATATTGTGAAGTATGTTTTCAAAAGACATTTACCGAAGCGTTTCTAGATAAACGTGTTTATCGATAAACTCTTTGATAAATAAGGATAAAGTTGCTATGAAGTTTGTTTCAACCTTAATTTGTCCAAGTATTAATTGATAAGGTTGTTTATCAATAAACACTTCAATAAATAGAAAAGATTCAGTTTTTATTCAAAGCTCTAAATTGTTAAATAATTTTGACAACTTGTAAATCAATTCAAGAATGATCTTATGACTTGCCTTGAGAAAATGACCTTATAAAATCTTGTTTTTGAAATATATTACATAAGATTAGAAAAATCAAAGAAAATTTTAAAGTCAGACTATTGTTCTTAAATGTCAGGCTTTTATCAAAAAAAAAACTATTTGATAAACGTATTTATCAAAGAATACTTCGATAAATTGGCTATTCTGATAATGTTTTAAAAAGAATTTTCACGATGAATATTTTGATAAGTCTGAACCAAGTCTTTGTTATCAAAAAGATATTTTTTGAAAGACTTTTTGATAAGGTTGGTTGTCTTGGCATTATTCAATAAGAGTTAATCTGTTTTAAAACAAAATGTTTGATATTTGTTGAAACTATTTTTGATAAGGCATATTTTCAATAAACACTTCGATAAATTCAACTATTCTTCAAAAATATTTTCAAACCAAACTTTGAGAGACTTTAATGTTTCAATCAAAAATTTTATAAATTAATTGATCTATGCTCAAACTCTTTCTATATCATTTATACAACATATTTCTAGATCAATTACAAGTAGAAACAAGATCAAATGAGGAAATTCATCAAAAAGCAAAATATGCTAGAATGCATTAAATGTTTCAACTGTCACCAACCAATAACTCTATTCTTCAACAGATACATCAATGAGTCTAACAGATTTTAAACCACTCAACTATAAAAGAAGCTAGAGTAAATGCTGGAGTCAAAAAGCTCAACAAAAATGAAAGAACAACATTATTGAAGCATTCATTACTATGTTTTCTCATTATCTGAACAAAGCATCTTAATCTTTGAGAGAGAAATTTAGAGAGTTTGATCTTTAGTGTTTATCATCATCACTTTAGTAGAGAGAGCTAGAAATCTTTATCCATTATCTGAGATACTAAAGAGTGAGACTTTTGTGCGGGAAGTAAGGGAAATGAGAGAGACAATCTCTTTTACTGAGGCATAAAAAGCCCGATGAATCTTGGAAGATATTGGAATATTCAGAGGAGTTTGAGGACTGGACGTAAGCCAAGTGGTTATATTGAACCAGTATAAATTGTCTGTGTGCAATATCTCACTTATTTGTTTCTTTCATCTTCCTTCATCGATGATATCCTTCTTAACTCAATCTTTATAGTTCTATTTAAGTTTAAATTTTTTAATATTACCCAATTCACCTCCACTTAGGTGAAACAACTATTCTAACACATGTTAATATCCAAAGATAAACACCACCATTATTCACTAAACGAATATGACAATTCATGATGTCTACACCCATTTTGGGGTGTGATGATGCCATCTTGATGACCTCCACCAAGGACTTAAAGATAGAAACAAAAGTAAAATTGCTTGTATCCAACCCAAAAGTAGTTTCTAAACTGTAGTAAATCTATAACCACTGCATTTCAAACACTCAACTGGTAGTATCCAAAGGTGAATAGTAACCCCACATGAGCGAACAAATAACACTGCATAAGAACAATAACACAACAAACAAAAAATAAGAAAAATCCAAAATTTAACAGGAAGTAACACTACAAGATGAACCTCTAAGTGGCTGCTAATGAACTTAGAGGTCCCTGTTGGTATCTTGCACATGTGTGGAGCTTTTTAGCACAAACTCCACTAGAACCCAAAACATGAGTAAGAGACTCACCCCGTGGATGCTTCCTCTTTAATCGATGGTGCTCTAGTTGTGAAAATTAAGTGCCTTATACTTTTAACCCCTCAGAGTATGCATTCAGAAACATATTTGATTAGCAGAAGTATTACTTTGACCCACAAATTAAAAAATTGTAATTTGGTCATCAGGTATTGTTCATTGTTCATTTTCCAGATTGGAAGTCCAAATTTAAAAAATAATAATTAATTCTAGAAAATTCATATTGAGGTGCTCCAAATTTCTACTTAAAGTTCTTCCATTTCTCTTTAAGTGAAAATATAAATCTTCAGTTTTACATGACCATTCAATACAGTTAATTCATTGAAATTTACTATTCATTTGGTCATTTTTTGAACTTCTAGATCCTGACCCTCAACTTTAGAAATTCATTTCTCTTAGCTCACACATACAATTGGGGAAAACTACCAATAATTTTGAAGCTTAGGATGTGTACTATATGCCCATCAAATTTTGTGGCCAAACTCATTCATTTATTAGATCAAACTGGATTTGGAATAAAACTGCTCTAGGACCTATGCTTTTACCATTTCCACTTTCTTTCATAATCCTCATTAATTATTCTAGCATGCATAAAACATCTTCTTGATTTCCCATACATTCATATACATCGTATGAATATGTCATAATTATTCCATATGTTTTCATTACATATATTGGCATATTATACAACATCTACATAAATGGAAAAGTCATACAACACATGATATAACATTGAATTGTCTACTTTTCGCTTCCATTCATTTGGCTCTTCTTCATACATATATCTTCTATCATGATTGACCTATATTGGTTAGTTAAAGGAGGGTGAGATTCTAGAAAATCTCAGTAGCAAATATTACCACTTACATATGTAAGATGGATACTAATGCATAATATGCCATTTTACTTAAACTTTAGTTAGTGACATTCCTTCATGCTTTATGCTTTTTCAACTACGTATGCATGACATTCCATATTCTATTGTATAAAATACATGGCCATAGAAAGCATGTTATATGCAACATTTTCAACTATATTTATCATGACACAACATCTTTCAATCAACTCAAACATCTCAACATATAATCATTACACATCAAGCACATAAAAGGGTAAGTCCACTACCTTGCACTTAGCTTTTCTCCCTTATTCTTCCAAATGTTTTCTAAGCTTTCCAACCATGTGAGGCTCGGCCAAATGTTGTGTACTTATTTTTACTTTCAATTATGGTTAATTAGAAGTAAATTGAACCACTTTTAGATCTCTTTAGCTTGAAAGAGTAAATTTTCAAAATTTAAAATTTTTTTGTTACTGTTCACTTGGTAATTCCATATTACATATTCAAATTTGAAAATTCATAATTAAATCTAGAAAAATATAAATGAAGTGGTTCAAATTTCTTTTGAAAGATATTTCATTACTTTTTCATTACTTTGAGGAAAAAAAATATAAAAATGAGGTTTCATTGTCCAAATGAATACAGTTTATGTGTTGAAAAATCACTGTTCATTTGGTAAATCTGAAAATTTTAGTTTTCTTGCATTAACTTCAAAAATTCATTTCTCCTTAATCCCTGATCCAAATAAGGTGTATTATATATATATATATATATATTTAAATCTCAAGACATTTCCTTTAACCTTGTAAAATTTTGCAGAAAAAGTCTTTTATTTGATATTTCAAAACATCTCTTGAACTTCACTGCCTCATAACTTGCAAAATTATCCCTTTTCAGATTTTATCTCTGAATTTTAAAAATCATAGTAAATTGAAAACTTAACTAATTATGGAGTTTTTTATGTCCATTTAAATCTCTGTATCTTAGCTATATTCATGGCAAATTTCAAGTCATAACTCATGCATTAAGTCACTAAAACCTCCATGATAAAGTCATTGCCTTACATTACATACAAGCCATAATGTACTAGTACATTTCATAAAGTCTTGTAGCCACATTATATCATAATACAGGTTCATTCATTCACATTCAACCATTTTCTCTTTGAGGTTCTAGCACCAAAAACATGGTTATTCATATGGAAGGAATGAGATTTTATTGAAATCCCAATAGCAAGTCATACAAACTATAATATCATGCAAACTTGATTAAATGCCTAACATGTTATTATAATATGAGACCTACTTTATGATCATATATAATCAATCTCTAACATGTATATTGCCATGACATATATAGCAAGGAGTTGCATCCCTTCATCTATCATCACCATTCTCATCATAACATCATCTAAAGCTCAACCAAAAATCACAATAAATAAGCTAGCACATAATCAAACAAATACAACATTATAGGTTGGTATTCTTACTACCTCTTATACTATCTTTGACAAGCTCCTCTTGAAGTGGTCTTCCTTTTAAACAAATATCAAAACCTATCCATTACAAAGCATTACAAGTCACAACTTGATTTCAATACAAATCCAAGTATAGGTTTTTACTAGTTTCCTCTCTTTGTCAATTTTATGTCTTATACTTCTACCTTTCCAAAATAAATTCTCATAGACCATTTCCACATAATATTTCATGTAGAATTCAAATATGAAGTTCGAATTTCAAGATTCAATTTCCTAATTAGCCTATTGTACATAATTGAATGCACCTTCTATATTTTCCAAAAATTATCATTTTGATTCCAATGCTTCTAACACTTTTCTCTACTCTACCCGACACAATTATTCATTTTAAACCCATTGGAAGAATTAAAATTATGAAATTCTTATATATGAATAGTGATTCATATAGTGGCAGCAATGAGCTCAAAACCCTAATTGCATGCATACTTGAATTTCCTAGTTAATTCTACTTGGCTTTAACTTGTTTAAGCTCATCTAACTTATACATAACATAAAATTTATACTTTTACCATATTATGGCAGCACCTCCAGCAACAATTATGGAAGAGATATTTCCATTAAACCACTTAAAACCTAGAGCAATCTTTCCATACCAAAGTTCAAGATTCAAAGAAGCAATTACCTTGTTGTTGTTCCAAGTTTGTTTGCTTCTCTTCGGCTTCAATTGAAATTTTGGCAGCACCTCCTCAAGTGTTCATGTATGGAGCCATTTCAAGAGAAAGGAGGGGGTATTTATAACTAAATTTTGGGGTTCCAAGGACTAATCTATCCTCAAAACTCCTAATTAATACAACCCTTTAAACTTTCCTCTTATTGGTTAGTTTTCAAATTAATTAAACTTAATCTTTGTTAATCTAATTTTTATATTATTTTATTCTAATATGATATGTGAGGACTCTTCTTCCCCTTGCACAAAATTTCACATGGTGGGGTGTAGGTCCCAAGTGGACAACTCACCATAACACCTCACCATTTTCTTGAAATTTATACTTTTTTTCTCCTTTTTTTAAAACCTTCACGAAATATCCCTTGGCTCAAAATCATGGATTTGGTGTGTTGGGCTTCTCATGTGACACCATATTGGTTGTCCAAATCCCAGGGTATTTCCTTTACCGTGTATCCTAAATTACCCTAATTTTTGAGATAAATTCTATATAATTCTTTTATGGTGAAGACATTTTTAGAAATTCATTTTACTGTAAAATGAATTTTCTAAAAAGTCTCATAATTTTTTGAAACTTAGAAGTCCTAATAAAAATTTCATACGTTTTCTTTAAATCCTTTAGCAGTGTCTGATTTCACCTTAAATTACATAAATTTTACAGAACTCCTTTTTGAGTTCTTTCAGTTTCGTAAATTCGTATATTGATTATAAGAATTTTCTATAAAATTTTATCTAATTCTGAGGTCCTGAAGATCCTATAATAATTTTCAAACTTTACAAATTAATATCAATTATTTGTGACCTGAAATCGAATTTCTGAAAAATACACGTAGCCTAATTATCATTCTCTATTTACTGATAAAATTTGATATTGTAACATTTTTGAGAAGTTCTTGGCCTTTTCTGACTCAACTTTTTCTTATTTATACTTTTACTCCTTTGAATTTGACAAATTACACTTTAATCCTTGAATTTGTTAAATTCCATCCCTTCAAATTTCAAAACTCCAATTTGGTCCCAAAAGCCTTTTTCTTGGTATTTATTCCTTTCTTTAATAATTTATTAAAATTTCATAATATCAATTTGGTCCTGGTCCCTTGATGCAACTTTCACATAAGCCATCTAACTTTCTTACTTTTGCAATTTAGTCTCTTTCTTCTATTACATTGTAACCTTTTCCTTTATTAATATTCAGATATGCTGAATACATATAGATATACTAAAACAAAAAAAATGAAGGATATGACACCAAACTCTTCTAAACATCCTCTTATATGTCTCGAGGCCCTAAACACCACCACATTGATCATACAACTCATTAACACCAAAAGGTTACATCATAGTCAAGACTTGCTCTCTTAACCCTTTTTCTTAATTTTAGGCTTAGTGTTCTAGCTTTGTAATAATTATTCTCATGATCCAATCCTATAAATATTTCCATGAGGAATCCAAATATAATCTTGGATTTATGAAAATCAAACTCTTTCCCCATGAACTGGACTTGGCAGAGAGATAGTCTTCTTTGGTGCCAAAATATCACTTTTGATTCTAATGCTTCCAACTTCATTTTCTTGACTTGGTACCACATAATTTTTCATTCTAAATCAATTGGAATCCTTAGAATCATCAAAATCACATCCTAGGCATAAAATTTAAGCAATTTTGTGGCATCCCCTTTGGCTACCAAACACATGAGATTCAACCAAATACAAGCTAGAACCACTTGAATCCTATTTATTCTAACTTGTTTCATCAATTTGTAACATCAAACTCTTCCTTTTCCTCAGCCATAAAGATTCATCTAGCAGCATATAGGGAGTAATAAAATGATTTCTAACTACTTAATCTAACAATTAATCCTCCCAACTACAAGTTTAAAAACTTAGGAAGAGATATTACCTTGAATCATTGTTTAAATACCCCTTGAATTGCCTTGATCTTGCTTGAGAAATAATTTTGCAAGAGTTTCCCCTCCATTGTATATGCATGGCTGACCAACATTCAAGGGGGTATCTATAGGCCAAGGTAAGGTTAGATCAATAACCAAGATCTAATTTTGTAATAGATGTCCAAGATTGCATCTTGAAAATCAATGACCAAGATTTAACCACCTAGTTTGCTTACATCATCAACTTCCTTCCATGACATCATCCTTGTAACATCATCATGATAGGTGTTATGCTAGGTGGCGCCATCTAAGGGAGGAAGAGACTTTTGGAAAAATCCAGTCCAATCCTGTACCAACTCAGTCTGATTTCCCAAAATTAGACTATTTTCTGAATTTGATTTTTCTAAGGTTTCATAATCTATCATCTAATATTAGATTGAGTGTCTAGTTTTTTCTTACCTTCTACATTCTTGGACTAGGTAAGGATCTTTATTAACTGACCCTTGAAAATTCCAAAATGGTCTTCACTCATTTTTATAACACTTAGGGGTATTTTCGTCTTTTCACATTCTCCAGGATATTTCCCATGATTACCCCTATTTAATTTCATATACAGGGTCATATTATTTGTTAGACATATATCTAACATTCCCCAAGAATTTCTATTACTTCAAAAATGTATATAAATTAATTAGGGTCTCAAATAAAAATTTTGCTATTAATCAAATAGCTCAGGATAATCCCCTTTATATTCTCTTGAATTATGGGAACTTTTTCAAAATGACAATTGTGTCCCCATGTTTTCAAGAATGACATCCATATCTCTTAATTTTTCATAATTACACTTATGTTCCTAAGACTTGTCACTTAATTTCTCTTAGGTCCTAAAGGATTTTTTTAATGGCCTTTTGGAGCTCAAAAAAATTTACTGTCTGCTCTGTATTTATCCTTTAATTATAGAAAAATTCTATGAATTTTCTTAGGCCATAACTCTTCCTCTAGTTATTTCTTTTTGAATTTTCCGTAAAATGCCTCTTGCTAGCATTCTGAGCTTCCCATATTTCTATAACTCACACTATTAACCTTTTGGGAATGAGACTAATTTTATAAGCTCCTTTAGTCTCTTAACTATTTATTCCCCATTTTTATGTACATTTTTCTGGCCTCCTCATAGCTCAAATAATTATATTCAAATCAATACATCAAATAAAGCCATTATACTAAAAATTCCATTAAAGTCACTTTAGTGGTATTTTTGTCATTTATACTCACAAAAAGGCATTTGTGCCTCATTTCCCAATTTCTATGATTTTTCTAGAATATTTCCATATTGATCCCATTTTGGCACAAAATTTTATGAAATTACACTTTAGTCCCTTTAATTTTCTTACTTAGGCTTTGAAGGATTTTCTTTCATTATAGTTTAGTCATTCCTTTATCTTTCATCTTTTTGTGCCCAGGAGACTCTTTTGGAGCCTTTACTTTATTTACATACTTGTCCCCAGAAACTTTCACTATTTACTTCATAGTCCGTATACTATCTCTAATTGCAGTTTAGTCCCTGACAACTGCTATACATTTTTGAGACTTCTGCTCAAAAGGGTTTGGTAACCTACCTATTAATTTATGATACTTTTTGGGTTTTTGAACCTAAAAATTGGGATATTACACCTTAGATATAAGTAATAGTTCCTATCAATGTCTATTTATACTTAAAGGAGATCAACTAATAGCTAGTACTAGATCTCTTAAGTGAAAGGCTCGTTGATGTTGCTTCTTGGAGATGATAAAGAAATAGGAACACAATCCATCAATGAAGAGCACATCATGACATGTATAGCGAAGCTCCATAATCCCCAAATGACAAGTGGAAGCTTCAAGGGAAAAAGTGTTAACAATCCATTAATGAAGAGCACATCATGACTTAGATAAGCTAGCTTGGTTTACTTGGAATAGGATAAAAGATTCAGTTTGCTATCATTTCCTAGTTATGGAGGTATATGATCTAATCGATGGTAGAGCACATGAAAGAGATTGGACTTTATTACAAGAAGTGTTGGATTTATTTGAAATGGATATGTCTGCAATAGGTCTAGAACTCAAACCAATAGAGGAAAAGTTTAGACTTGTGAAGAATATGATAAAGCACAAGCGGAGCCCATTAAGGAATGCAAAATCTTATATGGTGCAAAGACCTAAATTCAAAGCCTACCATGTGATTAAATTAATAAAAATCTTGTTCAACTATGATATGACCAGATGTGGGACCCAACTAACTTAAATGCTCATTAGTGAAAGCCACTGACCTTGCATAATCATTCCACCTTACCCCTACTGTATTACAACTGAAACAACAATTTCCCAAATGCTTGAAGAGAATTAATAGCCAAATATTATCACCAGAACTCAATTGGAATTCATTAACCATGAGCAAATGAAACTGCATAGTGAGAAGACAAGATTTAAGCAAAGAAATAGTTATGCTAACAACATAAAGACAATGTTCTCCACACAAGACAATCTCATCTTTCCCTGAATAAGACTTAAGATTGAAAGATGAAAGACAAAGTTAGGAAAAATATCCATAACAAGATAATTAAACCAGCAATTTGCAAGAGAATGCAGAGCCATGAAACAGGAACACATCAAACTAGCGGAAGCCACCGCCATGATGTACTTTGGATGGTGAGTTTGCCATATAACATTCTTTCCTCCACAAGTCCAATTAGTGGAATAATGCACATGATCATGATACACAACTCACACCTCTCAAATATCAAGTAAACCTAATTAGAATGAGGTTCCAAGTGAGATTAGACTCTAATTGAAAGATTCACTTATAATTGCTTCCAAAGACACTCAATTTCAATGAAACTAATATCACATAGACTCTTCACCTAATTAGGGGTACTTAAACACTAGAACTAAACTCAATATCAAATATATTGAACTGGTTGAAAGCATTGTTTCTTCTAAAAAAGCCTATTTAATAGAATGTACCTAACACTATCATGCTATGCACTAAACATCAAATATATTAAATCACCATAAAGCTAACAAATTGCATCTCATTCCAAGCTCTATCAAAATAGAACTACTAAACACATAGACATATTCAACAACTAAATATCTCATAGCTTAAAAGAAACACATATATATATATAGCTAAAGTACTTAATACATCGACCAATCCATCAAAACATAAATCTTAGCTCAACAATAATAGAGTCAAAAGCTCAAGCTCAACATAAAGTATTGGACATCTAAACTTAGAGTATCAAAATACAAAATAGAGCACAAAAAAATGAAAGGAATAAAGAAAAACTCCCTATTAAGCTATGAACTCAAGCCAAAACCTCTAATCCTCAAGAGTTGAACCCTAGCCTTTCACAGAGGTCAAATTTCACCTTGATAGTAACCAACGAACTAGCCATGAAAAGGAAGGAGATGGAAAATTTTAGTGTGGAAAGATAGAAGGAATGTTAAATATTGAAGTAGAGTCGGTGGAAGATGGTAGAGAAGAAAGAAAAGGATGAAGTGGAGTGAAGGAAAGTGAGAATAAAAGCTAGTTTCTTTAAGTTGCTAAGTTGGGTTTGATGCAAAAATGGGTTTGGATTTCGGATCTAGTTCAAAACATAGAGAATACCTACAATTAAAATCAAATATTTGTAATACCAAATATCTTAGAAATCAATTGAAATTGGAAAGCAAAAATAAATGATAAAAGTACCCTTTTTTACCCAAAATCCCATATAAGGACCTAAATCACAATTAATTCATAAAATATTCAATACAAGCCTAAATAACCCATAAAATAATCTTAAAATGATATGGAAAATAATGCAAGAAATAGGTCTTATCAAGAAACCATAGGATCCTTGAGAGATTCAACCTAGATAGGTTAGCACCTAACATAGCGTGTAGCACACTATTTTCTATTGATTGGATAATGTTTGATTAATAAATATGGGGGAAAGGCATTCTGGTAGGAAAAATAGTTCTTGTAGTGTCTTTTGTGTTTTGTGTTGTATTACACTTTCTTCCATATGATACCTTGCTACATTTGTGAGTTTCATTGTCTCATTCTTAGTTTGGCCTTGCATTATGGATAATGCAAGGTTTAAGTGTGGGAAGAGATTAATTGTGAGTTATTTTGTGTTGAAGAACTCCTTTATTACATCACTTATAGGCTAGCATTGTCATGTTCAATTTGAGCCTAATTTCAAAAAATTTGTGATGTTCAAGTGTGATCAAGCATCTCAATTATATTTGGTTAGGTTTTTGTGTTGAAACTTGTTTGATTGAAGTCAGTTGTCATATGTTGATATCTTAAAAGTGATGTGTTATTTGTTAAAACTGCATTTTCAATTAAGAGGTGGGTGAATTGTGTAACACTTTACTTACGTACGTCTTAGGGACTATTCAGTAGCATTTATAACTACTTAAATATCTATTGAAGTTCAATTAATAAATCTGAAATTTTCAAGTTTCATGGGTACTGTTCATATAGTAATTCTAGATGAAGTGCCTAACTTCAAAAAATCATAATTAATTCTAAAAAAATGAAATGAAATTGTTCAAAAGGTTAGATGAAACTAACATGCTGAACGTTAAGTGAAAAATACTTCCCAAACCAAATGCTCAACCAATAAATATAGTATTGACATCAAATATCACTATTTATTTGGTCAAAAATTCTAAAAATAGTTTTTAGTCCTCAACTTTGAAAATTTTGTTCTCTTTGTATATACATCTAAATAAGGCATTCTTTGTGTCAAAATGAAGCTTGACATGTTAAATAAATATTGATAAAATTTTATATATTTATTCTAATATTTATTATTTTTAATTCAACATAATTTCACTGCCTCTTCAAGAGTTACTGTTTATAGTGACAAATTTCAACATCCATACATACATTCTTCACATAACAATTATAATATCCATTACCTAACTTCTGCTCATGCAACTTCATCTTT
Source organism: Leucaena leucocephala (assembly GCA_037074615.1). Taxonomy (NCBI): domain Eukaryota; kingdom Viridiplantae; phylum Streptophyta; class Magnoliopsida; order Fabales; family Fabaceae; genus Leucaena; species Leucaena leucocephala. Next base: position 18,438,099 of record CM073515.1, on the reverse strand, counting down.
CCTCTTTGACGAACATGTTGGGATTATGGTGACATGGAGGGGTGAGATTTCTGAGGAAATCTCGATAGCAAATGGAACTAAATAGTGTATGCATTAATGTTAATGTTTATGCTTGCTTGTGATTGTGTCAACATAATGCATGAGCATGCTACCATGTTACTTATGAAGTAAAATTGGCCAAAGTACTCGTAGAAACAAAGAATCTTTCAAATAAATGTATGGCACAACAATTCATAGCACTATTGCACATTACATTCAATACATGCAAGTCTAAGTTAGTTTACTACCTCACATGCTTGACTTTCCTTTACTCTTTTCTTTGCCTCTTGCTCCTTACTTCTCCTTAATATGTGTTTGCCTTCTTTGAGAACACAACTTAAATCCTAACATCATATACTTATTCATTATAATCTTAATTCACTAACATTTCATAACATTAAACTCAATTAACTACTTAACCTCTAACATTCTCTATCTATGGTTAATTGCTTTATCCTTTGAACTAACTTGCATCTTAGCTTTACCCTACACAATTTTGTTTTTATAATCTATTTATGGACTTAGAATGTTGAAATTTCAGCTGCTTCATCAAATCTCGATAGAACAAAAAATAAGCATATTATTCTTTCAAAAATTCTCATTTTGATTCCAATACTTGTTCCTCTACTTTATCCAATGCAAATTTTTATTTTAAAACTATTGGAAGTATCAAAATCATAAAATTTCAATCACTATTCATATGTGTGAATAGTAACAGAGAAGACTCTAAAATTTTATCTTTCAATTCCAATGCGTCCAATGTTCTAAACTTATTTAATCCTACACAAAATCATCATATAAATCCAATAGAAGTATTAGATTATTAAAATTCAAAATCCTCCTTTCAGTTTTGCTCTTGGACTAAAGCCCTCTTCAATGTGCAAAACAAGGAATTTCAATCTAATTCCATAACTAGCCATTAAATCTAGCTTATCTAAGTGTTAATTGCTTAATTCTAGCTTCAATTTATTCTTCCCCCTAATTTCTAGATTTTGGACAGCAAGCATACTATAACATCCTTACTTTCATACGTCTTAGAAACTATTCAGTAGCATTTAGAACCACTTATAAGACCTTGGAAGTCCATTAGCCAAATCTAAAATTTTACTCTTTTTCGGGTTACTGTTCATATGGTATTCCAGATTACGCAATGAACTTCAAAAAATCATAATTAATTCTAGAAAACTCGAAATCAAATGGTTCAAAAAGATACGTGAAGATAACATCTTTAACTTTAAGGGAAAAAGAATTTCCAGACCAAATGATTAGCCAATTGATACAGTTTATTCGTTGAAATTTACTGTTCATTTGATAAAAGCTCTGGAAACAGATTCTGGTCCCTTACTTTGGAAATTTATTTCTCTTGATATACACATCCAAATGACACTTTCTACCTATGAATTTAAATATATGGATGTGTTATACATGCTCATAAAAGTTTGTGAACTCATTCCTTCATTTGCTAGGTCAAACTAAAGCCACAACAAAACTACTTCAGGACCTACGTTTTTACTATTTCAATTTCTTTTCTTTCATTTCCAATAATTGTTTCAGCATGCACAAGCCATCAAATAAGCTTCTCAACATTCATATACATCATGTACATATGCCATAAGTATTAAAATAGTTTCATCACATAAATAGACACCTTACATGGCATTTACATATATGGACAATTTATAGTATATGCTAAAATCTCAATACTTCACTTCTTTTCTTCCATTCTTTAGCTCTTCTCCATGCATAACTTTTCCATCATGCTTGACCTAAATGGGTTGGTTATGGGAGAGTGAGATTCTAGAGAATCTCAGTAGCAAACATTACCACTTAAATATGCAAGATGGATGCTAATGCATGATATGTAGTTTCATTAAACTTTCTTTGATTAGTGACATGCTATCATGCTATATACTTTTGCATAAAGTTCATGGCCATATAAAACATATGATTCACAATACCTTTAACTTCATTTATCATGTCACAACATCATTCAAACATCATGTACATGTCAATACATAAGCATACCACATTAAGCACATAAAGAAGTAAGTTCACTACCTTGCACTTAAGTTTTCCTCTTGATCTTTTGCACTTGCTCCCTAGATTCCCAACCATGAAGCCTTTATGTCAATCACTTCCCAACATCTTGGATGTTTCAAGGTCCTAAAAACATTCATATTCATCACATAATTCATTAGGACCCATGAACTCCAACAATGTACAAATCTACTTTATTACATTCTTTAGTATCACAACTTTCTCTAATCTTCACTAATGAGCTTGGCCTTTGAATCAATTGATGTCTTGACTTTACCCTACACAATTTCATCTTTTGAATACATTTATGAGCTTAGAATCATGAAATTCTAGCTCCTTCATCACATGCTGTACAGAACCGAAACTGCACTCAATTCTTTCAAAAAATCTCATTTTGATTCCAATGCTTCCCATACTTGTTTCTCTACTTTATCCCACACAATTTTTCATTTTAAAACCATTGCAAGCATCAAAATCATGAAACTGCAATCACTTTTCATGCATTGAACAGTAATAGAGAAAGGTTTCAAAAACTACAACCTTGGAATTTCAATGATTTCAAGGTTCAAAACCTTTCCAATCCTACACAAAATCATCATCTAAATTCAATGGAAGCCTAAAATCATTGAAATTCAATTTCCTTCCCTCATGAACAGTGCATACCAAACAGGGCACACCATGGCAAAGTCAAGAATATCAATTTGATTCAACAACCAACTACTTAACTAGCTTGTTTAAGCTTCAATCATATGGTTCTAACTTTAATTTCTTCTTTCCCCTTTCCTTTAAGGTCTTTGGGCAGCACCTCCCTTTAGAGAAAACTCAACTTTTCCCCATAAAAACCCTAAGTTCAAGCTCTCAAATCAAAGGAAAATAAACTAGGAGAGATTGCTTACCTTTAATCTCTAACTTGCTTGAACTTTAGAATCTTGAATCTTCTTTGTTTTGGCTTGAGTTTTCATTTTGTAATAGTTTCCCCAAGGGTCCATGAAGACACGATTTGCTGCAGAATTGAGGGGTATTTATAGAAAAATTCTATGGAAAATAAATGGCCAAGATCACTTTGTACACTATTTGATCTAATGGCTCATATTTGTTTTTACATCAAGCTTCCTTTCCAAGCCAACTTGAGATAAATCCACATGACAAAAATCTTCTCCTCCGCCTTGTCTTGGATGCCAAGTGTGTGGGTCCCACCATGTGCAAACCATAATTTTCCCTTTATCCCTTTTTTTCTTTCCAAAAATTCATAAATTATTCATTATTGGACTTAGGCTCCAAGACAACTCTTGGGACTTATTGGGCTGCCCTATGACCAAATTTTGGACTGCCATAGGCCTTCATTAGGTCCAATAGCTAATTGGCACAAATCCCAAGATACTTTCCTTATATTGATATTCTTAAAATATCCTGATTTTGAAATAAATGCTAGACACATCTTTTAATGGTTCTAACATTTTTAAAAATTAATTATAATATAAAATGAATTCCCTGTAAAGTCTCATAATTTTTTGAGAACCATAAGTCCTGATAAAAATTCCCTACATTTCCTTTAACCCTTTATCGGTGTTGGATTTTACTTTAATTCCCTAAAGGGCATTACCATCTTTTCAAACATTATCAGAGTATTTACTAGATCTAATTAATCATCTTTATACCATCTTACACACTTTTGGCCTGTCCAGAATGACCAGAAGGTCCTTTACCCCTCACTGGTACAGTATGGGCATCTAGGGGTATTTCCGTAATTTTGTACTTTTCTTGGACTGCTCTAGACTCTAGCCCACTTAACTGTCTAGTCATCACATTGGGCCTAATATGGCACCATTTGGACCTTGGTTTGGGCTTATTGCCTTTATGCCCTTTATGGCACAAATGCCAATAAACCTCATCTGATCCTATTTATCGGGTATTTTATTTCACCGTAAAATTCTGTAAGACTTCTACAGGATTCCTTATCTGACTCTGTCAATTTTATAAATTCTTACATTAAATATAGGAATTTCCTATAAAGTTTCATCTGATTCTGATGTCTGAAAAATACTATAATAATTCTTCTGACTTCAGGAATTTATATCAATTAATCGGGACCTCAAATCAAAATTCTGTGTTGCGTTAAACTGACAAGAATAATTTTGTCTATCTACTAGTAAAATTTAGGTCTGATTTGATTTTAGGCATTTTTGGCCTATTTCAGCTCAACTTTATCATATTTACATTTAGGTCTCTGAACTTTTGCATAATTGCACTTATGCCCCTGAACTTTTGGCTATTTGCATTTTAGCCCCCTTAACTTTTGAAAATTATACTTAAGGGCCCAAATTTTGTTTCTACTTTCACTTTTTGGCTTTAACCTTTTCTAGTTTTCATTTTAGTCATTCTCTTCCTTAAAGAATCATCTAACCTTTATTATTTCTTCATATCTTTCTAATAATCCTTTCCAAGCCTCTTTCCACTATCAGTATTATACCGATAGGGAAAAATCAGGATATGACACATACCATGAGAAAATCTCATTTTCCTTCCCTTAGAACCCTAGGTTCAAGCCCCCAAATTAAAGGAAAATAAGTTAAGATAGATTACTTACCTTAATTCCTAACTAGCTTGAACTTTGATATGTTAGATTTCTTCTCTTCTTGCTTGAGTTTCCACTTGAACAACACCTTCCCAAAGTCTCCCAAACTTGGCGCAAAGTGAAGGAAAGGGAGGGGTATTTATAGATTTGAGAGGTGGTTGATGGATAGCTAGGATTATTTCAATGGTTTATAATCAATCTTGAAACTTAGCTTACCCATCTAGTTTTGATGACATCATCCATGACATCATCAAATGACACCTAATACACTATGTGGCATTTTCTCATGAGGGAAGAAGAGTCTAGAAAAATTCTAGTCTAATCCGATACTGGTTCACTCTCATTTCCCAAAAACTAAACTATTTTATAAATCTAATTTTTCTAGGATTCTATAATATGTTCTCTAATCTTAAATCCAGTGTTTAGATTTATTCTACCATTGAAATTCTTAGAGTGGGTCTAAACTTAATTACTGATCTCTTGGCAAATTACCAAAATGCACTTGGTTCTTCTTTATTTACTTTAATAACGCTAAGGACATTCTCGTCTTTTCAAATATCACCAGAATATTCCCTAACACTGGTAAGCTAATTCAAGAATCCTCCTTGACCTTTTGACCTTGGTCAAATGACCAAATTATCCTCAATTTATCTCTTGCTTATTGGTATATCAGAATGATATTTTCGTAATTTTATATTTTTCAGGGTCTTTATTAGCACTGGCCCACATACCTATCTAAAAGTATCATTAGGCCTATAAGTCACCATTTAAGGCCTTTTACTTAGTCCCCTGTCTTCATGAGCTTAATTCTCAAGAAATTCCCTAAAAAGTATTTATCGGGTGTTTTATTCCACTGTTATTTTCTTTATAAATTATGCATAACTCCTTTTTGATTTCTATCAATTTCATAAACTCTTATATTAATTATAAGAATTTACTATAAAAGTTTATCTAATTTTGAGGTCCACAAGATACTGTAATAATTTTAATACTTAAGAATTTAATATCAATTTATCGAAACCTCAAATGAAAATTCTGTGTGGGTTAAACTGATCAAAATAATTTTCTCTATTTTATGGTAAAATTTGTGACTAAAATGTTTTCAGGCAGTTTTGGGCATGTTATGACTTAACTTTATCATAATTATCATTTTGCCCCTAAACTCTTATAAATTACACTTTAGGTCCTTAATTTTTCATAATTATACTTAATGACCTAAAACTTATGTCTACTTCCATTTTGCACTATGAAACTTTTAGAATTTTCACTTTAGTCCCTTTCTTTTCTAAAATGACCATTATGTCTTGAAACTTTCATTAATTATAATTTAGTCCTTAGACTTTTACTAAATTGCAGTTTAGCCCCTTTGCTTTATAACTTGATACATTTTCTCTTTCTTTGGCTTAAAACTTATCTTAATCAATATATTTTCTTCTGCTTACTATCCTAATCTCTTCATAATCTCTTTCCTCTATCAGTTATATACAGATATGAAAAATTTGGGATGTTACAAATTGGGTAATAATTGAAATTTTTAAAAAGTTAAAACAATAAAATATATTGAATCAATAAGTTAGAGTTAAGTGGGATATCACCAAGCTTATAAGCAATGGAGAAAATAAATGCATGGAAGGCCAAATAGCCTAAGGTATTGTCTTGGAGCACAAGTTGGATTTAGAATATTGTATGAATTTTAAAAAGAAGAAAATCCAAGAAAGTCAAGGATAAGGCAGGTGGCATGTGAGGTATCCAAGTGGGACCCACACCTCTTCCACATGGCACCAAGAGCAAGAGAGAAGAGTTTTTCCATGTGTTTCATTTTATCAAAATAATATAAGAATTAAGTTAATGATGATTAAGAATAATTAATCCAAAAAGCAACCAATGAAATTCAAGATTAAGGGCTTGTAATAATTAAGAACTTGAAGGGTAAAATGGTCCCTAAACCCTTGAAATTTCACTATAAATACCCCCTTCCTCCTTCACAATTTCGTGCACCTAGAGGACCCTTAGGAAAACCATGCCAAAATAAAGAGAGAACTCAAAATAAGATCAAGGATAAACCACCCAAACAAGTACCTAAGATAAGCAATTCTTTCTAATTTATTTATAAGTATTTTGGAAGGATAAAATCTAGATTTTAATAGAAGAAAAGTGGGATATTCCTTATGATATGTTGCTGTCTAGCAATTCTATAATAAAGAAGGAAGAGTTAAATGAAGTTCGAAGTATGTAAATGACATCTAGATAAGTTAGTTTAGATGTTAGTTATTGAATTTAATTGATATTCTTGACTTTGTTTATCTTGATGTTTCTTTCCTGTACTGTTCTGGACATAAGAAAATGGAATTTCAATGATATAAGGTGTCATTGAATTTAAATGATGATTTTGTATAGGATTGGATATGATTAGAAACTTGGAAGTATTGAAATTGGAAAAGGTAAGTTTTGGAAACCCTTTCTATTACTATTCATATGCATGAACAGTTATGAGAATTTCATAATTTTGATACTTCCAGGGGTTTTAAAATGAAAAATTGTATGAGATTAAGTAAAGAAACAATTAGTGGAAGCATTGAAATCATAATTTTTAAGAAAAATTATACACTTCTTTCGGTTCTATACAATAGGTCATGAAGTAGATGAAATTTCATGATTCTAAACTCATAAATGGATTTAGAAGGCCAAATTGTGTAGGGTAAAGTTAAGACACAAATTAATTAAAAGGATAAGGCAATTAACCACAAATAAAGAAAGTTAGGGGTTAAGTGATTAATTGAGTTTAATGTTCACGAATGTTAGATAATTTAGTTATGATGAATGAATGATTATGCAATATTTAGGATTTGACCAATGTGCTCAAAGAAGGTAGCAACATATGAAGGAAAAGTGAGAAAGGAAAATAGTAAGGAAAAGTAAGGAATAGAAGTACTGAACTTACCTACTTGTATGCTTATGTTGCTTGTATATTTTATGTGATATTTGTTTACTTTGATTATGTGAAACATGTATAATTGAGTAATGCTCTGTTTCTTTTTATGCTATGACTATATGTTATAATTAAGAGACATAGAAGCATATAAAGTTATCATTATGCTAGCATGATCATTAAGTGCACATATATTAATATCAAATATATAGTTGCATATATTGTATGTTATCCGTTTGCTACTGATATTTCCTCTAAAATCTCACTTCTTTCCATAATTAAACATCACAGCAGGACCATCACAGTAGACTTAAGAGTTTATGTAATTTTAATCCTTTGATAACTATTATTTTTAAAATTTAATATAAGTTCTATTATTTTCTTAAATCTCTTAAGAAATTTTAAATTTCTTAAAGTATAATCTCCAAAGAAATTCAAATTTATATATCTATATATATATTTCAAAAATCTCAAAGATATTGAGATAAGGTATATATATTATTTTTTTAATATTTAATATATGATCTAACTAGGGAGTTGGTATTAGTCTTAAATATAATACATATTTCCTAATTTATCAATTATTTCTTAGATTATCTCTATTAATACTCTATCAGCAATAATCAAATAAGAGATAGAGAGAGTTAAGAAAGATGATTAGAGTATTTAAAAAAATCATATAAACTAATTAAATTAAGTTTTTTTATTTAATTAAATTAATTAAATATATCATATGTTTAGGATCAGAGGAATATTTTATTTTAAACCTCTAATTTATGAAAAATTATCCTAAAGATAATTCTCATATGATATATTTAATTTTATTAAACTTCCAAACATCTAAGACAATTATTAAAATAAATAATTTATACATGATTTTATTCAATGTTATTTTTATACTTATTTTTTATTACTATTTTTTCTTTTATTTATGATTTAATTTTATCCTATGATGTTCTCATTTATTTATCGAAATTTGTTATAAAATAGTTACATGACTTGTAAATAATCTTATAGCCTAACCTTGTTAAAAAACTCTGGTTTACATCATCACGTGTTTATATAAATATTAATATAATATATATTTAGATAACTCTAAAATTATAATTTTAGATCAAATAACTTAAACACCCCAAATTTTTTATAATTAAGTTTTCAATCATAACCAATAAAGTTTTATTAAAATTAATAAATTATCTAAACACTAATTTTATTTCATAATCTATATTTTTATTAAAATTATAATTTTAGTATAAATTAGAAGAACAACTTCTAACCATAAATATTTTTTATAAAATCTATTATACTTAAAATTGTTATAAAAATAAGAAGGTGAGAGAGTAGAAAGAATAACAAGACAAGAATTTGAGATGAGAGAAATGGAAGGACAAGAGAGAATTCCTTATATGCTTGTATATTCACTTGTCCAAATGCCTTCTACATAGCCACTATTTATAGGCCACACCCATTAAAGACTAAACATAAGGTTACAAAAGATTAAAGAGGAATAAAATGCCATTAACCATAAGAAACCCCTCTCAAGTCATTCATTGAGGAAGTTATAGTTTTATGGCATAAAGGGAAGAAGGAATCCTAAGAGGAATCCTATGAGGTATAAGTTTTATGGACATCCACATGTGCAAGAATATTTGTAACACTCCCCCTTGGATGTCCATGACAGATATTATGCCTCATTAAAACCTTACTAGGAAAAACCCATTGGGACAAAAACTTAGTGAAGGAAAAAGAGTACACTATTTATTTAAGTTATCTTATCAAAAACTTTTTCAGGAAAACCTAATGAAAAACAAAATCCTTAAAAGGAAGAGTATATCAAGTACTTGTTTACTCCCCCTGATGACATTGTCAATTTATGTCTTTGAATCTGCGTATTCCAATACCATACACTAACTTCTCAAATAGCTTAATTGGTAGTGTCTTGGTAAACAAATCTGCAAGGTTGTCACATGATTGAATTTGCTGAACATCTATATCACCATTCTTCATAAGATCATGAGTGAAAAAGAATTTTGGAGAAATATGTTTTGTTCTATCTCCTTTAATATATCCTCCTTTCAATTGAGCTATGCATGCTGTATTATCTTCATATAATACTGTTGGAATCTCTTGTTCTGGAAGTAGACCACTCATTCTTTGGATATGTTAGATCACTAACCTTAGCTAAACACATTCTCGACTTGCTTCATGAACTGCAATGATTCCTGCATGATTTGATGAGGTAGATGATAAAGTTTATTTTATCGAACGCCAAGATATAGCTGTACCTCCACAAGTAAATAAATATCCTGTCTGAGATCTACCTTTATGTGGATCTGATAAAAATCCTACATCTGCATAACCAATCAATTGTGATCCGAATTCATTAGAATAAAATAATCCCATATCAATTGTCCATCGAAGGTATCGAAATATATGTTTAACTCAATTCCAATGTCTTCTTGTCGGAGAAGAACTAAATCTTGCCAATAAACTCCAGCAAATGCAATATCAGGTCGTGTTGAATTAGCAAGATATATTAGTGTCCTTATAGCACTAAGATATGGTACTTCTGGACCAAGAAGTTCTTCATTTTCCACTTGAGGGCGAAAAGGATCTTTTTCTTTAACTAGCGATCTCACAACTATTGGAGTAGTGAATGGATGTGCTTTATCCATATAAAATTACTTTAATATTTTTTCAATATAAGCTGATTGATGAAGAAACACTCCATTTGTTAAGTACTCGATTTATAGACTGAGACAAAACTTGGTTTTTCCAAGATCTTTCATTTCAAATTCTCTCTTTAAACAATCCAATGCTTTTTGAAGCTCTTCAGGAGTTCCAATTATATTCAAGTCATCCACATAGACAGCAATTATAACAAATTATGATATATTCCTTTTTATAAAAACACATGGGCTAATTGAGTCATTTTTATAGCCTGCTTTTAACAAATATTCACTTAGACGGTTATACCACATTCTTCCATATTGTTTTAATCTGTATAAGGATTTATGCAAACGAATTGCATAATTTTCTCAGGGATTCTTACATGCTTCAGGCAATTTAAATCCTTCAGAGATTTTCATATAAATTTTAGTATCTAAAGAACCATATAAGTATGCTGTAACAACATCCATTAGACGCATATCAAGTCTTTCATGCATTGCCAGACTGATTAGATATATGAAAGTAATTGTATCCACCACAGGAGAATATGTTTCTTCATAATCAATGCCAGGTCTTTGCGAAAAGCCTTGTACCACAAGTCGTACTTTATATCTAACAACCTCATTCTTCTCATTTCATTTTCGCACAAAAACCCATCTATATCCAACTGGTTTAACACCATTTGGTATTTGGACTACAGGTCCAAAAACTTCACGTTTTGAAAGTGAATTCAATTCTGCCTGAATTGCGTCTTTCCATTTTGGCCAATCATTTCTATGTCTACATTCTTCAACTGACATAGGTTCAAGATCCTCACTTTGATTAGTTATTTCAACAGCAACATTGTATGAAAAAAATATCGTCGACGACTATATTTTCTTGGTTCCACCTTTTTCCTGTATTGACATAACTTATCGAGATCTCTTCATTATTTTCAGGTACCTAGACCTCTTCTGGGGTGTTTTGATTTGTTATGTCCTGGGTATCTCCTATAAGACCAGCCTCCTCAATTTGACCATCTTGATTGTTTACTCTTTTCTTTCTAGGATTTTTATCTTTGGAACCGATTGGTCTACCACGCTTCAAACGTGGTTTACTTTCATTTGCACTTGCTACTTGTCCTGCTGGGACATCAATTCGAATTGGAGTATTTTCAGCTGGAATATGAGATTTAATAATTCTCTTAGAGTCAGTAAATGTATCTGGCAGTTGATTTGCAATATTTTGCAAATGAATTATTTTTTGAACTTCAAACTCACATATTTGTGTTCGAGGATATAAATGAGATAACGATAATGCTTTCCATGTAATTTCTTTATCCAGCTATTTATTACCTTCCCTTAATATTGAAAAATTTGTCTCATCAAAATGACAATCATCGAAATGTGCCATAAATAAATCTCCTGTTAACGGTTCTAAATACTTGATTATAGAAGGAGATTCATAACCAACATATATTCCTAACCTTCTCTGAGGTCCCATCTTTGTGCATTGTGGTAGAGCAATTGGGACAAATACCGTACATCCAAAAATTCTAAGATGAGAAATATTTGGCTCCTGACCAAAAGCCAATTGTAATGGGAAGAATTTATGATAACTTGTTGGCCTGATGCGTATAATTGTTGATGCGTGTAAAATTGCATGTCCCCAAGCTGAAATAGGAAGTTTTGTTCTCATAAGTATTGGTCTAGCAATCAATTGGAGGCGTTTAATTAATGATTCTGCTAAACCATTTTGAGTGTGGACATGAGCAACAAATTTCTCTACTGTTATTCCAGTTGCCATGCAATAATCATTAAACTTTTGCGATGAAAACTCACTCGCATTGTCAAGACGAATTGTCTTAATTGCATATTCTGGAAATTGTGCTCTTAATCGAATTATTTGAACAAGTAATCTAGCAAATGCTAAATTACGTGTAGATAACAAGCACACATGTGACCATCTTGTAGATGCATCTATTAAAACCATAAAATATCTAAATGGTCCACATGGTGGATGAATAGGTCCACATATATCCCCTTGGATACGTTCTAGAAATGCGGGGGATTCTACCCTAACTTTTGTTAATGAAGGTCTTGTAATTAGTTTGCCTTGAGAACAAGCAACACATGAAAATCTTTAAATTGAAGAATCTCCTGGCTCTTCAATTGATGTCCATGTGAATTTTCAATAATCCTTCACATCATAGTTGATCCGGGATAGCCTAACCAGTCATGCCAAACAATGAATATATTTTTATCAGTAAACTTCTGATTTACTGTAGCATTTGTTTCAATTATACCAATATTTTTATAGTACAAACCAGAAGATAATGCAGGTACTTTTTCAAGAACACATTTTTCTCTATGTCTAACAATTGTAATATATAGATATTCAATATTTTTCTCATCTATAGTCTCAATATGATACCTATTTTGACGGATATCTTTAAAACTTAATAAATTTCTTTGAGACTTAGAGGAATATAAAGCATCATTAATTACAAAATTTGTCCCTTTAGGTAATATTATCATTGCTCTTCTGGAGCCTTCAATTAGTTTTGTATTACCCGCTATAGTATTGATACTTGCACCACTCATTATCAAATGAGAAAAATATTTTTTATCTTTGAGTATGGTATGTGTTGTAGAACTATCTGTGAAACATATATCTTCATTCTTGTGCCCAATAAACTATATTCTTCATCAAAAGAAAATAAATGTATCAAAATATATTATTAGCAATAATGCTCTTAAAAGAAGAAAGTAAAAGTAAACATAAATAAAGCATAAAGCATAACTAAATTAAGATAAAATATAAACTAAATTTATTTATCTAATCATAATTCTGAAAGAAATCAGTCACTTCTAAGTGTGCCATATCATCAAGGTCATCATATAGCTCATTGGTATCATCATTCTTGTATGCAAAATTTGCCTCAACATCATCATTATGGAAAGTCATATTTGCTTCCATGTTATTTGAATTCTTTTTTATGGAGGTTTGATAAAGTTTTGCTAGATGCTCAGGCGTACGACAGGTACACGACCAATGCCCTTTCATCCCACACCTATAACATAAATTTTCCACAGTTTTTGAGGGATCACCCTTGTCTTTTTTCTGTCCTTCATTATATTTTTTCTTTTGGTGGGTATTTGGATTATAATTACTTCCACGACCATGATGACGATAATTGCCACGTCCCTTACCACGGTCATAGCCACGACCACGACCACGACCGCGACCGCGACCACGACCACAGGCATAAAAATTAGTGCGTTCAGTCACATTCACTTCAGGGAATGGTGCTGATCCAGTAGGACAGATCTCATGATTTTTCATTAACAACTCATTATTTTGTTCAGTCACAAGAAGACATGAGATTAGTTCAGAATACCTTTTAAAACCTTTTTCACGGTATTGCTGCTGCAGGAGCACATTTGAAGCATGAAAGGTTGAAAAAGTTTTTTCTAATAAGTCCTCATCTGTTATTTTCTCACCACACAATTTCAGTTGAGAACTTATTTTAAAAACAGCTGAATTATATTCAGATACAGATTTAAAGTCTGGCAGCCTTAAATGCAGCCATTTATAACGAGCTTTGGGCAAGATTACCGTCTTTTGGTGATTATATCGTTCTTTTAGATTATTCCACAATTCTAACGGATCTTTCACCGCTAGGTATTCAGCTTTTAGCCCTTCATGTAAATGGTGGCAAAGGAAAATCATGGCCTTAGCCTTGTCTTTATTGCTTGCTTCATTTCTAGGTAAAATAACATTTCCTAGACCTTTGGCATCTAAGTGAATTTCAACATCTAAAACCCAAGACAGATAATTTTTTCCCGAGATATCAAGAGCAGTAAACTCGAATTTCGTCAGATTAGCCATGAATCGAACTAAAATAATAATAACAATTAGAATTCTGATAAAATTCATTAGAAAAATATGATAATAAAAATATAAATAAATAACAATATATATTCACAATAAATATAAATTCAATAAAAGTAACAAAATATAAATGGTATAAAAAAACAAAATGAAAAAATAAAATAAATAACTATAAAATATATATAGTAACACATAAGCAATTAAATAAATAAAACAAAATAATGGAAACAATATAAATAATATAGAGAAAATAATACTACAATAGAAGTAACATAAATTAAATAAGTAATATAAATTAAATAAATATAAATAAATGTAACAAAATAAATTAAATAACATAAAATCACCATAAATAATATGTTACAATACATAGAATTAGAAATAACATAAATCAAATATATAAATAGTAATATAGTATAAGTATGTCGTAATATAAATAAATGAAGATTATATAACTGTAGTAAATATATAATAATGCTAAGAATACAAAGAAGATAAATAAATCAATTGAAATATAAATTAATAAATATATAGGGAGGGAGAATTGGAATTGTAAACAATATATAGGGAGAAGGAAAAATGTAAACAACATATATATGTAAATATATATAAATAGAGAATCAATCATAATATTGTATCAATATATCAAAAGAAGAAAAAAAATTAAAATAACACAATATTTTATATAAGAAAAAAATACAATAAAGATAACCCCCACACACATATCTAACAATAAAAATTAAAATGGATATGAAAGAATAATAAATAACGGTAAAATATATAACAAATATATAAAAATAACATTTGCCCATAATAATTAAGTAAGATGATAATAGAAAATAAAATATATATGATAATTAGATAAAGAGAAAACTAATATCCTTTGTATATAATTGAATATAATAGTATATGAATTGATAAGGAGTTCATACCTTAAAATTTTCAGAGTAATTTCGTGCTGATAACTTGTTATAAAAATAAGAAAGTGAGAAAGTAGAAAGGATAACAAAATAAGAATTTGAGATGAGAGAAATTGAAGGACAAGAGAGAATTTCTCATATGCTTGTATATTCACTTGTCTAAATACCTTCTACATAGCTACTATTTATGAGTTACACCCATTAAAGACTAAACATAAAGTTACAAAAGTTTAAAGAGGAATAAAATGCCATTAACTATAAGAAACCCCTCTCAAGTCATTTATTGAGGAAGTTATAGTTTTATGGCATAAAGGAAAGAAGAAATCATAAGAGAAATCTTAAGAGGTATAAGTTTTATGAATATCTACATGTATAAGAATATTTATAATAAAAATTTATTATTTAAAAATTAATCCTAATACACCCCTGTATAAATAATCGTTGGAAAAAAAGGACTATTTGAAAACCCTCCTCTTCAAGGCCGAAAAAGAAAAGAAAAGAAAACCCTCTCTTCTCCTGTCGCATCTCGCCTGCCGCCAACTCCAACATCAGGCATCTTCTCTCCCGCTGTCCTCTCATCTCCCACCTTCAAATCAGTGTCACTTATCTTTGCTTCACGAGCCCTTTGCCACCGAGCTCACGCTCTCACACTCTTGTGCATCCAGGAGTAAATTATCACACTCTTGTGATGTGAGAGTGTTTAACGCCAACATCAGGCATCTTCTCTCCCGCTTTCCTCTCATCTCTCACCTTCAAATCAGTGTCACTTATCCTTGCTTCTCGAGCTCTTTGCCACCGAGCTCACGCTCTCACACTCTTGTGCATCCAGGAGTAAATTATCTCACTTTTCTTCTGGTGTTTAACTGCTGAAAGAATAATCTCTTCAGAAAGAACTCGTAAGTGTTTATTTTTTATTTCATGTTTTTCTTCTTATGTGTTTTCCGATAGTGAGTTTTCCTGATATGGGGTTTTTCTGCATTGATTTATTTTGAGTCTGTTATGGGTCTGACACTGGTGATTTCGCTTCTGATATGGGTTTTCTTGATCATATGCAAATTTGAATATGAACGCTCAAACTTCCTCTACTTTTTCTATTTTAGATGATGTTTTGTCAACTTTTGAAGCTTTCTAATAATTATGTTCCTTAATTATCTCACTTTTCTTCTTGTCTTTAACTTCTTATATCTACACTCCTCTGCTTCCTTTTGTGTCTTCTTATAGTTTGTTCTCATTCTTAAGATTTACCCTTTTTATTTGGCTGAGTTTTCAAAACACCAATTCAACTTTTTGTTTTCTTTTTCTCTGTTTATTCACAACTGAGTAATGGAAATTTTTTTCTTTGTTTTAGTGAGTCCGCTGTTCTTTCATGAAAGCGTAGCTCTGCCCTGTTTTAAAAAACTGGGAGATTAACAAATTTGTGAAACTTTCCAAATATACCTTTGTCTAAAGTCAATACTACATTAAATATAATGAATTAATTACTTACAAAATTTAATTGTACAGAAAGGCAAAATATTTATAAGTATTATTCAATGCTCTAGATATAATCAAACTGGAGTCGGAGGTATGCGTTGTTTTTGGTATTATGCTTCACAGCTTTTAACTTATTTCCCACTGCATTTTGGCATATGTATTGTGTTTTCCTTAGTCTCAAATCTCAATGCCTAGTCAATGATTTATGGGATTTGTGTAGAAGTTTAAAATTTTAATATTTGTAAAACAAGAAAATTTTTAATTGTAATATAGATACTTTCTTCTCTATAAAAAAACCAAAGAAAAAGGAACTGAACTTAGATGGGGTATGATAGTCAAATTATTATCAGCTCCCCTCCCCTCTCCCTTCCCCTTTTTCGAACCAAATAAATCCTAAAACCTAGTGCCTTCTTCCCTCAATTCAAACCAATTTCAGACAACCTGTAGGCAAGGTTCATTTCTTTCCTCGTTTAATCCGTAGCTTACTGTCTGAACTTGTCATCCAATACTGCCATCTAAGCCATCACCTGGTGAGGTCTGATCATCTATTGTCTCTTCCATTCATGTTTCTCACTGATTATTCCGACTTTACAATGTGCACATCTTTTGAATAACCCATTTTTCACTGTATTGGTGATCATATTCCTGCATGATTAATTAACTTTATCTGCTGACTAAAGAAGACAAAAGGTTAACTTTATCTGTTTCTTTTTAGTTATGTAAGATGCTTCCTGAAGGAAGCAACCGCTCTCAACTTTCAGCAGCTATACCTCCTCGCAAAATCAATGTGCAGAAATATGCGGAATCCCGAGCTCTTGAGCTTAAAAGTCTAAACTCTATTATAGCAAATAGAGTAAATAGTGATTTTAGGTCCCAAAGAAACAAGAGAAGAAGAACCACTGCGTATGATAACCAAAATGCTAGAGAGCGGTGTAGAAGGAAAAGAAGAAAATTGGGAATATTTGAAAAAAGCCATTCTTCGGTTTTCGAGAAGGACCAGATAAATAAGCTTCCAAGGCGTGTTCGACGGAGACTGGAACTTAAAATGAACCCAGAGAGTGGCTTTTGTAGTTCGGGTGATGGAACTAAGAGGCTGAGAACTCATGTTTGGCATGCTAAGCGGTTCACCATGACCAAGCTTTGGGGTTACCACCTTCCTCTAGGTCTGCAAGGCAGGTATTGTTATCCTTGGATTAGGAGCTTAGGACTATGACCATAATCAGTAACTACTGAGAAAGATACTTTATGGTATACACAAAAGAAACTGAAGAAGGAAACATGTGACCTTAAATTTAGTTTACAGATAAAATGTAGTAGTCATGTTTCATTTTTAGGTTGCTGGATCATGGAAATCTGATGCTACAAATATGTGGTTGTTCAATACGTCAATTTTTTTGTTCTTTTAATCTTTTCAAATGCATGAAGTAGTATTACTGAGATTATTTTGGAAACACTAACAAGGATTATGTGTGAATTTAGGCAGGGGAAAGGGTTCGAGGGCACTTTTTAGAAGGCTTAAACAAGGGGTGCTTGTACATGATGCAAGCTATTGTACTGCCCTCCAATTGGAGGGTCCTGAGGTGTGTATTCTTTCCACTATAAGCATGAATTTTTTTGCTCTAGTTGGAACCATCTTCTTTTCATCATTCTCCATGTATGAAATTTTTCTTCTTCTTTTGACTAGTACATAGACCTCTGCACCAAGTGCAACATTAATTTCTTCATATTCTTAGAATTTTTTTATTGATTATTTTAGTTTGTATCATGTGTTTAGGATTCCTTGAGTTCAGTATTAAGAATGGTACTAGTGCCCTCCCCAGATACAGATGATGGAAATAATGATAATACTTCTGTTCTTTTTGGTCTCACCTATGGAACTTCTATGGTAGGTCACCTTATTGTAGATTCGACTATGAACTGGGGTTATCAAGGTATTAAAACAAAGAATAATTTTATTCATTGACAGCTTTGTGCAGTAGGAGCACCTTCTCATGTGATTGCTCCTGTGACCTATATGTGGCGACCAGTTTTTGATCAAGATATAAGTTTAAAGCTTGATGTTGTAGAGGATAGGGCTTCCTTTAGACAGCATGGTACGAGTGATGAAGCAAGTACACATGACATTGATGAATGTGATAAGTCTGATAGCATGAGACCTAGTGCTTCCTTGAGACAACTTTGGGTGTGGATACATGCTTCTGCCTTTGGAGAAGGATATGATACGCTAAAGCTGGCCTGCCATAAAGAGGTCCACTTTCTTCCTTAGCTTCTTTGTGGGCATCCCCACCCTATATTGTTTTATTTGTTTTATGACATTATATACCATAAAGAGGTTCACTTTCTAAAGCTGGCCTGCCATATACAGGTTCACTTTCTTCCTTAGCTTCTTTGTGGGCATCCCCGCCCCCTATATTGTTGTATTTGTTTTATAACAGTATATACTACTTGATACAGAAGATAGGGAGGGGTTGGGTGAATTTAGTATGTTAATGTAACATTTTCTTTTATCTTGACCTACTCTAGAACTCTTCTAGCAGTGTCGAGGTTTCATTTTTGACACTGGAAACATTTAGGATGTAATTTGAGTTTGTAGATCCTCGTGTTTCACTATTACCACTTAGTGTGAAATGTTATTATCTTATTATTGTAGTGTAATGCTGCCCTTGCTCCTGTCTTTGGAGAAAATGCACCTTTATCTGGATTTAGTTGAACTAATATGCAGCTCACCATTCAATAGACTACATTTAGATTTTTTTTCTTTCTACATTTTGAGGTTTGGGAGGGTATCACTACATCAATGGAGAATTCTTGGGGTATTGACACGAATGCTAAAATGATTTGTTATTCAGATGATACTTAAAATTTTCTTCTTGGAGTTGCACACAAATTGAAATAACATATTATATGATGAACACTCTCTTAATAGACGCACACTTTCCCTCCCCCCTCATCTATGTATACTATGTTTATTATTTTCAGATGGAAAAAAGGGGCATTGTGGTCAGGTGTGTTTCTCTTGATGGCCAACTTGCAAAATTAGAATTAATGGGACCAAAGGCATTTCAACTTCTTCAAAAGATACTGCATCCTGTTACAGGGTTAGTTGTTTATTTTAGAAACATTGCTCATTTTTTATTTCTTTTGTGATCTGCAATCAGGCTTATTATGCTTGATGGCTTTGCAGAATTTCAGAGAATCATTGGCAGCTGAAAAAACATTTGGCTACGGAGGAGGATTATATTTCTCAGGATAACAAATCACCTATATTTAAAAGTGAGGATAATTTTTCTTATCATGCAATGTTATCTCTTAATGTTAAGGATCCTCGATTATTGCCCAAGAAAAGTACTACAGTTCCAATGGAGCCAACTTTGATTGAGGCATCGTGTGATGCACCACATGGTAAATGTGAGGAGCTTCCTGACATGGAAGGGATATTAGTAAAGAATGAAGACTTAGCCCCTCCATCAACAAAACTTGAAAGTGACCAGTACTACAATAGTGATCTGTGGGGTGCTACCACCAGAGTATTAAGGCCCCCGTTTGAAGATAGTGTCATTTCTAAGGAGAAACATTGCAAACGCGTTATCAATTTCTGCCTTGATGATGAAAATTACAGTGAGGCGAACCTTTTAACCAAGGAGCAGTGCTCAAGATCTTGTCCTATTCTGCTTTTGAAAAATGATAAGAAGGAATTGGTTATTGGGTAACTTCCTCTTAACTTTATTTCCTATTTCTTTTTAAATGCTGTAACTTTTTCATACCTGCTAATGTCAGATTCACTTTATGAATATGTGTGCAAGATTATGCATTAGTTTATGTTTACTGTTTACCAAAAATATGAGGTAATTTATTTATTAAAATTCATTAAACACCAGATATTTGTATTCTATAAAATCAAACAAGGTGGTATATATGATCATCTGCTTAGGATGTTTAAGGAAATTGTAAGAGATGTTACAATAGTTTATATCTTAATTCATAATAAATCAGGATCTTCCCTGGGCATATATGCATTCTTGTTGTTTTAACTTCCATCCTATTACTGTTACTTACCTTGCAATAATTGTTTTCTTTTTTCTTTTTCTATTTTCTTCCAGATGGTCTATAATACTGCCTCTGAGTTGGGTCAAAGCCTTCTGGATTCCTCTCATCTCTAATGGGGCCCATGCAATAGGTTTGAGAGAGAAGCACTGGATTGCAAGTGAAGTAAGTCTTTGTGCTCCAAAATAATCATAAAATGTTGGTCTTCTGTATTATTTATTGAATATAGCTTTTTTTTCCCCTTTTGAATCCAGATAGGGCTACCGTTTTTTCCTTCCGATTTCCCGGATTGTAAGGCATATCGTTGCTTTATGACAGCTAAAGCTGCTTCACTTGACCATAAAGCAGAACTTCGCCCCCAATCCATGAGACCTTTGAGAGTTCCAATGCCACCCGCATGGGCTATTGTTGGCATCAGTATCAACAAAGAGCCTGGTAAAATGGAAGATCCCAAGGTTTTGACAGGGAAAAATGCACCTAGTGCCAATTCACCACCAAACTCTTGCCATGAAAGCTTTAAAATTTCATCATCGGCGTGTGATGGTAATCTGTTTGTTGGAATTGTAGCAAGGACAGGTTGTATGCTGATTAGATTCCTTGATGAAATCAAAGCTGATCAATTGCTTTTGTTTCCCCATGTTGCACACGAAAAGGCTAGAGTCTATAAGTCTGCCAAAGTTGAGGCAAAGCTTGATTTAAGCCCCAGAAACTTTGATAGTCATGACTCTAAGCTATGCTTTCTTAGAGTTTATCTCCGCCCATATAAGGAAGGCATTTTCGAAGAGGGAGCAGTTGTTTGTGCACCTTGCCCTTCTGATATATCTTTGAGGATTTCAAGGTAATCAACTTTTAAATATAAATTCCTCCTATACTCTTTCGTAGTTGTTTCTTTTTCCTTTATTGGAATAATAATTGTACCTGTTATTTGTCAAAAATCTCCTCACCATTGACGAGGCAATCTGGTAAATAGATATGTTATGTTAGTTATATGATTTCAAGGGTTTCTTTGCTTTCTTTGTGAGTCTCAATTTATGGGTCAAACTCAAATTGTGGGGAGGGGAACAAAATGGATTGCATTCTACATTTCTTTGTCATGAATCTGGCAGAATAATTAATTTCATGCAATCTTGAGGAAATCTTTTAGATATTGTGTTGAATTCTCTAGGGGATCCCACCCCAATTGGAACCAGATAGTTATCAAGTTCAAAGGCCGCAAGTTGTATGCTTAAAATTTTTTAATAAAACAAGAAAACATTTTTCATCTAGAATGTCACTTTTTTCACGTGACCGATGATTGAAAAATCCCATTGTATATGTCTTTGCAGTTCAGAGAAAAGTACGATGGTTGAGTGGGATAGGGAATTGTACTTCCAAGATCCATCTTCTGGTGATTGGGGATTGCATATTCCAGATGAGTCTATTGCCAAAGAGTATCATCGGTGGCCTATTGGCTTCATCACAACTCCAACTGTTCAAGGAAGGTCTGGAAAATCTCATATTCTTCGTTTTCTTCATTGTCTGCTATTTTTGGGTCCTTGTTTCTTTTCCTTTGGAGCCTATAAGGCTTACAAAGAGTATATATATATATATATATATATATATATATATATATATATATATATATATAGGGTTAATATATTGTTTCGTTCTTATAGTTTACATTCATTTTAGTTTTGGTTTCAATAGTTTTAAACTATAGGTTTTGATCCCTTAAGTTTCTTTCCATTTAAAACATTAGCCCCTATATTTTAATCAAAACTTGGATCATTTTGCCCTGAGGGACTAAAATCTATAGTTTGAAACTATAGGGACCAAAACTAAAATGAGGGTAAACTATAAGGACCTAACATTTTATTAACCCATATATATATATATGTATGTATATTTGTTGTTATATTGAATCTTACTAGGTGCAATCTCTCTTGCAGCAAGAAGCTAGTTGCAGCGGGCTTTTGTGAAGCCGTCTTACTGGCTCGTTTGAGAGAGGAGCAGTGGAAGGAGAAACCTCCCAAGCGAAGGAAGATGGAAATATACGTGCTTGTGAGGAATCCAAGATCTTCGGTATATCGACTTGCCCTTGCCTCCATTGTCCTAGAGCATCAAGAAAATGAT
This sequence comes from Leucaena leucocephala, assembly GCA_037074615.1. Classification (NCBI taxonomy): domain Eukaryota; kingdom Viridiplantae; phylum Streptophyta; class Magnoliopsida; order Fabales; family Fabaceae; genus Leucaena; species Leucaena leucocephala. Next base: position 18,415,427 of record CM073515.1, on the reverse strand, counting down.
GTTGAGTTTTTGTAGGAGTAATTGTTTGGTTGACGAATGCAAATCCTAACATAGGGCTAATTATTTATTTGTCCATCTTCATATTTTGTTCATCATAAATTAGTCAGAGGAGCAGCCTGAGAGAAAGTACCTTGATAATTTTGTTTTGTATCTTTTTCATTGTTACAATAGACTTATTGTTTCCATACTTCCATTGGACACTGATCCAAGGTTAAGGTTTACGGAATTATTGTACTGTTCAAATAAGCAGCAAATGGAACGTCAATTAATAAGTCTAATTATTAACAAGAGTTAAATTGATGAGTTCCCCTAGTTCATCCGTCTCACAATATACTAACAAAAGTCGCAGCTTATCACAAAATTCTAATTATTAACAAGAGTTAAGTTGTATCTAGCAGTATTTTTTAAGTATAATTCATCAGTATCTCAAAATAATTTGTAGTTCGTTTGACACATTTAAAGTAATCTTTTAGTAGAATCCATTATTTTGTAGTATTTTTAGTGTAATTTTTTTAAAGGTATTTGTATCAGTAACAATGAGCATCTTAAACTTAGAATATTGAGTGTTATTAGTGAAAAAATATTTCAACTTAAAGTGTTGGATGCATAAAATATCATTGAAAAAAATAATTTTAGGGTGTTAGAAGAATAACAAATTAGTTTAAGAATATGTGTTATAGAAAAATGTATTAGTGTTTAATTTAAGGAAAAAAGATAATAAATAATCATGTGAATTTAAAAATGATAAAATGGGCATATAAATATATAAAAAGATAGATTGGGTAAGTTCAATCTGTCATTTATAAATTTAGGTGAAAAGACTAACTTATCCCTAGAATAAATGAAAATGTATACTAAGATATTAATGTGAAGAAGAAATTGTCGGTTCTCATGAGAGACGAAGCTTCCGGGAGACCTCTTTGGCTAAGATGCAAATTGGCAGGAGACCTCTTGCGTGTATGGGAACCGTATACTAAGACACTAAAAGTTGACTGCTACAAGCAAAGAAAACACGATCGAATTCTTTCTTCCTATGCCTTTCCACCTTCATCAGATGTTCCTTCCTCAATCTTTCTAAGGATTTTGAGGTTGAATTGAAGTGTTTAGATCAATATATCTTTGTTTAATGTTATATTTTGTTTCACTTTTTGCTTGATGAGGTTTGCTTTTTTTGAGAAGCAACTTATAAAATTTTTGCACCTTTATCCCATAACCTTGTGTTCCTATGGAGCTGTTGTAATGGTGACCATGGCATCTGTCTTTAAAATTTAGGTATTAGGTTTCCGAAAAAGGGCGTCAAACTGAAGGGAAATCTGGGTCTATGTTTTAGTCATAATTTTATCTTGTTTTAGTGGGTATCTAATTGTGCAATTTAGATGGTGATAATGGAATACTTAAGATCTTCAATTGTTTTTATCTTCTACATTTGGCAAATAACTCAAATGTGCAACAAGTTGCAAATCCCACTATTAGACTTGTCAATCCCATTGTAATAGTTGTAAATACCATAGCAATAATTGCAAATCTCATTGTCAAACTTGCAAATGAAATTGACTTGTAAATCCCATGAGCAAAGCTACAAATACCATTGTAGGAGTTCAAATACCATTAGTAAAGTTGTTAATCCCATTAGCAAAGTTGATGCTTCTCCATTGTGGGAGTTTCAAATACTATTGGTAAAATTACAAATATCATTGTGGAAGTTGCAAATACTATTGGCAAAGTTGTTAACCCCATTGGCAAAGTTGCTTCTTCTCCTTTGTGGGAGTTACAAATACAATTGAGGGAGTTGCAAATATCATTGTGAGAGTTACAAATCCCATTGTGGAAGTGACCAATACCAGTGGAAGTTATAAATACCATTGACAAAATACTATTGTGGGAGTTATAAATACTATTGGCAAAGTTATTAATCACATTGGTAAAGTTGCTTCTTTTTCATTGTAGGAGTTACAAATACCATTGGGAAAATTGTAAATACCATTGTGGAAATTGCAAATACTATTGGCAAAGTTGTTAATCCCTTTGGCAAAGTTGCTTCTTCTCCATTGTGGGAGTTACAAATACCATTGCGGGAGTTGTAAATACCATTGTGGGAGTTACAAATACCATTGGTAAAGTTCTAAATCCCATTGTGGAAGTGGCAAATACTAGTGGGAGTTACAAATATCATTAACAAACTTACAAATATCATTAGCAAAGTTGCAAATACCATTGTGGGAGTTACAAATATCATTGGCAAAGTTGTTAATCCCATTGGCAAAGTTGCTTCTTCTTTGTTGTGGGAGTTGCAAATACCATTGCGGGAGTTGTAAATACCATTGGCAAAGTTGTTAATCCCATTGGCAAAGTTGCTTATTCTCCGTTGTGGGAGTTACAAATACCATTCCGGGAGTTGCAAATACTATTGTTAGAGTTACAAATATCATTATGGGAGTTACAAATACCATTTGTAAAGTTACAAATACCATTGTCAAAGTTGCAAATACTATTGTCAAAGTTGTAAATACTATTAGAGGAGTTGCAAATGCCATTATAGGAGTTGCAAATATCATTGTCAGACTTATAAATACCATTGGCAAAGTTTTAAATACTATTATAGGAGTGACAAATACCATTGTCAGAGTTGTAAATACCATTGACAAAGTTATAAATCGTATTATCAAACTTGCAAATACCATTAGCAAAGTGAAGGCTAATTTAGTCTTTACACACAAATTTACAAATGACATATTGAGCCTCCTACCCAATCTGTCCTTTTCAATATTGAGATGCCCAATTTATCTTTTCTGAAATTAAAATGGGCTTTCTTTGTCTTTTTCCCTTAATTTAATTTAACCCAATTAGTAAAGCAATTTCTTTGCAGAACATACTTTTTATCATTTATGTTTTTAACCTGCACGTTTGCTACATCTAGCTTTTAATTCTTGCTTTATCACTCTAAGTAGCATGAGTTGTAGAGGACTTCCCATTATATATGAGCATTTCTCTCTCACCATGCATATGGCTATTGCAAAACGTGCATATAACTTTGTCTAAAGCATACGTTTCTTTTGAGTCTCATGGATAATTATTCTCTCCATATGTTGAACTTTATTGGGACATTTTTTACCGCCATCCAATTGCAAATGCTCATCAATAAATTTTGGGTTAAGATGCGCTCAGTGTCCTAAAGTAATTTATGGTGCAATTTTACTTATGAAGTATTTAAAATAGTGCAATCTCATCCAAACTAACAAAAACATTTAACTTTGACTGTTAAAATATTGAGTCAGTTAGAGTTTGACTAAAATAATCTTACATGGCATTTGGCATAAATATGAGTTGGAGATTTTTTGGTAAAAATAATGTTCATTTTTAGTCTTTCTTTCTTTTGATAACTTCATTTAGGTGGGTTGTGTTTATCATTATTCTGTATCTAGGTGTTATATCGATCGTGGATAAAATAAATAGAGAAAAATTGAAAATAAATAATGGATGTTATTTCTATAGAATGCTTTTCTAATATCTTTGTAACTTCAAGACTACAACATGATCTTTATAATGAGCCCACTCCACATAATTTTTGCTAATTATAAGATATCTGGTATCCTATTATTGAAAATGAATTGAATAATAGGAAGCTACTGACAAACCTAAAAAAATAGGAAAAATAACAAACGTAGAAAATATGAGACGTGAGACAAGCCCCACATTCTGACTTAATAAAGTAATTGAATAAATGAATAAGATAAAACAACAGTTAAGATGCCACATGCAACAACGATTTGCACTAATTTTGTCAGCAACTCCAAGTACACTTCAAAAACTTTAGAATTTTGGCTTTATTAATGCTTTAGTAAATATGTTTGCAATTTGAGTGTTTGTTCGAACACCAAGAAGCTCAACTTCTCCACTCAACACTTTCTTCCATATGAAGTGATAACGCACTTCTATGTGTTTTCTTCTTAAATGAAAGACATGATTTAACATGAGTTTGATAGCACTTTCATTATCGTATCTGATATGCACAGTGTAGTTAGCCTCATGTGATGTATCCTCAATTAGCCTCTTCAACCAGACATACTCATGGATTGCCATTGTTACCGCTACATACTCAGCCTCTTTACTTGATAAAGTAACTATATCTTGTTTCTTGCTGCACCAAAAACAACAGCTTACTAGCTTGAGGTTGAGTACCTATAATGTGTGTCTCCAGCCTAATCTGCATCAGTGATTTGCTTAGCATAAGACTATCACACTTTCCGATAGTTCTCTTCACATAGCATAGGATTCTCTTGGCTACATCCAAGTGAGGAATTCTTGGATCCTACATGAACTAAAAGATAACTCCTAAAGCATATTTGATTTCTGGTCTCATGATGGTTAATTAGATCAAAATTCCAACAAGTTGTATGAACCTTGTCAAATCTTTCAATAGCCTCCCTTCCTCTTTCTTTCATTTTAGATTTGGTTCCATTGGGGTGGCCTTTTCCCTTAACTCACCCATATGAAAATTCTCCAACAAGTTCCTTGCGTAAGCTAAATATCCTTGGTTTAATTTTTCAACTTCTAAACCAAGAAAACAACCAACCTCCCCCAGGTTTTTCATATCAAAACGAACAACTAGATCATATCTCTAGTTTAAAATTTCAGCCTCATTGTTTCCAGTTATTATCATGTCATCAACATATAATAACACAAGCAAATGCACATCTGACTCCTATTTTATGAACAAACTAGAATCTGAATAAGATATTTTGAAGCCACAAAAGTTGATATATTGAGCAACTTTATCATACCAAGCTCGTGGAGCTTGTTTCAAGCTGTAGAGAGCCTTGTTCAGGCGACATACATAATCTGGAAAAAAATTTTAGATGAAGCCAGGAGGTTGATGCATAAATACTTCTCAATCCAGCTCGACATAAAGAAAAGTGTTCTTCACATCAAGCTACCATAATTTCCATCCTTTAAACATAGCAAGTGATATAACAGTTCTTACTATCACCATTTTTGCAATAGGATTGAATGTTTCCTTATAGTCTAGTCCATAACTTTGGGAGAAGCCAAGAGCAATCAGGCGAGCTTTGAACTTGTCAATGGAACCATAAGATTTCTTCTTTAGCCAGAACACCCATTTGCATGTGATTGGTTCACAATTTTCTTGTTTAGCTACCAAGTCCCATGTTTTATTTTTGTTTAAGGCATCAATATCTTCATAATTGTTTTCTCCCACTCTGGATTGCCCTTTGTTTTCTTATAACTCATTGGTTCTCTGTAAAGAAGCAGGTAGTCACTGTGCAGCTATTGACATCATAATCTTTCAAATAATATGGTTATCTTTTCTCTCCTGTTGACATCATAATGCAGCCAATCATTGTATTATGTGTTTTCACCTCGTGACTTATTTTCCACCTCCTCAATGTTTGAAACTCGCAGATTTGTCTTAGAGAACAGATGCTCCAGATCATCATCATCATTAGGAGCAACAAACTTGGGAGTAGAGAATTGCATTGAAATTTCATTAAACATCACATCTCTAGAAATGGTAAACTTTGTTTTTGGATCTATGCACCTCCAACCTTTCTTGTAGGGATCATAACCAACACACACACACTTTCCAATTTGGTTCTATTTCCTTTGGGAACATGAACATAACATGTAGAGCCAAATACTCTAAAATAGTTCACATTTGGTTTTTCACCATACAGAATTTCAAAATGAGATTTTGTGTTCCTGGCCAAGGAGGCAACCTCTTTGTTACATGACACGCACACTGAACACCTTCAATCCAGAGTTCTCATGGAAGATTTTTGTCATGCAACCAAGAGAGACATACTGTAGTGAGGTGTGCAAGCTTTCTTTCTACGACTCTATTTTGTTGTGGAGTATCTAGGCATGTCATTTGATGATCTATACCATTTTCATAATAGAATTTAAAGAAATCTTTGGACATGTATTCTCCACCGTTATCGCTTCTGAGACACTTTATCTTGCTTCCGAACTCCTTTTCAACTGTTTCTTTAAATTATGCAAACTTGGACAGTGCCTTTCTTTTATCCTTCAAAAACTTCACCCAAGTGAACCTTGAATGATCGTTGATTAGCACCATGACATATTGTTGGCCGCTGCAGCTGAGTGTTCTTGTTGGCCCTATTAAGGCTGTGTGTATTAAGTCAAAGGTTGCAGAATATTGACTTGACGACCTGCTGAAAGGTAGGTGATGAGACTTGCCAAGTTGACAGCCTTGACAAGTAACTTCTTCATGAACATTCTTTAAGATAGGCATCCCATCTACCAACTGTTTGGATGAGATCTGCTGCAATATTTGATAGCCTACATAACCAACCGAGCATGCCAGATTGTAGCATTATTAGTCTGGCTTGTTCTCTTTACATATGCTTCTCTTACGGACATAAAATACAAGGCACCTTTCTTTTCACCAGAGAAAACAACATCAGTAGATATTTCTTGTATATTCTCAAGCAATTTAACTTCCTTGGGACCAAATAATTACATATTTTCTAGATTTAGTAATTTGAGTAACTAAGACTAAGTTTTTAGTCAAACTTGGGATGTGGTAAACATCATTGAGTTGAAGCCTTTTAAGCGTGCATCTTTAGCCACATCAATTGCTACAATTCCTTCTTTGGTTACTAGGTATGTTGAGTTGTTAGCAGTGACTATAACTCAGTCTCCAAGATGATCTCATGTTTATAAGAACATAGTCTCATTTCCTGCCACATGATGGGAGTATCCCGAGTCAATGATCCACTCCTCTTTTTTGTTGTATGCAAAGTTCGCAAAGGCTTGAGTGGACTTTTTTTCAATAGCCTCAACCGTGAAGCAGTGATTCCATGTAGTTTGATTATCTTCTTCACTTGTGCATGTAACATTCGCTTTGGACAACTTGACAAGATAGTACTTCTTTATATGCCCAACCTTTCTACACCAAAAGCATGTAATAGGTTTCTTAGTAGGTGAGCTTCTTCTGCACTAAACCTTCCTCTTTGTTCTTGTTGTTTGATGCAACCTTAGCACTCGACCTTCCCTTGGAAAATAGAACAACATTGGTCTCATAGCTCTTAGCCATATGTTTCGCTAAGGCCTCTTGATTATAGAAAAGATTCTCTAACTCTTCAACAGAGGGTTGTGTTGACCACCCTTGGATTGAGGTGACAAAAGGTCGATATTCCTTCTTCAAGCCATGGATGAGGTAGTGATATATACGAGCTTCACTTGTCCTTTCAGTTGCATCGATATATGAAATCTTGGCACAAATGCTCTTAACTCTTAAGAATTACTCAAAGATTGACATAACTTCTTGTGTCAATATAGCCAATTCACTTTCCATGAATTGTAGCCTTACCGTGTTCTTCTTGGTGAACAACCTCTCAAGTGTTTGCCATACTTCTTTTGGAGAGGTAACATCATGAACATGATCAATGAATTCTTTGCTGATAGATGTCCTTAAGGTAAAGAGAGCTTTTTGGCATTTAATCTTCCACTTGTATCGTGACTCGACATTCTCTAGAATATTAGGGTGAATTTTGTTAGCACCAACCACCAACTCCCATAGGTCCTGACCTTAAAGGTACACCTCTATACACATTCTCCAATAATTGTAGTTGTTGCCTATAAGCTTCTCCATCCTATTCTGAACACTTCCTCCATTTGAGACTTCCATGGTTGTAGGCAAGCGTAGCTTAGTTCACCAAACCTGACTCGAATACCATAGAACAAACAGAGAAAAATTGAAAATATAGATGATATTTTTTTTTGGAGAATGCTTTTCTAATATCTCTATAACTTCAAGATTACAGCGTGATCTTTATAATGAGCTCACTCCACATAATTTTTGCTAACTATCAGATATCTTGTATCCCATTATTGAAAATGAACTGAATAATAGGAAGTTACTAACAAGCCTAAAAAATAGGAAAATAACAAACCTAGAAAATAGAAGACGTGAGACAAGCTCCATGTTCTAACTAAATAAAGGAATTGAATAAATAAATAAGATAAATCAATAGATAAGATGCCTCATGCATGAGCGTCAAGTGCAGCAACGGTTTGCACTAATTTGTGACAATAGGTTGTCACAAGTGATAAGTTGAAGGCTGTTGAACCGTAAAGTGTTGACTGTCAGAGTTGCTGTCGTTGGCTGTCAATGTCACCATCACACAAGGGGTCATCGCCGGCGATAGGGTGGGATCTACTTATGTCAATAAAAAACCTTCAACTCATCTACTTATGTCAAATGCCTGTAAGATTATTTTAGTCAAACTCTAGCTGACTTAGCATTTTAACAGTCAAAGTTAAAGGTTTTTGTTAGTTTTGATGATATGGCACCATTTTAAATACTTCATAGGTAAATTGTACTACAAAGTACTTTAGGATATTGGGTGCACCTAAGAAAATATTTTAGGGCACTGGACGTACCTTAACCCATAAATCTTTAGTCTAAAGACATTGTGAAAACTAATGCTCTACTGATTGATTATCACTATGGCAAAAGAATACATTTATGCGTTGTAGTCTTTGAGTAACCCTTTTTGCATTGTTAACCACTTAATAGAGGAATGTTAAAAACTGAAAACTTAAGACCACAAAATTTTATCATACCCGGATTTGGAATGGTTTCCTTGAAGCCATTGATATTCACTGCTGATAGTGTAAGTCCCAGTTGAATTAGTACTCCATATACAATTTACATATCCAAAAGCTAATTTTATCTTCACCTTGTTAAGTACTTATTAGTACCAACCAAAATTTGTGGTAGGAGTGTAGGAACAAAAGTTATGCCTTTTAAAAGATAATCTGCTTTGTCCTAAATCTGATTAGCAATAGCTGCTTCATTCCAAAAATGCCACATTTGGATTGACAATTTGAAACTCCAATCTAACTTTTCAATCATGATTTTATCGTTTATGAAATAAGTTTGTGAGAAGAGTTTTATCTTGATTTGCATGAACGTGCTTATTGGAAGCAAATCCAAACAAGCAGTTACATAGAAGAATATTAAGTATGTTTGGATTAGCGGCGACAAAAGTGACTTTGATTTCATTTAATTTTTGCAACTAATATATATGGTAAAGTTCAAATAGTATAATGTGATTTATGTTTGGATTGACTTTTGTAAAAAAAAAAGTTAATTTGACAAACTGAAATTTATTTGGCTGATTAATAGAAAAGTAAATTTATATGTGAAATGATTGAAAATGACATAAACTTTATTAAATAATATATATATTATGTAAATAATTTGATAATTTTAAGAGAAATATTAAAATTAAAAATTATAAAAGTAAAAATAGTTAATGTATTAATGGGAAAATTTTGAAAATACTAAAGGACTGAATTTAAGTTAATATACAGTATTTTAGTATTTTAGATATACTTAATAAATATATATAACTTAAATTATAAGAATGTTAAATTTTTAATTGAGAAAAATGTATTGATATATTTGAAAAATGAGAATTGTTAGAAATAAAAAATAATAATAATATTAGATCACCAACCCAATGTAGCCCCATCTTCTTTGTTGCTCCACGGTTCAGAATTAGCGATGGGAAAGCAACTAAAAAGCTGTTTAAGTTCAATTGGGTTTTTAGAGGGTGAAGCACTTTAATTATATCACTATCCTAAACATCACCAATTGGCCTAAAGTGACCTTTTAGCGGGGGAACTTGCATTTGAAGCCTTCAAAGGCTCCGCCAAAACACAAGCTACGAAAGACTTGAGTTGTCACCAAGGGTGTGTTTAGTACGAGGGATTTGGAAAGGGAGGATTTTGCTACTTTTTCCTTATTTGACACTATAAAATTTTTAGTAAAGGAGGGACCATTTTTTAAGATTTTTCCTTCCCTCCTAACCCTCCTCTCCAAAATTGAAAAAAAAATTAAATTTTTACCTTGTGTTGACTATTATATCTATAATGTTATTTTAATATCCTTAAAATACTTCTTATGCATATCACAATTATCTATATAAAAATATTGTTCTTTCTTTCCCTTCTAAATTAAATAATATAATATTAAAATTACTCCATTATCTTTCTTTTGCATAAATCCAAATGAGTTAATATTAAAATTTCTACCTATCCTTTCTCTCTCATCTCCCTCCATTAGTATCCTTCCCTTCCCCTCCTCTCGGTTGTGCTAAACACATCCTAAGGAGGGGAGGAGAAGGGAGGGATTTTATCAATTTTCTTTTGTTTTGCATCTCAAAATTTGTAGGAAAGGAGGAATTGTTTTTTAAATTTTTTCCTCACCTTCCCCCATAACATTCCCCAACAAAAGTGGGGAGATTTGGAGAAAAACAAGGTAATATTTTAGTATAATGTGACTCCTATACTCAAAATATTTAATATTCCCACACTACTTTCACTCATTCCAAAAGCTTCACCACAATGCGATCTCTCTCACCTTTGTCCACATTAAAAATATTAATTAACTATATTTTTTTCCAAATATACATGTGACAACTAATTAATTATGTTATTATTATATATAATTAATTTTGATGAGGGTAAAGTTATCTTGATAAAACTATTTACCCTCCCCTCCTTTCCTTTCCCTTCTCTTCCCTTTCTTTTTAATCAATTCAAATGAGATAATATTAAAATCTCTCTATATCCCTTCCTTTCTATTTGTTGAACCAAACACACCATTCCCTCCCCTCAATAGAGTCATGCATCCGTGGGTACCTAACAAAGATCCTAACAGTTTTCCTCTAGTTGTGTTTCATAGGACACTTTGTTGCCCTAAATGGATGACACGAACAATGGCCCCTAGGATTGCCTGATCAGTTGACCTCCCTGTGGCAAGAACATGCTCAACAGGTGGCGACACAATACAGCCTTAGCCACTGAACAAGGTGAGCATATCTAGCGGCTTGAGGAAGAAAATGAGGCTATGTGACACGAGGACCTAAGGCTACAAAACATAAACAAAGCCTCATGAAACATCAAGCCCTTCAGAAAATACTATGAACATGATACCAGAGAATGGCGTGCTAGTTGAATACGACTCTAAGAAGAAGTTCCAAGAGATGGAGGCTATATGGTGCATTGCCTCCTTAGAGTGTGATGATTCTAGCTATATCACCTAAGACGGGGTTAATTGTGTGATTTTAAAATTTTTATAAACTCTAAAAATATTTGAATAAAATTAAAAAGTAGAGTTAATAATGATATCACTAAAGAAAGAAGTTAATGAAGAAATATTGTAGAGAGTCAATTTATACTGATTTGGCCTCAATCCACTTGGCCTACATCTAGTTCCTATATCTCTTCCTGAGTATTTCACTATCTTTCAAAATTAGCCAGACTCTTGGAAACTTAGTAAATAAACTTGAGAATCCTCCTCTAACTTCCTCTTATAACCTGTAAGGTAATCACTAGTAAAAATCCCTATTACTCCCCTTATAACTATAAGGTTACAATCTACTCAAGAGTCTCATACTCTTGAGAAACTTAGAATAGATTTAAGAAATTACAAACACTCTCTCAGTAGAGTAGATAAGAGAAACATTGAAGCTTAAACTCTCTAAGTTTCTCTCCTCCAAGAATATGATATGCTCTAAATCAAAGAAGAGAAATAGAAATAATAATTGAACATGATCAAAGTACATGATAGATATCTCTTGTTTTTCTTTACATCTTCTTAACTTCTTTAGCTTCCTTATTTTGGCTTGTTCTTTTATAGTTGGTTCTTCATAAATCCATTGAAGTAGCCATTGACATAGTCATTGTTGAATATAGTCGTTATTGCTGACATATGCATCTCACTTTTGGCCTTTTAGTTTATCTTTTTGTTTGATTCTTTTTTAGCCTGCAAATGATCTTAAAACATGATTTAGTAAAGATATATAATCAGTATAAGCACATAGAAATTGTTTCCAAATGAATTATATTTAAAGAATCAAAATCCGTCAAAGTTTGGTTTAGAAATCTTTTCACAAATAAGTCTTGAATTTTTGAAGTACTTATCAAAGATAAGCCTTATTGAAAAAGTCTTTGATAAATTTATAAAGAATTGCATTGAAACAGTTAAAATCTTATCGAGCAAATACTTCAATAATTAACTTTATCGAAAAGGACTTTGATAAATCTTCAATGAATTGTACATAAATAGTTCATGATTTATAGAATAGTTCTTTGAAAAATATTCTTTAAAAAGAAATATGTTTTCAGATTATCGATATATTTCATAATACATCATTCATCGAATGTTCTTCAATAAATAAGCTTTTTGAATAACTTATCGATAAATACTAAAGGACATCGTTTTTCAAATAGACTTTAAAACATTTTTTGCCTTTTCAAATTATGTAGTATATATGGAAACCATAACCCATAAGATCATTCATCAAATCAGATCAAGAACATCATTTAGCATTTCAGAACATATCACACGATCATAAGCTTGACTAACAATATTTAGTATTTCTGAATAAGTCATAAGCTTACAAAAAATCTTTTAGCAGATAAGATCAAGACATAAATTTATATGAAGAATATTCATTCAATCAAGTCAAAGAAATTCATAAGATCACAAAGTCATTCATAGAAATATCAATAAGATATTCAATGAAATTCAATTTAAGCTTAATAGAAGGATCTTATCAAAGATCTCTTCGATAAATAGTCTAATTAAACAATTCATCGATAAGAGCATAAAGAATCGGACTTTGAATCATCATCAATAATTTATCTTCATAACATCAAAATATATCAATCCATAAATGATTCAAACAAATCAATAACATTGTAAGCAATGAATCATCATCAAAACATTTGTCAAAATAAAAACTTAAGTGATTAGTTTAAAACAACTTCTCTTTCTTTCTTAAATTTTGATCTTATATAAGTCTTAATTCAGGTTTTCCATAGATCAATTTGAGAAGTAGAATTTCAAAGCAAAAGTTCCAGTGATCTGGGTAACATTGAAAACAACTTAATGATCAGTCACTATCAAAATCATTTTCAGTATCAAAGGTTCCAGTTACCAAAATCAATGCTTCAGTTGATCTGAACAGAATTGGAAACCAAACTTTAAAGTTTCTTTTAGTTTGAAATCACAAGTTATAAATCATCCTGTGAGGAAATAAGCAAGATAACATCTTTATCAAAAGCAAGAAACAAAACATATATTTAAGTTAATTTATCAGTGCTTTTGATAAAAAGAAAATTTTCTCCATCTAGCGAAGTGTTCTTCGATAAGTACCCGTATCGAATAGTTCTTTGATAAATAAATATTTGAACTCAAAAATCTCTTCTTTTCAAAAATAATTTATTGATCGAAGTTTTTATCGATAAATGCTTTTTATATCAATACTTTGATAAAAGCTCTTATAACATTCTTTTTCCAATTAAATCTTTCAAAAAATTATCGAGGTTTCTTTGATAAATCCACTTATCAAATAAATCTTTGAATAATTCTAATTCCAGAACAATGACTCATAATTTTCAAAAATTAAATTCATATTGATTTATCAAAAAAGTCTTCATTTATAAGAACCGTTATTGAATAAGTCCTCGATAAATACTCTTTAAAAATAGATTTTCCTTCAAAAGTTCTTTTTCATTTATTGAAAAACTTATCGAATAACCTCCTTATCGATAAATATTCTTTATCAATTAAGTTTCTTTTGAAAATCTTTTCTTAATTAATTGTCATAATCAAAACATTAGAGTTTAACATTTCTCTCACTTTTTTATGATGTCAAAACTTAATTGAGAAGCTTGAAATTTTATTGAATTGCATTTTGAAATAAGCAATGACTAATAAGCAATGAATGACGAACAATGAGAAAGTCATATAAGAAAACACAAGTACCACAGAATCAAGGATTTCATTGGTTTGAAAAAAATACAAACAATTACTTAGTAAATAGTTCATCTCCCCCCTTTTTGACATCAATAAAAAAAATGGGATCTTGGCGTCTTAAAAGTTGGACCTTTAGGGGCAAGTATAGTGTATTTAGGCTGAGTTTGATGGATGAATTGGGTTAGGGGGAAATGAAGAAGTGTTGGACTAGGAGGAGGAGTTACAATATGATTCTTCAAATTAATCACTTCCTGTCTAAGAAATTTGATTGCTTGTAAGGAGAGTGTCCATTTGATCCTTGTTGACTTGAATACCTTTTGCAACCTTAGAAACAATAAGAGTGTCCAAAGTTATTGAGCATCTTAGGAAAATTAGGATCAGAAGACTTCATGCTTTCCTTAACTTGAGCCAGTAAATCTTCTTTAAAGCTCTTGCTAGACTATATTATGCATGGTTGCCTGAGCAAAAGAAGGTACAGAGGTAGGAGTAGTAGGAGCAGCTGAAGATTGGGCTTTATCTAGTTGCATAGGCTACTTCCCTTTCTGAGGCTTCTTTCCTCCACATTCAGTGGCAAAGAAATCATCATCCTGTGGATTTTTTCTATGTTAAACCTTGGTATCTTGATTTTCTTTTCTTCTTTTTCCAGATACTCTATGTTATGGTATTGAAGGAAGAAAGAAATTAGTTGAGGGAAAGGCATTGGAGTTAACTTGGATTTGGTAAAGTGGAAGTTCCTCATCTCATTATAAATTAAGTTCCTACTGTTGATTTTTCCCCCACTAATTATCTTGGCCAGTAAACCATAGTCCTCTTGACTCATGTATGTGAAGCTACCAAACTTGTTGACCATGCTTCTCGAGTAAATGTAGTGGATTATCCTATGATAATCTCACGTGTCTTTAGGTACAAATTTCAGATCACCTGAGAAAGTATCCTTTAGCATTAGAGTCTTGTATATTTGTCTTATAGATAGTTCAGCCTTCTTCTAAAAAATTGTTGTCTTTAGTGGGAAATTGATCACATTTGAGTCCAGTCTGATTTATCTCCCTCTTAACTCTGACCAGGAGACTACTCATCAATTCACCATCATCATTATCCTCATCAAATAATTTCATATTACAATAAAATCTTCAAACTACTTCAGGGCAATATGAAAGATTTACTCCTAGCCAATTTTTACAATGCTTCATAGGGTAACTTAGACTTAATTTGGTCTTGTCGTTATACTTTAAGTAATCTAAATCCACTACCATGATAAGAATAGTCCCTATGAGCAAACTCTACATTAATCTTCCCTTTATCCACCCTTTGTTCTAGATTACTAGTAAGCAAATCAAAGTTGGAAGTGGAGTAGGAATAAAAGTAGGATCAACAGAAGGCAATAAAGATGAAGACTCAAATATACCTTGAGAAGTCTTATTTCTTCTCTTTCTTTTTAAACTTTACTAAGTATCTTGTATGGAAGAATCATATTTCTTGGTAAAGTTTTATCCTTTGCTACCCTAGGCTTCGAAGAATTTCCCCTTTTCTTTTCCTTGCCATGTCTAACTCAACTTCTAGTACCTTGGTTCTCACTATTGTTTAAGATGATGAATAGTGATGGAGGTGTGATGAGGAGGAGGATAGGTTGAGGATTTGTATGAGAAAAATGTTTTGGAATGTTGGGAAAATGATTTTTGTAATGTTTTAATTGTTAAATAAGAGTTATGGGAACAATTATGAACTCTAGGTTGAGTGGATCAGAAAGATTTCTCGAAGAGAGTTACAATGAACTGAATAGTAATGGTCATATTTGTACTAAATACCATATAATTTATCAATAATGTCTTCAATAAGTCCTTTATTCTAAGTGTTTATTGATAAATCTTCAAGAAACGTTAGCATATTTATCGAATAGCTCTTCAATAAGCATTCTCATAGAATAATTGTTCAATAAATAACAATATTTTCACACAAATCACATAAAATTTATCGAAGAATCTTTTAAAAACATCTTTCTCAAATTGTTATTCGATCAAAAACTTCAATTATTTTGCTACAAATACTTAATTTATCAAATAGTTTTCTGATAAGTTTCCTTACTGATAAGTTGTTTGATAAATTTTAACACTTTTTCATAAATTTTATCCAATAACATTTGGATAAGTGTTTTTATTGAACAATTTATAAATAAAAAGCAACACATAATACTTCACAAAATTTTCATAACAATTCATATTGAATATATATTTGATAAATGACTTTATCAAATAGGTTTTTGAAAACATTCAGGTCATTTAATGTTTAGACACTTCATATTTTATCTCATTTTTATCGAAGCTTTTATCGATAAGAACCTTTATCAATAACTTCTTCAATAAGTTCATGACTTCTAAAAATTTGTATGATATTTTAAAAAACATGAACTTTTAAGAACAATAGCATCAAAAGAAGATCAAAATCACATAAACACATATAGCAAGAAAGCATTATCACCAAAATATCTCAAGTATATTCAAACATAAAGAGAGGGTCTAGAAATGCTAATTCATTTTTGGCAATATGATGAATTGATCAAGGAGTTCTTTGCCTTCCTCTCTTAATATTTTGGCATGAATGATGATCCTTTTAGCCTATTGCCAATTCAACTTTGTAGCTTCAGTGTTCCCTTGTCTCTGATAGATCATAAGATCTTAAGCTTGATATATCTTACGCGTGGTCTATTGAAACATTCTCTTCATTATCCTGATATGAAACACATTTATTTTTTGCTTGGAAAATGCTTAGTATGATCATATACAAAATAATTTACATTTAAATGTGTGACCATATATCATATATCCACTTATCATTAAAACTAATGAATTCACAATGAGCACGGATTAATATATCAGGAGATGAGCTTTTGAAAAAAAAACATGAAACTTTCTCTTGAAAATAGATTCAATGTAATTTTTTTTCAAAATATGGACCTTTGAAAAATTAATTTCATGAAATAATGGAAGGTCAGCTTATTGAAGAAAAATATCTTTGTAAGATCACATGTTGAACAACAATGTTAACATGTATGGGAATTTCTGTATGAGCAAAAGTCAGATAGAATATTAGCAAAATAAATGGTTCAAGGATTTTGCTCACTCATTTGGAATGTGTTTGAACGATGAAGCATATTTACCCTTTAGTCCAAATGACTACAGAGTAGCCAGTATATTCCAATGAATCAACATTTTAAGCATAAGGCTATGATATTCTAAAATAATTCTTTTTATGTATAAAAAAACTTGAACTTTATATAGATGATTAACTTTTGTTAAACAAAAGAATGATTATCTCATTTAAGGATAACAAGTTCAAGCATTTGATTGAACTAAGATGATAACTCTGTCAAATGGATTTAGAATATTTCTGAATTTTTCAAATAAAATTATTAATCTCCAACGCTGATGTTCACACATTTTAAGAACAAGTTTTCAAATCTTTTGTATGCATTTTGTAAAATCAAGATGTTTGATGCAGGGATTTAAAATTTACTTTGGAAATCATGAGCATGCACATACATAAATCAAGATCAATTTATGAATTGAAATTCATAAAATAATTTTTGAAAAACACAGATATGTTCAGATTCTTTTCATAATCTATTTAGCAATCTAAAAATATTTTTACAATATTAAAGATTGATTGCTAAAAGATGTTTAACAAGGAACAAGTATTCATTAATCTAATCCATAATTCTATTAAACAACATAAAGAGGTAAGGATTAGATTTTACTGTGTTTTCCTCTTGTCCTTGTGGTAGTTCACTTGATTTTGTTGAATTGATATTGAACTTTACTTCAGCAAAATTTAAGCTTTACTGGTTCATCTTTATCAAGATTTAGGTTATTTATCCTTGTAGTTGCAAATATTGAGATGAACATTGTTAATAAGATTCCCTACAAAACAATTGAACTGATTTTCTTTCCTGGTATCCAACTTTGCTTGGATCCATCATTGGCTAGTTTGTAGGAAACATAATATAATTCACATGCTCAGAGAATATGAACAATTTAAAACATTTGAGCATAGTGAGATAAATATATCTGTATGCATAAAGGAGATATTTTCCTTTGAAATTATGTATGCACAAAGAATTGAATTACTGAACATTGCCTCTTTCTCCTTTGAATAATCTTTTTAAGTTAAGTTTACGTAGGAGTATATAAAAAGATTTTGGAAATCAGTTGCAATATTCTTTCCTAAAGATACAGGTATAAACCTCAAAGATATGTCAAACATGATAATGCAAGAGGTTTAGGGTTTTACATTTACCATATATGCAAGAAGGATTGCCTTTGCATACCCATTGCATCTTTTAAGTTTTTTTGACAAATGCTTCAATAGTCTCTCAACTGATATAAACTTTGACACTTGAGAGATCCTTCTTGTTATGTTCTCCTCATAGTAATTGAATGGTATGGTATGACAGTCCATTCTTGAGGCATAGCACACTCCTTGGCCTTTTCTCCATTACTTCCTATAAATATTCTTTGAAGTTGTTGCAATGGATTCTCTATAAATTCTCCTAAGTGATATGTCTTTCACTTATGCATGAAAAGCTCTTAGATACCCCTTTCTCCATGTACCATGTCTATCTTTCTTAATATAATCCTGCATATCTGACATACTAGAAGGACATTTTGATACCCATTTAACTTTAAGTCCTTGAGCATTAGTTTCAGACCTTAATTGTCCTTTAGGTACCCAAACTAAATTTCTCACATTAGAATTTATTCTAATATAAAATGTGTGAGAAATGTGACATGATTTTCCATAATAATTGCAAATAATATGATGATACACTTTACAAGTATATTTGTAGGTATTGTGTTGGTAGAGTGGAAGCAATATATAATTATTGTGAAAAATTGTTTCCTTCTATTGGTAACATCAAATTTAAAATGTAAAATATTTTTGCTTTTCAAAATAGAATCGATGATTGGTTAAAAAATTGTATCATGAAAATTTTTAAAATCATTTTCTTAAATCTACAAGAGGTATTAAAATTGTTTACCATTTACACATTTTGAGCTTTGAATAATGATTCATCAGATTCATGAACTTGAGCTTTACTTGTTTCTTCTTTCCTCTTGTTCTCTTGCGTTGATCATTTCATGGAGATGTTTTGTGATTTCTCCTTCTTTAGCATCATCTTCTATTTGTTCATTGGTAGTAGATTTCCAACTTTTGGTTACAGATGAACTATCAATACAACTTCAATGTAATTGTCAAACGAATAGATAGAGTCAAGAGTTTTAAAATATCTCTGATATTAGAGAAAACTTTGATTTTGTCGTAGTAATTTCTAGATAAAACATTGTACAAAATTTTCATTTATATAACATTAAGAGAAAATAATCTCTTTCATATTCATTCAAATCCTTTCTTGATTTAAAATCAAAATTATTAGAAAGGATTTCCCTCATATCATAATTAAGAAATTTTAAAAATATGATCATCCGACCTTTCCAATACAAAAAATCATAATTTTCTAAAGCTAGAGGAATGATATTTCATAATCAAAACTAGTCATTTGCACTTAAAATCATTAGATCCTTTAAGCAAGTGACCCGCTCTTATACTAAATATTGATTATGGTTGAATAACCCAAGAGGGGGTGAATTGGGTATTTTAAAATTTTTATAAACTCTAAAAGTATTTGAATAAAATTAAAGAGTAGAGTTAAGAATGATATCACTGAAGGAAGAAGGTGATAAATAAATATTGCATAGACTTAATTTATACTAGTTTAGCTCCAATCTACTTGGCTTACATCTAGTCCTTAGAGCTCCTCTGATTGTTCCACTATCTTCCAAGATTAGTCGGGCTCTTAGTACCTTAGTACATCAATGTGAGAATCCCCTATCACTTCCCTTTACAACCCATAAGGTAATCACTAGTGAGAATCCCTCTCACTCTCCCTAACAACCGTAAACTTACAATCTACTCAAGAGTCTCACACTCTTGAGCAACTCATAATAGATTTACGAAATTACAAACACTCTCTCAGTAGAGTAGATAAGAAAAATACTAAAGTTTAAACTCTCTAAGTTTCTCTCTTCTAAGAATATGATATGATCTAAACCAAAGAAGAAAAATAGAGTGAAACAGAGATAATCATTAAATATGATCGAAGTGCATGTTTGATATCTCTTTTTTTCTTTACATCTTCTCAACTTCTTCAGCCTCCTTATTTTGGCTTCTTCTTTTATAGTTAGTTCTCCATAAATATGTTGAAGTAGCTATTGAGATAGCCGCTATTGTTGACATATGCATCTAACTAGTGGCTTTTTAGTTGATCTCTTTGTTTGATACTTGTTTTAGCCTGCAAATGATCTTAAAACATGATTTAGTAAAGATATATAATCAGTATAAACACATAGCAATTGTTTCCAAATGATTTAAATTTAAAGAATCAAAATATTTCAAAGTATGGTTTAGAAATATTTTAACAAATTAGTCTTGAATTATCGAAGTGCTTATCGAAGAGAAGCCTTATAAAAAAGGTCTTTGATAAATTACTGATGAATTGCATTTAAAATAGTTAAAATCTTATCGAGCAAGACTTCAATAATTAGTCTTATCGAACAAGATTTCAATAAATCTTCAATGAATTGTACATAAATAGGTCATGATTTATCGAATAGCTCTTTGACAAATGTTCTTACCAAAAGCTCTTTGAAAAAATATTCTTTCAAAAACATATATTTTTTAGATTATTGATATATTTCATAATACACCATTCATCAAAGTGTTCTTCGATAAATAGGCTATTTATGATTATGAAATCATTTAGGGATGTCGTGAACCCCTTATGGACTATGTCAGACACTTCAACAAGGAAAAAATCAACATACCCCATTGTGACCCTCAAATAGCAGTTATCACATTTTGTAAAGGTTTACTTCCTAACTTCTAACTTCACAAAGAACTAACCAAGTATTCTTGCCAAACTATGGATAACATACTAAAGCGAGCATCGGCACCTAGTAGTATATGTCAACCCTTCAAACGAGTAGATCACAGATGAGAGTCAAACTGTACCCAACAATTCACCTGTAGGAAGAATGATACAACAACCTAGAGTCTTAATCTAGCCATAACCTTTACCTAAGGGTCGACGAGTACAACTTCTCTATTAGCATGGATGAACTGGTCAATGTCCTGTCTATGATAAGGGACATGGTGAAGTACTAAGAAGCTGGTAGACAAGTGAGACAAGACAAGTAGTGCAAGTTCTATTCAGACCATGGACACTAGAACTTCAGTTCATCGTACTCTGGATGGAAGTAGCAGAAATTCTCAAGCGAGGATACTTGGACAAACCTCCTAATTGAGAAAGGTAAGTCACCCTGTAGAGCCATAACTCTAACCATATAGGACTGAAGCTAGCCGAACTACCCTAGAACCTGTGAACCATCTTCAGTACAACTAGCAATTTTGAGATCAATAACACCACTCAGTAGAAAAAAAGACATCCAAACAAGAAGTGCATGAGAGATACACCGACATACCCTTTACAAGGCAAAGCACCTTTTCTGAAGAGGAGGTCGACGAGCTTGACCACCTACATAATGATGCACTAGTAATATCCCTATTCATAAGTAACTTTGACATAAAGCGTGTGCTAGTGGATCTAAGTAGTTCTATTAACATTGTATACATAGAAGTAGTGAAAGAGATGTAAATAGAGTCCCAAATTGTCTGATCGCACTTAATGTTGGTGTTTAGCAATAGGTAGCTGGACAAGACCATTAGGGAGATCACCATCCTGACATATGAAGATAGAGTTACTTCTTGACCTAGTATTAGGTAATGGACTATCTTTTGGCTTATAACACACTAGTAGGGTGACCATGGATCTAATATTCATTGGATAAATGTTGCCTATCTACCTTATATTAGGTAATAAAGTTCCAAACAACCTAGCGCATATGTGAGATCCAAGAGGAGTAGAAGATTGCTAGGGAATACAACTAGATGACCCTCATACCTAATAAAGAACAACTGTCAGCATACCAATTATAGGGCCCACCCCACACGGAGGCACAGGACCACTTAAAGGTCAAAGAGCTCGATGCAATACCTATCAATGATAACCAACTTGAGAGAAAGGTCTACAAGGGGCAAACCTATCACCCAACATACAAGGTAACAATGTCAATTGCTTTGCTTAGTCTCATACATATATGACAGGTATATACCCTAAAACGATAACATATATGCCAATATGGATCCAACTAAATGCCAATAAAGTATATGAGATGAAAGTCACACCAAAATAGAACAAGATCACCAATAATGAGATTCATAAGCTCCTAGACATTGGCTCTGTGAGGGAAGTCTAATACATGACTAGCTAGCCAACATGGTGATTATCCAGAAGACAAACGATAAGTGGTGAGTATGTATCAAATTTATTGACTTAAACAAGTCCTATCCAAAGGAATCATTTTCCTTACCGTACATCGACTCCATGGTTGACGCCACTTCTGGACATAAATTGTTGAGCTTCATGGACATATTTTCTGGTTACAACCAAATCTTGTGCACCCTAATGATCAAGAGAAAATAGTCTTCAATAACCATGCTTGCATATACTACTACAAGGTCATGCCATTTGGTCTGAAGAATGTAGGACTGGCGTACTAGAGGTTAGTTAACAAGATGTTTGCTAGCCACATAGGTGAGACGATAGAGGTATACATCAAATATGCTCGTGAAGTCTCTTAAAGTAAATCAACATCTTAGGTACCTAGAGCTAGCTTTATATGTGCTATGACAGTACACCATGAAAATGAACCCTAAGAAGTGCTCATTCAACATGACATCTAGAAAGTTCCTAGGCTACTTAGTATCTCACTACGGGATTAAGGATGACCTTGACTAGATCAAGGCAATGCTCAACATATTGTCCCCTAGGTGCGTATAGGGCATCAGAAGCTAAAATTGCCAAATAGCCACCCTAAGCAAGTTTATTTCTAGGTGATCAGAAAAATGCCACTTATTCTCCAACTTATTAAGAAAGAACAATCACTTTGAATGAACGGTTGAATGTGAGGATGCCCTACTGTAGTTGAAGGAGTATATGGGCTCCTTTCAAGGTTAAAGGATGTTGACATGCTATACCTCTAACTAGATATGTCTAGTAAGGTAGTGTGTACAGTTATAGTCTAAGACAAAGTCAACAAGCAACACCTAGTATACTATACTAGCAAAGCACTTTTAGACGTAGAGACTAGGCACTTACACCTTGAGAAATTGGCCTTATTACTCATCTTGGCCTCCAAAAAGTTATGCCCTTATTTCTAATGCCACTCGATTATTGTAGTCTTTACCTGTCTATTAAAGAATGTACTTCACAAACCTGACCTATCTAGTAGGCTTGTCAAATGGGTTGTAGACTTGATAAGTATGACCTGGCATACTGACCATGAACCTCAATCAAATCCCAAGTTTTGGATGACTTCGTAGTAGAATTTACCCCTAAAGTTGAGAAAGACATCAATAAAGAGCTCCTTTGCATAACTGAGAAAACAGAAACAGTCCATATGCTACGTGTCACACCTTATCTTTCACATGCCTTAGGGACCAAACGGTAGCAATTTAAACCACTTTTAGGGTCATTGAAGTTAGAAAACACAAAACTGAAAATTTGTATTCTTGGGTACTGTTCATTATGCAAAGTATAGAAAAGTAACTTAATTTCAAAAATTCATAACTAATTCTAGAAAAATACAAATGAAGTGGTTTAAGTTTTTATGCGAAGCTCATTCAATCCTATTTAAGAAAAAAATAAGTTATTGACCACGCTCCCACTGAGTCACTATTAGATGAGCCCCAAAAATTTCCCTGTTTCCTAGATTTTGTCCTTTAAGTTTGAAAATTTTTATCTTAGCATGTGGACATCCAAATAAGGCGTTCTATATGTCAAATTGAAGCTCTGCGTGTCGACTATTTACATATAAAATATCATATATTTATTTAAATATTTGCTATTTTTTTGGATAGCCTATAGATCGCTACGAGAAAACTTACACTGTTCATTCATATACAATACAACATTTAATTTGTTTATAATACAGGACAACAAACATACATGCTATAAAATAACCTTTTGTCTTCAATTGGCCTCACCTCCACCATGAGAAGGGCATGTTTTTTTTGTAGAAAATGTACGGGGTAAGATTTTGGGAAAATCTCAATAGTAAACAATACCACAAACAATGTATGCAAGTTTATGCTTATTGTTAAACATACTTGCTTACTATGATCATGCTAATATAATGACATGTTGCATGCTTCTAGGTTCCATACCCCATACATATGGCCATAACAAAAATAGAAACAGAGCTTCAATCATACATACATGCTTCACATAATCAAGAAAAGCAACTAAAAAATCAAAACATAATCAATCAAGCATACAAGTCTAGGTAAGTTTACTACCTTCAAATAGCTTTTCCTTAACCTTTTCTTTTACACCTTTTCCTCTTGCTTTGCAGTCCTATTTACCACAAAGATTAAAGCCTATCATATTATAATGATATACACATCACGGTCTATTTAAACAAGTTATAAACTTGGTTTAGGCTCAATGTAATTTCCTTGATCGACAAGCCCCTAACTTTCTTTAATTTTGGTTAATTATCTTACCCTTCGAATTAATTTGTGCCTTGACTATTGCCCACACAATTTTACCTAAGGAATCTAAATATGGAATCTTAATTGGAAAATTCCAACTCCTCCTTTTAAACTAGACATAACCATGAAGCTTGAGGAATTCTCTCCAAAAATTCTACTTTTGATTTTATTGCTTTCAACTCTTGTCCTTTGATCCAATCCTATACAATTTCTCCTTCTGGACTTAATGGAAGCATCAAAAACATCTTCCCCTGTCTAGTTCCAATCTTGGTAGAGAGGGCCCTTTGTGTGAAAGTCAAGGATTACACAATTAATTTAAGGTATAAACATCAATCTAAGCTTGTCTAAGCCAAGATTACATGGTTCTAACTTTATTTTTCTCTTCCCCCTTTATTTTCAATTTTTTGCCAGCCATGAACAAAGGGGAATTTCTCAAAATCCATTCACTAAAATCCTAGTTTCAAGTTTCTAAATTGGAGGAATATAAGTTAGGACATATTACTTACCTAGAATCCTAACTAGCTCGAACCCTAGGTGCCTTGGATTACCCATAAGTTGAGTTTTCAAAGTGCAAGAGGTTCCCCTTAGTTCCCTTATGGCCAGCAATTTTCACTTGTGTGGGGAGTATTTATAGCAAATTTTTAATGGTTCTAGAACTAATCATCCCTTATAGTTGCTAATTATTACAACTCCTTAATTCAGAGCTTGATTGGTTGCTTTTCCTTTTTACACAACCGAATTCATAAATCTATCACTCAGTCCATTAAACCATGCGAGAAGGTATACCGTGTACAATGTTAATGGGTGTAAGTTTTGCACGGTTGTACGTGACCAGGGATTGCTCACACAAAACTCTAGGGTTTACAGCACATTTGGGATGAGGAGTTATGCTAGAAGCAATGCCAGTAACATATGAGACATCACTTATTACTAGAAGCTAATTGACATCGTTAAGTTAAAGTACCAGCTTTTCACCTAAATTTCTTCAAGTGCTCTTGGGCAAACATAACATCTTCACGAGGACTTACTGTTGATGAATTATGCATCATACCTGTCAACTTTTCTAGGATCATTCATATAGGCGAATTTTGAAGATGATAAGCCATTCATTCTAGCCTCTGTGGCATACTAGGTTTATTATGTAGAGGACGAGAAGCATAAAGATTGGAATATAATGGCTCACCTCAAGCCATGAGATCTTTCTGATATGGGTGATTGTAACATCACCACTTACGACAGTGAGCCTTTCTAACTGACAAATTTTGAAACTTCTTCTCTTAAGGTGATGACAATTTAACCATTATCAAGTATGTGTCATCTTTATCCCAGTATTTATTTACAATTTTCGTTGTTAAATTACTTAAAAACACATTTACTTCAATTTTAAATTTTATTCCATTATAATCTGATTACAAATTAAACCTAATAATATTTTGATATCAATATTCTCTTTTCAAGCAGGGTAATGATGATGATGATGAATGACTTTTATAGCGCTTTGAATGCTTAATATAACATTTCTTCTTATACAAAAATGATTACAAATGAAAATTAAATATTTTTTAAAAATAAAGAAACATACATTTGTAGTGGTTTGTATAACTGCAACAAATTTCACCGGGCATATAACCACTATAGAACATCTTAAATCGCTACAAAATACAGAAAATCGCTACAAAAATGCACCTGGCATGTACAAATAGCTCCCCTCCCCCATTCTCACTTCTGCTCGCATTTTCTCTTCTCCGTTGCGTGCTCCAGTGCTCCCTTACTTCCTATGCGCATTTTCTCTTCTTTTTTTCTTATCTTAGTTCTTTCTTCACATGGTGGTAATATCATTTTAATTTATAAGCTTATTTTTCTTTCACATTTGTATACTTATTTTTATTAATTTTGTATTTATTATTTTCAAGTCTTTCTTACACAAATTGTTGGATCTATTCAATCATTTCTATATTATATTTTCTCCACTTTCCAACTCTCTTCTTTCATCTACTTCCATAATTTTCTATCTATCTAATATCAATTTGAACACTTTATATATCTTAAGTATTTCTCATCAAATAAAATATATTAAATTAAATTACATAGTACAGCTAAATAATAAACTTAACTACCATAATAATACTTTAACATATCTAATTTAATTAACTATCTATATATCTACATATATACATTCATAGTATTAAAAATTCATATGTTTATATATAATTATAAGTACATGACATGAAATTTTAATTTTTTTTACCACAACAATAACATTTGTAGTGGTTCTATAACTGCTAAAAAAAGTCAACAAGAGAAAAATTCTCTTTTTAATTTTTTTTTTGCAGTATGTGCTAAATTTTGTAGCGGTTATGTACTCCGACAAATTTTTGGCGCCAACCTAAAATTTTCATTTACTGTTACAATATTTTGTTTTCTTGCAATTTTCAACCAACCAGCCACGGCCGCTACAAAATTTTGTGCCTTAAATTCCTATACACATTTATAGCGTTTTATTGACCGCTACTAAATTACATGAATTGCTATAAACATTTACAATATTTTGACTGTCACACGCAACATTTACGTTAACTACTACAAATATGTTTATAGCGGTTATTTAAACCACTACAAATATAATTTATAGCGGTTATAACTGCTAAAATGTCAAAAAATTGACCGCTGGAAAACGCTTTCTGTTTTGCATTGTATGGGCATCACTTTTCAAAGGATTCAGCTTTTCTTGTTCCATATGTAATTATTTCTCCAATATATTTGGGAACATAGAGAAGATTTGAGAAATAAATGATGAGATATTAGGAAGGATTTGCTTTTCAGTCGAAAGCTTATTGAAGATTAAGTACTTAAACGGTTAAACCCAATTAGAGATTTCAGGACTTTTTATGAATTACTTTCACATTATATATATATATTAATTATTTAATATCATTTAACCTCCATATAATTATGAATTATCTGGCCTTTCATGATTTGATTAACCTCATTTTAAATATTTCTCTTGTCCATTAAGCCTTATCCATTCACAAATTAGATTGTATTTAATAATCTAAAAACCCCTTATACATTAACCAATTATCAACCTTTTCTAAATAAAATGGTAGGACTTGGATAATACCTTTGCTCATATGAAAAATTAATACTCTACATGTGATAAATAAAAATAGATACATATTAATTACAATAATTAATGCTAATATTTTTCAACTAAAAAAATTATAATTTGGTAATTAACTTTGAATATTATTATATAAATTTCAAACATATCATATATATATTTGAAATGATTTGAATTTTGAATATATACAGAAGAACGTTTATACTTAATTACATAATTTTTTAATTCAATCCAATAATAATTATTAAACACAATTATAAAATATTTAAATATTTTTAATTTAAAATAGATATTTTAAATTTTGAGTTGATTATGCTAAACAGAATTGAATTGGTGAATACTGAATAATTCCAAATTCATGAAATAATATTGAACAAATTGTTTTGATTTTTGAATAATAGATAATTGTATTTTTAATAAGTTAAAGGAATTTTAAACCAAATAAAAATATTATTGCAAATTAATTTATTATTTAAGTTTAAATATTTAGAGACTGAATTGTTTCAAATTTCTTTTTAATTTAAATTTTAGAAAAAGTTGATAACTGACTTTTTATTTTACATTTTTTTATAAATTTTATTTGATATCTTAATCTTGAACCGAAAGAATCGGAATTAATGAATTATTCATCTAATCTTTTTAAGAGATAATCCATAATTTATGATTTCGGGATATCATATCACTTTGTGGATATTAAAAGTCTATAAAAATAAGAAGTTGTGTTCCATTTTCTCTATTTTTATTCGGTTTCCCAGTAATTTAAAATAATTCAAACAATATTTTTCCAGCTCCATCCAAAAAATATCTGACCCAAATCAGGAATGAAAATAAATAAATAAATAAATATAAAGGAGATCGATTAAATATTTTATTAAATAGGATTCTTGTTAATTAATTTGACCGAGGTATAATTTCCCGTTATAATTGATTTATTATATCTTTGGCAATTAAGATAAATATTTTTACGAAAATATAAGTTATTATAACACGCCATCTAATTTTTTTATATTGTTTTATTAATCATTGTTATAAATTCATCTTTTTTAGAAAAATTAATATTCATACAGAAACAAGTTCTCTCATATAAAATTAAGATTGTAGCCATAGCATCTGTTTCAAATTTGGAAGAAGATCATTTTAATATCATATTCACTATTGAAGAACATGGGACTTAACCTCATACTAAAAATCTAGGTTAAGTCATACTGAAAATCTAGCAACCAATGGGGGTTGGTTCGAGTGATAAGTGGCTTGGTATCAGTTAAGCGAGGTCTCGAGTTCGAATCTTAACATATGCAAAAAATCCCCGTTGGAAGATTCACCCACCATAGGCAGGTGTGTGACGCGGGTCAGATTCGGATGTAATCAGGGTAAAGCTCTGGTGAACTGAGTGGGCAACTAAAAAAAAACAAAAAGAAAATCTAGCAATAACAGCTTTTCAAGTGTATGTATCTCCTATCATTATACCTTGTGACATAGTATTTCAAAATGTTTCAGAATTTCCTTCATACATATCCGGCTATCTCTCTGGAAGAGACACACAGACTTTGGCATCTGAAATCATATCATATTATCAAGTAATAGTTCAACATACTTCCATTGAAACTACTCGTCCTCGCTTAATACCATTAAATGTGTATTTTTATCTCGATTATGCTTTTGGTAACTATAGACCTATATTTTACATCCTTCAATATGTCCGACCTCTACATGAAGACCATCAAAATATGATAAATATTGGTCATAATTCAGAGTAACATAAATCTATCAAACCATAGATCAATCTATACAACAATTATTTCTAGTACCAACATCACAAGAAATTGTGACATCACTCAAGAAAATAAAATTGCCCAATGAAGAAATAAAGGCAAACCTGTGTAGTATATGCATAGAAAATTTTAATGATGATGCCGATGTTTTAGCAATACCATGTGGCCACAATTCTTGTATTGTGAAATGGTTGGAAACAAGTCATACATGTCGATTGTATTGCTATCTAATAAGACACAAATTGTGTATGGTTTCTATGACATTTTAAGGGTCTTATTACAACTTTACCATTCATTTTATGCATTTATTTGTGATTTTATGGTAATACATGATTGTGCTTGGCAATTTGCTAATTAAAGGGTAAAATGGTAAATTAACTCTTCTAAACTACATAAATATTGTTCTCCACTGATTTGAACTTTTACAGTGAGCTTTGGTTTTGAATCGCAGGTATTTTGGAGGAGAACCAATGACTAATGTAAGCAGAAAAGAAATCACAAGACAAGAAAAATTAAATCACGCTTCTGTGCTTTTTAGTCGCGACCAAAGTGTCCACAGGTCATGACCTAATCTCTTATGGAAAGTTTCTCTGTATTTACAAGTCGTGACCAAAATATGGATCTGGTCCTGACTAAAAGAGACAATCGCGGAAGCTGCTCGTTTTGGATTAGGTCATGTAGGAATAAAAGGGAGAGGAAGCTGCAGATGTGAGAGGTCTGGTTTTTAGACCTTATTAGGCTAAGAAGCAGTACTCGAATCTTCTCTACACCTTATCCACAACCTACACACTCAACTTCCATCTTTCTGCACCTTTCTGCAAAATCTCACATCTATAAATCATTAATCTATCACCTATTTCTGTCTTTTTCATGGTATCATATATTGACAGCGATTGCAACACAGTAGGAGTCACAAGAGGCTAAATCTTTAGTCTCTTGGTGATGGATCGCACATCTTGAGCTCATGGACTACAGTGCACATGGGGAGTTTTCTGCTTTAATCTCATCTTTCTTATGTTTTTGGAATTCCTAGATCTAGGGTTTTGATTTTATGAGTAAGGATTAGATATCGATTGATTATTCTGAGATTAAGTTTTGTCATTGAATTTGGATGATTTGGATGTTGGTTTAATATGAATATTTCAGTTTTGATTTCTAGATAATTGGGTTTTTATCAACGATCGTTACTAACTAATTCGATTGGTTGAAATATATGGTAATCGATTGATGATCATTTGAGGGCATCTACATCATCTGATTTAAATTGTATGCTAGGTGGCTTTTAACAGTTTATTAAGAGGTTTTAAACTAGCTTTGATCAAAGGAATTTAAGGAATGTTAATGTTCTGGACTCAATTGATCGATTGAGGTTTCTTTTAAAACTTAGTGATTTTAAAACCCCATATCATATTAAGAGCAAGGATAGATAGTTTTTTATCATCAAGAGTTTGTCTCAACACATTCCTTTCAAAATCTACTCATTTTCCAACTTAATCAAAAATATAAAAATATTTACTTTACTGCACCCTTATTTTATTGCTTCAAAAATAATTAAACCCAAAAACCAAATTTTACTTTCACTCAGGCTTTCAATGGTTCTGTCACCAGTTTGCTAGGTTTCCAATAAAAAAGTTTATCGAGAAGAACGATAGGGTTGTTCCTTATACTACATTAATAGGGTGTAATTAATTTTATTTTGATGCATAGGATGACGATAATCCGTGCAAATCATTGGCATTGTTACCAGGGAACCAAGTAATTAGTTCATTAGCAATTGATTGTCAATTTCATTATTTACCTGAGTCAGTTTTTGTTTGAATTTTATTTTGTTGCTTTTAATTGCATTGCACTTTGCATTTTTTTAAGTTTATGCAAAATCAGTCTTTGTGACTATAAGTCATTACTAAACATCACTTGCGTTATGACCTTTTATCTCTGCGATATTTGGTCGCGACCATAACACATTTTAGTTACGACTAGTGAACTTTTCTGCTGTAAAACTTTTGTGTCTAAATTTGATTAATTGCCTGGTTATTCTTGATTGTTCTTATGTTGCATGCGTAGAAGAACTAAACCATTAGTGCCTTCTAAACATGAAATTAAGAGACAACTTAGGAAACTAAGGAGAGAATTTAGAAAAGAGGCAAGATCAATAGAGTCTAGTTCACCCTCTAGTGCACAGGGATCTGAAATTAAACTCAATTTAGAGATTCCATTAGAAATTTCTAACATGGCTGATATTAATCCTAATAGACATAATGGGTATAATAGGTAAGGATAAAATGAAATACCAGTGAACATGGAAGATAATAGAAGTGTGAGGGAAATAAATCATTCGCATGTGAATTATGATCCTTTTGGTTTTTACACTGAAGAGGCTAACTTTGAAATTAAAGGAGCTTTGATTGTAGCCTTACCTAAATTTCATGATTTTGCAGGAGAATGTCCATATCGGCACTTACAAACCATGCATGTGATCTGCTCTTCGATGAAGCATCCAATGACTGCATTAGATGATGTTTTAAGGAGGTGTTTCCATGTCACTTTGGAAGGGAAGGCTAAGGAGTGGTTATACAATCTACCAACTCATTTCTCAACTCTTACATGGGATCAATTGAAGGCAACATATCTAGAACAGTTATTCCCGGCCTCAAAGACAACTCGAATGAAGAAGGAGATTACAAACATTCTGCAACAGGATAGAGAGCCATTACATGAATATTGGACAAGATTTATCAATTTGTTTGCTCGTTGTCCCCATCACAATATGACAAAGGCTTATCTAGTGACATTTTTTTATGGTCTACTCCCTCACAATCAGGTGTCCTTGAATGCAGCAGTAAATGGTTCTTTGAGAGATAAGACTACACAAGCAAGTTGGGATTTATTCTAGAAAATAGCTAATGAAGACTATTAGATTGGGGATCCAAGGAAAATGCCCTCATCATCTTTGGGTAATTTAAATAAGATCTTAGCAGAAATAACAGCTTTGGGAAACCAAATGGAAAAGAGGATGAATGTAATTAAAAGAGAACTGTATTCCATAAAGCAAGTTCATGCAGTAGGAACCTCAAAAGCACTAGTTACAGGATGGGAATCATGCGGTCAATTATGCATGCTACCAGTATATGTGACAGATAGTATGAAGAAGTGGAAGCAATATATCAAGGGAGAGACAATCAATACCAGAAGAGAGACCCATACTCCAACACATACAACCCTAGTTGGAGAGGCCACCTAAATTTTAGGTAGGGGAGTAGGGAAAATAGGCCAAACCAATTCCAAGGAGGTGATGCTTCCTCAAGCAACTACCAAAATAATGCAAGGTCTATAGTTTCAACTCACCCTAATGCCTTAGTGACGTTAAGACTAGATGAGACTTCTCAGTTGTTGAAGAGTATGGTTGCATAGATGAACAACATGGATGGTAGAATGACCAATATAGATAAGAAGCTCAAAGAGAATGACATCAATTCACCTCCATAGCTTCAATCCTTCAAAGTATGCAGAAGGATAATGATGATGTGCACAGGAAACTTGAGGAGTTAAGTTCTAAGAATACAAATATCATAAGTCATTTAACTCAAGTCTCTAATATAGTGAGTGACATTCAAATGAAGAGTAGTGGCAGTATACCTTCGAATACTGTTATTAATCTAAAGGGTCTAAATGCCATATCACTTAGAAGTGGAAGAAAGTTCATTTTAAGGAAGATAATACAGTAAAGGAGGATATAGAAGATCCTGGAATTATGAGATATTAACAGAAATAACAGCTTTAGGAAATTGAATGGAAAAGAGGATGAATGTAATTGAAAGAGAGTTATATTCCACAAAGCAAGTTCATGCAGTGGGAACCTCACAAACACTAGTTACAGGATATGATCATGCGGTTCAATGATACATGCTACCAGTACATGTGACAGACAGTATGAAGAAGTAGAAGCAATGTATCAAGGGAAAGACAATCAATACCAGAAGAGAGACCCATACTCTAACACATACAACCCTGTTTAGAGAGACCACCCAAATTTTAGGTGGGGAGTAGGGATAATAGGCCAAACCAATTCCAAGGAGGTGGTGCTTCCTCAAGTAACTACTAAAATAATGCAAGGTCTATAGTTCCAACTCACCCTAATGCCTTAGTGGTGTCAAGACTAGATGAGACTTCTCAGTTATTGAAGAGTATGGATGCACAGATAAACAACATGGATGGTAGAATGACCAATATAGACAACAAACTTAAAGAGAATGATGATCAATTCACCTCTATAGCTTTAATCCTTCAAAGTATGCAGAAGGATAATGTAGACGTACACAAGAAACTTGAGGAGTTAAGTCATTTAAGTCAAGTCTCTAATATAGTGAGTGACATTCAAACGAAGAGTAGTGCCATTATACCTTTAAATATTGTCATTAATCCGAAGGGTCTGAATGCCATATCACTCAGAAGTGGAAGAAAAGTGCATTTTAAGGAAGATGATATAGTACAAGAGGATATGGAAGATCTTGAAGTAAAAAATTCATCAATGTCACATATGAATGTTGAAAAATCAGAAAGTATTGAAGAACAATAGCTTATGCTTAAGAAGGTAAGCCAAAAGCAAGAAAAGGAGGTGATAATGCCAAGTCCTGCATACAAGGGAAAGCAAACTGAGGAGAAGGCGGAGTTGAGCAAGCAAGGATCCTCTATGCATATAGTAAGGAGGTAAGTATAAAAAATCTCCCCTTTCCTAAATCTTATTCTGCTGGAAAGAAAAATATTGATTTTGAATTTGCAAAAGATACTTTCAATCTCTTCAATAAGTTAGAAATAAATATTCCTATGGTTGAATTCCTCAAGAGAAACCCTAAATATG
The DNA here is from genome assembly GCA_037074615.1 of Leucaena leucocephala. Lineage (NCBI taxonomy): Eukaryota > Viridiplantae > Streptophyta > Magnoliopsida > Fabales > Fabaceae > Leucaena > Leucaena leucocephala. The sequence goes on along the minus strand of CM073515.1, from coordinate 18,381,201 downwards.
CTAAATTTTTTAAAAAAAAATTGTGTGCTAATAAGAAGAAGTTTAGGCCTATTAAGAGAATTCAGGTGAGTGCCAAGATCCAGGATCCTACACAATCCCATGCACTATAGGAAATATTCATGTCAATAGAGCGTTATTAGATCTAGGAGCTGCCATTAATGTAATGCCTTAGTCGGTATACTTAGCTTTAGCTATTGACAAACTTAGAGACACAAATGTAGTGCTCCAATTAGCTGATAGATCAATTAGGTATCCTAAGGTAGTTCTGGAGGATATTCTAGTGTATGTGAAGGACTTAGTGTTCCCAGCTAATTTTTATGTTCTGGACATGTTCAGTGAGCTAGTGAATGAGAGCACTTTGATCTTAGGCAGACCTTTTCTCCAAACTTCCAAAATAATCATTAGTGTGAAGCATAGTTCCATTACAATGAAAGTTGGAGGACATGTGGTGACTTTCAATATAAATGAAGCAATAAAATACCCTTTTGATAATTCTGCTTGTGCTGGTTTGAATGCTATTGATTATGTTATTGAAGAGACTAGGGATAAGCATTAAATAAGTTTTCATGATGGGTATGATTTTATGTTGCATAATTCCAATAAGTCCCATGAAGCATCTCAGAAGCATGTAGATTCATATTCATCTTTGTGTGTTTATGATGATTATTTTGAACCTCTTTCTTCTGTTTATTCTTTTCCCTACTCTTGTGAAGGCAATGCATCATGTGTTAATTGTTTTGATGATTATAGCATGCTTTCACCTTCTGTAAATTTCTCATTGTCACCAAATCTCAATTGGATTTCATCAATTTCCAGTGATAATTCTTTTAGAAAGGAGTTTGTGAGTGACTTTATAGGGTCACAAGATAATTTAGGAGCTGCAAACGAAACAGGTGAAGTAGGGTCGAGCATATGTGATCCCAAGTTATGACTTGAAGACCTCCAAGTCGCGACTAAACATCAATTTGCTAAGGTAGAAAGTCTTTGTGAAAATGAGTCACGACTTGAGAATGATAATGTCATAGCTAACAACTCCCGAGACTGTGTGTCATGACCTGAGGATGGTAATGTTGTGACCATAAGATCAATATAAACTTTCTGTGAAATAGAGCTGTAACAAGATGTCAGTATGGTTACGACACAAAACTCCTGAGACGTTCCATTATGACAAAAGGACAAGTACGTGGCGACTAAACATTTTAGAGATACTCACTGTTAGTTTGAGTCATGACGAGAAGTTGAAGATAAGCCTAAGAGGTCACGACCAGAAATGGCAGGCACAACCAGTGATTCTCAGACCCCCTTCAGTTCCACATTCTACTATTTTAGTTAAAGGGCCAATATGCTCTAACTCTACTCCTCCTCACTCACATTCCAAAATTACCTCTCATACCTTACTATTCTTAAACAATTTGATCTCTATTAATGATACAGGTATGAAAGAGAGTGATCTCAACTATGTTACAGTTGTAGACCAACCTTATCTTAGTGCAACATCTGAGAAAGTAGGCAGCAAGATAGAGAATCTAAACAAGCTTGATAAGAGCAGTTTCAAGAAATATATATAAAGGATGTGAAAGGAACACCACACAAGTTTGCTACTTCTACATACCAACCATAGTTGGGAAGTTCAAGTTTAAAGGGGAAAAATTCAAGACAAGCTTGGATGGACTTCATGATGTAGTTAGAGTGCATGATGTTGGGATGCTAAAATGGAGAGGGAAGGCAATATGGGAGACTTTCCGATCACACAGCCATCTCTCAAAGTCTTATGAGTTCCCACCCCTCCTTGAGGCCAGGTTGTCCCTTTCCTATCTCTTACCTTTTACAAATTTACTTAATGTGGTATATGCTTGACATGTTGGTTTGATGATTGGAAAAGGATGAACTAGTAGAAGTAGTAGTTAATTTTTGTACTTGATGATTTAGTAGGATAGTATTTATCTTTAGTTTATTTCTGTTTATTTTTAGTTTATTTCTTTCTTGCACCACACTCCGTTATTGTCCATATCTCATGAACTCATTAATGGTTATTTGAGATGCTTACACATTCACATGCATGATTTTAGCTTACCTATCATGTCATCTTTGCTTTACTTGTATTGCAATGTATGATTTAAATGTGACTGCGTGCTTCATTGCTAAATTTGCATTGAGTTGTATGTTAGTTTACAATAGGAGAAATCTATTCTGCTGATAGTGAAGACACTGTCAAGTTTAAGTGTGGGGGATATGTTATTGTTTGTATACTAATTAATGCAAATTCTTCTATTAATCCAATCTTTCATCATAAAATTTTTAGTTTTTGATTTTAATGAATGATGAATTGCTAAAAATTGGAGCCCCACTTTAAATTATTTTGCAGTTAGCTAAAAAAGGTTTCAGTGTAAAAGATATTTTCATCTTTGAAAAGCATTAAGTGGTAGTCTTTGTGGTGTTTTGTCACGACCTATGTGTTGTATGGTCACGACCTTATATGGAATTTTGGACTTAATATGCTCTCTGTGAAAATAAGTCATGCATGTGTGCTTTAGGTTGCGACAATATCTCTCTATGTACTTTAGTCGTGATATATGTGATGTATGGTCGTGACTACTTGTTGTAAGTTTAAAGCAAGCACCGACTATGAAATTAGGTCACGACCTTCACTACTTCAAGTCGCAACCTTAGTGTGAAAATATCTATTTACCTTCTCTTTGCTTTTGTAATGCTATATAGAAGGATTCCATTTGAGCCACTAAGGTACTTCCATAAATGATTCATTTCCCTTTTGTTGTTTTTTTAACCTTTTGCATAACAAGTTTATAGAAACCATTGTCACACTTGAATTTTTGAAAATGGAAATTGAATTGGAAACATTTAAGTTTTTACTATTAGATTTGGGATTATTACATGATTCTGAGTGATTACTTTGGAACTTTTAATTCATCGTTCAAGAGGGTTTTCAATTGTGATAAGTGTTTTAATGCCTAGTGAATGATGAACATTGTTTGAGACTTTAGCTTATGAGCAATTTAGAGAAAACATTAGTTGGAAGGATTCTCGGCCTAAATTTCTATATTGAGTGGTTATTCAATTGGTTTATATCCTCTAGAACTTATCTTAGCTCTGAGTTGAAAATTAATTGCGTATTTATGTTATTGAATATGATAGAGGCATTCATTTATAAATCCTTTTATCTCAAATATAAGCCCATCACACATTATATCCATAGTCACCCCCTTTGAGGCCATCACTTTTCTTCTTTCCATCATAGAAAGTTACATATGCATGAGTACCTCTTTGAAATAAACTTCTTATTCATGTCATAAAATCAAATCATTGTGAAATTGTGCTACATCTTTTATAGACAAAGTTCTAAATAAATAAAACAAAGAAAGGGAAAGGATATTGCACTAAAAAGAAAAGAAAAAGAACAAAACAAAAAGAGAAGAGAGATAATGCAAGAAAAATTGAAGAGGAAATAAAAGAGAAATGAATTAAGCACTATTATCAACTTCTATTAGCACAATTTCCACCTCTACATCTCGAAAGATATGAATTCATGCTATATATTCATCATCACATGTATATGGTACTTTTCACCCTTCATATTCTATTCCATGTGGCATATCTCCATCATCTCACCCTTGAAAGACCTCTTGATTCTTTGCATAAGTGTTGTATAGTTGATGAGATTTAGATCAATTACAAGCATATGGTAGGATGTTTTCCACTTTGAATATGAGTGAAAGAACCCCAACAATGAGAGGACATGAGAGCTAAATACTTATATTCTTAGAGAGAATCTATTGTGCTCATATAGTTGAGGTTGATTTTAGTTAGTAGTTGATTACTTGGCATTGCTCATATTATCACTTTTGCATTCTTAAAAGATGGTGCATTAATTGTTTTAAAGTTTTACTGTGGGTTATGTTATTACCTCGGATTTAATTGCTTTAGTTTAAGTGTATTTCATGTCTTTGTTCAGGAGTACAAAGGTTCAACTATGGGGGAATTAATAAGAAACAAATTGTGTATGGTTTTTATGACATTTTCAAGGTCTTATTACAACTTTACAATTCATTTTATGCATGTATTTGTGATTTTGTGGTAATACATTATTATGCTTGGCAATGTGTTAATTAAAGGGTAAAATGGCTTTTATGGTAATACATGATTGTGCTTGGCAATATGCTAATTAAAGGGTAAAATGGTAAATTAACTCTTCCAAACTGCATAAATATTGTTCTCCACTTATTTATACTTTTACAGTGAGCTTTGGTTTTGAATCACAGGTATTTTGGAGGAAAACCAAGGACTAATTGAAAGGAATTGGAAGACACGCAGCGAAAATTAATTTAAAAATTTTTTCATTCCTTGCCAGGATCTACCATATGTGTTTAAGTCAAGTGGGAAGAAGCATTACCCTTAGTGTGCCTCAACGACTTCCATAGCTTTTGGTCATGACGTTCACAGCTTCTCTCCGCAGCTCGTGCTCCCTTTCTAATCACAAGAAGTCGATGACTTAGGTCGGCTTCCTCTACAGGTATCCACACGAACAGCGTTCTAACCACGAACGACGTGCTAGGGTCTCTTGTCCCTCCAGGGCTTTCTCAAGAGTTCGTCCTCTTCATCTCTATTTTGACAGTTTTTTATCTGCAAACCTTTTGCAGAGTCCCCTTCGGCCTTTCTGTGTTCTATGTGTATGTCTATTCAAAACGTAGCTCCAAATATCATATATATAGGATACTCTACATTTTCTTCTACTGAATTGGATTTTAGGAGTTAATCTTATATTAATTCCAAAATTAATACAATATCATATATTGTATAATTTGATAAAAAACTAATTAAATAAATAATATTAAATTCGTCCCACAGATTTAATTCACTTATTTATTTAACTTAAAATAAAGCAAAGACTGAACTGTATTTGATTTATTCTCATAAATCAAATTTGAGATATCATATCAATTTGAATTTTAAATTCAAACGTGATAGAGATTTAATTTATCCTTATAAATTAAATCTCATATATTTCTTATATATAATCTATATATACGAATTTATATATATACGAATATAAATATAAATAAATATATATACATCTATCCTGGATCATTCATTGAATCTGGACATGTCTTAGATTCAATGAATTTGGACATCATAGCTCGTGTTGGGCTATTTTGTGTGTGACCCTGTAGGCCCATATGAAGTTGGCAGTGGGCCATTTGTTATACTAGCCCACAAGTCACAAGCGGTATCTAGCAAGACATAACAACTACCCAAATCATATGAGGATCGTTAAACGATGTAACCTTTTATACAACCATATCATGTCCCTTCTGTCACGCGATATTTTGGCCATGGATGAGGCATAGATAATGTCATCTTCCTATTCCTGACCGTTACTTTCTCGATCCCTGAGTAGTCTAACTATAGAAATGGAACTACCTTTCCATTACAATATGACCATACATTTCTCAGACTCACTCATCGAGAGGCCCAGTAATATCTCTCTACGAATGTGAGGGACAAATTCTATCTTGACCATTCACATTCCTCCGCATGAAAAACCACTAAGCCCGAACATAGTCTTTATGATCACTCGGTCAAAAGTGACTTTTGACTAGGTTAAAGCTGAGCGTTTGTCATGTAGGAATCCATGATGATCTCAGGTCAAAGGGCATAGTGACATGGTTTGTATATGAGAGAAGCTTATGACTTAACCCATATAGCTCTCTCATAGCGGGTCGGTCCAACACCTTGTACTCTTACATGTGCCTATGACTTTGATTTATATCTCTATACATCTTCAAAGTCATACTGGTCTTATTTCATATGTGCTCCCGCATAGATGACTGACCAGGGACATTTAGGATAAGATCATGAATTATCTAAGGATGGTCATCACAGTAAACATGCAAATAATATGATAACACAATTAATAAATTCATAAATCAATAATATTCATAAGACAATGATTAGCCTATAGGGCACGATTTCCAACACTAATATGAGCAGAAAAGAAATCACAAGACAAGGAAAATTAAATCAAGCTTATGTGCTTTTTAGTGGCAACCAAAGTGTCCAAAAGTCACGACCTAATCTCTCCTGGAAAGTTTCTCTGTGTTTACAAGTCGCGACCAAAATATGGATCTGGTCGAGACTAAAAGAGACAATCGCTGAAGCTACGCATTTTGGATTAGGTCATGTGGGAATAAAAGGGAGAGGAAGCTGCAAATGTGAGAGGGCTAGTTTATGGACCTGATTAGGCTAAGAAGCAATACTCGAATCTTCTCTACACCTTCTTCACAACATACACACTCATCTTCCATCTTTCTGCACCTTTCTACAGAATCTCACATCTCTAAATCATTAATCTATCACCTCTTTCTGTTTTCTTCATGGTATCATATATGGATAGCGATTGCAGCATAGTAGGAGTCACGAGAGGCTAAATCTTTAGTCTCTTGGTGATGGATCGCATATCTTGAGCTCATGGACTGCAGTGCACATGGGGAGTTTTCTATTTTAATCTCAAATTTCTTATGTTTTTGGAATTCCTAGTTGTAGGGTTTTGATTTTGGGTAAGGATTGGATATCTATCGATTATTCTAGATTAAGTTTTGTAATTGAATTTGGATGATTTGGATGTTAGTTTTAACAGTTTATTAAGAGTTTTTAAACTAGTTTTGATCAAAGGAATTTAAGGAATATTAATGTTCTGGACTCAATCGATCTATTGAGGTTTCTTTTAAGACTTGGTAATTTTAAAACCCCATATCATATTAATAGCAATGATAGATAGTTTTCCATCATCAAGACTCTGTCTCAACACATTCCTTTCAAAATCCACTCATTTTCCAACTTAATAAAAAATACAAAAATATTCACTTTATTACACCTTATTTTATTGCTTCAAAAATCAATCAAACCTAAAAATCAAATTTTACTTTCACTCAGGTTTTCAATAGTTTTGTCACCAGTTTGCTAGGTTTCCAATAAAAAGGTTCTTCGAGAAAAATGATAGGGTTATGCCTTATACTACATTAATAGGGTACAATTAATTTGATTTTGATGCATAGGATGACGACAATCCGTGCAAATCACTATCAAATGTCTAAAGTAAAATATAATAACTTATATGCATATGCATGTATTCTCCTATTAGAATTTCATATTGGTGAATCATTCTTTCATTTTTTGCATTAATTTAATTGTCTTCATTATAGAGATTGTGGATAGAATGATGCTTCTGTGTGTTTGCGATCAATTTAATGTTGAAATTCTAGCATCCCTATTTTGAATTCAGAGCTTACGGATTTGCTTTTAAAATATAGCATTTTCTAAAGAAATACCAATTAGGGATTCAATGTGATTTTCCTAAATGCCGTATGCCCTCAGAAACTCACCCATGTAGCAACCAAATTTAAAATGTTGTTTTGAGTTTAAAATTTTCGCATTTAAGCAGCAAGTAAATGTTTTGTAAGTTTTCTAAATGAAAGTTTCTTTTCCCCCCATATTACTATGAATACACAAGCACAACATATATATATATATATATATATATATATATTCGTTCAAAATTGGCCACAAAAAAAGAAGAAAATAATCCCACTTTTTGCCAGTATTTTTTTTAATTAATTTTAATCAAAGAGGTATGGAATTTTAAAAAAACAATTTAAAACTGATACAATTTTTGAAATTTTACTTTTCTTTAGGTGTATATAGCATCCTAAGGTATTTGGTTGTGCAACTTTTATACTAATATATTTAATTGGTTCAATTTTTCCCTATTAATTTATATCATCTTTCTATGTCAAAATAGTTATCAAATTTATACCCAACATTATAAATTTGTTGCCAATTTCATATACTTCTTGTTTGCGTCTTTTTCTCTCTCTATTTTTATTCTGTTTCCCAGTAATTTTAGAATAATTCTAACAATATTTTTCTAGTTCCATCCCAAAAAGATCTGACCCAAATCACGAATGAAAATAAATATAAAGGATATTCTATTGAATATTTTATTCATTAGGATTTAGTTTTAATTAATTTGACCAATATATAATTTGCCATAATAATTGATTTATTATATCTTTTCACAATTAAGATAAATGTTTTTATGAAAATAAAATTATTATATTACGCTATATCTAATTTTTTTTATATTTTTATTGATCATTGTTATAAACATCTTTTTCTGGGAAAATTAATATTCATCTTACTACATAAACAAGTTCTATCATTTACAATTGACATTCTAGCCATGACATCTCTTTCAGATTTGGAAGACTTGATCAATGAAGATCATTTTAATATCATATTCACCGTTGAAGAACATGGCACTTCACCTCATACAGAAATTCTAGCAATAACAATTTTTGAAGTGTATGAATCTCCTATCATTATACCTTGCGACATAGTACGTACTTCAAGATATTTCAAAAGTTTTTTCATACAACTGTATTCGACTAGCTCTCTGAAAGAGACGCACATACTTTGGCATCTAAAATCATATCTTATTATCAAGAAATAGTTCCACATACTACCGTTGAAATTACTAATCTTCGTTGGATACTATTAGACGTGCGTTTATATGTGGATTATGCTTTTGGTAACTATAGACCCATATTTTACGTCCTTTAATCTTCCCATCTACATGAAGAACATCAACATATGATAGATATGGGTGATAATTAAGAGTTGACAGCAATCTATCAAGCCATAGATAAAAATGCTCAAAGAAAAAATAAAGGCAAATCAGTGTAGTATTAGTTTAGAAAATTTTGGTGATGATGCTAATGTTTTAGCAATACCTTGTGGTCATTTTTATCTCAATACATTATTTTTATCTCAATGCTAATGTTTAGAAAATGACTTGAAACAAGTCATATGTGTCTATCGTGTCGCTATGAAATGTCTAAAGTATAATATCATAACTTATATACACATGAATATTCTTTTATATTTTGTTTGCATTAATTTAACTGGCTTAATTATCAAGATTTTGCCAGGAATGCATGCTTCTGTGTGTTTTTGTGATCAATTTAATGTTGGAATTGTAGCATCCTTATTTTGAATTCAGAGATTGCGGATTTGTTTTCAAAAAAATATAACAATTGCTAAAGAAATACCAATTGGGGATTTAATGTGATTTTTCTAAATTTAATCTCTTCTAGTTAATTTTGCTACAACCAAATTTAAAATGACGTTGAACTTCAAATTTTTGCCCTTAAGAAACAAGTTAATGTTTTCTAAATGAAAGTTTTTTCCCCATATTATTAAGAATGTGTGTGTGTGTGTGTGTGTATTCGTTCAAAGTCGGCCACAAAATGAAGAAAAGAATTCCATTTTTTTCCAGTAATTTGTTTGAATTTTTGATTAATTTTAATTAAAGAGGTATGAAATTTTTAAAAAACAATTTGAAACGGAACAATTTTTGAAATTTTACTCTGCTTACTTAGCATCTTAAAGTAATAAGTGGTGTAATTTTGATCCTATTGTATTTAATTGGTTCAATTTCACCCTAATATAATTTATATGTGTATATGTCAAAATAGTTATAAAAGTTATTAAAAAAACAACCCCTATTAATTACCAGTGATTAATAGGATTGATATTAGACACTATAGATGTTATAATATTTCTAAGGTTGAAGGGGGAAAAGGGAGGTTTCTTGTTTAGTTTAGGAGTTAAGGGTGTGGGAGCTTCTTCTTTTTTTCCGATTAAGCCTGGAAACAACAAACGAAATTATAGACAGTAGTTAATTATAAATTGATACATTTACAATCTTATATATATATATATATATATATATATATATTTCTTCTTTTATATAATATTATATTAGAATTATTATTTATTTATGAATTTCAAATACATGTTACCTCACTTATATATGATAAAATATTTTTATATGTATTTTAAAGGATAATTTATTAATTTTGACATTTTATCTCATTAATTTTATAATTATAAGATATATATTATAAATTTTAATATATATTATATTAATATGTATTTTTAAAAATAGAATATAGGAGATAATGTGGGAGAAAATGCAGGAAATTTGATTAGGAACAATTTAGTATTTTTAAAATTTATATTTTAATATTTAGTGTTTCTAAATAATTATAATTTTTATGATCCGTGGTTCATTTAATGTTCTCTCATCATTCTCTTTTATTATCCCTTCCTCATTCGCATCTAATGCTGTCCGAGAGAGAAGTTAAGACTGGCAAAATTGGAGGAGAGAACAAAAAGAGAGCAGATTGAGAGAGAAGATATAGCAATGGGAGGATAAAACTGAATAGAATCAAGATTGAAAAGAAGACTTGTTTGTTGAATTTTCTTTATAACTATGATTTTGTTTTTGGGTTAAATGTAGCTTTAACTAAATAGGATTCTTGAAGGAATGTTTGTATGATCTGTGTATGTTGACCAAATCTTCTCTTTCTGTACATTTCTATGGTTTAGTCATCCAAGCTTCTGTAGTACTTATGATTTAACCTTCAACTAAACTCCTTCACAATCATTCTGTAAGTTTTATTGATCTTCTTTCTTTGCCCCTGTCGTTGGATAGTCTAGTATTTTCGCAGAAAGCTTGTTTTTAATGGAAGGAAACAATCCATTCCATCGTGTTTCATCCATCTTCAATTTCCTATTATAAATTAAAGTCTCAAGCTTGCCTACTAATAAGTTTAATTACCATTTTATATGGTACAAATTCTCTGGACAAAGTTTGTGTTATTTGAGGTTTTCCTTAATGATGTTTATCTTCTTTTCTTTCTAGGTATAATCAAATGCTCCCTCATATCTTCTTTATAATGCCTTATCAATTATTATCTTTAGTCTTAATTATAAAAGTTTATTAAATTTTTTTAAAAAATATTAAATAAACTAGATAAATCAGTTAATTATAATTAATATAAGAGTTATGTGACTAATTTTGGTAGATTGAAGAGTTTATAACATGAATTTATCTTAGAGAGTTAGATTTTGTCATAATTAACTGATTTATTTAGTTTCATTAATCTATCTAAAAATATCAACTAACTCTTATAATTATAATCAAAGAGGCTACTTTCTTAACATTAAGGGTCTGTTTCGCATGAGGGAAATAGAGTGGAAGGAAAAGGATATTTTTTTAATAAATTAGACTTAAAAAATTAAAAAAATAATATTAAAAGCTTTTAATTAATTTTTCTTTTTTATTGAAATTTTATAACACCACTTATCCATTTCTTTTAAATTGAACTTGTTTAATTGGAACTCATCATTTCCCTCTTACCAAAGAGACCATAAGAAAATTAGTTAACTTTAATTAAATGTCACAGATTTTTACAACTTTTCAAAATCACCCTTAAAAGAGTTAAGGGCATTTTTTCTTAAAAAGACGGGGCCATGTATTTTAGAACCAATTAGTGGGGTCTTAAAAACAAGATTGGATGGAGTACCTCTATGTCCTTTCGATTTAAACATCATTATATAAATTTTATTTTGTTTGGGAATATTAAATGCCTTCAGGATTTGAAAAAGGTTGCCAAGAGCCTTGTAGCTCAATTGGCACCTTATGATACTCTCGGAGAGAAGGTCATTGGTTAAATAGCCCATGTTGATATATAGAGGTTGGGGGGGGGGTGTTTGCATTGTGAGTCCCTACGGGGGAAAGGGTGTTAAATTGTCTAAATAAAAAAGAAAGAAATAAAAGGGTTGCTCAGTATTATACGCTCGTAGTGTATCCATTTAAATATTTATGACAATTCTACTTTTTTGCACTCAGATGAAGGGTGATTCCAGAGAGTCAAAACTAGTACGACTATATCAAAACAATAGACTTGTCGCTGGAGGTTCACAGTTTAATTAAGACAATTAAATGACTCCGAATAATTTTGGCTGTGCGTATGGTACGAGTCCATATATGTGTGTGTATATATAGCGCAGTGTGTATATACATACATATATATATATATATATATATATATTTGAATAAATAAGAAAAAATAATTTTAAGTTTAAAATTGGGTTAATATAATCTCTAAAATAAAGTCATCATTTTAGTTTAAGTCTTAAGAGATAAAATAATTCATATATTTTATTAATTTATAAAGCTTAATATTTTAGATAAAAAAATTTTAAAAACTAAAAACTATACTTTAAAACTTAAAAAATTAAAATTTGTATTAATCCTCTTAAATTTAAGCTTATTATTTAATTAGAGCGAACAATCTATCTATTCTGATAAAAAATGGCATTGCACTTGTAATAAATTTTAAAAAATTAATAAAATAACTCAATTTTGAAAGAAAAAACAAACAAGTGAGCTATCCTACCACAACTCCCAAGTTTAGAGGTGCGAATTGGAAGGTTGGACACACGAGCTCAATTTATATTACCAGCTCTATATATGAATATATAGAGTTGCAAATTCTTTTCCCCAAACTAATCTAGCTAAATTTTGAGCTTTAATAATTTTATTGGGTAAACCTATTGCAATTTTAATAAGATTTTTGTCCAAGCTAATTCTTAACAGAGTAAATAATATTATTTCTAGCCAAACTAACCAATTCAATGTCAAACAAGATCAATCAATTAACGAATAACAATATAAAAATATTAAATTACTTTAAATTCTCTAATTATATGAGTTGTCACTAATTATCAATTTAGTAATTAAGTATCAAATTCCTAATTACATACTAGTAATCCTTTCATCTCTATCTTCATGTTCACCTTCATCTCTGCCTTCCTCTTCATCTACATGTCTGCCTTCCCTTTCACCTTCATGTCTACCTTTCGTCCTCACCTTCCTCTTAGTTCAAAATTAGCTAACGAGTCTTGCCCTTAACAATGCAGTAGGGAATTTCCGTCTTCCTGCACAATGCTAGGAGCCAAATAACCAATTCAACTGGGTCTACGTCATGGGCAATCACAAACAGCTGTGCCTTATTCTGCTAGATAAGAAAACTAGTTAGTCAAATGCTGAACAGGAATTTCTAACCACTGGGAAGCAACTGCAGCTATCTCATTAGAAACAATGACAGTAGGTCTAAAAGAAGGAATGAGGGCAGAACACATCAATATTTGCAATCCTAAAACAAATTCATTATGAAGATGCAAGGTTATGAAGCAATTTTGTTAACAAGGAATTCCTAAAGGGACCCGAAGTTTTGACCTGCAACCAATACAATAGTTTATAGAGAAGATGTAAGACGCAGTAACATATTTCGGTTGCAAAAATGAGATATTTTCAATAATCAAGTATTGCATGTAAGAACCTCTGTCGTATCCAAGCACACTACACATTAACAATAACTCCAAATTTATGACTGCAAACAAAAATAATTCCTTCCCTCAAACCTTTGCAGAGTAATATATAGTTGTTTATCATCTGAAATTTATGATTCCTTCCCTCTAACCTTTGCAGCACAGTCCCTCCACCTCCACCTAACCAAGTGTCCAAGCCTTCTCGTCTTTCCATTACCAAGGTTTATGTATTATTTTCAAGTTCAATCACCTCAAACAACTTCGTTCTCAGTTACCACCTAGAACAATTCCTTTTACACTAAATCTAACTCGTGATCTTCCACTGAATCCAGACCCCATGATGCAATTGCTTCAGCCACATTGGTTGGCTCCTAAGGGTCAGGTGGGGGAGGAGTTCAAGATGTCTTCACATTACAAAATCTGAGCATCAGAATATGAATTGTTCGACTTCAGGTCAACAAAGTGGAAAAGAGATATTTTAGGTGTAGGTAAATACACTATTTTAGAACAAACAAAATATCTCAGGAAGTAAAATGGTACATTCAGCCATTGTAATTCACAATTCAAAATTATTTCCTGATAAATAAAGAACAAAAATCACTTCAGACATTGTTCGTAAAGTCAGCAATGAGTAGAAGCATGTGATATAACCTGCATATCTCCTGAGATCATGATGGTCGCGGTGACAGTCCCGGTCTCACTGCCAGACCAGCACTCACCCAAATTTGGGCACTTGGCATCCTCACAAACCGTGTGAAACTTCAATTCTTGAAGCTTTTTCTTGATCTGCACATATTTCTCTCCACCGGGAATAGATTATTTCATCCATTTGGGCTTGGGTAGCGGCTTCTTCTTCGTCCCAACTTTAACAGGGTATAAATTGTTCGACATCAAGCCAACGAAATCAGAGAGAGATGGCAATTCCTCCTCAAGCCGAGCTCGGAGACCCGTCTAAAGGATATTGAGACAGAGAACTGGAGGGGGGTGTTGTAGATAAAGATCAAAGATCAAAGAATAGAGAGAGAATGGACGAGCACGTCTATGTGACTTCATAGTTGTTATGTTATTTTACTTATCTTTAATTTTATTCTACATGGATTTAGATGCAATTTCCCTTATAAAATATAAACAGGTTCGTTCAGTCAAAGGTGTGTGCATAACCCGCCCCATTTAATGGAGTCCCCCGCCCGTTTATTTTTCTTGACAGACTTAACGGGGCAAAAATGACACTTTAAATGGGCAGGTTTACCGGGTTTTGAGAGTGGAGTTTTTTTTCAAATCATGCCCCATCTTCTCCGGTTGAACCCTCTCTCCGTTGTGATGCAATTGGGAGGAAGAGAGTGACAGATTGAGATAACGATTATTGGGAGTGAGATTCTAGAGAGAGACTGTGAAACATCGGGAATGAGATTTGTGAGAAAAGGGAGGGAGAGAGCTTTGAGAGAGACTAACATAATAGACTGAGTGTGTGTTTGACTATTACTTTTAAAAATAAATTGTGAAATAAAATTATGCTTTGAATAGATGATAGTTAAATATTAGTTTTTTTTAAAATTAATTTTAAATCTAAATTATGATTTTATTCTATAAACTATGGTTTAAAAAAATTGAGCACATAGCAGCGTCTTGCCTCCATTGTTCCAGTACTTTTTTTGTTTATTAATAATTTAAATTTTATTTAAAAAAATAAAAATAAATATTATTTAAAATATAAAATTTTAATTTCTTTTATTTTAAAATTTTAGAAAAAAGATAAATTTACCAATAAAAATTATCATCTTCCATATTTTTCGATAATTATCTAAATTGATTAACTCTTATAAAATTTTTAGTGAAAAAAATAAAATTAAAATAAATATTATAAATTTTTACCTTCCTCAAATACATATGTATATGTATTATTTTATAATAATTTATTATAAATATTGATTAATTTTATGTAATTATCATATTATTTATGGAAAAGTGCTTCTGCTACTAATCATTCAAATATCTCCAATTTTTAAAATTACTTTTTTTCTAGAATCTATTCTTCTAAAATCTATTCTTCAAAATCTATTTTCTAAAAGTTAATGCAAACACATCCTAAAATATACATGGTTCCAAAGCCCGGACTGAACTGGCCGATTCAGACCAGAATACGGTCAACCGGCCACTTGTCCGGTCTGGGTCAGTGCATAAATCGGGAAAATGCAACTTGCTGTGAATCGGCTATAACTCGGGTAACCCGCTGGTTAAACGGCTTACCGGGTTATTATTATTATTTAAAAAAAAAAAAAACTTTAGACGCAATGCAGATCGACGAGTGAAGCTGAACAAGAAAGGATGGAGCAAGAAGTCTTATCTTGGGCATGAGCAAGAAATCTTTATAGCGAGTGAGAAATCAAAGAGAAAAAAAGGGGAAAACCTGGGACTGACGGTGTAGACTATGGAGGCCGAAGAAAATAGGAAAATAATGGTGCTTGGGGGTCTTACTGGAGACAATGGATCGCACTCTTTGATAGTCTGAAAATACAGTCATCCAGAAAAACGCATACTTTTGCAGAGAAAGAAAAAATAGAACTAGAAGAGTGAATAAACGGTAAAACTCCCACTTTACCCGGAAAACAAAAACCGAACAGTTGAAGACGAAAAGATAGGGATCATGGGCTTTGTTTTCTTTTCCAACTATTTTAAATAAAATAAAGTAAAAAAAAATGGCATAAATCAAGACTTCGTACAGCACACACCCTTAAATGATCTCGATTGACTCAACTTCTTCGGCTTATTGGTGGTGTCTCTTCGATTTAATATGACTATTTTGGCCCCCAATATTTCTTCAATGTACATATTCCACTTTCCTCCTTGCAGGCTTTAAATTTAATTAAAAGTATTTATATTTATAGTTAAATATAAATATTTTTTATAATAAATATTTTTATTAAATTATATTATTTTAATATAACTGATCTAGGTTGACACTAGTATGATCTATTAACTCTTGATTTAGAGTCTGATTCAAGTTTTAGTATCTTGAAAATAGGAGACTTGATGGGAGTGGGAGACTAACTCTCTCTTCGGATGGGGAAAAGTGGAGAGGAAAAACAATGTGAGAAGAAAACTGTAAGAAAGTTATCACCCATCCTGTATGAAAATAAAAAAGAAAAAAATTAATAAATATATGAATTACTAAAATATCCTAACCCCTATATTAAAATACATCATATTTAAAATATAATGAAATATCAAAATGAAAAAAAGGGAAAAAGACAAGAAATAACTATTTGAATTTGAAAATGACAAAATGGGCACATGAATATCTAAAAGGACAGATTGGGCAGTAGGTCTAATCTGTCCTTTATAAATTTAAGTGAGAAGACCAAATTACCCTTAAAGCATTTGAAGAAAAATTGAGACAAGGAAACTAAAAAAGCATCAGCTGAAGGGATTTGTTTCACGGTGTAGCCATTGGTTTTTCCATTCCATGGTAACCCCACCACCGGTGAAGCAAACATTACATAAAGGTGGGGTTTGCATTCTCTTCATGTCCTTTGACGTGGGGTTTGCAGCTACAACTGCCCCCTCTGGCACAATTTATGGAGACCCCCTCGGAGGTAACTTTGCAAACTTTGATGACGAGGAACCTCTGCTTGATGAGCTTTATATTTTATTTCAAGTTTTTGACATCAAGTGAAGATTGTTTTCTCACGTTAACTAAATTTGGCAAGGAGGTTACATGATATTAAGAATGTAGTTCAGAAGTTGGTCATTAATGGTGGCCTCTACTATCGAAAATGCATTGTCTTCCTGGCAATTCTCTTCCATGATCTCATATTAATGCTATTTTACAATTCATTTTTGCTTTTATATTTTTATCATTATTTGTCGGTATCTTCATCATTCTCTACAATCTTTTTCCTATTATTGTTTTTTTTACTGGATTAACACAACCTCAGTTGAAATTCTTCTGCATCTATATGTTTTTGTATGTTTGTTGAGTTGTGGGGGATAATCAATGACTAATTAGATTCTTTTTCTTTCTTTGTCTGTTTGTTTGGGTTAGACACTGCTTCAAGAACTTAATTTTACATTTGACAGCTTAGTTTTGGAAAATTTAAGTTATTAGAACAAAAAAGGGAAAAAAAAACTTCTGTTTGTGTCTTTAACTTTGTCTTACTTTAGATTCAGTGTTGGGAAATTTTTTTGAACAATATTGCATGTTAATTCTAGCATAACACTGAAGAGAGCCATGATGAAGAGAAGCCCTAAAGTCAAAGTGAAGATGCCAATGGTGAATTTCCTCCTATTTCAGCTGATTTTAGCTTTATTTCTAATAGTTTTCTAAAATATAAACTTGGACCTGATAACCAAATTGTTAAAGAGACAATGGAGGAAAACCATAGGCCTTCTGTGAAGGATGTTATTGAGAAAGAAGTATCTAACTTGTCAGATCAATACAAATGCCTCTTAGTTCGTGACCTTGCCAGTAAATTTGACAAGAACTTGACTGCAGCTGCTAAGTTGTTTGATGAGGTACTTGTGTTATTAGGCCATATTTTCTATAAAATTCAGAATGATGGTATGAAGAATACTAAGATTTTTTATTAATGGTTTCAGATGAAGCTAAGAGGGATACCATCTTTAGAGAGGCATGTTCTTTTGAAAAAGCTAAGAGATGCATTAGAATCCTTAAAAGGCCATTTGCAAGGAAAACATTAGGAGGATGTGGAGAAGGCTATTTCTATGGTTCATTTTTTTAGGCAATTGAATTATATTGACTACATTGCTCTCTTCAAAATTCAAAACATTCGTTGACTGGAGGATGGAAATGTATGAAAAATTGATTATGTGCAAGTGGAAGCTTTAGCAGTTAAGCTGACACAAAATGAAGGATAACTAATTCAATAGAAGTTTGAAGTAAATAAGCTAGTGAACTTTCTCAAACATGTCTTCTATAGCATCTGATGATTTAGAAAATGAAAGACCCATCAATTAGTTTTGTTGATGTATGTTATTTCTGTGTATTTGTAGTTTGGGAATTTCTGAATTTTTGGCTAGTGAGACTCGTAATTGTTCTATTGGAGGTTTGTGTTTTGCATCATAACATGATAGCTGGAATGAATTGACCTTTGTTCATGGATGAAAGTATAACTTTAATAATACCAAAGAAACTAAATAAGGGAAAGCCTAAAAGAATAGAAGAATGGTATCCATGGTAAGACCTTGAATTGAAAATTTTGGGTTGACCAACTGATGTTACATTTTTGGAAAGTTTAGCTATTGACCAACTCATGTTCAAAGTTAGTCATGTAAGGAATTGGAAGACACGCAGCAGAAATTAATTTAAAAATTTTTCCATTCCCTGCCAGGATCTACCGTATGTGTTTAAGTCAAGTGGAAAGAAGTATTACCCATAGTATTCAGTCGCGACTTTCTCAACTTCTGGTTGTGACGTCCACAGCTTCAATCAGTGGCTCGTGATCTCTTTTCAATCGCAAGAAGTCAACGACTCAGGTTGGCTTCCTCTACTGGTATCCACACGAACAACGTTCTAACCACGAACGACGTGCTAGCGCCTTCTGTCCCTCCAGGGCTTACTCAAGAATTCGTCATCTCCGTCTCTACTTTGGCAGTTTCTTATCTGCAAACCTTTTGCGGATTCCTGTTCACACTTTTTCTCTCTACCAACTGTAGCTCTTAAATATCAGATATATAGGATGCTATGCATATTACCACAGACTTGGATTTTTAGAATTAATCTTATATTAATTCTGAAATTAATACAATATCATATATTGTATAATTTGATAAGAAACTAATTAAATAAATAGTGTTTGTATTAAATCAGTCCCACAGATTTAATTCACCCATTTATTTAATTTAAAATAAAGATAAGACGGAATTACATTTGATTTATTCTCATAAATCAAATTTGAGATATCATATCAATTTGAATTTCAAATTCAAACGTGATAGAGATTTAATTTTATCCTTATAAATTAAATCTTGTAAATATCTCTTATATATAATATATATGTATACGAATTTATATATATACGAATATAAATATAAAGAAATATATACATCCACCCTGGATCATTCATTGAATCTGGACATGTCTTATATTCAATGAATCTGGACATCATAGCTCATGTTGGGCTATTTTGTGTGCAGCCCTGTAGGCCCATATGAAGTCGGCAGTGGGCCATTTACTATACTGACTCACAAGTCACAAGCGGTCTCTAGCAAGACATCACGAATACCCAAATCATATGAGGATCGATGAACGATGATGTAACCTTTTATACAACTATATTATGTCCCTTTTGTCACACAATATTTTGGTCATGAATGAGGCATGGAGAGTGTCATCCTCCTATTTCTGACCGTTAATTTCTCGATCCTTGAGTAGTCTGACTATAGAAATGGAACTACCTTTCCATTATAGTATAGCCATATATTTCTTAGACTCACTCATCGAGGGGCCCAGTAATATCTCTCTATGAATGTGAGGGACAAATTACATCTTGACCATTCACATTCCTCTGCTCGAAAAACCACTAAGCCCGAACATAATTTTTATGATCACTCAATCAAAAGTGACTTTTGACTAGGTCAAAGCTGAGCGTTTGTCATGTAGGAATCCATCATGATCTCAGGTCAAAGGGCATAGTGATATGGTTTATATATGAGAGAAGCTTATGACTTAACCCATGCAGCTCTCTCATAACGGGTCGGTCTAACACCTTGTACTCTTACATGTGCCTATGACTTTGATTTATATCTCTATACATCTTCAAAGTCATGCTGGTCTTATTTCATCTCTGTTCCAGCATAGATGACCGACCAGGGACATTTAGGATAAGATCATGAGTTATCCAAAGATGGTCATCACAGTAAACATGCAAATAATATGATAACATAATTAATAAATTCATAAATCAATAATATTCATAAGACAATGATTAGCCCTTAGGGCACAATTTCCAACAACCTCCCACTTGCACTAGGTACAATCATTAATTTTACTAATTCCCATTGACCTAACATGACGCTCATGCTTTGCCTGCACAAGTGGCTTTGTTAGAGGATCAACAACATTATCTTTTCCTGCTACTTTGCATGTTTTTATATCACCTTTATCGTTGATTTCTCTGATGAGATGAAATCGCCTGAGTATATGCGTGGTCCTTTAATGTGACCTAGGCTCTTTGGCCTGTGCAATGGCACCGCTATTGTCACAGAGCAAAGTTATTGGATCTGAGATGGTAGGTATCACCCCTAGTTTCGTGATGAACTTCCTGATCCAAATGGCTTCCTTAGCTGCATCAGATGCTGCTATATACTCAGCTTCTGTTGCAGATCTGCTACAATGCCCTACTTAGAGCTCTTCCAACTTACTGCTCCATTATTGAGGAGGAATATATATCCAGACTGTGATTTTTGGTCGTCCTGGTTAGTTTGGAAACTTGCATCTGTGTAACTAGTTACACAGAGTTCATTATCCAATCCACCATAGACCAAAATTAAGTCCTTAGTCCTTCTTAAGTACTTAAGGATATTCTTAACAGCAGTCCAATGGCCCTCATCAGGGTCCTATTGATATCTGCTAGTCATACTTAAGACAAACGAGACATCCAGTCGAGTACATAATATGGCGTACATGATAGATCCTATGGCCGAGGCATGTGGAACTTTACTCATGTGACCTCGCTGATCAGATGTACTAGGACACAGATCTTTGCTGAGGTGAATACCATGAGACATGGGTATGAAACCCCTCATTGATTCGGGCATACTGAACCTATGCAGTATTTTGTCTATGTATGTACTCTGACTGAGTCATAGAAATCTTTTAGATCTATCTCTATAGATCCTAATTCCTAGGATGTAGGTGGCTTCACCCAAGTCTTTCATCGAGAAAGACTTTCCTAACCAAGACTTGACAATCTGCAAGGTAGGAATGTCATTTCCAATAAGTAGGATGTCATCGACATAGAGTACCAAAAACACAACTGTGCTTCCACTAACCTTCTTGTATACACAAGGTTCATCAATATTTTGAAGAAATCCAAACTCTTTGACTACTTCATCAAAACGATGATTCCAACTCCGAGAGGCTTGCTTCAGTCCATAAATAGACCTTTAAAGCTTGCACACTTTACCAGAGGCCTCGGAACGCACAAACCCTTCAGGTTATGTCATGTACATATCCTCAAGGAGCTTTCCATTAGGGAAGGTTGTCTTGATGTCCATCTACCATATTTCATAGTCATAATATGTTGTTATGGCAAAGAGGATTATGATTGATTTGGCCATTGCAACTGGGGAAAAGGTCTCATCACAGTCCACACCATGAGTTTGAGTAAATCCTTTTGCAACCAGTCGTGCCTTGAAGACATTTACATTGCCATCCATGTCAGTTTTCTCCTTAAAACCCATTTGCACCTGACAGTTTTTACACCTTCAGGTGGGTCGACCAAGGTCTAAACCTAATTGTCGTACTGGATTGCATCTCATACTTCATGATATTAAGCCATTTTTTAGAGTTTGGTCCCACTATAGCTTCTCGATAGGTAGTCAGCTCATTATGCTCAATAAGCAACATATCACGACTGTCAGAAATCAGAAATCCATATCTCTAAGGCTGAAGTCGTGTCCTATTAGATTTTCGTGGACCTCGCGTGACTTGAGGAGTCTCAACAACTTGTTGTGAGTCTTTTTTATTTTCCATCTGCAATTTTGTGGTGTCTTGTGGCTCTTGAACTTCTTCGACGTGTACCTTTCTCCCACTGGTTCTTTTAGAGATAAATTCTCGTTCGAGAAAGATACCATTTCTGACAATAAACACTTTGTTATCAGCAGGGTTGTAGACATAGTATCCCTTGGTTTCCTTAGGATATCCCACAAATAGGTACTTTGAGGATTTGGGCGTTAATTTGTCTGAGGCTTGTTGCTTAACATAGACCTCGCATCCCTAAATCTTGAGGAAAGACAAAAGGTGTCCTCCCAGTCCATATCTCATACAGAGTCTTTTCAATTGCCTTAGATGGAACACGATTGAGTGTGAACGCAGCTGTCTCTAGGGTATGGCCCCAAAAGGAGGGAGAAGATCTGTTTAACTCTTCATAGATCGAACCATATCTAATAGTGTTAGATTCCTCCGTTCAGAAATGCCATTCCATTGTGGTGTCCCTAGAGGAGTCAATTGTGAGACTACCCCACAACTCCTAAGATGATCAATTAACTGTTGGCTCAAATATTCATAACCCCGATAAGATTGAAGGGCTTTAATTGTTTTGCCAAGCTGGTTTTGTATTTTATTTTGAAATATTTTGAACATTTCAAAAGATTCGGATTTATGTTTTATCAGATAGATGTACCCATATCTGCTAAAATCATCTATGAATGTTATGAAGTATGAATAACCTCCTCTGGCATTTGTGTTTATCGGTCCACACACATCTGTATGTATGAGGCCCAATAAATCAGTGGCTCTCTCACTGTGCCCAGTGAAAGGTGACTTTGTCATCTTTCCTAACAAGCAAGACTCGCAAGTGTCATATGATTCAAAGTCAAATGAGTTGAGAAATCCATCTTGATGGAGTTTGGAAATGAGTTTCTCATTTATGTGGCCCAGACGACAGTGCCAGAGGTATATCATATTCAAATCGTTTGGTTTGGCCCTTGTGGCGGTTATGTTATAGATATTTCCATGATTTGGTTGTTCCAAATTTAATTATGTAATGATCAACATGCAAATCACCATGAGCATATAAAACATCATTACGATAAATAGAACATCTACTATTCCTAGCAATGGAAGTGAAACCTTCCTTATCCAAATAAGAAAGTGAAACTATGTTACTACTTAAAGCAGGAACATAATAGCAATTGTTCAAAACTAACAAAAGCCCAGTGGGCAGAACTAATTCATAAGTGTCTACAGCTAACGCAGTAACCCTTGCTCTATTTCCAACTCGTAGGTTAACTTCACCCTTTTTCAGCTTCCTATTGTCCTTTAGTCCCTGCACATTTGTACAAATGTGAGAACCACATGCAGTATCTAATACCCATGTGGTGGAAGTAGAAAGATGAATGTCTATAACATAAATACCTGAAGCAATAGCCCTGCTATCCTTCTTGTTCTTTTTCAGATCTTCGAGGTAGAGTTTGCAATTCCTCTTCCAATGACCAGGTTCATTGCAGAAGAAGAAGACTCCTTCCTTCGGAGGCTTTGCCTTCTTTGGTGCAGGCTTAGTTTCGGGCTTATCTGACTCTTTGGTCTTACCTGATGAGCCATGACCCTTCCCCTTGCCTTTGCCTTTCTTTTTCATACCCTTTCCTTTTTGAACCATCAAAATAGTACTGGGCTTCTTCTTAAGACTCAGCTCAGTAGTTTTAAGCATCCCATGCAGTTTAGAAATAGATTTCTCCATGTTGTTTATGTTGTAGTTCATGACAAACTGGTCATAACTTTTCGGGAGTGAGTTTAAGACCAAATCCATAGCTAACTCCTGGCTCATGGGAAATCCAAGCCTCTCAAGGTGATTAATGTACCCTTTCATCTTTAAAACATGAGTACTGACTGATGCACCTTCAGCCATCTTGCATGAATGTAAGGCCTTAGTGGTCTCATACCTCTCTTGCCTTGCCTATTGCTGGAACATTTCATTGAAATGCACAATCATCTCATAAGCCTCCATGTGTTCTAGATCTCTTTGGAGCTTCGGAACCATGGTGGCTAGCATCAAGCATCCCATATCGACAGAGTTTTCCTTATACTTCGTGTAAGCATCTCTCTAAGCTTTAAGAGTATTGATTACTGGCTCCTCAGGAATGGGTTAATCTAGGACATGTGCCTTTCTTTCCTGCTTGAGAACAATTCTCAAGTTCCTAAACCAGTCAAGAAAGTTTGTCCTATTGAGT
This sequence comes from Leucaena leucocephala, assembly GCA_037074615.1. Lineage (NCBI taxonomy): Eukaryota > Viridiplantae > Streptophyta > Magnoliopsida > Fabales > Fabaceae > Leucaena > Leucaena leucocephala. The sequence goes on along the minus strand of CM073515.1, from coordinate 18,357,039 downwards.
TTGTCCTTCTCAAGGATAGATCGCAGTGATAATGTAACAGTATTACTAGTCGTCATGATTCTACAATTAAAATATGCAATTGAATTAGCAATCTCCCACTAAATAAATAACCCTCAATACAATAGTTAGTGGGCTAAGATCCATATTTGGCTCAAACTTAAGTCCGCTTTAGCAGGACGCTTAAATTATGGTATTTAGGTAGGTAACACCTTTACCAATTACATTAAATGTAACTCTTAGATGTTCATGGGATTCTATCATCATATAATCTGGCATATTTTTAATCCCATCTAATGCCTTGAGACCTAAAACCATTTTGTTAATCTCAATTAAGTTAAACAATAATAAACATGTGAGAGTAGCACCATTACCCTTGCTTATCTCCCTAAGATAACTCAAATGCACCCACTTTGGCGGAGTCCACAATTGAGCGATCGAGGTTTTGACAAGTGTCCATAAATTGATGGCATTATGACTTAAAGATTTCATTTAGAGGGCTTAATTTAACTATCTAATTTATAAAAATGCATGTGTCTCAGTTTGTATCTCATACAAGTAATATGCATGTGCTGATATAATCATAAGATGCATAATTTAAATGTGATACAATATGACTCACCTATCCTAAGTCTACTCAAGCCAATGAGAGGAGCTCTTTAGTAAGAAAAGGGAAATTACATATAGAAACCTCTTTTAACATTCGAGGGGAGTGAGATGAGAAGAGAAGGTACATTAAGAGTATATAGAAAAAGGCACGACACGCAGGCCGTATTTTTTTAAAAATTACAACACTTGCAATCTAGAGCCATATTGTTCACCATACCCAAACATTCAAGAATCAATATTCAGATTTAATTGAAGGGTAATTAATGTTTCAAAACTAAAACATTCACAAAACAATATATGTTACAGTTATGTTGCGTTACGAACAAGTAGCCATGACAGTCCCGCTAGCTGGTTAGCGGACGGGGTCTAGGGCAGCAGCCTGAGATTTTTTTTTATTTCATAAATAATCACGAATCTAAATTCATTTTTCTTAGACCCTATCAATATTAATTGATCAAATCAAAACGCATGCACCACCGATTTCAATTCATTTTTAGATTCCTTATATGTCATACATAAAACGGATTCCTTATATGTCACACATAAAATGCATATTATCATATGATCGGCTACGACTAACACATATCATATGAATCAACAATCAAGCCTAACTTAAACACAAAATGGCATGGCTCTGATACCACTGTAAGGAATTGGAAGACATGTAGCAGAAATTAACTTAAAAGTTTTTCCATTCCCTGCCAGGATCTACCGTATGTGTTAAGTCAAGTGGAAAGAAGTATTACCCTCAGTATTCAGTTGCGACTTTCTCACCTTCTGGTTGCGATGTCCACAGCTTCTCTCTGCAGCTCATGATCTCTTTTCGATCACAAGAAGTTGATGACTCAGGTCGACTTCCTCTACTGGTATTTACACGAACAACGTTCTAACCACGAATGACGTGCTAGCGCTTCCTGTCCCTCTAGCGCTTACTCAAGAATTCATCCTCTCCGTCTCTACTTCGACAGTTTCTTATCTGCAAACCTTTTACGGATTCCCGTTCACACTTTTTCTCTGTACTAACTGTAGCTCCTAAATATCAGATATATAGGATACTATGCGTGTTACCATACACTTGGATTTTTGAAATTAATCTTATATTAATTCTGAAATTAATACAATATCATATATTGTATAATTTGATAAGAAACTAATTAAATAAATAGTGTTTGTATTAAATCCGTCCCACAGATTTAATTCACCTATTTATTTAATTTAAAATAAAGATAAGACGGAATTACATTTGATTTTATCAATTTGAATTTCAAATTCAAACGTGATAGAGATTTAATTTTATCCTTATAAATTAAATCTTATAAATATCTCTTATATAATATATATATATATACGAATTTATATATATATGAATATAAATATAAATAAATATATACATCCACCCTGGATCATTCATTGAATCAGGACATGTCTTATATTCAATGAATCTGGATATCATAGCTCATGTTGGGCTATTTTGTGTGTGACCCTGTAGGCCCATATGAAGTTGGCAGTGGGCCATTTACTATACTGACTCACAAGTCGCAAGCGGTCTCTAGCAAGATATCACGAATACCCAAATCATATGAGGATCGATGAACGATGATGTAACCTTTTATACAACTATATCATGTCCCTTTTGTCACACGATATTTTGGTCATGGATGAGGCATGGAGAGTGTCATCCTCCTATTCCTGACTATTACTTTCTCGATCCCTGAGTAGTCTGACTATAGAAAACTACATTTCCATTACAGTATAGCCATACATTTCTCAAACTCACTCATCGAGGGGCCCAGTAATATCTCTCTACGAATGTGAGGGACAAATTCCATCTTGACCATTCACATTCCTCCGCATGGAAAACCACTAAGCCTGAACATAGTCTTTATGATCACTCGGTCAAAAGTGACTTTGGACTAGGTCAAATCCATGATGATCTCAGGTCAAAGGGCATAGTGACATAGTTTATATATGAGAGAAGCTTATGACTTAACCCATGCAACTCTCTCATAGAAGGTTGATCCAACACCTTGTACTCTTACATGTGCCTATGACTTTGATTTATATCTCTATACATCTTCAAAGTCATACTGGTCTTATTTCATATGTGCTCCTGTATAGATGACTGACCAGGGATATTTAGGATAAGATCATGAGTTATCTAAGGATGGTCATCACAGTAAACATGAAAATAATATGATAACATAATTAATAAATTCATAAATCAACAATGTTCATAAGACAATGATTGGCCCCTAGGGCACAATTTCTAACAAGTCAATCACTTTTCAATGTTTGACTTATATACTGTTAAACTTTGTAATGACTATGACTATATTTTGTAATGGCTGTGTGCATATTTTCCATTTCACATTTACAACAATGGAATTGTAACATATTGCCTTCGGGTTTACAACTTCAATAATGACATTTACAATTCATCTAGTAAGATTTGCAAGTCTTGTAATGGGATTTACAACTCGTGTAATGAGGTTTACAAGTCCTCTAATAGGGTTTGTAACTTCCACAATAGTGATGTATTGATGGAGATTTCATTTTGGAGTAGTGTTATATTTAAAAGCGTAGCTTGTAGGATGGCATATTTTAACTCGTTACTCAATGCATTTGTCTCACATATTGCATTCTGTTAACGTATGCTAATGATATTTGCAAGTTACTGCAGAAGGGGATTTGCAAGTTTCCTCATGGTGTTTTCAAGTACCCCAATGGGATTTGCAACTTCCTCAGTGGAATTTGTAAATCCTCGAATTGGATTTGCAACTTCCTAAATGCAATTTGCAACTTTCTCAATTAAAGTTGGAACTTGTACAAAGATTAGGAAGTTGCCCAATAGGATTTGTAACTTGCCCAATGGGATCTGCAACTTCCTTAATGCAATTGGCAACTTCCTCAATAGGATTTGTAACTTCCTAAATGCAAGGTGCAACTTGTACAGTAATTACTAACTTCATCAATGGGATTTGCAACTTCCTCAATGCAATTTGCAACTTCTTCAATGCAAGTTGCAACTTCCTAAATGCAAGTTGTAACTTGTATAGTAATTACCTACTTCATCAATGGGAATTTGCAATTTCGCCAATGGGATTTGCAACTTGCTCAATGCAATTTGCAACTTCCTCAATGGGATTTACAACTTCTTAAATGCAAGTTATAACTTGTACATTAATTACTAACTTCATCAATGGGATTTGCAACTTCCTTAATATAATTTGCAACTTCTTCAATGCAAGTTGCAACTTCCTAAATGCAAGTTGCAACTTGTACAGTAATTACCAACTTCATCAATGGGAATTTGTAATTTCGCCAATAGGATTTGCAACTTTCTCAATGCAATTTGCAACTTCCTCAATGGGATTTGCAACTTCCTAAATGCAGGTTGTAACTTGTACAATAATTACAAACTTCATCAATGGGATTTGCAACTTCCTTAATACAATTTGCAATTCTTCAATGCAAGTTGCAACTTCCTAAATGCAAGTTGCAACTTGTACAATAATTATTAACTTTATCAATGGGAATTTACAACTTCCTCAATGCAAGTTTCAACTTTGTACATAATAAGATTTGTAACTCATTTTATGAGGCCTGCAACTAATGCATTTGGTTTGCCACTCTTTTGATGAGTTTACAACTCTTGCTATGGTATTTACAACTTATAGCCATAACATACTGTACAATTTTATTGATTATATTGATCACTTAACTTATGACACTTACAACAAATATCCTACCCATGACAGCATTTATATTACATATGAATAAATGACAAGCAAACATTAACACTATACATCATATTCCATGAACTTTCTAAAAATGAAACATTACAAAAGTTAAACATTATAACAATTTAAACATTATCCAGATCAGGTTGTGGCATGTTTGTGGGAGGGTGTGTTAAGGATTCTTGCTCTCATTTTCCATTCTTCACAATAAACATCATAATGTGATAAGGCATGTAGCATACCCCTGTAGAAAAATGATAGAAATGTTAAACCAAACAGCTAAAAAAACAAATAAGATAGTTGTTTTACATTTTTATACCTGGATTATCAGCAACAAATGGAATTGATGCCCATCCACCCACTGGAACTTCGACTGTACTCATGTAAGGGTGATCTACTAAGTTAAATTGTGCAGTTTGTGGGTTTTAGTTCCCTGTTCCATAACCTATGACATAAAAGCTATGACCATGAAAATGCATTGGGTGATTTTCAATCTTTATTGTACTAGTGTCCTGCGAAATTATTTGCACCTTACTGCCATATTCATGGTAATAGCTTCATTAAAACAAAATGACCTTTGTTTTGGTGCCATTCAATAACTTCAAGTACAAGCAGTTATAGAAGAGCAGTCATTTTTAGTCAGATATGTTTATAACAGGTTGAAATTATGAATCATTTTATTTTCTAAGGATTGTTATTAAAACCTACTGTGAGATAATTTAAAGCCATCTAGATAACAGTATATCATATTCTTCATTATAATCATATTGTAGTATTGTTTGCTATCTCATATACCATTAGTGGATCAATTGTAGATAGGGCATGGATGACCGTTAATGGTATATGCATCTAGTCTTGGAGGAACTCTTCTACTTGCTAAAGTGGCTTGTTCAATCTGTACAAGGTCATTTGCATTTTCTAATCCTTTTTAACCTGTGAAAAGCAAAACAAAATACATTTTGCGGGTATCACACCCACTAATACCAAACTTAAAATCTCCTATTAACTTTGTTGAAGGAACAAGCCACTTGAACAAGTTAGGTGTCTTTATTCTTCAATCAACAGCAACACTTAAAATTTTAGGTTTTTTGAAGAACCACTATCAGCACACGGTAGAAATCAAATGTTAGAGTGTTATAGCAACTAACTATTGGGATTTTTGTATATTTCAGTCAACAAAGTATGACATATAATTTAATCAACAAAGAATGAAGTTAAGCTTCTGTATGTAGATTTTGGCCACACTTATTTTCTCTTCTTTCCAATTATCTTCTCTAACCATCAAAAATGCAAAATTCTAGGCATATAGGATAGAAAATTGTGGATAAAACAAAAATAACATTAGACTACACAACAAAAAATGGTACAAAATGGAGAAACTCAAAATCTCGACTTGGAACTAGAATTAGGACCCTCATAAATATAAAATTAAGACAACTAATATTACTTAAATAGAATAGTACAATTCTCTTAAAAAAAACAGAGACTCAGCAGTTATGGAAACACTTTCCCAAAGACTGAGAAAAGTCAAAAGCCAAATGAAGATGGAAAAAAGAAAACACTAGCCACAGTCTTTCGAAGATGGAAAGCCAAACCCAATACCTATCGCTATCAGCATGCAATCAAGATAGTTGTTTTTAATAACAAAAATATGAAGGATATGAACTTACATAAAGTAGAATGTGCATGTGCAAATGTGTAACAAAGATGAAAACATCCAACAATCTTGTTTCCAAGCAATTCAATATAGTGTTAATTAGAACAACAATTTCAATAAAGCACATACTTAAACAAACCAAGGAATGACAAAGACTATAAAAAATTTGCATCCAATAGAATAAGAACAAATGATTCAAAATTATAAAATGTTAACTCAAAGCACAAGCATAACAAAATGAAATTACAATGAAAAAGTTAAGTTTCAGAAGCTAAGCCCTGGAAAATTCATCAAAATATACAACTAACCAATTATAGTATCAAAAATTCAATCATTTACAGAAGTTAGTGCAATTAGGACATAAGCAATTAGTGCAATTAGGACATAAGCAATTCAATAAGTGATCTTGTCCAACTTCTTTTTCTTTTTTTTAAAAAAAAGAGCATAACACATATATTCAGATTTAGATTTATAGCCATATAATAAATAAGGACAATACAACCACAAATATACATACAAAGGCATGTAAGAAACACATTGTAGGAAACAAAGAATGAAAAGAAAAGAAAACTCCATCACCGAAAATAAAACAAATTACCTCTGAATAAAAAGAAAATGCCAAATTTCTGCAAGAGCTATATATCAAAGCGCAAGCAGTACATAATAGATAGATAGATTCATTCGATAAAAATAACATTTGTTACATAATCATTTCAACTGGATGCCGATGGTAATGGTGAAGGAGAAGGTGAAGATTCTTGAATGAAGCTTGAAAACAAAGGTAATCGGGTCAATAGATAGCCATGAGTTTATATAACCAAACTAAATTTTAAATTTAAAATGTCCAAACTAAATTTAGATTACCAGAGGTCAAAGCCCAGCATGCCCAGTGCTCATACTCTCTATTTTTTCCTAGTAAGAAACAATAATATTATTTCAAAAAATATAACTATACATCAATTCGCCACCCAATCTTTATGCAAATTGGAACAAGGTAGGCATTTTCAAGACCAAAATTCGGTAGCCTGTATTTTTTTCATCTCCTACTTTTGCAACAATGAGAATCTTAATGCAGAGCAAATAAAACACCACAAATAAATAATGAAATAAAATAATGAATAATGCCAAAAAATAATTATTTAACCAGCTGAATAGTAACACAAACTGAACAAAAGCTAAAGCATTAAGTATAAATAGAAATATAGACGGAAAAAAGTTGAGAGATAGATGAAGAAGAAGTTAGTATTTCTAATGAAAAAACCTGTTGATTTTGAGAAACGGATGGTGAGAGAGTTGGCATTTGAGCATTAATTTTCAAGCCCTAATATTTCTCCCAATCTTAAACGCACAATGACCTTCGATGGTGACATAACGTATGTCTACTTTAAGTTTGTTGCCTTCGATGGTGCTGTAATGAGCTCTGATGCTCTTCGATGACACTAAGGCGAGCACAGCTTCAGGGAAGTGTGGGTCGAATATAATTAGGGAGTGCAACTTCTTTGAGTTTCTGCTTAATTCTCCCTCTTTTTCTTCAAAATTTTCTAGGGTTAATTTGGTCTTTTCACTTCAATTTACAAAAGACAAATTGGGCAAGAAGCTCAATTTGTCCTTTTAGATATTTAGCTGCTCAAATTGTCTTTTTAAAATTCAGTTGAGCTTTCTTTGTCTTTTTTCCAAAAAATATCATATTAACATTAACATCATCAAATAATTTAAAATTAAATTATTTGGTAAAGATATATTTTGATGTATATTTTAAAACCAAATAATTTAGTAAAAAATGTTAATTTTAAAGGTAAAAAAGTGGATAGTTTTTGAAATTAAATATAATAAAAGGAATTAAATAAGCTCTATATTATCCAACATTATTAATAAATGATAAAATTCTAATATAAAATGAAAGGGCTGAGGTGAAATATAAGAGCTTGAGAAATTGATGTCACGAAGTTGTCACTAAAAATACTATTAAAATTAATCATATTATTTATACAATAAAGCCTCCACCAGCATGATTATGGAATATAACAAACAAAAGGTCAACATGTCATTTACATCATAAGCATCATCAACGAGGGCTCAAAATAAATCTTGTCACAATAGCAAGAAATACACAATAGGCATCAATTTAATAAACTACATAAAGTTACAAACAACATAACAAATGCAATATCAAAACTACATTCTACTGGCAAAACATACAAATTTACCAAACCTTGCATCCGTAATCATTTGGCATCCTTTGGCTCAAATTTTTTTCCAACTAAATAATGTAAAACATGGGATAATTGAACTAACCCCTCCCCACATTCGTACCAAAATATGCTTAACCAATTCATGATCTTAATGCCAATAGTCACATTTAGTTATTTAATATAGAAAATCACCAAATTGTAGCACTGGAACTACCTAAAAAATCATACCATCAGATCACAACACCAACTAGAAATTACTCATTTACTTTACCCATAAGGTACAAACAATATGGTCACCATAGAGTTCACAGCAAAGCTGCCAAGGTAAGGTCCTTGGGCCATAGATTAACATAATTAACATAGTATAAATCACTTAACAAAAAGAATTTTACCAGAATCAGAATCAGAAAGAATAAAACAAGGGGCAAATTTGGACCATTTGCAATAAGGGGGACCATAACAAACTACATAGATTAATAAAACATACATGAAGCATAATTGGAGAATTGGTTTTGCAAGATTTTTAACGGGAGCACACCATTCTTCTCAGTGATAAGTGTATGATCTAAGAAGCCTTCTTTCCAAATAATCATTTATAAAATGGGTAGGAAATACCTATGCCTCTAAGCCGCAATAACAAATTTAAGGGGTGGGGGGAGTTTGAGGGGCGAATTTAAAAATTTTTGGGGGATAAAAATAAAACTTTTTCTAAAAGATATTACTAGATGCATGATAGACATAGGGGAAAATAAGAGTGTTAGGAAATAGGCCAGTCCACCCATGGTGGATTAGGCTTAAATCCATGAGGAGAAAATGTGGAGGAAACATTTTTCATGTTGGGAGAAAAATGAGGGAGAGGGTAGATATGTGATCAACTCACTCCTTCCATAAAGTAGATATTTTGGACGTGAATGAAGCAATAAAGAGAGGGTTTTTTTATCACTCTTTCCAACTGCATTTTGAACTCTCTCGTGTGTGCGTTGTGACTGCACTCATGTGTTTTCTCTCCTCTCTATGTTCGACGCTCTGTTCTACTTCCTTTGGGTGTCATTTTTTATATAAACGTATTGGAGTCTATACAATGTGCTCTAGTTGTATTTACGTATCTCAGTGAACAAGAGAAGATTTAAGGTACGCTTAAAAACTTACAGTGGTATCGAAGCAAGGTTCTATGCTTCCCTATGGTTCTATGTATTTTTTTTATTTTCTAGTTATGCACTGTTCTGTATGCTTATTTTTATTTTAAAGTGTTTATTTTGTGATAAGATCATGGAGCATGCATTTAAACCATAAAACAGAAGTAAACTCACTGTCCACCTAATAGAGATCTTTCATTTAACATTGGGTCATTAGAAAATAGCATTTTGAAGCCTTGAAATTAGTCCCATTATGTAGAGTATAAAAAATGAAGAAAATCACAACAATAATGTATACGTTAGACGAAGAAGTTATGACCAAAAAACGGGTCGTTAGAGATGATCAAAACAGTGCATTTTAATCATCCCCAAAATAACGTCATTTTGAGATGGTAGCAAAAAGAAAACCATAGAGGAGGAGATTCTATTTCTATGGATTGGGCTACATAGCCAAAAAAAAGGGATTGCTTCTGTACTACTGTGCTATAGACTAGGCTAGCGCATCCCAGTCCAGCAAACCTTAAAAAAATGGGCTAAAAGTGGGCTAAGCCCATTACAAAAAAAACCCTTTTTTTGGCAGTAGAGGTATGGGCCAAGTCAGATCAGTGGATCTAACTTGAACCAACAAACTAAAAAAATTAATTTTTATTTATTTTCTTTATTTTCCAAAAAATAAAAGAGAGAAAAATTTGGTGGCTGACACGTGATACTACCAGACTGGCGCATGTAATACAGACGCTAGTGGGCGAGGGTGAGCTTTGTTCAGTTTAATTTTTTATAAATTTTTTCTTCTTGGGGTGTGTGAGGGAGCCTGAGACCTTTGATTAAGGTACGGTTTATTCATAAAAATCCCTAAAATGAAGATCTTTATTTTGATATATAATTTACTTAATTTAGAGGCAATTTTGAACTTATTTGTGAATATTCAATGTATTTTCTGGTATTTTTAGTGTTTAAAAATTCTAGAAAATTATAATAATTAATATTTTTTATTATCAAGGTAAAAATGACTTCATCTATCACTGAATCCTTGGGATATAGCTTATATGATGATATCTCATTCCTGGATGATGTTAATAACCCAGAGAAAAACCTTCAAGAGGACGCCGAGGGGAACCTAAAGAGAATCCAGAATAAGAATTTAATGAACTTTCTAAAGAACACCCAGAGGAGTTAGTGGGAAAAGTTCTACAAAAGGAACCAAAAGTAATGTATGCTTCCAGACTGAGGTCAGAAACTTTATTCATGGTTTCTTCATACTCAAACTCCAAGACAGTGCCTACTCTTCATGATGAATCTCCAGTTGAGGATGGAGAGGAAGTTAACCAACCTCTTACCCCTACTTTGGCCATTAGCATAGCTAAAAGAGATACAGGTAAAATCACAAATATGAAAGGCATTAATGGTGTGATTGGTTATTACATTGGATTCATGATATATGTAAGGAAACGGGCGATCCACCCATGGTGGATCAGACCCGACCGATCGAAAATAGAGAGCCGTTGCCGTTGACAACCAACCGTGAGGAGCAGTTGAAGGGGAATATTTTGAATTCAAAACAGAGGGAGTTAGATACAGTTATCTAACTCCCCTCCCACAGGCTATATATATCTATATACACCGACAGAAATGGGGTGTGTGGCAGAACATATACTTATCTGTTTTTGACGCTCTATTTCTACATTTTCTTCCAGTGCATTTGTTGTAAAAATGAACCAGAGTCCATATAGGGTGCTCCGGTTACGTGTGGGTATCTAGTGTGTCAAGAAAACGATTCCAGGTACGCCCGAATACCTTCAGTGGCATCAGAGCATGGTTATTTGCTTCCACATGCTTCTCTGTATTTTCATTTTTTTCTGGTTATGCACTGTTCTATAGCATGTATATGTCTTAAAGTGTTTGTTTAGTGATAATATGAATAGAACATGTATTTAAACGATAAAGAGAAGTATTTTCAACGTAAACTGAATTAAAAATTTTTGTTTTTCAAATTGGGTCATTAGAAAATAGAGTTTTTAGGCCTTTAAAATGATCCCATTGTGTAGAGCACAGAAAAACAAAGAAAATGACACCAAGAACATCAAAATCGGACGTCAGACGGAGAAGTTATGGATGAAAAATGAGTCAGGTCGTCGGACCCGACCCGTTTTCCAGTCGGGTCTATGTAGACCCGGCTGGAGGTAGGGAATGACACTGTTCATCCCCCAAAATGACACCGTTTTCCTTTTTTCCATAAAAAAAAAATTCACGGTGGGGCAATGTTCACGGTGCCAGCCCATTCAAAAAAAAACAGAGAGAGAAGTTTGGCCTGCAAGAGGCCCAAAGTAAAAAAAAAATTCTTTTTTAATTAAATAAAAAGAAATTCGTTTTTTTATTGAAAAAAAATATTATTTGGGGAAATTTTGGTGGCGACACGTGGCAGTCACAGAATGGCGCGTGTACTACACGCGCCAGAGCCGAGAGTGGGCTTCGTTCAGTTTTTTATTTTTTCTAAATTTTTCCTTCTTGGGGCGCGTGAGGGAGCGTGGGATCTCCGATTGAGGTGCGGTTTGTTCCTAAAAATCCCTAAAATCAAGATCTTTATTTTGACATATAATTTGCCTAATTTTGGAGGTAATTCTGTACCTATTTATGAATATTCAGTATATTTTCTGGCATTTTTTAGTATTTAAAAATTCCAGAAAATTATGATAATTAATATGTGTTATTATTTAGGTGAATATCTGGTATAAACTTTAAATGATGATATCTCATTTTTGGATGAATTCAATAACCTAGAGGAAAACCTTCAAGAGGATCCCGAGGGGGGACCTGAGGAGGATCCAGAGCAAGATCTTGATAACCTTTCTGAAGAAGACCCAGAGAAGTTGATGGAGGAAGTTCCACAAGAGGAACCAGAAGAAAAAGATGATTCCGGACCATGCTCAGAAATATTATTCCCTATCGAACCACTTCCTCTACAGCCTTTAATGGTGTCTTCAGATTTAAACTCCAAGATGGTGCCTACTCTTAACGGTGAATCTCAAATTGAGGATGGAGATGAAGTGAACTAACCTCTTACCCCTATTTTGGCCATGAACATAGCTGAAAGAGATGCAGCTATGTTAACAAAAATGAAAGGCATTAATGGCTTCATTGGTAAATACATTGAAGGCATGACTGATAAGAAGCATACTGAATTCTACTTGAAAGTCATAATGGAATTTATAAGAGCTACAAGAGTTAGAGGAAAGCCCAATCCAGGACGCATCAGAAAGAAAAATTGGCTTACAAGAATAGAATTTGTATCTAACCTTAAAAAGCCACCTCGTAAGCTTAAGAAGCTAAGAAAAGCAATGTTAGAATATTGTAAAACTCATATTAAATGATGTATGTTTTTACTTTAATTTTCATTGCTTTACTTTGTTAAAGACATACTTTTATACTCTTTCTTTGTAAAGACTTATTATTATTACATGCCTTGTATGCAAGAGAAACATGTTTCATTTTAATTCTTTATATGTTATGATTAATGTATATTTTTTTATAAGTGGGATGTTTTTTAGATGATGAGTATTCTGAAAAGCAATATTTCATAAGAAAAGTACTTATATTAATTTTGATAGAGAATGATGGCGTTACTAGTGCTTGTGTGATGGGAGGTACAAATGTATTCTCTTGATCATGGGTCTAGTGATATTATTATTTTTCGATCAAAAATTAATGAAAGTACATGACATTGTATACTTTACATGTGCTATATATATATGTAAATTCACTTAAATGTTCTATGGTTCAATAAATTAATGTGGGAAAGGTTTGTCACAGAACCGATATTGAACAATGGCATCAAAGAACATTATTGCTGAATTAAACAAGAGGGTAAAACTCAACGGGGACAACTGGGATATTTGGCACTGAAAGGTCCAATATATTGTAGAAGACAGGATGCTATTGAGCCATTAACAATGGACATGGTAGAACCTGAGGCTGGCAATACGGCCCAGCACAGGAGAGACCAGGAAGCTTACCAATCCTGGAAAAAGAAGAATACCATTGCAAGAATCACTCTATTGATTGCAATGGTTGATGACTTAATGTGTGAATTTGAGACACACAGAACGGCACAGGCAATGTGGATTGCCTTAAAGGATAAGTTTGGAGGAGTGTCAACGACTAAGCTTAGAAGGTTGACGATTAAATTCGATACCTATAAGCTTAAATCAAATAATCCTATGAGGCAACATCTAAGAGAGATGTCCACAATGATCCATGAACTGAAGGAAGCCAGACATAATCTATCTGACGAACAGCAAGTGCAGGCTGTCATCAGATCGCTCCCTGCCAGTTAGGAGTACATGAAAGTTAATCTGACCCATAATGAAAATATCATTACTTTTAGTGATGTAGCTAAGCATTTGGAGCTAGAGGATGAATGTCTGGAGGCTTATAAAGCCACTGGACAAGCCTATTTGACCGAAGGTGCTGGTCCTTCCCAATCAAAGCCTGAATCCAAAAAGGGCAAGAAATCTCAAAAATGGGAAGAGAGACGGTCCTCCACCCAAGAAGGGCAAGCAACAGTTCAAGAAGAAGGGAAAGAAAGGAGACAAGAAAAAGCTAGACCTAAAGAAGGTCAAATGCTTTGCCTGCCAGAAAATGGGACATTTCGCACATGACTGTTCTAAACAGGCTGAGAGCAAAAAGGTAATAGTGAATTATGTGAATTCACATGTCTCATTTGTTTCTAGCACTGTTTTTCTGACAGAACCTATTTCTTTTTCTTGGATTATTGACTCAGGCTCCACAGACCACGTAAGTCAAGATCGAGGATCTTTCATGGAATACCGTCAGTTGCCATATCAAAGCAAGTGGCTTTTCATTGGCAATAATGCAAGGATCGAGGTTCGAGGCATTGGCACTTGCAAACTAGTTTTGTGTAGTGGAAAAAACTTGATACTGAATGATGTGCTTCATGCTACTGACATCCGACGGAATTTAATTTCTGTAATTTGCTTACTAGACTTTGGGTTTAATGTAAACTTTCATGATAAAGTTGCAGACATTTGTAGCAACTCAATATTTTATGGTTCAACTTTTTGGTTTCAAAGCTTCTTTATTTTGGATCTTGCTAATGATTTTAATGTTCATGATTACTTTGCTATTACTTTAAATAATCCTGATATGAATATTTGGCATGCTAGACTAGGACATATTAATCAAAATAGAATGATTAAACTGGCTAAAGAAGGCTTGTTGGGGGTGATCCCTAACATGGATATGTCATTATGCGAAAGTTGTCTAGCTGGTAAGCCTACCAGGAAACCATTTGGTAAGGGAATACGAGATGAAAACCCACTGCAATTAATCCATTCTGACATTTGCGGTCCAATGAGTGTGAGGGCAAGACATAGAGCTTGGTATTTCATTACCTTTATTGATGATTTTTTACGATATGGTCATGTCTATTTGATTTCACATAAGTCTGAGGCACTAGAGTATTTTAGACGATACGTGAATAAAGTAGAGAATCAAATGGACAAAAGAATCAAGGCATTATGTACTGATCGAGGTCGTGAATACCTTTCAGATCAATTCAAACAGCTCTGTGAAGAAAAAGAGATTATTAGGCAACTAACTATCCCTGGCACACCTCAACAGAATGGGGTTGCTGAAAGAAGAAATAGAACTCTTTTAGACATGGTTAGGTCTATGATGGCTCAGGAAAACTTTCCAATTTCACATTGGGGTGATGCTTTATTGATAGCAACCTTCATACTTAACCGTATTCCCTCAAAATCAGTCACTTCCACACCCTACGAGTTATAGACCAAACATCAACCAGATCTAAGCATACTTAGACCTTAGGGCTCAGCGGCATACATCCATGAAAATTCTCATAGACATGGGAAACTGGGTCCTAGAGGGAAGAAATGTATTTTTATAAGGTACTCTGAACCCTCAAAAGGATATGTATTCATAAGTGAAATTGAAGATAGAACAGTGACTGAAACAGAATCAAGAGATGTTGTATTTATTGAGACGGAGTTTCCTAGTAGGGGAGATATTGACCGCACTGTATCTCTTTATGAGACTCAGGAACAGGATAGTGCAGAACAAATTGATAAACCATAATCGTTTAGGCATGTCAATCTGAGTGGGAGCCAAGAACGGTCAACACAAAGACCGAAACAAATGAGAAAAGATAAGCAAATTGCTCCTACCAGAAAGAGTAATAGGGAAAGTGTTCCAAAGAGACGCTTCCAAATAGAAGGAGAAGCACTCTTAGTTACTCCAGAAGGGGATGATGAACCCCGCACTATTTATGAGGCCTTAGCAAGTCCTGCAAAGGAGGAATGGAAGAAAGCAATGAAAGAGGAAATAGACTCAATGATGAAAAATCAAGTTTGGGAATTGGTTGATCTGCCAAAAGGACGTAAAGCCATTGGGAACAAGTGGGTTCTCAAAATCAAAAGAAAGGTAGACGGATCAATTGACAAATTCAAAGCTCGATTGGTTGCAAAGGGATATACACAACAGGAAGGTATAGATTATGAGGATACTTTTTCACCTGTTGTGCACTTCAATTCAATAAGACTTATTCTGACAATAGTAAATAGTTTAAACTTAGAGTTACATCAGATGGATGTAAAAACTGTATTCCTGAATGGTGATCTAGATGAAAAAATCTATATGGAACAACCAATAGGTTTCATTGAAAAAGGGTTTGAACACAAGAAGTGTAAACTCAAAAGATCTATTTATGGATTAAAACAGTCATCCAGACAGTGGTACTTGAGGTTTCATAAGGCGATTACCTCATATAACTTCCAGATGATAGAGGAAGATCATTGTGTCTACGTTAAGCGGTTTAAGGGTAACTTTGTAATATTATCTTTATACGTAGATGATATACTATTAGCTGGAAATAGTCTTGACTCTGTGATAGCTATTAAAGAATGGCTTTCATCAAATTTTGAGATGAAAGATATGGGTGAAGCGGAATACATACTTGGAGTCAAGATTCAAAGGAATCATTCCAAGAGAATCCTCACTCTTTCACAAGAGAATTATATCAATAAGATACTTGAGCGATTCAATATGAGTGAATGCAACCCCATGGATATCCCTGTGGCCACTGGAGTGGCCTTGAGTTCTGACATGTGTCCTAAAACTGAATCAGATAAAAAGCAAATGGAAAGAGTTCCATATGCAAGTGTCATTGGTAGCCTGATGTATGCAATGATGTGTACAAGACCAGATATTTGTTATGCCGTGGGGCTGGTTAGCAGATTCCAGTCCAACCCTGGTGAGAAACACTGGAAATCAGTGAAAAGGATCTTGAGATACTTAAAGGGCACAGCTAACTATGCATTGTGTTATCAAGGAAACGATCTACACCTAATCGGATATTCCGATGCTGATGTAGGCGGTGATGAAGAAGAACGAAGATCGACTTTAGGATACATCTTCTTGCTTAACAACGGCGCCATATGTTAGAGTAGCAAGAAGCAAACATGCATTGCTTTACACTCTATGGAAGCTGAGTTTGTGGCATGCACTGCAGCAGCGTAAGAGGCTGTTTGGCTGAAGAGATTTATTGAGCACCTAGGATTTGGGAATGAGAGTACCAATCCGGTGTTGATACACTGTGACAATACTACAGCTATAGTCTACACAAAAGACCCTAAGTATCACAGTAAGATCAAACACATTGATATAAAATATAACTTTGTGAGGGATTATATAGCACAGAAAATTGTAACTGTACAATACATTTCAACCAAGTATATGGTTGCAGATCCCCTGACCAAGCCAATAGGCAAAGAAACATTCGAGAAACATGTAAAAGCCATTGGCATGTTAAAAATGTAAAGTTACAGACTGTATGTAATACTTTTGTTTTTATTAATGATATCATGTCATTTATTATTACTTATATGTCTGGATAAAAGTATACAATGTCTAGTATATCGTACAGGTTGAAAGAGGTAGCTCTCTCACATGAGCAACTACCTTTAATGCTATAGAAGTGTTCAAAGACGAGACATGTGTTCACCAGTAAAATAGCAAGAGTGCTGATATGGTAGAGAAGAAACACAATAAGAGTTGCCTTAGCTTAAAAGTGCAGTGAGTCAAGATGAGATCCATGAGTAAGGGTATGGATCGAACAATGGATTCTCACATCCATAAAACTTGTTGCTAGATGACAAATTCTTCAAAATTGACATCATATTATGTGAATATAATTGAAGAGTTTGGGTTTAGATACTAAGAGTGTCCAGACTTAAGTCTGTACGATGTGATTGATAGAATCAAAATGACGTACACTCTTTAAGGATAAGAGGAACACCATAACATGTGATTCATACCATATGTGCTAAAGAACCACAAATGGAAAGCAAGAGAATCAATCCCTGCTTCATTGTTGTGTGAGTTCCAGAAAGGTATAATCCTTTCATAAATGTCCTTTGACTTTGACAATATTATGGAGGTATTTTTCAGCGATTGCTACTTTGGTATATGTCCTATGGTCAAATTATATATGAACCGAATGTATTATGCTAGGAAAGCGGCTGATTCATATCAAAATGATATATGGGCGAAAGAAAGATTGCCAGAATATACATATCCATGCTAGTGTCTGTGACTGGTCCCTTATGATATTATTTTGTTAATTTCATAAGTGTGGATACTATGCATAAGTGGAGTCTATCTGAGTTATATACTGACTCAAGAGGGATTAGATTAGCCATAAGAAAAGTGTATATGGGAAAATCTAGGACATTCAAGGCACTATAATTTATTTGATTATGCTGCACTAAAGGGTTGCTTTGTGCTGGTCTCTGTAAAGGGGATTTCTAGTACAAACGCCCGAAAAGAGACGTCATGCCTACGCGGTCATGGCAAAGCACCTAGTATGAAAGAAAGAAGAAAATGAGATTTGAGCCATAATATCTAATCCACCATGTGTGAGTGGGAGATGTAAGGAAACGGGCGATCCACCCATGGTGGATCAGACCCGACCGATCAAAAACAGAGAGCCATTGCCATTGACAACCAACCGTGAGGAGCAGTTGAAGGGGAATATTTTGAATTCAAAACAGAGGGAGTTAGATACAGTTATCTAACTCCCCTCCCACAGGCTATATATATCTACATACACCGACAGAAATGGGGTGTGTGGCAGAACATATACTTCTCTGTTTCTGACACTCTGTTTCTACATTTTCTTCCAGTGCATTTGTTGTGAAAACAAACCAGAGTCCATATAGGGTGCTCCGGTTACGTGTGGGTATCTAGTGTGTCAAGAAAACGATTCCAGGTATGCCCGAATACCTTCAATATATAAGGAGAATAATGAATTATACCAAAAATCATAATGGAGTATATAAGAGCAACTAGGGTTAGAGGCAAGCCTAGACGAGGATCCATAAGCAAAATGTATTGGCTTAAAACAATATAATTTGTATCTAACATTCACAAGCCACCTTGTAAGTTTAAGAAGGTAAGAAAAGTGATACCATAATACTTTAATGCTCATATCAAATGATGTATATTTGTATTTGATTTATACTGCTTTGCTTTGTTAAGGACATATTTTATTACTCTTTCTTTGCAAAGACTTGCATTTTATTACATGCCTTCTGTGTAAGAGAACCATGTTTCATTTCATTTCTTTATCTTAGTTATGATTCATGTATAATTGTTATAAGTGGGAGCCTTTTAGATAATGAGTATTTTAAAAGCCAAATTTGATGAGAATAATGCTTATATTAATTTTAATAGGATGTAATTGCATTGCTATTGCCTATATGATGGGAGGTACAATCGTATTCTCCTGATTATGGGTCTAGTGATGTTTTCTAATCAAAAAATGATAAAAGTACATGTGCTATATATATGTGTAAATTCACTTAAATATTCTATAGTTCAATAAATTAATGTGGGATATATTTGTCACAGAACCGATATTGAACAATGGCATCAAAGAACATTATTACTAAATTAACAATGGCAATGGTAGAGCCTGAGGCTAAAAATACAGTTTAGCACAGAAGAGACTAGAAGGCATACCTGTCTTGGAAAAGGTATAATTGCATAGCAAGAATTACACTGTTGAGTGAAATGGTTGATAACTTGATGTGTGAGTTTGAGACACACGAATGACACAAGCTATGTGGATTTCCTTGAAGGATAAGTTTGGTAGAGTTTCCACTACTAAGCTTAGAAGGTTGACGTTTAAATTCGATACATATAAGCTAAAGGCAAATAATCATACGAGGCAACATCTAAGAGAAATGTCCAATATATTCAAGAACTAAAGGAGGGTGGACATAATCTATCTAAGGAGCAGTAAGTACAAGCTGTTATCAGGTCGCTCCCTGCCAATTGGGAGCACATGAAATTTGACCCATAATGAAAATATCATTACTTTCAATGATATAGCTAAGCATTTGGAGCTAGAGGATGAATGTCTAGAGGCTTATTGTAACACCTTACTTTCATATATCTTAGGGACCATTCGGTAGCATTTAGAACCACTTGCATGACCTTTGAAGTCCTTTAGTTAAATCTGAAATTTCACTCTAACGAGTTATGTTCATATGATTTTTCCAGATTTAGTGACAACTTTAAAAAATCATAATTAATTTTAGAAAATTGAAATAAAGTGGTTTAAAAAGATACTCGAAGCTAACATATTGAAATATAATATAAAAATAAGTCTTAGACCAAATGCTTAATGTCAGACCAAATGCTTAGCCAATTAGTACAGTTTAATTATCAATGATTACTTTTTATTTGGTCAAAATTTCTAGAAAACAATTCTAGTCCCCAACTTTAAAAATTCCATTCTCTTGGTATAGATGTCAGAATAAGGCATTCTTGGTGTCAAAATGAAGCTTGACATGTTAACTAAATGTCTATAAAATTTTGTACATTTATTTCAACATTTCCTATTTTTAATTACAACAACTACTGTACTGCTTCTCATACACCTATTATATATATACATCACATAAATCATAACATAAATTACACTCAATCATGTCTTCTATCCCCTAACTCTTCTTCTTGCATCTTCATCTTCTTCCATCTTTGAAGAACTTGTTGGTGTTAGGGTGACATGCAGGGGGTGAGATTTCGGGGGAAATCTCAGTAGTAAATGGTATTAAACAATATATGCATTAATGCTTGGTATTAGTGTTTGCTTGTGATTGTGTCAACGTAATGTAATGTGTAAGCTTTCATGTAACATATAAAATAAAATTAGCCAAAGTAATCATAGCACAGAGCTTCAAAAATTACATATGAATAATATCAATCAAGCCATAACACAATCAACCATATATTCAACACATACAAGTTTAGGTAAGTTTACTACCTCATACTGCTTGTTTTCCTTATCCTTTTCCTTTACCTCTTGCTTCCTACTTCTCCTTGAGGTTTGATTTCCCTCTTTGAGCACACCAACCAAATTCTAACATAACAACATACTCATTACAATCTATTATTATCAAGTTCTAAACTTCCTGAACTAATAAGTCCTTATCTTTCTTTAATTTTGGTCAATTACTTTGCCTTTTGAATTAAATTGGGACTTGACTATATCCCACACAATTTTTCCCAAAGAATCCAAATATGAAGTAAGAATTAACAAATTCCAACTCTTGTCCTATTGGCTCAGTCCTATACAATTTTTCCTTATGGACTCATTGGAAGTATCAAAATCAACTTTCATGGTACTATTCTAGAATAGACCAAAAAGTTTCACAAAGTAGGAGAATAGAAACTATACAATTAATTCAAGTAATAACCATTAATCTAAGTTTGTCTAAGTCTTACTTTCATATCTCTAACTTCAATTTCTTCTTTCCTCAATATTTTACAGTTTTGGACAGCATCACCACATAGGGAACATCTCGCTTTTCTTCCACTAACACTAGTACAAAATATGCTTTTTAAAGCCCCATTTTTAAATTGGTCCTTGTGGAGACAGCTTAAAAAAACTAACCAGTGGCATTTTTGTAGATAAGATGAAATAGTTACATCAGATTAACATGTAAGCGGTCTATAATATAATTACTATGCCAGATACCAATATCAATAGGTGTAGATTAGCTGTGTCATATTTTGACTCTTCAGTTTCTTGTCTATGCTTTCCCGCTTCTTTCGTTTAACTTCTTCAGACCTTGCGAAGAAGTTTTAGAACAAATGACTTGTTGTATTTTTGTAAATAAGATGAAATATTTACACCAAATTTACATTGAACCGGTGTAAAATATATATAACCGGTGTTAAATATACTTTCTATTATAACTCTTCAGTTTCCTGTCTATGCTTTCCCTCTTCTTTTCTCTATACCTTCTCAAGCTGTTCATTTCACTTCTTCGATTCCCAACATTTGTACTCATTATGATAGACGACCAATTGTATTCTTCGATATTCTTTTATGAAACTATTCTTATTCCTCAACCATATGTATACCATTTCTATAATCAGTACTTTTTGTCTAATCACTTTATCTCTATTTTCTTTTCTTTTCTTCTATCTGAACATTCCAATGGCTTCTTCCTCATGCATACCTCCTTCTCTGCCACATAAAAGAAACATAGACAATTTTAAAGATAAACATTCTGACCCTTACCCTATAGTTCCTTCTCATCCTCTCCTGGTTGTCACTCTGATGGAACACCATGAGGAACTCATCATGTGCTTCAATGCCCTAGAAGAACTGTCTCAGAAAGTTACTAGACTAAAAGACTTAAAAAGTTACTAAACTGAAAGACAATTTTAGAGCTTTCCGCTCAGAAGTTTGCCACCATGAACATTATGATATCTTGTATCATCCTGTTGATCGTACTGACTCTGATGAATCCTATACCTCTAAGTCTGCCAATGACTAAAAGCCTGCAACCTTTATCTGCCCCTCCTATTTTATTTTTTGTACTTACCGACTCTATTTTAGAAATTTCATACTTTTAATGAAAAGTTATTAGTAAAGTTGAATGAATGAAGTTTCTTGTTTTGATGACATGTTGTTCCTTTATTTTTCAAAAAAAAAATGCAACAGATTGAAATCGGACATGCTAATGTCAGGTGTAGAATATAATAACAGGTTTATAACAAGTTATTTCTACACCAGTCTTCCACTTCATCTAGTGTAGAGTTGTTTAATTTATATTATTTTACACCAGTGTAAAAGTGACCTATGTAAAATATAATGTTTGGTTTAGACAAAAAGTTATCTCCACACCAGTGTTGCAATTTATTCGGTGTAGATTTGCTTACGAAATACACTTTAATTTAATCAAAAGCCCCTGCGCGCCTCCCATATGTATTTTTACTTATTCGCATGTTTAAGTCTTCTCGACCATTCACAGCCAGTGAGTTTTATTTTAAACTCCTTATCTCGAGAATTGAAAATTTATGCACTACTGAAAGTACCTTTTGCCGTTATTTGTGCTGGATTCATTGCTGCCATTTACTTGTTTCATTTGATTCATTGCTACAAGCTAGGTTTACTTGTTTTCTATTTTCCTAGTTTTTTAGTCTTCCATAAATATGGATCGTAGTTGGATAAATGCTAAACAAATAAGTGTTGAGTATGCTGAGAGGGTGAATGAGTTTTTAGATTTTACTAAACAAAATGATGATGATGATAATGGAAGGTTTTATTGTCCTTGTGTGAGTTGTTTGAATGAGAGAAAATAAAGTCCTCCATATATGTACACTCATCTAATTTGTGAGGGGTTCTACAAGAGCTACACAGTATGGATATGGCATGGTAAAATTATGGAAAGGTCGAGTGCATCTAAACAATTAGAACATACCTTTGATGATGACATGGATACTGATGATTAGGTAGAGGACATGATTCGTGATATTGGAGATGATGCTTTTATGCAGTCATATGCATATGGAACTATATACAATAATACATAACCTCTATACCCAAGGTGCAGAAAATAGAATCTGTTGAATATGATGTTGAGATTAGTAAGTGTGAAAGCACGACATGGGTATAGTGATAGAGGTTTTTCATAATTGCTTGAATTATTTCAAGACATATTTCTAGAAGAAAATGTGTTACCCAAACGCTACTATGATGCTAAGAAAATAATATGTCCTTTAGACATGCAGTATAGAAAGATTCATGTATGTCCAAATGATTGCATACTGTACAGGAAAGATTTTAAAGATGAGGAGAAATTCTAATATGTAAAACACCAAGGTATAGATCAAACAAGTCTCCTATAAAGGTGTTATGGTATCTTCCAATTATACCAAGGTTTAAGCAGCTTTTTGCTAATGAAGATGATGTAAAAAAATGTTATGGCATGCGACTGAAAGTATTTGTGATGGAAAGCTTCATCATCCGGCTGATTCTTTACAATAGAAGAAGATTGATGACTTATTTCCTGAGTTTAGCAAGGAACCAAGAAACCTAAGGCTCAATGCAAATGGCATGAACCTTTTTGGCAGTCTTAGTAGTATACATAGTTCATGGCCTGTCCTCTTGGTGGTTTACAACCTATCTCCCTTGTTGTGTTTGAGATACAAGTATGTAATATTGTCTACGTTGATCTCAGGACTAAAATAACCAAAAAATGACATAGATATTTACTTAATTCCCTTGATCAAAGATTTGAAGAAGCTATGGGAAGACGTGGATGTTTTTGATGCTATTAAGAAGGAGGTATTCAATATGCGGGCTATAATCTTTTGTACAATTAATGACTTTCCTACATACGAAAATTTGTCAGGGTATAGTGTTAAGGTCTATAAAGCATGTCCTATTTATGAGGAAGAGACTTGCTACTATCAACTTCGTCATGGAAGAAAGACAGTCTACCTAGGTTATAGGAGATTTCTAAGACAAGGCCACCCATACCATTGATTGAAGAAAACAAAATTTGGCGGCCAAGATTTTGAAAATGCTCTGAAGCGATTGACTGGAGAGCAAGTTTATGAAAAGGTGAAAGACATCAACGTTACTTTCAATAAGACTACCAAGAGAAGTGAGAAAAATATATGGAAAAAATATCTGTCTTCTTTAAGCTTCTATATTGGAAACATCTTCAGGCAAGGCACTGTATTGATGTCATGCATATGGAGAAAAATGTGTGTGACAACATTGTTGGAACACTTCTCAACCTACATAGTAGTTCTAAAGACGCTTTGAAGGCAATATTATATTTGTAAGAAATAGAAATACATGAGGATTTACATCCAATGCTAGATAGTGAGAGGAGTTATTGTGTTAAAGAGATTAATATTTTATCCTAGGATGAGAGAAGATGTATTTGTGAATGTTTACAAGGAATCAAAGTTTGCTCTAGGTACTCATCTAATCTTAAGAAGATTGTGTCGATGAAAGATTTGAAATTAGTAGGCCAAAAGTCTCATGATTGTCATGTCTTAATGCAACAATTACTCCCAGTAGTTGTTCGAGGAATCCTTCAAGATGATTTGAGACACATTGTAACCCAACTTTGCTTATTCTTCAATGTTGTATGTGGCAAAGTCTTTGAGACTAAAAAGTTGGATGAATTGGCACACGATGGTTATGTTATTTTATGCCAACTTGAAAAACTATTTCTTCCAGGCTTTTTTAACATCATAGTACACCTCATTATTTATCTAGTGCGAGAGATAAAACTGTGTGGCCCTGTATACTTACGATGGATGTACCCATTTGAAAGATACATGAAAATCCTTAAAGGGTAAATGAAGAATCTAAATTGGCCTGAGGCATCCATTGTTGAAAACATAGGGGGTTAACGCGAAATGTTGGTGATGATTGTTGATCGTAATGAATTATAGCAAATACACTTACACATCTTGAATAATATTGATGAAGTTCAAGACTATATAGCTGTTCATAAAGACCTTATCTAGAACAAAATAATAGAATGATAAAGCAAAAGTTGATTAGAGAACACAACAAATCTTTTGCACATTGGTTCAAACATAAGGTTGAAAATGATGATTGTGTATTTGATTCAGTTAGATGGTTGGCATATGGTCTTGAATTTAATGTGATATGTTGGAATTCATTTGATATCAACAAGTATTCCTTTTATATGAAGTCCCTAGATGATAAAAGTAGCATGCATAATAGTGGTGTTATGTTAGTGGCTAAAGCTATGCACTTCTCTAGTTCAAAAGACAACAATCCTAAATTAACAACCATCCCTTATTATGGTGCTTTTGAGGAGATTTAGGAGTTGGACTACCCCAAATTCATAGTTCTCGTGTTCAAATGCAAATGGGCTAATGTAAACAACGGTGTTATGGCAGATCGGTTAGGATTTATACTGGTTGATTTGAATAGTATAAGTTTTGGGAATGCGCTTTTCATTAAGGCAGACCAAGCAAAGCAAGTATTCTATATCACTGATCTGGCAAATAAAAAATGGTTTGTTGCTTTCCAAGGAAAAGGGTTATTGATGATGATGATTTAATTTGTGAGACCCCTTCTTTTTCAGTAGGTTTACCAAAATTGAATGAAGAAGAAGTGAATTCTGATTGATTTGTATGTGATTGCATATATTGTTTTGATGTAATAATAGCACAATTATATTGTTCTGATTGCATATATTGTTTTGTTGTAACTTACAAGGGATGGGTTAATAAAGAGTGGTTTGAAAAAACAACTCCAATATTTAACCGGTTGTACATGTTATCTGGCATAAAAAGTAATATGAAAAACACCTTTTTTACACCAGATTTATAAGTTATTTGGTGTAAAAAGTCTTTTGAAATTCAAAATATTAGTCATTTCATTTTCAAAATATGATTTTTATACCTGAGTTAAATGTTAACCGGTGTAAAAAGTTTTAATGAAAATACTTTATCAAAGCCTGCCCCATGGCGCATCTCTTTATTTCTCATTTCTCAGGTTGTATCTAGTCTTATTTTTTACGTCGTCTATCATTATGCCAATCGTCGTGCTCTGTGGTTTTCATTTTGCTTTGCTATGGTTAGTTGTTATTCTCTATTCTCATCCTCATTGTGATTTGCAATGTACGTGTTCTGGACATTTATTTTCTCATGTACATGCTATGCATTTTTTGTGTTTGTTTAATCTAGGTTTTGTAGTTTTCTGTGATTAATGCTTGCACTTCTTTCCATCGATAACTACTTGCACTTCTTTTGCTATGGTCAGTCGTTCTTCTCTATTTACTATGCTTGTTTTTGTTATTGCGTATATAGAAATATGGGGGGTAGTGGTAATTAGAATGAGGCTAGCGATGCTCCAAGCGACTCTAAGTAAAGGAGGGGCAGAATGACATTTTGAAAGATAGGACAGAAGGGAAATTACTACCGATTGAGTTTGACACACGTTAGAACCTAATTGGTGAATACATGACAAAGTACATGAGTTATGTCAGCCTCCTAGCATGCAACAAGACTGGCATCACCATACAGACTTAGGATGCTATTGATAATCGCATGAAGAATCAAATTTGGGACTATATCTGGGTATAAGAACTGACTATTGTATATTGTATGCAGACCAATACTAAAAAACACAAATATTTGTTTATAACTCTGCTTTCAATGGAAATTATTACAGCTCACTTACAATGTTCCCCACAATAAAGTCTTGAAGAAGAAGACGTTGTCTTATTGCACTGAGCATTAAGACATAACTAACTCATCACTATGTACATGGCTATGATAAAGATGGTTAACCTTATCCTTCTCTATGCAGCAAGTATCAATTCATTGATGAAGCTACTTGGGAAGAATTTGTTAAGCTTCGGACTACTACAACATCTATGGTGAGTTAATATGTTGTGAAAAAGGAATCTTGCATTTACCATGTTTCTTCCTTTTGTATGTATTGATTTTAACTACTCCAAGTCTTGTAGGAAAAAAAGAGCAAAAGCCATTGAACATGTTCTCAAGAATGATTGCCCCCACACAATGTCTCGAGGGGGTTACGTGAAGGCTAAAAGAGACTTGTTGGGGGCTAAGAGGAAGAGGCTAGAAAAGGCTGTTAAGTCTGATCCTAGTGTTACTCTTGCTCCCCCATCTCCAATACGTCGTGAAGATAAATGGTTGTATGCTCACCAAAAAAGGAGTAGATCATTTATAAGCGATCACGTTCGAATGATTGCAGAAAAAATTGTAAATACTACTTGTATTATTTTGTTTTAGTAGACTAATTATATTATTTCTTATATTTGCTCTTTTTATGTTATAGGTTGATATTAAACAACAAGAAGCCCATAGCTCCTTCAAGTCAGATGGTAGGAATAACATCTTGACTGTTGCCATGAGAAATCAAGAGCATGGGGTCGTGTTAGGGGAGTTAGAGAAGGTGTTGGTATAAGATATTTTTTTTAGAGCATCTCCACAACATTTCCCATATGTGCTTAGGGCAAAGATGGAATTGTTGTTATCCACCATGAGGACAGAGGCTAAGGTAGAGGCTAGGGCACGGACAGAAGCTTCAATTCAGGCACAATTATAAGAGGGGTTAGTAAAGATAAATGAAGAATTGTTGTCCATGTTGACATCAAGGCAACAGGATCTAAGTGCCCCATAAATGCTCTAACTTGTAGCCCATCCTAGAACTAAAGGGATATGTTACATGGTCAGGACAATGTCAGAGGATGTTGAATCTTGTTATCTATATGTGGAGGATCCTATCAAAAGGTTAGTGGCATATGGTTCTATCCATATCTTAGGGGTAACTGCCCACCACATCAAAATTCAGTATGATCAGTTAAGGGTGGTAGTTGAAGAAGTGATATTTGAAGATGCTCTTGTCCCAATTCTGACTGATGAGGTAAAGACTGTGAGTCAAGAAAATGGGACTTTCATATTATGGCCAAAGCATCTTGTTTTGGATCATGTCGCGACATCCCCAAGTGAACTTCCCACACCTTCCAATTTGAGTGCCATGCAACATGTGATCCAATTGGCATATGATGAAATGTTCCATGTGGATGCGTTGCCTATGGATTCAGTTATAGGTGACATGAGGGAACTTGCCTTTGTTCACCATGCAGATGTGAAATCTGTTATCACTCTTAGGAATGAACTAACATCTGGGTGCTTCCAAGTGTTTTTTATGTAAGTCTAATTTAAATGTAAACACATGTAATAACAAAATTCATGCAAGCTGAGTGTTTGCATTAACTAACATTGTGTTTACATTAACTGTAGGTACATGCAAGTTGAGTTAGTTTCCAAGGGCAAAGAAGGTCAGTTCGGATTCCTATGCCCATTTTAGATTTATTCAAAAGGGAGCTCCCAATCTTCAAGACTTCAGTACATTACAAGGAGGCTTGATGAAACCGATATTGATTGTTTCTCGCACCATATATGCAGGAGTAAGAATAATAATATTTCAGTTTTTTTATACTAGATTTATATTTGCTTAATGCTAATAATCATTATTGTTTAATTATTTTCTACAGCAATCATTGATAATTGATCATACTATGTAAGCATACTTATAAAAGTTTCTTTTTATACTCCCTCCACTACAAGCCATCGATTGATGCCAAGAAGATTATGAACATGAGAGTTTTCTTCCTTACAGAACAATGGTGTTTGTAATAAATTAAATATGGTATTTGTAATAAAATAGTTACTAAGTTCATAACTTTGGTCATAGGGCTATGAGGACATTTGCAATTGCAAGGGGTCTTAAGAAAGCCAACTCGGTGAGGGATCCTGAATGGATCACACCGAAGGTAATAAAAGTGTTAAGTCTTATGCTCCACGTAGTTTTTTACTGATGACACATATTTTTGTTCATGTTTATATTATAGAGTCGAAAGCAACCCAAAGAAAGCAACTTATACGACTTCTACATGGTTAGACACATGATCAATATCATTGTGTCAAATAAGACTGACTTAACTGAGGAGGTAAATTATGTTTTTAATGATTTTATATATTTCTAGTCAATTTAATATATTTTAGTAATGCTTTAATTTCTTTTGTTTTAATTTGATGTTTAAGATGTTTAATCAATCTGACCTATTTTTTAAATAAGATATTGAGGACCTAGGCAATATTTGGGCTGAGTTTTTTGTTCAAATCATTCATTCTCAATAGTATTTGTCATTAGCATAATACATTTTTTATTTTATGTTCAAATGATTGTAATTTTTATTAAATTTTATTAAATGAATAATGTAATGAGAAATTGAAGATCTATCTCTGCCATCTTGAACTTTGTCTCTGCTGCTGTCTCTTTGAGTTTGTATATTGGGGCAGTTTATTCATGAAGCTTTAAGGGATGAGGTTAATGAAATATTGAAGGGATCATTTTTTTAAAATACATTTAAATTGGACAAAAAGAATACCGGTAGGTGTAGAAATAGTATTTAAATATGACAACATTTACACCGGTTGTCTTTATAGTGAGGTGTAGAAAATTCATTAATCTACACTGGGTGTAAACACAATCGGTGTAACAATTCATTAATCTACACTAGGTGTAAACACAACCGATGTAAACAATTCATTAATCTATAGCAGCCATTCAAAAGGGATCAGTTCAACTAGTGTAGATATTACCAAATTCTACTCCTGATTTCAAAAGGGACTCGTTTAAATTCTACTCATTCTACACCGGTGAACCACCTGATTTAAAAAGTGTACACTTTCTAAATGGTATGTTTCTACACTGGTCATTGTTTGATATAGAATAGCATTTTCAACCGATTTAGAAAGCCTTTTTTGCAGTAGTCTAAAATCCCAAGATCCAGCTCTTGAATCGAAGGAAACTAAACTAGGATAGATTACTTACCTTAATTCTGAGTTAACTTAACTTAGGTAGCTTGGATTTCCTCTTGTCTTGGCTTGGTTCTCACTTGGGCAGCACCTCCTTATAGCTTCTTAACTTGACACAATTGTGAAGGAGAAGGGAGGATATTTATAGACTTTAAGGCATGGAAATGAATGGCCAAATCACTTTACGCACTATATGATCCAATGGCTTATATTCGCTCTTAAAACTTGTCTTACCCACCAAGTTTTGATGATATCATCAAGGGATACCTCATACTCCATGTGGCACAATTCAAAAGGAAGAAGAGTCTAGAAAAATTATAGTCCAATCTGGTACCAGCTCAGTCTAATTTCCTAAAACCAGACTATTTTCTAAATCTATTTTTTTGAGATTCCATAATATATTTTATGATCTTAAATCTAGTATCTAGATTCTTCCTATCATTGACATTCTTATACTGGGTCTAAACTTAATCATTGATCCCTTAGTAAATTACCAAAATGCCCTTTGATTCTTTTTTATTTTGTTTAATATCTCTAGGGCATTATTTTCTTTTCACACATCACCAAAGTATTCCCTGACCCTGGTCAACTATTCAGATAACCTTCCTTGACTATCTAACCTTAGTCAAATGACTAAAATACCCTTCATTCATCTCTTATTTCATGGTATAGCATAATGACAACATAATGTCATTTGCATAATTCCACATTTTTTGGGTCTTTATTAACACTGACTTATATACTTATATAAAAATTTTATTGGGCCTTCTATGTGGTATCCTATCTTTATAGGCTATACTCCCAAGAAATTCCCCCGAAAAGCATTTATCGGGTGTTTTAATCCACTGTAAATTTTATTAAAAATTCTACATAACTCCGTTTTGAGTTATGTCAATTTCATAAATTCTTATATTAATTATAAGAATTTACTGCCAAATTTTATCTAATTCTGAGGTCCATAGGATACTGTATTAATTTTTCTTTCTTCAGAAATTCATATCAATTTTTAAGAACCTCAAATCAAAATTCTATGTTACGTTAAACTGATAAGAATAAATTTCTCTATTTATTGGAAAAATTTAGGACCAAAATTGTTCCACATAATTTTTGGCCTTTGTTTGCTCAACTTTCCATAATTACCATTTTGCCCCTGGATTTTTTAAAAATTACACTTTAGGCCCTCAACTTTTTATAATTATACTTAATGGCCCACAACTTGTATCTACTTTCATTTTTGGCATTGGAACTTTTCTAATTTATATTTAAGTCTTTGAACTTTTATTAATTGTAATTTAATCCCTACACTTTCTCTAAATTGTAATGTAGCCCCTTGTATCTTTTTTGGCTTAAAATTTATCTTAATCATTATATTTTCTTCTATTACCATCTCAATCCCTTCATAATGTCTTTTCTCTATCAGTCTTATACATATAGGAAAAATTTGGGATATTATATTTCTACCCCATTAAAATAAATTTTGTCCTCAAAATTTAATTTGTACCTTGGTCAAGTAATGTGGGATATGTCTCCTCTGTATATCCATTTTTACTTTATGACTAAGAATCAGGATATATATCTCTTATCTTCTATTTTGGCATCTAGAAGAGTACTCTAAACATTCGCAGAGCTGCATATCTTTCTTGTATGGTTATGCTCCCTTTTCCTTAGTCAACTCAATCAGAGTCGAAGTCCGCTTCTTTTTATTCTTATATGTCATCTATCTACCTACTCATACTTATAGACAACTCACTATACTGGACTTGTGAGTAGTGTCAAATCCTTTCATACATAATCTTCCAAAAATTTGATATAATTATGGGGTCTCTATCATACATCATATTTCTTATCATGTATCTCTTATTACACATCTTTTCTTGTGTATTGCGTATTCTCATTATGCATTGTGATTCTTTCATTACACTTTTCTTTCCATATTTTGGAATGCTCTTTTACATATAACTTTGCTGGCATTTGAGGAGGATCTTGCTCTTAAACCTTTCTAACCTCCTTCTAATATAAAACTATAGCTTGAATCTTTTTTTTCCAGATCTTCTCTACTTAGATCTGACATAAGGTTTCTAGTCCCTTAATTTTTCTAACTCTTTCTAACTTTTTATAACTTTTCTGTCTGTCTATGTTTCTCTTTCCTTTCCACAGTTCCTCTTATTAGAACTGATATAAGGAAATACTCATTATCTAATTGTCTTTTTCTTTCTTTACAGTTCTGTTATGTGGAACTGGTACAAGGGATACTGAAGTCCCTTATTTTCTTTACTAAGCTCTTATGCTATTCTTTCTTTTTAATAGGCTAGATAGCAATATTCTTTCTTATTGTTCTTAACATCTTTCTAACTTTGTGACTCAACACTGTATTTTCCAGTGGGTCACCTATCTCTAGGCTACTTTGGCCTGAGCACCTTTCAATTAAGCGTGCTACTGGGTTAAGGCTAGGTTACTACTTATATGATTCTAAGCCTTAGCATACTTTTACTCATATAATTTTGTTCTAACTTTACTTTACCTTAGACCTCTTCTCTAGGTCTCTTTGTCATTTTAATCTCTTTATCCTTATATAAAGGATCTATCTTCTCATACTTGTCTACTCTTAAGACATATGGGGTTCTCTCTTCTGTTCCCAGGTATACTCCTACAATCTTTTGAATTCCAGTACTTAGATTTGAACTTTAGACTCCGTCTTCATTTAAGAGAACTAAGTTTGGTCTAGAGGCTAGCTGGTAACATCATGGATATTTTCTCTACATAAGTTAGTCAACACCTTGTTCTTAGTAATTGTTTAATCTGAAAGATATCAAGTTATCCTATTCTTCTTCTTTATGATCCACATTATCCTATTCTTAGGCTAGGTTATTTCATGACTCAGAATAACTCGTTGTCATCCTAAGCCTTTTTAAGAAATATCATATTCTGGGATATCACTCCCTTGTGAATCATGTTAGGATCAATTGCAATTATTCTAAAAGACTTCAACCAATGAACTAAGTTTCAGGGTTAATTACTCCCTTATTGTTAATAACTCAATAGATAATTCTTCATCACCTTGTTCTCTAGCCCATCTTACTTATCAAGATTTCACTTAATCTCTCTTTTACTCGGGAGTTCTTCTCAATTTTCTTTCTTTCTTATGGCTTATCATGAACTATTGCCATTTGCAATCATGGCCTAGCCATATGTAAATCACCATCTGCAATTCCCCATCGATAATTGCTATAGGCCTTTGTCCTTTGCTATTACATATCTGTATAATAACTTTCCCATCTTATCTCATATGAATATGTGCTCTATCCTTGAGCAATTTGTATCAGGTCTAACTCTTATTTGAAGAGTGATCTTAGCTTAGTTAAGTCTAGCTTTATCTAAGAGCCATTTGTTTCAGATCTAACTCTTATATGAAGAGTGATTTGGAAGAAATTTCTTTACTGTTATCTACTGTTCTTTCTGTATACAATTTCTTTAGATAGAGTTATAACATTACTACTCTCTTGATACTTACTGTAACCTTACCATAAGAAATGATCCTGAATATTGTATTCATAAGCTTGTAGAAATACTTAAGTAACCCCAATTATATTGTAACTAACTGTCCCAATTACTAGGACTATATGTCATTCTGGGTACTTTCTATTACTTACCTATTTTAGGTTCCTCATCTAACTGACTCTCGTTATTATCTTATTTCAAATTCTCATTATTATTTCTAATTTTAATCTAACTCTAATCCTGATCTTAATTCCATTATACTCTTAATCCTAATCCTTGAGGATTAACTAACACTAACTACCTTTTCTATTTCTCTAATCATATGGAGCAAATATACCAGGTCTGGCATAGTTCTATCATGTGTATACCGGATATTGCCATTTAAATATGTACAAGATGTTATCATCTTGAAATAATGGTTGTAATTGCCTTTACAGTCATTGTTGTTAACAATTGACTGGTGCCTGAATCACATATCGCACTTACTTAGCGATTGTTAACCCATAATCATTTCTTTAGATTACCTCAGGTGACTTTCTTGCCTCCTCTTAGATCAGTGCAAAACTTTCTTTTGCATCTAGAATCTCTTATCTGTTGTATTCCATAAATATTCTTTGGCAAAATGTCTAATCTTGCCATATCTATAAGCAACTTTCTCGACCTATCAATCAAAGCCTATTCTCATGGTCTCTACCATAGTTCTTATATATGTTAGGCTCTAATTACATGTCTGTAACTCCTAACTTACTACTCTTCTACTTATTAACTACTTCATATTACCTTTTCTGAAAACTAAAGGCCCTTTGGAATATCCCTATCTGAAACATCAAAAGGATTAATCTTTCAAAGTTTCCTTTATCTTTCTTGGGCATCACAAGTTTCTCTCTATCATCTTGCTTACCTATACCGCTTCATTGAATCTTTGCAACTTCCTGGGAAAATTTCTTTCTTATAGCTCAGAATTTAATTTGAGTTAACTTCTCAGTCATTTAACTTTATTCACAGGGATGAACTTGGATAAGTATCCATTCAAGGATTACTCTTATCCTGTTTTAACATTTTAACTTAGCCTTAAGCTCATATCTATATATGACTAAGGAGAATGCTTCTCATAAAACTTCTCAAGAAAAACTTCCTAGGTAAGAAGATCATTTTCATGGAGTAACTTATATACCTTTTTACTACTTCTTTACATCTTTCGTTAGCTGATAATCAGCTAATAATGTCTTCCTTTCTATAAGACATTTTATCACTTTAGGGATCTTTTCTAAGTGATTCATCTAACTCTCTATTGCTTGGGCATCTAATACACCTTTGAATGCAACCATATTATGCTTACATAATTGTACATTCCGTAGCTATATAATATCTTCTTTGTTAACAGATTCTAATTATCTGCTAGTCCTATTTTGTTCCTACCTAGACTATAACTCCTTAACAACTTCTCTTTCTAGTCGTTGTAAATCAACAACAGTTGCTACTACGACTATCGTGATAATAACATCTCTTTCTTGTTCTTAGCAAACTTGAGTTGCCGGGATCCAATCTATCATCTACTGTTGTTACTCTTACTTCTGGAGTACCTACACTAGTTTACGGGTTCCTTCCTGATTGGGTTTCCCCATTTTGGGAACATTGCCTCTCTATCTATTTACTATCACATCAGTAGACAAGCTTCGGTCTCATACTTCTAAGCTTTTTATTTAGGAAAGACTAACCTAGTAAAGTCTTTCACATAATAGATCAACTCTTGACTATCATATAGAGGATATACTTCTAAACACCTTCTTAAGCTATCTTCTATGTCCTAACGCCTCGTACATTTGACTTTCCAGTACCTCGTACTAAACCTCTAGCTGATAAGCTTTAGCAAGGTTGGCGCCTTTGTTTTCATCATTCCCGTAATGTCTAATCTTGATTTCTAGGGATTTTATGTTCATAGAAAGATTCTATTTCATTCCCTAGCATTATCTTGAACTAACTCTTGTATCTTAGCTTTCTTGATCTTGAATAGATCAACTTCTTTGACCTTAGACTAGTCAGATTTTGTCTCTATCAATAGAAGGAATTGCTCTCTATCATTGTTCCATTAGTCTAGCCACATCGTGTTAAGAAACATGAGATCTCAAAGGTATTGGCTAACTAAGACCAATTTACCGTTGCTTTATCTATCATACTAGCTTACTATATCTAACATCCTCTGGGTATTGTATAGGCGTGACTCAAGTTCTTTGTAAACTTCCATTGCAACCATCGCAATTTACTCGTCACAACCATACAACTCTTTTGTTCTTCTATCATGACTCAGACCAAATGCTTAGCCAATTAGTATAGCTTAATCGTCAATGATTACTATTCATTTTGTCAAAATTTCTAGAATATAGTTTCTGATCCCCAACTTTTAAAGTTTTGTTCTCTTGGTATAGATGTCAGAATAAGGAATTCTTGGTGTCAAAACAAAGCTTGACATGTTAACTAAATATTTATAAATTTTGTACATTTATTCCAACGTTTCCTATTTTTTAATTATAGCAACTACTGTACTGCTTCTCATACACCTATTATATGCATATATCACATAAATCATAACATAAATTACACTCAATCATGTCATCTATCCCCTAACTTGTCTTCTTGCATTGTCATATTATTCCATCATCATATTCTTCTTGGAGAACCTGTTGGTGTTGGGTGACATGGAGGGGGTGAGGTTTCAGGGGAAATCTCAGTAGTAAACGGTATTAAACAATATATGCATTAATGCTTGGTATTAGTGCTTACTTGTGATTGTGTCAACATAATATAATGTGCATGCTTTTATGTAACATATGAAATACAATTGGCAAAGTAATAATAGCACAGAGCTTCAACAATTACATATGAATAATATCAATCAAGCCATAACACAATCAACCCTACATTCAACACTTAGAAGTTTAGGTAAGTTTACTACCTCTTACTCCTTGCTTTCCTTATCCTTTTCCTTTACCTCTTGCTTCCTACTTCTCCTTGAGGTGTGATTTACCTCTTTGAGCACACCAACCAAATCTTAACATAACAACATACACATTATAATCTATTACTATCAAGTTATAAACTTCCTAAACCAATAAATCCTTATCTTTCTCTTTAATTTTGGTTAATTACTTTACTTTTTGAATTAAATTGTTCCTTGACCATATCCCACACAATTTTACCCAAAGAATCCAAATATGAATTAAGAATTACCAAATTCCAAATCCTCCATGGTGCACTGGTCAGAACAGTACCGTGGCAGCAATGGTTCATTTTCAAAAATCTCACTTTTGATTGTAATGCTTTCAACTCTTGTCTCTTGGTTCAATCCTATACAATTTTGCCTTATGGGCTCATTGGTAGCATCAAAATCAAATTTCTTGGTACTGTTCTAGAATAGACCAAAAAGTCTCACAAAGTGGGAAAATGGAAACTACACAATTAATTCAAGTAATAACCATCAATCTAAGCTTGTCTAAGTCTTACTTTCATGTCTCTAACTTCAATTTCTTCTTTCCTAAATATTGTATAGTTCTAGACTACATCACTACATAAGGAATATCTCACTTTTCTTCCACTAAAATCCCAAGATTAGGCTCTTGAATTGAAGGAAACTAAACTAGGATAGATTATTTACCTTAATTCCTTGCTAACTTAACTTGGGTAGCTTGGATTTCCTCTTGTCTTAGCTTGGTTCTCACTTGGAAGCAACTCCTTATGTCTTCTTAACTTGACACAAATGTGAAGGAAAAAGGAGGGTATTTATAGACTTTAAGGCATGGAAATGAATGGCCAAGATTACTTTGTGTACTATTTACTTGACAGCTTATATTCGCTCTTGAAACTTGTCTTGCCTACCAAGTTTTGATGACATCATCCATGACATCATCAAGGGATACCTCATGCTCCTGTGGTGCAATTCCAAAGGAAGAAAAGTCTAGAAAAATTCTAGTCCAATCTGGTACTAGCTTAGTGTAATTTTCTAAAAGTCAGACTATTTTCTAAATCTAATTTTTTTGAGATTCCATAATATATTTTTTGATCTTAAATCCAGTATCCAGATTCTTCCTACCATTAACATTCTTATACTGGGTCTAAACTTAATCACTGATCCCTTGGTAAATTACCAAAATGCCCATTGGTTCTTCTATATTTTCATGAATATCTCTAGGGCATTATATTCTTTTCACACATCACCAGAGTATTCTCTGACCCTGATCAACTATTCAGATAACTTTTCTTGACTATCTAACCTTAGTCAAATGACCAAAATGCCCTCTATTCATATCTTGTTTTGTGGTATAGCATAATGGCAACATAATAGCATTTTCATAATTCCATATTTGTTGGGTCATTATTAACACGATCTCATATACTTAAAAATTTTATTGGGCCTATAAGGTATCATTTTGGGCCTTCTACATGGTCCTCTGTCTTTATGGGCTCCACTCCCAAGAAATTCCTCATAAAGCATTTGTCAGGTGTTTTAATCCCCTGTAAATTTCATTATAAATTCTACATAGTTTCTTTTTGAGTTCTGTCAGTTTCATAAATTCTTATATTAATTATAAGAATTTACTACCAAATTTATCAGATTCTGAGGCCCATAGAATACTGTATTAATTTTCATTTCTTCAGAAATTTATATCAATTTTTATGGACCTCAAATCAAAATTATGTGTTGCGTTAAACTGATTAGAATAACTTTCTCTATTTATTGGGAAAATTTGGGACTGAAATGCTTCCAGGCAATTTTTGCCCTTTCTGGCTCAACTTTCCATAATTACCATTTTGCTCTTGGACTTTTAGAAATTGCACTTTAGGCCCTCAACTTTTTATAATTATACTTAATGGCCCACAACTTGTATCTACTTTATTTTTGGCATTGGGACTTTTTTAACTTACATTTAAATCCTTAAACTTTCATTAATTGCAATTTAGTCCCAATATTTTCTCTAAATTGCAATTTAGCCCCTTATTTCTTTCTTTAGCTTAAAACTTATCTTAATCATTATCTTTTCTTCTGATTACCATCTCAATCCTTTCATAACATCTTTCATGTATTAGTCTTATACATATATGGAAAATTTAGGATATTACACTTATAAGGCCACTGAACAAGTTTATTTGACCAAAAATACCAATCCTTCCTATTCAAATCCTGGATTTAAAAAGGGTAAGAAATTTCAGAAAAATGGGAAGAAAGGTGGTTCTCCACCCAAGAAAGGCAAGTAATAATGCAAGAAGAAGGGAAAGAAAGGCGGTAAGAAAAATCTAGACTTAAAGAAGGTTAAATGCTTTGCTTGCCACAATATGGGACATTTCACACGTGACTATTCTAAACAAACTGAGAGCGAGAAAGTAACAGTGAATTATGTGAATTCACATATCTCATTTATTACTAGTATTATTTTTCTAATAGAACATATTTACTTTTCTTGGATTATTGAGTTAGGCTCCACAGACCATGTAAGTCGAGATTGAGGATCTTTCATGGAATACCTTCAGTTGCCATTTCAAAGCAAGTAGCATTACGTTGGCAATAATGCAAGGATTGAGATTCATTGGCACCTACAAACTTGTTTTGTGTGGTGGAAAGACCTTGATGATACATGATATGCTTCATGCTCCTAACATCCGACGGAATTTAATTTTTGCAATTTGCTTATTAGACTGGTTTCAATGTAAACTTTCATGGTAAAGTTACAGATATTTATAGTAACTCAATATTTTATGGTTCAACTTTCTGATTTAAAAAGTTTTTTATTTTGGATCTTGTTGGTGATTTTAATTCTCATTATTATTTTGCTATTACTTTAAATAATCCTGACATAAATATCTGGCATGCTAGACTAGGACATATTAATCAAAATAGAATGACTAAACTGGCAAAAGAATGCTTATTGGGGCTAATCCCTATAACACCTTACTTTCTTACATCTTAGGGACCAAATAGTAGCATCTATCAATAAAGTCAAATTACATAATCTGGAATTTTAGACCACGAGTTACTGTTCATTTGGTAAAACTCTAGACAAGTTATTCAACTTCAAAAATTCATAACTAATTCTAGAAATTAACACAGTTTCCAGATTTAGTTCCCTAACTTTGAAAACTTTATTCTCTTCATACAAATATCATAATAAGGCATTCTTAGGATCAAAATAAATTTCAACATGTCTATTATCATACTGTAGAGTTTTATACATTTATTTAAAGGTTAACTATTTTTCCTAAGTCTCAACAAAACAAAACAAGAACTGAAATAAGTACTTACTACACCTATTACATATTTCCATAAAAAGTCTCATACAACAAAGTATCTATGCATCATAACTTCTTCATTCTCCTTCCTTGCTTCCATAAAACGGCCTTGCTATGATGTTTGTATAATGGAAGGGGTGAGATTTCTGAGGAAATCTCAATAGCAAATGGAAGCCAAATAGTATATGGAACTCAATGCTTGATGTTAATATGTGTGTGCTTAATGATCATGCTTGCATAATGATATCTTTACATGCTTCCATGTTCCTTAAATTACAACATATGGCCATAGCATAAAAAGAAATAGAGCATCATTCAATCATACATGCTTCACATAATCAAAGTAAACATCCAAGAAATAAAACATCCAAGCAAGCAAAGCATACAAGTTAGGTAAGTTTACTACCTTAGAATAGCTCTACTGTAACCCTTTCTTTCTTGGTGTTTTTGTCTCCTCTTTCACAAATGTCAAAGACTAATCATGGTAAAGTAATACACTTATTACAATACATACCAATTCTGTAACATCCTTACTTTCATACGTCTTAGGGATCATTCAGTAGTATTTAGAACCACTTACAAGACCTTGGAAGTCAATTAGCCAAATCTGAAACTTTACTCTTTCTCGGGTTATTGTTCATATGGTATTCCAGATTACGCAATGAACTTCGAAAAATCATAATTAATTCTAGAAAACTCAAAATGAAGTGGTTCAAAAAGATACATGAAGATAACATCTTGAAATTTAAGGTAAAAATAATTTCCAGACAAAATGATTATCCAATTAATACAGTTTATTTGCCATAATTTACTGTTCATTTGCCATAAATCAAAATGACTATTATGTCCTTGAACTTTCAATAATTGCAATTTAGTCCATAGACTTTTACTAAATTGCAATTTAGCCCCTTTTTCTTTACAACTTCATACATTATCTCTTTCTTTAGCTTAAAACTTATTTTAATAACTATCTTTTCTTCTAATTACCATCATAATCCCTTCATAACCTCTTTCCTTTATCAGTCTTATACATATAGGAAAAATTTAGATGTTACAATCCCTAACAAGGATATGTCATTATGTGAAAGCTATCTAGCTAGTAAGGCTACTAGAAAATTATTCGGTAAGGGAACATGAGCTGAAAATCCATTACAATTAATCTATTCTGATATTTATGGTATAATGAGTGTGAGGACGAGACACGAAGCTTGGTATTTTATTACTTTTATTGTTGATTTTTCACGATATAATCATGTCTATTTGATTTCACATAAATTTGAGGTACTATAGTGCTTTAGACGATACATAATTGAAATAGAAAATTAAATAGACAATAAAATCAAGGCATTACTCACTGATTGAGGTTGTGATGAATACCTTTCAGATCAATTCAAACAGTTATATGAAGAAAAATGGATTATTAAGAAACTAATTATCCCTGGCACACCTCAATAGAATTGGGTTGCCAAAAGAAGAAATAGAACTCTTATAAACATGGTTAGGGCTATGGTAAACCATCCAATTTCATGTTGGGGTTGATGCTTTATTGACGGTAAACTTCATACTTAACCATGTGCCCTCAAAGTCAGTCACTTCCACATTCCACCCCTACAAGTTGTGGACTAAACACCAACTAGATCTAATATCCTTAGACCTTGGGGCTGAGCGACTATATCCATGATAGTTCTCATAGACATGGGAGATTGTGTCCTAGAGGGAAGAAATATATTTTCATATGGTACTCTTAACCCTCAAAAGGATATGTGTTCATAAGTGAAATTGAAGATGGGACAATGACTAAAATATAATCAAGAGATGATGTATTCATTCAAACAGAATTTCCCAGTAGGGGAGATATTGACCTTACTGTATCTCTTTATGAGACTCAAGAATGGGATAGTGTTAAACAAATTGACAGACCGTAATCCTCTAAGTATGTCAATCTGAGTGGGAGCCAAGAACTGTCAACACA
Source organism: Leucaena leucocephala (assembly GCA_037074615.1). Classification (NCBI taxonomy): domain Eukaryota; kingdom Viridiplantae; phylum Streptophyta; class Magnoliopsida; order Fabales; family Fabaceae; genus Leucaena; species Leucaena leucocephala. The sequence continues at coordinate 18,315,217 of CM073515.1, read as the reverse complement.
AAGATCGAGACAAATGAGAAAAGATAAGCAAGTTACTCCGATTAGAAGGAGTAATATGGAAAATATTTTAAAGAGACGCTTCTAAATAGAAGGCGAAGCACTCTTAGTTACTCTAGAAAAGGATGATAAACACCATACTATTCATGAGGCCTTGGCAGGTCCTGCTAAGGAGGAATGGAAGAAAGCAATGAAAGAAGGTGTGCATAGGCAGGGCTGGGCATGACAGCCCCTTACCCGGTGCCCTGGCTGAAAAATACATGGGCTACATTTTGTAGCCCGATGCCTAGCCCTACCCGGTAAATGCCCTAACTATTTTGGGTTGGGCATGGGCTAGTTGGGCATGCCCAAGTCGTAATGCTCTATTCATATTGTAGAAAAAATATGTAATTATGAACTTATAAATAATACTATATTCATATATATTCAAGAATTAAATAATATACATAATTTACTAGGAATAAGGCAACAAAAGATAGTAATTAATTAAAGTTTTAAAATCCATGGCATATAAAAAAAAAGAACTGTAACTTTGTCTCAATCTTCCCAAAATTGACAAAGATGGAGCATCTGAAAAAAATATATAACGGTTACCATAATTTAAAAAAAATAAAGAAAGAAATCAATTTAGTTATAAATTTTAAATGATACAATTACCTACTTGACTACTCATATTTGTAAAATTACCCTTTAATCACTAGTATCCATCATATTTATTCTATGTGAAATACTATAATTTATAAATTTTGATATATAAAAAAGTAATTAACTAGGCAGGGCTAAATGGGCAAGGCAGCAATCCCTGCTTAATGCCTGGCCCTACCTGAATATTGGTCCTGCCCGAAATTACCCATTTTACACTGGGCCACTTTTTATCGGGCTAGGCAGGACATTTTTTGTGTGAGCTCGGGCAGGCTCTGGGCTTCTAACACAACCTTAGAAAAAGGAAATGGACTCAATGATGAAAAACTAAGTTTGGGAATTGGTTGATTTGCTAAAAGGGAGTAAAGCTATTGGGAACAAGTTGGTTCTCACAATCAAGAGAAAGGTGAATGGATAAATTGACAAATTCAAAGCTCGATTGGTTACAAAGTGATATATCCAACAGGAAGGTATAGATTATGAGGATACATTTCACTTGTTGCGTGCTTCAATTCTATAAGACTTATTCTGGCAATAGTAAATAGTTTAAACCTGTATTTACATCTTATGGATGTAAAAAGTACATTCCTAAATGGTGATATGGTTGAAGAAATCTACATAGAACAATCAATAGGTTTTATTGAAAATGGGTTTGAACACAAGAAGTGTATACTCAAAAGATCCATTTATGGATTAAAACAACATCCAGACAGTGGTACTTGAGGTTTCACAAGACGATAACCTCATATAACTTCCAGATGATAAAGAAAGACCACTGTGTCTATGTTAAGCAATTTAAGGGTAACTTTGTAATATTATCCTTATACGTAGATGACATACTCTTAACTAGAAATAGTCTTGACTCGGTGATAGCTATTAAAGAATTACTTTTATTGAATTTTGAGTTGAAAACACAAGTGAAGCATAATACATACTTGGAGTGAAGATTCCAAGGAATCGCTCCAAGAGAATCCTCACTATTTCACAAGATAATTATATTAAGAAGATACTTGATCAATTCAATATGAGTGACTGTAATCCTATAGATGTCTTTATAGTACTAGAGTGTCCTTGACTCTTGACATGTGTCCCAAAACTGAATTACACAAAAAGCAAATGGAAAGAGTTCCATATGCTAGTGTCATTGGTAGCCTAATTTATACAATGATATGTACAAGACCATATATTTGTTATGACATATGGCTGGTTAGCATATTCTAGTCCAACCTCGGTGAGAAACACTAGAAAGCAGTGAAGAGAATCTTGAGATACTTAAAGGATATCACTGACTATGTGTTGTGTTATCAAGGAAGCGATTTGCGCCTAAGTAGATATTTTGATACTGATATAGGTAGTGATGAAGAAGAACAAAGATCGACTTTAGGATACACCTTTTTATTTGACAACGGCACCATATGTTAGAATATAAAGAAGAAGATGTGTATTGCTTTACACTTTATGGAAGCTGAGTTTATGGCATGCACTGTAGCTCAAGAGGCTGTTTGGCTAAAGAGATTTATTGAACACCTAGGATTTAGGAAAGAGAGTACCAATCCAGTATTGATATGCTGTGACAATACTGCAGCAATAGCCTACACCGAAGACCCTAAATATCACAGTAAGACAAAACACATTGATATCAAGTATAACTTTGTGAGGGGTTATATAGCATAGAAAATTATAGCTGTACAATACATTTCAACCAAATGTATGGTTGCAGACCCTCGACTAAGCTAATAGGCAAAGAAATATTTGAGAAACATGAAAAACCCATTAGCATGTGTAAAATGTAAAATTACATATTGTATGTAATTTCTTGTTTTCATTAATGATATCATGTCATTTATTATTACTTATATGTCTGGGTAAAAGTATACAATATCTAGTATATCGTACAGGTTGAAAAGGTTAGCTCTCTCAAACGAGCAACCACCTTTGATTCTAGATAAGTATTCAAAGATGAGACATGTGTTCATCAGTGAAGCAGTAAGAGTTCTGATATGGTAAAGAAGACACATAATAAATGTCTCCTTAACTTAAAAAGTGCAGTAAGTTGAGATGAGATCCGTGAGTATGGATATGGATCAAACTATGGGTGCCCATATCTATGAAACCTATTGCCAGATAACAAATTCTTCAAATTGATATGATATTATGTGAATAGAATTGATGAGTTTAGGTTTAGATACTATGAGTATCTGGTCTTAAGTCTGTATAGTGTGATTGATATCATCAAAATGACATACACTCTTATAGAATAAGAGGAACACCATAACATATTATTCATGCCATATGTACTAAAGAACCATAAATAGAAAGCAAGTGAATCAATCACTGTTTCATTATTATGTGAGTTCTAGAAAGGTATCATCCTTTCATTAATGTTCTTTAACTTTAATAGTATTATGGAGGATGTTTTAGCGATTGCTACTTTAGTATATATCTTATGGTCAAATTATATATGAACTAAAGGTATTATGCTAGGAAAATGATTGATTCATATCAATATGATAGATGGGTGAAAGAAAGATTGCCAGAATATACACATCTATGTTAGTATATGTGACCAGTCCCTTGTGATATTATTTTTTTAATTTCATAAGTAAATACTATGTATAAGTAGAGGCTATCTGAGTTATATGCTGACTCAAGAGGGATTAGGTTAGCCATATAAAAAGTATATATGGGTAAATCTAGGACATTCAAGGCACTATAATTTATTCTGATTGAGCTGTACTAAAGGGTTGCTTTATGATGGTCTCTATAAAAGGGTTTTCTAGTACAAATGCTTGGAAGGAGATGTCATGCCTATGCGGTCACAGCAAAGCACCTAGTATGAAAGAAGGAAGAGAATAAGATTAGACCCATGACATCTAATCTACCAAGTGTGAGGGGGAGATGTTAGGAAATAGGCCAATCCACCCATGGTGGATTATGCTCATGTCCATGAGGAGCAAATGTGGAGGGAATAGTTTTCACATTGTGATCAACCCACTCCTCCCATAAAGTAGATATTTTGGAAGTGAATGAAGTAGTAAAGAGAGGGTTTTTGGATTACTCCTTCTAACTACAGTTTAAACTCTCTCATGTGTGCATTATGACTGCTCTCATCTATTTTCTCTTCTCTCTACATCTGATGCTCTATTTTGCTTCCTTTGGGTGTCATTTGCTATGTAAACTTACTAGAGTCTATACAAGGTGTTCTGGTTGCGTGTAGGTATCTCAGTGAATAAGAGAAGATCCAAGGTACGCCTGAAAACTTACAAGGAGAAATGATTAACCCCTAAAATTTATAACTTGAACTATCCCTATAGCATGTAGGAAAAAGGAACCTAGACTTGGAATGAAAATATTAAACTATCCCTTTATAACTATGTCCTTGTAGACTACATAGTTTCACAAACTCCATAGATTAATTTTCAGGTCCCCATTCCGTAAATCATTAGTTTTGTTAAGGAAGAAAATCTAAGAATGATAAAATAAAAAAGAAGGAAACACACCTAAACAAAGAAGGCTTAAAGATGAGGTAACCACTAGACGATGATGAGATGAGGTTTGGGGGCACACAAGCACATGAATAAGAAGTTTTATAATTTTTTGAGACATAGAAGTCCTGATAAAAATTATATACATTTCTTTTAAACCCTTTATGGTGTTCTTTTTCACCCTAAATTCTATAATTAATTCTACATGTCTTCTTTTTAATTTCTATTAGTTTTATAAATTCTTATATTAATTATAAGAATTTACTACAAACGTTTATCTGATTATGAGGTTTAGAAGATACTACAATAATTGCCAGACTTTAGAAATTAATATCAATTCATCAGGGTCTTAAATGAAAACTCTGAGAAATATTCCTGGACCAAATTTTATTCTCTATTTACTAGTAAAATTTGGGACAAAAATATTTACAGGCAGTTCGGGGCCTTTTCTGGCTCAATTTTCCCATAATTACCATTTTGCACTATGGAACTTTTAGAATTTTCACTTTAGTCCCTTTTCTTAAAATGACTACTATGCCTTTGGAACTTTCTACTCACCCTTAACTGCCTTCTAGAGCTTAGAAAATTCTTATGTCTACTTCATAATTATCCTTTAATTATAAGGAAATTCTTGGGCTATAACACTTTCTCTAACTATTCCATAATTACTCATTCTAGCCTGAAACTTTCTAAAATTACAATTTTATCCCTACTTGGTCTTAACATCATAAATCATCCCTTTAAGGTCTTTATCTCAACCTTAGGCCTCTAACTAACCTATTTTCTCTTTCTAAGTCTTTAACTTATATATATTTTCCCCTAAGGACTTTCACTATTTAAAATTTAGCCCCTGAACTTTCATTATTTACAGTTTAGTCCCTGAACATCATTTGTATATTTTTGAGACTTGTACTCAAATGAACCTGGTAGCTTACCTATTTTAGGCTACATATTGAGCTTTTAAGCCTAAAAATTAGGATATGACATTTCTCCTTCCCTTAAAATAAATTTCATTCTCAAAATTTCAGGGTTAAATAATTATTCATACCTTGATGAACAATTTCTCTAAAGAGAATGTCCCTTACATTTCATAACTTTTCTTGACTTTTATACTATCTTGTAGAACTTTGGGTATTCCTACTAAACTTTTTGGCCATTTGCACCCTTTCACACAACTTCCCAAGGGTCACTCATCCTTAGGCTATTCTTGCTTGATCATGCTTAATTAAAATGTACCGATAAAAATATAAAGTACTGGTGTTAATAGGCCCTAACCCTAGTACTTTACTATCTTAGACCCTTCTCATACTATCTTTATTGAGTCTATTTGGCTCTTATTCTCATTCTCTTTAGCCTCATCTTAGGCATCTCTCTATTCTTACTTGATCACTTCTCATATCTCATGAGATATTCTTCTTATTGTAAGGAATTAGAAGACACGCAGTGGAAATTAACAATTTTTCCGTTCCCTACCAGGATCTACCGTATGTGTTTTAGTCAAGTGGAAAGAAGTATTACCCTCAGTATTCAGTCGTGACTTTCTCAGCTTCTGGTTTCGATGTCCACAGCTTCTCTCCACGGCTCGTGATCTTTCTTAGATTGCAAGAAGTCAATGACTCAGGTTGGTTTCCTCTACTGGTATCCACACGTACAGCGTTCTAACCACGAACGACGTACTAGCGCCTCCTGTCCCTCTAGGGCTTACTCAAGAATTCGTCCTCTCCGTCTCTATTTCGGCAGTTTCTTATCTGCAAACCTTTTGCGGATTCCCGCTCACCCTTTTTCTCTATGCCAACCATAGCTCCTAAATATCAAATATATAGGATGCTATGCGTGTTACCACAGATTTAGATTTTTGGAATTAATCTTATATTAATTCTGAAATTAATACAATATCATATATTGTATAATTTGATAAGAAACTAATTAAATAAATAGTGTTTGTATTAAATCCGTCCCACATATTTAATTCACCCATTCATTTAATTTAAAATAAAGATAAGATGGAATTATATTTGATTTATTCTCATAAATGAAATTTGAGATATCATATCAATTTGAATTTCAAATTTAAACATGATAGAGATTTATTTTATCAATATCTCTTATATATAATATATATACGAATTTATATATATATGAATATAAATATAACTAAATATATACATCCACCCTGGATCATTCATTGAATATGGACATGTCTTAGATTCAATGAATCTGGACATTATAGCTCGTGTTGGGCTATTTTGTGCGTGTGTGACCCTGTAGGCCCATATGAAGTTGGTAGTGGGCCATTTACTATACTGACTCACAAGTCGTAAGCGGTCTCTAGCAACATATCATGACTAACCAAATCATATGAGGATCGATGAACGATATAACCTTTTATACAATCATATCATGTCCCTTATGTCACGTGATATTTTGGTCATGGATGAGGCATGGAGAGTGTCATCCTCCTATTCCTGACCGTTACTTTCTCGATCCCTGAGTAGTCTGACTATAAAAATTGAACTACCGTTCTATTACAGTATGGCCATACATTTCTCAGACTCACTTATCGAGGGGCCTAGTAATATCTCTCTACGAATGTGAGGGACAAATTCCATCTTGACTATTCACATTCCTCCGCACGGAAAACCACTAAGCCCAAACATAGTCTTTATGATCACTCGGTCAAAAGTGACTTTTGACTAGGTTAAAGCTGAGCGTTTATCGTGCAGGAATCCATGATGATCTCAGGTCAAAGGGCATAGTGACATGGTTTGTATATGAGAGAAGCTTATGACTTAACCCATACAGCTCTCTCATAGCGGGTCGGTCCAATACCTTGTACTATTACATGTGCCTATGACTTTGATTTATATCTCTATACATCTTCAAAGTCATACTGGTCTTATTTCATCTCTGCTCTCGCATAGATGATCGACCAGGGACATTTAGGATAAGATCATGAGTTATCCAAGGATGGTCATCACAGTAAACATGCAAATAATATGATAACACAATTAATAAATTCATAAATCAACAATGTTCATAAGACAATGATTGGCCCCCAGGGCACAATTTCCAATACTTATCTTCCTTAGGCATACTACTTATAGACTTATAAATACCTGGTACTCAGGACTGAAACTTTAACTCTGATAACTTAATTCCTTCTTCGTGTAAGAAGATTATAAGTTCTGTCCAAAATAAGGCTATCTGAAATTCACATCATGGGTACTCTCTCTGTTATGAGTTAACCAACTTGTGAGGCTTCCCTACCTTAACCTTGTCCTTGGTAATCATCTTTCCAAATAAATACTATACTTATTGCTCATTCATTTTCTTTCCTTAGGCCAGGTCTACTGTGACCCTCAGGATCTACTACGATAAACTGTAAACCTCTTCAGGATCTAACTGTGACCCTGGAATTCTATTCTCTGTGAGCCCTACTAGAATGTAACTGCAATCCTCCAGAATATATAGTGATTCTGTTATACTGTATCCTCATCTTTGGAAGACATAAAACTAACAGATTAAGTTACAAGGTTAGCCACTTCCACTTAGTTGTTAACTCAACAGATAATTCCTCATGACTAATCACAGAAGCCAATATTATGTATTAAGACTTTACTCATTTTCTCTATCACTCTGGAATTTCTCTTAGGTCTTTACTCTTTTGATAACTTATCATTAATGTATTTTATTCCTTACTAAAGGGATATGGCTTTAGTACCTTGTAATAATATGTTTATAGGTATTCCACTAACATTTATCTCTAATCTCGTTCTCTGTCTAACTGACTATTATTGTCTGGTCATAGATTCTCATTATAATCTTTGGGGATTAACTGGGCTAACTATCTCATTTACCCTTTTTCTATTGCTTATCATTACCAAGTTAAATTATCTAATTGCATGTCATATGGTATGGGAGCAACATAACTTTCTCATCATATATACTCTACCCTGTATGTAATACGAAAGGGGAGTAGTCCTTCATTATAGCATACTTTAACATGTATAATGTACAAGGAGATGCAATCAGTTAAGCATACTTTAACATGCGTGTTATCATATGACAACTGCAAGGAGATATAATTATTCATTATAACTTATGGCAACATAAGTCATATTTTCACATAATGTTTTTAACATCCACCATATGCACACTAGAATTAAACAATTAACTAGGTAAATTTTAAAGCATTATTTTCCTTTATCACATTATCTGCCATATCCTGATCATTTATTTAGGAACCTGAGATAATTATTTATATAACTTAGGATACCATGTTACCCTCCTATTAGGATATAGACACAACCTTTTACTACTCTATCTGACTCTTGATCATTACTCTTTCTTAAATAGGGGAGTCTCTTTATCTTTGAAATTGTGGCTACCTTCCTCTCTAGCATTATAAACTTATTATTTTCTAGTCTTGCATATATCTACTGCTTTGTTAAACTTTTGTAACTACGTGAGAAAAATTCTTTCTTTGTAGCATGGAATTCAATCTGTGAATTACTTCTCATTCATTCAACTCTCCCTATTCCTATGGATGAACTTAGCTAAGTATTCATCAAAAGGTTCCTCTTTCCCTAGTTTAACACTTAGCCTCACACCTATCTCTATCTAATTGAGAGGAATGCTTCTCATAAAACTACTCAAGAAAAAACTTCTCAGGTGAGAATATCAATCTCCATCTCTATGGAGTAACTTCTATATCTTTATACTATTTCTTAACTTCTTTTGTCTATATATCAGTTCTAATCTGTTCCAAACTGGACTATGGTTCCTTTCTGGGCTATTTCTTGATCCTAGCAAACTTGAGTTACATGGATCTTATTAATCATTTACTACTATTACTTCTGCTCTCTGGGGTACTCAAGAACGTTAGCTCTCTATCTAGTAACCATCACGTCTTTAACATTAAGCCATGTGTTAGGCTCATTCCTAGACAAGTCTCAATCTAACTTATGATTATTTTGTTCAGGAAATAGTAGCTGAATAAAGCCTTTCATAATATAGATTTACTCCTAGTTATCATGCAGAGGATATACCTTTAAACATGTTCTTAAATTGATCTTTTGTATCTCTGTATCATCTACCTTGCCTGCACCCCCTGACTATTCTTATAAACTAGAGCTTGGCATTATCGTTCTTGTTATTGCCGTAACATGTGGTCTCTGTGTATCCCAATCACGATCTGAGTATTGGTTAGTCGTGACTCACGTTCTCTATGAACTTTCATCATGACCATCTTACTCAACTCGTCACGATTAGATAGCTCTGTGTTATTTCATCGTGACCAAAGGTCTTCTCCCATTGTGACCTAAACATATCTTTCTCTAAGTATTTTCTTCCTAATATTCCTTATCTGAATCTTACTTTAATTAGTGAACCCACCATCTAGGAGGAGATCTTCTTGGTTCACTTAAGATTCAGATGTAAGTGATACTGGCTTTCTCACTAAGTACCTTAACTTTGACATAATTACTTAGGTTTAAGGTTTGGGAATTATCTTAACTAATGCCAGAAACTTTGCTTTGATACCAAAAATATAACACGTTACTTTCATACATCTTAGGTACCATTCGGTAGCATTTAGAACCACTTGCATGACTTTTGAAGTCCTTTAGATAAATCTGGAATTTTACTCAAAATCTAAAATTTTCAAGTTCACTTCTACAGTTCATTTGGTAATTCCATATTTGACGATGAACTTCAAAAAATCATAACTAATTCTAGAAAAATTGAAATGAAGTGGTTCAAAAGGATACTCAAAGCTAATATAATATAATTTAAGGGGAAAATACTTTCTTATCCCAATTGACTAGTTAACTAAGTTAACTTTGATGTTAAAGTTTATTGTTCATTTAGTCAAAATGTTTGAAAATAGATTATGATCCCCTAACTTTGGAAAATTTGTTCTCTTTGTACAGGCATCAAAATAAGGTGTATATGGTGTCAAAATGAAGCTTAACATGTTAACTAAGTTTCTATAAAAGTTCATACATTTATTCCATCATTTACTAATTTTTATTACATCATAAATATCATTGCTCAAACTGAGCATATAACATTATTGCATACAACAATTCATACATTTATCATATAACATTTATACTATCAAATCCCTAACTTCTCTTCATTCTCCTTCATCTTCTTTCATCATACATGAACTTATTAGGATTGGATTTATATAGATGGGGTGAGATTTATGGGAAAATCTCTGTAGCAAACGATAATAAACAATAGATGCATTAATGCTAACATTTGTGCTTGCTTGTGATTGTGTCAACATGATGTAATGAGCATGCTACCATATTACATATAAAATACAATTGACCAAAACAAAAATAGAAATATATCATCTTTAAATTACATATATGCCACAACAATTCCCATAGCTATAGCACCATAATGCATTACATTCAACACATACAAGTCTTGGTTAGTTTACTACCTCACATGCTTGACTTTCCATTACTTTATCTTTGCCTTTTGCTTCTTACTTCTCCTTGATGTGTGGCTTCTCTCTTTTGAGCACACAATTCAAATCCTAACATCACATTATCATCTATTCATTACAATCTAACTTTCATTGAACATTGAGCTTATTTAAATAAAATAACTTTTCTTAATCTTAACTAATTGACTTGGACTTTGAACTAATTTATGTCTTGACCTTACCCTACACAATTTGGCCTTCTGAATCTATTTATGAACTTAGAAATTTTAAATTCTAGCAGCTACACACTATTCTTGATAAAACTAAAACATGTCCTATTTGTTTCTAAAAATTCTCATTTTGATTCTAATGCTCCCAATACTTGTTTCTCTACTTTATCCCACACAACTTTTATTTTAAAATCATTGGAAACATAAAAATCATGAAATTTTAATCATTGTTCATACGTGTGAATAGTAGTAATAAAGAAGACTTCAAATTTTCATTTTTCAATTTTAATGCTTCTAAGGTTCCAAACCTATTGAATCCTATACAAAATCATCTTTTAAATTCAATGGAAGTATTATATCATTGAAATTTCATATCTTTCTATCAAAAACAGTGTTGGCTGAAGGTTTTATCTATGACAAAGTCAATAATATCAACTTAATTCAATAACTAATCATCTAAACTAACTTATGTAAGTATTAATCACATAGTTCTAGCATGAACCAATCTCTCTTGGGTCTAACTGCTAATTGGCACAAATCACAAGGCACTTCCTATACCGATATCCTTAAATTGCCCTAATTTTTAGATAAATTCTAAATACCTCTTTTATTGCTTCTGGCATTTTAGAAATTCATTCTAATGTAAAATAAATTTCTTGCAAAGACTCAAAATTTTCTGAGACCCAGAATTCCTGATAAAAATTATATCAAAAATTCCTGATAGAAATTCTGATAAAAATTCCAGAATTGATATTAACTTTCTATCAAAAATAAATTTTCTTTTAAACCCTTTATCGGTGTCCTTTTTCACAGTAAATTTCATAATTAATTCTATATGACTTCTTTTTTATTTCTATTAGTTTCATAAATTCTTATATTAGTTATAAGAATTTAATACAAAATTTTATTTGATTATGAGGTCTGAAAGATACTGCAATAATTGCAAGACTTCAAAAATTAATATCAATTTATAAGGACCTTAAATCAAAATTATGAGAAATATGATTGGCCTAAATTCTATTATCTATTTATTGGTAAAATTTAGGATAAAAATATTTTCGGGCAGTTTGAGGCCTTTTCTGGCTTAATTTTCTCATAATTATCATTTTACCACTGAACTCTTGAAAATTATACTTTAGTCCCTCATGTTGTTATAATTACACTTAATAGCCCATAACTTGTGCCTACTTCCATTTTTGTACCATGGAACTTTTAGAGTTTTCACTTTACTCCCATTTTTTTTAAAATGACCATTATGCCATTAATTATAAGGAAAGTACATGAATTTTATTGGCCTATAACTCTTTCTCTAACTATTCCATAATTACTCATTATGGCCTGAAACTTTCTAAAATTACAATTTTACCCTTGCTTGGTATAAATATCGTAAATCATCTCTTTAAGGTCTTTAGCTCAACTTTAGGTTTCTAACTAATCTCTTGTCTCTTTCAATGCCCAGGAGACTCTTATGAAGTCTTTAACTTATATATATTTGCCCCAAGGGCTTTTACTTTTTATAATTTAGTCCTTAAACTTTTATTATTTACAATTTAGTCCCTAAATATTATCTGTATATTTTTGGGACTTCTGCTCATAGGGACCTGGTAGCTTACCTATTTTAGGCTATATACTGGGCTTCTAAACCTAAAAATTGGGATATGACAAAAGCTTACTACTCGAGGACCTACGTTTTTTCCTTTCCAACTTCTTTCTTTAATTTTCATTAATTATTCTAGTATGCATAAACCATCTTCTTGGATTCTCATATATTCATATAATCATATAAACATGCCATAATTATTCTATATCATTTCATTACATCAATTGGCATATTACACAATAACTACATAATTGGAAAATCATACATCACATGCTAGAATATGGAATTGTCTACTTTTCTTTTTCCATTCTTTAGCTCCCCTTCTTGTATGCTCTTTCCATAATCATATTACCTATTATGGCTGGTTATGGGAGGGTGAGATTCTAGGGAATCTCAATGGCAAACATTACCACATACATGTGCAAGATAGATACTAATGCATGATATACTATTTTACTTAAACTTACTTTAGTTAGTAATATGTCATCATGCTTTATACTTTGTATAAAAAACAGGCATGGCCATGGAAATCACATTACAAATAGCATTTTCAATAACAATTATCATGTCACAGTATCATTCAATCAACTTAAACATATCAACATCTAAGCATAACACATCAAGCACATAAAAGGGGTAAGTCCACTACCTTATAGCATAAGCTTCTCCTCTTGATTTCCATTTGCTCCCCAAGCTTCCCAACCATGTAAGCTTTTAGTCAACATCATCAAATCATTCCTTTTAACATGTTATGGCCTTAAACACAATTACATTGTGTATATAACTCACTAGAGCCATTACATTAATAATGTACATCAACTTTCTTAAAACCCTTAACTCTTATTTAACTCTTGGGTTAGTGGTCTAGTTTTTTAGCAATTGTTCCCTTAAGCCAATCCCACATAATTTTGCCCAAGAACTAATCTTACAATGGTCTAGTTTAAATTCTATCATAAATTTTACAAAACTCCTTTTTAAGTTGTCACTTTTATAAGTTCTTATATTAATTATGATATTTTTTGTTAAAATTTTATCTGATTCTAAGGTCCAGAAGATCCAGTAATAACTTTCATATTTATAAATTAATATTAATTATTTGGGACTTTAGATCAAAATTTTGAAAATTTTGGACTAAAATATTTTTGGGTAGTTCTTTGCCATTTCTAGCTCAATTTTCTCATAATTACCATTTTTACCCTAAATTTGACAAATTACATTTTAGTCCCTAAAATCGCCAAATTCTACTTTGGTCGCTTAATATACTTTTTAAAATTATATTTTATGTCCCATAACTTATCTCTATACTTATTTTAGGCATGGGGACTTTTCTAATTTACACTTGAGTGTTTAAACTTTTCACTATTTGCAATTTAGTCTCTAGACTTTCTCTATTTACAGTTTAGTCCCTGAACTTTCACTAACTGTGATTTAGTCCCTAAAAACCCCTCGTATGTTTCTGGGACTTCTGCTCAAAGGAGTCTCAGCATATATATTTTAGGCTACTTTTTGGGCCTCTAGGCCTAAAAATTGGGATATTACAAAATCAAAATTCTAATTTCCCAGAAAAATTCCCTCTATCTTCTCCTAAATTTTGGTTTCCATGTACTTTTCAAGAATCACATTCATGTCCCTTTATTTTTCAAAATTACTCTTATGTCCCTTATCATGTTTCTACATTTACTTTAACCCTTGGGGCCTTTTTAATTTTTACTTTAGTCACTTTAACTTTCTCGCCTAGGTCTTAAAGGACTTTCTTAATGGCCTTTTGTACCTTAGAAAATTCTTCTCTCTGTTTCATAATCATCCTTTAATTATAGAAAAATTTCATAAATTTTCTTTGACCATAACTCTTCTTTTAACTATTTCTTCCTAAATTTGCCACAAAATGCCTATCAGCGGCATTATGAGCTTCCCATATCTCAAATAATTATATCCAAATAAATGCCTTAAATTGAGTTAATATACTAAAATTCCATTAAAGTCACTTCAGGGGTATTTCTATCATTTCCTTTCATAAAAAAGCCTCCATGCCTAATTTCCCATTTTTTTGGGATTTGTTTTTTGATTTTTTTGGATATTTTCCATAATTACCCTTTTTGGCCTAAAACTTTATGAAATTATAGTTTTGTCCCTGCTCAGACTCAATCTTATTAATCATCTCTTTGAGGTCTCTGCCTTAATCTTAAGCTGATAACTGACTTTTTTTCTCTTCTTGAGTCTCAAGGGCTCATATGAATCCTAACTTGTTATATTCAATAATGCTTTCATTATGTCAAAAGGAATTCAAATAATTAAGTTGTTTATGTGCTCAAATGATGTAAAAAGTGATATAAAATAATAAGTTGTCTTTGTGTTTGAATGTTGTTAAAAGCAAAAGTTAATCAAGTTAATTGATTAGTCAATCAATTAATGATACTTAATTGATTGGTCAATTGATTAATGAGTATCAATTAATCAATTGGTTATTTAATTAATATCAGGATAGTGTTCTCTGGTATAAAAGAAAATCAATTAATCAATTAGTTAATCTATTAATAAGTGTTTATTAATTGATTAAATGTTCGATTAATGTCATGAGGTTGCTTTTTGGAATTGAATAGATAAATCAATTAATTGATTAATTATAATTAATCGATTGTCTGTTTGATTAATATACTAAAAACAATTTTTCCTTTGAACAAAGATAACTCCATTAATCGATTAATTTATATTAATCCATTACCTGTTTGATTAATCAGTACATAATCATTTTGTGAAATTCAAATCTAAATCCATTCATTGATTAGTTAATCAATTATTTTACATTAATAGATTAATTGTTTGAATAATGTGTTTAAAACATTTCTAAATCAATTCTTCTAGGGACATTAATCTACTAGGTATTCGATTAACTTACATTAATTGATTAGTTATTCGATTAACCTCAAATATTACAAATATCTTTCTCTGTTTGCATTGAAACTGATTGAATATTTCTTTGAGCTATATGTGATTGTTTCAAATATAAAATATGCATATGCTTCTCATCATTCTTCATTATATATCATTTGAGAAGCTTATCTTAACAAATTACATTATATATAGTTGACAATTTTGATCAATGTGATGCTCTGTTTTCTATTTCTCTCATTAATTGAAATATTGATCGAATTAATGTAATTAATTGATTAGTTAATCAATTAATACATTATATTTTCTGAAACCCAAATGAACTTAATTAAGAACTTGATCTTTTATAATGAGTTGATTATTAATGATTTATGCACTTAATCAATGCTTTAACTACTAAAAATCTTTTAAAATTGTGTATTCAGAAAAAGCTAGAAGACTGAAATGATGAAGGCTACGATAATGAAAACTTGCTAAGCATTAAATGCTCACTTACCACCAATGACCAATGTCACATCCTAATTTTTCCCTATCTGTATAATACTAATAATGGAAAGAGGTTCAGAAAGGGTTATGATGATGACTAGGAAGGAAAAATAATGATTAGACAAAGGTATAGTGATAAGGGACTAAAATGAAAATTTTAAAAGTTTTATGGTGTAATGTGTAATTTTTAAAAGTTCAAGGGCAAAATAGTAATTATTGAAAGTAGAGCCGAAAAAGGCCCAAAAATGCCTAAAATCTGATTAGTCTCAAATTTTCTCAATAAATAGAGAAAATTATTATGATCAGTTAGATGTAACAAAGGATTTATAATTTGAGGTCCCAAAAAATTTACTTTAATTTCTAAAGAAAGAAAACTTAATAGAGTATCCTCTGGAATTCAGAATCAGATGAAATTTGGCACTAAATTCTTATAATTAATATGAGAATTTATGAAATTGATAGTGCTCAAAAAGGAGTTATGTAGAATTTATAGTTGATTAAAACACCCGACAAAACATTTTAGGTAATTTCTTGGGAGTTTAGCCCATTAAGGTAGTGGATCATGTAGAGAGCCCAAAATGGTTCCTTAGAGGCCCAATAATATTTTTAGATAAGTATGTGGGTCAGGGCTAATAAAGATTGGAAAATTATAAAATTATGAAAATGCAACTCAATGTGTCATTGTATTGTGTCAAAGAGCCAGAGATAAATGAAGGGTATTTTGGTCAGTTGACTAAGATTAGATAGTCAAGGAGAGTTCTAAGAATAGTTGAACAAGGTTAGGGAATACTCTGATAATGTGTAGAAAGACAATAATGCCTTTGAGAAATTAAAGTGAAATCAGGCCCGATAAAAAGTCTTGAGGAAATATAGGAAATTCTTATCAGGACTTATGGGTCTCTGAAAATTATGAGACTTTCCAAGGTATTTATTTTTATATTAGAATGAATTTATAAAAATGTTAGAACCTTTAAAATAGGTGTCTAGCATTTATTTCAAAATTATGATATTTTAAGGATATCGATATAAGGAAAGTGCCTTGAGATTTGTGACAATTAGCTATTGGACACAAGGAAGGCATAGGGAAGTCTAATATTTCATCCTAGGGCAGCCCAATAAGTCCCAAAAGTTGTCTTGGAGCCCAAGTCCAATAATGAATAATTTATGAGTTTTTTAAAAAGAAAAGAAAAAGGAATAAAGTGAGAATTAGGGTTTGTACTCGTGGGACCCACAATACCTCACACAGGGCATCCAAGGTAAGGGGAAGAGAAGATTTTTTTTATGTGATCTTATCTTAAGTTGTCTTGGTGGGAAAGTTTGATGTAATGAAAAATAATAAATGATGAGATAAATATATGAACTTTTACAGACATTTAGTTAACATGTCAAACTTCTTTTTGACATCAAGAACACATTATTTTGATGTCTGTACTAAGAGAACAAATTTTCCTAAGTAAGGAACTAGAATCTATTTTCAGAATTTTTGATAAAATGAACAGTAATATTTAATGATTAAATTGTATTAATTGCCTAAGTATTTGGTCTGTACATTATTTTTTCCTTAAATTTTAAGATGTTATCTTCGCGTAGCTTTTTAAACCACTTCATTTTGATTTATTTAGAATTAATTATGATTTTTCTACGTTCATCGCTGAATCTGGAATACCATATGAACAGTAACTCAGTAAGAGTAAAATTCCATATTTAGCGAATGGACTTCTAAGGTCTTGTAAGTAGTTCTAAATGCTATTGAATGGTCCCTAAGATGTACAAAAGTAAGGATATTTCAACCAATGATGCCTTCACTCCAATGGTTAGAAGTCTAAGTACTTTGCATTGATGAAGAAACAACTAACAGACTGAACTACAACTTTTGAATTTATTACATTCTCTGTTTCTTCATTATTATGTAACTTGACATTATTGAGCTTTAGGGTTTATCATCATATTTACTCTTTGAGACTGATTATGAATATTTTTCATTCATTCTATAGGCTTAAGAGATTGGTTATCTTAAGTTAGGGTTATAACCATATGGGAAGTAAGAGGAGTGATTGAGTGAATCAATTATTGTACTAAGGTGCCAAGAGCTCATTCAAATCTTGGGGTATAGTTAAAAATCACAGAAGGCCTTTGGGGACTTGGCTTAGGACAAGAGGATTGATATAAACTAGGATACACTAACTTATGTTGATTTTTCTATCCCTAGGTGAAATTTTTTTATCCCTATTCTTTTTATTCAATCATATTCTTATTGTCTTTGAGTTTTAAACTTTTGTTAAAAATTTCAAAATACCAAATTCACCCCTCTTGGGTGTATCTTCCTAGACTAACATTTAGTATTAGATCAGGTTTCTTGAAAAATATCTTACAATCTAAGAGAGATCAAATATCTATGGCAGAATTTGGAGATAGTGTTACTAGAAGGAAGCTCTACCACAAAGCCTCCAAGTTTCAATGGAGAGAACTTTACGTTCTGAAAAATGAGAATAAAGACCTTCAACAAAGCTTCTGAGTATGGTCTCTAAGATTTCATACATGATGGAAACTACATTCTAACAAAATTTGTTGATGGAGTTAAAGGTCCGAAGGAGCGAAGTGAATATAATGATGATGACTAAAAGATGATATTACTCAATGACAAGGACATTAATATTATAACATATACCTTAAGTTAAAAGGAGTATTTCCGGGTGTCCAGTCTATAAACAGTTAAGGAGATATGGGAAGCCCTAGAAGTAGCCCACGAAGGAACCTCTAGTGTTAAAGAAAACAGAGTCAACACTCTCAAAATGGAGTTTGAGCTTTTCCAAATGGCTAATAGAGAAAGCGTTCGAGACATGAAAGTAAGATTTTAGCATCTCATCAACCATTTGACAACTCTTGGGCAATCATATAGCTTAAGAGATCAAGTATGTAAGATTCTCGATAGTCTTACGAAAGAATAAGAGCCAAAGGTCACAGCCATTGAAGATACTAAAGGTGAATCCATGAGATTTGTCTGTACTCTATTTGGAAGTCTAACTGAATATGAGATAAAATAGAAATACAAGATATCAAAGAAAAAAGCATAAAATGAATTGCTCTTAAAGCTAAAGAAAGTGATTTTGATGATAAAGAGCTCAAAGATGATGAAATGGGTCTCATAGTCCAGAGATTCAAGAAATTCTATAGAAACTGAGCAACTAGACAATTTCAACCAAAGAAAGGTGCTTCATCATGAAATGAGCAAAAAGATTTGATTGTCTGATTCAAATGAAAAAAGCTAGGCCACATCAAAGCCGAATGTCCTTAACTCTCCAAGAAAGGCAAAGAGAAGAAGAGATAAAAGTTTCAGAAGAGGAGAGCATTCATTTCATCAATCTAGGGAGAAAGCTCTTTAAAAAGTGAATAGAGCGACAACAATGAAACAATAAATATCTATCTAGTGGCTCAAGAAGAAAATAATTTAGAGACAGAGGAGGTAATAAATGTTGTGCCTACCTATGATGAATTACTTCCCAAATATAATCAATTACATTCTAACTTCATCAAATTAGCAAAACAGTTAGTAAACTCTAAGAAGAATATTCAAAGTTTATAAGAAAAGATAAGTGTAACACCTGAGGTTGTATCAACCTGTGCTATGTATAAGGAAATAGAAAAGAAAAATAGAGAGTTAACCAAAACTCTAAAAAAAAATCACTATAGGTAGTGAAATACTTAATGTTATGCTTGGGAATTAGAGATGTCTCTGATAAGTTTCGAATAAGATATGATCCTAACTTAGTCAAAGAATCCCATACTTTATTGCCGACAAGGCACGTTGATATCAGGCACTATTTTATAAGAGATCACATGCAGAAAAAAGATATAAAAGTTGAATTCATCCCAACTCATCTTCAACTAGTAGATATTTTCATCACACCACTTGCTCAGGATCAATTTAACTACATCAAGAGAGAATTGATAATGGTAAATCCTAATGAGCTGTAAGGATTTTTTTTTTATAATAAAAATACAAAGTTTTTGTTTTAAACTTTTTTTAGTCTTTATCTTCTCAAAATAATCGTTCAAAACTTATGTTTTGATGATTAAAGTTGCTAACTTAAGCTTTAGAGTGCATAGTTAAATTTTTACAAGATGCTCTGTTATTGAATTGAAAAACAGAAGCTAAAATAGGATGGATTAATCCAACACTTATTAATGGAAGGAGGTAACTCTATCTATGTTGAAATATATGGTAAATGTATTATTCTTGTAAAGTTAATCAATTAATAGTTTGATTAATTGAAATTAATCAAATACCTAGTCGATTAATCAATGAAAAATGGTGATATATGTGTGCTTATATGTCAAATTAATCGCTTAACAGTTCCATTAATTGACATTAATCAAACATCTAATTGATTAATCATGTTTAAAAATATTTTAAAAGTTGTTTTACTTTAAGAATATTGATTAAATACTCGACTAATGTTAATTAATTGGATATCTAATGAATTAATGGATATTGACTATGTGTTAAATGTTATTTTTCTTGAGAATTAATCGATTGACTATTCGATTAATGTTAATTAATCAGATGTATAATCGATTAATCAATGCTTAATCTGTGTTAGATGTTATTTTTTTTAATTCAATTAATTATAATTAATCGAACACCTAATCAGTTAATTTGTCTCTGTATATGCATATTTGATTAAATTAATCGCTTACTTAATCGATTAAATATCAAGATTTATTAGCTATTACATGACTCTTTACTATTCAACTCGAGAACTAATAGCCTAATCTCCAATCTCTCTCACTTTCAATCATAAAAATTCATCAAATTAGTTTGTGGGATAGCTTGTACACCCTCTACAGATCAAAACCCACCAAAAATACCCACAAATTCCTCCATTTCACCGATCAATCACTCAAATCACATGCATTATGGCAAGAACAAAAACCACAAATGTCGATGGGTGTGAGCCTAATCCTTCCAAATCAGTTTCCAACACTCCTTAGGCTTCAATATTGAAGGAAAAGAAGAAATAGCAGGCTAAAGTAGCCAAAGATAGCCCAAAGGTGTTAATGGGAAAGGGCAAGGTTCTAGCAAGCAAGGTGCCAGCAAAGGGAACAACCAAAGAAAATAACAAAGTCTAGATCACTGAGCCTTATACACATTCTACTTCAAAGAGAAAGGCTAGGTTACAATAGAGCAACTCTAATCCAGAGTTTACTGCCATGCTAGAGAAGACTATAAAGATTGCCACTGAGTCTCTTGGTAAGAAATAAAGGACACTAAGGAAGCCTACTACCACACAAGCTTCCTTAGATTCTCATCCATTAACTTTGCCTTTCCTACAAGGTAATTTAGACTTAGATGTTAATATGGCTAAATTTAAGTCAGAGTTTAAGGAGAGGAAGTGTTGCCCAATAGTCTATATGGATATCCCTACCCTTAAGGCTGACCAGAAGGTCAATTTGGACTTGATAGAGCCTTTAGATCACTTTAAGAGCTGGCTTAAGATAAGTGAACCATATAGTCTAGAAATAGTTAAAAGATTTTACTGTAATATAGAAATATTTGATACATTGGATAAAGATAAAAATATTGTGGATAGTCATGTAACTACTAGGTTAAGAGGTCGGGAGATCAAGCTTGACTCTAGTGTAATCAATCAGATCATAGGTGCTCTTGCTTCAATACCAATGAAGCATATAGATCATGACAAGGCTTATCATATCCTTTTACATACCAATAAGCCCTTCCCTCCATCTATATCCTTCACCCTAAGTCAGATGTGTGATTTTTATCACATTATCCACTATATCTACTCTCAGTATATGATCATCAAGTCTACTAGCTTCACCTACCTTAACCAATAGGATTAATTACTCTGCCAAGGATAGTGAGTAGAGAGAAGCTCAACTTATGAGCTTTCATATATAGCTAGATGAGAGAGTTTTATCTGAGCTGGACAAGGAACACTTATATGCCATTTCTACAGCTTTTCTCAAGCACCAAACATCTATCACTTAGAGGGAAGAAAGAAGGAATAAATTGGCGCCTTTGTGGTAATACAACTGAAAAGAATAAAGATAAATCTTCCCTATAATGCTAATAAGAGCATGACCTCCAAAGACTACCAAGACAAGTAGCCTACTGCCACTTCTTCTCTTCCTCAGGATGAAGGTCACTCATCTGTTGGACCTCAAGTATCTACTGCACTATTATTTCTGGGTACATCTATTCAGAGGTGCCTTCATACTGAGTTTACTGAGCTAAAGAGTAGACTCATAGCCTCAATGAAAGAGGCTAAAAATATTCATAAGAGGTGTAGCTAGGGGATCCAGATATTACTTGAGATACATATAAGGGATTTTTAAGGTTTTAATGAGGAAGTTAGAGATAGGCAAGGGGCCATATTAGAGATACAAGAGGTTATCTACTAGAAGTGTCTAATATGAAGAACATTCTATTGGCTTATCTGAATAACATTGGAACTTCCTTATTAGAGGAGAACTCAGGGATCAGGCCCCACCATTAAAGCCTCAGCATGTTCTTGAAGCTCCTGTCCCCTTACCCATTCTGCTTCAGCTTTAGAGCCCCAAGCATCAGTGATTCCTACTTACTCACTACCAATACCTTTCTTTCAATATCCACAGCACCTGACCTTCCATTTCCCCATCTTCCTTTGGTCATTCCTTTATCCCTAACCCAACCCTTTTAAATGATATCAAAAATAGGGAGAGAGGAAGTGAAGAGGAGAAGGAATCTCCTCTAGACTTCATTGACTATTTATTTATATTTTTTATTTTATGCTTTGTGTAACTATGGAATTTTAATGATATGACTTACTTTGAAATTCAAGTTATGCTAATGGTATTCTAGTTGTATTTTGATTCTTATTGTTTGACTTTTAATTATTTTAACTCGATTTTGTCATCATAAAAAATAGGGAGAATGTTATATGCAATGTTTTCATGATGTCAAAAGTAACTCAAATACTTGAGTTGTTTTGTGCTCAAACGATGTCAAAAATGATCTAAAATAATAAGTTATTTGTGTGGTTATGTCATATCTTGATTTTTAAGCTTAAAGTTGAGATAAAGATCTCAATGGAATGATTTACAATATTAAAGCCCAAGTAAGGGTAAGCTCATAATTTTAAAAAAGTCCCAATGACATAATAGTCATTTTGAGGACAAAAGTGACTAAAGTGAAAAGTCTAAAGGTTAAATGGTTCCAAAAGGAAGTAGATATAATTTTTAAGCTACTAAGTGTAATTATAGAAAGTTCAGGGGTTAAAGTATAATATTCAAAATTTCAAGTGGCAAAATGGTAATTATTGAAAGTTGAGCAAAAAAAGGCCAAAAAATGCCTAGAATTAGTTTAGTCACAAATTTTCCCAATAAATAGAGAAAACTATTCTGATCAATTTAACGCAATACAGAATTTTGATTTGATGTCCTGAAAAATTGATATGAATTTATGAAGAAAGGGGAAATTAATGTAGTATTCTTTGGACCTCAGAATTAAGTGAAATTTGAAAATAAAGTCTTATAATTAATATGAGAATTTATGAAACTGACATAACTCAAAAAGGAGTTATGTAGCATTTATTATGAAATTTACAGTGAATTAAAACAACCGATAAATACGTTTCGGGGGAATTTCTCAAGAGTTGAGCTTATGAAGGAAGTGAACCATGTAGAGAGACCAAAAGGGTTCCTTATAGGCCTAATAATATTTTTAGATAAATATGTCGGTCAGGGCTAATAAAGATTTAGAAAAATATAGAATTACGAAAATGCTATTGAGTATGCCACTATATTGTGTCATTGAACTAGAGATAGACAAAGGGCATTTTGATCATTTCAATAAGGTTATACAATTAAGAAGAGTTCCTAGAATAGTTGACCAAGGTTAGGAAATACTCTGATGATGTGTGAAAAGACGATAATGCCTTTGAGATATTAAAGTGAAATCGGACACCCATAAAGGTTTTTGAGGAAATGTAGGAATTGTTATCAAGACTTATAGGTCTAAAAAAATTATGAGATTTTGTAAGGAATTCATTTTATATTAGAATGAATTTTTAAAAATGTTAGAATCATTAAAAGAGGTGTCTACCATTTATTTTAAGATCAGGATAATTTAAGGATATCGGTATAAGGAAAGTGCCTTGGGATTTATGCCAATTATCTATTAGACCCAAGGAAGGCTCAAGATTTCGTCCTAGGGAAGCCTGATAGGTCCCAACAGTTTTCTTGGAACACAAGTCCAATAATGAATAATTTTTAAATTTTTGAAAAAAAGAAAAAAACGATAAAGGAGAATTAGAGTTTTGCA
Organism: Leucaena leucocephala; assembly: GCA_037074615.1. NCBI lineage: Eukaryota > Viridiplantae > Streptophyta > Magnoliopsida > Fabales > Fabaceae > Leucaena > Leucaena leucocephala. The sequence goes on along the minus strand of CM073515.1, from coordinate 18,291,126 downwards.
CATGGTGGGGGTCCCACAAGCTTTACACATGGCACCAAGAAGACGAAAGGAAGATTATCCCATGTGTCAAAATGTAATAAAATAATATAAGAATTAACCTAATGATGAGTAAGCTTAATTAATCCAAAAACCAACAATCAAATTCAAGATTAAGCCATTATAATAATTAGGAAATATGAGGACATTATGGACCCAAGGTGCCAAAATTTTAGCTATAAATACCCCTCCCATTCTTCACAAAATTGTGCCCCCTTGGTTCCCTTGGAGAAACTCTTGTCATTTCAAAACTCAACCAAGATAAAGGCAATTCAAGGCACTTAGAGATTTAGTCAAGGCATAAGGTAAGTGATCCTTCCTAGTTTATTTATGTGTTTTGGAAGGTCAAAACCTAGGATTTAGTGGTTTGAAATTCCATTAAACTCAGAGTATTCTTGCTATCAAAATTGTAAGTTGAAGGAGGCAAAAGGAAATAAAGGTAGAACTAGGTGATTAAGGTTTAGATAAGTTGGTTTTGATGATTGATTATTGAATTAAGTTGTGCTGTTGACTTTGTCATTGATGGAGACATTCAGCCTAGGTCTGTTATGGACCAAGAAGAATGAATTTCAATGATATAATAGTTCTATTGAATTTATATGATGATTTTGTGTAGGATTAGAACCTTGGAAGCATTATAATTGAAAGTTGTAATTTTTAAGTCTTCTATATTACTGTTCATATGCATGAACAATGATTGGAATTTCATAATTTTGATGTTTCTAATGGTTTGAAAATGAAAAATTGTGCGGGATAAAGTAGAGAAACAAGTATTGGAAGTATTAGAATCAAAATGAGAATATTTGAAAGAATTATGTACATGTTTTTTGTTCTATCCAGCAGGCCATGAAAGAGTTATAATTTCATGATTTTAAGTTCATAAATAGATTTAGAAGATGAAATTGTATAGGGTAAGTCAAGATACAAATTAATTCAAAGGACATGACAATTAACCACAAATTAAGAAATATAGGGGTTAATTGATTAAGTTAAGTTTAATGTCCTTATATGCCAATTGAGTTGAATCATGATGAATGAATGAATATGTGATGTTTAGGATTTAATTTTTGTATTCAAGAAGACAAGCTTACTTTAAGGAAAGGTGACAAGAAAGGGGATAAGGAAAAAGTAAAGCATTAAGGTAGTAAACTTACCTAAACTTGTATGTGTTGAATGTATAGTTCATTGTGTTATGGCTTGATTGATATTGTTTATATGTAAATGTTGAAGCTCTGTGCTATGATTACTTTGGCTAATTATATTTCATATGTTACATGGAAATATGCACATTACATTATGTTGACACAATCACAAGTAAGTACTAATACCAATCATTTATGCATACATTGTGTAGTAGTTTTACTACTAATATTTCCTGAGAAATCTCACCCTAAATTATATCTCCAATCAGCAGGAACCTCAAGCATGATATATGATGAATGTTAGATGATGATATGGTTTACTTGTATGGTTATGTTATAGACAAGTTTTGGGATAAATGTATGTAAAGTTGTTAAAATTCTGCACTTGAACAAAAGATAGTTTTGAGCTATGACACTTGGTCTATAATTAAAAATAGTTAATTATGTAATAAATGTATGATATTTTAGCAGTAGTTAGCAAACATGCTAAGCTTCATTTTGACACCAAGTACACCTTATTTTGATGTCTATACAAAGAGAATGAAATTTTTAAAATTAGGGACCAGAATATGTTTTTCATAATTTTTGACCAAAGAAACTATAAATTTTGACGTCAGAATTTACTCAGTTGACTGATTAATTGGTTTAAGAAGTTATTTTTCCATTAAACTAAATTATGTTAGCTTCAATTATTCTTTTGAACAATTTCATTTTGATTTTTCTAAAATTAATTATAATTTTTTGAAGTTCGTCGCTTAATCTAAAATTACCATAGGAACAGTACTCATAAAGAGTGAAATTTCAGATTTTGTAATTGAACTTCAATGGACTTGTAAGTGGTTCTTAATGCTACTGAATGGTTCCTAAGACATATGAAAGTAAGGTGTTACATTTTTGGTATTAGAGCAGAAGTTTCTGACATCAGATAAGATAATTCCAAGACCTTAAACCTGAGAAGTTAATATTATGTTAATGTTATGGTACTTAGTGGGAAAGTTAGTATCACTTAAGTTTGGATCTTAAGTGAACCAAGAAGATCCCTTCCCTATAATTGGTTCATTACTTAAAGTAGGATTTACATAAGGAATCTTAGAAAGAGAATTTTTAGAGAAAGATATGTTCCAGTCGTGACAAAAAGAACATAGAGCTATCTGGTTGTGATGAGTGGAATAAGATGATTGCGATAAAAGTTCACAGAGAACATGAGTTGTGACTAGCCAATACTCAAGCCATGACTAGGATGCATAGAGAATTGATAACAAGAATAAAGGTGCCAAACTCTAGTTGATAAAGATGGCCACAGGGTGTCGACAAGGTAGATGATACAAGGTACAGAGATATGGAATATCAATTTAAGATAATGTTCAAAATTATATCCTCCGTGTGATCACTAGGAGTCTATCTACATGATGAAAGACTTTATTCAGCAAGTCTTTACTGAACATAATGATAAGAAGTTAGATTGAGATTTTCCTATGAATGATCCTAGTATATGGCCAAAAGTTAGAAATGTGATGGTTAATAGATAGAGAGCTAATGTTCCCAAAATAGAGGGACCTAATCACAAAGAGATGGTAACCTAACAGACCTAGGGTAGAGCACCCTGGAGAACAGAAGCAATAGTAGTAGATGATTAATGAGATCCATGCGACTCAAATTCACCAGGAATAAGAAAAATATTAGAAAGGAACCATAGTGCAGTCAAGAATAGACTGGGACTGATATATAGATAGGAAAAGTTAGTTCATGGATTGAATTCTATGCTACGAAGAAATAATTTTTCTCAGGTAATTGCAGAAGTTCAACAAAGTGGTAGATGTATGAAACATTAGAAAAAGAAGTTTATGATGTCTAGAGAGAGAAAGGAGCCATAATTTCAAAGATAAAGAGACTCCCTATTCTTTATGTAAGAAAGAGCAATGAAGGGTTGAGTCTATACCCTAGTAAGAGGGTAACGTGGTAGCCTAAATGAAATAAATAAATGACTCAAGTTCCTGAATGAATGATCGGGATATGGGAGATAATAAAGGGAAATAATACTTTAAAGTTTACTTAGTTAATTGTTAATTGCAGTGGGCATATAATTGATAGTTGAGCAAATTATGTGATGATAATATGGCTTATATTGCCATAAGTTATGATGAGCAGTTGCATCTCCTTGCAGTTGTCATATGATGACATGCATGTTAGAGAATGCTTAAATGATTGTATCTCCTTGCATATTATGCATGTTAGAGAATGATATGATGAATGAATACTTTCTTTTCGCATTACATGCAGGGCATAGTAGATATGATGAGAAAGTTTTGAAAAAATTATGTTGCTCCCATACCATATGACATGCAATAGGAATGTACCTAGGATGATAGACAGTCTCAATAAGTAAGACAATCCTTATAGTATGATTGGGGTTACTCAGGTATTTCTACAAGCTTGTAAATGTAGTACTTAGGGCCATTTTTTATGTTAGAGTTATAGTAAGTGACAAGTGGATAGTAATGCTATGATTCTATCAAAAGAAATGGTATACCGAAAGAGTAAAAGATAATAGTAAAGAGATTGCTTTTAGATCACTCTTCAGATAAGAGTTAGATATGAAACAGATGGCTCTCAGATAGAGCTAGATTCAGATGAGTTCATATACTCTTCAGGTAAGAGTTAGATCTGGGACAAATTGCTTGCAGTTAAAGCACAAGATTGAAATGAGAATGATGAAGCCATAGTAGCATAATGCAATGGCAGGTGGTTAGACCCTGATTGACAAGGCCATAGCCCATGGTAAACCACAACAGAGTATGAAAGATGAGAATGTACTCTTGAGTAAGAGAGGAAATAAGTAAAGTCTTAATGAATAATATGGGCTACTGAATGTATTTCTTAAAAATATTTATTGATTGAGTTACCAACAAGTGAAAGTGGTTAACCTTATAACTTAGTCTGTTGGTTTTACGATCTTCTAGAGATGATAACACAGTACAACAACATTATAGAGGATTTTGGGGGATCACAGTTAGATCCTAACATGGCTCCAGGGTCACAGTTAGATCCTGAAAAGGCTTATGGTTGATCATAGTTAGATCCCAAGGTCATAGTATACCTAATCTAAGGAAAGTATGAGCTAAGAAGCTATGAGTACATTGTAGTAAATCTCTAGAAAGATGATTACCAAATACGAAGTTAAGGTAAGGAAGCTTCACGAGTTGATTAACTCCTGCATAAAAACTATTTATAATGTTTTTTCTTATATATCCTTTATTATAATAAGACTGAACTTAGTTTTCCCTTAAACAAAGACGAAGTCCAAGTTCAAGTCTGAGTACTGATATTCAAAAGTTTATGGAAGTATGCCTGAGGAACAGAGAAGAGAACCCCATAAGTTTTGAGAACAAAGAAGTATATATGAATAGATAGATCTTTTAGATAAGGATAACGAGATTAAAAGGTTATAGAGACTCAAAGAAAAATGTCCAATGCAGAGTAAAGATAGAATGCAATTATATGAGAAAAGGTGTAAATGTTACATAAGTTTGGCATAGGTACACTGTAACATCCTTACTTTTATACAACTTAGGGACCATTCAGTAGCATTTAGAACCACTTACAAGACCTTGGAAGTCCATTAGCCAAATCTGGAATTTTACTCTTTCTCGGGTTACTGTTCATATGGTATTCCAGATTACGCAATGAATTTCAAAAAATCATAATTAATTCTAGAAAAATCGAAATGAAGTGGTTCAAAAAGCCACATGAACATAACATCTTGAAGTTTAAGGGAAAAATAATTTCTAGACCAAATGATTAGCCAATTGATACAGTTTATTCGTTGAAGTTTACTGTTTATTTGATCTAAAACTCTAGAAACAGATTCTGGTCCCTTAATTTGGAAAATCATTTCTCTTGATATACACATCCAAATGAAATGTTACACATATGAATTTAAAGCTCTGGATGTTTTCTACATGATCATAAAATTTAGTGAACTAATTCCTTCATTTACTTGGTCAAACTGAAGCCACAACAAAACTGCTTCAGGACCTACGTTTTTACCATTTCAGTTTCTTTTCCTTCATTTCCAATAATTGTTTCAGCATGCTCAAGCCATCAAATAAGCTTCTTAACATTCATATACATCATGTACATATTCCATAAGTATTACAATAGTTTCATCACATAAATGGACACCTTACATGGCATTTACATACATAGACAATTTATAGTATATGCTAAAATCTCAATACTTCACTTCCTTTCTTCCATTCTTTAGCTCTTCTCCATACATACCTTTTCTTCATGCTTGACCTAAATTGGTTGGTTATGGGAGAGTGAGATTCTAGGGAATCTCAGTAGCAAACATTACCACTTAAATATGCAAGATGGATGCTAATGCATGATATGTAATTTCATTAAACTTTATTTGATTAGTGACATGCCAACATGCTACAAACTTTTACATAAAGTGCATGGCCATGGAACCATGTTATTCACAATACATTCAACATCATTTATCATGTCACAACATCATTCAAATAACATATACATGTCAACACATAAGCATACCACATCAAGCACATAAAGAGATAAGTTCACTACCTTGCACTTAAGCTTTTCTCTTGATCTTTAGCATTTGCTCTCTAGCTTTCCAACCAATAAGCCTTTATGTCAATCACTTCCCAACATCTTCTTGGATGTTTCATGGTCCTAAACACATTCATATTCATCACATAATTCATTAGGACTCATGAACTCCAACCATGTTCAAGACTAACTTTGTTACACTCTTTATTATCATAACTTTATATAATATTCACTAATCCACTTGGATCTTGAACCAATTGATGTCTTGACTTTACCCTACATAATTTCATCTTTTGAACTCATTTATGAGCTTAGAATCATGAAATTCCAGCTCCTTCATGGCATGCTGTACAGAATTGAACATAAGCACATAATTCTTTCAAAAATTCTCATTTTGATTCTAATGCTTCCCATACTTGTTTCTCCACTTTACCCCACACAACTTTTCATTTTAAAACCATTGGAACCATCAAAATCATGAAATTCCAATCACTGTTTATGCGAGTGAACAGTAACCGTAAGGAATCTCAAAGACTACAACCTTGAGATTTTAATGTTTCCAAGGTTCAAAACCTTTCCAATCCTACACAAAATCATCATACAAACTCAATGGAAGCATCAAATCATTGAAATTCAATTTCCTTCCCTCATGAACAGTGCATACCAAACAGGGCACACCATGACAAAGTCAAGAATATCAATTTGATTCAACAACCAACCACTTAACTAGCTTGTTTAAGCTTTAATCATATGGTTCTAACTTTAATTTCTTCTTTCCCCTTTCATCTAAGGTTTTTGGGCAGCACCTTCCCTTAGAGAAAACTCAACTTTTTCCCCATGAAAACCCTAAGTTCAAGCTCCCAAATCAAAGGAGAATAAGTTAGGAAAGATTGCTTACCTTTAATCTCTAGCTTGCTTGAACTTTGGAACCTTGAATCTTCTTTGTCTTGGCTTGAGTTTCCATTTTGCAAGAGTTTCCCCAAGGGTCCATGAACCCACGGTTTGCTGCAGAATGAGGGGGTATTTATAGCCAAAATCCAAGAAAAATGAATGGCCAAGATTGATTTGGTTACTATTTGATCTAAAGGCCCACATTTAATCTTGGATTTAACTTTTTCATAAAATAATAATTATGACATCATGTGGGACAGCTCAAGGGACAGCTCAAGGGGTTAGGTGGCGTGCTCATAGTGTAAGGAACCTTCTGGAGAAATTCCAGTCCAATCCGGTACCGATCAGTGCAGTTTCACAACAACCGGACTGTGTTCTGTTGCTAATTTTTTATAATATACCAGGATATGTATTCTATCCTGGAAATTAATGTATAGGTTTCTCATACCATTGAAAATGTTAGATTGAGTTTTTATCTGCCATCCATCCCTTAGGAAATGACCAAAATACCCTTGGTGTCCTTTCTTGCACTGTACTGACCCTAAGGGCATAATTGTCATTTCACCCCTTCTTGTACTGTCTCAAGGCATATATTGACTCAACTAATCATATTTATACCATGTACCACGTTTTTAGCCTGTCCCAGATGACCAAAATGCCCTTCATCCATCTCTGGTATAATCTGGGCATCCAGGGGCATTTTCGTAATTTCGCACTTATCCTGGACTGCTATGTACTATGGCCCACTTAACTGTCTAGTCATCACATTGGGCCTACTATGGCGCCATTTGGGCCTTGGTTTGGGTTCATTGCCTTTATGCCCTTTATGGCACAAATCCCAAGACACCTCTCCCGATCCTATTTATTGGGTATTCTATTCTACCATAAAATCCCGTAAGAATTCTACAGGATTCCTTTTCTGACTCTGTCATTTGATAAATTCATATATTAAATATAAGAATTTACAGTAAAGTTTCATCTGATTCTGAGATATGAAAAATACTGCAATAATTCCTGCTGACTTCAGGAATTTATATCAATTAATCGGGATCTCAAATCAAAATTTTATGTTGCGTTAAACTGACCGGAATAATTATGTCTATCTACTGGTAAAATTTGATTCTGATCTGATTCTGACCATTTTTAGCCTGTTTTGGCTCAACTTTTCCATAATTACATTTGGGTCCCTGACTTTTTACTTAATTATATTTAGGTCCCTAAACTTTTAGAAATTACCACTTTTGGCCCAACATGTATTTCTACTTTAACTTTTGGCCTTTAACCTTTTCCAATTTGCGTTTAGGTCCTTCTCTTTCTTTAAGACTTATCTAACCTTTATTATTTCGTCTGATCTTCAACATAATCCTTTCTAAACCTCTTTCCACTATCAATACTATACAGATAGGGAAAATTTAGGATATGACAGTTCTACCCCCCTTAAAATAAATTTCGTCCTCGAAATTTACTCAACATCTTAGTTAATAATTGGGGTATCTATCTCTTAAAATAAACGTCTTAGCAGAGTACTTTTTATATCCGCAATTCTTCATATTTTACTATGGTCATTCTTCTATTATGAATCAACTCAAGCAGAGTTGACGTCCAGTTCATTCTATTACTTTCTTGCTACGCATCTATCTGCATATGGACTTCTCACTATGCTGGACTTGTGAGTAGTGTCCATTTCTTTCATGTCAAACTCCCTCGAATATTGCTATATTCTGGAGCTTCTACCAACTCTTCATCATATTTCTTAGGGCAATCACTTATTGCTCATTTGAGTATCTAGCGGAATTCTCTAAATATCTGTAAACTTTAACTCTCATTCTCATATCATCATACATTCTTATCATCTTTAAAAACTCATCATAATACAGAGAGAGGACTTATATCATTATTCTTTCTTTCATTGCTCTACTGCTAAATAGGATCACGTAGGAGCATATAGGAGCACATACTCTAACATGCATAATGCCTGGACAACATGCTGCAGGACTACATACCTGCTTACGAATGCAAAGCTCTAACATCGGAGCTTGCACAGCTTTATCATATAAAGCTTGCACTGCTCTAACATTCGGAGCTTTAGCATATTTTACAAACATAACATAACATAACATAACATAATGCCTGGCACTTTATGCAAAGAGTGAAAGCTCTCATTTGCTCTTTCATACGTAACGTATCATTCAAATGTCTTACCCCTTTTAGCAGGGAGCCTCTCTACCTGTTTACAAGGCTAGCTATTATGCCACTTTGTATTGCATTTCTCAATACACTTTTCTCATAACATATCTCAGTTTGTATCTTTTATATCATAACATGACATATCTAGCCACATCTGGCTATATCATAGTCTATCTTTCAAATCCATTTCATTTGGATTTAACATAAGGGTTCTAGTCTCTTATTATTCATAGCCCTTTTTAGCTTTTCATAGCTCTTTCTATCATCTTACATAGCTCTGTGCACATATGCCAATTTCAATGGCATTTACACACTTTTCCATCACTTCCTAGGAGGTCACCCATCATTGAATTATCCTTACCTGAGCACGCTTAACTAAAATGTGCAGATAAAAATCTGAAGCACTGGTGCTTACAGGCTTCAACTCTGGTACTTTATTATCTTATACCCATCTTATACTATCTCTTTTGGGTCTATCTGGCCTTCTAATCTCTTTATCCTCATCTGGAGGATTTACTTGTCTCTTATTTTCTGTAATCTTATCATAAGGATCTCTTCCTATATCTTACGTAATATTCCCATAAATCCTTGGGACTCAGCATTAACAGCTTTAACTTTGATCACTTAGTTCCTGATACGTGTAAGGAAATTCTGAATTCAATCCCTGATAGTAATAAGGCTATCTGAAACTAGCATCATGTGTACTCTCTCTGTTATGAGTTAATCAACTTGTGAAGCTTCTATACCTTAACTTTTCCTTGGTATTCGTCCTTCCAAAGAAATACTGTACTTATGGCTCATTACTTTCTTACTCTAGTCTTGGTCTACTGCGACCCTCGGGATCTACTGCGATCAACCGTAAGCCTTTCAGGATCTAACTGTGAGCATGTGAGCTATACTAGGATCTAACTGCAATCCTCCAAAATTTACTGGATTCTGTTGTACTGTATTCTCATCTCTAGAAGACCTAAACCAACGGACAAAGTTACAAGGTTAGTCACTTCCACATAGTTATTAACTCCACAGATAATTCCCCAAAAATTGTCACAGAAGTCAATATTATCCATCAAGACTTCACTCATTTCCTCTATCACTCAGGAACATCTCATATCATTCTCATACTTTATAACTTACTAGATCCATCACTGCAGAGAGCTATATAGGCTCTACCATGAACATATCTATCATCAGCTATTTATTCATCTCATCAGAGGGACCTTACTCTATCTGAGTTATACTATCCCATATCTTGCCTTTATTTCAAAAGCAATCTTACTCTATTGCAAGAGCAATCTAGCTCTATTGCAAAAACATTAACTTACATTACTTAGAATTTACTCCTTCTTTGAGCCATATCATTCATACATGTTACCCCTATTGAAGGAATACATCCTGAGTATCATAATCATTTATCATAGCATACTCAACAAGCATATTATGCAAGGAGATGCAATCCTTTAAGCAATCTCTAACATATGTGTCCTCATATGACGACTGCAAGGAGATACAACTTCTCATCATAGCTTATAACAACATATGCAATATCATTATTACATACATCTGCTCAACCATCCCTTATCACCTGAATCACTAGGTCCTGATCATTTATTCAGGTACCTGAATCATTTACTTGTTTCACTTAGGCTGCCATATCACCCTCTTACTAGGGCATAGGCTCAACCCTTCTTTACTCTTTCTTACATAAGGAATAGGGGAGTCACTTCATCTTTGAATCTATGGCTACCTTACTAGGCCATATTTATTCTATCATATCATCCCTTATTGCCTGTAAGATTTCTATGTCTCTAGCCTGAAGGATTTATGTGTCCTTGGCCTCACAACAATCCATAACTGAGTCAGCTATTCTCTTTCAGCTAATTGAGGAAGGTTTAGCTCCTATCTTTATGCCATTTGTACTTTTATGTTTCTCTTATCCTCCTGGATTACTAACAGGCGAGAAAGTATCTCTTATTAAGCCTCAAGGTTCATATGAATGAACTCGATTAAGTATCCATCAAAAGAGTTCTCTTCCCTTAACTCTAACCCTTAACTTCATGCTCACCTTTCTCTAATTGAGAGAAATGCTTCTTTTAAACTTTTTGAGAAAAACTTCTCAAGTGAGCGGATAATTCTCCATCTCATATGTAGTAACTTCTGTGCCTCTCTGTATCTCTTAACTCTTTCTGTCTATCAATCTCAGTCTACTCTGGACTAGACTATGATTCTTTTCTGGTCTACCTCTAGATCCTGACCAATTCATGTCACTTGGATCTCATTCATCACTTAACATTACTATTTCTGTTCTCTAGGTGCTCTACCCTAGATGTGCTAGGTTATTGTCTCTTCGTGATGGAATCCTTTTGCTTTGGGAACATTAACTTTCTATCTATTAACCATCACGTCTTTAACCTTAGGCTATGTATTAAATCATTCTTAGGCAAGTCTCATTCTAACTTCTCATTATTCTTTTCCGTAAAGACTAGCTGAACAAAGTCTTTCGTACTATAGATCAACTCCTGATGATCATACGGAGGATCTACTGTTGAACCTCTTCTTAAACTGATCTTCTATATCTTAGTGCTTCATACTGTTTAACTTGCCTATACTCTATGCTAAACCTCTAACTGATAGACTTCAGTGAGGTTGGCATCTTTAGTCTCATGACTCTTGACTTACTATTATCTCATACCAGTCCTCTAAAGGATATTAGGTTAATTCCCTCTACTGGATGTCTGTTTATCATTCTTGCTACGGTATTGAGGAACTGCAGATAACTAATTGTTCTTAATCTCTACTTCTGTCCATCCCTTGACCTAGACTGAGTAATTTACTCTCCACAGCTTTCTTTAGACCATATGGTCAATACTATCTGTCTTTAATGAAGAAGGCTGGGTTGACTAGGACTAAGAACATCCCACTGATCTTTCTCTATAAAGTCACATATTCTTGGACTTTGGGAATGGACAAGAACTATCATAGGCTCTGACTGGATGTCTGAATTAGGGGACTGTTGTATCTTAATTATCTTAAATCTATCCTCAAACTCTAGTAGAGGAGGAATAATATATGGTCTACCCATAATCCAGTACCAGTACTCAGCTTCCTCAGCCATAATCTATCATCTCGTAAGAAGGATAAAGCTTATATCAGGGTTAGAGGGCATTCCAACAAACTTATACCGTATAGAGTCACTAGACTCAACATCAATTGGTGCATATTAGGCTTCAGGCTGAATCTCTACATCACCTCCAGACTGCAAGTTTAAGTCTACAGAAACATCTATGGAACATTCAACTGTTGACTTTCCTGACTAATTCCCCATACTCTCCTTTGAACTCTCTTTATTGTCTGAGGGATGATCTTCATATATCACTATTGGTCTGGAGTCTCCCTTATTAATTAAAGCCTCTGACTTAACCTTATGGAATCTCATATATATTCCTGCAATATTTGCTTAATTAAGCAATGTTAACCATCCCATAACATACCCTAACTTAACAAAATACTTACTGTTTAGGGTTAGGGTATGAGTATAATCTCATATCAATCCATAAATAATCTATTCAGAGCATTTCTTAAGCCAGAATCCTATGCTCTGATACCATAATGTAACATCCTTACTTTTATACGTCTTAGGGACCATTCAGTAGCATTTAGAACTACTTACAAGACCTTGGAAGTCCATTAGCCAAATCTGGAATTTTACTCTTTCTCAGGTTACTGTTCATATGGTATTCCAGATTACGCAATAAACTTCAAAAAATCATAATTAATTCTAGAAAAATCGAAATGAAGTGGTTCAAAAAGCTACATGAACATAACATCTTGAAGTTTAAGGTAAAAATAATTTCTAGACCAAATGATTGGCCAATTGATACAGTTTATTCGTTTAATTTTACTGTTCATTTGGTCAAAAACTCTGGAAACAGATTCTGGTCCCTTACTTTGGAAAATCATTTCTCTTGATATACACATCCAAATGAAATGTTCCACTATGAATTTAAAGCTCTGGATGTGTTCTACATGCTCATAAAATTTTGTGAACTAATTCCTTCATTTGCTAGGTCAAACTGAAGCCACAACAAAACTGCTTCAGGACCTACGTTTTTACCATTTCAGTTTCTTTTCCTTCATTTCCAATAATTGTTTCAGCATGCTCAAGCCATCAAATAAGCTTCTTAACATTCATATACATCATGTACATATTCCATAAGTATTACAATAGTTTCATCACATAAATGGACACCTTACATGGCATTTACATACATAGACAATTTATAGTATATGCTAAAATCTCAATACTTCACTTCCTTTCTTCCATTCTTTAGCTCTTCTCCATGCATACCTTTTCTTAATGCTTGACCTAAATTGGTTGGTTATGGGAGAGTGAGATTCTAGGGAATCTCAGTAGCAAACATTACCACTTAAATATGCAAGATGGATGCTAATGCATGATATGTAATTTCATTAAACTTTATTTGATTAGTGACATGCCAACATGCTACAAACTTTTACATAAAGTGCATGGCCATGGAACCATGTTATTCACAATACATTCAACATCATTTATCATGTCACAACATCATTCAAATAACATATACATGTCAACACATAAGCATACCACATCAAGCACATAAAGAGATAAGTTCACTACCTTGCACTTAAGCTTTTCTCTTGATCTTTAGCATTTGCTCTCTAGCTTTCCAACCAATAAGCCTTTATGTCAATCACTTCCCAACATCTTCTTGGATGTTTCATGGTCCTAAACACATTCATATTCATCACATAATTCATTAGGACTCATGAACTCCAACCATGTTCAAGACTAACTTTGTTACACTCTTTATTATCATAACTTTATATAATATTCACTAATCCACTTGGATCTTGAACCAATTGATGTCTTGACTTTACCCTACATAATTTCATCTTTTGAACTCATTTATGAGCTTAGAATCATGAAATTCCAGCTCCTTCATGGCATGCTGTACAGAATTGAACATAAGCACATAATTCTTTCAAAAATTCTCATTTTGATTCTAATGCTTCCCATACTTGTTTCTCCACTTTACCCCACACAACTTTTCATTTTAAAACCATTGGAACCATCAAAATCATGAAATTCCAATCACTGTTTATGCGAGTGAACAGTAACCGTAAGGAATCTCAAAGACTACAACCTTGAGATTTTAATGTTTCCAAGGTTCAAAACCTTTCCAATCCTACACAAAATCATCATACAAACTCAATGGAAGCATCAAATCATTGAAATTCAATTTCCTTCCCTCATGAACAGTGCATACCAAACAGGGCACACCATGACAAAGTCAAGAATATCAATTTGATTCAACAACCAACCACTTAACTAGCTTGTTTAAGCTTTAATCATATGGTTCTAACTTTAATTTCTTCTTTCCCCTTTCATCTAAGGTTTTTGGGCAGCACCTTCCCTTAGAGAAAACTCAACTTTTTCCCCATGAAAACCCTAAGTTCAAGCTCCCAAATCAAAGGAGAATAAGTTAGGAAAGATTGCTTACCTTTAATCTCTAGCTTGCTTGAACTTTGGAACCTTGAATCTTCTTTGTCTTGGCTTGAGTTTCCATTTTGCAAGAGTTTCCCCAAGGGTCCATGAACCCACGGTTTGCTGCAGAATGAGGGGGTATTTATAGCCAAAATCCAAGAAAAATGAATGGCCAAGATTGATTTGGTTACTATTTGATCTAAAGGCCCACATTTAATCTTGGATTTAACTTTTTCATAAAATAATAATTATGACATCATGTGGGACAGCTCAAGGGACAGCTCAAGGGGTTAGGTGGCGTGCTCATAGTGTAAGGAACCTTCTGGAGAAATTCCAGTCCAATCCGGTACCGATCAGTGCAGTTTCACAACAACCGGACTGTGTTCTGTTGCTAATTTTTTATAATATACCAGGATATGTATTCTATCCTGGAAATTAATGTATAGGTTTCTCATACCATTGAAAATGTTAGATTGAGTTTTTATCTGCCATCCATCCCTTAGGAAATGACCAAAATACCCTTGGTGTCCTTTCTTGCACTGTACTGACCCTAAGGGCATAATTGTCATTTCACCCCTTCTTGTACTGTCTCAAGGCATATATTGGCTCAACTAATCATATTTATACCATGTACCACGTTTTTAGCCTGTCCCAGATGACCAAAATGCCCTTCATCCATCTCTGGTATAATCTGGGCATCCAGGGGCATTTTCGTAATTTCGCACTTATCCTGGACTGCTATGTACTATGGCCCACTTAACTGTCTAGTCATCACATTGGGCCTACTATGGCGCCATTTGGGCCTTGGTTTGGGTTCATTGCCTTTATGCCCTTTATGGCACAAATCCCAAGACACCTCTCCCGATCCTATTTATTGGGTATTCTATTCTACCATAAAATCCCGTAAGAATTCTACAGGATTCCTTTTCTGACTCTGTCAGTTTGATAAATTCATATATTAAATATAAGAATTTACATTAAAGTTTCATCTGATTCTGAGATATGAAAAATACTGCAATAATTCCTGCTGACTTCAGGAACTTATATCAATTAATCGGGATCTCAAATCAAAATTCTGTGTTGCGTTAAACTGACCGGAATAATTATGTCTATCTACTGGTAAAATTTGAGTCTGATCTGATTCTGACCATTTTTGGCCTGTTTTGGCTCAACTTTTTTATAATTACATTTGGGTCCCTGACATTTTACTTAATTATATTTAGGTCCCAAAACTTTTGAAAATTACCACTTTTGGCCCAACATTTATTTCTACTTTAACTTTTAGCCTTTAACCTTTTTCAATTTGCGTTTAGGTCATTCTCTTTCTTTAAGACTTATCTAACCTTTATTATTTTGTCTGATCTTCATCATAATCCTTTCTAAACCTCTTTCCACTATTAGTACTATACAGATAGGGAAAATTTAGGATATGACATACACAAGGTTATGTAAGATAGTAAGAAGAGTTAAAAAGGCTATAAAAGTCAAGAGAAAAGTTATGAAATGTAAGGGACATTCTCCTCAGAAAAATTTTTCATCGAGGAATGAATAGAGGTTTAATCCTAAAATTTCAAGGATAAAATTTATTTTAAGGGGAGGAGAATTGTTATATCCTGATTTTTAAATCTAAGGTTGAGGTAAAGATCTCAAAGGAATGATTTACAATGTTGAAAGCCAAGTAACGGTAAGGTCGTAATTTTAGAAAAGTCCCAAGGATATAATGGTCATTTTGAGGACGAAAGGAACTAAAGTAAAAATTCTAAAGGTTAAATGGTAGCAAAAGGAAGTAGAGATAAGTTTTAGGCCATTAAGTATAATTATAGAAAGTTGATGGCCATAAATATAATATTCAAAAGTTCAGGGGCAAAATGCTAATTATTGAAAGTTGAGCCAGAAAAGGCCCAAAAATACCTAGAATTAGTTCAGTCCCAAATTTTCCTAATAATTATTCTGATCAGTTTAACAAAACACATAATTTTGATTTGAGGTCCCTACAAATTTGTATAAATTTATGAAGAAAGGAAAATTAATACAGTATCATATGGACCTCAGAATCAGATAAATTTAGCAGTAAATTCTTATAATTGATATAAGAATTTATGAAACTGACAGAACTCAAAAAGGAATTCTATAGAATTTATTATGGAATTTATATTAGATTAAAATAACTGATAAATATGTTTCGGGGGAATACTCTGATGTTGTGTCATTGAGCTAGAAATATACAAAGGGCATTTTGGTCATTTGACTAAGGTTAGACTATCAAGGATATTTCCAAAAATAGTTGACCAAGGTTAGGGAATACTCTGATGGTGTTTAAAATGATGATAATGCCCTTGAAATATTAAAGTAAAATCATACACTAATAAAGGTTTTTGAGGAAATATAGGAATTGTTATCAAGACTTATAGGTCTCAAAAAATTATGAGATTTTGTAAGGAATTCATTTTATATTAGAATGAATTTCTAAAATGTTACAACCATTAAAAGAGGTGTCTACCATTTATTTTAATATTAGAATAATTTAAGGATATCGATATAAGGAAAGTACCTTGGGATTTGTGCCAATTAGCTATTGGACCCAAGGAAGGCTCAAGATTTTGTCCTAGGGTAGCTCAATAGTCCCAAAAGTTGTCTTGGAGCCTAAATCCAATAATGAATAATTTATGAATTTTTGAAAAAGGAAAAAAAAGATAAAGGAGAATTAGAGTTTTTCACATAGTGGGTCTCACAAGCTTTACACATGGAACCAAGAAGAGGAAAGGAAGATTATCCTATGTGTCAAAATGTAATAAAATAATATAAGAATTAATCTATTGATGATTAAGGTTAATTAATCCAAAAACTAACAAATCAAATTCTAGATTAAGCCATTGTAATAATTAAGAAAAGTGAGGATATTATGGACTCAAGGTGCCAAAATTTTGGCTATAAATACCCCTCCAATTCTTCACAAAACCGTGCCCCCTTGGTTCCCTTGGAGAAACTCTTGTCATTTGAAATCTCAACCAAGATAAAGGCAATTCAAGGCTGTGATTCTTCCTAGTTTGTTTAGATGTGTTTTGGAAGGGTAAAACCTAGGTTTTAGTGGTTGGAAATTCTATTAAACCTAGAGTATTCTTGCTGTCCAAATTATAAGTTGAAGGAGAAAGAAGGAAATAAAGGTATAACTAGATGATTAAGGTTTAGATAAGTTTGTTTTGATGATTGGTTATTAAATTAAGTTGTGATGTTGACTTTGTCATTGATGGAGGCATTCAGCCTAGGGATGTTTTGGACCAAGAAAAATGAATTTCAATGATCTAATGCTTCCATTGAATTTATATGATGATTTTGTGTAGGATTGGAACCTTGGAAACATTAGAATTGAAAGTTATAATTTTTAAGTCTTCTCTGTTACTGTTCACACATATGAACAGTGATTGGAATTTCATGACTTTGATCTTCCTATTGTTTTAAAATGAAAAATTGTGTGGGATAAATAGATAAACAAGCATTGGAAGAATTGGAATCAAAATAATAATATTTGAAAAGTACATATTTTTTGTTCTATCCAGCAGGCCATGAAGGAGCTATAATTTCATGATTCTAAGTTCATAAATGGATTTAGAAGATGAAATTGTATAGGGTAAATTCGATATACAAATTAATTCAATGGACAAGACAATTAAACACAAATTAAGAAAGATAGGGGTTAATTGATTAAGTTTAATGTCCTTATATGCCAATTGAGTTGAATCATGATAAATGAATGAATATGTGATGTTTAAGATTTGATTTGAGTATTCAAGAAGACAACCTTACTTCAAGGAAATGTGATGAGAAAGAGGATAAGCAAAAAGTAAAGCATTAAGGTAGTAAACTTATCTAAACTTGTATGTGTTGAATGTATGGTTGATTGTGTTATGGCTTGGTTGATGTTGTTCATATGTAAATATTGAAGCTCTATGCTATGATTACTTTGGCTAATTGTATTTCATATGTTACATGGAAGTATGCACATTACATTATGTTGACAAAATCATAAACAAGAACTAATACCAAGCATTGATGCATACATTGTGTAGTATTGTTTACTATTGAGATTTCCCAAAAATCTCACCCAAAATTATATCTCTAATCAGCAATAACCTCAAGAATGATAGAGGAGTAATATTAGATGATGATATGGTTTGCTTGTATGGTTATGTTATAGACAAGTTTTTGGATGAATGTATGCAAAGTTAGTTGTTAAATTTCTGCACTGGAACAAAAGATAGTTTTGAGCTATGACACTTGGTCTATAATTAAAAATAGTTAATGATGTAATAAATATATGATATTTTAGCAGTAGTTGGCTAACATGTTAAGCTTCATTTTGACACCAAGTAAGCCTTATTTCAATGTCCATACAAAGAGAATAAAATTTTTAAAGTTAAGGATCATAATATACTTTTTAGAATTTTTACCAAATAAACAGTAAAATTTGACCTCAGAATTTACTTAGTTAACTAATTAATTGGTATGAAAAATTATTTTTTCATTAAACTAAATTATGTTATCTTCAAGTAGCCTTTTGAATCACTTAATTTTGATTTTTTTAGAATTAATTGTGATATTTTGAAGTTCGTTGCTGAATCTAGAATTACCATATAAACAGTGCTCATAAAGAGTGAAATTTTAGATTTTGTAATTGAACTTCAATGGACTTGTAAGTAGTTCTAAATGTTACTTCATGGTTTTTAAGACATACGAAAGTAAGGTGTTATAGTTTGAATGTTGTTAAACGAAGTTAATCAAGTTAATCGATTAGTCAATCGATTAATGAGGTTTAATTAATCGATTAGTTGTTCGATTAATGTCAAGAATATATTCCTGCGCTATAAAAGAAAATCAATTAATTGATTAGTTAATCAATTAATGAGTGTCCATTAATCAATTAATGTTATGAGGTTGCTCTTTGGAATTTAACAGACAAGTCAATTAATCGATTAGTTAATCGATTAATTATAATTAATCGATTGTTTGTTCAATTAGTCTGTTAAGAATAGTTTTTCCTTTGAATAAAGATAACTCTATTAATCAATTAATTTATATTAATCCATTAACTATTCAATTAATCAATACATAATTATTTGGTAAAATTTAAATCTGAATCCATAATCGATAAATTTATATTAATGGATTAATTGTTTGATTAATATATGTTGAAAATATTTCTGTATCAATTCTTCCAGAGAAATTAATCGACCAGGTATTCGATTAATTTACATTAATCGATTAGTTATTCGATTAACCTCATATATTTCAAAGATCTTTCTATATTTGCATTGAAACTGATTGAATCTATCTTTGAGCTATATATGATTGTTTCAAATATAAAATATGCATGTGTTTCTCATCATTCTTCATTATATATCCTTTGAGAAACTTATCTTAACAAATTACTTTATATATGGTTGAAAATTCTGATCAATATGATCCTCTGTTTTCTGTTTCTCTCATTAATTGAAACTGATTAAATTAATGATAATTAATCCATTAGTTAATTTATTAGTATAATATATTTTCTAAAAGATATCTGAACTTGATTAAGAACTTGCTCTTTTATATTAAGTTGATTATTAATGGTTCATATACTTAATTAATGCTTTAACTACTAACAAATCTTTTGAGATTGAGTGTGTTCAGAAAAGGCTAGAAGATTGAAATGATGAAGGCTACGTCAATAGAAACTTGCTACTTTCAACAAAAGCATTAAATGCTCACCTAACCACCAATGACCAATGATGCCTTGACTCCAACAGTTACAAGTATAAGTCTAATGGCTTTCAAACAAAGTAAATGATATTTAAGGACTCTGCATTGATGGAAAAGCAGCTAACAAATTGAACTACAACTTTTGAATTTATTACATTCTCTATTTTTTCATTATTCTGTAACTCAACATTATTAAACTTCAGTGTTTATCATCATATATACTATCTGAGAGTGATTGTGAATATTTTTTATTCATCCTATAGGCTTAAGAGATTGATTCTCTTAAGTTAGGGTTATAACCTTATAGGAAATAAGGGGGAGTGATTGAGTGAATCAATTGTTATACTGAGATGCTAAGAGCCCATTTAGCTAAAAATCTTAAAAGGCCTATGGGGACTAGACGTAGGACAAGAGGATTGGTCCGAACCAGGATAAACTGACTTGTATTGATTCTTCTATCCCTTAGTGAAATCTTTATGATCCCTATTCTTTTTATTCAATCATATTCTTGTTGTCTTTGTGTTTTACATTTCTTTTAAAAATTTTAAAACACCCAATTTACCCCCTCTTGGGAGTATCTACCTTGACTAACAAAACTTTATTTACACATTTGCCCCAAGGACTTCCTCTATTTGGATCTTAGTCCTTATACTTTCTCTATTTATAGTTTAGTCACTTAAAACTCTCTGCATGTTTATAGGACTTCTTCTCAAAGGGGCCTAAAAACTGGTATGTGACTTGGATTTGTACTAGCTATAATCCTTGGAAACTATAAATATTTTGATTGTGAACTCCCAAGGCCTACAAGATAAGAAGATTATCATCAATGCCACTTTACCATAGAGTCATTTTTGACTCCCTAGCAAGCTAAGTGTCAATTTCATTATTGACAATGGGTTAGAGACATTAGATTGCATTTAGAGTTAGATTTGCTTATAGGTAGTAGATTTTGCAGTTCATAGAAAATTTTGAAGAAAAACCACTAAATATATTTATTCTATTGAGTTTTTGCATTAGCATTTCATGCTTGCATTGTTTATACTTTGGTTGTTATTGCTCTCAAGTTGGTGAAAATTTTAATTGTACTCACTTGCTGTTCGAGCTTGATTTTACACTTGGGAATTTTCACAGTTCATTGATTTTGACTGCATATTGTGAATTTCATATATTATTTTGTGCTTGGTTGAGTCATTGAACTATTTCTCCACACTACTCTTGAGTTTTTCAATATATTCTTGGTGCAATTGCTGTTTTTCGTTGCATCAATCTCATTGGATACTTGAAATACTTGTGGACAATCTTGGTTGAGTTTAATCTTGCTTGATCTTAAGCATTGTGTTCAAATTTGTTGCTGAAATTTTTCCCTTTTTGCTGTCATTTTGGTTAGTTGCTGCTATATGTGGTGTTGTGCACTTGCACTCTTAAGTTTGTAATTGAATTTTTCATGTATACCCACATCTCCAACCCAGTTTTGAATTGTGAGAATTGTTCATATGCATAGAAAGTGTTTTTTTGAACTTGAGTGTAAAGTGATTTGAGTGTAAAGAAATTAAGTTAAGAAACTGCGTAATGTCATCTATGTGTCCATTCGCCACGATGAAATTGTGAAGGTTACTCTCTGTGTTCATTTGCCATGGCGAGCCATACCTTTGGCCTCGGTAAACTGAACAGAATTTTGCAAAGTTTTCTTTTTTTTATTTTTGCTTGATTGTTTTTATTCCACACTTCTTTATGCATTCTTTTGAGTGTATAATCATACATATAAACTCCACATACTACTTTTACGCTTACATCTACTCCATTCCATCTATTTTAGTTTGAATTTGTGTCTGCAAGTAGTTTTTCTCTTTCTTTTTGTTTGCTGTGTTTGTCTACTTTTGTTTACGTCTAGGAGGGGTAGACTTAGAATCAAAGCTATTGTGTCTAGGAACAAAAGAGTAGAACTCCATTGACCAAGATAAGAAAAGAAAGAAGGCTAAAGGGCTTTAGTGAAGTTTTGGTTAAAGAGGAACACATTTCTAAGGAGTCTAGCAGAGTCTAATGATCTAGAAACTGAAATTGAGCTTGAGATTCCCTTAGAAATACCAATGGCTGATGTAACGTCTTACCTAAAATGCTCACAATACTTAGCATATCCACACACTTCATGCACCCATGACCATGGTAATTAAAAAAAATAAACTTAAAAATAATTTTCGTCCATTTGAAATTATAACATCCTTTCTATTACTATGGTACCTATAACAATAATTACAAACACAAACTCACCTTCGCGTTAACCATGGCAAAAAAGGAAGAACCTTACCTTGTAGGACGTCTATCATGGTTAAAATAATTGAGCTAATAAATCATATTTAATCATAATCAACTAACACTCTTGAGGAACAATGATATACATCACCAATGATGCCATATAAGATCCTTTATATTGAACAACTATCATTCATCACTTATAACTCAGTGCCCAAAATATATAATTAGCCAAACAAATGCAATTATGACCTAGGTGTGGCAATATACTGAAATTAACATAAACTTTAATATAAAAGAAGATCCCACAAGATGATTTTCGCAAAATAATCAATAATATAACTTATCACATAAATCACTAACAGTTCATATTAATATACAGTTCAAAAATACTTACAAAGACATACTAGTATGCGCCATAGATAGGAAAAAATGTTACATGTCACAAAATTACCAAAACAAGTGACAAATTGCTATACCACGTTCAAACCTCGATTTTATAGCCAATCTATATCATAATATCACTCTATATTAATAAATTTTTGCCCCTAGAATAATGAGTTACAATCTACCTTTTGAGTTCCCAAAATTTATCCAAGGGTTTTATCTCTAAAGGTTTATATGTGAATCTAAAGCTAAATTAACAAATTGAACCAAATGGATATTCAGCAATAGCTCCAACAATCCCAAATTAATTATTTAGAATCTAAAATAAAGTTCTAATTTTAAATCCTCTAATCAATCAACAGTACAAATTTAAACATATAAGATAAGCCACATACCTAAAATTACAAATCGCAGACGCTACATCCCTTTTATTTGTGGCCCTGGAGAATACGACGCACGGGTATAAAGATGTTGGAAATCGTGCCCTAGGGGCCAATCATTGTCTTATGAACATTATTGATTTATGAATTTATTAATTGAGTTATCATATTATTTGCATGTTTACTATGATGACCATCCTTGGATAATTCATGATATTATCCTAAATGTCCCTGGTCGATCATCTATGTGGGAGCACAGATGAAATAAGACCAGTATGACTTTGAAGATGTATAGAGATATAAATCAAAGTCATAAGCACATGTAAGAGTACAGGGTGTTGGACCGACCCGCTATGAGAGAACTGCATGGGTAACGTCATAAGCTTCTCTCATATACAAACCATGTCAATATGCCCTTTGACCTGAGATCATCATGGATTCCTACATGACAAAACGCTCAGCTTTGACCTAGTCAAAAGTCACTTTTGACCGAGTGATCATAAAGACTATGTTCGGGCTTAGTGGTTTTTCATGCGGAGGAATGTGAATGGTCAAGATGGAATTTGTCCCTCACATTCGTGGAGAGATATTACTGGGCCCATCGATGAGTGAGTCTGAGAAATGTATGGCCATACTGTAATGGAAAGGTAGTTCCATCTCTATAGTCAGACTACTCAGGGATCGAGAAAGTAACGGTCGGGAATAGGAGGATGACATTATCCATGCCTCATCCATGACCAAAATATCGCGTGACAGAAGGGACATGATATGGTTGTATAAAAGGTTACATCGTTTATCGATCCTCATATGATTTGGGTAGTTGTTATGTCTTGCTAGAGACCGCTTGCGACTTGTGGGCTAGTATAGCAAATGGCCCACTGCCAACTTCATATGGGCCTACAGGGTCGCACACAAAATAGCCCAACACGAGCTATGATGTCCAGATTCATTGAATCTAAGACATGTCCAGATTCAATGAAAGATCCAGGTGAATGTATATATATTTATTTATATTTATATTCGTATATATATAAATTCGTATATATATATATATTATATATATGAGATATATGAGATTTAATTTATAAGGATAAATTAAATCCCTATCACGTTTGAATTCGAAATTCAAATTGATAGGATATCTCATATAAGAGATATTTATAAGATTTAATTTATAAGGATAAATTAAATCTCTATCACGTTTGAAATTCGAAATTCAAATTGATAGGATATCTCATATAAGAGATATTTATAAGATTTAATTTATAAGGATAAATTAAATCTCTATCACGTTTGAAATTCGAAATTTAAATTGATAGGATATCTCAAATTTGATTTATGGGAATAAATCAAATATAACTCAGTCTCATCTTTATTTAAAGTTAAATAAATAAGTAATTAAATCTGTGGGACGGATTTAATATTATTTTATTTAATTAGTTTCTTATAAAATTATACAATATATGATATTGTATCAATTCGGAATTAATATAAGATTAACTCCAAAATCCAATTAGGTCAGGTGGAAAAACGCATAGCATCCTATATATCTGATTGGAGGAGCTACGTTTGAAAATAACATAGAACACAAAAGGCCGAACGGAATCTGCAAAAGGTTTGCAGACAAGAAACTCCCGAAATAGAGACGGAGACTTGTGAAAGCCTTGGAGGGACAGGAGACGCTAGCACGTCGTTCGTGGTTGGAACGCTGTTCGTGTGGATACCAGTAGAGGAAGCCGACCTGAGGCGTCGACTTCTTGTGATCGGAAAGAGACCACCGTCCGCGGAGAGAATCTGTGAAGGTCGCTGAGGAACACTCCGTCGATTTCTTGCGATCAGAAAGAGATCACCACCCACGTAGAGAAGCTGTGAAATTCGCTGAGCAACACTAAGGGTAAGGATTCTTTCCACTTGACTTAAACACATACGGCAGATCCTGGCAAGGAATGGAAAATTTTTAAAGTTTATTTCCGCTGCGTGTCTTCCAATTCCTTACAAAAGAAACCTCCTAGGGTTATATATTTCTATGCATATATTGGCTAAAAATGGGTCGTGACCCCATTTGCTCCAATATCACTTTATATATATATATATATATATATATTATTCTAGTTGTTAATTATTATTATAATTTATATATTTCCTTAATCCTTTTATTTCATTCTCTCAATTTTCTTTAGCCATATTTATATTATTATCTTATTATGATATAATTCCTTTGAATTATGAATCTTGTGTCTTTCACTCTATGAGTTTTTTTTTTCATTTTTCTTTTATTCCCATAATTTTGAACTTTTCTATGATTATCCAGGATTTTCATAAAACTCAAAGGATACTTTAATAATAAAACATCCAGTAATATCTACATAATTAAAATATTTTAAAAAAAACATAATTTATCTATTTTTATTTATTCCCACTACATTATTTTCTCTCATTTCCTAAAAATTATTATTTAAGGTTATATTTGTATACATAATATTTAACTTATTTTGGATACGCTTTCTCTACATAAATAATTATATGGTAACTTCTGCTTATAGTGAAATAATTTCTTCATAATATTACTTAAATCTTGGGAATAAAAATTAAGATGTTAAAGCTAAGATTAATCCTAATGGGAATAACAATGAAGCTAATGAACTAGGTCACAATGGTCATCATAATGGGGAGGAGGAAAGAAGATTAAAGAGATTAATCATTCTAATGTCAATTATGAACCTTATGACTTTTACACGGATGAAGTAAATTTTAAAATTAAATAGCTTTGATTACATTCTTACCTAAAGTTCATGTTTTGTAGGAGAATGCCCACATTGACATCTCCAAGCTTTTCATATGTGTTGTTCCTCAATGAAGCCACCATAAGCCCGATTGGAGGATGTGTTACAAACATCTTTCAATTTCACACTTGAAGAAAAAGCCAATGAGTGGCTCTACAATTTTCCTACACACTTCACTATTTTTACATGGGATCAATTGAAGGGAGCATTCCTTGAGAGACTGTTTCAGGTATCCAAGACTACAAGACTAAAGAAAGAGATCAACAACATTCTCCAGCAAGATGATGAATCCTTATATGACTATTGTTCAAGGTTTATTGGGTTGTTAGCTTAATGCCCACACCATAACATACCTAAGGCGGATCTTGTTGATGCCTTTTATGATGGACTTCTTCCACATAATAGAGTTTCCATCAATGCTGCAGTTACTAGATCTTTGAGAGACAAAATAGCACAAGCAAGTTGGGACTTGTTGCAAAAGATGACGACAAATGACCAATGATCAATTATCCAATATGATCCTAGAAGGACACCAACCATTTCAACTGGTTCTTTCCAAGGAAATCATTGTTGAAATAGCAGCAAGGGGAAAAAAGTTTGAGAGAATGATGAACATTCTTAAAAGGGATATTGACTCACAAAAAAGTGAATGCCCTTAGAGCCTCTCAAGCTTTAGTAACTGATTGTGATAGTTGTGAATCTATGATGCATTATTCTAACATGTGACAAACATTATGAAGGGATTTCAGCCGTTTATCAAGGAAGACCAAATCAACCTCCAAGATAGGACTCAAATTCTAATAACTATAATGAAGGTTGGAACCAAAAGCCTAAGTTATGTGGGAGGAGTAGAGAAGGCTCATTAACTCAAGTGGTGCCGTTTAAGATAAGAGTGAAGCCAAGTTGGATTTTATCCTTAGAAGCCTTCATGACCAATCTACTAGATATGATGCTAGGTTCAATGCTTTGGAAGGTCAACTACATAATGTTAAAAAGAACAATGAAAGTTAAATCACCTACTTAGCTTCCATTCTTGAAAGCATGCAAAAAGATAATGAAGATTTGCATAAGAAATTGGAGGAGTTGAGCTTGAAGAATACAAACTGTCACATCTCAAATTTTTAAAGCTATAATAGTAGTATTAACATTGTTGATATAATATATTAAGTTAACCAAAAGCTGGGATAAAAGTGTAAATTTTAGAAGGTTCAGGCCAATAAGGGTAATTTTGGAAAAATATATGAAAATTTTAGAAAAAATCAAAAAATGGAAAATGAGATATTAAAGCCCATTTGAGGTACAAATGATGAAAATACCCATAATTGTAAACTATTTAGCCAGAATTAATTATTTGAGTTATGTGGAGACCTTAGAAAATTAAGAAAAGATAGAGATAATATACTTTGAGAATTATAGGACATTGTACAAGTATTTTTATTCCTAAAATACCCCTAGTTAAATTTTAGAGAAATTTAAATGCAAGTTAAACTAATTAGGGATTTTATTTGGAAAAACTCCAAATAAATACCTAAAGGGGTAAATAAATTATGAGAAAGTTTCTAGAATTATTATAAGATAATGTAGAAGATAGAAATATTTTATTAATTCAAAAACTCTAGAAATTAATTTTTAAGTAAGGTTGGATAATAGGGATTAAATTAGTTTCTTTTTATTTTACCATCAATAAAATGATCATGGTAATAAATGAGGGACCTATTTGGATAAGCAAAATGTTAGGAATATATTGTGGGACTAGTAAAAAATAATTGCAATGCCCAGGACACTGGAATGGTGAAATAAGAATTATTCTAGTATAAAAGGCACTGATACAATTTAGATTTCTTCTTGGCCAAAAATGGTGCCATTTGTCTAGCTAGGAGTTGTGAAGATTTTGACTTAAAAATAATTTAATTTATGATTATTTTTTTTGTAGAAAAACTATTGCAAGAAGCCATGGAAGTTTGACATATAAGCATGGTAATTAGTGTGAACTTGGAAGTTAAACAATTATCATGTGGTCTATAAATAGCACCCTCCTCTCTCACTATTGCATATTTCGGCCAAACAGGGAACCTCTTGTAAATTTGATTATTGACCTTTCAAGACAAGGAGAAGCTAGCCACTTTGGTCAATTAGCTTAGATTAAATGTTAGTATATGTCTCTAACATCTTAATTAATGTTTTAGCTATTTAAATCCTGGTTTAGGTGGATGGAAAAATCAAGAATTTCCTATTGATTCATGCTGTCCAAATTGTATAAGACCTAGGGAGATATGATTTTGATGTTAAACCTAGGATAAAGGCATTGATTAATGGTTAGTTTAAGTGGTATTGCATAGAGATTGTTTAATTTCTTTAGATTAAAATTTACCCATGACTCTCAACCACTCTAAAATTACTGTTCTAGGAATTGAAATTGTTGATTTTGATACTTTTAAAGTGTTTAAAATGAAAAATGATGTAGGATGAACCTAAGAAACAAGCTTTGAAAGCATTGAAATCAAAATTGAAAATTTAGGATTCCTCCTTGGTACCTCTCAGCCATAGACAGTACATAAAGGAGAAATTTGATTTTCATGAATTTGGATCCTACATGAAAAATTATGTAAGAATGACCTAAGAGAATAATTGTTAAGTTGGTGGAAACAAAGCCTTAAAAATCAAGTTAAAGATTAAGGGTTTAAGGGATTTTTGTTAAATCATAGTTAATGGAATTGTATATTTATGGTTATGCTCCCTTTTGTCATATTGGAATAGGGTTTGACATTTGTGAGAGAAAAGACTAAACTCAAGAACAAGAACCTAGGAGTTATTGGATCAAGGTAGTAAGTTTACTTAACCTTAATTTTAACATGTCTTGATTGTTATATGTGTAATTGCCATGATTGTTGGTTCAACTAAAGATGATGATATGATGCTACTCTTGTATTGTTGTCTTGACTTGATGCATAAGTGAGTTGGTGCTCATGCGATAAAGTTGTTCCCTCCTTATGGCATGATACCTAGTTTTACATTAATCCTACTTGTTGATATTTATGTTGATATAACTTGCTATTGGGATTTCTTTAAAATCCACTCCTCCAATTGAACAATTATTTAGGAGTTGAACTAGCAAGGGGCAAGAGTACAATGATGGAGAATTAGAGTTTTATTGTCATGACATTTTGTTACCTAAGGATATATGTAATTATTCATGACATTATATATTGCATGCTTAAAGTACACATAATGAGATTTAAATTCATAAGTAGAACACATAATTGAATTTGTGTGCAATTTATGGCGATTTTTTAAAGTTAGGGTTGGAAATCTAGACGTTCCAAAATTGACTAAATGAATAGTACAGTTCAATAAATAAACTGTAAATATTAGCAAGGATTAATTCCAGTTATATATTTTTTTCTTAAATAAATATAAAAGAGCTTTAGTAGAACTTGGAACCACTCAATTTTAATTTTTTAGAATTACTTATGAATTTTTAAAGTTAGGCATAAATTTTAGAATTATCAAATGAACAGTAACTTGAGAAAGAAAAAATCCAGATTTGGTTTTCTTAAGTCTTGGGCTTTTCATAATGGCTCCAATGGACATAATTGAACCCTAATATAGTATAAAACTGAGGTATGACATAGACATTTCCACTCATCTAATTCAAGTTCCAACACTGTGAGTGATCTCCAAGCTAGAAGTGGGGAAATATTCCTTCTAATATGTGATTAACCCTAAGCAAATAAATGTCATCTCACTTTAAAGTGGTAAAGAAGTGGGTCTTAAAGAAGAAGAAAAGGATGATGAGCAATGGATGAGGTAATTGAGTGTAAAGCTTCATCTCCAACTATGCCTAAGAAATCTCAGAGTGCCAAAGAAAAGAAGCTTATAAAAAAAGAAGGCCAAAGTGGTTAAGGAAGCTCCAAAGATTCCTTTCAATAATTGTCAACATGAAGAAGGCGAATCAAGCTAACAAGGAGCTTTAAGCATGAAAAGTAATGGGGTAAATTTCAAAGACATATCTTTTCCAAACTCTTACCGTGGCAATAAAAAATTAGTTAAAAAGAATCAAGATGATGAATGCTTGATTTGTTTGGTAAACTTGAATTGAACATTTCTTTTCTTGATTTGATTAAAGTGCCAAAATATAAAGTTTTGAAAGAACATGCACTCATAAAAGGATGTTAAACCGCAAGGAATGGTCTAATTAAGTCCTAATATGTCTACATTATTTAAGTCTGAATTGCCTGTTCATCCTCAAGACCCTGGTACATGTACTATTCCCTATACTATTGATAAGAGTGCTATTCCTGAAGATTTGCTTAACCCTGGTACTTCTATTAATGTTATGCCTCATGCCATTTACAATAGCCTAGGTATCTCTAGCATTAAGCAAACTAGTATGATCATCCAGTTAGTTGAGACAACTAGACACCCACATGAAATCTTAGAAGATGTGCTTGTTAAAGTGAAAGAACTCATCATCCCTACTGTTTTCTATGTGTTGGATATGTCTGAGGAATTAATAGAGATGGTATTTTCACTACTACAAAATAGGCTTTTTAAAGCCTCATTTGTAAATCGATCCTTGCAGAGACAGTTTAGAAAATATTTCTTCTACTCAGGTATATCGCCCAATTTAAAAGGTGTATATTTTCTACACAGCATGTATCTACACAGAATCATTGTCCGGTGTAGAATACCATTTTAGACTAGTTTAGAAAGTATTTTTTTGTAGTAATGTTTGATATTCAGGAGATCAATTTTATGGACTGCTAGCACTAACATTAGCATGAAAAAGGGGACTATAGTTAAGTCTGTTGGGGACAGAGAGGTGTGTTTCAACATGGATAAACAAATGAAGCATATTCATAAAAATTATGTTAGGTGTAATGTTAATTGTATTGATGCTTTGTTAATTTATGAGCATAATAATGATAATGAAATGCACACTTCACCCACACCTCTACTTACTAATTCTTATTTCTTACACATGGTGATGACATGAGATTTCCTAACACTTCACAGTTGGGTTACACTTTTTCCATCCCATCTAATTCTATTATTACTGATTCTACACTTGAGAAATCTCCTACTAACCTCTATAAGTTCAAGAAGGGTCTTATTTGTTCTAATGATATTTCAAGTGTTAGTAGAGTTGTAAATGAAATATCCTACTTGTAAAACCTCAAAGTATGCATTCAGAAGCATATTTAGCTAGCAGAAGCATTACATTGGCCCAAAAATTCAAATTTTTAAATTTTATTCTCGGGCACTGTTCATTGTGCATTTTCTAGATAGGTAGTTCAACTTTGAAAAATCATAACTAATTCTAAAGAAATCATATGGAGGTGCTTCAAATTTATACTTAAAGCTCATTCATTTCTATTTAAGGAAAAATATTATATTAGACATTTACTGGCCTATTCAATATAGTTAAATCATTAAATTTTATTGTTCATTTGGTAAATTCTAGAAATTCTAGATTCTGAACATCAAATTTAAATATTCATTTCTCTTGATGTACACATCCAATTAAGGCATGTTACCTATGAATTTAAAGATTATTATGTTCACTATATGCTCATGAAATTTCATGGATTAGTTCAGTCATTTGCTAGGTTAAACTAGAGTCAGATTAGAATTGGTTCACAACCTACATTTCTACCATTCCATCTTCTTTTAATTTTCATAAATTAATCCAACATTTATAAATCATCAAATTAGTTTTCCATATATTCATATATATATCATAGGGTCATGTCATAATTATTTTATAAATTTACATATAACGGTATATTATGTAACATGAACATAGTTGGCAAATTATACAATGGGTCTATTTGGATAAGAGTTTGGAAAGGGGCTTATGAAAAAAAATACTTTTGGACAGCTTTTAAAAAAGAGTTTTTAGACAAGAGCTTATGAAAAAAGTGATTCTGAATAAATGAGTGTTTGGATAGTTATTACCTAAGGACTTTTGTGATTAGAAAATTATCATAAAGGGTATGATTTTATTAAAAATAGGAGATAGGAGAAAGGGTAGAGGAGAGAGAGGAGAGAGGGTAGATAAAAGTGAAGAGAGAGGAGAGAGGGTGGAGAAGAGTGAGGAGAGAAGAGAGAGGCGAAATGGTGGAGAAGAGTGAGGAGAGAAGAAAGATGGGAGAATGTATAAGAAAGAGTAAGGGTAAAATAGTAATAGGATAGTCCATAAGTTATTTTACTCTTCTAGAAGCTAATCTTAGTAGCTTATCCAAAACCTTGGTTTTAAACTATGATTTGGTCTAAAAGCCTTTTTTGACAAATATGGTTGTTTGTTTTAAAATGTTTCCAAACTAAGGTTAACCATGGTTTGCTGCCTTTCCAAACAGGCACAATTCATGCTAAAGCATACATTTCTCCACTTTACTTCTTATATACTTTAGCTCTTCAATCATGTATACATTCCCATCATACTTGACCTAAATTTTTAGTTAGGGGAGGATGAGATTCTGGGGAATCTCAGTAGCAAATATTACCACTTAAATATGCAAGATGGATGTTAATGCATGATATGTAATTTTATTAAACTTTCTTGAATTAGTGGCATGCTATTATACTTTATGCTTTTTATAAAAATGCATGGCCATGGGAAGCATGTTATACATAATATATTCAACATCATTTATCATGTCACAATATCATTTAATCATCATATACATGTTAACACATAAGCATACCATATTAAACACATAAAGAGGTAAGTTCACTACTTTAAAACTTTATATTTTTCTCTTTGTTCCCTTTGTCTCCAACCAAACAAGCAACCTCTTTAACTCATTCTCTTTCACACCTCATGGCCTTAAATACAATTACATTGTGCATACAACTCATTAAAGCCATTACATAAATATTGTACATCAAATTCCTTTAAACCCCTAACTCTTAAGTTAATTCTTGGCATTAGTAATTTAGCTTTATAATAATTATTTCCTTAAACTAGACCTATAAAATTTTGTCCAAAGAATCCAAATATGATCTTGGAATTATAAAAATTAAACTCCTCCTATGCACTCTATCCATAACAGTACAGTACCATCTTAAATTCTAAAAATTCTCATTTTGATTTCAATGCTTCCAATACTTGTTTCTCTACTTTATCCTACACAATTTTTCATTTTAAATCCATTGAAAGTATCAAAATCATAAAGTTACATTGCTGTCCAGTAACATGAACAGTGACATAAAGGGTTCCAAAATTATAATTTCAAGATTACATGATTTCCTAACTCAAACCACTTGATTCTTGTTTAAGCATCAATTTCATGTTTTTACCTTTAATTTCTATTTCCCCTTATATTGTTCAGCATGTCCAGAAGCCTTAGGGAGGATATAAAATAATTTCTAACCATTAAATCTATCAACTAATCCTCCAACTACATGTTTAAACACTTCAGGAGAAAGATTGCATTGAATCCTTGCTTATTTATAGCTTGGATTGCCTCTTCTTCTTGCTTGAATTTCATTTTGGCAGCACCTTCCAATGGTTCCCTTACGTGTGGCTTGAAATGAAGAGAGGGAGGGGGTATTTATAAGCAAGAGGCTAGGTGAATCAACAGCTAATATTAGTTTGTGTACTATTTGATCTAATTGACCATATTTGCTCTTAAACTTTTCTTTCCCACCAAGCCACTTTATGAAATCATCCTTGATATCAATTAGGGCCTTGTTTGGCACAATTTAGGGCAAAAAACTTATGGAAAAAGAAATTAAATCCAATTTGGTATCGGCCCAGTCAGATTTTACAAAAATTAGACTATTTTATAACTCTAGTTTTTGTAATATTCTAAAATATGCATTCTTTCATTAAATCCAATGTCTAGATTTTTTACCATTAAAATTGTTAGACTAGGTATAAATTTAATTATTATCCCTTATAAAATGACCAAAATGCGTTTAGTTCACAATTTTACACTATATTAACCCTATAGGCATTATTGTCATTTTACACTTTATCAGAATGTTTTATGACTCTGGCTAAATATTTTTGTAATCCTCTTTGATCTTTTGACCTTGTCCAAATGACCAAAATACCCTCCATTCATTCTTTATTCCTTTTTATAACATAAGGGCATTTTCATTATTTTGCATTTTTTAGGATATTTATTTTCTGAACACTTGCCCCCATAACTATTGGAGCATATTATTGGGCCTCTTGTGATACGATATTAGATTTCTGATCAAACCCAACTGCTTTGATGGCTTAATTCCTAAGGAATTTCCTCTAAAGCTTTTATCGGTGCCTATTTTACCTTAAATTCTATTATAAATTATAAATAGCTCATTTTTTAGTTCTGACATTTTCATAAAATCTTATAATTAATATAATAATTTCTTGTAAAATTTTATCTGATTCTGAGGTCTATAAGGTCTTGTAATAATTTTCAAACTTTTAAATTTAATATTAATTTTTTAGGACCTTAAATCAAAATTTTGAAAGTTATGTGTAACCCAAATACTAGTCCCTATTTACTAGAAAAATTTGGGATTGAAATACTTTTGAGCAATTTTAGGCAATTTCTGGCTCAATTTCCTCACAATTACAATTTTGTTCCTAAATTTGGCAAAATACACTTTAGTCTTAAATTTACCAAATTCTATTTTAATCCCTTACTACTCTTTTTGAAATTCCAATTTAGTACCTAATACTTCAAATTTCCCTTTTCTTTCTTATTTCTGTATTTTCCTTTTCTTTTCTAACTTTAATATTTGCTAACTGTTATATTTTCTTCCGGTCATCGCCACTATCCTTTCCAAACCTCTTTCCTCTATTAGTCTTATACAAATAGGAAAAAATTATGATATAATAGTAAAGACTTTTAAGAAGAAGCCTCCTAATAAATCCAAATAGCTACTAGCCTTTGATGCTACAAATAGACCAGTGGTAGTGCCTTACGTTGTCCATCCACTTAACCTCCACGTTCAAGTGAGTCAATAAAAGAAGAGAAGGACAATGAATAAATTAATCAAATAGACAATCAATTAATTAGAATTAATCGATTAATTAGAATTAATCAATTAACTAATCGATTAATTGACTTATCTTTTCAATTTCAGAGAACAACTTCATGACATTAATCGAACAGTTAATCGATTAATGGATACTCATTAATTGATTGGATGTTCAATTAATTAATATTAATTAATTAGTTAATCAATTAATGAGAGAAATTGAAACATAAGCACTTACATTAATTGAATTCTAGTCCGATTAAATCAGTAAAAGCATTTTTCAACTAAACTCAAACAACTTCAAACAAATACTACTTAGTTTGGCATAATCAAAACATGGATTCTAACAAAACTAATTTATAAAATATTATCAAATAATATTGACAATCAATCTTCAAATCATCATTTGTTAAAATACAATATCAATCAAAATATAATATCAATCAAACTTGGCATAGACAATCTTGGCATCATCAAACTAAAACATATTTTAGTATCATTAAAACAAACTTGGCATATATTTAACAACTTTGGCATCATCAAAACATATAATCTAACAATTCCAATATGACAAAAGGGGGCACGACGATCAATATACAATTAATTAGCTATAGTTTAAACAAATACCTTTGAAACCCTTAGTCTTTTAACTCAATTTTTAGGGTTTTGTCTCTACCAACTTAAAAATTATTCTCTTAACTCCTACAAAATTTTTCATGTAGAATCTAAATATGGACTTAGATTTATGAAAATCAAACCCCCTTGAGATCTAATCATTGGCTGAGAGGTATACAAATTAAGACTTAAATTTTCAATTTTGATTCCAATTATTCCAAAGCTTGTTTCTTAGATTTACCCTACACCATTTTTTATTTTAAACATATTGGAAGCATCAAAATTAACAAAATCAACTCTTAGGGAAGAAATCTCAAAGTGGTCGAAAGTCTTAACAATTTCCAATCCAAGAAAATTAAACAATCTTTATGCAATACCACTTATATCAACCTCTAATCAATGTCTTCAACCTAGGTTTAACATCAAAACCATATCTTCCTAAGCCTTATGCATTTTTAGCCAGGAAGAAATCATAGGAAAATATTTATTTTCTGACCTAAACCATGATTTAACTAGTTAAAACATCAATTACAAGGTTAGAAACATAAACGAACCTTTAATCCAAACTTGAAGACCAAAGTGGCTAGCTCTTACTCCTCTTGGAAAGTTAAGAATCCATATGGAAAGAGTTTCCCCTCTAATGCCAAAATTCTCTTGTGTGTGGAAGGATAAGTTCTATTTATAAGCCATGAGTTAATTGTTTGCCCTTTAAGTTCATGCTAATTACAATGCTTACTTGTAAATTTTGTATGGTTTCTAGCACTAATTTCCCACTTAAAATAATTACAAATGTAATTATAATGCAAGTCAATATCCTCACCAATGGTGGCTTGACAAGTGGCATATTCTAAACCAAGTAAAAAGCTAGTGTACTTGTGTGTTTTATCAGTACACTTTATACCGGAATAAATTCTTATTTCACAACTCTACTATCTTGGGAACTTTAATTAACTTTTATCAATTTCATAATACATTTCTACCATTTTTCTCTTCCAAAAAGGTCTCTCCTTTAATACCATAATAATTTTATTGATCGTTGCATAAGTGATATACAAAGAATTTAATTAACTAATGATTAATGCAGATTTATTAAGATTAAAATATTTGATTATGTCAAAGTCTAATTTAAAAATCTTTTCAAAGATCAGTTAGATTTACCGAAGTATTTATTGAAAAGATATCTTATTGAAAATGACTTCATAACTTTTAAACATGTTGCATTGAAACAGTTTTAATTCTTTTCTAATAGAACTTCAAAAAACAGGCTTATCGAATAGTTTTTCAATAAATGTATCGAAGTGTTATTCAATAAATAGGCTTATCGAATAATTTATCGATAATAGTCTAAAAAACAATGAATCAGACTTTCTTTCTTTGACATTT
Source organism: Leucaena leucocephala (assembly GCA_037074615.1). Lineage (NCBI taxonomy): Eukaryota > Viridiplantae > Streptophyta > Magnoliopsida > Fabales > Fabaceae > Leucaena > Leucaena leucocephala. The sequence goes on along the minus strand of CM073515.1, from coordinate 18,254,258 downwards.
AATCTTATGCAATTTTTCATAAAACAATTTGAGAAAAAGATAATTCAAACAAAGCAACATCATTAAGAGTAATAAATCATCATCAAAATCATTTATCAAATTAACACTTCAGTGTTTTAGATAGAAATAAAATTTTCTCTATTTATCGATAGCTTATTGATAAATGTCATTATCTATTGCTATTTCTATAAATGAGGCTTGAAATATACTCAGTGTCAAAGTCTCAATATTTATGAATACCTTATCGATAAATTCTTTTGAAAACAGAGAGAAACTAAACGATTGACTTCATTTATTAAAATCCTTATCGGTAAATATCTTTATTGATTAATACTTCGATAAATGTCTTTTAAAACAAATTTTAAAAGCTTACTGATGATGCCATTTTCAAATTCTTTATTGATAAATACCTTCATCGATCAATACTTCAATAAATTTATTTTAATAATAGTTTTATAAATTGTGTCTATGATTCACTCATTAAAGGCTTCTTGGAAAAATATCCTTTTTGAATAAATCTTCAAAAAAATCATTTCTAAAAAAATAACTCAAAATTTTCATAAGCTAACTTTATATTCATTTATTAAAATTTGTATATATAAGTATACTTATAAGGTGGGAGGAGACCATCATCGAGCTAATGGGCATGCGTACCAGTCTAGAGGCTACCCTAGGCAAAGTCACAAGTGATGCAGCAAAGGCCAAAGGGTTCTATCTAACTACAGGAAGAAGATGAAGGGCTGAAGCAGCAACTTGAGGACATCGCCACTAAAAGTGCTTGTAGGGCACATACTCAACAGATAAAGGAATTCAAGGATGGGAAGTCTGACAAGTAGACCTTGACAGGACATCAAAGAGTACTACTCTATAATTGGTAGGTAGCTAGAGGGCGATATTTGCAAGAGATCGATACGAGAGACGGTCTCTAGGAGGCAATAAGCCCCAGAAGTTGGACAACAAAAGTTATGTTGCTGGCGAAGAGGTTACACCCGTTGTCAATAGTGACTTTTCTTTGTTGTTGTACTTAGGCGAACAAGTTTATTTTATTTATTTTTCACACTTAGAGACAATGTTATAGAACACTCATATAGTTTAAGTGACCAATCATTTTAACATTCATTTTGCTCACAGAGGGCAAGAGTCAAGGACAGGTATGGATGGAAGGGTCTATCATTTGCTCAGGTATATTGACTTTATTCATAAAAAGTGGGATACAAATGACTTAAATTGTAGAGAATATGAAACTAATAAATTGAATTATAAAGAAATATAAAGGATAGTAAAGTAACTTGAATTATAAAGAATAGGAGGTAAGCAACTTCTTGTTCTAAGAACAATTAGGGTGAAGGAATTGAGCTCCTCAACAAATCATTATTACGTTGGCATAGTGAGTAGCAATTTTTCTTTTATAAACATTGTCGCTCTGGTGCTACCAGCGAGTAACTTAGGCAAGGATGATTGATTTATGTGGGCATGGGAGGGATCATGGATCTTATCATACTGCCCTGACGTAAAATTCTGATAACTATTGATGCTTTATTTCCTCTTATATTCCCCTCAATTATGTGGTTATTAGCTTGGAGTATAATCAACACGAGATTGAGTCATCAGTCATTGAGAGGGTGTGATGCGTCTATCGTACCTGCTATTGAAAAGGGAAACAAGTGTTTTTTAGTTGACATTTTTTAGATCAAACTACCTGTAACAATTGGACCATATAGCTTAACACGTCGGTTGCTTTATATGTCAGTCGTCAGGAGGGGTGTGCCATCATTTTCTTGCCTTGGTGGTTAGAAAGTTTGAGACAAGAAGGATCATAATACAGGATTGGCATGGAGAAATTAGAAATGGCACCTCTTTTAAGTGTATTACTTTCTAGCTATGCATGACGGGGTTTGGCACTTTGATCGTGGAGTCTGTAAACTCCTTCGCCAATGACTTCAGCTATCTAGTATGATCCTTCGTACGTCAGGCCTAACTTACAGTCAACGGGGTCCTTGGTGTTCAAGAACACTCTTCGGAGGACCTAGTACCCCACTCTAAATTGTCTGGCTCGGGCGCTTTTGTTGTAGTATCGCGTGACCTTCTATTAATAGGTTGTATTATGATGAGAGCTTATTCACGATGCTCATCGAGGAGATCTAGTTCGATGGTTATGGCTTATGAGTTGGATCTATCATTCATCCTATAGTATCATAGTGATAGATTCCAAGTTCCACTAGAATCATTGCTCCAGATCCGCATACTAGGGAGAATGGGGTCTCTCCCATTGACATGCGGTAGGTGGTTTTGTATGCCCACAAGACTGATGGTAGCTCCTCAACACACCTGCCTTTTACTTTGTCTAGCTGCTTCTTAAGTAACACATTAGTTCCTCGACTCTGCCTGCCCATTGGATTACGGGTTTTAGGGTGTTTCGAATGCCATATATACCACTTCTAGTAAAAGGCTTGGAATCTACGGCCAATGAATTAGTACCTATTGTCGTATATGATTTCTTTGGGTAGGTCAAACCTACAAGCAATGTTTTTCCAAACAAGATCAGTAACTTGTGTTCCTATCTTGAGCGTATGCTCCTGCTTGATACATTTGGTAAAGTACTTCGTTAGCACTAGCATTAATGCCACTCAGCTTGGGGTCATAGGTTATTTGCCCATGATGTCCATGTATCACTTCATGAATGGCCATGCTAGGGTGATGATGTGAAGTTATTCTAGTAGTTAGTGTGTCAGATTTTCGTACACTTGTCACATTTTTTAGCTCAGTTCATGGCGCTATTTTGTAACGTTGGCCAGTAGTATACAGTCTGGAGTACCGTTCGTATTAACCCTCTACCTCCCACTTGGTTGCCACACTCTCCTTCATGTATCTTGTATAGACGTAGTTTACTTCTTGTAGTCTGATACAAGTAGGAGAGGAACAGATCGTTTATACAACTTTCCATTGAGTATACAGAAACGTGTAGCACAAACCTTCACCCATTGTGACTCATTCTTAGTCTTAGAGTACGTCATCTGTAACATCCTAAATTTTCCCTATCTATATAAGACTAATAGAGGAAAGAGATTATGAAGGGATTAGGATGTCAATTAGAAGAAAATATAATAATTAGATAAGTTTTAAGTCAAAGAAAGAGAGAAGGTATAAAGTTGTAAATCCAAATAAGTTAAATTACAATTAATGAAAGTTCCAAGCACATAATGGTTATTTTAAAAAAGAGAGGGACTAAAGTGAAAACCCTAAAAGTTTCATGGGCAAAATATAAATAGACAAAAGTTATGAGCCATTAAGTGTAATTATAAAAAGTTGAGAGACTAAAGTGCAATTTTCAATAGTTCAGGGGCAAAATAGTAATTATAGAAAGTTGAGCCAGAAAATACCCAAAAATTGCTAGGAAATATTTTGTTCCAAAATTTTACTAATAAATGATGATAGAATATTCACTACTATAAAAAAGGCTTTCTAAATCGGTTGAAAATGGTATTTTATATCGGACAATGACCGGTATAGAAACGAATCGTTTAAAAAGTGTACACCTTTTAAATCGGGCAGTTCACCAGTGTAGAAAGAGTAGAATTTAGACCGGTCCCTTTTGAAATCAGGAGTAGAATTTGCTAATGTCTACACTGGTTGAACTGATCGCTTTTAAATGACTGCTGTAGATTAATGAATTGTTTACACCGGTTGTGTTTGTACTCGGTGTAGATTAATGAATTTTTACACCAGTTGTGTTTATACCCGGTGTAGATTAATGAATTTTCTACACCTCACTATAAAGACAACCAGTGTAGATGTTGTCAGGTTTATATATATTATTTCTACTCCTGCCGGTATTCTTTTTGTCCAGTTTAAATGTATTTTGAAAAAATGACCCCTTCAATGTTTCATTAACCACATCCCTTGAAGCTTCATCAATAAACTGGCCAAATATACAGACTCAAAGAGACAGCAGCAGAGACAAAGTTCAAGATGGCAGAGCATATCTTCAATTGCTCATTACATTATTCATTTAATAAAATTCAATATTTCTTGGATACCACTTCTTAAAATAACATATAGGGCAAGGACATTGAATCTTACCATTGACTGACGTATTATTGAATGCAAAATCTAAGAAAGAGTTTAGTCAAACTAGATATTACGAGGTCACGAGTGGCACATGGATCCAAGTCTTATCCATTATTGATGTAGCTGTGATCTGGAGAACATGTGAGAGTAAAAGCTCTATTGGAAGTTATTGTGAAGTTGAACTAAAGTTTTACCCCTTATAAGGACGAGTTGTAACAGTAAAAAATTGTACCATTTGCAAAAATCACTCCAAAGTTAGACAATGGTCTAATTACTTATGCATAATCTTACAACAGTTAGTAACTGCTACAAAATGTGACAATCATAGAGGGGAATTTGAATTTGAAATTTAAACATTCACAATGGTTGTAAAATGCTACAAAATGTCACGATGGCATATCTATATGGAGGGAAATTTTATTTTGAAATTTGAACTTTTACTGCGGTTGTAAACTGCTACAAAATGTCATGATGACATATATGTATGGAGAGAAATTTGACTTTGAAATTTGAATATTTGCAACGCTTCAAAATGGCATGATAACATATATGGATGGAGGGAATTTTGAATTTGAAATTTGTGACTTTGTAGCAGTTTATAACCGCTACAAAAGTAAAAAATTACAATTTCTTAATTCAATTAAAGGAAAATTTGTGAAATAAAAGTACAACTTGTAGAATAAAGTAAAATTTATTAAATAAAATAAGATTTGTGAAATAATTAAATGAAATGAAATTTATAAATTTAAATTCATAATATCCAAACTTTATGAAACAAAGTACAAGTAATAACAATGAATTTTTTTAAAAGTACATAAATTCGCTTAGCGATGATGTGCATCACCTTGCACATCCTCATTGAGATTTGGTAGTGGTGGTTACTGTGGAGCCAATGGGGCTAGTGGTGGGGACGATGGAATAGAGATAACTATAGGTGGGATGTTAACGCATCCACCTAGGTCTAATAGACTGCACCAGGCTTATTACCTAGGTCTACTCCTCTGACTGCATCTGTGAGTGTATGGTATGCACCTACAAATGCATCTGTGAGTGCATGGTCTACACCTGCTCCTATATCTCGCATCTGACCTCATCTTGAAGCTCATCCACAGATACTTCTCTTTGACGCCAAACTCCTATGCTAGTCTAGGCAGGTGCAGCTTGTGACTAAGAGAATGAAGGGCGTGAGACATGCCGGGAGCACTCAAAGACGATCTAAGTCTCATTGGTATGGGATTAAGATTGAGTCCCATGATCCTGCCGAGGTACTGAGGTTGGCCATAGGCCTTTAGGAGTGATGCATTTGGATAAAAGGCAAACCCCTGTGACTCCTACATCTCTAAATCGAGTTGAGTAATCCGCTTCTGTCAAAACAATTGAAAAACGTAAACAAATTAAATAATGTTAATTATTTATAAAAATAATTAAATTATAGTAATCAAATACATAAAGCAACTTCTTCAACCCTGTCTCGAGGCCTATACAATTCAAGCCACATATCTCCCCTATGGTAGGTGTGTATCCCCGTTCTGCCATGACCCTCCTCTCTTAAAAGTTAACTATAAATAAATATGTAAATATTACATTAGTTTAAAAATATTTAGTAAAATCTAATTAATAATTTAATTTCTCTAATTATGATCTCCTCGTAAACAATTGAGAAGGGTCTCGAGCCACTCTTATGCTGCATGGTCTATTGATGGTCACTGGCGGCACCTCTCTAGGATACTTCCTGAAACAAAAATTAAATATTTTGAACTTAATTAACTAAATTCATACTCTCACCTCAGGTATAAACTGCGATCTTACAAACTCCCTTCAATCTTACGCAGGGACACCATTAGGCATATCATTCGCTATGTCATCCTCACTCTGTGTCTTGTCCCCACTTGCTCGATGAAAGACGGTCAACCTCACATTTCTCTAGTCCTCTGCAAGCTTCTTCATGGTATTCCCCCATACACACTCTTCCCCCACAAACTTGGTCTGCAATTAAGTAAATTAAATGTTGATTTTCAAGAAAAATTCATTCAAATAATCGATTAAGGATTAAAATTAATTACCTTTATTAGTGCCCACGCTCTGTCCATGATCGACATGTCTATCACCTACCAGTCCTTCTTGTTGATGGGGAAATGGGTACTCCTTCTCCAGTAACCACAGGTACTTGTTGTACAACTAGCGCCTAGTTGGATTAGCTTATCCATATAGTAATCAGCATGATCACACGCCCCTTCGTCATCATCGAGATGGCTATAGCTATCATCCTACTAGTTGACCTGATCCCCTGGTCTTCTACAAAGTGAAATTTAAAAATAATTATATTATTCAAAATCATATCAAATTCAAATTCTAAATTCTAAAGTAGAATTTAAAAAAAATTCTTATATATGATTTCTACCAATTGCCCCACTTGCACCTTCCATAATGAGGCTGCTAATCTACTTAGCCACTAGGCACCTTATCATCCCCCTCCTGAGCATCCCTACCCTCCTCTCCTCCCCCACCTGCTCCTTCGCCTAAATCATGCTGGCAAGAAGACCCTCCAATATAAGGAGCTCCTCCCTCAAACAGAGACAACATGATTGCCTTGTAGAGCTGCTGGTAAGGCTTATAATCATCAATGTTGATGTCTAACTCCTAATCCCTATCATCAGCACTCTAGCTAGGGGTAGTTCTGTACGACTGATCCATCAGCTCATTACCACGTGATAACTCATCCTATTTAAAATGAAAACATGAAAAAATATTAAAAAAATCTTCAAATCCATATTACTAAACAATAAAAAATAATTAATATATAAATAAATTCAAATTTACTAAAAAAATTCATAATTCAAGAATCAAAATATTAAACATTTCAAAATATTCTTAATTACAATCTTAATTAATAGACAAAAATATTCCTAGTCAAACATTACTCTTAAGTCTAACATATTAAAAAAAATAAAGTCCACATGTATTCCGAGTCAAATAGGTATTCTTAATCCAATTTATATTCTTAATGAACAAATAAAAATAAAGTCTAACATATTTAAAATATTCCTAGTCAAGCAGATATACCTAATCCACCTAACCATATAAACTTCGCTAGATAAACATTTAAATAAAGCTAAATACGGATTTATAATCAATTTATAACTAAATTAAATAAATAACTAAACTTTTTAAATAAATAAACTACATATATAAAATTTCTATTTGTACCTCAAAAATGGACTAAGATATCAGTCTTCATGCCAACTAAGACTTTTGATCACAATTCAGCAGAGCTTCACTACTCTTAAATGGTAAAACTTTGAAATGAAGGAGTATGGGGTATTTTTAGGTTTCTGAAGCGCATTTTTTGTAGCAATTTATATATTTGTAGCAGTTAATTATGACAAACAGCTGTAAATAGCCAATAGTCTATGACATGTGTCCAAGTATTGGTCTGCGTGAGACTTTGCAGTAGTCCTAATTGATACAAACATGTCCCCATAGCCAAATGAGAATGGTTATTTTTCTCGAGGAAGTTTGTCACTGTTTCAACCGTTACAAACTTGACCATGCCAACAATCACTCCTCAGCTCAGAATTTTGCAACAGTTATAAACCGCTACAAATCCCGGCAACCTAATAGTTGTTTACCTCCTAGAAGTAAACCACTGCAAATGTGTTCTTGCCTTATAGCTCTAGCTTGGCGCCATTATTTTTTTGTGGTTGTAACCAGAGCAATGTCTCCGTAAGCACTATTTACGGTCAAAATGTTGCAAATTTTCTACGATTTATAGGCAAACCGCTACAAAATGAGACTTTGCAACAATTTATCCTTAATCACTACAAACTATTTTATCTCTTGGTTTTTTTGTAGTAATATCTATACTCCTCCAGTCCTTAATATAGGACATAATTGAGTGTTAATCTTAGTTCAAAATATAACTTATTTTCCATATTTATCAATTTTTTTCCAAATTACTCCTATTAATGCTATCTCAACAATAATTAAGTAAAAGAGAGAGAGAGGAAGGAGGGAGTTAAGGAAGATGACTCAGATATTTTAGTAAAAATATGACATATTAACTAACTTCCTTAATATAATCAAACTAGTTAAATATATGATATATTAAGTACTAGAGGAATATAAAGAAACCTCCCACACACACCATAGTTTTTTATGATATTAAATTTTCTCTGTGATCTCATCATGAAGATCTCCAATGAACACAAAGCAAAATGGAGATGAAAGCTTATTGATTTACACTTTACAATATTTTAATGTTGGTGTTCAAACGGAGTACACGAGGATATACCTTTTGTTAGGCAAGATCAATATCTCTTCTTTCACGACCATAATTTACACATTTACATTTAAATACAATAGTTTGGTTGAATGCAAGGAATTTAATTCTCTTCAAACATCTCATGTTGAGTGTTTTAGATGGAAACTTATGATAGAAGAATTCCCTTTTCTCTATTTAATCATGGGTATCCACAAATTATTTTAGCCTTGAGACTATAATCACTTTCAATACTTAAGGCATAAAGGGTTTTCATATCTCCCAACAATGATACTTTTTAAGAATTTGAGCTTGTATTCTCCTCTCTATACAGTCAGATCACTTACCACTTCAACTAATAATTTATTAGTAATAAAAAAGTTACCTAGATCACTTACCACTTCAACTAATAATTTATTAGTAATAAAAAAGTTACCTTTTGTTTGATCCCTAACAATACTTAAACCATATATAATTAATATTGACAATGGCAAAATAATAAATTTAAGACAAAAAAGATAAACTTTTAACAAATCTTTTTCATCATATAAACAAATAAACTACTCATTCAGATTTTAATATAATACATAATTTATAGTGTAATTTCTACTACAAACTAGGTCTTATATAAAGAACTGGGGGAATATAATATTATAAATATAATAGTTTGAGTAGGTAAAGGGATATAGGGGAATTCTAGCTAACAGGAAAGGTAGCCGCCTCTACCCTTCCCTTGGTTTTGTCGCTGAATATTGGATAATTGTTTTAAATAAACTAAATTGTTGATATAATATATATATATATATAAATTATTTCACTTTTTAAAATTTTATTATTTAAAAATGTTTTGTTTTAAGAAACTAATTATTCAATTTAATATATAAAATTAAATGTATTTCTTATATTTTTTGCGGTAATGTCCAGATATTGAGAATATAGGTTTTATCTTTTCATTTTATAAATGACAATATAATATGTATGCCGAAACCTCTTGGGGATAATGGCATGGATGGTCCTTAATTATAAGGACGCCACTAGTTTGAATTTGAGTGTGTGTGTGAAGCCATTCCTATAAGGAAATAATAGAAGGGTGTGTGTAATAAAAGAAATAATTTTTCAAGTGTGTACATGTTGACGAAATATATGCTAATTGCGAAATTATGTATACGTTATCATTGTGGGGAATTAGAAGAAATCACACTGAATAGCAACAAAAGGAAGTTAGGAAACGTTGATAAAACACTAACTCATAACAAATACCAGCTTTTTGTTTTTTGAGCAAGAATATAGCAATATTAATTACTCCTTTAGTTAATATAGACCTAATCAGAGAGTTAATTTCATTTCTAAATATAAGATATATTTTTTATATTTATCTATCTTTTTAAATTATCTCTATTAATACTTTCTCAACAATAATTACGTACAAGAGGGAATGAGAAAATTAAAAACATGGTTATGGTGCTTTAAAAAATAGTATATTAACTAACTTATTTAGTCTAATCAAATTATTTAAATATATTTTATATTAAAGACAAGAGGAGTATATGTTGATATAGTTTTAATTCTTTTGTTTTCAAGCTGCAATCAATATAATCTCAATAAGTAGTCTTATACTTAACTTTATAATATTTTAAATTTCTAACTATTTATAATAATTATAAATTACTTTAATTTTTAAAAGATTTTGAGCCTCTCTATAGTAATTAATTAGTAATTCCATGAACTAATTATATTTAAGATTTTTAACTACAATAATTATAAAAATTAATTAATTATAATATATTTTTCTCACTCCTCGGGCAATGTATGGAGAAGAAAATTTTAGTTTAACTATTAACTAAAACTTAAAATAAGCAAACTAGTTTGTCAATAAATAATTTCTTTAGCTCTGCAAGCTTTGAATTCAAAATGGGGAAAGTAAAGCCGTAATAGTTTGGAATGGGGTATTTTGGGGGGAGGAGAAGGATTTTACTCCCCTTCCCTTGTTTGGAAAATAATAATTTTTAGAAAGGGAGGAAAAAGTTTTAAAATTTCCCCCTCTTAAGATTTATCTCCCCTCCAAAATTGGGGAATTTGGAGGGGAGATGTAATATTTTAATTTTATAATATTAATATACTTATAATTTTTTTAAATATCCTAATATTACCTATATATTATATTTTATTAAATATTCTATAAAATAATATAAGGGTAAATTTTTCTATATAAAAATATTTTCCCTCTCCTCCTTTCTTGAACCAAATAAGGTAATATGAAAATTCCTTCCCTCCTCTCCCTTAATGTTAATCCAAACAAGATAATAATAAAATCCCTTATGTTAATCTAAACAAGGTAATAAAACTGATAGCGTTAATATTAAAAAATCAAAAATATATTTTATAAATTTAATAGACTAAATTAAAATTTAATATAAATTTAAAAAACTAAACATATATTTTAGTTATATCATGAATAGAGTCTTAATGAGTTTAGAGTATACTTGGTTGGAGTTACAAAAGGTATTATTTCATACCAAACCAATTAAAGACCATTTACTTTATTTAAGTCAATTTTTCTGTTTAATTTTGTATTTTTTTTAAACAAGGCCATGAGCCAATAGTAATTAATTAATGCTTTATCCTGTAGGTGTCATTTAATCATATTAGGATTTATTTGTTATTTTTAATGATTAATAATTTAGGTTAAAATTGAAAATATTATTTAATCCTCATTGAATCATATTATCTTCCATTATCTGATTTATACACTTTGAATTTCTTTTTTTTTTTTAAAGAAAAAGCATACTTTGCCAACTATCTTCAAAATTAGATTATTTTAAATAATCCAATATCCTTAAACATTTAAAAATATATCATACTTTTCAATATACTTAAGATGATTCTAATTTTGGATATATATTGAAGAACGTTTGAAATTCATTACATCATTTTTAACTCAATTAAATAATAATTATTGAAAAAGTTCTATATTAACTAAATGTTTTTAACTAAAAAATAAATAAATAATTCCATAATTTTGAATTAATTATGTTAATCATCTCTAATCATAATTAAATTGGTTAATACTTAATGATTCCACATTCATGAAATAATATTGAATAAATGGTTTTGATTTTTGAATAAGAAATAAGCTTTTAAATCAGTTAAAAGAATTTTAAATCTAACAGTATTATTACAAATTAATTTGACACTATTGCAAAAAAGACTTTTTAAATTGGTTGAAAATGGTATTTCTACATTGGACAATGACCGATGTAGAAACAGACCGTTTAGAAAGTGTACACTTTTTAAATCGGCCAGTTTATCGATGTAGAATGAGTAGAATTTAAATCAATCCCTTTTGAAATCAGGAGTCAAATTTGCTAATATCTACACGGGTTATGTGAATAGTATTAATTAATTTTTTACACCAGTTGTATTTACACCTGGTGTAGATTAATCAATTTTCTACACCTCCCCATAAAGACAACCAGTGTAGATGTTGTATTGTTTCTATAACTGCCAATATTCTTTGTCCGATTTAAATGTATTTTTAAAAAATGATCCCTTCAATATTTCATCAACCCCATCCCCTTCAAAGAGACAGTAGCAGAGACAGAGTTTGAGATGGTAGAGACAAATTAAATCTTCAATTGCTCATTATATTATTCAGTTAATAAAATTCAATAAAAATATACAACAATTTGAACTGAAAAATAAAAAAATGTATTATGGTAATGACAAATACTATTAAGAATGAATTATTTGAACAAAAAACTCAGCCCAAATATTGTGCAGGTCCTCAATATCTTATTAAGGAAATAGGTCAGATTGATCAAACATCTGAACACCAAATTAAAATAAAAGAAATTAAAGTATTATTAAGATATATCAAATTGACAAGAAATATATGACATGATTAAAAACACATTTTACCTCCTCAGTTAGATCAGTCCTATTTAACAAGATGATATTAATCATATGTCTAACCATCTAGAAGCCACACAAGTTGCTTTCTTTGGGTTGCCTTCGACTCTGTAATATTAACATGAACAAAATTATGTGTTATCAACAAAAAGCCATAGAGCATAAGACTTAACACTTTTATTACCTTCAGTGTGATCCATTTAGAGTCCCTCACTGAGTTGGCTTTCTTAAGAGCCCTTATAATTGCAAAGGTCCTCATAGCCCTATAACCAAAGTTATGAACTTAGCAACCATTTTATTAGAAATACAATATTTAATTTATTATAACCACCATTGTTCTGTAAGGAAGAAAACTCACATGTTCATAATCTTCTTGGTATTAACCGATGGCTTGTAGTGCAGGGAGCATAAAAAGAACATTTTATAAGTATGCTTACATAGTATGATCAATTGCCAATGATTGCTATAGAAAATAATTAAACAATAATGATTATTAGCATTAAGCAAATACAAACTTAATATGAAAAAAATTTGAAATATTATTATTCTTACTCTTACATATATGGTGAGAAGAAACAATCAATATCGGTTTCACCAAGCCTCCTTGAAATGTACTGTAGTCTTGAAGATTGGGAGGTCCCTTTTGAATAAATCTAAAATGGGTATAGGAATCCGAACAGACCTTGTTTGCCTTTGGAAACTAACTTAGCTTGCATGTACCTACAGTTAATTCAAACACGACGTTAGTTAATGCAAACACTCAGCTTGCATGAAGTTTGTTATTACATATATTTATATTTAAATTAGACTTGCATAAAAAATACTTGGATGCACCCGGAGGTTAATTCATTCCTAGGAGTGATAACATATTTCACATCTGCTTGGTCAACAAAGGCAGGTGCTCCTGTGTCACCCACAACTAAATCCATAGGCAACGCATCCACATGGAATATTTCGTCACGTGCCAATTGGATCACACGTTGCATGGCACTCAACTTGGGAGGTGTGGGAACTTCGCTCAAGGATGACACGATATGATCTGAAACAAGATGCTTTGGCCATAATATGAAAGTCCCAGTTGCCTAACTCACAGTCTTTACTTCATCAGTCAGAATTGGGACAAGAGCATCTTTAATTATCATGACTTCAACTGTTACCCTTAACTGATCTTCCTAAATTTGGATGTGGTAGGCAGTTGTCCCTAAGATTTGGATGGAACCATATGCCACTACATTTTGATAGGATCCTCCACATATAGATTACAAGGTTCAGCATCCTCTGACACTGACCTGTCCATGCAATAGCTACATTTAGTGCTAGGACGGGTTGCATGTGAGAGTATTTGGGGGGCACTTGGTTCCTGTTGCCTTGATGTCATTATGGACAATATTTCTTCCTTAATCTTTGCTAACCCCTCTTGTAAGCATGCCTCAATTGAAACTTCTGCCTGTACCCTAGCCTCTACCCAAGCCTCTGCCTTGGCCTCATCATGGATAACAATGATTCTAGCTCTGCCCTCGGAACATATAGGGAATGTCATGGAGATACTCCAAAAAATCTCTTACTTGCCCATGACAACCGTCAATATGTCATTTCTACCATCTGACTTGAAGAGCCATGGGCTTCTTATTGTTTAAGATCAACCTATAACATAAAAAGAGAAAACATAAGAAATAATATAATTAGTCTACTAAAACAAAATAATACAAGTAGTACTTATAATTTTTGCCGCAATCATGTGAGCGTGATTGATTGTAAATGATCTGCTCCTTTTTAGGTGAGCGTACAACCATTTATCTTCACGACATATTAGAGATAGGGGAGCAAGTGTAATACTAGGATCAGACTCAATAGCCTCTTCCAGCCTCTTCTTCTTGGCCCTCAACAAGTCTCTTTCAGCTTTCGCGTAACCCCCTCGAGACATTGTGTAGGGGTAATCATTCTCAAGAGCGTGTTCAATGGCTTTTGCTATTTTTCCTACAAGACTTGAAGTAGTTAAAATCAATACATACAAAAGGAAGAGACATAGGAAATGCAAGATTCCTTTTTCATGACATATCAACTCACGATAGCTGATGTCGTAGTCTGAAGCCTAACAAATTCTTCCCAAGTAGCTTCATCAATGAATTAATACTTGTTGCATAGATAAGGATGAGGATGACCATCTTTGTCCTGGCCATGCACATACTGACAAGCTAGTTGTGTCTTGAATGACATCCAATGCTCAGCGCAATAAGACAACGTCTTCTTCTTCAGGACTTCATTGTTAGGAACATCGTAAGTGAGCTGCAAAAATTTCTATTGAAAGCAGATTTATCAACAAATAGTTGTGGTTTTTGGTATTCTACATACAATATACAATAGTCAGTTCTTATACTTGGATAAAGTCCCAAATTTGATTCTTCACGTGATTATCAATAGCATCCCAAGTCTGTATGGCGATGTTAGTCTTGTTGTGTGCTAGGAAGCTGGCATAACTCATGTACTTTGTCCTGTGTTCACCAATTGGGTTCCAACATGTGTCAAACTCAATTAGTAGTAATTTCCCTTCCATCCTATCTTTCGAAATATCTTTCAATCACATCGCACTTCTGCCCCTCCTTTGCTTAGAGCTGCTTAGAGCATCGAGCCTCATTCTGATTACTACTACCCCCATATTTCTATATATGAAATAACAAAAGCAAACATGGTAAACAAAGAAGAATGACTGACTATATCAAAAGAAGTGCAAGCATTTATCGATGAAAACTACAAAATCTAGATTAAACGAACACGCAAAAGGCTGAGCAAGTACACAAAAATAAGTATCAAGAATACGTACATGGCAAAGCACAATGAGAGCGAGAACAGAGAAGAACACTAACAATAAGAACAATATATGCAATGAGAACAATATAAATTTACAACTGGTTTAAATATTGCAGTGTTTTTTCAAACCAACACTTTTATTAACCCATCACTTGTAAGTTACAACAAAACAATATATGCAATCAGAACAATATACTTGTGCTATTATTACATGAAAATAATATATGCAATCACATACAAATCAATCAGTATCCACTTCTTCTTTAATCAATTTTGGTAAACCTACTGAAAAAGAAGGGGACTCACAAATTAAATCATCATCATCAATAACCCTTTTTCCTTGGCAAGTGATAGACCATTTTTTATTTGCCAGATCAGTGATATAGAACATATGCTTTGCTTAGTCTGCCATAATAAAATGCCCATTCCTAAAACTTGTACTATTCAAATCAACAAGTATAAATCCTAACCAATCCACCATAACACTGTTGTTTATATTAGCCCACTTGCATTTGAACACGGGAACTATGAATTTGGTGTAGTCTAACTCCCAAATCTCTTCAACGATGCCATAATAAGGGATGGCTGCTAATTTAGGATTGTTGTCTTTTGAACTAGAGAAGTGTATAGCTTCAGCCACTAACACCACTATTCTGCACGCTACATTTATCATCTAGGGACTTCGTATAAAAGGAATACCCTTTGATATCAAATGAATTCCAACATATTACATTAAATTTAGGACCATATGTCAACTATCTAACTGAATCAGATACACAATTTTCATTTTTAACCTTCTGTTTGAACCAAGTAGCAAAAGATTTGTTGTGTTCTATAATTAGCTTTTGCTATGTCATTCTATTATTTTCTTTCCGGACAAACTATTTATGAACAACTATATAGTCTTGAACTTCAATATTATTCAAGATGTGTAAGTGTATTTTCTGCAATTCATTATGATCAATACTCTTCACCGATATTTTGGCTTGACCCCTTGCTTGGCACAAGGTTTAGTGAGACCGATAAGTCTTACTTTAGATAGGTAGTGTTGAAAAAAATCTATAGCTTCTTTAGACAAATATTTTTCAACAATGGATGCCTCGAGCCAATTTGGATTCTTCATATACCCTTTAAGAATTTTCATGTATCTTTTAAATGGGTACATCCATCATAAGTATACAGGGCCACATAATTTTATCTCTCGCCCTAGATGAACGATGAGGTGTACCATGATGTCAAAAAAACCTAGAAGAAACAGTTTTTCAAGTTGGCACAAAATAACATAACCCTCGTGCTCCAATTCATCCAACTTTTTAGTCTCAAAGACTTTGCCACATATAGCATTGAAGAAGAAGCAAAGACGGGTTACAATGTGTCTCAAATCATCTTGAAGGATTCCTCGAATAACTACTGGGAGTAATTATTACATCAAGACATGACAATCATGAGACTTTTGGCCTACTAATTTCAAATCTTTCATAGACACAATCTTCTTAAGATTAGATAAGTACCCAGAGGGAACTTTGATTCCTTGTAAACATTCACAAATACTTCTTATTTCATCCTTGGACAAAATATTAATCTCTTTAACACAATAACTCCCCTCACCATCTGGCCTTAGATGTAAAACCTCACGTATTCCCATTTCTTGCATATCTAATCTTGCCTTCAAAGCATCTTTGGAACTACCATGTAGGTTGAGAAGTGTTCCAACAATACTGTCACACACATTTTTCTCCACATGCATGACATCAATATAGTGCCTTACCTGAAGATGTTGCCAATACGGAAGCTCAAAGAAGACAGATCTTTTTTTCCATATATTTTTCTCACTTCTATTCATAGTCTTACCAAAATTAATGTTGATGTCTTTCACCTTTTCATAAACTTGTTCTCCAGTCAATGGCTCTGGAGCATTTTCCAATTCTTGGCCGCCAAAAAAATTTTCTTCAGTCGACGGTATGGGTGGCCTTGTCTTAGAAATCTCCTATAACCTAGGTAGGCTGTCTTTCTTCTATGACAAAGTTGATAGTAATAAGTCCTTTCCTCACAAATAGGACATGCTTTATGGCCCTTAACCTATTACCCTGACAAATTTTTGTGTGCAGGAAAGTCATTAATTATACAAAAGATCATGGCCCGCATATTGAATACCTCCTTAATAGCATCAAAAAATCCACACCTTCCCATAGCTTCTTTAAATCTTCGATCAAGGGCTTTAGGTAAACGTTATATCATTTCCTGGTTATTTTGGTCCTAAGATAAACATAGACAACATTACATACTTGCTTCTCATGCATAATAAGGGAGATAGGTTGTAAACCACCAAGAGGACAGGCCATGAACTACGTATACTACTAAGGCTACCATAAGGGTTCATGCCATCTGTATTGAGTCCAAGCCTTAGGTTTCGTGGTTCTTTATCGAATTCCAAAAATAAGTCATCAATCTTCTTCCATTACAAAGAATCAACCAGATGATGAAGCTTTCCATCATAAATCCTTTCAGTCGCATGCCATAATATTTTTTGTGCATCATCTTCATTAGCAAAATGCCACTTAAACCTTAGTATAATTGGAAGATACCATAACACCTTTGTAGAAAACTTAATTGATCTGTACCTTGGTGTCTTACATATTGGACATTTGTCCTCATCTTCAAAATCTTTCCTGTACAATATGCAATCATTTTGGCATGTATGAATATTTTTATACTGCATGCCTAAAGGAGATTATTTTCTTAGCATCATATTAGCATTTGGGTAACATATTTTCTTCTGGAAACATGTCTTGCAACAACTCAAGCAATTATGAAAAATCTCTATTACTTCATCCATGCCGTGTTTTCACACTCACCAATCTCAACACCTGTTCAACAAGTTGTATTTTCTGCACCCTGGATATAGAAGTTTTTCTGCATCATTGCACATAGTACCATATGCATGTGACCGCATAAAAGCATCTTCTCTAATATCACGAATCATGTCCTCTACCCGATCATCAGTATCCATGTCATCATCAAAGGTATTTTCCAACTGTTCAGTTGTACTTGACCTTCCCACATTTTCACCATGCCATACCTATATTGTGTAACTCTTGTAAAATCCCTCACAAATTGGATGAGTATATATATCTGCAGGACTTTGTTTTCTCTCATTCAAACAACTGATACAATGACAATAAAACATTCCATTATCATCTTCACCATTTTGTTTAGCAAAATCCAAAAACTCCTTCACCCCTCAGCATACTCAACACTTGTTTGTCTAGCATTTATCCAACTACGATCCATGTTTATGGAAGACTATAAAACTAGAAAAATAGAAAATAAGAAAACCTAGCTTACAGCTAATTATGGGAGAGAATACACCACACACAAGTAAAAGAACTCACCAAATGAAACAAGTAAATGATAGCAATGAATGCAGCACAAATAACGGCAAAAGGTACTGCTAGTAGTGCATAAATCTTCATATCTCAAGACAAGGAGTTCAAAACAAAACTCACCGGCTGTGAAGGGTCGAGAAAACTTAAACACACAAACAAGTGAAAATGACAGATGGGAAGCGTAACGGGGCTTTCTATTAAGGTAAAGTATATTTCATAAGAAAATCTACACCGGGTAAAATGCAAGACCGGTATAGATATAACTTTTTTCTAAACTGGACATTATAATCTATATCGGTCACTTTTGTACTGGTGTAAAGCAATTTAAGTTGAACAACTCTACGCCGAATGAAGTGGAAGACCGGTGTAGAAATAACTTGTTCAAAAGTAGACATTATATTATACACTTGACATTGACATGTCCGGTTTCAATATGTTGCATTTTGTTTTGAAAAATAAAAGAACAATATGTCATCAGAACAAGAAACTTCATTTATTCAGCTTTACTAATAACTTTATATCAAAAGTATGAAATTTCCAAAATAATATCTATTAGAATATATAATATATTCTCTCTTTTTCTCATTAAGTACAAACAATAAAATAGGAGGGGCAGATAAAGGTTGCAGGTTTTCACTCCTCAATAGACTCAGAGGTATGGGATTCATCAGAGTCAATAAGATCAATAGGATGATACAAGCTATCAATCTGTTAATGGCGACGAACTTCTAAGCGAAAAGCTCTAAAACTATCTTTCAATCTGGTAACTTCCTGAGACAGTTCTTCCACTAAGTCCTCAAGGGCATTGAAGTGCATGATGAGTTCCTCAGGGCTATCTATTAGAAAGACAACTAGGGGAGGAGGAAAAGGAACTACAGGGTGAGGGGCAGGATGTTTGTCTTCAAAATTGTCTCTATTTCTTTTGTGTGGTAGAGAAGGAGGTATGCGTGAGCAAGAAGCCATTGGAGTGTTAAGAAAGAAGAAAATAAAATAAAACAAAGATAATATGATGAGATAAAAAGTACTGATCATAGGAATAGTATACATATAGTTGAGGAATAAGAACGGTTTCAGAAAAGAATATCGAATAATGCAATTGGCCTTCTATTGTAATGAGTACAAACATTAGGAACCGAAGAAGTAAAATGAATGGCCTGAGAAGTTACAGAGAAAAGAAGCAAGAAAACATAGACAAGAAGCTGAATAGTCAGAATAGAAAGTATATTTAACATCGGATATATATCTTTTACACCGGTTAAATTTAAATCTGGTGTAAATATTTCATCTTATTTACAAAAATGCCACTAGTCATTTGTTCTAAAGCCTCTCTGCAAGGTCTAAAGAAGTTAAAGAAAAGAAGCGAGAAAGCATAGACAAGAAACTGAAGAGATGACGTAGCTAATCTACACCTATTGATATTAATATTCAATGTAGTAATTATATTTTACCCCAGTTATGTGTGCATCTGGTGTAACTATTTCATCTTATTTACAAAAATGCCAACAGTTATTTTTTTAAAATTGTCTCCATAAGGACTAGTTTAAAAATGGGGCTTTAAAAGCAAATTTTGTACCAGTGTGATAATCTAAGTTTAAATATTTAGATATTGAATTGATTGATTCTGGTGTCTTTTTAATTTAAATTTCATAAACAATTTATAACAGATGTTTTATTTTACATTTTTAAAAATTTTATTTGATATATTTTTTTATGAGGAATTTTATTTGATATATTAAACTTGAACAGCAAGAATCAAAACAAATTATTTTTATCAAAGATATAATCCATAATCTATCCATTTTAAATCACCATGGAACTTATAAAGGCTTTTATAGACAAACATCTCTCACATTGAACCTGTATATCTCTCCCTACACTCTATCATTCATGGTCCCTTCCTCCTATCTTCATTCAAAAATTCTAAACTTGTATATCTCTCCCTACTTCCTCCTATCTTCATTCAAAAATTCTACCCCCTTACTTTACCTTCTTCCACTTTATTAACCAGAAAAATTAGAGAAAGACTAGTATGAATAAACAAGAGCCTAAACAAAAAATTTCAAAATCAATAGATTTCAAACTCTATAACTTCAGTCTCCCTTCCATATATACAATTTCTAGAACTTTGATGACAGAAACAGTGATCTTGAAAGGTATGTTGAAGGGGCTGGGGGCTATGGCGACGCCTATGACTTGGGAGTGACTGTAAATATGCCGGTGCAGATAGTGGTGGAAAAAGAGGGACCGCCTAAGTTCAGGAGAAGAGGGAGGTTGAGGATGAAGAGGCAAGGGAAAAGAGATAGAGAGTGATGATAAAGAAGAAGAGATGAGAGAAGAAATTAAATTTAAATAGAGAAATTGAATTATTAAAATTTTTAAACTAATGTAATTTAAAAACTGATACTAAAATAATTGATAGGGAAAGTCAGGATATGAATGATGTGGTGCATTTGCACCTAACAATTTCTCAAAGAGGGGAAAGGATATTCCTATCTCTTTTTTTCTATTCTTTTTGGGAAAAAGATAAGAAAAACCCATGTAAATTTCAAAATGACAATTTGGGTACATGAATATCTAAAAGGATAGATTGGGCAAGAGACACAATCTATCATTTACAAATTTGAGTAAAAAGAGCAAATTACACCTGGAAGCATTTGAAGAAAAAGCTTGATAATGAAACTCAGAATGAAGCAGGAGAAAAAGTAGGAGAATGAAGTGATAGATTATATTCCAACTCTCATCAAACATTACTCCAAAAATGAAATTATGGCATAGGTTAGCAAGGGTAATAGCCATCATTTCAAATACTCTGCCACCAAAGTTGTATTTCACCTTGTCTGAACAAATCCCCATGATTGGGTTTACTGAAGAAAACAAACAAACCAAAATAAAAAAGAAGTAGTCCAATTGGAGTTGTTAGGAAACAAATTCCCAAAGAATAGAGGATGTGAAGGAATGATTGATCCTAGAAAAATAGCAAAAAAATGTGGGAAAGTTGGATTAAAGCAAACTAGGCGAAGAAACAAGTAATAGAAAATGAATTAGGAAGGGGATCAAAGTTTGGAGAATGAATGAAGGTTATTAAATTTGAGAGATTTGGTGAAGATGGGAGAGAGAGGTTGGGTTTTAGAAATTGAAGAATTGACACAGTTTTATGATTGATCATCTTCTCCCTCTGAAATACTCTATTTTTCTAGTGGACGAAACAAGTAATAGAAAATGAATTAGGAAGGGGATCAAAATCTGGAGAATTAAGGAATATTATTAAATTTAAGAGATTTGGTGAAGAGAGGAGAGAGGTTGGGTTTCAGAAAGTGAAGAATTGATACAGTTTGATGACTAACTATCTTCTCCCTCTGAAATACTCTATTTTTCTACATCATTGTGGAAATGCAAATCCCATTGTTGAAGCTGTAAATCCCATTACAAGAGTTGTAAATCCCATTAGCCATAGGTTAGAATTTTAGTTGTAAACGTCATTGCAGGAGTTGCAAACGTCATTACAGGAGTTGCAAATCCCATTAGCAATAGGTTACAATTTCAATTGTAAATGTCATTGTTGAAGTTGCAAATCCCATTATAAGAGTTGTAAATTCCATTAGCAATATGTTACATTTTCAGTTGTAAATGTCATTGCAGGAGTTATAAATCCCATAGTTCAAGTTGCAAATCCCATTAGACAAGTTGCAAATATCATTACAAGAGTTGCATATCCCATTAGTAATATGTTACAATTTAACTTGTAAATGTCATTGTAAGAGTTGCAAATCCCATTAGACAAGTTGTAAATATCATTATAGGAGTTACAAATCCCATTAGCAATATGTTCCAATTTCAGTTGTAACTGCCATTGTAGGAGTTACAAATCCCATTGTTCAAGTTGTAAATCCCATTAGATGAGGTTCAAATGCTATTACAGGAGTTGCAAATCCTATTAGCAATAGGTTATAATTTTAGTTGTAAATGTCATTGCAGGAATTGAAAATCCTATTGTTCAAGTTGCAAATCCCATTACACAAGTTGTAAATATCATTACAGGAGTTGCAAATCCCATTAGCAATAGGTTACAATTTCAATTGTAAGTATCATTATTGAAGTTACAAATCCCATTGTTAAAGTTGCAAATCCCATTACAGGAGTTGTAAATCCCATTAGCAAAACATGGTTTCAGGCAAGTATTTATGTGAATGTTCTTCTTGAATTAACCTTATATCAAATGGAAGACCTACAGAATATACTACCTACAATGTTTACTTATCAACTAGCAACTCTGAAGCTTTAGCACAATTACTGAGCATTCATCTTGAACTCACAAATAACCAATCATATAACTATCATAGAAACTTACCAGAATTCAAAAATACACTTACAATCCTAATTTGCCATATCTTTATTAACATATATATAACAAGATATATGTACAATACAAATGACACAAACCTCAAAAGGCCTTCTTTTGCTTATACCATGTGGTACAAAATAAGTAAATTAATAAATTTAAGAGACTAATTCTAGAAATAAGACAGAAAAAGTAATGGAGATGACCCTCATTCAAGTTATTAGGAATCCATCCAGGTTGTCATCCTTGTGTTGTTAAGTAAGATACCAATATAATAATGAAGGAACTCAGGCAATTTCCCAATGAAGTAATCAGTAATGATAAGGCACTGCATAAACTCCACATCTTATCTAGAGATTGATCGTAGAAGAACTCGAGCTACCCTATGAATGTGAATACCTCTACTGTACCAAACAAGAAGTACTGAGGGATTTGCAAATGTCTTAAGGAAAGTTGCAAGTCCTATTGGAGGACTTGCAAATACCATGCTTTCAGTAACCCTGGAAATATTCCAATTTATAATCATAACATGCTCCATTACTTGGACAAGGTTCACAATCATTTGCAACAATTTCTAGTCAAAAGAAATTTAAGTTTTCACAAGAAACTAATATTAAACCCACGACTATAGCTTGAGCCTAAGACATTTTAACAACCTTATCAAGTAGTGAATACACTCACAAGAAAACTATTGAGGTAATATGAACCATGAAAATGAGTGAAACGACAATATAATGCTTAAAATTCTAAAATTAAAATCGAGTGTGTATGAAATGGAATACTGACATGATTGTGTGAAAAATTTATTCAAAGAAGGGAAGAAACAAGTCACTTGTTTATTTTCACAAGTGATAGACTTTTTTAGGGATAACATTTAAGTGTATTACATCCCTGATTAATAGGGGGAAACTAGAAAAAATAAGAGTTCCAAAGACATAAGGATAACTTGTTAGCCATAAAAGTGCAATTCATTATACACTACATAAAAATTATAGTCATATTAAGATGTCTCAAATTCTTTTAGATTATAGCTGGCACCAAGTGTGGTGATTTGGCCTACTGACTAGTAGCAATGATATTTAGTAAAAAAGAAAACACTAGCCATAGTTTTTATAAGATGGAAAGCCAAGCCCAATACCAATCACTATCAGCAGGAAATCAAGATAGTTATTTTTAATAACAAAAATATGAAGGACAGGAACTTACAAAAAGTAGAATGTGCGTGTGCAAATGTATTATACACTAATACTTCAAATTACATATGCAAACAAATCCCCATGGTGTTAGGGTCTATTTTCCCAATATCCAAGTTTAGGACCCAACAACACTCATATTCATACTACAGCATATGAAATATTATCTTAGGCTAGAAAGAATCACATGATGAGGACTAACCTCAAAATTCAGGTACCCACTAAACCATTAAGACATTGATTTTATCACAAAAATAAGAGGCAAATTATCATTCTAAATTTTCCTAGATAGAAGGTAAATAAAACATACGAATTAAGCACATAAATAAGCTCCAAAACTATAGAAGTAATGCAATAAAAGTTAGTAGTATTACCCCTTTCCTATTCATGATCCCTCTATATACCTATTAAGTAGTCATACTAAGAATATAGTTTCACTAGAAGAAGCTCTCACTAAAAAATGAATCTGGAAAATCTAAGTTGCTATCACAAAATAGCTTGGTAGGGGGATCAATAACAGATGTGAAGAAGAGATTGCATGTCCAAGCAACAGCTGATGCGAATGCAAGTATGGCGATGAGCCTGAGGAACTCGTGAACTTGTGCTTCTAGGGAAAGAAGTTAGCAAGGAGTTCCATGAATGATTTCGAAGAAGAAGAAGAAGAATTGTGAAGGTGGTTTGAAGATTTGGCATTTTGGGTTTTGCGGCTTCATTTGAAGCGATTAGAGCAATATGTTTTGTCGAGAGGGAGACCGCTTTTTTACAGTTCCCTTGATTCACTATTAAATGTTATTAGAGGTAATTTAGTCTTTTCACTTAAATTTATAAAAGACATATTGGGCTTCCTGCCCAATCTGTCAGGTTAGATATTTATATACATAAATTGTCATTTTTAAATTCAATTGATCTTTCTTTGTCTTTTTCGCATTCTTTTTTAACAATCAACGTTTGAATTGTTTAGATTTTATTTTTTATAAAATATTTTTATTTTTTATTACAGTTTAAAACTACTCTAAATGAGTATTTTAGATTGAATTTTATCTATTTGAATTTCATTATTTATCCTTTTTATAGTTTAACATTTTAAGAATGACTTTAAAAGATTGAATATGAACCGTTCAAATATTGATATCATAATTGAAAAAGGAAAAGGAAGAGAGGAAGAGAAGGAAAACAAAGACAAACTCTCACCCCATCCCCAAAACCTTAATACCCAACTAGACTATTGGACTAAGAATATTGATTTAAGATTTAACTTTAATTGGTTTTCTCTTTTCTGGTTAATATTACTACAAACTAAATTGAAAATGTTATTTTTTCGGGTGTATAAAAAATTGAAAATGCTATTTTGAGCTTAAAATTTTTGCTCTTAAGCAATAAATTATTGTTTTGTAAATAAGTTTTCTAAATGAAATTTCTTCCCTTTAGTACTATGAATATATTCGTTCAAAATTGGCCACAAAAAGAAGAAAATATTCCCTTTTTTTCTCAAAAATTTTTTATGGAATTTTTAATTGATTTTAATTGAAGAGGTTTCTTATATTTAAAACTGATACATTTTTTGAAACTTTACATCATTTTAACACTTTAAAATGCTAATTATGAAAATTAATGAGTTAAAAATCAATTTTTAATTTTAATTTATAAAATATATTTTCATTAATTAATAATAGAAAAATAAAATATGAAAATAAATTCTATATTCCAATTCCTCGGCAATGGGTGAATTATCTTCCTTAGGCTGAGTTCTGGTATAATACATCATCTCCAACAATAATTGGTATGGTTCCATTTAAAGTAGCGTATGGTCATGATCCTCCTCCAGTGCTACGTCATTCATCACTTGAAGATACCCCTACTGATGTGCATCAACAATTACTTAAACAAGATGAAGTCCTAGAGACTTTAAAAACAAATATTCTTAAGGCTCAGTTTAAGATGAAACATTATGCTAATAAACGACAGTCTAATATGGAATTTCAAGTGGGTGAATTAGTTTGGGTCAATCTCCAACCCTACCGGCAATATTCAGTGGAATTAAGAAAATTTTATAAATTAGCTGTACATTATTTTGGTCCTTTCAAAATACTAGAGCATATTGGCCCAGTGGCTAATAAATTAGAGCTTCCAGATCATGCTCTTATCCAGCGTGTATTTCATGTGTCAGTGTTAAAGGAATATGTTGGAAGTGATATTCCTCAACCATTTGTGCCAATACCTCTGTTATCTATACAAGAACCTATCTCAGTTTTGGACTCCAGAATTGTGCAACAAGATGATCAATGGGTTCACCAATCATTAGTGAAGTGGAACGGGTCTCAACCAAATTCCTGGAAAATGATTATGATTATCCTACCTTAGACCTTGGAGACAAGGTCACTTTTAATGGAGGGGTAATGTGATTACAGCTATTGGCTCAATATAGGATCCACTAATAGAAAAATATTTATTACGGTGGTTAAAAGGAAAAATGACGTAACAAAAAAGGCAGTGTCATATTTGTAAATAAATATGTTACTTTAGAAACTTTTAATGGCATTTTTTCATACAACTGCTATTAAATGTGACACCGAAAACTTAACACGACAATTTTTTTTAAAAAAATCACAGTTATAAATCAATCGTTATGCCTTTCCACCTTTGCCTCTTCATGCCCTATTTAAAGAAGGAAAGTGTACGTCTCTTGCCTCTTCGGTTCCCAATGTCTCCAGCCATCAAGAGGGTAGGCCAATAGATACTTCTTACGAACCATTTTTTCCTCAATCTTAAATACCCTTTCATTGTACTTTTTGTTTCACTTCCTTTTCCTCAACATGTTTCCTCTTGTTATCATCTTTGTATTATTGTCTTTTTTATTTTTGTTTACATAGCATCCTCTTCAGGCTCTTCTCCTTCCCATTCACATAAAAGATCCCGTGATAATTTTAAGGATAAGTATCCTCTCCCTTACCCGATACCTATTGATAAACTAAATGGATAGTTTGGAAAACTCGGTTGAAGAGCTCTCCCTTCAGATAGAGAACCTTTAAGAAAGGTTCGATAGCCTCTGTTCTGATCTCCACTGTCAACGTGACCAATGACACTTCCACCACCCTTCAGATGACCTAGATAACTCCCAAAATTTAGACGACTCTACTTCATCTTATTGAAAGGCTTTACCTTTCTTTCATCTCCTTTTTTAATACTTTTTGGCACTGGCAAATTGGACGGGATTTCTTACAAAATATAAAGAATAGTCAGTTAGAATATTTTCTAAGGAATAGTCAAACTGTTAGAATATTTTCTAAAGTTAGTTATTGTTTTGATTAATTGTGTACACATTTTTCTTAAGAATAAACCTATATATATTGTATTGAGTTTGATATCAACCTAACTCAACTCACCTAAAATTTTGGTATAGTTGAAAATATTGCCATATAGGTTGCTCAAAACTCAACAAATATGTAAAGATTTTTTTTCTTTATGGGACCTACATATATCAATTTTACCTTATTTAGCTACGTGTTCAACAATGAGTACTTTAAAGAAAATTGAAAGTGTGCATATTTTAAGAATCCAATAAATTAATAATGCAACAAATTGCTAAATATCTTTGGCATACTAGTTTAGTGTCTAATTTATTGGATTCAATATTATATATTTATCTTCAAATAACATAATCAATGCTTTTTATAGTGATTTTTATTAAAAACCTCCATTATATATACTTGTAACGGTAGTTTTAATAAAATTGTCATATAAAGTCTTCACATATATGGTAAATATGAGGCTTTTGATCGTGGTTTTATTAACAACTGCCGTTATTTTTAATAAAAGTTGTCATAAAAAGCCAATTCGTAAAACCTAATCCATAGTGAGTTTCAAATTTACTTTTCACACAGTCACTTGTAGTACCGTTCTTTGCCCCACCACCACAGATTTGGATGAAAGGCATTCTCTGTCATTTGCTACCTACTTTTGGTGACTCCATCGTCATTCACTATCTCTATCGTCATAAACTCCCTCTGTTGTTGTTCTCATCTTTAAAGATATAAGTCACCGTTTAACTTCTTCATTATTTTGTGGTTTGGTTCTTTATTGGGATTAAAGATAAAAGAGACTACATGAATTAATAAAATATGTAAATGTCGCATCTTGAGATGTAGACAAGTAATTCACTGAAGTAGGTTATAGAGTTTTGGGTTTTTGGTTTTTGGTTGCTAAAAACCCAAATTGAGTTTGGTTTATTTATATTCCTAAATGTTTCAACTGTTGTAATAGGTGTTGAAAAACTCCAAAAATAGGCTTTAGGATAGTAGAGCTCAAGATATGAATTTGTTGTCTTCCTTTATTTGGACAGTACGCTGAGCCATGGGAAAACTAAATCTTGGTTAATATTAAATGTGATATTTAGGACTCAAGATTATGGGACATAAGAGGAGTTAGATGATTAGGTGATTATAACATAATCGATAATTAAAATGATGGTTTGATAGTTGATTTATGGATATAACAAAGACGACTATATTTGTGTATGTTATTGGGCCACTGAGGTTTAAAGAGTACAATATAGTGTGTTGTTTTAAGATTCTTAATTTCTAAACAAGTGTCTTAATGAAGATAAAATTTGGGAGATTTGTTCACTATTTTTTATGGTTAGTTGTATCATATTCTTAACTTTATTTATTATTTTCTAAATAGAGCATGGACGGTTCAAATTCAGGTTTTAGTCAATAAGGGAAAAAATAGGAAGATGCCCAACCCGTATGAAATGGGTCTCTAAGACAGATGAGTGGTCACATCCCACAAAGTTGCCAGTTGAGTTTGATGCTGACATGAAGGCAATTGGTCAAAATGGGCCAGCGTTTAACAACTATGTCGGCCATATAGTACTTGCTAAGATTAGCATCACGTACCCCAACAGAAGGCAGACAACTATAAAGACAAGGATATGATTATGATTTGGGAGGACATTTTGATACATTTCTAATTCTATATTCCACCTATCTACTTTAGTTATTCATGATTTTTGTCTCTTATTGCAGCTTCATCTTATTTGTTTTTTGTACTTTCACATAGTAAAATTTTGATATTCCTACCACTTCAAGCATGAAGCATCACATAATAGAGTAATGTGATGAATGGAGGAGGACTTTAAGTTGAACCTTGCGAAGGACTACTTCTGAGGCATAAGATGGGGGAGCAAACGAAGGATACATACTTTAATGTTAGTGATAAAGTTTGGACATTGTTTCATCAACAATGGGAAGAGGCTACTTATAAGGTTTGATGTGTGCTGTAAACTTACATTTTAATTAACTTAGTAATGAATATACATTTTAATCAACTAATCTAACTTTGTTTCATTTTCATAGGCTATTTGTAAGAGAAATCAAGAAATAGAAAAGAAGAATGTATACCACCATCATATGTCTCGAGGGGGTATAGTGTCCTTGAGAGGAAAATGATGCAAGAACATTTGCACGCTATGTAACAAGCAACTATATCATACCCTACTGCCTCATACCCTTCTTCATCCATCAACATCCATTATCCATCTTGTCATATCCTATTTTTTTCCTCTTTGTATAATACAGATTGTGATGATGACTAGAAAGGGAAAACAAAGATTAGACAAAGGTATAAAGATGAGGGACTAAAATAAAAAGTCTAAAAGTTTTATAGTGCAAAGTGTAAAGCAGACAAAAGCTTTAGGCCATTAAGTGTAATTATTGAAAGTTAAACCGAAAAATGCCCAAAAATGCCTAGAATCATATTAGTCCCAAATTTTTCCAGTAAATAGAGAAAATTATTTTGATATTTTGATGCAACACATAATTTTGATTCGAGGTCCCAAAAATTTTATATTAATTTCTAAAGAGAGGAAAATTAATATAGTATTCCTTGGACCTTAGAATCAGATAAAATTTGGTAGTAAATTCTTATAATTCATATGAGAATTTATGAAATTGACAGAGCATAAAAAGGAGTTAGGTAGAATTTATTATAGAATTTATAGTGGATGAAAACACCTAATAAATATGTTTTGGGAGAATTTCTCAAGAATTTAACCAATGAAGGTAGTGGACCATGTAGAGGCCTCAAAATGGCACCTTATAGGCCTAATAATATTTTTAGATAAGTATTTTGGCTAGGGCTAATATAGACCAGGAAAAATATAAAATTATGAAATGCCATTAGGTGTGCCACTGTATTATGTCAATGAGCCATAAATAAATCAAGAGTATTTTGGTCATTTGACTAAGGTTAGACAGTTAAGGAGATTTCCCAGAATAGTTGACCAAGGTCATGGAATATTTTGATGATGTGTGAAAAGACGGTAATGCCCTTTAAGAAATTAAAGTGAAATCGGACTCCGATAAAAGGTCTTGAAGAAATATAAGGAATTTTTATCAGGACTTATGGGTCTTAGAAAATTATGACACTTTTTAGGGGATTTATTTTATATTAGAATGAATTTCTAAAAATATTAGAACCATTAAAAGAGGTGTTTAGTATTTATTTCAAAATCAGGATATTTTAAGGATATCGGTATAAGGAAAGTGCCTTGGGATTTATGTCAATTAGCTATTGGACCCAAGGAAGGCCTAAGGCAACCCAATATTTTGTCCTAGGGTAGCCCAATAAGCCCCAAAAGTTGTCTTGGAGCTCATGTCCAATAATGGATCATTTATGAATATTTGAAAATGAAAAGAAAATGAAATAAAGTGAGAATTAGGGTTTGCACATGGTGGGACCCATAAGACTTCACACTTGGCATACAAGGCAAGGGGAAGAGAAATTTTTTTCATGTGATCTTATCTCAAATTGGCTTTGTGGACAAGTTTGATGTAAGAGAAATTATGAGCCATTAGATTAAATAGTGCACAAAGTGATCTTGGCCATTCATTTTCCATGGAATTTTTCTACAAATACCCCCACATTTTCTGTCCAAAACTGTGGCTTTGGAACCCTTAGGTAGGTGCTGCCCAAATGCTAACTTAAGCCAAGACAAAGAAGATTTAAGGTACCAAAGTTCAAGCTAGCTAGAGATTAAGGTAAGTGATATATCTTAGCTTGTTTTTCTTTGATTTAGGGGCTTGAACTTAGGGTTTCCATGGAAAACAATTGAGTTTTCTCTAAGGTGTATGTGCTGCCCAAAACCTTAGATGAAAGGAGAAAGAAAAAATTAAAGTTAGAGTTATATGATTACAGTTAAACAAGCTAGTTAAGTGATTGGTTGTTGAATCAAGTTGATATTTTTGACTTTGCTATTCTTGCCACACATCCAAGAGAAGTAAGAAGAAAAAGGCAAAGCAAAGTTAAAGTAAGAAGAAAGTCAAGTATATGAGGTAGTAAACTTATCCTAAACTTGTATGTATTGAATGTTATGTATCATATCCCAATTTTTAGGCCTTTAAGCTCAGTATATAGCCTGAAAAAGGGTTACTACCAGACCCTATTGAGCAGAGGTCTCAATAAATAGAGAAAATTATGATGAATAGTTTGATGCAACACAAAGTTTTGATATTAGGTCTTGAAAGATTTATATTAATTTTTGAAGAGAATGAAAATTAATATAGTATTCTCTAGACCTTAAAATCAGATGAATTGTGGCAGTAAATTCCTATAATTAATATAAGAATTTATGAAACTGACAGAGCTCAAAAAGGAGTTATGTAGAATTTATTATAGAATTTACAGTGGATTAAAACACCCGATAAATAGGTTTCGGTAGAATTTCTAGGGAATTGAGCCCATGAAGATAGTAGATCATACAGAGGGTCCAAAATGGCACCTTATAGGCCCAATGATATTTTCAGATAAATATGTGGGCCAGGGCTAATAAAGACCGAGAAAAATGAAGAATTATGAAAATGCCACTGAAGGTATGCCACTGTGTTGTGTCATTAAGTCTGAGTCAGATGAAGGGCGTTGCGATCATTTGACTAAGGTTAGACAGTCAAGAAAGGGTATATGGATAGTTGACCAGGGTCAAGAGATACTCTGGTAAGGTATGAAAAGACAATAGTGCCCCTAGAAGTACTAAAGAGGTAGTAAGGGTGTTTTGGTAATTTACTAAGGATGTTCCTTGGGAACCGAGCCACCAGAGTGCTTGGGCTTGGTTAGAAACCCAAGATGATAGTTAAAGGCCAAAAACGTAGCCCAAGAGTAATGTGGGCCCAAGAGGCATTAAAATATTATTTTAGTGCTTTTTCAATAAAGTAAAGTGACCCGGTCCAAGATAGAACTGGGTAAACTGATCTGGAATCATGAGAGGATATAAATGGGGCCCACAATGCGCCACATGGCATGATTACAGTAAAAGAGGAAAAGCAAAGGACACATGGCATGATTACAGAAAAAGGAGAAAAAGCAAGAGGACACGTGGCACGATCTCGGCCGTCTATTCAGGTAAAAGACTCTGGAACTCTCTGGAAAGGCTGAGTCAGCTGGTGAGGTGTCCCAAGGGCCCCACATTTCGCCACATATACCCTTGAGGTGTCCCTTGAGGTGTCCTAGATGATGTCATGAGTGGTGAGTCATCAAGGAGGGTGATGTCATCATGATGATGCAGGCAAAGCTTCTTGAGGAAGCAAGCAATCTGGGCCATTCATCATGAATCAATCTAGACCATTCATTCCACCTCCACTCACCTATAAATAGGACACTCCCCTCCTATTCCAAGGCACACCACGGATCTAGCAAGAAAAGGAAGAGAAAGAAGAGGAAAACAGAGAAAGAGAGAAGGAAAGAAAGAAAGGAAAGAAAGGAAGGAGTTCTGGTAGAGCCAGGAGCAGTCTGAGGAGCCGAGGGACTGGGCAAAGCTTCAGAATGAGGTAAGAAAGTTATCTAGTCCCTGCTCTAATAAAGTAGAGGATTTCTCTTAGTGGTTACAATAGAGAAATATATCTATTAATAAAAGTAGGTAAAGGTAGAGAGAAAGCCAGGGGAATGTTGGAATAAGGATATCACCCCTAGTTAAGCATGAGCTAAGTAGAGCTATGTTGATAGAATAATAATGAAGATATTGTTATGCTATGTATAGGCTTTGACCTATGAAGAGAAGGAATCTTAGAGCAAAGGCTGAAAGCTAGAGGAAGGCTATATGTCAGGTAGTAAACTAATCCTAAACTTGTATGCATTGAATGTTATGCTTGATGTGCTATGGCTTTGTTGAATTGTGTTGAACATGTGCTTATGTATGAAGCTCTATTCCTATGATGACTTTGGCCAATTGTATTTCATATGTAATATGGAAGCATGCACATTATGCAATGGTAACACTTTCACAAGCAAGCACAACTATTCACATTAATGCATGCATTGTTTAGTGCTGTTTGCTACTGAGATTTCCCCAAAAATCTCACTCCTTCCATATCAATCAAATTACGCAGGTCTTCTCAAGATGGAGGAGATAAAGATGCATGAAGAGATGTTAATTTCTTAGTATGATTGATATGTGATTCATGTATGTACAATTGTTGAAAATTGTTACTGTGAACAGTAACTCGTAATAGAGGCAGTGACATTTAAGCTATAATTATAGTTAGTAAATGATTGAATAAATGTATGATATTTTTCCAGTAAATAGTAGACATTCCAAGCTTCGATTTAATATATTGAACGTCTCATTTGGATGTCTACACATAAAGATATGATTTATCAAAGTTGGGATCAGAATGCTGGAATCAGGGACAGGACGCTGGATGAACAGTGTTTTCGGAACGTTGACCAACGTTGACCTGGTCAAGGCGTGGTCAACGAGTCATTTTTTCCTGAAATATCATTATGTTATCTTCATGTATCAATTTGAACCACTCCATTTATATTTTTCTAGAATTAGTTATGATTTGTCGAAGTCAGGTCACTCCGCTGGAATTTACACAGTGAACAGTACTCGCTGAGAGTAAAATTCCAGATTGTATGATTTGACTTCAATGGCCCTAGAAGTGGTTCCAAATGCTACTGAATGGTCCCCAAGATATAAGAAAAGGAGGATGTTACAATTTGGTATCAAAGCATAAGATTCTGGCATAGAACAGAAGGTTCTGGCTCAGTGATGCTCTGGAGTAGATAGACTAACCCCTTAAAACAAGTTAGGGATGTGAACCACAGAGATTTCCTCCCTAGTATGGGATATGGGGATGATGTTCACTACCTAGAGAATGTTTTGAACAAGAGATAGTGACACCCAGACAGATAGAATAGTACCCCATAACTTACAGCGGTACGGGGTAATCTTCAAAGGAAGTGACTATTCTTAGTCAGCCGTTACCGCTGAGGTCTCGTATTTCTCAGCATGATATGGCTGGACTAAGCAGGATAACGTCTGGGGAGCAGTTTCCTCTATGGATAGAGTCAGAAGCTTACCAGTCCCAGGTTAAGGGAAACTGCTAGACGTTACAATAACAATGATAATAAAGGTACTAACCTCGCTGAAGTTCATCAGCTAGAGGGTTAGTACTGATATACAATGTTCAGAAGTAGATCCTCTATGTGAGTAGATCTACATTACGAAAGAATTTGTTCAGCTAGTGTTTCCTGAACAAAAGAATTAAAAGTTAGAATGAGGCTTACCTAGGAATAGTCCTAGCACATGGCCTAAAGTTAGAGACGAGATGGGCCGCTGATGTTCCCAAGATAGAGGAATCACAGTCTAGTCTAGAGTAGACTCAGACTGATAAAGATAAAGGTAGCCACATTTTTAAAGATAAAGTGACTCTCCTGTTCCCTATGTAAGAAAGGGTAATGAAGGGTTGAGTCTATACCCTAGTAAGAGGGTAATATGGCAGCCTAAGTCAGATAAATAGTTATTTCCGATTCCTAAATGAATGTTTGGGATTTGGGCAATATGATCAGACAATGATAGGCAATGAGATTAAGATGATGATTAATAGTGAATCTATAGATAGATGATTACGATACTCAGGATATATCCCTTCAGTAAGGGTAAGGAATATGAGTGATATGAAATGAAATAAGAAGCATTTATGAAAGATGGTGTAGCTCTAAAGAAAGAGCAGTAGAGACATAAGTTAGTATTGTTGCAATAGAGCTAGATTGCTCTTACAATAGAAAAGGATTGCTTTTGAAATAAACCCAAGAGATGGGACAGTATAACTCAGATAGAGTAAGGTCCTTTTGATAAGACGAATAGATGAGGATAGATATGTGCATGGTAGAGCCTGTGTAGCTCCCTGCAATGTTAAATGTAATAAAGTTATAAAGAATGAGAATGATATGAGAAGTTCCTAAGTGATAGAGGAAATGAGTAAAGTCCTAATAGATAAAATTGGCCTATGCGATCATTTTAGGGAAATTATCTGTTGAGTTAACAACTATGTGGAAGTGATTAACCT
This sequence comes from Leucaena leucocephala, assembly GCA_037074615.1. Taxonomy (NCBI): domain Eukaryota; kingdom Viridiplantae; phylum Streptophyta; class Magnoliopsida; order Fabales; family Fabaceae; genus Leucaena; species Leucaena leucocephala. Next base: position 18,218,955 of record CM073515.1, on the reverse strand, counting down.
TGTAACTTTGTTCGTTGGTTTAAGTCTTCCAGAGATAAGAATACAGTACAACGGAATCACAGTAGATTCTGGAGGATTGCAGTTAGATCCTAGTATGGCTCCCAGAGAATAGAATTTCAGGGTCGCAGTTAGATCCTGAAGAGGCTTACGGTTGATCGCAGTAGATCTCGAGGGTTGCAATAGACCTAGCCTAGAGAGAGAAAGTATTAAGCCATAAGTACAGTATGTCTTTGGAACGATAAATACCAAGGAAAAGTTAAGGTACAGAAGCTTCACAAGTTGGTTAGCTCCTAACAGAGATAGTACCCATGATGTTAGATAGCCTTATTACTATCAGGGACTAAACTCAAAATCTCCTTACACGTACAGGAACTAAGTAATCAAAGTTAAAGTTATTAATCCTGAGTACCAAGGAGTTATGAGTAAATCTCATAAGATATGAGAAAGGATCAAATGAGAATAAAGAGATCCTTACGATAAGAATAAAAAATAGATCCTCCAGATGAGGATAAAGATATTAGAAGGCCAGATAGACCCAAGAGAGATATCATAAGATGGGCCTAAGATAGTAGAGTACCAGGGTTGGAGCCTGTGAGCACCATTGCTTCAGATTTATATCGGCACATTTTAGTTAAGCATGCTCAGGCAAGAGTAGCCCAATGATGGGTGACCCCTGGGAAGTGATGAAAGAGGTATGAATGGCACAAGAAGTTGGCATATATGTACACAGAGTTATGTAAAATGATAGAAAGATCTATGGAAAGTTAGAAAGGGTTATGAACAGAAAGAGAATAGAACCCTTATATCAAGTCCAAATGAAGTGGATTTGAAAGGAAATATTTGTAGAGGCTAGCAATATTTTAAGAGAATATTTTATGACAAGGCCAGATAGACTATGATATTGCCAGATATGGCCAGATATGCCATGATATGGCATAAATGATATGTGATGAGATATGCTATGAAAAGTACGTAATGAGATAAGTCATGAGAAATATGTATTAAGAAGTACATTATGAAGTGGCTTTATAGCTAGCCTTATAACAGATTGAGAGGCTCTGTTTTTGAAAGGAAAAATATGTTTGAATGATGAGTTACGTGTGAAAGAGCAAATGAGAGCTTTCACTCCTTGCATAAAATGCCAGGCATTATGTTATATTATGTTATGTTATGCTAAAGCTCTGAATGTTAGAGCAGTACAAGCTCTATGTGATAGAGCTGTGCAAGCTCCGAGTGTTAAAGTTTTGCATATTAAGAGAAGGAATGCTTGAGCTCCGCTGTTAGAGCTTTGCATTCATGAGCAGGTATGTAGTCCTGCAGCATGCTGGCCGAGCATTATGCATGTTAGAGTATGTGCTCCTATATGCTCATATATGCTATTATGTGCTCCTGTTTAGCAGTAGAGCAACGAAAGAAAGAATAATGATATAAGTCCTTCTCTGTATTATGATGAGTTAGTAAAGATGATAAAGCATATGATGATATGAGAATGAAAGATGAAGTTTTGCGGATATTTAGAGAATTCCGCTGGATACTCAGATGAGTAATAAGTGAATGCACTAAGAATCATGATGAGTAGTCAATAAAAACTCCAGAATATAGGAGTATATGAGAAAGTTTAGTATGAAAGAAAGGGACATTCTCCTCAAAGGAACTCTTCATCGAAGGATGAATAGAGATTTTACCCTGAAATTTCGAGGACGAAATTTATTTTAAAGGGAAGAGAAATATCATATCCCAATTTTTAGACCTTTAAGCCCAGTATATAGCCTGAAAAAGGGATGCTACCAGACCCTATTGAGCAGAGGTCTCAATAAATAGAGAAAATTATGATGAACAGTTTGATGCAACACAAAGTTTTGATATGAGGTCTCGAAAGATTTATATTAATTTTTGAAGAGAAGGAAAATTAATATAGTATTCTCTAGACCTCAAAATCAGATGAATTGTGGCAGTAAATTCCTATAATTAATATAAGAATTTATGAAACTGACAGAGCTCAAAAAGGAGTTATGTAGAATTTATTATAGAATTTATAGTGGATTAAAACACCCGATAAATAGGTTTCGGGAGAATTTCTAGGGAATTGAGCCCATGAAGATAGTAGATCATACAGAGGGTCCAAAATGGCACCTTATAAGCCCAATGATATTTTCAGATAAATATGTGGGCCAGGGCTAATAAAGACCGAGAAAAATGAAGAATTACGAAAATGCCACTGAAGGTATGCCACTGTGTTGTGTCATTAAGTCTGAGTCAGATGAAGGGCGTTGTGATCATTTGACTAAGGTTAGACAGTCAAGAAAGGGTATATGGATAGTTGACCAGGGTCAAGAGATACTCTGGTAAGGTATGAAAAGACAATAGTGCCCCTAGAAGTACTAAAGAGGTAGTAAGGGTGTTTTGGTAATTTACTAAGGATGTTCCTTGGGAACCGAGCCACCAGAGTGCTTGGGCTTGGTTAGAAACCCAAGATGATAGTTAAAGGCCAAAAACGTAGCCCAAGAGTAATGTGGGCCCAAGAGGCATTAAAATATTGTTTTAGTGCTTTTTCAATAAAGTAAAGTGACCCGGTCCAAGATAGAACTGGGTAAAGTGATCTGGAATCATGAGAGGACATAAATGGGGCCCACAATGCGCCACATGGCATGATTACAGTAAAAGAGGAAAAGCAAAGGACACATGGCATGATTACAGAAAAAGGAGAAAAAGCAAGAGGACACGTGGTACGATCTCGGCCGTCCATTCAGGTAAAAGACTCTGGAACTCTCTGGAAAGGCTGAGTCAGCTGGTGAGGTGTCCCAAGGGCCCCACATTTTGCCACATATACCCTTGAGGTGTCCCTTGAGGTGTCCTAGATGATGTCATGAGTGGTGAGTCATCAAGGAGGGTGATGTCATCATGATGATGCAGGCAAAGCTTCTTGAGGAAGCAAGCAATCTGGGCCATTCATCATGAATCAATCTAGACCATTCATTCCACCTCTACTCACCTATAAATAGGACACTCCCCTCCTATTCCAAGGCACACCACGGATCTAGCAAGAAAAGGAAGAGAAAGAAGAGGAAAACAGAGAAAGAGAGAAGGAAAGAAAGAAAGGAAAGAAAGGAAGGAGTTCTGGTAGAGCCAGGAGCAGTCTGAGGAGCCGAGGGACTGGGCAAAGCTTCAGAATGAGGTAAGAAAGTTATCTAGTCCCTGCTCTAATAAAGTAGAGGATTTCTCTTAGTGGTTACAATAGAGAAATATATCTATTAATAAAAGTAGGTAAAGGTAGAGAGAAAGCCAGGGGAATGTTGGAATAAGGATATCACCCCTAGTTAAGCATGAGCTAAGTAGAGCTATGTTGATAGAATAATAATGAAGATATTGTTATGCTATGTATAGGCTTTGACCTATGAAGAGAAGGAATCTTAGAGCAAAGGCTGAAAGCTAGAGGAAGGCTATATGTCAGGTAGTAAACTAATCCTAAACTTGTATGCATTGAATGTTATGCTTGATGTGCTATGGCTTTGTTGAATTGTGTTGAACATGTGCTTATGTATGAAGCTCTGTTCCTATGATGACTTTGGCCAATTGTATTTCATATGTAATATGGAAGCATGCACATTATGTAATGGTAACACTTTCACAAGCAAGCACAACTATTCACATTAATGCATGCATTGTTTAGTGCTGTTTGCTACTGAGATTTCCCCAGAAATCTCACTCCTTCCATATCAATCCAATTACAGCAGGTCTTCTCAAGATGGAGGAGATAAAGATGCATGAAGAGATGTTAATTGCTTAGTATGATTGATATGTGATTCATGTATGTACAATTGCTGGAAATTGTTACTGTGAACAGTAACTCGTGATAGAGGCAGTGACATTTAAGCTGTAATTATAGCTAGTAAATGATTGAATAAATATATGATATTTTTCCAGTAAATAGTAGACATTCCAAGCTTCGATTTGATATATAGAACGTCTCATTTGGATGTCTACACAGAAAGATATGATTTATCAAAGTTGGGACCAGAATGCTGGAATCAGGGACAGGATGCTGGATGAACTGTGTTTTCGGAACATTGACCAACATTGACCTGGTCAAGGCGTGGTCAACGAGTTATTTTTCCCTGAAATATCATTATGTTAGCTTCATGTAGCAATTTGAACCACTCCATTTAGATTTTTCTAGAATTAGTTATGATTTGTCGAAGTCAGGTCACTCCGTTGGAATTTACACAGTGAACAGTACTCGCTGGGAGTAAAATTCCAGATTGTATGATTTGACTTCAATGGCCCTAGAAGTGGTTCCAAATGCTACTGAATGGTCCCTAAGACATAAGAAAAGGAGGATGTTACATTATGCTTGGTTATGCTATGGCCATGTTGAATTGTGTTGCTTGTGTATATGATTGAAGTTCTATTTCTATGATTACTTTGGCCAATTGTATTTTATATTTTACATGGAAGCATGCGCATTACACAATGTTAACACTTTCACAAGCAAGTACAAGTATTTACATTAATGCGTGTATTGTTTAGTACCATTTGCTACTGTGATTTCCCTAGAAATCTCACCCTTCCGTATAATCCCAATCCCACATGTTTATTAATGATGAAAGAGGATGAATAAGCATGAAGAGAAGCTAGGGATTGATAATGTAAATGTTATATGATGAATGTATAAATTGTGCAAGTAATGATGTTATATGACATGTTTGTACCACAATGCTCATGATGTAATGAAAAATAACAAATGATGAGATAAATGTATGAACTTTTATAGATATTTGGTTAACATGTCAATCTTCATTTTGACACCAAAAATACCTTATTTCGATGTATGTACAAAGAGAAGGAATTTTCTAAATTAAGGGACCAAAATCTATTTTTAGAATTTTTGACCAAATAAACAGTGATTTTTGACAAAGAACCTTTATTAATTGACTAAGCATTTGGTCTAGAAATTATTTTTTTCTTAAATTTCAAGATGTTATCTTCACATATCTTTTTGAACCACTTCATTTTGACTTTTCTAGAATTAATTATGATTTTTTAAAATTCATCGCTGAATCTGGAATACCATATGAACAGTAACCAAGAAGAGTAAATTCCAGATTTAGTTAATGGATTTCCAAGGTCTTGTAAGTAGTTCTAAATGCTACTGAATGGCCCTTAAAATGTACAAAAAGTAAGGATATTTCATTTTGGTATCGGAGTAAAAGTTTTTGGCATAAGATAAAATAGTTCCCAGGCTCTAACTCTAAATAGTAAGTACTTTGTTATGTTAGGGTATTGGTTGGGATAGTTAGCATTGCTTATTTAAGCAAATATTATAGGACTAGATATGAGATTTCATAAAGTTAATTTAGAGCCTTTAGTTAATAAGGGAAACCCCCATCCAGTAATGATATATGAAGATGATGTACATACAGACTATGATCCTCCTTCAGATAGTGAAGATAGTTCAGATGGCAGTATAGAGGATCAGTCAGGAAGATCTACAATAGAATATCCCATAGATATTTCTATAGACTCAAACCTGTAGTCTAAAGGTTATGTAGAGACTCAATCTGAAGTTGTTGATGTACCAGATGATACTGAGTCTAGTATCTCTATGTAGTATGAGTTTATGGGAGTACCCTCTGACCCATATGTAAGCCATATTCCTCCGATGAGAGGACAGATTATGGCCAACGAAGCTGAGTACTAGTATTAAATTATAGGTAGACCAGATATTATTCCTCCTCTAGTAAAGTTTAAGGATAAATTTGATATGAGTAATCTACAACATTTCCTTAATCTAGAGATCTAGTCAGAGTCTATGACAGTCCCTTTCTATTCTCAAAGTCCAGGAATATGTAACTTTATAGAAAAAGATCAATGTGATATTCCTGGTCCTAGTCAACCCCAGCCTTCTTTGCTAAAGACAGATAATATTGACTATATCAGTCTCAAGAAAGCTATGGAGAGTAAATTACTTAGTCTAAGTCGAGTGATGGACAGAAGTAAAGATCAAGAGCAGTCAGTATATCTGCAGTTTCTCAATGTCGTAGCAAGGATAATAAATAGATAAACAATAGAGAGAATTGACCTAAATCAGGTTTACACTCTAGAAGAATGGCATGAGATAGTAGTAAGTCAGATACTGACATATATCCCTATATGGCACGTAGAGATAAGTGAGTTTTTGGCAAATGATCTGCCAACTGATGTATAGGGGTGGCATTTATATATGCAGAAGTATTTGCAGTTCACTATTCCCAAGAAAAGAATGTAAAGAGAAGAGGGATAATGTAAATTTGTAAATAGTGTAATGTTAAGTACTTACATAGATTTATAATAGTTATGACTTACCCCGTATATATAATTGACATGTATGTAATATAAGTACAAATGTTATGGTGCCATGAAATATGATTTTTGATGTGATATAATAAAATGATAGTTGTTTGAACATTTATAAGAATATGTTCCTTATTTAATGTGATTATGATAGATAGATAGATAGATATGAATGAGTTTTAATTGACTCAAGCTCAACAAAGTTAAGGACAAGAATTGACCATTGCTAGAGTAGAGATTGGACAAAGAACATTAGAAGAGAATATTTAGAGAAAGTTTTGTCCAAGTCATGATGTGAAGATATTTTGGTTGCGACTAGTAGTCACAGAGAAGTGGAGTTGCAACAAGTTAAGATATGAGTCGTGACTAGCCAATACTCAGGTCGCGACTAGGATGCACAGAGACATAAGGACAAGAACAAAGATGACAGCCTCATTGAAGTTTATCAATTAGAGGTTTAGCACAGCGTGCAGGCAAGCCAAACAGTACGAGGCACTAAAATATAAAAGATTGGTTTAAGAAAATGTTCAAAAGTAGATCATCCGTGTGATCGCCAGGAGTTTATCTATGTTATGAAAGATTCATTTAGCTGTCTTTACTGAATAGAATAATAAGAAGTTAGAATAAGACTTGCCTAAGAATGAGCCTAATACATGACTTTAGGTTAAAGATGTGATGGTTAATAGATAAAAAGTTAAAGTTCCCAGAGCATAGAGATACCATCAAGAAGAAACAGTAACCTAGTAGACCTAGGGTAAAGTACCCTAGAGAACAAAAGTAATAGTACTAAATGATGAATGAGATTCAAGTGACTTAAGTTAGTCAGGATCAAGAAAAGACCATAAAGGAACCACAGTCTAGTCCAGAGCAGACTGACATATAGATAGAAAGAGTTAAGGGATGTAGAGAGACAGAGAAGTTACTCCATAGAGATGGGTTATCAATGGTAAGAGACTAGAACCCTTATGTCAAGTCCAAAAAATAGATTAGAAAGGAAATATTTAGAAGATTTTTCTCAAAAGCTAGCAAAGTTATAAGTTAAAGAGAATGTTAGACTTATGGTATATCAAGATACGTCAAGATAGGCCATGATATAGCCTGATTTGGCTAGATATGCCATGATACGATGTGAAAAATACGTAATGAGAAACATGTAATGTGATACATAATGAGAAATATGTATCAAGAAGTACAATACGAAATGACTTTGTAGCTAGCTTTGTAAACAGATAGAGAGGCTCCCTTTTTTAAAAGGGTAAGATGTTTATATGTTATGTTACAGATGAAATAGCAAGTGAGAGCTTTCACTCCTTGCATGAAATGCCAAGCATTATGTTATGTTTGTAAAATATGCTAAAGCTCCAAATATTAGAGCAGTGCAAACTCTATGTGATAGAGTTGTGTAAGCTCCGAGTGTTAGAGCTGTGCATATTAAAGAAAGAAATGCTTGAGCTCTGATGTTAGAGATTCTCATTCATGAGAAGGTATGTAGTCCTGCAATATGTTGGCCAGGCATTATGCATGTTAGAGTATATGCTCCTATGTGCTCCTACTTAGTAGTAAAGTAAAGAAAGAAAGAATAATAATATAAGTCCTCTCTCTGTATTATGATGAATTATTAAAGATGATAAGAAGAAGAAATATGATGAGTAATTGACAGAAACTCCATAATATAATAGTATTTGAGAGAGTTTGATATGAAAGAAATGGACACTACTCACAAGTCTAGTATGATGAGAAGTCCATACGCAAATAGATGCATAGCAAGTAAGCAAGTAATAGAATGAAGTAGAGTTCAACTCTAATTGAGTTAATTTAGAACAGAAGAATAATCTTAACAAAGATATGAAGATCTGCGGATATAGAAAGTACTCCGTTAAGATGTCAAGATAGAAGATAAGAGATAGATACTCTAATACTTAGTCATAAAGCAAAAAAGGATATCTAACTAAGATAGTTAACTAAGGTGCGAAGTAAATTTTGAGGATAAAATTTATTTTAAAGAGGTAGAAACGTCATATCCTATTTTTTTCCTATCTGTATAATACAGATTAGGATTATGACTAGAAAGGGAAAATAATGATTAGACAAATGTATAAAGATGAGGGACTAAAATGAAAAGTCTAAAAGTTCTATGGTGCAAAGTGTAAAGTAGACAAAAGCTTTGGACCATTAAGTGTAATTATTGAAAGTTGAGCCAAAAAATGTCTAAAAATATCCAGAATCAGATTAGTCCCAATTTTTTTTAATAAATAGACAAAATTATTCTGAAGAAAGGAAAGGAAAATTAATATAGTATTCCTTGGACCTTAGGGTCAGATGAAATTTGGTAGTAAATTCTTATAATTCATATGAGAATTTATGAAATTGACAGAGCATAAAAAGGAGTTAGGTAGAATTTATTATAGAATTTATAGTGGATGAAAATACCTAATAAATATGTTTTGAGAGAATTTCTCAAGAATTTAACCAATGAAGGTAGTGGACCATGTAGAGGCCTCAAAATGGCACCTTATAGGCCTAATAATATTTTTAGATAAGTATTTTGGCTAGGGCTAATATAGACCAGGAAAAATATAAAATTACGAAATGCCATTAGGTGTGCCACTGTGTTATGTCAATGAACCATAAATAAATCAAGGGTATTTTGGTTATTTGACTAAGGTTAGACAATCAAGGAGATTTCCCAGAATAGTTGACCAAGGTCAGGGAATATTTTGATGATGTGTGAAAAGACGGTAATGCCCTTTGAGAAATTAAAGTGAAATCGGACTCCGATAAAAGGTCTTGAAGAAATATAAGGAATTTTTATCAGGACTTATGGGTCTTCGAAAATTATGACACTTTTTAGGGGATTTATTTTATATTATAATGAATTTCTAAAAATGTTAGAACCATTAAAAGAGGTGTTTAACATTTATTTCAAAATCAGGATATTTTAAGGATATTGGTATAAGGGAAGTGCCTTGGGATTTATGTCAATTAGCTATTGGACCCAAGGAAGGCCTAAGGCAACCCAATATTTTGTCCTAGGGTAGCCCAATAAGTCCCAAAAGTTGTCTTGGAGCTCATGTCCAATAATGGATCATTTATGAATATTTGAAAAAGAAAATAAAACGAAATAAAGTGAGAATTAGGGTTTGCACATGGTGGGACCCATAAGACTTCACACTTGACATACAAGGCAAGGGGAAGAGAAGTGTTTTTCATGTGATCTTATCTCAAATTGGCTTTGTGAACAAGTTTGATGTAAGAGAAATTATGAGCCATTAGATTAAATAGTGCACAAAGTGATCTTGGCCATTCATTTTCCATGGAATTTTTCTACAAATACCCCCACATTTTCTGTCCAAAATTGTGGCTTTGGAACCCTTAGGGAGGTACTGCCCAAATGCTAACTCAAGCCAAGACAAAGAAGATTCAAGGTACCAAAGTTCAAGCCAGCTAGAGATTAAGGTAAGTGATATATCTTAGCTTGTTTTCCTTTGATTTAGGGGCTTGAACTTAGGGTTTCAATGGAATACAATTGATTTTTCTCTAAGGTGTATGTCCTGCCCAAAACCTTAGATGAAAGGAGAAAGAAGAAATTAAAGTTAGAGTTATGTGATTGAAGTTTAAACAAGCTATTTAGGTGATTAGTTGTTGAATCAAGTTGATATTCTTGACTTTGCCATTATTGAGACCTTTTGGTATATACTATTCATGATATAAGGAGATGTAATTTCAATAATATAATGTTTCCATTGAATTCATATGATGATTTTGTGCAGGATTGGATAGGTTTGGAACCTTGGAAATATTGGAATTCCAAGTTGTAGTTTTTAAAGTTCTACTCTATTCTTGTTCACTCTCATAAATAGTGATTGGAATTTCATCATTTTGATACTTCCAATAGTTATAAAATAAAAAGTTGTGTGGGATAAAGTAGAGAAACAAGTATTGGAAGCATTGTAATCAAAATAAGAATTTTTGAAAGAATTATGCATTTTTTTAAATCTATCTAGAACAGCGCATAGGAGCTAGAATTTCATGATTCTAAGCTTATAAATTGATTCAAAAGATGAAATTGTGTAGGGTAAAGTCAATACATCAATTGATTCAAAGGCCAAGTCTATTAGTTAATATTAAGGAAAGTTAATGTAGTTAATGAGCTCAATGTTCAAGAGAAAGTTAGATTGTAATGGATGGATAATTATGTGATGTTAGGATTTGATTGTCGACTCCAAAGAAGCAGCCACACATCCAAGAAAAGTAAGAAGAAAAAGGCAAAGCAAAGTTAAAGTAAGAAGAAAGTCAAGTATATGAGGTAGTAAACTTTCCTAAACTTATATGTATTGAATGTTATGCTTGGCTCTGTTATGGCTATGTTGAATTGTGTTGCTTGTGTATATGATTGAAGCTCTATTTCTATGATTACTTTGGCCAATTGTATTTCATATGTTACATAGAAGCATGCATATTACACAATGTTAACACTTTCACAAGCAAATAGAAGTATTTACATTAATACATGCATTGTTTAGTACCGTTTGTTACTAAGATTTCCCTAGAAATCACACTGCTCCATATAATCCCAACCCCACAGGTTTATTAATGATGAAAGAGGATGAATAAGAATGAAGAAAATTTAGGGATTGGATAATGTAAATGTTATATGATGAATGTATAAATTGTTGCAAGTAATGATGTTACATGACATGTTTGTGCCATAATGCTCATAATGTAATGAGAAATAGCAAATGATGAGATAAATGTATGAACTTTTACAGACATTTGGTTAACATGTCAAGCTTCATTTTGACATCAATAACACCTTATTTCGATGTATGTACAAAGAGAACGAATTTTCTACAATAAGGGACTATAATCTATTTTTAGAATTTTTGATCAAATAAACAGTGATTTTTGAAGAAGAGCCTTTATTAATTGACTTAGCATTTGGTCTAGAAATTATTTTTTCCTTAAATTTCAAGATGTTATCTTCATATATCTTTTTGAACCACTTTATTGTAAGGAATTAGAAGACACGCAGCGGAAATAAACTTTAAAAATTTTCCATTCCTTGCCAGGATCTGCCGTATGTGTTTAAGTCAAGTGGAAAGAATCATTACCCTTAGTGTTGCTCAGCGAATTTCACAGCTTCTCTACGTGGGTGGTGATCTCTTTCTGATCGCAAGAAATCGACGGAGTGTTCCTCAGCGACCTTCACAGATTCTCTCCGCGGACGGTGGTCTCTTTCCGATCACAAGAAGTCGACGCCTCAGGTCGGCTTCCTCTACTGGTATCCACACGAACAGCGTTCCAACCACGAACGATGTGCTAGCGTCTCCTGTCCCTCCAAGGCTTTCACAAGTCTCCGTCTCTATTTCAGCAGTTTCTTGTCTGCAAACCTTTTGCAGATTCCGTTCGGCCTTTTGTGTTCTGTGTTATTTTCAAACGTAGCTCCTCCAATCAGATATAGAGGATGCTATGCGTTTTTCCACTTAACCTAATTGGATTTTGGAGTTAATCTTATATTAATTCCGAATTGATACAATATCATATATTGTATAATTTTATAAGAAACTAATTAAATAAAATAATATTAAATCCGTCCCACAGATTTAATTACCTATTTATTTAACTTTAAATAAAGATGAGACTGAGTTATATTTGATTTATTCCCATAAATCAAATTTGAGATATCCTATCAATTTAAATTTCGAATTTCAAACGTGATAGAGATTTAATTTATCCTTATAAATTAAATCTTATAAATATCTCTTATATGAGATATCCTATCAATTTGAATTTTGAATTTCAAACGTGATAGAGATTTAATTTATCCTTATAAATTAAATCTTATAAATATCTCTTATATGAGATATCCTATCAATTTGAATTTCAAATTTCAAACGTGATAGAGATTTAATTTATCCTTATAAATTAAATCTTATATATCTCATATATATAATATATATATATACGAATTTATATATATACGAATATAAATATAAATAAATATATATACATTCACTTGGATCTTTCATTGAATTTGGACATGTCTTAGATTCAATGAATCTGGACATCATAGCTCGTGTTAGGCTATTTTGTGTGCGACCCTGTAGGCCCATATGAAGTTGGCAGTGGGCCATTTGCTATACTAGCCCACAAGTCGCAAGCGGTCTCTAGCAAGACATAACAACTACCCAAATCATATGAGGATCGATAAACGATGTAACCTTTTATACAACCATATCATGTCCCTTCTGTCACGCGATATTTTGGTCATGGATGAGGCATGGATAATGTCATCCTCCTATTCCCGACCGTTACTTTCTCGATCCCTGAGTAGTCTGACTATAGAAATGGAACTACCTTTCCATTACAGTATGGCCATACATTTCTCAGACTCACTCATCGAGGGGCCCAGTAATATCTCTCCACGAATGTGAGGGACAAATTCCATCTTGACCATTCACATTCCTCCGCATGAAAAACCACTAAGCCCGAACATAGTCTTTATGATCACTCGGTCAAAAGTGACTTTTGACTAGGTCAAAGCTGAGCGTTTTGTCATGTAGGAATCCATGATGATCTCAGGTCAAAGGGCATATTGACATGGTTTGTATATGAGAGAAGCTTATGACGTTACCCATGTAGTTCTCTCATAGCGGGTCGGTCCAACACCCTGTACTCTTACATGTACTTATGACTTTGATTTATATCTCTATACATCTTCAAAGTCATACTGGTCTTATTTCATCTGTGCTCCCACATAGATGATCGACAAGGGACATTTAGGATAATATCATGAATTATCCAAGGATGGTCATCATAGTAAACATGCAAATAATATGATAACTCAATTAATAAATTCATAAATCAATAATATTCATAAGACAATGATTGGCCCCTAGGGCACGATTTCCAACATTTATTTCAAATTTTCTAGAATTAATTATGATTTTTTGAAATTCATCATCGAATTTGGAATACCATATAAACAGTAACCGAGAAAGGTAAAATTCTAGATTTAGCTAGTGGACTTTCAAGGTCTTGTAAGTGATTTTAAATGCTACTGAATGTCCCTTAAGATGTACAAAAGTAAAGATGTTTCACATGTCACCAAGAAAATTGGAAGGCTGCGAGGGTGAAGAAGGGTTAATACATCAATCCAGAGGTTGCTATAGTAGTTGAGATGATTGTAAGTAACTAATTTAAATACTAAGAATTTATACGTTATTACTTGCTCTTTAGTTATTTTAACTTAATAAATTATATATGTTATAGGATGCACTGGAGCAACAGATCCCAAGGGTGTTTTATTTCTAAAAAAGGAATGGACATCCTGAAGATAACTATTAGGACCCCTAACCACCCAGGTCGAGTGAGAAGGGCCCCCAAAAGAGTAATACACAAAGACTTTTTTAGCTTCGCCTCTTGAAGAAGAAGCGCACCCTCAATAGACATACTTCAAGATGAGTTATAAAAGGTTTGAGATAAACTTAAAGCAGAGCATCAAGCGAAGTTAAAAAAGATGCACTATGAGGTAGATGCTAGAGTCCAAGAGCTTATGGATGCCAGCTCCAGTAGGCCATGATGATGATGGGCTTCCCACAACCAGCCAAAGTTCATAGGTAAACACATATTCATTTACTTCTTTTTAAGGGACGTTTAATATGTATTTTTCCTTAACTAATTTTGTTTACATGTTTAGGTTCTCCTGTGGTGACTAATGTGAAGGGCAGTGCCAATAAAGAGAAGTTTGTCTCCCAACTATCTAGTTCTAACCCTACCCTTGAGCATACTGAGGACGACTGGAAAATGTGTGCTCTCTAAATTGGAACAGACTAAAGGACTACATCCTTCATCACTCATAGTACTGTGTACTTGGATGCCACAATAATTCATCAAAAAACAATTCTTGATGGCAAAACCAAGGTCACAGTACAATGCATAAAGAAGTGATTAGGCACTGCATCGGTTCCCTGCCCCACTGATGAGGTCCGCATATTGGACAAAGCTCTAGGGCAATTTATTATGTGGCTAACACATATGATCAAATTAAGAAAGTAGGTCACACCAGAGCTGGTGCTAGAGAAGGTGCCTCATAAGCAAACCCCAAATGCCCAAACCAGAAAAGGCACCACAGAAACCCAAGGTTAAAAGGGCAAAAATATACAAGCTTAGACCTCTTCTTGAGAACATATCCTCAAGATATTTTGGTATGGAAACTCTTCACTCTATGAAAGTAGGATTAGAGGAAGCATTTAATTTCATAATTTCGTCAGGGGTTTTAACCACATAGGAGCTTACAAATTCACCCTAGACAAGAATGACATAGTGTAATTCATGAATTTTAAGGAGCTGGATTCGATTATCATCAAGTGTGCCATATTGTAAGTTGTAACTTTATTTTAATAATTTATGTTTAACCATTCTAGCAGTACTGACTCTTTTCTCTATTAACAATAGCCACTTCTACCGGAGATTCCTAGATGAAGCAAAAGGAGACACATATGGCTTCATGTGTCCTCAACGTGTCCAAGAGATAGGCACCGATAGGAGCTCAAGGATTATGTACATGTTTGACATTATGACTCACATAAGGAGAAAGATATATTTTGTACCTTACATTAAAGGGTAAGTATATTCTTATACTTGGCACACTCATATACATATTAGTCTACATTCATGTATAACATTGTTCATATTTTGTAGTACGCATTGGACTTTGCTTGTGATAACCCCTGAATATAATGTGGTACACTGGTTCGATTCATTGTTTGAATGGACAGATACTGAGATTTTTTCCATCGTCAACATGTGAGTTTTTCTTCATAGATTTATTAAAATAAAAATTTAGTATATTATATGATATCTTTTTTCCAATTGGAGATAGGGTTGTGCAAGGCTTCAACTTGTTCAAAGGCCATCCAGTTAATACTAATCCTTTATGAATTTATCCTTGAGTAAGTACTTTTCAAATAATTGTTTTAGTTTTCATAAATTTATTAGGGCAAAAGTTGTTCACTAATGTGCTGTGTGTTTTTCCATTTTGTTAGTACCACCGTTAACCTAGTAGTATTGAGTGCGGATATTATATAATCCTATATATGCACAAGATCATTAAGATAGGGATCATGGATAGCTTACATGAGGTATGAAGTGATCAATATTTAGACTTTTTCAATTTATCACATCTTGAATATTTACCTATTATTTCCAACTTGTAGTTGTTCGAGTAGAACAACATGAGCTTTAAAGATGAGCAAATCCACTAAATGATGGTTACTTTGGCAAAAACCATCCATGAGAATGTGCCTTAATCAATCATTTAGGTATATATAATTGTACAATATCCATGTATATATGATTGTATTATATTTTGGTTCATTGCATGCATTAATAAGAATTTGAATTATTTTATTACTATATATTAACATTTAATTTGGATTTTTGCATTGCTTATTTCATACTTTGCTTCCTAGAATCTGTCTTCATTATGGCAAATAAAGGGCGGTATAGATGGAAAAATTGAAAGAAAGTGTAAAAACAATTAAGCCTTTAATGGAAGTTTTTCTAAAAAGTGGTGTTACAAGTATCGACTGTAATGGTGGTTACCTTCAAAACTGTCATTATATGATTAAACTATAATGACAGTTTTACTGGGAACCGTTGTAACATTATAAAGTGATTTTGAATAAAATGAGTATTTGCCCCTCCTTCGTTTATTCTCCTATGGCGATGGTGTCACCCAAATTACGGCGATGGCTAGCATGTCCATGACACAGGATAGCGAGGTCGACAACGGCTCCCAACAACCTTTGATGACGGTGACAGATTTGGATAGCGGTTGGAGAAGGAAGCGAAAGATCTAGACGGAGGTTGAAGGAGATGGATGGGGAAGATAGAGCACTGATAGAGTTAAAGAAGATGGGATTGGGTGACAGATTTGAATAGAGGTTCAAGAAGATTGGTGGGGGTGACGAAGTCTTGACAGAGGTTGAAGATGACGGAGAGAGTAGCGACGGCATATGATGGAGAGAGACAGTCGAGCTAGCGATGGAGGTCGACAGCAGCACAGCAATGGCAGGAAGGAAAGGCACGAAGCGAAAGTGTTAGTAGAGAGAGGAGATAGAGTAGAAAAAGATAAAAGCAAAATGATCATTAGACAGTCTATAAGCTATTTTCTATACCCATAGCTATTCCTACAAGTTTATTCGAAACCATAGTTTAAAACCATAATTTTAGTCCATAAAATCTTCTAGATGTTTGATGACTATTTGTTTAATTTTTAGGCTAAATAGAGTTTTGGCCCAAAAACACTTATAAAACCACAATTTCGGATCTATCCAAAGAGGCCATAAGAAGGACAAATACCGTTGAGGGACGGGTGTGGTTGATTTTGGAAAGATTCTTTCTCTATGTACCCTTCTTTCCTCTCTCTGGCATTTCTTTATGCATTTCCTTCCAGCTGCTATTTCTATTCCTTTGTGAGGATATTGTTGATGACTATTACTGATGATATGTATGTTTGAGCTTACTGAATAATATGATATCATCTTACTCTAATTGTTAGTTGTAGTTCATTACATTGGGAAGTGGATGAGGGGTAATTTAGTATTTGTAATTTCTTATTTTAATATTTGGTCCTTTTAAATAATTACATTTTTTTATTGTCCTTAATAAATAATATTTTTTATAGGTCTCTTGTTCTAATTTTTATTGTCCTTGTATATATTTTTAAGCAGGTATACATTTCAAAATTAATAATTTAACTAATGTGAAAGATTAATATAAAAACAGCGCTATTTATTACCAGTCAAAATTGAATTGTCATTGCCTCAATTGTTGTTACGTTGTTATGAGATTAAAATAACAACAACTAAGATAATGATAATAGTTAAGGAAGTGACAACTACGATGGTTGAGGGGGGAATTTTTTTTTTAGATGAGTGCTATTAAGTTATTTCACAAAAAATTCTAAATATTAGAATAGTCCCTAGAGACTTCAAAGGAATTAAATAATTTCGATTAACCATATTAGGATTCTTATATTTTAATCCTCCTTATATATCTTTCTGCCCTTGATTGTGTTTTTCCTCTACGCTGAGATTGCCAGCTTGCTCACTTTCTTTCCTGCAAGAATTCAAATTTTGCTATTCTTTCTTCTATCTTCGTCGATTCGTCCTAATTTTCATTTAATGTCTTCAAACTCGCAAAAGCATTTGCTTTCTGGTATGTATTATTTTTCTTATTTATGTATTTTTCTGCCGGCTTCAGGCTAGATTTATGTGCTGTGTGATAAAAAAAATAAAAAAAAAAGGATTAATTTGTTTGCTGTCTTGGAGATCAATTCATGTTTACATCTTACCAGTAAGACTTCCTGCATATTGTTGGATATTTATGAAATTAAAATTACGAATTATTTCGAAAGAAAACTATTGTGCCTTTAACAGTAAATTACAATGGCCTAATTGCAGCTTAGTTTTAAACTTTTAATATGTAACCACCAATTTATTCTTTCTTTTCATTTGTAGGTTAAAATTTCTTACTTGCTAGGAATTTTTCTCCACCGATATTCTTAGAAATGATCAATTTAATCTTGGTGGGGACATCCATGTACGTAGCAAACTAGTCCTTAAAAGTTAAAACATTGTCATAGAGCACAACTCAAATAATCTAAAACTCTTATTCCAACACAAATCTGATACAGATATAGAGAAAAAAGTGAGGAAAATTAGGGGAATATTAGGAACAAAAAATTCTAAAAATAGTAAACATATTTATTATTATTAGAAGCTTTTCCTCTTTCTTTCTTTCCTAATTTTTTCACATATTTTAGTATTATTTATTTCCTAATTTTGTTTTCACATCCAAAATATGGGGTAAGAGATATATTGTTATAATAAAAAAGAATGATTTTAATGACAGATAAAATAAAATAAAAGGCCAACAATACCCAAATATTGACTATGAATCAGTAGGTAGTATCAAAATCATAGTATTATCCAAAAAATTAAAAAAAAAATCCGGCAGCCGCGTGTTGCAAAATCAATATATACACAATATATTTAGGAACATGCAGTTTTTCTTTTCTGATACAAAGGAACATGCACAGTTGACTACATATACACATTAAAAATACATATGCACAGTTTTCTTTGTGAAGTTATGGCATGTGACACATACATTCAATAAAGCTCTTGATCACATGCATATAGTTGACTAGCAGTACTTTTATTAATTAGAGTAACCCAAAATTACAAGAAATGACAGCATAAACAAACAATATCGACATTATCTCACTTATATATATATATATATATATATATATATGTATATATATATTTACATGTGAAATAGATGGTTTGTTTGAGAGAGGAAATATGAAGTGCTCATCAAACTCAAAGAAGAGAAGGATCATTATGGTGCCATATCCCGCACAGGGACATGTAACTCCCATGCAAAAGCTAGCCATGGTGTTTCTGAACCATGGCTTCGAGCCAATAATGGTGTTTCCCCAATACATCTACAATCAAATTGTGCTTTATAATCAAGGAAATCTCCATGATGATGATGATCATGATCAGATCAAGTGGGTCGCTGTGGCTGATGGATTGGACAAGGACGCCGCTTCGATGGATTTCTTTGAGATCGAATTAGCCATGGAGAACATTATGCCTTCTCAGTTGGAGAGGTTGATTCAGGAGCTTCAAGAGGAGGGCGGCTGCGGTGGCGCGGTGGTTTGTGTGGTGGTTGACTTGTTGGCTTCTTGGGCGATAGAAGTTGCTAACAAGTGTGGGATTGTTGTTGCTGGATTTTGGCCTGCCATGTTTTCCACTTACAGATTGATTGCTTCCATACCTGAAATGGTCCGGTGTGGCTTCATTTCCAAAGCAGGTACCACTACTTCCTCATAAGCTAGATAATTAATTTATAAAAATTTAAAAAATTAATTAAATAAATTATTTGTAAGAATGTATATTGATTTCTTTAAAGTACAAATTCTAATTGTTGACATGGGAAACTAAGTTCTTAATAGAAAACCTCATTGATATGTGCGAGGAAGAGTTTAGAAAAAAATTATAGATTTAGAAGATAAAGTTAATTAAATTCTTATATTTAGGATAAATAAACCCCTCCTCTTTTTTTAATAGATGTAGAATGTACACGCATTCTATAAAGAATGTGTTACATGTGCTATCTATAAAGAATCTTCAAGTTATTTAATAGATGTTTGCCCATTCTTCATAATATTTTGTATCATTATGATCCAAGATAATTTAACCAGTCATACCAAACAATACATATATAAACTTCAGGTTTTATCGTCTGGATGATAAACCATGATATATCTCTTTTGGAGCATTTTCTTTTCATCTTTGACTCAATGGGAAGAATTCATGTCCCATTATAACCACCGATGATCAATTGAACCAAACTGACTCCTTTCTAAAGCTTTTTCTTTTGATCCTTGACCCAATGGGAAGAATTTACGCCTCATGTACCCACCAAGAATTAAACTCACATCTTCTTGCTTAACCCAAGATTTAAATAAGTATTTGGTAAGGGCTATAACATCTTCACATTATGTGGCCTTATGCGCACATAGATATCTATTAGATTATCATGTAGCCTTATGGGCATATAGATATTTTTTAACTTTACAATAAATATTAACATTTTAGCTCTTCAAGAGCTTTCTTTCACGAATCATGGCTTTTTGGCCCCACAATAAATTTTGCCATTATTTTTAATAAATTCATAGCCATTTGCTTAAATGACTTATAGCCGTATTGTAACCAACACTCGCTATTTTAATATGGCAAAACATTGTTGCATTTGTTTACTTATTTAAGCATTGGCCATATATGATTATGGTATGAATAAACATTCTAAATATGGAGAATTTCTATTCGTTTTTCCATGACATGAATCTCCACAAGATATCAGTCTTCAAGACTGTGATAAAAACATCTTTACAATCCTCTTTCATATCATTGAATGTTTGAACTAATAGCCTTCATGACTATGTTATTTGTAATATATCAGCGTTTGTTATATCGCTCATAAGCATAATGTATTTAGAGATTTCATCTCTCTTTAGCACAGCGAATTTCAACAAGTATTAGTTTACAAGACTACAATAAATATAACATCCAAAGCCTTTTGTGCCATAAGACATTTTAACATTTGGTTGTCAAGGCTGTGTGCTTGTCAAATAGTGCTACAAAATTTCTATAAATACATATTACAAATTGAGATAGCAAAATGATCTTTTACAAAATAGGTGAAATTCAAAGGGATATGGTTTCCCACTCTTTACTCATAAAATCATGAAGTAACAATGAAATTAGCATAGATTCTGTCTATTTTTTATTGTGTTTTCCAACACATTAATTCAATTGTTATCAAATTGAGATAATCATAATTATAAGAATAAATTTAAGATCTTAAATCACTGGTAGAAAATAGGCTTTCTAAACCGCTTGAAAATAGACTTCTACACCGGATTAGGTCCGATGTAAAAACAGCCCGTGTAGAAAGTCTGATATTCTACACCGGTTATATACAACCGGTGTAAAAAATTAACTTTTTTAAACCGATTATTCCATATAACGGGTTTAAAAAGTAAGGTAAAAATAAAAAAATTCAGAATCGAAAAAACTCTGGATTCAAATCAGATAAGCTTCTAAACCAGTTTCTCCATTAAAGTATCAAAATTCTTTCCTTCTTCGTCATAAATCTAAAGGAGGAGGAAAATGATGAAGAAGAATAGGTACCTGTAAAACACAAGTAGAGAACAAAAAGAGAAAAAAATAAAAAGGTAGAGAACCTAAAAACGAAAGAAATGAAAACTCAGATCTATAACATAAATGAAAACCCATAAACACTATCACCTAATTGAAGATATCACAAAAATATAGTCACAAGTCCTTTGGGTTACCTGCTCAAATACAAACAGAAATATATTTAAATAGAACCAAGAAATGAATGAAATAAAAATCTTAATATACACACAGAAATGAAAACCTAGAAATGTCGTCACCTAATTAAAGATATCGCATAAACATCATCACAATTTCTCTAACTTACCTAGTCAAAAGTGAACAGAAATATATTTAAACAAAGCCCAGAAAGAAAGAAACAAAAAAATAGACACCTACCATCTCAATCTAGGTCTTCTTCTTTTGTGAGTTTTAGAGGTAAAAACGATAGACTTCAACAATAAAAAATGATGAGTACAAGTATGGGTTATCATATATCTAGATCTTCTTCTTTAGTGAGCTTTAAACAGTGTGTTATGAAGGCAGAGCTTCCTATCACCATGTGTTCTTCCTTGTTTAGTTTTCTCCATTGACAACGATGTGATTTGTGAAGATAAGGAAGCTCAAAAAACTAAGGCATTTTATCATATTTTTAATGGCAAGGACATTCTACACCAGATGTCATTACATTAGGTATAGAATATTTACATCAGGTGTAGAATATGTACACAAAGACATTATACGCCGGATGTCATTCCATCAGGTGTAGCATATTTTACCCTTATTTATAAAAATGACACCGCTCATTTCTTTTACACTTGTCATGTGTGCATCAGGTGTAAATATTTTACTCTTATTTACAAAACTGTCACCACTCATTTCTTTTACACCGATCATGTTTACATTAGGTGTAAATATTTTACCCTTATTTAGAAAAATACCACCGGTCATTTTTTTAAATCGTTTCCGCGAGAACTGATTTAAAAATGGGGCTTTAAAAAGTCTATTTTGTACTAGTGAATAAGTAAATATTTAACAAAAACAAGGAATAAACATGTTCATATAACTTCATATAATGGACAAGAATCTCATTAACAAACATACCCCAAGAAGCTTGCTTATGTGAAAGAAGGTCCTATGTTGTTGAGGTATGCCAATAAGATGTTCTTGACATCAGGAAATTCTTCATGTATAGCAGCTTGTTTTACCGATATGCATCTTACCGCTCTTTGATCTCTTCCTTAAAAGCTTAGAAATCCTGAATATGAGCTTCTGGTAAAGTCTAGATTTCATAGCTTCGCCTCTCATGGATCAAGTCCGCTTCCTTCTTTAAGGCCATAAGTCTGCTCTCTAACTCAGTAAACTTTGTTTGAAGGTATCTCTGAATAGATGCACCTAGAAAGGATGGTGCTGTAGAAACTTGAGGTCTATCTGAGGAATGACCTTCATCCTGAGAAATAGATATTGGTTGTTGGCTGCTTGGCTGCTTGGCTTGAGGGTCCCTCAGAAGCTTACCCTTCTTGGCATCATATGGCAGCTTGATCTTTATCTTGTTCAGTTGTGTCATCCCAATTACACTGATCTCTTCCTTCTTCCTCCCCTCTAGATGATGAATGTTGAAGTGTTTGAGGATGAAGGAGACAAGCTGGAGATAGGGTATCGGTGTAGTCCTTGTCCTCTTCAGATAGAAACCCCTCATCTAGCTGTATATGAAAGCTCCAAGATTGAGCTTCTCTCCACTGATGATCCTAGCCAAAGTGATGTAGTCTTGCTGGTTCATGTAACTGAAACTTGAGGACTTGACTAGCATGTACTAGGAGTATATGTAATGGATGATGTTGTAATGATCACATATCTGACTCAGGGTAAAAGTCAAGATTTTGAATAAGGCTTGTTGGTCTGGAGAAGGATATGGTAAGCCTTGGCCTGATCAAAAGGCTTCATATCTATAGAGGGAGGTGCTCCAATAGGATGGTTAATCCTACTGAAGTTTACCTTGATCTCTCTGCCCATGAGCCTGGTAATTAGATAGCTATCCATGGTATTCTCCTATTCATCCAAAGAGTCGAATATCTCCATGTTGCAATAAAATCTCTTAACTACCTCTAAGTTATTTGGCTCGTTAATCCTTGGCTAGCTCTCATAATAGTGGAGGGGCTCAATTAGGTCCAGGTTAACTCTATGGTTAGTCTTAAGTACATATATATTTACATATACTACTGGACAACACTTCCTCTCCCTAAACTTAGGTTGTACAAAGCCATATCAACATCCATATTGATGTTACCAAGAAGAAATACTAGGCTTGCTAGCTGTGACTCTAAGGGGACTGAGGTAGTAGGCTTCTTTGGAGTCCTTTGTCTCTTTCCAAGAAACTCAATAGCAGTCTGTACAGTCTTCTTAAGCATCTTTGTGAACTCTAGATCAGAGTCAATGTTGGAGTTTTTCTACTACCTCTTGGCCTTCCTGTTGGACTGAGGAGATTGCTTGAGGACTTGTCAATAATCGATTAACTCTAGTAATTTCTTCTTTAAAATTCATTTGAATAAAAAATATTTTTATTACTTCAAAAATACTTTTCACATCATAAATCAACTTAATTCTTTTATTCTCTTTTGACATCATCAAAAAATATTTAATCTAACAGCATATAATGGTCTTTTATAAAAGAACCATTATCAAAAGTACTGATATAGCTTTTAGCCATCTAATCAAGAAATAAAATTATGTTATTAACATAAATTGATTATTATAAACGTATAATGATATCTTATGGCTATCTAATCAGGAAATTGAGAGTACTATGACTAATGACCATTTGATAATATAAAATAATGGTACTAAAATTTATTATCATAAACATATATGGATAGCTTCTGCTATTTAATCATAAAATCGAGAGTATTATGATTGATGGACATTTAATAATATAAAATCATAATTAACCAATTTAAGCGTATAAGGATAGTTTCTGGCTATCTACTCAAAAATTAAGAATATTATGGCTGCTAACTATTTAATAATATAAAATTATGATATCAATAGATATCAAATTGATTATAAATATCTAAGCTTTATAGCTTCTGGCCATAGTGTGTGTTTGGATAGATTTTTAGAAAAGGGATTATGAAAAAAAGAGTTTTGGGTAGCTTTTAGAAAATGGCTTTTAGAAAATAGTTTATGAAAAAAATAGTTCTAGATAAATGAGTGTTTTAATAATTATTATCAAAAGGATTTTTATAATTAAAAAATTACTAAAAATGGTATAATTTTATTAAAAGTATGAGAGAGGAGAGAAGGTGAAGAAGAGAGAGGAGAGAAGATGGAGAAAATAGAAGAGAAAAGAGATATAGTAGAAAAGATAAATGAGAGATGAGAGATAGTTGAAAAGATATAAGAGAGAGAAGAGAGAGTGTAAGAAAAAGTAAGGGTAAAATAGTAATTGAGTAGTCAATAAACTCTTTTACTGTTCTAAAAGTTACTCTGAGAAGCTTATCTAAAACTATAGTTTTAAATTATAGTTTGGTCCAGAAACCCTTTTGAACAAATATGACTATTTATTTTAAATTTTTTTAAACTAAGATTTTATCCAAAAGGGCTTTTAAAACTATAGTTTAGAGAGAAACCAAACAGGCCCCTAATATAAAAAAATTAAAGATTTATGTATGGCCTTTGGATAAAAATCTAAGCTTTATAGCTTTCAGCTATAATTTAAAAAATTATGGCCTTTGGATAAAAATTCAAGTTTTATAGCTTTCAGTTATAATATAAAAATCAAAACTTTACTTATTGCCTTTTGATAAAAATTAAAGTTTTATAGCTTTCAGTTATAATATAAAAAACAAAACTTTACTTATAGCCTTTGAATAAAGATCAAAACTTTATAGGTTTCAGCTATAATATAAAAATCAAAGATGTACTTATGAAATTTGGATAAAAATCCAAGCATTATAGCTTCCAGCTATAATATAAAAATCAAAACTTTACTTATAACCTTTGGATAAAAATCCAAGCTTTATAGCTTTTAGCTATAATATAAAAAATTAAAACTTTACTTCAAGCCTTGGATTTAAAAACTCAACTTATATGAAATTTAGGTCATAAGATGAAAAATTGAGAGCTCTATAACTTCAGGCCATAAAAAGATTAATTATGGTCTATAAAAGTATAAACAATATCACAAGTCATAAAACATAAAGAAAATATATAGTAATCAGACTATTAAAATACTATACCTTTGCTAGAGCATTCGTGCTATTAACGTATTATAAATAAAGAATAGAGAAAAGGAGTAGATAATTAAAGAGTATTTTTTTTTCTATTTAGAGGCATGTACAAAATACATAATACAGGAGAGAAAAAGAGTAGCTAATTAGAGAGTATTTCTTTTTCTATTTAGAGGCGTGTACAAAATACATAAAACATATATAGCCTTTATTTATAGACATATTTTTACAATCTTAATTTTATCAAAATCTAAGATTCCCAAATAATAGGAGATGATTACAGGATACTAGAGATAATAGGATATATGGAGAGATATAAACATCTACATAAATATTATATTCATAAGACTATTGAATATATAGAGAAATAATATATTGAAGATAAAAAAAATCAAATGTATGAAAAAACTAAAAGGAGACAATTATGTGCAATACCATATTATACGAATATATATATATATATATATATATATGTATGTAAATTAACTAAAACCAAGAGCTTATGTTATTTTTCCTGTATGTAATGATGAGTTTTGTTTCTTGAGAAAATTTTGCCTTTTCATTCTGCTGGAGTACGTGTAGTTGGAATGATAAGAAATGACGGTCCGAAAACCTCCCACAACCCACATGGTCAACAAACAATTAGGGTCCTCCTTTTTCCTCTTTCTACTTATTTATAATCAATTATCAATATTAATATGATGAGGTCAGTATAATATATTTATAGATTATAGAAAATATATATATGCTTATTTTGAATATGGATATATATATATATATTTGAATTTTAAGGTGAATATATCAAAGCTTAGCCATCTTCATTTGTATTTTTTACAAAATACCCTCCACATTGAATCATATAAAAAGTTATACATTATTTATGAATAATGAATATTACACCTCCACATTGAGACGCACACGCCACATGGCGCATGGACAACAATTATGGGTGCCCCTTTTTCTTTTTTCTTTTTTCTCATTTATCAATATCAAAGTGCAGGATGACAAAAAAACAATCTGAAAATTAATATATTAATATAAAACTCTCTCTCTCTCTCTTTCTTTCTTCTATAATCACATTAGAAAACATTTAATGGTTTAATTTTCCTTTATTACAAACATAGTAATGCATTTGTAAATAAGAGTATAGATTGGGACATAGGTTAAATTTATATTAGTTTTGGAATGTTATAAGAAATTTTTGGGAAAAATGACTTTAAACTAATTTTGATCACATTCCTTAACCTGTGGGATTTTCGGATTTTGTTAAAAAGGTCCTATTAAAAAGAATAAAGGGAGTTGTAAAGTTATAGTTAAATCAAAATTTAGGCAAATTTCATATATGTTTATTACTAAATTATCTAATATATTGTCACTTCAAAGTCACATAATAAAGCTTATCATCAAACTCCTTTTTATAAAAATATTTGTTATTAAGAAACCGACAACGAACGTAGGTGCATGTTTGTGTTTGTTGGTTACGTACAGCTATGGTACTATTCTTTATATCCTTAACATAAAATTTAATTAAAAAATTAATTTTAATTTGAAATATAAGATATATTTTTTATATTTATCAATAATTTTTAAATTATCTTATAAATACTCCCTTAATAATAATTAAATAAAAAATAAGAGACTTAAAGAAAATAATTAGAGTATTTTAAAAAAGTTATATCATATTAATGAATTTAATTAATTTTTTTAATATAATTAAATTATTTAAATAAATCTTATATTAAATATTAGTGGCCATATAATATTAGAGTTCAAGGCAAATATTTTGTACTTTAGACAAGCACCCATAACCAATATATATATATATATATATATATAACCTATGTGAAGGAGATTGTTCTTATAAAAATGATGGGGAGAGAATACTAATAAGATATTATACTATTCATAAATCATAAATAATATAATGCAACTAATCCTCTCATGAATATATGACATCTACATATAGTGTTTATATAAATCTTGTCAACAATATTGTTAGTGATCATTGACCCTTCTGAAACAAGAAAAAGTACAAACATTTCCACATCTTATATGTTGCCAGGTGTGATGCCAGCAATAATCTATGTTGAATTTGAAAATCATGATCTTTCTTTCATGTAATTTAACCTAATTTTTCAATTACAAAGTTTTTACATTAACAAAAGCGTGTATTTAATGGAAAATAATAGAGAGAAACGTAATACTGATGTGTGTAATTATAATCAATAAATCTCATCTCACAAAGTTGCAATATTACGTACATCACTCGTTCTTTCAATACATGCATTTTAATTATTTGATACATTATTTGTTTCTATTTTAGGACTTCCACAACATGAAGGCAAATTTTGCTTTTTACCAGAATTGCCGATATTAGACAGTGAAGATCTTCCATGGCTGATTGGAACAGCGGCTGCAAAGAAAGCAAGGTTTAAATTTTGGACAAGAACTCTAGAAAGATCTAGAACTCTCAAATGGCTTCTCGTGAATTCCTTTCCCGATGAAACCAAAGTTGATAATTCTTCAATGACTCTTTTGCCCCTAGGCCATATTTTCAATCACACACAAACCAACCACGCAAGCTTCTGGGAAGAAGATAAAAGCTGTTTGGAGTGGTTAGAAACTCAAAACCCTAACTCAGTAGTATACATCTCATTTGGGAGTTGGGTGAGTCCAATTGGCGAAGCCAAGTTGAGAAGCTTAGCAATGGCACTTGAAGAGTCAAGAAGGCCTTTCCTTTGGGTTCTGAAGAAAGCATGGCGTGAAGGGTTACCAAATGGGTTTATACAAAGGGTTTCAAACCGTCAGGGAAGAGTGGTTTCATGGGCGCCACAAATGGAGGTTCTGAGACACAAGTCCGTGGCGTGTTACTTCACGCATTGTGGGTGGAATTCGACGATGGAGGCGATACGGTTCAAGAAGAAAATGTTGTGTTATCCAGTTGCAGGTGATCAATTCTTGAACTGTGCTTATATTGTTCAAGTGTGGAAGGTGGGTATGAGGCTGAATGGACTTGGTGTGAAGGATGTGGAAGAAGGATTGAGAATGGTGATGGAGGATGTGGAAATCGAAAGTAGGTTAAGAAAATTGCATACAATAATTGAAAAGGAAGATGATTTGAAGAAAGATCTTAGTATGAAAGATTTTGTTGAAAACTTGAAGAAAAAAGCTAGTTAGAATTTGTGTTTAGAACCTATTTGGTGTACTGTATAGAGTCTGATTTTGTCTAAGACAATATTATAGGCTTATCATAAAGATCTTAGTTTGAATGCCTTTGTTGAAAACAAACAGGACGAAGCCAGTTAACATATGCATTTAATTTTGTTCAGGGTTGTAATGTTTGGTAAATTTTCTTGTTGAATACTCCCTGTGATGTAGAACCATGCTTGGTACACTGTATGACCAGATAGCTCTCATGTTTCATCCCCCATTAAATTCCTAAAGAAATTTTTGCCAGTCTTGTAGCATTTGTTATGAACTCTCTATAATCTTTAATATAAAACTTTGTTAAATAATTTTAATAAATTAATAAAATTAAATAAATCAATTAATTGTAACAAATGTAATATAATCTCTACAAAATATCTATGTATAATATTAGACTATATATCAATATATAAGTTAAGTAAATTATTTAAAATAATAATAAATATTATATATATAATAAATTAAGGTCTTCAATATTTATGACCAAAATTAACACTTAAACTAGTTCTTATATTAACGAAATATAATGAATTGAGATATTATTAAATATATGTGCAAATAAATAAGGAAAATGATATTTTAGATGTAGACTCAACTAGATCACAAAATGGAAAGATTGGTGTTCGATTCCCACCTTATTAAAAAAATCTAGGGGAGAGACATCGTGGTCATAAATCATCAATCTAAATTAGTCGGTTGCTCAAATATACAGTAATAAGATTTTAACAAATACCAGAAGCACTTGGGTGGTTAAAATGTTATAAAAAAAACATAAGGAAAAGGAGAGAAAACACGTAATCAGACACTCTACTAGGTTTTGGTGGATTTAAGCTAGAGAGACATTTTAGACGCTCAAAATCATAAAGGGAGACTTTTTATATATATATAGCTTCCTACATCCCTTTAATTTTTCATTTCTAGTTAGAATTTTACATGGGTGTTGATTTCGTGATTTAGAAAGAATTCATCAATTAAAATGTGTTGAATGGATTAATTTGTGCTTGTTTATGGGTTTCACCGTTTCAGAGGATTAGGTAGGGGTTCGATGTGAATTTTTATGTGTAATTAAGTGTTAATGTTTTCGGAAATTTTGGGGGTTTGGATGGTTTTTCTTGTTATCAAGGGGTTGATTTAGTTGGGCTAAAGTATGTTGGAATTAGCAATGGGTAATGAGGAATCAGCATTGTATCAAAAAAAAAAAAAAAAAAAAAGAGGAATCAGCACTAGAAGTCAACACAAATAATACTGCACATGGTCTTTAATTAATATAAAATATATTTAATTAATTTATGTAGATTAAAGGAAGTGGGTAAGTTAATTATTTATAATAATTATATATTAATTAGCCTATTTAATAATGTATATTTGAACTAACTTTGATAGAAATTTTCTTATATGTACAATTCTATAAAGGTATAGTGGGGAGAAAATTATACTTTTTATAAGACAAAATGGATTTATATCTTATATTTAGAATTAAAATAAATTTTTTATCTAATTTTTATATTTATGACCAGAGGGGATAACATTTTTGTTAAATTAAAGAAAATGAAACCTCTCACTTTCTTGCATATGGCCTCTGATGCTAATTTAACTTATAAGATAATTTTAAGTTTGGTAGTAGTACCATTTTTTTTATAATAGTTAAGCCATCTATTATTCTGCATTTTTTTAATCATATTATTATGTATATGAAAAAAAAATATAATAGTATAGTTTAAAATTTAAAATTTAAATAAAAATATTAAAAAGTACATGCTTATTATATTTATTTAGTGGGTCAAATAATAAGGTAGTATAGTATTAGTTAGTGTATTCTTTTACTATTTAATTTGAAAAGCCATTTTTATCTTTGTTCATATTAAGCTTCATGTGTGACATATTTTAAATTGAAGTATTGATTGTGTTACATTACAAATTCGTGATAGGAAAAAAATCAAAAAATATTTAATGAATCTTTTCTTCTAAATTAAATAATATAAATTATATTAGAATTTAACTTATTATCCAATATTATAAGGGATTTTTTTTATAATACTATTATAAGGGATTCTTTCTGAGGAGAAATGACAAAATGGTACATGTCATCTTTAAATGAAAACAAAAAAATATAAAATATTTAAAATTACATGTCTAATATAAAGTGTTATTTTTTAAATAATATGATATATAATAAATTTAAATAGCATAAATGGTTAACTTTAATATTAATTGTACAGTACATGTGCGATTTACGTGTGTAAATAGATGTTTGTTTATGAAATATCTATATATTTATAAAAGCAGGGTCAAAAGCAAATACACAGCGTGCCACCTTAGTAGTCTTTCTCACATGTTTCTAATTTTTCTAAAATTACTAAATTATCCCTTACTAAAACTCCTAAATTTTTTCCCACGTTCTATTTTTAAAACTAATATAAATTTTTAAATTTTAATAAATTAAACAAAATTTCTCTCAATGTTTATCATTTACGTAGATATCTATTGAAAAATTAACCAAAATTGTTCAATTTTATTGAATTATAATTATATAATTTTAAGAAAACTTGAGATCTTTTATAATTTATTATATATGTTAAAGAAATGTTATATATATCTACAAAAGTAAAAAAATTTACAGTTTTAAACAATTCAAAGGAAATTTGTATAATTTATCTTTACTTTTGAATAAATTTATGAAAGTTTTAAAAAAAATCCATGTAATGTTAATATAGCTATTAAAATCTAGATAATCTATTATACCTTTTATGCAAAAGTGGTTATTATAATTGCTTCTATGGGAGAAACTTATGTGTAGGCCCAAAAAATATTGTCAATAAAAACTTTAATATAATCAATAAAAACTTCAATATAATCAATAAAATCTATAATGAATTATAATATAAACTATATAATAATGTTAGTTTTTTTTGGGGGAATCACTACAAAAATAAAAGAGAGTTTGGCAATGCTTACTTTTTAGCGGTTAAAAAAATGCTAGAAAAATCATTATTCTAATAGTTATACGACAAATAGCTAAAAAAAATTTGCCTTTTGACCAGAATGGTTGTAGGCCCGTCGACTTTCTAGTGGTTTTGAATGGACCGCTAGAAAGTGACTGCAACAAGTATGACAACAAAGTTAACACCACATTTTCAATGGTCATTTTCTAACAGTTGTGTTAGAGAAACTACTAGAGAATAAAGCTTACCATATTTTCTAGTGGTTTTCAAATCGCTAGAAATTTTCACATATATGTCTAGCAGTTACAAGCCAAACTTATAGAAAGTGACTGCAACAAATATGGTGTGAAGCTAACGCCATATTTCCAGTTGTTAGCAGTTTTGTTGGGGCAACTAGTAGAGAATTTGAAAGGTTGCCAGAGTTTTCAGCGATTTCTAAAATGCTAGAAATTTTTAGCTATATTCTAGTGGTTACAAGCAAAACTGCTAGAAGAATTCTGTGTTTCTCAAGAAATACTGACACATAACAGGAGTCAGAGGCGACTAAGAGGATAGAGCCAAAAATTTCCAACTGTTATTTGTATAATTACTAGAAATGCGTAGTCTATATAAACCCCCAATGGTCTCATTTTACCATTTTTGGTGAGTTCTAAAGCGAAGTCTGCCGAATTCTCCCCACAAATCAAATCCCGATCCAAATTTAGATAGTACCCCATATTTCTAAATAAGAATAAAAATTTATTTATGAATTATTTCTAAAGTTATTTTTTATTTTGTTTATTTAGTTTATTTCTTAAATTAATAAAATTATTTGTGAAATTTTTATATTGAGTTTAATAGACTAATTTATTTAGAGTTAATAAAAATAATAGTTTATTTTTACTTAAGTTGATAGGAAATTTAAATTGACAACTATTTAATTTTTAATTATTATTATTTGATATTATTTATTATTTATTATTTATTGAGAATTAATAGATATACTTGTTTATTTTTAATAACTGTTAGTTGTAAAGTTTTTATTTATTTTAATTATTATTTAATATTATCAAGATGACTCATCAACCAAGGAGCCTATCAATTCTAATAGATTAGATTATGGTGTTGGGGGTGGTACTTCTAAGTCGTTCTCAAATATTCAGGATTACAATATGAGGGAGGATTACATCTTGAACTTTATGGCAAATAATGACGTCCAACATAATGATGCATCTGATGCGTCATTTGAGGAGGAGGAGCTTCATTTGAGGAATGCACATCCCTATAATGACTATGGTTCCGAGGAGGAGAAACAGAGGAGTAAGAAGCGTTGTGATTCAAGGCGGCGCTAGAGTGCCTTTGAAGTGGAATTCGAGGCTAAGTGTTTATTTAATGTTTTTAATTTGATAACTATTTGATTTATATAAAGAATTATATAAACTTAATTAGTGGGAAAAAAATTAGATTGTTGCTTGGACTTACAAACAACTCGGTCAAACCAAAAATATAATTTTTATGATTGAATCGGATTAGATAGAAGTTGAGTCATCATTAAGTCAACATATAGAATTAGATGGGAACCAGAACAATTTCTTGAGGCTAAAGGAAAAATGATGAAAAAAAATACAAAACCTATAAAAAAATTAAAAAAAATGATACTATCAAGAAGTCTAATATATTTTTCAAACTATTTTTCAAAATATGGCGTTATTTTGTTGAAACTTCATGTATTATAATGTTATTAAGTTGACTATTAGACTTATTATAGATTTATTTTTCATATATATTATTCTCATACTCTTTAATATAAAAATTATTTAAATAATTTGAATAAATTAAAAATATTAAATTAATTAATTATAATAAATATGACTTGATCTCTCTAATTTAGATATATTGTTAGATCCAATCGCACAAGTTAAAAAGCTCAAAATATAGAGTGAACGTTAGGCTTAAATTAATAGGAGAATTACTATAAAGTCACAAATAATATATTTAATTATATAAAAGTATTAATAATAGCTGAGGGTTAACAATGATAAGTTTTAATACATGAATTGATAATAAATTTATTAGATTATATTAGATTAGCATGTGGGAGCTTTATTGTACTATCTCTTGACCATTATCTTCTCTTTTAAGTTCTTCACATATCCAGTCCCACATGTTAGAAAGCTCAAAATATAGAGTGAATCGTTGGGCTTAAATTAATAGGAGAATTATTATAAGGTCATGAACAATAGATTTAATTATATAAAAGTATTACTAACAATTTAAGGTTAACAATGACAAATTTTAATATAGGAATTGACAATAAATTAAAAATATTAGATTAATTAATTATAACATATATGATTTGATCTCTCTAAATCATATATAAGTTTATTTATAAATTATATACATTGGTTCAAAA
Source organism: Leucaena leucocephala (assembly GCA_037074615.1). Classification (NCBI taxonomy): domain Eukaryota; kingdom Viridiplantae; phylum Streptophyta; class Magnoliopsida; order Fabales; family Fabaceae; genus Leucaena; species Leucaena leucocephala. The sequence continues at coordinate 18,185,102 of CM073515.1, read as the reverse complement.
AATAATAAATATAAAAAATAAATTGAATTAAAGTATTATATTTATGACTAAAATTAACATATAAAATAACTCCTTAGCCAAAATATTATTATATATGCATGTAATTATTAGATAGATTTGTATAGGAGTATTTATTCCCTTTTTAAAATATTATTTTATTATTATTTCTACTGCTCTGATATAAATATTAGAAATATTATTATCTTTAATTTTTGATAATTCTTCTTGAATTATTTATTCTGGGAATAAAGATATTTTTGAACTTTCACTTAAGGCTTCAGATATTTCTACTTGCCTTTTAATCATTCTTTTTACAAAATATTATTCTTTATATTTTGTAAATGTTGGTACAAGTCTTGACTTAAAAACATCCTTTAGTTTTAAGGTTAAGACTTTATTTATTTTTTCTGAAAGTATAGGATCAAAGATTATTGTTTCAATATTCATAATATGAGTCAAGACTTTCTAATTCTTCTTTTAAAGATTCACTTTCTTCTTCAAATACTTCATATATACTCTCATATGACGAGTATAATTCTTCTCCCTTTTCACAAGGATATAAATAAAATTAATTTACCATGATTTCAAACATTTTTGTTTTTTTCTAAATTTTTCTTTTTCTTAGGATATTTCATTTGCATAATGTCCTTCTTCTTGACAGATAAAACATATTTTTTTTTTGAAGTTATTCTATACTTTGGGATTTTTTCCAATAACCAATTATAGGTTTTCTTTTATCATAAATTCTAATTTTTCTTTTGTAAAATTTAAAAATTTTCTTTTTAAACTTAAAATTTTTCTTTTTCTTTTTCTTTTTTCTTTCACAACCCCATGTAGGTTCTGTAAATTTTTTACAACAAAGTTTTTCTTTGCCATCCACTTATTCATCTATGCTCATTTGTGAACTTTCACACTTTCTTTCAAACCAATATTTTATCCAAGCAACTTTTCTACCTAAAGTGTCGCTGATTGCAGCTTAGATTTGTTTTGTAAATTCTTTGTAATATTTTTTCTTTATTTTTGATGCCCAAGGTTCTTTAAGTTTATCAAATATTAATTGAGAATATAATCTATAGTCCTCATCCAAGGGTCCTCCAAAGTACCCTCTATGCCAAATTTCTTTGAAATGGCATAAATATTCTTGGAGATAACATGGTGAAAGGAATTGGAAGACATGCAGCGGAAATTAATTTTAAAAAAAAAAATTCTCATTCCTTGCCAGGATCTACCGTATGTGTTTAAGTCAAGTGAAAAGAAGCATTACCCTTGGTGTTCCTCAGCGACTTCCACAGCTTCTCTCCGCGACTGGTAATCTCTTTCCGATCTCAAGAAGATGTCCACAGCTTCTCTCCGCGGCTCGTGCTCTCTTTCTGATCGCAAGAAGTCGACGCCTCAGGTCAGCTTCCTCTACTGGTATCCACACAAACAGCATTCCAACCACGAACGACGTGCCAGTGTCTCCTGTCCCTCCAAGGCTCTCTCAAGAATTCGTCCTCTCCGTCTCTACTTCAGCAGTTTCTTATCTGCAAACCTTTTGCAGATTCCGTTCGGCCTTTTGTGTTGTGTGTTGTGTGCTAAAAAAACGTAGCTCCTAAAATCAGATATATAGGATGCTCTGCGTTTTCCTCAACCGAATTGGATCTTGGAATTAATCTATATTAATTCTAAAATTAATACAATATCACATATTGTATAATTTGATAAGAAACTAATTAAATAAATAATGTTTATATTAAATCCGTCCCACATATTTAATTCACCTATTTATTTAATTTAAATAAAGATAAGATTGGACTATATTTGATTTATTCTCATAAATCAAATTTGAGATATCCTATCAATTTGAATTTCAAATTCAAACGTGATAGAGATTTAATTTATCCTTATAAATTAAATCTTGTAAATATCTCTTATATGATATATCCTATCAATTTGAATTTCAAATTCAAACGTGATAGAGATTTAATTTATCCTTATAAATTAAATCTTGTAAATATCTCTTATATGAGATATCCTATCAATTTGAATTTCAAATTCAAACGTCATAGAGATTTAATTTATCCTTATAAATTAAATCATATATATCCCTTATATATAATATATATATACGAATTTATATATATACGAATATAAATATAAATAAATATATACATCAACCCTAGATCATTCATTGAATCTAAACACGTCTTAGATTCAATGAATCTAGACATCATAGCTCGTGTTAGGCTATTTTGTGTGCGACCCTGTAGGCCCATATGAAGTTAGCAGTAGGCCATTTGCTATACTGGCCCACAAGTCACAAGCGGTCTCTAGCAAGACATAACGACTACCCAAATCATATGAGGATCAATAAACGATGTAACCTTTTATACAACCATATCATGTCCCTTCTGTCACGCAATATTTTAGTCATGGATGAGGCATGGATAATGTCATCCTCCTATTCATGACTGTTACTTTCTCGATCCCTGAGTAGTCTGACTATAGAAATGGAACTATCTTTCCATTACAGTATGGCTATACATTTATCAGACTCACTCATCGAGGTGCCCAGTAATATCTCTCTACGAATATGAGGGACAAATTCCATCTTGACCATTCACATTCCTCCGCATGAAAAACCACTAAACCCGAACATAGTCTTTATGATCACTCGGTCAAAAGTGACTTTTGACTAGGTCAAAGCTGAGCGTTTGTCATGTAGAAATCCATGATGATCTCAGGTCAAAGGGCATAGTGACATGGTTTGTATATGAGAGAAACTTATGACGTAACCCATGCAACTCTCTCATAGCGGGTCGGTCCAACACCTTGTACTCTTACATGTGCCTATGACTTTGATTTATATCTCTATACATCTTCAAAGTCATACTGGTCTTATTTCATCTCTGCTCCCGCACAGATGACCAACCAGGGACATTTAGGATAAGATCATAAATTATCCAAGGATGGTCATCACAGTAAACATGCAAATAATATGATAACACAATTGATAAACTCATAAATTAATAATGTTTATAAGACAATGATTGGCCCCTAAGGCACGTTTTCCAACACATGGGTTACATAACCTTAATTGGGCTAATCTTAATTCAGCTTCTCCTCTTTTTCCTGTTTTGTATTCTTCATCTGATTGTTTTAGTGGATTTCCAATAAACTCCCAGTGAAGTACGATTTCCATTCTAGTTAACATATCTCTAGCATTTTCTACTATTAAGATATGATCTTTTATTTCTGGTTGAATATATTGAAAGAAATAATCTACATTTCCCCTAGTAGTAGTGGTCATGAAATTATATGCTCTTTCTTTATTCATTCCTTGCTGTAGTATTACTGTAGTATTTTCTTTTATCCATTGAGATATTTTATCTTCTAGTTTTTCTTCATAATCTATATTTAGTATTACCCCTGCGGGTCTTACTGGTTCTAATGGATTGTCTACTAGTTCATGCTTCAAAGTTTTTTCTTTAAAACTTCTCATAGGGATATATTTATCATTGATTCTTGGCTTACTTTTTAATCTTTCTTCATGCCACATATCTGGTGTATGAAGATCGTTATGATAATCTTTTTTATCATATTCTCTAAGTAGCTCTTCTTCACTACTAGTTTGATCTTCTTCTTTTTTAAGAATCTTTTCTTCTTTACTTTTTACTCTCGAAAGTTCTGCTTCATTCGCTTTTAATTCTATAATAGATATTCTATTAAATTGTTCTATTATAGATTCTTCCATTTCTTCTGTTTGAGATTCTGCTCCCAAGTATTCTTATATATGAGAATCTAACGTCTTGGCTTCTGGCTTCTTCATTATCACTTATAGAGGATACTTCTATCTTTTCTAAAAAAATTTCTCTTTTACCCTCTCTTATTTCTCTTAATGTCTTCCATTGTTCAAATTATTTTTGAAGTTTTTATTTCTTTTGTTCTTCTTTAAATTTAAAGAATTCTTTAAATAATGATTTTTTTATCAAATTTGGGTTCTTTCCACTCTTCCATATAATGTTTTTTATTTCTTACAGGTTTTTCTAAATCTTCTAAAAATTCTATTCTTAGAGATCTTGGTTCATTTCTAAAAGACCTTTGTTCTTTATACTAACTTCTTGTCATTTCTTCTTCTAATATAATTTGTTCTGAGATTAGACTTAACTTTTCTAAGAGTGTTTTTATATGAGCATCAATATCATTAGTGGTAGCGGTTTTTCCAATCATGAGTTTTTGAAGTTATTTTCTTAAAATTTCTTTTTCTATTTGTTATTTTTCAAATTTTAATCAATCCATCTAAATTAACTTGTTGTTGATTAATAGGTATCCCTAATACTTCTGCCATATTAGAAATTATCTCTTTTATTTCTTTTACACTCTTTTTAACCTCTTTTAAGTATTTTTCTTGTCTTTCTAATTTTTTATTGAGACTTTTAAGGTTAACTTGTTTCTCTTTTATTTTTCTTTTTATTTCTTCTAAATCTTGATTGTTTCAAGCTTAGATAATTTTTCTTTTATCTCTCTGTCTTTAAAAGATAATTGTTTTGCTAAATCTTGTAGACTTTACTTATTATTACTAGTAACAGATGGAGTTACTAATATATAATTGAAAATCTTATTTTCTTCTCCTAATTTTTTCTATAGGAAAGTATTTGTCCAATTTAGTTGCCAACAACTACGTATATAGTTATCACTACAAGGAACTATAGGTTCTAATCTTGCTGAAGATTGATGTGTTATGTTCAACTATTTATGGGTAATAATTTTATTTCTATATTATACTTTTGGAATTCTAATTCTATATTATTCCAAGTAAGTTGACTCATTAATCTGAATTAAATATGTTTTCTTTTTCTTTTGGGCTTAAAAGATCTAACAATTTTTTATAAGAATCTTTTTCTTCATGTTCTTTCAGGTATTATAGAACTTCATCGACTAAATTTATAGATTAATTTTTAGAGGTTTCACCTACTTTTTCTTTATTCTTTTTATTCTTTTTAGGTTTTGATACCATTCTCAGGGTTTATCGACAGGATTCAGCAGAATTTCTTTTCATCGATAACCCAGTGAATTGTGATACAGGAATGTTGAGATAACACTCCCTCTATCGGTATTCTTGACGAGAACGAAAAGATTCTTCATAATAACTAGTCCTATGAAGATATGGAACTCTACTGAGAGTCATAGGGCTCCAATAATCATTAGAGAAGAATTCTCTAATTAGATTCTTTTTTCCTATAAAGGCTTTTGAAGAACTATATAAAAGCAATTCTAGTAATGCTTCATTGTATCGGCTTTCTCTAGCCAATCTTTCTATATAATTCCATACTGTAAAAGTATAGTTTCCAGAGAGTTTTTCTCTAATTCTATAAATAGTTTACTTTTTGCAATTATTTATTTGTTCTATAATGTTGTTCAATTCATAATGATTGAATTCTTTTGAGTGTTTTTGCACCCATTTTTCTTTATATAAATAATCTAAAATTAGATTTTTTATATTGATAAAAAAGAGTAGTTATTTATTACTAATTCTATACCATGAAGTTCTATCAACATTCCATAAATAAACAGATTAAAGATTACCTAGGTATGGGTCCAGCACGCTTCCTTTTGTTCTCAGGCATTTCAACTTCTTTTCCTCATCTTCTAGCATTCTCCCCTGTCTCTGGCTACTCGTCCAAACACCAGTCCTTCGGCTTCAACGAACACTCTGGCCAAACAGGATCCAAAGCTTACTTCTTTTGGATTAGATCTTTAATTTCTCGATAACCTTTAGGAATGGTTACACCCACACCTGGTGTGATCTCAATCTCTCATCTCTTAAAGACTGAAGATAATGGCATAGAATTTTTAGAAATAATACTCTTTATTTCTTTAGGCCGAAGCCATAATACAGACACACAAAGAAAATAAAACTTTGCTTTCTAATTTTTTGGTACCAAGAGCTTTAACTTCCAAAATTAAATAGACGCTTTAGAATCTCTTTACTCTGGTTTTACTTACTCTAGTTGTTTTAACTAGGGTTACTTTTTCTATTTTTTCTTTAGGCTAGTTACATTTCGACTGCTCAAAAGACTCTTGTCGGCTACTTTTTTTTTAGCCCTTGACCTTTACTTTATTCTTTATCGAGGCATCTTTATCTTCTATTTATGCATATAGGACATGAATGATTGCCCTTTTTCTTTCTTTAATAGCTGGCAGAGAATTCTTTTTACTTTTTCGCTGGAACTGATGTCTCCTATGCATACTTTTCTTGAATATGCAATTATTTGGGCCATAGTCCCTTTAGCATCTTTTGTTTTTTTCTTGCAAGTATGACTTGTGATGTACTGTAAGAATATACCCAAGCTTGATTTAGTTGAATTTCTTTTTCTAGTTGGTCCAAGTGGGTTAGATAGCTAGTAGATCTTCTGGTTGCTATGAATTCTTTATTGAACTATGACACCTTTGTCGGTTGAGTTTGCTGTAATCTAACTTGAGTTTTATCAGGAATCAACTTGATCCTGATTATCTCTTGATGATTAAATTTTAATTTTGGGGCTACTGATAAGAACTCAAGACATTTTAGTTTGTCAAAAGCTCCAAAACTTTATGCTGCTTTTTGAATTGTAGCTAGTAAATAGTTTAGACATTCTAAATTATGAAAATAAATAACATCTAAGAATCCAAAGTCGTATAATGTTTTAATGACACTTGGACTTGCCATATAAAGTCAGATATTTTGGACAATGGGCATCGTCTTCACAGATTCTTCATTATTTCCTGAGTAGACAATGTCGAATACTTCTTTATATTTTTTCATGAATTCTTCTTGACTCAAGGTATTTTTTTGGAAGTGGTGGAAAATTCTTTGGATGGGGTACAATTATTGCTTCCTTGTAAGAAATTGATACCTTTCCTACAAATGAGTTTGAATTTTGGGGATTTTTACCCTCTTTTGTCTCGCGTAAAAGTAACTCTTTTACGTCTTTTAATGGGTCTTCTTCATGAAGAAGAGTTTTCTCACTCTTGTTATTAACAGGAGATTTAAACATGACTTCTTTTCCTTGGGTTGTTTCTTCCAGTGGGGAAGAAGTTGTTGCAGAAAGTGATTCTACAACTTTATTTCCTATTTCGGGTTTTGACATTTCGTCATCTCTCTTTCCCCTCTTGATATAACAAGTTTCTGCTATATCTTTTAATCCTTTTTCCAATTCAAGATTATATTCAATCTTAGGGCTGAAACCGAGTAAATCATATAACTCGTTGCCCATAGTTCCAATTTGTTCTTCAAAGGCTTGGACTTCCTTTTCCTTTTGGATAAGCTGTTGTCATAGCTCATCTCTTTGTTTTCTTACTACAGAGTATGCAGCTTCTTGCATTTTGAATACTTTGATTATCTCAATAATTCTTTTCTTGAAATTGGTCTCCATACTTGCTCAAAAAAATTAGCTAAGCAATTTTGTTTTCCTTTAATTATAATTACTTTAAAAGAATAACAAGAAAAGAATACACTCCACCTTGCTCTTCTTCTTAAAGCAATTGCATCAGGATATTTTTTCTCAATAAATGCCTTCAGTTTGTACTTCGAATTCTTTTGAAACAATCTAATATTCAATTTTTTTAATGGCTTTTATGACAGCAAGAATTCTGCTCCAGTAAATTTTCTAGAGGCATATGACACTACATGATTTATTTTATTATCTTTTATTCTCAATATTGTTCCCCAACATAAATCTGAAGCATATGTTTGAATAAAAAGATAATCTTCTTCTTGAGGAATATGAACTGGAATGGCGCTCTCACAAATAATTATTTTTATTTTTTCCATTTCTCTTTAATCCTGTTCGTTTCATTCAAAAGGCTTTTTACCTCTTAATTTTGACGGAAGCTTTTCTCTTATTTTAGAACAATAAAGAATAAATTATTGTGTATAATTTATTATTCCTAATATTTGTTCTAATTGTTTTCTTTCTCTTATTTTATTGGGAAATACTTTTATAAAATTTAGAATATTTTCTAATAACTCTACCTTTCCATTTCCTATTTTTCTTCCTAGGAATTCTATCTCAGTCTTTCTAATTATTATTTTCTTCTTTGAGATGACTAGACCATTTTCTTTTGCTTGTATGACAAATACAAATAAATGCTTTTTATAGTCTTTTTTCATTTTGATAGTATACTAAAATATTATCTACATAAATTATAATAAAATGATGATATTTATTGAATATTTTATCCATTCTTTCTTGAAAAATGGACTGACTTATTTTTAATCCTATAGGCAATACGTTTCTTTCATAATACCTATTAGGTACAAAGAATGTTGTATATTCTCTATATTCTTCTTTTAGTTATATTGGAAAAAATCCGAATTTATAGTTAAATTTACTAAAGTTTTTTGCGTTTTGGATTTTATCAAAAAGAATATCTTTTCTTAGAATGGGATAAGTATTAGCCTTAACTACTGCATTTAAAGGCTTATAGTTAATTACTAACATTGGTTCTCCCCTTTTTACCTCTGAGTAATTCCTAACTAAAAATCTTAGACAATTCTAAAGACTCTAAGAGGATCTTATTAATTCTAATTTGAGATTCTTCTCAATAATAGGCAAAAATTCTTCTAAATCTCTTTTAGAATATCTCATTAATTTTTTGTAAACTGGTTTCTTTGTTAATACTTCTATTTTTACTATATAGTTATATCTATTAGCAAAAGCTCTGGATTTTCTTCAAAAACATCTTCTAACATTTTTTATAGAAAATATGTTATTTAGTTTTAATATAAACAATAAATTTATATTATTTATTTTTTAATAATTATTATTTTTTAAAATCTCATAATAATTTATCTTAAATTAATTACTCTGATGCAAATAAAAGAAGAAGATCGAGAAGTGTGTAAATTCTAGTTGGCATGTACACACATAATTGTTAAACTTTTTGTTATATAGGATGACTCAATGTTGACTTGTTATGAGTAATAGAGGAAAAAGATAAAATTATAAACTACTAAAAATTTATAGATTGAGTTATAAATGAATCAAAAGTTTAGATGTTGAGTTATATCTAGTCAAACTTAAGAAGAAACTAAATTATAAATGAATCAAAATTTTAAAAACAAAAAAAATTAATTTTCTCTAATTAAAATTATGTTTTAAAAAAGCAACATACATTTATATATTAATTATTTATTATTTAACTCATACATAAATATTTATATTATAAATAATAAATAAAGTAATACTAATTTTTGTGTATAATATAAGAGCTAGTTAAAAGGTTATATTTGATTTTAAATATAAGACTTTAATATATTTTATATATCATATTTATCATTTTTTGTCAAATTAATTTATTAATTTATAAGTTGATAAATAATATAATATTATATAGGAATATTTTGAGTAGATCATGTCATATTTATTATAATTAAATAATTTATTTAATTTTATTAATATATTTAAATTAATTAATTAATGTTTATATTAAGTATATAAGTGAATATAATATAATATAATATAATACGATTTAGATTAGTTTTAACGATTCATATAAGTAAAAAAAAAAAACATTAAACATGCTTCTGCCCATATAGCATTGCAAAGCCTCATCCTCGAAGTTCAAATTTCAGAACCTCAACTGAAGCACTGGCCGTATCTCCGTTCCTTCATTGCTCCTCAGTGGTCGAACCCATCCTCGCCGGCGCTTCAGCGTCTAAGTTGTCTTTTACCCATCTCCATTGTGCTCGTCTAAGTCGTCTTCAGCTGTCGCCCACCGTGGTCCTCTTCGCCATCGCCCGTCATCTGGAGAAGAGAGGTAAGGCTCTATTCTTCCATACCCACTGATTTCCCTTTCCTTAAATACTTTAGAATAGTGCGTAAGACTTCATTGTACCAATACAAATAAAATGAATGTTTATGGATAGATATATCGCAATAGAATCGGTCAAATTGGCATTTCGATTAGACGTCTACAATTTGGAAATTTCTTTGTTTTTTCCCTTTATCCCCTTTAAATTTTATTGTGGTCCACTATACATATCCATTGTGGCAGTTGGCGGATTGAAAACTGATATGATGTGTAAAGAAGTCACCTTTTCTGCTGCTTTTCTTTTATTCAATTTTAAACTGGTAATAATAAACTTTTCAACTCAAAGGTTTGTGGAGATTGTAAGTTCAATCTTTTCGTTTTTGTTCCTTAGCTAATTTCTGCATTCTAAAAATAGATGTTGCAATTGTAAGGAAAACCATCCAAAACATAAACATTGAAGGAAGACCATCAGTTCTTAAGCTCAAGAAACGTATTCATGATATAACAATGTAGCTGACCAAATAAAGAAATAATGTGTTTGTGAATGCTATTAGTTTGTTGGTTTTAATTTCAGTCAAGATGTATTCATTTGCATTTTTAATACTTGATAAATTCAGTTTTTTTTCTTCCCAATCTCCATAGCGTTTAGTCTTTTGTTTTGTGGCATTGGTTAAAACCTCTCTATCCTTGTACCTTTATTTACAGTATTCTAAATTAGAGTATAGTTTTTTTAGTTGAGAAACAGGATTTGCTTGAACTCTCCAATGGACAGTTACAAGAAGAGGTTATATTAAATATTTGATTGGAGCTACTCTAGTCTATTGTTGGATTGTTGTTGGTTTATTTTCATTGTTCAGTTTTCATTTGTTGAAATGTTGTATTGTTCTAACTTGGATGAGTGATGTATCAATTACTATACATGGAATAATGATATTTTAGTTTTTGAAAAATTCGTGTTAATTTTTTGTTTGGGTACAAGTGAGGGCTAAACACTTGAAGCAAGGAAAACTAATTTAGAAAGGGATTAGATCCCAAACACTCAGTAAGAACAAGAGACTCTAAATGTGGAGGACAAAAATATAATGTTCACATAGTATTCAAACTATCCTTAGCCAGAACATCTGCAATTTTATTTTGAACTCTAGGAGTATATTGGAGTTTAGGTCCCAGGAAAGCTGTAGAAGGCTCTGTATCTGTACAACTAACAAACTACATCTATCAATGTTCAGGTTGGACAACATATCAATAACATTCTTAGAATTGGATTCAAGAATGATCTTCTTAAATCCTAAATCCTAAGTCAGTTTGAGACCTCTATACACAACTCATTGCTTTGCTTCAATCACACTACAAGATCCCAACTTGTAAATCCAACAACCAAACTGCTTGAATGATCTCTAATAATTCCACCACATTCTGCGTTACTATGGGCTGCCTTAAAAGCTATATCAACATTTATTTTGATCCATCCTAAAGGAGGAGGTTGCCAATTAGATGAATTTGGAATAATGAAATCATTAATTAAATTTTCTTCTTTAACGTGCACAAAGCTCTTCCATTTTTGCATAATAATCGAGTAAGGATCCAAATGTTTCAAGAAGTTTGTATCAAATGTAGTTTGATTCCTCTACTACCATAAACTCCAAATTGCAACTCCCCAAATTAATCCCCAATTACTAAGACTATCCTATCCCAACTCCCTCTTGAGATTTAAAACAAACCAGTGTCGTAAGGGAGTTCTAAAAAAGGGGGAATAATACCTAGGATTAACTAACTGAAGCCAAAGCTGTCTAGCATAACTACAATCATCAAGAATATGTAAAATATCCTCTGAGTCCTTACTGCAGTATTGACAGATTGCACTAGTTGAAGCCCACTTATTTCTCCAAATATTAGTCGCTAAGCGATTATTAAATGCTATTCATATGAACACTCGAATATGCTCAGCACCCTACTATTTCTAAATGTCTTTGTAAATAGATCTATATGTATTAGCTGATTGAGACTCAATTAGAAAATAATCACTTTTAATAGTAAAAGTACCCTCATTCGTAGCATTCCAAGCCTTTATATGTATATGTTTTGCCCAACTATAATATTATTTTATATATGCCTGGCCTTTATAAAGCTTGATTTAAAAGGAGAAATAATATCATCTATGACATTCTTCAATTTGTCAACAATCACCTTAGTAATGCATTTATAATGCACGGTACACAAGGCAATAGGTCTCAAATGCCCAATAACATCAGGATGATCCCTCTTTGGTATGAGTGAAATTAAAGTCTTGTTTGTACTATTTTCAAATGACCCTCTTTCAAAAGTTGTTTTGACAGACTTGTATAAAGACTTGTCTACAGCACTCCAGTTAGCTTGGTAGAAAATTGGGGAGAATTCATCTATACCAAGAGCCTTATAAGACCCCATAGAAAAAAGAGCTTCCTTTATTTCCTTATCAGTTGGTGAATAACCCATATTAATAATGTGACTTTTAACGGTAAAAGGAAAATTTGTCTTTGTTTGTAAAACACAGGGAGCAGTGTCATAACATTCATAAAAATTCGTGTTAATAATAATTGATATGTAAGCTTTAAATAAGTCTTGATAGGTTTAAAGCCTTTAAAGCTCAGGCCTTTAAGCCTATTTAAAGACAAGCCTAGTCTTAGGTTTATACATGCCACAACCTAGGCTCAAGCTCGAGGCCCACCTAGAAACCTCAGGCCTATAAAACCAAGGCCTAACTATGAGTAAAGTAGGAGATAAAAGAAAAAAACATGCAAATTAGAGGAAGAAAACAATGAAGGTCTTGAGTTTGTATTGTCTGAGATAAAATGTCCATTGAGAGAGTTTTACGCCTATATCACTTAACCCAGCTCAATCAAATTAGTTGAGGCTTAATATAACTTTAAAAAACTAGTTAGTGCTATTACTTAATATAAAAATGAAAATAAAATAGAAAATTAATATAATAAAAAGGATGCTTTGGATCTAATGTGGGGGCCGAATCAAACCTTCAAGAATAGGTGACTATTCTTCTTGCAAATGATATGCAATAGAAAGGATTGATGTTAGTGAATGATTTGCTAATTTAAAAGTAAAACATAATGCCTTGCTTAAACTTTCAAGCAAAGATCAGTCTTCCAAATGATTTCTTAACTTAAAGCTCCAATACTGCCAATCATGAGAGAGACCATCATAGAAAAGACTGAGGTTAGTGAATGATGTACTATAGTGCAGGTTCTCTGCTTGGCCTAAAGCTCCAATAGAGGATTGGGTGGAGTAGCAATCCACGACAGCTGACAAAGATTTCTACAATGAATAAACCCATTAAGAGCAATGGCGTCAATTAAAGTCGTCATTCAAAGTTTTCTCTCTTCTCTGTCATATTGTACAACATATTGTACCCTTGTACATCCAACACGTTCAAAGGTCCTTCTTCCTTTGTCAACTTTTAAATATCTTTCCTTGAATCTATTCTCCTGATCCGTCTTCTTTATTGTTGCCTTTTGTTGTAATAGCAAGTTTGGCAAAGAGATTTCTTTTTGGTAGCACAACACTAGTTGAACAGAAATGAGAAGTCGCAGAACATTGAAGAAGAGAGGAAATCACAAACATTATTTTCTGTTCACTTTCCTTCAAATCCCAATCACTTTTTATCAACTCACACACTAAACAGAAAAATATGACCTTTTTATCTTGGAAGTAAAAATGGCATGCTTCGGTGCTTGTGGAATCCAAGATTGTTAAGATTCCTGTTTTTTTTTTTAATTTCTCTTGAATATTGATCGAATAACTAGCATCCTGTGAAGGAGTTACAACTATAGCCAAGAATCAAACACTTACTTTTGTGCCTATTATCAACCTTAAACAGTGTGTTGAAGCCCCCTAATCTATATAAATTAACATGGTGTGTTGATTTAATACTGAGACATGGATTGATTCAATTGTGGATTTAAATTTTTGGATGCTATGCTTGGTCCTATATATGTAGTTTTGGTGGTAAGTATAAAGTTTGTGGAGCTGTGTTTTGTGGTTTGTTAATTAGTCGAGTATTTTTGGCATGCTTCTTGCTACATATGTGAAATTTGTGATAGTCGTATATTAAATTTTGGGCTGCATATGTTCTTACTGGGAAGTGTAATATGGTCTTCGCTTATAAGCTGCCACACATGTTTCTCTTTTCCCATGAGTCTCTCATTTTCCTTATTGCATCTAACTCAAGAAAAAATAATTATTGTAAATATGCAGAGAAAGAAAAATTAAGCAGCATGTTTCTGTAAATAATTGTTCTTTTCTTTCCGTAAATTGTCTCATACCCATAAGCTTTTTTTCTCTTTTTTCTTTTTCTTTTGACTTCCCTAAGTCTGGAACTTCATATTACTTCCTTTTGTCTGGAACATTATATTGTTTCTCTGCTTATTATTTGAATCAGTGTCTAAAGCATTGATAGAGAAGACGAAGGAATCAATCCCACTTGTTGCTGAGTGGCCTGTTTTCTATGCCCAAGAGATACACGGAAGAGGATTTCCAGGACATAATCCAAAGTGTACGTAAACCCTCTTGTATTTTCTTTCGGAGAATACCCTGGTTGGTCAAATGAAATATAGTCGAGCAAATCGTAGAGCTTGAGGCAAATCAGCTTGAATTGCTGCAGCGTCTAATTCCGCCATGGCCGCAACCCTTTATGCATCCCCTACGGTTTCGGCTTGTCCAACTTCTGCAACTCCTACAATCCATAAGGAATTCAAAGCCATGGCTAAACACCCACACATTTTCCTACTTGAAAATTGCAAAACCATGAAGGAACTTCCGCAACTGCACTGTGACATGATTAAGAAAGGTCTATGTCACAAAGTATCTTACATTAACAAGCTAATTTCTACTTGTGTTGAAATGGGTACTTATGAGAGCTTGTCCTACGCTCGAAGTGCTATTGAATTCTTCAATGAGGACGAAGGTACCATCGGTTCGTTGTTCATGTACAATTGTTTGTTAAGAGGGTATGCTTCCATTGGGCTCTGTGATGAAGCAATCCTGCTGTACAATGAAATTGTAGTCTTGGGCATTGAGCCTGATAAGTACACATTCCCATTTTTACTCAGTGCATGCTCAAAAGCTATGGCGTTTTCTGAGGGGATTCAAGTTCATGGGGAAGTTATCAAGATGGGTTTAGAGAAAGATTTGTTTGTGAGGAACTCTTTGATACATCTGTATGCAGAATGTGGAGAGATTGAGTTGGGACGAAAGTTGTTTGATAAAATGATTGAGAGAAATGTCGTGTCGTGGACTAGCTTGATCAATGGTTATGCTGGGAGGGGCTTAGCAAAAGAGGCGGTTTCTCTGTTCTTTGAGATGGTTGAGGCTCGTGTTGAGCCCAATCCGGTGACCATGGTTTGTGTTATATCTGCTTGTGCAAAGTTGAAGGATTTAGGATTAGGTAGAAGAGTATGTGCCTATATTGATGAGTTGGGTGTGAAACTTAATACCCACTTGGTGAATGCACTTGTTGATATGTACATGAAATGTGGAGATATAGGTTCTGCAGAGCAACTTTTTGATCAATGTGCTGAGAAAAATTTGGTCCTCTACAACACTATCATTTCAAATTATATTCGCCATGGGATGGGCCGAGAAGCACAAGTAGTAATCCATGACATGCTGCGACAAGGACCGAGACTAGATAGGGTGACATTGTTATCAGCAATTACAGCCTGTGCACAGTTAGGTGATCTGTCTGGAGGAAAATCATCCCATGCTTATGTCTTGAAGCATAGCCTTGAAGGTTGGGACAGCATAAGCAATGCCATTATTGACATGTATATGAAATGTGGCAAAAGAGAAGCAGCTTGCAGAGTTTTTGAGATCATGCCAAACAAGACAGTGGTATCATGGAACACCTTAATTGCAGGTTCTATTAGAGATGGTAATCTGGAACTAGCTTGGAAAACCTTTGATGAGATACCGGTGAGGGATCTTGTATCTTGGAACAGCATGATTGGTGCCCTGGTCCAGGAGGGCATGTTTGAGGAAGCAATTGGGCTGTTCCGGGAGATGCAGAACAATGGGATGAAACCAGATAGGGTGACAATGGTGGGTATTGCATCTGCCTGTGGATATTTAGGAGCTTTTGATCTTGCCAAGTGGGTCTACACTTACATTGAGAAAAATAGCATTCATATTGATTTGCAGCTAGGTACAGCTTTGGTTGATATGTTTTCAAGGTGTGGTGATTCCAAAAGTGCTATACATGTTTTCAGTAAAATGGATAAACAAGATGTGTCTGCTTGGACTGCGGCCATTGGGGCAATAGCTATAGAGGGAAATGCCGAAGGGGCTATTGAGATTTTCAATGAAATGCTCGAACGAGGGGTGAAACCAGATGATGTTGTTTTTGTGGTACTATTAACAGCGTGTAGCCATGGTGGCTGTGTGTTGAAAGGAAGGCAAATTTTTAAATCAATGAAGGAAGCTCATGGAATCTGTCCTCAGATTGTTCACTATGGTTGCATGGTTGATTTACTCGGGCGAGCTGGATTCCTCAAAGAAGCTCTTGATCTCATCCAAGGTATGCCAATGGAACCTAATGATGTGATCTGGGGCTCTCTTCTTGCTGCTTGCAGGATACACAAAAATGTTGAATTGGCACAATACGCCGCTGATAAAGTAACTGAATTGGCCCCCGAAAAACCAGGGATTCATGTGTTACTATCAAACATATATGCTTTTGCAGGCAAATGGGATGATGTTGCGAAAGTTAGGCTGCAATTGAAGGAAAAAGGGGTTCAGAAATTTCCTGGATTAAGTTTAATAGAGGTTAATGGTATGATTCATGAGTTCATATCCGATGATCAATCACACCCAGAAAAATTTAACATTGATTTAATGCTAAAGGAAATTAACTACAAGCTTGCTGAGGTAGGGTATGTTCCAGATATAACCAACGTGTTGCTAGATGTTGATTTAAGGGAGAAAGAGCAATTACTTAGTAGGCACAGTGAGAAACTAGCCATGGCTTTTGGATTGATCAGCACCAGTCAAGGTATGCCTATAAGGGTAGTTAAGAATCTCAGGATGTGCTCTGATTGTCACTCATTCGCAAAATTAGTATCGAAATTTTACAAAAGGAAAATCACTGTAAGAGATAATAATAGGTATCATATTTTCAAGGAAGGATTTTGTTCTTGTGGAGATTATTGGTAATAGAATTACAAAGAGGAGTTTTGATATCTGGTACTGCAATTCAACTTCCCGCTCAGCCAATTTCAACTAAATAAGCACCAAGTCACACAGAGAACTGAGGGGATCATGGAAGGAGATGTTCTCCTGTTATACAAAAGGAAAAATACATCAACAACAACAATTCTTATCCCACTAGGTGGGGTCAGCTACATAAATTGCACGACACCATTATGTTTTATCAAGATGTCTCACTCAATAATCCCCGTTGAGCATTTTCTTTAGTCTTCCTCTACTCCTTTTCATCGGACTCCAAAAAAGGAAAAATACATCACTGAAACATTTTGCCAAATCATTGATAGCCCAGTAAACAAAATGGCTTCATGATTAACCTTCTCATGTTGGCAGAATGAAATCAACAAAAAACATGGTGCATCACCCTTCCAGAGTTTAGCAATACGAAGATCAGATGAGCTCTTGCGATGGATTCTTCAATGAACCGGATGCTGGCTTCACCTTTGCAAGGATGAATGATGTCGTCTTATATTCATCTTCACTGACAACTCTCAACTGGTTCCACAACTTGAGGAGAATATTTGTTAGGTAATGAAAGGGCTGACCAGATAATTGCTTCATGGATCTGCCAAATCCCATCCATGAGGTATAGCAAGTGACAGAACCACAGTGTCTTGGGATTGGGATCTGCTTCATGTAATCCTGATACATGGCTGCTCTTTTGATCAATAAATCTGCATGCAAGCATGAATTCAATAATGATTGCATTTACAAGAGTGTCAAATAGTCGAATAATTGCATTTCTTGATTGCATCTATATAGGAAAAATAGTTGTTGTATAGATGCAGAGAAAGAAAAATTAAGCAGCATGTTTCTGTAAATAGTTATTGTTCTTTTGTTTTCTGTAAATCGTCTCATGCCCATAAGCTTTTTGTTTTTTCCTTCTTTTATCATTTTCATTTTTATAGTACTTCCCTAAGTCAGGAATTTTATATTACTTCCTTGCGTCTGGAACTTTATATTACTTCCCTATATGTGGAACTTTACATGTCTTTGAATCAGTCTCTAAACATAGATAGAGAAGACAAAGGAATCAATCCAGGACATAATCCAAACTGTATTTAGACCCTGGTTGTATTTTTCTTTTTCGGAGGATAATGCAGCCTTCGCTGAAAAGGCTATCTGAGTTGCAAGTCCTCAAACTCATTCACCTTCGTCTTCCTCAGAGGTAGGAAAGTATGAAGAAGCTGTGGAGGCATGCGAAAATATGGAGCGGTTTGGTGTGAAACAGGGACATAGCAGCAATGAATACAAAGTTCTTTTGGAGTTTAAGGATTCAATTTCTCCAGATTCTTGGTTTTGTAAAGCTAGAAAACTTGACTGCAGCGAACTTGGTTTTTGGCTGAAGCAAAAATCGTAGAAAGTTGACCACCAGACAGGTCATGGTTCCAATTTTATCAAATCCGATGCTCAAACACTTGCTAACCAAAAACTCAAGTGCACTTAAATCAAATCCAAAAATTCAGTTCCCATGTAAATGGTTTATCAGCCCAAGAAAATCTAGCTTGTAAATTTTTTTCAAAATCAATGTTGTAACAGCAACAGAACCTTGATTACAGAGCAAAGTTCAATGAAATCAAATCCTAATGCACAAGATTAGATGCTTAAGCACTTAAATCTAATTCATTGTGAAAGAAACAGATCAGGTTTACCTTGATAATGTCCTCAATAACCCATTAAACTAAAAATTCAGATTGTACCCAGCCATCGTGCACAGAAAAATCCAGCCAAACAGCAATTCAACGCATTCCTCTATAACTCCAGAACTCAATGCAAGTGTCAAAAAACACTAAATCAACATTGTACACTTATGCTATAGCACAATTTTGAAAATTTTCCAGTTTAAATTCCAATCAACTCATGATGCTTCTTAACAAAATTTAGCAGCAGTATGAGTCAAAATTTAACAGCAATGACTCTTCTATTTCCCAAAATTCATTTTGCAAAATACTTTAACAGTGACAACCAGTTTAACACATCCAGAGCATGAACATATATTACCCCAGTCAAGTAACCAGATTCCAAGCTATTATTGTAACGAGTACAACTTCCAATAAATCGTATTTGAACTTTCAGACAAAACCAACAGTGAGAAAGATTCATATTAGCAATATCACATCACTGAAAACGAGCTCTTAGCAAGTTCAAATCAATCACTTCAAGTTACAAGATACCTTTCAAAGATCAAATCAATTCTCAAATTCTCAAAACAGTTCTCAGATTCCTTTTCACAAAAAATAGGATTGGTTTGAATACAAAGCAACGCAAGGTTCTTAAAATTGCAACGTGAATCTTCCAGAAAATTTTTCACACGCTCTTAAATGCTCTTCAATGCACTCTTGTACCAATACATTCACCAATTGATGCAAGTAGTTCCCAAACTAGTCTAGAAATGACAGTAGCAACCCAGAAAAATCCGACTTGCAATTATTATTCCTCCAATGTTCAATTCTATGACAGTAAAATCTCATAGAAATAAGTGGCAACTTGGTTCTTAATATCAGCACAATGGGTCCAAAATGATGCAAGTCTTAAGTAAAACTTGCAGAAATTCCAAAATATACTTCAATGCGTCATTGCGTCAGATAAGTTCTAGACAATGCAAACGAGTCTAACAAGTTCATAACTTCAAGAATCAACTAAACATGCTCAAATCAAACTCAAACACTGAAAAATCACCCCAACGTCAGTAATAGCCTCAGTTTTTCAACCACCAACAGCAAAGTCTTTCACAAAGTTATAGCAATGAAGCCATGCAATCTTTGTAGTCACACTAAACAGAACAAGGTACAGTAGCAGAATGGCACAAATTCTAGCTAGTTCAAATTTCAATTTCAACACCCATAAAAGTCCAATATGACTCGCAGAAACTCGTCACACAAGTCATGCACCAATTTACCAAAAAAACCAGCAGCCAATTAAACCTGAACAGAAATTAATTCCACCAAAGAACAATCCCACAATGTCAAGCAACCACAATAGCTATGTTGATGAAACTCACAGCAGACCAAGTCTCACTACACAGCCACGAAATCCCAGCAAGCACAAAGGCAAAAGTGCAGAACAGAATTTTGCAATGTGTGTCCTCAACAAGAGAGATAATCAATGGAAGCACAGAAATTTGCTGAAGGAACCAAGGATTTATGAAATTTACTGAAAATTTTTCAGACAATGAAAAAAAAAAACAGAATCAGCAGCTAGTAACACAAATTAGATCACAATTCAAGTTCTTTATATGATTTTTCTGAAAATTTTCATAACAAAAAAGAAACAAGTTAGTATCTACCCTACCCAATTCACTAAGCTAAAGCCCAGTGAAATATAATGGACACCTAATTACCTAGGAGTTAGGCTCCTCGACAATGGTGCCATTTTGACGAGTCATGTCGTGGGTGCTATCAAACAAAACTAGACTAACTAATGCAATATAGTAATGCTAACCTAGGTCGATCTCTTTGCCAATTACAACTACTAGTTAATTAGGTATTAATTACAAATTAACCAAGGGAAAGTGTGGAATGGAATGGACACTAACTAGACTCAACTAAGCTAAAGCTACCTTATATTTATGATTTTTATATTTTTAACAATGGAATGGTGGACAATGGAAGGTGGATGTAGTGAACTCTCCTTGATGCTTGACTTAACTATTCTTCCTTGTTCCAATTGATCAATGAATTTAATTGCACTTAACCAAGCCAACTCCTTTAGTACCTAATTGACATTATTAGCAACCTAACCGGTCAACTAGATAAAGAGCCTTAGGACTTAGCTTGCATTGAACTTACAAAGGTCAGAGCACTCTCAATCAAACCTAGCAACCTAGAATTGTAATCAAGAGTAATCAATGACATAGAAAGCAATCACGTAGACAATCGGTCCAATTAGGCAATCACAATCTATTTGAAAATAAATCCAAAGCAAGTATCAATCTACTGAATACTAATTATACATAACAGTAATAATCCTCATCCAATTACACCAATTTAAAGCTCTAGGACCCTAACAGCTCAGATCGATACATAGAATGAGTAGAAATAGATAAAAATAACAACAGAACTCCAAGAAGCATCGTCAATACATCAAGGAGGTGCTAATTCACGAACTCATGGTTGGAATCGAACTCAAACAAGCCTCAGCAACTCCAATTGCCATCGAACGTTGGAAGTGGAAAGGAGCGCCGGACTTGAAGAATGGAAGAGGAGAACGGTGGAGACGGTGGAGGAATGACCGATGAAGGTGGTGGGAGATGGATTTCGGCCGGATCCGAGGAGAAGCGTCGGAGAAGGATCTGGAAGAGAAGAGAAATCGATGTCCGAGTGTGAGCGAATGAATCTCCGTTCGCGCGCCATCTGGGAATATGAAAGTTGAGCGGGAGATCTGAATAGAGGCAAAACGGTGCGTTGTGCCCTTGATCCTTCTTTGTGATTCTCCAATTTCATGTCCTTGAGTGATAATAATTGTAGGTCCTTAACTGGAATTTCTGGAATTCGTCCCCAGTTTATGAATATTGATCCAAGCTTCCTCCAAAATATGCCAAAGTCAAGGGATAAAATAAAAAACACACAAAAATAATATAAAACATGTAAAAATACACTAAAACCCTAATAAATAACTTCACTAACCCTATGCCTCAAATATCACTAATTATGCCCAAAATACCTAATAATAGTGTTAAGGAGCTAACAAATAAGATATAAAATGCATGTAAATATTGTCACTTATCACTAAGCCTATAAAAGCAACAGAGGATATGTTATTACATACAACTAGAATCATTGACTCATATTGCAGAGAGAAGCTTTAGAAGAGATGAAGGAAAGGGACTTGTCTCCTAGTCTTATACACTATTTACATGCATGCTTTATGCAAGATGTTCTCACATACAATACCATGATCTGCATTACTTTCTGTTTGGAGCACATGGTTAGAAATGTATTGAGTCTTGATTTGGTAACTTATTCAATTTTGGCAACTGGTATGTGTAAATTTGGAAGAGACTTGTTTCAAAAAGCAGCAAATGTTTTGCCAGTTATGAATCATTCAGCTCCATTTTTGTTTTTCCCTTATAATTTCCATAATTTTTTAATTACCTTCTCTTAATAGGCAGCAGAGAAGCTGAACAGCAAAAAGGGGGGGGGGGGGAAAGAGCCAGGCACTTGTATTTACCTAATAGAGCCACAATGCCTATTTTGCATCACTTAGACGTTGCTGGGGCATCTTGAGAATGAACCTAGAAAACCGCAATATATATATGTAGGAAAGATGTAGATCGATTATCATTTTTACTTTTTTGAAATGGAAAAGGCAAGTTAAAACTTTAAAGTTACCAAGTAAGAGAAAATCAGTAGGCTTGCAAGATCACGCTGCAATCATGGTGTGGCTACTGTATAATGGGTTAAGGTATAATTTTATTATAAAACTCTTTGTCTAAGAATTGAGTATTTAAATAAATAAATAAATTAATTTTACCCTAAAAATATTAAAATATAAGAAATATTGTCCTTGTTAAAGATATTAATAGTTAATGTTAGTTTTAATAGTTATAATAAATTTGCTCTCTTTTAGTATTTTCGGGATGAAATTGGTCCAACAAAAATTTACGGCATAAAATTGAACCGTAGCCTTATCTTCATTCAAGTGATGAGCTTCTCTGACTAGATAACCCGTACATTAGATACTTTCACGTGCAGGTGGTGGTGTATCAAAGTTTCATGTCTCAGAGTTTATCATATTTAGAGTGTTTGATTGTTTGGAGATTGTTTGATCTTTAGGGAGTATCACTTTATTATGGTTTCAGTTACAGCGTTTAGGGAGGCATCATAGTTATTGGGTATTTAAATTTATGCTTGAGGATAATAAACAGGTCGTTCTGCCCGATATTGGTATAATCTAGGATGAAGAAAGATTTCGTCCTGCCTTTAGATCGTGGGTGAGCCTAACCTCTTTCTAAAAAATTTTATACTATAAAAAAAAAGTTTCATGTCTCAGTTTATCTTATTTCTAACTTCATCAATCTCTATTCTTAACAAATGCCTAGTTCCTCTATTTATCACGATTAGTTGAATCGCTTTCAAAGTAATTGGTCAATATTTATATTCACAGTGATAAGAAAATTAAAAAACGATTATTAGCGCCCACAAATCTTGGTTCAACTAAATAAATCTGCACATTAACGTAAAAGATCTTAGGCGTTGTTTTGATTTTCTACAGTTGAATTGAGTTTTAGATTATTTGAGTCGTAGTGTCAAGATCGACGTTGTCTTTAAAGATTTATTATGCTTTCACAAATATCTCAGAATTAAATAGACCCTTCCCATATAAATTGGGGAGTAGAATTATAAGAAATAAAATATTGCAACCAAGAGAGAGGTATAGAAAGTGTACCAAGATAAGCTGGTTCACCTTTAGTGTATTGAATCTAAACTTATATATGTATAGGGTTAAAGTATAAATACCTAAAAAAATTAGGCTATCAGTACAAATATTTCAAAATATTCAAACTAATTGGAAGGAATATATACGGGAGATAACTACCCACTTCCCTCCATAAGATAGACATGCATGTGTGATTGGGTAGGAAAATTTGTGTTCAGAATTTTTTTCTCTGGCTATGTGTAAATTCTCTTTTGACAGAAAAGTATTTTCTCTTCTCTTTTCCGATGTACATTTGCCGTGAACCAAGAGTCGTATTCGATAACAGTATTGAGTTGATGTGTGAGTACTTGAAACAAATAAACAATATAGGTATACCCAAATTTTTACATAAAAAAAATAGCATTATAAAACGCTAGCAGCTTACTTAGAAAGGATATGTGTGTGTGTGTGATTTTCTTTCGACTAGCCACAAGACACTACTATATAAATACATTCTAAAATATGAACGTTTGCTTTTAAACCGAGCAGCCATGAGAGCTTAATAAGAAGCAAAGTTTACAAAAGGAATAGGCTTAAATAATACATAGGTTACAAAATAAGTAAATTTAATTAGGGATGTTATAGTAATTAATATTATTAATGTACTCGTATAATAATTCCTTTTGAAACAACTACTAATTTTCAAAATATCCAACAATCCTTGCTTTAGATTTGTATAGGTTTTTTTATACATACTGGAAATAAAAACAAACTAACTAAGAAAAAAACTAGGAATCATCATAAGCTAATATAGTGCCTGTTTGGATGTAGCTTTTAAGAATCAATTCTGGCCAAAACCTCGATTTAGAAAAATCTGAAACAAACATCAATTTTTGTCCAGAATTGATTTTGGTCAAAACCTCAGTTTGGAAAAATTTAAGCCAAACAGCCATTTTTGTCTAGAATTAATTTTGGACAAAACCTCAGTTTGAAACCATGGTTTTGAACAAGTTACTGAAAATAGATTTTGGAACTGTAAAAGAGCTTATAGATTATCTAATTACTATTTTACCCCTACTTTTTTTATACTCTCTCTCATCTCTCATCTCTCTTCTCTCTCCTCTCTCCTCTTCACACTATCTCCTCTTTTCTCTCTCTTCTCTATACTCTCTCCTATTTCTTCTCTCTCCTCTCTCCTATTTATTCTCTACCCTCTCTCCTCTCTCATACTTTATCAAATCATACCCTTTTTGGTAATTTATTAATATAAAAAGTGATTCTACTACTAATCATCCAAACATCTCTATTTTCAAAATCTATTCTTCTCAAAATCTATTCTCTAGAATCTATTCTTCCCAAAATCTATTATTCCTAGAATCTATTCTTCCCATAATCTATTCTCCAGAATATATTTTTCCCAAAATATATTCTTCAAAAGCTAGTCCAAACACACCCATAGATTAATCAGCAACTCAGGACTAAGAATTTGTAGGCCAATGGCGTCATCTTGGATATGGGACGAGGCCAATAGTTTAAACCCTTCCTTTTAGAGAAAGAACTGAACGATGTGCTTAAACAAAAATGGATTGCTTGGAAGTAGAAATCAATGGCGTAGTGGCTGAATGAAGATGACAAAAATATCTGCAAGGCAAAAAAAAAAAAAAAAAGATGTACACTTTATTTTGGCATATAAATTGAAGGAGAAGAATGTTGCGTGACATTGTGTAATTTAGACCTGCGCCGGCTAGATTCTGGTGTCTATACGGCTGACAGAATCTGGCCGCGGATAGTGAACCTCTAGTGAGAGTATTATTGGCAAAGGAAATATTTTTTTAATTACAATTAAGGACCAGGTTTTTTGTTAAAAATTTAATAATTTGAGGTTCTAAATGTAATTGTCATTCTTTGGTGGTCTTGTTTTTCATTCTCCCAAAGAGAGTGGGCTCCTAATACGTGTCGGTGTAAATGGATCCCATTCAAGTCCGGTCGGATTATCAAAAATCAGTTCTGGAAAGTGAACCGCACCAACTTTAGCGACGGAAAAAATGCTGTCAGATTAATCAACCAACGCGAACCAAAATCGATTCCTTCCCCACCACATTGAAATTAATCGCAGAATATGTAATTCACACGGGAGTGCCAAAGCTAAAATCATCTTAATTTTCAATGAATCGATTGGCCCAAAGCCAAAAAAAAAAATCCTCATGGAAGAAGATCCCACCAAAATGACTGTTTAATTTCACACGAATGCTGTCCAGATGAGAGGTCGGTGACTAGTGATCGGTTTTGAGGCTATACAAATCAAGCCTCAGCGTCATTTGATGCGGAATTGATTACTGGATTCGGTTGAGATGTTTTGGTTCAAGTGCTTCCACTGGAATAGAATCCCTTGTTCCTCTCCCCCCGGGCCTGAATCATTTTCTCTTCCGGCTCCGATTCCAGAATGGCCTCAAGGTAACAGCATTTTCTTATAATTTACTTATTACTGGGTTTTGTTCTATTTTCTGTTAATTAATCTGTGCCTTTACAGACATACGATGCAAATTTTGGATTTTTTTTTCTTGTAAGTCGAGGGTCATGAGCTTTGAAATTTGCATCTTTTGTTATTATTGGTTATGGGTTCCACCCTACGGTGCAGGGCTTGTCTCTCAGATTGGTTTTTACTAGGGCTTTGAAGATTTCTGGTTCTATGTTGGTGTAGGAAGAGGACAATAATGTCAACAATTCTTATCACTCGTTTTGCCACTGTTGCTATTACTTATTCTTGTTAAATTGCTTCCCATTTTTCATCCTCTAAGAGACATCTAAATTATAAATTGCACTTCCATCCTTGAAATAGAAAAATGTGTTGCATTCATCTTTCTGTGATAAAAGATAAGTTACGACTACCCTTATTAAGTATTGGATATATATTTGACCAATATAAAATTGTCACTTTCAAATTTGAATAAATTAAATTTATCGATTTTAACAGAAAAATAAATAACAGGAAGTAAAGGTTAAGAAATAGATATTCTAATAAATTATATTTTAAATCTAAGAAATCATGTTATTGTTGAGGGTATTATGATCATCTTTTGGCTTTGAAGGAGGGAAGGATGAGGCAAATAGTTTGCTTTAATTCTAATGTTGGATTCAACTTTGTTATCTGATTTTTGAGGTCAAGATATGGTATGTGACTTTTGAGATTATTAGTTCCTTTATATATATATATATATATATATGTATATGTATATATTAAACTTTTAAACCTTGGTGGCAGTATGTTCTCCAGTGTGATATTAATTCTCTGTCAAAATTATGAGGGAATTCATATATGTTTAAGGAGATTTAGTCTTCCACTTCACAATCTTTATTTTGACTTTAAGTTGTAGTAGCCTTGAGCTTAAAGGATACAATGAGGAAATTATGCATTGGTAGTATGGCGTCTAAAATCATTGCGCTGTAAGGTAAATGACCTCTTGGATTCCTTCAGAGTTACATCTGTCTTATTTTTGGAGTGTCGCTTGGATTAGGAGAGTGATGTGCCAATCCAAAAATCACTACTCAAACTACCAAGTCTCCATCATATTGTATGTATTATATTTGAAAAATTATGTTTGTAATATCATGATTTCCAGTGAACATTAATCAAACCATGATTCTCTTGGAAATTTGTCTGTGTAAAGTACTGTGTCAGGTTGAAACTGCTGTAGTACCTTGATATCCTATAAGTATCTTGGGATAATAAGTTGTAAATTGAATAAGACCACAATATATGAGTACCAATGCTGTTGAGGAACATTTTTGAATATGAAAATAATTTCTTTTTTAATTTAGTTAAAAACAATTATCTTACTCTGTTGATTAATCTGTCATGTATCTGCCTCTGTAGGGCTAGGTTTTGGTTCTGGTATTGTAAATCTTGGAGAATTAGAAGTTTGCAAGATCACTAGGTTTGAGTTTGTTTGGAACAGTAAGGTCACACTGGACAAGAGGAAAGGTGTCGCATTCTATAAGCCTTTAGGAATACCTGATGGGTTCCACGTTCTTGGTCACTATTGCCAGCTGATCGACAAGCCCTTACATGGTTTTGTACTTGTAGCTAGAGAAGTGAAAACATGCTCACCTAAAACTGCTGATATTTCAAATCATGATAAGTTACCTGCTCTTCAGAATCCCCTTGATTATACTTTAGTTTGGAGTCCAGGTGCAGGGAGTGAGGAGATGCAGAGTGGATGTGGTTACTTTTGGCTCCCCCAGCCTCCTGAAGGTTACAAGGCCGTTGGCTACTTAGTTTCTAATAAGCCTGACAAACCTGAGCTGGATGATATGAAGTGTGTTCGCTCTGACCTTACTGATAAATGTGAACCTTACTGCATAATACTGGATGCTAGTTATAAATTTCCTGAATTTCCCTTTCAAGTCCGGAGTATAAGACCGTGTGACCGTGGAATGTGGAAGAAAGGAGTCTCTGTAGGGACTTTTTTCTGCGGTTGTAACTTTAGCAAGGGAGATGAGATCCCTGTTGCATGCTTGAAGAACTTAAATCCTGCGCAAACATCAATGCCCAATCTCGACCAAATTCATGCACTTATTAAGCATTATGGGCCTACTATTTTCTTCCATCCAAAGGAAGCTTATCTTCCATCTTCTGTTGATTGGTTTTTCAATAATGGAGCACTATTATACAGAAAGGGTGATTCTTGTGGAGAGAGCATTGATGCAACTGGCTCAAACCTGCCAGGTGGTGGAACAAGTGATGGTCAGTTTTGGATAGACTTACCAAGTGATGAACGAAGGGGTTTTGTAAAACATGGGAACTTACAGAGTGCAGAAGTTTATGTTCATGTGAAACCTGCTTTTGGTGGAACTTTCACCGACATTGCAATGTGGGTCTTTTGCCCCTTCAATGGACCAGCCACTCTAAAATTTGGAATCATGAATATAGCTTTTAGCAAGATTGGACAGCATGTGGGTGACTGGGAGCATTTTACGCTTCGTATATGCAACTTCGATGGAGAGCTCTGGAGTATATACTTCTCACAGCACAGTGGTGGTGAATGGGTGGATGCCCATGGCTTGGAGTATATTGAAGGCAACAAAGCCATTGTTTATTCAACGAAAGCTGGACATGCTTCCTTCCCCCATCCTGGGACCTATATCCAGGGATCTTCAAAGCTAGGGATCGGTATCAGGAACGATGCTGCTCATAGTAATTTGTTTGTGGATTCAAGTATTCACTATCAGCTCATTGCAGCTGAATACCTTGGAGATGGCGTTATTACTGAGCCACAATGGTTGCTGTTTATGAGAGAGTGGGGCCCAACAATTGTCTATGATTCAAAATCTGAGCTTGATAAGATAATCAGGGCTCTTCCTCTCATGCTTCGTAATTCGTTGGAAAACTTATGTAAAAAGTTACCTTTGGAGCTCTATGGCGAGGAAGGTCCTTCAGGTCCAAAACAGAAAGATAACTGGGAAGGAGATGAAAGATGGTAAATTTATATTAATTCCACATGATATGGGTTATTGAACTCATAAAATTTTAGGTCAATCTTGTTGTAATTGTATTTTTGCACACACACAACACATACATACACATATATATGTATAGAGAGAGGAGGGAGAGGGAGAGATAAAATCATGTAATAGCTTTCAGTCGTGCTTCAGTGCGTCTCTTATTTTGGGGTTTGGGGTTCTGTAAGGGAGGAAATTTTATATTAGATCATTGTTTATGTATCAATTTGTTCATTATATATATAATATAAATATAAATTCTGGGGACTATTTTTACCATATCCAGTTGTTTTCCTATATAACTTGCAGTTAGTATTGAAAATATACCTTTCCTGTTTCTTTCATCTCCCCACAGCTTATCTCTCTGCTTGCTGTCAGATACTTCAATAACTTTCAAAATTCACCTTCTTTGTGTGTTTTGGTATTCATCAGCTTGAGTTTTTCTATATTCTACTTCTGCCCTCTTGCTCATCATGTATTTCCTTCTCATTCTTCTATTTCCTCTTTCACACTATGAAATTTGTGCTTGTTGGCTACTCATTCTTTATTGCATCACATCACCGTGGCTCGAGTTCAACGTCCTTTTGGCTGACTTTAACATGGTATTTTCTTTACCTTTCTTGCTGTGCCAATCTCAAATCTCTTCATGACTGACTGTATGCATTCTTTATTGTGCAGTTTTGTGGCTAAGCAAGATTTTATCCTGATGCTTTAGCTTTTGTAAGTACTATGCTTGAAATGTTTTGATTCTTCATTGTAGTAAGGTTAAAGCTCTTTGAAATTCTGAATTCTCTTTAGTTACAGTTATGTGGCAAAGGGTTGAGCTGGAAAAGAAAGCTTTGTTTCCTGGCTAGTTGTTTATACTACCTCCTAGCTAGATAATTAATTTGAGTAAATTAAAAAAGTTAGTTATATTAGTTATTTGTAATAAATATGGTTTGATTTTCTTAAAATGTCATCTTTTATTATAACTACCATTAGATGGAAATACCTGAACGTGTGGAATTAATAGAGATATTTTAAGGAAAAATTATAAATTTGGGGGACTGATAGGACATAAATTATGTATGGTTTCTATAACATTTTGAGGGTTTTGTGATAACTTTACCATTCATTTTATGCCTGCAATTGTGTTTTTGTGGTAATACATGATTGTGCTTGGTAATATGTTAATTTAAGGGTAAAATGGTGAATTAACTTCTTCAAACTGCATATATGTTGTTATTTAGTAACTGGTTGGACTTTTATAGTGAGTTTTGATGTTGAATTATATGTATTTGGGAAGATAACCAAAGATTAACGTAAGCAAAAAAGAGATCACAAGACAAAGAATCAAATCAAGGATGACAGTCTCTGTGCATTTCAGTCGTGACTAAAGTGTCCACAGGCAGCGACTTCACTTCTTCTGGGAAGTTTTCTTGCGTTTACAGGTCACAACCAAAAATAGGATCTGGTCGCGACTAAAAAAAAAAATAAGTGAAGCTGCGCGTTTTTTATTAGTTTATACTGACCTTAAAAGGAGAGGGAAGCAATAGGAGTGGGGAGGTTGGTTTTTTACCTGATACGGTGAAGAAGCAGACTCGAACATTCTCTCAACTCTCTCCACAACTTACACACATATCTTCCATCATTCATCTTTTCATCACAATTTTTCTGCTTTCTTTATGGCATCACATCTAAGCAGCGATTGTAGCACAGCATGAGTCATGAGAAGCTAAATATTTAGTCTCTTAGTGATGGATCGCATATCTTGAGTTCATGGACTACAATGCACTGGGGAGTTTTCTGTTTTAATATCACCTTTTTCATGTTTTGGAATTCCTAGATCTAGAGTTTTCATTGTATGAGTAAGGATTGAATATTGATTGATTATTCTGAGGTTTGGTTTCGTAATTGGATTTAGATGATTTGAATATTGATTTTAATATGAATATTTCAGTTTTGATTTCTGGATAATTGTGCTTTTATCAACGATCGTTGCTAATTGATTTGATTGTTTGAAATCTATAGTTATCTATCGATGATCATTTGAGGGCATTTTCAAGGAATGTTAATGTTCTAAACTCAATCGATCAATTGAGGTTTCATTTAAGACTTAACGATTTTAAAATTCTCATATCATATTGAAAGCAAAGACATAGGTTTCTATCATCAAGAGTCTCTGTTAATATATTTCTTTCACAATCTACTGAATTTCCATTTTAATAAAAAATACAAAAATATTAACTTTACTGCGCTCTTATTTTATTGTATCAAAAATCAATCAAACTTTAAAACTCATTTTACTTTCACTAAGGTTTTCAATGGTTTTGTCACCTATTTACTAGGATTCCAATAAAAATGGTTCCTTAAGAAGAACGATAGGGTTGTGCATTATACTATATTAATAGGTGTAATTATTTTATTTTGATGAATCGGACGACGACAATCTGTCCAAATCAATGGCGCTATTGTCGGGGAGCCAATTAATTGATTCATTAGCAATTGGTTGTCAATTTCATTATTTACCTTAGTCATTTTTGTTTGAATTTTAGTTTTTGTTGTTTTCATTACATAGCATTCTGCATTTTTCTTTTCCTTCAAGTTTCTACAAATTTACTCTCTGTGAAAGCTAGTTGCGACCAAACGACATTTTAGTCGCAACTTGAAATCCATTTTTAAGAACTTTTACTCTCTATGTAATTGGGTCACGACCTGAACACCATTGTGTCGCGACCAATTGAACTTTTCTGCTGTCAAACTTTTGTGTCTGATTCTAATTGCTTACTTGGTTATTCTTGATTGTTCTTGGGTTGTATGCGTAGAAGAAATAAACTATTAGTGTCTTTTGAACCTGAAATTGAGAGACAACTTAGGAAACTAATGAGAGAATTTAGAGAAGAGGCAAGATCAATAGAATCTAGTTCATCCTCTGGTACCACGGGATATAAAATTGGACTTATGCTCTAGGATAAATCATTCGCATGTGAATTGTGATCCTTATAGTTTTTATACTAAAGAGGCTAATTTTGAAATTAAAGGAACTTTAATTGCAATCTTATCCCTAAATTTCATGGTTTTGTAAGAGAATATCCACATCGGCACTTACAAACTATTCATATGATCTGTTCCTCGATGAAGCCTCTAATAACTGTATTGGATAATGTCTTAAGCATGTGTTTCTATTTCACTTTGGAAGGGAAGGCTAATGAGTGGTTATACAATCTGTCAACTCATTCTCAACTCTTATATGGGATCAATTAAAGTCAACATATTTAGAACAGTTCTTCACGGCCTCTAAGACAACTTGGATGAAGAAGGAAATTATAAATATTCTACAATAGGATTTAGAGTTATTACATGAATATTGGACAAGATTTATCAACTTGTTGGCTTGATGTCCACACCACAACATGACAAAGGCTGATCTAGTAGACATTTTCTTTGATGGTTTACTCCCTCACAATCAGGTGTCATTAAATACAGCAGCAAATAGATCTTTGCGAGATAAGACTCTACAAGCAAGTTGCAAATTATTCCAAAAAATGGCTAATGAAGACCATCAAACTGAGGATTTAAGGAGAATGACCTCATCATCTTTGGGTAATTCAAAAGAAATTTTGTGAGTCATGTAGTTCAATGATGCATGCTATAAGTACATGTAATAGACAATATAAAGAAGTAGCAGCAATGTATCAAGGGAGAGAAAATTAATACAAGAAAAGAGACCCATACTCCAACACATACAACCCTGGTTAGAGAGACCACCTAAATTTCAGGTGGGGAGTGGGGAAAATAGGCCAAACTAATTCTAAGGAGGTAGTGCTTCCTCAAACAACTACCAAAATAATGCAAGGTCTATGGTTCCAACTCACCCTAATGCTTTAGTGGCATCAATACCAGATGAGACTTCTCAATTGTTGAAAAGTATGGTTGCAAAGATGAACAACATAGACGGTAGAATGACCAATATAAACCACAAGCTCAAAGAGAATGATGATCAATTCACCTCTATAGCTTCAATCCTTTAAAGTATGTAGAAGGATAATGCTGATGTGCATAGGAAACTTGAGGAGTTAAATTCCAAGAATATAGATATTACAAGTCATTTGACTTAAGTTGCCAATACAATGAGTGACATCCAAATGAAGAGCAGTGGTAGCATACTTCGAATACTGTCATTAATCTGAAGGGTCTGAATGCCATATCACTCAGAAGTAGGAGAGAAGTCTGATTTAAGGAAGATGAAACAACAAGGGAGGATATGGAAGATTCTAAATTTGAAAATTCAGCAACACAAATGAAGATTGGGAAATCATAGAGTATTAAAGAATAACAACTTATGATCAAGAAGGAAACCTAAGAGGATAACTCACAAAAGGGAATACATGAAAAGCAAGAAGAGGAAGTGATAATTCCAAGTCCAGTATACAAGGGAAAGCAAACTGAGGAGAAGGCAGAGTCGAGCAAGGAAGGAGCCTTTACGCATGCAAGTAAGGAGGTAAGTATAAAGGATCTCCTTTTTCCAAAAGCCTATTTTGCTGGAAAGAAAACGATTGATTCTGAATTTACAAAAGGTGCTTTCAATCTCTTCAATAAGTTAGAAATAAACATCCCTA
The DNA here is from genome assembly GCA_037074615.1 of Leucaena leucocephala. Classification (NCBI taxonomy): domain Eukaryota; kingdom Viridiplantae; phylum Streptophyta; class Magnoliopsida; order Fabales; family Fabaceae; genus Leucaena; species Leucaena leucocephala. Next base: position 18,151,623 of record CM073515.1, on the reverse strand, counting down.
TAGTTGAATTCCTCAAAAGAAATCCTAAATATGCTAAATTTTTAAAAGAGTTGTGTGCTGATAAGAAAAAATTTAGGCCTCTTGAGACAATTCAGGTGAATGCTAATGTGTTGTCATTTTTTAAGGCTGAATTATCGGTTAAGTGCCAAGACCCAGGATCTCACGCAATCCCATGCACTATAGAAAATGTTCATATTAAGGGAGCGTTCTTAGATTTAGGGGCTACCATTAATGTAATGCCTTGGTCGGTATACTTAGCCTTAGGTATTAACAATTTTAGAGACATAATTGCACTGCTCCAATTAGCTGATAGATCAATTAGGTATCATAAGGAAATTCTTGAGGATATTCTAGTGCAGGTTAAAGATTTAGTGTTCCCAGCTGATTTTTATGTTCTGGACATGTCCAGTGAATTAGTAAATGAGAGCACTTTGATCCTAGGTAGACTTTTCCTTTAAACTTCCAAGACAATCATTAGTATGAAGTATAGTTCCATTACAATGGAACTTATAGGACATGTAGTGACTTTCAATATGAATAAAGCAATGAAGTATCCTTTTGATAATTATGCTTTTGTTGGGTTGAATGCCATCGATCATGTTGTTAAAGAAACTAGGGATAACATGCATTGAGTTTGCATGATGAGTATGATCATATGTTGCATAATCCCCATATTTCCCATGAAGCATTTCAGGAGCATGAGGATTCAAATTCTTCTTTGAGTGTTTATAATAACTATTTTGAATCTCTTTCCTCTATATATTCTTTTTCTTGCTCTTGTGAAGGCAATGCATCTTGTTTTAATTGTTTTGACGTGAATAACATGCTGTCAGTTTCCAAAGATTTTTCATTCCCATCTAACTTTGATACAATATCTTATTCTCTAGTGATAATGTTTTTGAAAAGGAAGTTGTGAGTGATTTTACAGGAAAATAAGACATTGTGGAAACTGGAAATGGAACAAATAAAGGTCGAACTTATGTGACCACAAGTCGCGACGTCAAGACCTGAACATCGCGACTATATATAAACTTGCTGAGAGAAAGACTCTCTGTGCAATGGAGTCGCGACAAGATGATTGTTTGGTCACACCAAAAACTCTCGAGACATCCAATCGCGTCGTGAAGATGATAAACTCGCGATGGCATATCAGGGTACTGACGGACAACCTCTTTGTGATCCCAAGTCGTGACTAAATGACGATCATATTGCGACCAAATGTTCCAGCGACACTCACTGTCAGTTTGAGTCACGACGAGCAGTTAAAGATAACCTTAAGAGGTCGCAACTAGAAATAGGAGATACAAACAGTGAATTTCAATTTCCTTCAGCTCCACAGTCCACTGTTTTGGTTAAAGGGCCAATATGTTCTGACTCTACTTATCCTTACTCACATTCACTAATTACATCTCATACTTTAAGATTCTTAAATGATTTGACCTCAAATAATGATGCAGGAATACAAGAGACTGATCTTAACTATGTTGCAGCTGTAGACCAATGTAAACTTGATGCAACTCCTAAAGAGATCACAGGAAAGATGGAATATCCTAATGAGCTCAATATGATCAACCTCTAAGGATTTACAAAAGAGAGTATTTCTAATTTGAATGATTTGCCCCATTTGATCCCTTCTATTGTCCAACTCCTAGAATTAGAGTTAAAAGATTTACCCTCTAACCTAAAGTATGCTTACCTTGAGCCAAACTCAAAATTACGAGTAATAATTTTCAGTTCTTTACCTGTTAGTGAAGAGTTTAGGTGATTAAGTGTGCTTAGAAAGAATAAAGAGGCCTTGGGTTGGCAATTAGTTGATATAAAAGGGATAGACCCCACTATTTGCACTCATAAGATTTTGTAGAATGAAGATTCCAAGCCAATTAAACAACCCCAAAGAAGATTAAATCTATTGATCTCTGATGTGGTTAGGAAGGAGATTACTAAATTGTTAAAGGCAGGAATCATATATGCTATTTCAGATAGTGAATAAGTATCTCCTGTGCATATGGTGCCTAAAAAGAGCGGACTAACAGTAGTAAAGAATAAGAATAATGAATTGATACCTACTAGAGTGCAAAATTCATGGAGGATTTGTATTGAGTATTGGAAGTTGAATGATTCTACTAGGAAATATCATTTTCCCTTGCCTTTTATTGATCAAATGCTTGAGCGATTAGTAGGGAAAAGCCATTATTATTTCCTAGATGGGTATTCAAGGTATTTTTAGATCCCAATAGACCCGAGGGACCAAGAAAAGACCACATTTACATGCCCATTTGGTACATATGCCTATAAAATAATGTCATTTGGTTTGTGCAATGCTCCTGGCACATTTCAGCGTTGTATGCTTTTTATATTTACTGATTTCATTGAAAAATTCATGGATAATTTTACTGTATATGGAAATTCTTTTGATGGTGTCTAGAGAGCCTTCATAGTTTCTTGCTAGATGTATTGAGAAAAAGTTGGTTTTGAACTTTGAAGTGTCATTTCATGGTTGATCATAAAATAGTACTTGGACATCTTATATCTTTCAAGGGAATTGAGGCGGATAAAGTAAAAATTAAAGTTATTTCCTCGTTGCCCTACCCCATAACTTTAAAAAAACTTCAATCTTTTATAAGGCACGTTAGATTTTATAGAAGATTCATAAAAGACTTTAGTAAAATTGTTTTGCCACTCTAAAAAATTCTTCAAAAGGACACTGAATTTCTTTTTTTTACTAATTGCAAAGAGGCCTTTAAAAAATTGAAGGATAGGTAGGTTTATCTACCTATTCTAACTTCACCAAATTGAGATCTTCCTTTTGAACTACCATGTGATGCTTCCAATTATGCTGTAGAAGCTATGATAGGACAAAAGGAAGGTCATTTGTCTAGGGTTATTGCCTATGCCTCGAAAACACTTGATGCTGTCCAAATTGATTATACCACTATTGAGAAATAATTTTTTACAATTGTAGTGGCTTTAGATAAATTCAAAGCATATCTCATTAACTCCAAAGTTATTATTTACACAGATCATACAGCAGTCAAGTACCTGTTTCATAAACCTCAATCTAAGTCAAGACTTCTACGATGGATGCTACTACTCCAAGAGTTCGATATAAAAGTGAGAGATCGAGCTGGAAATGTGAACCACGTTGTAGATCATCAAGCATATTACCAACAGAGAGACAAGGGGAGTACTTAGTTCTGATCTTATTTTTTATTCTTTCCCTGATGAATCTCTTTGTTTGGTTACTGTTATAGAACCTTGGTATGCTCATTTAGTTAATTTCATTGAGACTGGCCTAATCCCATCTCATTTGTCTAAATTTCAGGCCCAAAAGTTTAAGAGTGAATCTAAATACTTTATTTAAGAAAAACCTTTTCTGTGGAGGTTGTGCTTAGATCAGTAATAAGATGATATGTCTTAGACAAAGATCACAAATCAGTTTTTGAAGCTTTCCACTCATGGGTTTGTGGTGGTCATTTTGGGGGGGGGGGAAAGGACTGCACATAGGGTCTTTAAATCCGATTTTTATTGGCCTTCCCTTTTCAAGGATGCTTTTGAGTTTTGTAGACTTGTGATAGGTGCCAAAAATTTGGGGGAATTAATAAAATACATGAGATACCGTAACAACCTATTCTGTTTTGTGAGATTTTTTATGTTTGGGGAATAGACTTCACGGGACCTTTTCCACCTTCAGCAGGATTTTGTTACATTTTATTGGCTGTAGACTATTTATCTAGGTGGGTAAATGCCATTCCTACAAGACTGGATGATGCCCAAACGGTCTCCAAATTTCTAAGGTCTCATATCTTTAGTAGATTTGGAGTGCCGAAAGCATTAATCAGTGACCAAGGTACCCATTTATGCAATAAGCTAATCAATAACTTATTAGCAAAATATGGTGTAATCTACAAAGTCTTAACACCATACCACCCTCAAACTAATAGTCTAGTAGAGGTTTCTAATAGGGAAACAAAGCACATTCTAGAAAAAATTGTTAAGCTATCCAATAAGAATTGGAATTTAAGACTTGAAGATGCTTTATTGGCGTATAGAACAGCTTTCAAAACACCTTTAGGTGTAACATCCTAATTTTTTAGTTTTATTTTAAGCACAATTTAAAATATTATTTATCAATAACTCAAAAATATTAAATAATTAAAAATATTATACTTTAATATTTTTATTAGTTTCAATGAAACTAGAATATCTGAATTATTCTATCATTATCTTTCTTAAAATTTATAATTTGATTGATGTTAATAGTTAGGAATATATTAAGATTTACCTTTAAGTTTAGGTATGAAGTTTAATTTTGAAGATATGGTTTGCATTTTAAATTACTATATCTGATAGGATTTTAATAAATTATAAAGATAATAATGATAATAATAATAAGATAATATGATTATAATGATAATAATAATGATAATAAAGATAATAATGATATCTAGAGTAGCTTTAGAATAATCTCATGGTATTAATAAGTAATATAGTGATAGTTCTTGTGTAGTGATTTTATAGACTGTCATTGAGGTTCTAGAGTAACTCCTAGTAGAACATCATATTATTTGTGATTGATATTATTATAAACAGAGCCACTCGACTTGTGTAATTATTCCTTGTTTTGAATAGAGGTAACCACTTTCCACTCATCGTGTGTGCTAGTGTTATGTTTGTGAGTGCTTTGATATATATATTTATATAAATCTACTGGTATTTACATGATTATATTAAGGAATTATTATTGATAATTTTATTAAAAATAGTCTTGTGGGACTTGTAGTTTAATTTAGAAAATTGAATTGAGAACAGAAATTAGTTATATCTTGTAATTGTCATGTGAAGGAAATTATAATTTTGAGAAAGATTTTATTATGATACTTATTGATGTTATTGATTATCAAGCTTGAGATTGTTGATTAATATTATTATCTTGAGAATTATGCATTGGGGATTGGTGATGAGGGAGTTATATTTTTACCACATGGTATAGCCTTTATTGAAGCTAAATGGTTGGCTTGTGTCCAACCTGTTTACTGAGGGACTTACCCCACCTGTTTACCGAGGGGTTGTGATACCCCCACCTATTTACCGAGGGGCAATGAACCTATGGTCCGGTCACGTGCTCTGTAGATTTTGGCTGGTCTATATCACTTGACCGGTTAGCTTTTTGGGTGACCAGTCATATGGTAGTTATCACTAGACCATGTGTTCGGTCGGCGAAAATAAGGCAGTTCGATTGGATTGATGGGAGGAATTTGAGTGGTTTATCCATTTGATTATAATATGATGATATGTTATTTTCTATATGTTGTATTTTATAAACTGTCCCATTTGACACCTCACAAGCACATATTAGTATGCATGATGAGTAGAATTGATGGTTACTTAAGCGTTTGTCTCACCCTATTTTTATTAATATTTTTTAGGAGTTAGTTCAATTGCTGGTTCGAACGGGAAGGCACCGGAGGCATAGTTCTACTAGTTGAACTGTACAGCATCCTCCCTTATATTTATGCATTGAGTAGATGTATATTGCCACTATAGGGCCTACTTTTATTCATACTTTTCTTTATACTATGATTATTTGCTATTTTATTATCGTATTGAAAAATGTGTGCTGGTAGGAGGCTAGAGCCTTTTAGGATTATGCATGCGACATGGTGAACCCCTAGAGGCTATTTATTATATTATTATTGTTATTTGAAAATTTTGCTAGCGTTATGGGTATTGGCGTTAGTCACTTAAGTACGTTACCCGAGAAAATTCAAGTTAGTAACTTGATGAAGTTAAATGGAGGCTTGAATCCTTTAACCATGTTAGTGGGGTTGAATTCTTTCTAACATGGTTTTACATGCAAAAATTATGTAAAGCTTTTATATCCATGATAGTACAATTTTATAAGTTTCACTCTTTTCTATCATGGATATCGCTATTAAAATAAGTTAAACCATGTTCACTATGTTAGTGTTGGATTTGTGATTTCTACAGTGTTAATTATCAATTAAGAAAAATCTTTTATAACCATGGTACGGTTACTTTTAAATTTTAGTAAACTCTTTTCTACCATGGTTAACTCTTTTTAAAATAAAGTAAATTTTTTATATACAAGGTGCCAACTAAATGAGAGAAAAAACATATTGTTCAAATAAAAAAAATGGTGCAAGAAAAATTGAAGAAAGAAAAGAACATTGATTCCTATTAGTACAATCACCACCTCTACCCTCAGAAGACATGAATTCACGCTATATATTCAATATCACATGTATATGGAACTTTATATCCTTCATATCCCATTCCACGTGGTCTATCTCCATCATTATACTCCTAAAAGACTTCTTGATTCTTTGCATAAGTGTTGTGTAGTTGATGATATTTAAAGCCATTACAAGCATATGGTAGGATGTTTTTCAATTTGAATCTGAGTGAAAGAACCCTAAAAATAAGAGGACATAGAGAGCTAAACACTTACATCCTTAGAGAGAATCTATTGCGCTCATATAGTTGAGGTTGATTTCATTTAGTAGTTGATTACTTGGCATTGCTCATATTATCACTTTTGCATTCCCAAAAGTTGGTGCACAAATTGTTTTAAGATATCACTGCGGATTATGTTATTATCTCGGATTTAATAGCTTTGGCTTAGCTGTATTTCATGTCTTTGTCCAGGAGTACAAAGGTTCAAGTATGGGGGAATTGATAGAATACAAATTGTGTATGGTTTCTATAATAATATTTTGAGGGTTTTGTGACAACTTTACCATTCATTTTATGCCTGCAATTGTGTTTTTGTGGTAATACATGGTTGTGCTTGGCAATATGCTAATTTAAGGATAAAATGGTGAATTAACTCTTTTAAACTGCATATATGTTGTTCTTTAGTAACTGGTTGGACTTTTACAGTGAGCTTTGATGTTGAATTATAGGTATTTTGGATGAGAACCAATGATTAACATGAGCAGAAAAGATATCACAAGACGAAGAAAACCAAATCAAGGATGGTAGCCTCTATGCACTTCAGTCACGACCAAAGTGTCCACAGGTCGCGACCTCACTTCTTCTGGGAAGTTTTCCTATGTTCACAGGTCGCGATCACAATAGGATCTAGTCGCGACCAAAGAAAGAAAGCAGTGAAGCTGCACATTTTTTATTAGGTTATCATAGCTTTAAAATGATAGGGAAGCAGGAGGAGTCAGAGCAGCTGATTTTTTACCTGATACGGCGAATAAGTATACTTGAACATTCTCTCAACTATCTCTTCACAACCTACACACATATCTTCCATCGTTCATATTTTCATCATGATTTTTCTGCTTTCTTTATGACATCACATCTGAGCAGCGATTGCTGCACAGCAGGAGTCATGAGAGGCTAAATCTTTAGTATCTTGGTGATGGATCACTTATCTTGAGCTCATGGACTACACTGTACTGGGGAGTTTTCTGTTTTAATATAACCTTTTTCATGTTTTGGAATACTAGATCTAGGATTTTCATTGTATGAATAAGGATTGAATATCGATCGATTATTCTGAGGTTTGGTTTCATAATTGGATTTAGATTATTTGAATGTTAATTTTAATATGAATATTTTAGTTTTGATTTCTGGATAATTGGGCTTTTATCAACGATCATTACTAACTGATTTGATTGCTTGAAATATATGGTTATCGATCGATGATCATTTGAGGACATTTTTATCATCTGATTTAATTACACGCTAAGTGATTTTTAACATCACATTAATGGTTTTTGAACTAACTTTGATCAAAGGAGTTTAAAGAATGTTAATGTTCTGGACTCAATCGATAGATTGAGGTTTTATTTAAGACTTAGTGATTTTAAAATTCCCATATCATATTGAGAGAAGGACAGATAGGTTTCCATTATCAAGAGTTTTTCTTAACATATTTCTTGCATAATGCATTGAATTTCTATCTTAATCAAAAATATAAAAATATTTACTTTACTGCACCATTTATTTTATTGCATCAAAAATCAATCAAACTCCAAAACCCATTTTATTTTCACTCAAGTTGTTAATGGTTTTGTTACCTATTTGCTAGAATTCCAATAAAAAGGGTTCCTTGAGAAGAATGATATTGTTGTGCCTTATACTACATTAATAGGGTGCAATTATTTTATTTTGATGAATTGGATGACGGCAATCTGCCCAAATTAAGGATAAAGTAAATTAAAGTCTTATATTTAAAACTAAATCCAAGCCCCCAACTAACTCTTTTATATTGTATATATCCCATCATCTATAATTCTTCAATTAATAATTCAATCATTAGATAAAATAACATGAAACCCTAATTGATATTTTTTTAAGTAAGAGCTTTATTTTAAAAAAAACAATCCGTAAGCTCTGAATTAAAAATAGGGATGCTAATTTTAACATTAAATTGATCACAAAAACAAAGACGCATTCATTTTGGAACCTCTATAATTGAGTTAGTTAAATTAATACGGAAAAAAATCAAAAGAATATTTCACCAAGAAATATCTCAACAATGAAATTATTATTATACTAATAAGAGAATGTTTGTACAGGTATTTGATAGCGACACAATGGACAAATATTGCGATAAACATGATCACATGGTGTTGCTGATACATCATTATCAACACGAAATTCTTCTAAACAAATACTGCATAAGTTTGCCTCTATTTTTTCATCGGGCATTTTTATTTTCTTGAGTGAAGAAACGTCTTCTTGTATTATTGGAACCAAACACAGTTGTTGCATAGATTGATCTATAGCTTGATAGATTTCTAAATCATCACTAATAAGGATGTAATGCATAGGGCTATAGTGACCGGAAGAAGAATATACATAAAAATGCACGTTCAACAGTATCAAGCGAGGAGTAGTAGTTTCAGCGATAGTATGTATCACTATTTCTTGAAAATAAGAAATGATTTTAGATGCAAAAGTCTGTGTGTCGCTTTCTGAGAGATAGTTAGATACTGTTGGAGTCTGCATATACTGGTTGAGCACCTGCACAACAAAGCAAATATTAGGGCGAGTTGATGTCAAATATATTAATCATCCTACTAATATTCTAGAACTCCCTAGAACTTTTAGCAGGTATGTATCCTTATTCTTTCTTTCTTCAACTGCCCTGAGTTTTAAAGTTGGAGACATAGGCACACTCAACAGTTTACAACCACTTAGCCATGTATCTGCAAGTAAATCTGAAACGTATTTCCTCTGTGATAAAATCACACCTTTCTCAGATCTAACAATTTCAATCCTAAGAAAGTACTTCATCAAACCTAAATCCCTTATTTTAAAAGCATTATGTAGATAGTCGTTAACTTCTTTTTATCCTATTTTCACAATTACCAGTAACTAACAAATCATCAACCTAAACAAATATGATTACTATGCTATCTGCAAATTGTTTGAAGAACAATGAATAATCATTCTTGCACTAAGTAAAACATCCTGCAATTAATGATAATATCAACTTACAATTCCACTTACTAGAGGCTTGTTTAAGCCCATACAGTGATGTCTTCAATTTACAGACCATGTTACTCCTCTTAGGCTCAAAGCCCTTTAGTATGGTCATATAAATCTCTTCTTCTAAATCTCCCTATAGAAAGCATTGTGAATATCCATATGATATAAGTTCCCATCATTCTTCACATCCATTTTAAGAATTAACCTTACTGTTATTATTTTTCCAACTGGAGAGAATGTTTCATGATAATCCACTCTCTCCTTCTGATTATATCCTTTAGCTACCAACTAAGCTTTAAATTTATTTATGTTGCCATTTGATTTGTACTTAATCTGAAAAAACCCATTTACACCCTACGTCTTTCTTTCCTTTAGGCAATAGGACTATATCCCATGTGTGATTATTCTCAAAAGCTTCCATTTCTATCCTCATTGCTTTTACTCATTCATCATTTCTTATTGCTTCTTTATAAGTTCTAGTTCTTTAGCATAATCAATTTTACACAAATAACATAAATAAGAAGGTGAAACATTTTGATATGTCATGTATTTCTTCGTATGATTACTTTCTTTTTGATCAATTGCAACCAAATTAAACACATAATCCTTAGACCAAATATGTGATTTTCTTTCCCTATTGGACCATGCCCCAGGCTGAATAATAGACATATTACCATTCATTGGACTCTCTTCTATATTGTTATTTCCTTATTGTTCTTGTTCTTTCCCTGCACATTCTACTATTGTAGGGTTATTCAGTTGGATCAATTCATCATCAAATAAAAATAGTTCTCTTGTTTCCTTACTCACTCGCCCTTGATCCAAGGTTGTGTTTCCTTTGAAGGAGAATTTGTCCTCTACAAATGTGACATTCCTACTCACCATCAGTGTTTTATTTTTCAAATTATATAGCAAGTATCATTTTTGGTTACTAGGGTATCTCATAAATGCACATGGGATAGATCTAGGCTTAAATTTATCTGTAGAGTTCAAATTAGTTGCATATGATAATAAATCAAAGATCCTTAAATCATCCAAATTATGTTCTTTCCCATATACCTTTTCAAAAGGGGTTTGATATTTTAATATTTTTGACATAATTCTATTTACTAAGTAGGTAGCCATTTTCACACATTCTCTCCATAACCTAATTGGCATCCCAGATTGAATCATGAGGCTTCTAGCTATTTGTATCAATGTCCTATATTTTCTTTCCACTATGCCATTTTATTCAAGGGTATATGGACAAGAGGTATTGTGGATTATGACACTTTCATTCAAATAGTTTCTTAAAGTATGATTAGTAAACTCAATTCCATTATCACTCCTTATTTTTTTTTATTTTAACACTTAATTGAGTCAATGTATAAGATACAAAGATTTTCACACAATCAGTAACACCAAATTTATTTTTCAGCAAGAAAATCCATGTTGATCGGGAAAAATTATCTACAATAGTCAAGAAGTATTGATGCACTTGGCATGTGGGTGTCCGATAGGGTCCCCAATAATACCATCACATAAGCCCACTTCACAAACAAGATCCTTTATAATACTCATTTATAAATAAATTCTTAATATTACACATTCCAAAAGTGGATCCACAATCAACAAATCACAAGCAATAGTCTAGGGCCTCAAACCCACTACCAACACACATTCCTAGCATCAAATCCAAATAGAGTATCTCAATATATCATAGTACGCAAAATGAGCCCTACTGTGGCAAGTATTCTACACATAAATTCAAAGGAGGAGGCTATACAATTGATATTGCACTAACCAAGCCTATGAAGTCTTCCCTAAGGTCCTAGCACAAGACTATCACATAAAAAATGTTAATAACTACTGGGTGAGAGAAATATCTCAACAACCAATAGTTCCTACTCATCATACCAATATGTGCTTATGAGGTGCCAAGTGGGATAAATAACAAAATACACGAGATAAAAACTATTACATTATCATAATATAATCAAATAGATAAACCGCCCCAATTCCTCCCATCAAATCAACCGAACCATCTTATACCCGCCGACTGAACCCATGGGTTAATAATAACTACCATATGACTGGCCACTCAAAAAGTTAACCGGTCAAGTGTTATAGTTTAGCCAAAATCCACATAGCATAAGATCGGACAATGGGTTTATTCTCCCTTAGTAAATAGGTGGGGGTGTCACAACCCCTGGGTAAACTATTGAGGCAAGTCCCTCGATAAACTGGTGGGACAAAAGACAACTATCAAGCTCCAATGAAAGCTATACCATGTGGTAGAAAGACAACTTCATTATCACCAATCCCCAATCACCATATACATAATTTTCAAGATAATCATACTAATCAAAATTTCAATAGCTAGATCATCAATAACATCAATAAATATCACAATATGATTTCTTTTCAAATAATAACTTTCTTCAAATTCTAATATCAAGATATAACAATTTGTTAATCTCTATTCAAACTTTCCAAATTACTTTAAGTTCCACGATACCATTCTCAATAAAATCATCATCAAATTTTCTCAATATAATCATATCATCAACAGTAGATTTATATAGATATCAAATCACTCACAAACATCACATTAGCACACACAATGAGTGAAAAGTAGTTACCTCTTACCAAAGCTAATAAAAGTACCATAAATGAGGAGCCCTTGTTTAATTCACAATTCACTAGTAAATCTTTAAGCTTTAACTATCCCTTTATTTGTTTATACTCCTCGTTACCTTTACTTGGATATTCATTGTCCAAATCTTAAACTCCGCTTCTATAATGTCCAATGATCTTAAATAAACATTAAACATTAATTGCTAATTGAGGCTACTAATTTCTCTTCACTATTATTTTTACTTGTCTCTTTAACCTCAACTTTACACTTTTAATTCTAATGGGTTCAATATTACTCTAGGACCATTATTCCATGTAAAAATCTCTTCTAAACATATGGGGACATTTAAATCCACTAAATAACATTTCTTTGTACATTCCTTTTTAGTCCCAACGTTATATATATATACACACACATATACTATATGCTACAGCATCCTCATCATCTAGATATATAAATATACATATATTGTTCCTTTTTCCACAGCATTAATGTCATCTACTCCTTTTTTTCTTTTCTAAACCAAACCATAACAACATTTATACATCATACATATATATATGCAAGGACCACGTCCTCATCTCTTCTTTAAAACATCACATCAATAATGTTACAGCATCTTCATTTCTCTCTATTTCTTTTTCTTCTCGCAAGCCACATGCACTCATCAACAACAACGACATCTAGCCATTTCCAAACTAGCAACAACATACACACATATATATATACATATCCTTTAAATCTCAAAACCAAAACCTTATGACAGTAGCTTCAACGTCTTCTTTATATTTTTTTATATAAAACACCATAATAGAACACATATAATAGCATGGCATCCTTCCTCTTCTCTCTCTATTTTTTTCTTTTCTAATATCAGAAAGCTATAGTGCACACCACTAGGAATAATGGCAGAAGAGTATAGGAAGTACTCACCTCCGGTGTGGACACGATCGTTGCTCTGAACTTTCCCTTTTGATGTTAGTGACGACCTCCTCTTCTTAATCACTTTATGTTGCTCGTGCTCTGCACCTCTCTTGCTCTCTCTTGTTTTGACTTTATCCTCTCTCTCTTGCTCACCATCCCACTCGTTATATCTCTCTCTCATCATCTCACTTTCTCTCTCTAGCTCTCACCTCTCTCACCTCTCTTACCTTTATCCTTTCTTCTCTATTGCTGCTTTGAATTAGGACAGAATAAAATGATAGTGAGGAGGCGTGCTTTGGATGATGGCAGAGGCTTATGAAAGAAGTGAGTGGTTTCTGACAAAGGAGTACGTTTGAGAGAGGATAACTGATTGGGAAAAAATTCGATCTTAGTCTATTCTTATTTTCATCATTTCTAATATTTTCTATAACCTTTAGAAATTCATATAAAATAATCTTCAAAATAGAATAAGAATTTTCTTCCTCTAATAGCTCTTTTAGGTCATAAGGTAATTTCACTAAAATTTTCGAGGCAAACGATAACTCTTAACTATTTTTCTTAAATTTTCTCAAGAAATAGGCATTTAATTCCCTAAAAATAGCTATTAAATCTTTTGGGCCTCTTTTAGGGAAATAAACTCTTCCATAATTTTCTAGGTCCCAAAATACTTAATTCATGATTTTGTTTTCTTAATTTGCTTTAGCCCAAAATATTTTTAAATGTTCATTCTTCTCTTTATTCTTTTTTCTAAAATTTTACCTTTGAAACTTTTTATTTTTAAAAAAATACTTTTGACCTCAATAACTCCTTATAAATTACTTTTATGAAATTCGTGAAGTTACACCCCACACATCTATGTGCACTAACTTAAAACATAATTGCCTCATAATATAACTAGATAAGAAAGGGAATTTAGTCTGTTTCGATTGAATGCATATTTCACATGCTTTATTCACTATTGTGCTTGTATCACCTACAATTTTCAAATGTCTTAGTATAGAAATAGGGGCATGTGTGAGTTTATCATGTAGTAATATTATGTCAACAGGTTTGTTTAACTTTCTGTTTGTTATAGTATTAGTAGAAGTAGGTTTTCTATCAAATTATAGTACATATAGTTCTCCTATCAGTCTACAATCATCTTTTTCTCCTTTCCATCCCAGAGATCCCACACAGTAATAAAAAAAATACTACCTTACATTTTTGTTTTCTTGTTAGCCTAGGCACTTAAATTAGATTAAACTTAAGTTCTCATGTATACAACATGTTTTCTAAAATTATCTCATTATTTAATCATATTGTTCCTACATGTGTTGCCTTTATATGCTCTCCATTTGGGATTTTGATATTCTGAGTGGGTCCATTATTTGTTTTATATTTAGAGAAAACGTCTAAATTTCCTATCATATGAGTGGTGGCTTATGAGTCTAAAATCTATTGATTAGATGATTTTATAGCAGTATTAAGGTTAATCAAACTTGTACCAGTGAGTGCATGCACTTGCGCGCCCAAGTCCTTTTTCAGCAGCTCAAAATAAGGGGAGAGTGGGTTCTGTGGTAACTTCCCACTCTCCCACATTTTTCTCTTTCAGCCAGTGTCCACAGCCAGTGTTCACAACTGCTCCTTCCACATTTGCTTTTTCATGAACCTGGGCATAATCTACCATGGGTGGATTGGCCCATTTCCTAACAGTCATGTTAATAATTTGATTAAGCATGCTAATGGCAAAGTAAAGGATGATCTGAGATGGGTTCCTCCTAGGAATAATCAATTATGTGTTTGCTTTGTGAAATGAATTGGAATGGATATGGTGGTGCAAGCTACTTTTGTTGTTTTAATCTATCTGGTAGAGGACTGCTTGACTTAAGTGGACTTTGTTAATCTTGGCAAAGCTAAGTTTGGGTAACTTCTAGTGGATTCCAAGAAGATTTCATTTAGCTGTGCATTTAATCTTGTTAATAGCTCTCACAGGGTATGCTCGAAAGTTTGGATGTCAAAGCCCCCATCTTTCTATGCTTCTTTCCTAGTAACCAAGTCTTAGTTGACTGGGATGTTTTTTTATTCAGTTGTTTTGGTTTTTGGGTTGTGTTTTCATTTGTGCTTTTGTTGGATATCTTTCTTGTGTTATGTTTTAGTGACTTTGGTTAATATGTAGACTCTACTTAAATATTAATAATACCTTCTCTTTTGATGCCAAAAGAAAAACTGAGATTAATAGTATAGTTGCATTATTTCCTTTGTTTTTCCTTGACTATATTGAGCTTTATTATTTCCTTTACCAGAGTTAATATTAATCTTCTTACCATGAGTCTCAGTTCGGAATTTTTTTCCCGAAAGAGTAGCCTTATAAGACTTAAAGTTCCCTAGCTCTAACAGATAGTTTTTTCGGATGTGGTTCAATAGTATCAAGCTAGAATTAGTAATTTCAAACAGTAGGATATTGGATTATTTCTTAATAATAAGATGTGATTTTATATGCCCAAAGACCATAAGATGCTTTCGAAAAGATAGTCAAATTTAGCTATGTAGAAATTCTAACACATTACTGTTGGAAATCGTGCCCTAGGGGCCAATCATTGTCTTATGAACATTATTGATTTATGAATTTATTAATTGAGTTATCATATTATTTGCATGTTTACTATAATGACCATCCTTGGATAATTCATGATATTATCCTAAATGTCCCTGGTCGATCATCTATGTGGGAGCACAGATGAAATAAGACCAGTATGACTTTAAAAATGTATAGAGATATAAATCAAAGTCATAAGCACATGTAAGAGTACAGGGTGTTAGACCGACCCGCTATGAGAGAACTGCATGGGTAACGTCATAAGCTTCTCTCATATACAAACCATGTCAATATGCCCTTTGACCTGAGATCATCATAGATTCCTACATGACAAAATGCTCAGCTTTGACCTAGTCAAAAGTCACTTTTGACCGAGTGATCATAAAGACTATGTTCGGGTTTAGTGGTTTTTCATGCGGAGGAATGTGAATGGTCAAGATGGAATTTATCCCTCACATTCGTGGAGAGATATTACTGGGCCCCTCGATGAGTGAGTCTGAGAAATGTATGGCCATACTGTAATGGAAAGGTAGTTCCATTTCTATAGTCAGACTACTCAGGGATCGAGAAAGTAACGGTCGGGAATAGGAGGATGACATCATCCATGCCTTATCCATGACCAAAATATCGCGTGACAGAAGGGACATGATATGGTTGTATAAAAGGTTACATCGTTTATCGATCCTCATATGATTTGGGTAGTCGTTATGTCTTGCTAGAGACCGCTTGTGACTTGTGGGCTAGTATAGCAAATGGCCCACTGCCAACTTCATATGGGCCTACAGGGTCGCACACAAAATAGCCCAACACGAGCTATGATGTCCAGATTCATTGAATCTAAGACGTGTCTAGATTCAATGAATGATCCAGGGTTGATGTATATATTTATTTATATTTATATTCGTATATATATATAAATTCGTATATATATATATTATATATATGAGATATATGAGATTTAATTTATAAGGATAAATTAAATCTCTATCACGTTTGAATTCGAAATTCAAATTGATAGGATATCTCATATAAGAGATATTTATAAGATTTAATTTATAAGGATAAATTAAATCTCTATCACGTTTGAATTCGAAATTCAAATTGATAGGATATCTCATATAAGAGATATTTATAAGATTTAATTTTAAGGATAAATTAAATCCCTATCATGTTTGAATTTGAAATTCAAATTGATAGGATATCTCAAATTTGTTTTATGAGAATAAATCAAATATAGTTCAGTCTCATCTTTATTTAAAGTTAAATAAATAGGTAATTAAATCTGTGGGACGGATTTAATATTATTTATTTAATTAGTTTCTTATAAAATTATACAATATATGATATTGTATTATTTTCGAAATTAATATAAGATTAACTCCTAAAATCCTTTTCGGTTAGGGAAAACGCAGAGCATCCTATATATCTAATATTAGGAGCTACGTTTTGGAACAGACACACACATAGAACACAGAAAGGCCGAAGGGGACTCTGCAAAAGGTTTGCAGATAAGAAACTGCCGAAATAGAGACGGAGAGGACGAACTCTTGAGAAAGCCCTGGAGGGACAAGAGACGCTAGCACGTCATTCGTGGTTGAAAAGCTGTTCGTGTGGATACCAGTAGAGGAAGCCGACCTGAGTCGTCGACTTCTTGTGATCAGAAAGGGAGCACGAGCCGCAGAGAGAAGCTGTGAACGTCGTGACCGAAAGCTGTGGAAGTCGCTGAGACACACTGAGGATAATGCTTCTTCCCACTTGACTTAAACACATACGGTAGATCCTGGCAAGGAATGAAAAATTTTTAAGATAATTTCCGCTGCGTGTCTTTCAATTCCTTACAATTACTTCATCATAAAAGTACTAGTTTTCAAAAGTACCTTCAATATATAAATTATAAATAATAGGTAACATTCCCTTTATTAAATGATACGATACATATGTATGTTACTAAAGCCAATTTCTATGGTGGTGGTTATGTGCATATTTTCATATCTAATTGAAAATTTACCTTGCACAGATCTCTTTATTTTAAAAAAAAAACAAACAAAACCACTCCCGTCTCACATCTATTAATAACGTATTAAATCACTTAATTTAACTTTCTGTATTAAAATATTTATCTTTATTTTATGTATTTTTAGTAATAGTTTTAAACTTTAAAATCCACTTGTTGTAATTTGATATTGGACAAAAAAAAGTATATTAAGTAATAGGAATATATAATATATTTTTCATATTAGTAACTAAAATTAAAATTTTGAGAATAAAATAACAATTTAACTCATTGTTAGAGAGTATATTTTATCAATTAAAATTAAAAAATAATTTTAACTCATTAGTTCTCATAATTAAAACTTTAAAATGCTAAATTGACGTAAATTTTAAGAATAAAATGATGTTTATGTGACTTTAATAAAAGTTCAAAATATGAATCAGCTTTAAATATAGAAAAAAAAACCCTAGCTCTTTAATTAATTAAAAATTTAAAAAAAATTATTGGCAAAAAGTGGGATTATTTTCTTCTTTTTGTGGCCAATTTTAAACGAATATATTCAAATTAATATGGGGAAGAAACTTTCATTTGGAAAACTCAACTACAAAACATTAATTTGTTGCTTAACTGAAAAAAAAATAAACTAAAAAATAACATTTTCAATTAGTTGTAGCAATACTAATCAGAGAAAACCAATTAACTTTAAATTTTAAATTAATATTCCTAGTCTGGTAAGCTGGTTGACCGATTGAGTTGGGAAGACTGCGAGTGATGAGAGTTGGAAGAGTTTTTCAGTGTATATAGCATATATCCCATCGTCTATAATTCTTCAATTAATAATTTAATCATTTAAATAAAATGACATGGAACCCTAATTAATTGATATTTTTTAGTGAGAGTTTATTTTTTAAAAAACCCATAGGTTCGTAATTAAAAATAGGGATGCTAATTTTAACATTAGATTGATCACAAAAACAAAGAAGTATTCATTTTAAGACCTCTATAATTGAGTTAGTTAAATTAATATGGAAAAAAATCAAAAAAATATTTCACCAAGAAATATCTCAACAATGAAATTATTATTATTTTATTTTGTACAAAAAATTTTAGAAAGGAGTTGGGCTCACTCATTATCTAAGGGTGGGGTGAAGTATTTCTTCCTCCTAAGTGATACCAATGTTAGGCAGAACGAATCGTCTATTATCGTTAGGCATAAATTTAGATACCTAGAAGTTAGGATTTCTCCCCAAATAACGTGACTAGAGACACACAAAGTAGTATTCTCCAGAGATCGAACACATTCTAAATAATCTCATGAAATTATTATTATACTAATAAGAGAATGTTTGTATAGGCATTAATAAAGATGTAATGCATAGGCCTAGAGTGACCGAAAGAAGAATACACATAAAAATGCACGTTCAACGGTATCAAGCGAGGAGGAGTAGTTTCACGGTAGTATGTTGGACTATTTCTTGAAAATAAGATATGATTTCAGATGCCAAAGACTGTTTGTCGCTTTCTGAGAGATAGTTAGATACTGTTGTATGAAGAAATTCTGGAACATTTTGGAGTACTTTGTTGCAAGGCATGACGAGAGAAGATTCAAACGCTTCAAAGCATGTTATCGTAAGATTTTCTGCATCAAGTGAAATGCCCATGCTCCCATGGCCTTCAACAGTGAATCTGATACGGAAACTATCTTCTTGAATCGAACCTTCCAAGTTTGAAACATGAAGAGATGTATCTTCTTCTATCACGTCTTCGAAAATTGAAACATGAGGAGATGCCATGACCACAATTTCAATTTTGAATAAGAGTACTTGTTATGAGAGGATTATTAATTTCTCTTGAGAAAAAAAAAGATGAATTGATAATATTTATTAATAAAGCAATATAAAAAAAATAAGAAAGGGATATAATAATTTAAATTTTCATAAATGTATTTATTTAAATCGAGAAGACAAAAAATTAATTATCATAGGAAACTATATGACAGAGTCATTCAAATTAATTAAAGCAAGAATCCTATTTTATAAAATGTTAGATCAAACCGCCTTCATATTTATTTATGTTCACACGTGAGCTAGGAAAAATATTATTGGAATTATTGAGAAATTTTTTAAAGGTTAATGGGAAAAGAGAAAAATTTATGTTGAGATCTTCAAGCTAAATTATTTCATTCTCTTAAAGAAAATTTGTTTATTTCTTAATCATATAAACGTAGAAGAAAATCAAATATTTTAATTGAATGACAAATTAAATTAAATCAATCGAAAATTATATAGAAGACTTACTTGATGGTGTAGTTGATGGTATAGCAGTGATCTCACACAATGTTAGCAGTAGTTTTCAATTTGAGGGAGGTTTGTTTATAAAGGCCTTTGATATAATAATGATATTAGTAAATAATAAAATATGCACTATATCTTAAAAAAAAATGATAAGATTAATTCAATCCGATTGGTTTGATTTGAATAATCAAATAAAATTTAACGTTAGCATAAAAAGATGTAACATAAAACTCAAAATATCTAAATATTTAAATTTACATGATCAAATTAATTTACAATAATACTGGTAGATTTAAAATTCCTTTAACTGATTAAAAAGATTATTCATTATTCAAAAATCAAAATCTTTTATTATATATTATTTTCATGAATTTGGAATCCTTAGTATTCACCAATTCAATTCTGATTATATATGATTAACATAATTAATTCGAAATTCAAAATTCTTGAATTATTTATTTTTTAAATTGTCAACCTAGAAATTTGTTCAATAATATGATATATTTTAAATATTTAAATATATAAAAAGATATCAGATTATTTAAAATAATCTAATTTTAAAGATAGTTTGTAAGAGATTAAGGATATAAAAATATAAGGAAAGATATCAAAAAAATATGATATATTTTTAAATATTTAAGGATATAAAAAGATATTAGATTATTTAAAATAATATAATTTTAAAGATAGTTAGAAAGATATTAAAAAATATGTTCAAGGTGTATAAATCAGACGGAAGGCCATATGATATAGTGGAGATTTAATAATATTTTGAGATTTAAGATAAAAGATTACTGATCTAAAATTAATAAATAAATCCTAATATACATTAATGACCTAAAATTAATAAATAAATCATAATATACTATGTTAAAAAATCCGAATATAATTAAATACACCTAAAACACGAATTAATGGCTATTGGCAAGATTTTGTATTCTATCAAAAAATAAATAATTACAATTTTTGTAAATATTATTTTGCAAAATTCTCATATCTTTAATACAATATAAAATTTTTAATTTCTTTAATAATAAAATTGTTGGCTGGACATAAGTATCAAACTGATATTTTCTCTAGGATTATATTTTATCAAGTTGTTTACATTTATTTTGTCAAATTGTTCAATCATATGTGATTATATGTATTGAATTTTTTTATTTGATTTTAAGATAAATAAAAATTAAAAAAAATAAATTTGTTGTTGTTATTATTGTTATTATTATTATTATTATTATTATTATTATTGTGTTAAGAATGTGAACCGTTTGCTTTGGTACTTAGCTTTTCATCCTTCCTCGCCAGCATGAGCAACCCAACAGTCTGACGTACACACTGAATCGACTACAACAGAGTTGAGTCACCGTTATACCGTAGAAACTACTGTTTCTTCTTCCTCTGAGCAACATGCATTAAGATCAAGCCATTTCCCAACATTGAATCGAGAAACAATCTGGGTTTCTTCAAAATCCGCGGTTGAAGCTTTGATTCTCTGTAGGTTCTTTGTGAACCTAGTACATTAGGTTCTTGTGTCTGTAACGCCATAGCATTGCGCTGTTATGCTTTTATTGTGGGGCTGAGAATTGCATGCGAACTTCGTTATGAGGTCTATGAAATGTCGGAATATTATTATTTTGGGCACCAGAGTTTTTATGAGAATATCTGTTTGCATCTCTTTATGGCTGACTTTGAGTTTCGCTCTTGCTCAACTGTCCTTCTTTTTGGTTTTCTTCATAGTCTTTTCTTGTCTTTGTTTAACACGCTTTATACGAAATGACGTTTTTATTTATGTTGTTCTGATTTCCGTTCTAAGTGTTCGTGAGTTTTATTCTTTTTTAATTTTTAATTAGGTCTCTTATTTTGTTCTTCAAGGTGATGAATGATCAGTTTATCTTTTGTTTTGGTCATGTTCTTAGAGAGAATTTAGTTCCCAAAGAAACGTGGAGTTGCTCTGCTTAAGGTAGAATGGGATTTAGTAAAGGTACGATCAAGCGGGAACATTCTCATCTTACAGATTTACTTGTTGATGTCGTCAGTGATAATAATATTATTGCTTATGATATTGATGTTAGCACAAGCCATGAAAGTGATAATGATGATGACATAGATGCTCAGTATAAAATTTTCTTGGACAATTTAAGGGAGGCTGATAAGTCATACATATTAAAAGTTTTTGCTGATGACCAGTTATTTTGTGTGAAGTATGAAGGACAAGAAGAGAGATTGCATGATTTGGTCAATAGTGAAATTCTGTGTGAGGGTGATGATGAAGATTACCAATTATTCCTGAATTCATCAATCATTGAAGGTGACAAGTTGGTTTATATGCCAGGAAGTGATATAACAATAGAATATGGGGGAAGTGAATCAGAAGGAAAGAGTTCAAAGGTTAGGCAGAACTTACAAGTTCCCTTTGAGGGAGCTGAACTCCCTAATTCAAGACAAGCTTCAGATGATTATGCGGTCAATAACAAGCACCACAGTGAAGTGTTGAGTGATTTTGTGGATGAAGACTGGCAAATATTTCTTGATTCTGAGTTTAGGAAGAATTCAGAAGAAAAACGTTCAGCAGTTAGGAAGAATTTTAAAGTTTTCAATGAGGCAACTGAATCTGAACCCCCTAACGCAAGAGAAGTTTCAGATGTTTATCATGCGGCCAAGCACAATAATGAAGTTCCGCATGGTATTGATGATGAAGATTACCAGTTATTCTTGAACTCATCAAGGGTAGATGGTGACCATTTGATTTGTATGCCAGAAAGGGCTATCACAATGAAGCATGGGATAAGTGAATCAGAAGAAAGGAGTTCAAAGGTTAAGCAGAACTTACAAGTCCCTCATATGGAAACAGAACTCCCTAATTCTAGGCAATGCTCAGATGATTATCATGTGGCCAAGAACAAGCGCCACAATGGAGTGTTGAGTGATATTGAGGATGAAGACTGGCAAATATTTCTAAATCCTGAGACTTTTGAAGAAAAACGTTCAGCAGCTAGGCAGAATGTACAAGTTTTCAGTGAGGGAACTGAACCCTCTAAACCAAGGCAAGTTTCAGATGTTTATCATGTGACCAAGCACAATAATGAAAATCATTGTGGTATAGAAGATGAAGATTACCAATTATTCCTGAACTCATCAAGGGTAGATGGTGACCATTTGATTTGTATGCCCGAAAGGGCTATCAGAATGAAATATGGGGTAAGTGAATCAGAAGAAATGAGTTCAAAGGTTAAGCAGAACTTACAAGTCCCTCATGAGGCAACAGAACTCCCTAATTCTAGGCAATGCTCTGATGATCATCTTGCAGCCAACAAAAAGCGCCACATTGAAGTGTTGGGTGATGTTGTAGATGAAGACTGGCAAATATTTCGGGAGTCTAAGGTTAGGAAGAATTCAGAAGAAAAACGTTCATCAGTAAGGCAGAATTTACAATTACAAGTTTCCGATGATTCAACCGAACTTCCTAGAGCAAGACAAGGTTTGGATGCTTCTTATGTGGCTAAGCACAAGTGCAACAGCAAAGAGTTGTGCAATATTGTGGATAAAAGTTACCAACTATTCCTGAAATCTATTAGTGCAAATGGTGACCATTTGATTTACATGCCTGAAAATGGTGTCACAGTGGTATATGAGGAGGAATGTGATCAAAGTTCCACTGATTCTGAACCAATTATTCTGGATCCTAGTCAACAAGCCGAATCTGTAAGTGTCTTTTTCTTGGGCAGTGATAACTGTAATATTCATACTTTGCAACTTGGATTGCAATTTCATATATCCACCCAATTAGAATCTTTTAGAAACAATTTTTTTTTATAATTTCTTTTATATATCTTTGTGTGTTTAGTGCCTCGCAGATGAAAGGAATCATAAAGAAAGCTTGATGTCTTGTGCTCCTAATCCTTATAGAGATCGACTCATCGAAGAACTTAAAAGGCCTTACAACCAAAAGGAGCTTGATAAACTTCTGCAAGTAGCATCTCACGAAAGGCCAAAAGGGCTACATAGAGAGATGCGCCATGGGGTGACAAAAGATCGTCCAAAGGAAGGTGGTGACAATACAACATCATATCTTAAAATGCACAGTGGTAAGGTTCAATGGTTCTTTTTCTTCCATTTTAAATAACAGTTGCATTGACTCAATCATTGGATACAAAAGATAAAATAGTAGGGAGTAACTTTTTCCCTCTTCATTTGTGTCAATGATCATTCAAGGACCGTGCCTTCTTCAGTGATAGAGGGACTTGACTGCTGCATTTATGTGATTATTGCTAAATTTTTGTGGAAGAGTGTCACTGCTTTTTAATGATCAGTGTGATGGACTATAGTAGTAGACTTACCTGGTGAACAATTGATTTCACTAGTTACTTTTTGCAATGTCTTCTGTGATCCCACGTTTTGAGGTTTTTTTATTGTGTATAATTCCCTATGTGCAAATATCTCAATTGTCCTGTAGTAAACTAACTTCTTCATAATTTTGCAGGTCTACAAAAGGCAATTAATCAAGTCAAGGAACCACATAAGGTTCTGTTTCTCTTACGTGGATTTTTTTACTGGTTGGAGGTAAGTTAATAATTTCAAATGCCTTGGATCTGTTGTTTCAGACTGATATAGGGCTACACATACATAGATACGCGAAAGAGGAAGAGTAGAGGGAAGCTGAACCAATCTAGTCAATTAGGGTCAGAACAGAGAAAATAGGGATGGCTTTCCAGTTTGGTTTTGGTTTCCAACATAACCTTTTTACGAGTATGACATATTCATTGTTCATCGGTTTATCACATAAACAAATTTTCCTTTAATTTTTCAGCTAGAATTATGGGGAGTGAACCAGCTTAATTTAATTGCTTAAGATTTACTTTGAGGTGGTGGGCTTTATTGCCTTCAAACATGTCCAATTTCTTAAAGATGGGAAGGAGTGGGATAGAAGAAGAAATGGTTTAAAGGGTACAAATTCTTTGGTCTGAGAGTTCATAAAGTTTGATTGCATGAAGGGGAAGGGAAGCCATTTTGACAATGTTCTCAGAAGGCAATGAGGGGCCTATTTCATACGTAAAACAGAGAAAGCTTAGGACAGCCCATGCCTTCCATTAAGGCTCAACATTAGGGATTCCTTTTCTTGTTACTTCCTTTTTTTTAAGAATGTATGTTTTGGCTTCATTTAGGGTTTGTATTGTTTGAAAATATTTATAATTTTTTCCTTGGAGAAGTTTTCTCAAAAGTAAAATATGGAAACAATTTCCCGTCAGTTTACCACTTCCATTGTTAAATGCTTTACATGGGCTCAAATTGAATACTAACCCTTTGGATAGGAAGAAAATTAGAATACTAGGGAAAACTCCCAAAAATAGTAGATATATTTTTTTACTCCTATGATTCTTAATATAAGAGTTAATTATTATTTTTGAAAGATTAAGGAAATCAAATAAATCAATTAATTATGACAAAAAAGTCAACTAGCTCTTATATTAATTATAATTAACTAATTTATTTGGCTTCCTTAATCTATTAAAAAAAGTTAACTAGCTTTTATATTAAAGACTGAAGAAATACTATTTTTGAAAATTTTCCTTCCTAGTATTATCTTCCTCCTTTTTTTCTTCCCATTTCTCCCCCCATCCAAACATAGAGTAAGGCTTGGGCTTGCTATTGATCAACATTCAAGCCTTAAGTCTAGAAAGATGAACTTGGGCCCAAATAGAAAGTTTTTTAAAATGAGGTGGACCTAGTTTTTGATAATAATAATCTATTTAAGAATTTAGTTTTTGATAGAGCACAACGGCGTCGTATGATCCATGTAGCCAACCCCATTTAATGGGATAAGGCTTGTTATTGTTGTTGTTGTTGTTGAGGTGGACCTAGTTCCATGCCTAGATGCTGAATTTTTTTTCTTTTGATATGGCTATTTGACTAGATTAGACTCAAGCATTGTTGGACCCTATTGGAAGTAGATCTCCCTAAAGTGTTTTTTGCATTCACAATGATTCAAACTCGAGAACTTGTGCTTAAGCGACTTTGACTCCAAATTTTGGCCAATTAGTGCATCAATTCCTAAATTTACATAATATGTACATTAGTGATAGTTATTAGCTGCTCACAATCTTTGTGTATATTGCAGCATTTGCCCCAGGGAGGAGCATTTCAGCCATGGCTTGATGCATCCTGTTTGGAGATGTTACAAAAATTGTGAACATGAGATCTTGATCTGAGAATCTATGTTCTGATTTT
The DNA here is from genome assembly GCA_037074615.1 of Leucaena leucocephala. NCBI lineage: Eukaryota > Viridiplantae > Streptophyta > Magnoliopsida > Fabales > Fabaceae > Leucaena > Leucaena leucocephala. Next base: position 18,125,527 of record CM073515.1, on the reverse strand, counting down.
TTGCTAACTTGCTGTCTTGCTGTATCTAGAGGAAAGCTAATTCATATACAATTACCAAAAGAAATGTATATTTGTTATTATAATATTTGAACTTGACCTAGTTGCTGTAAGTGAAAATGTTCCTGTTGTAGCCCCTTGCAGCTGTAGGTTTTTTATTTGATCATGGTTATGTAATCAGTAACCAGCTTTTTGTATATGGCTTTGCCATCCCTTTTATTCTAAAAAGGCAAAAAGGTTCCAGTTTCTAGAGTTATTAGAACTCCATTTAATTATATGCCCAAAATATTTATTTTTTTGTACATGCATGCACTATACACATGACAAGCCAAGTCAGTGTCGTTGTGAGATGTTTTCTTCTAGTTTTCTTACCCTATGGATGCAAATGATGCAGTTTTCTATTAGTCTTTTTTTTTTGTGAGGCGGTTGATTGTCAATGGATTTGTGGCTTAGTAGTGTATAAGCTCTCACGTAAATGGAAAGTTATAATTTCGATCCTACTTATAATCCTCTAATTAAAAAAAAGGATTATTGATTGAAGATTGCACTTAGTTACTCATGTAAGGGTTACAGCATGGTTTAATGACCATTAGTATTTGAATTGAATTAGTCTTACACCCAAGTCCTAACGTGATCAAAAGGATAAAGATTGTTCTTTGACATTTTGAAGCATAGCTATCCTCATGTAAGGGTTAAAGAATGGTTTCATGACAATTAGTATTTGAATTGAATTGGTCTTGCTCCCAAGTCCTAACGGGATCAAAAGGATAAAGATTTTTCTTTAACATTTTGAAGCATAGATATCTTTTTATTAGATTCAATTATATTTAAGACATTGTTAGAAAATAAATATAGATATATCTTTCATTGGGAACTTAAACATTAGTTCGTTATATTGTGAGGGATTAACATTTTCTATCAGACTCAATCCTTATTGGATTTGGCCAAATTTTAATATAGAAAACAATTAAAAAGAAGTCTACTTGTCCAAAAAATTTTAACTTGGGAGTATTTTAGATGCCAACTACAAACCCTATTTTCACTATAATTCTTTTGTTCAAAATTGTTTAAAAAGAAGCTATGGGCTTCTTACATAATTAGTTAATGTTAATTGTTAGGCCAATCTTTGTGAAGAAACTAATGAAAGATTTTTTAAATTTGTAAAATGACACACAAAGTTCAAGGTCTTTAACCTTCAGGTGAAAAAAAAGCACCCTAAGAATAAAAATATCCTTACCTGATCAGCAATTTAACTTAACTTATCTACTACTACTCCGGTCATTAATATAATATTTAATTGGAGAGTTGATATTGATTTTAAATATAAAACTATTTCTATATTTATTAATTTTTTCTCAAATTATCCATATTAATACGCTTTCAACAATAATCAAGTAAGAGATGAATGGGAAGGAGTTAAAAAAAATGATAAAGGTATTTTAGAAAAATTATATCATATTAACTAATTTCTTTAATCTAATCAAATTAATTAAATATATATTATATTAAAGACTGAAAGAGTAACTAACAAGAGTATTTTAATCTATCAAGTTTTTGTTGTGACAGTTAAGAGCTTGAGAACTTATGTGTCATCAATTTTCAAATAAAAGACTTGATTATCATTTTATTTAAAAATACTCTTTTAGGTAGAATTTTAAAAATCAAATTAAAAGGTAATTCTGTAAAAAGACTAAATTGAAAAAAAAAAAAAACAGCTTATATCTGAGGCCCACAAGTTGAAAACTTGATGAGCAATTAAATTAAAAAAATCTCAGGTATTTTTTTATATAAAGGAAAAAATGGTCAATTAATATGAATAAAATTTTACGTAGCAGTAAAAGTAGCATAACTAAATGCTGAGATATTAAGTTGTAAAAGGAACCTGAACAGCAGAAATAAAAAGAAGTTCACCTCTAAGGGCTTGTTTGGATTAAATTTTAGAGAATAGATTTTAGAGAATAGATTTTAAAAATAGAGATGTTTGAATGATTAGTAGTAAAATCACTTTTTTATATTGGTAAATTACCAAAAAAATGTATGATTTGGTTAAAAATAAGAGAGAGGAAAGAGGGTAGAGAAAAAAGATAAGAGCTGAGAGAGGAGAGAGAAGAGAGAAGAGAGAGAGTATAAGAACAAGTAGGGGTAAGACAGTAATTGATAGTTTCTAAACTCTTTTACTGTTTTAAAAGCTAGTTTCAATAACTTATTCAAAAATATGGTTTTGGCTAAAATCACTTCTAGATAAATATGACTGTTTGTTTAAAATTTCTTCAAACTAAAATTTTACGCAAAAATAATTTTTAAACCATACTACCAAACACACTATAATACCCCTTCTCCATTACTCTCCCTAATGGCTCTTCAATTATTCCAACTTTTTAAATGTTTTGTCTTTATAGGTCATTAAATTCTACATAAAATGAGTAGCATTTTGATATATTATGGGTACAAAATAGTACAAATTTAATTTTTTTTATAATTTTTTAAGAAAAATACTCTAAAATTAGGTAATTTTGATTTATTTTCTTTAAAAAATCATAAAAAAGAATTTAAAACCACGTCATATTTTCTTCTTAAGATATCAAAATATCATTTATTTTATATAGAATCTAATAACTCATATAAAAAGAAAAATACATTTAAAAGGTTGAGACAGGGCATTAAAGACTTGTTGCCTTAATCATTTCATGATAGTTTGAATGAATATATTTATATAATCGATGAATAAACGATCAAGTGCCTATTTGGTATTAATTTTTAAGAATTAATTTTGGACAAAATTTTAGTTTGGGAAAATTTAAAACAAACAGTAATTTTTGTCCAGAATTGATTTTGACCAAAACCTCAGTTTAAAACCATAGTTTTAAATAAGTTACTGAAAATATATTTTAGAATAGTAAAAGAGCTTATAGACTATCCAATTACTATTTTACCCTTATTTTTTCTTATAATCTCTCTCCTCTCCCATCTCTATTATTTCTCTTCTCTCTTCTTCACCCTATTTCTCTTTCCTCTCTCTTCTCTACCCTCTCTCCTATTTATTCTATACCATCTCTCCTATTTATTCTCTACTCTCTCTCATCTCTCATACTTTAATCAAATCATACCCTTTTTGGTAATTTATCAATATAAAAAGTGATTCTAATACTAATTATCTAAACATCTCTATTTTTAAAATTTATTCTTTTTAGAATCTATTCTTCCCAAAATATATTCTCTATAATCTATTCTTCCCAAAATCTATTCTTTCCATAATCTATTCTTCCTAAAATCTATTCTCTAAAATATATTCTTCCTAAAATCTATTCTCTAAAAGTTAATCTAAACACATCTCAATACACAGATCTTCTGTATGTCCTTGGTCAATGATAGGCTAGATAGGGTGGATTTGAGACATTGAAGGTAGAAGCCATCGTTGTTAGAATCATTTTTATTCCATATGAAAGTCTAAAGGCGATAAACATGATGGAAAACGTATGTATGTCTAGCATCTGGTTTTGTGCTTACTTCTTTTTAGCTTGTGATGCATGATAATCCATCCCCAGATGTCAAAATTTCCAACTGAACAAGGATTCAGCTTTTGAACATGAGTGGAGATACTATTTGAGAGAATATTTGTGTAATATTGGCTGCTATCGGTAAAATGGGCTAGTCTTGGGAGTTAAGGGTCATCATATCGTAACCCGCGAACTAGAGGAGGTTGGTTGCAAAGGTTAATAAAATGCTAGCCTAAACATGCCCAAACCCACTAGCCTTCTTTCTTTTTAATATTGTAAAAAAATATTTTTAAATTTTAAAAATACTAATATTTTTTTTAATATTATATTATCATAATTAAAAAAATATTAATTTTATATTCTTAAAAATTTCTATTTTTTATAAAAGAATCTTAAATTTTATAAATATAAATATAAATAAATATTAATATAATATTAATTAATTATAATATATTAATATATATTAATAAAATAAATAAATAAATATCTTTATTAATATTTGATAATATGAATATTTAAATAAAATAAATAATAATATTAATAATTAAAAAAAATAAATTTATGAGTTAAGGGGGGAGAGCTGGCGAAAGCCTCTCTCTGAGGTAAAATAGCCCGTAGGCTTAATCAATTTTATTAGCTCCAATGGTGGCTTAACATAGCGAAGGATTTTTTTTATTCATATTCATCGGCTGCATTGAACCCTAGAATGTATAATCATGTGACACGTATTGTACAATAAAGAATAGCACAATGCTTCTGTACATGAAATGACCCTAAGGCCTATTGGGCAAGATATTAACAATCTTCCATTGGGCTTTGTTTCAACAAGTAGTATGTGTGAACCCTTGGTTCCCCTGTGTTAATTCCAAAAAAATAAAATAAAAATTAATATGTATAATAATGAATATATTTATATTTTATAAAGATATAAATTTAATTTTTATTATTATTATAAAAATTTATTTGATAGGAAATTATATACAGTACAAAATAGACTTTTTAAAACTATATTTTTAAATCGATTATTGCAAAAACGATTTAAAAGAAAAATAACTAGTAATATTTTTATAAATAAAGGTAAAATATTTACACCTAATATAGGTATGACCGATGTAAAAGAAATGAGCGGTGATCATTTTTATAAATAAGGATAAAATATTTACACATGATGTACACATGTCCGGTGTAAAAGAAATTAGCGGTATCATTTTTGTAAATAAGGGTAAAATATTCTATACCTGATGGAATTACATTCGGTGTAGAATGTCTTTGTGTACATATTCTACACCTGATGTAATGACATCCGGTGTAGAATGTCTTTACCAATAAAAATTTGTAAAATGCCTTAGTTTTTTGTGTTTCCTTAATTTCACAAATCACAACTCATCAATGAAAAAAACCAAGCAAGGGAGAACACATGGTGATAAGAAGCTCCGCCATTGTAACATACTGTTTAAAGCTCACTGAAGAAGAAGACTTAGATATGCGATAACCCATACATGTGCTCGTCGTCCTTTATTGTTGAAATATGTCGTTCTCACCTCTAAAACTCACAAAAGAATAAGATTCAAATATGCGATTGTGGGAGTTTATTTTTTTGTTTCACATTCTGAAAGCCTAACACTTTAAATAAAATATTTGAATTTTCCATAACATTTTTCAAAATAAACAAAATATTTTCTAAAGTCTATGTGGAGCTTTACCATTTCTAAAAAAATCAAGTTCTTAAGAAAGGTAATTGCATTAAAAGTAGTTTTTGTCAAAAGCAACGCTTCGGATCGGCAACGATGCTCTTTACTGCTCAGCGGGAAGATTATGGTCACCTGCACTATCTGAAACCAAAATAATCTACTCGTAAATAACATCCTAAAAACATGATTAAAATACGAAAATCAACAATACATAATCATGCTGAAAATGTATTTCATAATATTTCGTAATTTGATGTAAACATTTCCATAAACATTTGTATTTCAGGGAAAACAACAATATGAAATAACCATTTCAATCAACCTGAAATAACCATTTCAAACTAATTATTTAAAAACAATCATCTCAAAACCATAATCTTTCTGTAGACATTATTGTTTCAGAGAAACAATTTAAAATAACAATTCTAAATCAATCATTGTAAAACAATCTTTTTAAAACCATAATCTTTTCTGTAGATATTATTGTTTCAGAGAAACAATTTGAAATAACCATTTTAAATCAATCGTTATAAAACAATCCTTTCAAAACTATAATCTTTTCTGTAGGACTTCAACAGAACGTAAACAGATATGGACACACAATCCATGAGGGTAAATAACCAATCTAGCGGCTCAAGGCCACTAGCTGTCACGAGTACGAGACCCACGTATATCTGTCCCGAGTATGAAACCCACATATATCCGTTGTGAGTATGAAACCCACATATATCTGTCGAGCTCAGGTAACCAAGGTACACCAAGGGCTAACAGTACTGCTGTTAGTAACCAGCATTTTATATTCCATCCTTTTTAAAATATTTCCATCATGCATAGGGTTTATTTCACATGTAATAATCTCAACTGTTTCAATGCCATAACTATTGGTAAAAACCACTTTGAATTTCAAAAATCCCAGCATGTACATTTAAAATTAAATTACTGTAAAAACATATGAAATTCGCCTAAGAATATATTTCATGAATAACATTAGTTTTATGCAACTTTTACCAAACTCTTTTCAAAAGCTTATTCATCCATTTTCATACATAATCATAATTCATTTGTAAACCAATCGAAAGAAAATTATTTCTAACGATTTAAATCATACTTTCGTAAAATTTACTTTTCGTAATTCATATTTGAAATTCAACATTTAAAATGACAATGCATTTGAAAATATAAATTTTAGGGAACATTATTCACTCACCTGTCACGCTCCAATACCTTTACCAGTTCAACCAATCACTATCGATTACCTTCACTTCTCAATCCCCTAGTATTCCAAAACACAATATATAGTAAGCTAACATTCAAGACCCATATTTTAAACAGACCTAATATTCCTAACAATCATCATCAAAACTATGACCAGGGAAGAAGAATCCCAACCAGAAGCTAACTCTTAATTTCTTCCAAAATTTTGAACTCAATCAACACTATGAAGTCACTTCTCAATAAGTCATAATAACATACTTTGCATGCACACCACTTTTCGTTTTTCCCCAGACATAACCATTCAATTTGACCACACGACAACACAACATTTTAAATCATTCATATACACTAAGATAAGAATTCAGGCATGCTGCTTTCTTCAAAACCCTAACTTCCTTTCCCTCTCTGTTTCACATACACACACACACACAAGCAAAGATTGTCTAGAATTCTACATCCTAAAATCCACATATCGCACAGAACAGCAACCATGGTAAGCATATATATAAAAACAGCAATGCATGCCAATACACTCCAATTAGCTTTCAAATATGAAACAATAACCCCTGGCCTTTATTTCCTAAATCAGACATTATACATGTACATATGCATACCCATGGCATCCCTTATTCATCAACAATTCCAATGACAACACAGCACATACACAAGCATATCTTCACGGCACCCATAAGCCCAGTGTAATATATATATACAATCCTTCCAACCATAGCCACAGCAACCATTCCATAAATTCAAGCATAGATACATACATCCTCAACCTAGATCAATGTTTTCCCTTTATCGAGACCAAAATCTCACCCCTGACAAAAACAAAGCAAAATTTCACAAGTTCCCTGCCACAATAACGACCCCACAAGCAGAGCATTCCATAGGAACAAACAATACAGCTCAACACATGAAAGGGAAACAGGATAGCATTCTAGGAATACTTACATAACGAGGGACATGAACTGCAGAGCACACGTCGCCGGCAAAGATTCAATCTGCCTTCACCGACACTGCTCTCCCTATTACTCTGCCTCTCGCCTCAAGGTGCAGCTATTTCTCCTACCACAACCCAACACCCAAAACCTTCACCGTCGTTCATCCACCAAGAAGAAACACAACGCCACCACGAAAATAGAGCTACCCAAAATTGACAGAAATTACTCAAACCACAGGGGTCATCAATCACACAGCGGCGACTCAAAGACTCGACTTCACAGATTTTCCCACTGCTTCCTCTACTCACAGCATTATAAAAGAAACAAAGACGGAGACTTCAGGCGATGGGTCACTCTGATGGCGATGACACATCAGAGTCTAGTCACACGACACTGATGGCATGAACTTACCTCCCTCGCCACTCACCAGTCGCCTCCTTTTCCCCTGCTACCGCTGCACAATCTGCAGAAGAAATGAGGACTACATATGGCGACCAAAGGAAAAGAAAAGAAGGATGGGTAAAATTGTAATTTTGCACCCTAGAAAAACAAGAATAAAACCCCTCCTTTAGCAGCACTTAGGATTCGAATGCGGGTACGTTGGTTATTCCCCGCCACAGTCACCACTCGGCTACCTCACACACATTGACAATTCTCTACAGACAATAATATATATTCCTTAATTACATTGATTTATCCAAATAAAATTCCTGGCCATAACACATATTTTCTACTAGTGATATAAGTCTCATGTAAGCCTTTCTGAGATTTGGGACTGTGTCATGACCTTAGTGATGGATCGATACTGAATCCACCTAAATACCGAATCTACCTAAATTTTTTTGCCCCAAAATAAATTCCAAAAAAATTCATCCGGCCTTAAATATATGATTTAATTAAGTAGTTGATCTTAATTCTAAATATAAAATATAATTTCTATATTTATCATATGTTTCTTAAATTATCCTTATCGATACTCTCTCAACAATAATCAAATAAAAGAGGGAGAGAGTAATCAAAGAAGATAGTTAAGATATTTTTAAAACACTATGTCATATTAATTAATTTAACTAAAATTTTTAATATAATTAAATTAATTAAATATATTTTATATTAAAAATTAGATGAAAAGTATTCTATGAAATTCCATAATGGTTGTGGTTGGCAGTGTGATCTTCCTATGGCGTAGTGCAATATTATGTTTGAATCAAACGATGTGTGTGTTTGTATAGATTTTTAGAAAAGGGCTTATAAAAAAATGGTTTTTGAATAGCTTTTAGAAAAATGGCTTTTAGAAAGGGCTTATGAAAAAAAGTGCTTCTGGATAAATGGGTGTTTGGATAGTTACTACTAAAAGAACTTTTATAATTGGAAAATTACCAAAAAGGATATAATTTTATTGAAGTTATGAGAGAGGAGAGAGGGTGAAAAAGAGAGAGGAGAGAGGATAAAAGGTAAAGAAGAGAGAAGAGAGAAGAGAGATAGTGGAAAAGATAGAAGAGAGAGGAGAGAGAAAAGATAGTTGAAAATATAGAAGAGAGAGGAGGAATGAGAGAGAGTGAAAAAGATAGAGGAGAGATAAGATATGGTATAAGAAAAATTAATGGTAAAATAGTAATTGAGTAGTCCATAAGCTCTTTTACTATTCCAAAAGCTATTCTGACCAGCTTATTTAAAACCATGGTTTGGTCCATAAGCCCTTTTGGACAAATATGACTGTTTGTTTTAAAATTTTCTCAAACTAAAATTTGGGCTAAAAGTCTTTTTAAAATTTAAATTTTCTATATTTCTAAATAGGCCCCATATTGTCGAGGATGATGATACCTCTTATGAGTAACGAATTACCATCTTTATGATGTTGATGCATTGTCCTAAAACTAGTGCTTGAACTCATTAAGTGCTTATTTGGATTTAGAGTAAACCATAGTTTTATAAACTCTTTTGGCCTAAATCTCAGTTTGAAATTTTTTTAAAACAAATAGTCATATTTATCTAAAAGGGTTTATGGACCAAATTATGGTTTTGGATAAGCTACTGATAATAACTTATAAAATAGTAAAAGAGCTTGAGCTACCCAATTATTATTTTATTCCTATTTTTTCTAACACCATCTCTCCTCTCTCTTCTCTCATCTTCATTTTTGTGGCCATTTATGCCATTATCGTCGTCATAACTGGGAGGTTGTGGTCAGCATTGTCGAAAGAAGAAGAGGAGGAAGACTATAGTCGCTGATCCTCCTCCATCACTTTTCTTGCCATCACATCTCTATGTTCTCCTTTGTTGCTATTCATGTATGCTTCATCGCTTTTGTTTTTCTCTTCTTTCTTTCATACTCGAAGGAGAGGAGGAAGATGATGATGCTGATGGTTTAACAATTTGTTTTCCTCTATAACTGAAAATTTGTAGTCAATGAGAGAGAGATCATACTGATGGGAGATATTTTTTTTAATCTCATATATTTTCTAATAATTTACCAATTACAAAAGTCATTCTGATAATAACCTTTCAAATACTTATTTATTTAATTTTTTTTCATAAGTTCTTTTTTAAAATCTTTTTTTTCTAAAAATTATTCAAAAACTATTTTTTTCATAAGTCATTTTTAAAAAATATATCAAAATTGACCCTAAATGATATTAGGACAAAGTATAAATTTATTTCTAAAGTTTACGATTATGTTACTCTGATTTTTTTTAGGTTCAACATCATTTTAGAAATTTTAAAATATAGCAATATTATCCATTCTATTAAAAAATTAATATTAACCTTTAAAATTTTGATATAATAATATTATTCTATTTTAACAATTCAGCAATATTATGAACAGTTTCAAAACAAATTTACCCTTTAATCCAATGATATTTGTCCGAGGTGAATGGAAAAGCATCTAAACCAGCACAGATTTAACGTGTAGGTAAGTGTGGAAAATAAGATTTTGTTTTAATTGAGCATTTGTTGTTTAATCCAATAATTTTAATTTATAATTTGTATGAAATCTCATTTATAAAATTACACGTGTTAGAACGGTATTAAATGAAATGAAAGACATTTTATAAAGTTTATAAAATGTATAAATTAAAATAAACGATTTTCCCCCCTCACTGACGAAAGGTTTATAAGGGATCAAATTAATTATAAAGACCTACCATTTAAACAAAATAAATTACAGGCACTTAATTTAATGTTTTTAAATTTATTTTACTTGATTGTTTTAATCAAAAAAGAAGAAGAAGAAGAAAATGCCGTGACTCAATCTAAAACATAGGTTACACGTTTGAGAGCGGTTAACAAGTTGTGAACTGTGAACTTCTCGAGGGAAACTATGGCGTCGGAGAGTAAGCAGACCGGTAACGCTGATGCTGCCACCAAGGGCAACAAGAGAAAGCGTTATCTTCCTCACAATGTCTCTGTTCTCTTCCTTTTATGTTTGGCTTCCCATGATTTCCCTTACCTTTTTTTATTCCCTAACACACTTTCGCCTTCTTGTTTGTAAATTTGAACCTGTTATTGCTGTTTCAGAAGCCAGTGAAGAAGAAGGGTTCATATCCATTACGCCCTGGCGTACAAGGATTTTTCATCACTTGTGACGGGGGAAGGGAACATCAAGCCTCACGAGAAGCTCTCAATATCATTGAATCGGTACTATTTTCCTTTCTTATTAGGGATCATTATGTGTTGGTGTTTATCATTATTGTAACTCCTCTTTACATGCTAATACAGTTATTGGGAACTTGTTTAATGAGTTTGATTACCAAGCCCCATCTTGTTCACTTGCATGTATATTCATTTAGATTAATTTATTCTTCTCTCATATTTCTCAGTTAACTCACTTGGCTAATCATTATTTCTAGGAAAAGGGGGAAAATTTAACATTAGAATTGAACGTGTGGCGTTTGAGAAATCACAAGCGGACAGCTAATTTGCTTCAATGTTTTGCAACCTTTCTTCCAATGCTTTACATTGTAACGCAACATATCTTTACACTTGCTAAGTGTTAACTTCGAAACTGAAGGCATTTTGGTTATTTTTTTTTTATCAAAAGCCATGTGTTGTTGCAAAATAATTTTTTGCTTCTTATCCTGAGCTAGGGAATCTTTTCTCGTATAATAAGTTATTGTTGTAGTCTTTTATGAAGCCAGGTTTGATTTGGATATCATTGTTGGATTTAATAAGTTATTATATATTGGATAAGAATTAGAGATAATGCCTGTACATTGCTCAATAGGTTCCATTAAACTAATTCCAATTCCTTCGTTCAATGTTGCTCTTTGATCATATGAAAAAGTGTTGCTTTGTGATAGCGACAATGGTATACATGACAAGCAGGGGAGTGAAGTGGGCTGTGCAATGGATATGTCTGATATGTAAAATATAAATAAATAATTTAAGTAGTTTTATTATTTTATTAGAATTAGTATTAGATATTCTGCGATTAGGATTAGATATCATAATATATATGATGATATATTATAATTAGATATTATAATATATATCATGATTAGATATTATGATATATTAGTATTAGATATTTAATTAGGATTAGGATTATCCATCACTTATAAATAAGGGTGATCATCAGTCTTATGGGGATATATTTTGATTATGATGTGAACCCTTGAGTATTCAATATAGTTTTAGTTTCTCTTCTATTCTCCTTTTGTTCTTCTTTATTTTCCTTTTCTTTCTACAATTATATAACAGGGTCCTGCTAATCTGCAGGTTTTCTTAGCCATTACTTCACTGGTTTTGGCCCAAAAAGGGAGTGTAAAGTTCTTTTGCAGTGTGCTTTCTTGGTATTTTTTGAGTGAACTAGTTTCTTAGCCTCTTCATTGGTTTCAGCTGATAATCTTTTTTGAGTGGCATCCTTGTGGATTAACAAAATAATTGTAAAGTTCTTCTGAGCTAATGAGTTCATAATATTTAAGTTTTTGGTTTGGGAGGCCCTTGTTTTCTGCACTTCTCTTCTCTTCTCTTCTCTTCATTTCACTAGTATTTTTACTTTGGTCAAAGAATAATTTTGCACTATTTTCTGTTCTGAATGGTGGAAAATAGTTTTAAAAACTTTGAACAAAAAACTATGGCATAAAAAAGAAGAATCTTTTGTTTTTAAAATTAGGAAACTACTTTTGAAAAAGCCCCTTTTTACCTGGAGTTTCCCTCCTTTACTTGAAACTAGGAGTTTGTTTTCGGTCATGCTATATTTGTTCTCTGAGTAATAGAGTTATTCCAAATTGCGATGAATGCCTGTAGTTCTCTGATATTTGTTATGTATACATTAACAGCATTAGATCTATGGGTGGAGTATTAAAGTCTGACCATTTTCTCAATTTTATAATTTTTTTCTCATATCCATGTTTTATTTTAATGATAGAACAAATATTTGTTTTTAAAATTAGGAAACTATTTTTGAAAACAGGAACCCAAGGGCCCCTTTTTACCTGGAGTTTCCCTCCTTTACTCAAAACTAGGAGTTTGTTTTCGGTCATGCTATATTTGTTCTATGAGTAATAGAGTTGTTCCAAATTGCGATGAATGCCTATAGTTCTCTGAGATTTGTTATGTATACATTAACAGTATTAGATCTATGGGTGGAGTATTAAAGTCTAAACATTTTCTCAATTTTATAATTTTTTTCTTATATCCATGTTCTATTTTAATTATATCATACTACGTCATATGTCCTGCAGTTTTATGAAGAGCTAGTTCATGGAGAAGATTCAAATGTTAAACAGCTACCCAATAAACCTTTGAATACCAAAATTACATTCTCGGATTCTGACTCTTCTAGTAGCGGTGGTGATGATGATGATGATGAAGGGGAGGAGGAGGTGCAAGAGGAACAGGAAAAGGGGGAAAATAAGAATAATTCTGATATTTCTAATTTTAATGATGATAATGCTAATCATGGGAATGTAACAGCTGAAGAATCAAAATCACAAAAAATTGATGATGGGCATGTTCAGGAAGAGGAAAAAGCAGATGAGCCACAAGCAAAGAAACAATGCTGCAAAATAGATGGGCCAGCATGTGATTCTGATGGCAAAGAGCAAGAGAAGTCCGTTGACAGGTTGATTGAAGCTGAACTCGAAGTACTGGGAGACAAGAATAAGGTTGGTTGATAGGCTTTTTTAACAGTATGTTTCTTTGGTGCTACAGCAAAAATGATTTTTCTCACAATTTCTCTATTGTTTTCAATTTTATCTGTTCGTGTAGCTATTCTTATAGTTCCCTACACATATAGCACATTCTAGTACACAGTCATGCTCATTTAGATAATGCTTAGATGTTAGTGTCACTAGAAGGTATTAATTCCTGAGTCTTTTATTCTCTAAATAAAGTTTCAGAAATGATGAGATGCATATTTTTTTGGTTGCGTCCCTTTTGAGGGTTTTTTCCGGTACTTCATTTTGAGAGGGCAAAATATTTCCTGATATTGGTGTTATGAGTCTGTCCAATAATATTGCATGTTTCTAAGACAAAATGATGTGATTTTTTGTCCATCACATTTCAGTTGAGTTTTGGAATCTTGGTAGTTTATCATGCGAGTGTCATGGTTCATTTTGTTTCTGCCTTTTGTTTTGTTTAATTAAATATACTAGTCACTTTAACTTGAGGTTTTTTTGTTTAGTTGGGGTCATCTGCATGATAGGGAATGCCATGTGTAATGCTATAGGCAATCAAAATGACTATTGGTTACAATTGACACTTTGTAGTGATAGGTTTGAGTTTCATCTTTTCTTTTTTATTTTTTTTTATAAAATCTTTGTTCCTTCTTCTGGAGTAAGACAATATGCTTACTTCATCAGTCATTTTGCCCTCTCTGCTTTTTCTATGTTAATTTCTTCTTTACTTCTGCTCTTTCATTTTTGTATTTGTGAGTGCATGTTGGTGGTTCTGTTTTTGCAGAGGAGCTTTGTCAAGCTTGACTCAGGTTGTAATGGAGTTGTAATTGTTCAAATGCGAAAGAAAGATGGAGGCCCAGGCCCCAAAGACATAGTACAGCACATGGTGACATCTGCAGCATCGACAAGAAAACACATGTCAAGGTGTGTGTGTGTGTGTTTTTTTTTTTTTTTTTGTATTTTTACCTTTCTCTACAAAGCATTTGCAGAGAAAAAAATGAACGTATTGTTTTCTGTCATACACATTTGCTTCTAGGTTCATCTTGAGAATTTTGCCAATTGAACTAGCTTGCTATGCTTCAGAAGAGGAAATTTCAAAAGCAATCAAGCCTCTTGTAGAACGTTATTTTCCTGTGGAAACTCAAAACCCGCAGAAGGTAATAATTTGTACGAGTATTTCTTATTCTGTATTTGCATTTCTTATCTACATGCATTGAGAAATATTATAATTCTGCCCTTGCTAATATTTCCAGATTGTGCTCAATTTTATTTACATATTTTCCCTTCCCCCACCAACCACCAGATCAGACTTCTTTTGAAAGCATTCAAAGCATGAATTTCTTGAGAGCTTCTCTGCCTCTCAAAACCTTCTCTCTTTCTTCCTTTTTTAATTTCTTTCATGAACGTGCCATTGGATAACCCACACATGGACTATGTGAAAGAATTCATTTCACTTAACATTATGAAACTCTTGATGCCAGAGGCACCAGGATAGAGAAATGCCTAGTTTAAACATAAAATGATCCATAGTTTGATAGCGTAACCAGTCTATAGGCTCAATCCCTACCATGCACCCTTTCTCTGAATATAGCAAGTTGGATAGTATTATTGCAATTATCTTACTAATATGTAAGTGTTAATATTTATAGGAATAAAGAAATCAGATTCTATCAAAAAGAAATATGAAATTTGACACTTTTAGGATCCATTAAATTTGTGGAAAATGAATTATGGGCAAACTTCTTTATTCTTTGCTATTCAGTTTAGACTTCAGAATGTAACTGTCAAGGAAAATCCAGATTTAGTCAACTGGAAAAGGGGGGGGGGACCTTGAGTAAAAAACACAAATGGTTCGCATTGAAGAAGTCATTTTATGGTGGTTATGTTCGTTATATTTGGTCATGTTTCACTTATATTACAATAACTAAGCACTAACACAAATTTATGCGTGGTGCCATACTCTAAGAACCAAATGATCGTGCGGTATTTTCTTTATATAATGCCTCAGGAATTAGGACAAGTACTCCTTGATAATGAGTTTATAGTTGGAAAGTTTAAATCTTTTAGGATTGGACATTATTACTTATCCTTGTAGGATAAGTTTTAGGGTTATATAGAACACAATATCCTGATCTTATTTCTCATATGCGTCTAGTATTCTATTCTTATTTGTGGTGCAATTTCACCCATAATCATTTTAATTTGGTGTAATTTTACTCATAATCTTTTTGATATGGTGCAATTCTTGGTACTTGAGAAATAAGATTATGTGTAAAAATTGTATCAAATTAAAAAGATTAGGAGTGAAATTACACCAAATTAAAAGGATTATGGGTAAAATGTAACTATCAAGGAAAATCCAGATTTAGTCAACTCGAAAGGGGGGAAACTTGAGTAAAAAACATAAATGGTTCGCATTGAAGAAGTCATTTTATGGTGGTTATGTTCGTTATATTTGGTCATGTTTCACTTATATTACAATAACTAAGAACTAACACTAATTTATGTGTGGTGCCATACTCTAAGAACTAAATGATCGTGCTGTATTTTCTGTATAGTGCCTCAGGAATTAGGACAAATACTCCTTGATAATGGGTTTATAGTTGGAAAGTTTAAATCTTTTACGATTGGACATTATTACTTATCCTTGGAGGATAAGTTTTAGGACTATATAGCACACAATATCCTAATTTTATTTCTCATATGCGTCCAGTATCCTAATCTTGTTGTAGTACAATTTTACCCATAATCTTTTTAATTTGGTGTAATTTTACATATAATCTTTTTGATTTGGTACAATTCTTGGTACTTGAGAAATAATATTATGTAAAATTGCACCAAATTAAAAAGATTGTGGGTGAAATTGCACTAAATTAAAAAGATTATGGGTAAAATTGCACCACAAATAAGATTAGGATATTGGACGTATATGAGAAATAAGATCTGGATATTAGGTGCTATATAACCTTAAGTTTTAGGGAGAATATTGATTCTTTCATTGCTTGTCTATTTCTTGTAACCTTCAACCCTGCCTGTCGCAGTATCAATTGATCAACTTTTGAGACCAATCTATTTCCTTTGCTGATCAGCAATTAATGCTTATCTCATCCGTTCCCCAAATTTTTGCCTTGCTGGAATATTCCCAACAACAATCTAACCCAAAACACTATTCATGCTGGTACAGCTAACAGAAGAACACCAAAAGTGTGCCGAAAACTCCATTCTCCTGCCTGCAGATAGCCTTTGCCTTCACATGCCCCTGTGGGTTCAAATCTAACTATTTATTTGCTAAGGCTGCCTAGAAAACCCTTGATTTTAGCCTGCTAAGTCATGAGCCTTCCACAATCTTAGAGATCATGTTCTTTTATTTGTAAAGGAGAACAATAATTTTCTTTTTTGGGGTCTTTATAAAATGAGATTTGGCATGTACATGGCAAAGAGGAATCTAATGTCTGACATTGTGAAAATTAATTTCTCAATCTTATTTTAAAGGTTGTGAAGATGATTGTCTACAAAGTAATGTAGATTTACCCAGTTATTTATTCTCTGTCCTAAAACTATCGATTGTATAGCCAAAGCCAAATGAAACTCTAAAAAAAACTTATCATACAATCTACTAGCACACCTTACCAAAAAAGGAAAACAACAGTACAGAAGAATAGATAAAAACAAAAACAACTGAAAAAAACTGAATACTCGGAACAACAAAAACATAAAGAACCAATTCATAAAGCCAAAATATTGAATATCCTAAGCCACATTTGCCAATACCAGTCCTATCATGCTCCACGTTAGTCATATCCTCAATATCCTCAAATGTCCTATCATGCTCCACGTTCAGAAAACCGTCCTTGCAGTACCACACCTTTGAAAACCTGAGCTGCCAAACAATCTGCAGCTCTATTGCCCTTGGGAGAAACCAAGGATAAAGACCAATTCTGCAAAGACGTCAATAATGAACAGCATCTTAACAACACGTCCTCGTAGCCCCGTTCACAAACTTTGATATCAGAATCTCTTATTCTGCAAGTATTTCCTGGCTATCCGTTTCAACAATCACCCTCCTGCCCCTCAATTTATCATCACACTTCAGGGCTTCCATTCAATATTGCCAAGCCTTCTGTCGCTAAAGCATATCCTGCCTTCACTTCCTTCCCCATCCCACCAATGAATCTGCCTAATTCATCTCTTCCTACCAGTCCTACCGAAGCTAGGATACTGCTCTTCCTGAAAGAAGCATCAACATTCAACTTTATCATATTTATTGTCTACATGTTACTAGATTTCAACAAAATGTTATGTGCAGTTTGCTGTGATGTATGAAGCCCGAGCAAATAGTGGTATTGACAGGATGAAGATTATCGATGCAGTAGCGAAATCAGTTCCTGGACCTCATACGGTTGATCTTAAAAATCCTGATAAAACCATCGTAGTTGAAATTGTCAAGGTAAGAAAGCAAGCTCTTGCTGAAACTTTACATGGTGTTCTGTTACTGCTTTGCTGATACCTTTATAGTCATTTCTTGTCTTCATACATTCGGTTCTTTTGTTGTTATAATGAATCAAGAAAGGGGACTAAACCATTAGGTTAGAACAGAAAACCAGTGAAGTGAACTGACCGTAGTTTTGATAATAATTGTGTAAATCAAACTTTTGGTAGTCTGCATTAGACATTTATTATTTTTATTTTTCTTAAAAAATGTTTTAACGGTCGGATAAAAATTAGAGTATTGGGTTATGGAATCAGAGCTTGCTTCTATCTCAATTCAATGTCTGGTCGGTTTCAAAGCATATAATGTTACTTTCCTTCAAGGAAGAGTTCGGATTCAACTATAGGCTTTCGATTCATATAGTGTTATTGCTTGGCTTTTAAATTTGTTTTCTTTCACTTTGCCATATATATTTAACTAACATAACCTATTAATTATCTATTTTCCAGACTGTATGCTTGATCGGTGTCATCGAAAAATATAAGGAATTAGCCAAGTATAATATCAGGCAGTTAACATCGAAAAAGGGCTGAATGGTCTGCAAAGTTGCACCAAACTTTAGTATGATTACTGTGATTTAATAAGAATCTTATTGTTGAAACTGTCATTTTAGGATTTTCTAGATTAAGAGTCCTTCTAATATATATGATGTTTGTGAAGCAGATTTTGCCCACCTAGTTGAACATTTTGAAATGCCATGATAGTAAAGTATGAAAGAAAATGCTTTATTTTATTAACCCTTTGTTTGTCTTCTCTATTTCACATGATGTCCATGATTATTTAACTATACTAACTTTTTGGAAACAACTTTAGTTTCTTCCGATAATATGCAAGCTCAGATTTTAAAATATAGATGCTAATTTCAATACCAAATTCACACAACTTTAAATAGTTTGATTAATGCTAATAAACAACTAAAACAATTTCACCAATAGTTCTTAAATGATGAAATTGTATAATAAGAACAATAACTGTATGATGAGTGTAAAGATTATTCCATCATTAATTCACAAGACACAGAAGATTCCTACGTCAAATTGGAAATTAGCCAACATGTATTAATGCCTTATTCTGTTTGGATAGGTTTTTAAAAAATGGTTTTTAGACAGTTTTTAGAAAAAGGACTTTTAGAGAATAGCTTATGGAAAAAATATTTTTAAATAAACAAGTGTTTGGATAGTTATTATCAGAAGGACTTTTGTTATTGGCAAATTATCAGAAAGGATATGATTTTATTAAAAAAATTATTGTTTTCTCTCTTTCCTCTCTCCTTCACTCAACTGTCATCTCCTACCTCCATTCCTGCATCCTCACCGTGTCACACCTCCATTCTTGCATCTTTACCCACAGCAGATTTGGAAGCCAACATCCTCATCATCAACAATTTTCTCGTCACTCCACCTCTATTTCATTATCCTCACCTGTGTGCACCTTCATTCACCCAAAACACCTCACCGTCAGCACTTCCGTTATTGAGGAGGTCGACAACAAGCACAATGGATAAGCGATGATAGAACAAAAGCAATGAAGGGGTCGACGGCAAGCACAATGGACATGTGATGGCAGATCTAGAAGAGAGGAGAGATGAGAGAGAAAAATAAGGGTAAAATAGTAATTGTATAGTCCATAAGCTTACTGTTTCAGAAGTTATTTTCAATAGCTTATATAAAATTATGGTTTCATCTAAAACCCTTTTTGGACAAATATAGATGTTTGTTTTAAAAATTTTTCAAACTAAAGTTTGGGTTATAAGCCTTTTTAAAATTAAAGTTTTAGGGCAAATCAAACAGGCACATTGTCACAAGCGTTACTATTATATATAAGAATATTAAAAAGTTCCAAACATTACTCTAGGGACAATTCATACAGACACAATAGGCATGTATGAATTGTTTCTAGAATTATATAATGCAGTTATTGTGATTATTAAAAAATAGGCTAGTCCATCCTTAGTGGATTAGGCCCAAGTCCATGAGAAACTCTGTTGGAGGGAGTAGTTTCATTTTTGAAAATAGAAAAACAAAGGATGTGGGAGTTATGGAGATCCCACTCCCCACTCATGCGTCTCTCTCGAGTGTGAATAAGGTAGTACAAGGGTGGTTGCATTTTGATATTCCATTCACAAAAACTGAAGGTTGGCTTTTGTGAGACATATACATACTCTCCTACGTTCCTCCCCTTTCCTCTCTGCGCATCTCTGTTTCTCTTCCTCTATCAGTGAATTTACTGTGAAACGTACCAGATTTCATACAAGGTGTTCCGATTGCGTGTGGGTATCTAAGTGGAAAGAAACCATCTCAGGTACGCCAAAAAACCTTTAGTGGTACATGAGCAAGGTCCTCTGCTTGCATGTTCTCTATGATTTTTTAAAGTTCTAGTTATGCACTGTTCTATTGCATATATATGTTTTAAAGTGTTTATTTAGTGATAATGTGCATAGAGCATGCATTTAAACCATAACCAGAAGCATTTTCAACGTAAACCGTAACTGAGCACTTTCGTTTTGAAATTGGGTCATTAGAAAACAAAGGATTCATGCCTTAAAAAAGATCCCATTGTGTAGAGCATGAAAAAATGAAGAAAACGACAGTAAGAACATCAAAATCGGACGTTGGACAGAGAAGTTACGGCAAAAAAATGGTCGGGTCCGTATACTCGACCCATTTTTTAGTTGGGTTTGTGCAGACCCGGTTGGAGGTCAGGGATGACCTAAATGATGTCATTTTGATGCCTGGAAGAAAAGAAAAAAAAATTGCGCGGGTACTGTTCATCAGACTGGGCTGCGTCCAGCCCACAAGCCCATTAAAACAAAGGTTTTTTTTTGGAATTTAAAAAAAAATTATTATTTTTGTAATTAAAAAAAGGGAAATTTGGTGACTGACACGTGGAAAGAAAAATGATTTCGGACCGTGCTCGGAAACTTTATTCCCCATCGAACCATTTCCTCTACTTCTTTTCATGATATCTTCAGATTTAAACTTCAAGATAGTGCCTACTCTTAACGGTGAATCTCAAGTTGAGGATATAGAAGAAGTGAATCAACCTCTAATCCCTACTTTGGCCATGAATATAGCTGAAAAAGATGCAGTCAAATTAACAAATATAAAATGCGTTAATGGTGTGATTGGTGATTACATTGAATGCATGACGAATAAAGAGAACACTGAATTCTATTTGAAAATCATAATGAAATATAAAAGAGCAACAAGAGTTAGAGGCAAGCCTAAATTAGGACATATGAGCAAGAAATATTGGCTTAGAACAATAGAATTTGTATCTAACCTTAAAAAGTCGCCTCGTGAGCTTAAGAAACTAAGAAAAACGATGTTAGAATATTGTAAAGCTCATATCAAATGATGTATGTTTGTACTTTGATTTTCATTGCTTTACTTTGTTAAAGATATGCTTTATTACTCTTTCTTTGTAAAGACTAGTCATTTATTACATGCCTTGTATATAAGAAAAATATGTTTCATTTCATTTCTTTATCTTAGTTATGATTCATGTATACCTTTTGTAAGTGGGAGCTTTGTTTTTTAGATGATGAGTATTTTGAAAAGTAATATTTGATGAGAAGAGTGCTTATATATTAATTTTGATAGAAAATGATGGCGTTGCTAGTGCTTGTGTGATGGGAGGTACAAATGTATTCTCCTGATCATGGGTCCAGTGATATTATTATTTTCTGATAAAAAGTATGTGACATTGTATACTTTACATGTGCTATATATATATGTAAATTCACTTATATGTTCTATGGTTCAATAAATTAATGTGGGAAATGTTTGTCACAGAACCGATATTGAACAATGGCATCAAATAACATTATTGCTGAATTGAACAAAAGGGAAAAACTTAATGGGGACAACTGGGATATTTGGCATCGAAAGGTCTAATATATTCTAGAAGAACAGGATGCAATTGAGCCATTAACAATGGCCATGGTAGAGCCTGAGGCTAGAAATACGGCCCAGTACAGGAGAGATCAGGAAGCATACCTATCCTGAAAAAGGAACAACATCGCAAGAATTACCCTACTGAGTGTAATGGCTGATGATTTGATGTGTGAGTTTGAGACACACAGAATGGCACAAGCAATATGGATTGCCTTAAAGGATAAGTTTGGGGGAGTGTCCACGACTAAATTTAAAAGGTTAACGATTAAATTTGATACCTATAAGTTAAAACCAAATAATCCTATGAGACAACATCTATGAGAGATATCCACAATGATTTGTGAATTGAAGGATTTGTGAACTGAAGGAAGCTGGACATAATCTATCTGACGAACAGCAAGTGCAGGATGTCATCAAGTTGCTCTCTGCCAGTTGGGAGCACATGAAAGTTTGACCAATAATGAAAATATCATTATTTTCAATGATGTAGCTAAGCATTTGGAGCTGGAGGATGAACGTCTGGAGGCTTATAAGGCCACTAGAACAGCCTAGTTGACTGAAGGTGTTGGTCCTTCCCAATCAAAGCTTGAATTCAAAAGGGCAAGAAATTTCAGAAAAATGGGAAGAAAGGTGATCCTCCACCCAAGAAGGGCAAGCAACAGTACAAGAAGAAGGGAAAGAAAGGAGGCAAGAAAAAACTAGACCTAAAGAAGGTCAAATGCTTTGCCTGCCATAATATGGGATATTTCACACGTGACTATTCTAAATAGGCTGAAAGCGAAAAGGTAACAGTGAATTATGTGAATTCACATATCTCACTTGTTTCTAGCACAATTTTTTTGACAGAACCTATTTCTTTTTCTTGGATTATTGACTCAGGCTCCACAGACCACATAAGTCGAAATCGAGGATCTTTCGTGGAATACCGATGGTTGCCATTTCAAAGCAAGTGGCTTTTCGTTAGAAATAATGTAAGGATCGAGGTTTGAGGCATTGGCACTTGCAAACTTGTTTTGCGTGGTGGAAAGACCTTGATACTACATGATATGCTTCATGCTCTTGACATCTAACGGAATTTAATTTTTGTAATTTGCTTATTAGGCTTTGGGTTTAATGTAAACTTTCATGGTAAAGTTGCAGACATTTGTAGCAACTCAATATTTTATGGTTCAGCTTTCCGATTTCAAAAGTTCTTTATTTTGGATCTTGCTAGTGATTTTAGTGTTCATGATTGATTTGCTATTATTTTAAATAATCCTGATATGAATATTTAGCATGCTAGACTAGGACATATTAATCAAAATAGAATAGTTAAACTGGCTAAAGAAGCTTGTTGGGGGTGATCCCTAACATGGATATGTCATTATGCGAAAAGCTTTCTAACTGGTAAGGCTACCTGGAAACCATTCAGTAAGGGAATACGAGCCAAAAACCAGTTGCAATTAATCCATTCCGATATTTGCGGTCCAATGAGTGTGAGGGCGAGACACGAAGCTTGGTATTTCATTACCTTTATTGATGATTTTTCATGATATGATCATGTCTATTTGATTTCACATAAGTCCGAGGTACTAGAGTGCTTTAGACGATATATGAATGAAGTAGAGAATCAAATGGACAATAGAATCAAGGCATTACGTACTGATCGATGTCGTGAATAACCTTTCAGATCAATTCAAATAGCTCTGTGAAGAAAAAGGGATTATTAGGCAACTAACTATCCTTGGCACACCTCAACAGAATGGGGTTGTCGAAAGAAGAAACAGAACTCTTCTAGACATGGTTAGGTCTATGATGGCTCAGGCAAACCTTCCAATTTCACATTGGGGTGATGCTTTATTGACGGCAGCCTTCATACTTAACCGTGTGCCCTCAAAGTCAGTCGCTTCCACACCCTACGAGTTGTGGACTAAACGTCAGCCACATCTAAGCATCCTTAGACCTTAAGGCTTGGCGGTATATATCCATGACAATTCTCATAGACATGGAAAACTGGATCCTAGAGGGAAGAAATATATTTTTATAAGGTACTCTGAACCCTCAAAAGGATATGTATTCATAAGTGAAATTGAAGATGAAACAGTGACTAAAACAGAATCAAGAGATGCTGCTGTATTTATTGAGACGGAGTTTCCCAGTAGGAGATATGTTGATCATACTATATCTCTTTATGAGACTCAGGAACAGGACAGTGCTGAACAAATTGACATACCATAATCGTCTAGGTATGTCAATCTGAGTGGGAGCTAAGAATGGTCAACACAAAGACCGAGATAAATGAAGCAAGTTGCTCATACTAGAAAGAGTAACAAAAGTGTTCCAAAGAGATGATTTCAAATAGAAGGTGAAACATTCTTAGTTATTCTAGCAGGGGATGATGAACCCCGCATTGTTCATAAGGCCTTAGCAGGTCCTACGAAGGAGGAATGGAAGAAAGAAATGAAAGAGGAAATGGACTCAATGATGAAAAACCAAGTTTGAGAATTGGTTGATCTGCCAAAAGGGCATAAAGCCATTGGGAACAAGTGGGTTCTCAAAATTAAGAGAAAGGTGGATGGATCAATTGACAAATTCAAAGCTCGATTGGTTGCAAAAGGATATACACAACAGGAAGGTATGGATTATGAGGATACTTTTTCACCTGTTGTGCTATTCAATTCAATAAAACTTATTTTGGTAATAGTAAACAGTTTAAACTTAGAGTTACATCAGATGGATGTAAAAAATCGCATTTTTGAATGGTGATTTGGATGAAGAAATCTATATGGAACAACCAATAGGTTTCATTGAAAAAGGGTTTGAACACAAGAAGTGTAAACTCAAAAGATTCATTTATGGATTAAAACAGTCATCCAGACAGTGGTACTTGAGGTTTCACAAGGCGATTACCTCATAACTTCCAGATGATAGAGGAAGACCACTGTGTCTACGTTAAGCTGTTTGAGGGTAACTTTGTGATATTATCCTTATACGTAGACGATATACTCTTAGCCTAAAATAGTCTTGACTCGGTGATAGCTATTAAAGAATGACTTTAATCAATTTCGAGATGAAAGATATGGGTGAAGCAGAATACATACTTGGAGTCAAGATTCGAAGGAATCGTTCTAAGAGAATCCTCACTCTTTCACAAGAGAATTATATTAAGAAGATACTTGAGCGATTCAATATGAGTGAATGCAAACCCATGTATATCCCTTTGGTCACTGGAGTTGCCTTGAGTTCTGACAAGTGTCTCAAAACTGAATTAGATAAAAAAGCAAATGGAAAGAGTTACATATACCAGTGCCATTGGTAGCTTGATGTATGCAATGATGTGTATAAGACCAAATATTTGTTATGCCGTGGGACTGGTTAGCAGATTCTAGTCCAATCCTGGTGAGAAACACTAGAAAGCAGTGAAAAGAATCTTGAGATACTTAAAGTGCACAACAAACTATGCGTTGTGTTATCAAGGAAGCGATCTGCGCCTAATCGGATATTATGATGCTGATGTAAGCAGTGATGAGGAAGAACAAAGATCGACTTTAGGATACACCTTCTTTCTTAACAACGGCACCATATGTTGGAGTAGCAAGAAGTAGACGTGTATTGGTTTACACTCTATGGAAGCTGAGTTTGTGGCATGCACTACAGCAGCGCAATAGGCTATTTAGCTGAAGAGATTTATCGAACACCTAAGAGTTGGGAACGAGAGTACTAATCCGGTGTTGATACATTGTGACAATACTGCAGCTATAGCCTACACTAAAGACCCTAAGTATCACAGTAAGACCAAACACATTGATATAAAGTATAACTTTGTGAGGGATTATATTGCATAGAAAATTGTAACTGTATAATACATTTCAACTAAATGTATGGTTGCAGATCCCCTGACCAAGCCAATAGGCAAAGAAATATTTGAGAAACATTTAAAACCCATTGGCATGTTAAAAATGTAAAGTTGCAGACTGTATATAATACTTTTATTTTTATTAATGATATCATGCCATTTATTATTACTTATATGTCTGGGTAAAAGTATACAATGTCTAGTATGTCATACAGGTTGAAAAGGGTAGCTCTCTCACACGAGCAACTGCCTTTGATGCTATAGAAGCGTTCAAAGATGAGACATGTGTTCACCAGTAAAGCTGCAAGAGTGCTGATATGGTAGAGAAGAAACACAATAAGTGTTGCCTTAGATACCCACATCCATAAAACCTGTTGCCAGATAACAAATTCTTCAAAATTGACGTCATATTATGTGAATAGAATTGAAGAGTTTGGGTTTAGATACTATGAGTGTCTAGACTTAAGTTTGTACGGTGTGGTTGATAGAATCAAAATGACGTACACTCTTTAAGGATAAGAGGAACACCGTAACATGTGATTCATACCACATGTGCTAAAGAACAGCAAATGGAAAGCAAGTGAATCAATCCCTTCTTCATTGTAGTGTGAGTTCTAGAAAGGTATAATCCTTTCATTAATGTCCTTTAACTTTGACAATATTATGGAGGTATGTTTCAGCGATTGCTACTTTGGTATATGTCTTATGGTCAAATTATATATGAACCAAATGTATTATGTTAGGAAAGCGGTTGATTCATATCAAAATGATATATGGGCGAAAGAAAGATTGCCAGAATATACACATCCATGCTAGTATTTGTGATAGGTCCCTTGTGATATTATTTTGTTAATTTCACAAGTGTGGATACTATGCATAAGTGGAGGCTATCTGAGTTGTGTACTGACTCAAGAGGGATTATATTAGCCATAAGAAAAATGTATATGGGTAAATCTAGGATATTCAAGGCACTATAATTTATTTGATCGAGCTGCACTAAAGGGTTGTTTTGTGCTGGTCTTTAAAAAAGGGATTTCTAATACAAAAGCCTGGAAGGAGATGTCATGCCTACGCGATCACAGCAAAGTACCTAGTATGAAAGAAGGAAGAGAATGAGATTTGACCTATGATATCTAATACACCAAGTGTGAGTGGAAGATATTAGAAAATGGGTCAGTCTACCCTTAGTGGATTAGGCCCAAGTCCATGAGGAACTCTGTTGGAGGGAGCAATTTCATTTTTGAAAATAGAAAAACAAGGGATGTGGGAGTTATGGAGATCCCACTCCCCACGCATGCATCTCTCTCGGGTGTGAATAAGGCAGCACAAGGGTGGTTGCATTTTGATATTCCATTCACAAAAACTGAAGGTTGGCTTTTGTGAGACATATACACACTTTCCTACATTCCTCTCCTTTCCTCTCTGCGCATCTCTGTTTCTCTTCCTCCATCGGTGAATTTACTGTGAAATGTACTAGAGTTCATACAAGGTGCTCCAGTTACGTGTGGATATCTAAATGAAAAGAAAATTATCTCAGGTACGCCCGAAAACCTTCAGTGATAAATATGGTCACATGGCATTGCTGAAATTTCGCTGTTATCATCATCTTCCCAACAAATGCTGCATCGGTTTGCCTTTATCTTCTCATCAAACGAATTGATTTTCTTGAGTGATGCCGAATTGACTTTCTTGAGTGATGCTTATAGCTTCTTGTGTTGCTGGAACCATAGATAGCTCTGACATGGATTGTTCTATGGCCGAATAGGTTTCTTCTAACTCAGGATCTTCCCTAATGGCCATCATACCTTGATTGTCTCCAAGTAGAGAGTCAACATTGATAGTATAATTTCTAAGTTGGCTGTGACCAGAAGTATTGTTGAAATGAAATTCCACAAATAAAGGTACGAGGCAATAAGTAGTTTCAACGGTAGTACGTTGGATTGTTGTTTGATAATAAGATATTATTGTAGATGCCAATGAATGTACGTCGTCTTCAGAAAGATAGTCGGGCATAGTTGCATGATGAAATCTAGGAACGTCTTGAAGTAATTCTTCACAAGACATAATGAAATGAAGAGATTGAAACACTTCAAAAGATGTGGTTGCAACCCATATATTTGATGAGAATCTATGATTATGAACTGTAAATCTGATATTGAAACTATCTTGGAATAAGTCTTCCATGATTGAAGTATGAAGGGATGTCGTGATTTCTATCTAAGCACTTCAGTGACCCTATTTATA
This sequence comes from Leucaena leucocephala, assembly GCA_037074615.1. Taxonomy (NCBI): domain Eukaryota; kingdom Viridiplantae; phylum Streptophyta; class Magnoliopsida; order Fabales; family Fabaceae; genus Leucaena; species Leucaena leucocephala. The sequence goes on along the minus strand of CM073515.1, from coordinate 18,097,597 downwards.
CTAAGGCATTAATATGAATAAAATAGAAATAGAGATAAAAAATATGGAAGGATTAGAGATACATAATGATTCGAATTTTATATTAGATAAAGAGTAGATATATATATTGATTTAAATTTTGATAAAACAAAATTATCTTCAATAAAAAATAAAAAAATTAATTATCCTGAGAATTTATATGTCAATCAATTAATTAATTCGAATTATATTTTCTAGAACTCGGAATCAAGCCGTCTTTGATTCTAAATAAATTAAAGTCAAAATACACGATGATATACAAATGCATTTTGACAACTAAGCATAATGATAAGATAATAAGATATTATCCAAGATGCCAATGAATGTATGTGACACAGTTGCTCAAAGAAATCCTAGAACATCTCCAAGTAATTTTTTACTGGACATGATGAATGGAGGATATTGAAACACTTCAAAAGATGTGGTTTCAACCACTATATTTCATGAGAATTTATGATGATAAACTAAAAAGTTATTGATTGATGTAGTAAGTGGTCACGTTACCATAAAAAAGAGAATATAAATTTAAGTCATGCAAAATACATTTATTAAAAGAAATAAAAAATCTTTACGCTTTAAATCTTAAAAAGGAAAAAAGAATATCCTTAACTAAATCAGAAAAAAAACAATAATCTATGATGATGAACTATAAATATGATATTGAAACTATCTTCCATCAAATCTTCCAAAATTGAAGTATGAAGGGATGTCATCACTTCTATATGAGGTTTGAATAATGTCAGACAAATATTAATTAATTCTCTCTAAAAAAGATGATTTTTTTTAATAATAAAATTGGACAATGAAATAGGCATAATGAATCACATAAATAATAGAGATAACAATTATTCAAATCATATATTAGATAAAAAAAAATAGAGATACAAAATGATTATCATAAAGAGAGAGAGAGAGATACGTGGTGATTTAATTTTTCATAAGAATATTTATATTTCTTTAGTCAATTAATTTTCATAACTTTCTCTGGCAAACGAAAAAAGAGGATGACCTCTAAAGAAGATTTTCATAATTTTCATCAATGTGAATTTTAATTGATTCAAATTATAATTTCCCTTAGTCTCATTTGAGTGAGTGTAATGGCCAAAATTCTTTAAGTATATTCATTTATATAAAAATTAAAGAAAATTAAATATTTTCAATAACAAAGTACATCACTGGAATTTTAGAAGACTTACTTTATCGTCATGCAGAGGCACAGAATCTGTAAAATCCTCCTCCTCACTGAGTGCTTCAGGAATGGTTTAGCTTCGATATGACTTCTTTTCCTATTTATATAAAGGCTTCAGGAATTATTTTCTTTTTGAAGAAAAGGGAAAAATACCATAACAATACCTTTTAATATCAAAAGGACAAATTAAGGATCCCAACTAGCATAATCCCAAATTGGTTAGAAGGTATTAATCTCAAATTTTAAAATGCAATTAATTTACTTATATGCCCTTTTTTCTTTTCTCCCTCTCTTTCCCTCTTCTCTCCACCTAATTCCTTAGTCAAGTGTTCTCACCCTCAGTCTCATGTCACTCGCAAGCTCCTTTCTCCATTTCCCTTAGTTTGTAGCTTGGCATCCACACATATTGAACTCCAGCTTCTGGTGCAACCCAAACTCATCGTCACTCTCAAACTCCATCTTCAGGTCATAACTTTGCCCTTTAGTCTCTATCTTTAGGTCACGTTGTCGCCCTTCAGTCCTCGTCTTTAGCATCGCCCTTTAGCTTCAGCAATCCTCACTAGAAAGCACTCTCATTGTGCTATCGAACTCACAATTTGGCCCCTCAACTGATGTCTCGTCTATGTGCTCCCTCTTCTCTCTTCTCTCAATGGGTCAAATATTGTGTTTACCTTTTGTTCTCTCTTCTAATCTTTAGCCTCTATGCTCCCTCTTCTCTCTTTTCTCTTCCTTGAATCGTCATCTTCGCCCCAATGAATAGTGATAAAAACTCAATTTGAGATGTTAGTTGTATAGAAAAAAAATAGGGGTATTTTTATTTCATGCAATGGATGAATACTTATGACTTAAAAATGAATCCCCTAGTTGGATTTGCCAAGTTTGGAAATTGCAAAACAATTAGTTGTTAATGGCATTTTTGAAGTTGTTAAAATGGCTATGGGTGTTATCAATATCGTTTCAAGTGTAGTAAACATCTTAAATAATGCAAAAAGAATGAGTTGTCAATGACATTACCAAAATCGTGAAAATAGTTGGAGATATTGTCAATATACTTATTGGTTAGCCTATAAGATTTCAAAAGATGAGTAGGGAATTCTTTAAAATGTGATTGAGCCTTTTAAGATAACATTTATTGTTTTTTCTCCCTTTACACCTTTACTTTGAGCCTAAAAGAAAAGACCATGATGAAATTTCTTGTGTAACCCACATTTTTCTAACCCTTAACTTGAAACACCATGATTTAGCTTGCTTTGAGATAAATGAAAATCATTTGAGATGTTTGAGATAAATGAAAATCATTTGAGATGGTAAAGAGTGGTAGTGGAAAGTGAAGTTATGAAATGAGTGGGTGTAGAGTTTGTTGAAGTTCAAGAGATTGAGAATCAAGCCATTGTTGTCTTTAATTTTAAATTTGTTATTTAAAACAAAGAGAGAAAAAAGGATTAAAAATACAAAAAATAGTGAAAAATGAAAAAAAGTATATATTGTAGATATTCTCTTGATTTCAAAGAAGGCTTGGTAGTAAAAAGAATCAATTGCTTCTAAGTTTGGGGAAGAAGTGTAAAAATTTGTTAGAGGAACTTGATGTAAGAAGGAAGAAAGGTTTGTTGTGTATGTCATTTATCTCAAGGTGTTTGCAAATTTTTATCCTATATCCCTTTCTTTTAATTACCTTAACCCAGTGGCCAAGTTACAAGCTGAAAAGACTCTATGATTTTGAATTCTTGAAGGGTGAATTTATAGGTAGAGAGGGGCGAAGATTTTATGCTTATGAAATTGTAAGGTTGAAAGTTTGTATAAGGTTCAAGTGTTATATTTGAACTTGATCATAGTAAGAGCAATATCCGTTGATTCTAATCACACACACAAGCTCCAATACTATTGAAAAACTTTTTTTGAGATTATGAATCATGCACTTTTTTGATGCCACATTGATTTCCTTTCTTGTATAATTGCTTGAGCAACCAATGAGGACACTTTCATGCTTGCAATTAAGATAGACAATTTATTGATTCAATGTATTGTTCTATGTTGTACTTGAGGATGAGCAAAAGTTTAAGTTTGGGGGTATGATAACTCATAGAAATTCTTATCTTTCTTGCACACTTTCCCTCACTTTTAAGCATTTTTGGATAGAATTATACATATTGTAGATATTTATTTGGGAAAATGTGCATATTACCTAGCTAACTCAAAAAGATGGATTCATTGGATAAATTGTGAATATTTTGATTAAGCTTAATCTCATAATGATTTTTATTGATTTAGGAGCTTGGGATAGAAGCACACCTCGAATAAAGAGCCACAAGAAACCTTGAAGCAATGGAAAAATAAATAATTGAAGTTTAACGAAAAGGAAGCAATTTAGAGCTCAAAGATATGAAGAAAAGGGCTTCACTATACTCTTTGTTGTGGTCAAAATCACATTTGCCAGGGCCAACCATGAAGAACTGATGAATGGTACTCTCTATATTGATTTCCAAGGCGAGCATGTAGTCTCATTGCATCAATAGCTCACAACTGGAACTTCCCACATTCTCTATACCTTACGTCGTGGAGAACGTACAAAAATTGAAACACTGCGTTTTAGCAGCTGATGAGAAAAAAGTAGGATTTTTATTGAAGAAACCCAAAGGGAATTGACATTCTGCACTTGGAGAGATGAAGATTGAGAGGTTTTGAGTTTGGGAAAGAGGATTTGAAGGCTTGGAGGCTTAGGATTGAAGCAAATTAGTGATTTGGAGCTATAATTCTTGATTTTTCTACTTCTCCATTTATTTTCTCGTTTGATTTTCTAATGAATCATTTTGTTCTTCTTAGTTTGGTTTCTTTGAAGATTATGAGTAGATAAATCTTTCATCTCTAGGGTTATCTTGAACCATTTTATGGATTGAACCATGTATTTATCCCCTTTTATGAGTAATGATGGTTGCATGTATTAATTATAATATATTCTTAATACTTGATCACCATTGGATTGTTTGTTTACTTGAATTAGACTTGAGAAAGTTAGCTTAAGTAATGAACTTGTTTAAAATCATGTTTGACTTAAAATTCCTTTGAGAATTGATGGTTTTATTTAGTTCTATTAGAGATATTGTTCCAAACTTACATTTCTAAGAAAATAGTTGGTTCTTTAACTTAGTTTTCATTAACTGGATCAAGAGATTGGGGATTTTTGTGAAAAAAAGCATTCAATTTTGTCTTGAGAAAACTTAATTAAGTGTTTTGTGTCTTTTGACAAACACATATTATTATTGCTTGTGATTGGAAGGTAATTTTGTTAAGGTTCATGAATTAAAAATGAGATATATGACTTTAGAGGCCTCTTTTATCTTGAAGTGAGAATTCTAAATTAATTCTGGTTAAGTAGCTCTTTAATTTTGCATTAATTCACTCTTTACAATATTGTTTTCTCAAATATTTGATTCCTCAATCTAATTGAAAATATAATTGCAAGAATACACTGTCTTTTGCCTTAATCTATGTGGGAACGACAATTTTTATACTACTTGCACTCGTATGCTTGCAAAAGCTAAACAACAAATAGCTTGGCAAGATGATAATGGGAATTAGATCTCTGATCAAAAGATGTTGAAGAACATGGCCCATGACTTCTTCCAAAAGTTATATTCAAGAAACCTGAATATGGTTGTTGTTTCTGATTGGCCAATGAACTTTTTGTCTCTTAGTAGTAGTCCACTAGCTTTTATCCATAGAGGGGTAATAGGGTTGGAAATTAAAAATGATGCTTTTAAGATGGGCTCTTTTAAAGCTTTAGGTCCATATGTTCTTCAAGCTCACTTTTTTCAATCTCAGTGGAATGATGTAAGGCCTAAGGTTTGCAACTTGGTTTTTGAAATCTTCAAAGAGCCTACTACTAAACTCATGGAATTTAATATAGTCTTGATTCCAAAGGTTGACCACCCTATTGTTCTAAGGGATTTCAAACCCATCTCTTTATGTAATATGTGCTTCAAGATAGTTAGCAAATTGCTAGCTAATATATTGAAGGTGTAATAAATTTTCTGGTGATGCCAAACCAATGTAGCTTTATAAAGGGTCGCCAAAGTTGTGATAATATGATTGTTGTGTTAGAATGACAGTTTCACCCAAAAGGGTTGTGAATTGGGTGATATTAACAATTTTAAAAACTTAATTGAAAACTTAAAGAATGAGTTTAGAAAGATTTTATTGAGAAAAACAGATAAATGAGAGATATTGCATAGAGACAATTTATACCGATTCAGTTCAAATACTTGGCCTACATCTAGTCCTTAGAGCTCCTTTGAGTGTTTCACTATTCTCTAAGATTTAGGGGCTCTTGGTGCCTCAGTACATTATTAAGAAATATCTCTCTCACTTCTTCTTACTTCCTGTAAAGTTACAATCCTACTCAAGAGTCTTACTTTTGAGTATCTCAGATAATAAATGATCTCTAGTAAAGTAATTATGATAAGTAATAAAGATCAAGTTCTCTAAGTTTCACTCTCAAATAGTAAAGGCTCCATCTAGAGAATAGAAAACAAAGTATATTGAATGCTGTAATGAATGCTTCAGTAAATGTTGTTCATTCGTGTTTGTTGAGCTTCTTTTTTTCTCTCCAATATTTGCTTTGGCTTCTTTTATAGTTGAGTCATTTGAAAATCTGTTAGATTCATTGATGTAGCCGTTGAAAAATAGAGCCATTGGTTACTAACGGTTGAAGAATTTAATACATTATGACAGATTTTGCTTTTTGATAATTTCCTTATTTTATCTTGGTTTTGCCTACAATTGATCTAGAAATGTGTTGTTTAAGCATAGATCAATTAATTCATAACATTTTGGATCTAAACATCAAAGTATGGTTTGAAAATCTTTTAGAAGAACAATTGAATTTATTGAAGTGTTTATCGAAAAAGGGTTTCAATAAATGTCAAACATTTTGTTTTAAAACATATTGACTCTTACCAAATAATATTTCGATAACCAGCCTTATTGAAATATCTTTTAAAAAATAACATTTTGATAGTAGAAGCTTAATTTAGATTTATCAAAATACTCATTGAGAAAACTCTTTTTAAAACTTCAATATAATAGTCAATTTATCGAAGTTTTCTTCGATAAATATATTTATTAAATAGTTCTTCAATAAATGTTGACATTGAAATCAATTGTCTGACTTTAAAACTTTCTTTGATTTTTTAAATCTTGTGTAAATATTTCAAAACCAAGAATTTCTAAGATCATTTTTCAAGGCAAGTCATAAGATCATTCTTGAATTGATTTATAAGTTGTCAAAATTGTTTAACAGTTTAGAGCTTTGGTTTAAAAATGAATTTTCTTTATTTATAAAAGTGTTTATTGATACATTATCGATTAATACTTTGATAAATGAAGCTTAAAATAGACTTCATAACAGCTTTATCCTTATTTATTGAAGAGCTTATCGATAAATACTTCAATAAATATCTTTTGAAAATAGACTTCACAAGATTTTAAAAACTAAGTTAACTAACTACCTTTATCAAAGTCTTTATCGATAAATGCATTTATTGATTAATGCCTTGATAAATTCCTTTTGAAACAGATTTTATAATTGAGTTAACTTCTTATTTATCGAATGGCTTATCGATAAACACTCTTATCGATAAGCTTATAGAAAAATAAACTATGTAAAATTAGATTTTGAATTGCTATCATTAAAATAATTTTTCATAATCAAAACATAGAGTTTAACATGTTGTACAAGAAACAATTCATACAGTGAGAACCAAGAGAACTGGCAAAGGCTTCATGTCTATTAAAGTTGATATGGAGAAGGCTTATGACAGAATGGATTAGAATTTCCTTTGTTTCACCTTTCAGAGTTTATAATTGAATAATGATTTCATTCACCTTGTCTTGAACTGTGTCACCTTAGGTTCGATGAGGGTGTCCTATAATGGTTCTTCTTCTAAGACTTTTCTCCCTACTAGAGGTGTTCTACAAGGGGATCCCATTAGTCCCTACCTTTTTATTCTTTGCATGGAAAGGTTGGGTCAACTCATTAAACACAAAATGGACAAGGGGAGATGGAAACCTATGCTATTGGTGTAGGGGGGCCTATGATTTCACATCTTTTCTCTACTGATAACCTTGTTCTCTTTAGTGAAGCTTCACATAACCAAATGGAAGAAATTCATGACATCATGCATTTCTTTTATAGAGTTTTGGGCCTAAAGATTAATTTGCAAAATTCTAGAATCTATCTCTAGAGATGCCCTTTATAGATGTGCAAATAGTTTTAGCCATACCTTAGGTATAAATCTTACTACTGATCGAGGAAAATATCTAGGAGTTCCTCTAGTTCATAAAAGGGCAGTTAAAGTCACATTTTCTCCTCTTATTCAGAAGGCTTAAGAGAAGTTAGCCAATGGGAAAGGAAGGTTCCTAAGTATGACGGGGATGACACATCAAGTTAGTTCTTTCTTCTTTGCCTTATTACCATATGCAAACTCTCATGCTCCTCAATGAGTTTTACTTGACATTAAGAAGTTAAGTAGGAATTTATTTTGGAATCAGAGCGTAGAAATAAGGAAAATGCATCTCATTGCGAGGTATAGCATAAAAACGAATAAGAAATGAGATGGTTTAGATATTAAAGGCCTTCACTATTAGAATGTGGTTTTCATCATGAAACTTTGTTAGGGATTACTTAATTGACCAGATGTCCTTTTAGGTTAAATGTCTCTGTAGTAAATATGCTTATGGGGATGGGAAGTTTCCTAAATTTTCAAAAAGAATAAATCAATCCACAGTTTGGAATGGTATTGTTTCTATATGGGACATGTTTATAAAAGGAGTGCGAAGTAAATTGGTCAATGGTTCAAATACACAAGCTTGGAGAGAAAGATTGTCTCCCCTAAATCAACCCCTCATTGACTATATGATAGAAATTTCCATTTACTAGACCCTAAAGCAAAAGTTAATCATTTTATAACTAATAGTGGTACTTGGCATTGGGATAAGTGGAAGACTTTTCTACCTAACTGGGTTCTTTAGAAGATCCATTCAATTCAACCTCCTACGAAGTTAGGAATATATATGTTCTATTAGAGGAATATGATAGATGGGAACTTTAGTGCTAAAACAGCCTACCATTTAGTTTCTCCTAATCATGACATCTTGATGGATTCTATTTGGCAGAAAATATGGCAATGGAATATCCCAGAGAGAGCTAAATTGTTTAAGTGGTAGGTGTATCATGAGAGAATTCCCACCTATCTACTTAGAACAAAACATGTTCCATCTAATCATCATGAGTGTCTTTTTTAGTGTGATAGTGAGGAATCAATCATACATGCCTTACGAGATTGTGAGTATGCTAGTAGAATGTGGATGCCTATTATTAACCCTATTTATATCCTCATATTTTTTAGTGGTGATTTGTAGAACTTGGTAAATGACCCTAGTTCAAGAAAACTATCATGATGGCCTTGGAATAGGTTTTTGGCTTAGTTTGCTAGTTAATTTGGAAGAGCTAGTGTAAGAAAGCATTTGATGGTGTTAGTGAGAAACTAAGAGATTTGGTGTAATGCTATTTCCTTCAACTGACAGAAGTTGTAGAGAATGGGAGATTTAAACACAATATTTCAAGTACCGAATAGAGCTAATTGCAAATGGAGACAGGGTGAGTTTGTTCGTCTTGATGTATATAGCTTAATAGCTAACCAAACATATATGGCCTTTGGTAGAGTTGTACGAGATGAACAAGGGATTTGGGTATTAGGATTTGAACAAAATCTAGGTTATGCAACCCCTACTATAGTAGAATTACATGCCTTTCATACAGGTTTGCTTCTATGCGAAACAAGGAACTTATCTAAGGTTTAATTATTTACAAATTTATTAGAGGCAGTTCATACATTATTAACTAATTATGGACCATCTCATCCTTTGACAAATATGATTAGCCATATTAGATCACTCATTTATTCTGATTAGGACTTCGAGATTTGTTATACACACAGGGAAGCACTGAAATGTGTAGATTATCTTGCCAACAATGGCCATGATTCTAGCATTAAAGTGAGTTATCTTCAGAATTACTAAAAGGGTACAAGGCTATAAAATATGAAGGATAAAGGAGAAATTATATAATTTTATTGGGGTTGATATTGTAAGAAAAAAATTTCTCTCACCTCCTTTCCAAAAAAACTACTTTTGGAAGGGAGGCTACAAAGGAAAAAGGAGGGGAGCAGAGCACTGTATCTTTGAATCAAGTTATTTGTGATACGTTATGCGTCATTTATTCTCCATTGATTTAAAGCTACTATAGATTAGTTTGTTTCTTCTTTTCTTTCTTTAGTCCATATAAATTAGGCATATGTATGATTATTCATTAGAGTTAGAAGCGATAAAAGCATAAAATTCATAATTTCTTTTATTCATTTAGCATTTTTGTTTGCTCTTTTGTCTTTTTGCTAATAAAGTGGCATCAGATTCATCTTTGATCCATTGGGCAATAGAATGAAAAGTGAGGTTTATGTCCATTGGGTATTTGAGTGAACACTTTTTGGGGTTGAGCAAAAATTTTTCTCTACTTTCTTTCGGTGTCCGTGAGCAAGGTAAACACATAAGAGAGAGAGAGATTAAAAATGAAGAAGCAAATAGCTTTGAATACTAGTGATATTTCTTCTTCCTTTTCACAGCTACTCATACCGATTTTCATAGGTAAGTATGAGTTTTGGATCATAAAAATGAAGACTTTGTTCATGTCTCAAGACCTTTCGAACTTGGTAGAGTTTGGCTTTATGGACCTTATTGATCCAGATGAGGAGACTATAGAAAGATTATAAGAAACCAAAAAGCACAATGCCAAATATTTGTTCTTCATTTAGCAAGGTGTCAATGAGACAATTTTTTAAGAATTACAATAGCAACTATGTCACTAGAGGCTTGGAAATTTTGAAGAAGTTTCAAGGTTCCTTAAAAGTAATTATGGTAAAATTGCAGACCTTCCATCGTGACTTGGAAACTGTCTATGAAAAATAGTGAATCTATTTAGACTTATTTATCTAGAGTATCTTCTCTTGTTAATATGATGAATTCTTATGGATAAAATATTTCTGACGATATTGTTGCAAAAGTTTTAAGGAGTCTTACTCCAAAGTTTGAACATATTGTTGCTGCAATCAAGGAAGCATATGAGTTGTCTGATTACTCATTTGATGAACTAATGAGTTCTTTACAAGCGCGTGAAGAAAAGTTACTCAGGTCTAGTGAAAAGCATGAAGAAAAAGCTTTTCAAGTGAAGGTAGAGATGCAAGAAACTATACTAGTCGTGGTCAAGTAGATATGGCAGAGGCCATGGAAGAGGTGGAAGAGGCCAAGGAAGTCGTTAAGGAAAAAGAGGTTTTAAGAAAGAGAAGAAAATCTTTCATTGCTATTATTGCAAAAAGGCAGGTTATAAAGAAGCTTTCTATTGAAAAAATATAAGGATGAAAACAACTAAGCCAATTTTACAGAATAAATAGATGCTAAAAATAAGCAATGTGTGGCCTTTTTTGTTAAAAGAGAAAACTAAAGATGTTAGGTTTTTGGACAATGATTGTTCCAACCATATGATTAGAATGAAGTCTTTTTTTAAAGAACTTGATGAGTCTCAAAATCAAATATACCCCTTGGTGACAACAAGCATATTCAAGTTAAAGGCAGAGGTATTGTTGGCATTAAAACCAATCAAGGTAATGCTAAAATTGGTCAGGATGTGATGCATGCTTCTAGTCTATCTCATAATCTGCTTAGTATTGGGCAATTAATTACTAGTGGATATTTAATTTTATTTAACGATGGTTGCTTCATTTTTTATGATAAAAAAAATATGGATATATCATAGCTACAATTTCGATAGCTAAAAATAAAATGTTTCTATTAGATGTTTCAATGTTTGAAAAGTATGCTTTGGTTGATAGTGGTGCTAATGAGACTAGATTGTGGTATTTATAATATGGGTACCTAAATATCACTAGTTTGAAGTTGTCAAATAAAAAAGAAATAGTTTCTGGTTTACCAAAACTTGATTCTCTTGACTTTTATGAAGGATGTGTTTATGGAAAGCAAAATAAAAGGCTTTTTCATGTAGATAAGGCTTAGAAAGCCTCTGAAAGTCTTTAATTAGTGCATGCTGATTTGTGTGGGCCTATGAGCATGGAATCTCTTGGTGGTAGTCAATATTTTTTTCTATTTTTATAACAAAAACATATGTTATACTATTTACTGATGATTTCAGCCGTATGTCTTAGGTTTACTTCTTGGAAAACAAGTCTGAAGCTTTTGATAGGTTCAAGAAGTTCAAAGCTTGTATGGAAAGAAAAAGTGGTCTTCTAATAATGAAACTACTAATAGATAGAGGAGGTGAATTTGTCTAAACTATTTTTAGGAATTATTATAAGGAAAATAAATTTGCAATGATCTTATAGCACCATATACACTAGAACAAAATGTAGTTGAAAGGAAAAATCGTACTATAGTAGAGATGGCTATAAGAATGATGCAAGAGAAACATCTTCCTATTTATTTTTAGGTAGAAGCAGTCACAACAGCTGTATACCTTCAGAATTTGTCTCCTACAAAAGTTGTTAGAAACTGAACACTGTATTAAGTTGGACAAGTAGAAGACCAATAGTAAGCCACTTAAAAGTTTTTGGTTGTATAGCTTATAGTTTAATTAAAACTCATTCTCAAAAATTTGATGAGAAATCTAAAAAATATGTTTTTGTTGGTTATTGTTATGAATCTAAAGCATATAAGCTATATAATCCAATAAGTGACAAAATTACTATCAACAAAGATTTGGTATTTAATGAAGGTACAAGCTGGGATTACAGTGATAAACATGTTCAACAAGATATTCTTATAGAAATTTCTCGTGGAAGAGTAAGAAACACTTAGTAGAAACTCTTTCTCAATAACTTCTAAAGAATTTTCTGCTACATCAATTCCATTGAAAAGGTTAACAAGAGCCAAAAAAGCCAAATCCCAAATATACTAGTGACATATATAATTGTCAATTTGCTCTTATTGTTTCATATCCATTACATTATGAAGAAACAATTGAAAAGGAAGAATGTTAAAGAGCAATGGTGGAAAAGATAAATTCCATTGAAAAGAATGGAATATAGGAGATGGTGGACTTACTAGAAGGCAAAAATGCAATTGGCTTGAAGTGGGTGTTCAAGACAAAGTTTGCTATAGATAAAAGCTTACAAAAGCACAAAGCTAGTCTTATGGCAAAAGGCTATGCACAACAATATGATGTTGATATTGAAGAAACCTTTTCTCCATTAGCTTAATTTAAAACTAAGACTAGTTCTAGCATTGATTGCACACCTTGTTTGTAAAAAATGGGGTCTATGAGAAGTGAAACTGAGTCTACCTTGTTTATAAAAAATAAAGATAATTATTTCATCATTATTTTTTTTATGTTGATGATATCATTTATACTAGATCCTATAATGTTCTTGTGGAAGAATTTAAGTTTCAAATGATGAATAAGTTTAAAATGTCAGATATGGGTTAATTACATTATTTACTTAGGCTTGAAGTTCATCAATAAATTTAGCAGGCTTAATTGAAAACCTGTAAATACTCCTATGAATATAAATGAAAAGTTGCAGTAAGAAGATGGAGGAGAGATGATAGATGCAAGAATATTTATAAGCTTGATTAAAAGCTAATTTATCTTACTCATACAGACTTGATATTGTATTTATTGTTAGTTTTATTTCTAGATTTATGCAATAACCTTTAACAGTCCATTATGGAGCTATAAAGAGGGTCCTGCTATATTGCTAAAACTTTAGAGTATAGCATTTGGTACTTTAAAGTCTGTAATTCCAGGTTAAGTGGGTACAAATAGTGATTAGGCAAGCACACTAAAAGATAGATGAAGTATTTCAACAAATATTTTCACTCTAGGCTGAGAAAGGATAAATTAGAGTTCAAAAAAATAGCTATTGTAACATTGTCAACCTCATAAGCTAAATTTTATACAACAACTTCAACAGCTCATCAACTATTTGGATAAAAAGAGTGCTAGTAGATCTTTAACAAGAGTAGGAGGGACCGACATAGATATTTTGTGATAATAAAGCAATTATCTCTATGACAAAGAATCCAACATTTTGTAGCTAACCTAAGCATATTGATATCCATATCATTTCATTCGTGATTTGGTAGCAAAGGAGAAGCATTGGAAATTGCAACACATAAGAGCCATAAGCTTATGTTTTGACTAAGGTTTAACTAAAGGAGAAGTTCTGCTATTTTAGAAGACTACTTGGAGTCTGTAGCTTTAAATTAAGGGGAACTGTTGAAGGCTGATTCAAAGTCTCAGTAAATTTCTACTTTTAGTTTTAGGATTTGTGAAACAACCTTAATCCGATGTTGCCTTGGGGTTACTTCAAAATTTTAAACCAAGAATTGCGTATAGTACAACATCAGGTCATTCTCTTTGAGAAGCCAAAATCTAAAAAATAGATTTCTAAGTAACTAAATACAATACAACCTAAGTTAGAAAATTAGATTTGTTTTAATTAACTAACAACTAAATGCAATGATTTAAAAATAAATTTAAATAAAATATTTTTGATATTTTTAATTTAAAAGAAGGAATAATGAATGATAATAATTGAATAGAATAAATTCGAAGGTAATTGATAATAAAAGCAATCCTCCAATTCAATAACATAGGCAACCATAGTTTCAACATATATGAGAGTTATAAATAATGAATTGAGAATTATAATTTAGCTTTTAATCCAACAACCGAGCCACATCGAATTGTCATAAAATATTTTTCAAAGTTCTAATTTATTAACTGCTACCAAAATAATAAAATATAACTAAGGATATTAAAAACCAATACTCAATTATAACTCAATAATTCATAAAAATAGAATTTAAGCCAACAAAAGACACAACGATCTAAGAATTCAAGCCACTTTAAAAAATTATAAAATATTCACAATAATCTCAATACAATGTATGACCAAGATCAAAGTAAATGAAATTAAAGTTAATTAAAAAAATAAGCCAAATACCAAGCAAAAATTTAGTCACAATAATCCTCAATAAATACAAATAAATTATTATAAACATTTAAAATTAATCCTAAGACCTAGAAGTCATTATATAATTATTGGGTAGAGAATTATAGTAACTTATACTCTCCTTTAAGATCTCAAACTCATGCCTTTGCCATTGAATTAGAGAATTAGGATGAACTAACCATGCATGGCCATAGAGATCGACGCCAACTTCAAGCTTTTACTGAAAGACATGATTAACACCCAAGAGGAAACAGAGGTTGTTGCTATAACCATTATTGCTCGTGTTGTCTTCTTTATGAGCATCACTGTTCTAGTGTGTTGAGGATGGAATGATGATGATGATGATGATGGTAGCGTGGTTGGCAGCTGCGTCTGTGCATTTATGGATGAAGGGTTTTTTGTCACTGCCTTATGAAGGGTCTATGGATGAATGAATTTTAGTGGTTCCTGTGCATGTGTTTCTTTTCTCTTTTGTTCTATGTCCCTCTGAATTACTAAAGAATGCAACCTAAAAAAGTAACCTAATGGGCCAAATTGTAAGGTTTGGTCCATTGAGTTTCTATATGTAATTTATAAATCTGTGGTCCTTTGTTGTCATTTATAAATTCTGATTTCTCCTAAATTCATGAAATACAAAATCATAACAATGTACTATCTTTTATTCTAAAAATAATTGTTTAGGATAAATAATAAAAATATAACAATTATGCCCTTGTGAAGTACTAATTCAATATAAGGCATATTGATTCAATTAGTGCACAAATAATATAATTAAGGACCAAAATGTTAACAAAATCCTACTAAAATGATATGAATAAATATATAAAAATATGGGTTTGTTAACTCCCCCACACTTAGCCTTTTGTACTCCTAGGCAAAATATCACTCAAGGGAATCCAACAATTAAACTTAATGCAAGTAAACATAAAATTGACAAGGTAAGAATATGCCATCAACTCAAGCAACTTCTATCCCTAATCAATCAATAGTCATGGAATGCTTCGATGCAAGGAAAGTAACACAAGACATCGCAAGATAGAGGAAGTGAAACATAATAGAACTCTCATAGGTATAAATGTCTCACTCAACTCTCAATAATATAGGGAATTTTCACTCATTCCACCTAAATTAGCACCTACCATAGGCTTGTAAAGATTCTACCATTCTCCACCACTAACATACCATAGATTCATAATCAAGGGACTTTATTAGGTTATAATGTTGGTGAAAGGCTAATGAATGGATGGAATGAAATGTAGAACAAGTTTAATACATGAGTATTAAGAAATAGCTCAAGGCAAGCTAATATGTGACTATCCAATGAACAATAATCTTTACTCTTGAACCATTAAAGGATGCCTTATTTCAAACTTTATTCCTTGTTGCCAATGTTTTTTCTTTTTTGTCTCTCTCTCTTTATTTTTACTTCTTTCTTATTTTTTTCTGCACATTGTCTTCTCTTTCTTGTCTTTTCTAT
The DNA here is from genome assembly GCA_037074615.1 of Leucaena leucocephala. Lineage (NCBI taxonomy): Eukaryota > Viridiplantae > Streptophyta > Magnoliopsida > Fabales > Fabaceae > Leucaena > Leucaena leucocephala. The sequence continues at coordinate 18,081,837 of CM073515.1, read as the reverse complement.
TTCTTTTCTCCCTTTTTTTTTGTTTTTTTGGCAAACCTAACTCAAAAATGATAAAGTTAGCAATATCAATAGTGCACATTTAATCATGAAGAACATATTATAACTCATGCGAAGCACTTGTTCAAAATTAATGGAATGAAATGAAAGTGATGGGCTCAAAGGATGGTCAATTGAGATGGCTTGTGTTTAGGTAAAAGGGTTTAGAATTGAATGCCCATATCATGCTTATAAACCCAGGTAATAATATAGCATTGAAAAAGAATTTAGACAAGTTCTAGAGGTTAACCAAAACTAAGTAGAAATCACACAAGATAAGAAAGAAAATTAAGGTTCAATAATCCTTCCAACAAGGCTTTCTCTAAGATTTTTTCCTCCCTATGATCAAGCTATAAAACAAGGTTAATAACACTGCATCAAAAACACTCCACTATGCTAACTAATTTAGAATAGAAAAATGCTCAAGGCAAAATTATATTCTTACCTAGACATGCCAATGCTTACATGCATAAAGAAATAAAGATTTAAAAATTATAAAGCCCAAAGATTGAAAAAGTCAAGTCATAATGTGGGAGCTACAGTGAAAAATATTAGCTCATACAGTAGTGAAAAACCCGATCAATTAAGCTCAACAGGTTCAAAATTTTTGAATTTTTCATATTTTAGCGATGCAATAAGCAATGGCAACACAAATTAGTAAAAGCAATCCCTCCCCTCAATTAAACCATGTGTTGTCCTAAACGCATCACTAAATCATATATCCAAAGGAGAAAGGAAAATGATTAAAGAGTTATGAGCTAAAAGGGGAGATTTATTCAAAGAAAAATTAACAAAAACTAAGAAATCTTTAAAATACAATCTATTTTAAGAAATTGTTAAAAGACATAAAGCAAATAAATCTAAGACTACTGTGATGGTTCCTCCCTATACTTCTCCTAACTATCTTAGCAAATAAATATTACTAGCAATACTAGAGAAAGTAAAGGAGAAATGTAGAAAAGAACAATTGTGCAATTAGGGAGGTCTCTAATTCTCATGGTATTGCTTAAGTAGATGACCGTTGGCTTGTGAAACATGACCTGTTGCTTCATCCACCAGCTCTAACGTACCAAAAGAATGTACTTTGGTAACTCTAAAAGGTCCCTCCTACTTAGTGACAAACTTCTTGTGCATCAACTTCAACCAGACCTTAAACTTTAAACCTTGTCACCTTCATGGAATTGTTTCCTCAAAACCTGTTTGTCATGAATCATTTTCAGCTTATCTTTTTAGATTCTAGCGCTATCATAGGACTCGGGTCTCATCTCTTCAAGCTTTTGAAGTTGTATCGTCCAATTTTTAAGTGTGGATTCAAGGTCTGCATCACATACATTGATCGCCCAATAAGATTTGTGATCAATCTCTATAGGTAGATAGCAAAACTTGCCATAGAACAACCTAAAAGGAGACATGCCTTTAGGGGTTTTGTGGTATAGCAAAATGTTCCTTCTCGATGGTGGTATAATTCACTTGAGCGGGGTCAAGTGTCTTAGAGGCATAGGCTATCACTCTAGATCGCGTATCCTCCCTCTGACTAAGCATAACACCTACTGCAAAGTTAGAAGAATCACAAGAGAGTTCAAAAGGCAAATCCCAATTAGGTGCAGTGAGAATAGGAGGTGAAACAAGAAAGGATTTCAAAGAGTCAAAGGCATGTCTACATTTATTATCAAAGTGAAAATCAACATATTTTTTCAATAGTGTAGAAAGGGGTAAAGTTATTTTACTAAAATCTTTTACAAAACGTCGATAAAACCCGACATGCCCCAAAAAAGACCTCAAATCTTTAAAACAAGTAGGATAGGGAAGTAAAGAAATGATTTCAATCTTGGCTATCAACCTCAATCCCCTTTTGAGAGATGCGGTAACCTAGCATTATGCCACTATCTACCATGAAATGACATTTTTCATAATTCAAAACTAACTTTTTCTCAATACATTTATCAAGAACATGTTCAAGACTAAGCAAATAATCATCAAAGCCATCACCATAAATGGTAAAGTCATCCATGAAAACCTTCATATTATGCTCCAATAAATCACTAAAGATCGCCATCATACACCTTTGAAAAGTGCCTAGAGCATTACACAACCCAAATGGCATCCTTTGATACGTGTAGGTGCTAAAAGGACATGTAAAAGTAGTATTGTCTTGATCTGCAGGTGCAATCGGTACCTAGAAATATATAGTGAGATTTACCATATATTCTTTCCAACATTTGATCAATAAAAGGTAATAGAAAATTATCCTTCCTAGTCCCTTTATTCAACTTGCTATAGTTTATACACATTCTCCAAGCATTCTGAACTCTTGTTGGAATAAGTTCATTACTCTCATTTTTCACTACTGTGATACTGCTCTTCTTCGATACTACATGTATCAGGCTCACCCACCCACTGTTAGAGATTGCATATATGATCCTATGACTCAATAATTTAGATACCTCCTTTTTAATCACATCATGAATAAGAAAATTTGACTTCTTTGGTGGCAGCTTAACTGACTTTGACCCTTCAGCTAAAAGGATTTTGTGTGTGCAAACCAAGGGATCAATCTCTGCTATATCCTCTAAAGACCAACCTATAGCCCTTTTGTACCTTTTCAATACTTAAACTAATCTCTCTTCTTCATAACTACTCAGATAACTGGAAATAATAACAAGAAATTACAATTATCAGCAAGAAAGACATATTTCAAGTTAGAGGGCAGGGGTTTCAATTATAAATTAGGGGGTTGCACAATAGAAGGAATCATCTTTGTTATATCAAGTGCCTTTAGTACGAGTGGTGTGTTTATATGGCTTAGGGAAGGATATATAAGCTCAGTATGGTGTATATTTCCCCTACTTCCTGACTCAGTGCCTCTATCAGATGACTTAAAGTTAGGAGAGTTAGGGTCATTCTGATAAATAGAAAAAGAGAGTAAATTAAAAGTGAGAGTAGGATTAGAAAGGACTAAGGCAGTAAAAGAATCACTGTTATCCTCTTCTAATGTTCTAGCACTACTCAAGGTGAAAGCTATATTCGTAGCTCATGAATTAACCTTTTTATCATTAGTTCCTACAAAATCAAGAAATATACCTTTCTCAAGGCTATCAAGTATAGAATCAGCAGTAATATCATAGTCAAAGCAATATGATACATCAAAATAATGAGTAAAAGAAAGCTAATTATCTATATATCTCTAAACAACAGACACATGATATGTCACCTTCACATGCACAGAAATGAGAAGGGTAGGGGAAGATAGACAAGTAAAAACATTATCCTACTTCACAACCATGTCATACTAGTGAGATTCATTCATATCAATCTTATGTAAGTGGTCCACATCATGACATTCAATCGAACTAATACCCAAATAAGAGAAATCTACATAACCATGATTCATAGCTTCTGAAAGATTAAATTACACTTCTTGATCCCTAATCCCCATAGTGATAAGACTCTTTTTTATGTTAATTATGGTCTTAACAGTTAGAAGGAATGGTCTTCTTAAAATCAGAGTACTCTCAGTGGGTAGGTCATTAGTCATATCAAGGACATAAAAGTCAACTAGCAAAACAAGACTTTTGACTTGCACGATAATATCTTCAAGAATGCCTTTAGGGTATCTTACCGTCCTATCAGCTAGGCCAAGCACTACACTAGTGTCTTTTAAAACTTTAATACCTAAGGTCTTAGAAATAGAGGTTGGCATGATATTAATTACTGCACCTAAGTCAAGTAGGGCATAGGAAACTGTAGTTCCACCTATGGTACAAGGAATAGTACAGGAATATGGGTCTTTACATTTAATAGTCAACTGTGGCTTAAACAAGGCATTAACACTCAACCCTAGTTGAATTCTCTCTCTATGCCTATACTTTCTCTTATTTATACATAGGTCTTTCAAGAATTTAGCACACTTAGGTTTTTTTTTAATCAATTCAAGCAATAGCACATTAACCTTAAGTTTGCTAAATATTTCAAATAATTCATCATTATCTTTCTTTTCAACAATATTTTTATTAACCAAATAAGAATTTGAAAAGGCAAGTCATGAATATTTACCTCATCATCCTTAGAGTCAGAAGGAGATCATTTCTCCATTGGTCCCTTTATGATAGTTGTTGCCTCTTCATTATTTTGCACTATTGGTTATTTCTGGCATAACTCCAAGAGCTTCTTTTCTTGTAGGCCTTCAGATTGGATAGAAGTTTCTTTCTCAGCTTGGGGAGTTTTTGAGTAGTTTTAACAGGAGGAGTCTCAACTTCTATTTCCTCATCAACCTACTCTTCATCCTCTTCATGTTCTTTGAATTGTACATTCTTCGCCCTAATTTTCTTATTACTTCTCAGTGTGATTACATTCAAAGATTTATGATTTATCACTATGTTTGAGGATATAGAACCACTGCTCCTTGCTTGTTGTTCACTTAAGTTATTGGTGAATTGAGTAAAAAAAGTGTTCAAATTCTCAAGCTTGGTCTCAATTTGCTCCAATTTAGAGAACACATTTTGTAGATATGAGTCCATCTTATTCTCCATAGCATGTAACTTAGCCTCAATTTGTGACTTTTGATTATCAAACTTTGAATTAAGTTCAGTAATACCTTTCACAATCATACCAAGTTCATTACCTCCAGAAAAAGAAGATGATGCCCCTTGATTAGACACCACTTGATTTGAGAAATTCCCTTGAGGTTTGCCTTGATTCCCACCTCATCTAAAGTTAGGTTGATCTCTCCAACCTAGATTATAAGTGTTAGAGTAGGGATACCTTTTTTGATATTGGCCATTCCTATTTTGGTATAGGGAAGAAACCTCTTCATATCAAGAACAAGTAGTAGAGGCATGCATCATTGACCCATAATATTCACAACCAGCAACTATAGCTTAAGAGTAGCCCATTGAATTAACCTGCTTGGCATTCATATTATTCTCCAAAATAATGAGTCTTTTCTCTACAGCCACCTAGTCTTATGTTTCTTTCTCTAATTCATCATGAATATTCTAGTCAACCTCCTGAATAATAAAAGGAATCTTGTCTGTCCCATGTTTCTTCCTTTTGTATGTTTTGGCAGCAAAAGTAAACATATCATTACCCACCCCTAAAAGTTTCACCTTGTCCTCAAGGGGAAAATAAGGGAATTGTGATGCAAAGGTAGACATTGCTTCCTATGAGTTTTCAAACTCTTACCTATCCTTCCATTTGACTAATACCTCCAACTGGTCATTCAAAAGCTTGTGAACCTTGTGGATGTCCTCTAGTTACACTTTTAGTTCTAAATTGTTAGATAATTCATTAGGGGTAATGGAAATCACCACGGTAGGATGAACAAATAGTTTTAAGGTTAGAAACATTAAACATTGGGTGAATTCGAGCTGTAGATAGTAATTCCAACTAGTATACCACTGGTCCCACCTTTTCTAAAACTTTAAAAGGGCCATAGAAGAGAGGACAAAGCTTCTCATTAACTCTTTAAGCTAAAGTGTGTAATCTAAAGGGTCAAATTTTCACATAAACTTGATCACCAATCTTATACTGGACATCTCATTGATGTTTATTAGCTTGAGTCTAAATTTTTTGCTATTCTCTAGGTAAATTCTCTTGCAAGTTGGAAATGATTATATTGAGATCACTAATCTGTTAGTTGACTTCTTCAATAGCAGTGGGCTCATCTTGTAGAGTAAGAAAAGAGGGATGGTCTTTTCCATATATCGCCTTGAAAGAAGTCATATTGGCAGCACTGTGATATAAAGTATTATACTAATACTCAGCCCAAGAAAGCTATTGTGCCTATTGGGTTGGTTTCTTACTATAGAAACAATGAAAATAAGTCTCTAACTAGCAATTTATCACCTTATTCTATCTATCAGTATTCGGATGATAAGCGGGGTTAAGGCATAACTTTGTTCTAGCTTGGTTGAAAAGTTCCTTCCAGAATTGACTAAGATCGATATGAAACTATGGTTTTAGGAAAATCATGTAGCTTAATGATCTCCTACATGAATAAGTCAGCGACATCCTTTGATATAAAAGGATGAGAAAGTGGTAAGAAATGGGCATATTTGGTGAATCTGTTGACTACCACCAGAATTGTGTCATATTTCTTAGATTTTGAAAGCCTAGAGATAAAATGCATTCTAATATCTTCCCATATTTGATAAGGAATAGGGAGTGGCTACAGTAAACCCACTGGCAACATAGCTTGGCACTTGTTCTTCTAACAAATATCACATTGAGCCACATAATTATGAATTATAAGTTTAATTCCTTCCCAATACACTACTTGAGCCATACATTTATAGGTAACAAGTCCTTATTACTACTGGGCTGAGTAATGAGTTGTTGTATGATTTGGCTAAGCTTCTCATTAGAATGTACCTCTCTTTCCCAATCTTCTATGTCATTATGCTACCATATAGGAAACCCATTTAGCTCAAGTTTCTTATCAGATTCTTCCTGCCTTGAAAGGGCATCCACTACTAGTTTTTCTTTCCCAGTCTTGTAGCAAATTTTAAACTTGAATCCCATCAATTTTGAGACCCAATTTTGCTGATTTTCCTTAACTATACTCTATTCCAATAGATATTTAAATGTCTTCTGGTCTATTCTGATGATAAATTTCTATCCCCACAAAAAGTGCCTCTACTTCTTGACTGCCATTACTATTGCCATGAGTTCTCTTTCATACACAGAACTCTATTGTGCCTAGTTCAATAATTTTTTTACTAAAATATGCCACTAGTCTGCCATTCTGTATCAAAATAACACCTACCATAATACCAAAAGCATCAGTCTCAACCTCAAAAGGAAGGGAAAATTTGGTATATCAAGTATAGTAAGGGTTAGGGTTATCATCACTGTTTTGAGTTATGTGAAGGCCTCCTCAGCTTCATCAATCTATTTGAATGCATCATTCTTTAACAAATTAGTAAGTAGACTAGCTATCTTGCCATAATTCTTCACAAAGTGCCTATAATACCCGGTGAGCTCTAGGAAACCCCTTAAGGATTTCACATTCTTAGGCTTAGGCCACTTCAATATGCTGTCCAACTTCACAAAATTTGCTTGAACTCCTTCTTTTAAGATGATGTGTCCAAGAAAGTCTTAGTTGGGTATAGCTACAGTTTTCAAGTTAATCACCAGTTGATTCTCTTTCAAGAGAGTTACTATAGTATGCAAATATTTCAAATGAGAATATAAATCACTATTGTGTATAAGTATATCATCAAAGAATACCAGTATAAACTTATAAAAGTATTGGCAAAATACCTCATTCATAAATGACTAAAAGGTCGAGGGGCTTGGTCAACCCAAAAGGCATAACTTTAAACTCATAGTGTCCTTCATGTATCCAAAATACATTCTTATGTTCATCTCTAGCTCTAATTCTGAGTTAGTGATAACTGGATTTGAGATCCAATTTCAAAAATAAATTGGCACCCTTCAACTCATCTAGTAGTTTGTCAATTGTTGGAATTGGAAATTTATCCAAAACTATAATTTTATACAGAGCTCTGTAATCGATGTAAAACATCCAACTTCTATCTTTTTTCTTGACTAGTAGAACTAGACTTGAGTATGGGCTGGTACTTGGTTGAATAATCCCACTTTTAACATATCTTTCACTATGTTCTCATTATCTCATTTTTTTACAAATGGGGATAACGATAAGGCCTGATGTTTGGTGGCTGCTCTCCTGTCCTAATTGCAAATAGCATGTTCTTGAATTTTGGAAGGTGTAATCTCATGCGAGCTTGGCGTACTTCTAGAAAATTTTTCCAACACTTATTGACTTTCTAGTATAATAAGAACTCCCTCCTCCTCCCTAGTTTGATTCCACTCCTCACCTACCATCCCACAGTATTCCACTAAATAGCCTTTACCTACTTCATAATAATCGAACTAGTGACTTGAATGTCACTTGAGTTCTAATTAAAAAGGGGTCCCCTTATAGACAAATCTTATTAGGACAATTTCCAATCTTCATTGTAAGTTAACTCCAATTCATTTTGACTTCTCCCATTGCTTTTAGCCATTCCATTCCTAACACCGCATCAACTTTGTTTAGAGGAAACGGGTAGAACATCTTATTAATGTTTAAACATTGTACCTGGGAATAAAGCTCTTTACACCTCTACTTACGCTAGAGTAAATGACCCTGTATTATGTAATTTTATCTACAAGAAGCTCCAAATTCATATATAGTTCTTCTGATACAAATTTATGGGACACCCCACTATCTATGAGCAATACAACATCTCTCCGTCATATCCTCCCTTGGACTTTCATGGTATGGTTATCTCCAAAACTAGCTATGGAGTTTAGTGATAACTCCATGTGGGTGGCATCTTCAGTACTTTCCAAAATCTCCACTTTTCTCTTATATGATTATCTCATAGTTTCACATATTCCCTCCATCTTCCTTTTCTAAAATCGTGAATTTTAGGCTTCTATTTTTACACACGTGGCTCAGGTTGTACATGTCACCATATTTGTAACATAACCCAAGCTCTCTTCTACGGTTGAGCTCAACTTCAAGAAGTCTATGAGATTTCTATCCTGGTCTAACTGAGGTGCTGCTTGACTAGTTGATCTCTATTGCCTTTGTCTATATTTTCCTAAATGGGCTTGAGTATGCAGTGTTTACTGAATAACTTCTCATGGGCTCAGTGGTGTGGGTAATCTAGATGAGTTGAGTGTTGGCCTACCCCATTTTGGGCCCAGTCGGATATAACTAAACCTTGGTATCTCTTCCTTCCCTCACTTTTTCAATCATCCGGTTCCTCTCATCAATGTAAATGGAGGTCTTCACCAACTCGAGCAGAGACACCGTGTTGGCTAGCTAGAGTTTTGCTATAATCTCTTACTTAAGTGTGTTTTTGAAGGCTCCTGCTAAACATTCTTTTAGTACATCCTTGACAGAAGCCTTCAGTCTCTCAAATTCCTTGACTAACTCTAAGATCCATTGCTCCTATTTTAGAACCAAGAGCATCTCGTACTCATACCAAGTTGTGATGAATGAAATGTGTATAGTAGCTCCTACTTAAACTTTGACCAACTATGCACTTGAGTTTGATTTTCAACTAGTGGTACTAGTTAAGGGCCTTACCTTCGAGGCATGACACTGCTTCCCTAAGCTTCTCTAGTTCCCTGACTAAGTTCAACCTAAAGTAGTGATCTACATGTGAAAACCAACCCAACGGATCTTCCCCTTTGAACACTGGTAATTCTAGTTTTCTAAATTTCCCCTTTCTTTGTCATGGTCCTCTGGTGTTTGAGATATCTCCTCTCCATTATGAGATCCCATTTTATTGTCTTATGCCTCTTCCATATTCCTCTATTTTTTAACCAGTTATGACATAGTTTCTTGCATTTTCTGTATTATCTCCTTAACCCCATTCATTTCCACATTTAGCCTCGCATTTACTTCCTTCATACCTTAGTTCAATCCTCCTACTAACTCCTATACTTCCTAGCTACCGCCACTCTATCGCCTCCCACAGAGCCTTAAGATGGTCCTACTCTGATGCCAAATAATGCAAGATGCTCTATAAAAATAGAAAATAATAGCAGAAGAATTGCAATTTTGGATAATACTGAGGTTTGTATTAATACTATTCAAACAGAATCACAGTTATAGATGTGAGCCAAAGATTCTAGACAAACCCCTACGCCAAAAATCTAAACCAGTGTACTAACACAATACCCACTCACTCGCTGGGTCCCCTCTGGTGTTTTGAGAGTCTAGCCTCTCCTATCCTATTCTCATATAACATACATATTATCCCCCATAAGACTACAACATCCCTATATATTATCAAAAAGTGCATGGCATATCCCCCAAAATGATATCAAAAGTAAGACAACAAAACGCAGTAGCTATACATCAATCTTATAGCCACCTATTATGAATATTCTAGTCAACCTCCTGAATCATAGAAGCAATTTTGCCTTTCCCATGTTTTTTCCTTTTGTATGTTCTTGCAACAAAAGCAAATGTATTAGATTCTCAAATTATTATTGTTTTAATGTGTAGAGGCATCAGTGAAGACAAATGAGATTGAACATTAAGTAAACAAAGTCATACTTTTTGCTCAAGAGAACTATTCTTGTTGGGAAGAACTTTCAGGCTGTGGGAAGAGGAGAACTCTTGAACTGTTTGACAAGATTGTTACTGTTGGAAAACAATTTACAATAGCTATGGATGAGCTCAAGAACCTGTTTAAAGAATGAAGAACCTTAACCAAAAGGCATGCAACCCCATGTTTATGACTTGTGCATTTGTTCTGTTTTTATTAGCTTCTGTTGTGGATTTGATCTGAGGTTTATTCTTATTAGCTTTCTGTTTAGTATTAGTAATGTCAGTATTATAGATAATTGTGTACTAGCTATATGTCAGTGCATTAATTAAGTGGTGAGAATCTGTTGTATGTTCTTGAATCTTGTGATGTTGTGTTATGTCAGTAAATGTACTTATGAGTTTTTTTGCTATTAATGAAGTACTATTCTGGTTTAAGAGTATTCCTCCCCTCAACTTTCAATTTTTTTTAATAAATATTGAAAGTCAATAGCTCAAAATAAGAGTACAAACAAAGAAGACATAAATCCTACCATCCCTCATCTTTTAATTCCACTATGAAGGTTTTCTATTCAAGGAGGATTAAACAAAAATCGGAATGAAAAATAAATAAGAGAAGAAGAAGAAAAATAGCCTAAAAAAGATATAATATACCTGCAATCTCAACTTCAAAAGAAATGAATAAACTGATACGCTTACTAATATTCGGACTTTCTCCAAGGCTGTCAATGAAGAATTTGCTGAATGTAATATTATGGTGGGCTAAAACATTTACACGAAAGAGTTTGTTGTGTTTTGATGTTATGTCTCGGATGATCGAATTGTTAATGAAGTTAAAACCAAAATTCTAGAAGGGGTTTCAGAAAAAGTTAGGCTTTTAAAAGAATATATACATGATTAATTTAGAACTTGTTTTCATCGTGAGAAAAAGGTAAGCCAAAAAGAGAGAAAATGCTGGGCATTACAGTGTGCTAATTGTTCAAAAATAACACAATAAAAACATGCATGGCTAGTTTTAGGCTTTTTCTATATCAAACATATTGATGACTTTCGGACTAATCAGCTGAAATGGCCTTTTTCATGTTTAAATTCTTTATTGGGTCTTCTGATTTTTTTGGTGAATCCATTACTCAAGCAATTCACAAACATTCACTAAAAGTGTCTTCTTTTTTCATAGATTTATTTTCTTTGGAAACAATCAAATGCCGCTACTCCATTTAACTTGTGATATGTGTTAGAAAATGTGCCCTAGGGGCCAATCATTGTCTTATGAACATTATTGATTTATGAATTTATTGATTGTGTTATCATATTATTTGCATGTTTATTGTGATGACCATCCTTGGATAATTCATGATCTTATCCTAAATGTCCCTGGTCGGTCATCTATGTGGGAACAGAGATAAAATAAGGCCAGTATGACTTTGAAGATGTATAGAGATATAAATCAAAGTCATAGGCACATGTAAGAGTACAAGGTGTTGGACCGACCCGCTATGAGAGAGATGCATGGGTTACGTCATAAGCTTCTCTCATATACAAACCATGTCACTATGCACTTTGACCTGAGATCATCATGGATTCCTACATGACAAACGCTCAGCTTTGACCTAGTCAAAAGTCACTTTTGATCGAGTGATCATAAAGACTATGTTCGGGCTTAGTGGTTTTTCATGCGGAGGAATGTGAATGGTCAAGATGGAATTTGTCCCTCACATTCGTAGAGAGATATTACTGGGCCCCTCGATGAGTGAGTCTGAGAAACGTATGGCCATACTGTAATGGAAAGGTAGTTCCATTTCTATAGTCAGACTACTCAGGGATCGAGAAAGTAACGGTCAGGAATAGGAGGATGACATTATCCATGCCTCATCCATGACCAAAATATCGTGTGACAGAAGGGACATGATATGGTTGTATAAAAGGTTACATCGTTTATCGATCCTCATATGATTTGGGTAGTCGTTATGTCTTGCTAGAGACCGCTTGTGACTTGTAGGCCAGTATAGCAAGTGACCCAATGCCAACTTCATATGGGCCTACAGGGTCGCACACAAAATAGCCCAACACGAGCTATGATGTCCAGATTCATTGAATCTAAGATGTGTCCAGATTCAATGAATGATCCAAGGTTAATGTATATATTTATTTATATTTATATTCGTATATATATATAAATTCGTATATATACATTATATATAAGGGATATATATGATTTAATTTATAAGGATAAATTAAATCTCTATCATGTTTGAATTTGAAATTTAAATTGATAGGATATCTAATATAAGATATATTTATAAGATTTAATTTATAAGGATAAATTAAATCTCTATCACGTTTGAATTTGAAATTCAAATTGATAGAATATCTCATATAAGAGATATTTACAAGATTTAATTTATAAGGAGAAATTAAATCTCTATCACGTTTGAATTTGAATTTCAAACTGACATGATATCTCAAATTTGATTTATGAGAATAAATCAAATATAGTCCCGTCTTATCTTTATTTTAAATTAAATAAATAGGTGAATTAAATCTGTGGGACAGATTTAATATAAACATTATTTGTTTAATTAGTTTCTTATTAAATTATACAATATATGATATTGTATTAATTTCAGATTTAATATAGATTAATTCTAGAGATCCAATTCGGTTGAGAAAAACGCAGAGCATCCCATATATCTGATTTTAGGAGCTACATTTTACACAACAGACAACACACAACACAAAAGGCCGAACGAAATCTGTAAAAGGTTTGCAGATAAGAAACTGCTAAAGTAGAGACGGAGAGGAAGTTGACCTGAGGAGTCGACTTCTCGCGATCAGAAAGAGAGCATGAGCTGCGGAGAGAAGTTGTGGACGTCTTCTTCCCATCGGAAGGAGATCACCAGCCGCGGAGAGATGCTGTGGAAGTTGCTGTGAAACGCTAAGGGTAATGCTTCTTCCCACTTGACTTAAACACATACGGTAGATCCTGGCAAGGAATGGAAAATTTTTTAAATTAATTTTCGCTGCGTGTCTTCCAATTCCTTTCAGTGGTATCAGAGCAATGCCGTTTTGTGTTTAAGTTAGGTTTGATTGTTGATTCATATGATATATGTTAGTCGTAGCTGATCATATGATATGCGTTTTATGTATGACATATAAGGAATCCGTGTTATGTATGACATAAAAGGAATCTAAAAGGGAATTGAAATCGGTGGTGATGCCTTTTGATTTGATCAATTAACATAGATGGGGTCTAAGAAAACTGAATTCAGATTCGTGATTATTTGTGAAAACTGAATTCAGATTCGTGATTATTTGTGAGACAAAAAAAAATTTTCTCGGGGCGCTGCCCCTAGACCCCGACAGCGGGACCGCCGTAGCTACCTGTTTGTACCGCAATGTAACCGTAACATGTTATTTTGTGAAGGTTTTAGATTTGAAACATTAATTACCCTTCAATTATATCTAAATATTGATTCTTAAATGTTTGGGTATGGCGAACAATATGGCTCTAGATTGCAAGTGTTGTAATATTTAAATACGGCCTGCGTGTCATGCCTTCCTCTATATACTCTCAATGTACCTTCTCTTCTCATCTCACTCCCCTCGAATGTTAAAAGAGGTTTCTATATGTAATTTCCCTTTTCTTACTAGAGAGATCCTCTCATTGGCTTGAGGGGACTTAGGATAGGTGAGCCATATTGTATCACGTTTAAATTATGCATCTTATGATTAGATCAGCATATGCATATTACTTGTATGAGTTACAACTTGGGATACATGCATCCTCATAAACCAGATAGTTAATTAAGCCCTCTAAATGAAATCTTAAGTCATAATGCTGTCAATTTATGAACACTTGTCAAAACCTCGATCGCTCAATTGTCGACTCCACCAAAGTGGGTGCATTTGAGTAATCTTGGGGAGATAAGCAAGAGTAATGGTGCTACTCACACATGTTTATTATTGTTTAACTTAATTGAGATTAACAAAACGGTTTTGGGTCTCAAGGCATTAGATGGGATTAAAACATGCCAGATCATATGATGATACAACCCCATGAACATCTAAGAGTTACATTTGATGTAATTGGTAAAGGTGTTACCTACCTAAATAACTTAATTTAAGCGTCCTGCCAAAGCGGACTTAAGTTTAAGCCAAATATGGATCTTAGCCTACTAACTATTGCATTGAGGGTTGTTTATTTAGTGGGAGATTGCTAATTGAATTGCATATTTTAATTGTAGAATCATGACGACTAGTAATACTTCTACATTATCACTGTGATCTGTCCTTGAGAAGGACAAACTTAATGGGACAAACTTTCTTGACTGGTTTAGGAACTTGAGAATTGTTCTCAAGTAGGAAAGAAAGGTGCATGTCCTAGATCAACCCATTCCTGAGGAGCCAGCGGCCAATTCTCCTAAAGCTCAGAGAGATGCTTACACGAAGCATAAGGAAGACTCTGTCGATGTGGGGTGCTTGATGCTAGCCACCATGGTTTCGGAGCTCCAAAGAGATCTAGAACACATGGAGGCTTATGAGATGATTGTGCATCTCAAGGAAATATTCCAGCAACAGGCAAGGCAAGAGAGGTATGAGACCACTAATGCCTTACATTCCTACAAGATGGCTAAAGGTGCATCAGTCAGTACTCATGTCTTAAAGATGAAAGGGTACATTGATCACCTTGAGAGGCTTGGATTTCCCATGAGCCAGGAGTTAGCTATAGATTTGATCTTGAACTCACTCCCGGAAAGTTATGACCAGTTTGTCATGAACTACAACATGAACAACATGGAGAAATCTATTTCTGAACTGCATGGGATGCTTAAAACTGCTGAGCCGAGTCTTAAGAAGAAGCCCAGTACTGTTTTGATGGTTCAGAAAGGAAAGGGTATGAAAAAGAAAGGCAAAGGCAAAGGCAAGGGGAAGGGTCATGGCTCATCAGGTAAAACCAAAGAGTCAGGCAAGCCCGAAACCAAGCCTGCACCAAAGAAGGCAAAGCCTCCGAAGGAAGGAGTCTGCTTCTTCTGTAATGAACCTGGTCATTGGAAGAGGAATTGCAAACTCTACCTCGAAGATCTGAAAAAGAACAAGAAGGATAGCGAGGCTATCGCTTCAGGTATTTATGTTATAGACATTCATCTTTCTACTTCCACTTCATGGGTATTAGATACTGCATGTGGTTCTCATATTTGTACAAATGTGCAGGGACTAAAGGACAGTAGGAAGCTGAAAAAGGGTGAGGTTGACCTACGAGTTGGAAACAGAGCAAGGGTTGCTGCGTTAGCTGTAGGCACTTATGAATTAGTTCTGCCCACTGGGCTTTTGTTAGTTTTGAACAATTGCTATTATGTTCCTGCTTTAAGTAGTAACATTGTTTCACTTTCTTATTTGGATAAGGAAGGTTTCACTTCCATTGCTGGGAATAGTAGATGTTCTATTTATCGTAATGATGTTTTCTATGCTCATGGTGATTTGCATGTTGATCATTACATATTAAATTTGGAACAACCCAATCATGGAAATATCTATAACATAACCGCCAAAAGGGTCAAATCGATCGATTTGAATCCGACATACCTTTGGCACTGTCGTCTGGGCCACATAAATGAGAAACGCATTTCCAAACTCCATCAAGATGGATTTCTAAACTCATTTGATTTTGAATCATATGACACTTGCGAGTCTTGCTTGTTAGGAAAGATGACAAAGTCACCCTTCACTGGGCATAGTGAGAGGGATACTGATTTATTGGGCCTCATACATGTGTGTGGACCGATGAACACAAATGCCAAAGGAGGTTATTCATACTTCATAACATTCATAGATGATTTCAGCAGATATGAGTACATCTATCTGATGAAACATAAATCTGAATCTTTTGAAAAGTTCAAGATATTTCAAAATGAAGTACAA
The DNA here is from genome assembly GCA_037074615.1 of Leucaena leucocephala. Classification (NCBI taxonomy): domain Eukaryota; kingdom Viridiplantae; phylum Streptophyta; class Magnoliopsida; order Fabales; family Fabaceae; genus Leucaena; species Leucaena leucocephala. The sequence goes on along the minus strand of CM073515.1, from coordinate 18,065,813 downwards.
AACTAGCTTGGCAAAACAATTAAAGCCCTTCGATCTGATCAGGGTGGTGAATATTTGAGCCAAAAATTCATAGATCATCTTAGGACACCATTGACTCCTCCAGGGACACCACAATGGAACGGCGTTTCTGAACGGAGGAATCAAACACTATTAGATATGGTTCACTCTATGATGAGTCTAATAGATCTTCCGCCCTCCTTTTGGGGCCATGCCCTAGAGACAGCTGCGTTCACACTCAATCGTGTTCCATCCAAGGAAATCGAAAAGACTCCGTATGAGATATGGACTGGGAGGACGCCTAGTTTGTCTTTCCTCAAGATTTGGGGATACGAGGTCTATGTTAAGTAACAAGCCTCAGACAAATTAGCGCCCAAATCCTCAAAATGCCTTTTTGTGGGATATCCTAAGGAAACCAAGGGATATTACATCTACAACCCTGCTGACAACAAAGTGTTTGTTGTCAGAAATGGTATCTTTCTCGAACGAGAATTTATCTCTAAAAGAACCAGTGGGTGTAAGGTACAACTCGAAGAAGTTTGAGAGCCATAAGACACCACAGAACTACAGATGGAAAATAGAGAAGACTCACAACAAGTTGTTGAGACTCCTCAAGTCACGCAAGGTCCACATAAATCTAATAGGATACGACTTCATCCTCAGAGATATGGATTTCTGATTTCTGATAGTCGTGATGTGTTGCTCATTGAGCATAATGAGCCGACTACCTATCGAGAAGCTATAGTGGGACCAAACTCTGAAAAATGGCTTAGTGCCATGAAGTCTGAGATGCAATCCATGTACGATAATCAGGTTTGGACCTTAGTCGACCTGCCTGAAGGTGTAAAAATCGTCGGGTGTAAGTGGGTTTTCAAAGAGAAAACTGACATGGATGGCAATGTAAATGTCTTCAAGGCACGACTGGTTGCAAAAGGTTTTACTCAAACTCATGGTGTGGACTATGATGAGACCTTTTCCCCAGTAGCAATGGCCAAATCAATCAGAATCCTCTTTGCTATTGCAACATATTATGACTATGAAATATGGTAGATGGACGTTAAGACAATCTTCCTTAATGGAAAGCTCCTTGAGGATGTGTACATGACACAACTTGAAGGGTTTGTGCGTTCCGAGGACTCTGGTAAAGTGTGCAAGCTTCAAAGGTCCATTTATGGACTAAAGCAAGCCTCTCGGAGTTGGAATCATCGTTTTGATGAAGTAATCAAAGAGTTTGGATTTCTTCAAAACATTGATAAACCTTATGTGTACAAGAAGGTTAGTAGGAGCACAATTGTATTTTTGGTACTCTATGTCGATGACATCCTACTGATTGGGAATGACATTCCTACCTTGCAGATTGTCAAGTCTTGGTTAGGAAAGTCTTTCTCGATGAAAGACTTGGGTGAAGCCACCTACATCCTAGGAATCAGGATCTATAGAGATAGATCTACAAGACTTATAGGACTCAGTCAGAGTACATACATAGACAAAATACTGCATAGGTTCACTATACACGAATCAAAGAGGGGTTTCATACCCATGTCTCATGGTACTCACCTCAGTAAAGATCTGTGTCCTAGTACATCTGATCAGCGAGGTCGCATGAGTAAGGTTCCATATGCCTCGGCCATAGTATCTATCATGTACGTCATGTTATGTACTCGACCGGATGTCTCGTTTGCCTTAAGTATGACTAGCAGATATCAACAGGACCCTGGTGAGGGCCATTGGACTGCTGTCAAGAATATCCTTAAGTACTTAAGAAGGACTAAGGACTTATTCTTGGTCTATGGTGGATTGGATGATGAGCTCCGTGTAACTGGTTACACAGATGCGAGTTTCCAAACTGACCAGGATGACCAAAAATTGCAGTCTGGATACATATTCCTCCTGAATAATGGAGCAGTAAGCTGGAAGAGCTCTAAGCAGGGCACTATAGCAGATTCTACAATGAAAGCTGAGTATATAGCAGCATCTGATGCAGCTAAGGAAGCCGTTTGGATCAGGAAGTTCATCATGAAACTAGGGGTGATACCTACCATCTCAGATCCAATAACTTTGCTCTGTGACAATAGCGGTGCTATTGCATAGGCCAAAGAGCCTAGGTCATATCAAAGGACCAAGCATATACTCAGACGATTTCATCTCATCAGAGAAATCAACGATAGAGGTGATATAAAAATATGCAAAGTAGCAGGACAAGACAATGTTGCTGATCCTCTAACAAAGCCGCTTGTGCAGGCAAAGCATGAGCGTCATGTTAGGTCAATGGGAATTAGTCAAATAAATGATTGTACCTAGTCCAAGTGGGAGGTTGTTGGAAAATGTGCCTTAGGGGCCAATCATTGTCTTATGAACATTATTGATTTATGAATTTATTGATTGTGTTATCATATTATTTGCATGCTTATTGCGATGACCATCCTTGGATAATTCATGATCTTATCCTAAATGTCCCTGGTCGGTCATCTATGTGGGAGCAGAGATAAAATAAGGCCAGTATGACTTTGAAGATGTATAGAGATATAAATCAAAGTTATACGCACATGTAAGAGTACAAGGTGTTAGACCGACCTGCTATGAGAGAGCTGCATGGGTTACGTCATAAGCTTCTCTCATATACAAACCATGTCACTATGCCCTTTGACCTGAGATCATCATGGATTCCTACATGACAAACGCTCAGCTTTGACCTAGTCAAAAGTCACTTTTGACCGAGTGATCATAAAGACTATGTTCGGGCTTAGTGTTTTTTTTCATGCGGAGGAATGTGAATGGTCAAGATGGAATTTGTCCCTCACATTCGTAGAGAGATATTACTGGGCCCCTCGATGAGTGAGTCTAAAAAATGTATGGCCATACTATAATGGAAAGGTAGTTCCATTTCTATGATCAGACTACTCAGGGATCGAGAAAGTAACGGTCAGGAATAGGAGGATGATATTATCCATGCCTCATCCATGACCAAAATATCGCGTGACAGAAGGGACATGATATGGTTGTATAAAAGGTTACATCGTTTATCGATCCTCATATGATTTAGGTAGTCGTTATGTCTTACTAGAGACCGCTTGTGACTTGTGGGCCAGTATAGCAAGTGGCCCACTGCCAACTTCATATGGGCCTACAGGGTCGCACACAAAATAGCCCAACACGAGCTATGATGTCCAGATTTATTGAATCTAAGATATGTGCAGATTCAATGAATGATCCAAGGTTAATGTATATATTTATTTATATTTATATTCGTATATATATATAAATTCGTATATATACATTATATATAAGGGATATATAGGATTTAATTTATAAGGATAAATTAAATCTCTATCATGTTTGAATTTGAAATTCAAATTGATAGGATATCTCATATAAGAGATATTTATAAGATTTAATTTATAAGGATAAATTAAATCTCTATCACGTTTGAATTTGAAATTCAAATTGATAGAATATCTCATATAAGAGATATTTACAAGATTTAATTTATAAGGATAAATTAAATCTCTATCACGTTTGAATTTGAAACTCAAATTGACATGATATCTCAAATTTGATTTATGAGAATAAATCAAATATAGTCCCGTCTTATCTTTATTTTAAATTAAATAAATAGGTGAATTAAATCTGTGGGACAGATTTAATATAAACATTATTTATTTAATTAGTTTGTTATCAAATTATACAATATATGGTATTGTATTAATTTTGGATTTAATATAGATTAATTCCAAAGATCCAATTCGGTTGAGGAAAACGCAGAGCATCCCATATATCTGATTTTAGGAGCTACGTTTTACACAACAGACAACACACAACACAAAAGGCCGAACGGAATCTGCAAAAGGTTTGCGGATAAGAAACTGCTGAAGTAGAGACGGAGAGGACGAACTCTTGAGAAAGCCTTGGAGGGACAGGAGACGCTAGCACGTTGTTCGTGGTTGGAACGATGTTTGTGTGGATACCAGTAGAGGAAGTTGACCTGAGGAGTCGACTTCTCGCGATCAGAAAGAGAGCACGAACCGCGGAGAGAAGCTGTGGACGTCTTCTTCCCATCGGAAAGAGATCACCAGCCGCGGAGAGACACTGTGGAAGTCGCTGAGAAACACTAAGGGTAATGCTTCTTCCCACTTGACTTAAACACATACGGTAGATCCTGGCAAGGAATGGAAAAATTTTTAAATTAATTTCCGTTGCGTGTCTTCCAATTCCTTTCATTATGCACCCTCACCATTCTGTCAATGGGATACAATATTTTGTGAATACCAACGTGATTGTACCAACTAATAATACTCAAGTATGATTTATAGCCATTTTTATTTCCTTCTTCTAATATTTTACCTTCCCAAAAAAATTTATATTCACATAGTCGAGGCAAGATTTTAAGGGGAATTTTTAGATCATTAAAGAAAATTAATTAGCCAAGAAAAAGAAGAAAGGTCTGAAAATTAAAAATATCATACATCCTAAATGCACTTTTTTTTCTCAATAACAAACATTTTATTTGATTAATTTAAAAATTAACTGTATCAAAGGTATTTAAATTTAAATGCTCACCATCATTCTTTACTCCCTTCTCCTTTTTAAATTCTAAATTTAACTTCTTCTATTTGATTGTGAAAAGCTTAGTAAAACTCGGGATGTTCCTTCACGTTAATGTTGCTACTGAACAAATTTACTTGTTTTGAAAAAAAATAAATTAAAAATTAATAAGCTATAAGATAAAATAAGAACATGTCAGATTGAATGTTAAAATGTTGCACAGAAATATGATGAAAATATTGATAAAAAAGTTTGAAATTAAGGAAGGATATACAGTAAACTAAAAACGATTTATTTTTGGTAAATGTATGATGGTTGAATGGCTCGATGGGATGAAAACAGAACTACCAAAATAAAATATAAAAAGATATTTGTGAGCATGACTTTGGATTTTGGTAGACATTTGTGTAAGTTGTTAAAACAAATAATAAATCTTGATAACTGAGATCAAACATCAAGAAGATGAGAGTATTTTATTCAATTATCCTTGCATCATTTTCATATTTTATACATCTGTATTCCTCTTATTGGTACTTTTCAAGAGATTCGGGGCTTGATATGTGTAAAACATAACTTTAAGTTGACAAAATTAAATTGGGAAACAATTTTGAAAAAATAAAATAGCAAAGTGAAAATAGACAATAAAATTTTAAATTATAATTGATTTGGTTAATCCAATGAATGAGTAAACTACATGCTAAGAAGTACAAGTCGGTACATTCCCAGAGACTTAGGGCTTGATGTTCTTACAAGTAGCAATTGCAGCAGTCCCATTGAATTTGAGATTTATATTTGAGTTTTACCTTCTCACAAGGTACACTACTAGTACAAATTAAAATTATTTCTTCCTTTGTTGTTGACGTCCCTCTAATGTTCTTGAAGACAACTCTACTTATTTGTACTTTGGACGAAGTCTGTTGTAGCAGCTCAAAATGAAAGAAAGAAAAGAGGAATATGAAGGAAAAAGAAATTAGTTACAAACATGTAGGGAAAACTCAAGATACGTAATTGCACTACAAAAAAAATAGAGTTTTGTGACGACTTTTCAGCGGCGCAAAATCAGTCATCACTAAGTAGACTTTCAGCGATAACTTCAATTGTCACTGCTGAAATTTCTGAGTTAATGTGAAAAAATGTTACCGCTAAAAGTAAGACTTTGGTGTCGCCACCAAAGGCCAATAACTAAAAAAAAGTTTTGGCGACGACTTTTCAACAGCGACAAAAGTAGTCGCCACATAAAGTCAATATTTTCTGCGGTGACATTTTTTTGTCTCCACTAAATATCTTCGTGCAATTTTTTTCCAATTTGAAGAGTTTTTAAGCAACTATCTAACATATAAAATGAAATTATTGAATAATGTCACTTTTACATAATAAATAAAAGAATTTTATATGTTGTTATGGTAATGATAAGAGATTATATAGATAATAATGTGTTGTGTGTGACATAAGGAGATGAAGTAGGGGTGTGTGTAAGAGAGATATTATAATTGTGTGTCAATTAGTGTGAGAGTTAATATGTGTGTTAAAGATAATGTGGGAGAAGAGATAGAGAGAGGGAGATAGAGTGAGATAGGGAGAAATAAGGGAAAGTGAAATAGATATATACATATAGTGTGTGTGTGTGTGTGTGTTAGAGAGTGTGGAGGATTGTAATTAAGTATGAGATATAGGGAGAAAGAAGAGAAAGTGAAATGCATGCATACATACATACATACATACATACATACATACATACATACATACATACATACATACATACATACATACATACATACATACATACATACATACATACATACATACATACATACATACATACATACATACATACATACATACATACATACATACATACATACATACATACATACATACATACATACATACATACATACATACATACATACTGTTGGAAAATGTGCCCTAGGGGCCAATCATTGTCTTATGAACATTATTGATTTATGAATTTATTAATTGTGTTATCATATTATTTGCATGTTTATTGTGATGACCATCCTTGGATAATTCATGATCATATCCTAAATGTCCCTGGTCAGTCATCTATGTGGGAGCAGAGATGAAATAAGGCCAGTATGACTTTGAAGATGTATAGAGATATAAATCAAAGTCATAGGCACATGTAAGAGTACAAGGTGTTGGACCGACCCGCTATGAGAGAGCTGCATGGGTTACGCCATAAGCTTCTCTCATATACAAACCATGTCACTATGCCCTTTGACCTGAGATCATCATGGATTCCTACATGACAAACGCTCAGCTTTGACCTAGTCAAAAGTCACTTTTGACCGAGTGATCACAAAGACTATGTTTGGGCTTAGTGTTTTTTTTCATGCGGAGGAATGTGAATGGTCAAGATGGAATTTGTCCCTCACATTCGTAGAGAGATATTACTGGGCCCCTCGATGAGTGAGTCTAAAAAATGTATGGCCATACTATAATGGAAAGGTAGTTCCATTTCTATGATCAGATTACTCAGGGATCGAGAAAGTAACGGTCAGGAATAGGAGGATGATATTATCCATGCCTCATCCATGACCAAAATATCGCGTGACAGAAGGGACATGATATGGTTGTATAAAAGGTTACATCGTTTATCGATCCTTATATGATTTGGGTAGTCGTTATGTCTTACTAGAGACCGCTTGTGACTTGTGGGCCAGTATAGCAAGTGGCCCACTGCCAACTTCATATGGGCCTACAGGGTCGCACACAAAATAGCCCAACACGAGCTATGATGTCCAGATTTATTGAATCTAAGATGTGTCCAGATTCAATGAATGATCCAAGGTTAATGTATATATTTATTTATATTTATATTCGTATATATATATAAATTCATATATATACATTATATATAAGGGATATATAGGATTTAATTTATAAGGATAAATTAAATCTCTATCATGTTTGAATTTGAAATTCAAATTGATAGGATATCTCATATAAGAGATATTTATAAGATTTAATTTATAAAGGATAAATTAAATCTCTATCACGTTTGAATTTGAAATTCAAATTGATAGAATATCTCATATAAGAGATATTTATATGATTTAATTTATAAAGGATAAATTAAATCTCTATCACGTTTGAATTTGAAATTCAAATTGATAGAATATCTCATATAAGAGATATTTACAAGATTTAATTTATAAGGATAAATTAAATCTCTATCACATTTGAATTTGAAATTCAAATTGATATGATATCTCAAATTTGATTTATGAGAATAAATCAAATATAGTCCCGTCTTATCTTTATTTTAAATTAATAAATAGGTGAATTAAATCTGTGGGACGGATTTAATGTAAACATTATTTATTTAATTAGTTTCTTATCAAATTATACAATATATGATATTGTATTAATTTCAGATTTAATATAAATTAATTCGAGAGATCCAATTCGGTTGAGAAAAAAACGCAGAGCATCCTATATATCTGATTTTAGGAGCTACGTTTTACATAATTGACAACACACAACACAAAAGGCCGAACGGAGTCTGCAAAAGGTTTGCAGATAAGAAACTGCTGAAGTAGAGACAGAGAGGACGAACTCTTGAGAAAGCCTTAGAGGGACAGGAGACGCTAGCACGTCATTCGTGGTTGGAACGTTGTTCGTGTGAATACCAGTAGAGGAAGCCGACCTGAGGAGTCGACTTCTCGCGATCAGAAAGAGAGCACCAGCTGCGGAGAGACGCTGTGGAAGTCACTGAGAAACACTAAGGGTAATGCTTCTTCCCACTTGACTTAAACATATACGGTAGATCCTAGCAAGGAATGGAAAAATTTTTAAATTGATTTCCGCCGAGTGTCTTCCAATTCCTTACACATACATACATACATACATACATACATACATACATACATACATACATACATACATACATACATACATACATACATACATACATACATACATACATACATACATACATACATACATACATACATACATACATACATACATACATACATACATACATACATACATACATACATACATACATACATACATACATACATACATACATACATACATATAGTTGCCTCTACCCTCTATTATTGCATTTTATATAACATCCCAAATTTTGATAAAAAGGATTTATAAGGTATTATTGAGGTCGAGTACTTTTCTGAAATTAAAGTCTCAAATGTGAAATTCAAAGAAAGAATAAAGCAAAGAATAATAATTAAAAATATTTTGGGGATCAGGAAAATTAAGAAAAAATAATGAAACAAGTATTTTGGGACTTTAGAAAATTATGGAAGAGTTTATTTCCTCAAAAGAGACTCAAATGATTTAATAGCTATTTTTTGGGAATTAAAGCCCATTTTATTGGAAAATTCAAGAAAAATTGTTAGTATGGCTGAGCAAGATGCCTATATATATATATATATATATATTTTTAGTTGTATTCCATTAGTTCCCAATAAATCAACCTTTGAGGATATGGTTTAGTGACACACACAGATGCGCACGCACTTACACTTATAACTCTAAATTTTACTAATATCATTTTCCAAAAAGGAATTATCGTACACAAGCACTTGTCTCTCAGGACATAAATTACCTAAATCTTCTGAGGTCTTATATTTGCTCTCTATGTACTGAACACAACAGGGACAATGACCCTTGAATATCTCTCTGGCATTGGTCCTATGTAAAGCTACACTCAACTACACACATCATCCTTGGTGTTGCATTTTTTTCTCACTATTTCACAATTGCTCATAACTCGTCTCCATCTCTCCTTTTTTTGCTGTATCCTCCACTGTCCAGTAATCATTTTTATAAGTTCAAAACCTTAGTTTATACTTAATACTCAGACAAATCTTGGCCCCTAAAGACTATTGTCTACTTCCGTGACATTCAATGCTATGTTTCTTAATCAACATATTCAATGCAGTTTCTTTTTAGTGAAAAGCTTAGGCCATTTCTTGATAAATTATAGTATGTGTATTATTGTCTTATTATCACTGTACACTATATTATTTGTGAGTATTGATTGCTATTAGAATTGAAATCAGTTAAATTAAAAAATTTCCCCTCTTTAACAAACGGGTTGCCAATGCCCGTGGCAGCCCAAACGGGTTCAGCCTAGCCTGTTTAATGTGGGTTTAAACAGGCTAGGGCATGGACATGGGCTAGCCCGTGCCTAGAAAAAAATAAATGTGTGGGGCACGGGCTGCCATCAGACCAGCCCACCCTGTCTGTTGCTCATGCCTAATTGTTAGAGGTTATCGTTTGCCTAGAAAATTTTGGAAAAATTCCCTTATGAGTTGAAGAAGCTAATGGAGCAAAAATATCGTTATTCTATTAAAAGAATTATTTTGTAATCATTATTTGGTAAATTTAGTACTGATAGATAAGGGTAAAATAGTAAATTTATCGCCCTAAGTATAAGTATATTTGGTAAATATAGCATCTCGCCCAATCACTATTCATTTTCACTAAATATTTTACAGCCTACCTAAAAGGGAAAAAATTGGAGTAACAGTTAGCGGCCTGCCCAAACACTTCCTCTTCAGCAGGTGAGAGTCGAGCATGAAAGACAGAGTAAGAAAGCAAGAGCAAGAGTGAGAGTCTGCAGAGTAATCGGAGGTCATTGTTGTCAAAAGAGAGGTCAAAGAGTGTACACAACAGTGGATTTCTACTAAGGTGAGCCCTCTGATTTCACTCACAGCTTTGGTTTTCTCAGTTTATGAGTTTTGGGGTTGATTTGACCAATGAAAATCAAAGTTTAGACTGGGGAAAATATTATTTTGGTGTAGGTCAGTAAATTCCTAAGCTATGCGACACTAAACCCACTCTAATTCACACCTAATTAACACTATATTTATTTTCCCTGGTTTTCCACAGTAATTGTCGAACAACATAACTTTTCCAGTAAAGAATTAATCATTTGCTAATTGTTTTAGGATGTTTATAGTATTAAAGAGCTTATCTATAAATAGTTTCTCTAAAAGGAGTGTGGGTGTGAAATTTTTAGTTTTTCAACATGGTTCATAATTGAACTGATGTGCTACTATGGTTGGACTATGTATTATTATTCACATGTCTAGCCACTTCTGGATTCTCTAACATTTCTACTAACATTGTTCCAATCTCTCTTTGGCTTCCCACTTTGTCTTTTCTCTTTCACATACCTTCTTCATTCTACCTTATATATATCTTTTGTTATTTTTGATACAACACACACTGCTACAATGATCACCACCACCATCATCAATACATGGATCTCTTGAGTACCTGCACCTTGTTACATGATTTTCAAAATGTGAACTTATCATACTTTGATATTTACAGTTCTTTAAAAAAACCTACTTTATTACTCAAATTCCCCTTTTCTGAAACCCATTTTCTATATGCTAGATAGTAGTCTAAAGTTAAATCTTTACAGCATCAATGACTCTTTTATTCTACTTATAGTATTGGAAATATGTCTTAACATATAGTAATTTCTTAACTAGACAATATAATATGTAGATTGATTCTTGATTGCTTGCTATTTAAAATTTGATTGCTTGCTATTTCGTAAATAAAATGTATATTTTTGTAGGATATGTCAATGTTAAAGAGAGGTTGAAGTGGGAAAGGTATTTCTGTTATGTCTCATCACAATACAAATAGCCAACGTACATGCTCTACACCTCAATCAAGACCTATTATTTCACCTCGATCATTGCAATAGTAACTTGAGGAAATGTCTGTCAACTCTTCCCTACTCCTCATACTCAAAATAGTAGTACAGGTAAGTTTGCTTCAATTTTATAATAATTTATTTATATCGCATGTAACATTTAATTGTTCTAATTCAACATGAATGATAGGCTCTTCTAGTGCAATCAACAAGCGTAAAGGAGTTTATAAGTATATTAACGTGAATTTGAGGACCACACAAGGAACAAAGATTCGAGTCAAATTTTTAGATTCCATGTCAAGAGCAATCAGTCCAGAAGTAAGAGACTTTCTAATTATTGTGGTTTAACTCTTAGAACCAGTCTCTTTTAGGAATAATGTAGGTAACTAGAAGAATTATTTTGAAAAATATTGTCAGGATATGATTTTAAAAATAAAGGTATTATTTATGTCAAATTTTTATATTTATCTTAGTTTATTTATATTATTATATAAAGTGTTTATATTTATTTTAGGATAAATTTAAATCTCCTGAAGCAATTACTGAAGAAAAATTTCATATAACTATATCAACTATTCTAAATAAATTATATTTTTTCAATAATTAAATTCTTATTAGTTACCAAATTTTGTTGTAGAACAAAAGTGCAAGAAACATGATAAACTGAGAAAAAACTAATGAATATACATACTTGTGGTCCTCAATCATTTGCAGAGATTGACTATTCTACAATAACTTAAATCTATTACCATTATAATTTAATTTTTTAATCTTTTTTTATTTTAAAATATATTATTTGTTTTTTCTTGTATGTTATTCTTTTGTAAAGAGATCATACTACTGGACAACGTGCCCTTCCTCACCAGCTATGGGAGATAACACATACTAGGAATACATTAGATAGACAAGTAGTACGACTGACCCACACTCTGAACATATTCATGTATGCATTATAGTTTTATATTTTATTTTGATTTAGTTATATTTTTAATCTAATAGTTTCATATGTTTTTATTATAGATCATATGCACGAACTTTCTTAGCAATAAGACCAAGATTTAGAGAGTGATGCTCGAATGACGTCAGAGGAAATAGGCGACTGTTCTTGGTGAGAGAGAGGTTAGCGTATGTGTCATATCCTAATTTTTTTCCTATCTGTATAGGACTGATAGAGGAAAGAGGTTTGGAAAGGATTGTGACGATAATCAGAAGGAATAATAAAGGTTAGATGATTTTTAAACAAAGAGAGGGACTAAAATAAAAAGTTTAAAAGTTCTATGGTAAAAAATGAAAATATACATAAATTTTGGGTCATTAAGTGAAATTATGAAAAGTTGAGGGCCTAAAGTGTAATTTTTAAAAGTTATAGGGCAAAGTTATAATTATTGAAAGTTGAGCCATAAAAGGACCAAAAATGCCCATAATCAGATTAGTCCCAAACTTTTCCAGTAAATAGAAAAATTATTCTAATTAGTTTGACTATACAAAATTTTGATTTGAGATCCCGAAAAATTGATATAAATTTTTGAAGAAAGGAAAATTAATAAAATATCCTCTTGACTTCAGAATCAGATGAAATTTGGAAGTAAATTCTTATAATTAATATGAGAATTTATAAAACTAACAAAGCTCAAAAAGGAATTATGTAGAATTTATTATAGAATTTACAGTAGATAAAACACCTGATAAATACTTTTTGAAGGAATTTCTCAGTAGTTGAGCCCATGAAGATAGTGGATCATGTAGAGAGCCTAAAATAGTGCCTTATAGATCTAAAATATTTTTAGATAAGTGTGTGGGTCAGGGCTAATAAAGACCTAGAAAATTTTAAAATTATGAAAATACCACTGAGTATGCCACTGTGTTGTGTCTCAAGTCAAATATAGATGAAGGGTATTTTAGTCATTTGACTAAGGTTAGACAATCAAGAAGAATTCCTTGAATAGTTGACCAAGTCAGGGAATACTCTAATGAGGTGTGAAAAGACGATAATGCCCTTGAGATATGAAAGTAAATAAAGAAGAACCAATGGGTGTTTTGGTAATCTGCCAAAGGATCTATAATTAAGTTTAGACCCAGTACAAGAATGACAATGGTAGGAAGAATCTAGATACTGGATTTAAAGTTAGAAAGTATATTATGCAATCTCAGAAAAATTATATTCATAAAATAGTCTGATTTTTAGGAAATCGAATTGAGCCAATACCGAATTGGATTGAAATTTTTCCATATGCTTCCTCCCTTTATAATTTCACCACATGGGCTATGAGTTATCCCTTGATGATGTCATGGATGATATCATCTCATTGGCTTCTAAGGCAAGCTAATCCAAAATTAAATATGAGCTATTAGATCAAATAGTGCACAAAGTGATCTTGGTCATCCATTTTCCATTGGATTTTTCTATAAATACCCCCATATTTCTAATTCAAAACCATGGCATGAGAACCCTTACGGAAGCTACGTCAAAATACAAACTCAAGCCAATACAAAGAAGATTCAAGGCACCAAAGTTCAAGTTAGCTTGAGATTAAAGGTAAACAATCTATCCTAACTTATTTTTCTCTAATTTGGGGGCTTGAGATTAGGGTTTTTATGGAAGAAAGTTGAGTTTTCTTTAAGGTGTATGTGCTGTCCAATGCCTTAGATGAAAAGAGAAAGAAGAAATTAAAGTTAGAGTTATGTGATAGAAATTTAAACAAACTAGTTAGATGATTAGTTGTTGAATCAAGTTGATACCCTTGACTTTGCCATGGTTGAGACCTTTTAGTGTGCACTGTTCATGATATAAGGAGATAGAATTTCAATGAAATAATGCTTCCATTGGATTTATATGATGATTTTGTGCAGGATTGGATAAGTTTTGAACCTTAGAAACATTGGAATTTAAAGTTATAATTCTTGAAATTCTTCTCTATTACTATTCAATCACATGAATAGTGATTAGAATATCATAATTTTGATACTTTCAATGATTTTAAAATGAAAAATTTGTGTGGGATAAAGTAGAGAAACAAGTATAGGAAGCATTATAATCAAAATGAGTTTTTTTGACAAAATTATGTATGTTTTGCAAATCTGTCCAGAACAGGGAGTAGGAGCTGAAATTTCATGATTCTAAGCTCATAAATGGATTCAAAAAATGAAATTGTGTAGGGTAAAGTCAAGACATCAATTGATTCAAAGGCCAAGTCAATTAGTAAAGATTAAAAGAAGTTATGTTAGTTAAAGTAAGTTTAATGATCAAGGAAGTTAGATTGTGATGGATTGATGATTGTGTGATGTTAGGATTTAATTGTGGACTCTAAAGAGGTAGCCAAACATCCAAGAGAATTAAGAAGAAAGAGGAAAATCAAAGTTAAAGTAAGAAGAAAGTCAAGTATATGAGGTAGTAAACTTATCCAAAACTTGTATGTATTGAATGTTATGCTTAGTTGTGCCATGGCTATGTTGAATTGTGTTGCATATGTGTTTATGATTGAAGCTCTATTTCTATGATTACTTTGGCCAATTGTACTTCATATGTTATATTGAAGCATGCACATTACACAATGTTAACACTTTCACAAGTAAGCACAAAGTATTTACATTAATGCATGCATTGTTTAGTACCGTTTGCTACTGAGATTTCTCCAGAAATATTACCCTTCCATGTAATTCCAATCCCAGCAGGCTTATGAATGATGAAAGAGGATGATGAAGCATGAAGAGAAGCTATGGATTGGATACTATAAATGTTATGTGAAGAATTGTTATATGTAATGTTGCTATATGACCAATATAAGTAGTGATAGTCATGATGTAATGAAAAATAGTAAATAATGAGATAAATATATGAAATTTTATAGATATTTAGTTAACATGTCAAGCTTTATTTTGATACCAAGAACACCTTATTTTGATGTATGTACAAAGAGAACAAATTTTCCATAGTAAGAGACCATAATCTATTTTTAGAATTTTTAACCAAATGAATAGTAAACTTTGACGAATAAACTGTATTAATTGACTAAGCATTTAAACCACATTATTTTAATTTTTCTTGAATTAATTATGATTTTTTGAAGTTTGTCGCTGAATCTGGAATACCATATGAACAATAACTCGAGAATAGTAAAAATTATAGATTTAGTTAATAGACTTCCAATATCTTTTAAGTGGTTTTAAATACTACCAAATGGTCCCTAGGACATACAATATTAAGGATTCTATAGTATATAAGAGGGAAAGGGTATGAAGTGGAGCCTTAAAGGAAGAGAAATCACCCTCAATATAGTGATAGTTCAGTTGTGCAAAGTATGCATACCTAATTGCAGGAATAGTTTGATAAAAAATTTAAGAGAGGAGAGAAAAAATAGAGGCAGAACGTGCAACAGAGTGTGCAAAGATGGAAGAAGAGTGTATGCAATTCAAACAAAGACTAATGTAGCAAATAGAGCAAAGGATACAAGCTCAATTCGCTACCTTGATACAGAGGGAGAAACTAGAGGTGCCTACTTCTTCTACTCCTAGTATTAGTCTTTTCATATAATGTTGATGTATTAGCTACAAGATTTTATTTTCTGTTTAAATATGTTTACATAAATGAAGTAATATGATATTCTATAGAATGATTTGAATTACTCATCAATATTATTAGATTTTGGTTTATTTAGTTATTTATTATTTTTTTTATTTTTATTATTAAATTACATATTTTCATATAAGAATAATTAGAGAAAATAATTTAAAAAATAATATCAACTTTTAGCTGCGGTAATTGATTCCACAAGAGGTGATGACAAAATTGTCACTGCAAATTTCACTTTAGGTGGTGACAGTTCATGTCGCCACTGATTCAATATTTAGCGACAATAATTTTGTCACCGCGTATTTCAATTTATGCAGCTATAATTTCAGTCACTGTTGATTGAGTTTAGGTGGCAACTTTATTTGTTGCCGCTGATCTCTCACTTTACGCGGTGAATTTTGTGGCCTTCTTTGCCCTGCCTTGGGTGACGACAGTCATTTTGATTACTTCTGTTAAATGTTTAGCACTTTCAATTGTTGCTTCTAATGCTTATAGGTGACAACCCATAGGCGGACACTTGGCGGCGACATTCTTCAGCCGGAAGTCAATTTTTTTTAGTGTTGGGGGGTGAGAACCAAATACCTGTTTTGAGCATTGGTTTCATGGTCAATATTCTAGTCTATGATTATAGGATTGGTGACATTAATCATCACAAGATTCTCAAAAGCATTCGAGAGCTGGGATGTTTATCGAGGTACATGGTCAAGTCTTAATTTTCACACCATTATAAGTGTTTTTGAAAGTGCAATTATTTACTATCAAACCTTTTACATGTTCTTTATTTTCATATGTTTTGAGGTTTCCAATGCTAATGCCATGGCCAAGTCCGCACGTCACATTCTCCTTTGAGAGTGATTGTTATAAAACAGTTAGAGACAACTCACTTACTTGTCTACTCCATCACTGAATGAGATATAATCATCTGTTGCAATGTTTGAGTTAAGTATTTTCACTTTTGTTGAACTTCTAATGTGGATTCCATCTGTATTCAGACTTTCTACAGGGGCCTCAATGGAGAATTGTTGAATGTAATATTATGGCACCCTAGAACATTTACATGAAAATTTTTGCTATGTTTTGATTTATGTCTCAGATGATCGAATTGTTCATGAAGGTGAAAACAAAATTTTAGAAGGGGTCTCAAAGAAAGTTCAGCTTTTAAAAGAATCTATACATGATTAATTTAGAATTTGTTTTCATTGAAAGAAGAGGTTAACCAAAAAGAGAGAAAACGTTGGGCATTACAGTGTGCTAATTTTCTTTAGCTTTCTTTTAACCAATTTTTTACCACATGAGAAAATTCACTCGTTATGTTATCTTTCATGCGAAAACATATCTCTTATATTATTATTTAGAAATTATACATTTGTTATATTTTAACTAGAATTTTAAAAAATGAACATATAAGAAATTCAACGCGTTTGTGAGTGTTAGAAATATGTATAATTTATTAATTATTATGGAAACCTTTTTGTAATTCCAAGTTTGATGACAATTATTTTACTTCCTAGCTGTTGAACCTTGGCTATAAAAAATGGCTCCACCAGATAAGGTAAAGGAATCAATCCAAATATCAGCCACTAAACTTCTCTATTGAATTGATTAGGGTTTTCTGGTGCTGCAATGTTCCCTTCAATGTGAAGCTCAATTAGAGACTTAAAAGGATCGTGCATCTCTATTTGCCTCAAAATGTATGTGCTTTTTGGCACCAAAACTTTGCTTGCACTTGTTGATGCACATGTTGCTTTCCAAGTTCTTGTCAACATCAATCAACAGGCCAAGTATATTTCAATAAAATATAACTATGAAATATTTTTTGTAGGCATATATACTTAACTTGTGATTATAAGAAAACAAATTTTTTTTGGGAAAAGTTTATATTCATAAAAGATTCATCACAAGATTTGTTGTACAAGTTTTGCTATGGAATTTTTGTGAATTGGTCACAAGAAATATTTGGAAAGGAAGGGTTTGTTGCAAAATCATTTTGTAACGTGCTAATTCTTAGGTCACAAATTCCTTCTTTTGTTTTAGTGAAGTTTCAAACAAGGAATTCAAAAGATAAATAGACTTAGGTTAGATCTCCACTAGGTGCTCTACCATATTTTGTTATATAAAAAATGTTAGAAATCGTGCCCTAGGGGCCAATCATTGTCTTATGAACATTATTGATTTATGAATTTATTAATTGAGTTATCATATTATTTGCATGTTTACTACGATGACTATCCTTGGATAATTCATGATATTATCCTAAATGTCCCTGGTCGATCATCTATGTGGGAGCACAGATGAAATAAGACCAGTATGACTTTGAAAATGTATAGAGATATAAATCAAAGTCATAAGCACATGTAAGAGTACAGGGTGTTGGACCGACTCGCTATGAGAGAACTGCATGGGTAACGTCATAAGCTTCTCTCATATACAAACCATGTCAATATGCCCTTTGACCTGAGATCATCATGGATTCCTACATGACAAAACGCTCAGCTTTGACCTAGTCAAAGTCACTTTTGACCGAGTGATCATAAAGACTATGTTCAGGCTTAGTGGTTTTTCATGCGGAGGAATGTGAATGGTCAAGATGGAATTTGTCCCTCACATTTGTGGAGAGATATTACTGGGCCCCTCGATGAGTGAGTCTGAGAAATGTATGGCCATACTGTAATAGAAAGGTAGTTCCATTTCTATAGTCAGACTACTCAGGGATCGAGAAAGTAACGGTCGGGAATAGGAGGATGACACCATCCATGCCTCATCCATGACCAAAATATCGCGTGACAGAAGGGACATGATATGGTTGTATAAAAGGTTACATCGTTTATCGATCCTCATATGATTTGGGTAGTCGTTATGTCTTGCTAGAGACCGCTTGCGACTTGTGGGCTAGTATAGCAAATGGCCCACTGCCAACTTCATATGGGCCTACAGGGTCACACATAAAATAGCCCAACACGAGCTATGATGTCCAGATTCATTGAATCTAAGACATGTCCAGATTCAATGAATGATCCAGGTGAATGTATATATATTTATTTATATTTATATTCGTATATGTATAAATTCGTATATATATATATATATATATATTATATATATGAGATATATAAGATTTAATTTATAAGGATAAATTAAATCCCTATCACGTTTGAATTCGAAATTCAAATTGATAGGATATCTCATATAAGAGATATTTATAAGATTTAATTTATAAGGATAAATTAAATCTCTATCACGTTTGAATTCGAAATTCAAATTGATAGGATATCTCATATAAGAGATATTTATAAGATTTAACTTATAAGGATAAATTAAATCTCTATCACGTTTGAATTCGAAATTCAAATTGATAGGATATCTCATATAAGAGATATTTATAAGATTTAATTTTAAGGATAAATTAAATCCCTATCATGTTTGAATTTGAAATTCAAATTGATAGGATATCTCAAATTTGTTTTATGAGAATAAATCAAATATAGTTCAGTCTTATCTTTATTTAAAGTTAAATAAATAGGTAATTAAATCTGTGGGACGGATTTAATATTATTTATTTAATTAGTTTCTTATAAAATTATACAATATATGATATTGTATTACTTTTGGAATTAATATAAGATTAACTCCTAAAATCCTTTTCGGTTAGGGAAAACGCAGAGTATCCTATATATCTAATATTATGAGCTACGTTTTGGAACAGACATACACATAGAACACAGAAAGGCCGAAGGGGACTCTGCAAAAGGTTTGCAGATAAGAAACTGCCGAAATAGAGACGGAGAGGACGAACTTTTGAGAAAGCCCTGGAGGGACAAGAGACGCTAGCACGTCGTTCGTGGTTGAAAAGCTGTTCGTGTGGATACCAGTAGAGGAAGCTGACCTGAGTCGTCGACTTCTTGTAATCAGAAAGGGAGCACGAGCCGCAGAGAGAAGCTGTGAACGTCGTGACCGAAAGCTGTGGAAGTCGCTGAGACACACTGAGGGTAATGCTTCTTCCCACTTGACTTAAACACATACGGTAGATCCTGGCAAGGAATGAAAAATTTTTAAAGATAATTTCCGCTGCGTGTCTTTCAATTCCTTACAAAAAACCCCAGGCTAAGCTATGATTGAAGATGCTAGTAGTAAGACTAAAGTATAAATATAAATAATACTCAAATTTGTGTCCATATTGAGCTCTTCTTCTTTGAATTCTTTATGGGCCTTTTTCCCTCTCTCGCTCAAATAGAACAATGTCTACTAGAGTTGTGTGAGGTGGTGAAACCCTATTACAGAGAGCTATTTATATAGTTGTGATAAAACTAAAATAAGCTATATAAATAGACAAATAGTGAAATTACAAACCCGTAGTTGTTTTACTTCAAATAATCATATAACCAAAGCCTGTTTAATTAGCAATTATAATTCACATTTGACCATTTAGGATAGGATAATTTAAATTTTCATAAATTTTAAGATTTTGTTTCAAAGTAAATGAACAACATTACTCGGGACCAAAAACAACAATCTTTATCCATTTTTGCGTGATAAGAATTCAAATTTTTTTACTACAAAATTCAATTTTAAAAATTTAATCCATAAGAATATAGTATCTCGATGCTCGAAGGTGTTTATTTATATATGTGTGCGCACATCTTTCAAATGGTTTTCATGTTTGTTAGAACTAATTATATAATTGTTCAAAAATATCACAATAAAAATATGCATGGCTGGTTTTAGGCTTTTTCTGGATCAAACATATTGATGACTTTTGGACTAATAGACTGAAATTCCCTTTTTCATTTTTAAATTCTTTATTAGGTCTTTTGATTTTTTTGTTGAATCTATTACTCAAGCAATTCACACACATTCACTAAAAGTGACTTTTTTTCATAGATTCCTTTTCTTTGGAAAGAATCAAATGCTGATACTCCATTTAACTTGTGATGTGCACCCTCACCATACTGTCAACGGAATAATATTTTGTGAATACCAATGTGATTGTACCAACTAATAGTACTCAAGAATGGTTTATAGCCATTTTTATTTCCTTCCCCTAGTATTTTACCTTGCCAAAAAAAATATATTCACATAGTTGATTCGATATTTAAAAACAAGAATTTTTAGACCTTTAAAGAAGATTAATTAGCCAAACTAGTCATGTTGCTTCACATTAATATTGTGTGATAATGGTATCTTTCATTATTAACGATGCAATAGTAACCAATAATTTCAAATATGAGTATGTTGAGGTTTGAACCCTAACTTGGAAATTGAAGCTTTTGTTCAAATGGGTGTGATTGATGATAATCAATTATTCTAATGAGTTAATTAGATTGAGGTTAGGTAGAAATTATGGTTGGATGGGTGTTTGGACAGTTGGTAAGAATTGGAGGTTTTGGGTAGCTGAGTTGAGTACTTTTTGCAGTTGGAGATAGTTATTGTTGTTGTTTGACTTGTGTTGATTATATCTACCTTAATTATGTAGATTGACCTTTGTTGATTAGTTACCTTGTGTATCTCTGTTACCTCAAACTTACAAGGTTAAAGTGAAGGAAACCATGATTAATTTATTTGGTATACTTGTATTAGATTATGAGGGTTTAAAGGTTAATATCTCAAATATATGCTTTTGAAAAAGTTTGTGGAAGAACTATACATATGTTTTGAAAAGTTTAGTAAAGATGGAAGTATGTTGAACCATATATAAACTATTGATGCCTAATTCCCTTATTGGATTATTGTATGGTGTTATTGTTGGAAACATTATGGAATATGCTCTGTATAGTTTAAGATTCTATTTGGGATGTGTTAGAGATGTTGGGATGATTAAGGGAGGTATCTAATTGCTTTGAAGTCTGATGTAGCCTTCACTACTGATAATAATGGCTAGCAATGTTCAGGCTTCGCCCATAAGGGTTAGCTAAGCTCATGTGAGAATGGACAGACACCTCTAGAAGTTTGACCCATATAAGGACGTAAGGGAGGGGAACAATTGGTTTGCTGTGTACAGTGTAACCTTTGGCTGGGTGTTATCACATGGGAAGTCCATGTCCGCATTAAGGTGAAATAAAGAGGAACATAGTTGGAGGGGATCATGTTGTTATCATTATTATTATTATTATTATATTCCAATTTTTATTCTTAAAATTCAAATAACATTGAAAATATATTATTTCATGGTACATGGAATTTTATCATATAATACTTGAGTAAAAAGAATTTACCTTATAATATAAGTTATAAGTATAACATCCTAAATTTTAATATTAGGATATGAGTGAACTAAGGATTAAAAAATGAAATAATGATTTATACGAGTTAAAGAGATTGTATAATAATTAAAATAAAAATGAGTTTGAAAAATAGAAGGGGTAACAAAGAGGAAATAAAATGGAAATGGGTCACTTTAATCTTTCCTATGGGGGCCTTAGTTGTAATTTACCCCTAACCCATTATTATATTGTGTGAGAAGAGAGAGAATTAGACAACGGTCTTCTTTTTTCTCACACACAGTCAGCGATTTTATTCTTTTCTCCAACCTAGGGTTCAATTTATCATATATTTTTGGCAAGAAAAACTACCTCAAATCATTTCACTGCTTTTATAAAAATTATTATACTCATCTAGATTTTCTAATGGTAGTTTTTTGTGGAGATTTGATAAATTTTTTGGATCAATGTTGAAAGTAAGGATTGAGTTTCAATAATAGATGATCATATTCTATTCTATCTCTATATTCTATTCTATTGGAATCTAAATTTGTGTATTTATATTATATAATAGAAGAAAATAGAATAGAATTAATATTATACAATTAATATAGATATTATAGAATTAATATATAATTCATTCATTAAATTAATATATATTAATATATAACTAAAACTAATTAATTTAATTATTTAGTTTTTAACTAAAAAATTGACTAGAATTCAAAAAAAAAATAATTTTTTTTAATTCATTGTAATTATTTAATCTAATTATATGCTTGTTTTTTTTATTTACTTTACTTTAATTTACTTTAATTTCAATTTTAAACTGAATTAATTAATACTTTTAATATTAATTATATTAATTAGAATTAATTATATATATTTTTCTTTTTTTTCTTAGTATTTATTATATTAATTTGGATTGTAGAGTTATTTAAATTGACAAGTTCTACGATTTAGTTTTGTCCATTGGTTGATTTAAAATTTTGAAATTAAATTTTTATTTTAAGTTTAGTATTTGTGATATATATATATATATATATATATATGATACTTGGTCTGATTAAATTTGAATTAAATGATTGATTTGAGTTTCCTTGAGGTATTATTGAAATTTTTATAGTTTAGTTTTGTTAGACTTTGAATTTGATGAGTTTTGGTACTAGGGTTTGAGGGAGGTTTGGGATTTTTGATGATTTATGATAATGTGAAGTTAGGAAATGAATTTTTATGATTGGGTTATGTTAGTATGAGTTAGAATTTATGTTTAATTGGTTTAAAATGTTGATTTGGGTTGAAATTTAAATTTGTGCATTTTTAAGTTGGAACCCTATATTGAAATTTGGGGATTTTGATAAATTGATGTAATTGGAGGCTAATTGGTGATTCTAATAAATTACTTGAGCTATAGGAATATGGAATTTGATATTGGACTGGGTTGATTGAGGTTTTGGTGAGTTTTGGGTTAATTAGAGGGTTGTAAGAACTCTAATTGTTATTATTAACCACTCAATTAATTGTAAACTAATATATGGTGATTATTTTATAATGTAGGTTGTTTGTGGTGTTGTTATACATGTGGCAACTTGACTTCTAGTAATTATTCCTTATTTTAGTGATAGGTAATCACTTTTCACTTATAATACACACTAATATCTTATTTGTGAGTAATTTTGGATTCTTGAAATAAATTCTATGGATTGTATTTCGATATATGATGAAATTATTTAAAGTTTAAATAATCTTGTGGGACTTATATTTTTGAAAATGCAATCCTTAGAACTTTTGTCATTATATTGGAATTATGAGAACTTGATTTGGAAATAGAACATAGATCTTGAAATTGACTACTTGTTGAGCTTTTGAGCATAATGTATATGATGGGAATTGTTGAGTCAATTGTGTCTATTATTGTCACATGATAAGGCCTTAGTTGATGCATGATGGTTGGCTCTTTGGCCTCCTACATGGGGCAGGCCCTAGTGACTCTTTTCATTCTCTTGTGTGGCGATAGGCCTCTTCTAGCTTCCTTTATCTTCTTGAGTAAGGATGGTCTTATGACTCCTTTCGTCCTCTTGTGTGGGGATATGCCTCTTATGGCTCATTTTGTCCTCTTGCATGTGGATAGACCTTTGTGTCTCTTGGATTGTATTTGCATCATGGCATTGAAAATTGTTTATCTACTATTTATTAGGATATTACTATATATATGTCCCACTTGACACCTCATGAGCACATATTAGTATGTATAATGAGTAGAAACTATTGGTTACTGAGGCTTTTGTCTCACTCAATGGTTATTAACATTTTTTTAGGTAATGGAGGGTTGAGCAATGCTATGTTTTTTTGATACAATGAGTAGAGGTATATTGATTGTATAACCTCCTCCATTTATTTATGTGTTGAATATTTGTATATTGCAACTATAGGACTCATTTTATATACTAAGATGAAATACAATACATTGTTTTTATTTAATTATAGGATTGGTGCTGGTAGTGGGCCTGAGGCCCTAGGTTGATGCTTGTGACTTGTAGATCCACATTGATTGCTTTTCTATGTTATAAGTATTATTTAGTATTTTAGATGTATTTGTGGGCTTTGGTATTGTTATTCTCAAGTTCGAGCCTTGGAGGCCATTTTATAATATTTGGAGATGATATATGTGATAATTGTGGCAATTAGGGGTTGAATTATAATAAACATGTTAACAAGGTTAAATCCTGTTTAACACACTATTATAAAGTAGGCTTTCTAAACTGGTTGAAAATGATATTCTACACCAGGCTATGATCCAGTGTAGATACAACCCGTGTAAAAAGTGTACCACCTTTTGAATCTGGTAGTATACTGGTGTAGAAGAAATCTTTCTAAACCGGGCTAAAAATGAGGTGTAGAAGGATCATTTTGTAAGGGAAAAATAAAATAATTAAACTGGTCCCCTTTGACATCTAGTGTAGAATGTGCTAATATCTATGTAACACCTTATTTTCATACGTCTTAGGGACTATTTAATAGTATTAGAATCATTTATAAGTCCATTGAAGTTCAATATCAAAATTTGAAATTTTCAAGTTTACAGTTACTGTTCATTTAGTAATTCTAGATTCAGCAATAAATTTCAAAAAAATCATCACTAATTCTAGAAAAATTGAAATGAAGTGATTCAAAAGGATACTTGAAGCTAGCATAATGAATTTTAAGGGAAAAATACTTCCCTAGACCAATTAAACAGTCATCTAAGTCAACTCTGACGTCAAATTTACTATTCATTTAGTCAAAAATTATGAAAAACATATTCTAATCCTTGAATTTGGAAAAAGTTTTCTCTTTATACAAACATCAAAATAAGGTATTTCTTAGTGTCAAAATGAATATTGACATGTTAACTAAATGTCTATAAAAGTTTATAAATTTATTCCATCATTTACTTTGTTTTCATAAAAAGCTATAGTTGTAATACTTTTAAGCATACATTGTACATTACAACATTAAATACAACTATGCTGAATTCATATATCATCATAATATCTAATCCCCTAAATTTTCTTCATGAAACTTCATCTCCTTCCCTCTTTGGAGAACCTATTGGGATTGGGGTAACATGAAGGGGTGAGATTTCTGGGGAAATCTCAATAGCAAACTGTACTAAACAGTATATACATTAATGTAAATATTTGTTCTTGCTTATGAAAGTGTTAATATTGTATAATGTGAATTCTTTCATGTAACATATGAAATACAATTGCCCAAAGTAATAATAGAAACAAAGCTTCAATCATATACACATATGCAACACAATTCAATATAACCATAGCACAACCAAGCATAACATCTAATACATACAAATTTAGGATAGTTTATTACCTTATTGCTTTACTTTCTTTTATTCTTCAATCCACAAAACAAAGCCTAAACACCACATATTCATTCATTCATCATGATCCAATTCAATTGGCATATAAGGATATTGAACTCAATCAATTAGCCTCTATCTTTTTTAATTTGTGATTAATTGTCTTGTCCTTTGAATTAATTTGTGCCTTGAGTTTACCCTACACAATTTCACCTTCTAAATCCATTTATGAG
The DNA here is from genome assembly GCA_037074615.1 of Leucaena leucocephala. NCBI lineage: Eukaryota > Viridiplantae > Streptophyta > Magnoliopsida > Fabales > Fabaceae > Leucaena > Leucaena leucocephala. The sequence goes on along the minus strand of CM073515.1, from coordinate 18,039,751 downwards.
CTTAGAATCATGAAATTTTAGCTCTTTCATGGCCTTCTGGATGTAACCAAAAAGTGTACATAATTTTTCTAAAAATTCTCATCTTGATTCCAATGCTTCCAATACTTGTTTCTCTACTTAATCCTACACAAGTTTTTATTTTAAAACCATTGGAAGCATTAAAATCATGAAATTTAGATCACTGTTCATGTATGTGAACATTATAAAGAAGACTTAAAAAGCAAAGTTCTAAACATATCCAATCATACACAAAATCATCATTTGAATTCAATAGAAGCACTAGATCATTGAAATTCATTCTTCTTGATCATGTACACTAGGTGGAAGAATGGCCTCTTCAATGGTAATGTCAATAGCACAATTCAATTCAACAACCAAAAATTAATTCTAGCTCATTATGCATCAATTTCATAGTTCTAACTTAATTTTCCTCTTCCTCATTTAACTTTGAATTTTGGACAGCAAGGGTTCAAAGGGAATAATCCATTTTTCAACTATTAAAATTTAGGTTTTATCCTTCCAAAATACTTACAAATAAACTAGGAAATATCTCTTACATTAGGTACTTGCTTGGGTGGCTTCTCCTTGATCTTATTTTGAGTTCTCTCTTCATTTTGGCATGGTTTCCCCAAGGGTCCTTTATATGCACGAAATTGTGAAGGAGGAAGCGGTATTTATAATAAAATTTAAAGGCTCCTTGGACTAATATACCCCTCCTTCAACTAATTATTATAATGTCTTAATCTTGAATCTCATTGGTTGCTTAATTCCTTAATTACCATTAACTTAATTCTTACATTATTTTAATATAATTCCACATGTACCAAAACTCTTCCTTTCTTGTTTGGCTTCCAAGTGGTATTCTTTGACATGGTGTGGGTTTCACCAAGGACACCTTGCATTATCTCTTAATTTTTCTTAATTTCTTTCTTTTTAAAAATTCTTAAAATATCTTAGAAAATTCATTTAGCCACATGAAAAATTCTTTGACTCCTTGGGCCAGCACATGACGCTATTTTGGGCCCAAATTGAGTATAACTTGATACTTGGCACATATCCCAAGGCACTTCCCATTATTTCTTATACCGATATTCTCAAATTGTCTTGATTTTTAGGATAAATTCAAAATACCTCTTTTACTAGTTCTAATATTTTTTAAAATTTATTCTAATATAAAATAAATTTCTTGCACAATCACATAATTGTTTGAGACCCAAAAGTTCTGATAAAAATTCATACATCTTCTTTAAATCTTTTATCGGTGTTCTTTTTCTCCTTAAATCCTCTAATTAATTCTACATGACTCATTTTTTTTACTTCTGTTAGCTTCATAAATTCTTATATTAATTATAAAAATTTACTACCAAATTTTATCTGATTCTAAGGTTCAGAAGATACTATAATAATTTTTAAACTTCAAAAATTAACATTAATTTATCGGGACATCAAATCAAAATTGCATCTTGCATTAAATTGATCAAAATAATTTTCTCTATTTATTGATAAAATTTGGGGCTACAACATTTTTGGGCAATTTTATGGCTTTTTTGACTCAACTTTCTATAATTATCATTTTGCCCCTGAACTCTTGAAAATTACACTTTAAACCCTCAACTTTTTGTAATTATACTTAATGGCCCAAAGCTTATATCTACTTCCATTTTGTACCATGAAACTTTTAGGGTTTTCACTTTAGTCCCTCTTCTTTATATCCTTGTCTACTCATCTTTTTTTCTATTTATTGTCACGATTCCTTCTAAACATCTTTCCTCTATCAGTCTTTTATAGATAGGAAAAAATTAGGATATGACATTTCCACCTCCTTGAAATAAATTTTGTCCCCAAAGTTTTCTTGATACTATAATCAAACTTTCTTGGATATATCTCCTCTTTATATCATTCTCTACTTTATAACTAAAGTTTGGGGCATCTATCTACTCATATATATAGACAACTCACTATACTATACTTGTGAGTAGTGTCCATTTCTTTCATATTGAACCTTTTTAAACTTTACTATACTCTAGAGTTTTTGTTAGCTATTTGGAATACTTTTCTACACTAGTTTTGAGGTCATCTGGTGTATATGAATACATTTTCTACACTGGTTGTGATTGCGGCCGGTGTAGATGAATCCATTTTTACACCTCACCTGCACACAACTGATGTAGATGTTATAATATTACATCTCAAGTTTAAATATTGTTTCTATATTGGACTTCTATTGTTCAATTTAAATATTTGTTAATACGACCCATTCACCGTCTCATGTCCCCTTTCATGAAGCTTCATAAACAAATAGCCAAAATATACAAATCAAAGAGACAGCAGCAAAACATATTTCAAGATAGCAAAGATAAAATTCAATTGCTCATTATTCATTTAATAAAATTCAATACAAAAAGTGAAACAATTTGAACGGAAAATTTAAAAATGTATTGAAAGGTAAATACTATTAAGAAAGGTTTTGAACAAAAAACTCAGGCTAACGATTATGCAGGTCATTAATACCTTGTTTAGGAAATGGGTCAGGTTAATCAAACATATGAAATATCAAATTAAAATCAAAGAAATTAATTAATTACTAATATATATTAAATTGAAAAAAATATGAAATTATTAAAAACACAATTTTACCTCCTTGTCAGGTTAGTCATATTTAACACAATAATATTGACCATGTGGCTAACTATGTATAAGCCGCACAAGTTACTTTCTTTGGGTTGCCTTCGACTCATTAATATTAACATGATTAAAACTATTTGTCATTATCAAAATATGGAGTCTAACACTTCATGCTTTTATTGTCTTCGGTGTAATCTATTCAAGGTCCTTACCTCGTAGGTGTAATTAAAACCCTTTACAATTGCGAACATCCTCATAGCCCTATACCAAAGTTATAAAGTTAGTAACACATTTATTACCAAGACCATTGTTTTGTAGAAGAAAACTTACGAGTTCATAATCTTCTTAACATCACCTGATAGCTTGTAATTAAGGGAGCATAAGAAGACTACTGTATAATTGTGCTTTCATAGAATGACCAATTATCAATGGTTACTATAGAAATTAAGAAAGAATAAGCATTATCATTAAGCAAATACAAAAGTAGTATGAAATAAAATGCAATATTATTATTCTTACTTATGCATATGTGGTGTGAAAAAACAATCAATATCGGTTTCATCGAGCCTCCTGAAAATGTATTGAAGTCTCAAAGCTTGAGAGGTCCCTTTTTCATAAATCTGAATTGAACATAGGAATCGAAACTTACCTTGTTTGCACTTAGAAACCAACTCAACTTGCATGTACCTACAATTTTAATGAAAACATGATGTTAGTTATAAGAGTTAAAAAAATTATTATATATATTTACATTTAAATTAGATTTACATAAAAACACTTGGATGCACGTAATTGTCAGTTAATCCTTAGGAGTGATAAGAGATGCCACATCTGTATAGTCAAGAAAGGTAGGTTCCCCTACGTCACCCAGAACTAAATCCATAGGCAAAGAATCCAAATGGAACATTATGTTAAATGCCAATAGGATCACCCGTTGCATGGCACTTAAAGTGGGAGGTGGATTTGGCTGATAGGGAGGAGTTGGAATTTGGCTCGAGGATGACGCAAAGTAATCTAAAACAAGATGCTTTTGTCCATAATATGAAAGTTTCCTTCACCTGACTCACTGTATTTACCTTATCAGTGGGAATTGGGATAGGAGCATCTTCAATTACTATGCATTCAAAACAACATCATCTTGAATTTGGATGGAACCATGTGCCATCTTCAATTAGGAGCATCTTGAAGTTGGTTCCATCCTCTTACCAACATCATCTTGAATTTGGATATGGGGGACAGTTACCCCTAAGCTGTGGATGGAACCATGTGCTACTAATCGTCTAAGAGGATCCTCTACATATAGATCATAAGGTTCATAATTCAAATCTACACAATCCTCTTATACTAGCTTGGTAATGCAACCACTCCCTTTAATGCTATGCGAGACACAGGTGAGTGCATATAGGGCACTTGGCTTCTGTTGCTTTAATGTCATTATGGACAATATTTCTTCCTTGAGTTTTGCTGACCCTGCTTGTAATTGTGCATTAAGTAAAGCTTTTACCTCTACCCTCATAGTAGCCAACAATAATTCTAACTCTATCCTCAACACCACATGTGAGGAATGTCGTGGACATACCCTAAAGTAATCTCTTATACACACACTTCCTCTAACTCCCCTGACACAACCCCAAGCTCTTATTTGCCTATAGCAACAATCAAAATGTCATTCTTACCTTCTGACTTGAAGGATCTTTTGGCCTCTTGTTCTTAAGATTGGTCTATACTATATAAAGAACAAACATAAGTAATAATATAATTAGTCTACTAAAACAAAATAATAGAAATAGTACTTACAATTTTTTTCACAATTATACAAGCGTAATCGCTTGTATATGATTTGCTCCTTGTTTGGTGAGCATACAACCATTTATCTTTGTGACATACTGGAGATGGGGAGAAAGAAGAACAGAAGGATCCAACTTAGTATTTTCTTCTAACCTTTTCCTCTTAGCCCCTATCAAGTCTCTTTTAGCCTTCGCGTAACCCCATTGTGTGGGGAAAATCATTCTTGAGAGAGTGTTCAATCACTTTTGGCATTTTTTCCTATAAGAATTAAAGTATTTAAAATCAATACATATGATAATCCATAATAGGAACAAACTCTAAGATGGATCAACTCACCATAGCTGCTGGCATAGTTTGAAGCCTAACAAATTCTTCCCAACTAGCTAGCTTCGTCAGTGAATTGATACTTGTTATATGGAGAAGGATAAGGTAAAGTATCTTTATCCCGACCATACACATAATAACGAGCTAGTTATGTCTTGAATACCCTCCAATGCTCAGCGCAATTAGACATCTTATTTTTTAAGACTTCATTGTTAGGAATATCACAAGTGAGCTACAATAATTATTATTAAAAGTAGAGTTAGTGACAAAAAGTTTTAATTTTTGGTATTTCTCTCTATACAATATAAAATAGTTAGTTTATATACCCAAATAGTATCCCAAATTTGATTCTCACACTATCATCAACATCATCCCAAGTCTCTATGGTGATATTAAGCTTATTGCATACTAGGAGACTGACATAACTTGCATACTTGGTCTCTATTCACTAATTGGGTTCCAATATCTATCAAACTCAATTGGTAGCATTTTCCCTTCCTTATTATCTTTCATAATCTCTTTCAATTACGTGACACTTTTACTTCTCCTTTGGTTAAAGTGGCTTGGAGCATTCCTAGCCTAATTCTAATTAACACTATCCCCCATATTCCTATATATGCAATAACAAAATCAAACATAGTAAACAGACTAAACCCTTTTTCCTTTACCCCGTTAGAATACTCAATACTTATTCCTTTAGAATTTATCCATGGAATAAAAAAGAAGTGCATGTATTTACCATAGGAAAACTAGAAAACCTATATTAAATGAACATGTACACGGTTAAGCACGTACACAAGAATAGAAGTGCTGAGAACACATAAAAATGAGAACAAAGAACATGAGCATGACAAAGCATAACAAACACAAGAACATAGAAGAACTACTGGGTACAGCAAAGCCCCATGATACTATAAAGCATGGCGAGTAGAGTAATAAGAGAAGTGAGAAGGAGGATTGATAAAAACCACCATAGTAAAAGAACCAATAGAAAATGAGAGATGAGAGATGAAGGAAGGGGGCTTTGAAAATGGTGTATTTCATAAGCCAATCTACACCGGATAAAATGGACATCCGGTATAGAAAGAACTTTATTATAAATCAGGCATAATTCACATTAGGTTTAGTAAGTTTTTAACTTATTTACAAAAATATCACCTATCATTTTTTTAATTAAAATATATTTTAGAAGCAAATCTACACCGAATGAAATTTGCACAACGTATGAAAGGGTGATTGATAGGACACAAATTGTGTATGGTTTCTATAATATTTTGAGTGTTTTGTTATAACTTTACTATTCATTTTATGCCTGCAATTGTACTTTTATGGTAATACATGATTGTGCTTGGTAGTATGTTGATTTAAGAGTAAAATGGTAAATTAACTCCTTCTAACTGCATATATGTTGCTCTTTAGTAACTGGTTAGACTTTTACAGTGAGCTTTGATGTTGAATTGTAAGTATTTTGGAGAAGAATCAAGAATTAATGTGAGTATAAAAGAGATCACAAGACAGAGAGAACCAAATCAAGGATGATAGCCTCTATGTACTTCCTTTACGACTAAAGTGTCCACAAGTCGCAACTTCACTTCTTTTAGGAAGTTTCTCTATGTTCACAGGTTAGGACCAAAAATAGGATATGGTCACAACTAAAGAACAGAATCAGTGAAGCTATGCATTTTTTATTAGGGTTTTATGGCTTTAAAAGGAGAGGGAAGAAGCAAGAGACAGGGATACTATTTTTTTACCTGATATACTCTAACCTTCTCTCAATGCTCTCGCCACAACCTACCATCATACCTTCCATCATTCACCTTTCCATCATCGTTCTTCAGCTTTCTTCATGGCATCACATCTGAGCAGCGATTGTAGCATAGTAGGAGTCATTGTAGCACTGCATTGGGGAGTTTTCTGTTTTAATCTCACATTTCTTATGTTTTGGAATTCCTAGATCTAGGGTTTTGATTTTATGAGTAAGGATTTGATATCGATCAACTATTCTGAGATTAGGTTTTATAATTGAATTTGGATAATTTTGGGTGTTGGTTTTAATATGAATATTTCAGTTTTGATTTCTGAATAATTGGGCTTTTATCAACGATTGTTGCTAACTGATTTGATTGCTTGAAATCTATGTTCATCGATCGATGATCATTGGAGGTCATCTTCATCATTTGATTTAATTACACGCTAAGTAGTTTTTAATAATATATTAATAGTTTTTGAACTAGCTTTGATCAAAAGAGTTTAAGGAATGTTAATGTTCTAGACTCAATCGACCGATTGAGGTTTCATTTAAGACTTAGTGATTTTAAAACCCACATATTATATTAAGAGTAAGGATAGATAGGTTTCTATCATCAAGAGTTTTTCTCAACATATTTCTTTAACAATCCACTTATTCCCTATCTTGATCAAAAATACAAAAATATTTATTTTACTGTACCTTTATTTCATTGCATAAAAAATCAACCAAACCAAAAACTCATTTTTACTTTTACTTAGGTTTTTAATGATTTTGTCACCAATCTGCTAGAGTTCCAATAAAAATGGCTCCTTGAGAAAAACGATAGAGTTGTGCATTATACTAAATTAATAGGGTGCAATTACTTTTATTTTGATGAGCCGGATGACGACAACCCGCGCTGCAAATCAGTGATAATCTACAGCTGACATTGACATGTCTAGTTTTAATCTTATAGTTTTTATTATTTTGTATTTTTTCCTTTAGTTTTAGAAAAATAAAAGGAGCACTGTGTCAGAACAAGAAACTTGTTAAACTTTATTCATTCAAACTTTACTAATTTTATATTAAAATAAAATGTGATATTTATATCCAAAGTTTTAAATCTCAAAAAAGTATCTATCAACCTATATATTCTCCTCCTTTTTGTCATTATATCAAAAAGATGAGAAAGGAGGGGCAAGAGAAAGGTGAGGCATTTCATTGAGAGTTAGAGTTTTAGGAGACAGAGTTAGGGTCAACAGCATTATAGAAACTATCATTATGATAATGGCGGCAAACTTTAAAGTGAAGGCTTTAAAATGGTCTTCTAGTCTCTCAAGTCATAGAGTTAGTTCTTCCACCTAGTTCTCTAGGCCATAGAAGTGCAAGATGAGTTCTTTAAGGTGCTAGAGTACAGTAAGAACAGGGGAGGAGGAGAAAGAACTGAAGGGTAAGGGACATGATGCTTGTCATCAAAATCATCCCAGTTTCTCTTGTACGATAAGGTGGTGTGAGTAAGGAAGAAGCCATTGAAGGATTCATATAGAAGAAAAGAAAAGAAAATAGATAGAAAGTGAGATGGAATTTATTGAGGAAGGCTATATATTTAAGGTTGAGGAAAGCACTGTTTCAGAAAAGAATATTGAAGAATGCAATTGGCCTTCTATTATAATGACTAGAAACATTGATAAGTGAAGAAGAAAGATAAACTTTCTAAAGAAGTGACATAAAGAAAGGGGAAAGTATATATAAGAAACTGAAGAGTCACAAGAGAACAAAGTTAATCTTCACCGAATGAAATGGAAATCTAGTGTAGAAAGAAAATATCTAAAACATACCTACAAGCAACCAATTTAGATGTGTTCTTTCTTGCACGGCACGTTGGGCATTTGGTGTAGAAAGAACTTTCTAAATCGAACCTCAAGCAACCGGTGTAGAAAGGTTATTTTAAACTGACTATAAATGTATCAGGTGTAGTAATTTTCTTTTACACCTGTTATGTGTACATCTGTTGTAAATACTTTTACAAATGGGGCTCTAGAAAGATTTTCATGTGATAGTTATGTGAAAGCCTTTTATCCATGTTAGCTTCTTGAGTTGAATTTATTCCTTTTCTAACATGGATATGCTAGAGTGGTAAATGAGGTTTTATTTATCCATAATAGCCCGTTATAAACCATTGTTTGTTCTTTTTCTATCATAGGTAATTATTTAAGTTTTTAATTAACCTTTTATATCTATGATAACCTTTTTTCACAAGTTTAATTCTTTTCTATAATGGATAGTTTTTGAAGTATGAGCAATATTTTTTATATCTGTGATAGACATTTTGTATTGTTGAAAGTCTATTTTCTATCATAGATATCATTTTGAAATGGATTGAACTCTTTTAACCATGATAGTGTTTTAATAGGCTAGTTTGGTCTTTTCTATCATGGTTACATGTTAAATAAGAAAAAGTTTTTTATAACCATGGTAAAATTTTTGTTGGTTTAGTAAAAATATTTTCTACCATGATTAAGTTTTAAATGGTAGTTGAAATATTTCTACTATGGTAGCTTTACATAACGGTTTTCTTTTTCTACCATAGTAGTAACTTAAATAGTTTTAAGTAGTTAAATAGTTTTAAATAAGGTTAATTATTGGGATTAGTAGAAGAATTTTATAGTCACTAACTACTTTATTAAATTATAATATGTTCCTCCATATGTCTTAAATTAATTGTTTTTACTGAGGTTTTATGTCTCACCCCATGGTTATTCAATATTTTTAAGCGAGAGCTTAAGTACTCAATGGAGTGAAAGGAAAGAGCCCGAGACTTAGGCTCTATTTGCCTAGTGTATGGCTCTACTTTTTGTGTGGCATTGTGTATTAGTGCATATTTCTATCTAAGGCCATCACATATTTTGTATTGAATGATACTTTGGGATTTTATTTGTATCTAGATTATTGTTCATTGGATGGGTGTTGTTAGTTAGCCGGAGGCCATAGGATTTTCATGTGACTATTATGGTATTATTTAGGGATTATATTGTGATGAATTGTGTATAGGTATAAGTGTGTTGTAGTAGACTTGTATGTGGGTGTGATACCCTTATTGTTGTTTGAGCTTGGAGTCCTAATGTGTATTATCGTGGATATATTGTAAGGAATTGGAAGACACGTAGTAGAGTCTTCCTTATGTGTTCTAGATCTCTTTGGAGCTCCGGAATCATGGTGGCTAGCATTAAGCATCCCACATCAACAGAGTCTTTATTATGCTTCATGTAAGCATCTCTCTAAGCTCTAGAAGCATTGGTTGCTGGCTCCTCAAGAATAGGTTGATCTAACACATGTGCCTTTCTTTCCTGCTTGAGAACAATTCTCAAGTTCCTAAACCAGTCAAGAAAGTTTATCCCATTGAGTTTGTCCTTCTCAAGGATAGATTGCAACGATAATGTAGCAGTATTACTAGTCGTCATGATTCTACAATTAAAATATGCAATTGAATTAGCAATCTCCCACTAAATAAACAACCCTTAATGCAATAGTTAATGGGCTAAGATTCATATTTGGCTCAAACTTAAGTCTGCTCTGGCAGGACGCTTAAATTAAGTTATTTAGGTAGGGAACACCTTTACCAATTATATCAAATGTAACTCTTAGATGTTCATGGGATTCTATCATCATATGATCTGGCATGTTTTTAATCCCATCTAATGCCTTGAGACCCAAAACCATTTTGTTAATCTCAATTAAGTCAAACAATAATAAACATGTGAGAGTAGCACCATTACTCTTGGTTATCTCCCCAAGATAACTCAAATGCACCCACTTTGGCGGAGTCCACAATTGAGCGATTGAGGTTTTGACAAGTGTTCATAAATTAATGACATTATGACTTAAGATTTCATTTAGAGGGCTTAATTTAACTATCTGGTTTATAAGAATGCATGTTTCTCAGTTTGTATCTCATACAAGTAATATGCATGTGCTGATATAATCATAAGATGCATAATTTAAATGTGATACAATATGGCTCACCTATCCTAAGTTCACTCAAGCCAATAAGAGGAGCTCTCTAGTAAGAAAAGGGAAATTACATATAGAAACCTTTTTTAACATTCGAGGGGAGTAAGATGAGAAGAGAATGTACATTAAGAGTATATAGAGGAAGGCACGACACACAGGCCGTATATAAAAATTACAACACTTGCAATCTAAAGCCATATTGTTCACCATACTCAAACATTCAAGAATCAATATTCAAATTTAATTGAAGAGCAATTAATGTTTCAAAACTAAAACATTCACAAAATAGTATATGTTACGATTATGTTGTGCTACGAACAGGTAGCCACGGCGGTCCCTCTAGCCAATTAGGGGGCGACAGTCCCGCTCGCCGGTTAGCGGGGGAGGTCTGGGGCAGCGGCTCGAGAATTTTTTTTTGTTTCATAAATAATTATGAATCTGAATTCATTTTTTTAGACCCCATCAATATTAATTGATCAAATCAAAATGCATGCACCACCGATTTCAATTCCCTTTCGGATTCCTTATATGTCACACATAAAATGCATGTTATCATATGATCAACTATGACTAACACATATCATATGAATCAACAATCAAGCCTAACTTAAACACAAAACGGCATGGTTCTGATACCACTGTAAGGAATTGGAAGACACGCAGTAGAAATTAACTTAAAAAATTTTCTATTCCCTGCCAGGATCTACCATATGTGTTTAAGTCAAGTGGAAAGAAGTATTACCCTCAGCATTCAGTCTCGACTTTCTCAGCTTCTGGTTGCAACATCCATAGCTTCTCTCCGCAGCTCGTGATCTCTTTTCGATTGCAAGAAGTCGATGACTCAGGTCGACTTCCTCTACTGGTATCCACACAAACAGGGTTCCAACCACGAACGACATGCTAGCGCCTCCTGTCCCTCCAGGGCTTACTCAAGAATTCGTCCTCTCCGTCTCTATTTTGGCAGTTTCTTATCTGTAAACCTTTTACGGATTCCCGTTCACCCTTTTTTTTCTATCCCAACCGTAGCTCCTAAATATCAAATATATAGGATGCTATGCGTGTTACCACAGACTTGAATTTTTGGAATTAATCTTATATTAATTATGAAATTAATACAATATCATATATTGTTTGATTTGATAAGAAACTAATTGAATAAATAGCATTTGTATTAAATTCGTCCCACAAATTTAATTCAACCATTTATTTAATTTAAAATAAAGATAAGGCATAATTACATTTCATTTATTCTCATAAATCAAATTTGAGATATCAAATCAATTTGAATTTCAAATTCAAATGTGATAGAGATTTAATTTTATCATTATAAATTAAATCTTGTAAATATCTCGTATATGAGATATCATATCAATTTGAATTTCAAATTCAAATGTGATAGAGATTTAATTTTATCCTTATAAATTAAATCTTGTAAATATCTCTTATATGAGATATCATATCAGTTTGAATTTCAAATTCAAACGTGATAGAGATTTAATTTATCCTTATAAATTAAATCTTGTAAATATCTCTTATATATAATATATATACAAATTTATATATACGAATATAAATATAAATAAATATATACATCCACCCTGGATCATTTATTGAATCTGGACATGTCTTAGATTCAATGAATCTGGACATCATAGCTCATGTTGGGCTATTTTGTATGCCACCCTGTAGGCCCATATGAAGTTAACAGTGAGCCATTTACTATACTATCTCACAAGTCATAAGCGGTCTCTAGTAAGACATCACGACTACCCAAATCATATGAGGATCGATAAACGATGTAACCTTTTATATAACCATATCATGTCCCTTTTGTCACACGATATTTTGGTCATGGATGAGGCATGGAGAATGTCATCCTCCTATTCCTGACCGTTACTTTCTCGATCCCTCAGTAGTCTGACTATAGAAATGGAACTACCTTTCCATTACAGTATGGCCATTCATTTCTCATACTCATTCATCGAGGGGCCCAGTAATATCTCTCTACGAATGTGCGGGACAAATTCCATCTTGACCATTCACATTCCTCCGCACGAAAAACTAATAAGCCCGAACATAGTTTTTATGATCACTTGGTCAAAAGTGACTTTTGATAAGGTCAAAGCTGAGCGTTTGTCATGTAGGAATCCATGATGATCTCAAGTCAAAGGGCATAGTGACATGGTTTGTATATGAGATAAGCTTATGACTTAACCCATGTAGCTCTCTCATAGCGGGTCAGTCCAACACCTTGTACTCTTACATGTGCCTATAACTTTGATTTATATCTTTATACATCTTCAAAGTCATACTGGTCTTATTTCATCTCTGCTCCCGCATAGATGACCGACCAGGGACATTTAGGATAAGATCATGAGTTATCCAAGGATGGTCATCACAGTAAACATGCAAATAATATGATAACACAATTAATAAATTCATAAATCAACAATGTTCATAAGACAATGATTGGCCCCTAGGGCACAATTTCCAACATATATGGCTAGGTCTAAGTCTCTATTCTTTATTGTGCCCTAGATCACTATGAGTTCATGTAATATTAAGATTGGTCTATTTGTTATGTGCAAAATTCATTATATACATGGTAATGTATGTATCTTCTAAGTTTATTCTTGTCTACCATGGATAAAAGTTGTTGTATAAAGGAAAATATTTATATGATTTCAATAAAGGGTTTATCTCTTTTCTAACCATAATAATGTACCTTTATTTTTTTTCTATCATTTATTTTTTCTATCATAGTTAGTTCTTGTGAAGTGATTTGTTTCCTTTTTAACCATGATAGTGTCTTTCAAATTAAATTTGTGTGTTTTATATCATGGTTAAGGTTTTAAATTTTGGGTTTATTTCTTTTAACCATGGTAGTGACTTATATTATTAAGAAACTCTTTTGCTACCATCGTTAACCCTTTTCAACTATACTTATTTTTTTCTAACTATGACAACCTTTTAAACAAGCTTCTTTCTTTTTTACTATAGTAGTGACGTTATTTGTTGTTTAGTGTTTGACTTGTACTGTGAAGGAATCAAATATTACAAGTTGGCATTAGTTTTAAGCTCTATGTTTTGTTCTTGCATTTCATGTAGTGGTGACTATATACAATCTATGTTTTTAAGGTTGGAGTGGAGGTAACCATGATTAATTTATTTGATATATTTTTATTAGATTATGAGGGTTTAAATGATTAATATCTTAAATCTATCTTTTTTAAAAGGTTTATGAAAGACCTATATGTATGTTTTGAAAAGTTTAGTAAAGTAGAAAGTATGTTTAACCATACATAAACATTGATGCCTAACTCTCTTATTGGTTATTGTATAGTATTATTGCTGGATACATTTACAAATGTGTTTTGTATATGCTTTGGATTTTTTGTTTAGGATGTTGGAGATATTGGGGTGATTAAAGGAGGTATCTAATTATTTTGGCACCAATTAGAGTGTTTGGTACCATTTAGACTTAGCACATATGGTAGGCCGACCAAGCCCCATAGGAACGGTCAAACACCTTTAGAACCTTGACCCATGTTAGGAGGTAAGGGAGCATACTTGTTGATTTTATGTATACAATGTGACCTTTAGTCTGGTTGTATGACATAGACAGTCCTAGTTCGCATCAAGGTGAAATACGAAGGAGTACTGTTGGAAGGTATCATGTTGTTCGTATATGATCAAAATGTGATTTCATATCTTCAGTATATATTTATTATTTGTCACTACTTCACTAAATTATAATATGTTCCTACATATGTCTTAAATTAATTGTTGGTTACTAAGACTCACCCCATTGTTGTTTAATATTTTTAGGCAAGAGCTCTAGTCCTCAGTAGTATGAAGGGAAGGAGCTTAAGGCTTATGCACATTTAGCCTGGTATATGCCTATGCTTTTTTTATGTTATTATGTATCGGTGCATATTGTCATATCCCAATTTTTAAGCTTAGAAGCCCAAATTAAAGAAAGATTATAGAGCAGACAAAAGAATATTTTTATCTCCATAAGACTATAAAGAAATTCAAATAAATGAGAACTGTGTAGATTGGAAGAAACTTGGAAAATAAGTTGGATTCAAGGGCCAATATTTGATCTTCCTACTTCCTTTTCAAGATGGGGCCTCATAGCATGTTAATGTCATGAAAATGATGCAAGAGGAGGAGAAGATGATGCAAGAAGGCTATATGGTGCAATCTTGTCTTTACATTTGATCTTGAAAGGGAAATACTACAGAAAATTTGAGAGGAGAGAGAAAGAGGAAGGCAGCACAGATGAGAGAGAAAGATAGCAAAGATCAAGCTTCAATTAAGGTAAAATGACTACTCTAGCTCTTGATTTTCTAGTAGTTTATATTCTTAAGTTTGGGTAGGAATTTTAATAGATTTGGAAGCTTGAACTCGTAGGATTATTCTACTTATTGAATATAAATTTTTAGAGAGAGATAAATATGATGATAGATATATGTTTAAACTGATATAAAAGAGTAAGATTCACGTGATTCTAACTTGTAGTTGATTGAATTTCATGATTTGGTTACTAGAGGAGTGCCACAGCCTTGACTAATTCTTGTGCTTAGGATATGATGTTGGTGATTCTAAGGCTTCCAATGGGTTTTACATGAAAAATATGTGGAATTAAGTTGAGAAAGTGAGTTAGAAGCATTGGAATCAAAAGTAGAATTTTGGCACTAAGGAAAAGCAACCTCTCGGTTAGTGAAATTTCTTAGGGAAGGAGTGTGAGTTTGATAAATTTAATCTTATATTTTGGTTTCTCATGCAAAAATGTGTAGGATTGGCCTATGAGAATAATTTTTAGAAAGCTATAACACTAATCCTAAAATCAAGAGAAGAATGTTAAGTCCAAGTGAGTTAGTCTTAACTACGATGTAAGCTCCTGGTCCTAATGAGTTATATGATTAATGTGGATATGTTTAGAATCTTGAGACATCTAAGAGACTGATTTGATGAGGTTGACCAAAAGTGCACATTGGTTGGAAAACTTTGGGAGCAAATTCAAGAATAAAGGAAAAGCTTATGTACAAGGTAGTAAATTTACGTAACTTGTATGCTTGATATTTATGCTTTTGTGTGTTGATATGTTGATTGCTTTGCTTGATTATGTGAAGCATATATGAATAGTTAAAGCTATATTTTTATTAATGTAATGGCCATATAAATAATGCATGAAATATAGAGCATGCGCATATGTTATTATGTTTGTATGATTTATGGTAAGCAAGCATGTCATGCACCAAGCATTAATCTTACATGTATTAATGATAATATTTGCTATTGAGATTCCCCTGGATCTCACCCCTACCTTAACCAATCAATATAGGTGAAGTATTATGGAAGATTTATGCATGAATAAGAGCCAAAGAATAGAAGTTGAAAAGTAGATAATCACATGTTCTAGCATTAAATTCTTGATTCTCCCATTTATGTTGTAACACCTTACTTTCATATGTCTTTAGGGACCATTTAGTAGCATTTAGAACTCCTTAAATATCCATTAAAATTCAATTGTAAAATCTAGAATTTCCAAGTTCATGGATACTATTCATTTGGTATTTATAGATTTGGCAATGAATTTCAAAAAATCATAATTAATTCTAAAAAAATCAAAATGAAGTGGTTCAAAAGGCTACATGAAAATAACATAATGAATATTAAGCAAAAAAATAATTACTGCACCAAATTCTTAGTCAATCATTAAAAACCTGATGTCAAAAATCATTGTTCATTTAGTCAAAAATCTGGAAAATAGTTTCTGGTCCCTAACTTTGAAAATTTTGTTCTCTTTATACAGATATCAAAATAAGGCATTCTTGGTGTGAAAATGAAGTTTGATATGTTAACTAAGTACTAATCAAATATAATGCATTTATTTGATCATTTACTATTTTTAATTACAATTCAAATGTCACTTCCTCCACACAAGGTGTTGTTCATAGTGACAAATTCCAACTACAATTTTACATACATATACATTTTAATTATGCAACTATTTTCTATCTCTTCTTCATACATCATCCTATTTTTCTTCATGTAAAATTCCTGTTGTGATTTTGATATGGAGGAGTTGAGATTTTGGGAAAAATCTTAACAGCAAATGGTACTAAACAGTTTATGCATTAATGTTAATGTTTGTGCTTGCTTGTGATTATGTCAACATAATGTAATGAGCATGCTACCATGTTACATATGAAATACAATTAACTAAAGTAAACATAGAAAAAGATCATCTATCAAATACACATATGCCACAATAATTCACATAGTCATAGCACTATAACGCATTACATGCAACATATACAAGTCTAGATTAGCTTACTACCTCACATACTTGACTAAAATAACTTTCCATAATCTTTACTAATTGACTTGACCTTTGAAACAATTAATGTCTTGACTTTACCCTATACAATTTGACCTTGTAAATCCATTTATAAACTCAAAATTCCTAAATTCTAGCAGCTGCACACTATTCTGGACAGAACCAAAAAATTTTCCTTTTCTTTCAAAAAATATCATTTTGATTCCAATGCTTCCACTGATTGTTTCTCTACTTAATCCCACACAATTTATTTTAAAACTATCGAAAGTATCAAAATCATAAAATTCTAATTATTGTTCATACGTATGAACAATAACAGAAAGGGTTTCAAAACTTCCCTTTTCCAATTTCAATACTTCCAAGGTTTCAATCCTATACAAACTCATCATTTAAATTCAATAGAAATATTAGATCATTAAAATTCTATTTCTTTTTGTCCAAAACAGTACAGGCCACAAGCATCAAGATAATGCAAAGTCAATCATATCAATTAAATTCAATAACCAACCATCCAAACTAACTTATATAAGTCTCATTTACATACTTCTAATTTCATTTAGCTCTTCCTTCTTTATTATAGAATTTTGGTCAGCAAGGGATCCAAGGGAGAAATGAAGTTTCTAACCATTAAAGCTTAGGTTTTATCCTTCCAAAATACTTATAAACTTACCTTGTGTACTTACTTGGGTGGCTTCTCCTTGATTTTATTTCGAGTTATCTCATCATTTTGTCATGGTTTCCCCAAGGCACCATTTGGTATGAGTCATTTGGTGGGAAGGGGAGAGGAGGGGCCTCCCCTTGTTTGGGTATCTAAAAATTTTAGGAGGGTCCTTCCCTCTCAATCTTAACCTCCCCTTTAAAATTAGAGAAATTCGGATATGTGAGGTAATATTTTTATTTTATCATACTAATATGCCCATAATTGTTTTTAATATCACAACATTACCTTTTTATCTTATAAATGCAGAAAAGCTTAACAATTTCAGCTGTTGTTATTTCTTAACCTTTTCCTCGAGCTTTGCCTCAGCATCAACCTCAGTCTTAGCTGGGGTAGAAGCTAGAGGTGGTAGCAGCACCATGTACAACAGTTGGGCTGCAGGAGGTGGTGGAATGACATAACTAGTTGTTCCTAGCGATGCATCTGATCATTGTTCTACATCTTTAAATCTTACAAAAACTATCAACTCAGACAAATAAGAAATGGTATAATTAATTAACAAGCATTGATTATATACTTCCATAGCTCCTTTGGTGGATCAAACAAATGCAGAAACAAAATAGGGTCCAAAAGAAAGACATCAAAAGAAAATAAAACAAAAGAAACAAAGAAAAGCATAAACAAAAAGCTGGTTCACTTTAAAATATTTCACAAAAGCTAATTATTGTAATAAAATGTTATTTATATAATATATATTTATTAAAATATTTACAAAATAACATAAGGATAAATTTGCCTATATACAAATATTTTTCCCTCCCTCTCCTCCTGAACCAAGTAAGATAATATTACAATCCCTCCCCTCCTCTCCCCTCCCTTTATGTTAATCCAAATAAGGTAATATTAAAATCTCTCATCTTCCCTTCCTTCTCTTTCCCTCCATTAAAATCTATCACATGCTCTCCCTTCCATTCATCCAAACACACACTAAGGGTCCTCTAGGTGCACAAAATTGTGAAGGAGGAAGGGGGCATCTATAGTAAAATTGCAAGTCGCTATAGTAAAATTGCAAGGCTCATTGGACTAATCTACCCCTCCTTTAACTAATTATTATAATGACTTAATCCTAAGTCTCATTAGTTGCTTAATTTCTTAATTACCATTAGCTTAATTCTTACATTATTTTAATATAATTTAGCACATGGCATAATCTCTCCTTCCTTATCTAACTTCTATATGGCACAAAGTGGGACCCACAAGGGACACCTCACATGTATCTTGATAATTTTCTTTATTTTTTATTTTTTAAAAATTTCTAAAATATCTAAAACAAACTTGTGCTCCAAGACACTTCCTTGGATTATTGGGTTGCCTCACTTGATGCCATATTGGGCCTCTTTTAGGTCCAATTAGCTAATTAGCATAAATCCCAAGGAATTCCCTATACCAATATTCTTAAATCACCTTAATTTTTAGATAAATTATAGACACCTATTTTAATGGTTATAATATTTTTAGAAATTTATTATAATATAAAATAAATTTTTTGTAAGGCCTCATAATTTTCTAAAACCTAGAAGTTCTAATAAAAATTTATACATTTTATTTAAATCATTTATCCGTATCCGATTTTACTTTAAATTTTATAATTAATTCTACAGAACTCCTTTTTAACTTCTATCATTTGATAAATTCTTGTATTAATTATAAGAATTTTCTATAAAATTTTATCTTATTCTAAAGTCTGGAAGATACTGTACTAATTTCTAGACTTCAGAAATTAATATCAATTTATCGGGACATTAAATCAAAATTTTGAGAGATATGCTTGCCCCAAATTCTATCTTCTATTTACTGATAAAATTTGGAACTAAAATATTCCTAAGCAATATTTGGGCTTTTTCTGACTCAACTTTCCATAATTACCATTTTACCCCTAAATTTGACAAAATTACACATTAGCCCCTAAATTTACCAAATTCTACTTTAGTACTTTCTACCATATTTGAAACTCTAATTTGGTACCTGAAATCTCAATTTTATTTAAGTTCTTGAATTTTCTACTATTTACAATTTAGCCCCTAAACTTTCACTATTTACAGTTTAGTCTATGAACTTTCACTAATTGCAATTTTGTCTCTTTGACTTTATAGCTTTATACCTTCTCTCTTTCTTTAACTTAAATCTTATTTAATCATTATCTTTTCTTCTGATTATCATCACAATCCCTTCTTAACATCTTTCCTCTATCAGTCTTACACATATATGGAAAATTTGGGATGTTACATATGTAATGTGCCATTTATAAAATGAAATTGTATAGAACAATTATGGCACGTTTACATGAGTATAAGAATGTATAAGGAACCAAGATAATGGTTTATGCATGCTGAAATAATTAGAGAGAATTAAATAAAGAAGTCAGTAAGGTAATTTCATAGGTTATGAAGCAGTGATGTTCCAGCCCTAGTTTGACCATGTAAATGGTTGAATCTGACCATGAAATTTGGTATGTATATAGTACATATCCCAAACTTTAAAAGCATGGGTAGTTTTTCTTAATTTGATGTGTGTGCTAGGAGATATGGATTCCCAAAGTTGAGGCATAAAAACTATAAGTTCTAGAATTAACTAAATGAATAGTAAAGTTTAATGAATTAATTGTATTGATTGGTCAAGTAAATATCTAGCTTAATATTTTTCCCTTCTTTAAAGATCATTGAAAGAACTTTAATTAGATACTTGAACCACCTTTATACAATTTTTGTAGAATTAGTTATGATTTTTCAAAATTGGACTGCCAATCTGGAAATTGAACAATAAACAGTACTCGATGACCAATGCTAAATGTTTAAATTTTTAGGCCTAAGCAAAGCTTTCGTGCACCTAATCACTTCTGAACGTGTACTTTGAGAGTTAAAAAGTAAGGATGTTTCATATATTGTCATATAGGGCCACCACATACTTTATATTGACTCTTACTTTGGGATTATATTTGTATCTTGAATTACTGCTGACTAGATTAGTGCTATTAGTTGGTCGAAGGGCGTAGGATTTGCATGTGACTATTATGCATCCACACTTGATGAATTATTATATATTGTGGTATTATTCAGGGGTTATGTTATGATGAATACTATATGTAAGTGAGTTGTAGTGGACTTATAGGCCAATGTTGTACCCTAAATGATATTTGTGCCATAAGTCCTAATGTATATTGTTGTGGTGGATTTGTGGGCTAGGCTCTAAGCTTATTATCTTTATTGTACCTTGGACTATTTATTGAAAAGATTATAATAAATGGTTTTTTTTTCTTTACAACTATGTTATATATATAATCGTGATAAGTTTAGGTTGTGCGGTGGATTTGTGCCTGTCTTGTGGATGAGGTCTAGTACCCTCTCTATGGTCTGCCTTGGGTTGCATCTTGTTGTGTTGTGTTGTTTTAGGAAAAAACCAAAATTGAGGTTTTCCTTTTGTAACCATGATATATCGTGTTGTTGGTTTGATTCATTTTCTATCCTGGTTAATTTGTTAAATGTTTTGAGTTCCTTAAAGTTAGTTTCCTTTCTTACTATGGTAGAACTTCTATTGAAGTATTTTCCTTTTCTATCATAGTAGTGCTTCAAATGTTTTGGAAAATGTCAAGGGTATGGCATTAAGAGCAAAGGCATTACAATCTCCATTTTCTATTGATGACTTCTCTTCAAACTCTTGGAAAGGAGAGACCTTTAATTCAAATTCTTCCTAGGATAAATAGATAAATTGAGATAATGAAGGCCAATGAAGAAGAATGACATTTTTTGTGATGAATAAAAATCTAGACTATTTTACCCCTTAAGGGACCTAAATATATGGTTTAAAATTATAGACATCAAAATCAAAATGAGAATAGATTATAAGGACCAAACATTGTATTAATCTTAAGGACCAAATATTGTACTAACCCTAAGTTTAATTTGTAAATGATGTATCTTAACTTGTAGATGTAAATATTTGACTTGTAAATATAATTATTAATTTTTATTGGTAAATGACACAATTCAATTTATAAATACGCAAGTTTAACCAATAAATATATAAAATAAAAGTTTGCCATAACTCACACTCATTGTACTTTCTAGAGAGGATTCAAACTCACAACTAGAGCTGTCAAACCCTTTTAAATCCTTATAAGTGCAAGGTTGAACTTGTATTTTAGGGAGTCCTAAAGGAAGTTAGGTTTAAAAGGGGTAACCATTTCACTACAAAAAAATGCGTACTATAGAAGTTATTTTGTAACGGTTACAATGAACTACTACAAATGCTTGACTTTGTAGCAGTTTAGCTCTAAATTGCTATATTTTGTAGTCATTTGACCGTGAACAGTGTCATATATTTTGTGGTGACATTTGTAGCGGTTATAATGTCTACAAATATAGCGTCAAGTTGGTGACATCTGGCACGAACGTTTGCAGCAATTCAAACCACTGCAAATCTTTGCACCAGAAGGCTAGAAGAGTAGGGGAAATTTACAGGGGTTCTAAACTGTTACAAATGTCCACAAAACCGCTACAAGTTCACATTTGTAAACCGCTATAAATGTTCACAAAACTGTTACAAAGTTCCAAATATGAAATTCAAATTTTCTTCCCATGCAGAAATCACTTGGACACATTTGTAGTGGTTTAAAACTACTACACATGTCTACAAAACCGCTATAAAGTTCTAAATATGAAATTCAAATTTTCTTCTCACGCACGCTACAAACCACAAAACTGCTACAAAGTTTCAAATATGAAATTCAAATTTCCCTCTGACGCATTTGTAGTAGTTTTAAATTGCTACAAATATCCATAAAACTGCTTCAAACTCAACTCGATGTCTACAAATATATCAACTCTTCCCATTCTTACTCTTACTCCTTCCTCTCTTATTCCTCCTCCTCCTGCACTTTTTATTAATCTTTCCTTTATTTAGTTCTTTCTTCACATAGATGTAAGATCATTTGGATTTATAAGTTTATTTTTTTCTAGGGTTCTATACTTATTCTTTATTAACATGTATATGCTTTTGTTTTCATGTCCTTTTTACATAAATTAGTGGATCTTTTTAATTATGTATCATATTTTCTACACTTTCTTCACTTTCCAACCTTCTTCTACACCTCTTTTCATTTACTTCCATAACTTTCTAGCTACCTAATATCAACTTATAAACTTTCTTTATTTAATTATATCTCATCAAATAAAATATATCAAATTATATAACATAATACAACTAAATAATATACTAAATTATCATAATAAAACTATAACCTATCAAACTTAATAAATTATCTATATATCTACATATATGTACATATACACACACATACTATTAAAATATTTTTTTTATTTTTTTTATAAAATTTGGAATATTTATAGTGGTTACATAACCACTCAGCTCATATTGATGTTGCTGATGATACTACAAAATGCTAATCTTAAGCTACTTGCATTCTATCTTTCTAAGTTGTCTACTTTATTTAATTTTAGTCATTTAGTTTGGACAATAGTTTATTATTGTTTGAAGTTTGGTTTGTATTAGTTTTGAAAGTTTGAACAATAGTTTGACACTTTATTTTACTAATATTTATGATTTGAATTAGGAATTTTAGTAGATTTTTTATTGTTTTATTTTTTAATATTTCAAAATAGTTGAAAAAAGTTTAAATTTAATAAAATGGAAAGAAAGCCCACAGGCCACCCCTGAACCCACATATTAGAGGGCGCGGGCTTGAATAATAGGACAATTTTATAATGGGCCCATTTGGATTGGCTTTTAAAAAAGATCTTATGGAAAAAAATAATTTTAAAGTGCTAATGGATAAGCTTTTCTAGAGAAGAGTTTATGAAAAAAGTGTTATGAATAAATGGGTGTTTGAATGGTTATTACTAGATTATTTTTGTGATTGGTAAATTACCAGAAAGGGTATGAGATGAAAAAAATTAATCATCACTATTCAGTATCAGCTCACCTCCATCACTCTACTATTCATCATCTTCTCACCGAGACTACTAGCGAGCAACGGCGGCATAAATCCACGATGAGCATTGACACAACAGAAGAAGAAGAAGATGATAAAGAAGAAGCAACAACATAGCAGTGACAACCTTTTGTCACTACCAATGACCAGTGACCCCAAATCTAGATGACGACAAGTGACAACCACATACGAGGCAAACAACACCGATGGAGGAGACCCCATAAATGACAATTATGGAGGCGACAATGACGGCGACACAAATGTGACGAAGAAAAGAGAAAAGAGAAGAGAGTGTGCCAAAAAAATTATGGGCAAAAACATAAGCTATTTTTCCCACTTAGAATCTAATATCAAAAGTTTATTCAAAACTATGGTTTGAAACTATGTTTGGTCCATAAGCCCTTTTGGACCAATAAGGTTCTTTGTTTTGAATTTTTTCTGAACTAAAGTGAGAAGCCATTTTAGAACCTTAGTTTTGGGGAAAACCAAATGCACACAATATGTGGGCTTTAAAAGGCCAACCCTTTTAGATCTTGGCCCGTTAGAGGCTAGCTGCCTTACCCTTATTGATAGCTTTACTCACAACCTCATATTTAAAAATATTTTAAAAATAGAAGGATACTTATACTTAGTGAAAAAGAACCTTAAAAAATATGCTTCGTGTGAGTTGAGCTACAAAGCCTAAATATAAATTTTTTGAAATATATCTTTATTTAATTTTCTTACATGAGATTTGTGATTAAATTTTCTTACGTTATTATAATATGATAGTAATTGATACTCACAATTTTTAATAGGGTTAAAGTGCAAATTTATCCGTGAAGTTTCCACTTGAGAGTACTGAATATCAAGAAGTTTTTTTGGGAGTAATGTTGCCCTAAAAGAAGTTTTCAAATTATAGCAATGCTGTATTGACTATTACCCAAAGTTAAATTTGACTATTAGTTTACCAATATGCTGATGTAGCATGCCACATAGCATCCAAGTCATCTTTTAATTTGTGTTAAGGTGCAAATTTGCTACAAAAGTATTCACTTAGGAGCACTGGGTATTCAGAAGTTTGATTTTTTTAATGTCACCATGACCATTATTCAAGTTTAGTTTGATAGTTAGTTTGCTTAAATATGCTAAGCTGGTCAGTATTCATGTCATTCACTTTATTTTTCCCAAGTTATATTTATACTCAAGGAAAAAAAATTAAAAAATGCGTCCATCCAAGCTATGTCGTTATTAGAGTATCCCTCTCAAGTCTCAACATACTATACTCTAGCAACCTTTTAAAAAATAAGATATAATAGTCCCATATGTTATCTTCTTATATTTATATGTTAACATATTATTTTAATTATTCCAAAAATTGACCCCACCATCCATGCCTTTCCAGAATTATCGTGAGTTCCCTTGCATATGTTATCTTCTATATTTTTTCTACTCTATTTTATGCTAAAAAATGTACTAAAATGAAGTATAGTTTCTGAAGGTGATACTTTTTTAACGACAGAGCTTGGAGGAATGTATCTTTATATTTTTGCTTAGTTATAAATTTGACTTAAAAAAAATAAAATAGATGGCACATGAATTGGTCATTTAATATATTTAGTCAAATTAAACCTATAGTTAGGGCAACATTAAACTTAAAAAAATATGAATACTCTATTACTTTTGAGTAAAAACTTCCACGGTAAATTTATATCTTAACACAAAATAAATGATGATGTGGACACTATGTGACATATTACATCATCATATTCATCAATTAATAGTAAAACTTAACTTCAATTAATGGTTAGGGCTATATTATTAAGATTTAAAAATTTATATAATAATATTACTCTTAACAAAATTTTCTAATAACTAATATTCTTGAGTAGAAATTTTAGGAATAAATATGTAACAACCATTTTTAATGAATGGAATGGTGAGCCATTTTTCCTGTCTTTACAGTGTTGTACGCGCTTATTTAGCGCGTGAAATCACTATCCCCTTGGATATGTGAGAATTTTTTCGGCCAACGATATCCGACAATTTGGAAGCCAACATTACTCCTTACTGATCTTCGAAATCCAGCATCGGATAAGAGAATACGGAGCCCTTCCCTTGGTTCTCCGACCCTGAAATGGCTTTCACGTTCACATCTTCGACTTGTGCGAACTTTCCTCATCTTCAATCTTTTTCTCTGCTTGCTGCATTCAGAGCGCATCCGAATTTCTCTTCATGTTTTGCCCCTCTCAGACAAAAACGCAATAAAAAACAATCGTCAGTCGTCAATGCTTTGTCGAATTCAGCTGTTGAATCTGGTAATGGGGCTGTAATGACCTCTGAGAAGCAAGATAACACTTATGGAAGACAGTACTTCCCCCTCGCTGCTGTTGTTGGCCAAGTACTAGCTTTAATTCTTTCTCTTTTGTGTGCTTACTTGAAAAGTTGTTTTTAAGGTCAGTTCGTAATGTGCATGTTTCCAGTACATTGATCGTAATACATCTATACAGTATCCTCCTACTGTCTGCTGGCTCTAGTTTCCTTGACAACTCTCATCCAATCTGTTACTTTTCCATCTCTCACTTATTATGTTATTCACCTTTAGTCGTTTTGTTACTTGATCCCCTTGTATCTCATATTCTGTTATAAGTTGTAATTTTTGAAAAGATATGTAGTGCATCAAATGGTACCTAGCAATATGTTTTCCTAAAAAAATATATATTTTGTTTTTATTTTGTAAGAAATAATAGAAGAGTGGGAAGAAAAATGTTAGTGATAATTATTCAGACATTGGATTATTTTACTTTGCTATTTGTTATTTTCATTATACTGAAAATCATATAACTTTTAATAGATACGATTAATCTATTAAACATTCATATGAGAGAAGAATAACATTTGAGTTTAGTTATAAATACTCAAGTATTATGCTATTCCTGTCTTCTCTTTGACACTAGGCTAATGAACTGTTTCTGATCAATTATTAATTTCTTGAAGAATGAAACCTACAAATTCCAACAATTTTGCAGGATGCTATAAAGACTGCTCTTTTGCTTGGAGCCATTGACCGTGGGATTGGAGGTATTGCTATATCAGGAAGGCGAGGAACTGCCAAAACTGTAATGGCACGTGGATTACACGCAATACTGCCTCCTATTGAAGTAGTAGTTGGATCAACAGCAAATGCAGATCCATCCTGCCCAGAAGAGTAAGGTCACTGGTGTGTGTATATATATATTTAGAGAAAAATCTAGGGAGAGTTGTTCAAATCTCCATAACATGAAATCCTACATATATTCTCCACCTTATTATACATGGACACTTGAATTAAAGTGACTTTCCCACTTAGAGGAAACCGACCAGTTTCCATTTCTCAAGTCTTTCCATAGTCTTTTGTAATACATACTCCTAAAAAGATGAAGCAGGTGATGTGCCCCTTCCTACCTAAAGAAACACCCAAATAAGTTTGTTCCATGTTAGAAACCCACCCCACAATCCAAGCTGATTCTCCTGCAATCCTTTCTCGAAAAATAATCCGTTCCAAACCCCTCGTAGAAAGGTTAATATGGCGACCAGAAAGAACTGCAAGGACTTGTACGTTTTAATTCAGAAAGCACATTTTTGAAGGTCTCCTTATGTTTTAGAAGCATGGTCTTCAACCTGACCTGCTCCAACTTGGCTTGTCTCAGCTTGTTTAGGGTGGGCAATTCAATATTGACTGAGTATTTGTGAAAATCGTAATAGAAATGTTTGAGTTTTGGGTGTGATTAAATCACATGTGGCCTGATTGGCTGATCCATTCTTTAGTTAATTCTTTAATTGTTTTTTAGAATTTACCATAATATTGCCTATCTGTTCACCCGAAAGTATGGCTGTCCACTTGATTGTTCTGATTTTCCACTCTAATGCTATGCTTACAAATATCCTCAATTCATCTACTGGAATTTCTATGTCGAAAAAAATATTTTTGACTTGGCTCGCTCTAATCCTTTCCAGCTAGGGTATATATGGGGCAAATATATATGGGATAGGTTTTAATTGAATAGGGTGGGGATGAGTAGTTAAAAAACTGCCATGATCTGCTTCATTGCCATCCCAATTAAGAAGGTAGAAAACAGCACCTGGGAAATTATAGATGATCAGTTTCTAAACCCTTTGTTTTAAGGGGAAAAAACTATGGCACTATCCTTTATTTTAAACATTACTTTTTCTGTTTACTTTTTTCATTCAAACATGTATGGAAGATACTTAATTGACCCTACCTCACCCTGATTGCATTCTCTCAATCAAATCTTACGTCTCCCACTATTTGCCAGTGAAAAAGCTTAGAGTTCATACTGGCTTTTGTAGTCCATTAAACACAGCCTTTGAAATTTACTGGTGAAATGATTTTATTTTTTTTAAACTTCTTGCATGAATCTAACTTTTTTTATAAATTTCCAATTTGCCAAAGATTTGTTAGAAAGCACATGATGCTAATGAGGGGGTTACTAATTGTAGGTGGGAAGATGGACTTGCTCAACGTGTGGAATATGATTCTGCTGGTAATATTAAAACTCAGATTGTCAAGTCTCCCTTTGTTCAGGTACTATTCTGGGAAGAAGCCTTGCAGATTGCAAATAATAAAAAAATAAAGTCTCATCTTGTTCTTATTAGAAACGAAATTCTTCTTTTCCTAAAAATATCCATGATTCATTCATGCTGCAGATTCCTCTTGGGGTCACAGAGGACAGACTTATTGGATCAGTTGATGTTGAGGAGTCTGTGAAAACAGGAACAACTGTTTTCCAGCCAGGCCTTTTGGCTGAAGCTCATAGAGGTGTTTTATACGTTGATGAAATTAATCTTTTGGACGAGGGTATTAGTAATTTGCTCCTTAACGTATTGACCGAAGGAGTTAATACTGTTGAAAGAGAAGGAATAAGTTTTCGGCATCCATGCAGGCCGCTTATGATTGCCACTTATAACCCAGAAGAGGGTGATGTACGGGAACATCTACTAGATCGCATTGCAATTAATTTGAAGTAATGACCTTATGTCTAGCTAATAAAATGAGTTATAAAAATTTTGATCATCTTTCTTATTCATAATTGTGAACCTCTCTGCAGTGCAAGTATTCCAATGAGCTTTGAAGAGCGTGTTGCTGCTGTTGGAATTGCTACACAATTTCAGGAAAACAGTAAAGAGATATATAAAATGGTAGAAGAAGAAACAGAAAATGCAAATACTCAGGTACATCTTCCTTTGGGAGGGGGAAAGATGAAAGTTAGGACTTATCTGTTTTCATTATTAGGTGTAAGCATCCTTTAGAGTTCTTGTCTACATGAGTAGGAGAGATTCTTACTTGTATATGGCATGACAGGAGTAGTGCAAAGATTGATGAATGTTGCATGCTTGTATCCAAATATGAAATTGTTAAGTTGATCCTCTCATCTTGTATATAATAGAGTAGTGACATTGATAAATATTGCATGCTGGGATCCAAATCTGAAATTATTAATTTGTTCCTCTCATCTTGTAATTAATAGAGTAGTGGGCCACAAGCAAAGTGTGCTTCAACCTAAATCCTGTTTACATTCTTTTCCTCTCTTGCTTTCTCTTGTTTGAGATGTTTCTGAGGTGTATTTCATCTTCAGTTATAGCTTTGGTGAACAGAATAACCAGATGACCACTTAATTTGGCTTATATTTCATGATGCAGATAATTTTGGCTAGAGAATATCTAAAGGATGTTACTATTGGGAGAGACCAATTAAAGTACCTGGTTATGGAAGCTCTACGAGGTGGTTGCCAGGTTATTACCCTACAACTTCGCATAATTTTCAATGTGTGTGCATGCATTTATTTATACTGATTCTTGTATTCTGATGCACATGATCCTCAACTGCAGAGAACCTGAAGTTATTGCTGCTATTAAGATCTAATATATATCACATGCATTTTTGTTGTCCTCTTACTATTCTTTTGAACTGTGGAGAAAACTAGTTCTACTCAGTCTCATCAAGTTATTAAACTCACCAATGCTTTGTATAAAAAAAATTAAAACTCACCAATGCTTCATTCTTGTGTACCTATGTAGATGTAAAAGCCCTCCCAAGTTTTAGTTACAGTAGTAAAATTTATTTTCTGAAATTTAGAAACTTTATTTTATAAGTATAGGATGAGACACCCTTGTTTTAAACTGATGTACTTTTGGGATCCCAGCAGATTTTTTATGCATAATGTCCTTAGTCAAGAGTATTTAACGTCAACAAAGATGTCATTTCCAGATTTTCCCCTTTCCCCTCTCTATGATGTACAGCATGAATTGAACGGGTCATATGTTTTGCACCTTTAACGGGGTGGTTCTTTCAGAAAACTCTCTACTAATATATATGTAAGTATATGTGTGTGTATATTTAATGTCATGACATTCATGCCTAGCACATAACTTGTCCTGGAGAGAAGAGTGAGGCAGATGGCGCACTAAATGGGAACTAGGCAGCATAACATGGACAGTAGTGACATGCTGTTGTAATGTGTAATTTAAAACATGATTTCAAGTGAAGTTTGTTTAACTGTTTAAAAGATTGTGACATGTTTATTTAGTCATTCTCCTCTCCATATTCTATATTCAGGAGAGTTAACAAGTGATTTTATTATCCAAAAAAATAGTTAAAAAGTGATGTATCACTGCATTAGTATGGACCAACTCAGCTTGAAAACCTTATTCTGTGGATTGTCTTACTTACTATTTGTTGAGAAACACAAGTATTTAAACTGTAGATCTAGTTTGAGGGGGAGTGTTGAGATGTTGTAGTTTAGAATTATTAAATAATAATAATTATTAATTAATTAATATTATATTTTGTTAGTTATTTAATTAATTATCTAAAATTAAGTTTAGATATTATTTAGGATCAAATTTGCATATTAAATTATCATATCTTAGAAGAATAAATCTGAGATATTAGGATTATGATAGATTTTAGGTTTAGTCTATTAGCTTATATTTTTTTGCTTATATAAATGCCTATTTGTATTCTCATTCATTCAAAAATTAATAATATTTTGAGGCTTTTTCCCTCTACTTTCAATCCTTCAAATTTCCACACTATTTAACTTGTGTTATGAACTACAGGGACATAGAGCTGAGCTATATGCTGCTCGTGTTGCAAAGTGCTTGGCTGCTTTAGAGGGACGTGAAAAAGTTAATGTCGATGACCTGAAAAAAGCTGTATGTTCAAATTTTATATCCAAGAGTTCGTACATTGATTATGCTTGCATATTACTGGCTTTATGCTTCTCATTTCTCCCACTATCCGTGGAACATATTCTGTGTTTATAATAAAAAAAAATATTAATTTTTAAATTTACCTGCAAAGAGGCTCAACAGTTTCCCTTAGGACAAGCTCATATAAAATAAGAAATCCATGCTTCTGTACAGGAGGAAGCAGAGCAGTGCATCTTGGGTCCTATATTCTCATGCATTAGTTACAAAAAAGTGATCAGTGAAAACTATGAAACAGATATAGCTTTAAATAGCTTTGTGCGGAAAAGTTTAGATGTTTTTAAGCTGTCTTTTCTACCATTTAGAGTCTTTTGACTAAGTGACTATGGGTTTAATCCTTATTGTATCAGTTATAATCAATTTAACTTTTAAAATAAGCTTTTAAGGTCTGTGCATTGACCAATTGCTTCTTACAGATGAAAACCTATTTCTCTGCCTTCTAATATTTTGCCTCTTATTTTGATAAATGTGTGAACCATTGTTATCAGAATTGAATTATTCATGATTTGAATTGTGCGATTCAATCCATAAATTGCAGTGGGAGATTCAAATCTCTTATTTCATTGTTAATGGACCAGAATCGTGCATGAATCATTTGATGCCAGTGCATCACACGGGTCAGGCACAACTGGGTTGCACACAGATCCGAGTTGGATCCTGCACGACCCTACTTTAAAAAAAAACTTTTTTTATATATTTTGTGTTAATACCAATGTTGGTCTCTATAGTTTTCCTTCATTTTAGTTTTAGTCCTTCAAATTTGTTCCGTTCAAAACTGTTAGTCCCTATAGTTTGAAAATGACTTGAAATCAAGCACAACGCGATTTCTAGGAAGAACCCCAAGAATCGCCTTCTTCAAAGCTTAAATGGCGACTTAATCTTCTTCAGTTGGCTTTGATAGCGACCAAGATGGAAAAATGACATTGAGACTTCTGGTTGCTGGATTTTTGGGTTTACGGTTTTAGTCTCATTGTTGAAAGGCATTCTTCAGAGTGATGCCGGAAAACCAACTTTTTGGTCAGAGAGCACAACAGAAGTGATAGTAAGATGATTCTTCTATATTCGTATTGCTATGATAAGGTACATATTTATACACATATACACATAATGATTTCCCAAGTATCATGGGATTTACAGCGTGAAATTAAGCATAGAATCAGGGAGGAAATCATCTCGTAGTTAATCTTCTATGGTATGTCAATCTCCTATGATTTGTCTCCTTTAATTCCCATTTAATTCCCAATATTTCCTACACTCCCCCTCAAGTTGGAACATAGATGTTTATCATGTCCAACTTGCCAATAAAGTATTCAAACTTGTCTTTAGTTAATCCCTTTGTAAGCACGTCTGTGGTCTGTTCTTTTGAGGGAATATGCCTAAGATCAATTGTTCCATCATCAATCTTCTCTCGTATAAAATGTCTATCTATTTCCACATACTTTGTTCTATCATGTTGAACTGGATTGTGGGACATATTGATCGCTGCCATATTATCGGAATAAAGTGTAATGGGCAATCCTATTGACATCTTCAATTCTTCTAAGACTCGCTTTATCCACAGACCTTCACAAATTCCAAGAGCTATTGCTCTGAATTCAGCCTCAGCACTACTTCTGGCAACCACATTTTGTTTCTTACTTCGCCATGTAACTAAATTTCCCCAGACATAGGTGATATAACCTGAGGTGGATCTTCTGTCATCCTGGTCCCTTGCCCAATCAGCATCAGTTAGTATCTCCACATTTCTCTTGTTTGACTTCTTGAATAAGAGACCTAGCCCGGGAGAACCTTTCAAATATCTAAGAATCCTGTAGACTTCATTAAGATGCCTTTGCTTAGGATTATGGGAATGCTGACTTACCACACTGACAGCATAAGCAATGTCTGGTCTAGTGTGTGATAAATAAATTAATTTTCCAACCATCCGCTGGTACCTCCCCATATCCACAGCCTTCCCCATGTCTTCATCATCTCTGATTTTGTCTGTCTTTATAGGAGTATCACTTGGCCTACACCCCAGCATACCAGTTTCTTCCAAGAGGTCCAATATATACTTCTTCTGTGAGATGCTAATGCCCTTCGTAGATCTAGCCACTTCCATACCTAGGAAGTACTTCATTTCTCCGAGATCTTTCACTTGGAACTCTTTATTCAATGCTCCCTTGATTTTATCTATCTCGGTTGAATTATCGCCTGTGAGAACAATGTCATCCACATATACTGCCAAGATCACACTCTTCCCTTCTTGATGTTTGAAGAACAAAGTGTGATCACTCTGGCCCTGTATGTACCCTTAATTCTTCAACACTTTAGTAAATCTCTCAAACCATGCTCGAGGAGATTGTTTTAGCCCATACAATGACTTCTTTAGTTTGCATACTTGATTGACTTTCCTTCCTGGGAATCCTGGAGGCATTTTCATATACACTTCTTCCTTTAGTTCACCATTTAAAAAGGCATTTTTGACATCCATCTGGTGTAGTGGCCAATCTAGGTTTGCAGCAAGAGAGAGCAGGATTCTGATGGTATTTAGCTTGGCAACCGAGGCAAACGTCTCTGTATAGTCCATTCCATACACTTGAGTGAAACCTTTTGCCACTAACCTAGCTTTGTATTTGTCGAGACTTCCATCAGCACGATATTTAGGAGTGAAAACCCATTTACAGCCAACTGCCTTCTTTCCTTTGGGTAGCTCAACTATTTCCCATGTTTGGTTATCTTCAAGGGCCTTCATTTCTTCAGATACTGCCTGTCTCCATTCAGAGCTAGCAAGGGCTTCATGGATGTTCTCCGGGATCTTGATCTGATCAAGGTGAGATACAAAGGCAAAGTGTTTTGAAGATAGTGCTTGATAAGAGACAAACCTCTCTATAGGATACCTTGTACATGTTCTGCGTTGCTTTCGTACTGCTATTGGAAGGTCAAGATTGTCAGTTGCTTGCTCTCCCGTATTTGTGTCAGGGTCTATTCCCGGTTCAGATCCTTGGAGTGTGTCAGGTGCTTGGGATGTATTGCCTGTCATGTTCATGTTACAACAGGTATAGACTTGACCCCATCTGTTGGTATCTCCCCCTGAACTAGTGTTTTCTTTACTTTCTTTGGGTTCTTTGGGTATCTCATCCTCAAGAACATAGATACGATCAGGTTTCAAAGGAGGGTTCATAAATTCAGTATCCATCTGAGTAGGAGTATGAAGTTCATGCCAGTACTCCCCCTGAACTGAGGACGGAGAATAAAAGGGAATAAGTTCATGAAAGATGACATCACATGTGACATAGAGGCGTTTAGAGATGGGATCAAAACATTTATACCCTTTTTGGTTTCTAGCAGGGCCAAGATAGACACATTTGACGGCTTTGGGATCGAGTTTATGAGTATGGTGGAGGTGGACAAATGTTGTACATCCAAATACCCGTAGTGGTAAGGTGTTCTCTAGGTAGGGTAGGCTAAAGTGATGGTGGAGAACCTGGAGAGGTGTTTGGAAGGACAGAGGTTTACAGGGCATGCGGTTGATTAGAAAAGTAGCAGTTAGGACAGCGTCATCCCAGTAATAGTTAAGAACATTGCTACCAAAGAGAAGAGTCCTAGCTGTTTCTAGGAGGTGTCTGTTTTTGCGTTCAGCGATTCCATTTTGTTGAGGGCTATGAGGACAAGAACTCATGTGAGTAACACCTTGTTGTTTAAGGAATAGGGATAACTGGTGGTTAAAATATTCAGTACCGTTATCAGTGTGAAGTGTTTGGATTTTGGTGTGGAATTGGGTATGTATCATATGGAAAAAGTCAATAAAGGTTTGGCATACCTCAGATTTATCTTTTAAGAGAAAAACTCAACTGACACGAGTGTGATCATCAATGAGAGTCATAAACCATTTAGACCGAGTACGATTTGGGATACGGGATGGCCCCCATACGTCACTGTGAATGACTGGAAAAGGACTAGATGGGCGATAGGTGGTTTTTGGAAAAGATGTGCGATGGTGCTTAACAAGTTCACATGAATCACAATGAAAAACAGAGTCTTTATTTAAACAGATTGAGGGAAACACCTTACACATATATTATAAATTTGGATACCCTAATCTTTTGTGCCATAATTCCAACTCACTAGCTTGAGGGGGAGACACTTTATTACAGGAATAAGATCTTGGTTTGTGACAGTCATTCAAGTAATACAATCCATCAAGCTCCTTAACAACACCAATCGTCGTTCCCGTGAACAGATCCTGAAAAATACAATGAGTTGCAAAGAAATTAGCACGACAATTTTCTTGTTTACTCAATTGACTCACAGACAATAAGTTGCATTTTAATTTGGGAACATGTAACACATCCTGAAGTGTTAGTGTAGTAGAAACTCTAATAGTACCGCTACCAGCTACCAAGGAATCAGAGGCATCCGCAATTTTTACCGCAAGGTATGATGTAGCAGGAGTATAAGTTGTAAATAAAGAAGCATCATCAGTCATATGATCTGAGGCACCGGAGTCTACTATCCAGCAAGGTCCTGTATTATTACCTTTAATGGTAGTAAGGGCTTGAAAAAAGTTACCTTTCTGGACTACACTGGCAGTAGGCTATTTATGAGACTGATTTTCAAGAGCAATGAGACGCTCAAGGATGTGTGTTAATGGGTCAGGAGTAGAGGAGCCATACGCTGGGCCTGCAGAACTTGAGCCCATATGACTCTGTCTTGGACCTATACCAGAGCCCAGAATGCTAGGGCCCACATTGAACCTGTCACTTGGGCGGCCAATTCTTGCATTTTCAGAGCCCATATGAATTGGGCCTGCACTGCCGACTCCTGAGCCTATTTAAGAGGGGTTGTTTTCAGACGTTGGCCCTCCAGTCATCGAGCCCAGGTCGTCAGTGCTGTGAGCGTCGGCCAGATGACTTCTCCCCTTTCTTTGTCGAGGCTTCCAGTCAGGCGGCTTGCCGTGGAGGTCCCAGCAGCGGTCCTTTGTGTGGCCTTGCTTTCTGCAGTGATCGTAGGTTGGCCGTTCCTTCTTGGCGTCGGTCACCCATGCAGCTAGCGCCGACGACGTTTCATTGGCAGCGACGACCATCTCAGTCGACATGACTTGTCGGCGTGATTCTTCATCTCGCAGGAGGGCGAAGGCTTCAGAGACTTACGGAAGTGGAGAGCGGCTCAGGAGGCGGCCACGGGCGTCGTCGTAGACGGAGTTCAGGCCAACCAAGAACTCAAACAGCCGTTCTTCATCCAGAGACCGTCGATATTCAGCGGCGTCTTCTGGATTTTTCCATACCCGATGCTGCATCATGTCCAATTCCTACCACAACGAGTTCTTCTCAAGGTAGTACAAGTTCAGAGGTCGCTGGCCCTGTTTGATTCCCCAGAGACGAGCGCGCAAGTCAAACAGCAAGGAGGCGTTCGGTCTCTTCCCGTAGGCTTCCTTCACCGCGAGCCAAATCGCCTTTGCTGAGGAAAGAAACATAAAGCTCTTCCTAACAGGAGGGAGCATGGAGTTCAGCAACCAGGAGGCAACCAGTGCATTGTCCGATTTCCACCGACGGCGGACACCGTCATCTTCGGCAGGTGATTGGTCATTGTGGAGTAAATCAAGCTTCTCCCTTCCATCGAGTGCGAGGAGCATTGATTGACTCCATTCAACATAATTATCCCCGGTGAGGCAATCTGGTACAATCTGGATTGAGGATCCTTCAAGTCCAGCAACTTTGGGTGGGTTAACGGTAGAAGATCTCTCCGCCTGCTCTGATACCATGTTGAAAGGCATTCTTCAGAGTGATGCCGGAAAACCAACTTTTTGGTCAGAGAGCACAACAGAAGTGATAGTAAGATGATTCTTCTATATTCGTATTGCTATGATAAGGTACATATTTATACACATATACACATAATGATTTCCCAAGTATCATGGGATTTATAGTGTGAAATTAGGCATAGAATCAGGGAGGAAATCATCTCGTAGTTAATCTTCTATGGTATGTCAATCTCCTATGATTTGTCTCCTTTAATTCCCATTTAATTCCCAATATTTCCTACACTCATGTAGTTTGAACTCCTTGTTTTTTCCTTCACAATTTTTGGGTTTTGGATCTGGGAAGAGTTTTGCTGATGATGACAATGTTTGCTTCACGGTGATGATTTTACATGAACATAAGATCTAGAATTTTGGGTTCTAATTATCACGATGACGATGACAATGATTTCATATTTTTCATTTTCTAAAAACTCATCCTTCACTATGATGATTAGATTTTCACAATGATGATATTTTAGAAGATGAAGACGAAGACACTTTTCTTTTTTTTTGTGTTTGTTTTTTTTAGCCTTTTTCACATATCCAGATCAGTATGGCTGATAAATTTAATTTTCCAGCTCAGCTTACCCAGTGAGCACAAACTTAACAGCATCAGTGACAAGTAGGCAAATTTAACAGTGTTAACCCTACTCCAAGTCCTTCTCAAACTAGAGGGACTAACAGTTTTAAACGGAATAAACTTGAAGGATTAAAATCAAAGGTTTCAAACTTCAGGACTAAAACTAAAATGAAGGGAAATTACAAGGACCAATATTGGTATTAACCCTATATTTTTTTTTTTTGGTTTTAAAACTACGGTATATGTTATCCTTTGTTTACTTATCAGCTTATCCCACCCATTGTTCACTCAAACCCCTAATTTTTTATTCTCTCTCTTTAACATCCCCTCTTTGTTTCTTTTTGCTAACAAAAGTGGTATTAGAGCTTTCCTAATCCTCTCTGTTAGTTTTCCGCTGCCATGAGCTGTTTAAGTTTGGTCCTATGGTCCCAAGAAGGCCACCATTTCTTTGTTAAGGGGAATGCCTCATGAATTGTACATGCTGAAAACGGAAGAAGAGGAAATCTATTATGGATGGGGAGATTGAGAACATAGCCCCTTTTCCTAGAAGTTGCACAAAAATGCTGAGTGCACAAACTTAGGTTCCATGTCGTACAAGAATCTAGATATTGTTTTCCAAACACCTTTAGGTGCAAGTGCAACATTCTCATAGTAAAATTAAGGTGGCCCAATGGCGGCCTTAGGAAGTGTTCTTTGTGTTATAGAGAATGACTCGTCCATAGGAACCCCAAAACCTACCATTGGGTTTGGAAGATGCAACATCCCATTATCTTCATTAAAAGTTTTCTTTACAATATCCCTTGACTTTTTCTTTCCAAAACCTCACATTCATAATAACTACGCTTCTTTTTGTTAGTATGGTCATTTTATCATGACTTCTCTTCAGGGGCCATAAAGGGCATCTGTAGCCTTAGCCATTTGAGCAGCAAATATAAAATTTGTTAGTTTTGCAAGTGAGGTGTCCACACCACTGTTATCAAAATCGTATGATTCGCGATTTGAATCATGTGATTCAATCCATAAATTGCAACGGGAGATTTGAATCTCCCATTGCATCATTAATGGATCAAAACCGTGCATGTTTTGATTCATATATGTCATCCTTAATAATTGATCATGAATCATATGATTCATGATACTTTTGATTCAAGATTCAGAAAATAGGCTTTCTGATTTACAATTCATTTCCCGATTTGATAACCTTGGTGTGAACCATTGGAGCCCATTTCATATTCTTTTCCCCTGTTCAACTAGTATGCTGCCTGAATGTGGTAAGTTGATGTCTGAGGCAGTGTGATTGCTAAGGTTAGTATTGCTGTTTGCTGTGGTTTTAGACGTAGTCAAGATGGAAAATTGTGGTAATTATGTAAATAGGATATTTATATAATTCAATAATTTGAATTTTAGATATAATTTAGAGAGATTATAGGATACATTAGTTAGCATATTCTATCAGAATCATAATTATTTATGATTCTGATCTCCTTTGTAATCTATATATACAACAATTCTCCTATGAATAAAATACAAGAGAATTACATACTATACCATGTCTTCATGGTATCAGAGTGGGACCCTTCCATAACCAACAAAAACCCTAGTGAATCACTGCTAGTCATCGACGTCCATGGTTGCCTCATAGTTCCTACTCCGTGATATCAAACGTCCCTTATGGCTCGAGTTCTGTGTTCGATGGCTCAATTGGTGGAGCCCCAATTGCGATATTGTCTGACAAATTGACACTCACCAATTATCAATAATGGGCCCAAGCGGTCGTGCTCGGCGAAGCTAAGATGTGTCATCAGCGATGACCCAGTGGAAGATGGATAACTCTCGTCTCCTCTTGTATCA
This sequence comes from Leucaena leucocephala, assembly GCA_037074615.1. Lineage (NCBI taxonomy): Eukaryota > Viridiplantae > Streptophyta > Magnoliopsida > Fabales > Fabaceae > Leucaena > Leucaena leucocephala. The sequence goes on along the minus strand of CM073515.1, from coordinate 18,000,799 downwards.
TTAACGCCATGATTCCCCAATTGAAATGTAGCTTTATGTATTTGTCCACTGCCAAAGATATCTGGGATGTCGTTCGAGCCTTGTATTCCGTGGGTAAGGATCACACAAATCAATTTGATCTACGGCAATGCACATGGCGCTATGTACAAGGCTAGAGGAGTCTTCATGAGTATTGGCTCGAACTCGTGGCTTTATGGCAGGAAATTGATCTTCTCCTACTGATGTGGCTCATAATAAATGCAACATTGAGACTAAGCATATCCTTCTTTTCCTTGCTGGCCTTAGTGATGAACTTGATGATGGTCGGGCCCGCATATTAAGCCACACAAAACTTCCACCTATTATGGAAGTATATTTTGCAATCCACAATAAGGAATCAAGACGTCACATCATGCTTGTTGAGCCAAAACATGCACCTGCCTTCCTCAACAAAGGCACAAGTTCCATGCTTGGCCTAAGTCCAGTGGGCAGAGGATGGCCCATCTACAAACACTGTAACAATGTTGGTCACTCTCAAGACAAGTGTTGGGACATTTATGGGAAGCCTACCGACTAGAAACCACAAAAAGGTAAACCTCGAGCACATCAAACTTCTTAGGCCAATGAGCCTTCCTATCAATCTGACACTTGTGCATCCTTCAGCAAAGAACAAATGCATCAGATAATGTAGGTGTTTGAAAACTTGCAATCTAAGCATAAATCTACCAACTCTGCCTCACTGGTTCATAAAGGTATTCCTTCCATTGCTCTTAGTACATGTGTTACTCCATCAAAAGGGATTGTATATATTGGTACTTCTGACCACATAATCTCGAGCGCACAACTGTTTGTTACATATCGTCCCTTGGCAGGCAATAAGAAAATCACCACCGCTACTGGTTCTCTTTCCTTTATAGCTGAATTGGTTCAGTTACTCTGGCAAAACATCTACATCTTGAATATGTTCCTCATGTCCCTTATCTAGCTTGCAATCTACTTTCAATAAGTAAACTAACCAAACAAGCTGTATGTTTTGCTCACTTTTATTCTACTCAGTTTGTTTTTAAGGATCTCTTATCGGGGAAGATGATTGGTATAGTGGAAGAATATGACAGTCTGTACTACCTTGACATCACTACTGTGAATGTGTTGTGCTCAAGAATCAACAATTCAATCTCATCATCATCTAAAAACAGTAATTTAGTGTTACGGCATAAGCGGATGGGTCATTCTAGTTTTTCTTATTTACAAAAATTGTTCCGTGAATTGTCCATAAATAAAACCTCACTTTCATTGTGACACTTTTGAATTGGTTAAGTATCATCATACTACTTTCTCGCCTTCCTCTTATAAGCCCTCTCCCTTTTTTCGATTATATATAGTGATGTGTGGGGTCCCTCACGGATTCTCAATTGTATTCGGTCCAAATATTTTGTCACATTTATTGATGATCGCACACAAATGTGCTCAGTCTATCTCGTAAAAGACAAAACCAATGTTTTCACTGCCTTTATTGAGTTCCATACTTGTATTCAAAACCAGTTTGATACATCAATTCAAATACTTTACTCTGACAATGGAACTGAATACTTTAATCACAAACTTAGCGCAATTCTCTCACAACACTGCATTGTTGACAGAAGTAGTTGCCCCCACACTCTACAACAAAACAGGGTGGCTGAACAGAAAAATAGGCACATTCTCGAGGTAACCCGTGCCCTTCTCTTTACATGTCATGTTCCAAAACACTTCTAAGGTGATGCCATTCTTACTGCCACACATTTAATCAATCGTCTTCCCACCCTTGTCCTTACCTTTGCCTCCCCACTTGATGTGCTCCGAAAACCTCATAGTATTTCCTACCTTGAATCCACCATTCCTCTTCGGGTCTTTGGGTGTGTTGTCTATGTCCATCACCATCCACCATCTAAATTTGATCCCCGGGCCTGTAGATGTGTTTTCTTGGGATATTCTAATTCATAAAAAGGGTACAAATATTTTGATCCTACCTCCTACCACATGTTTATCAGCCTTGATGTTACATTTGTTGAATATGAGTCCTACTACACTGAGTTCTCAATTTAGGGGGAGTACTGGAGCAAATTTCAGACTATAGCTTGAATCTGTACCTCCTACATCCGACCCTACATCTTTCCATTTTCCAGATACAAGGAGTGAAACGCAGAGATGGGGCAAGATGTACTCACGGCAACAACAGGAATCAACTACACATCTTATTCCTATAGAAGTACCAATCCCTGAACCAGTAATAGATTCTGTACTTGAGAAGATAACTCAGCCAGGTATTAACATTGATCTTGATATGCCTATTGCACTAAGAAAGTAGCAACATAAGTGCACTAAGCACCCCATTCAGAAGTATGTCTCATATGCTTCTCTCTCACGAAATTATCATGCATTTGTCACTAACCTTGATCAGGTTATAATTCCCAACAATGTGTATGAGGCTTTGGCTATTCCAAAATTGAAACAATCTGTTCTAGAAGAAATAAATGCATTGGAGAAAAATGAGATGGGACATCATAACTCTCCTGAAAAGGAAGAAGCCCGTAAGCTGTAACTAGGTATTTATCCCAAAGTATAATGCTGATAGTACCCTCAACAAGCTCAAGGCAAGACTAGTGGCCAAGGGGTTTACTTAAACACATGGCATTGACTATAATGAGACATTTGCTCCTGCTGCAAAGCTCAATACCATTAGAGTTTTAATCTCTATTGCAGTAAACTTGGCTTGGCCGCTTGAACAGCTTGATATAAAAAATGTCTTTCTCAATGGTGACCTATGAGAGGAAGTATATATGACTCTTCCACCTAGCTTTGATGAGGGAAGAATCAATCAAGTATGCAAGCTCAAAAAGTATATATATATGTGGACTAAAACAATCGCCTCAGGCCTGGTTTGACAGATTCTCTATTGTACTTAAATCTGAAGGATGCAATCAAAGTTTATCTGACCATACTATGTTTGTCCTGAGAAATGAGATCTCAACCATTATTATTGTATCTGTGGATGATATTATAGTCACAGGGAACGATGAGAAGGAGATCACCTGCATCAAAACAGCCCTAAACAAAGAGTTTGAAGTCAAAGACTTGGGAAAATTAAAATATTTCCTAGGGATGGAAGTTGCAAGATCCAAGGAAGAGATTTATGTCTCTCAAAGAAACGGGTATGCTTGGGTATAGACCAAGCAAAGTTCCTATCAATATAGTGAAAAAGAAGCCTAAGAGAAATGAGAAGGCTGCAAGAATAGAACAAGAGGCTGCAAAGAGAAGGCAACAGGAACAAGATGAAGTTGCTACTGACAAAGGGAGATATCAAAGACTTGTTGGGAAACTTATCTATCTTTCCCACACTCGTCCTGATATTGCATTTGCAGTTAGTGTAGCTAGTCAATATATGCACTCTCTAAAGAAGAAGCATATGGATGCTGCTTATAAAATCCTACGATATCTCAAAGGCACACCAGGTCTTGGACTTTATTTCAAGAAGAATGATTCAAAGGCAGATCCACATTAGGGTATTGTACCTTTGTGAAGATAACAGCACAGCAGATTCCTTGGCAGATTTCATGGCAACAATATATGTTGAGATATGGGAATTTATGTAGATAGAATAAATTGATTCATCGTATTTATTAGCCTTGATTTGTATCCCAGATTTATCGGCCATCCAATTATGAGGCCAGATTCTTTTCTCTGTATATATATATATGTACAATTGCAAGACAGAAATATAGCAGTAAAGTATTCTCTCTGAATTTCGCTGCTGTCTTCAGAATCATATTCTCTCTGAATTTCCTGCTGTCTCCAGAACCATGCCTCACAACATGGTATCAGAGCCTACAATCGGTTCTGCACGTTCGCCCACCACAGAATCCGACAGCACCGTCACGTCCGACGGTGGGTCTCGTCTCAAAGTTGCCGGCCTTGAAGGGTCGGCCATTCTCATTGTACCGGAGAAACTTACCGGTGATAATTACCTAGATTGGAGTCAATCCATGCTTTTGGCTCTCGACGGAAGGGACAAATTAGAAATGATTCAGACCGAACAGCCTCCCACCGGCGATACTAGTGCCCGTCGCTGGAAGTCAGACAATGCCTTGGTCGCCTCCTGGCTGCTCAATTCCATGCTCCCGGCTGTTAGAAGAAGCTTCATGTTCCTTACCTCAGCTCATGCCATTTGGGTTGCCGTGAAAGAAGCTTACGGGAGACGCCCAAATGCTGCACTCATCTTTGATCTGAAAGCACGCCTCTGGACCGTCAAACAGGGGCTGCGTCCCCTCAACTCTTACTACTTGGAGAAATCAACTCTTTGGCAAGAACTGGATTTACTTCAACACCGCACATGGCGCAATCCTGAAGACGCTGCCGAGTTTCATCGCACTTTGGGGGAAGAACGCCTCTTTAAATTCCTTGCTGGTCTTGAATCGATGTATGATGATGTGCGGAGTCGACTGCTGGGAAGGATTCCACTTCCTTCTGTCTCTGAAGCTTTCGCAACCCTGAGAGATGAAGAAGCTCGCCGCAGAATCATGCTTCCGGTTCACTCGTCCCCATCTGTTGAATCATCGGCCCTCGCTGCACGAGCATCGGATTCCAGAAAAGAACGCCCTATGTGTGACCATTGTAAGAAGCCTGGTCACACACGCGACAGGTGCTGGAATCTTCATGGGCGACCATCTGATTGGAAGCCTAAGTCTCGCAAACCCAGAAGCCACATTGCAGACGCGACCTGTGGAGAAGAAGACATTGCTCCGGGCGCCAGCCCAGTCACGCTGAACTCAGGCCCAAGTCAGAAGTCTCATGGCCCAAATCAGCCCAGTTACACCCACACTGGCCTAAGTCATTTCTCAGGGTCCAGCCCAGTAATGAATGTAGATCCCTTTCAGGTCATATTGGAGCGTTTAGCAGCACTTGAGACTCAGGCCCAAAAACAACATACTGCTTCTGTAGTTCAACGAGGTAATTTTTTCCAAGCACTCGCTACCATCAAAGGTAAGAATACCGACGTCTGTTGGATAGTTGATTCCGGTGCCTCCGATCATATGACTGATAATGTGTCATTATTTACAAACTACACTCCTGCTTCATCACGCCTTACAGTTAAAATCGCCGATGCCTCTGATTCTTTGGTAGCCGGTAGTGGTACCATTAAAGTTTCTTCGACACTTACCCTCCATGATGTTTTGCATGTCCCAAAATTAAAGTGCAATTTATTATCTGTTAGCCAACTTAGCAAAAGAGAGCGGTGTCATGCTAACTTCTTTGCTACACATTGTGTCTTTCAGGATCTGTTCACGGGGACGACGATTGGTGTTGCTAAAGAATTTGATGGACTCTATTACCTGAATGACTGTCATCACCCAGTATCTTACTCCTGCAATATAGTGTCTTCCCTCAACACTAGTAACATTGAGCTGTGGCACAAGAGATTAGGTCATCCAAATTTTCAATATATGTGCAAAATGTTTCCTTCTATTTGCTCAAATAAAATATCCGAATTTCATTGTGATTCATGTGAGTTAGCTAAACATCAGCGTACCTCTTTCCCTAGTTCCACTTATCGCCCTTCTAGACCTTTTTCCATCATCCATAGCGACGTATGGGGTCCATCTCGTGTTCCTAATCGCACACATTCCAGATGGTTTATGACATTTATTGATGATCACACCCGTGTCAGTTGGGTTTTCCTCTTAAAGGATAAAACCGAGGTCTGCCAAACATTCATTAATTTCTATCACATGATTCATACACAATTTGACACAAAAATTCAGACTCTCCACACTGATAATGGTACCGAGTACTTCAATCACCAGTTATCCACTTTCCTCACCCAACACGGAATCACCCATAAAAGTTCATGTCCTCACAGTCCGCAACAGAATGGGATTGCAGAACGCAAAAACCGACATATCCTAGAAACTGCTCGGGCACTTCTTTTTAGTAGCGGTGTTCCTACTTATTATTGGGATGATGCTATCCTTACTGCTACCTTCCTTATCAATCGCATGCCTTGCAAACCCCTATCTTTTCAAACCTCTCTCCAAGTCCTTCACCAATCTTTCCAGAGACCTTATCTTGAGAATACCTTACCTCTCCGAGTCTTTGGCTGCATCACTTTTGTTCACATCCATCATACCCATAAACTGGAACCCAAAGCTATAAGATGCATTTACCTTGGACCTGCGGGAAATCAAAAAGGGTACAAATGTTTTGATCCCATTACCAAGCGCCTCTATATCACCTGTGATGTCACCTTCCATGAAAACATTGCCTTTTATAACTCGTCCTCGGTTCAGGGGGAGACTTGGAGTGAACCTCTTCCTCTGACTCCTCTGACTACACCAATAAATGTTGAACCTTCATTTTCTCACAATGAGCCTAACCTTATCTACACACTTGAAGAAACACAGGACCATGAAAAAAACTCTAGTTCAGGGAAAGACACTAACAGATGGGGACAAGTCTATGCTCGTAGAACTGACACGACAGGTAATACTCCTCAAATAACTGATACATCCCAAGAGTCTGAGCCAGGAGCAGACCCTGACCAAGAGAGTGTTGGCGAGGATCTTGATCTTCCAATAGCAATAAGGAAGCAAAAAAGGTCATGTACCAGGCACCCGATTGAGAGGTTTGTTTCCTATCAGGCCTTATCATCAAAGTATTGTGCTTTCATATCTCATCTTGACCAGATTAGGGTGCCAGAAAATATACACGAAGCTCTTAATAGTCCAGAATGGCGGAAAGCAGTAATGGAAGAAATAGAGGCATTGAAAAATAACAACATATGGGAAGTAGTAGAGCTGCCAAAAGGTAAGAAAGCAGTAGGCTGCAAATGGGTGTTCACTTCAAAGTATCTTGCTGATGGGAGTCTTGACAAGTATAAAGCTAGATTGGTGGCGAAGGGCTTCACTCAAGTTTACGGTATGGATTACACCGAGACATTTGCACCAGTGGCCAAGTTAAACACCATCAGAATCATTTTCTCGCTAGCTGCTAACTTAGATTGGCCACTACACCAACTGGACGTCAAAAATGCTTTCTTAAATGGGGAATTAAAAGAAGAAGTATACATGAAGATGCCCCCAGGGTTCCCCGGAAGAACTGGAGATCAGGTGTGCAGGTTAAGAAAATCATTGTATGGTCTAAAACAATCCCCTCGAGTATGGTTTGAAAAATTTACTAAAGCACTGAAAGCTCAGAAATACTCTCAGGGACAGAGTGACCACACCTTATTCTTCAGACATGAAGATGGGAAGATTGTAATATTAGCAGTATATGTTGATGATATTATTCTCACAGGAGATGATCCACTAGAAATCAAGAGAATCAAAGAAGCACTGAACGGAGAATTTCAGGTTAAAGACCTAGGAAGTATGAAGTATTTTCTGGGGATGGAAGTAGCAAGAACAGAAACAGGCATAAACATCTCGCAGAGGAAATATATTCTGGATCTCCTTGAAGAAACTGGTATGCTTGGCTGTAGACCAAGTGACACTCCTATACGAGCTGACAAAATAAAAGATGATGAAGACATGGGGAAAGCTGTAGACAAGAGAAGATATCAACGCATGGTTGGAAAATTGATCTACTTGTCTCACACACGACCAGACATTGCCTATGCAGTTAGTGTAGTGAGTCAACATTCCCATGATCCAAAGCAACAACACTTAAATGAAGTCTACAGGATACTTAGATACTTGAAGGGCTCTCCTGAATTAGGACTTCTATTCAAGAAATCAAATGCAAGAAATGTAGAAATATTAACTGATGCAGACTGGGCTGGTGATCAAGATGACAGAAGATCTACCTCGGGATATGCTACTTATGTGTGGGGAAATCTTGTCACATGGCGAAGTAAGAAACAAAGCGTAGTTGCTCGAAGTAGCGCTGAAGCTGAGTTCAGAGCAATAGCACTTGGGATTTGTGAAGGTCTATGGGTAAAGCGGGTACTCGAGGAACTAAAAATGACGATAGACTTACCCATTAGATTACACTCCGACAATATGGCAGCAATTAATATGTCACATAACCCAGTCCAACATGACAGAACAAAACATGTTGAAATAGACCGACATTTCATACGGGAAAAGATAGATAGTGGGATAATTGATCTCAGATACATTCCGTCAAAAGAGCAAACAGCTGATGCCCTTACAAAAGGATTAGCCCGAGATAAATTCGAATACTTAATTAGCAAGATGGACATGATAAATATCTATGCTCCATCTTGAGGGGGAGTGAAGATAACAGCACAGCAGATTACAGCAGATTCCTTGGCAGATTTCATGGCAACAATATATGCTGAGATATGGGAATTTATGTAGATAGAATAAATTGATTCATTGTATTTATTAGCCTTGATTTGCATCCCAGATTTATCGGCCATCCAATTATGAGGCCAGATTCTTTTCTCTGTATATATATATGTACAATTGCAAGACAGAAATATAGCAGTAAAGTATTCTCTCTGAATTTCGCTGCTGTCTTCAGAATCATATTCTCTCTGAATTTCCTGCTGTCTCCAGAACCATGCCTCACAACACTTTGTTTGGGGAAACTTAGTCACCTGGCAAAGTAAGAACAGAAAGTGGTTGCCAAGAGCAGTGCTGAATTAGAACTAATATCTTTAGCTCAAGGCATTATGGAGGGATTGTGGCTTGAAAGAGAAATAGAAAAGGCGCACATTCCAATTAAAGCTCCCCTGAAACTATTCTGTGACAACAAAGCTGCATTGAACAGGGCATTAAATCTAGTGCAGCATAGTAGAATGAAACACGTTGTTGTAGACCGTCACTTCATCTGTGAAAAGATTGAAAAAGGAACAATTTGTTTCTCATATGTTCCCACCAAGTTACAACTTGCTGATATACTCACCAAGGGCCTACCACATGCTGTGTTTGAAAATTTAGTAAGCAAGTTGACCATGATGAATATCTATGATCCAACTTAAGGGAGAGTGTGGTAATTATGTAAATAGGATATTTATATAATTCAATAATTTTGTGAGCTTTAGACAGAGTATAAGCTTTCTGATAGAAGAGAATTTGAATCTGTAATTTCTGTTCATATATATTCAGTATCTAACATTACATATATATACAAAAGGAGTGACTCGTAGTTAACGGAATTAACATGATACTTGGGATTTACAATGAATGTTCAGATTAAGGCAATATTCTCCTAATCCCAACAATCTCTCCTTATCCCCATATTCTCTCCCTATCACTATAATCTCGGGATCTTTTACAAATTTGAATTCTAGATATAACTTAGAGAGACTATAGGATACATTAGTTAGCATATCCTATCAGAATCATAATTGTTTATGATTCTGATCTCCCTTGTAATCCATATATACAGCAATTCTCCTATGAATAAAATACAAGAGAATTACATACTGTATGTGTCTTCAAAAATCATAGGCACAACAAGTATATAGGGAAGCAGCAAATAGAAGCAATGGAAATGACGGGAAATTAGAGAAACACCACTGTGAGAGTGGATATAGGTCAAAACGAATCCTTGTCTAGCCTGCGACATGGGCTCCAATTCAGCAATGTTGAAAAAGCTTGTGGACTATGGTGGTGGTATGATCAGCATGGGTATGCTGGTTGACAGGTTTTGTGTAGGTTTATAGGGTGTTTGGTCAAAAGGGAGTTAGGCAAGTGACAGAAACTTGTATTAGTACTAATGACAGCTACAATGAAATGATAGAGGTTAATGGCACTGAAGGTTTTAATTAAGAACAAATTATGGCAATGAACGCCACAAGAAAAGGAGCCCATGTTTTCTCTTTTTTGTTCCAGAAGGAGTCCATGCTTTAACACCAGGACAAAGTAACTAGAATTCTTCTCGTATTCAATAAGGCAAACTGCATTGGTATTTATAGACACAATAGGGGATTATCTTTGGGGCAAAATTACAATTAAGGATGTTATGGACCAATGAAATGACTGAAATAATTGCATGAATTACAATTCTATTGGTCACTATAGTCAGTCTCAAAACGACTAAAGGAATGGAATCGTGTGAAGAGTGGATGATTGAAGTTGAGATGGTGAAATGAAAAGGAGAAATAGTAGAATATTGACTCATGGTCAATGGAGCACTTTCGCCATAATGGCTCTCTAGTTATACCTTCCACTTGGTTGAATTGAATGGATGAGAAGTTGCCCCTGGTTTGGTTCTAATACCTTGTGCAATTTGGCTAAAAATGTTAGAGTAGTGAGCTCCCAGACTTTCTCTTTGTTTATATAATAGATTAGTGTACAATAAGCAAATCTTTTAGCCACCTAACTCAATGCAAGAAAGTAGAAAATAAAATTAGAAATATAGTAAAACCAACTCTAGAACAGCTGACTAAAGAAAATAAGCAATAGAAAGACATTACAAAAGACATGATTAAGCCCTTGAAAGCATAACACCAATAGAAACAAATAAAGTAATTAATGCCTCAAAATGAGGAAGATAGTAAACCCTGAGGATGGTCATGTGACAGGTATTGAAAACCGAAACTTAGTTCAACCAGTCGACTCACTGAGTCAAGGTTCAATGTTTGATCATGGTCAAATAGTCCTAATTAAATTAATATATTTTTAAATATATACCAATTATTTTAAATAATAAAAACAAAACAGAATAGCAGCAATATATTAAAAATCTTATTTCAAATAAAAAACAATAAAATTAAAAGAAAAGGAATAGTGAATAAAAATAAGAAGTAAAAATATAATTTAAAAAGTTAGTAAATTTTTATATTTTTAAAATTTAAAATAAATAATTATATGTTGCAAGGTATCTATAATTTATATACTTATTTTTTAATTTATAATTATAGAATATATATATGCATATTTCTTACCTATTTGCTCATTCTTTCTTTTCCAATGCTTATTAGGTATATATATGTATAAATTATAATTTAGATATACAGGTTAAAATTCAGAAAGATAAAAAAATATGCCACATGTTCAACCAATTGTCCCATCAGTTGTACTGGTTCAACACCAATTATTCCTTGGTTTGGCTATTAGTTCGAACTGGACTTGTGAGTAGTTCATTAGTTGAATTGGCTGGTTTGGTCCGGTTTTTAACACTATGTTCATGTGTCAAATGTGATTTCCAATAAAATAAATAATGTAAAACAAGAGTATTGATGCTAAAAAATGGTATAAAGCAAAAGGAGGGGTCTATGTAAAGATTTGCAAATGAAAAGTTCTTATCAATTGTTCGTTCTCTAGATAGTGGGATAGTGTCTAATATCTTGGGATCATGGATTGAATTGAATTTCACCAAAATGTCATAAGTTATCATCAGATTTGTTTACTCATAATTAAAAGTCAAATTATTAGCACCAGTCCTCCTAAGCAAAATCTTATTGATCATAAAAACGTAAGTTACATTATCATTCCTCATTTGTTGATAAACATCCTATCCGATGACTTGTGAACCATATATTTTCTGATACAGGTAGAACTGGTAATTATGCCTCGATCAATTATTAATGAGAACCCACCAGAGCAACAAAATCAACCGCCTCCCCCTCCTCCCCCTCCACAAAACCAGGAATCTGGGGAGGAGGAGAATGACGATGAAGAGGAAGAACAAGAGGTTCAACTATATTTTATTTCAAGTTAATGTTCATATTGGCTGTAATTTCCTTTTTGGTATGGAACTGTTGTTGTTAATGTAAAATATATTTGACATTTAACCCCAAAATGTTGGCTAAGTCCAGTGTATTTCCTCTATAACATATTTTGCTTCCTAAGAAATTTCCTTTTTTCTTGGGGACTGATGCTTTCACATCTATTATAATCTCTGCCCTTTTAATTTTGGTCTATTTTCTCTAAGCAGGATGAAAATGATGAAGAGAATGAACAACAGCAAGATCAAATTCCCGAGGAGTTTATCTTTGATGCTGAGGGGGGCTTGGTGGATGAAAAACTTCTCTTTTTTGCTCAACAAGCACAGAGACGCCGTGGGAGGGCTGGAAGAGCAAAAAATGTCATATTTTCAGAGGATAGAGGTCGATACATTAAGCCAATGCTTCCAAAGGTTGGTAGTGGTTCTTCTCCCATGGAAGTTTTTAGATATAAGCTCTCATTGCCTTCTAAATCCTGATGGGTATCATTTTGTCATATGCTCACGTTACGACATATTAAGAAATTAGGAGAGTATAGGTTAAAAGGACTTAGCCTATTTAGAGGTATTAAAAATGTAGAAAAATCTTGTAAGTTGTGAAATAACTCCTTGCAGTGCGCGCAAAAGTGAAGTAAATTGTATTTGTGTTGTTAATAAATATACAGAGCATGAGAGCCAACAATGTAGACACCATCATCAATTCATCCATTATATGATTTGTTTCTTTCACACTTTTTGTTATACTAACTTTTGCTTCATTTTTTTTTTCTTTCTGCCCCTTTTCAATATGGTCTCAGCACAAGTATAATCCACCTTGTATCCTAACCTTTGCTTCCACCAAGTAAAACAACCCCGCAACGTGAATTTGTTTTATTTGATCATATAATTCACAAAAGTTTAATATTCTTCTGTGAACGAAAAATACAAAATTCTCAAAATCAGATGAATTGTTGGAACAAGGAAAAGGAAAAGGGAAGTGAGGTTGCAGCTTCATCCAAGCAAATGCAATCTGTCAGATATACATCTTTATAAATAATCTTTTTCAGGGAAAGATCTTAAAAGAAACTATTAAGAAATGTTATGCAGTTCACAATATGGTTAAGTTGACCCCTAGAAAGTAAATTGAAAGGAAATTGAGCAAATGTAGAACAAAAAGCTAATGTTAGAAAAGAAGGGTCAATACACTTACCCTCCTTGCAACCTTATCAACAGATTTATTAGCCAAGGTAACATTAGAACACATTCAAAATGAGTCAAGCAAATAGAATACCTGATCCTCATTGAATATAATTAGTGGCATTGAAATCTCTGACCCACCAATGAGAGGAGGAAAAAATAAAAGCAGTGTCATTGCATAATTTAGAAAATGTGGCAGTGAATGAAGAATGTGAGCTTTGAGAGGTTTGGAATTGAGTTATATCTATTAAATCTATTTTTTTTATTAGAACGATATTGACCTCTGATGATTTTGCCTACACCTGTCCTGATGTTTTCACTTTAACCTTCTCTAATCTTATACATTCGTAGTTCAAAAGCATAAAAAATGACTTTCAAGTGCCAAAACATTACCCAAACCATGAGGAAAAGAAAGGAATACCACTGAACACCATAAACAAGGGACAAAAAAAAAACAAAGAAAAGTTCAATCTCAATAACAATCATATTGTCAGTAACAGCCACAGCTGAACATTTGCCCTGAAAAGTGCAACCAATACAAAAGTTGCTAAAACTACAAATATGCTATACCCTCCTTCATTCAAGCTCTTAATCGTCAGACACTACTATAGATGACTTGATTGATCTGACTTACTAATGCTAGGTTTTTCTGTTCTATTATTACGGCTACTAGTTAGGTGGATAGGGTGTTTCATTCAAAGAGATTTGAGGACCATCTAATCAAATAATAAGAAAGAAAGGAATCTCAATGGTATCTTTGGTTTAGCTCTTGTTTGGATTTGCTTTCAATAAGCATGTTTATGCAAGTCAAGACAAAACTCCTCCCACATACTTACCTCATAAACTGTAAAATCACGATTGAAAAACCAGATTGATTAAGGCATCAAATTGACAATCCAAACAAGCACTTACTCAGGCAGCCACCTGAATGATCTTGCTTATAGATTGATGGAGTGAGATGCACATTGGACATCCTACAAGTACTAGGAGAATATAAGATATGCTTAACCGTAGAAGCCCTTATAATTATGACAAACTGGAATGTTCATATGGATCAAGATTTCAGGAAACTCTCATAGGTTAAGAAAGAGTTGCCTATTAAGTGCTATTAAGAATCAGGTTAAGAAAATAGTTATTTGTGATGCATTCAAAGTGTTCCTAGTATACGATTGTGGTCGGCATTCTTTGTTAGTTTGTTAGATGTTGATTTAGAGAGAAAATTACTTATTTTATTGATATGTTGAATCCATATATATACATAATAGGGGGCCCTAAACATTAATGATATAATATCAAATCAGTATCATATCGTATCCTATGTACTAAATACAAGATATTCACATATCGTATATCTCTATAATCATATCCAGGATATTCACATATCGTATAATATCTCTATAATCTTATCCAGGATATTCACATATCGTATGTTATCTCTACACTCTCCCTCAAGTTAGAGTATAGATATCAATCATACCCAACTTGTTACAAGGATATTCAATCTGAACCCCATTAAGAGCTTTGGTGAGGAGATCGCCTAGTTGATCACTGGATCTGACATGTCCTGTAGAGATAAAATTTTCCTTGAGTTTGTCTCGAATAAAATGACAGTTGATCTCAATATGTTTCGTGCGTTCATGGAATACCGAATTAGAAGCTAGGTGTAGGGTCGCTTTATTATGACACCACAGCTTTTCTGGTAATGAGGTTTTAAGGCCAACCTCCTTCATTAACTAATATATCCAGACTATTTCACATACAGATCGTGCCATGGCTCTGTATTTCGCTTTTGCACTCGATCATGACACTACATTCTATTTCTTGCTTCTCCAAGATACCAAATTTTCTCCTACAAATACACAGTATCCTGTAGTGGACCATCTTGTGGCCTTTGATCCACCATGATCGGCATCACAAAAGCACTCAATATCCATATGACCATGATTCTTGTACAATAGCCCACGACCTGGAGATCCCTTCAAATAATGTAATACATGTTCTAAGGCTTCCCACTGTCGAACAGTTGGAGAGACCATAATTGGCTAAGGACACTCACTGGATACGTGATATCAGGACGGGTAACTGTAAGATAATTTAATTTTTCAATCAATCTCTTGTACCTCTCTGGGTTCTCAAACGGCGTGCTCTTAGCAGTTTCAACGAGATTTTCATATGATATATTACAATCAGCATCAAGCAGAGAATTATAAATCATAGGAAAGCTAGTTGGGGTAGCTCCTAGTTTGCTAGTTTCTTTTAGCAGACCAAAAACATATTTTCTCTGAGTCAATAAGATGCCCTTCCTGCTCCTCATAACTTCAATTCGCAAGAAGTATTTTAATAAAGCTAAATCCTTCGTCTGAAAATGGGAGTTAAGGAATGACTTGAGTGATGAGATTCCCGAGGTATCGCTCCCTGTAATCACAATGTCATCGACATATATAACTAGTAGAATTATGCCAGCATTTGTTCTCTGATAGAACACAAAATGATCACATACTCTGGTACAAGCCAAAGTCTTTCACGACAGTACTAAATCTGCAAACCATGCCTGAGGACTTTGTTTCAAGCCGTATAAAGATCTCTTAACATGATACACTTTACCACGCATCCCCTGAGCAACAAAACCGGGTGGTTGCTCCATGTCCAGCTCTTCAAGAAGATCGCCATGTAAGAAGGAACTTTTGATATCTAGTTGAGAAAGATTCCAACCATAAGTAGTGTCCAGAAAGATAAAGAGACGAACAAAGGAGAGTTTGGGCGCAGGAGAAAAAGTCTCAGAGTAGTCAACACATACTTCTGAGCATAGCCTTTAGCAATAAGGCGAGTTTTAAGACGTTCGAGGGTACCATCAGCCTTAATTTAAGGGGTCAACACCCATTTACACCCAATAGCTTTCTTTCTCGCCGGTAAATCCACTAAGGACCACGTATCTGCACGATCAAGGGTCATCATCTCCTCTATAGCAGTACGCCAACCCGGGTGGGATAAGGCCTCAGAAAGGGACTGAAGTAGGGACATAGTGTCTAAAGAAGCAACAAAGGTACGAGAAGCAGAGGAGAGGCGGTCATAGGAAACAAAAGAAGAAATAGGATAGGTACAAGAGCGTTTACCTTTGCGGAGGGCAATAGGTAGATCAAGGGAGGGATCTAGATCAGGAACAGGAAGTAGCTCAGAGGTAGGGACCAAGGCAGGCTCAGGGTGAGTAATGCTCTACGCAGGATCTGATGAGGAAGTAGATACTGGTAGGGTAGAATCTGGCGTATCAGTAGTAATTGTATCCTTAAAACGTCTGGTATAAACCCGAGACAAAGGTGGTTGACCAGGTGCCAGTATGGGAGCTGGGGCCGATGATGGTGAGGGAATAACAGAGTAAACCAAAAGAGTATTGTTAGTATTCATACTGATAATAGACACACTGCACGGTGAGATGAATTGCTTTTCTGTGTGTATATTCTTCTATTGTACATGGGTATATATATACACAAACTGAATCCTATTCATGGAGGGATTGTAGGAGCAGAATCAGGAAATATAATTAAGATACAATTAAGATATAATCCCTGCAATCTCTCTTAATTAATTCCTTACAATCTTTCTCAATTAATTCTAATATTCTCCCTTTAGTGAATCCCACTGATCTCTCTTCTACACTCCCCCTCAAGTTGGAGCATAGCTATTTATCATGTCAAACTTGCCAATTAGATATTCAAATTTGTCTCTTGTTAATCCCTTTATAAGTACATCGGCTGTTTGTTCTTTTGAGGGAATATACTTGAGATCAATCGTCCCTTCATCAATCTTTTCTTTTATGAAATGTCTATCTATTTCTACATGCTTTGTCCTATCATGCTGGACTAGATTGTGGGACATATTGATAGCTGCCATATTGTCTGGCTGTAGTCTGATGGGCAATTTGATTGAAATTCTTAGTTCTTCTAGTACTCGTTTCACCCATAGACATTCGCAAATTCCAAGGGCTATAGCTCTGAACTCGGCTTCAACATTGCTTCTAGCAACCACACTTTGTTTTTTACTCCGCCAAGTTATTAAATCTTCCCAGACATAGGTAACATATCTTGAGGTTGATTTTTTGTCATGTTGATCACCTGCCAAGTCAGCATCTGTAAATATTTTCACCTTTCAGTTTTCTGATTTTTTAAACCAGAGACCTAGCCAAGGAGAGCCCTTCAAATATCTTAGAATCCGATAGACTTCATTTAGGTGCCTTTGTTTTGGATTATGGGAATGTTGACTTACCACACTGATAGCATAGGAGATGTCTGGTCGAGTGTGAGATAAGTAGATTAATTTCCCTACCATTCACTGACATCTTCCCATATCCACGGCTTTTCCTAGATCTTCAGTCTCAGTAATTTTGTCAGCTCGTATAGGAGTATCACTTGGTCTGCAGCCGAGCATACATATTTCCTTTAAAATATCTACTATATATTTCTTCTGCGAGATGTTGATTCCTCTAGCAGATCTAGCTATTTCAATGCCCAAAAAATATTTCATTTCTCCTAGGTCCTTGACTTGGAATTCTCCATTCAATGCCTTTTTAACTCTATCAATTTCTGCTGGAATATCCCTTGTGAGGACGATATCAACATAAACAACCAATACCACTATTCCCCCATTCAAATGTCGGAAGAATAGGGTGTGATCACTCTGCCTCTGTACGTAGCCTTCACTTTTTAGAACTTTGGCAAATCTCTTAAACCACGCTTGAGGAGACTATTTTAATCCATACAATGATTTCTTTAATATGCACATATGGTTTTCCTTCTTCCCGAGGAATCCTAGAGGCATCTTCATATAGACTTCCTCCTTCAGTTCTCCATTTAAAAATACGTTTTTGACATCCATCTGATGCAGTGGCCAGTCTAAGTTTGTAGCAAGAGACAACAAAACTTTAATGGTATTTAATTTTGCCATGGGTGCAAATGTCTTGGTGTAGTCTATACCATAGACCTGGGTGAATCCTTTTGCTACTAACCTTGCTTTGTATTTCACAAAATTTCCATCTGCACAATATTTTGGAGTGAATACCCATTTGCATCCTATTGCCTTCTTGCCCCTGGGTAGGTCGACCACTTCCCATGTATTGTTTTGTTTTAGGGCCTCTATTTCTTCCATTACCGCTTTTCTCCATTCAGGACTATCAAGAGTTTCATGTATATTTTCTGGTATCGACTTGAGTAAAATGGGATATAGATGCAAAATGTTTGTGTGATAATACTTGATAGGAGACAAACCTCTCAATAGGATTTTTGGTACAGGATCTGGGTTGCTTTCTTATTGCAATTGGAATGTCAAGATTATCATTTTGTCTCTCATGGTCAATACCTGTCTCCAGTTCTAATTCTTGGAATGTGTTAGTTGCTTGAGGTATATTACCTGTCGTGTCCTTATTTCTGCGGATATAGACTTGACTCCATCTATTAGTGTCTTCCCTTGAACTAGAGTTCTCTTCATATTCCCTGAGTACCTCATGTGATGTTTCCGCAAGAGTGTAGACTTGATTAGGTCCATGTATGATTGCTGACCCGATAGTCTGAGGTTCACTCCAACTCTCCCCCTGAACCAAGGACGAGGTATAAAAAGGAATCGTTTCATGGAAAGTAACATCATGAGTGATATAGAGGCGTTTAGAGATAGGATCAAAATATTTGCAACCCTTTTGGTTTCCCACAGGCCCTAGGGAAAGACATTTTGCAGCTTTTGGATCAAGTTTATGTGTATGGTAGAGATGAACAAAGGTGGTGCAACCAAATACCCGGAAAGGTAAAGTGCTCTCAAGATAAGATAGGTTAAAATGTTGGTGAATGACTTGTAGAGGGGTTTGAAAGGACAAGGACTTACATAGCATTCGATTAAGCAAGAAGGTGGCAGTGAGGATGGCATCATCCCAATGGTAGGCAGGTACATTGCTGCTAAAGAGGAAAGCCCAAGCAGTTTCAAGATGTCTATTTTTCCGTTCAGCAATTCCATTTTGCTGTGGACTATGGGGACAAGAGCTTTTATGAGCGATGCTTTTTTCCTTAAGAAAATTAGATAACTGATGATTAATATATTTGGTGCCATTGTCAGTATGAAGGATTTTGATTTTGGAATCGAAATGTGTATAAATCATATTGTAAAAGTCAATGAATGTTTGGTATACAGCAGTTTTATCCTTTAAGAGGAAAATTCAATAGACACGAGTATGATCGTCAAGAGAAGGAAACATCTTACACATATATTGAAAGTTGGGATGTTCTAGTCTTTTGTGCCATAACTCTATTTCACTAGTCTTAGGGGAAGACACTTTATTGCAAAGGTAAGCTACTGAATTCTGACAGTCATCCAAGTAATAAAGTCCACCAAGTTCCTTAGCAACACCAATCGTCGTCTCCTGAACAGATCCTGAAAGATACAATATGTGGCAATAAAGTCAGCATGGTAGTGTTCTTTTTTATTTAGTTGACTTACAGACAATAAATTACATTGTAGTTTTGGAACATGAAGAATATTATGTAGCACAAGCGTATCAGAAATTCTAATGGTACCACTCCCGACCACTAGAGAGTCTGAGGCATCGGCAATTTTTATCGTAAGTCGTGTCTTGGAAGGAGTATAATTGGAAAACAAGGAAATGTCATTAGTCATATGATCCAAAGCACTTGAATCAACTATCCAACAGGGTCCTGTGGTCTTACCTTTAATAGTGGTAAGTGCTATAAAAAAGTTACCTTTGTGAACCACAGTAGCAACAGGTTTATGGGACTGACTCTCAAGTGCATTTAAGCATTCAAGAATCATCGTCAATGGATCAGTTGTAGAATTTGGGCCAGCCTGAAATGAGCCTGAAGCAACAGAATTGGGCCATCCTGGAATTGGGCCAGAAGCATCAGCAGACTTGGGCTTGATGAAGGCAGCGTTAATTGGGCCATGGCTTGACGCAAAATTGGGCCCATGCTGAGTTGAGATAATTGGGCCTAAGGAGGCGAGATGGCCAGGGCAGTCCATATCTTCTGCAACAGGTTAAGAGGAGGCAAGATGGCTTCTTGGTTGGCGTTGCGGTCCTTTCCAATCTGGCGGCTTGCCGTGAAGGTCCCAGCAGCGCTCCTTGGTATGCCTCGTCTTTTTACAATGTTCACATATCGGTCGTTCTTTCCTGGAGCCATTGTCAGATGTGCAGACAGCGAGGGCTGAGGCTTTAGTTACCGACGAGGGAGTTACACAGTTGGGAAGCATCACTTGCCGACGGGATTCTTCATCGCGTAGGTGGGAGAAAGCTTCTGACACAAATAGAAGGGGTATGCGACTGAGGAGACGGCCACAGGCATCGTCATACACCGAGTTGAGTCTTACCAAGAATTCAAAGAGGCGTTCTTCCTCTAGGGTCCGTTGGTATTCAGCGACGTCTTCACCATTCTTCCATACTCGGCGTTGGAGCAGGTCAATCTCCTGCCACAGCGCCGTCTTCTCGAGGTAATAGGTGTTCAACGGTCTGGTGCCCTGTTTCACAGTCCAAAGACGAGCTTGGAGATCAAACAATAGAGAAGCATTTGGGCGCTTACCATATGCTTCTTTCACTGCGCACCAGATGGATTTTGCAGAAGTTAAGAACATAAAACTTCTAAGGACATCTGGAAGCATAGAATTCAGAAGCCAGGATGAGACGATAGCATTCTCTGATTT
This sequence comes from Leucaena leucocephala, assembly GCA_037074615.1. Taxonomy (NCBI): domain Eukaryota; kingdom Viridiplantae; phylum Streptophyta; class Magnoliopsida; order Fabales; family Fabaceae; genus Leucaena; species Leucaena leucocephala. The sequence continues at coordinate 17,980,288 of CM073515.1, read as the reverse complement.
CCATCGCCGACGGAGTTTTCATCATCGAAGAGAGGCTGGTCGTCATAGATCAAATCAAGTCGATCTCGACCATCAAGAGCAAGGAGCATTGATTGGCTCCAATTGAGATAATTTTCACCTGTGAGATGCTATGGCACAATGACAATAGCAAAGCTTTCAAAACCAGCAACTTTCGCAGAGGCTGAACGTGACCCTCCAATGGACAAACTTAGCTCTGATACCATGTTAGTATTCATACTGATAATAAACACACTACACGGTGAGATGAATTGCTTTTCTGTGTGTATATTCTTCTACTGTACATGGGTATATATATACACAAATTGAATCCCATTCATGGAGGGATTGTAGGAGTAGAATTAGGAAATATAATTAAGATACAATTAAGATATAATCTCTGCAATCTCTCTTAATTAATTCCCTACAATCTTTCTCAATTAATTCTAATATTCTCCCTTTTAGTGAATCCCACTGATTTCTCTTCTACAAGTATCCTCCTCCACAGGTGGAGAAGGAGGAGCTGAAGTGGTAGAAACAAAATAAGCAACAGATTCCTAAAAAGTAATATCAGCAGAAACCATGTAACGATTAAGATACGGAGAGAGAAACACCTATAACCTTTCTGAATATGAGAGTAGCCAAGGAAGACACACTTGATGGACTTAGGATCTAATTTAGAGACACTTGGATACACATCTCGAATAAAACACATCCAAAAATTTTAGGTTCAATGGGAAATAAAGGCTTGGAAGGAAAGAGAGTAATGTAGGGAATGTGACCATCAAGAACAGAGGAAGCCATGCGATTAATGAGAAAGCAAGCAGTGGAAGCCATGTCGGCCCAAAAAGGTTTTGGAACCTGCATTTGAAACAGAAGAGCAGGGGCAACTTCTAATAGATGGCAATTTTTTCTTTCAACAATGCCATTCTGAGCCGGTGTATCCACACAAGAAGATTAATGGAGAATGCCGTTTTGGAGCATAAAGGAGCAAAATGATTCACAAAAATATTCGTTAGCATTATCACTGCGCAAAGTATGGATAGAAATATTAAATTGATTCTTAATTTCAGCAGTAAAGGCACAAAAATGAGAGAACAACTCAGAACGATTTTTCATTAAATATAACCAAGTAGTACAGAAATAATCATCAATAAATGTAATAAAGTACTTGAAACCAGCTTTGGACTCAACTGGACACGGACCCTAAATATCAGAGTGCACTAACTCAAAAGGAGACGAAGCTCGTTTATTGACTCGAGAAACTAAAAGAAGACGATAATGTTTCGCGAACCGACATGACTCACAATCTAAGGACGACAAATGCTGAAACTGAGGATAAATTTTTTTTAAAGATGATAAAGACAAATGACCCAAATGACAATGTGCTTCAAAAGGAGTGACACCATTGGCAAATGCCACCACACGCGACCCCTAATCATCAAGGAAGTAATGACTGCCAGAGTTGTAGCCTCTACCAATAATCTTCTTCGTGAAAAGATCTTGTATCAAGCAATGATCAGGGAAAAGTGAGACCCAATAGTTTAATTGACGAGTAAGTTTACTAGGAGACAAAAAGTTAAAAGCAAGATTAGAGATATTGAGCACAGAGTCTAAATGAATAGAAGAATTAGGTTCAATTTTGCCAAACCCAAGAACACAGGATTGAGAACCGTCCGCAATAGTGATGTTAGAAGGGTTGGCATAAGAATTGTAAGTAGAGAAGAGATAGCGGTTACCTGTCATGTGGTCAGTAGCACCAGAGTCTATGATCCATTTGGAGGAAGAAGAGACAAGGGCAATAGTCTTATTACCATTGGCAATAGCAGCACTAGCAGGAGGATTGCTAGACTTTAATTGAACATATTCAATAGCAAAAATGGTAACCGTGTCATTAGTTGTTCTGGCCACATGTGCAGAATTCTGTCGATTCTGTTTGTTGTGAAGTTTACGACATGCACATTTCATATGACCTGGCTCCTTACAATAGTAACAGATCACATCCTTCGACTCCTAATTAGAACCCCCTAGTGTAGGACCACGATGATTAGGTGGCCCACAAGTATTATTCTGACTACGACTGAGTAATGCGCTAGTAGGCACATTAAAAGCCGATGAAGAGATTTGTTCAGTTCTCAACACACGAGAGAAGGCTTCTTCAAGAGAGGAGAAATGAGCCCCAGATAAAATTTGAGAACGAGTAGCCGCATATCGAGGCGGAAGTGTAGTAAGAAAACTCATTGTAGCCATCTACTCTCGGTGAGACACATTAACCTTCCTCTCATCAGAAATAGGCATGAAGGCATTGAGCTCTTCATACATTCCTTTGAAATCCTTAAAGAAGGCTGTAAGGGGACGATTATCTGGCATCTCGGTACGATGGAAAGATCTGTAAACCTAGTATATTCGAGAAATATTATTCTTGCCTGAGTATAAGAATGCCAAGTCGTCCATTAGTTCCTTAACAAATTCATAATGAGTAATAAAGAACATAATCTCACTGTCAATAGAGTTACGAATTTGCAAATGAAGCCGTGCATCATCCCTTAATTATGACTTGCAAGAGGGATCTTTCTCTTCTAGAGGATCATCGGTCAAGTGATCTTCCTTCTCAATACTTCAGAAATAAATACGAATAGATTTACTCCAATTTAGATAATTTTTTCAGTTAATTTGTATTCAGTAATTTTAGTGACTACTGGAACCATCTCAGAAATTGTGGTAGATTTAGTTGCAGCCATCAAAACAGATTAGTACTGAAAACGAAAACAACCGAACAACGATTAACCAAAAGAACTAGAGTACCCAATTACAGTAGCTTCACTGGGAGCTCCGTAGGAACCAATATTCAAACAAGTAGAAGAACACTCCAGGGGTCAAATAAAATCACCTCAACGAACAAACGGATCTAGAATCAAAAACTGTAAATCTACAGCTAGAAAATATGGATCAGAAACGAAAGACCCAGTATGAAATAGTCAAAACTAGGGCACGAAACTTGAGGGGTATGCTTAAGGTGAGTCGATCCCAAAGGAGTGTAGCGCTGTCGGAAAAGTGGGACGTCAGCGGCAAGCACAGTGCTGTTGGAAAACAAAAACTAGAACTCAACCGGAGGTGAACCCAAATTTACTGCTCTGGTACCATGTTGATTCAGAGAAAAAATTACTTATTTTATTGATATGTTGAATCTAGATATATACACAATAGGGGACCCTAGACATTAATGACATAATATCATATCAGTATCATATCGTATCCTATGTACTAAATACAAGATATTTACATATCGTATAATATCTCTATAATCATATCCAGAATATTCACATATCGTATAATATCTCTACATTAGACATTGTCATTAGGTTTTTTTATATTATTATTTTTATTTTCCCTTCCCTTTCTACCTAGCTTTTGCTCTCCCTATATTTCAACATGCAGAGTTAAATTAGCTGATTAGTTTGTACCTATTTCCTTCATTAATCATTATATTTCAATTTGATTATATTCACATCCCTGAGTTACAGATAAGTTATGTCTCTGCATAGAAAAGTTTTGTTACAAATACAAGTATAAATTCTACTTGCTATTACATCCAAGTACTATCATTGTTTGCAGGGCCCTGTGAAGAGATTAGCAGTTGATGCTACCCTTAGGGCAGCTGCACCGTATCAGAAGTTGAGGAGGGCGAGGAACTCCCAAAACAATAGGAAAGTATTTGTTGAGAAAACTGATATGAGAGCAAAGAGAATGGCACGAAAAGCAGGAGCTTTGGTATATATGCTCTCTCAATCGTTACTTTATTTAGAAGTACATCAATCTGAAAACAGTAAATTACTGTTGTCATTGATCTACAAATTGTTAAGAGTTACTGGCAATATCTGTCATTTATGTATGGATAAATATAATTTTTTTCTCATGGAACCAGTTTTAACAATAAAATTTGTATTACTGTCACAGTATCCAACCAGAGCAAACAACTAATTTTTAAGTTCATAGTACTTGACTAAATTGACCCAGAGAATATAAATTGAACCTCAACTTTGATTTAGTATTCAGAATTCAGACTTTTTTGTGGTTCCTATTAGTTACGTTGTTTGTGTTTATATGCCAATGTCTTTCAATTGAAAAATTTATAATCTCAGGTTATATTTGTGGTTGACGCAAGTGGAAGCATGGCATTGAACAGGATGCAGAATGCAAAAGGTGCAGCACTAAAGTTACTGGCAGAAAGCTATACAAGCAGGGATCAGGTGACTAGGCCACACATTTATTCAGTATCTGAGGAATTCCTTAATTATATGCCTTATGAAAATTAGGCCTTATATTGTGTAAACATTTGTCTTTGCCTGTCCACTCTTCTGGTTTCTTATGGGAGATCTTCGACATGTCTCTGGAACTGCTCTAGTTAACATCCTATAGAAATTGATTTTGCTTTTCTTTTTTTTTTTTGGAATTTACAATTGAATACCAGTTTCTGGTTATCTTCATTCCCGATACTGGTTATAATTTATTATAAATCTTAAGGAATTTACTTACAGCAAGGGATCTCAAGGACCGAGAGGTAACTCAGCTGCCCTATAGTTGGAGAGCTGCATAACATTTTGAGTGCGTTAAGAGAATGAATATAACATGAAGGATGTGGTCATAACTGTTGGAAATTATAATAAAATTGTGTATGATCTTTTACCTAATAACTTTAGTTTAAATTGAAGTCAAACAAAATCTAAGCCTATATATAATCAAGTGGTCAAAAAGTCTTGGCACAAGGTATATTGGGCCTGTGCTTTGCCCACTTTTCAAGCCCAAAAGCCTTTTGTGCGATTCATAGGCTTTTGAAACAGTCATGGCAACAATGAGAAATTTGTCATTAGCTCATGCGATATGCAAGGAGATTTATATGTTCTATAATTTGGAAAACAACATTAGTCATGACTCAAGGTGCACATGTGCCAAAATAATGGAGAACTGATTCCACTTTATATCTGTTATAGTGAGATCTCAAGAAATGTATAATTATCCATTACTTGTATTTGTAAACTCAGGTGCTTGATAATCTTCTGGGGTTGCATAGCCATCTTTATTTACAACCAGAACATGTATATTATAATTGCAATTTCTTATTACCTGAATTTTTGTGTGGGAATTGGTTTTTCTTTTTGGTGGAAGAGAATTGGGTTTCTTAATGATGCATTTATATTCATAAGAGCTCAATTGGTGATATGCCATACAGAAAATAAAAATGTGATATTTCTTAGTACAGATAATCCCCTATGATGAAATAATAATTTCACTTTGAATAATTACTGGTAATGATAAACAGGTATCTATTATTCCATTCCGAGGGGATGCTGCAGAAGTTCTTCTGCCTCCTTCTCGATCAATTGCAATGGCAAGGAAACGTCTTGAGAGACTTCCTTGTGGTGGAGGGTCGCCCCTGGCTCATGGTCTTACCACAGTAAGCATATTTTTTCTCTCATTCTTAGGACAGTCATCTATTTCAAACACAAGGAGTTTTACTTGTCAAATATGCACCTGTGCATGTGCGTGCTTGAATCTAAACCTGTTTGTTAGTAATGTTAATAGCTTCTAATTGCATTGTAATGGAAATTTTTTTAGCTGTATGAAATAATGGCCATGTCTTTTGCAGAAAAGAGAGGAATGGGAAGTTTCATTTGTGATCATGTAGTGTTCTCTGGAGTGTAAATTTTTGTTTTAAATTTCATATTTTACCTCCTAAGAATTGTCCTAGTTCGGATACTGTCTATTTCCTCTAAATGATTGTTGGATGTAGAGTTTATCAAAATGGTTAATTAAACTTCTTAAGCGTTTTTTAAATGACTAAATCAGGCTGTCAGGGTCGGTTTAAATGCCGAGAAAAGTGGTGATGTTGGACGTGTGATGATTGTTGCAATCACTGATGGTAGAGCCAATATATCCCTAAAAAGATCAACTGACCCTGAAGCTGTTGATGCTCCTAGACCTTCATCTCAGGAATTGAAGGTACCGTTCACCTCTATAATTGGATACTTCTAGCCAATGGCCAGTTCTTTAGACTTCCCAACTTTCATAAATAATCCACGTTGGAATATATAGAATCTTTCTAAATTTACGGTTAAGGTGTAAATCTACCTATGAAGCATTCATAAATATGCACTTGCCACCATAAAGTTTCCTTGGGTGCAAAAGGGCATAGTAACGGATGTTAACGACCATAGTATTTTTGCATCATTTTGGAACCTTCCATGTACATTTTTTCACTAAAAGAAACTTTTTGGTGCCAAGTGCACATTTGCAAATACTTCATGAGTAGATTTGCACCTAAACCCTTAAATTTATTTTCCCTCAAAGGGCAATTTACTGACATCTAAAATTTTCAAGAAATCATTTTATTCTGCTCACGATGCAAGTTTAAGACTGCTATTTCCCTTTCTGATTATTGTAATCACATTAGTCGTCTCATTTCCCAATTGTCCCATATACTCAAATATCAAGAGGATGAACTAGTTGACATAAATCGTTGGTCTATTTTCTGTTTCCTTGATTCTTATAAAAACCAAACGTTTTGCAATATTTCTATACATAATTTTATATGTAAAGTGTTCAATGAACTCTTTAACTATCCCAATCTATAACTCATCTGAAATCTGTGTACTGTTTTAGGTCTAAATCATCTTCATTGTGAACTGATTGTTTGCTTCATTTTTATGAAGGATGAGATACTTGAGGTGGCTGGTAAGATATATAAAGCTGGAATGTCTCTTCTAGTCATCGACACAGAAAATAAATTTGTCTCAACGGGTTTTGCCAAGGAGATTGCGAGAGTAGCCCAAGGTTTGTGTAATAAAACTGTTTGAAACAAAATATCTGTCGGTTTTTGAAATATGCTGCTATTGTCAATTGGATATCCTACAGGTTAGAATTTGTGTGCCTTTATTATTCGAGATTAGGATTAAAAAAGGAAAAAATATCTCTAAAGGGTTGTCATGTTGAAACCAAAAAGATTATGAAGAATTGAACTATTGATGTCTCTCCCATCAATTTTCCCACTTCTTTCTCTTACTCGCCATCTTTATAAATAAGAGTATATTTAAAAAAAAAAATCGTCTCTTATACATTTATTTCTTTTAACTGATTTTAACTAACATTTTTATTTATGTGATTTAGTTAGTTGTTACTTATATAAACGATTGGAGGGACTATCGAACTATTGATGACACTATCTTTTGAGGGTCAGAAAAGGGTTTTTGTCTATATACTCGTCAAGTTACCCTGATTCAAAGAAAACAGTGATATATATCAAATTCTTATTACTGCAGGGAAGTATTATTATTTGCCAAATGCTTCAGATGCTGTTATCTCAGCAACAACAAAGGATGCTTTATCAGCCTTGAAGAATTCATAAAGTTCCTGAACATTAAGGTGCCTAATGTAGGCTCAATTTTTTCCCTTTCTCACATAATCCTAGTGTAGATGATGAGAAAATCTCTGTTTACTTTGGTGGGAAGGAAGCATGTTATAATGCCAAGTTCTCTTGTGCCCCATCGACTGTATATATTATGCTTCTCAAAGCTACTTTTTCCCTCTGTTTTTTTTTTCTTTTATGTTACAAAGTTAGATTTATCTATCCTCTATCACACGCATTTAAGTTGTTTTTTCATTTATATTTTTAAGAAGTTTTAGTTATAATCCCTATACTTTTAATAAGTTTTAATTTTGACCCTATGCTTTTAATGAACTTTGGTTTTGATCTGTATTTACTAATGCTAATGAAGTTAACGTTGTTAAACTCATTTAAATTCTTATGAAATTATGGAGGCAAATATTTTAGACAATATAAAGTATAGGGACAAAAAACAATGAAAACAAAATATAAAGAACAAAATTAAAGCTAGTTACTTTTTTTAATTAAGGATTAAGGTAAATATATTCATGAACTAGTTTCCAGAGTTTGGCACCATAAACTTATTTTGGGTGAAAAAATGCACATGAAATTTTTAGAATGTTGCGGTCATTAGTTATTGCAATATTGATTATTTGTTGGATTAAAGATGATGACATGGATGCTTATGGGGCTTGGAGGGTCTAATAAAAAAAAAGATAAATGTTTAAATATATACCTATAATTTTTTTCTAAATGTACGTGTGATACCATAAACAAGCCTTGAGTTCAAAAATACCTATGGTCATTCTAAAAAGCCCTAAAATACTATAGTTGTTTAATTTATTGATGTTGACTGCCTAATTCAAACTTTTGACCAAATAAAGTAGCGAATGCTATGAATGTTGATGAATTAAATGGCTGTAGTATTTTGGGACCCTCTTAAAATGTTCGTAGGTATTTTTGCAGATAAGGTTTGTTTATGGTGTTAGGTGCACATATGGAAAATTTTCATTAGCATATTTGCATATTTACCTTTTTTTTCATCAAACACTCTAATCCATTACAGCGTCCACGTCATCATCTTCAACCAAATGGTCAACGTTGCAATGATTAATAATTGTGATATTTTTGCAACATCTTGAAAACTTCATGTGTATTTTTACACCAAAAACAGTTTATGATATCAGGTGCACATTGAGAAAAAATTTATAGATATATTTATACATTAACTCTTTAATTATAGTACATATAGTGTAATATTTTTCGCAAAATATTATGCAGCCCCCAGAAGCAAGAGAATTAGAAACAGAAGAAAACGGACATTAACCCTGTTTTGGTCCCATTAATGAATAATATAAAATTTTATAGATTTTATATCTTATGTATTGATTGCTAACTTGGCAACTATATATATACTTACAACAAAATTAGTATTAATAACCCATGAGTTTGCCTATTTACTCCCATATCGTGTAACATTTTTTCTCAAAAGCTTACAGAAGTAAAACAAACAAAAACTATTCTCGAAGGAATCAATCAATCCACAGCAAATGTTTCCATCACATAAGCCAAAGAAGAAAAAGGACACTAACCCCTATTGCCTAAAACAAAATCAGTGAGATTCACATTTTACTCAGCAGATATATACTTTCATTATTATTCCTTTACTACAAGACCAGACTTCAAGTCTTAAAATTTTTTTTTTAAAGTATAGGTATTCTCCTATTGGAGACAATTCTATTTCAAACATTGTCAAGTACTAAATAGAAGTATCGCTCTCAGCAGAAATTCAAACTTTAGCTTACCACGTTATAAGAGACTAGCCTCTTTTAATAAAGTCAACCCAAACCAGTGTCAACCAATAACTCATAAGTTTACATATTTGTTCCAATATATTTATTTCTGTATAATAAATATTATGGAAGTATTATTTTGAGGAGAGGAGTCAATTTAAGGACTAGAGCTTATAGTGAGTATTGAGTTTTAAGTATAATTTTAAATATTTGATCACCCAATAGACAGATCTAAGTAGATAAAAAATTCCTACTAAAAAGTTATTATTTGCTATATATATAAAGTTTAAAACTAAGGTTGGGATTTTGATCTTAACTTTAAGTTGGGAACTTTGGGAAATCAACTTTCTGATCTTCTAGAGAGCGAACTGATGATAAAATAATATTAACATGAACTAGTCTAAAGATTTATTTGGGCTGGTTTATCGAATTAGCATCGGATTGATATAAGAACATTAAGTAATAAAATTCTAAGATAAAAAGGAAAAACTTAAAAAAGAGAATTGGTAGCTCTAAATTTGGGAATAACTTATTCTAATGATAAAAAAGATAACGTATAACTCTGATTATATATTGAACCTTAATTTTACCTAGTTTAAGTGCGGGTTAGCAATTTGTAACTTGTTTTGGTAACTCTGGTGACGGGTAATTGGCTTTCTATATATTGTGCATACTAGTATGTATTTGTGAGTCTTTCTAAATCGTATATTTGTATGAACTATTTTGATTTATATATGTTATGGGATACTTTTATGAAAACCACCTTGGGGGACACAAAGAAAAGGAACTATGTATGAAGGTTTTACTTGATAAGTCTAGGATGTGGATATTTGAATATGATCTCTTAGATCATTACAACTTATGTCATGAATTATCATGTGATGAAATATACTATGAATTTTTATGTGGTGAATAGCTACATTATGAATCATTTTGCGGTGAAATACATTATGAATTATTATATAGTGAATTCCTTGACTTGTGAATTGGAGGTTGAGATATGGTTGAGGGAGTTTACTTTAACTATATGGCAAGGCCCCCATTTGGAGCTTTTTGGTCGATCTAGTCCTGCCCACTTGTTCTATGAGGGATTACTTTGCCCCACCTATTCCATGAGGGGCTATACTCCAATTGATGAGGAGCTGTGACACCCTATTAGTTCCATTGTAGAGAACCCACAGTCTAATCATATGTTTTATGGTCTTTAGTTGGTTCACATTGTATATCTTTTGTTTTTGGTACAAAAATTTTTAGAAAGAGGTTAGGCTCACTCACGATCTAAGGGCAGGGCGAGGTCTCCCTTCCTCCTAGAAAATACCAATGTCGGGCAGGACGAGCCGTCTATTACCCTCAGGCGTAAATCTAGACACCCAAGAATTTGGATGCATCCCCAAGCGCCGTGACTAGAACCACAACAAAGTGGTACTCTCCAAAGATTGAACGCATTCTAAATGATCGCATGTCTCACCCATTTGCTAGTTGAACCCACAGATTGTATATCTAGTGTGCTTGTTGAGTGACTAGTGACATGTGTAGAGACTTATCCTGTGGGCTTAGTTGGCAAAAATAAGGAAATTATGAGTACCATAATTTTGTTCAGTACTATGAGTTTGTTATATTGAATACCATGATTATGATAACCTATGTACTATGATTCTGAATGCTATACGTACTATGATTGTTTCAGTTGCAATGTAAATTTATGTGTGTTAATATATATATGCTATTTTATAACTATATCACCTAAGATCTCAAAAGCATGTGCTAGTATGTGTAGTAGGTATAACAGTTAGTTACTAAAATATTCGTCTCACTTAGTACTCATATTTTTTTAAGTTAGAGCTCTAGAGGAGGAACATGAGGGAAGACTAAGGAGGAGTAAAAGCTACAACTGTAACTTGTAGCAACTCTATCCTTTAAATTATGTTGAATCCATGTATGGCCACATTTTGAGTGCATCCGCATTTAAATTGTAAACTATTTACATTTGTTGTATTTATATGTAAAAGCTCCAATAACTAAGATGTCTGATTATGTTGATCATGGGGGTGTTTAGTATAAGTCATTATTTTGTGTGTGAATGATCTTGTTAAGTCCTTATATCCGTGATAATGTATGTGATTGGGTTTCATTCTTTTCTATAACGGATAAAGTTGTTTAAGTATGTCTGTTTTTATAACCATGGTAATACATTGATTATTTAGTTGAGTTCTTTCTCTACCATGGTTGGTTAGTCTAGTAGTAATAGTAAAATGTGTTCCAGTGTATGATAAACGGAAACTTTTAGTTTGATTATTTGATTACCATAGTAACAGGTGCATGAAGTGTGTGAATGTGCTAAGTTTTCTGAATGTTAGTTAGAATGTTTCAGACGTCATTGGAACACATGTCCTTTAAGTGGGACGGGATAGTACTCAAAAGAGAGGTAGTGGAGATTCCCAGTCTAGCCAGTGTGTCAGCAAGTTCATTCTGTTAACGTGGTATGTCTTAATGTCAAATCCCAATCAAAACTCATCATCTTTCTAATTTCCAAGAAGGTCGCGCTACAAGTAGTTGCAATCTGATTCCATAATGACTTTTCTAAATCCAAATTCCCAAGCTAATCGTAATCCTGTAAAGAGTCCACATTCCTCCGCTTCAAACAAATTACACTGTCCAAGGTTTTACGTGAAGCCTACAGCCCATGAACCGTTGTGGTCTCTAATAACTTCACCACAACCCGCTGCATTTCCTGATGAAGTGACGGCACCATCAACAATTCAACATTAACTTTAACCCAATCAATGGGTGGTGGATGGATGCCAGGATAAAAGCTGGTTGTCAGTAAAATTAGTAGTGGCCTATGTAGGATCGGTTAGTTGCCAAATGATTTCCAAGACTTGAGAATAACAGCAGTGGGTTCATTTGGTTTTTGGAAGTCTATCACAAAAATGGATTTATTTCTCCATGTCCATAATAGCCAAACGAGACTCCCCAAATAAGATACCATTCAGAATTAACTAACCCAAGCTGTCTAGATAAATTCATAGCCTTCCAGTAGTCTCTCAATGATGCAGCAAAGAAAGAAGTACCTAGGATTAACAATACTGAGCCAAATCTTTCTAGCATAAGAGCAATCCCAGAGAATAGGCGACACATATTCAACTTCTGATTCTCAATAAGAACATAATGGTGAAGCTCAGGACCATTTGCTTCTCCATAAATTAGTAGGCATCCTGTTGCTAAATGCAATCCACAGAAAAGTTCTTACTCTCTCAGCCCCTTGCCATTTCCAAATTGACTTATAGACCGAGTTGTAAAGATTAGAAGGTGACTCTTCAATTAGAAAATAAGCACTCTTTATAGTAAAGCTACCTATAGAAGTGGCATTCCAAGCCATTACATCGCTTCCAACTTGTGGGAAGGGCGGTATAAGAGTCATTAGGCACTGTATGACCTTACTATGGACAAGGTCTCCAAGGCGTGTAAAATCCCATGTTTCATGCTGTACCCACTCTGCCACTGTACCGCTTTCTTCATCTGAGGTCAGCGATCTTAGACACATATCTCTGATTTTCTGTCCATGGAAGAGCCAATTACATTGAAGAAGCTGATGCCTTCCCCATTTCCAACATGTCACCGCATTCCTTTGTCAATTATGTCCTTTTGTTGGCAAATAAAGCGCCATAGTTTTGAGTCACCGGTTCTAACATGAAGCGAACTTTCATCACTTCTCAACATATATTTATGCAAAAGAACATCTGCCCACGGCCCTTGAGAGTTCGACAGGGTGACCCCATCTCATCCTGCATCTTCACTTTATGTATGGAGCGGTTGAATCATATAATCAAAGATGCTATAGATGATGGCCTTTGGACTCCTATAAAGCTTAATGCTAGAGGACCTCCTATCTCCCCCCTCTTCTTTGCAGCTTCCAAATTGATGATATGTTGTATGAAAATGTTCTGTGAGGCATCAGGACAAAGAATGAATAAAGCTAAAACAAAGATTTTCTTTTTCCTATCCGGTTTACCGAAGTTTTACCCCCAACTACATGCAGATCCAACTCGCGTCGCGCACCTAGCTATAGTAGGTGAGTCTTCCAACAGGGATTTTCTGCATACACCAAGGTTTGAACTCGAAACCTCGTTCAAGTGATATTTGAATCGCTTACTACTTGGACTAACCTCCGTTGGTAAAAAGGAAGATTTGTTTCTCCAAGAATGTTCATGCTTCTCGAGCTGTGGACCTAAGAGGTTAGATGGGTTTGGGCTTGACAAGTGATTTGGGGAATTACTTAGGTATTCCTCTTATTCATAAAAGAGCATAAAAAAAAAGAGCATCCTATATAACTTACACACCTATCTTGGAGAAAACAAAACAGAAGTTGTCTGGGTGGAAGAGAGGGTGTAAAATTACAGAACCGTGAAGAATTAATATTATTAAAAATGAATGACTATTGTACAAAGGCGTTACACCTTATTTATAGTCCACCTTTCATACTCGTATACCAGTCCAAATAACAACTAACCTACTTAACAATTAAACTACATGATAAAATAACTATCAACTTTAATTTTATTGTTTGACAGAGGGTATCTTAATTTAGCGGGTTGAACTAATATTATCAAAGCAATTTTGTCCGCCTTTCCCACTTACCATATGCAAATGATACTTCTTCCTAAATGGCTTGTTAAGGAGCTTGAGTAGAACAATAGAAGTTTTCTGTGGGGATATTCTGAAGAAAGTCGAAAGCTTCATTTGTTATATTGGGAGCAGGTTCTGCAAGAGAAATCTGCAGGTGGCTTGGGTATAAGAAATCTGAGAAAACAGAACAAGGCGTTTATTATGAAGCTTTGATGGGGACTTATTTGTAACAGAGGAGCGCTGTGGGTCAAAGTTCTTAGAGGCTAGTATAATTGTGGTGAACAGGATATGCCCCCAATTGCTAAAAAATGTAACTCATCTTTCGCTTGGAGAGGTATATGCACTGTATGGAAGAAATTCAAAGCGGGCTAGGTAAGAAAATTAGTAATGGTGTCACCTCGTCTTTTTGGTTTGACAATTGGTCAGGGATGAATATCCCTCTCATTAATCTCATCCTGGAATATGAGGGGCAAATAGATCGGAATGAGAGTGTGGCGGACTATGTGATGATTAATGGGGAGTGGAATGGAAGGAAGATGGAGCCTTGGTTCCCACAACATGTCCTTGATCGGATTGTTTGTGCACACCTACCTTGTGATTAGAGAGGAGAGGACAAAATATATTGGAAACCATCCACTGATGGTTTTTTTCAGTTAAATCTGCCTATCGTTTTCTTTTTGCAGGTTCACAGCATGATGGAGACAACATTTGGAAGATTTTATGGAGATGGTCAGTACCAGAGAAGATCAAATCTTTTATGTGGTTTCACGAAAGGGTACATACAGCACAACTAAGAGTGAGGAGAGGGATTGGCACGTTCGCCCTTTGTCCTTTTGGTTGCAATCAAGAGGAAGACTTGATGCATATGCTAAGGGACTGCCCCAATGCCATGGAATGATGGAAATGTGTGGTCTTACCGAAAAAATGGAATACATTAGTGGAATGGATTAGATGGAATTTAACTCAAGATATTGGGAAGAGTTATACTAACAAGGTGCCAGAGGCCACTCTGTTTGGTTATGTCTGCTGGGATACTTGGACTGCTCGTTGCACTAAGCTCTTTGGTGGTGACCCCGCTATTGGAGAGCTGAATGCAAACTCAAGCTTCTTCAAAGCAAAATGGAATACATTAGTGGAATGGATTAGATGGAATTTAACTCAAGATATTGGGAAGAGTTATACTAACAAGGTGCCAGAGGCCACTCTGTTTGGTTATGTCTGCTGGGATACTTGGACTGCTCGTTGCCCTAAGCTCTTTGGTGGTGACCCCGCTATTGGAGAGCTGAATGCAAACTCAAGCTTCTTCAAAGCAAAATGGAATACATTAGTGGAATGGATTAGATGGAATTTAACTCAAGATATTGGGAAGAGTTATACTAACAAGGTGCCAGAGGCCACTCTGTTTGGTTATGTCTGCTGGGATACTTGGACTGCTCGTTGCCCTAAGCTCTTTGGTGGTGACCCCGCTATTGGAGAGCTGAATGCAAACTCAAGCTTCTTCAAAGCAAAATGGAATACATTAGTGGAATGGATTAGATGGAATTTAACTCAAGATATTGGGAAGAGTTATACTAACAAGGTGCCAGAGGCCACTCTGTTTGGTTATGTCTGCTGGGATACTTGGACTGCTCGTTGCCCTAAGCTCTTTGGTGGTGACCCCGCTATTGGAGAGCTGAATGCAAACTCAAGCTTCTTCAAAGCAAAATGGAATACATTAGTTGAATGGATTAGATGGAATTTAACTCAAGATATTGGGAAGAGTTATACTAACAAGGTGCCAGAGGCCACTCTGTTTGGTTATGTCTGCTGGGATACTTGGACTGCTCGTTGCACTAAGCTCTTTGGTGGTGACCTCGCTATTGAAGAGCTGAATGCAAACTCAAGCTTCTTCAAAGCATGTTCAGATCAGGATCTCCTTAGAAGTTGGTCTCATCCAAGACTGAGGCACTCTACATAGGCGCCCTCAGTTTCCAACGAAGCAGACTATGTTAAGTTGGAAGTTGATGGGTCTATCCTTGAGAATGGTAGTAGTGGGTGTGGTGGTTTTATTCAGGACTCAAATGACAGATGGTTGGTGGGTTTCAGCTGCAAGCTCGTTACGGTTCCTCCTACCCTTGCTGAAACATCTCAGCTTTGTAAATGGCCTCAACTTATTTTGGTCTAAAGGTTTTAGGAAACTTATTTTGATTTTTAATTGCATAGAAGCTATTAATTATGTACTTAGAGGTCGTGATAGAAACCATCCATTCAAGGATATAGTGGATGATGGTGTTAGGATCCTTTTGCATTGAGATTGGCAAGTTATGGTTACTCATGCTCATAGAGAGACCATAACTACTACTGAGCAGATGGTGAAATCCTCTCACAGTTTAGAAAAGAATTTTTGTCTATTTGATCCCTCTCCTCCTTTTCTACAAGAGGCGGAGGTTGATGCAGGAGATTTTTTTTTTTTTTTTGTTACAATGATGCAGCCATGCAGGATATGTCGTTTTGTCTTTATTGTTGTAACACTTAGTTTTAAGTTAACTTATTCCAGACTTACATTAAAAAAAAATTATTGAGATCACGTGCATCAAAAAAATTGCTAATATTTATAACAAATATGATTTTTTTCACTTAAAAAAAATATGTATAAAATGGTCAAACTAATAATACTGATAACGGAAAAGACGCACAGTCCAAACCTCTAAGGGAAGTCGACCAAGAATTGATGAAGGTAAATTTGACTTTATGGAAATTTTTTGAGATTTTTTTTTTTTTGAGAAAATTGTGATTAAGTCTAAATTTAATTGCAGAAAAATTCTAAAAATATCATATTATTATTGTAAAGTCTCATGAGACTTATAATTAATTTTTATTTTAAAGTCTCTTAGGACGTGTAATTAATTTTTTTAAATTATAAAATTATAGAAATACTCCTATAAAAATATTTCAATTATTAATTTTATCATCTTATATTTATTGTTCTTTTCTCCGAGAATCATCATTCTTATTATTTTGAGTTATTATTTTTTTTTTATTTGAGTTGTTATTTTTCTTTATAAAATTGATATTCCTATTATTTGAGTTATTTTTTATAAGAGTAATTCTATTATTTTATAATTTAAAAATATTAATTTCAAGTTTCATAGGATTTTATAAAAATTTAATAATTTTTTGAATTTTTTTATAATTAAATATTTTTATAAGACTTAAATATAATTTTTATAAAAAAAGTTTAGCCCGACAAAAAGTCTGGCAAAGAAAATGTCAATGTTGAAAAGGAGTAAATTATAAGGATATTATTTAATTGTCAGCGTATTACTATTTTCGGTCTGTATTTCTTATTTTTGTTTTATTTTTTATTTACTTGAATCATCCGTATAAGATAAAAAAAAGGGAAAAAGACAGGAAAAGACCACCTGAAAATCAAAAGGACGGATTGGGCATCTGAAAAATGGAAAAGACAGATTGGGCAGGAGGCCCAATATGTCTTTTGGAAATTCTGGGGCAAAGACAAAATTAACCTTCGATAAATAAAGTTAAAGGCTGGGCATTTCACTCTGAAGCATGCATAACACCGAGAGAGAGACCTCGTTCCAGCCCCGTGGAATCGCCCTCAACTCCTCATTCCAGCCCCATCGAATCGCCCTCAAATCCTCGTTCTAGCGTCATCAAACCCTCGTTCCAGCGCCATCGAAGGCTCTTTCCAACAGCATCGTTCGGGAATCACTGTACACTTTGCAACTTGGCCACCGACCAAGTTGCAAATCCCGTTGAAGAAGTTGCAAATTCCATTCAGGAAGATGCAAAAACCATTTGCGCAGTTGCAAATTCTCCTGGCTGGTGTTGGGAATCACTGTACACTTTGCAACTTGGCCACCGACCAAGTTGCAAATCCCGTTGAAGAAGTTGCAAATTCCATTCAGGAAGATACAAAAACCATTTGCGCAGTTGCAAATTCCCCAATAGTATATGCACGTGTACCCTCCATCGGGTTTACCCTCCATGGGTTTACCCTCCCAGTTGCCAGTCCTACTATCAGAGTTGTAAATACCGTTGGCCAAGTTGTAAATCGTATTGTCAAAGAAGCTACAGTGTCAGCTACAGTGTTTCTCCCAATTGCCAAAATTTGATTTCTCGCAGTTGCAAATACCATTGTCAGAGTTGTAAATACCATTGGCAAAGTTATAAATCGTATTGTCAAATAAGCTACAGTGTTTCTCCCAATTGCCAAAATTTGATTTCTCACAGTTGCAAATACCATTGTCAGAGTTGTAAATACCATTGGCCAAATTGTAAATCGTATTGTCAAAATATTGGGAAAGTGAAGGGTAATATGGTCTTTACACATAAATTTGCAAATGACAGATTGGGCCTCCTACCCAATCTGTCCTTTTGAATATTCAGAAGCCTAATTTATCTTTTTGAAATTCAAATGGGCTTTTTATGTCTTTTTCCCTAAAAAAAATATTTTTATATTGACTCAGATCATATTTAAATATTATTGAGCCTTACTAGAAGCAACACTTTAAAATATATTTTCTATATTTATAATAACCTAAATTTTAGCATATTTAAGCGGCTGGAACCAATAATTATTAGTAAAAAAAATACTTCTCTTCTAAAAAAGTATCGACTTAATGTTGGAGACGGCTAAAAAACAAATTTGGATTCATCTAACATAAGCCTCATTTTTGTACAAAGCATCAAGCAATAAAAAGTTCCCTTATTTTAAAATAATATTTACTTCATGCCAAAAAAATGTAATATTGCTTGAAAGATATATAGAGTCATTATAATTTTTTTTCATATTATTTGAATTATGCATTTGGTCTTCCACTTAGAGAAAAAAGAAATCAGCACCAAAATAAATTATGCGCGGATTATTTTTGGGAATAATTTTTTTAAAAAAATAAAAATGTGAATAAAATTATTAAATGAAACAATGATGTTTAATTTATTATGTAGTAACAAATTATACAGTTTTTTGTGTGTGTATGGAGTGTATTCTCCAACGACAATCAAGAATCAATCCCTTTGAGAGGCAGAGCATATGTAAGTGGGCTTTATCAATATATACATTTTATTTTATTTATGCATTTAGTCGGATAAAAAAAAGCAATACAAAATAACTAAAAAAGAAATGAATATCATTCTTCTAATTCAATGAAATATTAATTAAATATTTTAAAAAAATTAGTATTTTTCTTTTAGAAAGAAATAATAAACTACCCGACAAAATCAAATATTAATTTTACAATCATAAAAGCCATGATATGTGAAAATTTGTATTTGATCATTTTATTTAAAAAGATACTTCACAAGCATATGCACAATTATTATAGAGCTAAGCTGAGCCAATACCATATAAAAGTGTGTTATATAGATTTGGGAAAATAAAAAAAAATATTACTTAAATTTTAAAATTATAAATTAGTTTATTTATTACACTTAATAAGTTATTAATTATTTTTATAAAATAAATAACAATATATTTTTATATTAATTTGTAGTTTAAAATTTTAAAATTTAAATAATATTTTTTTAAAATTTTCTTTATAAATTTAGGAGCTTGAAAGTAGGGGGACGTCGATATATAAGCTAAAACGAGGCTAGGACTCTCATCGCCCTTCCAATCCTCTTTTTCTTTTTTATATTATTTTTAAAATTAGATTATTAATTATTTAATTTTAAAATTTATAGTTACTCTTTTTAATATAATTATATTTTCTAAAATTTAAATTTAAAATATAAAAAGATCTAACATATTCATACACTACCAGATCATTCTAATAGGTGCTTATATTATTAAATCCATTATATATTAATAATCATCTTCTTCTAACCATAGAATAATATTTTAATGGTTCATATTTTTATTTATTAAAATTTTTAAATAATAAAATATAAACTACTGGAATTTAATTTCAACAGTTTAAAACTGCATTAAAAAATTTAAAAATATTTTATAAATAATTAAATTTCAACCTTTAAAATATTAATTTGATTAAAAAAAAAAAAAGAGGATGGGAACTCTGCCTGATCTATCTAAAGATGGGAAAGTCTACATCTGATCTGAAGAGTAAAGACAAAAGGACACGTGGAATTAGAACATGGAAGGCAGGAAACAATTAACGAAATGAGTAGAGGCAAGTAGTAGGCTATGATCTGCCATGGAAGATAACGTCTAACATCTCTAGAAAACGTAAAGTTACTATCAAAATTAAACGTGTGTTTGGTTTACAATTTATTATAAGAAAATCTATTAGTCAAAAATTAATTTGATAAAAGTTAATTATTATAATAAAATTTATATTTAGATATAAAAAAATTCAATTTATTGAATTAAAAGTTGTTTGAAAGTAACTCAAACTAACTTTTATTAAAAAATTATATATTTATTTTTTAATATAAGATTGATTGATTAATTTTATGACTAAAAAAGTTATATAAATTATTTTAAAATATTTATATTTATTTTTTATATAAATTAATTTATCTAATTTATAAATTAATATATAATTTAATAATACTTAATATATACTTTAATTAAATTATTTATTTAATTTTTTTAATTTTTTTAAATTAATCAATTAGATTTTATATCTATTAATCAATTGTACTCTTAAAATTGTAATACCTAATTCACTTAAAAATTAATATAGGTTAATTTAACTTAATATTTTTAATTTTTTATTTACAAATCTCAATTAATAATTTTATTTTAATTTTTAAAAGATTTTAAGTCCTATTTTGATAGAATTAATGTTTAATTACTGTCATAGATTCAAAAAAAATTTAAAAATTAAAATGAGAGTTTAAAATTTTTTAAAGTTCAAATTTTAAATTTTTATAATATTTTAAATTTTTAACAATAATAAAAATTTATAATAATAATTAAATAAATAATTATAACATGAGTTTCGAGAATCTCAGTAACGAAAAGAGTAACTAAAAGTCTAAAAGTGTTCGAAAGTCAAAAGTAACTTTTGAAAAACAACTCATTAGCTTTCCACAAATGGCATTTCAGAAACATTGTAATGCAAATGGACCTTCTAAAAGAAAACTCACTCAACCAGTTTTTTACTTGTGAAATCTTCTCAAAACGACTTTTGGCTTCCAAAAGGACCAAAACATGGAAACTAAACATGCCCTAATAATTATATAGTGCCTTCTATTCTAAATATAAAATATCGCTTATAATATAAAATATTAGTCCTAGTTTGAGAAATGCATAAGAAAAGGAGGATCTTCTTCTTATGTAGATTGTGACTGGACAACACATCGGTGAGGCTACGCCACTTGTCCTTACGCTGGGAGTACTGCTTCAGATCGGAGGGAGTATACACGAGTTCAAATGAAACTTGGAAAAACGCACTTCTTTCAAACAGGAAATGAGTATGGGTGCGCTCATTAACAACAAGGATTGCCCAAATTTATTTTGGATGGTCCAGATTTGATTTGATTTTTATATTTTAAATACTTTTTTTATTTTAATAGATTATGAATATTGAATTAGAAAATAATTTTATGATTCTCACCTCTTTAAAAAAATAAATTTATTATTTAAAAAGATATAATTTAAAAATTTTAAATATGAATTGTCTAAATTAGATTTTGATGGTTGATATCTCATCAAAACAATACGCATTGAATGTGAACCCGTTGGCTTAACAACTATCCAATCATTACAACAACCTCAATTCAATTCTCTTCATTTTTGGGAAGGCAACCACATTCCTATTGTTTAGCATTCAACTCATTAGCTCTATATCATTTATTATATTGCACCTTGTAAGATGAAAATGTGTTGAAGGAAAAAGAAAATGGCATTCCCCCCTCGGATTGAGCCGTTTGATAGTCGATTGAAAAGGCATCTAGTGGGAAGCAATTTTTATACATTTCAGGAAGTTGTTTTCATATAGAGATCATCTCATAAGCTTATCTCTTCTCATTCCTCAGAAGTATCTGTCTCTTTGCCTTCTTTTCTCTGTTGCCTAAGCTACAAAAAAAAAAAGAAGTATTTTTTTTTAAAACTTCTCTCCCTTTCCTAAATTGCTAAAAGAGAGTATTTGTTTAAATTTTTTTGTTAAAAAAGGATATTTTTTTAACACTTTTTTTTGTAGTTTGGGAAGCTGAGAGAAGTAAAGAGAGAAGAAGGCATGACGAGATAGATGTTTTTAAGAGATAAGGAGAGAGGAACTTATAAGAGAATTTACATAAGTTGTTTTCAATCCAAATTGTGAGGAAACCCATGATGTCTCATATAGAATGTTTAGTTCAATTTCATGCATCGAGATTACCTTTGATTTGGCACCATGAAAATGTGTTATGTGAGAAGCAAGTTTTCAACGTTTAAGGGAATCGGTGATGCCTCAAAAGAAAAAGGGATGGAATATCTAAAATGCACCCCCCCCCAAACTATTTTCTTCAATGTTCATCCTTCACCTTCTTTGCCACCTCAATACTAACACGAGAATGATATAATACTTGTGAAGATTCGCTTTACAACCATCCATATGTGTGATTTATGATTACACTGTTGTTGGACTAAGGCAAGATGAAGATCTTCGATGCATGATAAACAAATGTTGTTGTTGGGATATGAGTTGGGAGAAGTGATGTGTGAAGATTAATGACATAAGATAGGAACTTAGTACCACGTGGTATATCATTAGTCGATGCATACCAATTTGAAGGACCCATATATTCTTTTAATAGAGAATTCTAAATCTATTAATAAAAAAGAATAAAAACAAAAAAGTATTATATATTAAATTTAAGAATGGAGAAAATATAATTTAATAAGACATAAAATATTTATTTATAGTAGAATTGGTATAAATAATATAACTCATGTTTACAAAGATTCTTATACATCGCTTATAAATAATATTTTCAAAATAATATTAGAATTTAGATGTGAGAATTTGGGTTGAGCGCGTGAGCCCAACTCACCAACTTGTCATTTTATGGTAAGTTGGGTTGCTAAATTGACAACTCATTTTGGTGCGGGTCTTTTTGACCTCCATGGGGCCAAACCCGCACCCGCGGCGGGTTAACCTGCCGATTTTTTTAATTTTTAATTTTTTATTATTTATATTATGTTTTATTAATTTTAGAATTTTAATCAAGTTAATGTTTACATTACACTTCATTTATACTAACTTTATCTTATTGAATTATTTCTTTATATATATACATTTTGTTTCATTATTATTTTACTTATAACAGATTTATCTACGAATAATGATAAAGTTAAAGAAATAAATATTTTGACAATTTCATATCATATTTTGAATCTAATTAATCTAAATTATTTTTTAAAAAAACATATATGAAAATAATTTTTTTAAAAAATATATATAATTTTTTTTTAAAAAAAATAAAAACTGGCCCCGCCAACTTGCCATGACGAGGTCAGGTTGATATAATATTAACCCGCCTGAAAGTGGGCCTTTTAAGTTTAACCCACTTCCCAGCCAACCTATATCTAGCAGGTTAACCTGCATTCCTACCTCTATTAGGATTTGATCTTAAATCAATTTTAGTTTGCTCTAAAATATATGTTTTATGATATATGATGATTCTTGATTTGGTGCTTTTATTATTTGGGTCTCTATGTGTCATTTATTTGTTCATTAACTCAAACAATGGCATGCACTTTCTCTCTTACTCTAATAGATGAACGCTAAATATTTGGATTATTAAATTAAATGTGCATGATTCATATATTTAATATTTTATAAAAATGTATCATTAAAATAAATGGGTAACTTAATCTTGATCATTAAAATTTGATATGAAGAACCTAAAAAATCAAGAAGGATATAATGTGAGCATCCAATTGGCATATGTACTCTTTTTGTAATTAAAGATACATTTTTTTATAAATATAACTTGTATGATTTTCTATACATTTTAATAATATACTTATATCAAAATATTAATTTTGCCACATGATCTAAATAAGTTAAAATTATATATAGACAAAAGAGGACGATTATAAGTATAATATTTTTTTACTTTTTAATAATAATTTTTTCCAGTATTTTTTAAAGGAAATCTCCTACTGTTGTTTTTGTGGTAACTTGTAGGAATGTTGTTGAAGTTGATGGTGCCAACTCTCACTTCACGCATGATTGAAAAGACTTTCCTCATGTTTAGTTAGAGAGAAGCGAGGGTATGATAGTAAAATAATTTATTTAATATAATAGAAATTACTTCTATTTTTAATATTTTTTATTATTTTAGTTTTATCATAAAAGTTAAAAATTGAGATGATGGAAGTAAAAATAAAATTTTTTGAACCATTTTACCCCATTTATAAAATTCTTAAACAACTTTAACTTTTTTCAAGTTATAAAAAAATATTTTGAACAATTTTATCCCTAAGTTATAAAAAAAATATCAATTCTATACTCATTTTTATTATACCAAACAAATTTTTAAAACTCATTTTTAGCCTAATTTTACTTCCACTTTTATTTCCATAAAAAACTCTTCCATTCTATTAAGAGTATTGTATATGAACTAATACCTATAATTGAAAAGACTATAAAAACTTAATAAAAAACTATGAGAACCTAATTAAAAATTAAATAATAATTATAAAGAATGATGAATTAAATTTTTCTAATTAATAAAATAATATTTAAAATTACTCTAATTTTATATTTTATAACTTAGGCCTAAAGCATGAGGTAATATATTTTCTTTTTACAATCTAGTAGTATCGTCTAACTAATAGATAGAGACTAATCATTTTGAAATACATAAATGATTTAAAATAGTTGAGAATATATGTTTATATACATACTCTTCTAATTCTATTTATAAGATAAAAAGAATAAATATTTTAATTATATTTATAACTAAATCATTAAATTTTTAATACGAATGTATAATTTTACTTTTTGTTTATTTTTATATTGATTTTATTCTCATGGAGTATAATATATATTAAAGAGGGATAAAATTATTAAATTGTAAGTGAGTATTAATAAAAGTTTAAAGTTCTCAATCTATATAAAATATATTAGAAGTAACTTATAAATAATATCATATGAGTACATATATAATTCTATATATATATTTGGTACAATTCTATATACATATATGTATATATGAAATGGCCTTGGGAAAATGATATCTAGGTCCCATGGAAGGCATCAAATACCAAAAAAGTATCAAGAAATGACATAATTAATGTAAAGTCCAATAGGACTTCAGATGAATTTTTTCTAATTGTGAAAAGATATAACTACCCTTATGAATTAAAAAAGACAAAAAATAGCAGAAGGGACTTAGCGCTCTACTGTGGAATAAGAGGAGAAAGTGTAAAATTGAAGGCGTAGCTCCCTTTCAAGATCGCAGTATGCTCTTTCGTCTCTACTTGGTCACCTTTCTTCCTCCAGTCATCGTTGCTGCCACCCAACCCTCTAGTTGTTGCCACTTGCTTCATCGTATTCGATTGTCACTGTCATTCTCTAGTACTATCGTTTGTTCTCATCGCTCTGAGTTCGTTCTCTCTAAGTGAATCTACCTTTGTAGCTACTACCTTTGCTCAATATGACTTCCCCGTTCCATGGGAGATCAGATTTGAGAAAGACAATTTCTTCTTTAGAAGAACAAATTGCGAGGGAAGAGTTGTGTAAGAAGGTAAAATTACTAGCTATCACGCACTATAATTGAATGCTTTTAAATTTCTTGTTTCCTGATGATCCCTTTGTTTAAAAATTAGGAAGCAATTGAATGTCATAGAAAAGAAAAGGAAGCTAGAATTGTAGCTGAAAAGGTGCAACATTACCTTTTAACTGATATTGAGAAAGTTCAACAAGAGAAATTAGTTCTTGAGAGGAAGGTACTGCAAAATTATAAATAATTATCTAGACAAAAAAATATTTACACGTTGAATATTAGATGTTATATTCATTGCATATCTAAAAAATATTCCTGCCTTGGTATATTCTATACCAGATTCAAACATGATCATGTTACAACTATATTGTTTCCTTGTTTTTATTTTTTGAAATTGCTAAGTTTTGCAGGTAGATTCAAATGAGGAGTTAGTATGAGTGGTTTTGACTATCGTTATTCATTTAGATTTCTGGCTTTTAATGTATTTGGTGGCCTCTTGCTTTCCATGTAAATGATTTCAACAAATGAAGGAAACTTTTTATGTTTAAATTTGTATACTTTATATGTTATATCACAATGTAAAGTTATGTTTCTTTGGATTCTGCTCTAACATCCCTTTCATTAGAAAAACTTATCCCTTTAAAAGTTATGTTCGATTTATAGGAATTTGTGGTGTGTTTAATTCAGTATAGTAAGAAAATATGAATACTAGAATGTTCCTTCAAAGTATGAATGATAGATCATGATCTGGCATATGAGGCAATGTGAGTTGTTATTATAGTACGCGATACTTGTTAATATAAGTGCTAAAGTTGTTAATATTATATGTTTGGTGCAGGTTGTCATTACTGACAGTGAGTTTGTCTAGAAAGCATCTATTCTGTAATGTTCATATGGGAGACAATTTGAAAATGATGGAGAAGGTCATAAATATATTGGTGGTCAAGTAATAACAATATTCATAAAGGAATGCATAACATATGATGGGTTCAAAATATTAATAGCATCACTTGTTGGGAAAGGAGGTTATAAAATTGTAATAAAATTTACTATTAGATTTGATCGATACACATTTGTTGACATGTTTAATGATTAAGGAGTTGAGTATTTTATAATGTTCAATAAAGAAAGTGATCATGTGTAAATACATAGAACACTAATTTCTACTTTGTAAATATTTGTATACAGTGGAAAAAAGTAATTTTTTGTAACATTGATCAATATCCATCTATCTGAAAGGTAGAGTGGATCTTGATGAAAGTGACTATGTTTGATGTACTCCTTTTACATTTGCTGCCAAAAATTGATGTAATTATAAAGTGTATATATGAAGTTATATTCTGACTATAATGATTATGGGAAGAAACATACTCAATATGTTATTTTGTCAACATGAAGTTGTCATTTGTTATGGTGGTGGTGTTATGTTCAATCCAACAGTATGTTTTTCTACTTCAATCAAGGTATTATGCTGGTGAGGCCACTGCACTTTTTGTCTGCGGAATTTCTAGGAAAAATTATGAATTAGTTGTTATTCTTTTACTACGGAGTTGTTATTTTGTAGTAGTGGGGTTGTTATTTTTCCAATTGTTTGTTTTCCCTTCTGGCTTTGTTACTTTTCCAGTTTATTGAGTTTTGTAGGCAAATTCAAATGAGGAGTTAGTATGAGTGGTTGAGTTGTAACTATATTATGCGATAGTTATTAATAATTTGTGTATAGTGCATGTTGTCATTATTGATGGCACGATCATCTGGAAAGTATATGATAAGAATGATGTTTATGCAACCCACGACAGTAAAACAACCACTCTATCAATAAAAATAACAACTCTAATACTTAAAAATAACAACTCTGATACTTAAAAATAACAACTCCATATTGAAGGAATAATAACTCTAGCAGTAGGAAACAACAACCCCATAGTGAAGGCATAACGACTACTTAATGACAACAAAAATAACAACCTATTACTAGGAAATAAGAACCTCATAGTGAAAAAAATAAAAACTTGACAACTGAAAAATAACTTACCCATGACAGCAAAAATAATAACTCTAGTACTTAAAAATAATAACCCCATATTGAAGGAATAACAACTCCAGTAGTAGAAAATAATAACACCATAGTGAAGGCATAACAACTATTTGTAAATAACAACTACCTAATGACAACAAAAATAACAACTCCATGAGTAGGAAATAAGAACCTCATATTGAAGAAATAAGAACTTGATAACTGAAAAATAACTTATCCATTACAGCAAAAATAACAATTCTAGCACTTATAAATAATAACCCCGCAATGAAGGAATAACAACATAATCAATGAAAACAGAACAACCATACAACTGCAAAAGTAACAACTTCACCACTTTTAAATAATGGCATCTTCATAATTCTTCCTAGGATTAGAACATACAGAAAGTGAATTGGGGACGCAAGCACAATACCTAGATTAAACCAAAAAGAATATACTGTATTTATAAAAATAACAACTCCACCAATAACAAATAACAACTCTATTGTGTAAACATAACAACTTTGGCACAAAACTTTCCAACAATACTCTGATGAGAATATAACTTCATATATATACACTTTACAGTTATAGTAGTAATGAGAAGTAAACATAAAATGAGTATAATATACACAATCATTTGCATCAAGATTTACCCTATGATCCAAAAGGTGGAGCTTGATGAAGGTTACAAAAAGAAAATAACATTATCACTTTGCTTAGCTATTTATAAAGCAAAAATTAATGTGCTCTGTATTTACACAAAAAACTATACAACCCAGCACTATTTCTCAGCTCGGATTTAGATTATTACAAGTCTTGGCTATGTCCATGCTCATACATTTTCCATAGTGATAAGTCTTTTTATTATGAAATTGAGACTCAATCATTTTTCTCACTTGACCACCAATATATGTTTGACCTCATCTATCATTTTCAAATTGTCCTACATATAAACATAACATAATATATATTTTTCAGACGATCTGGCCATGATTAATGACAACCTGCGCCAAATACAGATTATTAACAACTCAGCCACTCATATTAATAACTATTACATACTATAATAACAACTCATGTTTCCCTCTCATATCATACCATGCTCTGTCAAAACGTAACAACAGTAAAGCTAGTGCATAAGAATGTCAATGACACAATGAATGGAAAAATCAAACCTATATATAAAATTGAATCCAATGTGATATAGAGGGGAAAATTTGAAAATCTACGATTTTTACTATGGTTTTGTTCCATGACACAATAAATGGGTTGAAGGTGATCTCTTTGGTACTTACCCTTTGGGGCATTTCATAATACGTCTATCAGTAGTACTTGGATAAGACTAAGTATAAGACTCATCAACACACAAGGCATAGTGATATATCTAGAGATTCATGGTTTCACCCAATGAATGAATAATCACAATAATCATCCATACAAAATATTATATTTAGCGTATGTTAAAATGACTTTTGATCAAATTATACTGCTGATAGGTTCTGTCCAATGTCCTCCACTCACATGTGGTGGCATATAGTTGTTGTTTCCAATTCCCATCACTACTTTTTGCTTTAATTTAAAAATGTCACCCCACTAATGTCCCAAGCCAGAACAAAACTAAATGAATGCTTTCTATTATTATTATTAAGACAGATTTTCACAAATCCAACAACATGCTAAAATAATGAGTTAATACATATTCACCTGTCTAATACTAGAATATTTCTTTCTTTAAATTCACGTTACATCATATTCAAATAGCTCCAACGAGAGGAACAAGACCAAAAAAAATACTATTTTTATCAACAGCATTATCATACATTACATTATACAAGAAATTGTGAAGAAAATTTTTAAGGAATCAACCAACCCATTTTTCTCCAATGAATTATTCGGAGACCCTATCAAGAAATCAAATACCATCATACAACAAAAATGTCAAAAAAATAGACCAACCTAAGAATACAATGAACCTTAAAGATGTGCATGATTCTTCATAAGATGAATCAATGTAATAATCTATATGCTTATTTAAGATTAATTCCACATGGACAATGCTGTGGACAAAAAAATACTATCAAGATATAATGACAATGTGTTAGAGATTCTCTTTTGTAATAATTATTCAATGTATACTACTTTTATTTGCCAGAATGTCTAGTGAAAAATATAATATAATACTGTTAAAAGGGGAAGGGGAAATTTTTTTAATGTACCTTCTAGACAAAGATGCTTATATCATGTCGAAAAGACCCATAATTTGAAAGTGGATAGATACTAGCTCTAAAAGCTATTTGATTGTTAATTTGAATAAAACCATAGCAAAGAAGGTTATAACAATCAGAAGCTTGATATGCTGTCACTATGAAATTAATAAAACAAAATATGTGAATGATTAGGGGAAACAGAAGAACCACTGAGAAATAAAAAATTAATATAACACACTGTCTAATATGTGAAGAGTCTGGTATTGTTATCTCTATACAGATCAGGGCTGACCCAAATTGCCATAACAAAATAGAAAAAGGAACATGAAATTGATGCACACTTTTAAAAGAGAAGAAGAAGAGACAAAAGCAAGCAAGTCAAATCTCATTCATACCTGTCAAATAGTTTTAATACTGTTAAGATATTGACCTAAAGAACCAACAAGGATCCAACATAACTATCCAACTTGTTTGAAATTAAGGCGAAGAAGAAGAAAGAAGCGAGGAGTGAGAGGTGTAAAGAGAATAAAAAATAAAAGCAATAAAGAGAAGAATATCAATAGTAAGAAGTAATGACTCATTCTCTCTCTTCCAGTATTGAAGGTAATCTAACTAAGAGAATATGAGTAAGGGATAGTTATATTTTTTTATAATTAAAAAAAAATTATCTAAAATTTTATGAGATTTGATATTAATTATATATATATATTTTTTAATATTTGATACATGACATTTAAATATCATTTGCCGAATGGCCTTAAACGGTAAGCGTCCATTTATAGTCAATGTGGTCAACGTCAATCAAATCATCAAATTTTAAGAGAAAAAGAAAAGTAATTACACACGCAAATAACGCTTAGGAGTGAGTCGGCTCCCGTGTGGAGCAGCCTAGAAAGAAACAAAGGGAAGCGAACGGAGAAGAAGTCATATAAACATCATAGGAAGCAGAGAGAAAGTTGAAGCGAGTAAATAATCGTAGCGTCGTAGATTCCGATTTCTATGGCAGACGCTGTTCTCAACGATACCAACAGCAACAACAACACTCTCCATTCCATCTCCAATCACCCTGAGCCTTCACCTCCTCCTCAAGATCTTCCTGTTCGAGTCTATGCCGATGGGATCTACGATCTCTTCCACTTCGGTCACGCTCGTTCTCTTGAGCAAGCCAAGAAATCGTATGCCTATTCTCATTCTTCTATTTTCCTTCGCAATTCATGCTTTTGGTCATCATGATGCTTTTTTTACTGTTCCTTTGGGTGTATTGTTTGTTATCCATGTATCAGATGTTATTGTTACTTGTTCGAGTTGTGCCGTCCTTTTTCTTTGATTTCAACATCAGTTTGATTCCTTTTGAATATCTTATTGTTCCCACTTCCTGGGTGTTGCAATTGTGGTCAAGATGGTTTTGATCTACTTAGTCATGTCATGATGCACTTTTGCAGTTCCTTTTTGTTTGTATTATCATCTGTGTAGCACAGGGTATTTTTACTTGTTCAAATTGTGCCATCTATTTACTTTGATTTTAACATCAATTTAATTTCTGTTTTATGTCTTGTGCCCAATGTTGAGCACTAATACAATCTTAGGTCCACTTACTCTCTGTCACAATTGGGGTCATGATTGTTTGGTTTTAAATTTGAAACCTTTCTCTTTCGATATAATTTCTTTATCAATTCCTAGCTTCGGTTTTGGTTTTTGTATTGACAACAGTTCTTATATTTCTATATTGATTTGCAAATCTTAGATTTCCAAATACGTACTTGCTCGTTGGAGTTTGCAGTGATAAAGTCACTCACAAATACAAAGGGAAAACCGTAATGACAGAGGATGAACGATATGAATCCTTGCGGCATTGCAAGTATGATATTCTCTGCTTATGTCATATTTTCTGTATGGTGTTGGATTTAGCATTGGTATAAGTGAATATTTTAATGACGTTCTCTTTTGATAATGTGCTTGCAAATGTTATTGGATTCTGCTTACATTTTTATCGTTCTTGGTGCATAAAAGGAAAGTGTGATTCTTAGTTAGTAAAATGAGGGAATTAATCATGGATTTTGAGAGCAGGTGGGTGGACGAAGTCATTCCTGATGCACCTTGGGTTATCAATCAAGAGTTTCTTGAAAAGCACAATATTGACTATGTGGCTCATGACTCTCTTCCGTAAGAATACTTTCCATAACATTTCTCTCAACGTATATATTTAGTCCTTTAGCTCCATTAAGTTTATAATGCAGTTATGATTTTATAACTTATTATGTATATACTAATTTTAAATTGTGTTGTAGCCTTTTAACTTCATTATATTAAATTTTTGCACTTGTCAATGAATTTTAACAGTTATGCTGATGCAAGTGGGGCTGGGAATGATGTTTATGAATTTGTACGTAGAGATTATTTACTTTCTGCATGCCATTTTATTTTATTGTTACGTTGTTCTGTCAGATGAATTATGCCATGAAATTTTTATGTAGGTTAAAGCTGTTGGCAAATTCAAGGAAACTAAGCGTACTGAAGGAATATCTACATCAGACCTTATAATGAGGATTGTTAAAGATTACAATCAATATGTTCTACGCAACTTGGATCGTGGGTACTCAAGGAAAGAACTTGGCGTCAGCTATGTGAAGGCATGACTTTGACATTTTCCCCTTATTATAATGTAAATTTAAGTAGGATATCTGATAAACTGAATTTTTTCTTTTTTATTGAAATCAATCTTGTCTTCCCTATTTGAAGAGACTCATATCTTGTTATTTATAAACAGGAAAAACGATTAAGGGTGAATAGGAGGTTGAAAACTTTACAGGAGAAAGTGAAAGAACATCAAGAAAAAGTTGGTGAAAAGGTATCACTACTGTTACACCAGCTCATTCAATTTAATTAATTTGAATTAATACTTACTGCACAGGAAGGGTATTGTAAATTACAAGGGATGAGTGAATCCAGGTTAATTTAAAAGGAAAACAAATTTTAATGTGGTAGGGGTGGAATTTGAGAATGCCTGTGATAGTAGTTTGAGGGGTTCATTGCAGGAGCGAACAATGACTCCAAAGTTAGTATGATGGGATAGTGGACTTCTGTATTTGTAATGACATTATGCTTCTTGTTGCTTGCTGTTCAAAGCTTGTAGAGAATTTTGAAGTTTCTTCTTGATTTGAGAGGTCAGATGCTGACATAGAATGGTTTAGTTAGGTTTTTTCTTGGGGTTTTTGTGTGTGTTGGGGGGGGGGGGTTGTTGTTCATGCCTCAAGCTTAGTTGCAAGTGAGAATTTGGTCATAACTTCTAATGTATTTCTAGACTTTCATTCTTGGGCATTGTGAATCAGAGTCTTATATTAGCACTAACTGTAATAGTTGGATGGCTTGTTACCACCATGATGATCCTGGTACTCCATAGTTGCTTACTGCTTTATTATAGCTCTTTCTTTTGCACCAATTGGCCTGTTCCAAATCATAGGGTATCTTCTGTGCAATATTGCTCTGATTATTTGTTTTCTATATATTCCACTTCATTGCAATTTTGAATTAGGATGATGCAGCAAAAAATACTAATCCCAAAAGATAAGAAGTGACATAATGCATGTTCTCAAGTTTATATGCTTTTTAACTGTTGATCAGAAGTGATCCTGCAAAACTCTTTCACCTGTTTTAAGCCATCGGTTTTGTGTATGTCTAATGATTAAAATTATGTAAATTCAGTATGCAATATGTCTTAAGGGGGATATATTCCTACTAAATGATTTATTTCTCTCTATATATTCTTATACTCTCTTGTGGATTTATCTCCTTCTGCATATTTTTCGTCATTTCAACCGCCTTCATTACTTCCATTATCGTTGCAGATATAAGGCCATTCCATCAGAGTAAGTTGATAATAATTTTTATGAATGGTTAATTAGTAAAGTAATCATAGATTTTATATAGTTTGACACATTATGGACAGACCTTATGATAGTAATTTAGGGATTTTTCACTTGGTTCTTCAATATTTTTGAGGAAAATGAAGCTTCGCGTGAAGTTTTGGGAATCCATTTGGTTTCTCGATTGGGTAGAATCATTAAAATGTAAAACTTCTTTGGAGGATCATGATAGGAACATGAAGAATTACACCTAAAAATCTAGCTCCTGAGGTTGGAGAGCTCTAGGTCCCCTGGAAACTTGCGCATTATAATCCTATAATGTGGAGATTTGAAAGATTGAAAGTAGAGGAAAAAAGTCTCAAAATATTATTAATCATT
This sequence comes from Leucaena leucocephala, assembly GCA_037074615.1. Lineage (NCBI taxonomy): Eukaryota > Viridiplantae > Streptophyta > Magnoliopsida > Fabales > Fabaceae > Leucaena > Leucaena leucocephala. The sequence continues at coordinate 17,946,401 of CM073515.1, read as the reverse complement.
TTAATGAATGAGAATATAAATAAACTTTTATATAGGCAAAAATATAAGCTAATATACTAAATTTATAATCTATCATAATCCTAATATTTCATATTTATTCTTCTAAGATATGATAATTTAATATTCAAATCTGATCCTAAATAATATCTAAACTTAATTTTAGATAATTAATTAAATAACTAACAAAACATAATATTAATTAATAATTATTTCTAAACTACTGTATCTCAACACTCCCCCTCAAGTTGGGAGGCAGCTTGGATGTAAGCAGCATCATTATAGAAGAACTAGAATTTTGAATCCTTAAACTAGTAGTAACTATTGAATTGAAGTTGATTGGGTGTTGAATCTGAATCTTAAGACAAAGTTGCGAACTTGACGAAGAACTTTCATGTTGGAGGCCTGACAAGAACATTTGCAAGAGAGAAACTCGATGAAGAATAATATGTACTTATCCCATAACCTATAAGATTTTATGGGAAGAAACTCAAGTTATCCTCTTCCATCATATGTATTATTCAAGAGCAATATGCTCATACAATCATGCTAACCCACTTGGATTTACATATTAATTTAATCTCACTTGAGGGAGATGAACTAATCTTATAACCTATGAGATTTTGTGAGAAGAAACCCAAGTTATTCTCTTCCATCATAGAGCAACTTGCTCATACAATCATTATAACCTACTTGGGTTTATACACTAATCTAACCTCACTTGAGGTAGATGAATTAATCTCATAACTTATAAGATTTTGTGGGAAGAGAACCCAAGTTACCCTCTTCTAGCGTAACCCACTTGGGTTTATACACTAATCTAACCTCACTTGAGGTAGATAAATTAATCCTATAACTTACGAGATTTTATGGGAAGAGATTCAAGTTACCGTCTTCCATCATATATAACTAATCTTCACTTGAAGGCATGCCTTCTCTTCAGGCTCGACCTTTTTCTCCTTCTTCTTTGTCAAGATCTTAACCAAGTTTTAATATTCCTACTTTAATATCATGTGGAGATTTGAAGGATTGAAATTAGAGGAAAAAAATCTCAAAATATTATTAATCATTTTAATGAATGAGAATACAAATAGACTTTTATATAGGCAAAAATATAAGCTAATAGGCTAAACCTATAATCTATTATAATTCTAATATCTAATATTTATTCTTCTAAGATATGATAATTTAATATTCAAATCTGATTCTAAATAATATCTAAACTTAATTTTAGATAATTAATTAAATAACTAACAAAATATAATATTAATTAATTAATAATTAATTCTAAACTACCGCATCTTAACACATACTTCCAAGGTGTGACTGAAATTTGGTCTTAACATTTTACCATGCTCCCTCAACCATGACAATTACAAAGTCGGGCATTCTGCTGGCTTTCTAGCTTTGGACTAACGCTGCAATGCCAGCAACACAACTTATATGCTGCATGATTTTAAATGGGTGCAGTGGAAAACTTTAATACCAATTGATAAAAATCTCTGCGAGAACCACAGGTGTTGAGCATCTGAACAGATCAATTCTATCCTGTTTGTCAAATTGACTTGAATAAGTGTTGAGCCTCTGAACCTAGTGGTCAGTACTACAGATGTTCTTGTTACCTGGGTACTAGTTCTCCTCTAATAGTATTCTCTCTGTGACACTTCTGTCTATCACTATACATTTTAGCTGGCATGGCATCATCTCTAGAGTTGAATCTCTTGCCTCTTGGGGATTTTATCTAGTTTAACTAGGTTGGAACTAAGTGCTTATCATTAGTTTTCTGAATATCTAGCAATGGTTTGAATTAATTGAAGATGAACTAGGATTGCAACATCCACTTTACCTGTCTATTTCTGATGTGGCTCAGTGTACACCTACATTATATATATGGTGGGGGATATATATAGAGATTAAAAAGAGAAAAAAGATAACTAATTGGAAGTTAAATCTGAAACAGAAAAAGTAAAGACAGATGATTGATGTGAGTGCACCCAAATGATATGCTAGATTAATCCTATAGTATAGGGACAACCTAGGTCGTATTCCTCTTAGGGGACACATATTAATTCTACTTAGTAATCACGTAGACAGTGGAATACAAGTTAAGAAAAAGTTGTTCAGCAACAAGAAACTATTCTCTAAGACAACTACATGTTTATGAGTTTTCCAAAGCAATTGATGGAATGAGATGCCATAGTGATGATTATCCTTGATGAGTGATCCACTAGCTATCCTAGTTCCATTTAGATTGAGTTCCTTCCTTCATTAGGTTATGATGCATCTAGAGATCCTCTTAGTGAGTGCTACCAACACTCCAAACACTAGCTTATACCATAGGTCATGCATAGCTCATTGATATCACTTACGAATACCTAATATGCACTGAACAAGTACCAAATCATCCCTATTCCAATCAGCCACTAGCCTAGCAATCCTAGCAATCCAATTGAGAATCCAATTCACATATATTCAAACTGCACGATACCTTTAACATTAAACACATACGAATTAAAGAAGAAATAGAGATACAACTCAGCAACTCATCCAATACAAATCACAATCTCAAGTATCTCAACCAGAGAAACATACAATCAAAGGTAAGACAATGACAAATCCAACTGGCAGTCACAATCCATTACAATTGAAGGAGAAACTGTAATTAAGAATAATAAAACTCCCTATTCTGGCACAAGAACTCCAGCTAGTATCATCTTCATCAAGGATTGGAGAGCTTAGCTACACATGGTGCAAGATACAGCTACACTGAGATCTAAATCAAGTTTGGTTATGATAGCTTCGCAGAGGTAGAGATGATTGGACGGAATCTGGAATTGAGATGGAGTTATGTGATTGAGTGATTGAGAATGGAACTCATGGAGAAAACGGGAGTGAGAGAATGAGACAGAGATGACGATGGAGAAGTGAGATCTGAGAATGGAATGATCTGTGATGATTGTGACGGAGTCTTTGAGGTGTCAGTCATGTGATTCTCTTCCAAATCTGATTGTGATCCACTCTGTGGAATTTTCCAAGATCTAGCTGTCCTTCCTTAATTGGAAATCTCTTTCCTATAATGAAGGGAAAGGAATCACAATTCCATGGAAAAAGAATTCCCTTGGAAAAGCTTTTTCTTCCAGACTCCCGTGCAAAAGTAATTAAAACAGCATCAACTAGTCCAAGGAGAAAAATCATTTGGCAATTAAGATATAAGAAAGACCACAAATTAGCATATAAAATCCCTAAAATGACTTCACTGCCCTTTATGCACATTTGCTCCTAATTATGCCCAATTAATCAATTAAGGATGCTAAAAGCTAAGGTTAGACATAGAAACATATAGAAATAATGAGCTCTATCAATGATATCTGAGAAGGAATTATTAATTAGATTGATGCAATTTAAATGTTCTTATTTTCTCAATTAATGTGAGATTTCATGATAATTTTAGATACATTTTAACCATTATATTATAGCTATAGATAAAACAAGATGGACCGCTAAAATTGGTGGTCAAATAAGATTACTCTGATTATGTCAATCTCATTTATTCTAGCGTAACAATAAAAAAAAGATGGCAGGTTTTCCCAAGTCTAGAGGCTTCTCAGCTGTTTCTTAACATTCTGGAGGCTTCTCCTTTTCTCGTGTGTTGTCGCCTCTGAAATGTGATAGACGGCCCAATTTGGCTATGGCATTCTAGATGAGCGAGCGGTTGCTCTAGAGCTAGCAAGGTGTAACTTTTGCATCACCCTCTGAGTTTTGGCCTCAGGGCCATTTCCCTGTTGCAAAGAGAAAAAAATTGTTGCTTCTCAGACCAACCAGGTGGTCGTACGAGAAATACCCTGCCTTTCTTAGAAGGAAAATAATTTTGTGAAACCAAAACTCAATGGGTCATTCATGAGTTGCGTTTTGTAAGCTCTAGAGCTATTGCTCACCCATTGCAGATCATGGGCAAATTTTCCTTCCAAGAGAGCCAGGGTGTTCCTCGTCCCGATCACTTGGTTGGTCTGGGAAGCAATTATATTTTTCTCCTTGCATGTGGGATATCTGTAATCCAGAATCCTCAGTGATCAGGATAATGTTTCTGTAGAGATGGTCATTCCTATTGCTGAAAAATAGCCCTTGCAGATTCCAGGAGTCTAGGGGCTTCTCCATCGTTTCTTACAGAATTTAAGGAAAGTTATTAAAACCCCTTCTTGGACTAAGCTAACTTGTTTGAAGTGATGATACCACTGCCTTTGCTCCAACTGGAAGATTAAGGTGGGGTGGTAGCGGCACCACAGCCATAACCTTTGACTCTGAAATCTGTGAAACTTGGTTTGATTCCCTCTAGTTTCTGGTCTGTTTAGATTTTGGAAAGCCGCTTGTTAGACCTTTTTCTCTATCGGATCTTCTTCTAAAATATGCTGTAGACAGTGGAATTTACCCATGGCATCTGAGATGGATAAATGGATTGAGGGTAACTTGAGTGGTTTTAGCATTCTTAATTAATGTGAGATTTCATAATAATTTTAGATACATTCTAACTGTTGGATAGGATTACTCTGAAAACGGTGTTAATTAATCACGCCTTCACATGAGCACGCCTTTGTATTTTTTGTTGTCTTTTCAGATACAAACAAAACCCCACTTATGCCATCCTCATTAATTCTAGCATAGCAGTTGAAAAAAGATAGCAGGTTTTCAGGAGTCTAGAGGCTTCTCTATTGTTAATTTCTTACCTAATTTAAGGAAAGTTGTTGAGACCGCTGCTTGGACTTGAGGAAAGTTATTGAAACCACCACTTGGACGTGTTATTGAAACCCCGCTTGGACTTGAGGAAAGTTATTGAAACTACCGCTTGGACTAAGCTAACTAGTTAGAAGGGATGATATCTGCCCCCTCTGAAACTAGAGGATTGGGGGAGAGCTTCATCTCAGCCATAACAATCCTGTACCCAGAACTAGTAGCAATCAAGATAAGGTTTCCATAGATATTTTGAAGGTATTTGTTAGGACACCAGTTTAACAAGTTAAGTGGCTTTATAAGAAGTGAAATTTTCATTAAGCTGGAGAATAAGCTTCCTAAAATGTAGACTTGGGTACGAGGCAGCAGCAATAATAAATTGTAGTACATTGCTCTTATTTTGAAAAATGATAACCCAGTTAAGGTTTCTGCCTTTGCATTGTGTTGATGATGATATAGTCAGGGCAATCAATCATGGAGATATTTCCTGGCACATCATAATAAAAAGCAATAATTGTGGTGATGTGTAGATCACAATTTTCCCTTTTTAATACATGTTTTAATGTTCGGAATACTTTATGGTAGCTTGCAGTTGCTTTTGTGGATGTGATAAATACATGTTCATTTTTTCGACTTCCAGATTCAAATTGTTGCGAAGACTGCTGGCATGCATAGAAATGAATGGGTCGAAAATGCTGATCGTTGGGTTGCTGGATTTCTAGAGATGTTTGAAGAAGGTTGCCATAAGATGGTGAGTGAATTTGTGCGGATAAAATATTTTGAACTTCACCAACAAACTGTTGGTTGAGGTGATAAGCTGTTTTACCTTTTTAAAGGGGAAAATACAAATTCGAATAATGAGAATCACATTTATTAGGAGAGACAAACTCTTTGTATTCTAAGCCTTGAAAGGGTTTATACACTTGATCAAATAAATTGTGTTTTTGAACTCTTGATATGCAGACGTAGTATCTGTTAACTTATCATTTGTTTTTTTTTTAACGTTACTTTCATGTCTATTTCAGGGAACGGCTATCAGGGATCGAATTCAAGAGAGGCTAAGAGGTCAGTATCTTCTACAAAATGGCAAGGATGGTAAGGACGATGACACTGACGATGAGTATTATTATGAGGATGATAGTGAAGATGAATATTTTGAAGAATACTATGAGGATGAAGAGCTCAATCCTCGGAATGATGAGAAAGATGCGAAAAAGCAGTAGTGTTGGTATACTTGGACTGTGTTGCTGGGTCCTGGGACAGAATTTCTGCCACTTTGTCATGAAAAAAAGTTGAAATTTAAAAACTCTAGCTTGGCATATTATAGTAGCTGATAATTGAAAAACTTTCAGGTCAGTGTGATCAAATCAAAATTTTCGACATGTCGAATTCTGGCATATAAGGAAATGTAATTTTTTGCTTGTTTGGCCCCAGCACTTGTGTTGAACTACTGCTTGGTGATTAAGGTTACAAAGTGTTGCAAATATTAGATGGTGATAGTGTTATTTGCTATATCTGTTTTGTTGTTATTATTGTAGTTAAAATTATGGGTATTTGACCAATTATGTGTATTTGACTATGTTATGCAATTGATTCCTTTTGTTTTTAATAATATCCTCTATGATTAGTAAGACTCTTGAAAACCAAAAATACGTTAGGTTTTACTTTTTTTTTTTTAAAAAAAACATGATTTTGTCAATAAAAATTCGCAAAAAATCTAATGAATTTTTTATCAATTTAATTTTGTCTTGGATTTGTAAAGAACCACAAAATTATCGCCATGGCTGTTATCCAAACTCAAGCTCTAATCCCAACAATAATTTTGGCGGAAGGATCATTCTTTTATAACTTCAATCATTCTTTTAAACTTATTCATTTACGTTTACAATCTAATTCTTAATAGGAAAAAAGATAAAAAAAGTCAATTTCAATTTTGGAAAAATAAATTTGGTATCTTAATATTGAAAATGATAGATTAGGTAGGAGGATCAATTTGTCATTTGTAAATTTATATGTAAATGCCAAATTAACTTTCATTAAATGAAGAGGATACTACAGAAGCAATGCAACATCACTAGACAGAAGGTACTATTGACGCGAATGGGAGACAGTTTACGGGAGACGTTTTTGGCTGAGCTGAAATTGTAAAGGAGAAAGTGTAAGTAAATTTTTAACATAAATTTTCTTATTTTACTCCTATGGTAGTAAGCTGTATGTTATTTATTTTGACGATTAGCTTTAGAGAAAGGTTTACATCATGGAGAAGTCGATACATTTATGGGGAAAGCATGGACATGGTTAGTGTGAATGAGTATGTGTTTGTGTATAGTAGTCCATTAGGGCATTTCACATTGTTGCATTTTTTTAGCCCATTTAGATTGAGCAGGAGTGGCAAATCCTAATGACTATCGGTTGCAAAATACAAATGACCAAATATGTCTAATACTACCTCTTACAAGTAGATCACTAGAAATACCTATAACTAAAAGGAGAGAATCTCAGTTCGATCTTTTGGCTGTCAGTAGATCACCAAGCTGGCCACACTAGAAGAATATGCAAAAATGCAAATCCAATGTAAAGTTGGCTGTCAGTACATGAGGGATAATTTTTTAGTATTCAACTTATATTTTTTGTACATAATATTTTATATATAAGAAGAAAATGTATAGTGCATAGAATATGATGTATAGTGTTAATGGGTAGGATGATTTTTTGTAAGTGACCTAAGTTATATGGTCAATGTCGTCAATGAAATTATGCAGCACGTTATGGCTAAAAGTTGCAAATCTCATTATTAGACTTACGAATCCCATCGTGAAAGTTGTAAATACCATTGCAGGAGTTATAAATCCTATTGTTAGATTTGCAAATCAAATTGACTTGTAAATCCCATGAGCAAAGTTACAAATCCCATTGTGGGAGTTACAAATTTTATTGTCAAAGTTGCAAATACTATTGTCAAAGTTGCAAATATCATTATGGGAGTTGAAAATACCATTGACAGACTTGTAAATACCATTATAGGATTTGTCAAAACCATTGACAAAGTTACAAATATCATTATGGGAGTCATAAAAACCATTAGCAAAGTTGCAAATACCATTGGTAAAGTTGTAAACATAATTATGGGAGTTACAAATACAATTTTCAAAGTTGCAAACATCATTATAGGAGTTGTAAATAACATTGTCAAAGTTACAAATACTATTATGGGAGTTACAAATACCATTGGCAAAGTTGCAAATACCATTATAGGAGTTGCGAAAACCATTGGCAAAGTTACAAACACTATTGTCAAATTTGCAAACATTATTATGGGAGTTGCAAATACCATTATCAAAGTTGTAAATACCATTATGGGAGTTGAAAATCCCATTGACAAAGTTGCAAACACCATTATGGGAGTTGCGAAAACCATTAGCAAAGTTGCAAACACAATTGGCAAATTTGCAAATACTATTGAAAAAGTTACAAACACTGTTGACAAAGTTGCAAACATCATTATGAGAGTTGCAAATACCATTGTCAAAGTTATAAATACCATTATGGGAGTTGCAAATACCATTAGTAAAGTTACAAACACCATTATGGGAGTTGCGAAAACCATTAGCAAAGTTACAAACACAATTGGCAAATTTGCAAATACTACTGAAAAAGTTACAAACACTATTGACAAAGTTGCAAGCATCATTATGCGAGTTGCAAATACCATTGTCAAACTTAAAAACATCATTATTGGAGTTACAAATACCATTATCAAAGTTGCAAATACTAATATGGGAGTTATAAATACCATTAGCAAAGTTACAAATATCATTATGGGAATTGAGAAAACTATTGGCAAAGTTATAAAAATTATTATGGGAGTTACAAATACCATTGAGAAAATTACAAATACCATTATGGGAGTCACAAATACCATTGACAAAGTTACAAACATCATTATAGGAGTTATAAAAACTATTGAAAAAGTTGCAAATACTATTGTCAAAGTTGTAAACATCATTATAGAAGTTGCAAATACCATTGTCAAAGATTCAAATACTATTATGGGATTTGCAAATCCCATTTGCAAAGTTGTAAACATCATTATAGAAGTTGCAAAAACCATTGACAAATTCCAAACATCATTAGCAAAGTTGCAAATACTATTATGAGAGTTATAAATACCATTGGCAAAGTTGCATACACCATTGATAAAGTTGCAAACATTATTATGAGAGTTATAAATACCATTGTCAAAGTTGCAAATGTCATTATAGGAGTTACAAATACTATTGTCAAAGTTACAAATACCATTGTGTGAGTGGCAAATACCATTGTTAGACTTGCATCACCATTGGTGAAGTTGTAAATCGTATTGTCAAACTTGCAAATACCATTGATAAAGTTGGAAAGCATATTGTGGGAGTTGCAAATAACATTAGCAATATGTGAGGAAAAATATATACATAGTCATTATAATATTCAGTCATACTCATTACAAAGTTTAACACTACAAATGTTGTACAGGGAAATGTGTCTGCCTAAGTTTCAACACCAGTTAGTCAAAGGTTGAACTATCCAAAAATGAAATATTACTAAAGTTAGACATTATAACAATTTAAACATCATTTGGTTGTCGTGGCGCTCTTGCTTTGTGGAAGTAGGCTTAACATAAATTCTTGCCTTGAGTTGAGCTCGTGATTAACTAGCCACCATAATTCGTTTCGTCTAAACTTTGCAACGTATTCATCATCGTAGGCAAGTGCAACATTGGGCTCCCATTTAGTCAACCAAATCAGTACATGAAACCCACAACCTCACCTGCATAGACAACGATATGAACAATATAAACAACTTGGAACAGTTGACCACATACATACCTTAATACCAACTGATTCAATGACTCACAAATTATTTTGTTCATGAACTTGGGCCCAAATAATATCACCTTGTAGTTTCTTTGCCTTCCCAAGGAGGTTAGGTTTAACTAACCCAATTATATCATAAAACCTATCTCTCTGCTAAGAAGACAAATGCATAGGTTAAGAATTATAATCATTACGAATATATAGATATAAGGGGTGAATGATTAACTAACGCATGCTTTGATTACAAAAATCATCTCATTCCCTTTTGCAGTAATCTTTTTTCACTTCTTACTGTAAACATTTTCACCTAATGAATCCAACACGCAGAAATTCATTGTCCTCAACTTTAACACTAGACAGAACCAATAAGGTCCAACAAGAGTAGGTCTAAGAATCAAATCACAGTCGCCCAAGTTGTAACTTACGTGTTCAAGCAGTAGTTGCTTCTTCTTTGAATGAACATTCCAAGTAATAAGGTTAGTTGCCATCATTGCCTACAAAATATATTGAAGGTTAGTAGTTCAACATATACACACTAAAAACTCACATGTAAAGAAACTCACCATGAAGTCAGCATCGAAAAAGTCTCGCCTTACTTGTCCTTCCTTCTTCATATCAGTCATTAACGACTTACACACCACTGGCATAACCTGTATGAAGTAGCAAGAAGCTCATCTTACGCTCAACAACAATGCAAATCCCATTGATCAATATTTAATATCAGTTATTGTACAATTACCTTGTTACTTATTCTTTGAATTCCCCCAAGTGTGTATAGTTGATAGCGACTGATATCTTCGTCGAGTATGTTAACTAAAACCCTGTACATTTTGTCGTTAGCAACACGTGGATAGCAAATCATTAAAGTACATAAATACGACTTATCACGCTTACTCTTGACCCTTGTCACATGAACACATGCGACTTATCATTGTGAAAAACACATCTTTCGCATATATCTGCCTCCTTTTTCCTCTCAGCAGGGTTAGCCAACACCCATAGAGACAGTACTGAAGCTATATGTTTCTTTTGGTGTTTTGATCTCTTAAGTTGTACTTCCATTAACACTTCTTCCTCATTCATTACTTGGCCTTCAGAATCTATAGACACAGAGATGGAGGAATCATCATCATCATTACTTATATACACATGACTGGTGCTACCTTATGCTCTTTCTCCCTTATGACCACTTTCTTCTCCATCTCCCCCAATACATCCTTCTGTTGGAAATCGTGCCCTAGGGGCCAATCATTGTCTTATGAACATTATTGATTTATGAATTTATTAATTGAGTTATCATATTATTTGCATGTTTACTATGATGACCATCCTTGGATAATTCATGATATTATCCTAAATGTCCCTGGTCGATCATCTATGTGGGAGCACAGATGAAATAAGACCAGTATGACTTTGAAGATGTATAGAGATATAAATCAAAGTCATAAGCACATGTAAGAGTACAGGGTGTTGGACCGACCCGCTATGAGAGAACTGCATGGGTAACGTCATAAGCTTCTCTCATATACAAACCATGTCAATATGCCCTTTGACCTGAGATCATCATGGATTCCTACATGACAAAACGCTCAGCTTTGACCTAGTCAAAAGTCACTTTTGACCGAGTGATCATAAAGACTATGTTCGGGCTTAGTGGTTTTTCATGCGGAGGAATGTGAATGGTCAAGATGGAATTTGTCCCTCACATTCGTGGAGAGATATTACTGGGCCCCTCGATGAGTGAGTCTGAGAAATGTATGGCCATACTGTAATGGAAAGGTAGTTCCATTTCTATAGTCAGACTACTCAGGGATCGAGAAAGTAACGGTCGGGAATAGGAGGATGACATTATCCATGCCTCATCTATGACCAAAATATCGCGTGACAGAAGGGACATGATATGGTTGTATAAAAGGTTACATCGTTTATCGATCCTCATATGATTTGGGTAGTTGTTATGTCTTGCTAGAGACCGCTTGCGACTTGTGGGCTAGTATAGCAAATGGCCCACTGCCAACTTCATATGGGCCTACAGGGTCGCACACAAAATAGCCCAACACGAGCTATGATGTCCAGATTCATTGAATCTAAGACATGTCCAGATTCATTGAATCTAAGACATGTCCAGATTCAATGAAAGATCCAGGTGAATGTATATATATTTATTTATATTTATATTCGTATATATATAAATTCGTATATATATATATTATATATATGAGATATATGAGATTTAATTTATAAGGATAAATTAAATATCTATCACGTTTGAAATTCGAAATTCAAATTGATAGGATATCTCATATAAGAGATATTTATAAGATTTAATTTATAAGGATAAATTAAATCTCTATCACGTTTGAAATTCGAAATTTAAATTGATAGGATATCTCAAATTTGATTTATGGGAATAAATCAAATATAACCCAGTCTCATCTTTATTTAAAGTTAAATAAATAGGTAATTAAATCTGTGGGACGGATTTAATATTATTTTATTTAATTAGTTTCTTATAAAATTATACAATATATGATATTGTATCAATTCGGAATTAATATAAGATTAACTCCAAAATCCAATTAGGTTAAGTGGAAAAACGCATAGCATCCTCTATATCTGATTGGAGGAGCTACGTTTGAAAATAACACAGAACACAAAAGGCCGAACGGAATCTGCAAAAGGTTTGCAGACAAGAAACTGCCGAAATAGAGACGGAGACTTGTGAAAGCCTTGGAGGGACAGGAGACGCTAGCACGTCGTTCGTGGTTGGAACGCTGTTCGTGTGGATACCAGTAGAGGAAGCTGACCTGAGGCGTCGACTTCTTGTGATCGGAAAGAGACTACCGTCCGCGGAGAGAATCTGTGAAGGTCGCTGAGGAACACTCCGTCGATTTCTTGCGATCAGAAAGAGATCACCACCCACGTAGAGAAGCTGTGAAATTCGCTGAGCAACACTAAGGGTAATGATTCTTTCCACTTGACTTAAACACATACGGCAGATCCTGGCAAGGAATGGAAAATTTTTAAAGTTTATTTCCGCTGCGTGTCTTCTAATTCCTTACACCTTCTCCTTCTCCTTTCTCACCAGGCTCTTCTTCTATATGTCCCTGACGAGATCCCTATCCTTCTCCTTCTCCCTTCTGAGCATTTTCTTGTTCTCTATCTCCCTTATCCCCTTCTTTTCCCCTCACTATATGCTTCTCTCATTACATCGTCATATGAAGCATAATCCTCTTCTCCTTCACTCCTTTCTTCAATGTTTACTTTATATTGTCTATGACGCTTGCCCTCTTTTTAGAGTTGCACCTTCAGCAGCGCTTGTTCAACTACATTAATAAGCCTGCTTTTGCTATCTTTAGTTATAGCCACCAGTCGTGATTGCAACTCCTTCAACTCCTGCATAACACAATCAGAATATGGTCAAATGCATAACTCAACACTGCGACATTAAACTAACAAATCTAAATACATACTGGGTCTAAGTTGACCAGATTTGATATAATCGAGTATTTTGTTATAAGACACTTTACTGAATCTTTAGCATCTTGAACATCTCATCATCATCAGCAATAATATTGACTCTTATGTGCTCCCCTTTGTAGGGTACACCAAGCAACTCTTAAACATCTTTTACCCCAATTCCTTTTGTCTTCCCCTAATTCTAAATTGATAAGTTGGGGGATCATATGATTGAATAAAGAAGGCTAACAAGTTATGTAGGAGTCTTGTGGTTTCAACATATAGCAACTTGTGGAACCCTAACTTTTTCACCCTAGCTACTAAGCCTTCATCTTTATTTACAAACTCTATCAGTGCCTTCAATTGCCGGGGTGAACAGCGAGCATTGAAGGCGACTTCTTTCTCCCTCCCCTTCTTCTCTCTTTTTTCATCAGATTGTGATCTGTCCAACTTTTCTCTGTACTTGTTCTGTTCATCAGTAGACAAGTCCTTCCTGGCCTTTGCTGCCTCCTTAGCCTGTTCGTTCATATTCTTGAACTTCTACCTATACCAATGAAGTCATTGCGAAATAGTATATATAGATTCTTCAATTGTTTGCTTTTCCCTCCTTCAAATGCCTTTTTTTTTTTGCTAAAAAACAACCAGTACATGCTTAATTACATAAACAGGTCAACCAACAAATCCATAAAACTTGTTCATGGACAAAGCTAAGGAATTATGTAATGAACTTCTACCTGTACCAATGAAGTCATTGCGAAACAGTATATATAGATTCTTCACTTGTTTGCTTTTCCCTCCTTCAAATGCCTTTTTTTTTGCTAAAAAACAACCAGTACATGCTTAATTACATAAACAGGTCAACCAACAAATCCATAAAACTTGTTCATGGACAAAGCTAAGGAATTATGTAATGCTAATTTGCTACTACTACATGTTGTGGCCTACATTACACAAAATGTTATATATTAAGCATGCTGCAGAAGGCTTCAACTTATAATTAATTTTCTATCTTTCATCAGTTGCAAAATCATAATTCACAGATAAAGTTTATGCCTCTTATTCTTAGGAATACCATAACTAATCGCTTTATATGACCAATAATAAAGGAGCAACTACATCTCTACCATATAGCAACACAACAGATGAAGTCTAAAAGTTAACACGCATCCATTATCTCACATATAGCTTCACACTATAGGCATGATAAAAGTGGAGGAACAAATAGCAAGAGGCTTGATTTGGTAGATCGACGGTGAAGGAATGGACTCAAACTTTGACAGTTATGAGATTGTTTTGACCTTAAACCTTTCCACCAAAGAAATCATTTGTAATAAATCTAATAATATGAATGGCTTAGGCTACCCTTAGATCAAAGAATAAATATAAATTCAACAACATTAATAATTGATTGTCTTTTTTCCCCTATTGGCATTAGTTTCAAAGCAGAATAGGTATCTTATATACCATGTTATGCATGACATAGGGAAAACAAGGTATGGCAAGGAATACCTACGTACAGAATTTAGCAACAATAAAAAAATCTCACCTTTACGCTGAAGGATCAACCGAACAGAAGACCGTCAGAATCCCAAGTATGCTTTAAGAGTGTTCAAGTAATCTTCATCATAGAGTTCTCTACAACTATAAACTCAAGTTGAATGCAACAAGCAATACCTACGTAAGGGTGACGATTATATATAGTAGATAACAGGTGTGGAAAAGCGAAAGGTTCCAAGTAGGGCGTCTTATCTAATCGCTAAACTCTAAAATTGCTCCCAAGCATAAACACAAAGCCACCTTCGACGATGACAATCTTCGACAATCCTAAACACAAAATGTAAGGCGTCTGTCTGATTTGAGCTTCAATGGTGCTGAAATGAGGTTCAACAATCTTCGATGGCACCCACGAGAGAACAGCTTCCACAACTATGACTCAGTCTCAAGCTTCAGGGAGTTATGCGTTTTCCAGAGTGAATACCTCACATTTTTTTCACTTAGTGAAGGCTAATTTGATCTTTGCACACAAATTTACAAATGACAGATTGGGCAGGATGCCCAATCTATCCTTTTTAATATTGAGATGCCCAATTTATCTTTCTGAAATTGAAATGTGCTTTCTTTGTCTTTTTCCCTTCTTAATACTTATTCATTTACATTTACAATATAATTCTTAATTTCTCTCTCTAATTTAAAAAAGGAAAAAATAATAAAAGATTTTTTAAAATTAAAAAGGAGAAATAATGCCTTTGAGTTTTAAAATGTACAGATTATGCAACCCAATATGTCCTCTATAAATTTGAAAAAAAAGACAAAATTATCATGTGATCATTTACTATTTCTATAATAAGATTTATGACTTAAGTAATAGAATTTACTACTAATTGTCACAATAAGCTATCATCATCTCCTATTCATTAGTCTTCTAGCCCTCTCTTTTGTTGACGACGAGTATAAAAGTAGTAGGAAGAAGTGCTGGTAGAGTAGGATGATAATAGCAACACTACAACAAGGCACAATGGTAGATAGAGACAGCAACCAACAGTGACGTGCACGCACAATGTGATTTATCAAATTGTTTTGGTCCTTTTGCAAAAAAGTCTTTTTTTAGCTTTTTTTCTATTTAAAAATTATATTAAATAATTAATTATATTGATATTTTAATTAAATGACTTATTCAATGAAATATCTAATTGTCTTCAATAAAATTATTACTTATTGTCCACTTTGCTCTTTACAAGATTTATTTTTGTCATTTAATTTGATAAGTTAATTATTAAGTTAAAATTAAGAAAAAAAGTAAAGGAGGAGAGGACTCAGTCGAGCGTTAGGTCTTCTTTATTGGCGCCGTTCAGTACTAACACTAACAGTAGTGGCGAGCCGTTCGTCGATACTCTGCTTCTCATGGCTTTCGTCTCCAACTACAAGCTTCTGCGATGCAGGCCCTGTGTTCAACTCGTTATCCCCGAAGTTTCAATCTCTCCCACCCTTAATCTCCTTCGCTTCTTCAGTTCCACTGAGGATTCGTCGTCCTTTGATGGAAGTGCTGTCCAAGATGATGAACCAGTTGCATCCAATCCACAGCCCGAACCCAGATTCCAGAAGGCTGCAGATCAAGAACGGAATATGAATCAGAGACGCCCAAGGGGTAAGCGTCAGGACCCAGAAAAATTGGAGGATGTTATCTGCAGAATGATGGCGAACCGTGCTTGGACTACTCGGTTGCAGAATTCGATCCGGAACTTGGTTCCGGAATTCGACCATTCCCTTGTTTATAATGTGTTGCACGGTGCTAAGAAAACGGAGCATGCTTTACAGTTTTACAGGTGGGTTGAGCGTGCTGGTCTTTTTAACCACGACCGAGACACCACTTGGAAAATGATTCAGATTTTAGGTCGTTCTTCGAAGCTAAACCATGCACGGTGCATTCTGTTTGATATGCCCAAGAATGGTGTTGAGTGGGACGAGGATTTGTTTGTTGTGCTGATTGATGGTTATGGTAAAGCTGGGATAGTTCAGGAAGCTGTCAAAATCTTCCAGAAAATGAGTGAATTGGGTGTAGAAAGAACCGTTAAATCTTATGATGCTTTGTTTAAAGTGATTCTAAGGAGGGGACGGTATATGATGGGGAAAAGGTATTTTAATGCAATGTTGAGGGAGGGAATAGAGCCAACTCGTCATACATATAATATCATGCTCTGGGGTATGTTCCTGTCTTTGAAGCTGGAGACTGCTCTTCGTTTCTTTGAAGACATGAAAAATAGAGGCATTTTGCCAGATGTGGTAACATATAACACTATGATTAATGGGTATTATCGATTTAAGAAGGTGGAGGAGTCGGAGAAATTATTTACAGAGATGAAGGGAAGGAACCTAGTGCCTAATGTGATAACTTATACTACCATGTTAAAAGGGTATATTGCGACAGGGAAAATTGACAATGCAATCACGATCTTTGAAGAGATGAGGTCATCTGGTATTAAGCCAAATGCTGTAACGTTCACTACCTTGCTTCCTGGGCTTTGTGATGCAGAAAAATTTGTTGAGGCTCAAAATGCTTTGAAGGAGATGGTGGATAGATATATTAGCCCTAAGGATAATTCCATCTTCCAGAAATTGCTGACTTGCCAGTGTAAGTCCGGTGACTTGGATGCAGCTGCAGATGTACTTAAAGCAATGATTCGATTGAGCATTCCCACAGAAGCTGGTCATTATGGCATTTTAATTGAGAACTTTTGCAAGGCCAATGCATATGATAGGGCAGTAAAATTATTAGATAAATTAGTCGAGAAGGACATCATCTTGAGGCCACAAAGTTCTTTAGAAATGGAACCTGGTGCTTATAACCCAATGATTGAGTACCTGTGCAATAATGGGCATACTTTAAAGGCAGAAACATTTTTCCGGCAGCTAATGAAAAAGGGAGTCCAGGATTCAGTTGCTTTTAATAATTTGATCTGCGGGCACTCAAAAGAAGGCAACCCTGAATCAGCTTTTGAAATTATTAAGATCATGGATAGGAGAGGAGTTCCTAGAGAAGCAGATTCTTACCGGCTGCTTATTGAGAGCTGCTTGGGGAAGGGTGAACCTGCTGATGCTAAAACAGCTTTGGACAGCATGCTTGAAAGTGGACACCTTCCAGATTCGTCTCTTTATAGGTTAGTTATGAAGAGTTTGTTTGATGATGGTAGGGTTCAAACTGCAAGCAGAGTAATGAGAAGTATGGTAGAGAAAGGGGTGATGGAGAACATGGACTTGGTTTGTAAGATCTTAGAAGCCCTTCTAATGAGAGGTCATGTTGAGGAAGCCTTGGGCCGAATAGATTTGCTCATGCTTAATGGGCATACAACTGACTTTGATAACCTTTTATCTATTCTCTGTGAGAAAGGAAAGACAACTGCTGCTTTGAAGCTGTTAGATTTTGGTCTTGAGAGAGATTGTGTCATAGACTTCTCAAGTTATGATAAGGTTTTGAATTCTCTCTTATCAGCGGGAAAGACCCTCAACGCATATTACATTTTATGTAAAATTCTGGAAAAAGGAAGTGCAACAGATTGGCGTAGCTGTGAGGAATTGATCAAAAGCCTTAATCAAGAGGGTTACACAAAGCAAGCAGATATTTTATCTAGAATGATCAAGGGAACTGAGAAGAGTACGCTGAAGAGGAAAGGCAAGAAGCAAGCTACCATGGCGACCTAATGCATTCTTTCTTCATCATTTCTGTTCTAGAGGTGAGAAGTATGATGAGGTGTTAGTTAGGTGGAATAATTTGTCACAAGTGGATCCAAAATTGTAATTCCCTTTGACTGATTGTGATGTTCTTCATACTGGATCCCAGATCATCTAGGCTTACGATTGCTTATTTTTATGGTTCTCATCACTACATCCAAGGTATCCAATTTTGTTTTTGCATCTGTCACGTTTCATTAGAATGTTGTAATTGACAACTGTATTGGTTTTCTATCTAATGTTTCGAAAATTCTCATAAAACGTGGATCTGATAGAAGCTGATTGCTTTTTGTACAACTTTTGTTTCATTTGGGCTCAAGCATGTTTGAATGACAACTTTCTTGCAACTGAGTTTTCCAAAAATTAAAAACAACCTTGCAATTGAAATATTTATAAAAGGTGGACTCTGGTTTCAAAACTCCATATCATCTAGTTTGAAATTGGTACAATGATACCAAGTTGGGAGAATTTTTTTTTCTTGTTTATGAGACTGTTATTTGTTCTACGCTAGAAGATCTGTAAAGTATGTTTGTATGTCAGACTCCACCTACTACTATTTTTATTAATCAAGGATAAACTGTTACAAAATTAAATAATACATCATTGAAAATGTAAAAGGACAATTTACTTTGAATCACAACCAAAAGATAAATATTTTGTAATGGAGGGAGTAAATGCTTCTCTTGATACAAAGGGATGGATATGACAGTAGATGGATAGAGTCAATGATATAAAAAGCTTGCTGCAGACATAACATGCAATTGACACCTTTACATTTATGTTGTTTACGCCTGGGACCACCATATCAGGATGGGCCTATAACATGTCAAGTAGTACTTTCTAATCTTTAGAAATATATGCAAACTTTCAAGGATGGATCACTCCTCTCTCCATGCCTATTCCACCTAACCAAACTGCTTTTAAACGTTCATAGTTCAGAAATTGTTTAAATTGATTGTGGTTGACCGTTGAAAAGTACAGGGAATCCTCTTGGATGATTAACTAATTCGGTGAGATTTATTTCTCAACTTCATCTCAGTTTTTCCCCCGCTTTTGATTTTTGTAGCAATTGAGGTAGTACTGTCAGATATAATCTGTATGCATTGCAGCCAATTTTACTTAAACTAACTTCTCAGCCTGTTGATAGAATTTTATATGACATGAAAAGGGAATTTCATTTGCTGAATGGGAAAATTGTATGTACATGTTTCTGGGTTCGCATGTTCAATTGTGGAAAAGTACAGTTGAGGAAGTCCCGAAAGGTGGTATGGTTAATTGGCGTTGGCCATTGCATTTTTTGAAATATTGGTGTTTGGGTATAATAGTTGCAATACCAATAGGCATGTGCTAGCAGAATGATTTTGTTGCAATAACGGATTACTAAATATCAATGCATTTGTGTAGGACAAGATCTTTGTTTTGTATTTTGCTTCCATTTAGTTTTAGCATTTCTTAGTGACTTTTATATTCAGCATCAACTCATTTGATTTTATGGCTTCAGATGATTCTATAGCCTATACATAAGTGTATCCTTGCTGTCTTATGGTGTGATTTAACAGGCAAATTTACTTTATCTTATTGAACACCAATATTACCACAATATGACAAAGCTGGCTGCTTAAAATGGTTAAACACGTTTTTTTATTACTAGAGGAAGATGCTTCAAACTGAACTTAATGATCTTCAAGTGTTTTAACCTCACTAAAAATATCATCTATGCTGATTATTTGAACGCTGCACATCAGTTTTACCAGTCTCTCAAAACAACTTGGTACTTCTTAACTTATGTATTTCAACATAGTTTCTGGGTTTAATTGGAAGGTTGATACTGATCTTGTTCCTTCTATTTCAGGATTTGGCAAAATTGTTTGAAGTTTGATGATTTACACCTTGGAAGTAAATGAACATTGCATTCATCCTGAAAACGCCTTACATGAGATTTGGATTTCTGTATAGAGCGAAGTGCAATGGAGTTTTCTGTTCAAATATGGAAGCAAAACTACAAGAATATTGGACAGAGAAAACAAAGTAACAGCAGATTGATGAAGGCACTAATTGTGGATTATATACTGAGGTTTATGAAACAGAATGAAAGAAGCTTCATGTGATAGTAGATTACTAATACTTAATATCATGAAGAAGAGAGATTTAAAGATCAATGTGGAAGGTTTACAAGTATGTGAGAGTTGTTATCTTGGCTTACATGAACGTGTTTATTGAAAGCAAATCAAAATAAGTTTTTACATTTATGTATTAACAACCACCAAACACTAATATGTGCAAAATTTAAGAAAGATTCATGTGATGGTGATATGTCAGGTAATATTAATACGCCCTCTAAGGAACTATCTCTCTCTCTCTACAAACAATTTCACTTATTATCTCTCGTGCTTTCCTTATTTGATAAGAAGAAATTTTAACAAATACATAGTCTAAAAAGATAAAATTATCTTTTGTCAAAATAATATTGAATATATTTATATATGAAGCAAATTGGAAATTGTGGCAAAAATTATATGAAAAAATGTAATCAATTATGGAATATTAATGTTTTTAACGTGATTATATCCAATAATTTTATACATAAGTGTGATTCTTTTTTTTTTTATTTATAAAAAATGGGATGGTTTATAAAATATAGATAAATTTATTTTAATTTATTTAGTATAAAATATAAATTGAATTAAAGTAAATTTGTTGTTGTAATATAATTATTTTCATTTTATAGGGGTATGTTCTTATTAGTTACTTATTAATGAGCATAAACTCATTTACATTTTGATTTCACTTCAATACTTCCGATTTTAGGTTATTAATTTACATATTTTGAAGGAGACTTTTGGATTAAGGAGACAACTTCTCAAGCCATAGGCGTCTCCTTCCCAACCTCACTTTTCTTTCACTACTTGCAAAGGCGGGCGCCTTGAGGAGGAGTATAGAGATTAGTTCGTTTAAAATTTATTATTAATTACAACTACATACAGGCACAGAACTGGAGAATGACACAAACGAAGAAAGGCTAACTGCAAGAGAAGAAAAGACCTAAGTCCCACTGATGATAATATGTGAAAATTAAAGGATTGAAAGTAGAGAGAAAATAAATATTTCATAATATTATTAATCCTTCAATTTTTACAGTGCTCATACGAGCAAGTGCTGCATGTAAAAATTTCGGGTATAACTGTGACGCTTAGTTAACAACTCTGCTACATTTGAAACTTTGTAATCTTTCTAAAAATTGATCTTCTATATAGTTAGTTCTAAATATTTTTTTATGTGTTTTGTAGCATTTGCTCAATCATGCCTTCCAGATTTTTAGAAATTATTTTTTTTAAAGAAATGATCTTTTATGCCACTTCCTCGGGAAATCGCTATTGTTATACATTTTTTATTTTCAGATTTTTAGAAGAAGATGATTGATTCAAAAATGGAGATTTCGCAGGAAATTCAAAATTATAATATACGGGTTTTTTTTTTAGAATAAAGTGAGATGTTATCGAATCACTTTTTTCCTGAAAGAATTTAACGTCCTCAAATAAGAAAGTGCACTGAGTTTGGATGTGTTTCTACGTACGTTTAGAATCCGGATTCTCTTTGCATCCCTCAGCGTCCCAACATGGGTCTGGATATTGCTCATCATCTAAAATTAATCCAAAAGCTCATAATGTGCCACATCATCATGCTATTAAAAATTAAAAATAAATCTAACCCATAGTATAAAATTATTGATGACCTTTAATAATTTTTAGTGTTGGATTATCTAGTTTTATAGACATACCTTATTTTAACTGGAGGATTTATAAGAGATATTATAGATTATTGGATTACTATAATTAAGAATCACTAAGTTGAAATTGGTAGAGACTTTATTAAATAGTAATGAACTACTCTATCGATTCTAATTATAAGAGTAAGTTAATATTTTTAGATAAATTAAGAAAGATAAATATCAATTAATTATGATACAATCTAACTCCTTAATTTATCTAAATTAGTTAACTAACTATTATATTAGTTATAATTAATTTATTTACTTTCTTTAATGTATCAAAAAAATCAACTAACTATTATAATTAGGATATATTATACGAGTTTGTTTCATCATCAAATAGACAATGAAAATTTTAGAGAATTCTTACAGGAAATAAACTTCGATAATTTATAGAGTCAATTGAAATTATTAAAAAAAAAAAAGAATTATCGACCAGAATAAAAAAAGAAATCAAATAGTCAATAGGTTCATAATACATGACTTAATTTGGGAGTTAATATTAATTTTAAATATAAGACATACTTTTTATATTTATCTAATTTTTTTTAAATTACCACTATCTATATTTTCTTAATAATAATTAAATAAAAAGGGGAATAAATGAATTAAAAAGATAATTATAATAGAGTCATGTCATATTAATTTTTTTAATCTAATTAAATTAGTTAAATATTTATTATATTAAGAACTAGAAGAGTAAAACACTAATCAAACATCTTTCTAAAAGTACAATTATCATAAATGTCAAACTAACTCATATTTATAAGTTTTAAAACATATATAATAACCAACAAAGGTAAAATTTAAAAATAATAATAATAATGTTTGATGAATAATTAATAGTTCTCCCCATGATCATTCACTTTTGACAATGGCCATGCAGAGCTTGTTTTGAATATCTCTGAATGCCCAAACATGAACCGTATCGCCCTTCTCAAGTTGATCTTGAGAAACAATATTGTTCCAACCACCATTCAATACATATTGATAGTTTATGTTTGGATGGCTTTCGTCTTCGACATGCAATTTCCACAGTTTGAACGTCAATGTGGTCTCAATAAGAGGAAGAGACACTCTATCGTTTTCTCTCGGTTTATGAATCAATGGCACTTTAATGGCTCCTTTATGCCTAAGCAGTGTAATCTCGTCGGCTTTTAAGAATTCGAAACTCTTTGCTTTGTTCAGAGACATGGTGAGTCTGCTGTGTTGTTTGCTTACATCTGTATCGTATAAAGTCTTTTGGTAGATACGGATGATTCGGTTCGGCCTTGATCCGCCGCATTTCTGGATGATGTGTCTTTTGTATTCCTCCGGCAACCGTGGCGGCAGCGGCGCATTTGAACTATCTTCTCTCTTCTTCTTATCTATGAATTGCTTTACCCATTCTTCAGTAGGGATCTCAAGGTTATTTAATTTTCTTTTTAAATTTTCCTTGATCGTCTTCGAAGATTTTCCCTTCTTATTCTTCTTCAGGGGCCGGGCATTTCCTTCTGCTAATGAGTTAGCCTCCGCATTTTCTCTGTTCTCTAACTTTTGTAAAGCTACTTGAACAATAAATTCCAAAACTTGTAAGGGAGTTGAATTTGGATTCAATTCCTTGTCTTTGAAATCTTCAAGAGTTAATTGATTAGACATTATTTGAGCAGTAGAGGGACACACTTTTCTGTATATAGATTAAGAACACAGATCTGCCAAAAGGGGAAAATTGAGTTAACAGAAAAAAATATACAAATTTAATTATTTGAATAAATAAGAAAGAAAAGAAATCAAAGGGTACATCTTTTCTTCAGAGATCAGAGATGACTCACTTGAATGCTAAATAGAGAAAGAATACTTGTGACTGATTGAAGTTTTGAAAGAGGCTCCAGAATATATAGAAAAATTTAAACAAGTTTAAATTGAAATAGGATAATTTGTTATTTATCTTTTTCTAACTAAGATAAAAATTAATATCTTAAACTGATAATATTATTTATCTCATTACCCCGTATTTAAGATCAAATAGGAATAGGATAATAATTATTAATGTTAAAAATATTGCTTTCTTTTGGCCAACCAAGAATATTGCTTCACCTATCATATCTTACGATTTGTTGTATTTTTTTCTCACGCGTTAAATCTATCATTTTTTAAAGTAAAATTAATTTCCTTTGTTTTTCAAATATAGGATAATTTAATTTCTATAAAGGTATATTAATTTTTGGATATATTTGTTGAATATAAAAACTGGTGGAAGAAAAATAACTTAAAAATCATGGATAATTTTCGTAAATTGAGGTCCTAGTCCTCCTTTTAAGTTCCACAAGATAAAAATAAAATAAAATATACAGATAATTTTTGAAATTTTAAAATAATATTTTTATATTTTATTTTAATATTTATAACTCAAAATGCCATTGTATGCTATGATGAACAGAGTAAGTTTTTTTTATATATATAACGAATTTTTTAATATATGATAATTCTATCTAAGACTTTAGAAAAATGAAATAAACATAAAATTTACTATTAGCATATCCATATGTTTTTATTTTATTATTGATTATTGATATTGATAAATTATGAATTATTTCTTGAATTAAAGATTATTATCATTATTATTTATAGATTAATCCAGTTCGCGGGAATGTAAGCTCACAATAGGAAAAACTGTTACTTCTAAGTAATTATTATAGTTGCATACCTAATGCTCAAATACAAGGCTATTGGTTAAATTGAAACAACTTATAATCAGATGATCTAAGTACTTGGTAGTTTATCATTTTTATATTTATTATATAATTGATAAATATGAGGGATAGTATAATCGGGATTGAGACGGGAAGATGATAAACACCCTAAGACCAACTATGGATTATATATAGTTGTAATCTTGTGAATAAGAAATTGGCATCCCTTTATTTATACCAATAGTGGATGGTGTTGAAAATATATATGTGGTTAAATTGGTAGAGGAATTCTTTCAAAGGATTAATCCGCATGGCACCATATGTATGTTGGGGGACCACATGCGCCATTTAGCTACATAAATTGCTTAACTATGTACTAATATGTTTTGATTGCTGCAACTAAGTCTACCATAATTTCTGAGATGGTTCTAGTAGTCACTAAGATTACTGAATATAAATTAACTTAGAGAAATTATTTATATTGGAGTAAATCTATTCGTATTTATTTCTGAAGTATTGAGAAGGAAGATCACTTGACCAATAATTCTCTTAAAGAGAAATATCTCTCTCAGAAGTCATGGTTAAGGGATGATGCATGGCTTCTCTTGCAAATTCGTAACTCTATTGATAGTGAGATCATGCCCTCTATTACTCACTGTGAATTTGTTAAGTAACTAATAGACTACTTGGCATTCTTATACTCAGGAAAGAATAATATTTCTTGAATGAGGTTTGCAGATCTTTCCATCATACCGAGATGCCGGATGATCGTTCCCTTACAGCCTTCTTTATGGATTTCAAAGGAATATATGAAGAGCTCAATGCCCTCATGCTTATTTCTGATGAGAGGAAGGTCAATGTGTCTCACCGAGAGCAGATGGATACAATGAGTTTTCTTACTGTACTTCTGCCTCGATATGCGGCTGCTAGTTCTCAAATTTTATCTGGGGCTCATCTCCCCTCTCTTGATGAATCATTCTCTCATGTGTTGAGAACTGAACAAATCTCTTCATTGGCCTCTACTGTTCCTACTAGCACATTGCTCAGTCGTGGTCAGAATAATACTCGTGGGCCACCTAATCATGTGGTCCTAAATCAGGGGGTTCTAATAAGGAGTCAAAGGATATGATCTGTTACTATTGTAAAGAGCCAAGTCATATGAAACGTACGTTTTATAAACTTCAGAACAAACAGAATCGACAGAATTTTGCACATGTGGCCACAACAACTAATGATACGGTTACCATTTCTGCTATTGAATATGCTCAATTGAAGTTTAGCAATCCTCCTGCTAGTGTTGCTATTGCAACAGGTAATGAGGCCACTGCCCTTGTCTCTTATTCCTTCAAATGGATCAAAGATTCTGGTGCTATTGACCACATGACAGGTAATCGCTATCTCTTCTCTACTTACAATTCTTATGCCAACCTTTCTAACATCACCATTGCAGACGGTTCTTAATCCTGTGTTCTTGGGTCTGGCACTGTTGAACCTACCTCTTCTATTCATTTAGACTCTATGCTCAATGTCCTTAATCTTGCTTTTAACCTTTTGTATCCTAGTAAAATTACTCATTAATTAAACTGTTGGGTCTCACTTTTCCCTGATCATTACTTGATATAGGATCTTTTGACGAAGAAGATTATTGGTAGAGGCTTCGAATCTAGCAGTCATTACTTCCTTGATGATTAGGGGTAGTGTGCGATAGCCTGTGCCGGTGGTGTCACTACTATTAAAGCACATTGTCGTTTGGGCCATTTGTCTTTATCATCTTTAAAAAAGTTTATCCTCAATTTTAGCATTTGTCATCCTTAGATTATGAGTCATGTTGTTTGCGAAACATCATCGTCTTCCTTTAGTTTCTAGAGCCAATAAACGAGCTTCGTCTCCTTTTGAGTTAGTGCACTCTAATGTTTGGGGTCCGTGTCTAGTTGAGTCTAAAGCTAGTTTCAAGTACTTTGTTACATTTGTTGATGATTATTCCTGTACTACTTGATTTTTGTATTTAATGAAAAATCATTCTGAGTTGTTCTCTCATTTTTGTGCCTTTATTGCTGAAATTAAGAATCAATTCAATACTTCTATCCATACTTTGTGTAATGATAATGCTAAAGAATATTTTTTTTGTATTATTTTGCTCCTTTATGCTTCAAAATGACATTCTCCATCAATCTTCTTGTGTGGATACACTGGCTTAGAATGACGTTGCTGAAAGAAAAAATTGTCACCTATTAGAAGTAGCTCGTGCTTTTCTATTTCAAATGCAGGTTCCAAAACCTTTTTGGGCCGATGCGGTCTCTACTGCTTGCTTTCTCATTAATCGCATACCTTCCTCTGTTCTTGATGGTCATATTCCCTCTCATGGTTTATAATCCTCTGCTTGATGTTGATGGTAGTATACCATATGACAATCCCGTTGAAACTGCTAAAAGCACGCCGTTTGAGAACCCAAATAGGTACAAGAGATTTATTGGAAAATTGAATTATCATACAGTTACCTGTCCTGATATCACTTATCTAGTGAGTGTCCTTAGCCAATTTATGATCTCTCCAACTGTTCGACAATGGGAAGCTTTAGAACATGTATTACATTATTTGAAGGGATCTCCAGGTCATGGTCTATTGTACAAGAATCATGGCCATATGGATATTGAGTGTTTTTGTGATGTCGATCATGGTAGATTAAAGGCCATAAGACGGTCCACTATAGGATATCGTGTATTTGTAGGAGGAAATTTAGTATCTTGGAGACGTAAGAAACATAATATAGTGTCACGATCGAGTATAGAAGCGGAATATAGAGCCATGGCACAATCTGTATGCGAGATAGTCTGGATATATCAGTTAATGAAGGAGGTTGACCTTAAAACCTCATTACCAGCAAAGTTGTGGTGTGATAATAAAGCGACCCTACACATAGCTTCTAATTTGGTATTCTATGAACGCACGAAACATATTGAGATCGAATGACATTTTATTCGAGACAAGCTCAAGGAAAATTTTATCTCTATAGGACATGTCATATCCAGTGATCAACTAGGTGATTTCCTCACCAAAGCTCTTAATGGGGTTCAGATTGAATATCTTTGTAATAAGTTGGGTATGATTAATATCTATACTCCAACTTGAGGGGAGTACAGAGATATTGTAGAGATATTATGCGATATGTGAATATCCTGTAATTATTACATAGGATACGATATGATACTGATATGATATTATATCATTAATGTCTAGGGTTCTTTATTGTGTATATATATGGATTCAACATATTAATAAAATAAGCAATTTTCTCTTTGAATCAACAATAATTAAATTAATAAGACTCCAATTTAATCCCAAGTCATCAATATCATAGAGTTTGCAAGTCCTGATTCTTCTAAAGCTGCATTACTTTCATAATCTAACTCTTTGGAAGCTCCTGGAATTGACAGTGTTAACTGAAATTGCTTCATCATCTCATCTTCCCCTTTTAGAAGAGTGGAGCAAAGTGACCACAAAATCTTAATTGGATCAGTCTATAAAAAGTTGCACTGAACACAACGTCCATCAAGAAGCCAAACACTAACTCCACATAAAAGGTTCTTGTAGGGTTTCAGGTGTACTTATAGTTGGTTCTAGCTTTGGATACCCACATGGAAACCCAACATTGTTACTGGACTCAGATATCTGATACACAACAAAAGCACACATAAGAGAGGAGAAGAGAGAGTTGCTTCAGTTATTCGTAAGGAGAAGAAACTTCCCCATTCTTCAAGAGCACACATGGAGAGCCCTTAATCAATGATACTCCACTCACATACCCATGAAGAGAGAATGGAGAGATAGTAGGTGGTTATCCTCATAACCATTCCCTCCATCATTTTTTAATATTTTAAATATATTCAAAATAATAACCCAACCCTTTAGGTATCTCTACTTTAGCCTACACACATATATGGGTTTGGGCCTAATACATCAAGGGTGGTCTGGCCTATTTTCCTATATCTCCCACTCACACTTGGTGGATTAGGGATCATGGGTTTTTATTCTCTTTTCCTTCTTTGATACTAAGTGCTTTGCCATGACCGCATGAGCATGATGTTTGCATTTAGGTGCCTGTATTAGAAATCCCTTTTATAGGACTAGCACAAGATAACATTTCCTTTGTGTAACTTGCGTTTAATAATATACCTCACCAATATACAATTTTCTATGGCCAATCTGATCCCTCTTGAATTAAATTTGACTTAGGTTGCCTTTCTTGTAAACCTAGTATCCTCACTTATGAAAACGAAATATCATAAGGGGCATGTCACATACACTAGCATATGTATATATATTTTAGGTAATCTTCCTTTCGCTGATATATCACTTTGATATGGATCAACTGCTTTCCTAGTGTAATTCCTTAGACGTATCTATCATGATCACAAGATATATGCTAAAGTAGCATTCGTTGAAATATATATCCATGATATTGTCAAAGTCAAAGGACACCGATGGAAGGATTGTTCCTTCTTGGGGCTCATACAACAATGAAGTATGGATCTTTCACTTGCTTCCCTTTTACGGTTCTTCTTGTACATGTGGTATGAATGATATGCTACAGTGTTACTCTTATACTTTAAGAGTATACGTCATTTTGGATCTATTATAAACACTGTACAGATGTAAGTCTGGACACTTTTAGTATCTAAACCCAAATTCTTCAAATTCATCTCTATGACATCAACGTTGAAGGATTTGTTATATGGTTATAGGCACCATGGAAGTGGGTTTCCATGGTTTAATCAAATTTCATGTATATGGATCTCATCTCAACTTATCACACTTTAGTTGAGGTGACATATAGTTTGTATTTCTTCTCTACCATATCAATACTCTTTGTCGCTTTACTGGTGAACACAAATATCTCATCTTTGCACACTCCACCTGAGCTTCAAAGGTGGTTGCTCGTGTGAGAGAGACAATCCCCTTGCCTGTATAACATACTAGATATTGTATACTATCACAATCACATCAAGTAATGATGAAAAATATAATTCTATCAATCGTAAAAGCATTACAAAAGGTTTGCATTTCACATTTCATGCATACCAAGAGCTTTTACATGTATCTCGAAGATTTCTTTACCTATTGGCTTTGTTAAGGGATTTATTACCATACATTTGTTGAAAATGTATTACACGGTAACAATTTTCTGTATTATAAATCCCTCACATAATTGTACTTGATGTCAACATGTTTGATTTTGCTATGATACTTAGGATCTTTGGTACTCTCATTTCCAAATTCAAGGTGTTCTATGAATATTTTCAGCTACAAAACCTCTTGTACTACTGTAACGCATGCCACAAACTCAGTTTACATAGAGTGTAAGCAATACATATTTGCTTCTTGCTACTCCAACATATGGAGACATTATTCAGGAAGAAGGTATAACCCAAAGTTGATCTAGTATCCCATTAGGCATAAATTGCTTCCCTCATAACACAATGTATAAGTTGTGTCCTGCAAGTATCTCAAGATCATTTTTCACTGTCTTCCAATATTTGTTATTGGGATTGGACTGGAATCTAATTACCAGCCCTATTGCATAACAAATATCTAGTCTTGTACACATCATTGCATATATTAGATTACCAACGGCTCTAGCATATGGAACTCTTTTCCATCTGCTTTTTGTCTAATTTGGTTTTGGGACACATGTTAGAACTCAAGGCTACTTTAATGGCCAAAGGGATATCTATAGGATTGCAGTCACTCATGTTGAATCGCTCAAGTATTTTCTTGATATAATTCTTTTGTGAAAGAGTGAGGATTCTCTTAGAGCGATTTCTTTGAATCTTGACTTCAAGTATGTATTCTTCTTCACCCATGTCTTTTATCTCAAAATTTGATGAAAGCCATTCTTAATAGCTATCATAGAATCAAGACTATTTCTGGCTAAGAGTATGTCGTCTACGTATAAGGATAATATTACAAAGTTACCCTCAAATCGCTTAAAATAGACACAATAGTCTTCCTCTATCATCTGAAAGTATATAAGGTTATCGCCTTGTGAAACTTCAAGTACTACTATCTGGATGATTGTTTTAATCCATAAATGGATCTTTTGAGTTTACATTTCTTGTGTTCAAACCATTTATCAATGAAATATAGATTTCTTCATCCAAATCACCATTCAGGAATATGATTTTTCCATCCATCTGATGTAACTCTAGGTTTAAATTGTTTACTAATGCCAGAATAAATCTTATCAAATTGAAGTGTACAACAGGTGAAAAAGTATCATCATAACCTAAATCTTCTTGTTGTGTATATCCCTTTGTAACCAATCGAGTTTTGAATTTGTCAATTAATCTATCACATTTCTTTTGATTTGAGAACTGACTTATTCCCGATGTCTTTAGGCCTTTTTGGAAGATCAACTAACTCCCAGACTTGATTTTTCATTATTGAGTTCATTTCTTCTTCTATTATTTTCTTCCATTCCTCCTTAGTAGACCTACCAAGGCTTCATGAATAGAGTAGGGTTCATCATCCCTTTCTAGAGTAACTAAGAGTGCTTTGCCTTCTTTGGAAGCGTCTCTTTGGAACACTTTTCTTGTTACTCCTTCTGACCAGAGCTACTTCCGTATCCTTTTATATATATATATATATTGACTTTTCTTAGCTCTCACTCAGATTGACATACCTAGAGGATTTTGGTCTGTTAATTTATTCGGCACTATTCTGTAACTGAGTCTCATAAAGAGATATAGTGCGGTCAATATCTCCCCTACTAGAAAATTTTGTCTCAATGAATGTGGTATTTCTTGATTCTATGTCAGTCACTATTCCAACTTCATTTTCACCTATGAAAATGTATCCTTTGGAATGTTTAGAGTACCTTATAAAGATACACTTCTTTCCTCTAGGACCCTACTTCCCATAGTTAAGGGAATCACCATGGATATACGCTGATGAGCCCCATGGTCTAAGGATGGTTAGATCTGGCTTGCATTTTGTCCATAACTTTTAGGGGTGGGAGCGACTGATTTTGAGGATGCACGGTTAAGCATGAATTTTGTTGTCAATAAAGTGTCACCAAATATGAAATTGGTATAGTGCTTTAGCTAGACAAATATCATGACCTCAATCAGTGCGTAACACTATGATTTTATTGTTCATTTGATTCTCTATCTCGTTCATTTATCGTCTGAAATACTCAATGGCCTCATACTTATGTGATATCAAATAGATACGACCATATAGTGAAAAATCATCAATAAAGGTGACCAAATACGAAGCTTCATGCCTTGCCCTCACACTCATGGGACTATAAATATCAAAATAGATTAATTGCAATGGACTCTCAGCTCTCGTTGCCTTACCGAAAGGCTTTCTTGTTGCCTTGCCTACTAGACAATTTTTACATTAAGACATTTCCATGCTTACAATGGAACCTAGCAATCCTTCTTTTGCTAGTTTAAGCATGCCTTTTTTTATTAATATGTCATAGTCTAACGTTCCAGGCATTTATATCAATAATATTAGAAGAAATTTCAAAGCATTCATTAACACTAAAACCACCAACTATGTTCACAACAAATAACATTTTTTAAAATAGGAAAGCTGAACAATAAGAGACAAAGTCACTAAAAATGTTTGCAACTTTATCATGAAAGTTTACTTTAAACATGAACTCTAAAAAATATAACACAGACACCAAGTTCCATCGGATGTCGGGAGCTTGAAGCACATCATTGATTATTATGGTCTTTCTATCACACAAAGTGAATTTTCAAGTGTCAATACATCTAACCTTGATTCTCACATTGTTCCCTACATAAAGCATATTGCTTCGATGGTACTCCATGAAGGATTATTAGTCCTTGGTTACATGGTCTGTGGAGCTTTAATCAATGACTCAAGAAGAAGAAATTGTTTCTATTAGGAAAATAGTACTATAAACATATGAGGCATGTGAATTCATATAATTAACTAATACATTTTCGCTTTCATCTTGTTTAGAACAGTTGCGTGGGAAATAGCCCATCTTTTTGGCAGGCAAAACACTTGGCCTTCTCTAGGTCTAGTGTCTACTTTCAGCCTTTCTGACCCTTCTTGAATTATTTCTTATCCTCTTGAAATTGAGAACTGCGCTTCTTCCCTTTCTTTTGAGAACTTCATGCCCTCCTTAAAATAGGGTTTAGAATGGCAAGTGCTAACATCCTCAATCAAATAGGCTTGTCTAGAGGTTCTGTAAGCCTTTAGATGCTCATCTTTTAGCTCCAAATGCCTAGCTATATCGTTAAAAGTAATGATGTTTTCATTTTGGGTTAATTTGACTTTCATATGCCCTCAACCAGTAGGGAGCAATATGATCATAGCTTGTACTTACTGGTTGTCAGATAAGGTATGATCAGCTTCCTTCAGCTCTCTTATCATGTTGGTCATCTCTCACAGATATTGCTTCATAGGAGTGTTAGCATAAGCTTATAGGTATTGAACTTAATCGTCAACATCCTAAGCTTAGTGGTAGAAACACTGCCAACTTTATCCTTTAGTACAATCCACATGGCTTGAGCGGTCTTGTGCATCTCAAATTCACACATCATTTCATCTGCCATAGTATCAAAAAGCATAATTCTAGCTATACTATTCATCTTCTTCCAAGCCTAGTAAGCCTCCTGGTCTCTCCTATTCTGGGCCAGATTCCCAACTTTAAATTTAGCCATAACAATTGTCAAAGTTGCAATAACATCTTGTTCCTCTAAGATGTATTGGACCTTTAGGTGCCAAATATCTCAGTTATTCCCGTTGAGTTTTTCACCTTTATTTAGTCAGAGATAATGTTCTTAGTTGCCATTTTAAATTCTTAGGCAAATCTAGGTTTTCTTTTTAAAGAGAATAATACCAGAGAACATTTCAATCATATAACACAATGAAGAATATAATGCCATATACTTATATTACTCTTGGTTAGAAAATAATGACACTATAAGATCCATGATCAAGAGCATACGTTTGTACCTCCCATCACACAAATACAAGCAACAATCATTATGTGCTATGAAAAATTCTATATGAGTACTTTAACAATAAAATACTACTTTTAGAAGCTACATCTTCTAAAAGCTCCTACTTATAAGAAGCATGCATAGATTATACACGAATAATGAAATTGCATTTTAAATGAACTTCTTTAAATAAAATAAGATTTATTTTCCATTTACAACACATGAAATCATGTCTTCAATAGTAATATAAAACATAAGGGATGCTAGAATTTAAAATGTATCATTTAAGATAATAGCGGAATAAAATTTGATGATTTAAGTATAAATTTTAAAGTTATCTCTATAGCTTCAAGCTAGAAAGATTTTCTGATGCTCTAGTCTCTACCTTTTGATTGTCTTATGTATTCTATCATGACTTTATTGTAGATTTTTTTTCTTATTAGTCATGAACTGGGCATAATTATAGAAAAAATTATAAATGCCTTTTATGTTTGTAAGTTTGGTTACTTGATCTTTAGCTATCCTCCTAACTAAAGTTGGGGTATTTAGGTTGGATTACTTCTTCTTTCCCATTCATAAGTTTAGGAAAAGAAGACAGAGTTAGATCCAAAATCTATAAACATCAATTAAGACTCCTCAAGAAGAGGTTCTTCCATTGGATCCTCATAATCCACACGTGAGGAGTTTCAATAATTATATTAAGTAATTTCAGTGTTACTTGAAATCCTTTGACTCATTTTCATATAGAAATTCAATAATAATTTTTTCATAATTTTTTGAAATTTTTAAACATCTAAAAGTGTTAGAAAATATACTGAATATTCATAAATAAGTCCAAAATTACCTCCAAAATGGGCAAACTACATACCAAAATGAAAATCTTAATTTTAAGAATTTTTAGAAATAAACCATGCCTCAATCGGAGTCCGGATGTACCCTCACACACCCCTTGAAGATTAAATCTAGAAAAAAAAACTGGACATACCCACTTTCGGCACTAGCACGTGGCTTACATGCGTCAATCAGGAACTGCCACGTGTCTTACTCATCAGTAGCCACGTGGCATGTTCTTATAATTTCTTTTTTTTTAAGTATAGATTTGGGTTGGATCCTCTGATCTGACCCAGTCCAATACCCCTTGGCCCAAATAGTTTTTTTTTTAAGTTCTAATAGGCCTCTCAATAGCCTAAATTTTTTTTTGGATAGGCCTCTCTACAGCTTAAAACAAAAAAAGTTTATTTTTTTGCTAGCATCTGTTTTTTTTAGTTGTGTAAAACGCGTCATTTTGGCTGGAGGGCATCTTCAACCTCCAGCCGGGTCACGATAACCCATTTTGCAGAGGTGGGCGGGTCCGTCAAACCTGCCAACTTCTCTCTTCCATAACTCCATCATTCGACGTCTATTTTTGATATTTTTGGAGTCATTTTCTATCATTTTTACGAGCTCTACACAATGGGACTATTTTTAAAGCCTAAATCGAAGGTTTTCAAGTGACCTAACTTTACCTAAAACTTCTCTCCTCCATAACTCTATCATCCTACATCCATTTTTGACATTCTTGGAGTCTATTCTCATTATTTTTTGAGCTCTTCTCAATGGTACTAATTTTAGAGGCTAAAATAGTTGTTTATAGAAACTCAAAAAATTTGAAAAGAAACCGTGCGATGCTGTTTTTCACCCTCTTAATTCTATTACATGAACTATTGTGAAAAACTATCATAGACAGATTTATGCAATGGAAATAATCATAAAATAAGAACCTAACTTGGATACCATTGTAGGGTTTTATGCATACATGTAGTTGGCTCTAGCTTCAGATACCCACACAGCCCTGATATCGTTACTGGACTTGGGTCTCTGGTACACATCAAATGAACATATAAGAGAGGATAAGAGAGAGTTACTTCAGTTATTCGTAAGGAGAAGAACTTCCCTGTTCTTCAAGAGCACACACGAAGAGCCCTCAATCAATGATACTCCACTCACGTACCCATGAAGAGATAATAAAAGGATAGTGGGTGGTTATCCTCATAACCATTCCCTCCACCATTTTTGAATATTTTAGGATATTGAAAATGATAACCCAACTCTTTGGGTATCTCTACTTCAGCCCACACACATATATGGGTTTGGGCCTAATACACCATGGGTGGACCGGCCCATCTTCCTACGGTTCCTGTCACCATTGGGTTCTGCAGGCAGCACAGGGTACCTTAAAAGTGACATTGTTTCATGTATCATGCCTTCCATTGATGATAATTCCAAAGCTTTTGACACTTTCTCATCCTCTTCTTTACTTTCATGGTCTTTGATTTTGATTTTAGGTAGATTAGAATAGCTTCCTCTTGGAAGATTGTGAGACAAAATATTGTGATGACTCTTAGGGCCATCATTGAGGAATGGTAATAGACCTTCGAATAAGGTTTTGGGTTGACCCATTCCAGACCATATACACATATTTTGGCCAGTGATGGATCAATTATGAGCACTGCAGGAATCGAGCCAGTTTGTAATAAGTTCATACTTTTCTACCTTAAGTTGAGAGTTGTTATCTTAGCTTAGGTAAATTGTACTTATTGAAAGTAAATCAAAATAAGCATTTACATTTATGTATTAACAACCACATGGTATTAGTATTTGCAAACACTAATATGTGAACATTTTAACAAAGATTTATGTGATAGTGATATGTCAGGTAAGGAACATTTATAATCTATTGCATCAATTTTGGGCGATAATATTAATACTCTCTCTAAGGAACTATCTCTCTCTACAAATTTTTTTACTTCTTATCTCTCATGTATACTACTAGAAAAATCACTTATCACAGAGCTATTTCATGTTGTTATAAGAAAAATCGGCGTGAAAAAAAGATAGTGATATTTTTATAAATAAGTTTAGTTACAAAAATCACCATTAAAAGTCCCACCTGATGACTTTAAACCACTATTTTTTATAAACATCATAAAAAGTCCCCACAAAATTGTAAAAACTTCAGACCCGATTTTAATTTTAGTTTCACTTTTCAAAGCTACTTATGGTCTCGTTTCTCCTCTCTATCACCACAAACTTTGATGAAGGTCATTTTTTGGCATTTTCCCCGTAGTTTCGATACCCATCTCAGTTGTTAATGTCATTCTCTATCGTGAAAGTCGTAAGTTACCGTTTAACTTCTTCATTTGCTCATTTTTCTTCATTTTTCAGTTGTTTGTTATTTATAAACTATAATACATTATATAACAAAAGTCGAGTGTGATCCTTCTTCATTTGTTGTTTATAAATTGTAATACCAATACTAGAAAAAAGTCATACAACAACAGTTAAAAGTGTCATTTCACAATATTTTTTAACCAGTGTGAATTCTACTGCCATTGTAAGTCTAGCTTTTACCAGTTAAATATAATACTTTTACAGCAATTTTTATAAAATCGCCGTTATATATAGATAATTTTATGGTGGTTTCCAGTAAAACTATAGTTATAGTTTAATCATATAATGACAATGTTTATATCAACCACCATTACAGTCTATACTTGTAACGATGATTTTTAGAAAAATTGCTATTAAAGGATTATTTTTTTTAATTTTCCCATTTATACCGCCCTGTATTTGCCGTAATGGAGACATACTATAGGCAGCAAAGTAAGTAAGCAATAGAAAAACCTAAATTAAATGTTAAAATATAGTAATAAATTAATTCGAATTCTTATTAATGCATGCAGTGAACCAAAATATAATACAATCATATATAAATGGATATTGTACAATCATATATACACATGAAATAGATGATTGATTAAGTTAAGTTCTCCAGCATGATTTTTGCCAAAGTATCCATCATTGAGTAGATTTGATCATCAAACAACTACAAGTTAGAAGTAATAGGTAAATACATACTAGAAGTGATAAACTGAAAAAGTCTAAATATTCATCACTTCATACTCATGTAAGCTATATGTGATCTCTATCTCAATGATTTCATGCATATATTGGATTATATAACATTTGCACTCAATACTGTTAGGTTAAAGGTAGTACTAACAAAATATAAAAACACAAAGCACACTAGTTACTAACTTTCACCCTAATAATTTTTTGAAAATTAAAATTTAATTATTTAAAAAGTACTTACTCTAGGATAAATCCATGAAGGATTAGGACTACCTGGATAGCCTCTAAAGAAGTTGAAGCTTTGCACAACCCTAACTCCAATTGGAAAAAATAATATTATATAACTTACTACATGTCCATGTTAACATATCTATGAAGAAAAACTCACGTGTTAATGATAGAAAAAATCTCAGTATATGGCTGTCTAAACAACGAATCAAACCAGTATACCATATTCAGGGGCTATGACAATTAGAGTCCAATGTGTACTACAAAATATAAACAATGTTATATATGAATCTAGAGTAACATGTATGAGTGTCCCAAGTATAAAAGTATACTTATCATTTAATATAAAGTACAAAATATATCTTTCTCCTAATGTAGGTCATTGTTAGTTTAGGCAGAAACACCCAAGAGGGGGTGAGTTGGGTGTTTTGAAAATTTTAAACAAAATCTAAATTTTTAATAGAAAGTATATATGAATATATTAATAAGAATAAAGAGAAGAAAGATTTCACCAAAGACGACACCAAACAGTTTATACTAATTCGGACTCCACTCTTATCCTACGTCCAATCCTGAGAGACATTTTGAGAATTTTTTTACTATCTCCAAGATTGTAATGGGCTCTTGGTGTATCAGTACAACAATTGACTCCCTCAATTACTCTCCCTTACTCTCCCGCAAGTTATGATCCCAACTTAAGAGAACCGATCTCTTAAGCTAATATAATGGAAGAAGAGTTTTTACAATCTCTTTTCAAGAGAAAATATAATGTTACATCCTGAAGCTCAGGGTTTGTAAAATTGCACTAAGAATGAAGATTAATTGAGAATGCAATAAATTCATAAATTGTTGTATTATTTTGTTTGTTGTTGTGTTCATTCAATGTGGAGTCCTTAAATAGTATTTGCTTCAGTTGTAGCCATTAAACTCCAATTTGTTACCGTTGAAGTGAAGGCTTGGTTGTTTGCTGACAAGTAAGTGAGCATTTAATGCATTGATAGAAGTATAAAGTTTTCATTGCGTAGCCTTCATCATTTCAAATTTGTAGCCTTTTCTGAATATACTCAAACAAAAGATTTGTTAGTTGTTGAAGCTTTAATATGAGAATAAGATACATGACTTATTAGATAGAGTTCACAATTAAATTCAGATAGCTCTTATCTTTTAAAGAAGCAATATGATATATTAATTAATTACCCAATCGATTAAAACTTAGTTAGTATGAAATAGAAAAATAGAGCATCACAGTAATCAGATTGTTCAACCATATATAATGTAAACCTATCAAGATAAATTTCTCAAAGGACTAACATGAAGAATAATGAGAAACATAGATAAATTATTACTTGAATGAGTCATACAAAGACAAAATCAATTTTAGCCTTTAAAATAGAGATACATTGAAAATTTCTAAAGGTTTCTGAATTAATCAAACAATTAATCTGTTAATAAAAATTAACCAATTAACCAATTGATTAATTAGGATGGTTTGACAGTATAATGAGCTCAAGTTAAAATAATGGTTTGATAGTTGATTTATAGATATAACAAAGATGAATATATGTTTATGTATGTTAGTGGGCCATTGATGTTTAAAGAGTAGAGGATAGTGTGTTGTTTTGATATTCTTAATTTCTAAACAAGTGGCTCAATGAAGTCATAATTTGGGAGATTAGTTCACTATTTGGCTAGTTAGTTTTATCATATTCTTAATTTTATTTAATGTTTTTTGAATAGAGCATGGGCAATTCAGGTTTAGGTTATGGTCAATCTGGGAGGATAGTAGGAAGAGGCCGGATCTATATGAATAGGTCTCTATGACAGCCGAGGGGTCAAATCCCATGAGGTTACTGGTTGAGTTTGATGTTGACATGAAGGCAACTAGTCAAAATAGGCTAGCGTTGAACAACTATGTCGGTCACATAGTAGATGCTAAGATTAGCATTATGTATCCCAACTAGAAGTCGATCGACCAAAATGACAAGAATATGATTTGGGATAACATTTTGGTACATTTCTAATTATATGTTCCACCTATCTACTTTAGTTATTCATGATTTGTGTCCCTTATTACAATTTCATCTTATATTTTTTTGTACATCCACATAGCAAAATTTTGGCATTCTTGCCACTGTGAGCATGATGTATCGCATCTTAAAGCAATGCAATAAAAGGTAGAGAGACTTTAAGTATAACCTTGTGAAGCACTACCTCTGAGGTAGTACGATGGAGGAGCATCCGAATGACACATACCCTAATGTTAGTGATGAAGGTTGAATATTATTTTGTTAACGGTAGGAAGATACTACTTATAAAGTTTTAATTAACTTAGTAATGAATGTACATTTTAATTAACTAATGTAACTTTGATTTTCATAGGCTATTTGTAACAGAAATTAAGAAAAATCCAAGAAAAATGTGTACAAACACTATATTTGTAACATCCCAATTTTTATTCTTATATTTAAGAACAATTAAAGTATTATTTATCAATAACCTCTAAAATTATCTAATTAAATTATTATTATTCAGTATTTTTATTATTTTCAATAAAATATGATATTTGGATTATCTTACCATTATCTTTATTTAGAGTTTTATGATTTGATTGTTATTGTTAATTAGATATTTATTAGGATTTAGATTCAAATTTAGATATGAATTTGAATTTTAATAATATGGCTTAAATTTTAAATTATCACATCTAATAGGATTTTGATAAAGATAATAATAATCATGAAAAATAATATTTATTTCCTTCCTGCTTGCCATTTGTTGCTATTCCCTGTGCAACTATTTCTCTCTTCTTTGTTTCCGTAGTTAGCTTTCTTCTCTCATCTGTCCTTAGCAAATCCTCTACTTTCACTTATATATACTTCAATTCTTTCATCCTTTTCAATAGTTTGATTTTTATCTTATTGGATACTCGACTTTTTGATCCATCCTTAACTGCTGAGGGATTGATAGACTTCATTGATCTTTCTTATTCATCTAATTCTTTTAGTTCCAAATAAAGTTTAAAAGGAAGCGCGCACTAGAAGTGACTATCATTGGGTTCTAAAGTAACTTATATTAAAGGGCCAGATTGTTTATGATTGATGTTATTGTATATGGGGCTACTAGACTCATAGCAATTATTACTTGTTTTAGCGAGAGGAAACTACTTTCTGCTCGTTGTGTGTGTTAATGTGATATTTGTAAATGATTTGATATAGATATTGATATTAATATGACTGTATTGAGAAAACTTGTTTGATGATTTTTATTAAAAATAGTCTATTTAAAGTTTAATTTGAAAAATTTGAATTGAGATTATAAATTTGTCATATCTTGATATTAGAATTTGAAAAAAGTTATTATATTGAGAAAAACTCTATTGTGATATTTATTGATATTATTGATTATCAAGCTATTAAGATTTTGATTAATATGATTATCTTGATAATTATGCATTAAGGGTTAGTGATGAGGGAGTTGTATTTCTACCAATGATATAATCTCTATTGGAGCTTGATGGTTAACTTTTGTCTCATCAGTTTATTGAGGACACTTTATCGTGGGGCTAAAACACCCCACCTATTTACTAAAAGGGAATGAACCCATGATCCAGTCATATGCTCTGTGAATTTTGGTCTATCCATAATATTTGACTGGTTAGCTTTTTGAGTGGCCAGGTATATGGTAGTTATCTTTAGCCCATGGATTCAGTCGGCGGGGATAAGGCGGTTCAGTTGAACTAATGGAAGGAACTTAGGTAGGTTATCTATTTAATTTTATTATGATAATATGTTATTTTCTATATATTATACTTTGTGATATCCCACTTGATACCTCATGAGTATATGTTTGTATGCATGATGAGTAGAATTGTTTGTTAATGAGACATTTGTCTCACCCTATTTTTATTAACATTTTCAAGTGACAGCCTCGTCTTACGACCCCAGGGAAACTTTAGATGTTTGATTAAAGTTATATCTATTGTATAGCTTTCTCTTTTGAATGTATGTGTAGAATATTTATATATTGTTACAGTATGTTTCATTATGCATACTCTAATATTATATTACTTTACTTGAATTTTAAGAAAAGCTTTTTTTATAACTATGATAGGTTTTCTTTTAAATTTTAGTAAAACTCTTTTTTACCATTATTTGCTCTTTTAAAATAAATTAAATTTATTTATAATATTATTTTTATTTATATTGTGTGTAAAATGGGTCTAATTAATTAATAATAGTTATATTTTATGAGTATTTTATAACTTGGTATTAAAATATGATTTCTAGATCTCTCTTTACTCTCTTATTTTTTTATTTATGTTATATTGTATAGTCTTGTCAATATATATTATTTACGCATATCATTATCTATTAGTGTATAAATTATCTCTATTATAGTATTTATCTATTATGGTGGGTTGCATCCTTAAGAGGGAAGAAATATTATAAAATTAAGAATCTCAATATATTATTAACAATTCTTGTGGCCTAAAATAGTGTAATTTTTTAAAAAAAAGCAAGAGATACAGAAATTATTTGATGATAAAGTAAAATCTAATGCCTAAAATAATAATAACAACAACAATAATAATAAAGATTTTGAGTGTTGTTAAGTGAATAGCAATTAAACGTAATGTAACTAGGTGTGGCTATAAAAAAATTCCCGATTCCGGTCGATTTGAGGGAGGAAGGAGGATGAAATTTCAGGGCTGAAATCCGTAGCTTTTGCATTCCTGAGCACCATCGCTCCTCCATCGTTTTCTAGTCTTCTTGCTATAGCCAGCGCGGGTGTTAAGAGCCACAGCCATCATTTTCCTCCTTTGATCAAGACCTCGGGTTGCTTCTTTTCCTCCCCTGTTCGGAGTTCAAATCCCCTTTGATGTTCGTTGATTATGAGCGTGCTATTATGAATATCTTCTACTTTTCTTCGTTGCGACAAGCGTATTTTGAGTAAGTTCAAACTCCTCTACTTCCTAAACTTGTGTGGCTGTGTGTAGACTGAAGCTGCCTCCGGTTTCCTCTGTGTCGTTTCTGGGTGGGGGAACGTGTGGGTTTACCTGAATTGCGAAGTTTCAGAGCCCACCATCGTCCATAGCGAACACCTTCCTTTCTTGTTCGGCCAACCGTCCCCACTACTCTATCATTTCCTTACTCTCAATTCTCAAAGATAGCGCCCTATGCAGTTTCAAGAGTATTTTTCATCCCCTTCTTCTTCCTCATTTTCTCGCTTCCCAAACACTCTGTTCTTAAACCTGAGAAACCATGACTTCTGCGACCCCCAAATTAGAGCTTAGGGAGCTCGGGAACACTGGTCTCAAGCTCAGCTGCGTGGGTTTTGTAGCGCCACCTCATGGAAAAGTCTTCAGCGACGTTACTGACGAAGAGGCCAATGCTGCTGTCCGTGAAGCCTTTCGGCTGGGAATTAACTTCTTCGACACTTCCCCGTATGTAATCGATTTATGTTTTGAACTCGTGGGTTATGCTTTATTTGGATGTTGTTGTAAGATGCGTGAATTGGAGAAAAGATAATTAAAAAAACGGGGGAATTCAGGAAACAATGACTTAAAGGGTGTACAGTACTGTCTTGCATGATCTGCTCTGTATTTGAGTATGACACTATCTCTTTAAAAACCCGATAAGATTAATTAAAAAATTTTGGGTAAAACGTTTTGGAGATTGAGACCCAAAAAGAGAAGTTTCTTTTCTAAGATTAGGAACTAGGAAGAAAGGCATCTTTTTTTTTTTTTGGTTTATTTTTCATTGAAAGTCGGAAATGAGTATCTTTTACTTCATTTTTTTCAGTGTTGGGGTTGGCTACTGTTTTTATCTGATAGTAAAAGTGAAAGAACCTGATAGTTCATCACAATCATCTCGACACTCAACAAATTGGCTTACCAGTAAGATGTAAAATCTGAGTTAGAAATTATATAAGATGCTACATAAGCTTGCTTCGGTACTTTTAAGCTTTGCTATAAACTCTGAAAACAAAATTCTATCTTACCAACAGGATTAGGACTCCGTCAATATAACAACTACTATTTGATTGTAGATTTGACCAAGGGGTGGAGGAAGATTTCAAGTTCTTATTTTTATCCTTACCTTAAATCTCTATTGTCTAATACAGTATACTAGTTAATACCTGCACTAAAATAGTCCAATTTAATAAGATTTAGCTATTGGATCCTAAGATGAGTTTGTTGAGGATTTTAAATGTAAATAATAAAATTATTTATGATATTACTTGATAATTAGGACTGTTGGTGTTGGAAAAAAAAACGATTAACTTATAATTGCTGTTAAGAGAAGTTGAAATTCAGGTATAGTATATTAGATAAATTATTAGAAAATAAAATAAAAAACTTTATAGTTAGAATTTTGATTACAAAATTCTAAAATGAGGGGAGAATTATATGTAAGGAATTGGAAGACACGCAGCGGAAATTAATTTAAAAATTTTTCATTCCTTGTCAGGATCTACCGTATGTGTTTAAGTCAAGTGGGAAGAAGCATTACCCTCAATATTCCTCTGCGACTTCCACAGCTCCTCTCCGCGGTTGGTGATCTCCTTTCGATCGCAAGAAGTCGACGGAGTATTCCTCAGCAACCTCCACAGCTTCTCTCCGCGGCTCGTGCTCTCTTTCTGATTGCAAGAAGTCAATGCCTCAGGTCGGCTCCCTCTACTGGTATCCACACGAACAGCGTTCCAACAACGAACGACGTGCTAGCGTCTCCTGTCCCTCCAAGGCTTTCTCAACAATTCGTCCTCTCCGTCTCTACTTCAGCAGTTTCTTATCTGCAAATCTTTTTTTTTTGCAGATTCCCTTCGGCCTTTTGTGTTATGTGTTATTCAAAAAATGTAGCTCCTAAAATCAGATATATAGGATGCTCTGTATTTTTT
The DNA here is from genome assembly GCA_037074615.1 of Leucaena leucocephala. NCBI lineage: Eukaryota > Viridiplantae > Streptophyta > Magnoliopsida > Fabales > Fabaceae > Leucaena > Leucaena leucocephala. The sequence continues at coordinate 17,901,697 of CM073515.1, read as the reverse complement.
TTCAACTGAATTGGATTTTGGAATTAATCTATATTAATTCTGAAATTAATACAATATCATATATTGTATAATTTGATAAGAAACTAATTAAATAAATAATATTTATATTAAATCTGTCCCACAGATTTAATTTACCTATTTATGTAATTTAAAATAAAGATAAGACGGAACTATATTTGATTTATTCTCATAAATCAAATTTGAGATATCATGTCAATTTGAATTTCAAATTCAAACGTGATAGAGATTTAATTTATTCTTATAAATTAAATCTTGTAAATATATCTTATATGAGATATTCTATCAATTTGAATTTTAAATTCAGACGTGATGGAGATTTAATTTATCCTTATAAATTAAATCTTGTAAATATCTCTTATATGAGATATCCTATCAATTTGAATTTCAAATTCAAACATGATAGAGATTTAATTTATCCTTATAAATTAAATCCTATATATCCCTTATATATAATGTATATATACGAATTTATATATATATATATATATATACGAATATAAATATAACTAAATATATACATCAACCTTGGATCATTCATTGAATCTGGACATCATAGCTCGTGTTAGGCTATTTTGTGTGCGACCCTGTAAGCCCATATGAAGTTGGCAGTGGGCCATTTGCTATACTAGCCCACAAGTCGCAAGCGGTCTCTAGCAAGACATAACGACTACCCAAATCATATGAGGATCGATAAATGATGTAACCTTTTATACAACCATATCATGTCCCTTTTGTCATGCGATATTTTGGTCATGGATGAGGCATGGATAATGTCATCCTCCTATTCCTGACCGTTACTTTCTCGATCCCTGAGTAGTCTGACTATAGAAATGGAACTACCTTTCCATTACAGTATGGCCATACATTTCTCAGACTCACTCATTGAGGGGCCCAGTAATATCTCTTTACAAATGTGAGGGACAAATTCCATCTTGACCATTCACATTCCTTCGCATGAAAAACCACTAAGCCTGAACATAGTCTTTATGATCATTCGGTCAAAAGTGACTTTTGACTGGGTCAAAGCTAAGCGTTTGTCATGTAGGAATCTATGATGATCTTAGGTCAAAGGGCATAGTGACATGGTTTGTATATGAGAGAAGCTTATGACGTAACCCATGCAGCTCTCTCATAGCGGGTCGGTCTAACACCTTGTACTCTTATATGTGTCTATGACTTTGATTTATATCTCTATACATCTTCAAAGTCATACTGGCCTTATTTCATCTCTGCTCCCACATAGATGACCGATCAGGGACATTTAGGATAAGATCATGAATTATCCAAGGATGGTCATAACAATAAACATGCAAATAATATGATAACACAATTAATAAATTCATAAATCAATAATGTTCATAAGACAATGATTGGCCCCTATGGCACATTTTCCAACATTATAATATCTCAATTTTTATTATTATATTTAAACACAATTAAAAATATTATTTATCAATAACCTAAAAATATTATCTAATTAAATTATTATTATTTAGGATTTTTATTATTTTTAATAAAATATTATATTTGGATTATCCTATTATTATCTTTATTTAGGATTTTATGATTTAATTGTTATTATTTGTTATATAGTTATTAGGATTTAGATTCAAATTTTGATATGGATTTGGATATTAAAAATATATTTTAAATTTTAAATTAACACATCTAATAGGATTTTGATAAAGATAATAATAATAATAAAATATATGTTATAAAACTAGTAATAAGCAATAAGAGGAGAGAAGAGATGTGGACAAGAGAATCAGAGAAGTATATATTCTATCCTTTTTTTTCTTTACAACACAAATGGTATGGCCTATTTATAGGCATAGAAGTTGAAGATGAAGAGTCAATTAATTAATTGAGAAATAATGAAGAGTCTAGTAATTAATGGAGGAGTAATGAAGAGTCTAGTAATTAATGGAGGAATAATGACCTAGGGAATTTGAAGAGGAAGAGGGAGATGGAGATGGACATCTATATTCTAATATTTATAACACTCCTCCTTAGATGTCCATTCTTTAATAATGTGCCTCATTAAAAAACTTTAACTAGGAAAAACCCTGTGGGATAAAAACCTAGTAAAGAAAAAGAGTCCACATTTAATTGATACACTTACAGTGCTGCCTCATTAAAAACCTTGCTAGGAAATCCAGTGGGACAAAACCTCAGCCAAGGGAAAAAGAGTACAACGTGTATTGACTCCCCCCTTTTGCCACATCAATTGATATCTTTGAATCTGCGAAGTCCGATATCATGTATGAGCTTTTCAAATATTGTTGCTGGAAGTGACTTGGTGAACAAATCTGCTAGATTTTCCTTAGAACGAATTTGCTGGATATCAATCTCACCATTCTTTTGAAGATCATGTGTGAAAAAGAATTTTGGAGAAATATGTTTTGTCCTATCTCCTTTGATATACCCTTCTTTTAGTTGGGTAATACATGCAGTATTATCTTCATATAGGACTGTTGGGATCATTTTACTAGATGATAATCCACAAGTAGTATGTATATGATGTATTATCAATCTTAACCATACACATTCTCGACTTGCTTCATGTATCGCAAGTATTTCTGCATGATTAGATGATGTGGCTGATATGGTTTGTTTCATTGATCGCCATGAAATAGTTGTACTATTACATGTGAACAAATAGCCTGTTTGCGATCTACCAACATGTGGATCAGACTGAAACCCAGCATCAGCATATCCGACAAAGTTAGTCTTGTGTTCACTCGAATAAAATAATCCCATATATATAGTACCATTCAAGTAACGAAGAATATGTTAATACCATTACAATGTCTTCGTGTTGGTGAAGAACTATATCTTGCTAGTAAGTTAACAGCAAATGATATATCTGGTCGTGTGTGACTAGCAAGATACATAAACTCACCAATTGCACTAAGGTAAGGCACTTCTAGGCCAAGTAGTTCTTCATCACCTTCTTGAGGTATAAAGGGATCTTTATCTTTCTCCAGAGATCTTACAATCATTAGAGTGCATAATGGATGTGATTTATCCATATAGAAACGTTTTAAAACTTTTCTCGTGTAAGTTTCTTGATACACGAAGATCCCATTTTTCAGATATTCAATTTGTAGTCTAAGGCAAAATTTTGTTCTTCCCAAGTCCTTCATTTCAAACTCTTTCTTTAAGCAATTCACCGCATTAGAAATCTCTTCAGGAGTTCCAATGATATTTATGTCATCGACATAAATAGCAATTATAGCAAATTCATTTCTAGATCTTTTGATAAAAATGCATGGACATATATGATCATTCTTATATCCTTCTTTCAATAGATATTCACTAAGTCGATTATACCACATGCGCCCTGATTGCTTTAATCCATATAAAGACTTATTTAACTTAATTGAGTACCGTTCTCGAGAACTTGAATTGTATGCTTTCGGTCATTGTCAAGTGAGCTATACAAATAGGTTGTAACAACATCAATTAAATGTAAATTGAGGCATTCATTTGTTGCCAGACTAATTAGATATCGAAAAGTAGTTGCATCCACCATTGGTGAGTATGTTTCTACGAAATCAATACCAGGTCTTTGTGTAAATCCTTGAGCAACAAGTCGTGCTTTATATCTTACTACTTCACCATTTTCATTTCTTTTTCTCACAAAAAACTCATTTATATCCAACTTTTTTTACATCTTCAGGTGTAAGAACCACAAGGCAAAAAACTTTTCATTTTTCTAATGATTTTAATTCTGCCTCAATTACGTCTTTCCATTTTGGCCAATCATCTCTTTATTTGCATTCGCTAATAGACTTTGGTTCATGATCCTCATAATTATTTATTACAGCAAGTGCTGCATTATATGCAAAAATATCGTCAACGTTGACTTTATCTCGATCCCATCGTATTCTATTGACAACATAATTTATTGAGATCTCATTATTTTCATATATTTCAGGTACCTGAATGTCTCTCGAAATTGAGATATTAGTGTTGTCAAAGGACTCTTCTGGAGTCACTAAATTTTGTTGAATATCCTTGACTTGGCCATCTATATTTATAGCTCCTTTTCTTTTTCGAGAATTTTTATCTTTAGAACTGATGGGCCTGCCACGCTTCAAGCGTGCTTTTAATCCATTTGTATCAATGGATTGTCCAATAAGGACATCAATTCTAATAGGAGCATTCACAGCTGAAACATGTGATTTGGTCACTTTTTTAGGGTCAGTGAATGCGTCTGGCAATTGATTGGCTAAACTCTATAAATGAATTATCTTTTGAACTTCTAGTTCACATTGTTTTGTACGAGGATCAAGATGAGATAATGATAATTCATTCCAACTAACTTTATTTTCCAGCTATTTATTTTCTCCCCCTAATGTTGGAAAATTTGATTCGTCAAAATGACAATCAGCAAATCGAGCCGTAAATAATCTCCTGTTGTTGGCTCTAAATATTTTATTATAGAAGGAGATTCATATCCAACATATATTCCCATCCTTCTTTGAGGACCCATTTTGGTGCGTTGTGGTGGAGCAATCGGAACATATACCGCACATCCAAAAGTCCATAGATGGGAAATATTTGGTTCCTGACCAAAAACCATTTGTAAAGGGGAGACCTTAAGATAACTAGTTAGCCTGATACGAATTAACATCGCTGCATGTAAAATTGCATGTCCCCAAGTAGATATTGGGAGATTTGATTTCATAAGCAATGGTCTTGCAATCAACTGCAAACGTTTAATTAATGATTCTGCAAGACCATTTTGTGTATGAACATGTGCTACAGAATGTTCAACATCGATTCCCAGAGACATATAATACTCATTAAAAGCTTGTGAAGTAAATTCACCGGCATTGTCTAAACGTATTTTCTTGATGGGATAATCAGGAAAATATGCTCTTAATCTAATTAGTTGAGCAAGTAATCTTGCAAACGCCAGGTTACGAGAAGATAATAAGCAAACATGTGACCATCTTGTTGATGCATCAATTAGAACCATAAAATATCTAAATGGTCCATATGGTGGGTGTATCGACTCACAAATATCTCCCTGTATACGTTCTAGAAAAGTGAGAGACTCACTTTCTATTTTTACCGATGATGGTCTAATAATTAGTTTCCCTTCAGAACATGCAGCACATGAGAAAATATGGGATTGTGGAATTGATTCTCTTTTCAATGAATGTCCACATGAATTCTCAATTATTTTTCGCATCATTATTGTGCCAGGATAGCCTAGCCAGTCATGCCAAATATTAAATTTATTCTCACTTGCAAACTTCTGGTTTGCAATAGCATGTATTTCAATTGTACTAATAAATGTGTAGTACATTCCAAATGAAAGAGCAGGGAATTTTTCCAATGTGCATTTTCTACCAGAAATCATATCTGTGATAACAAGATATTCCTAGTTTTCTTTATTCGTTGTTTCAATATGGTATCCATTTCTATGGATATCCTTGAAACTCAACAAATTCCTATTAGATTTGGAGGAATAAAATGCACTATCAATGTATAATTGTGTTCCTCCAGGTAACAATATATTAGCTCTTCCAAACCCTTCAATCATCTTTATACTTCTAGATATAGTCTAGACATTGACTTCTCGTATTACTAAAGATGAAAAATATTTTGCATTTCTAAATATTGTATGAGTTGTTGCACTATCAACGAGACATAAATCTTCTTTATTAATGTCAATGAGTGCCATTCTTCATTAACAGGAAAATAGCAAAAGAAACACAAAATAATTAATGAAAAGAAATACTTATAATTTTATTTATTGAGATAAATAACTTTATAGTAAGTAGAATTTTTTTTATTGAGAGCGTTATAACTTTATGACAGCAAAAGGAAAACACACTTAATCATAAAAGTTTAGTTTTTTTTCAGACACTCCCATCACCAATTAGGTGATCAATTCTTCCATTAGGATCGGCAAAGAAATCAGCAACATCTAAATGAGTAACATCCATGTTGCCATAATCAGAATCACTTTCTTCCCCAGCAAAATTTGTTTCTATCTTTGGCTCTTTGCCTTTATTTTTATTTTTCTTTTTGAGCAATTATTGGTATAATTCAACCAAATGTCTTGGTGTACGACAAGTATAAGCCCAATGACCTTTTCCACCACAACGATGGCATAAATTTTCAATATAATTATCATTTCTACTAGTTTCCTTTTTGTGGTTATCATCATTGTTTGCCTACCTTGAGTGGTAATTATGACCACGGCCTCATTCATAGTCATGGTCGATTCCATGTCCATGTCCACATCCCCGACCATGGGATGATTCATTTGTTACTACATTCACTTCTGGGAATGCAGTAGAGCCAGTTGGACGGGATTCATGATTTCTCATTAGAAACTCATTATTTTTTTCATCCATCAAAAGTATAACAAAAGTATAATAAACTCAAGTAATGTTAAGAGCCACAAACTCAAGTTTTGTAAGATTTGACATGATTATACTATTATAAAAGTATAACAAAAGGAAAATAGAGATTTAGATTAAGAAGGTTGAGTAATCAGAAAATAATCAAACATGAAACTACAATTTAACATGAAAGTAATATAGAAACTCACCTTCTAATGATAGATTTTACAATAATATCAGTTGTCCATAGCAATCGTGTTGATAACATGTTATAAAACTAGTAATAAGCAATAAGAGGAGAGAAGAGATGGGGACAAGAGAATCAGAGAAGTATATATTCTATCCTTTTTTTTCTTTACAACACAAATGGTATGGCCTATTTATAGGCATAGAAGTTGAAGATGAAGAGTCCATTAAAAATAATGAAGAGTCTAGTAATTAATGGAGGAGTAATGAAGAGTTTAGTAATTAATGGAGGAATAATGACCTAGGGAATTTGAAGAGGAAGAGGGAGATGGAGATGGACATCTATATTCTAATATTTATAACAATATAATATTTATTTCCTTCCTGCTTGCCATTTGTTGCTATTCCTTGTGCTCCTATTTCTCTCTTATTCGTTTCCGTAGTTAGCTTTCTTCTCTCTTATGTCCTTAGTATACCCTCTACTTTCACTTATATACACTTCAATTCTTTCATCCTTTTCAACAATTCAATTTTTATTTGATTGGAGACTCAGCTTTTCAATCCATCCTCGATTCCTGAGGGATTTGATTAGACTTCGTTCATCTCTCTTATTCATCTGATACTTTTAGCGCCAAATGAAGTTTAAAAGGAGGCGTGCACTAGAAGTGACTATCATTGGGTTCTAAAGTAACTTCTATTAAAAGGCCAGATTATTGTGATTCTTGTTATACATGGGCTATTAGACTTGCGGCAATTATTACTTGTTTTGGCGAGAAATAATTACTTTCTACTCGTCTTAGGACCCTAGGGAAACTTCATAGGTTTGATTAAAATTATATCAATTGTAAAACCTTCTCCTTTAAATATATATATATAGAATACTTGTATATTGTCACATTATGTTTCATTTTACATACTCTAATATTATATTACTTTATTTGGATTTTAAGAAAAGTCTTTTTATAACTATAGTAGGGTTTTCTTTTAGATTTTAATAAAACTCTTTTCTACCATGATTTGCTCTTTTGAAATAAACTAAATTTATCTATAATATTATTTTTTATTTATATTGTGTGCAAAATGGGCCCAAGTAATTAATAATAGTTATATTTTAGGAGGATTTTACAATATGTCTTGAGGGAGGTATAGTGTCCTTTAGAGAAAAATGATGCAAGAGCATTTGGAGGCTGCAAAAATAACAATTACATCAGACCCTACTGCCTCAGACCCTTCTTCATCTATCAGCATCAAGTGTCCATCTCACCATCAAAAATAGAAGTTTACGAAGGTAAAGAAAGGATAATATATCACTCATTAGGTTGCTACAGTTGTTTAGAGGACTATAAGTAACTAATTTAAAAACTAAGAATGATCTTCAATTCATTTAACTTCATAACTTGTATATGTTATAGGATGTATTGGAGTAACAGTCATCTTAAGGGTGTTTTGTTCCTGAAAAAGGAATATACATCGTGAAGATAGCTATTGGGACCCCTGACCACCTAGGTCGAGTAAGAGGGGCCCCAAAGGAGCCATATGCAAAGACTTTTTTGGCTCCGCCTCTAGAAGAAGAAGCGCACCCTCCGCAGACATAGTTCAAGATGAGTTGCTAGAGTCCAAGATTTTAAGGATGATAAGCTCCAGTAGACAATAATGATGATGGGCTTCCCCACACCCAAACAAAGTTCAAAGGTAAAAACATATTCATTTACTTCTTTTCAAAGGACGTTTAACATGTATTTTATGTTGACTAATTTTATTTACATTTTTAGGGTTCTCCTGCGGTGACTAGTAGGAAAGGAAGTGCCAACAAGGAGAAGTTTATCTCCCAACTATCTGGTCCTAACCCTACCCATTAGAACACCATGGACAATGGAAAAATTGTGATCTATACATTATGACAGATCAAGGGACTACATCATTCGCTGCTTATGGTACTGTGTACTTGGATGCCACAATACTTTACCATAAACTAATTCCTAATGACAATATCAAGGTCACAGTAGAGCGCATAAGGAAGCATACATGCACTACACTAGTTACCTACCTACTAGTGAGATTAAAATATTGGAGCAAGCTCAAGGCAGTATATTATGTGGTCGACATATCTGATCAAATTGAGAAAGCGGATCACACCTAAGCCAATGCCAGAGAAGGTGCCTCAGAAGGCCCAGAACCAGAAAATGCACCACAGAAACCCAAGGTTCAAAGGGCAAAAATAGACAGGCTCAGACATCTTCCTAAGAACATATCCTATAGATATTTTACTATATCAATAATCAACTATATGGCAGCAGGATGGGAAGAAGCACTTAGTTTCACAATTTTGTCTGGGGTTTTTGACTGCATAAGGGATTTACAAATTCCCCTAGACATGAATGGCGTAGCGCAATTCCTAAATTTTTAGGAGCAAGATTCAACTGTCATCCAATGTGCCATATTGTAAGTTGCAACTTTATTTTAATACTTTATGTTTAGCCATTCGCGCAGTATTGACTCCTTTCTCCATTAACAATAGCCGCTTGTAAAAGGAGACACATATGGCTTCATGTGTCATCAACGTGTCTAAGAGATAGGCACTGATAGGAGTTTGAGGATTATATACATGGTTGACATTATGACTGTTAGAAAATATGTTTTGATGATGTCAAATATCAAAAAGTTTTTCAATAATACCAAGAATGTTTTAAATATACTAAAATGTTTAAACAAGTTGATAAATTACTTCTATGTTGTTAAAAGTTGTTCAAAAGTAATCTAATAAGTGTTTCTTGTTAGATTATATATATTTTGATAAAGAATTAAGTTGGCATATGAAGAGAAAAGTGATTTTAAAGTAATGAAAATGTTTTTGGTCATTGAAGTTTAATGAAAAAGATAGTAGAGTTAATCAATTAATTGTTCAATTATTGATAACTAATCATTGATTAATATTAATTAATCAATTATATGAAAGATTAATGGAAAAGCCAACCTTTTGTTTCAAAAAAAAATTAATTAATCGATTAATAAGTGACCAATAATCGATTAGTTAATCGATCAATGTCAAAAGCTGGCCTTTTAGAACTAAATTAACAAGTCAATCAATCGATTGGTTAATCGATTAATGGATTAAAAACATATTTACTCTTGAATAAAGATATTATTATTAATTGACTGGTTAATCAATTAATTTATATTAATTTGTTAATAGTTTGATTAATTAGTGAAGTTTTAATTTTATGAAATTTAAATATAAATCAATTAATCGATTGGGTAATCGATTAATGTATTAAAAGCATATTTTTCCTTGAATAAAGATATTTCTATTAATCGATTAATTTATATTAATCTGTTAATTGTTTGATTAAATAGTAAAGTTTTAGTTTTGTGAAAGTCAAATATAAACCAATAGCTCAATGCTATCCAAATAAAGAAAGAGAGCAAATTCATAACTTGAGTTCTACAATCCTAAAGCCTCATTTTAGAGTTTTTCAACACCTATTACAACAGTTCAAATATTTAGGAATATAAATAAACAAAATTCGTTTGATTTTTCAACAACAAAACACCAAAACTCCATAACCCACTTCAATGAATCCCTTGCCTACATACCCATATTACAAAATTTACATATTTTATTAACTCATTTAGTCTATTTTAGCTTTAATCCTAATAAAGAATTAGATCACAAAAATATTGAAGTTAAACGATGACTTACATCTTTGAAGACGAGAAGGACAATTAAGGGAGTTAATGTTGATAGATAGAGCAAACGACGGTGACAACGATAATGGAGTCACTAAAATCTGTTGAAAAACAACAGAAAATGCATTTATCCAAGTCTGTGGTGGTCAGACAGAGAACAAAACGACTGTGTGAGAAATAAATCTGAAACTTAATGCATAGTTTAGGTTTAGTAAATTTTTGTGGCTTTTTATAGTAGTTTTTATTAAAATTCTCCATTAAATATACTTTTAACAGTGATTGCTAATAAAATTGCCATAAAAAGTCTAACATTTACCATACCAGATGTGAAGAGTTTGTACGGACATTTTATTAACAACCACCATTACAAGTATATGTAACTGAGTTTTAATAAAAACTGCCTTAAAAAGAATTAAACATGTACTATATATTTGAAGATAACATATATATTATCTTGAATTAAATAAATTAAACAGTAAGCTAGTATGCTAATGGTATTTAGTAATTTGTTACATTATCAATTTATTAGATAAATTAGACTTTTTGATGTATATTTTTTCGCAAAACATGCGCACTTTCAATTTCCTTTAAGGTACTCATTGCTGAACACGCAGCAAATTAAAGAAGGTAAAATTGATGTATTAATTTGTTGAGTTTTAAGCAATCTAGATGGCATCATTTTCAACTATACCAAAAGTTATATAATAATAGATTTATTCTTAAGATAACTTGGTACAATTGATCATAACAATAATAATTGACTTTAGAAAATATTCTATTTTGACTATTCATTACAAAATATTGTAACAGACTATTCTTTACATTTTATAGAAATCTCATCCCATCCGCATGCCAAGCGCTAAAAAGTATTAAAAAAGGATATGGATGAAAGGTGTGAAGCCTTTCAATCAGATGATGAAGCAACATCGTCTGAGCTTTATGAGTCATCTGGGTCATTTAAAGGGTGGGGAAGTGCCAATGGTTATGTTGGCAGCAAAGATCTAAACATAGATGATTAAAGCTTTCTTGTAGGTTCTCTACCTATAAGGAAAACTCTTCAACTGAGTTCTCCAATAAATCCATTATGTTTATCAATTCTTCTAGACGCTTGAGGAAGTATAGAAATAGCGAAGCAGGTATCGGGTATGGGAGAGTATGCTTATCCTCAAAATTATCACTTGATCTTTTCTGTGAATGAGAAGAAGAGCCTGAAGAGGATACCATTTTAAGAAACCTGAAAAGAGAGTAAGACAAAGACAACACAAAAGGAAACAAATTGAGAAAATAAAAGTGGAACAAAAAGTACAATAGATGAGTATTTAATATTGAGGAAAAGACAATTCGTAAGAGGTATATATTGCCCTTCCCTTATAATGGATAGAGATATGAGGAACCGAAGAGGCAAGAAACGTATAATTTCTTTCTACAGATAGGGCGATATGGTGGGAAAGTAGTAAGATTGACTTATAATGGCAGTTTTTTAAAACAGCCGTTATAAGTTCTTGGTGTCACTTTTAATGGTAGTTGTATGAAAAACTATCGTAAAAAGTTTCTAAACTATGGATTTATTTACGAATATGTTATCACTTTTTTTACGGTATTTTTACTTTTAACTGCTATGAAGCTGCAGCGTGATAAGTATTTTTCTAGTAGTGTACATCAAGATCTTGAAGAGTTTTAATAGCAAAAGTTTTCTAGATCTTCAACATTTTCACCAAATCTTCAACTTTTTAGTGAGGCTGACTGTGGTGACTAATAGTGGGTGTCGGCAGATGGACTTTATTAGAAGGAGCTTGAAGAGCTTTAATGAAAGAAACTTATGGATCTTTAGTTTCTACACCAAATCTTTTCCTTGTTCTCTCCAGATCTAATATGATACTTTTGATGAATGTGACCGATGTGGCTGATAGTGGATATAGGCTGAGAAAAGCAAAAAATAAATAAAAATTCAAGCAATTATCGGCAATTTTTTTAAAACCGCCACTTACAACGGGATGTAATTCACAATGCTCCCAAAATCACCGATACAAGTTACTTTTAACTGTCGTTATAAGCCTTTTTTATAGTAGTAGTATTTTCTTTATTTGATAAGAAGAAATTTTAACAAATATATAGTCTAAAAAGATAAAATTATTTTTTATCAAAATAATATTGAATATATTTATATATGAAGCATATGGGAAATTGTGGCAAACATTATATGAAAAAATGTATATCAATGATGGAATATTAATATTTTTTAATGTGATTATATCCAATAATTTTATACATAAGCGTGATTAAAAATTTTATAAAAAAATGCTATGATTTCTAAAATATAGATAAATTTATATCAATTTGATTAGTATAAATTGAACTGCATTAAAATAAATTTGTTATGATAATTATTTTGATTTTATAGGTGTATGTTCTTATTAGTTACTTATTAATAAGCATAAACTCATTTACATTTTGATTTCACTTGAATACTTTCGATTTTAGGTTATTAATTTACATATACATTTCGATTTCCGTATTTAAATTATTACAAGTCTTATAAGATGATAAATTTAACCAAACTTTCAAAAAGCCTTCCTCCTCTTTACAATAAGTTTCTTTAATTTTAATATAGACTCAGAAACAAAATAAACAATGAAATACTGTCATTGATCTCCTTCATTCAAAGTATATACACTTTAGAAAATTCTTTCCGATGTACAAAACAAAAACACATGAGAATTAAATTAATAAGACTCCTATTTAACATAGCTAAGTAAGAACTAACTCCCTAAGCAAAGCTTCCTTGCAATCACTATTAGAAAAAAAAAAAGCTTTCAAAGGCAATTAAAAGTGACATTTTATGACGATTTTACGAGCGACTTAAATTCTACTGCCTATATAAGTCTAACATGTAACCACAGTTTTAAAACAACTGTTAAATGTTAGACTTACATAAGGGATTTAATATTAAAACCGTAGTTATAGTGTAATATATTAAAGGAAATTATACTATTAACTGCAGTTAATGTATAATTTTTCCACAGTTGTTAGGAGCCATTTTTTAATTTTAAGCTTTACACGACGATTTTTTTAAAACCCCCGTGGAAATTTTTTTGAATAATTTATTTTATTTATTATTTTATGCACCTTGTGAAATGTCCTATTTTAAACTTTCAGAGTATATATTCGGAAGCATATTTAATTAGTGAAAGTATTACTTTGACCCCAAAATAAAAAATTTTAAATTTAATTATTGGGTGTTGTTTATTTGGTAAATTCCATATTTGCAGTTCAACTTTAAAAATTCATAACTAATTCTAAAAGAATGGTATATAGATGATTCAAACTCTAATAAAATTTATTTCATTAATTTTTAAGAAAAAAATATGAAATTAAACATTTACAAGCTCATTTAAATTCTAAAAATTTTAGATTTTATCTTATAAATTTAGAAATTTATTTATCTTGATATACACATTCAAATGAGCTTGTTATATATGAATTTAAAGCTTTGGATGTTTACTACATGCTCATAAAATTTTATGGATCAATTCTTTCATTTGCTAGGTCAAACTGGAGTCATAATATAACTGCTATAGGACCTATGTTTTACCGTTTCATTTTCTTCTTTTGATTCTCATAAGTTCATCCAACATTTATAAACCATCAACTTGGATTCTAATACAGTAATACAAATCATATAAGTGTACCATAATTAATTAATATATTTTTACCATATAAATAGGTACTTTACATAGCATTTACATACATGGAAATTCATAGCATATACTAAGACATCAATTACTTCATTTTCTTTCTTCTATATTTTATCTCTCCTTCATGCATATGTCTCTCATCATAATTGACCTATATTGGTTGGTTGTAGGAAGGTGAGATTCTAGGGAAACTCAGTAGCAAATAATACCAGTTAAATATGCCAGATGGATGCTAATGCATGATATATAATTTTATTAAACTTTCTATAGTTAGTGACATGCTATCAAGCTTTATGCTTTGAATAAAAATGCATGGCCATGAAAAACATGTTATACATAACATATTCAACATTATTTATCATGTCACACCATCATCCAATTATCATATACAAGTCAACATATAAGCATATCACATCAAGTACATAAAGAGGTAAGTTCAACACCTTAAAATTTTATTCATTTCTCTTTGCTCCCTTTATCTCCAACCAAACATTGGTTGCATGATCATCCTATTTAACTCATTTTCTTTGACATATTATGGCCCTAAACTTTGTATTATCTTAGCTTCATCATCTAGAGGCTTTAAAATAGGTTCAGATTCAGAAAACACTACATGTATAGATTCTTCTATTGTAAATGTTCTTTTGTTGAAAAGTCTATATGCTTTACTATGATTAGAATAACCAAGAAAATTACCCTCATCAGATTTAGGTCAAATTTACCTAGGTTATCTTTGTTGTTGTGGAAAAGCATTTGCTCCCTAATGTCCACTGGTGTGTGAGATTTAGTTTGTATCCTTTATAGAGTTCATATGGTGTCTTTTTGAGTATTGGTCTGACATATGCTCGGTTGTATATATAACATGTTATGTTTATAGCCTCTGCCCATAATACTTATAAGACACCATTGTCATTGAGCACTATTCTAGCCATGTATGTAAGAACTCTATTCTTTCTTTCAACAACTCTATTTTATTGTGGCATTCTTAGTGCAGAGAAGTTGTGATCAATTCCACAGTTATCACAGAATTCAACAAAATCATTATTTTCAAATTCTCCTTAGTGATCAGTCCTAATAGACACAATAGATATACCTTTCTTATTTTGTACCTTTTTGGCAAATACAACAAACACATTAAAATTTTTATTTTTACAATAAAGATATAAAGTCTAAGTAAATCTTGAATAATCATCAATTATTACTAAAGCATATAAATTTCCTCCAAAACTTTTAACTCTTGATGGACCAACCAAATCCATATGAAGTAATTGGAGTGGTCTTTCAGTTGAAACTTCCTTATTTGATTTAAACGATGACTTTACTTGTTTCCCTTTTTGGCAAGCAATTTCAATTTTAACTTTAGGTAAACTAACTACTAAATCCTTTTTAAACAATTTTGAAAGTTGATGCATGTTCACATGAGCTAGTCGCTTATTCCATAATCAGCTTTATTCATATTTGCTTAGAAAATAATTTTGAAGTGAATTTGATTTAATCATTTTCAATTTTCAAGTAATTGAAGTTGATGCATGTTCACATGAGCTAGTCTCTTGTCCAGTCTAGAAAATAATCTTCAAGCTATCTTTGTTGATTGGGAGATCTTACTTTCTTACTATTATGCATTCTTCTAAATCAAAAATAATCCAGTTGTCTTTATCGACAGTTTAACTTACACTGAATAGATTATGACACAATCCTTCTACATAACATACATCTTCTACTTTCACTCCTTTACTTCCTACTTCTCCAATTTTAGCAATCTTTTTGGATTGGTTTCCTCTGAAACTTACTTTGACTCATTCCTTATGATAAAGCTTGAGAAACTTTTCTGCATCTCCAGTCATGTGTCTAGAACATCTACTCTCAATGCACCATTTGTTATTTTTTGATGCTTTTAGACAGACCTGAAACAAAATTATTTAACTTTAGGTACCCAGACTTTCTTGGGTCCTTTTATGTTAGTTTGGACTACCTTAGGTACATACTTACCTTTAGGTACCCATTTTATTGTGTGCCATAAGGTCCATTCTTCTTGTGATAACAAGAGGCAGTGAAGTGACCCTTATGGTTGCAATATGAACATTAAGTAAATATATTTGAAGTATAAACAGAGTGTAAAAATAATGCAGGTATAATTTATTTATAATTTTTTCTTTCCTTTCTATATATCTAAGTTGGGATTATATCCTATTCTAGATTTATTAAAGACACATCTCTGATTTCCTAGTAAAATATTGAGTATTTCACTATTTTTAGTGAATTTTTCTAGAGTCTTGGTTAAGTTTCTATTTTTTTCAAAACCTTCACAATTAGTACATTTTGATTTAATCTCAAATGTCGTATTTTCCTTTTCTAAGCTCTTATTTTTCTTCTTAGAGGTTACTAATTCCTTTGCTAATCTAATAAATTCATAGTGTAATTCATTATATTCAGAAAGTAATTCATCGTAGATATGTTCATTATTTATTACCTCATCAGTCTCAGACTCGTGTTCTTCTTGAGCAACTAGACAAATATTTGCAAATATTTGCATTTTCTTCATTGTCACTATCTTCTACTTTTGATGAACTTTCTCCCTAGATTGATAAGACGAATGCTCTCCTTTTCTGGAAATTTTCTTTCTTAACTTTATCTCTCCTTAAAAGTTGAGGACATTCTGACTTGAAATGTCCTAACTTTTTGCATTCAAAATAGATGATATGAGACATATCTCATCATCTTCCAATTCTTCATCAAAATCACAATCTTCAGCTTTGAGAGTTATTCCTTTTCTGCACTTTTCTTTTTCTTTGATATCTTTCTTATGCTTTTGTTTGCTCTCATATTTGGCCAAGCTTCCAAACAATGTAGTGACAGACTTTATGGATTCTCCTTTGGCTTCTTCTATTGCAATGACCTTTAGCTCCCATTCTTTAGTAAGACCATCAAGTATCTTGTGTACCTGATCTTTTGGACTATATAATTGCCTAAGAGCCATTAGATGATTGATTAGGTGTTGAAACGTAACGTCCATATCCCAGATACTTTCTCTGTTAGTCATTCTGAATAGCTCAAACTCAATTTTGAGTGTATTGACTCTACTTTCTTTTACTCCAGAGGTTCCTTCATGAGAGATTTCAAGTACTTCCCACATCTCCTTTGCAATTTGTAGACTGGACACTTGGAAATACTCCTTCTGACTTAAGGCACATGTTATGATGTTGATTGCCTTATAATTGACTAATATCAACTTTTTGTCATCTTTATTGAACTCACTTAGTGCTTTAGAATTTTAGCTCTGTTGACAATTTTTGTTAAAATGTAGTTTTCATCCTCATTTTCTAGAATGTAAAATTTTCTCTGTTGAATCTTGGAGGTTTAGTTGTGAAGCTTCCTTCTAGCAGAACACTATCTCCAAAACCTACGATAACTTTAGGATCTCTCTTGAGATTGCTAGATCTCTTCTATGAGATCTACTTTGATATCAAATGCTAGTTTAGGCAAAAAGCACCCAAGATGGGGTGTATTGGGTGATTTAAAAAGTTTAAGCAAAATCTAAAGAATTTAACAAAAATAATATAATTAATAGAAGTAATAATAAAGATAGAAAAGATCTCACTAAGATGACACCAATCAATTTATACTGGTTCAGACTCAATTCTTATGATATTTCCAATCCTCAGAAACTTCATGAGATTTTTCACTATCTCCAAGGTTAGAACAGGCTCTTTGTGCCTTTAGTATAACAATTCTGCAATTGACTCCTTCAATTGCTCCCCTTTACTTCCCCGTAAGGTTATGATTATAACTTAAGAGAAACAATATCTTAAGCTAAAAGAATGAATGGAAAATTAAAACAATATCTCTTTAAGAGTATATATGATGTTACACATTGAAGATCAAAGATTGTGGGATTGTACAGAGAATGAAGATTAACTGAGAATGTAATAAATAGAGAAGTTGTTGTATCAATCAATTGGTTACATCTTCATTCAATGTCAAGTCCTTAAATAGCATTTACTTTGGTTGTAACTGTTAGACTCAACTTTGTAACCATTGACGTGAAGGCATGGTTGGTCATTGATGGGTAGGTAAGCATTTAATGCATTACCAAAAGTAGAAAGTTTCTGTTTCCTAGACTTCACCATTTCGAATGCATAGCCTTTTATGAATAAACTCAAACAAAAGATTTGTTAGTCGTTAAAGTATTGATTGAGAATATAAACTAATTAGTAAATGACTATTTATCTAAGGATTTAATCTCAATCATATGGTTTTTCAAAATTGAATTATATGTTTTATTAATCGATTAATTTTGAACAATGTGTGAGATGAAGAACAAAGCATCATTTTGATCTAATTTTCCAAACATATACAAAGTTCTTTTCAGGGAGAAGAGTTTTTTAAATGATTTGTAAAGAAGAATAATGAGAAACATAAGCATATTATCATTTAAATTAGTCATTTGAGATATAAAAATTAGTCATTGGAGGAAAGTGTATTTCCAATTAGAAGAGGATAACATAACCTTCGTTTTCTTTTCTAATTCATCCAACTCAACAAGATCAATCACTTTGCTGCAAACAACATTGTAAAATATACAAAACTAGTAATAGTGCTGCAATCACTTTGCCTCATACATTGATCTTGGTATTGTATTGCTTACATGAATGACCTCACCTTACTCAACAACTAGAGCAATTTTGTCAAACTAGAATCGGTCCAACCATTTCTCATTTTCAAATTCATCAATCGCAACACAAATTTTAACCTTGTGTGCTCATCTTTACTTCCTGAGTACAATGGTGCCTCAGCATCATTTAACAAACTTTCACGTATATAAGAGTACTTTGGAAAGGATTCAGCTCTTATATCATGAAATATATCCGAAATTCTATCGATAAAGTTATCATTCACAACTTTCTCACGCAAAAGAGTTCTCCTAATGTCACAGTGACAAATCTAATTTGTATATCTTAAACTTATGTCATAACATATAAGATGCTCTCTTATATCAGAAATAGACAATCTGTTACAATTGACACAGGGATAGAAGAACAACCCATCCCTTTTCTTCAAAGCATTCCTTTGAACAAATTCAAGAAATGTTTCAACCCCATCTTTATATTCCTTAGTAATACTCTTAACTTTCATCCAACTACGATTCATTATTCTATTAAATGTAGACAATCTCAAATGGAAACCAAGTCCATCAAATCTATTAAGTAGGAACCAACATTTTTTATAAGCTAGTTAACAAACTAAAAGTACAATTGATATCCCGCAATATATCTTTCAATTTATAACAAAGAAATTAAACAATAGAACTATTGACAAAAGCACACACATATCCAAAAAAATTGAAAACGTACCCACAAATAAATAGGAACCAATGTAACAAACTAAAACTATAAAGATCATGTCTTCAATACAAGGATGATAGCCCATAAGATGTAGTATAGCTTATAAACAACAAACATCCAAAATAGCAAAGAAAATGAGCAAATAACAAAGTTAAATGGTGACTTAATGCACTGACGACGTAGAATGATGATAGAGATGATAGTGTACGACTTTATTGACAAAGATAGGCACCAAAAAATATGAGAAAAACGCTGGGAAATAATGTTCATGTAAGTTTGTCGTCGTTCAACAGAGCAATAGAACACACAATGCTGTGAAAAAATAAAAGTGAAATTGTACTCCGCTGAAGGAATTTTGAAATCTAGTGAAATTTTACACAGTGGTTATACACTAAAACCTCAGTAAAATTAATTTTTAACATCGGTTCAACTAAGAACCGCTGTTAAATGATAATTTAACAACGATTTTAAATAAAATTGCTGTTAAAATGTTTTAAAAATATGACTTATTTACGAATATGTCACCGTTGTTTTTTTTATAGCTTTTTTTCTTTTAACAACCATGAGATAGTGTCTTGATAAGTGTTTTTTCTAGTAGTGAATAAATCCCAAGTCATCAATTTCATAGAGTTTGCAAGTCCTGATTTCTCTAAGGTCAAATTACTTTCATAATCTAACTCTTTGGAAGCTCCTGGAATTGACAGCATCAACCGAAATTGTTCTATCATCTCATCTTCCCCTTTTAGAAGAGTGGAGCAGAATGACCATAGAAGCTGAATTGGATCAGTCCTTAAAAGTAACGTTGAACATGACGTCCATCGGGAAGTCGAACACCAAGTCTGCATTGAAGGTTTTTATCACCCTTGGGTTCTTCAGGCAACCGAGGATACCTTGAAGGCGACACAATTTCTTGTTTCATTTCTTCATTACTTTCTTCGTCTTTTATTTTAGGTGGGTTAGAACAACTTCCTCTCAGAGGTTTGTGTGACAAAGTATTGTGATAATTCTTAGGGCCAACATCTAGGAATGGTAGTAGACCTTCAAATAAGCTCAGGTTGAACCATTCCACACCAAATGCGCATCTTTTGGCCAGTGATGGGATCAATTATGAACACTACATGATCTAAGTCCAGTCGATCTGTAATAAGTGTATGCCTTTCTACCTTCAGTGGTATCATCATATGCTTGCCAAATATAAAATTTGTGCTAATGGACTCAGAGACAGCTTCATTGGCCCAAGTATCTCGATTAAGCATATGTGAGCTGAATTCTTTGGGAGATTGTATGTTCACTAAAAGCCATTTATTCTCGGTGGAAGCAACAACTTATGCTTCATAAAATGGACCAGTGAACATCAAATGAAAAGGGGTGGGGGGGCGAAATAGAGAGGCAAGATTATTCTCCTGAGAACTCTCTTCTGTAGAGATGGAACCTTGGTCCTTAGACTCCCATGCCCGTGGACGTTTCATTTCCTCTTCAAAATTATGGAATAAACTACTCAATATTGGATCCTCATAAAGGGTTTCCCTCTTAATAGGTAATGGAGGGCGTACTTCACTTGCAAGGTCACCAGTAGTCCAGGAATCGACATCGTTTGAAGAAGGGTTGTGTGGTGATGATAGCTGTGGCCCTACCCCACCTTCGTTACAAATAAAAATAATCCCTCAAAAAATGGCTAAGAATGACGAGATAACGATTTGTTGATCGTTCGCGAACAATAATCCGTCCATAGTTTCTCTCCGTCTAGTGATTTCTGTGGAGAAAATATTGCCAAAAAAAATAGAAAATATAAATTACTATTTATAGATTACGACGAGAAACATTAAACTATTTATAAAGTCGTGGAAACCAAAAAAACAATAATAATTCAGATTCAGATTCATTTTTAAATCCTAAGATGATGATAAGATGATATAGCTAGTCTAACTTATTTTATTGGAAGTAAATAAATGTAAAAGAACCTAGAAAAGATGATGATTGTACAAAGATACAAATATCATGAAATTCAAATACGAGTATAACAAAGTGAAACCTTCAAATTAAAAAAATGAAATAAAATAGAGAACGCAAAATTTTCACAAGTAAGTAAATTGATGCAATCCACAAAAGTGATCAAAAAAATATGAAACAATTGAAAAAGAAAAGAGGAAATAATTAATAATACAGAAGCTTAAAAACGACCGACAATAATACCTCTCAAATTCTTGCAAGGTGAGATGAAAATTCCGATATAGATTAAGAACGCAGATCTGGAAAAAGGGAAAAAAAATTTAGTTAACAAAAATAAATAAATACTTATTTGAATAAATAAGAAAAAAAAGAAATAAAAAAAGTATCTCTTTTCTTCAGAGATCCGAGATGACTCACTTGAATGCGTAGTAGAGAAAGAATACTCGTGACTGAATGAATGAAGTTTTGAAGGAGCTTCCAGAATAAAGAATACTCGTGTTTGATTTTTAACAAAAGTGAGTATTAAGGCTTCTCGTGGATTTTTAAATTGAAATAGGAAAATTTATTAATTACCTTTTTATTAAATAAGATAAAAATTAATATCTTAAACTGATAATATTAATTATCTCATTATCCGTTTTTGAGATCAGATAGGAATAGGATAACGTTTATTAATGTTTAAAATATTGCTTTCTTTTGGCCTACCAAGAATATTGCCTCACTTATTACCATATCTTACTATTTGATGTAATTTTTTCTCTCACATTAAGTTATCATTCATTTAAAATAAACTGTATTTCATTTGTTTTCAAATATAGGCTAATCCAATTTTAAATTTGTTGTTATAAAAGATACATTTTATTTTTAGATATATTCTTTGAATATAAAAACTGGCGGAAGAAAAATAATCTAAATATTATTTCTCTCATGAATATTTTTTTTTGAGGTTTAGAGTATAAAGAGATTAATCTCGATACTAAATCCCATATTTGTTAAATTTATCATATATTAAGATGGAATAGGAATTGGATATGACCATTTAAACGAAATAACAATTATTAATGTTATATTTTATTTAAAGTGTTGAAGGGCAGAATAATAAATAGAAAAATTTGAAGTGTTAATTATCCTTTGTCAAACTGATAATATTATTTATGTTACAAATATTTTTGCACATGTGGATGCCCATAAAACTTGTACCTCTTGGGATTCCTCTTAGGATTCCTTCTCCCCTTTATGCCATAAATCTATAACTTCCTCAATGAATGACTTGAGAGGGGTTTCTTATGGTTAATGGCATTTTATTCCTCTTTAATCTTTTGTAACCTTATGTTTAGTCTTTAATGGATGTGGCCTATAAATAGTGGCTATGTAGAAGGCATTTGGACAAGTGAATATACTAGCATAAAGAGGAATTCTCTCTTGTCCCTCTATTTCTCTCATCTCAAAATTCTTGTCTTGTTATTCTTTCTATTCTCTCACTTTCTTATTTTTATAACACGTTATCAGCACGACATTGCTCTGAAAAATTTAAGGTATGGATTCCTTATCAATTCATATACTATTATGTTCAATTATGTACAAATGATATTAGTTTTCTCTTTATATAAGTATCATATATGTTTTATTTTCTATTATCATCTTACTTAATTATTATGGGCAAATATTATTTTTATATATTTGTTATATATTTTACCGTTATTTATTATTCTTTTATATCCATTTTAATTTTTGTTGTTAGATATGTGTGTGTGGGTTATCTTTATTGTATTTTATTCTTATATAAAATATTGTGTTATTCTAATTTTTCTTCTTCTTTTGATATATTGATATAATATTATGATTGATTCTCTATTTATATATATTTACATATATGTGTTGTTTACATGTTTCCTTCTCCCTATATATTGTTTACATTTCCAATTCCCCTCCCTATATATTTATTAATTTATATTTCAATTGATTTATTTATCTTTTTTTGTATTCTTAGCATTATTATATATTTACTACAGTTATATAATGTTCACTTATTTATATTATGAAATACTTATACTATATTACTATTTATATATGTGATTTATGTTATTTCTAATTCTATGTATTGTAACATATTATTTATGGTATTTTTATGTTATTTAATTTATTTTGTTACATTTATTTATATTTATTTAATTTATATTACTTATTTTATTTATGTTACTTCTATTGTAGTATTATTTTCTCTATATTATTTATGTTGTTTCCATTCTTTTGTTTTGTTTATTTAATTGCTTATGTATTACTATATATATTTTATAGTTATTTATTTTTTTATTTTTTTTATTTATACCATTTATATTTTGTTACTTTTATTGAATTTATATTTATGCTGAATATATATTGTTTATTTATTTATGTTTTTATTATCATATTTTTCTAATGAATTTTATCAGAATTCTAATTATTATTATTATTTTAGTTCGATCTATAGCTAATCTGACGAAACTCGAGTTTACTGCTCTTGACATCTCGGGAAAAAATTATCTATCTTGGGTTTTAGATGCTGAAATCCACTTAGATGCCAAAGGTTTAGGAAATGCTATTTTACCTAGAAATGAAGCAAGCAATCAAGACAAGGTTAAGGCCATAATTTTCCTTCGCCACCATTTACATGAAGGGCTAAAAACTGAATACCTAACGGTGAAAGATCCGTTAGAATTGTGGAACAATTTAAAAGAACGATATGATCACCAAAAGACGGTAATCTTGCCCAAAGCTCATTATGAATGGCTGCATTTGAGGATGCAAGACTTTAAATCTGTATCTGAATATAATTCAGCTGTTTTTAAAATAAGTTCTCAACTGAAATTGTGTGGTGAGAAAATAACAGATTAGGACTTATTAGAAAAAACTTTTTCAACCTTTCATGCTTCAAATGTGCTCCTGCAGCAGCAATACCGTGAAAAAGGTTTTAAAAGGTATTCTGAGCTAATCTCATGTCTTCTTGTGGCTGAACAAAATAATGAGTTGTTAATGAAAAATCATGAGATCCGTCCCACTGGATCAGCTCCATTCCCTGAAGCGAATGTGACTGAACGCACTGATTTTTATGCCCGTGGTCGTGGTCGTGGTCGCGGTCGCGGTCGTGGCCGTGGTCGTAGTAGGGGACGTGGCAATTACCGTCATCATGGTGGTGGAAGTAATTATAATCCAAATACCCACCAAAAGAAGAAATATAATGAAGGGCAGAAAAAAAACAAGGGTGGTCCCTCAAAAACTTTGGAAAATTTATGTTATAGGTGTGGTATGAAAGGGCATTGGTCGCGTACCTGTCGTACGCCTGAGCATCTAGCAAAGCTTTATCAAGCCTCTATAAAAAATAATTCAAAGAACATTGAAGCAAATATGACTTTCTAAGATGATGATGTTGAGGCAAATTTTGCATACAAGAATAATGATACCAATGAGCTATATGATGACCTTGATGCTATGGCACATTTAGAAGTGGCTGATTTCTTTGAGAATCATGATTAGAGAAATAAATTTAATTTATGTTTTATCTATATTTTATCTTAATTTAGTTATGCTTTATTTATGTTTACTTTTATTTTCTTCTTTTAAGAGCATTATTACTAATAATATATTTTGATACATTTATTTTCTTTTGATGAAGAATATGGATGTTCCTTTCTCTTTTATTGGGCACAAGAATGAAGATATATGTCTCATAGATAGTGCTACAATACATACCATACTCAAAGATAAAAAAATATTTTTCTCATTTGACAATGAATGGTGTAAGCATCAATACTATAGTGGGTAATACAAAACTAATTGAAGGCTCCGGAAGAGCAATGATAATATTACCCAAAGGGATAAATTTTGTAATTAAGAAATTTGTTAAGTTTTAAAGATATCCGCCGAAATGGGTATCATATTGAGACTATAGATAAGAAAAATATTGAATATCTATATATTACAATTGTTAGACATGGAGAAAAATGTGTTCTTGAAAAAGTACCTGCATTATCTTCTGGTTTGTACTATACAAATATTGGTATAATTGAAACAAATGCTACAGTAAACCAGAAGTTTACTGATAAAAATACATTCATTATTTGGCATGACCGGTTAGGCCATCCCGGATCAACTATGATGCGAAGGATTATTGAAAATTCACATGGACATCCATTGAAGAGCCAGGAGATTCTTCAATTTAAAGATTTTTCATGTGTTGCTTGTTCTCAAGGCAAACTAATTACAAGACCTTCATTAACAAAAGTTGGGGTAGAATCCCCTGCATTTCTAGAACGTATCCAAGGAGATATATGTGGACCTATTCATCCACCATGTGGACCATTTAGATATTTTATGGTTTTAATAGATGCATCTACAAGATGGTCACATGTGTGCTTGTTATCTACACGTAATTTAGCATTTGCTAGATTACTTGCTCAAATAATTCGATTAAGAGCACAATTTCCAGAATATGCAATTAAGATAATTCGTCTTGATAATGCGAGTGAGTTTTCATCACAAAAGTTTAATGATTATTGCATGGCAACTGGAATAACAGTAGAGAAATTTGTTGCTCATGTCCACACTCAAAATGGTTTAGCGGAATCATTAATTAAACGCCTACAATTGATTGCTAGACCAATACTTATGAGAACAAAACTTCCCATTTCAGTTTGGGGACATGCAATTTTACATGCATCAACAATTATACGCATCAGGCCAACAAGTTATCATAAATTCTCCCAATTACAATTGACTTTTGGTCATGAGCCAAATATTTCTCATCTTAGAATTTTTGGATGTGCGG
This sequence comes from Leucaena leucocephala, assembly GCA_037074615.1. Classification (NCBI taxonomy): domain Eukaryota; kingdom Viridiplantae; phylum Streptophyta; class Magnoliopsida; order Fabales; family Fabaceae; genus Leucaena; species Leucaena leucocephala. The sequence continues at coordinate 17,875,647 of CM073515.1, read as the reverse complement.
TATTTGTCCCAATTGGTCCACCACAGCGCACAAAGATGGGACCTCAGAGAAGGTTAGGAATATATGTTGGTTATAAATCTCCTTCTATAATCAAGTATTTAGAACCGTTAACAGGAGATTTATTTACGGCACGTTTCGATGATTGTCATTTTGATGAGACAAATTTTCCAACATTAGGGGGAGATAATAAGCAGCTGGATAAAGAAATCACATGGAAAGCATTATCGTTGTCTCATTTAGATCCTCGAACACAAATATGTGAGCTTGAAGTTCAAAAAATAATTCATTTGCAAAATATTGCAAATCAACTGCCAGATGCATTTACTGACTCCAAGAGAATTATTAAATCTCATATTCTAGCTAAAAATACTCCAATTCGAATTGATGTCCCAGCAGGACAAGTAGCAAGTGCAAATAAAACTAAACCATGTTTGAAGCGTGGTAGACCAATCGGTTCCAAAGATAAAAATTCTAGAAAGAAAAGAGTAAACAATCAAGATAGTCAAATTGAGGCGGCTGGTCTTATAGGAGATACCCAGGACATAACAAATCAAAAGACCCCAGAAGAGGTCCAGGTACCTGAAAATAATAAAGAGATCTCGATAAGTTATGTCAATACGAGAAAAATGTGGAACCGAGAAAATATAGTCGTCGACGATTTTTTTTCATACAATGTTGCTGTTGAAATAACTAATCAAAGTGAGGATCTTGAACCTAGGTCAATTGAAGAATGTAGACATAGAAATGATTGGCCAAAATGGAAAGACACAATTCAAGCAGAATTGAATTCACTTTCAAAATGTGAAGTTTTTAGACCTGTAGTCCAAATACCAAATGGTGTTAAACCAGTTGGATATAGATGGGTTTTTGTGCGAAAATGAAATGAGAAAAATGAGGTTGTTAGATATAAAGCACGACTTGTGGCACAAGGCTTTTCGCAAAGACCTGGCATTGATTATGAAGAAACATATTCTCCTGTGGTGGATACAATTACTTTCAGATATCTAATCAGTCTGGCAATGCATGAAAGACTTGATATGCGTCTAATGGATGTTGTTACAGCATACTTATATGGTTCTTTAGATACTGAAATTTATATGAAAATCCCTGAAGGATTTAAATTGCCTGAAGCATGTAAGAATCCTCGAGAAAATTATGCAATTCGTTTGCATAAATCCTTATACGGATTAAAACAATCTGGAAGAATGTGGTGTAACCGTCTAAGTGAATATTTGTTGAAAGCAGGCTATAAAAATGACTCAATTAGCCCATGTGTTTTTATAAAAAGGAACATATCAGAATTTGTTATAATTGCTGTCTATGTGGATGACTTGAATATAATTGGAACTCCTGAAGAGCTTCAAAAAACAGTGGATTGTTTAAAGAGAGAATTTGAAATGAAAAATCTTGGAAAAACAAAGTTTTATCTTGGTTTAAAAATCGAGCACTTAACAAATGGAGTGTTTCTTCATCAATCATCTTATATTGAAAAAATATTAAAGCAATTTTATATGGATAAAGTACATCCATTAACTACTCCAATGGTTGTGAGATCGCTAGTTAAAGAAAAAAATCCTTTTCGCCTTCAAGAGAAAAATGAAGAACTTCTTGGTCCAGAAGTACCATATCTTAGTGCTATAGGGGTACTAATATATCTTGCTAATTCAACACGACCTGATATTGCATTTGCTGTGAGTTTATTGGCAAGATTTAGTTCTTCTCCAACAAGAAGACATTGAAATGGAGTTAAACATATATTTTGATACCTTTGAGGGACAATTAATATGGGATTATTTTATTCTAATGAATCTGGATCACAATTGATTAGTTATACAGATGCAGGATTTTTATCAGATCCACATAAAGGTAGATCTCAGACAGGATATTTATTTACTTGTGGAGGTACAGCTATATCTTGGCGTTCGATAAAACAAACTTTATCAGCTACCTCATCAAATCATGCAGAAATCATTGCAGTTCATGAAGCAAGTCGAGAATGTATTTGGCTAAGGTTAGTAATCCAACATATCCAAAGAATGAGTGGTCTACTTCCAGAACAAGAGATTCCAACAGTATTATATGAAGATAATACAGCATGCATAGCTCAATTGAAAGGAGGATATATCAAAGGAGATAGAACAAAACATATTTCTCCAAAATTCTTTTTCACTCATGATCTTATGAAGAATGGTGATATAGATGTTCAGCAAATTCGATCATGTGACAACCTTGCAGATTTGTTTACCAAGACACTACCAACTAAGCCATTTGAGAAGTTAGTGTATGGTATTGGAATGCGTAGATTCAAAGACATAAATTGACAACGTCATCAGGGGAGTAAACACGTACTTGATGTACTCTTCATTTTAAGGATTTTGTTTTTCACTGGGTTTCCCTGAAATTTTTTTTTGATAAGGCAACCTAAATAAATATTGTGTACTCTTTTTCCTTCGCTAGGTTTTTGTCCCAATGGGTTTTTCCTAGTAAGGTTTTAATGAGGCATAATATCTGTCATGGACATCCAAGGGGGAGTGTTACAAATATTCTTGCACATGTGGATGCCCATAAAACTTGTACCTCTTGGGATTCCTCTTAGGATTCCTTCTCCCCTTTATGCCATAAACCTATAACTTCCTCAATGAATGACTTGAGAGGGGTTTCTTATGGTTAATGGCATTTTATTCCTCTTTAATCTTTTGTAACCTTATGTTTAGTCTTTAATGGATGTGGCCTATAAATAGTGGCTATGTAGAAGGCATTTGGACAAGTGAATATACTAGCATAAAGAGGAATTCTCTCTTGTCCCTCCATTTCTCTCATCTCAAAATTCTTGTCTTGTTATTCTTTCTATTCTCTCACTTTCTTATTTTTATAACAATTTATCTCATTATCTCTATTTAAGATGAAAAATGGATAGGATAACAATTAATAATGTTTGAAAATGTTGCATTCTTTTGAATTTGTAGTATAAAAAGTATGGTTCACCAGATATATTTTAGTAACTAACAAATTATTAATTGAGGTGGTAAGCACCAACGGCCTCAACTTTATAAAAAGGAAAAAAATACTAACTTATATTATTATGAATATAAAGAGGCTCTTGTCACTTAAATAGATAGTTAGAAAATATAATATTGTTAACAATATGACCTGGTTAATATTATAAAAAATACTTTATATAGCTATATGGATAGCAAGAGTTTTTACCATTATATATACACTTTTTCCCATTTGGTTTTATTCTAGATATTTTAGAGCTTGTTGGGATCAAGATCTTATGAAGACGTTTTTCCTACCAGCTTGGAGGAATAATGCAGACTTAATGGCGATTATGTCTACCATCTTGGGAAGCAAATTCTAACTTAGGACGCTATATGCAAAGGAATAACTAGGCTATGCATATCTAATAATAATTATACTGACAAACTTGAAGATAATGAATATAATTATAAATTTGATTATATGGAATAACAAAATATCATAAGGCATGGTATATTATGTCATGAAATGTTATCATATTGCCTTACAAAAAATTACAAGGTATGTCATACAATGTTATCAAATGTTATCATATGGCTCTATAAAATTTTACTGGGTATGGCATAAAATGTCATGAAATGGTATCATATGGCCAACAAAATAACATCAAAGAGATACCATGCCTGAGTAATTACAAAGTGCCTATAACAAAAGATAGTTTTCCTTCCAAGTAACAACATACTAAGAACCAAAAACTATATTCATAATCACTTGCTTGCGCAGCATAGGTGGACATTGAATTACTGCCCTTAGCTTAGCCACATCATTCATGAGGGAGCAATAAATTTTGGAGATCTTATCTTCCTCACATCTAGCATCAACAATCATTGTCAAAGTTTCTTCCCTTGAAATTTGTGAGGCATATCTATCTTTAAATATTATATTCCATTTACTCTTAGCATTTGCAATGAATTCTACATTCTATACAATCATATGTATTTAGAAATGATCTTTATCTTTAGCATTTCTCTTTTTTGTCCTCTTATTGCTTTCACTATTTGCTTCTAGATAATGGTTATTAAGTGGGTGATTTTCCATATTGATTGAGAAATACTCTAAAATGAATTCATTTTGAGAGGTAAGTTTATCAACCTCATTAACATAATCAACAAATTCTTGAGAATTTAAATGTCGTCACTTCTTCATATTTGAAGGAGTATCACCCTTATCTCTATTGGCTCTATTATTTCCATAAAGAGCTACGATCTTCTTATAATTAGGCAGAGAGGTGTATTTCTCTAAAGGACTACTTTTGGTTTAACCTGTAAAATACTTTTCATACAATTAGGCACTTGCACAGTGGATTTGAAGCTAGAAGGATTAGTGAATTGTCAAAGCTTCTATTGAGCATTCAAGAGGATTTGTGTTCATTAGCAGGATTCAGTTTATGTTCTGCTGTGATTGGTGGGTGCATTAAGACTTCACAGGAATCTTTATAAGAGTTTAAAAGCGTTAGATACTAGATCAGAGGCACAAAGCAAAAGGTCGGAGTATGTTTGCTCTTTTAGGAAGTGGATGGGTATTGATTACACATAAAAAAAAGCATGTGATAAATATCAAAACACTGGCCACACAACTTGATCATAAATAAAAAATAGACATACAAATAAAAACAGCATGATCCATATACTTAATCTAAACATTAGTTTGTATATCTAAAAATCGATATGATTCACCTCAATTAATTGATCATAAACTTGGTCATTAGCTTCCCATCTATTAGTGGATATTTCATGAAAAACCACTTGTACTTCCTTTGAATATGTCATAAATTTTAGAAAAAAATTTCTTCAAAGTGTTTCAAAGATTTTTAACCTTTTCTTTCTTAAATCCAAGCAAGGCACTCAGTAGATGTAAATGTTCCATTAACCTTGTTGCTAATATCAAGTTCATGTATAAATGCATCAATCAAGGCATCATCTATCTTAGAGCTCCAAATCAAAGTCTTATAAGTACTTCTAGTCTTTGGAGCCATACTAATATAATTTAAATCCAAATAAAACACCATATAAGTAAACAACATCCTGAAAAGGATACATCCAATAAAGTTCAATATCAAATAAATACATTAATCTAAAACTTTATTGCTTACTGAAAACATTTTCTGATTATTTTGGGTTTAAGCTAAAACTTTATTGCTTACTGAAAATCATTTTCTGATTATTTTGGGCTTCAGCTAAAACTTTATTGCTTACTGAAAAACATTTTCTGATTAATCTAAAAAGTTGTTTGAATATATAAGTAAATCTAATTTGTGTTATTACATTTTGCAGGCAATGATTCATGAACTAGGAATCCAAGATAACAAAGTAGACTTTAAATCCCTTGGTAAATTTCCAAAGGATCAGGAGGTTTGATACACTCCTTACAAGTTATTATGAATTATCATGTCATGACATTGCAATTTAAAAAGTGTCCTGACTGGAAAGTGATTTGGGTGCTACTCCTTGTCACAGGAAGTTATGCTGTCATCAGAACAAGATTCTTTCATCAAAGCCAACTGGCATTGTATATGATTCAATTATTTCATGATTTGACTGGTTATAGAGGACAAGGCCAAATTTGTCGACAATTATTCCATTTTGTCCAAACATGTAACCTTGGTAACAGAAATGAGCAAGATAGTTCAAGAGAGAAAGCTTATGTTAGTTTCAGAAGTAGAACAGGAGTTGACTTGTAATGGAGGGTAAGGGGATGCTTTTGAGGTATATGCTGTTTGTTTTTAATTATTGAAACCCTATTACTTCCTCTCGCTTAAGCTTTTTTGGGCAATAAAATAAACATATATAACGAGTTACTCTTTAGCCTAGAAACCAGTAGTATAACCAGGAATCAACAAGTCAAAATCACCATATCGTGAAAAATCACAAACTAATAGAAAAAAAGTCAAAAGCACTTTTCATTCAGACATAGAAATCGGGTAGATATCAAAAACCAATAGTATATTCCCACCTGAGTAAACTCATATAACCCTAAAGAAATGAAATGAACCATAAATAACTAGAGATATAGAAGTAGTGGAAGAGATATTTAACAAAAAAAAAATGGAGAAGAGTGGAAGAGCAAAGCAGGAGATCGTTGTCTCCTTTGACAAAAAGGAGAAAGAAGGGAAATTTGACAAAATACATGCAACAATGAAAATAATCTCAAAAGGAAGAGATGATCGATGGAAATAGTTATAACATTCGATAGACTAGAGAATAGTAGTGAAGGGAGACAGCAAAAGAGCAAAGAGGCTTGCAAGATGAAGCAATCCAGAGGAGACAACAAGAAATAGCAGAGGGCTTTCAACTTGCGACTAGAATAGGAATAGGGTTATCTGCATTATAACAAAAAAGGATAATGTTGGGATACTGGAAAAACTCATGAGCATATTAGTTAAATTATGCAAAAATAGTACCCCCTCTCTTTCAAATTTCCTCAATTTTAGCGGAGAGTTTCTGTCAACGAAGGAAGGAAAATCATAATATTTTTATCAAACTAAACAATAAAAGGGGAATAAAATCCCTCCTCTCCTCTTCTCTCATCTCCCCCAAATCCCTCCTACTAAACAAGTTGTTAATATCATTTTGTCTTATGTCAAAAAAGAAATAATATTTAAATAAAAAGATATTAACCCACAAATAAAATTAATATTTATATATAAATCACATATAATTTAATAAAATATAATATAAAATATGAATTTGATATGTCGCTATATTTTCACTTAAAATGATTATGTTCTTGCTCAATAAAAAGAGAAAAAAATAAATTTTAATTTGGTCTGACTCATTCAAAATTTTTAACCAAATTAATTATAAAAACTATATATCAATTTACTAGTCTGCTTCGTCTATTTTGTTAAGTTTTAGTGTTATAAAAAGGATATCCAATCTATATACCCACACATATACTTAGACCTAACGTGTGTTTTGATATTATTTTAAAAAATAATTTATAAAAAAATAGTTTTTAGACAATTTTTAGAAAATAATTTTGGAGCAAAGCTTATGAGAAAATTTTTTTTTGGATAAATGAGTACTTTGATAGCTATTACTAGAAAGACTTTTATAATTAAAAAATTATTAGAAAATGTATAATTTTATTAAAAATAGAAGAGATGAGAGATGATGAAAAAAAGAGAAAAGAGATGAGAGATGATGTAAGAAAAAATAAGGGTAAAATAGTAATTAGATAGTTCATAAACTCTTTTACTGTTCTAGAAATTAATCTCAATAACTTATCTAAAATCTTAATTTTAAACTATAATTTAACCTAAAAGTACTTATAAATAAATATAACTATTTATTTTAAAAAAAATTAAATTAAAATTTAAGTTAAAAATCCTTTTAAAATTTTAAATTCTAAAATTTACACACCTCACCCTAATCCATATAGACTTCAAAAATTTTATAAAGTCAATTCAAATTCTTTATATATAATAACTATGGATTATTTCTTCCACTTTCACATAATAATTTTCAATCCACAAGCCTAGCTTCAGATTCTCTCTCTATTTACTTGGGAAGGTACCTCGCAGCTTCTTCAATCTTATTAAGTCTTATACACATTCGTATTTGTGGAGGGAGACTAAGTCACCTACCTTCTCCACATGCCTGACATGATGACGTGTCCGACTAACCTTTGTGACGTCAACATGACATGGCTGGCGTCTTCAGGGATGCTTCCTGGAACCATGCAAGAAGCACTGTAGATAGATACATCCCCTCTTTTGCTCCATAACAAACGACACCGTTTGAGTTAAATCAAGTTTTTTTTTAAAGGCTTCTAGAAGCTCTCGCTCTCTGTATAAGATGCCAACCCCTCTCTTTGTTTCTTATTATCTTGCTTTTGAATAGTATGACAATCACAAATCCCTAAATTGACAATTACATATTATTTTTATAGTCTACTTCTCCTCTGTTTCTAATAAATATAAATTTTAATAGATTAATTTTTTAATTTTAAATATAATATAATATTTTATTTTATTTTTTTTCTCAAATTTATAATATTTTTTATTAAACTCTACTTATTAATTATACATAGTAAAAAAGCTTTTTATTATGAGAGTAGTTTTGCAATGTAAATTATTAAAAATAGTATATTAGAAAAATCAATACATATTTTTATAAATAATTAATTTAATTAATTATTTAATATTATTAAATTAATTATCTATTTTTTATATTTAAAATATGAGAGAATAATAATACTGTGTTATAGAAATAGAAGTTGACCCCATTAAATTTTTTTGTGGGGATAATTCAACGCGTTTTGGATTTTTTTAACTAAATAAAGATAAGTCTCTATCGTTAGAAAATTACTTTATATATACTGTTTGATTTATGTAAAATACAAGTCTTTCAAAAGTTCTTTTTCTTATAAATAGAAATATTTTTTGACTCTCAAGATAATTTTTTTTAGCTGACATTAATTTAATGCAGTTTAAAGTAAAACCAGTTGTACTGGTAGGGCTAAATTAGTAGACTTATGTAATATCTTTTCCCGGATATTCCTTTTTATCTTCATCTAGTGGTTACATAAAAGATAAAATAAAAAAAATAAAAAAAAATAAATTTTAAAATCTTAAAGCAAGAATTACTACAAATATGTTATTATTTATTTTACAATAATAATAAATAAATTGAAGAAATAAGTAAAAAAAATGATAAATCAATTTTCTAAAAAAAAATATTGCAAGATAAATTGAAAGACTTGCGCTTTAAAGTATTAAATAAAACATTTTGTACCTTTTTTATTTAAAATAATTTGCTAGACTAAAATATATGTTTCATTATTTAAGTTTAAATTAAATTTTAATTTAATCTCTTAAATGTATAAAGTATATTTAGTTCCTTTTTTATTAACATTGATAGTTCATTACCAAAAAATATTAATTCAATAATTTTAAATAGTCACTTTATAATAAATTGGTTACAATTAATTGTTTAGGTACATGGGTAGTAATAATAAAAATTTGTAAGAGGTTTTATTTTATTCTTAAATATAAAGTTTTAATTTATTTTATTTTTAAAATTTATAATTTTTTTAAATTTTGTATTAATTACACATTATTAAAAGGCTTTCTATCCATCAATAGCTGTTGGTGAAATAAATTATATTACTTAAATATGAAGTATTAAGTTTAAATCTAAAAGTTTTCTGTTAAAAAATATTTTTTAATATAAATAATTAAAATAAATACTTTTCATATTTTTAATTTTTAACGACCGAATGTATAAAAAAGATTATAAATTTGTAGTGAGCTTAATATGGTGGGAATTTTCTGATTTAGTTTTCTTCTATGGGGCCACAGCCCCACGTACCACATCACGTGCAGCAGCCTTGGAATCTACCGGTCATCCTAAATCAACGGGCACGATCTTCCATAGCTTTCCTTCCTTTGACCAACAACCATAAATACCCCTAACACACGCATTTCCTTCCTTCTTACCCAATACATTATTCAACTCTCTCTCTCTCTCCTCCCTCTTCTTCCTCTTCTCTCAACTTTCATGGCCATGACCATGAGTGACAACATGTCTGCCTCCAACGACTGGTTTCAATTCTACCAACAACAGCAAGATTTCCACGGCGTGCCTCCTTCATCCATCTCCGACGCCACCGCGGTAACCACCGTCGTCTCCACTACCAGCGTGACAGCCTCCAGCCCGCCACTACCGCCCAGCATGCTCAACTCCACATCATCAGCATCCACTTCCACCCACCACAACCTCAGCCCCGAGGGCCGAGTCGCTAAGCCCATCCGCCGACGCTCCCGGGCTTCCCGGCGAACTCCAACAACTCTCCTCAACACAGACACCACCAACTTCCGTGCCATGGTGCAGCAATTCACCGGCGGTCCAACTGCACCCTTTGCACCCACTCCATCGTCTTCAGCATCATCAGGCTTGGCGAGTCTGGGCTTCGGCTTCGGCCTCGGCCCACCACAGGCCCAAATAGGCCCAACCAGGCTCATGGTCGGCCCACCAACAGGTTACCACCATCTTCAGCAGCAACAACCGCAGATGTTTCAGCCGCAAAACCTCGCATTCCACAGTAGTAACACAGAAGTCGGAGATCAGAGTAGGTTTTTTCAGAGACTAAGCACTAATAGTGATAATAGTAATAACAATAATAATCAAAGAGGTTCGAATAATGCTACTGATCTTGGTATTGGTGGGTTTGTTATGGATCATGGAAGCTTAGGTCGTTTCTGATAAATCTATCTGACGAAGGAGAAGAAGAAGAAGTTGTTTACTGTTGAGAAACCCTAATTAGGTTTCGTCTGGTTCAATGGGAACAAGGGGAAGCATTTTGCTCTGGTGTTGATCGATGAGAGTGACATAAAGCAGACAATTAGGTGCTAACTTAGGAGAATTGTTGACCAACCTCTGTAAAATATTAATTATTTATAGTTCACACTTCTTTTTTTCCTTTTTATTTTATTTTTCTTTGTTTTTTATTTTTTATCTTTTATTTTATTTTTTTCTTTATTAGATGAATTGTGCGCTACGTTTCTAGATACCTTTTTGTTGTAAAGGTGTTTTTTCCCCTTAAATTCAAATAAAAATCAAGGATTGGTCTTTTATAAGCTTTAAAAGCAATTATTATAATTATAATTTTTCTTAATTTATAAATCATGTAATAGTAATATGGGTTCCGATGCTTTACACAAACTTAATCGTAAACAATAAAACTAATAGATTTTATACTTGGAAAAATTAATCCACGCATTGTTTATCTTACTTTTACATTAAATTCATGTAGTTTATTCTGTTTAAATTAAATTTTTATTTTTAAATTAAATTAGTTTTGATTTTAGTATCTATCATTTGAGTGTAAAAATAGTTAATTTTAATTTATAGAATTTCATGAACTTTATGAAATCTATTTCATTTCATTTTACACATAAAATAACATGAGTCCAATGCAAACAAAATAAATTACATAGAGTTAATTTAAAATTAAGAAAAACTATAATGAAGATTCATTTTTCCTTTATATTTTATTAAGTAAATTATACCATTAATTTATAAATAATATGATTTATTACAAATTTTAATTATATTTTATATCAATATTTTGAATTATATAAATGAAGAAATCTTTGTACAAAGAATGTGATAGTACGTACTCATAATTTATAAACAATATAACTCCTGTAATTTTTTATTTTAATTGATAAATCTTTTTGTTCTGTATAGTAACCCTAGACAATTTATACACCTTATATATCATGGGAATTGCCATATAATATAGTCTAAAAAAACGTCAAATACCAGGTAGTTGAAAGGATTATAAAAAATAATAATGTTTTCTATTTTATATTGATTTTCTTTTATAGATAAACTTTGTCATTGAATTTCCTATAAAATATAATAATTATCATCGCTTTGTAGTATTCCTATCATGGATAATTTTTGGGATTTGTTTGGACTAAAGAGGTAAGTTTCAAACGCGTAAAAAGCTGAAAAAGATAAATAATTGAAGGAAATAAATTAAAGAGTAGGTGACTGCTGCTAAGAATTCATAAGCTCGTTTATCTTTTTTTGTTTTTTGTATAAAAAGTTTAAAAACAAAACTAGGCTTATTCACGATTTAAATGTACAGTAAAATCTTTTTTATTTTTAGACGATATTAATATCAGGCAATGCGAGTTGTCTATTACTCTAAAGTGTAAATATAAATACCAAGAAACTAGAATGTCTCCCTAAACTTTTTTACTTAAATTATTTTTATTATAAAAATTTTTAAAAAGAGGTTAAATTCACCTACGATATAAAGGTAGGGTAAAATTTTCCTTCATCATGAGCAATACTAATATCGAGCAGTGCGAATTGTCTATTACCATCAGGCGTAAATTTAGACACTTAAAAAATAATATATCTTCCTAAATGCTATAACTAAAATTATAATAAAATAATATTTTTTAAAAATTAAAAATATTTTAAATAATTATATATACCTTCTCTTTAATTAATCTCACGGACAATGGGTCTCTTTTACGTAAGTTGACTTGGTTCCTCGTCTCTCCCTTCGTACAAATTATGATGGGCCGGGTGACTTTAAACCAGACCATAATTATTTTCACACAGCACGTCAAAATTCAAGCGATGATAGTTTTTTTTTTTTTTCTTAAATGAAGAAAATGTGAAACCATCGGTTAAATACGTAATATTCTTAATATATCAAGGTGAGAATATTCTTGGTGAGTGTTATGTAAAAACTTTACTTATGAACTCTTTATAAATATTTTGTTAGTATAAATGCATATTTTGACAGCAGTAAACTCTAAAGGCTAAACTTAGGAAATAATAATATTATCATTTTTTTAAGAAAAATCTCTAAACCTGTTGTTAAATTGGTAAAAAAACATTATCTTAAGATGAATAACAGTTAATCCTACTTCCAATTTAAGGATTTTATTAGCAGAAGATATGTATAAGTATTTTTATAAGAGCTTTTTGAACTCTAATAAACTTTTAAGACCAAACTCTCGAGGAATAATAGTATATTAGCAATTTGCTTAGGAAAATATTAAACCCGTGATTAATAATAATTAATCATGCCATCAATGTCATCATCTTATTAGGTTAATAAGTGATTTATAAATATTTTTATAAATCCTTTTTAAATCCAAAGAATTGCCTCTACTCTTGCTGAGCTTCTGAAACCAAACTCCATTAAATTTTTAGTGAAAGAAAAAAGTTAATTCAATCAATTTAACCCTGCTAAATTCTTGAGACTAAACTCAAGAAATAACAGTATATTAGTAATTTGCTCATAAAAATATATCCATCATGATTAATAATGATTAATCATATTATCAGATGATCTTATTAAATTAATGAATAATCTATAAATATTTTTTGAATTCAAAGAATTACTTGTACTCTTGCTGAGCTTCTGAAACGAAACTCACCTAGATTTTTATTTTAAAAAAAGTTTATTGAAGCAATTCAACACTTGAGTTTGGTCTTTTATGTGGTAAAAATTACCGCTAGAAAAGATTTTATAGCCAAATAATCCGACCAATCCAGATTGGTGTTCCTTGTTTGTTCCTCTTGATGGCTTTTGTATGGTCTAAATATGATCCAGCCAAATAAAATCAAACTAAAAATTACGAAATATGTAACTTCAAATATACATATATTATTTATTTGTTAAAATTTTAATATAATAAATAATAATAAGTAAATGTTAACACTTTACAAATGGATTTATTGCAATTTTAAAAAAAAAGAAAAAGAATACGTGTAGCTACATTTTGAGCATGAAAAATCCTACTTAAAGACAACTTTGAAGTCGTGTTTGAGGGATTTTATGATTCTATTAGAATTTCTTTTGTTTTATTGTATAAATTTCAAAATAAAAAGAAAAAGCAAAGTACATATAAAAAACGATTGAATGAGTCAAGTCACTTTCATTTAGGGAAGCTATAATCTGCACGTGTGTTTGACTCAACAATGTGGTAGTTTAGTTCAATATGCCCTCATTGTCGACTGCTAGGCCAACCCATCTGTCCCAAAAAATAGAACTAAGGAACTGATTTTATAAATAACAAACTTTTTTATATTTCTAAAAAAAAATTAATTATATATATATTTGGCTAAACACATTTATCTCTTATCGAAGTTAATCATGTTCAAAATATTAGACACTAGTAGGGATTTAAATTTTAATTCATCCCGCTATGAGTGACTAGTTTCTTCTATTAGACCTAACCCTATTGATAATTAAATATAATAATTTTTGTTGTGATTATAATAGTATAAATGTCAATTTGTGCAATAAGAAAATCCCTTTTCCATTGATTATACATGGACTAGGGTGCTTACAAAAAGGTTAAATTATTTTACAATTTCTTCTCCCAAGACTCCTGAATTTGCAGCTTAACAGGAAGAGTATTGAGTAAAATGATAAATTATATAAATCAATAAAAACCTTATGTTAATGTGTAGTGCATAATAGTGGCCTAAGAGTAGTTAGGGTATGATAAACACAATTGATAAACTTAAATAGAGCACTCATTAGCATATACTTAAGGGTTCAATGGTAATTTTCTTTAAAAAATATTTCGTCAAATTGAATTGATATCTTTAATTTTTAAATAGCACAAGGTTGCTCTACAGTAGCATTTGACTAATGTTACGTTGAACAATTTTAGCTAAAGGTAAATGACAATTTTATCCTAACAGTTTTTCTGAATTAGTAATTGGTATACTAAATTTTTGTTGGCACAAAATTCTTAGGTTGTCGATGTTCAAATCAGAGAAAGATATGATAACTTGTCGTGCACATTCAATAGTGGCTTGAATTCTCAAATTATGCCTAGCAACCTTGACCGAGGTTGCTTGAGCGTAAAACCAACTGTGCCTGAGTGCTCCATATACTTGACTTTAGTGAAGCTCGAATTTTTCCTTTTTGCCTGTGAGCCAGTCCAGACATGTCCATGAGTAGGTCTAACTAGGCTCGTACGTGTTTAATTGTGGGCATGTTTGCAACATGGACTAGCTCACGGTGGGAGGGACAAATGGAAGCAACTTGAGTACATTAAGTCACGAGGTAGTACCATTGGTACCAATTTTTTTTTTTTTTGAAAAAAGCAAGCAAGAGCATTGGATGTTGTAAAGGGAAAGGTTGGTTAGGTGATATTATAAAGTCTAATGTAAGTTGTGTTGAGTTGACGATAAAGAGAGGGCGTTGTTTGTGCTGTCTGGTTTTATAGGCATATTTTGACAGTTTCTCACTTGTTCCCTGTTCTGACTTTTCCACAATTTGAGAGAACCCCTTTGCCATTTTAGCCATTTGCCCACCACCTACCTCCATTTCAACTATCTAGTTGGCTATTGCAGTTTTTTTTTCTTTTGCTCCCAAACTCATCGGTTAATGGCATACAATACCATCACATTAAAACCCAAGTCACTTACTACTGAATCGATAACTTGTAGGATAGATTAAGAGTTTTAAACAAATCAATCAAATTAGATTTTATATTTTTTTTACTCTCCTTCCTAAACCTAAAACATTATTTTGAGTTAAAAAGATAATAATATTTCATATTTATACTTTGGCAACTGTAAATATGTAATTTATACATAAATATTTTATTTACTTATAAAGCAATATCTTTTTTATTTAAATATTATTCTTTTTAGAGCCATATATACATATTTTTATATATTAAATTATATTATATTATTTTAATCATTAGACCATTTACCATTAAACTATTATTTTAACGAGTTCCATGACAGCCCAATTTTAGTACGTTATTAAATACTTCTCTTACTTTGAGCTCAAACCTTGATGCTTTTCTAGAAGTTTCAAATTTAATATTATATATAATTCCTTCAAAGTCTCTTAATATGAGATGGACTCAAGTTTAAAAAGAAAATTTCTTTTCCCCACTAGAAATATAGGTCAAACAAGAAACTATGATTTCCACAACAAACATAATTAGAAGCTATCCATTGAGGTCAGCTAATACAAAAAAGAGGATTATATTATATGTTGTGACCGTCACATATCCAATTTTTTCTCGTTAAATAAAACAAGAGGAGGAAATTCTTTGTTTTCAACTTCACCGCCATTTTTTAAATGAAAAAAGTGGCTTTGAATTTTTCAACCTCATGCCCGAACTTCCTTGAAGATGATGCAAGGGTTCTGATTCTACCGTAACACACTTCTGGACTTTGGTTTAGTTATGGCTTCCACAAGTCTGTACATCCAACGGTCAAGCATCCCTGAAGATGTAAATACTAGAGTTTACACATGCATCATGATAATCACAGAGATATATGCAAGAGACGTGGAAGGGGCAATAAGGAAAAAAAAAACTGAATTAAATTTAAATAATACACAAGAATCCTCTTATTAGAAACAATTCTGTTTAAAATACTGTTATACACTAAACGTGGATATCTCTTCCTAGAATAGTTTTAAATCTTGGTTTGTCATGTTATGAGAAATTAACATCTTTCGCTAGATTTAAGCCCCTTTAGTTCTTTTTAAATAGTTTTAAAAGAGAATAATTAAAATATATATACACACTTTTCTAAGTAAAAAAAATTATAACTGAATTCATTTTGACAGAAATACATAACAGCCATATCCATTTTTCCACGTGGACTGTCATATCTATTTTTATAACATTATAAAGATAAAATGTATTCTTATTGGTATAAATAAAAAATTTTCAAATTTCAAAATCATTTGAAAGAAAGTACTTAAGTATTGGAAACATAGGCATTCCCAAAATGTTCTGTTATTATTTTTAATTTCAAGGAAGT
Organism: Leucaena leucocephala; assembly: GCA_037074615.1. Classification (NCBI taxonomy): domain Eukaryota; kingdom Viridiplantae; phylum Streptophyta; class Magnoliopsida; order Fabales; family Fabaceae; genus Leucaena; species Leucaena leucocephala. The sequence goes on along the minus strand of CM073515.1, from coordinate 17,859,328 downwards.
AAGTTTACATCTTAATTATATAAGAGATAAGCATATAATTAAGTTATATCTTAAGAGAGAGTACTTTGGTCCGATTTCACAAAAAATTTAAAGTCTGGTCATTCCAAGTCATTTTTTGGGAAACAAAATAAACAACTCTGGACTCTGGAGTTACTGCAGTTATAATATTAACATGGCATGCAAGACAGATAATAATCGGTGAGCGATTAAGTTGGAGCAGAACTTTAGTCTTGTTTTGAAACTGAACCGAACCCATGAATACCCTTATAAACAGAGCATAATCAGTGAGTGATTAAGAGAAAAAACCTGTCAAGGCAAAGGTTCCACCCAGCACTGCGCAAAGCCGAGTGATGAAATGAAGAAAACTACGGCGCTCTTCTCTAATTGTGACGGTAATAGGTGATAGATCATACAAGAAGTACACCGCTGCAGAGCACAAAATGGAACATATGATCAGAATAAAAGAGTCAGAAGTAAACACGTCAACTTTACACACAAGCCCCAACCTGGCCAGGTCCGATCTTGATCATTCATGGGGGAAAAGTATTCTGTAACTGAGAACTGATTAGTAGGTAAAACTTCTTTTGAGATGTACCTGTATTCAGTTGGAACAACCTGCATTACAACAGCCAAAAATTATATTGTATCTTCCAGCAGCTTCAATTGCAGAAATATATTTACTTGAGTGGTTTGATATTTTAACCATGAAAATTTGTAATCAATCCAACAGGTAATCTAGCATCTCCGTTTCTTCTCTAAGATGGCAGACAAGAGAGAACAATGCAAATCGACCTCAACTCATTCTATTCTATATCTTTTCAGGGTAAAAACTAAAAAGCTCCTTCACTTCTCTAATGGTGATCCACCCTTACCCTTTTCTCCGACAAAGCTCCAATGTATATTATGCACCCTTTTCCATCACCTGAACAGCACTATCCCATATTTTTAGTACCTTACACTATTCGTCTGTCTAACTCTACTGAATAATAAGTTAGTGCTCTGTATTAGTCAAACTATTCTCTAGTTTTTTAGTACAACAGGTAAACTGAAACTAGCTTTAGCAAGATCAAACCCACATATGGGAGTGAGATTAATGCCACCAGGCCATATGACAATTGGCTTATTCTCCAGTGATTTGGGGTCAATTGTGTACAAGCCGTGTCTGAGATTAAAATATTTATAGGGCCCGACTTTGCAATGTTTCTTGGAGTCAAACATACATAAAAATAGGTGTTAATGTTCTATAAAGATTTATCAATGGAAAAATTGAGAAAATTTAATATTTATCAACAGGTAAGTTGGCATTCTGCAAAGAACAAACCTATTAGAAAAGAGTATACAACGAGGGCCAACATGTATAGAGAATAGAAAGAATGTTATATAGACCAGGTTGATAGATTATTCTAAAGAGAAACCAATATTCTAACCTTAATGTAATATTTGAATGTGCCACTGGCATCATGCAGAATTCTCGTTGTCCCATCCAATGGATTGTGAAGTCCTGGATACTTGGGGCCAAATGACAAATCATGGATGGCATGACTTACATTCACATTCTTTGATCCTCCAAAAATCTGCAGAAAACCAGTACTGAATAAGACTTCTTATAAAGAATCCTAAAGAAATCACATTGAAGTAACTTACGTAAATAATCCACTTGAAGATTAAGATAATAGGAATTAATTTCTAAATAAATCCAGGGCATTCAAGCTCAGTTTAGACTCTGCCTAGCTAAAGAAAACAAATAACAGAAGATACACCACCATATCCAAGAAAGGATCCCTCTTTGCAAAATCATTAGTTTTAAACCACATTTTAAACGTGAAAGATAAACCCAAAAAGCATGGCGGAACGTATAATGGTCTAAGTTTTTATTAAAATATAGAGACTGATGTTTTAGATGAAAAGAAACTTTAAGTGACCAAAACTTATAGTTCGAAACTATAGAGACTAATTATAAGGACAAAAAATTGTACTCTTCTTGTCCTAAATATACGACATAATTAGTGAGTTGCTCATAGTCCTAAAGATATGATCTATTTTCCAAATTTACCAACTCTTCCTCAAATTATTCCTATTGATACTCTCTTAATAATAATCAAGTAAGAGAATGAGGGAGGGAGTTAAGGAAAATAGTTAGAATGCTTTAGAAAAAATATGCTATAATAACTAAACTAATTTCCTTAATCTAATCAAATTAGTTAAATAGGTTTTATATTTAAGAACAGAGGAGCTTTAACCCTAATGCAATAGCAAAGGTGGAATGGAATTATTAAAGATAAGGATCATGAGGCAGAGAAAGAGATGGACTTGGAGAACGGCTTTTTTCTTTTCTTTTCCATTCTTCTTTTTCCCTGGTTTGTGAAGATTGTGTTATTCATAATGAAAGATTGTATGGTGAAAAAGATCCAGTTATGGAAACTTTTAGCATCAAAATACATTGATTAAATTTTTCTTTTTTCTCTTTAAGATTACCGAATGTGTAGCATAACTAAGAAAATTTACACCAGTCAATCTATAGTATAATTAAAAGAAAAGCATGCATGAATGTAATTCTAGGAAATAGAAGTGTGGCGTGGGTAAATTGAGGTCAGATGTGCCTAAAGAGATAAAGTCACTGTCCCATATCATCCAAAACAAGGGAGAGGAGAAGGACTTGCAGCTTCAAATAGATCACTAATGCTCCTCCACTACCTGCCAAGGTCCTTGGGCTCTCATCAGGTCTGTGTTTAGAGGTTTATTTCTCAACCAGTTTAGCCCGTAGATTAGTCTGATTTAAACAGTTTATCTAGTTTTGATTGCCTTTAATGTTTACCAGTTTTCTTTTTGTCCAAATTTAACAGTTAAATGGACCAAATAGCAGCTGATTCACCGGTATTTTAGTCAAACCAGAAATCCATGACAGTTTTTATAACATTGTATATTTCCATTTCCTCTTTTCCTTTCACTCTTTCTAAATAAGTAAACAGTAAACACTTCTATCCGCCTATAAGAATGGAATCAATCCCTTAAATAATTCGCTAGAAAATGAATGCAAAAGGAAAAGATTTTCCCCATTGGCAAAAAAAAAAAAAAAAACAGGAAAAGATTTCCCCCCCTTTTTTGACAGGATATTTTACCCTTAGATAAGTTCTGAAGAAGCAAATAAAATCCTTTTCTATGGATCCTTAATATCATCTGTGCCATTTACTGATTACAGAAATTTGGGACTGTTGGAGCCACACCCCTTGGGCCATGGCCAGTTAGAGAGAACAATACAACCCATTAAAATATGTGACGTAGTACCTCTAGTCACATGTACTGTTCATAACAGTGAAGCTTGTCAAGAATTCCTATATGTATATTTCAAATCACTTGACAAAATAGCAAACAAGACTTACATCCAGCTTGGAGCACTTTCCAAATCTGATTGGACTTCACCCAAGATATGCTTTTCATTTGTTGTTGTCCATTAATGTGTTGTATGTTTTCAATGTTTATTTGGGCCCCAGTTTGATATGCATGAAGGAGCCTAAAATGTTATGTCTATGTGTCTTTGTTGTGTTACCAATGTATGCTGTTTCTTTATTTTAATGAATGACTCTTTCATTATATATAAAAAGAAAACAAGCCACAATCCCACTAGGTGATGTTGGCTACTAAAAGATCTAACGAAATTTTATGTTGGTTGTCGAGGACCTAAGACAATCCTCCTCATTTATCTAAGCTTGGGACAGGTTATAAAAAAGAAAAAAGAACAAAACAAACAAGACCAATGAGGGTGGAACAAAATCTTACCATTTGTGCAACATATATATTTAGTCCATGAACTGAAATATGGAAATTTCCAGCAACCCTCTGGACATCTAAAACACCATAAACCTACAAGAGAATCAAATTAAAAGTCAGTTTTTTTTCCATTCAACAGGTTGACATGGTCCTTGACATGATATGTGGAATTCTTACCCGGCATCCTTCCCCATTTGCTATTGCTTCCTTCACCTTCTTGACGGTATTTTCAGTAGATTCATCAAAGCCTTGTAGATGAATTTTATTTTCAGAATCCTCATGATGATCCTTTCCATGATCTGTTTCAAATGTGAGATTTACATTCGTTACTATGCATAATAAAACTGAAATTATTCTTTTAACATACCACTTCATACTAAGCACAATAACAAAAACCTAAAGAATGGAATTAATTATTTTTGGATGCTTTTCCTGCCAACAATAAAATTAGTCATTTGCAATAGATTCCCTGAGACAAAGTCGGGAGAACGAAAGATTTATAAGATTGCAAGAGACAGGGAAAGGAAATCGAGGAATTTGGATCAAGTACAATGTATTAAAGATGAAGAAGGCAATGTTTTGGTTGCAGATAGTGATATCAAAGAAAGGTGGGAGACCTATTTTTACAAATTGTTTAATGACGAGAGAGGAGGGTCGAGTTATGAGCTAGAGGATTTAACAGGAGAAGTTGAACCAAATCTGGCATTTTACCGTAGGATCTGTGTTGGCGAGGTTAAAGAGGCGCTTAAGAAAATGGAAAATGGTAAAGCTGTTGGACCTGATGGTATTCCTATTGAAGTTTGAAAGTGTTTAGGTGAAATGGGGGTGGTGTGGCTTGCTAAACTTTTTAATGTGATATTAAGTTCTAAGAAAATGCCGGATGAATGGAGAAAAAATACTTTAGTTCCTATTTATAAAAATAAAGGGGATATTCAAAATTGGGCAAATTACAGGGGGATAAAACTTATGAGTCACACTATGAAATTGTGGGAAAAGGTAATTGAACACAGGTTGAGATTAGAGACTGATATTACTGAGAATCAGTGTGGTTTCATGCCAAATAGGTCTACAATAGAGGCGATTTACTTATTAAGGGGGTTAATGGAGAGGTATCGGATTAAAAGAAAAGAATTGCATATGGTATTCATTGACTTAGAAAAAACATATGATCGAGTGCCAAGAGAGGTTCTTTGGAAAGCTTTGGAAAAGAAAGGTGTTCGTACGGCATGTATCAAGGCAATACAAGATATGTATGAGGGGGTAACAACTACTGTAAGAACGTCTGGGGACGAAACAAAAGATTTCCCCATAAGGATTGGTCTACATCACGGATCAGCCTTGAGCCCTTATTTATTTAATCTAGTAATTGATGTTCTAACTAAGCCTATTCAAGAAGAAATCCCTAAGTGCATGCTTTTTGCGGACGATATAGTTCTTATGGCGGAGTCAAAAGAAGAGATTAATTTCAAACTTGAGTTATGGAGAAGTACTTTAGAGTCGAAGGGTTTTCGTCTGAGTAGAAGTAAGATTGAATATATGCATTGTAATTTTGATAAGAGACAAGTTAGAAGTAACTTGGAGGTCAGATTGGGAAATCAAGTTATTCCACAAATAGATAAATTCAAATATTTGGGATCAATGATACAGAAGAACGGTGAAATTTTGAAGGATGTTAATCATATAATTCAGGCCGGGTGGTTTAAATGGAGAAAAGCTACTGGGGTTATATGTTATCGGAAAGTACTAGATAAAGTAAAAGGAAAGTTTTATCGGACTGCTATAAGACCAGCAATGCTTTATGGAAGTGAATGCTGGGCTTTAAAAGGACAGCAAGAACATAAAGTTGGGGTAGCTGAGATGAGGATGCTGAGATGGATGTGTGGGCATACAAGAAAATATAAGATTCGTAATGAACATATACGGGGAAGAGTTGGAATGGCACCTATTGAAGAGAAAATGGTAGAGAACCGTCTTAGGTGGTTTGGACAAGTACAAAGAAGGTTAAAGGATGGGCCGGTGAAGAGGGTGGATTAACTAATATGGACACCGGTTAAAAGGAGTAGAGGAAGGCCAAAGAGAACGCTCAAAGAGGTCATTGAACGGGATCTCCTGGTCAATAACCTATCTAAGGATTTAGTTTTCGATAGAGCACAATGGCATCGTATGATCCATGTAGCCGACTCCATTTAATGGGATAAGGCTTGTTGTTGTTGTTGCAATAGATTCCCTGAATATGTACCATAATTGTTGTTTTATTCATAATTCATCCAGCCTCAGAACCTGGAGCCTACTCTTTCATCTCTCTCCTTCTGAACAAATTACAAGCTATTCATAATTGCACCAGATATTGAAGACAGGACAGAGTTGAGTAGAAATTCACTAAAACAGGGATTTAGTCAGTTAAATTAGTAAACCACTTTCAACATTCCCATTACAAGCTGGACAAGAGATGGGTTCTCACAGAGTAGGTGTGCTTGAAAACTTCGACAATCATCATAACTTAGTTTACAAGTGTAGAGATATTATACGATATGTGAATATCCTGGATATGATTGTAGAGATATTGTAGAAGATATTATACGATATGTGAATATCCTGTAATTAGTACATAGGATATGATATGATATTGATATAATATTATATCATTAATGTCTAGGGTTTCCTATTGTGTATATATATGGATTCAACATATCAATAAAATAAGCAATTTTCTCTTTGAATCAAAATGGTATCAGAGCAGTAAATTTGGGTTCACCTCTGGTTGGTTTTTGGCATTTGTTTTCTGGAGTTCTGATTTTTGTTTTCCGACAGCACTGTGCTTGCCGCTGACGTTCCACTTTTCTGACGGTGCTATACTCCTTTGGGATCGACTCACCTTCCTGAGCATATCCCTGAAGTTTCGTGCCCTGGTTTTGACTATTCTATACTAGGTCTTCGTTTCTGATCCATATTTTCTAGCTGCAGCTTTGCAGTTTCTGATTCTAGATCCGTTTGTTCGTTGAAGTGATTTTATTTGACCCCTGGAGTGGTCTTCCTCTACTTGTTTAAATAATTGTTTCTACAGAAATCCCAGTGAAGTTACGGTAATTGGATACTCTAGTTCTTTTGGTTAATCGTTGTCCGGTTGCTTTCGTTTTTAGTACTAATCTATTTTGATGGCTGCAACTAAGTCTACCACAATTTCTGAGATGGTTCCAGTAGTCACTAAGATTACTGAATACAAATTAACTTGGAGAAATTATCTAGATTTGAGTAAATCTATTCGTATTTATTTTTGAAGTATTGAGAAGGAAGATCACTTGACCGATGATCCTCCAAAAGAGAAAGATTTTTCTCACAAGTCATGGTTAAGGGATGATGCACGACTTCTCTTGCAAATTAGTAACTCTATTGATAGTGAGATCATGCCCTCTATTACTCACTGTGAATTTGTTAAGGAACTAATGGATTACTTGGCATTCTTATACTCAAGCAAGAATAATATTTCTAGAATATACGAGGTTTGCAGATCTTTTCATCACGACGAGATGCCAAATGATCGTCCTCTTACAGCCTTCTTTATGGATTTCAAAGGAATGTATGAAAAGCTCAATGCCCTCATGCCTATTTCTGATGAAAGGAAGGTCAATGTGTCTCACCGAGAGCAGATGGCTACAATGAGTTTTCTTACTACACTTCTGCCTCGATATGCGGCTGCTCGTTCTCAAATTTTATCTGGGGCTCATCTCCCCTCTCTTGAAGAAGCCATCTCTCGTGTGTTGAGAACTAAACAATATCTTTATATGGCCTCTACTGTGCCTACTAGCGCATTACTCAGTCGTGGTCAAAATAATACTCGTGGGCCACCTAATCATCGTGGTCCTACATTAGGGGGTTCTAGTCAGGAGTCGAAGGATGTGATGTTACTATTGTAAGGAGCCAGGTCATATGAAACGTACGTGTCATAAACTTCAGAAAAAACAGAATCGACAAAATTCTGCACATATGACCACGACAACTAATGACAACACGGTTACCATTTCTGCTACTGAATATACTATTAAAGTCTAGCAATCCACCTGCTAGTGTTGCTATTGCCACAGGTAATGAGGCTACTGCCCTTGTCTCTTCTTCCTTCAAATGGATCATAGACTCTGGTGCTACTGACCACATGACAGGTAACCGCTATCTCTTCTCTACTTACAATTCTTATGCCAACCCTTCTAACATCACCATTGCGGACGGTTCTCAATCCTGTGTTCTTGGGTCTAGCACAGTTGAACCTACCTCTTCTATTCATTTAAACTCTGTGCTCAATGCCCCTAATCTTGCTTTTAACCTTTTGTCTCCTAGTAAACTTACTCGTCAATTAAACTGTTGGGTCTCACTTTTCCCTAATCATTGCTTGATACAGGATCTTTTGACGAAGAAGATTATTGGTAGAAGTTACGAATCTGGCGGTCATTACTTCCTTGATGATCAGGGGTCGTGTGCGGTGGCCTGTGCTGGTGGTGTCACTCCTTTTGAAACACATTGTCGTTTGGGTTATTTGTCTTTATCATCTTTAAAAAAAGTTTATCCTCAATTTCAGCATTTGTCATCCTTAGATTGTGAGTCCTGTTAGTTTGCGAAACATCATCGTCTTCCTTTAATTTCTCGAGTCAATAAACGAGCTTCGTCTCCTTTTGAGTTAGTGCAATCTAATGTTTGGGGTCCGTGTCCAATTGAGTCCAAAACTGGTTTCAAGTACTTTGTTACATTTGTTGATGATTATTCCCATACTACTTGGTTATATTTAATGAAAAATCGTTATGAGTTGTTCTCTCATTTTTGTGCCTTTACTGCTGAAATTAAGAATCAATTCAATACTTCTATCCATATTTTGCGCAGTGATAATGCTAAAAAATATTTTTCTGAATCATTTTGCTCCTTTATGCTTCCAAACGGCATTCTCAATCAAACTTCTTGTGTGGATATACCGGCTCATTATGATGTTGCTGAAAGAAAAAATCGCCACCTATTAAAAGTAGCATGTGCTCTTCTATTTCAAATGCAGGTTCCAAAACCTTTTTGGGCTGATGCGGTCTCCACTGCTTGCTTTCTCATTAATCGCATGCCTTCCTCTGTTTTTGATGGTCACATTCCCTACACTACTCTCTTTCCTTCCAAACCTTTATTTCCTATTGACCTTAAGATTTTTTAATGTGTGTTTTGTTCGAGATGTGCGTCCAAGTGTCTTTAAATTGGATCCTAAATCCCTCAAGTGTGTCTTCCTTGGCTACTCTCGTATTTAGCAAGGTTATAGGTGTTTCTCTCCGTCTCTTAATCGTTACATGGTTTCTACTGATGTTACTTTTCAGGAATCTGTTGCTTATTTTGCTTCTACCACTTCAATTCCTCTTTCTCCACCTGCGAAGGAGGATACTCTTCTGTTCTACTCTATCCTTCCCTCACCATCACCAACCCCAGCTCCCGTACTGGCACCTGGTCAACCACTTTTGTCTCGGGTTTATACCAGACATTTGAACGACACAATTACTACTGATACGCCAAATTCTACCGTACCAGTGTCTACTTCCTCATCACCCTGAGCCTGCCTCAGTCCTTACCTCTGAGCTACCTTATGTTCCTGATCCAGATCCCTCCCTTGATCTACCAATTGCCCTCCATAAAGGTAAATGCACTTGTACCTAACCTATTTCTTCTTTTGTTTCATATAACAGCCTCTCCTCTGCTTCTCGTACCTTTATTGCTTCTTTAGACACTATTTCCATACCTCAGTCCCTTTATGAGGCCTTATCCCACCTGGGTTGGCATACTACTATGGAGGAGGAGATGGTGGCCCTTGATCATGTAGGTACGTGGTCCTTAGTGGATTTACAGGCAGGAAAGAAAGCCATTGGGTGTAAATGGGTGTTGACCCCTAAAACTAAGGTTGATGGCACCCTCAAACGTCTTAAAACTTGCCTACGTGGTCCTCAAAAGTATGATGTTGACTACTCTGAGACTTTTTTTCCCGTGCCATCTCCTCTGTTCGTCTCTTTATCTCGCTGACCGCTACTTATGGTTGGGATCTTTCTCAAGTGGATATAAAAAATGCCTTCTTACATGGTGATCTTCTTGAAGAGGTGTACATGGACCAACCACCCGGTTTTGTTGCTCAGGGGAAGCGTGGTAAAGTGTGTCATCTTAAGAAATCTTTATACGGCTTGAAGCAAAGTCCCCGGGCATGGTTTGACAGATTTAGTACTGTCGTGAAAGACTTTGGCTTGTACCAGAGTAAGTGTGATCACTTTGTATTCTATCAGAGAACAAGTGCTGGCATAATTCTACTAGTTATGTATGTCAATGACATTATGATTACAGGGAGCAATACCTCGGAGATCTCATCACTCAAGTCATTCCTTAACTCCTATTTTCAAATGAAAGATTTGGCTTCATTAAGGTACTTCTGGGGAATTGAAGTTTTGAGGAGTAGGAAGGGCATCTTATTGACTCAGAGAAAATATGTTCTTGATCTGCTAAAAGAGACTAGCAAATTAGGAGCTGCCTCAACTAGCTTTCCTATGGTTTATAATTCTGTGTTTGATGCTAATCGTAATATATCATATGACAATCTCGTTGAAACTGTTAAGAGCACGCCGTTTGAGAACCCAGAGAGGTACAAGAGATTGATTGGAAAATTGAATTATCTTACAGTTACCCGTCCTGATATCACTTATCCAGTGAGTGTCGTTAGCCAATTTATGGTCTCTCCAACTGTTCGATAGTGGGAAGCCTTAGAACATGTATTACATTATTTGAAGGGATCTCTAGGTCGTGGGCTATTGTACAAGAATCATGGTCATATGGATATTGAGTGCTTTTGTGATGCCGATCATGGTGGATCAAATGCCACAAGACGGTCCACTATAGGATACTGTGTATTTGTAAGAGGAAATTTGGTATCTTGGAGAAGCAAGAAACATAATGTAGTGTCACGATCGAGTACATAAACGGAATACAGAGCTATGGCACAATCTGTATGCGAGATAGTCTGGATATATCAGTTAATAAAAGAGGTTGGCATTAAAACCTCATTACCAACAAAGTTGTGGTGTGATAATAAAGCGGTCCTACACATAGCTTCTAATTCGGTATTCCATGAATGTACGAAACATATTGAGATCGACTGTCATTTTATTCGAGACAAGCGCAAGGAAAATTTTATCTCTACAGGACATGTCAGATCCAGTGATCAAATAGGCGATCTACTCACCAAAACTTTTAATGGGGTTCGGATTGAATATATTTGTAACAAGTTGGGTATGATTAATATCTATACTCCAAATTGATGGGGAGTGTAGAGATATTGTAGAGATATCATACGATATGTGAATGTCCTGGATATGAATGTAGAAATATTGTAGAAGATATTATACGATATATGAATATCCTGTAATTAATATATAGGATACGATATGATATTGATATGATATTATATCATTAATGTCTAGGGTTCCCTATTGTATATATATATGGATTCAACATATCAATAAAATAAGCAATTTTCTCTCTGAATCAACAAGAAGGTTAGATCTTCAACCACTTTTCTGGGAGAGCTTCCACATCCTTTGCTCTAGCGTAGCTCTGATTTCATTCTATAACAAAATATTCTCTAACTTTTAAACGTTGCGTGATATCCCAAAGGATCCACGACCACTAGACTCTTAAGTGAAAACCAACAAAAGTGGCACCCAAAGAGTGGGAAGAGTTACCTAGGAAACGGATGGTGATGGATACCTAAATAGGATGAGGAATCATACCCTAAAAGCTAATTGTTGAGGTGGGTTACTTAAATACCCCATTGAACATCCTATAATACTCTAGGCAGAATGTAGTATCCCAAACCACAAATTCTCCATCAATTGATCCCCATGAAAGCCAACGTCCAAACATACTTCATGACACTTCACTTTGGCTCCTGCCCGTCAAAACCCACATGGATAGCCCTATCTGGAACTACCAACAATCTGGCTTTGGTATCAAAATGGGATGGGGAATCTTACACCAAAAGCTAGTTGTTGAAGTGGGAAAACCCACCCTATTAAATACCTCATTAAGAAACCCATATTACTCAATGTGGGATTTCATATCCTATACTACCAAGTCTCCATAAAATTTCCATCAAAAACACCAACTTTCAAGAGGAGAATGCTTATTAGTTTCCAAGTCTAACTTCTTTTTATCTTAGTCTGGTGTTTTTCTCTTCATTTTGGCTTTGCTTGTACCAAGTTTGAATGATGTTCATCATGAGATGTTAGTGCAAGTTGCGGATTTTATTAAGTCATGGAACTATCTTCTATCATTACCTTTAGAGTTTATCTCGAACTTAATTTCTATTTCTCTAAAACTATAGATAAAAGAAGAGAAGCCCTACCAAAAAAAGGTGTTTGTGCAATTCTTCTCACCCATCATATTTCAGTTTTTATCCTAAAATAAAATATGGGATCCATACTTTACATGGAGTCTAAGATGAGCTGCATTGCTCGTGGTTTATAAATAGCTTGACTTTTTGTAAATTTTATATTATATACAGATATAGAGTATAGATTTTACATCAATAAACAATTAACTATGTGCGAAATCACATCAAAAGTGAGTAACGAAGCAGGAAAGCAGCAAGAACCAGCAGAATTAAGAAAAGTTTCCTCCCATCATTTATAGCGTTTGGGAAAACATGGTTTCAAACCTTGATTTGTTACTTCAGGGAAAACATGGTTTCACAGTGTTCTCATTACAAAACCAAACTTATCTTCAATAAATAAAGCAGATAGGTAACTCCAAAAGTAAATAAACCCTCACATCAGCCCTTTTCTTTAGACCGTTATGGTTAGCTATTCAAACATAAATAGAAAATGCTTGTCAGAGAAGCATAAGCATTTACTGTCTGTGCATGTTTTCAGTATAAGTAATCTGATAGCCCAAAATTGAATACAACAAAAGACAAAAACTGTATGGCAATTTTTAATGAGTTAAAAATTATTTACATGAATAAAGCAATAGCAAATTACCATGCTTGCGTGCTTCATGCTCCTTCTCCACAAGGTCTGATAAATATTCAGTGCCAATAATATGGCCATGACTGTTCAGGCGAAGCTGCAGCAACAACAAAATAGTTAGTGCAATGATAAGTGAAAAGATGTTTGGGGGAAAACAGATGATGAAGAATAAAAAACGAAGGATAAAAGAATCCTGACAAGACAACCACAGAAACAAAGAAATCAAAGAAGACAAGGAAAAACAAAGTTTAACAAGACTCCAGTCCTGCTAGAATTCATCTAAAGAAACTGAACCAAAACGTACTCAACAAATAAGTTTGAGCATCTCAAAATCATTGTTCATTATAAAACCGGTCATAGTAACAAGTTCCTAACCAACATCAGGTGGCTAAGCAGTTGTTTCTCAATTTTTAACATAATGTAAACAGTTAACCTATGAAGCAACGGCCCTCCAAAAGTCAAGGACCAGGGGAGTACATACGGATCAGTTTCCGAGATCATTTGTTTTTCTCCTTCACCTTCATTAATCTTTTGTTTTTGTATTTTTCTCTCTCTAAAGTTCTGTCTTTCCTTATTTGGCAAGACCATCACTTTGTTCTTCACTTCTCTAGTTAACCATTGAAGGTTCACCGTGCCTTCTTTCTAATTATTACAAACTGTCAAAATTCTCTCTATAACGGTTGCAAACTTGATATTTTGCTGAAGAGTTTGTTAGTGCCCTTATATGGTGTCTTTGGGAGTTCGTTAATGGGCATTTAAATTATATAAGAGTCAATATTAAACCAAGAAAAAGAAAAAGAGGGGACATTGATTGTCTCAGCTAGTGATAATCACTATAGGTTTTCTTTAAAGTATGGGATAATTGCTACAGCTATAGCTAAATATCATATTATGTTAATTATTATAATTTTGAATATTCCTTTTAATTTAACTCAACAAGATCCTTGTTTTAGTATTTCCATTTCTATATTATAAGAAATTAGATGAGCAATACATTTATGTTAGTGAATCCAAATTATTATGTTGGTTGATTATGCATTGCAAAGTATTACTTATTTAAAATTGCTATTGCTAGAAGTTATTTTATTTTATATGATATATTTTATCATAAGCATATCCTACAATTTTAAAGAATTGTACTAAACCATACCCATACAACAGAGTTATCCATGTCCAGATATCCTCAAACTATGATGATCAATTTGAACAAAAATACTAAATTTCAAATGATTGAGATCAGCTAAATGAACCTAAATCATAACCAATGGATCTTGTCTGAATATTCTTCAGCAGTATTTCTTATTAAGCGCTGCAATTTCATTTAGAGTTCCAGCAACATATTTTATAACAAAGATCTCCATCCAAAAAACCTAGTTCTCTCTCATTTTCTTACAACTTAGAACTTGATCCACTTGTATCCACAGGGGAATACTTGCAAGTTACATCCATACATCAAGCATGTGATTCTCATGAATAGCCTTATTTTTCCTTATCAGCAGTAGTTCAGCAGTACAAGAGGTTACCAATGTATGTTTGGATGGTCTTATGAAAACAGATTATTGGACCAAAATAGGCAATTCCAACCTATTCTGATTAACTCAAATCTAAACCATTTAGTAAATACAAATATTTGAAGAATATAATGCTATTTCATATTTACACTGGTTCCAATTATCTCACTCATCAATGAAAAACACTCTGCGTCCATCTTCTTCAATCTAACCCGGCAATAACTTTACATTGATAATTTTATTTCCAGCATGATAATGCATTTTTTATTCAAACCAAAGTTGGAAATATCAAATTAACAATTAATGGGATATCCAAAATGAAAATGATATTTCAAACTTGGTCTATTGTTGGAGTAGAACTGAATGCAAAATAAGTACACAAGAAGTGACGCATTATTAGTCATTAGGGTATTTTGCTGGCATCCAAATTTGTTAGCAATCTTTTATATAATCTGCATCATCTTGTTAACTAATAATCTAAAACTCTACATTGACAAATTCTAATCATCATTATGTCTACACAGAAGGATATTAGACCAGAACTTCATCAAAGTGAGGCTTGATTCTGGAATCATTAGCCTTCCCTAGACACCTACCCAATGCCAAGTAGCAGATATCCTCACCCAAGCTTTATCCAGAGTCAAGTTTGAAGATTTGAGAGAAAATCTGAGAATGCTAAACATCACTCTCCAGCTTAAAAGGGAGTGTTGTTAGGAATCACATGAAGAAATTCTGAGTTAAGACATGTTCTGTTACTAAGGTTATTAACTTTGTTTATTTGTTTTGCATCGTTGTACTATATCATTGGGACTATAATCGAATTCCATAAGCCTTATATCTCTATTTATTTCTTGCAATTCTAGAAAAATGAATGAAATAAGAGAACAACAGAGATAGTCAACTGTCTTGCATTTTGGCAAACAAAATCATCAATGGCAATGTATCTGCTTTACCTATTTATTATGTCAAACAGGGAGTCCATGTTTCCTCAACATGGAAAGAATTTGACAAAATTAAGCAATAAGCCTAATTCAAGAAATTGTTGACGTATTAAAAAAGACATGTGATGACTAATAGACTGCCTTACTTTCCATATATTTGTGTCCAGATCCACTTCATGCTTGCCTGACATATCAATGGCATCTACACTTAAGACTGCCACAATAATTAAAAAATTTGTTCAGAATCTTTATTATGATAAAGGAATGAGAAATTATGTATAAACATAGAGATACAAAGGAAACGTGTAGGAACTTCAAGAAGAAGAAAGGACCATGCTAACCATCACAAGGTAAAGAAGGGAATGTTATATTTATGTGAATGGGAAGAGTTTCCCCACGCTTCAAGTCTACTGACATCTGCAGAAGGAGAGCATAATTGAAAATTTTATTTTCATATAACTTGAGTGATCAACCAAGTGAAAACTACCCCAACAAACACAGAGGTTTAACAGCCAGGTAAGACTGGGCTATCATCATGTTTTATATGGAAAGATTTGACTGAAGAGAAGAGTAAATAATACATCAATCGTGGACATGTAATCATCCCAAAGCAAACAAATAATTAGATGAAAACCCACAGCAAGGCCAAGAAAAAAGCCGTTTCCAAAGAAAATTTGTTGTCAAGACCCTTTTAAAGACTCCTGCATGCCATTCTTACCATAGACAAAAGGCATGCCTTCAAAACCAGAAAACTACAAAAGGGCTTTACATGTCATAATGCTCCCAAAGCCATATTTGACCTACAAGTTTGAATCGGATTATTCATATTAATTCTGCAAAGTACTCTGGTCCAAACAAAAGACTTCACCTTATAGGGAGCCCTATTCTATCAAAATGATACAGACAATAAAGAATTTTGGGCACTTGGATTATGGATCAAAAATTAAAAAGGGAATACAACCCAAAACTCCAAATACTTCTATCTAGCAAAGCACCAGAATGGAATCATCAAAGAATTTCCTAAACAAAAAAAAAAACATTATCATTAACCCTCTAGCTGGGTATCAATGTTTTCCATTCTAGATTAAGTCAAGACTGCTAGACCTTCCCACATAACAGCCAATGAGTAGTTCTTACTGGTCATTATTTACTTACTATTCAATACAGAAAAGCTGGATAGAAAATTTAAGAGTTATAAAATTTCATTTCTACCTAACTAAGTGAAATCAACCAACATATTTTCATGCACTGACATTTTCCTCAAAATCATTTCCCAATATTTTTCATTGTCTAGACTGTCCTATGCACCTTTTGTCACTTCAGAAACAAAATATGCTAGTGGTGTTTAATTTTGGAAATTTGAAACAGCTGAATGCTTTGGGAAAAGTGTATTATTAACAAGCACATAAATATAAATCGAGATGTGATTATTATCTCCTTCCCCATGTAAAATACGTCTGGAAGAAAGAATTTGACCAAAAAAAAAAAGTAATAAGAGAGAATTGGAACCTGATGGACTGTGTATGTTGTAAGATAATAGCCCAGTTCATACAGAAACAATGTCGCCATTATGATTAGACCAATTATAGAGACTGCAGAAAGAGAGAACAAAAAAGATGAAGCAACGAAAAAGAGCTGCAAACCATTAATAAAATTGACCTTATAAATAGCATGAAGGTTACATATCTTTGACATAGTTCCAACTCCAAAAATGAACAATCTTCCATTTTTAATAAACTAAGAAAGTTTCCCAGATTAAATTGAGAAAAACGAACACAAAAGATATATAGTTCCTTAGCTATAGCTTTGAAAAAGATAGATGGGTCTAATAAGAGAAAAACATGAAAAGGTTATACCATACCGAGAGCCCCAGATTTAGTTTTATGCAACAAGTGCTCTTCTGCGCGAGGAAACGCGTCCAGTTTCTTAATGACTTGGCTAACACCCATCTTCACCTTGTTGTGTAACCCTATTCAGAGCTCAATCCTGTCACGCCATATGCAGCATATGAATAAGGTCATCATATTTGACCAAAAAAATGAGGCGCACATGCAATAATAATCAATCCACAATAACAAGGGAACTCTGTTCTTAATATGAAATAAGCAAAAACAAGGAAAAGCTCAATTCCAAAGGGAAAATACGGCGAGTACAGCGGAATTGCATTCTACCTATGATGAACACATGATTCACGAATGAATCGTGGCGTGAAGAATTCTACCCAATACAAAAGTTTTCGAAGAGACATAAAATTAATGTAAAATATATGATCCGGAAAAATGATTGCGAATTGCTATTAACTGAAAAGGAAAAACAAAACGAGAATCTGAGAGAATCATTCAAATGAAGGAAGAGTACCAGAGAAAAGAGACCGGTAAAATCTGCCCGAACCAGCCAGCACAAAATTTTGCCTTTAAAGACTCCGGTCCAGGAAGTTTCTTTTATTTTCCATTTTTTTAGTGTCTTATATTTTTTCCTTTTTTTATTGATTTACTTCTCTTTGTCTTCCTTCTCACATTCTGTAATTTTATTTTTAGCACAAATTTTGTAAATATTATTATTACTATTATTATTGTCGTCATCATCTTAGTGGGTCAAACGTCAAAACCCTTGTTATCCCCATTTTAAGTAGAATCTTATATTGAAATAAAAAGAAAATGAGATAACAAACCTATATCTTCAAATTAGACAAAAAAACAGCTCAAAATTGAATTTAAAAAGCACAAAAGAAAAGGAGGTCAAACTAGTTGCAATACATATCCTATTTTAAAAAATTATCTCAAATATAAGAATTCACCCAAATGAATTAACAAACTTAAGATTATTCATTTTATAACTTTTTTTAATTAAAGAGACAAGTTCTATCCGCCTAAGATTACAAGAAAGATTTTCATTTAAAGATTAATTTCATGCTATTGGCTTTTTTGGGTTGGGTGGGGTGGGATGGGGTGGGGTGGATCTCATAAAAATACTATTTAAAATAAAAAAAAAAGTCATTTAAAAATATAAAATCTCACAATGAATTAAACTTCTAATTTTAGGTCAAAACAAATTTCCCCCCACATCTAAAAAAAACTCCGAAGGCCCCTCACTGGCTGGCTGCCATACCTCTGGCACCGGCAACCCCCCTTGCCACCGAAGCTTTGGCACTAGTGAGCGATGGCCACTGAATCTTCAATGACAAGGGTTGGGATTGTTTGGGCCACACCACCTCCTAGATCCTAAAAGGTTTAATGACCTTTCAGCCACTAAACATATCTATTAATATAATGCAAAATAATAACATATCTATTTTCACTGAATTTCACCATTTTAAGTGTGGAATGTGTAGCAAAAAGTATTGTAAATTACTAATATAAAATGGTAAAACTTGCTTTTGAGTATAGTAAACTTTTTAAAATAGATAGCATTTTACTTTGATAGTATGTTATATATTATTTTTCATCATATTAACAAATATTATTTTTCATCCAAAATTGCTTGTAGAAAATTCCTTTGTCATTAACGTTAGTTTTGAGAGTATATATGTTCATTTTTACAAATGTTGTCTCAAAAGAAAAGTTAAACAAAACTGGGTTTTTAAAAAGTGCTTCTGGGAAACTAAAACTGACATCCAAACGTATATAAACATTTGCCACTTCCCGTTTGTATGCCCATCATCCCATATTTTTGTCTTATTTTAGGGTTGTATTTTAATTTATAATTATTTAAATAAGATTTTCTTTTACAAAGTGATTATCAGAATTTATGTTTATTAATCGTTTGAAAGAATTCCTCTACCAGCTTAAACATATCTATATTATGAGTCCTATATAAGAGAATCTCATAGATAAAAGTGTGTTTTTATAAGTTTAAGGAGTTCTACAAAGGAGATCGTTCATATATAGTTGCTTCTATATATAATCAATAATTAGCCCAAACACAAAAAAGAATATGGAGATCCTAGAGGTGATTGGCTAATGGGGTTCCGAAAAGTAATGGGGTCGTGCTCAGTTACAAAAGATGAAATGATGATCCTTAAAATCAAACTTTAAATTCGTAAACATATAGATTTACCCCATACTATGGGAGAGAATATTATGAAAAAAAATAATTAAAAAAAATTTATTATTTTTTTTTGAAAAAATTCTACCTATTATGAATATTAAAAAATAGATGAGCATAATCCCTAACCTTTCGAATTTCTTTTTTCTTTATATCATTAACTTTATAACCTCCTCAAAGAATTGTTTGGAGGAGCTTCTTATTATAAATATCATTATGTTATTATTTATTCCATTGTAACATTTACATTAGTTTTAAGAATTTGAGAGACATATAAATAGAGGCCATGTATAAGACATATATAAGATTAAGAAAGATACGCATGTGAATGAGAAATACTTCCTTACTCTCTTCTAAAATTCTTGTCCTATTATTCTCTTTTCTACTTTCTCACTTTCTTATTTTTATAATATGTTATCAGCATGAATTCGTTATAGAAAATTTGAGGTATGAATTTCTTATAAATATATATATTCTTATGGTATATGATAATGTTCTATTTATATAAATATTTATTTTACCCAATTGTCATGGGTAACTTTAATTTTTTTATATATTTACTATATTCAATATGTTGATTGTTATTTTATTTATTTATTTATGTTATCTATATTTATCTTTTATGTTATTATATTTTATCTTGCTATTTAATTTTATTTTATCTTTTATATTGTTTATTATTATGTTCACAGTATTATAATTGACACACACATAATTTATGTTTCATTCATTTTATTGGGTTTGTATTTATATTGTTTTATTTATATATATTTATATATGTATGTATATGTGTGTGTATAATACATAATATATAGTATTATATATGATTATATAATATAATTTATATGATTTTGGGTTTATTTATTCCTTGTATTATTTTATTATGAGATTCAATTTATTTAATCTATATTATTTTAGTATTTTTTCCCTCACTTAAATTGCTATATTTATATTTATATATGGCTAATTCCACTTCATTCCCCTATTTCATTCCCTTCTCTCTACATATATATTAATTTGTGTTTTAATATATTTATTTATCTCTTCTATATCTCGTCTATCTAGTGATTATAATTTTATATTATTAAATAACAGTAATTATAATATTCTCAATTTTCTTATTAGATGGCCAGAAGCCACTATTAATATAGTTCTTTAGTAAATGATCATCTTTTGATTTTAATAATTGGCATCGTAAGATGAATATTATAACAATTTGATAATATAATAATTATATAAGCCCTGAAGGCTAATGATTCAGATTTAATTTTTATAAAAGTCATAAAGGTCCATGTTCATACATCAAATCATACAAAATAACTTTATAGTTTTAAAATATTTTTGTTATAGTCCTAAATACTATAATATTTAAAGAAATTGATGATAATGTGCTATTAAAAACATAAAATATATCTATAAAAGTAGTAATAACTATCACATTATATTAGATAGATTGATAATTAACAGCCTATAATATTTTGTTTTGACCAGAAGTGATATAGACAAAAGAGAAATGTTAGTAGGGAGTCAAATGGATAAAAAATATTATAATATGAGTAAAAGTCATATGGACAAATATGAATCAATTTATTAAAATTAAATGTCGGAATTGACAATGATATCAAAAGGACCATGAGATTTTATAGAAAATATAAAAAATAATTATACTCCCAATATAATAAGTTGTAGAGAAAATACCAAAAGAAAATAATCTAAACTTAGAAGGCTATGAACTATATGATATTTACTATGTGATATTTGTATATGATATTTAATTTTTATTATTATTTATATTTATTGTGATTATTTTGTGTGAGATAAATTAGTATAGGTATGTGATATTATGATATTGATGCGAATTTTAAGATTTGCATGAAAGCAAATAAACTAAAAAATAATTATTTGTGATATTATGATATTAACATATTATATTATTTGTATACAAATTAAAGGGATGATATATATTAGACGTATGTTTTATGATGTTATTCAATATTAGTTTGAATTTATTATGATTCATGTGTGATAAATTTTAGAGAGAAAAACAAAAAAAGTCCATTTGAATTTCAAAATGACAAATTGGGCCTCTAAATATTGAAAAGGACAGATTGGGCAAGAGGCACAATCTGTCATTTATAAATTTGTGTGTAAAGATCAAATTACCCTTCACTTTATAAACTAGCTCACCTCATTATTTTGGGCTGACACATTATCGGCCTGCAAAGCGTATCTTAGTACCTATAGTGTGATTTTGATCCATTTGGGTAGGTTCCCCTTCAACCTCAAAAAAGTGCAAAAACTCTAGATTTCCCCGATGGATGGGTAAACCTCACGATCGGGTATACGTATCTCACTATCGAAATTCTTCACCCACGTGAACCGTTCAATTGCTCATGAATAAAAACAAAATGGGGTCCTTCTTCAATGGTGTAGTGTCAGCTATAGTGTCATTTCTTTAATATAGCAAGAAGGTATAGTGTCAGCTACAATATTTCTCCCAATTACAAATACCATTGTCAGAATTGTAAATATCATTGGAAAAGTTGTAAATCATATTGTCAAAGAAGCTACAGTATCAACTACAGTGTTTTTCCCAATTGCCAAAATTGGACTTCTCCCAATTGCAAATATCATTGTCAGAGTTGCAAATCTCATTGGAAAAGTTATAAATCGTATTGTCAAAGAAGCTACAGTGTCAGCTACAGTGTTTCTCCCAATTACCAAAATTGGATTTCTACCAGTTGCAAATACCATTGTCAAAGTTGTAAATCGTATTGTTAAAGTTATTTCTTCTTTATTGTGGGAGTTATAAATATCATTGTGGGAGTTACAAATATCATTGTTGAAATTGCAAATACTACTATAGAAGTTACAAATACCATTGGCAAAGTTGCAAACACCATTGTCAAAGTTACAAATACTATTATCAAAGTTACAAACACCATTGTCAAAATTGTAAATACTATTGTCAAAGTTATAAATATTATTATAGGAGTTACAAATATCATTGTCAGAGTTATAAATATCATTGGCAAACTTGTAAATCGTATTCTCAAAATATTGGAAAAATGAAGGGTAATTTCGTCTTTGCACACAAATTTGTAAATGACATATTGGACCTCTTGCCCAATCTATCCTTTTTAATATTCAAAAGCCAAATTTGTCCTTTTGAAATTCAAATGATTTTTTTTTGTCTTTCTCCCTAAATTTTAAGTATTTGAATTTATTTTTATTTTTTTTTGTTAAGTAAGAAAAATTACGAACTCATACAATATATAAACATTAGTCCATATGATATATTTTGAATGATGCAAATAAGTTGTATATAGTATATCAAAAGTTCACTTTAAAGGATCTTCTATATTTAGGTTTAATGAGTTTGATAAATATTATATTGATTTAAATACAATTATATACTTATATTTATTATTAGTATTTATTCTAATCTCAATAGAAATATTTTCAACCTTCATTTTTTTTAAATGATGAATTATTGGTCATATGTATTATAATTAAATTTGGTTTTCTTATGACATTTGAGAGAAAAACAATATATTTATGTTATATTTGAATGATAATTTATTATTTTATACATTCTAATCTCAAGAGTTATTACCTGTTATAAGAAATTATTTTTGGTTAGCGGTGTATTTTGAATTCCATTAGATATAGTTAATACTAGTGTAATATTACTCATGCAAGGATCCTGAAGGAATTACCATTGGCTAAAGGTAATTTTTGTTCTCTTTATTTGTTGATTAAATTGATAATTGATACAAACAAATATTAAACAATGGTGTGTATTCTATGAGTTATTGACTATTGATTTACTTGCTATGAGATTGGTAATCTCTGAAATTATTTATATTATATACTTAATTATTCATAAATAGTAGTTAAATTTATGAATATTAAAATAGTTGGGACAATTTAAAAGAAAAATATAAATATCATAATTATTTATTATTTTGTATTATAATATTGATGATATGTTGGATCTTATTCCACTTTACTCTATAAATATTATAAATAATTATAGTATTTTGAATATGTTGAAGTATGTTATTAATGAATACTAAAATTATATAGTGATGTAATAATATATGATAGTTCCTGAAGAACTTATGTGACAAAAAAATTGAAATAGTTTCTGAAGAACTAATACATATTTTCTTTATGAGATGATTATGACATATAAATCTACATTAGATCGATGATTGTATATAAGATATGAAGCATCTAGACTTCTTAGTGAAATACATGAAAAATAAAAATATTTTGATATGGCTCACACTTGAGGGGAGATTGTTGGAATACAAGTGTGAACTAAAATTTAATGAAATTATACTTAGACCTTCATGTAAATCCAATTGATCTCTAAAATGGATATTATATTGAGGTTAGAAATTAGTCATATATTATAAAAATTAAATTTATTGTTTGTTATAGTAAACCAGAATTTTACTTATCCAAATAGATTTACTATTAATATGACTTGTTTGATCATCATTAATTGTATATATGATGTAAAAAATTATTAAAAATTATGTATTGACATCTATTGAAGAATTAGAAGATTTTTCATGAATAGCTAATATAAGAATTAACATGTGCTGCTTGTTCTCAAACAAAATTTACTGTGAAAATATCACTAATTATGATTTGGAATGGATCTCTACATTTCTGGAAATATATTAAATCTATATATAGGCCCATACAATTAGCATGTAACCATACAAATATTCAATAAATTTGATAGATGCATCTATAAGATGGTTATATGTGTGATTATTATGAGTTTGCAACTAGAAGTTTGCAATATTGAATAAATATAATTAATATGTTGAGTGCACAATTTCTAGAATATGAAAATCATTTATTAATGTCACCATAAATAATTAGATCAATACTTATGAGAATAATATTTCTATTTTAGTGTTGGCATATTTGATTTGATATATTACGACACTTATATATATCAAGCTAATAAAATTTTTCCAATAAAATTAGCTTTTGGTCAGGAACCAAATATTTTTGAATGTGCAATATTTATTTCTATTAATCCATCACAATGCACATAAATGTCTATTAAAAGAAAGTTGAGATAAATATTGGGTAAGAATACCCTTCTTCTTATTTGTTTTTAAATGAAACAAAATGATATTTCTAAATGAAACAAATAGATTTAGGAGACTTATATCATATGATTAGTTGATTATCATCTAACAAAATTTTCTCAAACATGAGAGGGAGAAATTGAGTAGCTGGAAAGGAAAACATAATGAATACATTATTACTATCAAATGTAGATCCCCAAATATCGTAGTATATGTTGGAAATATTTTAAATATTGTGAAAGGGTGTGTTAAAGAAAGAATGTCTTTATGACATAACTCTTCGTTGTGAAAGGGTATGTTGAAGAAAGAAATGTCTTTATAACATAAATTTTCATTGTGAAATGATATGTTGAAGAAAGAAGAGTCTTTCTAACATAACTCTTGAATCTAAGGGACATATTTCTAAAAGACATGTCTCATGGCTTTCCACAATCTATAAAAAGGGCTTCTTGATGATGAAGAAGTATATAGAGAAACATATAGACAAAGAGAGAATGACATAGAGAATGATACACTAATCTTCTGAGATTACTTTATCTTCCACTAGTTATGTTGCCCTATATTTTTACAGGAAGAATTTGCTTAATCCTGGAGAGAGCCGCTTCTAAATTTGATGAGGAGTTGTGGAATATCTCTTAAAGACAATGTCCTTGGACGTGACTCGAACTATTAACTTTGTTATTTTGCAGATTTTGCCTACAATCTTAAGAGATATTGCTTGCAAGTTTCTGGTTTCCAGAAATATTGTTGAGGCCAAAGAACACACATCGGTATTATGATAAAGAACTGCATGAGAGATGAGCCCATATTCCGTGAATTTGAAGTTTAGAAAAGTGAAGGATACCATCAGAATGAACTATTTCAAGAACTTTGCAGAAAGTAGAATTGGGAAGTCTGGCAACGATACTGCACTCAGATTCTGATGAGGAACTGAAAGATTTTCCTTTTGGTGGAACTCAGAAGGGGCCGCTTCAATGTTGTTGTCTGATGATCCAACATAAAACATCATAGGATGATATAATAATGCTCTGTGCCTATGAGGAGGAGGTTGCGAATAAAGGTGATAAGCATAGTGCTTCTAAGCGTATTGGTCTTGCTCCTTGAAGAGACACATTGCCGAAGCCCTCTACATTTCGCACAGTCGTGATAGGGCTTGTTCCTATAGAGAGGGGAATATGATGCTTGAGGCCTAAATAATTAAAAGGCACACCCCTTTGTGTTATCCCTCTTCCAGCCACACCTCTCACAATGACACCAAATATGAATGTGGGTTCCTCAAGCCGTTAGCAAGGTCACATATTCACACCTATTCAAATTGAGGTATTTTTAAAAATATTATTACAGTTTTATCACATTAACCGTTGATGAATTTATTTCTACTGGGAAATTATCGGTTAATGATTTTGGTTTTGATTACCGTTGGCTACTTGAGTGGAGCTTTTAAATAATCCAATGTTATAAATATATATTTATTCATTATGTGCAGTGATAAAATGTTATGTGAAAATTTCTAAATTAATTAGAATGGGAGTGGATTATATGGTATGAAATTCTAATTTAATTATAATTATTATTGAAATGTTATTGAGATATAATTTAATATTTAAAAGTGTGAGGGTGTCTAAGATGTAGGATACCTTATAAAATTTATGAATGAAAATTATGTGTCTGTTAGTATGTTATGATCAAATTAAATGAAGGCTTTATTATTTGTTGTTGATACTAAATTTGATTATTATCAAAATTTTATGTGTGGCTTAAAATAAGTTTTATGATAGAAGCATGAAAATTTGATCATTTATCTATTTGAGAGATAAATATGTTAGTTTTCATGATGTTATTATTTAGGATATATATTTATCTTAACATAAATATATATGATGTAGATGACATATTATAATGTTATGCTATTTTAAATTTGACTTTGAAAGCATGAATTAAATATGTTTTTAGGTGTTAAAATCATAAAGGAATATATCATCTTGAAAAGTATTTCAAATTTTGGTTTTGAGAACTATGGTATGATTATTCTTTATGATGATAATATATTATTTTAGAATGTTATTTGCTCAATTTGTTTATGCACAAATTATGAGAATTTTGTGCATTAGAATTAATTATTATGATATAATATATACTATGTGGAGGATTGAGCATACAAACATAAAAATTCAATCTCATGAGGAGAATGAAATATTTGAGGGGTACCATAATTATTGATATCATGTATGGTAAAATCCCGTTGCATTAAAATACATGAATGTTAAGTGGTGATTTATCTTGAGTTTATTACTCTGTAGATTGAGCAAATATAATTACTATCCAAGCAGTAAACATTGAGATGCTCTAATAAGGTTGTTGAGATACCTTAAAGGCACCATGAATTATGGTACATATTATAGTAGATTTACAGCTGTATTAGAAGGATACAGTGATGTGAACTGGATCTTAGATTCAGAAGGGTTAAAATCTACTAGTGGTTATGTGTTTATTCTTGGTGATAGTATAGTCTCATGGAAATCATCCAAGCAAACAATTCTAAACCAAAAGGGATTATGAATTTACTGCTTTGGAATTGGTTGGTACTGAGGCTCAGTGGTCGAAAACATTCTAGCAATTGTTTTGATGTAAAACCAACACCTAGTGTTGATGATGTGTTTGCCAAATAGCAATTACCTTTGTTAAGAGAACAAAGATGTGCAATACTTAATGTTGATGAGTTGTATTTGCCAAATGGCAATAACCTTTGTTAAGGATAACAAAGATGTACAACATTTAGAGTTGATGAATTGTGTTTGCAAAATGGCAATAACCTTTGTTAAAGTGAACAAAGATGAGCAACACTTATTGTTGATGAGTTATAATTGCAAAATAGCAATAAACATTGTTAAGAGAACGATGGTGTAATCGTTTGAGATACTATGAGAATAAGCATGCTAAAAATTGTGAAGTTATCTCAATCAATTCTTGTGAGGTCAAAAATATACCTATCGGATCCGTTAACAAAATCCATGGGAAGAAAACAATTAAATTGTTGAGACATCGAGGGGAATATGACTAAAGCCAGTTGATAACGACAGCGATCGCAACCCAACCTTTGTAATTGGTGATCCTATGAAGAAGGTTTAATGGGTAAGAACTAGTCATTTGTTAGTTCTGCTAGCACCAAATATTATTACTGGTCATTTTCCTATGATGTACAAAAAAGTACTAGATTGCATAGAGGAGGGTGAGCAAAGCTCTTAATGATTTTAAATCCCATGGGATGGTGTATTATGTGTAAGATACACTTAAAGAAATCACCTATATGAATGAGGGGTGTGATCCGCTCCTATAAGATCGTGGCGAAATCTCTAGAGCATTCATTAAAAACAGGACACGTGTATGGCTGCCTAAAGCGCAAAACCTTGAGGTAAACAGTGGAAATATGGGGGTATAATCTGGCTGTTAGTACCTCTGGTATACACCCAAGAAATGTTGGTTCATAGTCTATATGACCACTGACATCTCTGCGTACCAAGTATTATCAGTTTAGTTCTGGTTCATAGTCCAAATGACCACTGGATACAATGATTATGTCCATTTGTGTAACTCAGTTAATGATGTTTCTTTGACACATGTGGGGGATTGTTGGAAATATTTTAAATATTGTAAAAATGTGTGTCAAAGAAAGAATGTCTTTCTGACATAACTCTTCGTTGTGAAAGGGTATGTTGAAGAAAGAAATATCTTCCTAACATAACTCTTTGTTATGAAATGATATGTTGAAAAAAGAAGAGTCTTTCTAACATAACTCTTGAATCTAAGGGACATATGTCTAAAAGACATGTCTCGTGGTTTTCCATAATCTATAAAAAGGGCTTCTTGATGATGAAGAAGTATATAGAGAAACATATAGAAAAACATATAGACAAAGAGAGAATGACATAGAGAATGATACACCAATCTTCTGAGATTACTTTATCTTCCACCAGTTATGTTGCCGTGTATTTTTACAGGAAGAGTTCGCTTAATCCTGGAGAGAGCCGCTTCTAAATTTGATGAGGAGTAGTTGAATATCTCTTAAGGACAGTGTCTTCGGACGCGACTCGAACTATTAACTTTGTTATTTTGCAGATTTTGCCAACAGTATGAACCAGAAGTTTATCAAATATTGTATTCATAAGATATTATAAAATATTTGCTAAATATGATTACTAACCTAAATGAATTTTATCAAATCTCATATTCCAGCTAAAAATGCTTAAATTAATATAAATCAAAGTGAGACATGCTTGAAACATGAAAGATTAATTGGTTACAAATATAATCTTAGAAATATATGAGCATATAAGTAAGATTATCATAGTAAGGAGGTAGATACTCCAGAAGAGTGTCAAGGCATAACTACTTGCAATAATCTCAAAAAAGATTCAAGTACCTAAAATGGAATAAAGAGAGTTCAATAAGTTATGTCACAGAAAGAAAAATGGAATCGAAAAGATACAGTTGTCGACAACGGTTTTGATAATAATATCACGTGATCAAATGAGGATCTTATATGTAGATCTATCATGTGAAGTAGATAGAAAATTTGGTCAAAAGCAAAAGTAAAAGGGCAAATACGCAATGAAAATATAATTATATTATTTCAAAATCTAAAAATTATGGACCTGTAGTCTAAAGAGCTGAAATATAAAGTATAGAAACATTTATGTGAAAATAATTTTTTTTACAAAAGCTAATGATGATTATTATGAGAAATATTATTCTGTGTTGGATGTGTCCTATATATTTATTTTATTATATTTACCTATAATGTTAGTATTGCATATTGTAATTTTATTAAAAAAATTAAGGTACCCAGATAGATAATGAAATTGATATTTTAGGTTATAGTTCTACAAAATATTATATGAGTTTATTTTATTATCAATAAATTAAATATATGAATGCAAGATATAGTGGTTTTTAAGATGATTTTTCTATTATATTCACAATACGTAAGGCAGATAAAAAATATGTTGATAATTCAATATATCCAGAAGATATATTAAAAAAATATGATAACAATACATCATATATGGTTTGGCTAAAAGAAATATATGCTCAAAAAGTATTAGAAATAATCTAGTTGAGAAAATAATACACTCTATTGAGAAAGTGACGTTTGAAAGCCGATGTTATCAACAACGATATCAAAAATGATGTTATTATCAGGGGGAGTAAAAATTATGGTGCACTCTTTTTTTCCTTTATCAAAGTTTTATCCCACTGGATTTTCCTAATAAGGTTCTTAATGAGATAGTTTTAATATATTATGTACTCTTTTTTCTTCACTAGATTTTTGTCCCACTAAATTTTTTCTAATAAGGTTTTAACGATGCACAATGTTGGTTATGGATATCCAGGGCGAGTGTTATGAATATAAAAGAATGGATACTCATAACCCCTAACTCTTGGGATTCATTTTCTTTTTATGTCCTTAACTTCATAACCTCCTTAATGAATTGCTTGGAGGAGTTTCTTGTTATAAATGTCATTATGTTATTATTTATTTCAGTGTAACATTTACATTAGTTTTAAGGGTTATAAGGCCTATAAATAGAAGCTATGTACAAAGCATATGTAAGATTAAGAAAGATACACATGTGAATGAGAAATACTTCCTTGCTCTCTCTCAAAATTCTTGTTTTGTTATTCTCTTTTCTACTCTCTCACTTTCTTATTTTTATAACACTAATAGTATTATTTCATCTCTAATCTTTTCCTATCTAAATATAGGGTTAATTATCTCTCTCGATGAGGGATTGTGCTCTAATTCATTAATTTCGGGTTGTTATTACATAGACTAGGGAAGGTCGCACTGATTCCTCTAAATTGGTTTGGTTACCGGATGTACCAAATGCTTAGGAATGTTCCTAGAAGACAAAGCGTGATGTTGCTATGTGTTTGTGTGTTTACTAGGAGTTACCCCTTGGTTTACCTTTTGGAATATGCTCTTCCTTTAAATTTATATATGTTCATAATAATCTATTGATATTTCGTGTGTCGAATTTACATCGAGGTAAGTTTTAGTATTGCAAAATGCAATGTATAAATACAAAGTATTTTTAAGGGCTGTAATGGGGCTACGGTAAATTATGGGAAATAACCGGAAAAAAAGCTAATAATAAGAATAAAAATGATAATATAATTATTTTTAATTCAGGAAAATAATCCTTTATTTATCAATGTCAACCATCAATAATAAAATTAAAATTTGTCAATATGATTATAGTAAATTTTATGGTTATTCTAAAGTCTTTAGATAGATTTATCATATATTTAAAAATCCATTATATAAATAAAATAGACTTTATGGAGATTATGAGTTCTATACATTATAAGGGTAGATGGCTGTATTTGTGTTATGTCTGGGTACTTCACCTATGAGGATGGGGATTTAAATTGTCTTACTTAAAATATAATATAGGATAAATTTAACAAATATAGGATGATTGTTTTAATAAAATAAAATAAACTATTCAAAAGATTTTAAATGATTTTTTCTTCCTCCAATTCAACAAATATCTAAAAATTAAATATATATTTTATAAAAATAAATTTAAAATTGGATTAGCTTATATTTAAAAAATAACTATAGATTTTTTATTGGGATTATTAACTATAGATTGTAGACAAAGAAATAAAATAATAAATTATATTGATCTAAACTTATTTTTAACTTATGTAGGTATTACAAGATTTTAAGGTTAAATTTAATTTAATAATTAGGTGATTGGTGATTGATTGATTGGAATACAATTTACTTTAACTAAATGATAAATTTAATGGGAGATAAAAAATTAGGGCAAAATATAGAACCTAAAAATTTAGTATACTCGATTCGACTTGGATTTACCTATTCAAAACTCAGCCTAACACAAAAAGAACCCGAATAAATGAGACAAGATTGAGTTCAGCTTGATATGTCTAGTGAGTCTAAGCACGGGTTGATATAGTGAACTGAGTAGTCTAACCTGACCTGATAAATATATACATTATTATATTATATTGTTTCATGTTACCACTGGCGACACCCTATTTCTAGCTATACTCCAACCTCCTACCCCCTTGTTTTTCTGTTATTTTTTCCAATATAGACTTGGTGTTTCAGTTGCTTCCTTCAGCCTCTCTTCAACCCCAATTCTCCTCCTTCTCTCTCCTCTCTTCAACCAAAAGCTTCTCTCTCTCCCCTCCCTGTACAAGCTTCACTTTTCTTTTATTTTATTCTTTCAATATTTTGCTTTGTTGTGGTGATGTGCAATATTTTATTCTTTTTTAGTTTTACTTTTTTTTTTATTCTTAGATTCTTATGTAAAAAGAGGAAGACTGACTAATTGGACTATGAACCGAATCCAATTCAGTTTAATTTGCCTAACCTGATAGATGTCAGGTTTTCTGTTAAATTAAACTGAGTATCGTGCTAGGATGATCAATTAAAAGAATACACCAGACTAGACTATGGACTAATACCCTACCTTGCCCTGTCCTATATTTGTGCAGCTTAGAAAAAATTATAACAAATTGTAAGATACGGTAAGTGAAGCAATATTCTTGGTAGGCCAAAATAAAGCAATATTTTTAACATTAATAATTGTCATCCAAAATAAAGCAATATTCAGTTGTTTCATAGTTTTTTAATCAATTAATTTTCTACCATCCTAAACGATGGAAAAAATGTGTTTCCACGAGAAGCCTTAATAATCACTTTGTTAAAAATCAAACAAACTTTTGTGGATTGCATCATTTACTTATTTGTGAAAATTTTACGTTCTCCATTTTATTTTATTTTCTTAATTTAAAGGTTTCACTTTGTTATACTCGTATTTGACTTTCATGATATTTGTAACTTTGTATAATCATCATCTTTTCTAGATTCTTATATAATTATTTACTTCCAATAAAATTAGTTACTTAGACTAGCTAAATCACCTTATCATCATCTTAGGATTTAAAAATGAATCTGAATCTGAATTATTGGTACCATGACTTTATAAATAGTTTAAGGTTTCTCGTCCTAATCTATAAATGGTAATTTATATTTTATATTTTTTTGACAATATTTTCTCCACAGAAATCACTAGACGGAGAGAAACTATGGAGGGATTATTGCCCGCGAACGATCAACAAATCATTATCTCGTCATTCTTAGCCATCGTTGAGGGGCAAACTGTAGAAACAGCCAAACAGTTCTTACAGGCTACAAGTTGGAAACTTGAGGAGGCTATCCAATTGTTTTTTATTTGTAATAAAGGTGGGGTGGGGCCACAGCTATCATCACCACACAACCCTTCTTCAGAAAATGTTGATTCCTGGACTACTGGTGACCTTTCAAGTGAAGTACGCCCTCCATTACCTATTAAGAGGGAAACCCTTTATGATGGTCCAATATTGAGCAATGTATTCCATAATTTTGAAGAGGAAATGAGACGTCCAGGGTTATGGGGGTCTGATGACCAAGCTTCCATCTCTACAGAAGGGAGTTCTCAGGAAAATAATCTTGCCTCTCTATTTCGCCCGCCTTTTCATTTGATGTTCACTGGCCTATTTTATGAAGCAAAAGTTGTTGCTTCCACTAAGAATAAATGTCTTTTAGAGAACATACAATCTCACAAAGAATTCAGCTCACATTTGCATAATCGAGTTACTTGGGCCAATGAAGCTGTCTCTTAGACCATTGGCACGATTTTTTATTCTGGCATAGGATGATACAACTGAAAATAGAAAGGTATACACTTATTACAGATCGACTGGACTTAGTTCCTGTAGTGTTCATAATTGATCCCATTGTTAAGACACTAAGCTTAAAGAAAATACCCGTGTTATTCCATCTGAAAGAATATGGTTCTAATACAGAGTTTTGGGTTCATATGCAAACCCTTTTTTTTACTTATCCACCTGATTCACTGGAACTTTGCCCCGACTACATCCAGATCCAACCTGCATAGTGCACCTGGCTATGGTGGGTGAGTTTCTTACGGGAATTTTCTGCATACGCCAATGCTCAAACTCGAGACTTCATTTAAGCGATATTGAGCCACTTACCACTCAGATCAACTCCTGTTGGTATATGCAAACCCTTTATATAACATATACAACAAACAGACTATTGTATTATAAGAAACCCATAATATATAGGCTTTGGGCTAAAGGCCAATACTAACTCCTAACACTCCCCCTCTAGTTGGGGGCTAAAGATATCTATTACTCCCATCTTGTTGAGTAGTTTTGACTGTATACTTTTTCTTACCGACTTAGTCAAGATATTAACTTCTTGATCTTTTGGCTTTGTATACACTAACTTGATCAATTTATCTTGTAATCTTTCTCAGAAAAATGAAGATCAATCTTTATGTACTTTGTCCTCTCATGAAATACAGGATTTGTTGCAATATGAATTGCAGCCTTGCTGTCATAGTATACCCTTACTAGTCCAGGATGTTCAGTTGCAATTTCCTTGAGTAATCCCACAACCCAGACAACTTCCTCCACAGCTACTGCTAGTGCTCGATACTGTAAGGAATTGAAAGACACGCAGCGGAAATTATTTTAAAAATTTTTCATTCCTTGCCAGGATCTACCGTATGTGTTTAAGTCAAGTGGGAAGAAGCATTACCCTCAGTGTGTCTCAGCGACTTCCACAGCTTTCGGTCACGACGTTCACAGCTTCTCTCTGCGGCTCGTGCTCCCTTTCTGATCACAAGAAGTCGACGACTCAGGTCGGCTTCCTCTACTGGTATCCACACGAACAACTTTTCAACCACGAACGACGTGCTAGCGTCTCTTGTCCCTCTAGGGCTTTCTCAAGAGTTCGTCCTCTCCATCTCTATTTCGGCAGTTTCTTATCTGCAAACCTTTTGCAGAGTCCCCTTCAGCCTTTCTGTGTTCTATGTGTGTGTCTATTCCAAAACGTAGCTCCTAATATTAGATATATAGGATGCTCTGCATTTTCCCTAATCGAA
Organism: Leucaena leucocephala; assembly: GCA_037074615.1. Lineage (NCBI taxonomy): Eukaryota > Viridiplantae > Streptophyta > Magnoliopsida > Fabales > Fabaceae > Leucaena > Leucaena leucocephala. Next base: position 17,824,941 of record CM073515.1, on the reverse strand, counting down.
AAGGATTTTAAGAGTTAATCTTATATTAATTCCGAAAATAATACAATATCATATATTGTATAATTTTATAAGAAACTAATTAAATAAATAATATTAAATTCGTCCCACAGATTTAATTACCTATTTATTTAACTTTAAATAAAGATGAGACTGAACTATATTTGATTTATTCTCATAAAACAAATTTGAGATATCCTATCAATTTGAATTTCAAATTCAAACATGATAGGGATTTAATTTATCCTTAAAATTAAATCTTATAAATATCTCTTATATGAGATATCCTATCAATTTGAATTTCGAATTCAAACGTGATAGAGATTTAATTTATCCTTATAAATTAAATCTTATAAATATCTCTTATATGAGATATCCTATCAATTTGAATTTCGAATTCAAACGTGATAGAGATTTAATTTATCCTTATAAATTAAATCTTATAAATATCTCTTATATGAGATATCCTATCAATTTGAATTTCGAATTCAAACGTGATAGGGATTTAATTTATCCTTATAAATTAAATCTCATATATCTCATATATATAATATATATATATACGAATTTATATATATACGAATATAAATATAAATAAATATATATACATTCACCTGGATCATTCATTGAATCTGACATGTCTTAGATTCAATGAATCTGGACATCATAGCTCGTGTTGGGCTATTTTGTGTGTGACCCTGTAGGCCCATATGAAGTTGGTAGTGGGCCATTTGCTATACTAGCCCACAAGTCGCAAGCGGTCTCTAGCAAGACATAACGACTACCCAAATCATATGAGAATCGATAAACGATGTAACCTTTTATACAACCATATCATGTCCCTTCTGTCACGCGATATTTTGGTCATGGATGAGGCATGGATAATGTCATCCTCCTATTCCCGACCGTTACTTTCTCGATCCCTGAGTAGTCTGACTATAGAAATGGAACTACCTTTCCATTACAGTATGGCCATACATTTCTCAGACTCACTCATCGAGGGGCCCAGTAATATCTCTCCACGAATGTGAGGGACAAATTCCATCTTGACCATTCACATTCCTCCGCATGAAAAAACACTAAGGCCGAACATAGTCTTTATGATCACTCGGTCAAAAGTGACTTTTGACTAGGTCAAAGCTGAGCGTTTTGTCATGTAGGAATCCATGATGATCTCAGGTCAAAGGGTGTATTGACATAGTTTGTATATGAGAGAAGCTTATGATGTTACCCATGCAGTTCTCTCATAGCGGGTCGATCCAGCACCTTGTACTCTTACATGTGCTTATGACTTTGATTTATATCTCTATACATCTTTAAAGTCATACTGGTCTTATTTCATCTGTGCTCCCGCATAGATGATCGACCAGGGACATTTAGGATAATATCATGAATTATCCAAGGATGGTTATCATAGTAAACATGCAAATAATATGATAACTCAATTAATAAATTCATAAATCAATAATGTTCATAAGACAATGATTGGCCCCTAGGGCACGATTTCCAACAGATACTTGGCCTCTACAGAAGATCAAGACACTGTATTTTGCTTCTTGGTTTTCCATTTGATAAGCGATCCTCCCAGCTTTAATAGATAACATGTTACTGATCTCCTTGTTGTGCCACAAGCTCCCCAATTAGCATCACAAAAGTATTCCAGCTCCAAGCTACTTGAAGAGCTAATCAATACTCCTACACCCAGAGTCCCTTTTAAGTATCTGTCTACATTCATTGCTACATCCATGTGTACCTTCATGGGATTAGCCATATACTGACTGAGAACCTATGCTGAGAAAGAAATATCAAGACGAGTGGCAGTCAAATATATTAATCGACCTACCAATCGTCTATACTTCTCAGGATCTCGCAACAAATCAGATTGTTTATCTTTTCCTTCCTCATAAGCTAACAACTTCAAGTTTTGAGCCATTGGGATTGCTAGTGGTTTGCATCCACTCATACCTGTATCTGCCAACAGATCTAATATATATTTTCTCTATGATAACACTATACCTTTCTTAGACTTAGCTATTTTAATTCCAAGAAAATATCTCATTGTTCCTAAATCTTTGATTTTAAATGTATCATGTAAATATTATTTCACTTCCTTTATCTTAGCTTCTGAGCTTCCTGTGATCAATAAATCATCAACATAAACCAACACAAACACTATTTTTTTAGATTTCTTGTAAAAGAATGGATAATCATGTTTACCTTAGGTGAATCCTCCTTGAATCAAGGTCATAGACAATTTAGCATTCCATTGTCTATAAACTTGTTTCAAGCCATATAATGACTTTTTGAGTTTACACACCAAGTTCTCCCCTTGGTCATTAAAACCTTGGGGTATGGTCATGTATATCTCTTCATTGAGATGCCCCTGCAAGAAGGCATTATAGACATCCATATGGTATAAATTCTAGTCATGCAATGTAGCCAACTTAATCATTAGCCTAATAGTTGTCATCTTTACTACAGAAGAAAATGTTTCATGATAGTCGATTCTTTCCTTTTGACTATAACTTTTAGCCACTAGCTTTACTTTAAATTTATCTATCTTACCTTCTAAATTATATTTGACTTTAAACACCCATTTACATTATGGGCTTTCTATTCTGAATCATGTTTGACTTTAAACACTCATTTATATCCTATGGGCTTTCTACCCCTTCGCAGAGAGACAATATCCCAAGTTTCATTATTTTCTAATGCTTCAATTTCTAATTTCATTGCTTCAACCCATTTAGCATCTTTTATAGCATCCTCATAAGTTGAAGGTTCAGTAACAGAGTCAATATAGCATAAATAACACATGTATGAAGCAAAAATGTTGGAGTAAGATATGCAATTTTTAATAAGATATGATCATTTACTTTTATTCTTGCAATCAACAGAATTTGCATAAGGGATTGAATTACATATATAATCTTTTGACCATATGGGCAGCCTTCTTTTTCTGTGTGGTTTATTTACATGCTGCTGGTCAGGATAGATCAATTCATCATTTCTATTTACATCGTTATTCTCGTGAAGTTGTACAGTTTTCCTAGGGGAATTTCTATAGGATCAAGATTGAAGTGATTTATGAAATGGTCTTTAATTATTTGGTGATTTACTCCCCCTTGCTTAGTTCTAAGTCTTTAAAAGGAAATTGATCCTCACAAAATGTAACATGTCTATTAACTAAAATCTCTTTTGTCTTCAAGTTAAGTAGCATGAAACCTTTCTGGTTAATTGGGTATCCCAAGAAAACGCATGGTATAGTTATAGGAAGAAACTTATCAGTAACTCTCAAATTTGTGGCATAATCTAGACGACCTAAGACCCTTAAATTGTCATATTCGAGTTTCTCTCCATATATCTTCTCATAAGGTATCTTGTATCCAAGGATCTTAGAGAGAACTTTATTGATTATGTGGGCTGCCATCTTTATGCATTCCCCTAATACTTAATTGGAATTCCAGACTGTAACATTAGGCTTCTAGCAACTTCAATTAAAGTCCTATGCTTTCATTCCACAACCTCATTTTGTTGGGGGTGTACGGACTTAAAGTTTCATGTAGAATCCCTTTTTCTCTGAAGTATTCTATAAGTTGTTTCTTAACAAACTCTATTTCATTATCAGTTCTTACTTTCTTGACTTTAGTTAAAAAATGATTTGATACATATGCAATAAAATTCTTAACATAAACACCAGTTTCTGTTTTAGCTAACATGAGAAAAATCCAAATAACTCTTAAATGATCATCTACTATTGTAAGAAAATATTGTTGACCTTGATGTGTGGGTATTCTATATGGTCCCCACACATCCATATGAATCAATTCAAAACAAGAAACAGATTTAATAGAGTTAGACTTGAAAGGCAGCTTAGTTTGTTTTGATTGGATACAAACATCACAGGCTCTATTTATCAACATATTCTTGTCATGTACGATATGTAAATGTCTCAATATAGGCATGGGTGCATGTCCTAGTCTATTGTGCAGTAGCCATATATCAGCTGAGTTATGTGATTTTTGTGAGTCACGTGTAGTGAGGTTCAGGACATCTGATGCTAGTCTCAATTTTAATATGTAGAGGTCATGTATGAGTCTACCAGTCGCATTCATTTTCCCATCCTGAAGGTCCTGTATGATACAGTAATAAAAAAAAATGCTACCATGCAATTTTGTTCTCTAGTTAGCGTAGGGACTGAGATTAGATTAAATTGTAACTGTGATACATACAATACGTTTGTTAGCACAATTTCATTAGTGAACCTAACACTTCCTATATGAGTTACATCTAATCTTTCACCATTTGGTATTTGAATTATTTTTATAAAACCATCATTTTTCTTATAATTAAGAAAAAGTGACAAATCTCCTATCATGTGAGTAGTGACTCTTGAGTCTATTACCCATGTAATGTGTGTGTGTGTGTTCCGAGTAGGGTTAACCAAACATGTTTCAGTACCAGTCAAAGCATGTACAATAGCCTCAGAATCCCTTTTCAACATATCCAGGAGCCTATTATATTGATCTTTGGTAAAGGTTGGGGCTGCAGTGTTAATCAATACTTCTTCCTCATTGCTATTGTCTATTCCAACTCGATTAGCAACGGCCTCTTGCCTATATTTATTTTTGTTTCCCTTAAAATCTGTAGGATATCCCATAATTTCCTAGCACACATCTTTGGTGTCTCTCTTCTTTCGATAGTGGGTACATTCTGGAAGTGGCCATCCATTTACTCGCGACCTCGTCCCCTTCCTCTGGTGTTCATCGTAACCCCTTCAATGGGACTGTCTCTGGATGAACTGGTAATGAGTCTTTGTGCCTCATCTTCGACTACCATGGCAAATAGTTGGTTCACGGAGGGTAGTGGACTCATAATTAAAATCTGACTCCTCCCCTAATACTTAATTGGAATTCCAGAATGTAACATTAGGCTTCTAGCAACTTCAATTAAAGTCCTATGCTTTCATTCCACAACCTCATTTTGTTGGGGGTGTACGGACTTGAAGTTTCATGTAGAATCCCTTTTTCTCTGAAGTATTCTGTAAGTTGTTTCTTAACAAACTCTATTTCATTATCAGTTCTTACTTTCTTGACTTTAGTTAAAAAATGATTTGATACATATGCAATAAAATTCTTAACATAAACACCAGTTTCTGTTTTAGCTAACATGAGAAAAATCCAAATAACTCTTAAATGATCATCTACTATTGTAAGAAAATATTGTTGACCTTGATGTGTGGGTATTCTATATGGTCCCCACACATCCATATGAATCAATTCAAAACAAGAAACAGATTTAATAGAGTTAGACTTGAAAGGCAGCTTAGTTTGTTTTGATTGGATACAAACATCACAGGCTCTATTTATCAACATATTCTTGTCATGTACGATATGTAAATGTCTCAATATAGGCATGGGTGCATGTCCTAGTCTATTGTGCAGTAGCCATATATCAGCTGAGTTATGTGATTTTTGTGAGTCACGTGTAGTGAGGTTCAGGACATCTGATGCTAGTCTCAATTTTAATATGTAGAGGTCATGTATGAGTCTACCAGTCGCATTCATTTTCCTATCCTGAAGGTCCTGTATGATACAGTAATAAAAAAAAAATGCTACCATGCAATTTTGTTCTCTAGTTAGCGTAGGGACTGAGATTAGATTAAATTGTAACTGTGATACATACAATACGTTTGTTAGCACAATTTCATTAGTGAACCTAACACTTCCTATATGAGTTACATCTAATCTTTCACCATTTGGTATTTGAATTATTTTTATAAAACCATCATTTTTCTTATAATTAAGAAAAAGTGACAAATCTCCTATCATGTGAGTAGTGACTCTTGAGTCTATTACCCATGTAATGTGTGTGTGTGTGTTCCGAGTAGGGTTAACCAAACATGTTTCAGTACCAGTCAAAGCATGTACAATAGCCTCAGAATCCCTTTTCAACATATCCAGGAGCCTATTATATTGATCTTTGGTAAAGGTTGGGGCTGCAGTGTTAATCAATACTTCTTCCTCATTGCTATTGTCTATTCCAACTCGATTAGCAACGGCCTCTTGCCTATATTTATTTTTGTTTCCCTTAAAATCTGTAGGATATCCCACAATTTCCTAGCACACATCTTTGGTGTCTCTCTTCTTTCGATAGTGGGTACATTCTGGAAGTGGCCATCCATTTACTCGCGACCTCGTCCCCTTCCTCTGGTGTTCATCGTAACCCCTTCAATGGGACTGTCTCTGGATGAACTGGTAATGATTCTTTGTGCCTCATCTTCGACTACCATGGCAAATAGTTGGTTCACGGAGGGTAGTGGACTCATAATTAAAATCTGACTCCTTGTTATCCCAAAACAGTCGTTTCATCCAAGAAGAAATTGCAGCAATTTTTGCTGGTGTATCATGTCAGAGTAGATCTTAGACGTTGCACATCTATAGGAAGGAATGGGGAATAGCATTGATTGTTCTTCCCATAATTCCTTTAGCCTAGAGTAGTATGCTGAGACGCTGAGTGATTCTTGATGGAGGCTTCATATCTCTCGATGCAAGCAAAAGATCCTAGAACCATTGACCTTATCAAACCTTTCTTTGAGGTCTTTCCATACAAGGTGTGAATCTTGGTAAAAAATTACACTGTTCGCAATTTCCCTTGAAATTGAGTTGAGTAGCCAAGAAAGGACGACCGCATTGCACTGCTCCACTGTTCATGAAGGGATTCTTCTCGAGAATCCTTGGTCAAAGTCCCATCAATGAATCCCATTTTCCTTTTTCCTCTTAAGGCGATCCACATCGTACGTGACCACACCATATAATTTGCACTTCCAGTCAATACATGTTGGATAATGGCGGTGGTTTATGTTTCGGACAGGTAAAGAAATAAAGGATGGGTGAAGGTGAGTTTATCGGTTGAAAGATTACCCGATTCTTTCTTGGTATCCATCAGTGTGATGAATCTGTCGAGGTAAATTTGCATGATATCAGATTGAGTCTCTTGTCGTGGGTGGAGTTGCTTCTGATTCTGAGATTCGTATACTACTCAGAACTCCCGATCAATAGGATCCTCTACCAGAATCCTTTACTGTTGCTGGCTTGGATGCTCTAAACATCACTATTCATTTTACAATTGAAAGATTTCTCTTCTGGGATTCTTTTCGCCGTCACGTTTCCAAGGCATAACCAGTCTAGTGTGTTATACACTTCTTGCTTTTTAGACGAATCGTGGTGTCCGTTTGGTTGGTTGGGGGGTTTCCAGGGGAGGGGAGAGGAGGGAGAAGTGTGTTTGGTTGGGAAAAGTAGAGGGGAGGAGAGGGGAGATTTTTTGTCTTTTTATGGTCCCCTCTCCTCTAAAAGTGGGGGCTTTTGGAGGGGAGAGAAATTTTTTTACTTTTATGACCAAATTGCCCTTGATATTTATTTAATATTCCAATTATACCCTTAAGCCTTTTTTTTATTTTTCTCACACCTAATTTTTTTAATTGTTAAAATTTAATAAATATAATAAATTATTTATATATTATATTAAAATATATAATAATTATATAATTAATAAGAAATAATATTAAAATTTTATCATATTTTTTATTTTTTTAATTTTATTATATATATAAATGAGATAAAAAATTTTAAGATTTATAAATTAAAAAAATAATAATTTTGATATGAATATTATAAATAAAGAGTAAATAAATTTAAATAAAGAGATAAGAGTATATTTGTCAATTTCTAATTAATTCCCCTCCTATCCCTTTCTGAATCAAACAAAATATATCATTAATTAACTTCCTTTACTTTTCCCTACTCTTCCTTAAATTAACCTAACCTACCCTTTCTTTAACTGAACTAAACAAACCCTTGGGTTTTCTTGATTTTAGACCCTATTTACCAGTGTCAAGGGCTCTGGTACCATGTTAAGACACAGAGCTTAAAGAAAATACCTATGTTATTCCATCTGAAAGAATATGGTTCTAATACAGAGTTTTGGGTTCATATGCAAACCCTTTATATAACATATACAACAGACAGACTATCGGATTATAAGAAACCCATAACATATGGGCTTTGGGCTAAAGGCCCAATACTAACTCCTAACCCCCATCACTGGCCGAAAGATGCGCATTTTGGTGTGGAATGGTTCAACCTGAAAGCTTATTTGAGGGTCTACTACCATTCCTAGATGTGGGTCCTAAGGATTATCACAATACTTGATCACACAAACCTCTGACAGGAAGTTGTTCTAACCCACCTAAAATAAAAGACGAAAAAAGTAATGAAGAAATGAAACAAGAAATTGTGTCGCCTTTAAGGTACCCTCCGTTGCCTGAAGAACCCAAGGGTGACAAGAACCTTCTATGCAGACTTGGTGCTCGACTTCCCGATGGACGTCGTGTTCAACGTTACTTTTTAAGGACTGATCCAATTCAGCCTCAATGGCCATTCTGCTCCCCTCTTCTAAAAGGGGAAGATGAGGTGATGAAACAATTTCGGTTGATGCTGTCAATTCCAGAAGCTTCCAAAGAGTTCGATTATGACAGTACTTCGACCTTAGAGGAATCAGGATTTGCAAACTCTATGATATTGATGACTTGGGAATGATTGCTAGGAAGCTTTGCTTGGGGAGTTAGTTCTGACTGAGCTATGTTAAATAGGAGTCTTGTTAATTTAATTCTCCAGTGTATTTTTTTTTTTTTTGTACATCGGAAAGAATTTTCTGAAGTGTATATACTTTGAATGAAGGAAGAAGGAATGGTTTTGAAAGTTTGGTTAAATTTATCATCTTAGAATACTTGTCAATAAGTTAAATATGGAAATCGAAATGTATATGTAAATTAATAACCTAAAATCGGAAGTATTGAAGTGAAATCAAAATGTAAATGAGTTTATGCTCATTAATAAGTAACTAATAAGAACATACCCCTATAAAATGAAAATAATTATATTACAACAACAAATTTACTTTAATTCAATTTATATTTTATACTAAATAAATTAAAATAAATTTATCTATATTTTATAAACCATACCATTTTTTATAAATAAAAAAAAAAAGAATCACACTTATGTATAAAATTATTGGATATAATCACGTTAAAAACATTAATATTCCATAATTGATGACATTTTTTCATATAATTTTTGCCACAATTTCCAATATGCTTCATATACAAATATGTTCAATATTATTTTGACAAAAGATAATTTTATCTTTTTAGACTATGTATTTGTTAAAATTTCTTCTTATCAAATAAGGAAAGCACGAGAGATAATAAGTGAAATTGTTTGTAGAGAGAGAGATAGTTCCTTAGAGGGAGTATTAATATTACCTGACATATCACCATCACATGAATCTTTCTTAAATTTTGCACATATTAGTGTTTGGTGGTTGTTAATACATAAATGTAAAAACTTATTTTGATTTGCTTTCAATAAACACGTTCATGTAAGCCAAGATAACAACTCTCACATACTTGTAAACCTTCCACATTGATCTTCAAATCTCTCTTCTTCATGATATTAAGTATTAGTAATCTACTATCACATGAAGCTTCTTTCATTCTGTTTCATAAACCTCAGTATATAATCCACAATTAGTGCCTTCATCAATCTGCTGTTACTTTGTTTTCTCTGTCCAATATTTCTTCTTGTAGTTTTGCTTCCATATTTGAATAGAAAACTCCATTGCACTTCGCTCTATACAGAAATCCAAATCTCATGTAAGGCGTTTTCAGGATGAATGCAATGTCCATTTACTTCCAAGGTGTAAATCATCAAACTACAAACAATTTTGCCAAATCCTGAAATAGAAGGAACAAGATCAGTATCAACCTTCCAATTAAACCCAGAAACTATGTTGAAATACAGAAGTTAAGAAGTACCAAGTTGTTTTGAGAGACTGGTAAAACTGATGTGCAGCGTTCAAATAATCAGCATAGATGATATTTTTAGTGAGGTTAAAACACTTGAAGATCATTAAGTTCAGTTTGAAGCATCTTCCTCTAGTAATAAAAAAACGTGTTTAACCATTTTAAGCAGCCAGCTTTGTCATATTGTGGTAATATTGGTGTTCAATAAGATAAAGTAAATTTGCCTGTTAAATCACACCATAAGACAGCAAGGATAAAGGACACTTGTGTATAGGCTATAGAATCATCTGAAGCCATAAAATCAAATTTGAGTTGATGCTGAATATAAAAGTCATTAAGAAATGCTAAAACTAAATGGAAGTAAATTACAGAACAAAGATCTTGTCCTACACAAATGCATTGATATTTAGTAATCCATTATTGCAACAAATATAGTTGCTAGCAACAAAATCTAGCACATGCAATAATCCATAACTTATCAATATCAATAATCGATAATAAGATAAAAACATATGGATACGCAAATAGTAATAATATTAATCTTTAATTCATAAAACAATCCATAACTTATCAATATCAATAATCGATAATAAGATAAAAACATATGGATACGCTAATAGTAAATTTTATGTTTATTTCATCTTTCTAAAGTTTTAGATAGAGTTATCATTTATTAAAAAATTTGTTATATATAAAAAAATTGACTATGTTCATCATAACATACAATAACATTTTGAATTATAAATATTAAAATAAAATATAAAAATACTATTTTAAAATTTTGAAAATTATCTGTATATTTTACTTCTTTATCTTGTGGAACTTAAAAGGACTAGGACCTCACTTTACGAAAATTATCCATGATTTTTAAGTTATTTTTCTTCCACAGTTTTTATATTCAACAAATATATCCAAAAATTAATTTATCTTTTAAAGAAATTAAATTAGCCTATATTTGAAAAACAAAGGAAATTAATTTTACTTTAAATAAATGATAGATTTAACGCGTGAGAAAAAAATTCAGCAAATCGAAAGATATGATAAGTGAAGCAATATTCTTGGTTGGCCAAAAGAAAGCAATATTTTTAACATTAATAATTGTTATCCTATTCCTATTTGATCTTAAATACGGGGTAATGAGATAAATAATATTATCAGTTTAAGATATTAATTTTATCTTATTTAGAAAAAAGATAATTAACAAATTATCCTATTTCAATTTAAACTTGTCTAAATTTTTCTATATATTCTGGAACCTCTTTCAAAACTTCAATCAGTCACAAGTAGTCTTTCTCTACTTAGCATTCAAGTGAGCCATCTCTGATCTCTGAAGAAAAGAGGTACCCTTCGATTTCTTTTCTTTCTTATTTATTCAAATAATTAAATTTGTATATTTTTTTTCTGTAACTCAATTTTCCCCTTTTGGCAGATCTGTGTTCTTAATCTATATACAGAAAAGTGTGTCCCTCTACTGCTCAAATAATGTCTAATCAATTAACTCTTGAAGATTTCAAAGACAAGGAATTGAATCCAAATTCAACTCCCTTACAAGTTTTGGAATTTATTGCGCAAGTAGCTTTACAAAAGTTAGAGAACAAAGAAAATGCGGAGGCTAACTCATTAGCAGAAGGAAATGCCCGGCCCCTGAAGAAGAATAAGAAGGGAAAATCTTCGAAGACGATCAAGGAAAATTCAAAAAGAAAATTAAATAACCTTGAGATCCCTACTGAAGAATGGGTAAAGCAATTCATGGATAAGAAGAAGAGAGAAGATAGTTCAAATGCGCCGCTGCCGCCACGGTTGCCGGAGGAATACAAAAGACACATCATCCAGAAATGCGGCGGATCAAGGCCGAACCGAATCATCCGTATCTACCAAAAGACTTTATACGATACAGATGTAAGCAAACAGCACAGCAGACTCACCATGTCTCTGAACAAAGCAAAGAGTTTCGAATTCTTAAAAGCCGACGAGATTACACTGCTTAGGCATAAAGGAGCCATTAAAGTGCCATTGATTCATAAACCGAGAGAAAACGATAGAGTGTCTCTTCCTCTTATTGAGACCACGTTGACGTTCAAACTGTGGAAATTGCATGTCGAAGACGAAAGCCATCCAAACATAAACTATCAATATGTATTGAATGGTGGTTGGAACAATATTGTTTCTCAAGATCAACTTGAGACGGGCGATACGGTTCATGTTTGGGCATTCAGGGATATTCAAAACAAGCTCTGCATGGCCATTGTCAAAAGTGAATGATCATGGGAAGAACTATTAATTATTCATCAAACATTATTATTATTTTTTTTAAATTTTACCTTTGTTGGTTATTATATATGTTTTAAAATTTATAAATATGAGTTAGTTTGACATTTATGATAATTCTAATTTTAGAAAGATGTTTGGTCAGCGTTTCACTCTTCCAGGATTTAATATAATAAATATTTAATTAATTTTATTAAATTAAAAAATTAATATAACACGTTATACTCTAATCATCTTTTTTTAATTCATTTATTTTCTCTTTTAACTAATTATTATTAAGAGAGTATAGATAATGGTAATTTAGAAAAGATTAAATAAATATAAAAAATATATCTTATATTTAAAACTAATATTAACTCCTCAATTAAGTCATATATTATGAACCTATTGAGTGTTTAATTTCTTTTTTGATTTTGGTCAATAATTCTTTTCTTTCTTTTTAACAATTTCAATTAACTCTATAAATTATAGAAGTTTATTTGGTTAATAATTCTCTAAAATTTTCATTGTCTATTTGATGATGAAAAAAACTTGTATCCTATGTCTTAATTATAATAGTTAGTTGATTTTTTTATAAATTAAAAAAAATAAATAAATCAGTTAATTATCACTAATATAAGAGTTAGTTAACTAATTTAAATAGATTGAGGAATATCTAATATAAATTTATGTTGAGGAGTTAGATTGTATCATAATTAATTGATTTATTCATCTTTTTTAATTTATCTAAAAATATCAACTTATTCTTATATTTAGGATCAAAGAGAGTAGTTCATTACTATTTTATAAAGTCTCCACCAGTTTCAACTTAGTGATTATCACTTATAGTAATCCAATAATCAATCAGATCTCTCATAAATCCTCCAGTTAAAATAAGGTATGTCTATAAAACTAGATAATCCAACACTAAAAATCATTAAAGGTCATCAATAATTTATACTATGGGTTAGATTTATTTTTAATTTTTAATAGCATGATGATGTGGCACATTATGAGCTTTTGGATTAATTTTAGTTGATGAACAATATTAAGATATTGAAGGACCCTTTGGAGGGGGAGGCTAAGAGGATCCTGACCCATGTTGAGACGTTGAGAGATGCCAAGAGAATCCGGATTCTAAACGTACGTAGAAACACATCCAAACTCAGTGCACTTTCTTATTTGAGGACGTTAAATTCTTTCAGGAAAAAAGTGATTACTATAACATCTCACTTTATTCTACAAATAAAACCCGTATATTATAATTTTGAATTTCCTGCGAAATCTCCATTTTTGAATCAATCATCTTCTTCTAAAAATCTGAAAATAAAAAATGTATAACAATAGCGATTGCCAGAGTAAGTGACATATTTTTTTTAAAATCTTTTTAATGATTATTCTGGAGGGCATGATTGAGCAAGTGCTACAAAACACAAAATAATTTTTAAAAAAAAATTAGAACCAACTATATAGAAGATCAATTTTTAAAAAAAATTAAAAAATTTTAGATGTAGCGCTTTGTTAACTAAGCGTCACAATTATACCTAAAATTTGTGCACGTAGCACTTGCGTGTATGAACTGTAAGAATTGAAGGATTGATAATATTATGATGTCTTTAATTTTTATATAGTATTCGAATATGAGCCTGTTTAGATAATTGTTTATAAAAAGACTTATAAAAAAAAATAATTTTTAGACAGTTTTTAGAAAAAGATTTTGAAGAAGAATTTATTAAAAAAAATAGTTATAAATAAATGAGTGTCTAGATAAATTATTACTAAAAGGACTTTTATAATTGTAAAATTGTCAATGTATAATTTTATTAAAAATATAAGATAGAAGAGAGGAGAGAAAGTAGAGAAAAGTGAGGAGAGATAATGGAGAAAAAAAAAGAGAGAAGAGAGATGATAGAGAAAAGTGAGGAGAGAGAAGAGATAGTGTAAAAAAAATAAAATAAAATAGTAAATAAATTATTTTACTATTTTAGAAACTAGCCTCAGTAGCTTATCTAAAACTGTAGTTTTACACTATTGTTTAATCCAAAATATTTTTTGATAAATATATCTATTTATTTTAAAAAAAATTAAACTAAGATTTAGACTAAAAATATTTTTAAAATCAGGACTTCCTGCCTTTTCCGAACAGGCAGTATATCTTTATGACTATGAAGAAGAAACACATCAATTCCTCTGTGACTCAGTTCTACATGTGAGCCTATTTGCCAATGTGTCGTGCACGTTGCTATTTTCTTCTCTTGCAGTTAGCCTTTCTTCATTTGTGTCATTCTCTAGTTCTACACTCGTATGGGATCGTAATTAATAATTAATTCTAAATGAGCGTACCTATACTGCCCTAAATTTGAAGTTTGAAAAGTGAGGTTGGAAAGGAGAAGCCTATGCCTTGAGAAGTTGTCTCCTTAACCCAAAAGTCTCCTTCAAAGCCTGTCAAACTATCAAGTGGGAGAAGAATTACTGTCGTATTTCCCTTAACTCCCGCATATGCTACTTTGTTTCACTTAAATATTAAAAGATTCTAAAATTACGCTGTGACTAATAAAAGTGAAATCTTGTTTTAATAATAAATGACCAAAATACCTTTTATTCATTCTTTTTTTACAAATGCACATATATATTTTAACAATTAATAATACAAAAATTTATAAGTGTGCCTATGGAAAAATTTATAACTCCCAATTTATATTATAACTACTTGTACAAAGATTTATAGTATTCATGGGTAAATTTATATGCATACATAAGCATTTTAATAACTAAAAATAATAAAATTTATAAGTGTATATATGAAAAATTATAACTTCTAATTTACAATAGTTAATACAAAAATTTATAAGTATTAATAGATGAATTTATAAATATTAATAGATGAATTTATAAGGGTACAACTATATTTTAATAACTAATAATAATAAAATAATAAGTATAAAAGAAAAGCATTTTGGTCATTTATTACCAAAACATAATTTCACTTTGATCCTTTGGTTTTACAATGTAATTTCATAATCTTTTTATCCTTATTTAAAATAAAGTCATGGGGATTAAGTGAATTTTCTCCTTTATTTAATTCGATATTGATTAGTTATGTGGTTAACACATTGCTTTATCAAGTAACCAAATAAAAAAAAACACTTAGCAGTTCTTTCCTTCCCATAATAAAGACAATCGGTGGTATGTTAGCAGTCTTTCCTTCCCATAATAAAGACAATCGGTGGTATGTGGAGTCTAATATCAATACTTCAGTTTCGTGTGAATATTTTAGTAAATCAATTAGATTTTAAGTATACCTAAAATCCTTTGCAAATAAAAAGAAAAAAAAAACTTACCAGTTCATTCCTTCCCATAATATTGATGCTGTTAAAAGTTAGTACAAACTCATTAGCACGTGAGAAGCACATGGTAGCAAGCCCAACGTCTAGTTCCGAAACTCTTGGTCTTTATATTATCGTGTTTGCTTAGTTTACGCAGTCAAGTAGAGTAGTTCCTATTGTTTTGGTGATTTATTTTCTTTTGAATAAAGAGGGAGTGCTAGCAAGATTTTAGGAGATATTTTAGGAATAAGTTGAAAACCCTGAGTTATAAAAGGCAGCTGATATACTCGTATATATCAGAAGAAATAAAGCAAAGCATTCCTAAAAAGTTCATTGCCTTTTGCTCCTTGTTTTTCTTCTCTGTTTTGTTTCATGGTATCAGAGCCTGGTTCGGCATAACAGCATTATTCTGTTGCTGAAATGGAGCTCTCAAACGGAGGAAATGGACACCTTGGAATGGAGAAGTTAATCGATACCAACTACAAATATTGGCGGATGTGCATGGAGGCTTATCTTCAAGGACAGTACTTGTGGGAGCTGGTCGTTGGCACTGATACAATCCCCAGTGAAGGTTCCGAACACTCCGAAGCAAGACGCAAATGGAAGATTAAGTGTGGAAAAGCTCTCTATGCGTTAAGAACATCCATTAGTAGGGAGTATATCGAACATGTTCGAGATGTTACGTCTCCGAAAGAGGTATGGGAGATTCTTGAGAGGCTCTTCACAAAGAAGAACACGGCACGACTGCAACTTTTGAAAAATGAGTTGGCTAGCCTAACTCAAGAAGGTATGACGATCTGAGAATATTTCTTACGAGTAAAAAATGTGTGTGCTGAAATTTCAGAGATCGACAAGGATGAAAAGGTTAGTGAGCCGAGGTTGCGTCAGTATATTATACGTGGCTTACGGAAGGAATATGGACCATTTGTCACCTCGATACAAGGGTGGGCAACACAACCTTCCATTGAGGAATTGGAAAACCTACTCTCAAACCAAGAAGCCTTGGCCAAGCAAATGTCAAGAGGATTCAAAGCTGGTGATGTTCTCTTCTCAAAAGGGAAGTCGAATGTGAAAGCCTCGTCACGTAGCAAGAATAGGGACATGGAGTCAAGTGAGGAAGAGAACGACGATCCTCAAGTCAAGAAGCCCATTACGTGCTTCAGGTGTGGCAAACCTGGGCACATAAAGTGGTTCTGTCGAGTAAAGCTCTCCAAAGCGAATGTGGCTAGCACCGAGGAGGATGACCAGCTCAAGTGGGAGCAATGCTTTACAGTTGAAGCAGTAGATAAGAAGTCCATGTTGAGCTTTGCTAATTATGCGTCCAACAAGAGTGAAGAATGGATAGTTGACTCAGGATGCTCCCACCATGTAACCGGTAATGAGACTCTATTTTCAAAAATGCATGAATATTGTGGAGACACAGCCGTGGTGACCGCTGACAATTCAACCCATCCCGTCACAAATGAAGGAGTAGTAATGGTTGAAGGCAGTGGTCAGGAAAATATCAAGCTGCACGATGTGTATCACGTCCCAGGTGTGACTAAAAATTTAATGTCTGTGCCCCAGATTACTGACACTGGAAAGTATGTATTATTTGGCCCAAAAGATGTAAAAATACTTGGTAATGTAAAAGAGATTTCCGCTGATGTCATTCTTTCTGGCAAAAAGAAAGGGTCATTGTTTGTTTTATCAGCAGGTGAGGCCTATGTGAAGAAGACAAGTCAAACCAAAAATGCAACCATATGGCATGCTCGATTGGGACACGTGGGATACCAGCTGTTGCAACAAATCTCCTCAAAAGGACTAGTGGACGGGATGCCAAGCTTGAAAAATGTTCATGAAGATGTGATATGCCAAGGATGTCAGTATGGCAAATCTCACCGACTTCCATTCAAAAGGTCATCAAACCGATGTTCCTCAATGCTAGAACTAGTTCATACAGATCTCATGGGACCAACAAAGACACCAAGCTGTAGTGGACATCGGTACGTGATGGTGCTGGTAGATGATCACTCAAGGTTCACTTGGGTGAAATTCCTAAAGGAGAAAACTGAGGTGTTGACTAAATTTGTAGAATTTAGAGAAGCAGTTGAGAAGGAGTTCGGAAAGAAAGTTAAGTGCCTCAGGAGTGATAATGGTGGAGAATACATGTCTGATAAAATTTTCAAATACTGTGATACGCATGGTATTGCTCGGCAGATGACATGTCCAGATACCCCTCAGCAGAATGGGGTTGCTGAGAGGAAGCTGGCCTATCTCACATCTGTTTGTCGTTCATGGCTACATGACAAGAACCTCCCGAGAGAGCTGTGGGCAGAGGCGTTTCAATGTGCATGTCATGTAATAAACAGGTTACCAATCTGGTCAGGTACACAGGAGTCTTCTTTTGAGATTGCATATGGAGAAAAACCAAATGTTAATTACTTTAGAGTATTTAGGTCGATATGTTATGTTCATGTCCCTAAGAGTAATAGAACTAAACTTGACCCAAAGGCTAGGAGGTGTGTGTTTGTTGGATATGATCCGTGCCGGAAAGGTTGGAGGTGTATGGATCCAAAAACAAAGAAATTCACAATTTCTAGGGACGTCGTGTTTGATGAAGTCTCAACAACGTTCCCAGCTCCTAAGTTTATTGCTGCAACCGACAACAACATAGCACTTTGGGTTCCTGAAACAAGTGAGAAAATGACGAATGAAGATGCAGAAGAAGATAGGCAAATATCTCCCACAAACAATGAACCCGAAGAGCAAGTATTGAGACGTTCAACAAGGGAGAAGAAACAACCTCATTATCTGAATGACTATGAAGTGAACACTTGCTCGGTTGCTACATGTTTCTTTATGGGGGAGCAAAACGAAGGAGAACCATCTTGTTATGAAGATGCAAAGGGAAATCCATAGTGGGAAAAAGCCATGCGAGAAGAGATAAGTGCTTTAGACAAGAATGAAACATGGGAGTTAGTACCCAAACCAGTACATTGTGAACCTGTCACGTGCAAGTGGGTATTCAAACTGAAGAGAAAGTCTGATGGCACCATCGATAGGTACAAAGCTCGTCTTATAGCACGTGGTTTTTCTCAAAACTATGGGCTGGACTATGAAGAAACTTTCAGTCCCGTAGCAAAGATGGTGACCGTGAGAACTGTTATTTCCTTGGCTGCATACAAAGGGTGGAAGCTGTGGCAACTAGATGTGAAAAACGCATTTCTCTATGGTGAATTAGACAGAGATGTGTTCATGCAACAACCTCCTGGATTTATTTCTGAAAAGTTTCCAAGTCATGTGTGTCGACTGAAGAAGGCGTTATACAGGTTGAAGCAAGCTCCACGAGCCTGGTATGGAAAGGTAGCTCAGTTTCTTGCCTTCTGCGGGTTTGTGATGTCAAATGCAGATTCAAGTCTATTTGTGAAGCTAAAGTCCAATGTGCAATTACTGGTTCTGTTGTATGTAGATGATATGATCATAACTGGAAATGATGAACTTGAAATTTCCAGCTTACGGAATGATTTAGCTCTTCGTTTTGACATGAAAAATCTAGGGGAAGTGAGCTGCTTTCTTGGCTTGGAGGTTGAAAAGACAGAACGAGGGTACTTTATGACACAGCAAGCTTATGCAAGGAGCCTCTTAGATCGTTTTTGTATGAGAGAAGCAAAAGCAAAAGCCACTCCTATGGAACCAAACCTAAAGCTAAAGAAAGAGGAGGGAAATATGTTGAAGAACCCGAAAAAGTACCGACAACTAGTAGGTAGTTTAATCTACCTGACTATTACGGGGCCAGAAATTTCATACTCAGTGGGCATCATATCTCAGTTCATGCAAGAACCAAGGGTTCCTCACTTAGAAGTAGCAAAAAGAATCCTACGTTACATAAAAGGGTCTCTTGAATACGGGCTCTTGTACAAGAAGAATACCAAGTTTATGTTAGAAGGGTTCACAGACGCATATTGGGCAGGAGACACAAATGACAGACATTCAACCTCTGGTCACTGTTTCAACATTGGCTCAGCAGCAATGTCATGGTGTAGCAAAAAGCAAGATATTGTTGCCTTGTCCAGCACCGAGGCGGAGTATGTGGCAGCTACAATGGCTGCTCAAGAGTGTGTGTGGTTAAAAAGACTGATCAAAGATATCCTGGATGAAGAGTACACGGTGGAAATTAAATGCGATAATGAGAGTGCTATCAGACTTGCACTTAATCCAGTGTTTCATGCTAGAAATAAACACATAGAAGTGCGCCATCACTTTATTCGTGAGAAGGTCCTGAACGAGGAGATAGAACTTACTGGTGTTCGGACAGGAGCTCAAGTTGCAGATATATTCACCAAGGCTTTGGTGAAGCCTAAGTTTCAGAGTCTTCGTAAAGCACTCGGAATAGAAGACCGGAAGTTTGTACTAAGGGGGAGTGTTAAAAGTTAGTACAAACTCATTAGCACGTGAGAAGCACATGGTAGCAAGCCCAACATCCAGTTCCGAAACTCTTGGTCTTTATATTATCGTGTTTGCTTAGTTTACGCAGTCAAGTAGAGTAGTTCCTATTGTTTTGGTGATTTATTTTCTTTTGAATAAAGAGGGAGTGCTAGCAAGATTTTAGGAGATATTTTAGGAATAAGTTGAAAGCCCTGAGTTATAAAAGGCAGCTGATATACTCGTATATATCAGAAGAAATAAAGCAAAGCATTCCTGAAAAGTTCATTGCCTTTTGCTCCTTGTTTTTTTTCTCTGTTTTGTTTCAGATGCCTTGTATGAGAAAAACTAAATTTCTGAAAAACTCCCAATACATGTAAGAAAAACTCAAATACAAAAATACTCAAAAATGTCGAATAAGTCTTGGGGAATCAGAAGATGGCACAGTGCTGTCAGAATCAACATCAGAAAGATGAAAGGGTGGTCTTAGAAGCCAATAAACAGAAGGCTTTTGGGGGGAAATGGCAAGGATTTAATTGGTCCCTCCAACATCTCAATTACTTCACTCATTGTTGGTCTCTTGCATGGATTTGTTTGAATGCGCCATAAACCAACCAAAGTCATCTTCCTAATAACAATCACTTCATTTTCCTCTTCCCTAATAAGGCACATTCTTGCTCCTATGGTGCATTGTATCCTATGGTTCCTCTCTTGTTTAATTTTATTTTAGTACTCTCTTCCTTCCGGTATATTATCACAAGCCCGAAATCGGATATTTTTGGGTGAAAATCTTCATCTAGAAGAATATTCTGTGGTTTGATGTCAAGATGTAAAATTCTCAAGTAACGTCGGCCATAATGCAAGCATTGTAACCCTTGGGCGATTCCCATTGCGATTTAGTGCAATCTTGGCCATTCCAGAATATAAGTAATAGTAGTAGTAGCATCCGGCGGGGGCGATGACTACTATGATCTCTTGCACATGAGCTTGTCTAGTAAACTATTGGGCATGAATTCATAGATTAAAGCTTTTATGTTCTTGTCATGACAAAATCCCTATAAAGAGATTATGTTTCCATGTGATGTTCTACTAAGGCTTTCAACTTCACTTATGAATACTGGTAATGCAGTGCCATTGTTCTCTGGTACTACTTTTACTTCTTCAAAACTACCATCATGCATAGTTTCTTTATAAAGAATTCCATAACTACCCTCACCTATTTTTGTTCTGAATGAATTTGTCATTTCCAGCACTTCTGAATAAGTGTAATTTCTTGGTGCCCAAGGGTTAATATTGGACGTTACTAATACTAATTGAAAAGGTTAATTACAAATAATCACAATCAAGAGTGTAAATAAATATCCCACCAAAAAGCTCCACGGTTCTTTTCCAACAATATTCTGGGTAAGTTTAAGAGGAAATAATAAATATATATATAACATAAATAATTAAATAAATATATAGGAGATAGAACTGCATAAAAAATGATTTAATATTATTGAATGCAAAATATCAATAAAATATTTTTATACTATTAAAATTGTTAAAACATATGTTTGGTCTTCTAAGATTTTTAATTTAGTCTCTTGGATTTATAAAATATATTTAGTTCATGAATGTTAACAATGTTAATTTTGTTAACAAAAATGCTGACTCAATAAATTTAAATAATAATTATGTAATTAAATATTGATAAAATGTGTTTAAAATTTGTGGATGTTAAAAATTTAAATCAGATGGCACGATATCTTTATTAAATTTTATTTTAAATATTTTTTTTTATTTTACAAAATTTAAATTAAAAATTAATATGTCATAATTTAATTGTAGAGTGCTCATTTAAATTCGATTGATTAACATTTTTTATTAATAAGACTTATAATATTTATATTAAGAGATTATAAATATACTTTATAAATTTCATAGACTAAACTAAAATTTGATGTAAACTAAAACCAAACATATACTTTAACCCATTAAATCTAAGCTTAATAACTTTGAGTGTGTGTGACATAGAAATTTATAGATTTGCGGTAATATATCGGAAACTAAAATTATAACAGAAGCTAGCTAGCTTCATATAAATGACTGAATAAGGGAGATTTTATTCTCGAATTTAGATCATTTGCTCCACTAAAAGATTGATATTTTATTGATTTAACTTCTATAATATTGAAGGAATATGAAGAATGAAGGGTTTAGGCAGAGCTTGCTCCATTACTTGGAACGCAGAACTTGAATCTTTTCAGCTTCTTCAAATAATTCATCATTCATATTTACGTGAATCTCATCCATTGAAGCTCTCTCTATCTTGTCTTCCTTTTATTTATAGAAATTTTGGGAGGAGTAGTTCTTAAACCAAACTGATTACAGCATATTTCTAAAAGATATGATAAGATTTTATCTCTCTTTTAATATCATCGTAAAATAAAATATGATATATATATATATAATTATCTAAAATAACAACTAAAGTCAACTTAAAGATATTTAAATTTAGATTAGCTTTTATAAAATAAGAAAAAATAATTTTAATAGAGAATAGCTTCCCAAAAAAGTAAAAACTTTATTAGACTTGTGCAAAACCTTATTTTTTTCACCTCAATCCACTCAACCCTAGTTTTCAATAATAAAGTGCTTTCCTCAAAAAAATGGTGTTTAGCTATTTTTAAATACTTTTTTATTATTATCCAAACATACTTATTGGAGAAAGCACCTAGTATAATATCTTAATGATAATTTTTCTAGGAAAAGAGTACATATGATCCTTGCGGAAATCATTATTTGTAGGAAATTTTATTATTATTAATATAAATAGCATGAATCATCAATATAAATATAAGTTAATTTTTATCAAACGAATATTGATATAAATTATCAAATTTATAAAATGTTTTAATATTCACAAATTGTAAATAATATAATTTAATTTCAATATTTAAACTGGTTTTGCATGTTCGTTGTGGAGTATATAATGCAAAGAGAACTTGTGGCCTATACAAAGGAAGGTAAGATTCACATTAACTTGACAAATTTATAACATTCAACAGGAGTTTTATAGATCAGTTACAACTTAGAAACATGGTGATGAGTAGAATATAACTTTTATTGACCTATGAATTTACATCCAATCTTTCAATTATTTCAAAGTGCATCTGCAAATTTGCAGGCCTATCGGCAAAGTAACGTTTCTCAAATACTTGTAATTTTCCCCCACTCTTGTGAGCTGCAGATTGAAGGAGATGGAGTAATGCGTCCTTTTCCTGGCGGATCCAAACTCGCCATTCGTCAGACCATTGCCGGGGAGTTCCGTGAAGCATAAAGCGAACTGCTGGAGCCCCTTGCACAAGCCGTCTGGAGATTCGCTCGATCACATCACTGTTGGTTAAGTATGCACCAGTAGAGTTCAAACCAACATCAACATAATGAATCTCACTTATGCTATTCAGAAAGGTTTCCTCTGTTTTAGGTACTATATAAAACTCATCAAATGCACACGACTGTGTGTCAACTGGTGGTCCCAAATCATCAATAGATGCAACATCTGAAAAGCCAAGCTCTGTGACTAACTGATTAAGCACAGTCCCACCTTTACTGAATCCGAGGATGATTGTCCTAGGATGAGCAAAACCGTAGGAATTTTCACATCGCGAGAGTGACTGTGAATCTATTTGCTGCCGAAATACCACCTTTTTTACCTGTATCAGATTAATACTTAAGATCATTAAGTACACAGAATACAAAGTAATGAACCTGAAAAACAAAAGGAAATGAAAGAAAAAAGTTATCTGTGGAGTTTAGAATGACTGTCGCGCATCCCTACTTTTAAAAAGTAAAAGATTATTAAGTAAAGGAAAACTATTTTGTAAGTACCTATACTTTCCTTTAAATTTTAATTTGTTACCTATGCATTTATCTCTTTTAATTAAATCTTTTAACTTTGCTTAGTTAGCACTATTAGCTCTTGTACATGGGTTAACGGTGTTAGCAAAGCAAAATTAAAAGAAAAAATAATTAGATACCAACTCAAAAATTGAGAGAAAGTATAGGTATTTTGTATACTATTGAGTAATTATTACAATAACATATAATAGATATTACACAGAATAGAAAAGGAATACTCTTCCACATCATAAACAAACGATGCGTTAGAATATGGAAGCATTCAATTTAAGCGGTGCTTTCAAATTGCAAGCAAGTATGAATGGAATGTAAAGTGAAGTTGCTTTCACTACTATCTCCTAGAAATTAAGAAAAACAAAATATCACTTTATGGATCATGTTGGAATCAAGTGCTTATAGTTATAGATACTCGTTACCTCAAACAAGCTGCAACCAGCTTAGACCAAGAATACACTAGCATAAGCTTCTCATTCATATAAAATTTCCATCTTACAGTGAATCACAAAAAATGAAAAAGCAGAAAGACATACAAACAAATAGTCCTTGAATGAAGGTAACCTGCAGGGTAATTAACTAGCAGACAATATGCAAACCCTCCAATGAAACTAAAGCATTATCTAAAGTGAACAGCAATGTAGAATCTTGTACACCATCGTTAAGACTAAAATAACCAGCATAAACAGAGCAAATATAGTTCAAACATAAATGGGCCAGAAATTATAGAGAGTAAGGAGGGGGGAAATCATGGCATACTTCTTCAAGGGAATTTGACAAGAGTGAGACAGTTGATGTAGATGCTGGAAATCCAACTGGACTATACAACTTTGGCTCTCCATATTGATTTACAGAAGGTATAAACTCATTGTAGACAGCAAAAGGCCCATTAAAAACAGAAGCCTCAATAACCCAAGCATTAATGGAATGCCCAAATTTTGACACCAGAATTTCAGATATTTTCTGTACATCTGATAGTCTCTCAATCACTGGATTACTGGTCCCTTCAACTCGATCACCGCAGAAAAAGACAGCATTTGCAGATGGTACCTGCACCAAATAGAATATTTTGGAATAAGTTTCCGATTATTTGTATTACCTTGACTTTCAAAATATGAACATGGGAAAAAGTAAAATATTTGTTTAATTGAAAGAGTATTTTCTATTTCTATATTATCTATAGAATACATTATTCCATTCGAATACACTAGAATTCCAAAATGCAGATATTTTGGAATTCCATTTAGAAATTGAATTAATGAATTAAATAGAAAAATAAAATTTAAGAACCCATCTATAAAACAATGGATATAGTTTTATTTTAGTTTTTTCCCAATCGATCCGATCACAACTTCGAATATGGAATTCAAAGGTATCAAATAGGAAATGATACTCTGAATCATAGAACTATAATGAAATACACAATCAACCAACATTTATCAAATTTGAAAAAGAGTCAGAAGAAATGGTTCGATCCTCTTATTTTGATTTCTCGAACCAAGAGATCCATGAATCAGGATCCTAATAGATATAAATGGTCCAACGGGAGCAAGAATTTCCAGGAACATTTGGAACATTAATGCTAGCTAATGCAAATGGGCGATGATGTTTCCCATGGTAGAAGAGAGCATCATGCCTGAGAACAAGAACATATTGCAACCTATTTAATACTAATACAGCTTCAAATATCCAATATGATACAATACGATACTTAGAATACAACAAGTTTTTGAGATTTTAGGATATGGGTAAGGGGGTATATATACACACAAATCAACAAATCAACTCATTAAAAGATAAAATGAGTATAAATATTCTAAATTCTAAAATTTATAGTATCCATGCTATAACTACGCAAATACATTAATAAAATGTCTATAACAAGTTGTCAATAAAATTTTTGTTACTTTGTTCTTGACGCAATTACATCATTTGACAAAAAGGACAATACAGAAGCACTACATTTCTATAAACATATACGAGACCCCTTTTTTCTTTCCTTTTCTTTTTTCTGTCGTACAATATAAACTCCAAATGGTCATATATTAGAGCAGTAGGGACGATGTATGCATAAGTACATAAGGTGTATCATATCATATCTTATATCCAATATGAGCACGTCAACTTATTTTAAGTATCTAACCTAAGATAACCTTTGAAATTGACTGAAAATGCACCCACGTCAAAGTACAGTAATCTTTTCATTTTCCAAATCAAAGGAAAACTACCAAGAAAATCCTCAATTGAAATTCAACCAGGTTTATGGAATAAGATACTTCAAAACGGGAAAAGAAATTCATCATGATAGACAACGAGACAATGAGAAACAAATGTTAAATAGGTTGCTTTTTACTTAAGTCAGTCACAAAGAAAACATCGGGAACCAAAGAACATAATGAAGTCATAGAATAAAGTTCAAAGATATAATTACTATTTTTGCAGTAAACATAGCTAGAGACCTAAAGCTAAAGTATGAAAGATTTAAGAATCATGCAAAAATGGACAAGTTTTGAAAACCGTAGTGCTGTATGCTATTATAGGTTTTTAAGATCAAGTAACATACATTCAATGTTTTGGACTCAGGGGAAAGACAGATAGATGCACCAACTCTGTAGCACGTCCTGGGGCTGGGATATAATGGAACCCTCAAAATTCCACTCCAACGGGCCATGGATCTGAAATGAATATTTATAAATAATTAGAGACTGAAATATTCATAGGTTTTCTTTCAAAATAACCTCAATTATTCCTTATTTAAAAGTACTTGAAGGCCAAAGAATGGGAAAATTTATAATCTACAACAAAAGTTTGTGGGCAATCTATCAAAGAGAAACAACAGACAAGCTGATACTTCAAGGATTTTTTCTCTACTTCTCCCATATACAATGGAAGTGCACTAGAGAAGGAACCCTTATATGTCGTTAGGTTGACAGACTATTGATAAAAACACAAATAACTAGAGCAGATATTAAAAATAACAACAGAGTATTATCAACTTTTACAATCACATAAGGTGGTTTACAGGTCTCTAACATCAAATATTGAAAAATAACAAGAATAAGATTAAATTTCATCTCCTTCTCATTTTAATGGTGCAAAGATTAATTTTTTTTGTTTACAGATAGGTCTAGATGATTACAAGCCAGTAAGCCTGCTTAAGAGCTTAATCAACTCTCAACACTGTGATCAGTCACAAAGCCTCTGCCGAATCAGTACAAAGCTCTACGTTTCTGAAATTACGGTTCAAGTCTCTCACGAATGCCAAATAGCTCCGTAATACTAGATGGATAACTACCAAATTTCTTCTCAAAGCCCATAACCCATCCGCAAGCAAAAAGAGAGATCAATTGTAATTGCTACTTAACGCATATAAACACAGAAAACAAGGCAACCCTGGCAGTAGCTGGAATTCCTTTTCTACTATGGAGTGTAAGAGCTAAACAGACAACTCCTGGATTAATACTAGCAAGGGTAGAACTACCAGACATGTCTCCTAAGAACCAGTAGAGTTCCTACTTCCTTGAATTTGAAAGCAAAAATTTCAGAGAACAAATTGATACAGATGACGAACAAATTTTGGAGAGGGGGAGGGAGGAAGAGGGAAAGGTCGCAGGTGGTTTTTACCAGTCCTGCCGTCAAACTAGACCTGCATCGCCGTCAAATCAGTCGCTGAACCACAACCGTCGAGACATCACCGGTGGCCGTCGTGCCACCCACAAGGCCAGTATCTCCCGTCCCTTGGTCCTCCACGTTCTGTTGAGAAGAATGGCGAGAAGATTCGGAAATCTGGGGAAGGAAAACTGAGGAATTAACGAACGAAGATTGCTTTCCCTCTTCAACCGCCGCGATATTCAATAGTTCAAAACGCTGCGTTTTAAGGAAGCCATATTGAGACAGGCCATTCTTTCTTCTCACCTGTTATCTTCCCTTCCTTAACCCTTTGATACTAGGCACTAGCATTATCTTCGGCCTTTTGTTGGATCTGTAATAGTTATTTTGTTAGGTTTGCTTTATGTATATTACATGTGTATTTTATTTCTTCTCAAACTTATATTTTAAACCTATATTTAGACAAAATTTAAATTTATTTTTTTAAAATAAACAGTTATATTTATTCAAAAAGATTTTTAGATTAAATTATAGTTTAAAATTAAGATTTTAGATAAATTGGTGAGAGTAAAAGAGTTTATAGACTAATCAATTATTATATTACCCCTATTTTTTTTACACTCTTCCTCATTTGTTTTTTATATCTTCTCTCATTTCTCATCTCTCTTCTATACTATCTCTCATCTTTACTCTCTCCTATATTTAATAATCATAACATTTTTCATAATTTATTAATAATAAAAGTATTTTTGAAAATAATTTTTT
This sequence comes from Leucaena leucocephala, assembly GCA_037074615.1. Lineage (NCBI taxonomy): Eukaryota > Viridiplantae > Streptophyta > Magnoliopsida > Fabales > Fabaceae > Leucaena > Leucaena leucocephala. The sequence goes on along the minus strand of CM073515.1, from coordinate 17,796,831 downwards.
AAACACTCATTTATTTAAAATTATTTTTTTTCATAAACTCTACTCCATAAACCTTTTTCTAAAAGCTACTAAAAAACTATTATTTATAAGATATTTTTTAAACTCTTATCTAAATAGTTCTATAGTCGAGATTTATTGTTGATTGTCATTTCTTTTGAGTTGGGCTGCTTTGTTCTTATATTGCAAAAATCATGTAAGGTGGCTCAATATGTTGCACCTTATTTTTCCTATATTTTTAAAGATGGGCTATTCTTTTTTTTTTAAAAAAAAAAAAAGATAAAAACTTCACCATATTTTTAAATTATAGTTGAGGTTAATTTTTTTAAAACAATTATGTAATAAAAAAATAAAAGGGCAAACAAGACTTGAGATTATATGTTTGAGTTTATATTATTGAGCTACAAAAGCTATTGATAGATAGCTGGTTCCTTAATAAGGTTTGTTGGCCACCAACAAAGTTTTGCATAGCTGATTGATGAGTGAGTCTTTTAAATATAATGTCTTGAGTTTAAATTAAGTTGTGTGCATGAAAAAAAATATTTTATTTAAAAAGGCAAAATCTATCTCAATAATCTCTATCTTTAAAAAATATTTAATATCTAAACTATTGGCTAAGGAGATACATCTTGGTTTCTAAAAAAAATTTTGTTAGCCCAACCAACCTAGTGTGTATAATATATATATATATATATATATATATATAACATTTTTTATATCAAATTCTCAATACCATTATAAATATTTTTATATAACATTTTTTTGTAAAATGGTCAAATTTATTAAATATTAAATTGTATGAAAATAATTTCAAACATTAAAGACATAATAGGACACGCAGTATATTATATTTAAATTTATATAAAATGAATATAGCTTAAAGTTTTTATTTGAAATTATAATAATTTATTTTGAAGAGAGAAATTATTGTAATGTGTTTGAAATTATATATGACTTAATTTTCATTTTTTTTGTATAATAATTTTTAGAAAGAGGTTGAGCTCATCTAAAATATAAAGGTAGGGTAAAATCTTTTTTCCTATTAAGTTATATCAATATTGGATAAAGCGAGTTGCCAAATATCTTCAGATGTAAACTTATGTACTCAAGAGTTATGATACTTATATAAATACTATAATTAGAATTATAATAAAGTAATATTATCTAAAAATTAAAGATATTTTTTAAATAGTTATATGTTTAATCTATCTATCAGCTAAACCCATGGAAAATTAATTAGATATAAAATTTATTTTCAGTCTCATCGATCCATTCAGTCTCGGTTCCGCAGGCCGTGTTGTCCAGCCCAGTTTCCCGCTATCACATTCATAACATACGGGCCTTAGCGATGCCTTTTGATTTATAAAGCGGCACACGATCCACGCAATTTCTTCGGAGAAGTAGACTTCATGGTTTGGAAGATAGCAACGTCCCCTTTTCTGGGGGTTACTGTTTTCGTTGCTCTTATTGCTTTTTCAAGTTTTTACTTCAAATTCAACTCTAGACAGGTTAGTATGCAGAATTCCTTCCTCCTTGATTATTCTGTGTTTACCGTTAATCCTTCTTCTTCTTCTAATGCTGGTGTTATTCGGAGGAGATGGCATTTATGTGTTTCCTGATTATTTCTGATTGATTTAAGCGAAATAATTTTCTATTGCTTGCATACGGTGGATGGAGTCAATGATTTTGACTATGTGCTCTGTGTTTATAGAGATTGTTCAGTCCTGAAGAACTTGCGTTGTACAATGGAACAGATGAAAGTCTGCCAATCCTTCTAGGAATTATCGGGTATTCTTCTCTTTTCCTCTCTGCGTTGTTTGTGGGATGGTAATGGGTGCTGAGATCAGTATACCTTAAACAACTTCTTGTCTGGAACTTCTTGCATTGGTGGGCCGAAATATAGGATTCTTCATTAACTGGTACTGTTTGCTTTTTCGTGTGCACGCACAAAATTGGTTGGGAATGAGTTGTTAATTGTAAGGTTGGGATTCCTGACCTGGCTTATTGGTGTATTGTTGAGAGTTGACTATTTGTTGGACAGATCTGTGTTTGATGTAACAAAAGGAAAATCTCATTATGGTTTAGGAGGTGGATACAATCATTTTGCTGGAAGGTATGATCTTTATCCTTTCCTAAACTCAAAGTACATGTTCTTGTTGTGCTCTGACAGTGATGATCGTTTGCTTGTTTGATTCGCTCAAACATATGCTCATTATTGCAATTTTTGGATGAATTATTCAACTTATTATGTATTATGCTGTTAAATGCTGGGGTTTGGTTATTGGTAACATAGGTTCAGAGAAGAAAAAATAGAGTGAAAACGGATACAGATAGTTTTAATTTGGTTAAAATCTGACAGTACCCCCATGATCTATTTTATTCTACTCGACCTAACAGACTTGCTCGCATGGCAGTGTTAAAATCATACAGATCACATGTACAACACCTGATGGACACCTCACTACTAACAATTAATTTACCATCAAGGATTTAACATATCTCCCCTCTGAGATTACCCTTGACCAGAAGGGTTAAGTGCAATGAAATCCACTTTGAACTCTGGGTGCTTTCCTTAAACTGGTACTACGGCAGTACGGCTCCCATACAGCCTCTTCTTTAGCTAAATCCTTCCATTTTATCATTACTTTTGTCACATCATTGTTCCTTCTCTCATCAATGCTTCTTTATAGATATTTCTCTGGTACCATAGCAGTAGAAAATTAGAAATTATTTCAGTTGAGTGGTGGATGGGTAGGAGTCACATTAAGAATAGGTCATCTCTTCAGCAAGGGGACTATGAAAGCAGGTTGAATCGCAGCAGCAGCAACAACAACAACAACAACAACTTATGAACATAGGTTGAATAGCAAAGCAGGAAAATTCTGTACTTGAATATGTGTAGGAGTTTGAGCGTTTATCAGCACCCATTTAAATAATTATTGGTCCTAAGTGCTTATCTCATATACGACAACAAAAACAAGCCTTATCCCACAAGTAGGGTCAGCTATATGAATCTCACATTACCATTGTGCTCTATCAAAAATCAAGTCATTGGCCGTGCTTATCTCATATAAATAATTATATTTTTTCTCAATAAATATGCCAATCCAAAAACTGAACTAGCATTGAGCTTGTTAAGTTGACCAAGAATTATTATGAGAAAAGCTTATCAAAGGAGTCAATGAGACTCCTATGGAAAATTTAATATTAATTAATCAATGTTAAGTTTGTTTAATGCTTATTTATCTGTAAGTAAGTGTATGTATATTTATATATTGTGTGCTGTTGTTTTCATGCTGAATAAGTACTGACAGTTTTGCCTTTAAATTTTTAATAAATTCAGGGATGCTTCTCGTGCATTTGTCTCTGGAAACTTCACAGGTAAATAAACTCTTGAGGTTAAGCAAAAGCATGAAACATGAGTGCCTCCTTTAATGTTGTGTAGATTACCTGAACAAATATAGTTACTTGATATAACAAGCATATGAATGCGTTAAGTATGTTTCTTCTTTAGCATTTACATCAGTATCTTGTTCCATGTGTACATTCTCAATAATGGAAAGTTTGTTCTGTATGAAATGATCCCACACCCCCCCCCCCCAAAAAAAAAGGCTTGTCCTGAATTTTGACTTTGATTTTGATTTTTGGGATGAGGAGTTTTATAGAAGAGACAGAACATCACAACATGAAGGAGGAAAATCACATCTGCTAAATAACAAAGAAAATGTTATATATCAACACTCCATGAAAGTTGTGCAGACAGCATTAGAAATGCTTTTGCAATTGTCTTTTGTTTTGGTTTTGTTGTGGTGGTTTCAAATAGAACATACTATTGCAGTACCAAGAAACATGTTTTTTGCCTAAACATTGTAGATTTCTAATGCTGTGCTCACTTTTGAAAGTTGTCATAATTCTTTGCCATCTTACTTCTGCAGGGGAGGGACTCACGGACTCATTGCGTGGTTTATCTAGCACTGAGGTAGCTACTAATGTTTAGATTTCCAAATTTATGTCCTTGTAGAAGTGTAGGTTTGTTAAAAATATGTCTTGTTAGTCTGGACATGGTTTCACATGAATCTGAATCTCATAGTTGGTTATTTTAACAATTGTGCTTTTTGTTATTATGATTGCTTGACACTTTCAGTGGCTCAAGAGTAAGACATCCATGCAAACAATGCATTTATGAGCTTTTGTGTAAATAAAAGATAAAACCAAATTTACATGTTAATAGAATGGTTTGATTTAGAATAGTGTGACATTTAGGTTCAAATAGTGGTTTGAGCTTGTACTAGTTGTTTCATTTTTGTACTTCGCCAAATGTTTTAATTATAATGAGGGCTTTTGTTCTTAGACTTTGAAAACCTTGTTGATGCCTCATGCATAGCTAGGGATGTGCTTCTGCCAAATCCTTCATTTGCCTTGTTTTAGTGACCAAGGGAATTATGGCTTTAAGGGTGTAAGTAGGGTGGAGTTGGTGGTCCATGAGGTTGTGATGAAATGGCGTTGAGGTTAGTGATCATGATGGTCCATCATTAACTTATAAGTTTTGTTAAGGTATCGTAATATGGGATAAAGAGAGGGGAAAGAAGAAGAAGAAACACTATAAGAAATCGGGCAAGAGAGGAACAAGAACGAGAGAGGCTGAGAGAGATTAGAACTGAATGATACTATTGGGTAACTTCACTACATAGTTACATACATTTGAGTATACCCCTGAGGTTTATTTGTAGACAAGGGGTTGAAGGAATTAAAATAGTAGCGGATAGTTACCCCTTTTAACCGACTAATCAGGCTAACTGACAAACTACCTCCATCTTCTCCCCATCCTTTTCCTTAGTATTTTGTCTGGTTCCAAGACTGTTAAGGAAGTCATTTGGACGGTGCCTTTGCTGAACAGAGAGATCTGGGCACAATTTAAGCATGGATACATGAAATGTGGGGTGTATCCTTGATTCTTGAGGAAGTTCAACTCTGTATGCAACCTTCCCTATTCTGGCCATCACCTTATATAGCCCAAAATACCTAGGAGTCAGCTTTTGGGAGCTTCTAGAGGCTGCAGAAATTTGCCTATAAAGCTGCAGTTTTAAGAACATCCATTATAGCAAACTTTCGATCTATTTGATGTGAATCAGCCTTCTGTTTCATCATGTTGACTGCCCTATGCAAATAATGTTTCAGAATGTTGACCATCTCTTCTAAGCTTCTGTCAACTGCATTGAGGACAGAATTTTGGGGAAGATAAGGGAAATGAAGTTCTCGTCCTACAATTCTATTTAATGCTTTTTGTACTACCATTTATGCGGCTATTCCCTATGGTGCTCCAAATATGACCTGTTTTTTGTCTCAGGGTTCTGGAATCCAAATTTAGACATGCATTGGCATATATGTGGTGATTTGTTATTGATTTGTATGATTTAATTATATTGTGCATACAGGTGAAGAGCATTGTTGAATGGAGGGACTTCTACTTTAGAACCTACAAGTGAGTCATATTTTCTTCAATCAACTATTTTGTTTGAAGTTGCTATTTAAAGTTATTAAGATTACATCCATTATAGCAATACTTTCTTTTATGGCCATTTCAAGCTTCTTTTTTCAAATGGTTATTCATTAAGAAATTAAGAAATATGATCCCATAAGGCATGTACACTTTTGGTTTTTTATTCATATTATAATTTAGTCTTGCATTCATCTTGATAGTTTTCTTTAAATTTCCAGGAATTGTTCTTTTCGGGTTGCAAATTTTTAAATATATTCATGGAAAAAGCCGATATTGATATGCTTTTGGTTTCTGCTAACTTATCTTTGCTTAAGAAAATTAAATATATCATATACATACTTTCTTTTCCGCCTCCATTATGTAGGTATGTTGGTAAGGTTGTTGGTCGATACTATGACAGCCAAGGGAATCCTACTAAATATTTGAAAGGGGCCGAATCAAAGGCTGCTAGAGGCGCACAACTTTTGGAAAAGCAGAAGATCGAAGAGTCTAAACAACCTAGTTGTAGTTCAAGATGGAGTCAAGATGAGGGTGGAGAGGTACATTACATATTCTTTTGCTGCATATATCTCTCTGTTTTGAATAGAAGACCACAAGTAATATCATAGTTTATTGATTTTATTTCATTTTTAAATTTTAATTATAAACTGCCAAGTAATTCTTACTTTTACAGTTGTTGTTACATGCATTAGTAGATAATTACCCGTAATTTGGTTTTATATACTTCTGCATCAATACTATAAGAATGAACTAGAAATTCCATATCGCAGCTGCGAATTATGGCTGAGTTGTGCCCAGGCACGATTAAGTTGCATAAACATTCAAAATCCTGTCGCCACTTTTACAAAAAGGATTGTTAGCATACGTCCATACATCCATACGTCCATACATCCATCCATCCACACACACACACACACACACATTATATTTTCTTAAGAGTATTTTGGATCCACAATTCCGTAATGGAAAAATAATTAATTCGAGCGTTGAAAATGATTTAATGGTGTTTGTTTGTACCTACCAGAAGTGAATTGAGTGAAAAAGTTCTGAGAAAATTAAACTTGCGGGAAGTCTCTGAATGCGTCTGATAGTTGCTTTAATCATTAAATTAGTGATATTTAATTGATCTTACTAGAAGTTATTAGTTTCTTTAAAGGGTTAATGTTCAATTTTACCCCAAAAGCTTTTGCGTAGGAGCTATCTGGAAATTTTTGTTAGACCAATTTCACCCATAAGTGTTGAAAAATGATCAATATCGCCCTAGGCCATTAAAATTTTTAATGGTCAATATTAATTTTTTAATAGTTAGGGAAACTTTGCTCCTTTTTTAATATTTTTGTTGTGAAATTAGTCCAACAAAAATTTCCGGGTACCCACAGCTCCTACCCCAAAACTTCCAAGGCAAATTGGACCTTAATCCTTCTTTAAATGCATGTTCGGGCGTGTGATTAAATTATTTTCAGACACAACAAACTCAATGATCCGTTTTTTCAATGACTAGAAAGTTGGTATCAAACCTTATCTGATAGATATTTTTTTTTTGGTTTTTATCAAGTCTACCTGTAATTGTGTGCGAAGGTATGGAACTTTGGTTTGTATAGCAAGAGTCATACTGTTATGACATGTATCGTCATTGACTAATGTAAATCGATACTTCATTATACGTTCCATTCATGTTCAAAAGAAATATATTCGGATAGACTCGGTTGTATAACACAGATTGCACTTTTAATCAGGTATGGTGTGATGCTGGCTTCCCGAGGCTAGTTCAGAGGCCTATTGAGATTGCTTTGACTGGAAAAATGAGTAAACGTTGTGCCTGCTTTGAAGAAAATCAACTGAGCCAAGCAGGCTTAGAGGTGTATGATGGCTGTGATTATCATGCCAAAAGGTGCAAAGTCATGACATAGAATTGCTCATTGGTGGGTTTGACTTGTGGGATTTATATTTTGTATATTAAAAGATTAATATAGAAGATCAACTGGATCTACTTTGATACATGTAACTAGAGCAACTCTGCCTTGAGCTTCAAAACTTGGTTGTTGTTTCTTTTTAATGACCAGAAAATAGAGATCAAGAGGAAAAAAGACCAAAGACTAAAGATTAAAAAATTCAGCATATACAGTAAAGTAACAACGTATATCTACTATATGTTGATGTATTGATTGGTTTGGTCGCATTTAACCGAGACAACTGAAATGTGTCAGGATTTTGCTAGGTTGAGCTGAATTGTGCCATTCATAGTGTCGCTTATATATATATATATATGGGTTTCTATCTCTATTTTCTTGTATTTTAAATATTTATTATTCATTTATTTATTCTTGAAAATTTGAAATGCATGAATATTTATACGAAATCGCACTATTATTTTTTACCAGAACAATGCACATTTTAATTCAACTAGTTATTAAGAAAGCACAATCGAACTTTCCCTAAAAAGAAAAGAAAAGGCATCAGGCAATTCTTCAAATTTGTTTAGTAAAACTGTGAAATTAATTATTTTAGTGATTGCCTGGTGCATTTAAATGCCCATGTAATGTGCTTTAAGAGTCAAAGCAACCCAAACTATTTGTCTTGCTAATTTACTCTTAATGAATTTAAACCCTGTTTCAATATGAAAATCACTTGTTTGTTTAGCCAAACATAGGTTCATTGGTATTGCCTACAAGATATTCAAATTTGTAGATTGATCAAATCAAACTCCTTTTCTATCCTACTAACTATTGCTTGGCTACTACACACTCCAATCATGCAAAATCAATAAGGTCCATACGTGACAATGAATTTTCACTAATCATATCAATCTGCTCCCAAATCACTAATCAAATTTTTGTTAACAAATTAGTGATGACATTCTATTTCCTACCAAATAGAAAGAAATCAACTCCCCAAAATAAAGGAAAATTACAGAGATTTTAAAAACAGAATATAATCATGAAAAAGTTTCACAAGAAATGAATAACATATTATAGCGAGTTTTAATATGAGAAATAACAATAGATTTATAGTTGCACACTTATTCTAAAGTTTTTTAATAAATACATTCGTTCATTAAAATCTCATAATGATTCTCCAAAACATTAAAAAAAACCCAATCCCCCCTCAAATTCCTATTTGAGAGAGATCAATGAATTCTTGCACTTAGATATAAAAAAAAACCACAAGAGTAAGTTAGGCATGCATCCTTTGAGATGTTAATAGACATGACTATATTTCTGAGATCAATACATACTTTTTGGAAATATGGCTAACATTACGTAGACTTCCCTCCATTTTTAAAACCTACACCTTGAAACAAAGAATAGATTACGCAAACCATCTATAAGCTTTCTTGAAGTTACACATAAGGCTCTTCATTTTTTAAATATATACAAACTTCATAACAGGGATAACCTATCATCTCAGAAGATCTTAATCATAGAAATTTCAATTGAAATAGATTGGATATATGTGGAATGCCTAACACTTTGAACTTCTTAAACGAATCCACATCAAGGGCAGAAATCTGAAAATGACAACTAAACTAAGCCAGTGATACAAAAATCATAAACTAAGTTCTAAGGGGAATGAAACCTTATTACTCAACACATGACCTTCTAATAAACCAAATTTTAAGAAGAACTTCTTCTTATTACAGTCAAGCATTTCACTCAAGCTACAATCTAAGTTCCTCTGCTTTAAAAATTTGTGCCGCAACTCTATGTCTCTCTTCAGACCATGACGAAAGAAGCCAGGATAATCAATAACTTCATGGATTTGTCTCCCCATCACATCTACAAGAAACCTTATCTTGGGTTCTAAAGAATTTTGGATGCTCTTGAACAGGATTGGAGGAAATCCAACTACCAAAGCAACAATCTGTCTGTCTTGAAATCCACATCTCTTTAAGTATGCATAATTCGGCTCCAAAACCCTGTTCACATCTCTACTCAATACTTCCGGGAAGTTCACAGCTACCACTTGAAGTTCGAGATTGGTCAGACCTATTGACTTCATAAACTGAGTAGTAGGGCGGAGTCTTTTATCAACGCTATATCCCATAATATATGGGTTCCTCACTAAAATTTTTCCAATCATTCCATCCTTGTTAAGACCAAGGCTAGCAAGAAAGTCTACAATTTCTGTGAGCTTTGTTTCAATGCCATAGCTGATAAGCCTTGGATTGAGCAGTATTATTTTTCCAAGTCGCTTTTCAGGGATGCCCAATGCCTGAAAGAAGGCCAAAAGAGGACAAAGCTTCTCTTCCACACTATGTGAGAGTAAATGAGGGAACTTGGCTATAGCAGAAGCAACTTCATTGGGTTTTGTTCCCAGTGTCTTGAGGCATTCAACCATGGGAACTATCTTCTCATTAAGGCCAAGGGTAAGAATCTTGGGACATTTTGAAACAATTGATGAGAGTTTCCTCTCTTGAATGCCAATGCTTGTCAAATAGGTCCAATTCTCAGATGCTCTTTCTTGATGCACAACCTCAAGGCACTTGCACTTCCTGAACATTCCTTGTATGCTTTTATCATCAAATCCTCTATCCTTAAAAAACCACATCATGCCACCGCCATTATAGGTGCTAGAGATTTCCATATTATTCTATAAATGTGAAAAAGGATTTTCAGTTTAACAGATTTGAAAGTATCAGGAAAACCAATACAAAATGTTAAGAAGAAAATTTGTTGGGAAAACCTGAATTCCTCAAAGACTAATAGAAAGAAGATGAAAATAAACATGTTTTTGACAGTGGATAGCTATAAACCTCAATCTGAAACTCAACACCAATAATAGCAATCCACAGTGAATTTCTGGGGGTTTATTCATCAAAGGTTGAATTACAACAACTGCCCTTCATCATTGATTTTATATCAATTTAATGTTGCAGAGATTCTATCTTCATAAATTCTAGCATTAACAAAGATGGGAAATTCAATTTGAAACCATGTAAAAAATGCATATTCTTGTTGCTAACTGAGATTAAAAAGTAGCTTCAACCCAGCAGTAACAATGAAGTCCCCGTGAAATGAAGCTAAGGCCAACACCGCCCTTCTTCAGAAAAGAAGAAATCATTTTTTACAGAAACGGGTATCACACTTACCAATGGAGAAAACTCAAAATTTCTGAGTCCTCAGACAAGAAAAGCAAGTGTTTGTGTGCTCAGCGGCGGTTGAAGCTCTGCTACGCCATCTAACACAAAGTCCTCCGAATTTCTTGAGCAATTTATCAATCTCACAAGCGAAACCAAGCCCAACAATGCTTGACAATTTCAAACCCGAAGGATCGACTAATAAAATCGAACTATGACTCGGCAATTCGCTATATTTGATGCAAATGAATGTGAGAAGAGCTGAAGATGATAAAAAACCATAAAGCAAAGTTTTCGTAGGTGATAAAGACAAAGGAGGTGAAAGAGAGGAAGGGCCAAAGGTTTGTGGCTATGGCAGGTGGAAATGGAGATACGGTTTTCAGCTATGGCAGAAGAATCAGAACAGACCACTCTCTCTCTCTATACTCAGAAGTGAGCCAGGATGACAGGAGTGGATCAGGAACTAGGGAGTAATCCAACGTCGAAGCGTTCGGTTTCTCTCATCTTCACCTTCTGTTCGCTTCTCCTTATCTTCAACTAAACGGCGGCGTTTTGTGTTGCAAGAGACTTCTAAAATTTTGAAGCAAAATTACGAGAATGTTTGGATAAAGATTTAAAAAAAAGATTATAAAAAAAGCTTTTAAACAGTTTTTAGATAAGAATTTATGAGAAAAAAATATTCTGAATAAATGAATGTTTAAATAATTATTACTAAAAAGATTTTTATAATTAAAAATTATTAAAAATGATTATTTTATTAAATATAGGAAAGATGAAAGAGGAGGGAAGATATATAAGAGAGGAGAAATGGTGAAAAGAAAGAAGATAGATGAGATGATAGAGGAGAGATGAGAGATAGTAGAGAAGAAAAAGAATAGATAGTGTAAAAAAAAATAAGGGTAAAATGATAATTAGATAGTCTATAAGTTCTTTTACTGTTCTAAAAATTAATCTCAGTAGTTTATCTAAAACATTATGGTTTAAAACTATAGTTTAGTCCAAAAGTCTTTTTAGATAAATATAACTATTTATTTTTAAAAAAATAAACTAAATGTTTTCCTAAAAGAATTTTTAAAATGATGGTTTATGTGGTTTTCAAAAACACACTATAATTTGTAGCTATTCCTTTGATTTTTAACAAGGCTTCGTATAGTTTTTTCTTTTTTATCGGGTACTTAAATTTTCTCAATTATAGTATGTTTGGGTAATGATAAATTAGATTGATGATATGTTAATTAGTGTTGATATAGATAGCGACATATAAGTTATAAAGAAGTATAAAATAAAAAATATTTTAAAAATATAAAATAATAGAATAAATTCTAAAAAAAATTAACCTGACGAACTTTATAATTTTACACAATTTTAAATTAGATAATATAATTTGTTTCTTTTTTATTGTGTCTTTATTGTTTGCTTAATTTTAGTAAGAGTCCTTATGTATTAATACCCTTAGCTAGTTGTTAGTTTCGTTTTACAATTACTTATCAATTCAACTATCAATTTATTAATTAATGTAAAATGAATTTTTAAGTTGAGGGTAAATTTTGCTTTTTTGTTTCTTGCTTTAACAATTCTACTGATAAAGCTTTGCAAAGATTCTACTACTCCCTGAATCATGGAAGAAATAAAACGAAAAGCGTAAGAAATATTTGTAATCAATTCAATCTAATGAATATATACAATACTTGGTGGGGATTGTAAAACTAGGAAATTCTAATAAGCTCCAATAAAAAAGGAATATCATAAACAAGAATAGAAAAATATGATTATGCACAAGGAGGTGCATTAATTAAATATTTTTTATACAAAAAAATTTAGATAGATTCAACATCTTCGACTAAAATTAGGGTATAACTCTAAAATTTAAAAACACTTACAATTACCTTACGAGATCGTTTATTAAATGAGTACTCATAATAGTATAAAAAATTAAATTTATATTTTTATAAAATATAAATATATTTTTTACCATATATGATAACTCTTATTAGCATGCTAATTAAGGTTATTGAGGCTAACAAAGACAATGGAATCGGCAGCCATATTGATTGGAGAAGAAGGACCAACAAGCATTGTTTCCATGGAAGGAATATCTCGAGACTCAGTCAAAGTCAAAACTTTTCCATTTAGCAACATGACGTCGCTTTGAATGTTTCCGTCATCCTTGGGAGTCGAATGGTACTCCTCCCTCTTCTGTGAGGCTGAAACCTGTTGCTAATTTAATCCATGAGATTTAAAATGCAGAAAAGAAAATTACTTGGAACAATCACACAGGTGTTCACTTGCCCTCTTGGTGTTTGTGGCCCAAAATAGAAAAAGAGATTATTTGTTAATTCACATCTATATGCATATTTGCAAAATAAAAAAATTCCATATATTTATTCTTTCAAAAGCTTAGGACTGGATAATAAACTCTTTTTAAAATAAGTTTATTTCATGGAAAAATTGATAAGACCTAGAGAGTTATATTTTCTTACCAGCACCCAGCAGCCTGTAAATATGGTGGGGGGACTCCATCAACAGCATTGAGTGCGGTATTCTGCAAGAAGCTGTCAAACCATTCTTTCTTATAGAAACCACAGGGGGCTAGCACCTCGGGTCTTTATAGTAGGATCTGGGTAAAACGTAATTCGCTAATTTTTCTTAGTTCAATAACAACCTTTGCATATTGCACACTTCCTATTCTCGTGCCAAGACCATCACCATATAACTCATTTCTTTCCACAGTTCGTTAAAACCACCCTTCAAAAAATATACTCTTCATACTTTTAATATAATATCTAATTAGAGAATTAATATTTATCTTAAATATAATATCTATTTTTTATATTTATTATTTTTTTAAATTATAAATATTGATACTCTATTAATAATAAAAGGAAGAAATGAGTTAAAGAAAATAATTAAAATATTTTTAAAAAATATCATATTAATTAATTTTTTAATTAAATTAAATTAATTAAATATTTTTATATTAAAGATATAAGAGATATTATATTTAAAATAGAGGAAATAATTTTTGTTTTTAAGAGTTTAAAATTTTAAATTACGACTTTTGAGAAATTGGTTCATATGAAGGAATAAATTTAAAATTGACAATTTAAAATGAGACATATAAAAAAGTCTTTATTAATAAGTGGAGATTCTAATTGAAAAGTATTTCACTTTAAGTTATTAATAAATATTCATACTTATTAACAAAAGTAAAGATAATAGTCTTTTTATCACAATTATATTATCTTCCCTACATTACTCTTGAGACTTTAATAGTAATTTAGATATTATCCGTAAATAATAAGTTATCTTATATAGGACTTTAAAGTAATTTTTCATATTTTAAAATTTCCAAACCTACTCTTACAACAACAACAACAAATTATATCAGTCACTGCTGCAAAGGAGTAGACAAACAATATGCGCACAGCCGCTTTCTTTGTTTTTTTTTTTTTTATGGATTAAAAATTGGTAACCTAAATCACTACTAAAGTGTCCTCAATGACATGAAAGAAGTACATACAGGAAGAACACACCCAACTAAACATTGTTTTACTTTATGAAATATTATAAATTCTAATTTGAGTTAGGAAGCCACGCTATTAATCTTTAATGATGTACTCTCTCTCTCTCTCTCTTTATTATATTATATGGCATCTTCTAAATATAATTTTCTAACTTTAAATATAAGTCACCAACCATCTTATTAATTATTTTTTTATCCTTACTATTAGTTATTAGTTGAGATTTAAAGTTAGAAAAATTAAATCACATCATTTAAAAAAAGGATAAAGTTAAGAAAATTGTCAATTTAATTATTTAAATTAAATAAAAAAATTCAGCATGAGTCATGTATGATAATGACAAAATTATAAACAAGGGAAGGATTATACTCTATCAACAAAAAGAAGGGTTATGTGTGTATTTAGCAAATGTCAAAACCTATATTTTAAAAGGATTTTTAACCTAAACATTGATTTAGAAAAATTTTAAAACAAACAGATATATTTATCTAAAAGGACTTTTGGACTAAGTTATGATTTAAAACTAATGTTTTAGATAAGCTATTGAGACCAGCTTTTAGAACAGTAAAAGAGTTTATAGACTATCCAATTACTATTTTACCTTTACTTTTTCTTACATTCTCTCTCCTCTCTCATTTTTCCTATATCTTACATCTCTTCCACCCCTCTCCTCTATTTTCTTTCCTCTTTCTTCTATCTTATATCTCTTTCACCCTCTCTCCTCTCTCTTTTTTTATCACTTTATCTCTTCTCTCATATTTTTAATTAAATATACTCTTTTTAGTAATTTATTAATAATAAAAGTATTTCTGAAAATAATTATTAAATTATTCATTTTTTTAAAAATAATTTTTTTATAAAATTTTTCTATAAAAATCTTTTTCTAAAAACTACCTAAAAATTATTTTTTATAATTTTTTTTAAAAATTTATTCAAACGGGCATATATATACTAAATCTTAAAAGCAGCTAAAAATATAGAATTGAATTACACTGAATTCAAAACAGTGTGTATTGTAACTATAAGTGACTATAAAATACTAGAACTAAAAGATATAGTGATCTAAAGTAGGCCTAGAGGGGGCAAAGGTGGGGATGCGAGAGCAAGCCGAATCAGCTTATATTTTACTAGTTTGAGCTTGCCTTTTGAGTTAGCTCTCGGCCTAGATAAACTGTAAACTCTTTTTTTTAATGTTTTTAAAAAATTATTTTTAAAATTTAATGTTATAATTTTTTTAATATTATATTAATATAATAAAAAATTTATTAATATTATACTTTTAAAATTTTTTAATTTTTATAAAAAAAATATTAAATTTTATAGTTATAAATTTAAATAAATATTAATATAATATTTATCAATTATAATATTTTAATACATATTAATAAATAAATAATTATTTTTATTAATATTTAATAAAATAATATTTAAAAAAAATAAAAAAAATTAATAATTTTTTTAAAAAATAGATTGACAGATTTTTATAGGCTAATATTTTATCAGTACAAATTCACCCTAAAGAGATGATAATTTTACATAGACCCACTGACCCACAATGGTGATAATTTTTTTATTTTTTTATTGTGGGGTATATTCTCTTGGATTAGTTTTATTAGTAGCTGATGAATAAATTAAAAAAATAATTTTCCTAATTTAATTTAATATTTGTGTTTCATACCCTGAAAAAAAAAACTATACCCCACATTAACCTAAATCCTTGATGCTTTGTTCTTTTGCAGCTCACTCCTCTTGAGTCGTCCTCTTCTCCTCTTGCTTTCGTGACTGTGACTTCCGTCGCTCTCCTCCGGCAGCGCCGTCACCATTCACCACCGTCGTTAATACTTCTCTTCCTTCCCTTCGTCTGACTTCCCACCATCCTTTCATACTTCATCGCATTGGCATCAGCGCGTAGCAGCAACGGAGTAGTCCAGCACGCCTCACGCCACAGTCCTCACTCCACTCGATGTCCCCAGCCTCAACCTTCTACCGCTTGAGTCACCTTTACAAACTTCGGTGTCTCCCTAAACAACTCAACTGGTAACTTCAGCTTTACTTGCTTCAACTGGCTGATTTGTTAATGCAATGATTCTGAATTTTGCTGTTGATTAAACTGAATAAACTGGCTACTAAAGTTAATTTAAGAGAGGGTCTATGCGAGGTTATAAGTGTGAAGTTAAGAGAGATTCTGATGTTTGGTTGGGGAGAGGAAGGAAGGGTATGAAATAAAAATTGATAAAGATATTCTTATATTTTTATTTAAATTTATTTATTTTTTATTTATAATATTTATATTAAAATTATTATTTATTTATAAATTTAATTTTTTTATCTCATTTATATTTATATATATATGGTAAAAAAATATAATAAAATTTTAACAATATTTCTTATACGATAAAAAAATAAATGTCATGTTAAATTAAATGATTATTTTTCTATCTTTATATTTTGTGTTCATTTCGATATTATAGTTTGTATGACTTGCTATTGGGATTTTCATGAACTCTCATTCTTTTCATATGCATAACCATGTCATAGGTGCTGTAACATCTCAAGAAAAAGGGTAAACATAGATGGTTGAACTTGTATTA
The DNA here is from genome assembly GCA_037074615.1 of Leucaena leucocephala. Classification (NCBI taxonomy): domain Eukaryota; kingdom Viridiplantae; phylum Streptophyta; class Magnoliopsida; order Fabales; family Fabaceae; genus Leucaena; species Leucaena leucocephala. The sequence continues at coordinate 17,780,145 of CM073515.1, read as the reverse complement.
TAATTTATATTGGTTACTTGACACTATGAAAGGTTATGATGGGATGCATAGTGTATGATCATGTAGTTGTATTTTAAGGTCGTGGCTTTGTGATGATATTTATGATGCCTTAACCAACGAGTGCGATCTTGAAATTTGGTATGATAATAGCTAAGATACTTATATTTAAAGGAAAAACAAGAACACCTTAATTGGTTAAGTATTCGATTTATTATGATTTTTCTAAGTTGGAGTTAAAATCTAGAATTGAGATAAAGTGAGCAACTGGAGACAGTAACATTTCGACGTTAATTTCATCTAGTAAATGAACGATTTTTTCTATGAAATTTTATAAGCTTAAAGAAAACATTTTGAGGTTTAAATCCATAGGTAACATTATTCATTTGGACAAGTAACGAAAGAGAAATAAATTTTTGAAGTTAAGACAAAGAAACTAGAACTTCCAGATTTACCAAATGAATAGTATTTTTCAACGAATAAACTAATTTTATTGGGAAATGGAACTGTTGGAAAATGTGCCCTAGGGGCCAATCATTGTCTTATGAACATTATTGATTTATGAATTTATTAATTGTGTTATCATATTATTTGCATGTTTATTGTGATGACCATCCTTGGATAATTCATGATCTTATCCTAAATGTCCCTGGTCGATCATCTGTGCGGGAGCAGAGATGAAATAAGACCAGTATGACTTTGAAGATGTATAGAGATATAAATCAAAGTCATATGCACATGTAAGAGTACAAGGTGTTGGACCGACCCGCTATGAGAGAGTTGCATGGGTTACGTCATAATCTTCTCTCATATACAAACCATGTCACTATGCCCTTTGACCTGAGATCATCATGGATTCCTACATGACAAACGCTCAGCTTTAGCCTAGTCAAAAGTCACTTTTGACTGAGTGATCATAAAGACTATGTTCAGGCTTAGTAGTTTTTCATGCGGAGGAATGTGAATGGTCAAGATGGAATTTGTCCCTCACATTCGTAGAGAGATATTACTGGGCCCCTCGATGAGTGAGTCTGAGAAATGTATGGCCATACTGTAATGGAAAGGTAGTTCCATTTCTATAGTCAGACTACTCAGGGATCGAGAAAGTAACGGTCAGGAATAGGAGGATGACATTATCCATGCCTCATCCATGACCAAAATATCGCGTGACAGAAGGGACATGATATGGTTGTATAAAAGGTTACATCGTTTATCGATTCTCATATGATTTGGGTAGTCGTTATGTCTTGCTAGAGACCGCTTGCGACTTGTGGGCCAGTATAGCAAATGGCCCACTGCCAACTTCATATGGGCCTACAGGGTTGCACACAAAATAGCCCAACACGAGCTATGATGTCCAGATTTATTGAATCTAAGACGTGTCTAGATTCAATGAATGATCCAGGGTTGATGTATATATTTATTTATATTTATATTCGTATATATATAAATTCGTATATATATATATTATATATAAGGGATATATAGGATTTAATTTATAAAGATAAATTAAATCTCTATCACGTTTGAATTTGAAATTCAAATTGATAGGATATCTCATATAAGAGATATTTACAAGATTTAATTTATGAGGATAAATTAAATCTCTATCACGTTTGAATTTGAAATTCAAATTGATAGGATATCTCATATAAGAGATATTTACAAGATTTAATTTATAAGGATAAATTAAATCTCTATCACGTTTGAATTTGAAATTCAAATTGATAGGATATCTCAAATTTGATTTATGAGAATAAATCAAATACAGTCTAATCTTATCTTTATTTAAATTAAATAAATAGGTGAATTAAATCTGTGGGACGGATTTAATATAAACATTATTTATTTAATTAGTTTCTTATCAAATTATACAATATGTGATATTGTATTCGGAATTAATATAGATTAATTCCAAAATCTAATTCGGTTGAGAAAAAAGCAGAGCATCATATATATCCGATTTTAGGAGCTACGTTTTGAATACAACACATAACACAAAAGGGGCCGAACGGAATCTGTAAAAGGTTTGCAGATAAGAAACTGCTGAAGTAGAGACGGAGAGGACGAACTCTTGAGAAAGCCTTAGAGGGACAGGAGACGCTAGCACGTCGTTCATGGTTGGAACGCTGTTCGTGTGGATACCAGTAGAGGAAGACGACCTGAGGAGTCGACTTCTTGCGATCAAAAAGATAGCACGAGCTGCGGAGAGAAGCTGTGGAAGTCGTTGAGAAACACTGAGGGTAATGCTTCTTCCCACTTGACTTAAATACATACGGTAGATCCTGGCAAGGAATGGAAAAAATTTTTAAATTAATTTCCGCTGCGTGTCTTCCAATTCCTTACAGGAACCTCAGTTTTACATTTTTCCTTCAGATTTAAATGAAAGAGATTTCATTAAAAATTAGACCAACCCTATTTCAATTTTTTTAGAATTAATTATGAATTTTCAAAGTTAGATACATGTTCTGGATTACCAAATGAACAATAACTATGAACAGTACCCGAGAGGCAATCTTTTGAAAATGCATATTTTTAAGGCAAAAGACTATGTAATTGGTTCAAATGACTTCCAATTAAGTATAATTGAGGTTGAAAATAAGGATACAAAAATTCTTCACTCTCTTTCTCCATCTCCATTTATATTCTACAATTTTCCTCTATTCTAGACAATAGAACCAGAGGAAAGTTTAGCTGTTATCTTCATCTTCTTCTTTCACTCTCACTATGACTGTTGCTATATTTTTTGTTGTTATTGATGAAACATCCTAATTTTCTTTTGTCCTAGGGACCAAATAGTAGCATCTAGAACCACTTTTAAGGTCATTGAAGTCAAATTACACAATATAGATTTTTACTCTATCGAGTACTATTCACTGTGTAAATTCCAGAGAAGTGACCTGACTTCAAAAAATCATAATTAAATCTAGAAAAATCAAAATGAAGTGGTTAAAATTGTTACATAAATCTAACTTAATGCTCTTTCATGAAAAATAACTCGTTGACCATGCCTTGACTCAGTCAATGCGTCAAATTTTACTGTTCATCCAGCGTCCTTTCCCTGAATCAAGCATTTTGGTCCCAACTTTGAAAAATCATATCTCCACGTGTAGACATCCAAATGAGACATTCTATATATAAAAAGAAGCTTGGTATGCCTACTATTTACTAAAAAAATATCATATATTTATTCAATTATTTACTATTTCTAATTATAGCTCAATTGCCACTAACTCACCATGAGTTACTGTTCACAGTGGCAATTTCTAGCAACTAATTATACATACATCAATCATGCTAAGTAATTATTAACTGGTCTTCATGCATTTTTATCTCCTCCATCTTAAGAAGACTATCTGTAATTGGATTGATATGGAAGGGGTGAAATTTTTAGAAAAATCTCAGTAGAAAACGGAAACCATACAATATATGCAACTATATGCTTGATGTTACTATGTGTGCACTTAATGATCATGCTTACATAATGATAACATACATGCATCCATGTTACTTGATTATAACATATGGCCATAGTATAAAAAATAGAGCATTACTTAATCATACATGCTTCACATCATCAAAGTAAGTAAATATCACATAAAATATCTAAGTAATATAAGCATACAAGTAGGTAAATTTACTACCTGACGTGTAGCCTTTCCTCTAGCTCTTAGCCTTTTCTCTAAGGTTCCTTGTTTTCATAAGTTAGAGCCTATATATAGCATACTAATATTTTTATTATTATCCTATAATGTATAGCTCTACTTAAATCATGCTTCACCTGAAATAATACCCTTAATATGACAATCCTCGAACTTTCTTTCTATCCATGGCTAACTTTATCAAGAGAGATATTTCTCTATTCTAACTGTTAAATTCATAAGAACAATCCTTTAATTTATTAGAGTAGGGACTAGAATAAATTACTTACCTTATTCCTAAGCTTGTCAAGTCCCTAAGCTCCTTAGATTGCTCCTAGCGCCACCAGAACTCCTCCTTTTTCCTTCCTTTCTTTCTCTTTCTTTCTCTCTTTCTCTCTTTCTCTATTATTTTCTCTTCTTCCTTTGCTCCTTGCTATGAATGGAATGGAGGGAGGGGTGAAGTATTTATAGTTGAGTAGAGGTGTAATGGACGGTCAAGATCGAATCGCGATGAATGGCTCAGATCACTTAGCTTCCTTAAGAAGCCTTGCCTGCATCATCACGATGACATCATCATCCTAGATGAATCATCAAAATGACATCATCCATAGGACACCTCACATGCTTAGGTGGCACAATGGTAGGGTCCTTGGGACACCTCACTAGCTGACTCAGTATTTCCAGAGAATTCCAGAATTCTGTCCTAGAATAAATGGTTGAGATTGTGCCATGTGTCCTTAGCTTTTTCTTCTTTCCCTAGACTTATTGTCATATCCTAATTTTCCCTATATGTATAATACTGATAGTAGAAAGAGGTTTAGAAAGGATCATGACGAAGATAAGAAGAAATGATAAAGGTTAGATGAGTCTTGAAGAAAGAGAAGGACCTAAACGCAACGTAGAAAAGGTTAAAGGCCAAAAGTTAAAGTAGAAACAAGATTTGGGCCAAAAGTGGTAATTTTCAAAAGTTAAGAGAATTAAATGTAATTAAGTAAAAAGTTCAAGGGCAAAACTGTAATTATAGAAAGATTATAGAAAGATTAGCCTGGAAAGGGTTAGAACTGCCCAGAAGTATTTCAGTCCCATATTCCATCAGTAAATAGAGGAAGATATGCTGGTTAATCTGATATGATACAAAAATTTTATTAGGGCTCCAGACAGTAGATATTTATCTGATAGTTTAAAAGTTATCTAAAATTTTATCAAATTTTATGGACTTCAGATATAAGTGAGAGAATTATAGGAAAATGTGCCCTATAGTATCATATGTCTTGGATTTGACAGAACTCTGGAAGAAGTTATGTGTAAAAAGTTATTCACATATCAGTGAATTTTTACGGGAGTTTGTTAACACCTGTGATCCGATAATGGAATTTATCAATATGTTAGCCTAGATAGAATGAGATCAGATAACCACATATATAGGCCTATGATGACACCAAGGAGGGCCCAAAATCTAAGGTACCAGTTCATCAGTAGAAGGGGCTAGTGTCCAAAAAAATTATGAAATTATGAAAATGCCTCGAATGCCCATATTGTACCAGTGATGGATGGAGGGCATTTTGATCATTTGGGATAGGCTAAAAATATGGTACATGGTATAAATATGATTAGCTGAGTCAGTATATGCCTTGAGGCAGTATAAAGAGGGGTGAAATGACAATTATGTCCTTAGGGTTAATATAGTGCAAGAAAGGACACTAAGGGTAATTTGGTCATTTTCCAAGGAATGGATGGCAGATAAATATTCAGTACATCAGTGTCAATGGTATGAGAATTCTAGACATTGATTTCCAGGACATAATACATATCCTGGTATATTATAAAAAATTAGGAACAGAACACAGTCTGGTTGTTGTAAAACTACTCCGATCGGTATCGGATTGGACTAGAATTTTTTCCAAAGCTTTCTTACATGGGCAGCACGCCACATACCCCTATTAGGTGTCTCATGAGCTTTCCCACATGATGTCATAATTATTCTTTTTAGAAAAAGTTAAATCCAAGATTAAATGTGAGCCCTTGGATCAAATAGTAACCAAATCAATCTTGGCCATTGATTTTTCATGGATTTTAGCTATAAATACCCCCTCAATTCTGCATCAAAACCGTGGCATGCCAACCCTTAGGGAAACTCTTGCAAAATGGAAGCTCAAGCTAAGACAAAGAAGATTCAAGGTACCAAAGTTCAAGCAAGCTAGAGATTAAAGGTAAGCAATCTCTCCTAGCTTATTTTCCTTTGATTTGGGAGCTTGAATTTAGGGTTTTCATGGGGGAAAAGGTGACTTTTCTCTAAGGGGTTTTGCTGCCCAAAAACCTCAGATGAAAGGGGAAAGAAGAAATTAAAGTTAGAAACATATGATTGAAGCTTAAACAAGTTAGTTAAGTAGTTGGTTGTTGAATCAAATTGATATTCTTGACTTTGCCATGGTGTACCCTATTCGGTATGCTTTGTTCATGAGGGAAGGAAATGGAATTTCAATGATTTAATGCTTCCATTGAGTTTGTATGATGATTTTGTGTTGGATTGGAAATATTTTGAACCTTGGAAACATTAAAATCTCAATATTGTAGTTTTTGGAATTCTTCACAGTTATTGTTCACTCATGTGAAGTGGAATTTCATGATTTTGATGGTTCTAATGGTTTTAAAATGAAAAGTTGTGTGGGGTAAAGTGGAGAAACAAGTATGGGGAGCATTATAATCAAAATGAGAATTTTTGAAAGAATTGTATGCTTATGTTCAGTTCTGTACAGCAGGCCATGAAGGAGCTGGAATTTCATGATTCTAAGCTCATAAATGGATTTAAAAGATGAAATTGTGTAGGGTAAAGTTAAGACATCAATTGGTTCAAGAGCCAAGTATATTAGTGAATATTAGAGAAAGTTATGACAATAAAGAATGTAACAAAGTTAGTCTTGAACATGATTGGAGTTCATGAGTCCTAATGAGTTATGTGATGAATATGAATGTGTTTAGGACCTTGAAATATCCAAGAAGATGTTAGGAAGTGATAGACATAAAAGCTTCATGGTTGGAAAGTTAGGGAGCAAATGCTAAAGATCAAGAGGAAAGTTTAAGTGCAAGGTAGTGAACTTACCTCTTTATGTGCTTGATGTGGTATGCTTATGTGTTGACATGTATATGTTATTTGAATGATGTTGTGACATGATCAATGATGTTGAATGTATTGTGAATAACATGTTTCCATGGCCATGCACTATTATGTAAGAGTATATAGCATGATGGCATGTTACTAATCAAAGAAAATTTAATGAAATTACATATCATGCATTAGCATCCATCTTGCATATTTAAATGGTAATGTTTGCTACTGAGATTCCCTAGAATCTCACTCTCCCATAACCATCCAATTTAGGTCAAGCATGATGAAAAAGTATGCATGGAGAAGAGCTAAAGAATGGAAGAAAGGAAGTGAAGTATTGAGATTTTAGCATATACTATGAATTACCCATGTATATAAATGCCATGTAAGGTGTCTATTTATGTGATCAAACTATTTGAAATACTTATGGCATATGTACATGATGTATATGAATATTAAGAAGCTTATTTGATAGCTTATGTATGCTGAAACAATTATTGAAAGTAAAAGGAAGGAAAATGAAATGGTAAAAACGTAGGTCTTGAAACAGTTTTGTTGTGGCTTCAGTTTGACCTAGTAAATGAAGGGATTATTTCATGAAATTTTACAAGCGTGTAGCACACATCTAGAGCTTTAAGTTCATAGGTAGAACGTTTCATTTGGATGTGTATATCAAGAGAAATGAATTTCTAAAGTAAGGGACCAGAATCTGTTTCTAGAGTTTTTGACCAAATGAACAGTAAATTTCAACGAATAAACTGTATTAATTGGGTAATCATTTTGTCTAGAAATTATTTTTTTCCTTAAAGTTCAAGATTTTATCTTCATGTATCTTTTTGAACCACTTTATTTTGATTTTTCTAGAATTAATTATGATTTTTTGAAGTTTGTTGCGTAATCTAAAATACCATATGAACAGTAACCCGAGAAAGAGTAAAATTTCATATTTGGCTAATAGACTTCCAAGGTATTGTAAGTGGTTTCAAATGCTATTGAATGGTCCCTAAGACGTATAAAAGTAAGGATGTTACATTTTAGTATCAGAGCAAAGGATTATGTCAAATCCATGACATTTTGCGTCATAGGGCACACCTTCCTATAACTTTTCACTTACATCTGAGGTCCAAAGATCTGATAAAAATTTCGAATAACTTTTAGATTATCAGATAAATATCGGTTATCTGGAACTCTAATAAAATTTATGTATCATGCTAGATTAATCAGCATAACTTTCTCTATCTACTGATGTATTTTGTGACTGAAATGCATTCGGACAGTTTTAAGCCTTTTCTGGCTAAAATTTCTATAATTACAATTTTGCCCTTGGAAACTTTCCATCTTTTCAACTAAGTCCCTTAATTTTTCATAATTACAAATAATGATCCAAACTTTATGTCTACTTCATTTTGACACCATTAAACCTTTTAGACTTTTCACTTTAGTCCCTTTTTTTTCCCAAAATGACCATTATACCCCTAGGAACTTTTACTATTTACAATTTAATCCCTAATCTTTCACTTACTTGTAGTTTAGTCCCTGAACATCGTCTGTATACTTCTAGGACTTATGCTCAATAGGGCTTGGTAGCCTATCACTTTTAGGCTACATATTGGGCTTCTAGGCCTAAAAATTAGGATATAACAACTGGAGTTTAGATGGTAATGCAAGGCTAAGCTGTTGTACTCTCTTAGAGATAATGCTGAACGAGAATCCTTCAGCTAAACAGGGAGTTTTATTGTATCTTAAGTGAAATTTAATTGTATCGAGTTGATGTAGTTACTTCTGATCTATTGATTCAATTAGAGTTAGTAGAGGACAAAAGAAGTAGGAAACCGAGTTGGATTTTTTATTTCTGCATTATTGATGGTTTGATTGATTTTTATCCTTGGACCGAGTTGAACATGGCTACAGTTAATTAGAGTAATCATAACACAGAGTACAGTTGTATATGTTAATTCATCTTCTTTTATCTCTGAGTTGAATGATTCATAATCTCTATTGATGTCTGCGAGTTGTAGCTTTGATTGAGATTTAGCTAGCGAGTTGTTAGCTAACCTATTCTAATTCAATTGATTAACTTCTCATATTCTATGAATAATGAAGGTAAGGTAATCTCTAATGGAACAAACTTGTTATTCATTCATCTCATCATCATAAACACTTAAAAGCATAAACAATATCATAGAATTTATTTTCAGAAATTATATAAAATCTCATCACACACATCTCTTTAACTTGTTAATTTATGGCCCATTAGATTAATTAGGTACCATAGCATCCATCTAGGCTCATTGTGAATCAACCTAAGTTAGCCTCCACTTTACTATTGGTTAGCTTAGTTTTGTTTGATAATTAAAATGACAGTTATCAAAATAAGCCTAGCACGCGAGCTGCCTGAGTTTGATCCTCAACAACGGTGCCATTTTGATAACTGTCATTTTAATTATCAAACAAAAATAAGATAACCAATAGTAAAGTGGATGCTAACCTAGGTCAATTTATAAGGAGCCTAAATGGATGCTAAGGTACCTAATTAATCTAATGAGCCACAAATTAACAAGTTAAAGAGACGGTGTGTGATGAGATTTTATCTAACTTCTGAAAGTAAATTCTATGCTATTGTTTATGCTTTTAAGTGTTTATGATGATGAGATAAATGAATGACAAGTGTGTTCCCTCAGAGATTACCTTACCTTCATTATCCATAGAATATGAGAAGTTAATCAGTTGAATTAAAATAGGTTAGCTAACAACTCGCTAGCTAAATCTCAGTCAAAGCTACAACTCGCAGACATCAATAGAGATTATGATTCATTCAACTCAAAGATAGATAAAGATGAATTAACATATACAACTGTACTCTATGTTATGATTACTCTAATTAATTACACCATGTCCAACTCAGTTCAAGGATAAAAATCAATCAAAGTATCAATAATGCATAAATAAGAAATCTAACTCGATTTCCTACCTCTTTGTCTTCTACTAACTCTAATTGAATCGATAAACCAGAAGTACATACATCAACTTAATAAAATTAAATTTGATTTAAGACACAATGAAACTCCCTATTTAGCTCAAGGATTCTGGTTCAACATCATCTCCAAGAGAGCATAACAGCTTAGTCTTGCAATATCATCTGAATTTCAGTAGTAATAGAAAACACAGCAGCAATCATAGTGAAAGTGAAAGAAGAAGATGAAGATGATAGCTGAACTTTCCTCAAGTTCTATTGTCTAGAATAGAGGAAAGTTACAGATGAGAGAATAAAAAATGGAGATAGAGAGAGAATGCAAGAATGGTTTATGGATGTGAGATAAATGGAGTGGAAAGTGGTGTGGAGTAGAATGGGATCTCAAGTGTGTAGGCCTAATCTGGAATGATCTAGGCATAAAGTGTATGTATCTCTGATGATGTGTGTCCAGTGTTATATAGCAAAATGTGGAATGAATGGATTCAATGACAGCTGCATGAATCTGTTATAGAGCATGTGTGAATCACCAACTTGTATTCTGTTGTGCTGCACATGCTGTGATCCCTACTTGCTTCTTCATTATAGCAAGTGCCTTCAAACAACTACATCCCACTTGTTCCTATTAGCCATGTGCTTAAATCTGTTATCATCTTCTTTAATCCAGCACATGTCTAATGTCTAGCTGTCAATTGTCTAATTTGCTGATTAGTCACTACAAAAATAGAAATTTAATATATTATTTATCCAATTAATCACTAAAATCAAATCAATTAATTTTCACTTATTTTATATTAATTTTATTAATTAATTGCTCATTATATTGGTAAATGGGAGTAAAATTAATAATAAAACTTACTTTAAACATACTAAAAATCACTATAAATATGAGTTTATCAACTCCCTCACACTTAGCTTTTGCACTCTGAGCAAAATTACGGATCAAAAGTGAAGTTTAAACACTCATGTTCAGCAAATTTGGCAAAACAGATTCAGTATAAGCACTTATAGTCACAAACTTTTTCCCTTCAATTGGCAACAGTCCAAACTAATCTCATATCAATCAAAGAATCTAACTCTTACAATTAAATCATAGTAAGTAGCAAGGTGAGAGTTCCTCACAAGGTGTAATATTTCACTCATTTTGTTATCAAGGTAATTTCACTCAATCATCTGGCTTAGACTTTCTATAAGCTTGTAACCATCCTATATCTCCACCACTACATGCCACAAGGGTTGTCAATCAAAAGGTCTTTATTAGGTTGTAATGTTGGAAAGGCTAAGTGATGAAATGGAAATAAATGTCAATCATTAATGAGATACTACACATGATCTTACTTCTTTAAGCTATTTCAAGTCTTAATCATAGTTTCAATTGTGTAACTGCATATAATCACAAGTTACCAAATATTTTTTTCTTTCATACAAGTTGATTGATATGTATGTGTATGTTAGTAAAGTTAGTCATAGAAACTTGTCACTGTGAACAGAAACTTGTGAGGAGGTATTAAAATTTGAGTTGTAATTAAAAATAGTAAATTATCAAATAAATATATGATATTTTACCAGTACTTAGTTAATATGTCAAGCTTCATTTTGACACCAAGAATGCCTTATTACGATATTTACACAAGGAGAATAGAATTTTCAAAGTTAAGCACCAGAAACTGTTTTTAGAAGTTTTAACTAAATGAACAGTAATCTTTGACACACGTCTGAGTTGATTAACTGGGCATTTGGTCTAAGAATTATTTTTCTCTTAAAATTCATTATGTTATCTTCACGTAGCCTTTTGAAACACTTCATTTTACTTTTTTTAGTTCGTCGCTTCATCTGGAAGTACCATATGAAAATTTTTAGATTTTAAAATTGAATTTCAATAATCATAAAAGTGGTTCTAAATATTATAGAATAATCCCTAAGATATAAGAAAGTAAGGTTTTATATTTTTGGTATTAGAGTAAAATTTTTGGCATCAGATAGGATAATTTCTACACCCTAAACCTAAGTAGTTAATATTATGTTAAGGTTAGGGTATTTAGTGAGAAAGTGCGTAACACTTAAGTCCCAATCTTAAGTGAACTAAGAAGATCCCTTCCCTATGATTGGTTCACTACTTAAAGTAGGACTCATATAAGGAACCGTAGGAAGAGAATGTTTAGCGAAGGTGTTTAGGTTGCGTCTCATTTTCACAGAGAAGTTAGGTCATGACGAGCTAGGATATGTGTCATGGCTAACGTGCAAAGAATAATCTCGTCGTGATGTACCAAGTGAGTTAGATACTTCCAATATTTTTAAAATGAAAAATTGTGTGGGATAAAAGTAGAGAAACAAGTATTAGAAGAATTAGAATTAAAATGATATTTTTTAAAAGAAAAGGGAAGTTTTTTAGTTCTGTCTAGAGCAGTGTACAACTACTAGAACTTGAAAATTTTGAGTTCGTAAATGGATTCAAAAGGTCAAATTGTGTAGGGTAAAGTTAAGATATCAAGGTCAAATTGTGTAGGGTAAAGTTAAGATATCAATTGATTCAAATACTAGTTTAATTCATAAAATTAAGGAAAGTTACTTTAGTAAATTAAATTCAATGTTCAAGGAAGTTAGATTGTAATAAATGATGATAATGCAATGTTAAGATTTGGTTTGTGTGCTCAAAGAGGGAAGCTAAACATCAAATAGAAGTAATAAGCAAGAGGTAAAGAGAAAGGATAAGGAAAGCAAGGAGTAAGAGGTAGTGAACTTACCTACTTGTATGCTTATGTTTCTTGAATGTTTTATGTGATGTTTGCTTATTTTGATTATGTGAAGCATGTATGATTAAGTGATGCTCTATTTCTTTTTATGAGATGATCATATGTTATAATTAAGGGGCACGGAAGCATAGAAGTTATCAATATGCAAGCATAATCATTAAGTGTATAAATATTAACATCAAGTATGTAGTTGCATACATTGTATAGTTTTTGTTTGCTATAAGATTTCCCCCGAAATCTCACCACTCCATGTCATCCCAACATCAACAATTTACCAAAGATTGAGGAAGATGAAGATGCATGAAAATAATTTATTATATAGATAGCGTGATTGATATGTATATGTATGTTAGTAAAGTTAGTTGTAAAAACTTGTCACTATGAACAACAACTTGTGAGGATTTAGTGATATTTGATTTGTAATTAAAAATGGTAAATGATTAAATAAATGTATGATATTTTAGCAGTACTTAGTTAACATGTCAAACTTCATTTTGATACCAATAATACCTTATTTTGATGTTTGCACAAGGAGAACAGAATTTTCAAAGTTAGGCACTAAAAACTATTTTTAGAAGTTTTGACTAAATGAATAGTAAACTTTGACCCATGTCTGAACTTATTGACTGGGTATTTAGTCTGAGACATATTTTTCTCTTAAAATATATTATTTTAACTTCATGTATCCTTTTGAAATACTTCATTTTGAGTTTTCAAGAATTAATTATGATTTCTCAAAATTCATAGCTTCATCTACAAGAACCACATGAACAGTACCCGTGAGTTGGAAATGTTCAGATTTTGAAATTGAACTTCAATGATAATAAAAGTGGTTCTAATTATTATAAAATAATCTCTAAGATGTATGAAAGTAAGGTGTTATATTTTTGATATTAGAGTAAAATTTCTACCATCAGATAGGATAATTTCTAAACCCTAAACCTAAGTAGTTAATATTATGTTAAGGTTTGGGTATTTACTCAGAAAGTCAGTACCACTTAAGTTTGAATCTTAAGAGAACTAGGAAGATCCCTTCCCTATTATTGGTTTACTACTTAAAGTAGGATTCATATAAGGAACCTTAGGAAGAGAATGTTTAGAGAAAGATGTTTAGGTTATGACTTATTTTCACCAAGAAGAACATAGATTAATTTGGTCGCAGTGTACCAAGTGAGTAAGATGCAACAACATAACATAGAGGATGTTAGTCATGATGAGCTAGTGTGGTGGACGCAACTAAAAGTGATAGTGACCCTCATATGGGTATGTTGCATTATACCCTAGCCTTGTAGCCTTACGAGATAGTCTTCAAGGATATAATTATAGTATACTGGTCTTAGTCAACCAATACCTCAAAAGGTCTCGTGTTTCTTAATACGATATGGCTAGACTAAGTGGAACAATGACGGGGAGCAGTTTCCTCCATTGATATTGATAGGAGTTGATCAGTTCAAGATCAAGAAGGCTAAGATACAAGAGTTAGTTCAAGATAAAGTTAGGGGAATGAAATAGAATGGTTCTGTGAACCTAAAATCCCTAGGAGTAGAGATTAGACACTACGGGAACAACGAGAACAAAGGTTCCAACTCGCTGAAATTTATCAGCTAGAGGTTTAGTACGCGTTGCAAGAAAGCCAGATGTATGAGGCCCTAGGACTAAGACCAGCTTAAAAAGGCATTCAGAAATAGATCCTTCATAGGATAGTCAAGAGTTGATCTATACTATGAAAGACTTTGTTAAGTTAGTCTTTCCTTAACAGAAGGTTCAGAAGTATAAAACTGAGAATTTGCCTAGAGACATGATATAAATACACGGAGAGCTAATGTTCCCAAAACATAGAAACCTCATCATGAAAGGACCTATAGACCTAGTATAGGGCACTCCAGATGGTAGGAGTAACAATAGCAGATGATAGATGCGATCCCGTTAACTTAGGTTTTCTAGGAACAAGAAAGAGATATTACTACCACCACAATTGTAATAATAATTATTGTTGATTTACAACAATTATAGAGAGAAGTCATCGAGGAGTCATAGCCCAAAAAGGAATAGACCAGGACTAGCAGATAGTTAGGATCTGTTGAGGAAGGAGATAGTATCTAACTATGGAATGTACAATTCTGTAAGCATAATTTAGTTACATTCAAAGGTGCATTAGATGCCCAAGCAACAGAGAATTGGATAAATCATTTGGAAGAGATCTCCATAGCGATAAAATGTCCTATAGAAAGGAAGGCATTGTTAGCCAATTACAAGCCAGCGAAAGATGTAAAGAAATAATATAAAGGTATAGAAGTTACTCCATGAAGATAGAAAGTAATCCGCTCACCTGGGAATATTTTCTTCAGCAGTTTTATGAGAAGCATTCTCCTTAGTCAGATATAGATGAGCGTGAGGTAAAGCTAAAGTATTAAACCTGGGTAAGATGAACCCTTTGATGGATACTTAGCCGAGTTCAATTACATGAACAATGAGAGTTGAATGACTAAGTTAGCTCACAGATTCAATTATATGCCACAGAATTTTTTTCCCATGCAGTTATAGAGGTTCAACAGAGCGGTAGAGGCATGCAAGATTATAGAGAGAAACTTGAGATGCCCAGAAGAGAATAGAAGAGTAGTAAGCTAGGAGATACAGACATGCAATCAGAGCCTAACAGATATGAGAACTGTGGTATAGACCATGGAGACAGGTTTCATTGGCAGGTCAAGGAAGTTGCTATAGAAATGGTAAACTAGGACATTTTGCCACAGAATATTTTGAGAATACGATTAGTAAAAGATTTCATATACAGAAAAAAATTGCCCAGATCGAGAAGAGGCAAGGAAGTTGCTTGAGATAATCCAAGAGACAATATGGATAAATGAACGGTAAGTAGATGTGATATGTGATTCAAGCACCAGCCATCTGTTTATAGCAATGACTGTAGAGGTGATAAGACACATTTTGTATATGGTTTCAGTGACATTTTTAAGAGTTTTATAACAACTTTACCATTCATTTTATGCTTTAAATTGTACTTTTATAGTACTACATGATTAGGCGTGGCAATGTGCTAATTAAAGGGTAAAATAGTAAATTAACTCTTCTAAACTGTATATATTATGTTATTTACTGATTTAGACTTTTACAGTGAGCTTTTACGTTGGATTGCAGGTATTTTTGAAGAGGCAAGGACTAGGAAAGAAATCACAAGCCAATGAAAGTGAAATCACACTCCTGTACCTTTTAGTCGCCACCAAAGAATCCTTCAGTCGTGACCTTGATTCTTCTGGAAGTCTCTCTGTGTTTACAGTCATGACCAAAACATGGATCTGGTCGCTACTAAAATCCAAAATCGCTGAAACTATGCGTTTTAAATTAGTTCATGTGTCATATCCTAATTTTCCCTATATGTATAATACTGATAGTGGAAAGAGGTTTAGAAAGGATTATGACGATGATCAGAAGGAATAATAAAGGTTAGATGAGTCTTGAAGGAAGTGAGGAACTAAAATGAAAATTTTAAAATTTCTATGGAAAAAAATAAAATTAGAAAGAAAAGTTGGGTCAAAAGGTGTAAATATCAAAAGTTATGGGACTTAAATGTAATTTATCAAAAGTTCAAGGACAAAAATGTAATTATGAGAAAGTTAAGCCGAAAAAGGCCTAAAAATGTCTAGAATCATATTAGTCTCAAATTTTCTCAAGAAATAGAGAAAATTATTCTAATCAGTTTGACGCAACACAGAATTTTGATATGAGATCCCGAAAAAATTATATTAATTTATGAAGAAAGTAAAATTAATGCAGTATTCTTTGGACCTCAGAATCAGATAAAATTTGGTAGTAAATTCTTATAATTAATATGAGAATTTCTAAAACTGACAGAGCTCAAAAAGGAGTTATGTAGAATTTATTATAGAATTTACAGTGGATTAAAACACCTAATAAATATGTTTTAAGGGAATTTCTCAGGAATTGAGCCCATGAAAATAGTGGATCATACAAAGGGCCCAGAATGACACCTTATAGGCCCAATGATATTTTTATATAAGTATATGGGCCAGGGCTAATAAAGACCAGGAAAAATACAAAATTACGAAAATGCCACTAAAGGTATGCCAATGTGTTGTGTCATTGACTCAGAGTTGGACGAAGGGTATTTTGATCATTTGGACAAGCCAAAAAATCCAGGCAAGTACAGGAGTGATTAGTCAGTGTCATTATATACCCTGATAAGAAGTAAAGATGTGTAAAATGACAACTATACCCTTAGGGTTAATATAGGTCAATACCGTGAACCAAGGGCATTTTAGTCATTTCTTAAGGTATCTGTAATTAATTTTTGACCCAGTCCAAGAATGTCAATGGTAGGAAGAATTCGGATACTAGATTTAAGGTCAGAAAGTGTCATATCCTAATTTGTCCCTATCTGTATAGTACTGATAGTGGAAAGAGGTTTAGAAAGGATTATGACGAAGATAAGAAGGAATGATAAAGGTTATATGAGTCCTGAAGAAGGAGAAGGACTAAAACGCAAAGTAGAAAATGTTAAAGGCCAAAAGTTAAAGTAGAAACAAGATTTGGGCCCAAAGTGGTAATTTCCAAAAGTTTAGGGACCTAAATGTAATTAAGTAAAAAGTCAGGGACCCAAATGTAATTATGGAAAAGTTGAGCCCAAACAGGCAAAAAATGCCCGGAATCAGATCAGACTCAAATTTTACCAGTAGATAGACATAATTATTCCGGTCAGTTTAACGTAACACAGAATTTTGATTTGAGGTCCCGATTAATTGATATAAATTCCTGAAGTCAGCCGGAATTATTGCAGTATTTTTCATTAATCAGAATCAGATGAAACTTTACTGTAAATTCTTATATTTAATATATGAATTTATCAAACAGACAGAGTCAGAAAAGGAATCCTGTAGAATTCTTACGGGATTTTATGGTAGAATAGAATACCCGATAAATAGGATCGGGAGAGGTGTCTTGGGATTTGTGCCATAAAAGGGCATAAAGGCAATGAGCCCAAACCAAGGCCCAAATGGCGCCATAGCAGGCCCAATGTGATGACTAGATAGTTAAGTGGGCCAGAGTATAGAGCAGTCCAGGATAAGTGCGAAATTACGAAAATATCCCTGGATGCTCATACTGTACTAGTGATGGATGGAGGTCATTTTGGTCATTCTGGACAGGCCAAAAACGTGGGACATAGTATAAATATTATTATATAGAGTTAATATATGCCCTAAGGCAGTACAAGAAGGGGTGAAATGACAGTTATGCCCTTAGGGTCAGTGCAGTGCAAGAAAGGACACCAAGGGTATTTTGGTCATTTCTCAAGGGATGGATGGCAGATAAATACTCAGTCTAATATTTTCAATGGTATGAGAAGCCTAGACATTAAGTTTTAGGATAGAATATATATCCTGGTATATTATAAAAAATTAGGAACAGAACACAGTCCGGTTGTTGTGAAACTGCACTGATCGGTACCGGATTGGACTGGAATTTCTTCAGAAGGTTCCTTACACTATGAGCACGCCACCTAACCCCTTGAGGTGTCCCATGAGCTGTCCCACATGATGTCATAATTATTATTTTATGAAAAAGTTAAATCCAAGATTAAATGTGGGCCTTTAGATCAAATAGTAACCAAATCAATCTTGGCCATTCATTTTTCTTGGATTTTGGCTATAAATACCCCTCCAATTCTGTAGCAAACCGTAGATTCATGGACCCTTGGGGAAACTCTTGTAAAATGGAAACTCAAGCCAAGACAAAGAAGATTCAAGGTTCCAAAGTTCAAGCAAGCTAGAGATTAAAGGTAAGCAATCTCTCCTAGCTTATTTTCCTTTGATTTGGGAGCTTGAACTTAGGGTTTTGATGGGAGAAAAGTTGAGTTTTCTCTAAGGGGTGGTGCTGCCCAAAGACCTTAAAGGAAAGGGGAAAGAAGAAATTAAAGTTAGAACTATATGATTGAAGCTTAAACAAGCCAGTTAAGTGGTTGGTTGTTGAATCAAATTGATATTCTTGACTTTGCCATGGTGTGCCCTGTTCGGTATGCACTGTTCATGAGGGAAGGAAATTGAATTTCAATGATTTAATGCTTCCATTGAGTTTGTATGATGATTTTGTGTAGGATTGGAAAGGTTTTGAACATTGGAAACATTAAAATCTCAAGGTTGTAGTCTTTGAGATTCCTTACGGTTACTGTTCACTCGCGTGAACAGTGATTGGAATTTCATGATTTTGATGGTTCCAATGGTTTTAAAATGAAAAGTTGTGTGGGGTAAAGTGGAGAAACAAGTATGGGAAGCATTAGAATCAAAATGAGAATTGTTGAAAGAATTGTGTGCTTATGTTCAATTCTGTACAGCATGCCATGAAGGAGCTAGAATTTTATGATTCTAAGCTCATAAATGGATTCAAAAGATGAAATTGTGTAGGGTAAAGTCAAGACATCAATTGGTTCAAGAGCCAAGTGGATTAGTGAAAATTAGAGAAAGTTATGACAATAAAGAGTGTAACAAAGTTAGTCTTGAACATGGTTGGAGTTCATGAGTTCTAATGAGTTATGTGATGAATATGAATGTGTTTAGGACCATGAAACATCCAAGAAGATGTTGGGAAGTGATGGACATAAATGCTTTATGGTTGGAAAGCTAGGGAGCAAGGGCTAAAGGTCAAGAGAAAAGCTTAAGTGCAAGGTAGTGAACTTATCTCTTTATGTGCTTGATGTGGTATGCTTATGTGTTGACATGTATATGTTATTTGAATGATGTTGTGACATGATAAATGATGTTGAATGTATTGTGAATAACATGTTTCCATGGCCATGCACTTTATGTAAAAGTTTGTAGCATGTTGGCATGTCACTAATCAAAGAAAGTTTAATGAAATTACATATCATGCATTAGCATCCATCTTGCATATTTAAGTGGTAATGTTTGCTACTGAGATTCCCTAGAATCACACTCTCTCATAACCAACCAATTTAGGTCAAGCATGAAGAAAAGGTATGCATGGAGAAGAGCTAAAGAATGGAAGAAAGGAAGTGAAGTATTGAGATTTTAGCATATACTATAAATTGTCTATGTATATAAATGCCATATAAGGTGTCCATTTATGTGATGAAACTATTGTAATACTTATGGCATATGTACATGATGTATATGAATGTTAAGAAGCTTATTTGATGGCTTGAGCATGCTGAAACAATTATTGGAAATGAAAGAAAAGAAACTGAAATGGTAAAAACGTAGGTACTAAAGCAGTTTTGTTGTGGCTTCAGTTTGACCTAGCAAATGAAGGAATTAGTTCACCAAATTTTATGAACATGTAGCACACATCCAGAGCTTTAAATTCATAGGTGGAATGTTTCATTTGGATGTGTATATCAAGAGAAATGAATTTCCAAAGTAAGGGACCAGAATCTGTTTCTAGAGTTTTTGACCAAATGAACAGTAAATTTCAACGAATAAACTGTATCAATTGGCTAATCATTTGGTCTAGAAATTATTTTTTCCTTAAATTTCAAGATGTTATCTTCACTTAGATTTTTGAACCACTTCATTTCGAGTTTTCTAGAATTAGTTATGATTTTTCAAAATTCGTTGCTAATCTGGAATACCACATGAACAGTAATACGAGAAAGAGTAAAATTCCATATTTGGCTAATGGACTTCCATGGTCTTGAAAGTGGTTCTAAATGCTGCTGAATGGTCTTTAATATGTATGGAAGTAAGGATGTTACATTTTGGTATCAGAGCATAGGATTCTGGCTTAAGAAATGCTCTGAATAGATTATTTATGGATTGATATGAGATTATACCCAGACCCTAACCCTAAACAGTAAGTATTTTGTTAAGTTAGGGTATGTTGTGGGATGGTTAACTTTGCTTAATTAAGCAAATGTTGCAGGAATATATATGAGATTCGACAAGGTTAAATCAGAGGCTTCAGTTAATAAGGAAGACTCCAGACCAATAGTGATATATGAAGATGATATATATCCACATCCCTTAGACAATGAAGAGAGTCCAGATGAGAGTTTAGGGGATCAGTTAGGAAAATCTACAGTGGAATGTCCCATAGATATTTATGTAGACTTAAACCTGCAGTCTGGAGGTGATGTAGAGATTCAGCCTAAAGCCTAATATGCACCAGTTGATGTTGAGTCTAGTGACTCTATACGGTATAAGTTTGTTGGAATGCCCTCTAACCCTGATATAAGCTTTATCCCTCTTATGAGATGATAGATTACGGCTGAGGAAGCTGAGTATTGGTACTGGATTATGGGTAGACCATATATTATTCCTCCTCTACCAAAGTTTGAGGATAGATTTATGATAATTAAGATATAACAGTCCCCTAATTCAGATATCCAGTCAGAGTTTATGATAGTTCTTGTCCATTTCCAAAGTCTAGGAATATGTGACTTTATAAAGAAAGATCAGTGGGATGTTCCTAGTCCTAGTCAACCCCAGCCATCTTCATTAAAGACAGATAGTGTTGACCATATTGGTCTGAAGAAAGCTGTGGAGAGTGAATTACTCAGTCTAGGTCAAGGGATGGACAGAAGTAGAGATTAAGAACAGTTAGTTATTTACAGTTCCTCAATGCCGTAGCATAAATGATAAACAGACATCTAGTAGAGGGCATTAACCTAATATACTTTTGAGGATTGGTATGAGATGATAGCAAGTCAAGTGTCATGAGACTAAAGATGCGAACCTCACTGAAGTCTATCAGTTAGAGATTTAGCACAGAGTATAGGCAAGTTAAACAGTACGAAGCACTAAGATACAGAAGATCAGTTTAAGAAGAGGTTCAACAGTAGATCCTCCGTATGATCATCAGGAGTTGATCTATAGTACGAAAGACTTTGTTCAGCTAGTCTTTATGGAAAAGAATAATGAGAAGTTAGAATGAGACTTGCCTAAGAATGGTTTAATACACAGCCTCAGGTTAAAGACGTGATGGTTAATAGATAGAAAGTTAATGTTCCCAAAGCAAAGGGATTCTATCACGAAGAGATAGTAACCTAAGTGAAACAAGTAAATGATTTAGCTTCCTGAATAAATGATCAAGACCTAGCAGTTCAGGTGATAAAGGGACAAAATATTTTAAAGTCTACCTAGTTAATTGCTTAATGGCAATGTGAGTATGAGCGATGGTTAAGCAAACTATGTAATGATGTATGGCTTATGTTGTTATAAGTTATAATAAGAATTTGCATATCATTGCAGTTATCATGTGATGACACACATACTAGAGAGTGCTTAACTAATTGCATCTATTTGCATATTATGCATGTTGAGTATACTATGATAAATGAATACTCCCCTTACGCAGTACGTACTGGGTAGAGTATACCAGATGAGAAAGTTATGTTGCTCCCATGCCCTATGACATGCAATTAAATAATTCAACTTAGAAAGAATGAAGCAATAGCAAAGTGCTAAACTAGAAAGTTAGCTACTTGATTCTCAGAAGATAGAAAGAGAATTTATGATCAGACTATGATAGTTAATGGGATAGAGAATGAGATTAAAGATGAAGATTAGTAGTGAGGTTACAGATAAATGATTATGATACTCAGGACATATCCCTTTAGTAGGGATAAGATAGATGAAAGAAAATGAGACGCAGTTATGAAATATGATATGGCTCTAAGAAAGAGTAGTATTTAAGTAGTATAAGTTAATGTTTTTGCAATAGAGCTAGATTGCTCTTGCAATAGAGTAAAGTCCCTCTGTTGAGATAAATAGATGATGATAGATATGTGCATGGTAGAGCTTGTGTAGATCCCTGTGATGTTAAATGTAATAAAGTTATAAAGATGAGAATGGTATATGAAGTTCCTAAGTGATAGAGGAAATGAGTCAAGTCCTAATAGATAATATTGGCTTCTGTGATCATTTTTGGGGAATTATCTGTGGAGTTAACAACTATGTGGAAGTGACTAACCTTATAACTTTATCCGTTGGTTTAGGTCTTCTGGAGATGAGAATACAGTACAACAAAATCCAGTAGATTCCAGAGGATTGCAATTAGATCCTAGTATGGCTCACAGGGTCACAGTAGATCCTGAAAGGCTTACGGTTGATCGCAGTAGATCCCGAGGGTCACAGTAGACCAAGCCTAGAGCAAGAAAGTAATGAGCCATAAGTACAATATTTCTTTGGAAGGATGAATACCAAGGAAAAGTTAAGGTATAGAAGCTTCACAAGTTGATTAACTCATAACAGAGAGAGTACCCATGATGCGAGTTTCAGATAGCCTTATTACTATCAGGGATTGAACTCAGAATTTCCTTACACGTATCAGGAACTAAGTGATCAAAGTTAAAGCTGTTAATGTTGAGTCCCAAGGATTTATAGGAATATTACGTAAGATATGAGAAGAGATCCTTATGATGAGATTATAGAAAATAAGAGACAAATAAATCCTCCAGATGAGGATAAAGAGATTAGGGGCCAGATAGACCCAAAAGAGATAGTATAAGATGGGTCTAAGATAATAAAGTACTAGGGTTGAAGCCTGTAAGCACCAGTGCTTCAGATTTTTATCTGCACATTTTAGTTAAGCGTGCTCAGGTAAGGGTAATTCAATGATGGGTGACCCCCTGGAAAGTGATGGAAAAGTGTGTAAATGCCATTGAAATTGGCATATGTGCACAAAGCTATGTAAGATGATAGAAAGAGCTATGAAAAGCTAAAAAGGGTTATGAATAATAAGAGACTAGAACCCTTATGTTAAATCCAAATGAAATGGATTTGAAAGATAGACTATGATATAGCCAGATGTGGCTAGATATGTCATGTTATGATATAAAAGATACAAAATGAGATATGTTATGAGAAAGGTGTATTGAGAAATGCAATACGAAGTGGCATAATAGCTAGCCTTGTAAACAGATAGAGAGGCTCCCTGCTAAAAGGGGTAAGACATTTAAATGATATGTTACATATGAAAGAGCAAATGAGAGCTTTCACTCCTTGCATAAAGTGCCAGGCATTATGTTATGTTATGTTATGTTTGTAAAATATGCTAAAGCTCCGAATGTTAGAGCTGTGCAAGCTCCGAGTGTTAGAGTTGTGCATATTAAGAGAAGGAATGCTTGAGCTCCGATGTTAGAGCTTTGCATTCATGAGCAGGTATGTAGTCCTGCAACACATTGGCCAGGCATTATGCATGTTAGAGTATGTGCTCCTATATGCTCATATGTGCTCCTATATGCTCCTATATGCTCCTACGTGCTCCTATTTAGCAGTAGAGCAATGAAAGAAAGAATAATGATATAAGTCCTCTCTCTGTATTATGATGAGTTTTTAAAGATGATAAGAATGTATGATGATATGAGAATAAGAGTTAAAGTTTGCGGATATTCAGAGAATTCCGCTAGATACTCAAATGAGCAATAAGTGATTGCACTAAGAAATATGATGAATAGTTAGTAGAAGCTCCAGAATATAGCAGTATTCAAGGGAGTTTGACATGAAAGAAATGGACGCTACTCACAAGTCCAGTATATTGAGGAGTACATATGTAGATAAATGCGTAGCAAGAAAGTAATAGAATTAACTGGAGTTCAACTCTGAGTGAGTTGATTCATGACAAAAGGATTATCATAGTAAGATATGAAGAATTACAGATATAAAAAGAACTCCGTTAATATGTCACGATAAAAGATAAGAGGTAAATACCCCAATCCTTGACTGAGGTGTTAATTAAATTTCGAGGATGAAATTTATTTTAAGGGAGGTAGAAATGTCATATCCTAATTTTTCCCTATATGTATAGTACTGATAGTGGAAAGAGGTTTAGAAAGGATTATGACGAAGATAAGAAGGAATGATAAAGGTTATATGAGTCCTGAAGAAGGAGAAGGACTAAAATGCAAAGTAGAAAATGTTAAAGGCCAAAAGTTAAAGTAGAAACAAGATTTGGGCCCAAAGTGGTAATTTCCAAAAGTTTAGGGACCTAAATGTAATTAAGTAAAAAGTCAGGGACCCAAATGTAATTATGGAAAAGTTGAGCCCAAACAGGCAAAAAATGCCCGGAATCAGATCAGACTCAAATTTTACCAGTAGATAGACATAATTATTCCGGTCAGTTTAACGTAACACAGAATTTTGATTTGAGGTCCCGATTAATTGATATAAATTCCTGAAGTCAGCCGGAATTATTGCAGTATTTTTCATTAATCAGAATCAGATGAAACTTTACTGTAAATTCTTATATTTAATATATGAATTTATCAAACAGACAGAGTCAGAAAAGGAATCCTGTAGAATTCTTACGGGATTTTATGGTAGAATAGAATACCCGATAAATAGGATCGGGAGAGGTGTCTTGGGATTTGTGCCATAAAAGGGCATAAAGGCAATGAGCCCAAACCAAGGCCCAAATGGCGCCATAGCAGGCCCAATGTGATGACTAGATAGTTAAGTGGGCCAGAGTATAGAGCAGTCCAGGATAAGTGCGAAATTACGAAAATATCCCTGGATGCTCATACTGTACTAGTGATGGATGGAGGTCATTTTGGTCATTCTGGACAGGCCAAAAACGTGGGACATAGTATAAATATTATTATATAGAGTTAATATATGCCCTAAGGCAGTACAAGAAGGGGTGAAATGACAGTTATGCCCTTAGGGTCAGTGCAGTGCAAGAAAGGACACCAAGGGTATTTTGGTCATTTCTCAAGGGATGGATGGCAGATAAATACTCAGTCTAATATTTTCAATGGTATGAGAAGCCTAGACATTAAGTTTTAGGATAGAATATATATCCTGGTATATTATAAAAAATTAGGAACAGAACACAGTCCGGTTGTTGTGAAACTGCACTGATCGGTACCGGATTGGACTGGAATTTCTTCAGAAGGTTCCTTACACTATGAGCACGCCACCTAACCCCTTGAGGTGTCCCATGAGCTGTCCCACATGATGTCATAATTATTATTTTATGAAAAAGTTAAATCCAAGATTAAATGTGGGCCTTTAGATCAAATAGTAACCAAATCAATCTTGGCCATTCATTTTTCTTGGATTTTGGCTATAAATACCCCTCCAATTCTGTAGCAAACCGTAGATTCATGGACCCTTGGGGAAACTCTTGTAAAATGGAAACTCAAGCCAAGACAAAGAAGATTCAAGGTTCCAAAGTTCAAGCAAGCTAGAGATTAAAGGTAAGCAATCTCTCCTAGCTTATTTTCCTTTGATTTGGGAGCTTGAACTTAGGGTTTTGATGGGAGAAAAGTTGAGTTTTCTCTAAGGGGTGGTGCTGCCCAAAGACCTTAAAGGAAAGGGGAAAGAAGAAATTAAAGTTAGAACTATATGATTGAAGCTTAAACAAGCCAGTTAAGTGGTTGGTTGTTGAATCAAATTGATATTCTTGACTTTGCCATGGTGTGCCCTGTTCGGTATGCACTGTTCATGAGGGAAGGAAATTGAATTTCAATGATTTAATGCTTCCATTGAGTTTGTATGATGATTTTGTGTAGGATTGGAAAGGTTTTGAACATTGGAAACATTAAAATCTCAAGGTTGTAGTCTTTGAGATTCCTTATGGTACTGTTCACTCGCGTGAACAGTAATTGGAATTTCATGATTTTGATGGTTCCAATGGTTTTAAAATGAAAAGTTGTGTGGGGTAAAGTGGAGAAACAAGTATGGGAAGCATTAGAATCAAAATGAGAATTTTTGAAAGAATTGTGTGCTTATGTTCAATTCTGTTCAGCATGCCATGAAGGAGCTGGAATTTTATGATTCTAAGCTCATAAATGGATTCAAAAGATGAAATTGTGTAGGGTAAAGTCAAGACATCAATTGGTTCAAGAGCCAAGTGGATTAGTGAAAATTAGAGAAAGTTATGACAATAAAGAGTGTAACAAAGTTAGTCTTGAACATGGTTGGAGTTCATGAGTTCTAATGAGTTATGTGATGAATATGAATGTGTTTAGGACTATGAAACATCCAAGAAGATGTTGGGAAGTGATGGACATAAATGCTTCATGGTTGGAAAGCTAGGGAGCAAGGGCTAAAGGTCAAGAGAAAAGCTTAAGTGCAAGGTAGTGAACTTATCTCTTTATGTGCTTGATGTGGTATGCTTATGTGTTGACATGTATATGTTATTTGAATGATGTTGTGACATGATAAATGATGTTGAATGTATTGTGAATAACATGTTTCCATGGCCATGCACTTTATGTAAAAGTTTGTAGCATGTTGGCATGTCACTAATCAAAGAAAGTTTAATGAAATTACATATCATGCATTAGCATCCATCTTGCATATTTAAGTGGTAATGTTTGCTACTGAGATTCCCTAGAATCTCACTCTCTCATAACCAACCAATTTAGGTCAAGCATGAAGAAAAGGTATGCATGGAGAAGAGCTAAAGAATGGAAGAAAGGAAGTGAAGTATTGAGATTTTAGCATATACTATAAATTGTCTATGTATGTAAATGCCATGTAAGGTGTCCATTTATGTGATGAAACTATTGTAATACTTATGGCATATGTACATGATGTATATGAATGTTAAGAAGCTTATTTGATGGCTTGAGCATGCTGAAACAATTATTGGAAATGAAAGAAAAGAAACTGAAATGGTAAAAACGTAGGTCCTAAAGCAGTTTTTTTGTGGCTTTAGTTTGACCTAGCAAATGAAGGAATTAGTTCACCAAATTTTATGAACATGTAGCACACATCCAGAGCTTTAAATTCATAGGTGGAACGTTTCATTTGGATGTGTATATCAAGAGAAATGAATTTCCAAAGTAAGGGACCAGAATCTGTTTCCAGAGTTTTTGACCAAATGAACAGTAAACTTCAACGAATAAACTGTATCAATTGGCTAATCATTTGGTCTAGAAATTATTTTTTCCTTAAATTTTAAGATGTTATCTTCACTTATATTTTTGAACCACTTCATTTCGAGTTTTCTAGAATTAGTTATGATTTTTCGAAGTTCGTTGCTAATCTGGAATACCATATGAACAGTAATACGAGAAAGAGTAAAATTCCATATTTGGCTAATGGACTTCCATGGTCTTGAAAGTGGTTCTAAATGCTGCTGAATGGTCCCTAATATGTATGGAAGTAAGGATGTTACAGAAAACATATTATGGAATTTCAGAAAATTAGATTTATAAAATAGTATGATTTTTAGGGAATCAAACTGAGCCGGTACAAGATTTGACTATAATTTTTCTATAAAATTCTCTCCCTTAGAATTTTCCCACCTAGCCCTATGAGTTGTTCTTTGATGATGTCATGGATGATGTCATAATTCTCTTTGTTTGAAAAAGTTAAATCCAAGATTAAATGTGAGCCTTTAGATCAAATAGTGCACAAAGTAATCTTGGCCATTGATTTTCCATGAGATTTTTCTATAAATACCCCCTCATTTCATCCTCCAAACCATGAGCTCAAGAACCCTTGGGGAAACTCTTGCAAAATAAAAACTCAAGCCAAGACAAAGAAGATTCAAGGTACCAAAGTTCAAGCAAGCTAGAGATTAAAGGTAAGCGATCTATCCTAACTTATTTTCCTTTGCTTTGGGAGCTTGAACTTAGGATTTTCATGGAGAAAATTTGAGTTTTCTCTAAGGTGTTGTGGTATCCAAAAATGTTAGATGAAAGGAGAAAGAATAAATTAAAGTTAGAGATTTATGATTGAAGCTTAAACAAGCTAGTTAAGTGATTGGTTGGCTAATTAATTGATTGGTTGTTGAATCAAGTTGATCTTCTTGACTTTTCCATGGTTGAACCAGTTTAGTTTGCACTTTTGATGATGAAAGGAAATAAAATTTCAATGATTTAAAGCTTCCATTGAATTTATATGATGATTTTGTGTAGGATTGGATAGGTTTTGAACCTTGGAAGCATT
Organism: Leucaena leucocephala; assembly: GCA_037074615.1. Classification (NCBI taxonomy): domain Eukaryota; kingdom Viridiplantae; phylum Streptophyta; class Magnoliopsida; order Fabales; family Fabaceae; genus Leucaena; species Leucaena leucocephala. The sequence goes on along the minus strand of CM073515.1, from coordinate 17,751,790 downwards.
GAAATTCTGATATTGTAGTTTTTGAAATTCTTCTATGCTACTATTCACTTGCATGAACAGTGATTGGAATTTCATTATTTTGATTCTTACAATGATTTTAAAATGAAAATTTGTGTGGGATAAAGTGGAGAAACAAGTATGGGAAGCATTAGAATCAAAATGAGAATTTTTGAAGGAATTGTGTACATGTGTTCGGTTCTGTCCAGAAGGCCATGAAGGAGCTGGAATTTCATGATTCTAAGCTTATAAATGGATTCAAAAGATGAAATTGTGTAGGGTAAAGTCAAGATATCAATTGATTCAAAGGCTAAGTCCATTAGTTAAGATTAAGGAAGTTAATACAGTTAAATGAGCTTAATGTTCAAGAGGAAGTTATGTTAGTTAAAGTGAGGTTAATACTCAAGAAAATTAGATGGTGATGGATGAATGGTTGTGATGTTAGAAATTGATTGGTGTGCTCAAGAGAGGCAACCACACATCAAAGAAAAGTGAGAAGAAAAAAACAAGATAAACTGAAAGAAAGTCAAGTGTATAAGGTAGTAAACTTATCTTAAATTTGTATGCATTGAATGCTATGATTGGTTGTGCTATGACTTTGTTAAATTGTGTTGCATATGTGCTTATGTATGAAGCTCTGTTTCTATGATTACTTTAACCAATTTTATTTCATATGTTACATAGAAGCATGCACATTACACAATGTTAACACTTTCTCAAGCAAGCACAAGTATTTACATTAATACATACATTGTTTAGTATCTTTTGCTACTGAGATTTCCCCAGAAATCTCATCTCATTCCATGTAATCCCAATCTTATAGGTTTTTTAATAATGAAAGAGGATCGAAGAAGCATGAAGTGAAGTTAGGGATTGGATAGTATAAATGTTATGTAAAGAATTGTTATATGTAATGTTACTATTTGACCAATGCAAGTGGTGATGATTATGATGCAATAAAAAATAGTAAATGATGAGATAAATGTATGATATTTTACATACATTTAGTTAACATGTCAAGCTTCGTTTTGACATTAAGAACGCCTTATTTCAATGTCTGTACAAAGATAACTAATTTTTCAAAGGAAGTTACCAGAATCTGTTTTTAGAATTTTAGACCAAATGAACAGTAACATTTGGTGAATAAACTGTATTAATTGGCTCAGTATTTGGTTTGAAAATTATTTTTCTATTAAATTTCAAGATGTTATCTTCATGTATATTTTTGAACCACTTCATTTTTATTTTTCTAGAATTAATTATGATTTTTTGAAGTTCATCGCGTAATCTAGAATGCCATATGAACAGTAACTCAAGAAACAGAAAAATTCCAGATTTAGCTAATGGATGTCCAAAGTCTTGTAAGTGGTTCTAAATGCTACTGAATGGTCCGTAAGATATATGAAAGTAAGGATGTTTCATGATGTAGAAATAAAAGCAGAGGAGGGCTGTCGTCAAAGGGGGAGGATGGTTTTTGACCTGATTAGGTTAAAAAGCAGTACTCTAGCACTTTCTTATCACCTTCTCCACATCTTCCATCATTCTCCACCTCTCCATAGACTTTTCAACATCTCTACACCATCTTCTCATCGTTTCTTCATGGCATCAAATCTGGGCAGCGATTACACTACATCAGGAGTCATGAGAGGCTAAATCTTTAGTCTCTTGGTGATGGATTTGATATCTTGAGCTCATATACTAAAACGGGGAGTTTTTACTGTTCTAATTTGCATCTTCTTATGTTATGATTACTGCTAGATCTAGGGTTTTCATTTTATGAGCAAGTTTTGAATATCGATTGATCATTCTCATATTAGACTTTGTAATTGAATTCGGATGATTTGAACATTTTCTTTTTAATAGAATATTTTAGTTTTGATTTTAAGAAATTTGGGTTATTACTAGCGATCGTTATAAATTAATTCAATTGCTTGAAATCTAGGGTTTTCGATCTACGACCATTCGAGGGCATTTTCATCATCTAATTCAACTTACACACTATGTTGTTTCTGATAGTTCGCTAATAGTTCTTAAACTAGCATTGATTAAAGGGGTTTAAAGAAAATTAGGGTTTTGAACTCAATCGATCGATTGAGGTTTTCTTTGAGACTTAGTGATTTCAAAACTCCAATTTTAACGTGAGAGTAAGGATAGATACCTTTTCATCATCAAGAGTCTTTCATAACATATTTCTTAAGCAAACTAACTCATTTTCATCTTAATCAAAAATCCAAAAATATTTACTTTTCTGTGCCCTACTTTTATTGCATCAATCACTAAAACCCTAAAAACCATTTTATCCATGCTCTGGTTTTTCATTAATTTTGACATCCAATCTACTAGGTTTCCAAATAAAAGGCTCCTCGAAAAGAACGATAGGGTTGTGCCTTATACTATATTATATTGGGTGCAATTAACTTTATTTTGATGGATCAGACCACGACAATCTGCTCGCCCTTATCAATGGTGATGTTATAAGGGAGCCAAGTAATTGGTTCCCTAGAATTGTTTGTCAATTTCATTAGCTATATGAGTCATTTTTCTTACTTTTATTTACATTTTAGTTTTTAGTAGTTTTTAAATTGCATTCTATACTTTTCTAAGTTTCTGCAAAAAAATCAATCTCTGTAATTGTGAGTTGCGACCTAAACTCACTGCATCATGACAATTACCCTCTGTGACTTTAAGTCGTGACCAAAAACCATTTGTGTCACAACCTAATTGCTTCCTTGGGAAATTTGACTACTTTGAGAAAACTAGTCGCAACATTTGAAACCTTCAGTCGTGCCTACTGCTCTCTGTGATATGTGTTACGACTAAAACTCACTTTAGTTGCTATTAACTGAAAATTTTCTACTGTGCAACTTTCGTGACTAACTCTGACTAATTGTATTGATTATTCTTTATTGTTTCTGCTTTGCATGCAGAAAAGAACTGACCATTAGTGCCTTTTAAACATGAAATTGAGAAAAGACTTAGGAAACTAAAGAGAGAATTTAAGAAATTTAGAGAAGAATAAGTAAAATCTAGTTCCTCTTATAGTATTCCAGAGTCTGAAACTGAACTGAATATGGTTGATATTAATCATAATGGGCATAGAGAAAATGAAATAACAATGAATACAGAAGATAATAGAAGTGTGAGGGAAATTAATCATTCGTATGTGAATTATGATCCTTATGGTTTCTATACTGAAGAAGCTAATTTTGAGATTAAAGGAGTTTTGATTGCAACCTTACCTGAATTTCGTGGTTTTGCAAGAGAATGTCCACACAAGCACTTACAAACCATGAATATGATTTGTTCTTCAATGAAGCCTCCAATGACTGCACTGGATGATGTCTTAAGGAGATGTTTCTATTTTACCTTAGAAGGGAAGGCTAAGGAGTGCCTATACAATTTGCTAACTCATTTCTCCACTCTTACATGGGATTAGCTGAAGTCAACGTATCTTGAACATTTTTTCCTAGCTTCAAAGACCACTCGAATGAAGAAGGAGATCACTAATATTCTGCAATAAGATGAAGAATCTTTACATGAGTATTGGATGAGGTTTCTTAACCTATTGGCTTGATGCCCTTACCACAACATGACTAAGGCTGATTTAGTATACATTTTCTTTTATAGTCTACTTCCTCATAATCAGGTTTCCTTGAATGCTACAGCAAATGGATCCTTGAGAGATAAGACTCCACAAACAAGTTGGGAGTTATTCAAGAAAATGGCCAATGAAGACCATCTGACAGGGTATCCAAGGAGAATGCCCACATCTTCCTCAGGTAATTCAAAAGAGATCTTAGTAGAAATAGTAGCGCTGGGAAATAGAATAGAGAAGAGGATGAATTTGATTAAAAGAGAGCTATATTCCAGAAAACAAGTTCATGCAGTGGATACCTCACAAGCCTTGGTTATAGGATATGAATCATGCGGTTCAATGATGCATGCTACTAGTACCTGTGCCAGATAGCATGAAGAAGTAGTAGTAATGTATCAAGGAGAGACAGTCAATACCAAAAGAGAGACCCATGCTCTAACATATACAACCTTGGTTGGAGAGACCACCCAAAATTTAGGTGGGGGAGCGTGAAAAATAGGCCAAACCAATTTTAAGTAGGTGGTGCTTCCTCAAGCAACTACTAAAATAATGCAAGGTCTATAGTTCCAACTCACCCTAATACCTTATTAACATCAAGGCCACATGAGACTTCTCCATTGTTAAAGAATATGGCTACGCAAATGAACAATATGGACGGTATAATGATGAATATAGACAATAAGCTCAAGGAGAATAATGGTCAATTCACCTTCATAGCTTCAATCCTTCAAAGTATGCAGAAGGATAATGCTGATGTGCACTGGAAACTTGAAGAGTTAAGTTCCAGGAATACATATATCACAAGTCACTTAACTCAAGTCTCTAATACAGTGAGTGGCATTTAAGGAAATAGTAGTGGCAGCATACCTTTGAACACTGTCATTAATCTGAGGGGTATGAATGCTATATCTCTCAGAAGTGGCAGAAAGGTACAAATTGGAAAATCTAAAAGTTCTAAAGAACAGCAGCTTATAATGAAGAAGCCAACCCAACGAGAGAACTCACAAGCCCAAGTAGAGATACAAGAACTAAAAGAAAAAGCAGCAACAGTACCAAGTCCAGCTTATAAAGGAAAGTAACCTGAGGAGAAGTTAGAGTCGAGCAAGCAAGGAGCCTCTATGCCAAAAGGTAAGGAGGTAAGTATAAAAGATCTCCCTTTTCCTAACTCTTACTTTATTAGAAAGAAAAACATTGACCCTAATTTTGCAAAAGATGCTTATATTCTATTCGAGAAGTTAGAAATAAACATCCCTTTAGTTGAGTTCCTCAAGAGAAACCCTAAATATGTAAAAGTTTTGAAAGAACTTTGTGCTGATAAAAAGAAGTTTGTCTCTTAAGAGAATCCAGGTGAGTGCTAATGTGTCATCACTATTTAAGGCTAAACTACCTGTTAAGTGCCAAGACCCAGGATCCTACACAATCCCATGCACTATAGGAAATGTTCCTATTAAGGGAGCGTTACTAGATCTAGGGGCAGCCATTAATGTAATACCTTGGTTGGTATATCAAGCTTTAGGTATCAATAATCTTAGAGACACAAGCGTAGTACTCTAGTTAGCTGATAGGTCAATTAGGTATCCTAAGGGAATCCTTTAGGATATTCCAGTGCAGGTCAAGGACTTAATGTTCCCAACTGATTTTTATGTTATGGATATGTCCAATGAGTTAGTAAATGACATCACTTTGATCCTAGGCCGACCTTTCCTCCAAACTTCCAATACCATCATTAGTATGAAGCATAGTTCCATACAATGGAAGTTAGAGAGCATGTAGTAACCTTCAACATGAATGAAGTAATGAAATTTCCTCCTGATAATTATGTTTTTACTTCTTTGAATGCCATTGAAGAGACTAGGGATGAACATGAATTGAGTTTGCATGATAATGATAGAGATAATGCATTTGCAAAAGGTTTGTTGAATGATCTTGTAGGATCCCAAGATGTTATGGAAGCTGGAAGTGCAACAATTGAAGAAGGGTCGAGTTTCGATAACCTAATGTCACAACTAAATAACCTGCACATCGTGACAAAATATCAATATGAGACTCACTGTGAATATGAGTCATGACCGCATGGCTTTAAGGTCACGACACAAAACTCTAGAGACAAGCAGTCATGACACAAAGATGAAGATGTCAGACTAAACATCAATCTGCTGAGGGACAACCTTTCTGTGACCCCAAGTCACAACTAAAAGATGAATAGGTTGTGACAACAAGTTCTAGAGGCACGCCCTGCCAACTGGAGTTGCGACGAGAAGCTGAAAGGTCACGACCATAAATGCCAGAGGTAACCAGGGAACTCCAAACTCCTTAAGTTCCACAGTTTACTATTTTGGTTAAAGGGTCAATACATTCTAACTCTTCTCACCCTCATTCTCATTCCAAAATTACATCTCATACCTTAAGGTTTTTGAAAGATTTGATCTCTAATAATAATATAGGTATGGAAAAGAATGATCCCAAGTATGTTACAATCGTAGACCAACATCAGCTTGGTGCGACACTTGGGGAAGCAGATAATAAATTGGAGGATCTACACAAGTTAGAAAAGAGCAACTGCAGGGAATATATGAAGGATGCAAAGAAAAAATTTCCCAAGTCTGTTGCTGCTACATGCCAACCACAGTTGGGCAACTTCAAGTTTAAAGAGAAAAAATTCAAGACGAGCTTTGACGAATCTCAGCATAAGATGCGCAATTGTGGAATGCTAAAGTGGAGAGACAGGGTAATGGGGAAAACCTTCCAATCAAACAGCCATCTCTTAAAGTTTATGATTTCCCACCGCCCTCCTAAGGCCAGATTGTCCCTTTCCTATCTCTTGCCTTTTACAAATTTGCCTAATGTGGTATGTGCTTAACATGTTGGTTTGATGATTTGAAATGGACGACCAGTAGAAGTAGTAATTAATTTTTTTGCTTGATGTTTCAGTAGGATAGTTTCATTTTCTATTTATTCTAGGCATCTTTCTGTTTTAAACAACAACTCGTTACTGACCATGTGTCGCTTACTCATGGATTGTTCTATGTGAAACTTACACACTCACATGCATGATCTTAGCTTACCCATCATGTCGTCTCTACCTTCCTAGCATTGCTTTGCATGACTTGAATGTGACTGTGTGCTGAACTATTAATTTGCATTGAGTGATTAGGCTACATGCTATTTTGGAGCTAGATTTGATTAACTTTACAAAGTGATTAGGATCTTTTCTACTTTAGTTATGTTGACAGTGAGGACACTATCAAGTTTAAGTGTAGGGGAGATGTCTATGTTTCTGTGCTACTCAATGTGAAATTCTTCGATTAATCCAATCTTTCATCACAAAATTTTCATTGTTAATCTTAATGTGTGATGAATTGCTGAGAATTGGATCCCCACTTTAAACTGTGTTGATAACTAGAAAGGTGTTAGCATGAAAAACGTTTTGGGACTTTGACCATTATCACTCAGTAGTCTCTGTGAAAACTGGTCGCAACATATGTGCTTTTTGGACACGACCTGTAATAGAATTTTAGACTTAACATGCTCTCTATAAACTACAGTCGTGACTTATGTACATATTAGTCGCAACAATAACTCTCTGTTGATTTGAGTCGTGACATGAGTACCTATCTAGTCTTGACTATTCCTCTCTATATATTTGTGTCATGAAAGGTACATTCTGTGGTCACGACTAAATGTTTTTAAAATCCTGAGCATGCACCCCTGTGACAAGTGGTCGCGACCTCTACTATTTTCAGTCGTGACTTATATTTGAAAAATGTCCAATTACCTTCTCTTTGCCTTATGCAAAGCTTTATAGAAGGATCCCTTTTAGACTACTAAGATTATTTCACAAATGATTCATTATTCCCTTATTGCAAAACCTTTTTAGCTCCTAGAAACCACTGCCTCACTTGAAATTTCTAGAAAATCTTGGAAATTGAATTTGAAACACCTAAGCTTTTGCTGTTAGATTTGTATTATCACATGGTTCTAAGTGATTACTTTGAAACATTTAAATCATCGTTTAGAGGGTTTTTAGTTGTGATGAGTGTTTTAATGCCTAGTGAATAATGAATATTGTTTGAGACTTTAGCCTATGAGCAATCTAGATCAAAACCTTTGTTGGAAGGATTCTCGACCTTAAATTCTATATTGAGTGATTATTCAATTGGTTTATATCATTTAGAACTTGTCTTGGCTTTGAGTTTAGAATTACTTGCACATTTATGAATTGAACATGATAGAGGTATTCTTTATGAACCATTTTATCCCAAACACAAGCCTACTACATATTACACACTTAGTCACCTCTTTTTGAGCCCATCCCTTTTTCTTTTCATTATTCTTATAGAAAGTCATATGTGCATAAACATCATTCTAAAATAAATTTTTACTCATGCAAAAAATTCATTATTGTTGTGTTATTGTGCTGCAGTTTCCATGAATCAGGTGCCAAATAAAAGAAGAAGAGAAAAAGAAAACAAAAAGAAAAAGAAAAAGAGAGAGTGCAAGAAAAAGAAAAGAAAAAGAAAAGAAAAGAAAAGAGAGGAGAGCACCATTATCAACTCTTATTAGCACAATTACCACAACTATATCCCTAGAGACATGAATTCATGCTACAGATTCATTGTTTAATGCATACAGTACTTTCTATTCTTCATATTGCATTCCATGTGGCCTATCTCCACCATTTCAACCCTAAAATACCTTTTGATTCTTTGCATAAGTGTTATATAGTTGCTGAGATTTAGAGCCATTACTAGCATATGGTACGGTGTTTTCCAATTTGAATTTGAGTGAAAGAACCCTAACAATGAGAGAAAATATAGAGCTAAACACTTACATCCTTTGAGAGAATCTATTATGCTCATACAGTTGAGGTTGATTTCACTTAGTAGTTGATTGCTTGGCATTTCTCACATTATCACCTTTGAATTCCCAAAAGATGACGAATTATTTGTTTTTAGGATACACTATGGATTATGTTGTTATCTTAAATTTAATAGTGTTCTTCTAGGTGTGATTCATTTCTTCGTCTAGGAGTAGAAAGTGGGAGGTTGTTGGAAATTGTGCCCTATGGGCCAATCATTGTCTTATGAATATTATTGATTTATGAATTTATTAATTGTGTTATCATATATTTGCATGTTTACTGTGATGACTATCCTTGGATAACTCATGATCTTATCCTAAATGTCCCTGGTCGGTCATCTATGCGGGAGCAGAGATGAAATAAGACCAGTATGATTTTGAAGATGTATAGAGATATAAATCAAAGTCATAGGCACATGTAAGAGTACAAGGTGTTAGACTGACCCGCTATGAGAGAGATGCATGGGTTAAGTCATAAGCTTCTCTCATATACAAACCATGTCACTATGCCCTTTGACCTGAGATCATCATAGATTCCTACATGACAAACGCTCAGCTTTGACCTAGTCAAAAGTCACTTTTGACCGAGTGATCATAAAGACTATGTTCGAGTTTAGTGATTTTCTGTGCGGAGGAATGTGAACAGTCAAGACGGAATTTGTCCCTCACATTCATAGAGAGATATTACTGGGCCCCTCGATGAGTGAGTCTGAGAAATGTATGGCCATACTATAATGGAAAGATAGTTCCATTTATATAGTCAGACTACTCAGGGATCGAGAAAGTAACGGTCAGGAATAGGAGGATGACATTCTCCATGCCTCATCCATGACCAAAATATCGTGTGACAAAAGGGACATGATATGGTTGTATAAAAGGTTACATCGTTCATCGATCCTCATATGATTTGTGTAGTCGTTATGTCTTGCTAGAGATCGCTTATGACTTGTGAGTCAGTATAGTAAATGGCCCACTGCCAACTTCATATGGACCTATAGGGTTGCACACAAAATAGCCCAACACGAGCTATGATGTCCAGATTCATTGAATCTAAGACATGTCCATATTCAATGAATGATCCAGGGTGGATGTATATATTTATTTATATTTATATTCACATATATATAAATTCGTATAAATATTATATATATAAGAGATATTTACAAGATTTAATTTATAAAGATAAATTAAATCTCTATCACATTTGAATTTGAAATTCAAATTGATATGATATCTCATATAAGAGATATTTACAAGATTTAATTTATAAGGATAAAATTAAATCTCTATCACGTTTGAATTTGAAATTCAAATTGATATGATATCTCAAATTTGATTTATGAGAATAAATCAAATGTAATTCCGTCTTATCTTTATTTTAAATTAAATAAATGGGTGAATTAAATCTGCGGGACAGATTTAATACAAACACTATTTATTTAATTAGTTTCTTATCAAATTATATAATATATGATATTGTATTAATTTCATAATTAATATAAGATTAATTCCAAAAATTCAAGTCTGTAGTAACACGCATAGCATCCTATATATATGATATTTAGGAGCTATGGTTGGGACAAAAAAAAGTGTGAATAGGAATTCGCAAAAGGTTTGCAGATAAGAAACTACCAAAATAGAGACGGAGAGGACGAATTCTTGAGTAAGCCCTGGAGGGACAGGAGGCGCTAGCACGTCATTCGTGGTTAGAACCTGTTCGTGTGGATACTAGTAGAGGAAGCCGACCTGAGTCGTCGACTTCTTGCGATCGAAAAGAGATCACGAGTCGCGAAGAGAAGCTGTGGACGTCGTAACCAGAAGCTGAGAAAGTCGCAATTGAATACTGAGGGTAATACTTCTTTCCATTGACTTAAACACATACGGTAGATCCTGGCAGGGAATGGAAAAATTTTTAAGTTAATTTCTGCTGCGTGTCTTCCAATTCCTTCTAGTGGTATCAGAGCCATGCCGTTTTGTGTTTAAGTTAGGCTTGATTGTTGATTCATATGATATGGGTTAATCGTAGCCAATCATATGATAACATGTGTTTTATGTGTGACATATAAGAAATCCGTTTTATGTATGACATATAAGGAATCTGAAAGGGAATTGAAATTGGTGGTGCATGCATTTTAATTTGATCAATTAATATTGATGGGGTCTAAGAAAAATGAATTCAGATTCATGATTATATATGCAACAACAAAAAAATTCTCGGGCCACTGCCCAGACCCTGCCCGCTAACAGGCTAGCGGGACCACCGCCCACTAACCGGCTAGCGGGATTACCGTGGCTACCTGTTTGTAGCGCAATATAACCATAACATATACTATTTTGTGAATGTTTTAGTTTTGAAACATTAATTGGCCTTCAATTAAATATGAATATTGATTCTTAAATGTTTAGGTATGGTGAACAATATGGCTCTAGATTGCAAGTGTTGTAATTTTTTAAATACGACCTGCGTGTCGTGCCTTCCTCTATATACTCTTAATGTACCTTCTCTTCTCATCTCACTCCCCTCAAATGTTAAAAGAGGTTTCTATATGTAATTTGCCTCTTCTTACTAGAGAGCTCCTCTCATTGGCTTGAGTGGACTTAGGATAGGTGAGCCATATTGTATCACGTTTAAATTATGCATCTTATGATTATATCAGCACATGCATATTACTTGTATGAGATACAAACTGAGAAACATGTATTCTTATAAATCAGATAGTTAAATTAAGCCCTCTAAATGAAATCTTAAGTCATAATGCCGTCAATTTATGAACACTTGTCAAAACCTCGATCGCTCAATTGTGGACTCCGCCAAAGTGGGTGCATTTGAGTTATCTTGGGGAGATAACTAAGAGTAATATTACTACTCTCACATGTTTATTATTGTTTTACTTAAGTGAGATTAACAAAATGGTTTTGGGTCTCAAGGCATTAGATGGGATTAAAAACATGCCAGATCATATGATGATAGAATCCATGAACATCTAAGAGTTACATTTGATGTAATTGATAAAGGTGTTACCTACCTAAATAACTTAATTTAAGTGTCCTGCCAAAGCGGACTTAAGTTTGAGCCAAATATGGATCTTAGCCCACTAACTATTGCATTGAGGGTTATTTATTTAATGGGAGATTGCTAATTAAATTGTATATTCTAATTGTAGAATCATGACGACTAGTAATACTGCTACATTATCACTACGATCTATCCTTGAGAAGGACAAACTCAATGGGACAAACTTTCTTGACTAGTTTAGGAACTTGAGAATTGTTCTCAAGCAGGAAAGAAAGGCACATGTCCTAGATCAACCCATTCTTGAGGAGCCAGCGACCAATGCTCCTAGAGCTCAGAGAGATGCTTACATGAAGCATAAGGAAGACTCTATCGATGTGGGATGCTTGATGCTAGCCACTATGGTTCTGGAGCTCCAAAGATATCTAGAACACATGGAGGCTTATGAGATGATTGTGCATCTCAAGGAAATATTCTAGTAACAGGCAAGGCAAGAGAGGTGTGAGACTAATAAGGCCTTATATTCCTACAAGATGGCTGAAGGGCATCAATTAGTACTCATGTCTTAAAGATAAAAGGGTACATTGATCACCTTGAGAGGCTTGTATTTCTCATGAGCCAGGAGTTAGCTATGGATTTGGTCTTGAACTAACTCCCAGAAAGTTATGACCAGTTTGTCATGAACTACAATATGAACAACATGGAGAAATCTATTTCTGAACTGCATAGGATGCTTAAAGCTGCTGAGCCGAGTCTTAAGAAGAAGCCCAGCATTATTTTGATGGTTCATAAAGGAAAGGGTATGAAAAAGAAAGGCAAAGGCAAGGGGAAGGGTCATGGCTCATCAGGTAAGACTAAAGAGTTAGGCAAGCTTGAAACTAAGCCTACACCAAAAAAGGCAAAGCCTCCGAAGGAAGGAGTCTGCTTCTTCTGCAATGGTCATTGGAAGAGGAATTACAAACTCTACCTTGAAGATCTGAAAAAGAACAAGAAGTATAGCGGGGCTATCGCTTCATGTATTTATGTTATAGACATTCATCTTTCTACTTCGACCACATGGGTATTAGATACTGTATGTGTTGGAAATCATGCCCTAGGGGCCAATCATTATCTTATGAACATTGTTGATTTATGAATTTATTAATTATGTTATCATATTATTTGCATGTTTACTGTGATGACCATCCTTAGATAACTCATGATCTTATCCTAAATGTCCCTGGTCAGTCATCTATGCGGGAGCAGAGATGAAATAAACCCAATACGGCTTTGAAGATGTATAGAGATATAAATCAAAGTCATAGGCACATTTAAGAGTACAAGGTATTGGACTGACCCGCTATGAGAGAGCTGTATGGGTTAAGTCATAAGCTTCTCTCATATACAAACCATGTCACTATGCCCTTTGACCTGAGATCATCATGGATTCCTACATGACAAACGCTCAGCTTTGACCTAGTCAAAAGTCACTTTTGACCGAGTGGTCATAAAGACTATGTTCAGGCTTAGTGGTTTTCTGTGCGGAGGAATGTGAATAGTCAAGACGGAATTTGTCCCTCACATTCATAGAGAGATATTACTGGGCCCCTCGATGAGTGAGTCTGAGAAATGTATGGCCATACTATAATGGAAAGATAGTTCCATTTATATAGTCAGACTACTCAGGGATCGAGAAAGTAACGGTCAGGAATAGGAGGATGACATTCTCCATGCCTCATCCATGACCAAAATATCGTGTGACAAAAGGGACATGATATGGTTGTATAAAAGGTTACATCGTTCATCGATCCTCATATGATTTGTGTAGTCGTTATGTCTTGCTAGAGATCGCTTATGACTTGTGAGTCAGTATAGTAAATGGCCCACTGCCAACTTCATATGGACCTATAGGGTTGCACACAAAATAGCCCAACACGAGCTATGATGTCCAGATTCATTGAATCTAAGACATGTCCATATTCAATGAATGATCCAGGGTGGATGTATATATTTATTTATATTTATATTCACATATATATAAATTCGTATAAATATTATATATATAAGAGATATTTACAAGATTTAATTTATAAAGATAAATTAAATCTCTATCACATTTGAATTTGAAATTCAAATTGATATGATATCTCATATAAGAGATATTTACAAGATTTAATTTATAAGGATAAAATTAAATCTCTATCACGTTTGAATTTGAAATTCAAATTGATATGATATCTCAAATTTGATTTATGAGAATAAATCAAATGTAATTCCGTCTTATCTTTATTTTAAATTAAATAAATGGGTGAATTAAATCTGCGGGACAGATTTAATACAAACACTATTTATTTAATTAGTTTCTTATCAAATTATATAATATATGATATTGTATTAATTTCATAATTAATATAAGATTAATTCCAAAAATTCAAGTCTGTAGTAACACGCATAGCATCCTATATATATGATATTTAGGAGCTATGGTTGGGACAAAAAAAAGTGTGAATAGGAATTCGCAAAAGGTTTGCAGATAAGAAACTACCAAAATAGAGACGGAGAGGACGAATTCTTGAGTAAGCCCTGGAGGGACAGGAGGCGCTAGCACGTCATTCGTGGTTAGAACCTGTTCGTGTGGATACTAGTAGAGGAAGCCGACCTGAGTCGTCGACTTCTTGCGATCGAAAAGAGATCACGAGTCGCGAAGAGAAGCTGTGGACGTCGTAACCAGAAGCTGAGAAAGTCGCAATTGAATACTGAGGGTAATACTTCTTTCCATTGACTTAAACACATACGGTAGATCCTGGCAGGGAATGGAAAAATTTTTAAGTTAATTTCTGCTGCGTGTCTTCCAATTCCTTCTAGTGGTATCAGAGCCATGCCGTTTTGTGTTTAAGTTAGGCTTGATTGTTGATTCATATGATATGGGTTAATCGTAGCCAATCATATGATAACATGTGTTTTATGTGTGACATATAAGAAATCCGTTTTATGTATGACATATAAGGAATCTGAAAGGGAATTGAAATTGGTGGTGCATGCATTTTAATTTGATCAATTAATATTGATGGGGTCTAAGAAAAATGAATTCAGATTCATGATTATATATGCAACAACAAAAAAATTCTCGGGCCACTGCCCAGACCCTGCCCGCTAACAGGCTAGCGGGACCACCGCCCACTAACCGGCTAGCGGGATTACCGTGGCTACCTGTTTGTAGCGCAATATAACCATAACATATACTATTTTGTGAATGTTTTAGTTTTGAAACATTAATTGGCCTTCAATTAAATATGAATATTGATTCTTAAATGTTTAGGTATGGTGAACAATATGGCTCTAGATTGCAAGTGTTGTAATTTTTTAAATACGACCTGCGTGTCGTGCCTTCCTCTATATACTCTTAATGTACCTTCTCTTCTCATCTCACTCCCCTCAAATGTTAAAAGAGGTTTCTATATGTAATTTGCCTCTTCTTACTAGAGAGCTCCTCTCATTGGCTTGAGTGGACTTAGGATAGGTGAGCCATATTGTATCACGTTTAAATTATGCATCTTATGATTATATCAGCACATGCATATTACTTGTATGAGATACAAACTGAGAAACATGTATTCTTATAAATCAGATAGTTAAATTAAGCCCTCTAAATGAAATCTTAAGTCATAATGCCGTCAATTTATGAACACTTGTCAAAACCTCGATCGCTCAATTGTGGACTCCGCCAAAGTGGGTGCATTTGAGTTATCTTGGGGAGATAACTAAGAGTAATATTACTACTCTCACATGTTTATTATTGTTTTACTTAAGTGAGATTAACAAAATGGTTTTGGGTCTCAAGGCATTAGATGGGATTAAAAACATGCCAGATCATATGATGATAGAATCCATGAACATCTAAGAGTTACATTTGATGTAATTGATAAAGGTGTTACCTACCTAAATAACTTAATTTAAGTGTCCTGCCAAAGCGGACTTAAGTTTGAGCCAAATATGGATCTTAGCCCACTAACTATTGCATTGAGGGTTATTTATTTAATGGGAGATTGCTAATTAAATTGTATATTCTAATTGTAGAATCATGACGACTAGTAATACTGCTACATTATCACTACGATCTATCCTTGAGAAGGACAAACTCAATGGGACAAACTTTCTTGACTAGTTTAGGAACTTGAGAATTGTTCTCAAGCAGGAAAGAAAGGCACATGTCCTAGATCAACCCATTCTTGAGGAGCCAGCGACCAATGCTCCTAGAGCTCAGAGAGATGCTTACATGAAGCATAAGGAAGACTCTATCGATGTGGGATGCTTGATGCTAGCCACTATGGTTCTGGAGCTCCAAAGATATCTAGAACACATGGAGGCTTATGAGATGATTGTGCATCTCAAGGAAATATTCTAGTAACAGGCAAGGCAAGAGAGGTGTGAGACTAATAAGGCCTTATATTCCTACAAGATGGCTGAAGGGCATCAATTAGTACTCATGTCTTAAAGATAAAAGGGTACATTGATCACCTTGAGAGGCTTGTATTTCTCATGAGCCAGGAGTTAGCTATGGATTTGGTCTTGAACTAACTCCCAGAAAGTTATGACCAGTTTGTCATGAACTACAATATGAACAACATGGAGAAATCTATTTCTGAACTGCATAGGATGCTTAAAGCTGCTGAGCCGAGTCTTAAGAAGAAGCCCAGCATTATTTTGATGGTTCATAAAGGAAAGGGTATGAAAAAGAAAGGCAAAGGCAAGGGGAAGGGTCATGGCTCATCAGGTAAGACTAAAGAGTTAGGCAAGCTTGAAACTAAGCCTACACCAAAAAAGGCAAAGCCTCCGAAGGAAGGAGTCTGCTTCTTCTGCAATGGTCATTGGAAGAGGAATTACAAACTCTACCTTGAAGATCTGAAAAAGAACAAGAAGTATAGCGGGGCTATCGCTTCATGTATTTATG
Organism: Leucaena leucocephala; assembly: GCA_037074615.1. Taxonomy (NCBI): domain Eukaryota; kingdom Viridiplantae; phylum Streptophyta; class Magnoliopsida; order Fabales; family Fabaceae; genus Leucaena; species Leucaena leucocephala. Next base: position 17,735,395 of record CM073515.1, on the reverse strand, counting down.
TTATAGACATTCATCTTTCTACTTCGACCACATGGGTATTAGATACTGTATGTGTTGGAAATCATGCCCTAGGGGCCAATCATTATCTTATGAACATTGTTGATTTATGAATTTATTAATTATGTTATCATATTATTTGCATGTTTACTGTGATGACCATCCTTAGATAACTCATGATCTTATCCTAAATGTCCCTGGTCAGTCATCTATGCGGGAGCAGAGATGAAATAAACCCAATACGGCTTTGAAGATGTATAGAGATATAAATCAAAGTCATAGGCACATTTAAGAGTACAAGGTATTGGACTGACCCGCTATGAGAGAGCTGTATGGGTTAAGTCATAAGCTTCTCTCATATACAAACCATGTCACTATGCCCTTTGACCTGAGATCATCATGGATTCCTACATGACAAACGCTCAGCTTTGACCTAGTCAAAAGTCACTTTTGACCGAGTGGTCATAAAGACTATGTTCAGGCTTAGTGGTTTTTCATGTGGAGGAATGTGAGTGGTCAAGATGGAATTTGTCCCTCACATTCGTAGAGAGATATTGCTGGGCCCCTCAATGAGTGAGTGTGAGAAATGTATGGCCATACTATAATGGAACATCAGATAAGACCAAAGAGTTAGGCAAGCCGAAAACCAAGACTACACCAAAGAAGGCAAAGCCTCTGATCGAAGGAGTCTGCTTCTTCTGCAATGAACCTGGTCATTGGAAGAGGAATTACAAACTCTACCTCGAAGATCTGAAAAAGAACAAGAAGTATAGCGGGGTTATCGCTTCAGGTATTTATGTTTTAGACATTCATCTTTCTACTTCCACCTCATGGGTATTAGATACTGCATGTGGTTCTCACATTTGTACAAATGTGTAGGGACTAAAGGACAGTAGGAAGCTGAAAAAGGGCAAGGTTGACCTACGAGTTAGAAACAGAGCAAGGGTTTCTGCGTTAGCTGTAGGCACTTATGAATTAGTTCTGCCCACTGGGCTTTTGTTAGTTTTGAACAATTGCTATTATGTTCCTGCTTTAAGTAGTAACATTGTTTCACTTTCTTATTTGGATAAGGAAGGTTTCACTTCCATTGCTAGGAATAGTAGATGTTCTATTTATCGTAATGATATTTTCTATGCTCATGGTGATTTGCATGTTGATCATTACATATTAAATTTGGAAAATCATGGAAATATCTATAACATAACTGCCAAAAGGGTCAAACCAAACAATTTAAATCCCACATACCTCTGGAACTATCGTCTGGGCCACATAAATGAGAAACACATTTCCAAACTCCATCAAGATGGATTTCTACATTCATTTGATTTTGAATCATATGACACTTGCGAGTCTTGCTTGTTAGGAAAGATGACAAAGTCAGCTTTCACTGGGTACAGTGAGAGGGCCACTGATTTATTAGGCCTCATACATAAAGATATGTGTGGACCGATGAACACAAATGCCAGAGGAGGTTATTCGTACTTCATAACATTTATAGATAATTTCAGTTGATATGGGTATATCTATCTGATGAAACATAAATCTGAATCTTTTGAAAAGTTCAAAATATTTCAAAATGAAGTACAAAACCAGCTTGGCAAAACAATTAAAGCCCTTCGATCTGATCGGGGTGGTGAATATTTGAGCCAAGAGTCATAGATCATCTTAGGAGTTGTGGGATAGTCTCACAATTGACTCCTCCAGGGACACCACAATGGAATGGTGTTTCTGAAAGGAGGAATTGAACACTATTAGATATGGTTCGATCCATGATGAGTCGAACAGATCTTCCACCCTCCTTTTGCGGCCATGCACTAGAGACAGTTGCGTTCACACTCAATCGTATTCCATCTAAGGCAATTGAAAAGACTCCATATGAGATATGGACTGGGAGGACACCTAGTTTGTCTTTCCTCAAGATTTGGGGATGATATGGCGTGACAGAAGGGACATGATATGGTTGTATAAAAGGTTACATCGTCTAATGATTCTCATATGATTTGGGTAGTCGTTATGTCTTGCTAGAGACCGCTTGCGACTTGTGGGCCAATATAGCAAATGGCCCACTGCCAACTTCATATGGGCCTACAGGGTCGCACACAAAATAGCCTAACACGAGCTATGATGTCCAAATTCATTGAATCTAAGACATGTCTAGATTCAATGAATGATCCATGGTGGATGTATATATTTATTTATATTTATATTCGTATATATATAAATTCGTATATATACATTATATATAAGAGATATATGAGATTTAATTTATAAGGATAAATTAAATCTTTATCACGTTTGAATTTGAAATTCAAATTGATAGGATATCTCATATAAGAGATATTTATAAGATTTAATTTATAAGGATAAATTAAATCTCTATCACGTTTGAATTTGCAATTCAAATTGATATGATATCTCAAATTTGATTTATGAGAATAAATTAAATATAGTTCAGTCTTATCTTTATTTTAAGTTAAATAAATAGGTGAATTAAATCTGTAGGATGGATTTAATATAAATATTATTTATTTAATTAGTTTCTTATCAAATTATTCAATATATGATATTGTATTAATTTCAGAATTAATATAAGATTAACTCCAAAATCCAATTCAGTAGAGAAAAAGGTATAGCATCCTATATATCTGATTTTAGGAACTATATTTTGAATACACACAGAATACAGAAAGGTCGAAGGGGAATGTGCAAAAGGTTTACAGATAAGAAACTGCTGAAATAGAGACAGAGAGGATGAATTCTTGAGAAAGCCTTGGAAGGACAAGAGATGTTAGCACGTTGTTTGTGGTTGGGACGTTATTCGTGTGGATACCAGTAGAGGAAGCTGACCTGAGTCGTTGACTTCTTGTGATCGGAAAGGGAGCACGAGCCGCGGAGAGAAGTTGTGAACGTCGTGACCAGAAGCTGTGGAAGTCGCTGAGGAACACTGAGGCTAATGCTTCTTCCCACTTGACTTAAATACATACGGTAGATCCTGGCAAGGAATGAAAAATTTTTAAGTTAATTTCCGCTGTGTGTCTTCCAATTCCTTACAGCATGTGGTTCTCACATTTGTAAAAATGTGCAGAGACTAAAGGATAATAGGAAGCTGAAAAATGCGAAGTTGTCCTACAAGTTGGAAACAGAGCAAGGGTTGCTGCGTTAGCTATAGGCACTTATGAATTAGTTCTATCCACTGGGCTTTTGTTAGTTTTGAACAATTGCTATTATGTTCCTGCTTTAAGTAGTAACATAGTTTCGCTTTCTTATTTGGATAAGGAAGGTTTCACTTCCATTGCTGGGAATAGTATATGTTCTATTTATCGTAATGATGTTTTCTATGCTCATGGTGATTTGAATGTTGATCATTACATATTAAATTTGGAACAACCCAATCATGGAAATATCTAAAACATAACTGCCAAAAGGGTCAAACCAAATGATTTGGATCCGACATACCTCTAGCACTGTCGTCTGGGCCACATAAATGAGAAACGCATTTCCAAACTCCATCAAGATGGATTTCTCAACTCATTTGATTTTGAATCATATGACACTTGTGAGTCTTGCTTGTTAGGAAAGATAACAAAGTCACCTTTCACTGGGCATAGTGGGAGGGCCACTGATTTATTGGGCCTCATACATACAAATGTGTGTGGACTGATGTGTAAGGAATTGGAAGACACGCAGCGGAAATTAATTTAAAAATTTTTCCATTCCTTGCCAGGATCTACCGTATGTGTTTAAGTCAAGTGGGAAGAAGTATTACCCTTAGTGTGCCTCAGCGACTTCCACTGCTTTCGATCACGACGTTTACAGCTTCTCTCTACGGCTCGTGCTCCCTTTCTGATCACAAGAAGTCGACGACTCAAGTCGGCTTCCTCTACTGGTATCCACACGAACAGCGTTCCAACCACGAACGACGTGCTAGCGTCTCTTGTCCCTCCAGGGCTTTCTCAAGAGTTCGTCCTCTCCGTCTCTATTTCGGCAGTTTCTTATCTGCAAACCTTTTGCAGAGTCCCCTTCGGCCTTTCTATGTTCTATATGTTTCTCTGTGCAAAACGCAGCTCCTAGAATCAGATATATAGGATGCTATGCGTTTTTTTTCTGTCAACCGAATTGGATTTTAGAGTTAATCTTATATTAATTCCAAAATTAATACAATATCATATATTGTATAATTTTATAAGAAACTATTAAATAAATAATATCAAATCCGTTCCACAGATTTAATTACCCATTTATTTAATTTTAAATAAAGATGAGACTGAACTATTTTTGATTTATTCTCATAAATCAAATTTGAGATATCCTATCAATTTGAATTTCGAATTTCAAACGTGATAGAGATTTAATTTATCCTTATAAATTAAATCTTATAAATATCTCTTATATGAGATATCCTATCAATTTGAATTTCGAATTTCAAACATGATAGAGATTTAATTTATCCTTATAAATTAAATCTTATAAATATCTCTTATATGAGATATCCTATCAATTTGAATTTTAAATTTCAAACATGATAGAGATTTAATTTATCCTTATAAATTAAATCTTATAAATATCTCTTATATGAGATATCCTATCAATTTGAATTTCGAATTTCAAACGTGATAGAGATTTAATTTATCCTTATAAATTAAATCTCATATATACATATAATGTATATATATACAAATATAAATATAAATAAATATATATATACATCTATCCTGGATCATTCATTGAATCTGGACATGTCTTAGATTCAATGAATCTGGACATCATAGCTCGTGTTGGGCTATTTTGTGTGCGACCCTGTAGGCCCATATGAAGTTGGCAGTGGGCCATTTGCTATACTAGCCCACAAGTCGCAAGCGGTCTCTAGCAAGACATAACGACTACCCAAATTATATGAGGATCGATAAACGATGTAACCTTTTATACAACCATATCATGTCCCTTCTGTCACGCGATATTTTGGTCATGGATGAGGCATGGATAATGTCATCCTCCTATTCCTGACCGTTATTTTCTCGATCCCTGAGTAGTCTGACTATAGAAATGGAACTACCTTTCCATTACAGTATGGCCATACATTTCTCAGACTCACTCATCGAGGGGCCCAGTAATATCTCTCTACAAATGTGAGGGACAAATTCCATCTTGACCATTCACATTCCTCCGCATGAAAAACCACTAAGGCCGAACATAGTCTTTATGATCACTCGGTCAAAAGTGACTTTTGACTAGGTCAAAGCTGAGCGTTTTGTCATGTAGGAATCCATGATGATCTCAGGTCAAAGGGCGTATTGACATGGTTTGTATATGAGAGAAGCTTATGACGTTACCCATGCAGTTCTCTCATAGCGGGTCGGTCCAGCACCTTGTACTCTTATATGTGCTTATGACTTTGATTTATATCTCTATACATCTTCAAAGTCATACTGGTCTTATTTCATCTGTGCTCCCATATAGATGATCGACCAGGGACATTTAGGATAATATCATGAATTATCCAAGGATGATCATCATAGTAAACATGCAAATAATATGATAACTCAATTAATAAATTCATAAATCAATAATGTTCATAAGACAATGATTGGCCCCTAGGGCACAATTTCCAACATGATGAACACAAATGCTAGAGGAGGTTATTCATACTTCATAACATTCATAGATGATTTTAGCAGATATAGGTACATCTATCTGATAAAGCATAAATCTAGATCTTTTGAAATGTTCAAAATATTTCAAAATGAAGTACAAAACCAGCTTGGCAAAACAATTAAAGCCCTTCGATCTGATCAGGGTGGTGAATATTTGAGCCAACAGTTCATTGATCATCTTAGGAGTTGTGGGATAGTCTCATAATTGACTCCTCTAGGGTCACCACAATAGAATGGCATTTCTGAACGGAGGAATCGAACACTATTAGATATGGTTCGATCTATGATGAGTCAAATAGATCTTTCACCCTCCTTTTAGGGCTATGCACTAGAGACAGCTGCGTTCACAACACTCAATCGTGTTCCATCTAAGGCAATTGAAAAGACTCCGTATGAGATATCGACTGGGAGGACACCTAGTTTGTCTTTCCTCAAGATTTGGGGATGCGAGGTCTATGTTAAGCAACAAGCCTCAGACAAATTAGTGCCCAAATCCTTAAAGTACCTTTTTGTGGGATATCCTAAGGAAACCAAGGGATATTACGTCTACAACTCTGCTGATAATAAAGTGTTTATTGTCAGAAATAGTATCTTTCTCGAACAAGAATTTATCTCTAAAAGAACCAGAGGGAGAAAGGTACACCTCAAAGAAGTTTGAGAGGCACAAGACACCACAAAACTGCAGATGGAAAATAAAGAAGACTCACAACAAGTTGTTGAGACTCCTCAAGTCACGCAAGGTCCACGAAAATCTAATAGGACACGACTTCAGCGTCAGAGATATGGATTTTTGATTTTTGATAGTCGTGATGTGTTGCTCATTGAGCATAATGAGCCGACTATCTATCGAGAAGCTATAGTGGGACCAAACTCTAAAAAATGGCTTAATGCCATAAAGTCTGAGATGCAATCCATGTACGATAATAAGGTTTGGACCTTAGTCGACTCGCCTGAAGGTGTAAAAATTGTCAGGTGCAAGTGGGTTTTTAAGGAGAAAAGTGATATGGATGGCAATGTAAATGTCTTCAAGGCATGACTGGTTGCAAAAGGATTTACTCAAACTCATGGTATGGACTATAATGAGACCTTTTCCTCAGTTGCAATGGACAAATCAATCATAATCCTCTTTGCCATAGTAGCATATTTTGACTATGAAATATGGCAGATGGACGTCAAGACACCCTTCCTTAATGGAAAGCTCCTTGAGGATGTGTACATAACACAACCTGAAGGGTTTGTGCGTTCTGAGGACTCTGGTAAAGTGTGCAAGTTTTAAAAATCTGTTTATGGACTGAAGCAAGCCTCTCGGAGTTGGAATCATCGTTTTGATGAAGTAGTCAAAGAGTTTGGATTTCTTCAAAATATTGATGAACCTTGTGTGTACAAGAAGGTTAGTGGGAGCATAGTTGTATTTTTGGTACTCTATGTCAATGACATCCTACTTATTGGAAATGACATTCCTACCTTGCAGATTGTCAAGTCTTGGTTAGGAAAGTCTTTCTCGATGAAAGACTTGAGTGAAGCCACCTATATCCTAGGAATCAGGATATATAGAGATAGATCTAAAAGACTTCTAGGACTCAGTCAGAGTACATACATAGACAAAATACTACATAGGTTCAGTATGCACGAATCAAAGAGGGGTTTCATACCCATGTCTCATGGTATTCACCTCAGTAAAGATTTGTGTCCTAGTACATCTGATCAGCGAGGTCGCATGAGTAAAGTTCCATATGCCTCGGCCATATGATCTATCATGTAGGCTATGTTATGTACTCGACCGGATGTCTCATTTGCCTTAAGTATGACTAGAAGATATCAACTGGACCCTGGTGAGGGCCATTGGAATGCTGTCAAGAATATCCTTAAGTATTTAAGAAGGACTAAGGACTTATTTTTGGTCTATGGTGGATTGGATGATGAACTCTATGTAACTGGTTACACAGATGTGAGTTTCCAAACTGACCAGGATGACCAAAAATTATAGTCTGGATATATATTCCTCCTCAATAATGGAGCAGTAAGCTGGAAGAGCTCTAAGCAAGGCACTGTAGCAGATTCTGCAATGGAAGCTGAGTACATAGTAGCATCTGATGCAACTAAGGAAGCCATTTAGATCAGGAAGTTTATCACAGAACTAGGGGTGATACCTACCATCTCATATCTAATAACTTTGCTATGTGACAATAGCGGTGCCATTACACAAGCCAAAGAGACTAGATCACATCAAAGGACCAAGCATATGCTCAGGCGATTTTATCTCATTAGAGAAATCAACGATAGAGGTGATATAAAAATATGCAAAGTAGCAGGAGAAGATAATATTGCTGATCCTCTAACAAAGTCGCTTGTGCAGGAAAAGCATGATCGTCATGTTAGGTCAATGGGAATTAGTCAAATTAATGATTGTACCTAGTACAAGTGGGAGGTTGTTGGAAATTGTGCCCTAGGGGCCAATCATTGTCTTATGAACATTGTTGATTTATGAATTTATTAATTGTGTTATCATATTATTTGCATGTTTACTGTGATGACCATCCTTGGATAACTCATGATCTTATCCTAAATGTACCTGGTCAGTCATCTGTGCGGGAGCAGAGATGAAATAAGACCAGTATGACTTTGAAGATGTATAGAGATATAAATTAAAGTCATAGGCATATATAAGAGTACAAGGTGTTGGACCGACTCGCTATGAGAGAGCTGTATGGGTTAAGTCATAAGCTTCTCTCATATACAAACCATGTCACTATGCCCTTTGACCTGAGATCATCATGGATTCCTACATGACAAACGCTCAGCTTTGACCTAGTCAAAAGTCACTTTTGACTGAGTAATCATAAAGACTATGCTCGGGCTTAGTGGTTTTCCGTGCGGAGGAATATGAATGGTCAAGATGGAATTTGTCCCTCATATTCGTAGAGAGATATTGCTGGGCCCCTCGATGAGTGAGTCTGAGAAATGTATGGCCATACTGTAATGGAAAGGTAGTTCCATTTATATAGTCAGACTACTCAGGGATCGAAAAAGTAACTGTCAGGAATAGGAGGATGACATTCTCCATGCCTCATCCATGACCAAAATATCGTGTGATGAAAGGGACATGATATGTTTGTATAAAGGTTACACTCATCGATCCTCATATGATTTGGGTAGTCGTGATGTCTTGCTAGAGACCGCTTGCGACTTGTGGGTCAGTATAGTAAATGGCCCACTGTCAACTTTATATGGGCCTACAAGGTCACACATAAAATAGCCCAACATGAGCTATGATGTCCATATTCATTGAATCTAAGACATGTCCAGATTCAATGAATGATCCAGGGTGGATTGATATATTTATTTATATTTATATTCGTATATATATTATATATAAGAGATATTTACAAGATTTAATTTATAAGGATAAATTAAATCTCTATCACATTTGAATTTGAAATTCAAATTGATATGATATCTCATATAAGAGATATTTACAAGATTTAATTTATAAGGATAAAATTAAATCTCTATCACATTTGAATTTAAAATTCAAATTGATATGATATCTCAAATTTGATTTATGAGAATAAATCAAATGTGATTCCACCTTATCTTTATTTTATATTAAATAAATGGGTGAATTAAATATGTGGGACGGATTTAATACAAATACTATTTATTTAATTAGTTTCTTATCAAATTATACAATATATGATATTGTATTAATTTCAGAATTAATATAAGATTAATTCCAAAAATTCAAGTCTGTGGTAGCACGCATAACATCCTATGTGTATGATATTTAGGAGCTACGATTGGGACAGAAAAAAAGTGTGAACGAGAATCCGTAAAAGGTTTGCAGATAAGAAACTGCTGAAATAGAGACGGAGAGGACGAATTCTTGAGTAAGCCTTGGAGGGACAGGAGGCGCTAGCACGTCGTTCATGGTTGGAACGCTGTTCGTGTGGATACCAGTAGAGGAAGCCGACCTGAGTCGTTGACTTCTTGCAATCGAGAAGAGATCACGAGGCGCGAAGAGAAGCTATGGATGTCACAACCAGAAGCTAAGAAATTTGCAATTGAATAATGAGGGTAATACTTCTTTCCACTTGACTTAAACACATACGGTAGATCCTGGCAGGGAATAGAAAAATTTTTAAGTTAATTTCTGCTGCGTGTCTTCCAGTTCCTTACACAAGTGTGGGAGAATTGATAAGATACATTTTGTATATGATTTTGGTGATATTTTTAAGAGTTTTATAACAACTTTATCATTTATTTTATGCCTTAAATTGTACTTTTGTGGTAATACATGATTGTGTGTGGCAATGTGCTAATTAAAGGGTAAAATGGTAAATTAGCTCTTTCAAACTGCATATATTCTACTATTTACTAATTTAAACTTTTACAATGAGCTTTTATGTTGGATTGTAGGTATTTTGGAAGAGAGTAAGGACCAGGAAAGAAATCACAAGTCAATGAAAGTGAAATCATGCTCCTGCACCTTTCAGTCGCGAACAAAGAGTCCGCCGATCGCAACCTTGATTCTTCTGAAAGTCTCTCAGTGTTTACAGGTCGTGACCAAAATATGGATCTGGTCACAACTAAAATGCAAATTCGCTGAAACTACGCGTTTTGAATTAGGTCATATAGAAATAAAAGCAGAGGAAGGCTGCTGTCAAAGGGGGGAGGCTGGTTTTTAACCTGATTAGGCCAAGAAGTAGTACTCTAGTGCTCTTTGATCACTTTTTCCAGATCTTCCATCATTCTACACCTTTCCACAGACTTCTCCACATCTCTACACTATCAATCTACCATCTTCCCATCATTTCTTCATAACAGTACAACAGGAGTTATGAGAGGCTAAATCTGTAGTCTCTTAGTGATAAATCTGATATCTTGAGCTCATGGACTAAAATGGAGAGTTTCTACTATTCTAATTTGCATCTTCTCATGTTATGATTACTGCTAGGGTTTTCATTTTATAAGCAAGTTTTGAATAACGATTAATCATTCTCATATTAGACTTTGTAATTGAATTAGTATGATTTGAACATTTGCTTTTTAATAGAATATTTCAGTTTTAATTTTAAGAAAGTTGGGTTATTACCAACGATCGTTGTTAATTAATTCAAATGATTAAAATCTAAGGTTTTCGATTGATGACCATTCAAAGGCGTTTTCATCATCCAATTCAACTTACACACTAAGTGGTTTCTAACAATTTGCTAATAGTTCTTAAACGAGCTTTGATCAAAGGGGTTTAAGGAAAATTAGGGTTCTGGACTCAATCGATTAATTGAGATTATCTTTTAAACTTAGTGATTTCAAAACTCCAATTTTAACGTGAGAGCAAGGATAGATACGTTTTCATCATCAATAGTCTTTCATAACATGTTTCTCAAACAAACCAACTCGTTTTCATCTTAATCAAAAATTCAGAAAGATTTACTTTTATGCACCCTACTTTTATTGCATTAATCACTAAAACTCCCAAAACTATTTTATCCCTACTCAGGTTTTTCATTGATTTTGATATCCAATTTGCTAGGTTTCCAAATAAAAGGCTCCTCGAGAAGAATGATATAGGGTTGTGCCTTATACTATATTATATTGGGCGCAATTAACTTTATTTTGATGGATCGGACCATGACAATCCGCTCACCCTCATCAATAGGGCAATTGAATCTTCCTGTTAGTTCTCTGCGATTATTCCCACTGTATTAAGGGTTATAGTACCTTATGCATATTTAAATGATAATGTTCGGCATGTACATAGTAAAGCTACCCTATATCTGGTATGTTTGCTCTACACCTTTTAGTTATGTTTGCAGATGGCTAGGCCACAATTACATATGGCAACAGCCCACAGCAAGCCATAAGAACAAAAGAAAGTTGAAAAGCATTTTGAGTAAGAGAGAAGTTAAGTGCAGTCTTGATAAGTAAAATAGTCTATAGAATATAGTGCTAGAGAATTATCTAATGAATTATGAACTAAATGGAGTAATTACCCTATAATCTAGTTTATTGGTTGAAATATTTTAGAAGAATCGCAGTTGACCCTAACATGATTCACAAGGGAGTGATATCCCAGAATCTAATAGTTCCTGAAAAGGCTTAGGGAAATCATAAAATAACCTAACCTAAGGATAGGATAATGTGAGTCATGAAAAAAAAGGATAAGATAACTTGATATCTTCCTGATAAGACAATGACTAATGACAAGGTGTTGACTAACTCATATAGAGAGAGTATCTATAGTATTTCCCAGTTAGTGACTAGACTAAACTTAATTTCTCTTAAATGAAGGAGGAGTCCAAGTATAAATATGAGTGCTAGTATTCAAAAGATTATAAGAGTATGCCTGAGGAACAGAAAAGAGAATCTCATATGTCTTAATAATAGACAAGTATGAGTAGATAGATCCTCTATATAAGGATGAAGAGATTGAAAGGCCAAAGAGACCTAAAGAAAAGGGTATAAGGTAGAGTAAAGTTAGAACACAGTTATATGAGAAAGAGTATGCTAGGGCTTAGCCATATAAATAGTAACCTAGTCCTAGTCCAATAGTACAGTTAACTGAAAGGTGCTTAGGCCAGAGAAGTACAGAGATGGGTAACCCACTGGGAAGTATAGTGTTGAGTCACAAAGTTAAAAAGATATTCTAGAATAATGAGAAAGAATATTGCTAGCTAGCATAATAAAAAGAAAGAATAGTATAAGCAGAGAAAGTATAAGTGCTCAATAGAGAGAGAAAATAAGGGACTTTAGTACCCTTTGTATCAATTCCAAACCGAAGAACTATATAGAAAGAAAGAAAGAGATATTTAGAAAGTATTTTAAATATAATGAGAAAAGTTATGAAAAGTCAGGAAGAGTTAGAAAAATGTGAGGGATTAGAACCCTTATGTCAAATTCAACCAAAGAGGATCTAAAAGAAAATATTTAAGTTACAATTTTATATTAGGAAGAGGTTAGAAAGGCTTAAGAGTAAGATTCTCCCCATAAGCTAATAAAGCTATATGTCAAAGAGTATGCTGGAAATACGAAGAGAAAAGTGTCATGAAAGATTCATAATGTGTAATGAGAAATATGCAATACACAAGAAAAGATGCATGATAAAAGATACATAATGAGAAGTATAATATACGACAAAGACCCCAAAATTGCATTAAATTTCTGGAAGACTTATGAAAGAAATGGACACTACTCACAAGTTCAATACAGTGAGTCATCCATAAACAATTAGATGCATGCATAGAAGTAAGTAACAGAAAGAAGCAAACTTCAAATCTGATTAAGTTGATTATGGTAAAAAGGAGTATAACAGCACGAAGAAGATATAAAGTTTTCGTGGATGGTGAGTGTAATATCCTTACTTTTATACATCTTAGAGACCATTCAGTAGCATTTAGAACCACTTACAAGACCTTCGAAGTCCATTAACCAAATATGGAATTTTACTCTTTCTTAGGTTACTGTTCATATGGTATTCTAGATTATACAACGAACTTCAAAAAATCATAATTAATTCTAGACAAATTGAAATTAAGTGGTTCAAAAATATACATGAATATAACATCTTGAAATTTAAGGGAAAAATAATTTCCAGACCAAATGATTATCCAATTAATACAGTTTATTCATTGAAGTTTACTGTTCATTTGGTCAAAAACTCTGGAAACAGATTATGGTCCCTTACTTTGGAAATTCATTTCTCTTGATATAAACATCCAAATGAAATGTTCTACCTATTCACTTATTTTCTACACGGTCATAAAATTTTATGAAATAATTCCTTCATTTGCTAGGTCAAACTGAAGCCACAACAAAACTGCTTTAGGACCTACGTTTTTACCATTTCATTTTCCTTCCTTTTACTTTCAATAATTGTTCTAGCATGCATAAGCTATCAAATAAGCTTCTTAATATTCATATACATCATGTACATATGCCATAAGTATTTCAAATAGTTTTATCACATAAATAGACACCTTACATGACATTTACATACATGGCAATTTATAGCATATGCTAAGATCTCAATACTTCACTTCCTTTCTTTCATTCTTTAGCTCTTATCCATGCATACCTTTTCCATCATTCTTGACCTAAATTGGTTGGTTATGGGAGGTTGATATTATAGGGAATATCAGTAGCAAACATTACCACTTAAATGTGCAAGATGAATGCTATTGCATGATATGTAATTCCATTAAACTTTCTTTGATTAGTGACATGCCATCATGCTATATACTTTTACATAAAGTGCATAGCCATGGAAACATGTTATTCACAATACATTCAACATCATTTATCATGTCACAACATCATTCATATAACATATACATGTCAACACATAAGCATACCACATCAAGCACATAAAGAGATAAGTCCACTACCTTGTACTTAAACTTTCCTCTTGATCTTTAGCACTTGCTCCCTAGCTTTGCAACCATGAAGCCTTTATGTCAATCACTTCCCAACATCTTCTTGGATGTATCAAGGTCCTAAACACATTAATATTCATCACATAATTTATTAGGACTCATGAACTCCAACCATGTTCAAGACTAACCTTGTTACACTCTTTATTCTCATAACTTTCTCTAATCTTCACTAATCCACTTGGCCCTTGAACCAATTGATATATTGACTTTAACCTACACAATTTTATCTTTTGAATCCATTTATGAGCTTAGAATCATGAAATTCCAGCTCCTTCATGGCCTGCTGTATAGAACTGAACATAAGCATACAATTCTTTTAAAAATTCTCACTTTGATTCTAATGCTTCCTATACTTGTTTCTCCACTTTACTCCATACAAATTTTCATTTTAAAAACATTGGAACCATCAAAATCATAAAATTATAATCACTGTTCATGCAAGTGAACAGTACCATGAAGAATTCCAAAAACTACAATCTTGAAATTTTAATATTTTCAAGGTTCAAAACATTTCCAATCCAACACAAAATCATCATACAAACTCAATGGAAGCATTAAATCATTGAAATTACATTTCCTTCCCTCATGAATAGTGCAGACCAAACAGGTTCTATTATGGCAAAGTCAAGAATATCAACTTGATTCAACAACCAACCACTTAACTAGCTTGTTTAAGCTTCAATCATATGTTTCTAACTTTAATTTCTTCTTTCCCCTTTCATCTGAGGTTTTTGGGCAGAAACACCCGTTAGAGAAAACTCACCTTTTCCCCCATAAAAACCCTAAGTTCAAGCTCCCAAATCAAAGGAAAATAAGCTAGGAGAGATTGCTTACCTTTAATCTCTAGCTTGCTTGAACTTTGGTACCTTAAATCTTTCTTATCTTGGCTTGAATTTTCATTTTGCAATAGTTTCCCCAAGGTTCATGAGGCCACAGTTTGGATGCAGAATTGAGGGGGTATTTATAGAAAATTTTATAAAAAATCAATGGCCAAGATTGATTTGGTTACTATTTGATCCAATGGCTCATATTTAATCTTGGATTTATTTTTTTCTAAAAAGAATAATTATGACACCATGTGGGACATCTCATGGGACACCTAATAGGGGTATGTGGCGTGATTCCCATGTAAGGAAGCTTCTGGAAAAATTTCAGTCCAATCCAGTACCGATCGGAGCAGTTTCATAACAACTGGACTGTGTTCTATTCCTAATTTTTTATAATATACCAAGATATGTATTCTGTCCTGGAAATCAATGTATAGACTTCTCATACTGTACTGAAGATTTATCTGCCATCCATTCCTTAGAAAATGACCAAAATACCCTTAGTGTCCTTTCTTGCACTATATTAACCCTAAGGGCATAATTGTCATTTCACCCCTCTTTTTACTGCCTCAGGGCATATACTGGCTCAACTAATAATATTTATACCATGTGCCACATTTTTAGCCTATCCCAGATGACTAAAATACCCTCCATCTATCACTGATACAATATGGGCATTCAGGGGCATTTTCGTAATTTCATACTTTTTCTGGACGCTGGCCCCTTCTACTGATGAACTGGTACCCTAGGTTTTGGGCCCTCCTTGGTGTCATCATGAGCCTATATATGTGGTCATCTGATCTCATTCTAACCAGGCTGACATATTGATAAATTCCATTATCGGATCACGGGTGTTAACAAACTCCTGTCAAAATTTATTGATATATGAATAACTTTTTATACATAACTTCTTTCAAAGTTCTGTCAGATCCAGGACATCTGACACTGTAGGGCATACTTTCCTATAATTTGCCCACTTATATCTTAAGTCTATGAAATCTGATAAAATTTCAGATAAGTTTTAGAGTATCAGATAAATATTTGCTGTCTGGAATTTTAAATTTGGTTGAAAGGGATTAAAATAGAATTTGGCAATTTTAAGGACTAAAGTGTAATTTTGCCAAATTTAGGGGCAAAAGCATAATTATGGAAAGTTGAGTCAGAAAATGCCCAAAATTGCTCAAAAATGTTCCAGTCCCAAATTTTAATAATAAATAGATGACAAAATTTAGGTTAGGCATATCTCTCATAATTTGATTTAAGGTCCCGATAAATTGATATTAATTTTTGAAGTTTGGAGATTAGATAGTATCTTCTAAACCTCATAATCTAATGAAATTTTATAGTAAATTCTTATAATTAATACAAAAATTTAAGAAACTGACAAGACTCAAAAAGGAGTTATTTAGAATTAATTAGAGAATTTAAGGTGAAATATGACACTGATAAAGGATTTAAAGAAAATGTATGGAATTTTTAATAAGCCTTCTCAGTCTCAAAAAATTATGAGATTTTGTAAAAAAATTATTTTATAATAGAATAAATTTTTAAAAATGTTAAAACCCTTAAAAGAACTTTATAGAATTTATTAAAAAAATCTAGAGGAATTTAAGGATATTGGTATAGAAAGTGCCTTGGGATTTGTGCCAATTAGCTATTGGACCTAAGGAAGGCCCAATAATGGCTTATATGCAAGGCCAAGAGCAAGTCTTGGAGATCAAGTCAACTTTAGATATTTTTTGGATAAAAAAAGAAAATAAAAATAATCTAAGACATAAGGCTAGGTGGCACATGGTAGGACCCACAACATGTGCAAGATGCAATATGGAAGCTAAATGTAAGGAGAAGAGTTTGGTCACATGTTACATTATAATAAAATAATATAAGAATTATGTTAATGATAATTAAGAAATTAAGTAACCAATGAAATTCAAGATTAAGGGCTTATACTTGTTATGAACTTGAGGGGTAGATTAGTCCAAGGAGCCTTAAAAATTTGCTATAAATATCACTCCTTTTAGTGTAAAACCGTGGGCTTTGGAGAACCCTTGCGGAAGCTCTTGTTATTTGAAAACATGACTAAAGCAAAGGCAATTCAAGACACTTAGTGATCAAGCAAGTTAAAGCATAAGGTAAGCAATCATTCCTAATTTATTTATAAGTGTTTTAGAATGATAAAACCTAGATTTTAATGAAAGAAAAGTGGGATATTCCCTATGATATGCTGCTGTCCAGAAATGTGTAATAAAAAAGGAAGAAGAAAATGAAGTTAGAACTAAGTAGATGACACTTATATAAGTTAGTTTGGATGGTTAGATATTGAATTTAATTGATATTCTTGACTTTGCATTTTCTTGAAACTTTTCGTCCAAGAGCATAATTGAAAGGAGGAGTTTAAATTTCAATAATCTAATGCTTCTATTGAGCTTAAATTGTGATTTTGTATAAAATTGGATTGGTTTGGAACCTTGGAAACATTATAATTGAAAGATAAAATTTTAAAGTCTTCTTTATTATTGTTCACATGTATGAACAGTAATTTGAATTTCATGATTTTGATGCTTCCAATAGTTTTAAAATGAAAAATTGTGTTGGATAAAGTAGAAGAACAAATCAAAATGAGATTTTTTAAAAATATTATATACTTCTTTTCAATTATATCCAAATTTGATGAAAGAGCTAGAATTTAATAATTCTAAACTCATAAATAGATTCAGAATGCCAAATTGTGTAGGGTCAAGACATCAATTAATTAAAAGTTAAGAAAAATTATCTTAATTAGTAATTATGTTCAATACTCTTGAATATTAGTTAAATGAGAGTATGATAAACTAATGATTATATGATGTTTAGGTTTTCATTGTGTACTCAAAGAAGACAACCACATATCAAGATGCCACAAAAAAAAGTTAAAGGAAGAGCAAGGAATAAAGGTAGTAAACTTACCTATTTGTATGCTTATGTTGCTTGATTATTTTATGTAATATTTGCTTACTTTGATTATGTGAAGTATGTATGATTAAGTGATGCTATGTTTCTTTTTATGCTATGGCCATATGTTATAATTAAGAGACATGGAAACATGTAAATTATCATTATGCAAGCATGATCATTAAATGTACACATATTAACATAAAGAATATAGTTTCATACATTATATGGTTTTCGTTTACTACTGAGATTTCTCCCAAAATCTCATCCCCTCCATGTCATCCCAATATCAGCAAGTTACCAAAGATTGAAGAATATGAAGATTCATGAAGAGAATTAAGTAGATATAGCATGATAAATATGTATATGTATGTTGGTAAAGTTAGTTGTAAAAACTTGTCACTATGAACAATAACTCTTGAGGAGGTAGTGACATTTGAGTTGTAATTAAAATTAGTAAATAATTAAATAAATGTATGATATTTTAACAATATTTAGTTAACATGCTAAACTTTGTTTTGACACCATGAAATCCTTATTTTGATGTTTGTATAAAGAGAACAAAATTTTCAAAATTATGGACCAAAAACTATTTTTAAAAGTTTTGATTAAATAAACAGTAATCTTTGACATAAGATCTCTACTTACTGAACATTTTGTCTTACACTTATTTTTCTCTTAAAATTAGTTATGTTAGTTTCACGTAGCCTTTTGAACCACTTCATTTTAATTTTTTTAGAATTACTTATAATTTTTTAAAGTTCGTCGTTTAATCTTGAAATATCATATGAACAGTACCTGTGAGTTAAAAATTGTCAGATTTTGAAATTGAACTTCAATGATCATAAAAATGGTTGTAAATACTACAAAATAGTCTATAAGACTTATAAAAGTAAGGTGTTACAAAGGATGGTTAACTTAAGAACTGTGTTCACTAATATTTTCTTTCTGACATTCCATGTAGAAACCTACTAGATCAGATGAAATAATAACAATCTAATCCCAAGGAGGCAAAATAAGGTAGGTGGTTGATGCTATTCAATTTTATCCAACCCACTTTCGTAATTTCTTTTTATTTCATCTCATCAGGGTGTTCAATCACATTCCTGTTGTCATGTAGCAAAACATTATTAGGCTTGAAAACCCATGCTGAAGGGAACAACACATAGGATAAAAATATAATTTTTGAAGTGCCTAAAGGCAATAGGAAGTCAACAAAAACAAAACTAGCTGTATGTTTGGTAAGTTGAAATAGGTTATAAATGAAAGGAAATGGGAATGGCAATGGGAATGGGAATGGAAAAGAATGATACTATTCAAAATCTTGTTTGACATGCTTAAGACAATGCAGGAATGTTTGTGCACGCACTATGTCTGGTAGAGTAAGAATGAAAGGAATGAAAGGAATGAAAGTTATACAATAATAATTGACCAAACTACCCTTAATTTTTAAATACTGATTATCAAACAAATTGCCTCATTGCCTCTCCCTGCTCAACTGTATGTGGAAGCTTGGTAGAGACAAGATGACGTTTTGGCTCAGATTCCCAAAATTGGTGTGCGATTCCCTTGGTTTTTTAGTGGAATAAAATGGAGCCAACATTATGACCAGTTTGCTTAGAAGCTATGCTTCTTCCAATAGCTTGAGGTCCAACATTTATGGTCACAGGATCATATTCCCCTTTGTGATATTTGATCATCAGGATCCGGCTCATCAGTTTGCATTGCAGATAATTCTGGTGGAGGCACTACCACATCATCAGGATCAGGTTCAGCCAGCATAACTACTTCAGCATTAGTTGCATTTTGAGCAAATTCTTCAGAATTCATGCCTTCAATAGCTTGAGGTTTAACACTTATGGTAACAAAAGAACCTAATGAATCAGACCCATGAGAACTTACTGCAGTTACATTGTTGGAATCATCTGGATCAGGCTCTTGCTTTATCACCATGGTGACTTGATCATCTGGGCCAGGCTCACTGTTAGGTCCTCTATCAGAATGAGAAGTCATATTCATATCTATGATTTCTTTTGATTCAGAATTCAGATGATCAGCTCTGTCACTTGCTATCAAACTAGAATCATCTGTATCTGACTCTTCATTCACTTCAGACCCTCTGGCCTTTTGGGCAGATGCATTAGTCATCAGGTAGTAAGCAGCAGAAACTGAAGAAGCTCGAGTACTTGCTAGCTGATCTGAGCTATTACCTCCAACTTTCTGAGGAATATTGCTATTTTCTCTTTCAAAATCTTCTTCAAAATAATCAGGAACTTCTGGCATCACCCAAGGTGTGGCTAGCAGATCTAGTCCAATCTAAACTAGTAGCTTCTTGATTTAATTGCCAGAATACAAATTAAATCAAGATAAGCCAACTCAGTGGAGGTGTAATTATAAACTAAGTCAGGGAAAGACACTTCAAGCAAAACCTGTTTATCGAGAGCATAAAAATTGGCATCATGTTCAGAGTATACCATGTGAGCCTGAAATAAGTAAAAGACAAATTAGATCAATAATTCTGTTTATATCATTTTTTAATAGCTTACTTAGAATATTTGAAGACTAAGCATTAATCCACATATTTTCTAAACCCCATATTTTCCTGAGAATGATGTTATATGAACAGTTGATACTTATGATGAAGCATGAAAGTTCATATTTTCACATCCATGTAAACCAAGAACGGATACATCTATATCTTACTAGTTCATGCAGGAGTTTTCTTGATGCTTTCATATTTCCTGAAACCCTTGAGGTCATCAGTTCAAAGTCGTAAAGATATTCTTCTCCATGGTTCTACCAAGAAGAATAAAGAGAATAAGAGAAATCAATAAGATAATACTGAATATTAAGACTCTTGTCACCTCACCCAAGACAAGCCACTACCTTGTTTAAACCAAGAATGCAATTCGGGCTCACACCAACATACTCAGTAGGAGCCATCTCAGTCATAATTCCTACATATGCCAACGATGCTTAAAGATGAAATTTAAACATCAATCAGAAGTTGCACCATTATGTCATGATGGAACAATCATATATTTACAATTGGGAAATATATTGCATCATACCTTGTTCATGATAGAAACAATTCCAGGATCTGAAGCAAGCATATGCGTTCTCTTTAATGCCACGGAAGGAGAAGGGTTCAGCTGCAAATAAAAAATTTAATTCTCATCCATGGTCAGTTGGCCAATCTCCCTTACAAACTTCATATCATGAGACAGGTGGCAAAGAATGCGATGGTTTTGCAATGCAGCATTAAGAAAACAAATTAACGAGCCAAAATGTCATACAAATATGATACATTTTTTCAATCCACAAAACCAATTCCTTGTTCTAATGTGTATCTTGGTGGGTTTAATTTTTTCAACTGACCCTTTTCAGTTCTATTGGTCAGACCCTTCCATTAGCCCATGCCAGTAGAAAGACTGAGCTGATAAGAAAGCTAAATTAGTGAAAGGCTACCCTATTAATTGCTAATGGCAATTGAAAATGAAATATAGCCCAGGCACGATCTCTAACCACAGCAAATTCTTCTTATCAATCTTGGTGATAATTCCAATCCGATTCCTTGTTCACAATTTGGAAAACCTGACTTCAAGGGATTCTATATGCCCTTCCCTCCAAAGCATGTTATCGCTATTAGAACAAAGTAAATGCAGAAGCATAAAGGATGCAGAAGCATAAAGGGAGGATAAATTCCTGCGATGCTATAGCTTAGAAAGGCCTAATATTGGATTGTTTGTGTCATACAAAGGGATGCAGCCAACCATAGTTGATGTGTCAAGTCATTTTCTGCTTAAGCAAGTATGATAGATATTAATATTCACATGCCAAAATATACCTTCACTCCTGGAAATTCAAGCGTATGAAATTCATTGAAGATATAAGGCCCTTGTGGAAGCTTCAGTGAAACAGGTCCATATGAACTTCTTTGTTTCAATCTCTTTTCTTCATCCTCAAATCCAGCTATCCTTAAATTTACCTTTGCATCTTGTAGAACTTGCTCAACTTCATTTGTTGACAGACCCATCATTTTAATCGACTTACCCTGTAGAGGAACAATGGATGATTAGGGAAACAATAATTCAAATATTTAAGTAAATACAGCCACTATCATAATTGGTGATTTATTTTTAAATACAAAAAAAAGAGTATTTATTTGTCTGTTAAAAAAAAATCCTAAAGAGAGCAATCAGACTCATCTCCAAAATCTCAAACTCCCCATCAGAAACACTCATCAAAAGACATAATGCAACTCTTTTCATCTATTACTCAAATGATAACACTGAAGTATTTGCTGATGAACTTGTGTGCATCAACAAATTCTCTCTTACAGGTTTAGAGGACGATTTTTAAAATGAAATTACTAAGTTATATAGATTCAAGCCTCTTCTTTGGACCCATTTGATCGACGAAGTTGATTATGAGAGAGAAATTTATTCATGATATTAACTAGGCTGCAATGAGCAATATAAAGGAAAATGTTAGAGAACAATATCATAGAAAGATATGAAATTATATACGAGCATTAATTTCATAACCCTATGCTTAAAGGCAAGAGCTACAGTATAAGTAAATCATACAGTACCTCAGTAATGGAAGCTTCTTGCAGACTTAAAAAAGCATGCTCTGTAAAGAAGGGAGACATCAATTTTGAGGCTTTGCTGGAAACCTGTGGAACAATGAGACGGATAGAAACTTCTTGGATATTAGTCAGCTTTCGCAACTCCTCTCCAAGCTCCTTGACAGTGGCACCTGAATTCATCTCTATCACAAACCTCTTTCCCCTCCATGTAACAGAAATTTTGTGCGGCTTGGAGGCGTTTGCATGTTTGAGCTGCAAAAGTCAAACGTATCTGATCATTTTCATTGCAGCTCTCACAATCACATATTGGCAACATCAGATACATGCACTTCCAATGAAGATCGTTTCAAGTTGTTCCCCTTCACTGCCTACATACTCTATCTTACATCATACGACTGAAATGTCGGTCCATACCCAGCATCAAGCAATTGCAACTAAGCGTAGATTGGTAGAATTCGAATATAAAATCAACAAAACAGACAGACCTTTTTATGTGTGTGAGGAAGAATCTACCATAAAACATTAGAAGAATGAAGTCCGATGATAAGCAAGAATCTACCATTAAGCATTAGAAGAATGAAGTCCGATGATAAGTTAATATGTCCATAAGCATCACGCGCGATCAATTTAAGGTAGACACATCAATTAAACTACTCCCATCAAGAGATAAATTTTCCCGAATTCAAACATGCACAATTTAAATTAAACTCATAACAAACCGGGAAGACAATTATTGAATAAGAAAAAAGGGGCAAAATACAGAAATTCTGTACTTCGACAATCAAATTTCGGAAAAATGAAAAGGGAATGAGAATTTGTAAATCCTCACCATCCTCAACGATAAACAAAAGAAACGAAAAGGGATAACAAAATTATGTATTCCAAAGCTAAGAGTAAATTGCAGCATCGAACCATGAGAAAAAATAGAATACTGTTACCATAACCAAAAAGACAAAAGAAGTCAAGACTTAAATTTCCCGAGCAAGTAGATGAAATTGAGAAGTAAAAAACTTTTGAAATTAAAAAGGGTCCTTATTACAAATTTACCTTTTAACAAATTTATTATAAGAGATAAAATTATTCTTTAATTATTTATATAATATATTTATAATTTAATAATTATTTATAAGTATATTGTGAAAATTATAAATATTTTAAATAAAATTATTAAAATTATTACTCATATTATAAATATTATTATAAAAATTATAAATTTAAAAATAATTATTTATAAATATATTATTAGATAGAGTTATAAATATTTAATAAAAAATTGTTAAAACTATTTTTTATATTATAAATTATATTATAGAAATTATAAATTTAAAAACTATTATTTATAAGTCTATTGTTATATAGAATTATTAATGTATTAGGAAAATTATTAAAATTATTATTTATGTTATAAATATTATTATAAAAATTATAAATTTTATTATATAATTATTTAAAATAATGACTTAAACAATAATTTTAAAATTTAGATACCTTTTATACTCACCTTTGGCTTTGCAGCTATATTCAATATTCTTCGTGTCCAGCTTTTTCGGATATGGAATATGGATATAAATTGTGAAATAATGAAATTATGAAATACTCTTAATTATTTTAGGAACCGGTGAGTTAGCATTTATTAACTTGGAAACTTATGAAATTTAGATTTAAAATTTAAGTTTAACTCAAAATTTAGATTTAAAAATTTTTTAAAATAAATAGTTATATTTATTTAAATAGGTTTTTAAACTAAACTATGGTTTAAAATTAAGGTTTTAGATAAGTTGGTTAGAGTAACTTATGGAACAGTAAAATAACTTATAAACTAACAAATTACTATATTATATCATCTTTTTCTTACACCATCTCTCCTACTTTTTCTTACATCCTCTCTCCTCTCTCTTACTTTTTCTCTCTTTTCTTTCTTACACCTTCTCTCCTCTCTCCTCTCATCTCTTATCTCTTTTTATTTAATACTCATATTCTTTTTCATAATTTACTAATAATAAAAATATTTTTAAAAATAACTCTTTAAATATTTATTTATTTAAAACTATTTTTTTTATAAACTCTTCTTTAAATTTTTTTTTATAAGATTCTTAAAAATTTATTTTTTTATAAACACAACTCTAAAATCTTACCCAGGATTCAGCGCTAACACAAGCACGAGCGTTGTGTCCTCCGACGTATGGGATGACGCATTACCTGCTGTGTTTAAGTACCTTCGGTGTATATAAGAATTATTTATTTAATTTAAATTGATTATATTAACAAATTAATTTAATTAATTATATAAATATAATATATTTTTTAAAATTCCCTTATTGAGAATAAAATCTACCATATTAATATATTATAGTGTTTGATGATGCTCCTTATTTTTAGAATTTACGGATTGACAAATTCTACTTGATGATCTTTTATATATCTGACATTAGTTTATAGATTTTTTTTAAATGAATTTTTATGGATTCAAATTTACTTATTACGTTATAAGATGCTCGTTTTACAGATTATTTTTTTTATAACATTCTCAAAAAATAATTTTTTATAAAAACAACTCTAAAATCTTACCCAGGATTCAGCGCTAACACAAGCACAAGCGTTGTGTCCTCCGACGTATGGGATGACGCATTACCTGCTGTGTTTAAGTACCTTCGGTGTATATAAGAATTATTTATTTAATTTAAATTGATTATATTAACAAATTAATTTAATTAATTATATAAATATAATATATTTTTTAAAATTCCCTTATTGAGAATAAAATCTACCATATTAATATATTATAGTGTTTGATGATGCTCCTTATTTTTAGAATTTACGTATTGACAAATTCTACTTGATGATCTTTTATATATCTGACATTAGTTTATAGATTTTTTTTTTAAATGAATTTTTATGGATTCAAAATTACTTATTACGTTATAAGATGCTCGTTTTACAGATTATTTTTTTTATAAGATTCTCAAAACATAATTTTTTATAAACACAACTCTAAAATCTTACCCAGGATTCAGCGCTAACGCAAGCACAAGCGTTGTGTCCTCCGACGTATGGGATGACGCATTACCTGCTGTGTTTAAGTACCTTCGGTGTATATAAGAATTATTTATTTAATTTAAATTGATTATATTAACAAATTAATTTAATTAATTATATAAATATAATATATTTTTTAAAATTCCCTTATTGAGAATAAAATCTACCATATTAATATATTATAGTGTTTGATGATGCTCCTTATTTTTAGAATTTACGGATTGACAAATTCTACTTGATGATCTTTTATATATCTGACATTAGTTTATAGATTTTTTTTAAATGAATTTTTATGGATTCAAATTTACTTATTACGTTATAAGATGCTCGTTTTACAGATTATTTTTTTTTATAAGATTCTCAAAAAAATATTTTTTTATAAACACAACTCTAAAATCTTACCCAGGATTCGGCGCTAACGCAAGCACAAACGTTGTGTCCTCCGACGTATGGGATGACGCATTACCTGCTGTGTTTAAGTACCTTCGGTGTATATAAGAATTATTTATTTAATTTAAATTGATTATATTAACAAATTAATTTAATTAATTATATAAATATAATATATTTTTTTAAATTCCCTTATTGAGAATAAAATCTACCATATTAATATATTATAGTGTTTGATGATGCTCCTTATTTTTAGAGTTTACGGATTGACAAATTCTACTTGATGATCTTTTATATATCTGACATTAGTTTATAGATTTTTTTTAAATGAATTTTTATGGATTCAAATTTACTTATTACGTTATAACATGCTCGTTTTACAGATTATTTTTTTTATAAGATTCTCAAAAAATAATTTTTTATAAACACAACTCTAAAATCTTACCCAGGATTCGGCGCTAACGCAAGCACAAGCGTTGTGTCCTCCGACGTATGGGATGACGCATTACCTGCTGTGTTTAAGTACCTTCGGTGTATATAAGAATTATTTATTTAATTTAAATTGATTATATTAACAAATTAATTTAATTAATTATATAAATATAATATATTTTTTAAAATTCCCTTATTGAGAATAAAATCTACCATATTAATATATTATAGTGTTTGATGATGCTCCTTATTTTTAGAATTTACGGATTGACAAATTCTACTTGATGATCTTTTATATATCTGACATTAGTTTATAGATTTTTTTTAAATGAATTTTTATGGATTCAAATTTACTTATTACGTTATAAGATGCTCGTTTTACAGATTATTTTTTTTTTAATAAGATTCTCAAAAAAAAATTTTTTATAAACACAACTCTACCCAGGATTCGGCGCCAACGCAAGCACAAACGTTGTGTCCTCCGACGTATGGGATGACGCATTACCTGCTGTGTTTAAGTACCTTCGGTGTATATAAGAATTATTTATTTAATTTAAATTGATTATATTAACAAATTAATTTAATTAATTATATAAATATAATATATTTTTTAAAATTCCCTTATTGAGAATAAAATCTACCATATTAATATATTATAGTGTTTGATGATGCTCCTTATTTTTAGAATTTACGGATTGACAAATTCTACTTGATGATCTTTTATATATCTGACATTAGTTTATAGATTTTTTTTAAATGAATTTTTATGGATTCAAATTTACTTATTACGTTATAAGATGCTCGTTTTACAGATTATTTTTTTTTATAAGATTCTCAAAAAAATATTTTTTTATAAACACAACTCTAAAATCTTACCCAGGATTCGGCGCTAACGCAAGCACAAACGTTGTGTCCTCCGACGTATGGGATGACGCATTACCTGCTGTGTTTAAGTACCTTCGGTGTATATAAGAATTATTTATTTAATTTAAATTGATTATATTAACAAATTAATTTAATTAATTATATAAATATAATATATTTTTTTAAATTCCCTTATTGAGAATAAAATCTACCATATTAATATATTATAGTGTTTGATGATGCTCCTTATTTTTAGAATTTACGGATTGACAAATTCTACTTGATGATCTTTTATATATCTGACATTAGTTTATAGATTTTTTTTAAATGAATTTTTATGGATTCAAATTTACTTATTACGTTATAACATGCTCGTTTTACAGATTATTTTTTTTATAAGATTCTCAAAAAATAATTTTTTATAAACACAACTCTAAAATCTTACGCAGGATTCGGCGCTAACGCAAGCACAAGCGTTGTGTCCTCCGACGTATGGGATGACGCATTACCTGCTGTGTTTAAGTACCTTCGGTGTATATAAGAATTATTTATTTAATTTAAATTGATTATATTAACAAATTAATTTAATTAATTATATAAATATAATATATTTTTTAAAATTCCCTTATTGAGAATAAAATCTACCATATTAATATATTATAGTGTTTGATGATGCTCCTTATTTTTATAATTTACGGATTGACAAATTCTACTTGATGATCTTTTATATATCTGACATTAGTTTATAGATTTTTTTTAAATGAATTTTTATGGATTCAAATTTACTTATTACGTTATAAGATGCTCGTTTTACAGATTTATTTTTTTTTTATAAGATTCTCAAAAAATTATTTTTTTATAAACACAACTCTAAAATCTTACCCAGGATTCGGCGCTAACGCAAGCACGAGCGTTGTGTCCTCTGACGTATGGGATGACGCATTACCTGCTGTGTTTATGTACCTTCGGTGTATATAAGAATTATTTATTTAATTTAAATTGATTATGTTAACAAATTAATTTAATTAATTATATAAATATAATATATTTTTTAAAATTCCCTTATTGAGAATAAAATCTACCATATTAATATATTATAGTGTTTGATGATGCTCCTTAGTTTTAGAATTTACGGATTGACAAATTCTACTTGATGATCTTTTATATATCTGACATTAGTTTATAGATTTTTTTTAAATGAATTTTTATGGATTCAAATTTACTTATTACGTTATAACATGCTCGTTTTACAGATTATTTTTTTTATAAGATTCTCAAAAAATAATTTTTTATAAACACAACTCTAAAATCTTACGCAGGATTCGGCGCTAACGCAAGCACAAGCGTTGTGTCCTCCGACGTATGGGATGACGCATTACCTGCTGTGTTTAAGTACCTTCGGTGTATATAAGAATTATTTATTTAATTTAAATTGATTATATTAACAAATTAATTTAATTAATTATATAAATATAATATATTTTTTAAAATTCCCTTATTGAGAATAAAATCTACCATATTAATATATTATAGTGTTTGATGATGCTCCTTATTTTTATAATTTACGGATTGACAAATTCTACTTGATGATCTTTTATATATCTGACATTAGTTTATAGATTTTTTTTAAATGAATTTTTATGGATTCAAATTTACTTATTACGTTATAAGATGCTCGTTTTACAGATTTATTTTTTTTTTATAAGATTCTCAAAAAATTATTTTTTTATAAACACAACTCTAAAATCTTACCCAGGATTCGGCGCTAACGCAAGCACGAGCGTTGTGTCCTCTGACATATGGGATGACGCATTACCTGCTGTGTTTAAGTACCTTCAGTGTATATAAGAATTATTTATTTAATTTAAATTGATTATATTTACAAATTAATTTAATTAATTATATAAATATAATATATTTTTTAAAATTCCCTTATTGAGAATAAAATCTACCATATTAATATATTATAGTGTTTGATGATGCTCCTTATTTTTAGAATTTACGGATTGACAAATTCTACTTAATGATCTTTTATATATCTGACATTAGTTTATAGATTTTTTTTAAATGAATTTTTATGGATTCAAATTTACTTATTACGTTATAAGATGCTCGTTTTACAGATTTATAAAAAAAGTTATATAGTAACTAATATTTTAATATTATTTTTTATATGCGTCAAATATCATAATCTTATCTATAGTATAATTTTACTTATAATCTTTTTAATTTAGTATAATTTTACTAATAATTTTTTAATTTTATAGAATTTTATACATAATCCTATTTCTCGAGAATACTAAGAATTGCCTAAATTAAAAATATTATGGATAAAATTATACCATAAATAATATTAGGATACTAAACGTATATGAGAAATAAGATCATGATATTGTGTGCTATATAACCCTTATAAAAATATTTAAAATTATTTTATTACAAAATAAAAATAGAAGAATTTATCTGTATGTGGCAATATCGTACAAAAAATTCTGTATGTGGAAATAATGAATTTATCTATTGTTACTGTAACAAGTATGACTCTCTTTATAAGATATATATTTATATTATTAAATTATTTTTATTTTATTTAATTATTATTAAGGGAGTATCACTAATAATACTTTGAGAAAAAAATAAAAAATATGAGAAATAAATTTTATGTTATGAACTTAGATCAACTCTCAAATTAAATATTATATTAAAGATGAGAGTGGTATTTCTTTTTCAAAATTTTAATAATTATGTAGATTGAGGTTAAATATTTGGTGTTGGCAAATTTGAAGCATTTAAGTGTTGATAATGATAAAATTGGAGACGATACTTAGTCTAGTGATGGATAAACTATATTATAATGTAAGAGAATTGAGCTTCAATACTTACCTTATTAAAAAAAAAACAAGACTATGAGAAGAGGCATCCTGAGGGGTAATTTAGTATTTTTCATATTTATATTTTGGTATTTAATCCTTCTAAAGAATTACAATTTTATAATCTTCTTCAATAAATATAATTCTCAGTCTAAATCCTTCACTCTAATTTTTCCTATAAAATACAAGAAAATAAATCATAAAGATTCAATCTATAGTCTGTGTCATGGTAAGAAAATAAATTTATGGTTCGTGCATGCCTTAAACCATTTTGAATACAAAAAATATGAAAATATGTTTTTTATAAAATTTGGTCGATTTAAATTTGATCTAAATGATCCAAATTAATTACAAGGACCAATCTCATGTTTAAAGGGACAACAGACATGTTGAGGATCAATTATTTCTATATGATTCAATTCTTTTTTGATGACATGATGACTCGCAATAATAGTGAATTTGATCTCAAGTCTCACTTTTCATGTCTGTGGTAGTTTCGGTAGGCAGGACAAAATTATATATATTACAGATCATTATGTTTACTTGTACCGCTTTTGAGAACAGAATATTATACCCTGATCGCAATAATAATAATAATAATAATAATAATAATAATGATGATGATGATAATAAAATAAAAATAAAAGTTGGACTTTCTCCCAAGAGAATGAGTTAAACAATTAAATAATATTATTAATAATAACCACTTGAACAAACAAGAAAAGGCGGAAAACGATTGAACCAATTAAAACAAAACGCCCTTAGTTCTCTACGAAACAAAACAAAACCTCGAAACCCAAGCATTAAAGAAATTAAGAAGGACCCCACCAAACCCTAGTTATTGAAAAGCTCATTACCTTGAGTTAAGCCTAAACCGCTAGGTCTAATAAAAGATTCTATGAAAAGGAAGATAATTTTCGCTTATAACTAGCTAGCTTGCTAGAAAATTAAATTAAATCAAATCATCATAAGAATCGATCAAAGAGAGATGGCTACATTTTCTACAACCTTGAAAGTGTCATCAGTGTCGTCATTTATATCATCATCTCCATGATCTGTGCATTCTTCATGAGACGAAGAGCCTCCTCCTGGGTTTGATGAATGATGATGAGTGCATTTGACGGAGTCGGACGCAATAACGTTGGCCTCAGATGATTTTAGGAAGAACATGAAAAGCAAAACTCCAAGGCCAAACACAACCATTCTTCTGGATATGGCCATGGCTAATAATTAGGTTTCCCTTTAAGGATCTTTCTGGATGGTTAAAAAATATATATAGCACTGTTGTTTTAAGAATATTGAGAAGAAGGACGTGTAGTAATTTAAGGCAAGTGTTGTTGGTTCACTAAGAATAATATTTATAAGGAGAATACTTGGATGTGCTCTCTCTTTAAGTGTTTGTTAATTTGAGTTGGAACTGGTCTTAAGGTAAGAGTACTATAAAGTAGAATAGGCCGAGGAATATGGGAATTCGAGAAGAAAACTTTGAAGGGAAAATTAATAAGCTATTCGAAATTATTATGCACTCCACAATTTAATTAAATTTCAATATGATGATTTAATTCTTAGTTTAATCAATCAATTAATTAGTCGTAGTGCAAACTAATCATTTAAAATTATAAATATTATTATAAGTCTAGATAGTACTAATATGTTGCTCGTATATGCTTTGAATTAGAAACAAATAATTACAAAATTGATTTTATAAATTGATAAGTTGTGCATTCGGTAGTTACTTAAAATATGATTACTGTAACACCTTTAACTAAAAGATAGATTTATTAAGTGAAGTAACCTGTGTGTTTAAGAAGAATTTAAAGGAAGAAAAAAACAGCAAAAAAATAAAAAATAAAATTGGACTTCAAATTAAGATTTGTACCAACTAAAGAGCAAGGGCCTAGAAATCCCAAAAGGTGGGATGGAAAAGAAGGGGATTTTTTTTTTTATTGTCCACCCAATTTATCGAAATTTTATCTTGATTATATCGAAATCTGACTTGCGTCTCGCAACTAGTTATAGTGGGTGAATCTCCCAATAAGAATTTTCTGCATACGCTAAGATTTAAACTTGAAACTTTGCTTAAGTTATACCGAGCCGCTTACTACTTGGGTCAACTCCCATTGGTAAAGAAAAGGGAAATGAAAGCAAAAGAATCAGACAGGACTGCATAGCCTAAACCCTAAACCCAATTGGTTCAACCACCAACTGGAGCTACCAATTGCTTGACTTTTTTCTTTCTTGGCCAATAAAAGTTGGCACATATAGTAAAGAATAAATTCGTATCCTATAAGGATTTGAATTCGATTTTCGCTATCACTATAAGAGTTCTTTTGATAAGCGATTTTATAAGTTATTTGTAAGTATTTTCTGAGTCTTGGGATTGTCCCATAATTTTAGTAAGAAATAAGTATTAAACTTACCTAAACTTGTTTGTAACCAAAAAAAAAAAAAAAACAAAGAAACTGCTTGATTGTTGTAATGAAAAAACGGCTTGTTTTGAAAAAAAAAAAAATTCATGGTTGAGTCAGGTTGTATAGGAGTTCAAAAGCTATTAGTTCGAAACCTAAAATTAGACCGGAAAACATAATGGTTTTTATGAAAATGTATGGGTTTTGGGCCCGACCAAAAAAGGCCGAATGTGTTTTTAAAAAAAGGAGAACCTTTAAACAATTAATACTAAAAACTCTAAACAATTTTTAAAAAATTAGATAAATTTTGGGTCTTATATTTAAGACCACTAGAGGGAGTATTTCTTAAGTTTATATGGATTGGCTTTTAGTTGTTGTAATTGACCTCTTTTGTTGTTGCTACTGGTTGTATGTAATTGTGTTGAATTTTTTGGGTGCCTTACTTTAAGGGGATAATTTAACGATTTTTTTTAGAATAAATAAGGCAACCCCTTAAATTTTAGGACTATGAAAACATAACCAGTATTAAAAAGATGAAATTGATTATTTACATAATCTTTTGTCAGAGTTGATAGTACAAGGATGACTTTAAGCAAGTTATACCTTGAGTAGTTAGAACGATGACTTTGGTTGATATATAGATGGATGTTGTTGCTCTTTTATTGTATGTTTTGTTGTGGTTGTTGCTGTTGCTGGGTCTGTTAGTATGTATCATGGATTTGAGAAACCAAAAATGATGATTGAAAACGATATATCGTAAGACTTCTTGAGAAATCTTCAAATTTTGGAATTTTTTAGGGTCTAAAAACGATCATATTTTGAGCGATTTTGAAAAATAGATATTTCAAACTTTTTAAAGAATCCTAATTTATAATTTTTGAAGATATATATAATTGATTATGATTTTTTTAAGTCATGACACCCTCGTTGTGTCATTCGCTCCAGCAAAAAGCCACTTTCGGTACAGTGAAAGGGACAATTTCAATGCAGCTCAATAATAATCTTAGAGGTGTTTTTTTCAAAAAATAGAATGTGCACCTCACCGCTGGTGATGTCCGCCACCACCTCATTGCCAAAGGTAACAACCGCATGTCAAATTTCGGTTGTTTCACCATCGGCTGGCCACTGCCCACCACACATAACGGAATTAATGATGGATTAGCTTTAATTAGTTTATCAATATAATAAAATATTTATTTAAAAAATAATGCCAATATCAATTATATAAAGAGTGAACCAAACAATTCTTTTCATTTTTTTTGTTATCTAAGTTGATATTAATAATAATTAACACCGCCGTTAAGGGAAAATTCAAAATTTTCTTTCATTCCTCCAATTTTCCACCAACCAAATGGGCCCTTAGGATGTAGAAACTGTGGAGCATTTTTTTCCTTTGGCTACTCTCTAGAATTGCATGGTTTTTGGGGCTTTTAGTATTTTGACTGATATAATTCACCAACAAGGGGCTACAACATGAGTAAGAAATATGATATCTTCTCTGATTTAGAAATCAAGAATACCCACACTATGAAAGAAATGATTATTCTTTAAAATCTGATAAAGGAATCTAACTAATACTCAAAGGTTAAATTTTTTTTATATACAATATTTTTTTAAAAATGTGTTAAACTTACCCAATATCTAATGACTAGGTAAAATCTCTATTACTCAAAAGTTAAGTTAGATCATCATTCTTTAATGAATAGATTCATTGGCACTTCTCACCACTTCAGCTCTTGTTGCAAGCGGTCAGATCCGATACCTTGTAGCTACGCTTTTGCTTTAGTCAATATCAGCTCCCCTTCTAATGACTTTCTACTATGATGGACATGTTAAATAATCTATCTTCCTCGTCTCCAAATTTTTATCTCTCT
This sequence comes from Leucaena leucocephala, assembly GCA_037074615.1. Classification (NCBI taxonomy): domain Eukaryota; kingdom Viridiplantae; phylum Streptophyta; class Magnoliopsida; order Fabales; family Fabaceae; genus Leucaena; species Leucaena leucocephala. Next base: position 17,701,092 of record CM073515.1, on the reverse strand, counting down.
TACCCTTTGGAAGATCTTGAGTCAGATAATGAACTACAACTCTTCAAGTAGCATTTTAAGGGATTTGGTTAAAGTAATAGGCTTCCAAAAAATTCCTTTCCAAGGCAAATTAGAGTCTCTTATTTATTCGAATGTTATTGCAACAAATATTATTGCTTTAACTAACTTCTTTTCTAATTTTTATTTATGTATTGTAGATAATATTTTTTTTTCAAACTTTGACGCCCATTTTTTATGAATTGGGATCATATTATATTGGCTAAAGTATATATTCGATCATTTATATTTATATAAAATCTCATTTTAATTCTTTAAATTTTAAAAGTGTGTTTTCTTTAAATTTAACATTGTTAACTTCACCTATGAAAAATATTGACTTAGTGAATTTAAAATGACAACTCAACAATTACATGCGGACAAAACATATCTAAATTTTAATTATTTAATATAAAATGATTTAAAAAGATTAAAACACAAATATACTTTGTTAATGTTTAATTGCACAATCATCATTTAAGTTTGATGAATAGGCAATTTCCGTTAAATGAAGTTAACGGTATTACTTTAAATAACTAAAAATATATTTTTTGAATTTAAGGGATTAAAATGAAACTAAATACAAACATAAAGGACAAAATATATAATTTAGCCTATTATATTATATATATTATTTATGTAATGTTTTCTATTTTAAAAAATAACTAACTAAATTAAAATAATTGTCTCCTATATTTAGTATTTTTCTAAAACTAGTTTCAATAATTTAGAAATTAATATATAATATAATATTATATAGACGTATTTTGAAAACATCATGTTATAATTGATATAATTAACTAATTTATCTTATTTACTTAATTTATTAAAATTAATTAAGTAATTCTTATATTAAAAGTTAAAGTAGGTAATTATTTAAGATTATTGGAGATTCTTTGCAAACTTTTTTTCCAAAAGTATTTCTAGGGGATTATTGGGCTGTGATTAGAAATTAAAACATAGTGATCTTTTTGGTTTTTGCGATGCATTTTTGAGTTGATTGTCTTTTGCTTGCTTGGTAAGGACATATTTACTTTCCTTTTTCTATCTTTCTCTTTCTCATGAGATCCAGTTGACCTAGACAAAAAAAAATGTAACCTATATAATGGGGACAGATTATAGTGGTCCGATCTATCAAAATAAAGTTAATTGTATCTAATATAATATAGTATAAGGCACAACCCTATCGTTCTTCTCAAGGAGTATTTTATTTGGAAACCTAGCAGATTGGATGTCAAAATCAATAAAAAACCTGAGTAGGGATAAAATAGTTTTTAGGGTTTTAGTGATGGATGCAATAAAAGTAGGGTGCAGAAAAATAAATATTTTTGAATTTTTGATTAAGATGAAAACAAGTTGGTTTGTTTGAGAAATATGTTATGAAAGACTCTTGATGATGAGAATATATCTATCCTTGCTCTCACGTTAAAATTGGAGTTTTTAAACCACTAAATCTTAAAGAAAATCTCAATCGATCGATTGAGTCTAAAACCCTAATTTTCCTTAAATCCCTTTGATCAAAGCTAGTTTAAGAACTATTAGTAAACTGTCAGAAACCACTTAGCGTGTAAGTTGAATTAGATGATGAAAACACCCTCGAATAGTCGTCGATCAAAAACCCTAGATTTTAAGCAATGAATTAATTAATAACGATCGCTGATAATAACCCAACTCTTTTAAAATCGAAACTAAAATATTCTATTAAAAAGCAAACATTCAAATCATCTGAATTCAATTACAAAGTCTAATATGAGAATGATCATTCGATATTCAAAATTTGCTTATAAAATGAAAACTCTAAATCTAGCAGCAATCATAACATGAGAAGATATAAATTAGAATAGTAGAAACTCCCCGTTTTAGTTTATGAGCTCAAGATATCAGATCTATCACCAAGAGACTAAAGATTTAGCCTCTCATGACTCCTGTTATACTATAATCGCTGTCCAGATGTGATGCCATGAAGAAATGATGAGAAGACAGTATATTGATAGTGTAGAGATTTGGAGAAGTCTGTGGAGAGGTGTAGAACGATGGAAGATGTGGATAAGGTGATTAGAGAGCGCTCGAGTACTACTTCTTAGCCTAATCAGGTCAAAAACTAGCCTCCCCTTTGACGGCAGCCCTCATTTCCTTTTATTTTTATATGACCTAATTCAAAATGTGCAGTTTTAGTAATTTCGCATTTTAGTCACGACCAGATCCATGTTTTGGTCGCGAGCTGTAAACACAGAGAGATTTCCAGAAGAATCAAGGTCATGACAGGCAGACTCTTTAGTCACGACTAAAAGGCGCAGGAGCACGGTTTCACTTTCATTGACTTGTGATTTCTTTCCTAGTTCTTGCTCTCTTCTAAAATACCTGTAATCCAACATAAAAGCTCACTATAAAAGTCCAAATTAGTGAATAACAAAATATGTGCAGTTTGAAAGAGTTAATTTACCATTTTACCCTTTAATTAGCACATTGCCACGCACAATCATGTATTACCATAAACGTACAATTTAAGGCATAAAATGAATGGTAAAGTTCTTATAAAACTCTTAAAGTACCCTTTTTCTGTCTTTCTCTTTCCCATGAGATTCAATTGACCTAGACCAAAAAAAATGTAACCTATAGTAAATATAATTTTAACATTTATGACTTGTTTAGTTTAATTATATATAAAAAAAGATTACATGTAATCTTGATGCATCTATATTGTTTGGTGGTCCTATATAACATAATGAACATTACAAATAGCATTATGATTCCCTTAATATCATTATTAAGCTCTTATACAGGCTCATCTTCATTTATTTAAGGCTTTCAACAATATTATTATTGGGTGAGAAATAAGTCAACATGAAACCAAATTTTGGTGCCTTAGCATAAAATATGCAAAAAGTACTTGAAAAAAATGTGCATAAGAGTTCATATTCAATTTTAATGTTGTGTTTTGAAGTTGGTTGCTAGAGAAAGAAACACAAAGAAAATTGTGTTAGAAATGTAGTTTCACCTAAGAGAAGTTGAATTGGGTGATAATAAAATTTTTAAACTTAAAATAACAAGACAGAGTTAAGAAATATATTACCGATGAAACATATAAAGATAATGTACACGGAGAGATTATACCTATAAAACTGAGCTGAGAAACACAATTTGATTTAAGAATTCTTCTAAGTTCAAATTATTTTGGTAATACCCTTAAATCAAAGTTTTTCCAAATTTTTACAATATCATTTTCTAAAGTAATTTTAAACTTAGCTTAGGCAAGATTCTTCTTAGACTCTTACTTTAATATAAAGATACTTCGCATACATAGATTGTCATATCCTCAATTTTCTTACCTGATATAACTGTACAGTTTATATGAAATGGACATGAGATTCTTGGAATAAACTGTATCAGATTAAGGAAGGAAAGAGAAGGATTATTGACTAAGGAAAATATAGGGACCTAAACGCAAAGTAAAAAAAGGTTAAAGGCCAAAAGTTAAAGTAGAAATAAAAGTTGGGCCAAAAGTGATAATTTCTAAAAGTTTAAGGACCTAAATATAAATATGTAAAAAGTCAGGGACCTAAATGTAATCATAGAAAAGGTCAGCCAGAAAAGGCTTAAGACTGTCTGGAAGTATTCCAGATTCACATTTCATCAGTAAATAGAGAAAGTTAAGCTGGTTAATCTAGCATAATACAGAAATTTTATTAAGGCTCCAAACAGCGGATATTTATCTGATAGTCTGAAAGTTATCTGAAATTTTATCAGATTTCATGGACTTCAGATATAGGTGGGAAAGTTACAGGAAAGTGTGCCTTATAAGGTTAGATGTTATGGATCTGATATAACCTTGGAAGGAGTTATGTACAAAAAGTTATCCCCATATTAGTGAATTTTGACAGGAGTTTGAAAATACCCGTGATTCGATTATGGAACTTATCAGTATATAAGCCTGGATAGAATGAGATCATATGACCTTATATATAGGCCCAAGATGACACCAAGGAGGGCCTAAAACTTAGGGTACCAGTTCATCAGTAGAAAGGGCCATTATCCAGAAAAAGTGTGAAATTATGAAAATGCCCCTGGATGCTCAGATCGTACCGATGATGGATGGAGGGCATTTTGGTCATCTAGAATAGGCTAAAAATGTGGGATATAATATAAATATGATTAGTTAGAGTCAATATACACCCTGAGGCAGTATAAAGAGGGGTAAAATGATAATTATGCCCTTAGGGTCAATATAGTGCAAGAAATGACACCAAGGGTATTTTGGTCATTTTCTAAGGGATGGATGGTAGATAAATACTCAGTATAATAATGTAAATGGTATGAGAAGCCTAGACATTGATTTTCAGGACAGAATATATATCCTGGTATATTATAAAAATTAGGAATAAAAAACAGTCCATTTTTTGTGAAACTGCTTCGATCGGTACCGGATTGGATTGAAATTTTTTTAGAGGCTTCCTTACATGAGAATTGCACCACATACCCCCATGAGGTGTCCCTTGAGTTGTCTCTTGTGATGTCATAATTCTCCTTTTTGAAAAAAGTTAAATTCAAGATTAAATGTGAGCCCTTAGATCAAATAGTGCACAAATCAATCTTGGCCATCTATTTCAACCCAAGATCATCTATAAATACCCCCTATTCAGATCATTTTGGCATGCATGGTGAACCATAGGGAAACTCTTGCAAAATTTCCATTCAACCAAGAAAGAAGTATACAAAGTGAAGCAACAATCAAGGTAATCATCTTCCTTAATCTTGAGCTTAATTCTAGCAAGTTAGCTCATCATCTTAAGGGATTTTTATGCTATGTTTCCATTATGGTTGCTGCTGAAAATGCTGCCTATATATGGTTGAAATATGAGTTTTATTTATGGGTAGTTTAGATAAGCTTAAACAAGCTAGAATCAAGTGGTATAAACTTAGAAATTCAAGTATGTTTGGAATTAGGGTTTTGTGTTCTTGCTGGTACTGTACATGGCACTGTTCATATGATAGAATTTCATAATTTTGATGCTTCCAATGGGTTTAAAATGGAAAATTGTGTGGGTTGGTACTGTAGCAAGTGGTATATTTTGATTTTAGAAATTCTAGTTTCATATTTGGATTCTACATGAAAAATTATGTGGAAATGAACTATGAGGATTTATTTTAGAAAGATGGAAGCATGAAACATAAAATGGAGAAAGAAAGGAAACTAGTAAAAACCTAGTCTTGGATTTGATTTCAAGTTGAATTGTAACTTGATATTACTTTGGAATGGCTAGGTTTTGACATTTGTGAAGGGAGGAAATCATCTCAAGAAGAACTTGACAAGGATAGCTAAGAGGTAGCAAGAATACCTAATTATATTTTCATGTATGCCTAATTGTTTGCTTGCCTGTTAATTATGGTTTTTGGTTAAGCATGAGAATGTGTCATCATATTGATGATGAGTTATAAATGATTATAACTCCTTGCAAGTTATGTCATGACAATATACATGTTAGAGTTTGCTTATGTACCATTATGAAGTAGCTCCTATCTCATGATAACATGTTAAGCATCCAATTAATCATGCGTGATATTATAGTTTGTGTAACTTGCCTTTGGGATTTCCATGAAATCTCATTCCTTCCATATGCATAACCATGTCATAGGTGCTGAAACTTCACAAGGAAAGAGGTAAACATAGATGGATGAGTTTGTATAATAAATTACATGAGTTACTTGACATTATGGAAGCACATGATAGCATGTATGGATGAATGTTGTATGATCATGAAATTTCTGTTCTAAGGCCGTGATAGTGTGATGATGGTTAGGATGCCTTAATCACTGATTTTTAACTTGAAATTTGGCATTATAAGCGATAAGACACAGAGCTTTAAATGGAAACCAAGAATGCCTCAATTGGTTAAGAATTCGATTTGTTATGATTTTTCTAATTTGGAGTTAAAATATGGAATTGAGATGAAGTAAGTTGTTTAGAGGCAGTGACGTTCATATGATGACTTTATATAACAAATGAACGAATTTTTCTATGAAATTTTATGAGCTTAAAGAGGACGTTTACATATTTAAATCTATAGGTAACAAGATTCATTTGGATAAGTAACCAAAGAGAAATGAATTTTTGAAATTAAGGCAAAGAAACTAGAACTTCCAGATTTTACTAAATGAACAGTAAATTTTAACGAATAAACTAATTTCATGTGGACAAAAAAACCTCAGTATCATATTTTTCATTCAAATATCTATGAAAGAGCTTTCATTAGAAATTGGAACCATATTATTTCTATTTTTTACAATTAATTATTAATTTTCAAATTAGGGTACATGTTCTGGAATTACCAAATGAACAGTAAAAGTGAATAGTACCCAAGAGCAATTCTTTTGAAAATAAATGTTTCTAAAGAAAATGATCATATAATTGGGTTCCAATAACTCCTAATGAAGCATAATTGAGGTTAAAAGTATGGATGTGATATTTTGGTATTAGAGCATAGGATTATGGCTTAAGAAATACTCTGGATAGATTATTTATAATCTATTACGTAAGCAAACAACTGCATAATTGACACTAAGTTAGTTATTGGAGGGTAAAGATGACTGAGTCTAGGACTTTAGAGACTATAGTGAATTAGGGGATCCTATGCCTGAGGTCTTTAGTTTAGATATATCAGGGTTGAACCCAGAGGTAGTAGAGGCATTGGTAAATGATCTAGAGTTTAGGCTTCCTCTAGTGATCAATATCCTAGATTCCAATAGTGAGTCAGAACTAGGCAGGTTAGATAGCTCATCGTTGGATCTAATGGGACAGATGAAACATCAGATAAGGATGAGGAACCTATGCTAGCCCCTCCTATTAATGTTGTACCTCCTATAGAGGCTGACCCTAGTGCAAAGAGGGATGTAGGGCAAGTAGATAATAGAGATATGGTAGACCCTTAGGAAGAACAGTCTGATGTAGGTTACTTGTCACATCCTTAATTTTAACCTCAATTATACTTCATTAGAAGTGATTGGAATCAATTACATGATCATTTGCTTTGAAATCATTAATTTCTAAAAGAATTGCTCTCGGGTACTGTTCATTTTTACTGTTCATTTGGTAATTCTAGAACATGTACCCTACTTTAAAAATTCATAATTAATTGTAAAAAAATTAAAATAATATGGTTCCAATTTCTATATGAAATGTATTTCATAGATATTTGAGCAAAAAATATGAAACTGAGGTTTTCTTGTCCACATGAAATCAATTTATTGGTTAAAAATAACTGTTCTTTTGGAAAAATCTGGAAGTTCCAGTTTCTTTGCTTAACTTCAAAAATTCATTTTTCTTTGGTTACTTATCCAAATGAACCATGTTACCTATGGATTTGAAGCTATAGATGTCCTATTTAAGATAATAAAATTTCATAGAAAACATCATTCATTTGATATATGAAATCATTGCGTGAACATCATTGCCTCTCAGAACTCATTTTATCTCAATTCCATATCTTACTTCCAACTTTGGAAAATCATAACAATTCGGATACTTATCCAAATGAGGCGTTCTTAGTGTTCATTTAAATATATGTATCTTAAATTTAATCATACCAAGTTTCAGACTAAAACTAGTTGGTTTAGATGTTATAACCATCGTCACAAAGTGTCAGCCTCAAAACATAGTTATAGAAACATACACCATACATGCTAGCATATCACCCTATGGTGTCATGTAAGTCATGTAACTTATTATACAAACTTAATCATCAACATTTACTCTCTTTCATTGAGAGGATCTATCACCTAAAACATAGTTATGCATGTGGAAGAAATAAGATTTCATGGAAATCCCAATAGCAAGTTACACAAACCATAATATCATGCATAAATAATTGGATGCTTAACATGTTATCATGAGATGGGAGCTACTTCATAATAGTACATAAGCAAAGTATAACATGCATATTGTCATAACATAACTTTCAAGGAGTTGCAATCATTCATATTTTATCATAATATGATGACATAAGCTCAAGCTCAACCAAACACCATAATCAACAAGCAAGCAAAACAATTAAAAAAACATGAGTTATAGTTAGGTATCCTTGCTACCTCTTAGGTATCTTGGTCAAGACCTTCTTGGGATGATTTCATTCCTTCACAAATGTCAAAACCTAGCCATTACACAATAATATCAAGTTACAACTCAACTTGAATACAAAACCAAGGCTAGGTTTTCACTAGCTCCCTTTCTTTCTCTACTTCATATTTCTTACTTCAATCTTTCCAAAATAAATTCTCATAGTTCATTTCTGCATAATTTTCATGTTGAATCTAAATATGAAACTAGAATTTTCAAAATCAAAACACTTCAGTTGCTACAGTATCAAACAGAAGTGAAGCCCTTGATTCCCAAAAATTCACATTTTGATTCCAATACTTGTTCTCCTACTTTATCCCCACACAATTTTCCATTTTAAACTCATTGGAAGCATCAAAATCATGAAATTCCATCATATGAATAGTACCACATACAGTACCAGCAAGAATACAAAATCCTAAATCCAAACATACTTGAATTTCCAATCTTATACCACTTGATTCTAGGTTGTTTAAGCTTGTCTAAACTATCCATAACATAAAACTCATATTTTAACCACATATAGACAGCACTTCCAGAAGTAACTATAAGGGAAATAGATCACAAAAACCCCTTAAAACCAAGAGCTAACTTGCTAGAACAAAGCTCAATATCAAGGGAGATGATTACCTTGCTTCTTGCTTCAAGTTGTGTGCTTCTTTCTTGGTTGAGTGGAAATTTTGCAAGATTTTCCCCATGGTTCCAAGGTCTTCTGAATAGGTCTGAAATGAGGGGGTATTTATAGATAAATTTGGGTGAAAATGGATGGCCAAGATTGATTTGTATACTATTTGATCTAAGGGCTCACATTTAATCTTGAATTTAACTTTTCTAAAAAGAATAATTATAACATCATGTGGGACAACTCATGGGACACCTAAGAGGGGTATGTGGTGTGCTGTCCATGTAAGGAAGCTTCTAGAAAAATTTTAGTCTAATTCGGTACCGATCGGAGCAGTTTCACAACAACCGGATTGTGTTATGTTCCTAATTTTTTATAATATACCAGGATATGTATTATGTCCTGAAAATTAATGTCTAGGCTTATCATACCATTGACAATGATATACTAAAGATTTATCTGTGATCCATCCCTCAAAAAATGACTAAAATACCCTTGGTATCATTTTTTACACTATACTAACCCTAAGGGCATAATTGTCATTTCACCCCTCTTTGTACTGCCTCAGGGTATATACTGGCTCAACTAATCATATTTATTCCATGTACCACATTTTTTTGCCTATCCCAGATGACCAAAATACCCTCCATCTATCACTGGTATAATTCGGGCATCCAGGGGAATTTTCGTAATTTCGCACATTTTCTAGACACTGGCCCCTTCTACTGATAAACTAGTACCCTGGGTTTTGGACCCTCCTTGGCGTCATCATGGGCCTATATATGAGATCATCTAATCTCATTCTATCCAGGCTCACATACCGATAAGTTTCATTATCGGATCACGGGTGTGATCAAACTCCCGTCAAAATTCACTATTATGGGAATAACTTTTTATACAAGACTTCTTCTAGGGTTCTGTCAAATTCATAACATCTGACACTATAGGGAACACTTTCCTATAATTTCTCCACTTATATCTGATGTCCATGGAATTTGATAAAATTTTAGATAACTTTTAGACTATCAGATAAATATCTGCTGTCTGAAGCACTAATAAAATTTATGTATCATGTCAGATTAACCAGCGTAACTTCCTCTATTTATTGATGGAATGTCAGACTGAAAAACTTCTGAGCAGTTATAACCTTTTCTAGGTTGATCTTTCTATAATTACAATTTTGCCCTTAAACATTTTACTTAATTACATTTAAGTCCTTTAACTTTTAGAAATTACCACTTTTGGCCTAACTTTTGTTTCTATTTTAACTTTGGGCCTTTAACCTTTTCTACTTTGCATTTAGGTCCTTCTTTTTCTTCAATACTCATCTAACCTTTATCATTTCTTCTGATCTTCGTTATGATCCTTTCTAAATCTCTTTCCACTATTAGTATTATACAGATAGGGAAAATTAGGATATGTCATTACTCCTATGTTGGGGGTGCTACAGAACCTATACCTAAATAGGCTGATGAGGTAGATGTTCCTGGTCTAAGTCAAGTGCCTAACCCAACTAATGTACCCGGACCTTGCCATACAGTTGATGTACCTGGACCTAGTTATATACTTGACCTTACAGATATCCCAGGTCCCAGTGGAACGAAGAAGCCAATAGTAGAGATTTCTCTGGGTAACTATCAGGTAGTAGAGCTAACCCCTAGAGATGATATGAGTGAAGAACATTTTAGGAAAGTAGTGGAACTCGCTAGACAACTGTATGAGATAGGAAGAATGTTGACTAGAGAAGTAGATCAGGACTATAGAACTCACATGGACTTCATAGTAAGGGTAAGAGAGGCTTATTGAGCTTATGATCCAGATACCCTTACCCTATAAGCTTGGACTAATATCATGGATGATATCTTGCCTCTCACAGCGACATGGAGAGTGGGTTTATATCAGTATTTTGATAAAGAACCTTGTGAGGATATCCATGATTGGATCTATATGATAAGAGAGTTTATTAGAATTCATTATGAGAAGGCGTAATGTAATAGTTGTACCTATAAATGCTATTGTGATCTATGTATTTGTGAATAGTAATGCTATTGTACATGTATGTTATGAAAGACCTATATAATATTGTTGAACTTACTGTATGCTATGTTTTGAATGAAATATGAATTATGTTAGTTATGATATTCTTTTCTTATTACAGTAGTAAAACAAAATGGTAAGAACAAGAAGAGCTAGTTCTTCCAGAGAACCCCAGAATGTTGGAGATGTTAACTAGTTAATTCTAGAATGACTAGAACAACAACAGAAGCTGATCGAAAAAGTATGGGCAGCTCAGGCTAAGAGCGAACAGGAAAAGGATGCTGCCATAGCAGCAGCTGTAGCTGAAGCGGTAGAGAATATCAGACAACCAAAATCTACGAGTACAACAAATACAAAACCAAAAATGGTACAACAGACAGTAGAGCCACCAAGACAGATGGGATATACAGTAGATCCCACTGGCATTCAACAGTAGATGGGTAAATTTTGTAAGCATAGTCTTCCGATATTTGAGGGGACATTTGATATACAGAAAGCGGAGGATTGGATCAGCAGACTAAAGGAGATTTTCAAGGTACTGGATTATCCATCTGAAAGGAAGGCACAGTTGGCAATCTATCAGCTAGAAAGAGATGACAAATAGATAGTGGAAGAACACTGAGCTAGTGTTATAGGCTAGACATATTCCTAACACATGGGAAGTGTTCCTTGAACAGTTTTACGAAAAGTATTTCCCTCAGTCTGTACAGGACAAAAGAGAAGCAGAGTTCCTTGTGTTGAGACAAGGAGAGAAAGAATCCTTTGATGAGTACTTGTCTAAGTTCATCCATCTTTCTTAGTATTCCACTTATCTGTGATAGGTAGATGATGAACGGTGGATGACGGAGAGAATGATAAGGGGCTGAATGTTACTCTCAAAGATAAGATGACTCCCCAACAGTATAACCAGTTCAATAAAGCAGTAGAGGCCTGCAGAATCATTGAGAATAGCCTTAATCATCAGATGCTGATGAGACCAATGAGTAGAGAAACCATTATTACTGGGAGAGTTAGTCAGAACAAAAATAGAGCTGGTGGAAGTGGCTATAACAAAAAGAGAAAAAGACAATGGCAACAGAACCAAAAGCCTAACAGAGGAAACTATAGGGGCAATACAAGTAACAAATACCCGAGGTTTAGAGTGTGCGACGAGTATGGAAAAATTCATGGAGATAGACCGTGTTTGATGGGGTAGAACGTCTGTTACACATACGGGAAACTTGGACATTTTTCCAGGAATTGTCCCCAGGCAGCTAATGATCAAAGGCCATGCACTCAAGGGTGAGTGTTCGTGTTAATAATGGAAGATGAACAGAGATCATTCAAGATGATTCAAGGTATCATCTATCTTAATAATCATTCTGTGATTGCTATGTTTGATTCGGGTACACGTCATTCCTTTGTTTCTTATGAATGTGCTAAACGGTTAGGCCTTACAATTAGCAAGCTGTATTATGCCATATGTGTTATAACCCCTATAAATACTAAAGTAGTTACATTAGATGTCTACCTAAATAGTGCCATTCGATATGAATGTTGTTGCACTACTCTAGACCTAATATGTATGCCATTTCACGAGATTAATGTTATAATTGGATTTAATTGGTTGTCTGCCAATAATGTAATATTGGATTGTAAGAACAAAACTCTAGTTCTTTGTCCACAAGCTACAAATATGAATCCAGAAGTGAAACTGAATTTCCTAACTGAGGCTTAGAAAGATAAATATCTACGGAAGGGATGTCAGGGATATATGGTCTTCTTTTCTATTCAAGCAAAAGTAGAAGAAGGAATTGAAATGATTCTAGTAGTTAAAGAGTTTCCCAAAGTCTTTCCAAAGGAGATTCAAGGATTGCCTCCAGAACGAGAAGTGGAGTTTGCAATCAATATTGTACTTGGAGTGGGACCAATATCCAAAGCCCTATATCGTATGGCTCCTAACAAGATGATTGAGTTAAAGAATTAGATAGAGGAGCTATTAGAGAAGGGTTTCATTCGACCCAGCTTTTCTCTATAGGGTGCTCCAGTGTTATTCGTTAAGAAAAAGGATGATAGTCTCAGACTGTGCATTGACTATCGGGAGTTGAATAAGATTATAGTTAAGAATAAGTCTATTCTCTAAGATTGATCTGAGATCAAGTTATCACCAACTTAGAATCAAAGCAGATGATATTTCAAAGACTACGTTCAGGACTCGATATGGTCATTTTGAGTTCCTAGTAATGCCCTTTGGTATAACGAATGCACTTGCAATTTTCATGGATTATATGAACAGAATCTTCAGGCCTTATCTATATCAGTTTGTTGTGGTCTTCATTAATGATATCCTAGTGTACTCCAAATCTTCTAAAGAGCATGAAGAGCATTTGAGAATTATTTTTAGTACTCTTAAAGAAAAATGACTCTATGCTAAACTTAGTAAATGTGAGTTTTGGCTACAAGAAGTCAAATTTCTCAGTCATGTCATATCCCATGAAAGGGTAGCTGTAGATCCTAGCAAAGTTAAAGCAGTGCTAAGCTGGGAACAACCAAGGACAGTGACAGAGATCAAAAGTTTTCTGGGATTAGCAGGGTATTACAGAAGATTAATTAAGGACTTTTCTCGAGTTAGTCTGCTGTTAAACAAGCTCACCAAAAAGAACCAGTTGTTTAAGTAGGATGAGAAGTGCGAGGCTAGTTTCCAAGAATTAAAGCAGAGATTAACCATGATGCCTATGCTGATTATTCTAGACCCAACTCAGACTTATGTAGTCTATACTGATGCTAGCAAGCAGGGGTTAGGAAGTGTGCTGATACAGCAGGGTTGAGTGGTAGCCTATGCTTCTCAACAACTACAGCCACATGAAGAGAATTATCCTACTAATGATGTGGAGCTTGTAGCGGTAGTTTATGTTCTCAAGATATAGAGGCATTATCTATATGGAGCTACCATAGAACTATAGTTGACCACAAAAGACTGAAGTACCTGCAAGATCAGAAAGAATTGAACATAAGGCAGCGAAGATGGATAGAATTTCTAAAGGATTATGATTTTTAGATCAAGTACCATCCAGGAAAGGCAAATGTAGTAGCCGATGCCTTAACTAGAAAGGTGGTGCAGGTGGCAAGTTTAATGATTAAAGAGCTAGAATTAATAGAAGATGTTAGAGATTGGAGTCCTTTGTACCAAATGCAGACATCAGAAAGTTCTTATGGAGGAACGCATATTAAAGCTTTTATTGAGAATGAGATTAAGGAAGCTTAGAAGTAGGATAAGCTTGCAGCAATTTTTAAGAATAAGCTAGAAAGAGGGGAAACTAAGAATTTTGATGTCTTCCAGGATGGATTATTACGATTTAGGGGATGAGCACACATTCCTGATGCAATGGGATTGAGAGAGAAGATCCTAGATGAGGCATACAAAAGCAAGTATACAGTACATCCAGGTATGACCAAGATGTATCATGATGTTAAGAGCTTATTTTAGTGGCCTGGATTGAAGAAGGATGTTGTAGCTTATGTGTTAAAGTGCCTAACATGTCAGAAGGTGAAAGTTGAGCATCAAAGACCAGCAGGGAAATTCCAACCACTAGAGATACCGGAGTGGAAATGGGACATCATTGCCATGGATTTTGTTGAAGGCCTGCCCATGACTCCTACTAAGTACGATACTATATGGGTAGTAATTGATCGATTGACTAAGTCAGCTCATTTCCTAGCAATCAATAAGAAAGATTCTTTAAAGAAGCTAGCAAAATTGTATGTAAAGGAGATTGTTAGACTACATGGTATCCCAAGTAATATCATATATGACAGAGATAATCTATTTACTTCAAATTTTTGGCAAGCTTTACATAAAAAATGGACACTACTCTCAGATTTAGTACAGCTTACCATCCTCAGACAGATGGTAAATCTGAGAGGACGATTCAAACTCTAGAAGATATGTTAAGAGTTTATGTTTTAGATTTCAAAGGGAGTTGGGATGTCTATCTGCCATTGATAGAGTTTATCTATAACAATAGTTATTAGGCTAGCATTCAGATGGCACCATTTGAAGTACTCTATGGATGGAAGTATAAATCTCCCTTATGCTGGGTGGAGCTGAGCGAAAGGAGGATGTTTAGTCCTGATATAGTAGACTAAACAGTAGCACAAATCAATAAGATCAGAAAGCTATTGTTGATGGCTCAAAGTAGACAAAAGAGTTATACTAATGTTAGAAGGAAGTCATTGGAGTTTGAAGTAGGAGAGCATGTATTCCTTAAGTTGACTCTGACGACAGGAGGTGGACGATCAATCAAGGTGAAGAAGCTGCATCCTAGATGTATTGGGCCATTTTAGATCCTCTCAAGAGTAGGATCAGTGGCTTATAAGTTAGTTCTTCTCCAAATCTCAGCAAGATCCATGATGTCTTCCATGTTTCCTAATTGAATAAGTATATTTCAGATCCATCACATGTGATTGAGCAGGATGATATTACACTATTAGATAACCTAACTTATGAAGTTGGACTAGTACAAATTGTAGATAGAAAGGTCAAGCAGTTGCAAAATAAGCAGATCCCTCTAGTTAAAGTAGTCTGGAAGAGATTAACGGAGAATGAAGCTACCTGAACAATAGAGGAAAGGATGAGAGAAGCATATCTTGGACTATTTTCTTAGTATATGTAGTGAAAATTTTGAGGACGAAGTTTATTTTAAAGGGGAGAAAAATGTTATATCCCCAATTTTCTTAGCTGATGTAACTGTACAGTTTATATGAAATGGACATGAGATTCTTGGAATAAACTGTATCAGATTAAGGAAGGAAAGAGAAGGATTATTGACTAAGGAAAATATAGGGACCTAAACGCAAAGTAGAAAAGGTTAAATGCCAAAAGTTAAAGTAGAAACAAAAGTTGGGCCAAAAGTGGTAATTTCTAAAAGTTTAGGGACCTAAATATAAATATGCAGAAAGTCAAGGACCTAAATGTAATCATAGAAAAGGTCAGCCAGAAAAAGCTTAAGACTATTTGGAAGTATTTCAGTTCCACATTTTATTAGTAAATAGAGGAAGTTAAGCTGGTTAATCTAGCATAATACAGAAATTTTATTAGGGCTCCAGACAGCGGATATTTATTTGATAGTCTGAAAGTTATCTGAAATTTTATCAGATTTTATGGACTTTAGATATAGGTGGGAAAGTTACAGGAAAGTGTGCCCTATAAGGTTAGATGTTATGGTTCTGACAGAACCCCGGAAGAGTTTTGTTCAAAAAGTTATCCCCATATTAGTGAATTTTGACAGGAGTTTGAAAATACCCGTGATCCAATTATGAAACTTATCAGTATGTAAGCCTGGATAGAATGAGATCAGATGTCCTCATATATAGGCCCAAGATCATGTAACATTCTTACTTTTATACGTCTTAGGGACCATTCAGTAGCATTTGGAACCACTTACAAGACCTTGGAAGTCTATTAGCCAAATCTGGAATTTTACTCTTTCTCGGGTTACTGTTCATATGGTATTCCAGATTATGCAACAAACTTCTAAAAATCATAATTAATTATAAAAAATCAAAATGAAGTAGATAACATCTTAAAATTTAAGAGAAAAATAATTTTCAGACCAAAAGATTAGCCAATTAATACAGTTTATTCATTGAAGTTTACTATTCATTTGGTCAAAAACTCTGGAAATAGATTCTAGTCCCTTACTTTGAAAATTCATTTCTCTTGATATGCACATCCAAATAAAACATTCTACTTATACACTTAAAGCTCTGGATATGTTCTACACGCTTGTAAAATTTCATGAAATATTTCCTTTATTTGCTATGTCAAACTGAAGCCACAACAAAACTGCTTTAGGACCTACATTTTTACCATTTCAATTTCCTTTCTTTCACTTTCAATAATTGTTCCAGCATGCATAAGCCATCAAATAAGCTTCTCAATATTCATATACATCATGTACATATGCAATAAGTATTACAAATAGTTTCATCACATAGATGGACACCTTATATAGCATTTACATACATAGATAATCCATAGTTAATTCTAGGATCTCAGTTACTTCTATTCCTTTCTTCCATTCTTTAGCTCTTCTCCATGCATACATTTTCCATCATGCTTGACTTAAATTGGTTGGTTATGTGAGAGTGAGATTCTAGGGAATCTCAGTAGAAAGTATTACCACTTAAATATATAAGATGGATGCTAATGCATGATATGTAATTTCATTAAACTTTCTTTGATTAGTAACATGCCATCATGCTATATACTCTTACATAAAGTGCATGGCCATGGAAACATGTTATTCACAATACATTCACCAACATTCATCATGTCACAACATCATTCAAATAACATATACATGTCAACACATAAGCATACCACATCAAGCATATAAAGATATAAGTTCACTACTTTGCACTTAAGCTTTCCTCTTGATCTTTTGCACTTGTTCTCTAACTTTCTAACCATGAAGCCTTTATGTCAATCACTTTCCAACATATTCTTGGATGTTTCAAGGTCCTAAACACATTCATATTCATCACATAATTCATTAGGACTCATGAACTCCAACCATGTTCAAGACTAACCTTGTTACATTCTTTATTATCATAACTTTCTCTAATCTTCACTAATTCACTTGGCTCTTGAACCAATTGATGTCTTGAATTTAAACTAAATAATTTCATCTTTTGAATCTATTTATGAGCTTAGAATCATGAAATTCCAACTCCTTTATGGCCTTCTGTATAGAACCGAACACATGCACACAATTCTTTCAAAAATTCTCATTTTGATTCTAAGGTTTCCTATACTTGTTTCTCCACTTTACCCCACACAACTTTTCATTTTAAAATCATTGGAGGCATCAAAATCATGAAATTCCAATCACTGTTCAAGTGAATGAACAGTAACTGTGAAGGATTTCAAAAACTATAATCTTGGAATTTCAATGCTTCCAAGGTACAAAACCTTTCCAATCCTACACAAAATCATCATATAAATTCAATGGAAGCATTCAATCATTAAAATTCCATTTCCTTCCCTCATGAATAGTACATAATGAATAGGTTCTATTATGGCAAAGTCAAGAATATCAACTTGATTCAATAACCAATCTCTTAACTAGCTTGTTTAAGCTTCAATCATATGTCTCTAACTTTAATTTCTTCTTTTCCCTTTCATTTAAAGTTTTTGGGCAGCACCACCCCTTAGAGAAAACTCAAATTTTCCCCCATGAAAACCCTAAGTTCAAGGTCCCAAATCAAAAGAAAATAAGCCAGGAGAGATTGCTTATCTTTAATCTCTAGCTTGCTTGAACTTTGGTACCTTGAATCTTCTTTGTCTTGGCTTGAGTTTTCATTTTGCAAGAGTTTCCCTAAGGGTTCATGTGATTCACGTTTTGGTTCATATTTGGTACCTTGTGTCATTTGTTTTCTCAAACTTAATTCTCCTCAGCCATCAATTTTGCATGAACATCCTTTCTACATTATGTGTGTGCATTCATAACTAACCTATTATATCCTCTCCCTCACATCACTTTTTCTTTCCTTTTCTTTCTTCTCTTTATTCCTCCCTTTATTTTTGATTAATCCTACTGCCACACATGCTCTCACTATTGCACACCCAAGGAGGTGCAATTTTCTCGTCTTCTCTCCCTTTTTATTAGTCTCTTCCTTTCTATAAGTTTTTGTCATTCACTATTAGAAAAAAAAATTATGATCGTACTACTTCACGGCTATTAAAAGAAAAAATGCCTTAAAAAAGGTCATGACATATTCATAAATAAATTCGCATTTTATAAACTTTTAACGGCAGCTTTTCATACAAACCGCCTTTAAAATTGACACCAAGAACTTATAATGGTGATTTTTAAAAGAATCATCGTTATAATTCAATCGTTTTGCCTTCTCGCCTTTGCCTCTTCATGCCTTATATGTAGAAAGAAAGTGTACGTCTCTTGCCTCTTCTATTCCCAATGTCTTTAGTCATAATGAGGGAAGGCCAACACATACCTCTTGTGAACTGTCTTTTCCTCAATCTTAAATACCTTTCTATTATACTTTTTGTTCCACTTCCTTTTCCTCAATATGTTTTCTCTTGTTATCATCTTTGTGTTACTATCTTTTTCATTTTTCTTTACATTGCATCCTCTTCAGTCTCTTCTCTTTCCCATTCATAGAAAAAATCCCATTGAAAATGCTGCCACATAGGTTACTCAAAACTCAACAAATATGTAAAGAACTATTTTTTTCTTTGTGGGGACCTACATCAATTTTACCTTGTTTAGCTACATGTTCAGCAATGACTACTTTAAAGGAAATTGAAAGTGTGCATATTTTGAAGAAAAAATATTAATCAAAAAGTCTAATTTATCCAATAAATTAATAGTGCAACAAATTAATAAATACCGTTGGCATACTAGTTTAATGTCTAATTTATTGGATTCAAGAATATATGTTATCTTCAAATAATACGATCAATGCTTTTTTAATCTATCATTCAATTGATTAATTGATATTAATCGATTAACTAATCAATTACTTATCAATAATTAAACAATTAATCCATTAAATCCTTCTTCTTTTCTCTTAAACTTTATTCTATTAAAAACACATTTTCATTGCTTCAAAAACACATCTTTATACTCTTTTGACATCATCAAAACATATACAATATAACAACATGAAGAGAATTTGGTAGATATATATCATGATTGATATATATTTGTATGTTAGTAAAGTTAGTTGTTGAAAGTTGTCACTGTGAACAATAACTCGTGAGGAGGCGGTATCATTTGAGTTGTAATTAAAACTAGTAAATGATCAAATAAATGTACGATATTTTAGAAATACTTAGTTAACATGTCAAACTTCATTTTACACAAAGCATGTCTTATTTCAATGTCCACATAAAGAGAACAGAATTTTCAAATTTAGGAAATAGGAACTATTTTCAAAAGTTTTAACCAAATAAATAGTAATATTTGATGCCAGGTTTGTATTGATTGACTTAGCATTTGGTCTAAGAATTATTTTTCTCTTAAAATTCATTATGTTATCTTCACATATCCTTTTGAACTACTTCATTTAGATTTGTTTAAAATTAGTTATGATTTTTTGAAATTCCTCGCTTAATCTGGAAATACCATATGAACAGTACCCATGAGTTAGAAATTTCTAGATTTTGAAATTGAACTTTAATAATCATAAAAGTGGTTCTAAATACTACAGAATGGTCCCTAAGACGTACAAAAATAAGGTATTACAAGTAGTCATATTGAATTGTGATTTGGTCAGATTGTCATCGTATGATTCATCAAATTAAAAATAATTACACCCTATTAATGTAGTATAAAGCATAACCCTATCGTTCTTCTCAAGGAGCCATTTTTATTGGAATCCTAGCAAATTAGTGACAAAAGCATTGAAAACCTGAGTGAAAGTAAAATTGGTTTTGGGTTTGATTAATTTTTTATGCAATAAAATAAGGGTGTAGTAAAGTAAATATTGTTTTTATTAAGATGGAAAATGAGTAGGTTGTGAAAGAAATATGTTGAGAAAGAATCTTGATGATGGAAACCTTTCTGTCGTTGCTCTTAATATGATATAGGAATTTTAAAATTATTAAGTCTGAAATGAAACCTTAATCGATCAATTGAGTCTAGAACATTAACATTCCTTAAACTCCTTTGATCAAATCTAGTTCAAAAATCATTAATGCACTATTAAAAAACACTTAGCGTGTAATTAAATCAGATGATGAAAATGCCCTCTAATGATCATCGATCAAAAACTATAGATTTCAAGCAATCGAATCAGTTAGCAATGATCGTTGATAAAAGCCCAATTATCCATAAATCAAAATTGAAATATTCATATTAAAACCAATATTCAAATCATCCAAATTCAATTACAAAACCTAATATGAGAATAATCGATCGATATTCAATCCTTACTCATACAATGAAAATCCTAGATCTAGGAATTCCAAAACATGAAAAAGGTAAGATTAAAACAGAAAACTCCCAAGTGCAGTATAATCCATGAGCTCAAGATATGCGATCCATCACCAAGAGACTAAAGATTTAGCCTCTCATGACTCCTACTATGCTACAATTGCTGCTCAGATATTATGCCATAAAGAAAACAAAAAAATTATGATGGAAAGATGAATGATAGAAGATGTGTGTAGGTTATGGAGAGAGAGTTGAGAGAATGTTTGAGTTTACTTTTTTGCCATATCAGGTAAAAAACCAGCCTCCCTTGTGTCTGTGGCTTACCTTCCCTTTTAAAGCTAGAATGACCTAATAAAAAACGTGCAACTTCACTGATTCTCTTATTTGATCGCAACCTAATCCTATTTTTGGTCGTAACCTGTGAACATTGAAAAACTTCCTAAAAGAAGTGAGGTCACGACCTATGGACACTTTGGTCGCGATTAAAGAGCATAGAAGCTAAATTCCTTGATTTGATTCTCATTGTGTTGTGATTTCTTTTCTGCTCACATTAGTCCTTGGTTCTCCTCCAAAATACCTGTAATTCATAATCAAAACTCACTGTAAAACTCCAACTAGTTACTAAAGAACAATGATGATGTCAGATTGTTAGGGTTTGATCCATCAAAATAAAGTTTATTGTGTTGGAAATCGTGCCCTAGGGGCCAATCATTGTCTTATGAACATTGATTTATGAATTTATTAATTGTGTTATCATATTATTTGCATGTTTACTATGATGACCATCCTTGAATAATTCATGATCTTATCCTAAATGTCCCTGGGCGGTCATCTATATGGGAGCACAGATGAAATAAGACCAGTATGACTTTGAAGATATATAGAGATATAAATTAGAGTTATAGGCACATGTAAGAGTATAAGGTGTTAGACCGATCCGCTATGAGAGAACTGCATGGGTAACGTCATAAGCTTCTCTCATATATAAACCATGTCAATATGCCCTTTGACCTGAGATCATCATGGATTCCTACATGACAAACGCTCAGCTTTGACCTAGTCAAAAGTCACTTTTGACAGAGTGATCATAAAGACTATGTTCAGGTTTAGTGGTTTTTCATGCGGAGGAATGTGAATGGTCAAGATGGAATTTGTCCCTCACATTCGTAGAGAGATGTTACTTGGCCCCTCGATGAGTGAGTTTGAGAAATATATGACCATACTGTAATAGAAAGGTAGTTCTATTTCTACAGTCAGACTACTCAGGGATCGAGAAAGTAACGGTCAGGAATAGGAGGATGACATTATCCATGCCTCAACCATGACCAAAATATCGCGTGACAAAAGGGACATGATATGGTTGTATAAAAGGTTACATCATTTAACGATCCTCATATAATTTGGGTAGTCATTATGTCTTGCTAGAGACCACTTGCGACTTGTGGGCCAGTATAGCAAATGGCCCACTGCCAACTTTATATGGGCCTACAGGGTCGCACACAAAATAGCCCAACATGAGCTATGATGTCCAGATTCATTGAATCTAAGACATGTCCAAATTCAATGAATGATGCAGGGTGGATGTATATATTTATTTATATTTATATTCATATATATATAAATTCGTATATATATATTATATATAAGAAATATATGAGATTTAATTTATAAGGATAAATTAAATCTCTATCACGTTTGAATTTGAAATTCAAATTGATAGGATATCTCATATAAGAGATATTTATAAGATTTAATTTATAAGGATAAATTAAATCCCTATCACGTTCGAATTTGAAATTCAAATTGATATGATATCTCAAATTTGATTTATGAGAATAAATCAAATATAGTTCAATCTCATCTTTATTTAAAGTTAAATAAATAGGTAATTAAATCTGTGGGACAGATTTAATATTATTTATTTAATTAGTTTCTTATAAAATTATACAATATATGATATTGTATTAATTTCGGAATTAATATAAGATTAACTCCAAAATCCAATTCGGTAGAGAGAAAAACGCATAGCATCCTATATATCTGATTTTAGGAGCTGCATTTTAGTAACACACACATAGAACATAGAAAGGCCGAAAGGGAATCTGGAAAAGGTTTGCAGATAAGAAACTGCTGAAATAGAGACGGAGATAACGGATTCTTAAGAAAGCCTTGGAGGGACAAGAGACGCTAGCACGTCGTTCATGGTTAGAACGCTGTTCGTGTGGATACCAGTAGAGAAGCCGACCTGAGTCATCGACTTCTTACGATTGGAAAGGGAGCACGAGCCGCAGAGAGAAGCTGTGAACGTCGTGACCAGAAGCTGTGGAAGACACTGAGGAACACTGAGGGTAATGCTTCTTCCCACTTGACTTAAACACATACGGTAGATCCTGGCAAGGAATGGAAAATTTTTTAAATTAATTTCTGCTGCGTGTCTTCCAATTCCTTACATATTGCACCCAATATAATGTAGTATAAGGCACAACCCTATCGCTCTTCTCGAGTAGCATTTTATGTGGAAACCTAACAGATTATATGTCAAAATCAATGAAAGACCTGAGTAGGGATAAAATAGTTTTGGGGGTTTTAGTGATGGATGTAATAAAAGTAGGGTGCGGAAAAGTAAATATTTTTAAATTTTTGCTTAAGATGAAAACAAGTTGGTTTGTTTGAGAAATATGTTATGAAAGACTCTTGATGATGAAAATGTATCTATCCTTGCTCTCACGTTAAAATTGGAGTTTTGAAATCACTAAGTCTCAAAGAAAACCTCAATCAATCGATTGAGTCTAGAACCCTAATTTTTCTTAAACCCCTTTGATTAAAGCTAGGTCATCCTGCTCAATCACATGTGATGGGTATGGAACATACTTCTTCAACTGGGAAACATAGAAGACATCATCTATCCTACTGAGTTTTGGAGGGACAACTAACTTGTAAGCCACTGATCCTATTCTTGTGAGGATCTGAAATGGCCCAATGTATCTAGGACACAACTTCTTCACTTTGATTGATCATCTGGCTCCTGTAGTTGGAATTAACTTAAGGAATACATGCTCTCCTTCTTCAAAATCCAACAGCTTCCTTCTGACATCCGTATAACTTTTTTATCTGCTTTGAGTCGTCAGCAACCTTTTCTTAATCTTATCAATTTATACTATTGTCTTATCACTATATCAGGACCAACTATCCTTCTTTCGCTCAACTCCAACTAACACAAGGGAGATCTACATTTACATCTGTAAAGTACTTTAAATGGGGCCATCTGAATACTAGCCTGATAACTGTTGTTATATGCAAATTTTATCAATGGCAGATAGACATCCCAACTCCCTTTGAAATCCAAAACACATGCTCTCAAAATATCCTCTAGTGTTTGGATCATTCTCTCAGATTGACCATCTGTCTGAGGATGATAAGCTGTACTAAATCTGAGAGTAGTGTCCATTTCTTTATGCAAAGCTTGCTAAAAATTTGACATAAATTGAGGATCTCTATTAGATACAATACTACTTAGGACACCATGTAATCTAACAATCTCCTTTACATACAGATTTAATGGCTTCTCAAGAGAATCTTTCTTATTGATTGCTAGGAAATGAGCCAACTTTGTCAAACGTTCAATTACTACCCATATGGTATCATGCTTAGTAGGATTCATGGGTAGTCTTTCAACAAAATCCATGGCAATACTGTCCCATTTTCACTCAGGTATCTCTAGTGGTTGTAACTTCCCTGCTGGCCTTTGGTGCTCAGCTTTTACTTTTTGAAATGTTAAACACTTAGATACATAAGCCACAACATCTTTCTTTAATCCATGCCACCAAAATAAACTTTTAACGTCATGATACATCTTGGTCATACCTGGATGTACTGTATATCAGCTTTTATGTGCTTCATCTAAGATCTTCTCTCTTAGTCTCGTTGCATCTGGAATATATGATATTCCCTTAAACTGTAGTAATCTATCTTAGGAGATATCAAAATTTTTAGTTTCCCCTCTTTCCAGCTTATTCTTGAAAATTGCTGTAAACTTATCATGCTCTTGAGCTTCTTTTATCTTATCCTCAACGAAAGCTTTAATCTGCGTTCCTCCATAAGAGTTTTCTGCTGTCCGTATTTGGTATAAAGAACTCCAATCTCTAACATCTTATATTAATTTCAACTCTTTGATCATTAGACTTACCACCTGCACTACCTTTCTACTTAAGGCATCAGCTACCACATTTGCTTTTCTTGGATGGTACTTAATCTAGAGATCATAATCTTTCAAAAATGTCCATCCATCTTCGCTGCCTCATGTTCAATTCTTTATGATCTTGGAGATACTTTAGGATTTTGTGATCACAGTACAGTTCTATGGTAGCTCTATATATATAGTCTCCATATCTTGAGAGCATATACTATCGTTGTAAGCTCTAGATCATGAGTGGGATAGTTTTCTTCATGTGGCTTTAACTATCGACAAGCATAGGCTACCACTCGACCCTGCTATATTAATATATATCCCAACCCTTGCTTGCTAGTATCAGTATTAACTATATAAGTTTGAGTTGGGTCTAGAATAATCAGCATAGGAGTCGTGGTTAATCTCTACTGGTTCTTTCTAGTCAGCTTGGTTAACGGCAGAGCAATTCAAGAAAAGTCCTTAATAAATCTTCTATAATACCTTGCTACAGGAAACTTCTAATCTCTGTCACTGTCCTTGGCTGTTCCCAGTTCAATATTACTTCAACTTTGCTAGGATCTATAGCTACCCCTTCATGGGATATGACATGATCGAGAAATTTGACTTCTTCAAGCCAAAACTCACATTTACTAAGCTTAGTATAGAATAATTTTTCTTTAAGAGTACTAAGAACAATTCTCAAATGCTTTTCATGCTCTTCTGCAGATTTAGAGTATACTAGAATATCATCAATGAAGAGCACAACAAATTGATCTAGATAAGGCCTTAAGATTATGTTCATATAATCCATAAAAATTGCAGGTGCATTCGTCATACCAAAGGGCATCACTAAAAATTCAAAATGATCATATCAAGTCCTGAAAGCAGTCTTTGAAATGTCATCTACTTTAATTCTGAGTTAGTGATAACCTGATCTCAAATCAATCTTGGAGAATAAACTTGCTCCCACCAACTGGTCTAACAGGTCATCAATCTGTGGAAGAGGGTACTTATCCTTAACAGTAATCTTATTCAACTCCCTATAGTTAATGCATAGTCTGAGACTACTATCCTCTTCTTAACGAACAACACTGGAGTACCCCACAGGGAAACATTGGGTCAGATGAACCTCTTCTCTAAAAGATCCTCAATCTGCTTCTTTAGTTCAATCATCTCATTGGGAGCCATACGATATGGGGCTTTGGATACTGGTCCAGCTCCAGGTACAATGTCAATTGCAAACTCCACCTCTCGTTCTAGAGGTAACCCTTGAATCTCCTTTGGAAAAGCTTTCAAAAATTCCTTAACTACTAGAATTGTTTCAATTCCTTCTTCTACTTCTATTTGAATAAAAAAGAAGACCATATATCCTTGACATCATTTTTATAGATATTTATCTGCTTGAGTCTCTATTATGAAATTTAGTCTCACTTCTGGATTCATGTATGTGACTTGTGGAAAAAGAACTAGAGTTTTGTTCTTACATTACAATATCACATTATTAGCAAAGAACCAGTTCAGTCTAATTATGACATCAATCTCATGGAAAGGCATGCATATTAGGTCTAGAGTAGTGCAACAATGCTCATATCGAATAACACTATTTAGGCAAACATCTGATGTAACTACTCTAGCATTTGTAGGGGTTATTACACATATGGTGTAATGTAACTTGCTAATTGTAAGGCCTAAACGTTTAGTACATTCATAGGAAATAAATGAATGACTTGCACCCGAATCAAACATAGCAATTACAGAGTGATTATTGAGATATATTGTACCTTGTATCATTTTGGGTGACCTTTGAGCATCTTCCCTTGTCAGTGCGAACACTCGTCCTTGCATCCATGAACTTTGATCATTCATTGCCTGAGGACAATTTCTAGAAAAATGTCTAGGTTTTTCACATGTGTAATAGACATTTTGCCCCATCAAGCACGACTGACCACTAGGACTTTTCTCACACTTGTCACATATTCTGAATCTTGAGTATCTATTGCCTGTATTGCCTCTAAAGTTCCCTCGAGTAGGCCTTCTATTATGCCACTGTCTCTTCCTCTTTCTATAATAGCCACTACCACTAGCCATATTTCTATCTTTACTAGTACTTGCAAGAACAGTATTCTCTCTGATCACTGGTCTCATCAACATTTGATGATTTAAACTGTTCTTAATTATTCTATAGGCCTCCACTACTTTATTAAACTGGCTATACTATTGAGGAGTCATCTTCTCCTTCAGAGTAATATCCAGTCCCCTTATCATTCTTTCCGTCATCCAATGCTTATTATCCACTTGCCACAGATAAGTGGAGTATTTGGAAAGACAAATGAACATAGTTAGATATTCATCGAAAGATTCCTTTTATCCTTGCCTCAGTACAAGGAATTATGCTTCTCTCTCATCCCGTAACGACTGAGGAAAATACTTCTCATAAAATT
This sequence comes from Leucaena leucocephala, assembly GCA_037074615.1. NCBI lineage: Eukaryota > Viridiplantae > Streptophyta > Magnoliopsida > Fabales > Fabaceae > Leucaena > Leucaena leucocephala. Next base: position 17,673,740 of record CM073515.1, on the reverse strand, counting down.
ACTTAAGAAATACTTCCCACATAATAGGAATGTGTCTAGCCTATAACAATAGTTTGGTGTTCTTCCACCATAGATCTGCATCCCTTTTCAGCTAATAGATTGCCATATGGGCTTTACTTTCGGATGCACAATCAAGCACCTTAAAAATCTTATCTAGCTGGCTAATCCAATCTTCTATTTTCTAGACATAAAACGTCCCCTCAAACATTAAAGGACTGTGCTTATAGAATTTGTTCATCCAATATTGAAGGCTAGTAGAACCAACCACTTGCTCCATCTGTCTAGGTGGCTTTGCTGTCTGTTGCACCATTTTTGGTTATGTATCAGTTACACCTGCAAATTCTGGATGCCTCATATTCTTTACTACCTCTACCACAGCTGCTGCTATGGCAGCGTCTCTCTCCTAATCACTTCTTATCTGAGCTGCTCACATTTCTTCAATCATTTTCCGTTGTTGCTCTAATTGTTCTAAAATTAGATGATTAATGTCCCCAGTATTTTGGGATTCTCCCAAGGAAATAGTCCTTCTCGTTCCAACCATTTTATTTTACTATCCAAATAAGAGAGGAGTATGATAATCAACATAACTTATATTTCATTCAAAACATAACGTACAATAAGTTCAGTAACATTACATTGATCTTTCATACATAATATAAGTACATGCACAATATCATCATCATCATTGTTCATAAGTACATAAACCACACTAGCATTCATAAGTACAACTACCCTTTCTTATAAGTGAACCAAATAAATTATTCTACCATGAAGATCCAATCGGGAATGCTTTCATAGGGTTCTTCTTTAAAATATTGATCCAAACCTACTCTCCAAGTTCATGTAAGAGGCAAAATATCATCCATAATGTTAGTCCAGTCTTCAAGGGTAAGGGTATCTAGATCAAAAGCTTTATAGGCCTCCCTTACTCTGGTTATAAAGTCCGTATAGATTCTGTAATCTTGTTATACTTCCCTGACCAACTATCTTCCTAGGTCATACAATTGCCTAGCTAGCTCCACAACTTTCTCGAATCGTTCTTCAATCATATTCTTCCCTGGGGCTAGCTCTATAATATTGTTGTTGTCTAGGTATATCTCCATAATTGGTGTCTTGGTTCTACTAGGATCTAGGATATTAGTCTGATATAGTAAACGGCTAGGTCCAAGAATATCAGTTAGGTTGGGTACTTAGTTAGGATCAGGAATATCTACCTCAATAGACTGTCTATAGGTAGGTTCTATAGTACCCACAGTATAGGAATGATCCTCATCAAACAATACTTCCTGGGGGTATATTATGTCTCTATCATCCCCCTGAGCTACATTCCCTTATATACTAGGGTCAACTTCTTCTGGAGGTACATCATTAATAGGAGAGGCTGGGATAGGTTCCTTAGATATATTATCATTTGATGCATTATCTATTTTATTAGAAAATCAATTGAACTAATTACATAGCCTTTCTTAGAAAGATGCATTTTCAAAAGATTGCTTCTCAGGTACTATTCATTTGGTAATCCAAAACATGTACCTAAATTTGAAAATTCATAATTAAATGTAGAAAAATCAAAATAGGGTGGTTCTAATTTCCAATGAAAGCTCTTCCATTTAAATTTCAAGAAAAAATGTAAAACTGAGGTTTCATTGTCCTAATAAAATCATTTTATTCGTTGAAAAACACTATTCATTTGGTAAATCTAGAAGTTTCAGTTTCTTTATCTTAAATTCAAAAATTCATTTCTCTTTTGTTACTTGTCCAAATGAACTGTGTTACCTATGGATTTAAATCTCCAGACATGATCTTTAAGCTCATAAAATTTCATAGAAAAATTCATTCATTTACCATATGAAATTAACATCAGAACATTATGCCTCCAGTTGGTCACTTTATCTTAGTTCCATATTTTAACTTCAACTTAGAAAACTCATAATAAATCGAATACTTAACCAATTAAGGCATTCTTAGTGTTCATTTAAATATCTATATCTTAGATATTATCATACCAATTTTAAAGTTCAAACTCATTGGTTATGGCATCGTAAACATCATCACAAAGTCACAGACTCAGAATACAACTGCATGATCATACACTATGCATCCCACCATATCTTTCCATAGTTTCAAATAACCAATATAATTTTTTATAGAAATTCAACCATCCATATTTACCCTTTTTTCTTGAGAGGTTCGAGCACCTATGACATGGTTATGCATATGGAAGGAATGAGATTTCATGGAAATCCCAATATCAAGTCATACAAACTATAATATCATGCATGATTAATTGGATGCTTAACATATTATCATGAGATGGGAGATACTTCATAATAATACATAAGAAAACTCTAACATGAATATTTTCATGACATTAGTTGCAAGGAGTTGCAATCATTCATACTTCATTCTCAACACGATGGCATAATCTCAAGCTCAACCAAACATCATAACTAACAAGCAAGCATACAATCAAGCAAACATGAAACTATAGTTAGGTATTCTAGCTACCTATTTAGCTATCCTTGACAAAGTCTTCTTGAGATTATTTTCTTCCTTTAAAAATGTCAAAACCTAGCTATTACAAAATAACATCAAGTTACAACAACCTAACAACAATTCCAAGACTAAGTTTTCAATAACTTCCATTTTTTTCTATTTTATGTTCCATACTTCCATCTTTCTAAAGTAAATTATCATGGTTCATCTCCACATAATTTTTCATGTATAATCCAAATATGAAACCAGAATTTCCAAAATCAAAACACCCTATGAGCTGCTGTACAGAACTGAAGTGACCCCTTAATTTTTCAAAATTCACATTTTGATTCCACTACTTCCAATACTTGTTCTCCTACTTTATCCCCACACAATTTTCCATTTTAAAATCATTGAAAGCATAAAAATCATGAAATAGTGTTTCGTACAGTAGCAGCCAAGAACACAAAACCCTAACTACATGCATGCTTGAATTTCCAAGCTTATGCCACTTGATTTTAGCTTGTTTAAGCTTGTCTAAACTATCCATAACATAAAACTCATATTCTTATCACATATGGACAGTACTTGTAGCAGCACCCATAAGAGAAATAAGTCACAAAAACTCCTTAAAACTAAGAGCTAACTTGCTAGGTTAAAGTCTAAGAACAAAGGAGCTAGTTACCTTGCTTGTTGCTCCAAGTTGTGTGCTTCTTTCTAGCTTCACATGAAATTTGGCCAAAGGTTCCCTAAGGTACCATGCATGCCGAATCCAATCTGGTTTAGGGGGTATTTATAGAAAATCTTGGGTGGAAATGAATGGCCAATATTAGTTTGGTTACTATTTGATCTAACGGTCCATATTTAATCTTAAACCAAGCTTGCCCTAGAAGCCTTAAGCTTGACGCCATGCATGACATCATTTAGGGCCATGTTTGGCTAAAAAAAAGGTAAATATACTTATAGAAAAAATTCTAGTACAGTCTGGTACTGATCAGAATAGTTTCACAAAAATCAGACTGTTTTATGTTCCGAATTTTTATAATATTCCAAAATATCTATTCTATCATGGAAACTAGTGTCTAGGTTCCTCATACCATTGACATTGTTAGACTGTGTTTTTATCTGCTAACGATCCCTTGTGAAATGACCAAAATACCCATTGTTTCACTTTCTTATACTATATTAACCCTAAGGGCATAATTGTCATTTCACACCTCTTTATACTACACCAGGGCATATACTGGCTCTAACTAATCATCTTTATACTATCTTGGCTATTTTTGGCCTGTCCATAATGAGCAAAATGCCCTCCATCCATCACTGGTACAATCTGGCTATACAGGGGCATTTTTATAATTTCACACTTTTCCTGTGTTGCTCTAGACCCTGGCTCACTTAACTGTCTCACCACCTTATTAGGCCTCTTGGGACGCCATTTAGGCCATAGTATTGGTCTATTACCTTTATATCATAAGTCCCAAGGAATCTCTCCCGACCGTATTTGTCGGGTATTTTATTCCACTGTAAAATTCTGTAAAAATTCTACAGGATCCCTTTTCTGACTCTGTCACTTTTATAAATTCTTATAAGAAAAGTAACCTAGCCCTGACCCAGTAGAACGCTTAGCTAAAAGTTACTCAAGCAAGAGTAGCCCAATGATGGGTAACCCCTAGGAATTAATAACAAATGGTGTAAATGTCATAAAAATTTGGCATAGATATACAAAGTTATATAAGATAGTAAGAATAGTTAAGAAGAGCTAGAAAAGTCAAGAAAATATTATGAAATGAATGGGATATTTTTCTAAGAGAAACTCTTCATCAAAGAACGAATAGAGATTTAACCCTAAAATTTCGATGATGACATTTATTTTAAAGGGAGGAGAAATGTTATATCCTGATTTTTAGACGTAGAAGCCCAGTATATAACCTGAAAGAGGTAGTCTACTAGGCCCTGTGGAGTAGAAGTACCATAAGTATACAAATAATGTTTAAGGACTAAATTGCAAGTAAGTGAAAGTTCAAGGACTAGATTGTAAATAGTGAAAGTCCCTGGGGGTATAATGGTCATATTAAAGAAAGAGAGGGACTAAACTAAAAAGTCTAAAAGTCCCAAAGCAAAAAATGAAAGTAGAGACAAGTTGTGGGCCATTAAGTACAATTATGAAAAGTTGAGGGACTAAAGTGTAATTTCTAAAAGTTTCTAAGGGCAAAATAATAATTATAAAAAGTTGAGCTGGAAGAGGCTTAGAATTGCCTGGAAGAATTTAAATCCTAAAACTCATCAGTAGATAGAGAAAATTATGCTAGTTAATCTAGCATAATACAGGAATTTTATTGAAGTTCTAGATTTATCTGATAGTCTGAAAGTTATCTGAAATTTTTATTAGATCTTATAGACCTCAGATATAAGTGAAAAGTTATAGGAAGGTATGCCCTATGATACCAAATGTCATGGATCTGATAGAACCTTGAAAGGAATTCTATAGAGAAAATTATTCACGTTTTAGTGAATTTTGATGGGAGGTTGTGAACGCCCGCAATCTGATTATGAAACTTAGTAGTAAGTAAGTTATGGCTGAATGAGCTCAGATGATATCATAGAGAGGCCCATGATGATGCCAAGTAAGGTCCAAACCCATGATATCGGTTCATGGGTCAAAGGGGCCAGTGTCCAGAAAAAGTGTAAAATGACAAAAATACCCCTATGTTGTAAAATAATTAAATAATGGGTGAAGGGTATTTTGGTCATTTGATTAAGGTTAGACAGTCAAGGAAGGTTATCTAGATAGTTGACCAAGGTCAAAAAATACTCTGACAAGGTATGAAAAGACAATATTGCCCTAGAATTATTCAAGGAAATAAAGAGTAACTAAGGGCATTTTAGTAATTTGCTAAGGGATGTTTCTTGGGAATCAAGCCACTAGAGTGTTTGAGCTTAATTAGAGGCCAAGATAGCATTCCAAGGTTCAAAAAATGTGGCCCAAGAGTTATGTGGGTCCAAGTGTTATTAAAATAATATTTTAGTGATTTTCAATAAAGTATAGTTACTCGGTTAAAGATAGAACTTGGAAAAATGATCAGATAGAACTTTAAACTCATCTAAAACCATAAGGTGGCATGAAAAGTATCCTCATGGGACCCACAAGGTGCCACATGGCATGAGTCTAGGGAAAGAAGAAAAAGCTAAGGACATGTGGCACAATCTTAGCCGTTCATTTCGGGACAGGACTCTGGTATTCTTTAGAAACACTGAGTCAGCTGGTGAGGTATCTCGAGGGCCCCACTATTGCACCACCTAAGCATGTAAGGTGACTATGGATGATGTCATTTTTGATGAGTCATCTAGGATGATGATGCCATCTTGATGATGTAAGCAAGGCTTCTTGAGGAAGCTAAGTGATATGAGACGTTCATCGTGATTCGATCTGAGCCATCCATTCCACCTCCTTCCAACTATAAATACCCCACCCCTTCCATTCCATGCCACAACTAATCAAAGAAAAAGGAGAGAAAGAAGAGAGAAAGAGAGAAAGAGAGAAAGAAAGAAAGAAAGAGAAAGGAAGGAAAAAGGAGGAGTTCTGACGGAGTTAGGAGCAATCCAAGGAACTTAGGGACTTGGCAAGCTTAGGAATAAGGCAAGTAATTTATTCTAGTACTTGCTCTAATAAATTATAGGATTGTTCTTATGAATTTAATAATTAGAATAGAGAATATCTCTCTTGATAAGATTAGCCGTGGATATAAAGAAAGTTAGGGGATTATTAGATTAAGGGTATTACTTTAAGTTAAACTTGAGTTAAGTAGAGCTACACTGGATAGGATAATAATAAAAATATTATTATGCTATGTATAGGCTCTGACCTATGAAAAGAAGGAACCTTAGAGCAAAGGCTAAGAGCTAGAGGAAAGGCTACACGTCAGGTAGTAAACTTACGTACTTGTATGCTTATATTGCTTGGATGTTTTATGTAATATGTACTTAACTTGATAATGTGAAGCATGTATGATTAAGTAATGCTCTGTTTCTTTTTATGCTATGGCTATATGTTATAATTAAGGAACATGGAAGCATGTATGTTATCATTATGCAAGTGTGATCATTAAATGCACACATAGTAATATCAAGCATATAGTTGCATACATTGTATATATGGTTTCCGTTTGCTACTGAGATTTCCCCATAAATCTCACCCCTTGCATATCAATCCAATCATAGCAGGTCTTCTCAAGATGGAGGAGATGAAGATGCATGAAGAGAAGTTAAGAATTATTTAGCATGATTGATATGTGATTGATGTATGTTATAAATATGTATATAAAGTTGGGTGCTAGAATTTGCCACTATGAACAATAACTCGTGGTGAGTCATTAGTAATTGAGCTATAATTAGAAATAGTAAACAATTTAATAAATGTATGATATTTTACCAGTAAATAGTAGACATACCGAGCTTTGATTTGATATATAGAATGTCTCATTTGGATGTCTACACATGGGGATATGATTTTTCAAAGTTGGAACCAAAAATGCTGGAATAAGGGAAGGACGCTAAATGAACAGTAAAATTAAAGTGTAAACCGACATTTACATGGTCATGTATTAGTCAACAAGTTATGTTTTCCTAAAAGATAATTAAGTTAGCTTTGTGTAGCAATTTAAATCACTTTATTTTAATTTTTCTAAATTTAATTATGATTTTTTGAAGTCAGGTCACTTCTTTGGAATTTACATAGTGAACAATACTCAGTAGAGTAAAATTCCAAATTGTGTAATTTGACTTCAATGACCTTAAAAGTGGTTCAATATGCTACCATTTAGTCCCTGATCAATCCCTTTGTTTGATTGCTATTGTGGAACATTAGTATGCCTATTTAGTTAATTTTATTGAGACTGGCCTAATCCCACCTCATTTGTCTAAGTTTCAGGCCCAAAAGTTCAAGAGTGAATCCAAATACTTCATTTAGGACAAGCCTTTTATATGGAAGTTGTGCTCAGATCAGATATTAAGATGATGTGTGCTAGACTAAGATCATAAATTAGTTTTGGAAGCTTGATATTCATGGGTTTGTGGTGGTCATTTTGGGAGAAAAGGACTGCACGTAGGGTCATTGACTCTAATTTTTATTAGCCCTCCCTTTTTAAAGATGCTTTTGAGTTTTGTAGAGCCTATGATAAGTGCCAGAGATTTAGGGGGATTAGAAAAAGGCATGGGATGCCACAACAACCTATTCTGTTATGTGAGATTTTTGATGTATGGGGAATAGGTTTCATGGGCCTTTTTCCACCTTTAGCAGGATTTCATTACATTTTATTAGCTGTAGACTATTTGTCTAGGTGGGTGGACACCATTCCTACAAGACTAGATGATGCCCAAACAGTCTCCAAGTTTCTAAGATCTCACATATTTAGTAGATTTAGAGTACCTAAAGCGCTAATCAGTGATCAAGGCAACCATTTTTGCAATAAGTTAATCAATTGCTTGTTGGCAAAATATGGTGTCACTCATAAAGTCTCAACCCCATACCACCCTTAAACCAATGGTCTTGCAAAGGTTTCTAATAAGGAAATTAAGCATATTTTAGAGAGGATTGTTCAGCCATCCAACAAGGATTGGAATTTATGACTTGACAATGCATTGTGGGCGCACAAAACAACTTTTAAAACACCTCTAGGAATGTTTCCTTATAGGACAATTTTTGGGAAAGCTTGTCATATGCCTGTGGAAATAGAGCATAAAACATTCTGGGCAGTGAAAGCCTACAATGAAGACCTTGCAAAAGCTAGTTCAGAGAGGTTGTTGTAGATTCAGGAGTTAGAAGAAATTAGATTAGATGCCTACAACAGCTCTGAAATTTATAAGCAGAAAACAAAGTTAATCCACGACACTCACATTCTGAGAAAGAGTTTTAAGGAGGTTGATAGAGTATTAAAGTACCAAGCTAGGTTCAAGTTCAAACATGGAAAATTCAAAACTAGCTAGGAAGGACCTTACACAGTTGTTAAAGTCCACGACTTCGGGATGATTGAATTGAAAGAGGAGGCAACGGGCAAAATCTTCTAGGCCAATGGGCACTATTTGAAACTTTATGAGGAACTTGCTCAGTCGCCTTAAGGCCAGGTTGTCCCTTTCCTATCTCTTATATTTTATAAATTTATATATGTTTGACATGCCAGTTTGGTGATTGGAAAGGGATGAACCAGTAGAAGTAGTAATTGTTAATTTTTCTGTTTGATGCTTTAGTAGGGTAGTTTTCATTTTCTATTTATTTCTTTTTATTCTAGGCTTCTTTCTATTTTGAATACCCCCGTTCCTGTCTATATATCGTTTACTCACTTATTGTTCCCTCTGGAGTTTCCACACTCACATGCATGATCTTAACTTACCCATCTTGTCATCTCTGCCTTACTATTATTAGTTTGCATGACCTACATATGACTAGGTGCTAAATTGTTAATTTGCATTAAGTGATTAGGCTACCTGCTATTTTACAGCTACATTTGATCGGTTCTATAAAGCGATTGTGATATTTTTTGCTTTAGTTCTATTGATAGTAAGGACACTGTCAAGTTTAAGTGTGGGGGAAATGTCTTTGCTTTTGTGCTACTCAATGTGACATTCTTCGATTAATCCAATCTTTCATCACAAACTTTTTGTTGTTGATCTTAACATGTGATAAATTGCTGAAAATTGGATCCTCGCTTTAAACTTTGTTGATAACTGGAAAGGTTTTAGCATGAAAAATCATTTTTGGACTTTGACAATTACCACTCAGTAGTCTCTGTGAAAAATAGTCACGACATACTGGCTTTTAGGTCATGACCTATAATAAAACTTTGGACTTGGTTTGCTCTCTGTGACCTACAGTCGCAACCTATGAACATAGTGGTCGCGACAATAACTCCCTATTGATTTGAGTCACAACATACCTACATGGTCGTGATTATTTCTCTCTATGTGTCTGTATCGCAAAAGATACACCCGGTGGATGCTACTAAATATTTTGAAAGTCCTGAGCATGCATCCTTATGACAAGTGGTTGTGACCTTCACTGTTCTACGTCATGACCATTTGAAAAATCTCCAATTACCTTCTCTTTACCTTGTGTAAAGCTATATAGAAGGATCCCTTTTGAACTATCAAGATTTTTTCACAAATGACTCATTGTTCCCTTATTTCAAAACCTTTTTTAGCTCCTAGAAACCATTGCCCCACTTGAATTTTTTAAAATATCTTGGAAATTGAATTTGAAAACATCTAAGCCTTTGTTGTTACATTTGGATTATCACATGGTTCTAAGTGATTACTTTGAAACTTGTAAATCATCGTTTAGAGGGTTTTCAGTTGTGATAAGTGTTTTAATGCCTTGTGAATGATGAATATTGTTTGAGACTTTAGTTTATGAGCAAGTAGATCAAAATCTTTGTTGAAAGGATTCTTAGCCTTAAATTCTATATTGAGTGATTATTCAATTGGTTTATATTCTCCAGAACTTGTCTTGGCTCTGAGTTTAGAATTACTTGTGCATTTATGAATTAAACATGATAGAGGCATTCTTTCTAAACCTTTTTATCCCAAACACAAGCCCACTACATATAACATCCTTAGTCACCCCTCTTGAGCCCATCACCTTTTCTTTTCATCATTCCTATAGAAAGTTATATGTGCATAAATATAATTTTGAAATAGTTGTTATTGTGTTGCAACTTTCATGAATGAGGTGTCAAACAAAAGAAGAGAAAAGAAACATATTGTACTAAAAAAGAGAGAGAAAGTGCAAGAAAAAGAAAACAAAAGGAAGAGAGAAGATGGCACCATTATTAATTCTTATTAGCACAATTACCACAGCTACATCCCTAGAGACATAAATTCATATTCATTGTTGAATGCATATAGTACTTTCTACTCTTCATATTCCATTCCATGTAGCCTATCTCTATTATTTCAACCCTAAAAGACCTCTTGATTCCTTGCATAAGTTCTATATAGTTGCTGAGATTTAGAACCATTACAAGCATATGGTAAGATGTTTTTCAATTTGAATCTGAGTGAAATAACCCTAACAATGAGAGGAAATAGAGAGTTAAACACTTAACCTTTGAGAGGATCTATTGCACTCATACAGTTGAGGTTGATTTCACTTAGTAGTTTATTACTTGGCATTGCTCACATTATCACCTTTGCATTCCCAAAAGATGAGGAGTTATTTATTTCGAGGGTGAACTATGGATTATGCTGTTATCTTGAATTTAATAGTGTTGTTCTAGGTGTGATTCATTTCTTTGTCCAGGAGTACAAAGGTTCAAGTGTGGGGGAATTGATAAGACACATTTTGTATATGGTTTCTGTGATATTTTTAAGAGCTTTATAACAAATTTACTATCATTTTAGGCCTTAAATTGTACTTTTGTGGCAATACATGATTGTGCATGGCTATGTGCTAATAAAAGGTTTAAATGGTAAATTAACTCTTCCAAACTACATATATTCTATTATTTACTGATTTAGACTTTTACAGTGAGCTTTTATTTTGGATTACAGGTATTTTGGAAGAGAGTAAGGACTAGGAAAGAAATCACAAGCCAATAAAAGTGAAACTACACTCCTATATCTTTTAGTCGCAACCAAAGAGTCCTCCGGTCGTGACCTTGATTCTTCAGGAATTCTTTCTGTGTTTACAGGTCACGACCAAAACATGGATCTGGTCGCGACTAATATGCAAAATGTTGAAATTGCGCATTTTGAATTAGATTATGTAGAAATAAAAGGAGGAGGAAGGCTGTTGTCAAAGGGAGACTGGTTTTTGACCTGATTAGGTTAAGAAGCAATACTCTGGCGTTCTCAAAACACCTTTCCACCTCTGCCATCATTCCATACCTTTCCACAGATTTTTCTGCCTCTCTACACCATCAACCTACCATCTTCTCACTATTTCTTCATGACATCTCAATTGAATAGCTATTGCAGTACAACAGGAGTCATGAGAGGCTAAACCTTTAGCCTCTTGGTGATGAATCATATATCTTGAGCTCATAGACTCAAATGGGTTCTATTCTAATTTGCGTCTTCTCATGTTATGATTGCTGCTAGATCTAGGGTTTTCATCTTATGAACAAGTTTCAAATATCGATTGATCATTCTCATATTAGACTTTGAAATTAAATTAGGATGATTTGAACATTTGCTTTTAATAGAATATTTCAGTTTCGATTTTAAGAGAGTGGGTTATTATCAGTGATTGTTGTTAGTTAATTCATTGCTTAAAATCTAGGGTTTTTGATTGACGACCATTCGGGGGCATTTTCATCATCTAAATTCAATTTACATGCTAAGTGGTTTATGACAGTTCACAATAGTTCTTAAACCATCTTTGATCAAAGGGGTTTAAGGAAAATTAGGATTTTGGACTCAATCGATCGATTGAGGTTTTCTTTGAGACTTAGTGCTTTCTAAACTCCAATTTTATACACGAGAGCAAGGATAGATATGTTTTCATCATCAAGAGTCTTTTATAGCATATTTCTCAACTAAACCAACTCCTTTTCATCATAAACAAAAATCCAAAAATATTTACTTTTCTACACCCTACTTTTATTACATCAATCACTAAAATCCAAAAACTACTTTATCCCTGCTCAGGTTTTTTATTGATTTTGACATCCAATCTACTAGGTTTCCACATAAAAGGTTCCTCAAGAAGAACGATAGGGTTGTGCCTTATACTACATTATATTGGGTGCAACAAAATTTATTTTGATGGATCAGACCACGACAGTCAGGCCTCATCAATGGGTAACCACTGGGAAGTCAGTATAAACACCTAGAGAACTAAGAAGTGAAATATCAGAATCCTTATGTTAACTTAGAAGAAAAGATTTAAGAGGACAGATTCAGACTATAGTAAAATCCTAAGTGACTGATTGGGTTATAAGTCAAAGAATCTTAGACTTATAGTATCCTGGGATATGTAATAAGATACACAAGAAGGATATGTAATAAGATACATCATACGAAGTATAGTGAGAAATGAAATGAATGAAGAAACCCCATAATTTTATCAAATTTCTGAAGGGTTATCTATGAAAGATATGGACATAACCTACAAATCCAGTGTAGTGAGTCATCCATAAATGGATAGATGCATACAGATGAGAGAATAACATAAAGAAGAAATTCTCAAAGATATCCCTAAACCTTAATCACAAAACAAAAAGGATATAAAAATAAGGTATATCCAAGGTTACTTGACTAAGGTGCTAATTAAATTTCGAGGACGAAATTTATTTTTAGGGAGTAGAAATGTAATATCCCAAATATTCCCTATCTGTATAAGACTGATAGAGGAAAGGGGTTATGAAGGTATTTTGATGGAAATAAGAAGAAAATATAATGATTAAGATAAGTTTTAAGCCCAAAAAAGAGAGAAGGTATAAAGCTGTAAGGAAAAAATGGGTTAAATTGCAATTTAGTAAAAGTATAGGGACTAAATAACAATGAATGAAAGTTTCAAGAACATAATGGTAATTTTTAAAAAGAAAGGGACTAAAGTGAAAACTATAAAAGTTCCATGGTGCTCCTTTTTTAGTTCTGTCAATTTCATAAATTTTTATATTAATTATAAGATTTTTTTAACAAAATTCATCTGATTTTGAGGTCTAAAAGATCCTGTAATAACTTTTAGAATTTAAAAATTAATATCAATTATTTGGGATCTCAAATTGAATATTTGAAAAATACGTCTGGCCTAATTATCATTATCTATTTATTGGTAAAATTTGGGACTGTAACATTTTGGGCCAATTCTGGGTCTTTTCTGACTCAACTTTCTTTTATTCACATTTTGGCCCTTTTAAATTTGACAATTACACTTTAGTCTCTAAATTTGTCAAATTCCATTTTGGTCCCTTCAAATTTCAAAACTCTAATTTAGTCCCCAAAGCCTTTTTTTTGTATTTATTCCTTTCTTTAATATTTTATTGAAATTTTATAATGTCAGTTTGGTCCCTTGATACAACTTTCACATAAGCCCTTTAACTTTCTTACTTTTGCAATTTAGTCCCTTTCTTCTATTACATTGCAACATTTTCCTTTATTAATATTCAGATATGCTGAATACATATATATACTGAATATAGAAAATTAGGCATATGACATTTCTCTTCCCTTAAAATAAATTTTATCCTCGAAATTGACAAATATACATACTAAGTAAATAATTCTAGATATTTCTCTCTTATTCCTTCTTTAGCTTCCCAAGTTGCTTCATTCTCTATGAATCCTTTATAGACCACTTTAACTAAGGGAATTTGCTTATTTCACAGCTACTTGATCTTTCGATCAACAATTTGTACTAATCTAACTTCATATGTTAGGTTGTCTTGAAGCGTGACATCATCTTGTTTAATCATATGTGATGGGTCTGGAACATATTTCTTTAACTGGGAAATGTGAAATATATCATGCATCAGATTGAGATTTGGGGGAAGAGCTAACTTATACACCACTGATCCTACTTTAGTGAGATCTGAAATAGTCTTATATATTTAGGATGCAACTTCTTTACTTTGATTGACCGTCCATCTCCTATAGTTGGAGTCAACTTAAGAAGTACACATTCTCCTTCTTCCAACTCCAATGGTTTTCTTCTAACATCAACATATCTTTTTTGCCTACTTTGAGCCGTTAACAGTATTTTACTGATCATGTCAATTTGTGTTATAGTTTGGTCTACTATCTCTCACTTAACTCTACCCAGCATAATAGGGATATATACTTATGTCCGTAGAGTGCTTTAAATAGGGCCATCTAAATACTAGTCTAATAGCTATTGTTATAAGCAAATTCTATTAGTGGTAGATGGATATCCTAACTCACTTTAAAATCCAAAACATAAGCTCTTAGCTTATCCTCCAGTTTCTGGATTGTTCTCTCAGACTGTCCATTAGTCTGTGGATGATAGGGTATGCTAAACCTGAGACTAGTGTCCATTTCCTTATGGAGAGCCCTCCAGAAATTAGATGTGAATCTAGGGTCTCTGTTAGACATAATAATACTTAGAATACCATGAGTCTAGCAACCTCTTTTATATATAGCTTCACCAGCTTTTCTAGAGAATCCCTTATATTTATTACTAGGAAATGAGCAGACTTTGTCAACAATCTATCACTACCCATATTGTATCATGCTTAGCTGGAGATGGGTAGTATTTCTACAAAATCTATGGCAATACTATCCCATTTCCACTCAGGAATATCTAGAGGTTACAAGTTTCCTGTTGGCTTTTGATGTTAAATCTTTACATTCTGGCATGTCAGGCATTTTGGATATATAGGTTACAACATCCTTCTTTAATCCAGGCCACCAAAATAAACTTTTAACATCATGATACATCTTTATCATACCTGGATGCACTGTATATCTACTTTTATGTGCTTCATCTAAAATTTTCTCTCTTAATCCATTTACATTAGGGATATACGACCTTCCCCTAAACTGTAGCAATCTATCTTGAGAGATTTCAAAGTTTTTATTTTCCCCCATCTTCCACTTATCCTTAAAATTTACTGCGAGCTTATTATGCTCTTAGGCTTCCTTTATCTCATCCTTAAATAAAGTTTTGACCTATATTCTTTTATAAGGATTTTCCATTATCTGCAACTGGTATAAAGTGTCAGGAATTGGAAGACACACAGCGGAAATTAATTTAAATTTTTTTCTATTCCTTGCCAGGATCTGCCGTATGTGTTTAAGTAAAGTGGGAAGAAGCATTACCCTCATTGTTCCTCAGCGACTTCCACAGCTTCTGGTCACGACGTTCACAGCTTCTCTTCGCAGCTCGTGCTCCCTTTCCGATCGCAAGAAGTCGACGACTCAGGTAGGCTTCCTCTACTGGTATCCACACAAACAGCATTCCAACCATGAACGACATGCTAGCATCTCTTGTCCCTCCAGGGCTTTCTCAAGAATTAGTCCTCTCCATCTCTATTTCGGCAGTTTCTTATCTACAAAACTTTTGCAGATTCCCCTTTGGATTTTTTGTGTTCTATGTGTGTCACTAAAACGCAGCTCCTAAAATCAGATATATAGGATGTTATGCGTTTTTCTCTCTACCGAATTAGATTTTGGAGTTAATCTTATATTAATTCTGAACTTAATATAATATCATATATTGTATAGTTTTATAAGAAACTAATTAAATAAATAATATTAAATCTGTTCCACAGATTTAATTACCTATTTATTTAACTTTAAATAAAGATGAGACTGAACTATATTTGATTTATTCTCATAAATCAAATTTGAGATATCATATCAATTTGAATTTCAAATTCAAATGTGATACGGATTTAATTTATCCTTATAAATTAAATCTTATAAATATCTCTTATATGAGATATCCTATCAATTTGAATTTCAAATTCAAACGTGATAGAGATTTAATTTATCCTTATAAATTAAATCTCATATATCTCTTATATATAATATATATATACGAATTTATATGTATATGAATATAAAAATAAATAAATATATACATCTACCCTAGATCATTCATTGAATTTGGACATGTCTTAAATTCAATGAATATAGACATCATAGCTCGTGTTGGGCTATTTTGTGTGCGACCCTGTAGGCCCATATGAAGTTGGCAGTGGGCCATTTGCTATACTGGCCCACAAGTCACAAGCGGTCTATAGCAAGACATAACGACTACCCAAATTATATGAGGATCGTTAAACGATATAACCTTTTATACAACCATATCATGTCCCTTTTGTCACGCGATATTTTGGTCATGGTTAAGGCATGGATAATGTTATCCTCATATTCCTGACCGTTACTTTCTTGATCCCTGAGTAGTCTGACTGTAGAAATAGAACTACCTTTCTATTACAGTATGGCCATACATTTCTCAGACTCACTCATCGAGGGGCCCAGTAATATCTCTCTACGAATGTGATGGACAAATTCCATCTTGACCATTCACATTCCTCCGCATGAAAAACCACTAAGCCCGAACATAGTCTTTATGATCACTAGGTCAAAAGTGACTTTTGACTAGGTCAAAGCTGAGCGTTTGTCATGTAGGAATCCATGATGATTTCAGGTCAAAGGGCATATTGACATGGTTTGTATATGAGAGATGCTTATGACGTTACCCATGCAGTACTCTCATAGCGGGTCAGTCCAATACCTTGTACTCTTATATGTGCCTGTGACTCTGATTTATATCTCTATATATCTTCAAAGTCATACTGGTCTTATTTCATTTGTGCTCCCACAGAGATGACCGACCAGGGATATTTTGGATAAGATCATGAATTATCCAAGGATGGTCATCATAGTAAACATGCAAATAATATGATAACACAATTAATAAATTCATAAATCAATAATATTCATAAGACAATGATTGGCCCCTAGGGCACAATTTCCAACAACCTCCTACTTGTACTAGGTACAATCATTAATTTGACTAATTCCCATTGACCTAACATGACACTCATGCTTTGCCTGCACAAGCGACTTTGTTAGAGTATCAGCAACATTATCTTCTCCTGCTACTTTGCATATTTTTATATCACTTCTATCATTGATTTCTCTAATAAGATGAAATCGCCTCAGTATATGCTTGGTCCTTTGATATGACCTAGGCTCTTTGGCCTGAGCAATAGCACCGCTATTGTCATAAAGCAAAGTTATTGGATCTGAGATGGTAGGTATCACCCCTAGTTCTGTGATGAACTTCCTGATCCAAACGGCTTCCTTAGCTGTATCTGATGCTGCTATATACTCAGTTTCCATTGCAGAATATATTACAGTGCCCTGCTTAGAGCTCTTCCAGCTTATTGCTCCATTATTGAGGAGGAATATATATCCAGACTGCGATTTTTGGTCATCCAGGTCAATTTGGAAACTCGCATCTGTGTAACCAGTTACACAGACTTCGTCATCCAATCCACCATAGACCAAAAATAAGTCCTTAGTCCTTCTTAAGTACTTAAGGATATTCTTGACAGCAGTCCAATGGCCCTCACTAGGGTCCTATTGAAATATGCTAGTCATACTTAAGGCAAATGAGATATCCGATCGAGTCCATAACATGGCGTACATGATAGATCCTATGGCCGAGGCATATGGAACTTTACTCATGTGACCTCGCTGATTAGATATACTAGGACACAGATCTTTGTTAAGGTGAATACCATGAGATATGGGTATGAAACCCCTCTTTGATTCGTGCATACTGAACCTATGCAGTATTTTATCTATGTATATACTCTGACTGAGTACTAGAAGTCTTTTAGATCTATCTCTATAGATTCTGATTCCTAGGATGTAGGTGGCTTCACCCAAGTCTTTCATCGAGAAAGACTTTCCTAACCAAGACTTGACAATCTGTAAGGTAGGAATGTCATTCCCAATAAGTAGGATGTCATCGACATAAAGTACCAAAAATACAACTGTGCTCCCATTAACCTTCTTGTACACACAAGGTTCATCAATATTTTGAAGAAATCCAAACTCTTTGACTACTTCATCAAAACCATGATTCTAACTCTGAGAGGCTTGCTTCAGTCCATAAATGGACCTTTGAAGCTTGCACACTTTACCAGAGTCCTTAGAACGCACAAACCCTTCAGGTTGTGTCATGTACACGTCCTCAAGGAGCTTTCCATTAAGGAAGGGTATCTTGACGTCCATCTGCCATATTTCATAGTCATAATATGCTGCGATGGCAAAGAGGATTCTGATTGATTTGGCCATTGCAACTGGGAAAAAGGTCTCATCATAGTCCACACCATGAGTTTGAGTAAATCCTTTTGCAACCAGTCGTGCCTTGAAGACATTTACATTGTCATCCATGTCAGTTTTCTCCTTAAAAACCCACTTGCACTTGACAGTTTTTACACCTTCAGGCGGGTCGACTAAGGTCCAAACCTTATTGTCGTATATGGATTGCATCTCATACTTCATGGCATTAAGCCATTTTTCAGAGTTTGGTCCCACTATAGCTTCTCGATAGGTAGTCGGCTCATTATGCTCAATGAGCAACACATCACGACTATCAGAAATCAGAAATCCATATCTCTGAGGCTGAAGTCGTGTCCTATTAGATTTCCATGGACCTTGCGTGACTTGAGGAGTCTCAACAACTTGTTGTGAGTCTTCTCTGTTTTCCATCTACAGTTTTGTGGTGTCTTGTGGCTCTCGAACTTCTTCGAGGTGTACCTTACTCCCACTGGTTCTTTTAGAGATAAATTCTCGTTCGAGAAAGATACCATTTCTGACAACAAACACTTTGTTATCAGCAGGGTTGTAGACATAATATCCATTGGTTTGCTTAGGATATCCCACAAAAAGGCACCTTGAGGATTTGGGCGCTAATTTGTCTGAGGCTTGTTGCTTAACATAGACCTCACATCCCCAAATCTTGAGGAAAGATAAACTAGGCATCCTCCGAGTCCATATCTCATACGGAGTCTTTTCAATTGCCTTAGATGGAACACGATTGAGTGTGAACGCAGCTGTCTCTAGGGCATGGCCCCAAAAGGAGGGTGGAAGATCTGTTCGACTCATCATGGATAGAACCATGTCTAATAGTGTTCGAATCCTCCGTTCAGAAATGCCATTCCATTGTGGTGTCCCTTGAGGAGTCAATTGTGAGACTATCCCATAACTCCTAAGATGATCTATGAACTCTTGGCTCAAATATTCACCACCTTGATCAGATCGAAGGGCTTCAATTATTTTGCCAAGCTGGTTTTGTACTTCATTTTGAAATATTTTGAACTTTTCAAAAGACTCATATTTATGTTTCATCAGATAGATATTCCCATATCTACTAAAATCATCTATGAATGTTATGAAGTACGAATAACCTCCTCTGGCATTTGTGTTTATCAGTCCACACACATCTGTATGTATGAGGCCCAATAAATCAGTGGCCCTCTCACTGTGCCCAATGAAAGGTGACTTTGTCATCTTTCCTAACAAGCAAGACTCGCAAGTGTCATATGTTTCAAAATCAAATGAGTTTAGAAATCCATCTTGATGGAGTTTGGAAATACGTTTCTCATTTATGTGGCCTAGACGACAGTGCCAGAGGTATGTGGGATTCAAATCGTTTGGTTTGACCTTTTTAGCGGTTATGTTATTGAAATTTCTATGATTAGGTTGTTCCAAATTTAATATGTAATGATCAACATGCAAATCACCATGAGTATAGAAAACATCATTATGATAAATAGAACATTTACTATTCCCAGCAATGGAAGTGAAACCTTCCTTATCCAAATAAGAAAGTGAAACAATGTTACTACTTAAAGCAGGAACATAATAGCAATTGTTCAAAATTAACAAAAGCCCAGTGGACAGAACTAATTCATAAGTGCCTACAGCTAACGCAGTAACCCTTGCTCTATTTCCAACTCATAGGTCAACCTCGCCCTTTTTCAGCTTCCTACTGTCCTTTAGTCCCTGCACATTTGTACAAATGTGAGAACCACACGAAGTATCTAATACCCATGAGGTGGAAGTAGAAAGATGAATGTCTATAACATAAATACCTGAAGCGATAGCCTCGCTATCCTTCTTGTTCTTTTTCAGATCTTCGAGGTAGAGTTTGCAATTCCTCTTCCAATGACCAGGTTCATTGCAGAAGAAGCAGACTCCTTCCTTTGGAGGCTTTGACTTCTTTGGTGCAGGCTTGGTTTTAGGCTTGCCTGACTCTTTGGTCTTACCTGATGAGTCATGACCCCCTGCCTTTGCCTTTCTTTGTCATACCCTTTCCTTTCTGAACCATCAAAACACTACTAGGCTTCTTCTTAAGAGGCTCAACAGTTTTAAGTATCCCATGCAGTTCAGAAATAGATTTCTCCATGTTGTTCATGTTGTAGTTCATGACAAACTGGTCATAACTTTCTAGGAGTGAGTTCAAGATCAAATTCGTAGCTAACTCCTAGCTCATGGGAAATCCAAGCCTCTCAAGGTGATCAATGTACCCCTTCATCTTTAAGACAAGAGTACTGACTGATGCACCTTCAGCCATCTTGCAGGAATATAAGGCCTGAGTGGTCTCATACCTCTCTTGCCTTGCCTGTTGCTGGAACATTTCGTTGAGAGCACAATCATCTCATAAGCCTCCATATGTTCCAGATCTCTTTGGAGCTCCAGAACCATGGTGGCTAGCATCAAGCATCCCATATCGACAGAGTCTTCCTTATGCTTCGTGTAAGCATCTCTCTAAGCTCTAGGAGCATTAGCCGCTGGCTCTTCAGAAATGGGTTGATCTAGGACATGCGCCTTCCTTTCTTGCTTGAGAACAATTCTCAATTCCTAAACCAGTCAAGAAAGTTTGTCCCATTGAGTTTGTTCTTCTCAAGCATAGATCACAGCGATAATGTAGTAGTATTACTAGACATCATGATTCTACAATTAAAATATGCAATTTAATTAGTAATCTCCCACTAAATAAACAACCCTCAATGCAATAGTTACTGGGCTAAGATCCATATTTCACTCAAACTTAAGTCTGCTTTGGCAGGATGCTTAAATTAAGTTATTTAGGTAGGTAACACATTTACCAATTACATCAAATGTAACTCTTATATGTTCATGGGATCCTATCATCATATGATCTGACATGTTTTTAATCCTATCTAATGCCTTGAGACCCAAAACCATTTTGTTAATCTCAATTAAGTCAAACAATAATAAACATGTGAGAGTAGCACCATTACTCTTGCTTATCTCCCCAGGATAACTCAAAAGCACCCACTTTGGTGGAGTCCACAATTGAGCGATCGAGGTTTTGACAAGTGTTCATACATTGACGACATTATGACTTAAGATTTCATTTAGAGGGCTTAATTTAACTATTTGGTTTATAAGAATGCATGTTTCTCAGTTTGTATCTCATACAAGTAATATGCATATGCTGATATAATCATAAGATGCATAATTTAAACGTGATACAATATGGCTCACCTATCCTAAGTCCCCTTAAGCCAATGAGAGGAGCTCTCTAGTAAGAAAAGGGAAATTACATATAGAAACCTCTTTTAACATTTGAGGGGAGTGAGATGAGAAGAGAAAGTACATTGAGAGTATATATATAGGAAGGCACGACACGCAGGTCATATTTAAAAAATTACAACACTTGCAATCTAGAGCCATATTGTTCACCATACCCAAGCATTCAAGAATCAATATTCAGATTTAATTGCAGGGCAATTGATGTTTCAAATCTAAAACATTCACAAAATAATATATGTTACGGTTATGTTGCACTACGAACAGGTAGCCACGACGGTTAATTGATCAAATCAAAATGTATCACCACCGATTTCAATTCCCTTTTAGATTCCTTTTATGTCATACATAACATGGATCCCTTATATGTCACACATAAAACGCATATGATATGATCGGCTACGACTAACACATATCATATAAATCAACAATCAAGCCTAACTTAAACACAAAACGGCATGGCTCAGATACCACTGTAAGAAATTGGAAGACACGCAGCGGAAATTAATTTAAAATTTTTTCCATTTCTTGCCAGGATCTACCGTATGTGTTTAAGTCAAGAGGGAAGAAGCATTACCCTCAGTGTTCTTCAGCGACTTCCACAGCTTCTGGTCACGACGTTCATAGCTTCTCTCCGCGGCTCGTGCTCCCTTTCCGATTGCAAGAAGTCGATGACTCAGGTCAGCTTCCCTTACTGGTATCCACACGAACAACGTTCCAACCACGAACGATGTGCTAGCGTCTCTTGTCCCTCCAGGGCTTTCTCAAGAATTCGTCTTCTCCGTCTCTATTTCGGCAGTTTCTTATCTACCAACCTTTTGCAGATTCCCCTTCGGCATTTCTGTGTTCTATGTGTGTCACTAAAATACAGCTCCTAAAATTAGATATATAGGATGCTATGCATTTTTCTCTCTACCAAATTGGATTTTGGAGTTAATCTTATATTAATTCTGAAATTAATACAATATCATATATTGTATAATTTTATAAGAAACTAATTAAATAAATAATATTAAATCTGTCCCACAGATTTAATTACCTATTTATTTAACTTTAAATAAAGATGAGACTGAACTATATTTGATTGATTCTCATAAATCAAATTTGAGATATCATATCAATTTGAATTTCAAATTCAAACATAATAGGGATTTAATTTATCCTTATAAATTAAATCTTATAAATATCTCTTATATGAGATATCCTATCAATTTGAATTTTAAATTCAAACGTGATAGAGATTTAATTTATCCTTATAAATTAAATCTCATATATCTCTTATATATAATATATATACAAATTTATATGTATACGAATATAAATATAAATAAATATATACATCCACCCTGGATCATTCATTGAATCTAGACATGTCTTAGATTCAATGAATCTAGACATCATAGCTCGTGTTGGGCTACTTTGTGCACGACCCTGTAGGCCCATATGAAGTTGGCAGTGGACCATTTGCTATACTGCCCACAAGTCACAAGCGGTCTCTAGCAAGACATAATGACTACCCAAATTATATGAGGATCGTTAAACGATGTAACCTTTTATGCAACCATATCATGTCCCTTTTGTCACGCGATATTTTGGTCATAGTTGAGGCATGGATAATGTCATCCTCCTAATCTTGACCGTTACTTTCTCGATCCCTGAGTAGTCTGACTGTAGAAATGGAACTACCTTTCTATTACAGTATGGCCATACATTTCTCATATTCACTTATTGAGGGGCCCAGCAATATCTCTCTACGAATGTGAGGGACAAATTCCATCTTGACCATTCACATTCCTCTTCATGAAAAACTACTAAGCCCAAACATAGTCTTTATGATCACTCGGTCAAAAGTGACTTTTGACTAGGTCAAAGCAGAGCGTTTGTCATGTAGGAATCCATGATGATCTCAGGTCAAAAGGCATATTGACATGGTTTGTATATAAGAGAATCTTATGACGTTACCCATGCAGTTCTCTCATAGCGGGTCGGTCCAACACCTTGTACTCTTACATGTGCCTATGACTCTGATTTATATCTCTATATATCTTCAAAGTCATACTGGTCTTATTTCATCTGTGCTCTCGTAGAGATGACCGACCAGGGACATTTAGGATAAGATCATAAATTATCTAAGGATGGTCATCATATTAAATATGCAAATAATATGATAACACAATTAATAAATTCATAAATCAATAATATTCATAAGATAATGATTGGCCCCTAGGGCACGATTTCCAACATAAAAGACTTTAATCTTAAATATCTTCTACTAATTTCAATTCTTTGGTCATCAGAATCATCACCTGCACTACCTTTCTGCTTAGGGCATTAGCTACAATATTTACTTTTCCTGGATGGTATTTAATTTGAAAATCATAATCTTTTAACAACTACAACAATCTTCATTGTTGCGTATTTAGTTCTTTCTGGTCATATAGATACTTAAGGTTCTTGTAGTCATAGAATAACTCCATAGTTTCTCCATACAAATAGTGCCTCCATACGACCTTGCTATATTAACACATATCCCCACCGCTGTTTACTGGCATTAGTATAGACCACACAGGTTTAGCTTGGATCTGGAATAATAAGTATGGGAGTAGTGGTTAATTTCCTTTTTAATACTTGAAAACTAGCCTCATACTTCTTATCCCACTTAAGTTGTTGTTCTTTTTAGTCAAATTAGTCAACAATAAGGCAATTTGAGAAAAATCCTTAATAAATTTTCGTTAATACCATGTTAAGCCTAAAAAACTTCTAATCTCTATCATTGTCCTTGACTGTTCCCAGTAGAGGTAGTAAAATGGGCTGACCCGCCAAAAACTGGCCAACCCATTTTAGGGGCGGGCTATCCAAAAACGGGCTGGTATTTTGCCAACCTGAGCCTACCACTTTTAGGGGCGAGCTAGCTCGCGACCCACCCTTTTTTTTTAAATTTTAAGATTTTTAAAAAATTATTTCTAAACTTTTAGAATGCTAATAAAAAATTTGTAAAGTTATATTAGTATAATTAAAAATAGTTAATGTTATACTCGTAAAAATTTCTACTTTTTATAAAAAAAACATATCAAATTTTAAAACTAATAATCTAAATAAACATAAACATAATATGTCAACATTTATTAACAAATAAGTAATTATCTTTACTAGTATTTAATAATAAAAGTATTCAAAGTAATATTTAGATAAAATAAATAATAATATTAATAAATTATAAAAAAATGGGCTAGCTGGCCAGCCCACTATGCCAGCCTGAGCTTGCCCCATTTTGATAGAAAATAGGCCCAGCCCGCGGGCTAGCTCCATTTTCCCAGCTCTAGTTCCTAGCTTAATACCTTTTCAACTTTGCTAGGATCCACAACTATCTCTTCATAGGATATGATGTAAGATCCTTACTGTCATACGTATTAGGGACCAATCAGTAGCATTTAGAACCACTTACAAGACCTTGGAAGTTCATTAGCTAAATCTAGAATTTTACTCTTTCACGGGTTACTGTTCATATGGTATTCCAGATTACGCAATAAACTTTGAAAAATCATAACTAATTCTAGAAAACTCAAAATGAAGTGGTTCAAAAAGATACGTGAAGATAACATCTTGAAATATAAGGGAAAAATAATTTCCAGACCAAATGATTAGCCAATTAATACATTTTATTTGCCAAAATTTACTGATCATTTGGTCAAAAATACTGGAAACAGATTCTGGTCCCTTACTTTAGAAAATCAGTTCTCTTTGTAAAGACATCCAAATAAAGCATTCTTGGTGTCAAAAAGAAGCTTGGAATTTCATCTAAATGTCTGTAAAATTTCATACATTTATTCCATCATTTACTATTTTTCATTACATTATGACCATCACTGCTTACATTGGTCATACAGCAACATTACACATTCACATAACATATATACTATCCAATCCCTAGCTTTTCTTCATGATTCATCATCCTCTTTCATCATTCATAAACCTGTGGGATTGGGATTACATGGAAAGGGATGAGATTTCAGGTGAAATCTCAGTAGCAAACGATACTAAACAATGCATGCATTAATGTAAATACTTGTGCTTGCTTATGAAAGTGTTACTATTGTGTCATGTGCATGCTTCCATGTTACATATGAAATACAATTGGTCAAAGTAAACATATAAACAAAGCTTCATACATAAGCACATAGGAAACACAGTTCAATCAAGCCATAGCACAATTAACATTCAATGCATACAAGTTTAGGATTAGTTTACTACCTTGAACACTTGACTTTCTTTCACCTTAACTTGCTTCTTTCTTCTCACTTTCCTTGAACATGTGTCTGCCTCTCTTGGAGAATACCAATCACTTGGTCTTTGAATCAATTGATGCCTTGACTTTACCCTACACAATTTTATCTTTTGAATCCATATATGAGATTAGAATCATGAAATTCTAGCTCCTTCATCGCATGTTGTACAGAACCAAAACTGTACTTAATTCTTTTAAAAATTCTCATTTTGATTACAATGCTTCCCATACTTGTTTCTCTACTTTATCCCACACAACTTTTCATTTTAAAACCATTGGAAGCATCAAAATCATGAAATTATAATCACTGTTCATGCGAGTGAACAGCAATAGAGAAGGATTTCAAAACTACAATCTTGGAATTTCAATGCTTTCAAGGTTCAAAACCTTTCCAATCCTACACAAAATCATCATCTAAATTCAATGGAAGCATTAAATCATTGAAGTTCAATTTCATTCCCTCATGAACATTGCAGACAAAACATGTTACATTAAGGCAAAGTCAAGAATATCAACTTGATTCAACAACTAATCTCTTAATTAGCTCGTTTAAGCTTCAATCATATGTTTCTAACTTTAATTTCTTCTTTCCCTTTTCATCTAAGGTTATTGGGCAGCACAACCCCTTATAGAAAACTCACTTTTCTCCCATGAAAACCCTAAGTTCAAGCTCCCAAATGAAAGGAAAATAAGTTCGGATAGATTGCTTACCTTTAATCTCTAGCTTGCTTGAACTTTGGAACCTTGAATCTTCTTTGTCTTGGCTTGAGTTTTCATTTTGCAAGCGTTTCCCCAAGGGATCACAAAGCCATGGTTTTGGGAATAATGAGGGGGTATTTATAGCTAAAATCCAAGAAAAATCAATGGCCAAGATTGATTTGGTTACTATTTGATCTAAATGCTCACATTTAATCTTAGATTTTAATTTTTCATAAAAGAATAATTATGACATCATGTGGGACAGCTCATGGGACACCTAAGAGGGTTAGGTGGCATGCTCATAGTGTAAGGAAGCTTCTGGAAAAATTTCAGTCCAATTCGGTACCGATCAGAGCAATTTCACAACAATTGAACTATTTTCTGTTTTGAATTTTTCTATAATATACCAGGATATGTATTCTGTCCTGAAAATCAATGTCTAGGCTTCTCATACCCTTGACATGGTTATAATGAGTATTTATTTGCCATCCATTCCTTGGAAAATGACCAAAATACACTTGGTGTCTTTTCTTACACTATATTGACACTGAGGGCATAATCGTTATTTTACCCCTCTTTATACTACCTTAGGGTGTATCTAGGCTCAACTAATCATATTTATACCATGTGCCACATTTTTAGCAGGTCCCAGGTGACCAAAATGCCCTTCATCCATATCTGGTACAATCTGGGCATCCAGGGGCATTTTCATAATTTTGCACTTTTTCTGGACACTGGCCCCTTCTACTGATAGACTAGTACCCTGGGGTTCTGGGCCCTTCTTGGCGTCATCATGGGCCTATATATGAGTTCATATGATCTCATTCTATCCAGGCTTTCATACCGATAAATTCCATTATCGGATCACGGGTGTTATCAAACTCCCGTCAAAATTCATTAATATGTGAATAACTTTTTATACAGAACTTCTTTCGGAGTTCTGTCAAATCCAGGACATCTGATACTGTAGAGCACATTTTCCCATAATTTACCCACTTACATCTAAAGTCCATAAAATCTGATAAAATTTCAAATAACTTTTAGACTATCAGATAATTTTCTATTGTCTTGAGTTCTAATAAAATTTATGTATCAAGCCAGATTAACCAGCGCAACTTCCTCTATTTACTGATGGAATGTGGGACTAAAAAACTTTCGGGCAGATCTCTCTATAATTACAATTTTGCCCTTTAACTTTTTACTTAATTACATTTAAGTCCCTTGACTTTTGGAAATTACCACTTTTGGCCCATATCTTGTTTCTACTTTCACTTGTTGCCTTTAACCTTTTCTACTTTTCATTTTAATCCTTCTCTTCCATAAAGAATCATCTAACCTTTATTATTTCTTCTGATGTTCATCATAATTATTTCCAAACCTCTTTCCACTATCAGCACTATACGGATAGGGAAAAATTAGGATATGACATTTCTACCCCTTAAAATAAATTTCGTCCTTGAAATTTACTTTGCACCTTAGTCAATAATCTTGGATAGGTATCCTTGTCCTCTTTATGACTAAGAATTAGGGTATCTATGTCTTAAAATAAATATCTTAGTTGAGTACTTTTCATATCCGTAATTCTTCATATCTTTACTATGGTGATTCTTCTATTATGAATCCACTCAATCATAGTTGAACTCCAGTTCATTCTATTACTTACTTACTCGCTATACATCTATCTGCATATGAACTTCTCACCATACTAGACTTGTGAGTAGTGTCCATTTCTTTCATATCAAACTCCTTCGAATATTACTATATTCTGGAGTTTCTATTAACAACTCATCATACTTTTTAGTGCAATCACTTCTTTCTCATCTAAGTATCTAGCGGAATTATCTGAATATCTGCACACTTTAACTCTCATTCTCATATCACCATATATTCTTATCATCTTTAATAACTTATCATAATACATAGAGAGGATTTATATCATTATTCTTTCTTTCATTGCTCTACTGCTAAACAAGAGCACATAGGAGCACATAGGAGCATACAGGAGCACATACTCTAACATACATAATGTCTGGCCAACATATTGTAGGACTGCATACCTGCCTATGAATGCGCAGCTCTAACATCAGAGCTCAAACATTCATTCTCTTAATATGCACAGCTCTAACACTCAGAGCTTGCACAGCTCTAACACTTAGAGCTTGCACTGCTCTAACATTCGGAGCTTTAGCATATTCTGTAAACATCACGTAATATAACATAACATAAGGCCTGTCATTCTATGCAAGGAGTGAAAGCTCTCAAAGCTCTCATTTGCTCTTTCACATGTAGTTTAACCTTCAAACATCTTATCCCTTTCAAAAAGGGAGCCTCTCAATCTGTTCATAGGGCTAACTCTAAAGCCACCTCATATTGTACATCTCATTACATACTTCTCATAACATATTTCATTACGTACTATTTATAGCATTTCTTATTTCGTATCCTTTCATATCATAAGATCACATATCTGGCCACATCCATATACATCACAGTTCATCTTTCAAATCCATTTCATTTAGACTTGACATAAGGGTTCTAGTCTCTTACCATTCATAACCCTTTCTAGCTTTTCATAGCTCTTTCTATCGTTTTACATAGTTCTGCGCACATATGCCAAATTTCTATGGCATTTATACCTTTTTCATCACTTCCCAGGAGGTAACCCATCATTGGGCTACTCTTGCCTGAGCACGCTTAACTAAAATGTGCAGATAAAAATCTAAAGCACTGGTGCTCACTGGCTCCAACCCTGGTACTTTACCATCTTAGACACATCTTATACTATCTCTCTTGGGTCTATCTGGCCTTCTAATCTCTTTGTCCTCATCTGGAGGATCTACTTACCTTTATTTTTAGTCTTTATAATCTCATCGTAAGGATCTCTTTATTCTCATTTGACCCTTTCTCATATCTTATGAAACATTCTCATAAATCCTTGGAACTCAGGATTAACAGCTTTAACTTTGATCATTGAGTTCCTGTTGTGTAAGAAGATTCTGAGTTTAGTCCCTAATAGTAATAAGGCTATCTAAAACTAGCATCATGGGTACTCTCTCTGTTATGAGTTAATCAACTTGTGAAGCTTCTATACCTTAACTTTTTCTTAGTATTCGTCCTTCTAAAGAAATATTGTACTGATGGCTAATTACTTTCTTGCTCTAGGCTTCGTCTACTACGACCCTCGAGATCTACTGTGATCAATCGTAAGCCTTTCAAGATCTAACTACAACCCTGTGAGCCATACCAGGATCTAACTACAATCCTCTAGAATTTACTGTGATTCTATTGTACTGTATTCTCATCTTTGGAAGACCTAAACCAATGGACAAAGTTACAAGGTTGGTCACTTACACATCGTTGTTAACTCCACAGATAATTCCCCAAAAATGAACATAGAAGCCAATATTACCTATTAGGACTTGACTCATTCTCTCTATCACTCAGGAACTTCATATACCATTCTCATCTTTATAACTTTACTCTATCCATTACTGCAGAGAGCTACACAGGCTTTATCATGTACATGTCCATCATCATCTATTCATACATCTTACCCCTACTGAAAGGATATATCCTGAGTATCATAATCATTTATCTGCAGATTCACTATTATTTCTCATCTTTAATCTCATTCTCTATCTCATTGACTATCACTGTTTGATCATAATTTCTCTTTCTACTCTTTGGGACTTAACTAGCTAACTATCTTGTTTAGCCCTTTGCTGTTGCTTCATCCTTACCAAGTTGAATTATTTAATTGCATGTCGTAGGGCATGGGAGCAACATAGCTTTCTCATTATATCTACTCTACCCTGCATATAGTGTAAAGGGGAGTATTTATCCATCATAACATACTCAACATGCATAATATGCAAGGAGATGCAATCATTTAGCAGTCTCTAACATGCGTGTTATCATATGACAACTGCAAGGAGATGTAACTTCTCATCATATCTTATGGCAACATAAGCCATACTATTATCACATACATATGCTCAACCATCCCTTATACTCATATTGCAATTAAATAATTAACCAAGTAGACTTTAAAGTATTATGTTCCTTCATTACCTTAATCACTAGGTCCTGATCATTTATTGAAGAACCTGAATCATTTACTTATTTCACTTAGGTTGCCACTTTACCCTCTTACTAGGGTATAGACTCAACCCTTCTTTACTCTTTCTTACATAAGGAATAGGGGAGTCACTTCATCTTTGAATCTGTGGTTATCTTACTAGGTCATAGTCATTCTATCATATCATCTCTTATCGCCTGTAAGACTTCTATGTCTCTAGCCTGAAGGATTTATATGTCCTTGGCCTCATCGAAATCTAGCGGTAATCCATAACTGAGTCAGCTATTTCCTTTCAGCTAACTGAGGAAAGGTCTGGCTCATATCTTTATGCCATTTAAACCTTTAAGTTTTCCCCTATCCTCTTGGATTACTAACAGGCGAGAGAAAGTAACTCTTACTAAGCCTCAAGGTTCATATAAATGAACTTGATTTAGTATCCATCAAAAGAGTTCTCTTTCCTTACCTCTAACCCTTAACCTCACACTCATCTCTATCTCTAATTGAGAGGAATGCTTCCTTTAAACTTCTTTGAGAAAAACTTCTCAAGTGAGCGGATCACTCCCCATCTCATATGGAGTAACTTCTGTATCTCTTAATTCTTTTAACTCTTTATGTCCATCAGTCTCAGTCTACTCTGGACTAGACTATGATTCTTTTCTGGTTTGCCTCTAGATCCCAACCAATTCAGGTTACT
The DNA here is from genome assembly GCA_037074615.1 of Leucaena leucocephala. Taxonomy (NCBI): domain Eukaryota; kingdom Viridiplantae; phylum Streptophyta; class Magnoliopsida; order Fabales; family Fabaceae; genus Leucaena; species Leucaena leucocephala. The sequence goes on along the minus strand of CM073515.1, from coordinate 17,642,471 downwards.
TGAATCTCATTCATCACTTAACATTACTATTTCTGCTGTCTAAGGTAGAGCGTTAAGTTACTATCTGTTCGTGATGGAATCCTTCTGCGTTGGGAACATTAACTTTCTATCTATTAGCCATCACATCTTTATCCTTAAGTCATACGTTAGGCTTCTTTCTAGGCAAGTCTTTCGTAACATAGATCAACTCCTGATAATCATACGGAGGATATACTTTTGAGCCTCTTCTTTAACTGATATTCTGCATCTCAGTGTATCGTACTATATAACTTGCCCGCACTCTCTACTAAGCCTCTAACTGATAAACTTCAGTAAGGTCAGCATCTTATTCTTATCATCAGGTCTCTGTGCATTTTAGTCACCACCTAAGTACTTGCTAGCCATCTCATATTCTTTGTAACTTTTAGTCGTGCCCATCTTGAGTTACTTGTCACAGCTTAACAGCTATGTATTCTTCCGTCGCGACCATAGGTCATCTTCTGTCGTGGCCTAGTAGTTCGTAAAAACTCTTGTCTTTGGATGACTCTAAATTAATTAAAGCGCATTCATATACATACATCATAGTCACACTTAAATAGGGAACATATTCACATACATGTTCAATCAATATCCATATTCCATATTATCATAACATTTGTACAAACATTACATACATATCAATTACATATTTAGGGTACATCATAACTACCATACACATGAGTAATTACTTTTCTTTACACTTTACCTATTTACATTACCCCTCATCTACTTCTACATTTCTTTCTAAGGGATTATAGACTGCACATACTTCTGTACACGGATATGCCACCCCTAAATATCAACTGGCGGATTATTTGCCAGATACTCACTTAGCTCTATATGCCATGTAGGGGTATATGGCAGTACTTAGCTTACTATCATCTTATGCTAGTCCTCTAGAGTATAAACTTGATTTAGGTTAATGCCCTCTACTGTATATCTATTTATCATCCCTGATATGGCATTGAGGAACTGTAAGTAAACTGACTGCTCTTGATCTCTACTTCTGTCCATTCCTTGGTCTACACTGAGTAGTTCACTCTCCACAGCTTTCTTGAGACTAATATGGTCAGCATTATCTGTCTTTAACAAAGAAAGCTGGGGTTAACTAGGGCCAGGAATATCACACTAATCCTTCTCTATAAAGCCACATATTCCTAGACTTTGGGAATGAACAGGTTCTGTCATAAACTCTGACTAGATATCTGAATTAGGGGATTGTGGTATATTACTCATAGTAACTCTGTCCTCAAACTCTAGTGGATGATGAATAATATATGGTATACCTATAATCCAGAACCAGTAATTAGCTTCCTTAGCCATAATCTGTCCTCTCATTGGAGGAATAAAATGTACAGTAGGATTAGATGGCACTCCAACAAACTCATACTGTGTAGAGTCACTAGAGTAAACATTATCTGGGGTATACTGGGCTTTAGGCTGTATCCCTATGTGACATCCAGACTGCAGGTTTGAGTCCACAGAAATATCCAGGGACATTCTACTGTAGACTTCTCTCATCTGAACTCTCTTCATGGTGTAAGGGATGCTCAGAGTTTGGATGTATACCATGTCCATATATCACTACTAGACTCGGGTCTCCCTTATTAACTGAAGCCTCTAACTTAACTTTGTGAAATCCATATTTATTCTTGCACTATTTGCTTAATTAAGCAATGCTAACTATCCCAATAAATACCCTAACTTAACAAAACATTTATTATTTAGGGTTAGGGTCTGGGAATAATCTCATATCATGCCAAAAACTTCTGCTCTGATACCAAAATGTAACATCTTTACTTTCATACGTATTAGGGACCAATCAGTAGCATTTAGAACCACTTCCAAGACCTTGGAAGCTCATTAGCTAAATCTGGAATTTTACTCTTTCTCGGGTTACTGTTCATATGGTATTCCAGGTTATTCAACAAACTTTGAAAAATCATAACTAATTCTAGAAAACTCGAAATGAAGTGGTTCAAAAAGCTAAATGAATATAACATCTTGAAATTTAAGGAAAAAATAATTTCCAGACCAAATGATTAGCCAATTAATACATTTTATTTGCCAAAATTTACAGATCATTTGGTCAAAAATCCTGGAAACAGATTCTGGTCCCTTACTTTAGAAAATCAGTTCTCTTTGTACAGACATCCAAATAAAGCATTCTTGGTGTCAAAAAGAAGCTTGGAATTTCATCTAAATGTCTGTAAAATTTCATATATTTATTCCATCATTTACTATTTTTCATTACATCATGACCATCACTGCTTACATTGGTCATACAGCAACATTACACATTCACATAACATATATACTATCCAATCCCTAGCTTTTCTTCATGATTCATCATCCTCTTTCATCATTCATAAACCTGTGGGATTGGGATTACATGGAAAGGGATGAGATTTCAAGTGAAATCTCAGTAGCAAACGGTACTAAATAATGCATGCATTAATGTAAATACTTATACTTGCTTATGAAAGTGTTACTATTGTGTCATGTGCATGCTTCCATGTTACATATAAAATACAATTGGCCAAAGTAAACATATAAAAAAAGCTTCATACATAAGCACATAGGAAACACAGTTCAATCAAGACATAGCACAATCAAGCATAACATTCAATGCATACAAGTTTAGGATTAGTTTACTACCTTGAACACTTGACTTTCTTTCACCTTAACTTGCTTCATTCTTCTCACTTTCCTTGAATATGTGGCTGCCTCTCTTGGAGCATACCAATCAATTCCTAACATCACATAATCATTCATCAATTACAATCTAACTTCCTTGAGCATTAAACTCACTTTAACTAACATAACTTCTTCAACATTAATCTCATTAACTTTCCTTAATCTTAACTAATGGACTTGGTCTTGGAATCAATTGATGCCTTGAATTTACCATACACAATTTCATCTTTTAAATCCATTTATGAGCTTAGAATCATTAAATTCTAGCTCCTTCATCGCATGCTGTATAGAACCAAAACTGCACTTAATTCTTTCAAAAATTCTCATTTTGATTCCAATGCTTCCCATACTTGTTTCTCTACTTTATCCCACACAACTTTTCATTTTAAAACCATTGGAAGCATCAAAATCATGAAATTATAATCACTGTTCATGCGAGTGAACATCAATAGAGAAGGATTTGAAAACTACAATCTTGGAATTTCAATACTTTCAAGGTTCAAAACCTTTCCAATCCTACACAAAATCATCATCTAAATTCAATGGAAGCGTTAAATCATTGAAATTCAATTTCCTTCCCTCATGAACATTGCAGACAGAACATGTTCCACTAAGGCAAAGTCAAGAATATCAACTTGATTCAACAACCAATCTCTTAATTAGCTCGTTTAAGCTTCAATCATATGTTTCTAACTTTAATTTCTTCTTTCCCCTTTCATCTAAGGTTATTGGGCAGCACAACCCCTTATAGAAAACATAACTTTTCTCCCATGAAAACCCTAAGTTCAAGCTCCCAAATGAAAGGAAAATAAGCTAGGATAGATTGCTTACCTTTAATCTCTAGCTTGCTTGAACTTTGGAACCTTGAATCTTCTTTGTCTTGGCTTGAGTTTTCATTTTGCAAGAGTTTCCCCAAGGGATCACAAGGCCATGGTTTTGGGAAGAATGAGGGGGTATTTATAGCCAAAATCCAAGAAAAATCAATGGCCAAGATTGATTTGGTTACTATTTGATCTAAATGCTCACATTTAATATTGGATTTTACTTTTTCATAAAAGAATAATTATGACATCATGTGGGACAGCTCATGGGACACCTAATAGGGCTAGGTGGCGTGCTCATAGTGTAAGGAAGCTTCTGGAAAAATTCTAGTCTAATCCGGTACCGATCAGAGCAGTTTCACAACAACTTAACTATTTTCTGTTTTGAATTTTTCTATAATATACCAGGATATGTATTCTATCCTGGAAATCAATGTCTAGGCTTCTCATACCCTTGACATGGTTATAATGAGTATTTATTTGCCATCCATTCCTTAGAAAATGACCAAAATACCCTTGGTATCTTTTCTTACACTATATTGACACTAAGGGCATAATAGTCATTTTACCCCTCTTTATACTGCCTCAGGGTGTATCTAGGCTCAACTAATCATATTTATACCATGTGCCACATTTTTAGCATGTCCCAGGTGACCAAAATGCCCTTCATCCATCTCTGGTACAATCTGGGCATCCAGAGGTATTTTCATAATTTCGCACTTTTTCTGGACACTGGCCCCTTCTACTGATGGAATAGTCCCTGGGTTCTGGGCCCTTCTTGGCGTCATCATGGGCCTATATATGAGGTCATATAATCTCATTCTATCCAGGCTTATATACCCGATAAATTCCATTATCGGATCACGGGTGTTATCAAACTCCCGTCAAAATTCATTAATATGTGAATAACTTTTTATACAGAACTTCTTCCAGAGTTCTGTCAGATCCAGGACATCTGACACTGTAGGGCACATTTTCCTATAATTTACCCACTTACATCTGAAGTCCATGAAATCTGATAAAATTTCAGATAACTTTTAGACTATCAGATAATTTTCTATTGTTTGGAGTCCTAATAAAATTTCTGTATCAAGCCAGATTAACCAGCGCAACTTCCTCTATTTACTGATCGAATATGGGACTAAAAAGCTTCTGGGCAGTTATAACCCTTTTTGGGCTGATCTTTCTATAATTACAATTTTGGCCTTGAACTTTTTACTTAATTACATTTAAGTCCCTTAACTTTTAGAAATGACTACTTTTAGCCCAAATCTTGTTTCTACTTTCACTTGTTGCCTTTAACCTTTTCTACTTTTCATTTTAGTCCTTCTCTTCCTTAAAGAATTATCTAACCTTTATTATTTCTTCGAATGTTCGTCATAATCCTTTCCAAATCTCTTTCCACTATCAGTACTAAAAGGAATTGGAAGACAAGCAGCGAAAATTAACTTAAAAAGTTTTCCATTCCTTGCCAGGATCTACCATATGTGTTTAAGTCAAGTGGGAAGAAGCATTACCCTCAATGTTCCTCTGACACTTCCACAGCTCCTCTCCGCGGCTCGTGCTCTCGTTCATGGTTGGAACGCTGTTCGTGTGAACGCTGTTCTCAACAATTCGTCCTCTCCGTCTCTATTTCAACAGTTTCTTATCTGTAAACCTTTTGCAGATTCCCTTCGAACTTTTGTGTTATGTGTTGTTCAAAAAAACGTAGCTCCTAAAATCAGATATATAGGATGCTCTGCGTTTTTGTCAACCAAATTGGATTTTGGAATTAATCTATATTAATTTTGAAATTAATAAAATATCATATATTGTATGATTTGATAAGAAACTAATTAAATAAATAATATTTATATTAAATCAGTCCCACAGATTTAATTCACATATTTATTTAATTTAAAATAAAGATAAGACGGGACTATATTTGATTTATTTTCATAAATCAAATTTGAGATATCATGTCAATTTGAATTTCAAATTCAAACGTGATAGAGATTTAATTTATCCTTATAAATTAAATCTTATAAATATCTCTTATATGAGATATTCTATCAATTTGAATTTCAAATTCAAACGTGATAGATATTTAATTTATCCTTATAAATTAAATCTTGTAAATATCTCTTATATGAGATATTCTATCAATTTGAATTTTAAATTCAAACATGATAGAGATTTAATTTATCCTTATAAATTAAATCCTATATATTCCTTATATATAATGTATATATACGAATTTATATATATATACGAATATAAATATAAATAAATATATACATCAACCTTAGATTATTCATTGAATCTAGATATGTCTTAGATTCAATGAATCTGGACATCATAGCTCGTGTTGAGCTATTTTGTGTGTGACCCTGTAGGCCCATATGAAGTTGGTAGTGGGCCATTTGCTATATTGGCCCACAAGTCACAAGCGGTCTCTAGCAAGACATAACGACTACCCAAATCATATGAGGATCGATAAACGATGTAACCTTTTATACAACCATATCATGTCCCTTCTGTCACGTGATATTTTGGTCATTGTTAAGGCATGGATAATGTCATCCTCCTATTCCTGACCGTTACTTTCTCGATCCCTGAGTAGTCTGACTATAGAAATGAAACTACCTTTCTATTACAGTATGGCCATACATTTCTCAGACTCACTCATCGAGGGGCCCAGTAATATCTCTCTACGAATGTGAGGGACAAATTCCATCTTGACTATTCACATTCCTCCGCATGAAAAACCACTAAGCCCGAACATAGTCTTTATGATCACTCGGTCAAAAGTGACTTTTGACTAGGTCAAAGCTGAGCGTTTGTCATGTAGGAATCCATGATGATCTCAGGTCAAAGGGCATAGTGACATGGTTTGTATATGAGAGAAGCTTATGACGTAACCCATGCAGCTCTCTCATAGCGGGTTGGTCCAACACCTTGTACTCTTACATGTGCCTATGACTTTGATTTATATCTCTATACATCTTCAAAGTCATACTGGCCTTATTTCATCTTTGCTCCCACATAGATGACCAACCAGGGACATTTAGGATAAGATCATGAATTATCCAAGGATGGTCATCACAATAAACATGCAAATAATATGATAACACAATTAATAAATTCATAAATCAATAATGTTCATAAGACAATAATTGGCCCCTAGGGCACATTTTCCAACAAGTACTATACGGATAGGGAAAAATTAGGATATGACATATGGCATGATCGAGAAATTTGACTTGTTGAAGGCAAAATTCACATTTACTAAGCTTAGCATAAAACTGATTTTCTCTAAGAGTAATAAGGATAATTTTCAGGCGCCTTTTATGCTATTTTGCATATTTAGAGTACACTAGGATATCATCAATAAAATCTACAACAAATTGATTTAAATAGGGCTTGAAGATTCTATTCATATAGTCCATGAAAATTGTAGGTGTATTTGTCAGACAAAATCATATCACTAGAAGTCCAAAATAATTGTATCGAGTCCTAAACATATTCTTTTTCAAAAATTCATAAATTATTCATTATTGGACTTGGGCTCCAAGAAAACTTTTAGGACTTATTGGGCTACCCTAGGCCTTCCTTGGGTCCAATAGCTAATTGGCGCAAATCCTAAAGCACTTTCCTTATACCGATATCCTTAAATTATCCTAGTTTTGAAATAAATGCTAGACACCTCTTTTAATGTTCTAACATTTTAAAAATTCATTCTAATATAAAATAAATCCCCTGCAAAGTCTCAAATTTTTCTGAGACCCAGAGATCTTTATAAAAATTTCCTATATTTCTTAAAGATCCTTTATCAGTATACGATTTCACTTTAATTTTTCAAGGGCATTATCGTCTTTTCACACATCATCAGAGTATTTCCTGACTATGCTCAACTATTTTGGGAACTCTCCTTGACTGTCTAACCTCAGTCAAATGATGAAAATACCTTTCATGTAACTCTGACTCAATGACACAACACAGTGGCATACTCAGTGGCATTTTCTTAATTTTACATTTTTCCTGGGCTTTATTAGCCCTGACCCACATACTTATCTAAAAATATTATTGGGCCTATAAGGTGTCATTTTAGGCCTTCTACCTGGTCAGCTACCTTCATGGGCTAACTCCCAAGAAATTCCCTTGAAACATATTTATTGGGTGTTTTAATCCACTATAAATTCTATAATAAATTCTACAAAACTCCTTTTTGAACTCTATCAGTTTCATAAATTCTCATATTAATTATATGAATTTAATACCAAATTTTATATGATTTTTAGGTCCAGATAATATTATATTAATTTCCCTTTCTTCAAAAATTAATATAAATTTTTCATGACCTCAAATCAAAATTCTGTGTTGTGTCAAACTGATCAAAATCATTTTCTCTATTTACCAAGAAAATTTGAGACTAATATGATTCTGGGCATTTTTGGCTCAACTTTCAATAATTACCATTTTGCCCTTAAACTTTTGAAAATTACACTTTAACCCTCAACTTTTCATAATTACACTTAATGCCCCAAAGCCTTTGTCTACTTTTATTTTCCACCATGGAACCTTTAAACTTTTCATTTTAGTCCCTCTCTTTCTTCAAGACTTGGCTAACCTTTCTCATTCCTTCTTATCATCGTCACAATCCTTTCCAAACCTCTTTCCTCTGTCAGTATTATATAGATAGGAAAAAAATAGGATATGACATATAGCATGAATTCATGTCTTCTGAGGTTTAGAGGTAGTGATTGTGCTAATAGGAGTTGATAATAGTACCTCATTCAATTTAGGCAATACGCTTGTTCTCTCCTTTATTTGGCACCTTGTACATAAAAGATGTAGCACAATTTCACAATCAGATTGATTTTCTGACATGAATAAGAAGTTTATTTCAAAGAGATGCTCATGCATATATGACTTTCTATGATAGAAAAAAAGAAAAAAATGATGGGCTTAAAGGGGGTGACTATGGATATAATATGTGTGGGCTTGTGTTTAGGATATAAGGGTTTAGAAATGAATGCCTCTATCATATTCAATAATATCAATATGCAAGTAATTTTCAACTCAGAGCTAAGACAAGTTCTAGAGGATATAAACCAATTAAATAACTACTCAATATAGAAATTTATGCCGAGAATCCTTCCAACTAAGGTTTTCATCTAAATTGCTCACAAGCTAAAGTCTCAAACAATGTTCATCATTCACTAGGCATTAAAACACTTATCACAATTGAAAATCCTCTTGAATGATAGATTAAAAGTTCCAAAGTAATCACCAAGAATCATGTAATAATCCTAAATTTAACTATAAAAACTTGAGTGCTTCCAATTTAGTTTACATTTCTAAAAATGCAAGTGTGACAATGGTTTCTATAAACTATTTCATGCAAAAGGTTAAATATAAAAGGGCAGTGAATCATTATAAAACTTTAGTAGCTCAAAATGAATCCTTCTATATAATATTGCACAAAGCAAAGAGAAGGTAAATTGACATTTTTAGACTCAAGTCGCAACTTGAAAATGTGAAGGTCTTGACCAAATTTCCCAGTGAGTGTTTACCTTGAACTTACAACAAATAGTCATGACTAGGAATGATTAACTTGCAATAACAATACACATATAGATATTGTCGTGACCTAATTGTACTCGTGTCACGACTGATTTTCACAGAGAGCATATTAAGTCAAAATCCATGTAAGGTCATGACTATGCAACACATAGGTCATGACAAAAATCACAAAGGCTACCACTTGATAGTTTTCAACGCCCAAAATATCTTTTACACTAAAACCTTTTAGCCAGTAACAAAACAGTTTAAAGTGGGGATCCAAATTTTAGCAATTCATCACACCTTAAGATAAAAAAATAAAAATTTTGTGATGAAAGATTGGATTAATCAAAGAATTTTGCATTAATTAGCACATAAAAAATAATGTCTCCCCCACACTTAAACTTGACAGTGTCCTCACTATCAGCATAATTATAAACACACAACACTATATAAGGTCAATTTAAATCCAGCTTTAGCACAGCATTTAAATACATCACTCAATGCAATTTCACGGTGAAGCTCTCAGTCACATTCAAATCATACATCGTAATATAAGGAAAATAAAGATAACAAGATGGGTAGGCTAAAATCATGTAATTGAGTGTGGATTCAGCTCAAAGAACCAATAATAAGTAAACAAAATATGGCAACATAAGGGTATTATTCAAAAAGAAACAGACTAAAATTACACTATACTATTGAATTATCAAGCAGAGAAAAAATTTACTCTTACTTCTACTAGTTCATCCCTTTCCAATCATCAAACCAACATGTCAAACATATAGCACATTAAGAAAACTTGTAAAAACCAAGAGATAGGAAAGGGACAACCTGGCCTCAGGGCGGTGGTGGGAACTCATAAAAGTTTAAGAGATGACTATTTGATTGAAAAATCTTCCCCATTGCCTTCTCTCCACAATCGGGCACTTTGTTTATATTACGAAGTCCATCCAATCTTGTCTTGAATTTTCCCTATTTAAACTTGAACTTGCCCAAATATGGCTGGTATATATTAGCAACAAACTTCGATTGTGTTCCCATTATATCCTTTATATGTTTCACTTCCTCAAGTGATTTACCCAGTTGAGGTTGGTATACTGCTGCAACATACTTAGGATCACTTTCCTTCATTCCTGTATCATTATTTGAGATCGAATCATTCAAGAATCTTAAAGTATAAGAGATAATTGTTGAATATGAATGAGGATAAATAGAGTTAGAACATATTGGCCCTTTAACTAAAATAGCAGATTGTGGAGTTGAATGAATTTGAAATTTAGTGGTTGTGCTACCATTTATAGTCGCAACCTTTCAACTTCTCATCATGACTCAAACTGACAGTGAGTGCCTCTAGAACATTTGGTCACGACGTAATCGTCCTTTGGTCATGACTTTTGATCATAGAGAGCCTGTCCCTCAGCACCCTAATATGCCATCACAACTTCATCATCTTCGTGTCACGATTTTGTGTCTTAGGAGTTTCTAGTCGCTACTAAACAATCATCTTGTCACAACTCTGTTGCACAGAGAGTCTCTTCCTTATCAAGTTCATATCTAGTCACGACTTGTGGCCACATAAGCTCAACCCCTCTTTGTTTGTTCCATTTCCATCTTTCACAATGTCTTGTATTCCTATAAAATACTCACAAATTCCTTTCCAAAAACATTATAACTGGTAATTGATAAAATCATATCAAAGTTAGATGGGAATTTAAAATCTTTGGAAACTGAAAGCATGTTATTCACATCAAAATAATGAAAACATGATGTATTGCCTTCATAAGAGCAAGAAAAAGAATAAATAGAGGAGAAAGATTCAAAATAGTTATCATAAGCCCTCAAAGATGAATTTGAATCCTTATGCCTTGAAATCCTTCATGGGAATTTTAGGAATTATGCAACATAGGATTATACTCATCAGAAAAACTCAATTCATGCTCATCCCTAGTTTCTTTAACAGCATAATCAATGGCATTCAACTCAACAAAAGCAAAATTATCAAAAGGATATTTTATTGCTTCCTTCATATTTAAAGTTACTACATGTCTTCTAACCTCTATTATAATGAAACTATGCCTCACACTAATGATTGTCTTGGAAGTTTGAAGGAAAGGTCTGCTTAAAATCAAAGTGCTCTCATTCACTAGTTCACTGCACTAGAATATCCTCAAGAACTCCCTTAGGATACCTAATTGATCTATCAACTAATTGGAGTATTACACTTATGTCTCAAAGATTGTTCATACCTAAGGCTAGGTATACTGACCAAGGTATTACATTAATGGTAGCCCCTAGATCTAATAACGCTCCCTTAATATGAACCTTTCCTATAGTGCATGGGACTGTGTAAGATCATGGGTCTTGGTACTTAACTGGTAATTCAGCCTTAAAAAGTGATGACACATTAGCACCCCTCTGAATTCTCTGAAGAGGCCTAAACTTTTTCTTATTAGCACGCAAATCTTTTAAAAATTTAGCATATTTAGGATTTTTTTAGGAATTCAACTATATGGATATTTAGTTCTAACTTATTGAAGAGATTGCAAGCATCTTTTGTAAATTCAGAATCAATCTTTTTCTTTCTAGCAAAATAAGCTTTTGGAAAAGGGAGATCCTTTATACTTATCTCCTTACTTGTATGCGTAGAGACTCCTTGCTTGCTCAACTCCGTCTTCTCCTCAATTTGCTTTTCTTTGTTTGCTGGACTTAGAATTACCAGTTCCTCTTCTTGCTTTTCTTGTATTCCCTCTTATGAGTTCTCCTCTAGGGTTGCCTTCTTGATCATATGCTATTATTTTTTAATACTCTATGATTTTCTAATCTTTATTTGTGTTGCTGAATTTTAAACTTCAGAATCTTCCATATCTTCCCTTACTGTTTCATCTTCCTTAAATTTAACTTCTTTCCCACTTCTGAGTGATATGGCATTCAGACCCTTCAGATTAATGACAATATTCTAATGTCTACTGCCATTACTCTTTGTTTGGATGTCATTCACTGTATTGGCAACTTGAGTTAAATGACTTGTAATATCTGCATTATTGAAACTTAACTCCTCAAGTTTCCTGTGCATATCAGTATTATCCTTCTACATACTTTGAAGGAGTGAAGCTTTGGAGGTTAATTGACTATTATTCTCTTTGAGCTTATGGTTTATATTAGTCATTCTACCATCTATGTTGTTCATATGCACAGCCATACTCTTCAACAATTGAGAAGTCTTATCTGGTCTTGACGCCACTAAAGCATTAAGGTGAGTTAGAACATAGACCTTACATTATTTTTGTCATATCCTAATTTTTCCCTATCTATATAGTACTGATAGTGGAAAGAGATTTGGAAAGAATTATGATAAAGATTAGAAGAAAAGATAAAGGTTAGATGAGTCTTGAGGGAAGAGAAGGACTAAAACGCAAAGTAGAAAAGGTTAAAGGCAAAAAGTGAAAATAGAAACAAAAGTTAAGCCCCCGAGTATAATTTTTAAAAGTTAAGGGACTTAAATGAAATAGCTAAAAGTTTAAGGGCCAAAGTGCAATTATTCAAAAGTTTAGGGACCTAAATATAAATATGAGAAAGTTAAGCTAAAACAGGCCAAAAATGCCCAAAATCAGATAAGACCCAAATTTTACCAGTAGATAGACAAAAATATTCCAATCAATTTAACGCAACACATAATTTTGATTTGAGGTCTCTATTAATTAATATAAATTTTTAAAGTCAGAAGAATTATTACAGTATTTTTCATACATCAGAATCATATGGAACTTTACTGGAAATTCCCATATTTCATTTAAGAATTTATAAAATTGACAGAGTCAGAAAAGGAGTCCTATAGAATTCTTAATGGATTTTACAGTAAAATAAAATACCTGATAATTAGGATCGGTAGAGTTATCTTGTGAATTGGGCCATAAAGGCAATACAGGCAATGAGCTGATATCAAGGCCCAAATAGTACTATCATGAGCCCATTAGGATAACTGGACAGTTAAGTGGGCTAGTGACCAGAGCAGTCCAGGAAAAGTACAAAATTACGGAAATACCCTTGGATACCTATACTATACCAGTGAAGGATAGAGGTTATTATGGTCATGTTGGATAGGCCAAAAATATGGCACATAGTATAAATATAATTAGTTAGAGCCAGTATAAGCCATAAGGTAGTGCCAAGATGGGTGAAATGATAATTATGCCTTTAGGGTCAATATAGTGCAAGAAAGGACACCAATGGTATTTTGGTCATTTCTCAAGGATGGATGGTAGATAAATACTCATTATAATATTTTTAATGGTATGAGAAGCCTAAATATTTTTGCAGAAGCTTCCTTACATGGGAATCATGCCACATACCCCTATTAGGTGTCCCATGAGCTGTCCTACATGATGTCATAATTATTCTTTTTTGAAAAAGTAAAATCCAAGATTAAATGTGAGCTATTAGATTAAATAGTGTACAAACTAATCTTGGCCATTGATTTCCACCAAGATTTTTCTATAACTACCCCCTCATTTCTGCATCAAAACCGTGGCCTTGTGATACCTTGGGGAAACTCTTGCAAAATGGAAACTCAAGCCAAGACACGGAAGATTCAAGGTACCAAAGTTCAAGCAAGCTAGAGATTAAAGGTAAGCAATCTCTCCTAGCTTATTTTCCTTGGTTTTGTTAGCTTGAACTTAGGGTTTCCATGTGGGAAAAGGTGAGTTTTCTCTAAGGGATGTTGCTACCCAAAAACTTTAGATGAAAGGTAAAAGAAGAAAATAAAGTTAGAGACATACGATTGAAGCTTAAACAAGCTAGTTAAGAGATTGGTTGTTGAATCAAGTTGATATTCTTGACTTTGCCATGGTTTACCCTGTTCGGTCTGTACTGTTCATGAGGGAAGGAAATGTAATTTCAATGATTTAATGCTTCCATTGAATTTATATGATGATTTTTGTGTAGGATTGAAAAGGTTTTAAACCTTGGAAACATTAAAATCTCAAGGTTGTAGTTTTTAAAATTCTTCACGATTACTTTTCACTCGCATGAATAGTGATTGGAATTTCATAATTTTGATGCTTCCAATGGTTTTAAAATGAAAAGTTGTGTGGGATAAAGTGGAGAAACAAGTATGGGAAGCATTAGAATCAAAATGAGAATTTTTGAAAGAATTATATGCATATGTTTAGTTCTATACAGCAGGCCATGAATGACCTAGAATTTCATGATTCTAAGCTCATAAATGGATTTAAAAAATGAAATTATGTAGGTTAAAGTCAAGACATCAATTGGTTTAAGAGCCAAGTGGATTAGTGTAGATTAGAGAAAGTTATGATAATACATAGTGTAACAAGGTTAGTCTTGAACATGGTTGGAGTTCATGAGTCCTAATGAATTATGTGATGAACATGAATGTGTTTAGGACCTTGAAACCTCCAAGAAGATGTTGGGAAGTAATTGACATAAAGGCTTCATTGTTGGAAAGCTAGGGAGCAAGTGCAAAAGATCAAGAGGAAAGCTTAAGTGCAAAGTAGTGAACTTATGTCTTTATATGCTTGATGTGGTATGCTTATGTGTTGACATGTATATGTTATTTGAATGATGTTGTGACATGATGAATGTTGGTGAATGTATTGTGAATAACATGTTTCCATGGCCATGCACTTTATGTAAGAGTATATAGCATGATGGCATGTTACTAATCAAAGAAAGTTTAATGAAATTACATATCATGCATTAGCATCCATCTTGCATATTTAAGTGATAATGTTTGCTACTGAGATTCTCTAGAATCTCACTCTCTTATAACCAACCAATTTAGGTCAAACATGATCTAAAGAATGGAAGAAAGGAATGGAAGTAATTGAGATCCTAGTATATGCTATGGATTATCTATGTATGTAAATACCTTATAAGGTGCCCATCTATGTGATGAAACTAGTTGTAATACTTATAGCATATGTACATGATGTATATTAATATTGAGAAGCTTATTTGATGGCTTATGCATGCTGGAACAATTATTGAAAATAAAATAAAGGAAAATGAAATGGTAAAAATGTAAGTCCTGGAGCAGTTTGGTTGTGGCTTCAGTTTGACCTAGCAAATGAAGGAATTATTTCATTAAATTTTACAAGGGTGTAGTACACATCCATATCTTTAAGTGCATTGGTAGAACATTTCATTTGGATGTGTATATCAAGAGAAATTAATTTTCAAAGTAAGGGACCAGAATCTGTTTCCAAAGTGTTTGACTAAATAAATAGTAAACTTCACGAATAAACTATATTAATTGGCTAATCATTTGGTCTAAAAATTATTTTTACCTTAAAGTTACAGAGGTTAGCTTCACATATCTTTTTGAACCACTTCATTTTAATTTTTCTATAGTTAATTAAGATTTTTCAAATTCATTGCGTAATTTGGAATACCATATGAACAGTAACCCAAGAAAGAGTAAAATTCTAGATTTAGCTAATGGACTTCCAAGGTCTTGTAAGTGGTTCTAAATGTTACTGGATGGTCCCTAAAACGTATGCAAGTAAGGATGTTACATTTTGGTATTAGAGCAAAGGATTCTAGCTTAAGAAATGCTCTGAATAGATTATCTATGGACTGATATAAGAATATTCCCAAACCCTAACCCTAAATAATAAGTATTTGGTTAAGTTAGGGTATGTTTTGGGATAGTTAGCATTGTTTAATTAAAAAAATATTGCAAAAGTAGATATGATATTTTATAAAGTTAAATCAGAGGCTTCAGTTAATAAGGAAGACCCCAAGCTAGTAGTGATATATGGACATGGTGTACATCCAAAAGCCCAATATGCACCAGTTGATGTTGAGTCTAGTGACTCTACACAGTATGAGTACGTTGGAGTGACCTCTAACCCTGATGTAAGTTCTATCCCTCTGATAAGAGGACAAATTACGGTTAAGGAAGTTGAGTACTGATACTGAATTTTGGGTAGACCAGACATTATTCCTTTTCCACTAGAGTTTGAGGACAGAGTTGTTATGAGTAATAGACCACAATCCTCTAATTTAGACATCCAGTCAGAGTTTATGACAGTTCTTGTCTATTCCCAAAGTCAAAGAATATGTGACTTTATGGAGAAAGATCAGTGTGATGTTCCTGATCCTAGTCAACCCCAGCCTTCTTTGTTAAAGATAGATAATTCTGACTGTATCAGTCTCAAGAAAGCTGTAGAGAGTGATTTACTCTGTCTAGGTCAAGGGATGGACAGAAGTAGAGATTAAGAATAGTCAGTTTATCTGAAGTTCCTCAATGCCGTATCAAGGATGATAAACAGATACATAGTGAAGGGCCTTAACTTAAATCAAGTTTATGCTCTAGTAGCTGGCATGAGATGGTAGTGAGTCAAGTACTGCCATAAATGCCTACATAACATATAGAGCTAAGTGAGTATTTGGCAAATGATCTGCCAACCGATATACAAGGGGTAATGTATGTATAAATATTATGGTGACATAAAAGGTGATAACTAGAAGTACCAGACAAGTTAAGTCGCGATAAGTTAAGCCATAGGTCACAATAAATATTTATAGAAACTCTTGATCGTGACAAGTAAAGATCATTGATCGTGACAGGAATAAAGATGATAACCTCACTGAAGGTTATCAGTTAGAGGTTTAGTATAAAGTATAGGCAAGCTAGACATTATGATGCACTGAGATATAGAAGATCAGTTTAAGAAGAGGTTCAGAAGTATATCCTCCATATGATCATCAGGAGTTGATCTACATTATGAAACACTTTATGTAGCTAGTCTCTATTGAATAGAATAATAAGAAGGTAGAATGAGACTTGCCTAAGAATGATATAATACATGGCCTAAGGCTAAAGATGTGATGGCTAATAGATAGAAAGTTAATGTTCTCAAAACAGAGGGATCCCATCATAAAAGGATATTAACTTATTACGCTACCCCAAAAAATATAAGTAATAGTCCTGGATGATGAATGAGATCCCTATGACCTAAATTAGTCAGGATCCAAAGACAAACTAGGAAGGAATCACAGTCCAGTCAAGAGTAGACTGAGACTGACAGACAGAAAGAGTTAAAAGATACAGAGAGATATAAAAGTTACTCTATACGAGATAGAGAGTGATCCGCTCACTTGAGAAGTTTTTCTTGAAAAGTTTAAAAGAAGCATTCCCCTCAATTAGAGAGAGGTGATCGTGAGGCTAAGGGTTAGAGCAAAGGAAAGAGAAACCCTTCGATGAATAATTAGCCGAGTTCATCTACATGAACCTTGAGGCTTAATAAGAGATACTTTCTCGCTTGTTAATAATCCAGGAGGATAAGGGAAAACTTAAAAGTTCAAATGGCATAAAGATATAAGCCAGACCTTTCTCCAAATAGTTGAAAGAAATAGCTAACTAAATTATGGATTATAGTGAATCCAAGGACACATAAATCCTTTAGGTTAAAGACACTGAAGTTTTACATGCGATGAGAAATGTTATGATGAGATAAGATAGCCTGATATGATAAGCTATCTCTGATTCCTAAATGAATAAATAGGATACTAGAGATGTAAGCTAAATATAAATTGCCTCAGAAATTGTTTAAGGATTAATAAAAAGAGATATATGTAAGCTAAGAGAAAGAAGTTTATAAGGTTTAAAGAAAGTAAAGTAACCACATATTCAAAGGTAAAGTGACTCCCCTATTCCTATGTAAGAAAAAATAAAGAAGGGTTGTGTCTATACCCTAGTAATAGGGCAATGTGGCAGCCTAAATAAAACAAGTAAATGACTCAGGTACCTGAATAAATGATCAGGACCTCACAGTTAAGGTAATAAAGGAATGTAATATTTTAAAGTCTACTTAGTTAATTGTTTAATTGCAATATAAGTATAAGGGATGGTTAAGCAAACTATATAATAATGGTATGGCTTATGTTGCATCTTCTCACAGTTGTCAGATGATGACACGTATGTTAGTATATACTATGATAAATGAATAATCCCCTTACACAGTATGTATTGGGTAGAGTATACCAGACAAGAAAGTTATGTTGCTCCTATGCCCTATGACATGCAATTAGATAATTTAACTTAGTGATGATAAAGTAATAGAAAAACTATGAACGAGATAGGTAGCTAGTTAATTTCCAAAGAATAGAATGAGAATTTATGATCAAACAATGATAGTTGATGAGATAGAGAATGAGATTGAAGATGAGGATTAATAGTGAATTTACAAATAAATGATTACGATGCTTCGGATATATTCCTTCAGTAGGGGTAAGGTATATGAGTGATGTACTATGAATATGGAATGAAATGAGAAGCATTTATGAAAGATGATGTAACTCAAAGAAAGAGCAGCTTTTAAATAATATAAGTTAATGGTTTTTCAATAGAGCTAGATTGTTCTTGCGATAGAGTAAGATTACTCTTGAAATGAAACCAAGAGAATGGACAGCATAGCTCATATAGAGTAATGTCCTTTAGATGAGATGAATAGATGATGATAGATATGTGCATGGTAGAGCCTGTGTAGCTCTCTGCAGTAATGGATGTGGTAAAATTATAAAAGATGAGAATGATATGAGAAATTCCTAAGTGATAAGGGAAATGAGCAAAGTCCTAATAGATAATATTTGCTTCTGTGATCATTCTTGGGGAATTATTTATTGAGTTAACGACTATGTGGAAGTGACTAACCTTGTAACTTTGTCTGTTGGTTTAGGTCTTCCAGAGATGAGAATATAGTACAACAGAATCACAGTAGAATATGAAAGATTGCAGTTAGATCCTAGTATGGCTCACAGGGTCGCAGTTAGATCCTGAAAAGAATTACGGTTGATCGCAGTAGATCTCGAGGGTCACAATAGACCAAGCCTAGAGCAAGAAAGTAATGAGTCATAAGTACAGTATTTCTTTGGAAGGACGAATACCAAGAAAAAGTTAAGGAATAGAAGCTTCACAAGTTAGTTAACTCATAACAGAGAGAGTACCCATTATGCTAATTTCAAATAGCCTTATTACTATCAGGGACTAAACTCAGAATCTCCTTACACGTAACAGGAACTAAGTGATCAAAGTTAAAGTTGTTAGTCCTGAGTCCCAAGGATTTATAAGAATATTTCATAAGATATGAGAAACGGTCAAATGAGAATAAAGAGATCCTTAAGATAAGATTACAAGGAATGAGAATGAAAGGTAAATAGATCCTCTAGATGAGGATAAAGAGATTAGAAGGCCAGATAGACCCAAGAGAGATAGTATAAGATGGGTCTAAGATAGTAAAGTACCAAGGTTAGAGCCTGTGAGCACCAGTGCTTCAAATTTTTATCTGCACATTTCAGTTAAGCGTGCTCAGGCAAAGGTAGTTCAATGATGGGTGACCCCCTGTAAAGTGATAGGAAAGGTAAATGCCATAGGAATTGGCATATATGCACAGAATTATGTAAAATGATAGAAAGAGTTATGAAAATCTATAAAGAGTTATGAACAGTAAGATACTATAACCCTTATGTCAAGTCCAAATCAAATGGATTTGAAAGATATACTATGATATAGCCAGATTTGGCCAGATACGCCATGTTATGGCATGAAAGATACGAAATGAGAAATGCTATGAAGAGTACGTAATGAGATACGTTATGAGAAAAATGTATTGAGAGTACAATATGAAATGGCTTTATAGCTAGCTTTGTAAACAGATCGAGAGGCTATCTTTTTTAAAATGATAAGATATTTAAGTGTTATGTTACAGATAATGGAGAAAATGAGAGTTTTCACTCCTTGCATGAAATGCCAGGCATTATGTTTGGAAAATATGATAAAGCTCTGAATGTTACAGCAGTGCAAGCTCTGAGTGTTAAAGCTACGCATATTAAAGAAAGGAATGCTTGAGCTCTGATGTTAGAGCTTTGCATTCATGGCCAGGTATGTAGTCCTACAATATGTTGGCCAAGCATTATACATGTTTGAGTATGTGCTCCCATATGCTCATATGTTCGCTTATCCATCAATAAAGTAAAGAATAATGGCATAAGTCCTCTCTCTGTATTATGATGAGTTATTAAAAATGATATAAAGTATGATAATATGAGAATGAGAGTTAAAGTTGTGCGGATGTTCAGAGAATTCCGCTAGATACTCAAATGAGTCATAAATGAATATACTAAGGAGTATGATGAATAGTTAGCAAAAACTCCAGAATATAACAGTATTTGAGGGAGTTTTACATGAAAGAAATAGACACTACTTACAAGTCCAGTATAGTGAGAAGTCCATATACAAATAGATGCAAAGCAATAAAGTAAGTAATAGAATGAACTGTAGTTTAACTCTAATTGAGTTGATTCAGAATAGAAGAATGATCATAGTAGAAAGGTACTTTGCTAAGATGATAAGATAGAAGATAAGAGTTAAATGCCCTAATCCTTAGTCATAAAGAGGATAAGGATACCTATCCAAGATTGTTGACTAAGGTGCTAAGTAAATTTCAAGGAAGAAATTTATTTTAAGGGAGTAGAAATGTCATATCTTAATTTTTCCTTATCTGTATAGTACTGATAATGGAAAGAGGTTTGGAAAGGATTATGACAAAGATCAAAAGAAAAGATAAAGGTTAGATGAGTCTTGAGGGAAGAGAAGGACTAAAACGCAAAGTAGAAAAGGTTAAAGGCAAAAAGTGAAAGTAGAAACAAAAGTTAGGCCCTTAAGTGTAATTTTCAAAAGTTAAGAGACTTAAATGCAAATAGCTAAAAGTTTAGGGGCCAAAGTGCAATTATTCAAAAGTCCAAGGACCTAAATGTAAATATGAGAAAGTTGAGCCGAAACAGGTAAAAAATGCCCAAAATTAGATAAGACCCAAATTTTACCAGTAGATAGACAAAAATATTCCGGTCAGTTTAACGCAACATAAAATTTTGATTTGAGGTCCCGATTAATTAATATAAATTTTTGAAGTCAGAAGAATTATTACAATATTTTTTAGACATCAGAATCATATGGAACTTTACTAGAAATTCTCATATTTAATGTAAGAATTTATAAAATTGACAGAGTCAGAAAAGGAATCCTATAGAATTCTTAATGGATTTTACAGTAAAATAAAATACCCGATAAATAGGATTAGGAGAGTTGTCTTGTGAATTGGGCCATAAAGGCAATATAGGCAATGAGCCCATATCAAGGCCCAAATGGTGCCATCATGAGTCCATTAGGATGATTGGACAGTTAAGTGGGCCATAGACCAGAGTAGTCCATGAAAAGTATAAAATGATGAAAATGCCCCTAATGAAGGATAGAGGTCATTATGGTCATTTTGGACAGGCCAAAAATGTGGTATATAGTATAAATATGATTAGTTAGAGCTAGTACATGCCATAAGTGTAAGGAATTGGAAGACACGCAGCGGAAATAAACTTTAAAAATTTTCCATTCCTTGCCAGGATCTGCCGTATGTGTTTAAGTCAAGTGGAAAGAATCATTACCCTTAGTGTTGCTCAGCGAATTTCACAGCTTCTCTACGTGGGTGGTGATCTCTTTCTGATCGCAAGAAATCGACGGAGTGTTCCTCAGCGACCTTCACAGATTCTCTCCGCGGACGGTGGTCTCTTTCCGATCACAAGAAGTCGACGCCTCAGGTCGGCTTCCTCTACTGGTATCCACACAAACAGCGTTCCAATCACGAACGACGTGCTAGCGTCTCCTGTCCCTCCAAGGCTTTCACAAGTCTCCGTCTCTATTTCGGCAGTTTCTTGTCTGCAAACCTTTTGCAGATTCCGTTCGGCCTTTTGTGTTCTGTGTTATTTTCAAACGTAGCTCCTCCAATCAGATATAAAGGATGCTATGCGTTTTTACACTTAACCTAATTGGATTTTGGAGTTAATCTTATATTAATTCCGAATTGATACAATATCATATATTGTATAATTTTATAAGAAACTAATTAAATAAAATAATATTAAATCCGTCCCACAGATTTAATTACTTATTTATTTAACTTTAAATAAAGATGAGACTGAGTTATATTTGATTTATTCCCATAAATCAAATTTGAGATATCCTATCAATTTAAATTTCGAATTTCAAACGTGATAGAGATTTAATTTATCCTTATAAATTAAATCTTATAAATATCTCTTATATGAGATATCCTATCAATTTGAATTTCGAATTTCAAACGTGATAGAGATTTAATTTATCCTTATAAATTAAATCTTATAAATATCTCTTATATGAGATATCCTATCAATTTGAATTTCGAATTTCAAACGTGATAGAGATTTAATTTATCCTTATAAATTAAATCTTATAAATATCTCTTATATGAGATATCCTATCAATTTGAATTTCGAATTCAAACGTGATAGGGATTTAATTTATCCTTATAAATTAAATCTCATATATCTCATATATATAATATATATATATATACGAATTTATATATATACGAATATAAATATAAATAAATATATATACATTCACCTGGATCTTTCATTGAATCTGGACATGTCTTAGATTCAATGAATCTGGACATCATAGCTCGTGTTGGGCTATTTTGTGTGCGACCCTGTAGGCCCATATGAAGTTGGCAGTGGGCCATTTGCTATACTAGCCCACAAGTCGCAAGCGGTCTCTAGCAAGACATAACAACTACCCAAATCATATGAGGATCGATAAACGATGTAACCTTTTATACAACCATATCATGTCCCTTCTGTCACGCGATATTTTGGTCATGGATGAGGCATGGATAATGTCATCCTCCTATTCCCGACCGTTACTTTCTCGATCCCTGAGTAGTCTGACTATAGAGATGGAACTACCTTTCCATTACAGTATGGCCATACATTTCTCAGACTCACTCATCGAGGGGCCCAGTAATATCTCTCCACGAATGTGAGGGACAAATTCCATCTTGACCATTCACATTCCTCCGCATGAAAAACCACTAAGCCCGAACATAGTCTTTATGATCACTCGGTCAAAAGTGACTTTTGACTAGGTCAAAGCTGAGCGTTTTGTCATGTAGGAATCCATGATGATCTCAGGTCAAAGGGCATATTGACATGGTTTGTATATGAGAGAAGCTTATGACGTTACCCATGCAGTTCTCTCATAGCGGGTCGGTCCAACACCCTGTACTCTTACATGTGCTTATGACTTTGATTTATATCTCTATACATCTTCAAAGTCATACTAGTCTTATTTCATCTGTGCTCCCACATAGATGATCGACCAGGGACATTTAGGATAATATCATGAATTATCCAAGGATGGTCATCATAGTAAACATGCAAATAATATGATAACTTAATTAATAAATTCATAAATCAATAATGTTCATAAGACAATGATTGGCCCCTAGGGCACGATTTCCAACAATAAGGTAGTACTAAGATGGGTGAAATGAAAATTATGCCCTTAGAGTCAATATAGTGCAAGAAATGACACCAATGGTATTTTGGTCATTTCTCAAGGGATAGATGACAGATAAATACTCAGTCTAATATTGTAAATGGTATGATAAGCCTAGACATTGATTTTTAGAATAGAATACATATCCTGGTATATTATAAAAAAATTTAGGAACAGAACACAGTCTGGTTGTTATGAAACTGCTCCGATCGGTACTGGTTTGGACTAGAATTTTTTCAGAAGCTTCCTTACATGGGAATCATGCCACATATCTCTATTAGGTGTCCCATGATCTATACCACATGATGTCATAATTATTCTTTTTTGAAAAAGTAAAATCCAAGATTAAATGTGGGCTATTAGATCAAATAGTGTACAAACTAATCTTGGCCATTGATTTCCACCAATATTTTTCTATAAATACCCCCTCATTTCTGCATCAAAACCGTGGCCTTGTGATACCTTGGGGAAACTCTTGCAAAATGGAAACTCAAGCCAAGACAAGGAAAATTTAAGGTACCAAAGTTCAAGCAAGCTAGAGATTAAAGGTAAGCAATCTCTTCTAGCTTATTTTCCTTTAATTTGGGAGCTTGAACTTAGGGTTTTCATGGGGAAAAGGTGAGTTTTCCCTAAGGGGTATTGCTGCCCAAAAACCTTAGATGAAAGGGAAAAGAAGAAAATAAAGTCAGAGACATATGATTGAAGCTTAAATGTCATATCCTAATTTTTCCCTATCTGTATAGTACTGATAGTGGAAAGAGGTTTAAGAAGGATTATGATAAAGATCAGAAGAAATAATAAAGGTTAAATGAGTCTTGAAGGAAGAAAGGGACCTAAACGAAAATTGGAAAAGTTTAAAGGCCAAAAGTTAAAGTAGAAACAAAAGTTGGGCCAAAAGTTATAATTTCCAAAAGTTTAGGGACCTAAATGTAAATATCCAAAAAGTTAGGGACATAAATGTAATTAAGTAAAAAGTCAGGGACATAAATGTAATTATGGAAAAGTTCAGCCAGAAAAGGTTTATAACTGCCTGTAAGTATTTTAGTCCCACATTCCATCAGTAAATAGAGGAAGTCATGCTGGGTAATCTGGCATGATACAGAAATTTTATTAGGGCTCCAGACAGCAGAAAATTATCTGATAGTCTAAAAGTTATTTGAATTTTTATCAGATTCTATGGATATCAGATATATGTGGGCAAATTACAGGAAAGTGTGCCCTATAGTGTCAGATGTCCTGGATCTGATAGAACTCCAGAAGAAGTTATGTATAAAAAGTTATTCACATATCAGTGAATTTTGACGGGAGTTTGTTAACACCCATGATCCGATAATGGAACTTATCGGTATGTAAGCCTGGATAGAATGAGATCAGATGACCTCATATATAGGCCCATAATGACGCCAAGGAAGGCCCAAAACCCAGGGTACCAGTCTATCAGTAGAAGGGGCCAGTGCCAGAAAAAGTGCACAATTACGAAAATGCCCCTGGATGCCTAGATTATACCAGAGATGGATGAAGGGCATTTTGGTCATCTGGGACAGGCTAAAAACGTGACACATGGTATAAATATGATTATTTGAGCCAATATATGCCCTGAGGCAGTACAAAAGGGGTGAAATGACAATTATGCCCTTAGGGTCAGTACAGTGCAAGAAAGGACACCAAGGGTATTTTGGTCATTTCCCAAGGGATGGATGGAAGATAAATACTCAGTCTAACATTTTCAATGGTATGAGAAGCCTATACATTAATTTCCAGGATAGAATACATATCCTGGTATATTATAAAAAATTAGGAAAAGAACACAGTCTGGTTGTTGTGAAACTGCACTGATCGGTACCGGATTGGACTGGAATTTCTCCAGAAGGTTCCTTGCATGGGCAGCACGCCACCTAACCCCTTGAGGTGTCCCTTGAGCTATCCCACATGATGTCATAATTATTATTTTATGAAAAAGTTAAATCCAAGATTAAATGTGGGCCTTTAGATCAAATAGTAACCAAATCAATCTTGGCCATTCATTTTTCTTGGATTTTGGCTATAAATACCCCCTCATTCTGCAGCAAACCGTAGCTTCATGGACCCTTGGGGAAACTCTTGCAAAATGGAAACTCAAGCCAAGACAAAGAAGATTCAAGGTTCCAAAGTTCAAGCAAGCTAGAGATTAAAGGTAAGCAATCTTTCCTAACTTATTCTCCTTTGATTTGGGAGCTTGAACTTAGGGTTTTCATGGGGAAAAAGTTGAGTTTTCTCTAAGGGAAGGTGCTGCCCAAAAACCTTAGATGAAAGGGGAAAGAAGAAATTAAAGTTAGAACCATATGATTAAAGCTTAAACAAGCTAGTTAAGTGGTTGGTTGTTGAATCAAATTGATATTCTTGACTTTGCCATAGTGTGCCCTGTTCGTTCTGCACTGTTCATGAGGGAAGGAAATTGAATTTCAATGATTTAATGCTTCCATTGAGTTTATATGATGATTTTGTGTAGGATTGGAAAGGTTTTAAACCTTGGAAACATTAAAATCTCAAGGTTATAGTCTTTGAGATTCCTTACGGTTACTGTTCACTCGCATGAACAGTAATTGGAATTTCATGATTTTGATGGTTCCAATGGTTTTAAAATGAAAAGTTGTGTGGGGTAAAGTGGAGAAACAAGTATGGGAAGCATTAGAATCAAAATGAGAATTTTTGAAAGAATTGTATGCTTATGTTCAGTTCTCTACAGCAGGCCATGATGGAGCTGGAATTTCATGATTCTAAGCTCATAAATGGATTCAAAAGATGAAATTGTGTAGGGTAAAGTCAAGACATCAATTGATTCAAGAGCCAAGTGGATTAGTGAATATTAGGGAAAGTTATGACAATAAGGAGTGTAACAAAGTTAATCTTGAACATGGTTGGAGTTCATGAGTCCTAATGAATTATGTGATGAATATGAATGTGTTTAGGACCTTGAAACATCCAAGAACATGTTGGGAAGTGATTGGCATAAAGGTTTATTGGTTGGAAAGCTAGGAAGCAAATGCTAAAGATTAAGAGGGAAGCTTAAGTGCAAGGTAGTGAACTTATCTCTTTATGTGCTTGATGTGGTATGCTTATGTGTTGACATATATGTGATATTTGAATGATGTTGTGACATGATTAATGATGTTCAATGTATTGTGAATAACATGTTTTCCATGGCCATGCACTTTATGTAAAAGTATATAGCATGATAGCATGTCACTAACCAAAGAAAGTTTAATGAAATTACATACAATGCATTAGCATCCATCTTGCATATTTAAGTGGTAATGTTTGCTACTGAGATTCCCTAGAATCTCACTCTCCCATAACCAACCAATTTAGGTCAAGCATGAAGAAAAGGTATGCATGGAGAAGAGCTAAAGCATGGAAGAAGGAAAGTGAAGTATTTAAGATTCTAGCATATGATATGCATTTTCCATGTATGTAAATGCCATGTAAGGTGTCCATTTATGTGATGAAACTATTGTAATACTTATGGCATATGTAAATGATGTATATGAATGTTAAGAAGCTTATTTGATGGCCTGTGCATGCTGAAACAATTATTGGAAATGAAAGAAAAGAAACTGAAATGGTAAAAACGTAGGTCCTAAAGCAGTTTTGTTGTGGCTTCAGTTTGACCTAGCAAATGAAGGAATTATTTCATGAAATTTTATGAACATGTAGCACACATCCATAGCTTTAAGTTCATAGGTAGAATGTTTCATTTGGATGTGTATATCAATAGAAATGATTTTCCAAAGTAAGGGACCAGAATCTATTTCCAGAGTTTTTGACCAAACGAACAGTAAACTTCAACGAATAAACTGTATCAATTGGCTAATCATTTGGTCTAGAAATTATTTTCCCCTTAAACTTCAATATGTTATGTTCATGTAGCTTTTTGAACCACTTCATTTCGAGTTTTCTAGAATTAATTATGATTTTTCAAAGTTCGTTGCGTAATCTGGAATACCATATGAACAGTAACCCGAGAAAGAGTAAAATTCTAGATTTGGCTAATAGACTTCCAAGGTCTTGTAAGTGGTTCTAAATGCTACTGAACGGTCCCTAAGACGTATAAAAGTAAGGATGTTATATTAAACAAGCTAGTTAAGAGATTGGTTGTTGAATCAAGTTAATATTCTTAACTTTGCCATGGTTTACCCTATTCAGTCTATACTATTCATGAGGGAAGGAAATATAATTTCAATGATTTAATGCTTCCATTGAATTTATATGATGATTTTGTGTAGGATTGAAAAGGTTTTGAACCTTGAAAACATTAAAATCTCAAGGTTGTCGTTTTTAAAATTCTTCATGTTACTATTCACTCGCATGAATAGTTATTGGAATTTCATGATTTTTATGCTTCCAATGGTTTTAAAATGAAAGGTTGTGTGAGGTAAAGTGGAGAAACAAGTATGGGAAGCATTATAATCAAAATGAGAATTTTTGAAAGAATTGTATGCATATGTTCAATTCTATACAGCAGTCCATGAAGGAGCTGGAATTTCATGATTCTAAACTCATAAATGGATTTAAAAGATGAAATTGCATAGGGTAAAGTCAATACATCAATTGGTTCAAGTGCCAAGTGGATTATTGTAGATTAGAGAAAGTTATGATAATAAAGAGTGTAACAAGGTTAGTCTTGAACATAATTGGGTTCATGAGTCCTAATAAATTATGTGATGAATAGTAATGTGTTTAGGACCTTGAAACCTCCAAGAAGATGTTGGGAAGTGATTGACATAAAGGCTTCATGGTTGGAAAGCTAGGGAGCAAGTGCAAAAGGTCAAGAGGAAAACTTAAGTGCAAGGTAGTGAACTTATCTCTTTATGTGCTGGATGTGGTATGCTTATTGTCATATCCCCAATTTTCTGACCTGATGTACCTGTACAGTTTATCTGCAATGGATATAAGATTCTTGGAATAAACTGTATCAGATTGCAAAAAGAAAGGGAAGGATTAATAACTAAGGAAAGAATAGGGACCAAAATGCAAATTGAAAACTTTGAAAACAAAAAGTTGAAATAGAAATAAAAGGAGGGACCTAAATGCAATTAATGAAAAGTTGAGGGACCAAAGTGCAATTATTCAAAAGTTAAGGGACCTAAATGTAAATATGGAAAAGTTGAGCCAAAACAGGCCAAAAATGCCCAGAATCAGATCAGACCCAAATTTTACCAGTAGATAGACAAAAATATTCCGGTAAATTTAACGCAACACAGAATTTTGATTTGAGGTTCCGATTAATTGATATAAATTCCTGAAGTCAGAAGGAATTATTATAGTATTTTTAGATCTAAAAATCATATGAGACTTATATGGGAAATTCATATATTTAATATATGAATTTATAAAATTGACAGAATCAGAAAAGGAATCTTGTAGAAGCTATACCGGATTTTTCAGTAAAATAAAATACCCGATAAATAGGATCGGGAGAGTTGTATAGTGAATTGGGCCATAAAGGCAATACAGGCAATAAGCCCATAATAAGGCCAAAATGGCGCCATCATAAGCCCATTAAGGTGACTGGACAGTTATGTGGGCCAGAGACTAGAGCAGTCCAGGAAAAGTGTAAAATTATGAAAATGCCCCTGGATGCCCATACTGTACCAATAGTGGATAGAGGTCATTTTGGTCACTCTAGACAGGCTAAAAAGGTGTCATATAGTATAAAGAGGATTATTTAGAGCCCATATACACCATGAGCCAGTATAAAGAGGGGTGAAATGACGATTTTGCCCTTAGGGTTAGTACAGTGCAGGAAAGAACACCAAGGGTATTTTGGTCATTTCCTAAGGGATAGATGGTAGATAAATACTCAGTATAACATTTTCAATAATATGAGAATCCTAGACATTAATTTCCAGGATATAATACATATCCTGGTATATTATAAAAAATTAGGAACAGAACACAGTCCGGTTGTTGTGAAACTGCACTGATCGGTACCGGATTGGACTGGAATTTCTCCAGAAGGTTATTTACATGGGCAGCACGCCACCTAACCCTATTAGGTGTCCCATGATCTGTCCCACATGATGTAATAATTATTCTTTTTAGAAAAAGTAAAATCCAAGATTAAATGTGAGCCTTTAGATCAAATAGTAACCAAATCAATCTTGGCCATCCATTTCAACCCAAATTTCTCTATAAATACCCCCTTATTCAGAACACTTCGGCATGCATGGTGAACTATAGGGAAAATCTTGCAAAATTTCCATTCAACCAAGAAAGAAGCAACCAAAGTGAAGTAACAAGCAAGGTAATCATCTCCTTTGATCTTGAGCTTTGTTCTAGCAAGTTAGCTCATGGTTTTAAGGGGTTTTCATGCTATATTTCCCTCATGGTTGCTGCTGGAAGTGCTGTTCATATGTGGTTAAAATATGAGTTTTATGTTATGGATAGTTTAGACAAGCTTAAACAAGCTAGAATCAAGTGGTATAAGCTTGTGAATTCAAGTATGTTTGGATTTAGGGTTTTGTGTTCTTGCTGGTACTGTACGTGGTACTGTTCATATGATGGAATTTCATGATTTTGATGCTTCCAATGAGTTCAAAATGGAAAATTGTGTGGGGATAAAGTAGGAGAACAAGTATTGGAAGCATTGGAATCAAAATGAGAATTTTTGGAAAACAAGAGCATGCATTTCGGTTTGGCACTGTAGCAATTGGTATGTTTTGATTTTGGAAATTCTGATTTCATATTTGGATTCTACATGAAAAATTATGTGGAAATGAACCATGAGAATTTATTTTGGAAAGGTGGAAGTAGGAAACATAAATTAGAGAAAGAAAGGGAGCTAGTGAAAACCTAGTCTTGGATTTGGTTTCAAGTTGAGTTGTAACTTGATATTATGTTGTAATGGCTAGGTTTTGACATTTGTGAATGAAGGAAAGCACTTCAAGAAGGTCTTGACTAAGATAGCTAAGAGGTAGCAAGGATACCTAACTGTAACTCATGTTTGTTTAATTGTTTTGCTTGCTTGTTGATTATGGTGTTTGGTTGAGCTTGAGCTTATGTCATCATGTTATGATGAAGTATTAATGATTGCAACTCCTTGCAAGTTATATCATGACAATATGCATGTTAGAGTTTGCTTATGTACCATTATGAAGTAGCTCCGATCACATGATAACATGTTAAGCATACAATTATTCATGCATGATATTATAGTTTGTGTAACTTGCTATTGGGATTTCCATGAAATCTCATTCCTTCCACATGCATAACTATGTTTTAGGTGCTGGATCCTCTCAAGGGAAGAGAGTAATTGTTGATGATTAAGTTTGTATAACAAGTTATATGACTTACATGACAATATGGGATGATATGCTAGTATGCATAGTGTATGTTTCTGTAATCCTGTTTTGAGGCCGTGGTGATGTGACAATGTTTATGATGTTTAAATCAACGAGTTTTAGACTGAAACTTGGTATGATTAAATTTAAGATACAGAGCTTTAAATGGACACCAAGAATGCCTTAATTGGATAAGTATCCGAATTGTTATGATTTTCCAAAGTTGGAAGTAAGATCTGGAATTGAGATAAAACGAATGCTGAGAGGCAGTGACGTTCACGCAATGATTTCATATATCAAATGAATGAATTTTTCTCTGAATTTTGTTGGGATTAAAGAGGACGTCTAGAGCTTTAATTCCATATGTAACACAGTTCATTTGGATAGGTAACCAAAGAGAAATGAATTTTTGAAGTTAAGCAAAGAAACTGGAACTTCCAGATTTTACCAAATGAACAGTGATTTTCAACGATTAAACTGATTTTATTGGGATAAGAAAACCTCAGTTTCATATTTTTCCCTCAAATATATGTGAAATATATTTCATTAGAAATTGGAACCATATTATTTTGATTTTTGTATAATTAATTATGAATTTTCAAAGTAGGGTACATGTTCTAGAATTACCAAATGAACAGTAACAGTGAACAGTACCTGAAAGCAAATCTTTTGGAAATGGATATTTTCAAAGCAAATAATCATGTAATTGGTTCCAATCACTTCTAATGGAGTATAATTGAGGTTAAAAGTAAGGATGTGACACTTATGTGTTGACATGTATATGTTATTTGAATGATGTTGTGACATGATCAATGTTGTTGAATGTATTATGAATGACATGTTTCCATGGCCATGCACTTTATATAAGAGTATATAGCATGACGGCATGTCACTAATCAAAGAAAATTTAATGAAATTACATATCATGTATTAGCATCCATCTTGCATATTTAAGTAGTAATGTTTGCTACTGAGATTCCCTAGAATCTCACACTCCTATAACCAACCAATTTAGGTTAAGCATGAGGGAAAATGTATGCATGGAGAAGAGCTAAAGAATAGAAGAAATGAATGGAAGTAATTGAGATCCTAACATATGCTATGGATTATCTATGTATGTAAATACCCTATAAGGTGCCCATCTATGTGATAAAACTAGTTGTAATACTTATGGCATATATACATGATGTATATGAATATTGAGAAGATTATTTGATGGCTTATGCATGTTGGAACAATTATTGAAAATAAAAGAAAGGAAACTGAAATGGTAAAAACGTAGGTCCTAAAGCAGTTTGGTTGTGGTATCAGTTTGACCTAGCAAATGAAGGAATTATTTCATGAAATTTTACAAGGGTGTATTAAACATCAATATGTTTAATTTCATAGGTATAATATTTCATTTGGATGTGTATATCAAGAGAAATTAATTTCCAAAGTAAGGGACCAGAATCTGTTTTCAGAGTTTTTGACCAAATAAACAGTAAACTTGAACGAATAAACTGTATTAATTAGCTAATCATTTGGTCTAAAAATTATTTTTCCATTAAATTTAAGGATGTTATCTTCATGTATATTTTTGAACCACTTCATTTCAATTTTTCTACATTTAATTATGATTTTTCAAAGTTTGTTGCTTAATCTGAAATACCATATGAACAGTAACCCGAGAAAGTAAAATTCTTGATTTAGCTAATGGACTTCCAATGTCTTATAAGTGGTTCTAAATACTACTAAATGGTCCCTAAAATGTATAAAAGTAAGGATGTTACAATTTTGGTAGTTGCCTGAGGAAGCTCTACCTCCTTGGAATTGGTTTGGCCTATTTTCCCCACTCTCCCACCTAAAATTTGGTTGGTCTCTCCAACTAGGGTTGTATGTGTTAGAGTATGGGTCTCTCTTCTGATATTGATTTTTTCTCCCCTTGATACATTACTTCTACTTCTTCATATTGTCTATCACATGTACTTGTAGCAAGCATCATAGAACCGTATGACTCATATCCTATAACTAGTGCTTGTGAGGTTCCCACTGCATGAACTTGTTTTGTGGAATGCAGCTCTCTTTCAATTAAATTCATCCTCTTTTACATTCGGTTTCCTAAAGCTACTATTTTTTCAAAATCTCTTTTGAATTACCCAAAGATGATGAGATCATTCTCCTTAGATCCTCAGTTTGATGGTCTTCATTAGCCATTTTCTAGAATTGTTCCCAACTTGCTTGTGGAGTCTTATCTCTCAAAAAGCCATTTGCTGCTGCATTCCAGGATAGCTAATTGTGAGGGAGTAGACCATCAAAGAAGATGTCTACTATATCAGCCTTTGTCATGTTGTGGTACGGATATTGAGCCAACAAGTTGATAAATCTTGTCCAATATTCATGTAATGATTCTCCATCCTATTACAGAATGTTTATAATTTCCTTCTTTATTCGAGTTATCTTAGATATCGGGAAAAACTGTTCTAAATATCTTGACTTCAACTGATCCCATGTAAGAGTGGAGAAATGAGTTGGTAGATTGTGTAACCACTCTTTAACCTTCCCTTCCAAAGTGAAATGGAAAGACCTCCTTAAGACATCATCCAATGCAGTCATTGGAGGATTCATGGAAGAGTAGATTATATGCATGGTTTGTAAGTGCCGATGTGGACATTCTCCTATAAAACCATGAAATTTAGGTAAGGTTGTAATCAAAGCTCCTTTCATTTCAAAATTGGCCTCTTCAGTATAAGAACTATAAGGATCATAATTCACATGTGAATAATTCATTTCCCTCATACTTCTATTATCTTCTACACTCATTGGTATTTCATTTTCTCCTTGTCTATTATGCCCATCATGCCCATTAGGATTAATCTCAGTCATGTTAGAAATTTCTAATGAAATCTCTAATTTAAGTCCAATTTTAGATTCAGGGACACTAGAGGATGAGCTAGATTCTGTTGACTTTGCCTCTTCTCTAGATTCTCTCCTTAGTTTCCTAAATTGTCTCTCAATTTCAAGTTCAAAAGGCACTAATGGTCTATTTCTTCTACGCATGCAGCACAGGAACAATTAAGAATAACAGGCAAGCAATCA
Source organism: Leucaena leucocephala (assembly GCA_037074615.1). Taxonomy (NCBI): domain Eukaryota; kingdom Viridiplantae; phylum Streptophyta; class Magnoliopsida; order Fabales; family Fabaceae; genus Leucaena; species Leucaena leucocephala. The sequence continues at coordinate 17,608,602 of CM073515.1, read as the reverse complement.
GAATCAGACATAGAAGTTTCATGGAAGAAAAGTTTAACTAGTCACTACACAAGGGTGTTCAGGTCATGACCCAATTACACAGACAATAAAAGTTCTAAAACTTTGGTTCAGCTTCGTGACTAAAATGTGGTCTAGTCACAACCAAAGGTCGTTACCTTCGTGACTGGAGTTCACATAGAGTAAAAGTTTTTAAAAATGGATTTCAAGTGGCGACTAAAACTTGTTTTGCTCGCGACTGGTTTTCATAGAGAGTAAATTAGCAAAAACTTGAAAAATTGTAGCATGTTATGCAATGAAAACAATAAAAACTAAAATTCAAGCAAAAAAATAACTCAGGTAAGTAATAAAATTAACAACTAATTACTACTAAACCAATTACTTGCCTCCCCAGCAATGAAGCCATTGATTTAGAGCCAGATTATTGTCGTCCAACTCATCAAAATAAAAGTAATTGCACCCTATGAATGCAGTATAAGGCATAACCCTATTGTTCTTTTTAAAGAGCCTTTTTATTGGAACCCTAGTAGATTTGTGAATCATTGAAAACCTTAGTGAAAGTAAAGAGGGGGTTTTGGTTTGGTTGATTTTTTTATGCAATAAAATAAGGGTGCAGTAAAGTAAATATTTTTATATTTTTGATCAAGGTAGGGAATAAGTGGATTGTTGAAGAAATAAGTTGAAAAAGACTCTTGATGATGGAGACCTATATATCCTTGCTCTTAATATGACATGGGGGTTTAAAATCACTAAGTTTTAAATGAAACCTCAATAGATTGATTGAGTCTAAAACATTAACATTCCTTAAACTCCTTTGATCAAAGGTACTTCAAAAACCATTAATGCACTGTTAAAAATCACTTAGTTTAATATCCTAATTTCTTACGTCTTAGGGACCAAACAGTAGCATCTGGAATCACTTTTAAGGTCATTGAAGTCAAATTATACAATCTAGAATTTTACTCTACAGAGTACTGTTCATTGTGTAAATTCCAGAGGAGTAATCTGACTTCAAAAAATCATAATTAAATCTAGAAAAATTGAAATAAAGTGGTTCAAATTCCTACACGAACCTAACTTAATGCTCTTTCAGGAAAAAATATTTCATTGTCCATTCCTTGACCTAGTTAATGCTCAAATTTTACTGTTTATCCATCATCATTACCCTGATTTCAACATTTTTTGTCCCAACTTTGAACAATCATATCTCCATGGGTAGACATCCAAATAAGACATTCTATATATCAAATCGAAATTTGTTATGTCTACTATTTACTAGTAAAATATTAAATATTTATTCTATTATTTACTATTTCTAATTATAGCTCAATTGGCATTGACTCATTACGAGTTACTGTTCATAGTGGCAAATTCCAACACCCAACTTTACATACATATGCATAACATACATCAATGACATATCAATCATACTAAATAATTATTAAATTCTCTATTATAACTATTAAATTTGTAAGAATAATCCTCTAATTTATTAGAGCAGGGACTATAGTAAATTACTTACCTTATTCCTAAGCTTGCCAAGTCCCTAAGCTCCTTGGATTGCTGTAAGCTCCGCCAAAACTCCTCTTTTTTCCTTCCTTTCTTTCTCTTTCTTTCTCTCTTTCTCTCTTCTTTCTCTTGCTTTTCCTTGCTTGGACATGAATAGAATGAAGTGAGGGGTTGGATATTTATAGTGGAGGGATATGGAATGGATGGCTTAGATCGAATCTCGATGAACGGCTCAAATCGCTTAGCTTCCTCAAGAAGCCTTGCTTGCATTATCATGATGACATTATCATCTTATATGACTCATCAAAATGACATCATCCATAGAAACCTCACATGCTTAGGTGGTGTAATGGTGGGACCCTCAGGACACCTCACCAGTTGACTCAGTGTTTCTAGAGAATTCTAGAGTCTTGTCCCCAGATGAACGGCTGAGATCGTGCCACGTGTCCTTAGCTTTTTCTTTTTCCCTAGACTCATGCCATGTGGCATCTTGTGGGTCCAATGAGGATACTTTTTATGCCACCTTATGGTTCTGGATGAGTCAAAAGCTTTATCTGATCACTTTTCTCAGTTCTATCTTTAACCAGGTAACTTTATTTTATGAAAAAGTATTAAACTACTACTTTAATGCTACTTAAACCTAGCATAATCATTGGGCCACATTTTTGGACCCTTGGAATGCTATCCTGGTCTCTAATCAAGCTTAAGAACTCTAGTGGCTCGATTTCCAAGAAATATCCATTAGCAAATTACCAAAATGCCCTTAGTTACTCTCTATTCCCTTGAATAATTCTAGGGGCATTATTGTCTTTTCATATTTTACCAAAGTATTTCTTGACCCTAGTCAATTATCTAGATAACCTTCCTTGACTGTCTTACCCTAGTCAAATAACCAAACTACCTTTCACTCATTCTTTAATTATTTTATAACATAAGGGCATTTTCGTCATTTCATACATTTTTTGCATATTTTGAGGCACTGACCTCTTTAACTGATAAACTGATATGGGCCTGGGCCTCACTTGGTGTCATCCTAGGCCTCTCTATGATGTCATCGAGCTCATTTCGTCCAAGCTTACTTACTGCTGATTTTTATAATCGGATCGCGAGCGTTTTCAAACTCCCGTCAAAATTCACTAAAACATGAATAACTTTTCATACATAACTCCTTTTGAAGCTCTGTCAGATCCATGACATCTGGGCCATAGGGCACACCTTCCTATAACTTTTCACTTATATTTGAGGTCCATAGGATCTGATAAAAATTTCAAATTACTTTAAGACTATAAGATAAATATCAGCTATCTAGAACTTTAATAAAATTCCTGTATTATGCTAGATTAACTAGCATAATTTTCTCTATCTACTGATGAGTTTTATGATTGAAATGCTTCCAGGCAGTTCTAAGCCTTTTCTATCTGAACTTTTTATAATTATAATTTTACCCTTGGAAACTTTTAGAAATTACACTTTAGCCCCTCAACTTTTCATAATTACACTTAATAGCCCATAACTTGTATCTACTTTCATTTTTGGCCTTGTGACTTTTAGACTTTTCAGTTTAGTCCCTCTCTTTCTTCAACATGACCATTATACTACTAGGGACTTTCACTATTTACAATTTAGTCCCTAAACTTTCACTTGTATTTTAGTCCTTCAACATCATCTGTATACTTATGGGATTTTTACTCTACAAGGCCTAGTAGCCTACCTCTTTCAGGCTACATATTGGACTTTTAGTCCTAAAAATTAGGATAGGACACTTAGCGTGTAATTAAATTAGATGATGAAGATGTCCTCGAATATTATCGATCGATGACTATAGATTTCAAGCAATCGAATTAGTTAGCAATGATCATTGATAAAAAACCCAATTATCCAGAAATTGAAATTGAAATATTTATATTAAACTAACATCCAAATCGCTGCTCAGATGTGATGCCATGAAGAAAGCTTAAGAACGGTGAATGAAAGGTGAATGATGGAAGGTATGGTGGTAAGTTATGGAGAGAATGTTGGAGTATTGCTTCTTAGCCGTATTAGGTAAAAAACCATCCTCCTAGTCAATTGCCACTTCCCTATCATTTTAAATCCAAGCTAACCTAATAAAAAATGTATAGCTTTACTGATTCCCTTATGTGGTCATGACCAGATCCTATTTTTGGTCGCGACCTGTGAATGTAGGAAAACCTCTCAGAAGAAGTGAGGTCGTGACCTCTGGACACTTTGGTTAGGACTAAAGTGCACAAAGGCTGTCATCCTTTATTTGGTTCTCTTTGTCTTGTGATCTCTTTTCTACTCACATTAACCTTTGGTTATCCTCCAAAATACCTGCAATTCAACATCAAAGCTCACTATAAAAGTCTAACCAGTTACTAAAGAATAACATATATGCAGTTTGAAGGAGTTAATTTACCATTTTACCTTAAATTAGCATATGGCCAAGCACAACCATGAAAGGAATTGGAAGACACGCAGCGAAAATTAATTTAAAAATTTTTCCATTCCTTGCCAGGATCTACCGTATGTGTTTAAGTCAAGTGGGAAGAAGCATTACCCTCAGTGCTCCTCAGCGACTTCTACAGCTTCTGGTCACGATGTTCATGGCTTCTCTCCACGGCTCGTGCTCCCTTTCCGATCGCAAGAAGTTGACGACTCAAGTTAGCTTCCTCTACTAGTATCCACACAACAGCGTTCTAACCACGAACGACGTGCTAGCTTCTCTTGTCCCTCAAGGGCTTTCCCAAGAATCTGTCCTCTCCGTCTCTATTTTGGCAATTTCTTATCTGCAAACCTTTTGCAGATTCCCCTTCGGCCTTTCTGTGTTCTCTGTGTGTCTTGCTAAAAATATAGCTCCTAAAATCAGATATATAGGATGCTATGCATTTTTCTCTCTATTGAATTAGATTTTGGAGTTAATCTTATATTAATTTCGAAATTAATACAATATCATATATTGTATAATTTTATAAGAAACTAATTAAAAAAATAATATTAAATCTGTCCACAGATTTAATTACCTATTTATTTAACTTTAAATAAAGATGAGACTGAACCATATTTGATTTATTCTCATAAATCAAATTTTAGATATCCTATCAATTTGAATTTCAAATTCAAACGTGATAGGGATTTAATTTATCCTTATAAATTAAATATTATAAATATCTCTATGAGATATCCTATCAATTTGAATTGCAAATTCAAACGTGATAGGGATTTAATTTATCCTTATAAATTAAACCTTATAAATATCTCTTATATGAGATATCCTATCAATTTGAATTTCAAATTTAAACATGATAGAGATTTAATTTATCTTTATAAATTAAATCTTATATATCTCTTATATAATATATATATATATATACGAATTTATATATATATATACGAATATAAATATAAATAAATATATACATCCACCCTGGATCTTTCATTGAATCTGGACATATCTTAGATTCAATGAATCTGGACATCATAGCTCATGTTAGGCTATTTTGTGTGCGACCCTGTAGGACCATATGAAGTTGGCAGTGGGCCATTTGCTATACTGGCTCATAAGTCGTAAGCGGTCTCTAGCAAGACATAATGACTACCCAAATTATATGAGGATCGTTAAACGATGTAACCTTTTATATAACCATATCATGTCCCTTTTGTCACGCGATATTTTGGTCATGGTTGAGGCATGGATAATGTCATCCTCCTATTCCTGACTATTACTTTCTTGATCCCTAAGTAGTCTGACTGTAGAAATGGAACTACCTTTCCATTACAGTATGGCCATACATTTCTCAGACTCACTCATCGAGGGGGCCAATAATATCTCTCTACGAATGTGAGGGACAAATTCCATCTTGACCATTCACATTCCTCCGCATGAAAAACCACTAAACTCGAATATAGTCTTTATGATCACTCGGTTAAAAGTGACTTTTGACTAGGTCAAAGCTGAGCGTTTGTCATATAGGAATCCATGATGATCTCAGGTCAAAGGGCATATTGACATGGTTTGTATATGAGAAAAGCTTATGACGTTACCCATGCAGTTCTCTCATAGCAGGTCGGTCCAACACCTTGTACTCTTACATGTGCTTATGACTCTGATTTATATCTCTATATATCTTCAAAGTCATACTGGTCTTATTTTATCTGTGCTCACGCAGAGATGACCGACCAGGGACATTTAGGATAAGATCATGAATTATCCAAGGATGGTCATCATAGTAAACATGCAAATAATATGATAACACAATTAATAAATTCATAAATCAATAAGGTTCATAAGACAATGATTGGCCCCTAGGGCACAATTTCCAACAACCTCCCACTTGCACTAGGTACAATCATTAATTTGACTAATTCCCATTGACCTAACATGACGCTCATGCTTTGCCTGCACAAGCGGCTTTGTTAGAGGATCAGTAACATTATCTTCTCCTGCTACTTTACATATTTTTAAATCACCTCTATCGTTGATTTCTCTGATAAGATGAAATTGCCTGAGTATATGCTTGGTCCTTTGATGTGACCTAGGCTCTTTGGCCTGTGCAATGGCACCACTATTGTCGCAGAGCAAAGTTATTGGATCTGAGATAGTAGGTATCACTCCTAGTTCTATGATGAACTTCCTGATCCAAACGACTTCCTTAGCTGTATCTGATGCTGCTATATACTCAGCTTCCATTGCAAAATCTGCTATAGTGCCCTGCTCAGAGCTTTTCCAGCTTACTGCTCCATTATTGAGGAGGAATATGTACCCAAACTGCGATTTTTGGTCATCCTGGTCAATTTGAAAACTCGCATCTGTGTAACCAGTTATACAGAGTTCGTCATCCAATCCACCATAGACCAAAAATAAGTCCTTAGTCCTTCTTAAGTACTTAAGGATATTCTTGACAGCAGTCCAATGGCCCTCACCAGGGTCCTGTTGATATCTGCTAGTATACTTAAGGTAAACGAGACATCCGATCAAGTACATAACATGGCGTACATGATAGATCCTATGGCCAAGGCATATGGAACTTTACTCATGCGACCTCGCTGATCAGATGTACTAGGACACAGATCTTTGCTGAGGTGAATACCATGAGACATGGGTATGAAACCCCTCTTTGATTCGTGCATACTGAACCTATGCAGTATTTTATCTATGTATATACTCTGACTGAGTCCTAGAAGTCTTTTAGATCTATCTCTATAGCTTCTGATTCCTAGGATGTAGGTGGATTCACCTAAGTCTTTCATCGAGAAAGACTTTCCTAACCAAGACTTGACAATCTGCAAGGTAGGAATATCATTCCCAATAAGTAGGATGTCATCGACATAGAGTACCAAAAACACAACTGTGCTCCCACTAACCTTCTTGTACACACAAGGTTCATCGATATTTTGAAGAAATCCAAACTCTTTGACTACTTCATCAAAACGATGATTCCAACTCCGAGAGGCTTGCTTCAGTCCATAAATGGACCTTTGAAGCTTGCACACTTTACCAGAGTCCTCGGAACGCACAAACCCTTCAAGTTGTGTCATGTACATATCCTAAAGGAGCTTTCCATTAAGGAAGGCTGTCTTGACGTCCATCTGCCATATTTCATAGTCATAATATGCTGCTATGGCAAAGAGGATTCTAATTGATTTGGCCATTGCAACTGGGAAAAAGGTCTCATCATAGTCCACACCATGAGTTTGAGTAAATCCTTTTACAACCAGCCGTGCCTTGAAGACATTTACATTGCCATCCATGTCAGTTTTCTCCTTAAAAACCCACTTGCACCCAACAGTTTTTACACCTTCAGGCGGGTCGACTAAGGTCCAAACCTTATTGTCGTACATGGATTGCATCTCAAACTTCATGGCATTAAGCCATTTTTTAGAGTTTGGTCCTACTATAGCTTCTCGATAGATAGTCGGCTCATTATGCTCAATGAGCAACATATCACGACTATCAGAAATCAGAAATCCATATCTCTGATGTTGAAGTCATGTCCTATTAGATTTTCGTGGACCTTGCGTGACTTAAGGAATCTCAACAACTTGTTGTGAGTCTTCTCTATTTTCCATCTATAGTTCTGTGGTGTCTTGTGGCTCTCAAACTTCTTTGAGGTGTACCTTACTCCCACTGGTTCTTTTAGAGATAAACTCTCGTTCGAGAAAGATACCATTTCTGACAACAAACACTTTGTTATCAGCAGGGTTGTAGACGTAATATCCCTTGGTTTCCTTAGGATATCCCACAAAAAGGCACCTTGAGGATTTAGGCGCTAATTTGTCTGAGGCTTGTTACTTAACATAGACCTCGCATCCCTAAATCTTGAGGAAAGACAAACTAGGTATCCTCCCAGTCCATATCTCATAAGGAGTCTTTTCAATTGCCTTAGATGGAACACGATTGAGTGTGAACGCAGCTGTCTCTAGGGCATAGCCCCAAAAGGAGGGTGGAAGATCTGTTCGACTCATCATGGATCGAACCATATCTAATAGTGTTTGATTCCTCCGTTCAGAAATGCCATTCCATTGTGGTGTCCCTGGAGGAGTTAATTATGAGACTATCCCACAACTCTTAAGATGATCTATGAACTCTTGGCTCAAATATTCACTACCCCGATCAGATCGAAGGGCTTTAATTGTTTTGCCAAGCTGGTTTTGTACTTCATTTTGAAATATTTTGAACTTTTCAAAAGACTCATATTTATGTTTCATCATATAGATATACCCGTATATGCTAAAATCATCTATAAATGTTATGAAGTACGAATAACCTCCTCTGGCATTTGTGTTCATCGGTCCACACACATCTGTATGTATGAGGCCCAGTAAATCAGTGGCCTTCTCATTGTGCCCAGTGAAAGGTGACTTTGTTATCTTTCCTAACAAGCAAGACTCGTAAGTGTCATATGATTCAAAATCAAATGAGTTTAGAAATCCATCTTGATGGAGTTTGGAAATGCGCTTCTCATTTATGTGGCCCAGACGACAGTGCCAGAGGTATGTGGGATTCAAATCGTTTGGTTTGACCCTTTTGGCGGTTATGTTATAGATATTTCCATGATTGGGTTGTTCCAAATTTAATATGTAATGATCAACATGCAAATCACCATGAGCATAGAAAACATCATTACGATAAATAGAACATCTACTTTTCCCAGCAATGGAAGTGAAACCTTCCTTATCCAAATAAGAAAGTGAAACAATGTTACTACTTAAAGCAGGAACATAATAGCAATTGTTCAAAACTAACAAAAGCCCAGTGGGCAGAACTAATTAATAAGTACCTACAGCTAACGCAGCAACCCTTGCTCTGTTTCCAACTCGTAGGTCAACCTCGCCCTTTTTCAGCTTCCTACTGTCCTTTAGTCCCTGCACATTTGTACAAATGTAAGAACCACACGCAGTATCTAATACCCATGAGGTGGAAGTAGAAAGATGAATGTCTATAACATAAATACCTGAAGCAATAGCCCCGCTATCCTTCTTGTTCTTTTTCAGATCTTCGAGATAGAGTTTGCAATTCCTCCTCCAATCACCAGGTTCATTGCAGAAGAAGCAGACTCCTTCCTTAAGAGGCTTTGCCTTTTTTAGTGCAGGCTTGGTTTTAGGCTTGCCTGACTCTTTGGTCTTACCTGATGAGCCATGACCCTTCCCCTTGCCTTTGCCTTTCTTTTTCATACCCTTTCCTTTTTGAACCATCAAAACACTACTAGGCTTCTTCTTAAGACTGGGCTCAGTAGTTTTAAGCATCCCATGTAGTTCAAAAATAGATTTCTCCATGTTGTTCATGTTGTAGTTCATGACAAACTGGTCATAACTTTCAGGGAATGAGTTCAAGATCAAATCCGTAGCTAACTCCTGGCTCATGGGAAATCCAAGCCTCTCAAGGTGATCAATGTAACCCTTCATCTTTAAGACATGAGTACTGACTGATGTACCTTCAGCCATCTTGCAGGAATATAAGGCCTTAGTGGTCTCATACCTCTTGCCTTGCCTGTTGCTGGAACATTTCCTTGAGATGCACAATCATCTCATAAGCCTCCATGTGTTCCAGATCTCTTTGGAGCTCCGAAACTATGGTGGCTAGCATCAAGCATCCCACATCGACAGAGTCTTCCTTATGCTTCATATAAGCATCTCTCTGAGCTCTAGGAGCATTGGCCACTGGCTCCTCAGGAATGGGTTGATCTAGGACATGCACCTTTCTTTCCTGCTTGAGAATAATTCTCAAGTTCCTAAACTAGTCAAGAAAGTTTATCCCATTAAGTTTGTCCTTCTCAGGGATAGATCCCAGTGATAATGTAGCAATATTACTAGTCGTCATGATTCTACAATTAAAATATGCAATTTAATTAGCAATCTCCCACTGAATAAACAACCCTCAATGCAATAGTTAGTGGGCTAAGATCCATATTTGGCTCAAGCTTAAGTCCGCTTTGGCAGGACGCTTAAATTAAGTTATTTAGGTGGGTAACACCTTTACCAATTACATCAAATGTAACTCTTAGATGTTCATGGGATCCTATCATCATATGATCTGGCATGTTTTTAATCCCATCTAATGCCTTGAGACCCAAAACCATTTTGTTAATCTCAATTAAGTCAAACAATAATAAACATGTGAGAGTACCACCATTACTCTTGCTTATCTCCCCAAGATAACTCAAAAGCACCCACTTTGGTGGAGTCCACAATTGAGCGATCAAGGTTTTGACAAGTGTTCATAAATTGACGGCATTATGACTTAAGATTTCATTTAGAGGGCTTAATTTAACTATCTGGTTTATACGAATGCATGTTTCTCATATTGCAGGGCAACATTCAAGATTCACCATACCCAAGCATTCAAGAATCAACATTCAGATTTAATTGCAGGGTAATTGATGTTTCAAATCTAAAACATTCACAAAATAACATATGTTACGGTTATGTTGTGCTACGAACAGGTAGCCACGGCGGTCCCGCTATGAATCTGAATTCGGTTTTCTTGGACCCTATCTACGTTAATTGATCAAATCAAAACGTATCACCACCAATTTCAATTCCCTTATAGATTCCTTTTATGTCATACATAATACGAATCCCTTATATGTCACACATAAAACGCATATCATACGATCGGCTACGACTAACACATATCATATGAATCAACAATCAAGCCTAACTTAAACACAAAACAACCTGGCTCTGATACCACTGAAAGGAATTAGAAGACATGCAATAGAAATTAATTTAAAAATTTTTCCATTCCTTGCCAGGATCTACCGTATGTGTTTAAGTCAAGTGGGAAGAAGCATTACCCTCAGTGTTCCTCAGCGACTTCTACAGCTTCTGGTCACGACGTTCACGGCTTCTCTCCGCGGCTCGTGCTCCCTTTCCGATCGCAAGAAGTCGACAACTCAAGTCAGCTTCCTCTACTAGTATCCACACGAACATCATTCTAACCACGAACGACGTGCTAGCTTCTCTTGTCCCTCAAGGGCTTTCCCAAGAATCCGTCCACTCTGTCTCTATTTTGGCAGTTTCTTATTTGCAAATATTTTGCAGATTCCCCTTCAGCCTTTCTGTGTTCTCTGTGTGTCTTGCTAAAAACGCAGCTCCTAAAATCAGATATATAGGATGCTATGCGTTTTTCTCTCTACCGAATTGGATTTTGGAGTTAATCTTATATTAATTCCAAAATTAATATAATATCATATATTATATAATTTTATAAGAAACTAATTAAATAAATAATATTAAATCTGTCCCACAGATTTAATTACCTATTTATTTAACTTTAAATAAAGATGAGACTGAACCATATTTGATTTATTCTCATAAATCAAATTTTAGATATCCTATCAATTTGAATTTCAAATTCAAACGTGATAGGGATTTAATTTATCTTGATAAATTAAATCTTATAAATATCTCTTATATGAGATATCCTATCAATTTGAATTTTAAATTCAAACGTGATAGAGATTTAATTTATCCTTATAAATTAAACCTTATAAATATCTCTTATATGAGATATCCTATCAATTTGAATTTCAAATTCAAACGTGATAGGGATTTAATTTATCCTTATAAATTAAATCTTATAAATATCTCTTATATGAGATATCCTATCAATTTGAATTTCAAATTCAAACGTGATAGAGATTTAATTTATCCTTATAAATTAAAACTTATATATCTCTTATATAATATATATATATATACGAATTTATATATATACAAATATAAATATAAATAAATATATACATCCACCCTGGATCTTTCATTGAATCTGGACATGTGTTAGATTCAATGAATCTAGACATCATAGCTCATGTTGGGCTATTTTGTGTGCGACCCTGTAGGCCCATATAAAGTTAGCAGTGGGCTATTTGCTATACTGGCCCACAAGTCGTAAGTGGTCTCTAGCAAGACATAACGACTACTCAAATTATATGAGGATCGTTAAACGATGTAACCTTTTATACAACCATATCATGTCCCTTTTGTCACGCGATATTTTGGTCATGGTTGAGGCATGGATAATGTCATCCTCCTATTCCTAACCGTTACTTTATCGATCCCTGAGTAATCTGACTGTAGAAATGGAACTACCTTTCCATTACAGTTTGGCTATACATTTCTCAAACTCACTCATCGAGGGGCCTAGTAATATCTCTCTACGAATGTGAGGGACAAATTCCATCTTGACCATCATATTCCTCCGCATAAAAAACCACTAAACCCGAACATAGTCTTTATGATCACTCAGTCAAAAGTGACTTTTGACTAGGTCAAAGCTGAGCGTTTGTCATGTAGGAATCCATGATGATCTCAGGTCAAAGGGCATATTGACATGATTTGTATATGAGAGAAGCTTATGACGTTACCCATGCAGTTCTCTCATAGTGGGTCGGTCCAACACCCTGTACTCTTACATGTGCTTATGACTCTGATTTATATCTCTATATATCTTCAAAGTCATACTGGTCTTATTTCATCTGTGCTCCCGCAGAGATGATCGACTAGGGACATTTAGGATAAGATCATGAATTATCCAAGGATGGTCATCATAGTAAACATGCAAATAATATGATAACACAATTAATAAATTCATAAATCAATAAGGTTCATAAGACAATGATTGGCCCCTAGGGCACGATTTTCAACAAAACATATATTACCATAAAAACACAATTGTAGGGAAAAATGAATGGTAAAGTTGTCATAAAACTCTCAAAATGTTATAGACACCATACACAATGTGTCCTATCATTTTGCCGTTGCCTTTTTCTCTTCCTATTGCCACTATCACTAGGAACATCTTGACTTTGGCTGATCCTTTTAGGAGAAACATTTCCCTTGTATACTGGCTTGAATAACGTTTGATGGTTTAGGCTATTTTCAATTATTTGTCATACCTCGACCACTTTGTTAAATTGACTATCTGCTGAGGAGTCATCTTTTCCTTTAACGTAGCATTTTGTCCTCAGATCATTTTCTCTGTTGTCCATCGTTCATCATTTACTTGTTAAAGATACATTGAATATTAAGAAAGGTGAATAAACTTAGCCAAATATTCATCAAATGGCTCCTTCTCTCTTTGCCTCAGCATAAGGAATTCAACCTCCCATTCATCACGCATTGACTGGGGAAAATATTTTTCATAGATTTATTCAAGAAACACTTCTTATGTAATAGGAAGGTTCCTTGCTTGTAGCAATAGCTTGGTGTTCTTCCATTACCAATCTACATCTCTTTCCAACTGATAAATGGCCCTCTGGGCCTTCCTTTCAGATAGACAATCAAGTACCTTGAAAATCTTTTCTAGCCGACCGATATAGTTCTCTGCCACCTGAGTATCAAATGTCCTTTCAAATGTTGGAGGATTAGGCTTAAAAAATTTTGTCATCCATTGCTAGATGCTATAAGGTCAACCACCAGCTCAGCTTGCCTAGGTGGCTCTACTAGCTGCTGTATAACTTCTAATTCTATGTTAACTGCTCCTAAAGTTCAGCTGTCTTATGTCATATCCCCAATTTTTTGACCTGATGTACTTGTACAGTTTATCTGCAATGGATATAAGATTCTTGGAATAAACTGTATTAGATTGCAAAAAGAAAGGGAAGGATTAATAACTAAGGAAAGAATAGGGACCAAAATGCAAATTGAAAAGTTTGAAGACAAAAAGTTGAAATAGAAATAAAAGGAGGGACCTAAATGCAATTAATGAAAAGTTCAGGGACTAAAGTGCAATTATTCAAAAGTTAAGGGACCTAAATACAATTAATGAAAAGTTCAGGGACCAAAGTGCAATTATTCAAAAGTTAAGGGACCTAAATATAAATATGGAAAAGTTGAGCCAAAATAGGCTAAAAATGCCCGGAATCAGATCAGACCCAAATTTTACCAGTAGATAGACAAAAATATTCCGGTCAGTTCAACGCAACACATAATTTTGATTTGAGTTCCCGATTAATTGATATAAATTCCTGAAGTCAGAAGGAATTATTATAGCATTTTTCAGATCTAAAAATCATATGATACTTTATAGGAAATTCATATATTTAATATATGAATTTATAAAATTGACAGAATCAGAAAAGAAATCTTGTATAAGCTATACCGGATTTTTCAGTAAAATAAAATACCCGATAAATAGGATCAGGAGAGTTGTAAAGTGAATTGGGCCATAAAGGTAATACAGGCAATAAGCCCATAATAAGGCCCAAATGGCACCATCATGAGCCCATTAAGGTGACTAGACAGTTATGTGGACCAGAGACCAGAGCAGTCCAGGAAAAGTGTAAAATTATGAAAATGCCCCTGGATGCCCATATTGTACCAATAGTGGATAGAGGTTATTTTGGTCACTCTAGATAGGCTAAAAACGTGTCATATAGTATAAAGAGGATTATTTAGAGCCCATATATACCATGAGCCAGTATAAAGAGGGGTGACATGACGATTTTGCCCTTAGGGTTAGTACAGTGCAAGAAAGGACACTAAGGGTATTTTGGTCATTTCCCAAGGGATGGATGGCAGATAAATACTCAGTATAACATTTTCAATGATATGAGAATCCTAGATATTAATTTCCAGAATAGAATACATATCCTGGTATATTATAAAAAATTAGGAACAGAACACAGTCCGGTTGTTGTTAAATTGCACTGATCGGTACCAGATTGGACTGAAATTTTTCTAGAAGGTTCTTTGCATGGGAACCACGCCACCTAACCCTCTTAGGTGTCCCATGAGCTGTCCCACATGATGTAATAATTATTCTTTTTAGAAAAAGTAAAATCCAAGATTAAATGTGAGCCTTTAGATCAAATAGTAACCAAATCAATCTTGGCCATCCATTTCAACCCAAATTTCTCTATAAATACCCCCTTATTCAGAACACTTCGGCATGCATGGTGAACCATAGGGAAACTCTTGCAAAATTTCCATTCAACCAAGAAAGAAGCAACCAAAGTGAAGTAACAAGCAAGGTAATCATCTCCTTTGATCTTGAGCTTTGTTCTAGCAAGTTAGCTCATGGTTTTAACTGGTTTTCATGCTATATTTCCCTCATGGTTGCTGCTGGAAGTTCTGCTCATATGTGGTTAAAGTATGAGTTTTATGTTATGGATAGTTTAGACAAGCTTAAACAAGCTAGAATCAAGTGGTATAAGCTTGTGAATCCAAGTATGTTTGGATTTAGGGTTTTGTGTTCTTGCTGGTACTGTATGTGGTGTTGGAAATCGTGCCCTAGGGGCCAATCATTGTCTTATGAACATTATTGATTTATGAATTTATTAATTGAGTTATCATATTATTTGCATGTTTACTATGATGACCATCCTTGGATAATTCATGATATTATCCTAAATGTCCCTGGTCGATCATCTATGTGGGAGCACAGATGAAATAAGACCAGTATGACTTTGAAGATGTATAGAGATATAAATCAAAGTCATAAGCACATGTAAGAGTACAGGGTGTTGGACCGACCCGCTATGAGAGAACTGCATGGGTAACGTCATAAGCTTCTCTCATATACAAACCATGTCAATATGCCCTTTGACCTGAGATCATCATGGATTCCTACATGACAAAACGCTCAGCTTTGACCTAGTCAAAAGTCACTTTTGACCGAGTGATCATAAAGACTATGTTTGGGCTTAGTGGTTTTTCATGCGGAGGAATGTGAATGGTCAAGATGGAATTTGTCCCTCACATTCGTGGAGAGATATTACTGGGCCCCTCGATGAGTGAGTCTGAGAAATGTATGGCCATACTGTAATGGAAAGGTAGTTCCATTTCTATAGTCAGACTACTCAGGGATCGAGAAAGTAACGGTCGGGAATAGGAGGATGACATTATCCATGCCTCATCCATGACCAAAATATCGCGTGACAGAAGGGACATGATATGGTTGTATAAAAGGTTACATCGTTTATCGATCCTCATATGATTTGGGTAGTTGTTATGTCTTGCTAGAGACCGCTTGCGACTTGTGGGCTAGTATAGCAAATGGCCCACTGCCAACTTCATATGGGCCTACAGGGTCGCACACAAAATAGCCCAACACGAGCTATGATGTCCAGATTCATTGAATCTAAGACATGTCCAGATTCAATGAAAGATCCAGGTGAATGTATATATATATTTATTTATATTTATATTCGTATATATATAAATTCGTATATATATATATATTATATATATGAGATATATGAGATTTAATTTATAAGGATAAATTAAATCCCTATCATGTTTGAATTCGAAATTCAAATTGATAGGATATCTCATATAAGAGATATTTATAAGATTTAATTTATAAGGATAAATTAAATCTCTATCACGTTTGAAATTCGAAATTCAAATTGATAGGATATCTCATATAAGAGATATTTATAAGATTTAATTTATAAGGATAAATTAAATCTCTATCACGTTTGAAATTCGAAATTTAAATTGATAGGATATCTCAAATTTGATTTATGGGAATAAATCAAATATAACTCAGTCTCATCTTTATTTAAAGTTAAATAAATAAGTAATTAAATCTGTGGGACGGATTTAATATTATTTTATTTAATTAGTTTCTTATAAAATTATACAATATATGATATTGTATCAATTCGGAATTAATATAAGATTAACTCCAAAATCCAATCAGGTCAGGTGGAAAAACGCATAGCATCCTCTATATCTGATTGGAGGAGCTACGTTTGAAAATAACATAGAACACAAAAGGCCGAACGGAATCTGCAAAAGGTTTGCAGACAAGAAACTGCCGAAATAGAGACGGAGACTTGTGAAAGCCTTGGAGGGACAGGAGACGCTAGCACGTCGTTCGTGGTTGGAACGCTGTTCGTGTGGATACCAGTAGAGGAAGCCGACCTGAGGCGTCGACTTCTTGCGATCAGAAAGAGATCACCACCCACGTAGAGAAGCTGTGAAATTCGCTGAGCAACACTAAGGGTAATGATTCTTTCCACTTGACTTAAACACATACGGCAGATCCTGGCAAGGAATGGAAAATTTTTAAAGTTTATTTCCGCTGCGTGTCTTCCAATTCCTTACAGTGGTATCAGAGCCATGCCGTTTTGTGTTTAAGTTAGGCTTGATTTGTGATTTATATGATATATGTTATTAGTAGCCGATCATATAATAAGCGTTGTATGTGTGACATATATGGAATCCTTGTTGTGTATGACATAAAAGGAATCTAAAAGGAAATTGAAATCGGTGGTGATGCTTTTTGATTTGATCAATCCGCATAGATGGGGTCTAAGAAAACCGAATTCGTATTTGTGATTATTTGTGAAAACCGAATTCAGATTCGTGATTATTTGGGACAGCCGCCCGCTAACCGGCTAGCGGGACCGCCGTAGCTACCTGTTCGTAGCGCAACATAACCGTAACATATGTTACTTTGTAAATGTTTTTTTTTGCCCTTCGATTAGATCTGAATATTGATTCTTGAATGTTTGGGTATGGTGAACAATATGGCTCTAGATTGCAAGTGTTGTAATTTTAAAAATACGGCCTGCGTGTCGTGCCTTCCTCTATATACTCTCAATGTACCTTCTCCTCTCATCTCACTCCCCTCGAATGTTAAAAGAGGTTTCTATATGTAATTTCTCTTTTCTTACTAGAGAGCTCCTCTCATTGGCTTGAGGGGACTTAGGATAGGTGAGCCATATTGTATCACGTTTGAATTATGCATCTTATGATTAGATCAGCACATGCATATTACTTGTATGAGATACGAACTGAGAAACATGCGTTTTATAAACCAGATAGTTAAATTAGGCCCTCTAAAAGAAATCTTAAGTCATAATGCTGTCAATTTATGAACACTTGTCAAAACCTTGATCGCTCAATTGTGGACTCCACCAAAGTGGGTGCTTTTGAGTTATCTTGGGGAGATAAGCAAAGAGTAATGGTGCTACTCTCATAGGTTCATTATTGTTTGACTTAATTGAGATTAACAAAACGGTTTTGGATCTCAAGGCATTAGATGGGATTAGAACATGCCAGATCATATGATGATAGGATCCCATGAATATCTAAGAGTTACATTTGATGTAATTGGTAAAGGTGTTACCTACCTAAATAACTTAATCTAAGCGTCCTGCCAAAGCGGACTTAAGTTTGAGCCAAATATGGATCTTAGCCCACTAACTATTGCATTGAGGGTTGTTTATTTAGTGGGAGATTACTAATTACATTGCATATTTTAATTGTAGAATCATGACGACTAGTAATACTGCTACATTATCGCTGCGATCTGTCCTTGAGAAGGACAAACTCAATGGGACAAACTTTCTTGACTGGTTTAGGAACTTGAGAATTGTTCTCAAGCAGGAAAGAAAGGCGCATGTCCTAGATCAACCCATTCCTGAGGAGCCAGCCGCCAATGCTCCCAGAGCTCAGAGAGATGCTTATATGAAGCATAAGGAAGACTCTGTCGATGTGGGATGCTTGATGCTAGCCACCATGGTTCCGGAGCTCCAAAGAGATCTGGAACACATGGAGGCTTATGAGATGATTGTGCATCTCAAGGAAATGTTCCAGCAACAGGCAAGGCAAGAGAGGTATGAGACCACTAAGGCCTTACATTCCTGCAAGATGGCTGAAGGTGCATCAGTCAGTGCTCATGTCTTAAAGATGAAAGGGTACATTGATCACCTTGAACGGCTTGGATTTCCCATGAGCCAGGAGTTAGCTACAGATTTGATCTTAAACTCACTCCCGGAAAGTTATGACCAGTTTGTTATGAACTACAACATGAACAACATGGAGAAATCTATTTCTGAACTGCATGGGATGCTTAAAACTGCTGAGCCGAGTCTTAAGAAGAAACCCAGTAGTGTTTTGATGGTTCAGAAAGGAAAGGGTACGAAAAAGAAAGGCAAAGGCAAGGGGAAGGGTCATGGCTCATCAGGTAAGACCAAAGAGTCAGGCAAGCCCGAAACCAAGCCTACACCAAAGAAGGCAAAGCCTCCGAAGGAAGGAGTCTGCTTCTTCTGCAATGAACCGGGTCATTGGAAGAGGAATTGCAAACTCTACCTCGAAGATCTGAAAAAGAACAAGAAGGATAGCGGGGCTATCGCTTCAGGTATTTATGTTATAGACATTCATCTTTCTACTTCCACCTCATGGGTATTAGATACTGCATGTGGTTCTCACATTTGTACGAATGTGCAGGGACTAAAGGACAGTAGGAAGCTGAAAAGGGGTGAAGTTGACCTACGAGTTGGAAACAGAGCAAGGGTTGCTGCGTTAGCTGTAGGCACTTATGAATTAGTTCTGCCCACTGGGCTTTTGTTAGTTTTGAACAATTGCTATTATGTTCCTGCTTTAAGTAGTAACATTGTTTCACTTTCTTATTTGGATAAGGAAGGTTTCACTTCCATTGCTGGGAATAGTAGATGTTCTATTTATCGTAATGATGTTTTCTATGCTCATGGTGATTTGCATGTTGATCATTACATATTAAATTTGGAACAACCCAATCATGGAAATATCTATAACATAACCGCCAAAAGGGTCAAACCAAACGATTTGAATCCCACATACCTCTGGCACTGTCGTCTGGGCCACATAAATGAGAAACGCATTTCCAAACTCCATCAAGATGGATTTCTAAACTCATTTGATTTTGAATCATATGACACTTGCGAGTCTTGCTTGTTAGGAAAGATGACAAAGTCACCTTTCACTGGGCACAGTGAGAGGGCCACTGATTTATTGGGCCTCATACATACAGATGTGTGTGGACCGATGAACACAAATGCCAGAGGAGGTTATTCGTACTTCATAACATTCATAGATGATTTCAGCAGATATGGGTACATCTATCTAATGAAACATAAATCTGAATCTTTTGAAAAGTTCAAGATATTTCAAAATGAAGTACAAAACCAGCTTGGCAAAACAATTAAAGCCCTTCGATCTGATCGGGGTGGTGAATATTTGAGCCAAGAGTTCATAGATCATCTTAGGAATTGTGGGACACTCTCACAATTGACTCCTCCAGGGACACCACAATGGAATGGCGTTTCTGAACGGAGAAATCGAACACTATTAGATATGGTTCGATCCATGATGAGTCGAACAGATCTTCCGCCCTTCTTTTTGGGGCTATGCCCTAGAGACAGCTGCGTTCACACTCAATCGTGTTCCATCTAAGGCAATCGAAAAGACTCCGTATGAGATATGGACTGGGAGGACGCCTAGTTTGTCTTTCCTCAAGATTTGGGGATGCGAGGTCTATGTTAAGCAACAAGCCTCAGACAAATTAGCGCCCAAATCCTCAAAATGCCTTTTTGTGGGATATCCTAAGGAAACCAAGGGATATTACGTCTACAACCCTGCTGATAACAAAGTGTTTGTTGTCAGAAATGGTATCTTTCTTGAACGAGAATTTATCTCTAAAAGAACCAGTGGGAGTAAGGTACAACTCGAAGAAGTTCGAGAGCTACAAGACACCACAGAACTGCAGATAGAAAATAGAGAAGACTCACAACAAGTTGTTGAGACTCCTCAAGTCACGCAAGGTCCACGAAAGTCTAATAGGACACGACTTCAGCCTCAGAGATATGGATTTCTGATTTCTGATAGTCGTGATGTGTTGCTCATTGAGCATAATGAGCCGACTACCTATCGAGAAGCTATAGTGGGACCAAACTCCGAAAAATGGCTTAGTGCCATGAAGTCTGAGATGCAATCCATGTACGACAATAAGGTTTGGACCTTAGTCGACCCGCCTGAAGGTGTAAAAACCGTCGGGTGCAAGTGGGTTTTCAAAGAGAAAACTGACATGGATGGCAATGTAAATGTCTTCAAGGCACGACTGGTTGCAAAAGGTTTTACTCAAACTCATGGTGTGGATTATGATGAGACCTTTTCCCCAGTAGCAATGGCCAAATCAATCAGAATCCTCTTTGCTATTGCAGCATATTATGACTATGAAATATGGTAGATGGACGTCAAGACAGCCTTCCTTAATGGAAAGCTCCTTGAGGATGTGTACATGACACAACCTGAAGGGTTTGTGCGTTCCGAGGACTCTGGTAAAGTGTGCAAGCTTCAAAAGTCCATTTATGGACTAAAGCAAGCCTCTCGGAGTTGGAATCATCGTTTTGATGAAGTAATCAAAGAGTTTGGATTTCTTCAAAACATTGATGAACCTTGTGTGTACAAGAAGGTTAGTGGGAGCACAGTTGTGTTTTTGGTACTCTATGTCGATGACATCCTACTTATTGGGAATGACATTCCTACCTTGCAGATTGTCAAGTCTTGGTTAGGAAAGTCTTTCTCGATGAAAGACTTGGGTGAAGCCACCTACATCCTAGGAATCAGGATCTATAGAGATAGATCTAAAAGACTTCTAGGACTCAGTCAGAGTACATACATAGACAAAATACTGCATAGGTTCAGTATGCACGAATCAAAGAGGGGTTTCATACCCATGTCTCATGGTACTCACCTCAGCAAAGATCTGTGTCCTAGTACATCTGATCAGCGAGGTCGCATGAGTAAGGTTCCATATGCCTCGGCCATAGGATCTATCATGTACGCCATGTTATGTACTCAACCGGATGTCTCGTTTGCCTTAAGTATGACTAGCAGATACCAACAGGACCCTGGTGAGGGCCATTGGACTGCTGTCAAGAATATCCTTAAGTACTTAAGAAGGACTAAGGACTTATTCTTGGTCTATGGTGGATTGGATGATGAGCTCTGTGTAACTGGTTACACAGATGCGAGTTTCCAAACTGACCAGGACGACCAAAAATCGCAGTCTGGATACATATTTCTCCTCAATAATGGAGCAGTAAGCTGGAAGAGCTCTAAGCAGGGCACTGTAGCAGATTCTGCAACGGAAGCTGAGTATATAGCAGCATCTGATGCAGCTAAGGAAGCCGTTTGGATCAGGAAGTTCATCACAGAACTAGGGGTGATACCTACCATCTCAGATCCAATAACTTTGCTCTGTGACAATAGCGGTGCTATTGCACAGGCCAAAGAGCCTAGGTCACATCAAAGGACCAAGCATATACTCAGGCGATTTCATCTCATCAGAGAAATCAACGATAGAGGTGATATAAAAATATGCAAAGTAGCAGGAGAAGATAATGTTGCTGATCCTCTAACAAAGCCGCTTGTGCAGGCAAAGCATGAGCGTCATGTTAGGTCAATGGGAATTAGTCAAATTAATGATTGTACCTAGTGCAAGTGGGAGGTTGTTGGAA
The DNA here is from genome assembly GCA_037074615.1 of Leucaena leucocephala. Lineage (NCBI taxonomy): Eukaryota > Viridiplantae > Streptophyta > Magnoliopsida > Fabales > Fabaceae > Leucaena > Leucaena leucocephala. The sequence continues at coordinate 17,586,364 of CM073515.1, read as the reverse complement.
ATCGTGCCCTAGGGGCCAATCATTGTCTTATGAACATTATTGATTTATGAATTTATTAATTGAGTTATCATATTATTTGCATGTTTACTATGATGACCATCCTTGGATAATTCATGATATTATCCTAAATGTCCCTGGTCGATCATCTATGTGGGAGCACAGATGAAATAAGACCAGTATGACTTTGAAGATGTATAGAGATATAAATCAAAGTCATAAGCACATGTAAGAGTACAGGGTGTTGGACCGACCCGCTATGAGAGAACTGCATGGGTAACGTCATAAGCTTCTCTCATATACAAACCATGTCAATATGCCCTTTGACCTGAGATCATCATGGATTCCTACATGACAAAACGCTCAGCTTTGACCTAGTCAAAAGTCACTTTTGACCGAGTGATCATAAAGACTATGTTTGGGCTTAGTGGTTTTTCATGCGGAGGAATGTGAATGGTCAAGATGGAATTTGTCCCTCACATTCGTGGAGAGATATTACTGGGCCCCTCGATGAGTGAGTCTGAGAAATGTATGGCCATACTGTAATGGAAAGGTAGTTCCATTTCTATAGTCAGACTACTCAGGGATCGAGAAAGTAACGGTCGGGAATAGGAGGATGACATTATCCATGCCTCATCCATGACCAAAATATCGCGTGACAGAAGGGACATGATATGGTTGTATAAAAGGTTACATCGTTTATCGATCCTCATATGATTTGGGTAGTTGTTATGTCTTGCTAGAGACCGCTTGCGACTTGTGGGCTAGTATAGCAAATGGCCCACTGCCAACTTCATATGGGCCTACAGGGTCGCACACAAAATAGCCCAACACGAGCTATGATGTCCAGATTCATTGAATCTAAGACATGTCCAGATTCAATGAAAGATCCAGGTGAATGTATATATATATTTATTTATATTTATATTCGTATATATATAAATTCGTATATATATATATATTATATATATGAGATATATGAGATTTAATTTATAAGGATAAATTAAATCCCTATCATGTTTGAATTCGAAATTCAAATTGATAGGATATCTCATATAAGAGATATTTATAAGATTTAATTTATAAGGATAAATTAAATCTCTATCACGTTTGAAATTCGAAATTCAAATTGATAGGATATCTCATATAAGAGATATTTATAAGATTTAATTTATAAGGATAAATTAAATCTCTATCACGTTTGAAATTCGAAATTTAAATTGATAGGATATCTCAAATTTGATTTATGGGAATAAATCAAATATAACTCAGTCTCATCTTTATTTAAAGTTAAATAAATAAGTAATTAAATCTGTGGGACGGATTTAATATTATTTTATTTAATTAGTTTCTTATAAAATTATACAATATATGATATTGTATCAATTCGGAATTAATATAAGATTAACTCCAAAATCCAATCAGGTCAGGTGGAAAAACGCATAGCATCCTCTATATCTGATTGGAGGAGCTACGTTTGAAAATAACATAGAACACAAAAGGCCGAACGGAATCTGCAAAAGGTTTGCAGACAAGAAACTGCCGAAATAGAGACGGAGACTTGTGAAAGCCTTGGAGGGACAGGAGACGCTAGCACGTCGTTCGTGGTTGGAACGCTGTTCGTGTGGATACCAGTAGAGGAAGCCGACCTGAGGCGTCGACTTCTTGCGATCAGAAAGAGATCACCACCCACGTAGAGAAGCTGTGAAATTCGCTGAGCAACACTAAGGGTAATGATTCTTTCCACTTGACTTAAACACATACGGCAGATCCTGGCAAGGAATGGAAAATTTTTAAAGTTTATTTCCGCTGCGTGTCTTCCAATTCCTTACATGTGGTACTGTTCATATGATGGGATTTCATGATTTTGATGCTTCCAATGAGTTCAAAATGGAAAATTGTGTGGGGATAAAGTAGGAGAACAAGTATTGGAAGCATTGGAATCAAAATGAGAATTTTTGGAAAACAAGAGCATGCATTTCGGTTTGGCACTGTAGCAATTGCTATGTTTTGATTTTGAAAATTCTGATTTCATATTTGGATTCTACATGAAAAATTATGTGGAAATGAACCATGAGAATTTATTTTGGAAAGGTGGAAGTAGGAAACATAAATTAGAGAAAGAAAGGGAGCTAGTGAAAACCTAGTCTTGGATTTGGTTTCAAGTTGAGTTGTAACTTAATATTATGTTGTAATGGCTAGGTTTTGACATTTGTGAAGGAAGGAAAGCACTTCAAGAAGGTCTTGACCAAGATAGCTAAGAGGTAGCAAGGATACCTAACTATAACTCATGTTTGTTTAATTGTTTTGCTTGCTTGTTGATTATGGTGTTTGGTTGAGCTGAGCTTATGTCATCATGTTATGATGAAGTATGAATGATTGCAACTCCTTGCAAGTTATGTCATGACAATATACATGTTATAGTTTGCTTATGTACCATTATAAAGTAGCTCCGATCACATGATAACATGTTAAGCATACAATTATTCATGCATGATATTATAGTTTGTGTAACTTGCTATTGGGATTTCCATGAAATCTCATTCCTTCCACATGCATAACTATGTTTTAGGTGCTGGATCCTCTCAAGGGAAGAGAGTAATTGTTGATGATTAAGTTTGTATAACAAGTTATATGACTTACATGACAATATGGGATGATATGCTAGTATGCATAGTGTATGTTTCTGTAATCCTGTTTTGAGGCTGTGGTGATGTGACAATGTTTATGACATTTAAATCAACAAGTTGTAGACTGAAACTTGGTATGATTAAATTTAAGATACAGAGTTTTAAATGGACACCAAGAACGCCTTAATTGGATAAGTATACGAATTGTTATGATTTTCCAAAGTTGGAAGTAAGATCTAGAATTGAGATAAAATGAGTGCTGAGAGGCAGTGACGTTCACGCAATGATTTCATATATCAAATGAACGAATTTTTCTATGAAGTTTGGTGATCTTGAAGAGGACGTCTAGATCTTTAATTACATATGTAACACATCTCATTTGGATAGGTAACCAAAGAGAAATGAATTTTTGAAGTTAAGCAAAGAAATTGGAACTTCCAGATTTTACCAAATGAATAGTGATTTTCAACGATTAAACTGATTTCATTGGGACAAGAAAACCTCAATTTCATATTTTTTTCCTCAAAGATATGTGAAAGTGATTTCATTAGAAATTGGAACCATATTATTTTGATTTTTGTACAATTAATTATTAATTTTCAAAGTAGGGTACATGTTCTGGAATTACCAAATGAACAGTATCAGTGAACAGTACCCCGAAAGCAAATCTTTTGGAAATGGATATTTTCAAAGCAAATGATCATATAATTGGTTCCAATCACTTCTAATGGAGTATAATTGAGGTTAAAAGTAAGGATGTGATATTTTGGTATGAAAGCATAGAATTCTGTCTTAGGAAATGCTCTGAATAGATTATTTTAGACTGATACATAAGTGAACCTATGAATGTACTTATGACAGTGAGGCTATGGTATGTGTGTATGTTATGAAAGTAATGCTGTTGAACTTGCTGTATGCTATATTTTGAATGAAATATAAAGTATGTTAATTATAATATTCCTTTCCTATTTCCTATTACGATAGTAAAACAAAATGGTAAGAACAAGGAGAGCTAGTGCTTCGGGTGAACCCCAAAATGCCAGAGATATTAATCAGTTGATTCTAGAACGGCTGGAACAGCAGCAGAAGCTGATAGAGGAAGTAAAAGCTGCTCAAGCAAGGAATGAGCAGGAAAGGGATGCTGCTATAGCAGCAGCTGTAGCTGAAGTAGTGGAAAACCTCAGACACCTAGAGTCTGCAGGTACAGCTAATACAGAACCAGAGATGGTTTAACAGATAACAGAACTACCAAGACAGACAGGACAGACAGTAGATCCTGCTGGTATTCAACAGTGGATGGCTAGGTTCTGTAAGCATAGTCCTCCGACGTTCGAGGGAACGTTTGATGTACAGAAAGTGGAGGATTGGATCAGCAGACTAGAGAAGATCTTCAAGGTATTGGGTTATTCTGAGAGTAAAGCACAGATGGCAATCTACCAGTTAGAAAGAGATGCTGACAGATGGTGGAAGAACACAGAACTAGTATTGCAGGCCAGACACATTCCTATCACATGGGAAGTGTTCCTTGAACAGTTTTATGAGAAGTATTTTCCCCAGTCAGTGCGGGATGAATGAGAAGCAGAATTCCTTGTGCTGAGACAAGGAGAAAAAAAATCCTATGATGAATACTTAGCAAAGTTCATCCGTCTTTCCCAGTATTCCACTTACTTGCGACAGGTGGATGATGAGTGGTGGATGACGGAGAGGATGATCAGGGGATTGAATACTACTCTGAAAGATAAGATGACCCCTCAACAATACCATCAGTTCAATAAAGCAGTAGAGGCCTACAGAATTATTGAGAATAGTCTGAATCACCGGATGTTGATGAGACCGATAAGCAGAGAGAATGCTACTCTTGAGAGACCTAACCAGGATAGAAATGCAGCCAGTGGCAGTAGCTATAATAAGAAGAGGAAAAGGTAGTGGCAGTAAAACTGAAAGCCTAATAGAGGAAACTATAGGGGTGACACAAATAATAGAGACCAGAGGTCTAGAGTATGCGACAAATGCGAGAAGAACCATGGAAACAGACCATGCTTGATGGGGCAGAATGTTTGTTACACATGTGGCCAGCCTAGACATTTTTCCAGAAATTGTCCCCAAGTAGTTAATGATTAAAGGCCGCGCACTCAAGGGCGAGTGTTTGCAATGATAAGGGAAGAGGCACAGAGATCACCCGAGATGATCCAAGGTATCATCTATCTCAATAATCATGCTGTGATTGCTATGTTTGATTCGGGTGCAAGTCATTCCTTTGTTTCTTATGAATGTGCTAAATGTTTGGGCCTTACAATTAGCAAGCTGCATTATGCCATATGTGTCACAACCCCTACAAATGCTAAAGTAGTTACATCAGATGTCTGCCTAAATAGTGTCATTTGATATGAATGTTGTTGCACTACTCTTGACCTAATGTGCATGCCATTTCATGAAATTGATGTCATAATTGGATTGAATTGGTTGTCTGCCAATAATGTAATGCTGGATTGTAAGAACAAAACTCTAGTTCTTTGTCCACAAGTACCAAATATGAATCCAGAAGTGAAACTGAATTTTCTGATGGAGGCTCAAGCGGATAGATGTTTACGAAAAGGATGTCAGGGATATATGGTCTTCTTTTCTGTTCAAGCAGAAATGGAAGAAGGAATTGAAACAATTCCAGTGGTCAAAGAATTTCCTGAAGTCTTTCCAAAGGAGATTCAAGGATTACCTCCAGAACAAGAAGTGGAGTTTGCAATTGACATCATACCTGGAGCTGGACCAGTATCTAAAGCCCCATATCGTATGGCTCCCAATGAGATGATTGAACTTAAGAAGCAGATAGAGGAGCTATTAGAGAAGGGTTTCATCCGACCCAGTGTTTCTCCGTGGGGTGCTCCAGTGTTATTCGTCAAGAAGAAGGATGGCAGTCTCAGATTGTGCATTGACTATCGAGAGTTGAATAAGATTACTGTTAAGAATAAGTACCCTCTTCCCCGAATTGATGATTTGCTATAATAGTTGGTTGGAGCAAGCTTATTCTCTAAGATTGATCTGAGATCAGGTTATCACTAACTCAGAATCAAAGCAGATGATATTTCAAAGACTGTATTAAGGACTCGATATGGTCATTTTGAATTTCTAGTGATGCCCTTTGGTCTGACGAATACACCTGCAATTTTCATGAATTACATGAACAGAATCTTCAGGCCTTATCTAGATCAGTTTGTGGTAGTCTTCATTGATGATATCTTAGTGTACTCTAAATTGGCTGTAGAGCATGAAGAGCATTTGAGGATTATTCTTAGTACTCTTAAAGAGAAATGACTTTATGCTAAGCTTAGTAAATATGAGTTTTGGCTGCAAGAAGTCAAATTTCTCGATCATGTCATATCCTATGAAAGGGTAGCTGTAGATCCTAGCAAAGTTGAAGCAGTGCTAAGCTGGGAACAACCAAGGACAGTGACGGAGATCAGAAGTTTTTTGGGCTTAGCAGGGTATTACAAAAGATTTATTAAGGACTTTTCTCAAATTGCTCTATCGTTAATCAAGTTGACCAAAAAGAATCAATAGTTCAAGTAGGATGGGAAGTATAAGGCCAGTTTTCATAAACTAAAGTAGAGATTAACCACGACTCCCGTGCTGATTATTCCAGACCCAACTCAGACTTATGTAGTCTACACTGATGCTAGCAAGCAAGGATTGGGATGTGTGTTGATACAGCAGGGACGAGTGGTAGCCTATGCTTCTCGGCAGTTAAAGCCACATGAAGAGAATTATCCCACTCATGATCTGGAGCTTGCAGCGGTAGTTTATGCTCTCAAGATATAGAGGCACTACTTATATGGAGCTACCATAGAACTGTACTGTGATCATAAAAGCCTGAAGTACCTGTAAGATCAGAAAGAATTAAACATGAGGCAACAGAGATTGATGGAATTTCTAAAGGATTATGATTTCCAGATCAAATACCATCTAGGAAAAGCTAATGTAGTGGCCGATGCCTTGAGCAGAAAGGTAGTGCAGATTGCTAGTCTCATGATCAAAGAGCTAGAACTGATAGAAGATGTTCAAGATTGGAGTCCTCTGTATCAAATGCAAATAATAGAAAGTTCTTATGGAGGAACGCAGATTAAGTAAAATCTAAGATTAAATGTGAGCCTTTAGATCAAATAGTAACCAAATCAATCTTGGCCATCCATTTCAACCCAAATTTCTCTATAAATACCCCCTTATTCAGAACACTTCGGCATGCATGGTGAACCATAGGGAAACTCTTGCAAAATTTCCATTCAACCAAGAAAGAAGCAACCAAAGTGAAGTAACAAGCAAGGTAATCATCTCCTTTGATCTTGAGCTTTGTTCTAGCAAGTTAGCTCATGGTTTTAAGGGGTTTTCATGCTATATTTCCCTCATGGTTGCTTCTGGAAGTGCTGCTCATATGTGGTTAAAGTATGAGTTTTATGTTATGGATAGTTTAGACAAGCTTAAACAAGCTAGAATCAAGTGGTATAAGCTTGTGAATCCAAGTATGTTTGGATTTAGGGTTTTGTGCTCTTGCTGGTAATGTATGTGGTACTGTTAATATGATGGGATTTCATGATTTTGATGCTTCCAATGAGTTCAAAATGGAAAATTGTATGGGGATAAAGTAGGAGAACAAGTATTGGAAGCATTGGAATCAAAATGAGAATTTTTGGAAAACAAGAGCATGCATTTCGGTTTGGCACTGTAGCAATTGCTATGTTTTGATTTTGGAAATTCTGATTTCATATTTGGATTCTACATGAAAAATTATGTGGAAATGAACCATGAGAATTTATTTTGGAAAGGTGGAAGTAGGAAACATAAATTAGAGAAAGAAAGGGAGCTAGTGAAAACCTAGTCTTGGATTTGGTTTCAAGTTGAGTTGTAACTTGATATTATGTTGTAATGGCTAGGTTTTGACATTTGTGAAGGAAGGAAAGCACTTCAAGAAGGTCTTGACCAAGATAGCTAAGAGGTAGCAAGGATACCTAACTATAACTCATGTTTGTTTAATTGTTTTGCTTACTTGTTGATTATGGTGTTTGGTTGAGCTGAGCTTATGTCATCATGTTATGATGAAGTATGAATGATTGCAACTCCTTGCAAGTTATGTCATGACAATATGCATGTTAGAGTTTGCTTATGTACCATTATGAAGTAGCTCCGATCACATGATAACATGTTAAGCATACAATTATTCATGCATGATATTATAATTTGTGTAACTTGCTATTGGGATTTCCATGAAATCTCATTCCTTCCACATGCATAACTATGTTTTAGGTGCTGGATCCTCTCAAGGGAAGAGAGTAATTGTTGATGATTAAGTTTGTATAACAAGTTATATGACTTACATGACAATATGGGATGATATGCTAGTATGCATAGTGTATGTTTCTGTAATCCTGTTTTGAGGCCGTGGTGATGTGACAATGTTTATGATGTTTAAATCAACAAGTTTTAGACTGAAACTTGGTATGATTAAATTTAAGATACATATATTTAAATTGACACCAAGAACGCCTTAATTGGATAAGTATACGAATTGTTATGATTTTCCAAAGTTGGAAGTAAGATCTGGAATTGAGATAAAATGAGTGCTGAGAGGTAGTGACGTTCACGCAATGATTTCATATATCAAATGAACGAATTTTTCTATGAAGTTTGGTGATATTAAAGAGGACGTATAGTGCTTTAATTACATATGTAACACATCTCATTTGGATAGGTAACCAAAGAGAAATGAATTTTTGAAGTTAAGCAAAGAAACTGGAACTTCCAGATTTTACCAAATGAACAGTGATTTTCAACGATTAAACTGATTTCATTGGGACAAGAAAACCTCAGTTTCATATTTTTCCCTCAAAAATATGTGAAGGTGATTTCATTAGAAATTGGAACCATATTATTTTGATTTTTGTACAATTAATTATTAATTTTCAAAGTAGGGTACATGTTCTGGAATTACCAAATGAACAGTATCAGTGAACAGTACCCAGAAAGCAAATCTTTTGGAAATGGATATTTTCAAAGCAAATGATCATGTAATTGGTTCCAATCACTTCTAATGGAGTATAATTGAGGTTAAAAGTAAGGATGTGACATCTTACATTACCTATAGCTTTTACTACTGTTGCTACTATAGCAACATCCCTTTCTTTATCATCTTTTGTTGTTGATCTAGGCATTCCAAGATTAACTGGTTAATGTTTATAGGATTCTGGGGTTCCTCTGGTGGAATAATTTGTCTTTTTCGAACCATTTCATTTTACTATCTAAATATGAGAAGGAATAAAATAAATAACATCGCTTATACTTCATTTATAACTATATACAGACAATTTTCAAAGCATCACACACATGCTATCATGTCTCATTTCTTATACACATGTGCATATCTTTCATGCATAGATTTTATAGTATCATACATACACATATTTGTTATACATGGCTTGTATACATGTACAACATTGTCATACATAAGTTTTATATCACATCATGTCTTCTTAAAAGTTCTTCTAGTAAACTCCTCCACTAAAAAGATGCAATTTGGTATAGAGTCTAGAGGTTCTTCAGTGAAACATAGATCTAATCCTGATCTCTAGATCTCAATCATAGGAAAAATATCATATCATTCATTATATTCATCCAATCTTCCAAAAGAAGAGTATCTAGCTCAAAGGCTTTATAGGCTTCCTAAGCTTTAACTAAAAGTATTCGTAGACTCTATAGTCTTAGTCTATTTGACATCGACCTAGATCATATAGTTTCCTAGCTAAATCCGTAACTCTCTTGAATTGTTCTTCATTAGTTGCCTCTATAGGCTCTATGTCTATATCTATGGATTTTAGATGTATCACTACTCCAGGTTGACTAGACCCTAGATTATCTATTTGATTAGGTAACTGACTGGGTACAGGAACATCTAGGATAACAAACTGTCTGGGCATAGGGTATATGGTACCCAAGTCTTAGGAATCAAACTTATATGGTTGTAATGGCTCAAGGTTAGGTATACCGATGTCATCTATATATACTACACCATATATTGGATATGGATCCCACTCTAGCTCTATCTGAAGAGGAGGGGTTGGTATAGGTTCCTGTAATACCTTGTCTATATCATTAGACCCCACAAATAAACTATCAGATCTATCTAACCCAGAAACTTTTGAACCTAATTCATCCGGAATTTGGAACCAAAAGTTCCCTAGATATAAAATAAATTCTTCCTCTAAAGTTGAACAAGCATTTTCTGAACATAATACTTCTGGTATAGGGTCACCCTAGTTAATGGTGGTCTTTGAACTTGATCTATGTATAGCCATCTTTATCTTGTATCCGCTTTATTAGGGTTAATTATGAAAATTTTATTTGTCCATAACTAATCTAATTAGAGCTTTTATTATGCGAGAATCCTCTGCTCTAATACCAAAATACCGTGTCCTTATTTTTAACTTTAATTAGGCTTGATAATGAAGTGATTCAAATTTCTTTTGAAATATATTTCATTAAACTTTGAGGAAAAAATATAGAACGGAGGTTTCATTGCCCAAATGAATACAATTTATTCATTAAAAAAGTATAGTTCATTTGGTAAATGTGAAAATTCCAATTTTCTTGTCTTAACTTCAAAAATTCATTGCTCCTTGATCCCTTATCTAAATAAGGCATATTAAATAAATATTTAAAGATCAAGACGTTTCCTTTAACCTTGAAAATTTTTGTTAAACAGTTCTTTTATTTGCTATTTCATAACATCGCTTGAACCTCACTACCTCATAAAGTGCAAAGTGATCCTTTCCAGATTTTATCTCTGACTTTGAAAAATCATAGTAAATTGAAAAATTAACCGATTATGGTGTTCTTGATATCCATTTAAAGCTATATATCTTAGCTATATTTATGCCAAATTTCATATCATAACTCATATGTTAAGCCACTGATAACTCCATCATAATTCACTGCCTTCCATTACATACAAGCCATAATGTACTTGTGCATTTCATAGTCTTGTAGCCACATTATATCATAATACAAGTTTATTCATTCACATTCAACTCTTTTCCCTTTGAGGATCTAGCACCTAAAACATGGTTATTTATATTGAAGGAATTAGATTTCATTGAAATCCCAATAACAAGTCATACACACTATAATATCGTATAATATCATCTAAAGCTCAACCAAATATCACAATGAACAAGCAAGCACATAATCAAACAAGTACAACATTATAGTTAAGTATTCTTTCAACCTCTTATGCTATCCTTAACAAGCTCCTCTTGAAGTGGTCTTCCTTTCAAAAAACTCAAAACCTAGCCATTATAAAGCATTACAAGTCACAACTTGATTCCAATACAAATCTAAGACTAGATTTTCACTTGTTTCGTTTCTTTGTCCATTTTATGTTTTATACTTCTACCCTTCCAAAATAAATTCTCATTGTCCATTTCCACATAATTTTCTATGTATATTAAAATATGAAATTAGAATTTCAAGATTCAAATTCCTCCTTAGCATACTGTACAGAACTAGCATACCTTCCTTATTTTCTATAAATTCTCATTTTGATTCCAATGCTTCGAATACTTGTTTCTCTACCTTACTACACAATTTTTTATTTAAAAACCATTGGAAGAATAAAAATCATGAAATTCTTATATATATAATGATTCATATAATGTCAATTTGGTCTGTTGATACAACTTTCACATAAGCCATACAATTTAGTCCATTTCTTTTATTACATTGTAACATTTTCCTTTATAAGTAATTAGATATACTGAATATAGAAAATTAGGGATATGCAAAAGGCCAAATTGTGTAGGTTAAAGTCAAGGCATCAATTAATTCAAAAGCTAAACCAATTAATAAATATTAGAGAAAGATAGAGACTTAATATGATAAAGCACTAGTGAGTATATTATGTTGGCTTAGAAATGGGTTGTAATGAGTATGATGCTATGCTTTATTAGGCCTTGATTAATGTGATAAAGAGGACCATAAAGCAAGGACAATGGTGGAAGGAAAAGAGTAAGGAAAAGGAAGAGGTAAAGACAAAAGAATAAGGAAAGAGAGCTATTCCAAGGTAATGAACTCACCTACTTGTATGCTTATATTGCCTGGATATTTTATATGATGTTTACTTACTTTGATTATGTAAAGCATGCATAATTAAGTGATGCTCTATTTCTTTCTATGCTATAGCCATATGTTGTAATTAAGGGACCTAGAAGCATGTAAGTTATTATTATGCAAGTATGATCATTAAGTATACACATATAATATCAAGCATGTAGTTGTATATATTGTATAGTATATGTTTGCTACTGAGATTTTCCCTGAAATCTCACCCCCTTTATGTCACAACCATTCCAGTGAGAATTTCATATAGGGAAGAATTTGAAAAGAAATGAAGAAGAGATAGGAATTAGTTGCAGATTTATCTGTATATGTATGTAAAGTTAGTAGTTGGAATTTGTTATTATAAAGAGTAACTCGTGAGGAGGTAGTGACATTTAAGTTATAATTAAAAATAATAAATGATTGAATAAATGTATAATATTTTACCATTACTTATTTAACACGCTAAGCTTTATTTTGACACAAAGAATGCCTTATTTTGATGTCAGTACAAAGAGAACAAAATTTTTGAAGTTAAGGACCAAAAAATGTTTTCCAAATTTTTTTACCAAATAAACAGTGATTTTTGATAATTTAACCGTACTGATTGGTTGAGAATTTGGTCTGATAATTATTTTTTTTATTAAAATTCATTATGTTATCTTCAAGTACCCTTTTGAACCACTTTATTTAATTTTTTTTAGAATTAATTATATTTTTTGAAGTTCGTTCCCAAATCTGAAAATACCAAATGAATAGTACCCCTAAACTTAGAAATTTTAGATTTTGTAATTTAATTTCAATAGATGTCTAAGTGGTTTTAAATGCTACTGAATAGTCTCTAAGACATACGAAAGTAAGGTGTTACAATTGTCAAAGGAATAGATAGAATTAAGAGTATTGAAAATGTCTCAAGTAAGGTGTTATAATTGTCAAAGGAATAGATAGAATTAAGATTTTAGCAAAGTTTATTTTTAAATAATCTCTTTCAGATAAAGCATTATATACATTTTGCATTGCTATAAGGTTTACGGAAAATAATTTCTCTTCATTTTATTCTAATCATTTCTTGGTATAAAATCAAAATAATCTCCTCATATCATAATCAAGAGTTTTTAAGAATTTGGTCATTCGACTTTTTCAATACAAAAAATTAGAATTTTTAAAATATGAGGAATGGTAATATCAAAACCTTCATAAACCATTTCATAATCAAATACAACTATGGCTTTTGCACTTGAGATTATTAGATCCTTTAAACAATTAATATGCTCTGATACCAAATGTTGAATCTAGCTAAATCACCTTAGAGGGGATAGATTAGGTATTTTAAAAACTTTAAAAAGCTCTAAAGTTATTTGAATGAATTTAAAGAGTAGAGTTTACAATGATATCATCGAAGGAAGAAGTTATAGGGGAAAGATTGCACAGGATGATTTACAATAGTTCAGGCCAATCCTCTTGGTCTATCCTAGTCCCCAGAGAGCTCCTCTGAGTGTTCTACTATCTCCAAGATTATGTGAGCTCTTGGTGCCTCAATATATTTATATGAGCATTTCCTCTCACTCCCCTTACAACTCATAAGGTTACAATAATTGATAATCCCTCTCATTCTTTTTACACTCGTAAGGTTACATTTACTTAAGAATCCCACTTGAGCAATTTAGAAAATGATTGATACATATTAATCCCTCTCAATAGAGTGAATAAGATAAATACTTAAGCTCAAGTTCTTAAGTTTCTCTCTCTTTCTGTAGAATATAAAGTGCTCTGAACTAAAGGAGATGAAACAGAGTAAAATTGAGATACAATTAGTGAATATGATCAAAGTATATTGTAAGCATTTGATGTATCTTCTTATTATTTCCAACTTTTATAGCTTTCTCACTTTTGCTTCTTCTTTTATACTTCGTTCTTTAAAATTACATTGAAACATGGAATTACCCATTAAGATAGCCATTATCAAATATAGTCGTTGTATATTTGCTGACATGGATAATTTGGCTCTTTAGTTGATCTCTTCATTTAATCTTATTTTATCCTATAAATAACCTTAAAATATGGTTTAAAAAAGATATATAATCATTGTAGGCATATAACAATTGATTCCAAATTATTTAGATTTAAAGATTAAAATATGATAAAGTCTAGTTTAAAACACTTTTCGTAAAATGGCTTGACTTATTGAAGAGATTATCGAATAACACCCTTATTAAAAAGGTCTTCGATATATTGCTGAAGAAATGTATTTGAAACAGTTTAAAACTTATTGAGCAATTCTTCTATAATCAGCCTTATCAAAAAGGACTTCAATGAATTGTAAAGAGATAGTTCAGAATTTATTGAATAGTTCTTTGATAAATGTCTTTATCGATAAACTCTTCAAAAAATATTCTTTCAAACATATGCTTTTAGACTTATCGATATATTTCACAAATTCTCATTTATCGAAGTGTTCTTCAATAAATAAGTTCTTTGAATAGCTTATCAATAAATACTAAAAAAAATCTTTTCAATCTTTTAAAAAATAGACTGTTCATTCATTCTGATCTTTTTAATCCTTTCACAAATAATGCATATATGTAAACAAAAATTCATAAGATCATTTACTAACTTAGATCAATATTATCATTTAGCAAAAGCAAATTTACAAGATCATAAGGTCATTCATTAATCTTTAAGCATGTCAGCAATTAGAGCAAATCACAGCATATAATCTTTCATAAATTAAAATCAGGCTATAACATTTATGAAGATCATTTATTCAATCAAATCCAAGTAATTCATAAACTCACAAATGTGTTTACAGACTAATCCGATATTTCAAGATAATTTAGATTATGCTTAATAACAATAAATAATCTTATTGATGTTTATTGATAAGAGCATATTGAATTAACCTGTGAATCTTTCATGAATAATATTTTCTCCATAATTTCAAGACCAATTAAACTATAGATGATTCAAATAGATTAATTAACATTATAAGCACTAAATCATCATCAATTCAATCAATCAAATCTTCATCAAAACATTTATCAATATTAGAACTCTAGTGATTTGAATTTGAGCAACTTATCATTTCTTTCTTCCAATTGATCTTCTAAATTTGTAACTTAAGATTCCAAGGATCAATTTAAGAAGAAATCAATTTAATCAAATCACTGATAACAATATTTTCAAAATCAAAGCTTCAGTGATCTGGAAAACCTCAAACATTTTTAATCAAAAGCAGCTAGTAAGAATATATGAAAGATCATTTTTTAGTGCTATTGAAATGTCCAAAATTTTCACTAATTTATCAAATAGTTATTCGATAAATCTTCTTATGGAATAGTTCTTCAATAAATGAGTCTTTAAATAACAGAATAAGTTCTTTGAAAATTAGATTTGATTTATCGAATATCTTATCGATAAATCTTGTGTTTAATCATTTCTTCGATAAATCTTTTTATAAAATTCTTTTTGCAACCTTTTCATAAACTAAGTCTTACAAGTATTATCAAAGGCTTATTGAATAAATCTATTTATCGAATAGAGCTTCAAATAATTTCAGTTTTAGAGTAATGGCTTAATTTTCATAAATTAAATTTAAATTGATTTATCAAAGTCTTTATTGATAAGGAACTTTATGGAACAAGTCTTGGATAAATGCCTTTTCAGAAAACATGTTTTCCAATAAAAGTTCTTTCTCATTTATTAAATATCTATCTTATCGATAAGTTTATTGATAAATACTCTTTATCAATTAAGTTTCCTTTTGAATAATTGTGATTGTCAAAACATTGGAGTCTAATATAAATTTGGGGAAGAGCAGATTCACAGGATGAGAATCTCTCTTCCCTTAGCTGGTGGAGGAAAAAGGATTTAGAAAGAAAGGGCAAGCAACCAGTACATGATGAGGCTCAATCTTCAGCAGCACTATCTGTACCCTCTACACCCTCATTTGCCTAAGCTGCTCTACATGCCATTATTCAGTAGGAGATGAGCATATTTAAAGAGAAAATTTGACTCCAAATACAAGACAGTAATCATAACATTGTGCATAGCATTACACAAATATTGTCTGATAAGTGAATAAGTCTAGAGAAGAAAATGGTCTCATAAATGGTTCAAAGGTACAAAGCTACTAATGCACAAATTCAATCTCTAAGGAGTGCTATTGGACTTTTGGGAAATAAAATAGTAGATTTAAAAAATAAGGTCACGGGCTCCAATACCTATTTTTTAGATTTAAAAAATAAGGTCAAGGGCTCCAATACCTATTTTTCTATTGATGACCTTCTAAGCTCTCCACAAACTCAAGCTCTTACACTACTACAGTACAAACTTCTTCTGAACCTCAACCCACAACAACGTTACCTCCTTCTCAAACCTTTTGATTCACCACCTCACTGTCCCCATCTATTCCTCCCTTAGAACCCACGATTATTCCTCCTCTGTTTGTACCTCCTGAGACTCAGTCCACTTCTGCTGCCCAATAATCTATTATCCTCAACACTGGACATCAATCCTACTCCCAAGACTATATTTTTTATGCATGACAAAAAGGGTGAGAGCTGTGAGATTATTTGAGCAGTAATAGTTAGCTAGCATTTAGCTGTTAATAGTTAGATTTTGTTTTTAGACTTTTTTCTCTTGATTTACAATGTGTATTATTGTTTACTCAATCAACGAAAGTTACTTCTATTGCCTTTAAATTATCTCAGTTAAGTTTTGAAATCATTAAAAAGGAAAAAAATGTTAGACTCTAATGTTTTGATGATGAAAATTAATTGAGAGAATATTTCTTAAATTGAACTTAATTGATAAAAAATATTTATCGATAAGCTTATCGATAAGGCAGTTATTTGATAAATGAGAAAGAACTTTTGAAGGAAAATATGTTTTTTAAAAGGCATTTATCGAATACATATTTAATAAGGTTCCTTATCGATAAAGACTTCGATAAATCAATATAAATTTAGTTTATAAAAATACTGAGTCTTGGTTTTAAAATTGTAGTTATTCGAAGACTTATTCAATAAGGGATTTTATCGAAGAAGCCTTCGATAAGTATTTCACAGACTCAGCTTTGCGAAAAGAATTCTATAAAAAGTTTTTTATCAAACAATTGGTTGAACATAGTATTTATTGATAAGATCTTCGATCAATCAACTTTAATTTTCAAGCGAAGCTATTCTTCTTTGAAAGACTCATTTGTCGAATGATTATGCAATAAAAGGATTTATCAAATAACTCTTTGATAAATAAGAGAAAATTTCTAAGTTTTTCAAAACTTCTAATAAAATAATTTTTCATATATTCTACTACTTGCTTCTTCTCAAACATATTTTATAAAAACTTATGATGTTTACATGTTTAAAATCTTACCATTGAAAATACTTTATCCATATCACTAAACCTTCTTTTATGATAAATGATCTTTTAAAGTGATATAATTAAATTGTTTTCTTCTCTAAATGATCTTTAGAATATCAAGTAACAAATTTAAAAGATCAATTGAAAGAAAGAAAAGATAAAATTGTTTCAAATTCAAATCACTGGAACTTTAATTTGATAAATGTTTGGATGATGATTTGATTGTTTGAAATATTCATTGAAGATGATTTATTGCAATAAAATGTTATTGATTTGTTTGAATCATCTATCTATAATTGAGAAAGATTATTCATCAAAGATTCAAAGTTAGATTCATTATGCTCTTATCTATAAAACTATTAAATCAAACATCTTATCGATGAGATTCGATAAGAAAGCCTAAATTGTATTATATCTATATATATCTTATTGATAGCCTTAAATTTATGAGCTTATGAATTACTTAGATTTAATTAAATTTTATAGCCTAATATTAATTGATAAAAGATTATATGTTATGATTTGCTCTAATACTAACATGCTTAATTATTAATGAATGATCTTATGATCTCATGAATTTGCTCTGTTGTAAATGATAATCTTGATCTAAGTTAGTAAATGATCTTCTAAATTTTTGTTACTATATATGAATTTGAAAATAGATCTAGCAGTTCTAAAATATGAAAAAGGTAAGATCAAAACAGAAAACTCCACAATGCAGTGCAGTCTATGAGCTCAAGATATGTGATCTATCACCAAGAGACTAACGATTTAGCCTCTCATGATTCATGCTATGCTACAATCGCTACTCAAGTGTGATACCATGAAGAAATCATAAAGAAATGTGATGGAAGGATGAATGATAGAAGATATAAGGGTAGGTTATGGAGAAAGTGTGGAGAGAATGTTGGAGTACTGCTTCTTTGCCGTATCAGGTGAAAAATCAACCTCTCAGTCACCTGTCGCTTCCCTCTCCTTTTAAAGCTAGGTTAACCTAATAAAAAATGCACATCTTAACTAATTCCCTTCTTTAGTATCAACCATATCCTATTTTAAGTCACGACCTGTAAACACAGGAAAAACTTCCTAGAAGAGGTGAGGTAGCGACCTGTGGACACTTTGGTCTCGACGAAAGTGCACAGAGGCTGCCATCCTTGATTTGGTTCTCTTTGTGTTGTGATATTTTTTTTTGCTCACATTAATCCTTGATTCTCCTCTAAAATACCTACAATTCAACATCAAACCTCACTGTAAAAGTCGAACCAGTTACTAAAGAATAACATATATGTAGTTTGAAGGAGTTAATGTATTTTACCCTTAAATTAGCATATTGCCAAGCACAACCATGTATTACCACTAAAATACAATTGTAGGCATAAAATGAATGATAAAGTTACCACTAAACCCTCCAAATATTATAAAAACTATACACAATTTGAAAATATTAGAATGAATGAAAAGTCTATTTTTAAAAAGGATTGAAAGAATCTTCATCAGTATTTATTAATAAGCTATTCGAAGAGTCCATTTATTAAAGAACACTTTGATAAATGATATATTGTGAAATATATCGATAAGATTGAAAGTATATTCTTTGAAAGAATATTTTTCAAAGAGATTTTCGATAAGTACTTCTATCAAAGAATTATTCAATAAATCATGAAATATTTCTATATAATTTATTAAAGATTTATCAAAGTCCTTTTCGATAAGATTGATTATAGAATAATTGCTTTATTAGATTTAAAAAGTTTTCAAATACAATTATTTAGCAATTTATCGAAGATATTTTTTATAAGTTAAGTCATTTTGCGAAAAGAATTTTAAACCAGACTTTATCAAATCTTGATCTTTAATTCTAAATCATTTAGAATTTAGTGCTATATGCTTATAATTATTATATATCTTTTCTAAATTATATTCCAAGATCATCAACAACCTGATCAAGATTAAATGAAGAGATCAACTAAAGAGCTAAAAGCATCAGATTATCCATATTAGCAATAACAGCTATCTCAACAGCTACTTCAATAGAATTATGAAGAACAAAGTATAGAAGAAGAAGAATCCAAAATAGAAAGTTGAAGAAGTTGAAAAACATAAGAAGACACAACAAATGCTTAATTACAAAATCTGAAATTTCACTCTTTATAGGTACTATTCATAATGTAATTCCATATTAGGCGACAAATTTTAAAAAAATCATAATTAATTTTAGAAAAATAAAAATAAAGTGATTCAAAAGGGGACACGAAGCTAACATACTTCAATTTAATAGACAAATACTTCCTAGACTAAATGCTCAGTTAATCAATACAGGATTGGTATCAAAGATCACTATTCATTTGGTCAAAAATTCTGAAAATATATTCTGGTCCCTATCTTTAAAACTTTTGTTCTCTTGTATTGACATCGGAATAAGGCATTCTTAGTGTCAAAATGAAGCTTGAAATGTTAACTAAATGTTTGTAAAATTTCATACATTTATTCAAACATTTACTATTTTTAATTATATCTCAAACATCACTGTCTCATCACAAGTTACTGTTCATAGTGATAAACTTCATGAACTATCTTTACATACATATACACATACATCATGCAACTAATTTCTCTCTTCTTCATGCCTCTTTATCTTCCTCCTCCTCCTCATGTGAAATCCCTGCTGTAGTGGTGACATGGAGTGGGTAAGATTTCAGGAGAAATCTTAGAAGTAAACGGAAACTATATAATGTATACAACTACATGCTTGATGTTAATGTCACGTTCTATTTTTTCCTTATCTATATAAGACTGATAGAGGAAAGAGGTTTAGAAAGGATTGTGATGATGAATAGGGAAGAAAAGATAATAATTAGACAAAGGTTTTAGCCTAAAAACCAGTATGTAAACCAAAATAGGTAAGCTATAGGCCCTATTGAGTAGAAATTCCAGAAGTATACAGATGATATTTAGGGACTAAACTACAAACAATGAAAGTATAGGGAATAAGTCCTAAATAATGAAAGTTCCTAGAGTATAATAGTCATTTTGAAGAAATTGATGGACTAAATTGAAAAGTCTAAAAGTTTCATGGTAAAAAATGAAAGTAGACATAAGCTTCAGGACATTAAGTATAATTATGAAAAGTTGAGGGCCGCCTAAAGTGTAATTTTCAAAAGTTCAAGGGCAAAATAATAATTATGAGAAAGTGGAGTTGGAAAAGGCCCAAAACTACCTGAAATCATTTTAGTCTTGGATTTTCCCAGTAAAGAGATAAAATTATTTTGATCAGTTTAACGTAATATGTAACATCCTTACTTCAATACGTATTAGGGACCATTCAATAGCATTTAGAACCACTTACAAGACCTTGGAAGTCCATTAGCCAAATCTAGAATTTTACTCTTTCTCAGGTTACTATTCATGTGGTATTCCAGATTACGCAACGAACTTCAAAAAATCATATTTAATTCTAGAAAAATTAAAATGAAGTTGTTAAAAAATATATGTGAAGATAACATCTTGAATTTTAAGGAAAAAATAATTCCCAGACCAAATGATCAGCCAATTAATACGGTTTATTCGCCAAAGTTTACTATTCATTTAGTCAAAAATCCTGGAAACAGATTCTGGTCCCTTTGGAAAATCAATTCTCTTTGTACAGACATCCAAATAAAGCGTTTTTTGTGTTAAAATGAAGCTTGGCATGTCATATAAATGGCTGTAAAATTTCATACATTTATTTCATTATTTACTATTTTTCATTACATCATGACTCTCACTACTCATATTGGTCATACAACAATAATCATTTAACAATTCTTCACATAACACCTATACTATTCAATCCCTAGCTTTTCTTCATGCTTCTTCAATCCTATTTCACCATTAACAAACCTATGGGGTTAGGATTACATGGAAATGGATGAGATTTCTTGGGAAATCTCAGTAGCAAACATTACTAAATAAGGCATGCATTAAAATAACTACTTGTGCTTGCTTGTGAAAGTGTTATCATTGTGTAATGTGCATGCTTCCATGTAACATATGAAATACAATTGTCCAAAGTAATCATAGAAATATAGCTTCATACATAAGCAAAATTGCAACACAATTCACCAAAGCCATAGCACAATCAAGCATAACATTCAATACATACAAGTTTAGGATAAGATTACTACCTTATACACTTGAATCTCTTTCACTTTATCTTGCTTCTTTCTTCTCACTTTTCTTGAACATGTAGCTGCCTCTTTTGGAGCATACCAACCAATCCCTAACATCACATAACTATTCATTCATTACCATCTAAATTCCTTGAGCATTAAACTTACTTTAACCAACATAACTCTCTCTTGAACATTAAGCTCATTTACTTTCCTTAATCTTAACTAATGAACTTGGTCTTTGAATCAATTGATGTCTTGACTTTACCCTACACAATTTTATCTTTTGAATCCATTTATGAGTTTAAAATCATGAAATTCTAGCCCCTTCATCATATGCTGTACAAAACCAAAACTACAGCTACTTCCTTCAAAAATTCTCATTTTGATTCCAATGTTTTTCATACTTGTTTTTCTACTTTATTCCACACAATTTTTCATTTTAAAAACATTGGAAGCATCAAAATCATGAAATTCCAATCACTACACATGTGTGTTAACAGTAACAGATAAGGGTTTCAAAAACTATAATCTTGGAATTTCAATGCTTTTAAGGTTCAAAACCTTTCCAATCCTACACAAAATCATCATCTAAATTCAATGGAAGCATTAAATCATTGAAATTAAATTTCCTTACTTCATGAACAGTGCATACCGAACAGGTTCCATTATGGCAAAGTCAAGAATATCAACTTGATTCAACAATCAATCTCTTAACTAGCTTGTTTAAGCTTCAATCATATGTTTATAACTTTAATTTCTTCTTTTTTCTTTCATCCAAGATATTTGGGCAGCACCACCCCTTAGAGAAAACTCAACTTTTATCCCATAAAAACCCTAAGTTCAAGCTCCCAAATCAAAGGAAAATAAGTTAGGATAGATTGATTACCTTTAATCTCTAGCGTGCTTAAACTTTGGAACCTTGAATCTTCTTTGTCTTGGCTTGATTTTTCATTTTGCAAGCGTTTCCCCAAGGGTTCATGGCTCACAGTTTTGCTGCAGAATTGAGGGGGTATTTATAGCAAAAATCCATGAAAAATTAATAGCCAAGATTGATTTAGTTACTATTTGATCTAATGGCCATATTTAATCATGAATTTTATATTTCAAAAAGATAATTGTGACATCATCCATGACATCACAAGGTACACCTCATGGGGCTTAGGTGTCGCAATTCACATGGGGAGGAAGGCTCTGGAAAATTTTAGTCCAATCTGGTACCAGCTCGGTCCAATTCCCCATAAACCGGTTTATTTTATACCTCTAATTTTTCTGAGACTTCATAATATACTTTCTGACCTTAAATCCAATATCCAGATTCCTCTTATCATTAACATATTTGTACTGGGTCAATACTTAATTAATGACCCCTTGGAAAATGACAGAAATGCCCTTGGTTCACTGTCTTGTACTATATTAACCCTAAGGGCATAATCGTTATTTTACCCCTCTTTGCACTGCCTCAAGGCACATACTGGCTCTGATTAAGCATATTTATACTATATGTCACATTTTTAGCCTGTCCAGAATGACCAAAATATCCTCCATCCATCACTAGTACAATAAGTGCATCTAGGGGCATTTTCATAATTTCGCACTATTTCTGAACTGCTCTGGACTCTGACCCACATGTTATCTCACTACTTTATGGGGATCATTATGGAACCCTTTGGGCCTTGCTATGGGCTCATTGACCTCATTACCTTTATGGCACAAATCCCAATAAATCTCACCCGATCCTATTTATCGGGTATTTTATTTTGTCATAAAATCCCGTAAGGATTCTACAAGATTCCTTTTCTGACTCTGTCAATTTTATAAATTCTTATATTAAATATAGGAATTTCCTATAAAGTTTCATCTGATTCTGATCTCTGAAAAATATTGAAATAATTCTTCTGACTTCATAAATTTATATCAATTAATCGGGACCTCAAATCAAAATTCTGTGTTGCGTTAATTTGACCGACATAATTTTATCTATCTACTGGTAAAATTTGGGTCTGATCTGATTTCGGGCATTTTTTGCTTGTTTTGGCTCAACTTTCTCATATTTTATATTTGGGTCCCTGAACTTTTGAATAATTGCACTTTGGCCCCTAAACTTTTAGCTATTTGCATTTAAGTCCCTTAACTTTTGAAAATTACACTTAAGGGCCCAACTTTTGTTTCTACTTTCAATTTTTTCCTTTAACCTTTTTTACTTTGCATTTTAGTCTTTTTCTTTCTTCAAGACTATCTAACCTTTATCTTTTCTTCTCCATAATCCTTTCCAAACCTCTTTCCACTATTAGTATTATACATATAGGGAAAATTTAGGATATGACATAATACATAATTTTGATTTGTGGTCTCGATAAATTGATATAAATTTTTTAAGAAAGGGAAATTAATATAGTATCCTTTAGAACTCATAATTAGATAAAATTTGGTAGTAAATCTTATAATTAATATGAGAATTTATGAATCTAACATAACTTAGAAAAGAGTTATGTGGAATTTATAATGGAATTTATAGTAGATTAAAACACTAGATAAGTGTCTTTTAGGGGAATTTCTTGGGAATTGAGCCCATGAAGGTAGTAGACCATGTAGAAGGCCCAAAACGGCCCCTTATAGGCCCAATAATATTTTTAGATAAGTATGTGGCCAGTACTAATAAAGACCCAGAAAATATAAAATTATGAAAATGCCACTGAATATGCCATTGTATTGTGCCATTGAGCAAAAGATAGATGAAGCATATTTTGGTCATTTGACTAAGGTTAGACGATCAATGAGAGTTCCCAAAGTAGTTGACTAAGGTCAAGGAATACTCTGATGATATGTGCAAGGATGATAATGCCTTATAGATATTAGAGTAGCAACGGGTATTTTGGTAATTTACCAAGGGATCAGTAATTAAGTTTAGACCTAGTCCAAGAATATCAATAGTAGGAAGAACCTAGATACTAAATTTAAGATTAGAAAGCATATTATAAAATCTCAGAAAAATTAGATTTATAAAATAGTCTAATTTTTAGGGAATTACACTGAGCCAGTACCGAATTTGAAATATCCTTCTTTTAATTTCTTAGAGTACATATTCAAAAGCATATTTAACTGGCAGAAGCATTACTTTAGCCCAAAACTTAAAAATTTTAAAACTTACTTCTCAGGTACTATTCATTAGGTAATTTCCATATTAACAATCCAATTTTGAAAATTCATAACTAATTCTAGAAATATCGTATAGAGAAGTTCTAAATTTCTACTTGAAGCTATTTTATAACTCTTTAAGGGAAAAATATAAATATGGACATTTACCATTTTAATCAATATATTTAAATTATTACTTTTTATTGTTCATATGTCAATTCTGGAAATTCAAGATTCTGTCTCTTAATTTTAGAAATTGATTTCTCTTGATATTCACATCCAAATGAAAACTATTACATATGAATTTAAAGATATGGATGTTTACTAATTTCTCATAAAATTTTGTGAATTAATTCCTTCATTCACTAGGTTAAACTGAAGCCACAACAAAACTGCTTTAGGACTTACTTTTTACCCTTTTAGTTTCCTTTATTTAATTCCCAATAATTGTTCTAGCATGCATAAATCATCTCTTTGGCCTCTCATACATTCATATACATCATGGGGTTATTCCCTAATTATTTCATATATTTTTATCACATAAATAGACACTTTACATAATTAGGAAAGACCATACATCATAAGCCAGAGTGTCAAATTGTTCACTTTCTTTCTTCCATTCTTTAGCTCTTCTCCATGTATACATTTTCCATCATGCTTGACCTAAATTGGTTGGTTGTGGAAGGGTGAGATTCTAGAAAATCTCAGTAGTAAACATTACCACTTAAATATGCAAGATGGATGCTCATGCATGATATGTAATTTCATTAAACTTTCTTTAATTAGTGACATGCCATCATGCTATATACTTTGTATAAAAATGCATGGCCATGGGAAACATGTTCTTCATAATATATTCAACACCATTTATCATGTCACAACACCGTTCAATCATCATATACATGTCAACACATAAGCATACCACATCAAGCATATAAAGAGGTAAGTTTACTACCTTAAACATAAGCTTTTCTCTTGTTCTTGCACTTGCTCCCTAAGCTTTCAACCAAACATTGGTTGCTTGCTCATCCTCTTTAACTTATTTGCTTTGATATATCATGGCCTTAAACACAATTACATTGTGTATATAACTCATTAGAGCTATTACATAAACATTGTACTTCAAGTTCCTTAAAACCCCTAACTTGTAACTTAATTCTTGGAGTTAGATGTTTAAAAGGGTTTAGAAAGAATGCCTCTATCATGGTCAATTTATAAATTCACAAGTAATTCTAAACTCAGAGTCAAGACAATTTCTAGAGGATATAAACCAATTGAATAATCACTCAATATAGAATTTAAGGTCGAGAATCCTTCCAATAAAAGTTTTGATATGGATTGCTCATAAGCTAAAGTTTCAAACAATGTTCATCATTCACTAGAGATTAAAACACTTATCACAACTGAAAACCCTCTAAATGATGATTTAAAAGTTTCAAAGTAATCACTTAGAACCATGTGATAATCCAAATCTAACATTAAGAGCTTGGGTGTTTCAAATTCAATTTCCAAGATTTTTCAAAAAAAAATCAAGTGAGGCAATAGTTTTTAGGAGCTAAAAAAGTTTTGAAATAAGGGAACAATCAATCATTTGTGAAAGAATCTTAATAGCTCAAAAGGGATCCTTCTATATATCTTTGCACAAGGCAAAGAGAAGGTAATTGGACATTTTTCAAACATAGGTCGCGACTTAAAATAGTGAAGGTTGTGACCACTTATCACAGGGGTGCATGCTCAGTATTTTCAAAATATTTAGTCGCGACCACGGAATATACCTTTCGTGACACAAATACACAGAGAGGAACAGTCGTGACTAGGTATGTACTCATGTCGTGACTCAAATCAACAGAGAGTTATTGTCGCGACCACTATGTATATAGGTTGCAACCAAAAAGCACATATGTCACGACCAATTTTCACAAAGACTACCGAATGATAATTGTCAAAGTCCCAAAATATTTTCTTTAATGCTAACACCTTTCCAGTTATCAACACAGTTTAAAGTGGGGGTCCAATTTTTAGCAATTCATACACACATCAAGATCAAAAACCAAAAATTTGTTATGAGAGATTGGATTAATAGAATAGCTTTTTGTTTTTTTTACATAATAACATCCTCCCCCACACTTAAACTTGACAGTGTCCTCACTATCAATAGAACTAAAGTAGAAAAGATCATAATCACATTGTAAAATCAATCAAATCTAGCTTCAAAACAACAAGTAGCCTAATCACTCAATGCAAATTAACAATTCAGTACACAGTGACATTCATGTCATTCAAAGCAATACTAGTAAGGTAGAGACGACAGGATGGGTAAGCTAAGATCATGCATGTGAGCGTGTAAATTCCACAGAGAACAATCAATGAGTAAGTGATACATGGACAGTAACGGGTTATTTTTCAAAATAGAAATACACCTGGAATAAACAGAAATAAACAGAAAATCAAAACTATCCTACTAAAACATCCCTTTCCTATCCTCAGCCCAACATATCAAACATATGTGTAAGTTCCATAGAGAACAATCAATAAGTAAGCGACACATAGACAGTAATGGGTTATTGTTCAAAATAGAAAGACGCCTAGAATAAACAAAAATAAACACAAAATTATCCTACTAAAACATCCTTTTCCTATCCTCAACCAATCATATCAAACATATCATAGAAGAAAAAAATGTGCAATAGGTAGGAGATAATTTATCATTTGCTTCCCTAAGTGTCGCACCAAGCCGAGGTTGGTCTACAACTGTAACATACTCGGGATCATTCTTTTTCATACCTACATTATTATTAGAGATTAAATCTTTCAAATACCTTAAGGTATAAGATGTAATTTTAGAATGAGAATGAGGGTGAGAAGAGTTAGATTGGCCCTTTAACCAAAACAGTGGAGTATGAAACTAAAGGAGTTTAGAGTTCCCTGTTGCATTTGGCATTTTTGGTCATGACCTTTTAGCTTCTCATCACGACTCCAGTTGACAGGGTGTATCTCTGGAACTTGTTGCCGCAACCTGTTCATCTTTTAGTCATGACTTAGGGTCACAAAAGGGCTATCCCTCAGCAGATTGATGTTTAGTTGTGATATCTTCTTTTTCGTGTTGTGATTGATCGTCTCTAGAGTTTTCTGTCATGACCTTAAAGCCATTTGGTCATGACTCAGCTTCGCAGTGAGTCTCAGATTGATGTTTAGTAGTAACGTGGAGGTCATTTAATTATGACCTTGGGTCACAGAAACTCGACCCTTCTTCAATTGTTGCACTTCCAGCTTCCAAAATATCTTAAGATCCTACAAAATCACTCAACAAACCTTTTACAAACGCATTATCTCTATCATTATCATGCAAACCCAATTCATGTTCATGCTGAAGGTTACCACATGCTCTCCAACTTCTATTGTGATGGAACT
Organism: Leucaena leucocephala; assembly: GCA_037074615.1. Classification (NCBI taxonomy): domain Eukaryota; kingdom Viridiplantae; phylum Streptophyta; class Magnoliopsida; order Fabales; family Fabaceae; genus Leucaena; species Leucaena leucocephala. The sequence goes on along the minus strand of CM073515.1, from coordinate 17,558,544 downwards.
ATGCTTCATACTGATAGTAGTCTTAGAAGTTTAGAGGAAAGGTCAGCCTAGGATCAAAGTGTTGTCATTTACTAACTCATTGGACATGTCCAAAACATAAAAATCAACTGGGAACACTAAGTCCTTGACCTACACTAGAATATCCTCAAGGATTCCCTTAGGATACCTAAGTGATCTATCAGCTAATTAAAGCACTACGCTTGTGTCTCTAAGATTATTGCTACCTAAAGCTTGATATATCGACCAAGGTATTACATTAATGGTGCCCCTAGATCTAGTAATACTCCCTTAATAGGAACATTTCCTATAATTCATGGGATTGTGTAGGATCCTGGGTCTTGACACTTGACCGGTAATTCAGCCTTAAAGAGTAATGACACATTAGTACTCACTTGGATTCTCTTAAGAGCCCTAAAATTCTTTTTATCAACACATAATTCCTTCAAAAATTTTACATATTTAGGGTTTCTCTTGAGGAATTCAACTAACGGGATATTTATTTCTAACTTATTGAATAGAGTATAAGCATCTTTTGCAAAATTAGGGTCAATCTTTTTCTTTCAGCAAAGTAAGAGTTAGGAAAAGGGAGATCTTTTATACTTACCTCCTTACCTTTATACATAGAGGCTCCTTACTTGCTCAACTCTGGCTTCTTCTCAGGTTGCTTTCCTTTGTAGGCTGGACTTGGTTCTATTATTGCTTCTTCTTACAGCTCTTGTATCTCCACTTGTGAGTTCTCCTCTTGGGTTGGCTTCTTTATTATAAGCTGTTGTTCTTTAACACTTTCAGATTTCCTAATTTGTACCTGTGGTAGAGATGAATTCTCAAATTTAGCATCTTCCATATCCTGATCTAGTGTATTAGTTTCCTTAAACTGCACCTTTCTGCCACTTCTGAGGGATATAATATTCAGACCCCTCATATTAGTGAAGGTGTTCGAAGGTATGCTGCCACTGCTATTTCCTTAAATGTCACTCACTGTATTAGAGACTTGAGTTAAGTGACTTGTGATATCTACATTCTTGGAACTTACTCTTCAAGTTTTTTGTGCACATATACATTATCCTTCTACATACTATGGATAATTGAAGCTATAGAGACGAATTGACCATTATTCTCCTTGAGCTTGTTGTCTAAATTGGTCATTCTATGATCCATATTGTTCATATGTACAGCCATAGTCTTCAACAATTGAGAAGTCTTATCTGGCCTTAATGTTAATAAGGTATTAGGGTGAGTTGGAACTATAGACCTTGCATTATTTTGGTAATTGCTTGAGGAAGCACTACCTCGGAATTGATTTGGCTTATCACCCCCACCTAAAGTTTGGGTAGTTTCTCCAACTAGGGTTATATGTGTTAGAGTATGGGTCTCTCTTCTGGTATTGATTATCTCTCCCTTGATATATTACTGCCACTTCTTCCTACTATCTGTCATATGTATTGGTAGCATGCATCATTGAACCGCATGATTCATATAATGTAACCAAGGCTTATGAGGTATCTATTGCATAAACTTGTTTTGTGGAATGCAGCTCTCTTTCAATAAAATTCATCCTATTCTCCATTTTGTTTCCTAGGGCTGTTATTTCAGCTAAGATCACATTTGAATTACCCGAAGAAGATGTGGGCATTCTCCTTGGATCCCTTGTTTAATGGTCTTCATTAGCTATTTTTTGGAATAACTCCCAGCTTGCTTGTGGAGTCTTATCTTTCAAGAATCTATTTATTGCAGCATTCAAGGAAACCTGATTATAAGAAAGTACACCATCAAAGAAAATGTCTACTAAATCAACCTTGGTCAAGTTGTAGTAAGGGTATTGAGCTAACAGGTTAAGAAACCTCATCCAATACTCATGTAAAGATTCTCCATCCTGTTAAAGAATGTTAGTGATCTCCTTCTTTATTCGAGTGGTCTTTGAAGCTAGGAAAAATTGTTCAAGATACGTTGACTTCAGCTGATCCCATGTAAGAGTGGAGAAATGAGTTGGCAAATTGTATAGCCATTCCTTAGCCTTCCCTTCCAAGGTAAAATGGAAACACCTCTTTAAGACATCATCTAGTGCAGTCATTGGAGGCTTCATTGAAGAACAGATCATATGCATGGTTTGTAAGTGCCTGTGTGGACATTCTCCTACAAAACCATGAAATTTAGGTAAGGCTGCAATCAAAGCTCCTTTAATCTCAAAATTAGTTTCTTTAGTATATAAACCATAAGGATCATAATTCACATGCGAATGATTAATTTTCCTCACACTTCTATTATCTTCTACATTTATTGGTATTTCATTTTCTCCATGCCCATTATGCCCATTATGATTAATATTAGCCATATTCAGTTCAGTTTCAAACTCTGGAATACTAAAGGAGGAACTAGATTTTGCTTCTTCTTCTCTAAATTCCCTAAATTCTCTCTTTAGTTTCCTAAGTCTTCTCTCAATTTCAGGTTCAAAAGGCACTAATAGTTCAGTTCTTTTATGCATGCAATGCAGAAACAATAGAGAATAATCAATGAAATTAGTCATGGAAGTTGCACAGCAAAAAAAAATTAGTTAGTCACAACTAAAGTGTGTTTTAGTCGTGACTCAATATCACAGAGAGCAGTAGTCGCAAATGAAGGTTTTAAATATCGCAACTGGTTTTTGTAAAGTAGTCAATTTCAAAGGGAAGCAATCAGGTCACGACACAAATGGTGTTTGGTCACGACTTAAAGTCACAGAGAGTAATTGTTGTGATGCAGGTGAGTTTAGGTCGTGACTCATAGTCATAGAGACTAATTTTTTGTGTGTACAGAAACTCAGAAAGTGTAGAATGCAATGCAATTTAAAACTACTAAAAACTAAAATGCAAACAAAAATAAGAAAAATGACTCAAGTAGCTAATGAAATTGACAAACAATTACTAAGAAACCAATTACTTGGCTCCCTGGCAACGGCGCCATTGATGAGGGCTGATTGTCATGGTCTGATCCATCAAAATAAAGTTAATTGCACCAAATATAATATAGTATAAGGCACAACCTTATCGTTCTTCTCAAGGAACCCTTTTATTTGGAAACCTAGTAGATTGGATGTCAAAATCAATGAAAAACCTGAGCAGAGATAAAATGGTTTTTGGGGTTTTAGTGATTGATGCAATAAAAGTAGGGTGCAAAAAAGTAAATATTTTTGGATTTTTGATTAAGATGAAAACGAGTTAGTTTATTTGAGAAATATGTTATGAAAGACTCTTGATGATAAAAACGTATTTATCCTTACTCTCACGTTAAAATTAAAAGTCTAAAAAAAATCTCAATTGATCGATTGAGCCTAAAACCCTAATTTTCCTTAAACCCTTTTGATAAAAGCTAGTTTAAGAACTATTAGCAAACTATCAGAAACCACTTAGCGTATAAGTTGAATTAGATGATGAAAACACCCTCAAATGGTTGTCGATCGAAAACCGTAGATTTCAACCAATTGAAATAATTAACAACGATAACTGCTAATAACCCAACTCTCTTAAGATTGAAACCGAAATATTCTATTAAAAAGAAAACATTCAAATCATCCAAATTCAATTACAAAGTCTAATATGAGAATGATCAATCGATATTCAAAAATTACTCATAAAATGAAAAGCCTAGATCTAGCAGTAATCATAACATGAGAAGATGCAAAATTAGAATAGTAGAAACTCTCTATTTCAGTCCATGAGTTCAATATATCAGATCCATCACCAAGAGACTAAAGATTTAGCCTCTCATGACTCCTGTTGTACTGCAATCGCTGTCGAAATGTGATGTCATGAAGAAACAATGAGAAGACGGTATATTGATGGTGTAAAGATATGGAAAGGTCTAGAATGATGGAAGATGTAAAGAAAGTGATTAGAGAGCACTCGAGTACTGCTTCATAGCCTAATTAGGTCAAAAAACAGCCTCCCCCTTGATGGCAGCCCTTCTCTCCTTTTATTTCTACATGGCCTAATTCAAAACTTGCAGGTTCAGTGATTTCGCATTTTAGTCGTGACCAAATCCATATTTTAGTCACTACCTATAAACACAGAGAGACTTCCAGAAGAATCAAGGTCGCGACTCAAAGGCATAGGAGCATGGTTTCAGTTTCATTGAGTTGTGATTTATTTTCTTGTCCTTGTTCTCTTCCAAAATACATGTAATCCAACATAAAAGCTTACTGTAAAAGTCCAAATTAGTAAATAACAGAATATATGCAGTTTAGAAAAATTAATTTACCATTTTACCCTTTAATTATCACATTGCCACGCACAATCATTTATTACCACAAAAGTACAATTTAAGGCATAAAATGAATGGTAAATATGTTATAAAAAACTTAAAAATGTCACATAAACTATATACAAAATGTGTCTTATCACTCATTCTTTTTCAAACTAAACCATGTTAGGTGATAAGCATTCCAGAAGCAAAGAGCCAATGGATGGTGTTTGAAGCATGCTTGATTGTGTCAGATAAACATATATTATGTAAATATGGAATCAAGAGTACTTTGTGTAAGTTCTGTTGTGAGGCAGTGAGCTTACCACCATATTTTGAATATGATATTGTATGAATTAAACTCTGAAATTTAGTATGCTTAAATTTAACATTCTAATCTTTAAGTGGATATCAAGTACACCCAATTTGGATAAGAAACGAATTTATGGTGATTTTGCAAAGTCAAGAGTTGAATTCTGGAAAACTGGAAAAATTACCATATGAATAATATGTTGTTGTGAATTTACTGGGAATGATACAGTAACTTTTAAACCTAGTTACTATTTTTTCAATAAATATTCCTTAAAGAGCTTTCAGTAGGACTTGGAAGCACCTCATTTGGAATTTTATAGATTTAAATATGAATTTTCAAAGTTCAGCAACATTGTGAAAAATGCTAAACAAACAGTACCCGAGAGTCATGTTTCCAACTTTAATGGATCCTAAAGTAGTTCAAAAGGTTACTAATGGATCATATAAGGGTATTCAAGTAAGGATACAACATGATACGAAAGACACAAATGCTTATTAGAAGGTACATGAGTTAGAGGAAGGATTGTTGATAAGACCTTAGAGAAAATAGGGAAGGATATATAGATAAATTTCATGTATTTATTTGGAATAGTAAATTTAAAGAAAGGAAAAGTGTCATGATTTGTTTGTATATTGATGACATGTTAATCATTTTGATTATCATTATGTTTATTTATTGTTTGGCTTTAGTATGAAGTTGGCACTAATATCTGGCTATTATGATAGTTAGTCTATTCTTGCAAGGGCTTATAGCCACGTTTATAATGGAAAGTCACGACATATTGGATTAGACATAGCTATGTAAAGAATTTGATTTTTAATGGTATAATCTCCATTAATTATATATGTATTAAAACTTATAGATCCGTGATAAGACACATTTTGTATATAGTTTCTATGACACTTTTTAGAGCTTTATAACAACTTTACCATTCGTTTATGCCTAAAATGGTACTTTTATGGTAATACATGATTGTGCATGGCAATGTGCTAATAAAAGGGTAAAATAGTAAATTAACTCTTCCAAACTGCATATATTCTGTTATTTACTGATTTGGACTTTTACAATGAGCTTTTATTTTGGATTTAAGGTATTTTGGAAGAGAACAAGGACTGAGAAAGAAATCACAAGCCAATGAAAATGAAACCACACTCCTGCACATTTTATTCGCTACCAAAGAGTTCACCGATCGCGACCTTGATTCTTCTGAAATGTTCTCTATGTTTACAGGTCGCGACTGACATGTGAAATCGCTGAAACTACGTATTTTGAATTAGGTTATGTAGAAATAAAAGGAGTAGGAAGGCTGCCGTCAAGGGAGGCTAGTTTTTGGACCTGATTAGGCTAAGAAGCAGTACTTTCGTGCTCTCATATCACCTTTTCCACCTCTCCACAGATTTCTCCACCTCTCTACACCATCAACCTGCCATCTTCTTGTTGTTTCTTCATGATATCTCAATTAAACAGCGATTGCAGTACAATAGAAGTCATGAGAGGCTAAACCTTTAGCCTTTTGATGATGAATCAGATATCTTGAGCTCATGGACTCAAACGGGGAGTTTCTTCTGTTCTACTTTGCATCTTCTCATCTTATGATTGCTGCTAGATATAGGGTTTTCATCTTGTGAGTAAGTTTTGAATATCGATTAATCATTCTCATATTAGACTTTGTAATTTAATTCAGATGATTTGAACGTTTGCTTTTAATAGAATATTTCAATTTCAATTTTAAGAGAGTGGGTTATTATCACCGATCGTTATTAATTAATTCATTGCTTGAAATATAGGATTTTCAATCGACGACCATTCGAGGACATTTTCATCATCTAAATTCAAGTTACACGCTAAGTGGTTTACGACAGTTCACTAATAGTTCTTAAACTAGCTTTGATCAAAGGGGTCTAAGGAAAATTAGGGTTTTGGACTCAATCGATCGATTGAGATTTTCTTGGTGACTTAGTGCTTTCTAAACTAACTTTAAATGAGAGCAATGATAGATACGTTTTCATAATCAATAGTCTTTCATAGCATATTTCTCAACTAAACCAACTTATTTTCATCATAAACAAAAATCCAAAAATATTTACTTTTCTGCATCTGACTTTTATTGCATCAATCACTAAAACCCAAAAATCATTTTATCCCTGCTCAGGTTTTTCATTGATTTTGACATCAAATCTACTAAGTTTCCACATAAAAAAACTCCTCGAGAAGAACGATAGGGTTGTGCCTTATACTACATTATATTGGGTGCAACAAACTTTATTTTAATGGATCAGACCACGACAGTCTGAGGCCTCATCAATCCGTTGATGAAAGGTCTGGCAAGGGATATAGTGTTTAAAACATCAAAGGGGATGGGGTTTAAGCCCTATAAACATAGATAACTGATTGTGGATGTTAGACTCCATGTTTTGATGATAACAAATTATTAAAACTTTGATTTGTTTTTTTAACATAGCTTATTTTTCGATAAGGGTATTTATCAATAAGCCCTTAGATAAATAAAAACAAAATTTAGTTTATGAAATATGATTCTAAAAGGCATTTATCGATACTTTTGATAAATGAGAACAAATTATGTTCTTGAAATTAGTTTATAAATGATATTTATCGAAGCATTAATCGATAAGGTAGTTTATCGATAAACACTTCAATAAATAGAGAAATTTTAGTTTTTGGGAACCAATTTCTGAAACCAGTTAAATGATATCTAAATTTGTAATTACTTTGAACAATGATCTTATTATTGCTTTAAAAAATTGATATTATAAAAGGTTTGAAAACTTTAATTTGAAATGTATTACATAGCATTTGTGATGAAGTTAGAAAAATTAAATAAAATTTTGAGACATAATGTTTTTCAAAAACCAACAATATCTTGTTGAATAGTTATTCAATAAGGCTACTTATCGAAGAACACTTCAATTAGTTGTCTCTTCTGGTCGATAAATATTTTGATAAGCTTGAACTATGTCTCTGTAATTAAAAGTTTACTTTTCAAATGACATTTTGGCAAGGTTGATTTTTGAAGTATTATTCGATAAGAGTCGATTTGGTTTAAACACACATTTTTTTGACATTTATCAAAGCTCTTTATGAAAATAGTACTTTTCAAAGAACACTTCGATAAATCTACAGGTTCTTCAAATGATTTTCAAACCAAACTTTGCTATTTCAATCCCAAGCTTTGTAAAATAATTTACCTTTGCTTAAACACTTATTATATCAACTATACAATGTATTTCAATATTATTTGTAGGCAAAATGAGGATCAATATCAGAAATATCCAAAAAGCAAGTTTGTGGCATAACAACATTAAATGCACTCAACCGTTACAATTCAACAACTCTATATTCTTTCAACGGCTACTTCAATGAGTCTAACAGTTATTGTAGAAACTAATTTTTAAACTCAACTATAAAAGAAGCCACAGTAAATGCAATCGGAGAAAATAACGAACGAACATTTATTGAGTATTGAGTATTGATCTTCTACGTTTATTTTTTATACTCTGTTTTATCTATTTTCATATTCTAAGCAGAGTACCTTGATCTTTAATGTAACACTATCACTCTATTTGAGAGAGAAATTTAGAAATATTTTATTCCTTCATCTAAGATACTCAAGAGTGGGTCTCTTGAGTTTGTATATTGTAAACTTACAAGAATGGGGAGTGAGAAAGGTTATCTCTTGTTGATATACTGAGGTGCACCAAGAGCCTTATAAATCTTGGAGAATAGTGGAATACTCAGAGGAGTTTTGATGACTAGATGTAGGCAAGTGATTAGGCTGAACTAGTATAAATTCTCTATGTATTATCTTATTTATCTACTTCCCCACTCTTTGGTAATATCCTTCTTAACTCAATCTCTAATTTTAAATTAAGTTTACAATTTTTAATATCACACAATTCACCCTCTCTTGGCTGAAAATGTTGTTCTAACAGTGGAAACTCAACTCAAACTTGACTTTCATCAAGTCTTGAGTTCAATGGTGAAAGTACGCTATTAGAGGGATTACAAGTACTTGGCATTTTTATACATCCTAAAGTTCAAAAGTACTTGTAACCATGATACTAAAAAGGGAAATGTTGAGTACTAATTTGCCTCATAATAGTCCTATAAGACTATATATGCTACAGCATTTATTCGTGGTGGTGCTTTTGACGGAGTCTACCTTTATGAGAGTAAAGTGGGGTCGCTTCTAAGAGCCTAAGGACTTGACTCTAAAAGCTTTCATGAAAAAGCTAGGAAAACAATGCCATAAATGTGTTACCTAAAGTGGCATACAATGGTAAGAGATTACGTAATCCATACCCACCTGTTCGCATGATATAATTGGTACAAAGATTAGTCTACCATATTATTTAGGATGGGTGGAACCATATCTTAGTTAGGTAAATGTTCAAATCCTGGAGATAACTTTATTAACATGATATTTTCGATGTGATAAGAGTTTGTGATCATTTTAAAATGGTAGGGGATTGTTGGAATATTTAAAAATGAAGAGATGTGTTTCTTGGAAAGTCATGTCCTTATAAAATAATGAATTTATGTAAAGGGTTGTGTTGGGAGTTATATCACTAAAAGGTTGTTACTTTTCATGAAAAATAATTATTTATGTAATTTATGTTGGTTGATGAATTAACATATGTGGTTTAATGAATCAACATATGAGGTTCATAAGAAATCTAAAGATATGATTATGACTTTCTAATTGAAGAGGTGTTACTTCAAGAGACACCACTCTAAGGTATTTCTCCAAGACCTATAAACACTCATCACCATCTCTCATTTGAGATAGATAACATCACACATTTAAGAAAAAGAACAAGATCAAACACATTGTCTTTATTTTTTAGTACACAAAAAGATAGAGTCAAATTATCATTTTGTAAAGGCCGTTATCGTTATTGTCTTGAGTTGAGATTGGGAGTGCAATCCAAACTCAAGTGTTTTCATTGTATCCTGCAAGAAATTCTTCAGTAACCCTAACTTATACCCTATAAGATAGGAACAGGTGGGGGCAAATTAAACCTAAACGAAAATACTACCCACGCCTTGAAGTTACAGTACACAAATTTCTTCTTCATCTCTTCTTGTGTTCTTTAAAAAAGCAGTTCTGCCAACATTTAATCCATTGAATACCTCTTACTTTTTTTTTATGTGAATAATAATCCTTGATAATAGCTTTCATCACGAAATAGAGAAGCTAGAAAGATTCTTTCTATGCTTTGAAAATCAGGGAACAATGGTTTTTCAGAATTGAAAGTCGCATTATCTGCTCGTAAGGAGAGAAGAAAAGGGATGGGGTTTCTTTTATTTAATAATAAATTGACATTTTAACAAATATAGTGACTCTTTATATACGTTTTAAACTAAGGTTTTAAAAATACTTTTGACTCAATCTTAGTTTGAAAAAATTTTAAAACAAAGTCATATTTGTCTAAAAATATTTTTGGACAATTTAAAACTATTATTTTGGATAAACTACTGGAAATAGATACTGAAATAGTAAAAAAATTTATGGATTACTCAATTACTATTTTACCCCTATTTTTTTGACACCCTCTCCCCCTCTCTCTTTTCACTACACCTTGAGTGTTGCTTGCAAGAGTTAGACCACAGAGGAGGAAGACCATGTCACCCGAAAGAGCCTGGCACTAGAGTAGGAAGAAGACATCGCATCTCGCCGTGGAGTCTCACCTCACGTCTCACCGTGGAACGTCGCTGGCCACTAGCCTAGCCGTGGAATGTGGCTACGCATCTTTCTCTCATTGTGGAACATCGTTGGTCTCACCATGGGTTGCAGGAGGGAGAAAGTGAAGAGTGATATTTTTTTCTCATATCCTTTTTAGTAATTTACTAATTACAAACATTCTTCTAGTAATAATCATCTAAATACTCATATATTTAAAATTATTTTTTTTCTTTTCAATAAACTCTTTTCCAAAAGCTTTTTTTCTAAAAATTATCTAAAAACTCTTTTTATTATAAGTCATTTTTAAAAAATCTATACAAACAGTTCTATAAAATTATTAATGTATAAAGATGCCATATAAAATGTCATAACATCCTCATTAATCTAGCAAACCATTTTTTGTTAGTAACTTAACAAACTTAATAGCAAATGGCTTAATGTCAAAAATTAAAACCTATGGAAGTTAAATTTAAATTTTAAAACGTCAAGAAGTTCAAATTTAAATGAGATTTTGTAGATTTTAACCATATATATATTTTTAAAAACTCTCCAGCAGCACTATTCCTTTTTCCCGACTACAATAAACAATTAAGTATTTTTTTTAAAAAAGAAAGTAGTTAAAACAAAAACCGCATGAAGGAGAAAATCGAAGAAAGGCTTGGGGGCTTGTTCGGAGGAAAGGGATTGAGAAAGACGGGAAGGTGAATGAAACTTGTGGCTTGATTTCCATTGTTGAAGTTAAGAAATGGAAGTCGTATGAGATCCATCGGAGTCATGAAGACGTGTTTCAAGCCATCGCGTTGAAAGATCCCAGATTTTGATTTTATTTACAATAAAACAGAGATTTTGCATATCTCTGTTTGGGGATTTCAAAGATCTCCAATGTTGGGAGGAGAGGACAGTGATCAGAGTCGCCTGCTGGGGGAATCAGCATTCAGCGGTAACGCTGCAGAAGACAGAAAGGGCGACGTAGAAACTCTAGATCGAGGAGTGGGGGGTTCGCCATTGAAGGGTTTTCTGAAGAAATTGGATAGGGAATTCTCTGGTCGCAGGCACAGCTTCAAGCGGGATCAGAGGGAAAATAGAGACAGAAGAGACGAGTCTCACTCTCACTCACATAATAATCATCATGTATTGGATCTTCATGTCGATTCTGACGATGCTCTTGGCGACAGTGCCCCTCCTGAATGGGCACTACTTCTCATTGGCTGTCTTCTTGGTCTAGCTACAGGTCTCTGCGTCGCCGCTTTCAACAAAGGAGTGCATCTCATTCATGAATGGGCCTGGGCTGGTACTCCAACTGAGGGTGCTGCTTGGCTTCGATTGCAGAGATTGGCTGATACTTGGCATCGAATTCTTTTGATTCCTGTCACTGGCGGAGTCATTGTTGGTTTGATGCACGGTTTACTCGAAATTCTGGATCAAATCAAGCAGTCCAGTTCTTCTCAAAGACAGGGTTTTGATTTGCTTGCTGGGTTTTTTCCAATAATAAAGGCTATTCAGGCTGCAGTTACTTTAGGTACTGGTGGTTCTTTGGGTCCTGAAGGCCCTAGTGTAGACATCGGAAAGTCATGTGCTAATGGATTCTCCTTAATGATGGAAAATAACAGAGAAAGAATGATAGCCCTCGTTGCAGCAGGCGCAGCAGCTGGGATTTCTTCAGGTAACCAGGTTTTCTTGTCCCGTCTAATTTTTGATATACACGGTGTTATTGATATCCATTTTATTCACTGTTCGTTTTATCCCCATTCAAACTATTTATAGGTGATTCCACAAGTATGCATTTTATATATTTAGCCATTTAGGTGCTCAGGTCACTGTTGGTTGGAATGATAATACCATGGGTGAAAACTCCTTATTTCAACTTGAAATGTGATATGATTTTATAAAATGAGCTATCTAACTTTAAAAAGTTCTGCACTCTTTCTTTGTTTTATAATAATTATTTTCATATGGAACTAGAACTTTATGTTATAGCTCGTTTGGTTCGAGTATAGGAAAGAAAGCCCCTTTTATTGGCCAAAAAATTGAGATATATAATGTTTATTCTACATCTACTATTTACTTCATGACAAATATAATTTATTTTTATCCACAAGTCACTTTATCAATTTCGTTTTTCTTTTCAATCTTTTAAATTCTGCATACCAAACAACCCATTAAGAAGTGCCATTCTTGGCGATGAAAAATTCTTCTTGATTCCATTTGCACGATTAAGCAATTTAGAGATAATAATTAATAAGCAAATGTTCTTAATTATTGCGTTCCCTTTATACTAGATTCCTTTGTAGGGACATAAATAAATAAAGTACTCCAAGCGAAAATAATTAAACCAGTTCATAATAACGTATTTGAAATATTATTAGCAATTAAATTATACATGTGCAGGGCTCAAACCTTTTGATGTAACAGAACAAAGAACACTACTTTTTTGCCTTCCAGTTTCTGGGGTTCATATGGACTGGCAAAGGACCAGCTTACTACTTTCCAATCCAACTGGCTGCTTTAGGCTGTTCTTTGGCCCCTGCATTTTTACTGAGTAGAACTTTAAAGCCACTCGTTAATTACATATTTGGAATATTAGGGTGTACCTGATCAGTGTCAAAAGTTAAATGAGCGAGCAATTTTCCTATTGAAGAAAGATAATAGGGATAAGGAAAGACACTGAGAGGTGCATCTCCAACCTATATGTCTTAAAACATATCCATGATCCTTGTCACCTTTCTAGTGCACCAGATGTAAAATGTGGACTATAGCATACTTATTCTCCAGTGATAATTTATTTCTAGTTTTTATTTTTAAATTTTTACCCCCATCTGGAACTCATTTTAACAATTCAAAACTAGATAGTGACCTGTGTGATGTGAATGTATATATATTTTGTTAAAGATGATATAAAATAGAAAGTCAATTTATCATAATCTGCAAAAATAAATATAACTACTATGTATTTATATGATGTTAAACTATAGTTTCCAGATGAAAGAAAAGCCTATTCTATATCAACATGGGCTTTGACTTGATCTGTGAAAAGGCACAGTGAATAAGATATGTCATCAGTACCCAGAGGTCACCATCCAAAATCAAGCTTCCATAAGTTCTTACCATAGATGATTTTGCAAACTCATTTTGAATATGTCTGATGTAGGAAAAGACCAATCCCTTTAGTAGCAGTTGCAAGAGTTTGCAGTGCACACCAAATAAGACAAAGTAAGAACTTGTAATTGATTACAATTTAGATCAACAACAACAATAAGCCTTATCCCATTAAATGGGGTCAGTTACATGGATCATATGACGCCATTGTGCTCTATTAAAAATTAAATCCTTAGATGGGTTATTGACTAGGAGATCCCGCTCAATGATCTCGTTGAGCGTTTTCTTTGGCCTTCCTCTATTCTTTTTAACCGGAGTCCATACTGTTTGATGCACCCACCTCACCAGCTCATCCCTTGGCCTTCTTTGCACATGTCCAAACTACTTAAGACGGCGATTACAATTGAGATCAGTCCACAAAATTTATTTCCTAGATAAGCCCTCAATGAATCCTTAGTGTAACCTATAATGAGCGAAAATATTGATCAGGCACATCAATTGTGTAAGGAGAAACTTATGCTTGCCAAATGTGGCTTTATGTACCTGTACCTCTTTCCTCATCATATTTGAGAATGATAAATTTAATATGAGGAAGAAAATTGCTGCAAATTTTTGAAGAAATTGCTTCTTTTTTCAGACCATTTTAAAGAAACAATACTGCAAAGTAAGAAAAAAAAAGAGAGAAGAAATAATTAGATGGGGAATAAGAAAGTAGTGAACTTATAAGTATTGGAAATTAAATAGGAAATTAATGATATAATTTATGTTAGAGATATTGAAGAAAGTGAACGATCTAAAATCTAAAATTTTTAAATTTGAAGATTGGTAGCATTAGGTTGGGAGGTTAAATAAAATTTTAGACAGGGAAACGGTTAAACACTTTGTTCCTCATCAATGTTTGTATATTAATTAATTGATAGGTTAAACATCATTTTTGCCCTAGAAGTTTTAGTGAAGGAGCTATAGGTATCAGGAAGTTTTCTTTGGAGTAATGTTATCTCGGAAGTGTTAAAAACGTAGCAATGTCACCATATTTTAACAGTAAAAGATGGTCAACCGTTAGTTGACCAACTTATGTTGATGTGGCTCTGCGACATAGGATATTATGCCACATCATCATCACCCTTACTGAACAAAAAACCAAAAGAAACCTCTCCCCTTCATCATCATGGCATCCATGAAGAATCAACCAAAGAAACCCAAACTCAGATCAACAATAAACTCAAATCCATATCAAGAATCTGAAAAAATCAAAACCCATATCAACAATTTAAAAAAAAAAAACAATATGGAAAAATCTTCATCACCATTTCCGATCAATTTGTTCAGAGTTGGTCAGGGGAATGATGTGGTGAATGGTTCGAAGTCCAACTCAAGCATGATCTGAGGAAAAAAATTATCTAAAACAATATGGCTTCAAAAACTATCTAAAATAGAGAGAAAAAAAATTCAAAAACTGCTTTCGAAATACTTGGGTGGATCTGAGAAGTTCTTCGGAAGCCCGGTCAAGTAGCTTTTGTGATCTCCTCGAACTTTGCAATGACCTGGTGATGTTGAAGAATCCCCATGCCCTTGGCCTCAATCCTCCACACTCGTCTCTAGTAGGCAAGTAATATCTCTTCAAATTCATCTCCTTTTACCCTTGCAACCTCCGTTTGTTAACAGGACTCCACACATAAACTCTGGGCAAGCTCTTTGTTCTGTCGACCCATGCTCCGCACTCATCTCCATTCACCCTCAAAACCTCCATTTGATCTAGCTGTCCATCAGCCGCTTCAATCTCAGATTTGTTTCTCTTTCTCAGGTTGGCTTTTTTGTTCCAGAATTGTGATGATGATGATGATGTTGGCAGTGGTTCAGTAGGGATGGTGTGACATGGCATCATATGTGGAATAATATGTGGCATAAATATCCTATGTAACAGAGCCACATCAGCATAAGTTGGTCAACTAACAGATGACCGTTTGTTGCTGTTAAAATAGGGCGACATTGATACGCTTTTACCACTTTCTAGATGACATTGCTCTAAAGAAAACTTTCTAGTACCCGCAGCTCCACCGCGAAAACTTCCGGGGCAAACATGTTTAACCCTTAATTGATTTGTATCCAAAATTTTCTTTCTTTTGTAAATGTTGGATATGTTAGCTCTGATTTAATTTCTTTTCCTGTATCCAGGCTTCAATGCAGCAGTTGCTGGTTGTTTCTTTGCTATTGAAACAGTGTTAAGACCTCTCCGTGCAGAGAATTCTCCTCCATTTACAACTGCCATGATTATATTGGCTTCTGTTATCTCATCCACTGTATCAAATGTTTTACTTGGAACCCAATCAGCTTTTACAGTGCCTGCTTATGATTTGAAATCTGCTGCAGGTATTTTAATTTACCTTTGCTGTATGTGTATGCTATAAACTCACAGATATAAAGGAAAAATACTTTTCTAATCAGTTTCCTTTTCCTTAAACTTATTGGATATTAATACTGTTGAAAGTAAGATGTGGCATGATAACTGTGAAATAAGAGAACAGCTTCTGAAAAGTAAAATGTTTTTCCTTCTTGAAAACCATGGTTTTCTACCCCCAAAACACGGGCTTGAATCAAAAAGTGCGTTTTAGAAAAAATAGGATGTTTGTCTACTCAACTTTTAAAACCATGGTTGGTTTTAAAAGTTGCCCAAACATGCTCTAAGATTTCTTAGTAAACCTCAAATTTACTATTCCTAGAATGCAATTTGATCTTCTGGTCACTCAATAACATCAATGGAAGATATTAAAATTGGAAGAAATATTGTAACATTCTTTACCTTTCTAAATAACTTCTCTCCTGAATGTGTCCTTATAGTGTAGTTTATAATTATCTTAATTTTAATTAGGAAGTATCATTTTGGTCAATGACATTTGAGTGCTTTATAGTTTGTTTATTATGCTTTCCGCCAAAAATTTCTTGAGTTCAATTAATTGTAATGACTAGACAATATGTGAGTGACTTGATATTGCATTTCTATGTTGTGACATACAAGATTACGAAAGGATGGATTGATTTCTTTGGCTTCCCAAAATATCTAATCACAGTCTAATTCACCATTTCCATTTGTTTGATATCTAAAACTTCTAAAGAAAGCCATGATCTGATTTGATATAAACTTCAGAGAAGGCAGAGAATCATCATTCTGATATCTATAACTTCTAACCCTTAAAGTATTGTGGAGCATGTTTACCAAAATGAATGGCCTAACATTTTATTATGATGCTACCATGCAGAACTACCTTTATACCTGATATTGGGCATGCTATGTGGTGTTGTAAGTGTGGCCTTTACTCGCTTGGTTGTGTGGTTCAACAAATTCTTTGAGGTTATTGAGGAGAAATTTGGCCTTCCTACTGTGGTATGCCCTGCTTTAGGTGGTCTAGGAGCTGGAGCTATAGCCCTTAAATACCCTGGAATACTGTACTGGGGATTTACAAATGTAGAAGAAATTTTACATACTGGGAAAAGTGCTTCAGCTCCTGGAATATGGCTACTGACTCAATTAGCCGCTGCAAAGGTTATTGCCACAGCTCTTTGCAAGGGGTCTGGGCTTGTAGGTGGTCTTTATGCACCAAGTTTAATGATTGGTGCTGCAGTTGGTGCTGTTTTTGGTGGCTCTGCTGCAGAGCTTATTAATTCTGCTATTCCTGGAAATGCTGCTGTTGCCCAACCTCAGGCATATGCACTGGTAAGGCGACCCTTGTGAGTTGCTAATTTCAAGTCTGATTTGGTTTAGATATATATTTTGATTTGATTATTGCAAGTTCATGCAAGGATTATTTTAACTTCTATTGCAGGTTGGAATGGCTGCTACACTAGCATCAGTTTGCTCAGTACCTTTGACTTCAGTTCTACTTCTTTTTGAGCTGACAAAAGATTATAGAATATTACTTCCACTCATGGTAATCATTCTTTAGTATTTCTTATCGGTGCAAAAGAAATTAGTATACCTCTGCATATGATCAATGAAATGAGTGAAGTGCAAAACTTAATTTTCTCTCTCAAAGGAGATCATCTGGTATGTTCTTAATTTCCAACAAACAAAGGAGATCATTTGGAATGTTCTTAATTTCCAACAAACAGTTGTACATACCACATCCTCCCTCCCTTATTATAAGTTACATTTGTTGCGTATGCCATATTCCCTTTTATAAAGTACACTTTGGAGATGTCTAAAAATTTAATATATTTTTTCTATTTTTACCCTCAATTAATTACATGTCTCTCTGGTCTATGTTTCCTACTTATTCTCTCTCATCTCCTTTTCTAATCATTCTCTCTCCCACCCACCCTTTCCATTTACAATTTTTATATATTTATTACACCTAACTAATTTGAACCACCTTTTTGGACAATGTAATTTGGTTAATTGTATCTTATAATAAGGAATAGTATTATTTAGTGGCATGGCGTTGTTGCTTTTTCTAAAACCTAAAGGCTTGTATAATTTCCCCCCAACATGGCATCATCTTTTCTTTTCTTTTTTTTTTAAATTTTATAAAAGGGTCATTGTTGGGCAGGTATTACATCTTTTATTCGTTTGTGCGTGTAATGCATTACTTCCATGCTGTATTTATCTAATTTTCTTTTATCTAAAATATTTGATACCTGTAATGCATCTGGTTTTTACCATAACTTGTGGCTTAAACCTCAAATATGTTGCATTCTTGCCTTCAAATTTCTCAATTTAACACTTCTGTTAATGATGGGGTTTGAATAGAATTTCCAATTCCGTTTGATGTAAAAATTTCTGAAGGCTGATTTTATGTTGAATTTCTCTTCATGTGTTTATCAATGCCATCAGGGTGCTGTTGGGTTGGCAATATGGGTTCCTTCAGTGACAAACCAGGCGAAGGAGAATGATGCACCTGATTCAAGAAGCTTAGCAAGAGGATATTCCTCCCTGGAACCTGAAGATAATTATGGAAGGAACCGGAGAGAAACCAATGGAGATGGTTTAGAACTCTCTGTTGTAGGAAATGGTGTTGATCTTGAAGCTATTGACGATGAACTTCTTCTAGAAAATCTTAAGGTTTAGAATATCTTTCTCTTTCATCTTAAATATTGATATCACAGCTATTTTGTTCTTGACTCTGCAGCATGTTACTGACTTTTGATCTTATTTTCGGGCATTTATTAATCTGAGCCTCAAGATATCGGTGCTGTCATTGATCAGGTTTCCCTGGCCATGTCAAAAAACTATCTGAAGGTTTTGCCATCTATGACACTGAAAGAAGCAACCAAGCTAATGGATGATGGCCAGCAGAATTGTGTCCTGGTGGTTGATGATGAAGATTTTCTAGAAGGAATATTGACATATGGTGACATTAAAAGGTTTCTGTCCAAGGAGACTAGTAATACTTCTAAGATTGATTCAGGGCTTCTGGATGTATGTAGAAAGTACCCAATACGTATTTGCTTTTTTTTCTTAAATTCATGGGTTCTATAGTATGTCTGGGGTAGCTATTGCTTCTCCGTACAATTAGACTTGGAAGCAACAATATCTGTTGCTTCTGTGTTTAATCGTATGGCGACATGATCTGGGGTAGCAAAAACTCTCCCCCAAACGCAGTACTAGAAAAAACAAGGGATAAAGTTTTCATATGCTTTTGCAGGAACCATTTTCAGAGTTACTTTGGGAACCATGACTAAATCAATCTAATTCCCCTTATTTCATATGGTAAAACTAGAACTGCTACAAACAAATTTTAGATACTGGATATCCAATATTTACTAGGATATAGTAATCACATCACAGGTTATTCCATAAAATCTTGCTTTTAACGTTACTGTCAAACTCCCTT
This sequence comes from Leucaena leucocephala, assembly GCA_037074615.1. NCBI lineage: Eukaryota > Viridiplantae > Streptophyta > Magnoliopsida > Fabales > Fabaceae > Leucaena > Leucaena leucocephala. Next base: position 17,539,388 of record CM073515.1, on the reverse strand, counting down.
AATATCAATCTGCTGTCTTATAAGTCAACTTGAAAAATTGGCAGGCAAGTACATGTCTTGTTTCTTCTGCTTGTACTCGAGGGATTAGCTATCGTGGAAAAGAGCGTGGACTTTTAACCTGTTACCCTGATACCAGCTTGGCTATGGCCAAGGATTTGATGGAAGCCAAGGGTGTTAAGCAGTTGCCAGTGGTTCAACGGGGTGGAGATTTTGGTAGAGAGAAGAAGCGAAGAACTGTTGCCCTTCTCCATTATGACTCGCTCTTGAACTGTCTCAGGTTTTACATATCATCTCATACTTTGATTCTCTATGTGTTTGGTTTGAAAAACAAAAAAGCGCATTTGGATCCAAACTTATGGTTTGGGTATAAAGGCACCCAAACACCCATTTTTGTGCCAGAATTAATCATTGATAGAACTATGGTTTCCCATAAGCGAATCCCAACTTTTACATGCATTTTTCAGATATTCTCATGAAAAATGATGATTTTGCCCCTTTATATTTTGCCTTTTTGCTGTCTCTCCTCTCTTTTTACCGTTGTCTCTTCATTATATATTATATCTTTGACTTGAGATTTCCGATATTAAATTATATTATATTTTTACTTTCTATATATATCTTAACTATTTTTTCTTCCTTTTTTAATTACTTACATTAATTGAAATATATTAAATTAATTTTCTAATTATGTATAGGAAACTAAAACTAAAAATATAATTTCTAAATCATTTATTATTAATTACTCTAATAACATGTATATATATATATGTATGTATATTATTTGTTATTTTAATATCAAACAGAAAATATAAATTTAAAATTATACTTTATGTAATTATCATTTTACTTTATGCTCTTTCTGATAATCTACCTATTAAAAAAGTTATTAGGATAACAACTATCCAAACACTTATTTCTTTAAAATCACTTTTTATATAAAATCTATTTTCTAGAAGCTAAACTAAGCACATCTCTAGCTACAAAATCTGTTATATTCCTTACTTTCCGCTTATGAATGTGTACATGTTCAGGAATGAAATTAGCAATCGGAAGACATTGCTCCAACGTAGGACAGAAAACAGTTTGGAAGTGATCCCTGCAAATGGACATTAACTCTTGAAGGTGAGAGCGATGGTTGTTGAACCTCTGGTTTCTTGGTTGCCATTGAGAAAGAGATTATAGGCTGTAGCAGCCAGTTTTACAGAAGCCAAGTTGAAATTGACATTGTGGCACCACGGCACGGTTCATCCTTGTTTTGACGCCTAAGTTGTTGGTTGATACTCTTCCGATACAAGTTCAAATTTTCTGCCCTCTCTCAAGGTTGGCAGTTTGCAACAATAACTAGTCAATATTATCATTCGTGTTTAATTGATACCCCAGATTCTTTTGTAAAATTTAGCACATAGCAACTTGTAAATTAAATATAAAAGAAACTAATGGATTCTTATACCCACAAATTCGAGTTAAGTCCTTTTAGCTCGATTACTGGCATACCCCTCTGGTTTCATTATGTTATTCCGTATTGCATCTTTAACGGGACAGTTTTCTTTCTTCTGCATGTGCGCTCATCTTTCTTGGGTTTAGAATGGGATACAGGGACATGATCTTGGTGTTCGTGGGGTTTGATTTTGATATCAACAACTTTAGTTGATTGTAGATGTAGTAGATATTCTAAATTTTATTATTTTTGGTTTTGCGTGGCTGGTGGAATGACTTTGAATAACTGAGGTGAAAATTAAATAAAAATGAAAAGGACTTGTGAATTCTAACTATTACGACCTCTAATAACTCTACCCGTTTATGTGGGATGACTTTGACTAACCGAGGTGAAAATTGAATACAAATGAAAAGGACTTGTATTTCTAGCTACAACAACCTCTAATAAAGCTACTCATTTATGATTTTTAATACAAGCTTGTTTGTAAAATTTGATGAAATATTCAAAATTTATTGTTTTAAAAAAGAAATTTAATTTACCATTCTCTTCTATATCGTCTAAATTTGATTAAGGTAATTTTGAAAAATCATAAAAGTTTTCTGCATTGACTTTCCCTACTCTGTTGGTCAAAACAAAAACTTTCGTTATTCCATATGCTAGGTTGTTCCATCTCACTATGTAATTGTTTGTCTAAGCCATCGTGAAGGATGCTGCGTACCAAACACATCCATGGAGGAGACCTGCCTGCCATTTTCTTCCGTTTGTTCGTTCAGACCATCAGACTCCCTCAAGCTCACCATACTCCCCATGCTGCTGCTGCTCGGTTCTCAGTCGCTTGTCTTCACCTTTTACCGTCATGTTTGCTCTTTTTTTTTTTGTACAAAAAAGTTTATGTAAGTTTGGCATCAGTCTTCTACCAAAGTTAGGGTATAGTTCCAGAGCTCAAAGAGTATTTATAGGGAACTTACGAGATCGTCTATCAAATAAACCCTTATGACAGTAGTAAAAATCAAACTAGCGTCCTTGTGAGATCAAACATGTTCCTTACCATCTGTGTTAACTCTTATTAGCTCACCATCACGTTTGCGATTACTCTCAACCTCTCCACCATTCTTGCTTTTGCATTTAATTGCCATAGTCACTTGTAGGGCTGCTCTGCATTGTCTATGTGAACTTGGTAAAACTATGGTGAGCCCAACCTTAAAAAAAGTAGTCTAAAACACTATTGGGTACTTTTGCATTAGGCCAAATGTCAAGTAGGACTGATTATCGGGTAAGGTATACTGCATTGCCCATTTGGCCTAGCACGAAGTATATAGATAATTATATTTGATATATAATATACATATATTCATTATTTAAGAAACTTCATTGTTAAATTTTAATCACAAAGAGAGCTATATGCATACAAGGCTATAACTTAATAATAATATCTAATAAAAGTTGAGTTAAGTTGATAATTCTTAAGTAATATTTATGGTTTATATTAATTTTATACACAAAAATTATCATGATAGAACTTATTTATATTTGCTTTAATAATGCTCATAAGCATTAATTCATATTTGTTAATACATGATATTAAATAGTCGTATATAAATATTTATGACTTAACAAATATTTATTTATCATTCAATTAAAATACTCTTTTATTCTTTAATATAAGACCTATATTTTAACTAATTTTATTAGATTAAGAAAATTAGTTAATATAGCTTATCTTTTCTAAAATACTCTAATCATTTTCCTTAACTCCCTCACTCTCTTACTTGATTATTATTGAGGGAGTATGATTAGGGATAATTTGAGAAGTTGATAAATATAGAAAATATGTCTTATATTTAGAATCAATATTAACTTCTCAATTAGATCTTATATTAAGGATTGAACGAGTATATTTATTTACCATTCTTTTTGTTAATTGTTTTTAATGGATTAGCAATTATAGATGTTATTTATTTCTTATTCAAGTATGCATATTATTTTTTTTGTTGCCCACTCGATTCACCAGAACTTTGTCCTGACTACATTCGGATCTGACCTGCGTTATTCACCTAGCTATGGTGGGTGAGTCTCTCAATGGAGATTTTCTGCATACGTCAAGGCTCGAACTCGAGATATCGCTTAAGCGATATCGAGCCGCTTACCACTTAAATCAACCCCCGTTTGTTCAAGTATGCATATTGTGTTAACACACACATATATATATATGGTAGTAAATTAGTAATGTATTATATATTTCAAGACTCAAGTTGTTGACTTGTTTCATCATGGATGTTGTATTAAGACCTATTGTGTTTGATTATGTAAGTATGTGGAGTTATGGAATGATAGATAGATATGTGGACTTGCAGTGTCTCTTAAAATATTCGAAGTTATGAAATTCTGGAATATATTTGAATTTTAAAAATATTATTTATTAAGTTTAGTAGAGATTTTCACATATTTTATAAGTACCGTGTTAGAAAGAAAGCTTGCCCTATCCAAAACTTTGGATAGATCAAGCAGCGGGCAACAAAATGCACATTACACATGTTCAGCCTTAGTCACTCGTGGTTTTTGACGCGGTTCTCATGCTACTTTTTGAAGACCATTCTTAGCCTCAGCCTCTCGCCGTCTTAAACTTGTGTTCGAAGACCACACGCCACTCTCATCTCTGCGATTTCATTTTACCCTTTAGCTCCTCATTTGGTACGAATGCATTGTAGTTCCCTACATTTAAGCCATACATTCATTCTATCAGTGCCTTCATATTTTACCTTAACCTTTTTTTCCTTTTCTCTGGATAGTTTTAATTAAGAAATAATAATAAGAGGATGACACAAATATGCGTACTTTATAATGTTCCGCAAATTAAACTGCGATCCTGCGTACCGAGTAGAAAATCAAAATGTTCCACTGCTGTTCTCTTGACCTATCGAGAAAAAGTTTTACTTTAGGTATAGTTGGTCATCGATGAAACATGTTATTAATGTGCATGTGTAGGAAGGAATAGGAAGGAATAAGCAGATGTCATGTCATTTGAGCCAAAAAAAAAAAAAACACAGCATTGGAGATTGAAAAAGTGGCCTTAGATAATGATTAAGGTAATGTTGACACATGTATGTCGTTGTTGTAATGTTTTTCTTTTTTCTTTTTGAATAACCAGAACAAATTGCACACGAAAAGCAAAAGTACAACATGACTTACTACTAAGCATATTATAGATACGTACATAATCAACTAAGCAATGTAAAGCAGAAAAGGCATTAGATAATATCCTGATATCTTCTTAGATGTAATCAGAACCCAGTGACAATTGGAACATGCGAACTTGACTATCTGATTTTAGCACCAGTAGAATTCGATCTTCTCCCTCTAAATTCAATCCAAACGACTGCACTGCACTGAGGCTATAAACAAGATTAGACCAGGTTACAATCTCTTATTTATAAGAAAACTTTCATATCACTAGGTTATAAGATTTTTAAGAATGAACAATGGGAGAAAAATCCAAAGTTAGGGTCAGAAGTATGTGGGGATTATGAAATGTGACAATGATGGGGACCTTTGTTGTTACCTTAGGGTCCCAACCTACAATTTAAAGCCAAAGAATGTCGTGTAATACAACTTTGAGTCGTCTCACTTTAGGAAGTTTTTATTAGAATTCTAAGCTATCTAAATGCAAGGAAATCATGCAATTGACAAGGATAAAAGGGGTTTTCTTTGTAAACTAGAATGAGATGCAAAAATAGTAAATGATCCTAGCTACTTGTTTTTGGTAATTTTATAGAAATGTGGAATGATGAAAAGTAATGATGATAGTATCCCTTGGAGTTTGAAATCGTGATTTTCTAGCTTCTAAATGAGTAAAGGAGTTTTAAATCAGGGTTCCTTCAAAATAGTTTAAGAACCACTTAAACTTAGGTTAACTAATGTATTAATGGTCACTTTGATCCAAAGAGCCACAATAACATAAAATCTCAATATCCCAATCCAAAATAACATCACAAAAGTAACATTAAAAATCCTAACGCAATAATCCCATCGAAACGCTAGCTAGAAAAGGGGAAATGAAATATGAAAAATTTCCTAATGACGCTCCCAAGCTCTAACATGGCCTTCAATTCCTCAGGGAATTGCAAATTAGCTGCTCATTGGTGTTGCAAGTGCTTCACCAAGCTCCCAAACTGAAATCCCAGCAATGGACAGTGAGAAGATGGAGTGATTGTACAGACAATATAATGGAAGATAAGCGAAGAAAATGTGAGTTAAAGTGGATTGGGGATGGAGGAAAGCGGAGAGAAAAGAGATTGAGATAAATGGGAAATGAAGGAATGAGACTTTAGGGATTGATTTTCGGCAACATAGGCCGATTGGAGCTGAGTTTTGGATTAGAAAACGGATCCTAGGTCGGATTTGAAAGTTGTAGAACACTAAAACGCGAGTTTCTGTCACTACGTAGTTTTCCAAGGCAAAGGTGTGCTTCACAGTAGCGAAGTGCACACCAGCTTGAATGAAGGAGCAATTTTGCTCCTAAAAAGTGCAAACCATAAGAAATCACCATTAATTCTAAGATTACCTTAAAGTAGCATCAAATTATGCATTTAAGTTCAATAAACTCTACAAAAACTCATAAATGACATGAATTAGCAAGGTAAAAATGGGTTAGATTAGTCAAATCATTTGGTTCTCAGATCTTAGTTAATATCTCCTCTCTCCATGTCTCTTTATGAAAACTTTTCCTCTTTTATTTATATCCTCACACAAACCTCACAATCATGTTAGCAAAAATCATCACATTCATTAGCCAATCAATAATGAAAGTTGATCCTAATAGAAAATGAGAAGGATGTTGGTAGACAGGTAGAGCATGCTCAATAACAAATCAACAAGATTGAGAAAAGGAGCTCACAAATGTGATGGAGTATCCCAGCTTTACATCTTCGAAGTCTTCAACATCAAGTGAATCTAAATACTTAATAAAGACGATACAGAGGCTAAAATAAGGAATGAAATTTACAGTATTAATTGCCTAGATCAATATGTATTGTACATGGAGATATATATAGTACACTGTGATACAGAAAGGCAAACTCGTAGCCCTAATGGTAAGTTCTAGAATATAAAAGGGTTGGACTAAATGGGCCAAGCCCATAGAAAGTTACATCATTATCAATATTGGGTTTTGGTCTTTTTATTTTTGCCCTAACAACCCCCCACGAATCGAGCGGAATCTGAATGGCAAAGATACTTGATCTAAAACACTGAAATCTTGGTGCATCAAGGGGCTTAGTAGATATATTAGCTAATTTATCCTTGGAAGAGACAATTTAGATATGTAATATCTTGGAAGCAACTCTTTCTGTGACAAAATAGTAGTCCAGTTCAATATGTTTAGTTCTTGCGTGCATCACTGAATTAGCTTCTAAATATGTAGCTCCAAGGTTATCACAGCACAAGGTAGGAGGTTGTGGAAGAAAAATACCAAGCTCACCCATTAAATTTTGTAGCTAGATTAAATCACATGTGGCAAGTGCCAAAGTTTTATATTCAACCTCTATAGAACCTCCTGTGGATCTTCTATAATCAAATATTACCAACGCAGTCAGCATCTGAATAAGCAACTCGACTTTCAGATGACTTAACAACATTAGAATGAGCAACAAAATATTAAGGAGACTCAATATCAGTGAAAGATGAAGTGGTGCTTTTCGGAATAACAAGGCCATAATCAACTGTATTGGATAGATAACGCAAAATCCTAACTGCTGTCCAAAGACAGTCAAGTGGACAATGAAGAAATTGACAAACCATATCAAATGAAAAAGACATATCTAGCCTAGTAAAGGATAGATGTTAAAACCCATATTTAATAATATTTTGATGATGTCAAAAGGAACTTAAAATAATTATGTCAAAAGTAATTCAAATTAATCAAAATTGTTTTTGTGTTTAAATAATGTTAAAAAGAAAATAGAAAGAGTTAATCGATTAGTCAATTGATTAATGAGTATCAATTAATCGATTAATTATTCGATTAATGTCAAGACAATGTTATGTGCTAAAAAAATCAATTAATCGGTTAGTTAATCGATTAATGAATGCCCATTAATCTATTAACTGTTCGATTAATCAATATAGAATTATTTTGTGAAATTTAAATATGAATCCATTAATCGATTGGTTAATAAATTAATTTATATGAATGGATTAATTGTTCGATTAATATGTGTTAAAAATATTTTTGTATCAATTTTGAAGAGACATTAATCGATTAGGTATTTGATTAATTTATATTAATTGACTAGTTATTCGATGAACTTTATACATTTTAAAGATCTCTCTTGGAGCTATATATAATTGTTTCAAATATAAAGTATGCATATATTTCTCATCATTCTTCATTGTATATCTTTTGACAAACTTATCTTATCAAATTATATTATATATAGTTGAAAATTCTGATCAATGTGCTACTATATTTTCTGTTTCTCTCATTAATTGAATCATCGATCGAATTAATGATAATTAATCTATTAGTTAATCGATTAATATAAAATATATTTCTGTAAGCCATATGAACTTGATTAGGAACTTGATCTTTTATAATGAGTTGATTATTAATGGTTCACACACTTAATCAATGCTTTAACTACTAATAAATCTTTTGAGATTGAGTGTATTCAGAAAAGGCTAGAAGATTGAAATGATAAAGGTTACATCAACTTAAACTTGTTACTTCTGGCAAAACATTAAATGCTCACCTAACCACCGTGCCTTCACTCCAATGGATGCAATGGTTACAAGTTTGAATCTAACAGCTACCTAACAAAGTAAATGCTATTTAAAGACTCAACATTAATGAAGATACAACAACCAACAGACGAAACAATAACTTCTAAATTTATTACATTAGTTGTTTCTTCATTATTTTGTAACCTGACATTATTAAGATGTATTGTTCATAATCATATATACTTTTTGAGAGAGATTGTGAAATTTTTTCATTCATTTTGTAGACTTAAGAGACTGGTTCTCTTAAGTTGGGATTATTACCTTATGGGAAGAAAGGGGAGTGATTGAGAGAATTAATTGATGTACTGAGGCACAAAGAGCTCATTCAAATTTTGGAGATAGTTAAAAATCTCAAAAGGCCTATGGGGATTGGATGTAGGATAAGAGAATTGGTCTAAATTAGGATAAACTGTTTGTGTTGATTCTTCTATCATTCGGTGAAATCTTTATGATTCCTATTCTATTTATTCAATCATATTCTCATTGTCTTTAAGTTTTTAAATTTCCGTTAAAAATGTCAAAAATACCCAATTCATCCCCATCTTGGGTGTATTTGCCTTGACTAACAATAGATACTATAGACTACCAACCACACTTCTAAGAAATCCTCCATTTTCAACAAAAAAACCATCATAAGAAGACAATTTTGATTTAGATGACATTGGAGTTTTCTCTGGACTACAGTAAAATAGGTATTTAATGTTGTGGTTAAGCGTTGAACAACAAATGAATTGGATCCAATGATGAATCACTAAAAAAACAAGTATTTTCCTCTACATGGTTTTTCTTTTTCCATCGAATTCATAATAGACATTTAAGTCCACATTCTCATTAAATGATTTTTGACAGTATTTTGGTTGATCAATATAACATAATAGTATGTCACTTTTTATTTTCCTAATTATTCATAAATCACATTCAAGATTCAGGTGACTTTTATTTTCCAAACATTTATGTTTACAACACAACAATTTGTTTTAAATAATCCAATTCCTCTAGGTGCCTTTTCTTTTTCCATCGGATTCATAATAAACTTTCAAGTCCATCTTCTCATTAAATTATTTTTGACAGCCTTTTGTTTTATCAATATAACATAATAATTTGTCACTTTTTATTTTCCCGATGATTCATAAAGAACATTCAAGATTCATGCATTTCTCATTTTCCAAACAATTTGTGTTTATAACAAATCAATATATTTTAAAGAATCCAATTCCTTTACGTAACTTTTCTTTTTCCATCGATTCATAATAAATATTTAAGTACACTTTCTCAAGAAATTATTTTTAAGAGAATTTTGGTTTATCAATATAACATAACAATTTATCACCTTTTATTTTCCCAATGGTTCATAAACAATATTCAATATTCAAGTGTTTCTTGTCACATCCTCAAATTTCCTATCTAGGGCAAAAGAAGTTTAGTGAAGGAAAATGTTACTAAAGGAAGAAATTGTAAAGGAAGGACTAAACTATAAGGAAAGAAAGTCCTTTAAGGCCTAGGTAATAAAGTTTAAAAGGACCAAAGTATAAACTATAAAGGTTCTATGGATTAAAGTTAATGTAGTAATAAGCTAAGGGAACATAAGTCTAATTTTGAAAGAATTAACAGACATAAGTGTCATTCTTGAAAAAGTCAAGGATACAAATGTAAACATGGAAATATAATCGAAAACCCAACAAACTAGAATTCAGTAAAAGATAAAGGAGATTATTCCAAGGCACTTGATAGGCGTCAACATTTTGATTTGAGACCTGATTAATTGATATGAATTTCTAAAGAATAAAAGTTACACTAGAAGTTTTTGGTAATGTTAGATCAGATATCTAATAAAAGATATAACCCTAGATAGGAAGCCAAAGAGGATTATAGGAATAGAGGATTAGGGCTAAGAAATATCCTAGTGAAATGTAAAATGATAAAAATGCCCCTAGTGTTCTAAAAGTAAATGAAGGGCATTTTGGTCATATCTAAGCTCAATTAATAAAATCCTTACCAGTCAATTAATGTTAAAGTTAAGAAGAACATAGACATTGAATCTAATGTTAGAAGATAAATTATAAAACCTCATAAAAATTAGATTCAAGAAATAGTCTATTTTTTAGAAAAACTGACTGAGCCAGTACATGATTGGACATGATTTTTCAAGAATTCTCAAGAAGCTTTCTTCTTCCATAAGAGAAAGTCACTTGTGAAAAAAAGAATAGTGAGGATTTTGAAAATTAGTTTAAGAGTTAATGATCCCTTAATCTTGATTAATGAATTAATCAACCAATATGAAGTAAGATAAAGGCATTATTGTAAATATTATGACAAGGGAGGGTATAATGGTCCCTAAAGGTGAAAAATTTGTCTATAAATGCCCCTAGGACTCTTAGCCGGCACCTCTTGGCAACATTGGGGAAACTCTTGCAAATTTTTCTCTCAACCAAAATCAAGCTTCCAACCTTCCAAACTTCAAGGATTTCAATGTAAATTCTTCCTCCAAGCTTTAGGTTGTGTAATTGGAAAGTTAATCTCTTGATTGAGTGGTTGAAATTTCATTTTTTTTCTTCCATTATGTATGCTGGACAAAATGTGTTATGAAAATTTCAAGTTAGAAGTAGTTAAAATAAGTTGAAACAAGTTAGATTTAAGTGGTTTAAGCTTGTGGAATCAATAGATTCTTGGAGCCCTATGTATGACATGCTTGGTTACACTTTGGAAACTTCAAGAAGAAAGTTTAATTTTTTGATTTTGACACTTCCAATGGGTTTAAAATGAAAAATTGTATAGGTTTAAGTAGAGAAGCAAGTATTAGAAGTATTAGAATCTACATGTGAATTTTTTGAATTTTGGAACAGGGCACTTCGGTTCTGTCCATATTTGGTAAGGGAGTTAGAATTTCTCTAACTTCATAATCGAATTTTACATGGAAAATTATGTGGGATTGAACCTTGGGAGTTAATTTTAGAAAGATGGGACCAAAAGCCCTAAAATTGATTTGAATTAGGTACTTAGATAACTCTAGCATTATAATCGTGTTTATGGATTGCAATATGACATGCCATTACCTTGCAATGTATAGTTTTTTTATATTTTCCTAAGGAGAACTCCAACTCTAGAGGAAAGAATCAAGGATACTTCAAGAGGTAGCAAGAATATAAAATTTTAGAATTATTTTGTTGATTTTTTAATTACATTGTGTTTTATGATGATTGGTTGAGCTTGCCATGAATTGATGCTATGAGCTATGATGAGTTGTTGCATCTCCTTGCATTATATGTCATGACAATATTCATGTTAGAGTATACTTGAACTAGAGTATGTTGCTCCTGTATCATATAAAATGGGATTAGATATTCTAACTTAGTTAATGATAAAGTGCATATCTCTTTCTATTGATATAGGGGCTGAGACATCCAAAAGGAAATAGCCTAAATGTGGACAACTAAGCATGCTATGTTATGTCAATATGATGACATACTTTGTATTGAAGTATTATGAACAATGACATGTACCCCTAAATAAGGAGGCAATAACATTTCAACTATATTTTGAACATTTTACTGGACAAATTTTAAAATAATATTTGGTATGTATATAGTTATGACAATGCTATGTAAATGGACATGAATATCACCTAATTTTGTTAAGTATACAATTTAATATGATTTTTTAAAATTTCAAGTTCATAATATGGGAAACTAGAAGTTCACCAAATAAACAGTGATTTTAACAGAAAACTGGGAATGACTCAGAGATAATTAGTTCTCTTTGATATTTTCCCCTTAAATAGGACTTAAAGATTTTTAAATAGGATTTGTAATCACCTTATTTCAATTTTTTACAATTAATTATGAATTTTTAAAGTTGGGTCATAAACCTGAATTTCCTAAATGAACAGTACCCAAGAAGAAATTTTTGAAAATTCACTTTCCCAACTTTAAGAGGTCTTAAAGTGGTTCCAAAGGCTTCCAAATGTGCATATATTCATAATAAAATGAGGACGTTATATTTGGGTTTTAGAGCAGAGGTTCTAGAACATAACGAAAATGCTCTAACTAGTGCTATCATTGTTAGTGTGATAGTTTGTGGGTCAACTTCGGGTAACATGACCTATAGACTAATTTTTACAGGAAAATTGGGATAGACTCTAGTTCTAACTCTGAGCTACAATTAACCAAGGAAAGTTCCCTAGTGATATTATCCTTGAGGAGGATCCATTAGAATAGGAACTTAATGATGCTAGTCCTGGATATTCTTCCATATGTTATAATTTAATGGATGAGGGGTGGGAACAACTCATAAGCCTTACTTGGGAGTAGTTTATAGACCTAAAGAGACTAAAGAGATTAACATAGATAGGTTCCAGTTAGGTCAATATAATTAGACCAAGTCAAGTAGATATACTAGCACCCAATAAGCATGATATTTTAGGACCTAGTAGACCAGTTCCAGTGTCCTCAGCGATACATATAGTTCAACAAGGCTATTGAGGCTTGTAGAATAGTATGAATCGTTATGTGATGTATAAGCTAACTCTAAAAGAGGACAAGGCCCTAGGAAAAGCAACCAATAAAGGGTTTTACTAGTGGCAGGGACAAAAGAAAGAGGAAAAGACAGTGGTGTTGAATCTGGTTGTATCACCCAAGAGGGGTGAACTGGGTGATTTTAAAATTTTTGAAAAATCATAAAATATTTGAATGAATTTAAAGTGAAGAGTTTAGAATGATATCACCAAAGGAAGAAGTTGATGAAGAAAGATTGCACAAGTCAATTTATATTGGTTCAGTCCAATCCACTTGACCAACGTCCAATCCCCATAGTACCTCTGAGTGTTCCACCATACTATAAGATTTCGTGAGCTTTTGGTACCTCAGTACATTCACATGAGAATTCCCTCTCACTCCCCTTACAACACTAAGGTTAACACCAGTGAGAATCCCTCTTACTCCCTTTTACAATCTTAAGGTAACAATCCACTCAAGAGATCACACTCTTGAGCGATTTTAAAGAATTATTAATACAAATGAAACTCTTTCAATAGAGTAGATGGGATAAATATTTAAGTTATAACTCTATAACATTCTCTCTAAAAAAATATAAGATACTCTATATCAAAGGAGAGGAAACAAAGTAAAATAGAGAGATACAATAATTATGTATGATTTAAGTGCATGTTGTAACATCCAAAATATTCCCTATCGGTATAAGACTAATAGAGGAAAGATGTTATGAAGGGATTGAGATGGTAATCAGAAGAAAAGATAATAATTAAGATTAGTTTTAAGTCAAAGAAAGAGAGAACGTATAAAGTTGAAAAACAAAAGGGGCTAAATTATAATTTAGAGAAAGTCTAGGGAATAAATTGCAATTAATGAAAGTTCTAAGGATATAATAGTTATTTTGGAAAAGAAAGGGACTAAAGTGAAAAATCTAAAAGTTTCATGGTGAAAAATGGAAGTAGACATAAGCTTTAGGCCATTAAGTATAATTATGAAAAGTTAAGGGCTTAAAGGGCAATTTCTAAAAATTCAAGGGCAAAATGGTAATTATGAGAAAGTTCAGACGAAAAATGTCCAAAACTGACTGAAAATGGTTCGATCCCAAATATTACCTATAAATAGAGGAAATTATTCTAATAAGTTTAACGCAACACAGAATTTTGATTCGAGGTTCCGATAAATTAATATGAATTTCTCATGATTGGAAAATTAGTACATTTTTTTCTTGACCTCATAATCAAATAAAAGTTTATAGTAAATTCTTATAATTAATATGAGAATTTATAAAACTGACAAAACTTAAAAAAGAGTTATGTAAAATTTATAATAGAATTTACAGTATATTAAAACACCGATAAATATTTTTTAGGGGAATTTCTCTAGAGTAGATCCCATGAAGAAAGGGACCACATAGAAGGCCTAAAATGGTGCCTCATAGGCCCAATAATATTTTCAGATAGGTAAGTGGGCTAGTGTTTTAAAGATTAAAAAAATATAAAATTATAAAAATGCCAATATGTATGCCCCATGCTATGCCATTAAACAGAGATGGATGGATAACATTTTGGTCAATTTACTAAGGTCAAACGGTCAAGGAGAGCTCCCAAAATAGTTGACCAAGGTTAGGGAATACTCTAATGATGTGTGAAAAGATGATAATGTCCCTAGGTTATTATGTGTGTTTGGACAGACTTTTAGAAAAGGGCTTGTGAAAAAGGGCTTTTAGGCAGCTTTTAGAAAAGGGCTTCTGGATAAGAGTTTATGAAAAACATGTGGTTCTGGATAATTATTATGAGAAGGACTTTTGTGATTGGTAAATTACTAAAAAGGGTATGACATAAAATTATTATTCTCTCTTCTTCTCTCTCTCATCTCTCTCTCGCTGGACATAAGAGAAAGAAGTGGAGGAGTCACACACGGTTTTAGTTAACAGAAGATGAAGAGGAAGAAGAGGAAGTAACGATGGAGAAGAAGAGGAAGAGGAAGTGATGATGGAGGAAGACAAAGAGGAAGACGAAGAAGAAGAGGAAGCGAAGGTGGAGGAAGAAGAGGAAGTGACAGTAGAGGAAGAGAGAGAAGAGAGAAGAGGGAAAAGAGGAAAGATAGTGTAAGAAAAAATAGGAGTAAAATAGTAAATAGGTAGTCCATAAACTCTTTTACTGTTCTAAAAGCTAGTCTCAGTAACTTATCTATAGTTTGGCCCAGAAGCGCTTTTGGACAAATATGGTTGTTTGTTTTAAAATTTTTTCAAACCAAGGTTTGGGCTAGAAGCCCTTTTAAAATCTTCGTTTGGGGGTTTCCTAAATAGGCCCTATAGTAAATAAAGAAGAACCAAGCGGCATTTTGGTAATTTTCTAAGGGACTAGTAATTAAGTTTAGACCCAGTCTAAGAATTTGAATGGTAGGAAGAATCTGGATACTATATTTAAGATTAGAAAACATATTATGAAATCTCAGAAAAATTAGATTTAGAAAACAATCTAGTTTTTGGGAAATTGGACTGAACTGGTACCAGATTGAGCTAAAATTTTTCTAGACTCTTCTTCACTTGGAATTGCATCACATGGTGTATGAGGTGTTCCTTGATGATGTCATGGATGATGTCATTAAAACTTGGTGGCCAAGCCAAGTTTCAATAGTGAATATGAGCTGTCGGATCAAATAGTACACAAAGATCTCAACTATCCATTCACTACCTCTCAAGTCTATAAATACCCCTCCCTTTCCTTCACTTTGCTCCAAGTTTGGGAGATATTAGGGAGGTGCTATTCAAGTGGAAACTTAAACAAGAAGAGAAGAGATCTAAGGTACCAAAGTTCGAGCTAGCTATGGATTGAGGTAAGCAATCTATTATAGCTTATTTTCCTTTAATTTTGAGGGTTTGAACTTAAGGTTTTTATGAAAGAAAAATGAGATTTATCTATGGTATATATATTGTCCAAAACCCTAGATGAAAGGAGAAAGAAGAAATTAAAGCTAGAACTATGTGATTACTATTTAGACAAGTAAGTTTAGATGATTGATTATTGAATCAAGTTGATATTCTTATGTTTGCCATAAAAGAGACCTTTCAGTCTGCATTGTTTTGGATAGAGGGAGATGGGATTTCAATAATCTAATGCTTCCATTGAATTTATATGATGATTTTATGTAGGATTGGATAGGTTTTGAACCTTGGAATTGAAAGTTATAGTTTTTAGAACTCTTCTTTGTTACTGTTCACACATATTAACAGTGATTGAAATTTTATGATTTTAATGCTTCCAATAGTTTTAAAATGAAAATCTGTGTGGGGTAAAGTAGAGAAACAAGTATTAGAAGCATTGGAATAACAATGAGAATTTTTGAAAGAAAAAGAGAGGCTTTTCAGTTCTATCTAGAACATTGTGTAGCTACTAGAATTTGGGAATTCTGAGTTCATAGATAGATTTATAAGGCCAAATTGTGTAGGGTAATGTGAAGACATCAATTGATTTAAAGACAAGCTAATAAATAAAGATTAAGGAAAGTTATTGAAGAAAATCAAATACAATGTGCAAGAAAGTTAGATTGTAATGAATGAATGATAATGTAATGTTAGGATTTGGTTTATGGGCTCAAAGAGGGAAGCCACATATCAGAGAGAAGTAAGAAGCAAGAGGTAAAGACAAAGGATAAGGAAAGCAAGGAGTAAAAGGTAGTGAACTTACCTACTTGTAAGCTTATGTTGCTTGGATGTTTTATGTGATGTTTGCTTACTTTGATTATGTGAAGCATGTACGATTAAGTGATACTCTGTTTCTTTTTATAATATTGCCATATGTTCATATTAAGGAACATGAAAGCATGTAAGATATCATTATAAAAGCATGATCATTTAGTGCACACATATTAACATCAAGCAAGTAGTTGCATACATTGTATGGTTTCCATCTACTACTGAGATTTCCTCCAAAATCTCCCCTGCATGTCACCACTACAGCAAGGATTTCATATGACGAGGAAGATGAAGAGGCATGAAGAAGAGATAGGAATTAGTTGCATGATGTATGTGTATATGTATGTAAAGATAGTTGATGAAATTTGTCACTTTGAATAGTAACTCTTGATGAGACAGTGATATTTGAGATATAATTAAAAATAGTAAACATTTGAATAAATGTATGAAAGTTTACATATATTTAGTTAACATTTCAATCTTGATTTTGACACCAAGAATTTCTTAGTCTAACGTCAATACAAAGAGAACAAAATTTTTAAAGATAGGGACCAAAATTTGTTTCCAGAATTTTTGACCAAAAATAATGATATTTGATGCCAATATTGTACTAATTGGCTGAGCATTTGGTCTGGGAAGTATTTTCCTCTTAGATTAAAGTATGTTAGTTTCATTTATCCTTTTAAACCATTTCATTTCAATTTGTTTAGAATTAATTATGATTTTTTAAAATTCGTTGCCTAATTTAGAATTACATTATGAAGAGTACCCATGAAGAGTGAAATTCCATATTTTGTAATTGAACTTCAATGGATGTTTAAGTAATTGTAAATGCTACCGAATGGTCCCTAAATGTACAAAAGTAAGATGTTATATTTTTTATATTAGAGTAAAGTTTTTGGCATCATATAGGATAATTCCTATACCCTAAATCTAAGTAGTTAACATTATATTAAGGTTAGGGTATTTAGTGAAAAAATCAACATCACTTAAATCTTAATCTTAGGTGAACCAAGAAGATCCCCTCCCTATGAGCAGTTCACTGCTTTAAAAAGGATTCATATAAGAAACCTTAGGAAGAGAATGTTTAGAGAAATGTATGTTCAAGTCGCGATAGAAAGGTGTTTAGGTTGCGACTTGTTTACATAGAGAAGTTAGATCACGATGAGCTAGGACATTGTGTGTGACTAAGGTATAAACAGGAGTTTAGGAAGCGATAAGCTAGTGTGGTGGATGTGGCTAAAGTTGACAGTGACATATGGGTATATTGCGTTATACCCTAACCTTGCAGCCTTACAAGGCAGTCTTCAAGGATGTAGTTACAATATACTAGTCTTAATAAGGCAATACCAACGTAAGTAGCGATGGTCATGATGTAATAAAAAATAGTAAATAATAGAATAAATGTATGAAATTTTACAAACATTTGGATCACATGCCAAGCTTTGTTTTCACACTAAGAACGCCTTATTTTGATGTCTATAAAAGGAGAACTAATTTTCCAAAATAAGGGACCAGAATCTATTTCCAGAATTTTTGACCAAATGAACAGTATTATTTGGAGAATAAAATGTATTAATTGACAAGTCATTTGGTCTGGAAATTATTTTTTCATTAAATTTGAAGATGTTATCTTTACTTATATTTTTGAACCACTTTATTTCAATTTTTCTACAATTAATTATGATTTTTTGAAGTTCGTTACATAATATGGAATACCATATGAACACTAGCTCGAGAAAGAATAAAATTCCAGATTTGGCTAATGGACTTCCAAGGTCTTGTAAGTGGTTCCAAATGCTTCTGAATGGTCTCTAAGACATACAAAAGTAAGGATATTATATTTTGGTATCAGACCAGAAGTTTCTAGCATGATTTAAGATAGTTCCTAGACCCTAACCCTCAATAGTAAGTACTTTGTTAAGTTAGGCTATTTATTGGGATAAGTTAACATTGCTTAATTAAGCAAATATTGCAGGAGTAGATATGGGATTTCATAAAGTTAAGTCAGAGGCTTCAGTTAATGAGGGAGACCCCTGGCCAATGGTGATATATGAAGATAATGTACATCCAGACTTTGATCATCCCTCAGACAATAAAGAAAGTTCAGATGAGAGTATAGGGGATCAATCAAGAAAGTTTATAGTAGAATATTCTATAGATGTTTCTGTAGACTCAAACCTGTACTCTAGAGGTCATGTAGAGATTTTCCTAAAGCTGTGCATGCATCAGATGATGCTGAGTCTAGTGACTCTACACAGTATGAGGTTGTCAGAGTGCCCTTTAACCCTGATATAAGCTATATTCCTTTGATGAGAGGACATATTACGACTGAGAAAGTTGAGTACTGGTACTGGATTATGGGTAGACCAGATATTATTCTTCCTCCACTAGAGTTTGAGGACATAGTTGTTATGAGTAATAGATCACAATCCCCTAATTCAAACATCTAATTAGAGTTTATGACAGCTCTTGTCCATTCCCAAAGTCCAGGAATATGTGACTTTATAGAGAAAGATCAGTGTGATGTTCCTCATCCTAGTCAACCCCAGCCTTCTTTGTTAAAGACAGATAATGCTGACTGAATCAGTCTCAAGAAAGCTGTGAAAAGTGAATTACTTAGTTTAGGTTAGGGGATAGATAGAAGTAGAAATCAAGAGCAGTTAGTTTACCTACAGTTCCTCAATGCCATAGTAAGGATGATAAATAGATACATAGTGGAGGGCCTTAACCTAAATCAAGTTTATGCTCTAACAGACTGGCATGAGATGGTAGTGAGTCAAGTACTGTCATATACCCCTACATGGCATATAGAGCTAAGCGAGTACTTGGCAAGGGATCTACCAGCTAATATACAGGAATGGCACTTATATGTGCAGAAGTATATGCAGTCTATGATTTTCTAGAAAAGAATGTAGAAGGAGATGAGGGGTAATGTAAATATGTAAAGTGTAAAGTAAAGTAATTTCTCATATGTATAGTAGTTATAATGTACCCCGAATATGTAATTGACATAAATGTAATGTATGTACAAAAGTTATGGTAACATGAAATATGAAATTTTGTGTGATATAATGAAATGATTGTTGGTTGAACATGTATGTGAATATGTTCCATTTTTAATGTGATTATGATGTATAGACATGAATGAGTCTTAATTGACTCTAAAGATGCTGACCTCACTGAAGGTTATTAGTTAGAGGTTTAGCATAGAGTGTAGGCAAGTTAAACAGTACGAAGCACTAAGATACAGAAGATTAGTTTAAGAAGAGGTTCAGAAGTAGATCCTCCATATGAACATCAGGAGTTGATCTATAGTATGAAAGACTTTGTGCAGCAAGTCTTTACGGAAAAGAATAATGAGAAGTTAGAATGAGGCTTGCCTAAGAATAATCTAAACATGGGTTAAGGATAAAGATGTGATGGCTAATAGATAGAAGGTTAATGTTCTTAAAGTAGAGGGATTCTATTACGAAGAGATAGTAACCTAACGCTCTACCCTAGAGAACATAAATAGTAATGCTAGGTGATAAATGGGATCCAAGTGACTTAAATTAGTCAGGATCTAAAGATAGACCAGAAGGAAACACAGTCCAATCAAGAGTAGACTGAGACTGACAGATAGAAAGAGTTAAAAGATAGTAGAGAGATATAGAAGTTACTCTATACAAGATGGAGAGTGATTTGCTCACTTGAGAAGTTTTTCTTGAAGACGTTTAAAAGAAGCATTCCTCTTAGATAGATATGAGTGTAAGGCTAAGGGTTAGAGCAAAGGAAAGAGAAACCCTTTTATGAATACTTAGCTAAGTTCATCCACATGAATGTTGAGGCGTAATAGGAGATATTCTCTCGCCTGTTAGTAATATAGGAGGATAAGGGAAAACTTAAAAATATAAATGGCATAAAGAATAAGCCCTTTCTCAGTTAGCTAAAAGGAAATAGCTGACTCAGTTATGGATTACAGTTAAATTACCATGAGGCTAAGGACACAGAAGTCCTTCAGGTTAGAGACATAGAAGTCTTACAGGCGATAAGAAATGTTATGATAAGAATGAATATGGCCTAGTAAGGTAGCCATAGATTCAAAGATAAAGTGACTCCCCTATTCCTATGTAAGAAAGAGTAAATAATGGTTGAGTTTATACCCTAATAAGAGGGTGACGTTGCAGCCTAAGTGAAACAAGTAAATGATTTAGGATCCTAAATAAATGATCAGGACTTAGTGGTTAAAGTAATAAAGGAACAAAATACTTTAAAGTCTACCTAGTTAATTGTTTAATTGCAATGTGAGTATAAGGGATGGTTGAGAAAACTATGTAATAGTGATATGACTTATGTTGTCATAAGTTATGATGAGAAGTTACATCTCCTTGCAATTGTCATATGATGACACGCATGTTAGAGAATACTTAAATAATTGCATCTCCTTGCATATTATGTTTGTTGAGTATGCTATGATAAATGAATACTCCCCATTACATTATATGCCAGGTAGAGTAGATATGATAAGAAAGTTTTGAAAATTTATTGCTCCCATATCCTATGACATGCAATTAAATAATTTAACTTGATGATGATAGAACAATAGAAAAGTGATGAACAAAATAGTTAGCCAGTTAATTCCCAAAGAATGGAATGAGAATTTATGATCAGATAATGATAGTCAATAGGATAGAGAATAAGATTAAAGATGAAAGATTAATGTGAATTTATAGATAAATGATTACAGTACTCAGGACATATCCCTTCAGTAGGGATAAGATATATGAATAATGTGCTATGAATATGAAAGGAAATGAGATACAATTTTGAAGGATGATGTGGCTCTAAAAAAGAGCAGTTTTTAAATATGAGTTAATGTTGTTGAAAAAGAGCTAGATTGCTCTAGCGATAGAGTAAGATAGCTTTTAAAATAAAACCAAGAGATAGGATAGTATAACTCAGATAGTGTAAGGTCCCTCTGATGAGATGGATAGATAATGATAGATATGTGCATAGTAAAGCCTGCGTAGCTCTATGCAATAATAGATATAGTAAAGTTATAAAAGATGAGAATGATATGGGAAATTCTTGAGTGATAGAGGAAATGAGTAAAGTCCTAATAGATAATATTGGCTTCTGTGATCATTTTTGGGGAATTATCTGTTGAGTTAACAACTATGTGGAAGTGACTAACCTTGTAACTTTGTCCATTGGTTTAGATCTTTCAGAGATGAGAATATAGTACAACGGAATCATAGTAGATTCTAGAGGAATGCAGTTAGATCCTAGTATAGCTCACAGAGAATAGAATTATAGGGTAGCAGTTAGATCCTGAAGAGGCTTCTGATTGATCGCAGTAGATACTGAGGGTCATAGTAGACCTAGCCTAAAGAAAGAAAGTATTGAGCCATAAGTACAATATGTGTTTGGAAGGATGAATACCAAGGAAAATTTAAGGTATAGAAGCTTTACAAGTTGGTTAACTCATAACAGAGAGAGTACCCATGATGCTAGTTTTAGATAGCCTTATTACTATCAGGGACTGAACTCAGAATCTCCTTACACGTAACAGGAACTAAGTGATCAAAGTTAAAGTTGTTAGTCTTGGGTCCCAAGGATTTATAAGAATATTTTATAAGATATGAGAAAGGGTCAAATGAGAATAAAGAGATCCTTATGATAAGATTACAAAGAATAAGAATCAAAGGTAAATAGATCCTCCATATAAGGATAAAGAGATTAGAAGGCCAGATAGACCTAAGAGAGATAGTATAAGATGGGTCTAAGATAGTAAAGTACCAGGGTTAGAGCATGTTAGCACCAGTGCTTCAGATTTTTATCTGCATATTTCAGTTAAGCATGCTCAGGCAAGGGTAGTCCAATGATGGGTGATCCCCTGGGAAGTGATAGAAAAAGGTAGAAATGCCATAGAAATTGGCCTATATGCACAGAGTTATGTAAAATGATAGAAAGAGCTGTGAGAAGCTAGAAAGGGTTATAAGAAGTAAGAGATTAGAACCCTTATAGCAAATCCAAATGAAATGGATTTGAAAGCAAATATTTAAAAGAATTTTCTCAAAAGCTAGCAAAGTTCTCAGTTAAACAAAATGTTTGACGTATTGTGTCTCAGAATACATTATGACAAGGTAAGATAGACCATGATGTAGCCATATTTGGCCACATATGCCATGGTACAGCATGAAAGATATGTAATGAGATATGCTATGAAAAGTACGTAATGAGATACGTTATAAGAGATATATAATATGATACATAATGAGAAATATGTACTGAGAAGTACAATATGAAGTGACTTTATAGCTAGCTTTGTAAATATATAGAGAATCTCCTAAAACATCCTTACTTTAATACATCTTAGAGACCATTCAGTAGCATTTAGAACCACTTACAAGTCTTTGGAAGTCCATTAGCTAAATCTGAAATTTTTCTTTCCCGGGTTACTGTTCATTTGGTATTCCAGATTACGCGATGAACTTCGAAAAATGATAATTAATTCTAGAAAAATAAAAATGAAGGGGTTCAAAAAGATATTTGAAGATAAAATCTTGAACATTAAGGGAAAAATAATTTCCAGACCAAATGATTAACCAATTAATACAGTTTTTGTCAAAATTTACTATTTATTTGGTCAAAAATTCTAAAGACAGATTCTGGTCCCTTTGGAAATTCATTTCTCTTGTTATACACATCTAAATGAAACTTTCTACCTATTCACTTAAATCTCTGGATATGTGCTACACAATCATAAAATTTTGTGAAAGAATTCCTTTATTTGCTAGGTCAAACTGAAGCCACAATAAAACTGCTCTAGCCAGGACTTACGTTTTTACCATTTTAGTTTCTTTTCTTTCACTTTCAATAATTGTTTCAACATGTATAAGCCATCAAATAAGCTTCTCAATATTCATATACATCATGTACATATGCCATAATTATTACAAATAGTTTTATCACATAAATGGACATCTTACATAACATTTACATACATAGATAATTCATAGCATATGCTACTATCTCAATTAATTCCATTCCTTTCTTCCATCCTGTAGCTCTTCTCCATGCATACATTTACCATCATTCTTGACCTAAATTGGTTGGTTATAGGAGAGTGAGATTCTAGGGAATCTCAGTAGCAAACATTACTACTTAAATATGCAAGATGGATGCTAATGCATGATATGTAATTTCATTAAACTTTCTTTGATTAGTGACATGCCATCATGCTATATACTTTTACATAAAGCTCATGGCCATGGAAAACATGTTATTCACAATACATTCAACATTATTTATCATGTCACAACATCATTCAAATACCATATACATGTCAACACATAAGCATACCACATCAAGCACATAAAGAGGCAAATTCACTACCTTGAACTTAAGCTTTCCTCTTAATCTTTTGCACTTGCTCCCTAGCTTTCCAACCATGAAGCCTTTACATCAATCACTTCCCAACATATTCTTGGATGTTTCAAGGTCTTAAACACATTCATATCTATCACATAATTCATTAGGACTAATGAACTCCAACCATGTTCAAGACTAACCTTGTTACACTCTTTATTATCATAACTTTCTCTAATCTTCACTAATCCACTTGGTCTTGAACCAATTGATGTCTTGACTTTATCCTACATAATTTCATCTTTTGAATCCATTTATGAGTTTAGAATCATGAAATTCTAGCTCCTTCATGGCCTACTATACAGAACTGAACACATGCACACAATTCTTTTCATTTTAAAACAATTGGAAATATCAAAATCATGAAATTCCAATCACTACTCATGCGAGTGAACAGTAATAGAGACAAATTTTAAAAACTACAATCTTGGAATTTTAATGTTTCCAAGGTTCAAAACCTTTTCAATCCTACACAAAATCATCATATAAATTCAATGGAAGCATTAAATCATTGAAATTACATTTCCTTCCATCATGAATAGTGCAGACTAAACAGGTTCATCCATAGCAAAATCAAGAATATCAACTTAATTCAACAACCAATCACTTAACTAGCTTGTTTAAGCTTCAATCATATACTTCTAATTTTACTTTCTTCTTTCCCCTTTCATCTAAGGTTTTTGGGCACCACAACACCTTAGAGAAAATTCAACTTTTCCCCATGAAAACCCTAAGTTCAAGCTCCCAAATCAAAGGAAAATAAGTTAGGAGAGATTGCTTACCTTTAATCTCTAGCTTGCTTAAACTTTGCTACCTTGAATCTTTTTTTATCTTAGCTTGAGTTCCCATTTTGCAAGAGTTTCCCCAAGGTTCATGAGGCCACGGTTTTGAACAAGATTTAAAGGGGTATTTATAGAAAATTTCATGAAAAATCAATGGCCAAGATTACTTTGTGCACTATTTGATCTAAAGGCTCACATTAAATCTTGAATTTAAATTTTTCAAAAATAATAATTATGACATCATCCGTAGCATCACAAGGGACACCTCATGGGACATGTGGCAAAATTCTCATGGTAGGGAGCCTCTGGAAAAATTCTAGTCCAATCCGGTACCAATCGGAGCAGTTTCATAAAAAACTGGACTGTTTTCTATTCCTAATTTTTATAATATACCAGGATATATATTCTATCTTGGAAATCAATGTCTAGGTTTCTCATACCATTGAATTTTTTGTACTGGGCCAAAATTTAATTATAGATCCCTTGAGAAATGATTGAAATACCTTTGGTGTCCTTTCTTGCACTATATTGACCCTAAGGGCATAATTGTCATTTTACCCCTCGTTGTACTACCTCAAGGCATATACTGGCTCTAAATAATCATACTTATACTATATGGAACATTTATAGCCTTCCCCAGATGACCAAAATGCCTTCCATCTACCACTGGTATAATATGGGCATCTAGGGGCATTTTCATAATTTCACACTTTTTTTTGGACACTAGCCCCTTCTACTGATGAACTGGTACCTTGGATTTTGGGCCCTCCTTGGTATCATCATGGGCCTATATATGAGGTCATCTGATCTCATTCTATCCAGGCTTATATACTACTAAATCCTATAATCGGATCACGGGTGTTCTCAAACTCCCGTCAAAATTCACTTATATGGGAATAACTTTTTATACAAAACTTCTTACGGGGTTTTGTTAGATCCATGACATCTGACACTGTAGGGCACACTTTCCTATAACTCTCCCACTTATATATGAAGTTCATAAAATCTTATAAAATTTCATATAACTTTCAGACTATCAAATAAATAGCTGCTATTTTGAGCCCTAATAAAATTTCTGTATCATGCTAGATTAACCAGTGTAACTTCCTCTATTTACTTATGGAATGTGAGACTTAAACACTTTCAAGCAGTTCTAACCCTCTTCAGGCTAAACTTTCCATAATTATAATTTTGCCCTTAATCTTTTTACTTAATTACATTTAGGTCCCTAAACTTTTAAAAATTACCACTTTTTGCCCAACTTTTATTTCTACTTTAACTTTTGGCATTTAATCTTTTTCACTTTACGTTTATGTCCCTATTTTTTTTTAAACTCATTTAACCTTTATTATCCCTTCTTATCATCATCATAATCCTTCCAAACCTCTTTCCACTATCAGTATTATATAGGTAGGGAAAAATTAGGATATGATAGCTCCCTTGTAAAAGGGATAAGATTTTTAAATGTTAAGTTACACATGAGATAGCAAGTGAGAGCTTTCACTCCTTGCATGAAATGCCAGGCATTATGTTATGTTTATAAAATATGCTAAAGCTCCAAATGTTAGAGCAGTGCAAGTTTCGAGTGTTAGATCTGTGCATATTAAAGAAAATAATGCTTAAGCTCTGATGTTAGAGCTTTGCATTCATGGGTAGGTATGTAGTCCTGCGATATGTTGATCATGCATTATGCATGTTAGAGTATGTGCTCCTATATGCTTTTATGTGCTTATATGTGCTCCTATCTGAGAGTAAAGTAAAGAAAGAAAGAATAATGACATAAGTCTTCTCCCTGTGTTATGATGAGTTATTAAATATGATAAGAAGAACAGAAATATGATGATATGAAAATGAGAGATAAAGTTTTGTGGATGTTCAGAGAATTCTGCTAGATACCCAGATGAGCAATAAGTAATTGCTCTAAGAAGTATGATGAATCATGAACAGAAACTCTAGAGTATAGTAGTATATGAGAGAGTTTAATCTAAAAGAAATGGACACTACTCACAAGTTTAGTATGGTGAGAAGTCCATATGTAGATAGAGGCATAGCAAGAAAGTAAGTAATAAAATGAACTGGAGTTCAACTCTGATTGAATTGATTCAGAACAGAAGAATGATCATAATAAAGATATGAAGAATTGAGAATATAAAAAGTACTCCTCTAAGATGTCAAAATAAAAGATGAGAAGTAGATAGCCAGTCCTTAGTCAAAAAGAAGACAAGGATATTTATCCAAGATTCTTGACTGAGGTGCTAAGTAAATTTTGAGGACAAAATTTATTTTAAGGAGGTAGAAATGTCATATCCTAGTTTTTCCCTATTTGTATAATACTGATAGTCGAAAGAGATTTGGAAAGGATTATTACGATGATAAGAAGAAATAATAGAGGTTAAATGATTCTTGAAGGAAGAAAGGGACCTAAACAAAAATTAGAAAAGTTTAAAGGCCAAAAATGAAAGTAGAAACAAAAGTTGGGCCAAAAGTGGTAATTTTCAAAAGTTAAGGGACTTAAATGTAATTAAGTAAAAAGTTCAAGGGCAAAATTGTAATTATAGAAAGATCTACCTGGAAAGGGTTAGAAATGCCCAAAAGTATTTCAGTCTCACATTCCATCAGTAAATAGAGAAAGTTATACTGGTTAATGTGGCATGATATAAAAATTTTATTAGGGCTCCAGACAGCAGATATTTATCTGATAGTCCAGAAGTTATCTAAAATTTTATCAAATTTTATAGACTTCAGATATAAGTGGGGGAATTGCAGGAAAGTGTGCCTTATAGTGTCAGATACCCTGGATCTAAAAGAACCCTAGAAGAAGTTCTGTATAAAAATTTATTCACATATTAGTGAATTTTGACGGGAGTTTAATAACACCCGTGATCCGATAATAGAACTTATCGGTATGTATGCCTGGATAGAATGAGATCAGATGACCTCATATATAGGCCCATAATGACTCCAAGGAGGGACCGAAACCCAGGGTACTAGTTTATCAGTAGAAGGGGCCAGTGTCCAGAAAAAGTATAAAATTATGAAAACACCCCTAGATGCCCAGATTGTACTATAGATGGATGAAGGGCATTTTGGTCATCTCAGATAGGCTAAAAATATGGGATATAGCCTAAGTATGATTATTTAGAGCCATTATAGGCCTTGAGGCAGTACAAAGAAGGGTGAAAAGATTATTTTACCGTTAGGGTCAATATAGTGCAAGAAAGGACACTAAGGGTATTTTAGTCATTTCCCAAGGGATCTATAATTAAGTTGTGGCCCAGTACAAGAATGTCAATGGTTGGAAGAATCTGGATACTGGATTCAAAGTCAGAAAGCATATTATGAAATCTCAGAAAAATTAGATCGATAAAACAATCCGATTTTTGGGGAATCGGACTGAGCCAGTACTGGATTAGACTGAAATTTTTCCAAAAGGTTCTCCCTCTAGAAATGGCGCCACATAACCCCTTTGAGGTGTCCCTTGTGATGTCATGGATGATGTCACAATTAGCTTTTTGGAAAAAGTTAAATCCAAGATTAAATGTGAGCCTTTAGATCAAATAGTGCACAAAGTAATATTGGCCATTGATTTTCCATGAATTTTTCTATAAATACCCCCTCAAATGAGTCTTGAAATGAGTCTTGAGGTGTTCCATGATTTAAAAAGGATTATGATGATGATTAGAAGACATAATAAAGGTTAAATGAGTCTTGAAGGAAGAAAGGGACCTAAATGAAAAATAGAAAAGGTTGAAGGCAAAAAGTTAAAGTAGAAACAAGATTTGGCCTAAAAGCAGTAATTTTTAAAAGTTTAGGCACCTAAATGTAATTATGGAAAAGTTTAACCAGAAAAGGCTTAGAACTGCCTGGAAATATTCTAGTCCCACATTTCATTAGTAAATAGAGAAAGTTATGCTAGTTAATCTAGCATAATACAGAAATTTTATTAGGGTATCAGATAGTGGATATTTATCTTATAGTTTAAAAGTTATCTGAAATTTTATCAGATCTCAAGGACCTCAAGTATAAGTGGAAAAGTTACAGGAAGGTGTGGCCCATGACATCAGATGTCATGAATCTGATAGAACCCCGGAAGAAGTTCTGTATGAAAAGTTATCCCCGTATTAGTGAATTTGGACGGGAGTTTGAAAACATCCATAATTCGATTATATAACTTAGCAGTAAGTAAGCCTGGATAGAATGAGCTCAGATGACCTCCTATATAGGCCCATGATGACGCCAAGGAGGGCCCAAAACCCATGATACCAGATCATCAGTAGAAGGGGCTAGTATCCAGGAAAAGAGCGAAATTATGAAAATGGCCCTGGATGACTATATTGTACCAGTGATGGATTGAGGGAATTTTGGTCATTCTAGACAAGCTAAAAACATGGGATATAGTATAAATATGATTAGTTAGAATCAGTATGAGTCTTGAGACTATATAAAGAGGGATAAAAGGACAATTATGCCGTTTGGGTTTATATAGTACAAGACGGTGAACCAAGGGTTCTGTTATTTGCCAGGGGATTTGTAATTAAGTGGTGGCCCAATACAAGAATTTCAATGATAGGAAAAATCCGGATATTGGATTTAAGGTCATAAAGCATCTTATGAAATCTAAGAAAAATTGGATTTATAAAACAGTCCAATTTTTGGGGAATTGGATTGAGCCATTACCGGATTCATGTAGCAATTTTTTCAGAAGTTTCTTCCTCTAGAAATGGAACCACCTAACCCCCATGAGTTGTCCCTTGTAATGTCATGGATGATGTCATAATTCTTCTTTTTGAAAAAGTTAAATCAAATATTAAATATGAGCATTTAAATTAAATAGTGGACAAAAGAAATCTTGGCCATTGATTTTCCATGAAATTTTCTATAAATACCCCCTTAAATCTGGTTCAAAATTGTAAGCTCATGAAACTTGGGGAAACTCTTACAAAATAGAAACTCAAGCCAAGACAGAAAAGATTCAAGATACTAAAGTTCAAGCAAGATAGAGATTAAAGGTAAGTAATCTCTCCTATCTTATTTTCCTTCGATTTAGGAGCTTAAACTTAGGGTTTTTGTAATATCCTTAATCTTCTGTACTGGTTCCTATGTACAGATTAAACGGAATATATGAGCTCTGTTTCAGGAAAAACATGTGTACCTTTATGTAAAGAAAAGGATTAAATTGCAAAAGAAAGGAAATTAAGGGACCTAAATGCAATTATGGAAAGTTTAAAGTTAGGAATGAAAGGAAGACAAAAATATGGGGTCTTAAAGTGTAATTTTAGCCAAATTAAGGGACTTAATTATAAAGAAGGAAAAGTTCCCTGGGGCTAAAGTATAATTAAAGAAAATAGGCCAGAAGTGATTTGCACCGCCCGACAGCATTTCAGTCCTAGATTCTACCAGAAGGTAGGGCAGGTGACGCCGGGTAACCAAGCCTAATATCGGAATTTTTGAAGACTCCAGATAGCCAGAAATGGACTGATCGTCCAAAAGTTATAAAAATTTATACCGGATACCCTAGATTTCAGATATAAGTGGCAAAATACAGGATGATGCGCCTTTATGGGCGGATATCGGGAAACTGACAGGATACCGATAGGAGGTCTGTAGGAAAAGTTATTCACAAAATAAAGAAATCCAGACGGAGTGTGAGGCCTCCGGGGATCCGGGTAGGAGATTTATCAGTATTTTTAAAGAGGCTGAATGCGATCGGATGACTTTGGTCAGATGACCGATATAACCCCCAAGGATGCCTGAACACAGTAGGACGCTATATCCGGGAAAAAGAGCCGGTGTCCGGAAAAGGTATATACTCGGTAAATAATAGTTAAAATATTCAATGAATTGTGTTAAAGGAAGATTCCTCGTAATGCGTGCCATACAGGTAATGGACCCAGGAAGCCCGAAAATGGCGCCATTAGAGGCCCAATAAGACTCTTGGACTGATAGGTGGGCCAGTGTCCAGCAGAACCCCAAAAAAGTGCGAAATTACGAAAATGCCCCTATGTTGTACAAAAAGGGCAGCAGATGAATATAGGGTATTCTGGTCATTTTGGACAGACCCAGAGGTCAAGACATGTCTAAATAAGGTTGACTAGAGCCAGTATAAGCTTTGACCGGGTCCAGAAAGGTGTGAAATGATGATTTTGCCCTTAGGGATTAAAATAGGACAAGATAGGGCACCAAGGGCATTTTGGTCATTTCGCAGGGGATCTGTAATTGAGTCTGGACCCAGTATTAAAAATTTAATGATATAAAGGGTCTAGATACTAAATGTGAGGTCAGTAGACATAAAAAGGATCTTCAGAAACATCAGATTTAGAAAACGGCACGTTTTTCGAGGCGATGGACCGGGCCGGTACCAGATTGGACCGAAAAGCTTCCAGAACCTCCAAATTTCGTCACATGAAGAATATGGGTGGTGAGGTGTCCCATGAGGTGTCCAGGGTGATGCAGTAAAAAGAATTAAAGAAAATAGGAAATTCCAGGAAAAACCAGGACCACATGTTCAGATGGCTTCAAAATTACAAGAATGCCATCCATTAAAGCTATAAATACCCCCTTCCCCTCCCATTTTATGCATCCCACGTTTTTGGCAAGAAAAGAGAGAGAAAGAAGAGAGAGAAGGAGAAAGAAAGAAAGAAAGGAAGTTCTGGTGGAGTTGGAAGTAGTAAGGAAGTTCTGAAGCTCTGCTTTTGAGGTAATAACTAATCCTAGCTCTTATGTAATGTCTTTGTGATTTGTTGTTTTGTTTGGTTGATTGTTGTCCTATATGTTATGCTTGAAGCTCTATTCCAATGCTATGATCATATGTTATTGAATATGGAAGCATGCAGCATACTTATCTATACACAGTCACAAGCAAGCACCGTCACTTTGCATTACATATTTTGTTATGATTGTTGTTACTGGGATTCTTTTGAATCTCATTCCCAAACATAACATTACAGGGGAAGTTCTATCAAAATAAAATTTGGAAATCTTAAGAGACGCCGGTAGGCTGCCGAAATTCTGACAACGAAGACGGAACAAAGAAAGGAACTGATACGTACTGTGTACGTAGTGCTGTCTAAGGAGGCTGGAAGTGAGTGGACCCAGCAGGTTCATCCAGTCTTTCCTGGGTACTACGTAGAATGGTAGTTCGCATAAGGGAATTACCGAATCGGTACAACATCGGTTACTTTCTAAAGAAGAATTGTAGCAGTTATGCTGCCGGTTGTTAGACAGAAAAGGATGTAATAAAATATGAGGGAGTTAATCATGCACTAATTTTATAACAGTTGATTATTTGATATTAATTGTTATCTGGCCTGTATGACTGATATGTGTTGGCTGTATGCTTGAGTATGTAAAGACTAAATGCTGAAAATAGGCTCGTGAACAGTAACTCGTGAAGACCCATTCATGTTTGATAAATCATTAAAAATAGTAAATGATTGAATTAATGTACGAAATTTTTAGGGTAAAAAGTAGACATACTAAGATTTAATTTGATATATAGAATGTCTAATTTGGATGTATACACGAAAAGATATAAATTGTTAAAGTTGGGACCAGAATGCTGGATTCAGGAGAAAGTCATTGGATGAACAGTAAGATTGAAACGTTGACCCACGTGAAATTTGTCAAGGATTGGTCAACCAATGATTTTTCCCTGAAATATATTTGAGTTAGCTTCATGTAGCAATTTGAACCACTTCATTTCGATTTTTATAGAATTAGTTATAAATTTTCAAAATCAGGTCACTCATCTGGAATTTGCCACAGTGAACAGTACTCGATATGAATAAAATTCCAGATTAAGTGTTTAGACTTCAATGACCCTGAAAGTGATTTGCACCGCCCGACAGCATTTCAGTCCCAGATTCTACCAAAAGGTAGGGCAGGTGACGCCGGGTAACCAAGCCTAATACCGGAATTTTTGAAGACTCCAGATAGCCAGAAATAGACTGATCGTCCAAAAGTTATAAAAATTTATACCGGATACCCTAGATTTCAGATATAAGTGGGAAAATACAGGATGATGCGCCTTTATGGGCGGATGTCGGGAAACTGACAGGATACCGATAGGAGGTCTGTAGGAAAAGTTATTCACAAAATAAAGAAATCCAGACGGAGTGTGAGGCCTCCGGGGATCCGGGTAGGAGATTTATCGGTATTTTTAAAGAGGCTGAATGCGATCGGATGACTTCGGTTAGATGACCGTTATAACCCCCAAGGATGCCTGAACACAGTAGGACGCTATATCCGGGAAAAAGAGCCGGTGTCCGGAAAAGGTATATACTCGGTAAATAATAGTTAAAATATTCAATGAATTGTGTTAAAGGAAGATTCCTCGTAATGCGTGCCATACAGGTAATGGACCCAGGAAGCCCGAAAATGGCGCCATTAGAGGCCCAATAAGACTCTTGGACTGATAGGTGGGCCAGTGTCCAGCAGAACCCCGGAAAAGTGCGAAATTACGAAAATGCCTCTATGTTGTACAAAAAGGGCAGCAGATGAATATAGGGTATTCTGGTCATTTTGGACAGACCCAGAGGTCAAGACATGTCTAAATAAGGTTGACTAGAGCCAGTATAAGCTTTGACCGGGTCCAGAAAGGTGTGAAATGATGATTTTGCCCTTAGGGATTAAAATAGGACAAGATAGGGCACCAAGGGCATTTTGGTCATTTTGTAGGGGATCTGTAATTGAGTCTGGACCCAGTATTAAAAATTTAATGATATAAAGGGTCTAGATACTAAATGTGAGGTCAGTAGACATAAAAAGGATCTTCAGAAACATCAGATTTAGAAAACGGCACGTTTTTCGAGGCGATGGACCGGGCTGGTACCAGATTGGACCGAAAAGCTTCCAGAACCTCCAAATTTCGTCACATGAAGAATATGGGTGGTGAGGTGTCCCATGAGGTGTCCAGGGTGATGCAGTAAAAAGAATTAAAGAAAATAGGAAATTCCAGGAAAAACCAGGACCACATGTTCAGATGGCTTCAAAATTACAAGAATGCCATCCATTAAAGCTATAAATACCCCCTTCCCCTCCCATTTTATGCATCCCACGTTTTTGGCAAGAAAAGAGAGAGAAAGAAGAGAGAGAAGGAGAAAGAAAGAAAGAAAGGAAGTTCTGGTGGAGTTGGAAGTAGTAAGGAAGTTCTGAAGCTCTGCTTTTGAGGTAATAACTAATCCTAGCTCTTATGTAATGTCTTTGTGATTTGTTGTTTTGTTTGGTTGATTGTTGTCCTATATGTTATGCTTGAAGCTCTATTCCAATGCTATGATCATATGTTATTGAATATGGAAGCATGCAGCATACTTATCTATACACAGTCACAAGCAAGCACCGTCACTTTGCATTACATATTTTGTTATGATTGTTGTTACTGGGATTCTTTTGAATCTCATTCCCAAACATAACATTACAGGGGAAGTTCTGTCAAAATAAAATTTGGAAATCTTAAGAGACGCCGGTAGGCTGCCGAAATTCTGACAACGAAGACGGAACAAAGAAAGGAACTGATACGTACTGTGTACGTAGTGCTGTCTAAGGAAGCTGGAAGTGAGTGGACCCAGCAGGTTCATCCAGTCTTTCCTGGGTACTACGTAGAATGGTAGTTCGCATAAGGGAATTACCGAATCGGTACAACATCGGTTACTTTCTAAAGAAGAATTGTAGCAGTTATGCTGCCGGTTGTTAGACAGAAAAGGATGTAATAAAATATGAGGGAGTTAATCATGCACTAATTTTATAACAGTTGATTATTTGATATTAATTGTTATCTGGCCTGTATGACTGATATGTGTTGGCTGTATGCTTGAGTATGTAAAGACTAAATGCTGAAAATAGGCTCGTGAACAGTAACTCGTGAAGACCCATTCATGTTTGATAAATCATTAAAAATAGTAAATGATTGAATTAATGTACGAAATTTTTAGGGTAAAAAGTAGACATACTAAGATTTAATTTGATATATAGAATGTCTAATTTGGATGTATACACGAAAAGATATAAATTGTTAAAGTTGGGACCAGAATGCTGGATTCAGGAGAAAGTCATTGGATGAACAGTAAGATTGAAACGTTGACCCACGTGAAATTTGTCAAGGATTGGTCAACCAATGATTTTTCCCTGAAATATATTTGAGTTAGCTTCATGTAGCAATTTGAACCACTTCATTTCGATTTTTATAGAATTAGTTATAAATTTTCAAAATCAGGTCACTCATCTGGAATTTGCCACAGTGAACAGTACTCGATATGAATAAAATTCCAGATTAAGTGTTTAGACTTCAATGACCCTGAAAGTGATTTGCACCGCCCGACAGCATTTCAGTCCCAGATTCTACCAAAAGGTAGGGCAGGTGACGCCGGGTAACCAAGCCTAATACCGGAATTTTTGAAGACTCCAGATAGCCAGAAATAGACTGATCGTCCAAAAGTTATAAAAATTTATACCGGATACCCTAGATTTCAGATATAAGTGGGAAAATACAGGATGATGCGCCTTTATGGGCGGATGTCGGGAAACTGACAGGATACCGATAGGAGGTCTGTAGGAAAAGTTATTCACAAAATAAAGAAATCCAGACGGAGTGTGAGGCCTCCGGGGATCCGGGTAGGAGATTTATCGGTATTTTTAAAGAGGCTGAATGCGATCGGATGACTTCGGTTAGATGACCGTTATAACCCCCAAGGATGCCTGAACACAGTAGGACGCTATATCCGGGAAAAAGAGCCGGTGTCCGGAAAAGGTATATACTCGGTAAATAATAGTTAAAATATTCAATGAATTGTGTTAAAGGAAGATTCCTCGTAATGCGTGCCATACAGGTAATGGACCCAGGAAGCCCGAAAATGGCGCCATTAGAGGCCCAATAAGACTCTTGGACTGATAGGTGGGCCAGTGTCCAGCAGAACCCCGGAAAAGTGCGAAATTACGAAAATGCCTCTATGTTGTACAAAAAGGGCAGCAGATGAATATAGGGTATTCTGGTCATTTTGGACAGACCCAGAGGTCAAGACATGTCTAAATAAGGTTGACTAGAGCCAGTATAAGCTTTGACCGGGTCCAGAAAGGTGTGAAATGATGATTTTGCCCTTAGGGATTAAAATAGGACAAGATAGGGCACCAAGGGCATTTTGGTCATTTTGTAGGGGATCTGTAATTGAGTCTGGACCCAGTATTAAAAATTTAATGATATAAAGGGTCTAGATACTAAATGTGAGGTCAGTAGACATAAAAAGGATCTTCAGAAACATCAGATTTAGAAAACGGCACGTTTTTCGAGGCGATGGACCGGGCCGGTACCAGATTGGACCGAAAAGCTTCCAGAACCTCCAAATTTCGTCACATGAAGAATATGGGTGGTGAGGTGTCCTATGAGGTGTCCCATGAGGTGTCCAGGGTGATGCAGTAAAAAGAATTAAAGAAAATAGGAAATTCCAGGAAAAACCAGGACCACATGTTCAGATGGCTTCAAAATTACAAGAATGCCATCCATTAAAGCTATAAATACCCCCTTCCCCTCCCATTTTATGCATCCCACGTTTTTGGCAAGAAAAGAGAGAGAAAGAAGAGAGAGAAGGAGAAAGAAAGAAAGAAAGGAAGTTCTGGTGGAGTTGGAAGTAGTAAGGAAGTTCTGAAGCTCTGCTTTTGAGGTAATAACTAATCCTAGCTCTTATGTAATGTCTTTGTGATTTGTTGTTTTGTTTGGTTGATTGTTGTCCTATATGTTATGCTTGAAGCTCTATTCCAATGCTATGATCATATGTTATTGAATATGGAAGCATGCAGCATACTTATCTATACACAGTCACAAGCAAGCACCGTCACTTTGCATTACATATTTTGTTATGATTGTTGTTACTGGGATTCTTTTGAATCTCATTCCCAAACATAACATTACAGGGGAAGTTCTATCAAAATAAAATTTGGAAATCTTAAGAGACGCCGGTAGGCTGCCGAAATTCTGACAACGAAGACGGAACAAAGAAAGGAACTGATACGTACTGTGTACGTAGTGCTGTCTAAGGAGGCTGGAAGTGAGTGGACCCAGCAGGTTCATCCAGTCTTTCCTGGGTACTACGTAGAATGGTAGTTCGCATAAGGGAATTACCGAATCGGTACAACATCGGTTACTTTCTAAAGAAGAATTGTAGCAGTTATGCTGCCGGTTGTTAGACAGAAAAGGATGTAATAAAATATGAGGGAGTTAATCATGCACTAATTTTATAACAGTTGATTATTTGATATTAATTGTTATCTGGCCTGTATGACTGATATGTGTTGGCTGTATGCTTGAGTATGTAAAGACTAAATGCTGAAAATAGGCTCGTGAACAGTAACTCGTGAAGACCCATTCATGTTTGATAAATCATTAAAAATAGTAAATGATTGAATTAATGTACGAAATTTTTAGGGTAAAAAGTAGACATACTAAGATTTAATTTGATATATAGAATGTCTAATTTGGATGTATACACGAAAAGATATAAATTGTTAAAGTTGGGACCAGAATGCTGGATTCAGGAGAAAGTCATTGGATGAACAGTAAGATTGAAACGTTGACCCACGTGAAATTTGTCAAGGATTGGTCAACCAATGATTTTTCCCTGAAATATATTTGAGTTAGCTTCATGTAGCAATTTGAACCACTTCATTTCGATTTTTATAGAATTAGTTATAAATTTTCAAAATCAGGTCACTCATCTGGAATTTGCCACAGTGAACAGTACTCGATATGAATAAAATTCCAGATTAAGTGTTTAGACTTCAATGACCCTGAAAGTGATTTGCACCGCCCGACAGCATTTCAGTCCCAGATTCTACCAAAAGGTAGGGCAGGTGACGCCGGGTAACCAAGCCTAATACCGGAATTTTTGAAGACTCCAGATAGCCAGAAATAGACTGATCGTCCAAAAGTTATAAAAATTTATACCGGATACCCTAGATTTCAGATATAAGTGGGAAAATACAGGATGATGCGCCTTTATGGGCGGATGTCGGGAAACTGACAGGATACCGATAGGAGGTCTGTAGGAAAAGTTATTCACAAAATAAAGAAATCCAGACGGAGTGTGAGGCCTCCGGGGATCCGGGTAGGAGATTTATCGGTATTTTTAAAGAGGCTGAATGCGATCGGATGACTTCGGTTAGATGACCGTTATAACCCCCAAGGATGCCTGAACACAGTAGGACGCTATATCCGGGAAAAAGAGCCGGTGTCCGGAAAAGGTATATACTCGGTAAATAATAGTTAAAATATTCAATGAATTGTGTTAAAGGAAGATTCCTCGTAATGCGTGCCATACAGGTAATGGACCCAGGAAGCCCGAAAATGGCGCCATTAGAGGCCCAATAAGACTCTTGGACTGATAGGTGGGCCAGTGTCCAGCAGAACCCCGGAAAAGTGCGAAATTACGAAAATGCCTCTATGTTGTACAAAAAGGGCAGCAGATGAATATAGGGTATTCTGGTCATTTTGGACAGACCCAGAGGTCAAGACATGTCTAAATAAGGTTGACTAGAGCCAGTATAAGCTTTGACCGGGTCCAGAAAGGTGTGAAATGATGATTTTGCCCTTAGGGATTAAAATAGGACAAGATAGGGCACCAAGGGCATTTTGGTCATTTTGTAGGGGATCTGTAATTGAGTCTGGACCCAGTATTAAAAATTTAATGATATAAAGGGTCTAGATACTAAATGTGAGGTCAGTAGACATAAAAAGGATCTTCAGAAACATCAGATTTAGAAAACGGCACGTTTTTCGAGGCGATGGACCGGGCCGGTACCAGATTGGACCGAAAAGCTTCCAGAACCTCCAAATTTCGTCACATGAAGAATATGGGTGGTGAGGTGTCCTATGAGGTGTCCCATGAGGTGTCCAGGGTGATGCAGTAAAAAGAATTAAAGAAAATAGGAAATTCCAGGAAAAACCAGGACCACATGTTCAGATGGCTTCAAAATTACAAGAATGCCATCCATTAAAGCTATAAATACCCCCTTCCCCTCCCATTTTATGCATCCCACGTTTTTGGCAAGAAAAGAGAGAGAAAGAAGAGAGAGAAGGAGAAAGAAAGAAAGAAAGGAAGTTCTGGTGGAGTTGGAAGTAGTAAGGAAGTTCTGAAGCTCTGCTTTTGAGGTAATAACTAATCCTAGCTCTTATGTAATGTCTTTGTGATTTGTTGTTTTGTTTGGTTGATTGTTGTCCTATATGTTATGCTTGAAGCTCTATTCCAATGCTATGATCATATGTTATTGAATATGGAAGCATGCAGCATACTTATCTATACACAGTCACAAGCAAGCACCGTCACTTTGCATTACATATTTTGTTATGATTGTTGTTACTGGGATTCTTTTGAATCTCATTCCCAAACATAACATTACAGGGGAAGTTCTGTCAAAATAAAATTTGGAAATCTTAAGAGACGCCGGTAGGCTGCCGAAATTCTGACAACGAAGACGGAACAAAGAAAGGAACTGATACGTACTGTGTACGTAGTGCTGTCTAAGGAAGCTGGAAGTGAGTGGACCCAGCAGGTTCATCCAGTCTTTCCTGGGTACTACGTAGAATGGTAGTTCGCATAAGGGAATTACCGAATCGGTACAACATCGGTTACTTTCTAAAGAAGAATTGTAGCAGTTATGCTGCCGGTTGTTAGACAGAAAAGGATGTAATAAAATATGAGGGAGTTAATCATGCACTAATTTTATAACAGTTGATTATTTGATATTAATTGTTATCTGGCCTGTATGACTGATATGTGTTGGCTGTATGCTTGAGTATGTAAAGACTAAATGCTGAAAATAGGCTCGTGAACAGTAACTCGTGAAGACCCATTCATGTTTGATAAATCATTAAAAATAGTAAATGATTGAATTAATGTACGAAATTTTTAGGGTAAAAAGTAGACATACTAAGATTTAATTTGATATATAGAATGTCTAATTTGGATGTATACACGAAAAGATATAAATTGTTAAAGTTGGGACCAGAATGCTGGATTCAGGAGAAAGTCATTGGATGAACAGTAAGATTGAAACGTTGACCCACGTGAAATTTGTCAAGGATTGGTCAACCAATGATTTTTCCCTGAAATATATTTGAGTTAGCTTCATGTAGCAATTTGAACCACTTCATTTCGATTTTTATAGAATTAGTTATAAATTTTCAAAATCAGGTCACTCATCTGGAATTTGCCACAGTGAACAGTACTCGATATGAATAAAATTCCAGATTAAGTGTTTAGACTTCAATGACCCTGAAAGTGATTTGCACCGCCCGACAGCATTTCAGTCCCAGATTCTACCAAAAGGTAGGGCAGGTGACGCCGGGTAACCAAGCCTAATACCGGAATTTTTGAAGACTCCAGATAGCCAGAAATAGACTGATCGTCCAAAAGTTATAAAAATTTATACCGGATACCCTAGATTTCAGATATAAGTGGGAAAATACAGGATGATGCGCCTTTATGGGCGGATGTCGGGAAACTGACAGGATACCGATAGGAGGTCTGTAGGAAAAGTTATTCACAAAATAAAGAAATCCAGACGGAGTGTGAGGCCTCCGGGGATCCGGGTAGGAGATTTATCGGTATTTTTAAAGAGGCTGAATGCGATCGGATGACTTCGGTTAGATGACCGTTATAACCCCCAAGGATGCCTGAACACAGTAGGACGCTATATCCGGGAAAAAGAGCCGGTGTCCGGAAAAGGTATATACTCGGTAAATAATAGTTAAAATATTCAATGAATTGTGTTAAAGGAAGATTCCTCGTAATGCGTGCCATACAGGTAATGGACCCAGGAAGCCCGAAAATGGCGCCATTAGAGGCCCAATAAGACTCTTGGACTGATAGGTGGGCCAGTGTCCAGCAGAACCCCGGAAAAGTGCGAAATTACGAAAATGCCTCTATGTTGTACAAAAAGGGCAGCAGATGAATATAGGGTATTCTGGTCATTTTGGACAGACCCAGAGGTCAAGACATGTCTAAATAAGGTTGACTAGAGCCAGTATAAGCTTTGACCGGGTCCAGAAAGGTGTGAAATGATGATTTTGCCCTTAGGGATTAAAATAGGACAAGATAGGGCACCAAGGGCATTTTGGTCATTTTGTAGGGGATCTGTAATTGAGTCTGGACCCAGTATTAAAAATTTAATGATATAAAGGGTCTAGATACTAAATGTGAGGTCAGTAGACATAAAAAGGATCTTCAGAAACATCAGATTTAGAAAACGGCACGTTTTTCGAGGCGATGGACCGGGCTGGTACCAGATTGGACCGAAAAGCTTCCAGAACCTCCAAATTTCGTCACATGAAGAATATGGGTGGTGAGGTGTCCCATGAGGTGTCCAGGGTGATGCAGTAAAAAGAATTAAAGAAAATAGGAAATTCCAGGAAAAACCAGGACCACATGTTCAGATGGCTTCAAAATTACAAGAATGCCATCCATTAAAGCTAT
This sequence comes from Leucaena leucocephala, assembly GCA_037074615.1. Lineage (NCBI taxonomy): Eukaryota > Viridiplantae > Streptophyta > Magnoliopsida > Fabales > Fabaceae > Leucaena > Leucaena leucocephala. The sequence goes on along the minus strand of CM073515.1, from coordinate 17,498,337 downwards.
AAATACCCCCTTCCCCTCCCATTTTATGCATCCCACGTTTTTGGCAAGAAAAGAGAGAGAAAGAAGAGAGAGAAGGAGAAAGAAAGAAAGAAAGGAAGTTCTGGTGGAGTTGGAAGTAGTAAGGAAGTTCTGAAGCTCTGCTTTTGAGGTAATAACTAATCCTAGCTCTTATGTAATGTCTTTGTGATTTGTTGTTTTGTTTGGTTGATTGTTGTCCTATATGTTATGCTTGAAGCTCTATTCCAATGCTATGATCATATGTTATTGAATATGGAAGCATGCAGCATACTTATCTATACACAGTCACAAGCAAGCACCGTCACTTTGCATTACATATTTTGTTATGATTGTTGTTACTGGGATTCTTTTGAATCTCATTCCCAAACATAACATTACAGGGGAAGTTCTGTCAAAATAAAATTTGGAAATCTTAAGAGACGCCGGTAGGCTGCCGAAATTCTGACAACGAAGACGGAACAAAGAAAGGAACTGATACGTACTGTGTACGTAGTGCTGTCTAAGGAAGCTGGAAGTGAGTGGACCCAGCAGGTTCATCCAGTCTTTCCTGGGTACTACGTAGAATGGTAGTTCGCATAAGGGAATTACCGAATCGGTACAACATCGGTTACTTTCTAAAGAAGAATTGTAGCAGTTATGCTGCCGGTTGTTAGACAGAAAAGGATGTAATAAAATATGAGGGAGTTAATCATGCACTAATTTTATAACAGTTGATTATTTGATATTAATTGTTATCTGGCCTGTATGACTGATATGTGTTGGCTGTATGCTTGAGTATGTAAAGACTAAATGCTGAAAATAGGCTCGTGAACAGTAACTCGTGAAGACCCATTCATGTTTGATAAATCATTAAAAATAGTAAATGATTGAATTAATGTACGAAATTTTTAGGGTAAAAAGTAGACATACTAAGATTTAATTTGATATATAGAATGTCTAATTTGGATGTATACACGAAAAGATATAAATTGTTAAAGTTGGGACCAGAATGCTGGATTCAGGAGAAAGTCATTGGATGAACAGTAAGATTGAAACGTTGACCCACGTGAAATTTGTCAAGGATTGGTCAACCAATGATTTTTCCCTGAAATATATTTGAGTTAGCTTCATGTAGCAATTTGAACCACTTCATTTCGATTTTTATAGAATTAGTTATAAATTTTCAAAATCAGGTCACTCATCTGGAATTTGCCACAGTGAACAGTACTCGATATGAATAAAATTCCAGATTAAGTGTTTAGACTTCAATGACCCTGAAAGTGATTTGCACCGCCCGACAGCATTTCAGTCCCAGATTCTACCAAAAGGTAGGGCAGGTGACGCCGGGTAACCAAGCCTAATACCGGAATTTTTGAAGACTCCAGATAGCCAGAAATAGACTGATCGTCCAAAAGTTATAAAAATTTATACCGGATACCCTAGATTTCAGATATAAGTGGGAAAATACAGGATGATGCGCCTTTATGGGCGGATGTCGGGAAACTGACAGGATACCGATAGGAGGTCTGTAGGAAAAGTTATTCACAAAATAAAGAAATCCAGACGGAGTGTGAGGCCTCCGGGGATCCGGGTAGGAGATTTATCGGTATTTTTAAAGAGGCTGAATGCGATCGGATGACTTCGGTTAGATGACCGTTATAACCCCCAAGGATGCCTGAACACAGTAGGACGCTATATCCGGGAAAAAGAGCCGGTGTCCGGAAAAGGTATATACTCGGTAAATAATAGTTAAAATATTCAATGAATTGTGTTAAAGGAAGATTCCTCGTAATGCGTGCCATACAGGTAATGGACCCAGGAAGCCCGAAAATGGCGCCATTAGAGGCCCAATAAGACTCTTGGACTGATAGGTGGGCCAGTGTCCAGCAGAACCCCGGAAAAGTGCGAAATTACGAAAATGCCTCTATGTTGTACAAAAAGGGCAGCAGATGAATATAGGGTATTCTGGTCATTTTGGACAGACCCAGAGGTCAAGACATGTCTAAATAAGGTTGACTAGAGCCAGTATAAGCTTTGACCGGGTCCAGAAAGGTGTGAAATGATGATTTTGCCCTTAGGGATTAAAATAGGACAAGATAGGGCACCAAGGGCATTTTGGTCATTTTGTAGGGGATCTGTAATTGAGTCTGGACCCAGTATTAAAAATTTAATGATATAAAGGGTCTAGATACTAAATGTGAGGTCAGTAGACATAAAAAGGATCTTCAGAAACATCAGATTTAGAAAACGGCACGTTTTTCGAGGCGATGGACCGGGCTGGTACCAGATTGGACCGAAAAGCTTCCAGAACCTCCAAATTTCGTCACATGAAGAATATGGGTGGTGAGGTGTCCTATGAGGTGTCCCATGAGGTGTCCAGGGTGATGCAGTAAAAAGAATTAAAGAAAATAGGAAATTCCAGGAAAAACCAGGACCACATGTTCAGATGGCTTCAAAATTACAAGAATACCATCCATTAAAGCTATAAATACCCCCTTCCCCTCCCATTTTATGCATCCCACGTTTTTGGCAAGAAAAGAGAGAGAAAGAAGAGAGAGAAGGAGAAAGAAAGAAAGAAAGGAAGTTCTGGTGGAGTTGGAAGTAGTAAGGAAGTTCTGAAGCTCTGCTTTTGAGGTAATAACTAATCCTAGCTCTTATGTAATGTCTTTGTGATTTGTTGTTTTGTTTGGTTGATTGTTGTCCTATATGTTATGCTTGAAGCTCTATTCCAATGCTATGATCATATGTTATTGAATATGGAAGCATGCAGCATACTTATCTATACACAGTCACAAGCAAGCACCGTCACTTTGCATTACATATTTTGTTATGATTGTTGTTACTGGGATTCTTTTGAATCTCATTCCCAAACATAACATTACAGGGGAAGTTCTGTCAAAATAAAATTTGGAAATCTTAAGAGACGCCGGTAGGCTGCCGAAATTCTGACAACGAAGACGGAACAAAGAAAGGAACTGATACGTACTGTGTACGTAGTGCTGTCTAAGGAGGCTGGAAGTGAGTGGACCCAGCAGGTTCATCCAGTCTTTCCTGGGTACTACGTAGAATGGTAGTTCGCATAAGGGAATTACCGAATCGGTACAACATCGGTTACTTTCTAAAGAAGAATTGTAGCAGTTATGCTGCCGGTTGTTAGACAGAAAAGGATGTAATAAAATATGAGGGAGTTAATCATGCACTAATTTTATAACAGTTGATTATTTGATATTAATTGTTATCTGGCCTGTATGACTGATATGTGTTGGCTGTATGCTTGAGTATGTAAAGACTAAATGCTGAAAATAGGCTCGTGAACAGTAACTCGTGAAGACCCATTCATGTTTGATAAATCATTAAAAATAGTAAATGATTGAATTAATGTACGAAATTTTTAGGGTAAAAAGTAGACATACTAAGATTTAATTTGATATATAGAATGTCTAATTTGGATGTATACACGAAAAGATATAAATTGTTAAAGTTGGGACCAGAATGCTGGATTCAGGAGAAAGTCATTGGATGAACAGTAAGATTGAAACGTTGACCCACGTGAAATTTGTCAAGGATTGGTCAACCAATGATTTTTCCCTGAAATATATTTGAGTTAGCTTCATGTAGCAATTTGAACCACTTCATTTCGATTTTTATAGAATTAGTTATAAATTTTCAAAATCAGGTCACTCATCTGGAATTTGCCACAGTGAACAGTACTCGATATGAATAAAATTCCAGATTAAGTGTTTAGACTTCAATGACCCTGAAAGTGATTTGCACCGCCCGACAGCATTTCAGTCCCAGATTCTACCAAAAGGTAGGGCAGGTGACGCCGGGTAACCAAGCCTAATACCGGAATTTTTGAAGACTCCAGATAGCCAGAAATAGACTGATCGTCCAAAAGTTATAAAAATTTATACCGGATACCCTAGATTTCAGATATAAGTGGGAAAATACAGGATGATGCGCCTTTATGGGCGGATGTCGGGAAACTGACAGGATACCGATAGGAGGTCTGTAGGAAAAGTTATTCACAAAATAAAGAAATCCAGACGGAGTGTGAGGCCTCCGGGGATCCGGGTAGGAGATTTATCGGTATTTTTAAAGAGGCTGAATGCGATCGGATGACTTCGGTCAGATGACCGTTATAACCCCCAAGGATGCCTGAACACAGTAGGACGCTATATCCGGGAAAAAGAGCCGGTGTCCGGAAAAGGTATATACTCGGTAAATAATAGTTAAAATATTCAATGAATTGTGTTAAAGGAAGATTCCTCGTAATGCGTGCCATACAGGTAATGGACCCAGGAAGCCCGAAAATGGCGCCATTAGAGGCCCAATAAGACTCTTGGACTGATAGGTGGGCCAGTGTCCAGCAGAACCCCGGAAAAGTGCGAAATTACGAAAATGCCTCTATGTTGTACAAAAAGGGCAGCAGATGAATATAGGGTATTCTGGTCATTTTGGACAGACCCAGAGGTCAAGACATGTCTAAATAAGGTTGACTAGAGCCAGTATAAGCTTTGACCGGGTCCAGAAAGGTGTGAAATGATGATTTTGCCCTTAGGGATTAAAATAGGACAAGATAGGGCACCAAGGGCATTTTGGTCATTTTGTAGGGGATCTGTAATTGAGTCTGGACCCAGTATTAAAAATTTAATGATATAAAGGGTCTAGATACTAAATGTGAGGTCAGTAGACATAAAAAGGATCTTCAGAAACATCAGATTTAGAAAACGGCACGTTTTTCGAGGCGATGGACCGGGCTGGTACCAGATTGGACCGAAAAGCTTCCAGAACCTCCAAATTTCGTCACATGAAGAATATGGGTGGTGAGGTGTCCCATGAGGTGTCCAGGGTGATGCAGTAAAAAGAATTAAAGAAAATAGGAAATTCCAGGAAAAACCAGGACCACATGTTCGGATGGCTTCAAAATTACAAGAATGCCATCCATTAAAGCTATAAATACCCCCTTCCCCTCCCATTTTATGCATCCCACGTTTTTGGCAAGAAAAGAGAGAGAAAGAAGAGAGAGAAGGAGAAAGAAAGAAAGAAAGGAAGTTCTGGTGGAGTTGGAAGTAGTAAGGAAGTTCTGAAGCTCTGCTTTTGAGGTAATAACTAATCCTAGCTCTTATGTAATGTCTTTGTGATTTGTTGTTTTGTTTGGTTGATTGTTGTCCTATATGTTATGCTTGAAGCTCTATTCCAATGCTATGATCATATGTTATTGAATATGGAAGCATGCAGCATACTTATCTATACACAGTCACAAGCAAGCACCGTCACTTTGCATTACATATTTTGTTATGATTGTTGTTATTGGGATTCTTTTGAATCTCATTCCCAAACATAACATTACAGGGGAGGTTCTGTCAAAATAAAATTTGGAAATCTTAAGAGACGCTGGTAGGCTGCCGAAATTCCGACAATGAAGACAGAACAAAGAAAGGAACTGATACGTACTGTGTACGTAGTGCTGTCTAAGGAGGCTGGAAGTGAGTGGACCCAGCAGGTTCATCCAGTCTTTCCTGGGTACTACGTAGAATGGTAGTTCGCATAAGGGAATTACCGAATCGGTACAACATCGGTTACTTTCTAAAGAAGAATTGTAGCAGTTATGCTGCCGGTTGTTAGACAGAAAAGGATGTAATAAAATATGAGGGAGTTAATCATGCACTAATTTATAACAGTTGATTATTTGATATTAATTGTTATCTGGCCTGTATGACTGATATGTGTTGGCTGTATGCTTGAGTATGTAAAGACTAAATGCTGAAAATAGGCTCAGTGAACATTAACTCGTGAAGACCCATTCATGTTTGATAAATCATTAAAAATAGTAAATGATTGAATTAATGTACGAAATTTTTAGGGTAAAAAGTAGACATACTAAGATTTAATTTGATATATAGAATGTCTAATTTGGATGTATACACGAAAAGATATAAATTGTTAAAGTTGGGACCAGAATGCTGGATTCAGGAGAAAGTCATTGGATGAACAGTAAGATTGAAACGTTTACCCACGTGAAATTTGTCAAGGATTGGTCAACCAATGATTTTTTCCTGAAATATATTTGAGTTAGCTTCATGTAGCAATTTGAACCACTTCATTTCGATTTTTATAGAATTAGTTATAAATTTTCAAAATCAGGTCACTCATCTGGAATTTGCCACAGTGAACAGTACTCGATATGAATAAAATTCCAGATTAAGTGTTTAGACTTCAATGACCCTGAAAGTGGTTTAAGTGCTACTGAATGGTCCCTAAGATGTATAAATATAAGGATGTGACATTTTGGTATCAAAGCAAAGGATTCTGGCTTAAGAAATGCTCTGAATAGATGATTTATAGAAAGATATACCATGATAAAGCCGTCATAATTGACACTAAGTAGTGTTTGCAGGATGGCTAGACATAGATTTGGGTCTGAAACTACGGTAAACCAATGGGAATTAAGACCAGAGGTCTCTAGTTTAGATAGTTCAGAAGAAGAGATAGTAAGCAATGATTCTGACCTCTGGACACCTCCAGTAGCTGGTGATTCTGAGGAGGATAGTTCCTGGATAGGATCAAACTTTCCAATTGATGATCAGGAAGTGATGATAACAGAAGGCCCTATTCCTGCCATTTCCATATGTGCGATACCCTTGAATATAACAGACAGTTCAGGGTCCAGCCAAGTACGTGTTCAGAGTAATGCGCCAGGTTCCAGTAGGCCCGAAGTGACTCTGGTAGAAATGTATTTGGTAGGTTTAATCGTAAGAATGGTCCCAGGGAGGAACCTGAGTAGAGAGCAACTTGAGAGCTCGGTAGCATTAGCCCGACAACTATACGAGTTGAGGCAGACCCTGTTCGAAAACATAGATCAAGATTATTCGGTCTACGAGGAGTTTATCACAAGGGTGAAAGCCATATATCAAGCCTGGGATTCAAATGTGTTAACCATGGGGTTTTGGCTAGAAATTATGAATGACGTATTGCCGAAGACTCCTACCTGGAGATCGGAGTTGGACCAGTATTTTGATAGAGAATCATATTGTACCATATCCGACTGGATCTACCTAGTAGAAGAATACATTAGAATAAAGTTTAAGAAAATTAGAGTATAAAAGACTAGAATGGTACTGTGATATGTACATATATTCTGTATGTATATTATGTGTGAAATGAAATTTATTGTATTTCCTTCTGTTTTTAAGTATAACAAAATGGTACGAACAAGGAGAACTATTCTAGCTGAGGAACCCCGAGAGGCTGGAAACCTTAATCAAATGATTCTAGAACGATTAGAACAGCAACAAAAGATGATAGAAGAAATAAGAGCTGCTCAAGCACGAAATGAACAAGACAGAGATGCTGCCATAGCCGCGGCAGTAGCAGCAGCTGTAAATAATTTAAGACCGCCAGAGCCTTCAGGAGCAACTAGTAGAGAACCTGAAGAAGTACCACAGCAAGCAGAACAGCCCCAGAGAAGGGTTGAATCAAGGGAGGAGGCAGTTGGCATCCAACAATGGATGGTGCGATTTTGCAAACACAATCCTCCCATATTCGAAGGGACATTTGAAGTACATGTAGCAGAAAATTGGGTCAGCAGATTAGAGAAGATCTTTAAGGTCCTCGACTGCCCGACTGAAACCAAGGCCCAAATGGCCATCTATCAATTGGAAAAGGATGCGGATAGATGGTGGAAGAATACAGAGTTACTTCTCCAAGCAAGAGATATTCCAGTTACCTGGGAAGTATTTCTTGAGCAATTTTATGAGAAATATTTCCCTCAATCTGTCAGAGATGAAAGGGAGGCTGAATTCCTTGTGCTAAGGCAAGGAGAAAAAGAAGCTTTTGATGAATATTTGGCCAAGTTCATCCGGCTATCTCAATATTCAACTTACCTACGCCAAGTGGATGACGAACGCTGGATGACAGAAAGAATGATTCGAGGGCTGAATTCTATGTTAAAGGAGAAGTTAACTCCCCAACAATACAGCCAGTTCAATAAGACTGTGGAAGCATGTTGAATCGTTGAGAACAGCATGAATCATAGAATGCTGTCCAGATCTGGGAGTAAAGATCAAGCGACTCCTGATAAGGCCGGACGGAATCAAGAAGCGGCCAGTGGGAGCGGCTATAAGAAAAGAAAGCGCCCGTGGCAGACCAAGAGGCCTAATAAGGGAAATTTTCGCGGAAGATCCAATAACAGGGATCCGAAGGCCCCAGTATGTGAAAAGTGTGGAAAGAATCATGGTGACAGACCATGTTTGATGGGCCAGAATGTATGCTACACCTGCGGAAAGCCCGGACATTTTTCCAGAGAATGTCCTCAAGCTATAACTGATCCAAGGCCAAGGACGGCGGGACGAGTGTTTGCACTCACTAGAGAGGATGCTCAGCGATCATCTGAGATGATCCAAGGTACAATCCATCTCAATGATCATGTTGTGACTGCCCTATTTGATTCGGGTGCAAGTCATTCCTTTATATCTTATGAATGTGCTAAATGCCTAGGCCTTCTGATAAGCAAGTTATGTTATGATATACAGGTGAAAACCCCACCAATGCTAGGGTGATCACATCTGATGCCTGTCTAAATAGTGTGGTGCGTTATGAGCACTGTAGTACCACCCTGGACCTGATCTGTATGCCTTTCCAGGAGATTGAAGTCATACTCGGTTTAAATTGGTTATCCTCCAATAATGTGATGTTGGACTGCAGAAACAAGACCCTAGTTCTTGGTCCAAAGATCACTGATCGGAGCTTAGAAGTACAACTGAACTTCGTGACAGAGGCTCAGGCAGAAAAATGTCTACGGAAAGGATGTCAGGGATATGTGGTATTCTTTTCTGTTCAAACAGAAGTGGAGAAAGGCATCGAGGAGGTTCCTGTAGTTAATGAATTTCCTGAAGTCTTTCCAAAGGAGATTCAGGGATTGCCTTCGGAGCATGAAGTGGAGTTTGCGATCGACATTGTACCTAGAGCTGGACCAGTATCAAAAGCCCCATACAGGATGGCTCCCAACGAAATGATGGAACTGAAGAAGCAAATTGAGGAGCTATTGGAGAAAGGTTTTATACGACCCAGTGTATCGCCATGGAGTGCTCCAGTACTGTTCGTCAAGAAGAAAGATGGTAGCTTAAGGCTGTGCATTGACTACAGGGAATTAAATAAGCTTACAGTTAAGAACAAGTATCCTCTTCCCAGAATTGATGACCTGCTAGATCAATTGGCAGGAGCGAGCTTATTCTCCAAGATTGACTTGAGATCTGGCTACCATCAACTAAGGGTCAAGCCAGATGATATTCCAAAGACGGTGTTCAGAACGCGCTACGGACATTTTGAATTTTTGGTGATGCCTTTTGGACTAACCAATGCACCTGCTATTTTCATGGACTATATGAACCGGATTTTCAGGCCTTATCTAGATCAGTTCATTGTGGTCTTTATTGATGATATTCTGGTGTACTCTAAATCTCCAGAGGAGCATGAAAGGCATTTGAGGATTGTTCTTGGTATCCTTAAAGAGAAGAAGCTCTATGCTAAGCTGAGTAAGTGCGAGTTTTGGCTTTCAGAAGTCAAATTTCTCAGTCATGTCATATCCCGAGACGGGGTAGCTGTAGATCCTAGCAAAGTTAAAGCAGTTTTGAGCTGGGAACAGCCAAGGACAGTGACAGAAATTAGAAGTTTTCTCGGCTTAGCAGGGTACTACAGACAATTCATTCAAGACTTTTCTCGAATTGCCTTACCACTTACCAAGCTGACCAGAAAGAATCAGCAGTTTAAGTGGGATGAGAAGTGCGAGGCTAGCTTCTAGCAGTTGAAGCAGAGATTAACGACTACTCCCGTGCTGATTATTCCAGACCCAACTCAGACTTATGTAATCTATACTGATGCTAGCAAGCAGGGCCTGGGATGTGTGCTTATGCAGCAAGGTCGAGTAGTAGCCTACGCCTCTTGGCAGTTAAAGCCACATGAAGAGAATTATCCCACTCATGATCTGGAGCTTGCGGCGGTGGTCTATGCCCTGAAGATATGGAGGCACTATTTATACGGAGCAACGATAGAGTTGTTTTGCGACCACAAAAGCCTGAAGTATCTGCAGGATCAGAAAGAGCTGAACATGAGGCAGCGGCGATGGATGGAATTGTTAAAAGATTATGACTTCCAGATTAAATACCATCCAGGAAAAGCCAATGTGGTAGCTGATGCCCTGAGTAGAAAGGTGGTGCAGGTTGCATACATGATGATCAAGGAATTGGAACTGATAGAAGATACGCGCGACTGGAGCCCTCTATATCAAATGCAACTGACAGAGAATCCTTTTGGAGGAGTTCATGTCAGAACTTGCATAGAAGATGAGATCAAAGAGGCTCAGGAGCAGGATAAGCTCGCAGCAATATTCAAAGACAAGCTGGAGAAAGGGAAGACAAGGGATTTTGAGATGTCCCCAGACGGATTGCTACAGTTTAGGGGAAAACCCTATATCCCAAATGTTGGGGGATTAAGGGAAAGAATTCTGGAGGAAGCACATAAAAGCCGATATACAGTACATCCAGGTATGACCAAAATGTACCATGATGTTAAAAGATTATTCTGGTGGCCTGGACTGAAGAAAGATGTTGTAGCTTACGTATCTAAGTGCTTAACTTGCCAGAAAGTGAAAGTTGAACATCAAAAACCAGCAGGAACGTTGCAGCCTTTAGATATTCCTGAGTGGAAATGGGATGGGATTGCCATGGACTTTGTGGAAGGACTACCCTTGACACCAAGTAGACATGATGCGGTTTGGGTAGTAATCGATCGACTGACAAAGTCAGCACATTTCCTGGCAATCAATAAGAGAGATTCTCTAGAAAAGCTGGCAAAGCTGTATATAAAGGAGATCGTTAGGCTCCATGGTATCCCAAGCAGCATTGTGTCTGATAGAGATCCACGATTTACTTCAAATTTCTGGAGGGCTCTACAGGAAGAAATGGGCACTACTCTCAGATTCAGTACAGCTTATCATCCTCAGACAGATGGTCAATCTGAAAGAACAATACAGACGTTAGAGGATATGCTGAGAGCATGTGTCCTAGATTTCAAAGGCAGCTGGGATATCCATTTACCCCTTATAGAGTTTGCATATAACAATGGTTATCAGGCCAGTATACAGATGGCACCTTTTGAAGCACTCTATGGACGAAAATGTAGATCCCCCTTATGCTGGCTAGAGTTGAGCGAGAGAAGAATGCTTAGTCCGGATATAGTGGATCAAACTGCAGAACAAGTTGCGGTAATTAGAAAACAATTGTTGACGGCTCAAAGCAGACAGAAGAGCTATGCAGATGTCAGAAGGAAGCCGTTGGAATTTGAAGAAGGAGAACATGTATTCCTTAAGTTAACTCCAACCACAGGAGCCGGACGATCGATTAAGGTGAAAAAGTTGCATCCAAGATATATCGGGCCATTCCAGATTCTCTCAAAGATAGGAGCAGTAGCCTACGAGTTAGCTCTTCCTCCAAATCTCAGCCAGATACATGATGTGTTCCATGTTTCCCAATTAAAGAAGTATATTCCAGATCCATCTCATGTGATAGAGCAAGATGAGGTTACACTGCGAGATGACTTGACCTATGAGGTTGGACCGGTGCGAATTGCTGATAGAAAAGTCAAGCAGTTGCGGAATAAGAAGATTCCTTTAGTTAAAGTGATCTGGAAAGGTTTGACTGAACAAGAGGCTACATGGGAAACAGAAGAAAAGATGAGAGAAAAGTACCCTGAATTATTGGTATAGGATAGATGTAATGTAAATTTCGGGGACGAAATTTATTTTTAGGGGGAGAGAAATGTAATATCCTTAATCTTCTGTACTGGTTCCTATGTACAGATTAAACGGAATATATGAGCTCTGTTTCAGGAAAAACATGTGTACCTTTATGTAAAGAAAAGGATTAAATTGCAAAAGAAAGGAAATTAAGGGACCTAAATGCAATTATGGAAAATTTAAAGTTAGGAATGAAAGGAAGACAAAAATATGGGGTCTTAAAGTGTAATTTTAGCCAAATTAAGGGACTTAATTATAAAGAAGGAAAAGTTCCCTGGGGCTAAAGTATAATTAAAGAAAATAGGCCAGAAGTGATTTGCACCGCCCGACAGCATTTCAGTCCCAGATTCTACCAGAAGGTAGGGCAGGTGATGCCGGGTAACCAAGCCTAATACCGGAATTTTTGAAGACTCCAGATAGCCAGAAATGGATTGATCGTCCAAAAGTTATAAAAATTTATACCGGATACCCTAGATTTCAGATATAAGTGGGAAAATACAGGATGATGCGCCTTTATGGGCGGATGTCGGGAAACTGACAGGATACCGATAGGAGGTCTGTAGGAAAAGTTATTCACAAAATAAAGAAATCCAGACGGAGTGTGAGGCCTCCGGGGATCCGAGTAGGAGATTTATCGGTATTTTTAAAGAGGCTGAATGCGATCGGATGACTTCGGTCAGATGACCGTTATAACCCCCAAGGATGCCTGAACACAGTAGGACGCTATATCCGGGAAAAAGAGCCGGTGTCCGGAAAAGGTATATACTCGGTAAATAATAGTTAAAATATTCAATGAATTGTGTTAAAGGAAGATTCCTCGTAATGCGTGCCATACAGGTAATGGACCCAGGAAGCCCGAAAATGGCGCCATTAGAGGCCCAATAAGACTCTTGGACTGATAGGTGGGCCAGTGTCCAGCAGAACCCCGGAAAAGTGCGAAATTACGAAAATGCCCCTATGTTGTACAAAAAGGGCAGCAGATGAATATAGGGTATTCTGGTCATTTTGGACAGACCCAGAGGTCAAGACATGTCTAAATAAGGTTGACTAGAGCTAGTATAAGCTTTGACCGGGTCCAGAAAGGTGTGAAATGATGATTTTGCCCTTAGGGATTAAAATAGGACAAGATAGGGCACCAAGGGCATTTTGGTCATTTTGCAGGGGATCTGTAATTGAGTCTGGACCCAGTATTAAAAAGTTAATGATATAAAGGGTCTAGATACTAAATGTGAGGTCAGTAGACATAAAAAGGATCTTCAGAAACATCAGATTTAGAAAACGGCACGTTTTTCGAGGCGATAGACCGGGCCGGTACCAGATTGGACCAGAAAGCTTCCAGAACCTCCAAATTTCGTCACATGAAGAATATGGGTGGTGAGGTGTCCTATGAGGTGTCCCATGAGGTGTCCAGGGTGATGCAGTAAAAAGAATTAAAGAAAATAGGAAATTCCAGGAAAAACCAGGACCACATGTTCAGATGGCTTCAAAATTACAAGAATGCCATCCATTAAAGCTATAAATACCCCCTTCCCCTCCCATTTTATGCATCCCACGTTTTTGGCAAGAAAAGAGAGAGAAAGAAGAGAGAGAAGGAGAAAGAAAGAAAGAAAGGAAGTTCTGGTGGAGTTGGAAGTAGTAAGGAAGTTCTGAAGCTCTGCTTTTGAGGTAATAACTAATCCTAGCTCTTATGTAATGTCTTTGTGATGTGTTGTTTTGTTTGGTTGATTGTTGTCCTATATGTTATGCTTGAAGCTCTATTCCAATGCTATGATCATATGTTATTGAATATGGAAGCATGCAGCATACTTATCTATACACAGTCACAAGCAAGCACCGTCACTTTGCATTACATATTTTGTTATGATTGTTGTTACTGGGATTCTTTTGAATCTCATTCCCAAACATAACATTACAGGGGAGGTTCTGCCAAAATAAAATTTGGAAATCTTAAGAGACGCCGGTAGGCTGCCAAAATTCCGACAACGAAGACGGAACAAAGAAAGGAACTGATACGTACTGTGTACGTAGTGCTGTCTAAGGAGGCTGGAAGTGAGTGGACCCAGCAGGTTCATCCAGTCTTTCCTGGGTACTACGTAGAATGGTAGTTCGCATAAGGGAATTACCGAATCGGTACAACATCGGTTACTTTCTAAAGAAGAATTGTAGCAGTTATACTGCCGGTTGTTAGACAGAAAAGGATGTAATAAAATATGAGGGAGTTAATCATGCACTAATTTATAACAATTGATTATTTGATATTAATTGTTATCTGGCCTGTATGACTGATATGTGTTGGCTGTATGCTTGAGTATGTAAAGACTAAATGCTAAAAATAGGCTCAGTGAACAGTAACTCGTGAAGACCCATTCATGTTTGATAAATCATTAAAAATAGTAAATGATTGAATTAATGTACGAAATTTTTAGGGTAAAAAGTAGACATACTAAGATTTAATTTGATATATAGAATGTCTAATTTGGATGTATACATGAAAAGATATAAATTGTTAAAGTTGGGACCAGAATGCTGGATTCAGGAGAAAGTCATTGGATGAACAGTAAGATTGAAACGTTTACCCACGTGAAATTTTTCAAGGATTGGTCAACCAATGATTTTTCCCTGAAATATATTTGAGTTAGCTTCATGTAGCAATTTGAACCACTTCATTTCGATTTTTATAGAATTAGTTATAAATTTTCAAAATCAGGTCACTCATCTGGAATTTGCCACAGTGAACAGTACTCGATATGAATAAAATTCCAGATTAAGTGTTTAGACTTCAATGACCCTGAAAGTGGTTTAAGTGCTACTGAATGGTCCCTAAGATGTATAAATATAAGGATGTGACAGTTTTCATAGAAGAAATTTGAGTTATATTTAAGGTGTTGTGCTGCCTAAAAACCTTAGATGAAAGGGAAAAGAAGAAATTAAAGTTAGAGACATATGATTGAAGCTTAAACAAGCTAGTTAAATGGTTGGTTGCTGAATCAAGTTGATATTCTTGAACTTTGCCATGGTTGAACCTATTTGGTCTGTACTGTTCATGAGGGAAGGAAATGGAATTTCAATGATTTAATGCTTCCATTGAATTTATATGATGATTTTGTGTAGGATTGGAAAGGTTTTGAACCTTGGAAGCATTGACATTCCAGATTATAGTTTTTGAAATTCTTCTCTATTACTGTTCACTCGCATGAACAGTGATTTGAATTTCATGATTTTGATGCTTCCAATGGTTTTAAAATGAAAGTTCTGTGGGATAAAATAGAGAAACAAGTATGGGAAGCATTAGAATCAAAATGAAAATTTTTGAAGGAATTATGTGTATGTTTCGGTTCTATACAGTAGGCCATGAAGGAGCTGGAATTTCATGATCCTAAGCTCATAAATGGATTCAAAACATGAAATTGTGTAGGGTAAATTCAAGACATCAATTGATTCAAAGACCAAGCCCATTAGTTAAGATTAAGGATAGTTAATAAGATTAATGTTCAAGAGGAAGTTATGTTAGCTAAAGTGAGTTTAATGCTCAAGGAAATTAGATGATGATGGATGAATGGTTATGTGATGTTAGGTATTGATGGATATGCTCCAAAAGAGGCAGACACATCCAAAAGAAGTGAGAAGAAAGAAGCAAGATAAAATGGAAGAGAGTCAAGTATATGAGGTAGTAAACTTATCCTAAACTTGTATGCACTGAATGTTATGCTTGAATGTGCTATGGCTTTGTTGAATTGTGTTGCATATGTGCTTATGTATGAAGCTCTGTTTCTATGATTACTTTGTCTAATGGTATTTCATATGTTACATGGAAGCATACACATTACACAATGTTAACACTTTCACAAGCAAGCAAAAAGTATTTACATTAATGCATGCATTGTTTAATACCGTTTGCCACTGAGATTTTTCCAGAAATCTCATCCTTTTCCATGTAATCCCAATCCCATAGGTTTATGAATGATGAAAGAGGATGATGAAGCATGAAGAGAAATTAGGGATTTGATAGTATATATGTTATGTGATTATTTGTTATATGTAAAGTTGCTATATGACCAATGTAAATAGTGATGATCGTGATGTAATGAAAAGTAGTAAATGATGAGATAAATTTATGAAATGTTATAGACATCTATTTAACATGACAAGCTTTGTTTTGACATCAAGAACGCCTTATTTGGATGTTTGTACAAAGAGAACAAATTTTCTAAAGTAAGGGACCAGAATTTGTTTTTAGAATTTTTGACCAAATGAACAGTAATTTTTTATGAATAAACTGAATTAATTAACTAAGCATTTGGTCTGGAAATTATTTTTCCCTTAAATTTCAAGATGTTATCTTCATGTCACTTTTTGAACTACTTCATTTTGATTTTTCTAGAATTAATTATGATTTTTTGAAGTTCGTTACATAATCTAGAATACCATATGAACATTAACCCGAGAAAGAGTAAAATTTCTGATTTGGCTAATGGACTTACAAGGTCTTATAAGTGGTTCTAAATGCTACTGAATGGTTCCTAAGACGTATGAAAGTAAGGATGTTTCAAAACTCTCTTAATAGAGTAGATAAATAGAGTAAAACAGAAATACAGATCATTGAGTGTAATCAAAGTGCAATATATGCATTCGTTGTATCTTCTTATATTTTTTCAACTTCTTCAACTTTCTTATTTTTGCTTCTTCTTTTATACTTCATTCTTCATAATTCCGTTGAAGTAGCCATTAATGAATATAGTCATTATTTTCTGATGTGTGCATCTAATGCTTTTGGCTCTTTTGTTGATCCCTTTATTTGATCTTGTCTTAGCCTATACATGACCTTGAAATATGCTTTAGTGAAGATATATAATCATTATAAAGATAAAGCAAAATACCCTTGGTGTCATTTCTTGCACTAAATTGACCCTAAGGGTAAAATTGTCTTTTCACCCTTCTTTGTACTGCCTCAAGGCCTATACTGGCTCTAAATAATCATACTTCGGCTATATCCCATGTTTTCAGCCTATCCCAGATGACCAAAATGCCCTCCATCTATCTTTGGTACAATCTAGGCATCTAGGGGCATTTTCGTAATTTTATACCTTTTCTAGACACTGGCCCCTTCTACTGATAAACTGGTACCTTGGGTTTTGGGCCCTCCTTGGAGTCATCATGGGCCTATATATGAGGTCATATGATCTCATTCTATCCAGATTTATATACCGATAAATTCCATTATCAGATCACGGGTGTTGTCGAACTCCCGACAAAATTCACTAATATGTGAATAACTTTTTATACAGAACTTCTTTCGGGATTCTATCAGATCTAGGACATCTGACACTATAGGGCACACTTTCCTATAATTTCCCACCTATATCTGAAGTCCATGAAATCTGATAAAATTTTAGATAACTTTCAGACTGTCAGATAAATATCTACTGTCTGGATCCCTAATAAAATTTCTGTATCATGCTAGATTGACCAGCTTATCTTCCTCTATTTACTGATGGAATATGGGACTGAAATAATTCCAGACAGTTCTAACCCTTTTCGGACTGACCTTTCTATAATTACAATTTTGCCCTTGAACTTTTTACTTAACTACATTTAAGTCCCATAACTTTTAGAAATTACTACTTTTGGCTTAACTTTTGTTTCTACTCTAACATTTGCCCTTTAAACTTTTCTAATTTTTGTGTAGGTCCCTTTCTTCCTTCAAGACTCATTTAACCTCTATTATTTCTTCTTATCATCATCATAATCCTTCCCAAACCTCTTTCCTCTATCAGTATTATACAGATAGGGAAAAATTAGAATATGATATTTCTACCCCCTTAAAATAAATTTCGTCCTCGAAATTTACTCAACACCTCAATCAAGGATTGGGATAGCTATCTCTTATCTTTTATCTTGACATCTTAGCAAAGTACTTTTCATATCCCCAATTCTTCATATATTTACTATGATCATTCTTCTGTTCTGAATCAATTCAATCAGAGTTGAACTCCAGTTCATTCTATTACTTACTTTCTTGCCATGCATATATCTACATATGGATTTCTCATCATACTATACTTGTGAGTAATGTCCATTTCTTTCAAATTAAACTCTCTCATATACTACCATACTTTGGAGTTTCTGTTAACGATTCATCATACTTCTTAGAGCAATTACTCATTATTGCTCATCTGGGTATCTAGCGGAATTCTCTGAACATCCGCAAAACTTTATCTCTCATTTTCATATCATCATACTTCTCATCATCTTTAATAACTCATCATAATATATAGAGAGGATTTATGTCAGATCTAACATGCATATAGGAGCATATAGGAGCACATAGGACTTATATTAGAGAGGACTCATTTTCGTTGCTTCACTACTAAATAGGAGCATATAGGAGCATGTACTCTAACATGCATAATGCCTGGCCAATATATTACAGGACTACATTCCTGCCCATGAATGCAAAGCTCTAACATTGGAGCTCAAGCATTCCTTCTCTTAATATGCACAGCTCTAACACTCGGAGCTTGCATAACTCTAACACTCAGAGTTTGCACTGCTCGAACATTCAGAGCTTTAGCATATTCTATAAATATAACATAATGCCTGGCATTTCATGCAAGGAGTGAAAGCTCTCACTTGCTCCTTCATCTGTAACTTATCATTCAAACATCTTATCCCTTTCAAAAATAGAGCCTCTCAATCTATTCACAAGGCTTGCTATAAAGCTACTTTATATCGTACTTATTAATACATATTTCTCATAACATATTTCATTATGTACTCTTCATAGCATTTCCCATTTCGTATCTTTCATGCCATAACATGGCATATCTGGCCAAATCTAGCTATATCATAGTCTATATTTTAAATCCATTTCATTTGGACTTGACATAAGGGTTCTAGTCTTTTACTGTTCACAACCAATTCTAGCTTTTCATAGCTCTTTCTATCATTTTATATAGCTTTGTGCATATATGCCAATTTCTCTTTCATTTCTACCTTTTTCTATCACTTCCCGGGGGTCACCCATCATTGGGCTACTCTTGCCTGAGCACGCTTAACTGAAAAGTGCAGATATAAATCTGAAACACTAGTGTTAATAGACTCTAATCCTGGTACTTTACTATCTTAGACCCATCTTATACTATCTCTCTTGGGTCTATCTAGCCTTCTCATCTCTTTATCCTCATCTGGAGGATCTATTTACCTTTTATTCTTATTCTTTGTAATTTTATCGTAAGGATCTCTTTATTCTCATTTGAGCCTTTCTCATATCTTATGAAATATTCTTATAAATCCTTAGGACTCAGGACTAATAACTTTAACTTTGATCACTTAGTTCTTGTTATGTGTAAGGTGATTCTGAGTTCAGTCCCTGATAGTAATAAGGATATCTGAAACTAGTATAATGGGTACTCTTTCTGTTATGAGTTAACCAACTTGTGAAGCTTCTATACCTTAACTTTTTCTTGGTATTCGTCCTTCAAAAGACATAATGTACTTATGGCTCAATCTTCCTTTGTCTAGGCTAGGTCTACTGTGACCTTTGGGATCTACTGTGATCAACCGTAAGCCTCTTCAGGATCTATCTGTGACCCTGGAATTCTGTTCTCTAGGAGCCATACTAGGATCTAACTGCAATCCTTTAGAATCTACTGCGATTCCATTGTACTGTATTCTCATCTTTGGAAGATATAAACCAACGAACAAAGTTACAAGGTAGGTCACTTCCATATAGTTGTTGACTCAACAGATAATTCCCCAAAAATGATCATAGAGGCCAATATTATCTATCAGGACTTTACTCATTTCCTTTATCACTCAGGAATTTCTCATATCATTCTCATCTTTTATAACTTTACTATATCCATTACTACAAAGAGCTACACAGGTTCTACCATGCACATATCTAGCATCATCTATTCATCTCATCATAGGGACCTTACTATATCTGAGTTATATTGTCCCATCTCTTGGTTTTATTTTAAAAGCAATATTACTCTATCGCAAGAGCAATCTAGCTCTATTGCAAAAATATTAACTCATATTATTTAAAAACTGCTCTTTCTTAGAACCGCATCATCTTTCATAACTGCATCTCATTTCTTTTCATATTCATAGTACATTATTCATATATCTTATCCCTACTGAAGGGATATGTCTTGAGTACTATAATCATTTATCTATAAATTCACTATTAATCTTTCATCTTTAATCTCATGCTCTATCCCATTGACTATCATTATCTGATTATAAATTCTCATTCCATTCTTTGGGAATTAACTGTTAGGAATTGGAAGACACGCAGCAGAAATTACCTTAAAAATTTTTCCTTTCCCTGCAAGGATCTACCGTATGTGTTTAAGTTAAGTGGAAAGAAGTATTACCCTCAGTATTCAGTCACGACTTTCTCAGCTTTTGGTTGTGACATCCACAGCTTCTCTCCGTGGCTCGTGATCTCTTTTCGATCGCAAGAAGTCGATGACTCAGGTCGGCTTCCTCTACTGGTATCCACAATAACAGTGTTCCAACCACGAACGACGTGCTAGCGCCTCCTGTCCCTTAAGGCTTACTTAATTTGAATTTTATAAATATCTCTTATATAAGATATCATATCAATTTGAATTTCAAATTCAAACGTGATAGAGATTTAATTTATCCTTATAAATTAAATCTTGTAAATATCTCTTATATATAATATATATACGAATTTATATATATACGAATATAAATATAAATAAATATATACATCCAACCTGGATCATTCATTGAATCTCGACATGTCTTAGATTCAATGAATTTGGACATCATAGCTCGTGTTGGGCTATTTTGTGTGCGACCTTGTAGGCCCATATGAAGTTAGCAGTGGGCCATTTACTATACTGACTCACAAGTCGCAAGCGGTCTCTAGCGAGACATCACGACTATCCAAATCATATGAGGATCGATGAACGATGTAACCTTTTATACAACCATATCATGTCCCTTTTGTCACACGATATTTTGGTCATGGATGAGGCATGGAGAATGTCATCCTCCTATTCCTGACCATTACTTTCTCAATCCCTGAGTAGTCTGACTATAGAAATGGAACTACCTTTCCATTACAGTATGACCATACATTTCTCACACTTACTCATCCAGGGGCCCAGTAATATCTCTCTACGAATGTAATGGACAAATTCCATCTTGACCATTCACATTCCTCTGCACGAAAAACCACTAAGCCCGAACATAGTCTTTATGATCACTTGGTCAAAAGTGACTTTTGACTAAGTCAAAGCTGAGCATTTGTCATGTAAGAATCCATGATGATCTCAGGTCAAAGGGCATAGTGTCATGGTTTGTATATGAGAGAAGCTTATGACTTAACCCATGCAGCTCTCTCATAGCGGGTCGGTCCAACACCTTATACTCTTACATGTGCCTATAACTTTGATTTATATCTCTATACATCTTCAAAGTCATACTGGTCTTATTTCATCTCTGCTCCCGCATAGATGACCGACCAGGGACATTTAGGATAAGATCATGAGTTATCCAAGGATGGTCATCACAGTAAACATGCAAATAATATGATAACACAATTAATAAATTCATAAATCAACAATATTCATAAGATAATGATTGGCCCCTAGGGCACAATTTCCAATAACCTTCCACTTGTACTAGGTACAATCATTAATTTGACTAATTCCCATTGACCTAACATGACACTCATGCTTTGCTTGCACAAGTGGCTTTGTTAGAGGATCAGTAACATTATCTTCTCCTGCTACTTTGCATATTTTTATATCACCTCTATCGTTGATTTCTCTAATGAGATGAAATTGCCTGAGTATATGCTTGGTCCTTTGATGTGACCCAGGATCTTTGGCCTGTGCAATGGTACCGCTACAGAGCAAAGTTATTGGATCTGAGATGGTAGGTATCACCCCTAGTTCCATGATGAACTTTCTGATCCAAACGGTTTCCTTAGCTGCATCAGATGCTGCTATATACTCAGTTTCTGTTGCAGAATCTGCTATAGTGCCTTGCTTAGAACTCTTCCAGCTTACTGCTCTATTATTGAGGAGGAATATATATCCAGACTGCGATTTTTTGTCGTCCTAGTAAGTTTGAAAACTCGCATCTGTGTAACCAGTTATATAGAGTTCATCATCTAATCCACTATAAACAAAAAATAAGTCCTTATTCCTTTTAAAGTACTTAAGGATATTCTTGACAGCAGTCCAATGGCCCTCACCAAGGTCCTGTTGATATCTGCTAGTCATACTTAAGGCAAACAAGACATCCAATCGAGTACATAATATGTCGTACATGATAGATCCTATGGCCAAGGCATATGGAACTTTACTCATGCGACCTCGCTGATCAGATATACTAGGACATAGATCTTTGTTGAGGTGAATACCATAAGACATGGGTATGAAAGCCCTCTTTGATTTGTGCATACTGAACCTATGCAGTATTTTGTCTATGTATGTACTCTGACTGAGTCCTAGAAGTCTTTTAGATCTATCTCTATAGATCCTGATTCCTAGGATGTAGGTGGCTTCACCTAAGTCTTTCATCGAGAAAGACTTTCCTAACCAAGACTTGACAATCTGCAAGGTAGGAATGTTATTTCCAATAAGTAGGATGTCATCGACATAGAGTACCAAAAACACAACTGTGCTCCCACTAACCTTCTTGTACACATAAGGTTCATCAATGTTTTGAAGAAATCCAAACTCTTTGACTACTTCATTAAAACAATGATTCTAATTCTGAGAGGCTTGCTTCAGTCCATAAATGGATATTTGAAGCTTGCACACTTTACCAGAGTCCTCAGAACGCACAAACCCTTCAGGTTGTGTCATGTACACATCCTCAAGGAGCTTTCCATTAAGGAAGGCTGTCTTGACGTCCATCTGCTGTCACATCCTACTTTTAACCTCAATTATACTTGATTAGAAGTAATTGGAACTAATTACATGATCATTTGCTTTGAAAACATCCATTTCGAAAAGATTTGCTCTCGGGGGGGTACTGTTCACTGTTACTGTTCATTTGGTAATTTTAGAACATGTACCCTACTTTGAAAATTCATAATTAATTGTACAAAAATCAAAATAATATGGTTCCAATTTCTAATGAAAGCTATTTCACATATATTTGAGGGAAAAATATGAAACTAAGGTTTTCTTGTCCCAATAAAATCAGTTTAATCGTTGAAAATAACTGTTCATTTGGTAAAATTTGGAAGTTCCAGTTTCTTTGCTTAACTTCAAAAATTCATTTCTCTTTGGTTACCTATCCAAATGAGCTGTGTTACATATGGAATTAAATATCTATACGTCCTATTTAAACTCACCAAACTTCAGAGAAAAATTCGTTCATTTGATATATGAAATCATTGCGTGAATGTCACTGCCTCTCAGCACTCGTTTTATCTCAATTCCAGATCTTACTTCCAACTTTGGAAAATCATAACAATTCGTATACTTATCCAATTAATGCGTTCTTGGTGTCCATTTAAAACTATGTATATTAACTTTAATCATACCAAGTTTCAGTCTAAAACTAGTTGATTTAAATGTCATAAACATTGTCACATCACCACGGCCTCAAAACAGGATTACAGAAACATACACTATGCATACTAGCATATCATCCTATATTGTCATGTAAGTCATATAACTTGTTATACAAACTTAATCATCAACAATTAATCTATTCCCTTGAGAGGATCCAGCACCTAAAACATAGTTATGCATGTGGAAGGAATGAGATTTCATGGAAATCCCAATAGCAAGTTACACAAACTATAATATCATGCATGAATAATTGTATGCTTAACATGTTATCATGTGATTGGAGCTACTTCATAATGGTACATAAGCAAACTCTAACATGAATATTGTCATGAAATAACTTGCAAGGAGTTGCAATCATTCATACTTCATCATGACATGATGACATAAGCTCAAGCTCAACCAAACACCATAATCAACAAGCAAGCAAAACAATTAAACAAACATGAGTTATAGTTAGGTATCCTTGCTACCTCTTAGCTATCTTGGTCAAGACCTTCTTGAAGTGCTTTCCTTCCTTCACAAATGTCAAAACCTAGCCATTACAACATAATATCAAGTTACAACTCAACTTGAAACCAAATCCAAGACTAGGTTTTCACTAGCTCCCTCTCTTTCTCTAATTTATGTTTCCTACTTCCACCTTTCCAAAATAAATTCTCATGGTTCATTTCCACATAATTTTTCATGTAGAATCCAAATATGAAATCAGAATTTCCAAAATCAGAACATACCAATTGCTACAGTGCCAAACCGAAATGCATGCTTTTATTTTCCAAAAATTCTCATTTTGATTCCAGTGCTTCCAATACTTGTTCTCCTACTTTATCCCCACACAATTTTCCATTTTGAACTCATTGGAAGTATCAAAATCATGAAATTCCATCATATGAACAGTACCACGTACAGTACCAGCAAGAACACAAAACCTTAAATCCAAACATACTTGAATTCACAAGCTTATACCACTTGATTCTAGCTTGTTTAAGCTTGTCTAAACTATCCCTAACATAAAAATCATATTTTAACCACATATGAGCAGCACTTCCAGAAGCAACCATGAGGGAAATATAGCATGAAAACCCCTTAAAACCATAAGCTAACTTGCTAGAACAAAGCTCAAGATCAAAGGAGATGATTACCTTGCTTGTTACTTCACTTTGGTTGCTTCTTTCTTGGTTGAATGGAAATTTTGCAAGAGTTTCCATATGGTTCACCATGCATGCCAAAGTGTTCTGAATAAGGGGGTATTTATAAAGAAATTTGGGTTGAAATGGATGGCCAAGATTGATTTGGTTACTATTTGATCTAAAGGCTCACATTTAATCTGGGATTTTACTTTTTCTAAAAAGAATAATTATTACATCATGTGGGACAGCTCATGGGACACCTAAGAGGTTTAGGTGGCGTGCTGCCCATGCAAAGAACCTTATGGAGAAATTTCAGTCCAATCCAGTACCGATCAGTGCAGTTTCACAACAACCGGACTGTGTTCTATTCCTAATTTTTTATAATATACCAGGATATGTATTCTATCCTGGAAATTAATGTCTAGGCTTCTCATATCATTGAAAATGTTATACTGAGTATTTATCTGCCATCCAACCCTTGGGAAATGACCAAAATACTCTCGATGTCCTTTCCTGCACTGTACTAACCCTAAGGGCAAAATCATCATTTCACCCCTCTTTATACTGGCTCATTATAACATCCTCACTTTTCATACATCTTAGGGACCAAACAGTAGCATCTAGAACCACTTTCAAGGCTGTTGAAATCAAATTACTCAATCTGGAATTTTACTCTAGCGAGTACTATTCACTGCACGAATTCCAGAGAAGTGACCTGACTTCGAAAAATCATAACTAATTCTATAAAAATCGGAATGGAGTGATTCAAATTGTTACATGAAGCTAACATAATACTCTTTTAGGGAAAAATGACTCGTTGACCACGCCTTGACCAGGTCAACGTCAGTCAACGTCCGTAATTCACTGTTCATCCAGCGTCCTGTCCCTGATTCCAGCATTCTGGTCCCAACTTTGAAAAATCATATCTTTATGTGTAGACATCCAAATGATACGTTCTATATATCAAATCGAAGCTTGGCATGTCTACTATTTACTGGTAAAATACCATACATTTATTAAATCATTTACTATTTATAATTACAGCTCAAATGTCACTGCCTCCATCACGAGTTACTGTTCATAGTGATAATTTCCAGCAATTATACATACATGAATCACATATCAATCATGCTAAGTAATTAATATCTCTTCATGCATCTTTATCTCCTCCATCTTGAGAAGACCTGCTGTAATTGGATTGATATGGAAGGGTGAGATTTCTGGGGAAATCTCAGTAGCAAATAGCACTAAACAATATATGCATTAATGTGAATACTTGTGCTTGCTTGTGAAAGTGTTAGCATTATGTCATGTGCATGCTTCCATGTTACATATGAAATACAATTGGCCAAAGTAATCATAGGAACAGAGCTTCATACATAGGCACATATTCAACACAATTCAACAAAGCCATAGCACATCAAGCATAACATTCAATGCATACAAGTTTAGGATTAGTTTACTACCTGACATGTAGCTTTTCCTTCTAGCTCTTAGCCTTTGCCCTAAGGTTCATTCTTTCCATAGGTTAGAGCCTATACATAGCATAATAATATCTTCATTATTATTCTATCAGCATAGCTCTATTTAACTCATACATAGCTCAAGGGTAATATCCTTAATCTGACATTCCCCTGGCTTTCTCTCTACCTTTAGCTACCTTTATTAATAGAGATATTTCTCTATTCTAACCACTAAGAGAAATCCTATACTTTATTAGAGAAGGGACTAGATAACTTTATTACCTCATTCCTAAGCTTTGCCCAGTCCCTCAGCTCCTTAGACTGCTCCTGGCTCCATCAGAACTCCTTCCTTCCTTTCCTTTCTTTCTTTCCTTCTCTCTTTCTCTCTTTCTCTCTTCTTTCTCTTCCTTTTCTTGCTAGATCCGTGGTGTGCCTTGAAATGGGAGGGGAGTGGCCTATTTATAGGTGAGAGGAGGTGGAATGAATGGCCCAGATTGATTCACAATGAATGGCTCAGATTGCTTGCTTCCTCAAGAAGCTTTGCCTGCATCATCATGATGACATCACCCTCCTTGCTGAGTCACCACTCATGACATCATCTAGGACACCTCAAGGGACACCTAAGGGGTATATGTGGTGAAATGTGGGGCCCTTGGGACACCTCACCAGTTGAGTCAGCCTTTCCAGAGAGTTCCAGAGTCTTTTCCCTGAATGGACGGCCGAGATCGTGCCACGTGTCCTCTTGCTTTTTCTCCTTTTTCTATAATCATACCATGTGTCCTTTGCTTTTCCTCTTTTACTATAATCATGCCATGTGGCACATTGTGGGCTCCATTTATGTCCTCTCATGATTCCAGATCACTTTACCCAGTTCTATCTTGGACCGGGTCACTTTACTTTATTGAAAAAGCACTAAAACATTATTTTAATGCCTCTTGGGCCCACTTTACTCTTGGGCTACGTTTTTGGGCCTTTAAATATCAACTTGGGTTTCTAACCAAGCCCAAGCACTCTGGTGGCTCGGTTCCCAAGGAAAATCCTTAGTAAATTACCATAATGCCCTTACTACCTCTTTAGTACTTATAGGGGCACTATTGTCTTTCCATACCTTACCAGAGTATCTCTTGACCCTAGTCAACTATCCAAATACCCTTTCTTGACTGTCTAACCTTAGTCTAATGATCATAACGCCCTTCGTCTGACTCTAACTCAATGACACAACACAGTGGCATACCTTCAGTGGCATTTTCGTAATTCTTCATTTTTCTCGGTCTTTATTAGCCCTGGCCCATATATTTATCTGAAAATATCATTAGGCCTATAAGGTGCCATTCTGGACCCTCTATATGATCCCCTATCTTCATGGGCTCAATTCCCGAGAAATTCCCCTGAAACCTATTTATCAGGTCTTTTGATCCACTGTAAATTCTGTAGTAAATTCTACAGAACTCCTTTTTGAGCTCTGTCAGTTTCAAAAATTCTTATATTAATTATAGGAATTTACTGCCACATTTCATCTGATTCTGAGGTCTAGAGCATACTGTATTAATTTTCCTTTTCTTTAGAAATTAATATAAATCTTTCATGACCTCTTATCAGAACTTTGTGTTGCATCACACTGATCAACATAATTTTCTCTATTTACTGAGACCTCTGCTCAACAGGGTCTGGTAGCATCCCTTTTTCAGGCTATATACTGGGCTTCTAAGCCTAAAAATTGGGATATGACACTCATGGTGTATATGGGCTCTAAATAATCCTCTTTATACTATATAACACGTTTTTAGCCTATCTAGAGTGACTAAAATGACCTCCATCCACTACTGGTACAGTATGGGCATCCAGTGGCATTTTCGTAATTTTACACTTTTCCTGGACTGCTCTGGTCTCTGGCCCACATAAATGTCCAGTCACCTTAATGGGCTTATGATGGCGCCATTTGGGCCTTATTATGGGCTTATTACCTGTATTGTCTTTATGGCCCAATTCACTTTACAACTCTCCCGATCCTATTTATCGGGTATTTTATTTTACTGAAAAATCCGGTATAGCTTCTACAAGATTCCTTTTCTGATTCTGTCAATTTTATAAATTCATATATTAAATATATGAATTTCCTATAAAGTCTCATATGATATTTAGATCTAAAAAAGACTATAATAATTCCTTCTGCCTTCAGGAATTTATATCAATTAATTGGGACCTCAAATCAAAATTATGTGTTGCGTTAAACTGACCAGAATATTTTTGTCTATCTACTGGTAAAATTTGGGTCTGACCTGATTTTGGGCATTTTTGGCCTGTTTTGGCTCAATTTGTCCATATTTACATTTAGGTCCCTTAACTTTTGAATAATTGCACTTTGGTCCCTGAACTTTTCATTAATTGCATTTAGGTCCCTCCTTTTATTTCTATTTCAACTTTTTGTCTTCAAACTTTTCAATTTGCATTTTGGTCCCTATTCTTTCCTTAGTTATTAATCCTTCCCTTTCTTTTTGCAATCTGATATAGTTTATTTCAAGAATCTTATATCCATTGCAAATAAACTGTACAGGTACATCAGGTCAAAAAATTGGGGATATGACATCTGCCATATTTCATAGTCATAATATGCTGCTATGGCAATGAGGATTCTGATTGATTTGGCCATTGCAACTGGGGAAAATGTCTCATCATAGTCCACACCATGAGTTTGAGTAAATCCTTTTGCAACCTCTCATGCCTTAAAGACATTTACATTGCCATCCATGTCAGTTTTCTCCTTTAAAACCCATTTGCACTCAACAATTTTTACACCTTCAGGTGGGTCGACTAAGGTCCAAACCTGATTGTCGTACATGGATTGCATCTCAGACTTCATGGCATTAAGCCATTTTTCAGAGTTTGGTCCCACTATAGCTTCTTGATAGGTAGTCAGCTCATTATGCTCAATGAGCAACACATCACGACTGTCAGAAATCAGAAATCCATATCTCTGAGGCTGAAGTCGTATCCTATTAGATTTCCGTGGACCTTGCGTGACTTGAGGAGTCTCAACAACTTGTTGTGAGTCTTCTTTATTTTCTATCTACAATTTTATGGTGTCTTGTGGCTCTCAAACTTCTTCAAGGTGTACCTTTCTCCCACTGGTTCTTTTAGAGATAAATTCTCGTTCGAGAAAGATACAATTTCTGACAATAAACACTTTGTTATTATCAGGGTTGTAGACATAGTATCCCTTAGTTTCCTTAGGATATCCCACAAAAAGGTACTTTGAGGATTTGGGCGCTAATTTGTCTGAGGCTTGTTGCTTAAAATAGACCTCACATCCCCAAATCTTGAGAAAAGTCAAACTAGGTGTCCTCCCAGTCCATATCTCATATGGAGTCTTTTCAATTGCCTTAGATGGAACACAATTAAGTGTGAACGCAGCTATCTCTAGGGCATGACTCTAAAAGGAGGGTGAAAGATCTGTTTGACTCATCATAGATCGAACCATATCTAATAGTATTTGATTCCTCCGTTCAGAAATACCATTCCATTGTGGTGTCCCTAGAGGAGTTAATTGTGAGACTATCCCATAACTCCTAAGATGATCAATGAATTGTTGGCTCAAATATTCACCACCCCGATCAGATCGAAGGGCTTTAATTATTTTGCCAAGCTGGTTTTGTACTTCATTTTTAAATATTTTGAACATTTCAAAATATTCAGATTTATGTTTTATCATATAGATGTACCTATATCTGCTAAAATCATCTACGAATGTTATGAAGTACGAATAACCTCCTCTGGAATTTGTGTTCATCGGTCCACACACATCTGTATATATGAGCCCAATAAATCAGTGGGCCTCCCACTGTGCCTAGTGAAAGGTGACTTTATCACTTTGCTAACAAGCAAGACTCGCCAGTGTCATATGATTCTAAATCAAATGAGTTGAGAAATCTATCTTAATGGAGTTTGGAAATGTGTTTCTCATTTATGTGGCCCAGAAGACAGTGCCAGAGGTATATCGGATTCAAATCATTTGGTTTGACCCTTTTGGCGGTTATGTTATAGATATTTCCATGATTTGATTGTTCCAAATTTAATATGTAATGATCAACATGCAAATCACCATGAACATAGAAAATATCATTACGATAAATACAACATCTACTATTCCCAGCAATGGGAGTGAAACCTTCCTTATCCAAATAAGAAAGTGAAACTATGTTACTACTTAAAGCAGAAACATAATAGCAATTATTCAAAACTAACAAAAGCCCAGTGGGCATAACTAATTCATAAGTGCCTACAGCTAACGCAGCAACCCTTGCTCTATTTCCAACTCGTAGGTCAACTTTGCCCTTTTTCAGCTTCCTACTGTCCTTTAGTCCCTGCACATTTGTACAAATGTGAGAACCACATGCAGTATCTAATACCCATGTGGTGGAAGTAGAAAGATGAATGTCTATAATATAAATACCTGAAGCGATAGCCCCGCTATCCTTTTTGTTCTTTTTCAGATCTTTGAGGTAGAGTTTGTAATTCCTCTTCCAATGACCAGGTTTATTGCAGAAGAAGCAGACTCCTTCCTTCGGAGGCTTTGCCTTCTTTGGTGCAGGCTTGGTTTTGGGCTTGCCTGACTCTTTGGTCTTACCTGATGAGCCATAACCCTTCCCCTTGCCTTTGCCTTTCTTTTTCATACCCTTTCCTTTCTAAACCATCAAAATAGTACTGGGCTTCTTCTTAAGACTTGGCTCAGCAGTTTTAAGCATCCCATACAGTTCAGAAATATATTTCTCCATGTTGTTCATGCTGTAGTTCATGACAAACTAGTTATAACTTTTCGAGAGTGAGTTCAAGACTAAATCCATAGCTAACTCCTAGCTCATGGGAAATCCAAGCCTCTCAAGGTGATCAATGTACCCTTTCATCTTTAAGACATGAGTACTGACTGATGCACCTTCAGCCATCTTGCAGGAATGTAAGGCCTTAATGGTCTCATACCTCTCTTGCCTTGCCTGTTGCTGGAACATTTCCTTGAGATGCACAATCATCTCATAAGTCTCCATGTGTTCTAGATGTCTTTGGAGCTCCAGAACCATGGTGGCTAGCATCAAGTATCCCATATCGACAGAGTATTCCTTATGCTTCGTGTAAGCATCTCTCTGAGCTCTAGGAGCATTGGCTGCTGGCTCCTCATGAATGGGTTGATCTAGAACATGTGCCTTTCTTTCCTACTTGAGAACAATTCTCAAGTTCCTAAACCAGTCAAAAAAGTTTGTCCCATTGAGTTTGTCCTTCTCAAGGATAGATCGCAGCGATAATGTAGCAGTATTACTAGTCGTCATGATTCTACAATTAAAATATGCAATTGAATTAGCAATCTCCCACTAAATAAATAACCCTCAATGCAATAGTTAGTGGGCTAAGATCCATATTTGGCTCAAACTTAAGTCCGCTTTGGCAGGACGCTTAAATTAAGTTATTTAGGTAGGTAACACCTTTACCAATTACATCAAATGTAACTCTTAGATGTTCATAGGATTCTATCATCATATGATCTGGCATGTTTTTAATCCCATCTAATGCCTTGAGACCCAAAATTGTTTTGTTAATCTCAGTTAAGTCAAACAATAATAAACATGTGAGAGTATCACCATTACTCTTGGTTATCTCCCCAAGATAACTCAAATGCACCCACTTTGGCAGAGTCCACAATTTAGTGAACGAGGTTTTGACAAGTGTTCATAAATTAACGGCATTATGACTTAAGATTTCATTTAGAGGGCTTAATTTAACTATCTGGTTTATAAGAATGCATGTTTCTCAATTTGTATCTCATACAAGTAATATGCATTTGCTGATATAATCATAAGATGCATAATTTAAACATGATACAATATGGCTCACCTATCCTAAGTCCACTCAAGCCAATGAGAGGAGCTCTCTAGTAAGAAAAGGGAAATTACATATAGAAACCTCTTTTAACATTCGAGGGGAGTGAGATGAGAAGAGAAGGTACATTAAGAGTATATAGAGGAAGGCACGCAGTATTACCCTCAGTATTCAGTCGCGACTTTCTCAGCTTCTGGTTGTGACGTCCACAGCTTCTCTCCGCGGCTCGTGATCTCTTTTCGATCGCAAGAAGTCAACGACTTAGGTCAACTTCCTCTACTGGTATCCACACGAACAGCGTTCTAACCACGAACGACGTGCTAGGGCCTCCTGTCCCTCAAGGCTTACTCAAGAATTCGTCCTCTCCGTCTCTATTTCAGTAGTTTCTTATCTGCAAACCTTTTACAGATTCCCGTTCATACTTTTTTCTCTTTTCCAACCGTAGCTCCTAAATATCAGATATATAGGATTCTATGCGTGTTACCACAGACTTGGATTTTTGGAATTAATCTTATATTAATTCTGAAATTAATACAATATCATGTATTGTATAATTTGATAAGAAACTAATTAAATAAATAGTGTTTGTATTAAATCCGTCCCACAGATTTAATTCACCCATTTATTTAATTTAAAATAAAGATAAGACGGAATTATATTTACTTTATTCTCATAAATCAAATTTGAGATATCATATCAATTTGAATTTCAAATTCAAATGTGATAGAGATTTAATTTTATCCTTATAAATTAAATCTTGTAAATATCTCTTATATGAGATATCATATCAATTTGAATTTCAAATTCAAACGTGATAGAGATTTAATTTATCCTTATAAATTAAATCTTGTAAATATTTCTTATATGAGATATCATATCAATTTGAATTTTAAATTCAAACGTGATAGAGATTTAATTTTATCCTTATAAATTAAATCTTGTAAATATCTCTTATATGAGATATCATATCAATTTGAATTTCAAATTCAAACGTGATAGAGATTTAATTTATCCTTATAAATTAAATCTTGTAAATATCTCTTATAGATAATATATATACGAATTTATATATATACGAATATAAATATAAATAAATATATACATCCACCCTGGATCATTCATTGAATCTGGACATGTCTTAGATTCAATGAATCTGGACATCATAGCTCGTGTTGGGCTATTTTGTGTGCGACCCTGTAGGCCCATATGAAGTTGGCAGTGGGCCATTTACTATACTAACTCACAAGTCGCAAGCAGTCTCTAGCGAGATATCACGACTACCCAAATCATATGAGGATCGATGAACGATGTAACCTTTTATACAAGCATATCATGTCCCTTTTGTCACACGATATTTTGGTCATGGATGAGGCATGGAGAATGTCATCCTCCTATTCTTGACCGTTACTTTCTCTATCCCTGAGTAGTCTGACTATAGAAATGGAACTACCTTTCCATTACAGTATGGCCATACATTTCTCAGACTTACTCATCCAGGGGCCCAGTAATATCTCTCTACGAATGTGAGAGACAAATTCCATCTTGACCATTCACATTCCTCTGCACGAAAAACCACTAAGCCCGAACATAGTCTTTATGATCACTTGGTCAAAAGTGACTTTTGACTAGGTCAAGGCTGAGCGTTTGTCATGTAGGAATCCATGATGATCTCAGGTCAAAGGGCATAGTGACATGGTTTATATATGATAGAAGCTTATGACTTAACCCATGCAGCTCTCTCATAGCGGGTCGGTCTAACACCTTGTACTCTTACATGTGCCTATGACTTTGATTTATATCTCTATACATCTACAAAGTCATACTGGTCTTATATCATCTCTGATCCCGTATAGATGACCGACTAGGGACATTTAGGATAAGATCATGAGTTATCCAAGGATGGTCATTACAGTAAACATGCAAATAATATGATAACACAATTAATAAATTCATAAATCAACAATGTTCATAAGACAATGATTGGCCCCTAGGGCACAATTTCCAACATTAACTGGCTAACTATTTTGTTCATCACTTTTCTATTGCTCTATCATCATCAGGTTAAATTATTTAATTGCATGTCATAGGATATGGGAGCAATAAATTTTTTAAAACTTTCTCATCATATCTACTCTGCCCTGCATGTAATGTAAAGGGGAGTATTCATTCATTATAGCATACCCAACATGCATAATATGCAAGGAGATGCAATCATTTAAGCATTCTCTAACATGCGTGTCATCATATGACAACTACAAGGAGATGCAACTTCTCATCATAACTTATGGCAACATAAGCCATATCACTATTACATAGTTTGCTCAACCATCCCTTATACTGACATTGTAATTAAAAATTAACTAGGTAGACTTTAAAGTATTCTATCCCTTAATCACTAGGTCCTAATCATTTATTCAGGATCCTGAATCATTTACTTGTTTCACTTAGGCTACCACATCACCCTCTTATTAGGGTATAGACTCAACCCTTCTTTACTTTTTCTTACATAAGGAATAGGGGAGTCACTTTATCTTTGAATCTGTGGCTACCTTATTAGGCCATATTCATTCTTATCATAACATTTATCATCGCCTATAAGATTTCTATGTCTCTAACCTGAAGGACTTCTGTGTCCTTGGCCTCACCGTAATCTAGTGGTAATCCATAACTGAGTTAGCTATTTCCTTTCAGCTAACTACGGAAGGGCTTGTTCTTTATGCCATTTATACTTTTAAGTTTGCCCCTATCCTCTTGGAATACTAACAGGAAAGAGAATATCTCCTATTACGCCTCAACGTTCATGTGAACTTAGCTTAGTATTCATCAAAGGGTTTCTCTTTCCTTTGCTCTAACCCTTAGCCTTACACTCACCTCTATCTAATTAAGAGGAATGCTTCTTTTAAACTTCTTTGAGAAAAACTTCTCAAGTGAGCGAATCACTCTCCATCTTGTATAGAGTAACTTATGTATCTCTCTACTATCTTTTAACTCTTTTGGTCTATCTGTCTCAATCTGCTCTTGACTGGATTGTGTTTCCTCCTAGTCTATCTTTATATCCTAACTAATTTAAGTCACTCGGATCTCATTCATGATCTAGTATTACTATTTCTGTTCTCTAGGGCAAAGCGTTAGGTTACGATCTCTTCATGATGGAATCCCTCTACTTTAGGAACATTAACCTTCTATCTATTAGCCATCACGTCTTTATCCTTAAACCATGTATTAGATAATTCTTAGGCAAATATCATTCT
The DNA here is from genome assembly GCA_037074615.1 of Leucaena leucocephala. Lineage (NCBI taxonomy): Eukaryota > Viridiplantae > Streptophyta > Magnoliopsida > Fabales > Fabaceae > Leucaena > Leucaena leucocephala. The sequence continues at coordinate 17,463,267 of CM073515.1, read as the reverse complement.
AACTTCTTATTATTCTTTTTCCATAAAGGCTAGCTGCACAAAGTCTTTCGTACTGTAGATTAACTCCTGATGATCATACAGATGATCTATTTCTAAACCTCTTCTTAAATTGATCTTCTGTATCTTAGTGCTTCATACTGTTTAACTTGCCTACACTCTGTACTAAACCTCTAACTAATAACCTTCAGTGAGGTCAGCATCTTCAGAGTCAATTAAGAATCATTCATGTCTATACATCATAATCACATTAAAAAGGGAACATATTCACATATATCTTCAACCAACAATCATTTCATTATATCACCCAAAACTTCATATTTCATGTCACCATAACATTTGTACATACATTACATTTATGTCAATTACATATTTGGGGTACATTATAACTACTATACATCTGAGTAATTACTTTACTGTACACTTTACATATTTACATTACCCCTCATCTCCTTCTACATTCTTTTCTAGGAAATCATAGACTGTATATACTTATGCACACAGAAGTGACACTCTTGTATATCAGCTGGTGAATCCCTTGCTAGATACTCACTTAGCTCTATATGCCATGTAGGGGTATATGGTAGTACTTGACTCACTACCATCTCATACCAGTCTGCTAGAGCGTAAACTTGATTTAGGTTAAGGCCCTCCACTGTGTATTTATTTATCATCCTTGCTACAGCATTGAGGAACTATAGGTAAACTAACTACTCTTGATTTCTACTTCTATCCATCCCCCGACCTAAATTGAGTAATTCACTTTCAACAGCTTTCTTAAAACTAATGCAGTCAGCATTATCTGTCTTTAACAAAAAAGGCTAGGGTTGACTAGGACCAAGAACATCACGCTGATCTTTCTCTATAAAGTCACATATTCCTGGACTTTGGAAATGGATAGGAACTATCATAAACTCTGACTGGATGTCTGAATTAGGGGATTGTGATCTATTACTCATAATAACTCTATCCTCAAATCTTGTAGAGTAGGAATAATATCTTGTCTACCCATAATCTAATACCAGTACTCAACTTCTTAAGCCGTAATCTGTCCTCTCATCGGAGGAATAGAGCTTATATCAGGGTTAAAGGGCGCTCCAACAAACTCATACTGTGTAGAGTCACTAGACTCAACATCATTTGGTGCATACATGACTTCAGGCTGAATCTCTACATGACCTCCATACTGCAGGTTTGAGTCTACAGAAATATCTATGGGACATTCTACTGTAAACTTTCCTGACTGATCCCCTATACTCTCATCTGAGCTCTCTTCATTGTCTGAGGGATGATCACTATTGGCTGGGCGTCTCCCTTATTAACTGAAGCCTCTGACTTAACCTTATAAAATCCAATATCTACTCCTGCATTATTTGCTTAATTAAGTAATGCTATCTCAATACATACCCTAACTTAACAAAGTACTTACTATTTAGAGTTAGGGTCTGGGAAATATCTTAAATCATGCAAGAAACTTCTGCTCTGATACCAAAATATAACATCCTTACTTTTATACGTTTTAGAGACCATTCAACAGCATTTAGAACCACTTACAAGACCTTAGAAGTCCTTTAGCCAAATATGAAATTTTACTCTTTCTTGGGTTACTATTCATATAGTATTCCAGATTACTCAACAAATTTTGAAAAATCATAATTAATTCTAGAAAAATTGAAATCAAGTGGTTCAAAAAGCTATGTGAATATAACATCTTCAAATTTAAGGGAAAAATAATTTACAGACCAAATGACTCCACAATTAATTTAGTTTATTCGCTAAAGATTACTGTTGATTTAGTCAAAAATTCTAGAAACAGATTCTGGTCCCTTATTTTGAAAAATTAGTTCTCTTTGTAAAAACATCAAAATAAAGTGTTATTGGTGTCAAAATGAAGCTTGGCATGTCATCTAAATGTCTATAAAATTTCATACATTTATTCTATCATTTACTATTTTTCTTTACATTATCACCATCACTACTTACATTGGTCATATAGCAACATTACACATTTACATAACATATATACCTTCCAATCCCTAGCTTTTCTTCATGCTTCATCATCCCCTTTCATTATTCACAAACCTGTGGGATTGGGTTTACATGAAAAGGAATGAGATTTCTGGGAAAATCTCAATAGCAAACATTACTAAACAATGCATATATTAATGTAGATACTTGTGCTTGCTTGCGAAAGTGTTAACATTGTGTAATATGCATGCTTCCATGTAACATATGAAATAAAATTGGCCAAAGTAATTATAGCAACAGAGCTTCATACATAAGAACATATGCAACACAATTCAACAAAGCCATAGCACATTCAAGCATAACATTCAATGCATACAAGTTTAGGATAAGTTTACTACCTCATATACTTCATTTCTTTGACTTTATCTTGCTTTTTTCTTCTTACTTCTCTTGGATATGTGGCTGCCTCTTTTAGAGCATATCAATCAATCCCTAATATCACACAACCATTCATCCATCATCATCTAATTTCCTTGAACATTAAACTCACTTTAACTAACATAACTTCCTCTTGAACATTAAGCTCACTTATTTTTCCTTAATCTTAACTAATGGACTTGGCCATTGAATCAATTGATGTCTTGAATTTACCCTACACAATTTCATCTTCTGAATCTATCTATGAGCTTTGAATAATGAAATTCCAGTTCCTTCATGGGCTGCTGTACAGAACTAAACATATGCATACAATTCTTTCAAAAATTATAATCTCAATTCTAATGCTTCTCATACTTGTTTCTTCACTTTACCCCACACAATTTTTCATTTTAAAACCATTGGAAGCATCAAAATCAAGAAATTCCAATCACTATTCATGCGAGTGAATATTGACCGTGAAGAATTTCAAAAACTACAATCTTAGAATTCCAATGCTTCCAAGGTTCAAAACCTTTCCAATCCTACACAAAATCATCATATAAATTCAATGGAAGCATTAAATCATTGAAATTCCATTTCCTTCCCACATGAACAGTGCATACTGAATAGGTTCAACCATGGCAAAGTCAAGAATATCAACTTGATTCAATAACCAACTACTTAACTAGTTTGTTTAAGCTTCAATCATACGTCTCTAACTTTAATTTATTCTTTTCCCTTTCATCTAAGATTTTTGGGCAGCACAACACCTTAGAGAAAACTCAACTTTTCTCCCATAAAACCCTAAGTTCAATCTCCCAAATCAAAAGAAAATAAGCTAAGATAAATTACTTACCTTTAATCTCTAGCTTGCTTGAACTTTGAAACCTTGAATCTTCTTTATCTTGGCTTGAGTTTTCATTTTGTAAGAGTTTCCACAAGGTATCACAAGCTCATGGCTTGGACCAGAGTTGAGAGGGTATTTATAGAAAAATTCATGGAAAATCAATGGCCAAGATCACTTTGTGCACTATTTGATCTAAAGGCCCATATTTAATCTTTGATTTTACTTTCTCCAAAAAGCTAATTGTCATCCATGACATCACAAGGGAAAACTCATGGGGCTATATGGCGCCATTTCTAGAGGGAGAAGCTTTTAGAAAAATTCCAGTCTAATCCGATACCGGGTCAGTCCGATTCCCTAAAAATTGACCTGTTTTATAAATCTAATTTTTTTGAGATTTCATAGTATGCTTTTTGACCTTAAATCCATTATCCAGATGCTTCCTACCATCAGATGACCTCATATATAGGCCCATGATGATGCCAAGTAGGGCCCAAACCCAGGGTACCTGTCCATCAGTAGAAGGGGCCAGTGTCCAGAAAAGGTGTGAAATTACAAAAATGCCCCTGGATGCCCGGATTATACTAGTGATGGATGGAGGGCATTTTGGTCATCTGGGATAGGCTAAAAATGTGGTACATGGAATAAATATGATTAGTTGAGCTAGTATATGCCCTGAGGCAGTACAAATAGGGGTGAAATGACAATTATACCCTTAGGGTTAGTACAGTGCAATAAAGGACACCAAGGGTATTTTGGTCATTTTCCAAGGGATAGATGGCAAATAAATCTTCAATATAACATTATCAATGGTATAAGAAGCCTAGACATTAATTTTTAGGACAGAATACATATATTGGTATATTATAAAAAATTAGGAACATAACACAGTCCAGTTTTTGTGAAACTGCTCCGATCGATACTGAATTGGACTAGAATTTTTCCAGAAGCTTCCTTACATGGGAAGCACTCCATATACCCCTCTTAGGTGTCCCATGAGCTGTCACATATGATGTCATAATTATTCTTTTTAGAAAAAGTTAAATCCAGGATTTAATGTGAGCCCTTGGATCAAATAGTGTACAAATCACCCAAATTTCTCTATAAATACCTCCTCATTTCAGACCTATTCGACAGCCCTTGGAACCATGGGGAAACTCTTACAAAATTTCCACTCAACCAAGAAAGAAGCACACAACTTGAAACAAGAAGCAAGGTTTTGACATTTGTGAAGGAAGGAAAGCACATCAAGAAGACCTTGATAAGGATAACTAAGAGGTAGCAAGGATACCTAACTATAACTCATGTTTATTTAATTGTTTTGCTTGCTTGTTTATTATGGTGTTTGGTTGAGCTTGAGCTTATGTCATCATGTTATGATGAAGTATGAATGATTGCAACTCCTTACAAATTATGTCATGACAATATGTATGTTAGAGTTTACTTATGTACCATAATGAAGTAGCTCTCATATCATGATAACATGTTAAGCATCTAATTATTCGTGCATGATATTATAGTTTGTGTAACTTGCTATTGGGATTTCCATGAAATCCCATTCCTTCCACATGCATAATTATGTTTTAGGTGCTGGATCCTCTCAAGGGAAGAGAGTAAATGTTGATGATTAACTTTGTATAATAAGTTACATGACACCATAGGGTGATATGCTAGCATGTATGGTGTATGTTTCTGTAACTATATTTTGAGGTTGACGCTTTGTGACTATGGTTATAATGTCTAAACCAACGAGTTTTAGTCTAAAACTTGGCATGATTAAAGTTAACATAAATAGATTTAAATGAACACCAAGAATGCCTCATTTAGATAAGTATCCGAATTGTTATGATTTTCTAAAGTTGGAAGTAGGATCTGGAAGTGAGATAAAATGAGTGCTAAGAGGCAGTGACATTCATGCATTGATTTCATATATCAAATAAACAAGTTTTATATGAAATTTAATGAGCTTAAAGAGGACGTCTAGAGCTTCAAATCCATAGGTAACACAGTTCATTTGGATAAGTAACCAAAGAGAAATAAATTTTTGAAGTTAAGCAAAGAAACTAGGACTTCCAGATTTTACCAAATGAACAGTAATTTTTAACCAATAAACTAATTTCATGTGGACAAGAAAACCTCAGTTTCATATTTTTTCCTCAAATATATATGAAAGAGCTTTCAATAGAAATTAGAACCATATTATTTCAATTTTTCTACAATTAATTATGAATTTTCAAAGTAGGGTACATGTTCTAGAATTACTAAATGAACAGTAAAAGTGAACAGTACTCGAGAGCAATTCTTTTGGAAATGAATGTTTTCGAAGCAAATGATCATATAATTGGTTCTAATCACTTCTAATGGAGTATAATTGAGGTTAAAAGTAAGGATGTGACACTTCCTCTATTTACTGATGGAATATGGGATTGAAATACTTCTGGGCAATTCTAACCCTTTTCAGGTTGACCTTTCCATAATTACAATTTTGCCCTTGAACTTTTTACTTAATTACATTTAAGTCCCTTAACTTTTAGAAATTACCACTTTTGTCCCAAATTTTTTTTCTACTTTAACTTTTGGCCTTTAAACTTTTCTAATTTTTGTTTAGGTCCTTTTCTTCCTTCAAGACTCATTTAACCTCTATTATGTCTTTTGATCATCGTCATAATCCTTTCCAAACCTCTTTCCTCTATCAGTATTATACAGATAGGGAAAAATTAGGATATGCAGAATAAGTCTTTGAAAAATATTCTTTCAAAATATATATTTTCAGACTTATCGATATATTTTATAATACATCATTTATCAAAGTGTTTTTCAATAAATAAACTCTTTGAATAGCTTATCGATAAATACTGAAGAGCATTATTTCAAACCTTTTCAAACACAAACTTTCCAACAATTTTTTAATCTTTTTCTTAAATCATAGAATATATTTGGAAACAAGAACACATATGATCATTTATCAATACAGATTACAAGATCATCATTTTAGCACAACAGAGCAAGTCACTAGACCATAAGCTTGACTAAATTTATTTAGCATATCTTAATAAGTCATGTGCATATAATCATTCAACAAATATAAATAAGCTATAAATTCATGAAGATCATTAATTCAATCAAATCAAAGTAATTCATAAGCTCATCAAAGTTATTCTATGACTTATCCAATCAGAATTTTGACAGATTAATCTTAACACAGGATCTTACTGAATATCTCTTTGATAAATGACCCGATTGAATAATTCATCGATAATAGCATAATGAATCTTACTTTGAATCTCTCATGAATAAGCTTATCTTCATAAATTCAAGACAAATCAAACTATAGATGATTCAAACAGATCAATTAACGTTATAAGGAATGAATAATCTTCAATATCATTCCAAACAATCAAACCATCATCAAAACATTTATCAAATTAAGATTCCAGTGATTTGAATTTCAAAAAACATATTTTATCTTTCTTCAGTTTGATCTTATATAAATTGTAACTTAATATTCTAGAGATCATTTTGAGAAAAACAATTTAATTAGATTACTATCTTTATCAAAACATATTCCTCAGTGATTTAGTCAACTTAAAAATATTTTCAATGATCATATTTTAAAACTATAAAACTTTTCTTTCTCTTATCATAAGCTTTGATAAAACATCTTCAGAAGATGCAATCAAGATAATATCTTACCGAAAGTAAATAGTGTAAAATTATTTGGTTCAGTGCTTTTGTAAACTCAGAAACTTTTCTTTAATTTATCAAAGAGTTATTTGATAAATATCCTTATCGAATAGTCCTTCGATAAATGAGCCTTAATTACTTCTTTTGAAAACATAATTCATTAATCTAAGACTTTATTGATAAATCTTTTGATCGATCAATTCCTCTATAAACTGAGTCCTTACAAAACTTATCAAATACTTCTTCAATAAATTCCCTTATTGAATAAGTTTTTGAATAATTTCAGTTTCAGAATAATAGTCAGAGTTTTCATAAGCTTGAATTATCGAAGTATTTATCGATAACACACCTTATTGAATAGGTCCTCAATAAATGCTTTTTTAGAAATCATGCTTTCCTTCAAAAGTTCTTTCTCATTTATCGAATAACTACCTTATCAATAATTTTTTTTGATAAATGCTCTTTATAAGTTTTATTTTGAAATTTTTTTCTCAATTATTTGTCATCATCAAAATATTAAAGTCTAACATCCTCAATAGTCTATTTGGGTATCTTTCCCTTCTCATTATTGTTAAGTGGTGTACTAGGTCTCAGGAAGACCTTTATCATGTAATGATTTACATGTTAAGTCCCACTAACAATCTTGGTGAGAATTAGTTGTTCTGGGGCTAAAGGTTTCTTTAATTTGCTTATGATTCTTTTCTCCATTTTTTTCTAATTAAATTAGTGTTGTACTGATTCCTAGTTATCATCATTCTGAATTAGAGATCATCGTACGCAGATTGTGTTATTGCTATTGGTTGTAGTTGTTGTTCCATAGATGCTCTTTCCAAAACCTTTTCTATTAAATAGCTTCAAACAGAGGTAGTGCATTTCCCTTCCCCCCATATGATTTCTCTTGCTTAAAAGTAGCAAGTATAGTTGCCAATTTTTTAATTACAAGTGCATATATCCACACATGTATCCCTATTGGTTTGAGTTCATCTTTCTTAACAATTAACAATGGGAGGGTAATTCTTGAGGTGTTTTGAAAGATTAAAAATAATTTGTTCATTACATCTTGTAGAGATATCAAGGGCAAGCTTATGATAGCCTTAACACATCCGAGATAGATGTTGAGGTAGAACTAGATTTTGCTAAGGCTAAGCAACACCATGAGGAATTCTAAGATCTAATTCTTGCAAGATCTAATTCTTCTAATTCTAAGGATGTAAGCAAAGTTAATGACCTCAAGATCTATTTCTTGCAAGATTTGACTTCTTTCAATTGTCTAACATAGTTATAACATTCTACTTATACCACCTTAAACTACATATTCAGAAGCATATTTAATTAGCGGAAGCATTACATTAGCCCAAAAATTAAAAGTTTAAAACTTACTTCTTGAGTACTATTTATTTGGTGATTTCCAGATTTATAGTCCAACTTTAAAAATTCATAACTAATCCTAGAAAAATCATAAGAAGGTGATCCAAATTTCTAACTGAAGCTCTTTCATAGATATTTAAAGAAAAATATAAATATGGACATTTACCTTGCCAATTGATACAGTTAAGTCATTACTTTTTACTGTTTATATGAAAATTTCTAGAAATTCCATATTCTGTGTCTTAAATTTGGAAATTCTTTTCTCTAGATATACACATCCAAATGAGGCATATTACATATGCATTTAAATATCTGGATGTGTACTACGTGCTCATAAAACTTTGTGGATTACTTCATTCATTTGCTAGGTCAAACTGAATCCATAACAAAACTACTTTAGGATTTACTTTTTTACCATTTCAGTTTACTTTCTTTTATTTTCAGTAATTGTTCCAACATGCATAAACCATTTATTTTGCCTTTCATGCATTCATATACATCATGGGGTTATGTCATAATTCTTTCATACATGTTCTTTACATATAATGGATATTACATAATATTACATAAAAAGGCTAACATATATGTATGCCATCACTTGTTTACTCTTCCTTTTCCATTCCTTAGCTCATGTACCAAACATGATTCTTCCATCATGAATAACCTATTATTGTTGGTTATGGGAGGGTGAAATTCTAGAGAATCTCAGTAGCAAACATTACCACTTAAATAAGAAAGATGGATGCTAATGCATGATATGTAACTTCATTAAACTTTCATTAATTAGTGACAAGCCATCATGCTATATACTTTTGCATAAAAGTGTATGGCTATGGAAAACATGTTATTCACAATATATTCAACATCATTTATTATGCCACAACATCATTCAAATATCATATACATGTCAACACATAAGCATACCATATCAAGCACATAAAGAGGTAAGTCCACTACCTTGAACTTAAGCTTTTCTCTTGATCTTTTGCACTTGCTTCCTAGCTTTCCAACCATGAAGCCTTTAGGTCAATCACTTCCCAACCATCTTCTTGGATGTTTCAAGGTCCTAAACACATTCACAATCATCACATAATTTATTAGCACCATGAACTCCTACAATGTTTAAGACTAAACTTGATAAACTCTTTACTAACATAACTTTCTCTAGTCTTCACTAATTAATTTGGATCTTTAACCAATTGATATATTGACTTTACCCTACACAATTTCATCTTTTGAATCCATTTATGAGTTTAGAATCATGAAATTCTAGCTCCTATGCATTGTTCTATATAGAATTGCATAACACCCTCTTTTCTTTCAAAAATTATCATTTTGATTCTAATGCTTCCCATACTTGTTTCTCCACTTTATCCCACACAACTTTTCATTTTAAAACCATTGGAAGCATCAAAATTATGAAATTCCAATCATTTTTCATGCCAGTGAACAGCATCAGAGAAGAACTTCAAAAACTATAACTTTGAATTCCAATGCTTCCAAGGTTCAAAACCTATACAATCCTACAAAAAATCATCATATAAATTCAATGGAAGCATTAGATCATTGAAATTCTATTTCCTTCCATCATGAATAGTGCAAACCAAAAAGGTTCAACCATGGCAAAGTCAAGAATATCAACTTGATTCAATAACCACTTACTTTAACTAGCTTATTTAAGCTTCAATCACATATCTCTAACTTTAATTTCTTCTTTTTCCTTTCATCTAAGGTTTTTGGACAGCACAACACCTTATAGAAAACTCAACTTTTCTCCACGAAAACCCTAAGTTCAAGCTCCCAAATCAAAAGAAAATAAGCTATGATAAATTGCTTACCTTTAATCTCTAGCTTGTTTGAACTTTGGCACCTTGAATCTTCTTTGTCTTGGCTTGATTTTTCATTTTGCAAGAGTTTTTCAAGGTTCTCATGCTCCACTGCTTACTTCAGATTTGGTGGGGGTATTTATAAAAAATCTCATGAAAAATCAATGGCCAAGATTACTTTGTGCACTATTTGGTCTAATGGCTTATATTTAATCTTGGATTAGCTTGCCCTAGAAGCCAATGAGATGAAATCATGCCCATGTGACAAAATTATAGAGGGAGGAAGCATCTGGAAAAATTTCAGTTCAATCCGATATGATTTAATCCGATTTTCCAAAAACTATGTTGTTTTCTTAATCTAATTTTTCTGAAATTCCATATTATGCTTTCTGACATTAAATCCAATATCCGAATTCTTCCTACCATTGACACTCTTGTACTGGGTCAAAACTTAATTACATATCCCTTGGCAAATGACTGAAATGCCCCTAGTTCACTATCTTGCACTATATTAACCCTAAGGGCATAATTATCATCTCACACCTCTTTATACTTATCAAGGTATATACTGGCTTTAACTAATCACCCATATACTTACTTGGACATTTTTGACCTATCTAGAATGACCAAAATGCCCTCCATTCATCAATGTTAGGCCTACTTGTGTTTCTACTTTCATTTTCTACCATAGAACTTTTAAGCTTTTTATTTTAGTCCCTCATCATTGTACCTTTGTCTAATCATTGTTTTTCCTTTCTATTCATCATCACAATCTTTTCCAAATCTATTTCCTCTATTAGTATTATACAAATAGGAAAAAAATAGGATATGATAACAGAAACCTATCATTTCTTGCAAGATTGATGAATTATTTGAAAACTTTTTGTTCTTGTTTTGGTTTTTGAACTGAGAGGAAGGTGAACATTGAAATATCCTACTTTTACCACCTCAGAGTATGTATTTGGAAGTATATTTGATTAGCGAAAGCATTACATTAGCCCAAAAATTAAAATTTTAAAACTTACTTATTGGGTATTGTTCACTTGGTAATTTTTAGATTTACAGTCCAACTTTAAAAATTCATTACTAATTGTAGAAATATTGTATGGAGGTGATCTAAATTTCTAATTGTATCTATTTCATAGCTCTTTAAGGAAAAAAAATAAAACTGGACATTTACCTTGTCAATTGATACAGTTAAATCGTTACTTTTTACTGTTCATATGGCAAATTCTGGAATTTTCAGATTCTGTCTATTAACTTTGGAAATTCATTTCTCTTGATATACAGATCCAAATGAGGCATATTACCTATTCATTTAAATATCTGGGTGTGTACTACATGCTCACAAAATTTCATGGACTATTTCATTTATTTGCTAGGTCAAACTGAAGCCACAACAAAACTGCTTCAGGACCTATGTTTTTACCATTTCAGTTTTCTTTCTTTCACTTTCAATAATTGGTCCAGCATGCATAAATAATCTCTTTTGCCTTTCATACATTCATATGCATCATGGGGTTATTCCATAATTCTTTCATACATGTTCTTTACATAAATAGACACCTTACATGGCATTTACATGCATGGATAATTCATAGCACATGCTAGCATCTCAATTACTTCACTTCCTTTCTTCCATTTTTTAGCTCTTCTCCATGCATACATTTTCCTCCATGCTTAACCTAAATTGGCTGGTTATGGGAGGGTGAGATTCTAGGGAATTTCAGTAGAAAACATTACCACTTAAATATGCAAGATGGATGCAAATGCATGATATGTACTTTCATTAAACTTTCTTTGATTAGTGACATGCCATCATGCTATATACTTTTGCATAAAAGTACATGGCCATGGACAACATGTTATTCACAATACATTCAACATCTTTATCATGTCACAACATCATTCATATATCATATATAGGTCAACACATAAGCATACCACATCAAGCACATAAAGAGGTAAGTCCACTACCTTGAACTTAAGCTTTTCTTTTGATCTTTTGCACTTACTCCCTAGCTTTCTAACCATGAAGCCTTTCAGTCAATCACTTCTCAACATTTTCTTGGATATTTCAAGGTCCTAAATACATTCATATTCATCACATAATTCATTAGGACCATAAACTCCAACAATATTCATCTTTTGAATCCATGTATAAGCTTGATAAATTCTTAACTCTTTACTAATATAACTTTATCTAATCTTCCCTAATTAACTTGGACTTTGAAAAAATTAAGGTCTTAACTTTACCCTACACAATTTCATCTTTTGAATCCATGTATAAGCTTATAATCATGAAATTCTAGCTCCTATGCACTGTTCTATAGAGAATTACATAACACCCTCTTTTCTTTCAAAAATTCTCATTTTGATTCCAATGCTTCCCATACTTGTTTCTCTACTTTATCCCACATAACTTTTCATTTTAAAACCATTGGAAGCATCAAAATCATGAAATTCCAATCATTGTTCATGCAATTGAACAGTAACAGAGAAGAATCTAAAAAATTATAACTTGGAATTCCAATGCTTCCAGGGTTCAAAAACTATCCAATTCTACACAAAATCATCATATAAATTCAATGGAAGCCTTAAATAATTAAAATTCCATTTTCTTCCATCATGAACAGTGCAAACTGAAATGGTTCAACCATGGCAAAGTCAAGAATATCAACTTGATTCAACAATCAATCACTTAACTAGCTTGTTTAAGCTTTAATCATATAACTCTAACTTTAATTTCTTCTTTCTCTATTCATCTAAGGCTTTTGGATAGCACAACAGCTTAGAGAAAACTCAACTTTTCTCCCATAAAAACCCTAAGTTCATGCTCCCAAATCAAAGGAAAATAAGCTAGGATAGATTGCTTACCTTTAATCTCTAGCTTGCTTGAACTTTGGTGCCTTGAATCTTCTTTGTCTTGGCTTGAGTTTTTATTTTGCAAGAGTTTTCCCAAGGGTTCATACTCCATGATTTGCTTCAGTTTTGTGGGGGTATTTATAGAAAAATCTCATGGAAAATCAATGGCAAAGATTACTTTGTGCACTATTTAATCTAATAGCTCACATTTGATCTTAGATTAGCTTGCCCTAGAAGCCAATGAGATGACATTATCCATGACATCATCAAAGGACACCTCAAAGCTCATGCGATGAAATTACAAAGGGAGGAAGCTTCTGGAAAAATTTTAGTCTAATTTGATGCCGAATTAGTTCGATTCCCAAAAATTAGACTATTTTTTGAATCTAATTTTTCTAAGATTCCATATTATGCTTTCTGACTTTAAATCCAGTATCCAGATTCTTCCTAACATTGATACTCTTGTACTAGGTCAAAACTTAATTACAGATCCCTTGGCAAATGACGAAAATGCCCTTGGTTCACTATCTTGCACTATATTAACCATAAGGGTATAATTATCATTTCACACCTCTTTATACTTCATTAGAGTATATATTGGCTCTAACTAATCATCCTTGTGCTTGCTTGGATATTTTTTACCTATCCAGAATGACCAAAATACCCTCCATCCTTCTTTGGTACAATCTGGCTACACATGGGCATTTTCGTAATTTCACACATTTCTGGGGTTGCTCTAGGCTTTGGCCTACTTAACTATCCAATCACCTCACTAGCCCTCTGGAATGCCATTTTGGACATACATATGGGTCTATTTCCTTTATGGCATAAATCCCGAGAAACCTCTCCTAAAGGTATTTATTAGGTATTTTATTAAACTGTAAACTCCTTTAACAATTCTACAAGATTCCTTTTCTGACCCTGTCAATTTTATAAATTCTCATATTAATTATAGGAATTTACTGTAAAGTTTTATCTAATTCTGAGGTTTGAGAAATACTGTAATAATTTTTCTAACTTCAGAAATTAATATAAAATTTTCGGGACCTTATATCAAAATTCTATGTTGTGTTAAACTGATCAGAATAATTTTTTCTACTTACTGGTAAAATTTGGGACTAATCTAATTCTGGGTATTTTTGGGTCTTTTCTGGCTCAACTTTCTCATAATTACATTTTTGCCCTTGAACTTTTGGTAAATTATATTTAAGTCCCTTTAACTTTTGTAATTACACCTTTTGGCCAAACTTTTTTCTCTACCTTTAGTTTTGGTGTTAAACATTTTCTAAATTTTATTTAGGTCCTTGAACTTTTAAAAATTACACTTTAGGCCCTCAACTTTTTATAATTACACTTAATGACCCAAAGTTTAGTTCTACTTTTGTTTTTCACCATAGAACTTTTGAACTTTTTATTTTAGTCACTCTCTTCCTTCAAGACTTATTTGACCTTTGTTATTCCTTCTGATCATTATCACAATCCTTTCTAAACCTCTTTCCACTATCAATATTATACATATAGGAAAAAATTAAGATATGATAAATATGGAAGGCGAATTAGGAATATGGTACTTAGTCACCAATTTCCTAATTAGTGACAACTCATGTAATAAGAGAATTAAAAGTAATTTAAAATTTTTATGTTGTTCGTTAGCTACTTGATCTTGTGTGACGTTGAATTATTTAGTATCATAGGGAATTTGACAACAAATTGATACTTCCTGGGTGGGAAAATAATAGCTTTACCATGAAAGAATGATAACTCTATAGTGAAAAAATAACAATTTGGGCACATTTTTTCCATCAATTTGGGTGACCCAAATAGGCCTCAGTATAGGTAAAAAAATAACAACTCTACCACTAAGAAATAACAACTCCATCGTGAAAGAATAACAACTTGGGTACATTTTTTCCCAGGAATAAACCAAAAATTTATTGTTTGGGTAGAAACATAACAACTCTATACTAGAAAATAACAACTCCGTCGTGAAAGAATAATAACTTGGGCACATTTCTTCCCAGGAAAGAACCAAAAAATTACTGTTTGGCTAAAAACATAACAACTCCACCATTAGAAAATAACAACTCTATGGTGAAAGAATAACAACTTTGACATATTTTTTCCCATCAATTTAGGAGACACGAAATGCACTTGGCACGCCAGCCCAACACATGGAATAAACCAAAACAAAATGAGTATAGGTATAAAGGAATAACAACTCCATGGTGAAGGAATAATAACTTGGGCATATTTCTTCCTAGCTAGTTGTTGTTTTCCCACCTAACGAGTTGTTTTAGGCCCCACTAATTTGGTAACAAATGCCCCCCAGTTTTTATTTTTTTACCCCCAGTTGTCATTTCTTCATGTTTGAGTTGTCATAACATGATTGTATAGACAAAAAATGGATAAGGAAGTATTAATTTGTTAA
Organism: Leucaena leucocephala; assembly: GCA_037074615.1. NCBI lineage: Eukaryota > Viridiplantae > Streptophyta > Magnoliopsida > Fabales > Fabaceae > Leucaena > Leucaena leucocephala. The sequence goes on along the minus strand of CM073515.1, from coordinate 17,447,870 downwards.
ATTACATAAAAATGTTAAATTACTTCAAATTATATTATTAAAAATCGAGTTGGCATTAATAGTTATCAATAACTCAATATAATTCCCCATATGTGTTGAGAAATAAAATTCATAAAATTATAGATATTTCTATTACATATAGATTACATCATATACAATATCATTTTATAGATAGATTACAGATGTAATGAGCATTATCTATAATATAAAAGCTTGAGCTCCTTCTTACATATGATATATGTAACAAAACAATGTGTCAAGTAATGGAAAAGAAATTTTCAACTTGAGGTTGGAAGCTTAGAAGGAGATGCAACCCTGTCTAACTAGGAGTTGATATAAAATTCACCTGCTTTATATGATAACCTCACAATGGGACCGGATAATACATATCGAAAGCCCTATCACATAAAACGTACAATAAAATCCATAACTCAAACCACATGATCATGATAATTTATACATCTGTCATAAGAGAAAGAAAGAAGCAACTATTTATAGATGAGAGTTTTCCCATAAATTAAAGTTTTGTTGCATGCTATAATAATTTAAGATAAATGCACTATTATTACACTGGCGTGGTTATCTTTGAAATGCCAGATACAATGCTACACCTAGATCCCTTTATGTGGTGACACTAAGGCATGCCAATTGTAAGATTGAATTGTAAAGAATTATTTCATCATGAAGTGGCAACATACTAACAATTTTTTGCATAAAGAATGAATTCGTATCTGTGCACCAGATTACTAGACAAACATGTATAATGAGAACTAGGCTCCTGGTTAGTTATCCTTTTTATACACTTTTTCATAGTCTTTGCATTATAAAAGCAAAAAAAAAAGGAACAACTTTGCTGCAAGGAATTACACTTGAAAATAAAAGCTATAGGGGTAATAGGGAGCATTTATAGGTTCTCATCATGCACCTCCTCCCCTAAGAGGAAGTATTCTCTTGCTTTGACAATATAGTCTTTGGCAATTTTTACTTCTATTTTTCTTTAATTTTTAAAACTTATGAAAACTGGTATATGCTATAAATATAAATTTGTAGTAATCTGGTAGGGGTTGTATAACTATTCAACATGGACAACAAGGCTTAGCTGAAGAAGAATTTAGACAGTAAGACATATGTTAGCTATTAATTTCTCTCCAAGTTAGTCTAGGAAGGTTCAATAAGAAGGGAGGTCAGAATGAAGAATGGGTATTGGAAGATAGTTGCATGTTTTTAGGATATTTCTAGCATATCGAACAACTGCAATGTTTTCTTTTCTAGCTATTTGGATTTTGTAGCAACGCAATTAGAATTCTAGGATACTAACATACTCTTATAAATGACCAGTGACTTAGCTACCAATAAATGTAAGCATGAAATATTACTTTGGTTAATAGAAATCTAAATTATAATTCATCAAAACCATTAGTACAAAAGCTGGAAACTTACCATGTCCATGCCAAGCATCTAATAGCTCTAAAAAGCCTTAGGTGTAACGTATTTGAATACTGGCATATGGCACTTTCAAGGTCTCATATACTGACCAAATGTCATCACATCAACACCAGTCACTCTCACCTTCTCCATCATCTTTACAACCTGATTAGATGTTTCACTACAACCTAACATGATTGATGTCTTTAAGAATGTTCCAATAGGAAAATAATCTTTGGCCATCATTACAACATCTATAGACTGCTTAAAATTAGCACGATGATCCCTTACAACACTCTGAAGCTCCTCTACTGTCTCAATATTATATGCAAAGACATCTAATCCTAATTTGGAAACCCTCTCCATACAGCCAACATCTCAGAAAAAAGTGCATCTACTGTTATAGGCATAAATTGGCAATGCTTTCAAAAGATGGCTTATAATTAAACAAAATTCCTATATTGATATTCCACCTTAACAGATATGCACTAAATATTATAATGGAATCATATAAATGAAGTAACTCTTGAATTAAGTACTAACATAACAGCTAAACAGGGAAAGCTCATCATACCACATCACATATTATAAATTTTACAAAACTAAAGGCAAATATTTGATAAAAAAATTTACCAAAAATATATTGCATAAAAGATCCTTATCAGTTTTACATTGACTAGCTATCAATTTTACATTATTAGTTTCACATTGAATAGCTATTCGAAAATATATTGTATAAAAAGACTCCTAAAAGATCCTTATTAGTTTTACGTAAAAGCTCATTACCCAGGCTCGGCTCCTCCCCAGTTCATAAATGATTCAGCCTAGCTTTTCATACCTTGTGATAGGAAAAAGAAAGCGAATACAACCTACTAGAGAAGATGAGTTTCTTTATGGTAGAAGATGACGGATAATAGGTAGAGGGTAGATTAAGTTGGATGAGCTATCATTGGAAAGTCGAAGCCCAAAAAGAGCTGGCTGTCGAAGAAAGAGCAAACTTTAAAACCAAAAGGGAGAGAGGAGGATAGAGATGCTAAGGTTTGCTGGATATGACTTTAACATTGTCATCTTTACTCATCTTCTTCTTTTCGTCTATGTGAATCCGATTGGTTAGCAAAAGTTTTGGTTTTGCATTGAAGAGGGGAAAAGATTAAGTCTTATGGGCAATTATGTCTTTTCATAATTGTAAAAACTTATTTGCAAGTTCCATGAGACTTCACAGTCGATATGTCATTTCTCGAGACTTATCTAAAATTTCCCCAAATTCCTATTATTCCAAAAGGAGTGTTTTATTAGGTTTAACAATCTAAAATGACCCTAATACCCTTATGATAACTAAAATAAAATCAAATGTCAAAAAACATCACCATAAGATATTTCTTCTCTTCCTTTGTCATTTATAAAAGTAGAAAATAAGATAGGACAGAGGAAGAAGCTTCAGGAGAGAAAAAACCCTCACTTTCTCACTTTATTTTTTATGACGGTGAGCACTGTATCAAGGGAAGGAGTAAGACTCCATAGGTATGATTTGATCTTCTCCCCATGTTAGAGCTGTTATTCTTCTTGGTCCCTCTTGCTGTTGCTAGTGTATGCGAGTGCGTAGCTATTTGTTCTCTTTTCTCATCGTGTTTCTCTTTGAGTCTTCCAAGTTTTCCTCTGTTTCAATCACTGTTATTTTCTATAATGTTAGAGTTTTCTCATCTTCTTCCACTTTCTCTATTGATAAAACGCTATTGTGTTGTTGCATGTTTAAACCTCCTCTCTTTCTTTAGTTCCTTATAGTTGTCAGATTGTGGATGTGGGTAGAGCTTAACTTATTTTTCTGAGGATTGAGGATATAAAATAACTTAAATTTTAATTTCTTTATTATTTTAACTTCAATCTTGTTATGATATTAGATTTTGGGGATTTTGTGAGATTTATTTTATGATTACGCATTGAATGGTTAGTATCTTATGAATTGTGTTGTTTGTTTCTTGAGTTAATCTTGAATGCACATAAGACGTTTGATGAAATGTATGAGATAGTATAATTGTTCTGTCAAATATCTAGGTGTGTAGGAAGGATTGTGTCCCCTTCAAGGTGTTTTGTATGGGAAAAGCTCTCTAGGTATTATGAAGAGAATGGAGAGGATGAATTATTTTTTGAGTTACTAAAGTACAGTTATACTATATTTTATGTACTATGTAGTGTGTGTTTAGATAGACTTTTATAAAGGGCTTATGAAAAAAGGGCTTTTGGGAAACTTTTAGAAAATGTCTTTTGGATATAAGCTTATGGAAAAAACGTGGTTATGGATAAATAAGTGTTTGGATGGCTATTACTAGAAGGACTTTTGTGATTGGTAAATTACAGAAAAAGTATGGATCAAAAATTATTATCTCTCTCCTCTTCTCTCTCATCCCTCTCTCTCATCTCTCTCTCTCACCAGTCGTAGGAGGAACAAGATAGAAGAAGAAGAAGAGGAAGACAAACAAGATGAAGAAGAGGAAGAGGAGGAGGAGGAGGCAGAAGAGGAAGTGACGGTGGAGGAAGTGACAGTGGAGGAAGAAGATGAGAGAAAGAAGAGAGAAAAGAGAAGAGAGAAGAGGAGAGAGAGTATAGGAAAATAATAGAGGTAAAATAGTAAATGGGTAGTCCATAAGCTCTTTTACAGAAGCTAGTCTTAGTAGCTTATCTAAAACCTTAGTTTTAAACCATGGTTTGATCTAAAAGTACTTTTGGACAAATATGGCTGTTTGTTTTAAAATTTTTCCAAACTAAGGTTTTGCCAAAAGGGCTTCGAAAACCATGGTTTCCATGGAAACCAAACAGGCCCGTAATATACCATTATTAAATTATTCATACTAGTTTGGAAATTGATTAGATTTATCATATGAAAGTTATACTACATAAAATTTAATATGGAAGAGTTTTTAATAGAAGTGAAAGTAGAAATATAATTAGGCTAGAAATAGACTTTAAAAGTTTGTTTGGTATGTTAAAAATGAATATGGAATTGATGCATATTTTTTAAAAAAAGAAAAGAAAAAATGGATGAAAGTAAAATAAAAAGACTTATTTGCCCTCATTGTTTACTCTCTTTTTTGTTGTCTCTCTCACTCATATTTTGCTTTGTCTCTCTCTCCATTCGTTGAAGCCATCCATAAAGCTGATGCCGTAGGAGGAATAGTTGTTTACACCATGGTGGATGCTGAACTGAGCTAGACACGCTAGATGGAAAATTTATCCTTCTAATAATAATAAGTAATCACTTGAAATCAAGTTTACCATAATTGGCTACAAAATAACCTTGTTTATAAATGAGTTTCTTAATTTTGAAAGAGTTAACCATAGTAGAAAAGAGCTTTACAAAGATTCCAGAATGAACACTACCATGGTTATAAAAGATTTTTCAATCAACAATTAGCTATGATTGGAAATACCAAATTACTATTTAAACACTATCATAATTATCAATCCCAAACTTTTGAAAGGAGCCTCCGAGTATTGAACCTGGGTAAACAACCTCAAGACCCAAACACAAACCAAATACTGAATAATACTATTATTATGGAAAAATAGTTACTGTGGATCCACAAATTCACATGCATAATCTTGAGAGGCCTCTAACCTTTTACCAACACATGATGTACAGTATAATTATCAAAATAATAAATTGTAAAAGTATAAACAAAAATAGGCCCTAGAGTGGCAATTTACATTTATTCATCATATAAACATAAAGGATAGTGCTATACAGGTCAAATAGCACCACTATGCCTCTGGCACATTCCCTTGAGATCCAGAACTGAACTAACTCCTGAAACCACAGGGTGAGGCAAACTTCTTAATAACCAACAATTCTACTCATCGTGCATACTAACATGTGCTAGTGAGATGTCAAGTGGGACAGTTAATAAAATACATGAGATAGAAAATAATACATTATCATAATATGATCAAATAGAAATACCACCATAGTTCCTCCGACCAAACCAATCGAACCACCTTATATCTGCTGACTAAACCCATGGGCTAGTGATAACTACAATATGAATGGCTACTCAAAAAGCTAACCGATCGAGTATTATAGATCAACCAAAATTCATAGAGCATGAGACTGGACCATGGGTTTATTCCCCCTCAGTAAACTAGTAGAGGTGTCGCAGCCCCTCGATAAACTAGTGGAGCAAGTCCCTAGGTAAACTGGTGGGACAAAAGCCAACTATAGAGCTCTAATAGAGGCTATACCACGTGGTAGAAAGATAACTTCATCATCACCAATCCTAATCACCATATACATAATTATCAAGATAATCGTACTAATCAAAATATCAATAGCTCAATAATCAATAACTTCAATAAATATCACAATAAATATCAAGATATAACAAGTTCTTAATCTCCATTAACCTTTCCAAATCTCACAAGACAATTTTCAATAAAATTAGAAATCAACTTGTTTCAATATAATCATATCATCATCAGTAGATTTATATATATCAAATCACTCACAAACATCATATTAGCTAACACAATGAGTAGAAAGTGGTTACCTCTCTCCAAAGCTAATAAAAATACCATAAATGAGGAGCCACAGGCTTAGGTCATAATTCACTAGTCAATCTACATAGTTTATATAAATGTGCATCAATATGTTGTTAATTTGACACAACATATACTTTTAAATAAATACTCACATTTCTCTTCTAACTTTATTTTATTTAAAAACTATTAAGTCAATACCATAACTTAATTTCTCTATCACAATCACATATCTATTTTCTAAATTATCATTTCAATGATAATCTTATATTGTCTCAACTTTATTCTACTCATATAAATTTTCATATAACATCAAACTCCTGAAACAACCCAAAAACCCCTAATTTATAATCTTTAAAGCTTCACCCAAAATTTTAAATGCTCACATTTCATAATCAACCTAAAAAAAATCAATTCTTTTAATCCCTAAAACACACTCTAATAAGTTAAAATAAATCATTGAATTCAAATCTAACAAACCCAATATCATAATTCATAATTTTCAATTAACCTCTAACTTTAATTTACTTAAATCAACCACTAAATCCTCCAATTATACAAAATCATTAAATTCCTTAACTTATGATTAACACTTAATATACTAAACCTTGAGTTTTATTATCAATCAAATTGCTAAACAAAAAAATTAATTTAATTATATATGTTTAAAGTTCCCAATTTTATCTCTAATATCCAAATCTTACTTATAATATCCAAATCTTCATTTCAATATTAAATCACATCATTTCTAAGTTTCAATAACTCATTTACACTATCAATTAACCAATAATTATTCAGTTTGACCAAAATCACCAATTTCTCCAATCTAGGGTTTCAACAAAAATACTCATTTTTAATTTACAAGCACTAGTAACAATCTAAACCGATTAAATATCAATTATACCTCCAATAAACATACCCCAATCATCAAACTCAAATTAAATCAACAAAATTTTGATATTAAATCATCTCTACTCTCTAACATTTAAACCCTAACTCTAAACCTCTTAAATAATGCAAATAGAAAAATTTTACACCGATTAAATGCAAGTATTTACTTATCTCTACAATTCTATAACTCTCATTCGTTAAAAAATTCACCCTTATTTGTAACCCTAATCCTCAAACTTACTTTACTTCTAATAAAAATTATATTTCTAAAGAGCTCTCTTGATATAAAAAATGATTAAGAAATAACTATGATAGTTGAAAGATTTTATGAGAATAAACCAGAGTTCAAAGGGATCTGATAATCATCAAGGAGGCGCTGGAAGAGTAAACGGACTTCGCAACGTAGACAAATGAACAAAGAAGAAGAAAAGAAAAGGAAATGCATGGTTCCTCTGTGAGCCCCACATTTTTTTTAATATTATATATATTCTTTTTTTCCTTTAACAGAAAACGGTTTACGCTTTCTTCTTCTTTCCTTTTTTTTCTTTTTTATTCTCTCTTTCTATATTTATTTTCTTATTTGTTTATTTTTTAAAACAATAATAATTTTATTGCTATCAATACTAATTACTTTCAGTTTCATTTTATATATATATTTTATAAACTCTTAATTTGGTAATTAAATAATTTTATTTACTAGAAATTAGTTCCTTACAATGCTACTTAATTAAATTCTAACATAAAAATTGAGATGTTACACTAGAGCTGCGTTGTCGGTGCTATTGCACTCGAGGCATCTGCCACAGTGGCCGGTGCAAATAGCCACACTCGAGGCGACCACCACAATTGCTTGTGGAGCAGAGAAACTGGTTACTGCCACAATCAGGTATGAGGATGGAGGTGTGAGTAAGAGGAAGTAGAGCAAAGCCGCCACAAGCGAGGACGGGGTGACCAATGTTTGTCATATACAGGGATAGTGTCAATAAGAGTGGCGAGAATGAAGAAGGAAGCCATAGCCAGTAAGGGACGTCGTGTCGAGAAAGAAGAGGCCATTTTGTTCTGATTTGGGAAAGGGTAAAATTATATAGGAATTTCATAAGATGTGTTAAAATAGTCCAAATTGTTTCATGTTTATGGAAGCCATCTCAAGTCTAAACTTTCTGGATGAAACTGAAATAAGGCAAAATGTTGAAAGTGGAAGTGGATCTAGGTTCTATGATACCAAATAAGAGAAATGTTTGATTCTACTTCTACTTCTACTTCCACTTCTCAGCTCCCACTTTCATCCTATCAAGCATGCCCTTATACTTGACTTCATTTGATGGTTACCCCTTATACCACCAGACAATTTCTTTAAAAACTTGATGGTTACATAAATTATGAATTTTGATCATAGAAGCTAACACATATATGGGTAGGTTGTTAATTTTATTTATAATTGTTTTCTTAGTTGTTTTGCTTTGATTTTAAAATTGTGATAAAATAAAATGAACTTTTTTCTCCTTATGCATTTCTTTCAACGTTCAATATCATTGATAATAAAATTATTGGAGATAGGGTGTTTGGATGTTGTTGGAAAGAAGCTTTACCATGTGAAGATGATAATATTATGTGATTAAGAGAAGATTTTGTTAGACAAGAAAACAGCATGATAATTACTTTGGTTGTAAATTAAAGAAAACACATGGCATGCCATGGTTGATATTTAATAGCTTTTGTATTATCATTATTGTTATTGTTACAATTAGTATTATTATTTTCATATATATATATAATTCCTTTTAGAGTAAGTAGGAAATTTGTTTTTTAAAAGGTTTTATAAAATTTATTTACATAGTTTATTTGGCAAAAGTTTTATGAATTGAAAGAAATGATTTTTTTAATAAATTTTTTAATATTTTTATCAGAGGAACTAGACACAGCGCTTGATTGGTTACTGACTCTAATGGACTTTGTGTTAATGCTTGTTATTCATAGCTTCATGCTACGCTTGTTATTCATAGCCTTCATGCTACGCTTGTTACTCGTAGCCTTCTTCCAACACTTGTTATTCATAGCCTCTTTCCTGCACTTGTTATTTGTAGTCTTTGAGCTGCGCTTGTTATTTGTAGCTTTCGCGCGAGCTACGCTTGTTTCTCATGACCTCTACGCTTGTTATTTGTGTTTTGATGGTTCCTTTCATGAAACAAATCTTTAGAAAAAAAATGTTTTCAGCTTAATTTTGGAAAGAAATTCCTTTATTGATTTATTTTTAAGTTTAACTTACAATTATTTTCTTTGATTTTTATTTTCGTTAAATAAAAACATGGTTATGAAAAGATTGAAAATGAGATGCATAAACATTAATTTATAATGTTCATATATTTATATTGTGAAATCTTTATCTGCAAACAAGCATTGTCACATTTATTTTAAGTAATTTATAGATTTGAATTACTGATGTATGACTCTCACATCTCTAAAAACGAATCATGATTCCATATTTTTTTATGTATTCTTAGATTAGTTTATTAAAGAGTGTAATTAGACTCCATTTACTGATAAAGTTATTTGTGTTTCAGATTGTAGAAGTGAACTTGCTTCTTCACTTATATTTAGAGTGGATCACCTTCTTGTGAGATAAACATATTAATTATAATGGTAAAGTTAATTTAAGTTGCTCCGCAAGATTTATTGACTAAATTTCTATTACCTTATTTGTATATTTATGTTTATATTGAGATCAAAGGTCTCTCATTCTATAGAAATTGATTTAATTGATTGTTGTAAATATGTATTGAAAAATCTAATGTCTAAATAAATTTTTTTGAATAATTATATAAAAGTTTATGAATGAATATAATAATGACGTAAGAATTTTTGTTAATGAAATAAATCTTGCCGATTATAAATAGCAAATAATGAACTAAAAGGGCTTGCGAAGTGATGTCATTGTAAAATTTGCGCTGGTCACACTTTAGTATCTATGGGCGTGACACCTTATTTGATAAAAATATCAGAGGTCACCAATAGACAAGGTAAGTAGTGTTATCTTTTATCATTTATTTTCCAAACTAATTAGAATGGCTCTTAAAGTTCCCTAAACGGCAATATGGCCAATTTACAGTATCTGTATATCAAACGAGGTAATAAATTATCTGCTAAGATAGTTTGGGGAATAACTCAAACTTATAAAGGTTGCTAGAGTAACTCATAAAAATAGTTCCAGTTCTAGTTGATTTACTTTCACCTTAGATATATAATTCAAAATCTAACTGTTAAAGTTGACAAACTCAATATTAGGATGTTGTTGTCCAAATTTCAATATGATCCATCAATGAAAACAATCATAATGGTCAATTTATCATCTAAAGTTCTATTAGTAAAATCCAGAAAGAGGGACTTAATACAAAGTTAATAACTTATTGACCCAAAAACTAATCACAAATTCCACCGTTAGATATGACAGATAGAATGTCTTAGACATGACCAAATTTTGCCCCGATCATAACGAAGCTAAAAATGAAACTCTACCAAAATAGTAAAATAATTGCATTTACTAGTCTTATTCCCCAAACTACCTAAAACTTTATAAACCCAAAACTTAATATTAAAACTCAAGACTGGGTGACTTACTCACATGTCTTAAGTCTTTAGAATTCTCCTAGGCTCAAAAAACGCATAAAAATTTTACTATAGGATCGCAGCTTTAATTAAGTTGCCACTCTAAAGGAATGCTTAACTCTACCTTAGCACCTCATATTTTAAGCTCTTACCTTCACTTCAATTTCTTTTTTAATCAATGTGGGACTTTTTGTACATAGTCTACCTCCCATCATCCCTTCCAAGCTTTCAATGTGGGACTCTTTACATATTTCTACACTATTTCTTTCTTCATTGATTTATTCCTTCCATCCTTATAACAACACTACTCTTGATAATTTCTTTGTTACGATAATACATAATTATAGACATTGAAGTCTTAATCTCCTCCTTAGAATTGGGTCTAAACCGTTTCAATCTTAGGACAAAAATTATAGATGTTACAATTCTCCCCACTTTTAGAAATTTTGCCCCCTAAAATTCAAATCAGATAAAGAAGTTTATGTGCCTTAGGTAAAGAGGTGAGGAAAGTTCTACCGCATTCGCTCTTCTATTTCCCAAGTAGTACTTCCTAGGGACATGCCTTTCCAAAAATCTTTAGTTGACGGATTATCTTGTTCCTCAGTTGCTTGTCTTTTACATCAAGAATTCTTTGTGGTTCAGCTCTAAATGTGAGGTTCTGTCGCAGTTCGACCTTTTTAGGCTCAATTACGTGGGATGGGTCTGATTGGTATTTCTTCAATTAGGATACATGGAACATGTCATGAATATTAGACAAGTGGTGCAATGGTGCTATTCGGTATGCCACTAGTCTAGCTTGGTCCAAAACCTCATAAGGCCTAATGAAGTGAGGAGTTAGCTTCTTGGCCCTAATAGATCTTCCAACAAATGTGGTGGGTGAGACTTTCAAGAACACATGGTCTCCCACCTTGAACTCTAGTGGTCGTCTATAATGATTTACATAATTTTTCTGTTGGTTCAGTGTGGTAAGAAGTATTTGCTTAATTACCTCAACTCTTTAAGTCGTCTCATCTACTAGATTCACATTGATGATGGTCCTTTCACTCAACTCAGTCCAACATAATGGAGATTGACACTTCCTTTCATACAATGCCTCATACGGTGCTATATGAATGCTAGAATGGTAGTTATTATTGTAGGCAAACTCAGCCAGTTGGAGATGGTTGTCCTGACTCCCTTTCCATTCTATCACACATGCTCACATCATATCCCCAAATGTCTATATTGGTGGTTGAAAATCAATGTATATATTATATATATATATTTTCAAACAAATATTTTAATTAGGATAAATATAATATCTCTTTTCTAATTGTGGTGGATGAATTTTTTATAATTCATAGATAAAATTCGTATATAATTTATTATTTAATTTAAATATGATATTTAAGTTGAATAAAAGGATATCTTAGTGAAAAGAAACACTGACTTCATCTATAGAGTGGCTGAGAGTTCTTTGAGTGTTTGATAACAATAATAAACTACCAATAGAGAGAGAAAACTGTGAAAAGTAATCAAGGACAATTTTTCACTTGAGTCTCACAACCAAATAGGTGTGATATTCTTAGTCAGCAAGAATTGGTGGTGGTTCATTAAAGGTGCTAGCACATCGTTTGTGTTTGCAATTTCATTCATGTGGATGCCAATATAGGATGTTCATTCGAGGAGTAGTACCTATGTTCTAAATTGCTAAACAGATCAGATCTCAAGTTCAATTGGTAAGCTCCCTTTTTAATTTGATTTAAGTAATGTTGATCGATCTGTTATGGAGTTTTGGCAAAAACGTTGAATTTTTTTATTCCGCTGCTCGTGTGCCAAAACCCAACAGTTATAATGTGATTAGGATGATTAAATGCAATCATTTTCTTTGAAAGAGAATTTAAACTAGAACTTACACACAAAATCATGCAATGAAAGTTCAACACAATAAACTCAAGCAATCCCAACATATATTAACACAAGATTCAATGAATTCCATAGCACCAACTTTGTTGATTTGACATAATCATGTTCGCCTTGGGGGTCAAATGCAAAACAATAACCAAGGATTACACTATTGGGTGCAGTACTCAAGTCATTCTCACTTAAGGAGCCTTTTATTGATGACTTTATAAACTAAATGCCAAAATGTAAGTAAAACATGGTTTTGGGGTTGTTTGGAAACTATATTTTCTAACTACAATTAAATAAAATCCTAAAGCTACTATCGTTTTAGTATTTTTGTATAAATGGGTATGGTAATGGATGATGAATGAATTGAGGGATAATGGTGAAGCTCTAGAAAATAGTTTTTATGCCAATTATAGTTCACAAAAGGTAATGGGAGTTTTAAAATAAAATCACTAAGCTTCCAATTATACCAAATCTAAACAATTGTTAAAATCCAATGAGTTAATTAATGAAATCTCATCAATTAAATATTGTTAAGCCATCTTAGTGTGCAATTAGGATTAATTATAACAATTGGTTTCCAAGCAATCTAAATCAACCAAGTTTCAAAACACATCGTACCAAGTAAATGGGAATTAAAAAATCACATAATCGTATAAATATATAATCATATATATTGAAGCTGAAAGTTCTATAATAATCAATCCAAACTACAAATTTAATCCAAACATAGACTCAAATATGAAATCTAAGGTTTATTCCATCAAATAAAACTATCCAATTAGAATAATCACAAATATATAGCTAAACAATGGATTAAAACTAAAACTCTCCCTTAAAACATAGGAACTCAAGCCAATCTCTACCATCTTTAAGAACTTAGCAAGTCAGTCATGGATTGACATAGAAACAGCTCTATTTAATAGCTCTCAAGCTTCATCCATTGTGAAAAGTGTAGAAAAATGGAAGTTTGATTGAAGAAGATGAAGATGGAGCGAAAGGTGGGTGAAAATGGCATTGGTACAAAATATACTTTTTAAAACCCTATTTTTAAATCGGTCTTTACGAAGATGGTTTAAAAAATGGCTGGTGGCACTTTTGTAAATAAGATGAAATAGTTACACCAGATATACATGTAACCGGTGTAAAATATAATTACTACGTCATATACTAATATCAATAGGTATAAATTAGCCGCGTCATATTCTGACTCTTCAGTTTCTTGTCTATACTTTCTCACTTATTTTCTTTAACTTCTCTAGACCTTGCAAAGAAGCTTCAGAACAAATGATGGTGGCATTTTTGTAAATAAGATGAAATATTTACACCGGATTTACATTAAATCGGTGTAAAAGATATATAACCGGTGTTAAATATACTTTATATTATGACTCTTCAGTTTCCTGTCTATGCTTTCCCACTTCTTTTCCTTTTACCTTCTCAGGTCATTCATTTTACTTCTTTAGTTCCCAACGTTTGTACTCATTATGATAGAAGGCCAATTACATTCTTCAATATTCTTTTCTAAGACCATTCTTATTCCTCAACTATATGTATATTATTCCTATTATTAGTACTTTTTGTCTCATCACACTATCTCTATTTTATTTTATTTTCTTCTATCTGAATAATCCAATGGCTTCATCCTCATGCACACCTCCTTCTTCGATGCAGAAAAGAAATAGAAACAATTTTGAAGACAAATATCCCGACCCTCATCTTGTAGTTCCTTCTCCTCCTCCCCTGGTTGTCACTTTAATTGAGTGCCTTGAGGAACTCATCATGCCCTTCAATTCCCTGGAGGACTCAGTGGAAGAACTGTCACAGAAAGTTACTAGACTGAAAGATAGTTTTAGAGCTTTTCGCTGAGAAGTTCACCGCCATCAACAGATTGATAGCTTGTATCATCTTGTTGATCTTACCGACTCTAATGAATCTCAAACCTCTGAGTCTGCTAAGGAGTGAAAGCCTACAACCTTTATCTGCCCCTCCTATTTTAGTTTTTATACTTAATGACAAAAAGAGATAATATATTATATATTATGATAGATATTATTTTGGAAATTTCATACTTTTGATGTAAAGTTATTAGTAAAGCTGAATTAATGAATTTTCTTGTTCTGATGAAATGTTATTCTTTTATTTTTCAAAACAAAAATGCAACAAATTGAAAAAAAACATGTCAATGTTAGGTGTAGAATATAATGACAGGTTTAGAACAAGTTATTTTTACACCGGTCTTCTACTTCATCTAGTGTAGAGTTGTTCAATTTATATTATTTTACACTGATATAAAAGTGACCAGTGTAGCATATAATGTTCGGTTTTAAAAAAATTATCTCTACACCAGTGCTGCATTTTATCCTATGTAGATTTGTTTACGAAATACACTTTAATTTAATCGAAAGCCCTTTCGCGCCTCCCATCTATCATTTTCACTAGTTTGCGCATTTAAGTCTTCTAAACCTTTCATATCCAGTGAGTTTTATTTTGAACTCCTTGTCTCAAGACCTGAAGATTTATGCACTACTGGCAGTTGCCATTATTTGTGCTAGATTCATTGCTGTCATTTACTTATTTTATTTGTGTTGGAAATCGTGCCCTAGGGGCCAATCATTGTCTTATGAACATTATTGATTTATGAATTTATTAATTGAGTTATCATATTATTTGCATGTTTACTATGATGACCATCCTTGGATAATTCATGATATTATCCTAAATGTCCCTGGTCGATCATCTATGTGGGAGCACAGATGAAATAAGACCAGTATGACTTTGAAGATGTATAGAGATATAAATCAAAGTCATAAGCACATGTAAGAGTACAGGGTGTTGGACCGACCCGCTATGAGAGAACTGCATGGGTAACGTCATAAGCTTCTCTCATATACAAACCATGTCAATATGCCCTTTGACCTGAGATCATCATGGATTCCTACATGACAAAACGCTCAGCTTTGACCTAGTCAAAAGTCACTTTTGACCGAGTGATCATAAAGACTATGTTTGGGCTTAGTGGTTTTTCATGCGGAGGAATGTGAATGGTCAAGATGGAATTTGTCCCTCACATTCGTGGAGAGATATTACTGGGCCCCTCGATGAGTGAGTCTGAGAAATGTATGGCCATACTGTAATGGAAAGGTAGTTCCATTTCTATAGTCAGACTACTCAGGGATCGAGAAAGTAACGGTCGGGAATAGGAGGATGACATTATCCATGCCTCATCCATGACCAAAATATCGCGTGACAGAAGGGACATGATATGGTTGTATAAAAGGTTACATCGTTTATCGATCCTCATATGATTTGGGTAGTTGTTATGTCTTGCTAGAGACCGCTTGCGACTTGTGGGCTAGTATAGCAAATGGCCCACTGCCAACTTCATATGGGCCTACAGGGTCGCACACAAAATAGCCCAACACGAGCTATGATGTCCAGATTCATTGAATCTAAGACATGTCCAGATTCAATGAAAGATCCAGGTGAATGTATATATATTTATTTATATTTATATTCGTATATATATAAATTCGTATATATATATATATTATATATATGAGATATATGAGATTTAATTTATAAGGATAAATTAAATCCCTATCACGTTTGAATTCGAAATTCAAATTGATAGGATATCTCATATAAGAGATATTTATAAGATTTAATTTATAAGGATAAATTAAATCTCTATCACGTTTGAAATTCGAAATTCAAATTGATAGGATATCTCATATAAGAGATATTTATAAGATTTAATTTATAAGGATAAATTAAATCTCTATCACGTTTGAAATTCGAAATTCAAATTGATAGGATATCTCATATAAGAGATATTTATAAGATTTAATTTATAAGGATAAATTAAATCTCTATCACGTTTGAAATTCGAAATTTAAATTGATAGGATATCTCAAATTTGATTTATGGGAATAAATCAAATATAACTCAGTCTCATCTTTATTTAAAGTTAAATAAATAAGTAATTAAATCTGTGGGACGGATTTAATATTATTTTATTTAATTAGTTTCTTATAAAATTATACAATATATGATATTGTATCAATTCGGAATTAATATAAGATTAACTCCAAAATCCAATTAGGTCAGGTGGAAAAACGCATAGCATCCTCTATATCTGATTGGAGGAGCTACGTTTGAAAATAACATAGAACACAAAAGGCCGAACGGAATCTGCAAAAGGTTTGCAGACAAGAAACTGCCGAAATAGAGACGGAGACTTGTGAAAGCCTTGGAGGGACAGGAGACGCTAGCACGTCGTTCGTGGTTGGAACGCTGTTCGTGTGGATACCAGTAGAGGAAGCCGACCTGAGGCGTCGACTTCTTGTGATCGGAAAGAGACCACCGTCCGCGGAGAGAATCTGTGAAGGTCGCTGAGGAACACTCCGTCGATTTCTTGCGATCAGAAAGAGATCACCACCCACGTAGAGAAGCTGTGAAATTCGCTGAGCAACACTAAGGGTAAGGATTCTTTCCACTTGACTTAAACACATACGGCAGATCCTGGCAAGGAATGGAAAATTTTAAAGTTTATTTCCGCTGCGTGTCTTCCAATTCCTTACAATTTGGTGATATCTTCTACTTGTACGTGGTATATTCTCTCCCATAATTAGCTTTAAGCTAGGTTTTCTTGTTTTCTATTTTCCAAATTTTTTAGTATTCTACAAATACGGATCGTAGTTGAATAAATGCTAAACGAATAAGTGTTGAGTATGCTGGGGTAGAGCTTTAGATTTTGCTAAATAAAATGGTGATGATGACAATGGAAGGTTTTATTGTCCTTGTGTGAATTGTTTGAATGAGAGAAAATAAAGTCCTGCAGATATGTACACTTAACTAATTTATGAGGGATTTTGCAAGAGTTACATAGTATGGGTATGGCATGGTGAAAATGTAGAAAGGTCGAGTGCATCTGAACAATTAGAATAGACCTTTGATGATGACATGGATACTAATGATGGGGTAAAGGACATGATTCGTGATATTGGAGAAGATGCTTTTATGTGGTCACATGCATATGGTACCATGTGCAATGATACAGAAAAACCTCTATACCAGGGTGCAAAAAATGCAACCTATTGAATGTGGTATTGAGATTGGTAAGTGTGAAAGCACGGCATGGGTAGAGTGATAGAGGTTTTTTAGAATTGCTTGAGTTATTGCAAGACATGTTTCCAGAAGAAAATGTGTTACCCAAACACTACTATGATGCTAAGAAAATATGTCATTTAGGCATACAGTATAGAAAGATTCATGCATGTCCAAATGATTGCATATTGTATAGGAAAGACTTTGAAGATAAGGAGAAATGTCCAATATATAAGACACCAAGGTAAAGATCAAACAAGTCTCCTACAAAGGTGTTATGGTATCTTCCAATTATACCAAGGTTCAAGTGGCTTTTTGCTAATGAAGATGATGCAAAAAGGATGTTATGGCATGTGACTAAAAGGATTTGTGATAAAAAGCTTTGTCATCTAGTTGATTCTTTGCAATGGAAGAAGATTGATGAATTATTTCCTAAGTTTGGCAAGGAACCACAAAACCTAAGGTTTGGACTCAGTACAGATGGTATGAACTCTTATGGTAGCCTTAGTAGTATATATAGTTCATGGCCTATCCTCTTTGTGGTTTACAACATATCTCCCTTGTTATGAATGAGACACAAGTATGTAAGTTGTCTATGTTGATCTCAGGATCGAAACAACTGGGAAATGACATAGACGTTTACCTAATGCCTTTGATCGAAGATTTGAAGAAGCTATGGGAATGTGTGGATTTTTTTATGCTATTAAGAAGGAGGTATTCAATATGCGGGCCATAATCCTTTGTACAATTAATAACTTTTCTGCATACATAAATTTGTCAAAGTATAGTGTTAAGGGCCATAAAGCATGTCCTATTTGTGAGGAAGGGATTTGCTACTATCAACTTCGTCATGGAAGAAAGACAGTCTACCTAGGTTATAAGAGATTTCTAAGACAAGGCCACCTATACCGTTAACTGAAGAAATTTTTTTTTGGCAGCCAATAATTTGAAAATACTCGAAAGCCATTGACTGGAGAACAAGTTTATGAAAAGATGAAAGACATCAACATTACTTTCGGTAAGACTACTAAGAGAAGTGAAAAAATATATAGAAAAAAATATTTGTCTTCTTTGAGCTTCAGTATTGGCAACATCTTCAGGTAAGGTACTATATTGATGTCATGCATGTGGAGAAAAATATGTGTGATAGCATTATTGAAACACTTCTCAACCTACATGGTAGTTTCAAAGAAGCTTTGAAGGCAAGATTATATTTGCAAGAAATGGGAATACGTGAGGATTTACATCCAAGGTCAAATGATGAAGAGATTAATATTTTGTCCAAGGATGAAAGAAGAAATATTTGTGAATGTTTACAAGGAATCCAAGTTCCCTCTGGGTACTCTTCTAATTTTAAGAAGATTGTGTCGATGAAAGATATGAAATTAGTAGGCCAAAAGTCTCATGATTGTCATTTCTTGATGCAACAATTACTCCCAGTAGCTGTTGGAGGAATCCTTTAAGATGATTTGAGACACATTGTAACCCGACTTTGCTTCTTTAATGATATATGTGTCAAAGTCTTTGAGACTAAAAAGTTGGATAAATTGGAGCACGAGGGTTATGTTATTTTGTGCCAACTTGAAAAACTGTTTCTTCTAGGCTTTTTTGACACATGGTACACCTCATCGTTTATCTAGTGCGAGAGATAAAATTGTGTGGCCCTGTATACTTACGATGGATGTACCCATTTGAAAGATACATGAAAGTCCTTAAAGGGTACATGAAGAATCCAAATTAGCCTGAGGCATCCTTTATTGAAAAATATATTTTTGAAGAAGCTATGGATTTTTGTCAACATTACCTGCTTAAAGTAAGACTTATCGGTTTCGCTAAATGTCGATAGAGAGTATTGATCGCAATGAATTGTAGTAAATACACTTACACATCTTGAATAACATTAATGAAGTTCAAGATTATATAGTTGTTCATAAAGAGCTTGTCCGAAAACAAAATAATAGAATGACAGAGCAAAAGCTAATTAGAGAACACAACAAATCTTTTGCACATTGGTTCAAACAGAAGGTTGAAAATAATTATTGCGTATCTGATTCAGTTATATGGTTGGCATATGATCCTAAATTTAATGTGATATATTGTAATTCATTTAATATCAATGGGTATTCCTTTTATGCGTAGTCCCTAGATGATAAAAGTAGTATGCAGAATAGTGGGGTTATGCTAGTGTCTAAAGCTATGCACTTCTCTAGTTCAAAAGACAACAATCCTAAATTAGCAAACATCCCTTATTATGGCATCATTGAAGAGATTTGGGAGCTGGACTGCACCAAATTCACAGTTCCCATGTTCAAATGCAAGTGGGCTAATGTAAACAAAGGTGTTATGGTAGATCAGTTAGGATTTATACTGTTGATTTGAATAGTACAAGTTTTGGGAATGAGCCTTTCATTATGGTAGACTAAGCAAAGCAAGTGCTCTATATCACTGATCTGGCAAATAAAAGATGATTTGTCGCTCTATAAGGGAAAAGGGTTGTTAACTATATGATTCAATTTGTGAGACCCCTTCTTTTTTAGTAGATTTACTAAAATTGAATGAAGAAGAAGTGGATTATGATTGATTTGTATGTGATTGCATATATTATTTTGATGTAATAATAGCACAAGTATATTGTTTGGATTGCATATATTGTTTTGTTGTAACTTACAAGTGATGGGTTAATAAAGGGTTGGTTTGAAAAAATAACTCCAATATTTAAACTGGTTGTACATGTTTTCGGTGTAAAAAGTGATCTAAAAAAGTAAAGGTCATCTTTTTTACACCAGTTGTACTGAGAAACACCTTTTTTGCATCGGATTTATAAGTTATTCGGTGTAAAAAGTCTTTTAAAATTCAAAATATTAGTCGTTTCAAGAAGCAGTACTCGAGCGCCCTCTGATTACCTTCTCCATATCTTCCATCGTTCTACACCTCTCCACAAACTTCTCCATATCTCTACACCATCAATCTACCGTCTTCTCATCATTTCTTCATAGCATCACATCTAGATAGCGATTTCAGTATAGTAGGAGTCATGAGAGGCTAAATCTTTAGCTCTTGGTGATGGATTTGATTTCTTGAGCTCATGGACTGAAACGAGGAGTTTCTACTATTATAATTTGCATCTTCTCATGTTATGATTGCTGCTAGATCTAGGGTTTTCATTTTATGATCAAGTTTTGAATATCGATTAATCATTCTTATATTAGACTTTGTAATTGAATTTGGATGATTTGAACGTTTGCTTTTTTTAATAGAATATTTCAGTTTTGATTTTAAGAGAGTTGGGTTATTATTAACGATCGTTGTTAATTAATTCAATTGTTTGAAATCTAGGATTTTCGATCGACGACCATTCGAGGGCATTTTCATCATCTAATTCAACTTACAAGCTAAGTGGTTTCTGACAATTCGCTAATAGTTCTTAAACTAGCTTTGATCAAAGGGGTTTAAAGAAAATTAGGGTTCTTGACTCAATCGATCGATTGAGGTTTTCTTTGAGACTTAGTGATTTCAAAACTCTAATTTTAACATGAGAGTAAGGATAGATACGTTTTCATCATCAAGAGTCTTTTTCATAACATATTTCTCAAACAAACCAACTCGTTTTCATCTTAATCAAAAATCCAAAAACATTTACTTTTTCTGCACCCTACTTTTATTGTATCAATCTCTAAAACCCCAAAAACCATTTTATCCATACTCAAGTTTTTTATTGATTTTGACATCCAATTTGCTAGGTTTCCAAATAAAAGGCTCCTTGAGAAGAACGATAGGGTTGTGATTTATACTATATTATATGGGGTGCAATTAATTTTATTTTGATTGATCAAACCACGACAATCCACCCTCATCAAATTCCTATGCCCATTTCAGATTTATTCAAAAGGGACCTCATAATCAAAACTTGAATACATTTCAAGGAGGTTTGGTGAAACCGATATTAATTATTTCTTCGCACCATATATGCAGGAGTAGAATAATAATATTTCAATTTTTTTCATACTAGATTTGTATTTGCTTAATGCTAATAATCATTATTGTTTAATTATTTTCTACAGCAATCATTGGCAATTGTTTAATAATCATACTATGTAAGCATACTTATAAATTTTTCTTCTTATGCTCCCTCCAATACAAGCCATCAGTTGATGCAAAAAATATTATAAATATGTGAGTTTTCTTCCTTACAGAGCAATAGTGTTTCTAATAAATTAAATATGATATTTGTAATAAAACGGTCACTAAGTTTATAACTTTGGTCATAGGGCTATGAGGACGTTTGCAATTGTAAGGGGTCTTAAGAAAGTCAACTCGATGAGGGACTCTGAATGGATCATACTGAAGGTAATAAAAGTATTAAGTCCTATGCTCCATGCAGTTTTTCGTTGATGAAACATAATTTTATTCATATTAATATTACATAGTCAAAGGCAACCTAAAGAAAGTAACTTGTGCGGCTTCTATATGGTTTAGACACATGATCAATATCATCTTGTCAAATAGGACTAACCTAACTGAGTAGCTAAATTGTGTTTTTAACGATTTCATATATTTCTTGTCAATTTAATATATCTTATTAATGCTTTAATTTCTTTTATTTTAATTTGATATTTTATATGTTTGATCAATATGACCCATTTCTTGAACAAGATATTGTGGACTAGTGCAATATTTGGTCTGATTTTTTTATTCAAATCATTCATTCTTAATAGTAGTTGCGATTACCATAATACATTTTTTTTTAATTTTTCTGTTCAAATTGTTGTATATTTTTATTGAATTTTATTAAATGAATAATGTAATGAGCAATTAAAAAATTGTCTCTGACATCTTGAACTTGTCTCTGCTGCTATATCTTTGAAGAGGATGGGGTTAATGAAATATTGAAAGAATTGTTTTTTAAAAATACATTTAAATCAGACAAAGAATACCGGCAGGTGTAGAAACAATCTATATGTAAATATTACAATATCTATACCGATTATCTTTATGGTGAGGTGTAGAAAATGATTAATCTACACCGGGTATAAATACAACTGGTATAAAAAATTGATTAATACTGTTCACATAACCTGAGTAGATATTAGCAAATTCTACTCTTAATTTTAAAAGGGACCGGTTTAAATTCTATTCATTATATACTGGTAAACCGCTCGATTTAAAAATTGTAAACTTTCTAAACGATCTGTTTCTATATTAATCATTGTCCGATATAGAATACTATTTCAACCGATTTGAAAAAGCTTTTTTGTAGTAGCGTGAAGAGAGAAGAGAGGAAAATGAGATGGAGTGGATAAATATAATGTTCAGGTAAAAAATGATGAGTAGGATCTTAGGTGGGAAATGGGCTTGCGTATGATTTTGAGGCCGTTTGGACGCTGAATCAAATCTACATCTCTGTGCAGTTCACCACGTGAGTGGAAAAGCACATAGCTTCACGGCGGTTCTTATCTGACATTAATTTCTAGGTCACTTTCTGCCATTTTTCAATTTCAGGTCCTTTTCTACCAATTTCAAGGACCTTTGACATTTCGAAATCTTCTTTAAAACTCTAAATTTCTACAAATTTCCTAGAAATTAAAACCAATAAATGTAGCATAAAAAATCCCAAAATGGATTAATCCAGAGAAACACAAAATAATGATAAAAATACCATTTTTAGGCAATTTTCTCAACCAAGGACCATGAGTACAAGTAATGCATAAATGATACAATTAAGGCCTTAAAACATACGAAATGCCTTCAAAATGACATGAAATAATATGCAAGAAATGAGTCAGACTACTGAAATGTGTTTCAACGGATAGAGTGAGAAATTATCTCAACCTCTTTCTATTATCTAATTAAATAAATAAGATAATATATGAATTTGAATTTAAACTGATTTAAATATTCATATATCTATAATATCAGATTATTTAGATAATATAAATTAAATTACTATTTAATTAGCTAGCTAACCTAATTAAGTAATCTAGCTAACTAACGGCATATTTTGTAATAGGATATTATTTTTTATTATTTAATAACTAATTATTTAATTAGAAAGCTATCTTATTTTTCAATCAAATAGTCCGCCTTATTGAGGGTGAGTCTGAATCCCAAGTCCAATAACTTAGTTTATTAAGGGTGAGTCTGAATCCCAAGTCTAATAACTTAGTTTATTGTATAGTGAATGACAAATTTGTCATGATTCTGTCTTTAATGTTTTCCCTAAC
This sequence comes from Leucaena leucocephala, assembly GCA_037074615.1. Classification (NCBI taxonomy): domain Eukaryota; kingdom Viridiplantae; phylum Streptophyta; class Magnoliopsida; order Fabales; family Fabaceae; genus Leucaena; species Leucaena leucocephala. Next base: position 17,424,204 of record CM073515.1, on the reverse strand, counting down.
TTCCTAGGACACACATATAGGGTGTATAGTGAATGACAAATTTGTCAGGACTCGGTCTTTAATGTTTTCCCTAACTTTTTAGGACAAACATATAGGATACCTCTTTAGATTTTGTTATGAAGTAAGGGATTCATAGTTGTACATTAGTATTGCTCTTTTGGTTAGGTGTACCTTACTGCTTGTCTTCAGCAAGATAAAACAGAAAGAGGTATAAAGGAGATTGTGCAACACATTAAATCATGCTATTTTGGTAACATTTGCGAAATATTTATGACATATTCACGAAAGAGTTGTAAAACATAGGTAATGTAATTTTGTGAAATAGTTTGTGAAATGATGTATGAAATACCTTATGAAAAGAATATTTACGAGCTTTTGTAGTAAAAGAGCATGCTTGTGAAAGGATTTGTATTGTATAATTTAATAGCTAATAGTTATTGGAACCTTATATCTTGTTATTGTTAATTTGTCATTTTCAGAGAGGGGTGGAGTATGGAGTATGGAGTATGGAGTATGGAGTATGGAGTATGGAGTATGGAGTAAGAGGTGCGCGTCTAGTACTAGGTTCCTGATGATATCCTCTTGCTTATGCATGACTTTGGAGGATATTATTATAAGCGTATGTTGCCATTGACCCAATAATTTTTCTTTAAACTTATGACTTTTGGAATTAATGCATATTATAATGTTCTAAATAATTATTAATTGTTAGTAATTATATAAAAAATAATTAATTATTGAGAACTTTATATAGTCTTGCCGAGGCAATCAAACGAATCTCACGACGTAAGTGCCACTTTTTATAAAATAAATAAATAAATAAATAAAAGAAATATGTGCATCCTGCTTACCCTCCCAGCTTCCACCCACCTGGTCGCTACTCTCTACCCAAACGCGGACACATCACAAAAGGCCCTTTCGCTTTCTCAGTATTTTCTTCTTCACCGCTGGCCAACTATGGTCCAAAATCTTTAATCCATCGTCTCATCCACCTTTCTATTACCCACCACACGCCTTCATTCTTCTGCTTATATCCATAGTCTCGGATTCCAGGATGGTAAGTTTCTTTAATCTTCAATATTATGCATTCGAAATGAAACTGCGCCATTAAATTTGATCTACTCTTCGAATCTACTTGTTCTTGTGTGGGCATATCTTCTGCATGTTGCCTTTGTTTCCTGGTAATCTGATTTGTGGGGATTCGCGCGTTTAATGGATGTAGTGGGAAAGAAATGTAAAGATTGTATGCAAGCGTGGCATGAGGGAATATTTGTTTGATTAGTATTGCTTTCAGGGTAACTAATTCGTTTTTCCAGCCTTTTACTTGACATTGGTAAACGTTCTCGTCGTATAGACGTTTTCATTGATTCAAAGAAAACACTAAATAGTAACAACTGTTAATTTTTGCCTTAATCAGTTAATCAGAGCAGCAGCATCTGTAAAGAATGAATGGTGGTTTAGGACTTCTAACTTTCAGGCTTCGTTCTCAAATTTTATAGGATAGCCTGATGTACAGATCCAGTATCACATTAACCTCTCTAACATGCACCTTCTTTTGTTTACTAGCTGCAGGATCTAGATTATTGAAGTAAATAAGCAAATCTGTGCACTGTAGTTCGTGCATGTGTACTAGTGAGCAAAACGCAAATAGACCTGCGATTGACCGAAAAAGCTGCCGCATCCATGACAATGGCGGCAGAAAATGTAGAGGAAGAAGTAGGGAGAGCTGTAGAAGATGCAAAAGAACTGCAGGACTTGGTCACAACTCACATCTCAAAGACCTCCATTGAAGAGCAATATCTCCGCCAGCGTGCCTTATCTCTTAATGACTCTATCAAACGTTTGCGCTCCTTACTTGATTCTCTCCTCTCTCAGAAGCTCTTGGACCCCAAGGTGGCAGACAAGGTAAAATTGTACTTAGTAGAAAAAATCAATTTAATTTTCTATATCAATTCTACTTCATCAGATACTCTTAAATGGGTAATTCTTTTGGATCTTTTTTTTGTATATATTTAATTCTATTATATGCTTGGCTAGAGTACTTCAATCTCCCTACAAATTTCTTGATTTTATATAGACCTCCCTTACTTTATTTGAAGATGCTATAAATAACTCCAATTTTTAGAAAATTCTGATACAATCGTTAAAACACAAGCTAGATAATGGTTAAGTCCCTATCAAAACTAAAAGAATACTCCTAAATGAAGTGTTAATAAGGATGGAAGGTTTACAACTTCCCTAAGACTTCTCCATAGTGCTTGCCTACAATACTGCTCTCATTGTCTTCAATGCAAAGATCTAAAGCTTTGCTTCAACCATAATACCTAACCCCTTTTGAAGGCACACATCCCTTGCCCTCAAATGTCCTGTTTTATACTATCAAGCATGCTTTGTCTCTCCAGCGCCATGAGAACCAGGTGCAACCTATTTTGGGTTTGAAAATTGAGGTAGGACAGCTTGTTATCTCTATCATGGAAGACTAAATCATAATGGTGTTGTGAAAGATGCTAGCTTCTCTAATACATACATCAAATGTAGTGTGGATCAAGCTATTTCACTGAAAGTTTGTGACTTCATTCTTAACATATTGCTAGCACCCTGTCTGAGGATTGAACTATAACTTAAGTTCTTGGAGGTGGTAATAGGTCTTCATCTTTGCCTTCTGATCAATTGAGGATCTCAATCATAAAACCCTTTAGAATTGTTGAATAGAACAGGAGCAGGGACAGGAGGAGGTGATTTAAGAGAGTGCAGGCTAACATGAATATTGGGGAAGTCCTAGAGTAAAATGAGCGAGGCTAGCTTGATCAACCTCATTAAAATTTCATATTTGATAAAAATAAAATGAAATATAATCTCGTAAAAGATTTTAAATAGTATAACTTGATTGGTGTTTCCTTGTAGGTTGCAGAAGTCAAGGAAAGTTTTGTGTAATAAAATTAAAAATTAGAGGGTTTGAAGAATTTAACTATATATAATCTCCTAAGCGCTTGGTCCGAATTTCTTAATACCCCTTGTATGCTTTCTGACCCGTTATTTGTTGTTATTATCTTTATTATTTTTCCATTTTTACAGTTGGATGAAGATTTACAAAGGGCGAGATGCATCATGGCAGATGGTGATGCTACTTCACTTCTTCCGGGCAATGTGCAAGGTTCTTTTTTCTCTCATCCTTCTGATGAACTTATGACCTTTATGCCTCTTACAATTAAATTTTCGTATCATTGTACCATCCCTTTGCTGATATCCAATCCTTTAGGACGATTTTTGAGGATGTTTCTGGGCCCTATTAATGTGCGTGCCTCACAGAAGGATGTCCAGTTGAAGGTTAAAGAGGAGTACAACAGTTACAAAGTATAAATCCTCTTCTACATCTACCTTTCCATACACCTTTTTTCTCTATCTACCTCAAGTAAAAAGTGTCTGGCTTAATCATAGATGTTGCACCTTGAAATTGGAAATGCTTCCATTTTTATATTGCTTCATCTAGGATAAGTTTATTGTTCGTGTTGGATTTGCCCTGAACTTTTGAGAACCTCATTAACATGATAAAGTTTGTTAAAAAGCTGCTTCATCAACAGTTTACTTATGGGCAATAGATATCTCTAATGATCATTGGAAATTTTGTAGCTACTCTATGTACTCGTAAGTAATGATTTGGCTGACTTAAGTGTTCTGGTGCTCTTATAATATGGATCCATGCTCATTTTTTATTTGAACTGGTACCTACAAAGTGCTCATTTGTTTGTGCCACTGTATTGGTATTTTATGAGATTTCCTATTTTTGTTGTTTGGTGTTGTAAAATTTGTACAGTTGGTACGTCTTTTTTCTCATGCATCTAAGTGTTGATTTTAATTAATTTACCAAAAAGGTTCCATTGCTTCCCTCATTCACATAATAATTATCCCTAAAGGTAGCTCTAGAAGCAGCTGGACAGTTGAAGATTCTTCTGGTTCTTAATCTTCTCAGGCTGAATATCCATTTCTTGGTTGTTGCCCTTAATTTCATGAGACATTGTAATTTTGTGTTAATCTTTGAGTTCATTCTGATTAAATATGTGAATTGTTGCATGTTAAAATTTCTTTCAGATAAAGATATGAACATGTTATACTTGCATCTAGATAATGCATTCCCTGAGGTTATTAAGATTATGAAACTTAAAAGAAAATTGCACGTCATTCAGGATAGAACAGCCCTACTGTTCCTTTTTTTCCCATCAGTACTGCTGATTCTAAGATCATGGGTTTGGGCTGGATGCATGCCTGCCTTCCCAGTTCAGCTTTACCAGGTATTTTCTTTTAAATCCCTTCAGTTGATTATATATTATTTTGATTTCTGCACTTGTTCAACATTATTCTTATGGACATCATTTCTCAGGCCTGGCTGCTATTTCTTTACACTGGGTTAGCATTGCGAGAGAACATATTGAGAGTCAATGGAAGTGATATTCGTCCATGGTAATGGCATAAAGCACCTTTTCATCTACTGAGACTTTGCAACAGTAATTGTTTGCACATAATCTAACATTCTTTATTACTGCAAGTCATTCCTATATTTCCCCTTTAGTACATGCTTGATATTCATGAAACTTATTTGACAAAAGGACACAAATGACAATAGTGCCAAAGTTAATGTAATATAGTGATGGACTCAAGATTTTTATGGGCTATGACTTGGTTTATGGTTATAGAGACTTTGACAGCCTAAAAAATAAGTTAATTGATGGTTTTTAAGACTATAGGATGATAAGGGTGGTTTGTCAACAATAATAGTGTATTTGAGGATTACCCGATAAGTCAGTCGAAGGTCATTAATCAAAATTTCTAGAATTAATCTAAGAGATAGGGATCTGTGCATTCCGAAGTAGTCAAAAAGTTATTTATAGAGTCACTTGGGAATGATTCTATGAACCTTAAAAGGGTCATTTTACTATGTATATCTATTTACTTTTCTGGAGATCAAGTGAACCATTTTGCTTAGGTAAAACATGTAAAGTTGTTCATTGATTGATCTCCTCTTAAAATCATTGTTGATTGACGCAGTTGATCCTTGATCGACTTCATGATTGTTTTCTTATTTTGTTGTTCATGGTTCAGGATCAAGTCCAAACATTGTTGAGTTTGTCGTTTCTGGCATTTTGTATGCAAGAGAGTGATGATAATAATGAGGATAAGAGAGGAAAGAGAGACTTGTTGGCTGGATTTCTTGTCTCCATTAGGCTGAGTCTTTGCTTTTGGCTTGCATATCATATATTAGATAGTGACTTCATATGCATGGCCCTATTAATGGTATTTTCTCCCATTGATGAGGGTTGACTCAAATGAGGAAGGCTTGCTGGGCTCCTATAATCTGCATCCCCTTGTAAGGTTATGCCCCTTAAATATATTGTGGAAATTTGAAGGATTGAAAGTAGAGGGAAAAAGTCTCAAAATATTATTAATCCTTTGAATGAATGATAATACAAATAGGCCTTTATATAGGCAAAAATATAAGCTAATAGGTTAAACTTAGAATCTATCGTAATCCTAATATCTCAGATTTATTTTTCTAAGATATGATAATTTAATATTCAAATTTGATCTTAAATAATATTTAATCTTAATTTTAGATAATTAATTAAATCACTAACGAAATATAATATTAATTAATAATTAATTCTAAACTAGGTCACCTCAACACTCCCCCTCAAACTGGATTTATAGTTTGAATACTTGTACTTCTTAACACTCCCTCTCAAGTTGGGAGACAGTTTGGATGTGAGCAGTATCATTATAAAAGAATTAGAATTTTGAATCCTTAAATCAGTAGTGACTACTAAACTGAAGTTGATTGGATCTTGAATCTGGATCTTAAGACAAAGTTGTGAACTTGACGAAGCACTTCCATGTTTGAGGCTTAACAAGAACATTTACAAGAGAGGAACTTGTAGAAGAATTATACGTACTAATCTTATAATCTATAAGATATTGTGGAAAGAGACCCAATTTATCCTCTTCCATCATATGTATTATTCAAGAGCAAAATGCTTATACAATAATAGTAACCCACTTGAATTTACACACTAATTTAACCTCACGTGAGGGAGATGAACTAATCCCATAACCTATGAGATTTTGTGGGAAAAGATCCAAGTTATCCTCTTCCATTGTAACCCATCTGGGTTTACACACTAATCTAATCTTACTTGAAGTAGATAAACTAATCCCATAACCTATGAGATTTTGTGGGGAAAGACCTAAGTTATCCTCTTCCATTATAACCCACTTGAGTTTATACAGTAATCTAACCTCACTTGAGGTAGATAAACTAATCTCATAACCTATGAGATTTTGTGGAAAGAGACCCAAGTTACCCTCTTCCATCATATGTAACTATTATGCGGCATGGTTCTGGAGACAGTAGGGAAATTTAGAGAGAATGTTTTTTGCTCTATTCATTCAGTCTTGCAATTGTACATATATACAGCAAAGAAGAATATGGCCTCATAATTGGATGATCGGTAAATCTGGAATGCAAATCAAGGCTAATAAATACAATAAATCAATTTATTTTATCTACATAAATTCCTGTATTTCAGCATATATTGTAGCCATGAAATCTGCTGTGCTATTATCTACACTCCCCCTCAAGTTAGAGCATATATATTTATCATGTCCAACTTGTCAATCAAATATTTGAATTTATTTCGGGCTAATCTTTTTGTAAGGACATTAGCTGTCTGTTCTTTCGTAGGAATGTATCTGAGATTAATGGTCCCACTATCAATCTTTTCTCTTATGACGTGTCGATCTATTTCAACATGTTTTGTACTGTCTACTTCCATACCCAGAAAATACTTCATATTTCCTAGGTTTTTAACCTGAAATTCTCTGTTCAGTGCTTCTTTGATCCTATTGATTTCTAGTGGATCATCTCCTGTGAGGATAATATCATCAACATATACTGCTAATATTACAATCTTCCCATTTCTATGTTTGAAGAATAAAGTATGGTCACTCTGTCCCTGAGAGTAGTTTTGAGCTTTTAGTGCTCTAGTAAATTTTTCAAACTATACTAGAGGGGATTGTTTTAGACTATACAGTGATTTTCTTAACCTGCACACCTGATCTACCTTCCTTTCGGGGAACCCTGGGACATCTTCATGTATACTTCTTTTAATTCCCCATTTAAGAAATCATTTTTTACATCCATTTGGTGTAGTGGGCAGTCTAAGTTAGCAGCTAGCGAAAAAATGATTCTGATAGTGTTTAGTTTGGCCATTGATGCAAATGTCTCAGTGTAATTCATACCGTAAACTTGAGTGAAACCTTTTGCCACCAATCTAACTTTGTATTTGTCAAGACTCCCATTAGCATGATACTTTAGAGTGAAAACCAATTTCAGCCTACTGCTTTCTTGCCTTTTGGTAGCTTGACTACTTCCCATGTGTTGTTACTTTCCAATGCCTCTATTTCTTCTATTACTGCTTCCCTCCATTCAGGACTATCAAGAGCTTTGTTTATATTCTCTGGTACCCTGATCTGGTCAAGATGAGATATGAAAGCGCAATACTTTGATGATAAGGCCTGATTGGAAATAACCCTCTCAATTGGGTGTCTTGTACATGACTTTTTTACTTCCTTATCGCTATTGGCAGACCAGGATCCTCGTTAACACTCTCATGGTCAGGGTCTATTCCTGGTTCAGACTATTGGGATGTGTCAGTTACTTGAGGAGTATTATCTATCGTGTCAGTATTTCTACGAGTATAGACTTGTCCTCATCTGTTGGTGTCTCCCCTGGAACTAGAGTTCTTCTCGTGATCCTGTGGCACTTTAAGTGTGTAGATTAGATCAGGCTCATTGTGAGAAAATGTAGGCTCAACATTTATTGGGGTAGTCAGAGGAGTCAGAGGTTCACTCCGAGTTTCCCCTTGAACCGAGGACAAGTTATAAAAGGCAATAGTCTCATAGAAGGTGACATCACGAGTGACATAAAGGCGTTTAGTAACAGGGTCAAAACATTTGTACCCTTTTTTATTCCCTCCAGGCTCTAGGTAAATGCATCTCACTGCTTTGGGTTCGAGTATATGAGTATGATGGATGTGAACAAAGGTGGTATAGCCAAAAACTCGGAGAGGTAAGGTATTCTCAAGATAAGGGATTTGGAAATGTTGGTGAAGAACCTGGAGAGGGGTTTGAAAAGATAAGGGTTTGCAAGGCATGCGAATGATTATGAAGGTAGTAGTAAGGATAGCATCATCCCAATAATAAGTAGGAACAATGCTACTAAAAAGAAGTGCCCGAGCAGTGTTTAGGATATGTTTGTTTTTGCGTTCAGCAATCCCATTTTGTTGAGGACTGTGGGGACATGAACTTTTATGGGTGATGATGTGTTGGGTGAGAAACGTGGATAACTGATGATTGAAGTACTCGGTTCCATTATCAGTTTGGAGTCTAAATTTTGGTGTCAAATTGTGTATGGATCATGTGGTAGAAATTAATGAATGTTTGGAAGACCTCGATTTTATCCTTTAAGAGGAAAACCCAACTGACACGGGTGTGGTCATCAATAAGGGTCATAAACCATTTTGAATGTGTGCGATTGGGAACACAAGATGGGCCCCATACGTCACTGTGGATGATGGAAAAGGGCCTAGAAGGGTGATAAGTGGTACTGGGAAAAGAGATGCGATGATGTTTAGCTAACTCACAAGAATCACAATGAAATTAAGATATTTTATTTGAACAAATAGAAGGAAACATCTTGCACATATATTGAAAGTTTGGATGACCTAATTTCGTGTGCCACAATTCAATGTTACTAGTGTTGTGGGGAGACACTTTATTACAGGAGTAAGATGCTGGATAATGACAGTCATTCAGGTAATAGAGTCCATCAAATTCTTTAGCAACACCAATCGTCATCCCTGTGAGCAGATCCCGAAAGGCACTATGCAGCGAAGAAATTAGCATGACAACGCTTTCCTTTACTAAGTTGGCTTACAGATAATAAATTGCACTTTAATTTTGGGACATGCAAAACATCATGGAGAGTAAGTGTCGGAGAGACTTTAATGGTACCACTACCAGCTACCAAAGAATCAGAGGCATCAACAATTTTAACTGTAAGACGTGATGAAGCAGGAGTGTAGTTTGTAAATAACGACACATTATCAGGCATATGATTAGAGGCACCGGAATCAACTATCCAACATATATCTGTATTCTTACCTTTGATGGTAGCAAGTGCTTTGAAAAAATTACCTCGTTGAACTACAGAAGCAGTATGTTGTTTTTGGGCTTGATTCTCAAGTGCAACTAAATGGTCCAAGATAACCTGAAGTGCATCTGTATTCATTACTGGGCAAGGCTGGGAGCAATGACTTGGGCCAGTGTAGACGCAACAAGGTTGAGATTTCTGACTTGGGCTAGTGTTCAGCATAATTGGGCTGGGAGCAATGACTTCATCTGCACAGGATGCCTCTGCCACATGACTTTTGCGCTTGTTAGATTTGAGCTTCCAGTCGGGTGATCGACCATAAAGATCGCAGCACATATCTTGTGGGTGACTAGGTTTCTTACAGTGATCACACATGGGGCATTCCTTTCTAGGATCCGATTGCGTGCAGCGAGAGCTGTTGATTCAGTGGAGATAGGTGATGAAGCCAAGGACGAGTGAACTGGAAGCATGATTTTGCGGTGAGCTTCTTCATCTCTCAGTATTGTGAAAGCTTCAGAAACAGAGGGAAGTGGAATCTTTCCCAGTAGTCGACCCCGCACATCATCATACATCGATTCAAGGCCAACCAGGAATTCAAAACAACGTTCTTCCCCCAGAGTCCGATGATACTCAGCAGCGTTGCCAGGATTGCGCCATGTGCGATGTTGAAGCAAATCAAGTTCCTGCCAAAGAGCTGATTTTTCCAAGTAATAAGCATTGAGAGGGTGTAGCCCCTGTTTGACGGTCCAGAGGCGTACTATCAAATCAAAGATGAGTGCAGCGTTTGGGCGTCTCCTGTAAGCTTCTTTCACGGCGACCCAAATGGCATGAGCAGTAGTAAGAAACATGAAGCTTCTTCTAATAGTCGGGAGCATTGAATTAAGGAGCCAGGAGGCGACTATGGCATTGTCCGACTTCCAGCAATGGGCACTAGCATCGCTAGTGGGGGGTTGATTGTTCTGAATCATTTCCAATTTGTCCCTTCCGTCGAGAGCCAAAAGCATGGACTGACTCTAGTCCAAGTAATTATCACCGGTTAGTCTCTCTGGTATAATGAGAATGATCGACTCTTCAAAGCTGGCAACTTTGAGATGAGACTTACCGTCGGACATGACGGTGCTGTCAGATTCTATGGTGGACGAACGTGTAGAACCAGGCTCTGATACCATATTATGCGACATGGTTCTGGAGACAGTAGGGAAATTCAGAGGGAATGTTTTCTACTCTATTCATTTAGTCTTGCAATTGTACATACATACAGCTGGCCTCATAATTGGATAGCCGTTAAATCTGGAATGCAAATTAAGGCTAATAAATACAATAAATCAGTTTATTCTATCTATATAAATTCCTATATTTCAGAATATATTGTAGCAATGAGATCTGCTGTGCTATTATCTACAGTAACTAATCTTCACTTGAAGGTGTGTCTTCTCTTCAGGCTCTGATACCATGTTGAAATTTGAAGGATTGAAAGTAGAGGGAAAAAGTCTCAAAATATTATTAATCTTTTAAATGAATGAGAATGCAAATATGCCTTTATATAGGCAAAAATATAAGCTAATAGGCTAAATCTAGAATCTATCATAATCCTAATATTTCAGATTTATTCTTCTTAGATATGATAATTTAATATTTAAATTTAATCTTAAATAATATATAATCTTAATTTTAGATAATTAATTAAATAACTAACAAAATATAATATTAATTAATAATTAATTTTAAACTAGGTCATCTCAACATATATCTTCAGTTTTCTTGGTCCCTGTGAATTCATACAATCTGTCACTCAATGCAAAAGGCATCGCTTTTCACTTCAAGTCCCATACAGTATCCCCTGTGGTAGAAAAAGCCATGATTCAACGGCCAATGGCCAATAATAGAGACCCTTTTTTCTCCTTTCATCATTTCCTTTTTCATAAGGTGCTTGATTCGTCTTTTACTGGCATTTGAATTGTTACTAGTCAACATGAGAGATTTTTATTAGAGGAAGTAGTGAACTAAATGGTCAGGATCTTTGTTAAAAAATGATGGTTATTGCATTGAGCTTTATGGTTTGTAGGATGAGGATTTATGGGGAAGTTGGTTGTTTCTTCTAGTTGAAGCTGGGATATGGAGGTGCAAAGCTTGTATGGATCTGTCTTGGAGGCACATTAGCAGGGACATTTGGGCTGAACAATCTTATAGTTTTTTGGATATTTGATTGAATGATTGCTTAGAAGCAACTCATTGCTAGAGATTTTGGTAAATCCATCCCTATAATTAACTCTTAAAATTTCTCCTAATGATCACCCATCGAGCTTTCTTGCCTGTGGCTCCTGAACTCAGCCACAGCATCATTTTTCACTGCATCTTCAAGTTTTGCAGTCATATTCTTCAGATATTTCTTCCATCCTCATTAGCTTCTTTCATGTAAAGGAACTCAGATGCCGTGGAAGTATTTTTTTAGTCTACATGTTCATTGACTTGCTTGATTCTAATCATTGCTGTCAATCTTCAAAAATTCTATCTTGGTCATCCTCATTATATATATAATTGCTGGATTATCTTAATTGCGGATAAGTAGGATTTGAAGGATTGAATAGAGGGAAAACAAAGCCTCTAAATATTATTATTCCTTAGGCAATCAATAATATAAATAGGCCTTTATATAGGTCAACTATAAGCTAATAGGCTAAATCTAGAATCTTATCATAATCCTAATCTATAATCTTATCGTAATTCTAATATCTCAAATTTATTCTTTTAAAGAAAGATATGATAAAATATTAACATAGGATATAATATCCCCATATAATCCTAAGATGTAGATAACTAAATAATAACAAACTATAATATAAAATAAACATATAAATATTAATTAGTTACTATTACACTATTAATTAATATTACACTTGCGCATCTCAACAATAACCACTAGCTATACAACTTCCTTTTGTGCTGGACAGTCTGCAACATCCAACGTCATTGTTGATATGAGCTATTGATTATCTTAGACTCAGTCCCATCATATTGATATTTTGTTTGCTTGAGACATTGGTCAAATTCGATCATTTGGTCATATGCTTGTTTTCAGCACCAATTCATACCCTACAAGGACAACTTGACACTTGAATGGTGCAACACACACTAGGAGAGATAGAAAAGACAGACTAATAACGAGAGAATTCCATTTATCAACTTTATAGAATACGAGTTCTACATCTGTTTACAAACCATAGGAGTAGTCTAAATTACATTTGGTAGTTATTTTTTAACTACCTTAATTATAGCTAACTAATCTTTCTGTTAACTAACTGGTTAACTCCCATGCTGAACCTTTGCATGTCTCTTGTTCAGCTTACCTTGACCTTTTAATGTGCTTTAAGGATTGGTGATAAGTGTGAATCACAAATTGTTTAGGCCAAAGGTAGTATTGCAATTCTCCAATGCTCACGAGTGCATAGAGCTCCTTGTCATGTTAGATATTTCAAGGCTGCTCTATTTATCTTTTCATTGAAATAAGGAATTGGCTTTCCTTCCTGCGTCAAAACAACTCCTATTCTAACTCCAAATGCATGATATTTAATTTCAAAAGTTTTGCTAAAGTCAGGCAATGCTAACACATATACATAACACAATTTAGCTTTAAGTTCATTGAATGCAACATCTTGTGCTTTATCCCATTTAAAACCACTAAATTTTTTTATGACTTAGTGAGTGGTGTAGCAAGTGTATTAAAATTTTTCACAAAGCGTCTATAAAAATTAGCCAAACTATGAAAACTTCTCACTTCAAGTATACTTTTAGGTGTTGCCCATTGACCACAAAATCAAGAAAAACAATTTTTTCCATGCAAAAATCACGCTTTTTCAGATTTGCAAACAATTTTTTGCTTTCTCAAAACATCAAGCACATAATGCAAATGATTCAAATGCTATCAAGATTCTTGCTATAAATCAGAATGTCATCAAAATAAACCACAACAAATTTTCCAATGGAAGCACGCAAAACATGATTCATCAACCTCATGAAAGTGTTAGGTGCATTAGTTAACCCAAAGGGCATGACTCATATCAACTATGTTTTATTTTGAAAGCAGTTTTCCACTCATCCCCTTCCCTCATTCTAATTTGATAGTATCCTGATTTCAAATCAATTTTAGAAAAGAAAATAGAACCATGCAATTCATCAAGCATATCATCTAATCTAGGAATGGGATGGCGATACTTTAGTTATATTATCCACAGTTGTGCAATCAATTCACATCCTCCAAGTTCCATCCTTCTTTGGAACCAAAAGTACTATAACAGTACAATGACTCAAACTTCCTCTAACATATCTTTTTGCCATGAGCTCTTCCACTTTCCTTTGAAGCTCTTTTATTTCTTCTGGATTGCTTCTATAGGCTAGCCTATTAGGACTTGTTGCTCCCATAATGAAATCAATTTGATGTTCAATTCCTGTAATGGGTGGTAAACCGGGTGGAATTTGCAACAGATCATTGGAAGTTGAAGAGTCATCTTGCTGTATAGCATCACCTTTCTAGCATATACATGGTAAAATCTTGTGGTCCACTGGTCATAGTGCCAGGAATGTTCTTTCTCCCGTTTAGTCATCAATTATGGGTTTCTACTTTTTATGGTAGAATTTGGCAGTCTAGGTGAGTGTGGTAATTTTAGTAGAAAACTTAGGTACTTAAGTTTATATACTTAACGAACTTTTTATATCAAATCAGAACAAATGACTTTAAATTTAAAAACAGTTAAATATATTAATAAAAATAGTTAGTTGCAGGAATAATGATGGGCCAAAAAGAAAAAAAGATATAATATAATTGAAAAAAGTGCATTAAGAAAAGAAGTTTTAATTTCTTACTTTTTCTCCTTTAATGTATAGGTAATTGTGCTTTTTTCTTGGCTACTTGACTATTTATTCCGTGGTAGGTGGATATACCATCACTACTGTGCTATGGTAATGGCCCTTGTGAGTCTCACTTGGGAAATTAAAGGACAACCTAATTGTGCACAAAAGCAGGTTAGCTTTCCTCTAAAGCATATAGTTTTGATTCTTATCTATGTAAGATTGGAAGTATCAACAAAGTTTTTGCTAATGCATGCAGAGAGGTGTACAACTTTTTTTACAATGGGCTATGATGCAAGGAGTTGCAATGCTCTTGCAAAATAGATATCAACGGCAAAGACTTTATACTCGTATTGCACTTGGAAAGGTGCTACTTTTTAATGAAACAATTTGGTGTTTAGTTGCCTTTTCCTCGATATGTTATTTGAATAATATTTTACCTTCAATTAATCTTTTGATTAGCCCGCTCACTCCCTTTCGTCTCTCCTAGTTACCTTCCGCCATTATATTATTGTGCTTGGTACTTATCTGCTTTCATGATTGTTTTTTTTTCCCCTTTCTCCTAGTGCTTTTAATTTTATGATGAAACAAGTAGTATCATATGGATAGAAAATGAAATATATGATCTCATCCTTGTTTTCCTCTGAATTTTAGGCTAAGAGAATGGATGTTGTTTGGGGAGAAACAGCTGGAGTCGATGGCCAACTATGGTTGTTATGCCCCATACTTTTCATTTTGCAGGTAATTTGAAGAATTTTGTGATGCTGTAAAAGATTATTTATTCACCGAGTAGCAATAGTTTTATAATTCAAAATGAATCATATAGAGATGAATCTGCTGAGATACTATTAATCTTAAATTCAAAATTAAAAATCAGAATCATATCAGGGAGAGAAGGGAATAGCGACAGCTAGTTAATAATAACAATAAATACTGAAATTAGGGTTTTGGGAGCAAAAGCCCTAGTGGGTGTGCTGCACTAACACTCTGCCTCAAGCTGGCAAGTAGGTATTCATCATGCCAGCGTACTTCCGATTTCTGAAGTACTCAAACTCGTCTCTGGCTAATGTTTTTGTGAGAATGTCAGTAACTTGAGAGTTAGAGCATATGTAGGCTAGGTCTATCTCCTTTGGTTCCATCTTCTCCTTGATAAAGCGCTGATTAAGTTCCAAATCTATAGTCCGGTTATGATGAATAGGATTCTGGATCATTTGGAGAGCAGCCATACTATCACACCACACTTGGATGGATGAATTTACCTCAATCTTCAACTCGCTTAGCACTCTTTTAGCATTCTTGAATGGAGATTTGGAGGAGGAGGTGTACGTGGAAATCCCAGATGGAGTGCAAGTCCCGGACAACTCTACAAAGGTATGTAGATTCAGAAAATCTTTATGTGTTGAAACAGTCTCCTTGGGCCTGGTTCAATAGGTTTGCTAAAGCTGTGAAGAGGATAGGTTACTCACTGGGACAGGCTGATCACACCTTGTTTGTCAAAGATGATAATGGAAGGGTTGATGACACAGTGATGTATGACACGCACACACTTGTTCTAATGGAAACAGAGGAAATTTAGGGAGGAAAGATATAGAAACAGGGGACGGGAAAGGGAATAGAATGTGAAGGGGTTGAGAGAAACTAACTAGGAAAACCAACTAGCATAGAAATAATAAACTTAAACCAAAATACTTGCTAAATTACTTTAGGGCAAATTTAGCAAGGGTAATAGATCAAGGGCCTTGCACCAAGCATCCCTATCTCGTGTAATAGATGGCCTTCATCTCCCCCCCCCCCCCTTTCCCTTTTCTCTCCGAATAAACACAAACAATCAAACAAGCAAAGTTCTTAACATCATCCACACCTATATTTGAGGCAGTATATTCGATGCTTCCCACTGGGATTTGGTGCCACGTTGATGCCTCAAATGACTTCTTGCTGCAAGAATGACAAGAAAACAAGTCCACAATCAAAACAGTTACGCATTTCTCTGCATGGCTGAAGTGTAAATACTGTTTTTTTTTTTTTTGTGTGTGGGAGAAGATGAAAATGGATGTAGAGAGTAGGAGGCTTTGAAGAGAGAGGGGAAGAGATGAAGGTTGAAGAAGATAATGAAGGGAGGTGTCAGGTGAGAGGAGTGTGTTTAGGATGAGAGAGAACATGCATTGTTGAGAATCACAAATATTTAAGCTGTAGATCCAGCTTGAGGGGGAGTGTTGAGATGTTATAGTTTAAAATTAATTATTAATTAATTAATATTATATTTTGTTAGTTTAATTAATTATCTAACTTTAGGTTTAGATATTATTCAGGATCAGATTTAAATATTAAATTATCATATCTTAGAAGCATAAATCTGAGATATTAGGATTATGATAGATTTTAGATTTATCTTATTAGTTTATATTTTTACCTATATAAAGGCCTATTTGTATTCTTATTCATTCAAGGATTAATAATATTTTGAGGCTTTCTCCCTCTACTTTCAATCCTTCAAATTTCCACATGGTATCAAAGGCTGAAGAAGAAGAAGAAAAATATCAAGCCTGAAGAGAAGGCACACCTTCAAGTGAAGATTAATATGTAAACCCAAGTGGGTTACAATGGAAGAGGGTAACTTGGGTCTCTTCCCACAAAATCTCATAGGTTATGGGATTAGTTTATCTACCTCAAGTGAGGTTAGATTAATGTGTAAACCCAAGTGGGTTATAATAGAAGAGGATAACTTGGATCTCTTCTCACAAAATCTCATAGGTTATGGGATTAGTTCATCTCCCTCACGTGAGGTTAGATTAGTATGTAAACCCAAGTGGGTTACTATGATTCTATGAGCATGTTGCTCTTGAATAATACATATGATGGAAGATGATAACTTTGATCTTTTCCCACAAATTCTCATAGGTTATGGGATTAGTACATATAATTCTTCATCAAATTTTTTTTCTTGCAAGTACTCTTGTTAAGCCTCTAACATGGAAGTTCTTCGTCAAGTTCGTAATTTATCTTAAAATACAGATTCAAGATCCAATCAACTTCAGTTCAGTAGTTACTACTGGTTTAAAGATTCAAAGTTCTGGCTCTTTTATAATGATGTTGCTCACATCCAAGCTGCCTCCCAGCTTAAGGGGGAGTGTTGAGAATCACAAATATTTAATCTGTAGATCCAGCTTGAGGGGGAGTGTTGAGATGTTATAGTTTAGAATTAATTATTAATTAATTAATATTATATTTTGTTAGTTTAATTAATTATCTAACTTTAAGTTTAGATATTATTCAGGATCAGATTTGAATATTAAATTATCATATTTTAGAAGAATAAATCTGAGATATTAGGATTATGATAGATTTTAGATTTATCTTATTAGTTTATATTTTTGCCTATATAAAGGCCTATTTGTATTCTTATTCATTCAAGGATTAATAATATTTTGAGGCTTTTTCCCTCTACTTTCAATCCTTCAAATTTCCACATGCATCCTTTTCTAGTTTCTAGGAGAAAAAATATAGATGGGACCCTAAAGTCGTTCTTAGCAAGAACAACTTTAGTGTAAATTTAAAATCGTTCAAGCTGTGAACGACTTTAAGTGTAGTATTTGGGTGAATTTTTTTTACTGTTTATAGCATATTAATAAGAAAGCCTTATGGAAGTGGCCAGGACCAGAAAAGGGACCAATGTGTCCCAAAGAAAGTACACCCTTAATCTATTACACGAGATAGGGATGCTTGGTGCAACGCCATTAGACACCTATAGAAGCCTCATGTAACCTGGAAATTAAGCTAACTGATGCACCTGTCCACTTAGAAAGGTACAGAAGACTTATGGGAAAACTAGTACTTGACAGAGATCAATGTGTCCCAAAGAAAGTGTACCTGTGATCCATTACACAAGATAGGGATGCTTGGTGCAAGGCCATTTGAGATACCTATGGAAGCCTCATGTAACCTGGAGATTAAGCTAAATGATGCACCTGTCGACTTTGTAAGGTACTAAAGACTTGTGGGAAAACTAGTACTTGACGAACACATGTCTACATATTAATTATTCTATGGGAGTTGTGAGCCAGTTCATGCACAGACGACAAGAAGAGCACATGGAAGCCCTCTATTGTATATTGAGATATTTAAAACTCAACCCGGGGAAAGGCATCTTCTTTGAGAAGGGTAGAGCTAGGAATATAGAAGTCTACACAGATATAAACAATGGAAGATCTTTAGAGAACATAGGAGATCCACCACTGGATATTGCACGTGTGGGGGAACTTGGTTACTAGGAGAAGTAAAAAGTAATCTGTTGTTTCAAGAAGCAGTATTGAATCTAGGCTTAGGGCTGTGGCACATTTTTTAAGGCATATGGGTTACATGACTACTTAAGGAATTGAAGCTTCCATATAATGGCCCTATGAAGCTATGGTGTGATAACAAGTCTAGCATTGAGATGACCAAGAATCCTTTGTACCTCTACAGAATAAAACACGTTAAAATTGAGACATTTCATCAAGGAAAAACTGGAAGGAGGTCTCATTGACCCAACCTACATACGCTCAGCTGATTCTGTTTTCTCTGTTTTTTGTTTCCTTTATTTTTCTTTTTCTGGCATCAATCTCGTGTAACCCTTTTAGGAAAGTTTTCTCCCTGATTTTCAGGGATTTGATTGTAAACTCAGATCTGCTAAGATACTAGGGTAGCAGCGGCGTCTATTAAACTTTTGTACTGCACAATTAAAACAATAGCAGAGAAAAACTCTGTTTTTAAGCGGTACTAAAGTTGATTTATTTTTAACAAGCTCTGCATGATAAGCAATGTTGATATGGATACAGGTATAAGATACAGCACAATATGGATTCCGCGACAGTAAGTAAATACAACTTGAAGTATCAGTGTCTAATACAAGTGCTGATATTACTGTTGTTAAGTAACTTTCTCATGGGGCTGGATCAACATGGATGCCCCAACTTGGAGTGTGTTATAATTTAGCATTGGGTTTATGTTTCCCTGGTGCTAGTAGAGGACAGGTAGCATGTTCTAGCATGAACTGCCCCCCAGGCTACTACTAGGGGACAGGTAGAATGTTCTACATAAATATGATGGTTTAGGAGGCTAACCAATCAAGTCAAACACCCTGTCCCCTCCCTCTCTCTGATGTTGATGATTCGTCTTTCATATTTTGCATCCTGTGTTAATAACCTTATGTTAACTTGAGTTTTACACTAGGCCTGTTTTACTCTTTTTGGTCTGCAGGTGAAATCAGAGCTAAACATAGCCGATTAGCTCTGTGTGTGTGTGTGTGTATCCCTTTAATTTATTGCTCTAGCCTCATATGATGTTCCTTTACTTCACGACTGAATTAGAGGAAGCAGATTAGATTTTGACATTCATGAACTTTATTTGTGCTTCTGTTTTGATCTAGGGATTTGAGGCATATATTGGACTATTGTTGCTCAGAACCGCATTTGTCAGGGTCGTTTCTGAGTGGCAGGTACTTGTCATGCTGTCTTATTATATTTCACAAGCGTCGTTTTATTTTGTACCCCAAATTATATAAACCAACGAAAATGAATTAAGTTAAATTGGATGTATTGGTTATAGAATGACGAAATGTTCTTGGGCAGGTAATATTTTGCGGTGTCCTACTGGTTTTAATGGCTCTTGGGAACTTTGCAAATACAGTGCAGACGCTAATGGCAAAATCAAGATTTAAGGCAAAGATGAGAAGAAGCAAGAGCAAGCAGGAACTGGATTAAGCATTATTCTGGCGTTAGTTTCAGAAATTTTGCTACGTATATCAGTTTTGTCAGTATTGAACACAATTAAGCTAGTGATTATTTATTTTGGCTTGCTGTAGCTTTCGCATACAATGAATGTGATCACAATAAGCATGAATTCGGATTAAAATGGCATTGCCCTGTAATTTGCTTTCCAGGAGGCACCTTGTTCTTCTGTGGCATGTCAGGATGATAACTGAAACCACAGATGTAATTTGATACGATGCCTTGTGAGTTTGGCCTCAATTTAGAAGTTAGCAACTCAGGCTCCTCTGCTTGTTTATATTTTTCTGTTTTATTATTTTAGGAAAAGGCATTCATCCTTCTTTATACCATTTTAATTTGGTCCCTACGTTTTATTTATTTAACTTTTATTGATGACATGGTAACAAAAGACCACGTCAGTTTCTTCAATCGTTGTACTCCTTCATGGAGCTTTCAGCAACAACATCGTTGCATTTTCCATTAAGAGACCGCATGCTATATACTGCTTTCCAAATTATAGGAGTTAAGAGATTTACCTTAGCTTTAATATATATGGATAGGGAAACTTTTCTGCTTAAAGGTATTATTGTTCTTCTAAATGTCGTATGGATGAAAAGGAGTACGGCATTACACGACCGGAAAATATCTTATCCAAAAGAAGCCATAAAAAAAAAAAAAATACTTGGTATGATCTCTATTTCAAATTTGGCAATGAGTGCTCTTCCAAAAGCTCCTCTGGTACCCGCCCGAATGGTTGCCAATATTTGGTAAACAGCTTTTTACGAGTATGTCATGTAAGAATCTACTTCAAACATTCAATTTGGCGGAAAATGGATTTGCAGGATAAACTCTTATCGAAAGTGTCTTTATGTTACTAATAGGGGTTAGTTTGAGTGGTAAGCGGTTCGATATCGTTTAAGCGAGATTTCGAGTTTGAGTTTTGGTTTATGTAAAAAATTTCTATTAGGAGATTTACCTATTATAGTCAGGTGCACGACATAGGTTAGATTTAGATGTAGTCGAGGTAAAGTTACGGTGAATCAGGTAGACAACAAAAAAAAATTGTCTTCATGCTTCTATGGTTTGGATACTTGAACTTGGCTCTTCAAAAGTTGCTGATTCAACGGCTGTGGAAATTTGGTGTATCAACAAAAATTTCATTTCCTTCAACTCCATTGTGGATGTTAACTCCAGCATCATACTCAAGGACATTCACAATTTCTGAGCCTATAGTTTTTGCAAAGTTTTTTTCTATTGCATTTCTAGTTTGCAATTGCTACACCAACTTAATTCTGTTTCCTATAGTTCTCTGTAAGACTTACTATATGCAATAGTGATCATTTTGTCCTTCAAAAAAAAAATAATGTAGGACTTTAATTTATTTTGTTCTTCAAATTTGTATATTTTTTAAACTCTTACTATTGATTACACATATGAAAGGAGTTTCAATATAAATATGATATTTTAGGGAAACAAGCATAAATAACTTAACTAATTTATTCTCTACAAATTAATTATCAAGCTTTTATATTAAGAGCAAAAAAAGTATTGAAATAGTTTCTCATCCCGGCTACTATTTTATTGAGTTTAAGAACCAACGAGTCATGATCCAAAATCCCTAGACAGAGTGCAAAGGTTTAAACAAATTTTTATATCTTGGATATTGCTTTGTTGTTCATAAAATTTAAAATCCCTCTTTTCAGCCTCCTTAATAGGTTTCCAAGTTTGTCATCCGTATTAAAATCACCGATAGTGCAACTTTCGCACCATAACACCGAAAGATCTTATAGTTATTTTCTCCCTATAGTCCAAATTCTACCTTTAGGATGATTTTCTAGGTTGGTAACACAACTCCAAGATTTTCTAGGATTATTAGAAATACTTCTATAGTTTTTACTCATTCACCTCAACAAATGCTATCACATCCTTTCCTTTCTCCTTTAAACTAAAGTCCTCACTAGCCTGAGTTTTAGATGTATTCCTTTTCCTACTAATTGTAATCTATTTTTCAATTTAGCCTCCATTTGCATTGTCTTATTCTAGGAGCATCATGAGTGGAATGGGCTAGTTGAGATATTATGCTGCACTTTAGGTACCCCCATTTGTTTTTCTTCCTTCTTCCCTTCATGTCCAAAGCCTTGGCAACTATAGATTTGAACTGGTTTCCATTCATATCAAGGAAATTAGACCAGATTGGTTAAGACATTGGTTCACAGTTTAATGGTCCAAGGTTTAAAGTTAAAGGAAAATTATTGTAAAGTTAATATGCTCTCTCAAGTTGGAATATTTTCAAAATGAAGAGATGTGGTTTTCAAGAAGTCATGTCCTTAGAAATTAAGAAATTTATGTGTGGTGTTATTTTATGGAAAATTTAGTGTTTCAGTGTTGAGTTACAACACTAAAAACCACTAAACATGTCTCTAGGATTTAGTTCTTAAAGACACATATAGAAGGTTATAACCAAAAGTGTGGCAACTACCACTTGGTGAAAGGTTATGTTATTTTAAGGAAACCCTACATACTTGAAAGATGTTATTCTTCATGAAAATTTATTTAAAGACCCATTGGTCACGTTATTAAAGTTATGTTTGTTAATGAAACATGGGGTTATGACTTTCTAGTGCATGTTTGGTATGGCATTTCAGCACCCCAAACTGACTTCTCTGCCACGAAAGGCCATTGAAGCCAATTTTCATGTTTCAATTAGTGACTGCTGGAAAAATCATTTTGTCCGTAATGTAGGTTGCAGGTAAAGCGACTTTTCTTAACTGCCTAATGTAGGTTACTTATATTATTGAAGAAAGCTACTTTTCTAGACTGCCTAACATGGGTTGCTAGCATACTGATAGAGATATTGTTGAAGAAATCAAACAAATGTTTTTAAGGGGCTAGAAATGTTACTTATTGCGAGATATCAAAATGCAGAAGCTGACTACCTTACCAAAAATGTTATCTATTCCTTCTAGATTCTAGGATGTGCATGTGGGACTTCAAGAGGCTATAATGTTAGCTGATCTGATCTTTAAGTGTACTTGTTTTTTTTTTCTTTTTCCTTTGTATTAAAAAAAAAGGATCGGGGTTATGAATCAATGTCATACAAATCATCGTAAATATATTACATACAGACAAGTTTTGCCCCTAATCTTCTGATAGGTTTGACACTAACTAGAAAATTTTGCAAAGAAATAATTTATTAATCAAAATCAATAACCAAGTACCATTATGGTATTTTAATCTTCAAAATCATGAAGTGTAAGAATCCACGCATTACAAAGTTACAGTGGCAAACAAATTCAGTCGCAGTCACCAACATTGGGCCACATACAAAAGGATGTTGGTCTAACAAACGGAAAATAAATGCAATAATAAGTAGAAGTGAACTACAGGAAGGCATCTTTCTCAAGTAGCTTAACGACTTCATTTTGACTGTTGAGCTTTGCAACATCTATGGGAGTTTTGCCGTCCATATTCTGGAGAGTACTGCAAAAAGGACAAAAAATAAAAGAGTTAAATCAAATTAACCGGAAAACAAACAATTATCAGTGGAATAGGTTAGCAAGATAGGCTACTTACACTGCAGCACCATTTTCAAGGAGAAGAGCCACGCATTCCTTCCTGCCATAACCCGCAGCATAATGAAGAGCTGTGTTCTTATTCTTGTCCAAAGCATCCACTTTTGCTCCAGCCTCAATAAGAACTTGCGCGCACTTCACCTGAAATTATATCAAGTTCAGTCATACATCTACAAAAACCCAACATCCATCCATTTCTCAATAAAAAGAGAGCCTTACCAATTTCTTAATACTAACAAAGATGATATTTGCTTTTGTTTAAACACACCTACCTGAGGTGTTCCGATAATAAGGCCAGGGGCAAGGTTTTACATTGGAGCTATCGTTGTTACTGAGATTGCAGGTGTTGTGAATGCCAGAATGCGAGTCATGGTCGTGGTTGTTTTAAGTTGCATATAACGGGCATGCGTACAAATCGTAGCTCTCATGTGTATACACACTATATTTCAATAGATAGGAATTCTGCATATATATTGATATATTATAGCTACAAGACTTCTCTAAATGTTTAATACCTATTAATAACCTTCAAGACTTCCTAAAATTCTTATTATTCCTTAACAAGGTGGACCGCAATAGAGGATACAGTGAATAGTAGGGACTTTTTGGTAAGCAATAATTTTTCAAATTTTGACCAAGCCAGTCATCTACCTTCCCATCATATTTCCATGTCCAGATGAAACAACATAACAAATCCAGTCTAAATGAGAAGCATTTCTAGGTAGAAAGGATACTTATTTGTACTGAAAATTTATGCATCATACCTCTCCATACCCACAGGCAAAATGCAAAGCTGTTCTTCCCTCTGAATCTTCTTCATCCTTGTCAGCACCAGAGGTTAGTGCATGTTTCAAGCCCTGATAAATGAAAAATGAAATTTTTAGTATTTTTCTCATTTCTCAATTAATATAAAGGGAAAAAAAATAGTCACTGAATTCGACAAAGGAGAACTAGACATGAAGTTTCAAGCCCTGATAAATGAAAAATGAAATTTTTAGTATTTTTCTCATTTCTCAATTAATATAAAGGGGAAAAAAATAGTCACTGAATTCGACAAAGGAGAACTAGACATGAAGTTTAATAACCATTAACCAAATCAAAACAATCAAACGAAGAAATAATGCCTCAAATCAGTTTACTTTTCTACTCTTCAAAGTATTTGAGCCAAATTACCATTATTGTTTTAGAGCTCGAAGTTGACTTTTTCTCCAGCCAGGGTAGAATGATGGAGGATAAAATAAATATATATATATATATATATATATTACCTGTGAATCAGGAATTGCAGATAAATATAATGAAATATCTCAGGGATCTGAATTCTTATTCATCTTCGAATAACAGGGGTACATCATATTTGAGGGGTTTATCTCTGCTATCTTACCTGAATCATATCTCAGATTCAATCAAAACCATTTATTCTTTAAATCTTGCTCTTGAAATAGCTTTACCCAAAAGGTTTGCAATCTGACCAATGGAAGTGGTATAAGTTAGATCAATCATTCCTGATTTAATCTTCTCCTTTATAAAGTGTTTATTGCTAAGTGCCATCATAATGAATAATTCTTGGAGATTCCCAAGGCTGCCATGTATCACACCAAACTTTCATTGGAGAGGGGCGTGTCAATCCTCAGTTCTTTGTAACAATCTAAGCATCCACATCCCCTCACAAATTCCTAAGGCTAGTGCTTTGAACTTGGCTTTAGCACTACTTGCTACTACGAATTGTTTCTTGCTCCTCCAGTTTACTTCAGCAGGTCTAGGTATATTTCCTCTAAGAAACACTAATAATCCCTCCACTAGTTCTTGCCACATCCATCCCATAAAGTATATCAGATTGCCCAAGACCATATCAAATTCTTCTAGGTGATAATTTCTCATTAGAGATAAACTTACTAATGGATGATTAGTGCAGCATCTTACTCCTTTCCTTAGCGCAATAGGCCAACCAAGATCTTCAGAATTTGGAACATGGATGGAATTTCCAGCTTTGCTTGGGAAAGGTAATAACCCAATCGTCTTAAGGGTGCTAAACTTTTCCTTGATCTCTTCTAGAGGAAGTCTGCATTTCCTTTGTGCTTAGCTATGCCACCCCAGTATCACTGATAATTTTGGGTAGGTGAATAAACCAGAAATATACACTTTTCAGCACTTGAATCCAGCTTCCCCCATGATCATGTGTACAAATGCAACACAACCAAACACTTTGTAAGTATGGTGAATATAAGAGGTGATTGAGGGTAAGTTTCAAGGATTTTTATGCTGGTGTTTGGAATTTCAGAGTTTTGGAGCGCATCCTCAAGATGAGATAGGCTGAAGTCAATAACTTATCGCCCCAAAAACTGTTTGGAACATTATTGCCATCATAATACCCCTTGAAACCCCCAAAAGATGCCTATTCTTGTGTTTTGGTACTCCATTCTGCTATGGATTGTTTACGCAATAAGTTTGATGATAAGCCCATGCTTTACAATATATTCCTTAAATGGCAAGCTAAAGTATTCTCTAGCATTATCAATTCTAAGCACTTTGATGATAGGCAGAAACTAGTTTTGCATGAATTATGAAAACTCATTGAGTATTTGTGCAACATCTGACTTTTCTATCATCAAAATTACCCACAACCTGTAGGTGTGGTCATCTATAAAAGTGTAAAACCATTTAACATTTGACAGGGTAGTTGTTTTAGAAAGGCCCTGACGGGTCCCAAGCTCAAATGGATATTAAAATTCAGAATTAGCTTGCCAGAGTATAAGTCAAAGCACGATAAGCCACAATTCTGAAAATACACTCATTATATTCGAGAGAACCTGCTCTCCCAAACAACAGTCACTAATTAGCCCCTCCTGGTCCCCTCACCACAATATATATTACTCAGCCTTATCACAAAGCCCATTAGTCACCAGCTCGGCACATTAGTTGTGGGTCAAAATTTCCCAGCCCACAAAGTTTCACCTTGGGATCAAGGTGAGAGTTGGAAGTAGGAATCCTTGGCTTCCTTCCCAAACAATCTAACTTCATTTGTTTGCTAAAATAAGCTTCCACTTGTCTTAGTTGCACCAGCATTAATTCCGTCTTTATGCTCCATTATCAAAAGAACCAGATTTTCTACTTGAAGAAACGACTTTGTTTGATTGGCAAGGCATAAGAATTCCTTCAGAAGAAGGAACTAAGAAAACAATGGTAAAGTCTCGTGAAGAAACCCCTTGCACTGAATTTGTTTCATTTGCATCATGCAAAGCAAGAATTATTGCTTGCAGAGTGTTAAGGTGTGATCTCTCCTACTTAATCCCTCTGCAAGAATCTCACAAAGACAGAAAGCAGAAGCCAAGAGAATCTCAAGAATTGGACTCTGTAAAATAGTTTTTTCCCTGTCTATTCCCTCCGGCCTAATGGCGCATATATAGCTAGTTACAGAGTTAGTTTCTGCATACAATGGATGATGCGAAAGATAGAAACTGTCCCCACTACGCTACTGCATGTAGTCGTGGGTTCCCCACTTTCACCACTAGTGCTAAAAAACAGGAAGTGATGAAAAATAAGAAATTTAATAAACAGAAATTAATAAACTAAGTATTGGCTGCTGGAATCTCTCTTGCACATTTTTGTCTCCTTGAATAAGTCTTTAGTGGCTTTGCTGGGTTTGATGGTGGCTATCACAAAGTCTTGTCAACTTTTCTATCACCAGTGCCCCCTTAGAGGCATTTACTGCTGCAATGGTGCAAATTAGGCCATTGAAAAATTCAAATCTGAGTTTGCTCCCTTCTGCCGAAGTACCATAACTTGACCCAGACTTGGGACATATACAAATGCTTGAGGAAATAGACAATAACAAACGAATGAAATTAATTGAAACAACCCCCCACCCCACCCACACCCAAAAAAAATTCCCTTCAATCCAGGCAACTTGAGCAAGGGAATTTTCGTGATTATGAAGTTTTAGCAACTACAGAGATTATGCATAATAAGATCAAAACCAAGAGTCTCTAGAACAACTCTCCCCATAAAAAAAAATAATTCCTTCTGTGGCTTGTCTTCATCTGCCAATAACAGCAAATCAGCCTTATTTGTTGATTGCTTTCCATTTTGCCTACCCTGATATGCCCTTGAACCCAATGAAAGCATCCCCAACGCCTTCAAATGCAGGAACAAAGAAATTGAAGACTTGGTGCGTATTGGGATACAAAGCAGGTCTGAGTTGTTTGGCTTCCAAAACAGGTTTGTTTCCCCGCCACAATTACCACAATAAGATTCCAATATTGCAATAGATAAAATCACTCAACTTTCTATGCACCACCTGCCCAATTTTTCCTTCCTTTTCAGCGTATTTCTTTCTCCATTGTTCATCCAACACATCCTATCATGTCCAAGAGCCACCCCTACCCCAACCTTTCTGTCTACATTGGCATCAAACATAAGTGAAGATTTCCTTGGCTTATTCGACATTGTTGCCAAAAATGCGGACACCCACTTCCCCATTTTATGATGGGTTAAATATCCCAAGAATCTGAATTCTTATTCATCTTAAAATAACAGGGACACATCATAATTCAATGGGTCTATTTAAGCAGTCCTGGCTGAATTGTATCTTAGATTGAGTCCATACATTCTGATATAAACTTGTTGGCGCAGACCTAATGGGCCTATGGGCCAAATATCCTAGGGTATCCTAGCCGATTTCTGTGTTTAAAACACCTGATTTATTTCCTGATTTAGTGAGCTTACAATCTGGGCATTAATTCCAGATTTCGTGAGATTTTATTATTGATTTGATTCTGCCGTAATCTTAGGCTAGAATCTTGGCTGATCTCTCTATTTTAATTGAGAGCTTGTATCTAGTTATAGTTTGTGAATATTGGAATAATACTCAAGCTTCCAAACTAGAAATACTCTGATTCTGAACTTCAAAACTAAAGCAAAAATAATAACCACGGTTAAGAAAAATTATACAGCTAATGGGCATAACGGACTTTAGCAGTTGACAACATAAAAAATTAGGATTTTTAATAGTTGATAATATTTTGATATCTTTTATTTGAATAGTTTATTAAGATTTTAACTGACTAGTTTAAGGTAGGATTTTCCTATTCTCTTGCTATTTGAATCTCTATTTGAATTTCTTTATCATTATGTTGTGTTTCAATGCCCCTTAGGGCCTAGGTACTCTATATAAAGCAACTACCAACACCAATTAATTCAATTCAGTTTCATGATTAATATAAAGTTCAGTTACTCATCAAAAAATGTTGTATTTTGTTTGATATTTCCTTCCCTTTGTTTCTTTGGTCCTATTTCAGGTACTGGTTCCAATAACAAGTCAACAAATAGCATAGCAACCCATTTCTTATTTCTCTGGATCATCTCAATAATATCAACTGTCAACCAGAATATAAAAATTTATAAATATCTGTTTTGGAGGATATGCACATAAAAATAGTGGTAAGCCTTACCTCAACATCACCAACGCTAGCGGTTTGATGAACTATTGATTCATCTTCATTTCCCACATCACCTGTTTCATCTTGCCCAGAATTTTCAGCAGAAGGAGCAGCATCTCCAGAAACAGCTAGGCCCATTGCTTGTCCCAAATTACGCAAAACCTCCTCATCATTCCAGTATCTAAAAGAAAAGCAATGCAAACAGTATGTATGATAGGAATCTCAATCCATTAAAACCCTCAAGACAAAATACAATAATGTTTAGCCTCTAAACCTCATCATTGCAGTAGGACCACCAGTCTCTATCTCTTCTAAGATGTGTTTCAAAGATGGATCTTCCTTGATACGTGCCATTCTTTCCTCAAGCTGATCTTTATTTGATGGGTTTGAAAAACTTTCAAGCATGGAAGACATGGCAGGGTCCTGAGATAAACAGCATACAATTTTAATTAACCAGTAGATAGGCCACATAACAGAAAGGATAAAAGGGAGAAATTAAATAATACCTGCATTAATGCATTACCCAAGCGCTCAGCCATGGTCATAAAATTAGGATTATGCATAACCTGTTGTAAGGTTGCCATGTATTGTTGATTATCGAAGTTAGGGATGCCTTCCTGAGTTGTTGCACCATGAAAAGTTTTCTGCAGCTGCTCAGCCATTTGATTGAATGAAGGATCTTTTGCTATCTGTTCAGCCAATTCCTTGACGCTTGGATCCTACACACACAATCAAGGTTCCATTAAATTTCTACAAACAAATTTTACGATTCCTTGAGATTATAACTTCATACTCATTGAAACATCTGACAAAATCATCCCTCCCTAGTTAGTGATAAAATGGAAAAATGAAGCCGTGATTCAGACCAGAGTTGTTGGAAAGCAATCAAATGTTTCCCCAGTTCTTTTAATTAAAATTTTCAATGTAACTCATTTGATGACATTAAGGATTGTGAAGAAGACTTATGCCATGAGAAAACAAAGTATCTCCTACAAACTAATCCACAAAGACAACAAACATGATCTTCTTAGAAAGAAACACTAGTCTGTTCTAATATAACTACTCAAGGAATGCCCTAAAGGAAATAAAAAAACTTGTTGTCCACTCACTTCCAAAAAAGAAAATCTCCACAGAAATTAAGAATTATAATTCCATGAAAATTTTAGCTTTGCTGTCCAACCAAAGACTTCAAACCGGATCCAACACCAAGAAGCACACACATAAAAATAAAAAGCTCTCCTGCAACACACACACAAATGCATACATAAGCGGCAACCATCACCAAGACAGCAGCCTTATCAGTAAATAAAGTAGACATAATAAAGGAATAAAAACAATCAAAGGAAAGGAAGCAAAATGATATACATTAAGCAGGCCAGTCATTGCTGAGAAATCAAATGGGTTGGGTGGAAACCCAGTTGCTGGTGCAGAGGTAGCTCTTGTTTGTCCTGATTGCTGCTCTTCAGACACAGTTGCTGGTGTAGAGGCGGTTCTTGATTGTCCAGACTGCTGCTCCTCAGAGGATGTTTCATTTTTGGAGCTTTTGTTCTCTGCAAAACAAGCTTTGTCATCTAAGAAATATGTCATATGAGTAAAACTAATCGACTTTCAAGCTTCAAGAACCGAAAGCTATTATTCTCAGATGTTCACAGCATTAGTAAGAAAACCTAAACGGGCATTTTCACCGCAAAAGAAGACATAAACAACGTAAATAAATACCAAGGAAGCAATTACCAACTAACATATAACAAATAACAACTCCAAGAAAGGCCATGTAACACTTGTAAATTCAAACATCAAGAACCCAAAGCAATTATTCTCACTAGTAATATTTTGAATGAGTCCATTGCCTCCCACTCCATCTTGAGTTAACAGGAAAAGATTATTTAAATCTAGTTTATCATTTAATAGTTCCATAACAAATGGGTGAAGCAACATTCAATTACTGGTGAGAATTGAGAAAAACCAGAGTATGGAGTTGAGCTGGCAGCAAGTGCCAAGTAGTATGGAACAAGGTAGACTAGACTGAGAGAAATCGTCAGGCTTAGCAGTCAAGGCGTAGCAAGATTCAAGACAAAACCTCCAAATTATAATATTTGATGAGGGAAATATGACAACAATTTCTGAATATATCCAATGGCACAGCACCTTGAGGTCTTGAACCTACTTTTGTCCCGTTATACCATCAATTTTATCGCAGCTATCTTGGTTCTCATACCATTCAGCATCACAAACACTTGATATTGCCAAAAAAAAAAGAGGTTTCATATTCACAACTTCGTTGGTGGTGAAAAAGAGAAACAAAGTAAAGACACGGCTGTCCCAACTATGTTCCAAATCAGACCACAGAACTAAATCACTTAGCAGCCTCAGTAGTGAGATTGTACCAACTATGGACTCTGATCAAGCTTTTGAATGTGGAGAAGCCTCATTAGAACTGTCAATCTCATTGTCTGAGATGGTCACAGGCAGTAGTTGGCCAGGAAAAACTTTACAGAAATCATAATCAACACAGATTATACAAAGTCAGACAATGGGATGTGTTAGAAGATGAAAGGCCAATCCTAAGCCCATTTAGAAGGGCTCACTAATTAGTTACTGTGTAGTTATTATTATTTCTTTCATAATTGATTAGAAAAATAAGATTAGATTAGATAGTATCTATCATATCATGTAAATTTAAATTCTAGACTTTTTTTTTTGTACAAAAATTTTTAGAAGGGAGTTGGACTTACCCATGATCTAAGGGCAGGGCAAAGTTTCCCTTCCTCTTAGGCGATACTACTGTTAGGTAAGACGAATCACCAATTACCCTTAGGCGTAAACCTGAGTACCTAGGAGTTAGGATACCTCCTCAAGCATCGCGATTGAAACTACAATAAAATGGTACTCCCTAAAGATCGAACATGCTCAAAATAATCGCATGTCTCACTCCTTCACAGCTGAATCCATGGACAATGGGCAATTATATATTTTATTTTATGGCAGAATTAGCCAAGGAATCTGCCAATATGTATCACTCGATCTAATCAATGAAATTATGAAGCTAAGTAATCAATTGCTTAGCCGATTTCATCAAGATATAGTCTACCTTCTCAAAGTTCACCCAATTGATAATATCAAAAGACACTATACCAGGAGATGGACAATACTCTGTGGTTGTCAGTTTTTCCCCCTTTTGTAGGTCCTTTTAAATAAAAGAGGAAAATAATCAAGGTGGATGGAACTTGTTAGAAACAAAAACCATGTTGCAAAATGAGAATAGATTGGTAGAGAAAATAAAATTTAAGAACAGGTCAATTTTGGACTTGACGACTTCAAAAGATCAAACTTGTTAATATTCCCACTCCTCCTCGATAAAACTCATTTGGAGGCAGTATGATTACCAACTTTGTCAGAGATTTTACAGATAGACTGAGAATTCCTTTTGTGCCGTTTGGAGAAAAGTATCAATACAAATAACCAGTCAAAGGTGCGCTCACCTTAAAGCCTAAAGAAACAAAAAGCCTCAACACCTCTTGTGGGCTGAGGCAAGGAGTCTGCATCCAAGCTTCCCTTTGGCAGGACCTTAGGCACATTTCTACTAGGTTTATTTTACATCTACTTTCATCCCTAAAAATACTACCCGGATAATCATACAATCAGGTTCATTATTTTAAAGCAAAAGAAATATCTAAGGCCAGGAGGAAACCATAGATCACAGCTTAACAACCCCGGTGATACGGCAGAGTGGTTATCCACTTCAATAGATGGCTATGAGGTGCATAAACCTCGTGTAAATATTACATGCTTCTAAAATACTGGAACGGACAAATAATCCTGTAACATATTGGAAGTTTTTAACCCCTTCTTCCCTTGCCAATTATTGATGCATCTACTCCTACAAGCTGCTCCAAACAAGAAGCCCCGTTGATTCATAACGAATTAAGAATTATATCGACAGGCAAATCCTATGATAAACCTGAAATCTGCTTGACGCAGAGAACAAATAAATCAAGCAATCTGAAGAGAAACAAAAAAAAAAAAAAAAAAAAGGGAAAACATACCAGCAGGCAAATCCTTTTGCGAATTTGAAGCCATAGGAAAGAGCTGAAATGGAAATAGATATTTAAATTGCTAAATCGTAAATTAAAAAAGAATCGACGAAGATATAAGAAAAAGAAAAATTTGAATCCTCACAAGCAATCTGTGAATGTAGAGAAAGCAAATGACGGCAGGAATGGGGAGCGAAAGAAATCCAGAAGATAAACCAAGACTGGTGTCCAAAGCGGTGGAACAAATAAAAAGAAAGGTATAGTATAGTGAAATGAACTGCGCTGATAGAGGCGTGTAGGGTGTACTTAGCGAATGAAAAAAAAAAAAAAATCAGTGGGCCCTCTAATCCTCATCCGCTGAAATGAATGGCCGATTGGCTACTAATATTTACCCATATCGTATCCGACCCATTCATTTCACTAACGCTCGCTACGAGTATTTTGTACTTCACAGGAACTAGGAAGATAAAAAAGTAACAAATCTTATGAAATTAGGGGAAACATATTTATATCCAAGATATCAACTGAATAAGAATTACAAATCAAACATTTAAATCTTATAGATCACTCTCAGTAATAATTGTAATTGTCTAGAAACTTTCAATTCATGCTTTATTAAAAAAATGTAAACCTAATTGTATTTAAATTAAACTTTTGGACCTAAATATCATTTTTCTCATAAAATACAGACTAACCAGGCGTTCGCCCGTAAGTTGCACAAATTGATTTGTATTGAACAGTGTTATATCCAGAATTTAGTTTTGAAAACTGTCATTTATTATATGGTATGTTATCTAATGAAATCGTAGATGTTTTTTTTTTATACGAAAGCAAATACTCCCTTGTGAATTTTTCTCTTTTTGGCGGTTGTTATAATGTTAACTATTAGAAATATTGTGAACATTATGTATCTGGTGTGTCAAAGAATGAAGTCTTCTTAACATATCTCTTTGTTTTTGTGGAATATGGAACCTTTCTAAATGCATTTCATACATTTTCATAATCTATATAAAAGGAACTTGTTAACATCGATATTTAATCTCTTCTACTTTGATATACTTTATTAATCCTAATTTATTTTTATTTTATGTTATTATGTTATCATGTATCCTTATAGAAATAATTCATTAAATTCTAGAGAGTATGATTTTCTAATTTATCAAAGGGTCATAGAATATCTCTTAAAGACAATATTATTAAATATAAATATTTTATTGTTTTGCAAATTTTGTGAAAGAGATATTTCATGTCTTCATATTCCATTGCATACGCTTGATCTTAATCTAATATCACTCAAGAGGTGTTTCATGAATTACCACTCGGTGTGATAAATTTCTACACTTTTATTTGCTCAACGAAAATGATTGGTGTGAACATATTTTAAAATAGTGGCGTACGTGTCTATTGGGTATTAATTTACTTCCGGTAATCTCTCAAAGTATATTTATATCATCAATTGATCAAATACAAATGTGTTCTATTTGAAAGAATTAGAATCTTGCTTCACGCCCTTATGA
Organism: Leucaena leucocephala; assembly: GCA_037074615.1. Taxonomy (NCBI): domain Eukaryota; kingdom Viridiplantae; phylum Streptophyta; class Magnoliopsida; order Fabales; family Fabaceae; genus Leucaena; species Leucaena leucocephala. Next base: position 17,389,852 of record CM073515.1, on the reverse strand, counting down.
CAGAATGCCTCTTCAATGCTTCATGAAGAATGTCAGTTGTTTTCATGAGTAATGTGGCAATTGTTTTCGGTTTCAATATGCAGTTGTATGTCTCTTCAGCCAAATTTTTTAGGCCAAAACTGGCAATTTTATTGATCACAAAATTTATTACAATCACTGATAGCCGCCAAAGTAAACACTCAAAAAAGCCTATCAATACAAGTAACACACTGCTAAACCAGAAAAAAACACAATTAACTCAACAAACAACAACACAATTAAACAAGTAAACTAAACAATACTAATCATAATATTCTAGACCAAACCTTATTAGACGATGCCACATCTTTCAAATCTTCTGTCTTCATCACCCAAGCTTCTGCCATCTTCATTCTCTCGAGTCACAGAAACATTACATGTCCTGGCATCCTCCCAACTTCTCAGGTTATTAGCTAAAATATTAGCCAAAGGAAGTGATGGTGACTCCGCCCACCCAAACGGGTACACTCCCTACCACAGCAATCCAATCTGCTGCCATATTGCCCTTTCTTGATACAAGAGCAACTTCCACATTCCTCAGACCTTTAGGACAGTAATGATATCCTGCATTTCCTAGCACCCCCTCCAATCAATTCCTTCTGCTGACATTTTCTTACAGCACCAATATACCTTTGAATAATCCACCTCAACAATCTCTCTATCAGCAGCAACTTCTTCAATAATCATGAGGGCTTTCCTTAAGGCGAGAATCTCAGCCACTACAGTAGAATCAGCCACCACTCTTTCCCCAAAACCCCAAAACTCACCCTTATCATCCCTACATACCAACCCAATTCTAGCAGCAACAGATCTGAATGAGCCATCACAGGTAACTTTCACAAACCCAGCTTCAGGTGCCTTCCACCCCATGTACCCATTATCCTTCAAGTCCTCCCTTTCCACCCTTCCACACCACCCCCTAGCCTTCCAAAACTCATCGATAGCCCTACCAGCCATCTTGATCACTTTAAATGGCTCAGGCACCTTCTGCTCAAACACCCAACCATTCCCCTCCTTCCAAATCATCCACATATCCCAAACAAAATAGGCTTGCTGATAATCATTCAACCTCTTACCTACAACCAACTCTTTAACCCACCACTCCTCCAACCTAATATCACCTTTCTCAAATTTAATAGACAGCCTACTACCATACCACAAGCATCTAGTCCAAGAGAAAAATAACAAAGCATGCTCAATAGACTCACTCTCCTTCTCACATACAGGGCATATATCAGAATAACCTCCTTTTAACCAACAAGCCTTTCACTGGAAGTGCCTGGACGAAACATCGCCAGACAAAATGACAGATTTAAGGTAAAGTTTTCATAGCTCCTTGGGTAACATTAGAGAGGTGCTAGCCCTTGTGCCGAGTTTCTTTTTCTTTGCCCTGACATTATCATAGCCTTTCTTGACTTTGTATTTCCCATCTCTCGCACCACACCAGATAGCTTCATCATTCCTCTGAATATTAACCAGTGACATCTTCTAAATAATCTCATCCGGCACAAGACCAACTAGCCTTTCAATTTCCCATCTGCCATTAATCACATCAGAAACACTAGTAATTTTTATCTTCAAGCACTGACACATTGTGCCAAGCATCCCTCCACGCCCTTAACCAACTTGTCTCTCCAAAGCCTCACCTCAGAACCCTTCAGAATTCTCCAAAATAAATCTTCCGTAAGCACTTTCCTGCCCTCCAGCAAGCTATCCCATATCCATGATGCCCTCCTCCCTTCTTGGCATCAAGAAAAGATGAATTTGGGAAATAGGTACCTTTCAACACTTTAACCCATAGCTCATCAGGAGAATTGAGGATCCTCCAACTGTTTTAGCTAATAATGTATCATTAATAACCTCAAACTGCCTAAAACCCATTTCTCCATCCTCCTTCGAATCTGTCATCTTTTCCCAAGCTTTCCAATGTATCTTCCTTCTTTCAGTATCCCCACTCCACCAAAACCTTGCCACCAAGCTGTACAACTCCTTACCAGTTTTAACAGGGAATTTGAAGCAATTCATAGGGTATAAAGGAACCGCTGTAATTACAGATTTTATCATTACTTCCTTTCCTGCATTTGACAGCAGCTTACCACTCCAACCCTTAGCCTTCCTTCCCACCCTTTCTTTAATATAGGTCAACGCCTGATTTTTAGATTTCCCCTAGAGATTCGGGATTCCCAGATACTTTCTTGGCTCCTCCATATCGTTAATGCCCAAAATATCATAAACTCCCTTTCTCACTGCAGCACTAGTATTAGTGGAGAAAAATATTCCAGATTTGGACAGATTTGCCTAGTGTCCTGATGCTACACAATACTTCCTCAGGATCTCTGCGAACACTTTGTAATAACTCTCCTTCATATTCATAAACGGCAATATATCATCAGCAAAAAATCTGTGTGACAGTATTGGGCATTGGGGAGGGATCTTAATGCCTCTCAACCTTCTCTCTACATTTTTACAAATCATTTTTGACAGTACACCAACCATCAAAATAAAAATGTATGGAAACAAGGGATCCCCTTGTCTCAATCCCCTTGCCGGACTCAACTCTGCAACCTTTCTTCCAAAGAGACATAATTCAGTTTCATAGTAGATATACATTTCATGACCAAGCCTACCCACTTCTCATGAAACCCGAACCTCAGCAACACATCCTCCACAAAATCCCACTCCACCCTATGGCTGAATTGTCATTATGTTATGTGGTAGTTGTTATTATGAGTGGTTGAGTTGTTAATAATTTGTGTCTGGTGCAGTTTGTCATTACTGATAGCATAATCATCTATAAAGTATCCGATAAGAATAACAATTGTTATATTGTTTATTAAATAATACGTGTAATAAAATATGTTTAAGACTTGTCAACTTATTATATTGTTAATAAAAGAATTTTATCACGATAGCAAAAATAATAACTCAAGCATTTAAAAATAACAACCCTATATTGAAGGAATAATAATTCTAGCAGTAGGAAATAATAACCCCATAGTGAAGGTATAACAACCACTTGTAAATAATAATTACCCAATGACAGCAAAAATAACAACTCTATCAGTAGGAAATAAGAACCCCATAGTAAAGGAACAAGAACTTGAAAACTGAAAAATAACTTATCCACAAGAGCAAAAATAACAACTCTATCACTTAAAAATAATAACCCCATATTGAAGAAATAACAACTCTAGGAGTAGAAAATAATAACCCTATAGTGAAGGCATAACAACCACCTGTAAATAATAACTATATAATGACAAAAGAAATAACAACTTTATCAGTAGGAAATAAGAACCTCATAGTAAAGAAATAAGAACTTGACAACTGAAAAACATGGATATGGTCACAACTAAAATGTGAAATCGCTAAAACTGCACGTTTTAAATTAGGTCATGCAGAAATAAAAGTAGAGGAGGGCTGCCGTCAAAGGGAGGCTAGTTTTTGGCCTGATTAGGCTAAGAAGTAGTACTCTAGCACTCCCTGATCACCTTATCCATATCTTCCATCATTCTATACCTCTTCATAGACTTTTCCACATCTCTACACCATCAATCTATCGTCTTCTCATCGTTTATTTATGGCATCACATCTAGATAGCAATTGCAGTACAACAGGAGTCATGAGATGCTAAATCTTTAGTCTTTTAGTGATGGATATGATATCTTGAGCTCATGGACTAAAATGGGGAGTTTCTACTGTTCTAATTTGCATCTTCTCATGTTATGATTGCTGCTAGATCTAAGATTTTCATTTTATAAGCAAGTTTTGAATATTGATTGATCATTCTCATATTAGACTTTGTAATTGAATTCAGATGATTTGAACGTTTGCTTTTTAATAGAATATTTTAGTTTCAATTTTAAGAAAGTTGGGTTATTACTAGTGATCATTGTAATTAATTCAATTGCTTAAAATCTAGGGTTAATTAATTCATCTAATTCAACTTACACAGTAAGTAGTTTCTGACAGTTCGCTAATAGTTCTTAAACCAGCTTTGATCAAAGGGGTTTGAGGAAAATTAGGATTCTAGACTCAATCGATCGATTGAGGTTTTCTTTGAGACTTAATGATTTCAAAACTCCAATTTTAATGTGAGAGCAAGGATAGATACGTTTTCATCATTAAGAGTCTTTCATAACATATTTTTCAAACAAACCAACTCGTTTTCATCTTAATCAAAAATTCAAAAAGATTTGATTTTCTGCACCCTACTTTTATTGCATCAATCAGTAAAACTTCAAAAACTATTTTATCCCTACTCAGGTTTTTCATTGATTTTAACATCCAATTTGCTATGTTTCCAAATAAAAGGCTCCTCGAGAAGAACGATAGTGCTGTACCTTATACTATATTATATTGGGTGCAATTAACGAAATTTTGATGGATCGGACCACGACAATCCGCTTACCTCATCAATGACGCAGTTGTTGGGGGCCAAGTAATTGGTTCCCTAGTAATTGTTTATCAAATTCATTACCTACCTGAATCATTTTCCTTGTTTTTGTTTGCATTTTAATTTGTAGTAGTTTTAAATTGCATTGAATTCTACACTTTTCTGAGTTTCTACAAAATATCAGTCTCTATGATTGTCAGTCGCGACCTAAACTCACTTGCGTAACAACAATTACTCTCTGTGACTTTAAGTCACCCCAAACACCATTTGTGTCGCGACCTTGTTGCTTTCCTGTGAAATTTGACTCCTCTGTGAAAACCAGTTGTGACTACTGCTCTCTGTGATATTGAGTAGCGACTAAAACACACTTTATTCACGACTAACTGAAAATTTTCTGCCATGAAACTTCTGTGACTGACTCTGACTGATTGCATTGATTATTCTATATTGTTTCTACATTGCATGCGTAAAAGAACTGAACCATTAGTGCCTTTTGAACCTGAAATTGAAAGAAAACTTAGGAAACTAAAGAGAGAATTTAGGGAATTTAGAGAAGAAGAAGCAAAATCTAGTTCCTCCTCTAGTATTCCAGAGTCTAAAACTGAACTGAATATGGTTGATATTAATCATAATGGGCATGGAGAAAATAAAATACCAATGAGTGCATAAGATAATAGAAGTGTGAGGGAAATTAAATATTCACATATGAATTATGATCCTTATGGCTTCTATACTGAAGAAGCTAATTTTGAGATTAAAGGAACTTTGATTGCAACCTTACCTAAATTTTATGGTTTTATAGGAGAATGTCCATACAGGTACTTACAAACCATGCATATGATATGTTCTTCAATGAAGCTTCCAATGACTGCACTCGATGATGTCTTAAGGAGGTGTTTCCATTTTACCTTATAAGGGAAGGCTAAGGAGTGGTTATACAATTTGCCAACTCATTTCTCTACTCTTACATAGGATTAGCTGAAGTCAACGTATCTTGAACAGTTTTTTCTAGCTTTAAAGACCACTCGAATGAAAAATGAGATCACTAATATTCTACAACAAGATGGAGAATCTTTACATGAGTATTGGACGAGGTTTATTAACCTATTGGCTCGATGCCCTAACTACAACATGACCAAGGCTAATTTAGTAGACATTTTCTTTAATGGTCTACTTTCTCATAATTAGGTTTCCTTGAATGCTGCAGCAAATGGATCATTGAGAGATAAGACTCCACAAGTAAGTTGGGCGTTATTATAGAAAATGACCAATAAAGACTATCAGACAGGGGATCCAAGGAGAATGCCCACATCTTCTTCAAGTAATTCAAATGTGATCTTAGCTAAAATAGTAGCCCTGGGAAATAGAATGGAGAAGAGGATGAATTTGATTGAAAGAGAGCTGTATTCCATAAAACAAGTTCATACAATAGATACCTCACGAGCCTTGGTTAAAGGATGTGAATCATGCGGTTCTATGATGCATGCTACTAGTACATGTGACAGATAGTATGAAGAAGTGGCAGTAATATATCAAGGGAGAGACAATTAATACCAGAAAAGAGACCCATACTCCAATACATCAACCTTGGTTGGAGAGGTGGTGCTTCCTCAAGCAACTACCAAAATAATGCAATGTCTATAGTTCTAACTTACCCTAATACCTTATTAACATCAAGGCTAGATGAGACTTCTCAATTGTTGAAGAGTATAGCTGCGCAAATAAATAACATGGACGGTAGAATCACCAATATAGACAACAAGCTTAAAGAGAATGACAGTCAATTCACCTCCATAGCTTTAATCCTTCAAAGTATACAGAAGGATAATGTTGATGTGCACATGAAACTTGAAGAATTAAGTTCCAAGAATGCAAATATCACAAGTCACTTACAAGTCTTCAACATAGTGAGTGACATTCAAGGAAAGAGCAGTGGTAGCATACCTTCGAATACTCTCTTTAATCAAAGGGGTCTGAATGCTATATTCCTCAGAAGTGGCATAAAGGTGCATTTTAAGGAAACTAATACACCAGAGCATGATATGGAAGATGCTAAATTTGAGAGTTCATCTTTGCCATAGGTACAAATTGGGAAATATGAAATTGCTAAAGAACAACAGCTTATAATGAAGAAGCCAACCTAAGAGGAGAACTCATAAGCCCAAGTGGAGATACAAAAGCTGCAAGAAGAAGTAGCAACAGTACCAAGTCCATCCTATGAAAGAAAGCAACCTGAGGAGAAACCGGAGTCGAGCAAGTAAGGAGCCTCTATACACAAAGGTAAGGAGGTAAGTATAAAAGATCTCCCTTTTCCTAACTCTTATTTTACTGGAAAGAAAAATATTGACTCTGATTTTGCAAAAGATGCTTATACTCTATTCAATAAGTTAGAAATAAACATCTCGTTGGTTAAATTCCTTAAGAGAAACCCTACATATGTAAAAGTTTTGAAGGAACTGTGTGCTAATAAAAAGAAGTTTAGGCCTCTTGAGAGAATCCAAGTGAGTGCTAATGTGTCATCACTCTTTAAGGCTGAACTACCTGTTAAGTGCCAAGACCTAGGATCCGACACAATCTCATACACTATAGGAAATGTTCCTATTAAGGGAGTATTACTAGATATAGGGCAGCCATTAATGTAATGCCTTGGTTAGTATATCAAGCTTTAGGTATCAACAATCTTAGAGACACAAGCATAGTGCTCCAGTTAGCTGATAGGTCAATTAGGTATCCTAAGGGAATCCTTAAGGATATTCTAGTATAGGTCAAGGACTTAGTGTTCCTAGCTGATTTCTATGTTTTGGACATGTCCAATGAGTTAGTAAATGACAGTACTCTGATCCTAGGCTGACCTTTCCTCTAAACTTCCAAGACCATCATTTGTATGAGGCATAGTTTCATCACAATGGAAGTTTGAGAGCATGTGGTAACCTTCAAGATGAATCAAGCTATAAAATTTCCTTCTGATAATTCTACTTTTACTGCTTTGAATGCCATTGATTATGTTGTTGAAGAGAATAGGGATGAACATGAATTGAGTTTGCATGATAATGATAGGATAATGCGTTTGTAAAAGGGTTGTTGAGTGATTTTGTAAGATCCCAAGATGTTTTGGAAGTTGGAAGTATAATAATTAAAGAAGGGTCGAGTTTCTGTGACCCAAGGTCATTACTAAATGACCTGCACATCTTGATGAAACATCAATATGAGACTCACTATGAATCTGAGTCGCGACTCAATGGGTTTAAGGTCATGACACAAGACTCCAGAGATGAGCAGTCACGACACGAAGATGAAGATATCGTGACTAAACACCAATCTGCTGAGGGACAGCTTTTATGTGACCCCAAACCACTACTTAAAGATGAACAGGTTACGACAACAAGTTCCAGAGACACACCCTGCCAACTGGAGTCATGATGAGAAGCTGAAAGGTCATGACCAATAATGCCAGATGCAACCAGGGAACTCCAAACTCCTTCAGTTCCACACTATACTATTTTGGTTAAAGGGCCAATACATTCTAACTCTTCTCACGCTTATTCTTATTCCAAAATTACATCTCATACCTTAAGGTTTTTGAAAGATTTAATCTATAATAATATAGGTATGGAAAATAATGATCCCAAGTATATTGCAGTCACAGACCAATCTCAGCTTGGTGCGACACTTGGGGAAGCAGATGATAAATTGGAGGATCTACACAAGCTAGATAATAGCAACTATAGGGAATATACGAAGGATATGAAGGAAAAACTTCCCAAGTCTATTGCTGCTACATGCCAACTACAGTTGGGCAAGTTCAAGTTTAAAGAGGGAAAATTCAAGACAAACTTGGACGAATCTCAGCATAAGATACGCGATTATGGAATGCTGAAGTCAAAAGAGAGGGTAATAGGAAAAACCTTCCAATCAAACAACCATTTCTCAAAGTTTTATGATTTCCCACCGCCCTTTGAGGCCAAGTTGTCCCTTTGCTATCTCTTGCCTTTTACAAATTTGCCTAATGTAGTATATGCTTGACATGTTGGTTTGATGATTGGAAAGGGATGAACCAGTAGAACTAGTTAATTGTTTTGCTTTCCTATCTCATTCTTTATTTATTTCTGTTTATTCTAGGTGTCTTTTTGTTTTAAATAACAACCAGTTACTGTCCATGTGTCACTTACTCATTAATTGTTCTCTATGGAACTTACACACTCACATGCATGATCTTAGCTTACCCATCCTATTATCTTTGCCTTATTAGTATTGCTTTCATGACTTGAATGTGACTGTGTGCTGAACTGTTAATTTGCATTGAGTGATTAGGCTACTTGCTATTTTGGAGCTAGATTTGATTAATTTTACAAAGTGATTGTGATCTTTTCTACTTTAGTTCTGTTGACAGTGAGGAAACTGTCAAGTTTAAGTGTAGGGGAGATGTTTTTGCTTCTGTGATACTCAATGTGTGTTTCTATGCTACTCAATGTGACATTCTTCGATTAATCCAATCTTTCATCACAAATTTTTTCTTTTTTGATCTTAATGTGTGATGAATTGCTGAAAATTGGATCCCCACTTTAAACTGTGTTGATAACTAGAAAGGTATTAGCATGAAAACATGTTTTGGGATATTCCTCTCTGTGTATTTGTGTCTTGAAAGGTACATTCCGTGGTCGAGACTAAATGTCTTGAAAATCTTGAGCATGCACCCCTGTGACAAGTGGTCACGACCTCCACTATTTTTAGTCGCAACCTATGTTTAAAAAATGTCCAATTACCTTCTCTTTGCCTTATGCAAAGTTGTATAGAAGGATCCCTTTTGGACTACTAAAATACTTTCACAAATGACTCATTGTTCCCTTATTTCAAAACCATTTTAGCTCCTATAAACCATTGCCTCACTTGAATTTTTTGGAAAATCTTGGGAATTGAATTTGAAACACTTAAGCTTTTGCTGTTAGATTTGGATTATCACATGGTTCTAAGTGATTACTTTGAAACTTGTAAATCATCGTTTAGAGGGTTTTCAGTTGTGATAAGTGTTTTAATGCCTAGTGAATGATGAACATTATTGGAGACTTTAGCTTATAAGCAATCTAGATCAAAATCTTTGTTGGAAGGATTCTCGTCTTTAAATTCTATATACGAGTGATTATTCAATTGGTTTATATCCTCTAGAACTTGTCTTGACTCTGAGTTCAGAATTACTTGCGCATCTATGAATTGGACATAATAGTGGCATTCTTTCTAAACCCTTTTATCCCAAACACAAGCTCACTACATATTACATCCTTAGTCACCCCCTCTTGAACCCATCACTTTTTGTTTTTATCATTTTTATAGCAAGTAATATGTGCATAAACATCATTTTGAAATAAATTTTTTTATTTATGTAAAAAATTCATTATTGTTGTGTTATTGTGTCGCAGCTTCCATGAATGAGGTGCCAAATAAAAGAAGAAGAGAAAAGAAGCATATTGCACTAAAAAAAATAGAGTGGAAGAAAAAGAAAAGAGAAGAGGACACCATTATCAACTCTTATTAGCATAATTACCATATCTACTGTAAGGAATTGGAAGACACGCAGCGGAAATTAATTTAAAAATTTTTCCATTCCTTGCCAAGATCTACCGTATGTGTTTAAGTCAAGTGGAAAGAAGCATTACCCTCAGTGTTCCTCAGCGACTTCCACAGCTTCTGGTCATGACGTTCACAGCTTCTCATGACTTCCACGGCTCATGCTCCCTTTCTGATCGCAAGAAGTCGATGACTCAAGTCAGCTTCCTCTACTGGTATCCACACGAACAGTGTTCCAACCATGAACGACGTGCTAGCGTCTCTTGTCCCTCCAGGACTTTCTCAAGAATTCGTCCTCTTCGTCTCTATTTCGGCTGTCATATCCTTACTTTTAACCTCAATTATTCTTGATTAGAAGTGATTGGAACCAATTACATGACCATTTGCTTTGAAAACATCCATTTCCAAAAGATTTGCTCTCAGGTACTGTTCACTTTTACTGTTCATTTAGTAATTCCAGAACATGTACCCTACTTTGAAAATTCATAATTAATTGTATAAAAATTGAAATAACATGGTTTCAATTTATAATGAAAGCTCTTTCACATATCTTTGAGGGAAAAATATGAAACTGAGGTTTTCTTGTCCCAATGAAATCAGTTTAATCATTGAAAATCACTGTTTATTTGGTAAAATCTGGAAGTTCCAGTTTCTTTGCTTAACTTCAAAAATTCATTTCTCTTTGGTTACTTATCCAAATGAACTGTGTTACCTATGGATTTGAAGCTTTAGACGTTATCTTTAAGCTCATAAAATTTTGTAGAAAAACGCGTTCATTTGGTATATGAAATCTTTGTGTAACCGTCACTGCCTCTCAGCACTCGTTTTACTCAATTCCAGATCTTACTTCCAACTTTGGAAAATCATAACAATTCAGATACTTATCCAAATGAGGCGTTCTTGGTGTTAATTTAAAGCTCTGTGTCTTAAATTTAAGAAGCCCAAGTTTCATATTAAAACTCGTTGATTTAGATGCCAAAAACATTGTCAAATCACCACGGCCTCAAAACAGGACTAGAGAAACATACACCATGCATACTAGCATATCATCCCATAGTGTCATGTAAGTCATGTAGCTTATTATACAAACTTATTCATCAACATTTATTCTCCTCCCTTGAAAAGATACAGCACCTAAAACATAGTTATGCATGTGGAAGGAATGAGATTTCATGGAAATCCCAATAGCAAGTTACACAAGCTATAATATCATGCATGGATAATTGTATGCTTAACATGTTATCATGAGATGGGAGCTACTTCATAATGGTACATAAGCAAACTCTAACATGCATATTGTCATGACATAACTTGCAAGGAGTTGCAATCATTCATATTTCATCATAACATGATGACATAAGCTCAAGCTCAACCAAACACCATAATCAACAAGCAAGCAAAACAATTAAACAAATATGAGTTATAGTTAGGTATCCTTGCTACCTCTTAGCTATCTTGGTCAAGACCTTCTTGAAGTGCTTTCCTTCCTTCACAAATGTCAAAACCTAGCCATTACAACATAATATCAAGTTACAACTCAACTTACAACCAAATCCAAGACTAGGTTTTCACTAGCTCCCTTTCTTTCTCTAATTTATGTTTCCTACTTCCACCTTTCCAAAATAAATTCTCATGGTTCATTTCCACATAATTTTTCATGTAGAATCCAAATATGAAATCAGAATTTCCAAAATCAAAACATACCAATTGCTACAGTGCCAAACCAAAATGCATGCTCTTGTTTTCCAAAAATTCTCATTTTGATTCCAATGCTTCCAATACTTGTTCTCCTACTTTATCCCCACAAAACTTTCCATTTTAAACTCATTGGAAGCATCAAAATCATGAAATTCCATCATATGAACAGTACCACGTACAGTACCAGTAAGAACACAAAACCCTAAATCCAAACATACTTGAATTCACAAGCTTATACCACTTGATTCTAGCTTGTTTAGGCTTGTCTAAACTATCCATAACATAAAACTCATATTTTAACCACATATGAGCAGCACTTCCAGTAGCAACCATAAGGGAAATATAGCATGAAAACCCCTTAAAAGCATGAGCTAACCTACTAGAACAAAGCTCAAGATCAAGGGAGATGATTACCTTGCTTGTTACTTCACTTTGGTTGCTTCTTTCTTGGTTGAATGGAAATTTTGCAAGAGTTTCCCTATGGTTCACCATGCATGCCGAAGTGATCTGAATAGGGGGTATTTATAGAGAAATTTGGGTTGAAATGGATGGCCAAGATTGATTTGGTTACTATTTGATCTAAAGGCTCACATTTAATCTTGGATTTAACTTTTTCATAAAAGAACAATTATGACATCATGTGAGACAGCTCATGGGACACCTAAGAGGGTTAGGTGGCGTTCTGCCCATGTCAAGAAGGTTCTGGAAAAATTCCAGTCCAATCTGGTACCGATCGGAGCAGTTTCACAACAACCGGACTGTTTTCTGTTCTGAATTTTTTTATAATATACCAGGATATGTATTATGTCCTGGAAATCAATATTTAGACTTCTCATATCATTGAAAATGATATATTGAATATTTATCTGCCATCCATTCCTTAAAAAAATAACCAAAATACTCTTAGTGTCCTTTCCTGTGCTGTACTAATCCTAAGGGCAAAATCATCATTTCACACCTCTTTACACTGCCTCAGGGCATATATTGACTCTATATAATCATATTTATACTATGTCTCACGTTTTTGGCTTATCCATAATGACCAAAATGACCTCTATCCATCACTAGTACAGTATAGGCATCCAGGGGCATTTTCGTAATTTTACACTTTTCCTGGACTGATCTGGCCTGTGGCCCATATAACTGTCCAGTCACCTTAATGGGCTCATGATGGTGTCATTTGGGCCTTATTATGGGCTTATTGCTTATATTGCCTTTATGGCCCAATTCACTGTACAACTCTCCCGATCATATTTATCGGGTGTTTTATTTCACTGTAAAATCCCGTATGGCTTCTACAGGATTCCTTTTCTGATTCTGTCAATTTTATAAATTCATATATTAAATATATGAATTTTCTATAAAGTCTCATCTAATTATGAGATCTCAAAAATACTGCAATAATTCCTTCTGACTTCAGGAATTTATATCAATTAATCGGGACCTCAAATAAAAATTCTGTGTTGCGTTAAACTGACCAGAATATTTTTGTCTATCTACTGGTAAAATTTGGGTCTGATCTGATTCTGGGTATTTTTGGCCTGTTTTGGCTCAACTTTTCCATATTTACATTTAGGTCCCTTAACTTTTGAATAATTGCACTTTAGTCCCAGAACTTTCCATTAATTGCATTTAGGTCCCTTTTTTTATTTCTACTTCAACTTTTTGTCTTCAAACTTTTCAATTTGCATTTTGGTCCCTATTCTTTTCTTAGTTATTAATCCTTCCATTTCTTTTTGCAATCTGATACAGTTTATTCCAAGAATCTTATATCTATTATAGATAAACTGTACAGGTACATCAGGTCAGAAAATTGGGGATATGACATTTCTCTCCCCCTTAAAATAAATTTTGTCCTCGAAATTTACATTACATATATACTAAGGAAATAGTTCAGGGTATATCTCTCTCATCCTTTCCTCTGCTTCCCAGGTAGCTTCATTCTCTGTTAATCCCTTCCAGACCACTTTAACTAGATGGATCTGCTTATTTCGCAACTGCTTGATCTTTCTATCTACTATCTGTACTGGTCCAACTTCATAAGTCAGGTCATCTTGCAGTGTAATATCATCCTGCTCAAGCACATGTGATGGATCTGGAACATACTTCTTTAACTGGGAAACATGGAATACATTATGAATCTTGCTGAGATGTGGAGGAAGAGCTAATTTATAAGCCACTGATCCTACTCTTGAGAGGATCTGAAATGGCCCAATGTATCTAGGATGCAGCTTCTTCACTTTGATTGATCGTCCAGCTCCTGTCGTTGGAGTCAACTTAAGGAATACATGCTCTCCTTCTTCAAACTCCAACGGCTTCCTTCTAATATCAGCATAACTCTTCTGTCTGCTTTGAGCTGTTAATAGCCTTTTTCTGATCTTATCAATCTGTACTGCTATCTGGTCTACTAGATCAGGACCAAACATCCTCCTTTCGCTCAACTCCATCCAGCACAAGGGAGATCTACACTTCCGTCCATAAAGTGCTTCAAACGGAGCCATCTGTATGCTAGCCTGATAACTGTTGTTATAGGCAAACTCTATCAACGGTAGATGGGCATCCCAACTCCCTTTGAAATCTAAAACACAAGCTCTTAGCATATCCTCAAGCATCTGAATTGTTCTCTCGGACTGACCATCTGTTTGAGGATGGTAAGCTGTACTAAATCTGAGAGTAGTGTCCATTTCTTTATGTAGAGCTCGCCAAAAGTTCGACGTAAATGGCGGATCTCTGTCAGATATGATACTACTGGGAATACCATGTAGTCTAATAATCTCTTTTACATACAGTTTCGCCAGCTTCTCAAGAGAATCCTTTTTATTGATTGCCAGGAAATCAGCCGACTTTGTTAATCGGTCAATTACCACCCATATAGCATCATGCTTAGTAGGAGTCATGGGTAATCCTTCAACAAAATCCATGGCAATGCTGTCCCATTTCCACTCAGGTATCTCTAATGGTTGTAATTTCCCTGCTGGCTTCTGGTGCTCAACTTTCATCTTTTGACATGTCAAGCATTTGGACACATAATCTACAACATCTTTCTTCAATCCAGGCCACCAAAATAAACCTTTAACATCATGGTACATCTTGGTCATACCTGGATGTACTGTATACTTGCTTGCTTTTATGTGCCTCTTCTAAGATCTTTTCTCTTAATCCCATTGCATTGGGAATATATGGTCGTCCCCTAAATCGTAGTAACCCATCTTGGGACATATCAAAATTTTTAGTTTCCCCTCTTTCCAGCTTACCTTTGAAAATCTCAGCGAGTCTATCTTGCTCTTGAGCTTCTTTTATCTCATCCTCTATGAAAGCTTTAATCTGCGTTCCTCTATAAGAACTTTCTGCTGTCTGCATTTGATACAAAGGACTCCAATCTTGAACATCTTCTATCAGTTTTAGCTCTTTGATCATAAGACTAGCAACCTGCATCACCTTTCTGCTCAAGGCATCGGCCACTACATTAGCTTTTCCTGGATGGTATTTGATCTGGAAATCATAATCCTTTAGAAATTCCATCCATCTCCGTTGCCTCATGTTCAATTCTTTCTGATCTTGCAAATACTTCAGGCTTTTATGATCACAGTACAGTTCTATGGTGGCTCCATACAGGTAGTGCCTCCATATCTTGAGAGCATAAACTACCGCCGCAAGCTCCAGATCATGAGTGGGATAATTCTCTTCATGTGGCTTTAACTGTCGAGAAGCATAGGCTACCACTCGTCCTTACTGCATCAGCACACATCTTAACCCTTGCTTGCTAGCATCAGTATATACTACATAAGGCTGAGTCGGGTCTGGAATAATCAGCACCGGAGTTGTGGTTAATCTCTGCTTTAATGCATGAAAACTAGCCTCACACTTCTCATTCCACTTGAACTGCTGATTCTTTTTGGTTAGCTTGGTTAACGGCAGAGCAATTCGAGAAAAGTCCTTAATAAATCTTCTGTAATACCCTGCTAAGCCCAGAAAACTTCTGATCTCTGTCACTGTCCTTGGCTGTTCCCAGCTTAGCACTACTTCAACTTTGCTAGGATCTACAGCTACCCCTTCATGGGATATGACATGACTGAGAAATTTGACTTCTTGAAGCCAAAACTCGCATTTACTAAGCTTAGCATAAAGTCGTTTCTCTTTAAGAGTACTAAGAACAATCCTCAAATGCTCTTCATGCTCTGCAGCCGATTTGGAGTACACTAAGATATCATCAATGAAAACTACCACAAACTGATCTAGATAAGGCCTGAAGATTCTGTTCATGTAATCCATGAAAATTGCAGGTGCATTCGTCAGACCAAAGGGCATCACTAGAAATTCAAAATGACCATATCGAGTCCTGAATACAGTCTTTGAAATATCATCTACTTTGATTCTGAGTTGGTGATAACCTGATCTCAGATCAATCTTAGAGAATAAGCTTGCTCCAACCAATTGGTCTAGCAAATCATCAATTCGGGGAAGAGGGTACTTATTCTTAACAGTAATCTTATTCAACTCCCGATAGTCAATGCACAATCTGAGACTGCCATCTTTCTTCTTGACGAATAACACTGGAGCACCCCATGGAGAAACACTGGGTTGGATGAAACCCTTCTCTAATAGCTCCTCTATCTACTTCTTAAGTTCAATCATCTCATTGGGAGCCATACGATATGGGGCTTTAGATACTGGTCCAGCTCCAGGTACGATGTCAATTGCAAACTCCACTTCTCGTTCTGGAGGCAATCCCTGAATCTCCTTTGGAAAGACTTCAGGAAATTCTTTGACCACAGGAATTGCTTCAATTCCTTCTTCCACTTCTGCTTGAACAGAAAAGAAGACCATATATCCCTGACATCCTTTTCGTAAACATCTATCCGCTTGAGCCTCCGTCAGGAAATTCAGTTTCACTTCTGGATTCACATTTGTAGCTTGTGGACAAAGAACTAGAGTTTTGTTCTTACAATCCAGCATTACATTATTGGCAGACAACCAATTCAATCCAATTATGACATCCATTTCATGAAATGGCATGCATATTAGATCAAGAGTAGTACAACAACATTCATATCGAATGACACTATTTAGGCAAACATCTGATGTAACTACTTTAGCGTTTGTAGGGGTTGTGACATATATGGCATAATGCAGCTTGCTAATTGTAAGGCCTAAACGTTTAGCACATTCATAAGAAACAAAGGAATGACTTGCACCCGAATCAAACATAGCAACCACAGCATAATTATTGAGATAGATGATACCTTGGATCATCTCGGGTGATCTCTGTGCCTCTTCCCTTGTCATTGCAAATACTCGCCCTTGAGTGCGTGGCCTTTGATCATTAACTGCTTGGGGATAATTTTTGGAAAAATGTCCAGGCTGGCCACATGTGTAACAGACGTTCTGCCCTATCAAGCATGGTCTGTCTCCATGGTTCTTCCCGCATTTGTTGCATACTCTAGACCTCTGGTCTCTATTATTTGGGTTGCCCCTGTAATTCCCTCTGTTAGGCTTTCGGTTCTGCTACCACTGCCTTTTCCTCTTCTTGTTATAGCCACTATCACTGGCTGCATTTCTATTCTGGTTAGGTCTCTCAGGAGCAGCAGTCTCTCTGTTTACTGGTCTCATCAGCATTCGGTAATTCAAACTATTCTCAATAATTCTGCAGGCCTCTACTGCTTTATTGAACTGATGGTATTGTTGAGGGGTCATCTTATCTTTTAGAGTAGTATTCAATCCCCTGATCATCCTCTCCGTCATCCACCGCTCATCGTCCACCTGTCGTAGATAAGTGGAATACTGGGAAAGACGGATGAACTTTGCTAAGTATTCATCAAAGGATTCTTTTTCTCCTTGTCTGAGCACAAGGAATTCTGCTTCTCGTTCATCTCGTACAGACTGGGGAAATACTTCTCATAAAACTGTTCAAGAAACACTTCCTATGTGATAGGAATGTGTCTAGCCTGCAATACTAACTCTGTGTTCTTCCACCATCTGTCCGTATCCCTTTCTAGCTGGTAGATTACCATCTGTGCTTTACTCTCAGATGAACAACCTAGTACCTTGAAGATCTTCTCTAATCTGCTAATCTAATCCTCCGCTTTCTGTATATCGAACGTTCCCTCAAATGTTGGAGGACTATGCTTACAGAACTTAGCCATCCACTGTTGAATACCAGCAGGATCTACTGTCTGTTCTGTCTGTCTTGGTAGTTCTATTGTCTGTTGAACCATTTCTGGTTCTATATTAGCTGTACCAGCAGATTCTGGTTGTCTGAGGTTCTCCACTGCTTCAGCTACAGCTGATGCTATAGTAGCATCCCTTTCCTGCTCACTCCTTGCTTGAGCAGCTTTTACTTCCTCTATCAGCTTCTGCTGCTGCTCCAGCCGTTCTAGAATCAGCTGATTAATATCTCCGGCGTTTTGGGATTCACCCGAAGCACTAGCTCTTCTGGTTCTTACCATTTTGTTTTACTATCGTAATAGGAAATAGGAAAGTAATATTATAATTAATATACTTTATATTTCATTCAAAATATAGCATACAACAGGTTTAATATCATTACATAAACTCTTCATAACAGACACACATACATGTATTATGTCATTACTAGTCAAAAGTACATAGATTACAACAACAGTCATACATACAGCTATTACACTATGTTTTCTCATAATGGATCCTAATAAATTCCCCTACCATGTAGATCCAATCATGGATATCCTCAAAGGGTTCCTCTTCAAAGTACTGATCTAACCCTTCTCTCCATGTTGATGTAAGAGGCAAAATATCATTCATGATGTTAACCCAATCAGTAAGGGTAAGAGTATTTGGATCATATGCCTGATAGGCCTCCCTTACTCTTGCTATGAAATCTTTGTAAACTCTATAGTCTTGATCCATATCTCTAATCAACATCCTTCCTATCCCATATAGCTGCTTTGTGAGTTCCATAGCTCTCCTAAAATGTTCTTCATCCATATCCTTCCCAGGGATTAACTCAATTATCTGATGGTTACTCAGGTATAGCTGTACTACTATCTTCTTGGTTCCACTTGGACCTGGAATATCTGTAGGGTCTGGCCGCTGACTAGGTCCAGGTATATTAGCTACATGACTAGGAGTAGGTATATTAGCTACATGACTAGGTTTAGACACATTAGCTGTATGGCTGGGACCAGGTACATCAACTGGTTTAGGTACCTGACTCGATCCAGGAACATCTACCTTATCGGCCTTCTTAGGCACAGGGTCTGTTGCACCCCTGACATAAGAGTAACCCACATCAGATTGTTCTTCTTGAGGGTCTATCATTTCTTTATCATCTATCTGACCTGCATCTCTTTCTAGTACAATATTCATGGGTGGGGCTGGGTTAGGTTCCTCAAGTTCATCATCCTCTGATGGTATATCCTCATCTGATATTTCCTCTTCTTCATCATCATCCTCATCCATCTCATTTGATCCCACCGAAGAATTATCTAACCTGCCCAATTCTGATTCACTACTGGAATCCCGGATATTGATCACTGGGGGAAGACCAAACTCCAGATCATGTATGAAAGCATCTATCTCTTCTGAGTTCCACCCTGATCTATCATAACTATAGATTACGGGTCTAGGGTCCCCCTGGTTTACTGTAGTCTCTGATGTTCTAGACTCAGTCATTGGTATCCTGCAATAATTAACTTAGGGTCAATTATGCAAATCTTTACTTATGTTTCAGTCTATAAATAATGTAATCAGAGCATTTCCTAAGCCAGAATCCTTTGCTCTGATACCAAAATGTCATATCCTTACTTTTAACCTCAATTATACTTGATTAGAAGTGATTGGAACCAATTACATGACCATTTGCTTTGAAAACATCCATTTCCAAAAGATTTGCTCTCGGGTACTGTTTACTTTTACTGTTCATTTGGATAAGTAACTAAAGAGAAATGAATTTTTGAAGTTAAGTAAAGAAACTGGAACTTCCAGATTTTACCAAATAAACAGTGATTTTCAATGATTAAACTGATTTCATTGGGACAAGAAAACCTCAGTTTCATATTTTTCCCTCAAAGATATGTGAAAGAGCTTTCATTAGAAATTGGAACCATGTTATTTCAATTTTTCTACAATTAATTATGAATTTTCAAAGTAGGGTACATGTTCTGGAATTACCAAATGAACAGTAAAAGTGAACAGTACCCGAGAGCAAATCTTTTGGAAATGGATGTTTTCAAAGCAAATGGTCATGTAATTGGTTCCAATCACTTCTAATCAAGTATAATTGAGGTTAAAATGTCATATCCTTACTTTTAACAATTACATAACGACTACCCAAATCATATGAGGATCGCTAAACGATGTAACCTTTTATACAACCATATCATGTCCCTTTTGTCACGTGATATTTTGGTCATGGTTGAGGCATGGATAATGTCATCCTCCTATTCCTAACCGTTACTTTCTCGATCCCTGAGTAGTCTGACTGTAGAAATGGAACTATCTTTACATTACAGTATGGCTATACATTTCTCAGACTCACTCATCGAGGGGCCTAGTAATATCTCTCTACGAATATGAGGGACAAATTCCATCTTGACCATTCACATTCCTCCGTATGAAAAACCACTAAACCCGAACATAGTCTTTATGATCACTCGGTCAAAAGTGACTTTTGACTAGGTCAAAGCTGATCGTTTGTCATGTAGGAATCCATGATGATCTCAGGTCAAAGGGCATATTGACATGGTTTGTATATGACAGAAACTTATGGCGTTACCCATGCAGTTCTCTCATAGCGGGTCAGTCCAACACCTTGTACTCTTACATGTGCTTATGACTCTGATTTATATCTCTATATTTCTTCAAAGTCATACTGGTCTTATTTCATCTATGCTCCTGCATAGATGACCGACTAGGGACATTTAGGATAAGATCATGAATTATCCAAGGATGGTCATCATAGTAAACATGCAAATAATATGATAACACAATTAATAATTCATAAATCAATAATGTTCATAAGACAATAATTGGCCCCTAGGGCATATTTTCCAACAACCTCCCACTTGCACTAGGTACAATCATTAATTTGACTAATTCCCATTAACCTAACATGACGCTCATGCTTTGTCTGCACAAGTGGCTTTGTTAGAGGATCAACAACATTATCTTCTCCTGCTACTTTGCATATTTTTATATCACCTTTAACGTTGATTTCTCTAATGAGATGAAATCGCCTGAGTATATGCTTAGTCTTTTGATGTGACCTAGGCTCTTTGGCCTGTGCAATGGCACCGCTATTGTCACAGAGCAAAGTTATTGGATCTGAGATGGTAGGTATCACTCCTAGTTCTATGATGAACTTCCTGATCCAAACAGCTTTCTTAGCTGCATCTGATGCTGCTATATACTCAGCTTCCGTTGCAGAATCTGCTACAGTGCCCTGCTTATAGCTCTTCCAGCTTACTGCTCCATTATTGAGGAGGAATATATATCCAGACTGCGATTTTTTGGTCATCCTGGTCAGTTTGGAAACTTGCATCTGTGTAACTAGTTACACAGAGTTAGTCATCCAATTCACCATAGACCAAAAATAAGTCCTTAGTCCTTCTTAAGTACTTAAGGATATTCTTGACAGCAGTCCAATGGCCCTCACCAGGGTCCTGTTGATATCTGCTAGTCATACTTAAGGCAAACGAGACATCCGGTCGAGTACATAACATGGCGTACATGATAGATCCTATGGCCGAGGCATATGGAACTTTACTCATACGACCTCGCTGATCAGATGTACTAGGACACAAATCTTTGCTGAGTTGAATACCATGAGACATGGGTATGAAACCCCTCTTTGATTCATGCATACTGAACCTATGCAGTATTTTGTCTATGTATGTACTCTGACTGAGTCCTAGAAGTCTTTTAGATTTATCTCTATAGATTCTGATTCCTAGGATGTAGGTGGCTTCACCCAAGTCTTTCATTGAGAAAGACTTTCCTAACCAAGACTTGACAATCTGCAAGGTAGGAATGTCATTCCCAATAAGTAAGATGTCATCGACATAGAGTACCAGAAACACAACTGTGCTCCCACTAACCTTCTTGTACACACAAGGTTCATCGATATTTTGAAGAAATCCAAACTCTTTGACTACTTCATCAAAATGATGATTCCAACTCCGAGAGGCTTGCTTCAGTCCATAAATGGACCTTTGAAGCTTGCACACTTTACCAGAGTCCTCAGAACATACAAACCCTTCAGGTTGTGTCATGTACACATCCTTAAGGAGCTTTCCATTAAAGAAGGCTGTCTTGACGTCCATCTGCCATATTTCATAGTCATAATATGCTGCTATGGCAAAGAGGATTCTGATTGATTTGGCCATTGCAACTGGGAAAAAGGTCTCATCATAGTCCACACCATGAGTTTGAGTAAATCCTTTTGTAACCAGTCGTGCCTTGAAGACATTTACATTGCCATCCATATCAGTTTTCTCCTTAAAAACCCACTTGCACCTGACAATTTTGACACCTTCAGGCTGGTCGACTAAGGTCCAAACCTTATTGTCGTACATGGATTGCATCTCAGACTTCATGGCATTAAGCCATTTTTCAGAGTTTGGTCCCACTATAGCTTCTCCATAGGTAGTCAGCTCATTATGCTCAATGAGCAACACATCACGACTATCAGAAATCAGAAATCCATATCTCTGAGGCAGAAGTCGTGTCCTATTAGATTTCCATAGACCTTGCGTGACTTGAGGAGTCTCAACAACTTGTTGTGAGTCTTCTCTGTTTTCCATCGGCAGTTCTGTGGTGTCTTGTGGCTCTCGAACTTCTTCGAGGTGTACCTTACTCCCACTGGTTCTTTTAGAGATAAATTCTCATTCGAGAAAGATACAATTTCTGACAACAAACACTTTATTATCAACAGGGTTGTAGACGTAATATCCCTTGGTTTCCTTAGGATATCCCACAAAAAGGCACCTTGAGAATTTAGGTGCTAATTTGTCTGAGGCTTATTGCTTAACATAGACCTCGCATCCCCAAATCTTGAGGAAAGACAAACTAGGCGTCCTCCCAGTCCATATCTCTTACGGAGTCTTTTCAATTGCCTTAGATGGAACACGATTGAGTGTGAACGCAGCTGTCTCTAGGGCATGGCCCCAAAAGGAGGGAGGAAGATCTGTTTGACTCATCATGGATCGAACCATATCTAATAGTATTCGATTCCTCCGTTTAGAAACGCCATTCCATTGTGGTGTCCCTGGAGGAGTCAATTGTGAGACTATCACACAATTCCTAAGATGATCTATGAACTCTTAGCTCAAATATTCACCACCCCGATCAGATCAAAGGGCTTTAATTGTTTTGCCAAGCTGGTTTTGTACTTCATTTTGAAATATTTTGAACTTTTCAAAAGACTCAGATTTATGTTTCATCAAATAGATATACCCATATCTGCTGAAATCATCTATGAATGTTATAAATTACGAATAACCTCCTCTAGCATTGTGTTCATGGGTCCACACACATCTGTATGTATGAGGCCCAATAAATCAGTGGCCCTCTCACTGTGCCCAGTGAAAGGTGACTTTGTCATCTTTCCTAACAAGACTCGTAAGTGTCATATGATTCAAAATCAAATGAGTTGAGAAATCCATCTTGATGGAGTTTGGAAATGCGTTTCTCATTTATGTGGCCCAGACGACAGTGCCAGAGGTATGTGGGATTCAAATTGTTTGGTTTGACCCTTTTGGTGGTTATGTTATAGATATTTCCATGATTGGGTTGTTGCAAATTTAATATGTAATGATTAACATGCAAATCACCATGAGCATAGAAAACATCATTACGATAAATAGAACATTTACTATTCCCAGCAATGGAAGTGAAACCTTCCTTATCCAAATAAGAAAGTGAAACAATGTTACTACTTAAAGCAGGAACATAATAGCAATTGTTCAAAACTAACAAAAGCCCAGTGGGTAGAACTAATTCATAAGTGCCTACAGCTAACGCAGCAACCCTTGCTTTGTTTCCAACTCATAGGTTAACCTCGCCCTTTTTCAACTTCCTACTGTCCTTTAGTCCTTGCACATTTGTACAAATGTGAGAACCACACGCAGTATCTAATACCCATGAGGTGGAAGTAGAAAGATGAATGTCTATAACATAAATACCTGAAGCGATAGCCCCGCTATCCTTCTTGTTCTTTTTCAGATCTTCAAGGTAAAGTTTGCAATTCCTCTTCCAATGACCAGGTTCATTGCAGAAGAAGCAGACTCCTTCCTTCGGAGGCTTTGCCTTCTTTGGTGCAGGCTTAGTTTCAGGCTTGCCTAACTCTTTGGTCTTACCTGATGAGCCATGATCCTTCCCCTTGCCTTTGCCTTTCTTTTTCATACCCTTTCCTTTCTGAACCATTAAAACACTACTGGGCTTCTTCTTAAGGCTAGGCTCAACAGTTTTAAGCATCCCATGCAGTTCAGAAATAGATTTCTCCATGTTGTTCATGTTGTAGTTCATGACAAACTGGTCATAACTTTCTGGGAGTGAGTTCAAGATCAAATCTGTAGCTAACTCCTAGCTCATGGGAAATCCAAGCCTCTCAAGGTGATCAATGTACCCCTTCATCTTTAAGACATGAGTACTGACTGATGCACCTTCAGCCATCTTGCAGGAATATAAGGCCTTAATGGTCTCATACCTGTCTTGCCTTGCCTGTTGCTGGAACATTTCCTTGAGATGCACAATCATCTCATAAGCCTCCATGTGTTCCAGATCTCTTTGGAGCTCCAGAACCATGGTGGCTAGCATCAAGCATCCCACATCGACAGAGTCTTCCTTATACTTCGTGTAAGCATCTCTCTGAGCTCTAGGAGCATTGGCCGCTGGCTCCTCAGGAATAGGTTGATCTAGGACATGCGCCTTTCTTTCCTACTTGAGAACAATTCTCAAGTTCTTAAACCAGTCAAGAAAGTTTGTCCCATTAAGTTTGTCCTTCTCAAGGACAGATCGCAGCAATAATGTAGCAGTATTACTAGTCGTCATGATTCTACAATTAAAATATGCAATTTAACTAGCAATCTTCCACTGAATAAACAACCCTCAATGCAATAGTTAGTGGGCTAAGATCCATATTTGGCTCAAACTTAAGTCCACTTTAGCAGGACGCTTAAATTAAGTTATTTAGGTAGGTAACACCTTTACCAATTACATCAAATGTAACTCTTAGATGTTCATGGGATCCTATCATCATATGATCTGGCATGTTTTTAATCCCATCTAATACCTTGAGACCCAAAACCGTTTTGTTAATCTCAATTAAGTCAAACAATAATAAACATGTGAGAGTAACACCATTACTCTTGCTTATCTCCCCAAAATAACTCAAAAGCACCCACTTTGGTGGAGTCCACATTTGAGCGATCGAGGTTTTGACAAGTGTTCATAAATTGACGGCATTATGACTTAAGATTTCGTTTAGAGGGCTTAATTTGACTATCTGGTTTATACGAATGCATGTTTCTCAGTTTGTATCTCATACAAATAATATGCATGTGCTAATTTAATCATAAGATGCATAATTATACGTGATACAATATGGCTCACCTATCCTAAGTCCCCTCAAGCCAATGAGAGGAGCTCTTTAGTAAAAAAAGGGAAATTACATATAGAAACCTCTTTTAACATTCGAGGGGAGTGAGATGAGAAGAGAAGGTACATTAAGAGTATATATATAGGAAAACACGACATGCAGGCCGTATTTAAAAAAATTACAACACTTGCAATCTAGAGCCATATTGTTCACCATACCCAAGCATTCAAGAATCAACATTCAGATTTAATTGCAGGGCTATTGATGTTTCAAATCTAAAACATTCAAAATAACATTCAAAATCACGAATCTGAATTCGATTTTCTTATACCCCATCTACATTAATTGATCAAATCAAAACGTATCACCACCGATTTCAATTCCCTTTTAGATTCTTTTTATGTCATACATAATACGGATCCCTTATATGTCACACATAAAGCACATATCATACGATTGGCTACAACTAACACATATCATATGAATCAATAATCAAGCTTAACTTAAACACAAAACGGCATGGCTCTGATACCACTGTAAGGAATTGGAAGACACGTAGCGAAAATTAATTTAAAAATTTTTCCATTCCTTGCCAGGATCTACCGTATGTGTTTAAGTCAAGTGGAAAGAAGCATTACCCTTAGTGTTCCTCAGCGACTTCCACAGCTTCTGGTCATGACGTTCACAGCTTTTCTCCGCGGCTCGTGCTCCCTTTCCGATCGCAAGAAGTCGATGACTCAGGTCAGCTTCCTCTACTGGTATCCACACGAACAGTGTTCCAACCACGAACGACGTGCTATCGTCTCTTGTCCCCCCAGGGCTTTCTCAAGAATTCGTCCTCTCCGTCTCTATTTCGGCAGTTTCTTATCTGCAAACCTTTTGCATATTCCCCTTCGGCCTTTCTGTGTTATCTGTGTGTCTTGCTAAAAATACAGCTCCTAAAATCAGATATATAGGATGCTATGCGTTTTTCCTCTACCGAATTGGATTTTGGAGTTAATATTATATTAATTCCGAAATTAATACAATATCATATATTGTATAATTTTATAAGAAACTAATTAAATAAATAATATTAAATCTGTCCCACAGATTTAATTACCTATTTATTTAACTTTAAATAAAGATGAGACTAAACTATATTTGATTTATTCTCATAAATCAAATTTGAGATGTCCTATCAATTTGAATTTCAAATTCAAACGTGATAGGGATTTAATTTATCCTTATAAATTAAATCTTATAAATATTTCTTATATGAGATATCCTATCAATTTGAATTTCAAATTCAAACGTGATAGGGATTTAATTTATCTTTATAAATTAAATCTTATAAATATCTCTTATATGAGATATCTTATCAATTTGAATTTTAAATTCAAACGTGATAGATATTTAATTTATCCTTATAAATTAAATCTCATATATCTCATATATATAATATATATATATACGAATATAAATATAAATAAATATATACATCCACCCTCGATCTTTCATTGAATCTGGACATGTCTTAGATTCAATGAATCTAGACATCATAGCTCGTGTTGGGCTATTTTGTGTGCGACCCTGTAGGCCCATATGAAGTTGGCAGTGAGCCATTTGCTATACTGGCCCACAAGTCGCAAGCAGTCTCTAACAAGACATAACGACTACCCAAATCATATGAGGATCGCTAAACGATGTAACCTTTTATACAACCATATCATGTCTCTTTTATCACGCGATATTTTGGTCATAGTTGAGGCATAGATAATGTCATCCTCCTATTCCTGACCATTACTTTCTCGATCCCTGAGTAGTCTGACTGTAGAAATGGAACTATCTTTCCATTACAGTATGGCCATACATTTCTCAGACTCACTCATCGAGGGGCCCAATAATATCTCTCTACGAATGTGAGGGACAAATTCCATCTTGACCATTCACATTCCTCCGCATGAAAAACCACTAAACCCGAACATAGTCTTTATTTTCACTCGGTCAAAAGTGACTTTTGACTAGATCAAAGCTGAGCGTTTGTCATGTAGGAATCCATGATGATCTCAGGTCAAAGGGCATATTGACATGGTTTGTATATGAGAGAAACTTATGACGTTACCCATGCAGTTCTCTCATAGCGGGTCGGTCCAACACCTTGTACTCTTATATGTGCTTATGACTCTGATTTATATCTCTATATATCTTCAAAGTCATACTAGTCTTATTTCATCTATGATCCCACATAGATGATCGACCAGGGACATTTGGGATAAGATCATGAATTATCCAAGGATGGTCATCATAGTAAACATGCAAATAAAATGATAACACAATTAATAAATTCATAAATCAATAATGTTCATAAGACAATGATTGGCCCCTAGGGCATATTTTCCAACATCTACATCCCTAGAGACAAGAATTCATGCTACATATTCATTGTTGAATGCATATAATACTTTATATTCTTCATATTCCATTCCATGTGGTCCATCTCCATCATTTCAACCCTAAAAAACCTCTTGATTCTTGCATAAGTATCATATAGTTGTTGAGATTTAGAGCCATTACAAGCATATGGTAGGATGTTTTCCAATTTGAATCTAAGTGAAAGAACCCTAAAAATGAGAGGAAATAGACAGCTAAACACTTATACCCTTTGAGAGGATCTATTGCACTTATACAATTGAGGTTGATTTCACTTAGTATTTTATTACTTGGCATTACTCATATTATCACCTTTGCATTCCCAAAAGATGACGAGTTATTTGTTTTTAGGGTAAACTATGGATTATGTTGTTATCTTGAATTTAATTGTGTTGTTCTAGGTGTGATTCATTTCTTTGTCCAGGAGTACAAACGTTCAAGTGTGGGGGAATTGATAAGATACATTTTGTATATGGTTTCAATGACATTTTTAAGAGTTTTATAACAACTTTACCATTCATTTCATGGCTTAAATTGTAATTTTGTGGTAATACATGATTGTGCATGGCAATGTGCTAATTAAAGGGTAAAATAGTAAATTAACTCTTCCAAACTGCATATATTATGTTATTTACTGATTTTGACTTTTACAGTAAGCCTTTATATTGGATTGTAGGTAATTTGGAAGAGAGCAAAGACCAGGAAAGAAATCACAAGTCAATGAATGTGAAATCATGCTCCTGCACCTTTTAGTTGCGACTAAAGAGTCCGCCGATCGCGACCTTGAATTAGGTCATGCAGAAATAACAGCAGGGAAGGGCTTGTCATATCCCAATTTTTAGGCTTAGAAGCCCAGTATATAGCCTAAAAAAGGGATGCTACTAGACCCTATTGAGCAGAGGTCTCAGTAAATAGAGAAAATTATGTTGATCAGTTTGATGCAACTCAAAGTTTTGATATGAGGTCCCGAAAGATTTATATTAATTTTTGAAGAGAAGGAAAATTAATACAGTATTCTCTGGATCTCAGAATCAGATGAAATATGGCATTAAATTTCTATAATTAATATAAGAATTTTTGGAACTGACAGAGCTCAAAAAGCAGTTATATAGATTTTTCTACAGAATTTACAGTGCATTAAAAGACTCGATAAATAGGTTTCAGGGGAATTTCTCGGGAATTGAGCCTGTGAAGATAGGGGATCATACAGAGGGTCTAGAATGGCACCTTATAGGCCCAATGATATTTTCAGATAAATATGTGGGCCAGGGCTAATAAAGACCGGGAAAAATAAAGATTTACGAAAATGCCACTGAAGGTATGCCACTGTGTTGTGTCATTAAGTCAGAGTCAAACAAAGGGCATTATGATTATTTAACTAAGGTTAGACAATTAAGAAAGGGTATCTGGATAGTTGACTAGGGTCAAGAGATACTCTGGTAAGGTATGAAAAGACAATAGTGCCCCTAGAAGTACTAAAGAGGTATTAAGGGCATTTTGGTAATTTACTAAGGATGTTCCTTGGGAACCAAGCCACCAGAGTGCTTGGGCTTGGTTAGAAACCCAAGATGACAATCCAAGGCCTAAAACCATAGCCCAAGAGTAATGTGGGCCCAAGAGGTATTAAAATATTATTTTAGTGCTTTTTCAATAAAGTAAAGTGACCCGGTCAAAGATAGAACTGGGTAAAGTGATTTGGAATCATGAATGGGGCCCACAAGGTGCCACATGGCATGATTGCAGGAAAATACAAAAAGCAAAGGACACATGACATGATTACAAGAAAAGGAGAAAAAGTAAGAGGACACGTGGCACGATCTCGGCCGTCCATTCAGGGAAAAGACTCTGGAACTCTCTGGAAAGGTTGAGCCAGCTAGTGAGGTGTCCATTGAGGTGTCCTAGATGATGTCATGAGTGGTGAGTCATCAGGGAGGGTAATGTCATCGTGATGATGTAGTCAAAGCTTCTTGAGGAAGCAAGCAATCTGAGCCATTAATCGCGAATCAATCTGGACCATTCATTCCACCTCCTATCACCTATAAATAGGCCACTACCCTCCCATTTCAAGGCACACTACGGATCTAGCAAGAAAAGGAAGAGAAAGAAGAGAGAAAGAAAGGAAGAAAGAAAGAAAGAAAGGAAAGAGTTCTGGTGAATCCAGGAGCAGTCTAAGGAGCCGAGGGACTGGGCAAAGCTTAGGAATGAGGTAAGAAAGTTATCTAGTACCTGCTCTAATAAAGTATAGGATTGCTCTTAGTAGTTAGAATAGAGAAATATCTCTATTAATAAAGGTAGCTAAAGGTAGAAAGAAAGACCGAGGAATATCAGATTAAGGATATCACCCCTAGTTAAGCATGAGTTAAGTAGAGCTATACTGGATAATAATAAAGATATTATTATGCTAAGTATAGGCTCTAACATATGAAAAGAAAGGACCTTAGAGACAAGGCTAGGAGCTGGAAGGAAAGGCTACACGCCAAGTAGTAGACTTACCTACTTGTATGCTTATACTTCTTGGATGTTTTATGTGATGTTTTCTTACCTTGATAATGTGAGGCATGTATGATTAAGTAATGCTCTATTTCTTTTTATACTATGGCCATATGTTATAATTAAGTAACATGGAAGCATGTATGTTATCATGATGCAAGCATAATCATTAAGTACACACATAGTAACATCAAGCATATAGTTGCATACATTATATGGTTACCGTTTGCTACTGAGATTTCCCCAGAAATCTCATCCCCTTCCATGTAATCCCAATCCCACATGTATGTTTAAATAGGACCGAAGAATCATAGAGAGGATCTAGGGATTGGATAGTGCAGAGGTTATGCAAAGATGGGACCAAAGTGCTGGAATCAGGGAAAAACATAGGATAAACAGTAAATTTTAGATGTTTCCTTACATAGACCTGGTCAAGGGGTGGTCAACAATTTATTTTTCCCTAAAATAACATTAAGTTAGCTTCGAGTATCAATTTGAACCACTCCATTTTGATTTTTCTAGAATTAGTTATGATTTTTTAAAGTCAGGTCACTCCGCTAGAATTTACACAGTGAATGGTACTCGTTGGGAGTAAAATTCCATATTGTATGATTTGACTTCAATAGCCCTAGAAGTAGTTCCAAATGCTACTGAATGGTCCCTAAGATGTAAGAAAAGGAGGATGTTATAATTTGGTATCACAGCATAAGATTCTGGCATGGAATAGAAGGTTCTGGCTCAGTGATGCTCTGGAGTAGATAGACTAACCCCTTTAAACAAGTTAGAGATGTGAACTACAGAGGTTTCCTCCCTAGTATGAGATATGGGGATGGTGTTCAAACAAACCAACTCATTTTCATCTTAATCAAATATCCAAAAAGATTTACTTTTTTGCACCCTACTTTTATTGCATCAATCACTTAAACCCCAAAACCATTTTATCCCTGCTCAGGTTTTTTATTGATTTTCACATCCAATCTGCTAGGTTTCCAAATAAAAGGCTCCTCGAGAAGAATGATAGGGTTGTGCCTTATACTATATTATATTTGGTGCAATTAACTTAATTTTGATGGATCAGACCACGACAATCTGTTGACCTCATCAATGATCTTATCTCAAGTTGGCTTGGTGAGCAAGTTTAATGTAAAAGCAATTATGAGCCATTAGATCAAATAGTACACAAAGTAATCTTGGCCATTCATTTTTCATAGATTTTTTCTATAAATACCCCTGTTATTTTTGCTCAAAACTGTGGCTTTAGAACCCTTGGGAAGGTGCTGCCAAAATGCCAACTCAAGCCAAGACAAAGAAGATTCAAGGTACCAAAGTTCAAGCTAGCTAGAGATTAAGGTAAGTAATATGTTTCAGCTTATTTTCCTTTGATTTAGGAGCTTGAACTTAGGGTTTTCATGGAAGAAAGTTGAGTTTTCTCTAAGGTGTATATGCTGTCCAAAACCTTAGATGAAAAGAGAAAGAAGAAATTGAAGTTAGAGATATATGATTGAAGCTTAATCAAACTAGTTAGGTGATTGGTGGTTGAATCAAGTTGATATTCTTGACTTTGCCATGGCTGAACCCTTTCAGTTTTCACTTTTCATGATAGAAGGAGATGGAATTTCAATGATTTAATGCTTCCATTGAATTTATATGATGATTTTGTGTAGGATTGGATAGGTTTTGAACATGAAAGCATTGGAATTCCAAGTTATAGTTTCTAAAGTTCTTCTATATTACTATTCTCTCACATAAAAAATTATTAGAATTTTATGATTTTGATGATTCTAATGGTTTTAAAATGAAAAGTTGTGTAGGATAAAGTAGAGAAACAAGTATGAGAAGCATTGGAATCAAAATAAATTTTTTTGGAAGAATTATGTATGTTTTTTAAATCTGTCCAGAATAGTGCATAGAAACTAGAATTTCATAATTCTAAACTCATAAATGGATTAAAAAAATAAATTTTATCAAGTAAAGTCAAGATATCAATTGATTCAAAGGCCAAGTCCATGAGTTAAGATTAAGGAAAGTTAATGTAGTTATATGAGCTCAATGTTCAAGAGAAAGTTAAATTCTAATGAATGAATGATTATGTGATGTTAGGATTTGATTGTGGGCTCTAAAGAGGAACCCACACATCCAAGAGAAGTAAGAAGAAAGAGGTAAAATTAAAATGAAAGAAATCAAGCAAGTGAGATAGTAAACTTATCCTAAACTTGTATGTATTGAATGTTATGCTTGGTTGTGCTATGGCTTAGTTGAATTGTGTTGAATGTGTTTATGATTGAAGCTCTATTTCTATGATTACTTTGGCCAATTGTATTTCATTTGTTACATGGAAGCATGCACATTACGCAATGTTAACATTTTCACAAGCAAGCACAAGTATTTACATTAATGCATGCATTGTTTAATACTGTTTGCTACTGAGATTTCCCTAGAAATCTCGCCCCTCCATGTAATCCCAATCCTACAGGTTTATTAATTGAAAGAGGATAAAGAAGCATGAAGAGAAGTTAGGGATTGGATGATGTAAATGTTATATGATGAATGTATAAATTGTTGCAAGTAATGATGTTATATGTCATGTTTGAGCTACAATGCTCATGATGTAATGAAAAATAGCAAATGATGAGATAAATATATGAAATTTTATAGACATTTAATTAAAATTTCAAGCTTCATTTTGACACTAAGAACATCTTATTTTGATGTCTGTACAAAGAGAATGAATTTTCCAAAAAAGGGACCAGAATCTGTTTTCACAATTTTTGACCAAATGAATAGTAATATTTGACAAATAAATTGTATTAATTGGCTAAGCCTTTGGTCTGGAAATTATTTTTTCCTTAAATTTCAAGATTTTATCTTCATATAGCTTTTTGAACCACTTCATTTTGATTTTTCTAGAATTAATTATGATTTTTTGAAATTCATCGCCTAATCTGGAATATCATATGAACAGTAACTCGAGAAGAGTAAACTTCTAGATTTAACTAATGGACTTCCAAGGTCTTGTAAGTGGTTCTAAATGCTACTGAATGGTCCCTAAGACGTATGAAAGTAAGAATGTTTTAGGTGACATATCTATATGCAAAAGTATTTGCAGTTCACTCTTCCTTAGAAAAGAATGTAAAAGAGTTTAGGGGTATTGTAAATATGTAAATAGTGTAAACTAAAGTAATTACATAGATGTATGATAGTTACGATGTACCCCGAATATGTAGTTGACATG
This sequence comes from Leucaena leucocephala, assembly GCA_037074615.1. Taxonomy (NCBI): domain Eukaryota; kingdom Viridiplantae; phylum Streptophyta; class Magnoliopsida; order Fabales; family Fabaceae; genus Leucaena; species Leucaena leucocephala. The sequence goes on along the minus strand of CM073515.1, from coordinate 17,356,471 downwards.
TATGTAATATATGTATAAATACTGTGATGACATGAAATATGAGTTTTGATGTGATATAATGAAATGATAGTTAGTTGAACATCTATGTAAGTATATTTCCTATTTAATTTAATTATGGTAGATAGATATGAATGAGTTTCAATTGACTCAAGTTCATCAAAGTCAAGAATAAGCGTCGGCAATTACTAGAGTAAAGACTAGACAAAGAACATTAGAAAATAATGTTTAGATAAAGCTATGCCCAAGTCGCGATGTGAAGATGTTTAGGTCACGACTAGTAGTCCTAGAAAAGTGAAGTTGTGATGAGTTAAGACATGGGTCGCGATAAATATTCACAGAGGTGTTCTAGTTGTGACAAGTAAAGACCATGTGTTACAACGGGAAGTTCCAGAGCAATTTAGGTCATGACGTGAGAAGACCTTTGGTCGTAATTGAAGGGCAAAGAGCTGTCAAGTCATGATAGTAGATTGACATGGTTGCTACTAAAGTTCACAGAGAATATGAGTTACGACTAACCAGTACTCAAGTCATGACTAAAATGCACAGAGACCTAATGACTAGAATAAAGATGCCAACCTTGCTGAAGTTTATCAATTAGAGATTTAACACAAGGTGCAGGCAAGCCAGACAGTACGAGATACAAAGCTATACACCAGTTTAAGAAAAAGGTTCATAAGTATATCCTTTGTATGATCACCAGGAGTTTATCTACGTTACGAAAGACCTTGTTTAGTTAGTATTTATTAAATAGAATAATTAAAAGCTAGATTGAGACTTGCTTAATAATAAGCCTAGCACATGGCTTAAGGTTAGAGACGTGCTAATTAATAGATAGAGAGGTAATGTTCTTGAAATAGAGGGATCCCATCACAAAAAAAATAGTAACCTAGTAGACCTAGGGTAGAGCACCTTAGAGAATAGAAGTAATAGTGCTAGATGATGAATGAGATCCATGTGATTTAAGTTAGTCAGGATCAAGAGATAGATCATAAAAGAACCACAGACTGGTCCAAAGCAGACTTGGACTGATATATAGACAAAAAGAGTTAAGAGATAGTAGAAAGATGTAGAAGTTATTCCATAGAGATAGAGATTTATCCTCTTACTTGAGAAGTTTTTCTTGAATAGTTTACAAGAATCTTTACTCTCAATTAGATAGAGATGAGCATGAGTGATTTAAAGCACAGATTGTCATCATTTGACTCATCAAAATAAAAATAATTGCACCCTATTAATGTAGTATAAAGGCACAACCCTATCGCTCTTCTTGAGGAGCTTTTTATTGGAGACCTAGTAAATAGGTGACAAAACCATTGAAAACCTGAGTAAAAGTAAAATAGGTTTTGGGGTTTGATTGATTTTTGATGTAATAAAGTAAGGGTGCAGTAAAGTAAATATTTTTATATTTTTGATTAAGATAGAAATTCATTGGATTGTTGATGATGCCTTACTGTCGTGGTCTGATCCATCAAAATAAAGTTTGTTGCACCCAATATAATATAGTATAAGGCACAACCCTATTGTTCTTCTCGAGGAGCCTTTTATGTGGAAACCTAGTAGATTGGATGTCAAAATCAATGAAAAACCTGAGCAGGGATAAAATGGTTTTTGGATTTTAGTGATTGATGCAATGAAAGTAGGGTGTAGAAAAGTAAATATTTTTGGATTTTTGTTTACGATAAAAACGAGTTGGTTTAATTGAGAAATATGCTATGAAAGACTCTTACGATGAAAATGTATCGATTCTTGCTCTCACGTTTAAAGCTGGAGTTTAGAAATCACTAAGTCTCAAAGAAGACCTGATTCGATCGATTGAGTCTAGAACCCTATTTTTCCTTAAACCCATTTGATCAAAGCTGGTTTAAGAACTATTAGTGAACTGTCATAAACCACTTAGTGTATAAATTGAATTTAGATTATGAAAACACCCTCAAATAGTCGTGGATCAAAAACCCTAGATTTCAAGCCATGAATTAATTAACAACGATCGCTAGTAATAACCCATTCTCTTAAAATCAAAACTGAAATATTCTATTAAAAGTAAACATTCAAATTATCCAAATTCAATTACAAAGTCTAATCTGAGAATGATCAATTGATATTCAAAACTTGCTCATAAGATAAAAACCCTAGATCTAACAGCAGTCATATGATGAGAAGATGCAAAGTATAATAAAAGAAACTCCCCATTTGAGTTTATGAACTCAAGATATCTGATTTATCACTAAGAGGCTAAAGGTTTAGCTTCTCATGACTCCTGTTGTACTACAATCGCTGTTTAGTTGAGATATGATGAAGAAACTATGAGAAAATTATAGGTTGATGGTGTAGGAGGTGGAGAAGTCTGTGGAGAGGTGTAGGATGATGACAGAGGTGAAGAAGGTGATCAGAGAGTGCGAGAGTACTGCTTCTTAGCCTAATCAGGTCCAAAAACTAGCCTCCCTTAATGGCAGCCTTCCTTCCCCTTTTATTTCTTCATAACCTAATTCAAAATGCGCAGTTTTAGCGATTTCACATATTAGTTGTGACCAGATCCATGTTTTGGTCGTGACCTGTAAACACAAAGAGAATTCCAGAAGAATCAAGGTCACGACCGGTAGACTCTTTGGTCACGACTAAAAGATAGGGGTGTGCATGGGCAGGGCTGGGCAGGGCAGCCCCTCTGCCCGGTGCCCTGCCCGAAAAAGGTCTGGGCTGCATTTTGCAGCCCGATGCCCGGCCCGGCCCGGTAAAAGCCCTAACTATTTCGGGCTGGGCATGAGCGGGCTGGGCATGGGCGGGCTGGGCATGCCCAAATTGTGATGTTCTGCTCATATTGTGAGAAAAAAATCTGCAATCATGAACTTATAAAATAATATCATATTTATATCTTCAATAGTTAAATAATATCTATAATTCACTAAGAATAAAGTAACAAAAAGATAGTAATTAAAATCTTAAAATCTATTGTATATATAAAAAAAATATTGAAATGTGTAGAGGTCAGATATTTGTAACGTTATTATAATACCAATAATCGAATACTTAACAAGTAAAGCAGAGGACCAACTTTGGTATCTATATAAATATAAGAGTTATATTTAATATTTTAAAAATGAGTAAGGAGAGTTGCTAACTAAAGTAAAAAGTGTAAAATTACAAATAGAATAAGTTAAGAAAAGAAATAAGAATTAAAAAAAATAAAAAATAATGAATATATATAGGGCCGGGCCAAATGGGCAGGGCAGCATGCCCTGCCCGGTGCCCGGCCCGGCCCAGCCCTGCCCAAATATATTTTGGGCATTTTTTTAGGGCCGGGCCGGGCGATTTTTTACCGGGCTCGGGCGGGCGTACCGGGCCACCGGGCACTGTGAACACCCCTACTAAAAGATACAAGAGCGTCGTTTCACTTTCATTGGCTTGTGATTTCTTTCCTAGTCCTTGCTCTCTTCCAAAATACCTGTATTCCAAAATAAAAGCTCACTGCAAAAGTCCAAATTAGTAAATAACATAATATATGCAGTTTGGAAGAGTTAATTTACCATTTTATCCTTTTATTAGCACATTGGCATGCACAATCATGTATTACCACAAAAGTACAATTTAAGGCCTAAAATGATGGTAAAGTTGTTATAAAGCTCTTAAAAATGTCACATAAACCATATACAAAATGTGTCTTATCAATTTTGAAAGAAATCTATTATGAAAGACTCTTGATGATGGGGGCCTACCTATCCTTGCTCTTAATTTGATATAAGAGTTTTGAAATCACTAAGTCTTAAATAAAACCTCAATCGATTGATTGAGTCCAGAGCATTAATAATTCTTAAACTCCTTTGATCAAAGCTAATTTAAAAACTCTTAATTAACTATTAAAAACCACTTAGCGTGCAATTAAATCAGATGATAAGAATGCCATCGAATGATCATCGATCGATGACCATAGATTTCAAGCAATTGAATTACTTAACAACGATCGTTGATAATAGTCCAACTATCTTAAAATCAAAACCAAAATACTATATTAAAAAACAACATCCAAATTATCATAAGTAAATTACAGTTGTCTAATATGAGATTAATCAATTGACATTCAATAACTTGTTCATATAATTAAAACCCAAGACCTAGCAACACAAAACCATGAAATAGGTGCAGATTAAAATAGAAAACTCCACAGTGTAGTCCATGAGCTCAAGATATTAGATCCATCGCCAAGAGACTAAGGATTTAGCCTCTTATGACTCCTATTATGCTGCAATCACTGTCCAGATTGATGCCATGAAGAAAGCAGAAAAAGGTGTTGGGTTAATGGTATAAAGATGTGAGATTCTATGGAAAGGTGTGGAATGATAAAAGATGAGTGTGTAAGTTAGGGAGAAGGTGTAGAGAGGATTCGAGTACTGCTTCTTAGCCTAATCAGGTCAAAAAGTAGCCTCCTGATGTCTGCAGCTTCAGCTTCCTTTTATTCCCGCATGACTTAATCCAAAACGCGCAGCTTCAGCGATTATCTATTTTAGTTGTGACCAGATTCATATTTTGGTCATGGCCTATAAACATAGAGAAACTTCCCAGAAGAAAAGAGGTCACGACCTATGGACACTTTGGTCATGACTACAAAGCATAGAGGCACGATATGATTTTCTTTGTCTTGTGATTTCTTTTCTGCTCACGTTAGTCCTTAGCTCTCCCCTAAAATCCTGCAATTCAAAACCAAAGCTCACTGTAAAAGTCCAAATCAGTAGAGAACAATATTTTTGAAGTTTTGAAGGTTTAATTTACCATTTTACCCTTTAATTAGCATATTGCCAAGCACAATCATGTATTACCATAAAAGCACAAATATAGGCATAAAATGAATGGTAAAGTCGTAATAAGACCCTGAAAATGTTACATAAACCATACACAGTTTGTGTTCTATCAATTCCCTATACTTGAACCTTTGTACTCCTAGACAAAGACATGAAGTACACCTAAGCTAAAGCTATTAATTCTGAGATAATAAAATTATACACAGTGAAACCTTAAGACAATTAATGCACCATCTTTTGGGAATGCAAGGGTGATAATATGAGTAATGCCAAGTAATCAAGTACTAATTGAAATCAAACTCAACTATATGAGTGCAATATATTCTTTTCGAGGATGTAAGTGTTTAGCTCTCTATATCCTCTCATTGTTAGGGTTATTTCACTTAGATTCAAATTGGAAAACATCCTACCATATACTTGTAACGGCTCTAAATCTCATCAACTATATAATACTTATGCAGAGAATCAAGAGGTATTTTAAGGGTGAAATGATGGAGATAAGCCACGTGGAATGGAATATGAAGGATAGAAAGTACCATATGCATGTGATGATGAATATATAGCATGAATTCATGTCTTCTGAGATGTATAGGTGGTAATTGTGCTGATAGGAGTTGATAACAGTGCCTAATTTATTTCTCTTTTCTTTCTTCAATTTCTCTTGCACCATCTCTTCATTTTTTTGTCACCTTGTATATAAAAGATGTGGCACAATATCACAATAACAATAATTTTCTGACATGAGTAAAAGTTTATTTCAAAAAGAGTGTCATGCATGTATAACTTTCTATGATGGAAAAATAAAAGTGATGGGCTCAAAGGAGGTAACTATGGATATAATGTGTGATGGGCTTGTGTTTGGGATAAAAGGGTTTATAAATTAATGCCTCCATCATATTCAATAGTATAAATGTGCACGTAATTTTTAACTCAAAGCTTAGACAAGTTCTAGAAGATATAAACCAATTGAATAACCAATCAATATAGAAATTTAGGCCGAGAATCCTTCCAACTAAGGTTTTCATCTAAATTGCTCATAAGCTAAAGTCTCAAACAATGTTCATAATTCACTAGGCATTAAAACACTTATCACAATTGAAAACCTTCTTGAATGATGGATTAAAAGTTTCAAAGTAATCACTCATAATCTTGAAATAATCCTAAATTTAATCGTAAAAACTTGAGTGTTTCAAATTTAGTTTCCATTTCCAAAAATTCAAGTGTGACAATGGTTTCTATAAACTATTTCATGCAAAAGGTTGAAAATAAGAGGGCAATGAATCATTTATTTATAAAAATACTTTAGTAGCTCAAAAGGAATTCGTCTATACAGCATTGCACAAAGCAAAGAGAAGGTAAATGGATATTTTCACACTCAAGTCGCGACCCAATTTCACAGTCGGTGCTTGCCCTGAACTTACAACAAGAAGTGGCGACCATATAACACATAGGAAGCGACTAAAGTACATGGAGAGATATTGTCGTGACCTAATGTACTCATGTCATGACTTATTTTCATAGAGAGCATATAAATAAAAAATTCCATGTTAGGCCGCGACCATACAACATATAGGTCACGACGAACACCACAGAGACTACTACTTAATGCTTTTCAAAGCCCAAAACATCTTTTATACTGAAACCTTTTTGGCTAACCGCAAAATAGTTTAAAGTGGGAATCCAATTTTCAGCAATTCATCATTCATTAAAATCAAAAACAAAAAATTTTATGGTGAAAGATTGGATTAATCAAAGAGTTTGCATTAATTAGTACAGAAATAATAACATCCCCTACACTTAAACTTGACAGTGTTCTCACTGTCAGCATAATATATTTCTCCCATAATAAACTAACACAACTTAACAAAAAATCAACAATGAAGCACACAGTCATATTCAAATCATACATCGCAATACAAAGAAAGCAAAGATGATACGATGGGTAAACTATAGCATACAATTGAGTGTGTCACACCTTAGATAACTATCACTGAAGAAATAACACATGAGCAACACCGGGGTATTATTCAAAAATAGAAATAAACTTAGATGAAACACTATCCTATTGAATCATCAAGCTAAAAAATTAACAACTACTTCTACTGGTTTATTGCATTATAATCATTAAACTAAAATGTCAAGCATATATCACATTAGGAAAATTTATAAAAGGTAAGAGATAGGAAAGGGATAACTTAGCCTCAAGGCGGTAGAGTAGATTCCTCACAAAGTTTTAAAAGGTGGCCATTGGAAGATTTTACCCGTTGCCTCCTCCCTCAACTCAATCATCCCAAATTCGTGGACTTTAATAACTGTGTAAGGTCTATCCCAGCTAGTTTTGAATTTACCATGTTTGAACTTGAACCTAGCTTAGTACCTTAACACTCTATCACCTTCCTTAAACCTTTTCCTCAAGATATGAGCATCATGGATTACTTTTGTCTTTAGTTTATAAATCTTATAGCTATATATGCATCTAAACTAATCTCCTCCAGCTTTTGAATTTGCAACAACCTCTCTGAACTAGCTTCTACAAGGTCCTCATTGTAAGCCTTCACTGCCCAGAATGTCTTATGCTATATTTTCACAAGCATGTGATAAGCTTTCCCAAAAACCATCATATAAGGGGACACACCTAGAGGGGTTTTAAAAGATGTTCTGTACGCCCATAAAGCATCATCAATCTAATCCTTATTTGATGGCTCAACAATCTTTTCTAAAATGTGCTTTATTTCCCTATTAGAAACATCTGCTAGACCATTAGTTTGAGGATAGTATGGGGTTGAGACTTTATGGGTTACACTATAGTTTGTTAATAAGTTATTGATTAACTTATTGCAGAAGTGGGTACCTTGATCATTAATTAATTCTTTCGGCACTCTAAATCTACTAAAGATATGAGACCTTAAAAACTTGGAGATCGTTTGTGCATCATCTAGTCTTGTAAGAATGGCCTCTACCCACCTAGATAAATAGTCTATAACCAATAAAATGTAATAAAATCCAGCTGAGGGTGGAAAAAGTCCTATGAAATCGATTCCACAAATATAAAAAATCTCACAAAATAGAATAGGTTGTTGTCACATCTCATGCCTTTTGCTAATCCCCCAAATCTTTGGCACCTATCACAGGCTCTACAAAACTCAAAAGCATCTTTGAAAAGGGAAAGCCAATAAAAAATGGATTCAAGGACCCTACGTGTCATCCTTTTCCCCCAAAATGACCATTACAAACCCATGAATGGCAAGCTTCCAAAACTGATTTATGATCTTGGTCTGGGACACATCGTCTTAATACTTGATTAGAGCACAACCTCCACAAAAAAGGGTTGTCCTAAATAAAGTATTTAGATTTACCCTTAATCTTTTATGACTAAAATTAGACAAATGAGATGGGATTAGGCCAGTCTCAATGAAATTAACTAAATGAGCACACTAAGGTTCTACAAAAGTAATTAAACAAAGAGATTGATCAGGGAAAGAATCACAAATAAGATCATAACTAAGTACTCCCTGATAAGACACATTTTGTATAGGGTTTCTGTGACATTTTTAAGAGATTTATAACAACTTTACCACCATTTTATGCCTTAAATTGTACTTTTATGGTAATACATGATTGTGCGTGGCAATGTGCTAATTAAAGGGTACTAATTTAGACTTTTATAATGAGCTTTTATGTTGGATTGCAGGTATTTTAGAATAGAGCAAGGACCAGGAAAGAAATCACAAGTCAATAAAAGTGAAACCATGCTCCTACATATTTTAGTCGCATCTAAAGAGTCCTCCGGTCGCGACCTTGATTCTTCTAGAAGTCTCTATGTGCTTACAAGTTATGACCAAAATATGGATCTAGTCGCGACTAAAATGCGGAATCACTATAACTACACGTTTTGAATTAGGTTATGCATAAATAAAAGTGGAGGAAGGTTGCCGTTAATGTAGAGGCTAGTTTTTGACCTAATTAGGCTAAGAAGCAGTATTCTCGCGCTCTCTGATCACCTTATCCACCTCTACCATCATTTTACTCCTCTCCACAGATTTCTTCACCTCTCTACACCATCAATCTACCATCTTCCCACTGTTTCTTTATGGCATCTCATCTGAATATCGATTGCGGTACAACAGGAGTCATGAGAGGCTAAACCTTTAGCATCTTAGTAATGAATCATATAACTTGAGTTATGGACTTGAAACAACCTTAATCCGATGTCGCCTTGGGGTTACTTCAAAAATTTAAACCAAGGATTACGTATAGTGTAACCTTGGGTCATTCTCTCTGAGGAGCCAAAATGTGAAATTAAATTCCTAAGTAACTAACTGCAATGCAACATAAATTAGAAAATGGGATTTGTTTTGGTTGACTAACAACTAAATGCAAAGAATTAAAAATAGATTTAAATAAAATATTTTAGGTATTTTTAATTTAAATAAAGGAATAATGAATGATAATAAGTGAAAATAATAAATTCAAAGTGATTAATAATAATAAGAGCAATCCTCCAATTGAATAACGCATGCAATCATAGCTTCAACAGATGTGAGAGTTATAAATAATGAATTAAGAATTATAATTAAGCTTTTAATCTAACAACCGAGCAACCTCGAATTGTCACAAAATATTTTCGAAGTCCTAATTTATTAACTTCCACCAGAATAATAAAATAGGAATAAAGATATTAAAAACAAATACTCAATTATAACTAAATAATTCATAAAATAGAATTTAAGCCAACAAGAGACACAACGATCCAATAATTCAATCTACCTCAAAAAATCACAAAATATTCACAATAATCTCAATTCAATGTCTGACCCAGATCAAAGTAAATGAAATTGAAGTTAATTAAAGATTAATGTCAAATGTCAAGAAAAAATTCAGTCATAATAATCCTCAATAAATACAACTAAATCATTCTAAATATTCCCCATAATTATAAAATTAATCCTAAGACCTAGGAGTCATAATATAATTATTGGGTAGAGAATTAGAGTAACTTATACTCCCCTTTGAGATCCCAAGCTAATGCCCTTGTCATGCTACTGCCCTTGTCGCAAAAATCCACGCTACCATCTCTGTCTTCATGCTACTATTTCTGCTCGCTACTTCTGCCATTGAACTGGTTGCTGCACCATTGGGACTGCTACTCCTCTATCAATGTCTTTGCTATTTCAGTGCTGCTGCTTGTGCGTGCGTGTGTATCTCTTTCTTGCGGCAGTACCCTGCTAAAATTGCCTTCCTTTTTCTTCCCGCGGTGTCTCCTCTATTTTCCTGTGTGTGAGTGCTTTGTTTCTTTTTTCCAATGGCTTCTCTTGGGCAGCGTCTTACTTTTCTCCTAGGCCAAATTGCAAAGTTTGGCCCATTGGGTCTTATTATGCAGTTTCTAGTTTTATGGTCCTTTATTGTCATTTGTGAATTCTGATTTCTCCTAAATTCCTGAAATATAAAATCATAATAATGTAATACCTTTTATTCCAAAAATAATTGTTTTGGATAAATCATAAAAATATGACAATTATGCCCCTATTAAGCACTAATTCAATGTAAGTCATATTAATTCAATTAGTGCACAAATAATAAAATTAAGGACCACAATGTTGACGAAAGCCCAACTAAAATGATATGAATTAATATATAAAAATATGGGTTTGTCAACTCCCCCACACTAAGCCTTTTGCACTCCTGGGCTAAATATGACTAAAAGGAATCCCAATAATTATACTCAATGCAAGTAAACATAAAACTATCAAGGCAAGAATATATAATTAACTCCAGTAACTTATATCCTTAATCAATCAATAGTGATAGAATGTTTTGATGCAAGGAAAGTAACACAAGACATAACAAGATAGAGGAAGGGAAACATAATAGATCTCTCACAGGTATAAGTGCTTCACTCAACTCTCAAGTATAGGGAATTTTCACTCAATCCACCTAGATTAGCACCTACCATAGGCTTGTAAAGATTCTACTATCTCCACTACTAACATACCATATACTCATGATCAAGGGGACTTTATTAGGTTGTAATATTGGTGAAAGGCTAATGAATGGATGGAATAAAATGTAGAACAAGTTTAATGCATGAGTATCAAGAAATAGTTCAAGGTAAGATAACATGTGACTATCAAATGAACAATAAACTTTAATCTTCAACTACCAAAGGATGCCTTATTTTAAACTTCATGCCTTATTGCCAATTTTTCTTTTCTTTTTCTTTTTCTCTCTTTCTTTTTTTTCAACTTCTTTCTTTTTTTGTCTTTTTTTTCTGCACATTTTTTTCCTTCTTTTTCTTGTCTTTTCTATTTCTTTTCTCCTTTTTTTTTGTTTTTTTGGCAAACCTAACTAAAAAAAATAAAGATAGCAACTTTCAAAAGTATACAGTTAATCATAATGAACATAATATAACTCATGCAAAGCACTAGTTCAAAATTAATGGAATGAAATGAAAGTGATGAGCTCAAAGGGGTAATCAAAGGTCAACTGAGATGACTTGTGTTTAGGTGAAAGGGTTTAGAAATAAATGCCCCTATCATGCTCACAATTCTAGGTATTAATGCAGCTTTGAAAAATAATCTAGACAAGTTCTAGAGGTTAACCAAAGTTAGGTGGAATTCACACAAGATAAGAAAGAAAATTAAGGCCCAGTAATCCTTCCAACAAGGCTTTCTCTAATATGTTTCCCCCTAAGATCAAGCTACGAAAAGGTTAATAACGCTGCATCAAAGACACTCCACTATACTAACTAATTAAGAATAAAAACTACACAAGTCAAAATTATATTCTCACCTAGACAAGCCAATGTTCACATGCATAAAGAAATAAGGATTTGAAAATAAAACCCAATGATTGCAAAAGTCAAGTGGAAGCTGGGAATCACAGCAATATTTCACTCGTACAGTAGTGAAAAACCCAATCAATTAAACTTAACAAGTTTAAAATTTTTGAATTTTTCATATTTTAGCGATGCAAGCAATGGCAACATAAATTAGCAAAAGCAATCCCTCTCCCACACTTAAACCATGGGTTGTCCTCAACGCATCACTAAAGCATATATCAAAGGGAGAAGGGAAAATGATTAAAGTGTCATGAGCTAAAATGGGAGATTTATTCAAAGAGAAACTAACCTAAAATTACGAAATCTTTAAAATGCAACATATTCTAAGAAATTGTTAAAAGACAAAAAGCAAATAAATTGAGAACTACTGTGATGGTCCCTCCCCCACACTTACTCCTAACTATCCTAGGAAACAGATATTATCAGCAATACAAGAGAAAGCAAAGGAGAAAGGTGGAAAGGAACAACCGTGCAATTAGGGAGGTCTCTGATTCTCATGGTAGTGCTTAAGCATATGACCATTGGCTTGTAAAATATGACCTGTTGCTTTATCCACTAGCTCTACCGTACCAAAAAAATGCACTTTGGTAACTCTAAAAGGGCCCTCCCACTTGGTGACAAACTTCTTAGGCATCAACTTCAACTGGGCCTTGAATTTTAGAACCTTATCACCTTCATGGAATTATTTTCTCAAAATCTGTTTGTCATGAATCATTTTCAGCTTATCTTTGTAGATTCTGGCATTATCATAGGATTCAAGTCTCATCTCTTTAAGCTCTTAGAGTTGCATCGTTCGGTTTTCAAGTGAGGATTCAAGGTCTACATCACATGCCTTGATCGCCTAATAAGATTTGTGCTCAATCTCCCTAGGTAGATGACAAGACTTACCATAGAGCAACCAGAAAAGAGGCATGCCTATAAGGGTTTTTATAGGTAGTCCTATAAGCCCACAGTGCCTCCTCAAGCCTTTCACTCCAATCTTTACTAGATGGCTTCACAATCTTTTCTAGTATCCATTTGACTTCCTGATTAGAGACTTCAACCAATCCAATGGTCTGAGGGTGGTAAGGAGTTGCCAGCTTGTGATTAACTCCATGTTTAGCAAGTAGAGACTTTATGGTCCTATTGCAGAAATGTGTTCCTTGGTCACTAATAATTGCTCTTGGAATGCTGTACCTACAAAAGATATGAGAGCGTAAGAACCTGGCAACAGTAGAGGCATCATCTTTCTTAGTTGGCACTGCTTCTACCTACCTAGACACATAATCTATTGCAAGTAATATATATGAAAACCCAAATGATAGAGGAAAAGGACCCATAAAATGCATGCCCCAGACATAAAAAAATTCACAAAAATGCATAGGTCTTAAAGGCATGCTTTCTACCTAGACTCCCAAAGCTCTGGCATTTATCATAAGACTTACAGAAAACATAAGTATATTTGAATAGAGTAGGTCAGTAAAATCCACATTCTAAATTCTTCCTAGCAGTTCTATTAGCACAAAAATGCCCCCACAAGATAAAGAATGTGCAAAGGGACAGATAGAGTGAATCTCATTGTTAGGAACACATCGTCTGATGATTTGATCATTGTATTGCTTCTAAAGAATTGGAGAATCCCAGATGTAATATCTTGCCTCCCTCTTTAGCTTATTAACCTAAAACTTAGACATAGAAGAAGGTACAAGATTAGTGACAACATAATTAACAATATTAGAGTACTAAGGCTCTTAAATAGCTACGGGAAAGAGTGCAAAATTAGGAAAGGAATTGATAGTAAGATCAGAGGAGTCAACTCCTTCGGTGCCTTCAGGTAATCGACTAAAGTGGTCAACCACATGATTCGCTGCTCTAGCTCTATCTCTAATTTCAATGTCAAATTCCTGTAGCAATAAAGCCCATCTCAGCAGTCTTGGTTTAGACTGAGGCTTCTTGAATAAGTAACACACTGCTGCATGATCTATAAAAACAACCACTCAAGAATTTATCAGATACTGTCTAAACTTATCTAAAGCAAAGATTATAGCAAAAAGCTCCTTCTCAGTTGTAGTATAATTCACTTGAGCGGGGTCAAATGTCTTAGAGGCATAGGCTATCACTCTAGATTGCTTATCTTCCCTCTAACCAAGCATAACACCTACTGCAAAGTTAGAAGCATCACAAGACAATTCAAAAGGTAAATCTCAATTAGGGGCAGTGAGAATAGGAGGTGAAACAAGTAAGGATTTCAAAGAGTCAAAGGCATGTTTACACTTATCATCAAAGTGAAAATCAATATCTTTCCTCAATAGCGTAGAGAAGGGTAAAGCAATTTTACTAAAATCTTTTACAAAACGTCGATAAAACCCAGCATGCCCCAAGAAATACCTTAAATCTTTAAGACAAGTAGGATAGGAAAGTGAAGAAATGACTTCAATCTTGGGTTTATCAACCTCAATCCCTTTTTGAGAGATGCGGTGCTAGCACTATGCCACTATCTACCATGAAATGACATTTTTCATAATTCAAGACCAACTTTTTCTCAATACATCTATCAAGAACATGCTCAAGACTAAGTAAACAATCATCAAAGCCATCATTATAGACGGTGAAGTCATCCATGAAAACCTCCATATTACGCTCTAATAAATCACTAAAGATTGCCATCACACACCTTTGAAAGGTGCTTGGAGCATTACACAACCCAAATAGCATCCTTTGATATGTGTAGGTGCCAAAAGGACATGTAAAAGTAGTCTTATTTTGATCTGCAGGTGCAATCGGTACCTGGAAATAACCTGAAAAGTGTCATATACCCAATTTTTTTGACCTGATGTACCTGTACAGTTTATCTGCAATGGATATAAGATTCTTGGAATAAACTGTATCAGATTGTGAAAGGAAAGGGAAGGATTAATAACTAAGGAAATAATAGGGACCAAAATGAAAATTTAAAAGTTTGAAGGTGAAAAGTGAAAGTAGAAGAAAAAGGAGGGACCTAAATGCAATTAATGAAAAGTTCAGGGACTAAAGTGCAATTATTCAAAAGTTAAGGGACCTAAATGTAAATATGGAAAAGTTGAGCCAAAACAGGCCAAAAATGCCCAGAATTATATCAGACTCAAATTTTACCAGTAGATAGACAAAAATATTCCGGTCAGTTTAACGCAATACAGAATTTTGATTTGAGGTCCCGATTAATTGATATAAATTTCTGAAGTCGGAAGGAATTATTACAGTATTTTTCAGATCTCATAATCAGATGAGACCTTATAGAAAATTTGTATATTTAATATATGAATTTATAAGATTGAGAGAGTCAGAAAAGGAATCCTGTAGAAACCATACGGGATTTTTCAGTGAAATAAAATACCCGATAAATATGATAGGGAGAGTTGTAACGTGAAGTGGGCCATAAAGGCAATACAGGCAATAAGCCCATAATAAGGCCCAAATGGTGCCATCATAAGCCCATTAAGGTGACTGGACAGTTATGTGGGCCAGAGACCAGAGCAGTCCAGGAAAAGTGCAAAATTACGAAAATGCCCCTGGATGCCCATACTGTACCAATAGTGGATAGAGGTCATTTTGGTCACTTTAGATAGGCTAAAAACGTGTCATATAGTATAAATAGGATTATTTAGAGCCCATATGCACCATGAGCCAGTATAAAGAGGGGTGAAATGACGATTTTGCCCTTAGGATTAGTACAGTGCAGGAAAGGACACTAAGGGTATTTTGGTCATTTCTCAAGGGATGGATGGCAGATAAATACTCAGTATAATATTTTAAATGATATGAGAAGCCTAGACATTAATTTCTAGGATAGAATACATATCCTGGTATATTATAAGAAAATTAGGAACAAAACACAGTCCAGTTGTTGTGAAACTGCACTGATCGGTACCGGATTGGACTGGAATTTCTCCAGAAGGTTCTTTGCATGGGAAGCACGCCACCTAACCCTCTTAGGTGTCCCATGAGCTGTCCCACATGATGTAATAATTATTCTTTTTAGAAAAAGTAAAATCCAAGATTAAATGTGAGCCTTTAGATCAAATAGTAACCAAATCAATCTTGGCCATCCATTTCAACCCAAATTTCTCTATAAATATCCCCCTATTCAGAACACTTTGGCATGCATGGTGAACCATAGGGAAACTCTTGCAAAATTTCCATTCAACCAAGAAAGAAGCAACCAAAGTGAAGTAACAAGCAAGGTAATCATCTCCCTTGATCTTGAGCTTTGTTCTAGCAAGTTAGCTCATGGTTTTAAGGGGTTTTCATGCTATATTTCCCTTATGGTTGCTGCTGGAAGTGCTGCTTATATGTGGTTAAAATATGAGTTTTATGTTATGGATAGTTTAGACAAGCTTAAACAAGCTAGAATCAAGTGGTATAAGCTTGTGAATTCAAGTATGTTTGGATTTAGGGTTTTGTGTTCTTGCTGGTACTGTATGTGGTACTGTTCATATTATGGAATTTCATGATTTTGATGCTTCCAATGAGTTTAAAATGGAAAGTTGTGTGGGGATAAAGTAGGAGAATAAGTATTGGAAGCATTTGAATCAAAATGAGAATTTTTGGAAAACAAGAGCATGCATTTCGGTTTGGCACTGTAGCAATTGGTATGTTTTGATTTTGGAAATTCTGATTTCATATTTGGATTCTACATGAAAAATTATGTGGAAATGAACCATGAGAATTTATTTTGGAAAGGTGGAAGTAGGAAACATAAATTAGAGAAAGAAAGGAAGCTAGTGAAAACCTAGTCTTGGATTTGGTTTCAAGTTGAGTTGTAACTTGATATTATGTTGTAATGGCTAGGTTTTGACATTTGTGAAGGAAGAAAAGCACTTCAAGAAGGTCTTGACCAAGATAGCTAAGAGGTAGCAAGGATACCTAACTATAACTCATGTTTGTTTAATTGTTTTGCTTGCTTGTTGATTATGGTGTTTGGTTGAGCTTGAGCTTATGTCATCATGTTATGATGAAGTATGAATGATTGAAACTCCTTGCAAGTTATGTCATGACAATATGCATGTTAGAGTTTGCTTATGTACCATTATGAAGTAGCTGCCATCACATGATAACATGTTAAGCATACAATTATTCATGCATGATATTATAGTTTGTGTAACTTGCTATTGGGATTTCCATGAAATCTCATTCCTTCCACATGCATAACTATGTTTTAGGTGCTGGATCCTCTCAAGGGAAGAGAGTAATTGTTGATGATTAAGTTTGTATAACAAGTTATATGACTTACATGACAATATGGGATGATATGTTAGTGTGTATGGTGTATGTTTCTGTAACCCTGTTTTGAGGCCGTGGTGATGTGACGCTGATTTTGATATGTAAACCAACGAGAGTTTTAGTCTGAAATTTGGTGTGAGGTTAGCTAAGATACATATATTTAAATGGATACCAAGAACGCCTTAACTGGATAAGTATCCGAATTGTTATGATTTTCCAAAGTTTGAAGTAAGATCTGGAATTGAGATAAAACGAGTGTTGAGAGGCAGTGATTTTCAACGATTAAGCTAATTTCATTGGGACAAGAAAACATCATTTTCATATTTTTTCCTCAAAGATATGTGAAATAGCTTTCATTAGAAATTGGAACCATATTATTTTTATTTTTGTACAATTAATTATGAATTTTCAAAGTAGAGTACATGTTCTGGAATTACCAAATGAACAATAACAGTGAACAGTACCCGAAAGCAAATCTTTTGGAAATGGATATTTTCAAAGCAAATGATCATGTAATTGGTTCCAATCACTTCTAATGGAGTATAATTGAGGTTAAAAGTAAGGATGTGACAAAAAGCCATCCAAGAAACAATAGTGAGATTTACTAGATATTCTTTCCAACATTTGATCAATGAAAGGTAATGGAAAATGATCCTTCCTAGTCGCTTCATTCAACTTTCTATAGTCTATACATATTCTCCAAGCATTTTGAACTCTTGTTGGAATAAGTTTATTATTCTCATTTTTCACTACTATAATACCGCTCTTTTTCGGTACTACATGTATCAGGCTCACCCACTCACTATTTGAGATTGTATATATGATTCCAGCACTCAATAATTTAGATACTTCCTTTTTAATCATATCATGAATAAGAGGATTTGACCTCCTTGGTGGCTATTTAACTGGCTTTGATCCTTTAGCTAAAAGGATCTTGTGTGTACAAACCAGGGGATCAATCCCTGGTACGTCCCCTAAAGACCAGCCTATAGCCCTTTTATACCTTTTTAACACTTAAACTAGTCTCTCTTCTTCAGAACTACTCAAAGAACTAGAAATAATAACAGGCAATTTATAATTATCAGTAAGAAAGATATATTTCAAGTTAGAGGGGAGGGGTTTCAATTCTAAATTAGGGGGTTACACAATAGAAGGAATCATCCTTGTTATATCAATTGTATTCAGTGCGAGTGGTGTCTATGTGGCTTGGGGAAGAAAATATAAGCTCAGTGTGGTGTATATTTCCTCTACTTCTTGACTCAGTGCCACCATCAGATGACCTAGAAATAGGAGAGTTAAGGTCAGCCTGATCAATATAAAGAGAAAGTAAATTAGAAGTGAGAGTGGAATTAGAAAGGACTAAGGCAGTAGCAGAATCACTGCTATCCTCTTCTAATGTTCCAGCGTCACTCAATGGGAAAGCTATATTCATAGCTTGTGCATCATCCTCCTTATCATCAGTTCCTGCAAAATCAAGTAATACACCATTATCAAGGCTATCAAGTATAGAATCAACAGTAATATCAAAGTCAAAGCAACATGATACATCAAATTCATGAGCAGAAGGAAGCCAACTATCTATCTCTAAATAATAGGCATAAGATACGCCACCTTCACATGCACCTACATGAGAAGGGTGGGAGGAAGATAGACAAGTAAAAGCATCATCATGGTTCACAACTAAGTCACACAAGTGAGGTTCATTCATATTAGTTTCATGTAAGTGGTCCATATCATGACATTCAATTGAACTAATACCCAAATAAGAGCAATCTTCATAACCATGATTCATAGCTTCTGAAAGATTAAATTGCACTTCTTGATCCCCAATCCCCATAGTAATAGGACCCTTTTTCATGTTAATTATTGTCTCAGCAGTTAAAAGGAATGGTCTATCTAGAATCAAAGTACTCTTAGTGGGGAGGTCATTAGTCATATCAAGGACATAAAAGTTAGCTGGGAAAACAAGACCTTTAACTTGCATGAGAATATCCTCAAGAATACCTTTAGGGTATCTCATCGTCTTATTAGCTAGGCCAAGCACTACACTAGTGTCTTTCAAAGCTTTAATACCCAAGGTCTTATAAATAGAGGTCGACATGACATTAATTGTTGTACCTAAGTCAAGTAGGGTATGAGAAACTGTAATTCTACCTATGGTACAAGGAATAGTGTAGGAACCCGGGCCTTTACATTTAATAGGCAACTGTGGCTTAAATAAGGTGCTAACACTCAACCCTAATTGGATTCTCTCACTATGCCTATACTTTCTCTTGTTCATACATAGGTCTTTCAAGAATTTAGCACACTTAGGCATCTTTTTAATCAATTCAAGCAATGTCATATTAACCTCAAGTTTGCTAAACATTTCAAACAATTCATCATTATCTTTCTTTTCAACAATCTTTTTCCTAACCAAATAAGAATTTGGAAAAGGCAAGTCACGAATATTTACCTCATCACCTTTAGAGTCAGAAGGTGATCCTTTCTCGACTGATCCCTTTATGATAGTTGTTGCCTCTTCATCATTTTGCACCATTGGTTGTTTCTGACACTTCTCTAAGAACTTCTTTTCTTGTAGGACTTCAGATTGGATATAAGCTTCTTTCTTAGCTTGGGAAGTTTCTTGAGTAGTTTTGGCAGGAGGAGACTCAAATTCTATTTCCTCATCAACCTGCTCTTCATCCTCTTCATGTTCTTTGAATTGTACATTATTTGGCCCAATTCTCTTACCACTTCTCAGGGTGATTACATTCAAAGATTTTGGATTTATCACTGTGTTGGAGGGTATAGAATCACTACTCTTTGCTTATTGTTCACTCAAGTTGTTAGAGAATTGAGTAACAAAAGCATTCAAATTCTTATACTTAGTCTCCATTTGCTACAATTTATAGAACATATTTTGTAGACATGAATCCATCTTATTCTCCATAGCATGTAACTTAGCCTCAGTTTGTGACTTCTGATTGTCAAACTTTGAATTGAGCTCAGTAATACCTTTCACAATCATACTAAGTTCATTACCTCCAAAAAAAGAAGATGATGCCCCTTGATTAGGTACCACTTGATTTGAGAAATTCCCTTGAGGGTTGCCTTAATTTCCACCCCATCTAAAGTTAGGATGATCTCTCCAACCTTGATTATAAGTGTTAGAGTAAGGATCCCTCTTTTGATATGGACCATTCCTATTTTGGTATAGGGAAGAAACCTCTTCATGTTGAGAACATGTATTCGAGGTGTGCATCATTGACCCACAGTACTCATAACTGGTAACTATAGCTTGAGAGTAACCTATTGGATTAACCTGCTTGGCATTCACATTATTCTCCACAATATTGAGTCTTTTCTCCATTCGGTTTCCCAAAGTAGAAATTTCAGCAAGAATATCTTAAGAAGAAACTGAAGAGGTATTATACACTTTTCTTGTGTCTCCAGATTGAAGGTCATTGGTAGCCATCTTTTAAAGTAGGTCCCATGCAGCATTGGGACTCAATTCTCTAAGAGAACCATTTACAGAGGCATGAATTGAGGGCTTATGATGTGGAAGTAGCCCTTCATAGAAAGAATTAACCAGATCATTCTTTGAAATATTATGGTGTGGGCACTGAGTTAGAAGTGTCATAAACCTGGTCCAATACTCATGCATGGATTCATTATCTCGTTGAACCACACTAGTTATCTCCTTTTTTAGCCTTGAAGTTTTAGAGGCAGGGAAATATTCATCCAAGAATGCTCCTTTCAACTGATCACAAATTAATGTAGTAAAATGTTGAGGTAGCGTGTAAAGCCACTCCTTGGCCTTGCCTTCTCAAGTAAAATGAAATGCCCTTCTTAATACATTTTGAAGATTAGCCGCGGGTGGTTTCATGGAAGAGCACACCATATGCATAGTTTTCAAATGCCTGTGTGGATCATGACATGTAAAGCCATGAAATTTAGGTAAGGAAGAAATTAATACTTCTTTAATCTCAAAGTTCACATTATCAGTGTAAAAGCCATAAGGATCATAATTAACATTAGAATTATTAATCTCCCTCATGCTTATATCATCCTCACCATTATTTCCTAAGTTATTCTCACCATGTCCGTTATTCCCATTATTCCCATTAAGACCATCCATGGTTTCTTGTTCTAATTCAAAAGCATTAACAGACACGTGTTCACTAGATGACAAACTTGATTCTTGTGAAATATGCCCTTCCTCGACAATAACTTGACTTGTACCTTCTAATCTCCTATTTCTTCTAATCTTTTTCACAGACCTTTCAATTTCAAGATTTAAAGGAAACAGAGGTAAAGCCCTATCACTTCTAGGCATAAACAGTAGCAGTCGGCTGAAATAAACAAAAAACCAAATAAATAAATAAATAAACCAAATAAAATGAACCTTTTGTTTTTTTAATAGATAATGCAAGTGAAAACACAAATGCAAATGTTATGCAAATTAACTAAGAATGGCTCAGCAATTGAATTAATCCCAAAAAAAATGTTACTTGACACTTAGTTACTAGGGAACCAATTTCTTAGCTCCCCGGCAACGGCTCCACTTGAAACAACCTTAATCTGATGTCACCTTGGGGTTACTTCAAAAATTTAAACCAAGGATTGCATATAGTGCAACCTTGGGTCATTCTCTCTGAGAAGCCAAAATGTGAAATTAAATTCCTAAGTAACTAAATGCAATGCAACCTAAATTAGAAAATGGGATTTGTTTTGATTGACTAACAACTAAATGCAATGAATTAAAAATAGATTTAAATAAAATATTTTTGGTATTTTTAATTTAAAGAAAGGAATAATGAATGATAATAAGTGAAATAAATAAATTCAAAGTGATTAATAATAATAAGAGCAATCCTCCAATTCAATAACGCAGGCAATCATAGCTTCAACAGATATGGGAGATATAAATACTGAATTAAGAATTATAATTAAGCTTTTAATTCAACAACTGAGCCACCTCGAATTGCCACAAAATATTTTCTAAGTCCTAATTTATTAACTGCCACCAGAATAATAAAATAGGACTACAGATATTAAAAACAAATGCTCAATTATAACTCAATAATTCATAAAATAGAATTTAAGCCAATAAGAGACATAACGATCCAATAATTCAAGCCACATTAAAAAATCACAAAATATTCACAATAATCTCAATTCAATGTCTGACCCAGATCAAAGTAAATGAAATTGAAGTTAATTAAAGATTAATGTCAAATGTCAAGAAAAAATTCAGTCACAATAATCCTCAATAAATACAACTAAATCATTCTAAATATTCCCCATAATTATAAAATTAATCCTAAGACTTAGGAGTCATAATATAATTATTGGGTAGAGAATTAGAGTAACTTATACTCCCCTTTGAGATCCCAAGCTAATGCCCTTGTCATTGAATTAGAGAATTAGGATGCTTAGCCACGCATAGTCGCAAAAATCCACGCTACCATCTCTGTCTTCATGCTACTATTTCTGCTCGCTACTTCTGCCATTGAACTGGTTGCTGCACCATTGGGACTGCTACTCCTCTATCAATGTCTTTGCTATTTCAGTGTTGCTGCTTGTGCGTGCATGTGTATCTCTTTCTTGCGGCAGTACCCTGCTAAAATTGCCTTCCTTTTTCTTCCCGCGGTGTCTCCTCTAGTTTCCTATGTGTGAGTGCTCTGTTTCTTTTTTCCAATGACTTCTCCCGCAGCAGCGTCTTGCTTTTCCTGTGTGTGTGCTGCCTCTCTCAAAGGCTGAATCTAAAAGTAATAATAAACAAAACCTAACGGGCCAAATCGCAAAGTTTGGCCCATTGGGTCTTATTATGCAATTTCTAGTTTTATGGTCCTTTGTTGTCATTTGTGAATTCTAATTTCTCCTAAATTTCTGAAATAAAAAATCATAATAATATAATACATTTTATTCTAAACATAATTGTTTAGGATAAATCATAAAAATATGACAATTATGCCCCTATTAAGCACTAATTCAATGTAAGTCATATTAATTCAATTAGTGCACAAATAATAAAATTAAGGACCACAATGTTGACAAAAGCTCACTAAAATGATATGAATTAATATATAAAAATATGGGCTTATCAGGACTCAAACGGGGAGTTTCTTCTATTCTAATTTACATCTTCTCATCTTATGATTGCTGCTAGATCTAGGATTTTTATCTTATGAGCAAGTTTGAACATCGATTGATCATTCTCAGATTAGATTGTAATTGAATTCAGATGATTTGAATGTTTGTTTTTAATAGAATATTTTAGTTTCGATTTTAAGAGAGTGGGTTAATGTCAGCGATTGTTGTTAATTAATGCATTGCTTGAAATCTAGGGTTTTCGATCGACGACCATTCGAGGGCATTTTCAACATCTAAATTTGATTTACATCCAAAGTGGTTTATGACTATTCACTAATGTTTCTTAAACCAGCTTTGATCAAAGGGGTTTTAGAAAAATTAGGGTTCCAAACTCAATCGATCGATTGAAGTTTTCTTTGAGACTTGGTGATTTCTAAACTCCAATTTTAAATGTGAGAGTAAGGATATATACGTTTTCATCATCAAGAGTGTTTCATAGCATATTTCTGAACTAAACAAACCCGTTTTCATTGCAAAGAAAATCCAAAAATATTTATCTTTTTATACCCTACTTTTATAGCATCAATCTCTAAAAGCCCTAAAATTATTTTATCATTGCTCAAGTTTTTTATTGATTTTGACATCCAATCTACTAGGTTTCTACATAAAAGGCTCTTCGAGAAGAACGATAGGGTTGTGCCTTATACTACATTTATTGGGTGTAATAAACTTTATTTTGATGGATCAGACCACGACAATCAGATCTCATCAATGGCGCCATTGCCAGGGAGCCAAGTGATTGGTTCCCTAGTAATTGATTGTCAATTTCATTAGCTACCTGAGTCATTTTTCTTGTTTTGTTTACATATTAGTTTTTTAGTAGTTTTTTTTAAAATTGCATTGTATTCTGTACTTTTTTGAGTTTATACAAAATTAGTCTCTGTGACTGTGAGACGTGACCTGAACTCACCTATGTCATGATAATTACTCTCTGTGACTTTAAGTTGCGACCAAACACCATTTGTCTCGCGACCTTATTGCTCCCCTATGAAATTTGACTACTCTACGAAAACCAGTCGTGACATTTAAAACCTTTAGTCGCGACTACTTTTCTCTATGATATTAAGTCATGACTAAAACACCCTTTAGTCGCGACTTCTAAAAATTTTCTGCTATATAGCTTCTGTGACTGACTTTAACTGATTGCATTTATTATTCTCTATCTGTTCTACATTGCATACATAGAAGAGCTAAACCATTAGTTCCTTTTGAACCTAAAATTGAGAGAAGACTTAAGAAACTAAAGAGAGAGTTTAGAGAATTTAAAGAAGAAGCAAAATTTAGTCCATCCTCTAGTATTCTAGAGTCTGAAACTGAACCAAATATGGATGATATTAATCATAATGGGCCTAATGGGCATGGAGAAAATGAAATACCAATTAACCTCAAAATAATAGAAGTGTGAGGGAAATTAATCATTCACAGGTGAATTATGATCCTTATGGTTTCTATACTGAAGAAGCTAATTTTGATATTAAAGAAGTTTTGATTGCAACCTTACCTAAATTTCATGGTTTTATAGGAGAATGTCCACATAAATACTTACAAACCATGCATATGATATGTTCGTCAATGAAACCTCCATTGACCACACTAGACGATATCTTAAGGAGGTGTTTTCATTTTACCTTGGAAGGAAAGGCTAAGTAGTGGCTATACAATTTGCCCACCTATTTCTCTACTCTTACATGGGATCAGCTGAAGTCAACATATCTTGAACAATTTTTCCTAGCTTCAAATACCACTCAAATGAAGAAGGAGATCACTAATATTCTACAACAAGATGGAGAATCTTTACATGAGTATTGGGCGAGATTTCTTAACCTGTTAGCTCGATGCCCTCACCACAACATGACTAAGGCTGATTTAGTAGACATTTTCTTTGATGATCTACTTCCTCATAATTAGGTTTCCTTAAATATTGTAGTAAATAGATTCTTGAAAGATAAGACTCCACAGGCTAGTTGGGAGTTATTCTAGAAAATTGCCAATGAAGACTATCAGACAGGGGATCCAAGGAAAATGCCCACATCTTCTTCGGGTAATTCAAAGGAGATCTTAGCAAAAATAACGGCTTAAGGAAATAGAATGGAGAAGTGGATGAATCTAATTGAAAGAGAGCTGTATTCCATAAAACAAGTTCACGCAGTGGATACCTCATAAGACTTGGTTACAGGATGTGAATCATGTAGTTCTATGATGCATTCTACTAGTACATGTAACAGACAATATGAAGAAGTATCAGTAATGTATCAAGGGAGAGACAATCAATACTAGAAAAGAGACCTATACTCCAACACATACAACCTTAGTTGGAGAGACTACCCAAACTTTAGGTGGGGGTGACAGGCCAAATCAATTCCAAGGAGATAGTGCTTCCTCAAGCAATTACTAAAATAATGCAAGGCCCATAGTTCCAACTCACCCTATGACTTTATTAACATCAAGGCCATATAAGACTTCTCAATATAGACAACAAGTTCAAAGAGAATGACGGTCAATTCACCTCCAAAGCTTCAATCTTTCAAAGTATGCAGAAGGATAATACTGATGTGCACATGAAATTTGAGGAGTTAAGTTTTAAGAATGTAGATATCCTCAAGTCTCGAATACAGTGAGTAACATTCAAGGAAAGAACAGTGACAGCATACCGTCGAATATTATCATCAATTCGAAGGGTCTGAATGCTATATCCCTCAAAAGTGGCAGAAATGTGCATTTTAAGGAGAACGATATACCGAGGTAGGATTTGGAAGAAGTTGAATTTGAGAAATCATCTTTGCCACAGGTATAAATTGGTAAATCTAAAAGTGCTAAAGAACAGCAGCTTATGATGAAGAAGCTAACATAAGAGGAGGACTCACAATCCCTAGTTAAGATACAAAAGCTGCAAGAAGAAGCAGCAACAGTACTAAGTCCATCCTACAAAGGAAAGCAACCTAAGGAGAAGCCAGAGTCGAGCAAGCAAGGAGCCTCTATGCACAAAGGTAAGGAGATAAGTATAAAAGATCTCCCCTTTTCTAACTCTTACTTTGCTGGAAAGAAAAAAATTGACCCTGACTTAGCAAATGATGCTTATACTCTATTAAACAAGTTAGAAATAAATGTTCCTTTGGTTGAGTTCCTCAAGAGAAACCCTAAATATGCAAAAGTTTTGTAAGAACTGTGTGCTGCTAGAAGTTTAGGATTGAATGATTGAAGCTTTAGAGGTGAATTGACCATCATTCTCTTTGAGCTTGTTGTCTATATTAGTCATTCTACCATCTATTTTGTGCACATGTTGGCATAGATGCATAAAGTTAAGAAGAGCTAGAAAATTCAAGAAAATATTATGAAATAAAAGGGACATTCTCCTTAGAGAAACTCTTCATTAAAGTATGAATAGAGATTTAACCCTAAAATTTTGAGGAAGAAATTTATTTTAAGGGGAGGAGAAATAGCATATCCTGATTTTTAAACATAGAAGCCCAATATATTGCTTGAAAGAGGTAGGTTACTAGGCCCTATTGATCAGAAGTCCCAAAGTATACATATGATGTTCATGAACTAACCAACAAGTAAGTGAAAGATCAGGGACTAAATTGTAAATAGTGAAAGTCCTTAGGGGCATAATGGTCATTTTGAAGAAAGAGATGGATTAAATTGAACAGTCTAAAAGGTTTAATCATTCCAAAAGGAAGTAGACATAAAGTTTGTGTCATTATGTGTAATTATGAAAAATTAAGGGACTTAATTGAAAAGATGGAAAATTTCTAGGGGCAAAATTGTAATTATAGAAAGTTGATCCACAAAAAGGCTTAGAACTATTTGAAAAGATTTTAGTCCCAAAACTCATTAGTAGATAAAGAAAATTATGCTAGTTAATCTAGCATAATACATGAATTTTATTGAAGTTCCAGATAGTTAATATTTATTTGATAGTCTAAAAGTTATCTGAAATTTTTATTAGATCCTATGGACCTCAGATATAAGTGAAAAGTTATAGGAAGGTGTGCCCTATGATTCCAAATGTCATGGATCTGACAGAACCTTGAAAGGAGTTATATAGAGAAAGTTATTCACGTTTTAGTGAATTTTGACAGGAGATTATGAACGCCTACAATCTGATTATGAAACTTAGCAGTAAGCAAGTTATGGCTGAATGAGCTCAGATGATGTCACAGAGAGGTCCATGATGATACCAAGTGAGGCCCAAACCCATGATATCAGTTCATCGGTTAAAAGGGCCAGTGTCCAAAAAATACAAAATGACAAAAATACCCTTATGTTGTAAAATAATTAAATAATGAGTTAAAGGTATTTTGGTCATTTGATTAAGGTTAGATAGTCAAGGAAGGTTATTTGGATATTTGGCCAAGGTCAAAAAAAATACTCTGGTAAGGTATTAAAAGACAATAATCCCCTAGAATTATTCAAGGAAATAAAGAGTAACCAAGGGCATTTTGGTAATTTGCTACGAGATATTTCTTGGGAATCGAGCCACCAGAGTACTTGAGCTTGATTAGAGGCCAAGATAGCATTCCAAGGGTCAAAAACATGGCCTAAGAGTTATGTGGGTCCAAGTGGGATTAAAATAATATTTTAGTGATTTTCAATAAAGCATTGTTACCCAATTAAAGATAGAACTAGGAAAAATAATCAGATAGAGCTTTAGACTCATCCAGAACCATGAGATGGCATGAAAGGTGTCCTCATGGGACCCATAAGGTACCACATGGCATGAGTATAGGGAAAGAAGAAAAAGCTAAGGACACATGGCATGATCTCAGCCGTTCATTCTAGGACAGGACTTTAGAATTCTCTGGAAACACTGAGTCAGCTGGTGAGGTATCTTGAGGGCCCCACCATTATGCCACCTAAGCATGTGAGGTATCCATGGATGATGTCATTTTTGATGAGTCATCTAAGATGATGATGTCATCATGATAATGCAGGCGAAGCTTCTTCAGAAAGCTAAGCGATCTAAGCCCTTCATCATGATTCGATCTGAGCCATCCATTTCACCTCCCTCCACCTATAAATACCACACCCCTTCCATTTCACTCATGACCAAGCAAGGAAAAGCAAGTGAAAGAAGAGAGAAAGAAAGAAAGGAAGGAAAAAGGAGGAGTTCTGGCGGAGTTAGCAGCAATCCAAGGGCTTAAGGACTTGGCAAGCTATGAATAAGGTAAGTAATTTATTATAGTCCCTGCTCTAATAAATTAGAGGATTGTTCTTATAAATTTAATAGTTAGAATAGAGAAATATCTCTCTTGATAAGGTTAGCCATGGATAGAAAGAAAGTTAGGGGATTGTCAGATTAAGGGTATTACCTCAAGTTAATCATGAGTTAAGTAGAGCTATATTGGATAGGATAATAATGAAGATATTATTATGCTATGTATAGGCTCTGACCTATGAAAAGAAAGAACTTTAGAGCAAAGGTTAAGAGCTAGAGGAAAGGCTACATGTCAGCTAGTAAACTTACCTACTTGTATGCTTATATTGTTTGGATGTTTTATGTGATGTTTACTTACCTTGATAATGTGAAGCATATATGATTAAGTAATGCTCTATTTCTTTTTATGCTATATCCATATGTTATAATTAAGTAACATGGAAGCATGTATGTTATCATTATGCAAGCATGATCATTAAGTGCACACATAGTAACATCAAGCATATAGTTACATACATTGTATGGTTTCCATTTGCTACTGAGATTTCCCCGAAAATCTCACCCCTTCTATATCAATCCAATTATAGCAGGTTTTCTCAAGATGGAGGGATAAATATGCATGAAGAGAAGTTAATAATTATTTAGCATGATTGATATGTGATTGATTTATGTATAAATTAGTTGCTGAAAATTGTCACTATGAACAGTAATTCATGAGGAGACAGTGACAATTGAGCTATAATTAGAAATAGTAAATAATTGAATAGATGTATGATATTTTACCAGTAAATATTAGACATACCAAGCTTTAATTTTATATATAGAACGTCTCATTTGGATGTCTACTCATGGAGATATGATTTTTCAAAATTGGGACCAAAAATGTTGGAATCAGGGGAAGGACGATAGATGAACAGTAAACTTTGAGTGTTGACTGATGTTGATTGGGTCAAGACATGGTTAATGAGTTATTTTTTTTCATAAAAGAGCATTAAGTTAGCTTTGTATATAAATTTGAACCACTTCATTTCAAGTTTTCTAGATTTAATTATGATTTTTTGAAGTCAGGTTACTTCTTTGGAATTTACACAGTGAATAGTACTCTGTAGAGTAAAATTCTAGATTGTGTAATTGGACTTTAATGACCTTAAAAGTGGTTCCAGATGCTACCATTTGGTCTCTAAGATGTAAAAAAATTAGGATGTTTAATTTTGCAAGCGTATTATCACTATAATTATCATGTAAACTCAATTCATGTCCATCCCTAGTCTCTTCAAAAACATAATCAATTGCATTCAAAGCAGTAAAAGCAGAATTATCAGGAAGAAATTTCATTACTTCATTCACGTTGAAGGTTACAACATGCTCTCCAACTTCCATTGTAATGGAACTATACTTCATGCTAATGATGTTCTTAGAAGTTTGGAGGAAAGATTGGCCTAGGATCAAAGTGATGTCATTTACTAACTCATTGGACATGTCCAAAATATAAAAATCAGCTGGGAACACTAAGTCATTGACTTGTACTATAATATCCTCAAGGATTCCTTTAGGATACCTAATTGACCTATCAGCTACCAAGAGCACTAGTCTTATGTCTCTAAGATTGTTGATACCTAAGGTTTGATATACCAACTAAGGCATTACATTAATGGTTGCCCCTAGATCTAGTAACGCTCCCTGAATAGGAACATTTCCTATAGTGCATGGGATTATGTTGGATCCTGGGTCTTGGCACTTAACAGGTATTTCAGCCTTAAATAGTGATGACACATTAGCATTAACCTAAATTCTCTTAAAAGGCCTAAACTTCTTATCAGCACATAGTTCTTTCAAAAATTTTGCATATTTAGGGTTTCTCTTGAGGAACTTAACCAAAGGGACATTTATTTCTAACTTGTTTAATAGAGTATAAGCATCATTTGCTAAGTCAGGGTCAATTTTTTTCTTTCCAGCAAAGTAAGAGTTAGGAAATAGGAGATCTTTTATACTTACCTCTTTACCTATGTGTATAGAGGCTCCTTGCTTGCTCAACTCTGGCTTTTCCTCAGGTTGCTTTCCTTTGTAAGCTGGACTTGGTACTGTTGCTGCTTCTTCTTGCAGCTTTTGTATCTTAACTTGGGCTTGTGAGTCTTCCTCTTGGGTTAGCTTCTTTATCATAAGCTGCTGTTTTTTAGTACTTTCATATTTACCAATTTGTACCTGTGGCAGAGATGATTTCTTAAATTCTGCTTTTTCCACATCCTGCTCCGGTGTATCGTTCCCCTTAAAATGCACCTTTCTGCCACTTCTAAGGGATATAGCATTCAGACCCCTCGGATTGATGATAGTATTCGACGGTATGCTATCACTGCTCTTTCCATGAATGTTACTCACTGTATTTGAGACTTGAGTTAAGTGACTTGTGATATCTGTATTCTTGGAACTTAACTCCTCAAGTTTCCTGTGCACATCAGCATTATCCTTCTGCATACTTTGAAGGATTGAAGCTTTAGAGGTGAATTGACTGTCATTCTCTTTTAGCTTGTTGTCTATATTGGTCATTCTATCATCCATGTTGTGCATATCTAAATATTTTCTTTCGAACCCATTTTATTTGGACTTGACAAAAAGGTTCTAATCTCTTACTGCTCATAACCCTTTCTAGCTTCTCATAACTCTTTCTATCATTTTACATAACTCTGTGCACATATATGCCAACCTCCTGTGGCATTCACACCTTTTTCATCACTTCCCAGGGGGTCACTCATCATTGGGCTGCTCTTACCTGAGCACGTTTAACTGAAATATGCAGATAAAAATTTGAAGCACTAGTGTTAACAGGCTCTAACCCTAGTACTTCACTATCTTAGACCCATCCTATACTATCTCTCTTGGGTCTATCTGGCTTTCTAATCTCGTTATCCTCAAAATATTCTCATAAATTCGTAGTACTCAGGATTAACAACTTTAACTTTGATTACTTAGTTCCTGTTACGTGTAAGAAGATTCTGAGTTCAGTCCCTGATACTAATAAGGCTATCTGAACTAACATCATAGGTACTATCTCTGTTATGAGCTAACCAACTTATGAAGCTTCTACACTTTAACTTTATCCTTGGTATTCGTCCTTCTAAAGAAATAATGTACTTATGGCTCAAGACTTTCTTTCTCTAGGCTAGGTCTACTGTGACCCTTAGAATCTACTTCGATCAACCGTAAGCCTCTTCAGGATCTAACTGCGACCCTAGAATTCTATTCTCTATGAGCCTTACTAGGATCTAATTGTAATCCTCTGGAATCTTCTGCAATTCTGTTGTACTGTATTCTCATCTCTAGAAGACTTAAACTAATAAATAACGTTACAAGGTTAGCCACTTCCACATAGTTGTTAACTCAATAGATAATTACCCAAAAATGATCACAGAAACTAATATTATCTATCACGACTTTACTCATTTCCTCTATCGCTCAGGAACTTCTCATATCATTCTCATATTTTATAACTTTACTATATATGTTATTGCAGAGAGCTACACAAGCTCTACCTTGCACATATCTATCATCATCTATTCATCTCATCTGATGGACCTTACTTTAGATGAGTTACACTATCCATTCTCTTGGCTTTATTTCAAAGGCAATCTTACTTTATCGCAAGAGCAATCTAGCTCTATTGTGACAACGTTAGCTTATATCATATGGACACTGCTTTTCCTTAGAGCTGCACCATCTTTCATAAATGCCTCTCATTTCATTTCATATTCATAGCATATCATTTATGTATCTTATTCCTACTGAAGAGATATGTTTTGAGTACTATGATTATTTGTCTATAGATTTACTATTACTATTAGCCTTCATCCTTAATCTCATTCTCTATTTAATTGACTATCATTATCTGATCATAAATTCTCATTCTATTATTTGGCTTTAACTGGCTAACTATTTCATTCATCACTTTTCTATTTCTTTATCCTTACCAAGTTGAGTTATTTAATTACATGTCGTATGGCATGGGAGAAACATAACTTTCTCATCTAGTATACTCTACCTTGTATGTACTGCGTGAGGGGTGTATTCATTTATCATAGCATACTCTATCATGCATAATATGCAAGGAGATGTAATCATTTAAGCATTCTCTAACATGTGTGTTATCATATGACAATGCTTCCCATACTTGTTTCTCCACTTTATCCCACACAATTTTTCATTTTAAAACTATTGGAAGCAACAAAATCATGAAATTTCAATCACTATTCATGCAAGTGAATATTAACCATGAAAAATTTCAAAAACTATAATCTTAGAATTTCAATGCTTCCAAGGTTCCAAACCTTTCCAATGTTACATAAAATCATCATATAAATTCAATGGAATCATTAGATCATTGAAATTCCATTTCCTTCCCTCATGAACAGTGCATACCGAATAGGTTCAACCATGGCAAAGTCAAGAATATCAACTTGATTCAACAATCAATCATTTAACTAGTTTATTTAAGCTTCAATCATATGTTTCTAACTTTAATTTCTTTTTTCCCATTTCATCTAAGTTTTTTGTGCATCACCACCACTTAGATAAAACTCAACTTTTCCCCCATGAAAACCTTAAGTTCAAGCTCACAAATCAAAGGAAAATAAGCTAAGAGAGATTGCTTATCTTTAATCTCTAGCTTGCTTGAACTTTGGTACCTTGAATCTTCTTTGTCTTGCCTTGAGTTTTCTTTTTGCAAGAGTTTCCCCAAGGGTTCATGTGCTTCATGATTTTGGGCAGATTTGAGGGGGTATTTATAGAAAAATCTTGATGGAAATCAATGGCCAAGATTAGTTTGTGCACTATTTGATCTAATGGCTCACATTTAATCTTGGATTTTCCTTTTTCAAAAAGATAATTATGACATCATCCATGACATTGTCAAGGGACAACTCACCTCATGGGGTTATGTGGCACAATTCCAATAGGGGAAGAAGGTTCTGAAAAAATTCTAGTCCAATCCGGTACCGGCTCGGTCCGATTCCCC
Source organism: Leucaena leucocephala (assembly GCA_037074615.1). Lineage (NCBI taxonomy): Eukaryota > Viridiplantae > Streptophyta > Magnoliopsida > Fabales > Fabaceae > Leucaena > Leucaena leucocephala. Next base: position 17,323,304 of record CM073515.1, on the reverse strand, counting down.
AAAAATTAGACTGTTTTATAAATCTAATTTTTCTAAGATTTCATAATATACTTTTTGACCTTAAATATAAAATCTAGATTCTTCCTACCATTGACATACTTGTACTGGCTACAACTTAATTATAGATCCCTTGGGAAATGACTGAAATGCCCTTGGTTTACTGTCTTGCACTATATTAACCCTAAGGGCATAATTGTCATTTCACACCTCTTTTTACTGCCTCAGGGTGCATACTGTCTCTAACTAATCATCTTTATATTATCTTGAACATTTTTGGCCTGTCCAAAAATGACCAAAATGCCCTCCATCCATCACTGGTACATTATGGGCATCTAGGGGCATTTTTGTAATTTCGCACTTCTTCTGCACTGCTCTAGACTCTGGCCACCTTAACTGTCCAATCATCATATTGGGCTCATGATGGCACCATTTGGGCCTTAATATGGGCTCATTGCCTTTATTATCTTTATAGCCCAATTCACAAGACAACTCTCCTGATCTTATTTATTAGATATTTTATTTCACTGTAAAATCCTGTATAACTCTGTCAATTTTATAAATTCTTATATTAAATATAGAAATTTCCTGTAAAATTTTATCTGATTTTTAAGTTCGAAAAATACTGCAATAATTCTTCTGACTTAAAAAATTTATATCAATTAATCGGGACCTCAAATCAAAATTCTATGTTGTGTTAAACTGACCGGAATAATTTTATCTATATACTGGCAAAATTTGAGTCTAATATAATTCTATGCATTTTTGGCCTGTTTTGGCTCAACTTTCTCATAATTACACTTAGGTCCTTCAACTTATGAATAATTGCACTTAGGCCCCTAAACTTTTGGCTTTGCATTTTAGTTCCTCCTTTTATTTCTACTTTCACTTTTTGTCTTCAACCTTTTCTAATTTTTATTTTAGTCCTTCTCTTTCTTCAAGACTCATCTAACTTTTATCATTTCTCATGATCTTCGTCATAATCCTTTCCAAACCTCTTTCCACTATCAGTATTATACAGATAGAGAAAATTTAGGATATGACAACTCTAAAGCTGTTAGGATCTAACTGCGATCCTTGAGCCATGCTAAGATCTAACTACGACCCTCCAAAATCCTTTGTGATTCTATTGAACTGTATCATCATCTCTAAAAGATCTCAAACCAACATACTAAGTTATAAGGTTAACTGCTTCCACTTGTTGATAACTTAATTGATAAATTTTAAGAAATACATTTAGTAGCCCATATTATTTACCAAGACTTTACTTATTTTTCCTCTTCCTCAAGAGTTCCTTCTCATCTTTCTTACTCTATTGTGGCTTACCAATTATGGTCTAACTACCTGCCATTGCATTTAGTTGTTATGGCCTCATCATAACTACTCATTTAAATATGTGCTCTAACTGCGAGCCATTTATATAAGATCTAACTCTTATCTAAAGAGTAATATGAAAACAATCTCTTTACTATTATCTTTTACTCTTTATGTATACCATTTCTTTTGAAGGATTACAGCACTACTATCCTCTTGGTACTTACTGTAACCTTAACATATGAAATGGCCCTGAGTACTATATTCGCAAGTCTATAAAAATACTTGAGTAACCCTAATCATACTATAACAACTGTCCCTCTTACTGAGACTGTCTATCATCCTGGGTACATTCTTATTGCATGTCGTATAGTATGGGAGCAATATAACTTTCTTATCTTGTATACTCTACCCTGTATGTACTGCGTGAAGGGAGTATTAATTTATCATAGCATACTCTAACATGCGTGTCATCATATGACAATTGCAAGGATATACAATTATTCATCATAACATATGGCAACATATGCCATATCACAAAAATTTGCTCAACCATCCATCATATGTACACTGCAATTGAACAATTAACTAAGTAAACTTTAAAGCATTCTTTCTTCTATCACATTATCTTCCAGATCCCAAATATTCATTTAGGAATATGAAATAACTACTTATTTAACTTAGGTTGCCACATTACCCTCTTACTAGGGTATAAACTTAGCCCTTCATTACATTATCTTACTCTTGCTTATTACTCTTTCTTAAATTGGGGAGTCTCTTTATCTTTGAAACTGTGGCTACCTTTCTCTCTTTAAACATCATAAACTTCTTTTCCTTATCTTACATATACAGCTCTGTTGAACTTTTGCAGCTACCTGAGAAAAATCCTTTCTTTATAATGGAATTCAATCTGTGAACTAACTTCTCAGGTAAGCGGAATAATGTCCATATCTATGGAGTAACTTTTACATCTTTCAACTACTCTTAACTCTTTTTCTCTATCAGTCTCAGTCTACTTTGGACTAGACTGTGGTTCCTTCTTGGTCTATCTCTGGATCCTGACTAACTTAAATCACTTAGATCTCATTCATCATCTAGTACTATTACTTTTATTCTCTAGGGTCCTCTACCCTAGGTTTGCTAAGTTACTATTCTTCATGATGTAGTCCTTCTGTCTTGGGAACATCAACTCTCTGTCTATTAACCATCTCATCTCTAACTTTTGATTCTTTTGTTCAGGAAATACTAGCTGAACAAATTCTTTTGTAATGTAGATCTACTCACAAGGAGGTCTACTTCTGAACATTATCTTAAACTAATCTTTTATATCTCATTACTTTGTACTATCTGGCTTGATTACGCTTTATACTAATCCTCTAGCTGATGAACTTCAATAAGGTCGGTACCTTCATTATCATCGTCACTATAACGTCTGGCAACATAATGATACCTCAAGCTACTATTGTAGCTTCCCTTGACCTTAGACCAGTCAGCTTCTATCAATAGAGAAAACTGCTCTCTAGACGTTATCTTGCTCAGTCCAGCCATATCGTGCTAAGAAACACGAGACCTCAGTGGTAATGGCTGACTAAGACTAGTTTAATGTAGTCATTTCCTTGAAGACTACCTTATAAAGTTGTAGGGTATGGGGTATTGTTCTATTTATCTGTGTCATTGTCTCTTGTTTGAAATATTCTCTAAATAGTGAACACCATCCCCATATCTCATACTAGGGAGGGAACCTCTTTAGTTCAAATCTCTAACTTGTTTAAAGGGGTTAGTCTAACTAAACCAGAGTATCACTAAGCCAGAACCTTCTGTTCTGTGCCAGAATCTTATGCTCTGAGCCAGAACCCTTTGCTCTGATACCAAAATAAAACATCCTAATTTTTGTATGTCTTAGGGACCAAATGGTAGCATCTAGAATCAGTTTTAAGATCATTGAAGTCAAATTACACAATCTGAAATTTTACTCTATCGAGTATTGTTCATTGTATAAATTCCAGAGAAGTGATATGACTTCAAAAAAACATAATTAAATCTATAAAACTCAAAATAAAGTGGTTCAAATTTTTATACAAAGCTAACTTAATGATCTTTTAGGAAAAAATAACTCATTGACCACACCTTAACCCAATAAACGTCAGTCAACGCTCAAATTTTACTATTCATCCAGCGTCCTTCCCCTAATTCTAGCATTTTTAGTCCCAAATTTGAAAAATCATATCTCTATGTGTAAACATCCAAATGGGATGTTCTATATACAAAATTGAATCTTCTTATGTTTACTATTTACTGGTAAAATATCATACATTTATTCAATGATTTACTATTTCTAATTATAGCTCAATTGTCACTATCTCCCCATGAGTTACTGTTCACAGTGACAATTTCCAACAACTAAGTTATACATACATCAATCACATATCAATCATGCTAAATAATTATTAACTCCTCTTCATGCATGTTTATCTCCTCCATCTTGAGAACACCTACTGTAATTTGATTGATATGGAAGGGGTGAGATTTATGGGGAAATCTCAGTAGCAAACGAAAACTATACAATGTATGCAACTATATGCTTGATGTTACTATGTGTGCACTTAATGATCATGCTTGTATAATGATAACATACATGCTTGCATTTTACTTAATTATAACATATGGCCATAGCATAAAAAGAAATAGAGCATTACTTAATCATATATGCTTTACATCATCAAGGTGAGTAAACATCACATAAAACATCCAAGCAATATAAGCATACAAGTAGGTAAGTTTACTACCTAACGTGTAGCCTTTCCTCTAGCTCTTAGCCTTTGCTCTAAGGTTCCTTCTTTTCATAGGTCAGAACCTATACATAGAATAATAATATCTCCATTATTATCCTATCCAGTATAGCTCTACTTAACTCATGATTAACTTGAGGTAATACCCTTAATCTGACAATCCCCTAACTTTCTTTCTATCCACGGCTAACCTTATCAAGACAGATATTTTTCTATTTTAACTATTAAATTTATAAGAACAATCCTCTAATTATTAGTGCATGGACTATAATAAATTACTTACCTTTTTCCTAAGCTTGCCAAGTCCCTAAACTCCTTGGATTGCTCTTAACTCCGCTAGAACTCCTATTTTTTCCTTCCTTTCTTTCTTTCTCTCTTTATCTCTTTCTCTCTTCTTTCACTTGCTTTTCCTTGCTTGGTCATGAGTGAAATGGAAGGGGGTGGGCTATTTATAGGTGGAGGGAGGTGGAATGGATGGCTCAGATTAAATCGTGCTAAATGGCTCAGATCGCTTAGCTTTCTCAAGAAGCTTCGCCTGCATCATCATGATGACATCATCATTCTAAATGACTCATAAAAAATGACATCATCTATGGACACCTCACATGCTTAGGTGGCATAATGGTGGGGCCCTCAAGATACCTCACCAGCTGACTCAGTGTTTTCAGAGAATTCCAGAGTCATATCCCTGAATGAATGGCTGATATCGTGCCACGTGCCCTTAGCTTTTTCTTCTTTCCCTAGACTCATGCCATGTGGTGCCTTATGGGTCCCAAGAGGATACCTTTTATGCCACCTCATGGTTCTAGATGAGTCTAAAGATCTATCTGATCATTTTTCCCAGTTTTATATTTAACCGGGTAACTATGCTTGATTGAAAATCACTAAAATATTATTTTAATGTCACTTGGACCCACATAACTCTTGGGCCATGTTTTTAGATCCTTGGAATGCTATCTTGGCCTCTAATCGAGATCAAGCACTCTGGTAGCTTGATTCCCAAGAAACATCCCGTAGCAAATTACCAAAATGCCCTTGGTTATTATTTATTTCCTTTAATAATTCTAGGGGCATTATTACCTTTTCATACCTTACCAGAATATTTTTTGTCATTGGTCAATATCCAGATAACCTTCCTTGACTATTTAACCTTAATCAAATGACCAAAATACCTTTAACTCATTATTTAATTATTTTTTGTCATTTTTGCATTTTTTTGGACACTGGCCCCTTTGACCGATGAACCAAAATATCTTTAACTCATCATTCAGCCATAACTTGCTTACTGCTAAGTTCATAATCAGATTGCAGCATTCAAAACCTCCCGTCAAAATTTACTAAAACGTGAATAATTTTCTCTATAGAACTCCTTTTGAGGTTCTGTTAGATCCATGACATTTGGCTCCATAGGGCACACCTTCCTATAACTTTTCACTTATATCTGACATCTATAGGATCTGATAAAAATTTCAGATAAATTTTAGATTATCAGATAAATATTAGCTATCTGGAACTTCAATAAAATTCCTATATTATGCTAGATTAACTAGCATAATTTTCTTTATCTACTGATGAGTTTTGGGACTGAAATTCTTTCGAGCAGTTCTAAGCTTTTTATGGCTTAACTTTCTATAATTACAATTTTATCCCTAGAAACTTTTCATCTTTTCAATTAAGTCCCTTAATTTTTCATAATTACACATAATGACCTAAACTTTATATCTAGGTCCTTTTGGCACCATCAAACCTTTTAGACTTTTTAGTTTAGTCCATCTCTTTCTTCAAAATGACCATTATGCGCCTAGGGACTTTCACTATTTATAATTTAGTCCCTGATCTTTCACTTACTTGCTGTTTAGTCCCTGAACATCATATGTATACTTCTGGGACTTCTGCTCAACATGGCCAGGTAGCCTACCTCTTTCAAGCAACATATTAGGCTTCTATGTCTAAAAATTAGGATATGACACAAAAGGTTTGTTGAATGATCTTGCAGGATCCCAAGATGTTCTAGAAGCTGGAAGTACAATGATTGAAAAAGGGTCAAATTACTGTGACCAAAGGTCACAATCAAATGGCCTTCCTGTCACGACTAAAAATTAACCTGAGATTGACTGTGAAGTTGAGTCACGACTAAATAGCATTACAGTCATGGCACAAAACTCCAGTGACTACTTGTCACAACACGAAGATAAAGATGTCACGACTAAACATTAATCTGCTTAGGGGGAGCCTTTTTGTGACACCAAGTCACAACCAAAGAGCCTGCAGGTTGCAACAACAACTTCTAGAGACATATCCTATCAACTGGAGTCACGACGAGAGCTGAAAAGTCACGACGAGAAGCTGAAAAGTCACGACCAGACACGCAAGATGCAACTAGGAAACACCAAATTCCTTTAATTTCACACTCCACTGTTTTGGTTAAAGGGCCAATACATTCTAACTCTTCTCAACCTCATTCTCATTCTAAAATTACATCTCATACCTTAAATGATTTAATCTCAAATGATGATATAGGAATGAGAGAGTATGGTCCCAACTATGTTGCAACCGTAGACCAACGCAAACTAGGTGTAACTCCTGAAGAGACTACAATCAAGATGGAATGTCCTCATGAATCGTATGTGAACAACCTCCAAGGATCTACAAAAGGGAGTATCTCTAATTTAAATGATTCCCCCCATTTGATTCCTTCTATTGTCCAACCCCCAGAATTAGAGTTAAAAGATTTACCTTCTAACCTAAAGTATGCTTACCTTGAGCCAAACTCAAAATTGCTAGTCATAATTTTTAGTTCTTTGACTGTTAGTAAAGAGGCTAGGTTATTAAGTGTGCTTAGAAAGAATAAAGAGGCCTTGGGTTGGCAATTAGTTGATATAAAAGGGATAGATACAACAGTTTGCACCCATATGATTCTATTGAGTGAAGATTTTAAGCCAATTAAACAAAACTAAAGAAGATTAAATCCATTGATCCCTAATGTGGTTAGGAAGGAGATTAGTAAATTGTTAAAGGCAAGAATCATATATATTATTTCAGATAGTGAATAGGTATCTCCTGTGCATGTAGTGCCCAAGAAAAGTGGATTAACAGTAGTCAAGAATGAGAACGATGAATTGATACCTACTAGAGTACAAAATTCATGAAGGGTTTTTATTGATTATTCGAAGTTGAATGATTCTACTAGGAAAGATAATTTTCCCTTACCTTTTATTGATCAAATGCTTGAGAGATTAGCAGGAAAAAGCCATTATCATTTCCTAGATAGATATTCAGGATATTTTGAGATTCCAATAGACCCGAGGGACTAGGAAAAGAGAACATTTACATGCCCCTTGGTACATATGCCTATAAAAGAATGCCATTTGGTTTGTGTAATGCTTTAGGCACATTTCAGCATTGTATGCTTTCTATATTGGCTGATTTTATTGAAGAATGCATGGATGTGTTCATGGGCGATTTTACTATATATGGAAATTCTTTTGACGAGTGTCTAAAAAGCCTTGATAGCATCCTTGCTAGATGTATTGAGAAAAAATTGATATTGAACTTTGAAAAGTGCAATTTCATGGTTGATCATGGAACAGTACTTGGACATCTTATATCTAGCAAAGGTATTGAGGTGGATAAAGCAAAAATGGAAGTCATCTCCTCGTTGCCCTACCCCAAAACTTTAAAAGAACTTCGATCTTTTCTGGGGCACGTTAGATTTTTTGGAAGATTCATCAAAGAGTTTAGCAAAATTACTTTGCCACTCTCAAAACTTTTTCAAAAGGACATTGAATTTTTTTTTCTGCTAAATGCAAAAAGGCTTTTGAAAAATAGAAGGGCAAGTTAGTTTCTCTACCTATCCTAACTTTACCAAATTAGGATCTTCCTTTTGAACTATCATGTGATGCTTCCAATTATGCTTTGAGAGCTATGATAGGACAAAAGGAAGATAATATATATAGGATGATGGCTTATTCCTCTGAAACACTTGATGCTGCTCAAATTAATTATACCACTATTGAGAAAGAATTTTTCGCAATTAAAATGGCTTTGGATAATTCAAAGCATATCATGCAGCAGTTAAGTACTTGTTCCATAAGCCCTACAATTTAAGCCAAGACTTCTACGGTGGATGCTACTGCTTTAACAGAGACAAGGGGAGGACTTAATTCTGACCTTATTTGTGATTTTCCCTGATCAATCCCTTTGTCTGATTATTGTAGTAGAACCTTGGTATGCTTATTTAGTTAATTTCATTGAGACTGGACTAATCCCATCTCATTTGTCTAAGTTTCATACCCAAAAGCTCAAGAGTAAATCTAAATACTTCATTTGGGACAAGCCAGTTTTGGAAGCTTGCAATTCATGGGTTTGTGGTGGTCATTTTGGTGGGAAAAGGACTGCACGTAGGGTCCTTAAATATAGTTTTTATTGGCCTTCCCTGTTTAAAGATGCTTTTGAGTTTTGTAAGGCCTGTGATAGATGCAAAAGATTTGAGGGAATTAGCAAAAGGCATGAGATGACACAATAATCTATTCTGTTTTATGAGGTTTTTGATGTATGGGGAATAGATTTCATAGGACATTTTCTACCTTCAGTAGGATTTTGTTACATTTTATTGGCTATAGACTATTTGTCTAGGTGGGTAGAGGCCATTCCTACAAGACTAGATGATGCTCAAACAGTCTCCAAGTTTCTAAGATCTCACATATTTAGTATATTTGGAGTACCTAAAGTGCTAATCAATGATCAAGGAACCCACTTTTGTAATAAGTTAATCAATTGCTTATTGGCAAAATATGGTGTCACTTATAAAGTCTTAACCCCATACCACCCCCAAACCAATGGTCTAGCAAAGGTTTCTAATAGGGAAATTAAGCATATTCTATAAAAGATTGTTAAGCCATCCAATAAGGATTAGAATTTATGACTTTACGATGCATTATAGGCGTATATAATAGCTTTCTCTAGGAATTTCTCCTTATAGGACAGTTTTTAGGAAAGCTTGTCACATGCCTATGGAAATAGACCATAAGTCATTTTAGGCAGTGAAAGCCTACAATGAAGACCTTGTAGAAGATAGTTCAGAGAGGTTGTTGTAGATTCAGGAGTTGGAGGATATTAGATCAAATGCCTACAGTAGATCTGAAATTTATAAACAAAAAACAAAGTTAATCCACGATGCTCACATTCTGAGAAAGAGTTTTAAGGAGGGTGACAGAGTATTAAAGTACCAAGCTATGTTCATATTCAAACATGGAAAATTCAAAACTAGCTAGGACAGACCTTACATAGTTGTTAAAGTCCATGACTTTAGGATGATTGAATTGAAAGAGGAGGCGACGGGCAAAATCTTCTAGGCCAATGGGCACCATTCGAAACTTTATGAGGAACCTACTCTGCCGCCTTGAGGCCAGGTTTCCCCTTTCCTATCTCTTACCTTTTATAAATGTATCTATGCTTGACATATTGGTTTGGTGATTGGAAAAGGGTGAACTAGTAGAAGTAATAGTTAATTTTTCTGTTTGATGTTTCAGTAGGATAGCTTTTATTTTCTATTTATTCTAGGTTTCTTTCTATTTTAAACACCCCTGTTCCTGTCCATATATCATTTAGTCATTAATTGTTCCCTCTAGATCCTTCACACTTGTAGCATCCTTACTTTTATATATTTTAGGGACTAATCAGTAGCATTTAGAACCACTTACAAGACCTTGGAAGTCCATTAGCCAAATTTGGAATTTTACTCTTTCTCAGTTCACTGTTCATATGGTATTTCAGATTATGCAATGAACTTCAAAAAATCATAATTAATTTTAGAAAAATCAAAATGAAGTGGTTCAAAAATTTAAATGAAGATAACATCTTAAAATTTAAGGGAAAAATATTTTTTAGACCAAATGACTAGCCAACTAATACAGTTTATTCTTTAAAATTTACTATTCATTTGATCAAAAACTCTTGAAACAGATTCTGGTCCCTTATTTTGGAAATTCATTTCTCTTGTTATACACATCTAAATGACACATTCTACCTATGAATTTAAAGCTCTGGATGTGTGCTACATGCTCATAAAAGTTCGTGAACTAATTCCTTCATTTGCTAGGTCAAACTGAAGCCACAACAAAACTGCTTCAGGACCTACGTTTTTACCATTTCAGTTTCTTTTCTTGCATTTCCAATAATTGTTTCAGCATGCACAAGCCATCAAATAAGCTTCTCAACATTCATATACATCATGTACATATGCCATAAGTATTACAATAGTTTCATCACATAAATTGACACCTTACATGGCATTTACATACATGGACAATTTATAGTATATGCTAAAATCTCAATACTTCACTTCCTTTCTTCCATTCTTTAGCTCTTCTCCATGCATACCTTTTCTTCATGCTTGACCTAAATTGGTTGGTTATAGGAGAGTGAGATTCTAGGGAATATCAGTAGCAAACATTACCACTTAAATATGTAAGATGGATGCTAATGCATGATATGTAATTTTATTAAACTTTCTTTGATTAGTGATATGCTATCATGCTATATACTCTTACATAAAGTGCATGGCCATGGAAAATATGTTATTCACAATACATTGAACATCATTAATCATGTCACAACATCATTCAAATATCATATACATGTCAACATATAAGCATACCACATCAACCACATAAAGAGGTAAGTTCACTACCTTGCACTTAAGCTTTCCTCTTGACCTTTAGCCCTTGCTCCCTAGCTTTCCAACCATGAAGCCTTTATGTCCATCACTTCCCAACATCTTCTTGGATGTTTTGTGGTCCTAAACACATTCATATTCATCACATAACTCATTAGGACTCATGAACTCCAACCATGTTCAAGACTAACTTTGTTACACTCTTTATTGTCACAACTTTCTCTAATTTTCACTAATCCACTTGGCTCTTGAACCAATTGATGTCTTGACTTTATCCTACATAATTTCATCTTTTGAATCCATTTATGATCTTAGAATCATGAAATTCCAGCTCCTTCATGGCCTTCTGTACAAAACTGAACATAAGCATACAATTCTTTCAAAAATTCTCATTTTGATTCTAATGCTTCCCATACTTATTTCTCCACTTTATGTAACATCCTTACTTTTATACATCTTAGGTACCATTCAGTAGCATTTAGAACCACTTACAAGACCTTGGAAGTCCATTAGCCAAATCTGGAATTTTTCTCTTTCTTGAGTTACTGTTCATGTGGTATTCCAGATTATGCAACGAACTTCAAAAAATCATAATTAATTCTAGAAAACTCGAAATGAAGTGTTTCAAAAATCTAAGTGAAGATAACATCTTGAAATTTAAGGGAAAAATAATTTTCAGACCAAATGATTAACCAATTGATACAGTTTATTCATTGAAGTTTACTGTTTATTTGGTCAAAAACTCTGGAAACAGATTCTGGTCCCTTACCTTGGAAATTCATTTCTCCTTATATGCACATCCAAATGAAACATTCTACCGATGCACTTAAAGATATGGATGTGTACTACATGCTCATAAAATTTTGTGAACTAATTCCTTCATTTGCTAGGTCAAACTGAAGCCACAACAAAACTGCTTTAGGACCTACGTTTTTACCATTTCAGTTTCTTTTCTTTCATTTCCAATAATTGTTTCAGCATGCACAAGCCATCAAATAAGCTTCTTAACATTCATATACATCATGTACATATGCCATAATTATTTCAAATAGCTTCATCACATAAATACCCACCTTACATGGCATTTACATACATGGATAATTCATAGCCTATGCTAGAATCTTAATACTTCACTCTCCTTCTTCCATGCTTTAGCTCTTCTCCATGTATACATTTTCCTTCATGCTTGAGGTAAATTGGTTGGTTATGGAAGAGTGAGATTCTAGGGAATCTCAGTAGCAAACATTACCACTTAAATATGCAAGATGGATGCTAATGCATGATATGTAATTTCATTAACTTTCTTTGATTAGTGACATACCATCATGCTATCTACTTTTACATAAAGTGCATGGCCATGGAAACATGTTATTCACAATACATTCAACATCATTTATCATGTCACAACATTATTCAAATAACATATACATGTCAACACATAAGCATACCACATCAAGCACATAAAGAGATAAGTTCACTACCTTGCACTAAAGCTTTCCTCTTGATCTTTAGCATTTGCTTCCTAGCTTTCCAACCAATAAACCTTTATGCCAATCACTTCCCAACATGTTCTTGGATGTTTCAAGGTCCTAAACACATTCATATTCATCACATAATTTATTAGGACTCATGAACTCCAACTATGTTCAAGATTAACTTTGTTACCCTCTTTATTGTCATAACTTTCCCTAATATTCACTAATCCACTTGGCTCTTTAATCAATTGATGTCTTGAATTTACCCTACATAATTTCATCTTTTGAACTCATTTATGAGCTTAGAATCATGAAATTCCAGCTCCTTTATGGCCTGCTATACAGAATTGAACATAAGCATACAATTCTTTCAAAAATTCTCATTTTGATTCTAATGCTTCCCATACTTGTTTCTCCACTTTACCCCACATAACTTTTCATTTTAAAACCATTGAAACCATCAAAATCATGAAATTCCAATCACTGTTCATGCGAGTGAACAGTACCGTGAGGAATCTCAAAAACTATAACCTTGAGATTTTAATGTTTCCAAGGTTCAAAACCTTTCCAATCCTACACAAAATTATCATACAAACTCAATGGAAGCATTAAATCATTGAAATTCAACTTCCTTCCCTCATGAACAGTGAAGAACGAACAGGGCACACCATGGCAAAGTCAAGAATATCAACTTGATTCAACAACCAATCCCTTAACTAGCTTGTTTAAGCATCAATCATAAGTTTCTAACTTTAATTTCTTCTTTCCCCTTTCATCTATGGATTTTGGACAGCACCTCCCCTTAGAGAAAACTCAACTTTTCCCCATAAAAACCTTAAGTTCAAGCTCCCAAATCAAAGGAAAATAAGCTAGGAGAGATTGCTTACCTTTCATCTCTAGCTTGCTTGAACTTTGGAAACTTGAATCTTCTTTGTCTTGGCTTGAGTTTCCATTTTGTAAGAGCTTCCCCAAGGGTACATGAGCTTACGGTTCTGAACCAGAATTGAGGGGTATTTATAGCCAAAATCCAAGAAAAATGAATGGCCAAGATTGATTTGGTTACTATTTGATCTAAAGGCCCACATTTAATCTTGGATTTAACTTTTTCATAAAATAATAATTATGACATCATGTGGGACCCATCAAGGGACACCTCAAGGGGTTAGGTGGCGTGCTCATAGTGTAAGGAACCTTCTGGAGAAATTTCAGTCCAATCCGGTACCGATCAGTGCAGTTTCACAACAACCAGACTGTGTTCTGTTCCTAATTTTTTATAATATACCAGGATATGCATTCTATCCTGAAAATTAATGTCTAGGCTTCTCATACCATTGAAAATGTTATATTGAGTATTTATCTGCCATCCATCCCTTGGAAAATGACTAAAATACCCTTGGTGTCCTTTCTTCCACTGTACTGACCCTAAGGGCATAATTGTCATTTCACCCCTTCTTGTACTGCCTCAGGGCATATATTAACTCTATATAATCATATTTATACTATGTCCCACATTTTTGGCCTGTCCAGAATGACCAAAATGACCTCCATCCATCACTGGTATAGTATGGGCATCTAGGGATATTTTCGTAATTTCACACTTATCCTGGACTGCTCTGTACTCTGGCCCACTTAACTGTCTAGTCATCATATTGGGCCTACTATGGTGCCATTTGGGCCTTGGTTTGGGCTCATTGCCTTTATGCCCTTTATTGCACAAATCCCAAGACACCTTTCCTTATCCTATTTATCGGGTATTCTATTTTACCATAAAATCCCGTAAGAATTCTACAGGATTCCTTTTCTGACTCTGTCAGTTTGATAAATTCATATATTAAATATAAGAATTTACGGTAAAGTTTCATCTGATTCTGAGATATGAAAAATACTGCAATAATTCCTGCTGACTTCAGAAATTTATATCAATTAATCGAGATCTCAAATCAAAATTCTGTGTTGCGTTAAACTGACTAGAATAATTATGTCTATCTACTGGTAAAATTTGAGTCTGATCTGATTTTGGGCATTTTTGGCCTGTTTTGGCTCAACTTTTCCATAATTACATTTGGGTCCCTGACTTTTTGCTTAATTATATTTAGGTCCCTAAAATTTTGGAAATTACCACTTTTGGCCCAAATATTGTTTCTACTTTAACTTTTGGCCATTAACCTTTTCTAATTTTCATTTTAGTCCTTCTCCTTCTTCAGGACTCATATAACCTTTATCATTCCTTCTTATATTCGTAATAATCCTTTCTAAACCTCTTGCCACTATCAATACTATATAGATAGGGAAAAATTAGGATATGAAACTTTACCCCACACAATTTTTTATTTTAAAACCATTGGAACCATCAAAACCATGAAATTCGAATCACTGTTCATGTGAGTGAACCATAACAGTAAGGAATCTCAAAGACTACAACCTTGAGATTTTAATGTTTCCAAGGTTCAAAACCTTTCCAATCCTACACAAAATCATCATATAAACTCAATGGAAGCATTAAATCATTGAAATTCCATTTCCTTCCCTCATGAAAAGTGTATACTGAACAAGGCACACCATGGCAAAGTCAAGAATATCAACTTGATTCAACAACCAATCACTTAACTAGCTTGTTTAAGCTTCAATCATAAGTTTCTAACTTTAATTTATTCTTTCCCCTTTCATCTATGGTTTTTGGGCTGCACCTCCCCTTAGATAAAACTCAAATTTTCTCCCATTAAAACCCTAAGTTCAAGCTCCCAAATCAAAGGAAAATAAGCTATGACAGATTGCTTACCTTTAATCTCTAGCTTGCTTGAACTTTGGTACCTTGAATCTTCTTTGTCTTGGCTTGATTTTTCATTTTGCAAGAGTTTCCCCAAGGTATCCATGGGTCACGATTTTCTGCAGAAATGAAGGGAGTATTTATAGAAAAATCTTGGTGGAAATCAATGGCCAAGATTAATTTGGTTACTATTTGATCCAAAGGCTCACATTTAATCTTGGATTTTACTTTTTCATAAAGCAAATTGTGACATCATCATGACATCACAAGGGACACCTCAAGGGACACTTCATGGGCTTATGTGGTGAAATCTTAGGGAGAGGAAGCTTTTGGAAAAATTTTAGTCTAATCCGGTACCGATCGGAGCAGTTTCACAGTAACCGGATTATTTTCTATTCCTAATTTTTTTATAATATACCAGGATATGTATTCTGTCCTGGAAATCAATGTCTAGGCTCCTCATACCATTGACAATGATATATTGAATATTCATCTGCCATCTATTTCTTAGAAAATGACCAAAATACCCTTGGTGTCATTTCTTGCACTGTACTAACCCTAAGGGCATAATTGTCATTTCACCCCTCTTTGTACAGCCTCAGGGCATATACTGGCTCAACTAATTATATTTATTCCATGTGCCATATTTTTAGCCTATTCCAGATGACCAAAATGCCCTCAATCCATCACTGGTACAATCTAGGCATCCAGGGGCATTTTCATAATTTCGCACCTTTTCTGAACACTGGCCCCTTCTACTGATGAACTTGTACCTTGGGTTTTGGGCCCTTCTTAGCATCATCATGGGCATATATATGAGGTCATCTGATCTCATTCTATCTAGGCTCACATACCGACAAGTTCCATTATCGGATTACGGGTGTTATCAAACTCCCGTCAAAATTCACTATTATGGGAATAACTTTTTATACCAGACTTCTTCTGGGGTTCTGTCATATTCATAACATCTGACACTGTAGGGCACACTTTCCTATAATTCCCCCACTTATATCTGATGTCTATAGAATATGATAAAAATTCAGATAAATTTTAGGCTATCAGATAAGTTTCTACTATTTGGAGCCATAATAAAATTTCTATATCATGCTAGATTAACCAGCGTAACTTCCTCTATTTGCTGATGGAATATGGGACTGAAAAACTTCTGGGCAGTTATAACCCTTTCTAGGCTGATCTTTCTATAATTACAATTTTGCCCTTGAACTTTTTACTTAATTACATTTAAGTCCCTAAACTTTTGAAAATTACTACTTTTGGCCCAACTTTTGTTTCTACTTTAACTTTTGGCCTTTAAAATTTTCTAATTTTTATTTAGGTCCCTTTCTTCCTTCAAGACTCATTTAACTTTTATCATTTCTTCTGATTATCATCATAATCCTTTCCAAACCTCTTTCCTCTATCAGTATTATACAGATAGGAAAAAAATCAGGATATGACAACACTAACATGCATGATCTTAGCTTACCCATCTTGTCATCTCCGCCTTACTAGTATTGCTTTGCATGACCTAAATGTGACTATGTGCTGAATTGTTAATTTGCATTGAGTGATTAGGCTACCTGTTTCTTATAGCTATATTTGATTGGTTTTGCAAAGTGATTGTGATCTTTTATGCTTTAGTTCTGGTAACAGTGAGGACACTGTCAAGTTTAAGTGTAGGGGAGATGTCTTTGATTTTGTGCTACTCAATATTTGCTTTTGTTCTCTCAATGTGACATTCTTCGAGTAATCTAATTTTTCATCACAAAATTTTTGTTTTTGATCTTAATGTGTGATAAATTGCTGAAAATTGGATCTTCGCTTTAAACTTTGTTGATAACTGGAAAGGTTTTAGCATGAAAAATCATTTTGGGACTTTGACAATTATCACTCAGTAGTCTCTGTGAAATATGGTCACGACATACTAGCTTTTAGGTCATGACCTGTAATGAAACTTTGGACTTTATATGCGCTCTTTGACCTACGGTCGCGACCTATATACATAGTGGTCGCGACAATGACTCCTTGTTGATTTGAGTCATGACATGAGTACATACATGGTCGCCACTATTCCTCTCTGTGTGTTTACGTCACAAAAGATATATTATGTGGACACGACTAAATGTTTTGAAAGTCCTGAGCATGCACCCCTGTGACAAGTGGTCACGACCGTCACTGTTCTATGTCATGACCAATGTTTGAAAATTGTCCAACTACCTTCTGTTTGCCTTGTGTAAAGCTGTATAGAAGGATCCCTTTTGAACTACTGAGATTCTTTCACAAATGATTCATTGTTCACTTATTTCAAAACCTTTTTATCTCCTAGAAATCACTACCCCACTTAATTTTTTTTGGAAAATCTTGGAAATTGAATTTGAAAACAATTAAGCTTTTCCTGTTACATTGGATTATCACATGGTTCTAAGTGATTACTTTGAAAATTGAAATCATTGTTTAGAGGGTTTTCAGTTGTGATAAGTATTTTAATGCCTAGTGAATGATGAACATTGTTTGAGACTTTAGCTTATGAGCAATCTAGATCAAAACCTTTGTTGGAAGGATTCTTTTCCTTAAATTCTATATTTAGTGATTATTCAATTGGTTTATATTCTCTTGAACTTGTCTTGGCTCTGAGTTTAGAATTACTTGCGTATTTATGAATTGAACATGATAGAGGCATTCTTTCTAAACCTTTTTTTATCCCAAATACAAGCCCACTACATATTACATCTTTAGTCACCCCTCTTGAGCCCATCACTTTTTCTTTTCATCATTCCTAGAGAAAGTCATATGTGCATAAACATCATCTTGAAATAAAATTTTAGTCATGTCACAAATTCATTATGGTTATCTTATTGTGCTGCAGCTTCCGTGAATGAGGTGCCAAACAAAAGAAGAAGAGAAAAGAAACATATTTCACTGAAAAAAGAGAGAAAGTGCTAGAAAAAGAAAACAACTCTTATTAGCACGATTACCATAGCTACATCCCTAGAGACATGAATTCATGCTACATATTTATTGTCAAATGCATATAGTACTTTCTATTCTTCATATTCCATTCCATGTGTCCCACCTCCATCATTTACACCCTAAAAAACCTCTTGATTCTTTTCATAAGTGTTATGTAGTTGCTGAGATTTAGAGCCATTACAAGCATATGGTAGGGTGTTTTCCAACTTGAATTTGAGTGAAAGAGCCCTAATAATGAGAGGAAATAGAGAAATAAACACTTAACCTGTGAGGGGATCAATTGCACTCATGCAGTTGAAGTTAATTTCACTTAGTAGTTGATTGCTTGGCATTGCTCACATTATCACCTTTACATTCCTAAAAGATGACGACTTATTTGTTCTCAGGGGTACACTATGGACTATGTTGTTATATTGAATTTAACATGTTGTTCTAGGTGTGATTCATTTCTTTGTCCAGGAGTACAAAGGTTCAAGTGTGGGGAATTGATAAGACACACTTTGTATATGGTTTTTGTGACATTTTTAAGAACTTTATAACAACTTTACCATCATTTTATGCCTTAAATTGTACTTTTATGGTAATACATGATTGTGTGTGGCAATGTGCTAATTAAAGGGTAAAATGGTAAATTAACTCTTCCAAACTACATATTACAGGTATTTTGGAAGAGAGCAAGGACTAGGAAAGAAATCACAAGTCAATAAAAGTGAAAACACACTCCTACATATTTTAGTCGTGATCAAAGAGTCCTCTAGTCACCACCAAAACATGGATTTGGTCGGGAATAAAATGTGAAATCTCTGTAACTATACGTTTTGAATTAGGTTATGCAGAAATAAAAGGGGAGGAAGGTTGTCATCAACGTAGAGGCTGGGTTTTGACCTGATTAGGCTAAGAAGTAGTACTCTCACACTCTAATCACTTTCTCCACCTCTTCCATCATTCTACTCCTGTCCACAGATTTCTCCACCTCTCTACACCATCAATATACCATCTTTTCACTATTTCTTCATAGCATCTCATCTGAAATGCGATTGCGATATAACAGGAGTCATAAGAGGCTAAACCTTTAGCCTCTTGGTGATGAATCAGATATCTTAAGCTCATGGACTCAAACAGGGAGTTTCTTTTATTCTAATTTGCATCTTATCATCTTATGATTGTTGCTAGATCTAGGGTTTTTATCTTATGAGCAAATTTTGAATATCGATTTATCATTCTCATATTAGACTTGTAATTGAATTCGGATGATTTAAACGTTTGTTTTTAATAGAATATTTCAGTTTGAATTTTAAGAGAGTAGGTTAATGTCAGCGATCGTTGTTAATTAATTCATTACTTGAAATCTAGGGTTTTCAATCAATGACTATTCGAGGGTATTTTCATCATCTAAATTCGATTTACAAGCTAAGTGGTTTATGACAGTTCACTAATAGTTCTTAGACCAGCTTTGATCCAAGGGGTTTAAAGAAAATTAGGGTGCTGGACCCAATCTATCGATTGAGGTTTTCTTTGAGACTTAGTGATTTCTAAACTCCAATTTTAAATGTGAGAACAAGTATAGATATGTTTTCATCATCAAGAGTCTTTCATAGCATATTTCTCAACTAAACCAACTCATTTTTATCATAAACAAAAATCCAAAAATATTTATCTCTCTACACCCTACTTTTATTGCATCAATATCTACAAAACCCAAAACCATTTTATCGTTGCTCAGGTTTTTCATTGATTTTGACATCCAATCTACTAGGTTTCCACATAAAAGGCTCCTCAAAAATAATGATAGGGTTCTACCTTATACTACATTATATTCGGTGCAATAAACTTTATTTTGATGGATTATACCATGACAATCTGACCTCATCACTCCCCTTGTCTCTGTTAGTAATATATTTATATGATCTGCAATGTGGTTCATATTTCCAGCTTGATCCCTCACTTCTATGTTGAACTCTTGAAGCAGTAGCATCCATTGTAGAAGTTTTGGCTTATATTGAGGTTTATGGAATAGGTACTTGACTACTGTATGATTTGTGTAAACAATAACTCTGGCGTTAATGAGATATGCTCTAAATTTATCTAAAGCCATTACAATTGCAAATAATTCTTTCTCAGTAGTAGTATAATTAATTTGAGCATCATAAAGTGTTTTATCACCCTAGAAAACTTACCTTCCTTTTGTCCGATCATAGCTCCTACAGCATATTTGGAAGCATTATATGATAGTTCAAAAGGAAGATCCCAATATGGTGAAGTTAGGATAGGTGGAGAAACTAACCTATCCTTCAATTTTTCAAAACCCTTTTTGCAATCAATAGAAAAAACAAATTCAGTATCTTTTTGAAAAAGCTTTGAGAGTGGCAAAGCAATTTTACTAAAGTCTTTAATGAATCTTCAATAAAATCCAACGTGCCCTAGAAAAGATCAAAGTTCCTTTAAAGTTGTGGGGTAGGGTAACGAGGAAATAACTTCAAATTTTGCTTTATCCACCTCAATTCCCTTGCTAGATATAAGATGTCCAAATACTATTCTATGATCAACCATGAAATGGCACTTTTCAAAGTTCAAAACTATTTTTTTCTTAATACATCTAGCAAGGATGCTATCAAAGCTCTATAAACACTCATCAAAAGAATTTCCATATACAATAAACTCATCTATGAACACATCCATGCATTTTTCAATGAAATCAGCAAATATATAAAGCATACAATGTTGAAATGTGCCCGGAGTATTACACAAACCAAATGGCATTCTTTTATAGGCATGTGTACCAAAGGGGCATGTAAATATGATCTTCTCTTGGTCCCTCGGATCTATTGGAATATGGAAATATCCTGAATACTCATCTAAGAAGTAATAATGGCTTTTCCCTGCTAATCTCTCAAGCATTTGGTCAATAAAAGGCAAGGGAAAATGATCTTTCCTAGTATAATCGTTCAACTTCCCATAATCAATACAAACCCTCCATGAATTTTGCACTCTAGTAGGTATCAATTCATTATTCTCATTTTTTACCACTGTCAGTCCACTCTTTTTAGGCACCACATACAAAGGAGATACCCATTCACTATCTGAAATAGTATATATGATTCCTGCCTTTAACAATTTACTAATCTCCTTCCTAACCACATTAGAGATCAATAGATTTAATCTTCTTTGGGGTTGTTTAATTGGCCTGGAATCTTCACTAAGTAAAATCCTATGAGTGTAAACAGTTGCATCTATCCCTTTTATATCAGTTAATTACTAACCCAATGCCTCTCTATTCTTTTTAAGCTCACTTAATAACCTAGACTCGTCACTATCAGTTAAAGAACTAGAAATTATTACTAGTAATTTCAAGTCTGGCTCAAGGTAAGCATACTTTAGGTTAGAACATAAATCTTTTAACTCTAATTATGGGGCTTGGATAATAGAAGGGATCAAATGGGAAAAATCATTTAAATTAGAAATATTCCCTTTTGTAGATCCTTGGAGGTTGCTCATATTCAGCTCATTAGGACATTCCATCTTCCCTGTAATCTCATCAGGAGTTACACTAAGCTTAAGTTAGTTTACAGTTGTAACAGAGTTGAGATTAGTTTGTTTCACTCCTACATCATTATTGGAGATCAAATCATTTAAGAATCTTAAAGTATGAGAGGTAATTAGTGAATGTGAGTGAGGGTAAGTAGAGTTAGAACATATTGGCCCTTTACCCAAAATAGCATAATGTGGAACTGAAGGAATATAAGATTCATTGGCTGTGTTTGCCATTTCTGGTTGTGACATCTCAGGATTATCTTCAACTTCTCATCAATAGTCAAATTGACAGTAAGTGTCTCTAAAATGTTTAGTCAAGATGTAATCATCATTTAGCTGCAACTTAGGATCTTAGAGAGTCTATTCCTCAGCATCCTCATGTTTACTCGTGACTTCATCATCTACACGTCGTGACTTAACATCTTGGGAGTTATTTGTCATGATCAAACAGTGAACCTGTCGTGACTCTGTTACATAGAGAGTCTATTCCTCAGCAGGTTCATATCTGGTCGTGACATTGAGGTCTTAACGTCATGACTTGTGGTGACAAAAACTCAACCCCTCTTTGTTTATTCCACTTTCAGTTTCCACAATGTCTTGTGTTCCTGTAAAATCACTCACAAATTCCTTTCCAAAAATATTTTCACTAGAGAATGATGAAATTGTATCAAAGTTAAATGGGAATGAGAAATCTTTGGAAACTGAAAGCAAGCTATTCACATCAAAATAGTGAAAATGCGATGCATTGCTTTCATAAGAGCAAGAAAAAGAATAAATAGAGGAAAGAGATTCAAAATAGTTATCATAAGCACTCAAAGATGAATGAATTTGCATCTTTATGCTCTTGAAATGCTTTATGGGAAATCTAGGAATTATGCAACAGAGGATCATACTCATTGTGCAAATTCAATTCATGCTTATCCCTAGTTTCTTTAACAGCATAATCGATGACATTCAACCCAACAAAAGTAGAATTATCAAAAGGATATTTCATTGCTTCATTCATATTGAAAGTCACTACATGTCCTTAAACTTCCATTGTAATAAAACTATGCTTTATACTAATAATTGTCTTAGAAGTTTTAAGGAAAGATCTACCTAGGATCAAAGTGCTCTCATTCACTAGTTCATTAGACATGACCAGAACATAAAAATCAACTGGGAAAGTTAAATCCTTAAAATATACTAGAATATCCTCTAGAATTCCCTTAGGGTACCTAATTGATCTATCAACTAATTGGAGCACTATACTTGTGTCTCTACAATTGTTAATACCTAAGGCTAAGTATACTGACCAAGCCATTACATTAATGGTAGCCCCTAGATATAATAATGCTCACTTAATATGAACCTTTCCTATAGTGCATGGGATTGTGTAAGATCCTGGGTCATAGCACTTAACCGGTAATTCAGCCTTAAAAAGTGATGACACATTAGCACTCACCTGAATTCTCTTAAGGGGCCTAAACTTTTTCTTATCAGCACACGACAATTTTAAAAAATTAGCATATTTAGGATTTCTTTTGAGGAATTGAACAACAGAGATATTTAATTCTAACTTATTGAAGAGATTGAAAGCATCTTTTGTAAATTTAGAATCAATCTTTTTCTTTCCAACAAAAATAATATTTAGGAAAAAGGAGACCTTTATACTTACCTCCTTACTTGTATGCATAGAGGCTCCTTGCTTGCTCGACTTGGCCTTCTCCTCAATTTGTTTTCCCTTGTATACTGGACTTGAAATTGTCACTTCCTCTTCTTGCTTGTGTTTCCTCTTGTGCTTGTGAGTTCTCCTCTTGGGTTACCTTCTTGATCAAGAGCTATTGTTCTCTAGTACTCCCTGATTTCCCAATCTTCATATGTGATATTGCTAAATTTTCAACTTTAAAATCTTCCATATCCTCCCTTATTGTTTCATCTACCTTAAATTGGACTTCTCTCCCACTTCTGAGTTATATGGCATTCAGACCCTTCAGATTAATGACATTATTCGAAGGTATACTGCTATTGCTCTTCGTTTAGATGTTACTCACTATATTGGCAACTTGAGTTAAATGACTGGTAATATCTGTAAGGAATTGGAAGACACGCAGCGGAAATAAACTTTAAAAATTTTCCATTCCTTGCCAGGATCTGCCGTATGTGTTTAAGTCAAGTGGAAAGAATCATTACCCTTAGTGTTGCTCAGCGAATTTCACAGCTTCTCTACGTGGGTGGTGATCTCTTTCTGATCGCAAGAAATCGACGGAGTGTTCCTCAGCGACCTTCACAGATTCTCTCCGCGGACGGTGGTCTCTTTCCGATCACAAGAAGTCGACGCCTCAGGTCGGCTTCCTCTACTGGTATCCACACGAACAGCGTTCCAACCACGAACGACGTGCTAGCGTCTCCTGTCCCTCCAAGGCTTTCACAAGTCTCCGTCTCTATTTCGGCAGTTTCTTGTCTGCAAACCTTTTGCAGATTCCGTTCGGCCTTTTGTGTTCTGTGTTATTTTCAAACGTAGCTCCTCCAATCAGATATAGAGGATGCTATGCGTTTTTCCACTTGACCTAATTGGATTTTGGAGTTAATCTTATATTAATTCCGAATTGATACAATATCATATATTGTATAATTTTATAAGAAACTAATTAAATAAAATAATATTAAATCCGTCCCACAGATTTAATTACTTATTTATTTAACTTTAAATAAAGATGAGACTGAGTTATATTTGATTTATTCCCATAAATCAAATTTGAGATATCCTATCAATTTAAATTTCGAATTTCAAACGTGATAGAGATTTAATTTATCCTTATAAATTAAATCTTATAAATATCTCTTATATGAGATATCCTATCAATTTGAATTTCGAATTTCAAACGTGATAGAGATTTAATTTATCCTTATAAATTAAATCTTATAAATATCTCTTATATGAGATATCCTATCAATTTGAATTTCGAATTTCAAACGTGATAGAGATTTAATTTATCCTTATAAATTAAATCTTATATATCTCATATATATAATATATATATATATATACGAATTTATATATATACGAATATAAATAAATATATATACATTCACCTGGATCTTTCATTGAATCTGGACATGTCTTAGATTCAATGAATCTGGACATCATAGCTCGTGTTGGGCTATTTTGTGTGCGACCCTGTAGGCCCATATGAAGTTGGCAGTGGGCCATTTGCTATACTAGCCCACAAGTCGCAAGCGGTCTCTAGCAAGACATAACAACTACCCAAATCATATGAGGATCGATAAACGATGTAACCTTTTATACAACCATATCATGTCCCTTCTGTCACGCGATATTTTGGTCATGGATGAGGCATGGATAATGTCATCCTCCTATTCCCGACCGTTACTTTCTCGATCCCTGAGTAGTCTGACTATAGAAATGGAACTACCTTTCCATTACAGTATGGCCATACATTTCTCAGACTCACTCATCGAGGGGCCCAGTAATATCTCTCCACGAATGTGAGGGACAAATTCCATCTTGACCATTCACATTCCTCCGCATGAAAAACCACTAAGCCCGAACATAGTCTTTATAATCACTCGGTCAAAAGTGACTTTTGACTAGGTCAAAGCTGAGCGTTTTGTCATGTAGGAATCCATGATGATCTCAGGTCAAAGGGCATATTGACATGGTTTGTATATGAGAGAAGCTTATGACGTTACCCATGCAGTTCTCTCATAGCGGGTCGGTCCAACACCCTGTACTCTTACATGTGCTTATGACTTTGATTTATATCTCTATACATCTTCAAAGTCATACTGGTCTTATTTCATCTGTGCTCCCACATAGATGATCGACCAGGGACATTTAGGATAATATCATGAATTATCCAAGGATGGTCATCATAGTAAACATGCAAATAATATGATAACTCAATTAATAAATTCATAAATCAATAATGTTCATAAGACAATGATTGGCCCCTAGGGCATGATTTCCAACAACCTCCCACTTGCACTAGGTACAATCATTAATTTGACTAATTCCCATTGACCTAACATGACGCTCATGCTTTGCCTGCACAAGCGGCTTTGTTAGAGGATCAGCAACATTATCTTCTCCTGCTACTTTGCATATTTTTATATCACCTCTATCGTTGATTTCTCTGATGAGATGAAATCGCCTGAGTATATGCTTGGTCCTTTGATGTGACCTAGGCTCTTTGGCCTGTGCAATAGCACCGCTATTGTCACAGAGCAAAGTTATTGGATCTGAGATGGTAGGTATCACCCCTAGTTCTGTGATGAACTTCCTGATCCAAACGGCTTCCTTAGCTGCATCAGATGCTGCTATATACTCAGCTTCCGTTGCAGAATCTGCTACAGTGCCCTGCTTAGAGCTCTTCCAGCTTACTGCTCCATTATTGAGGAGGAATATGTATCCAGACTGTGATTTTTGGTCGTCCTGGTCAGTTTGGAAACTCGCATCTGTGTAACCAGTTACACAGAGCTCATCATCCAATCCACCATAGACCAAGAATAAGTCCTTAGTCCTTCTTAAGTACTTAAGGATATTCTTGACAGCAGTCCAATGGCCCTCACCAGGGTCCTGTTGGTATCTGCTAGTCATACTTAAGGCAAACGAGACATCCGGTCGAGTACATAACATGGCGTACATGATAGATCCTATGGCCGAGGCATATGGAACCTTACTCATGCGACCTCGCTGATCAGATGTACTAGGACACAGATCTTTGCTGAGGTGAGTACCATGAGACATGGGTATGAAACCCCTCTTTGTTTCGTGCATACTGAACCTATGCAGTATTTTGTCTATGTATGTACTCTGACTGAGTCCTAGAAGTCTTTTAGATCTATCTCTATAGATCCTGATTCCTAGGATGTAGGTGGCTTCACCCAAGTCTTTCATCGAGAAAGACTTTCCTAACCAAGACTTGACAATCTGCAAGGTAGGAATGTCATTCCCAATAAGTAGGATGTCATCGACATAGAGTACCAAAAACACAACTGTGCTCCCACTAACCTTCTTGTACACACAAGGTTCATCAATGTTTTGAAGAAATCCAAACTCTTTGATTACTTCATCAAAACGATGATTCCAACTCCGAGAGGCTTGCTTTAGTCCATAAATGGACTTTTGAAGCTTGCACACTTTACCAGAGTCCTCGGAACGCACAAACCCTTCAGGTTGTGTCATGTACACATCCTCAAGGAGCTTTCCATTAAGGAAGGCTGTCTTGACGTCCATCTGCCATATTTCATAGTCATAATATGCTGCAATAGCAAAGAGGATTCTGATTGATTTGGCCATTGCTACTGGGGAAAAGGTCTCATCATAGTCCACACCATGAGTTTGAGTAAAACCTTTTGCAACCAGTCGTGCCTTGAAGACATTTACATTGCCATCCATGTCAGTTTTCTCTTTGAAAACCCACTTGCACCCGACGGTTTTTACACCTTCAGGCGGGTCGACTAAGGTCCAAACCTTATTGTCGTACATGGATTGCATCTCAGACTTCATGGCACTAAGCCATTTTTCGGAGTTTGGTCCCACTATAGCTTCTCGATAGGTAGTCGGCTCATTATGCTCAATGAGCAACACATCACGACTATCAGAAATCAGAAATCCATATCTCTGAGGCTGAAGTCGTGTCCTATTAGACTTTCGTGGACCTTGCGTGACTTGAGGAGTCTCAACAACTTGTTGTGAGTCTTCTCTATTTTCCATCTGCAGTTCTGTGGTGTCTTGTAGCTCTCGAACTTCTTCGAGTTGTACCTTACTCCCACTGGTTCTTTTAGAGATAAATTCTCGTTCAAGAAAGATACCATTTCTGACAACAAACACTTTGTTATCAGCAGGGTTGTAGACGTAATATCCCTTGGTTTCCTTAGGATATCCCACAAAAAGGCATTTTGAGGATTTGGGCGCTAATTTGTCTGAGGCTTGTTGCTTAACATAGACCTCGCATCCCCAAATCTTGAGGAAAGACAAACTAGGCGTCCTCCCAGTCCATATCTCATACGGAGTCTTTTCGATTGCCTTAGATGGAACACGATTGAGTGTGAACGCAGCTGTCTCTAGGGCATAGCCCCAAAAGGAGGGCGGAAGATCTGTTCGACTCATCATGGATCGAACCATATCTAATAGTGTTCGATTTCTCCGTTCAGAAACGCCATTCCATTGTGGTGTCCCTGGAGGAGTCAATTGTGAGAGTGTCCCACAATTCCTAAGATGATCTATGAACTCTTGGCTCAAATATTCACCACCCCGATCAGATCGAAGGGCTTTAATTGTTTTGCCAAGCTGGTTTTGTACTTCATTTTGAAATATCTTGAACTTTTCAAAAGATTCAGATTTATGTTTCATTAGATAGATGTACCCATATCTGCTGAAATCATCTATGAATGTTATAAAGTACGAATAACCTCCTCTGGCATTTGTGTTCATCGGTCCACACACATCTGTATGTATGAGGCCCAATAAATCAGTGGCCCTCTCACTGTGCCCAGTGAAAGGTGACTTTGTCATCTTTCCTAACAAGCAAGACTCGCAAGTGTCATATGATTCAAAATCAAATGAGTTTAGAAATCCATCTTGATGGAGTTTAGAAATGCGTTTCTCATTTATGTGGCCCAGACGACAGTGCCAGAGGTATGTGGGATTCAAATCGTTTGGTTTGACCCTTTTGGCGGTTACGTTATAGATATTTCCATGATTGGGTTGTTCCAAATTTAATATGTAATGATCAACATGCAAATCACCATGAGCATATAAAACATCATTACGATAAATAGAACATCTACTATTCCCAGCAATGGAAGTGAAACCTTCCTTATCCAAATAAGAAAGTGAAACAATGTTACTACTTAAAGCAGGAACATAATAGCAATTGTTCAAAACTAACAAAAGCCCAGTGGGCAGAACTAATTCATAAGTGCCTACAGCTAACGCAGCAACCCTTGCTCTGTTTCCAACTCGTAGGTCAACTTCACCCCTTTTCAGCTTCCTACTGTCCTTTAGTCCCTGCACATTCGTACAAATGTGAGAACCACATGCAGTATCTAATACCCATGAGGTGGAAGTAGAAAGATGAATGTCTATAACATAAATACCTGAAGCGATAGCCCCGCTATCCTTCTTGTTCTTTTTCAGATCTTCGAGGTAGAGTTTGCAATTCCTCTTCCAATGACCCAGTTCATTGCAGAAGAAGCAGACTCCTTCCTTCGGAGGCTTTGCCTTCTTTGGTGCAGGCTTGGTTTCGGGCTTGCCTGACTCTTTGGTCTTACCTGATGAGCCATGACCCTTCCCCTTGCCTTTGCCTTTCTTTTTCGTACCCTTTCCCTTTTGAACCATCAAAACACTACTGGGTTTCTTCTTAAGACTCGGCTCAGCAGTTTTAAGCATCCCATGCAGTTCAGAAATAGATTTCTCCATGTTGTTCATGTTGTAGTTCATAACAAACTGGTCATAACTTTCCGGGAGTGAGTTTAAGATCAAATCTGTAGCTAACTCCTGGCTCATGGGAAATCCAAGCCGTTCAAGGTGATCAATGTACCCTTTCATCTTTAAGACATGAGCACTGACTGATGCACCTTCAGCCATCTTGCAGGAATGTAAGGCCTTAGTGGTCTCATACCTCTCTTGCCTTGCCTGTTGCTGGAACATTTCCTTGAGATGCACAATCATCTCATAAGCCTCCATGTGTTCCAGATCTCTTTGGAGCTCCGGAACCATGGTGGCTAGCATCAAGCATCCCACATCGACAGAGTCTTCCTTATGCTTCATATAAGCATCTCTCTGAGCTCTGGGAGCATTGGCGGCTGGCTCCTCAGGAATGGGTTGATCTAGGACATGCGCCTTTCTTTCCTGCTTGAGAACAATTCTCAAGTTCCTAAACCAGTCAAGAAAGTTTGTCCCATTGAGTTTGTCCTTCTCAAGGACAGATCGCAGCGATAATGTAGCAGTATTACTAGTCGTCATGATTCTACAATTAAAATATGCAATGTAATTAGTAATCTCCCACTAAATAAACAACCCTCAATGCAATAGTTAGTGGGCTAAGATCCATATTTGGCTCAAACTTAAGTCCGCTTTGGCAGGACGCTTAGATTAAGTTATTTAGGTAGGTAACACCTTTACCAATTACATCAAATGTAACTCTTAGATATTCATGGGATCCTATCATCATATGATCTGGCATGTTCTAATCCCATCTAATGCCTTGAGATCCAAAACCGTTTTGTTAATCTCAATTAAGTCAAACAATAATGAACCTATGAGAGTAGCACCATTACTCTTTGCTTATCTCCCCAAGATAACTCAAAAGCACCCACTTTGGTGGAGTCCACAATTGAGCGATCAAGGTTTTGACAAGTGTTCATAAATTGACAGCATTATGACTTAAGATTTCTTTTAGAGGGCTTAATTAACTATCTGTTTTTATGAGGATGCATGTATCCCAGTTTGTAACTCATACAAGTAATATGCATGTGCTGATCTAATCATAAGATGCATAATTCAAACGTGATACAATATGGCTCACCTATCCTAAGTCCCCTCAAGCCAATGAGAGGAGCTCTCTAGTAAGAAAAGAGAAATTACATATCGAAACCTCTTTTAACATTCGAGGGGAGTGAGATGAGAGGAGAAGGTACATTGAGAGTATATAGAGGAAGGCACGACACGCAGGCCGTATTTTTAAAAATTACAACACTTGCAATCTAGAGCCATATTGTTCACCATACCCAAACATTCAAGAATCAATATTCAGATCTAATCGAAGGGCAAAAAAACATTTACAAAGTAACATTTGTTACGGTTATGTTGCGCTACGAACAGGTAGCTACGGCGGTCCCGCTAGCCGGTTAGCGGGCGGCTGTCCCGCTAGCCGGTTAGCGGGCGGGGTCTCTGGGGCAGCGCCCCGGAAGAAATTTTTTTTTTTTGTTTTGTTTCATAAATAATCACGAATCTGAATTCGGTTTTCACAAATAATCACAAATTCGAATTCGGTTTTCTTAGACCCCATCTATGCGGATTGATCAAATCAAAAAGCATCACCACCGATTTCAATTTCCTTTTAGATTCCTTTTATGTCATACACAACAAGGATTCCATATATGTCACACATACAACGCTTATTATATGATCGGCTACTACTAACATATATCATATAAATCACAAATCAAGCCTAGCTTAAACACAAAACGGCATGGCTTTGATACCACTGTAAGGAATTGGAAGACACGCAGCGGAAATAAACTTTAAAAATTTTCCATTCCTTGCCAGGATCTGCCGTATGTGTTTAAGTCAAGTGGAAAGAATCATTACCCTTAGTGTTGCTCAGCGAATTTCACAGCTTCTCTACGTGGGTGGTGATCTCTTTCTGATCGCAAGAAATCGACGGAGTGTTCCTCAGCGACCTTCACAGATTCTCTCCGCGGACGGTGGTCTCTTTCCGATCACAAGAAGTCGACGCCTCAGGTCGGCTTCCTCTACTGGTATCCACACGAACAGCGTTCCAACCACGAACGACGTGCTAGCGTCTCCTGTCCCTCCAAGGCTTTCACAAGTCTCCGTCTCTATTTCGGCAGTTTCTTGTCTGCAAACCTTTTGCAGATTCCGTTCGGCCTTTTGTGTTCTGTGTTATTTTCAAACGTAGCTCCTCCAATCAGATATAGAGGATGCTATGCGTTTTTCCACTTGACCTAATTGGATTTTGGAGTTAATCTTATATTAATTCCGAATTGATACAATATCATATATTGTATAATTTTATAAGAAACTAATTAAATAAAATAATATTAAATCCGTCCCACAGATTTAATTACTTATTTATTTAACTTTAAATAAAGATGAGACTGAGTTATATTTGATTTATTCCCATAAATCAAATTTGAGATATCCTATCAATTTAAATTTCGAATTTCAAACGTGATAGAGATTTAATTTATCCTTATAAATTAAATCTTATAAATATCTCTTATATGAGATATCCTATCAATTTGAATTTCGAATTTCAAACGTGATAGAGATTTAATTTATCCTTATAAATTAAATCTTATAAATATCTCTTATATGAGATATCCTATCAATTTGAATTTCGAATTTCAAACGTGATAGAGATTTAATTTATCCTTATAAATTAAATCTTATATATCTCATATATATAATATATATATATATATACGAATTTATATATATACGAATATAAATAAATATATATACATTCACCTGGATCTTTCATTGAATCTGGACATGTCTTAGATTCAATGAATCTGGACATCATAGCTCGTGTTGGGCTATTTTGTGTGCGACCCTGTAGGCCCATATGAAGTTGGCAGTGGGCCATTTGCTATACTAGCCCACAAGTCGCAAGCGGTCTCTAGCAAGACATAACAACTACCCAAATCATATGAGGATCGATAAACGATGTAACCTTTTATACAACCATATCATGTCCCTTCTGTCACGCGATATTTTGGTCATGGATGAGGCATGGATAATGTCATCCTCCTATTCCCGACCGTTACTTTCTCGATCCCTGAGTAGTCTGACTATAGAAATGGAACTACCTTTCCATTACAGTATGGCCATACATTTCTCAGACTCACTCATCGAGGGGCCCAGTAATATCTCTCCACGAATGTGAGGGACAAATTCCATCTTGACCATTCACATTCCTCCGCATGAAAAACCACTAAGCCCGAACATAGTCTTTATAATCACTCGGTCAAAAGTGACTTTTGACTAGGTCAAAGCTGAGCGTTTTGTCATGTAGGAATCCATGATGATCTCAGGTCAAAGGGCATATTGACATGGTTTGTATATGAGAGAAGCTTATGACGTTACCCATGCAGTTCTCTCATAGCGGGTCGGTCCAACACCCTGTACTCTTACATGTGCTTATGACTTTGATTTATATCTCTATACATCTTCAAAGTCATACTGGTCTTATTTCATCTGTGCTCCCACATAGATGATCGACCAGGGACATTTAGGATAATATCATGAATTATCCAAGGATGGTCATCATAGTAAACATGCAAATAATATGATAACTCAATTAATAAATTCATAAATCAATAATGTTCATAAGACAATGATTGGCCCCTAGGGCATGATTTCCAACAATATCTATATTCTTGGAACTTAACTCCTCAAGTTTCCTGTGTATATCAGCATTATCCTTCTACATACTTTGAAGGATTGAAGTTATGGAGGTGAATTGACCGTCATTCTATTTAAGCTTATAGTCTATATTGGTCATTCTACCATCCATGTTGTTCATTTGTATAGCCATACTCTTCAATAACTAAGAAGTCTCATATGGTCTTGATGCTACTAAAGTATTAGGGTGATTTAGAACTATAGACCTTGTATTATTTTGGTAGTTACTTAAGGAAGCACCACTTCCTTGGAAGTGGTTTGGCCTATTTTGCCCACTCCTCCACCTAAAATTTAGGCAGTCTCTCCAACTAGGGTTGTATGTGTTGGAGTATGGGTCTCTCTTTTGGTATTGATTTTCTCTCCCTTGATACATTGCTGCTACTTCTTCATATTGTTTATCACATGTACTAGTAGCATGCATCATTAAACTGCATGACTCATATCCTGTAACTAGTGCTTGTGAGGTTCCTACTGTATGAACTTGCTTTATGGAATATAACTCTCTTTCAATTAAATTCATCCTCTTTTCTATTTGGTTTCTCAAAGATGCTATTTCTGCTAAGATCTCATTTGAATTACCCAAAGATAATGAGGGCATTCTCATTAGATCCCTAGTCTAATGGTCTTCATTAGTAATCTTTTAGAATAACTCCCAACTTGCTTGTGGAGGCTTATCACTCAAAGAGTCATTTACTGTTATATTCAAGGATACCTGATTGTGAGGGAGTAAACCATCAAACAAAATATCTACTAGATCAGCCTTTGTCTTATTGTGATATAGACAATGAGCCAACAAATTGATAAATCTTGTCCAATATTCATGTAATAACTCTTCATCCTGTTGCAAAATGTTTGTAATCTCCTTCTTCATTCGAGTTGTCTTCGAGGGCAGGAAGAATTGTTCTAGATATGTTGACTTCAAATGATCCCATATAAGAGTGGAGAAATGAGTTGGTAGATTATATAACCACTCCTTAGCCTTCCCTTCCAAAGTGAAATGGAAACACCTTAAAACATCATCCAATGCAATTAATGGAGACTTCATCGAAGAATAGATCATAATGGAGGCATTCTCCTACAAAACCATGAAATTTAGGTAAGGCTACAATTAAAGCTCCTTTAATTTCAAAATTCGCCTCTTTAGTGTAAAATCCATAACGATCATAATTAACATGCGAATGATTTATTTTCCTCACACTTCTATTATCTTCTACATTCATTGGCAGTTCATTTTCTCCTTGTCTATTATGCCCATCATGCCTATTAGGATTAATCTCATCCATGTTAGAAATTTATATTAGAATCTTTTAATTTCAATTTTAGATTCAGGGACACTAGAGGGTGAACTAGATTATGCTGATTTTGCCTCTTCTCTAAATTCTCTTAGTTTTCTAAGTTATCTCTCAATTTCAGGTTCAAAAGGCACTAATGATTTAGTTCTTCTATGCATGCAACATAGTATCAATCAAGATAACTAGGAAAGGAGTCAAAGTCAGACACAAGTTTAACAGCATAAAAGTTCAACAGGTTGTGACACAAGGGTGTTCAGGTCATGACCCAATTATGTCACATCCTTACTTTTAACCTCAATTATACTCCATTAGAAGTGATTGGAACCAATTACATGATCATTTGTTTTGAAAATATCTATTTCCAAAATATTTGCTTTCGGATACTGTTCACTGTTATTGTTCATTCGGTAATTCCAGAACATGTATCCTACTTTGAAAATTCATAATTAATTGTACAAAAATCAAAATAATGTGGTTCCAATTTCTAATGAAATATATTTCGTAAATATTTGAGGAGAAAATATGAAACTAAGGTTTTCTGGTCCAAATGAAATCAGTTTATTGGTTAAAAATCACTGTTCATTTGGTAAAAATCTGGAAGTTCCAGTTTCTTTGCTTAAATTAAAAAATTCATTTCTCTTTGGTTACTTATCCAAATGAACTGTGTTACATATGAAATTAAAGCTCTAGACGTCCTCTTTAAGGTCACCAAATTTCATAGAACAATTCGTTCATTTGATATATGAAATCATTGCGTGAACAGCACTGCCTCTCAGCACTCATTTTATCTCAATTCCAGATCTTACTTCCAACTTTGGAAAATCATAACAATTCGGATACTTATCCAATTAAGGCGTTCTTGGTTTTCATTTAAAGATATGTATATTAAATTTAATCATGACAAGTTTCAGTCTAAAAATCGTTGATTTGGATGTCATAAACACTGTTACATCACCACGGCATCAAAACAGGGTTACAGAAACATACACCATACACACTAACATATCATCCCATATTGTCATGTAAGTCATATAACTTGTTATACAAACTTAATCATCAACAATTAATCTCTTCCCTTGAGAGGATCCAGCACCTAAAACATAGTTATGCATGTGGAAGGAATGAGATTTTATGGAAATCCCAATAGCAAGTTACACAAACTATAATATCATGCATGAATAATTGTATGCTTAACATGTTATCATGTGATGGGAGCTACTTTATAATGGTACATAAGCAAACTCTAACATGCATATTGTCATGACATAACTTGCAAGGATTTGCAATCATTCATACTTCATCATAACATGATAACATAAGCTCAAGCTCAACCAAACACCATAATCAACAAGCAAGCAAAACAATTAAACAAACATGAGTTATAGTTAGGTATCCTTGCTACCTCTTAGCTATCTTGGTCAAGACCTTCTTGAAGTGCTTTCCTTCCTTCACAAATGTCAAAACCTAGCCATTACAACATAATATCAAGTTACAACTCAACTTGAAATCAAATCCAAGACTAGGTTTTCACTAGCTCCCTTTCTTTCTCTAATTTATGTTTCCTACTTCCACCTTTCCAAAATAAATTCTCATGGTTCATTTCCACATAATTTTTCATTTAGAGTCCAAATATGAAATCAGAATTTCCAAAATCAAAACATACCAATTGCTATAGTGCCAAACCGAAATGCATGCTCGTTTTCCAAAAATTCTCATTTTTATTCCAATGCTTCCAATACTTGTTCTCCTACTTTATCCCCACACAATTTTCCATTTTAAACTCATTGGAAGCATCAAAATCATGAAATTCCATCATATGAACAGTACCACGTACAGTACCAGTAAGAACACAAAACCCTAAATCCAAACATACTTGAATTCACAAGCTTATACCACTTGATTCTAGCTTGTTTAGGCTTGTCTAAACTATCCATAACATAAAACTCATATTTTAACCACATATGAGCAGCACTTCCAGTAGCAACCATAAGGGAAATATAGCATGAAAACCCCTTAAAAGCATGAGCTAACCTACTAGAACAAAGCTCAAGATCAAGGGAGATGATTACCTTGCTTGTTACTTCACTTTGGTTGCTTCTTTCTTGGTTGAATGGAAATTTTGCAAGAGTTTCCCTATGGTTCACCATGCATGCCGAAGTGATCTGAATAGGGGGGTATTTATAGAGAAATTTGGGTTGAAATGGATGGCCAAGATTGATTTGGTTACTATTTGATCTAAAGGCTCACATTTAATCTTGGATTTTACTTTTTCTAAAAAGAATAATTATTACATCATGTGGGACAGCTCATGGGACACCTAAGAGGGTTAGGTGGCGTGCTGCCCATGCAAAGAACCTTCTGGAGAAATTCCAATCCAATCCGGTACCGATCAGTGCAGTTTCACAATAACCGGACTGTGTTATGTTCCTAATTTTTTATAATATACCAGGATATGTATTCTATCCTGGAAATTAATGTCTAGGATTCTCATATCATTGAAAATGTTATACTGAGTATTTATCTGCCATCCATCCCTTGGAAAATGACCAAAATACCCTTGGTGTCCTTTCGTGCACTGTACTGACCCTAAGGGCAAAATCGTCATTTCACACCTATTTATACTGCCTCAGGGTGTATATTGACTCTATATAGTCATATTTATACTATGTCCCACATTTTTGGCCTGTCCATAATGACCAAAATGACCTCCATCCATCACTGGTACAGTATGGGCATCCAGGGGCATTTTCGTAATTTTACACATTTCCTGGACTGCTCTGGTCTCTAGCCCACATAAACTGTCCAGTCACCTTAATGGGTTCATGATGGTGCCATTTGGGCCTCACTATGGGCTTATTTCCTATATTGCCTTTATGACCCAAATTCACACTATAGCTTCCCCGATCCTATTTATCGGGTATTTTATTTCTCGGTAAAATCCCGTATGGTTTCTACAGGATTCCTATATGGTCTCATCTGATTATGAGATCTGAAAAATACTGTAATAATTCCTATCGACTTCAGAAATTTATATCAATTAATCGGGACCTCAAATCAAAATTCTGTGTTACGTTAAACTGCCGGAATATTTTTGTCTATCTACTGGTAAAATTTGGGTCTAATCTGATTTTGGGCATTTTTGGCCTGTTTTGGCTCAACTTTTCTATATTTACATTTAGGTCCCTGAACTTTTCATTAATTGCATTTAGTTCCCTCCTTTTTCTTCTACTTTCACTTTTCACCTTCAAACTTTTAAATTTTCATTTTGGTCCCTATTCTTTCCTTAGTTATTAATCCTTCCCTTTCCTTTCACAATCTGATACATTTTATTCCAAGAATCTTATATCCATTGCAGATAAACTGTACAGGTACACCAGGTCAGAAAATTGGGGATATGACAAATTACACAGAGAATAAAAGTTCTAAAAAATGGATTTCATGTCACGACTAAAATGTGGTTTAGTCGTGACTGGATTTCAAGTAGAGTAGATTCATAGAAACTTGAAAGAAAAGAAAAATGCATAATGTTATGTGATGAAACAACAAAAGCTAAAATTTAAACAAAAAATGACTCAAGTAAATAATGAAATTGACAACCAATTACTTGGCTCCCCGGTAACATTGCCATTGATTTGAAGCATGGATTGTCATCGTCTGACTCATCAAAACAAAAATAATTGTACCCTATTAATGTAGTATAAGCCTGATGAGGGCGGATTGTCATGGTTCGATCTATCAAAATAAAGTTAATTGCATCCAATATAATATAGTATAAGGCATAACCATATCGTTCTTCTCGAGGAAGCTTTATATTGGAAACCTAGCAGATTGGATGTCAAAATCAATAAAATACCTAGGTGAGGATAAAATGGTTTTTGCGGTTTTAGTGATTGATTAATAAAAGTAGGGTGTAGAAAAGTAAATATTTTTAGATTTTTGATTAAGATGAAAATGAGTTGGTTTGATTGAGAAATATGTTATAAAAGACTCTTGATGACAAAAATGTATCTATCCTTGCTCTCATATTAAAATTGGAGTTTTAAAATCACTAAATCTCAAAAAAAACCTCAATCAATCGATTGAGTCCAGAACCCTAATTTTCCTTAAACCCCTTTAATCAAAGCTATTTAAGAACTATTAGCGAATTGTTGTGAACCACTTAGCGTGTAAGTTGAATTAATGATGAAAATGCCCTCGAATAGTCATCGATCGAAAACCCTAATTTTCAAGCAATTGAATTAATTAACAATGATCGCTGATAATAACCCAACTCTCTTAAAATCAAAACTGAAATATTCTATTAAAAAGTAAACGTTCAAATCATCCGAATTCAATTACAAAGTCTAATATGAGAATGATCAATTGATATTCAAAACTTGCTCATAAAATAAAAACCCTAGATCTAGCAGCAATCATAACATGATATATACAAATTAAAATAGTAGAAACTCCTTGTTTCAGTCCATGAGCTCAAGATATCATATCCATCACCAAGAGACTAAAGATTTAGCCTCTCATGACTCCTGTTATACTAGAATCGCTGTCCAGATGTGATGCCATGAAGAAACGATAAGAATACAGTAGATTGATGGTGTAGAGATGTGGAAAAGTTTATGGAGAGGTATAGAATGATGGAAGATGTGGAGAAGGTGATCAGAGAGTGCTCGAGTACTGCTTCTTAACTTAATCATGTCAAAAACTAGCCTTCTCCTTGATGGTAGCCTTCCTCTCCTTTTATTTCTACATAATCTAATTCAAAATACGCAGTTTCAGTGATTTCGTATTTTAGTCACGATCGAATCCATATTTTGGTCATGACCTGTAAATGTAGAGAGACTTTTAGAAGAATCAAGGTTGTGACTTGCAAACTCTTTGGTCATGACTAAAAGGCGCAGGAGCATGGTTTCACTTTCATTGACTTGTGATTTCTTTCTTGGTCCTTGTTCTCTTCCAAAACACTGTAAAAGTCCAAATCAGTAAATAATAGAATATATGCAGTTTAGAGTAGTTAATTTACTATTTTACCCTTTAAATAGCACATTGCCATGCACAATCATGTATTACCACAAAAGTACAATTTAAGGCATAAAATGAATGGTAAAGTTGTTATAAAACTCTTAAAAATGTCACATAAACCATATACAAAATGTTTCTTATCGAAGGCATAACCCTATCATTCTCTCGAGGAGCTTTTTATTGGAGACCTAGCAAATAGGTAACAAAACCATTGAAAACCTGAGTGAAAGTAAAATGGATTTTGGGGTTTTATTTATTTTTGATGCAATAAAGTAAGGGTGCAGTAAAGTAAATATTTTTGTATTTTTTATTAAGATGAAAATTCAGTGTATTGTGAAAGAAATATGTTATGAAAGACTCTTGATGATGGGGGCCTACCTATCTTGCTCTTAATTTGATATAGGATTTTTGGAATCACTAAGTCTTAAATAAAACCTCAATCGATCGATTGAGTCCAAAGCATTAATGATTCTTAAACTCCTTTGATCAAAGCTAGTTTAAAAACTTAATAAACTGCTAAAAACCACTTAGCGTGCAATTAAATCAGATGATGAAAATGTCCTCGAATGATCATTGATCGATAACCATATATTTCATGCAATTCAATTATTTAACAACGATAATTGATAATAGTCCAACTATTTTAAAATTGAAACTGAAATACTATATTAAAAATCAACATCCAAATCATCTGAAGTAAATTACAGTTGTCTAATATGAGAATAATCAATCGACATTCAATCCCTTGCTCATATAATAAAAACCCTAGATCTAGCAACATTAAAACATGAAATAGGTGCAAATTAAAACAGAAAAATCCCCAGTGCAGTCCATGAGCTCAATATATCATATCTATCACCAAGAGACTAAGGATTTAGCCTCTCATGACTCCTACTGTGCTGCAATCTCTCCCCATATATGATACCATAAAGAAAGCACAAAAAGGTGATGGGTTAATGGTGTAGAGATGTGAGATTCTGTGAAATGGTGTATAACGATAGAAGATGAGTGTGTAGGTTGGGGAGGTGTAAAGAGGATTTGAGTACTGCTTCTTAGCCTCCTGACGTCTACAGCTTCAGCTTCCTTTTATTCCCACATGACCTAATCCAAAACGTGTAGCTTCAGTAATTGTCTATTTTAGTTGCGACCATATCCATGTTTTGGTCGCGACCTATAAACACAGAGAAACTTCCTAAAAGAAATGAGGTCCCAACTTATGGACACTTTGGTTACGACTACAAAGCACAAAGGAGCAATCTGATTTTCTTTATCTTGTGATTTCTTTTCTGCTCACATTAGTCATTGGTTCTCATCCAAAATACTTGCAATTCAAAACCAAAGCTCACTGTAAAAGTCTAAATCAGTAGTGAACAATATTTATACAGTTTGGAAGGGTTAATTTACTATTTTACCCTTTAATTAGCATATTGCCAAAGACAATCATGTGTTACCACAAAAGCACAAATACAAGCATAAAATGAATGGTAAATTTGTAATAAGAACCTACAAATATTACAAAAACCATACATAACTTATATTCTATCAGTGAGACTAAGGGTTAAAGCATAGAAAGAGGAATCCTTTAAGGAATACTTAGCTGAGTTCATCCACATGAGTAGTAAGAGTTGAATGACTAATAAGTTAGTTCACGAATTGAATTCTGTGCAATAAAGAAAAAACTTTTCTAAGGTAATTTCATAAGTTCAACAGAGCGGTAGATATATGCAAGATTAGAAAAGGAAGTTTAGAGAGAGAAAGGTAGCCACAATTTTAAAGATAAAGTAACTCCCCTATTCCCTATGTAGGAAAGAGTAATGAAGGTTTGAATCTATACTCTAGTAAGAGGGTAACGTGACAGCCTAAGTAAACTGAGTAAATGACTCAGGTTCCTAAATGAATGATCGGGATCTAGCAGATAAGGTGATAAAGGGAACGAATGCTTTAAAGTTTACCTAGTTAATTGTTTAATTGCAGTGGGCATATAATGGATGGTTGAGCAAATTATGTGACGATGATATGACTTATGCTGCCATAAGTTATGATGAGCAGTTACATCTCCTTATAGTTGTCATATGATGACATGCATGTTAAAGAATACTTAAATGATTGCATCTCCTTGCATATTATACATGTTAAAGTATGCTATGATGAATAAATAATCTCCTTCACAGTGCATGTGGGGCAGAGTATATATGATGAGAAAGTTATGTTGCTCCTATACCATAAGATATGCAATTAGATAATTTAACTTGGTAATGCTAAAATAATAGAAAAGTGATAAACGAGATAGTTATCTAGTTAATTTCCAATGAATATAATGAGAATTTATGACCAGATAATGGTAGTCAATTAGATAAAAAATGAGATTAAAGATGAATGTTAGTGGCAAACCTATAGATATATGATTACAGTACTCATGATATATCCTTTCGGTAGGGATGAGATACATGAATGATGTACCATGAACATGAAATGAAATAATATGCAGTTATAAAAGATGATATAGCTTTAAGAGGGAGCAGCATCTATGTAATAGAAGTTAGCAATCTCGCAATAGAGTTAGATTGCTCTAGAGATAGAATAAGATTGCTCTTGAGATAGAGCCATGAGAATGGATAGTGTAGCTCATGTTAGAGCTGTGTCCACTAGTTAAGATATATAAATTATGATAGATATATGCCTGTGTAGCTCTCTACAGTACTAGATATAGTAAAATTATGAAAGATGAGAATGATAAGATAAAATCTTGAGTGATAGAGGAAATGAGTGAAATCTTAATAGATAATATTGGCTTCTGTGATCATTCTTTTGGAATTATCTATTGAGTTAACAACTAAGTGGAAGTAGCTAACCTTATAACTTAGTCCATTGATTTAGGTCTTCCAGAGATGATAATATAGTACAGCGGAATCACAGTAGATTCCAGAGGATCGTAGTTATATCCTAACATGGCTCACCAAAAATAGAATTCCAGGGTTGCAATTAGATCCTGAAGAGTTTGACAGTTGATCGTAGTAGATCCCAAGGGTCTCAGTAGACCTAGCCTACAGAAAAAAATGAATAAGCTATAAGTAGAATATTTCTTTGGAATGACAATCACCAAGGATAAGGTTAAGGTAGGGAAGCCTCACAAGTTAGTTAACTTATAACAAAGAGAGTACACAAGATGCTAATTTCAGATAGCCTTATTTTTATTATGGACTGAACTCATAATCTGCTTACACGAAGAATAAACTAAAGTTAATAGAGTTAAAGTTTTAGTCCTGAGTAATAGATATTTATGAGTCTCTAGATAGTATGCCAAAGGAAGAGAAAAATAATATCTCATAAGATATGAGAAGGAGTCAAATGAGAATAAAGAGATCCCTAAGATGAGACTAAACAAAATGAGAATAAGAGCCAGATAGACCTAAGAGAGACAGTATAAGAAGGGTCTAAGATAGTAAAGTATCAGGGTTAGAGCCTTTTAACGCCAGTACTTCAAATTTTTATCGGCATTTTTAGTTAAGCATGCTCAGGCAAGAGTACCCTAATGATGGGTGACCCCTAGGAAGTGATGATAAAGTGTGTAAATACAATAGTTTGGCCTAGATGAACAAAGTATGTAAAATGATATAAAGAGTTATGAAAAGCCAGAAAGGGTTATGAACAAAAGTAAGAGATTTGAACCCTTATGTCAAGTCCAAATAGAGTGAAGGAAATATTCAAATTATAGTTTTATGTAAGGAGGAATTTAGAAAGCCTTAAAAAAAAGATTTTGCTAAAAAATTGTTCTAAAAAAACAAACAAAGTTATGAACTAAAGAGAATGTTAGGCTTATGGTATCTCAGGATACGTCATGATAAGGCAAGATATTTTATGATACAGCCATATACGGCAAGATACACCATAATATGGTGTGAAAAATGTCATATCCTGATTTGTAGGCCTAGAAGCCCAATATGTAGCCTAAAAGAGGTAGGCTAACAGGCCCTGTGGAGCAAAAGTCCTATAAGTATACATATGATGTTCAGGGACTAAACTGCAAGAAAGTTAAAGATCAGGGACTAAATTGTAAATAGTAAAAGTCCCTGGGGGTATAATGGTCATTTTGAAGAAAGACAAGGGACTAAACTGAAAAATCTAAAAGGTTTGATGGTGCCAAAAGGAAGTAGACATAAAGTTTGGGCTATTAAGTATAATTATAAAAAGTTGAGGGACTAGAGTGTAATTTTCAAAAGTTTTTAAGGGCAAAATTGTAACTATAGAAAGTTCAGCCAGAAAAGGCTTAGAACTGCCTAGAAGTATTTCAGTCCCAAAATTCATTAGTAGATAGAGAAAGTTATGCTAGTTAATCTAGCATGATACAGAAATTTTATTGAAGTTGAAGATAGCTAATATTTATCTGATAATCTGAAAGTTATCTGAAATTTTTATTAGATCTTATGAACCTCAGATATAAGTGAAAAGTTATAGGAAGGTGTACCCTATGATTCCAGATATCATGGATCTAACATAACCTCGAAATGAGTTATGTATGAAAAGTTATTCACGTTTTAGTGAATTTTGACGAGAGTTTGTGAACGCCTGAGATTTGATTATGAAACTTAGCAGTAAGCAAGTTATGACTGAATAAGATCAGATGATGTCACAAAGAGGCCTATGATGAAGCCATGTGAGGCCCAAACCAATGATATCAGTGCATCAATCAAAGGTTCCAGTGTCTATGAAAAGTGCAAAATGACAAAAATACCCCTATGTTGTAAAATATTAAATAATGAGTGAAGAGTATTTTGGTCATTTGATTAAGGTTAGACAGTCAAGAAATTTTATATGGATAGTTGACCAAGGTCAAAAAAATACTCTGGCAAAGTATG
Organism: Leucaena leucocephala; assembly: GCA_037074615.1. Classification (NCBI taxonomy): domain Eukaryota; kingdom Viridiplantae; phylum Streptophyta; class Magnoliopsida; order Fabales; family Fabaceae; genus Leucaena; species Leucaena leucocephala. Next base: position 17,279,463 of record CM073515.1, on the reverse strand, counting down.
AAATGACAATAATGCCCCTAAAATTATTCAAGGAAATAATGAGTAACCAAGGGCGTTTTGAAAATTTGCTAAGGGATATTTCTTGGGAATCGAGCCACCAGAGTGATTGAGCTTGATTATAGGCCAAGATAGCATTCCAAGGGTTCAAAAACATGGCCCAATGATGATGGTGGTTTAAGTGACATTAAAATAATATTTTAGTACTTTTCCATAAAGTAAAATTACCCGATTAGAGATAGAACTGGGGAAAGTGATCAGATAGAGCTTTAGATTCATCTAGAACCATGAGGTGGCATGAAAGGTGTCCTCATGGGACCTACAAGGCATCATATGGCATGAGTCTAAGGACACATGGCACGATCTTAGCCGTTTATTCTAGGAAAAGACTTTGGAATGGTCTAGAAGCGCCGAGTCAGCTGGTGAGGTGTCCCAAGGGCCCCACCATTGTGCCACCTAAGCATGTGAGTTGTCCCTTGATGATGTCACTTTTGATGAGTCATTGAGGATGATGATGTCATCGTGATGATGCAAGCAAAGCTTCTTGAAAAAGCTAAGCGATCTGAGCCATTCATCGCGATTCGATCTGAGCCGTCTACTCCACCTCCACTCAACTATAAATACCCCCACCCCCTCAAGGTGATCACGTCCAAAAGCAAGAAAGAAGATAAAAGAAGAGAGAGAAACAGAAAAAGATAAAGAGAGAAAGAAAGAGAAAGAAATGAAGGAAAAAGAAGAAATTATGGCAGAGCTAAGAGCAATCCAAGGAGCTTAGGGACTTAGCAAGCTTAAGAGTAAGGTAAGTAATTTATTCTAGTCCCTACTATAATAAATTAGAGGATTGATCTTATGAGGTTAATAGTTAGAATAGAGAAATATCTCTCTTGATAAGGTTAGCCATTGATATAAAGAAAGTTAGGGGAATGTTAGATTAAAGGTATTACCCCAAGATAAATTTGAGATAAGTAGAGCTATACTGGAAAGAGTAATAATAAAGATATTATTATGCTATGTATAGGCTCTGATATGTAAAGAAGGAACATAAGAGCAAAGGTTAAGGACTAAGGAAATACTACATGTCTGGTAGTAAACTTATCCTAAATTTATATGCATTGAATGTTATCCTTGATTGTGCTATAGCTTTATTGAATTGTATTGCATATGTGCTTATGTTTGAAGCACTCTTTCTATGATTACTTTGGCCAATTGTATTTCATATGTAACATGAAATCATGCACATTACACAATGTTAACACTTTCACAAGCAAGTAAAAGTATTTACATTAATGCATGCATTATTTAGTATCGTTTGCTACTGAGATTTCCCCAGAAATCTCATCCCCTTCGATGTAATCCCAATCCCACAGGTTTGTTAATGGTGAAAGAGGATTGAAAAAGCATGGAGAGAAGCTAGGGATTGGATAGTACAAATGTTATGTAAAGTTAGGACCAAAATGCTAAAATCAGGGGAAAACGCTAATGAACAGTAAATTTAGAGCGTTCACCAATATTGACCTAATCAAGGAGTGGTCAATTAGTTATTTTTCCCTAAAAAATCATTAAGTTAGCTTCGTGTAGCAAAAGAAGTATGATGATATAAAAATGATATATAAAGCTTTACGGATGTTAAGAAAGTTCCACTAGATACTAAAATAAGTAATAAGATATGTGATAAAGAGTATGATGAGTAGTTGATGAAAACTCCAGAATACAGTAGTATTCAAGAGAATTTGATATGAAAGACATAGACACTACTCACAAATCGAGTATAGTGAGTTGTCCATAGGCAAATGGATGCATAGCAAGTAAACAAGTAACAAAATAACTAAAGTTGAACTATGATTGAGTTGATTTAGAAAAGAAGTGTAATCACAGCAAAGATATGAAGATCTGCTGATATGGAAAGTACTCTGCTAAGATGTTGATATAGAAGATAAGAGATAGATACCCTAATCCTTAGTCATCAAGTAGAAAAAGATATCTATACAAGAGAATTGAATAAGGTGCGAAGTAAATTTCGAGGATGAAATTTATTTTAAGAGGTAAAAATGTCATCTCCTAATTTTCCCCATTTGTATAAGAGAGATAAAGGAAAGATGTTTGGAAATGAATCATCCTTACTTTTATACATCTTAAAGACTATTCAGTATCATTTAGAACCACTTACAAGATCTTGGAAGTCCATTAGCAAAATCTGTAATTTTACTCTTCTCGAATTATTGTTTATATGGTATTTCAAATTAGGCGATGAACTTCAAAAAATTATAATTAATTCTAAAAAAATCTAAATAAAGTGGTTCAAAAATCTACGTGAAGATAAAATCTTGAAATTTAAAGAAAAAATAATTTTTTGACCAAATTCTTAGTCAATTAATACAGTTTAATCGTCAAATAGTACTATTTATTTGGTCAAAAATCCTAAAAAATAGATTATGGTCCCTAATTTTGAAAAATTATTTCTCTTTGTACAGACATCAAAATAAGATGTTCTTAGACTCAAAATAAAGCTTGGTATGTTAAGTAAATGTATATAAAATTTTATACATTTATCTCATCATTTACTATTTTTTATTATATCATGAGTATTGTGGCTCAAACATTTCATATAACATCATTACTTGCAACAATTTATACATTCATGATATAACATTTACATTATCCAATCCCTAACTTCTCTCCATGATTCTGCATCCTCTGTCATCATTAATAAACTTGTTGGGATTGAGATTACATGGAGGGATAAGATTTCTAGGGAAATCTCAGTAACAAACAGTACTAAATAATGCATACATTAATGTAAATACTCGTGCTTGCTTGTGAAAGTGTTAACAGTGTGTAATGTGCATGCTTCCATATAACATATGAAATTCTACTGGCCAAAGTAATCATATAAATAGAGCTTTAATCATAAACACATATGCAACATAATTCAACATAGTCATAGTACATATAAGCATAACATTCAATACATACAAGTTTAGGATAAGTTTACTACCTTATATACTTAACTTCATTTCACTCTAACTTTGCTTTGCATCTTTCTTCCTGCTTCTCTTTGATGTGTTGCTGCCTCCTTAGAGTCCACAATCAAATCCTAACATCACTTAATCATCCATCTATTACAATCTAACTTTCTCTTGAATATTGAGCTCATTTAACAAGATTAATTTTCCTTAGTCTTAACTAATAGACTTGACCTTCGAATAAATTGATGTCTTGACTTTGCCCTACACAATTTCATCTTTTAAATCCATTTATGAGCTTAGAATCATGAAATTCCAACTCCTATGCACTGTTCTGGACGGATTTGAAAAACATGCATAATTCTTCCAAAAATTCTCATTTTGATTCTAATACTTCCTATACTTGTTTCTCTACTTTGTCCCACACAACTTTTCATTTTAAAACTATTGGAATCACCAAAACCATGAAATTCTAATCACTATTCATATGAGTGAACAGTAATAAAGAAGAATCCAAGAATTACAACTTTCAATTCCAATGCTTCCAATGTTCAAAACCTATCTAATCTTACACAAAATCATCATATAAATTCAATGGAACCATTAGATAATTGAAATTCCATCTCCTTCTATAATGAATAGTGTAGACAGAAAGGTCTCAACAATGGCAAAGTCAAGAATGTCAACTTGATTCAACAACCAATCACCTAATTAGCTTATTTAAGCTTCAATCACATAACTCTAACTTTAATTTCTTCTTTCTCCTATCATCTAAGGTTTTGGACAGCACATACACCTTAGAGAAAACTCAACTTTCTTCCATGAAAACCCTAAGTTTAAGCCCCAAATTAGACGAAAAAAAGGTAGGATAGATTGCTTACTTTTAATCTCTAGCTAGCTTGAACTTTGGACCTTGGATTCTTCTTTATCTTGGCTTGAGTTTCTATTTTGACATAGCCTCCCCAAGGTTTCTTCCTTCACATTTTTGAATTAGAAATATGGGGGTATTTATAGAAAAATCCAATGGAAATGAATGGCCAAGATCACTTTGTGCACTATTTAATCTAATGGCTCATATTTGATATTGGATTAGCTTGCCCTAGAAGCCAATGAGATGACATCATCAAAGGACACCTCATAGACCATGCGATAAAAAATACAAAGAGAAGAAGTATATGGAAAAATTTTAGTCCAATCCGGTACTGACTCAGTCTAATTTCCCAAAAACTATACTATTTTATGAATATAAGTTTTCTAGATTCCATAATATGCTTTTTGACCTTAAATCTAGTATCCAAATTCTTCGTAAAATTGACATTCTTGTACTGAGTCTAAACTTAATTATAGATCCCTTTGCAGATTATTAAAATGCCTTTTAGTTCTTCTTTATTTACTTTAATACCTCAAGGGCATTATTGTTTCATCCTACTTTTTCCCTATCTGTATAATATTGATAGTAGAAAGATGTTTGGAAAGGATTGTGATGATGAATAGAAAGGAAAAATAATGATTAGACAAAGGTATAAAAATGAGAGACTAAAATAAAAAGTTTAAAAGTTCTATGGTGAAAAATGAAAGTAGACAAAAACTTTGGACCATTAAGTGTAATTATGAAAAGTTCAGGGCATAAAATGTAATTTTCAAAAGTTCTGGGTCAAAATGGTAATTACAAGAAAGTTGAGCTGGATAAGGCTAAAAAATGTTCAAAATCAGATTAGTCCCAAATTTTTTTAGTAAATAGAGAAAATTATTCTGATTAGTTTGACGTAACAGAGAATTTTGATATGAGGTCCCAAAAAATTTATATTAATTTATGAAGAAATCAAAATTAATACGGTATCCTCTAGAAGTCAGAATCAGATAAAATTTGGCAGTAACTTCCTATAATTAATATAAGAATTTCTAAAACTAACAAATCTTAAAAAGGAATTCTGTAGAATTTATTATGGAATTTACAGTAGATTAAAACACCCGATAAATATGTTTCAGGGGAATTTCTCAGAAATTGAGCCCATGAAGATAGTGAATCATGTAAAGAGCCCAAAATGACATCTTATAGGCCCAATGATATTTTTAGATAAGTATGTGGGCCAGGGCTAATAAAGAACGAAAAAATATAAAATTACGAAAATGCCACTAAATGTATGTCACTGTGTTGTGTCATTGAGTCAGAGTTCGACGAAGGGTATTTTAGTCATTTGAATAAGGTTAGACAGTCAAGGAGAGTCCCCAAAATAGTTGACTAAGGTCAAGAAATACTTTGATGATGTGTGAAAAGACGATAAATGCCCTTTGAGAAATTAAAGTGAAATCGGACACCGATAAATGGTCTTAAAGAAATGTAAGGAATTTTTATGAGGACTTCTGGGTATCAAAAAATTATGAGAATTTGCAGGGGAGTTATTTTATATTATAATGAATTTTTAAAAATGTTATAACCATTAAAACATGTGTCTAGCATTTATTTTAAAATTTTGATATTTTAGAATATCGGTATAAGGAAAGTGCCTTGGGATTTGTGCCAATTAGCTATTAGACCCAAGGAAGGACTAGGGCAGTCCAAAATTTTGTCCTAGGACATCCCAATAAGTCCCAAGAGTTTTCTTGGTATCCAAGTCCAATAATAAATAATTTATGAATTTTTTGAAAAAGAAAAAAAGGAATAAAGTGAGAATTAGAGTTTGCACATGGTGGGACCCACACACTCTAACACATGGAGTCAAAGACAAGGGGAGGAGAATATTTTTGTCATGTGACCTTATCTCAAGTTGGCTTGGTGAGTAAGTTTAATATGAGAGCAATTATGAGCCATTAGATCAAATAGTGTACAAAGTGATCTTGGCCCTTCATTTTCCATGGAATTTGCTTATAAATACCCCCACAAATTCTGAAGTAAACCATGAAGGAGAAACCTTCGGGAACCTCTTGCAAAATGAAAACTCAAGTCAAAATAAAGAAGAATTCAAGGTCCAAAGTTCAAGCAAGCTAGAGATTAAAGGTAAGTAATCTATCCTAACTTATTTTCCTTTGATTTGGGAGCTTGAACTTAGGGTTTTCATAGAATAAAGTTGAGTTTTCTCTAAGGTGTTTGTGCTATCCAAAACCATAGATGAAAGGAGAAAGAAGAAATTAAAGTTAGAATTATATGATTGAAGCTTAAACAAGCTAGTTAGTTAACTGATTGGTTGTTAAATCAAGTTGATATTCTTGAATTTGTCACAGTGGAACCATTTAGGTTTGAACTTTTCATGATGGAAGAAAATGGAATTTTAATGTTCTAATGCTTCCAATTAATTTATAGGATGATTTTGTATAGGATTAGATAGGTTTTGAACCTTGAAAGCATTGGAATTCCAAGTTATACTTTTTGAGATTCTTCTCTGTTACTGTTCACTCATATGAACAGTGATTGGAATTTTATAATTTTGATGCTTCCAATGGTTTTAAAATGAAAATTTCTATGGGATAAAGTGGAGAAACAAGTATGGAAAGCATTAGAATCAAAATGAGAATTTTTGAAAGAAAAGAGGGTGTTATGCAATTCTATATAGAACAATGAATAGGAGCTAAAATTTCATGAATCTAAGCTCATAAATGGATTCCAAAGATGAAATTGTATAGGGTAAAGTCAAGACATCAACTAGTTAAAGGGCCAAGTTGATTAGTGAAGACTAGAGAAAGTTATGTTAGTAAAGAGTTAAATATTTATCAAGGATAGTCTTGAACATTGTTGGAGTTCATGGTCCTAATGAATTATGTGATGAATATGAATGTGTTTAGGACCTTGAAACATCCAAGAAGATGTTGTAAAGTGATTGAACAAAAGGTTTCATGGTTGAAAAACTTAGGGAGCAAGTGCAAAAGAACAAGAGAAAAGCTTAAGGTAGTGGACTTACCTCTTTTTATGTGCTTGATGTGGTATGCTTATGTGTTGACATCTATATGATATTTGAATGACGTTGTGACATGATAAATGATGTTAAATTTATTGTGAATAACATGTTTTCCATGGCCATGCACTTTTATGCAAAAGTATATAGCATGATGGCATATCACTAACTAAATAAAATTTAATAAAATTACATATCATGCATTAGCATCCATCTTGCATATTTAAGTGGTAATGTTTGCTACTGATATTTCATAGAATCTCACCCTCCCATAACCAGCTAATTTAGGTCAAACATGAAGGAAAATGTATGCATAGAGAAGAGCTAAAGAATAGAAGAAAGAAAGTGAAGTAATTGAGATCCTAGCATATGCTATAAATTTACCAAGTATGTAAATGCCATGTAAGGTGTCTATTTATGTGATTAAACTGTATGAAATAATTATAGCATATTTAAATGATGTATATGAATATATGAGAATCTTATTTGATGGTTTAGGAATGCTAGATTAATTTATGAACATTTAAAAAGAAGATGAAATGGTAAAAACATAGATCCTGAAGTAGTTTTGTTGTGACTTTAGTTTGACCTAGCAAATGAAAGGATTATTTCTCAAACTTTTACAAGCATGTAGTACATATCTAGAGCTTTAAATTAATAGGTAACACACCTTATTCAGATGTGTCTATCAAGATAAATGAATTTCCAAATTAAGAGATAGAATCTGGAATTCTGAGAATTTGCCATATGAACAGTAAAAAGCAACGATTTAACTGTATCAATTGGCAAAATAACTATCCATATTTATATTTTCCCCTTAAATATCTATGAAAGATCTTCAATTAAAAATTTGGATCACCTACATACGATTTTTCTACAATTAGTTATAAATTTATAAAGTTAAACTATAAATCTGGAAATCACCAAATGAGCAGTACCCCGTAAGTAAGTTTTGAAGTTTTAATTTTTGGGCTAATGTAATACTTCCGCTAATCAAATATGCTCCTACAAATAATTTTTCTACAATTATTTATAAATTTATAAAGTTAAACTATAAATCTGGAAATCACTTAATGAACAGTACCTGGTAAGTAAGTTTAAAAATTTTAATTTTTAGGCTAATGTAATGCTTCCAGTAATCAAATATGCTTCAAAATATGTACTCTGAGGTAGTAAAATTAGGATGTTTCATTTTAGTATTAGAGCAAAAGGTTCTGACGTTGGTACAGAATAAAGTTTTAGCATAGAATAGAGGTTATGGTGTAAGATAAACTTGCTCTGATTGGGAAACAGAGTATGTAGCAGTTACCTAAGGCCCAATTGAGGTTGAGGTTAGTAATGGGTTGCTTGTTCACAGTCCAACTAAGATTATGGATTGGTGATAAATGCTCTAGGGAAATAGAACATTGAGGCTTAATAAGATATACCTCCCCGCCTGTTAGTGATCCAGGAGGATAAGGGAAAAGTTAAAAGTAAGAATGGCATAGAGATGTGAGCCAGACCTTTCCTCAGTTAGCTGAAAGAAAATAGTCGACTCAGTTATGGATTACAGTGAGGCCAAGGACACATAAGTCTTTCAGGCTAGGGACACAGAAGTCTTATAGGCAATGAGAGATGTTATGATAGAATGAATATAGTCTAATTAAGGTAAAATGGCTTGACATGATAAGCTATCTCAGATTACTAAATGAATAAATAGGATATTGGAGATGTAAGCTAAAGATAAATAGCCTCAGAATTTTCTTGAGGATTAGTAGAAAGAGATGACAAGAGATATAATATGAGCTTTTAGTGGTGCCTTCTAAACCTAATGTAAGTCCTATTCGTCTAATAAGAGGATAGTCTATGGCTGAGGAAGCTAAGTACTGGTACTGGATTACAGGTAAACTAGATATTAGTCCTCCCTCATCAGAGTTTGAGGATATATTTGCTATGAGTAATCTATAACAATCCCTTAATCCAAAAATCTAGTCAGAGTCTATGACAGTCTTTGTCCATTCTCAAAGTCCAGGAATATGTGACTTTATAGAGAAAGATCAGTATGATATTCCTGGTCCTAGTCAACCCCAGCCTTCTTTGCTAAAGACAGATAATGTTGACTATATCAGTCTCAAGAAAGTTATGGTAAGTGAATTACTCAGTCTAGGTCAAGGGATAGACAGAAGTAGAGATCAAGAGCAGTTAGTTTATCTGCAGTTCCTTAATGCTATAGCAGGGATGATAAATAGATATACAATAGAGGGCATTGACCTGAATAAGGTTTATACTCTAGCAGACTAGCATGAGATGGTAAGAAGTCAGATACTGCCATATACCCCTACTGGTATATAGAGCAAAGTGAGTTTTTGGCAAATGATTCACAAATTGATATACAGGGGTGGCATTTCTGTATGTAGAAGTATTTATAGTTCACTATTCCCTAGAAAAGAATAAAAAGAGATGAGGGTTAATGTAAACATGTAAACATGGTAAAGTAAAGTAATTACTCATATGTATGATAGTTGCGATGTACCCCGAATATGTAATTGACATGTATGTGCAAATGTTATGGTGATATGAAATATGAGTTTTGATGTGATATAATAAGATGATAGTTGGTTGAATATCTATGTGAATATGTTCCCAATTTAATATGATTATGATATATAGATATGAATGAGCTTCAATTGACTCAAATTCATCAAAGTCAGGAACATTAGAAGAGAATGTTTAGAAAAAGCTATGCCAGGTCAAGATGTGAAGCAGTTTAGGTCACAATAAATATTTACAGAAGCTTTTGGTCGTGACGAGTAAAGACTATTGGTCACGACAGGAAGCTCCAAGAGCTATTAGGTCACAATCAGTCCAAGTCATAGGACGCGACTAATGTATAAACATATTAGGTCACGACAGAATATGACTTATGGTCGCGACTAAAGAACATAGAGCTATCAAATCGTAACGAGTAAGTTGAGATGGTTACAACTAAAGTTTACAGAGAGTACGTGTCGCAACTAGCCAGTACTCAGGTCGCGACTAGAATGCACAAAGACCTAATGACAAGAATAAAGATGTCAACCTCACTGAAGTTTATCAGTTAGAGGTTTAGCACATAGCGCAAGCAAGCCAAATAGTATGAGGCACTGAGATACAGAAGATCAGTTTAAGAAAATGTTCAAAAGAATATCCTCCTATGATTACTAGGAGTTGATATATATTATAAAGATTCATTCAGCCAGTCTTTACTGAACAAAATAATAAGAAGTTAAAATGAGACTTGCCTAAGAATGAGCCTAATACATGGCTTAAGATTTGAGACATGATGGTTAATAGATAAAAAGTTAAAGTTCCTAGAACACAGGGATACCATCATAAAGGGGTAGTAACCTAGAAGACCTAGGGTAGAGCACCCTAGAGAACAAAAGTAATAGTACTAGATGATGAATGAGATCCAAGTGAATTAAGTTAGTTAAGATCAAGAAAAAACAAGAAAGAAACCACAGTCTAGTCTAGAGCCGACTAAGACTAACAAACAGAAAGATTTAAGAGATAGTAGAGAGATACAGAAGTTACTCCATATGAGATGGAGATTGATCCACTCACCTGAGAAGTTTTTATCGAATAGTTTGCCAGAAGTATTCCTCTCAATTAGATAGTGGTGAGCGTAAGGGTAAGGGTTAAAGTAGGGAAAGAGAAACCCTTTGATGAATACTTAGCCGAGTTCATCCACATGAACATTGAGAGTTCAATAACTGAGAAGTTAGTTCATGGATTGAATTCCGTGTTGCAAAGAAAGAGGTTTTCTCAGGTAGTTGTAGATGTTCCATAGAGCGGTAGATGCAAGATAAGAAAAAAATTATGATGTTTAGAGAGAGAAAGGTAGCCACAGTTGAAAAGATAAAGTGACTCCCCTATTCCCTATGTAAGAAAGAGTAATGACGGGTTGAGTCTATACCCTAATGAGAGGGTAACGTGGTAGCCTAAGTTAGATGAATAGTTACTTTAGGATCTAACAATGATTTGATCAGATAATGCAATAGATAATCTAGCAGTTAAGGTGATAAAGGGACAGAATGCTTTAAAAGATTACCTAGTTAATCGTTTAATTATAGTATGCATATAAGGGATGGCTAAGCAAATTATGTAATGATGATATGGCTTATGTTGCCATGAGTTATGATGAACAGTTGCATCTCCTTGCAGTTATCATATGATGACATTCATGTTAGAGAATGCTTAAATGATTGCATCTCCTTGCATATTATGCATGTTGGAGTATGCTATGATGAACGAATACCCCCATTTCATTAAGGGTAGAGTATATATGATGAGAAAATTATGTTGCTCCTATGTCATACGGCATACAATTAGATAATTCAAATTGGTAATGATAAAGCAATAGAAAAGTGATAAATGAGATAGTTAGTTAGTTAATTCCTAAAGCATATAATGGGAATTTATGACTAGACAGTGACAGTTAGTTAGACAAATAATGAGATTAAAGATGAATTCTAGTGGCAAATCTATAGATATATGATTACAGTATTAAAGACATATCCCTTCAATAGAGATAAGATACATGAATGATTTACTATGAACATGAAATGAATTGAGACGCATTTATGAAAAATGATAAACTCTGAGGGGGAGCAGCGTCTATGCAATAAAAGTTAACATTCTTGCAATAGAGCTGGATTATTCTTGTGATGGAGCTAAGAGAATGAATAGATTATGATAGATATGTGCATGGTAGAGCCTATGTAGCTCTCTACAGTAATGGACATAGTCAACTTATGAAATATAGGAATGATATGAGAAATTCTTGAGTGATAGAGGAAATGAGTAAAGTCCTAATGGATAATATTGGCTTCTGTGATCATTTTTTGAGAATTTTCTATTGAGTTAACAACTATATGCAAGTGATTAACCTTGTAACTTTGTTTATTGGTTTAGGTCTTCCAGAGATGAGAATACAGTATAACAGAATCACAGTAGATTCCAAAGGATTACAGTTAGATCCTATAATGGCTCATAGTGAATAAAATTCTAGGGTCGCAGTTAGATCCTAAAAAGGTTTACAGTTGATCGTAGTAGATACCAAGGATCACAGTAGACCTTGCCTAAAGAGAAAATAATGAGCCATAAGTACAATATTTCATTAGAAGGTGAATACTAAGGAAAATGTTAAGGTAGAGAAGCTTCACAAGTTGGTTAACTTATAACAAAGAGAGAATCCATGATGTTAATTTCATATAGCCTTATTACTATTAGGGATTGAACTCAAAATCTTCATACACACAACAGGAACTAAGTGATCAAAGTTAAAGTTATTAATCCTGAGTACCAAGGATTTATGAGAATATCTCTTAAGAAATGAGAAGAGATCAAGTAAGAACAGAAAAATCCCTAAGATGAGATTATAGAGAATACGAATGAGAGACAAATATATCTTCTAGATGAAGATAAAGAGATTAAAAGGCCAGATAGACCCAAGAGAGATAGTATAAGAAGGGTATAAGATAGTAAAGTACTAGGATTGGAGTCTGTTAACACCAGTGCTTTAGAGTTTTATCTATATTTTCCAGTTAAGCATGCTCAGGCAAGAATAACCCAATGATAGGTGACCCCCTAAGAAGTGATAAAAGGTGTGTAAATGCCACAATTTTTTGGTGTGTAAATGCCACAGAAGTTTGGCATATATGCACAGAGTTATGTAAAATGATAAAAAGAAATATGAAAAGTTAGAAAGGGTTATGAACGATAAGAGACTAGAACCCTTATGTCAAGTCCAAATGAAATGGATTTGAAAGGAAATATTTAGAAGAGATCCCTTAAAAGCTAGCAAAGCTATAAGTTTAAAAAGAATGTTAGACTTATGGTATCTCATAATATGTTATGACAAGGCAAGATAGACCATGATATAGCTAGATTTGGCTAGATATGCCATGATACGACATGAAAAGTACATAATGAGATACGTTATGAGAAATATGTAATGTGATACATAATGAGAAATGTGTATCAAGAAGTACAATATGAAGTGGCTTTATAGCTAGTTTTGTAAACAGATAGAGAGGCTCCCTTTTTGAAAGGAATAAAATGTTTAAATGTTATGTTACATGTGAAATAACAAATGAGAGCTTTCACTCCTTGCATAAAATGCTAGTCATTATGTTATATTTGTAAAATATGCTAAAGCTTCAAATGTTAGAGTAGTGCAAGCTCCATGTGATAGAATGTGCAAGCTCCGAGTGTTAGAGCTGTGCATATTAAGAAAAAAATGCTTGAGCTCTGATGTTAGAGTTTTACATTCATGGGCAGGTATGTAGTCCTGCAACATGTTGGCCAGGCATTATGCATGTTAGAGTATGCGCTCATATCTAGCAGTAAAGTAAAGAAAGAAAGAATAATGACATAAGTCATCTCTCTGTACTATGATGAGTTATTAAAGATGGTAAGAAGAAAAGAAGTATTATGATACAAAAATAAAATATAAAGCTTTGAGGATGTTAAGAAAATTTTGCTAGATACTTAGAGAAATAATAAGAGATCCGTGTTAAAGGTATGATGAGTAGTGAATGAAAACTCCATAATGCAACAGTGTTTGAGGGAGGTTTATGTGAAAGAAATGGACACTACTCACAAGTCTAGTATAGTGAGAACTCCATATGCAAATAGATGCATAGTAACTAAGAAAGTAATAAAATGAAGAAGAATTCAACTCTAATTGAGTTGATTCAAAACAAAAGAATAATCACAACAAATATATGAGGATCTGTGGACATGGAAAGTACTCCGCTAAGATGTCAAAATAGAAGATAAGAGATAAATACCCAATCCTTAGTCATAAAATGGGAGAAGGATATATATCTAAGATATTTTACTGAGGTGCTAAGTAAATTTTGAGGACAAAAGTTATTTTAAGGGGGTAGAAATGTCATATCATATTTTTTCCCTATCTGTATAATATTGATAGTGTGGAAAGAAGCTTGGAAAGGATTGTGATGATGAATAGAAAGGAAAAATAATGATTAGACAAAGGTATAAAAATGAGGGACTAAAATGAAAAGTTTAAAAGTTCTATGATGAAAAATGAAAGTAGACAAAAGCTTTGGGTCATTAACTGTAATTATAAAAAGTTAATGGCCTAAAGTGTAATTTTCAAAAGTTTTAGGACAAAATGGTAATTATGAGAAAGTTGAGCCAGAAAAGGCCTAAAAATATCCAAAATCATATTAGTCCAAAATTTTCCCAGTAAAATTATTCTGATCAGTTTGACGAAACACAGAATTTTAATATGAGGTCCCAAAAAAATTATATTAATTTATGAAGAAAGGAAAATTAATACGGTATCCTCTGAACGTTAGAATCAGGTAAAATTTGGCAATAAATTCCTATAATTAATATAAGAATTTTGAAAATTGACATATCTTAAAAAGGAGTTATGTAAAATTTATTATAGAATTTACAATAGATTAAAATACTCAATAAATATGTTTTAAGGGAATTTCTAGGGAATTGAGCCCATAAAGGTAGTGGATCATGCAGAGGGCCCAAAATGACATCTTATATGCCCAATGATATTTTTAGATAAGTATGTGGGCCAGGGCTAATAAAGACCAGGAAAAATATAAAATTACAAAAATGCCACTGAATGTATGCCACTATGCTGTGTCATTGAGTCAGAGTTAGACGAAGGGAATTTTAGTTATTTGACTAAGGTTAGATAGTTAAGGAGAGTCCCCAAAATAGTTGACTAAGGTCAAGAAATACTCTGATGATGTGTGAAAAGACAATAAATGCCCTTTGAGAAATTAAAGTGAAATCGGACACCGAAAATGGTCTTAAAGAAATGTAAAGAATTTTTATCAGGACTTTTGGGTCTTAGAAAATTATGAGACTTTTTAGGGGAGCTATTTTATATTATAATAAATTTTTAAAAATGTTAGAACCATTAAAATATGTGTCCAGCAGTTATATTATAAGGAAAGTTCTTTGGGATTTGTGCCAATTAGCTATTGGACCCAAGGAAGGCCTAGGGCAGTCTAAAATTTCATCTTAGGGCATCCCAATAAGTTCCAAGAGTTGTCTTCAAGCCCAATTCCAATAATGAATAAAGTGATCTTGGCCCTTCATTTTTCATAAAGTGATCTTGGCCCTTCATTTTCCATGGAATTTGCCTATAAATACCCCCACAAATTCTAAACTGGGAACCTCTTGCAAAATGAAAACTTAAGCCAAAACAAAGAAGAATTCAAGGTCCAAAGTTTAAGCAAGATAGAGATTAAATGTAAGTAATCTATCCTAGCTTATTTTCCTTTGATTTGGGAGCTTGAACTTAGGGTTTTCATAGAAGAAAGTTGAGTTTTCTCTAAGGTGTTTGTGCTTTCCAAAACCTTAGATGAAAGGAGAAAGAAGAAATTAAAGTTAGAATTATATGATTGAAGCTTAAACAAGCTAGTTAACTGATTGGTTGTTGAATTAAGTTGATATTCTTGACTTTGCCATAGTTGAACCATTTAGGTTTGTACTGTTCATGATGGAAGAAAATGGAATTTCCATGATCTAATGCTTCCACTGAATTTATATGATAATTTTGTGTAGGATTGGATAGGTTTTGAACCTTGGAGATATAGAATTTCAAGTTGTAGTTTTTGACATTATTCTCTATTACTGTTCACTTGTATGAACAGTGATTGGAATTTCATGATTTTGATGCTTCCAATGGTTTTAAAATGAAAAATTGTGTGGGATAAAGTGGGGAAACAAGTATGGGAAGCATTAGAATCAAAATGAGATTTTTTGAAAGAAAAGAGGGTGTTATGCAATTTTGTACAAAACAGGGCATAGGAGCTGGAATTTTATGATTCTAAGCTCATAAATAGATTCAAAAGATGAAATTGTGTAGGGTAAAGTTAATATATCAATTGGTTCAAGAGCCAAGTTGATTAGTGAAGACTAGAAAAACTTATGTTAGTAAAGAGTTAAGAATTTATTAAGGATAGTCTTGAACATTGTTGGAGTTCATGGTCCTAATAAATTATGTGATGAATATGAATGTGTTTAGGACCTTGAAACATCCAAGAGGATGTTGAAAAGTGATTGACTGAAAGACTTCATGGTTGAAAAACTTAGGGAGCAAGTGCAAAAGAACAAGAGAAAAGCTTAAGTTCAAGGTAGTGGACTTACCTCTTTTTATGTGCTTGATGCGATATGCTTATGTGTTGACATGTATATGATATTTGAATGATGTTATGACATAATAAATGATGTTGAATATATTGTGAATAATATGTTTTCCATGGCCATGCACTTTTATGCAAAAGTATATAGCATGATGGCATGTCACTAACTAAACAAAGTTTAATGAAATTACATATAATGCATTAGCATCCATCTTGCATATTTAAGTGGTAATGTTTGCTACTAAGCTTTTCTAGAATCTCACCCTCCCATAACCAACAAATTTAGGTCAAGCATGAAGGAAAATATATGCATGGAGAAGAGCTAAAGAATTGAAGAAAGTAAGTGAAGTAATTGAGATCCGAGCATATGCTATGAATTTTCCGTGTACGTAAATGCCATATAAGGTGTCTATTTATGTGATAAAACTATATGAAATAATTATAGAATATTTACATGATGTATATGAATATATGAGAAGCTTATTTGATGGTTTAGGAATGCTAGATTAATTTATCAACATTTAAGAAAGAAGATGAAATAGTAAAAACGTAGATCCTAAAGCAATTTTGGTTTGACTTCAGTTTGACCTAGCAAATGAAAGGATTATTTCTCAAAATTTTATAAGCATGTATTACACATCTAGATATTTAAATTAATAGGTAACACACCTCATTCGGATGTGTATATCAAGAGAAATGAATTTCCAAAGTTAAGAGACAGAATCTGGAATTCCCTGAATTTGTCATATGAACAGTAAAAAGTAACGATTTAACTGTATCAATTGGCAAAGTAACTTTCCATATTTATATTTTTCTCTTAAATAGATATAAAAGATATTCAATTAGAAATTTGTATCACCTCCATACGATTTGTCTACAATTAGTTATGAATTTTTAAAGTTGGACTGTAAATCTAGAAATCACCAAATGAACAGTACCCGATAAGTAAGTTTTAAAATTTTCATTTTGGGCTAATGTAATGTGAAACATCCTTATTTTTATACATCTTAGGGACCAAATGGTAGTATCTTGAACCACTTTTAAGGCTATTGAAGTCAAATTACTCAATTTGTAATTTTACTCTTAGCGAATACTGTTCACTGTGTAAATTCCAGTGGAGTATCCCTACTTCAAAAAATCATAACTAATTCTAGAAAAATCAAAACAAAGTGATTCAAATTGCTACACAAAGCTAACATAATGCTCTTTTAGGATTTGACCACGCCTTGACCATGTCAACATCAGCATACATCTAAAGTTTACTGTTCATCCTACATTTTTCCCTAATTCCAATATTTTGGTCCAACATTTGCACTATCCAATCCCCAGCTTCTCTTCATGCTTCTTCAATCTTTCCTCATCTTAAACTTGTGGGATTGGGATTACATGGAAGGGGAAAAGATTTCTAGGAAAATCTCAGTAGCAAACGGAAACCATACAATGTATGCAACTATATGCTTGATGTTACTATGTGTGTACTTAATGATCATGCTTGTATAATGATAACATACATGCTTCCATGTTACTTAATTATAACATATGGCCATAGCATAAAAAGAAACAGAGCATTACTTAATCATACATGCATCACATCATCAAGGTAAGAAAATATCACATAAAACATCCAAGCAGTATAAGCATACAAGCAGGTAAGTCTACTACCTGGCTCTTAGCCTTACCTCTAAGGTCCCTTCTTCTCATAAGTCAGAGCCTATACATAGCATAATAATATCTTTAACAGGTAACCTTACTTTATGGAAAAGCACTAAAATATTATTTTAATGCCTCTTAAACTCCATAATCCTTGGACCTACGTTTTTGGGCTTTGGATTGCTATCTTGGGTTTCTAACTAAGCCCAAGCACTCTAGTGGATCGGTTTCCAAGAAACACATCTTACTTCTTTTTTATGTCCACAGGGACTTTCACTATTTTTCCTAAATTTTCACTTTCTTGCAGTTTAGTCCCTGAATATCATCTATACACTTTTGGGACTCCTGCACAATAGGGTCTAGTAGCCTTCATTTTTCAGGCTATTGGGCTTCTAGACCTAAAAATTGGGATATGACATTTCTTCTCCCCTTAAAATAAATTTTTTCCTTGAAATTCGAGGGTTAAACCTCTATTCATTCTTTTATGAATAGTTTTATCTAAGGAGAATGTCCCTTTCATTTCATAACATTTTCTTAACTTTCTTAACTCTTCTCAACCTCTCTTACTATCTTTCATAACTTTGTGTATCTATACTAAACTTTTGTGGCATTTACACCTTTTTCATACAACTGTATTCTATCTTTACTCTATCTTAGACCCTCTTCTTTGGGTCTTTACTAGCCTCTTCATCTCTTGATCCTTATCTGAAGGATCCATCTACTCGTACTTTTCCATTCTCAAAACATATGGGGTTCTCTTCTCTATTCCTCAGGCATACTTCTACAAAACTTTTGAATATTAGTACCCAGACTTGAACTTAAACTCCATCTTTGTAAGGGTAAACTAAGTTCAGTTTGTATATAATATAGGCTATAAATAAATTTTCTAGATGAGTTTATCAACTCATGAAGCTCTTTACCCTAACTTCGTCTTTGGTACTCATATTTCCAAAGAGATACTGTACTGTTTTCATTTCTTCATGGCTCCTTACTTTCCTTAGGCTAGGTCTAACTGTGACCTCAGGATCTAATTGCGATCAACTGTAAGCCTTTTTAGAATCTAACTGCGGCTTTGAAGCTGTTAGGATCTAATTGTGACCCTTGAGCCATGCTAGGATCTAACTGCGACCCTCTAGAATCCTCTGTGATTCTGTTGTACTGTATCATTATCTCTGAAAGATCTCATCCAACAGACTAAGTTATAAGGTTAACTGCTTCCACTTGTTGATAACTCAATAAAAAAAATTTAAAATACATTCAGTAGCCCATATTATTTACGAAGACTTTACTTATTTTCCTTCTTACTCAGGAGTTCCTTCTCATCTTTCTTACTCTATTGTGGCTTACCAATTATGGTCTAACCACCTGCCATTGCATTTTGTTGCTATAGCCTTATAATAACTTCTCATTTTAATATGTGCTCTAACTGAGAGCCATTTAAACTATGCTCTAACTGTGAGCAATCTGTATCATATCTAACTCTTGTCTGAGGAGTGATCTAAACTCATCTGAATCTAGGTCTATCTGAGAGCCATTTGTTTCATTTCCATCTCTTATCTGAAGAGTGATATGAAAACAATCTCTTTACTGTTATCTCTTACTCTTTATGTATACCATTTCTTTTGATAGTTATAACACTACTACCTTCTTGGTACTTGCTATAACCCTAACATAAGAAATGGCCCTGAGTATTGTACTCATAAGTCTATAAAAATATCTGAGTAACCCCAATCATATTGTAACAACTGTCTCACTTATTGAGACTGTCTATCATCCTGGGTACATTCTTATTGTATGTTGTATGGTATGGGAACAACATAACTTTCTCATCATAAACTCTACCCTGCATGTACTGCATGAGGGGAGTATTCATAGCATACTCTAACATGCGTGTCATCATATGATAACTGCAAGGAGATGCGACTATCCATCATAACTCATGGCAATATAAGCCATGTCATCATCACATAAATTTGCTCAACCATCCATCATACATACACTACAATTGAACATTCTTTCCTCTATCACATTATCTGCTAGGTCCTAAATATTTATTTAGGAACCTAAAATAACTACTCATTTAACTTAGGCTACCACATTACCCTCTTACTAGGGTATAGACTCAACCCTTCATTACTTTATCTTACTCTTGCTCATTACTCTGTCTTAAATTGGGGAGTCTCTTTATCTTTGAAAATGTGGCTACCTTTCTCTCTTTATATATCATAAACTTCTTTTTCTTGATCCTGAAGAACTTATGTCGTATGGATCTCATTCATCGTCTATTACTTATGTTCTCTAAGGTACTCTACCTTAGGTCTGCTAGATTACTATTATTTCATGATGTAATCCCTTTGTCTTGGGAACATCAGCTCTCTATCTATTAAACATTTTGTCTTTAACTTTAGGCCACCTGCTAGGATCATTCCTAGGCAAGTCTTCAATCTAACTTTAATTCTCTCGTAATGTAGATCTACTCACATAGAGGATCTACTTCTGAACATTGTCTTAAACTAATCTTTCATATCTCCTTACTTTATACTATCTGGCTTGATTATGCTTTGTACTAATCCTCTAGTTTATTAACTTCAATCAGGTTGGTACCTTCATTATCATTGCCATTGTAATGTCTGGCAGCTTCCCTTGACCTGAGATTAGTCAGCTTCTGTCTCTATCTATAAAGGAAACTACTCCCAAGATGTTATCCTGCTTAGTCCAGCCATATCGTGCTAAGAAACACGAGACCTTGGTGGTAACGGTTGACTAAGACTAACTACTTCCTTAAAGATTACCATATACCATTGTAAGGTATGGGGTACTGTTCTATCTATCTGGGTGTCACTATCTCTAAGTAATGAACACTATCCCTATATCTTCTATTAGGGAGAGAACTTCTTAGTTCAAATCACTAACTATACCAGAGCATCACTGAGCTAGAACCTTCTGTTCTGTGCCAGAATCTTATTATATGTGCCAGAACCCTTTGTTCTGTACTAGAACCCTCTCGATTCTGTACCAGAACCTTCTACTCTGAGCCAGAATCCTATGCTTTGATACCAAAATGAAACATCCTCATTTTCATACATCTTAAGGACCAAATGGTAGCATCTTAAACCACTTTTAAGGCTATTGAAGTCAAATTACTCAATCTAGAATTTTACTCTTAGCGAGTACTATTCACTGTTTAAAATCCAGTAGAGTGACCTGATTTCAAAAAATCATAACTAATTCTAGAAAAATTGAAACGAAGTGGTTCAAATTGCTACATGAAGCTAACATAATGCTCTTTCAGGCGTTGACCATGCCTTGACTAGGTCAACATTAGCAGACATCCAAAGTTTACTATTCATCCTATATTTTTCCCTGATTCTAGCATTTTGGTCCAACATTTGCACTATCCAATCCCCAGCTTCTCTTCATGCTTCTTTAATCTTTACTCATCTTAAACCTATGGGATTGAGATTATATGGAAGGGGATGAGATTTTTGTGGAAATCTCAGTAGTAAATAGAAACTATATAATGTATGCAACTATATGCTTGATGTTACTATGTGTGTACTTAATGATCATGATTGCATAATGATAACATACATGCTTCCATGTTACTTAATTATAGCATATGTCCATAGCATAAAAAGAAACAGAGCATTACTTAATCATACATGCCTCACATCATCAAGGTAAGAAAATATCACATAAAACATCCAAGCAGTATAAGCATACTAGTAGGTAAGTCTACTACCTGGCATGTAGCCTTTTCTTCTAGCTCTTAGCCTTGCCTCTAAGGTCCCTTCTTCTCATAAGTTAGAGACTATACATAGCATAATAATATCTTTATTATTATCCAGTATAGCTCTACTTAACTCATGCTTAAGTAGGGGTAATATTCTTAATCTGAAATTCCCCTGCTTTCTTTCTACCTTTTAGCTACCTTTATTAAGAGAGATATTTCTCTATTCTAACTATTAAGAGCAATCCTCTACTATATTAGAGCAGGGACTAGATAACTTACTTACCTTATTCCTAAGCTCTGCCTAGTCCCTAAGCTCCTTGGACCACTCCTGGCTCCACCAAAACTCCTTCATTTCTTTCTCACTTTCTCTCTTTCTCTCTTCTTTCTCTTCTTTGACTTGCTTGGTCGTGGCTTTCCTTGAGGGACGGGTGGCCTATTTATAGGTGAGTAGAGGTGGAATGAATGGTCCAGATCAAATCATGATGAATGGCCTATATCGCTTAGCTTCCTCAAGAAGCTTTGCCTGCATCATCACGATGACATCATCCTCCTTGATGACTCACCATTATGACACCATCCAAGGACACCTCAGGGGACACCTCAAGGCATATGTGGTATAATTGGTGGGTCTCTTAGGACACCTCACCAGCTGACCCAGCCTCTCTAGAGAATTCCAGAGCTTTTTCCTGGAATGAGCGGTAGAGATTGTGCCATGTATCCTCTTTACTTTTTCTCCTTTTTCTAATCTCATGACATGTGTCCTTAACTTTTCTTCTTTTCCTGTAATAATGCCATGTGGCACCTTGTGGGTCCCATGAGGACACCTTTCATGTCACCTCATGGTCTAAAGTCATATCTGATCACTTTTCCCAGTTCTATCATTAACCGGGTAACCTTACTTTATGGAAAAGCAATAAAATATTATTTTAATGCCTCTTAAACTCCATAATTCTTGGGCCTACGTTTTTGGGCTTTGGATTGCTATCTTGGGTTTCTAACCAAGTCGAAGTACTCTGGTGGTTTAATTCCCAAGAAACACCTCTTACTTCTTTATGCCCACAGGGACTTTCACTATTTTCCCTAAATTTTTACTTTCTTGCAGTTTAGTCCCTGAACATCATCTGTACACTTTTGGGACTCCTACACAATAGGGTCTAGTAGCCTTCATTTTTTAGGTTACATACTGGGCTTCTAGGCCTAAAAATTGGGATATGACATAATGCTTCCGCTAATCAAATACGCTTCTAAAAACGTACTCTATGGTGCTAAAAGTAGGATGTTTCAATTATCGTCTATTCACATCTCATCAAAGTATTTCCAAACCTTAGTCAACTATTTTGGGAACTCTCCTTGACTATTTAACTTTAGTCAAATGACCAAAATGCCGTTCGTTTAACTCTGACTCAATGACACAACATAGTAGCACTCAGTTGCTTTTTTGTAATTTTACATGTTTCTTGGTCTTTATTAGCCCTGGCCCACATACTTATCTAAAAATATTATTAGGCCTATAAGGTGCCATTTTGGGCCTTCTACATAATTCACTTTCTTTATGGGCTCAACTCTCGAGAAATTCTCCCGAAACATATTTATCAGGTATTTTAATCTGTTATAAATTCTATAATAAATTTTACATAACTCATTTTTGAACTTTATCAATTTCATAAATTCTCATATTAATTATAAGAATTTACTGCCAAATTTCATCTGATTCTGAGTTCCAGAGGATACTGTATTAATTTTCCTTTCTTCAGAAATTCATATCAATTTTTTGGGACAACAAATCAAAATTCTGTGTGATATCAAACTGATCAGAGTAATTTTCTCTATTTACTGGAAAAATTTGGGACTAATCTGATTTTGGGCATTTTTGGGCCTTTTTCGTCTCAACTTTCAATAATTACCATTTTGCCCTTAAACTTTTGAAATTACACTTTAGGCCCTCAACTTTTTATTATTACACTTAATAGCCCAAAATTTATTTCTACTTTTATTTTTGCACCATAGAACTTTAGACTTTTCAATTTAGTCCATTTTCTTTATATCTTTGTCTAATAATCACTTTTCTTCTCTATTTATCATCACAATCCTTTACAAACATCTTTCCTCTATCAGTTTTATACATATAGGGAAAAAGTAGGATATGAGAAGAAAGGATTGTGACGATGATCAGAATAAATAATAAATGTTAGATGAGTTTTGAAGAAAGAGAGGAACTAAAATGAAAAGTTTAAAAGTTCTATGGTGAAAAATGAAAGTAAACATAAACTTTGAAAGTTCTATGTTGAGGACCTAAAGTATATTTTTCAAAAGTTCTGGGGCAAACTGGTAATTATTGAAAGTTGAGCCAGAAAATGACTAAAAATACCTAGAATCATATTAGTCCCAAATTTTCTCAATAAATAGAGAAAATTATTCTGATCAGTTTAACGCGATATAGAATTTTGATTTGAGGTCATGATAAATTGATATAAATTTTTGAATAATAGGAAAATTAATACAGTATGCTCTACACCTCATAATCAAATGAAATTTGGAATTAAATTCTTATAATTAATATAAAAATTTATGAAGCTAATAGAACTTAAAAAGGAGTTCTGTAGAATTTATTATAAAATTTATAGTAGATTAAAATACTCGATAAATATGTTTCGAGGGAAATTTCTCAGGAGTTGAGCCTATGAAGGAATTGGACCATGTAGAGAGCCCATAATGGTACCTCATAGGCCCAATGATATTTTTAGATAAGTATATGGGCCAGGGTTAATAAAGACCCAAAAAATAGGAAATTACGAAACTGCCACTAAGTGTGCCATTGTGATGTATATTGAACGAGATGAATGAAGGGCATTTTGGTCATTTGGACAGTCAAAAACATCGAGGAAGTATAGGAGTGATTATTCAGAGTTAGTATATGCCCTAATAAGAAGTAAAGAGGTGTAAAATGACAATTATGCCCTTATGGTTAATATAGTGCAAGATAGTGAACTAAGAGCATTTTAGTCATTTGCTAAGGGATTTGTAGTTAAGTTTAGACCCAGTCCAAGAATGTCAATGGTAGAAAGAATCTAGATACTAGCTTTAAAATCAGAAAGTATATTATAGAATCTTAGAAAAATTAGATTCAGAAGACAATTTGGTTTTTGGGAAATCAGACTGAGCTAGTACCAGATTGGACTATAATTTTTCCAAATGCTTCCTCCTTTTGCAATTTTTCCACATGGGCTATGATTTGTCCCTTGATGATGCCATAGATGATGTCATAATTGACTTTAAGGATAAGCTTTATTCAAGAATAAATATGAGCCTTTAGAGTAAATAGTGCACAAAGTGATCTTAGCCTTCTATTTTCTATTGGATTTTTCTCTAAGTACCCCATATTTCTTGTTTCCAAAATGATCTCTCTTCTAAGACATATTTTATAAACTCATTTATAGATAAAGCCTTTGATAAATTTAAAAATGACTCAGTAAATTTGTGAAGGTATTTATCTAAGCATTTATCGATAAGAATAAATTTTATGAAGCAAAGAACTTATTGAAGTCGTATTTGATAAATATGTTTATCGATAAGATATTCAATAAGTAATATATTTTTAAAGAGCTTATTCTTTTATTGATAAGTTCTTTGATAATTTTGAAGTTTGTGATATTTTCAAAGACTCAATTTATCGAATAACTATTTGATAAGGCTACTTATCGAAGATATCTTGGATAAGAATGAGAAAATTTCAATAACAGACTTGTTGAACTCAAACTTGTTTCAAAATGTTATTTGAAGTAATTTATCAATAAGTTATTCGATAGGATAATTTTTTGAATAAATCTTTGATAAATTAGATTAAGAAAATTTAAATTTAGTCTGATTCTGTTTGGCATTTATCAATAAGCTATTTGAGCAAACCATTTATCAATAAGAGGCTCAACTATTTTACAAAGGATTTTATTCAAGTTTTATTAAAGTCCTCTTCGATAAATAATCTTAGCAATAAGATCTCTGATAAATGCTCATAGTTTTTCAAATAATTTTAACAAACATATTTTGAGGCAACATTTTAAACATAGTGTAATCATTCCTATATGTTTCTTATCATTGTCTATTACACTCATAACATTTCCTAGTATGTTTACGTTACAGGATTCAAAATGAAGAGGTTATGGCTAAAAGGCAAACTATCAAAAAACCATATTAAATGCTACCACCTATTACCATCTTGTCTCTGCTTCACTCAATGCTCAATGTCTCTAACGGATATATTCAGATTGAGCTGAAGCTATAAATACATGGCAAATTGAATATTTAAGTTAAGACACTCAACTACCTATGAAAAATATTTATTACCCATTCAATCTTATTCTTTATTCTCTGAGTGCTCAGTACTTATACTTTATTTTACTTAGGTGAACAGAGAGTTTATGTAAGAGAGAATTCATTGTAATTCAGTGATTATCATATCTTCTTTGTTAGAGAGACTTGTCAATTCTCTATTTTCATTTTCTGTTCCTCAAGAGTATAGGACTCTTGAATGGGGTGTGAGGAGTGAGAGGGGATGTAGACCAAGTGGTTGGGCCGAACCAGGATAAATCTTCTGTGTTGATTTCCTTTCCCTACTACACTAGGTGATATCATTCTTACCTTATATGTTTTCATTTCAAAGATTTTTTTAGATTTTATAACATTACCCAATTCACCCCTCTTAGTTATTACTACCAATTCTAACATTTGTTATCAGAGTAACTCTCTTATAAATAAACCTAACAATCTAAAGAGCTCTATGGTAGGATTTGGAGATAGTGTGTTGCTAGAAGGAAGTTCTACTATGAAGTCTCTAGCATTTAGTAGAGAAAATTTCATATTTTGGAAAATGAGAATGAAAATATTTATAAAGGCTTCAGAGTATGGCTTATGGGATGTCATCTAGGAAGAAAACTATATTCCAACAAAAATAGTTGACTAGAGAAATGTTTCAAAGATACTAAGCGAATATAATGATGATGATAAAAAGATGATCTTACTCAATAAGAAGGCAATGAATATTTTAACTTGTGTACTTAGCCAAAAGGAGTATTTCAGAGTATCAAGTATGGAGACTATAAAAGAAATATGGGAAGCTCTGGAGATTACCCA
The DNA here is from genome assembly GCA_037074615.1 of Leucaena leucocephala. Taxonomy (NCBI): domain Eukaryota; kingdom Viridiplantae; phylum Streptophyta; class Magnoliopsida; order Fabales; family Fabaceae; genus Leucaena; species Leucaena leucocephala. The sequence continues at coordinate 17,252,939 of CM073515.1, read as the reverse complement.
TGAAGGGACATCTGGAGTTAGCAGTGTAGGATAAATACTCTCACCATTGAATTTGAACTTTTTAAATAAACCCAAGAGAAACGATTAGAAAAATAGAAGTTAGATTCTCATACCTCATGAATCACCTAACTGCTATTGGCAAAAGATATAGCCAAGGAGATCAAGTAATAAAGATTCTTGATGGTCTAGCTAAAGAATGGGATCAAAAGGTGACGACTATCGAATAATCCAAAGGAGAATACATGTGGTCTGTTGTAACACTCTTTAGAAGCCTATCCGAGTTTGAAAGCAAACAAAAATATAAGAAAAATCTGAAGGAAAAATATCGCAAGGGCATTGCTCTTAAGTCTTAAGAGAGTGAAGAAGAGATGAGCTATAAAGATGAGGAGATGGGACTTCTGGTGAGATTGCTCTGGATGTTTTACAAAAATAGAAAAGGAAGGAAATTTCAAACCAAACAAAAATTTCCTTCAACATGAACTTCAGAGTCTCAGGATCAAATTATATGCTATGAATATAAAAGATGAGGAAAATGACCATGAAGAGGTTACCAACATGTCTTATTGCTCAAGAAGAATCAGAGACATATGAAGTATTAAATCCTAAACCTTCTTATGATGAATTATTTTCTGAATACAATGATTTGAGAAGTGAACTATCTAAAATTTCTAAAGAATTAGTAAATTCTAAAAGAAAAAGTTAAAGCACTTGATGAGGCAGATTGTCACGGTCTGATCCATCAAAATAAAGTTTATTGTACCAAATATAATATAGTATAATGTACAACCCTATCATTCTTCTCGAGGAGCCTTTTATGTGAAAACCTAGTATATTGGATGTCAAAATCAATGGAAAACCTGAGCAAGGATAAAATGGTTTTGGGGTTTTAGAGATTGATGCGATAAAAGTAAGGTGCAGAAAGGTAAATATTTTTGGATTTTTGATTAAGATGAAAACGAGTTGGTTTGTTAAGAAAGATGTTATGAAAGGCTCTTGATGATGAAAATGTATCTATCCTTACTCTCACGTTTAAAATTGGAGTTTAGAAATCACTAAGTCTCAAAGAAAATCTCAATCGATCGATTGAGTTCAGAACCCTAATTTTTCTTAAACCCCTCGATCAAAGCTGGTTTAAGAATTGTTAGTGAACTGTCATAAATCACTTAGCGTGTAAGTTGAATTTAGATGATTAAAATGCCCTCGAATGGTCATTGATCAAAAACCCTATATTTCAAGCAATTGAATTAGTTAACAACGATCACTGATAATAACCCAACTTTCTTAAAATTGAAACTGAAATATTCTATTAAAAGCAAAAGTTCAAATCATCCAAATTCAATTACAAAGTATAATTTGAGAATAATCAATTGATATTCAAAACTTGTTCATAAAATAAAAACCCTAGATCTAGCAATAATCATAACATGAGAATAAGCAAATTAGAATAGTAGAAACTCTCCGTTTCAATCCATGAGCTCAAGATAACAAATCCATCACCAAGAGGCCAAAGGTTTAGCCTCTCATGACTCCTGCTGTACTACAATCGTTGTTCAGATGAGATGCCATGAAGAAACTATGAGAAGATGGTATATTAATGGTGTAGAGAGGTGGAGAAATCTGTGGAGAGGGGTAAAATGATGGAAGATATGGAGAAGGTGATTAGAGAGCGCTAGAGTACTGCTTCTTAGCCTAATCAGGTTAAAAACTAGCCTCCCTATTGATGGCAGCCTTCCTCCCCTTTTATTTCTGCATGACCTAATTAAAAATGTGTAGTTTCAGTGATTTCATATTTTAGTCAGGACTAGATCCATGTTTTGGTCGCAACCTATAAACACAGAGAGATTTCCAGAAGAATCAAGGTCACGACCGTCAGACTCTTTGGTAGCGAGTAAAATGTACAGGAGTTCACTTTCATTGACTTGTAATTTCTTTCCTGGTCCTTGCTCTCTTCCAAAATACCTGCAATTTAACATAAAAGCTCACTATAAAAGTCTAAATCAGTAAATATAAGAATATATACAGTTTGAAAGAGTTAATTTACCATTTTACCCTTTAATTAGCACATTGTCACGCATAATCATGTATTACCATAAAAATACAATTTAAGGCATAAAATGAATGGTAAAGTTGTTATAAAGCTCTTAAAAGTGTCACAAAAACCATATATAAAATGTGTCTTATCAACGCTAGAAAAGCAACTTGAAATTAGCTCTCAAACTGCTAAAATTACATTGGTGCCTTGTACTAAATGTGAGACAGAAGATAAAAAAAATGAAGAGTTTACTAAAACTCTTCAAGGATTTACTAAGGGTAGTAAAGTACCTAATATAATTTTAGGAAATTAAAGATGTATCTCAGATAAATTTGGAATGAGATATGATCTAAATTTGGACAAAAGGAAAGGTAAAAAGAAAAATGGAAGGAAACCATATTTAAAATATTTTAGAACCTCTATTCATAACTCTAATCCTTTTTATAGATGTACTTATTGTAACCATAAGGGCCACATTACTACTTCTTGCTATCACAAGAAAACGGGTACCTACGGGACACTAAGATAGGTATCGAAAGGTTCTTATAAAGTGAAGGCTCGACATACTAACCAATTAGGGCCCACAAAGATATGGGTACCTAAAGTTAGATAATTTTTCTGCAAGTATGTCTTACGGCATCTAAGACAACAAAATGGTATATTAATAGTGGATGCTTAAGACACTTGATTGGGGACACTGGCGAATTCCTAAACCACACACCTAAAGAGGGGAAAAGCTAGTTTTAGAGGAAATCAATATGGTGAAATTGTTGGGATTACAAATATTAGTAGCTCTGATGGAATGAGAATATAAGATGTTTATCTTGTATATGGACTCTACCATAATATACTCAGTGTTAGTCAAACTACAGACAAAGACAACTGGGTAATGTTCAACTCAGAAGAATGTCTAATTATCAACAAGAAAGATCTAAAACATATTAAAGACGAATTGAAAGAGAAACTTAGAGCACTAAGGAACAGTTAAAAATTGTTTTATGGGAAAAACAGTTAAAAGTTGGCTATGGCATAAAATATTAGTTCATGTAAATATGAGCCCATTTTCAAAATTAATTAGAAAATATTTAGTCATCAGTTTACCCAAAATAAATTTTGAAAACAATATTGTTTGTGATGCTTGCCAACAAGAAAAGCAAAAAAGGTCATTATTTAAATCAAATAAGGTAGTCTCGACTGAAAGACCACTTCAAATACTTCATATGGATTTGATTGGTCCTATGAGAGTAAAAAGTTTTGGAGGAAGTTTGTATACTCTTGTAATAGTTGATGATTATTCTAGATTTATATGGACTTTATTTCTTCCATGAAAAGATGAAACATTTAATGCCTTTACTATTTTTGCCAGGAAAGTTTAAAATGAGAAATGTATTTCTATTATGTTTATCAAGACTGATCATGGAGGAGAATTTAAGAATCATGAATTTACAACATTCTGTGAAGAAAATAAGATTTATCACAACTTCTCATCTCCTTGAATACCACAACAAATTGGAGTAGTGGAACGCAAAAATAGAGTCCTTACTGACATGGCATGAGCAATACTAAACGAGAAATATGTATCTCAAGTATTTTGGGCTGAGGCCATGAGCACTGCATGCTACATTACAAACAAAGCCTATGTCAAAAGCATACTTTACAAGACACCATACTAGTTGTACAAGGGTATAAAACCAAACATTGCTCATTTGAGAATTTTTTGTAGCAAGTGTTTCATCCACAATAGCAAAGATAACCTTGGTAAATTTGAGCCTAAAGCTTATAAGGGTATATTTCTAGGTTATTCTAATTGTAGTAAGGCACATAGAGTGTTTAATAAAAGAATTTTTACAATTGAATAATATATTCATGTTGTTTTTGTTGAAGTTGAAAACTTTTCAAAACCTTCTTCTGAGGATGATGCTAAGATTATTCAAAAGTTTGAAAATTTGAATCTTAGCAAAAAGTAAGAGTCATCAAATTATGAAGAGATTTGTGAAAATAATTCCCATGATGATGATTAACCTAAAGCTTGTCATCATGTAAAGGATCATCCTTTAGACCAGGTTATTAGTGAAGTCAATGAAGGGGTTAGAACCTAGAGACAGGTGTTCAATGAAATACGCTTTACTACATTCATTTCAAATATTGAACCAACCAATATGGATGGGGTACTATCAAATACTTTCTGGATTGATGCTATGCAGGAAGAGATGAACCAATTTGAAAGAAATCAAGTTTAGGACTTGGTAGCCAGACCAACAGATTATCCTATTATAGACACCAAATAGGTCTTCAAGAATAAGCTTGATGAATCTACAGTCATCATTAGGAATAAATCTAGATTAGTTGCAAAGGGCTATAATGAAAAAGGTATTGATTATAAGGAAATGTATGCTACAATAGCTAGATTGGAAGCAATACGAGTTCTCTTAGCCTTTGCATGTATTATATATTTTAAACTTTATCAAATGGATGTGAAAAGTGCTTTTCTAAATTATTTTATTATGAAAGAAGTGTATGTTAAACAACTACCTGGTTTTGAAAGTTTAAAGCATCCAGATTATGTTTACAAACTCAAAAAGCTCTATATGGTTTGAAACAAGCTCTAAGAGCTTGGTATGAATGTTTGACTAATTTTTTGTTAAATAAGAGTTTTGAAATAGGTAAAGTGGATATAACACTTCTTCTGAAAAGAATAAAAAATGATTTACTAGTAGTTTAAATTTATGTAGATAATATTATTTTTGGAGCAACTAACGATGATCTTTGCCAAGTTAATACAGGGTGAATTTGAGATGTCAATGATGGGTGAGGTCAACTTCTTTCTGCGGGTTCAGATCAAACAGAAGAAAAATGGGATATTCATCTCATAAACAAAGTATCTCAAAGTGTTACTAAGGAAATTTGAGATGGAAAATACCAAGTGCATGTCAACTCCGATGAGCTCAACCATGCAGATAAAAAGGGAGTGGATTTTGATATCAAGAAATACAGAGGAATGATTGGATCACTTCTTTATTTGACAGCAAGTAGACCTAGCATACAATATAGTTATAGCATACATGCAAGATACCAAGCTGCTCCTAAAGAGTCACACACCAAAGCTATCAAAAGAATCTTCAAATTGCTAGACTTCAATATTTTAATTATGGCAATTAATTAAGAAAGAATTTCAAATGATTTCAAAAATTATTTTTAAACTAATAAAGAGCATTTATCGATAAGCTTATCGATGAGATAGTTATTCAATAAAGTATTAAGGTAGAAAACTTACCCATTCTTGTATGCTTGATATTCATGCTTGTGTGTTGATATGTTTATGATATGTGATGATGATGTATAATTTGTAAAAATAATATATACTCTGCCATTTATGAGTTTATAGTCATGCATGATAGTATGAGGCATTGAGCATGTTAATTATAAATTAAAGCTTAATAAAGATAAAGGAAACATGTCATGTACTTGCATTCATCTTGTATGCATTGAATAGTACATTTTCCTACTAAGATTCCACATAATCTCATCCTCCTATAACCAACCAATTTAGGTAAAGCATGATGGAAAAGGTATGCATAGAGAAGAGCTAAAGAAGGGAAGAAAGAAAGTGGCAATTATTTGTTATAATATGTATTGTCTAAATTACCTACTATGTTCATGTCATATAATATGTCATTATATGTAAAGAAAAATGTATGAAATAATTGTGTCATAACTCCATGTTGTATATGAGTGTATGAGAATTCAAATTGATGATTTATAAATGTTGAAATAATTTATGAGATTCATGAAAGAAAGTCAAATGGTAAAAATGTAGGTCCTCAAGCAGTTTTGTTGTGGCTTCAGTTTTACCTAACAAATAAAGGAGTTAATTCACAAAATTTTATGAGGAATTAGTAAACACCCAGAGATGTTAATGTATAGGTAACACACCTAATTTGAATGTGTATATCAGGATAAATGAATTTCCAAAATTAAGAGATAAAATCTGGAATTTCTAGAATTTATCATATAAAAGTAAAAAGTAACAATTTAACTATATTGATTGGAAAAGTAAATGTTTAGATTTATATTTTTTCCATTAAACAACTATGAAATATATTCAATTATAAATTTGGATCACCTCCATAGAAATTTTCTATAATAAGTTGTGAATTTTTAAAATTTGATTGTGGATCTATAATTTACCAAATGAACAGTACCTGAGAGTTAAATATAAATTTTTTAATATTTAGGCTAAAGTAATGCATATGCTAATTAAATACATACTCTAAAGGGTTAAAATTAGGATGACATTTTGGTATCAGAGAAAAAGTTCTGGTATAGGTACGGAACAAAGTTTTGGCACATGACACAGGTTCTAGTATAAGATAAACTTACTCTGATTAGGAAATAGAGTACACAGTGGATTAGCTAAGGCCTAATTGAGATTGAGGTTAGTGATAGGGTACCTATTTATATTTCAACTAAGAGTATGGATTAGAGATGAATGCTCTAGGGAAAATGAACACAGAGGTCTAATAAGAGATAAAGAAAAAAATCAGTTAGTTAAGGGAATTGAGATTAAAGGAAAGTAAAAGATAGTTTCCCACCTGGTAATGATCCTTAAGGATAGGGGAAACTTAAAAGTATGAATGGCATAGAGTTGTGAGCCAGACCCTTCCTCAGTTAGTTGAAAGGAAGTAGTTGACTTAGTTATGGATCACAGCGAGGCTAGGGATGCAATATCCTAATTTTTAGTCCTAGTGACCTAGAAAGTAGCCTAAAATCGGTAGGTTACCAAACTCTTTTGAGCAGAAGTTCCAAAAACACACATATGGTTTTTAGGGACTAAGCTTCAAATAGTGAAAGTTTAGGGACTAAATTGCAAATAGTGAAAGTTCAGGAACTAAATTGTAAATAGTGAAAAGTTCAAGCATGTAAGTGTAAATTAGAAAAGTTCTAAGGCTTAAAATAAATGTAGAGATAAGTTATGAAACTTAAAGTGTAATTATAAAAAATATAGTAAGGGACCAAAGTGGAATTTAGCAAATTCAGAGACTAAAGTGTAATATGTCAAATTTAGGAGCAAAAGTAGTAATTATAAGGAAATTGAGCCAAAGATGGCAAAAAATTGTATGAAAGCATTTCAGTCCTAAATTTTATCAAGAGATAGAGAAAATTATTTTAGCCAATATAATGTGACCCATAATAACTATTTGAGGTCACATATAGCTTATATTTATCTAAAATCTTGAAAGTTATCTAAATTTTTTATCAGACCTTTTGGATCTTAGATAAGGCTGAAAATTTATAGGAATGTGAATCCTATGAAGCCAGAGATTAGGAAACTAACGGAACTCCAAAAGGAGCTCTGTAGTAAAAACTATTCACGTTTTGGTAAATTTTGACTAGAATTCGTGGATGCCTAATATCTAGATAATGAAATTTTAACAATAGGCAAGATAGGTCTAAGTAAGCCCAGAATGGTACCAAAGAGGGCTATTCCACATGATAGTAAGGCCCAATACACTAAAACAGTAATTCAATAAGATCTAGGAAAGATACAAGTACCCGGTTATAGTTATAACTGGGGAAAGCGATATGGTAAGGGGAATTTTATCAGATATTTATAAGTATCTATTTAATAAATATTCCTTAGGTAAATAATACCATTAGAACACATGGAAATTATTGAACTATAGAACAATCTAATAACTCAGAAAAATCCCTTTATACAAGAGTGTATAGGATTGGACAGAATGTATTGGAGGATGACTCACCATGTGAGGTATCCTATAGGACCCACACAAGGTGCCACCTAGTATGATGACATAAAGGGGATGATGTTATCATGATGATATAGGCAAAGCTTAGTGAGGAAGCAAGTGATTTAAGCCGTTCATCACGATTCAATTTGGACCATCCATTCTATTTCACTCTACCTATAAATACCCCTACCCCCTCCATTCCATGCATCCATGCATCCACGACAAGCAAGTAAGAATAAGAGAGAAAGAGAGAAAGAAAGAGAAAGAAAGGAAGAAAAAGGATAAGGTCTGACCAAACTATGATTAATCCAATGAGCTAAGGGACTCAGTAAGCTTAGGATTGAGGTAAGTAATCAATCCTAGTCACTACTCTCATAAATTATAGGATTTTTCTTATAGATTTAATAGTTAGAATTATGGAATCTCTCTTGATAAGGCTAGCCATGAAGAGAAAGAGAGTTAGGAGCTTGTTGTGTTAAGGGTATTACCTCAAGATAAGCTTGAGTAGAGCTATATTGGATCAAATAATAATGAAAATATTATTATGCCATGTATAGTCTCTGACCTATGTAAAGAAGGAACCTTAGATTGAAGGCTAAGGACTAAGGAAAAGCTACCCGATAGGTAGTATACTTATACCTAAACTTGTATGATAATTGATTGAATGTTGTTAATATGCTATTGACTTGTCTTGATTATGTTAAGCATGTATGATTGAGAACGCTCTGTTTCTTTTTATGCTATGGCCGTATGTTATAAGTAAGAATCATGGAAGCATGTATATATCATTATGCAAGCATGATCATGGTAAAGCAAGCGTGTTTAACACTAAGCATATACTTACATATATTATTTATGGTACCGTTTGCTACTTAGATTTTTCCAGAAATCTCACCCTTTCCATATCAATCCAATCACAGTAGGTCTTCTCAAGATAGAGGAGATGGAATATATGAAGAGAAGGTAAGAATTATTTAGCATGATTAATATGTGATTGATGTATGTTATACGTATGTATGTAAAGTTGGTTGCTAGAATTTGCCCCTGTGAACAATAACTCGTGGTGAGGTAGTTAGCTTTAAGCCATAATGAAAAATAGTAAATGATAGAATAAATATATGAGATTTTTCCAATAAATAGTACACATACAAAGCTTCGATTTGATATATTTATTTGGATGTCTACACATAGAGATATAATTTTTTTTAAGTTGGGACCAAAATGCTGGAATAAGGGGAATGATGTTGGATGAACAGTAAATTTTAAGCATTGACTGACATTGACTTAGTCAAGGTGTAGTCAACGAGTTAATTTTTCATGAAAGATTATTAAGTTAGCTTCGCATAGCAACTTGAACTACTTTGTTACAATTTTTCTATAATTAATTATAATTTTTTGAAGTCAAGTCACCTATCTGGAATTACACAGTTAATAATAACTGATAAAGGTATAATTTCATATTGTGTAATTTGACTTTAATAACCATAAAAGTGGTTCCATATGCTACCATTTGGTCCCTAAAATGTAAGAAAATTGGGATGTGGCAAGGGACATAGAATTCTTTTAGGCCAGGGACATAGAAGTCCTATAGGAGGCAAAAGATGTCATGATGCATTAAAATTATATATGTTTAGCAGGGGTTAAAGGAAAGGTAGCCACAGATTAAGAGATCCTCCTAACAAAGGAAGAGGAATGTCTGAGAGTCAGATAAGGCATTTAAGGGTTGAATTTGTACCCTGTACCCAATAGAAGGGTAAAATGGCAACCTAAGCTAGATGAATGAATGTAGTCAAGTTAAGGTAAGATGGCTTGACATAATAGCTATCTCAGATTTCTGAATTGATGGACAGAATCTTGGAGATAGTAAACAAAAGATAAATATCCTCAATAATTCTCATGAATTAATATAAAGAGATGATAAGAGATAGAGAATGGGACAGATAGATATGGGGAACTAGTATGATGAGAAACAAGTAGGTTCCCAATGATGATAATGTTAATAGCTACTCAATTTAGGGTTAGGTTAAGAGGCTTATGAGTAAGGGATATGAGGTACGAAAGTTCTAGCCATCTAATTTTTCTTAAGGATTGGGATCTAGTCTTCCAATTCAGAGTTGATAATGCTTTAGATAGAAAAATATACCCTATCCTTGTAGGAAGGGGCTACAATTGAGATGGAATTGACATTACTTTGATAGAAGAACATGTCCTCCATTGAGAACAGAGAGAATATAGTCGAGGTAAGGCAAGCAGAGTTGATTTTATCCCAATAAAATTATGATTGGCCATGAACAAAGTTTAGAGACAAATCAAAGATAGAAAAGAGATAGAGCTTAATAGAGTATTAAGTAAGTAAGAAAGAATAGAATTGTAGAAGTAATCTCCCTCTAATTATATGAACAAGATGATTTTATAGTTGACTCTGTAAATAGATCGAGGGCTCCCTTTTGTAGGGATAAGATGTTTAAATATTATGCTACAAATGAAATAGCAAGTAAGAGCTTTTACTCCTTGTATTACATGCTAGTCATTATGTTATGTTTGTAAAATATGTTAAAGTACCAAATGTTATAGCAATGTAAGCTCCATTGATAGAGTTGTGCAAGCTTCGAGTGTTAGAGTTGTGCATATTAAAGAAGGAATGCTTAAGCTCTGGTGTTAGAGCTATGCATTCATAAGTAGGTATGTAGTCCTACAACACATTGGTCAGGCATTATACATGTTAGAGTATATGCTCATACTTGCAGTAAAGTAAAGAAAAGAACAATCGTATAAGGCCTCCCTCTATACTGATTATGATCATTAGAGACAGTGAGAATAACTGGAGGAACAAGAAAACCACTAAGATTTCTAATGTAAATGAGTAAAGTATAGTATGAGGCCTAAGCCAAACCTAAAATGATAGATAGGTAGTTAGTTAGAGAGTTGCTAAGGCCAAATAAAATGGTACTAGTATATGGGAATGAATTAGAATCATTCAGTGTATCTGGAGTCAACAATCAGATACTATAAAGATGAAGAGAATGAAGGAACAACCTCATTGAAGTTTATTAGCTAGAGGATTAGTACAAGATGCAGCTTAGCTAGCTAGTGTGATACACTAACACATGAACAATTAGTTTAAGGAATGTTCAGAAATCGATCCTCTGTGCAATAATCTAGAGTATATCTACATTACGAAAGACTTTGTTATGCTAGACCGAGATTTATCTAGAGACCTGCTTAACATATAGCTTAAGGTCAAGGATGTAATGATGAATAGATTGAGAGTTGATAGTTCCATAATGGAGGAATTCCATCACAAATGAACTAATGACTCAATAGACCTAGTACAAATTATTTTGAATAGGCTAAAACAACAGTAGTAAATGAAAGATGAGATCTAAGCAATGCAAGTTTGTTTGGGTTAAGAGAAAGATACTATGCTATTACAATGACAGAAGTAGTGATTATTGCTAGCCTGTTATGTTCTGGGAAAAGGACTAGGAAGGAGTTGTAGTTTGGTCAAGAGCATACTAAGACTTATAAATAGTTAGGGTCTACTAAGGAAAAGGATAATATCCGATTACGTAAGCATGAACCGTGTATGTTCTAGGGAATAATTGAGATCTCTAAAGTATTGAAATGTCCCTCAGGGTAGAAGAAGTAGCTAGTTATTTATGAATTAGAGAAAGATGTTAAGAGATATTAATAAGCATAGAAGCTACCCTACAGGTAAAGAATAACCCACTCAACTAGGAAGTTTAACTTAAATAGTTTTACGAAAAGTATTTACCTTAATCAAATAGAGATGAGTGCGAGGCTAAGTTTAAGTGATAAGATAGGGTGAGAGAAGAAACCCTATGATGAATACTTGCCAAATTCATCTACATGAATGATGAGAAATGTACAACTGAGCATGTGACTTAAGGACTAAGTTTTATGTTGTAAGAAATGATTCTTTCTAGGCAGTTATAAAGGTTTAATAGAGTAGTAAGGGCATGCAAGATTATAGAGAGAAGTTTACAATGCCCAGAAAAATGTAATGACTAGAAGTTGAGAAGAGGTAATGAATTAAGAAGTTCAAATATGCAATCAATACCTAAAAGATACAAGATATGTGGTAAAGACACGGAGATAAGATTTATTTAATAGGTCGAGGAAGTTGCTATAGATGTGGCAAGCCGGGAAATTTGCAAGGGAATATCTATAGAATATGACAGATGAGAGACTCTGGATAAATAAAAGAAATATTGCCTTAATCAGAAAAAGTTAAGGAAGTCACCTGAGATAATCCAAGATATGGTATGAATTAACGATCACTAGGTAGATAGATATGTGACTCAGGTAATGGTCATTCATTTATAATGATGACTGTATAGGGTAGCTAAATCTTCCTGTTAGTATTCTACCATGTGATGAATATGTTCCTATTCCCACTGGCTTAAAGGTGGTAGTATACTATGTATGTTTAAACAATAATATCCAATGTGCGCACTGTTGAGTTACCCTATACTTGATATATTTGTATTTACATCTTAGAGATATATGAGATAATTAGGTTCACTTAATCCTCAAAGATTAAAGTCAAGATTACAATGAGGTTTTGGGATAAGACGATAATAGTTCATTAGTCAAGGAGTTAAAATAAGGGAGATGATAGAATATGCTCAGTATGGTTATACAGATAAATGTTATAGACATACCTATGGACAAATAATTGCAGTACTCAGGACTTGTCCTTTTAATAGGGATTAGATAGATAAATGATGAGCTAAGAACATGGCACGTATTATACATAACAAAATGAGATATAGCTATGGAAATGATGATACAACTATGAGAGATTAGCTTCTATGGAATAAAAGTTAATGCTCTTACAATAAAGTTAGATCGCTCTTGCAATAAAGGCAGATCGCTCTTGAAATAGAGCTAATTCAAGAAAATGACAGTTTAGCTCATACTAAAGCTATGTCCACAGATAAGTTAAGAAATCTTTAGCAGTTATATATCGAACCATAATAAGAAATATGAGATATATAGTTTATAGCAATAACATGTATGATAGGGCCTATGTAGCTCTTTGCAGTGTTGAACAAATCAAGGTCATATTTTGAAATGAAAGATGAAAAATAAGAATGATATGAGAAATTCCTAAATAAAAGAGGAAATGAGTAAAGTCTTAATGGAAAATAGTGGAGAAATTATCGATTGAGTTACCAATTGAGTAGAAGTGGCTAACTTTGTAACTTAGTCCATTGGTTTTAGGTCCTCTGGAGAATTACGATATAGTACAACATAATCATAGTAGATTCTGGAGGATCACATTTAGATCCTAGCATGGCTCATACAAAGTTCTAAGGTCGCAGTTAGATCCTGAAAAGACTCACGGTAGATCGCAATATATCTCGAGGGTCACAGTAGGCCTATCCTAAGGAAAGGAATAAGCTATAGGTATTTCTCTAGAATGACCATTACCAAGGATAAGGTTAAAGTCATAAAGCCTCACAAGTTGGTTAACTCATATAGAGAGAGTACCCACAATATTATTTTAGATGATTTTATTGTATGGACTGAACTGATAATCCTCTTACACAAAAAAGGAAAAAGTAATTAAAGCCAACATAGCTCAAATTTCTAGTTTTGAGTTCATGGTATGCATAAGTCTGTAAGGATAATACCTAAGAAATAGAAGAATAACACCCTGTATGAAATAAGAAGGGATCAATTATAAGCAAATAAGTTCCTAAGATGAAATTAAAGCAAATGAAAACCAAATAGACCTAAAAGAGACAGTATGAAAAGGGTCTAAACTAATAAAATACCATGGTAGGATAGCCTAATAATGGGGTATAAACTAGTTAAATGAAATACTAGTGCTTCAGATTTTTATCAGCACTTTTCAGTTAAGCATGCTCAAGTCAGAATAGCCTAATCATAGGGACCCCCTAAAAAGTAATAAGAAAAGGTGCAAATACCAAAAAGAGTTAGTAAAAATACACAAAGATATGTAAGATGATTAGAAAAGTTAAGAAAAACTTGAAAAAGTTATAGAATCAGGGGATCAAAACCTTTATGGAAGATCAAAATAGAGAAGGTCTTATAAGAAAAATTTAGTTTACAGCTTTGTTCAAGAGAAAAATAAAAAGACATAAGGAAAGGATTCTATTGGGAGATCATCAAAGCCGTATGTCAAGGAAACTATTAGACTTAAGATATCTCATGATATATAAAGAGAAACATGTAATGAGATAAAAAGTATGATAAATGACAGAGACCCTAGAATTACATTAAATTTTTGAAAGGTTATATATGAAAGAAGTGGACACTATTTGTAAGTTCAGTACAATGACTGAACTAAGTAGAGTAAAACAAAGATGATGTTTGGTCTACCAAACCTCAATTCTATTTGAGTTGATAAGGAAAAATGACTAATGGTTTAAAGTAGACAATGAGTTCCTCTACTTCATTAAGCCTAAAAGAAAGTCCCTAAACATTGAAATAGAACAAAATAATTATGTAAAGACACCCCTGAACCTTAGTCATGAAACATAGAAGAGTATAATAGTGATATATCCATAATTGTTTGACTAAGGTACAAGTTAAATTTTGAGGACGAAATTTATTTAAGGGGAAGAAATGCCATATCATAATTTTTCCCTATCTGTATGGAATAGACAATGGAACCTGTAAGGGATAAATAGAGGAAAGAGTTTTGGAAGGGATTGTGATGATATCAGAAGAAATGATAATGGTTAGATGAGTTTTAAGCAGAAAAAAATATAAAGTTATAATGTCAAGGGACATAAATGTCATTTTGATGAAAGTTAAAGACAAAATATTCAAGGGACCTAAATGGAGTTTAGAGATTTTAAAAGTTAAATTAGAATTTTAAAATGCCTAGAAAGGAACTAAAGTGACATTTTAAAAAAGAGTAGAAAGGAACCAAAATAGAATTTGACAAATCCAAAGACTAAAGTGTAATTTGTCAAATTCAAGAGGTAAAAATGTAATTATAGAAAGTAGAGCCAGAAAATGCCCAAAATTGCCCAGAATTGTTATCAATTACTAATTTTTCCTATTTGTATAAGACTAATAGAGGAAAGAGATTTGGAAAGGATTATAATGATGAATATAGAAGAAAAGTTATGATTAGACAAGGTTTAGGCCTAAAAGCCAAGTATGTAGCCTGAAATTGGTAGGCCATCACGCCCTGTTGAGCAGAAGTCCCAGAAGTATATAGATGATATTCAAAGGCTAAAATGCAAATAATAAAAGTTCATGGACCAAAATTGTAAATAGTGAAAGTCCCTAGAGACATAATAGTCATTTTGAAAAAAGTGAGGGGTTAAACTAAAAAGTCTAAAAGTTCCATGGTAAAAAGTGAAAGTAGACATAACTTTGGGCTATTAAGTATAATTATAAAAAGTTGAGGGTTTAAAGTGTAATTTCCAAAAGTTTAAGGGTAAAATGGTAATTATGAGAAAGTTGAGCCGGAAAAGGCCTAAAATTGCCTGAAAATCATTTTAATTATAAAATAGAGAAAGTTATTCTGATCAGTTTAATGTAATATAGAATTTTGATTTAAGGTCCTCATAAATTGATATAAATTTCTCAAGAAAGATAATTTAGTACAATATCCTCTTGACCTTAGAATCAGATAAAATTTGACAGTAAATTCTTATAATTAATATGAGAATTTATGAAACTGACATAACTAAAAAAGGAGTTATGTAGAATTTGTAATAAAATTTACAATGGATTAAAATACACAATAAATACTTTTTTGGGTAATTCTTGGGAGTTGAGCCCATGTAGAAGGCCCAAAATGGCAACTTATAGGCCCAATAATATTTTTAGATAAGTACATGGGCCAATGCTAATAAAGACCCATAAAAATATAAAATTACAAAAATACCACTGGATATACCACTTTATTGTGCCATTGAGCAAAAGATAGATGCAGGGTATTTTGGTCATTTGACTAAATTTAGATGGTTAATGAGAGTTCCCACAGTAGTTGACCAAGGTCAAGAATACTCTGATGATATGTGAAAAGACAATATTTCCCTAGAGACATTAAAGTAAATAAAGAAGAACTAAGGGGTATTTTGGTAATTTGCCAAGGGATTAGTAATTAAGTTTAGACCCAGTCTATCATATCCCCAATTTTCTTATTTGATATGTATGTACAATTTGTACGTAATATACATGAGATTCTCTAAGAAACATATTACAATTCAAGGAAGAAAAGGGATTAAATTGAAAATAAAAGTAAGTTCAATGACCTAAGTGGAATGTAGAAAAGTTTTGGACCAAAATCAAAAATAGAAAAAAAAAACGTTTAGGCCAATAAATATAATTTCAAAAAGTTTGAGGACTTAAATGTAATTTAGTAAAAGTTCAAGGGGCAAAATCGTAATTATGAGGAAGTGTGCCAGAAAAGGCCTAGAACTGCCTGGAAATACTGTAGTCCCAAATTTTACCAGCAAATAGAGAATAGAAATTGGACTAAGCATATTTTTTTTAGAATTTTGATTTGAGGCCTGAAATAATTGATTTTAATTTTTAAAATTAGGAGATTGTTATAAGACCTCCTGGATTTACTAATCATATGAAACTGAGCAGTAAATTCCCATAATTAATATAAAAATTTATAAAACTGACAGAATCAAAAAGGAGTTATGTAGAATTTTTTATGGAATTTACAGTAGAATTATGTACTCAATAAATACTTTCAAGTGAGGTTTCTTGTGAATTGAGCTATAAAGGTATTGGACCTATATAGAGGCCCAAAATGGCATCCAAAAGGCCTAATAAGATATTGAACAGTCAAATGGGCCAGTACCTAGAGGAACCCAAAAAAAGTGCTAAATTATGAAAATGCCCCTGTGTTGTAATAATGAACAAAAGATGGATGGAGAGTATTTTGGTCACTTTAGATAGGTCAAAAATGTCTATCCAAGTATAAGGATGATTAATCATAGTCAATATATGCCCTGATAAGAAGTAAAGAGGTGTGAAATGACAATTATGCCCCTAGGGTTAATATAGCATAAGATAGATAACCAAGGGCATTTTAGTCATTTCTCAAGGGATGATTAGCAGATAAATACTCATTCTAACAATGCCAATAGTAGGAAAAATCTAGACACTGATTTTAGTGACCAAATTCATGTTCTGGAATATTATAAAAATTGGGAACATAAAACAATTTGGTTTTTGTGAAACTAATTGGATCAGTATCGGACTGGACTAGAATTTTTCCTACTAGTATTTTCCTATTATTTTTAGCAAACACAGCCCTTTATGATGTCATGGATGATGTCATTAATGAGGCTTCTAGGGCAAGTTTGATGGAAGGTGAATTATAGACTATTAGATCAAATAGTAACCAAACTAATTTTGGCATTCTATTTCCACTTAAATTTTTCTATATATACCCCCACTTTTAGACCTGATTCGGCAGCTTAGAAACCTTAGGGAACCTCTGCCAAAATTTACTTTGCAGCAAGAAAGAAGCATACACCTTGGAGCAACAAGAAAGGTAACTAGTTCCTTTAATCTTGGACAATGTTCTAGCAAGTTTGATCTTGGTTTTAAGAAGTTTTTATGGCACTTTCCCTTTTATGTTGCTGCTGGTCATGCTGTTCATATGTGGTGGGAATATGAATTTTATGTTATGGATAGTTTTGACAAGCTTAAACAAGCTAGAATCAAGTGGTATTGGCTTGAAAATTCAAGCGTACATGTAGTTAGGGTTTTGTGTTCTTGGCTGTCACTATATGATTCACTATTTATATCTTAGAATTTCATGATTTTGATACTTCCAATGGGTTTAAAATGGAAAATTGTGTGGGGATAAGGTAGAGAAACAAGTAGTGGAAGCATTGGAATCAAAATGAGAATTTTTAGAAAATAAAAGGAAGCATTTCGGTTCTGTACAATAACCAAGGATGTGGTTTGATTTTGGAAATTATAATTTCATATTTGGATTTTACATGAAAAATTATGAGGAAATGAACTATGAGAATTTATTTTAGAAAGATGGAAGCATAAGTAATAAAGTAGACAAAGAATGGAATCTAGTTAGAACCTAGTCTTGGGATTGTTTTGAAGTTGAGTTGTAACTTGATGTTACTTTGTAATGGCTAGGTTTTGACATTTGTATGGGAAGAAGACCATCTCAAAAAGAGTTTATCATGGATAACCCAAGAGGTAGCAAGAATACCTAACTATAATTTTATGTTTGTTTGATTGTATGCTTGCTTGTTATTTGTGATGTTTGGTTGAGTTTAAGATGATACTATGATGATGATGATGATGATGAAGAAGTATGAATGATTGCAACTCCTTGCAACTAATGTCATGACAATATGCATGTTAGAGTTTACTTATGTAGAACATGAAGTAGCTCCCATCTCATGATAACATGTTAGGCATTTAATCAATCTTGCATGATATAATAGTTTGTATGACTTGCTATTGAGATTTCCATGAAATCTTATTATTTCCATATGCAATACCATGCTATAGGTGCTGTAACATCTCAAGGAAAAAGGGTAAATGTAGATGATTGAACTTGTATAATAAGTTAAGATGACTACTTGACATTATGGGATGATATGATAGGATACATAGTACATTACAGTGTGTTTGTATTATGAGATAGTAACCTTGTGATAGTAATTACAATGACTTAACCAACTAGTTTGGACATGAAATTTGCATGAAAGTAGCTAAGATACATATCTTTAAATGCACACTAAGAACACCTCAATTGGTCAAGTTTTTTATTTAATATGATTTTTCCAAGTTGGAGATAAAATTTGAAATTAGATAAAATGAGCAACCAGAGTCTGTGAGGTTCAAGCACTAATTTCAAATAGTAAATGAATGAATTTTTATACAAAATTTTATCAACTTAAAGAAAACATATGGGGCTTTAAATCCATAGGTAACACGTTTCATTTGGATAAGTAAGCTAAGAGAAATGAATTTTTGAAATTAAGGCAAAGAAACTGGAACTTCCAGACTTACCAAATGACCAGTGTTTTTCAACAAATAAACTAATTTCATTTGGACAATGAAACCCCAGTTTTATAGTTTTCTTTCAATGTTCAATAAAATAGATTTCATTAGAAATTGGAACCACTCTATTTCAATTTTTCTATATTTAATTATGAATTTTTAAAGTGAGGTATGTATTCTAGATTACCAAAGGAACAATACTCATGAATAGTATCTAAGAAACATTTTCTTGAAAAGTCATGTTTCTAAAGCAAAGAGGTATTTAATTTATTCAAGTTACTTCTAATTGAGTATAACTAAGGATGAAAATAAGGATACGACACAGTCCAAGAATGTCAATGGTAGAAAGAATTCGAATACTAGATTTAAGATCATAAAGCATATTATGGAATCTCAAAAAAATTAGATGTATAAAACAATCTAGTTTTTGGGGAATTAG
This sequence comes from Leucaena leucocephala, assembly GCA_037074615.1. Lineage (NCBI taxonomy): Eukaryota > Viridiplantae > Streptophyta > Magnoliopsida > Fabales > Fabaceae > Leucaena > Leucaena leucocephala. The sequence goes on along the minus strand of CM073515.1, from coordinate 17,233,708 downwards.
ACTGAGTCAATACTGGATTAGACTGAAATTTTTCTAGATGCTTCTTGCCCTTGGAATTTTGGCACATGTGCTATCAGGTATCCCTTGATGATGTCACCTTTTGGCTTCTAGGGCAAGCTCAATCCAAGAACAAATATAAGCTATTAGATCAAATAGTGTACCAAGTGATCTTGGCCATCCATCCACCACCTTTCAAGTCTATAAATACCCTCCCATTTCTACTTAAAATTGTAGCATGGAGAACCCTTAGGGAGGTGTTGCTTAAATGCAAACTCAAGCCAAGACAAAGAAGAAATCAAGGACCAAAGTTCAAGCTAGCTAGAGATTAATATAAGCAATCTATCCTAGCCTATTTTCTTTTAATTTGGGGCCTTGAACTTAGGGTTTCTATGGAAGAAAGTTGAGCTTTTTCTAAGGTATATATGTAAGGAATTGGAAGACACGCAGCAGAAATTAATTTAAAAATTTTTCCATTCCTTGCTAGGGTCTACCGTATGTGTTTAAGTCAAGTGGGAAGAAGCATTACCCTCAGTGTTTCTCAGCGACTTCCACAGCTTCTCTCCACGGCTGGTGATCTCTTTCCGATTGTAAGGAGACGTCCACAGCTTCTCTCCGCGGCTCGTGCTCTCTTTTTGATCGCAAGAAGTCGACTCCTCAGGTCGTCTTCCTCTACTGGTATCCACACGAACAGCGTTCCAACCACAAATGACGTGCTAGCGTCTCCTGTCCCTCCAAGGCTTTCTCAAGAGTTCGTCCTCTCTGTCTTTACTTCAGCAGTTTCTTATCTGCAAAAATTTTGCAGATTCCGTTCGGCCCTTTTTGTGTTATGTGTTGTATTCAAAACGTAGCTCCTAAAATCGGATATATAGGATGCTCTATGTTTTTCTCAACCGAATTGGATTTTGGAATTAATCTATATTAATTCCGAATACAATATCACATATTGTATAATTTGATAAGAAACTAATTAAATAAATAATATTTATATTAAATCCGTCCCACAGATTTAATTCACCTATTTATTTAATTTAAATAAAGATAAGATTGGACTGTATTTGATTTATTCTCATAAATCAAATTTGAGATATCCTACCAATTTGAATTTCAAATTCAAATGTGATAGAGATTTAATTTATCCTTATAAATTAAATCTTGTAAATATCTCTTATATGAGATATCCTATCAATTTGAATTTCAAATTCAAACGTGATAGAGATTTAATTTATCCTTATAAATTAAATCTTGTAAATATCTCTTATATGAGATATCCTATCAATTTGAATTTCAAATTTAAACGTGATAGAGATTTAATTTATCCTTATAAATTAAATCCTATATATCCCTTATATATAATATATATATATATACGAATTTATATATATACGAATATAAATATAAATAAATATATACATCAACCCTGGATCATTCATTGAATCTAAACATGTCTTAGATTCAATGAATCTGGATATCATAGCTCGTGTTGAGCTATTTTGTGTGCGACCCTGTAGGCCCATATGAAGTTGGCAGTGGGCCATTTGTTATACTGGCCCACAAGTTGCAAGTGGTCTCTAACAAGACATAACGACTACCCAAATCATATGAGAATCGATAAACGATGTAACCTTTTATACAACCATATCATGTCCCTTCTGTCACGCGATATTTTGGTCATAGATGAGGCATGGATAATGTCATCCTCCTATTCCTGACCGTTACTTTCTCGATCCCTGAGTAGTCTGACTATAGAAATGGAACTACCTTTCCATTATAGTATGGCCATATATTTCTCAGACTCACTCATCGAGGGGCCCAATAATATCTCTCTATGAATGTGAGGGACAAATTCCATCTTGACCATTCACATTCCTCCGCATGAAAAACCACTAAGCCCGAACATAGTCTTTAGGATCACTCGGTCAAAAGTGACTTTTGACTAGGCCATAGCTGAGCATTTGTCATGTAGGAATCCATGATGATCTCAGGTCAAAGGGCATAGTGACATGGTTTGTATATGAGAGAAGATTATGACATAACCCATGCAACTCTCTCATAGCGGGTCAGTCCAACACCTTGTACTCTTACATGTGCATATAACTTTAATTTATATCTCTATACATCTTCAAAGTCATACTGGTCTTATTTTATCTCTGCTCCCGCACAGATGACCAACCAGGGACATTTAGGATAAGATCATGAATTATCCAAGGATGATCATCACACTAAACATGCAAATAATATGATAACGCAATTAATAAATTCATAAATCAATAATGTTCATAAGACAATGATTGGCCCCTAGGGCACGTTTTCCAACAATATATGCTGTCTAAAACCCTAGATGAAAGGAGAAAGAAGAAATTAAAGTTAGCTATGTGATTGATGCTTGAATAAGCTAGTTAGATTATTGGTTGTTGAATTAAGTTGATATTATTGACTTTGCTATGAAGGATACCTTTTGGTACACACTGTTCATGATAGAAGGAGACGAAATTTTAATGATCTAATGCTTCCATTGAATTTATATGATTATTTTGTGTATGATTGAATATGTTTTGAACCTTAGAAGTATTGTAATTAAAAGTTATAATTTTTGGAAGTCTTCTATATTACTGTTCACACATATAATAGTGATTGGAATTTCATGATTTTGATACTTCCAATGATTTTAAAATAAAAAGTTGTGTGGGATAAATTAGAGAAATAAGTATTGGAAGCATTGGAATCAAAATGAGAATTTTTGGAAGAATTATGTATGTTTTGTAATTATATTTAGAATAGTGTATAGTTGTTAGAATTTCATAATTCTAAACTCATAGATGGATTCAAAAGGTGGAATTGTGAAGGGTAAAGTCAAGAAATCAATTGATTTAAAGGCCAAATCAATAACCCATGTTTTTCCTCAGGTTTTCAATGAAATTGTTCACCAATTGTTAGGATTCCACTTTAAGGCTCCTTGAGAAGAATGATAGGGTTGTTCCTTATACTACATTATTAGATTCAATCTTTATTTTAAAAGTCAGGATTGCGACAATCCTTGACGCATTCTTTCATATGCCAAGAGCCTTCTGAAAGATAGTGGAACACTCGAGGAGCTTTAGGGACCAGATGTAGGCCAAGTGGCTAGGCTGGACTAGTATAAATTGTTGTGTTCAACTTCTCACCTATCTACTTCCTTCATCTTTCTACAATCGGTGATATCCTTTTAAACTTAATCTTTTGATTTTATTTTAAAGTTGTTAAAGTTTTCAATTTTTTCAAAATCACCCAATTCACACCTCTCTTGGGTGAAACAACCATTCTAACATTTGGTACCAGAGTATGTCACTTGTTTAAAGGATCTAACGATCTCAAGTATAAATATCATGGCTATATTTAAAGGTTTTGATTATATTATTCCTCCTTTTCTAAAAGAATATTGATTTATGTTTTTGAAAAGCCTAAATGATAACATTTTCTAAAACTATTGATTTTGATATGAGATATGTTTTTACAAATGATTTTGGTTTCAAAATTATAAAGGATTGGACTAAAAAGAAAAGAAAATGTATTTCTTGAACATTAGAGCAATAAAAATTTTGTATAGTGGTTTAATAGAGATTGATTGTGAGAAAATCAAATCTTGCTCTAATGCTAGAGATATTTTGAATGCTCTTAACTCTATCTATATTTCTAACAACTTTGTTGAAGCAAATGATTATGATAGTTAATGTAAACAACTGACACTTGAAATTGAAGAAGGAGAAGTCTCATATCATCAGGAAGAAAATGATTATACATAAAAGCTCAACATGGACGAATCAAATGAAAAAGAATCATGGCAAGAAGGTCAAGAAGAATACATGGTAAACAATTCAAATTCTTCCAGTATATTTATGAAAAATAATTTTAAAAGATCGCAAAAACTTGTTTTTCAACCTATCATTATTCAATCTCAAAAAGTAAAAATGTTTTTCACTTTAAGGATATCACTGAAAGTCTAATAAGAAGAAAGAGATTATGCACACCGATCATAGTGTGCTTCCACTAAATAAACAAAATGCATGCAAATATACTTCTAAAGTGTATCGTACTATTATTTACAACTATTATGTAAACTAGGTCACATTTCTCACATATGTTATTTTAGAAGAAACTCTAATATGAGAAATATAGTTTAGATTCCAAAAGGACAAGTAAGGTCTAATACTAACACTCAATAATCTAAATATTAGTGGGTACCAAAACATCAATGTTCTCTTATCATGCAGGATATTTCCAAGAATGGATGGATTGGCTCGAAGAAGAAGAAAGTGCCTAAGAGAGCTACTCACTCATTTAACAAAAAAGACTCTTAGTGTACCCATTGCTCAAGCAACAAAGGCTGGTCTCAAAGAAAAGCAATGGAGACAAAGAAGAAGAGTATCTCATTTTTCATGGACTGTCACAGAGTACCACTGAACTACTCTAATGAGAATAAGAGAAATTGGATTTCTATAGCACCAAGAAGATTGCAAGACTCCAAAGCTAGAAATCCAAAACCTCAACATCACAGAAGAGATGCATTGGGGACTATGCTCAAAAGAAAGGTATTAGAATTCATCCCCACTCACATGTATTGCATTAACATATGAGATATGTTAAAAGTAGGTGATACATTTCTGAACAATAATCACTAGGAAAAGATAGAGTCAACCATGACACTTGACTCTTTGATTTTGAGGGCTCACGAATGAATATTACAATACCATTAAATGCTATTTTCATTAGAAAATCTATTTGACAAACATTTTAGAATTGCAATATTCAATGGCACAATATCTTTATGCATTCATGTTTCTAAAAATAAAAATATCTTCAATATGCATAAAGTAATTATGCTCAATTATTTTAAACTGGTTATATCTCTATAGCATATATGAGTTATATTATATCATTTTCTACAAACTAACTACTGATAGATCCAAGCAAAGTTGGATACCAGAAAAAGGAAACTAGTTCAAATTATTTTGTAAGAAATCTTATTGAAAGGTTCATCTGTAGATAAAGATAAAAATAATTCAAATCTTGATGAAGATAAACCAACGAAGATTGAATTCTTGAATTCTAGTGCTAAAATAAAATTCAACATCAATTCACACCGTCAAGCTAGTTGTCACAAGGACAAGAAGAAATATGGTAAAATCTAATCCTTACCTCTTTATTGTGCTTAATTGAATTTTGGATTAGAATAATGAATACTTGCTCTTTATTGCATCCTTTAGCATTCAACATATTCACTATTCTAAATATGTTTTTCAGACTACTTAATGGATTATAAAATGAACTATGTGTACATGTTTTCTATCTTTCAAATGGATTTATATTTTTGAATGTGCATATTCATGATTTCCAAGATAAAAGTAAATTTCAATTTCTTCATCAAATATTTTGATTGCATTAATGCATATAAATGGTTTGAAAATTTGTTTCTGTGTGGGCATCATTGGAGATTAATACACTTGAATAGAAATTTCAAAAATAATCTAAAATCCATTTGACAGAGTCATCATCTTTGTGCTATCATGTGCTTGAACTCGTTATAATTCAACAAGTTAAACATTCTTCTATTTAATAGATTAATCACCTACATCAAGTTCGAGCTTATCTATTTAGAAAAAGAATTATTTTAGAAGGTCACAACCATATGCTTAAAATGTTTATTCACTAGAATAAATTTGCTGCCATGGTCATTTGAACTAATGAGTAAAATGTGTTTCATTATTCAAATATCTTTTGAGAAATGAGCAAAGTCTTTGAATCTTTTTTATGCTCCTCTAGCTAATATCCTTTCTAGTATGACTTTTACTCTTAGAAAAATTCCAAATATATTAGTTCAATTTGTGATCTCAAGAGGATATTCTTCTCAAATCTGATGACCTCCAATATCTTCATAAAATTAATCTTCATAGGTCTATATTTTTTATAAATCATATTGAAGTTGCATTTGTTAAAAAGAAGCATTTTCTTTAAGATAGACTCCAAAAGGAAGAACTTTGTAGTTAAATGTATTCAATTCTAAACATACTCATCAGTATACAATAAGAATTGACATGTTTTGATGATAAGTTATCTTTACATGATCTTACATATATATGGAAATTATTCTCTATATGACCAAACTAATTGTTAGATTGAATATGTTTTGATGATGTCAAAAGAGAATACAAGAGTTAAGTTGATTTATGATGTGAAAAGTGTTTTTGAAGTAATAAAAATGTGTTTTAAATCAAATAAAGTTAAAAAAAGAAGTTAGTAGAGTTAATCGATTAGTTATTCAATTATTGATGATTAATCAATTAGTTAATCAATTAATATCAATTAATTGATTACATAATATATTAATGTAAAGGCAACAATCTATTTTACAAAGGAAAATCAATTAACCGATTAGTTAATCGATTAATCAGTGACTATTAATCGATTAAGTGTTCGATTAATGTCGAGAGCTTGCCTTCTGGAATTAAATTCATAAGTTAATTAATCGATTTGTTAATCGATTAATTTTAATTAATAATCGATTAACGTGTTGAAAACATATTTTCTCTTAAACAAAAATATGACAATTCATCAATTGGATAATGATTAATTTATATTAATCTCTTAACTATTAGATTAATCAGTGGAGCATCAATTTTGAAATTCAAATATAAACCAATTAATCGATTGGTTAATCAATTAATTTATATTAATAGATTAATTGTTCGATTAATTTGTGCTGAAAACTTTTCTATTTTAAATCTTCTAGACACATTAATCGATAAGGAATTCGATTAACTTCATAAACTTCAAATATATCTCTGTTTTCAACTACAAATTAATTTCCTATTTCATAAAATTGATTCAATTGTTAATTTGTCTATGTTTCTCATTATTCTTCATGATAATTCTTTTGAGAAACTTATTTTTATAAAATTGCATTATATATGGTTGAATAATCTACTTAGTATGATACTCTATTTTCTGTTTTACATGTTAATTCTAATTAAACGACTGGGTAATAGATTAATATAGTATAATCTTTAAAAACAAATAGAATTCTTAATTGATTTAGAAGTGTTTATAATTTGATTGATTCTTACACACTTGAACATTGATTGATCTATCAAAATATGAATGAGCATGGATTATTCCATAACCACTTAAACATCCATAGAAGTTCAATTATAAAATTTGGAATTTCCAAGCTTCATTGTTACTATTCATTTGGTATTTCTAAATTTGGCGATGAACTTCAAAAAATCATAATTAATTCTAGAAAAATCTAAATGAAGTGGCTCAAAAGGCTACACAAAGCTAACATAAAGAAATTTAAGGTAAATATACTTCCCAGACCAAATTCTCAGTCAATCAATACAAACTTTGCATTAAATATTATTGTTGATTCAGTTAAAACTTTTGAAAACAGTTTCTGGTCCCTAATTTTTAAAAATTTGTTCCCTTTGTACAGACTTCAAAATAAGGCATTCTTACTGTTAAAACAAAACTTAACATGCTAACTAAGTACTTTTACTTTATCTTACATTTATTCAATCATTAAATATTTTTAATTATAGCTCAAAATTCATGGCTTAAAATTGTTTCAGAACTACTTATACATACATACATCTCATAACATACATACAATTCCATATAAATCATACTAAATAATTCTTAACTTTTCTTCATGCATCTTCATTTCCTCCATCTTAAGAAGACCTACTGTGATCGGATTGATATGGAAAGGGTTACATTTATGGGGAAATCTCAGAAGCAAATAGATATAATACAATGTATGCAAATACATGCTTGATGTTAATATGTGTCAACTTATTGATCATGTTTGCATAATGATAACTTTACATACTTTCATATTTCCATAATTATAACATATGGCCATAGCATAAAAAGAAATAGAGTATCACTTAATCATACATGCTTCACATAATCAAAGTAAGCAAACTTTACATAAAACATCTAAGCAACATAACCATACAAGTACGTAAATTCACTACCTCATTAGCTTGCTCTTCCTTTAACCTTTCCATGCGAATCTTTTTCCTTGCTTGTAGTCCTCTTTACCATAACTAGCCAAGCCTAACATAACATTATAAAGTTCATATTATAACTCAATTAAATTAACCTCTAAACTTGGTTCACTTTCCTTAACCCTTTAAGCCTCTCTCTTTCTCTAATATTTATTAATTGGTTTGGCCTTTGAATTAATGGATGTCTTGACTTTAGCATACACAATTTGGCCTTCTGAATCTATTTATGATCTTAGAATTATGAAATTCTAGCTTCTCCATGTAATTCTGGACATAACCGAAAAGAAGTGTACTTTCTTTCAAAAAAATTCATTTTGATTCCAATGCTTCCAATACTTTATTTTCTACTTAATCCCACACAATTTTTTTATTTAAAATCCATTGAAAAAATCAGAATTATGAAAATATTGTCACTGTTCATGAGTATGAACAGTAACAGAAAGAGTTTTAAATTTTTTCTTTTCAATTCCAATGTTTCTAAAGTTTCAATTCTATCCAATCCTGCAATGGTTAAATCTTAACTCTCATTGGTTACTTTCTTGCTTAATTACCCTTAACATAATTAACTAAATTCTTATATTATTTTAATATAATTCACCATGTGACAAAAGCTCTCCCTCCTTGTTTGGCTCACATGTGACGAAACGTGGGTTCCATTTGGACACCTCGCAATGTCACCTATTGCTTCTTGAATTTTCCTTTCTTTTTTCTAATTTTTTATCCTTTAAAATCCAACTAGAGCTCCAAGTATTCTTTGGACATCTTGGGCTACTCCATGTGTTTCCATTTAGGCCTCTTCTAGAGCCCAATTTCTAATTGGCACAAATCCCAAGATACTTCATTTTAATTTTTCTATACCAATATCTTTAAATTACCCTTATTTTTAGATAAATTTTATATAATTATTTTAATAGTTCTTAAATTTTTATAATTTCATCCTACTATTAAATGAATTTCTTGAAAGGTTTCATAATTCTTTTAGACCCAAAAATCCTGATAAAAATTCTATATATTTACTTTAAATCTTTTATTGGTGTCCAATTTTAACTTAAATTCAATAATTAATTCTAAAGGACTCCTTTTTAACTTTTTTAATTTTATAAATTCTTATATTAATTATAAGAATTTCTTGTAAAATTTTATCTGATTTTGAGGTCTGAAAGATACAGTACTAATTTTCAACTTTAAAAATTAATATCAATTTATCAGAAACTTAAATCAGAATTATGAGAGATATACCTAGCTCAAATTTTGTCTCTCTATTTACTAGTAAAATTTGGGACAGAAATAGTTTTGGGCAATTTTAGACCTTTTGTGACTCAACTTTCTATAATTATACTTTTGCCCCTAAATTTGGTAAAATTGTACTTTAGTCCCTAAATTTGACAAATTATACTTTATTCCCTTTCTACAACATTTGAATTGTTAATAATATTGCACAGATTCTTAATGAAGTTGGAGCTAACCTAAAACTAAATTAGTTTTAGAAATGGCTCAAAGGCATGAAGCTACTAATGCATAAATTCAATCTCTTAAGGATATTGTTGAAGCCCAGAGAATAGCCATTAGGATTCTCAGAACAAAAGTCGTAGATTTAAAGAACAGGATTGCTCCTTCCACCACCGTTTTTAATGTAGGCGACCTTCTATTCACCCTTAGCTCTCATATACAACCTTCTACTTAACTCATACTTCTTAAACTCCAATTCAATTGTCTAAGTCTCTGCCATTGCCCAAACTACTCCTCTTTCCTTTTCTTAACCTCAGACCCAACTACTGAACATACTCCTACTGCTGAGCAACACTCTAACCCTTAATCTTCGCAATACTCCATTTTTTATGATTTAAAAAGAGGGGAAATTTGAGATGAGATGAACTTGAACAATAGCAGTTATTTTATGAACTTGTGTTCTTAATTATTTTATCTGCTATGTTTACTGACTCCCTTAATCAATGCAAATTCTGTTGCTTTGTTTCACAAATTTTTGACTTTGCTTCTGTCATTTTTCCTGATATATTGTCTAATCTAAATTTCTTTAAATTGCTTTACTTTTTATTAGTTCATATATTAAGTTTTGACATCATCAAAAAAGGAGAGAAATGTTAGACTCCAAGGTTTTCATGATGACAATTGGGAAAATATTTTCAAAAAGTATTTTAAGTGTGATAAAGGGCATTTATCGATAAACTTATCAATAAGAGGTTTATTCGATAAACTCTTCTATAAGTACATTTATCGAAGACCTATTCGATAAGATTTCTTGTTGATAAGACCTTCGATAAATAAATTATTGAGAAACTCTTGATCTTGTTCTAAAATCATTTCTCTTCAAAGATTTATTCGATAAATGGATTTATTGATAAAGCCTTTAATAAATTTTAAAAAAGACTCAGTGTATTTTGTGAAAGAATTTATGCAAGTATTCATTGATAAAAGAGTTACTCGATAAAGGCTTCAAATAGAAACAACTTTTGTAAAAACATGTTTGAAGAGAATTTATGTAAGTCTTATTTGATAAATAGGTTTGTCGATAAAATTTTCGATAAATGAAGTATTTCAAGTAAAAAAGAATTTGTCATTTTATCGATAAGTTATTTGATAAATGTGAAGTCTGTAAAATTTTCAAATATTCAATTTATCAAAGTATTATTCGATAAGGAATTTATCGAATAACACTTCGATAAATAGAAAAAATTTATATTTTATCAAAAGTACTAAACTTATAAATAATTTTACATATGACTTGCTATTGTCTTAGTCTGACAAATAAATTTATTCTCTAATGATTTATGGAAACTTGGTTTACAAAATTTAAAAAATCTAAGAAAGAAAGATTTAAATTCAGTTCTTTGTTGCTCATCGATAAGCTGATAAGCTATTTTCAGTTTTATCTAAATCACTAAACACTAAATTGATAAATGATTTTGATAGGGGTTTATTGCTTATCATGTTGCTAATTTATTTGAATTATCTATCTCTCAATATGCTTTAAGAAATCTTGTAAAAAGAAGAGAGATTAAATACGTCTAGTCTGACATTACTTTTATGACTCTTATCAATAAGTTATTCTATAAGCCTATGTATCAAAAACACTTCGATAAATTGGATATTGTGATATCTGAGAACTTATGATATTTATCGAATAGCTATTCATTAAGGCCATTTATCGAAGTCCTTTTCGATAAGGTCCATTCTCAATAAAGACTTAAATAAATGGGAAGAAATTTCAGATTTTGAATTTGCTAAAAATTTAACACATGATTCTTTGAATAATTTTAATGAACTTATGACTTACTAAATGATCTTGTGAGCTCTTGTTTTCAAATATATTGCATGGTTTAAAGATCAAAGAATGTTTGAAAGTCTGTTTGAAGAGTTTAAAAAGAATATTCTTCAGCATTTACTAATAAGCTATTCAATAAGGCTATTTATCGAATAATACTTTGATAAATAATGTATTATTAAACATATCGATAAATCTGAAAGCATATATTTTGAAAGAATATTCTTTAAAAAGTTATTCGATAAGAACATTTATCAAAGAACTATTGGATTTATGAACTATCTTTGTACAATTCATTGAAGATTTACCAAAGTCATTTTCGATAAGGTTGATTATCGAAGTATGCTCAATAAGATTTTAAGTGTTTCATATGTAATTCTTTAATAATTTATTGAAGACCTTTTCGATAAGGGATCTCTTCGATAAGCACTTTGATAATTCAAGCTATTTTGTGAAAAGATTTTTACATCAGACTTTATCATATCTTGATCTTTAATTCTAAATTATTTGAAAACAATTGCTATATGCTTATACTTGTTATATATATTTACTAAAGCATGTTTCAAGATCATTTATAGGCTAAGGCAAGATAAAACAAAAAGATCAACTAAAGATCAAAAAGTCAAATGCACACGTCAACAAATAACGGCTATATTCATCAACAGCTATCTCAACTGCTACTTCAACAAAATTATGAAGAACAAGTATAAAAGAAGAAGAAGTCAAAGTGAGAAAGTTGAGGAAGTTGAACGACATAAGAAGAGACAAGAAAGACTCAACAATGCATTTCGGTTATATTCAGTAAAATCATAAGAGAGTCTATGTTTCTCTCTGTTTCTCTTCTTTGGTTCAGAGCATACCATATTCTTTAAAGAGAGTCTGAGTTTAAGTGATTATCATAATTTCTCTAGTTGAGAGAGACAATTGTAAAATTAAATTTTCATTTTCTGATATACTCAAGAGTTGATTTTCTTGAGTGGATTAATACCTTACAAGTTGTAAGGGGAAGTGATAGGAATTCTCATGGTTATAACCTTACGGATTGTAAGGGGAAGTGAGTAGATTCTCATGTTGATTTACTGAGGTGCCAAGAGCTCAGATAATCTTGAGAGATAGTGGAACACTCGGAGGAGCTCTAGGGACTAGATGTATGCCAAGTGGTTAGACTAAGCCAGCATAAATTGTGGTATTCAACTTCTCACTTATTTGCTTCTGTCATCTTTCTACAATCGATGATATCCTTCTGAACTTAATCTTTTGATTTTATTTTAAAGTTCTTAAAGTTTTTAAATTTTTCAAAATTACCTAATTCATGCCCCTCTTGGGTGAAACATCTATTCTAACAATGGGATATGTATGAATGAAATATGCTCTGTTTATAGATATTTCATAGCCTTGTATATTAGTATAAAACATTGAGCATAAGAGCATGCCATTTGTTAGCATGAGTTAGTGAAGGAAAGCATGTCATATACACTAGCATTCATCTTGCATGAATATTGGTATGTTTACTATTGAGATTATCTCAAATCTCACCCTACCTTACCCATCATAATAGGTAATGTGAATATGGAATAAGCATGTAAGAAGAAAAGCTAAGGAAAGAAAGTGAAAAATTACTAATGCAAGCAAGTTGTCTAGTTATTCTTCATTTATGTAAATGATGTGTATATATATAACCATTTATGTAATGCAATTTATGTATTATTCTTATAGCTTGTAGTATGAGTATGAGAAATCGTTAGGATAGTTCATGTATGTTCAAAATTATAGAATGTAAGACAGATGTTTTAGTAGAGATAAAATGAGATTTATTGAGCAGCAAATTTGTGGCTAATTTTTCAATAAATAAATGATTGAGTTAACCCATGAAACTTAGTGAGCATGTAGTATACATCATAAGCTTTAAATACATAGATAACATACCTCACTTAGATATATACATTGAGAGTTATGATTTTTTTAAGAGAATCTAAAAAGTACAATTTTTACTAAAACAACATTAAACTACCACGAATTTATTGTATACATTGGAAGGGTTAAAGTTAAGATTTATATTTTTTCCTTAAAAATAAATTAATGAGATTTAAATAGAGACTTGAACTACTTTACGATTTTTTTTAAATTAGTTCTAATTTTTTAAAATTTGACTACGAATCTAAAAATTATTAAGTAAACAGTGCCTAATAGACTAAAATAAAAAGTTTAACTTTTGAGCTTAAATCCATACACATCTTAACAATTTTGCTTCTCGAAGAACGGTGTGAGGGGTAAAAGTAAGAATATTTTATTTAGTTAGTTAGTTACATTTCACCATGAACTATAAATAATGAGTTGTTATTTTCAACTCAATTGTAATTAGTAGCGGCTACATTTTAGGTAATACGAGAAGAGATTTCCTAAATTACTCAAATCAAAGATTCATAAAGTTTACATTCAAGTTTGCAATGAATATAACAATAGTATTAACTGGAGTGGGTAATGAAAAGTTGACAGGTCAAAAAAAGTACTTTAATATGTACTATCCACCATCAAATACGTCAAGATAGTTTAGAAGTCAGAAGCCTTCAAGGCTTTTAGTTCAATATATTGGAAAGTTGCATATCTTCCGTATATCTTTATGTATACAGGACCTTTGACTATTGTATAAAATCCATTGTCTTCTGAAGATTTCATGTTCCTCATTTAAAAATAAAGCTAGAAAGCTTGCTACCCTGCATGATGGAATAAAAAGGCAAGAAAATTCCAACCCATTACCTTGTTCCATTCCCTAATCTTAAGATCCAGATACTTCATATATAATATAGACTCTTAATAGAAGAAATTTCTGTTGAATAGCCCCCTACCAGAAACTCTGCAATGTCAAAAGGATTAATTACGATGTCAAACAAAGAAATTTATGTGAACTCCATTGTCTTTGGTCCATTCAAGCCTTCCAATAGATTTGAAGCTACAACTCACATGATATAGCAGAAAAGCAAATAGCATTAAACCCAACGTATGACCTAACTGAAAAATATGGTACTTGCAGCATATTTAATACTTCAAACTACATAACAAATTTGGATTAGTTGCCTAGCCAGATAAAAATATAAAATATAACATAAATGTTTTAACTTTATAACTACATTCGATTGCATAAATTTAAAAACAGCAGGTAATCCAAATCCAACACTGACAAAATACATTTTAGAAATCGGGTAAACATTTCCAATGTGGAAGCATCCACAACAAAGCCTTTCTCTTTCATTATTTGAGTTTTCCAGACCTGCACATTCCATCAAACATAATAGTAGATATAATCAAGACCTAAATTTCTCTTTTCCAATGAATCAAATAGTGATATTGCTTCAAAATCAACCCGCATTTCCATAGTCCATCCAACATTACAGCACAAGTCTTGAGATCGGGAACTTGGCAATGTTTGTGCAAGTTAAAAAATAATTCTTTAGTAGCAAGTGGTCTCCCTGCTTGAAAAAGCCCACCTATAAGAGTAGTCCGAGTGACAACATCTGGAATAAACCCTTTCTAATCATTCCATCCAAGAGATGCATGGCAATATCAATATCTCTTCCATTACACCATCCATGAATCAATGAACCATATAAGTTACAATGTCTAGTAAACAGCCCTTGTTAATCATCAAATTAAATACTTTGGTGGCCTCAATCATTTGATTTCGCAAACGATATCCATCCATCAACAAATTATAAACGACAACATCGGGCTCCTCCCCAATGAACCATGAAACCCATTGTGGCTTTAGCACACATAACCATTCCCTCTTTGCAAAATGTATCTGCTAAAATACCGAATGTTTGTGCATCTAGCACAATTCTCCTCTGTCCATCTCGTTAAATACTGCAATAGCCTCTTTCAACCCCAATTTTAACGAGAAAAATTAAAAAGGAGATAACAATCAGAAGATTTGGTTCAGATGGAGAGGAAGGAAGACAAAGAAAAGAGTCAAACCAAAGAAGAGGCATTAGCCAGACATTGTTGCAAATCACTATTATTTCTTGCCGAAGTCGTCGTGTTTGGCCGCTTGACGGCGATGGTGGCACATCAAATTGGGCAATTGCCAAAAACTGACAGGCTAATGGGGCACTCGATGCTGATCTTCTTCACATGGACGTCCTTCGGGTACTTAACGTCGGAGACCACTGTGAGTTGAGTGAGTTTGGGTCCAGGTATGGGTCTCTGAAATTGGGGATTCTTCACTAACAAAACGATGGAGGAAAGAATCAGGGGAGAGAGAAAGGCATCTTCCTTATTTGGGTCTAAAATTCAAAATTCTATTTTAGGTTCTTACCCTCCTACGAGATTACTAATATTCAGGTACCTATTTTATCTTTTAGGAATTTCCAGATTCTTTTTGTGGGATTTTCCCAAAGATATTAGTACACTCTTTTAAAACCTTATTCAAGACATTTTTCAAATCTTCTCCATCTTATTTCTTTTGTTTTTGACAGCAAGATTTCCATTATAATGTACCTATCTGTATTTTCTATTTCTACATTATTGTCTATTATTGGGGGAAATTTTATTAAAGGACCTCTGTATCAACTTAATAAGTATTGGCTCGCAAATAAATCTGAAACTTCACTGCACTTATTTTAGGCTAAATAGAAAATATGTTTTGTATCAAATCCCGACTTTTGTGCTTTGATGGGTCTTTGAGATCCTTTCCACGTATGTTTTGTTGAAGGGATATTATATTGATGACCTTGGGAAAAAATGTAAGCATAAATGTAAAAGCTCATTTATGTGTCGTCTCCACCGTGGGTCACATCTTCCTCTGCATATTCCTTCATACCATTCTTTACATGTGTGTGTGAGCTGCCTCCTTGCGCTTCTCTCTTGAGGCTTGCTTCATACCCACATATATTCATACATTTAATTTCAAGGAATTGCAATTCAAATTCTCTTCTTTACTGTTTCGCAATCTCAAAATCCCTACCTCTAATTCAAATAGGTCATGCCGAGTGGGTTCACAGGTGCTACTTCCAAAGTGGTTTCATGCTCTCACGCCAATCTTGAAAAGCTAGTTATCAAGACACACATGGAGACTGATTTGATTTCAACTAAAGTCGGTCTTGTTCATTCATACATACATGATCACTAAACCATTCAAGCCTTTCAATCATAGTGTAAAAAGACTATATGTAACAAATCCAATGCAATTCTCAAAATCTACATGAACAAGTAGAATAAGAGATTTACAATAAAAATTAAGTAATTAACAAAAAATATAAGGAAATTTATAACTCTTATAAATGTAAGTCTTAAAGTCTGCATAAATAAATAGAATAAGGACATTTATAATAAAAATTAAACAATTAACAAAAAAAAATAGGAATTAACAACTCCCACTAATGATAGTGTTATGAACAAGAAGAATAAGAGATTTTACAAAAAACAAATAAGCAATTAACAAAAAATAGAATTAAATTTTCAACTCCCACAAATTCAAGTCTTAAAGTTTGCATGAACAAGGGGAATAAGAAAATTTATAATAAAAATGAAGTGATTAATATGAAACATAAGAGAATTTACAATTACCACAAATGCAAGTTTTAAAGTTTGTATGAACAAGTAGAATAAGGAAATTTATAACAAAAGTAAAGTAATTAAAAAAACATAAAGAAATTTACTTGAAACGGAGCAAGATAGACCCCAAAAGAAAGCTATGACTATTTACATTTTATAGATTCGAATTGAAAGCCCAATGTATATACATTTGTATTTGAACATATTGAGTGTAATGGCAATGTGGTTTGACTATTTATGTAAAAGCTTTTGTTCACTACTTGATATTTCTATTGTGTTTCTTTTGTTTTACAGCAAAAGAAACAGAGATTAACAATGTAAATAAAAGAATTCACAATACAAGGATATAATAACATAAATAATGGGATTATCAACATAAATGTCAGGAAGTTAATAAAGAATACAAGGGATTTTTATTGTTAATCTTTTTATTTATATTGTTATTCCCTTATTTATGTTGTGAACCTATATATTTCTGTTATTAATCCATTTTCTTTTGTTGTTAGTATGCCCTTGTTAACTCGTTAGCATTTCTGTTGTTAATCCTTTTATTTATGTTGTTAATTCGTTTTCTTTTGTTGTTAGCGCCCTTGTTAACTCCCTAGCATTTATTTTTGTTAATCCCTTTACTTCTATTATTAATGCCCTAAGTTTTGATAGTAATCCCTTTTTTTGTTGTTAATTCTCTTAAAACCCCCTTATTTATAGTATTATAACATTTCATTTGTTAAAAATGCTCATTTATTCATTAACTCTATAGTATTTTTGTCGTCAATCTCCTTATTTTTATTATAAATTCTTTTTATTCATATTGTTAATCATTTTATTTCTATTCTTATTCATTTTCATTTGTTGTAAATGCACTAGTGTTGCTTGTTACAACACATAATAGAAAAATAACAACTCTACATCTGAAAATTTACACCTCCCAATATACAAATGCTCATAGGTAAGTAAGAAGTGGGGATACAAATTTTAACAACAAAAAATAGAAAAATAACATCTCTAAATATGGAAATTTACAACAAAGAATAGAAAAATAATACGTCTACCTATGAAAATCTACAACTCTCAATTTACAAGTGCTCATAGGTAAGTTATAAATGGAGATACAAATTTCAACAACAAAGAATAGAAAAATGACAACTCTACATCACTAAATGCCTAACCTATAACCAGAAACACATCCACTTTGAAGAATTTATCTCGGACATAGCTGTTGGAAAACCTTCTACAGCTAAACTTTGAAAGTTTGAAGTTCTTTGCACGCTTTAATTTGTAGTGCACGGTGTTGGCCCATCAATGTCCATCGCCTTCACCTATTGGTTCAGACTACAAACCAGATACATTACTACTATACACCCTGTCAAATAAGCCATATCTTATGCTCTCCTACACTGTAATATCCAAATTTCAATTAACATAGTATAAATTTTCTACTACCACTATCATATTTACAACCTAACATTAGCATTTGCACAACACAAAATTACTTTTTTTTTTACAAGTCAGTTTAATACCATCAATCCTTCAGCCATTCATTGAGGCTACAACGTTCCTACTATACATCCTGTCAAATACTATTTCTTCCATACCCATTTTTCCATGCTATATGACCTTTGGCATTTTTACAATTTATCCTTATATCTCAGAAGCCCAATTTTCATAATAATATAAAACCCTCTATTCTACAGAGGTCAAAGTCTTAGACATTGAAAAACTGCTAGAAATAAAATCCATAATTGCATTTTGGTCTGGTGAGTCATGAATGGCGTGGTTAGTGATTGTATATATTTTTGTCACTTTCTTGTTGTCAATGACTTGCAATATCTATTAATCCCAAAAATTATTTTTAAAATATCATGTTCAGTTACATGCATTAATCCTTTTACTGCAATTCATATGGTCAAAGTGATCCAGTCACAAGAAAACTCAAAACCAAGATGTCAGATTTGATGGTAAAGTCAAAAGATTAAAATGAAGAAGCAGCGGAAGCAAATCAAACTTGTGAAATGAAATCTACAGAAACGATAGAGAAGGAAAAACCATCCAATGTCCGATGATTTTAGCTTTTTAAAAATGGTTTTACCTTCCATCCAATAGATTTTGGTGCTGATTTTCTTCAGGTAAAACATTGGACATTGAAGAGAAGAAAAAAAAGGGAAAGGGTTGAAGAGTAAGCGACAAATCAGAAGCATGAAATACCTGCAATTATTCACACGCCGAAGCACAAGGGAAAGTATACCAGAGCTCGCCGAGGGAGAGAGCTTCAGTATCGGTTTCAAAGGAATAGCAAAGAGACTGGGCACCTGTGTCGACTTTGCTCGAATAAAACCCCCTTTCTCATATCCCTTTCTCTATTCAAACGTTAGAGCAATTGGGTTTTTTTTGGCTGCACAACTTAATTTTATTTTAGCGCAAACACACTGAATTGAAGTTTCAGAATTTTTGGGTCTGATTGAAAATTTAGTTTGGACTATAATGAATTTCACCCTTACTTTTTTATTTTAAAACTATTTTATTCTTTTTATCTTCTCTTTTATTGTAAAAACACTAAAAAATAAACTATGTGAATTTTAAAATACTAAAAAAATATATAAATATGTAAAAAGATAAATTGATTATAAGTCTTAATATATCCTTTCAAAATTTAGAGAAAAATATAAAATTACCCCTAGAAGTACAATTAATTATTTTGATCATTTAATACTCTTACAATGGGATTTACCACTTGAATAATAATTTTGATTACTTTCACTAAGATATTTATTACTATTTATAACAACTTAATTGCAAATAATTATTTTGGTAATTTACTATCCCTGTAATAGGATTTATCACTTGAGCAATAATTTTAACTACTTTCACTAAAACATTTAATATTCTATGTGACAACTTAGTTGTAAGTAATTGTTTTAGTTATTTACTACTCTTGTAATAAGATTTACCTCTTGAACAATGATTTTAATCACTTTTTTTAAAATATTTACTACTCTCTATAACAATTTAGTTACAAGTAATTGATTTGGTCTTTTATTACTCTTACAATAGGATTTATCATTTCATCAATGATTTTGATCACTTTCGTTAATACATTTATAACTCTACATAACAACTCAGTTATAAATAATTACTTGGATCAATTACTACTCGTGTAATAGAATTTATAACTTTTATAATGATTTTTACTATTTTTTTTGAGACATTTCCTACTATCTTTAATAACTTAGTTGCACGTAATTACTTGAATCATTTATTACTTTTACAATGAGAATGATAATTTTTTTAATTATTTTTATCACTAGACTCTAGCATCTATCATACTCTCCTTCTCACTATTAATCTTCTTCTTCACTTTTCATATTCATCATTGTCATCTTTATCTTCATCCAACAACCTCACTCATACCCTCACGGATACCAACCCCTCAATAGTCTCCCTCCTCTCATTACCATCTTGCTCACCCTCACCCTATTTTGATCATCTTCTCCTTTAACCTCAGTACTCTGCTTTCATCTTTCTTTCTCTTTGCACAATCACACACACACACTCTCTCTATTTTGAAGAAGGATCTATAACACCGATGGCATAAACTAGAGTCTATACATTAAAAATAAATATACACATTGAAAATAAATGAATAAAAGCAAGAGGTAAGGTCAACTATAGATAATAAAAATGAAGAAGGATGAGAGAAAATGAGAAAAGAAAGAAGGATATTTTTTCTTCTTCTAAATTTTGAAAGGATAGATTGAGATTTATATCTAATTTAGCATTTTACATATTTTTTCTTATTTAATTATTATGTCGTACGTTCGATCAGTCTGTTACAACCGTTTGAACCATTATCTGCTAATCTTTCCGTTCAATACCCGTTTCAATTTAACCATTGCTAATAAAATTTTCAAACCACAACTTTTTAACGGATTTACCCAAGAACTTTGAAGGCGAGCAAAGCTGGAAGGGCAAAAGAAATAGGCGCATTTGAAATCTGAAATTCTCAAAATCAAGAACCAGAACGTGAAGACGAAGAAGATGGAACGACCTAACAACATCACCGTCGAAATCGTACACGACGAATTCCTATCGCAGCTCGCGGCGTTGGAGGCCAACATCGTCTCTAACAAAAGCCGAAGCTTCTTTGCGCCGCTGAGGAAGAAGGACTATACACCGCTGCTTTGAAGGGAAGCCATAGTTTTTCCGCCACGGCAGTAGCCAAAGGAAGAAACGGCAGCGCTCGGTGGGTACTGGCGACTCTTGCTTCAAATGTTGAAGGTCCGGCCGCTGGGCTCGCGACTGTGTGGAATCGGCACCTGGAGGACATGGTGGAGGGCAATTTGGAAATGTTGGGAAGTACGCTGACGTGGTCGAGAAAGCTTGCCCCGTGGAATGGGAACTTGTTTGATCTTGACGGCCAACACCGAGAAAAATCTTGATCGAAAGTTTACAAGTTCCCTGATAGAGAGGTGAGGTTGGGTATTCTTTATCGTCGTTGAATTCCTCGGAATTATCCTAAGTGCAAATTATATTAAATTAAAAGTTTCTTTCGAGAGTATGATTGCTTCACAAATAAGTTTCTTTTATTCATTTCCTTTTGGTTGGGCTGGAGTAAATTTTCAAATCTTAACGTGGTAAAACAACGAATGAGATTACTTATACATGCCCCATCAATAGAGAATCGTGAGATTTGCATTTCTCTCAAAAGAATGGTGGTTTTAAATAAAGTGAAAACACGCTTTTGTTTCCCTCAAAGCTCAATGTCATGACTCAATATTATAGCATCTAAATGTTGTATAGTGGGAGGTATCAACCTTTCAGACTTCTGTTTTTTGTGTTTTATGCTGAAAAGTAGATAAATAAATGATGTGGGAGAAGAAGGGGATGCTATGCAGTTCAGAAAGATTGAAGCTAACGAGAATTTCTCCTGGATCCTTCTCTCTTATGTTCTTCCCTCTGCATTCTCCCTATTTCCCCTTCTAGCTCTAACACGCATCTACCTTTATGAATATGCTGTTCAAGAATATCATTGAATAAAGAGCCTCAACAAGCTATTACACAATTCTAAATGTATTTTTGCCAGCAAATTTTGAAATTACTTTCAAGTGCTAATGCTGGTTTTGATTTCCATGGAAGGTTTTTGGCACCTCAAAATTTATTGTCTCTTGCGAGATCTGGTAAATAAAGGGAAAATTACACTTGTTTGTTTTACATGCTTCAATAATTTCACAGGAGAGTGGGGGCTGTGGCTTCTTTGAATGGTGTGACAGTGCGGCTGGAACTAGAATGACTTCTGGGGGCAACCTAAGTTCTGTGTCTGATTCATTGTTTCCATCCATTCATTGTCCTTGTGATGCTGGAGCTTGCCTGATTCTAACAGCTAAAAGTGGTAAAAATTATGGCTATCACTGTCCAAGAAATCAGGTAATACTTTTTTCCTCCTATCTATATGTTTCATTGATAAATGAACCCAGGCTAGGCGATTCCTCCAATCGGCGGATTTATAACTTAGCTGGCTGTGTCCGTTACATGTTGCTTTTATAATATCTCTGCTTTAAAAGTTATCAATTGCCAACCAAAGATACATATTACATTGTTTTATTGTTATATGGATATCTTCAAATAATTATGCAACATATACGCATATTTTAAAAATCTGATAAACAACCAAGTTCAGGGATGATATTATCTATTGTATAATTCATAACTCTTAAACATTTTGACCCAAATAATTGTCTCCTTTGAAATCAATCCAGCTGGTGCATTTAGTGCAATAGGCTGTTAATCATTTAATGTTGATAATTGAAAGTTCGAAACATAGCATGTATAGTTACAATTGTGCAAAGTCATCAAGATTAGTCAGCTTTTAGGGAGGGAAGGATTTGGCAAATAGTTTATTTAAAATAGCTTGGGAGGCTCTCCTAGAAATTTTCTTGAACAGATGTACTTGGCATTGACAGTTGTTTGTAACTGTTTGTTGGTTTAAATAACCATCTGAAAGCTAATGATGATATCACTGGAAATTATCTCTCTTTTCTTATTCATTTTCTTCAAATCACAAGCTTCACTGATTGAAATTGGATCAAAAGTCTGGTTTATAACATTCTCTCATTTTATAGATGACTTGTTAGAGTCTAATTTTTTCTGCAACATACAGTCATCATCATTGTCATCGCTTTTGTTTAAATAGGCAGATTCTTGCGGTTTCTTCAAGTGGTGCAATGAGCTATCCATTGGAGATGGTGTTGGAAAACGTGCCCTAAGGGCCAATCATTATCTTATGAACATTATTGATTTATGAATTTATTAATTGTGTTATCATATTATTTGCATGTTTACTGTGATGACCATCCTTGGATAATTCATGATCTTATCCTAAATGTCCCTGGTCGGTCATCTATGCGGGAGCAGAGATGAAATAAGACTAGTATGACTTTGAATATGTATAGATATATAAATTAAAGTCATAGGCACATGTAAGAGTACAAGGTGTTGGATCGACCCGCTATGAGAGAGCTACATGGGTTGCGTCATAAGCTTCTCTCATATACAAACCATGTCACTATGCCCTTTGACCTGAGATCATCATGGATTCCTACATGACAAACGCTCATCTTTGACCTAGTCAAAAGTCACTTTTGACCGAGTGATCATAAAGACTATGTTCGGGTTTAGTGGTTTTTCATGCGGAGGAATGTGAATGGTCAAGATGAAATTTGTCCCTCACATTCGTAGAGAGATATTACTGGGCCCCTCGATGAGTGAGTCTGAGAAACGTATGGCCATACTGTAATGGAAAGGTAGTTCTATTTCTATAGTCAGACTACTTAGGGATCGAGAAAGTAACGGTTAAGAATAGGAGGATGACATTATCCATGCCTAATCCATGACCAAAATATCGCGTGACAGAAGGGACATGATATGGTTGTATAAAAGGTTACATCGTTTATCGATCCTCATATAATTTGGGTAGTCGTTATGTCTTGCTAGAGACCGCTTGTGACTTGTGGGCCAGTATAGCAAATGGCCTACTGCCAACTTCATATGGGCCTACAGAGTCGCACACAAAATAGCCCAACACGAGCTATGATGTCCAGATTCATTGAATCTAAGACGTGTCCAGATTCAATGAATGATCCAAGATTAATGTATATATTTATTTATATTTATATTCGTATATATATAAATTCGTATATATATATATATATTATATATAAGGGATATATAAGATTTAATTTATAAGGATAAATTAAATCTCTATCATGTTTGAATTTGAAATTCAAATTGATAAGATATCTCATATAAGAGATATTTACAAGATTTAATTTATAAGGATAAATTAAATCTCTATCACGTTTGAATTTGAAATTCAAATTGATAGGATATCTCATATAAGAGATATTTACAAGATTTAATTTATAAGGATAAATTAAAACTCTATTACGTTTGAATTTAAAATTCAAATTGATATGATATCTCAAATTTTATTTATGAGAATAAATCAAATATAGTCCAGTCTTATCTTTATTTTAAATTAAATAAATAGATGAATTAAATCTGTGAGACGAATTTAATATAAATATTATTTATTTAATTAGTTTCTTATCAAATTATACAATATATGATATTGTATTAATTTCGGATTTAATATAGATTAATTCCAAAATCCAATTCGGTTGAGAAAAAAGCAGAGCATCCTATATATCTGATTTTAGGAGCTATATTTTTTAACAACACATAACACAAAAGGCTGAAGGGAATCTGCAAAAGGTTTGTAGATAAGAAACGGTTGAAATAGAGACGGAGAGGACGAATTGTTGAGAAAGACTTGGATGGACAGGAGACGCTAGCACGTCGTTCGTGGTTGGAATGCTATTCGTGTGGATACCAGTAGAGGGAGTCGACTGAAGCGTCGACTTCTTGTGATCAGAAAAAGAGCACGAGCCGCGGAGAGAAGCTGTGGAGGTCGCTGAGGAACACTCCGTCGACTTCTTACGATCGAAAGGAGATTACCAGCTGCGGAGAGGAGCTGTAGAAGTTGCAGGGGAACATTGAGGGTAATGCTTCTTCCCACTTGACTTAAACACATACGGTAGATCCTGGCAAAGAATGGAAAAATTTTAATTTAATTTCCGCTGCGTGTCTTCCAATTCCTTACAGTGGTATCAGAGCTATGCCATTTTGTGTTTAAGTTAGACTTGATTGTTGATTAATATGATATGTATTAGTCGTAGCCGTTCATATAATATGCGTTTTATGTATGACATATAAGGAATCCGTGTTAATTATGACATAAAAGAAATCTAAAAGAGAATTGAAATTGGTGGTGATGCGTTTTGATTTGATTAATTAACATAGATGGGGTCTAAGAAAATCGAATGCAGATTCGTGATTATTTATGAAACAATTTTTTTTCTCGGGGCAGCCCCCCCGCTAACTGGCTAGCGGGACAGTCGCCCACTGATCGGCTAGCGGGACCGCCGTGGCTACCTATTCGTAGCGCAACACAATCGTAACACATGTTATTTTGTGAATGTTTTAGATTTGAAACATTAATTGCCCTTCAATTAAATCTGAATATTGATTCTTGAATGTTTGGGTATGGTGAACAATATGGCTCTAGATTGCAAGTGCTGTAATTTTTTAAATACGGCCTGCGTGTCGTGCCTTCCTATATATATACTCTCAATGTACCTTCTCTTCTTATCTCACTCCCCTCAAATGTTAAAAGAGGTTTCGATATGTAATTTCCCTTTTCTTACTAGAGAGATCCTCTCATTGGCTTGAGGGAACTTAGGATAGGTGAGCCATATTGTATCACGTTTAAATTATGCATCTTATGATTAGATCAGCACATGCATATTACTTGTATGAGTTACAACCTGGGATACATGCATCCCCATAAACCATATAGTTAATTAAGCCCTCTAAATGAAATCTTAAGTCATAATGCGGTCAATTTATGAACACTTGTCAAAACCTCGATCGCTCAATTGTAGACTCCACTAAAGTGGGTGCATTTGAGTAATCTTGGGGAGATAAGCAAGAGTAATGGTGCTACTCACACATGTTTATTATTGTTTGACTTAATTGAGATTAACAAAACGGTTTTGGGTCTCAAGGCATTAGATGAGATTAAAATATTCCAGATCATATGATGATACAATCCCATGAACATCTAAGAGTTATATTTGATGTAATTGGTAAAGGTGTTACCTACCTAAATAACTTAATTTAAGTATCCTGCCAAAGCGGACTTAAGTTTAAGCCAAATATAGATCTTAGCCCACTAACTATTGCATTGAGAGTTGTTTATTTTGTGGGAGATTGCTAATTTAATTGCATATTTTAAATTGTAGAATCATGATGACTAGTAATACTGCTATATTATCGCTGCGATCTGTCTTTGAGAAGGACAAACTTAATGGGATAAACTTTCTTGACTGGTTTAGGAACTTAAGAATTGTTCTCAAGCAAAAAAGAAAGGCGCATGTCCTAGATCAACCCATTCCTGAGGAGCCAGCGGCCAATGCTCCTAGAGCTCAGAGAGATGCTTACACGAAGCATAAGGAAGAATCTGTCGATGTGGGATGCTTGATGCTAGCTACCATGGTTCTGGAGCTCCAAAGAGATCTGGAACACATGGAGGCTTATGAGATGATTGTGCATCTCAAGGAAATGTTCCAGCAACAGGCAAGGCAAGACAGGTATGAGACCATTAAGGCCTTATATTCCTGCAAGATGGCTGAAGGTGCATCAGTCAGTACTCATGTCTTAAAGATGAAGGGACACATTGATCACCTTGAGAGGCTTGGATTTCCCATGAGCTAGGAGTTAGCTACAGATTTGATCTTGAACTCACTCCCAGAAAGTTATGACCAGTTTGTCATGAACTACAACATGAACAACATGGAGAAATCTATTTCTGAACTGCATGGGATGCTTAAAACTGTTGAGCCCAGCCTTAAGAAGAAGCCCAGTAGTGTTTTAATGGTTCAGAAAGGAAAGGGTATGAAAAAGAAAGGCAAAGGCAAGGGGAAGGATCATGGCTCATCAGGTAAGACCAAAGAGTCAGGCAAGCCTGCACCAAAGAAGGCAAAGCCTCCGAAGGAAGGAGTCTGCTTCTTCTGCAATGAACCGGGTCATTGGAAGAGGAATTGTAAACTCTACCTCGAAGATCTCAAAAAGAACAAGAAGGATAGTGGGGCTATCGCTTCAGGTATTTATGGCTCATCAGGTAAGACCAAAGAGTCAGGCAAGCCTGCACCAAAGAAGGCAAAGCCTCCGAAGGAAGGAGTCTGCTTCTTCTGCAATGAACCGGGTCATTGGAAGAGGAATTGTAAACTCTACCTCGAAGATCTCAAAAAGAACAAGAAGGATAGTGGGGCTATCGCTTCAGGTATTTATGTTATAGACATTCATCTTTCTACTTCCACTTCATGGGTATTAGATACTGCATGTGGTTCTCACATTTGTACAAATGTGCAGGGACTAAAGGACAGTAGGAAGCTAAAAAAGGGCGAGGTTGACCTACGAGTTGGACATAGAGCAAGGGTTACTGCGTTAGCTGTAGGCACTTATGAATTAGTTCTGCCCACTGGGCTTTTGTTAGTTTTGAACAATTGCTATTATGTTCATACTTTAAGTGGTAACATTGTTTCACTTTCTTATTTGAATAAGGAAGGTTTCACTTCCATTGCTGGGAATAGTAGATGTTCTATTTATCGTAATGATGTTTTCTATGCTCATGGTGATTTGCATGTTGATCATTACATATTAAATTTGGAACAACCCAATCATGGAAATATCTATAACATAACTGCCAAAAGGGTCAAACCAAACGATTTGAATCCGACATACCTCTGGTACTGTCGTCTGGAGAAACGTATTTCCAAACTCCATCAAGATGGATTTCTAAACTCATTTGATTTTGAATCATATGACACTTGCGAGTCTTGCTTGTTAGGAAAGATGACAAAGTCACCCTTCACTTGGCACAGTGAGAGGGCCACTGATTTATTGGGCCTCACACATACAGATGTGTGTGGACCGATGAACACAAATGCCAAAGGAGGTTATTCGTACTTCATAACATTCATAGATGATTTCAGCAGATATGGGTACATCTATCTGATGAAATATAAATCTGAATCTTTTGAAAAGTTCAAGATATTTCAAAATGAAGTACAAAACCAGCTTGGCAAAATAATTAAAGCCCTTCGAT
Source organism: Leucaena leucocephala (assembly GCA_037074615.1). Lineage (NCBI taxonomy): Eukaryota > Viridiplantae > Streptophyta > Magnoliopsida > Fabales > Fabaceae > Leucaena > Leucaena leucocephala. The sequence continues at coordinate 17,205,612 of CM073515.1, read as the reverse complement.
CTGATCGGGGTGGTGAATATTTGAGCTAAGAGTTCATAGATCATCTCAGGAGTTGTGGGATAGTCTCACAATTGACTCCTTCAGGGATACCACAATGGAATGGCGTTTCTGAACGGAGAAATCAAACACTATTAGATATAGTTTGATCCATGATGAGCCGAACAGATCTTCCGCCCTCCTTTTGGGGCCATGCCCTAGAGACAGCTGTATTCACACTCAATCGTGTTCCATCTAAGGCAATTGAAAAGACTCCGTATGGGATATGGACTGGGAGGATGCCTAGTTTGTCTTTTCTCAAGATTTAGGGATGCGAGGTCTATGTTAAGTAACAAGCCTCAGACAAAATAGCGCCTAAATCCTCAAAGTGCCTTTTTGTGGGATATCCTAAGGAAACCAAGGGATATTACGTCTACAACCCTGCTGATAACAAAGTGTTTGTTGTCAGAAATTGTATCTTTCTCGAACGAAAATTTATCTCTAAAAGAACCAGTGGGAGTAAGGTACAACTCGAAGAAGTTTGAGAACCACAAGACACCACAAAACTACAGATGGAAAATAGAGAAGACTCACAACAAGTTGTTGAGACTCCTTAAGTCACGCAAAGTCCACGTAAATCTAGTAGGATACGACTTCAGCCTCAGAGATATGGATTTCTGATTTCTGATAGTCTTGATGTGTTGCTCATTGAGCATAATGAGCCGACTACCTATCAAGAAGCTATAGTGGGATCAAACTCCGAAAAATGGCTTAATGCCATGAAGTCTGAGATGCAATCCATGTACGACAATCAGGTTTGGATCTTAGTCGACCCGCCTGAAGGTGTAAAAACCGTCGGGTGTAAGTGGGTTTTCAAAGAGAAAACTGACATGGATGGCAATGTAAATGTCTTCAAGGCACGACTGGTTGCAAAAGGTTTTACTCAAACTCATGGTGTGGACTATGATGAGACCTTTTCCCCAGTAGCAATGGCCAAATCAATCAGAATCCTCTTTGCTATTGCAGCATATTATGACTATGAAATATGGCAGATGGACGTTAAGACAGCCTTCCTTAATGGAAAGCTCCTTGAGGATGTGTACATGACACAACATGAAGGGTTTGTGCGTTCTGAGGACTCTGGTAAAGTGTGCAAGCTTCAAAAGTCCATTTATGGACTAAAGCAAGCCTCTCGGAGTTGGAATCATCGTTTTGATGAAGTAATCAAAAAGTTTGGATTTCTTCAAAATATTGATGAACCTTGTGTGTACAAGAAGGTTAGTGGGAGCACAGTTGTGTTTTTGATACTCTATGTCGATGACATCCTACTTATTGGGAATGGCATTCCTACCTTGCAGATTGTCAAGTCTTGGTTAGGAAAGTCTTTCTCGATGAAAGACTTGGGTGAAGCCACCTACGTCTTAGGAATCAGGATCTATAGAGATAGATCTAAAAGACTTCTAGGACTTAGTCAGAGTACATACATAGACAAAATACCGCATAGGTTCAGTATGCACGAATCAAAAAGGGGTTTCATACCCATGTCTCATGGTACTCACCTCAGCAAAGATCTGTGTCCTACTACATCTGATCAGCGAGGTCGCATGAGTAAGGTTCCATATGCCTCGGCCATAGGATCTATCATGTACGCCATGTTATGTACTCGACCGGATGTCTCGTTTGCCTTAAGTATGACTAGCAGATATCAACAGGACCCTGGTGAGGGCCATTGGACTAATGTCAAAAATATCCTTAAGTACTTAAGAAGGACTAAGGACTTATTCTTGGTCTATGGTGGATTGGATGACGAGTTCTGTGTAACTGGTTACACAGATGCGAGTTTCTAAACTGACCAAGACTACCAAAAATCGTAGTCTAGATACATATTCCTCCTGAATAATGGAGCAGTAAGCTGGAAGAGCTCTAAGTAGGGCACTGTAGCAGATTCTGCAACGGAAGCTGAGTATATAGCAATATTTGATGCAGCTGAGGAAGCCGTTTGGATCAGGAAGTTCATCACGGAACTAGGGTGATACCTACCATCTCAGATCCAATAACTTTGCTCTGTGACAATAGCAGTGCCATTGCACAGGCCAAAGAGCCTAGGTCACATCAAAGGACCAAGCATATACTCAGGCGATTTCATCTCATCAGAGAAATCAACGATAGAGGTGATATAAAAATATGCAAAGTAGCAGGAGAAGACAATGTTGCTGATCCTCTAACAAAGCCGCTTGTGCAGGCAAAGCATGAGCTTCATGTTAGGTCAATGGGAATTAGTCAAATTAATGATTGTACCTAGTGCAAGTGGGAGGTTGTTGGAAAATGTGTCCTAAGGGCCAATCATTGTCTTATGAACATTATTGATTTATGAATTTATTAATTGTGTTATCATATTATTTGCATGTTTACTGTGATGACCATCCTTGGATAACTCATGATCTTATCCTAAATGTCCCTGGTCGGTCATCTATGCGGGAGCAGAGATGAAATAAGACCAGTATGACTTTGAATATGTATAGAGATATAAATCAAAGTCATAGCCACATGTAAGAGTACAAGGTGTTGGACCGACCCGCTATGGCGTAACAATCTTTTGAGAAACTCAAGTTAACTTTAATTTCTGCACCTATTTTAAAAATCCCTAACTTTCAAGCTGACTTTGTTGTTGAGTGTGATGCCTATATAGAGGGTGTCGGTGCTATCCTCTTGCAACAAGACCACCCTATTGCCTTCTATAGCAAAGGATTCTCATTTTCTAATAGGTACCAATCAGCCTATGACCGCGAGTTATTGGCACTGGTGCTAACGTTTCAGAAATGGCGCCATTTTACTAGGTCGACACTTTACAGTTAGAACCGATCATAACAGCCTTCATAACCTCCTCGATCAACGAGTAGTCACCAATAACCAGCAATGACTCATTCTCAAACTCCTTCCCTTTGATTTCACCATTGTCTATAAAGCTGGGAAGGAAAATGTAAGAGCAAATGCACTCTCCCGACGACCACAACAGGTTGATTTACTTCATATGGTAGTACCATTACTTTTGGACTTCTTAGAGCTCGAGGAAGCTCTATTGAACAACCCTTTTACAGAACCAATCATTGCCGCTCTTAAGACTGATCCCCACTCTAAACCGGGCTACATTATGAGTGGGCAAAAGCTTTATTATCAAGGGCTATTGGTAATTCCACGCATCTTTTCACTCTAGGCAAAATTGCTTGAAGAAGTTCATATCACATCTTCGGGTGGACATGGGGGGTTCTTAAAGACCCTAAAATGGCTCACTATTACAGCTTATTGGCTCCAGATGAAATCAGATATCAAAACATTGATTCAGCAATGTTTCACCTGCCAAAAGAACAAGTATGATACCTTATAACCTGTAGGGCTGCTACAACCTTTACCGGTCCCTAAACAAATTTGGGAAGATATTTCTATTGACTTTAATGTTGGGCTGCCTATGTCCGGAACTGTTGACAATATCTGGTGGTAGTGGATCGACTCAGTAAATATTGTCATTTCATTCCACTATCTGATACATATACTGCTAAGTCCATGGCTACTAGATTTTGTGAAGAAATCATTCGACTATATGGCATGCCTCGTTCTATAATTTTGGATCAGGACTCATTTTTCTTTAGTACCTTTTGGCAAGAGCTGTTCAAATTAAGCCAAATTTAGTTGCGGATGAGTACATCTTACCATCCCCAAACTGATGGGCAGACAGAGGTCGTTAACTGATGTTTAGAAGCATACTTAAGATGCTTTGCACATGAGCAACCACGTACATGGAACAGATTTTTGTGTTGGGCCGAATATTCGTTTAACACCAGTTTTCACACATCAACCAACACCTCCCCCTTCAAAGTGGTTTACGGGAGAGACCCTCTTCCCCTCCATCCTTTCATTAAGGGAGAAACTAATATGGCCGACCTCGCTGAAAAGCTAGAAACCAGAGACGCCATGCTACGCCTACTTCAAGATAATCTTAGAAAGGTACAAGACAGGATGAAGTCGTATACAGATAAACACCGACACGAGCTTAACTTGGCAGTTGGTGATGTTGTTTTCCTCATAATCTAACCATTTTGCCAGCACTCTTTTGCTCTTCAGAAGTACTCTAAACTCGCTCCTCATTTCTTTGGCCCTTACAAAATCATACGAAAGGTAGGACCAATTGCTTATGAGTTGGACCTTCCTCCATCAGCAAAAATTCACCCAGTCTTCCATGTCTCCTTACTACGGCCGGCTCATGGACAATTCCCCACTACACCACCAGCGGAATTACCTATCTTTGCTGATTTTGAACTGCTCCTAGAACCAGAGAAAGTGTTACCACACTGCTGGAAGGGACCTCATTTAGAGCTGTTATTACACTGGAAGACCAGACCTGCAGAAGAGGCCAGCTGGGAAGACTACGATCTTGTACAACTACAATTCCCAGATTTTCAACTTGTGGATAAGTTAGTCTTCCAAGGGGGGAGTATTGATATGGCACCAAGGAAATATCTAAGGCAGAAGAATAGGGACTCTAGCTAACTTAGTCTAGATCACTTTGTTTTCTGTGTTTTTCCCATTATCACGTACTACTGAATTATAGGGCCATTATCCATCACGTTCTATCCAGCATGTGTCATTATGGGTCAGTTTCATGACTAAGTAGGGAAGTGCAGTTTCATTATCTTTCTATATATATGTAATTGCAGTCCTTAAGGAACATATGAGAATTATCTTTGTGAGTCTATCAGAGATTCTCCAGGCTTCTACATTCCCTTACAAATAAGATACTTACAATGAGAGAATTAGGAGAGAATTTACTTTTTATTCTGCTTTTCACGTGTAGGTTCCTAACAGCATATACCATCGGCCTTGCTATCATGCCTATAAATATTGATAACTATAAATATATTTTGATATCTTTTGGTGCTCACATGCAGAAGCAAAATTATATTTTGTACAAGCTAGTGGAACTAAATCAGGTTTTGAATTTCACTTCATCGCATTTTAGAATGTTCTCGTCCCATACTCCCACTTGGTGAAGCTGAAAAGTTGATATATCAGGATCCAAAGCTTTCCAATTCTAAAGAAATTAATAAAATAGGGTTGTTATAATAAATCAACTGGTCCTTTGGTATGAATCAAAACAAATTCATGGGAATTACTAATGTCTTTTGGAAGGGTTTTTGAAAGAGGTTGAATATGAAAGGGAAGTGGAATAAGATGGCAAAGGATGGAGTTTACAAATAATTATATAACTCATTCTTTATTTATTTTACAAACATCTAAACTTTCACTCTCAAATAATGTATTATAGTATAAGTTTTTGTTAAAAATTATTTCTGGTTGTAGTTAGTAAGGCTCCATGAATGTGGGTGGCTTTATGGAGGAGGGGATGGATTGGAATGGGAAGGTGTTTGGTAATATTATTAATAAAAGGAAATCAGTGCTAGTGACTCGTTTGAAGAGAATGAAGCATGGAGAGCCTCTTAACTCTAACTTGGATGAACGGATTACAAAGATCCTGACACAAGAAGATTATATTGTTAGAATAAAAAAATTTCATATATAATATAATCAATCCAGATTATAACATATATAAGCATGAAACATATATGAGATGCATTAAAAAATTTATAAATACCTCTCGCCATTAGCGTAGTTTATATGAGGAAGAATTGAAACTTAATATATAGACCTGTCAATTAGATAATACAGTTAGATGAAAAGAACATGTTCTTCCAACTGGTTATTAGGTACAATGATGTCAACTTGTATACTGCCGTCACTAATGGAGAACCCTCAAGGAGTAAGTAGAGAAACTAGGTTATCGCTCTAGGACTCAGAAAACTATAGCTTAATAATTGTGCACTATTGTTGTTGTTAATTTACACCATTAAAAAATTAACCTTTACCCATCTTAGACTACGTCCAAATGACTATGAATCACACTAAAAAATATTTATTAATTATCCTAATTAATATCTAAATAGTTATAATAATAAATATCTTACATTCTCCTACTTGACCCGTATATTCAATGTTATTGCCTTCTTAAGGTTCACTAATATCATACTACACGAATCATGGCGATAAGTCATCTTCTATCAAGTATTAATTTCCATGTATTATAAGCAGTATCATCACTTAATGGGTATCACATTATACATAAACTCAATATTCATACGTTTCTTGTCTCAATGTTTATCAATTTCAATATCACAAATATATACAGTCATGAATTAGAAATGATAAACCACAAAATATGATTTCATTACTCATACCTCCACTAATCAAAATAAGGATGAAGTCCCATATGAGGTACATGTGTGACGAAAATGTTTGGCTTCAATCCTTTCATCAAAGGATCATCCAACATATCTAATGCACTGATGCATTCAATAGAAAATTGGTAATCCTGAACTCTTTCTGTCAAGCATGGGAATTTAAGTTCTACAAAATTGCTTTGACTTTTATTCCTTTTGTTGTTCGCCATTATTATCGCAACTGCATTATCACATTACATTCTAATTGGCTTAAAGATTGAATCCACAATCATGAACCCAGCAATGAAATTCCTTATCCAAATAGCTTGTGTATTGGCTTCAAAACATGCAATGTACTTAGCATCACTAGTAGAATAAGCTATTTTATTTTGCTTTGCGCTTCTCCACGATATAGCTCCTTCTGCTAATAGAAAGATGTAACCATACATAGACTTATTTGTGTTTACACATCCTCTAAAGTTTGAATATGAGTATCAAATTATTTCTAGATTATTTGTTCTTCTATATGTGAGCATGTAGTATTTAGTAGCTTGTAGGTACCTAAACACCTTATTTGCAGCTATCCAATTGCTTCCCCAAGATTACTTTGGTATCTTCCTAACATACCCACAGCAAAAGCGATGTCAGATCTTGTACAAATCTGTGCATACATCAAACTTCCCACAGTTGAGACATATAGGATATTTTCCATCTATTTCTTTTTAAGCTTAGGACATTGACTTAGACTAAATTTATCTCCATTTTTAATAGGAGCTACATTAGATAAATAGTTTTGCATTTTGAATCGTTCAACAATTTTTCTAATGTAAGCTTTTTGAGACAAGCCTACAAGACATTGGGTCATTTCTCTATGGATCTTTATACTAATGACATATGATGCCTCACCCATGTCTTGCATATTAAAACTCTTGAATAAAAACTTTTTCACCTCAAGCAATAATCCTAGATCTCCTACTAGCCTTATGGTATATATAGTCATCCATGATGTTCTTAACAAAATTAAATGATAGGATCACTTCAAAGAACTTTAAGTACCACTACTATGAACCTTGTTTCAGATCATATATTGATTTATTTAGCTTATGTACTAATTGTTCTTTTTCTTTTACAATTAACCCCTCATATTATTTCATATAGACTTCTTCATTCAGTTTACCATTGAGAAATACAGTATTCACATTCATTAAGTGTAACTCCAGATCAAAATGGGTAATTAATGTCATGATGATGCGTAACGAATCTTTCTTAGATACATGTGAAAATATTTTACTGTAATTGATCCCCTCTACTTTAGTGAAGCCCTTAGTAACTAACCTAACCTTGTATCTATCAATGTTGCCTTGTGAGTCTCTTTTGGTCTTGTAAACATGTTTACAACCAATGGGTTTAGACCTACTAGGCAACTCTAAAAGTTCCCAAACATAGTTGTTTGCCTTAGAATTCATTTCATTAATCATAACGTCATGCCACAATTTAGAGTTCGCACTCTTCATGGCTGAGTGAATGTTAAAGGATCATTCTCAACACTTACATCACAGTCTACTGTAGTATAATACACTACGTAGTCATCAGTTAATGCATGTCTTATTTCTCTAGTTGGTCTCCTTAATTTAACCTCTTGGGTTAATTCAGGTTGTTGAATAGGGATATCCTTCATCACATTTTATGGTGATTCCACTTATGTGATAGTTTGATCATCATGTATGTGTCCATCTTGTCCAGCATTATCAACTTGAGTCATAGGGTCTACATCATGTTCAATGTCAACCCCAACAATGGGATGATCATTAACTATTTATGTTCCTTTATGAATGGTGTCAATGATTTGCTCTATGTGATCATCTTGTGGACAATCACTCCCACTAACATATCATTCTCAAGAAATTTGGCATTCTAAAAATCTACAAACCTTTTAGATGGTGAAAGACAATAAAACTTGTAACCCTTTGACCTTTCTGCATAGCCTACAAAGTAAGCTCTAATGGTCTTAGGGTTTAGCTTCTTCTCTTGTGGATTGTACACTTTTACTTCAGCAGGACAACCCCATACTTTGAAATGATTTAAACTAGGTTTTCAACTTTTCCAGATTTCAAAGGGTGTATTAGACACTGCCTTTGTTGGAACCCTATTTAATATGTATGTGGTTGTCTTGAGTGTTTCCTTACACAGGGAAGTTGAAAGTTTAGAGCTACTCATCATACTCCTAACCATATGTAGCAAGGTCATATTTCTTCTTTTAGGACATGGTATATTGGGCTACTATACCTTGCTCTCAAAGAAAATCAATAAATGGACCTGGTGCTTGTCATTCACTAGTGTATCTTCCATAATACTTACCACCTAGGTTTGATCTCACAATCTTGATTGGTTTCCCAATCTATTTTCTACTTCTGCTTTATATTCTTTAAAGGTGTCTAATGCCTCACTTTTATTATAAAACATATAGACATACATATATTGTAAGTAATCGTCAATAAAGGTGATAAAGTCTTTTGACTATGCACGGTCAAATCAGGGAAGCAAATATCTATGCGTATAATTTCTAGCAATTCAAAATTTCTCTTAGCCCTTTTATGTGACTTATTGGTCTACTTTCCCCTTATGCAATTCACATAAGAATCAAATTCTGAAAGTCTAAAGATGGAAGAATTATGTCTTTATTTAACCTTTTGATTCTCTCAATGGAGATATGTCCCAATTTTCTATGGCACAAGCTATAAGAATTCTCATCGATAACACTTCTTTTGATACCACGTTAAATAGAAAAAGATTGAGGAGAATCATAAATAATTTTAAATAAACTATCAATTATAACTAAATTCCCAATTAAAACAAAATTCTTTTACAAAGTCATAAATTTCTTAAAAAGAACTAAATGATAATTAAATGGAATTAATTTTGATATAGAAATCAAATTCTTCTTATAAGAGAAAATATAAAAACATCATAAAGGCCCAAAATATTATTATGTAAAAAAGTTATGTGAAGAGTTCTAATAGCTTTCATAGGATCTCATCTCCCACTACTTGAAATAACAGTTTTCTCATTAGGATGTAGAGGCCTACTTGTTAGAAAGTCCTGCATGGTAGTTGAAATATGGATCATTAAACCACTGTTAATCTACTAAGTGTCATCATTAATGCTAGAAAAATTAGATTCAAAAGTAACACACGAAGAAAACATAACTCTCATCTTCGTTATATGTTGCCTCACACCGCCAATACTTGTAGCCTCAATGCATAACTCAGACATGATGACACCACCCACATATTTGTCTATCGGCTTGAATTATTTATCTAAAGCTTCTAGGCATCCTTTGATTGTCTTATAGTTAGGGATAACTCTACTAATGCTTCTAGTGATCATTTGTTGTATAAGCAGAAGAGATAAGCGGTTTCTTTACTCCCATATATTATACATTTCATTTGCATCTCTATCATCGGAGGCATCATCTGGTCTCAGAGATTTTTCATACCTCAAGGTATAATCTAAGTCCAAGAAATAGAGTTGCAGCAAAATATTATATCTCCAATCAGCATAGTTAGTGCTGCCATCTAAGATTATTTTGTCGCTTACATCAGCCATGATCTTGGGGTAGCAGTTGGATCTGCAAAATGAAAATAGACAAATGTACAAATAAGCTCATGAATTAGAATTTAAACCAATCACAATTCACTATGCCATGTATGCTTGCTTAGCACAAATGTAGCATGCAAACAGTATAAATATGTATCACTAATGTATACATGTAGACAAAGACATTATCATAGCATGTATTTAACTCAAATAATAGAACTAGAATATATTTGTACTTTTCTAATACTTGTGAGTTACTTAGAAAATAATAAGGTCATTCTATTTGACCCTAATTAAATATACAATTATGAGATATCTACCTGTGGGTAAAGATAAATCATAACTATATATTTAATTATAATTAATATTTTAAATCCATATGTAATTAATTGATGCATGCAATAAAATTCAATAAATAAGGATGTTGTAACTACTCTTAAGGGAATTGTACGATAATCAAAAATATCATTTACGTGTATTAAAATTTAAATATGAAAAACTTAATGGAGCATTTAATAAATTAATTTAATCAATAAATGTAACTAAATCATGTAATTTAAATTCTTTCACTATTTTATGCGCCCAAAAATATCTAATAAATTAATTTTAACTCAAAAGATTTTTACAAAAATTAAATAGTTAATTTAATTACTAAAAAATAAATATACAAAATAGGCAATTAAATAATAAATAAAAAATAAATTTTGTAAACACCTTTTTTAAGTGTCAAAATAATGAAGAAATTAATTTTTTTATTTAAACATTTGCAATACATGTAATAGTATTTAAAGTAATTAATTTATTTTGAACAAATATATTATAGAAAATCAAATTAAATTGCCCAAAATAATTTTCTAAAAATAAAATCCAATGGCTTACACTTAAAAGTCCAAACAGAGCCCAAGCACAAAAGTTCATAAACAAAAACAAAAAAAGTCTAGACCCAAAACATTTTTCAGAAACTAAACAAAAAAAACTTATTCCAAACCTAAATACACTAGGTCCAGTAGAAAAAAAACTTGGATAATCCAATGTGTTTAGCCCAGCATAAAAGTAAAAAATATTTAAACAGTCAAAAGCCCATTGACCAAATTGGTTTTTTTTGAAAAAATATTAGACGGCCCAGAACGGGCGGCCTACTAGCCAACAAAAAAACATCCACTGGCCCAAAACGCTAAAAGCCCAAAACACTTTTTTTAAAAAAAAAATTATATTGTAGGCCCAAAATCAAAAGGAGGCCCAGATGCCTTTTCATCAAACAAGGCTCTAATATCACATGTTTGAATAAAAATATCTCATATATAATCTAATCTATTTAGATTATAAGATATATAAATATGAAACATATATGAGATTTAGCTGAAAACTTATAAATACCTCTCACCATTAGTTTAACTGATTTAAAGAAGAACTGAAATTTAATTCAAAGACCTGTCAATCATAGAACATAGTTAGATGAAAAGAACAAGTTCTTCTAACTGGTGATTAGGCGCAATGATAATAACTTGTGTATTACTGTCATCAGTAGAGAACTCTTAGGGAGTGGACAAAGAAATTAGGTTATCGCTCTGGGACTCAGAAAACTATCGTTCAATAATTGTGCACTATTGTTGTTGTTGTTAATTTTTACTATAAAAAAATTAACCTTAATACCTAAGTTAATTATCACATTGGACTATAGACCACAATAAAAAATATTTATTAATTATCCTAATTAATATTTAAATATAATAATAATAATAATAATAAATATGGCTTCAACAATCACAATGTAATTGGTATGCTCATGGGGACAAGAATACCCCGGTATTATTTTCACATGGTAACTAACTACCGAAAGAGAAGGGAAAATATTCAGGCTATCCAGGGTGAAGACTGAAGATTTGGATTTCAAAATCGGAGGCAGTTACCATGTGTTGCCTACTGGTATCTTGGCGCATCTGGGCTCTATAACTTTACAGTAAGAGATTGAGAGAGCCATTTTCAGGACGGGAGCACTCAAAGCTTTAGGTCTGGATGGCCTTAACTTGCTCTTATATCAAAGTCAATGGGAAGTATGTAGTACATATGGTGCAAGAGAAAAATTCGTCAAAATTAAAGACAAAAAATTACATGACAAACAATTTTACATTGCCAAAAATTTTAATACAAAAATTGTCACTAATTGTTTTGTGATGAAATTAGTGATAGGTTAGCAATATAATTTAGTGATAGAATGAAATTTCATCATTAATTTTAAGGATAGAATTTGCTGGCAAATTAGCGATTTAATAGAATTCCATTACTATATGATAAAATTGTACCTTACCCTTTTAAAGTTTCAAGGAAAAAAGACAGAAAACCTAAGTGAAGTTTAAAAAGATAATTTAGGTAGATGAATATTTAAAAGGACAGATTGGGCAGGAGGTCTAATTTATCTTTTATAAATTTAGGTAAAAAGACTAAATTATCCCTGGAATAAATAAAAAATATCACTCAGGCATCAATCTGAAGGAGAAACCATTAGTGAGCATAGGAGATGAATCTTACGGGAGACATATTTGGCTGAGCTGAAGCTAAAAAGAAGGAAGTGTAAATAAATTTTTAACTCAAATCTTCTTCTTTTACTCCTCTGATAATCACCATTGTTTTGTTCATTCTGATGATAACTTTGGGAGAAAGATTATAACTGACACTGGGGATTCGACTAATTTAAGAAAGTAGTAGGAGAAATCACGAATTCATTATTTTTTGTCCATTGCATTTTGTGTCATGTAATCCATTACTTTATGCATTTGGGCATTCCCTTTTAGCCCATTCAGATTGAGAAGGAAAGAGTAGTCATTTGTGAAAGAGTAGACCTTTGCTTTTTATATGACAGAATATTTATAATAAGACTTACTTACAAGTCATTGAACTAAGTACATGAGTGATTTACTACTTTTTTAATGATATTTACAACTTCATGAATAATTTTCACAACTTTAGCCAAGACATTTAATATTGTGTGGAAAAAGTTAAGTGCAATTAGTTAGGTCATTTATTACTCTCTAAGGGGATTTGTAACTTCAATAATGATTTTGAAAACTTGAGTTAAGACATTTACAACTCTATAACTAAATAATTGCAATTACTTTTAGGTTTATAACTTCTGTAATATGATTTGCAACTTCAGTAATAGTTTTGACAACTTTTCCTAAGACATTTACAACTCTAAAATTGCAAGATATTGTTTACATGTTTACAACTCTTGCAATAGGATTTGCAACTTCACCAATATTTTTGACAACTTTTTGTAAGACATTTAGAACTCTTGCTAAGAAGAAGTAATTGCTATTGCTTTAGGATTTACAACTCCTCTAATGGCATTTGCAACTTCAGTAATAGTTTTGACAACTTGAGTTAAGATATTTACTATTCCATGGAAAAACTTATAACCATTGACCTTAGGTGAAAATGTAAATCCCATTGGAGGAGTTACAAATCCTATATGTGAAATTACAAATACCATTAACAAAGTTGTAAACCCCTTAGGTGAAGTTGCAAATCCCATAAGTGAAGTTGCAAATCCCATTGGAGGGGTTGCAAATCATATTGTTAAAGTTACAAATGTCATTGCAGGAGTTACAAATGCTATTGGATGAGTTGTAAATCCCATTAACAAAACTGTAAATCCTATAGGTGAAGTTGTAAATCTCATAAGAAAAGATAAATCCCATTGATAAAGTTGCAAATCCCATTAGAAGAGTGGCAAATACTATTAGCCGAGTTGAACACTAAAATACTGTTGTAAATCCCATTCTTTAAGAGAAAAGCATGAATTGCAAATGTCATTACAAATATATATTTAAGGAAAAATTTGTACATAGTCATTGTAAAGTATGGTTATAATCATTACAAAGTTGAACATTACAAAAGTTGGATACTAAAAATTGATTATCTAAAAATTGAACTTTACAAAAATTGAACATTGAAAAGTGATTAACTAAGTCGAACATTAGTCAGTCAATGATTAAAATTATTACAAATACCATTACTTCTTCTCTATTGTTGGAGTTGTAAATATTATTGCGGGAGTTACAAATACTATTGTGGGAGTTATAAATATTATTGACAAACTTACAAATACAATTGATAAAATTGTTAATCCTATTAGTAAAGTTGCTTCTTTTCCATTGTGGGAGTTGCAAATATTATTGGCAAAATTGTAAATACCATTGTGGGAGTTGCAAATACTATTGGCAAAGTTATTAATCTTTTTGGCAAAGTTTCTTCTTCTCCGTTGTAGAAGTTACAAATACCATTGTGAAAGTTGCAAATTCCATTGATAAAGTTTCAAATCCTGTTATGGAAGTGGCAAATACTAGTGGGAGTTACAAATACCATTGATAAACTTGTAAATACCATTATGGGAGTTGCAAATATTATTGGCAAAGTTATTAATCCCATTGGCAAAATTGTTTCTTCTCCGTTGTGGGAGTTATAAATACTATTGTGGGAATTGGAAATATAACATCATCCTTTTCTTACATCTTCTAGGGACCATTCAGTAGCATTTGGAACCACTTCTAGGGCCATTGAAGTCAAATCATACAATCTGGAATTTTACTCCCAGCGAGTGCTGTTCACTGTGTAAATTCCAGCGGAGTGACCTGACTTCAAAAAATCATAACTAATTATAGAAAAATCGAAATAGAGTGTTTCAAATTGCTACTCGAAGATAACTCAATTTTATTTCAGGTAAAAATGACTCATTGACCACGCCTTGACCAGGTCGTTCCGAAATCACTGTTCATCGAGCGTCCTGTCCCTAATTCCAGCATTCTGGTCTCATTTTGATAAATCATATCATTATGTGTAGACATCCAAATGAGACGTTCTATATATCAAATCGAAGCTTAGCATGTCTACTATTTACTGGTAAAATATCAGACATTTATTCAATCATTTACTATTTATAATTACAGCTCAAATGTCACTGCCTCCCCACGAGTTACTGTTCACAGTGACAATTTCCAGCAATTATACATACATGAATCACATATCAATCATGCTAAGCAATTAACATCTCTTCATGCATCTTTATCTCCTCCATCTTGAGAAGACCTGTTGTAATTGGATTGATATGGAAGGGGTGAGATTTCTGGGGAAATCTCAGTAGCAAACAATACTAAACAATGCATGCATTAATGTGAATATGTGTGCTTGCTTGTGAAAGTGTTAATATTGTCTAATGTGCATGCTTCCATGTTACATATGAAATACAATTGGCCAAAGTAATCATAGGACCAGAGCTTCATACATAATCACATATTCAACACAATTCAACAAAGTCATAGCACATCAAGCATAACATTCAATGCATACAAGTTTAGGATTAGTTTACTACCTGGCATATAGCCTTCCTCTAGCTTTTAGCCTTTGCTCTAAGATTCCTTCTTTTCATAGGTCAAAGCCTATACATAGCATAATATCTTTATTATTACTCTATCAGTATAGCTCTATTTTACTCATACTTAACTAGGGGTGATATCCTTATTCTGACATTCCCCTGGCTTTCTCTCTACTTTTAGCTACCTTTATTAATAGAGATATTTCTCTATTCTAACCACTAAGAGCAATCCTCTAATTTATTAGAGCAGGGACTAGATAACTTTCTTACCTCATTCCTAAGCTTTGCCCAGTCCCTCAGCTCCTCAGACTGCTCCTGGCTCCACCAGAACTCCTTCCTTCCTTTCCTTCCTTTCTTTCCTTCTCTCTTTCTCTCTTTCTATCTTCTTTCTCTTCCTTTTCTTTGCTAGGCCGTGGTGTACCTTGGAATGGGATGGGAGTGGCCTATTTATAGGTGAGTGGAGGTGGAATGAATGGTCCAGATTGATTCATGATGAATGGCCCAGATTGCTTGCTTCCTCAAGAAGCTTTGCCTGCATCATCATGATAACATCACCCTCCTTGATGACTCATCACTCATGACATCATCTAGGACACCTCAAGGGACACCTCAAGGGTATATGTGGCGAAATGTGGGGCCCTTGGGACACCTCACCAGCTGACTCAGCCTTTCCAGAGAGTTCCAGAGTCTTTTCCCTGAATGGACGGCCGAGATCGTGCCACGTGTCCTCTTGCTTTTTCTCCTTTTTCTCTAATCATGCCATGTGTCCTTTGCTTTTCCTCTTTTACTATAATCATGCCATGTGGTGCATTGTGGGACCCATTTATGTCCTCTCATGATTCCAGATCACTTTACCCAGTTCTATCTTGGACCGGGTCACTTTACTTTATTGAAAAAGCACTAAAACAATATTTTAATGCCTCTTGGGCCCACATTACTCTTGGGCTACGTTTTTGGGCCTTGGATTGTCATCTTGGGTTTCTAACCAAGCCCAAGCACTCTGGTGGCTCGGTTCGCAAGGAACATCCTTAGTAAATTACCAAAATGCCCTTAATACCTCTTTAGTACTTCTAGGGCACTATTGTCTTTTCATACCTTACCAGAGTATCTCTTGACCCTAGTCAACTATCCAGATACCCTTTCTTAACTATCTAACCTTAGTCAAATGATCATAATGCCCTTCGTCTGACTCTGACTCGATGACACAACACAGTTGCATACCTTCAGTGGCATTTTCATAATTCTTTATTTTTCTCGGTCTTTATTAGCCCTGGCCCATATATTTATCTGAAAATATCATTGGGCCTATAAGGTGCCATTCTGGACCCTCTGTATAATCTACTATCTTCATGGGCTCAATTCCCGAGAAATTCCCCTGAAACCTATTTATCGGGTTTTTTAATCTACTGTAAATTCTGTAGTAAATTCTACAGAACTCCTTTTTGAGCTCTGTCTGTTCCAGAAATTCTTATATTAATTATAGGAATTTATTGCCACATTTCATCTGATTCTGAGGTCTAGAGAATACTATATTAATTTTTTTCTCTTCAAAAATTAATATAAATCTGTCGAGACCTCATATCAAAACTCTGTGGTGCATCAAACTGATCATCATAATTTTCTCTATTTATTGAGACCTCTGCTCAATAGGGTCTGGTATCATCTCTTTTTCAGGCTATATATTGGGCTTTAAGGCCTAAAAATTAGGATATGACAGTAAATACTATTGACAAAATTATAAATCACATTATGGGAGTTGTAAATATAATTATTAAAGTTGTTAATCCCATTGACAAAATTGATTCTTTTCCGTTGTGGGAGTTGCAAATATTATTGCTGGAGTTACAAATATTATTATAGGAGTTGCAAATAACATTATAGGAGTTACAAATAACATTGTCAAAGTTGCAAATACTATTGTCACAGTTACAAACAATATTGTCAAAATTACAAATACTATTGTCAAAATTATAAATATTATTATAGGAGTTGTAAATACCATTGTTAGACTTGTAAATACTATTAACAAAGTTATAAATACTATTATAGGAGTAACAAATACTATTATCAGAGTTACAAATGTCATTGATAAAGTTGTAAATCGTATTGTCAAACTTATAAATACTATTGGCAAAATGAAAGCTAATTTGATCTTTACACACAAATTTATAAATGACAAATTGAGCCTCCTGCCCAATCTATTATTTTTAATATTAAAATACTTAATTTATCTTTTTAAAATTAAAATGAGTTTTTTTTATCTTTTTCTTAATTTTTAAATATTTGAAAATGTAGTGCTGTGTTATTCCAAAAGTCAAAACCACAAGATTTGACGTAGACAAGCCGGCCTGTGGCTGATTGCCTGATTCATGGTTTATGATACTATTTCTTTTATATTTGTCTGGTTTCCATTCCATGGTTTTAATTAATTGACTCTTTCTAACGACTTGCTCCACACGCCTTATCTTTTACATTTGTCACCCGCACTCTCTCTATCACAAACACATACATGTATAAAAGTACGATTTGTATTCCATTTTTCAATAAATTAGATAATTTTGATAAAAATATATATTTAGTTATTTAATTTTTTAGTTAATAAAAAATATCTCTAACTTGTATTAATTTTTTATGAGATGATGCTACTTACTATCTCAATTAATTGTTTCTTATTATCATTTAACTTTACATATATTTTTGTTTTTATCTTTTAATTTTATAAAATATTTTTTTAATTATCTAACTCTAGTGCTATTAACAAGAAAATATTAACATTAAAATTTTAAATGTTAACCAAATATTTTAAATATTGATATATTACTTTTAATTTTTAGAAAAACAATTATTAGCACAAAAAAATTTCATTTGAGAGCAATAGCTAGGGTTAAAAGATTGAAAAAATATTTTATAATATTAAGAAATTAAACTAAAATCTTATATAAAATTAAAGGATTATTAAAAGTACATTTTTGCTCTTCAATTAATATTTTATAATTTTTATTATAACAGTTAGTTATTTTTTAAAATATATTAATAAAATTAAATAATTAATTAGTTTATTTAAATTTTTAATCTATTAAAAAATAATTAATTTTTATCGATATTATATGTTCAAATTTGAAGCAGTCAAGTTTCTTCACCTACCAATTTTGTGATTTCCCGTCTAGTCGTCTACCTACTCACTATAATACTCACCAACCCAACCATAAGATGACCTCTATTTAATTAATAAGTAAATTAAGTTATAAATTGATTCATTATTGATCCGTCAAACAAGCATTGCGCCTTTGCAGAGATAGAAAGAGCATGGCCAAAAATGCTGATTTTTCAGACCCACTCAGATGGGGTGAGGCAGCAGACTCGCTAAAGGGAAGCCACTTGGATGAAGTGAGAGCGATGGCGGCTGACTACTGGAGGGCCGTCGTCCATCTGGGCGGCACGAGGCTGTCGATTTCGCAGGTGGCGGCGGTGGCTAACCGGAGCTCGGACGTGAAGGTGGTGCTATCGGAGTCGGCAAGGGCCGGCGTGAAGGCGAGCAGTGATTGGATAATGGAAAGCGTTAAGAATGGGACTCCCATCTACGGTGTCACCACTGGCTTTGGTGCTGCTTCTCACAAGCGAACGGACCAAGTCGCTGCTCTTCAAAAGGAGCTTGTGAGGTATGCGTGTGTTTTCTTAAATTAAATTTTTTTATAAAAAATAAATTACATATACCTTTAGTAATATTTTGAGATAATTTCCCCATTACAAAATTTCATTTCTCTTAACAAATAAACTTGTAGATTCTTGAACTGTGCAATATTCGACAAGGGGAGAGAGATAAGTCAGACTCTGCCTCAGGCAGCAAGCAGAGCAGCGATGCTTGTGAGAGTGAACACTCTGCTTCAAGGCTACTCAGGCATTCGATTTGAGATGTTGGAAGCAATCACCAAACTGCTGAACCACAACGTCACTCCTTGCTTGCCTCTCCGTGGCACCGTCACGGCCTCCGGCGATCTCATCCCTCTTTCCTACATTCTCGCTCTGCTTGTCGGCCGCCCTAACTCACAAGCCATTGGACCTTCCGGAGAGTTCCTTACTCCGCACCAAGCTTTCCACCTAGCCGGCATCAATGGCGTCAAGTTCTTTGAATTGCAGCCAAAGGAAGGCCTTGCTCTTGTGAATGGCACAGCCGTTGGATCTGGATTGGCTTCCGTGGTTCTTTTTGAAGCAAATATTTTAGCTTTATTATCTCAGGTCACATCCGCCATTTTTGCTGAAGTAATGCATGCGAAGCCAGAATTCACTCATCATATGATTCACAATCTTAAGCACCATCCTGGTCAGATCGAAGCTGCCGCAATCATGGAACACTTTTTAGACGGTAATAAAAACGGCATTCTATTGTCTTTCTCTTCTTGTCTTCTCTCTGAAATTCTCACTGAACCTTTTCTCCTTCTCCATTCTTCATCAGGTAGCTCTTATGTGAAGCAATCTCTGAAATCCCATAAGCCTAAGAAAGAACGATATGCTCTTATAACTTCTCCTCAATGGCTAGGACCACAGATTGAGGTCATCAGATATTGCACCAAGTCCATTGAGAGGGAGATAAACTCTGTGAACGACAACCCTTTGATTGACGTTTCAAGTAACAAGGCTTTCCATGGTGGTAATTTCCAAGGCACACCTATTGGAGTTTCAATGGACAACACGCGTTTAGCTCTAGCTTCCATAGGCAAACTTGTTTTTGCCCAGTTCACTGAGCTCGTAAACGACATGTACAACAATGGCTTGCCTTCCAATCTCTCTGCTTCTAGAAACCCAAGCTTGGATTATGGCTTTAAGGCATGTGAAGTTGCAATGGCTTCTTACTGTTCTGAACTTCAATTTTTGGCAAATCCAGTGACGAGTCATGTTCAAAGTGCAGAACATCACAACCAAGATGTCAACTCTTTGGGTCTGATTTCTGCCAGAAAAACTAGTGAGGCTATTGATATCTTGAAGCTCATGTGCTCAACTTATTTGGCTGCACTATGTCAAGCCATTGATCTGAGGCATCTGGAAGAAATCTTCATTATCATAGTCAAAAAGACTATAAGTCAAGTTACAAACAAGATATTTCGATCCACAGATCAAAACCCATTTCCAGTTTGTGAAGAAGATTTGCTCAAAGTGGTCGATAACGAGTATGTGTTTTCCTACATTGACGATCCCTTCAATGCTGCATTCCCATTGATGCCAAAACTCAAACAAGTTCTTTATGAGAAAGCACACAAGAATGCTGTGAAAGATCAGAGGAATAATAACGATAATGTGAGGAACAGTACTTCAGTTTTTGACAAGATTGAAGATTTTGAGAATGAACTTAAGCTTGTTTTGCCCAGGGAGGTTGAAAAGGCAAGGGTGGATTATGAGAATGGTGAACCAGCAATTCCAAATAGAATTAAGGAGTGTAGATCATATCCATTATACAAGTTTGTGAGGGAAGAGTTAAAGACTGACTTGCTCACTGGAGAAAAGATCAAGTCACCAGATGAGGACTTTGATAAAGTGTTCCGAGCAATTTGTGAAGCAAGGATTGTTGATCCACTTGTGGAGTGCCTTGCAGATTGGAAAGGAGTTCCAATTTCAATGTAACAATATTGTTTATTTTTAGTTTATATTTGTGGTTTAATTTGCAAGAAATCAATCCCCTGGTGGTATATTTTTCTGGGTTTTTTTTCTTTTGTTTTTTTAATGATTAATAAAGGACAATGTTGTTATTCTAAAAAGTACTATTTGCAATCGCGTTTATTGAATCTATTAAAGATGGAATTATTAGCTTGCGTATGTTATGAATGGCCAAATTTTTTTTGTTTGATATAAAAATTTTTGAAAAAGGATTGGGGCAGGGTGAACTATCTATTAAACTCAGACGTAAACTTAAGTACTCAAGAGTTAAGATACTTTTCCAAGCGCTGCGACTGAAACTATAATAAAATAATATTTTTCATAATCAAACACGCTCTAAATAATCGTATGTCTTACTCCTCCGTAAATATATAGAGGTGATGTGAGATGTGAAGCTAAATTAATTGCTTTTATAAGTCAAAATTCTAAAAAAAAGTTATGTCATCAAAATTAAAAGCCCACGAATTAGAATCCAATCAGTTCAAATATAAGATTAAAAAAGGAGATTAATTCCTCCCCTTCACTCATCTTGTCTTGATTTCGTTAGATTATCTTCAAGTTGAAGCTTGGGTCTTTCTCTGGCTTCATTGAAGTCACATTTTTGGTTAAATACAATAAAATATTTGGCGCTTTAAAAAAAATTGAATAGCTCCACTCAAGTTTGTAAAAGGCCAAATCAATTCTTATTATTAGTCCAAATGTGACGTGTTCAAGCAAAATCCTTCACTCTAAATTCTTGGGCTTTAGATTTGAATCCAAACTTGGGAAATATTTAGGAACATAGGTTTACTCTAGTCGAAACAAATCTATAGTATATCAACAAGTTCTAGACTCCGTTGAAAGAAGGATTCATGCATGGCTGGTGAAATTATTGTCACAAGCTTCTAGGCTTGCTCTTCTAAAGACTGTTATTGCTAGAGTAAATATTCATATCATGTCCTGCGTTAACTTACCTAATTACATCTGCGAGAAAATTAATGCAATGTGTGCAAATTTTTTCTGGGGTTCTTGTAGTAACAAGAAAAAGATGTATATGTTAAAAAGGGGTAACCTTTTTAAGCCCACTAATCAAGGTGGTCTTGGTCATAAATCCACAACAATTGTCAAAAAAGCTCTTTCGGCTAAGCAAGTTTGGCAGATTATTACCCATAGGTTCAACTGGCGAAGGGATAAAATATACGATCATTTGGAGTGTGTTCAATCTCTAGGGAGTATTATTTTATTGTGCTTCCATTTGCGACATTTGGGGAGGCATCCTAACTCATGGATACCTAGGTTTACGCCTGAAGATAATAGATGGCTCACGCTGCCCGATATTGGTATCACTTAGGAGGAATTAAAATTTCGCCCTGCTCTTAAATCGTTGGTGAGCCCAACTCCTTTCTAAAAATTTTTATACAAAAAAAAGTTTGGTAGATTATTGGGCGTGATTCCCCTCCCATTTTAAGTAATACTCTAAGGGTTAAATACATTGATATTACCAATGAGGGTTGGTCTGAGTGATAAGCGGCTCGGTATTGCTTAAGCGATGTCTTGTGTTTGAGCTTTGGCGTATGTAAAAAATTCCTGTTAGGAGATTCATCTACCATAACCAGGTGTGCGACGCGAGTCAGATTCAGATGTAGTTGAGGTAAAACTCCAATGAACTGGGTGGGCAATAAAAAAAATATTGATATTAATTTTATTTCCATTGTGAAGAAACCCTATAACTCCTCTTGGTTATAGAAAGGTGTATTTGATCATGCTAAACTTATAGCGAACAATCTTACCTGGAATGTTGGAAATGGTAATACTATTCCAGTCCTTCTATTGCCAATTGCTATGTTAGATTCTCCTTATTCATTACAATGGACTGGTAATCTTTCTGGATTGTAAACTGTCAAGGATGGTGTCAGCTTGTTCTATTCTGGAAATGGTTCTGGAAACTTCACTTGCCTGCCAAATATTTATTGTTATTTTGGAATTTTATCAACAATGCTCTTCCTTCAGGTGATGTCTTACAGAAACATCATTTCCATGTCTCAATGCACTGTGTTTTTTGATGTCTTAATGAAGACACCATGCATCATATTTTCTTTATCTGCCCATTAGCTAGATCAATCTGTTGTGCTTCAATGAATATTAGGCTTCCTGAATTATCTTTTCCTCAGTTGAAGGATTGGTTAGTGGAATTTCTTCATTCCTAAGGCAGCAATCTGATTTCTTTTTAATTCATAAGATTATTTGCGTAATGGGTATAATTTGGAAAGGTAGGAATAGTGTTCTTTTCGTGGCATCAACATTAATGCAATTTTAGGCCTCACGTCTGTAGCTTTCAATCTTAATCAATCCTGCTTTGGAAAGCCCTTATGGGGAGGCACTTATATGTTTACTACACATCTCATTCAGAGCTCCCTCTTCAATTCTGATTGGAATATTTTTCTTCACAAATCCAAGAAGAATGGTTGCCACTTTTTTCAATGCTATATTTGCTTTCAAGGGCATTTGTTAATGAATTTTTTTTGGAAATGCTAATCCCCTCCAGGTCTCACGTTCCGTTTTATTTTTGTTATAAATTAGGGTTAAACACCCAAAACAAACAAAACTAAACTATAGGAGAATTGAATCTTAAATACTCAGTAGTAATAAGAGATGCTAAATGTAAAAGACATGAATATAGAATTGCCGTGCTATTTAATCTATCATTTACTAAAGTATTTGTCAACTTATTTTGCTCTCTAGAGACGTGTTGTACTTTTACATTCTAAGATAGCTTCATGAGACTTTTTATTTGTAAGACGATTAGGTCTCACTCTCCTTTTTAATTGCTCAAGGGCTTCACTCCTCTGGATACATCAGTCCATTCCCTTTCAAGATAATTGCTCTCATGTCATGCTTATCGACTATGTTGGAATACAATTCATTAATTTTGCTGATAAAAAAATGCAACACTTCATCTGTTACTTGGCATGAGATCTTGTCTCTTATTAAATATTTTTCTTCATGTTAAGTTTCTATTATTTCAGTTTTCTCTTTTTCTAAGATTTTTTTTTCTAATGTTCTTTGTTCTATGTGATTTGGCTTCAGACTTTGGTTATAATAATGTCATTTTATATTTTTTATCAAAAAAAAGATATGAATATTTTGTTTACTTGTAAATAAATATCTTTTCTATTTAAATATATTACTCTTTTTAGGGTTATATATATAAATATTTTTATATATTTAATTTAATCATATTATTTAAATTATAGTTGAGTTAATTTCAGTTTAATCACAATTAGATCATTGATCATTGAATTACGACCTTAACCAAATTAATTATTGATTCGATTTTTAGTACTTTAGAACAACTTTTATGAGAGGGAAGATTTTCTTTCATATGTATTTATTTATATACGTGGCCTTTTAAACAAGGACCCAACAGTCAGCACCAATTTTGTTGATCTTTTGTTAGTCTGACTTGAATAATTCAGGGAGGACTAAGTTGGGCTGAAAACTTCCGTTTGGATGAGAAGAAAAGTTGTGAGGAAAGAAAATGGAAGTAACCAACGGGATTAGTCTAAGTAGTAAGCTGTTTGGTACCTCTTAAGCGAAGTCTCGAGTTTGAACATTGTCATATGCAAAAAATTCCCCTTGGGAGACTCACCCACTATAGCCAGGTGCGCGACATGGGTCAAATTTAGATATAGTCAGAGTAAAGTTCCGGTAAACTATGTAGACAAAAAAAAAAAGAAGTAGAAAAGATGGATTGAAGATTAAACTGGAAAGAAATTATTATTATCCCTTATGTTTGGATGGACAAGAGAAAAGATGTAGGAGAAAAATATTTAAATAAGTGAATGATTGAAATACATTTACACTTCTATCAAAATATATCACGTTTAAAATCAAATTAACTATCACAATGGAAAAATCATCAAATTAACTATCACAATGGAAAAATCATATTAACATTAGCATCATCAAATAATTTAGAGAAAAATAATTTATCAAGAAAAAAATAAAAAATGGATAATTTTTTGTACGGGTATGTAATGGACGGGACCGGCTGGCCCAATGGACAGCTCGTAGCCTGCCTGTGAAATGTTAAATGGGCATGTGCTAGCCTATGCCCATATACTAGCTTATTTAAACCCGTAATAAACAGGCTGGGCTGAACCCGTGCGGACTACAGCCGGCATGGGTTAGTCCATTTGTCAAATGTGAAAAAATATTCCTGTTTAAACCAATAATACAAACATGATCTGATTTTTCATCCTAAAATCACAATAGAAAACATCATAATTATAACTACAAGTTTATAATCATATAGCCCACAATGCACACATAATATGATTATTCATAATCTTTATTTTTCTGTCTTCAATTGGATTATGATCATGCATCATGTTCATCAGATTCACTTGTGATGATTGTAGACGGAGCTGCCTCTACCTCTACAAAATAAATTTAAAAAAGTATATTAGTATGTATTAAAAAGATAGAACAATACAAGTTGAAAATGCTATTAAAATTACTAGCAACAAGACTTGTTGATTGCTCAAAATTATCAACATCAAACTCATGCAATTTAGGTGGAGTCGTAGGCAGCCAATTTTGAGTACATATGAGTCCCTCTGTCATGTTTGAGGATAAAGAGCTCCTAAATATATTGTTGACTAGACCCTCGGTACTAAAACACGATTCAGAAGACACTGTAGAGGCTGGAACAGCCAACAAATTACGGGCGATAAGACTTAAAACTTTATACTTGCAAGAATGCACTTTCCACCATGCTAGAAGGTCAAATTTTGATTCACAATAGTCAAGTAAATCGGCTTGAAGATATTCATCCACCTCTGAAAGTTGTTCAACCCTTTTAGTAATGGTTTTTGCATTGGCCAAAAGCTTCTTAAAAGTGGGATGACTGGCAGACAATGACATTTCAAGGTCAACCTCTAGCATTAGCATATTCAAAACATAAGCATTGCCATCAACTTGCTTTACTGATGGCTCAGACTGAGATGTAGATGCTTCCTTGCTAGAAACATTGAAGTTATTTGCATACTGATCCTATAATCGATACAAGACATCCATAATCTGCTTCAACTTTGCTTCACGCTTTATCATATTAGGAAAAATTGTTTCAAAAATAACTTTGACATATGTCATCTTGTATCGAGGGTCTAGTATCATTACTATAACCAGAAATGGATTCAGTTTCTCTAAATTTCCCCAGTACTTATCATACTTTGTTAGCATCCTTGTAGCCATGTCACCCAATAGAGAATATGAACTATCTATACTTGTGGAAAGGTTTGATTGAATGGCGACTATATGTTAAAAATAATCATTAGTCGTTACATAATTTGACCCAGAAAATTTTAAGGTCATGGAGTAAAACAACTTCAAGAACACAAGAAACTCCTTTGCAACACCCCACTCATATGCAGTATGAGGTTGTATCGTAGGGGTAATAGTTGCATTAATGGCATTATCATCTTGAACATCAACAGCCCAACTCCAAGCATCATGTTGCCTTGAATCAAGTTTAACTTGCTTCCTAAAATAATCTTTGTAATCTGCATCTTCTTCCTCCATCCTAATGAAGACTTTGATAAACTTAACTGCACTATCCAACATAAGGTATCTCAAATTCCACCTAATAACAATAACATAAACAAAGCATGAGTATTAAACTAGCTGTAAAGTTGACAAGTATTAAGTAAATAACAATTACCTCGTGGGACAATCCAAACATAATAGGCTCTTTGAATCAGTTCTCTCTTTTTCAACCAACTCTTTAAATCTGCGTTATCTTCTTGGAGAAGATCTAACAAATTTAATCACATGTCGAATAAGCTCAATGGACTTGTTCATTTCTTTTAGTCATTCAGAAACAACTAGATTTAAAATGTGAGATGCACACCGCATTTGCAAGAACTCTCCATCAAGTACTAGACCATTCCAACTCCTCAAACATTTTTTCATATAAGCAATAATAATATCATTGGAAGAAGCATTGTCAACTGTAATTGTAAAGACTTTATCAATACGCCACTTTACTAAACAATCCTCAATTTGCTTGCCAATTGCATCCCCTTTGTGGTTCTCAATGGCACAAAAATTCAATATTCTTTTATGTAAAGTCCAACTATCATCGATCCAATGAGGAGTCAAACACATATAGTTTAAGTTTTGAATTGAAGTCCAACAATCTATAGTAAGGGACACACGGACTTTGGATCGTTTAAACTATTTTCTCAAATTTTTTTCTTCTTTAAGATACAACTTGAACCAATTCCTAGCAATTGCCCATCATGAAGGATTTGAAATCTAGGTTGAAGCTCTTGCAATAGTTCTTGAAAACCCTTCCCTTCCACAATCCTAAAAGCCATCTCATCCTTAATGATGAATCTTGCAAGTGTTGTTCTACATCGATCTTGACTAAACACATGTGTTTGACCAGAACTAGAGAAAAAACTCTGTGCCACGCTATTTGCCTTATTAGGATTTTGTGGGCACCATGCCAAATGTCGCCAAAGTTGGTTTGTCCCATGCAGAGTAAGATGGCTTGCATAATCTGCACCACAATAGTTACATTTTTCCTGGTGTTTACCTTTTGTTTCATTTACCTTTTGTTTCATTTAGTGGCATTTTGTAAAATGTTTCTATGCATCAGATGTTTGCCTCCTATTTTTTCTTCCTTGTACTTGAGTTGTCCCTTCTTTATTTGGTGATGTGGCAGTACCTTCAGTTTCATTTTTCTCTTCAATAGCTTCATCCATCATTGTGATTGAAGATTGTTCTGAGCTCATTTTCCTTGCTACTCAAATGAGCTAATCTTGTTAAAATAGATAGAAGAAAATCAAGCAATACAGAAGGCCAAATTAAAACAGATAGCAATAATACAAAAATATATCTTCCTAATCTTGTTACAACTGACAGAGGTAATACATGATGTCAAATTAAAACAGACAGAAGCAATACAGAAGGTCACCTGCCTCACATTAGTTGGAAGAAAACAAATAGAAGGGATCTTCAAAATAGAAACAATACCCATTCAAATTTGTTTCTACTGGTTTGTTTCTACTACCAGCAATCTTTTTCTGTTTCAAATTTGTTTCTACTGACAACAATCTTTTTCTGTTTCTACTGGTTTGTTTGGAAAAGCTTTCTCTGTGTTGACACAGAGATGATTGATGATAAATGGGAGCAATTCAAATAAATGGCGATTGAAGCAAACCAAAGACGTGAAGCAAACCAATAGAAGCTAACCCACACCAGAAGATTAGAGGAATAGGAGTGAAGGGGAAGGGGAAAACTGAAGATGTGAAGCCGAGTAGCCGACAAGCCTTGAAGAACAGAAGAAGGTAGTCTCGCCCATCTCTATGTTTCACCGTTGTTCTTTGTCCACTGTCACGCTAAAGATTTTGAGATTCACCATTGTCTGCTCTACTGCCGCACCACTACGCTTTTACAGTGAGAGTGAGAACTGAGAAGGAGAAAACCTGAAAGTGAAGATGGAACAAAATGCAATGAGAAGAAGGTAGTCTTACCCGTCTCTGCCCTTCACCATTGTCTGCTATCCGCTACCACACTTAAGATTTTGAGATTTATCGTTACTCTCTCTGCTGCAGCGCCGCTATGAGAGAGTGCGAAACCTGAAAGCTGAAAGTGAAGACGCCAACTCGCCAAGATGGAACAAAACACAAAGTCACAAATTCACAATTCGCAAACCTAACGGAATGACTCGCAGCTGGCCTCCTAAATATAATATTATATTTAATTAATAAAAAAATATACATACATACGGGCGGGCTACAAGCTGACCATCGGGCAGCCCGTAGCCTGCCCGTATAATTTATTATTTTAACCCGTTTAATCCTACCTGTTATGGGCCTATTTTGGGCGGGCTTAGACGGGTAAAATTATACCAGGTTGCAGGCGGGACACCCGGTTACAGGCACTTTGCTCACCCCTAATTTTTTAAAATTAAATATAATAAAAATACATAAATAAATTATATATTATCCACCATTATTAATAAATACTAAAAATATAATACAAAAATAAAATGTTGAAATGGAATGCAAGGGCATGGGTTAGAGAAAAAATGGGTTGAGTCCCATGTCCCATTTTCTCTCCAACCTTTTTCCCCTCATCTAAACCGGAAATGTTTTTCCTATTTTTTTTCCTCCCCCATTTTCTCTTATTCCAAACAAGAGATCATGAGTTTATTGTTAAAGGATTCTCATTCGGCTTGGCCCATGCAAATCTTAACAATATCTTCCAACTCTTCTAATTTGGAAGGCCTATATAATTAACATTTAATATTTTTGTTTATCTTATATTTGTAGTATTTCTTATTAACATTAATGTGTAATAGGCTCTCCTTTTATGTAATCATTGTCAATTTTTTCCACATCTTTTATTTGCTCTGAAAGATAAGTGTACCACATTTATTTTGAAATATGCTTGATTTTATTGGCAAATATATTTACATGGATTGTATTATCTTATATATATTTTTGGAATATAATTCTTATTTTTTCTTTTTTTATATTCTCTTAAAAACAACTTTATATAACGCCTAAGATAAGTTTATTAGAATTTTTTAAAATATTAAATTTAAATCAACATTTACAAGAGACTCCTCCCTATATTTGTTGGATAATAATAGAGTCGATAATACATGTTGAATCTGTGAATTTAACCTATCAACTCATTTAATGCAGATAAATTAAAGTTGACTAAATGCTAATTTACTAAGGTATGAGTTATCCCAAACTGCACTAACTAAATACAATATCTTACAAAAATATACCCAATTTAATTCGTGTATATAAATATATTAACAAAAATAACTCTTTTTTTAAAAGACGGAGGGTTGATGTGTTGGCTCGTATTATTAGTTCTATAAGAAATAAAAAATCATTTTATTATTCTCTCACACTAATAAATTTTATTTCTTCCTAAATATTTTTTTAATAATATTAATCAAATTTTATTATGAAGTGTTCATAGTTACTTTTTCAATATAAATATTTTTTCTAAGTTAAACTCCATACATCTAGTGGTACTTCCCAAATGTAATGGTGTTACCGTTCTATTCGCTTAGAATGATGTCTGATATTACAATTTGCCCTTTCACATTTACTCGAAAGAAGGCCTAAATGATTTTGAGTTCTAGGTTTTTAAATTTATCGGTCCCCTCGTCTTCCGCTTCAGATTGCGCCTTCCAGAGCACCGCTCGCTAGCCTCCTAGAACAACCTCACGGCATCCCCACCTTTGGTTCTGAGTCCTCCGAACAAAAACCCCTTGGATATAATCCTTCAGTATTTGCATTTCTTTCACTTTTCTCAGGTTACTCAAACTTTTATTACTTTTTCAACTTACATCCTATTCCCTGCATCACCAAGTAATTTATGCATTTTTTCCTTCTTTTTCTGAGTTGGGTATTTGGATTCTGTACTTTTAATTTATATGTACAATTTCCTGATTTCCTATCTTATCTTTGTTTGCTAAGATTGAATATTTTGGTATCTAGAATGGGCGTTGGCTGTGAAGTCTCTATCTCACTCGATGGCGTAAGGGACAAGAACATAAGGCAACTCAGGAAGCTCAATATAGCTCTTTTTCCTGTTCGGTACAATGACAAATACTATGCCGATGCCCTTGCTTCCGGCGAATTTACTAAACTAGGTTCGATTGTCGGTGGCCATGCTTCTTTGTCTTATTGTTGTATAATATTCAGGATATTATGAGCTGTTCGTGTAAATAATTGCTTTAGTTTGCACCTTTTCTCAAAGCTTGTACTTTGCTCCGTGTTGGCCTGTAATCTTTCATTGTTGTTGTTGTTTTACTATTTGGCCTTTACTTTGACATTCAGTGCTCTTAAACTTTATTTGTTGTCTCTCCTGTCCACTGTTTGATTTATTTTGCTTATTTATCTCTCACTTTTGCTGAATTCGGCGGGATTCAAATAGGAACGTTGCCAGTGGTTTTTGGTTCAGATTTTAGGATTTTATTTTATGCAGAGAAAAATGCTGGTGTGAAATTATAAGACATCTGCTTGGAAGCCAGTAGAAACAATTGAGTGCCTCCTTCATTTAGAACTAAGAGGATTCTATTAGGTACTTATTAAGTCTTTGTATGATTATGATGAGTGGGAAATGAATAGAAAGGTGGGAAGCTAATAATCAATGTAAAAAATGAAACACTCAGTTTGATATGCTTGTAAATGTATCCTTGGTAGCTTTTACTTTTATTTGATGCTGAACCAAGAGTGTACTGAATTTTTGCTGTAAATTTTGTTATCTAAATGTAAAAATGCAGAACTTTGGTATTAACACTTTCTCTGTTTAATGATTTTACTTTATTTGTGAGGTCTCTATATGTTTCAAATTGTTGCAACTCACTGTTGGTATAGGAACA
The DNA here is from genome assembly GCA_037074615.1 of Leucaena leucocephala. NCBI lineage: Eukaryota > Viridiplantae > Streptophyta > Magnoliopsida > Fabales > Fabaceae > Leucaena > Leucaena leucocephala. The sequence goes on along the minus strand of CM073515.1, from coordinate 17,174,351 downwards.
AGAGAAATCTAGTTTGCTGCTTACATCTTCATCATCATTATTTTGTAATCATTGCTTTCGGTCTTATGTGAATCTTGGGCTCTCCCAAAAGTTATCTATTGGTATCATTCGCTTGCCTTCCACAACTTAGAGTATAGCCAATTTTCATAGGTGACAAGAGTGTAGATTGTGGTGGAATGATAGAATCCAATTGTAAGGTACCAGTGTTCTACATCAGAAGTATGAGTTTCAGATTTGGGCTTTATGTGGACTCTCAGCTCTTTGATCGGACTCTCAGCTCTTTGACCGTATGGACTAGCTTTTGGGATGTGGGATTTTTATAGGGGATACCCTGATTTTGCAGAAAAATTTCTATCGTCTGGTACATAGCTTTCCACGATATTCTAGTTAAAAGTATTTGGCATAGAAGTTGATCCTAGTATCGTAATGATCACCCAAAGCTATTTAGTTAGAACAGGGGCTATGGAGCGTGGAATATTAGGGACCCAAATGCGAGGTATGTGGCTGGAGTGAGTCCCACATCAAGTATGAGATTTTGATGTGAGGATTATATAGGCCAGGGGCTCTTGAAGGTCTTGAGTTGGATTCTGTGTCTGTTAGTAATTCTAAATATTCATCTATTTCTATGAACTTTACTAATATCATAATTAACTTTCTTATATTGCTCTTATCATTGCTGAAAATTATTTGCATATGTTGCTTGTTTAGTTCTTGTTGTGCCCTCATTTTTCAGACTCAGTATGTATAAGATTTCAAACCATATAATATGGACTGAACAATAATACAATTATTTGCAAGTGTATAAATTATTTGAAATAAAAGCGGCGACAGTAATGAGTTGTTTGTTTTGTATGTGGAACATCCATAATGGTTTCCTCTGACCTCTGAGACTTCGTGTCAACGACCAAAATACTTTAGCAACTGTTAAATTTGACTATTGTTCTGGTTTCTTTCAGCTTACTATAGTGACATATGTGTTGGTGCAATTGCATGTCGGTTAGAGAAGAAGGATGGTGGGGCAGTCCGCGTTTACATCATGACTTTAGGTGTGCTAGCACCTTATCGGGGACTTGGTATTGGTAAGCAAGTTGAAATTCTTTCAGAAGTGGCAGCTGATGATTGAATTGATCTCTTTGTTTAGTATTCTTTCCTGTGTCCTCGCTTTCCAAAATATAGTTCCAGTGTTCAAATAAGACCCCTATTTAAGATGTTAGCTTCATATGAATTACAATTTGATTTTCATTGGACTCTAGGTTGTGTTCAAATATCAATACCAATTAACCTTGTTATCTTCGTTTTCATAATAATTTAATAGATACCGTTTGAGATATGAATTTTGGGTTTTATGCAGGAACAAGACTGTTGAATCATGTTCTTGATCTCTGTTCCAAGCAAAATATTTCAGAGGTCTACTTGCATGTGCAGACCAACAATGATGAGGCCATAAACTTTTATAAGAAATTCGGGTTTGAAATCACAGAAACTATTCAGAACTATTATACAAACATCACACCTCCAGATTGCTATGTTGTCACCAAGCAAATCACTCCAAGCTCAACAACGAAATAACAGTTCAGCCGTCAGATCCAATTATTTTGGAGGAAGTCATTAAACATGATTGCATTATTTATGACACTTCTCCATGGTAATTTTTATTTCTAGATGTTAAAGCGTAAAGTTAACACAAAAGAGAAACATTGGGAGATCTTTCCGGGAGATGAGGTATTGCTTGATGTTATTCCTTCCCCTACCTGTCTTTTCCATCAAGATACCCGATAATTTTGTAACGTGTACTTGAGTTTCTTGCATCTTGGAAGTTTTCATGCATGAGTTGAGGCCATTAGTTGCATTTGCATTTGATTATCCAAAAATCAAAATTGTTTTAGGTTATAAGAAAAAAAGTTTTGGTATCCCTTTTACCACCCTCAATAGCCCTAATATATTTTGAGAACTCAAGGGAATGGAAGAAAAATTGAAATTTACATTTTTTTTTTAATTCAGATGTAATATTTTCATCTTAATATATGTTCTGATTGGATCTAACGGATAAGGGAAGAAAATAGATAATTGATGTACATCCTAAATCCAGGAGAGTGCCAAAATTTAAACTTTACTTGTCTTCCTTTCAGTTAGTGTGAAGGAAAATTGATGGGTATCGTTTAGTGTGTGTGATGCGTATTTTAATGTAGGTAATATTGCGTTGAAGGTCCTTTAAGAGTGAAGCACCACAAAAATCACATTTAGGGACCAATGAACAACAAAATGACCACTATATCCTTGTATACCCTATTGACTATTGAGTTTAGAGTTTTGTCTTCTCCGATCAATGTTGGGTTTTGTATCTCTCTAATTGTTACCTTCAGCTACCTACTAAAAGGTTCTGTCAATGGTAGGATTTGCAATAAGACGTGGAAAAGCTAGTACTCCTTCATGTCCTTAATTAGTTAATTTTTTTGAGTAAATTAAAAAATTAAATTAATTATAATTAAATTTATTTTTTAAGATAAATTTATATTATATACTTTTTAAGAGATCTAAATTAATTAATTAGTTTCAATATTAATTATAATTAATTATTTTATTTAATTTTTTTAATTTATCTAATAAAATTAAATAATTTTTATATTAAGAATTGAAGAATAGCTTGACTTATGACTTGAGAATATTGCCCGGTAGATCCCACTATTATATTTATGAACCAAATACGTTTTATTCCTTGGGATTTAAATTTTTGAGTTACATGTAATATTTATTTTAATTTTAAATATAAGATTTAAATTTATTTTAACTCAAAATTATATATATATTTTTTAAAATATCTCTATGATTATATATATTAAGTGATTTTAATTAAAGGTAATTTAAATGCATATAATTAAATATGATATTTTAAGAAAATTAATATATAATTGTTATAAATAATTAATTTAACTAATTTTTATAATATATTTAAATTAATTAGATAGATTTTATATTAAGGATTATAGTTAGTATTTTAATAAGAAGGATCCTTAGCTTTAATGCTTGTGGCATATTTTCTCAAACTTAAGCACGTCGGGTCCATTGTCAATGATGGTCTGTTTACTTCTATGCTTTATTGGAAGAGTAATATGATAGTAGATGAGGCTTTTGTTATTACTTTTTCTAAATCACTTTTTTTCACTTATATTTTATTTTCATTTATCAAATATAAAGGTTACATTGCCAATTTGGTTTTAATAAACTAAGGAGCAAAAGTTGAAACAAGGTCTTATTATAGGACTTAAATCCTCTAAAGTTCTCTTCTGAAATTTCATTGAATTCGAGCAAACATGAGGCATTGATAAAATGAATTACATGATTATGTAATGTAATAAATGAAACGGTGGTGCTCTGGGTTCATCACTAATTTTTGGTGCGTTGGGTCCACCATCGACTTTATCTACGGTCTATACCAGTTAAAATTCACAGAAGTTTTGACACGAGAATTCAAAGAATTTAAGTCCCTTGCTATGTATATATGCTATATAACCGTTACTTAATATAAAACTTAATTAATTAATTTAAAATATTAAAAAATTAAATAAACTATTTTAAAATATTTATATTTATTATTTTTAAAATTAATTTATTTAATTTATAAATTAATATATAATATAATGATATTTAATATATATAATAATTTATTTAATCTTCTCAAATTAATCAATTAGATTTTATATTAAGGAATTAAAGGAGTATTTTTTTAAGCTTTTTAATATCAGTGATATTATAAATTTTCTTTCTTGGGATAGTGAACTTAGATTGATATTTCCTATTTCTTACTTAAAAATAATAACCCTATGTTTGGATTGAGGGAAAAATGAGAAGAAAATATGGTGAATAAATATTAAGAAAGAATTTTTTTAAAAATAGTAAAAAAAAATTTGTCTCTATCTTTCTTCCTATCTAAAACATAAGGCAAAATGCAAATGTTTAAGTAGGAAAGAATTTGAGTGTCAATTTTACCATTTAACTTTAAACACCTTGCTACTTTGTTTTGGTAAGGCACCTATATTACACTATTGACTGGCTTAGATTAATTTAGTGATATTTTAATATTTGGAAGATTATAGTTTGCCCATGACTGGCTTAGATTACAACTAAATTGCAATTATACTACCTCCATTTTAAATATAAACATGTTTTTTGGAAAGTCACATATATAGGACATTTTATGGAGTTTTAAGCGATTTCATTTAACACGTTAAGTTACCTTAAACAAACTTAAATCCTGAGTATGTGATTAATGCCTTGGAGACAAGGTGTTAACACGTTAGGAAGTACATTAACATATTAATTATAAAGATTAACAGGTTATAAAAGCTAAGAGAACACTTATTTCAAGGCATAATTAACGCGTTAGCATTAGGTATAAGACTTAACACATTAAACAAATATTTTTGAAGATTGAAACATGTTTCAGACACAAAGTTAACATGTTATGAACGCTTAAATGAAATTTAGAAATACAGAGTTTTTGAGAGATGGTTAACACGTTAATGGAGTTAAAACTAAAGTTTGACAACATGGTTAATGCATTAGATAAAAGGATTAACGGGTTAAACAACGATAAAGATTGAAAACCATTTTGATTGCTTACAAACATTTTGTAAAATAAAGAATAGTTAACTTCCTTTCTTAAAAACATTTTAAATGACTAGTTTTTTTTAAAAAAAAACTAAAGATCTCTTAGATCTTTATAATAAAATACTAAAATATTAAGTCTTCTCGTATGCTCTTCTAATTTGATCTTTTTGTCGTGATATTGCAATATAACCTTGCAAAACATTTTCTTACCATATTGTTTTGTTATCATCAAAACAATGTGATTTAACATGTTTGTGGCATCCATTTTCTCGAGGGTGGTTCATTGAGTGGTAAAAATGATCTAAATCTAGTTTAACCTATTCACAATTTTTAAAAATTCCACAAACTAGCATTAAACATATAAAAAATCAGTCAATAAATTTTGTGAATTTGTAAATTATAAAAAAATAAGCATCAAACACAATATTATGGTAGATTTAATTCACTCAAAGGCTTATTGTAAAATAAGAGAAGATGAAGAAGTTAAAGAGGAGAAGAAATAGCAAGACAAAAGGGTAAAATTGGAAGCAATAGAGTATTCCTCATATGCTTGTATATTCACTTGTCCAAATGCCTTCTATATAGCCACTATTTATAAGCCACTATTAAAGACTAAACATAAGGTTACAAAGGATTAAAAATGAATAAAATATCATTAACCACAAGAAACTCCTCTCAAGTCATTCATTGAGGAAGTTATAGCTTTATGGCATAAAGAGAAGAAGGAATCCTAAGAGGAATCCCAAGAGGTAGAAGCTATATGAACATCTATATAAGCAAGAATATTTGTAACACTCCCCCTTGGATGTCCATGACAGATATTATGCCTCATGAAAACCTTACTAGGAAAAATCTGTTGGGACAAAAACCTAGTGAAGGAAAAAGAGTACACAATATTTATTTAGGTTGCCCTATTAAAAACTTTTTCAGGAAAATCTAGTGAAAAAAACCCTTAAAAGGAATAGTATATCAAGTACTCGTTTACTCTCCCTGATGACGTTGTCAATTTATGTCTTTGAATCTGCGCATTCCAATTCATACACTAACTTTTCAAATGGCTTAGTTGGTAGTGTCTTGGTAAACAAATCTATAAGGTTGTCACATGATCAAATTTGCTGAACATCTATATCACCATTCTTCATAAGATCATGAGTGAAAAAGAATTTTGGAGAAATATGTTTTGTTCTATCTCCTTTGATATATCTTCTTTTCAATTGAGCTATGCATGCTGTATTATCTTCATATAATACTGTTGGAATCTCTTGTTCTGGAAGTAGACCACTCATTCTTTAGATATGTTGGATTACTAACCTTAGCCAAACACATTCTCTACTTGCCTCATGAACTGCAATTATTTCTGTATGATTTGATGAGGTAGCTGATAAAGTTTGCTTTATTGAACCCCAAGATATAGCTGTACCTCCATAAGTAAATAAATATCCTATATGAGATATACCTTTATGTGGATCTGATAAAAATCCTGCATCTGCATAACCAATCAATTGTGATCCGGATTCATTAGAATAAAATAATCCCATATCAATTGTCCCTCGAAGGTATCGAAATATATGTTTAACTCCATTCCAATGTCTTCTTATTGGAGAAGAACAAAATCTTGCCAATAAACTAACAACAAATGCAATATTAGGTCTTATCGAATTAGCAAGATATATTAGTGTCCCTATAGCACTAAGATATGGTACTTATGGACTAAGAAGTTCTTCATTTTCCTCTTAAGGGCAAAACTAATCTTTTTCTTTAACTAACAATCTTATAACCATTGGACTAATTAATGGATGTGCTTTATCCATATAAAATTGCTTTAATTTTTTTTTCAATATAAGCTGATTGATGAAGAAAAACTCCATTTGTTAAGTGCTCGATTTGTAAACCGAGACAAAACTTTATTTTTCCAAGATCTTTCATTTCAAATTCTTTCTTTAAACAATCTACTGCTTTTTGAAGCTTTTTAGGAGTTTCAATTATATTCAAGTCATCCACATAGACAGCAATTATAACAAATTCTGATATATTCCTTTTTATAAAAACACATGGGCTAATTGAGTCATTTTTATAACCTGCTTTCAACAAATATTCACTTAGACAGTTATACCACATTCTTCTACATTGTTTTAATCCGTATAAAGATTTATCCAAACGAATTGCATAATTTTCTCGAGAATTTTTACATGCTTCAGGTAATTTAAATCCTTCAAGGATTTAAATATAAATTTCAGCATCTAAAGAACTATATAAGTATGTTGTAACAAAATCCATTAGGTACATATCAAGTCTTTCATGTACTCCCAGACTAATTAGATATCTTAAAGTAATTGTATCCACAATAGGAGAATATGTTTCTTCATAATCAATGCCAAGTCTTTGCGAAAAACCTTATACCACAAGTTGTGCTTTATATCTAACAACCTCATTTTTCTCATTTCATTTTCGCACAAAAACCCATCTATACCCAACTGGTTCAACACCATTCGGTATTTGAACTACAGGTCCAAAAATTTCACATTTTGAAAGTGAATTCAATTATTCTTGAATTGCGTCTTTCCATTTTGGCCAATCATTTCTATGTCTACATTCTTCAACTGACCTAGGTTCAAGATCCTTACTTTGATTAGTTATTTCAACAGCAACATTGTATGAAAAAATATCGTCGACGAGTATATTTTATCGGCTCCAACTTTTTCTCGTAGTGACATAACTTATCGAGATCTCTTCATTATTTTCAGATACCTAGACCTCTTCTGGGGTCTTTTAATTTGTTATGTCCTGGATATCTTCTATAAGACCTGCCTCCTCAATTTGACCATCTTGATTGTTTATTCTTTTCTTTCTAAAATTTTTATCTTTGGAACCGATTGGTTTACCACACTTCAAATGTGGTTTACTTTCATTTGCACTTGCTACTTGTCCTGCTAGGACATCAATTCGAATTTGAGTATTTTCAGCTGGAATATGAGATTTAATAATTCTCTTGGGGTCAGTAAATGCATATGGTAGTTGATTTGCAATATTTTGCTAATGAATTATTTTTTGAACTTCAAGCTCACATATTTGTATTCGAGGATCTAAATGAGACAACGATAATGCTTTCCATGTAATTTCTTTATCTAGCTGCTTATTATCTCCCCCTAATATTGGAAAATTTGTCTCATCAAAATGACAATAATCGAAATGTGCTGTAAACAAATCTCCTGTTAACAGTTCTAAATATTTAATTATAGAAGGAAATTCATAACCAACATATATTCCTAACCTTCTCTAAGGTCCCATCTTTGTGCATTGTGGTGGAGCAATTGAGACAAATACTGCACATCCAAAAATTCTAAGATGAGAAATATTTGGCTCCTGACTAAAAACCAATTGTAATAGGGAGAATTTATAATAACTTGTTGGCCTGATACGTATAATTGTTGATGCATATAAAATTGCATGTCCCCAAGCTGAAATAGGAAGTTTTGTTCTCATAAGTATTGGTCTAGCAATCAATTGGAGGCATTTAATTAATGATTATGCTAAACCGTTTTGAGTGTGGACATGAGCAACAGATTTGTCCACTGTTATTCCAGTTGCCATGCAATAATCATTAAACTTTTGCGATGAAAACTCACTCGCATTATCAAGACAAACTGTCTTAATTACATATTTTAGAAATTGTGCTCTTAATCGAATTATTTGAGCAAATAATTTAGCAAATACTAAATTACGTGTAGATAATAGGGCTGTACACAAAGCCCGCGGCCCGGTATGCCTTGCCCAGCCCGCAATAAAAATACCATGCCCAGCCCGATAAATATAGGGCATGGCTAGGCATCGGGCTGCAAAATACAGCCCATGCATTTTTCGGGTTGGGCACCGGGCATAGGGGCTGCCCTACCCTGCCCTACCCATGAGCACCCATTCTTTTATTTGTTTTATTTTTTCTCTATCTTAGAAAGAAGAATATGATAGCTACTGGTGACTATAAGGAAATTTTAGAAATATAAGTAGTTAAGTAAGTAAGTTGTATATTTTAATATTTATAACTATACTAATTTTTTCTTCTTTTTTTAACTTTATTAATTATCATATGATTATATCACAAATTATAATTATTTATTTTATTTTTTAAATGCTTTATCTTTGTCAATATTGGGGATATTGATGCAAAGTTATAATTACAAACTATTTAGATTTCAACGCTTATTTTTTATATGCAATAGATCTTAAGATTTTAATTATTATCTTTGTTCTCTTATTCTTAGTGGATTATAGATATTATTTACCTCTTGAAGACACATGAATATGGTATTATTTTAGAAGTTCATAATTATAGATTTTTTTTACAACATGAGCATGACATCACGACTTGGGCATGCCCAATCAAAAATTGTTAGGGCTTTTACCGGGTAGGGCTGGGTATCGGGCTGCAAAATACAGCCCATATATTTTTTGGGCAGGGCACCAGGCAGGGGGCTACCCTGCCCAGCCCTGCCCATGCACACCCCTAGTAGATAACAAGCACACATATGACCACCTTATAGATGCATCTATTAAAACTATAAAATATCTAAATGGTCCGTATGATGGATGAATAAGTCCACATATATCCCCTTGGATACGTTTTAGAAATGCAGGGGATTCTACCCAATTTTTGTTAATAAAGGTCTTGTAATTAGTTTGCTTTGAGAACAACCAACACATGAAAAATTTTTGAATTGAAGAATCTCCTGGCTCTTCAATATATGTCCATGTGAATTTTCAATAATCCTTCGCATCATAGTTGATTTGGGATAGCTTAACCGGTCATGCCAAACAATGAATGTATTTTTATCAGTAAACTTCTAGTTTATTATAGCATTTGCTTCAATTATACCAATATTTATATAGTACAAACCAGAAGATAATGCAGGTACTTTTTCAAGAACACATTTTTCTTCATGTCTAACAATTGTAATATATAGATATTTAATATTTTTCTCATCTATAGTCTTAATATGATACCCATTTTGGCGGATATCTTTAAAACTTAACAAATTTCTTTGAGACTTAGAAGAATATAAAGCATTATTAATTATAAAATTTGTCCCTTTGGGTAATATTATCATTGCTCTTCCGGAGCCTTCAATTAGTTTTGTATTACCCGCTATAGTATTGATACTTGCACCATTCATTTTCAAATGAGAAAAATATTTTTTATCTTTGAACATGGTATGTGTTGTAGCACTATCTATAAGACATATATCTTTATTCTTGTGCTCAATAAAAGATAGAAGAACATCCATATTCTTCATTAAAAGAAAATAAAGGTATCAAAATATATTATTAGTAATAATGCTCTTAAAAGAAGAAAATAAAAGTAAACATAAATAAAGCATAAAACATAACTAAATTAAGATAAAATATGAACTAAATTTATTCTCTAATCATGATTCTCAAAGAAATCAGCCACTTCTAAGTGTGCCATAGTATCAAGGTCATCATATAGCTCATTGATATCATCATCATTATTATATGCAAAATTTATCTCAACATCATCATCTTGGAAAATCATATTTGTTTTCATGTTCTTTGAATTCCTTTTTATGGAGGATTGATAAAGCTTTGCTAGATGTTTAGGCATACGACAGGTACGCGACTAATGCCCTTTCATTCCACACCTATAACATAAATTTTCCACAGTTTTTGAGGGACCACCCTTATTTTTTTTCTACCCTTCATTATATTTCTTTTTTTGGTGGGTATTTAGATTATAATTACTTCCACCACCATGATGACGGTAATTGCCACATCCCCTACCATGGCCACAGCCACGACCTCGACCCCAACCACGACCATGGGCATGAAAATTAATGCGTTTAGTCACATTCGCTTTAGAGAATGGAGCTGATCCAGTAGAATGGATCTCATGATTTTTTATTAACAACTCATTATTTTGTTCAGCCACAAGAAGACATGAGATTAATTTAGAATATATTTTGAAACATTTTTCATGGTATTGCTGCTGCAGGAGCACATTTGAAGCATGAAAGATTAAATTTTTTTTTCTAATAAGTCCTTATCTGTTATTTTCTCACCACATAATTTCAGTTGAGAACTTATTTTAAAAATAGCTGAATTATATTCAGATACAGATTTAAAATCTTGCAGCCTCAAATGCAACCATTCATAACGAGGTTTGTGTAAGATTACCATTTTTTGGTGATCGTTCTTTTAAATTATTTCACAATTCTAACGGATTTTTCACTGTTAAGTATTTAGCTTTTAGCCCTTCATGTAAATAGTGGCGAAGAAAAATCATGGCTTTAGCCTTGTCTTGACTGCTTGCTTCATTTTTAGGTAATATAGCATTCCCTAGACCTTTGGCATCTAAGTGGATTTTAGAATCTAAAATCTAAGATAGATAATTTTTTCCCAAGATATCAAGAGCATTAAACTTGAGTTTTGTCAGATTAGCCATAGATCAAACTTAAATTTTTCAAAGTAATCTCGTGCTGATAACGTATTATAAAATAAGAGAAGATGAAGAAGTTAAAGAGAAGAAAAAATAGCAAGACAAAAGAGTAAAATGGGAGGCAATAGAGTATTTCTCATATGCTTATATATTCACTTGTCCAAATACCCTTCTATATAGCCACTATTTATAAGTTACAACTATTAAAGACTAAATATAAGGTTATAAACGATTAAAGATGAATAAAATGTGATTAACCACAAGAAACCCCTCTCAAAGTATTTATTGAAAAAATTATAACTTTATAACATAAAAAAAAAGAAATCTTAATAAAAATTTAAGAGGTAAAAATTATATCGACATCCACGTATTCAAGGCTAAAATAGTGCTTCTATACGCATGAAATTTATGGTTGCTTCTCGTGAAATTATCAAAAGTTGAAAGAACATCGTGCTAGGGAGAGACGAGAGGGCATCTTCGTTCGGAAGGTCTCCCCTATCGGCTGTGGTGGCATTAGAGGAGGAGAAGGATGTGCTGGATCGAAGTAGGAAGAAGGTTCGAAAGGGCGGGGCATCGTTTATGGGAGAGGTTTCTCTAAAGCCTAGGGTGGAGGACTGGATGGAGGATGAACAGGTGAAGAGTAGTCAATCGCAGTATAAGAATTCCTTGATGAAGAATATCGTGCCTTCGTGGTGTGATCTGGATGAGGAAATTGTGGGGAAGGAGTATGAGGTTAAGACTGGTTTTGAGGATGTTGTAGAGCCGACGAAAGGGATCTCGGTGGATCTGAGAAATCATTTGTGACCTAGATTTGTTTTGGACAATTCAGAAAAGGAGATTTTGCTGAAGCCTTTTCCTGAAGACTTTGATTGTCAAGCTGCTTGGGACTACTCCGAATTATGATTTTCTCCGACGGAAGTTCGTGCAAATCTGGGCGAGGGCTGGTCAGATTCAGATATTTGATCTTCCGAATGAGTTTTATCTGGTTAAATTCCAATCTCAGGAGGATTATGATGCTGCTCTAACTGGAGGACCGTGGATGGTTGCAGAGTTATTTGAGTGTGATAAGATGGAGAGCCGACTTCAATCCAAGAGAGGAGGTGGTGATCAAGTCATTGCTTGGGTAAGACTTCCTTAGCTCCCTGCTACTCGTTACAATAAGAAATATTTGTTTAATCTTGGTAATGCGATTGGGAAAGCGATTAAGTTGGATATACCTGCTGCTTAGAGAGGAAGAGGTAAGTTTGCTCGATTATGTGTTGAATTGGATCTGTCTAGGCCTTTGGTTCCAGAATATTGCATAGAAAATCAAGTATTTTCAATAGAATACGAAAGTATGAGTCTACTATATGCCTACACTACGGTTGGTTTGGTCATGTGAAAGAAGTGTGTGAGGAATTTTTGAAACTGCAGAAAGGTATAGAGAGGAGTGGGGGGACTACCAAAGAGGAGTCTAATGTGGAATATGTAATGGAGGAAGGAGAGGAACAGAGGAAGGAAAGTCCATGGAAGAAGTAAAGAAGCGACATAGGCAGAGAAGGAACAGGGGTACTATGGGGGATGTGAGGATGAATAATAGGTTCACTGTGTTTAATGATGATAAGAGTGATCCTATTAAAGGGAAGCCTCTGGATGATATTACAAATAAGGTGGATCAAAGAGGAATTAGGAAGATGACACCTATGACGAACAGGGTAAAGGAGAGACATACTCGAAAAAGTGTGGGCGACTTCAAGAAGCAGTGGGAAGGACGTTTGGCTGAGCTTAGGGCAGGTACTTGGGAATGGAAGTGTGGTCCTAAAGGAGTGATAACTGCTCAAGGTCCATTTAGGAAGCAACCCTCTAGTGATTGGAGAGAGCTTGGGGTCAGTAATGGAAGTGGAAGGGATGATATCGGAATGTTGGATGAACAAGATACTTGTATTGAAGAAGATCATATGAGTGATGATGCTGAGATTCAATGCGAATCAATGATGGGTAAGGAGAGGAGGTGGGGAGACCATGTCTGATCTACCATTGTATAATATGAAGAGTGTTGTATGGAATTGTTGCGGTGGGGCAGGTAGGGGTTTTTTAGCCTCTATGAAGAATATGTGTGTTGAGTTTAAATCGGATTTAGTTGTGTTACTAGAACCTAGAATTGGTGGGAGAAGGGCAAGAAGAATTGTAAAAAGCTTGGGTTTTGATCAATGTGAAATTGAGGAAGCGAGAGGTTTGAAGAAGGAATTTGGATTATGTGGAAAGGTCACTCTATTGACGTACATATTGTGAAGAAGAATGAGCAGTTTATACACTGCTACATTGGGACAGAGCAAGAGGATGGTTGGCTTTTTACTGCAGTATATGCATGCCCACGTGAGGAGGGAAGGGTGACTTTGTGGAATGGTCTAAGTAGTATTGCAGAAGGAATGGAGGGAAGGTGATTTGTACAGGTGACTCTAATGAGATTGCAGATCCAAGGGAGCGAAAAAGGGGAGCTAGAGTTGATGTCCAAAAATGCAATAATTTTAAAGCTAGAATTGTTGATTGGGGGTTAATGGATATGGAGATGAGGGGTCCTGCATTTACATGGAATGATCCAGAATGGAGGGCACATGAGCTACTTTTATAAGAAGCTATACAGATGTATTTGTAACATGCAGTGGCAAAGAAGTTTTCCAGATACAATTCGAGTGGGAACTCAATTTGCTTAGATCACCGTCCACTTTTGATTGATGTAAAGCCAGTAAGGAGATACAGTAGAAGAAGGCCTTTCAGGTTTGAGGCTGCTCGGTTGACTCTTGAGAATTTCAAGGATTTTCTTAGAAGCTCCTGGACGGATTCGTTAGAGGTTCCAGAAGCATTATGGAAGTTGCAAGGTCACTTGAAGCAGTGGAATAAGGTCACTTGGCAAAATAGAGGGGAGGAAGAAGGAGTTGAACAGGAAAATATGAGACTCAATAAAGAATTGAGAATGAAGATGAGGAGCAGCTTGTGGAATTTGAAAAGCAATTACAAACTGAGCTTAGTGAGGTACTATAGCTAGAGGAGACCATTTGATACCAAAAATCAAGGGGGAAGTGGATTGAGCAGGGGCACAGGAATACAAACTATCATTTTTTAACATGTTTGTGGCATCTATTTTCTCGATGGTGGTTCAGTAAGTGGTAAAAATGATCTAAATCTAGTTTAACCAATTCACAATTTTTAAAAATTCTTCAAACTGGCATCAAACACATAAAATATTAGTCAATAGATTTTGTGAATTTGTAAATTCCAAAAGCAATAAGCATGAAACACTATATGATATATTTAGTTCATTTAAAGACTAAAATAGTGCTTCTATACACATGAAGTTTATTGTAGCTTCTCATTAAAGTATTTAAACGGTAATTTAGGACAGACAAGGGAAATTTAGGAAAAATCAAGATAATTAATTAATTTAAGTAATTTTTTTTAATATCTTACATTAACAAAATAACAATTAAATTAAGGATTGGAGGAGTATTATACTAATGATAATAAAGACAACTAAAAGAATATTAAATATTTATAAGTAAGATGATGACACATGATGGTGTCTTAGAAGCCTTATTTTTCAAAAAAGTTGAGAGGTTTTGATATTGGTGCGAAAGCACAGCCAATTCAAATATACATATCCCAAGAATACTAAATGAAGTTTTGGTGATTTATTTGAACCCTTAAATATGGAAGAATAAGGATACAAAATATTAGAAGATGCCATAAAGTTAATTAAATTTTGATAAGTCTATTAGTTTAATTGCCTTGAAAAAAGTAAACCTAAAGACATAAATTAATAAATGCTAACTTAGAAAACTTAACAAAGACATAATTCAATGTACTTGGGAACTCAAAAGATAAATCTACCAACTAATTATAGTTGTTTTTTTTTCAAATACATTTTAACAAAATATAATCAGCATTTTAAGCTCAAATATGATTTTTTTTTGGTAAGCAGCTCAAATATGATTGTTTAGGCACAAATGAGTTTTCCTATGTGTAGTATTTTGGTCCAAGGCCTTTATATTAAAGTTTCTAAGCCCATGATATGATAAGCAGCTCCATTTTCAACCCTAATCATATTAACGTTGTCCTCTCCATTTTTATTTAGATATGATGCTCTAATTGCTATTTGCTTTGCCAAGGTCTCTTGCACTAACTTACTTAATACTCTTTAATTCTTTTAACTCTTGCTCTTGTGAATGGTCTGGTTGAAGAGATAACACTTGAAGGTAAAAGAGTCATCTTGCAGTGTATGGCTTCTATTTTGCAGGTATGATGTTGAGAAGTTTCTTTTCCACGGATTTCTCAGTACAGGTGGAGCTGCAAGTTTTCATCATGATAAGTTCCACATTGACAGGCTTGATGTTGGGTTTGATCATCTTGGCACTCCTAACAAAAAAGTGTGGAAAAGTTGAAAAGATAGAGGGAAGGAGAGGAGAGAGAGAGTGTAGGAAAGGGAAATGTGTTCACCCTAAGTAGAGTGTAGGATCAACATGTTAAATATGATAAGGGTGTGTGATGAGGAATTAAGGTAAAGTCGTTCTTGGCTTGAACAAGTTTCTCATAATTTTGAACTCATTTTTTACCCGAGTAATTTTAAGTGTAATATTTTGATAAATATTTCCCACCATATATTTTACAGTTATATAGTATTTAATATATTGATCTTATTTCTCATATGCGTTCAATATCTTAATCTTATTTGTGGTACAATTTTACTCATAACATTTTTAATTTGATACAATTCTTGGTACTTGAGAAATAAGATTATGTGTAAAATTGCACTAAATTAAAAATATTGTGGGTAAAACTGTATCAAATTAAAAAGATTATGGGTAAAATTGTACTACAAATAAGATTAAAATATTGCATGCATATGAAAAATAAGATTAAAATATTTAGTATTCTATAAACTTTGTTTTTACTATTTGTAGTATTTTAATAAAAAAGCCTAATTTTTTTTTATTATTATCTTTTATTTAACTATAGATGTGATGCTTCATGCATGTGTACATACATGGCCAATTAAAAAAAAATTAAAGCTTTTGAAGATCTACTCTCAACTAGGTCTAGTAATACTTACATTTGACAGAAAACGTTTTGAGAGAGTTATCCCTAATTTAGCCTAATAATATTCAAATATGACCATATAAAAAAAAATAAAAATTAAGGCAACAAATTTTAATGTTAAAGAATATAATTAAGTTACAACCAAAAACAAAAATCACATAAATAAAATAAAATATTCCAAATTTAATGCCAATAAAGTTGAAGTATTTAATCCCTTTCTTATTGATGAGGAACCAAGATCACCAAGTCACACGAAAAAAGATGAAGTTTGTTCATTGAAAAGAATAGAAATGGAATGGAATGAGATGGTAGAGAATAAAATGAACTAAAATGATGATGAACACATGAATTTTTGTAAGACAATTCTAATAAAATACTACCCTAGAAAGGTAGGAATAAGAATTTATATGTACCAGATCACGAATCTATATTAGCAGCATCTAAGAAAGGATGACTACCATAGGTTTAGGGCTTAAATCAAAGTCATTGTGAAATTGTTGAAAATGAACTCAATGAAATCTTTATCTCATATAAACATTAATATCACAAGTTTGACACGATCTAGTTTTTTATTTTTTGATGAGCTTTTAAAGCACATTCTCATGTGCACGCAAACATCTAATCAAGTGAATGGAAAAGCATCAAGAGATATGTTTGTGTTAGAAAATGGGTTAGTCTACCCTTGGTAGATTAGACCCAGGTTCATGAGGAGTGAAGATGGAAAGAACGATTATATTTTTAAGAGAGGAAAATGAGGGAGTGGAAAGTTACAAGTATCCTACTCCTCCCATAAGATACACACGTACAGAAGAAACAGTGGGTTAGAAATCAGTTTCAGACTCTCGGGTATATAGTTCTCTTTTCCAATAGCAAAGGAAAATGAGTGCGCTCTTCTTTTTCTCCTCCTCTGTTCTCCTTCCATTTTTCTGTTCATTGTTACTCTTCCTTTGTGGGTGAATTTGCTGTGAAATGTACCAGAGTCTATACAAGGTGCTCTGGTTGCGTTTGGGTATCTCAGTGGAGAAGAAGCCATCTCAGGTACACCCGAAAACCTTCAGTGGCATTAGAGCCAAGTTTTGTGCTTCCGCATACACTCTGTAATTTTGTATTTTTCTGGTAGCATGCGTTTATTGCCTTTATTTATGTTTAAAAACATTTGTTATATACCAAGAAACATAGAGCATTCATTTAAACCATATACAGAAGCATATTTAATGTCCAAGTAACAGAGAGCTTTAGTTTTTGAAATTGGGTCACTAGAAAATAGAGGTTTTAGGCTTTAAAATTAGTCCCATTGTGTAGAGCACGAAAAAATAAAGAAAATGACACCAAGAACATCGAAATCGGACGTGGACAGAAGAGTTACGACCAAAAAATGGGTTGGGTCTGTCATTTTCTAGTCGGGTCTATGCGGCCCGGCTGGAGGTCAGGGATGATCAAAATGCACTATTTTGATTATCCTAAAATGGCATCGTTTTGACGCCTGAACAAAAAACAGAGAGACATTATTCTTGCGGATTGGGCTGGGTCCAGCCGAGTCCAATAATTATAATAAAAAAATTCTGGGCTTTCAGAAGCCTATTTACAAAAAAAACATTTTTGTTTTTCTAGCAGTAGGGGTTATGGGCCGGGTCAGATCAGTGGATCCACCTGGACCTACAAAACAACAAAAAATATGTTTTTGACCAAAAAAAGAATTTTTTAACGAAAAAAATTGAATTAAAAAAGAGAAAAATTGGTGACTGACATGTGGTAGAAGCTACGTGGCAGCGCCAGACTGGCGCGTGTAATGCACATGCCAGAGGCTGAGAGTAGGCTTTGTTCAATTTTTTTATTTTTTCTAAATTTTTTCTTCTTAAGGCATGTGAGGGAGCGTGAGATCTTCAATTGAGGTGCTGTTTGTTCATAAAAATCTCTAAAATTAAGATCTTTATTTTGATACATAATTTGCCTAATTTTGAGGGCAATTTGGACCTATTTATGAATATTCAATATATTTTCTGGTATGTTTTGGTGTTTAAAAATTCTAGAAAATTATGATAATTAATATTTTTTTTATTATTTAGGTAAAAATGACTTCATTTAGCACTGAATATCTGGGATATACCTTAATTGATGACATCTCATTCTTGGATGATGTCAATAATCTAGAGAATAACCTTTAAGAGGACCTCCAGGGGGAACCTGAGGAGGATCTAGAACAAGATCTTGATGAACTTTTTGAAGAAGATCCAGAGGAGTTGATGGAGGAAGTTCCACAAGAGGAGCCAGAAGTAATATATGATTCCGGACCGTGCTTAGAAACTTTATTACCCATTGAACCTCTTCCTCTACAACCTTTTATGGTGTCTTCAGATTTAAACTCCAAGATGGTGCATACTCTTAACAAAGAATCTCCAGTTGAGGACGGAGAGGAAGTAAACCAATCTCTACCCCTACTTTGGCCATGAACATAGCTGAAAGAGATACAACTAAATTAACACATAAAAATCGTTAATGGTGTGATTGATGATTATATTGAATTCATGACAGATAAGGAGAATACTGAATTCTACTTGAAAGTCATAATATCATATATAAGAGCAACAAGAGTTAGAGGCAAGCCCAAAATAGGATACATGAGCAAGACATATGGCTTAAAATAATAGAATTTGTATATAACCTTAAAAAGCCACCTCGTAAGCTTAAGAAGCTAAGAAAAGCAAAGCTTGAATATTGTAAAGCTCATATCAAATGATGTATATTTGTATTTTGATTTCTATTGCCTTACTTTGTTAAGGACATGTTTCATTACTCTTTCTTTATAAAGACTTGCCATTTATTACATGCCTTATATGAAAAAAAACATATTTCATTTCATTTCTTTATTTTAGTTGTGATTCATGTATACCTTTTTATAAGTGGGAGCTTTTTTAGATGATAAGTATTCTAAAAGCAAGATTTGATGAGAATAATGCTTATATTAATTTTGATAGAAAATGATGGCGTTGCTAGTGCTTATGTGATGGGAGGTACAAACGTATTCTCCTGATCATAGGTCTAGTAATATTATTTTTTGATAAAAAATGATAAAAGTACATGACATTATATACTTTACATGTGCTACTATATAAATGTAAATTCACTTAAATATTCTATGGTTCAATAAATTAACGTGGGAAAGGTTTATCACAGAACCGATATTGAATAATGGCATCAAAGAACATTATTGCTGAATTGAATAAGGGGTAAAACTCAACGGGGACAACTGGGATATTTGGCACCGAAAGGTCCAATAAATTCTAGAAGAACAGGATGCAATTGAGCCATTAACAATAACAATGGTAGAGTCTGAGGCTAGAAATACAGCCCAACATAAGAGAGACTAAGAAGTATACCTATCTTAGAAAAGGAAGAATAATATAGCAAAAATCACATTGCTGAGTGCAATGGCTGATGATTTAATGTGTGAATTTAAGACACACAGAATGGCA
The DNA here is from genome assembly GCA_037074615.1 of Leucaena leucocephala. Lineage (NCBI taxonomy): Eukaryota > Viridiplantae > Streptophyta > Magnoliopsida > Fabales > Fabaceae > Leucaena > Leucaena leucocephala. The sequence continues at coordinate 17,154,749 of CM073515.1, read as the reverse complement.
CAAGTAATGTGGATTGCCTTAAAGGATAAGTTTGGGGGAGTTCCCACGACTAAGCTTAGAAGGTTGATAATTAAATTCGATACCTATAAGCTAAAACTAAATAATCCTGTGAGGCACCATCTATGAGAGATGTCCATAATGATTTGTGAACTGAAGGAAGCTGGACATAATCTATTTGACGAACAGTAGGTATAGGTTGTCATCAGGTCACTCCCTGCCAGTTGGGAGCATATGAAAGTTAATCTAACCCATAATGAAAATATCATCACTTTCAATGATTTAGCTAAGAATTTGGAGCTAGAGGATGATCGTCTGGAGGTTTATAAGGCCACTAGACAAGCCTATTTGACCGAAGGTATTGGTCATTCCTAATCAAAGCCTGAATTCAAAAAGGGCAAGAAATTTTAGAAAAATGGGAAGAAAGATGGTCCTTCACCCAAGAAGGGTAAGTAATAATACAAGAAGAAGGGAAAGAAAGGAGGCAAGAAAAAGCTAGAGCTAAAGAAGGTCAAATGCTTTTCTTGCCACAATATGGGACATTTTGCACGTAACTGTTCTAAAAAGACTGAGAGCGGAAAGGTAACAATGAATTATGTGAATTCACATGCCTCATTTGTTTCTAGTACTATTTTTCTGACAGAACATATTTCTTTTTCTTAGATTACTGACTTAGGCTCTACAGACCACGTAAATCAAGATTGAGAATCTTTCATGGAATACCATCAGTTGCCATTTCAAAGCAAGTGGCTTTTCATTGGCAATAATGCAAGGATCGAGGTTTGAGGCATTAGCAGTTGTAAACTTGTTTTGCGTGGTGGAAAGACCTTGATGCTCCATGATGTGCTTCATGCTCCTGAGATGGAATTTAATTTTTGTAATTTGCTTATTAGACTTTGGGTTTAATGTAAACTTTCATGGTAAAGTTGCAAACATTTATAGCGACTTATTTTATGATTCAGCTTTCTAATTTCAAAAGTTCTTTATTTTAGATCTTGCTAGTGATTTTAATACTTACGATTGTTTTGCTATTACTTCGAATAATCCCGATATAAATATCTGGCATGTTAGACTATGACATATTAATCGAAATAGAATGATTAAACTAGCTAAAGAAGGCTTATTGGGAGTAATCCTTAACATGGATATGTCATTATGCAAAAGCAGTCTAGCTGGTAAGGCTATTAGAAAACCATTCGGTAAGGAAACACGAGCTAAAAACCTGTTGCAATTAATCCATTCTGATATTTGCGATCCAATGAGTGTGAGGGCAAGACACAGAGTTAGGTATTTCATTACCTTTATTAATAAGTGTGCCATATACCAAAAGGGCGTAAAGCCATTGGGAACAAGTGGGTTCTCAAAATCAAGAGAAAGGTGGATGGATCAATTGATAAATTCAAAGATCGATTGATTACAAAGGGATATACACAACAGGAAGGTATAGATTATGAAGAAACTTTTTCACCTGTGGTGCGCTTCAATTTGATAAGACTTATTCTGGCAATAGTAAACAATTTAAACCTAGAATTACATCAGATGGATGTAAAAATTGTATTTTTGAATGGTGATCTGAATAAAAAAATCTATATGGAACAATCAATAGGTTTCATTGAAAAAGGGTTTGAACATTAGAAGTATAAACTCAGAAGATCCATTTATAGATTAAAACAATCATCTAGACAGTGGTACTTGAGGTTTTATAAAGCAATAACCTCATATAACTTCCATATGATAGAGGAAGACTATTGTGTCTACGTTAAGTGGTTTGAGGGTAACTTTGTAATATTATCCTTATATGTAGATGACATACTCTTAGCCAGAAATAGTCTTGACTTGGTGATAGCTATTAAGAATGGCTTTCATCAAATTTCAAGATGAAAAACATTGGAGAAGCAGAATACATACTTGGGATCAAGATTCAAGGGAATCATTCCAAGAGAATCCTCACTCTTTCACAAGAGAATTATATCAAGAAGATACTTAAGTGATTCAATATGAGTGACTACAATCCCATGGATATCCCTATGGCCACTAGAGTGGCCTTGAATTCTAACATGTCTCCCAAAACTGAATTAGATAAAAAGAAAATAGAAAGAGTTCCATATGCCAATGCCGTTGGTAGCCTAATATATGCAATGATATGTACAAGACCAGATATTTGTTATGCGATAAGGATGGTTAGTAGATTCTAGTCTAACCCCAATGATAAACACTAGAAAGCAGTAAAGAGGATCTTGAGATACTTAAAGGGCACAAATGACTATGCATTATGTTATTAAGGAAGCGATCTGCGCTTAATCGGATATTCCAATGCTGATGTAGGCAGTGGTAAAGAAGAACGAAGATTGACTTCAGGATATACCTTCTTGGTTAACAACGGTGCCATATGTTGGAGTAACAAGAAGTAGACGTGCATTGCTTTACACTCTATAGAAGCTGATTTGTGGCATGCATTGTTACAGTGCAAGAGGCTGTTTGGTTGAAGAGATTATCAAACACCTAGGATTTGGGAACGAGAGTACCAATCCGATATTGATACACTGTGACAATACTGTAGCTATGGCCTACACCAAAGACCATAAGTATCACAGCAAGACCAAACATATTGATATAAAGTATAACTTTATGAGGGATTATATAGCACAAAAAATTATAACTGTATAATACATTTCAACCAAATATATGGTTACAGACCCCCTGACGAAGCCAATAGGCAAAGAAATATCGGAGAAATATGTAAAAGCCATTAGCATGTGAAAAATATAAAGTTACAAACTGTATGTGTAAAATTCTCCTCAACAATAATTAATCACTTGAAATCATTTGTACCATAATTAGCTACAAACTAACCATATTTATAAACAAATTTCTTAATTTTAAAAGAGTTAACTATGGTAGAAAAGAGCTTTATAAAAATTCTAAAATAAACACTACCATGGTTATAAAATATTTTTCTTAATCAACTAATAACTATGATTGGAAATATCAAATTACTCTTCCAAAACTATCATAATTATCAATTCAAAGCTTTTGAAAGGGGCCTCTGAGCATTAAACTCGGGTAACCAACCTTCAAGCCTATAACACAATAAAATACGGTATAATACAATTAATATGGCAACATAGCTACTGTGGATCCACAAATTCACATGCATAACCTTGAGAGGCCTCTAGCCTTCTACTAGCACACGATGTACAGTATAATCATCAAAATAGTAAATTATCAGAGTATAAACAAAAATAGGCCATATAGTGCCAATTTACATATATTCAGCACATAAACATAAAGGATGGTGCTATACAAGTCAAATAACACCACTATATCTCTAGCACCTTCTTGTGAGACCCAGCAACTGAACTAACTCCTGAAAAAATATTAATAACCACGGGGTGAGACAAATGTCTCAGTAACTAACAATCATACTCATCATGCATACTAACATGTGCTCGTGAGGTGTTAAGTGGGACAGTTAATAAAATATACGAGATAGAACACAATACATTATCATAATATGATCAAACAGGAATACCACCCCAATTCCTCCCATCAAACCAATCGAACCGCCTTATACCTACAGACCAAACCCATGGGCTATTAATAACTACCATATGAATGGCCACTCAAAAAGCTAACTGGTCGAGTGTTATGGATTGACCAAAATTCACAGAGTACAAGACTAGACTATGCGTTCATTCCCGTCGATAAACTAGCGGGGGTGTCGCAGCCCCTCGGTAAACTGGTAGGGCAAGTCCCTTGATAAACTGGTGGGATGAAAGCCAACCATTGAGCTCCAATGGAGGCTATACCACATGGTAGAAAGAGAACTTTATCATCACCAATCCCAATCACCATATACATAATTATCAAGATAGTCGTACTAATCAAAATATCAATAGCTCGATAATCAATAACTTCAATAAATATCACAATAGGATTTTCCTCAAAATAATAACCTTCTTCAAATTTCAATCTCAAGATATAACAAGTTTTAATCTTTATTTAAACTTTCCAAATCCCACAAGACAATTATCAATAAAATTAGCAATAAACTTTTTTCAATATAATCATATCATCATCAATAGATTTATATATATCAAATCACTCATAAACATCATATTAGCAAACACAATGAGTGAAAAGTGGTTAACTTTCTCCAAAGCTAACAAAAATACCATAAATGAGGAGCCACGTGCTTAGGTCACAACTCCCTAGTCAATCTACATAGTTTATATAAATGTGTACCAATATGTTGTTAATTTGACACAACATATACTTTTAAATAAATACTCACATTTCCCTTTTAACTTTATTTTATTTAAAAATTATTAATTCAATACCATAACTAAATTTCTCTATTACAATTACACATCTATTTTCTAAATTATCATTTCCAGGATAATCTTATATTGCCTCAACTTTATTCTACTCATATATATTCTCATATAACATCACACTCCTCAAACAACCCAAAAACCCCAAATTTATAATCCTTAAAGTTTCACCCAAATTTTCAAATGCTCACAATATCCAAATTTTCATTTCAATATTAAATCATATCATTTCTAAATTTCAATAACTCATTTGCACTATCAATTAACCCATAATTATTCAATTTGACCACAATCCCCAATTTCTCCAATATAGGGTTTCAACAAAAATACCCATTTTTAATTTACAAGCTCTAGCAACAATATGAATCGATTAAATATCAATTATACCTCCATAAACATACACCAATTGTTAATCTATATTTAAATCAACAAAATTTTCATATTAAATCATCTTTACTCTCTAACATTTAAACCCTAACTCTAACTCTCTCAAATAATGCAAATAGAAAAATTCTAAAACGATTAAATGCAAGTACTTACTTATCTCTACAATTTTATAGTTCACATTTGTTAAAAAATCACATTTATTACAAATACTAATAGAAATTATACTTCTAAAGAACTCTCTTAATATAAAAAAATAATTAGAAAATAACTATGATAGTTGAAAGATTTTATGAGAATAAACCAAAACTCAAAGGGATTTGATGTTCATCAATCCATGGAGGTGCTGGAAACAGAACCGTGACGCAAAAAAGAAAAGAAAATGAAGAAGGAAATAAATGCGTGTGGCTCTATTGGTGTGTGTGTGTGTTATATTAAAAAAAGTGTGGGTCCCACCTTTTTTTATAATATTATTATTACATTATTCCTCCGCCGCCTGTTTCCCTCTTTTGTTTTGTTTTTTTAATATATATATTCCCATGGATTTGTTCTTTTTAATCATAAAAAAAATATTTATTTATATATTTATTATTTTTTTATAGTTTAGATAAACTTTCTTAACTTAAGTAATTAAATAAAATTTTATCTACTAGAAATTAATTCCTTCTAATACTACTTGAATCCTAAAATAAAGAAAAAAAATCAGGATGTTAGAGTATGTAATACTTTTATTTTTATTAATGATATCATGTCATTTATTATTACTTATATGTCTGGGTAAAAATATACAATGTCTAGTATGCCATATAGGTTGAAAAGGGTAGCTCTCTCACACGTGCAACCGCCTTTGATGCTAGAGAAGCATTCAAAGATGAGACATATGTTCACCAGTAAAGTAGCAAGAGTGCTGATATGGTAGAGAAGAAACACAATAAATGTCACATTGACTTAAAAAGTGTAGTAAGTCGAGATGAGATCCATAAGTAAAGGTATGGATCAAACAATGGATACCCAAATCCATGAAACCTATTGCCAGATAACAAATTCTTTAAAATTGACATCATATTATGTGAATAGAACTGAAGAGTTTGTGTTTAGATACTATGAGTGCATAGACTTAAGACTGTATGGTGGATTAATAGAATCAAAACGACGTACTCTCTTTAAGGATAAGAGGAGCACCGTAACATGTGATTCATACCACATGTGCTAAAGAACCGCAAATGGAAAGCAAGTGAATCAATCCCTGCTTCATTATTGTGTGAGTTCCAGAAAGGTATCATCATTTCATTAATGTCCTTTGACTTTTATAGTATTATGGAAGTATGTTTTAGCGATTGCTACTTTAGTACATGTCTTATAGTCAAATTATATATGAACCAAAGGTATTATGCTAGGAAAGCGGTTGATTAATATCAAAATGATATGTGGGTGAAAGAAAGATTGTTAGAATATACACATCCATGCTAGTATCTATGACCGATCCCTTGTGATATTATTTTGTTAATTTCACGAGTGTGGATACTATGCATAAGTGGAGGCCATATGAGTTATGTATTGACTCAAGACGGAATAGATTAACCATAAGAAAAGTGTATATAGGAAAATTTAGGACATTCAAGGCATTATAACTCATTTTGATCGAGCTGCACTAAAGGGTTGCTTTATGCTGGTCTCTGTAAAAGGGATTTCTAGTACGAATAACCGAATGGAGACGTCATGCCTACACAGTCACGGTAAAACATCTAGTATGAAAGAAGGAAGAGAATGAGATTGGACCCACGGCATCTAATCCACCAAGTGTGAGTGGGAGATGTTAGAAAATAGGCCAGTCTACCCTTGGTGGATTAGGCCCAGGTCCATGAGGAGTGAAGATGGAGGGAACGGTTATATTTTTGAAGGGAGGAAAATGAAGGAGTAGGAAGTAACAAGTATCTAACTCTTCCCATAAGATACACACGTATAGAAGAAACAGTGGGTTAGAAATCATTTTCAGACTCTCGAGTGTGTTGTTCTCTTTTCCAGTAGCAAAGGAAAAGGAGTGTGCTCTTCTTTTTCTCCTCTGTTCTCCTTCCATTTTTCTGTTCATCGGTGCTCTTCCTTTGTGGGTGAATTTGTTGTGAAACGTACCAAAGTCTAGACAAGGTGCTCCGGTTGTGCGTGGATATCTCAGTGGAGAAGAAACCATCTCATGTACACCCGAAAACCTTCAGTTTGAAATTATTGCTCATCGTGGTTATTTTTCAGTGATGTAATAACTTACATAATATAATAATAATGAAATTATTCTTTCTATTATTTTATTATTTCTTCTACTTTAACTACTATGAAGTCTTAGTGTGTTTGTGTGTGTGTGTTTTTTTTCAAATACGAAGGTAAGTTGGAACTTAAAAATTACAAATTTAAAACAAATGAGAGATCTACTGAATGCGATTTTCTCTGATACGAACACAATTAGGATGTGGTTCATGCATGATTAGCGAGTATTCATTGATAATTTCACGGGGTGCATACCTAATAGTTGAGTAGATCATACTTCTTATTCCATTAATATCAGAACGCAAAGGGTGATTTAAACTTCCATCCGTCATTATCAATTGGAAAGCTTCTAAAGAATCGGTATAAGCAAGAATCTTGATAAAACCTTGTTGCTTACATATTTGAATGCCAGTGAGCTCAACAGAAGTTGAAGGGAGGAATCCCAGCTTCCTATAAAAGTTCCAGAATCCAATTTCCGTTTGAATCTCTAATCACGCCTCAACATTCAACACGCCACTGTATGTGTGTTTGATTCTCTGTTTGCAAACTTCAAATGTATGCAAAAGGAGAAGCATATACTTGGGGTTTTTATAGAACACACGTTTGAAGCTTTCCTAACGTCAAAAGAAACATCGCCTACTCAACAATCCTCTCAAAATTTAATTGACAGATAAAATTTAGAGATACATGGGCAACCCCATAAACGAGATGTATACTATAACTGTTCATTTTTATCGGATTTTAATGTTCATGGGCACTTTGTAACTATAAACTACAATTGTCAAACATATTAACTACAGTTCATCATGTCTATTCGCTGTTTGATGTTAAATTTGCAAGCTGTCATTAAAATATCCTCGCAGAACCTTTGAACAACAGCTTACCTTGCCAAAAGGCTACTACTATAAAAAACTGAAAGCATTAAAGCTTTCTCCTTATGGATATTAATCTTTCCATAATAATCATAATCCAATTCAGAGCAACAGAAAATTCAATGATAGCCAAATTCCAGTAGAAGGGGAGGAAGAAAATAAAGAAGCTATACTTGCCTGAATCTGAAAGGTAAAATGGCCTACCAATATGATCCCTTCAGCAGTTTAGACATTGAAAGAAACTGAAACAATAAAACTCAAGCCATAAAACTTATTAACTAAAACAGAGAGAGAATTACAGTGTGATGGTTGGCACCATCAAGCCTCCATTAGAGCATGAGAGAAGCAGTGAGAAAAATAGCCTTTAAAAATTATGACAACAATTTCGTCACATATGTAAGAAATCTTCCTCTGAAGGGAAATATGTTAAATAGGGTTAAAATAAGCCTTGAAAGAGGAAACTTGTAAATATGGCCCATAATCCAAGCTAATTTCACAGATAAGAAATATAACAATCATAAAACTCCTATCTAGCAAACTATATAATCTTCAGAAGAACTCACCAACAGAATCTTATTATTTATAGCACCGACACTTTTACCTCTATGACCTAGACCAACTTTGTATATCAATCGGTTGAAAAATATGTCAAGTTTGCTGAAACAAAAAGTTTAACAACAAACTATTAGATACCACAAACAGTTTAAGTATGTCTCAAGTAGAGTAACATACTATTTTATAATCCAACAGACAGGTTTCTTCCAGTTTTCATTCTCATTTCTGGCCACTTCACTTGGAGGGAGGCACAGATGGATGTCACATGAAGGGCATACTTCATAAAAGACGTATGGTGTCATCATTGAATGCGTGAAGCTATATCCAACTCCAATTACAATATCATAAGTACCGAGTTATAATATTAGAGTTAATAAATTGACTTAATGACGCCATGTAAATGTGAAGTGGAAATGACAATGTTCATATATAATAAACACACATTTGCCGTTAACTTTATTTCCTTTCTTCGTAACAATGTCAAGAAATTCAAATATGAACAATTGAGATGTATATTGAACCCACTAGCCTCCCTTCAAAAAAGAACCACAACAACAACAACAACAAGCCTTATCCCATTAAATGGGGTCGGCTACATGGATCATACGACGCCATTGTGCTCTATCGAAAACTAAATCCTTAGATAGGTTATTGACCAGGAGATCCCGTTCAATGACCTCTTTGAGCGTTCTCTTTGACCTTCCTCTACCCCTTTTAACCGGTGTCCATACTATTTGATCCACCCTCTTCACCAGCGCATCCCTTGGCCTTCTTTGTACGTGTCCAAACCACCTAAGACGGTTCTCTACCATTTTCTCTTCAATAGGTGCCACTCCAACTCTTCCCCGTATATGTTCATTACGAATCTTATCTTTTCTTGTATGCCCACACATCCATCTCAGCATCCTCATCTCAGCTACCCCAACTTTATGCTCTTGCTGTCCTTTTAAAGCCCAGCATTCACTTCCATAAAGCATTGCTGGTCTTATAGCAGTGCGATAAAACTTTCCTTTTACTTTATCTGGTACTTTCCGATCACATATAACCCCAGTAGCCTTTCTCCATTTAAACCACCCGGCCTGAATTCTATGATTAACATCCTCCAAAATTTCACCGTCCTTCTGTATTATTGATCCCAAATATTTGAACTTATCTATTTGTGGAATAACTTGATTTCCCAATCAAGGGAAAGAAACAAAAAGTAAATAAAAAACCATACAAGGGAAAGAAAAAGAGAAGGTTGTAAATACAGTAAATTAACCTATGAAAGTCATCAATGTTCCTTTTAACATTTTTGCCCATCAGAGGTATTCCTGTCAGGCCAATCAAGGAACTTGTACCCATTTAGTGTGGGTGGTAAATAGTTCTGGGTCAAAGTGGGATTATCGGGAGCGTATATGTATCCCTTCCCGTAGCCAAGTTCCTTCATTAGTTTAGTTGGTGCATTTCTTAGATGAAGAGGCACTCCCTACAGCTGATTGCTTGACAACCTTCTGAGCAGCTTGATTGCTTGATATACAGCAATCGACTTAGGAGCTAAGGCCAAATATGCAGCACACTGTGCAAGAATCACATTGCACTCAGGCATACCCAAGAAGTGACAGGCTTGATAACATGCAACGGCATGATTTAGAGCATATGGATCAGCCAACCCAATGTCGCACTTGCAAACCTTATCAATCTCCGTGCAATGTATAGAGGCTCTTCACCTTCTTCCAACATTCTCGCCAACCAATAAATTGCTGCATCAGCATCACTTCCCCTTATTGATTTGTGCAGCGCGCTAATTAGATTATAGTCCTCTTCCCCAGCTTTATCATAAGCAAGGTGCTTGCACTGAAGCGCTTCTTTTGCATAGTCCAGGGTAACAATATTAAGAGATGGACCAGCTCTATTTTCTTGATTTATTTGACCATCCATGCCTTCTGTGTCTTTGACATCCTTAGATTTCTTAACAACTGCAATCTCCAATGCGTTCAATGCCACCCGAGCATCACCATCACAATTGTTGGCTATAAAACTAATTACATCTTCAGCTACATCAACTTGAAAACCAATGCTTTGCACCAATCCTTTGTCCAGATTATTCACAGCCCCCTTTATAGTCATCTCAACATGGTAGTGTTTCAAGGGGTTTAGGGTAAGAACACGACAACGAGACAGCAATGGCGTAATCAAATGGAAAGAAGGGTTTTCAGTAGTGGCCCCACTGAAGACAATACTTCCATCTTCAATAACCGGCAAAAAAGAGTCCTGTTGAGACTTGTTAAACCTGTGAACCTCATCCACAAAAAGAACAGTTCTTTTATTACACTTCACTCTCAATTTCCTAGCCTCACCAACCGCATCCCTCACATCTTTAACACCACTAGTCACAGAAGACAACGAAACAAAGCGATAAGAGGGGCATTATTGTTTCAGAGAAGAACTTGCTGAATTAACAATGTTTTAGGAGTAAAGAGGATGAGAAGAGAGAAAATAGAGAAAATAAAAATTAAAAAGAAAATGCTACCGATTTTGCTGTTTGGATGAATAAGAAAGAAAATTAACATTGAGAAAATTGATTGCAACTGCTTGGCATTCTCTTCAAAAAGAATCTCAAAGCCTTGGAAAGGAAAAGGCATCTCACTTGCATCATTCTATATCAGGAAAACTAGACTCTACTTTTTCATAGAATAAAAGAAAGAAGATCTTCTATATGCCATATTATCATTTTTGTGTTTCGTTCCCTTTATGGCATTTTTGTTGGGGAAAAAATCCCACGGTGCAAATTCCTTCCCCCTCCTTTACCTTCGAGCAGTCGTAATTGGATTCACCAGCGTCATGATTTCTTGATTTCATACCAGTGGCCACTAGACATCATCTGCACTAAGAAGATAAGTATAAACATTCAAAGCATTGCCTGTGACCAGCACAATGTTATCTGCAACGATATCAATATTATGCTTAGATAATTTTCTAATGCATTTTCTTTCTTAGCTCCTCCTCCTCTCTTTTTCCATTATTTTAAATTTACTCTTTGTCCAACTTCTCAAGGTACTCTATAATTACTTTCGTTATTAATATCATTTTTTCTTTTCCTCAAAAACAGAAAAAAGAAAATTAACAGTTATTTAAATGATATCCTTATAGTTGTGTCAAAATATATCATTTTTAAAATTAAATTAAATATCACAATAAAAAATTATATTTAAATTAATCTCATTGATTTAACACCAAATTATTTGGTAAAGATGTATTTTCATTTTATTATATTTAAAAAGTAAATAATTTAGTAAAAATGTTGTTTTCCAAGTAAAAATAAAAATTGGATATTTTTTAAATTAAATATAATTAAAGAAAAAAATAAATGATATATTATCCAACTTAATAATAAAAATATAATATAGAAATAAGAGGCTAGAAGTGGAATACAATAAGCTGAGAAATTGATATCATAAAAATATCACACATAATATTATTAAAATTAATCATAGTACTTAAAGATAAAGGGAGAATGGCAAAAAAAAAAAAAACAAAGAACCTAAAAAATATAAAAGGATAGAAAGGGTACTTGAATTTCAATAATCCTATGACATGTGACATCCTAAAATAGGATTTTGAAATTTAAACAAAACGTTATAAATGCCCCTTGTTTTAATAAAAAAAATTCACTACCCCTTGTCGACGACTAGCAACCGGTGCCAAAATTGCCAATGATTTTCAATTTATATAATGCAAAAAATATATATATATACAAGTTGACTCCTTAGCTTTGATTGCAGCTCATTCACATGTTATATGTATTCATTACATTTCATTATCTGCTAACAACTTTTGTTTTCAAGTAATATGGCCACACTTTCAAGTCATTCAATAGTTTTGTATGGCTATTCACAATATTTCATTAGTTATTAATAACTTTTGTTTACCAAGTAACAATGTCACTCTTGCAGGTCATTCACAAGTTTTATATAGCTAGTAAAAGCTTTATTTAGCAAGTTACAAGGTCACACTTCAGGTCATTCACATGATTTGTATAGTTGTTCATTGACATTTCATTAGCTATTAACAATTTTTGTTTATAAATAACAAGGCCATACTTCCAGGTCATTAACAAATTTTGTATAGCTATTCACTACATATTATTAGTTATTAAGAATTTTCACTTACCAAGTAACAAGGCCATTGATATCGCCTATATTTAGCGTTCAAACTATTTACTAAATTAATCTCTATGTAGTATAGAGGTCAATATAGGTTGTATTCTTTACGTTGAGTCAATGTATGACTTAACTCTATATTACTGAGTGTGCATAGAAAGAGGAGTAGAAGAGAGCTTGATTTATTAGAATTTCTAAAAAAATAAAGAGAAAATAATGAGAATTAAAGCTCGACAAATGGATGATATTACCAATATGAAGACGAGTACTCTCAAATATTGATGTGTGGCTATCATCATTCAATAATATATCAAAGTTAAAACAATTATATATACTAAGTCCCTAACATACAAAATTCTAGACAATCATCATGGTCATAATCATAATATCCACAATTATAGTTAGATCTAGCATAAAATTGCATCAAGAATGATTATTTAAAAGTTCCACTTAACATGTGATAAATTAAACAATAAATGATTTATTCCTCTAACATGGATATTCAACCGAAAACCTTATAACTAAACATGTGTTCCCAATATAAATAATTATAAGAGGAACCAAAGATATTAAATAAAGAACACCAAATCATAAATTGAAATAATAAATCACAAGAGTTTGATCACACAGGTGTCTCAACTGAAACCTTAAATCCAACATATACAAATTACAAAACCTAAATATAGGAAATCATAAACTTGCATAAAAGAAAAGGATCAAATCATAAATTTTTTTAACTCCTATTATAAAACACATGAACTCAAGTCAGTATATCTATCATCAAGAACTTAGAAAGAAGTAGATATAATTGTGGAAAAGATGAAGATGATTGCGATAGTGGTAGTGATTGATATATCAAATAGAGGAGCCTTAGGGTCCTTTATATAGCTTTAGGCTATGCCCTTAGTGTCTTCTTTGTGGATATGAGCTCGAAAATATCATAATTTATCATTAATTTATCTTCCATGATCTCCAATTATTTTTAGGCTATCATCTTTTCTAATATCTCCAAAGATAATCCTTTTAACTAAAATATCCTAAAAATAATTCAAATAAAAAGTAAGAGGAAGGAGGTAAAATAATTAATAAGAAAATAGGAAAAGATAATACCCTTATATATTATCCTTTAATTAAATTCAAATGTTGGATATTGAGAAATTATCTTTGAATTAATTCAAATGATATTGAATTAATATAATATAATATAATACTAATATAATATTATATTATATTAAAGGAATGAATTAAATTAATAAAATATAATATTAATAATATTATTGGAAGTATTTTTATTTTCTCTAATTAGATATTATAATTTCCTCATTCAATTTGGCAATTTATCAATTAACCTTCCTCATATAATATAATTGTGTAGTAGTTGATGTGGGTCCTAATAATTATTTATTTATTTTTCTCAATTTCCTGAAATACATAAACACAAAATACCTTCATACAAATCAATTTAATCAAGAGAAATAATAAAATCAATAAAAATACAAGAAAATAACATTTTAATCATTGAATTCATATAATCAATTAAAGCATAAAGTGAGCAAAACTACTACAAAAATGCCTATTAAACATAATAAATTTCCTGAAATAGATAGGAAATAATATGATAAAATAGGGATTCATCAAATTTTTCCCACACTTAAATCTTTTCACTCATCGGCAAAATAATAAACAATATACTGATAAACACTGAAAACAAGTAGATGAATTAAACAAGTTCAAGAACAAAAGTGATAATCAAATCCTTCAAGCCATCCATGGTCACAGAATAACAAAAGTAATATCTCAATCTCTATGAACACAGATAAGACAAAGGAACATCATAGAAGAAAGTATACTCACGGATATAATTATTTCACTCATTTCACCTTTTATTGGGGTTCTTTCACTCAAATATTCTTATACTAGCCCCTACTATAGATTTGTAATAGTTCTAAGTCTCTGCCTTCAGTTATATGTCCATTCTTTACTCAAGATGACTTTATAAGCTTGTAATGTTAGAAATAAGCCACGTGGAATAGAATATAAATAATAGAAAGTAATATATGCATGTAATAATGAATAGATAGCATGAATTCGTGTCATAAGAGATATAGGGATGGTAATTGTGCTAATAAGAGATGATCATGGTGCCTTCCTTTCTCTCTCTGTCTTTTTGTTCAACATGCTTTTGTTGGAAATCGTGCCCTAGGGGCCAATCATTGTCTTATGAACATTATTGATTTATGAATTTATTAATTGAGTTATCATATTATTTGCATGTTTACTATGATGACCATCCTTGGATAATTCATGATATTATCCTAAATGTCCCTGGTCGATCATCTATGTGGGAGCACAGATGAAATAAGACCAGTATGACTTTGAAGATGTATAGAGATATAAATCAAAGTCATAAGCACATGTAAGAGTACAGGGTGTTGGACCGACCCGCTATGAGAGAACTGCATGGGTAACGTCATAAGCTTCTCTCATATACAAACCATGTCAATATGCCCTTTGACCTGAGATCATCATGGATTCCTACATGACAAAACGCTCAGCTTTGACCTAGTCAAAAGTCACTTTTGACCGAGTGATCATAAAGACTATGTTTGGGCTTAGTGGTTTTTCATGCGGAGGAATGTGAATGGTCAAGATGGAATTTGTCCCTCACATTCGTGGAGAGATATTACTGGGCCCCTCGATGAGTGAGTCTGAGAAATGTATGGCCATACTGTAATGGAAAGGTAGTTCCATTTCTATAGTCAGACTACTCAGGGATCGAGAAAGTAACGGTCGGGAATAGGAGGATGACATTATCCATGCCTCATCCATGACCAAAATATCGCGTGACAGAAGGGACATGATATGGTTGTATAAAAGGTTACATCGTTTATCGATCCTCATATGATTTGGGTAGTTGTTATGTCTTGCTAGAGACCGCTTGCGACTTGTGGGCTAGTATAGCAAATGGCCCACTGCCAACTTCATATGGGCCTACAGGGTCGCACACAAAATAGCCCAACACGAGCTATGATGTCCAGATTCATTGAATCTAAGACATGTCCAGATTCAATGAAAGATCCAGGTGAATGTATATATATATTTATTTATATTTATATTCGTATATATATAAATTCGTATATATATATATATTATATATATGAGATATATGAGATTTAATTTATAAGGATAAATTAAATCCCTATCATGTTTGAATTCGAAATTCAAATTGATAGGATATCTCATATAAGAGATATTTATAAGATTTAATTTATAAGGATAAATTAAATCTCTATCACGTTTGAAATTCGAAATTCAAATTGATAGGATATCTCATATAAGAGATATTTATAAGATTTAATTTATAAGGATAAATTAAATCTCTATCACGTTTGAAATTCGAAATTCAAATTGATAGGATATCTCATATAAGAGATATTTATAAGATTTAATTTATAAGGATAAATTAAATCTCTATCACGTTTGAAATTCGAAATTTAAATTGATAGGATATCTCAAATTTGATTTATGGGAATAAATCAAATATAACTCAGTCTCATCTTTATTTAAAGTTAAATAAATAAGTAATTAAATCTGTGGGACGGATTTAATATTATTTTATTTAATTAGTTTCTTATAAAATTATACAATATATGATATTGTATCAATTCGGAATTAATATAAGATTAACTCCAAAATCCAATTAGGTCAGGTGGAAAAACGCATAGCATCCTCTATATCTGATTGGAGGAGCTACGTTTGAAAATAACACAGAACACAAAAGGCCGAACGGAATCTGCAAAAGGTTTGCAGACAAGAAACTGCTGAAATAGAGACGGAGACTTGTGAAAGCCTTGGAGGGACAGGAGACGCTAGCACGTCGTTCGTGGTTGGAACGCTGTTCGTGTGGATACCAGTAGAGGAAGCCGACCTGAGGCGTCGACTTCTTGTGATCGGAAAGAGACCACCGTCCGCGGAGAGAATCTGTGAAGGTCGCTGAGGAACACTCCGTCGATTTCTTGCGATCAGAAAGAGATCACCACCCACGTAGAGAAGCTGTGAAATTCGCTGAGCAACACTAAGGGTAATGATTCTTTCCACTTGACTTAAACACATACGGCAGATCCTGGCAAGGAATGGAAAATTTTTAAAGTTTATTTCCGCTGCGTGTCTTCCAATTCCTTACAGCTTTTCCTCTTCTTTTTTTTATTTGGCACCTTGTGTGTAAAAGATGTAACACAACATCACAATAATAATGATTTTCTAACATAAATAAAATTTTATTTTGAAAAGATGTTCATGCATATATAACTTTCTATAAAAATGATAAAAAAATAAAAGTGATAGGCTCAAAGGGGGTGCCTACAGATATAATGTGTAATGGGCATGTGTTTATAATATATGGGTTTAGAATATGATGGTCTCAATTATTTTAAAGAGTTGTACATGGTTAGACAACAGATAAAATAACTAAGACCAATTCTAAAGAGAAACTAATGTAGGAGGTAATAAATCAATTTATGAATTTAAGGATGAGAATCCTTTTAACAGGGCTATCACTCTTCATTCCTATTCACATAACCTTATTGAAGACTTCAATTGTTCTCAATGTATTACATTACCTGCTTATAGGATAACTCTCAGAATATTAACTAACTGACCTATCACAATCAACATTAGACTTGAAAGATTCATCATGTATCAGTGTAATTAAGATGATATTCTAATTTAAAATAGGAGTATTTAGAAGAATAAGTGTGGAAAAATCTTGAAAATAGGCATTTTCAAGAATAGTTAATCAAATTCATTCCCTCCCCTACACTAAACTAAGCATTGTCTTTAACGCAGCACTAAAGCATATATCAAAGGGAGAATTAAAGGATCATGTGTTACAGGGGAGATTTATTAGAAAAAAACTAACCTAAAACTATTAAATTCTTAAAATACAACATATTCTAGGAAATTGTTAAAAGACAAAGTAAGAAATCTAAATTATTATACCTTTTACTACTGAGATTATCCCACCCGCACACTTATCACAAATAATAAAGCTCAAGATATATAGAAGGATAATATAAGGAAAGAGACAACCTGGTGTCTTTATGCTGCTTGAGGGTCTTGAAATTAAATTTCTCATATGTGATGAGGAATATGCTCTCACGTAAGTGTACCTCCTCTATACAGTTTTCTCTAGTTGTTTGGGGTGGTGGCTCAGGGTCAATTTATGGAGGCACCACAATATAGGGAATATGGTGATCACCATACAATTCTCCTAAGTGAGATGTCTGCAAGAGATTCAACAAACCAGTAGCAACACTTTTTCCAACTCTAAGGATGGGACAAGAATCAAAGTACTTGAAAATGTGTAAAACCTTCAAGTATGCAAGTTAGAAATCAAGACACCGGATGTAAGAATACAAGTATTTCTCATATCCAATAAAATCCAAAAGACTCCCTTTAGTAAGAGTCTTGACTTCAAATGAGGAATTAGAATACAGTCATCAGTGATTATTTCTTTATCAGGGGGAAAATCACATGATAATATTTTATCCTTATTAACACCCTCATTTTCATTCTCCTAAATGGTATATTAGACTCCAAATTTTGATGATGACAGTTGATAAAAGTAGGAAAAACAATTTTTTAAACTTAATTGAATCTAATATGAGCATTTATCGATAAGGTATTTGCTCGATATACTCTTTGATAAATGAGAAAGAATTTTGTGAAGGAAATATGTTTTCTGAAAACCATTTATTGAAGCTCTATTCTATAAGGTTGCTTATCGATAAAACCTTTGATAAATGAACAACATAATATATTTTAGAAAAGTCTGAGTCTTCATTTGAAACTTTAATTCTTTGAAGACTTATTCGATAAGATTGTTCATAGTAGAAACCTTCGATAAATAAGAAAGTGACTCAATGATTTATATGAATAAAGTTATCAAAGTATTTTTTGAATAAGGGCTTGATCGATAAAGACTTCGATAAGAAAGAGTTTGAGAAAATAGTTTTCAGAAATGAATTCATTGAAGCATAATTGATAAATAGAATTATTGATAAGGCATTCGACAGATAGTTTAAGCTTCAATATTTAAATGAACTTATCAATTTATAGATAAGTTCTTTGATAAATGTAGAGTCTTTTAACTGAATCATATGTGCTTGCTCGAATCCATAGTCAATCCTATTTCTAATAGGAGCAGTTGACAATTGAATCCAATTTTTCCCATTATTTTTGTATCAGTAATAGTGCGAAAAGAAAAGAAGACCAGACTCCAAGTTGTTCAATTTCTGTTTTATCAAAAGCGTTGATAAATGATTTTGCATATAACTTGTCACTCACTTTTGTAAATATATTATCCGGTTTGACAAGATATTTTTCTTTTCAAAAGATTTAAGAAAAGATTTAAAGTTTGTTCATTATTAAACCTTCATTATCACTGAAGCACTGATTTTGATAGTGATTTAATTGAATTATCTTCTTCTCAAAATGATTTGTATAAAATTAAGTTACAAACTTTGTAAGATCAAAATGGAAGGAAGAAGGATTTAAAGTCTGATTCATTATACTTCAACTCTTATTGACAATCTATTTAATCAGACTACTTATTGATGATCTCTTCAATAAGCTCTTATTAGAATCCAATCTAAATTTTGAATTTGAAAAAGATTTAACAAATGACTCTTTGAATGATTTTAATAAGCTTATGACTTGTTTTGATTTGCTAAATGGTCTTATGAATTATTGTTTCTAAATATACTACATGGTTGATAAAAGATTTAAAGATCAAGGAATGTCTGAAAGTCTGTTTGAATGTTTGAAAGAATGTTCTTTAGACATTTATCAATAAACTATTCGATAAGCCTATTTATCAAAGGATACTTCGATAAATTAGGTATTGTGAAATTTTTGAAATATGTCGATAAGTCTAAAAGCTATTTTAGAAAAGGATATTTTTTGAAGAACTTTTTGATAAGGCTATTTATCGAAGTTCTATTAGATAAATTCAAAGCTGTTTTAGGGAAATTTATTTGAGATTTATCGAAGTCTTTTTCAATAAAGAATATTTTTGATAAATACTTTGATAAATTGAACTGATTTTTCAAAAGAAATTTAAACCATACTTTAACAGAACTTGATGTTTAATTCTAAATTATTTGGAATCAATTGATATATGCTTAAACTCTTTATATAACTCTTATGAAGCATATTTTAGATCATTTTCATGCATAAAGAAGATCAAACGAAGAAGTCCATAAAAAGTGAAATCTATCAAAATGCATACGTCAACAATAATGGCTATACTTATCAATTGCTATTTCAAGAGATGATAAGAAAATAAGATCAAACAATGAAGTCCATATACGGATTTATAAAGAGCTCATATATAAAAGAAGCTAGAGAGAAAAGCTGAAGAGATGATGAGAAGAGACATAAGAAGAAACAAGAGATGCTCAACAATACACTATGATCATATTCATTAATTATATTCTATTTCTCTTTGTTTCTCCTCTTATGAATTGAGCATGTCATATTATATGAAAGAGAGAAACTTAGAGAGTCTGTGCTTATGTGATTACCATAATACCTCTACTGGAGAGAGAGTTGTCTTTTATTAAGCATTTTCTGAATTGCTTAAGAGACTAATTCATACCTTACGAGTTGTAAGGGGGAGTGAGAGGGATTCTTACGTTGATGTACTGAGGCACCAAGAGCCTGAATAATCTTGGGAGATAGTGAAACACTCATAGGAGCACTGGGAACTAGAGGTAGACAAGTAGATTGGGCCAAACCAATATAAATTATCTTTGTGAAAATATCTCTTCTTCTTCTTCCTACATTGGTGATATCTTTCTGAACTTAATCACTTTATATTTACTTAATTTTAACATTTTTAAAACCATCCAATGTCATTCTTGGGTAAAAAAACTAGAACCAACATGGTAGGCATGATTTGCAATAGGTTGAGCTTAGTATTATGCCTCCTTTCTTTGTTCTGACATTTTGTGGTGCCAAAGTGACTTCCTTGATTATTATAGTAGCCTTTACTTTATCATGTGATTCCTTGGGTCTTGACAATATAACAAAAACACCTTCCTCAAGCTTTTTAGGACTGTTAAAAATTAGAGGAATGCCATAATTATCAACTTTATCATGTTCATGCAATATGGTTAGCATTCTAGATAATTCAAGATAATTAATGTAAAGTGAACCATCACTACATGTACATGGAAAGGACATATGTGAGGTATTATTATTACTATTTTCTTTAAGAACTTTATTGTCCTTATGTGAATGCAAGGGGAGAGAAAGAGATTTAAGCAAGTTCTTATTACAAGATAAGTCAATATTAGAACTTAAGTAGGGCTCAATGTGTGCAACATGTTCACTATCATCCTTAGTAGTAGATGATAAACATGTAGTGTTAGGAATACTAGGAAGAGAAATATGATCAAGCATATTATTATCATCACATAAAGAGGTAGAGGCACTGAAAGTAACATCTTTATTTAGGGTACTACTATTATAGTCATCTTTAAGGATAGGAGCTATATTACCAAAGGGACAAGATGACTCCTCTGGGGTCTATTCTTGACTTACTTTTTGTTGATGGTTGTTTGAGACTTTGTCTAAAGTTTTTACTTGCTTCTCACATGAATCTTGAGGACATGAGGCTCCTTCTTTTCCTTCAGATTCAATCTGGGCTATGTCGCTCCAAAGCTTATGCATAACGCTCTTATGTTCCTCCAATTGTTTAAACCTTCCAAACACCTCTGCTTCAATAAGTAAGACAGTGTATTCTGATACCAAGCGACCATAAGTTTCTTTTAGAACTTGTATATACTCATCCTTGTAAATAGAAAGGGATTATACAGGTTTACTAAGTTGAGATTCACCATATGGCTTGCATGACTAGGTTGGGGGGTTGGTAAGGTATCATATATGGGGTGAATAGAGGCTCAAAGTGGGGTCTATATGGTGGAAAGAGCAGTTTATGGTATAGTTAATATGGCAATTGAATAATGTATTATTGATTACTCATTACAAATGATCTAAGAAGCCCACAAGCTTCATCTACAATTAGGTAGCATTCTACAGGAACTCCTTCATGTAATATCCCTGCTTGTCACACATAAAACATACATTTTGCCTAGTTAAGCATCGCTTATTCTAGTGATTCTTTCCACAGATTCCACTTTCCTTTGATCTTTACTGGTTGCTACCTCCACCTGGCCTTCTACCTTTCTTAGTTTATTATTATTCCACAATTTCTTTCTCTTATATACTCCCCTGGAGCTTTCTCCATCTTAGGAGTCAGCTTCAGTAGCACATAATGATTCAGACTGTTGTCTATTATCCTACAGGCTTCAACTGCTTTGTTAAACTACTCAAACTATAAGGGAGCTATCTTTTCTCTTAAGGTATGGTTTAAACCCCTAACCACCTTCTCTGTTATCCATATTTCATCGTCCATATGATGTAGGTAAGTAGAGTAATAAGAGAGGTGAATAAACTTTGCTAGGTATTCATTAAAGGATTTCTTGTCATGCTGCTTGAGGGTTAGGAACTCTGCTTCCCTCTCATCTCTGATAGATCATAGAAAATATTTCTCATAGAATTATTCGAGAAATACCTCCTAGGTGACTAGCATCTCTAGCTTATAGTAGGAGTTTAGTGTTTTTCCACCATCGGTCTACATCATTTTCTAGTTTGTAGATGGCCATCTAGACTCTCCATTCTGAAGGGCAGTATGAGAATTTAAAGATCCTTTCTAATTGGTTAATCTAGTCTTTAGTGGCCTAAACATCGAAAGCCCCATCAAATATAGGTGGTTGTTGATTTGCACAAATTGTCACCATCTGGTTCATCAAAATAAAATAATTGCACCCTATTAATGCAGTATAAGGCACAACCCTATCGTTCTTCTCAAGGAGCCTGTTTTATTGGAACCCTAACAGATCAGTGACAAAATCATTGACAACCTGAGTGAAAGTAAAATGGGTTTTGGGTTTGATTATTTTCTATGTAATAAAATAAGGGTGGAGTAAAGTAAATATTTTTGTATTTGTTATTAAGATGAAAAATGAGTAGATTGTGAAAGAAATATGTTGAGAAAGACTCTTGATGATGGAAACCTATCTATCCTTGCTCTTATTATGATATGGGAATTTTAAAATCATTAAGTTTTAAATAAAACCTCAATCAATCGATTGAGTCCAGAACATTAATATTCCTTAAACTTCTTTGATCAAACTAGTTTACATGCCACTAATACGCTATTAAAAACCACTTAGCGTGTAATTAAATTAGATGATGAGAATACCATCAAATGATCATCGATCGATAACTATAGATTTCAAGCAATCGAATCAGTTAGCAACGATCGTTGATAAAAACCCAATTATCCAGAAATTAAAACTGAAATATTCATATTAAAATCAACATTCAAATCATCTAAATTCATTTACAAAACCTAATCTCAGAATAATCGATGGATATTCAATCTCTACTCATATAATAAAAACCCTAAATCTAGGAGCTCCAAAACATGAAAAAGGTGAGATTAAAATAGAAAACTCCCTAGTGCAGTGTAGTCCATGACTCAAGATATGTGATCCATCACTAAGAGACTAAAGATTTAGCCTCTTGAAACATCCTCATTTTCATACATCTTAGGGACCAAACGGTAGCATCTAGAACCACTTCTAAGGCTATTGAAGTCAAATTACTCAATCTAGAATTTTACTCTTAGCGAGTATTGTTCACTATATAAATTCCAATGGAGTGACCTGACTTCAAAAAAACATAACTAATTCTAGAAAAATCAAAACAAAGTGATTTAAATTGTTACACGAAGCTAACTTAATGATATTTTAGATAAAAATAACTCGTTGACCACGCCTTGACCAGGTCAATGTCAGTAAATGTCTAAAGTTTACTGTTCATCCTGCGTTTTTCCCTTATTCCAACACTTTAGTCTCAACAATTATACTATCCAATCCCAAGCTTTTCTTCATGCTTCTTTAGTCCTCTTCTAACATACCTATGGGATTGGGATTACATGGAAGGGGGTGAGATTTCTGGGGAAATCTCAGTAGCAAATGGAAACCATACAATGTATGCAACTATATGCTTGATGTTACTATGTGTGTACTTAATGATCATGTTTGCATCATGATAACATACATGCTTCCATGTTATTTGATTATAACATATGGCTATAGTATAAAAATAAGCAGAGCATTACTTAATCATACATGCTTCATATCATCAAGGTAAGAAAATATCACATAAAACATCCAAGCAGTATAAGCATACAAGTAGGTAAGTCTACTACCTGGATTGAAGCCTTTCCTTCCAACTCTTAGCCTTATCTCTAAGGTCCCTTCTTTTCATAATTCAGAGCCTATACATAGCATAATAATATCTTTATTATTATCCAGTATAGCTCTACTTAACTCATGCTTAACTAGGGGTGATATCCTTAATCTGACATTCCCCTGGCTTTCTTTCTATCTATGGCTACCTTTATTAATAGAGATATTTCTCTATTCTAACTATTAAGAGCAATCCTCTACTTTATTAGAGAAATGACTGGAATAACTTTCTTATCTCATTTCTAAGCTCTGCCCAGTCCCTAAGCTCCTTGGATTGCTCCTGGCTCCGCTAGAACTCCTTCCTTTCTTTCTCTTCCTTCCTTTCTTTCTCTCTTTCTCTCTTCTTTCTCTTATTTCTTGGCTCTTGGCCGTGCATAACATGAAGGGAGGGGTGGCCTATTTATAGGTAAGTGGAGGTGGAATGAATGGCTTAGATTGAATCATGATGAATGGCCCAGATTGCTTAGTTTCCCCAAGAAGCTTTGCCTGTATCATCACGATGACATTATCCTCCTTGATGACTCGCCATTATGACATCATCCAAGGACACCTCAGGGGGTATGTGGAACATTTGGTGGGGCCCTTGGGACACCTCATCAACTGACTCAGCCTTTCTAAAGAATTCCAGAGCATTTTCCTAGAATGTGCAGCCGAGATTGTGCCACGTGTCCTCTTTACTTTTTCTCCTTTTTCTAATCTCATGACATGTGTCCTTAACTTTTCTTCTTTTCCTATAATATACCATGTGTCACCTTGTGGGTTCCATGAGGACACCTTTTATGCCACCTCATGGTCTAAAGTTATATTTGATCACTTTCCCAGTTAAATCTTTAACCGGGTAACTTTACTTTATGGAAAAGCACTAAAATATTATTTTAATACCTCTTAAAGTCCATAATCCTTGGGCCTACGTTTTTGGGCTCTTGGATTGCTATCTTGGTTTTATAACCAAGCCCAAACACTCTGGTGGCTCGGTTCCCAAGAAACACCTCTTACTTTTCCATTATGCCCATAGGGACTTTTACTATCTTTCCTGAATTTTCACTTTCTTGTAGTTTAGTCCCTAAACATCATTTTTATGCTTTTAGGACTCCTACATAATAGGGCCTGGTGGCCTACCTTTTTCAGGCTACAAATAGGGCTTTTAGGCCTAAAAATTGGGATATGACACCTCTCATGACTCTTGCTATGTTACAAATACTACTCAGATATGATGCCATGAAGAAAGCAAAAAAATAGTTATAGAAAGATGAATGATGGAAGATATGTGGGTAGGTTGTGGAAAGAGTGTTAGGAGAATGTTCGAGTACTGCTTCTTAGCCGTATCAGGTAAAAACTAATCTCCCCTTACGTCTGCAGCTTCCCTCTCCTTTCAAAGCCAGAATGACCTAATAAAAAATGCACAGCTCTACTGATTCTCTTATTTGGTCATGACCTGTGAACACAGAAAAACTTCCCAGAAGAAATGAGGTCACAACCAGTAGATGTTTTGGTCACGACTAAATAGCACAAAAGCTGCCTTCCTTGATTTGATTCTCTTTGTCTTATGATTTCTTTTCTGCTCACATTAGTCCTTGTTCTCTTCTAAAATACCTACAATTCAAAATCAAAACTCAGTGTAAAAGTCTAACTAGTTAGTAAAGAATAACATATGTGTAGTTTAGAGGAGTTAATTTACCATTTTACTCTTAAATCAACATATTGCCAAGCACAATCATGTATTATCACAAAAGCACAATTGTAGGCATAAAATGAACAGTAAAGTTATCACAAAACCCTTAAAATATCACATAAACCATACACAATTTGTGTCTTATCAGTTGTGCTTACAGAAGTGAGTAATCTAATGCTAGATGCTATTAGGGTCTATTAAGTGTCCTACCTGTCTCTGTGGTTGGACAGGCTCTGGAATTAGCCAAGGCACTCTTACCTCTAGTTGCCTCAAGTTTGAAACTGTTGCTACAACCACTGCGGCTATAGTAGCATCCCATTCTTGTTCCTGATGGGGTTGCATGGCCCTCATGTCACGTCTTGCTTTTCCTTATCTGTAGACAATTAATTTTCCCTATCTATAGAAGACTGATAGAGGAAAGAGGTAAGAAAAGGACTATGACATTGAGTAGAATAAAAGCAATGATTAAGATAAGTTTTAAGTCAAAGAAATAGATAAGGTATAAAGTTCTAAAAAAAGGGCTAAATTGCAATTTAGTGAGAGTTTAGGGACTAAGTTGCAATTAATAAAATTTTCAAGGACAATGGTCATTTTGAAAAAGAAATGGACTAAAATAAAAATTCTAGAATTTGCACGGTACAAAATAGAAGTAGATATAAACTTTGGGCCATTAAGTATAATTATAAAAAATTGAGGGTCTAAAGTGTCATTTTTTAAAAGTTTAGGGGTAAAATGATAATTATGGAAAGGTGAGCAGAAAAGGCCCAAAACTACCTAAAAATATTTTTATCCCAAATTTTACTAGTAAATAGAGAAAGAAAACTAGGCCAGGCATATTTTTCAAAATTTTGATTTAAGACCTTAGATATTATATATTAATTTTTAAAGTTTAGAGATTATTACAGGACCTTTTGGATTTCCTAATCAAATCAAATTTGACAAAAAATTCCTATAATTAATATGATAATCTATAAAATTGACAGAATTCAAAAAGGAGTTATATAGAATTTATAATGGAATTTACAGTAGAATAATACATCTGATCAATACTTTTAGATAAGTTTTCTTGGGAATTGAGCCATAAAGGTATTGGACCCATTTAAAGGCCCAAGTTGGCATCCCATAAGCCCAGTAAAATATCTGAATAGTCATGTGGGCCAGTGTCTAGAGAACCCTAAAAAGTACAAAATTACAAAAATACCCCTGTGTTATAATACTGAACAAGAGATTAATTGAGGGTATTTTGGTCACTTGGATAGGCTCAAAATTCCAAGGGAGATACATGAATGATTAATCAAAGTTAGCATATGCCCTCATGAAGTTTAAAGAGGTATAAAATGATAATTATGGCCCTAAGGTTATATAGTGTAAAATGATAAATTAAGGGTATTTCAGTTATTTTTTAAGGGATGGTAAGTAGATAAATACCCATTTAAATAATATCAATGGCATAAAAAATTTGGATATTGGATTTAATATCAGAAAACATATTATGGAATCTAAAAACAATAGAAATATTAAACAGTCTGGTTTTTGTGAAATTTGATCGGGTCGATACTAGATTGGACTAAAATTTTTCCAATCAGATCCTAGCCCTAAATTTTCCAAAACAAGGCCCTAAATGATGTCATAGATTATGTCATAAAGTGGCTTAGTAGGCAAGACAAGTTCAACATTGAATATGGACCATTTGATCAAATAGTGAAAGATTAAATCCTAGCATCCATTTCTACCCAAATTTTTCTATATATACCCCCTCATTTCTGCACATTCACACCAAGTCTTAGGAATCATGGGGAGGTGCTACCAAAATGGAATTCAAGCAAGAAGAAGATGAAAATCAAGTAGTTAAACAAGCAAGGATCCAAGGTAACTATTTAAAGCTTGTTATGTGTACTTTATGGATACAAAATTTCAAAGTCAGATTTGAACATTTAATCAATCAGAATATAGTTCTAAGGTCACTGCCTCATACAAGGTCATACATATGTCATACTTAATTACATACAAAAAAAGTCCTCAAAATGTCATGGCAGAAGTACATTATTCCTCTATCATTATTCCCTTGCCTCTTGATGGCTCAGTCCCTAAATCATTGATCAATTGGAAGAGTGAGATTTTAAAGAAATCCCATTTGCAAGTTACATCAACAAAAATATCAACAAGCATGATTATTATGGAATTAAGCTTAATGCCACAATTTGGGAACTACTTCTATCTCATGCCAACTCAAACACACATCAAGTCAAGACATCACAATGTAAAGAGTAGCATCATTTCAATATCTCAACATCTTTAGCAACCCACAGTCATAGCAAATACATATATAACAATCAAGACAAGTTAATATTAAGGTTGAGTAATCTTACTAGCTTGATCAAGAAATCTTAGCTCTTGTTATTGGCCTTAATTCCTTCTCCCACAAATTTCAAACCCTATTCCAATATGACAAAGGAACACAACCACCAATATACAATCAACTAGCTAAGGTTTAAACAAAAACCCTTGAAATCCTTAATCCTTTAACTTGATTTTTAGGGTTTTGTTTCTACCAACTTAAAACTTATTCTCTTAGGTTATTCCTATATAATTTTTCATATAGAATCCAAATATAAGTTTATATTTTTGAAAATCAAATCCTACCATGAGATTTGATCATTAGCTGAGAGGTACCAAAGGAAAACCTAAATTTCCAATTTTGATTCAAATGCTTTTAAAGCTTGTTTCCTAGGTTTATCCTACACCATTTTTTATTTTAAACACATTTGAATTATCAAAAAAAAATTAGGGCAAATGTCTCAAAGTGGCCAAGAGGGCTTATCAATTTTAATCAAAGGAAATCAAACAATCTTCAAGTAGTACTATTTAAATCAACCACTAATCAATGTCTTCAACTTAGGTTTAATATCAAAATCAAATCTCCCTAGCCCTTATACTTTTTGGCTAACATGCATCCATAGGACCTTTAACTAGCTAAAATCTCAATTAGGAGGTTACAGACATAAACTAACCTTTAATTTGAGATTAAAGATCAAAGTGGCAAGCTCTTCCTCCTCTTGGAAAGTCAAGAATCAAATTGGCAAGAGTTCCCTTCATGTGCCAAAATTACTATAGTGTGTGGAGGAGTGCTATTTATAGACCATGAGATAATTGTTTGCCCTCCAAGTTCATATTAATTACAATGCTTACTTGTCAGATCATATAGCCTCTTGCACTAATTTTCCCAGTTAAAATAATTATAAATATAATTATAATTCAAGACAAAATCCTCACCATTGATAGCTTAGCAAGTGGCACAATCTTGGCCAAGTAGAAAACTAGGGTAATTGTGTGTTATATCAATGCACTTTATACCGGAAGAAATTTCTATTTCATAATTCTAGTATCTTGGGCACTTTAATTAATTTTTATCAGTTCCATAATATATTCCTACTATATTTTTTTTAAAATGATCTTTCATTTATTACCATCATAATTTTATTGATGATAAAATAGAAAAAGCAACTTAGTTCCTATTAACTAAACTTTAATTGAGAATTAATTTCTAGAGTTTTTGAGTTAATAATGTTAGACTCCAATATTTTGATGATGATAATTAATTGAGAAAAGATTTCAAAATAAGTCTTAACTAATGTAGAGAATTTATGATAAGCTTATCGATAAGTTAATCGATAAATCAGAAAGAAATTTTGAAGGAAAATATAATTTTTAAAAAGCGTTTATCAAAGACCTATTCGACAAGGTCTCTTATTGATAAAAACTTCGATAAATCAGTCAAATTTAGCTTATGAAAATTATGAGTCCTTGTTCTCAAATTGAAGTTATTCAAAGAATTATTCCATAAGGGGATTTATCGAAGAAACCTTCGATAAGTATTTCATGGACTCAGCTTTGCGAAAAGAATTTTATGAAAATTTATCAAAAAATGAATTGAACAGAGTATTTATCGATAAGATATTCGATAAATAAAATCAAATTTTCAAAGAAGTCATTCTATTTTCTAAAGTCTATTTTATCGAAAGACTATTCGATAAGGGGATTTGTCAAATAATTCTTTGATAAATAAGAGAAAATTTCTACATCTTCAAAAGCACTAAACTATGATCTTTCACTCTATTTTACTTTTGATAAAATATTAATTCATGTAAACATGTTTTATAAAATCTTATGATCAAAAAATTAAAAGGTTTACCATTTTCAAATTTGATCATTGAAAATATTTTAAAACAGTCTAGATCATTGAGTTTGAGTTTTCTAATAAATAATATTTACAAGTGATCTAATTACTTTCTGCTCAATTTAATCTTCGGAATCTTGAGTCACAAATTTATATAAGATCAAATAAAAGAAAGAGAAGATAAGTTATTTCAAATTGAAATCACTGGAATCTTAATATTGATTAATGCTCTTAATGTGGTTTGATTGTTTGAAATGTTTTGATGATGATTCATTTCTTATAATATTTAATTGATTTATTTGAATCAACTATTATTTGTTTGGTTTTGAAATTGTGAAGAGTAGCTTATCTATGAAAAGATTCAAAGAATAATTCGTTATGCTCTTCTCAATAAATTATTCAATCAGGATAATTATCAAAGAGATCTTCAAGAAGATCTCTATGACAAGTTTAAACTGATATCTAGTTAATAGTCTATGAATGACATTATTGAGATATGAATTGTGTTGATTTGACTGGATAAATAATCTTCATGGATTTATAGCTTATTCATATTTGTTGAAAATATCTTTATAAGCTTTATTCTAAAGTGATATAATTGTTAAAGCTTATGATTTGGTTATCTGATCTGATTTGCTAAATGATATTGATTTTTGATCTTATTTGTTAAAATGATAATATGAACTTGAGTTTCCAAATATTATATAATATATGATTTGAAAAGATCAGAATACTTGAACGTTTGAAAAATAAAAGGATGTTCTTTAGTATTTATCAATAAGCTATTTAAATAGCATATTTATCGAAGAACACTTCAATATGTTTTGAAAGAATATTTTCAAAGAGTTTATTGATAAGGACATTTATCCAATAACTATTCAATAAATCATGAACTATCATTTTATAATTTATTGAAGATTTATAGAATAGAAATCCTTTTTAATAGGCTGATTATTGAAGAATTGCTCGATAAGATTTTAACTGTTTCAAATGTAATTCTTTAACAATTTATCAAAGACCTTTTCGATAAGGGTGTTATTTGATAAACTCTTCGATAAGTCAAGCCATTTTATAAAAAGTATTTTAAACCAGACTTTATCACATTTTGATCAGTTTTAAATCATTTGGAAAAACTTGTGTTAGGATAGGCTGAATCACCCAAGAGGGAGGTGAATTAGGTGTTTGCGAGATTTTAAAATTTTATCGAAACTCTTTTGAAATTTTTTGCAATATGATTAGTGAAATAGATAAGTTTGAAAACTTTGATAAGATAATTGAAATGAGTTGCTAGAAATATAAAGATTTAAAGAATAGAAAAATCACATAGAATAATTATCATGTTCAGTCATTCCTTGACATATGTCTAGTCTTCAGCTCATCACTAAGATTTATAATCCACTATCTCCCCAATATTATAGTAGGCTCTTGGTAGCCTTTACAACCTCAATTTTAACAACTAATTGAGAACCTCCTCAATCCTGAGGTAATACCACTCTCTGGTTGCAGCACTCCCTCTTACAGAGATAAGAGCTAATCCCACCTTGAATACCCGATTATAAGGTTTTCTCTCATATTTGGATAAGGATGATAAAATATGAAACTCTTTCATATAGAAAAAATGATACATATTAATACATGATATTTTTCTCTCTCAAGATATGATGATGGTACATAATGGAGAACAGAGAGTAGGAGGATTTCTCAGTCTAACAAAGTTTTGGCATTATAATGATGTATCCATAGCTCGTCTGTCCATCATCTTAATTTTGAATGCTCTTATATTTTATATATGAAGTTAATTGAATTGTTAGTAGATAAATTCTTGATATATGAAGTGAGGATTGATGCAATAGATTTAAGATTGAAGAGAATGATATGATATTAAGACATCACATGCTCATTTAGTTGAATTCATAGTCGGTAGTTTAAGTAGTTTTTAAAGAAGTAATAATCAACTCATATTATAAACACATCAAGTTCAAATAAAGTTCATATGGCTTTCTTTTGAAAAGTATATTGTATTAATCAATTAACTAATCGATTAATCATCATTAATTCGATCAATATTTCAATTAATGTAGAAAACAAAAAACAAAGCATCACATTGATCAGACTGTTCAACCATATTCAATGTAAATTGATAAGATAAGTTTCTCAAAATATTTATAATGAAAAATGATGAGAGAAACATAAGCATACTTTATATTTGAATCAAGCATATATAACTCAAAGAGTAATGCAAGTAATTTTAGTGTAAATGGAGAAGTATCTTTGAAATATATGAAGCTAATCGAACAACTAATCCATTAATGTAAATTAATTGAATTCTTAGTCGATTAATGTCTCTGGAGGAATTGACATAGAAATATTTTTAAAACATATTAATCAAACAGTCAATCCATTAATGTTAATTAATTGAATCCTTAGTCAATTAGTGTCTCTAGAAGAATTGTTACGAAAGCTTTTTAGAACATATTAATCCAACAATTAATTCATTAATTTAGATTAATTGATTAATCTTTTTTACTGAAGGAAAAACTATTCTAAATAGATTAATCGAATAGGCAGTCACTTAATTAGAATTAATCGATTAAATGACTTATCTTTTCAATTCCAGAGAATAACAACTTTGCTTTAATCGAATGATCAATCGATTAATGGACACTCATTAATCAATTGATTGTTCGATTAATTGATATTAATCGATTAACCAATAAAAACTTAATATAAAATATTTTAGATAATCGATTAACTAATACATTAATTTTGCATTAATCTATTAATACTGTAAATCATTAAAACAACAGTATTGACACAAAAGCAACTTGAATCATTTTTTGTATAATCAAAACATGTAATTAATCAATCTTGTATTAAAAATAGTTTGTACAAGAAATTGAATCACATGCTACTCTAAATAAATTAAGTGTGAATGCAATAACTGAATTTCAAACGTATTGTGACAAGCTTCATTTTCTCCCCAATTTGTTAAAGCTTTAAAATTATTTTCTCAAAAGTATTATAAAACTATTAAACACTTCATTTAACATTTTAACATTACTGAAAACTTTTTGCTTTTTTTCATCATCAAAACATACTTTCCAACAACTTGCTATATACATACATTGATTATATATCTTTTTTAAAGCATATTTTTAATACCATCTACAGGCTAAAACAAGATCAAACGAATAGATTAATAAAGAGCCAAATTTTATCAAATATTGACGTCAGCAATAATGGCTATATTCAACAATGGTTTCTTCAATGCTTTAACAGAATTTCGAATAACTAAGTATAAAAGAAGAAGAAGCAAAATTGAGAAAGCTAAAGAAGTTGGGAGACTTAAAAAGAAAAATAAGAGATGCACATCATGCACTTCAAACATATTCATTAG
The DNA here is from genome assembly GCA_037074615.1 of Leucaena leucocephala. Lineage (NCBI taxonomy): Eukaryota > Viridiplantae > Streptophyta > Magnoliopsida > Fabales > Fabaceae > Leucaena > Leucaena leucocephala. Next base: position 17,121,579 of record CM073515.1, on the reverse strand, counting down.
GTCTCTATTTCACTATGTTTCTCTACTTTGATTCAGAGCATACATATTCTTGTAAGTGAGAAACTTACAGAGTTAAAGTTAAGTGATTATCTATAGAGATAGTTTGTTTGTAACAATTATTTTCTTTTATTTGCTCAAGAGGAGTTCTTGAGTAAAGTGTAACCTTACAAGTGAAAGGGGGAATAAGAGGGTTTCTTATAGGAGATATCTTATAAGTTGTAAGGGGGAGTGAAAGGGTTTCTCACATAAATGTACTGAGGCACCAAGAGCCCACGAAATCTTAGAGATAGGGGAATACTTAGAGGAGCTCTCTAGGGACTGGACATAGGCCAAGTGGATTAGGTCAATCCAATATAAATCTTTCTGTGCAATCTTCCTTACCAACTTCTTCCTTTAGTGATATTTCCTTAAACTTTACTCTTTCAATTCATTCAAATATCTTTAGAGTTTTTAAAATTTTTTAAGATGATATGCATCCCCTCTTGGGTGAAACAACCATTCTAACAAATAAAAGTATCCTGTCTGCTACAATACCTTATATTAATATAAAGGAAACTCTATAGATTTTCTTAGAATTTATTTACCCCTTTTAGGTATTTATTTGGAATTTTCCATAAAATCCATAATTAGCTTAATTAGACTTTGAATTCCTCTAAAATTTAACTAGGGGCATTTTGTGAATAAAAATACTTATACAATGTCCTATAATTCCCAAAGCAGATTATCCCTATTTTTCCTTTAATTTTTGGGGCTCTGAATAATCTTCAATAAATTTAGCATATATTTTCCAAAATTACACAATTTGCCTATAACTTTTAAAAAGTACATTTTACCCTAACTTTAGCTTAACTTCACAATTAGCGTCAACTATGTTAATACTACTCTTATGACCTTAAAAATATAGGATGTAACATTTAGCATGTGAAAGCTTTAGTGAAATTCTTTTAACAATAATGTTGGTCTTTATTTGTTAAGTTTGTCTCTTTTCTAACATGGATAGGTTTGATGAGGGCAGATTGTCATGGTCTGATCCATCAAAATAAAGTTTATTATACCCAACATAATATAGTATAAAGCACAACCCTATCATTCTTCTCGAGGAGCCTTTTATGTGGAAACCTAGCAGATTGGATGTCAAAATCAATGAAAAACCTGAGCAAGGAAAAAAATGGTTTTGGGGTTTTAGAGATTGACGCGATAAAAGTAGGGTGCAAAAAGGTAAATATTTTTGGATTTTTGATTAAGGTGACAATGAGTTGGTTTGTTGAAAACTATATTATGAAACACTATTGATGATGAAAACATATCTATCCTTGCTCTCACATTTAAAATTGAAGTTTAGAAATCACTAAGTCTCAAAGAAAATCTCAATCGATTGATTGAGTCCAGAACCCTAATTTTCCTTAAACCCCTTCGATCAAAGTTAGTTTAAGAACTATTAGTGAACTGTCAGTTTAAGAAATATTAGTGAACTGTCATAAACCACTTAACGTGTAAGTTGAATTTAGATGATGAAAACACCCTTGAATGGTCGTCGATTAAAAACCCTAGATTTCACGTAATTGAATTAATTAATAATGATAGCTAATAATAACCCAACTTTCTTAAAATTAAAACTGAAATATTCTATTAAAAAGCAAATGTTCAAATCATCCAAATTTGATTACAAAGTCTAATCTGAGAATGATCAATCGATATTCAAAACTAGCTCATAAAATAAAAATCCAAGATCTAGCAGCAATCATAACATGAGAAGATGCAAATTAGAACAGTAAAAACTCTCTGTTTTAGTTCATGAGCTCAAGGTATCAGATCCATCACCAAGAGACTAAAGGTTTAGCCTATCATGACTCATGTTGTATTGCAATCGCTGTTCAGATAATATGCCATGAAGAAACAATGAGAAGATGGTAGATTGATGGTGTAGAGAGGTGGAGAAATCTGTGGATAGGTGTAAACAATGGAAGATATGGAGAAAGTGATCAGAGAGCGCTAGAGTACTACTTCTTAGCCTAATCAAGTCAAAAACCAGCCTCCCTGTTGACGGCAGCCTTCTCCTTTTATTTCTGTATAACCTAATTCAAAACGTGTAATTTCAACGATTTCGTATTTTAGTCACGACCAAATCCATGTTTTAGTTATGACCTATAAACACAGAGAGAATTCTAGAAGAATCAAGGTCACGACCAGCGGACTCTTTGATCGCGACTAAAATATGCAGGAGCGTGATTTCACTTTTATTGACTTGGGATTTCTTTCCTATTCCTTGTTCTCCTCCAAAATACCTATAATTCAACATAAAAGCTCACTGTAAAAGTCCAAATCAGTAAATAACATAATATATGCAGTTTGGAAGAGTTAATTTACCATTTTACCCTTTAATTAGCACATTGTCACGCATAATTATATATTACCACAAAAGTACAATTTAAGGCATAAAATGAATGGTAAAGTTGTTATAAAGCTCTTAAAAGTGTCACAGAGACCATATATAAAATGTGTCTTATCAAGGTTCAATGATTTGAAAAGTCCTTTTTTACTATCCATGATAGTCTAGTATTATGTGAGTGGATAGTTCATGTTATTGTTAAATTTTTAAATTATCTATGATAATCCTTTCAAATTGTGACTTTTGCCCTTTTTTATCATGTCCTACGTGGCGAATTTGACAAGAACAAAACATAAACTAAAGGAGTCATGCCATGGTTACAAGTACTGCTGACCTTTATGCCTCCCAAGCCTTCCCTACTGAGCCTCCCCTGCTGCTCTCACCTAAAAAGATATATGTAATAGGGGTGAGGCCATTGTCTCAATAACATGAATTCCTATCCCTTACTGATGAGACCTATTTCTAGCATGTATTTCCATATTAGGTATGGTTTTTTTAGAGGATAATTGGGCTTAAATTGCATATTCTATGATTCTTTTGTGTAATAGGTCCTTACTTGTTAATTTACAGTAAAGGGCATCTAGATCATTTATTGATAATTTTCAATTCAATTTATTTCCAAGATATTGGGATTATGAAGGTTTAATTTTGATTGTAGGAAATTTAGAAGTTAATTGGAGTTGGAGACGAATTTAAAAAATGCCAGGACGAGGTAATAGCTACAAAAGGACCAAGGAATTAACAAGAAGGGGCCAAATTCATGTCAAGAAATGACCAAAGGCCAAAACTCAATGTTTCACTAAAAATGCACTTTTACTTTTAGTGTAGTAAACGAACCCGCCACTATTATGTTAAAGATTCAATTTTTGACCCAATTCTCACTTAAACCTGACCCAACTCACCCTAATAACATAGGTTTTATTCCCAAACTAGCTACTATTCATGGCATTCATCTAATACTCATTCCACCAAGTTCTCTCTCAATTCCAACCCCTAGTTACTCCATATCTTGACCATTTCTTCTACTTTCCTTCAAGCTCCCTCCATGGATTCAGTTTTGCATCTAAGATTTTGTGTGGCAGTAGTGACCATGCATGGCTAGGCACTTCTTAGGATCTCTTGAATAGGCTAAAATTGGCTACAAGATTTAGATCTTCAATAGGAAGTTACTCTTTTTCCATTAGAGCTCTTAGGATATTCTATATGTTTATTTGGGGGTTTTGTAATGAAAGTCCAAATTTGATGTATAGTTGTGACCTATTGATCCTTATGTTGATTTAGGATTTTATCGTGTTGATGGATTGGTTGATGTATTAAGTACTTTATCTATATATGTTTATTTGTGTTTCTTTTGAGCTATGTGATATTGAGCTACTAAATTTAGTTATAAGTTTGATGATTCTATTGGTGAAGCTTGAAATAAGATGCAAGATGTTAGCTTTATTGTGATTTTGCCTCTTTGGTGTTGAGTGTGTAGCATGATAATGTTAGGTGTATTCCATTAAATAAGCTTTTCTAAAAGGAACAATGCTCTTTAACCAATACATTCATACATGTTGCCATAGAGTTTAGTTCTAGGGTTAAGCACCCCTGATTAAGTGAAGAGTCCTTGTGATGTTAAGCCCATTAAAATTGAGTGTCCTTGAGAGAAATCTCAAGTGAATCTTTCAATAAGAGCATAATCTCACTTTAAACCTCATCTTGATTAGGCTTATTTGATATTTGAGAGGTTTGAGTTGAGTATCATGATCATGAGCATTAATTCAATAATTGAACTTGAAATGGAAAGAATTCTATTGAGCAAACTCTATTCCAACTAAATTCCCCAATTGAATCATCCTATGTTTTAGCCATTGGAAACCCAACCAAGAGAGCCAATCCATTTCCATCCTTATTCCCAAAAATTCAAAAATATATTTACTTTCCATTGCATTATTTTCAAAATAAATTTCATAGAGCCCATGTTTATATTGATTTCAATTGCATTTAGTTTATATAGTAGTTTATAAGGCTCCTCAAGAGAGATGAACCGAGGTTGTGGCTTGCTACAACATTGAAAAATATAAATTTTTGTATTTAACCCCCAAAGCCTATGAGACAAGAAGGTTCAATCACTTACCTACTGGTACCCATATGAGGTGTTAGGTAGAACTAATAATTAAAAACTAGTCAATCGTCACAGCATAGCATCATACATATCAATAAGCATCATAATCATAATCATAATTATAGAACAAATACAATAGTAATAAATCATTATTAGTTATTATTGTTCATTTGTCTCCTTATATCCTCCTTATAACTGTCAACTTCAACCCAGAGGCTATATGCTGCTATCCACATCATCACTAACCCGCATAAGCTTCCTACAAGTGTGATAAAGACTAGTCAAAGTCAACAAAGTACACTAGGTCTACGAGTTCCTCCAAAAAAGGGGTATGATGTCCCAATGGGTATACTGTCCAAAATTCTATCAAGTATGATGCCCTCGGGGTATACTGCCCCTAGATACATTTGAAGTGTCACAAATGAGAGTATAATACCCTCTCAAAGAGGTCAACCATAGCGCACTATGGAGGCAACCATGTGGTTAGATGCCAATCACAACAAATCTCCCAAATATCATTATCACATCATAACTATTATATAATCATTATCATAGGTCTTCGATGTCTCACCACATGTACATTTTATAGAATTCAGTAATCACAACATGCATACGTCTTATCGAATGATTCTAGGGTAAGGTCACCACTTAACGTCAAATTCCTATGGCTTAACTCATGCTCATGTCAATCATATTATCTTAAGGTCATACTAAAAGTAATAGCACAAGGCATCATCATGTATCACAAGCATAACAAAACAAAAAAACACAAAAACAATCAGTTGGATTGCTTGTCACGGTGAGAAGTCTTAATACGTCAAAAATATGAAATTCAAACATTTAGATTCTCTATCTAGTCCTAGTTTATTTATCATATTATTATCCCACAAGCCTAGCCCTAGGTTCCAACAATTATTTCCATCACTCCTAACAAGTTATTCTATGCCAAATCATTTAAAGTATATCATAAAGGGTTTCATTTACTCTAAAGCCTTAAAGACGCAACAATAGATAAAATATGTAAGAATCCACGTTATCTCTTTATCGTTCTTTTATCAAATTGCTGCTCTATGATACTTCTAGAGCATCCCAAACCACTGCTATAGCCAAGCTCAAATGTCTAACCCAAAATCTAATAGTTGAAATCGACTAATTGAATGTCAGGAGGCTGCTATCCAAAATTTAGCCCAAACACAAATCGTAATTTCCACCCTTGATATAACAAATAGGATGTCCTAAATGTGATGACAAAGCTTGCCCGATCCAATGGTTAACGAAGCTAAAAATGCAACTTTACCAAAACCGTGTGTCTTTAACCTCTAGAATTCTCCTAGGCTCCAAAAACACACAAAAAGATTATACTATGAGCTCGCAGCTTTAATTAAGTTCATACCCGAAAGGAGTCTTACCTTTTCCTTGGAACCTTCTATTTATAGGCTCCCTAGCACATCTATATTTCTATTCTAGTCAATGTGGGACTTCATGTGCATAGGTTGCACCCCACTTCTTCCCTCCAAGTGATCAATGTGGGATTTTTACCTTCACTTTGAGTTTTTTCTTTCTTTATTTATTGATTCCTTTCACTAGATACTAAAATTACCTCTATTTATAGGCTCCCTAGCACATCTATATTTATATTCTAGTCAATGTGGGACTCATGTGCATAGGTTGTACCCCACTTCTTCCCTCCAAGTGATCAATGTGGGATTTTTACCTCCACTTTGAGTTTTTTCTTTCTTTATTTATTGATTCCTTTCACTAGTATACTAAAATTACCTCATGTATATTTAATTTTCTCTAAGAATTACAGGCTTATAGACCTTGAAATCCTCAACCTCCACATTAAATTTTAGGATAAAAATCTAGGATGTTACAATTATGCTAATGAGATTCCCTCAAATCTCATACCAATTCCTAACCATTCAAGGTAAAACGAACAATCAAGAGCAAGAAGAATTTCAAGAAGGTGGTGACAGTTAATGTGAGACCTATGTCCCAAATTGCATATAAAAATGAACTTCCTATGGAATTGTTTTGTTAGAAGTTGGAAAATGTATAAACAATCCCCCATACCATGTAAATTCATTATGTGGCCTTGTAAAGTTTAATTGACATGTTAAACAATCCCCCGTACCACGTAAATTCATTATGTGGCCTTGGAAAGTTTAACTGACATGTTAAGATGGATAATAACCAATTGGGAGTCATAGACTAGTCTTGAAACTATGAATTTATAACATACACATGACTTCCTAGTTTGAGCTCTTTTCACTTGTTTGGTTTGATAATGAATAATAAATTATGTCCAATGCTCATGAGAATTGGTACGTGCAAAGTAAATATGTGTAGCTTTCCAACAAGTTCTAAATCAGATCAATTGGATGCATATATAACAGAGAGTAATGAATTGGTACAATTTCTATCCAAGAAACAGAGCAAATCCAGAATCGTAGTAAACTGTATTGATTGTAACATTATATTTTTCCCATGTAAAGGACTTCAATTGCTTTCCAAATAATTTTAGAGCACCCACATACGCTTTTTTCTATAATTAGTTATAATTTTTTAAAATTGAATCAAATATGTAAATTCCAAATTAATAGTAACCAATGATAAAAATGCAAGTTTCAATTTATGGGTTTTATTAATGATATGTCTGAACCCTAGTGCTTTTGGATATGTAATAAAGGTGTCAAAATTAAGGATGTGACAAAAAACCTTTTTCCTCCTTTTCAAATGCATGTTTTCATTATACTTAGCTAGCGTAGGACTCCAATAAAGGCTCTTCAAAGTGAAACAATCAGAGTTGTGCTTAACTGCACTACTTAGAATTAAATTTTGTATTAAGACTAGCAACAAAGGTCCTTCACAATCATCATACTCCCAATCATTTTTATTAAATCAATTTAAACATACCAAATGAATTTCATGATTCCAAACATATCATAACATTTTATTTGTTCCCAAATCACTTCCAAAAACTAAAAGAAGGTCTACAAGTTTTAATTTCACAATTAAGCTAAAAGGACCCTTTTCAAGTAAGAATTTTGAGTACTAACGGTGACTCAAATTAAGTCCAAACACTATAAAAATTTAAACATGAGATCCTCTTTACCTAAAGTTTTTAACTAAAATAATTTCTTAGATAAACACTGTCTATATTGCTCATACCAAACATACCCCCAAAATTTGCAATAATTTTTTCCTCAATGAAAAAACAACCTAAACTTGTAATTTAACGACACGGTCAACTTCTGACAAGTCATTTTAAGTTACCCATGACAAATTATCTAAGTTTCGAGCAAGAATTTATTCTAAAAATTGAAAACCTTTTCTTACACATACAGCTCAATCCCAACATACCTAAATGTAAAATGTCAACAAACTAAATTGATTAAAATTAAGTACTCACTTATCTCTGTAATCCTACGGTTCTCTATTGTCGAAATTCAACAAAACAGACTTGAGGAATTTATTTTGTTTCCCTCTTCTGTCATCAACGAACAATAAACAAGCGAATAACCAAGTAAAAGTGAATCTCAAATCTCGTATGTATTATACTCAATTCCAGCCAATTCATATCACACACCAAATATATATAAGATATCTCTTCAAGACAAAAAGAATCACCCACCCACACAAACAGCGCAAATCGATTGAATCAAACATTATCAGTGTTGTCTGGCTTTGAATGGTGAGATGGAGGAGGAGGGACAGAATTTGGAGGAGGATTGGGCACACCAAACACTTGAGGATTCGTCTTTATGTCTTGTCTTCCTCTGTATCTTCCCAAGAAGTAGCATCCAAAACCCAGAATTAAACAGAAGAGAATCAGAGGCAGAGATATCACCACCACCATACCCATCTTTGCCGAGCTTTAATTGATCGATTAAGCAACTCACAGAAGAAGAAGAAGAAGAAGAAGAAGAAGAAGAAGAAGAAGATGAAGATGAAGATGAAGAAGAAGAATGTGATCTCGAATATGTACTCTGCACAGAAAACAGAGCAACCTTAGGTATATATGTATATAGAAGACGATTCTTGCTGAGACAGCTTTTGTGGCTGTAAGGTTTCAGATTCTGTCGTTTTAAGAGAAGATGAAGGTGGGGACGACGAACTTAACGTTCAAGTTTTAACGGTCACTAGTTGTGGGCCCCACCACATTAGATGGCATTCTTCCCACTGTTCTGCTTTGGATCAGGCGTTGGCACGTGTACTTTAGGATTCTCACAAATAGGTTTTTCAATGACAGATATTTATTGTCATTCTTTTTTTTGTTACAATATTGTCATTATTTTATTAGAACTCAAAGTAGCATAATGCTGGCGGTTCAGCTTTTTTTTTTTTGTCTTCTACTTTCTTTCTTTTTTTTTATTTTTTCTCCCAGTTTTTTTTCTCAGACTATAATAATATTTTTTATCTCCCCAATATATTTTTATCTTTTCCCGATTTTATTATCATACTTTATAAAAAATAGGAAAAATTAATTGTCAGTTATTATAATTTCAGGTCCCTCACTTTCTTTTGTTCGATTGGGGTCCTTAACATTTGATCCATTATATAGTTATTCATCTCTTAATACAAACCTATTGTTACTAATATTAAAGAATGAGATGTCTATAACTCTTAATTTTTAAGATTTATTTTTTTAATATTTTTAATTTTATGACTTGCTCAATGAATTATTTAGAAAAATTTCTTATTATAAATGTCATTATGTTATTATTTATTTCATCATAATCTTTATATTATCTTTAAGGGTTAGAGAGACCTATAAATAGAAACTATGTATAAAGTATATGTAAGATAAAAAAGACGTACATTTGAATAAAAAATACTGCCTTTATCTCTATCATAATTCTTATTTTGTCAATTCTCTTTTATACTATCGTATTTTCTTATTTTTATAATACTTTATCAACACAAGTTCGCTACAAAAATCTAAAATATGAATTTCTTATAGATTTATGTGTTATTATGTTATGGATAATGGTTTTGTATATTAGTTTTCCTTTTCCAATTATCCCCTACTCAATTATTATTTGCTATTTTAATTTCTTGTATCTTTACAAAATATTATGTTATTTCTTTTATGTTATTTATTCTATTATTTATTTTTCTATACATTTTAATTTGAGGTATAAGTTACTTATAGATTAACATATTGCACACATAGCTTGATATATGAGTTCCAATCATATTGTCATTTTTTGCTTTCCTTGGTTATTCATATTGTCATGGGTTTCCTTATTGCAACGCACAACAATCATATTTATATTATTTTTCTTTGAGATGTATTATGTAATTGTATGTGATTTATATTATTATGGGTTTATTTGTTATTTATATTTGATTATGAGATTTAATTTATTTTGTCCAATATTATTCTTGTCATGATTTAAATTGCTGCATATATTTCTATTTATTTATATTGTTTAAATTATTTTATTTATTTACATTGCTAATTCCCCCTCTCTCTATATATTAATTTATATTTTAATAGATTTATTTATTCTTTTTATATTTTGTCTCTCTCTATTTTGATATTATAATTTTGTATTATTAAATAGCTAGCAGCCATAATACTTTTGTGATAAATGACCAGAAGTCATATTACTTTTAATAACAATCTTTGATAGAAGACCATCTTGTGGTTCTTATATATAACATTATGACTAAAATGTTATAACAATTTAATGATATAATGACTAAAATATAAAAACCCCAAAAGCTAATGACTGAAAACTTGATGATGTGCTATTGAAAGTAAGAGAATATAGCTATGAGGGTGATAATCCTATAAAAAAAATATTACAAGATTATAAGAGTGATAATCCTATGAGGAAAATATTATAAGATGACTAGAAGTCATATAAATAAAAAAGTGTTATAATATAACTAAAAGTCTATGGACAAAAAAGTAAATGTTAAAATGTGACTCGAAGTCATATAGACAAATTTATATCAATTCATTGAAATTAAATATTAAAATTGGTGAAGATACCAACAAGATAATGAGATTTTATAGAAAATATCAAAAGTAATTGTAACTCCCAATGCAATAAGTTATAGAGAAAAATGATAAAAAAATAATTATAAGCCTTGAAGTTATATAATTTTTAATTCTTATTATTACTTTAATTTATTGTGATTAATTTCTGAAAGATAAGTTTATTTTAAGTATTTGATTGATATTATGATATTTGTAACTATTCCAAGAATAATATGAAATCAAATAAACTAAATTGTGTTATCAAGTGACATGTGATATTGTTAATGTTATAAACTTTCTCCTAATTTTTATTTTCGAGGTAACTAAATCTATTTTACTTGTTTCAACTATACTTGTGTTATCTATTGGTTAAAAATATATGAAACTACAAGAAAATTGTAAGAATGGTATATGGAATTAATTAAAATGACCAAAAAGTAGTTATTGGTTATATTGTGAATATAATATATGATGCCAATTTATCTATAAATTTAAATATATGAAGTGTGAATATTGTTTGTATAAGTCTATATATTAATTATGATATGATGCATGCATGTATTGAAATTACATTATAGTATTGTGTGACATTTAAAAAGGAAAGAAAATATCTATATCCATCTAAATTAGGAAAATTGAAACTTATTTTTATGAGAAAATTTATCAAACATGAGTGATTTATCTATCTATTCACTATATAGTTGTGCATTCATTGAAAAATGTCAATAATTTTTTATTTCATATCAATTAGTAGATCTATTCAAACATTTATTGTGTTTAGCTAATATATATATATATATATAAGAAATTGATCTCACAAATCATGAAAGTAAAACAATTTAGATTCCATATGTATGCTTTGCTAAAGAAAGAGAAGATTATAAATTAAATAAGTGATAGAGAATAAATTTAATAATAGACTATTTGATGTGTATTTTAAATACGTCATACTTTTGGAATTAAATCATAGTACTCATAGGGATGATCATATTGATCATATTGCTTCTTAAAGTGATAATATAATTAATCATATTTTTCTTTAGGATGTTATTTAAAAAAATTAAGAAGGGAAAAGACAATTTAGTGTGAGTGCAAAATATTCTTTTAATGAGAATATGAATGTCTCTTCAATGCTTCATAATATTCATAATATACTATTTTACATTCATGAGCATTAACTTTGAATGTAATTAGAATTTTAAAGGGGAAGGTAAACCTATAATATTTTGTATCAGCTTTATTATGGTTATTGTACTTTAATGGTGATATTATTTCCTTATAATGATCCAAAATATTTGGAAAATGGGTCAAAAAGCTATGGGCATGAGGAGAAAATTTGTAGAAGTAAATGTTTTACACTTTTATGTTACCGTAGAATATTTCAATAGATATTATTATATTATTTTTATTAGTAATATATTACAATTGATAAATTTATTTATTTATTTATTTATTTATTTTTAGTTTGGAGATTTTATTATTCTGGCTAATGAGCAGCATATTAAAATTAAATTGGTTTTAATTTGTCTGGGAGAGAATGAAATTGAGTTTTGATTTTAGAGATCAAATTCCCATAGTTATGAGATTATTTTTGGCTTGGACGATGACTTTATGAATAATAAATTAATAAATATTTCATAAATACTCTTAGATATAAAAGTATATACTTAATATACTTTCTCACAAAGACACAAAGCTCAATTAATCTCATAAAAATATATGCCATATTGAAATTTTCATGATTTTAAATCAATCATATGTTATAAAAATGATGAAGTTTATTATTGGTTACAATAATTTAGAAGTTTATTGATCAAATAAATATATTATTTCATAATTTGTTTAATCATCATAGATGATGTAGCAAATTATTGAAAATGATATATTGATATCTATTGAAGAATTAGAATATTTTTCATAAATAACTAATATATTAGATGATTCAATAATTCTTATGTGCTACTTGTTCTCAAATAAAATCTTACTAGTTATGATTTATAGAATGGATATTTACATTTCTAAAAATATATGAAATTTATATATATGGGCCTATTCAAAAAGCATATAAACTATACAAGTATTCAATAAATTTGATAAATACATCTATAAGATGGTTACATGTGTGATTATTGTGAGTTTTAACCAAAAGTTTGTAAGATTATTTAAATAAATTATTATATTGAGTATACAATTTCTAGAATATATGATCCTAAAATATTCTTTAATGCTAATGAGATTATATATTAGCAAAATTATTTATTAACGCCTCCATGAGTAGCTGGATCAATGCGTATGAGAACCAAATTTTTATTTCAGTGTTAACATATTTTATTTAATATATTACAATACAAATTAAGCCAATAAAATTCTCCCAATAAAATTAGCTTTTGGTCAGGATTCAATATTTTTTAATGTACAATGCTTATTTATATGGATCCACCACAATGCCTATAGATGGATATTAAAAGAAAGTTGGGGTAAATGTTGAGTAAGAAATTCCTTCTTCTTATTTGTCCTAAATGAAACACAAGAATATTTATAAAGGAAACAAATAGATTTAGGAGACTTATACTACATGATTAGTTCATTGTTATAAGACAAAGTTTTCCTAATATGAGGGGGAGAAATAGAGTAGCTAGAAAATAAGAACACAAGGAATATATTATTACTATCAAATGCAAAATCTTCAAATATAGTAGTATGAACCAGAAGTTCATAAAATATTACAAAATATATGTCATATATGTTTATTGACCTAAATGAGGATTATCAAATCTCATATTCCAACTAAAAATGCTCCGATTAGTATAAATAAAGTGAAACATATTTAAAGTATGAAAGGCTAATTGATTCCAAATATAATATTAGAAATATTGGAGCATATAATTAAAATTATCATATTAAGGAGACATTTAGTTCAGAAAGTGTCAAGACATAACTATCTCGTAAAAACTTCAAAAAAGGTTATGAAATGTAATAAATAGATCTCAATTAGTTATGTCAAAATAAGAAAAATAGAACAAAAAAGATAAAGTTATCGAAAACAGTTTTGATAATGATATCACGTGATCAAATGAAGATATTGTATATAGATATGTTATATGAAATAGATAGAAAATATGTTTGGCTAAAAGGAAAAGTAAAAGCAAAGAAGCAATGAAAATATAATTATATTATTTAAATATGTGAAAATTATAAACATCCAGTCCAAACATATGAAATATAAAGTTATTACGGAATATATAAATATTTATGTGAAAATAAAAAAATTTCACAAAAGCTAATGATGAATATGATAAGGAATATTATTTTGTGGTAGATACAATAATTTTTGCATATATTACTAGTTTAACAGTATATGGAAATAAAATATGCGTCTATTAGATATTGTTATAGCCTATACATATGACTTACTAAATAATAAAATTTATATGATAATCTTTTAAGATTTAAAATGGCTGAAGCATATAAAAAAACATCTAAAGTTAAATATCCATTAGTTTACAATCTTTGGATTTTTCTATGACTATTTTATCTATAAAAATATATTAAATTTAATGGACCAAAAGTTCTATATATTTATTCTATTATTTACCTATTGTGTTGATATTGTATATTGTAATTATTAAAAAAAATTAAGTTCCTATAAGTACATAGATAGAGATAATGAAATTGATATTTGAGATGATAGTTCTACACAATATTATATGAGATCATTTTGTTCTGAATAAATTGAATATGTGAATGCAAGATATGGTGACTTTTAGGATAATTTTTCTATTATATTCATAATGCATAAGGCAGATAAAGAGTATATTGATAATTTAATATATCCAGAAGATATGTTAGAGAAATATATGATGACAATACATCATGTATGATTCGACTAAAAGAAAGATATGCTTAAAAATATATTGAAAATCGTCTACTTGAAAAAATAGTGCACTCTAGTGAGAAAGAGATGTTGAAAGGTCGATGTTATTAATAGCGGGATAAAAAATTATTATTATCAGGGGAGTAAAAATTATGTTACACTTTTTCTTCTTTTACTAAGGTTTTATCCCGCTGTGTTTTCTTGGTAAGGATTTTAATAAGACAGCTTTAATATATATTGTATACTCTTTTTCTTTCACTAGGTTTTTGTCCTACTAAGGTTTTAACGAGGCACAATATTGGTTATATCATCTAAGGGGGAGTGTTATGAATATTGAAGAATAAATGTCTATAACCCCCAACCCTTATAATTCATTTTCTCTTAATATCCTTAATTTTATAACCTCCTCAATGAATTGATTGGATGAGTTTTTTATTATAAATGTTATTATGTTACGATTTATTTCATTGTAACCTTTGCATTAGCTTTATGGGTTAGAGAAGCCTATAAATAGAAGTCATATATAAAGCATATGTAAAATAAAAAAGTTATGTGTGAATGAGAAATACTCCCTTACTCTCTCTCTCTTAATTCTTATTTTGTCAATCCTCTTTTATACACTCGTATTATCTTATTTTTATAATACCTATTAATTTATAAAAATTTCAGACTTTATGCACTTTTTTTAAAAAAAATATGACACTCGCACATTGCTAAAAATAAAATTTTATAAAATCTACAAATAAAATTACCGGATCAAATAATAACTCAATTCAAATAAAATAAACTAAATATACCTTATTCAAAATTTAAAGTAAACTATAAGAAGTAAGAGCCAGAGAATTAATTTTTCAAAAAAAAAACATAACACTAACTAATTTATAATTAACTGTTATTAATATAAACTGTACGTTTTTTTATATATACTATCTGTTAAGTTTCACATTTTCTATCTCCACCTATCAGCTTTATATACTCATCCAAACTTCTCTTTCTAAATCTATAGGGAAAATGTAAATATAGCGGACAACATTTTGTTCACAATTTATATAATATTTAATATCATGATTTTATTTTTCATATGCATTTAATATACTAATATTATTTATAGTATAATTTTACCTATAATCTTTTTAATTTAGTACATTTCTTGGTACTTGAGAAATAAGATTATGTATAAAATTGTACCAAATTAAAAAAATTATGAGTAAAATTACACTAAATTTAAAATATTATGGGTAAAATTATAATACAAATAAGATTATGATACTAAAAGTATATAAAAAATAAGATCAAAATATTATATATTATATAAGCCTAGATTCTTCCTTAACATTATTCTCATCCCAATTTCTGAAACAATTATTCCCATTCCATCTGCATTTTATCTTTGGCTAATACAATCTCTCTTTAAGTGAGTTTGGTGTGAGGAAGGAGAGGGATTTTGCCTATTTTTCCTTATTAGACACCATAAAATGTTTAGGAGGGGAGGGCAAATTTTTTAAGATTTTTCTCCCCTCCTAACCCTCCTTTCCAAAATTATAAGATAGAGAAAAATTAAAATTGTCTTATCTTGACTATTATATCTATAAATATTTTTTTAATATCCCTAAAATATATTTTTCTCATCTCACAGTTACTATATAAAAATATCTTATCTCCCTTCTCCTCCTCAATCAAATAATATAATATTAAAATACCCCATTTTCCTTCCTCTATATTGAGCCAAATACACCTTTAAGTTTGCACAAATTTTAATTTTTGTTCTTCAAATTTCAAACCATAGGTTTTCATTTCCTCAAAGGATAAAATAGTCTAATTTTTATTAAATTATAAGGACTAATGTTTTAGATAAAAATAAATTTAAAAGACAAAAACTCATAGTTTAAAATTTAAGAAACTAAAATTAAAATGAAATGAAATTTGATGATATCCCTATTAAATTTGAGACTCCATTAGGGGTCCTGTGGCTCATTTTGCTGCTGTTCGAGTTATATTGTAGCTCATATGGTTAAGGGTTGAAACCCCCCTCATCGCAATTTCTCAGTCAGTAATTCCCCATTCCGTTTGCATTTTATCTTCGTATCAGTTCTTACGAGTCACTGACCCACCAGATAATAATTTCAAAAGCGCAAGACTGCTTTTTGTCTTATATTTAGCCACAACAAATACAAAATATAACATTAACATCTATAATAAGTGGAATACACAAATCCCACTTAATTAGGGTTGAAATATGGAAACAAAGAAGCTGTGACATTTTATTTACCTTGGATTGCATATAATAAAGTATCATCATTGTCTCTACTGTTCCTGTGAAACTCGTATACTTTGATATTCTCAATGAAAAAATTACAATGTTGGACACTAAAAGGAAATGTTACAAAGAGAAACTTACCTATATTCTATATATATATATATATATCCTTGAAAGAATCGAATTTGTAAGGTATATGTCATATCATCTTCTCAAATTTGTCAAGCTTCTGTATCCTTCGCATAGACCTGAAGAATAGTATCATAAAAACACCTGCATGACAAAGTGATGCTGATCAGACACATGAAAGGGGGGGAAAATTGAAGACTCAAACAAGATTAAGGATATGGATAATCTCAATGTCTTCGGATATTAAACTTCGACAGTCACTAAGGGGTAGTAGAATAAGATTTCTCACGCGAGTAGGAGGTCTCAAGTTCGATTCCACTTATAACCTCCAACTGCCCCTCTAATTCATAAAAAAAAAATTGCAGAGACTAAGCGCATGAGACCCGCTTAAATTGGTATTCAGATACTCTGCAAAACAACAAACCAATGCTGGCTGTTCGATCTCCGCTGTGCAGGCTCTGCACAACGCCCCAGATGTGCAGAGTAACTGAGCTCATAAATTGTGGCCCCACTTAAAAAGATGGAGCTCAAAATTCCTGTGGATCCTTCCCATTTGTCCCCATCTTATATTAATATTGTCAATTTTCCAATCCAAATAAAAAAAACAGAGAGGATGAACATCTTGTTATAGAAGCGTTATGATGTATAGTAACCTGCACCAATGAATGATCCATTTCCAATTGGGATATTGCCTTGGCTGGTCAAGATGACGCCGAGATTTAGCAACGTTCCTCCCAATACTGTATACATAGTTGCCATTTGCAATACTGTTGCTTTTCGAGCAGCTCTTTCAGACTGGGAAATCGAGTCACAAATAAATTGAGATGAGAATTTGTAAGCAAAATAGTGGCATCTTAGCATATTATTTCAATCAAGGGGAAAATGTGACATTCCATGCCTTTTAAGGCCTGAGTAATGCTTACAAACCCAACTCACATAACTGGTTTAGCTAAAGAACGGTCCGCCCAACTGATCTGGTTCTATAATTATACTATATTGCAGTTTACCATCTTTTTTTTATTTTTTATTTTTACTCAGGTCTCAACCCTGTTTGACCCAACAGGTAAACAAATAAAATGTCGATCTGGCACAATTTACCCATGATGAACAGTTCATTTCTTTAACAAGTAATTCTTTTTATTTAATTAACAACTTTTTTCATAACTTCATATGTATGTGTTGACACATTAGAACACAGTATGTTGTGCTAAATTTGTTTTTATGATTATATTTGACCTCCTTAGTTCACTGTTCTGTAACCAGTCGCGTTTGAATAAAATTTTAAAAAAAAAAAATTACCTCAAGTACCCGGACACGGAGTTTCAGATCCCCGGCCTCAAGTTGCTTCACAAACTCCTCTATTCTCTGTACTCTGTACGGCATTGACATGGTCGAGGATCTTGCCTAACATAGTTCCAAGGAACACAATGGAATAAGTTGATTGATTATAGCATCATTGAATAATTGCTTTTCAAAAATTTTCTTGTGTCAAGGAATATCATCTGGACCATAAAAAACAAAAACAACTACGGAGTTTCAGATGCTGTTTCATACATCATCTGCTTGTTTCCTTATTTGCTCCACTAGTTGTGGCCCTGTCTGCTGCTTTTGCCTTATATCTAAAAGTTCCTGTGCAAATTGACATTTATAATTAATATCAACTATAATAAAGTAAACCGCAATAGCTGTAAATCATGATCATCGTAGCTTATTACTTGGACTTCATGTTACATGGAAACCCACTTAGTTAGAGCTGCAACACAATATAATGGTAAAAAAAAAACAAACAGTTAACACATTATGAGAAAACTATTCCCATAGACAATACGAACCTGAGCATAAGGGGCAGCAATCTTCACAAAAGAGAAGTCTGGATTGAGTATGTAACCTATGCCTGTTAGAAAAGGAAAAAGCAGTTGAAAAAAGGAAAGAAGAAAGGGCGGAAAAGAAAAGGTAGTGAGTCAAATCATATTCTTTAATTCCTACGTTTGCTATTTGACTACACTGACTGAATAAAATTTTCTGAAAGCAAAAGGCAGAGGCACACCTTCAAGAGTTGAGAAGGCCCTGATAACAAAGGTGAAGGTGGATGGAAATCGGAAAGGTTGATCTTGAGCTATAGCAAATAAATCCTGCCACAAAAAGCCACAGTTAACAAACTGCCATCAAAAGGGAAAATACAAAAAAACCCCTTTGAATTTTGAGCAAACACCCTCATCAACTTAAAAATAGGAAAATAAACCCCATAATTAGAAACTTTTGTTTTGACGAACCAAACATAGAAGCTGTCTTCTTTAAAAATAACAGCATGGTTATGTTTAGTTAGGTATTCAATACAATCTATGCTCTTAGTTCGGATTTTTTGAATTGTAATTATATTTTTGGGGTGTTCAATAATTTTTTTTATAAAACACACGTGCGTATCTTAGAAGTATTGTATCCTATATTTTTCAAAAATGGAAATATCAATGTATTGGATACGTTCATGTATCGTATATGTGCATTATATAGCATGTCACGAATGACAGTCCGATGTAGCATTGTCATCAACCAAGTATCTGAAAACTGAACAAAAGGATCAGAATCCTAACGGCAGTTGATGGTGGTATTTTGAAAGTCGCAGGAGGTGTTTGCAAATGGCTCAAAGTAGAAGCAGGCCATTTGCATAATTTTCAAAATTAATATGGTCAACCATAGCATTAATCCTCAATCTTAAGATGATCTTTGTCAACAAAGAAACAAAAACCCCAAAGTAATGTTAAAAGGAACCAAAAAACCATTGATCCATTATCAATAACTATTCACATACTTCTCCGATTGCAGACAAAGTTTGCTGCTGATCTGGTGTCTGGCTTAACAAATTGTCCAAGAAAAACTGTACAGATCTCCTCACCTGGAAATCACATTAGGCATTTGTAACTCTACGATATAGATTATAAGTAAAAGCTGAGCCAAGAAAAACTGTACAGATCTCCTTAGATAGAAGCCACATAAAGGCATTTATAGCTCTTAGATATGGATTATGAATAAAAGTGTGAAACGGAAATCTTATCAAGTCCAGGAAGTTCATTTACTTACTGATGTTAAGTCTCCAGTTGGTTGAAGTGCACCAAGATCTATAAGGCATTGCATAACCTGCAGCAATGCTGCATGTTAGTTCTAACATTTTTGCGAGCATAGAAATCTTTACTTTCAATCTTTAATATTGATGACAAACATGTAACAAATAACACAATTTAAAAATTTAATTCCAATATCATAAGATATTTTGTGTTTTGCAAAATTGGACCACAAGGAACAAGGAGTGATGCCTTTTGAAGTTTCTGAATGTCAATTGATGACGGTTAATTCAAGGTTTTGACACAATGAAATACAATATTATCAGTCCATATGCATATAGTAAAACAAAATTTGAAACACCTGTTGGCAGATGGCTAGACAATATTTAAGGTAAGAACAGAAAAAAGAAATCTACTGGACTTAGTTTGAGCAAGAATCTCACTCAAAGAAAGTTAATAATAGCAAACGAGAATCTCCAGGAAAACAATGAAATTCCAATTATCACTCAAGATATGCGAATTGTTAATAAGCAAGAGAATTAACCAGACTCCCTAAAATATCTGGACCACTCAAACAGACTGAAATTGGCGTAACAGACCTCAACTTGTTTAATTAAAAAATAAAAAATTTCTAAAATAAGATACTTGACTCTTAACTGACACCCACTACCCCCTAAATTTATTTGGAACTTTAAGGGACCGCTATTAAATAAACTCTGCTAAGAAAGCTAAATAATTCTTCCAAGTAATAAAGTCTGCCAAATTATTGCTGCGCACGTGACCTCCTTCTAGTATAGGAGATAAGTGGTCTATCACCAAGATATTTTCCCCCCACATTCTATCAAAAGGAACCAACACAGGTCCACAAAGATATGCTATGTTTTAATACAAATAAAGTGACTCATTAGCGGTGAGAGAAATGGACCAACCTATGAATCATTTCATCGGAGACTAGAAGCAGATAGAGGAAGAAAATTTATCCCGAATACGAAATCAAACTATAATATGACAGTAGCTATTTAGAATGAGATAATATATAAAATTTTAAGTGATCCAAGACAGACAGCAAAAAGCTAGACCTTCTTAGCATCTTTCTCATAAACAGAATAAAAAAGTTCAAGCAGCCTCTCTCTGGTGAATGATTTGATATCCCCCATCATGCCAAAGTCATAATAAATGAGTGCTTCATCCACATCGACAGCAAGATTTCCAGGATGAGGATCAGCATGAAAGAATCCTGTTTTCAGTATCTGTATGAGAAGCAAAATGTAGCATTCTGTCACAATAAATTTTGACCCCTGTGGGCAAGGTACATGTATAGTTGTCTGAAACAAAACAAAGTGGGTGAGGGCGATAAATGGACAACATGCATAAAAGTGTATTTTTATTCTAAGCAACAGAAAAGTAATCATAATCAAATCAGGTACCTGAATCAAGTATGCTTCAATAGCACGTGATGAGATCTTCATTCGATCATAACCTCTTGACGTTAGCACATCCACCTGATTTATTTTGACACCTAACCCAGAAATAAAATCAACGGAAGATGGGCTGAGAAATTAAGTTCAATAAAACAATGACATGCCATTTTTCAACTCAAAAAGTATTATTAGGTTCCATTAGTAAATAAAAAAGGGAAAATTGCTTTAAAGTCCTAAGGAAGGAATATAAATACAATAAAGTTCCAGAAAATGCACGAATAACTCAATTACCAAAATGGTTTCATTAAAAAAAATAGAAAAGCTTAACCCTCCACCACTGGTAGCAAGAGCTCCAGCCGGCTGCTGGCACCAGAGCACCAGACGGCAGCTAGAGCTCCAACAACCAGCAGTGGAGGGTTAAGCTTTTTGTTTTTTTTAAATGAGGGTATTTTGGTAATTGAGGATGAAAACTTTTTTTTTGTGACAACGAAAACTTATTTACACATAAGGAACTTGGGACTTGGGAGTTATTTGTGCATTTCCTGGGACTTTTGTGTATTTAGATTCCTTCTTTTGGAACTTTAAATTATTTTTCCCAATAAGAAAGGCAATAAGGCATATGAATCAGTCAAGATGAAAACCTGGCACATACTCCAAGGTCAACACTTTTGTTGCAGTATAATCCCAATAAACCAACTGCAAAGAGGGAAAAAAAAGAAAAAGAAAAAGCAACATAAGTTAAGAAATCATGATTCAATTCTTAATTTGACAAGTTTGATATATTCTGTAAGGGAGCAGGGGGAATGGAAGGGGGCCAAATCATGTGAGCCAACTGAAACTATCAGAGTGTATAATAGTTTTTAGTGTTCCAGAAAGAAACATACAGGTACGCGAACCCACTTTATGTTTCGAAAATCTCGACGGAACTTATCTGCATTCTTTCCTTCATTTATGTAATCAATTTCTTGATACAAAATTCTGCAACATAACATAATTTAGTATTAAGAAGAACAAGAAATCTATTACTGGAGGGAGCTCAAGCATTATACTTAATAACAACATAACTAATAAGTGGGAATAGGTAAACCATGTCCATATAACTAAGATTGTTTGGACCAAGAAGAATGGAGACAAAGGGAAAAGGAATTTCAATCATAATTTAATAGTTTACATTTAAATAGATGTTTATTTCTTTCCTTTCTCATCTATTATTGTATTCAAACCAAACATATTATAATGAACAAAATGTCCAAATTTAAATTTATATGGGTGGGTACCTAAGTAGGATGGGAACCTATCCCACAAGTTAGCTGTTACTGAATGTGGGATTTAATATCCATACTACCAAATTCCCATCATATATCAAATAGAATGTTTAAATTAACATTCTTGCCCCCTTCCTGTCTCTCCATTCTCTTCGAATCAACATATCATAAATGCCACAAAGGGTATAGCGAATTGCTCCAACTATATTTCTTTTTTTCCCAAGCACATTAGGCGTAACATCTGCTTAAACTTCTAACCCACACAACCACTAGAACTTAGCCCAGGTGACTGACAACATCAGAAAATCTCAATACTCATGAATTTCAATGAGTATCACTTACGTTGAACATTCTTCATATATTCCCATCCAATCCCTAGTTGGACCACCAAAAGTTTCACTTCTCTGAAAATACTCTGCAATAAGCTTTAGGTTTCCTGGAAAAGATGAATCAGGCACATTAGAGTACCAAGTAAAAATGATTGACAAAATTAAGTAACCTTAAATCTCCATGCAAGGGACAAATATAACCAGTCAAACTCAACACAAAATGGATATGCAATAGTCATGCATCTATGCATTTGGAAAGAGTAACACAAAAGAATGCAACTTTGTGG
Source organism: Leucaena leucocephala (assembly GCA_037074615.1). Classification (NCBI taxonomy): domain Eukaryota; kingdom Viridiplantae; phylum Streptophyta; class Magnoliopsida; order Fabales; family Fabaceae; genus Leucaena; species Leucaena leucocephala. The sequence continues at coordinate 17,098,470 of CM073515.1, read as the reverse complement.
GGGTCTACATCCACATATCATCCTTTTTCTCTCTATCTCTTCAAATTCCCAACATATATTCAATCTTGTGAATGTAGGAAATCCAATCCAGACTCCATATTTAGATAGAGTTCACAGAAAGAGATCACTCTGTTGCGCAAGGTTTTTTCTAGAAGAAATGTATGGGGTTTTTCTAGACATTCTATTAAAGCATGATGTGATTATCTTTTCTACAAATTTAAAACTATCTTTTGTCCTTGGTGAACATGCTTACCACTATGTTCAAAGCTGCCAAAATATGTCATGAGCTTTATCGATATTTGTTTGTCATAGTCAATTTACATTGTTCCTATCCCCCAGGAAACCTTGTTAGGTAGCTATATTCCCTCTTTCTTATCGAAGTCTAAATAATTTATTTATTGTATAAAAGAAAAACGAAAATGTAGAGCCATGCAATTTAAAGAAATTTTGATTACTTAATATGATCAGACTATATTTCTCCACGTATACATTTCCTTTGAATGAAAGAAACTTAAAGCTCTACAATATATCTATGTAATTACCAAGCATTAACCAAGCAAAAAGTTGTAATAAGCAGCAGCAAAATCTACTCATTCCTAGCCAAATGTTAGCAACGATTAGTGTTACCAACGAAGCAAGCACAACTTACGCAAGTCAATGTCAAAAAGCCTCTTCAGACCGGGCCTTTGAACTTTAATAACTACTTTTTCATCATTATGAAGGATAGCACGATGAACCTACAGAACGGCCAACCGAAATTCATATCAAACGAAAATAAATAAGCTCAAGGGTTGTCTGCATTATATAAAAGCTACAGTGAAAGTATTTAGCAAATAACACTACATGAATATTGCAGTTTGGTTGAGTGCAAGAGTAGAAGTTAGAAAGTTCAAATTTAACCACAAAATTTTTATATTGCTCCAAACCTACTGGGAAAGAGCCCATAGCTACTTTGATGTTATTATCTAACTTTCTATAAAACTATCAAACAACACCATATCATTCAATAGCCAACATACTTATAAAAGTTAATGTGAAAAAGAATGTAGACACAACACCATTACTCAAATACCTGACCAAGACTAGCAGCAGCAATTGGCCGATCTTCAAACTCCTTAAACAACACATTAATGGGTGCCCCTAGTTCACTCTCAATGAAGCCTATTGCTTTTTTGGGTGAGAAGGCAGGGACTTTATCCTGCAGAATATTTTATTGAGAAATACATCGATTAATCATCAAATCAAATATGCAAATAGAGTAAATTAATTAGGCTAAGAGATTCATGTTTTGAATAAGAGATTTGTGTTAATAAGGATCAGAAAATTAGAAAAAAAATGAGATAGTAAACAAGAATACCTGCAACTTTGCAAGCTCATCCACAAATTCGCGGGGAAAAAGATCTGACCTTGTTGACGATAACTGTCCAAGCTTGATGAAAGTTGGACCTAGCTGTAATACACGCTCCCGTAGCCATGAGGCAGTTTTCCGCCTTCTCATTTTCTGAATGAAATGATGATAAAACACTTCAATAATAAAAACGAAGCTTGACAAAAGAAGAAAAAAGTAACTTGCTTCTAGCTGCAGAGAACTATGTTAAGGGCCTTTTACTACATAAAGATTAAAATCAACATGTAACATGGAATTCTTTTAAGATCCTACCTGCTTTTCTTCAGTAAAGCCTCCTAAATGTGCCCATTTTGCATTGTCCAACAGAACACGTATGCGTAAAGAAATAACAAATGACCAAACATCTACAGACCTCTGCACAGAATTGTAATTTTCATTGGCCCAACTGAAGCCTTCATCTGACGGCAAGACTTTAAGCTCCTCCAGCGGTGGAAGTTCTTGTGAGTTTCCAGACTTCTTTGTCTTCGTCAGGGATGTGATAGGATCTTCTCTTATTATAGTTGCCCCATTGACTACTTGCTTTGAACCATTCACTGTCTTGCCTTTATTTGCCGACGCTGTCCTTCTTTTCACAAGCTTAGTTGCTGGTACCATTTTAACAGGTCTACCATTGGTGCCGTACTTTGACGATGCCACCTCAGTCCGTTGCATCTCCATTAGAAACCTCGGAAATCTCTGTTTCTTAGCTGAAAGATGGCTTAACTTTTTAAACGTGAAAAATCTATCAATGGAAATTGAGCCGGAGAATCCGAGAGCGGTTGGTGTTCTTTCCTGGCTAGCCAACTCTAAATGGTGACAATAGCAACCATGTGAAGCCATTGTCACTGCCATCCAAGATTAAGGTCCCTGCAAAACAAGAAACAATTGATGATAAATATTAAATTAATTATAAACTCCAAAAAAGAAAACCAGGGAACATAATTTAGCAGTTTCACTGCAGGGTCAGAGATTAATGATAACAGCTGACAGGAACAAGCCTTAAGTGGCAGGCCATTGGGTGAAGGACAAGTGAATCAAGGATAAAAAGAATATGTAAATTATTGTTAAAATCTTCAAGTGTTAAGCTAGAAAGAGAAAAAAAAAATTAATTCAAATAAGCAATACATTCTTTGGACGCCATATTATCCCCTCAGCAACGGTTTTTTTAATCCATTTTAGCGAAAATGGAAAATTTCATTCAAACCAATAGGAAATCAAAAGTAAAAAAAGACCAGGTAAGCAAACTGGACAAAAATAACTATACAATAAATCAAATATCCTCCAAAGCCTCAGCAACGTTTAACAGAACCAAAAACAACACGAAGTCCTCGTCATGCACGGTTGAGAAGAAAAGGGATGTGAATCACTGTAAACTAACCATATTTTTCCTCCACCAAACAAACTCAAACAATCAAGAGAGAATTCTAAACTAAAGAGACAAAAAAAGAGGGAAATGCGCAAAATTCCTAAACTCTAATAATGAATACCTGAATCGTTTTGATTCTACAGTAGAAACAAACTCAGCTATCTGCCCAAACCTTTAGAACAGACACCGAAGAGGGCTCAGCTACTTACACTTATTGCGTCTTGCTACTATTCCATTCTTACTGCGACCCAAAAATAAAAATAGAAAAAGGAAAAAACGAGAGATTTTGGGAATACTTACAGAATAAGATTAATAAGAACCTCACTTCGCAATTCCTTGAACCAAGCGAGCGAAGTGAAAGACGACTATGAATGGCCCAAAAGACCGAACTAGGATTTTCTTGCTTCAAAGTTTCAAATAGGTAGCCCCTAATTGAAGCGTGGACGTTGCTGTAGGAGTAATAACGACAAAACCGAAACGGATGTTCATCTACCGCCAATAAGTTCGGTTTGGTGCGTGCAAGACTCTTCTGGTAAAATAATTTTCGGTCGTACTCGTACCTCTAAATAATGCAAAATAAATGGCACAGTTTGCACACAGCACATGCCGTTGCCAACCCAAAGAAATCAGATAATTTTATTAAAAATTAAAAAAAATCTTATTAAAAATTTTATTAATAAAAAAATCAGATAATTTTATACATAAAAAATACTGAGTATTTTATAAATTTTTGTACACATAAGATATCATATTTTGATTTAGATCCTTTTTTTTAAAAAAAAAAATCAATAGATGATTTTCCTCAACCTTTTTAGAAATTAAATTTTTTTAATGTTTTTAAAAATATTTAATCATTATGTATTAAAAATCAATCTAAGTTAGCTAGTCAAAAAAATAAGTCATTAAATTATTCTCTTAATCAGTTCAATTAAAAGTTGTAAACAGATCAATTATGTTAAATTTTATAAATTTTTTCCATTTTTTAAATTTAAAATAATATTGTTTTGAATAAAAAAAGATAGCACTATATTAAATTTATATTTTAATAACTCTGTTTTAAAAAATTATCTATACTTTATTCATAAATATTCCATTTAATTAAATCTTTTTTATCTTATATTATAATATATTTTAGCTAAACTATAATATTTTAATTATGATTAAGTAAATAAGAATTCAATAAATAATATTAACTCTTAAATTAGGGTCTCAATTAATTTTTTAATAATATTAATTGAATTTTATTTGTAAAAATTCTAGTTTTAAGATGTCTCTTTTAAATTAACTATGGTCTGTTTTAATTACCTTCCGTTTATCATTACATATATGTTTTTTTAATTTAAATGGGGGTGACTTTGATTTGTAATGGATCTGATTTGTGGAGGCAATGTTGGCATCGTGGCGAGCTGCTACTCTGACAAACTAGGGCATATAAATAAAAGAAAAGGCTTAAAAACTTAATAGGTGGATTGGCATACTCAATAAGCATGTGGTGGGGTCCAGAAGTCAATATGTTCTCGGTGGAGAATTGTTCAATTCCGACGTACTAGATGTTATAAAAATTAATTAAATAGATTATTTGTAAAAGATATATATATAATTTTCTAAAATATGTGGTTTAGTTATTATTAATGAAAATACCTCTAATAAATATAATCAATAAGAAAAAAGAAAAAATTGACTAAAAAATACTCTAAAAAATAAAAAACCTAAATAGAAAATTTACATTTGTAAATGATATGGTATTTTTGAAATTTTTAATTAAAAGGCTAAAAGAATAATCTTCTCTCCTGTCTGATCCACCAACTACCCTTACCCACCCTACCTTGGCAGACTCATCGTCGGTCTCTCATTCAGTGGACTCCCGGCGACAAAGATGCACCCGCGGACACATTGCAACTCTGCGTGGGATGCCAATGCCTCGTGTCCCAGCTGAGTCACTCTCCCTATATGCCGAACTTGCTCCGACGATTCCTCATGAACCCTTGCAATACCTTTGTTGGCTTCTGGAACAATTCGGATAGGTCGAAGATGGCGATTTTGGAGCATCGCCTGGACATGCTGAGGGATCCTCTGGATATCAGGGAGTATGTGGAAACGGAAGACGGTGAGAACATCGAAAGGGCTTCGGTCGAGGAGATTGTTGAAGAATTCCTGGGGATTTTTGGAGTGAGAATGAAAAAAGAGATCAGTATGAGCGATTGGGACAATAAGGATCTTAGCACTGAGCAGGTTCTGCAAGTGACTCTCGATGCTCACTCTGCGTTTGAGATTGGGAAGAACATTGGGGCTTGGAGATTCACTTAGGTAAGCCCTAACGCTCAATGCAGTTCTTGTTAGGTTTTTTGTTGGTTTCATCTGTTTTCAGAACCTTTCGCATTTTCACAGTTCAATAGGTGCTGATCATTGGCAGATGTTCTTGAGCAAGTTTCAATGGTGATAGTTTGCTTGATTGAGTAATCTTCCATCATTACTCAGTTTATGTTTGAAAGCAAATAGATTATTACGCCTTCTTTTAGTTTGATTAGTGTCATTTCCATTTCAGAAATTGAACTCTGTGATTGATGCATTTAACGTGAATCTGGAAATGTGAGAATCCGCATTTATTACTTGGATCCCCAAAGAAAAATCCTTCCTTTCTAAGCCAAGCAAAAAATATTTGAGAAAGAAAGAGGAGGTGAAGTGGATGGGCAAATTTCTGAGTCATATTAAAGTCTCAAGATTTTTCTATTTTTTATAGTCTTTTTGAGTCATTTTTTTAAAGAATAATTTAAAAAAATGTTATAAATTCAAAAAATAAGGTAGATGGACAATTTATATTTTAAAAAAAATAAATATTTCAATTAGATCATGTTTCTTCATATGAAACAACTTAAAAGCATACTAAGAGTTTAAGTGAAAAGTCTAAAGTTCCTATGATTCAGTCAAACATGGTTCCCCCAAACATATCCTAAACCAACAGGATTTGAGAGTATTTACGGTTTATTATTTAATAAAAAGATTTACATGCGTTGACAATAGAATTTAAATATTTTTTTATTAAATAGATCAATTTTATGTATAGGATTAACTTTTTTTAAAAAAAATTATCATGACGTTCTAAGAAATAGATTTAATTATTTAAAAATTTTAATAATAATTAAAGAGGTAATAATAATAAATTTTAGTTCTAAAATTGACAACAATTTTATTATATTTAAAAAAAATTAATTATGTTCCTCTCGTCTAAAAATTATTCCCCTCTTTTGGGACACTTTTTTTACCAACGTTTTCTGGAGACAATTAATTGAAGAAATCCATATGACATGAAGCAGGTTGTATTAAAGGATAAAGCAGGTTGTCCTTGAGACGTAGGTGATCTGTATTAGTTGAACGACCACAGAAGCATCTAAACCTTAACTCTTTATTCATCCTGTGAGTGGTTGGATGTTAAGTTGAGGAATGATTGATTGTCACGTACGTTAGTCATGGGGCACAGCTGGCTTCATATTCCTATTAGGAAATAACATAACTGCATGTCTTCTCTGGAGCGATGGAGTGAAGAGAAAGAGAGGGATTAATGTTTTAATGTTAAATTATTTAGTTTAAGAGGGGAGAAGAAGGAAAATAATTTTATATAGACAATGTTATTTTTATTTTATTTATGTTGTTTTTTTTAATTTTATAGATGGTTTAATAAAGTATAATTATGAATGCTTCTAATATGTAAATTATAATTGTATAATTATCAGTACTATATAATTTATATATGTGTGTGTGTGTATATATCCAAATTTATAATTATACTAATAATATATATGATAAAATTCTTAAATAATTGAAATTTAACATCATGAGAGGCACACAAATTATATTAAAAACATCAAATGGCAATGGCGACAACATGAAATTAAATTTATGGGTGAAAAGACATTTGTGCCCCTTGTTCTTTTTTTCTTTCTTTTAATAAAAAAGTGCCAACATTCGCCGGAGCTCTTGCCACCCATCGGACCTTTAGACATTGGCTATTAGTTGAACCTCTGCCCAGCTGTAGTTGGAGGTCTAGTGGCCAAAAAGCATATTTGTTGTTAATTGCCTTATTTTTATTGTAAATTCCCTTATTTTACTTGTTAATGATTGAAGCATTAAAGTATTGTTTATGGAGGAATGGGATTTTGATAATTTTAATATTTTCAATGTGTTTCAAATGAACGATTATATAGGATAAGCAAGAGAAATTAACTTTGCAAGCATTAAAATCAAAAGTAAATTTGTTTACCAAGAACAACCTCTTGGGTTTAGTAAGTTCAAAGGGAAGGAAATTGATTTTAATAAATCAAATATAATATTGGAAATCTACATGAAAAATTATTTAGGAATGGCCTATGTAATTAATTTTAAGAAAGATAGATAAAAAAATTCTAAAATTTAATAATTAAGGGGATTAAGGGTTTTAGTTAAGCTTATGAGTTTATAACTTAGTATTTAGCATACCCTTATTATGTGATCATAGGTTTTGATATTTGCCAGCCAAAGAGAGAATCAATATCCAAGAGGAGAAAATAAAGAAGAGTTTGGATAAGAGATAGCAAGATTATCTAATTTTATTATTAACTTATATTAATTGTTATGTATGTATGTATGTATGTATGTATGTATGTATGTATGTATGTATGTATGTATGTATGTATGTATGTATGTAGGTACATATTTATGCATTCACGTAGGTACATATTAATGTAGCCATGATTCTTGATTGAGTTTTAAATGATGATGATATTGTAATGTTGCACCTCCTTGTAATGTTATGCCATGACTAATTTCATGTTAGAGTTTGCATGAAGTATGAAGTAGATATAGTTCCCTAGTTGTGGCTTTATACTTAGTTATATGATGATCATGCATGTTAATATTAATGTTAATATATTTTTGTATTAAGATTTCTTTGAAATCCTATTTCTCTCCAAAATTTACCATGTTGATACATCAAAAGGAAAATAGAAGACTCCGGAGAATTTGGGACAAAATTTACCATGTTATAATAGGGCCAAGCACATCAAAAGGAAAATAGAAGACTCCGGAGAATTTGGGACATGTTGATGTGTTATTTTGATAAAATTATGTTATATGTACATCATGTAAAATATTTTATATGGTAGTGACACTATAACTAAATTTTGGTATAGTAAATGAATGAGTTAGTCTATAAAATTTGGTAGCCTTATAGTACACTTCCATAGCTTTATTTTCTTATGTAGAATGCATTATTTGGATATGTATAATAAAAATTATGAATTTTTAAAATTAAGAAAAACAATCTAAAAAATTCTGTTTACTAAATCAACATTAATTTTTTCATCCCCCCTAAAAGTGCATTAAGAGAACTTTCAATAGAGACTAGAATAATTTTATTTCAATTTTTTTTACAATTAATTTTAATTTTTTAAATTTTGTAAAAAAAACAACTAAAATTACTAAGTGAATAGTAACTTGAGAAAAATTAAATTAAAATTTCAAATTTTGACCCTAATGATTTCTAATGTGGTTTCTTATGATATAATTTGGTCTCTAATACTTTTAAAAGAGAAGAGGTGACACTAACTTATTTATTCCAAAAGAATATTGGAAGACACACCAATCCTCTTCAAATCAAATTCTAACTTATTTAGTTTATAGTTTTCCTTTATAAATTAATTCCATAACTACTCAAATTTTGCAATAGAAGTTTATTTCAGCCACTTTCATAGGTTCAAAACACTTTTTGTAATGTATTCAAGGGTCTATATCCCCCAGTAGACTTATAAGTCTCAATATCAAATTGTTGCTTGTACAAAATGTTACAATGTCGTTCATGTATTTTGATCATACAAAAGCCAACGTGTAAGACTAGAAACTTGTTAGTGGTTGTTGTCTTTTGGAATTTAAAATATTGAATGACGATATATAAATGAGTTTATGATGGCTTGATTTGGTGAAAAATATGAAAACTTAATTCATTAGTTTTTATAGTTCACCTAATTCTTAATTAATTTCCTATATTTTTTATTGTTATTAAAACCTTTTAGTTTCTTACTTATAACCATTAATCCATGCATTTGTAATATATTAATTAGGGTTGATGTGGTATGTAAATTTTTACAAAATATATAAAATAAACAAGATGTTGTTTGAAAATAAAATGATGAAATAAAATTTATTTATTATAAAAAATAAAAAATGTTATGCTCATAATAATCTCCTCACATATAAAATTTGTAATCATGTTGATTTTGACTTTATTTAAATCCATGTTTTCAAATTAATCTAGATGTAACTTGAGTGAGAGTTATGTTATCAATCATAAATACCGTTTCTCTTAAAAATTAATATATTATGAATATAAGAACTAAAATTTATAATTGAGAAAACTATAATAACTCAATTAAAAAAGAATATGACTAAAAAAATTGATTAAAAATATAATAAAATTATAAGGACTTACCTATTAATTTTCAAAAAGAAAATGTTGGACACTGTTCATTATTGGATTCCAAATGATTTAAAATGGAAGAATAATGGCATTTTTTATTTAAAAAGATATATCCTAATGTTTTAAAATTATAAATAAAATAAAATTTACCACTTTTCATTTACAAAGGAGTTCTCTTGCCATTAAGCTATAAGCTATTGGCAAAATAATGGTACTTTATTTTGGGTTTTGCATGTGATTATACTTGTTTTTTATTTGTAGAGTATAGACAATATTTTTAGTTGATAACTAAAAACTAATTATATAGAAATTATTAAAATAAATTTTATCTCTCTTAATAAAATATTTTTCGTATCATGATATTATACTTGTTGGCCATAATATGATTTGCATATTTTTATTTCGGCCTTGATTTGGGCTATTTAAATAATATTATCTCAATAGGGTTATGTTACTTACCATAAATAATGTTTTGGGCCTGTCAATCAAATATTATGGGCTTATGTGATTTCACTTCGATAATGCAATTGCCAAAAGGTTTTGAAAGTCTTTTCAAAAATCAGTTTTTCTATCTTTATTTTGGATAAAAAATTCAGAATTTCTTGTAGGTATATGCTTGTAAGTAAGTATTTTTATTTCGATTTGGGTATTTAAAGATAAAATGTTACAACATACATACATATTCATCTCTTAGGTGCATAATTAGCTAGCTAATCAATTTCCCATTGATATTTAATCTTGTAATCTAGAAAATAAGAGTTGATTTATATTTTATACTAAAACATGTGTTTATTTTGTTTGCTTATGTGCATGAAACCACTACTCCTTCATGTACGATGAATATTTATTTTATTATATTATTTTATATCTATTTTAACGAATTTATTATGCTTATTAAGCATTTTAGTAATAATTTTGACCATCATATGAATTAAATAATTAAAAATATTATTTTTTATTTTTATTTATTTTATTATTTCTCTTGATTAAATTAATTTATATGAAAGTATTTTGTTTTTAATATGCGTAAGTTAATAGAGTTACTTCAAAGAACTTACTCCCTTCTATCCTTAATATAAGATCTACTCAACTAATTTAGGTAGATTAAAGAAATTAGTTAAATTAGTTATTTGTAATAATGTGTGTTGATTTCTACAAAATATCCCCTTTAATCATATGCATTTGAACTAAATAAAAATTCTCTTAATATATGTAATCGTATAAATACTTCGGGGGATTTTAATTTTAGGATAAAAATTGATTAGGGTCTTATATTTAAAATTAAAGTAGACTTCTCATCTAATTCTTATATTTAATATTGGGAGAAAGACAAAAAAAGCCCATTTGAATTTTAAAATGACAAATTGGGCTTTTGAATATTCAAAAGAACAAATTGAGTAGGAGGCCCAATCTGTCATTTACAAATTTGTGTACAAATATCATATTACCATTCACTTTCCCAATATTTTGACAATACGATTTACAACTTGGCTAATAGTATTTACAACTCTGATAATGGTATTTGCAACTGTGAGAAATTAAATTTTGGCAATTGGGAGAGACACTGTAGTTGACACTGTAGTTTATTTGACAATACAATTTACAACTTGGCCAATAGTATTTACTACTCTGACAATGGTATTTGTAACTATGAGAAATTAAATTTTGGCAATTGGGAGAAATATTATAGCTGACACTGTAGCTTATTTGACAATACGATTTACAACTTTGCCAATGGTATTTACAACTCTAACAATAGTATTTGCAACTGCGAGAAATCCAATTTTGGCAATTGGGAGAAACACTATAGCTGATATTTTAGCTTCTTTGACAATACGATTTACAACTTTGTCAATGGTATTTACAACTCTGACAATGATATTTGCAACTGTGAGAAATCCAATTTTGGCAATTGGGAGAAACACTATAGCTGACACTGTAGCTTATTTGACAATACGATTTACAACATTGCCAATGGTATTTACAACTCTGACAATGGTATTTGCAACTGTGAGAAATCCAATTTTGGCAATTGGGAGAAACACTGTAGCTGATACTGTAGCTTCTTTGACAATACGATTTATAACTTTGCTAATGGTATTTACAACTCTAACAATAGTATTTACAACTGGGAGAAACACTGTAGCTAACACTGTAGCTTCTTTGACAATATGATTTATAACTTTGCCAATAGTATTTACAACTCTGACAATGGTATTTGCAACTGAGAGAAATTCAATTTTGACAATTGGGAGAAACACTATAGTTGATACTGTAGCTTCTTTAACAATACAATTTACAAATACCATTGTCAAAATTATAAATATTATTCTCAGAGTTGTAAATACCATTGGCTAAGTTATAAATCGTATTGTCAAAATATTGGGAAAGTGAAGGGTAATATGGTCTTTGCACACAAATTTGCAAATGACAGATTGGGCCTCTTGCCCAATCTGTCCTTTTGAATATTCAGAAACCTAATTTATCCTTTTGAAATTCAAATGGGTTTTTTTTTGTCTTTTTCCCTTTAATATTTGAGGGAGTACTTAAATTTAAAATCACACTTAAAATTTAAATTAGAGGTAAAAGCATTTGAATGAAATATGAACTATATTATAGAGAGAAGCATGCCGATATCTTGACAACAAAAAAAAACTTTATAACCAATGGTGTTGAATATCGAGTTGAAATTACTCAATTTTTCTAAAGTAATAAAGTTGATGAGAATTTGAAACTTATAAATGAAATAGAAAATTATGTAAGAATAATTATCCACAATTGGATCGATAATGCTGGAATCATATTCTATAGTATTGAATACAAAAAAACTTTCTACAGAAAGCTAATCTTTTTAATATTGACCAAAGTCCTATGAGCAATTAAAACACAATAACTATGTATTATGCTTTTTTATATATATTGATTTATTAATTTATGCAAAATAATTTTGTTGGATTATTAATATACAATATCAAATATACTTTGGAAATAGAAATAGACTCTCGATATACTTATTACGTCCTTTTTTATAAGAGATATTTTTTAAGTATAACATATTCCTATTTATAAAATATACTTAAAAGTTATTTCAAATTGTTTTTGTTTATTTCTCATTTTACCCTTATTTTATTCTGCATGTTTCTCACTTTTGACTTAACTTTCTATCTCAACCACACATTCTCTCTTCAATATAAATGAGAGTATTTTGAAAAGAAAAGTTATAATATTTACATATTAATTATCTTTAATTAGTTTTAAACAACTTCATGATCGACGAGATTCAATTAATCGTTTCTTATAAAAAGTAATGAAGCTGAGTATATTGGCTAGAGACATTAGAGATATTGGTCGAGTTTTGGATATTCCTTTGAAAAGAAATTAAATATGATCTTCATAATCTCTTTTCTTTAAAACTAATTTAAGAAATTGAAACATTTTTGTCGTTAAAGTAATTTTCCTCTAAAATTAAGAAGAAACAATAAAATAATATCAAAATATTCCTAGGCCACATTTAAAATAAATGAAAATGAAATATATAAAATGTTTAGAATCGCCACTTATCCATTCACTATTATTTGGATAGGGATAAGTTTGTAAATATAATTATGAAAATGAATTTTTTCTGTGGATATGTAATTAATTAATATCTTAATTATTGTGATAGACTTAATGAATTCCTATTTTATTATATTAATTTTTATCTATTTTAGAGAATTTATCATGTTTAATGTGTAGTATTGTAGTAGTTTTGCTCACTTTATACTTTAATTGATTATATGAATTAAACGATTAAAAATATCTTTTATATTTTTATTTATTTTATCATTTCTCTTGATTAAATTAATTTGCATGAAGGTATTTTACTTTTATATATTTTAAAAAATTAGAAAAAAAATAAATGATTAATATGACTCACCTCAACTACTACATAATTATGTTATATGAGGAAGGTTAATTGATGAATTGTCAAATTGAAGGAAGAAATTATAATATCTAATTAAAAAAATCAAAATACTTCCAATAATATTATATTATATTAATATTATATTTTATTATATTATATTAGGATTACGTTAAATTATATTAATTCAATATCATTTGAATTAATTCAAAGATAATTCTTCAATATCCAATATTTGAATTTAATTAAAGGATAATAGATAAGGGTGTTATCTTTTTCTATTTACTTATTAATTTTTTTATCTCATTTATCCTATTACTTTTTATTTAAATTATTTTTATAATATTTGAGTTAAAATGATTATCTTTAGAGATATTAAAAAAGATGACATCTTAGAGATAATTGAAGATCATAGAAGACAAATTAATGATAAATTATTTTTTTGGGAGCTAATCAGTAAATAGTTCCACATCAATAAGGCAGATACCAATAACCACCACCATCACAATCATCTTCTTCACCGTTTCTACAATTCTATCCATTTCCTTCTAAGTTATTAAGGAAAGATGTAGCATTTGAATTCCTGTGCTTTAGAGTATGCGTTGAACAATTTTATAATTTGATCTTTTTCCTTTATGCAAGTTTATGATTTCCTAAGTTTAGATTTTGAGATTTATATTTGTTGGATTTAGGGTCTCAGTTGAGACATCTATGTGATCAAGCTCTTGTAATTTATTATTTCAATTTAAGATTTGATGTTCTTTATTTAATAATATCTTTGGTTTCCTCTTTTAATTATTCATGTTGGGTTCATATATTTAGTTATAGGGTTTTCGATTGAATATCCATGTTAGAGGAATAAATTATTTATTATTTAATTTATCACATGATAAGTGGAGCTTTTAAATAATCATTTTTGATGCAATTGTATGTAAGGTCTAGGTATAATTATGGATTTTATGATTATGATCATGCCGATTGTCTAGGATTTTGCATGATATGGATTTAGTATATATAATTGTTATAACTCTAATATATTATTGAATGAAAATAACCACGCATCAATTATTGGGAGCGCTCGTCCTATTGGTGATATCCTTATACATGATTGCTTTTATTTATTTTATTTTATTTTTGTTATTGTTTCCTTTTACTTTCTAAAAATTATTAATCAAGTTCTCTTTTTCTACTTCTTCTTCTCATACTTAGTAATATAGAGTTAAGCCACACATTGACTTTACGTAGAGAATATGACCTAGGTTGACCTCTATACTATATAAAAATTAATTTAATAAATAATTTGAGTGCTAACGACATGTGACATCAACTTTTGGCGCCATTGACAGGGTTCAAAAAGCAATCGATATTTCATGATTAAGGGTGTAGTACTCTTTGTAGTAATGCTCCTTATATATCGTATTAACAATCCAAAGATATCAAAAGAAAAAATCTCTATTTGACAGGGCTTCTTCCTATATCTATGAATTCTATTGGACCCATAAATGATACATTGGAATAATCTTTTGAGTCTTCTAATATCAATAGGTTGATTGTTTCACTCCTGTATCTTCAAAAAGGAAAAAAGATCTTTGAGAGCTCTTTCCTATATCTGAAGAGAATACTTGGGTTATCCCAATAACTAAAAAGTATATCATGCCTAAATCTAACCGTCAATTCCTTTGACTCCTAGGTTAATTAAGTATGTTTTGTTTCTTTTTTCTACCTTTATTTTCTTAGTGTCAAGTAGAATCTAGTCTTTAGGTATTTTTCGGTTTGGTAAATTTCAATTTGATCCTCACTGCTTTGCTGGAATTGTTTCTGACTTGCCCAGAAAAGTCCGAGAAAATTTATACTACCAGTTTTTGACATTCTAAATATTTTTAATAGCCTCTGCTATTAGGTTTAACCTATTTTTACCAAATTTAGACGTTTGAGTTAGTTTTTCTACTTTTCTTTATATTTTCAATTTTTTGTCATTTTTTAATTTATCCATTATTTGCATTTTCTTTGTTTCCTTCTCTAAATTACATGATGGCTTGGTTTAATAATCATCATCAATATAATCCTAATCTAACCATACACTCATAGTCTTTCATAGGTTATAATATTTTAAGGGATTAGGCAATAGCACAAATATACTCCATTGCATATAACATCCATGAATCTTTTACTGAATATAGGGATCGATTCCAATACATCCTGCACAAGTACCCACATCACCAAAAACCTAATGAATACCTTGATAGGGAACAAATTGTGTATGATTTCTATAACATTTTGAGGATTTTGTGACAACTTTACCATTTATTTTATGCCTACAATTGTGTTTTTGTGGTAATACATGGATATGCTTGGCAATATGCTAATTTAAGAGTAAAATGGTAAATTAACTCCTTCAAACAGCAGATATGTTATTCTTTAGTAACTGGTTGAACTTTTATAGTGAGCTTTGATGTTAAATTGCAGGTATTTTGGAGGAGAACTAAAGAGTAATGTGAGCAGAAAAGAGATCACAAGACAAAGAGAACCAAATCAAGGATGACAGCCTCTGTGCACTTTAGTCAAGGTCATAGTGTCCACAGGTTACAACCTCACCTCGTGTGGGAAGTTTTCCTGCGTTCATAGGTCATGACCAAAAATAGGATCTGGTCGCAACTAAAGAAGGGTATCAGTGAAGTTGAGCGTTTTTTATTAGGTTAACCTGACTTTAAAAGGAGAGGGAAACGGCAGGCGACTGAGAGGCTAGATTTTTTACCTAATACAGCTAAGAAACAGTACTCCAACTGAAATATCCTACTTTTATCACCTCAGAGTACGTATTCAAAAGCGTATTTAATTAGCGGAAGCATTACATTAGCCCAAAAATTAAAATTTTAAAACTTACTTCTTGGGTACTGTTCATTTGGTGAATTCCAGATTTACAGTCCAACTTTAAAATTGATAACTAATTGTAGAAAAATCGTATGAAGGTGATCCAAATTTTTAATTGAAGCTCTTTCATAGATCTCTAAGGAAAAAATATAAATCTGGACATTTACTTTGTAAATTGATATAGTTAAATCGTTACTTTTTACTATTCATATGGCAAATTCTAGAATTTTCAGATTCTGTCTGTTAACTTTGAAAATTCATTTCTCTTGATATACACATCAAAATGAGGTGTGCTACCTATGCATTTAAAGCTCTAGATGTGTACTACATGCTTATAAAATTTAGTGAAATAATAATTTCTTTTGCTAGGTCAAACTGAGCCACAACAAAATTGCTTTAGGACCTACGTTTTTACCATTTCAGTTTCCTTTCTTTCACTTTCAATAATTGTTCTAGCATGTATAAACCATCTCTTTTGCCTTTCATGCATTCATATACATCATGGGGTTATGCCATAATTCTTTCATACATTCTCTTTACATATAATAGATATTACATAACATTACATAAAAAGGCTAACATACATGTATGCCATCACTTGTTTACTCTTCCTCTTCCATTCCTTAGCTCATGTACCAAACATGAGTCTTCCATCATGAATAACCTATTATGGTTGATTATGGGAGGGTGAGATTCTAGGGAATCTCAGTAGCAAACATTACTACTTAAATATGCAAGATGGATGCTAATGCATGATATGTAATTTCATTAAACTTTCTTTAATTAGTGACATGCCATCATGCTATATAACTTTGCATAAAAGTGCATGGATATGAAAAACATGTTATTCACAATACATTCAACATCATTTATCATGTCATAATATCATTCAAATATCATGTACATGTCAACACATAAGCATACCACATTAAGCACATAAAGAGGTAAGTCCACTACCTTGCACTTAAGCTTTTCTCTTGATCTTTTTCACTTGCTCCCTAGCTTTTCAACCATGAAGCCTTTCGGTCAATCACTTTCCAATATCTTCTTGGATGTTTCAAGGTCCTAAACACATTCATATTCATCACATAATTCATTAGGACCATGAACTCCAACAATGTTCAAGACTAACTTAATAAATTCTTTACTAACATAACTTTCTCTAGTCTTCACTAATTAACTTGGCCCTTGAACCAATTGATGTCTTAACTTTACCCTACATAATTTCATCTTTTGAATCCATTTATGAGCTTAGAATCATGAAATTCCAGTTCCTATGCACTATTCTGTACAGGATTGCATAACACCCTATTTTCTTTCAAAAATTCTCATTTTGATTATAGTGCTTCTCATACTTGTTTCTCCACTTTAACCCACACAACTTTTCATTCTAAAACCATTGGAAGCATCAAAATGATGAAATTCTAATCACTGTTCATGTGAGTGAACAGTAATAGAGAAGAATCTTAAAAATCATAACTTAGAATTCTAATGCTTCCAAGGTTCAAAACCTATCCAATCCTACACAAAATCATCATATAAATTCAATGGAAGCATTAGATCATTGAAATTCCATTTAGTTCCATCATGAACAGTGCAAACTGAAATGGTTCAACAATGGCAAAGTCAAGAATTTCAATTTGATTCAACATCTAATCACTTAACTAGCTTGTTTAAACTTCAATCATATAACTCTAACTTTAATTTCTTCTTTCTCCTTTCATCTAACATTTTTGGACAGCAAAAGACCTTAGGGAAAACTCAAATTTCTTCCATAAAAACCCTAAGTTCAAGCTCTCAAATCAAAGGAAAATAAACTAGGATAGATTGCTTACCTTTAATCTCTAGCTTGCTTGAACTTTGGTACCTTGAATCTTCTTTGTCTTGGCTTGAGTTTTCATTTTGCAAGAGGTTCCCCAAGGGTTGTCATGCCACAGTTTGCTTCAGAAATAGTGGAGGTATTTATAGAAAAATTCCATGGAAAATGAAGGGCCAATATCACTTTATGCACTATTTGATCTAATGGCGCATAATTGCTCTCATATTAAACTTACTCATCAAGCCAACTTGAGATAAGGTCACATGAAAAAATCTTTTCCTCCCCTTGTCTTGGACACCATGTGTGAGGTCTTGTAGGTCCCACCATATGCAAACCCTAATTCTCACTTTATTCCTTTTTCTTTCTTTTTCAAAAATTATTCATTATTGGAATTGGGCTCCAAGACAACTCTTGGGACTTATTGGGCTGCCCTAGGCCTTCCTTGGCTCCAATAGCTAATTGGCACAAATCCCAAGGCACTTTTCTTATACTAATATCTTTAAAATATCCTGATTTTAAAATAAATGCTAGACACATCTTTTAATGATTCTAACATTTTTAAAAATTCATTATAATACAAAATAACTCCCCTACAAAGTCTCATAATTTTCTGAGACCCAGAATTCCTGATAAAAATTCCCTACATTTCTTCAAGACCCTTTACTGGTGTCTGATTTCACTTTAATTTCTCAAAGGGCATTATCGTCTTTTCATACATCATCGGAGCATTCCTTGACCTTGGTCAACTATTTTGGGGAATCTCCTTGAATTTCTAACCTTATTCAAATGACCAAAATACTATTTGTCTAACTCTGACTCAATGACACAACATAATGGCATTTTTGTAATTTTATATTTTTCTCGGTCTTTATTAGCCATGGCACACATTCTTATCTAAACATATTACTAGGCATATACGATGCCATTTTGGGTCCTTTACATGATCCACTACCTTCATGGACTCAACTCCCAAGCAATTCCCCGGAACATATTTATCGGGTGTTGTAATCTACTGTAAATTCTATAATAAATTCTACAGAATTCCTTTTTGAGCTATATCAATTTCATAAATTCTTATATTAATTATAGGAATTTACTGCCAAATTTTATCTATTGCGTTAAACTTCTGGGGCCTCAAATTTAAATTTTCCGGGGCCTCAAATCAAAATTCTGTGTTGCGTTAAACTGATCAGAATAATTTTCTCTATTTATTGGAAAAATTTGGGATTAATTTGATTCTGGGCATTTTTCGGCATTTTTCGGCTTAACTTTCTCATAATTACTATTTTTAACTTTGAACTTTTGAAAACTACACTTTAGGCCATCAACTTTTCATAATTATACTTAATAACCTAAAGTTTATTTCTACTTCCAATTTTCACCATAGAACTTTTAAACTTTTCATTTTAGTCCCTCATCTTTATACCTTTGTCTAATAATTATTTTTTCTTTCTATTCATCATCATAATTCTTTCTAAACCTCTTTTCCCTATCAGTATTATACAGATAGAGAAAAATTAGGATATGACACCAACCTTCTCTCAACGCTCTCTCTACAACCTACCACCATACCTTCCATAATTCACTTTTCCATCACTGTTCTTCAGCTTTCTTTATAGCATCACATCTGAGCAGCGATTGCAGTTCAACAGGAGTCATGAGAGGCTAAACCTTTAGAATCTTGGTGATAGATCACATATCTTGAGCCCATGGACTGCACTATACTAGGAAGTTTTCTATTTTAATCTCACCTTTCTTATGTTTTGAATTCCTAGATCTAGGGTTTTGATTTTATGAGTAAAGATTGGATATCGATCGATTATTCTGAGATTAGGTTTTGTAATTGAATTTGGATGATTTGGATGTTGGTTTAATATGAATATTTCTGTTTTAATTTATGGATAATTGGATTTTTATCAACGATCATTGCTAACTGATTCGATTGCTTGGAATCTATGGTCATCGATCGATGATCATTCAAGGGCATCTTCATCATCTGATTTAATTGCACGCTAAGTGGTTTTTAACAGCGTATTAATGGTTTTTGAACTAGCTTTGATCAAAGGAATTTAAGGAATGTTAATGTTTTGGACTCAATCGATCGATTGAAGTTTCATTTAAGACTTAGTGATTTTAAACCCCCATATCATATTAAGAGCAAGGATAAATAGGTCTCCATCATTAAGAGTCTTTTTCAACATATTTCTTCAATAATCCACTTATTCCTTCATAATAGACAAGGAGAAAATGAAATACCAATGAATGTAGAAGATAATAGAAGTGTGAGGGAAATAAATCATTCGTATGTGAATTATGATCGTTATGGTTTTTATACTGAAGAGGCTAATTTTCAAATTAAAGGAGCTTTGATTGCAGCCTTGCCTAAATTTCATAGTTTTGCAAGAGAATGCCCACATCAACACTTACAAACTATGCATATGATATGCTCCTCGATGAAGCCCCTAATGACTGCATTGGATGATGTCTTAAGGAGGTGTTTCCATTTCACTTTGGAAGGGAAGGCTAAGGAGTGGTTATATAATCTACCAACTCATTTCTCTACTCTTACATGGGATTAGTTAAAGTTAACATATGTAGAATAGTTCTTCCCAGCCTCTAAGACAATTCAGATGAAGAAAGAAATTACAAACATTCTACAACAGGATGGAGAATCATTACATGAATATTAGACAAGATTTATCAACTTGTTGGCTCGATGTCCACACCATAACATGATAAAGACTAATATAGTAGAAATCTTCTTTGATGGTCCACTCCCTCACAATTAGGTGTCTTTGAATGTAGTAGAAAATGGCTTTTTGAGATATAAGATTCCACAAGCAAGTTGGGAATTATTCCAGAAAATGGCTAATAAAGACTATCAAACTAAGGATCCAAGGAGAATGACCTCATTATCTTCGGTTAATTCAAAAGAGATTTTGGCAGAAATATCATCTTTAGGAAACTGAATGGAAAAGGGGATGAATTTGATTGAAAGAGAGCTGCATTCCACAAAACAAGTTCATGTAGTGGGAACCTCACAAGCACTAGTTACAGGATGTGAGTCATACAGTTCAATGATGAATTGAAGAAGTAGCAGTAATGTATCAAGGGAGAGAAAATTAATACCAGAAGAGAGACCCACACTCTAACATATAACCCTGGTTGGAGAGACTATTGATATAACACATTTTATATATCGTTTATGTGACATTTTAAAAGCTTTATAACAACTTTACATTCATTTTATGCCTTAAATTGTACTTTTGTGGTAATACATGATTGTGCATGGCAATGTGATAATTAAAGGGTAAAATGGTAAATTAACTCTTCCAAATTGTATATATTCTATTATTTACTGATTTAGACTTTTACAGTGAGCTGTCATGTTAAATTGCATGCATTTTGGAAGAGAGCAAGGGCTAGGAAAGAAATAACAAGTCAATAAAAGTGAAATTACGCTCCCGCACATTTTAGTTGCAACCAAAGAGTTCGACAATCATGACCTTAATTCTTCTGGAAATCTCTTTGTGTTTACAGGTCGCAACCATAACATGGATCTAGTAACGACTAAAATGCAAAATCACTGAAACTGTGTGTTTTGAATTATGTCATGCAAAAATAAAAGGGAAGGAAGGCTGTTGTCAAGAAGGGAGGCTGGTTTTTTATCTGATTAGGCTAAGAAGCAGTACTTTAGCACTCTCTAATCACTTTCTCCACATCTCCCATCATTCTACACCTCTCCACAGATTTCTCCACCTCTCTACACTATCAATCTACCATCTTCTCATTGTTTCTTCATGGCATCTCATATGAACAGTAATTGTAGTACAACAGGAGTCATGAAAGGCTAAACCTTTAGTCTCTTGGTGATGATATGATATTTTGAACTCATGGACTGAAATGGGGAGTTTCTACTATTCTAATTTGCATATTCTCATGTTATGATTGCTATTAGATCTAAGGTTTTTATTTTATGAGTAAGTTTTGAATATCGATTGATCATTCTCATATTAGACTTTGTAATTGAATTTAGATAATTTGAACGTTTATTTTTAATAGAATATTTCAATTTCAATTTTAAGAAAGTTGGTTTATTATCAGTAATAGTTGTTAACTAATTCAATGGCTTGAAATCTAGGGCTTTGGATCGACAACTATTGAAGGGCATTTTTATAAACTAAATTCAACTTACATGCGAAGTGGTTTATAATAGTTCACTAATAGTTCTTAAACTAGCTTTGATCAAAGGGATTTAAGAAAAATTAGGGTTTTGGACTCAATCGATAGATTGAGGTTTTCTTTGAGACTTAGTGATTTTTAAACTTCAATTTTAAATGTGAGAGCAAGGATAAATACGTTTTTTATCATCAAGAGTCTTTCATAACATATTTCTAAACAAACCAACTCATTTTCATCTTAATCAAACATCCAAAAATATTTACCTTTCTATACCCTACTTTTTATCGCATCAATTTCTCAAAACCCTAAAACCATTTTTTCCTTGCTCAGGTTTTTCATTGATTTTGACATCCAATCTGCTAGGTTTCCACATAAAAGGCTCCTCAAGAAGAACAATAGGGTTGTGCCTTATACTATATTATATTGGGTGCAATAAGCTTTATTTTGATAGATCATACCATGATAATTTGTCCTCATCAATGGCTTCGTTGCTAGGGAGCAAATTAATTGGTTCCCTAGTAATTGCTTGTCAATTTCACTAGCTACCTGAGTCATTTTTCTTATTTTTGTTTGCATTTTAATTTTTAGTATTTTTTTTAATTTGCATTGCATTATACACTTTTCTGATTTTTTACAGAATCAGTCTCTGTGACTGTAAGTTGCAACTTAAACTCACCTGCGTCGCAACAATTACTCTTTGTGACTTTAAGTCATGACTGAACACTATTTGTGTCGTGACCTGATTGCTTTCCTATGAAATTTGACTACTCTATGAAAACCAGTTGCGACATTTAAAACCTTTAGTCACGACTACTTCTCTTTGTGATATTGTGTGGCAACTAAAACACGCTTTAGTCATGACTAACTGAAAATTTTCTACTATGCAACTTCTGTGACTGACTCTAACTGATTGCCTTAATTATTCTCTATTGTTTCTGCATTTCTTGCATAAAAGAGATGAACCATTAGTGCCTTTTGAACCTAAAATTAAGAGAAGACTTAGGAAACGAAAGAGAGAATTTAGGGAATTTAGAGAAAAATCCTCCTCTAGTATTCTAGAGTCTGAAACTTAACTGAATATGGCTGATATTAATGATAATGGGCATAATGGGAATAGAGAAAATGAAATACCAATGAATTCAGAAGATAATAGAAGTGTGAGAGAAATTAATCATTCACATGTGAATTATGATCCTTGTGGTTTCTAAACTGAAGAAGCTAATTTTGAGATTAAATGAGCTTTGATTGCAGTCTTACCTAACTAAATTTTATGGTTTTTGCAGGAGTAGAACATCTTACTTTTACCACCTCAGAGTACGTATTCAGAAGTATATTTGATTAGCAGAAGCATTACATTAGCCCAAAAATTAAAATTTTAAAAGTTACTTCTAGGGTACTGTTCACTTGGTAATTTCCAGATTTACAGTCTAACTTTAAAAATTCATAACTAATTGCAGAAAAATCTTATAGAGGTGATCCAAATTTCTAATTGAAGCTATTTCATAGATATATAAGGAAAAAAAAGTTATAAATATGGACATTTACTTTGCCAATTGATACAGTTAAATCGTTACATTTTACTGTTTATATGGCAAATTCTGGAAAATTCAGATTCTGTCTCTTAACTTTAGAAATTCATTTATCTTGATATACATATCCAAATGAGGAATATTACATATGAATTTATAGATCTGGATGTGTACTACATTCCCACAAAATTTTGTGGATTAATTCCTCCATTTACTAGATCAAACTAAAACCATAACAAAACTGCTTTAGGACCTACATTTCTACCATTTCAGTTTCATTTCTTTCACTTTCAATAATTGTTCCAGCATGCACAAACCATTTCTTTTGCCTTTAATGAATTCATATACATCATAGGGTTATGCCATAATTCTTTCATACACTTTCTTTACATATAATGGATAATACATAACAATACATAAAAACTAACATACATGCATGCTATCACTTGTCTACTCTTCCTCTTCCCTTCCTTAGCTCATGTACCAAACATGATTCTTCCATATTGAATAACCTATTATGGTTGGTTATGGGAGGGTGAGATTCTACGGAATCTCAGTAGCAAACATTACCACTTAAATATGGAAGATGGATGATAATGCATGATATGTAATTTCATTAAACTTTCTTTGATTAGTGACATGCCATCATGCTATATAACTTTGCATAAAAGT
This sequence comes from Leucaena leucocephala, assembly GCA_037074615.1. Classification (NCBI taxonomy): domain Eukaryota; kingdom Viridiplantae; phylum Streptophyta; class Magnoliopsida; order Fabales; family Fabaceae; genus Leucaena; species Leucaena leucocephala. The sequence continues at coordinate 17,074,295 of CM073515.1, read as the reverse complement.
GCATGGCCATGAAAAACATATTATTCACAATACATTCAACATCATTTATCATGTCACAACAATATTCAAATATCATATACATGTTTACGCATAAGCATACCACATCAAGCACATAAAGAGGTAAGTCTACTACCTTGTACTTAAACTTTTTCCTTGATCTTTTGCACTTGCTCCCTAGCTTTCCAACCATGAAGTCTTTTAGTCAATCACTTCCCAATATCTTCTTGGATGTTTCAAGGTCCTAAACACATTCATATTCATCACATAATTCATTAGGACCAAGAATTCCAACAATGTTCAAGACTATCCTTGATAAATTCTTAACTCTTTACTAACATAACTTTCTCTAATCTTCACTAATTAACTTGGCCTTTGAACTAATTGATGTCTTGAATTTACCCTACACAATTTTATCTTTTGAATCTATTTATGAGCTTATAATCATGAAATTTCAGCTCCTATGCACTGTTCTATATAGAATTACATAACACCCTTTTTTGTTTCAAAAATTCTCATTTTGATTCTAATGCTTCCCATACTTGTTTCTCCACTTTATCCCACACAACTTTTCATTCTAAAACCATTGGAATTATCAAAATCATGAAATTCCAATCACTGTTCATGTGAGTGAACAGTAATAGAGAAGAATCTTAAAAATCATAACTTAGAATTCTAATGCTTCCAAGGTTCAAAACCTATCCAATCCTACACAAAATCATCATATAAATTCAATGGAAGCCTTAAATCATTGAAATTCCATTTCTTTCCATAATGAAAAGTGCAAATCAAAATGGTTCAACCATGGAAAATTCAAGAATAGCAACTTGATTCAACAACCAATCACTTAACTAGCTTGTTTAAGCTTCAATCATATAATTGTAACTTTAATTTCTTCTTTCTCGTTTCATCTAAGGTTTTTGGACAGCATAAAACCTTAGAGAGAAATCAACTTTACTCCATGAAAACCTTAAGTTCAAGCTCCCAAATCAAAGGAAAATAAGCTAGGATAGTTTGCTTACCTTTAATCTCTAGCTTACTTGAACTTTGGTACCTTGAATCTTCTTTATCTTAGCTTGAGTTTTCATTTTGAAAGAGTTTCCCCAAGGGTTCATGCTACAGTTTTGAATCATATTTGAGGGGGTATTTGTAGAAAAATCTCATGGAAAATCAATGGCCAAGATTAGTTTGTGCACTATTTGATCTAATGGCTCACATTTAATCTTGGATTTAACTTTTTCAAAAGGAGAATTATGACATCATCCATGACATCACCAAAGGACAACTCATAGGGCTAGGTGGAAAAATTCCAATGGGGGAAGCTTCTGAAAAAATTCTAGTCCAATCTGGCATTGGCTCAATCCGATTCCCCAAAACTAGACTGTTTAATAAATCTAATTTTTTTGAGATTCCATAATATACTGTCTAACCTTAACTCCAGTATCTGGATTCTCCCTACCATTAATATTCTTAGACTGGGCTAAAACATAATTATAGATCCCTTAAGAAATGACTGAAATGACCTTGGCCCACTATCTTGCACTATATTAACCCTAAGGGCATAATTATCATTTTACACTCTTTTATACTACACCAGGGTGTATTCTGGCTCTAACTAATAATATTTATACTACTTTAGACATTTTTAACTTGTCCAAAATGACCAAAATGCCCTCCATCCATCTACAATCTGGTTACACAGGGGTATTTTTGTAATTTCATATTTTTCTTGGGTTTCTCTGGACTTTAGTCCACGTAACTGTCCCACCACCTCTTTGGGCCTCTTGGGACACCATTTGGGCCTTAGTATTGGTCCATTACCTTTATGGCATAAATCTCAAGGAATCTTTTCTGACTGTATTTATCAGGTATTTTATTTCACTGTAAAATCCTGTAAGAATTTTACATGATTCCTTTTCTGACTCTGTCAATTTTATAAATTCTTATATTAAATATATGAATTTACTATAAAGTTTTATCTTATTTTGAGGTTTAAAAAGTACTGTAATAATTCTTCCTGACTTAAGGAATTCATATCAATTAATCAGGATCTCAAATCGAAATTATGTGTTGCGTTAAACTGATCAGAATAATTTTGTCTATCTACTGATAAAATTTGGGACTAATATGATTCTGAGCATTTTTAGGCCTTTTTGGTTTAACTTTATCATAATTACATTTAGGTCCCTAAACTTTTGGTTAATTGCATTCAGGTCCTTACACTTTTGGTTAATTGCATTTAGGTTCCTAAACTTTTGGTAATTACACATTTTGGCCCAACTTTTATTTCTACTTTTACTTTTGGCCTTCAATATTTTCTAATTTTCATTTAGGTCCTTGATCTTTTGAACTTTTTATTTTAGTCCCTTTCTTCCTTCAAGACTCATCTAACCTTTATTATTTCTTCTGATCATCGTCATAATCCCTTTCCAAATTCCTTTCCACTATCAATATTATAGGAAAAAATTAGGATATGATAGGAGAATATCTACACAAGCACTTACAAACCATGAATATAATATGTTCTTCAATGAAGCCTCTAATGACTGTATTGGATGATGTCTTAAGGAGGTATTTCTATTTTACCTTGGAAGGGAAGGCTAAGGAGTGGCTATACAATTTACCAACTTATTTCTCCACTCTTACATGGGATCAACTGAAGTCAAACTATCTTGAACAGTTTTTCCTAGCTTTAAACACCACTCAAATGAAGAAGGAGATCACTAATATTCTGCAACAGGATGGAGAATCTTTATATAAGTATTGGACGAGATTTCTTAACTTGTTGGCTCGATGCTTTCACCATAACATGACCAAGGCTGATTTAGTAGACATTTTTTTATGGTCTACTTCCTCATAATCAGGTTTCTTTGAATGCTGCAGCAAATGAATCCTTGAGAGATAAGACTTCACAAGCAAGTTAGGAGTTATTCCAGAAAATGGCCAATGAAGACCATCAGACAGGGGACCCAAAGAGAATGCTTATATCATCTTCAGGTAATTCAAAAGAGATCTTAGCAGAAATAGCAGCCCTGGGAAATAGAATAGAGAAGAGGATGAATCTGATTGAAAGAGAGTTGTATTCCACACAAAAAGTTCATGCAGTGGGTGAAAGGAATTGGAAGACAAGCAGCGGAAATTAATTTAAAATTTTTTTCCCTATTCCTTGCCAGGATCTACCGTATGTGTTTAAGTTAAGTGGAAAGAAGCATTACCCTTGGTGTTCCTCAGCGACTTCCACAGCTTCTCTCTGCGACTGGTAATCTCTTTTCGATCTCAAGAAGATGTCCACAGCTTCTCTCAGTGGCTCGTGCTCTCTTTCTAACCGCAAGAAGTTGACACCTCAGGTCAGCTTCCTCTATTGGTATCCACACGAACAGCGTTCCAACCACGAACGACGTGCTAGCATTTCCTGTCCCTCCAAGGCTCTCTCAAGAATTCATCTTCTCCGTCTCTACTTCAGCAGTTTCTTATCTGCAAACCTTTTGTAGATTCCATTCGGCCTTTTGGGTTGTGTGTTGTGTGCTGAAAAATCGTAGCTCCTAAAATCAGATATATAGGATGCTCTGCGTTTTCCTCAACCGAATTGGATCTTGGAATTAATCTATATTAATTCCAAAATTAATACAATATCACATATTGTATAATTTGATAAGAAACTAATTAAATAAATAATGTTTATATTACCAGTAAGTAGAGAAAATTATTCTGATCAGTTTAATACAACACAGAATTTTGATTTGAGGTGTCATATCCTGATTTTTCCCTATCTGGATAATGCTGATGGTGGAAAGATGTTTGGAAAGGATTACGACGATTATCAGAAGAAATAATAGAGGTTAAATGAGTCTTGAAGGAAGAAAGGGAACTAAACAAAAATTAGAAAAGTTTAAAGGCCAAAAGTGGTAATTTCCAAAAGTTTAGGGACCTAAATGTAAATATGAGAAAATTTCAAGGGCAAAATTATAATTATAGAAAGATCAGCCAGGAAAGGGTTATAACTGCCTGGAAGTTTTTCAGTCCCACATTCCATTAGTAAATAGAGGAAGTTACACTGGTTAATTTGGCATGATACATAAATTTTATTATGGCTCCAAATAGCAGAAAATTATCTGATAGTCTAAAAGTTATCTGATTTTTTATCAGATTCTATGGACATTAGATATAAGTAGGGGAATTACAAGAAATTGTGCCCTACAGTGTCATATGTTATGAATCTGATAGAACCCCAGAAGAAGTCCGGTATAAAAAGTTATTCCCATGATAGTGAATTTTGACGGGAGTTTAATAACACTCGTGATCCGATAATAAAAATTATCGGTATGTGAGCCTGAATAGAATGAGATAAGATGACCTCATATATAGGCCCATGATGACGCTAAGGAGGGCCCAAAACCTAGGGTACCAGTTCATCAGTAGAAGAGGTTAGTGTCCAAAAAATGTGCAAAATTACGAAAATGTCCCTGGATGCCCAGATTGTACTAGAGATGGATGGAGGGCATTTTGGTCATCTGGGATAGGCTAAAAACGTGGCACATAGTATAAATGTGATTATTTAGAGCCAGTATATGCCATAAGGCAGTACAAAGAGGGGTGCAATGACAATTATGCCCTTAGGGTTAGTACAGTGCAAGAAAGGACACCAAGGGTATTTTGGTCATTTTCCAAGGAATGAATGGCAGAAGAATATTTAGTACATCATTGTTAATGGTATAAGGAGTCTAGACATTGATTTCTAAGATAGAATACATATTCTGGTATATTATAAAAAAATTAGAAAAAGAAAACAGTCTGGTTGCTGTGAAACTGCTTCGATCGGTACCAGACTGGACTGGAATTTTTCCAGAAGCTTCCTCTCCCTAAGATTTCTCCACATAAGCCATGAAGTGTCCCTTGAGGTGTCCCTTGTGATTTCATGATGTTGTCACAATTTTCTTTATAAAAAAGTAAAATCCAAGATTAAATGTGAGCCCTTGGATCAAATAGTAACCAAATCAATCTTGGCCATTGATTTCCACCAAGATTTTTCTATAAATACCCCCTTCATTTCTGTAGCAAACTGTAAGTTCATGAACCCTTGGGGGAACTCTTGCAAAATGAAAACTCAAGCCAAGACAAAGAAGATTCAAGGTATCGAAGTTCAAGCAAGCTAGAGATTAAAGGTAAGCAATCTCTCCTAGCTTATTTTCCTTTGATTTGAGAGCTTGAACTTAGGTTTTTCATGGGGGAAAAGTTGAGTTTTCTCTAAGGGGAGGTGCTGCCCAAAAACTATAGATGAAAGGGGAAAGAAGAAATTAAAATTAGAAACTTATGATTGAAGCTTAAACAAGCTAGTTAAGTGATTGGTTGTTGAATCAAGTTGATATTCTTGACTTTTCCATGGTGTGCCCTGTTCGGTATGCACTGTTCATGAGGGAAGGAAATGGAATTTCAATAATTTTATGCTTCCATTGAGTTTGTATGATGATTTTGTGTAGGATTGGAAAGGTTTTGAACCTTGGAAACATTAAAATCTCAAGGTTGTAGTCTTTGAGATTCCTCACAGTACTGTTCACTCGCATGAACAGTGATTAGAATTTTATGATTTTGATGCCTCCAATGGTTTTAAAATAAAAATTTGTGTGGGGCAAAGTGGAGAAACAAGTATGGGAAGCATTACAATCAAAATGAGATTTTTTGAAAGAATTGTATGCTTATGTTCAATTCTGTACAGCAGGCCATGAAGGAGCTAGAATTTTATGATTCTAAGTTCATAAATGGATTCAAAAGATGAAGTTGTGTAGGGTAAAGTCAAGACATCAATTGGTTCAAGAGCCAAGTGGATTAGTGAAGATTAGAGAAAGTTATGACAATAAAGAGTGTAACAAAGTTAGTCTTGAACATGGTTGGAGTTCATGAGTCCTAATGAGTTATGTGATGAATATGAATGTGTTTAGGACCTTGAAACATCCAAGAATATGTTGGGAAGTGATTAACATAAAGTCTTCATGGTTGGAAACCTAGGGAGAAAATGCTAAAGATCAAGAGGAAAGCTTAAGTGCAAGGTAGTGAACTTACCTCTTTATGTGCTTGATGTGGTATGCTTATGTGTTGACATGTATATGGTATTTGAATGATGTTGTGACATGATTAATGATGTTGAATGTATTGTGAATAACATGTTTTCCATGGCCATGCACTTTATGTAAGAGTATATAGCATGATGGCATGTCACTAATCAAAGAAAGTTTATTGAAATTACATATCATGCATTAGCATCCATCTTGCATGTTTAAGTGGTAATGTTTGCTACTGAGATTCCCTAGAATCTCACTCTCCCATAACCAACCAATTTAGGTCAAGCATGAAGAAAAGGTATGCATGGAGAAGAGCTAAAGAATGGAAGAAAGAAAGTGAAGTATTGAGATTTTAGCATATACTATAAACTGTCCATGTATGTAAATGCCATGTAAGGTGTCCATTTATGTGATGAAACTATTTGTAATACTTATGGCATATTTACATGATGTATATGAATGTTAAGAAGCTTATTTGATGGCTTGTGCATGCTGAAACAATTATTGGAAATGAAAGAAAAGAAACTGAAATGGTAAAAACGTAGGTCCTAAAGCAGTGTTGTTGTGGCTTCAGTTTGACCGAGTAAATGAAGAAATTAGTTCATGAAATTTTATGAGCATGTACCACACATCTAGAGATTTAAATGCATAGGTAGAACTTGTCGTTTGGATGTGTATATCAAGAGAAATGATTTTCCAAAGTAAGGGACCAGAATCTATTTCTAGGATTTTTGACCAAATGAACAGTAAAATTTGTTGAATAAACTGTATTAATTAGATAATCATTTTGTCTGGAAATTATTTTTTCCTTAAATTTCAAGATGTTAGCTTCATGTAGCTTTCTAAACCACTATATTTCTATTTTTCTAGAATTAATTATGATTTTTTGAAGTTTGTTGCGTAATTTGAAATATCATATAAACAGTAACCCGAGAAAGAGTAAAATTCCAGATTTGGGTAATGGACTTCTAAGGTCTTGTAAGTGGTTCTAATTGCTACTGAATGGTCCCTAAGACGTATAAAAGTAAGGATGTTACATGAGGTCCCAAAAAATTTATATTAATCTTTGAAGAAAGGGAAATTAATACAGTATTTCCTGTACCTCAGAATCAGATGAAATTTGACAATAAATTCCTATAATTAATATAAGAATTTTTAAAACTGACAGAGCTTAAAAAGGAGTTCTGTGGAATTTATTATAAAATTTACAGTAGTTTAAAACACCCGATAAATATGTTTCGGGGGACTTTCTCAAGAATTGAGCCCATGAAGGTAGTGGATCATACAGAGGGCCCAGAATGATGCCTTATAGACCTGGTGATATTTTCAGATAAGCATATGGGCTAGGGCTAATAAAGATCAGAAAAATATAAAATTACAAAAATGCCACTGAAGGTATACGACTGTGTTCTGTCATTGAGTTAGAGTTAGATAAAGGGAATTTTGGTCATTTGGACAAGCCAAAAATGTCCAGGCAAGTACAGAAGTGATTATTCAGTGTCAGTATATGCTCTGATAAGAAGTAAAGAGGTGTAAAATAACAATTATGCCCTTAGAGTTAATATAGGACAAGACAGTGAACCAATGGCATTTTAGTTATTTCTGAAGGGATATGTAATTAAGTTTTGGCCCATTCCAATAATGTCAATGGTACTAAGAATCCGGATACCGGATTTAAGGTTAGATAGTATATTATGAAAATTTAGAAAAATTAGATTTATAAAACAATTTGGTTTTTGGGAAATTGGACTGAAATTTTTCCAAAAGCTTCTCTCCCATGGAATGTGCCACCTAGACCTATGAGTTGTCCCTTGATGATGTCATGGACGAAGTCATAATTCTCATTTTGAAAAAGTTAAATCCAAGATTAAATGTAAGCCTTTAGATTAAATAGTGCACAAAGTAATCCTGGCCATTGATTTTCCATGAGATTTTTTTATAAATATCCCCTCATTTCAGCCTCCAAACTGTGAGCTCAAGAACCCTTGTGGAAACTCTTGCAAAATCAAAACTCAAGCCAAGACAAAGAAGATTCAAGGTATCAAAGTTCAAGCAAGCTAGAGATTAAATGTAAGTAATATAACCTAGCTTATTTTCCTTTGATTTGGGAGCTTGAACTTAGGGTTTTCATGGGGGAAAGTTGAGTTTTCTCTGAGGTGTTGTGCTTTCCAAAAATGTTAGATGAAAGGAGAAAGAAGATATTTAAGTTAGAATTATATGATTGAAGCTTAAACAAGCTAGTTAAGTGATTGGTGGTTGAATCAAGTTGATTTTTTTGACTTTGTCATGATTGAACCTATTTGGTTTGCACTGTTCATGCTGGAAGGAAATGGAATTTCAATGATATAATGCTTCCATTGAATTTATATGATGATTTTGTGTAAGGTTGGATAGGTTTTGAACCTTGGTAGCATTGAAATTCCAAGATTGTAGTTTTAGAAATTCTCCTCTATTATTGTTCACTCGCATGAACAGTTATTGGAATTTCATGATTTTGATGCTTCCAATAGTTTTAAAATGAAAATTTGTGTTGGATAAAGTGGAGAAACAAGTATGGGAAGCATTAGAATCAAAATGAGAATTTTTGAAGGAATTATGTACATGTGTTTGGTTCTATCCAGCAGGCCATGAAGGAGCTAAAATTTCATGATTCTAAGCTCATAAATGGATTCAAAAGATGAAAGTGTGCAGGGTAAAGTCAAGACATCAATTGATTCAAAGGCCAAGTCCATTAGTTAAGATTAAGGAAAGTTAATGTAGTTAAATGAGCCTAATGTTTGAGAGGAAGTTATGTTAGTTAAAGTGAGTTTAATGCTCAAGGAAGTTAGATTGTGATGGATGAATGATTATGTGATGTTAGAAAGTGATTGGTATGTTCCAAAAGAGGCAGCCACATATCCAAGAGAAGTGAGAAGAAAGAAGCAAGATAAAGTGAAAGAGAGTCAAGTATATGAGGTAGTAAACTTATCCTAAACTTGTATGCATTGAATGTTATGCTTGGTTGTGCTATGGCTTTGTTGAATTGCATATGTGCTTATGTATGTAGCTCTATTTCTATGATTATTTTGGCCAATTGTATTTCATATGTTAGATGGAAGCATGCACATTACGCAATGTTAACACTTTTACAAGCAAGCACAAGTAGTTACATTAATGCATGCATTTAGTACCATTTGCTACTGAGATTTCCCCAGAAATCTCATCCCATTCCATGTAATCCCAATCCCACAGGTTGTTAAGGATGAAATAGGATTGAAGAAGCGTGAAGAGAAGCTAGGGATTAGATAGTATAAATGTTATGTGAGGAATTATTATATGAAATGTTGCTATTTGACCAATGAAAGTAGTGATGATCATGATGTAATGAAAAATAGTAAATGATGAGATAAATGTATGAAATTTTATAAATATTTAGTTAACATGTCAAGATTCATTTTGACACCAAGAACACCTTATTTTGATATCTGTACAAAGAGAATTAATTTTCCAAAATAAGGGATCAGAATCTATTTTCAGCAATTTTGACCAAATGAACAGTAATTTTTAACAAATAAACTGTATTAATTGGCTAATCATTTGGTCTGAAAATTATTTTTTCCTTAAATTTCAAGTTGTTATCTTCGTGTATATTTTTTAACTACTTCATTTTGATTTTTCTAGAATTAATTATGATTTTTTGAAGTTCATCACATAATCTAGAATGCCATATGAATAGTAACTCGAGAAAGAGAAAAATTCTAAATTTAGCTAATGGACTTCTAAAGTCTTGTAAGTGGTTCTAAATGCTACTAAATGGTTTCTAATACCTATGAAAGTAAGGATGTTTCATTATGCACAAAGGTAAGGAGGTAAGTATAAAAGATCTCCATTTTCCTAACTCTTACTTTGCTAGAAAGAAAAATATTGACCCTGATTTTGCAAAAGATGCTTATACTCTATTTAATAAGCTAGAAATAAACATCTCTTTGGTTGTGTTCCTCAAAAGAAATCCTAAATATGAAATTTTTTTGAAAGAATTGTGTGCTGATAAAAAGAAGTTTAGGCCTCTTGAGAGAATCCAGGTGAGTGCTAATGTGTCATCACTCTTTAAGGGTAAACTACCTGTTAAGTGCCAAGACCTAGGATCCTATACAATCCCATGCACTATAGGAAATGTTTCTATTAAGGGAGCATTACTAGATCTTGAGGCAACCATTAATGTAATGCCTTGATCGGTATATCAATCCTTAGGTATCAACAATCTTAGAGACACAAGCTTAGTGCTCCAGTTAGCTAATAGGTCAATTAAATATCCTAAGGGAATCCTTGAGGATATTCTAGTATAGGTCAAGGACTTAGTATTTGTCACATCCTTACTTTTAACCTCAATTATACTCATTCATAAGTCATTGGAACTAATTTCATGGCCTTTTGTGTAACACCTTACTTTTTAACATCTTAGGGACCAAACAGTAGCATCTAGAACCACTTATAAGATTAATGAAGTCAAATTACATAATCTAGAATTTTTGACCATGAGTTACTGTTCATTTGGCAAAACTCCAGATAAGTGATGAAACTTCAAAAATTCATAACTAATTGTAGAAAACTCAAAATGAAGTGGTTCAATTTGCTATATGAATCTAAAATAAGCTTCTTTAAAGGAAAAATATGAATATGACCAAACTCCATACCAATTAATACAGTATTGGTGTGAAATATTACTGTTCATTTGGTCAGTTTCACAGTTTCTAGATTTGGTTCCCTAACTTTGAAAAATTCGTTCTCTTTGTACAAATATTGGAATAAGGCGTACTTGGTACTGAAATGAAGTTCAATATGTGTATTATCATACTATAAAATCTCATACATTTATCCAAAAGTTAACTATTTTTCCCAAGTCTCAACAAAACATAACCAGAACTAAAATGAGTACTTAATACACACATTACATGTTTTCATAAAAGGTCTCCTATACAATAAAGTATCTATGCATCATAACTATAACATCCTTACTTTTATACGTCTTAGGGACCATTCAGTAGCATTTAGAACCACTTACAAGACCTTGGAAGTCCATTAGCCAAATCTGGAATTTTACTCTTTCTCGGGTTACTGTTCATATGGTATTCCAGATTACACAACGAACTTCAAAAAATCATAATTAATTCTAGAAAACTCAAAATGAAGTGGTTCAAAAAGATAAATGAACATAACATCTTGAAGTTTAATGGAAAAATAATTTCTAGACCACATGATTAGCCAATTGATACAGTTTATTCGTTGAAGTTTACTGTTCATTTGGTCAAAAACTCTGGAAACAGATTCTGGTCCCTTACTTTGGAAAATCATTTCTCTTGATATACACATCCAAATGAAATGTTCTGCCTATGCACTTAAATCTATGGATGTGTACTACATGCTCATAAAATTTCGTGAACTAATTCCTTCATTTGCTAGGTCAAACTGAAGCCACAACAAAACTGTTTCAGGACCTACGTTTTTACCATTTCAGTTTCTTTTCTTTCATTTCCGATAATTTTTTCAGCATGCACAAGCCATTAAATAAGCTTCTTAACATTCATATACATCATGTACATATGACATAAGTATTACAATAGTTTCATCACATAAATGGACACCTTATATGGCATTTACATACATGGACAATTTATAGTATATGCTAAAATCTCAATACTTTCTTCCATTCTTTAGCTCTTCTCCATGCATACCTTTTCTTCATGCTTGGCCTAAATTGGTTGGTTATGGGAGAGTGAGATTTTAGGAAATCTCAGTAGCAAACATTACCACTTAAATATGCAAGATGGATGCTAATGCATGATATGTAATTTCATTAACTTTCTTTGATTAGTGACATGCCATCATGCTATATACTTTTACATAAAGTGCATGGCCATGGAAACATGTTATTCACAATATATTCAATATCATTTATCATGTCACAATATCATTCAAATAACATATACATGTCAACACATAAGCATACCACATCAAGCACATAAAGAGGTAAGTTCACTACCTTGCACTTAAGCTTTTCTCTTGACCTTTAGCCCTTGCTCCCTAGCTTTCCAACCATGAAGACTTTATGTCCATCACTTCCCAACATCTTCTTGGATGTTTTATGGTCCTAAACATATTCATATTCATCACATAACTCATTAGGACTCATGAATTCCAACCATGTTCAAGACTTTGTTACCCTCTTTACATAACTTTCCCTAATCTTCACTAATCCACTTGGCTCTTGAATCAATTGATGTCTTGACTTTAACCTACATAATTTCATCTTTTGAACTCATTTATGAGCTTAGAATCATGAAATTCCAGCTCTTTCATGGCCTGCTATACAGAACTGAACATAAGCATACAATTCTTTCAAAAATTCTCATTTTGATTCTAATGCTTCCCATACTTGTTTCTCCACTTTACCCCACACAACTTTTCATTTTAAAACCATTGGAACCATCAAAATCATGAAATTCCAATCACTGTTCATGCGAGTAAACAGTAACCGTAAGGAATCTCAAAGACTACAACCTTGAGATTTTAATGTTTCCAAGGTTCAAAACCTTTCCAATCCTACACAAAATCATCATACAAACTCAATGGAAGCATTAAATCATTGAAATTCCATTTCCTTCCCTCATGAACAGTGCATACCGAACAGGGCACACCATAGCAAAGTCAAGAATATCAATTTGATTCAACCACCAATCTCTTAACTAGCTTGTTTAAGCATCAATCATAAGTTTCTAACTTTAATTTCTTCTTTCCCCTTTCATCTATGGATTTTGGACAGCACCTCCCCTTAGAGAAAACTCAACTTTTCCCCATGAAAACCCTAAGTTCAAGCTCCCAAATCAAAGGAGAATAAGCTAGGAAAGATTGCTTACCTTTAATCTCTAGCTTGCTTGAACTTTGGAACCTTGAATCTTCTTTGTCTTGGCTTGAGTTTTCATTTTGCAAGAGTTTCCCCAAGGGTCCATGAGCTTACCGTTTGGTTGCAGAATGGAGGGGTATTTATAGCCAAAATCCAAGAAAAATGAATGGCTAAGATTGATTTGGTTACTATTTGATCTAAAGGCCCACATTTCATCTTGGATTTAACTTTTTCATAAAATAATAATTATGACATCATGTGGGCCAGCTCATGGGACATCTCAAGGGGTTATGTGGCGTGCTCATAGTGTAAGGAACCTTCTGGAGAAATTCCAGTCTAATCCAGTACCGATCGGTGCAGTTTCACAGCAACTGGACTGTTTTCTGTTCCTAATTTTTTTATAATATACCAGGATATGTATTCTGTCCTGTAAATCAATGTCTAGGCTTCTCACACCATTGACATACTTGTACTAGCCACAACTTAATTACAGATCCCTTGGAAAATGAGCAAAATACCCTTGGTGTCCTTTCTTGCACTATATTGACCCTAAGGGCATAATTGTCATTTCACCCCTTTTCGTACTACCTCAGGGCATATATTGACTCAACTAATCATGTGTATACCATGTGCCACGTTTTTATCCTATCCCAGATGACCAAAATACCCTTCATCCATCTCTGGTACAATCTAGGCATCCAGGGGCATTTTTGTAATTTTGCACTTTTTCTGGCACTGGCCCCTTCTACTGATTGACTAGTACCCTGGGTTTTGGGCTTTCCTTGGCGTCATTATGGGCCTATATATGAGGTCATCTGATCTCATTCTATCCAGGCTTACATACCGATAAGTTCCATTATCGGATCATGGGTGTTATGAAACTCCCGTCAAAATTCACTAATATGTGAATAACTTTTTATACATAACTTCTTATGGAGTTCTGTCAGATTCATAACATTTGACACTGTAGGGCACACTTTCCTATAATTCCCCCATATATATCTGATGTCCATAGAATCTGATAAAAAATTAGATAACTTTTAGACTATCAGATAATTTTCTACTATCTGGAGCCCTAATAAAATTTTTGTATCATGCCAGATTACCCAGCATGACTTCCTCTATTTACTGATGGAATATGGGACTGAAATACTTACAGGTAGTTCTAAGCCTTTTCTGGCTGAACTTTTCCATAATTACATTTATGTCCCTGACCTTTTGCTTAATTACATTTAGGTCCCTAAACTTTTGGAAATTACCGCTTTTGGCCCAACATTTATTTCTACTTTAACTTTTGGCCTTTAAACTTTTCCAATTTTCGTTTAGGTCCCTTTCTTCTTTCAAGACTCATTTAACTTTTATCATTTCTTCTGATCTTTGTCATAATCCTTCCTAAACCTCTTTCCACTATCAGTACTATACATATAGGGAAAAATTAGGATATGAAAATAACTTCTTCATTCTCCTTCCTTGATTCCATAAGATGGTCCTTCTATGATGTTTGTATCATGGAAGGGGTGAGATTTTGGGAAAAATCTCAGTAGCAAACATATACCAAACAATGTATGCAACTCAATACTTGATGTTAATATGTGTGTGCTTAATGATCATGCTTGCATAATGATATCTTTACATGCTTCCATGTTCCTTAAATTATAACATATGGCCATAACATAAAAATAAATAGAGCATCATTTAATCATACAGGCTTCACATCTTCAAAGTAAACATCCAACACATAAAGCATCTAAGCAAGCAAATCATATAAGTTAGGTAAGTTTACTACCTTGGAATAGCTTTCCTTTAACCTTTTCTTTCTTGGTCTTTTAGTCTCCTCTTTCACAAATGTTAAATCCTAATCATGGTAGAGTAACACACTTATTACAATCCATACCAATTCAGTTCTGCACCTACCTTAATAATTTACTTCCATTTTCCTAAACCAATAAACTCCTAACTTTCTATATTTGTGGTTAATTGTCTTGTCCCTTGAATTAAATGGTACCTTGACTATATCCCACACAATTTTGCTCAAGGAATCCAAATATGGATTCATAATTTCAAAATTCTAATGTTTCCTTCAGGTCTGTACAGAAACAGAAACATCACATGCAATTTTCCAAAAATTCCTTTTTTCAATTCCAATGCTTCCAAGACTTTGATCTTACTTAATCCTACACAATTTTGCATTTTAAACCCATTGGAAATATTAAAATCATGAATTTCCAATCACTGTTCATATGCATGAACAGTACAGAGAAGGTTTAAAACTTATAACTTTTAATTCTAATGCTTCCAAGGTTCCAAATCTATCCTATCCTACATAAAATCATCATATAAATTCAATCGAAGCATTAGATCATTGAAATTCATTCTTCTTGGTCTAGAACAGACCTAGGCTGAATGCCTCCATCAATGACAAAGTCAAGAGCACAACTTAATTCAATAACCAATCATCAAAACCAACTTATCTAAACCTTAATCACCTAGTTCAACCTTTATTTTCTTCTTCCTCCTTTAACTTAAAATTTGGACAGCAAGCATACTCTAGGTTTAGGGCCCGTTTGGATAGGATTTTAAAAATGGGCTTATGGAAAAAAAGAGCTTTTGAACAGATTATAGAAAAGGGCTTTTGGAGAAGAGATTATGAAAAAAAAGTGGTTTTGAATAAATGAGTGTTTGGATAGTTATTTATAGAAGGGATTTTATTATTGGTAAATTATGAAAAAGGGTATGAGTATTAAATGAGGAGAGATAAGAGATAAGAGGAGAGAGGAGAGAGGGTGTAAGAAAGAAAATAGAGAAAAAGTAGGAGAGAGGAGAGAGGGTGTAAGAAAAAGTAGGAGAGAGGGTGTAAGAAAAAGTAGGGGTAATATAGTAATTAGTTAGTTCAAACGTGGTTTACTGTTCCAAAAGCTACTCTGACCGGCTTTTCTGAAACCTTAGTTTTAAACCAGAGTTTAGTCCAAAAGCCCGTTTGAACCAATATAACTGTTTGTTTTAAAATTTCTCCAAACCTAGGTTTTGAGCCAAACCTTGGTTTAAAACCAAGGTTTGGATTTTTCCAAACAGGCCCTTAATGGAATTTCCAACCACTAAAACCTAGGTTTTACCCTTCCAAAACACATCTAAATAAACTAGGAAGGATCACATGCCTTATGCCTTGACTACCTTGATCTCTTAGTGCCTTGAATTGCCTTTATCTTGGTGGAGTTTTCAAATGATAAGAGTTTCTCCAAGGTAACCAAGGGTGCACGGTTTTATGAAGAATGGGAGGGGTATTTATAGCCAAAATTTTGGCACCTTGGGTCCATAATGTCCTCACTTTTCCTAATTATTATAATGGCTTAATCTTGAATTTGATTGGTTAGTTTTTGGATTAATTAACCTTAATCATCGTTAGGTTAATTCTTATATTATTTTATTATATTTTAACACATACTATAATCTTCCTTTCCTCTTCTTGGTGCCATGTGTAAAGCTTGTGGGTCCCACAAGGATACCTCACATGCTTTTTGGACTTTCTTAATTTCTTTATCTTTTAAAAATACATAAAATATTCTAAAAATTCATTTGACCACATAACAATTCCTTGGGATTATTAGGCTTGCATAGCACATCATATTGGGCCTCTTTTAAGTCCAATAGCTACTTGGCACAAATCCCAAGGCACTTTCCTTATACCGATATTCTTAAATCACCCTAATTTTTAGGATAAATGCTAGACACCTATTTTAATGGTTCTAACATTTTTATAAATTCATTATAATATAAAATAAATTTCCTACGAAGTTTCATAATTTTTTGAGATCCAAAAGTCCTGATAAAAATTTCCTACATTTCCTTTAACCCTTTATCGGTGTCCGATTTCACTGAAATTTTATAATTAATTCTACAAGACTCCTTTATCGGACTCCTTTTTGACTTTTATCTGATTATGAGGTCCAAAAGATATTGAAATAATCTCTCGACTTCAGAAATTTATATCAATTTTTTGGGACCTCAAATCAAACTTCTATGTTGAATTAAACTAATCATAATAAATTTCTCTATTTTATGGTAAAATTTAGGACTAAAATGCTTCTGGGCATTTTTTGGCCTCTTTTGGCTTAAATTTCCAAAATTACCATTTTGCCCATGAACTTTTGGAAATTGCACTTTAGGCCCTCAACTTTTCATAATTACACTTAATGGGCCAAAGCTTATGTCTACTTCCATTTTACACCATGGAACTTTTAAAGTTTTCACTTTAATCCCTTTCTTTTCCAAAATGACCATTTGAAACTTTCCCTAATTGCAATTTAGTACCTAAACTTTTTTGAAATTGCAATCTAACCCTTTTCGCTTTACAAGTTTATACCTTCTCTCTCTCTTTGGCTTAACACTTATCTTACTCATTTTCTTGTCTTCTTATTACCATCCCAATCTCTTTATTATCTCTTTCCTCTATCAGTCTTATACAGATAGAAAAAATTTGGGATGTTACATTTTGCTTTAGAAACATCAATTTTCAAAAGAATTGCTCTTGGGGGCACTGTTCACTTTTACTGTTCATTTGGTAATTCCAGAACATGTATCCTACTTTAAAAATTCATAATTAAATGTAGAAAAAAATAGGGTGGTTCTAATTTCTAATGAAATCTCTTGCGTTAATATTTGAAGGAAAAATATAAAATTGAGGTTGCAATGTCCCAATGAAATCAGTTTATTCGTTGAAAAATACTGTTCATTTGGTAAAATATGGAAGTTCCAATTTCTTTGTCTTAACTTCAAAAATTCATTTCTCTTTCATTACTTGTCCAAATGAATTGTGTTACCTATGGATTTAATGCTCTAGACGTTCTCTTTAATCTCACCAAATTTCATGGAAAAACTCATTCATTTGCTATATGCAATTCATGTCAGAACGTTACTGCCGCCAATTACTTACTTTCTCTTAGTTCCTGATTTTAACTCCAACTTAAAAGAACCATAACAATTTGAATACTTAACAAATTGAGGATTTCTTGATGTTCATTTAAAGCTCTAGATCTTAGCTATTATCATACCAAATTTCAAGTTTAAAATCATTGGTTTAGGTATCATAATCATCATCATAACGTCACAACCTCAGAACAAAATTACATAATCATACATCATGCATACTATCATATCCTTCCAAAGTGTCATGTAAGTGCTATAACTTATAATACAAATTCATCCATCAATATTTAACCTCTTTCCTTGAGAAGTTCCAGCACCTAAGACATGGTTATGCATATGGGAGGAATGAGATTTCATGGAAATCCCAATAGCAAGTTACACAAACCATAATATCATGCATGATTAATTGGATGCTTATCATGTTATCATGAGATGGGAGCTACTTCATAATGGTACATAAGCAAACTCTAACATACATATTGTCATGACATAACTTTTAAGGAGTTGCAATCATTCATACTTCATCATCAATATGATGACACAATCTCATGCTCAACCAAACTCCATAATCAATAAGCAAGCAAGCAATTAAAGAAACATGAAACTATAGTTAGGTATTCTTGCTACCTCTTATCTATTATTTTCAAGGTCTTATTGAGAGGATTTCATTCCTTCACAAATGTCAAAACCTATCCATTACAAAGCAATATCAAGTTACAACTAAACTTGAACACAAATCCAAGACTAGGTTTTCACTAACTTCCATTCTTTCTCTATTTTATGTTTCATATTTCCACCTTTCCAAAATAAATTATTATAGTTCATTTCCACATAATTTTTCATGTAGAATCCAAATATAAAACTAGAATTTCCAAAATCAAAACATCTCAAAAGGTTCTGTGCCAAACCGAAGTGAATGCTTCTTTTTCTAAAGACTCACATTTTGATTCCAATACTTCCAATACTTATTCTCCTACTTTATCCCCACACAATTTTCCATTTTAAACTCATTGTAAGCATCAAAATCATGAAATTACAATATATGAACAGTGTCACACACAGTAATAGCAAGAATATAAAACCCTAATTCCAAACATACTTGGATTCCTAAGCTTATACCACTTGATTCTTGCTTGTTTAAGCTTGTCTAAACTATCCATAATATAAAAATCATATTTTAACCATATATGGGCAACACTTCCAGCAGAAAACATAAGGGAAATATGGTACAAAAACCCCTTAAAACTAAGAGCTAACTTACTAGAATTAAGCTCAAGATCAAGGGAGATGATTACCTTGATTGTTGCTTCAAGTTGTGTCTTCTTTCTTGGTTAAATAGAAATTTTGCAAGAGTTTCCCTATGGTTCACCATGAATGCTGAATAGGTTCTGATTTGGGAGGGGGTATTTATAGATGAGCTTGAGTTGAAATGGATGGCCAAGATTGATTTGGTTACTATTTGATCTAATGGTCCATATTCCTTCTTCAACTTGGCTTACCCTAGAACACTCTCACTTGATGCCATGCATGACATAGTTTAGGGTCATGTTTGTCTGGAAAAAGTAGAATATACTGATAGAAAAAATTCCTGTCCAGTTTGGTACCGATCGGAGCAGTTTCACAAAAACTAGATTATTTTCTGTTCCTAATTTTTATAATATTCCAGGATATATATTCTATCCTGGAAACCAATGTCTAGGTTCCTCATACTATTGAAATTGTTAGATTAAGTATTTATCTGCCATTTATCCCTTGGAAAATGACCAAAATACCTTTAGTGTCCTTTCTTGCACTATATTAACCCTAAGGGCATAATTGTCATTTTACCCCTCTTTGTACTGCCTCAAGGCATATACTGGATCTAACTAATCATATTTATACTATATAACATGTTTTTAGCCTATCCAGAATGACCAAAATACCCTCCATCTATTATTAGTATAATATTATCATCCAGGGGCATTTCCGTAATGTCGCATATTTCTTGTACACTGGCCCTTTTTATTGATGAACTGGTATCATGGGTTTTGGGCCCTCCTATAAGGAATTGTAAGACACGCAGCAGAAATTAACTTAAAATTTTTTCTATTCCTTGCCAGGATCTACCGTATGTGTTTAAGTCAAGTGGGAAGAAGAATTACCCTCAGTGTTCGTCAGCGACTTCCAGAGCTTCTGGTCACGATATTCACAGCTTCTCTTCGCAGCTCGTGCTCCCTTTCCGATAGCAAGAAGTCGACAACTTAGGTCAGCTTCCTCTACTAGTATCTACACGAACAACGTTCTAACCATGAACGACGTGCTAGCGTCTTTTGTCCCTCTAGGGCTTTCCCAAGAATTCATCATCTCCGTCTCTATTTCGGCAGTTTCTTATCTGCAAACCTTTTTTAGATTCCTCTTCGGCCTTTCTGTGTTCTATGTGTTTTTTTAAAATGTAGCTCCTAAAATCAGATATATAGGATGCTATGCGTTTTTCTCTACCGAATTAGATTTTTTTGAAGTTAATCTTATATTAATTCCAAATACAATATCATATATTGTCTAATTTGATAAGAAACTAATTAAATAAATAATATTTATATTAAATCTGTCCCACAGATTTAATTCACCTATTTATTTAATTTAAAATAAAGATAAGACTGAACTATATTTGATTTATTCTCATAAATCAAATTTGAGATATCATATCAATTTGAATTTCAAATTCAAATGTGATAGAGATTCAATTTATCCTTATAAATTAAATCTTATAAATATCTCTTATATGAGATATCCTATCAATTTAAATTTCAAATTCAAATGTGCTAGAGATTTAATTTATCCTTATAAACTAAATCTCATATATCTCTTATATATAATGTATATATATGAATTTATATATATACGAATATAAATATAAATAAATACATACATCCACCCTGGATCATTCATTGAATCTAGACATGTCTTAGATTCAATGAATTTGGACATCATAGCTCGTGTTGGGCTATTTTATGTGTGACCCTGTAGGCCCATATGAAGTTGGTAGTGGGTCATTTGCTATACTGGCCCACAAGTCGCAAGTGGTCTCTAGCAAGACATAACAACTACCCAAATCATATGAGGATCGTTAAACGATGTAACCTTTTATACAACCATATCATGTCCCTTCTGTCACGCGATATTTTGGTCATGGATGAGGCATGGATAATGTTATCCTCCTATTCCTGACCGTTACTTTCTTGATCCCTAAGTAGTCTGACTATAGAAATGGAACTACCTTTCCATTACAGTATGGCCATACATTTCTCAGACTCACTCATCGAGGGGCCCAGTAATATCTCTCTACGAATGTGAGGGACAAATTCTATATTGACCATTCACATTCCTCCGCATGAAAAACCATTAAGCCCGAACATAGTCTTTATGATCACTCAGTCAAAAGTGACTTTTGACTAGGTCAAAGATGAGCGTTTTTCATGTAGGAATCCATGATGATCTCAGGTCAAAGGGCATAGTAACATGGTTTATATATGAGAGAAGCTTATGACGTAACCCATGCAGCTCTCTCATAGCGGGTCTGTCCAACACCTTGTACTCTTACATGTGCCTATGACTTTGATTTATATCTCTATACATCTTCAAAGTCATACTGATCTTATTTTATCTCTGCTATCGCATAGATAACTGACCAGGGACATTTAGGATAAGATCATGAATTATCCAAGGATGGTCATCACAGTAAACATGCAAATAATATGATAACACAATTAATAAATTCATAAATCAATAATGTTTATACAACAATGATTGGCCCCTAGGGAATGATTTCTAACACCTCATTGGCGTCATCATAGTCCCATATATAAGGTCATCTAAGTTCATTCTATCTATGCTTACTTATTGCTAAGTTCCATAATCGAATAACGAGTGTTCTCAAACTCCTGTCAAAATTCACTAATATGGGGATACTTTTCATACAGAGCTCTTTCCAGGGTTCTGTCAGATTCATGACATATGATGTCATGAGGCACACCTTCCTGTAACTTTTCCACTTATACTTGAGTTCCATGAGCTTTGATAAAATTTTAGATAACTTTCAGACTATCAGATAAATATCCACTATCTGGAACCTTATTAAAATTTCTATATTATGCTAGATTAACTAGCATAACTTTCTCTATCTACTGATGAAATATGGGACTAGAATACTTCCAGGCAGTTCTAAGCCTTTTCTGGCTGAACTTTTCCATAATTACATTTAGGTCCCTAAACTTTTGAAAATTACCACTTTTGGCCTAACTTTTGTTTCTACTTTAACTTTTGGCCTTTAACCTTTTCTACTTTGTGTTTAGGTCCCTATGTTTTCTTTAGGCAATAATCCTTCTCTTTCCTTTCTCAATCTGATATAATTTATTCCAAGAATTTCATATACATTTCACATAAACTGTACAGTTACATCAGGTAAGAAAATTGGGGATATGACAGTATTCCCATCTGAGTTTTATATTTTGGACATGTCTAATGAGTTAGTAAATAATAACACTTTGATCCTAGGTTGACCTTTCCTCCAGCCTTTCAAGACCATCATTAGTATGAAGTATAGTTCTATCACAATGGAAGTTGGAGAGCATGTGGTAACCTTCAACATGAATGAAGCAATAAAATTTCCTTCTGATAATTATGCTTTTACTGCTTTGAATGCCATTGATTATGCTATTAAAGAAAATAGGGATGAACATGAATTGATTTTACATGATAATGATAGAGATAATGCGTTTACAAAAGGTTTATTGAGTGATCTTGCAGGATCCCAAGATTTTCTGAAAGTTGAGAGTGTAATAATTGAAGAAGGGTCGAGTTTCTGTGACCCAAGGTTGTGACTAAATGACCTGAATGTCGCGACCAAATATCAATTTGAGACCCTCTGTGAAGCTAAGTCGCGACCAAATGGCTTTAAGGTCACAACAACAAGTTCTAGAGACACACCCTGGCAACTAGACTCACGACGAGAAGCTGAAAGGTCACGACCAGAAATACCAGATGCAACTAGGGAACTCCAAACTCCTTCGGTTCCATACTCCACTATTTTGGTTAAAGGACCAATACATTCTAACTCTTCTCACCCTCACTCTCATTCCAAAATTACATCTCATCCTTAAGGTTTTTGAAAGATTTAATCTCTAATAATAATACAGGTATGGAAAAGAACGATCCTAAGTATGTTGTAGTCGTAGACCAACCTTAGCTTGGTACGACACTTAGGGAAGCACATGATAAATTGGAGGAGCTACACAAGCTAGAAAAGAGCAACTGCAAGGAATATATGAAGGAGGTGAAGGAAAAATTTCTCAAGTCTGTTGCTGCGACATGCCAACCACAATTAGGTAAGTTCAAGTTTAAAGAGGGAGAATTCAAGATGAACTTGGATGAATCTCAGTATAAGGTGAGTGATTGTGGAATATTGAAGTGAAGAGAGAGGGCAATGGGGAAAAACTTCCAATCAAACAGCCATCTCTCAAAGTTTTATGATTTCCCATCGCCTCCTTGAGGCCAATTATTCCTTTCCTATCTCTTACCTTTACAAGTTTTATGCTATGATATGTTTGATATGTTGGTTTTAGGATATGAAAGGGATATTTCAATAGGATAGTTTTCATTTTCTATTTATTTCTGTTTATTCTAGGTTTCTTTCTATTTTGAACACCCCCGTTACTGTCTATACATCATTTACTCATTGATTATTCTCTGTAGAACTTACACACTCACATGCATGATCTTAGTTTACCCATCCTGTCACCTCTATCTTACTAGTATTGCTTTGTATGACTTGAATGTGACTGTGTGCTTCATTGCTGAATTTGCATTGAGTTATGTGTTAATTTATTATGGGAGAAATCTAGGATAACTTGGGAGGATTGGAGAAAGTTTACAGTCCATCAGGGAGTGATATTGTATTCTGGTCGCGACTAATGTGTATATGGGCATTATGGTCATGACATTAGTTCATTTGAAAGCAACTACATCTGTCTGAGTTTTTGGTCATGACAGAAATGTCACATTCTACTTTTTCACTATATGTATAATACTGATAGTGGAAAGAGGTTTGGAAATGATTGTGATGGTGAATAAAAAGAAAAAACAATAATTGGACAAAGGTATAAAGAGAGGGACTAAAATGAAAAGTTTAAAAGTTCCACGGTAGAAAATGAAAGTAGACAAAAGCTTTAGGCCATTAAGTGTAATTATGAAAAGTTGAGGGCCTAAAGTGTAATTTTTAAAAGTTTAATGACAAAATGGTAATTAATGAAAGTTGAGCCAGAAAAAGCCTAGAAATGCCTAAAATCATATTAGTCCCAAATTTTTCTAGTAAATAGAGAAAATTATTCTGATCAGTTTGACACAACACAGAATTTTGATCTGAGGTCCTAAAAAATTAATATTAATTTCTAAAGAAAAGAAAAATTAATATAGTATCCTCTAGACCTCAAAATCAAATGAAATTTGGAAGTAAATTCCTATAATTATAAGAATTTATGAAATTGACAGAGCTCAAAAGGGAGTTATGTAGAATTTATTATAGAATTTATAGTGTATTAAAACAACCGATAAATATATTTTAGGAGAATTTCTCGGAGGGCTCAAAATGGAATTTTATAGGCCTAATAATATTTTCAGATAAGTATATAGGCCAGCGCTAATAAAGACCGGAAAAAATGTAAAATTACGAATATGCCACTGAATGTATGCCACTGTATTGTGTCATTAAGTCAGAGTCAGACAGAGGGCATTTTGGTCATTTGAATAATGTTAGATGGTCAAGGAGATTTCCTAGAATAGTTGACCAAGGTCAGGGAATACTCTGATGAGGTGTGAAAAGACGATAATGCCCTTAAGATGTTAAAGTAAATAAAGAACCAATAGACATTTTGGTAATTTACCAAGGGATCTATAATTAAATTTAGGCCCAGTCCAAGAATGTCAATGGAAGGAAGGATCCAGATACTGGATTTAAGGTTAGATAGCATATTATGGAATCTCAGAAAAATTAGATTTACAAAACAATCTAGTTTTTGAGAAATCGGATTGAGCTGGTACTAGAATTTTTCTAGAAGTTTCTTTCCCTTGGAATGGTTCCACCTAGCCTTATGAGTTGTCCCTTGATGATGTCATGAATGATGTTATAATTATCTTTTTAGAAAAGTTAAATCCAAGATTAAATGTGAGCCATTAGATCAAATAATGCACAAAGTGATCTTGGCCATTGATTTTCCATGGGATTTGGTTATAAATAGCCCACAACTTCTGAAGCAAACCGTGGCATGAGAACCCTTGGGGAACCTCTTGAAAAATTAAAACTCAAGCCAAGAGAAAGATGATTCAAGGACAAAAGTTCAAGTAAGCTAGAGAATAAAGGTAAGTAATCTATCATAGCTTATTTTCCTTTGATTTGTGAGCTTGCACTTAGGGTTTTCATGGAAGAAATTTGAGTTTTCCCTAAGGTGTTGTGCTGTCCAAAAACCTTAGATGGAAGGAAAAAGAAGAAATTAAAGTTAGAGATATGTAATTGAAGCTTAAACAAGCTAGTTAAGTGATTGGTTGTTGAATCAAGTTGATATTCTTGACTTTTCTATGGTTAAACCATTTCGGTTTGTACTTTTCATGATGGAAGGAAATGGAATTTCAATTATCTAATGCTTCCATTGAATTTATATGATGATTTTGTGTAAGATTGGATAGGTTTTGAACCTTGGAAGCATTGGAATTCCAAGTTGTAGCTTTTGAAGTTCTTCTCTATTACTGTTCACTTGTATGAATAGTGATTGTAATTTCATATTTTGATGCTTACAATGGTTTTAAAATGAAAAGTTGTGTGGGATAAAGTAGAGAAACAAGTATGGGAAGCATTGGAATCAATATGAGAATTTTTGGAAGAATTATGCATGTTTTTCAAATTTGTCCAGAACAGTGCATTAGAACTAGAATTTCATGATTCTAAGCTCATAAATGTATTCAATAGATGAAATTGTGTAGGGTAAATTCAAGACATCAATTGGTTCAATGACCAAGTTAATTAGTGAAGACTAAACAAAGTTATGTTAATAAAGAGTTTATCAAGGATAGTCTTAAACATAGTTGGAGTTCATGGTCCTAATGAATTATGTGATGAATATGAATGTGTTTAGGACCTTGAAATATTCAAGATGTTGGGAAGTGATTGACTGAAAGGCTTCATGGTTGGAAAGCTTAGGGATCAACTGCAAAAGAACAAGAGAGAAGCTTAAGTGCAAGGTAGTGGACTTATCTCTTAATGTGCTTGATATGGTATGCTTATGTGTTGACATGTATATGATATTTAAATGATGTTATGACATGATAAATGATGTTGAATGTACTGTGAATAACATGTTTTCCATGGCCATGCACTTTTATGCAAAAGTATATAGCATGATGTCATGTCACTAATCAAAGGAAGTTTAATGAAATTACATATCATGCATTAGCATCCATCTTGCATATTTAAGTGGTAATGTTTGCTACTAAGACTCCTTAGAATCTCACCCTCCCATAGACAACCAATTTAGGTCAAGCATGAAGGAAAATGTATGCATGGACAAGAGCTAAAGAATGGAAGAAAGGAAGTGAAGTAATTGAGATCCTAGCATATGTTATAAATTATCCATGAATATAAATGCCATGTAAGGTGTCTACTTATGTGATGAAGCTATATGAAATAATTATGACATATGTAAATAATGTATATGAATATATGAGAAGCTTATTTGATGATTTAGGAATGCTAGATTAGTTTATGAACATTTAAGCAAGAAGATGAAATGGTAAAAATGTAGGTCCTAATGTAGTTTTGTTGGGACTTCAGTTTGACCTAGAAAATGAAATTATTATTTCATGAAATTTATAATCATGTAGTACACATTTAGAGCTTTAAATTCATAGGTAACATGCCTCATTTGGATGTGTATATCTGGAGAAATGAATTTTCAAAGTTAAGAGACAGAATCTGGAAATTCCAGAATTTGTCATATGAACAGTAAAAAATAACGATTTAACTAAATCAATTGACAAAGTAAATGTCCATATTTATATTTTTTTCCGAAAGATATATGAAGGAGATTCAATTAGAAATTTGGATCACCTCAATACGATTTTTCTACAATTAGTTATGAATTTTTAAAGTTGGACTATAAATCTGGAAATCACCAAATAAACAGTACCTGAGAAGTAAGTTTTAAAATTTTAAGTTTTAGGCTAATGTAATGCTTCCGCTAATAAAATATGTTTTTAAATATGTACTATGAGATGGTAAAAGTAGGACGTTTCAAGAAATATTCTGTGGTTGTGACGTTCTACACCCTTAGCTATGTGTTTTGACCCTTAGACCTTTTAAACCCCACTAGCCCACTACTCCGCATGCCTAACCATTGCGACCACGACTCTCTTCTCCATTTTTCCTCTAGTCCACAATGCGCTTTCACTGTTCCTCCCTCTATTTTAGTCTTACTCTATATTTCTCTTCTCCAGTTTGCTCCCAGCACCATTCTTTTTCTTCCTGAAGCATTTTTGTGCTCCTTCCGAGCGCATCAAGCTCTACATGGCCCTCTCTGTGCCCTAGTAATAACTCATTCTTCTTTGATAAAAGTTTAACCCATCACACCCTCTTATTGCATAGAATAAGATAGCACTATGTTCCTTCAATCCTTTCTTGTTCCTTAGTATTAGCTTCTAATCTTTAGGCAGTTTTGATTTTGAGGAACATTTGGGGGATGTAGATGTGTAGTATTGGGTAGGGACTTTTGCAATTCCATAGCTGTTTTAGACTAGAGTTTTGGTGGGTTTGGTTGATTTATAGGACATGGCTGATAAGTTTCTTTTCTTTGAAAACTTGTGTCTAGTCGCATCCTTGAAGTCATCTCGTCAAGACAATGAGTTATAGAGACTCATGGTCACGATAGACGAGCGTTATAGTCACGAATGAACATGTACAACATCTATTTTGAAATCCTTTTGCATAAAACTAGCCAATATACTACAAATTTTTCTAGAAAGACTTTCTTTCCAAGGGATAAGGGGTTGTTTTGTGTTGATTCACATTGTTGATTTGTGTACTCAGATGGCTCGAACAAAGAACCTCGAAGTGAGCAAATGATCTTGCTCTAAGACCCCTGCCAAGTTGACCCAGAAGATGACTAAAACTATGTTAAATAACTGAGGCATTGTCCAAGAAAAAGAATTTCATGCAACTGAGGAGTTTAACTTCTACAAGTTAGCTTTAGCAAGTGGATTTAAAAAGTTATTGAAAAAAGGGCTATGACTAACCTTACGTTAGTACGGGAATTCTACATAACCTCAGCTTTAGAAGAGTCCTTGGGGATTGCATTCAGAGTAAAAGAGTTGTTCCTCGATACCTGGGATATTAAATCTTTTACAAACTGCCCACTCTTTCTGAATGTTAATCCCATTATTTACGACATCATTTAGATGAGGTCCCTTGGGATACATTATAGGGAGGAAGGTCATGAATAATGAAGCTAGGGTTTGGCTCAACTTTATGACCTATAACGTGATGCCTCAAGCCCATATTTCAGATATTAATTAGGAGAGAGCTATCTTGCTTTACCTATTAATGACCTAGCAGCCTGTAGAACTCACCCACATTATTGCTACTTCCATTCACCATTGTGTTAATTCTTCAACAGCCCTCCTTGTTTTCCCTCATTTAATTACTAACCTGTGTAAGAAGAACGCGATCCCCACCCTTAAGACTGACCTTCTCCTTGACCCATCTACCACCAAATGTTATAGTGTCTCTAAGGCCAATAAGAAAGCTGGGGAGTTGAGAAGTATAAAAAGGAGCAAAAGGGTAGCTAAGGAGAATGTAGAGGAGCCCACTCCAGAGGACACTACTGAGGGTGACTCTGGTTTGAGTGCATAGCTTGCAACAATTTCTGATAAATTGGTTGTAGTCACTTCTCAACTGTAAGAGCAGCGAGAAATCATCATGAACTAGGAATTTCAAAGACAATAATTTATTGATCCATTAGTTCTTAAGATTGTTCAGATGATGTATATAGCATTGCCTCCCATATTTGAAAAAGCTTTCTTCAAGAGCAACATCCCTGCCTCTACCTTCTTTCAGGAGGGGCCGGGTGATGTCACTTGTCGTTAGCGCTCAAATTAGTTACTAGATTTAACCCTATATGTATAGGAGCTAACCTAGATTGATCTCAAGGCGGAGTCAATACATGGCTTGAGTATGATTAACCAAAGTGATTAAGGAGTAAATATGGGTAGAGAAGAGTATTCAGTTAAATTAAAGCGATAATTGCAAGAAAGTAGAAGAGTTAAATGACACGATTACTAGTAAGTTGAACGTTCCCAAGGATGAACGATGTCGGCTATCATTGTTCAAAATAATATCAGAGTTATAATAATTATATATACTAAGTCCTATTATATAGAACCCTAGACAATCATCTTTGTCATAAT
This sequence comes from Leucaena leucocephala, assembly GCA_037074615.1. Taxonomy (NCBI): domain Eukaryota; kingdom Viridiplantae; phylum Streptophyta; class Magnoliopsida; order Fabales; family Fabaceae; genus Leucaena; species Leucaena leucocephala. The sequence goes on along the minus strand of CM073515.1, from coordinate 17,044,955 downwards.
CATATAATCAACAATCATACCTAGATCTAGAATATAATTGCATCAAAGATGATTATTTAAAAGTACCACTTAGCATGTGAGTCAATCAACAATATATGATTAGTCATCAATCGTGGGTATTCAATCGAAACCCTAAATATACCTATACATATTAATCTAAACATAATCATGCAAGAGATGATATGCATAGCTATATGAGGAAGCAAAATATATGAAATGGAAAACTCTAATCATAACTTGAAGAGCAAAACACAAAGGTTTGATCACAAGGTATCTCAATTGAAATCCTAGTCAACTTATACAATTTTCAAAACTTAAATCTAGAAAATCATAAAATTGCATAGAAAATGAAGATCAAACGAAATAAATAGTATAACTCCTAACATTTAGCACAATGAACTCATGCCTTAGACATCCATCCTCAAGAACAAGGGAGGACTAGACACTCATGGGGCTAGATGACACCATTGTATGTGGAAAGAAAGTAAAAAGATGAAGAAGAGATGGTGGACAAAGGAATGCCAAGTTGGCTTTGAGAATAGAAGAGATGTGTGGAGTAAGTTGGTGTGTTGAATGGAGGAGCTTTGGGGTCCTTTATATAGCCTTTGGGAGTGAATCTTGTTTTATGTAGGTCTCTTTATTGATTGGCTCTTCAAAAGATAATGATAATCTCCATTTATCTTTAATATCATTTCAAGCTGTTGTCATATCCCCAATTTTTTTATCTGATATATGTACACAGTTTATCTATAATAGATATGAGATTCTTGGAATAAACAGTATTAGATTGAGAAAGGAAAGGGAAGGATTAATAACTAAGGAAAGAATAGGGACCTAAACGAAAATTGAAAAGCTTAAAGGCAAAGAGTGAAAGTGAAGAAAAAAGAGGGACCTAAATGCAATTAATGAAAAGTTCAGGGACTAAAATGCAATTATTCAAAAGTTGAGGAACCTAAATGTAAATATGGAAAAGTTGAGCCAAAACAGGCCAAAAATGACCATAATTAGGTCAGACTCAAATTTTACCAGTAGATAGACAAAATATTCCGATTAGTTTAACGCAACACAGAATTTTGATTTGAGGTCCCGATTAATTGATATAAATTCTTAAAGTCAGAAGGAATTATTAAATTATTTTTTAAATCTCAGAATCAGATGAGACCTTATAGGAAATTCATACATTTAATTTAAGAATTTATAAAATTGACAGAGTCAGAAAAGGAATCCTATAGAAGCCATACTGGATTTTACCGTGAAATAAAATACCTGATAAATAGGATCGAGAGAGTTGTATTGTGAATTGGGCTAAAAAGGCAATACACGCAATAAGCCCATTAAGGTGACTAGACAGTTAAGTGGGTCAGAGACCAGAGTAGTGCAGAAAATATGTGAAATTACAAAAGTGTTCCTAGATGCCCATACTATACCAGTGATGGATAGAGGTCATTTTGGTCATTCTGGATAGGCAAAAAATATGGCACATAGTATAAATATGATTAGTTAGAGCCAGTACATGCCATAAGACAGTACCAAAAGGGGTGAAATGACAATTATGCCCTTAGGGTCAATATAGTGCAAGGACACCAAGGGTATTTTGGTCATTTCTCAAGGGATATATGGCAGATAAATACTCAGTATAATATTTTCAATGGTATGAGAAGCCTAGACATTAATTTCCAGGATAGAATACATATCCTAGGATATTATAAAAAAATTAGGAACAGAACACAGTCCGATTATGGTGAAACTGCTCCGATCGGTACCAGATTGGACTGAAATTTTTCTAGAAGCTTTCCTCTATTAGCATTTTGCCACATAACCCCTTTGGTCCCTTGTGATGTCATGGATGATGTCACAATTACCTTCTTGAAAAAAGAAAATCCATGATTAAATATGGGCCATTAGATCAAATAGTATACAAACTAATCTTGGCCATTGATTTCCACTAAGATTTTTCTATAAATACCCCCTCAAATCTGCATCCAAACAGTGGCTTGTCAACCCTTGGGGAAACTCTTGCAAAATGAAAACTCAAGCTAAGACAAAGAAGATTCAAGGTACCAAAGTTCAAGCAAGCTAGAGATTAAAGGTAAGCAATCTCTCCTAGTTTATTTTCCTTTAATTTGGGAGCTTGAACTTAGAGTTTTCATGGGTACAAGTTGAGTTTTCTCTAAGGGTTTATGCTGCCCAAAAACCTTAGATGAAAGGGGAAAGAAGAAATTAAAGTTAGAAACATATGATTGAAGCTTAAACAAACTAGTTAAGTGATTGGTTGTTGAATCAAATTGATATTCTTGACTTTGCCATGGTGTACCTTGTTTGGTCTGCACTGTTCATGAGGGAAGGAAATGGAATTTCAATGATTTAATGCTTCCATTGAATTTATATTATGATTTTGTGTAAGATTGAAAAGGTTTTGAACCTTGGAAACATTAAAATCTCAAGATTTTAGATTTGGAATTCTTCATGGTTACTGTTCACTTGCATGAACAGTGATTGTAATTTTATGTTTTTGATGCTTCCAATAGTTTTAAAATGAAAATTTGCATGAGATAAAGTGGAGAAGAAAGTATGGGAAGCATTAGAATCAAAATAAGGATTTTTGAAAGAATTATATGCATATGTTCAGTTCTATACAACAGGCCATGAAGGAGTTGGAATTTTATGATTCTAAGCTCATAAATGGATTCAAAAGATGAAATTGTGTAGGGTAAAGTCAAGACATCAATTGGTTCAAGAGCCCAGTGGATTAGTGAATATTAGAGAAAGTTATGATAATAAAGAGTAAAATTCCAGATTTGGCGAATAGATTTTCAAAGTCTTGTAAGTGGTTCTAAATGCTACTGAATAGTCTCTAAGACGTATAAAATGAAGGATATTAAAGGCAAAGCATAAAAGGTTAAAGGAAAAAAGTGAAAGTAGAAACAAAAGTTGGGCCCTTGAGTATAATTTTCAAAAGTTAAGGGGTTTAAAGGCAAATAGCTAAAAGTCCAGGGGCCCAAATGCAATTGTTCAAAAAGTTCAGGGACCTACATATAAATATGAGAAAGTTGAGCTAAAACAGGCCAAAAATGCCAGAATCAGATTAGACTCAAAGTTTGCTGGTAGATAGACAAAATTATTCTGGTCAGTTTAACGCAACACAAAATTTTGATTTGAGGTACCGATTAATTAATATAAATTTTTGAAGTCAGAAGAATTATTACATTATTTTTTAGATATCAAAATTAGATGAAACTTTATAGGAAAATCCTATATTTAATTTAAGAATTTATAAAATTGATAGAGTCAGAAAAGGAATCTTGTAGAATCCTTACGGGATTTTAAGGTGAAATAAAATACCCGATGAATAGGATCAGGAGAGTTGTCTTGGGAATTGTGCCATAAAGGCAATAAGTCCATACAAAGGCCCAAATGGTGCCATCATGAGCCAGTATGGTGACTGGACAGTTAAGTAGGCCAGAGTTTAGAGCAGTCCAGGAAGAGTGCAAAATTACAAAAATGCCCCTGGATGCCCATATTGTACATAATTATTAAAATGGAAGAAAGTAATAGAAGTAATTGAGATCATAGTAGATGCTATGGACTATCTATGTATGTAAATGCCACATAAAGTATCCATTTATGTGATGAAACTATTTGTAATACTTATGGCATATGTACATGATGTATATGAATATTGGAAAGCTTATTTGAGGGCTTATGCATGCTGAAACAATTATTGGAAGTAAAAGAAAGGAAACTAAAATGGTAAAAATGTAGGTTCTAAAGCAGTTTTATTGTGGCTTCAGTTTGACCTAGCAACTGAAGGAATTATTTCATGAAATTTTACAAGCGTGTAGCACACATCCAGAGCTTTAAGTGCATAGGTAGAACGTTTCATTTGGATATGTATATCAAGAGAAATGAATTTCCAAAGTAAGGGACCAGAATCTATTTCCAGAATTTTTGACCAAATGAACAATAAATTTTAACAAATAAACTGTATTAATTGGTTAATCATTTAGTCTGGAAATTATTTTTTCCTTAAAGTTCAAGATGTTATCTTCACGTAGCTTTTTGGACCACTTAGTTTTGATTTTTTTAGAATTAATTATGATTTTTTTTAATTTCATTGCATAATATGGAATACCATATGAATAGTAACCCAAGAAATAGTAAAATTCCAGATTTGGCTAATGGACTTCCAAGGTCTTGTAAGTAGTTCTAAATGCTACTGAATGGTCCCTAAGATGTATAATTATTCCCAGATCCAAAATATAAGGTACTATTCACTTTTACTGTCCATTTGCTTTGAAATCATTTATTTCCAAAAGAATTACTCTCGGGCACTGTTCACTTTTACTGTTCATTTGGTACTTCCAGAACATGTACCCTACTTTAAAAATTCATAATTAATTGTAGAAAAATCAAAATAATGTGGTTCCAATTTCTAATGAAAGCTATTTCATAGATCTTTGAGGGAAAAAATATGAAATTGAGGTTTTCTTGTCCACCTGAAATCAGTTTATTGGTTAAAAATTAATTCTAATGGAGTATAATTGAGGTTAAAAGTAAGGATGTGACAGCTATAATCTTTTCCAATATCTCCAGAGATAATATTTTTAAACTCAAATATCCTATAAACAATTCAAATAAAAAGTAATAGGATAAAAGAAATAAAACAATTAGGAAAATAGGAAAAGATGACATATTTATCATTATCCTTTAATTAGATTCAACTGTTAGATATTGATAAATTATCTTTGAATCAATTCAAATGATGTATGATATAATATAAGGAATAAGAGATAAGATATAATTAATATTTATCCTGTTGCTTTGAATCTTGACTTGTGATTGGCTCCTCTTTTTTTTAATTCAAATTAAATTTTCCTTAGATATCACATATTTAATCTGTGAGATATGTTGTTTGTATCTAGATATTTAAGGATTACATTTGCATAGTCAAAGTGGATATCTGATTTTAAATTTTGAAAGATCTTTTTTATTTTGAATATTTAAATATTATTATGCTATATTAATATATTACAAGGAGATAAATAATTTTCTCTAATTAGAGTTATCTAATTAGATAATATTGATTTCATTTTTAATAAATTAATATGCATTTTTCATTCATTAATCCTAGGTTGCTCCTTTTATAGGCTATTAATTATTTCATATTCTTCCTTAAAGTCATAAAAGATAAAAATATCTTATTGCATACTAGTGTGATAATAAAATTAGTAAAAATACAAGAAAATGACATTTTTAGTTATTTAATTCACATAGTTAACTAAGGCACAAAATAACCATAATTATTATAATAATATCTATTAATCATGATAAATCCCCTAAAATAGATAGAAAATAATATGATAAAATAGGGATTCATCAAATTCCCCCACACTTAAACCTTTGAACTCCTGGGCAAAGCAATGAGGAACATCTTGATAAACATTGAAAACAAGTAGAGGAACCAAACAAATTTGAGCATGAAAGTGATAATTAAATCAATTAAATCCTTCAAGTTAGCCTGGTCACATAATAACAAATGCAACATGATCAATTTCTATGAACACAGTTAAGATAGAGGAATATGATAGAAGAGATTACACTCAAGGATATAGTCATTTTACTCATCTCACCTTTTACGGGTTCTTTCACTCAATCCTACCTATACTAGCCCCTACCATAGGGTTGTAAAAGTTTTAAGTCTCTATCGTCAGTTACATGTGTATTCTTTAATCAAGAGGACTTTATAAGCTTGTAATATTGGAAATAGGCCATGTGAAATGGAATATGAAGAATAGAAAGTAGTATATGCATGTAATAATAAATGTATATCATGAATCTATGTCATAAGCGTAATATCCTCATTTTCTTACATCTCAGGGACCAAATGGTAGCATCTAGAACCACTTATAAGGTTATTGAAGTCAAGTTACATAATCTAGACTTTTACTCTCTTGAGTATTGTTCACTGTGTAAATTCCAGAGGAGTATCCTGACATCGAAAAATCATAACTAATTCTAGAAAATTGAAATGAAGTAGTTCAAATTGATACATGAAGCTAGCTTAATTATCTTTCATAGAAAAATAACTTGTTGACCACGCCTTGACTCAGTCAACGTCTAAAGTTTACTGTTCATCTAGCGTTTTCCCCTGATTCTAGCATTTCTGGTTCCAACTTTGAAAAATCATATCTCTATGTGTAGACATCCAAATAAGACGTTCTATATATCAAATCGAAGCTTGGCATGTATACTATTTACTGGAAAAATATCATACATTTAATCAATCAATTAATATTTCTAATTATAGCTCAAATGTTACTGCCTCACCATGAGTTACTATTCATAGTGACAATTTCTAGCAATGATACATACATGAATCGCTTATCAATCATGCTAAATAATTAATGTCTCTTCATGCATATTTATCTCCTCTATCTTGAGAAGAATTGCTGTAATTAGATTGATATGGAAGGGGTGAGATTTCTGGGGAAATCTCAATAGCAAACGGAAACCATACAATGTATGCAACTATATGCTAGATGTTACTATGCGTGCACTTAATGATCATGCTTGTATAATGATAACTTACATGCTTCCATGTTACTTAATTATAACATATGGCCATAGCATAAAAAGAAACAGAGCATTACTTAATCATACATGCTTCACATCATCAAAGTAAGTAAACATCACATAAAACATCCAAGCAGTATAAGCATACAAGTAAGTAAGTTTACTACCTGACATGGAGATTTTCCTCTAGTCCTTAACTTTGCTCTAAGGTTCTTTCTTTTCATAAGTCATAACCTTATACCTAAGCTTGTCTAGCCCCTAAGCTTCTTGGACTACTCCTAGCTCCACTAGAACTCCTCATTTCTTTCTCTTCCTTTCTTTCTTTATTTCTCTCTTTCTCTCTTCCTTCTCTCCATTTCTTGGCTTGCCGTGGGTGTGGAATGAAGTGAGGGGGGAGGATCTATTTATAGGTGGAATGGATGGTCCAGATTGAATCACAATGAATGGCTCAAGTCGCTCAGTTTCCTCAAGAAGCTTTGCTTGCATCATCACGATGACATCATCATCCTAGATGACTCATCAAAATGACATCATCCATGGGACACCTCACATGATAGGTGGTGCAATGGTATGGCCCTTGGGACACCTCACCACTGACTCAGTGTTTCAAGAGAATTCCAGAGTCTTTTCCCTTTATGAACGGCTGAGATCGTGCCACATGTCCTTAGTTTTTTCTTCTTTCCCTAGACTCATGCCATGTGGTGCCTTATGGGTCCCATGAGGACACCTTTTATGCCACCTCATGGTTCCAGATGAGTCTAAAGCTTTATCTGATCACTTTTCCCAGTTCTATCTTTGACGGGGTAGCTTTACTTTATTGAAAAAGTACTAAACTAATATTTTAATGCCACTTGGGCCCACATCGCTCTTGGGCTACGTTTTTGGATGTATGGGAATGTCATCATGGGTCTCTAATCAATCCCAAGTACTCTTGTGGCTCAATCCCCAAGAAACATCCATTTCTTTTTCCAAAATGACCATTATGTCTCTAGGGACTTTCACTATTTACAATTTAGTCCCTGAACTTTCACTTTCTTGCAGTTTAGTCCCTGAACAATATATGTATACTTTTTGGGACTTCTTCTCAATAAGGCCTGGTAGTATACCTTTTTCAGGCTACATACTAGGCTTCTAGGCCTAAAAATTAGGATATGACATTTCTCCTCCCCTTAAACTAAATTTCGTCCTTGAAATTTTAGAGTTAAATGTCTATTCATTCTTTGATGAAGAGTTTCTTTGAGGAGAATGTCCCTTTCATTTCATATCATTTTCTTGACTTTTCTAACTCTTCTTAACTTTTCTTACTATCTTACATAACTTTGTGTATCTATGCCAAACTTTTGTGGCATTTACACCCTTTCTCATTAATTCATGGTTTTACCCATCACTAGGCTACTCTTGCCTGGTCAACTTTCAGCTAACCATTCTACTGGATTAGGTCTAGGTTACTTTTCTTATAGCTTTAAGCCCTAGCATATTCTTTCTCATACAATTGTGTTCTATCTTTACTCTATCTTAGACCCTTTTCTCTGGTCTTGCTAGCCTTTCAATCTCTTCATCCTTATCTGAAGGATCTATCTACTCATACTTTTCTATTCTCAAAACATATGGGGTTCTCTTCTCTTTTCCTCAGGTATACTTCTATAATTTTTTTTGAATATTAGCACTCAGACTTAAACTTGGACTCTATCTTCGTTTAAGGAAAACTAAGTTCAATCTGTATATAATATAGGCTATTTGAGAAAAATCATTATAAAAAGTTTTCTGGATAAGTTAATCAACTCGTGAAGCTTCCTTACCTTAACTTCATCTTTGGTAATCATCTTTCCAGAGAGATACTATATTGTTCTTATTTCTTCATGGCTCATTACTTTCCTTAGGCTAGGTCTAACTGCGACCTCGGGATCTAACTGCGATCAACCGTAAGCCTCTTCAGAATCTAACTGTGACCCTTGAGCCATGTTAGGATCTAATTGCGATCCTCTATAATCCTCTGTGATTCTGTTGTACTGTATCATTATCTCTGAAAGATCTCAAACCAAGAAACTAAGTTATAAGGTTAATTGCTTCTACTTGTTGATAACTCAATCGATAAAAATTTTTAAAATATATTCAGTAGCCCATATTATTTACTAAGATTTTACTTATTTTTCCTTACTTAGGAGTTCCTTCACATCTTTCTTACTCTATTGTGGCTTACCAATTATGGTTTAACCACTTGCCATTATATGCTGTTGCTATGGCCTCATCATAACTTCTTATTTCAATCTATGCTTTAACTGCAAGCCATTTAAATTATGCTCTAACTACGAGCAATATGTAGCAGATATAACTCTTATCTAAAGAGTGATTTGAACTCATCTAAATCTAGCTCTATCTAAGAGCCATTTGTTTCATATCCAACTCTTATCTGAAGCGTAATCTGAAAACAATCTCTTTACTGTTATCTTTTGCTCTTTCTATATACCATTTTTTATAGAGTTATAACACTACCACCTTCTTGATACTTGCTGTAACCCTAACATAAGAAATGGTCCTAAGTACTGTATTTACAAGTCTGTAGAAATACCTGAGTAACCCCAATCATACTGTAAGAAATGTTCCACTCACTGAGACTGTCTATCATCTTGGGTATATTCTTATTGCATGTCGTATGGTATGGGAGTAACATAACTTTCTCATCATAAACTCTACTTTGCATGTACTGCATGAGGGGAGTATTTATTGCATACTCTAACATGCATGTCATCATATGACAACGGCAAGGAGATGCAACTATTCATCATAACTCATGGCAACATAAGCCATATCATCATCACATAAATTTGCTCAACCATCCATCATACGTACACTGCAATTGAACAATTAACTAAATAATCCTTTAAAGCATTCTTTCCTCTATCACATTATCTGTTACATTATCTGATCAAGATCTAGCAATTTATTCTAGAACCAGAAAAAACTATTCATCAAACTTAGGCTGTCACGTTACCCTCTTACTAGGGTATAGACTTAACCTGTCATTACCCTATCTTACATGGGGAATAGGAAAGTCGCTTTATCTTTGAAATTGTGGCTATCTTTCTCTCTTTAAACTTATTTTTCTTGATCCTAACAAACTTATGTAGTATGGATCTCATTCATCATCTACTACTATTAATTATGTTCTCTAGGGTACTTTACCCTAGGTCTATTAAAATACTATTCTTTCATGATGTAATCCCTCTGTCTTTGGAACATCAAATCTCTATCTATTAATCATCTCATCTCTAACTTTTGATTCTTTTGTTCAGGAAATACTAGCTGGACAAATTCTTTCATAATGTAGATCTACTCACACAGAGGATTTACTTCTAAATATTGTCTTAAACTAATCTTTCATATCTCATTACTTTATACTATCTGGCTTGATTATGCTTATACCAATCCTCTAGTTGATTAACTTCAACCAGGTTGTTACCTTCATCATCATCGTCACTGTAACGTTTGGCCTTAAGCTACTATTGTAGCTTCCCTTGACCTGAGACTGATACCAAAATGTAACATCCTCATTTTCTTACATCTCAGGGACCAAATGGTAGCATCTAGAACCACTTCTAAGGTTATTGAAGTCAAGTTACATAATCTAGACTTTTACTCTCTTGAGTACTGTTCACTGTGTAAATTCCAGAGGAGTGTCCTGACATCGAAAAATCATAACTAATTCTAGAAAATTGAAATGAAGTAGTTCAAATTGATACATGAAGCTAGCTTAATTCTATTTCATAGAAAAATAACTCGTTGACCACGCCTTGATTCAGTCAACGTCTTAAGTTTACTGTTCATCTAGCGTTTTCCCCTGATTCTAGCATTTCTGGTCCCAACTTTGAAAAATCATATCTTTATGTGTAGATATCCAAATAAGATGTTATATATATCAAATCAAAGCTTGGCATGTATAATATTTACTGGAAAAATATCATACATTTAATCAATCAATTACTATTTCTAATTATAGCTCAAATGTTACTGCCTCACCATGAGTTACTATTCATAGTGACAATTTCTAGCAATGATACATACATGAATCGCTTATCAATCATGCTAAATAATTAATGTCTCTTCATGCATCTTTATCTCCTCTATCTTGAAAAGACCTGCTATAATTGCATTGATATGGAAGGGATGAGATTTCTGGAGAAATCTTGGTAGCAACGGAAACTATACAATGTATACAACTATATACTTGATGTTACTATGTGTGCACTTAATGATCATGTTGCATAATGATAACTTACATGCTTCCATGTTACTTAATTATAATATATGGCCATAGCATAAAAAGAAACAGAGCATTACTTAATCATACATGCTTCACATCATCAAAGTAAGTAAACATCACATAAATATCCAAGCAGTATAAGCATACAAGTAGGTAAGTTTACTACCTGACATAGAGATTTTTCTCTAGTCCTTAACTTTGCTCTAAGGTTCCTTTTTTTCATAATTCAGAACCTTATTCCTAAGCTTGTCCAGCCCCTAAGCTCCTTGAACTACTCGTAGCTCCACCATAACTCCTCCTTTCTTTCTCTTCCTTTCTTCCTTTCTCTCTTTCTCTCTTCCTTCTCTCCTTTTCTTGGCTTGTCGTGGGTGTGGAATGAAGTGATGGGGAAGGATCTATTTCTAGGTGGAGGGAGGTGGAAAGGATGGTCTATATTGAATCACGATGAATGGCTCAGGTCGCTCAATTTCCTCAAGAAGCTTCACCTGCGTCATAACGATGACATCATCATCCTAGATGACTCATCAAAATGACATCATCTATGGGACACCTCACATGCTAGGTGGCACAATGGTGTGGCCCTTGGGATACCTCACCAGCTGACTTAGTGTTTCCAGAGAATTCCATAGTCTTTTCCTTGAATGAACGGCTGAGATCGTGCCACATGTCCTTAGCTTTTATGCCACCTCATGGTTCCAGATGAGTCTAAAGCTTTATCTGATCACTTTTCCCAATTCTATCTTTGACTGGGTAGCTTTACTGTATTGAAAAAGTACTAAACTAATATTTTAATGCCACTTGGGCCCATATCCCTCATGGTCTATGTTTTTGGATGTATGGGAATGTCATCATGGGTCTCTAATCAAACCCAAGCACTCTGGTAGCTCAATTCCCAAGAAACATCCATTTCTTTTTCCAAAATGACCATTATGGCTCTAGGGACTTTCACTATTTACAATTTAGTCCTTGAACTTTCACTTTCTTGCAGTTTAGTCCCTGAACATCATAAATATACTTTTTGGGACTTTTGCTCAAGAGGGCCTGGTAGTATACATTTTTAAGGCTACATACTAGTCTTCTAGGCCTAAAAATTGGTATATGACAATAAGAGATGTATAGGTAATAATTATGCTAATAAGATGTGATAATAGTGCTTTCTTCATTTCTCTTTTCTCTGTTTTTTTTATTTTCTTTGTTTTTTTCTTCAATTTTTCTTGTACTATCTTTTCTTTTTTCTTTTTCTTTTTCTTTTTTTTGGCACCTTGTATATAAAAGATATATCACAATATTTCAATAATAATGATTTTTTGACATGAATAAAAATTTTATTTCAAAAAGATGTTGATGCATATATGACTTTCTACGATGGAAAAAGAAAAGTGATGGGCTCAAATGGGGTGACTAGGGATATAATATGTAATGGGCTTGTGTTTAAGATAAAAGAGGTCTAGAATATGATGGCCTCAATCATTTGAAAGGATTGCACATGAGTTAGACAGTAGATAAAATAACTAAGACAAGTTATGAAGAGAAATTAGTATAGGAGGTACTCACTCAATTTAGGAATTTAAGGCCGAGAATCCTTCCAACATGGTTGTCTCTCTTCATTTCTATTCACAGAGCCTCACTGAAGACTTCAACTGTTCTCAATACATTACATTATATGTTTCTAGGATAACTCTTAGAATATTAATTAACTGAACTATTACAATCAACAATGAAATTGAAAGATTCATACTTGTATCAGTGTAATCAAGATGATATTTTAATTTGAAACAGGAGTGTTTAGAAGTATAAGTGTGGAAATTTTTTGAAAAATAGGCATTTTCAAGAGCTTTTAGACAATCAATTAAATTCATTCTCTCCCTATACTTAAATCATGTGTTATCCTCAATGCATCACTAAGGCATATATCAAAGGGAGCAAGGAGATGGTTAAAGAGTCATGTGCTAAAAGGAATATTTATTCAAAGAAAAACTAACATAAAACTAAGATTTTTTTTTTAAAAAAATGCAACATATTCTAGGAAATCTATAAAGTGCAAACTACTATACTCCTAAACTACTAGAATGGTCCCTCCCCCACACTTATCTCAAATAATAAGCTCAAAGCATAGAAGAGAGATAAGAGAAGAAAAAGGCAACCTGAGTATCAAGGGGGTTGTGTGTGTTGGAAATCGTGCCCTAGGGGCCAATCATTGTCTTATGAACATTATTGATTTATGAATTTATTAATTGAGTTATCATATTATTTGCATGTTTACTATGATGACCATCCTTGGATAATTCATGATATTATCCTAAATGTCCCTGGTCGATCATCTATGTGGGAGCACAGATGAAATAAGACCAGTATGACTTTGAAGATGTATAGAGATATAAATCAAAGTCATAAGCACATGTAAGAGTACAGGGTGTTGGACCGACCCGCTATGAGAGAACTGCATGGGTAACGTCATAAGCTTCTCTCATATACAAACCATGTCAATATGCCCTTTGACCTGAGATCATCATGGATTCCTACATGACAAAACGCTCAGCTTTGACCTAGTCAAAAGTCACTTTTGACCGAGTGATCATAAAGACTATGTTTGGGCTTAGTGGTTTTTCATGCGGAGGAATGTGAATGGTCAAGATGGAATTTGTCCCTCACATTCGTGGAGAGATATTACTGGGCCCCTCGATGAGTGAGTCTGAGAAATGTATGGCCATACTGTAATGGAAAGGTAGTTCCATTTCTATAGTCAGACTACTCAGGGATCGAGAAAGTAACGGTCGGGAATAGGAGGATGACATTATCCATGCCTCATCCATGACCAAAATATCGCGTGACAGAAGGGACATGATATGGTTGTATAAAAGGTTACATCGTTTATCGATCCTCATATGATTTGGGTAGTTGTTATGTCTTGCTAGAGACCGCTTGCGACTTGTGGGCTAGTATAGCAAATGGCCCACTGCCAACTTCATATGGGCCTACAGGGTCGCACACAAAATAGCCCAACACGAGCTATGATGTCCAGATTCATTGAATCTAAGACATGTCCAGATTCAATGAAAGATCCAGGTGAATGTATATATATATTTATTTATATTTATATTCGTATATATATAAATTCGTATATATATATATATTATATATATGAGATATATGAGATTTAATTTATAAGGATAAATTAAATCCCTATCATGTTTGAATTCGAAATTCAAATTGATAGGATATCTCATATAAGAGATATTTATAAGATTTAATTTATAAGGATAAATTAAATCTCTATCACGTTTGAAATTCGAAATTCAAATTGATAGGATATCTCATATAAGAGATATTTATAAGATTTAATTTATAAGGATAAATTAAATCTCTATCACGTTTGAAATTCGAAATTCAAATTGATAGGATATCTCATATAAGAGATATTTATAAGATTTAATTTATAAGGATAAATTAAATCTCTATCACGTTTGAAATTCGAAATTTAAATTGATAGGATATCTCAAATTTGATTTATGGGAATAAATCAAATATAACTCAGTCTCATCTTTATTTAAAGTTAAATAAATAAGTAATTAAATCTGTGGGACGGATTTAATATTATTTTATTTAATTAGTTTCTTATAAAATTATACAATATATGATATTGTATCAATTCGGAATTAATATAAGATTAACTCCAAAATCCAATTAGGTCAGGTGGAAAAACGCATAGCATCCTCTATATCTGATTGGAGGAGCTACGTTTGAAAATAACATAGAACACAAAAGGCCGAACGGAATCTGCAAAAGGTTTGCAGACAAGAAACTGCCGAAATAGAGACGGAGACTTGTGAAAGCCTTGGAGGGACAGGAGACGCTAGCACGTCGTTCGTGGTTGGAACGCTGTTCGTGTGGATACCAGTAGAGGAAGCCGACCTGAGGCGTCGACTTCTTGTGATCGGAAAGAGACCACCGTCTGCGGAGAGAATCTGTGAAGGTCGCTGAGGAACACTCCGTCGATTTCTTGCGATCAGAAAGAGATCACCACCCACGTAGAGAAGCTGTGAAATTCGCTGAGCAACACTAAGGGTAAGGATTCTTTCCACTTGACTTAAACACATACGGCAGATCCTGGCAAGGAATGGAAAATTTTTAAAGTTTATTTCCGCTGCGTGTCTTCCAATTCCTTACAGTGTGCTCTCATGGTAAAGCTTCAAAAGATGACCATTTATCTTTCTTGTCATTCCAGTGTCATTGTCTATAAGCTCTACCATTCTAAACTTGTGAAAGGTCCTTCCCACTTAGTAGTGAACTTGCCAGGTTTTAACTTGAATCTAGCTGCAAACATCAACACTTTATCCCCTACTTGAAATTGCTTCCCTAAAATGCCTTTGTCATGGAGCAGTCTTATTTTCTCTTTATAGATGCAAGAGTTTTCATATGCATCTCACCTTATCTCGTCTAATTCCTCCAACTGTAGTATTCTTTCTAAACCTGAAGCTTCGATATCCATATTTCACATCTTGATAGCCCAATAAGCCTTATGATCAAGTTCTACAGGGAGATGACATAGCTTACCAAATACAATCCTGTATGGAGACATCCCTATAGGTGTCTTGAAGGCTATCCTATATACCCAAAGTGCTTCCTCAAGGTGCAAGCTCCAATATTTCTTGTTAGGATGCACAATCTTCTCTAAGATGTGATTTACTTCTCGATTTGAGACTTCTGCTTGACCATTTGTTTGTGGATGATAAGTAGTGGCAATCTTGTGTGTGACCTCAAATTTAGCAAAGAACTTAACTAGAATCTTGTTGCAGAAGTGTCTTCCTCTATCACTTATTATAGCTCTTGGTGTTCTAAACTTGCAGAAGATATTAGATTTAATAAACTTAGAGATTGTATGAGCATCATCCTTCCTTGTAGGGATTGCTTCCACCCACCTAGATAGATAGTCAATAGCTAAAAGGATATAAGAGAAACCAAATAAAAGAGGGAAAGGAGCCATAAAGTCAATTCCCTATACATAAATATTTTCACAAAATATAATGGGTTGTTGTGGCATCTCATGCCTCTTACTCAAACCACCAAACCTTTTACACTTATCACACACTTTGAAAAAGGAAAAGCCTCCTTGAATAAGGATGGCCAGTAGAAACCTGCTTCTAGGATTTTTCTAGAGGTCTTCTTAGAACTAAAGTGACCACCACAGACTGTAGAATAAGAATCTGTTAGGATAGCATCAAACTCATCCTCTAGACACACCTCCTGATTACTTGATCATTGCATATCCTCTAAAGGAGTGGATCATCCCACACGTAGTACCTATATTCCCTCTTCATCTTCTGTACCTAAAAAGGAGACATAGAAGGGGGGATTACACCTGCTACTAGATAATTCACTAAGTGTGCATACCATGGTTCCTTCAAAGATAAAGCAAAGAGGGTAGCATCAGGAAAGTCATCGCAAACTAAATTAGAATTATCTACTCCCCTTGCTTCATCGGGAAGCCTACTTAGGTGGTCAACTACATTGTTCTCAGCTCCTGCTTGATATTTGATCTCAATATCAAATTCTTGTATAAGGAGCATCCATCGCAATAACCTTAGTTTAGATTGAGGTTTCTTGAAAAGATACCTTATTGCTACATGATCTGTAAAAATAACAACTTTGAAGTTTATGAGATATTGTCTAAACTTATCTAAAGCAAAAACAATAACATATAATTCCTTCTCTGTAGTTATATAGTTCTCTTGTGCTGCATCTAAGGTCTTCGATGCATAAGCAATGACCCTTGAAACCTTATCTTCCTTCTATCCAAGCATGGCACCAACTGCACTATTAGAAGCATCACAGGAAAGCTCAAAAGGTAAATTCCAATCAGGTGTAGTTAAAATAGGAGGGGATGTGAGACTGTCCTTGAGTTTGTTAAAATCATGTATGCATTTATCATAAAAATAAATTTAACATCCTTCTGCAAGAGTTTAGATAATGGTAAGGCAATTATGCTAAAATCTTTAATAAATCTCCTATATAATCTAGCATGGCCTAAGAAGGACCTAAGTTCTTTTAAGTTGGTTGGATAAGGTAAGGTAGATATTATTTCAATTTTAGCTTTATCGACCTCAATTCCTTTGCCAGATATTAAGTGTCCTAGGACAATTCCCTGATTAACCATAAAATGACATTTTTCAAAATTAAGGACTAATTTCTTATTAATGCACTTAGCAAGAACTTTATCTAAACTATCCAGACAAGTATCAAATATTCACCATAAACTGTAAAATCATCCATAAATACATCCATACATTGCTCAAGAAAATTAGAAAATATACTTATTATACAATATTGAAATGTGCCTAGGGCATTACAGAGCCCAAATGACATCCTTTTGTAAGCATATGTTCCAAAAGGGCAAGTGAAAGTAGTCTTTTCCTGGTCCTCTGGTGCAATAGGAATTTAAAAATAACCTACAAAATTGTCTAGAAAACAATAATGGGACTTCCCTGCTAAACGCTCAAGCATTTGATCAATAAAAGGAAGGGGAAGTGATCTTTCCTAGTGGACTCATTCAATTTTCTGTATTCAATACAAACACGCCAGGAGTTTTGTACTCTAGTAGGGATCAATTCATTATTTTCATTCTTAACAATAGTGATCCCATTCGTTATCTGATATTGGATAGATAATACTGGCAGAAAGAAGTTTAATGACTTCCCTTTTTCCAACATCTAATATGAGAGGGTTCATCCTTCTTTGAGGCTGTCTAACAGGTTTACAATCACTATTTAGAAGGATATTATGAGTGCAAATAGAAGGATTGATTCCTGGAATATCAACTAGTATCCATCTTATAGCATCTCTATTCTTTCGAAGAACAGATAATAGCTTCTCTTCTTGCTCTGAAGATAAGGTGTTAGAAATAATCACAGGTAACTTCTCATTTAATTCAAGAAAAACATACTTCAGATTAGAGGGAAGAGGTTTCAATTCTAGAACAGGTAGTTGGACAATAGAAGGAATCAATTTGGATATTTTTACAGAATTAAGAGCATTCCCTTTTTCTTAGTCAATGCTGACAATTATCGTGTCAAGCTGTGTCAAAACATTAGAGAGTTTGGTAGCTTCTTCTTCTCTATGATGAGACAAGATATCTTCCATGTCTTCTTCTTTGTCTGATTTATGCAACTTAAAGGAATGAGATGATAGAGTAGCTCATGGTGAGGGTGCGATACTCATGTCCTCAGTGCTTATCGTGCGTTGGATACCTACAAGAATAGAAAGTAACTCTTCTTCAGAGATGTTAGGCATAGAATCATTTGAAAAAGAGGGACAATCTTTAGATTCTTTTAAACAAATAGAATAATTTTCTCTATCACAAGTACAAATAGTATAAGTAGATAGATACATATTAGTAGGCGGCTTATGGCAATTTAGTTCATGTTCTTCTGTTACTTCTTCAATGGTTAGGTCTATGGCATTTACACCCAATATAGAGTAATCTTCATATGGGTGTTTCATCGTTTCATAAATGTCATATCCTAAATTTTTCCTATTTGTATAATACTGATACTAGAAAGAGGTTGGGAAAAGATTATGATGAAAATTAGAAGAAATGATAAAGGTTAAATGAGTCTTCAAGAAAGAAAGGGACCTAAATGAAAATTAGAAAAGTTTAAAGGCCAAAATTTAAAGTAGAACAAAAGTTAGGCCAAAAGTGGTAATTTTCAAAAGTTTGGGGACCCAAATATAAATACGCAGAAAGTTAGGGACCTGAATATAATTATGAGAAAGTTGAACCGAAAAAGGCTCAAAAATGCCTAAAATCAGATTAGACTCAAATTTTACTAGTAGATAGATAAAGTTATTCTGGTTAGTTTAAGGAGTCACAGAATTTCGATTTGAGGTCCCGATTAAATGATATAAATTCCTGAAGTCAGAAGGAATTGTTACAGTATTTTTCATGTCTCAAAATCAAATGAAACTTTACCATAAATTTTTATATTTAATATATAAATTTATAAAGCTAACAGAAGAAAAGAATCCTATAGAATTCTTACGGGATTTTACTGTAGAATAGAATACTGATAAATAGGATCAGGAGAGGTATATTGGGATTTGTGCCATAAAGGTAATAGGCCTAAACCAATGCCCAAATGGCACCATAGTAGGCCCAATATGATGACTGGACAGTTAAGTGGGCCAGGGTTTAGAGCAGTCCAGGAAAAGTGCAAAATTATGAAAATGCCCCTGGATGCCCAGATTGTGCCAGTGATGGATGAAGGTCATTTTGGTCATTCTGGATAGGCTGAAAATGTGGGACATAGTATGAATATTATTAATTAGAGCCAATATATGCCCTGAGGCAGTGTAAAGAGGGTGAAATGACAATTATGCCCTTAAGGTCAATATAGTGCAAGAAAGGACACTAAGGGTATTTTAGTCATTTTTCAAGGGATCTGTAATTAAGTTGTGGCCCAGTACAAGTATGTTAATGGTATGAGAAGCCTAGACATTGATTTCCAGGACAGAATACATATCCTGGTATATTATAAAAAAATTAGGAACAAGAAACAGTCCGGTTATTGTGAAACTAGAATCGGTACCGGATTGGACTAAAGTTTTTCCAGAAGCTTCCTGGCATGGTAAGCAAGCCACATACCCCTATGAAAGCATTTATTTCATATGTTACATGGAAGCATGCACATTACACAATGATATCACTTTCACAAGCAAGCACAAGTAGTTACATTAATGCATGTATTGTTTAGTAATTTTTGCTACTGAGATTTCCCAAGAAATCTCATTCCTTTCCATGTACTCCCAACCCAACAAGTTTGTTAATGATGAAAAAGGATTGAAGAAGCATGAAGAAAAGCTAGGGATTGAATAGTATATGTGTTATATGAAGAATTGTTAAATGTATTATTGCTGTATGACCAATATGAGCAGTGAGGGTCATGATGTAATGAAAAATAGTAAATGATGGAATAAATGTATGAGATTTTACAGATGTTTAGTTGACATGTCAAGTTTCCTTTTGACATCAATAATACCTTATTTCGATGTCTATACAAAAACAAATGAATTTCTAAACTAAGGGACCATAATCTATTTCCAGAATTTATGACCAAATGAATAGTAAATTTTAACGAATAAATTGTATCAATTGGCTAATCATTTGGTATGAAAATTATTTTTTCCTTAAATTTTAAGATGTTATCTTCACGTAGATTTTTGAACCACTTCCTTTCAATTTTTCTAGAATTAATTATGATTTTTCAAAGTTCATGGTGTAATCTGGAATACTATATGAACAATAACCTGAGAAAGAGTAAAATTCCAGATTTGGCTAATGGACTTCCAAGGTCTTGTAAGTGGTTCTAACTGCTACTGAATGGTCCTTAAGACGTATGAAAGTAAGGATGTTACATTTTGGTATCAGTGCAAAGGATTCTGGCTTAAAAAATGCTCTGAATAGATTATTTTTGGACTGATATGAGATTATTTCCCAGACCCTAACTCTAAATAGTAAGTATTTTGTTAAGTTAGGATATTTATTGAGATAGTTAGCATTACTTAATTAAGCAAATATTACAGGAGTGGATATGGGATTTCATAAGGTTAAGTCAGAGGCTTTAGTTAATAAGGAAGACCCTAGACGAGTAATGATATATGAAGGTCATCCCTTAGACAATGAAGAGAGTTCAGAGGAAAGTTTAGGGGATTAGTCAGAAAAATCTACAATAGAATGTCCCATAGACATTTCTATAGACTCAAACCAGCAGTCTGGAGGTCATGTAGAGATACATCCTGAAGCCCAATATACCTTAGATAATGCTAAATCTAGTAACTCTACACAGTATGAGTTTGTTCTAGTGCCCTCTAGTCCTAATGTAAGTTTTAATCCTCTGATGAGAGGACAAATTACGACTGAGGAAGCTGAGTACTAGTACTAGATTATGGGTAGACGAGATATTATTCTTCCTCCACCAGAGTTTGAGGATAAAGTTACTATAAGTAATATACCACAACCCCTAATTCAGATATCCAGTCAGAGTTTATGACAGATCCTATCCATTTCCAAAGTCTAGGAATAAGTGACTTTATAGAGAAAGATCAGTGTGATATTCCTGGTTCTAGTCAACCCCAACATTCTTTGTTAAAGACAGATAATGCTTACTGTATTAGTCTTAAGAAAACTGTGGAGAGTGAATTACTCAGTCTAGGTCAGGGGACAGACAAAAAGTAGAGATTAAGAATAGTCAGTTATTTGCAGTTCCTCAATGCTGTAGTAGGGATGATGAACAAACATAGAGTAGAGGGCATTAACCTAGGATACTCTAGAGGACTAGCGTGAGATGATAGTAAGTCATGTATTGCCATATACCCCTATATGGCATATAGAGTTAAGTGAGTATTTGGCAAATAATCTGCCAACTGATATACAAGGGATAATGTATGTACAAATATTATGGTGACATAAAAGGTGATGGCTAGAAGTACCAGACAAGTTATGTTGTGATGATTTAAGCTACAGGTCGCAACAAATATTTACAAAAACTTTTGGTTATGATAAGTAAAGACTAATGATCGCAATAGGAATTTTCTGAGCTGTAGGCCCCGACGGAAGATGACCTATGGTATCAACAGAAGAATACAAAGCTATTAAGTTATGACAAGTAAGTTGAGATGGTCATGACTAAAGGTTACAGAGAATATGAGACGCGGCTAGCAAGTATTCAGGTGGCGACTAAAATGCATATAGACCTGATGACAGGAATAAAGATGCTAACCTCACTGAAGGTTATCAGTTAGAGGTTTAGCATAGAGTGCAGGCAAGCTAGACAGTATGATGCACTGAGATACAGGAGATCAATTTAAGAAGATGTTTAGAAGTAGATCTTCTGTATAATCATCATGAGTTAATCTACAGTACGAAAGACTTTGTACAGCTAGTCTTTACCGAAAAGAATAATGAGAAGTTAGATTAAGACTTGCCTAAGAATGATCTAATACATGGCTTAAGGATAAAGACGTGATGGCTAATAGATAGAAAGTTAATATTCCCAAAGCAAAGGGATCCCATCACGAAGAGACAGTAACTTAGCAGACCTAGGGTAGAATACCCTAGAGAGCAGAAGGAGTAATGTTAAATGATGAATAAGATCCAAGTGACTTAAATTAGTCAGGATCCAAAGACTGATTAGGAAAGAATCATAGTCCAGTCAAGAACAGATTGAGATTAACAGACAAAAAGAGTTAAGAGATACAGAGAGATACATAAGTTACTCCATACGAGATAGAGAGTGATCCGCTCACTTGAAAAGTTTTTCTCAAAGAGTTTAAAAGAAGCATTCCTTTCAATTAGAGAGAGGTAAGCGTGAGGCTTAATAAAAGGTATTTTTTCACCTATTAGTAATCCAAGAGAATAAGGGGAAAACTTAAAAGTTTGAATGGCATAGAAATATGAGCCAAGCACTTCCTTAGTTGGCTGAAAGAATGTAGCTGACTCAGTTATGGATTACAATTAGATTATAATGAGGCCAAGGACACATGAGTCCTTCAGGGACACAAAAGCCTTACAGGCGATGATAAATGTTATGATAAGAATGAATATGGCCTAGTAAGGTAGCCATAAATTCAAAGAAGTGACTCCCCTATTCCTTATGTAAGAAAGAGTAAAGAAGGGTTGAGTCTATACTCTAGTAAGAGTGTAACGTGGCAGTCCTAATGAAATAATTAAATGACTCAGGTACCTAAATAGATGATCAGGACCTCGCAGTTAAGGTAATAAAGGAACATAATGCTTTAAAATTTACCTAGCTAATTGTCTAATGGCAATGTAAGTATAAGGGATGGTTAAGCAAACTATGTAATGATGGTATGGCTTATGTTGCCATAAGTTATTGATAAGAAATTACATCTCATTGCAGTTGTCATATGATGACACACGTACTAGAGAATGCTTAAATGATTATATCTCCTTGCATATTATGAATGATGAGTAGGCTATGATAAATGAATACTCCCCTTAAGCAATATGTACTGGGTAGAGTATACCAGTTGAGAAAGTTATGTTGCTCTTATGCCCTACAACATGCAATTAAATAATTTAACTTAGCAAGGATGAAGCAATAGCAAAGTGCTAACCTGGAAAGTTAGCTACTTGATTCTCAAAAGATAGAAAGAATTTATGATCAAACAATGATAGTCAATAGAATAGAGAATGAGATTAAAGATGAAGATTAATAGTGAGTCTACAGATAAATGATTACGATACTCAGGATATATCCCTTTAGTAGGGGTAAGATACATGAATGAGGTGCTATGAATATGAAACAAAATGAGAAGCATTTATGAAAGAGGATGCAACTTTAAGAAGGAGCAGTGACTATGTAATATAAGGTAACATTCTCGCAATAGAGCTAGATTGCTCTTGCGATAGAGTAAGATTGCTTTTGAGATAATAATTTATGTAGAGCAAGTCCCTCTGATGAGATGAATATATAATGAAAGATATGTGCATGGTAGAGCTTGTGTAGCTCCCTGCAATGTTAAATGTAATAAAGTTATAAAAGATGAGGATGATATGAGAAATTCCTGAGTGATAGAAGAAACGAGTAAAGTTGTGAGAGATAATATTGGCTTCTATGATCATTTTTGGGGAATTAGCTGTGGAGTTAACAACTATGTGGAAGTAACTAACCTTGTAACTTTGTCCGTTGGTTTAGATCTTCCAGAGATGAGAATATAGTACAACGGGATCGTAGTAGATTCTGGAGGAATATAATTAGATCCTAGTATGGCTCATAGAGAAAGAATTCTAGGGTCACAATTAGATCCTGAAGAGGCTGACAGTTAATCGCAGTAGATCCTGAGGGTCACAGTAGACCAAGCCTATAGCAAGAAAGTAATGAGCCATAAGTACAATATTTTTTTGGAAGGACGAATACCAAGGAAAAGTTAAGGTATATAAGCTTCACAAGTTAGTTAACTCATAACAGAGAGAGTACCCATGATGCTAGTTTCAGATAGCCTTATTACTATTAGGGACTGAACTCAGAATCTTCTTACACGTAATAGGAACTAAGTGATCAAAGTTAAAGTTGTTAATCCTGAGTCCCAAGGATTTACAAGAATATTTCATAAGATATGATAATGGGTAAAATGAGAATAAAGAGATCCTTACGATAAGATTACAAAGAATAAGAATGAAAAGTAAATAGATCCTCCAGATGAGGATAAAGAGATTAGAAGGCCAAATAGACCCAAGAGAGATTGTATAAGATGGGTATAAAATAATAAAGTACCAGGGTTAAAGCCTGTTAGCACCAGTGCTTCAGATTTATATCTACACTTTTCAGTTAAACGTGCTCAGGCAAAAGTAGTCCAATGATGGGTGACCCCCTGGGAAGTGATAGAAAAAGGTGGAAATGCCATAGAAATTTGACATATATGCACAGAGCTATGTAAAATGATAGAAAGAGCTATGAAAAGCTAGAAAGGGTTATGAATAGTAAGAGGCTAAAACCCTTATGTCAAGTCCAAATAAAATGGATTTGAAAGATAGACGATGATATAACCAGATTTGGCCAGATATGCCATGTTTTGGCATGAAAAATATGAAATGAGATATGTTATGAAAAGTATGTAATAAGATATGAAATGAGAAATATGATATGAAGTGGCTTTATAGCTAGCCTTGTAAATAGATTGAGAGGCTATGCTTTTAAAAGGGATAAAATGTTCAAATGTTATATTACAGATGAAAGAGAAAATGAGAGCTTTCACTCATTGCATGAAATGCCAGGCATTATGTTATGCTGCGTTATGTTATGTGATGTTTACAGAATATGTTAAAGCTCTGAGTGTTAGAGCTGTGCAAGCTCTAACTGTTAGAGCTGTGCATATTAAGAGAAGAAATGCTTGAGCTCTGGTATTAGAGCTTTACATTCATAGGTAGGTGTGTAGTCCTGCAGCATGCTAGCCAGGCATTATGCATGTTAGAGTATGTGCTCCTATGTGCTCCTGTTTAGAAGTATATCAATGAAAGAAAGAATAATGATATAAGTCCTCTCTCTATAATATGATGAGTTATTAAAGATGATAAGAATGTATGATGATATGAGAATGAGAGTTAAAGTGTGCAGATATTCAGAGATTTCCGCTAGATACTTAGATGAGAAAGAAGTGATTGCACTAAAAGGTATGATGAGTTGTTAATAGAAACTCCTACATGTAGCAGTATTCGAGAGAGTTTAATATGAAAGAAATGGACACTACTCACAAGTTTAGTATGGTGAGAAGTCCATATATAGATAGATGCATAGCAAGAAAGTAAGTAATAGAATGAACAAGAGTTCAACTCTGATTGAGTTGATTCAGAACAGAAGAATGATTATAGTAAAGATATGAAGAATTGCAGATATGAAAAGTACTCCGTTAAGATGTCAAAATAGAAGATAACAGGTAAACGCCCCAATCCTTAGTCATAAAGAGGACCAGGATACCTATCCAAGATTATTGACTAAGGTGCTAAGTAAATTTTGAGGACGAAATTTATTTTAAGGGGGTAGAAATGTCATATCCTAAATTTTCCCTATTTGTATAATACTGATAATGGAAAGAGGTTTGGAAATGATTATGACAAAGATCAGAAGAAATGATAAAGGTTAAATGATTCTTCAAGCAAGAAAGGGACCTAAATAAAAATTAGAAAAGTTTAAAGCTCAAAAGTTAAAGTAGAAATAAAAGTTGGGCCAAAAGTGGAAATTTCCAAAAGTTTGGGGACCCAAATATAAATAAGCAGAAAGTTAGGGACCTAAATGTAATTATGAGAAAGTTGAACCGAAAAAGGCTAAAAAATGCCTGAAATCAGATTAGACTCAAATTTTACTAGTAGATAGACAAAGTTATTCTGGTCAGTTTAAGGAGTTATAGAATTTCTATTTGAGGTCCTGATTAATTGATATAATTCCTGAAGTCATAAGGAATTATTGCAGTATTTTTCATATCTCAGAATTAGATAAAACTTTACCATAAATTCTTATATTTAATATATGAATTTATAAAACTGATAGAGTCAGAAAAGGAATCTTGTAGAATTCTTACTGGATTTAATGGTAGAATAGAATACTCGATAAATAGGATCAGGAGAGGTGTCTTGGGATTTATGCCATAAAGGGAATAAAGGCAATGAGCCCAAACCAAGGCACAAATGGTGCCATCATAGGCTTAATATAATGACTGGATAGTTAAGTGGGCCAGGGTCCAAAGCAATCCAAGAAAAGTGTAAAATTACGAAAATACCCTTTGATGCCCAGATTGTACCAGTGATGGATGAAGGTCATTTTGGTCATTTTGGATAGGGCAAAAATGTGGGACATAGTATTAATATGATTAGTTAGAGCCAATATATGCCCTGAGGTAGTGTAAAGAGGGGTAAAATGACAATTATGCCCTTAAGGTCAATATAGTGCATGAAAGGACACCAAGGGTATTTTGGTTATTTTCCAAGGGATCTATAATTAAGTTGTATCCTAGTACAAGTATGTCAATGGTATGAGAAGCCTAGACATTGATTTCCAGGACAGAATACATATCCTAGTATATTATAAAAAAATTAGGAACAAGAAACAGTTCGGTTATTGTGAAATTGCTCCGATCGGTACTGGATTGAACTAAATTTTATTTAGAAGCTTCCTGGCATGGTAATAATGCCACATACCCCCATGAGGTGTCCCTTTATCTGTCCCACATGATGTCATAATTATTATTTTTAGAAAAAGTTAAATCCAAGATTAAATGTGAGCCCTTGGATCAAATAGTAACTAAATCGATCTTGACCATTGATTTTTCATGAAATTTTCTATAAATACCCCCTCAATTCTGCATCCAAACTGTGGCCTCATGAACCTTGGGGAAACTCTGTAGAATGAAAACTCAAGTCAAGATAAAGAAGATTCAAGGTACCAAAGTTCAAGCAAGCTAGAGATTAAAGATAAGTAATCTCTCCTAGCTTATTTTCCTTTGATTTGGGAGCTTGAACTTAGAGTTTTTATGGGGGAAAATTTGAGTTTTCTCTAAGGGGAGGTTCTTCCCAAAAACCTTAGATGAAAGGGAAAAGAAGAAATTAAAGTTAGAAACATATGATTGAAGCTTAAACAAGCTAGTTAAGAGATTGGTTGTTGAATCAAGTTGATATTCTTGACTTTGCCTTAATGAAACCTGTTTGGTCTGCACTGTTCATGAGGGAAGGAAATGGAATTTCAATGATTTAATGCTTCCATTGAATTTAGATGATGATTTTGTGTAGGGTTGGAAAGGTTTTGAACCTTGAAAGCATTGAAATTCCAAGATTGTAGTTTTTGAAACACTTCTCTGTACTGTTCACACCATGAATAGTGATTGGAATTTTATGATTTTGATGCTTCCAATGGTTTTAAAATGAAAAATTGTGGGGGGATAAAGTAGAGAAACAAGTATAGGAAGCATTGGAATCAAAATGAGAATTTTTGAAGGAAATAGGTATAGTTTTGGTTCTGTACAGAATGCTATGAAGGAGCTGGAATTTCATGATTCTAAGCTCATAAATGGATTTAAAAGATAAAATTGTGTAGGGTAAAGTTAAGACATCAATTGATTCAAGGACCAAGTTCATTAGTTAAGATTAAGAAAAGTAAGTGAGCTTAATGTTCAATAGGGAATTATGTTTGTTAAAGTAAGTTTAATGCTCAAGAAAATTAGATGATAATGGATGAATGGTTATGTGATGTTAGGGATTGGGTGGTATGCTCCAAAAGAGGCATCCACATGTTCAAGAAAAGTGAGACGAAAGAAACAAGATAAAGTGGAAGAAACTCAAGTGTATAAGGTAGTAAACTTATCCTAAACTTGTATGCATTGAATGTTATGCTTGATTGTGCTATGGCTTTGGTGAATTGCGGTGCAATTGTGCTTATGTATGAAGCTCTATTTCTATGATTACTTTGACCAATTGTATTTCATATGTTACATGGAAGCATGCACATTACACAATGATAACACTTTCATAAGCAAGCACAAGTAGTTATATTAATGCATGCATTGTTTAGTAATATTTGTTACTGAGATTTCCCCAGAAATCTCATCCCCTTCCATGTAATCCCAACCCCACAGGTTTGTTAATGATGAAACAGGATTGAAGAAGCATGAAGAAAAGCTAGGAATTGAATAGTATATGTGTTATGTGAACAATTGTTAAATGTATTATTGCTATATGACCAATACGAGCAGTGAGGGTCATCATGTAATGAAAAATAGCAAATGATGGAATAAATGTATGATATTTTACATACATTTAGTTAACATGCTAAGCTTTGTTTTGACATCAAGAATGCCTTATTTCGATGTCTGTATAAAAAGAAATGAATTTCCAAAATAAGGGACCAGAATCTGTTTCCAGAATTTCTGACCAAATGAACAGTAAAGTTTAACAAATAAACTGTATCAATTGGCTAATCATTTGGTCTTGAAATTATTTTTCCCCTCAATTTCAAGATGTTATATTCATGTGTATTTTTGAACCACTTCATTTCAATTTTTCCAGAATTAATTATGATTTTTCGAAATTCGTTATGTAATCTGGAATACCATATGAACAGTAACCCGAGAAGAGTAAAATTCTAGATTTGGCTAATGGACTTCCAAGGTCTTGTAAGTGGTTCTAACTGCTACTGAATGGTCCATAAGACGTATAAAAGTAAGGATGTTACAATACATGTTGAAGGTTATCTTGTCCTCCCCTATTTTGATGGTAATGGTTCCTTCCTTCATGTTGGTAATAGTGCATGCAGTTCTTAGGAAAGGCCTTCCCAAGATGATGGTAGAATCTTGACGTGATACCTCACTGCATTTGTCTAGTACATAAAAGTCTACAAGAAAGATTAGCCCCTTAACCTACACAAGAACATCTTCTAAAATGCCATTTGGACGCCTCATAATTCTGTTAGCTAACTGCAACACTATACTTGTGGGTTTAATACTTTTTGTGCCAAGTAAAGCATAAATGGACGTAGGCATAACATTAATAGCTGCTCCTTGATCTAATAATGCCTTATTAATATGTATTTTTCCAATAGTACAAGGAATTGTAAAAGCCCCTGGATCTTGTCATTTAATTGGAAGTTGAGGTTTAAAGAGGGCAGAGACATTAGAAGAAACTTGGACTCTTTCATTTGGTCTAAACCTACGTTTATGGGTACATAGGTCTTTGATAAATTTAGCAACTCTAGGCATGCCTTTAAGTAATTCTAACAATGGAATATTTACCTCAAGTTTGCTAAACAAGTCATAAATCTCCTTGTCCTATTCTTTATTAGTGATTCTCTTACTAATTGCATAAGATTTAGGGAAAAGAATACTTACATCTTTACTGATGGTCATGGGAGTCTCTACTTGAGTAGCCTCATCTTTCTTGAGTAGTTCTTTCTCTTTTAGACTTGCTGATTGCTTGGGAACTTCAGGATGTGTTTAGTAATGTCTTCTATACCTTAAGTGGTGTGCTCATGGATGTGTTCAATAGTATCTTTAATGATATCCTCAGTAGTGTTTGTCACATCATTATTTTCTAAGAATCCTACCTTTTTGCCACCTTTCAGTGTGATGGAATTTAAGGATCTAGGATTGATAACAGTATTGGAGGGGATGGTCCCTCCATTCTTTGCTTGTTGCTCATTTATAGAGTTAGCCAATTGAGTCACATAAGTTGATAGATTATCATACTTATTATTTAAGGTAGCACAACCCGAGGCTAGCTTGTCAAGTTTGCCATCTGTACTAGATTTCTCTATATCAAATCAGGATGACAAGTTTGAGAGTTGAGAAGTTACACCTGTGACAGCAAAGGTCAGATATGATATACCTTTAAGAACTAATGTCATATCATCATTCTTGTTAGAAAGGTCTTGGATTGGCACAATTGCTTGAGAATGCTCTCTTTCTTGAAAATGATTTTGCATGGTTCTGTTATCTATGGCTTCATATATGAGATTTGTAACATCCTTACTTTTATACGTCTTAGAGACCATTTAGTAGCATTTAGAACCACTTATAAGACCTTGGAAGTCCATTAGCCAAATCTGGAATTTTACTCTTTCTCAGGTTATTGTTCATATGGTATTCCAGATTACGCAATGAACTTCAAAAAATCATAATTAATTCTAGGAAACTAGAAATAAAGTGGTTCAAAAAATCACGTGAAGATAACATCTTAAAGTTTAAGGAAAAAATAATTTACGGACTAAATGATTAGCCACTTGATACAGTTTATTCGTTGAAATTTACTGTTCACTTGGTCAAAAACTCTGGAAACAGATTCTAGTCCTTTATTTTGAAAATTCTTTTCTCTTAATATACATATCCAAATGAAACGTTATACCTATCAAATTAAATATCTAGATGTGTACTACATGCTCACAAAATTTTGTGAAATAATTCCTTCATTTGCTAGGTCAAACTGAAGCCACAACAAAACTACTTCAGGACCTACATTTTACCCTTTCAGATTCCTTTCTTTCACTTTTCATAATTATTCTAGCATACATAAATAATCTCCTTTGTGTTTTCTGAATTCATATACATCATGGGGTTATACAATAATTGTTTCATACAATCTCATCACATAAATAGATACTTTACATGGCTTTGACATATATAGAAAGTGCATAGCATATGCTAACATCTTAAATACTTCACTTTTCTTCTTCCATGCTTTAGCTCTTCTCCATGCATAAATTATCCATCATGCTTAGCCTAAATTGGTTGGTTATGGGAGAGTGAGATTCTAGGGAATCTCAGTAGCAAACATTACCATTTAAATATGCAAGATGGATGCTATTGTATGATATGTAATTTCATTAAACTTTCTTTGATTAGTGACATGCTATCATGCTATATACTTTTTCATAAAGTGCATGGCCATGGAAACATGTTATTCACAATACATTCAACATCATTTATCATGTCACAAGATCATTCAAATAACATATACATGTCAACACATAAGCATACCACATCAAGCACACAAAGAGGTAAGTTCACTACCTTGCACTTAAGCTTTCCTCTTGACATTTAGCCCTTGCTCCCTAGCTTTCCAACTATGAAGCCTTTATGTCCATCACTTTCTAACATCTTCTTGGATGTTTCATAGTCCTAAACATATTCATATTCATCACATACCTCATTAGGACTCATGAACTCCAACTATGTTCAAGACTAACTTTGTTACACTCTTTATTGTCATAACTTTCTCTAATTTTCACTAATCCACTTGGCTTTTGAACCAATTGATGTCTTGACTTTACCCTACACAATTTCATCTTTTGAATCCATTTAAGAGCTTAGAATCATGAAATTCCAGCTCCTTTATGGCCTGCTGTACAGACTGAACATAAGCATACAATTCTTTCAAAAATTCTCATTTTGATTCTAGTCCTTCCCATACTTGTTTCTCTACTTTTCCCCACACAACTTTTCATTTTGAAACCATTGGAACTATCAAAATCATGAAATTCTAATCACTGTTCATGTGAGTTAATAGTAACCGTAAGGAATCTCAAAGACTACAACCTTGAGATTTTAATGTTTTCAAGGTTCAAAACCTTTCAAATCCTAGACAAAGTCATCATATAAACTCAATGGAAGCATTAAATAATTGAAATTCCATTTCCTTCCATCATGAACAGTGCATACTGAACAGGGCACACCATGGCAAAGTCAACAATATTAACTTGATTCAACAACCAATCACTTAACTAGCTTGTTTAAGCTTTCAATCATAAGTTTCTAATTTTAATTTCTTCTTTCCCTTTTCATCTATGGTTTTGGGGCAGCACCTCCCCTTATAGAAAACTCAACTTTTCCTCCATGAAAACCCTAATTTCAAGCTCCCAAATCAAAGGAAAATAAGCTAGGAGAGATTACTTACCTTTAATCTCTAGCTTGCTTGAACTTTGGTACCTTGAATCTTCTTTGTCTTGGCTTGAGTTTTCATTTTGCAATAGTTTCCCCATGGGTCCATGAAATTATGGTTTGGCTACATAATGGAGGGGTATTTATAGAAAAATCTTGGTGGAAATCGATGGCCAAGATTGATTTGGTTACTATTTGATCCAAGGGCTCACATTTAATCTTAGATTTTACGTTTTCATAAAGCAAATTGTGACATCATCATGACATCACAAGGGACACTTCATGGGCTTATGTGGCGAAATTATCATGGTAGAAAGCTTCCAGAAAAATTTTAGTCTAATCCGGTACTGATCGAAGCAGTTTCACAGCAACTGGACTGTTTTCTGTTCCTAATTTTTTATAATATACCAGGATATGTATTTTGTCCTAGAAATCAATGTCTAGGCTTCTCACAGCATTGAAATACTTGTACTGGGCCACAACTTAATTACATATCCCTTGGAAAATGACCAAAATACCGTCAGTGTCCTTTCTTGCACTATATTGACCCTAAGGGCATAGTTGTCATTTTACCCCTCTTTGTACTGCCTCAGGGCATATATTGGCTCTAATTAATCATATTTATACCATGTGCCACATTTTTAGCCTATCCCAGATAACCAAAAGGCCCTTCATCCATCTTTGGTACAATCTGGGCATCTAGGGACATTTTCATAATTTTGCACTTTTTCTGGACACTGGCCCCTTCTACTGATGGACTGGTACCCTGGGTTTTGGGCCCTTCTTGGCTTCATCATGGGCCTATATATGAGGTCATATAATCTCATTCTATCTAGGCTTATATACCGATAAGTTATATTATCGGATCATGGGTGTTATCAAACTCCCGTCAAAATTCATTGTTATGGGAATAACTTTTTATACAGGACTTCTTCCGGGGTTCTATCAGATTCATAACATCTGACACTGTAGGGCACACTTTTCTATAATTCCCCTACTTATATCTGATATCCATGGAATCTGATAAAAATTCAGATAACTTTTAGACTATCAGAAAATTTTCTGTTGTCGGGAGCCCTAAAAAAATTTCTGTATCATGCTAGATTAACCAGCGTAACTTCCTCTATTTACTAATGGAATGTGGGATTGAAAAACTTCTAAGCAGTCCTAACCCTTTCCAGGCTGACCTTTCCATAATTACAATTTTGCCCTTGAACTTTTTACTTAATTACATTTAAGTCCTTAACTTTTGAAAATTACCACTTTTGGCCCAACTTTTGTTTCTACTTTAACTTTTGGCCTTTAACCTTTTCTACTTTTTATTTTAGTCCTTCTCTTCCTTAAAGAATCATCTAACCTTTATCATTTCTTCTATTCTTTGTCATAATCCTTTTGAAATCTCTTTCCACTATCAGTACTATACGGATAGGGAAAAATCTGGATATGACATTTTTAACCCTCTTAAAATAAATTTTGTCCTCAAAATTTATTCAACACTTAATCAAGGATCGGGGTATCTATCTTTTATCTTTTATCTTGACATATTAGCATAGTACTTTTCATATCCGCAATTTTTTATATATTTACTATGATCATTCTTCTGTTATGAATCAACTCAATCAGAGTTGAACTCTAGTCCATTCTATTACTTGCTTACTTGCTATGCATCTATCTGTATATGGACTTCTTACCATACTAAATTTGTGAGTAGTGTCCATTTCTTTCATACTAAACTCTCTTGAATACTGCTATATTCGGGAGTTTTTATCAACAACTCATCAAGTGCAATCACTTCTTTCTCATCTGAGTATCTAGCAAAATTCTCTGAATATCCACACACTTTAACTCTCATTCTCATATCATCATATATTCTTATCAATTTTAATAACTCATCATAATACAGAGAGAGGACTTCTATCATTATTCTTTCTTTCATTGCTCTACTTCTAAACAGGAGCACATAGGAGCAAATACTCTAACATGCATAATGCCTAGCCAACGTGCTACAGGACTACATACCTGCTCATGAATGCAAAGCTCTAACATCGGAGCTTAAGCATTCCTTCTCTTAATATGCACAGCTCTAACACTCGGAACTTTCACAACTCTAACACTCGGAGCTTGCACTGCTCTAACATTTGGAGCTTTAGCATATTCTATAAACATCACATAATATAACATAACGTAGCATAACATAATGCCTGGCATTTCATGCAAGGAGTGAAAGCTCTCATTTGCTCTTTCATCTGTAATATAACATTTGAACATCTTATCCTTTTCAAAACTAGAGCCTCTCAATCTGTTTACAAGGCTAACTATAAAGCCACTTCATATCGTACTTCTCAATACATATTTCTTATTTTGTTTCTTATTACATACCTTTCATAACATATCTCATTTCATATCTTTCATGCCATAACATGGCATATCTGGCCAAAATTTAGTTATATCATCGTCTATCTTTCAAATCTATTTCATTTGGACTTGACATAAGGGTTCTAGTCTCTTATTGTTCATAACCCTTTCTAGCTTTTCATAGTTCTTTCTATCATTTTACACAGCTCTATGCATATATGCCAATTTCTATGGCATTTCTACCTTTTTCTATCACTTCCCAGGGTGTCACCCATCATTGAATTATGCTTGCATGAGCATGCTTAACTGAAAAGTACAGATATAAATCTGAAGTACTGGTGCTAACAGGCTTTAACCCTGGTACTTTATTATTTTAGACCCATCTTATACTATCTCTCCTGGGTCAATCTGAATGTCTAATCTCTTTATCTTTACCTAGAGGATCTACTTGTCTCATATTTTTTGTAATCTCATCATAAGGATCTCTTCTCATATCTTACGTAATATTCCCATAAATCCTTGGGACTCAGGATTAACAACTTTAACTTTGATCACTAAGTTCCTATTACGTGTAAGAAGATTATGAGTTTAGTCCCTAATAGTAATAAGGCTATCTGAAACTAAAATCATGGGTACTCTCTCTGTTATGAGTTAACCAACTTGTGAAGCTTTTATACCTTAACTTTTCCTTAGTGTTCATCCTTGCAAAGAAATATTGTACTTATGGCTCATTACTTTATTTATCTAGGCTAGGTCTACTACGACCCTCGGGATCTACTGCGATCAACCGTAAGCCTTTTCAGGATCTAACTGTAACCCTGTGAGCCATACTAGGATATAATTGTAATCCTCTGGAATCTACTGTGATTCTGTTGTACTGTATTCTTATCTCTGGAAGACCTAAACCAATGGATAAAGTTACAAGGTTGGTCACTTCCACATCGTTGTTAAATCCATAGATAATTCCCCATAAATGATCATAGAAGCCAATATTATCTATCAGGACTTTACTCATTTCCCTATCACTCAGGAATTTCTCATATCATTCTCATCTTTTATTCTCATTCTCTATCCCATTGGATATCATAGGTTGATCATAAATTCTCTTTCTATCTTCTGAGAATCAAGTAGCTAACTTTCTAGTTTAGCACTTTCCTATTGCTTCATCCTTGCTAAGTTAAATCATCTAATGTATGTCGTAAGGCATGGGAGCAATATAACTTTCTCATATGATATACTCTACCCTGTATGTACTACGTGAGGGGAGTATTTATTTATCATAGCATACTATCATGCATAATATGCAAGGAGATGCAATCATTTAAGCATTTTCTAACATACGTGTCATCATATGACAACTGCAAGTAGATGTAACTTCTCATCATATCTTATAGCAACATAAGCCATATCACTATCACATACATCTGCTCAACCATCCCTTATACTGATATTGCAATTAAGCAATGAACTAGGTAGACTTTAAAAGTAGTTAATTCCTTAATAGTGCATCTTCGATGGGCCTCTTTATTTTATGGGACATAGTTCCCATGCCCTTCTTCAGTATTAGGCCCACCTCTTCCTCCATTGGGTGGTATATTATTGTCCATGATATTGTTATAAACTTTTGTGTAGTTCTTCACTATACTTTCACTTGTAGGACTTATAGACAAACTAGCTTCAGTACTAGTTCTGTCAGATGTCTACTCGATCTTTTCAAGAATATTATTTCTTGTCTTCAGTAATTGTTCAGGATCAGAGTAAGCTGGCAGTAGTCTAGTATTCTTGCTCCTAGTCATGCACAAGAAAGATAGCAAGTGTAGATAAAAATAGAGAGAAAAAAATCACAATAAGAAATCAAGAATCAAGGGAATTGACTCCCCGAAAATGGCGCCAAAATTTGATGTTGCTTGTCATTAGCGCTCAAATGAATTACTAGTTTTAACCCTATATGTATAGGAGCTAACCCTAGGTCGATCTCAAGGCTGAGTTAATGCGTGGCTTGAGTATGATTAACCAAAGTGATTAAGGAGTAAATATAGATAGAGAAGAGTATTCAGTTAAATTAAAGCGATGATTGCAAGAAATTAAAAGAGTTAAATAATATGATTACCAGTAAGTTGAACGTTCCCAAGGATGAATGATGTTGGCTATCATTGTTCAAAATAATATCAGAGTTATAATAATTATATATACTAAGTCCTATTATACAGAACCTTAGACAATCGTCTTAGTCATAATCATAGAATCAACAATCATACCTAGATCTGGCATATAATTGCATCAAAGATTATTATTTAAAAGTACCACTTAGCATGTGAATCAATCAACAATATATGATTAGTCCTGAATCATGGGTATTCAATTGAAACCCTAAATATACCTATACATATTAATCTAAACATAATCATGCAAGAGAAGATATGCATGGCTATATGAGGAAGCAAAAGATATGAAAAGGAAAACTCTAATCATAACTTGAAGAGCAAACACAAAGGTTTGATCACAAGGTATCTCAATCGAAATCCTAAGTCAACTTATACAATTTTCAAAACTTAAATATAGAAAATCATAAAATTGCATAGAAAATGAAGATAAAATGAAATAAATAGTACAACTCTTAACATTAGCACAATGAACTCAAGCCTTAGACATCCATCCTCAAGAACAAGTGAGGACTAGCCACTCATAGGGCTAGATGACACCATTGGATGTGGGAAGAAAGCAAAAAGATGAAGAAGAGATGGTGGATGAAGGAATGCCAAGTTGACTTTGAGAATAGAAGAGATGTGTGAAGTGAGTTAGTGTGTTGAATGGAGGAGCCTTGGGGTCCTTTATATAGCCTTTGTGAGTAAATCATGTTTGATGTAGGTCTTTTCACTGATTGGCTCTTCAAAAGATAATGATAATCTCCATTTATCT
Organism: Leucaena leucocephala; assembly: GCA_037074615.1. Classification (NCBI taxonomy): domain Eukaryota; kingdom Viridiplantae; phylum Streptophyta; class Magnoliopsida; order Fabales; family Fabaceae; genus Leucaena; species Leucaena leucocephala. The sequence goes on along the minus strand of CM073515.1, from coordinate 17,007,919 downwards.
TCAATATCCTTTCAAGCTGTCATCTTTTCCAATATCTCCAGAGATGATATTTTTAAACTTAAATATCCTATAAACAATTCAAATAAAAAGTAATAGGATAAAAGAGATAAAACAATTAATAGGAAAATAAGTAAAGATAACATATTTATCATTATCCTTTAATTAGATTCAAATGTTAGATATTGATAAATTATCTTTAAATCAATTCAAATGATATATGATATAATATAAGGAATCAGATGTAAGATATAATTAATATTTATCCTCTTGCTTTGAATCTTGACTTGTGATTGGCTCCTCTTTTTTTGTAATTTGAATTAAATTTCCCTTAGATATCACATATTCAATCTGTGAGATTTGTTGCACGTATCTAGATATTTAAGGATTACATTTGAATAGTCAAAGTGGATATCTGATTTTAAATTTTGAAAGATCTCTTTTGTTTTGACTATTTCAAATATTATTATGCTATATTAATATATTAAAAGGAGATAAATGATTTTCTCTAATTAGATAATATTGATTTCCCTTTTAATAAATTAATATGCATTTTTATTCATTAATCCTAGGTTGCTCCTTTTGTAGGCTATTAATTATTTCATATTCTTCCTGAAAGTCATAAAAGATAAAAATATCTTCGTGCATACCAGTGTGATAATAAAATTAGTAAAAAATACAATAAAATGACATTTTTAGTTATTTAATTCATATAGTCAACTAAGGCACAAAATAACCATAATTATTATGATAATATCTATTAATCATGATAAATCCCTTGATGAATTGATCATAATGTGTGATGAATTACTAAAAATTGGATTCCCATTTTAAATTGTGTTGATAATTGAAAAGGTTTTAGCATGAAAAACGTTTTAGGATTTTGACAATTATCACTCGGTAGTCTTTGTGAAAATTGGTCGATAAATACTGGCTTTTGGGTCACGACCTGTAATGAAATTTTGGACTTAACATGCTCTCTGTGAACACGGTCGTGACTTATGCATATAATGGTTGTGACAATAACTCTGTTGATTTGGTCATGACATGAGTACCTACCTGGTCATAACTATTCCTCTCTATGTATTTGCGTCACTAAAGATACATTTCATGATCATGACTAAACATTTTGAAAATCCTGAGCATGCATCCCTGTGACAAGTGGTTGCGACCTTCACTATTTTCAGTCATAACCTATGTTTGAAAAATGTCCAATCACCTTCTATTTGCCTTGTGCAAAGCTATATAGAAGGATCCCTTCTGGACTACTAAGATTCTTTCACAAATGATTCATTGTTCCCTTATTTCAAAATTTTTTTAGCTCCTAGAAACCACTGCCTCACTTGAATTGTTTTGGAAAATCTTGGAAATTGAATTTAAAACACTTAAGCTTTTGCTGTTAGATTTGGATCATCACATGGTTCTAATTGATTACTTTGAAACTTTTAAATCATCATTTAGAGGGTTTTTCAGTTGTGATAAGTGTTTTAATACCTAGTGAATGATGAACATTAGTTGAGACTTTAGTTTATGAGCAATCTAGATCAAAACCTTTGTTGGAAGGATTCTTGGCCTTAAATTCTATATAGAGTGATTATTCAATTGGTTTATATCCTCTAGAACTTGTCTTGGCTCTGAGTTTAGAATTACTTACACATTTATGAATTGAACATGATAGAGGCATTCTTTCTAAACTCTTTTATCCCAAACACAAGCCCACTACATATTTCATCCTTAGTCACCCCTCTTGAGCCCATCACTTTTTCTTTTCATCATCCTTATAGAAAGTCATATGTGCATAAACATCATTTTGAAATAAAAATTTTTATTCATGTCAAAAATTTATTATTGTTGTGTTATTGTGCTACAGCTTCCATGAATGAGCATATTGCACTGAAGAAAAAAAAGAGAGTGCAAGAAAAAGAAAACAAAAAGAAATGAGAAGAGAAGAGGGAACCATTATTAACTCTTATTAGCACAATTACCACAGCTATATCCCTAAAGATATGAATCCATGCTACATATTCATTATTGAATGCATATAATACTTTCTATTCTTCATATTCCATTCCATGTGGTCCATCTCCATAATTTCAACCTTAAAAGACCTCTTGATTCTTTGCATAAGTGTTATATAGTTGCTAGGATTTAGAGCCATTACAAGCATATGGTATAATGCTTTTCAATTTGAATCTGAGTGAAAGAACCCTAACAATAAGAGGAAATAGAGAGCTAAACACTTACACCCTTTGAGATGATCTATTGCGCTCATACAATTTAGGTTGATTTCACTTAGTAGTTGATTACTTGGAATTGCTCACATTATCACCTTTGCAATCCCAAAAGATGATGAATTATTTGTTCTCAAGGTACACTATGGATTATGTTTTTATCTTGAATTTAGTAGTGTTGTTCTAGGTGTGATTCATTTCTTTGTCCAGGAGTACAAATGTTTAAGCATGGGGGAATTGATAAGACACATTTTGTATATAGTTTCTGTAACACTTTTAAGAGCTTTATAACAACTTTACCATTCATTTTATGCCTTAAATTGTACTTTTGTAGTAATACATGATTGTGCGTGGCAATGTGCTAATTAAAGAGTAAAATGGTAAATTAACTCTTCCAAACTACATATATTCTATTATTTATTGATTTAGACTTTTACAGTGACCTTTCATGTTGAATTGCAGGTATTTTAGAAGAGAGCAAGGACCAGGAAAGAAATCACAAGTCAATGAAAGTGAAATCACGCTCCTGCACATTTTAGTCGTAACCAAAGAGTTCACTCATTGCGCCTTGATTCTTTGGAAATCTCTCTGTCTTTACAAGTTGTAACCAAAATATGGATCTAGTCACGACTAAAATGCGAAATCACTGAAACTGTGCATTTTGAAATAGGTCATGAAGCAATAAAAGGGAATGAAGGCTATCGTCAAGAAGGGAGGCTAGTTTTTTACCTGATTAGGCTATTAGGCTAAAAAGTAGTACTCTAGCGCTCTCTGATCACTTTCTCCATATCTTCCATCATTCTACACCTATCCACAGATCTCTACCTCTCTACACCATCAATCTACCATCTTTTAGTCTCTTGGTGATATATCTGATATCTTAAGCTTATAAACTGAAACAGGGAGTTTCTACTGTTCTAATTTGCATCTTCTCATGTTTTGATTGATGTTAGATCTAGGGTTTTCATTTTTTGAGCAAGTTTTGAATATCGATTGATCATTCTCATATTATACTTTATAATCGAATTTAGATGATTTAAACATTTGCTTTTTAATAAAATATTTTGTTTTCAATTTTAAGAAATTTGGGTTATTATCAGCGATCGTTGTTAACTAATTCAATTGCTTAAAATCTAGGGTTTTCAATTGATGACCATTCGAGGGCATTTTCATCATCTAAATTCAACTTACACGCTAAGTGGTTTATGATAGTTCATTAATAGTTCTTAAACTAACTTTAGTCAAAGGGGTTTAAGGAAAATTAGGGTTCTAGACTCAATCCATCAATTGAGGTTTTCTTTGAGACTTAGTGATTTCTAAACTCCAATTTTAAACGTGAGAGCAAGGATAGATACGCTTTCATCATCAATAGTCTTTCATAATATATTTCTCAACAAACCAACTCATTTTATCTTAATCAAAAATCCAAAAACATTTACCTTTCTCAATCTCTAAAACCCCAAAAATATTTTTTCATTGCTCAGGGTTTTCATTGATTTTGTCATCTAATCTCTAGGTTTCCACATAAAAGGCTCCTCGAGAAGAACGATAGGGTTGTGCTTTATACTATATTATATTGGGTGCAATAAACTTTATTTTGATAGATCAGACCACGGCAATCTGCCCTCATCAACCACCCAAATTTCAGGTGGGGGAGTGGGAAAAATAGGCCAAACCAATTCTAAGGAGGTGGTGCTTCCTCAAGTAGCTACCAAAATAATGCAAGGTCTATGGTTCCAACTCACCCTAACGCTTTAGTGGCATCAAGACTAGATGAGACTTCTCAGTTGTTGAAGAGTATAGCTTCACAGATGAACAACATGGACAGTAGAATGACCAATATAGACCAGAAGATCAAAGAAAATGATAGTGAATTCACCTCCATAGCTTCAATTATTCAAAGTATGCAAAAGGATAATGCTGATGTGCACAAAAAACTTGAGGAGTTAAGTTCCAATAATGCATATATTACAAGTTATTTAACTCAAATTGCCAATATAGTGAGTGACATCCAAACAAAGTGCTATTGTGTCATCACTTTTTGAGGTTGAATTACCAGTTAAGTGCCAAGACCCAGGATCTTACACAATCCCATACACTATAGGGGCTGCCATTAATGTAATGCCTTGGTCGGTATACCTAGCCTGAGGTATGAACAATCTTTGAGACACAAGTATAGTGCTCCAATTAGTTAATAGATCAATTAGGTATCATAAGGGAGTTAGTTCTTGAGGATATTCTAATGCATGTTAAGGATTTAGTGTTCCCATCTAATTTTTATATTCTCGACATGTCCAGTGAACTAGTGAATGAGAGAACTTTGATTTTAGGCAGACCTTTCCTTCAAACTTCCAAGACAATCATTAGCATGAAGTATGGTTCCATTACAATAGAGGTTGGAGGACATGTAGTGACTTTCAATATAAACGAAGCAATAAATTATCCTTTTGATAATTCTGCTTTTGTTGAGCTGAATGCCATTGATTATTGATTTGGGGTGGATTGTCATCATCTGACTCATCAAAATAAAAGTAATTGCACCTTATTAATGCAGTATAAGGAACAACCCTATCGTTCTTCTCAAGAAGCCCTTTATATTTGAACCCTAGCAGATTGGTGACAAAATCATTGAAAACTTGAGTGAAAGTAAAAATGGGTTTAGGTTTGGTTGATTTTTGATGCAATAAAATAAAGGTGCAGTAAAGTAAATATTTTTTGTATTTTTGATTAAGATAGAAAATAAGTGGATTGATAAAGAAATATGTTGAGAAAGACTCTTGATGATGAAAACCTTTCTATACTTGATTTTAATATGATATGGGGATTTTAAAATCACTAAGTCTTAAATAAAACCTCAATCGATCGATTGAGTCTAGAGCATCAACAATCCTTAAACTCCTTTAATCAAAACTAGTTCAAAAACCATTAATGTACTGTTTAAAAACCACTTAGCATGTAATTAAATCAGATGATGAAGATGCACTTGAATGATCATCGATCGATGACCATAGATTTTAAGCAATCGAATCAGTTAACAATGATCATTGATAAAAACCCAATTATCCATAAATCAAAACTGAAATATTAATATTAAACTAACATTCAAATCATCCAAATCCAATTACAAAACATAATCTCTGAATAATCGATCGATATCCTATTCCTGCTCATACAATGAAAACCCTTGATCTAGCAGTTCTAAAATATGAAAAAGGTGAGATCATAATAGAAAACTCCCCAGTGTAGTGTAGTCTATGAACTCAATATATGTGATCTATCACCAAGAGACTAACAATTTAGCCTCTCATAACTCTTGCTATGCTATAATTACTACTCAGATGTGTGCCATGAAGAAAGCAGAAAGAAAAATGATGGAAGGATGAATGATTCAAGATATGAGGTAGGTTGTGGAGAAAGTATGGATAGAATGTTAAAGTACTGTTTTTTTGCCATATCAGGTGAAAAACTAACTTCACGGTTGCCTATTGTCGTATCCTTATTTTCAACCTCAATTATACTTAATTGGAAGTCATTTGAATCAATTGCATAACCTTTTGCTTTAGAAACATGCATTTTCAAAAGATTTCTTCTCGGGTACTGTCCGTGGTTACTGTTCATTTGCTAATCTAGAACATGTACCTAAATTTGAAAATTCATAATTAAATGTAGAAAAATTAGAATGGGGTGGTTCCAATTTCTAATGAAAGCTATTTAACTTAAATTTGAAAGAAAAAAGTCAAACTGAGGTTTTATTGTCCCAATAAAATCAGTTTATTCATTGAAAAACATTGTTCATTTGGTAAGTCTAGAAGTTCTAGTTTCTTTGTCTTAATTTCAAAAATTAATTTCTCTTTAGTTACTTGTCCATATGAATGTGTTACCTATGGATTTAAATCTCCAGACGTATTCTTTAATTTCATAAAATTTTATAGAAAACTCATTCATTTACTATATTAAATTAATGTTGGAATATCACTACCTCCAGTTGCTCACTTTATCTCAATTCCAAATTTTATCTCCAACTTAGAAAAACCTTAGTAAATCGAATACTTAACCAATTGAGGAGTTATTGGTTTCCATTTAAAGGTATTTATCTTAGCTATTAGCATACCAAATTTCAAGTTCAAAATCATGGGTTAAGGCATCGTAAGCATTGTCATAAACCTACAACCTCATAATACAACCACATGATAGTACACTATGCATCTCATCGAGTCATCATCATATTGTCAAGTGATCAAAAGAACTTATTATACAAGTTCAACCATCTATATTTACCCTTTTTCATTGAGATGTTCCAGCACCAATAACATAGTTATGCATATGGAAAGAATGAGATTTCATGGAAATCTCAATAGCAAGTCATACAAACTATAATGTCATGCATGATTAATGAGATGCTTAATATGTTATCATGAGATAGGAGTTACTTCATAATAATATACAATCAAACTCTAACATGCATATTTTCATGACATTAGTTGCAAGGAGCTACAATCATTCATACTTCATTATCAACATGATGACAAAATCTCAAGCTCAACCAACATCATAACTAACAAGCAAGCATACAATCAAATAAACATGAACTATAGTTAAGTATTCTTGCTACCTCTTAAGCTATCCTTGACAAAGTCTTCTTGAGATGGTTTCCTTCCCTCACAAATGTCAAACCTAGCCATTACAAAGTAACATCAAGTTACAACTCAACTTGAAAATAATTCCAAGACTAGGTTTTCACTAACTTCCATTCTTTTTCCATTTTATGTTCCATACTTTCATATTTCTAAAATAAATTCTCATGGTTCATTTCCACATAATTTTTCATGTAGAATCCAAATATGAAACCAGAATTTCCAAAATCAAAACATACCCTTGGCTGCTGTACAGAACCAAAGTGCCACTATGTTTTTCCAAAAATTCATATTTTAATTCCAATGCTTCCAATACTTGTTTCCCTACTTTATCCCCATAAAATTTTCCATTTTAAACTCATTTGAAACATCAAAATCATGAAATTCCAACATATGAATAGTGTTTCATACAGTAGCAGACAAGAATACAGTATCCTAACTATAGCATACTTGAATTTTCAAGCATATACCACTTGATTCTAGCTTGTTTAAGTTTTGTCTAAACTATCCATAACATAAAAATCATATTCTTATCTCATGTGGACAGCACTTACAGCAGCACCCTCAAGGGAAATATGTCACCAAAACCCCTTAAAACCAAGAGCTAACTTGCTAGATTAAAGTTCAAGAACAAAGGAGCTAGTTACCTTATTGTTGCTCCAAGTTGTGTGCTTCTTTCTTGTTCAAAGAAAAGTTTGGCAGAGGTTCCCTAAGGTGCTCATGGATGCTGAATCAAGTCTAATTTGAGGGGGTATTTATAGGCAAATTTGGGTGGAAATGAAAGGCCAAGATTAGTTTGACTACTATTTAATCTAATGGTCTATATTTCACCTTTAATCAAGCTTGCCCTAGAAGCCTTGTAATGACGCCATGCATGACCTCATTTAGGGCTATCTTTGGCTGAAAAAAGGTAGATATACTGATAGGAAAAATTGCACTACAATCCGGTAACGATCTAAGCAGTTTAACAAAAACTAGACTGTTTTATGTTCCTAATTTTTATAATATTCTAGAATATGTATTCTGTCACAAAAACCAATGTCTAGGCTTTTCCTACCATTGACATGGTTAAACTAAGTATTTATCTACCAACCATCCCTTGGGAAATGACCAAAATACCCTTATTGCACTTTCTTGCACTATATTAATCCTAAGGGCATAATTGTCATTTCACAACTCTTTATGCTTCATCAGAGTATATAATGGCTCTAACTAATCATATTTGTACTTGCTTACACATTTTTTTCCTGTCTAGAATGACCAAAATACCCTCCATCCATCACTAACATAATCTGGCTATATAGAGGTATTTTCGTAATTTCACACTTTTCCTTGGGTTGCTCTGGACTCTAGCCCACTTAACTGTCCAACCACCTTGCTGGGCCTCTTGGGATTCCATTTTGGCCTTGGTAAGTATCCATTACTTTTATGGCATAAATCCCAGGGAACCTCTCCTGACAGTATTTATTGCACTGTAAATTCCCATAAGAATTCTACAGGATTCCTTTTCTGACTCTGTCAATTTTATAAATTCTTATATTAAATATACGAATTTACTGTAAAGTTTCATATGATTCTGAGGTCTAAAAAATACTGTAATAATTCTTCTTGACTTCAAGAATTCATATCAATTAATCGAGACCTCAAATCAAAATTATGTGTTGCGTTAAACTGATTAGAATAATTTTGTCTATTGTAACATCCTTACTTTTATACATCTTAAAGACCATTCAGTAGCAATTACAACCACTTACAAGACCTTGGAAGTCCATTACCCAAATCTGGAATTTTACTCTTTCTTGGGTTCCTGTTCATATGACATTCCACATTATACAATGAACTTTAAAAAATCATAATTAATTCTAGAAAATTTGAAATACAGTGGTTCAAAAGGTTACATGAAGCTAACATCTTGAAATTTAATGAAAAAATAATTTCCAGACCAAATGGTTATCAAATTAGTATAGTTTATTCGACAAAGTTTACAGTTCATTTGGTCAAAAATCCTGGAAACAGATTCTGGTCCCTTACTTTGGAAAATCATTTCTCTTGATATACACATCCAAATGGCACGTTATACCTATGAATTTAAATCTATGGATATGTGCTACATGTTCATAAAATTTTGTGAACTAATTGCTTCATTTGCTAGGTCAAACTGAAGCCACAACAAAACTGCTTCAGGACCTACGTTTTTACCATTTCAGTTTCTTTTCTTTCATTTCCAATAATTGTTTCAGCATACACAAGCTATCAAATAAGCTTCTTACAATTCATATACATCATGTACATATTCCATAAGTATTACAATAGTTTCATCACATAAATAGACACCTTACATGGCATTTACATACATGGACAATTTATAGTATATGCTAAAATCTCAATACTTCACTTCCTTTCTTCCATTCTTTAGCTCTTCTCCATGCATACCTTTTTTCATGCTTGACCTAAATTGGTTGGTTATGGGAGAGTGAGATTCTAGGGAATCTCAGTAGCAAACATTACCACTTAAATATGCAAGATAGATGCTAATGCATGATATGTAATTTCATTAAACTTTCTTTGATTAGTGACATGCCATCATGCTATATACTCTTACATAAAGTGCATGGCCATGGAAAACATGTTATTCACAATACATTCAACATCATTAATCATGTCACAACATCATTCACATATCATATACATGTCAACACATAAGCATACAACATCAAGCACATAAAGAGGTAAGTTCACTACTTTGCACTTAAGCTTTCCTCTTGATCTTTAGCATTTGCTCCCTAGCTTTCCAACCATGAAGCCTTTATGTCAATCACTTGCCAAAATGTTCTTGGATGTTTCATGGTCCTAAACACATTCATATTCATCACATAACTCATTAGAACTCATGAACTCCAACCATGTTCAAGACTAACTTTGTTACACTCTTTATTGTTATAACTTTCTCTAATTTTCACCAATCCACTTGGCTATTGAACCAATTGATGTCTTGAATTTAGCCTATACAATTTCATCTTTTTAATCCATTTATGAGTTTAGAATCATGAAATTCTAGCTCCTTCATGGCCTGCTGTACATAATTGAACATAAGCGTACAATTCTTTCAAAAATTCTCATTTTGATTCTAATGCTTCCCATACTTGTTTCTCAACTTTACTCCACACAACTTTTCATTTTAAAAACATTGGAAGTATCAAAATCATGCAATTCCAAATGCTGTTCAAGCGAGTAAACAGTAACTATGAGGAATCTCAAAGACTACAACCTTGAGATTTTAATGTTTCGAAGGTTCAAAACCTTTCCAATCATACACAAAATCATCATATAAACTCAATGGAAGTTTAAATCATTGAAATTCCATTTCCTTCCATCATGAACAGTGCATACCGAACAGGGAACACCATGGCAAAGTCAAGAATATCAATTTGATTCAACAACCAACCACTTAACTAGCTTGTTTAAGCTTCAATCACATGTTTCTAATTTTAATTTCTTCTTTCCCCTTTCATCTAAGGTTTTTGGGCAGCACCTACCCTTAGAGAAAACTCAACTTTCCCCCCATGAAAAACCTAAGTTCAAGCTCTCAAATCAAAGGAAAATAAGCTAGGAGAGATTGCTTACCTTTAATCTCTAGCTTGCTTGAACTTCAGTACCTTCAATCTTCCTTGTCTTGGCTTAAGTTTTCATTTTCAAAAGTTTCCCCAAGGGTCCATGAGCTTACAGTTTGCATGCAGAATGGAAGGGTATTTATAGAAAAATCTTGGTGAAAATCAATGGCCAAGATTGATTTGGTTACTATTTGATCAAAGGGCTCACATTTAATCTTAGATTTTACTTTTTCATAAAGCAAATTGTGACATAATAAAGGACATCTCAAGGGACACTTCATGGGCTTATGTGGCAAAATTATCATGGTAGGAAGATTCTAAAAAAATCCCTGTCCAATCCGGTACTGATGGAGCAGTTTCACAGCAACCAGACTATTTTCTGTTCCTATTTTTTTATAATATACTAGGATATGTATTTTGTTCTAGAAATCAATGTGTAGGCTTCTCACACCATTGACATACTTCTTCTGGGCCACAACTTAATTACAGATCCCTTAGGAAATGACCAAAATACCGTTGGTGTCCTTTCTTGCACTATATTGACCCTAAGGGCATCGTTATCATTTCACCCCTCTTTGTACTGCCTCAGGGCATATACTGGCTCAACTAATCATATTTATACCATGTGCCACGTTTTTAGCCTGTCCCAGATGACCAAAATACCCTTCATCTATCTCTGGTACAATCTGGGTATCCAGGGGCATTTTCATAATTTCACACTTTTTCTGGACACTAGCTCCTTCTACTGATGGATTGGTACCCTGGGTTTTGGGCCCTTCTTGGCGTCATCATGGTCCTATATGTGAGGTCATCTGATCTTATTCTATCTAGGTTCACATACCGATAAGTTCTATTAATGGATCACGGGTGTTATCAAACTCCCGTCAAAATTTATTGTTATGGGAATAACTCTTTATACATGACTTCTTTCGGGGTTCTGTCAGATTCATAACATCTAACACTATAGGGCACACTTTCCTGTAATTGCCCCACTTATAGCTGATGTCCATGGAATCTGATAAAAATTCAGATAACTTTTAGACTATCAGATAACTTTCTACTGTCTGGAGCCCTCATAAAATTTCTATATAATGCCAAATTAACCAGCGTAACTTCCTCTATTTACTGATGGAATATGGGACTAAAAAACTTTCGGGCACTTATAACCCTTTTCGGGCTAATTTTTCTATAATTACAATTTTGCCCTGGAACTTTTCTCTTAATTATATTGAAGTCCCTTAACTTTTGAAAATTATCATTTTTGGCCCAAATCTTGTTTCTACTTTAACTTTTGGCCTTTAACCTTTTTAAATTTTCATTTTAGTCCTTCTCTTTCTTCAAGACCCATATAACTTTTATCTTTTCTTCTGATCTTTATCATAATCCTTTCCAAACCTCTTTTCACTACCAGTATTATATAGATAGGGAAAATTTAGGATATGACATCTATCTACTAGTAAAATTTGGAACTGAACTACTTTCGGGCATTTTTTGACCTTTTTTGGTTCAACTTTCTCACAATTATATTTTGTTCTAGAACTTTTGGTGTAACATCCTAATTTTCTTACATCTCAGGGACCAAATGGTAGCATCTGGAACCACTTTTAAGGTTACTGAAATCAAATTACACAATCTAGAATTTTACTCTAGCGAGTACTGTTCATTGTGTAAATTCTAGAGAAGTAACATGACTTCAAAAAATCATAATTAAATCTAAAAAATCTAAATAAAGTGGTTCAAATTGCTACACAAAGCTAACTTAATTCTCTTTCAGGGAAAAATAACTCATTGACCACACCTTGAGTCAGTCAACGCTCAAAGTTTACTGTTCATCTAGCGTCTTTCCCCTGATTCTAGCATTTTTGGTCCCAACTTTGAAAAATCATATCTCTATGTGTAGACATCCAAATGATACATTCTATATATCAAATCGAATCTTGATATGTCTACTATTTACTGGTAAAATATTATACATTTATTCAATCATTTACTATTTTTAATTATGGCTCAATTGTCACTGTCTCCCCACGAGTTACTGTTCACAGTGACAATTTTCAGCAACTAATTTATACATACATCAATCACATATCAATCATGCTAAATAATTACTAACTTTTCTCCATTCATCTTTATCTCCTCCATCTTGAGAAGACCTACTGACGTGCAGCCTTTCCTCTGGCTCTTAACCTTTGCTCTAAGGTTCCTTGTTTTGCCTTCATTTCTTTCTCTCTATTTGTTTTTCTCTCTTCTTTCTTCCTTTTTCTCTTGTTGTTCGTGGCATGGAATGGAAGGAGGGGTGAGGTATTTATAGTTGAGTAGAGGTGGAATGGATAGTCAAGATCGAATCACGATGAATGGCTCAGATAACTTAGCTTCCTCAATAAGCCTTCCTACATCATCACGATGACATCATCATCCTAGATGACTCATCAAAATGACATAATCCATAGGGCACCTCACATGCTTAGGTGGCGCAAAGGTGGGGTTGTTAGGATACCTCACTAGCTGACTAAGTACTTCTAGAGTATTCTAGAGTCCTATCCTAGAATGAATGGCTGAGATTGTGCCACGTGCCCTTAGCTTTTTCTTCTTTCACTAGACTCATACCACGTGGCACCTTATGGGTCTTATTAGGATACTTTTCATGCCACCTTATGGTTCTGGATGAGTCTAAAGCTTTATCTGATCACTTTCCCAGTTCTATCTTTAACCAAGTAACCTTACTTTATTAAAAAAGTACTAAACTAATATTTTAATGCCACTTGGACCCACATCACTCTTGGGACACATTTTTGGATATCTGGGAATGTTATCTTGGGTCTCTATTCAAGCCCAAGCACTATGGTAGCTCGGTTCCCAAGAAATAACCCTTAGTAAATTACCAAAATGCCCTTAGTTCATCTTTAATAATTCTAGGGGCATTATGGTCTCTCACACCTTTCTAGAGTACCTCCTGACCCTGGTCAACTATCTAGATAACCTTCCCGAACTGTCTAACCCTCATTCAAATGACCAAACTACCCTTCACTTATTCTTTAATTATTTTATAACATAAGGGCATTTTCATCATTTCGCACTTTTTTGCATATATTTTAGCACAGAGTATAGGCAAGTTAAATAGTACAAAGCACTAAAATACAGAAGATCAATTTAAGAAGACGTTAAGTAGTAGATCCTCCGTATGATCATCAGGAGTTGATCTACAGTATGAAAGACTTTGTGCAGCTAGTCTTTACAGAAAAGAATAGTGAGAAGTTAGAATGAGACTTGCCTAAGAATGATCTAATACATGGCCTAAGGTTAAAGATATGATGGATAATAGATAGAAAGTTAATGTTCCCAAGACAGAGGGATTCCATCACGAAGAGAGAGTAATCTAACGCTCTGTCCTAGATAATAGAAATAGTAATGTTGGGTGATGAATGAGATCCAAGTGACTTGAATTGGTCAGGATCTAGAGATAGACCAGAAAGGAAGCATAGTCTTGTCCAGAGTATACTGAGACTGACAGATAGAAAGAGTTAAGAGATACAGAGAGACACAGAAGTTACTCCATATGAGATGGAGAGTGATTAGCTCACTTGAGAAGTTTTTCTCAGAGTTTAAAAGAAGCATTACTCTCAATTAGAGAGAGGTGGGCATGAGGCTAAGGTTTATAGCTAAGGAAAGAGAACTCTTTTGATGGATACTTAACCGAGTTCATTCATATGAACCCTGAGGCTTAATAAGAGATACGTTCTTGCCTGTTAGTAATCCAGGAGGATAAGGGAAAACTTAAAAGTTTGAATGGCATAAAGATATGAGCTAAACCTTTCCTCAGTTAGCTGAAGGAAGATAGCTGACTCAGTTATAGATTACAGATAGATTATAGTAAGCCAAGGACACAAAAGTCTTTCAGTTTAGAGACATAGAAGTCTTACAGGCAATGAGAAATATTATGATAAGAATGAATATGGCCTAGTAAAATAGCCTGATATGATAAGCTATCTCCGATTCCTAAATAAATAAATAGGATACTGGAGATGTAAGCTAAAGATAAATTGCCTCAGAAATTGTTTAAGGATTAGTAGAAAGAGATATGTGTAAGCTAAGAGAAAGAAGTTTATGAGGTTTAAAGAAAGTAAGGTAGCCACATATTCAAAGGTAAAGTGACTTCCCTATTCTTTATGTAAGAAAGGGATGAGTCTATACACTAATAAAAGGGTAATGTGGCAGCCTAAACGAAACAACTAAATGATTCAGGTTCCTGAATAAATGATCATGACCTAGTGATTAAGGTGTTAAAGGGACAAAATGTTTAAAGGTTACCTAGTTAATTGTTTAATTGCAATGTGAGTATAAGGGATGGTTCAGCAAACTATGTAATAGTGATATGGCTTATGTTGTCATAAGATATAATGAGAAGTTATATCTACTTGCAGTTGTCATGTGATGACACCCATGTTAGAGAATGCTTAAATGATTGCATCTCCTTGCATATTATGCATGTTGAGTATGCTATGATGAATGAATACTCCCCTTTACATTACATATAGGATAGAGTATATCATATGAGAAAGCTACGTTGCTCCCATGCTCTACGACATACAATTAGATGATTCAACTTAGCAAGGATGAAGCAATAGCAAAGTGCTAAACTAGAAAGTTAGGTACCTTATTCTCAAAAGATAGGAAGAGAATTTATGATCAGACAATGATAGTCAATGGGATAGAGAATGAGATTAAAGATGAAGATTAATAGTGAGTTTACAGATAAATGATTACGATACTCAAGATATATCCCTTTAGTAGGGGTAAGATACATGAATGAGGTGATATAAATATGAAATGAAATGAGAAGCATTTATGAAATATGATGCAGCTCTAACAAGGAGCAGTGACTGTGTAATATAAGTTAACGATCTTGCAATAAAGCTAGATTGCTATTGCGATAGAGTAAGATTGCTTTTGAAATAAAGCTAAGAGATTGGACAATATAATTCATATAGAGCAAGGTCCCTCTGATGAGATAATAGATGATGATAGATATGTGCATGGTGGAGCTGGTATAGCTCTCTACAGTAATGGAAATAGTAAAGTTATAAAGATGAGAATGGTATATGAAGTTATTGAGTGATAGAGGAAATGGGTCAAGTCCTAATAGATAATATTGGCTTTTGTGATCATTTTTGGGGAATTATCTGTGGAGTTAACAACTATGTGGAAGTGACAAACCTTGTAACTTTGTCTATTGGTTTAGGTCTTCTAGAGATAAGAATACAGTATAACAAAATCATAGTAGATTCTGAAGGATTATAGTTAGATCCTAGTAAGGCTCGCAGGGTCACAGTTAGATCCTGAAAGGCTTACGGTTGATCACAGTAGATCCTGAGAGTCGTAGTAGAGTAAGCCTAGAGCAAGAAAGTAATGAGCCATAAGTACAATATGTCTTTGAAAGGATGAATACCAAGTAAAAGTTAAGGTACAGAAGCTTCACAAGTTGGTTAACTCATAACAGAGAGAGTACCCATGATGCTAGTTTCAAATAGCCTTATTACTATCAGGGACTGAACTCAGAATCTCCTTACACGTAACAGGAACTAAGTGATCAAATTAAAGCTGTTAATCATGAGTTCCAAGGATTTATGAGAATATTTCATAAGATATGAGAAAGGGTCAAATGAGAATAAAGAGATCCTTACGATAAGATTACAAGGAATAAGAATGAAAGGTAAATAGATCCTCTAGATGAGGATAAAGAGATTAGAAGGCCAGATAGACCCAAGAGAGATAGTATAAGGTGGGTCTAAGATAGTAAAATACCAGAGTTGGAGCGTGTGAGAACAAGTGCTTTAGATTTTTATCTACACATTTTAGTTAAGCGTGCTCAGGCAAGAGTAGCCCAATGATGGGTGACCCCTTGGGAAGTGATAGAAAAATGTGTAATGCCATAGAAATTTAGCATATGTGCGCAGAACTATGTAAAATGATAGAAAGGGTTATGAACAGTAAGAGACTAGAACCGTTATGTCAAGTCTAAAAGAAATGGATTTAGAAAGCAAGATAGATTATGATATAGTCAGATTTGGCTAGATATGCCATGATATGGCATAAAAGATACGTGATGAGATACACTATGAAAAGTATGTAATGCGATATGTTATGAGAAATATGTAATGAGAAGTATAATATGAAATGGCTTTATAGCTAGCCATATAAACAGACAGAGAGGCTCCCTTTTGTAAGGGATAAGATGTTTGAATGATAAGTTATAGGTGAAAGAGCATATGAGAGCTTTCACTCCTTGCATAAAATGCCAGGCATTATGTTATGTTTTGTTATGTTTGTAAAATATGCTAAAACTCCGAATGTTAGAGCAGTGCAAACTCCGAGTGTTAGAGCTGTGCATATTAAGAGAAGGAATACTTGAGCTCCAATGTTAGAGCTTTGCATTCAGGAGCAGGTATATAGTCCTGCAGCATGCTGGCCAGGCATTATGCATGTTAGAGTATATGCTCCTATGTTCTCTTATGTGCTACTGTTTAGCAGTAGAGCAATGAAAGAAAGAATAATGGTATGAGTCCTCTCTCTGTATTATGATGAGTTATTAAAGATTATAAGAATGCATGATGACATAAGAACGAGAGTTAAAGTGTGCGGATATTCAAAGAATTCCACTAGATAGATGAGAAAGAAGTGATTGCACTAAAAAGTATGATGAGTTGTTAATAGAAACTCCAGAATATAGTAGTATTTGAAGGAGTTTGATATGAAAGAAATGGACACTACTCACAAGTCTAGCATGGTGAGGAGTCCATAAGCAAATAGATGTAAAACGATGAAGTAAGTAGTAGAATGCGGTTATGTTCGACTCTGATTGAGTTGATTCGGAATAAAAGAAAGTAAAGACAGTAAAGATATGAAAATATACGGACATGAAAGGTACTCCGCTAAGATGTTAAGATGGAAGATAAGAGATAGATACCATAATCCTTAGTCAAAAAGAAGACAAGGATATCTATCCAAGATTACTTACTAAGGTGCTAAGTAAATTTTGAAGACGAAATTTATTTTAAGGGGGTAGAAATGTTATATCCTAATTTTTCCCTATCTATATAGTACTGATAGTGGAAAGAGGCTTGGAAAGGATTATGACGAAGATCAGAAGAAATAATAAAGGTTAGATGATTCTTTAAGGAAGAGAATGACTAAAATGAAAAGTAGAAAAGGTTAAAGGCAAAAAGTGAAGGTAGAAATAAAAGTTGGGCCCTTAAGTGTAATTTTCAAAAGTTAAGGGGCTAAAATGCAAATAGCTAAAAGTTCAGGGGTTAAAGTGCAATTATTCAAAAGTTCAGGAACCTAAATGTAATTATGAAAAAGTTGAGCTAAAATAGGCAAAAAATTCCTGGAATCAAATAAGACCCAAATTTTACCAGTAGATAGACAAAATTATTTCGGTTAGTTTAACACAACACAGAATTTTGATTTGAGGTCCCGATTAATTGATATAAATTTATAAATTCAAAAGAATTATTATTGTATTTTTTAGTCATTAGAATCAGATAAAACTTTATAGGAAATTCCTATATTTAATGTAAGAATTTATAAAATTGACAGAGTCAAAAAAGGAATCCTGTAGAAGTCTTATGAGATTTTACGGTGAAATAAAATACCCGATAAATAGGATCGGGTGAGATTTATTGGGATTTGTGCGATAAAGGTAATGAGACCAATGAGCCCATACCAAGGCCCAAATGGCGCCATAATGAGCCCAATAAAGTAATGAGACAGTTAAGTGGGCCAGAGGTCAGAGTAGTCCAGGAAAAGTGCAAAATTATGAAAATGCCCCTAGATGCCCATACTGTACCAGTGATGGATAGAGGGTATTTTGGTCATTTTGGATAGGGCAAAAACATGTCATATAGTATAAAGAGGATTATTTAGAGCCCAGATACACCCTAAGACAGTATAAAGAGGTGTGAAATGACAAGTTTGCCCTTAGGGTTAGTCAACGTAAGAAAGGTCACCAAGGGTATTTTGGTCATTTCCCAAGGGATGGATGGCAGATAAATATTCAGTATATCATTTTCAATGGTATGAGAAGCCTAGATATTAATTTCTAGGACATAATACATATCCTAGTATATTATAAAAAATTTAGAATAGAAAACAGTCTGGTTATTGTGAAAATGCTCCGATCGGTACTGGATTGGACTAGAATTTTTCCAGAAGCTTCCTTACACTGTGAGCACTCCACATACCCCTATGAGGTGTCCCATGAGCTGTCCCACATGATGTCATAATTATTCTTTTAGAAAAAGTTACATCCAAGATTAAATGTGGGCCTTTAGATCAAATAGTAACCAAATCAATCTTGGCCATTCATTTTTCATGGATTTTGGCTATAAATACCCCCTCATTCTGCATCAAAACCGTGGCTTCATGGAACCTTGGGAAAACTCTTGCAAAATGAAAACTCAAGCCAAGACAAAGAAGATTCAAGATACCAAAGTTCAAGCAAGCTAGAGATTAAAGGTAAGCAATCGCTCCTAGCTTATTTTCCATTGATTTGGGAGCTTAAACTTAGGGTTTACATGGGGAAAAGTTGAGTTTTTTCTAAGGGGTGGTTCTTCCCAAAAACCTTAGATGAAAGGGGAAAGAAGAAATTAAGGTTAGAAACATATGATTGAAGCTTAAACAAGCTAGTTAAGTGGTTGGTTGTTGAATCAAATTGATATTCTTGACTTTGTCATGCTGTGCCCTATTTAGTATGCACTGTTCATGAGGGAAGGAAATTTAATTTAAATGATTTAATGCTTCCATTGAGTTTGTATGATGATTTTGTGTTGGATTGGAAAGGTTTTCAACCTTAGAAACATTAAAATCTCAAGGTTGTAGTCTTTGAGAATCCTTACGGTTACTGTTCACTCACATGAACAGTGATTGGAATTTCATAATTTTGATGGTTCCAATGGCTTTAAAATGAAAAGTTGTGTGGGGAAAAGTGGAGAAACAAGTATGGGAAGCATTAGAATCAAAATGAGAATTTTTGAAATAATTGCATGCCTATGTTCAGTTCTGTACAGCAGGCCATGAAGGAGCTGGAATTTCATGATTCTAAACTCATAAATGAATTCAAAAGATGAAATTGTGTAGGGTAAAGTCAAGACATCAATTGATTCAAAGACCAAGTCCATTAGTTAAGATTAAGGAAAGTAAATGATCTTAATGTTCAAGAGGGAGTTATGTTAGTTAAAGTAAGTTTAATGCTTAAGGAAATTAGATGGTAATGGATGAATGGTTATGTGATGTTAGGGATTGGTTGGTATGCTCCAAAAGAGGCAGCCACATGTTGAAGAGATGTGAGAAGAAAGAAGCAAGATAAAGTGAAAGAAAGTCAAGTATATAAGGTAGTGAACTTACCTCTTTATGTGCTTGATGTGGTATGCTTATGTGTTGACATGTACATGATGTTTGAATGATGTTGTGACATGATAAATGATGTTGAATGTATTGTGAATCATATGTTTTCCATGGCCATGCACTTTATGCAAAAGTATATAGCATGATAGCATGTCACTAATCAAAGAAAGTTTAATGAACTTACATATCATGCATTAGCATCCATCTTGCATATTTAAGTGGTAATGTTTGCTACTAAGATTCCCTAGAATCTCACTCTCCCATAACCAACCAATTTAGGTCAAGCATGATGGATAATGTATGCATGGAGAAGAGCTAAAGCATGGAAGAAGAAAAGTGAAGTATTTAAGATGCTAGCATATGCTATGCACTTTCCATGTATGTCAAAGCCATGTAAAGCATCTATTTATGTGATGAGATTGTATGAAACAATTATTGTATAACCCCATGATGTATATGAATTCATACAAGGCAAAAGAGATTATTCATGTATGCTAGAACAATTATTGAAAGTAAAAGAAAGGAAACTAAAATAGTAAAAACGTAGGCTCTAAAGCAGTTTTGTTGTGGCTTCAGTTTGACCTAGCAAATGAAGGAATTATTTCACGAAATTTTATGAACATGTAGTACACATGCAGATCTTTACGTGCATCATAGAATGTTTCATTTGGATATGTATCTGAAGAGAAATGAATTTCCAAATTAAGGGACCAGAATCTATTTCCAAACTTTTTGACCAAATGAACAGTCAACTTCAACGAATAAACTGTATCCATTGGCTAATCATTTGGTCTAGAGATTATTTTTTCCTTAAATTTCAAGATGTTATCTTCACGTAGATTTTTGAACCACTTCATTTTGCATTTTCTAGAATTAATTATGATTTTTTGAAGTTCGTTGTGTAATCTAGAATACTATATGAACACTAACCCGAGAAAGAGTAAAATTTCAGATTTGGCTAATGGACTTCCTGTTGGAAATTGTGCCCTAGGGGCCAATCATTGTCTTATGAATATTATTGATTTATGAATTTATTAATTGTGTTATCATATTATTTGCATATTTACTATGATGACTATCCTTGGATAATTCATGATCTTATCCTAAATGTCCCTGGTCGGTCATCTATGCGGGAGCAGAGATGAAATAAGACCAGTATGACTTTAAAGATGTATAGAGATATAAATTAAAGTTATAGGCACATGTAAGAGTACAAGGTGTTGGATCGACCCGCTATGAGAGAGCTGCATGAGTTACGTCATAAGCTTCTTGCACATACAAACCATGTCATTATGCCCTTTGACCTGAGATCATCATGGATTCCTACATGACAAACGCTCAGCTTTGACCTAGTCAAAAGTCACTTTTGACTGAGTGATCATAAAGACTATGTTCGGGCTTAATGGTTTTTCATACGGAGGAATGTGAATGGTCAAGATAGAATTTGTCCCTCACATTCGTAGAGAGATATTACTGGGCCCCTCGATGAGTGAGTCTAAGAAATGTATGGCCATACTGTAATAGAAAGGTAGTTCCATTTCTATAGTCAAACTACTCAGGGATCAAGAAAGTAACGGTTAGGAATAGGAGGATGACATTATCCATGCCTCATCCATGACCAAAATATCACGTGATAGAAGGGATATGATATGGTTGTATAAAAGGTTACATCGTTTAACGATCCTCATATGATTTGGGTAGTCGTTATGTCTTACTAGAGACCGCTTGCGACTTGTGGGCCAGTATAGCAAATGGCCCACTGCCAACTTCATATGGGCCTACAGGATCGCACACAAAATAGCCCAACATGAGCTATGATGTCCAGATTCATTGAATCTAAGACATGTCCAGATTCAATGAATGATCCAAGGTGGATGTATATTTTTATTTAAATTTATATTTGTATATATATAAATTCGTATATATACATTATATATAAGAGATATATGAGATTTAATTTATAAGGATAAATTAAATCTCTATCACGTTTGAATTTGAAATTCAAATTGATAGGATATCTCATATAAGAGATATTTATAAGATTTAATTTATAAGGATAAATTGAATCTCTATCACGTTTGAATTTGAAATTCAAATTGATAGGATATCTCATATAAGAGATATTTATAAGATTTAATTTATAAGGATAACTTGAATCTCTATCACGTTTGAATTTGAAATTTAAATTGATATGATATCTCAAATTTGATTTATGAGAATAAATCAAATATAGTTCAGTCTTATCTTTATTTTAAATTAAATAAATAGGTAAATTAAATCTGTGGGACGGATTTAATATCAATATTATTTATTTAATTAGTTTCTTATCAAATTATATAATATATGATATTGTATTAATTTCAGAATTAATATAAAATTAACTCCAAAATCCAATTCGATAGAGAAAAACGCATAGCATCCTATATATCTAATTTTAGGAACTACGTTTTAAAAATATATAGAACACAGAAAGGTCGAAGGGGAATCTACAAAAGGTTTTTAGATAAGAAACTGCCGAAATAGAGACGGAGAGGACGAATTATTGAGAAAGCCCTAGAGGGACAAGAGACGCTAGCACGTCGTTCATTGTTGGAACGCTATTCGTGTGGATACCAGTAGAGGAAGCTGACCTGAGTCATCGACTTCTTACAATCGAAAAGGGAGCACGAGCAGCGGAGAGAAGTTGTGAACGTCGTGACCAGAACTGTGGAAGGCGCTGAGGAACACTGAGGGTAATGCTTCTTCCCACTTGACTTAAACACATACGGTAGATCCTGACAAGGAATGAAAAAATTTTTAAGTTAATTTCCGCTGCATGTCTTCCAATTCCTTACACTTCTAAGGTCTTGTAAGTAGTTCTAAATGCTACTGAATAGTCCCTAAGATGTATAAAAGTAAGGATGTTACATTTTACCCTTCCAAAACACATCTAAATAAACTAGGAAGAATCACATACCTTATGCCTTGACTACCTTGATCTCTAAGTGCCTTGAATTGTCATTCTCTTAGTTGAGTTTTCAAATGACAAGAGTTTCTCCAATGTAACCAAGGGTACACATTTTTGTGAAGAATGGGAGGGGTATTTATAGCCAAAATTTTGGCACCTTAGGTCCATAATGTCCTAACTTTTCCTAATTATTACAATGGCTAAATCTTGAATTTGATTGGTTAGCTTTTGGATTAATTAACCTTAATCATCATTAAGTTAATTCTTATATTATTTTATTATATTTTAACACATGTTATAATCTTCCTTTCCTCTTCTTGGTGCCATGTGTAAAGCTTGTGGGTCCCACAAGGACACCTCACATGCTTGGACTTTCTTTAATTCTTTATCTTTTAAAAATACATAAAATATTCTAAAAATTCTTTTGACCACATAACAATTCCTTTGGCTTATTAGGCTTGCATTACACGTCCTATTGGACCTCTTTTAAGTCTAATAGCTACTTGGCACAAATCCCAAGGCACTTTCCTTATACTGATATTCTTAAATCATCCTGATTTTTAGGATAAATGCTTGACACCTCTTTTAATGGTTTTAACATTTTTAGAAATTCATTCTAATATAAAATGAATTTTCATAATTTTCTGAGACCCAGAAGGCTTGATAAAAATTTCCCACATTTCCTTTAACCCTTTATCGGTATCCGATTTCACTGTAAATTTCATAATTAATTCTACAGGACTCCTTTTTGACTTATGTCTGTTTCATAAAATCTTATTACCATCCCAGCCTTTTCATAACCTCTTTCCTCTATCAATCTTATACATATAGAAAAAATTTGGGATGTTACAGTGATTGCCTATGCCTCAAAACTACTTGATGATGCTCAAATTAATTACACCACTACTGAGAAAGAATTGTTTGCAATTGTGGTGGCGTTGGATAAATTTAGAGCATATCTCA
Source organism: Leucaena leucocephala (assembly GCA_037074615.1). Lineage (NCBI taxonomy): Eukaryota > Viridiplantae > Streptophyta > Magnoliopsida > Fabales > Fabaceae > Leucaena > Leucaena leucocephala. Next base: position 16,984,134 of record CM073515.1, on the reverse strand, counting down.
TTAACTTCAAAGTTGTTGTTTACACATATCGTGTAGCAGTCAAGTACCTATTCCATAAACCTTACTCTAAGCCAAGACTTATATGAAGGATGCTACTTGGAGTTCGATATAGAAGTAAGAGATCGAGCTAGAAATATTAACCACATTACAGATCATCTAAGCAAGTACTTAGTTATGATCTTATTTGTGATTTTTCCTTGACTAATCTCTTTGTTTGTTTACTATTACAGAACCTTGGTATGCTTATTTAATTAATTTCATTGAGACCGGCCTAATCCCATCTCATTTGTCTAAATTTTAGGCCCAAAAGCTCAAGAGTGAATCTAAATACTTTATTTAGGAAAAGCCTTTTCTGTGGAGGTTGTGCTCAGATCAAGTAAAAAGATGATGTGTCCCAAACCAAGATCATAAATTATTTTTGGAAGATTGCCACTCATGGGTTTGTGGTGGTCATTTTGGGGGAAAAAGGATTGCACACAGGGTCCTTAAATCTAATTTTTATTGGCCTTCCCTTTTCAAGGATGCTTTTGAGTTTTGTAGAGCCTCTGATAAGTGCCAAAGATTTTGGGGGATTAGTAAAATGCATGAGATGCCGCAACAACCTATTCTGTTTTATGAGATTTTTTATGTTTGGGGAATAGACTTCATGGGACCTTTCCCATATTCAGTATGATTTCATTACATTTTATTAGTTGTAAACTATTTATCTATGTGGGTATAGGCCATTTCTACAAGACTAGATGATGCCAAATGGTCTCCAAGTTTATAAGGTCCTATATATTTAGTAGATTTAGAGTACAGAAAGCATTAATCAGTTACCAAGGTACCCACTTTTGCAATAAGCTAATCAATAGCTTATTCTCAAAATATGGTGTAACCCACAAAGTCTCAACACCATACCACCCTCAAACTAATGGTCTAATAGAGGTTTCTAATTGGGAAATAAAGCACATTATAGAAAAGATTATTAAGCCATCAAATAAGAATTGGAATTTAAGACTTGACGATGCCTTATGGGCATTCAGAACAGGTTTCAAAACTCCTCTAGGCATGTCCCCTTATAGGAAAGTTTTTGGGAAAGCTTGTCATACGCTTGTGGAAATAAAGCATAAGACATTATGGGCAGGAAAGCTTGCAATGAGGACCTTGTAGAAGCTAGTTTAGAGAGGTTGTTATAGATTCAAGAGCTGGAAGAGATTAGGTTAGAAGCCTATGGTAGCTCTGAGATTTATAAACTAAAGATAAAAGTAATCCACGATGCTCATATTTTGAGGAAGAGGATTAAGGAGGGTGATCAAATGTTAAGATACCAAGTTAGGTTCAAGTTCAAACATGGTAAATTCAAAACTAGCTGGGATGGACCTTACATAGTTGTTAAAGTCCACGAATTTGGAATGATTGAGTTGAAGGAGGAGGCAACGGGCAAAATCTTTCAGGAAAATGGCCACCTCTTGAAACTTTATGAGGAATCTGCTCTGTCACCTTGAGGCTAGGTTATCCCTTTCCAATCTCTTACCTTTTATAATTTTTTCTTAATGTGCTAATGTTTGACATGTTAGTTTGATGATTGAAAAAGGATTAACTAGTAAAAGTAGAAGTTAATTTTTTTCTACTTGATAATTCAATAGGATAGTGTTTAATTTTAGTCTGCTTCTATTTTGAATAATACCCCTGTGTTGCCATGTGCTGTTTACTTATTACTAGTTGTCTGAGCTGAATCCACCCTCAATTGCATGATTTTAGCTTACGCATCTTATCATATTCACTTTTCTTGTATTAGGACATATGATTTGAATGTGACTGCGAGCTTCACTGTGAATTTGTATTGAGTGATTTGTTGAACTGCTGTGCTAAAGCTAGATTTAAATTGACCTTATAATTATGGTGATAGTGAGGACACTGTCAAGTTTAAGTGTGGGGGAGATTTTCTTGTGTTCTATGCTAATTAATATGAAATTATTCGATTAATCCAATCTTTCATCACAAAGTTTCTGGTTTTTTATCTTAAGGTATGATGAATTGTTGAATATTGGATCCCCACTTTAAACTGTTTTGTTCTTGGCTAAAAGATTTTAGCGTAAAAGATTTTTTGGGCGTTGAAAACTATCAAGTGGTAGTCTCTATGATTTTTTGTTGTTGTGACCTATGTGTTGCTTAGTCACGACCTGACATGGACCTTTGGACTTAATATGCTCTTTGTGAAAATTAGTCGCAACAAGAGTGCAATAAGGTCACGATAATATCTCTCTGTGTAACTTTGTCGTGACTTAATCATTCTTGGTCGCAACTTTATACTGTAAGTTTAGGGCAAATATTCACTATGAAATTTGGTCCTGACATTCATTGCTTTCAATCGCGACCTGAGTGTGAAAATATCCAATTACCTTCTCTTTGCTTTGTGCAATGCTATATAGAAGGATTCCTTTTGATCTACTAAAGTTTTTATGAATGATTCATTGCCCTCTTATTTTCAACCTTTTACATGAAATAGTTTATAGAAACCATTGTCACACGTGAATTTTTGGGAAATGGAAATTGAATTCGAAACACTCAAGTTTTTACTATTAGATTTGGGATCATTACATGATTTTGAGCAACTACTTTAGAAATTTTAATATGTCATTTAAGAGGGTTTTCAATTGTGATAAGTGTTTTAATGCCTAGTGAATAATGAACATTGTTTGAGACTTTAGTGTATGAGTAATTTAGATAAAAACCTTAGTTGGAAGGATTCTCAGCCTAAATTTCTATATTGGGTGGTTATTCAATTGGTTTATATCCTCTAGAACTTGTCTTAGCTCTGAGTTGAAAATTACTTGTGCATTTATGTTATTGAATGTGATAGAGGTATTCATTTCTAAACCCTTTTATCCCAAACACAAGCCTATACATATTATATCCGTAGTCACCCCCTTTGAGCCCATCAATTTTCTTTTTCCATCATAGATAGTCATATATGCATGAGTATCTCTTTGAAATAACTTTTTATTCATGTCAAAAAATCAGTGTCAATGTGAAATTGTGCTACATCTTTTATGTACAAGGTGTCAAATAAAGGAGAGAAAAAGTGTATTGCACAAATAAAAAAAAGGGGAAAAGTGCAAGAAAAATTGAAGAAAGAAAAGAGTATTAATGAGGCACTATTATCAACTGCTATTAGTATAATCACTACCTCTACACCTCAGAAGACATGAATTCATGCTATATATTCATTATTAAATACATATGGAACTTTATATCCTTCATATTCCATTCCACGTGGCCTATCTCCATAATTACACCCTTAAAAGACCTTTTGATTCTTTGCATAAGTGTTGTATAGTTGATGAGATGAAGAGCCATTACAAGAAATGGTAGGATGTCTTCTAATTTGAATTTGAGTAAAAGAACCCTAACAATGAGAGGACATTGAGAGCTAAGCACTATATCCTTAGAGAGAATTATTGCGCTCATATAGTTGAGGTTGATTTCATTTAGTAGTTTATTACTTGGCATTGTGAGGGAATTGATAGAACACAAATTGTGTATGATTTCTATAACATTTTGAGGGTTTTGTGACAACTTTACCATTCATTTTATGCCTGCAATTATATTTTTGTGGTAATACATGGTTGTGCTTGGCAATATGCTAATTTAAGGGTAAAATGGTAAATTAACTTCTTCAAACTACATATGTTGTTCTTTAGTAACTGGTTGGACTTTTACAGTGAACTTTGATGTTGAATTACAGGTATTTTGGAGGAGAACCTAGGATTAATGGGAGCAAAAAAGATACCACAAGATAAACCGAACTAAATCAAGGATGGTAGCCTCTGTGCACTTCAATTGTGACCAAAGTGTCCACAGGTCACGACCTCACCTTTTTGGAAATTTTCCTACGTTCACAGGTCGTGACCAAAAATAGGATCTGGTCACAACCAAATAAGGGAATCAATGAAGCTGCATATTTTTTATTAGGTTAAGCTGACTTTAAAAGGATAGGGAAGTGGTAAGCGACCCAGAGGCTATTTTATACGGCTAAAAAGCAGTACTCCAACCTTCTCTCAAAGCTCTCTCCACAACTTACCACCATATCTTCCATAATTCACCTTTCCATCACTATTCTTCAGCTTTCTTTGTGGCATCACATCTGAGCAGCGATTACAGCACAACAGGAGTAATGAGAGGCTAAACCTTTAGCCTCTTGGTGATAGACCATATATCTTGAGCTCATTGATTGCATTGCACTGGGGAGTTTTTTGTTTTAATATCACCTTTCTTATGTTTTGGAATTCCTAGATCTAGGGTTTTGATTTTATGAGTAAGGATTGGATATCGATCTATTATTCTGAGATTATGTTTTGTAATTGAATTTGGATGATTTGGATGTTGGTTTAATATGAATATTTTAGTTTAGGTTTATGGATAATTGGGTTTTATCAATGATCATTGCAAACTAATTTGATTGCTTGAAATCTATAGTCATCAATTGATGTTCATTCGAGGGTATCTTCATCATCTAATTTAATTACACACTAAGTGGTTTTTAATAGCACATTAATGGTTTTTGAACTAATTTTGATCAATGGAGTTTAAGGAATGTTAATGTTTTGGACTCAATCGATCGATTGAGGTTTCATTTAAGACTTAGTGATTTTAAACCCCATATCATATTAAGAGCAAGGATAGATAGGTCTCTATCATCAAGAGTCTTTTTCCAGATATTTCTTCAACAATCCACTTATTCCCTACCTTGATCAAAAATACAAAAATATTTACTTTACTGCACCCTTATTTTATTGCATCACAAAATCAACCAAACCAAAACCCCCCATTTTACTTTCACTCAGGTTTTTAATGATTTTGTCACCAATCTGCTAGGGTTCCAATAAAAATGCCTCCTTAAGAAGAGCGATATGGTTGTGCTTTATGTTGCATTAATAGAGTACAATTACTTTTAGTTTGATGTGTCAGACGATGATAATCCGCGATCTAAATCACGCCTCATACTATATTTCCATAAGGGATTGAAAGAGTAAGGCCAAAGAATAATAGATGATGCAGCAGGAGGAGATTTGTTGGAGCTAACTATAGATAAAGCTTAGGGGCTTCTTAGATCATTTGTCATGAGTAACCAACAATAATGACTCAATTGTCAACTCAATTATATCATGAACTGCCATTTCCACCACAAAGACCCCACTATAAGCCTCCATTTACCCCATTGTGCCACCTTACCAACCCCTAAGCCAGCCATGCAAGCCATATAGTGACTCTTAGTTTAGTAGATATTCCTCATTACTTTCTATTTCCAAGGATGAGGAGATATAATTTATGAAAACAACTACATGATCACTTGGCATCACAATATCCCGTATTACTTATTAAAGCATAGGTGTTTGAAAAGTTTAAAGAATTAGAGGAACATAATAGTGCTATGTATAAGCTTTTGATTGACATAGCCCAAATTGAATTTGAAGGAAAAGAAGGAGCCTCATCTCCTCAAGATTCATGTGAGAAGCAAGTAACAACTTTAGATAAAGCCTCAAACAACTGTCAACAAAAGGTAAGTCAAGAACAAACCCTAGAGGAGTCATATTCTCCCTTTTTGGTAATATAGCTTTATCCTTGAAGAAGTTTATTCTAGTAGTAGTACCTTAAATAAAGATGTTACTTGCACTGCCTCTACCTCTTTATGTGATGATAATAATATGTTTGATCATTTTAATCTTCCTAGTATTCCTTGTCTACATGTGTATCCTCTTGTACTAGAGACAATAATGAACATGTACGAACATAGTCTTGCTTGAGTGCTAATATTGACTTATCTTATAATGAGAACTTTCTTGAATCTCCTTCCTCCTTGCATGAACATAAGGAATAACGTTCTTAAATGAAATGCTAATAATGATACCTCTCATACATCCTTTTTATGTACATGTAGTGATGGTTCACTTTGCATAAATTGTATTGAATTATCTAGAAAGCTATCTACATTGCATGAAAATGATGGAGTTAATAATGATGGACTTCCTCTAATTTCTAGTAGTCCTAAAAAGCTTGAGGAAGGTTTTTTTGTTATATTGCTAGTTCCCAAGGAATCACATGATTAAGAAAATGCTATTATAACAACTGAGGAAGTCACTCTAGTACCACAAAATGCTAGAACAAAGAAAAAGGAGGAATAAGACTAAACCCAAACCATTACAAATCATGCCTACCATTCAGGAGGATGAAAATGATGGTGAGAATAAGGATGAAATATTATCATGTGATTTGCCACCCAATAAAGAAATAATGATTAATGATTATATTCTAATTCTTCATGTTAAAGTCAAGGCTCATACTGAAAGAAGTCTTATTGATTTTATTGGATATGAGAAATACTTGTGTTCTTATATATCTTATAGATTTTTCACATTTGGTGTCTGGATTACTAACCTTACACACTTGAAGGCTTACCATGGCTTCAAGTACTTTGATTCTTTTCCTATTCTTGTAGTTGGAAAAGGTGGTTGCTTTTTGTTAAATCTCATACAGGTACCTCACTTAGAAGAATTGTATATTGATCATCATATTCCCTATATTATTATGCCTCCACAAATTGACCCTGAGCCACTACCTCAAACAACTAGAGAAAGTTGTATAGAGAATGTACACTTACATGAGAGCATGTTCCTTATCAAATATGATAATTTCAATTTCAAGATGTTCAAACTGGATAAAAGCACCAGGTTATCCCTTTTATTATCTTATCATTCTATATATTATGAGCTTTATTGTTTGAGAGAAGTGTGGGAAGGGACAATCCTAGTAGCAAAAGGTAGAATAATTTAAATTTATTGCTTTATGTCTTTTAACAATTTCCTAAAATAGGTTGCATTTTAAGGATTTCTTAGTTTTAGGTTAGTTTTTCTTTGAATAAATCTCCCCTATAGCACATGACTCTTTAACCATCTTGCTTTCTCCCTTCGATCTATGCTTTAGTGTTGTGTTGAGGAAACGAATGGTTCAAATGTGGGGGAGATAATGAATTTGATTGGACTCTTGAAAATGCCTATTTTTCCACACTTATGATTTTGAGTACTCCTATGGTAAATTAAAATATCATCTTGATTACACTAATACATGTATGAATCTTCAATAAATAGAAAAGAAATTTGTGAAAAGATTAATTTTTAAAGGATATTTATTGAAGACCTATTCGATAAGTTTAATAATTGATAAGACCTTAGATAAATATACTATGAAGAAAACTCTAATTCTTTGTTTCCAAAATGATCTCTCTTTGAAGAGTTATTCAATAATGTCATTTATATATAAAGTCTTTGATACATTTGAAAATGACTCAGTGAAATTTCTAAAGGCATTTATTGATATAGATGATAATCTGATAAAGAAATAGATTTGTGGAAAACATTTTTGAAGATAATTTATCGAAGTCATATTTGATAAATTGATTTATCGATAAAGTTTTCAATAAATGATGCTTATTAAATAGAGACCTTGTTTGAAGTTCCTATTAGTTTATTGATGAGCTATTTGATAAATATAAAGTTTGTCAATCTTTCTATCACATTCTAATTTTTCCTATCTGTATAAGATTGATAGAGGAAAGAGGTTTGGAAGAGATTATGACAATAATCAGAAGAAAAGATAATGATTAGACAAGGTTTAAGTTATGGAAAGGAAGAAAAATTAAAGGTTATAAAGAAAGGGACTAAATTGCAAAGATAAAAAGTATTAAGGAAGGTAGAAAATGAAAAAGGACCTAAGTAAAAAGCTTAAAACCTTCAAGGGATAAAGTGTAATTATAGAAAGTTGAGCCAAAAAATGCCTGAAATTGCCAAGAAATGTTACTGTCCCAAATTTTACTAGTAAATAGAGGATAGAATTTGTGCTAGGCATATTTCTCAGAATTATGATTTAAGATCCCGATAAATTGATATTAATTTTTGAAGTCTATAAATTAGTATAGTATCTTATGGACCTCATAATCTGATGAAATTTTACTAGAAATTCTTATAATTACTATAAGAATTTATGAATCTAATAGAGTTAAAAAATGAGTCATGTAGAATGAATTATGAAATTTAAGGTGAAACTAGACACCGGTAAAGGATCTAAAGAAATGTATAGATTTTTTACCAAGACTTCTAAATCTAAAAAAATTATGAGACTTTGTGAAAACTTCATTTTATATTAGAATGAATTTATAAAATTTTCAGAACCATTAAAATATGTGTATATAATTGATATCCAAAATTAGGGTAATTTAAGGATATCAGTATAGGAAATAATAAGAAGTGCCTTGGGATTTGGGCCAAATTAATAGTTTAGGCCTAGATAAGCACAATATGGGACAATTCCATGAAGCCAAATGTGTCAAGGGATTACTTGGAGATCAAGTCAATTTTTAATAATATTCCATGGTATTTTGAAAAGGAAATTTCTATATTGTGCAAGGTGGCTTATGAGGTGTCTTGTGGGACCCATACATCTAAGGAAGAAAGAATTATCCCATGTGCTTCTTTGTATTAAAATAATATAAGAATTAAGTTAATATTGAATAAGGATAATTAATCAAGAAAGTAATCAATAAAATTCAAGATTAAGGGGTTATAATAATTAGAAACTTGAGGAGAAGCTTGAGGAGTAAAATCGTCCCTAAGCCTTTGAAATTTCACTATAAATACCCCCATAAGTATCAAAATCGTGCACACTAGGAAGCCTTAGGGAAACTCTTGTCAAATAAAAACTTGACCTATTCCAAGGTAATTCAAGGGGGATTTTCAAGGGGCTATGATTCATGGTAGTGATTAAGGTAAACAATTCTTCCTAGTTTATTTATAAATGTTTTGGAAGGATAAAACCAAAGTTTTAATGGAAGAAAATTGAGATATTCTCTTGGTAATGGTTTTGTCCAAAACTGTGCAGCATTGAAGGAAGAAGAAAAATGAAGTTATAACTATGTAAATGACACTTGGATGAGTTAGTTTGGATGGCTGGTTATTACATTTAATTGATATTCTTGACTTTGTCTTTGTTAAAGGCCATTTATCCAAGTTTAGAACTCAAAGGAGGAGTACAAATTTCAATGATCTAATGCTTTTATTGAATTCAAATGATGATTTTGGTAGGATTGAATAAGATTGGAACTTTGGAAGCATTGGAATTGGAAAATAGAATTCTAAAACCCTCTATATTACTATTCATACATGTGAACAGTGATGTGAATTTCATGATTTTGATGCTTCCAATGGTTTTAAAGTAAAAAACTGTGTGGGATAAAGTAAAGAAACATGTATTGGAAGTATTGGAATCAAAATGAGAAATTTTGAAAGAAAATGCACTCTTTTTGGTTTTATCTAGAAAGATGTAAAAGAGTTAGAATTTTGTAATTATAAGTTCATAAATGGATTCAAAAGGACAAATTGTGTAAGGTAAAGTCAAGTATCAATTAATTCATAGGCCAAGTCAATTAATAAAAATTAGGAAAGTTGCTTTAGTTAATTAAGTTCAATGTTCAAGGAAATTAGATTGTGATGAATATATGATTATGCAATGTCTAGGCTTTAATTTGTGTGCTCAAAGAAGGAAGCCACATATCAAGAAGAAGTGACAAAAGAAAGGTTAAAGGAAGAGCAAGTAATAGAGGTAGTGAACACCTATTTGTATATTTATATTGCTTGGATATTTTATGTGTTGTTTAATTACTTTGATTGTGTGAATCATGTATGATTGAGTAATACTCTATTTATTTTAATGCTATAGCCACATGTTATAATTAAGGGACATGGAAGCATGTAAGTTATCATTATACAAGCATGATCATTACGTGAACACAGATTAACATCAAGTATGTAGTTGCATACATTGTATTATATACGTTTGCTACTGAGTTTTTCCCAGAAATATCTCCCCTTCCATATCAATCCAATCACAGTAGGTCTTCTCAAGATAGAGAAGATAAAGATGCATAAAGAGAAGTTAAGAATTATTTATCGTGATTGATATGTGATTGATGTATATTATGCATATGTATGTAAAGTTGGTTGCTGAAATTTGCCATTATAAACAGTAACTCTTGGTGAGGCAGTGACCTTTTAACTCTAATGAAAAATATAGTAAATGATATAATAAATGTACAAAATTTTATCATAATTTAGTTAATATGTCAAGCTTCATTTTAATAATAAGAATACCTTATTTTGATGTATGTACTAAGAGAACAAAAATTTTAAAGTTAAGGACCAGAAACTGTTTTCTAGAATATTTTACCAAATAAATAGTTATCTTTGACGCTAAGTCTGTACTGATAGACTAAGCATTTAATTTGAGAATTATTTTCCCTTAAAATTTATATGTTAGCTTCAAGTAGCCTGTTGAACCACTTTATTTTATTTTTTTAAAATTAATTATGATTTTTTTTTAAATTTGTCGCAAAATCTTTAAATACCAAATGAATAGTACCCACAATTTTGGAAATTCTAGATCTAGTAATTGAACTTCAATAGATGTTTAAATGGTTCTAAATGCTATCGAATGGTCTCTAAGACATATAAAAGTAATGTGTTATATTGTTTGGTATCAGAACAAAGTTTATGGCATTAGATATGATAGTTCCCAGACCCTAATCCTAAGTAGTTAATATTATGTTAAGGTTATGGTACTTAGTGGGAAAGTTAGTATCACTTAAGTCTGAATCTTGAGTGAACTAAGAAGATCCCTTCCCTAGATGATTGATTCACTCTTAAAGTAGGATTCAGATAAGGAATCTTAAGAAGAGAATGTTTAGAGAAATATATGTTCAAGTTGCTACTAAGATTCATAGAGATTAGGTCATGACGAATTTGGGCATTTGGATGCGACTAATATACATAGAGGAGTTTAGGTCGTGACAAGAAAATAACATTGGCCGTGACAGAAGAACACAAAATAATCTGGTCATGATGTATCAAGTGAGTTAGACACTATGTCATAACACAAAGGATGTTAGTCGTGACTAGTTAGTGATTTGGACTAGACTAAAAGTGATAGTAACCCTCAGATGGATATGTTGTGTTATACCCTATCCTTGTAGCCTTACAAGACAGTCTTCAAGGATATATTTATAGTAGACTGGTCTTAGTCAACAAATACTTAGGGTCTCATGTTTCTTAACATGATGTGGCTAGACTTAGTAGAATAGTGATCAGGGAGCAGTTTCATCTGCTAACAGAGACAGAAGCTGACCAGTTTAAGGTCAAAGAAGTTGACTAGTGTAAGATTAAGAAAACTAAGATACAAGAGTTAGTTCAATGTAACGCTAGGGGAATGAAATAGAATGATTCCATGAACTTAAATTCTCTAATAGCAGAGACTAGATGTTATAGTAACTATAACAACAAAGGTACCAACCTCGCTGAAGTTAATCGGCTAGAGAATGGGCATAAGGTACAAATGAGCTAGATAGTAATACACAAAGACATAAATGATCAGTTTAAGGGAATATTCAAGAGTAGATTCCTTATGTTATGACCAAGAAGTAACTATAGTCTAGTCAATAATAGATTAGGACTAGCAGATAGGCAGAAGCAGTTAAGAGGTTGAAGAGTATCTAGTTATGGAAGAGAAATTTATGATGCTTAGAAAGAGAAAGGTAACCACACTTCAAAGATAAAGAGACTCCCCTATTTAAGAAAGAGTAATGACTAAAAGCGAGATAAAGTAACTAAGGGTTGAGTATGTACCCTAACAAGAAGGTAATGTGGAAACCTAAGCTAGATGAGTAAATGTAACCTTGTAAAGGCTAAGGCAATAAAGTAAAGTAGTTATTTTAGATTCCTGAATTTGTGAACATGATCTAAAAAATAATATGATAAAGGAAGCATAGACAAAGTAGTTAGTCTTAGTTAAATCCCTTAGGTATTAGAGCTTGTTAGGATAGAAAGCTAATAACAAAACCTGGGACAAGATAGCAATAGGAAAGTACCTAGCATAACAGGCAATCTCAACAAGTGGGAAGCCAGTTACAGTATGATTGGGGTTACTCAGGTATTTTTATAAGCTTGTTAATACAATACTCAAGGCTATTTCTTATGGTAGGGTTACAGCAAGTACCAAGAAAGTGGTAATGTTATAACTCTATCAAAAGAAATGGTATATAGTAAGAAAAATAGACAACAGTAAAGAGATTGCTTTTAGATCACTTTTCAGATAAGATTTGGATATGAAACATATGGTTCTCAGATAGAGCTAGATTTAAATAAGTTCATGTCACTCTTCATATAAGAGTTAGATATGTTACAGATTATTCATCAGTTAAGAGCACAATTTATACCCAGATTGCTCTCAAATAGAGCACAATTCAGATATAGGTTGCTCGCATATAGAGAACATATTTATATGAGAAGTTATGGTACATATCCGTATTAATGGAAGACAATTGTAGATTGCAATTACAGGTGGTTAGGCCATCATTGCACATAACAACAGCCCATGGTAAGCCATATTCAAGTAAGAAAGCAAAGAAGGAACACCTAAGTAAGAGTGGGAATAAGTAAAGTCTTGATAGATAATATGGGCTACTGGATGTACTTCTTAAAAACTTTTATTGGTTGAATTATCAACAAAAAGTGTAAAATCCTTACTTTCATACGTCTTAGGGACCATTTAGTAGCATTTAGAACCACTTACAAGACCTTGGAAGTTTATTAGCTTAATATGGAATTTTATTCTTTCTTGGGTTACTGTTCATATCGTATTACAGATTACGCAACAAACTTCAAAAAATCATAACTAATTCTAGAAAACTCAAAATGAAGTGGTTCAAAAATCTACGTGAAGATAAAATCTTGAAATTTAAGGAAAAAATAATTTCCAGACCAAATTATTAGCCAATTAATACAGTTTATTCGCCAAAATTTACTGTTCATTTGGTCAAAAATACTGGAAACAGATTCTGCTCCCTTACTTTGGAAAATCAGTTCTCTTTGTACAGACATCCAAATAAAGCATTCTTGGTGTCAAAACGAAGCTTGGCATGTCATCTAAATTTTTGTAAAATTTCATACATTTATTCCATCATTTACTATTTTTCATTACATCATGACCATCACTGCTTACATTGGTCATACAGCAACATTACACATTCACATAACATATATATTATCCAATCCCTAGCTTTTCTTCATGCTACATCATCCTCTTTCATCATTCATAAACCTGTGGGATTGGGATTACATGGAAAGGGATGAGATTTCGGGGGAAATCTCAGTAGCAAATGGTATTAAACAATGCATGCATTAATGTAACTACTTGTGCTTGCTTGTAAAAGTGTTACTATTGTGTCATGTGCATGCTTCCATGTTAGATATGAAATACAATTGGTCAAAGTAAACATATAAATAGAGCTTCATACATAAGCACATAGGCAACACAATTCAATCAAGCCATAGCACAATCAAGCATAACATTCAATGCATACAAGTTTAGGATAAGTTTACTACCTTGAACACTTGACCTTCTTTCACCTTAACTTGCTTCTCTCTTCTCACTTTCCTTGAACATGTGGCTGCCTCTCTTGGAGCATACCAATCAATTCCTAACATCACATAATCATTCATCCATTACAATCTAACTTCCTTGAGCATTAAACTCACTTTAACTAACATAACTTCTTCTTGAACATTAATCTCATTAACTTTCCTTAATCTTAACCAATGGACTTGGTCTTTGAATCAATTGATGGCTTGACTTTACCCTACATAATTTCATCTTTTGAATCCATTTATGAATTTAGAATCATAAAATTCTAGGTCCTTCATCACATGCTGTACAGAACTGAAACTGCACTTAATTCTTTCAAACATTCTCATTTTGATTCCAATGCTTCCCATACTTGTTTCTCTACTTGATCCCACACAACTTTTCATTTTAAAACCATTGGAAGCATAAAATCATGAAATTCCAATCACTGTTCATGCAAGTGAACAGTAATAGAGAAGGATTTCAAAAACTACAATATTGGAATTTCAATGCTTTCAAGGTTCAAAACCTTTCCAATCCTACACAAAATCATCATCTAAATTCAATGGAAGCATTAAATCATTGAAATTACATTTCCTTCCCTCATGAGAAGTGCAGACCGAATAGGTTCCATTAAGGCAAAGTCAAGAATATCAACTTGATTCAACAACCAATCTCTTAATTAGCTTGTTTAAGCTTCAATCATATGTTTCTAACTTTAATTTCTTCTTTCCCCTTTCATCTAAGGTTGTTGGGAAGAACAACCCCTTAGAGAAAATTCAAATTTTCTCCCATGAAAACCCTAAGTTCAAGCTCCCAAATCAAAGGAAAATAAGCTAGGATAGATTGCTTACCTTTAATCTCTAGCTTGCTTGAACTTTCAAACCTTGAATCTTCTTTGTCTTGGCTTGAGTTTTCATTTTGCAAGAGTTTCCCCAAGGTCTCACAAGGCCACGGTTTTGGGCAGAATGAGGGAGTATTTATAGCCAAAATCCAAGAAAAATGGATGGCCAAGATTGATTTGGTTACTATTTGATCTAAAGGCCCACATTAAATCTTGGATTTATCTTTTTCATAAAAGAATAATTATGACATCATGTGGGACAGCTCAAGGGACACCTCAAGGGGTTAGGTGGAGTTCTCTTAGTGTAAGGAAGCTTTTGGAAAAATTCTAGTCCAATCAGGTATCGATCAGAGCAGTTTCACAACAACCAGACTCTTTTCTGTTCTGAATTTTTCTATAATATACCAGGATTTGTATTTTGTCCTAGAAATCAATGTCTACGCTTCTCATACCCTTGACATGGTTATACTGAGTATTTATCTGCCATCCATTCCTTGGGAAATAACCAAAATACCCTTGGTGTCCTTTCTTAGACTATCTTGACCCTAAGGGCATAATCGTCATTTCACCCCTCTTTATACTACCTCAGGGTGTATCTGGGCTCAACTAATCATATTTATAACATGTGCCACATTTTTAGCCTGTCCCAGGTGGCCAAAATGCCCTTCATCCATCTCTGGTATAATCTAGCATCCAGGGGCATTTTCATAATTTTGCACTTTTTCTGGACATTGGCCTTCTACTGATGGACCGATACCCTGAATTTTGGGCCCTTCTTGGCGTCATCATGGGCCTATATATGAGGTCATCTGATCTCATTCTATCCAAGCTTACATACCAATAAATTCTATTATCGGATCACGGGTGTTATCAAACTCCTGTCAAAATTCATTAATATGTGAATAACTTTTTATAAAAAATTTCTTCCGGAGTTATGTCAGATCTAGGACATCTGACACTGTTGGGAATATTTTCCTATAATTTGCCCACTTATATCTAAAGTCCATGAAATTTGATAAAATTTCAGATAACTTTTAGACTATCAGATAATTTTTTGTTGTCTGGAGTCCTAATAAAATTTCTGTATCATGCCAGATTACCCAGCATGGCTTCCTCTATTCACTGATGGAATATGGGACTAAAATACTTATAGGCAGTTCTAAGCCTTTTATGGCTGAACTTTTCTATAATTATATTTATGTCCTTGACTTTTTGCTTAATTACATTTGGGTCCCTAAACTTTTGAAAATTATCACTTTTGGGCCCAACATTTATTTCTACTTTAACTTTTGGCATTTAACCTTTTTCAATTTTCGTTTAGGTCCTTCTCTTTCTTCAAGACTTCTAACATTTATTATTTCTTCTGATCTTCATCATAATCCTTTCTAAACCTCTTTCCACTATCAGTATTATACAGATAGGAAAAAAATTAGGATATGACAAAAAGGGAGTGATCAACCATTTAACTTTGTTTGATGGTAATTTTTCTAGAAAGACATCACAGTTGGTCCTAACATGATTCACAAAAGATTGAGATCACGGTTGAACACAATGTGAATCATAGAAAGAGAATAATACACTTGATATATTTCTAGTAAGATGATAATCAAACATAAGATATTGATTAACTCAATTAGAGAAAGTATTTATAATGTTTTCCCCATATAGCAAAAAGATTGAATTTAGTTTCTCTTAAATGAAGATGGAGTCCAAGTCAAATCTAAGTATTGGCATTCAAAAAATTGTAGATATATGCTTGAGGAACAGAGGAGAGAACCTCATATGTCTTAAGAAAAGGCAAGTATGAGCAGATAGATCCTCCAAATGAGGATAAAGAGATTAAAAGGTCTGAGAGACCCAGAGAAGAGGGTATAAAGCAAAGTTAGAATACAATTCTATGAGAAAGAAAATGCTAGGCTCAGTGCCATATAGAGTGTAACCCAGCCCTAACCCTGCAGCATATTCTAGTTAAGTATGCTTATATTAGAGAAGAGATAAGTGACCCACTAAGAAGTATAGTGTTAAGTCACAAGGTTAGAAAGAATATCATAAGTAGAGAATAACATAAATGCTCAGTAGATAGAAAATAAGGGACACTAGGATTCCTTGTATCAATTATAAACAGAGAAACTGTATAGAAAGAAAGAGATAGATGAAAAGTATTTCCTTATATCAGTTCTAAGAAGAGGAATTGTAAAGAGGAAAGAGATAGATAGAGAGAAAAGAGATAGTTAGATAGAAAAGTATTTCAAGTAGCTAACATAAACCCCAGAGTCTAGAGTATAGTAAAGATTTAGACAGTTTAGCATGAAAGAAATGGACACTACTCACAAGTCCAGTATAGTGAGTTGTCCATAAGTATGAGTAGATAGATAGATGACAGATGTATAAGTAACAGAAAGAAGTAGACTTTGACTCTAATTAGTTGACTATGGTAGAAAGGAGCATAACAACATGAAGAAGATATGAAGTTCCATGGATGTTAATAGAACTCTGCAAGATGTCAAAATAGAAGATGCAAATCCTAAAGATACCCCAAGCCTAGTCATAAGCAAAAAATAATATAAAGAGAAAATATATCTAAGTTTATTTGACTAAGATGCAAATTAAATTTCAAGGATGTAATTTAGTTTCAGGTGGTAGAAATGTCACATCCTAATTTTTCTCTATCTGTATAAGACTGATAAAGGAAAGAGATTTAGAAGGGATTGTGATAATAATAAGAAGAAAAGATAATGATTAGACAATGTTTAAATTTTAGAAATGAAGGAAAATTAAAATTTATAAAGAAAGGGACTTAATTGCAAAGATGAAAAGTATTAAGGAACATAGAAAATGAAAAAGAATCTAAGTGAAAAGCTTAAACCCTTATAGGGAAAAGAGTGTAATTATAAAAATTTGAGGCATAAAAGGCCTAAAATTGCCAAGAACTGTTAGAGTCTCAAATTTTACTAGTAAATAGAGGACAAAATATGGGCCAGGCATATTTATCAGAATTCTGATTTAAGGTCCCGATAAATTGATAATAATTTATGAAGTCTATAAATTAGTACAACACCTTTTGGACCTCATCATCTGATGAAATTTTACCAAAAATTCTTATAATTAATATAAGAATTATGAAGCGAACATAATTCAAAAAGGAGTTCTGTTGAATTATGAAATAAGGTGAAACTAGACACGAATAAAGCATTTAAAGAAATGTATAGAATTTTTATCAGGATATCTGAGTCTCAAAAAATTATGACACTTTGCAAGAAATTCATTTGATATTAGAATGAATTTCTAAAAATGTCAGAACTATTAAAATAGTGTATAGATTTTTTCTTAAAAATCAGGGTAATTTAAGGATATCGGTATAGGAAATAATATAAAGTGTTTTGGGATTTATGCCAAATTAATTTTTTGGTTTAATATGGTGTCATTCCATAGAGCTCAAGTAAATTTTTAAGAATATTCCATGGTATTTTGTAAACAAAATGTTAAGGAAATTTCAATATTGTGTAAGGTGACTTGTGAGGTGTCTTATAGGACCCATACTCCACCAAGTGCCACCAGGGCAAGGAAGAAAGAATTACCCATGTGCTTCTTTGTTATTAAAAATAATATAAGAATTAATTTAATGATGATTAAGGATAATTAATCAAGGAAAACAACCAATGAAATTAAAGATTAAGGGATCATAATAATTAGAAACTTGAGGGGGAAAATGATCCCTAAGCCTTTGAAATTTCACTATAAATACCCCCCATAAGCATCAAAACTGTGTACACTAGGAAGCCTTGGGGAAACTCTTGGCAAATGAAAACTTGACCTATTCCAAGGCAATTCAAGGTGAATTTTCAAGGGGCAATGATCCAAGGTAGCTAGAGATTAAGGTAAGAAATTCTTCCTAGTTTATTTTTAAGTATTTTGGAAGGATAAAACCAAACTTTTAATAGAAGAAAAGTGAGATATTCTCTTGGTAATGGTGCTGTCTAAAAATGTACAGCATTGAAGGAAGAAGAAAATGAAGTTAAAACTATATAAATGACACTTGGATAAGTTTGTTTGGATAGTTTGTTATTGAATTTAATTGAAATTCTTGACTTTGCCATTGATAAAGGCCATTCGCCCAAGTGTAGAACTGGAAGGAGGAGTGTGAATTTCAATGATCTAATGCTTTTATTGAATTCAAATGATGATTTTATGTAAGATTGAATAAGATTGAAACTTTATAAGCATTGGAATTGAAAAATAGAATTTTAAAACCCTATATGTTACTGTTCATACAAGTGAACAGTGATATAAATTTTATGATTTTGACGCTTCCAATGGTTTTACAATAAAAAATTATGTGGGATAAAGTGAAGAAACAAGTATTGGAAGCATTGGAATCAAAATGATAAATTATGAAAGAAAATGTACTCTTTTTCAGTTTTGTCCAGTAGGATGTAAAGGAGTTGGAATTTTGTAATTTTGAGTTCATAAATGGATTCAGAAGGCTAAATTGTGTATGGAAAAGTCAAGACATCAATTAATTCAAAGGCCAAGTCGATTAATAAAATTTAGGAAAGTTGCCTTAGTTAATTAAGTTCAATGTTCAAGGAAATTAGATTGTGATGGATATATGGTTATGCTATGTATAGGCTTTGATTTGTGCGCTCAAAGAAGGAAGCTACATATCAAGAAGAAGTGACAAAAGAAAGGTTAAAGAAAGAGCAACGAATAGAGGTAGTAAACTTACCTACTTTTATGTTTATGTTGCTAGGATGTTTTACGTGAGGTTTACTTTCTTTGATTATGTGAAGCATGTATGATTCAGTAATGCTCTATTTCTTTTTATGCTATAGCCATGTGTTATAATTAAGGGACATGGAAACATGTAAGTTATCATTATACAAGCATAATCATTAAGTGCACACAGATTAACATCAAGTATGTAATTGCATAAATTGTATGGTATCCGTTTGCTATTGAGATTTTCCCAAAAATCTCACCCCTTCCATATCAATTCAATCACAATAGGTCTTCTCAAGATGGAGGAGATAAAGATGCATGAAGAGAAGTTAAGAATTATTTAGCATGATTGATATATTATTGATTTATCTTATGCATATATATGTAAAGTTGGTTGTTGGAATTTGCCACTGTGATTAAAAACTCGTAGTGAGGCAGTTACCTTTGAGCTATAATAAAAAATAGTAAATGATAGAATAAATGTATAAAATTTTACCAAAATTTAGTTAATATATCAATCTTCATTTTGACAACAAGAATCCTTATTTTGATGTATATAAAGAGAGAACAAAATTTTCAAAGTTTGAGACTAGAAACTATTTTCTAGAATATTTGACAAAATGAATAGTGATCTTTGACACCAGGTCTATACTGATTGACTAAGAATTTGGTATGAAAATTATTTTTCCCTTAAAATTTATTATGTTAGCTTCAACTATCCTTTTGAACCACTTCATTTCGATTGTTCAATAATTAATTATGATTTTTTTAGTTTGTCACTAAATCTTAAAATACCAAATGAATAGTACCCATAGTTTTGGAAATTATAAATTTAGTAATTGAACTTCAATGGATGTTTAAGTGGTTCTAAATAATACCGAATGGTCCCAAAGACATAAAAAAGTAACGTTTTACCTTTCAAAGACTCAATTTATTGATAAGATATTCGATAAGGATAGTTATTGAAGATCTCTTCCATAAGAATGCAAAAATTTCACTAATGGCACACTTGTTTCAAAATGTTATTTGAAGTAATTTATTGATAAGCTACTTGATAAGATAGTTCTTCGAATAAATATTCAATAAGTTAGATTCAAAGATTTTAAATTAAGTCTAATCCTATATGGAATTTACCAATAAGTTATTTGAGCGGACCATTTATCGATAAGAGGCTAAACTATTATCAAAGTATTTCATTCAAGTTTTATCGAAGTCCTCTTCGACAAATAATCTTATCGATTAGCTCCCCAATAAATACTGATTGTTTTTCAAATAATTTCAACGATCAGATTTTGATGCAATGGGTCTAAAATTAGTGTAATCATTTATATATATTTCTTATCATTGCCTATTATACTTACAACATTTGCCTAGCATATTTACTTTATAGGATTAAAAATAAAGAGGTTACAACTAAAAGGCTAACTGTCAGAAAACCATATTAAATTATATTATCTCCTGCCGTTGTAACATCCTAATTTTTATTCTTATATTTAAGCACAATTAATTATTCATTTATCAATAAATGAATGTTTATAATAGATTAAATATAGTTTAAAGTTTAGAAATATATGAAATTGAAAAAAAAATATTTATTATGGTTTAGTATTTTTATTATTTTCAATAAAGTAAAATATTTACATTATCCTACCATTATTCTTATTTATAATTTTATGATTTGATTGTTATTATTAATTAGAAAATTATTAGAATTTGAGTCCAGATTTAGATATGGATTTGAATTTGAATTATTATTATAGCTTTATAAATAGAGTTAAGGCATTGAGTTATTGCTGAGACTTGATTATTGAGTCGGCCTATCTCTTTTTTGTCCTCTCTCTCAGTCTTTTTCTTGTTCGCAAATAATCTCACATCTATTTCCCTCCTAAACACGCCCTTAGTTCAACTCACTCAAAGCTAAGATTTACCTTTTAGATCTTTTGTAGTAATTATTCATATATTTAGGTGAGAAGTAACAACTTTCTACTCGTTGTATGTGCTAATGTGATGTTTGTGAGTGATTTAATATATATCAATATAAATATATTGATATTGATACGATTATATTGAAAAAATTTGTTTGATAATTTTTATTGAAAATTATCTTGTGGGACTTAAAGTTTAATGTAGAAAGTTTGAGTTGAGATTATAAACTTATTATATCTTAATATTGGAATTTGAGAAAAAATATTATATTGAGAAAAATTCTTTTGTGATATTTATCAAGCTATTGAGATTTTGATCAATATGATTATTTTGAGAATTATGCATTAAAGATGGGTGATGATAGAATTATATTTCTACCATGTAGTATAGCTTCTATTGGAGCTCGATGAATGACTTTTGTCTCACTAGTTTATTGAGGGATGTGCCCTACTTATTTATTGAGGGGGAATGAACCCATTGTCCGGTCACATGCTCTTTGGATTTTGGCCTATTCATACCACTTGACTGGATAGCTTTTTGAGTGGTCAGTTATCACTAGCCTATGAGTTCGATCGGCGAGAATAAGGCGGTTCAGTTGGATTGATGGGAGGAACTTAGGTGGGTTATCCATTTGATGTTTTTATGATAATATGTTATTGATAAGACATATTTTGTATATAGTTTATGTGACATTTTTAAAAGTTTTATAACAACTTTACCATTCATTTTATGTCTTAAATTGTACTTTTATAGTAATACATGATTGTATGTGGCAATGTGTTAATTAAAGGGTAAAATGGTAAATTAACTCTTCCAAACTGCATATATTATATTATTTACGGATTTGGACTTTCACAATAAGCTTTTAAGTTGGATTGTAGGTATTTTGGAAGAGAGCCAAGATCAAGACAGAAATCACAAGTCAATAAAAGTGAAACTGTTACATCCTACTTTTTCCCTATCTGTATAATACTAATAGTGGAAATAGGTTTAGAAATGATTGTGATGATGAATAGAAGGGAAAAACAACGATTAGACAAAGGTATAAAGATGAGGGACTAAATTGAAAAGTTTAAAAGTTCTATGGTAAAAAATGAAAGTAGAAATAAACTTTAGGCCATTAAATGTAATTATGAAAAGTTGAGGGCCTAAAGTGTAATTTTTAAAAGTTCAAAGGCAAAATGGTAATGATTGAAAGTTGAGCCAAAAAATGCAAAAAATGTACTGAATTAGATTAGTCCCAAATTTTTTCAGAAAATAAAGAAAATTATTCTGATCAGTTTGACACAACATAGCATTTTGATATGAGGTCCCAAAAATTTATATTAATTTATGAAAAAAGGGAAATTAATATAGTATCCTCTGGACCTTAGAATCATATGGAATTTGGTAGTAAATTTCTATAATTAATATGATAATTTATGAAACTAACAGAGTTCAAAAAAGAGTTCTGTAGAATTTATTATGGAATTTACAGTGTATTAAAACACCCGATAAATGTTTCGAGGGAATTTCTCAGGAGTTTTGTCATATCCCTAATTTTCTAACCTGATGTACCTGTACAGTTTATCTGCAATGGATATAAAATTCTTGGAATAAACTGTATCAGATTGTGAAAGGAAAGGGAAGGATTAATAACTAAGGAAAGAATAGGGACCAAAATGAAAATTCAAAAGTTTGAAGGTGAAAAGTGAAAGTAGAAGAAAAAGGAGGGACCTAAATGCAATTAATGAAAAGTTCAGGGACTAAAGTGCAATTATTCAAAAGTTAAGGAACCTAAATGTAAATATGGAAAAGTTGAGCCAAAATAGGCCAAAAATGCCCAGAATCAGATCAGACCCAAAATTTACCAGTAGATAGACAAAAATATTCCGGTCAGTTTAACGCAACACAGAATTTTGATTTGAGGTCCCAATTAATTGATATAAATTTCTGAAGTCGGAAGGAATTATTATAGTATTTTTTAGATCTCATAATCAGATGAGACCTTATAGAAAATTCATATATTTAATATATGAATTTATAAAATTGAGAGAGTCAGAAAAGGAATCCTGTAGAAACCATACGGGATTTTTCAGTGAAATAAAATACCCGATAAATAGGATCGGGAGAGTTGTAACGTGAATTGGGCTATAAAGGCAATACAGGAAATAAGCCCATAATAAGGCCCAAATGGCACCATCATGAGCCCATTTAGGTGACTGGACATTTTACGTGGGCCAGAGACCAGAGCAGTCCAGGAAAAGTGTGAAATTACGAAAATGCCCCTGGATGCCCATACTGTGCCAGTGATGGATGGAGGTCATTTTGATCATTCTAGACAGGCTAAAAACGTGTCATATAGTATAAAGAGGATTATTTAGAGCCCATATACACCATGAGCCAGTATAAAGAGGGGTGAAATGACGATTTTGCCTTTAGGGTTAGTATAGTGCAGAAAAGGACACCAAGGGTATTTTGGTTATTTCCCAAGGGATGGATGGCAGATAAATACTCAGTATAATATTTTCAATGATATGAGAAGCCTAGACATTAATTTATAGGATAGAATACATATCTTGGTATATTATAAAAAAATTAGGAATAGAACACAGTCCGGTTGTTGTGAAACTACACTGATCGGTACTGGATTGGACTGAAATTTCTCCAGAAGGTTCTTTGCATGGGCAGCACGCCACCTAACCCTCTTAGGTGTCCCATGAGCTGTCCCACATGATGTAATAATTATTCTTTTTAGAAAAAGTAAAATCCAAGATTAAATGTGAGCCTTTAGATCAAATAGTAACCAAATCAATCTTGGCCATCCATTTCAACCCAAATTTCTCTATAAATACCCCCTATTCAGAACACTTCGGCATGCATGGTGAACCATAGGGAAACTCTTGCAAAATTTCCATTCAACCAAGAAAGAAGCAACCAAAGTGAAGTAACAAGCAAGGTAATCATCTCCCTTGATCTTGAGCTTTGTTCTAGCAAGTTAGCTCATGGTTTTAAGGGGTTTTCATGCTATATTTCCCTTATGGTTGCTGCTGGAAGTGCTTCTCATATGTGGTTAAAATATGAGTTTTATGTTATGGATAGTTTAGACAAGCTTAAACAAGCTAGAATCAAGTGGTATAAGCTTGTGAATTCAAGTATGTTTGGATTTAGGCTTTTGTGTTCTTGCTAGTACTGTATGTGGTACTGTTCATATGATGTAATTTCATGATTTTGATGCTTCCAATGAGTTTAAAATGGAAAGTTGTGTGGGAATAAAGTAGGAGAACAAGCATTGGAAGCATTGGAATCAAAATGAGAATTTTTGGAAAACAAGAGCATGCATTTTGGTTTGGCACTGTAGCAATTGGTATGTTTTGATTTTGGAAATTCTGATTTCATATTTGGATTCTAAATGAAAAATTATGTGGAAATGAACCATGAGAATTTATTTTGGAAAGGTGGAAGTAGGAAACATAAATTAGAGAAAGAAAGGGAGCTAGTGAAAACCTAGTCTTGGATTTGGTTTCAAGTTGAGTTGTAACTTGATATTATGTTGTAATGGCTAGGTTTTGACATTTGTGAAGGAAGGAAAGCACTTCAAGAAGGTCTTGACCAAGATAGCTAAGAGGTAGCAAGGATACCTAACTATAACTCATGTTTGTTTAATTGTTTTGCTTGCTTGTTGATTATGATGTTTGGTTGAGCTTGAGCTTATGTCATCATGTTATGATGAAGTATGAATGATTGCAACTCCTTGCAAGTTATATCATGACAATATGCATGTTAGAGTTTGCTTATGTACCATTATGAAGTAGCTCCCATAACATGATAACATGTTAAGCATACAATTATTCATGAATGATATTATAGTTTGTGTAACTTGCTATTGGGATTTCCATGAAATCTCATTCCTTCCACATGCATAACTATGTTTTAGGTGCTGGATCCTCTCAAGGGAAGAGAGTAATTGTTGATGATTAAATTTGTATAACAAGTTATATGACTTACATGACAATATGGGATGATATGTTAGTGTGTATGGTGTATGTTTTTGTAACCCTGTTTTGAGGCCGTGGTGATGTGACGCTGATTTTGATATTTAAACCAACGATTTTTAGTCTGAAATTTGGTGTGAGGTTAGCTAAGATACATATCTTTAAATAGACACCAAGAATGCCTTAATTGGATAAGTATCCGAATTGTTATGATTTTCCAAAGTTGGAAGTAAGATCTGGAATTGAGATAAAATGAGTGCTGTGAGGCAGTGACGTTCATGCAATGATTTCATATATCAAATGAAAGAATTTTTCTATGAAATTTGGTGATCTTAAAAAGGACGTCTAGAGATTTAATTCCATATGTAACATATTTCATTTGGACAAGTAACCAAAGAGAAACAAATTTTTAAAGTTAAAGCAAAGAAACTGGAACTTCCAAATTTTACCAAATGAACAGTGATTTTCAACGATTAAACTGATTTCATTGGGACAAGAAAACCTCAGTTTCATATTTTTTCCTCAAAGATATGTGAAAGAGATTTCATTAGAAATTGGAACCATATTATTTTGATTTTTGTACAATTAATTGTGAATTTTTAAAGTAGAGTACATGTTCTGTAATTACCAAATGAACAGTAACAGTGAACAGTACCTGAAAGCAAATCTTTTGGAAATGGATATTTTCAAAGTAAATGATCATGTAATTGGTTCCAATCACTTCTAATGGAGTATAATTGAGGTTAAAAGTAAGGATGTGACAAGTTTAGCCTATGAAGGTGGTGGACCATGTAGAGGGTCCAAAATGGCATCTTATAGGCCCAGTAATATTTTTAGATAAGTATGTGGGCTAGGGCTAATTAAGACAAAAAATGTAAAATTATGAAAATGTCGTTGAGTATACCGCTGTATTGTGTCATGAGTCAGAGTCAGAGTCAGAATCAGAGTTAGAGTCAGACGAAGGGCATTTTGGTCATTTGACTAAGGATAGATGGTCAAGGAGAGTTCCCAAAATAGTTGATCAAGGTTAGGGAATACTCTGATGAGGTGTGAAAAGACGATAATGCCCTTAAGTTGTTACAGTAAATAAAGAAGAACCAAGGGACGTTTTGGTAATTTACTAGGGGATTTGTAATTAAGTTTAGGCCTAGTCCAAGAAGGTCAATGATAGGAAGAATCTGAATACTGGATTTAAGATTAGAAAGCATATTATGGAATCTTAGAAAAATTAGAATTATAAAATAGTCTAGTTTTTGGGAAATCGGACTGGATCGATACCAGATTATACTATAATTTTTCCAGAAGCTTCTTCCCTTGGAAATTTTGCCTCATGTATATTAAGTGTCCTTTGATGATGTCATGGATGATGTCATAATTAGCTTTTTAAAAAATTTAAATCCAAGATTAAATGTGAGCCATTAGATCAAATAGTGTATAAAGTGATATTGGCCATTGATTTTTCATTGAATTTTGCTATAAATACCCCCACATTTTAGCTTCAAAACTTTGGCATGAGAACCCTTGGGAAAACTCTTGTAAAATGAAAACTCAAGTCAAGAAAAAAAAGATTCAAGGTACCAAAGTTCAAGCAAGCTAGAGATTAAGGTAGGGGATCTATCCTAGCTTGTTTTCCTTTGATTTGGGGGCTTGAACTTAGGGTTTTCACTGAAGAAAGTTGAGTTTTCTCTAAAGTTGATATTCTTAACTTTGCCATGGTTGAACCATTTCAGTTTGCACTATTCATGATAGAAGGAGATGGAATTTCAATGATATAATACTTCTATTAAATTCATATGATGATTTTATGTAGGATTGAATAGGTTTTGAACATTGGAAGCATTGGAATTCCAAGTTATAGTTTTTGAAATTCTTCTCTATACTGTTCACTCGTATGAATAGTTATTAGAATTTCAAGATTTTGATGATTCTAATGGTTTTAAAAATGAAAAGTTGTGTGCGATAAAGTAGAGAAACAAGTATGTGAGCATTAGAATCAATATGAGAATTTTTTGAAGAATTATACATGTTTTTCAAATCTATTTAGAACAGTGCATAGGAGCTAGAATTTCATGATTCTAAACTTATAAATGGATTCAAAAGATGAAATTATGTAGGGTAAAGTCAAGACATCTATTGATTCAAAGGCCAAATCCATTAGTTAAGATTAAGGAAAGTTAATGTAGTTAAATAAGCTCAATGTTCAAGAGAAAGTTAGATTGTAATGGATGGATGATTATGTGATATTAGGCTTTGATGGTTGACTCCAAGGAGGCAGCCACACATCAAAGAGAAATGAGAAGAAAGAAGCAAGATAAAGTGAAAGAAAGTCAAGTATATGAGGTAGTAAACTTATCCTAAACTTGTATGTATTGAATGTTATGCTTGGTTGTGCTATGGCTTTATTGAATTGTGTTGCATATGTGCTTATGATTGAAGCTCTATTTGTATGATTACTTTGGCTAATTGTATTTCATATGTTACATGGAAGCATGCACATTACACAATGTTAACACTTTCACAAGCAAGCACAAGTATTTACATTAATTCATACATTGTTTAGTACCGTTTCCTACTGAGATTTCCCCAGAAATCTCACTCCCTCCATGTGTCCTAATTCCACAGGTTTATTAATGATGAAAGATGATGAAGAAGCATGTAGAGAAGTTAGGGATTGATTATGTAATTGTCATGTGATGAATATACAAATTGTTGCCAATAATGATGTTATATGACATATTTGAACTGTAATGCTTATGATATAATAAAAAATAATAAATGACGAGATAAATGTATAAAAATTTACAGACATTTATTTAACATGTCAAGCTTCATTTTGACACCAAGAACACCTTATTTCGATCTCTATAAAAAGAGAACGAATTTTCCAAAGAAAGGGACAAGAATATGTTTTCAAAATTTTTGACCAAATGAACAGTAATCTTTGACGAATAAACTGTATTGATGGACTAAGCATTTGGTCTAGAGATTATTTTTTCCTTAAATTTCAAGATGTTATCTTCACGTAGCTTTTTGAACCACTTTATTTTTTATTTTTATAGAATTAATTATAATTTTTTGAAGTTTGTCATCTAATCTGGAATACCACATGAACAGTAACTCGAGAAGAGTAAAATTCTAGATTTAGCTAATAGACTTCTAAGTCTTGTAAGTGGTTCTAAATGCTACTGAAGGATCCCTAAGATGTACGAAAGAAAGGATGTTTCAGAAACCATGCTCCTACGCCTTTTAGTCGCGACCAAAGAGTCTTTCAGTCACGACCTTGATTCTTCTGGAAGTCTCTTTGTGTTTTGTCATATCACAATTTTTAGGCCTAGAAGCCCAGTATATAGCCTGAAAAAGGGATGCTACCAGGCCCTGTTGAGCAGAGGTCTCAGTAAATAGAGAAAATTATGATGATCAGTTTGATGCAATACAAAGTTCTGATAAGAGGTCCCGAAAGATTTATATTAATTTTTAAAGAGAAGAAAAATTAATCTAGTATTCTCTAGACCTCAGAATTAGATGAAATGTGATAGTAAAATCCTATAATTAATGTAAGAATTTCTAAAGCTGACAGAGCCTAAAAAAGAGTTATGTAGAATTTATTACATAATTTATAGTGGATTAAAATACCTGATAAATAGGTTTCGGGGGAATTTCTCAGGAATGGAGACCATGAAGATAGTGGATCATACAGAGGGTCCAGAATGGTACCTTATAGGCCCAATGATATTTTCAGATAAGTATGTGGGCCAGAGCTAATAAAGAATGAGAAAAATGAAGAATTATGAAAATGCCACTGAAGGTATGCCACTGTGTTGTGCTATTGAGTTAGAGTCAGATGAAGGGCGTTATGATCATTTGACTAAGGGTAGACAGTCAAGAAAGGGTATCTGGATAGCTAACGAGGGTCAAAAGATACTCTGGTAAGGTATAGAAAGATAACAGTGCTCCTATAAGTACTAAAAAGGAATTATGGGCATTATGGTAATTTCCTAAGGATGTTTCTTGGGAACCAAGCCACCAGAGTGATTGGATTAGGTTAGAAACCCAAGATAACAATCCAAGGCCCAAAAATATAGCCCAAGAGTAATGTGGGCCCAAGAGGCATTAAAATATTATTGTAATACTTTTTTAATAAAGTAAAGTGACCCGGTCAAAGATAGAATTGGGTAAAGTGATCTGGAATCATAAATGGGGCCCACAAGGCGTTACATGGCATGATTACAGTAAAAGAAGAAACGCAAAGGACACATGGCATGATTATAGAAAAAGGAGAAAAAGCAAGAGGACACGTGGCACGATCTCAGCCGTCCATTCAGGGAAAAGACTCTGGAATTCTCTGGAGAGGTTGAGTCAGCTGGTGAGGTATCCCAAGGGCCCCATCATTGCACTACATGCCCCTTGAGTTGTCCCCTGAGGTGTCCTAGATGATGTCAATAGTGGTGAGTCAGCAGGGAGGGTGATGTCATCGTGATGATGCAGGCAAAGCTTCTTGAGGAAGCAAGCAATCTGAGCCATTCATCACGAATCAATCTGGACCATTCATTCCACCTCCTCTCACCTATAAATAGCCAACTCCCCTTAAATTCATTACCACAGCCAAAGCAAGACAAAAGAAGAGAAAGAAGAGAGAAGAGAGAAAGAGAGAAATAAAGAAAGGAAGAGAAAGAAGGAAGGAGTTCTGGTGGAGCCAAGAGCAGTCTAAGGAGCCGAGGGACTAGGCAAAGCTTAGGAATGAGGTAAGTAAGTTATCTAGTTCCTGCTCTAATAAAGTAGAGGATTGTTCTTAGTAGTTAGAATAGAGAAATATCTCTATTAATAAAGTTAGCTGTATATAGAAAGAAAGCCAGGGGAATGTCAGAGTAAGAATATTACACCTAGCTATACATGAGTTAAATAGAGCTATACTTATAGAGTAATAATGAAGATATTATTATGCTATGTATAGGCTCTGACCTATGGAAAGAATAAACCTTAGAGAAAAGGCTAAGAGTTAGAAGAAAAGCTACATGTCAGATAATAAACAAATCCTAAACTTGTATGCATTGAATGTTATGCTTGATGTGCTATGGCTTTGTTGAATTGTGTTGAATATGTGCTTATGTATGAAGCTCTATTCCTATGATTACTTTGGACAATTGTATGTCATATGTTACATGGAAGCATGCACATTACAAAATGTTAACACTTTCACAAGCAAGCACAAGTATTCACATTAATGCATGCATTGTTTAATACTGTTTGCTACTGAGATTTCCCCAGAAATCTCACCCCTTCCATATCAATCCAACTCCAGCAATTCTTATCAAGATGGAGGAGATAAAGATGCATGAAGAGATTTTAATTGCTTAGCATGATTGATATGTGATTCATGTATGTATAATTGCTGGAAATTGTCACTATAAAAAGTAACTCGTGATGGAGGCAGTGACATTTAAGCTGTAATTATAAGTAGTAAATGATTGAATAAATATATGATATTTTACCAATAAATAGTAGACATACAAATCTTCCATTTTATATATAGAACGTCTCATTTGGATATCTACACATAAAGATATGATTTATCAAAGTTGGGACCAGAATGCTGGAATCAGGGACAGGACACTAGAGGAACAGTGATTTTAGAACGTTGACCAAAGTTGAGCTGGTCAATGAGTGGTCAACGAGTTATTTTTTCCTAAAATAGAATTATGTTAAATTCATGTAGCAATTTGAACCACTCCATTTCAATTTTTATAGAATTAGTTATGATTTTTTGAAGTCAGGTCACTCCTCTAGAATTTGCACCATGAACAGTATTCGCTAAGAGTAAAATTCCAGATTAAGTAATTTGACTTCAACAGCCTTATAAGTAGTTCCAGATACTACCATTTGGTCTTTAAGACCTAAGAAAATGAGGATGTTACATGTTTATAGGTCACGACCAAAGCATGGATTTGGTCGCGACTAAAATGCAAAATTGCTGAAACTGCTCATTTTGAATTAGGTCATGCAGAAATGAAAGGAGATAAGGGCTACCGTCAACCAAGAGGCTAGTTTTTGATCTGATTAGGCTAAGAAGCAGTACTCGAGTACTTTCTAATCACATTCTCCATATCTTCATGTTGGAAAATGTGCCCTAGGGGCCAATCATTGTCTTTTGAACATTATTGATTTATGAATTTATTAATTGTGTTATCATATTATTTGCATGTTTATTGTGATGACCATCCTTAGATAATTCATGATCTTATCCTAAATGTCCCTAGTCCGTCATCTATGTGGGAGCAGAGATGAAATAAGGCCAGTATGACTTTGAAGATGTATAGAGATATAAATTAAAGACATAGGCACATGTAAGAGTACAAGGTGTTGGACCGACCCGCTATGAGAGAGCTGCATGGGTTACGTCATAAGTTTCTCTCATATATAAACCATGTCACTATGCCCTTTAACCTGAGATCATCATGGATTCCTACATGACAAACGCTCAGCTTTGACCTAGTCAAAAGTCACTTTTGACCAAGTGATCATAAAGACTATGTTTGGGCTTAGTGGTTTTTCATGCGGAGGAATGTGAATGGTCAAGATGGAATTTGTCCCTCACATTCGTAGAGAGATATTACTGGGCCTCTCGATGAGTAAGTCTGAGAAACGTATGGCCATACTGTAATGGAAAGGTAGTTCCATTGCTATAGTCAGACTACTCAGGGATCGAGAAAGTAACAGTCAGGAATAGGAGGATGACATTATCCATGCCTCATCCATGACTAAAATATCGCGTGACAGAAGGGACATAATATGGTTGTATAAAAGGTTACATCGTTTATTGATCCTCATATGATTTGGGTAGTCGTTATGTCTTGCTAGAGACCGCTTGCAACTTGTGGGCCAGTATAGCAAATGGCCCACTGCCAACTTCATATGGGCCTACAGGGTCACACACAAAATAGCCCAACACGAGCTATGATGTCTAGATTCATTGAATCTAAGACGTGTCTAGATTCAATGAATGATCCAGGGTTGATATATTTATTTATTTATATTTATATTCGTATATATATATATATAAATTCGTATATATATATATATATTATATATAAGGGATATATAGGATTTAATTTATAAGGATAAATTAAATCTTTATCACGTTTGAATTTGAAATTCAATTTGATAGGATATCTCATATAAGAGATATTTACAAGATTTAATTTATAAGGATAAATTAAATCTCTATCACGTTTGAATTTGAAATTCAAATTGATAGGATATCTCATATAAGAGATATTTACAAGATTTAATTTATAAGGATAAATTAAATCTCTATCACGTTTGAATTTAAAATTCAAATTGATAGGATATCTCAAATTTGATTTATGAGAATAAATCAAATATAGTCCAATCTTATCTTTATTTAAATTAAATAAATAGGTGAATTAAATCTGTGGGACAAATTTAATATAAATATTATTTATTTAATTAGTTTCTTATCAAATTATACAATATGTGACATTGTATTAATTTTAGAATTAATATAGATTAATTCCAAGATCCAATTCGGTTGAGGAAAATGTAGAGCATCCTTACAGTGGTATCAGAGCCATGCCGTTTTGTGTTTAAGTTAGGCTTGATTGTTGATTAATATGATATGTGTTAGTCGTAGCCAATCATATAATATGCGTTTTATGTATGACATATAAGGAATCCGTGTTATGTATAACATAAAAGGAATCTAAAAGGGAATTGAAATCGGTGGTGATACTTTTTGATTTGATCAATTAACATAGATGGGGTCTAAGAAAACCGAATGTAGATTCGTGATTATTTATGAAACAAAATTTTTTTTCTCAAGGCGCTGCCCCCAGACCCCGCCGTGGCTACCTGTTCATAGCGTAACATAATCGTAACATATGTTATTTGATGAATGTTTTAGATATGAAACATTAATTGCCCTTGAATTAAATCTGAATATTGATTCTTGAATGTTTGTGTATGGTGAACAATATAGCTCTAGATTGCAAGTGTTGTAATTTTTTTAAAAATGGCCCGCGTGTCATGCCTTCCTCTATATACTCTCAATGTACCTTCTCTTCTCATCTTACTCCCCTCGAATGTTAAAAGAGGTTTCTATATGTAATTTTCTTTTTCTTACTAGAGAGCTCCTCTCATTGGCTTGAGGGGACTTAGGATAGGTGAGCCATATTGTATCACGTTTAAATTATGCATCTTATGATTATATCAGAAACATGCATATTACTTGTATGAGATACAAACTGAGAAACATGCATTCTTATAAACAAGATAGATAAATTAAGCCCTCTGAATGAAATCTTAAGTCATAATGCTGTCAATTTATGAACACTTGTCAAAACCTCGATCGCTCAATTATGGACTTCACCAAAGTGAGTGCTTTTGAGTTATCTTAGGGAGATAAACAAGAATAATAGTGCTACTCTCATATGTTTATTATTGTTTGACTTAATTGAGATTAACAAAACGGTTTTGGGTCTCAAGGCATTAGATGGGATTAAAAACATGACAGATCATATGATGATACAATCCCATGAACATCTAAGAGTTACATTTGATATAATTGGTAAAGGTGTTACCTACCTAAATAATTTAATTTAAGCGTCCTGCTAAAGCGGACTTATGTTTGAGCCAAATATGGATCTTAGCCCACTAACTATTGCATTGAGGGTTCTTTATTTAGTGGGAGATTGCTAATTAAATTGCATATTTTTAATTGTAGAATCATGATGACTAGTAATATTGCTACATTATCGCTGCGATATGTCCTTGAGAAGGACAAACTTAATGGGACAAATTTTCTTGACTGGTTTAGGAACTTGAGAATTGTTGTCAAGCAGGAAAGAAAGGCGCATGTCCTAGATCAATAGGAGCTAGCGGCCAATGCTCCTAGAGCTCAGAGAGATGCTTACACGAAGCATAAGGAAGACTCTGTCGATGTGGGATGCTTGATGCTAGCCACCATGGTTTCGGAGCTCCAAAGAGATCTGGAACACATGGAGGCTTATGAGATGATTGTGTATCTCAAGAAAATGTTCCATCAACAGGCAAGGCAAGAGAGGTATGAGACCACTAAGGCCTTACATTCCTACAAGATAACTGAAGGTGCATTAGTCAGTACTCATGTCTTAAAGATAAAAGGGTACATTGATCACCTTGAAAGGCTTGGATTTCCCATGAGCCAAGAGTTAGCTACAGATTTGATCTTAAACTCACTCCTAGAAAGTTATGACCAGTTTGTCATGAACTACAACATGAACAACATGGAGAAATCTATTTCTTAACTGTATGGGATGCTTAAAACTGCTGAGCTGAGTCTTAAGAAGAAGCCCAGTGCTGTTTTGATGGTTCAGAAAGGAAAGGGTATGAAAAGGAAAGGCAAAGGCAAGGGGAAGGTTCATGGCTCATCAAGTAAGACTAAAGAGTCAGGCAAGCCCGAAACCAAGCCTGCACCAAAGAAGGCAAAGCCTATGAAGGAAGGAGTCTGCTTCTTCTGCAATGAACCTGGTCATTGGAAGAGGAATTGTAAACTCTACCTCGAAGATCTAAAAAAGAACAAGAAGGATAGCAGGGCTATCGCTTCAGGTATTTATGTTATAGACATTCATCTTTCTACTTCCACTTCATGGGTATTAGATACTGCATGTGGTTCTCACATTTGTACAAATGTGCAGGGACTAAAGGACAGTAGGAAGCTAAAAAAGGGCGTGGTTGACCTACGAGTTGGAAACAGAGCAAGGGTTACTGCGTTAGCTGTAGGCACTTATGAATTAGTTCTGCCCACTGGGCTTTTGTTAGTTTTGAACAATTGCTATTAATCTCCTGCTTTAAGTAGTAACATTGTTTCACTTTCTTATTTGGATAAGGAAGGTTTCACTTCCATTGCTGGGAATAGTAGATGTTCTATTTATCGTAATGATGTTTTCTATGCTCATGGTGATTTGCATGTTGATCATTACATATTAAATTTGGAACAACCCAATCATGGAAATATCTATAACATAATCGCCAAAAGGGTCAAACCAAACGATTTGAATCTGATATACCTCTGGCACTGTCGTCTGGGCCACATAAATGAGAAACGCATTTCCAAACTCCATCAAGATGGATTTCTAAACTCATTTGATTTTGAATCATATGACACTTGCGAGTCTTGCTTGTTAGGAAAGATGACAAAGTCACCCTTCACTGGGCACAGTGAGAGGGCCACTGATTTATTGGGCCTCATACATACAGATGTGTGTGGACCGATGAACACAAATGACAGAGGAGGTTATTCGTACTTTATAACATTCATAGATGATTTCAGCAGATATGGGTACATCTATCTGATGAAACATAAATCTGAATCTTTTGAAAAGTTCAAGATATTTCAAAATGAAGTACAAAACCATTTTGGCAAAACAATTAAAGCCCTTCAATCTGATCGGGGTGGTGAATATTTGAGCCAAGAGTTCATAGATCATCTTAGGAGTTGTGGGATAGTCTCACAATTGACTCCTCCAGGGACACCACAATGGAATGGCATTTCTGAACGAAGGAATCGAACACTATTAGATATGGTTCGATCCATGATGAGTCGAACAGATCTTTCGCCCTCCTTTTAGGGCCATGCCCTAGAGATAGCTGTGTTCACACTCAATCGTGTTCCATCTAAGGCAATTGAAAAGACTCCGTATGAGATATAGACTGGGAGGACGCCTAGTTTGTCTTTCCTCAAGATTTGGGGATGTGAGGTCTATGTTAAGCAACAAGCCTCAGACAAATTAGTGCCCAAATCCTCAAAGTGCCTTTTTGTGGGATATCCTAAGGAAACCAAGGGATATTATGTCTATAACCCTACTGATAACAAAGTGTTTGTTGTCAGAAATGGTATCTTTCTCGAACGAGAATTTATTTCTAAAAGAACCAGTGGGAGTAAGGTACACCTCGAAGAAGTTCGAGAGCCACAAGACACCACAGAACTGCATATGGAAAATAGAGAAGACTCACTACAAGTTGTTGAGACTCCTCAAGTCACGCAAGGTCCACGAAAGTCTAATAGGACACGACTTCAGCCTCAGAGATATGGATTTCTGATTTCTGACAGTCGTGATGTGTCGCTTATTGAGCATAATGAGCTGACTACCTATCGAGAAGCTATAGTGGGACCAAACTCTGAAAAGTGGCTTAATGCCATAAAGTCTGAAATGCAATCCATGTACGATAACAAGGTTTAAACCGTAGTCGACCCGCCTGAAGGTGTAAAAACCGTCGGGTGCAAGTGGGTTTTTAAGGAGAAAATTGACATGGATGGCAATGTAAATATCTTCAAGGCACGACTGGTTGTAAAAGGATTTACTCAAACTCATGGTGTGGACTGTGATGAGACCTTTTCTCTAGTTGCAATGGCCAAATCAATCAGAATCCTCTTTGCCATAGCAGCATATTATGACTATGAAATATGGCAGATAGACGTCAAGATAGCCTTCCTTAATGGAAAGCTCCTTGAGGATGTGTACATGACACAACCTGAAGGGTTTGTGCGTTCTGAGGACTCTGGTAAAGTGTGCAAGCTTCAAAGGTCCATTTATGGATTGAAGCAAGCCTCTCGGAGTTAGAATCATCGTTTTGATGAAGTAGTCAAAGAGTTTGGATTCCTTCAAAACATTGATGAACCTTGTGTGTACAAGAAGGTTAGTGGGAGTACAGTTGTGTTTTTGGTACTCTATGTCAATGACATCCTACTTATTGGGAATGACATTCCTACCTTACAGATTGTCAAGTCTTGGTTAGGAAAGTCTTTCTTGATGAAAGACTTGGGTGAAGCCACCTACATCCTAGGAATCAGGATCTATATAGATAGATCTAAAAGACTTCTAGGACTCAGTCAGAGTACATACATAGACAAAATACTGCATAGGTTTAGTATGCATGAATCAAAGAGGGGTTTCATACCCATGTCTCATAGTAGTCACCTCAGCAAAGATCTATGTCCTAGTACATCTGATCAGCGAGGTCGCATGAGTAAAGTTCCATATGCCTCGGCCATAGGATCTATCATGTACGCCATGTTATGTACTCGACCGGATATCTCGTTTGCCTTAAGTATGACTAGCAGATATCAACAGGACCCTGGTAAGGGCCATTGGACTGCTGTCAAGAATATCCTTAAATACTTAAGAAGGACTAAGGACTTATTCTTGGTCTATGGTGGATTAGATGACGAACTCTGTGTAACTGGTTACACAGACACAAGTTTCCAAACTGACCAGGATGACCAAAAATCACAGTCTGGATATATATTCCTCCTCAATAATGAAGCAGTGAGTTGGAAGAGCTCTAAGCAGGGCACTGTAGCAGATTCTGCAATGGAAGCTGAGTATATAGCAGCATCTGATGCAGCTAAGGAAGCCGTTTGGATCAGGAAGTTCATCACGAAACTAGGGGTGATACCTACCATCTTAGATCCAATAACTTTGCTCTGTGACAATAGCGGTGCCATTACACAGGCTAAAGAGCCTAGGTCACATCAAAGGACCAAGCATATACTCAGACGATTTCATCTCATCAGAGAAATCAATGATAGAGGTGATATAAAAATATGCAAAGTAGCAGGAGAAGACAATGTTGCTGATCCTCTAACAAAGTCGCTTGCGCAGGCAAAGCATGAGCGTCATGTTAGGTCAATGGGAATTAGTCAAATTAATGATTGTACCTAGTACAAGGGGAAGTTATTGGAAAATGTGCCCTAGGGGCCAATCATTGTCTTTTGAACATTATTGATTTATGAATTTATTAATTGTGTTATCATATTATTTGCATGTTTATTGTGATGACCATCCTTGGATAATTCATGATCTTATCCTAAATGTCCCTGGTTGGTCATCTATGTGGGAGCAGAGATGAAATAAGGCCAGTATGACTTTGAAGATGTATAGAGATATAAATCAAAGTCATAGGCACATGTAAGAGTATAAGGTGTTGGACCGACCCGCTATGAGAAGCTGCATGGGTTACGTCATAAGCTTCTCTCATATACAAACCATGTCACTATGCCCTTTGACCTGAGATCATCATGGATTCCTACATGACAAACGCTCAGCTTTGACCTAGTCAAAAGTCACTTTTGATCGAGTGATCATAAAGACTATGTTCGGGCTTAGTGGTTTTTCATGCGGAGGAATGTGAATGGTCAAGATGGAATTTGTCCCTCACATTCGTAGAAAGATATTACTGGGCCCCTCGATGAGTGAGTCTGAGAAACGTATGGCCATACTGTAATGGAAAGGTAGTTCCATTTCTATAGTCAGACTACTCAGGGATCGAGAAAGTAACAGTCAGGAATAGGAGGATGACATTATCCATGCCTCATCCATGACTAAAATATCGCGTGACAGAAGGGACATGATATAGTTGTATAAAAGGTTATATCGTTTATTGATCCTCATATGATTTGGGTAGTCGTTATGTCTTGCTAGAGACCGCTTGCAACTTGTGGGCCAGTATAGCAAATGGCCCACTGCCAACTTCATATGGGCCTACAGGGTCGCACACAAAATAGCCCAACACGAGCTATGATGTCCAGATTCATGAATCTAAGACGTGTCTAGATTCAATGAATGATCCAGGGTTGATGTATTTATTTATTTATATTTATATTCGTATATATATATATTATATATAAGGGATATATAGGATTTAATTTATAAGGATAAATTAAATATCTATCACGTTTGAATTTGAAATTCAAATTGATAGGATATCTCATATAAGAGATATTTACAAGATTTAATTTATAAGGATAAATTAAATCTCTATCACGTTTGAATTTGAAATTCAAATTGATAGGATATCTCATATAAGAGATATTTACAAGATTTAATTTATAAGGATAAATTAAATCCCTATCACATTTTTATTTAAAATTCAAATTGATAGGATATCTCAAATTTGATTTATGAGAATAAATCAAATATAGTCCAATCTTATCTTTATTTAAATTAAATAAATATGTGAATTAAATCTGTGGGACGGATTTAATATAAACATTATTTATTTAATTAGTTTCTTATCAAATTATACAATATGTGATATTGTATTAATTTCAGAATTAATATAGATTAATTCCAAGATCCAATTCGGTTGAGGAAAACACAGAGCATCCTATATATCTGATTTTAGGAGCCACGTTTTTGACACACAACACACAACACAAAAGGCCGAACGGAATCTGCAAAAGGTTTGCGGATAAGAAACTGCTGAAGTAGAGACGGAGAGGACAAATTCTTGAGAGAGCCTTTGAGGGACAGGAGACGCTAGCACGTCGTTCGTGGTTGGAACGCTGTTCGTGTGGATACTAGTAGAGGAAGCCGACCTGAGGCGTCGACTTCTTGCGATTAGAAAGAGAGCATGAGCCACGGAGAGAAACTGTGGACATCTTCTTGCGATCGGAAAGAGATCACCAGTCGCGGAGAGAAGCTGTGAAAGTCGCTAAGGAACACCAAGGGTAATGCTTCTTTCCACTTGACTTAAACACATACAGTAGATCCTGGCAAGGAATGGGAAAAAATTTTTTAAATTAATTTCCGCTGCGTGTCTTCCAATTCCTTACACTTTCATCGTTCTACACCTCTCCACAGACTTCTCCACATCTCTACACCATCAATCTACCATCTTATCATTGTTTATTCATGGTATCACATTTGGATAGCGATTGCAGTACAACAGGAGTCATGAGAGGCTAAATCTTTAGTCTCTTGGTGATGGATCTGATATCTTGAGCTCATAGACTAAAACGGGGAGTTTCTACTGTTCTAATTTGTATCTTCTCATGTTATGATTGCTGCTAGATCTAGTGTTTTCATTTGATGAGCAAGTTTTGAATATCGATTGATCATTCTCAGATTAGACTTTGTAATTGACTTCAGATGAGTTGAACATTTACTTTTTAATAGAATATTTCAGTTTCTATTTTAAGAAAGTTGGGTTATTATCAGCGATCATTGTCAGTTAATTCAAATGCTTGAAATCTAGTGTTTTCAATTGATGACCATTCGAGGGCGTTTTTATCATCTAATTCAACTTACACGCTAAGTGGTTCCTGACAATTCGCTAATAGTTCTTAAACCAGCTTTGATCAAAGGGATTTAAGGAAAATTAGGGTTCTAGACTCAATCGATCGATTGAAGTTTTCTTTGAGACTTAATGATTTCAAAACTCTAATTTTAACGTGAGAGCAATGATAGATACGTTTTCATCATCAAGAGTCTTTTATAACATATTTCTCAAACAAACCAACTCTTTTTCATCTTAATCAAAAATCTAAAAACGTTTACTTTTTTGCACCCTACTTTTATTGCATCATTCACTAAAACCCCAAAAACCATTTTATCTCTACTCAGGTTTTTCATTGATTTTGACATCCAATCTGCTAGGTTTCCAAATAAAAGGCTCCTTGAGAAGAACGATAGGGTTGTGCCTTATACTATATTATATTAGGTGCAATTAACTTTATTTTGACAGATTGAACCACCACAATCCGCCTCATCAGTTATTTCTATATATTGTATTTTGTGATGTCCCATTTGACACCTCATGAGCACATATTAGTATGCATTATGAGTAGAATTCCTAGTTACTGAGACATTGGTCTCACCCTATTATTATTATTATTGATAATCTCATCTTAGAACCTCAGGAAAAACTTTAGAGGTTTTATTAAAGCTATATTAATTATATAGCATTCCCCTTTGAATATATGTGTACAATACTTATATTGCTACAATAAATTTTATTATGCATACTCTAATATTACATTAATTATTTGAATATTAAGAAAATTTATTTTTTATAACCATGGCAGATTTTCTTTTATATTTTAATAAAACTCTTTTCTACTATAGTTATCTTTTTAAAATAAATCAAATTTATTTATAATATTATTTTTAAATTATAGTTGGTACAAAATAAGTCTAAATAACTAATAATAGTTGTATTTTAGGAGGATTTTATAATATGGTATCAAAGCTTCAGTTCTAAATCCTTCTAATTTTTTATGATATATTATGAATTTATTTCATTGCACAAAAAAAAGGGCTTACAATTTGGTTCCCATTGGCATCCCATGTCTGATTAATATATATATATATATATATATGTAACCTCTTTTTCAATTTTCAATTATGTGTTGGACCGTTAATGTTATTCCAAAAAAAGATTTATAGTTTTGCTCCCGTCCTGGTTTGCTGATTAATATGTGTATATATATATATATATATATATTCAATTTTATTTTGGAAACTTTGTTTTAGTTTCAAGGATTTATTGGGGTTGGTTATTTTTCTAGAAATATAGCCTTCTGTTTCTGCAATTTGGATTATTAAAAAAAATATAATGTTCTGTGCATTAAAGATTTGGGCCCTTATTTTTTTTATTTTTTTCCTTTTTCTTATGAAATTGCTTTTAGGCCATGTTGTTGTTATTTTTTGTTTTTTTTCATTACCATATTTTTGTTTTACAGAAATTGGAGTCTTATGTTTCGACCCCTTGAGTTTAAAAAAAAAGTGTTTGACTCTACTTTATTTTAAAACATTTTTGTTAAATTTCTAGAAAGTTGTTCAATAAAATATTTGATTATTTTGTTCAGTTTAATTATATTTTATTCTATAAATAGTTTGTTAAAAAAATTAAATTTTTTATTACTAAATTAATTTATCTACCATTTTAATTATTTATGGGGTTTGACTATTTTAACATCTTTTAGGAACTTTTCAAATTTATTTTGTAAATTATTTAAATTTTTTAAATATTTTGAATATAGTTTAAGGCAATCATATAAATTCTTATTAAGTTATTATACATATTGTGTAATTAGATCCTCGTAATTGATATTTGTGCATGACAACATCTTCTTACATGTTGCATTGCACAGTAGTGGCAATATATATTATTCACATATATTATTCCTTGATAGTTTATAATTTTTCTCTATTATGATATTTAGCTATTATGGTGGGTTGCATCCTTAGGAGGGGCGAAATAGTCTAAAATTAGATAAACTATTATAAAATAAAATAAGAAAGTTTTATAGTATACTGAATTTTGGGGACAAAATTCTTAAAATGAAAAGAGAATTGTAACATCTCAATTTTTATTCTTATATTTAAATGCAATTAATCAGTCATTTATCAATAAATGAATGGTTATAATAGATTAAACATTCTTTAAAGTTTAGAAATATATGAAATTGAAAAATAAGAGAAAATTTAATTATTATGATTTAGCATTTTTATTAGTTTCAATAAAGTATAATATTTGCATTATCCTACCATTATTCTTACTTAGGAGTTTATGATTTGATTGTTATTATTAATAAGAAAATTATTAGGATTTGAGGCCATATTTAGATATATGGATTTGAATTTGCATTATTATTATGCCTTCATAAATAGAGTTAAGGTCTTGAGTTATTCCTCAGACTTAATTATTGAGTCGCTCCTCTCTTTTTTGTCCTCTATCACAATCTTTTTCTTGTTCCCAAAGAATCGCACATCTTTTTTCCTCCCAAACATGCCCTTAGTTCAACTCACTCAAAGCTAAGATTTATCTTTAAGATCTTTTGTGATAATTATTCATATATTTAGGTGAGATGTAACCAATTTGTACTCTTTGTGTGTGTTAATGTGATGTTTATGAGTGATTTAATATATATATATATATATAAATATTTTGATATTGATATAATTATATTCAAAAAACTTGTTTGTGTGTGCTAATGTGATGTTTGTGAGTAATTTAATATATATAAATATATTGATATTTATCATATTATATTGAGAAAAGTTGTTTGATAATTTTTATTGAAAATAATCTTGTGGGACTTAAAGTTTAATATAGAAAGTTTGAGTTGAGATTATAAACTTGTTATATTTTAATATTGGAATTTGAAAAAAATTATTATATTAAGAAAAACCCTTTTGTGATATTTATCAAGCTATTAACTATTAAGATTTTGATGAATATTATTATTTTGAGAATTATGCATTGGAGATGTGTGATGATGGAATTGTATTTCTACCACGTTGTATAGCCTTCATTGGACCTCGATAGTTGGTTTTTATCCTACCAGTTTACCGAGGGACGTGCCCTACCTGTTTATTAAGGGGCTACGACAACCCACCTATTTATCGAGGGGGAATAAACCCATGATCCGGTCACACGCTCTTTGAATTTTGACCTATCCATACCACTTAACAGCTTAGCTTTTTAGGTGGTTAGTTATGAGTAGCCTATAGGTTCAGTCCGCGGGAATAAGGCGATTTGGTTGGATTGATGGGAGGAACTTGGGTGGGTTATCCATTTGATTTTTTATGATAATATGCTATTTTCTATATTTTGTATTTTGTGATGTCCCACTTGACATCTCATGAGCAAATGTTAGTAGGATGATATGTATAATTGCTTGTTACTAAAATGTTTGTCTCACCCTATTATTATTAATATTTTTCAGGTAATAGTCTCATCTTAGGACCCCAGGGAAATCTTCAAAGGCTTGATTAAAGCTATATTAATTATACAGCCTTCCGCTTTGAAAAGGATTGTGACAATGATAGAAAGGAAAACAATGATTAGACAAAGGTATAGAGATGAGGGACTAAACTGAAAAGTTTAAAGGTTCTATGGTAGAAAATGAAAGTAGATAAAAACTTTGGGCCATCAAGTGTAATTATGAAAAATTGAGGGCCTAAAATGTAATTTTCAAAAGTTCATGGCAAAATGGTAATTATTGAAAGAACAGCCGAAAAAGGCCCAAAACTACCCAGAATCATATTAGTCCCAAATGTTTTTAGTAAATAGAGAAAATTATTTTGATTAGGTTGGCGCAACACAGAATTTTGATTTGAGGTCCTGAAAAATTTATATTAATTTTGGAAGAAAGAAAAATTAATATAGTATCTTTTGGATCTCAGAATTAGATAAAATTTGGCAGTAAATTCCTATAATTAATATGAATTTATGAAATTGACAGAGCTCAAAAAAGAATTATGTAGAATTAATTATAGAATTTATAGTGTATTAAAATACCTTATAAATATGTTTCGGGGTAATTTCTTGGGAGTTTAGCCCATAAAGATAGTAGACCATGTAGAGAATCCAAGATGGCATCTTATAGGCCCAATAATACTTTTAGATAAGTATATGGGGTAGGGCTAATAAAGATTGGGAAAAAGTAAAATAACGAAAATACCACTTAGTATGCCACTGTGTTGTGTCATTGATGAGTCAGACGGAGGGCATTTTGATCATTTGAATAAGGTTAGATGTTCAAGGAGAATTCCTAGAATAGTTGACCAAGGTCAGGGAATACTCTGATGAGGTGTGGAAAGACAATAATGCCCTTAAGATGTTAAAGTAAATAAAGAAGAACCAATGGACATTTTGGTAATTTATCAATGGATATGTAATTAAGTTCAGGCTCAGTCCAATAATGTCAATGGTAGGAAGAATCCAGATACTGGATTTAAGGT
This sequence comes from Leucaena leucocephala, assembly GCA_037074615.1. NCBI lineage: Eukaryota > Viridiplantae > Streptophyta > Magnoliopsida > Fabales > Fabaceae > Leucaena > Leucaena leucocephala. The sequence continues at coordinate 16,939,660 of CM073515.1, read as the reverse complement.
TAGAAAGCATATTATGAAATCTCATAAAAATTAGAATTATAAAACAAATGATTAAATGTGAGCCATTAGATCAAAGTGTATAAAGTGATATTAGCCATTCATTTTCCATGGAATTTTTCTATAAATACCCCTATTTTTCTGTACAAAAACATGTCCCTTGGAACCCTTAGGGAGGTGCTACACAAATGAAGAGACAAGCCAAGAAAAAGAAGATTCAACTTACCAAAGTTCAAGATAGCTAGAGATCAAGGTAAGTGATCTATCCTAGCTTGTTTTCCTTTGATTTGGGGGCTTGAACTTAGGGTTTTCATGGAAGAAAGTTGAGTTTTCTCTAAGGTGTATGTGCTGTCCAAAACCTTAGATGAAAGGAGAAAGAAAAAATTAAAGTTAGAGATATGTGATTGAAGCTTAAACAAACTAATTAAGTGATTGGTTGTTGAATCAAGTTGATATTCTTGACTTTACCATGGTTGAACCATTTCGGTTTGCACTGTTAATGATAGAAGGAGATAGAATTTCAATGATCTAATGCTTCCATTAAATTCATATGATGATTTTGTATAGGATTGGATATGTTTTGAACCTTATAAGCATTGGAATTCCAAGTTGTAGTTTTTGAAGTTCTTCTATGTTACTGTTCACTCACATGAAAAGTGATTAGAATTTCATGATTTTGATATTTCCAATGGCTTTAAAATGAAAAGTTGTGTGGGATAAAGTAGAGAAATAAGTATGGCAAAGCATTAGAATCAATATGAGAATTTTTAGAAGAATTATGCATGTTTTTTAAATCCATCTAGAACAGTGCATAGGAGCTAGAATTTTATGATTCTAAGCTCATAAATTGATTCAAAATATGAACTTATGTAGGGTAAAGTCGAGACATCAATTGATTCAAAGGCCAAGTCCATTAATTAAGACTAAGGAAAATTAATGTAGTTCAAGAGAAAGTTAAATTGTAATGGATGAATGATTATGTGATGCTAGGATTTGATTGTGGACTCCAAAGAGGCAGCCACACATCCAAGAGAAGTAAGAGAATGAGGCAAAGTTAAAGTGAAAGAAATCAAGTAAGTGAGATAGTAAATTTATCCTAAACTTGTATGTATTGAATGTTATGCTTAGTTGGGCTATGGCTTTGTTGAATTGTGTTGCACATGTGTTTATGATTGAAGCTCTATTTCTATGATTACTTTGGCCAATTGTATTTCATATATTATATGGAAGTATGCACATTCACAATGTTAACACTTTCACAAGCAAGCACAAATATTTACATTAATACATGCATTGTTTAGTATCGTTTGCTACTGATATTTCTCTAGAAATCTCACCCCCTCCATGTAATCCCAATCCCACAGGTTTATTAATGATGAAAGAGGATGATGAAACTTGAAGAAGAGCTAGGGATTGGATAGTATAAATGTTATGTGAAGAATTGTTATGTATATTGTTGTTATATGACAAATTTGAGCCTCAATGTTCATGATGTAATAAAATAGTAAATGATGAGATAAATGTATGAAATTTTACAGATATTTAGTTAACATGTCAAGCTTCATCTTGACACTAAGAATACCTTATTTTGATGTCTGTACAAAGAGAACAAATTTTCTAAAGAAAGGGACCAGAATCTGTTTTCAGAATTTTTGATCAAATGAACAATAATTTTTGACGAATAAATTGTATTAATTGGCTAAGCATTTTGTCTGGAAATCAGTTTTGCCTTAAATTTTAAGATATTATCTTCACATAGCTTTTTGAACTACTTCATTCCGATTTTTCTAGAAATAATTATGATTTTTCGAAGTTCGTCATCTAATCTGGAATACCATATGAACAGTAACTCAAGAAGAGTAAAATTCTAGATTTAGCTAATAGACTTCCAAAGTTTTGTAAGTAGTTCTAAATACTACTGTGTAGTCCCTAAGACGTACAAAACTAAGGATGTTTCAATTTGGATGTATAATCCCTAAGACGTATAAAATTAAGGATGTTTTAATTTGGATAAGTATAAAGAAGGCATTAGATATGTTGGTGAGGAGAGTAAATTAAGTAGTACGAAATTCTCAGAAAAAGGGTAGAAGAAGATTGAAGAAAATAATCAATAAAATTATTAAATGGAACTTCTTAATTAATAATTTATCTAAAAATTTAGTAGTTAATATAGTACAATGACATCATGTGATACATAAAATTTACTTAGTAGAATAAGGCTTGTTATAACATTGTTACCCAATACCAAGATCATTTTTTTAAAGAAAACATCACATCTACTTTTTAGCATTTATAAATAGTGGTAAAAATGTGTGAAGTAAATTAAAGTTAAAAAATAAAAATGCGTGTGTTTTCCGATAAAATGTTAAAAGAAACAAAATTAAAGAATAAAACTTATACAAGTTATAAGATGAACCGTGCTATTTACTTATTTAGTGACTTTGTGAATAATGACTACTGAAGTTTATTATTTTTTTTAATTTTATGTTAATTTTAATATATTGATTATAAATGTGAAAAAGTAAACGAGGGGTACTATATTAGTTAAAAAAACATAGGAAAGGGAAGTGAAGTTTTAAATGCCAAGGGTGAGTGAATGTCTTGTTTTATGGAGGTTTCAGCAGCTAATACTAAGCATTTTTATTCTTGAAATTAGCAAATTTTTTTCAAAAGTACAAATAAAATGAAATAAAAATACGACCAAGGTTGCCCTTTTGCCGGGTGCGACAGAGGAATGTCTTGCCTGGGGGGACTATCATACACATCCCACCTAGGAAAGTTTTTTGGACGAAATTATGTATATTTATTTTTACATTTTACGAATATTAACACTCAAATTCAATTGGACTAAGTTGGGGACATCATCCTAATGTTTAGCTCCTTGAAAAGTTCATTAATCCTAAATTTGTAATTTATATTTCTAATGTATATATAGCAACACTATAATAGATTATTTATTTACATAAGCTTCACTGCAAAATTTTTCCTGAACAACAATTAATTTTTAAATAGGTGAAAAAGTTTATAGATATTCAGTTTATACTAAAAAAAGGTGAAAAAGTGTTGCTTAATATATAAATAAGCAATGGCTTTCCTAATGTAACTAACGACTTTCGCTTTAGAAGTACTAATCAATGCTTACAAAATCATTAACTTTAATTAAATAGGCAACAATTTTTAACCGTTACATTATACTGCATTCGGTGCTAAATTTATGAATTAAATAACTAATTTATATATTTAAAAAATTAGTCCAGTAGTAGTTATTTATAGTGAATGTATATTAGTTTTATATGTACCCTATTGTATTATTTGCATCAAACTACTCTCATTGATGAAAACTCAGTATGAGAAATTTATTACACTAAATTCTGTTATGTAGTTAAATAACCATGACAAAATACAAAATATCAATGCATGCCATCGATGCAATTCTATATATTCTATAAATAAATAATATGATATAATATTAATATTAAAATAGAGGACAAGACCATCTACTTGTAACCCCTTATCTCAAACTCTTAGAATTGCCTCTAAAATTGATACATGTTCTGAAGTAGGCACATTAGTAATGGCATGTTGCTCAGAAAACAGCTTATCTCTTACATAGTAAACATAAAGTTCTAAATATGTGTTTAATCTGTTCTTGCACATTGAACTAGATTAGCTACTTGGGGCCCTTGTACTTTGATTTTGACACCAAATAATTTCTGTTTGTTTTAGATCAAATCCTTTGGAGGTTGCCTAAGAGGATGAATCGGGGGATAATCAATTTTTGAAATTTAAAGTTCAAAATGAATGAAATTGTTAACAGAGGAAAATAGAGGTAGGATATCACTGTATCAAATGAGTGTGGGTGTTTTTGTGAGAGAAATCACCCAAGCAATTTATATCAGTTCAGTCGTAAGCCACGTGACCTATGTTCAATCTGTAGGAAGTACTTGAGAGTTCCACTATGGTTTTTAAGATTTAAATTAGTCTATTGATGTTCCAATGCATTCAACAAACTGCTTCAAGAGTCTAATAGCTTACTCGCCTTTCAAGAGGAATTTATGCAACCCACTCCAGATTCCCTTTTGAGGCTGTTTGGTATGCGGGATAGAAAATTTTTTATGAGTTAGATTTAAAAAAATTAAAGAAGTGGGATTAAAAGTTTTAAATTATTTTTTCTTACTTTTTTATCTTACATTTTCTCATCATTAAAATTTTATAACCCCACTTCTCTATTATTTCTTTTTAATTCAACTAAAAAATTTTCCTTTCCCTCCAAACTCTTCATACCAAATAACCTCTTAATCTTAAGTCTACTCAAGTATAAATAGCGCAAACGATCACAAAGAGACCATTAACAAAGGAAAAAAAAACCCTATAAGTTGATAAGTTTACAAAAGCGCGAGGTAATTTGGGTGCTTGATCAAATTGTAAGAGCATGTAATAAATGAAATTGTTTTATAGATAAGTAAAAACACTTAAATTTTAACAAAAATGACTCCTATTTGTAGTTGGAGGTAATTAAATTTCTGTTAACACATTTAATTAGTCGTTACGTACATAAACTAATCGTTTAACGAACCACTCCATTAAATGCAACCACAATACTTGAATGAAGTGTCTATCAATTACTAGAGTGAGCAAGTTAGGCAAGTTTCCTTTTGTAACGCATTTATTGCTATAATAGGTTAAGCAATATATTTTAATCAAGACTACCTAAAGTATCTTATAGGAGAGCGGGTGATGTCGTACGTGGCATCCAATGTGTCAATTAAGTCCTATGTAATGTACGAAGAGTACAAGTAAGCCCAAAATCCTTTTCATGGCATCAAGTGCCTAATCATTAGAAGGCCAATAAAAAGTGGGAGATTCAAGATGCGGAAGAAAACATTTGGATTTTCAATTTACTACATTAAAGATCCATAATGTTAGCATACATGTTGAATGTTCAAATGGGACCTTACCCATGCATATATTCAAGCCAATATGCATGCTCCATAGAAGCTTAAGCATATTGCAAAGTATGAATATCCACAAAGTTGGTGTAACATAATCATGAAATAAGCTTCATGATATGATGCATCAAGTGACAAAACTATAATAGAAGTCCAATAGTTGTTTTGAATGTTTTTGTATCAATTTGATTATTTAAATTATATATTTTTTACGTTTTCAGCCCATCAAATGTAAATAAGCATGTCGTAGGTCTAATGATTTCATTAATTAGGTGGCATATTTATATTGGGCTTTTATCTTTTATGGCTTAAAAGTCATTTTTCCTTCAAAGTATCTGCGAATGAGCTAATGAGTAACCGAAAGTATGTTTTGCTTAACGTCATCTTGAAAATGTAAAAAAATAGAGTAATATTACCATATTTTAATAGACCAAAATGGTCAAAAATTAGTTGATCCAACTTATACTGAGGTAGCTCTGTCACGTGGGATATTATGCTACTTTATCTTTCATCAAATCAACGGGGCCTGAAACACAATTATTTTACCATCTCCTGAAGTACAAATTAAACAAAAGAAGAAGCATCATAATCAAACACTACTTGTTAGATATTTTATTAATTATTATTATTATTATGAAATATCTTATTAATTCAAATAGATAGATTGTATCTGGATATACTTGTGATACATTTAGAAATTAGAAATTCTAGATATTATGAATATTATAATAATTATAATATATTCTAGATATTATGGTTTCTTAATTTGAATAAAATATATCCTAATTGTGGCCCTTAACTCAGTTGTATCAAATCTGGTTTAGGATAATATTAAGTCAAATTACCTATTATTATTGACTTTGTGATAAACTCATATTTGTAGTAATGTTTAGTGTATTTAAAGTGAGTTTTATAATTGATTTTATCCCCATTTACTAATATGATGAGAAATTAATTAATAAAATTAAAATGGAGCAAGTGAAAATTAATTAATTTTATTTTAGTAAGTAATTAGATAAATAATCTATTAAATTTCCACTTTGCAGTGACCAATCAACATGTTAGAGCAATTAACAGCTGGATAAAGAAGTATGTACTGGATGGAGCAAGGGTTTAACAAAATCACATGCTGGAAGGAGTTGATAATAGATTGCAAGTAGGAGATCAAGCATGTGCTGTAAGATAATAGAATCCCACACATTTGGCATTGCTTACGCACACACATACCTGATTTGAATAGAAACACACATTTTAGCAGCAACTCATGTACTCCACATATCATTCACACCATTTCAGCTGATAGTCACACTATTCACATTTCTTCTATATAACACACATATCAGCACATTCAAGGGAGAGCTGACACGTATACTTGACTCTTCTTTTGCTAATCACATTCCATTCCATACACACACCATTCCATACACAATTCTTCATATCTCCTGCTCCATCTCCATTTCCATTCTTTGACTTGCAACTTTCCTCTGTTCTAGACAATAAAACCATAGGAAAGTTCAGTCTTCATCTTCGTCTTCTTCTATCATTTTCACCATGACTGCTGCTGTATTTTTTGTTGCTGCTGAAGTTTAGATAGCAATACAAGGCTAAGCTGTTATGCTCTCTTGGAGATAATGCTAAACTATAATCCATGAGTTGAACATGGAGTTCATTGTATTTTTAATTTAGAGTTAAATGTATCGAGTTGATGTAGTTAGCTTTGTAATTACTGTTGCAATTAGAGTAGTAGATGACAAAGAAGTAAGGAACCGAGTTAGATTTCTTATTTTTGTATAACTGACCTTTGATTGATTCTCTTCTTTGATAGAGTTGAATATAGTTGTGATTAATGAAAGTGATTCTATAACAGAGTATAGTTGTATCTATTTAATTCATATTATGCTATATCTAAGTTGAATGATTCATAATCTCTTTTAATGTCTACGAGTTGTAGCTTTGATTCAGATTAGCTAGCGAGTTTTTAGCTAACATATTCTAATTCAGCTGATTAACTTCTTATATTCTCTGGATAATGAAGGTAAGGTAATCTCTAAGGGAACACACTTGTCATTTGTTCATCTCATCATTATAAATACATAAAAGCATAAACAATAGCATAGGTTTTACTTTCAGTAGTTAGATTAAAACTCATCAAACACCATCTCTTTAACTTGTTAATTTGTGGCTCATTAGATTAATTAGGAACTTCTACATCCATTTAGGCTCCTTGTGAATCGACTTAGGTTAGCCTCCATTTTACTATCAGTTAACTTAGTTTTGTTTAATAATTAGAATGACAGTTATCACCTTAATGGGAGGTTATAAAAATAGGATATACAAATTTAGGGTTACAGTGATCGATATTGAATAAAAAATCACAAAATAGATACCTTGCTCCCTTGAGGGTTCCAAAACTAGTGATGGCTATTCCTAGACTATAACACCTTACTTTCATACGTCTTAGAGACCATTCAGTAGTATTTTGAACCACTTAAATAACCATTAAAGTTCATTTACAAAATTTAGAATTTCTAAGTCTGCCATTAATGTTCATATTGTAGTTCTAGATTTGGCAATGAATTTAAAAAAAATTATAATTCATTATAGAAAAATTAAAATAAGATGGTTCAAAAGGATACATGAAACTTACATAATTAATTTTAAGGGAAAAATATTACTAAGACAAAATGCTCAGCCAATCAATACAATTTTGTCCTCAAAGTTCACTGTTCATTTGGTCAGAATTTCTATAAATAGTTTATGGTCCTAACATTTGAAAATTTTGTTCTCTCTATAAAGGCATCGAAATAAGGCATTCTTAGTGTCAAAATGAAGTTTGACATGTTAACTAAGTGCTAATAAAATATCATTACCTCATTATGAGTTATTGTTCATAGTTGTTAGTTCTAGGCAGTTAGGCTAGATCACCCATGAGGGGGTGAGTTGGTGTTTGACATATTTTAAAAAAACTGTTTGGAACTCTTTTGAAATTTGATCAATGAGATAAATCAACATGAAAACTTGGATACAAAATTAGAAATAAGTTACTGGAAATCAAAGAGTTAAAGAAGAAAGAAATTGCATATGAGATTTATTATGGTTCAGTCCTTCCTTGACCTATGTCCACTCCTCAGCTCCCCACTGAGATTTTTCAATCCACTATAATCAAAATTACAATAAGCTCTTGGTAGCCTTTACAAGTTCAATTTTCACAGCTAATTGTGAACTACATCAACCTTGAGGTTACACCATACTTCCAGTAGTAAGACTCCCCCTTAAACATATAAGAGCAATTTCTAACCTTGAATCCCCTTATTCTAAGGTTTTGCTCTCATATTGATAAAGAATGAATGGTGACTCTAACTCTTAGATAGAGTGAATATATAGACATTGTAGTTCACTGTATTTTTGTCTAAAAAAATAATACATGAAGATTGGAGAATTGAATGCTTTCTAGTTTACTTGACTTTTATGACATCTTCATGAATGATACATCATTGATTTTCAATTGTCGTCGTCAAGCTCATAACTTTGAATGCTCTTCTATTTATAGTTGATGCTTATGACCTTTGAGCAATCGTTGCATTAAGGTTTTCTTTAGTTAAGTTTTCTTCCTGTTAGAAATATGACTATTGAACTCACCGTTGAAGCTGTTGAGGCTTCTGTCACAAAGTGTCATTTTGTCATTGAAAGTTCGTTAGCTTTAATCTCAATCTATTCTCAGGTTTAGATTTGAACTTAATAGAATCTGAACTCTTGACATTAATCCTGTAAATACTTTAAGATTTAATCTTTAGAATATAAAAAGGTGAAGTGAGAATTTGATGAAATGAATTTAAGCTTGAATGGAATTAATCACAACAATGATGATAGTAGAACAATGCATGCTTATCCATATTTGATAAATCAATAAATGATCAAGTGTAAAAGATTCAATTTAGTTATGAACACTTTAAGATCAATAAAAGTTTTTGCTTGTTTTTAAGATCATGCTATATTAATCGATTACCCAATCGATTAATTAGTGCTAACATGTAAAACAGAAAACAGAGCATCATACATAATTGGATTATTCATGCATATATGATGTAAATTTATAAAGATAAATTTCTCAAAAGATTTGTTATGAAGAATAATGAAAAAACATAAGCATATTATAACTTAAATCAATTATATGAAATGGAAAAACAATTTATGGCTTAAAATATAGTTATCTATAAAGTTTTTGAAGTTTGTCAAGTTAATCGAATTCTGAATTGATAATTTGTCTAGAAGATTTGGAATAGAAAGTTTTTAACACAAATTAATCAAACAATTAATCTCTTAATAAAAAATAATGGATTAACTAATCGATTAATTGGTTTATATTTGAATATCATAAAATTGAAATTTCACTGATTAATTGAACAGTTAACAGATTAATATAAATTAATCGATTAATAACAATATTTTTGTTTAAAAGAAAATCTATTTTTAACACATTAATCTATTAACTAATCGATTAATTACAATTAATCGATTAAGCAATTGATCAATTGAGTTAACAATTCTCTTTTAGAAGGCAAGTTCTCAATGTTAATCGATTAATTGATTTTTCTTTGTAAAATAGATTGCTTCATTTATATTAATATATCAACCAATTGATTAATTATCATTAATCGACTGCCTAATCGATTAATTTTGACTAACTTCTTCTTTTAATACTATTTAAGCATATAAATACTTTTTGATTATTGTAAACATCATTTGATATGATTAAAACATATAATTAAGAAGTCTTGTATAAAACACTTCATTTGACATTTTACTAAAAACTTTTTGCTATTTTATCATCATCAAAATATGCTTTCCAACAATCTCCCCCCCTTTTTGATAATGGCAAATCCTTAAAAATAATATTTTTTACATCTAATTTCTCTCCCTATTTATCATCAGCAAAAAGTTTAAAGGATATGAAATGGAAGATTCATTACTCCCTCTTTGACGGATAATATATTATCCTTCTCACTTAACGTGATGTAAATATAGAAATATGATTAACAAAAATTGGCATGATGCAATGTTTAAAATAAATAGAGAGGATTTAGAAATGTTCATTTGATGTCGGCTGGATGTTGTATTGATATTTGAAATTTTGTGTCTTCTTTTCTTATTTTTGAGCTTTAAATCTGCACAACTTGCAGTTCTGGCACCAAACTTTTTTAACTTTAAATGCCCACTTGATTTTTCCTCCTTTTGAACCATTAGCTAGATATCAGAGCATCCTTGTATCTTGTTAATTCTTCTATAATGATTTTAAAATATGTCTTTCACGAAAAATAGTTAGCATCTTTAAGAAGTCTTTCCAACTAAGATGTTTTCTAGTTTAATCATTAAAGGAATTATATTTATAATTCATCATAATGGATTGATAGTGAATCTGTTGAATTATCTTAGAAAATTAGCTTTAATTGCAAAGAAAAATAACCTCTAAAACAGATTCAATATGAATCAATCGATTAGATATTTGATTAATTAACATTAATCGAATACTCAATCAATTAATTTCAAAATAAAATAGCTTTGAAAGCATTTTCAAATATGATCAATCGATTAGCTATTCGGTTAATTTCAATTAATAAAACTATTAATCAATTAATTTGATATATAAGCACACACATGATCATTTAAACTGATTAATCGATTAGGTGTTTGATTAATCACAATTAATCAATTTGTTAATCGATTAACTCTTTAAAAAAATGAAATCATGGATAGATGAGAATGAAAACCTTTTTCTGAGAAACAATGCTTCCTTTGAATCAAGAGATGAAACTTTGATAACAGGTTTTAAAACTTGTTAAAAACATATGCTTTTGTTAAAAACTTTAGAAGTTAGCAAATTAAAAAAAATACCAGATAAGCTCATGTTGAACATCAGATTTGTGTGGATAAGTTTTAGCCAAATACTAGATTTTAAGAGCAAAATTCATGTGAAAGAATGTTAGCCAAAAGGCTTTGCACGATGATGATTCAAAGACTTTGCTTATACTTTAATACTGGGTTTTTGAAAATGATGAACTACAACCTGTTAGTTCAAATTACTATCGTGTTAAATCAATTCCAGCTAAGAATACAAGTCATTACATTGAAATGATTATCACATTTTTCATGCTTGGAATAACTTACCTAGTAAGAATATGCACATAAAGAATAAGGCTTTTATGTATTGTTATCTTTCTATGAAGATGGGATCAACTTATATAGATGATTAATTCGTTAGACAAATATGAAGTCTAACTCATTAGATAGGAAGACTCATAAGTTTGAGCATAGAATGGCACATTAAGATCAATGATCAGTATTATGGAAACATCTTCAAGATCGATTTGAAGCATTTCTAAAATTTACTCAAAGATATTAACTTTCAATTTTAAAATAATTTGAATGCTAATCAGAATCAAATGCATTTTTAAATCAAATTTATGCAAGTGAAAACCTAATCAAGTGTATGCAATTTTTTGTAAAGATAAAACTATTTGATGAGTGAAGTTTGAAATCTAGAAAACTAAATTTTAGATTATGCATTTCAAAATGAATTAAAAGAAAAATAATATTTAAGCACAATTTTGCTTTTCTTTATGATGCATAATAAAAATAAACACATATATCATAGAAAGCACATTAAGATCAAGATAGCTCAAATATATTTTCAATATAATGAGAGGGTTGAAGAAACCTTATTTTGTTTTTGCATCTTGATGTATTAATCCATTTTCCTTCCTCTATTGTTGTATTCGAGCATATTATATTGGTAATGATGTTGATGCCTTCAATTTGTTGCCAATTGATCTTTTATTGTTTCAATGCTCACTTGTCTTCATCTCGATCTTAATGTGTCCTCAATGAAGTCCATTTAGACGTTTCTTTTATTCTCCTATAATAGATGAAATTTTCTTTCTTTCTAGGAGAGTAGTTAGTATGGTCAAATAGAGGATAATTTCTATTTATATGTGAGAAAATACAGCGTATGACAACTTCATTAGCTACGTGAGTCATTTTTCTTGTTTTTGTTTGCATATTAGTTTTTTTAATAGTTTTTAAAATTGCATTGCATTCTACACTTTTCTGAGTTTCTACAAAAGTCAGTCTCTGTGACTGTGAGTCACGACCTAAACTCACCTGCGTCGCATCAATTACTCTCTGTGACTCTAAGTCATAACCAAACACCATTTATGTCATGACCTGATTGCTTCCCTATGAAATTTGACTAATCTGCAAAAACCAGTCGCGACATTTAACAGCTTTAGTCATGACTACTTTTCTCTGTGATATTGTGTCACGACTACAACACACTTTAGATGTAACTAACTACAAATTTTTTACTGTGCAACTTCCGTGACTGACTCTGACTTATTACATTGATCATTTTCTATCTTTTCTACATTGCATGCGTAAAAGAGTTGAACCATTAGTGTCTTTTGAACCTGAAATTGAGAGAAGACTTAGGAAACTAAAGAGAGAATTTAGAGAAGAAGAAGCAAAATCTAGTTCCTCCTCTAGTATTCTAGAGTATGAAACTGAACTGAATATAGATGATATTATTCATAATGGGCCAAATAGGCTTAGAGAAAATGAAATACCAATGAATCCAGAAGATAATAAAAGTGTGAGGGAAATTAATCATTTGTATGTGAATTATGATCCTTATCATTTCTATACTGAAAAAGCTAATTTTGAGATTAAAGAAGCTTTGATTGCAACCTTACCTAAATTTCATAGTTTTATAGGAGAATGTCCACACAGGCACTTACAAACCATTTATATGATCTGTTCTTCAATAAAGCCTCTAATGACTGCACTGGATGACGTCTTAAGGAGGTGTTTCCATTTTATCTTGGAAGGGAAGGCTAAGGAGTGACTATACAATTTGTTGACCCATTTCTCCATTCTTACATGGGATTAGCTGAAGTCAATGTATCTTGAATAATTTTTTCTAGCTTCAAAGACCACCTGAATGAAGAAGGAGATCACTAATATTTTACAATAGGATGAAGAATTTTTACATGAGTATTGGATGAGGTTTTTTAACCTGTTGGCTCGATGCCCTCACCATAACATGACCAAGGCTAATTTAGTAAACATTTTCTTTGATGGTTTACTTCCTCATAATCAGGTTTCCTTGAATACTATAGCAAATGGATCCTTGAGAGATAAGACTCTATAAGCAAGTTGGGAGTTATTCTAGAAAATGGACAATGAAGACCATCAAACAGGGGATCCAAGGAGAATACCTATATCATCTTCAGGTAATTCAAAAGAGATCTTAGCAGAAATAGTAGCCCTGGGAAACAGAATGGAGAAGAGGATGAATTTGATTGAAAGAGAGCTGCATTCCATAAAACAAGTTAATGCAGTAAATACCTCATAAGCCTTGGTTTTAGGATGTGAATCATGTGGTTCTATGATGCATGCTACCAGTATATGTGACAGATAGTATGAAGAAGTGGCAGTAATGTATCAAGGGAGGGACAATCAATATCAGAAAAGAGACCCATACTCCAACACATACAACCCTGGTTGGAGACACCACCCAAATTTAGGTAGGGGTGATAGGCCAAATCAATTCTAAGGAGGTGGTGCTTCCTCAAGCAACTACTAAAACAATGCAAGGTCTATAGCTCTAACTCACCCAATGACCTTATTAATATCAAGTCCCGATGAGACTTCTTAATTGTTGAAGAGTATGGCTACGAAGATGAATAACATGGACGGTAGAATGACCAATATAGACAACAAGATCAAAGAGAATGACGGTCAATTCATCTCCATAGCTTCAATCCTTTAAAGTATGCAGAAGGATAATATTGATATGCAAAAGAAACTTAAGGAGTTAAGTTCCAAGAATGCAGATATTATAAGTCACTTAAATCAAGTCTCCAATACAGTGAGTGACATTCAAGGAAAGAGCAGTGGCAGCATACCATCAAATACTATCATCAATCCGAGGGCTCTAAATGCTATATCCCTCAGAAGTGCCAGGAAGGTGTATTTTAAGGAGAATAATACACCAGAATAGGATGTTAAAGAAGCTGAATTTTAGAAATAATCTCTATCATAGGTACAAATTAGGAAATTTAAAAGTGCTAAAGAATAGTAGCTTATGATAAAGATACAAGAGCTGTGAGAAGAAGCAGCAAGAGTACCAAGTCTAGCCTACAAAGGAAAGCAACCTAAGGAGAAGCTAGAGTCGAGTAAGCAAGGAGCCTCTATGCACAAAGGTAAGGAGGTAAGTATAAAAGATCTCCCTTTTCCTAACTCTTACTTTGTTGGAAAGAAAAAAAATGACCCTGATTTGTAAAAGATGCTTATACTCTATTCAACAAGTTAGAGATAAATGTCCCTTTGGTTAAGTTCCTCAAGAGAAACCCTAAATATGCAAAAAAATTTAAAGAACTATGTACTGATAAAAATAAGTTTAGGCCTCTTGAGAGAATCCAGGTGAGTACTAATATGTTATCACTATTTAAGGCTAAACTACCTATTAAGTGCCAAGACCCAGGATCCTACACAATCCCATGCACTATAGGAAATATTCCTATTAAGGGAGTGTTACTAGATCTAAGGGCAACCATTAATGTAATACCTTGGTCAGTATATCAAACCTTATGTATCAACAACCTTAGAGATACAAACATAGTTCTCCAATTAGCTGATAGGTCAATTAGGTAGCCTAAGGGAATCCTTGAGGATATTCTAGTATAGGTCAAGGACTTAGTGTTCCCAACTAATTTTTATGTTTTGAACATGTCTAATGAGTTAGTAAATGACAACACTCTAATCTTAGGCTGACCTTTCCTTTAAACTTCTAATACCATCATTAGTATGAAGCATAGTTCCATCATAATGAAAGTTGGAGAGCATGTAGTAACCTTCAACATGAATAAAGCAATAAAATTTCCTCCTGATAATTTTACTTTTACTGCTTTGAATGCCATTGATTATGCTATTGAAGAGACTAGGGATGATCATGAGCTGAGTTTACATGATAATGATAAAGATAACGCATTTGTAAAAGGTTTGTTCAGTGATCTTGTAGAATCCCAAGATGTTATAGAAGCTGGAAGTACAACAATTGAAGAAGGGTCAAATTTCTGTGACCCAAGGTCACGAAAAAGTGACCTCAACTTCACGACTAAATATCAATATGAGATCCACTGTGAAGATGAGTCATGACCAAATGACTTTAAGGTCATGACACAAAACTCTAGAGTCTATCAGTCGCGAGACAAAGATGAAGATGTCACGACTAAACATTAACCTGCTGAGGGAGAGCCCTTCTGCTCCCTAAAGTCATGACTAAAAGATCAACAGGTGACGATGTCAACTTCCAGAGACACGCCCTATCAACTGGAGTCACGACGAGAAGCTTAAAGGTCATGACTAGAAATACTAGATACAACCAGGAAACTCTAAACTCCTTCAATTCCGTGCTCCATTATTTTGGTTAAAGGGCCAATACTTTCTAACTCTTTTCAACCTCATTCTCATTCCAAAATTATATCTCATACCTTAAGGTTTTTAAACGATTTAATCTCTAATAATAATATAGGTATGTAAAAGAATGATCCTAAGTACATTACATTCGTAAACCAACCTCAGCTTGGAGTGTCATATCCCAATTTTTAAGCTTAGAAGCCCAGTATATAGTCTGAAAAAGGGATGCTACCAGACCTTATTGAGTAGATGACTCAATAAATAGAGAAAATTATGCTGATCAGTTTGATGCAACACAGAGTTTTGATATGAGGTCATGAAAGATTTATATTAATTTTTGAAGAGAAGGAAAATTAATACAGTATTCTCTAGACCTCAGAATCAGATGAAATGTGGCAGTAAAATCCTATAATTAATATAAGAATTTTTGAAACTGAAAGAATCCAAAAAGGAGTTCTGTAGAATTTACTATAAAATTTACAATAGATTAAAAGACCCGATAAATAGGTTTCAGGGGAATTTCTCAGGAATTGAGCCCATGAAGATAGGGGATCATACAGAGGGTCTAGAATGGCACCTTATAGGCCCAATGATATTTTCAGATAAGTATGTGGGCCATGGCTAATAAAGACCGAGAAAAATGAAGAATTACGAAAATGCCACTGTAAGTATGCCACTGTGTTGTGTCATTGAGTTAGAGTCAGATGAAGGGCATTATGATCATTTGACTATGGTTAGACAGTCAAGAAAGGGTATATTGATAGTTGACTAGGGTCAAGAGGTACTCTGGTAAGGTATGGAAAAATAATAGTGCTCCTATAAGTACTAAAGAAGCACTAAGGGCATTTTGGTAATTTACTAAGGATGTTTCTTGGGAACTGAGCCACTAGAGTGTTTGGGCTTGGTTAGAAACCCAAGATGACAATCCAAGGCCCAAAAATGTAGCCCAAGAGTAATGTGGGCCCAAGACGCATTAAAATATTATTTTAGTGCTTTTTCAATAAAGTAAAATGACCCGATCAAAGATAGAACTGGGTAAAGTGATCTAGAATCATGAATGGAGCCCACAAGGTACCACATGGCATGATTATAGTAAAAGAAAAAAAGTAAAGGACACAGGCATGATTACAATAAAAAAAGAAAAGTAAAGGACACATGGCATGATTAAATAAAAAGGAGAAAAAGCAAGAGGACACCTGACACAATTTCGATCGTGCATTAAAGGAAAAGACTCTGGAACTCTCTGGAGAGGCTGAGTCAGCTGGTGAGGTGTCCCAAGCACCCCACCATTACACCACATATTCCCTTGAGGTGTCCCTTGAGGTGTCCTAGATGATGTCATGAGTGGTGAGTCATTAAGGAGGGTGATGTCAGCATGATGATGCAGGCAAAGCTTCTTGAGGAAGCAAGCAATCTGAGCCATTCATCGCAAATCAATCTGGACCATTCATTCCACCTCCTCTAACCTATAAATAGGCCACTCCCCTCCCATTTCAAGGCATACCATGGATTTGGCAAGAGAAAGAAGAGAAAGAAGAGAGAAAGAGAGAAGGAAAGAAAAGAAGGAAAGAAAGGAAGGAGTTCTGGTGGAGCCAGGAGAAGTCTAAGGAGCTGAGAGACTGGGCAAAGCTTAGGAATGAGGTAAGAAATTTATCTAGTCCCTGATCTAATAAAGTAGAGGATTGCTCTTAGTAGTTAGAATAGAGAAATGTCTCTATTAATAAAGGTAGCTAAAGGTAGAAAGAAAGCCAGGGGAATGCGAGATTAAGAATATTACCACTAGTTAAGCATGAGTTAAGTAGAGCTGTACTGGATAATAATAAAGATATTATTATGCTATGTATAGGCTCTAACATATTAAATGAAGGAATCTTAGAGCAAAGTCTACGACCTAGAAGAAAAGCTACATGTCAGATAGTAAACTAATCCTAAACTTGTATGCATTGAATGTTATGCTTAATGTGCTATGGCTTTGTTGAATTGTGTTGAACATGTGCTTATGTATGAAGCTCTTTTCCTATAATTACTTTGGACAATGTATTTCATATGTAACATGGAAGCATGCACATTATGCAATGCTAACACTTTCACAAGCAAGCATAAGTATTCACATTAATGCATGCATTATTTAGTGCTGTTTGCTACTGAGATTTCCCCAGAAATCTCACCCCTTCCATATCAATACAATTCCAGCAGGTTTTCTCAAGATGGAGGAGATAAAGATGCATAAAGAAATGTTAATTGCTTAGCATGATTGATATGTGATTCATGTATGTATAATTGCTGGAAATTGTCACTCTGAACAGTAACTCGTGATAGAGGCAGTGACATTTGAGCTGTAATTATAAATAGCAAATGATTGAATAAATGTATTATATTTTTCCAGTAAATAGTAGACATACCAATCTTCTATTTGATATATAGAACGTCTTATTTGGATGTCTACACATAAAGATATGATTTATCAAAGTTGGGACCAGAATGCTGGAATCAGGGACAGGATGCTGGAGGAACAGTGATTTTGGAACGTTGACCAACATTGACCTGGTCAAGGAGTTGTCAACAAGTCATTTTTTCCTGAAGTATAATTATGTTAGCTTTGTGTATCAATTTGGTCAAGGAGTCTTCATTTTTATTTTTCTAGAATTAGTTATGATTTTTTGAAGTCAGGTCACTCCTCTGGAAGTTGCACAGTGAACAATACTCACTAAGAGTAAAATTCCAAATTGAGTAATTTGACTTTAACAGCCTTAGAAGTGGTTCCAGATGCTACCGTTTGGTCCCTAAGATGTAAGAAAATGAGTATGTTACATGGAGTGAGACTTGGGTAAGCAAATGATAAATTGGAAGAGCTACACAAGCTAAAGAAGAGCAACTACAGGGGATATATGAATTAGCAGAAGAAAAAAATTTCCAAGGCTGTTACTGCGAGATGCCAACCACAGTTGGGTAAGTTCAAGTTTAAAGAGAGAGAATTCAAAACAAACTTCGATGAGTCTCAGTATAAGGTACGCAATTGTGGAATGCTGAAGTGGAGAGAGGGTAGTGAGGAAAACCTTCCAATCTAACAGCCATCTCTCAAAGTTTTATGATTTTCCACCGCCGCCTTGAGGCCAGGTTGTCCCTTTCCTATCTCTTACCTTTTATAAATTTATATATGCTTGACATCTTAGTTTGGTTATTAGAAAGGGATAAACCAGTAGAAGTAGTAGTCAATTTTTCTACCTGATGTTTTAGTAGGATAGTTCCATTTTCTATTTATTTATGTTTATTCTAGGTGTCTTTCTATTTTGAACAAGAATCCATTACTGTCCCGTGTTGCTTAATCATTGATTGTTCTCTATGAAACTTACACACCCACATGCATGATCTTAGCTTACCCATCCTATTATCTCTGCCTTACTAGTATTGCTTTGCATGACCTGAATATGACTATGTGCTGAATTGTTAATTTGCATGGAGTGATTAAGCTACCTGTTGTTTTAAAGCTATATTTGGTTGACTTTGCAGAGTGATTGTGATTTTTTCTGCTTTAGTTCTATTGACAGTGAGGACACTATCAAGTTTAAGTATGGGGTAGATTTCTTTGCTTCTGTGCTACTCAATATGTGTTTTTACGCCACTCAATTTGACATTCTTCAAGTAATCCAAATCTTTCATCAAAAAATTTTTATTTTTGTTTTTAATGTGTGATGAATTGTTGAAAATTGGATCCCCATTTAAACTTTGTTGATAACTGGAAAAGTTTTAGCATAAAAATTGTTTTAGGACTTTGACAATTATCACTCCGTAGTCTTTAGGAAAAACGGTCGAGACATACTAGCTTTTAGGTCACGACTTGTAATGAAACTTTGTACTTGATATGCTTTCTGTGACTTACGGTCGTGACCTATATACATAGTGGTTGTGACAATAACTCTCTATTGATTTGAGTCGTGACATGAGTACCTACTTGATTACGACTGTTCCTCTCTATGTGTTTACATCGCGAAAGATACATCCGTGGATGGGACTAAATGTTTGAGCATGCACTCCTATGACAAGTGGTCATAACCTTCACTGTTCTACATCATGACCTATATTTGAAAAATGTCCAATTACCTTCTCTTTGCCTTATGTAAAGCTATATAGAAGGATCCCTTTTGAACTATTGAGATTCTTTCACAAATGATTCATTGTTCCCTTATTTCAAAACCTTTTTAACTCCTAGAAACTACCGCCTCACTTGAATTATTTTTGGAAAACCTTGAAAATTGAATTTGAAAACACATAAGCTTTCGCTGTTACATTTGGATTATCACATTGTTCTAAGTGATTACTTAGAAACTTTTAAATCATCGTTCAGAGGTTTTCAGTTGTGATAAATGTTTTAATGCCTAGTGAATAATGAACATTGTTTGAGACTTTAACTTATGAGAAACCTAGATCAAAACCTTTGTTGGGAGGATTCTCGGCCTTAAATCCTATATTGAGTGATTACTCAATTGGTTTATATCCTCTAGAACTTGTCTTGACTCTAAGTTTAGAATTACTTGCCCATTTATGAATTGAACATGATAGAGGCATTTTTTGTAAACCCTTTTATACCAAATACAAGCCTATTACATATTACATCCTTAGTCACCCCTTTTGAGCCCATCCTTTTTCTTTCTATCACCCTTATAGAAAGTCATATGTGCATAAACATCATTTTAAAATAAAATTTTTGTTCATGTCAAAAATTCATTATTGTTGTGTTATTGTGCTACAGCTTCCGTAAATGAGGTGCCAAATAAATGAAGAAGAGAAAAGAAGCATATTGCACTAAAAAAGCATAGAGAAATTGCAAGAAAAAGAAAACAAAAAGAAAAGATAAGAGACGAGGGCACCATTATCAATTCTTATTAGCACAATTACCGCAGCTACATCCCTAGAGACATGAATTCATGCTACATAGTCATTGTTGAATGCATATAATACTTTCTATTCTTCATATTTCATTCCATGTGGCCCATCTCCATCATTTTAACCCTAAAATACCTCTTGATTCTTTGCATAAGTGTTATATAGTTAATGAGATTTAGTGCCATTACAAGCATATGGTAGGGTGTTCTCCAATTTGAATGAGTGAAAGAACCCTAACAATGAGAGGAAATAGAGAGCTAAACACTTACACCCTTGAGAGAATATATTGCGCTCATATAGTTGAAGTTGATTTCACTTAGTAGTTGATTACATGGCATTGCTCACATGATCACCCTTGTGTTCCCAAAAGACGACAAATTATTTGTTTTCAAGGTACAATATGGATTATGTTGTTATCTTGAATTTAACAGTGTTATTCTAGGTGTGATTCATTTCTTTGTCTAGGAGTACAAATGTTCAATTATAGGGGAATTGATAAGACACATTTTGTATATGGTTTCTGTGACATTTTTAAGAGCTTTATAACAACTTTACCATTATTTTATGGCTTAACTTGTACTTTTGTGGCAATACATGATTGTACGTGGCTATATGCTAATTTAAGGATAAAATGGTAAATTAACTGTTCCAAACTACATATATTCTATTATTTACTGATTTGGACTTTTACAATGAGCTTTTATGTTAGATTGTAGGTATTTTGGAAGAGAGCAAGGACCAGAAAAGAAATCAAAAGTCAATGAAAGGAAATCATGCTCCAGCATCTTTTAGTTATGACTAAAGAGTCCTTCGGTCGTGACCTTGATTCTTCTGGAAGTCTCTTTGTGTTTATAGGTAGTGACCAAAACATGGACCTCATCGCGACTAAAATATGAAATCACTGAAATTGTACATTTTGAATTAGGTTATATAAAAACAAAAGGGGAGGAAGGCTACCGTCTAGAAAGGAGGCTAGTTTTTGACATGATTAGGCTAAAAAGTAGTACTCTAGTGTTATTCGATCGCCTTCTTGACCTCTTCTATCATTCTACATCTTTCCCTAGATTTCTCCACATCTCTACACCACCAATCTACCATCTTTCCATTGTTTCTTCATGTCATCTCAATTGAATAGCGATTGTAGTAAAGTAAGAGTCACGAGAGGCTAAACCTTTAGCCTCTTGGTGATGAATTAGATACCTTGAGCTCATGGACTCAAACGTGGAGTTTCTACTATTCTAATCTGCATATTCTTATGCTATGATTGCTACTAGATCTAGGATTTTCATTTTATAAGTAAGTTTTGAATATCAATTGATCATTCTCATATTAAACTTTGTAATTGAATTCAGATGATATGAACATTTACTTTTAATAGAATATTTTAGCTTCAATTTTAAGAGAGTTAGGTTATTATTAGCAATAGTTGTTAATTAATTCAATTGCTCAAAATCTAGGGTTTTCAATCGATGACCATTCGAGGGCATTTTCATCATCTAAATTCAATTTACACACTAAGTGGTTTATGGCAATTCACTAATAGTTCTTAAACTAGCTTTGATCAAAGGGGTTTAAGGAAAATTAGGGTTCTAGACTCAATCGATCGATTGAGGTTTTCTTTGAGACTTAGTGACTTCAAAACTCCAATTTTAACGTGAAAGCAAGGATAGATACTTTTTCATCATCAAGAGTCTTTCATAACATATTTCTCAACAAATCAACTCGTTTTCATCTTAATAAAAATTCTAAAAAAATATTTATCTTTCTGCACCCTACTTTCATTGCATCAATCTCTAAGACCCCAAAACTATTTTATCCCTTCTTAGTTTTTTCATTGATTTTGACATCCAATCTACTAAGTTTTCACATAAAAGGCTCCTTGAGAATAACGATAGGGTTATGCCCTATACTATATTATATTGGGTGCAATAAACTTTATTTTGATTTATCATACCATGACAATCTGCCCTCATCAGTATGCTAACCAATATAACTTGTAAAATGATATGGACATGTAAATGTCAAGTTCTCCCTTTCTTGAATGAAATTAGCCTTGATGAATAATGTCTCTCTTTGAAAAATGCAATTTCAATATGATTTTTCCAAAATATGAATCTTTTGAAAAATTAATTTCATGAAATATGGAAGACCAACTTATTGGAGAAAAATATTTTTGTAACAAAATACATTGGATAACATGTTGAAAACCAATGTTAACATGTTTGGAAATTTTGTAAGAGCAAGAGTCAGATAGGATATCAAAAGTGAAAACTCAAAGCCTTTGCTCATATTCAAATGATGGTTGAATAATAAAACACAATAACTCTTTAGTCTAAATGACCAGAGTTATGTGTATATTCCAGTGGATAAACATTTGAAACATAAGGCTATGATGTTCTAGAATAATTCTAAATAAAAAGACTTGAACAATGAATTGTTTAGCTACTTTGAAGAAAAAGTGTTCAAGTATATGATAGTACATTTGAGAACAATAATGACTATGTCAAATGGATTTGGAACATGTTTTAAATTTTCTAATAAGAGTATTAATCTCCAATACTGATGCTTACTCATTTCAAAACAAAATTTCAAATTATTTATGTGCATCAAGTGATACAGGGATTTAAAATCTCATTTTCACCTTTGAAATCATAAATATGCACATTTATAAATCAAGTTATATTTATGAATTGAAATTCTCAAAAACAATATTTTGAAAACTCAAATATGTATAGGTTTATTTTATTTAGAAATACGAAAAACATATTAGCATATTGAAATATTGATTTCTAAAGGAATGCGATAAGGAATAAATATTCAATAATCCAATATAGAATTCAATTAAGCAATATAAAGTGGTAAGGATTAGATTTAACCATATTTCCTCTTGTCCTTGTCGCAGCTCACTTGATTTGGGGAATTAATGTTGTACTTTTCTTTAGCACCAAAATTCAAGCTTTATTGGTTCATCAAGATTTGAATTACTTTCTTTGAATTCCATAGATGAACCTTTTAATTAGATTTTCTTAGGTGCATGGAGGATTGCTTTTACAAAACCATTGTATTTTTTAATATCTTCTCAGTGATGCTTGCAATAGTCTCTCAGCGGATGTAGACTTTGATGCTTGAGAGATCCTCCTTATCTTATTCTCCTCAAGACAATTGTATAGTACAGTGTGATAGCCCATTTTTGAGGTAGAATGTGTTTCTTGGGCCTTTCTCCAATGCTTCTTAAAAACTGACTTTGAAGCGCAGCAATAGATTCTCCTCAATTTCTCTCAGATGATATGAATTTCACTAATGTATGAAATTTCTTGGAAGTCCTTCTGAAATCAAGAGTAAAATTTACTAATATCTACATAACTTATAAGGACATATGGTGTAGATGAATGCATTTTCTACACCGGTTATGTAAATGTCAGCTGTAGTTTAATGAATTGTTTATACACCTGCTAGTTTCTTTGTCCAATTTAAATATAATTTTAAAAAAATGACCCCTTCCATGTTTCATTAACCTCATCCCCTAAAGCTTCATGGATAAACTGCCTAAATATATGACTCAAAGAGACAGCAGCATAGACAGAGTTCAAGATGGCAAAGACAGATCGTTAATTGCTCATTATATTATTCATTTATTAAAATTCAATAAAATGTACAACAGTCTGAACAGAAAAATAAAAATATGTATTCAATTAATGATAAATCCTATCGAGAAAGAATGAATTGAACAAAAAACTCAACCCAAAGATTGCACAGGTCCTCAATATCTTATTTAGAAAATAGGTCAAGTTGATCAAACATATAAATCATCAAATTAAAATAAAAGAAATTAAGGCATTACTAATATATATTAAATTGATAAGAAATATTAAAATCATTAAAAATATAATTTACCTTCTTAGTTAGGTTAGTCTTATTTGACAAGATGATATTGATCATGTATCTAACCTGTAAAAGTCACAAAAGTTGCTTTCTTTAGGTTGCCTTCAACTCTATAATATTAACATGAACAAAATTATCTATCATTAGCAAAAACTGTAGAGCATAAGACTTAATACTTTTATTACCTTCAGTGTGATCCATTCAGGGTCCCTCATGTCATATCCCCAATTTTCTCACCTGATGTAACTATAAAGTTTATGTGAAATAGATATGAGAATCTTGGCACAAACTGGATCAGATTAAGAAAGGAAAGGAAGGGATTATGAACTAAAGAAGTTTTAGGGACCAAAACGCAAATTAGAAAAGGTTGGAGGCAAAAAGTTAAAGTAAAAATAAAAGTTGGCCAAAAGTGGTAATTTCTAAAAGTTAAGGGACTTAAATGTAATTAAGTAAAAAGTTCAAGGGCAAAATTGTAATTATAGAAAGATTAGCCTAGAAAGGGTTATAATTTCTTGGAAGCTTTTCAGTCCCACATTCCATCAGTAAATAGAGGAAGTTACGCGAGTTGATCTGGCTTGATAAAGAAATTTTATTAGGGCTCTAGACAGCAGAAAATTATCTAAAAGTCTAAAAGTTATTGAATTTTTATCATATTCCATGGATATTAGATATAAGTGGGGGAATTACATGAAAGTGTACCCTACAGTGTCAGATCTTATGAATCTGACAGAACCCCAGAAGAAGTCCTGTACAAAAAGTTATTCCCATAACAGTGAATTTTGACGGGAGTTTAAAGTCACCTGTGTCCAATAATGGAACTTATAAGTAAATAAGCTTGGATAGAATGAACTCAGATGGTCTAATGTATGTTCCTATGATGACATCAAGGAGGGCCCAAAACCTAGGGTACCAGTTTATCAGTAAAAGGAGCTAGCGTCCAGGAAAAGTATGAAATTACGAAAATACCCATGGATACTCATATTGTACTTGTGATGGATGGTGGGCATTTTGGTCAGTTGGGACAGGATAAAAATATTCCACATAGTATAAATATGATTAGTTGAGCTAGTATATGACCTAAGGTAGTACAAAGAGGGGTGAAATGACAATTATACCCTTAGGGTCAATAGAGTATAAGAAAGGACACCAAGGGCATTTTGGTCATTTCTCAAGGGATTGATGGTAGATAAATACTCAACCTAACATTGTCAATGGTATGAGAAGCCTAGACATTGATTTCCAGGATAGAATACATATCCTTGTATATTATAAAAAATTAGGAATAGAACACAGTCCGTTGTTGTAAAACTTCTCCGATCGGTACTGGATTAGACTGAAATTTTTCCTAAAGCTTCCTTACATGGAAATCACACCACATACCCCTATTAGGTGTCCCATTAGCTGTCCCACATGATATCATAATTATTCTTTTTAGAAAAAGTTAAATTTAAGATTCAATGTGAGCCCTTAGATCAACTAGTAACCAAATTAATCTTGGCCATCCATTTCAACCCAAATTTCTCTATAAATACCCCCTATTCAGATCATTCAGTGTGCATGATGAAACATAGGTAAACCCTTGCAAAAATTTCCATTCAACCAAGAAAGAAGCACATAAAGTGAAGCAACAATCAAGGTAATCATCTCGCTTGATGTTGAACTTTGTTCTAGTAAGCTAGCTCATTGTTTTAAGGGGTTTTTATGCTATATTTCCATCATAGTTTCTACTGGAAGTGATGCGCATATATGTTTAAAATATGAATTTTATGTTATGGATAGTTTAGACTGTTGGAAATCGTGCCCTAGGGGCCAATCATTGTCTTATGAACATTATTGATTTATGAATTTATTAATTGAGTTATCATATTATTTGCATGTTTACTATGATGACCATCCTTGGATAATTCATGATATTATCCTAAATGTCCCTAGTCGATCATCTATGTGGGAGCACAGATGAAATAAGACCAGTATGATTTTGAAGATGTATAGAGATATAAATCAAAGTCATAAGCACATGTAAGAGTACAGGGTGTTGGACCGACCCGCTATGAGAGAACTGCATGGGTAACGTCATAAGCTTCTCTCATATACAAACCATGTCAATATGCCCTTTGACCTGAGATCATCATGGATTCCTACATGACAAAACGCTCAGCTTTGACCTAGTCAAAAGTCACTTTTGACCGAGTGATCATAAAGACTATGTTCGGGCTTAGTGGTTTTTCATGCGGAGGAATGTGAATGGTCAAGATGGAATTTGTCCCTCACATTCGTGGAGAGATATTACTGGGCCCCTCGATGAGTGAGTCTGAGAAATGTATGGCCATACTGTAATGGAAAGGTAGTTCCATCTCTATAGTCAGACTACTCAGGGATCGAGAAAGTAACGGTCGGGAATAGGAGGATGACATTATCCATGCCTCATCCATGACCAAAATATCGCGTGACAGAAGGGACATGATATGGTTGTATAAAAGGTTACATCGTTTATCGATCCTCATATGATTTGGGTAGTTGTTATGTCTTGCTAGAGACCGCTTGCGACTTGTGGGCTAGTATAGCAAATGGCCCACTGCCAACTTCATATGGGCCTACAGGGTCGCACACAAAATAGCCCAACGCGAGCTATGATGTCCAGATTCATTGAATCTAAGACATGTCCAGATTCAATGAAAGATCCAGGTGAATGTATATATATTTATTTATATTTATATTCGTATATATATAAATTCGTATATATATATATATATTATATATATGAGATATATGAGATTTAATTTATAAGGATAAATTAAATCCCTATCACGTTTGAATTCGAAATTCAAATTGATAGGATATCTCATATAAGAGATATTTATAAGATTTAATTTATAAGGATAAATTAAATCTCTATCACGTTTGAAATTCGAAATTCAAATTGATAGGATATCTCATATAAGAGATATTTATAAGATTTAATTTATAAGGATAAATTAAATCTCTATCACGTTTGAAATTCGAAATTTAAATTGATAGGATATCTCAAATTTGATTTATGGGAATAAATCAAATATAACTCAGTCTCATCTTTATTTAAAGTTAAATAAATAAGTAATTAAATCTGTGGGACGGATTTAATATTATTTTATTTAATTAGTTTCTTATAAAATTATGCAATATATGATATTGTATCAATTCGGAATTAATATAAGATTAATTCCAAAATCCAATTAGGTCAAGTGTAAAAAACGCATAGCATCCTCTATATCTGATTGGAGGAGCTACGTTTGAAAATAACACAGAACACAAAAGGCCGAACGGAATCTGCAAAAGGTTTGCAGACAAGAAACTGCCAAAATAGAGACGGAGACTTGTGAAAGCCTTGGAGGGACAGGAGACGCTAGCACGTCGTTCGTGGTTGGAACGCTGTTCGTGTGGATACCAGTAGAGGAAGCCGACCTGAGGCGTCGACTTCTTGTGATCGGAAAGAGACCACCGTCCGCGGAGAGAATCTGTGAAGGTCGCTGAGGAACACTCCGTCGATTTCTTGCGATCAGAAAGAGATCACCACCCACGTAGAGAAGCTGTGAAATTCGCTGAGCAACACTAAGGGTAATGATTCTTTCCACTTGACTTAAACACATACGGCAGATCCTGGCAAGGAATGGAAAATTTTTAAAATTTATTTCCGCTGCGTGTCTTCCAATTCCTTACATAGACAAGCTTCAACAAGCTAGGATCAAGTGGTATAAGCTTGGGAATTCAAGTATGTTTGAATTTAGGGTTTTGTGTTCTTGCTGGTACTGTGCGTGACACTGTTCATATGATGGAATTTCATGATTTTGATGCTTCCAATGAGTTTAAAATGGAAAATTGTGTGGGGATAAAGTAGGAGAATAAAAATTGGAAGCATTGGAATCAAAATATGAATTTTTGGGAATCAATGGCTTCACTTCGGTTTGGTACTGTAGCTACTGAAGTGTTTTGATTTTAGAAATTCTAGTTTCATATTTGGATTCTACATAAAAAATTATGTGAAAATGAACCATGAGAATTTATTTTGGAAAGATGGAAGTAAGAAACATAAAGTTTAGAAAGAAAGGGAGCCAGTGAAAACCTAGTCTTGGTTTTAGGCTCAAGTTGAGTTGTAACTTGATATTATTTTGTAATGGCTAGGTTTTGATATTTGTGGAGGAAGGAAATCATCCCAAGAAGGTATTGACCAAGATAGCTAAGAGGTAGCAAGGATACCTAACTATATTTCATGTTTGCTTAATTGTTTGCTTGCTTGTTGATTATGGTATTTGGTTAAACTTGAGCTTATGTCATCATGTTATGATGAAGTATGAATGATTGCAACTCCTTGCAAGTCATTTCATGGCAATATTCATGTTAGAGTTTGCTTATGTACCATTATGAAGTAGCTCCCATCTCATGATAACATGTTAAGCATCCAATTATTCATGCATGATATTATAGTTTGTATAACTTGCTATTGGGATTTCCATTAAATCTCATTCCTTGCACACGCATAACTATGTTTTAGGTGCTAGATCCTCTCAAGGGAAGAGATTAAATGTTGATGATTAAGTTTGTATAATAAGTTACATGACTTACATGACACTATGGGATGATATGCTAGTATGCATGGTGTATGTTTCTATAACCCTGTTATAAGGTCACAATGATGTGATGATGTTTATGATGCTTAAATCAAAGAGTTTTAATCTAAAATTTGGCATGATTATAGTTAATATAAATATATTTAAATAAACACCAAGAACTCCTCATTTTGTTGTGAATTCGAATTGTTATGACTTTTCTAAGTTGAAGTTAAAATCTGGACTTGAGATGAAGTAAGCGTTTAGAGGTAGCAACGTTCACGCAATGATTTTATATAGCAAATGAACAGGTTTCTCTATCAAATTTTATGAGCTTAAATAACACATACATATATTCAAATCCATAGGTAATATGGTTCATTTGGATCAGTAACCAAAGAGAAATGAATTCTTGAAGATAAGGCAGAGAAGCTAGAACTTCCAGATTTTACCAAATGAACAGTATTTTTCAATGATTAAACTAATTTCATTAAGATAATGGAACCTTATTTTTATATTTTTCCCTCAAGTTTCAATAAAATATATTTCATTAGAAATTTGAACCAACTCATTTTTATTTTTCTACAATTACTTATGATTTTTCAAAATAGGGTACATGTTCTAGAATTATCAAATGAACAGTAAAAGTGAACAGTATCCAAGAGTAATTCTTTTAGAAATAAATGATTTCAAAGCAAATGATTATAAAATTGGTTCCAATCACTTCTAATGGAGTATAATTGAGGTTAAAAGTAAGGATGTGACACCTCACCGAGTTGACATGCTTAAAACCCCTTGCAATTGCAAATGTCTTCATAGTCCTATGACCAAAGTTATGAAGTTAGTAACTCATTTCTTATAAAAACCATATTTGTTACAAAAACCATTGTTCTATATAGAAGAAAACTCATGTGTTCATAATTTTCTTGGCATCAACCGATGGCTTGTAATAGAGAGAGCATAAGAAGAAAACTTTATAAGTGTGCTTGCATAGTTTGATCAATTGCCACTGATTGATGTAGAAATTAATTAAACAATAATGAGTATTATCATTAAGCAAATACAAAACTAGTATGAAATAAAATAAAGTATTATTATTCTTACTCCTGCATATATGGTACGAAGAAATAATCAATATCGGTTTCACCAAGACTCCTTGAAATGTTTTAAAATCTTAAAGATAGGGAGGTCCCTTTTGCATAAATCTGAATAGGCATAGGAATCTGAACTTACCTTGTTTGCCCTTAGAAACCAACTCAGCTTGCATGTACCTACAGTTAATGTAAACACGATGTTAGTTAATACAAACATTCAGCTTCATGAATTTTGTATTACATATATTTACATTTAAATTAGACTTACATCATAAACACTTGGATGCACCTGGAGGTCAATAAAGGTCAGTGCCCCAAAGTCACCCACAACTGAATCCACATGGAACATTTTGTCATATGGCAATAGGATCACACATTGCATGGCACTCAAAGTGGGAGGTATGGGAAGTTCACTTGGGGATGACGTGACTTGATTCAAAACAAGATGCTTTGGCTATAATATGAAAGTCCCCTTTGCCTAACTCACTATCTTTGTCATATTCCCAATTTTCTTGCCTGATGTTATTGTACAATTTATATGAAATGGACATGAGATTCTTAGAATAAATTGTATCAGATTGAGATAGGAAAAAAAGGGATTATTCACTAAAGAAAGTACAGGGACCTAAATGCAAATTGGAAAAGGTTGGAGGTAAAAAGTGAAAGTAGAAATAAAGGACGGACCTAAATGCAAATAGTAAAAAGTTTATGGAGCTAAATGTAATTAAGCAAAAGGTCAGGGACCTAAATGTAATTATGAGAAAGTTGAACTAAAAACGCTAAAAAATGCCCAGAATCATATCAAACCCAAATTTTATCAGTAGATAGACAACAATATTTCAGTCAGTTTAATGTGACACATAATTTTGATTTGAGGTCCCAATTAATCGATATAAATTCTTGAAGTCAGAAGGAATTATTATAGTATTTTTCAGATTTTAGAATCAGATGAACCTTATGATAAATTCCTATATTTCATATAAGAATTTATAAAACTGACAGAGTTAGAAAAGGAATCCTGTAGAATTCTTATAGGATTTTATAGTGGAATAAAATACCCAATAAATATGGTCAGAAGAGATTTATTGGGATTTGAACCATAAAGGCAATGTGTAAAATCCTCATTTTCTTATGTCTTAGGGACCAAATGGTAGCATCTGGAACCACTTCTAAGGTTATTGAAGTCAAATTACACAATTCTGAAATTTTACTCTCCCGAGTACTGTTCACTGTGTAAATTCTAAAGGAGTGACCTGATTTTGAAAAATCATAACTAATTCTAGAAAAATTGCAATGAATTGGTTCAAATTTCTAAACAAAGCTAACTTAATTTTATTTTAGAAAAAAATAACTCATTGACCACGCCTTGAACAGGTCAATGTTGGTCAACGTTCCAATTTTACTGTTCATCCAATATCCTTCCCCTGATTCCAACATTTCTGGTCCCAAATTTGAAAAATCATATCTCCATGTGTAGACATACAAATGAGATGTTCTATATGTCAAGTTGAAGCTTGGTATGTCTACTATTTACTGGTAAATATCATACATTTATTCAATCATTTACTATTTATAATTACAGCTCAAATGTCACTGCCTGACCACGAGTTACTGTTCACAGTGACAATTTATAGCAATTATACATACATGAATCATATATCAATTATGCTAAATAATTAACGTCTCTTCATGTATCTTTATCTCCTCTATCTTGAGAATACTTGCTATGATTGGATTGATATGGAAGGGGTGAGATTTCTGGGGAAATCTCAGTAGCAAACAGAAACCATACAATGTATGCAACTATATGCTTGATGTTACTATGTATGTACTTAATGATCATGCTTGCATAATGATAACATAAATGCTTCCATGTTCCTTAATTATAACATATAGCCATAGCATAAAAAGAAATAGAGCATTACTTAATCATGCATGCTTCACATCAGCAAAGTAAGTAAACATCCCATAAAACATCCAAGCAATATAAGCATACAGGTAGGTAAGTTTACTACCTGGTGTGGAGCCTTTCCTCTAGTCCTTAACCTTTGCTCTAAGGTTCCTTCTTTTCATAGGTCATAACCTTATTCCTAAGCTAGCCAAATCCCTAAGCTCCTTGGACTGCTCCTAACTCCACCAGAACTCCTTCCTTTCTTTATTTTCCTTCTCTCTTGTTTCTTGCTCTTGGATATGGGAATGAAGTGAGGGGGAGTGGGGTATTTATAGTTGAGTGGAGGTGGAATGGATGGTCTAGATTGAATCGCGATGAATGGCTTAGATTGCTTAGTTTTTTCAAGAAGTTTTGCCTGCATTATCATGATGACATCATCATCCTAGATGACTCATCAAAGTAACATCATCCATGGGATACCTCACATGCTAGGTGGCACAATGGTGGGACCCTTAGAACACATCACCAGCTGTGTAACATCCTTACTTTTATACATCTTAGGGACTATTCAGTAGCATTTAGAACCACTTACAAGACCTTGGAAGTCCATTAGCCAAATCTGGAATTTTACTCTTTCTCGGTTTACTGTTCATATGGTATTCCAGATTACGCAACGAACTTCGAAAAATCATAATTAATTTTAGAAAACTCAAAATGAAGTGGTTCAAAAAGTTAAATGAACATAACATCTTGAAGTTTAATGGAAAAATAATTTCTTGACCACATGATTATCCAATTGATACAGTTTATTCGTTGAAGTTTATTGTTCATTTGGTCAAAAACTCTGGAAACAGATTCTGGTCCCTTACTTTGGAAAATCATTTCTCTTGATATACACATCCAAATGAAACGTTCTGCCTATGAACTTAAAGATATGGATGTGTACTACATGCTCATAAAATTTCGTGAACTAATTCCTTCATTTGCTAGGTCAAACTGAAGCCACAACAAAACTGCTTCAGGACCTACATTTTTACCATTTCAGTTTCTTTTCTTTCATTTCCGATAATTGTTTCAGCATGCACAAGCCATTAAATAAGCTTCTTAACATTCATATACATCATGTACATATGCCATAAGTATTACAATAGTTTCATCACATAAATGGACACCTTACATGGCATTTACATACATAGACAATTTATAGTATATGCTAAAATCTCAATACTTCACTTCCTCTCTTCCATTCTTTAGCTCTTCTCCATGCATACCTTTTCTTCATGCTTGACCTAAATTAGTTGGTTATGGGAGAGTGAGATTCTAGGGAATCTCAGTAGCAAACATTACCACTTAAATATGCAAGATGGATGCTAATGCATGATATGTAATTTCATTAACTTTCTTTGATTAGTGACATGCCTTCATGCTATATACTTTTACATAAAGTGCATGGCCATGGAAACATGTTATTCACAATACATTCAACATCATTTATCATGTCACAACATCATTCAAATAACATATACATGTCAACACATAAGCATACTACATCAAGCACATAAAGAGGTAAGTTCACTACCTTGCACTTAAGCTTTTCTCTTTACCTTTAGCCCTTGCTCCCTAGCTTTCCAACTATGAAGCCTTTATGTCCATCACTTCCCAACATCTTCTTGGATGTTTCATGGTCCTAAACATATTCATATTCATCACATAACTCATTAGGACTCATGAATTCCAACCATGTTCAAGACTAACTTTGTTACCCTCTTTACATAACTTTCCCTAATCTTCACTAATCCACTTGGCTCTTGAATCAATTGATGTCTTGACTTTACCCTACATAATTTCATCTTTTGAACTCATTTATGAGCTTAAAATCATGAAATTCCAGCTCCTTCATAGCCTGCTGTACAGAACTGAACATAAGCATACAATTCTTTCAAAAATTCTCATTTTGATTCTAATGCTTCCCATACTTGTTTCTCCACTTTACCCCACACAACTTTTCATTTTAAAACCATTGGAACCATCAAAATCATGAAATTCTAATCACTGTTCATGCGAGTGAACAGTAACCGTAAGGAATCTCAAAGACTACAACCTTGAGATTTTAATGTTTCCAAGGTTCAAAACCTTTCCAATCCTACACAAAATCATCATACAAACTTAATGGAAGCATTAAATCATTGAAATTCCATTTCCTTCCCTCATGAACAGTGCAGACCGAACAGGGCACACCATGGCAAAGTCAAGAATATCAATTTGATTCAACCACCAATCTCTTAACTAGCTTGTTTAAGCATCAATCATAAGTTTCTAACTTTAATTTCTTCTTTCCCCTTTCATCTATGGATTTTGGACAGCACCTCCCCTTAGAGAAAACTCAACTTTTCCCCATGAAAACCCTAAGTTCAAGCTCCCAAATCAAAGGAGAATAAGCTAGGAAAGATTGCTTACCTTTAATCTCTAGCTTGCTTGAACTTTGGAACCTTGAATCTTCTTTGTCTTGGCTTGAGTTTTCATTTTGCAAGAGTTTCCCCAAGGGTCCATGAGCTTACGGTTTGGTTGCAGATTGGAGGGGTATTTATAGCCAAAATCTAAGAAAAATGAATGGCCAAGATTGATTTGGTTACTATTTGATCTAAAGGCCCACATTTAATCTTGGATTTAACTTTTTCATAAAATAATAATTATGACATCATGTGGGACAGCTCATGGGATACCTCAAGGGGTTATGTGGCGTGCTCATAGTGTAAGGAACCTTCTAGAGAAATTTCAGTCTAATCCAGTACCGATCAGTGCAGTTTCACAGCAACCAGACTGTTTTATGTTCCTAATTTTTTTTATAATATACCAAGATATGTATTATGTCCTAGAAATCAATGTCTAGGCTTCTCACACCATTGACATACTTGTACTGGCCACAACTTAATTACAGATCCCTTGGGAAATGACCAAAATACCCTTGGTGTCCTTTCTTGCACTATATTGACCCTAAGGGCATAATTATCATTTCACCCCTTTTTGTATTGCCTCAGGGCATATATTGGCTCAACTAATCATGTGTATACCATGTGCCACGTTTTTATCCTGTCCCATATGACAAAAATGCCCTTCATCCATCTCTGGTACAATCTGGGCATCCAGGGGCATTTTCATAATTTTGCACTTTTTCTGGCACTGGCCCCTTCTACTGATAGACTAGTACCCTAGGTTTTGGGCCTTCCTTGGCGTCATTATGGGCCTATATATGAGGTCATCTAATCTCATTCTATCCAGGCTTATATACCGATAAGTTCCATTATCGGATCACGGGTGTTATAAAACTCCCGTCAAAATTCACTAATATGTGAATAACTTTTTATACATAACTTCTTATAGAGTTCTGTCAGATTCATAACATCTGACACTGTAGGGCACACTTTCCTATAATTCCCCCACATATATCTGATGTCCATAGAATCTGATAAAAAATTAGATAACTTTTAGACTATCAGATAATTTTCTGCTATCTGGAGCCCTAATAAAATTTCTATATCATGCCAGATTACCCAGCATGACTTCCTCTATTTACTGATGGAATATGGGACTGAAATACTTACAGGCAGTTCTAAGCCTTTTCTGGCTGAACTTTTCCATAATTATATTTATGTCCCTGAATTTTTGCTTAATTATATTTAGGTCCCTAAACTTTTGGAAATTACCACTTTTGGCCCAACATTTATTTCTACTTTAACTTTTGGCTTTTAAACTTTTTCAATTTTCGTTTAGGTCCCTTTCTTCCTTCAAGACTCATTTAACCTTTATCATTTCTTCTGATCTTTGTCATAATCCTTCCTAAACCTCTTTCCACTATCAGTACTATACAGATAGGGAAAAATTAGGATATGACAAGCTGACTCAGCATT
This sequence comes from Leucaena leucocephala, assembly GCA_037074615.1. NCBI lineage: Eukaryota > Viridiplantae > Streptophyta > Magnoliopsida > Fabales > Fabaceae > Leucaena > Leucaena leucocephala. Next base: position 16,903,999 of record CM073515.1, on the reverse strand, counting down.
TATAGAGAATTCCAGAGTCTTTTCTTGGAATGAACGGCTGAGATTGTGCCACGTGTCCTTTGCTTTTTCTCTTTTTTCTAAACTCATGACATGTGTCATTAACTTTTCTTCTTTTCCTAGAATCATGCCATGTGGCACCTTGTGGATCCCATGAGTACACCTTTCATGACACCTCATGGTAAAGCTTTATCTGATCACTTTTCTCAGTTCTATCATTAACTGGGTAACTTTACTTTATTGAAAGATTACTAAAATATTATTTTAATGTCACTTAAACCCCACAATCACTGGGCCACATTTTTTGACCCTTGGAATATCATCTTGGGTTTTTAACCGAGCCCAAGTACTCTGGTGGCTCGATTCCCAATAAATACCTTTAGTAAATTACTAAAATGCCCGTAGGGACTTTCACTATTTACAATTTAGTCCTTGAACTCTCATTATTTGTATTTTAATCCCTAAAAATATTTGTATACTTCTGGGACTTCTACTTAATAGGGCCTGGTAGCATCCCTTTTTCAGGAAAATCTAGGCTTTTAAGCCCAAAAATTGGGATATGACACAATGAGCCCATACCAAGGCCCAAATGTCATATCCAAATCCATTTCCACCCAAATTTATCTATAAATACCCCCTAAATTCAGACCTTATTTGGCAGCCCTTGGAACCATAGGAAAATTCTTGCAAAATTTCTATTTAACCAAGAAAGAAGCACTCAACTTGAAGCAATAAGCAAGGTAATCATCTTCCTTGTTCTTGACCTTTGTTCTAGCAAGCTAGCTCTTCATTTTAAGGGATTTTTGTACCATATTTCCCTTGTGATCTGTCATATCCCCAATTTTTTGACCTGATATACCTGTACAGTTTATCTGCAGTGGATATAAGATTCTTGGAATAAACTGTATCAGATTATGAAAGGAAAGGGAAGGATTAATAACTAAGGAAAGAATAGGGACCAAAATAAAAATTTAAAAGTTTGAAGGTGAAAAGTGAAAGTAGAAGAAAAAGGAGGGACCTAAATGCAATTAATGAAAAGTTCAGGGACTAAAGTGCAATTATTCAAAAGTTAAGGGACCTAAATGTAAATATGGAAAAGTTGAGACAAAACAGGCCAAAAATGCCCGAAATTAGATCAGACCCAAATTTTACCAGTAGATAGAAAAAAATATTCCGGTTAGTTTAACGCAATACAGAATTTTGATTTGAGGTCCTGATTAATTGATATAAATTTCTGAAGTCGGAAGGAATTATTACAGTATTTTTTAGATCTCATAATCAGATGAGACCTTATAGAAAATTCATATATTTAATATATGAATTTATAAAATTGAGAGAGTCAGAAAAAGAATCCTGTAGAAACCATACGGGATTTTTCAGTGAAATAAAATACCCGATAAATAGGATCGGGAGAGTTGTAACGTGAATTGGGCCATAAAGGCAATACAGGCAATAAGCCCATAATAAGGCCCAAATGGCGCCATCATAAGCCCATTAAGGTGACTAGACATTTATGTGGGCCAGAGACCAGAGCAGTCCAGGAAAAGTGTAAAATTACGAAAATGCCCCTGGATGCCCATACTGTACCAGTAGTAGATAGAGGTCATTTTGGTCACTTTAGACAGGTTAAAAATATGTCATATAGTATAAAGAGGATTATTTAGAGCCCATATACACCATGAGCCAGTATAAAGAGGGGTGAAATGACGATTTTGCCCTTAGGGTTAGTATAGTGCAGGAAAGGACACCAAGGGTATTTTGGTCATTTCCCAAGGGATGGATGGCAGATAAATACTCAGTATAATATTTTCAATGATATGAGAAGCCTAGACATTAATTTCTAGGATAGAATACATATCCTGGTATATTATAAAAAAATTAGGAATAGAACACAGTCCGGTTATTGTGAAACTGCACTGATCGGTACCGGATTGGATTGGAATTTCTCCAGAAGGTTCTTTGCATGGGCAGCACGCCACCTAACCCTCTTAGGTGTCCCATGAACTGTCCCACATGATGTAATAATTATTCTTTTTAGAAAAAGTAAAATCCAAGATTAAATGTGAGCCTTTAGATCAAATAGTAACCAAATCAATCTTGGCCATCCATTTCAACCCAAATTTCTCTATAAATACCCCCCTATTCAGAACACTTCGGCATGCCTGGTGAACCATAGGGAAACTCTTGCAAAATTTCCATTCAACCAAGAAAGAAGCAACCAAGTGAAGTAACAAGCAAGGTAATCATCTCCCTTGATCTTGAGCTTTGTTCTAGCAAGTTAGCTCATGCTTTTAAGGGGTTTTCATGTTATATTTCCCTTATGGTTGCTGCTGGAAGTGCTTCTCATATGTGGTTAAAATATGAGTTTTATGTTATGGATAGTTTAGACAAGCTTAAACAAGCTAGAATCAAGTGGTATAAGCTTGTGAATTCAAATATGTTTGGATTTAGGGTTTTGTGTTCTTGCTGGTACTGTACGTGGTACTGTTAATATGATGGAATTTCATGATTTTGATGCTTCCAATGAGTTTAAAATGGAAAGTTGTGTGGGGATAAAGTAGGAGAACAAGTATTGGAAGCATTGGAATCAAAATGAGAATTTTTGGAAAACAAGAGCATGCATTTCGGTTTGGCACTGTATCAATTGGCATGTTTTGATTTTGGAAATTCTGATTTCATATTTGGATTCTACATGAAAAATTATGTGGAAATGAACCATGAGAATTTATTTTGGAAAGGTGGAAGTAGGAAACATAAATTAGAGAAAGAAAGGGAGCTAGTGAAAACTTAGTCTTGGATTTGGTTTCAAGTTGAGTTGTAACTTGATATTATGTTGTAATGGCTAGGTTTTGACATTTGTGAAGGAAGGAAAGCACTTCAAGAAGGTCTTGACCAAGATAGCTAAGATGTAGCAAGGATACCTAACTATAACTCATGTTTGTTTAATTGTTTTGCTTGCTTGTTGATTATGGTGTTTGTTTGAGCTTGAGCTTATGTCATCATGTTATGATGAAGTATGAATGATTGCAACTCCTTGCAAGTTATGTCATGACAATATGCATGTTAGAGTTTGCTTATGTACCATTATGAAGTAGCTCCCATCACATGATAACATGTTAAGCATACAATTATTCATGCATGATATTATAGTTTGTGTAACTTGCTATTGGGATTTCCATGAAATCTCATTCCTTCCACATGCATAACTATGTTTTAGGTGCTGGATCCTCTCAAGGGAAGAGAGTAATTGTTGATGATTAAGTTGTTATAACAAGTTATATGACTTACATGACAATATGGGATGATATGTTAGTGTGTATGATATATGTTTCTGTAACCCTGTTTTGAGGCTGTGGTGATGTGACGCTGATTTTGATATGTAAACCAACGAGTTTTAGTCTGAAATTTGGTGTGAGGTTAGCTAAGATACATATATTTAAATGGACACCAAGAACGCCTTAACTGGATAAGTATCCGAATTGTTATGATTTTCCAAAGTTTGAAGTAAGATCTGGAATTGAGATAAAATGAGTACTGAGAGGCAGTGACGTTCATGCAATGATTTGATATATCAAATGAACGAATTTTTCTATGAAATTTGGTGATCTTAAAGAGGACATCTATAGATTTAATTCCATATGTAACACATTTCATTTGGACCAGTAACCAAAGAGAAACAAATTTTTAAAGTTCAAGCAAAGAAACTGGAACTTCCAGATTTTACCAAATGAACAGTGATTTTCAACGATTAAACTGATTTCATTGGGACAAGAAAACCTCATTTTGATATTTTTCCCTCAACGATATGTGAAAGAGATTTCATTAGAAATTGGAACCATATTATTTTGATTTTTGTACAATTAATTATGAATTTTCAAAGTAGAGTGCATGTTCTGGAATTACCAAATGAACAGTAACAGTGAACAGTACCGAAAGGAAATCTTTTGGAAATGGATATTTTCAAAGCAAATGATCATGTAATTGGTTCCAATCACTTCTAATGAAGTATAATTGAGGTTAAAAGTAAGGATGTGACATGATCACTGTTGGAGGTTCTGTCCATATATTGTTAGAATATGAGTTTTATGTTATGGATAGTTTAGATAAGCTTAAACAAGCTAGAATCAAGTGGTATAAGATTGGAAATTCAAGTATGTTTGGAATTAGGGTTTGGTGTTGTTGCTGTTACTGTGCATGATACTATTCATATATTAGAATTTCATAATTTTTATGCTTCCAATGAGTTTAAAATGGAAAATTGTGTGGGGATAAAGTAGGAGAACAAGTATTGGAAGTATTGGAATCAAAACGTGAATTTTAGAAAACAAGAGCATTCACTTTGGTCAAGAGCAAGGGGTTTTGATGTGTTTTGATTTTGGAAATTCTGGTTTCATATTTGGATTCTACATGAAACATTATGTGGAAATGAACTATAAGAATTTATTTTGGAAAGATGGAAGTATAAAATATAAAATAGAGAAAGAATGGAAGTTAGTGAAAACCTAGTCTTGGCTTTGTGTTCAAGTTGAGTTGTAACTTGATATTGCTTTGTAATGGTTAGGTTTTGACATTTGTGAAGGAAGAAAATCATCTCAAGAAGACTTTGACAAGGATAGCTAAGAGGTAGCAAGAATACCTAACTATAGTTTCATGTTTGCTTAATTGTTTGCTTGCTTGTTAGTTATGATATTTGGTTGAGCATGAGATTGTGTCATAATGTTGATGATGAAGTATGAATGATTGCAACTCCTTGCAACTTATGTCATGACAATATGCATGTTAGAGTTTGCTTATGTACCATTATGAAGTAGCTCCCATCTCATGATAACACGTTAAGCATCCAATTAATCATGTATAATATTATGGTTTGTGTAACTTACTATTGGGATTTCCATGAAATCTCATTCCTCCCATATGCATAACCATGTTATAGGTGCTGGAACTTCTCAAGGTAAGAGGGTAAGCATAGATGGTTGAACTTGTATGATCAATTATATGAGTTACATGTCAATATGAAAGGATATGATGGATGTATGATGTATGATTCTGTAATGGTGTTCTAAGGCCATGGTGGTGTGACGATGATTATGATGCCCTAATCAATGAGTTTAAACTTGAAATTTGGTATGATAATAGCTAAGATACATAGATTTAAATGAACACCAAGAACACCTCAATGGGTTAAGAATTTGATTTTTTTATGATCTTTCTAAGTTGAAGTTAAACTATGGAACTAAGAGAAAGTAAGCAACTGGAGGTAATAAAGTTCCGACATTAATTTTGTATAGTAAATGAACAATTTTTTCCATGAAATTTTGTGAACTTAAAGAGAACGTCTAGAGATTTAAATAAATAAGTAGCACGGTTCATTTAGACAAGTAACCAAAGAGAAATAAATTTTTGAAGTTAAGGTAAAGAAACTGGAACTTCCAGATTTTACCAAATGAACAGTGTTTTCAACGAATAAATTGATTTCATTGAGACAAAGGAACCACAATTTTATATTTTTCCTTCAAATTTAAAGGAAATATCTTTAATTATAAATTAGAACCAATCTATTTTGATTTTTCTAAATTTAATTATAAATTTTTAAAGTAGGGTACATGTTCTAGAATTACCAAATGAACAGTAATGTGAACAATACCCGAGAGCAATTCTTTTGGAAAATGAATGTTTTCAAAGCAAATAGTCATGTAATTGGTTCCAATAACTTCTAATAAGGTATATTTGAGTTTGAAATTAAGGATGTGACAATCTTCACCTCATCAGTGAGAACTGGGACAAGAACATCTTCAATTATCACGTCTTCAACTGTCACCATTAACTGATCGTCCTGAATTTGGATGTGGTAGGTAGTTGACACTAAGTTATGGATGGAACTATGTTCCACTAGCCTTTTAAGATGATCATCCACATATAGATCATAAGGTTTAGCATCTTCTGACACCAACTCAACCATGTAACAACTCCCTTTAGTGCTAGGAAGGGATACATTTGAGAGCTTTTGGGGGACAGTTGGTTGTTGCCTTGATGTCATCATGGAAAATATTTCTTCATTGAGCTTTGCCAACCCTTCTTGTAATTGTGCCTCAATTGAAGTTTCTTCCTGTGCCCTATCCTGTCCCTCATGGTACATAACAACAATTCCAGCTCTGTCCTCGACACATAGGAAATATTATGGAGATACTCCAAAGTAATTTCTCATATCGACCTCTTCCAACTCCCTTGACATGGTCCTCATGCGTTTGCTTGCTCATAGCAATAGTTGCAACATCCTTACTTTCATACATATTAGGGACCAATCAGTAGCATTTAGAACCACTTACAAGACCTTGGAAGTCCATTAGCCAAATCTGGAATTTTATTCTTTCTCGAGTTACTATTCATATGGTATTCCATATTACGCGACGAACTTCAAAAAATCATAATTAATTCTAGAAAACTAGAAATGAAGTGTTTCAAAAAGATATGTGAAGATAACATCTTGAAATTTAAGGAAAAAATAATTTCCAGACCAAATGATTAGCCAATTGATACAGTTTATTTGCCAAATTTTACTGTTCATCTGGTAAAAAATCCTAGAAACAGATTCTGGCCCCTTAATTTGGAAAATCAGTTCTCTTTGTACAGACATCCAAATAAAGCATTAGTGCTGTCAAAATGAAGCTTGGCATGTCATATAAATATCTGTAAAATTTTATATATTTATTCCATCATTTACTATTTTTTATTACATCATGACCATCACTACTTACATTGGTCACACAACAACATTACACATTCACATAACATATATACTATCCAATCCCTAGCTTTTCTTCATGCTTCATCATCCTCTCTCATCATTCATAAACTTGTGGGATTGGGATTAAATGGAAAGGGATGAGATTTTAGGGGAAATCTCAATAGCAAACGGTACTAAACAATGCATGCATTAATGTAACTACTTGTGCTTGCTTGTGAAAGTGTTACTATTGTGTCATGTGCATGCTTCCATGTTACATATGAAATACAATTGGCCAAAGTAAACATATAAACATAGCTTCATACATAAGCACATAGGAAACACAATTCAATCAAGATCAAGCATAACATTCAATGCATACAAGTTTAGGATAAGTTTACTACCTTGAGCACTTAACTTTCTTTCTCCTTAACTTGCTTCTTTCTTCTCACTTTCCTTGAACATGTGTCTGCCTCTCTTGGAGCATACCAACCAATCCCGAACATAACATAACCATTCATCCATTACCATCTAATTTCCTTGAGCATTAAACTTACTTTAACTAACATAACTCCCTCTTGAACATTAAGCTCACTTACTTTTCTTAATCTTAACTAATTAACTTCGTCTTTGAATCAATTGATGTCTTGAGTTTACCCAACACAAAATCATCATCTAAATTCAATGGAAGCATTAAATCATTGAAATTCAATTTCCTTCCCTCATGAACAGTGCAGACCGAACAGGTTCACTCTTGGCAAAGTCAAGAATATCAACTTGATTCAACAACCAATCACTTAACTAGCTTGTTTAATCTTCAATTATATGTTTCTAACTTTAAATTCTTCTTTCCCCTTTCATCTAAGGTTTTGGGCAGCACCTTCCCTTAGAGAAAACTCAACTTTTCTCCCATGAAAACCCTAAGTTTAAGCTCCCAAATCAAAGGAAAATAAGCTAGGAGAGATTGCTTACCTTTAATCTCTAAATTGCTTGAACTTTGGAACCTTGAATCTTCTTTGTCTTGGCTTGAGTTTTAATTTTGCAATATTTTCCCCAAGGTATCACAAGGCCATGGTTTTGGGCAGAATGAGGGGCAATTTATAGCCAAAATCCAAGAAAAATGAATGGCCAAGATTGATTTGGTTACTATTTGATCTAAAGGCCCACATTTAATCTTGGATTTTACTTTTTCATAAAAGAATAATTATGACATCATGTGGGACAGCTCATGAGACACCTCATGGGGGTATGTGGCATGATCATAGCATAAGGAAGCTTCTGGAAAAATTTCAATCCAATCTGGTACCGATCGGAGAAGTTTAACAACAACTAGACTATTTTTTTCTGAATTTTTTATAATATACCAGGATATGTATTCTATCCTTGAAACCAATGTCTAGGCTTCTCATACCCTTGAAATGGTTATATTGAGTATTTATCTGCCATCCATTCCTTGGAAAATGACCAAAATACCCTTGGTGTCCTTTCTTACACTATATTGACCCTAAGGGCATAATCGTCATTTCACCCCTCTTTACCCTACCTCAAAGCATATATTGGCTCTAAATAATCATATTTATGCTATATGCCACATGTTTGGCCTGTCTAGAATGACTAAAATGCCCTCTATCCATCACTAGTATAATCTGGGCATCCAGGGATATTTTCGTAATTTCGCACCTTTTCTGGACACTGGCCCCCTCTACTGTTAAACTGGTACCCTGGGTTTTGATCCCTTCTTGGTATCATCATGGGCCTATATATAAGGTCATCTGATCTCATTCTATCTAGGCTCACATACTGATAAGTTCTATTATCGGACCATGGGTGTTATCAAACTCCCGTCAAAATTCACTGTTATGGGAATAACTTTTTATACAGGACTTCTTCTGGGGTTCTGTCAGATTCATAACATCTAACACTCTAGGGCACACTTTCCTGTAATTCTCCCACTTATATCTGATGTCCATGGAATTTGATAAAAGTTTAGATAACTTTTAAACTATCAAATAATTTTCTACTGTCTGGAGCCCTAATAAAATTTCTGTATCATGTCAGATTAACCAGCATATCTTCCTCTATTTATTGATGGAATGCGGGACTAAAAAACTTTCGGGCAGTTACAACCCTTTCCAGCCTAATCTTTCTATAATTACAATTTTGCCCTTGAACATTTTACTTAATCACATTTAAGTCTCTTAACTTTTAGAAATTACCACTTTTGGCCCAAATCTTGTTTCTACTTTCACTTTTTGCCTTTAACCTTTTCTACTTTTCATTTTAGTCCTTCTCTTCCTTAAAGAACATCTAACCTTTATTATTTCTTCTGATCTTCATCATAATCCTTTCCAAACCTCTTTCCACTATCAGTACTATACGGATAGGGAAAAATTAGGATATGACAATAGTCAAGATGCCATTCTTACCATCTTACTTGAGGAGTTATGGGCTTCTTATTGTTTAAGATCAACCTATAATATATAAAGGGCAAACATAAGAAAAATATAATTAGTCTACTGATAAGACGAAAATTGTGTATAATTTTTATGACATTTTAAGGGTTTTGTGACAACATTACCAATCATTTTATGCCTACAATTGTGATTTTGTGGTAATATATCATTGTGCTTGGCAATATGCTGATTTAAGGGTAAAATGGTAAATTAACTCCTTCAAACTGCATATATGCTTTTCTTTAGTAACTGGTTGGACTTTTATAATGAGCTATGATTATGAATTATAGGTATTTTGGAGGAGAACTAAGGACTAATATGAGTAAAAAAGAAATTAGAAGACAAAGAGAATCAAATTATGGAAGGCAACTATAGGAAGATAATAAGTGAAGCTACACATTTTTTATTAGGTCATTCTAGCTTTAAAAGGAAAGGGAAGCTGTAGATGCAATTGTAGTACAACAGGAGTCATGATAGGTTAAATATTTACTCTCTTGGTGATAAATCACATATCTTGAGCTCATAGACTGTACTGCACTATGGAGTTTTCTATTTTAATCTCACCTTTTTCATGTTTTGGAATTCCTAGATCTTGGGTTTTCATTGTATGAGTATGGATTGAATATTGATCGATTATTCTGAGATTAGGTTTTGTAATTGAATTTGGATGATTTGAATGTTAATTTTAATATGAATATTTCATTTTTGATTTCTGGATAATTGGGCTTTTATCAACAATCGTTGCTAACTGATTTGATTGCTTGAAATCTATGGTTATAGAACGATGATCATTTGAGGGCATTTTCATCCTATGATTTAATTTCACTCTAAGTAGTTTTTAACAGAGCATTAGTGGTTTTTGAAATAGCTTTGATCAAAGGAGTTTAAGGAATATTAATGTTCTAGTCTCAATCGATCGATTGAGGTTTTAGTTAAGATTTAGTGATTTTAAAATTCCCATATCATATTACGAGCAAGTATAGATAGGTTTCCATCATCAAGAGTACAATCCACTCATTTTCCATCTTAATCAAAAATACAAAAATATTTCCTTTAGTGCACCCTTATTTTATTGCATCAAAAATCAGTCAAACCTAAAACTCATTTTACTTTTACTCAAGTTTTTAATGACTTTGTCATCGATCTGCTAGAGTTCTAATAAAAAGGGCTCTTGTAGAAGAATGACAAGGTTATGCCTTATACTATATTAATAGTTTGCAATTATGTTATTTTGATGAATCGGATGACAATAATTCATGCGAATCAATGGCGCCAACAATTTAATTACTTACCTGAGTCATTTTTTTGTTTCAATTTTAGTTTTTGTTATTTTTATTGATAGCACTCTGTATTTTTTTAAAGTTTATGTGAATTTGCTCTTTGTACCTTTGAGTCGAGACCACTCATAATTATGTCTTGACTAGATTGCTTTTCTGTGGTACTTGATTACACTATGTGAACTCCAGTCGTGACAGACACAACCTCTCATCACGACTATTTTGGAAAATTTACTCTTTATGATATTCTATCACCACTAAAGAACATTTTAGTTGTGACTTAAATCCATTTTTAAGAACTTTTACGTTCTATGTAAGTGGGTCACATCCTGAACACCCTTGTGTCACGACTAGTTGAACTTTTATACTGTAAAACTCTTGTGTCTAATTTTGATTGCTTGCTTGGCTATTCTTTGTTGTTCCTATGTTACATGTGCAGAAGAACTGAACCATTAGTGCCTTTTAAACCTAAAATTGAGAGACAACTTATGAGACTAAGGAAAGAATTTAGAGAACAGGCAAAGTCATAATCTAGCTCATCCTCTAGTGTCCCTGAATCTAAAATTGGGCTTGATTTAGAGATTCTATTAGAAATTTCTAATATAGCTGAGATTAATCCTAATGGGCATAATGGGCATAATATTGGATAAGATTTATCAACTCGTTGGCTTGATGTCCATATCACAACATGACAAAGGCTAATCTAGTAGATATTTTCTTTGATGGTCTACTTCCTCACAACTAGGTGTCCTTAAATGCAGCATCAAATAGATCTTTGAGAGATAAGACTCTATAAGTAAGTTGGGAATTATTCTAAAAATGGCTAATGAAGACTATCAGACTAAGGATACAAGGAGAATGACTTCATCATCTTCAAGTAATTCAAAAGAGATTTTGGTAGAATAGCAGCTTTAGGAAACCCATTGGAAAAGATGATGAATTTAATTGAAAGGGTGTTGTATTCCATAAAGCAAGTTCATGTAGTCGGGACCTCACAACCACTAGTTACAAGATGTGAGTCATGCAATTTAATGATGCATGCCACAAGTACATGTAATAGACATTATGAAGAAGTGGCAGCAATATATCAAGGGAGAGACAATCAATACTAGAAGAGATACCTATACTATAACACATATAATGTTGGTTAGAGAGACCACCCAAATTTTAGGTGCGAGAGTGGAAAAAATAGGCCAAACCAATATCAAGGAGGTAGTGCTTTCTCAAGCAACTACCAAAATAATGTAAGGTATATTGTTCTTGCTTACCCTAATGCTTTAACAGCATCAATACTATATGAGACTTCTCATTTATTGAAGAGTATGGCTGCACAAATAAACAACATGGACGGTAGAATGACTAATATAGATAACAAGCTCAAAGAGAATGATAGTCAATTCACCTCCATAGCTTCAATTCTTTAAAGTATGCAGAAGGATAATGCAAATGTACATAGAAAACTCAAGGAGTTAAGTTCTAAGAATACAGATATTACAAGTCATTAAACTCAAGTTTCTAATACAGTGAGTGATATCTAAACAAAGAGCAGTGGCAGTATGTCTTTAAATACTGTTATTAATTTAAGGGGCTTGAATGCTATGAAGTGGGAAAAAGGTTCACTTTAAGGAAGATGATGCACCAAAGGAGGAAAAGAAAGACCTTGAAGGTAAAAATACATCATTATCATAGATGAAGATTGGGAAATTAGAAAATGAGAAAGAACAATAGCATATGATTAAGAAGGCAACCCAAGAGGAGAACTCAGAAGCACAAGATGATATACAAAAGAAGCAAGAAGAGGAAGTGATAATACCAAGTCTAGCATACAAAGGGAAAGAAGCTAAGGAGAAGATGGAGTCGAGTAAGAAAGGAGCCTCTATTCATATAGGTAAGGAGGTAAGTATATTCCTTTTCTTAAAGCTTACTTTACTGCAAAGAAAATTATTAACCTTGAATTTACAAAAGATGCGTATACTCTTTTTAATAAAATCAAAATAAATATTCCTATGGTTGAATTCCTCAAAAGAAACCCTAAGTATGCTAAATTTTTGAAAGAGTTATGTGTTGATAAGAAAAAGTTTAGGCCTCTTGATAGAATTTAGGTGAGTGCTAATGTGTCATCACTTTTTAAAGTTGAATTACTGGTTAAGTGCCAAGACCCAGGATCTTACACAATCCCATGTACTATAGGCAAAGTTCATATTAAGGGAGCATTATTAAATCTAGGGGCTACCACTAATGTAATGCCTTGGTCGGTATACTTAGCCTTAGGGATTAATAATCTTAAAGACACAAGTGTAGTACTCCAATTAGCTGATAGATCAATTAGATATCCTAAGGAAATTCTTGAGGATATTCTAGTGCAGGTTAAGGATTTAGTGTTCCCAGCTGATTTCTATATTCTGGAGATGTCTAGTGAGCTAGTGAATGAAAGCACTTTAATCCTAGGCAGACCTTTCCTCTAAACTTCCAAGACAATTATCAGTAGAAGTATAGCTCCATTACAATAGAGGTTAGAGGACATGTAGTGCCTTTCAATATGAATGAAGCAATGAAATATCCTTTTGATAATTCTGCTTTTACAGGGGTAAATGCCATTGATTATGCTGTTAAAGAAACTAGGGATGAGCATGAATTGAGTTAGCACGATGGGTATGATCTTATGTTGCATAATTCCCAAAATTCCTATAAAGCATTTTAGGAGCATGTGGATTCAAATTCATCTTCAAGTGCTTATAATAACTATTTTGAATCTCTTTCTTCTGTTTATTCTTTTCCTTGCTCTTGTGAAGGCAATGCATCATTTTTAATTATTTTGATGTAAACAGCATACTTTCAATTTCTAAAGATTTCTCATTCCCATCTAACTTGAATACAATTTCATCCTCCTCTAATGATAATGTTTTTGGAATGGAATTTGTGAGTGATTTTACAGGAATACAAGGCATAGTGGAAGATGGATGTAGAACGAACAAAGAGGGGTCGAGCTTATGTGATCTAAAGTTATGACGTAAAGACCTCAAAGTCACGACTAGATATGAACTTGTTGAGGGAGATACTCTCTGTGTAACGGAGTCATGACATGATAATTGTTGGTCATATCCCAAAACTCCTGAGACGTCCAGTTGCGACGGCATATCAGGGTATTAGGGACAGTCTTTCTATGATTCCAAGTCATGAAAAAAAGATGACTACATCATGACCAAATATTTTAGAGACACTCACTGTCAATTTGAGTCACGACGAGAAGTTAAAGATAAGCCTAAGAGGTCGTGACTAGAAATGGCAGACACAACCAGTGAATTTCAAATTCCTTCAATTTCATATTCTGCTGATTTGGTTAAAGGGCTAGTATATTCTGACTCTATTTATCCTCACTCACATTCAACAATTACCTCTCATACTTTAATATTCTTGAATGATTTGATCTCAAATAATGATGCAGGAACGCAAGAGACTGATCTCAACTTTGTTACAGCTATAGACCAACTTAAGCTTGGTGCAACACCTGAGGAGATTGAAAGCAAGATGGAGAATCTGAATGAATCAAAGGAGAATGATCCTAAGTATGTTGCAGTGGTATACCAATCTCAACTCGGTGAAACACTTGAGGAAGTGGAACATACAAAGGATATAAAGGGAATACCACCCAAGTTTGTCATTAATATATACCAACTATAGTTGGGCAAGTTCAAGTTTAAATAGGGAAAGTTAAAGATAAGCTTAGATGGACTTCATAATGTAATCAAAGTTCATGATTTTGGGATGCTAGGGTGGAGAGAGAAGGCAATAGGAAAGATTTTTCAATCAAAAAACCATCTCTCAAAATTCTTAATTCCTACCACCACCTTGAGGCCAGGTTGTTCCTTTCCTATCTCTTACTTTTTATAAGTTTTCCTAATATCATTTATGTTTGATATGTTGGTTTGATTATTGAAAAAGGATGAACCAGTAGATATAGGAGTTAATTTTTTTACTTGATGATTCAATAAGATAATGCTTAATTTTAGTTTGTTTCTATTTTGAATAACACCCCTGTGTTACCCATGTGTTGTTTACTTATTATTGGTTTTCTTAGCTTAATCCACACTCAATGGCATGATTTTAGCTTACCCATCTTATCATCTTTGCTTTCTTTGTATTGCAATATATGATTTGAATGTGACTGTGAGCTCTACTATGAATTTGCATTGAGTGATGTGTTTAAATGTTGTGCTGAAGATGGATTTAAATTGATCATATATAGTGCTGTAGTGTCTATAATTTTGCTGACAATAAGGACACTGTCAAGTTTAACTATATGGGAGATGCTCTTGTTTATGTGCTATTTAATGTGAAATTCTTCAATTAATCCAATCTTTCATCACAAAATTTCTAGTTTTTTTTATCTTAATGTGTGATTAATTATTGAAAATTGGATTCCCACTTTAAACTGTTTTGTTGTTAGCTAAAGGGTTTTAGTGCAAACTATGTTTTGGGCATTGAAAACTATCAAGTGGTAGTCATTATGGTTTTTCTTCGCGGCCTATGTATTGCATGGTCTCGACCTGATATGGAATATGCCTATGTGAAAATCAGTCGCGACACGAGTGCAATTAGGTCATGATAATATCTTTCTATGTATTAGGGTCACGACTAGTTATTGTAAGTTCTAGAGCAAGCATTCACTATGAAATTTGGTCAGAACCTAAGTGTGGAAATGCCCAATTACCTTCTCTTTCTTTGTATAATGCTGTATAAAAGGATTTCTCTTAAGCTACTAAGGTTTTATAAATGATCCATTGCCCTCTTGTTTCTAACCTTTGGAATAAATAGTTTATAGAAACCATTGTAACACTTGAATGTTTGAAAATGGAAATTGAATTGGAAACACTTAAGCTTTTACTGTTAGATTTAGGATTATTACATGATTCTGAGTGATTACTTTAGAACTTTTAATTAATCATTTAAGAGATTTTCAATTGTGATAAGTATTTTAATGCCTAGTGAATGATGAACATTGTCTGAGTCTTTAGCTTATGAGCAATTTAGATGAAAGCCTTAGTTGGAAGGATTCTCGGCCTACATTTCTATATTGAGTGGTTATTCAATTAGTTTATATCCTCTAGAACTTGTTTTAGCTATGAGTTGAAAATTACTTGCGCATTTATGTTATAGAGTATGATAGAGGTATTCATTTCTAAACCTTTTATCCCAAACACAAGCCAGCACATATTATATCCATAGTCACCCCCTTTGAGCCCATCATTTTTCTTTTTCCATTATAGAAAGTCATATATGCATGAACATCTTTTTGAAATAAACTTCTTATTTATGTCATAAAATTATTGTTATTGTGAAATTGTGCTACATCTTTTATATACAAGGTGCCAAATAGAGGAGAAAAAAAGCATATTGCACAAATAAAAATGGGGAGATAGTGCAAGAAAAATTGAAAAAATAAAAGAACAATGAATGATGCACTATTATCAACTCCTATTAGCACAATTACCCCTCTACATCTCGGAAGATATGAATTCATGCTATATATTTATTATCAAAAGCATATGGTACTTTCTATTATTCATATTACATTCCATGTGCCCTATCTCTATCATTGCACCCTTAAAAGACCTCTTGATTCTTTGCATAAGTGTTGTATAGTTAATGAGATTTAAAGCCATTACAAGCATATGGTATAATATTTTCGAATTTGAATCTGAGTGAAAGAACCCTAACAATGAGAGGATATAGAAAGCTAAACACTTACATCCTTTGAGAGAATATATTGTTCTCATATAGTTAAGGTTGATTTCATTTAGTAGTTGATTACTTGGCATTGCTCATATTATCACTTTTGCATCCCCAAAAAAGATGGTGCATTAATTGTTTTAAGGTGTCACTATGGATTATGTTGTTACCTCAGATTTAATAGTGTTAGCCTAGATGTACTTCATTTATTTGTCCAGGAGTACAAAGGTTTAAGTGTGGGGGAATTGATAAGACACAATTTGTGTATGGTTTCTGTGACATTTTAAGGGTTTTGTGACAACTTTACCATTCATTTTATTATGCCTACAATTGTGCTTTTGTGCTAATACATGATTATGTTTTAGCAATATGCTTATTTAAGTATAAAATGGTAAATTAACTCTTTCAAACTGCATATATGTCATTCTTTAATAACTTGTTTGACTTTTATAGTGAGCTTTGATTTTGAATTGCCGGTATTTTGGAGGATAACTAAGGACTAATGTGAGCAAAAATAAAATCACAAGACAAAGAGAACCAAATCAAGGATGGTAGCCTCTGTGCACTTTATCGCAACCAAGGTGTCTACAGGTTGCGACCTTACTTCTTCTGGGAAGTTTTTTTACGTTCACAGGTCGCGAACAAAAATAGGATCTGGTCATAACCAAAGATACAATCAGTGAAGCTGTGCATTTTTGATTAGGTCATTATAGCTTTAAAAGGAGAGAAAGGCCGCACACACAAGGGGAACTAGTTTTTACCTGATACGGCTAACAGGTAGTACTGGAACATTGTCATATCCTAATTTTCCCTATCCGTATAGTACTGATAATGGAAAGAGGTTTGGAAAGGATTATGACGAACATCAAAAGAAATAATAAAGGTTAGATGATTCTTTAAGGAAGAGAATGACTAAAATGAAAGTAGAAAAGGTTAAAGGCAAAAAGTGAAAGTAGAAACAAGATTTGGGCTAAAAGTGATAATTTCCAAAAGTTAAGGGACTTAAATATATTTAAGTAAAAAGTTCAAGGGCAAAATTGTAATTATAGAAAAATCAGCTTGGAAAGGGTTATAACTGCCCGAAAGTTTTTCAGTCCCACATTCCATCAGTAAATAGAGAAAGTTACGCTGGTTAATCTGGCATGATACATAAATTTTATTAGGACTCCAGACAATAGAAAGTTATCTGATAGTCTAAAAGTTATCTAAAATTTTATCAGATTTCATGGACTTTAAATGTAAGTGGGAAAATTACAGGAAAATGTGCCCTACAGTGTCAGATGTCCTGGATCTGACAGAACTCCATAAGAAGTTATATATAAAAAGTTATTCACATATCAGTGAATTTTGACGGGAGTTTATTAACACCCATGATCCAATAATGGAATTTATCGATATGTAAGCCTGGATAGAATGAGATCAGATGACCTCATATATAGACCCATGATTACACCAAGAAGGGCCAAAACCTAGGGTACCAGTCCATTAGTAGAAGGGGCCAGTGTCCAAAAAAAGTGTGAAATTATGAAAATGGCCCTAGATGCCCAGATTGTACTAGAGATGGATGGAGGGCATTTTGGTCATATGGGACAGGTTAAAAATATGGTACATGGTATAAATATGATTATTTGAGCTAGTATATGCCCTGAGGCAGTATAAAGAGGGGTGAAATGATAACTATGCCTTTAGGGTCAATATAGTGCAAGAAAAGACACCAAGGGTATTTTGGTTATTTTCCAAGGGATCTGTAATTAAGTTGTAGCCTAGTACAAGTATGTCAATGGTGTGAAAAGTTTAGACATTAGTTTCCAGGACAGAATATATATCCTGGTATATTATAAAAAATTTGAAACAAAAAATAGTCCGGTTGGTACTGGATTGGATTAAAATTTTTCCAGAAGCTTCCTTACACTATGAGCATGCCACCTAGCCCTCTTAGGTGTCCCATGAGCTGTCCCACATGATGTCATAATTATTCTTTTATGAAAAAGTAAAATCTAAGATTAAATGTGGGCCTTTAGATCAAATAGTAACCAAATCAATCTTGGCCATTCATTTTTCTTGGATTTTGGCTATAAATAGCCCCTCATTCTGCCCAAAACCGTGGCCTTGTGATACCTTGGGGAAACTCTTGCAAAATTAAAACTCAAGCCAAGACAAAGAAGATTCAAGGTTCCAAAGTTCAAGCAATCTAGAGATTAAAGGTAAGCAATCTCTCCTAGCTTGTTTTCCTTTGATTTGGGAGCTTAAACTTAGGGTTTTCATGGGAGAAAAGTTGAGTTTTCTCTGAGGGGTTGTGCTGCCCAAAGATCTTAGATGAAAGGGGAAAGGAGAAATTAAAGTTAGAAACATATGATTGAAGCTTAAACAAGCTAGTTAAGTGATTAGTTGTTGAATCAAGTTGATATTCTTGACTTTGCCAAGAGTGAACCTGTTCGGTCTGAACTGTTCATGAGGGAAGTAAATGGAATTGCAATGATTTAATGCTTCCATTGAATTTAGATGATAATTTTGTGTAGGATTGGAAAGGTTTTGAACCTTGAAAGCATTGAAATTCCATGATGTAGTTTTTGAAATCCTTCTCTGTTACTGTTCACACACATGAACAGTGATTCGAATTTCATGATTTTGATGCTTCCAATGGTTTTAAAATGAAAAATTGTGTGGGATAAAGTAGAGAAACAAGTATGGGAAGCATTGGAATCAAAATGAGAATTTTTGAAAGAATTGTGTGCAATTTCGGTTCTGTACAGAATGTTAGGAAGGAGCTAGAATTTCATGATTCTAAGCTCATAAATGGATTCAAAAGAGGAAATTGTGTAGGGTAAAGTCAAGACATCAATTGATTCAATGACCAAGTCCATTGGTTAAGATTAAGGAAAGTTAATGAGATTAATGTTCAAGAAGAAGTTATGTTAGTTAAAGTGAGTTTAATGCTCAAGGAAGTTAGATTGTAATGGATGAATGATTATGTGATGTTAGAAATTGATTGGTATGCTCCAAGAGAGGCAGCCACATGTTCAAGGAAAGTGAGAAGAAAGAAGCAAGTTAAGGTGAAAGAAAGTTAAGTGTTCAAGGTAGTAAACTAATCCTAAACTTGTATGCATTGAATGTTATGTTTGATTGTTCTATGGCTTGATTGAATTGTGTTGCCTATGTGCTTATGTATGAACCTATGTTTATATGTTTACTTTGGCCAATTGTATTTCATATGTAACATGGAAGCATGCACATGACACAAGAGTAACACTTTCATAAGCAAGCACAAGTAGTTACATTAATGCATGTATTGTTTAGTATTGTTTGCTACTAATATTTTCCCCGAAATCTCATCCCTTTCCATGTAATCCCAATTACACAGGTTTATGAATGATGAAAGAGGATGATGAAGCATGAAGAAAAGCTAGGGATTGGATAGTATATATGTTATGTGAATGTATAAGGTTGCTGTATGACCAATGTAAGCAGTGATGGTCATGATGTAATGGAAAATATTAAATGATGGAATAAATGTATGAAATTTTACAGACATTTAGATGACATGCCAAGCTTCATTTTGAAACCAAGAATGCTTTATTTGGATGTCTGTACAAAGAGAAATTAATTTCCAAATAATGGACCAGAATCTGTTTCCAGAGTTTTTGACCAAATAAATAGTAAACTTTAATGAATAAACTGTATTCATTTGCTAATCATTTGGTCTGGAAATTATTTTTCACTTAAATTTCAAGATTTTATCTTCACATAGCTTTTTGAACCACTTCATTTTGAGTTTTCTAAAATTAATTATGATTTTTCGAAGTTCATTGTGTAATCTGGAATACCATATGAACAGTAACCCGATAAAGAATAAAATTCCAGATTTGGCTAATGGATTTTTAAGGTCTTGTAAGTGGTTGTAAATGCTACTGAATGGTCCCTATGACGTATGAAAGTAAGGATGTTACAAACATTCTCTCAACGCTCTCTCCATAAGTAGTACTGGTTTTTACCTGATCTGGCTAAGAAGCATTTTTTATTAGGTTTTGTAATTGAATTTGGATATTTTGAATGTTAATTTTAAAATGAATATTTTAGTTTTAATTTCTCGATAATTGGGCTTTTATCAACGATCATTGCAAATTGATTCGATTGCTTGGAATCTATGGTTATCGATCGATGGTCATTTGAGGGCATTTTCATCATATGATTTAATTACACGCTAAGTGGTTTTTAACAGCACATTAATGGTTTTTAAATTAGCTTCGATCAAAGGAGTTTAAGGAATATTAATGTTCTGGACTCAATCAATCGATTGAGATTTTATTTAAAACTTAGTGATTTTAAAATTCCCATATCATATTAAGAGTAAGGATAGATAGGTTTCCATCATCAATAGTCTTTCTCAACATATTTCTTTCACAATCTACTCATTTTCCATCTTAATCAAAAATACAAAAATATTTACTTTACTATACCCTTATTTTATTGCATAAAAAACAATCAAACCCAAGACCCATTTTACTTTCATTCAGTTTTTCAATGATTTTGTCACCGATCTACTAAGGTTCCAATAAAAAGGGCTCCTTAAGAAGAACAATAGGGTTGTGCCTTCTACTATATTAATAAGGAGAAATTATTTTATTTTGATGAATTGGACAATGACAATCCGTGCAAATCATCTACTATAACAAAATAATAGAAGTAGTACTTACAATTTTTCTACAATCATGCTAGCTTGATCACTTGTAAATGATCCACTCCTTATTTGGTGAGCGTACAACCATTTATCTTCATGACGTATTGGAGATTGGGGAGTAAGAGTAACACTAGAATTGGACTCAACATTTTCTTCCAGCCTCTTCCTCTTGGCCACCAACAAGTCTCTTTCCTCGTGACATTGTGTGGGGGTAATCATTCTTGAGAGCGTGTTCAATCGCTTTTGTTCTTTTTTTCCTACAAGACTTGAAATAGTTAAAATCAATACATATGATAATATGATACATTTGTTGTTGTTGCCAACACACAAAAGGAAGAAACATAGGAAATGCAAGATTATTCCTTTTTCACGACATATACATGCAGGACACTCTAACCTATATCAATTGACCATAGCCGCAAGCGTAGTATGAACCCTAACAAATTCTTCCCAAGTAGCTTTGTTAATGAATTGATACTTGCTACATGGAGAAGGATGATGCTGGCCATCTTTGTCCTATCATACACATACTGACGAGCTAGTTATGTCTTGAATACCCTTCAACGCTCAATGCAATAAGACAACTTCTTCTTCTTCAAGACTTCATTGTTGGGAACATCGCAAGAGAGTTGTTATACTTGTCATTGAAAGCAGAGTTATCAACAAATAGTGATGTTTTTTTGGTATTGCTTTGCATACAATATACAATAGTTAGTTCCTATACCTAGATAAAGTCTTAAATTTGATTTTTCACGTGATTATCAATGGCATCCCAAGTCTATATGGCAATGTTAGGCTTGTTGTGTACTAGGAGGTTGACATAACTAATGTACTTTGTCCTATGTTCACCAATTAGGTTCAATCAGTGGCAATTTCCCTTCCTTCTTGTCTTTCAAAATGTCTTTCTATCGTGTTGTACTTCTGCCCCTCTTTTATGTAGAGTTGATTGGAGCATCGCTAGCCTTATTCTCATTAACATTGGCCCCATATTCCATGACTAAAAGGTCTCTAAGTTATGACTAAACATCACAGAGAACAGAGGTCATGACAACAATGAACTTCATGTCACGATTGAAAGTCACAGAGAGCTATGCTTTTGAAATTTTAAGCTTTTGGTTGCGACCAAATGTCACACCAATTGCGACTCACAAACACAGAGAGATATAGTCGCGACTAAGTGTCAATTTGGTTGAGACTAGAAATCACAGAGAAGAAAACTTTGATGAAAAATATTCTTTTGGTTGCAACCACAAGGAACTACGGTCGCGACTAGCAGTTACAGAGAGAAAAATCAAATTAAAGTTTGGGACCAAATATGTTTCTGGTCGCGACTAGAGTTCACAGAGACATTAAAAAATCAATTTTAAGTTCTTTTGTCACAACTAGAAAGGCAAGTGGTCATGACTTGACAAGACAAAACACTAAGTTTGCAAAAAAACTAAAACACTTATCTACTTTTTATGATTTTTAGGCCTAGAAGATTGCTTAGGAAACCTTAACAAGTAAGGCTCCCTAGCAACAGTGCCATTTTGATAACTGTCATTTTAATTATCAAACAAAACTAAGCTAACTAATAGTAAAGTGGAGACTAACCTAGGTTGGTTCACAAGGAGCCTCAGTGGATGTAAAAGTTCCTAATTAATCTAATAAGCCATAAATTAACAAGTTAAAAAGATGGTGTTTGATGAGTTTTAATCTAACTACTAAAAGTAAAACCTATGCAATTGTGTATGCTTTTAAGTATTTATGATGATGAGATGAATGAATGACAAGTGTGTTCCCTTGGAGATTACCTTACCTTCATTATCCATAGAATATAAGAAGTTAATCATCTGAATTAGAGTATGTTAGCTAACAACTCGCTAGCTAAATCTCAATCAAAGCTACAACTTGCAGACATTAAAAGAGATTATGAGTCATTCAACTTAGTGATAGCAAATTATGAATTAAACATATACAACTATACTCTATTATAGAATCACTTAAATTAATGACAACTATGTTCAACTCGATCAAAGGTGAGAAACAATCAAAGGTCAGTTATGCATAAATAAGAAATCCAACTCGGTTTCCTACTTCTTTGTCATCTACTACTCTAATTACATCAATAATTATAGAATTAACTACATCAACTGGAAATATTTAACTCTAAATTAAAAATATAATGAACTCCCTGTTCAGCTCGATGATTCTAGTTCAGCATCATCTCCAAGAGAGCACAATAGCTTAGCCTTACATTGCCATCTGAACTTCAGCAGAAATAGAAAACATAGTAGCAATCATGTGAAAATGATAGAAGAAGATCAAGATGAACTGCAGAACTTTCCTCTGGTTCTATTGACTAGAACATAGGAAAGTTGTATAATAGAAATGGAGAATGGAGAGAGAGTGTGTGAGAATAGATAGTGAAGATTTGCATGAAGGTGTAAGCTGAATGGAATGGAAGGTGAAGTGGAATGAGTGCAGTGATGATTCCTCCCCCAACAGGTGTGATCTAAGTGGAATATATAAGAGGGGTGTGTGAATAGTGTGACTATCAGCTCATTTGAGTGAATGATTTGTGGAGTGCATGAGCTGTTGCTAAAATGAGTGATTCTATTTATATGAGGTGTGTGTGCATGAACAGTGCCAGATGTTTGGAATTTTGTTCTATTATAGCACATGCTTGATCTCCCACTTGCAATATGTTATCATATTTGGATCCAACACATGATTAATCTGTTGCAGCACATGTTCCATGTGATTTGTAATATCCTTACTTTCATATATCTTAGGGACTATTCAGTAGCATTTAGAACCACTTACAAGACCTTGGAAGTCCATTAGCCAAATCTGGAATTTTACTCTTTCTCATGTTACTATTCAAATGGCATTCTAAATTACATAATGAATTCCAAAAAATCATAATTAATTCTAGAAAAATAGAAATGAAGTGGTTTAAAAAGATACGTGAAGATAACATCTTGAAATTTAAGGGAAAAATAATTTACAGACCAAATGATTAACCAATTAATACAGTTTATTCGTCAAAATTTATTGTTCATTTGGTCAAAAATTTTGAAGACAAATTCTGGTCCCTTATTTTGGAAATTCATTTCTCTTGTTGTACACATCCAAATAAAGAGTTCTTCCTATGAATTTAAAGCACTGGATGTGTGCTACATGCTCATAAAATTTTGTGAAATAATTCCTTCATTTGCTTGGTCAAACTGAAGCCACAATAAAACTGCTTCAGGACCTATGTTTATACCATTTCAGTTTCTTTTCTTTCACTCCCAATAAGTGTTCCAACATGTATAAGACATCAAATAAGCTTCTTAATATTCATATACATCATGTACATATGCCATAATTATTACAAATAGTTTCATCACATAATTGGACACCTTACATGGCATTTACATATATAGATAATTCATAGCATATACTAAGATCTTAATTACTTCCATTCCTTTCTTCCATTCTTTAGCTCTTCTCAATGTATACCTTTTCCATCATGCTTGACCTAAATTGGTTGGTTATGGTAGAGTGAGATTCTAGGGAATCTCTCTAACAAATATTATCACTTAAATATGCAAGATGGATGCTAATACATGATAGGTAATTTCATTAAACTTTCTTTGATTAGTGACATGCCATCATGCTATATACTTTTACATAAAGTGCATGGCCATGGAAAACATGTTATTCACAATATATTAAACATAATTTATCATGTCACGACATCATTTAAATATCATATAAATGTCAACACATAAGCATACCACATCAAGCACATAAAGAGGTAAGTTCACTACCTTGCACTTAAGCTTTCCTCTTTATCTTTTACACTTGTTCCCTAGCTTTCCAACCATGAAGCCTTTATGTTAATCACTTCCCAACATCTTCTTTGATGTTTCAAGGATCTAAACACATTCATATTCACCACATAATTCATTAGGACTTATGAACTCCAACCAATTCAAGACTAACCTTGTTACACTCTTTATTATCATAACTTTCTCTAATCTTCACTAATCCACTTAGCTCTTGAACCAATTGATATCTTGACTTTATCCTACACAATTTAATCTTTTGAATCCATCTATGAGCTTAGAATCATGAAATTCCATCTCCTTCACGGCTTGTTGTATAGAACTGTACTTATGCATACAATTCTTTTAAAAATTCTCATCTTGATTCTAATGCTTCTCATACTTGTTTCTCCACTTTACCCCCACACAACTTTTCATTTTATAACCATTGGAAGCATCAAAATTATGAAATTTCAATCACTATTCATATGAGTGAACAGTACCCATGAAGAATTTTAAAAACTACAACCTTGATATTTTAATGTTTCCAAGGTTCAAAACCTTTTGAATCCTACACAAAATCATCATATAAATTCAATGGAAAGCATTATATAATTGAAATTCCATTTCCTTCTCTCATTAACAGTGCATACTGAATAGGGTACACTATGGCAAAGTCAAGAATATCAACTTGATTCAACGACCAATCACTTAACTAGCTTGTTTAAGCTTCAATCATATGTTTATAACTTTAATTTCTTCTTTCCCCTTTCATCTAAGGTCTTTGGGCAGCACCACCCCTTAGATAAAACTCAACTTTCCCCCATGATAACCCTAAGTTCAAGCTCCCAAATCAAAGGAAAATAAGCTAGGAGAGATTGCTTACCTTTAATCTCTATCTTGCTTGAACTTTGGTACCTTGAATCTTCCTTGTCTTGGCTTGAGTTTTCATTTTACAAGAGTTTCCCCAAGGTATCACAAGGCCACAGTTTGGACGTAGAAATGAGGGGGTATTTATAGAAAAATCTTGCTGGAAATCAATGGCCAAGATTAATTTGTACACTATTTGATCTAATGGCCTACATTTAATCTTTGATTTAACTTTTTTCAAACATAATAATTATAACATCATGTGGGACAGCTCAAGGGACACCTCATAGGGGTTAGGTGGTGAAAATTCTAATGGGGGAACCTTCTGGAAAAATTCCAGTCTAATCCGATACCGATTAGAGTAGTTTCACAATAACCGGACTGTTTTTGTTCCTAATTTTTTATAATATCCAGGTTATGTATTCTGTCCTAGAAATCAATTTCTAGGCTTCTCATACCATTGAAAATGATATACTGAATATTTATCTGCCATCCATCCCTTGGAAAATGACGAAAATACCCTTGGTGTCCTTTCTTGCACTGTACTAACCGTAAGGGCATAATCGTCATTTTACCCCTCTTTGCACTACCTCAGAGCATATACTGGCTCTGAATAATCATATTTATACTGTATGACATGTTTTTAGCCTGTCCAAAATGATCAAAATGCCCTCTATCCATCGCTGGTATAATATACACATCTAGGGGCATTTTTATAATTTCGCACTCTTCTTGGACTACTCTGGACTCTGGCCCACTTAACTGTCCAGTCACCATACTAGGCTCATGTTGGCACCATTTGGGCCTTTGTATGGACTTATTGCCTTTATGGCACAATTCCCAAGACAACTCTCCCGATCCTATTTATTGGATATTTTATTTCACCGTAAAATCCCGTAAGGATTCTATAGGATTCATTTTCTGACTCTATCAATTTTATAAATTCTTACATTAAATATGGGAATTTTTAGTAAAGTTTTATATGATTCTGATGTCTTAAAAATACTGTAATAATTCTTCTGATTTCAAAAATTTATATCAATTAATTGGGACCTCAAATCAAAATTATGTGTTGCGTTAAACTGACCGAAATAATTTTATATATCTACTGGTAAGATTTGGGTCTAATATGATTTTAGGTATTTTTAGCCTGTTTCGGCTCAACTTTCTCATATTTACATTTAGGTCCTGAACTTTTAGCTATTTGCATTTAAGTCCCTTAACATTTGAAAATTACACTTAAGGGCCCAACTTTTGTTTCTACTTTTACTTTTTGCCTTTAACCTTTTCTACTTTGCGTTTTAGTCTTTCTCTTTCTTCAAGACTTATCTAACCTTTATCGTTTCTTCTTATCTTCATCATAATCCTTTCCGAACCTTTTTTCACTATCAATACTATACTGATAGGGAAAAATTAGGATATGACATGATTCTGTTAGCCTAACTTCTTCTGTTGACAGCTCTTGGATCTAGCAAATGTCCCATTTATTCTCCTTAGCCATATTCCCACGTGAATGCTCCTTAATTCCTAGATTTAGCAATGTGCTATCACATGTCACTAGCTCCTTTAGTCTAGCTATCATTATTCCTTAATCCATTATGTTATTACATTGGCTTGTAATAGAAAATGAGAAGAAACAAATTATTTATCCAATTAATCACTAAAATCACTTCAATTAATTTTCACTTATTACATTTTATTTTTATTAATTAATCGCTCATTGTACTGGTAAATGTGGATAAAATATATTATAAAACTCACTTAAAATACACTAAAAATCACTACAAATATGAGTTTATCAGTTTATTGCCAACTCAAAAAATAAGTCATCAATCTTTTTCCATTGTAAAGAATCACCTAGATGACAAAGTTTTCTATTACAAATCCTTTCAGTTGCATGCCATAACATTTTTTGCATCATCTTCATTAGCAAAAAGCCACTTAAACCTTGGTATAATTGGAAGATACCATAATACCTTTGTAGGAGACTTGTTTGATAGACCTTCATGTCTTACATATTATACACTTTTCATTATCTTCAAAATCTTTCCTATACAATATCCAATCATTTGGGCATGTATGAATTTTTTTATACTGTAAGCCTAAAGGATATATTATTTTCTTAGCATCATAGTAGCAGTTGGGTAACACATTTTCTTCTGGAAACATGTCTTGCAATATCTCAAGCGATTGTGAAAAACCTTTATCACTCCACCCATGTCGTTCTTTCATAGATACCAATCTCAACACCACATTCAACATGTTGTATTTTCTGCACCCTGGGTATAGAGGTTTTTTTGCATTATTGCACATATTACCATATGCATGTGACCACATAAAAGTATCTTCTCTAACATCACAAATCATGTCCTCTACCTGATCATCAGTATCCATATCATCATCAAAGGTATATTCTAACCGTTCAGATACACTCGACCTTTCCATATTTTCACCATGCCATAACCATCATTTGTAACTCTTACAAAAACCCCTCACAAATTAGATGAGTGACATATCTATAGCACTTTGTTTCCTTTCATTCAAACAACTTACATAAGAATAATAAAACCTTCCATAGTCATCATCACCATTTTGTTTAGCAAAATCCAAAAACTCCTTCACCCCTAGCATACTCAACACCTATTCGTTTAGCATTTATTCAACTACAATCCAGATTTGTGGAAGACTAAAAAACTAGAAAAACAAAAAATAAGAAAACCTACCTTGTAGCTAATTATAGGAGAGAATATATCACGCACAAGTGGAAGAAATCACCAAATAAAATAAGTAAATGACAGCAATAAATCCAGCAAATAACAGCAAAAGCTACCGCCAGTAGTATATAAATTTTCAGTTCTTTAGACAAGGAGTTCAAAACAAAACTCTCTGGCTCTGATGGGCTGAGAAGATTTAAACACGTGAACCAGTGAAAAATGAGAGATAGGAGGTGTAAAGGGGGTATTGATTATATTAAA
Organism: Leucaena leucocephala; assembly: GCA_037074615.1. Classification (NCBI taxonomy): domain Eukaryota; kingdom Viridiplantae; phylum Streptophyta; class Magnoliopsida; order Fabales; family Fabaceae; genus Leucaena; species Leucaena leucocephala. Next base: position 16,875,501 of record CM073515.1, on the reverse strand, counting down.
GTATATTTTGTAAGTAAATCTACACCACAAAAAATGTAACACCGGTATAGAAATAAATTTTTCTAACTTGACATTATATTCTACACTGTCACTTTTACAATGGTGTAAAATATTATAAATTACACAAATCTACACTGGATGAAATAGAACACTGATATAGAAATAACTTTTTCTAAACCAGATATTACAATATACAACTGATATTGACATGTCTATTTTAATCTATTGTATTTTTTTACAACAGATAAAATATTATAAATTACATAAATCTATACTGGATGAAATAGAACCACGGTGTAGAAATAACTTTTTTCTAAACTAGACATTATATTCTATAACTGACATTAACATGTCCAATTTCAATCTGTTATATTTTTTTTTATTTTTGAAAAATAAAAGAATACCATATCATCATAATAATAAACTTCATTTATTCAACTTTACTAATAACTTTACAACAAAAGTTTGAAATTTCTAAAAAAATATCTATCATAATATATAATATATTCTCTCTTTTTTTCATTACATAAAAAAATAGGAGGGGAAGATAAAGGTTACAGGCTTTAACTCCTTATTAGACTCAGAGGTCTAGGATTCATCAGAGTTAGTAGGATCAACAGGATTACAGAAGCTATCATTTGTTGATAACAACAAACTTCTGAGCAAAAAATCTCTTAAACTATCTTTCAGTCTGTTAACTTTCTTAGTGCTTCCATGGAGTCCTCTATGCCATTGAAGTATATGATGAGTTCCTTATGGCGCTCCATCAGAGTGAAAACTAAGGGAAGAGGAGAAGGAACTACAACATAAGGGTCAGGATATTTGTCTTCAAATTTGTCTATGTTTCTTTTGTGCGATAGAGAAGGAGGTGTGCATGAGGAAGAAGCTATTGGAGGGTTTAGATAGAAGAAAATAAAAGAAAATAGACATAAAGTGATGAGACAAAAAGTACTGATCATAGGAATGGTATACATATGGTTGAGGAATAAGAATGATTTCATAAAAGAATATCGAAGAATGCAATTGCCCTTCTATCATAATGACTATGAACATTGGTAACTGAAGTGAAATGAACGGTCTGAAGAAGATATAGAAAATAAACGGGAAAGCATAGACAAGAAACTGAAGAGTCATAATATAAAGTATATTTAACACCGGTTTTAGATATTTTACACCGGTTAGTTGTAAATCTGGTGTAAATATTTTATTTTATTTATAAAAATGCCACAGGTCATTATTTTTAAACCATCTCTGCAAGGACTAGTTTATAAATGGGGCTTTAGAAAGCATATTTTACAATAGTGCAAGTATTGTGTTTGCCCAGTGGAAACAAAGTATAATCATTGTGCAAAATTTATTGCTTCCTCTAAGATTTTCTAGTGAAATCATTGAAATGTAAAACATTTTTTCTTTTTAAAACAAACTCAGTGATATCACAAGCAGGAATAAAATTATTTACAACTAAGATACTTTGAGCTCTGAATTATGATTTATCATATTCGTATACATTAAGCTCTTCTTGACTCTCTTTTTCTTCTTGTTGTTCTGTGTTGGCTGATTCACAGAAATCTACTTGGATTTCTCCTTCAATGGTCTCTACTTGCATTTATTCATCGTCAGTATATATCCAATGTTTAGGTACCGATGAACTATTAACACAATGTGTCATATCCTAATTTTTCCATATCCGTATAGTATTGATAGTGGAAAGAGGTTTGGAAAGGATTATGACAAAGATCAGAAGAAATAATAAAGGTTAGATGATTCTTTAAGGAAAAGAAGGACTAAAATGAAAAGTAGAAAAGGTTAAAGGCAAAACGTGAAAGTAGAAACAAGATTTAGGCCAAAAGTGGTAATTTCCAAAAGTTAAGGGACTTAAATGTAATTAAGTAAAAAGTTCAAGGGCAAAATTGTAATTATAGAAAGATCAACCAAGAAAGGGTTATAACTGCCCAAAAGTTTTTCAGTCCCATATTCCATCAGTAAATAGAGAAAGATATGCTGGTTAATCTAACACGATACATAAATTTTATTAGGGCTCCAAACAGCAGAAAATTATCTGATAGTCTAAAAGTTATCTAAATTTTTATCAGATTCCATGGACATTAGATATAAGTAGGGAAATTACAGGAAAGTGTGCCCTATAGGGTTAGATGTTATGAATCTGACAGAACCCCAGAAGAAGTCCTGTATAAAAAGTTATTCCGATAACAGTGAATTTTGACGGGAGTTTGATAACACCCGTGATCCGATAATAGAACTTATCAAGATGTGAGCCTGGATAGAATGAGATCAGATGACCTCATATATAGGCCCATGATGATGCCAAGAAGGGCCCAAAACCCAGGGTACCAGTTCATCAGTAGAAGAGGCCAGTGTACAGAAAAGGTGCGAAATTATGAAAATGCCCTTAGATGCCCAGATTGTACTAGTGATAGAAGGAGGGCATTTTGGTCCTTCTGGATAGGCCAAACACGTGACATATAGAATAAATATGTTTAGTCATAGCCAATATATGCTCTGAGGCAGCACAAAGAGGGGTGAAATGATGATTATGCCCTTAGGGTTAATGTAGTGCAAGAAAGGACACCAAGGGTATTTTGGTCATTTTCTAAGGAATGGATAGCAGATAAATACTTAGTATAACCATGTCAAGGGTATGAGAATCCTAGAAATTGGTTTCTAGGATAAAATACATATCCTGATATATTATAAAAAATTTAGAACAGAAAATAGTCTGGTTGTTGTGAAACTGCTCCGATCGGTACCGAATTGGACTAGAATTTTTCCAGAAGCTTCCTTACACTATGATCACGCCACCTAGCCCTATTAGGTGTCCCATGAGCTGTCCTACATGATGTCATAATTATTCTTTTATGAAAAAGTAAAATCCAAGATTAAATGTGGGCCTTTAGATCAAATAGTAACCAAATCAATCTTGGCCATTCATTTTCCTTGGATTTTTGCTATAAATAGCCCCTCATTCTGCCCAAAACCGTGGCCTTGTGATACCTTGGGGAAACTCTTGCAAAATTAAAACTCAAGCCAAGACAAAGAAGATTCAAGGTTCCAAAGTTCAAGCAATCTAGAGATTAAAGGTAAGCAATCTCTCCTAGCTTGTTTTCCTTTGATTTGGGAGCTTGAACTTAGGGTTTTCATGGGAGAAAAGTTGAGTTTTCTCTGAGGGGTTGTGCTGCCCAAAGATCTTAGATGAAAGGGGAAAGGAGAAATTAAAGTTAGAAACATATGATTGAAGCTTAAACAAGCTAGTTAAGTGATTAGTTGTTGAATCAAGTTGATATTCTTGACTTTGCCAAGAGTGAACCTGTTCGGTTTGAATTGTTCATGAGGGAAGAAAATTTAATTTCAATTATTTAATGCTTCCATTGAATTTAGATGATGATTTTGTGTAGGATTGGAAAGGTTTTGAACCTTGAAAGCATTGAAATTCCAAGATTATAGTTTTTGCAGCCTTCTCTATTACTGTTCACAAGGATGAACAGTGATTGGAATTTTATGATTTTGATGCTTCCAATGGTTTTAAAATGAAAAATTGTGTGGGATAAAGTAGAAAAACAACTATGGGAAGCATTGGAATAAAAATGAGAATTTTTGAAAGAATTGAGTGCAGTTTTGGTTCTGTACAGCATGTGATGAAGGAGCTGGAATTTCATGATTCTAAGCTCATAAATGGATTCAAAAGAGGAAATTGTGTAGGGTAAAGTCAAGACATCAATTGATTCAAAGACCAAGTCCATTAGTTAAGATTAAGGAAAGTTAATGGGCTTAATGTTCAAGAAGAAGTTATGTTAGTTAAAGTGAGTTTCATGCTCAAGGAAGTTAGATTGTAATGAATGAATGATTATGTGATGTTAGGAACTGATATGCTCCAAGAGAGGCAGCCACATGTTCAAGAAAAGTGAGAAGAAGGAAGCAAGATAAGGAGAAAGAAAGTCAAGTGCTCAAGGTAGTAAACTTATCCTAAACTTGTATGCATTGAATGTTATGCTTGATTGTGCTATGGCTTGATTGAATTGTGTTGCCTAGGTGCTTATGTATGAAGCTCTGTTTATATGTTTATTTTGGCCAATTGTATTTCATATGTAACATGGAAGCATGCACATGACACAATAGTAACACTTTCACAAGCAAGCACAAGTATTTACATTAATGCATGCATTATTTAGTACCATTTGTTACTGAGATTTCCCCTGAAATCTAATCCCTTTCTATGTAATCCCAATCCCACAAGTTTATGAATGATGAGAGAGGTTGATGAAACATGAAGAAAAGCTAGGGATTGGATAGTATATAAGTTATGTGAATGTGTAATGTTATTGTATGACCAATGTAAGCGGTGATGGTCATGATGTAATGAAAAATAGTAAATGGTGGAATAAATGTATGAAATTTTACAGACATTTAGATGATATTCCAAGCTTTATTTTGACAGCAAGAATGCTTTATTTGGGTGTCTGTACAAAGAGAACTGATTTTCCAAAGTAAGGGACCAAAATTGGTTTTTAGGATTTTTGACCAAATAAATAGTAAATTTTGGTGAATAAACTGTATCAATTGGCTAATCATTTGGTCTGAAAATTATTTTTTCCTTATATTTCAAGACGTTATCTTCACGTACTTTTTGAACGACTTCATTTTGAGTTTTCTAGAATTAATTATGATTTTTCAAAGTTTGTTGCGTAATCTGGAATACCAAATGAACAATAACCCTTGAAAGAATAAAATTCCAGATTTGGCTAATGGACTTCCAAGGTTTTGTAAGTGGTTCTAAATGCTACTGATTGGTCCCTAATACGTATGAAAGTAAGGATGTTACACAATGAGCTTCAACATGATTGTTATAGGAATAGATAGAATGAAGAACATTGAAAGAATCTCACATTAGAGCAATGTTTGACTTTCCAATAATCACTTTTAGATAAACCATTGTATAAAATTTTCATTGTTCTAAGGTTTAGCCAAAATAGTTTCTTTTCATTTTTATTCCAATCATTTCTTGGTTTAAAATCAAATTTATTTGAAAAAATTTTCCTCATATCAAAATCAAGAGTTTTTTAAAAAAAAAGGTCATTCGATCTTTCCAAATAAAAACTTAGAATTTTATAAAATAGGAGGAATGACAAAAATCAAAACCTTCATAAAGCATTTTCCTAACCAATCCAATCATGATCTTTTTACTTGGGATCGTTAGATTCTTTAAATAAGTGATATGCTCTAATACCAAATGTTAGTTCTAAGCATTTAAGCTGAATCACCCAAGAAAAATTAGGTGCTTGACAGATTTTAAAAAAACTTTTCGCAACTCTTTCAAAATATGATTAGTGAAATAAATCATCTTGAAAATTTTGATCAGAAATTAAAAGTAAGTTACAGGAAATCAAAGAGTTAAAGAAGAAAGAAATTGCACATGAGATTTATTCTAGTTTAGTCCTTTCTCTACCTACGTCCAATCCTCAACTCCCCACTGAGATTTTTCAATTCACTATAACCAAGATTACAACAAGCTCTTGGTATCCTTTACAAGTTCAATTTTCACGGCTAATTAATAACCACCTTAACTTTGAGGTTACACCACACTTGTGGTGGCGACACTCTCCCTTAAACAGATACAAGCAATTCCCAACCTTGAATCTTCTGATTCTAAAGTTTTTCTCTCATATTGATAAATAATGAAGGGTAAATCTAACTCTCAGATAGAGTGAATAGATAGATATTATAGGTCACTGTATTTTCTCTTAAAAAATAATACATGAAGACTAGAGAATTGAATACTTTTTGGGTTACTTGACTTTTATGACGTCTTCATAAATGATACATCATTGATTTTCAGTTGTCATCGTCATTTGTTGTCAACCTCATAACTTTGAATGTTCTTCTATTTATAGTTGATGCTTATGACCTTTGAGCAATCTTTCCATTAAGGTTTTCTTCAATTGAGTTTTCTTCCCGTTGGAAATATGACCGTTGAACTCCGTTGTAGTAGTTAAGGCTTCTGACATAAAGTGTCATTTTGTCGTTGAAAGTCCATTGGCTTTAATCTCAGTCGATGCTCAGGTTTAGCTTTGAACTTAACAGAATATGAACTCTTGACATTAATCCTATAAACAGTTCAAGATTTAATCGTTAGAATATAAACACGTGAATTGAGAATTTGATGAAATGAATTTAAGCTTGAATGGAATCAATCATAACAATGATAATAGTAAAACAATGCATGCTTATCCATATTTGATAACTCAATAAATGATCAAGTGTATAAGATTCAATTCAGTTATGAATACTTTAAGATCAATAAAAAATTTTGCTTGTTTTAAAGATTATGCTATATTAATTGATTACCCAATCGATTAATTAGTGCTAACATGTAAAATAGAAAACAGAGTATAATACATCATTAGATTATTTATGTATACATGATGTACATTTATAAAGATAAATTTCTCAAAAGATTTGTCATGAACAATAATAAAAAACATAAGCATATTATCATTCAAACCAATTACATGAAATGGAAAATCAGTTCTAGGCTTAAAATGGAGGCATCTATAAAGTTTCAAAAGTTTGTCAAGTTAATCAAATTCCTAATCGATTAATGTGCCTGGAATATTTGAAATATAAAGTTTTTAACCCAAATTAATCGAACAATTAATCCATTAATAAAAATTAATCGATTAATTGGTTTCTATTTGAATTTCACAAAATTGAAGCTTAAATGATTAATCAAATAGTTAACATATTAATATCAATATCTTTGTTTAGAGAAAATCTATTTTTAACACATTAATCGATTAACGAATCAATTAATTATAATTAATCGATTAATTGACTTAACAATTCTCTTCTAGAAGGCAAGCTCTCGACATTAATCAATTAATTATCACTCATTAATCGATTAACTAATTTTCTTTGTAAAATAGATTGCTGCTTTTATATTAATCTATCAACCAATCGATGAATTGTCATTAATTGATTACCTAGTCAATTAATTTTGACTAACTTCTTATTTTAACACTATTTAAGCACAGAAATACTTTTTGATTGTTTTAAACATCATTTGATATTATTAAAACATGTAATTCAGGAATATTGTATAAAATACTTTATTTGACATTTTACTAAAAACTTTTTGCTATTTTATCATCATCAAGATATATTTTCCACCAACAGTGACAAATTCTAACAACTAACTTTACATACATATACATATAGATCATACAAACTAATTCTTAACTTTTCTCCATGCATCTTCCTATTCTCCTTCACATGATTTGTAGTATCCTTATTTTTAATCTTAATTATACTTATTTGGAAGTAATTTGAATCAATTACATAGCCTTTTGCCTTAGAAACATGCATTTTTAAAATATTGCTTCTCGGGTACTGTTCTTAGTTATTATTTATTTGGTAATCCAGAACATGTACCTTACTTTAAAAATTCATAATTAATTCTAGAAAAATCAAAATAGGGTGGTTCTAATTTTTAATGAAATCTCATTCATTTAAATTTGAAGGAAAAATGTAAACCTGAGGTTCCATTGTCTAAATGAAATTAGTTTATTCGTTGAAAAACACTGTTTATTTGGTAAATCTGGAATTTCTAGTTTCTTTACCTTAACTTTAAAAATTCATTTCTCTTTTGTTACTTATTCAAATGAACTATGTTACCTATGGATTTAAAGCTCCAGACGTTTTCTTTAAGGTCATAAAATTTCATAGAAAAAATCGTTCATTTACCATATGAAATTAACATTGGAATGTTACTGCCTCCAGTTGCTCACTTTATCTTGATTCCATATTTTAACTCCAAATTAGAAAAATCATAATAAATCGAATACTTAACCAATTAAGGCGTTCTTGGTGTTTATTTAAAGATATTTATCTTAGCTATTATCATACAAAATTTCAAGTTCAAACTCATGGGTTAAGGAGTTGTAAACATCATCACAAAGTCACGGCTTCATATACAACTACATGATCATACACTATGCATCCCATCATATCCTTCCATAGTGTCAAGTAACCAATATAACTTATTATACAAGTTCAACCATCTATATTTGCCCTTTTTCCTTGAGATGTTCTAGCACCTATAACATGGTTATGTATATGGAAAGAATGAGATTTTATGGAAATCTTAATAGCAAGTCATACAAACTATAATATCATGCATGATTAATTAAATACTTAACATGTTATCATGAGATGGGAGCTACTTCAATATAGTACATAAACAAACTCTAACATGCATATTGTCATGACATTAATTGCAAGGAGTTGCAATCATTCATACTTCATCATAAACATGATGGCACAATCTCAAGCTCAACCAAACACCATAACTAACAAGCAAGCATACAATCAAACAAACATGAAAATATAGTTAGGTATTCTTGCTACCTCTTTAGCTATCCTTGACAAAGTCTTCTTGAGATGATTTTCTTCCCTCACAAATGTCAAAACCTAGCCATTACAAAGTAACATCAAGTTACAACTCAACTTGAAAACAATTCCAAGACTAGGTTTTCATTAACTTACATTCTTTTTCTATTTTATATTCCATACTTCCATCTTTCTAAAATAAATTCTCATGGTTCATTTCTAGATAATTTTTCATGTAGAATCCAAATATAAAACCAGAATTTCTAAAATCAAAACACACCATAAGTTGCTGTACAGAACCAAAGTGAACCCTTATTTTTCCCAAAAATTCACATTTTGATTCCAATGCTTCCAATACTTGTTCTCCTACTTTATCCCCACACAATTTTTCATTTTAAACTCATTGGAAGCATTAAAATCATGAAATTCAAACATATGAACAGTGATTCATACAGGATCAGCCAAGAACACAAACTCTAACTACATGCATACTTGAATTTCTAAGTTTATACCACTTGATTCTAACTTGTTTAAGCTTGTCTAAACTATCCATAACATAAAACTCATATTCTTATCACATGTGGACAGATATTCCAGCAGCAACCTCAAGGGAAATAGGTCACACAAACCCCTTAAAACCAAGAGCTAACTTGCTAGATTAAAGTCCAAGAATAAGGGAGATAATTACCTTGCTTATTGCTCCAAGTTGTGTGCTTCTTTCTTTCTTCAATTGAAATTTGGCTAGAGGTTTCCTAAGGTACCATGCATGCTGAATCAATTCTGGTTTGGGGGGGTATCTATAGAAAATCTTGGGTGGAAATGAATGGCCAAGATTAGTTTGGTTACTATTTCATCTAATAGTCCATATTCCACCATAAAGCAAGCTTTCCCTATAAGCCTTAAGTTGACTCCATGCATGACATCATTTAGGGACATGTTTTGCTGGAAAAAGGTAAATATACTGATAGAAAAAATTTTAGTCCAGTCCGGTACCAATTGAATCAGTTTCACAAAAACTAGACTGTTTTATGTTCCTAGTTTTTATAATATTCCAAAATATGTATTCTGTCATGGAAACCAGTGTCTAGATTTCTCATACCATTGAAATTGTTAGACTGAGTATTTATCTGCCAACCATCCCTTGGTAAATGACCAAAATACCCTTGTTGCTCTTTCTTGCACTATATTAACCCTAACGACATAATTGTCATTTCACACCTCTTTATACTGCAATAGAGTATATACTGGCTCTAGCTAATCATCCTTATACTATCTTGGACTTTTTGGCCTATCCAACATGACCAAAATGCACTCCATCTATCACTGGTACAATTTGGCCACCTAGGGTCATTTTTATTATTTCACACTTTTCCCGTGTTGCTCTAGACTCTAGCCTACTTAACTGTCTCCCCACCTTATTGGGCCTATTGAGACACTATTTGGGCCTTAGTATTGGTCCATTTCCTTTATGGTACAAATCTTAAGAAATCTCTTCTGACCATATTTAACGGGTATTTTATTCCACAGTAAAATCCCGTAAGAATTCTACAGGATTCCTTTTCTGAATCTGTCAATTTTATAAATTCTTATATTAAATATAGGAATTTACTATAAATTTCATCTAATTCTAAGACCTAAAGAATACTATAATAACTCTTCCTTACTTCAGGAATTTATATCAATTAATCGGAATCTCAAATTAAAATTTTGTGTTGCGTTAAACTGACCAGAATAATTTTGTCTATCTACTGGTAAAATTTGGGACTAATTTGATTCTGGGCATTTTTTAGCCTTTTCCAATTCAACTTTCTCATAATTACATTTTTGTCCCTAACTTTTGTTTAATTACATTTAGGTCCCTAAACTTTTGATAATTACCACTTTTGGCCTAACTTTTGTTTCTACTTTCACTTTTGGCCTCCAACCTTTTCTTTTTTTCATTTAGGTCCCTGAACTTTCCTTAGTTGATAATCCATTTCTTTCCTTTCTCAATCTGATACAGTTTATTCCAAGAATCTCATATCCATTACATATAAACTGTACATATACATAAGATAAGAAAATTAGGGATATGACATAATTACCCTTTGTGATTATGACATGGAAGGAGTGAGATTTCTAGAGGAATCTCATAAGCAAATGGTACCACAAACAATGTATGAAATTAAATGCTTAGTATTAAACATGCTTGCTTACTATGATTATGCTTGCATAATGACATGCTTCCATGCTTCATAATTATAACATATGGCTATATCATAAAAAGAAATAGAGCATCACTTAAATATGCATGCTTCACATAATCCAGTCAAGCCATCAGCACATTAACAACACTCAAACATCAGGTATATAAGTTTAGGTATAAGTTCACTACCTCTATTATTTGCTTTTCCTTACTCTTTTCCTTCATCACTCCTCCTTGATATGTGGTTGCATAATCATACATTTATCATTAATCATACAAATCAAGCGTATATATTGCATAATCATACATTTATCATAATTTAATTCAATTATCATTTCAAGAACATTAATACTCAATTAACCACTTAACCCCTAACTTTCTTTATTTGTGATTAATTGCCTTGTCCTTTAAATTAATTTGTGTCTTGATTTTAACCTATACAATTTTGCCTTTTGAACCCATTTATGAGCTTAGAATTATAAAAATCTAGCTCCTTCATGGTTGCTAGATAGAACCGAAAGAAGTGTATTTTCTTTCAAAATTACTCATTTTGATTTCAATGCTTCCAATACTTGTTTCTGCACTTTATCCCACACATTTTTTTCATTTTAAATCTATTGCAAAAATAAAACAATAAAATTCTCATCACTGTTCATGTGTATGAATAGTAATAAAAGGGTTCAAAATTTTCCTTTTCAATTTTAGTGCTTCCAAGGTTCCAATCTTATTCAATCCTACACAAAATATCATCTAAATTCAATGGAAGTATTAGAACCATAAAATTCAATTTCCTTGGTCCAGAACAACCCTAGGCCAAATGACCCCATAGTGGGAAAATCAATAACACAATTTAATTCATAATCAATCATTACTACTAGCTTGTCTAAGTATCTTCTACATAGTTCTAACTTGATTTTCTTCCTTCCACTTTTACTCAACATTTTGACCAGCAAGAGTTCCAAGGGAATAATCCATTTTCCAATCACTAAAACCTAGGTTTTGTCCTTCCAAAATATATACAAATAAACTATGAAGGATTACTTACCTTATGTACTTGCTTGGGTGACTCTTTCTTGATCTTATTTTGAGGTCTCTCTTCATTTTGGCATAGTTTTCCTAAGGGTCCTCTAGGTTCACGAAATTGTAAAGGGAAGGGAGGGGTATTTATAGTGAAATTTTATGGGTCTTGGGACCATTTTGTCCCTCAAGTTCCTAATTATTACAACCCCTTAATCTCTCATCTCACTGGTTGCTTTCTTAATTAATTAACCTTAATCTTCATCAAATTAATTATTACATTATTTTAATATAAACCAACATGTGCCAAAACTTCCCCTCTCTTGCTTGCCTTCCATACAACATATTGTGCATAAGGTATGGGTCCCACAAGAGACACCTCATGTGCCACCTTGCTTGCTCTTGAGGTTTCATTCTTTCTTTCTTTCTTTAACAATTCATAAAATATCTTAAAAATTGACTTGTGCTCTAAGACAATCTCTTGGAACATTGGGGTTCATGGGATAGCACCATATTGGGCTTGTCTAGGTCCAAACCATTAATTTGGCACAAAACCCAAGGTATTTCTTTTACCGGGTACCCTAAATCATCCTAATTTTTAAGATAAATTCTATAAAATTCTTTTAAGGGTTTTAATATTTGTATAAATTCATTCTACTGTAAAATGAATTTTCTAAAAATTCTCTATTTTCTGAGACTCAGCAGACTTGATAAAAATTCTATATGTTTCTTAAAATCTTTTATTGGATGCTTGATTTTACCTTAAATTTTATAATAAATTATACAATACTCCTTTTTAAACTCTGTTAGTTTCATAAATTCTTTTAATAATTATAAAAATTTTCTATAAAATTTTATCTGATTCTAAGGTCTAGAAGGTCTTGTAATAATTTCTAGACTACAAAAATTAATATCAATTTATTATAACCTCAAACTGAAATTCTGAAAAGTATGCTTAGCCTGAATTATACCTCTATTTAATGGTAAAATTTGGGAATAAAATATTTTTGAGCAGTTTTGGGCCTTTTCTAGCTCAACTTTCTATAATTATTTTTGCCCTTAAATTTGACAAAATTGCACTTTAATCCCTGAATTTACCAAATTCCACTTTAGTCCCTTTTCTACCTAATTTGAAACTCCAATTTTGTACTTGAAATCTCAAAATTTTATTTAAGTCCCTTTGTCTATTTTTCTTGAATTTTCTATTTTTAACTTTTGTCTAAATAACTTTTACGTCTTGTAGCTTTATAACTTTATGTTTTTTTCTCTTTTTTTTAACATAAAACTTATCTAACTATTATCTTTTCTTATGATTATCATCCTTATCCCTTCTTAACCTCTTTCCTCTATCAACCTTATACAGATAGGAAAAATTTGGGATGTTACACGGACTATCACTGTGCCTATCTTCCAGTCAGAAGAATTGTGTTCTTCTAACCTTGTATTTTGTATTTCAGTACTTGTTATATCAAAGCTGGAGCCTTGTAATTTTTTGTTTCAAATCAACTAACATGGCAAGAGGTATTTGTTTAAGTCTTCTGTTGCCACTTTATCTTGTAGACTATGTAATTATTTAATTACCATGTCCAACATGTGGCATCATAGCCCATATTCTTTGATTCTCCTCTACCGTTTAATTTCTATATATGATGCATTATAGATATATTTTATTTTTTTATTTAGAAAATTATTTTGGAAAAATTTGATATGAGTATCACATGTATTGGTCTGAATTTTTATGAGAGAAACCAGTTAGTTTGGTAAGGAGGTGGCCATGAAGAGGGTTGGTTAGCCTATTGAGGTGGCTCCTTCTTATGTGTTCCTTGCCTGCAACCATTGCTCTTCTTACATCACTAGCCAAATCTTCTTCTTACAATGGTGGGGCCATTATGAATGGTTGAAGTATGGCTGATATTTCTGATCAAAGGCCTTTTTTGTTCTCTACTTTACACACAGATTTTTCCTATAACATGGGTTACATTACATATTAGCTAGGCTCCATTATACTTGGGCTGTATTTCCTTTTGAAGGTAGAAACATCAAGAAAGTGACATATAGTTTATGTAAGTTCGTGCAAGCACATATGTAGGTGTAAAATATGACGATTAAGAAACAATGTTGAACATGATGTAAAGTTTCTCACCTCATTTTGATCGAGTTTTTGACACAAGACGTGCATTCTTGGAAAAATTAGAAGAGCATATTGCTATGAAGATTGCATTAAGTTTGGCTTATATATTGTTAAGTTTCAATTCATGAAATTATTGTATATTTTGTTTGTTTATGGAAATTATATGTCAGGTTTAATTTTAGTTGTCTATTTGTTTGGGCCATGTTGCCTTATTTTCATAAACTAATTTGTGATAAATGTATAATTTTTTATTTGTGCCTTATTTATTTAAGCAATAGTAATTTATTTTATGCATCATTTATTGTTGTTTAATATAAGGAAAGTTCAATTTTGACTATTTTCTCATTATGGAAATATTATGGAGTTCATTATCGTGTTATTTAATTGATTGAATATTTGTATAACTAGTTGGACAATTATATGACTATTAGAATTTCACAAAAATAATGATTGAAAATATGTTGAAACTGAATTTATAAACAATGGTTTATATGCATAAAAATAGTGGGAGAATTTTAGTTATTTCATCTCTATAGTAGATTAAAATGACTATTTAAGTTCTCAATAATCTATGTGCATATTTATGCATATTTATATTTTAAATACACTTGATATTTGTGATTAGCATGATGTATTTGGTGACTAGCCACATCATCCCTATTATTGTTGTATGCATAATATAATCCTATATGGCATTTTAAAATATCAATTGTAATTAAATGTGAAACTATAACTTATCTTTGCTCATAGGTAGATAGTTATAGTTGCATATCTAATTAGGATAGAATAGAATGACCTTATATTTTCTAAGTAGCCCATAGGTATTAGAAAATATGAATGCATTCTAATTTCATTAATTTTCAAATAAATACATGATATGCTGGTATCTTTACCTACAGGTAGTTATTAGTGATATTTATTTATATTTTGTATGCTTTATTTATGTAAAGTATACATGGAACAGTAATTGTGATTGCTTTAAAAGTTATGTGAGTTCATTTGTTCTGTCCAAACTTGCAGTTCCTATTGTTACCCGTACGATTGTTACAATGTCAATAACAAAATTATCCTAGATGGTACTAACTATCCTGACTAGAAAGATGATATTTCATTGTAGCTTGGTTGTTTGGATCTAGATTTTGCCCTGAGGGTTGATGAACTTCCTACACTTGTATATGATTCTAATGATCAAGATACAAACAACTATTATGATCATTGGGAGCGGTCTAATTGCTTATCTCTTATGTTGATAAAGACACAGATTGCAAGAGACATTCGCGGTGCTATTCTAAATGCAAAATTGTCAAAGAATATTTGTAAGTTTTAGATAAACATTTCAAACAAGCTAACAAACAAGTGGGTGGAACTATTATGTTTGAATTATATTCTATGAGACTTACGGGTATTAGAGGCATTAGGCAACATATGAATTCTTGTGTCGTATTTGCATCTCTCTTTTTTCTGTTAGTAATGACAATTGATGGATTGATATCTATTCCATGATCCACATTGCTTCTACCATGTATGGCTTTCTAACAGTAGGCCTTCACATCCCAATGAAGGAACAATCTTATCAGGCAGTGGGAAAGGAGACCCTTTGAAGGCAATTGGAACCTATAGGATTTTCTTACCTAATAATTATGTTTTAGATTTTTTTTGATACATTTTATGTTCCCTCCTATAAGAGGAACTTGTTTTTTATGTCTAAGTTAATTCCCTTAGGTTACAGAATAAACCTTCCAAAAGATCTTATGATATTTTGTAAAGACTCTGTTCTAACTGCAAATATGGTTATAATTGACAGTTTATTTAAAGTTGTTCTTGATTTGCCATAGTCTTTAGCTGTTACGCATGGTATTAAATGTAATGTCATTAATAAGAATTCAATTAGCTTGTAGAATAAGAGATTGGGATGTATCTACATTAATAGAATCAAGAGGTTAACTAAAGGAGTTCTTCCATCCTTAGAAAATTATGGTCTTTGTTCTTGTGTGGATTGTATTAGGGAAAAGTAGACTAACAAGTCACATGAAGGAGCTAAGGGAAGTTCTAAATTACTTGAGATTATGCACACAAATATTTGTTGTCCTGATTTAAATGCACATGGTAAAAAATATTTTATTATTTTATTGATGATTTCTCACGATATATGCATGTATACTTGCTTTATAATAAAAGTGAGGCACTAAATGCATTTAAGGGATATATAAAGCAGAAGTGGAAAAGCAATTTAGAAAAATAATTAAGATTGTGAGATCAGATAGAGGTGGTTAATATTATAGCAAATACACTAGTAAAGGACAAGTAGTTAGTCCTTTTGTAGAATTTCATCGAGAGTAAGGTATAATTGCAGAATATACCATACCTGCTCAACTGACATGAATAGTATAGCTTAAAGAAGAAATAGGACATTGCTATATATGGTTAGGAGCATGATGAATAACTCCAAACTTCCAATTTTATTGTGTAAGGAAGCACTCAAACAGTTGCATACATCTTAAATAGGGTTCTAACAAAGGTAGTGTCAAAAACACCCTTTAGAATTTGGAAAGGGTGAAAACCCAGTTTAAATCACTTTAAGGTATGGGGTTGTCCTACAGAAGTAAGAGTGTACAATCCACAGTAAAAGAAATTGGATCCTAAGAATATTATAGCATATTTTGTTGCCTATGCTAAAAAGTCTAAGGGTTACAAATTATATTATCCTCCATCCTCAAGAAAGTTTGTAGAATATAGGAATGCTAAATTTCTTGATAATAATGTGATTAGTGGAGTAATCAATTGCAAGATGATCACATAAAGGAAACCACTAACACTGACAAAGGAATATCAATGATCCACGATACTCCTCTAGTTAGAGTTGTCATAGAACATATTGTTCCGATAACTCAAGTTGACAATGCTAGAAATAAGGAACATATTCAAGTTGATTAATCTATAACAACCACAAAATATGATAGAAAATATTCCAAATGAACATCCTCAACCAAATCAAGAGATTAGATTAAGGAGGTCAACATGAGAAAGAAAGTCAGTACTACCTAGTAACTATATAGTGTATCATACTTGGTGTGATTGTGAGGTAATTGTTGAAAATGATCCGTTGTCATTCTTTTAGTCTATGCAAAGTATAAACTCTGAAATATGGTTTGATGCTATGAATATGAAATGGAATATATGGAAACAACTATGTTTGAAAACTTATATAGTTACTTAATAGGGCCAAAACCATTAGCTATAAGTGGGTCTACAAAACTAAAGAAGACTCACAAGGTAACATTGATCACTACAAGGCTATGTTGGTTGATAAAAGTTTCACACAAGTGGAAGGAGTTGACTATAGAGAAACATTTTCTCCTGTATTCACAAAGGACTCTTTCCACATCATCACGACATTGGTTGCATATTTTGATCTAGAGTTGCACCAAATGAATGTTAAGACTATATTTCTTAATGGTGAACTTAAGGAAGAAGTCTACATGAGGCAGCCTGAAGGATTCATTGCAAATAGCAAAGAACATTTGGTTTGCAAGTTGAGAAAGTCAATGTATGGTCTTAAACATGCTTCACGACAATGGTATTTGAAGTTCGATAAAGTCATCACATCTTTTGGCTTTATTGAGAACATGATGGATCAATACATATACCATAAGGTCAGTGAAAGAAGATCATATTCTTTATTTTGTATGTAGATGACATATTGCTTGCAACAAATGATCTAGGGCT
This sequence comes from Leucaena leucocephala, assembly GCA_037074615.1. Classification (NCBI taxonomy): domain Eukaryota; kingdom Viridiplantae; phylum Streptophyta; class Magnoliopsida; order Fabales; family Fabaceae; genus Leucaena; species Leucaena leucocephala. The sequence goes on along the minus strand of CM073515.1, from coordinate 16,858,042 downwards.
ACTGAGAGAGATGAAACAGTTTTTGTTCAAAAGTTTTGATATGAAAGATATGGATGAGGCATCTTATGTCATTAAGATTAAGATCCGTAGAGATAGGGCTTAAGACCTTTTAGGCCCATCGCAATAAGCCTATATCAACATAATTCTTGAACGAATCAGGATGAAAAATTGTTCACCGAATATAGCACTTATTGAGAAAGGAGATATATTCATTTTACACCAATGTCCTAAGGATGATCTTAGAAGGAAGGAAATAGAAAGGTTCCTATATGCCTAGCGCTAAGATGCTTGATGTCTGCACAGGTTTGTATAATACTTGATATAGCTTTTGTTGTGTATATGTTGGAAAGATACCAAAGTAATCCAGAGGAAGCTTATTAGATAGCTACAAAGAATGTTCTAAGGTACCTTCAAGGTATAAAATATCATATGCTCACATATAAAAGAATTGATAATCTTAAAGTGATTGGGTATTATGATTTTGATCTAACTAGTTGTCGAGATACAAGTAGATATACTACTAGCTATATCTTTCTATTAGCATAGGGTGTTATATCATGGAAAAGTGCAACACAAAAACTTGTAGCTCCTTATACTTGTGATGTTGAGTATATTGCTTGTTTTGAAGCAAGTTCATAAGAAATATGGATAAGGAATTTCATTACTAGGCTTAAGATTGTGGATTCAATTTCTATGCCCATTAAGATGTATTATGATAAAAAAGCTGTAGTGGCCATTGCTAATAACAAAGGAGTGGGAGTAAAAGTAAGTTCTTCAAATTGAAATTGCTTTCCTTAAAGGATATAGTAAGGGATGACCAAATTTTAGTTGAACATATCGATAAAAAAGAAATGCTAGTTGATCCTTTAACTAAAGGGATGCGACCAAAAAATTTTGTTTTGTTGGAAATCGTGCCCTAGGGGCCAATCATTATCTTATAAACATTATTGATTTATGAATTTATTAATTGTGTTATCATATTATTTGCATGTTTACTGTGATGACCATCCTTGGATGATTTATGATCTTATCCTAAATATCCCTGGTCGGTCATCTATGCGGGAGCAGAGATGAAATAAGACCAGTATGACTTTGAGGATGTATAGAGATATAAATCAAAGTCATAGGCACATGTAAGAGTACAAGGTGTTGGACCGACCCGCTATGAGAGAGTTGCATAGGTTATGTCATAAGCTTCTCTCATATACAAACCATGTCACTATGCCCTTTGACTTGAGATCATCATGGATTCCTACATGACAAACACTCAGCTTTGACCTAGTCAAAAGTCACTTTTGACCGAGTGATCATAAAGACTATGTTCAGGCTTAGTGGTTTTTCATGCGGAGGAATGTGAATAGTCAAGATAGAATTTGTCCCTCACATTCGTAGAGAGATATTACTGGGCCCCTCGATGAGTGAGTCTGAGAAATGTATGGCCATACTGTAATGGAAAGGTAGTTCCATTTCTATAGTCAGACTACTCAGGGATCGAGAAAGTAACGGACAGGAATAGGAGGATGATATTATCTATGCCTCATCCATGACCAAAATATCATGTGATAGAAGGGACATGATATGGTTGTATAAAAGGTTACATCGTTTAACGATCCTCATATGATTTGGGTAGTCGTTATGTCTTGCTAGAGACCGCTTGCTACTTGTGGGCCAGTATAGCAAATGGCCCACTGCCAACTTCATATGGGCCTACAGGGTCACACACAAAATAGCCCAACACAAGCTATGATGTCCAGATTCATTGAATCTAAGGCATGTCCAAATTCATTGAATCTAAGGCATGTCCAGATTCAATGAATGATCCAGGGTGAATGTATATATTTATATTTATATTCGTATATATATAAATTTGTATATATACATTATATATAATAGATATATGAGATTTAATTTATAAGGATAAATTAAATCTCTATCACGTTTGAATTTGAAATTCAAACTGATAGGATATCTCATATAAGAGATATTTATAAGATTTAATTTATAAGGATAAATTAAATCTCTATCACGTTTGAATTTGAAATTCAAATTGATATGATATCTCAAATTTGATTTATGAGAATAAATCAAATATAGTTCAGTTTTATCTTTATTTTAAGTTAAATAAATAGGTGAATTAAATCTGTGGGACAGATTTAATATAAATATTATTTATTTAATTAGTTTCTTATCAAATTATACAATATATGATATTGTATTAATTTCAGAATTAATATAAGATTAACTCCAAAATCCAATTCGGTAGAAAAAAAACGCATAGCATCCTATATATCTGATTTTAGGAGCTACGTTTTGAATACACATAGAACACAGAAAGGCCGAAGGGGAATCTACAAAAGGTTTGTAGATAAGAAACTGCCAAAATAGAGACGGAGAGGACGAATTCTTGAGAAAGCCCTAGAGGGACAAGAGACGCTAGCACGTCGTTCGTGGTTGGAACACTATTCGTGTGGATACCAGTAGAGGAAGTCGACCTGAGTTGTCGACTTCTTGCGATCGGAAAGGGAGCACAAGCCGCGAAGAGAAGCTGTGAACGTCATGACCAGAAGCTGTGGAAGTCACTGAGGAACACTAAGGGTAATGCTTCTTCCCACTTGACTTAAATACATACGGTAGATCCTGGCAATGAATGGAAAAAATTTTAAGTTAATTTCCGCTGCGTGTCTTCCAATTCCTTACATGTTTCACATGTGTTTCATAGAGGATTTGAGCCCTTACTACCATGAATCAAGGTATATGAGACAATGAAATTTCAATTCACGATTTATCATCTATATATTTCAGTTATGTATACATTCATGTTGTTTGAGATTAATAAATATTGAGATAGAAATAGAATAAACATTCGAGTTTATTCATAAGGTTTTGGTACATTAAGTAAGGCCACTACTTATAATTCATGAAAGGTGATACTCGAATAAAGATGACTCATTGCCATAGTTCCTGTAGTATTACTTAAATGAATCTAGATAGGACAATTGACTTTATTGTGAGGGTCAAGTTGGAGAATGTTAGATATTTTATTAATTATTATATAAAATATCTTGTTAATTCAATTAGATGGATTGCATCTAGATATTATTGTGATATATTTACAAATTCTAGATATTTAGAATATTACAATAATTATAATATATTCCAAATATTATAGTTTCATAATATGAATAAAATATCTCCTGATTGTAGCTATTGACTCAGTTGTATTAAATCTAATTTAGGATATTATTCAGTCAAATTACCTATTATTATTAACCTTGATGGGATTTTATAAAAATATGATAGACTAATTTAGAGTTATAGTGAATGATATTGAATTAAAAATCACAAAATAGATACCGTGCTCCATTGAGGGTTCCCTAACTGGTGACAGTTATTCATAAACCATCACTGTACCTATCTTCCAGTCAGAAGAATTCTTAATTATTATTATTTTTGTTCTTCTGACATTTTGCTTTATATTTTAGTACTTGTTATATCAAAGATGGAGCCTTGTAATTTTCTACTTTAGATCAACTAACATGGTAAGAGGTATTCATTTAAGTCTTCCACTGCTGCTCTATCTTATGGACTGTGTAATTATTTAATTACCATTAAGTTATGTGTTTGTCCAACACCATGAAGATATAATAGAGAGCCAATAATTGATTACGACAAAATAATTCAAATTTAACTGGTGAGTTAACGTTGCTCCTCCCTACGAGTGTCAATGACAGTATTAGATGGGATAGGTGATTCAAGTGAGATTGAATCCGTTGTTGATTTGGTCATCATCAAGGAAACTATAGTTAAACTGGTCGGCCTTACCTTCCACCACCTTGTTGGTGCAGGAAGAGCACGATCTAGCCTTGTAAGAGTATATAAGCTTGATTCTGAGTTCCTCCTCCTGGTTCAAAATGTACATGTCGTCAAGGCAATAAACATGAGCATGAAGCCTGTGAACATGAGCAAACTCTATGAACACGGACTAAGATTGATTAAAGGTAAGAGTTTTAAGATATAGAAGCACTTTCTACACCAATTAATAAGAACAACCGATGAAGAAAGTTGATATTCTACTGTGCTTACAACCAATCAATGTTGAAAGTAATTTTTATAAGAGTTGTCTATGCCACTGGTATATACAACTATAAATTTTTAAACGTATTAAATAATTTAAATTACTGTCCACATTGATAGTTAAATTAACAATTGGTGTAGAAAGTCAATAGTCTTACATCTAATTATCTACAAAAATATCGTTGAATATACTTTCTACATTATTTCTGTCACAATTAGTGTAAAAAGTCCACTATAAATATGTTACTGTTGTATTAGTGACCATGTCTTCCTTATGCCTGGCATAAGGCATATATTTTTCATTTATATCCCATTTACAGGAGTAGAAAATGAAAAGATAAAACAATGTAGTCACATAGTACTTCTTTTTATTATAATTTTTAAACTGATGAGGGCCTAGAAATCAGAGAGAGGAAGGTGCCGTATGGTGATCTTAGATGTGAGCACATGGCTGCTCTTATTCCAAGCTCTTCTTGGAGATAAAACAAACAAATAACGTACGACTTGATACAGTCAATCACTGCTCATGGTTAGGTTTTTAAAGAATCATCAGCCGCTGCAGATAAAGCCACTTATTTTAGGGTCAATTACTTGGGAACTGGGATTGCCTCACACATTACACCACCTAAACCACATACCCAGTAATTTTAAAAAAATGGTCTATGCATTTTTCCCTTGGGGTTATGTCAATTTCTTAATGGGAAAAAAACAATTATTTTTAATAAAATGTGATAAAATAATTTAATTTAGACATTTGATTATGAAAATAAAATTTACCAATAAATGTTCACCCAAGTAGGTGACTATAACTGTTTAAATAAAAGAGATGTTTATGAGAACTATTTCTATTTAGAGCTAAAAATATTGTTTAAATAAAAGAGATGTTTATGAGAACTATTTCTTTTTATAACTAACAATATTTAAATAAGATCCTATATATTAAAAATGTACACCATCTAAATCTGACAGACTACAAAACTATTTTTTTCCATTTAGACCCAATAATATTTAAATGTGATATAATTTATGAAATAAAAAAAATAAAAAGTTTATTACCCCATCTGAATATGAGGGACAGCAAAACTATAGTTTTAAAATGAATCATTTATTGGTAAAAAGAAAAATAAATCAGATTCTTGTATTATAATTTAGGGCCAATAGGGCGCTTGGGAAGTGTGATTTTCTCACAATTAGGGCACAAACTAAACTACCTCGTAATAAAAAGAAGTAAAACCATCTCACTTTCATATCTCCTAGCTACCTAGCTAGCTACATGAGATCATTATGAAAAGAACAACAAAGCTTTCTGCAAACCCTAAATCTCTCCAGTTAGCTTGATCCATTCTTCAACATATACTCTTAGTCCTCCTAATCCCTTTCTTTTCAACATCATTCTCCTGAAGTTCAAAGTAAAAAGGCATGCTTTTAGGTTTTTTTTTTGATTATATACACATATATACATATGCATACATATATAAATAAATTTATATATACAGACTAGCTTTTCAAGCAGGTCTCACAAACTAATTATAGCTAGGCTTTTTTCTGATTAATCCATGAAGGGGTGGGAAGGCAAAGCACTCGCTGCTAATCAAATGCTTTCTAATTGTGTGTGTTTCTTCAAGATTATTGTTCCATCACCATCATGGATCTTTGTTCTAGCTGCAGCTGCATTAATCTCACTTGTTTTTGCCACCTGTCTTGTTACTGATGGGTTTGGTTTCTTGTCTGTTTTTATCTACACATCCCTGGTACTTGTTTTCTCTAGCATTTTCTTCAGTTTTACTACTGCACCGAATCATCACAAAGCAGTCTGTGTTGTTGGTGAATCTAAGAGTTCTATGGCGGAAAGCTCAGATCAAATAGAAGATATTGCAGAAGCAAAGGAGGAGGAGGAGGAAGAAGAAGAAGAAGAAACGCCCTATTATGCAGAGGAAAGCTCAGATCAAACAGAAGATATTACAGAAGTAAAGGAGGATGAAGATAGTAATAATGATGGTGGAAGTGGTGTTAACAATAGTAACTACTCAACCAGATCACCAGATTCAGTCTCAAAACGTGAATCTCATCATCCAGAGATGTCAACAGCTGAGGAATCTGAAGAACTTGGCTGTTATTGGCCATTAGATCAAAGCATTGACGGCTCAGATGGGTCGATTTCTGATGAAGAAAGCCTTATAGAAATTGCACTTCCAACTGGACACTGCAGTTTGAAGCAGCAGCAGCAACAACAACAACAACAAAGTCTGACGATGATGGAGTTGTTAGCAGAATACAACATCGACATCAACGAGGAAGACAACTTGATAGAAATCGACATATCAATGGAATCCATTAAGTCCTACTCATCAAGGTTTGACATACAAGCATGAAATTAATTAACACAACTCTATCTTCAATAATTACCCACATCAGTTTCACTGTTTTGATCCGTACCTTGATATATATATCTTTGGTTGGATTTGAGAATATGTTGTGAAAAAGGGTGATATACTTAATTTACAAGCAGTGAGAAGCTTCTTTCTCAGGCTTTGGATACCCATTAAAGAGTTTTCTTTAGGGTATTATGAAATCATGACTCTTTTCTTTTTGACTTCTTCTTGCTCATTAAAATAATAAAAGTAAAGGGAAAAGCTGTGCCCATCCGTTTTGAATATTTCCACTATGACATTTTCTTTTTCATCAGAATATTCTGATTATGTGTGTGTGTGTGTGTGTATACACGGGGAAGATCTTTGTGAATTAATTTTATATCTAATGCTTTTGAATGCTATTCTGTAGTGGGTAGTGTTCGGATTTTTACATTCAACTTTATTGATTGAATTTCATGACTGGATTAAAAAACCTAATTCTCGGAAGTGTATATTGGTGCAATGATCTCCGACAATACACGTCAGATCTGAACTTCAGATGCTTTTGGCATTAATGACAGTGAACGTGCAGCGGCGAGGATTTTTCTTCTTCTCTATCAAAAATATAATTAAGTCATGTTTCCAAAAAAATAATAATAAGCATGACTTATACATTGGATAAGGATAAGTTTTTTAAAAGATGAGTTATATTTTGGGTTGAAAGAAATAGGCATCTTACGTTTGTAATCAATTCAAATCTTCTCTAAGCCAACAAAACTGTTTGAACAGCTCATAGATTTAGAGAGAAATAGATATAGTAATAAATCAATAAATCGTATTTAACAGATAGGGTCATCACACCATGCCTATTTCTTTCTCATTTCAATAACTACATGTGGTTGCATTCCCGACAAAACTTTTGCTATAAAGTTGCTCTCTTCAATGAACCTCTATTATAATTCAATCTCAAGAGAAGCTTGTATATACTATCCACTTAAATAATTTAGAATCCACAAGCCTCTATTCACAATAAAAAAATTTATAATAAAGTAGCACTTTTCAATAAACCTCTTGTAATTCAATCACACGATAAATTTAGATATGAACAACTTCAAATTAGTAATTCTCAAGTCCTAATTAGCTATTCACAACAAAACGTTTTGCAATAGAGCTGCATTTAATAAACCTATTGTAATTGTGAATATGCAAAACCTTATTGTTAATAGCTAATCAACTGTTGTAATGGGCAATTATCACAGTAATGATTATTTTTTGTCAAAAGTGTGGATAATAGCTAATCTATTCTTGTAAATATGTAAATTTTCACTGTTAAAGTGAATCACAACAATTTTCATAGTGGGTGTCGCTGCTGGCAGCCAAGGAGGGTGGATCTTCTTTTTTTAAAGTAAAAAGGCCAGGGGCAATTTTATGTAAAAGCACAGTATTTACAAATCTTAAAATGGACCAATTTTTAGAATTTTAGCATTTTGGATTAATTTAAATACAATTTTGTCTAATTATTTTGTTTAGGCGGTTTTTTCTTACAAAAATTCAGACTTGGATGGTTCAACGTTGACAAAAGAATCTGAATATTTTTTAATATAGTAGAGTATCTATGCCAATAACAATAACTACCTCAATTTAAGGTAATTGGGTGGCCACGACATGAAGAAATATTTTTTTTATTGTATAATAATATTCTTAGAAAGGGTTGGGCACCTAACAATCTAAGACATGAAGAAATCTGAAATGTAAGTGTGGAAGCTTCGGCCGAAAACCAAAAAATAGAAGTGTGGAAGCGGGCCTAAGATAAGCCCGCAGCTCATGTGCTTCCCTAACAAACGGTGCGTTTTACTTGACCCATTTTACTGAAGAGTGAAGACTCAATGTCTTCATTTTTTTTTCTTTTTCTATATTTGACATCGTGAAACATCCATAAAGGTATTTATACTATTAGAAATAATATTTTTCACAGAGCTTCTTCATGGCAATTATCCTAAAAAATGTCATGATATTTTTGTAAATAATTAGCTATTATAGACACTTTTAATGGGGGTTTTCTAACAGCTATTTTAGAAATAAACGCCATTAAAATAAGTTCAACCTAGTTTAAAAAAACTCAGTTAGACAAAAATATTATCACAACCATTTTATAAAACACCGTGGTAAATACTTACCATGGTTGTTTTTTGCAAAACCATAGTAATAATACTCGATAGAGTCCTAGAGCAAGATTGATCCAATTTTATCTACCTGAGAATCTCACCAGAGCATTAGATATATATGATACTAATATTATTGTATTAATTATATTTTTTTTGTTCGATTTAAGTAACTTATTTTGTATACATTTTATTTCAGGTCATTTCCTAGAGAAATACTGACAGTGTCAGGTAGCCAACTGTGCACCATAGGTCATGGTCAAGGAGCTTCTGTTGCTTATGATGAAATTGTAAGTATATAAAAATAATTTATACATTGTATGTGTATATAATATGTAAATAATTACTTTTTCTATTTAATCTATATAGGGCAAGGTTGCGACATGAGCGAGGTCACGCTTACTTATAGTGAGATGTGGCCTTACTTATACTTGCCTTAAGAGAGACTCTTCCGTCAACTGAAGTTGATGAGATAACAATAAGTAATTAATATATTGATTAAATTTTGATAGCTAAGTTTAAATATTCAATATTAATTGGCTTATATTAATTTTGACAAGGATGAATACGGAGCTACAGAGTCTCAAGGTTGTATTGGATCTCACCATCTCACTCTTGATGGGTCGTGGTCAATTGCAGCACCTTGGTCCAGTTAGTTGGCTCAGCCTTGGACCTACACTGAGAAGGTTACCCCGTCCAATAGTGAGGAGCCTGCAAACACTGTGGAGACCTCTTAGTCAGCAGCAACATCTCATCATATGATTGTGGGATCAAAGTAGGAGAGATTCGCTGAAATAGAGGAGCTCATATGAGAAATGGGGGATAAGCTCTGATGAGAAGTACGAGATATGGAGATGTAGCTCAACCAATACCATGTAGCCGATATGGCCATGCATGAGCTGGTGAAGACACTGGCTCCATATCTATAGATACCACATATCCTTAGCATAGAAATGCCACCAATAACCCTACCCCAGGAGGTCGCCTAGTCCCATAAGTCCTACAACCCAGTAGAACCAGCCAGATGAGGATGATGCTGATTTTGACCCACACCTGTTATCCCTGTCATATGTTACTATTATCGACAATTTTAATTATAATAAGTTAAATTAGAAATATTGTTTAATATTTGACAATTTGTTTCATTCTAAATTTTAATTATAATCACAATTTTTTATAATGTCTCTAAATTTTTTGCTATTATTAATTTAAAGTTAATATTTTTTAATATTATTTGCATCTCTTTAATATTAAACTTAAATAAATGAAACTAGTTTAAAATTTCTAACAATTCATAACCTCCACAAATACTCATAGGAAATTTTCAAAAGTCTGAAAATAATTTTCCCTCTCATATTGACTTTTTTAGCAGTTATTAACTGCTACAAATCTTCCCACAAATTTGACCTTTGGGATTTCAATTTCCCTTTGACCTGAACATTTCTAGCAGTTACTAATCACTATAAAAGTATGACCGATACATTCTAAAATTTAAAATTCAAATTTCCCTCTACGCTGAACTTTTTAACAGTTGTAACCACTAGAAAAATTGCAGTTTGAAATTCAAATTTTCCTTCCATTCTTGGACATTTTATAGCAGTTAGGAACAGCTAGAAACATTTGACCATTATTCGTCATTTTATAGTGGTTCTTAATCACTAAAATTGTTGACCATTATCTGATCATTGGATCCCTTCTTTAAAAGCTGAACAACTTCATCTTAAGTTCAGTTTAGCTTATATTTGAGTTTTCCCTCTGAAGTGTTAAAGAGATCTTAGCAATACTAGTGATGGATAGGTTGTGGATCAACTTGCATTGGTCAACTCCACAATATTTGGCCGGATTAAACAATTTATTTGATTTGACTTATGCTAATGCCTCCATAAATAGTAAGATTCAATACCAATGTCATAAATGTAGTTTCAAAAAGTGGCATTCAATAGATGTTGTTAGAGAGCATTTGATATTTAAACCCTTCCCGTGAGAGTATGTATTTTGGCAACTACATGGTGAACGATCATATATGATTGATGAGTCAATTCCTGTAATTTCAAGAATGGGAATTCGAGCAAAAGAATCTGATGATGTGAATGATGCTATACGTGATGCTTCTACATTCATGAAAGTGAGGAGCCAGATGAAGTAGAGGGGTCTTGTCCAAAGTTCGTTAGAAACAAAACTACCTAGAAGTTTTTGACCTCATGAATGAAGCCAATAAACCTCTTTATTCTGGGTGCACAAAGTATTCTATGTTGTCATTTTTTGTAAAGCTATATCATATCAAATGCATGTACATTATGACTAAAAAAGTGATGTCTATGCTATTGGAGTTACTAGGAAACGCTTTCCCTAAAGCTGAATTACCTCCATCATTTTATGAAGCAAAGAAGATTACTAAAAAACCTAGCATGAACTACAATAAGATAGATGCATGTCAAAATGACTTTATATTGTATTGGGAAAGGATGTAAATAGGGAGATTTGTAAGCGATGTAAGGCATCTCGCTACAAGTCGATACGGAAATGGGAAAAGCAGAAGAAGAAACCAACCAAAATTCTAAGGTATAATTTATTGTAGCGTGTTACTTATTATGTGTCTAAACAAAATTTAATGAAGTTCTCAATACATTAAATTGTTAGGTACTTTCCTTTGAAACCACGATTGCAAATAATGTATACGTCATAAAAAATGGTTGAACACATGAGATGGCATGTGATTGAGTATAATCTAGTTGGCAAGTTAAGACACCTACGAGATTCAAAGGCATGGAAAGCGTTTGAAGTGAAATTTCTAGACATTGTCGGTGATCATGGCAATGACCGTCTTGTGTTGGCAACCGATGTTTTAATCCCTTTGGAAGCATGAGCACAAGCTACAGTGTCTAGCCAGTGGTGTTAATTTCGTACAATCTTCCACCTTGGATATTGAAACATCCTTACTTTCATACATCTTAGGGACCATTCAGTAGCATTTATAACCACTTATAATACTTTAGAAGTCCATTAGCTAAATCTAGAATTTTACTCTTCTTGAGTTACTGTTCATATGGTATTCCAGATTAGACGACGAATTTCAAAAAATCATTATTAATTCTAAAAAATTGAAATGAAGTGGTTCAAAAATATACATGAAGAAAACATCTTGAACTTTAAGGGAAAAATAATTTTCAGACCAAATGCTTAGTCAATTAATACAGTTTAATCGTTAAAGAGTACTATTCATTTGATCAAAAATTCTAAAAACAGATTCTGATCCCTTATTTGGAAAATTTGTTTTCTTGATACATACATTGAAATTGTTGGAAATCGTGCCCTAGGGGCCAATCATTGTCTTATGAACATTATTGATTTATGAATTTATTAATTGAGTTATCATATTATTTGCATGTTTACTATGATGACCATCCTTGGATAATTCATGATATTATCCTAAATGTCCCTGGTCGATCATCTATGTGGGAGCACAGATGAAATAAGACCAGTATGACTTTGAAGATGTATAGAGATATAAATCAAAGTCATAAGCACATGTAAGAGTACAGGGTGTTGGACCGACCCGCTATGAGAGAACTGCATGGGTAACGTCATAAGCTTCTCTCATATACAAACCATGTCAATATGCCCTTTGACCTGAGATCATCATGGATTCCTACATGACAAAACGCTCAGCTTTGACCTAGTCAAAAGTCACTTTTGACCGAGTGATCATAAAGACTATGTTCGGGCTTAGTGGTTTTTCATGCGGAGGAATGTGAATGGTCAAGATGGAATTTGTCCCTCACATTCGTGGAGAGATATTACTGGGCCCCTCGATGAGTGAGTCTGAGAAATGTATGGCCATACTGTAATGGAAAGGTAGTTCCATTTCTATAGTCAGACTACTCAGGGATCGAGAAAGTAACGGTCGGGAATAGGAGGATGACATTATCCATGCCTCATCCATGACCAAAATATCGCGTGACAGAAGGGACATGATATGGTTGTATAAAAGGTTACATCGTTTATCGATCCTCATATGATTTGGGTAGTTGTTATGTCTTGCTAGAGACCGCTTGCGACTTGTGGGCTAGTATAGCAAATGGCCCACTGCCAACTTCATATGGGCCTACAGGGTCACACACAAAATAGCCCAACACGAGCTATGATGTCCAGATTCATTGAATCTAAGACATGTCCAGATTCAATGAAAGATCCAGGTGAATGTATATATATTTATTTATATTTATATTTGTATATATATAAATTCGTATATATATATATATTATATATATGAGATATATGAGATTTAATTTATAAGGATAAATTAAATCCCTATCACGTTTGAATTCGAAATTCAAATTGATAGGATATCTCATATAAGAGATATTTATAAGATTTAATTTATAAGGATAAATTAAATCTCTATCACGTTTGAAATTCGAAATTCAAATTGATAGGATATCTCATATAAGAGATATTTATAAGATTTAATTTATAAGGATAAATTAAATCTCTATCACGTTTGAAATTCGAAATTCAAATTGATAGGATATCTCATATAAGAGATATTTATAAGATTTAATTTATAAGGATAAATTAAATCTCTATCACGTTTGAAATTCGAAATTTAAATTGATAGGATATCTCAAATTTGATTTATGGGAATAAATCAAATATAACTCAGTCTCATCTTTATTTAAAGTTAAATAAATAAGTAATTAAATCTGTGGGACGGATTTAATATTATTTTATTTAATTAGTTTCTTATAAAATTATACAATATATGATATTGTATCAATTCGGAATTAATATAAGATTAACTCCAAAATCCAATTAGGTCAAGTGTAAAAACGCATAGCATCCTCTATATCTGATTGGAGGAGCTACGTTTGAAAATAACACAGAACACAAAAGGCCGAACGGAATTTGCAAAAGGTTTGCAGACAAGAAACTGCCGAAATAGAGACGGAGATTTGTGAAAGCCTTGGAGGGACAGGAGACGCTAGCACGTCGTTCGTGGTTGGAACGCTGTTCGTGTGGATACCAGTAGAGGAAGCCGACCTGAGGCGTCGACTTCTTGTGATCGGAAAGAGACCACCGTCCGCGGAGAGAATCTGTGAAGGTCGCTGAGGAACACTCCGTCGATTTCTTACGATCAGAAAGAGATCACCACCCACGTAGAGAAGCTGTGAAATTCGCTGAGCAACACTAAGGGTAATGATTCTTTCCACTTGACTTAAACACATACGGCAGATCCTGGCAAGGAATGGAAAATTTTTAAAGTTTATTTCCGCTGCGTGTCTTCCAATTCCTTACAGAAATAAGGCATTCTTGGTGTCAAAACAAAGCTTAAAATGTTAACTAAATGTCTATAAAATTTCATATATTTATCTCACCATTTACTATTTTTCATTACATCATGACCATCACTACTTATATTGGTCATATAGCAACATTACATATAACAATTCCTCACATAACATATATATTATCCAATCCCTAGCTTCTCTTCATACTTCATCATCCTCTTTCATCATTCATAAACATGTTGGTATTGGGATTACATGGAGGGGTGAGATTCCTGGGGAAATATCAATAGCAAACGATACTAAACAATGCATGCATTAATATAAATACTTGTGCTTGCTTGTGAAAGTGTTAACATTGTGTAATGTGCATACTTCCATGTAACATATGAAATATAATTGGCTAAAGTAATTGATAAAACACATTTTGTATATGGTTTCTATGACATTTTTAAGAGCTTTATAACAACTTTACCATCATTTTCTGCCTTAAATTGTACTTTTGTAGTAATACATGATTATGCGTGTCAATGTGCTAATTAAAGAATAAAATGATAAATTAACTCTTCTAAACTGCATATATTTTGTTATTTACTAATTTGGACTTTTATAGTGAGCTTTTATGTTAGATTGCAAGTATTTTGGAAAGGACCAGGAAAGATATCACAAGTCAATGAAAGTGAAATCACGCTCATGTATCTTTTAGTCGCAACCAAAGAGTCCGTCGATCGTTACCTTGATTATTCTGGAAGTCTCTCTGTGTTTACAGATCATGACCAAAACATGGATCTAGTCACAACTGGAATACGAAATTGTTGAAACTACACGTTTTGAATTAGGTTATGCAAAAATAAAAGGGAGGAAGGCTGCCGTGAAGAAGGGAGGCTAGTTTTTGACCTGATTAGGCTAAGAAGTAGTACTCTAGCACTCTCTGATCACCTTTTCAACCTCTTCCATTGTTCTACACCTTTCCACAGATTTTTCCACATCTCTATACCACCAATCTACCATCTTTCCATTGTTTCTTCATGGCATCTCAACTTATCAGCGATTGCAATATAACAGGAGTCATGAGAGGCTAAACCTTTAGCCTCTTGGTGATGAATCAGATATCTTGAGCTCATGGACTCAAACGGGGAGTTTTTACTATTCTAATTTGTATCTTCTCATATTATGATTGCTGCTAGATCTAGGATTTTCATTTTATGAGAAAGGTTTGAATATCAATTGATCATTCTTAGATTAGACTTTATAATTAAATTCAGATGATTTGAACGTTTGCTTTTAATAGAATATTTTTGTTTTGATTTTAAGAAAGTTAGGTTATTATCAGCAATCATTGTTAATTAATTCAATTGCTTGAAATCTAGGGTTTTCGATCGATGACCATTCAAGGGCATTTTCATCATCTAAATTCAATTTACACGCTAAGTGGTATATGACAATTCACTAATAGTTCTTAAATCAGCTTTGCTCAAAAGGGTTTAAGGAAAATTAGGGTTATGGACTCAATCGATCAATTGAGGTTGTCTTTGAGAATTAAAAACTTTAAAACTCAAATTTTAATGTGAGAGCAATGATAGATACGTTTTCATCATCAAGAGTCTTTCATAACATATTTCTCAATAAATTAATTCATTTTCATCTTAATCAAAAATCCAAAAAAAAATTTCCCTTTCTGCACCCTACTTTTATTGCATCAATCTCTAAAACCCCAAAACCATTTTATCCATGCTTAGGTTTTTCATTAATTTTGACATCCAATCTACTAGGTTTCCATATAAAAGGCTTCTCGAGAAGAATGATAGGTTTGTGCCCTATACTATACTATATTGGGTGCAATAAACTTCATTTTGATATATCAGACCATGACAATTTGCCCTCATCAATAATCATAGAAACAGAGCTTCGATCATAAATACATGTGCAACACAATTCAACAAAGTCATAGCACAACTAAGCATAACATTCAATACATACAATTTTAGGATAAGTTTACTACCTCACTTGCTTAATTTCTTTCACTTTAACTTTGCCTCTTTCTTCTTACTGTAAGGAATTGGAAGACACGCAACAAAAATTAACTTAAAATTTTTTCCATTCCTTATCAGGATCTACCGTATGTGTTTAAGTCAAGTGGGAAGAAGCATTACCCTCAGTGTTCCTTAGCGACTTCCACAGCTTCTGGTCACAATGTTCACAGCTTCTCTCCACGGCTTGTGCTCCCTTTCTGATCGCAAGAAGTCGATGACTCAGGTCAACTTCCTCTATTGGTATCCACACGAACAGCGTTCTAACCACGAACGACGTGCTAGCGTCTCTTGTCCCTCCAGGGCTTTCTCAAGAATTCGTCCTCTCCGTCTCTATTTCAGCAGTTTCTTATCTGTAAACCTTTTACAGATTCCCCTTCAGCCTTTCTATGTTCTATGTGTTTTCAAAATGTAGCTCCTAAAATCAGATATATAGGATGCTATGCATTTTTCTCTACCGAATTGGATTTTAGAGTTAATCTTATATTAATTCCAAAATTAATACAATATTATATATTGTATAATTTGATAAGAAACTAATTAAATAAATAATATTTATATTAAATCCATCCTACAGATTTAATTCACCTATTTATTTAATTTAAAATAAAGATAAGACTGAACTATATTTGATTTATTCTCATAAATCAAATTTGAGATATCATATCAATTTGAATTTCAAATTCAAACGTGATAGAGATTTAATTTATCCTTATAAATTAAATCTTATAAATATCTCTTATATGAGATATCTTATCAATTTGAATTTCAAATTCAAACGTGATAGAGATTCAATTTATCCTTATAAATTAAATCTTATAAATATCTCTTATATGAGATATCCTATCAATTTGAATTTCAAATTCAAACATGATAGAGATTTAATTTATCCTTATAAATTAAATCTCATATATCTCTTATATATAATGTATATATACGAATATAAATATAAATAAATATATACATCCACCCTGGATCATTCATTGAATCTGAACATGTCTTAGATTCAATGAATCTGGACATTATAGCTCGTGTTGGGCTATTTTGTGTGCGACCCTGTAGGCCCATATAAAGTTAGCAGTGGGCCATTTGCTATATTGGCCCACAAGTCGCAAGCGGTCTCTAGAAGACATAACGACTACCCAAATCATATGAGGATCGTTAAATGATATAACCTTTTATACAACCATATCATGTCCCTTCTATCACGCAATATTTTGGTCATGGATAAGGCATGTATAATGTCATCCTCCTATTCCTGACCGTTACTTTCTCGATCCCTGAGTAGTCTGACTATAGAAATGGAACTACCTTTCCATTATAGTATGGCCATACATTTCTCAGACTCACTCATTGAGGGGCCAAATAATATCTCTCTACGAATGTGAGGGACAAATTCCATCTTAACCATTCACATTCCTCCGTATGAAAAACCACTAAGCCCGAACATAGTCTTTATGATCACTCGGTCAAAAGTGACTTTTGACTAGGCCAAAGCTGAGCGTTTGTCATGTAGGAATCCATGATGATCTCAGGTCAAAGGGCATAGTGACATGGTTTATATATGAGAGAAGCTTATGATGTAACCCATGCAGCTCTCTCATAGTGGGTCAGTCCAACACCTTGTACTCTTACATGTGCCTATGACTTTGATTTATATCTCTATACATCTTCAAAGTCATACTGGTCTTATTTCATCTCTGCTCCTGTATAGATGACCGACCAGGGACATTTAGGATAAGATCATGAATTATCCAAGGATGGTCATCACAGTAAACATGCAAATAATATGATAACACAATTAATAAATTCATAAATCAATAATGTTCATAAGACAATTATTGGCCCCTAGCGCACAATTTCTAACAACCTCCCACTTGCACTAGGTACAATCATTAATTTTACTAATTCCCATTGACCTAACATGACGCTCATGCTTTGCCTGCACAAGCGGCTTTGTTAGAGGATTAGCAACATTATCTTCTCCTGCTACTTTGCATATTTTTATATCACCTCTATCATTGATTTCTCTGATGAGATGAAATTGTGTGAGTATATGCTTAGTCCTTTGATGTGACCTAGGCTCTTTGGCCTGTGCAATGGAACCGCTATTGTCACAGAGCATAGTTATTGGATCTGAGATGGTAGGTATCACCCCTAGTTCTGTGATGAACTTCTTGATCCAAACGGCTTGCTTAGCTGCATCAGATGCTGATATATACTCAGCTTCCGTTGCAGAATCTGCTACAGTGCCCTGCTTAGAGCTCTTCCAGCTTACTGCTCCATTATTGAGGAGGAATATATATCCAGACTTCGATTTTTGGTCAACCTGGTCAGTTTGGAAACTTGCATCTGTGTAACCAGTTACACAGAGTTCATCATCCAATCCACCATAGACCAAGAATAAGTCCTTAGTCCTTCTTAAGTACTTAAGGATATTCTTCACAGTAGTCCAATGGCCCTCACCAGGGTCCTGTTGATATCTACTAGTCATACTTAAGGCAAACCAGACATCCGGTCGAGTACATAACATGGCGTAAATGATAGATACTATTGTCGAGGCATATGGAACTTTACTCATGCGACCTCGCTGATCAGAGTACTAGGACACAGATCTTTACTGAGGTGACTACCATGAGACATAGGTATGAAACCCCTCTTTGATTCGTGCATACTGAACCTATGCAGTATTTTGTCTATGTATGTACTCTGACTGAGTCTTAGAAGTCTTTTAGATCTATCTCTATAGATTCTGATTCCTAGGATGTAGGTGGCTTCACCTAAGTCTTTCATCGAGAAAGACTTTCCTAAACAAGAGTTGACAATCTGAAAGGTAAGAATGTCATTCCCAATAAGTAGGATGTCATCGACATAGAGTACCAAAAATACAACTGTGCTCCCACTAACCTTCTTGTACACATAAGGTTCATCAATGTTTTGAAGAAATCCAAACTCTTTGACTACTTCATCAAAACGATGATTCCAACTCCGAGAGGCTTGTTTCAATCTATAAATTGACCTTTGAAGCTTGCATACTTTACCAGAGTCCTCATAACGCACAAACCCTTCAGGTTGTGTCATGTACACACCCTCAAGGAGCTTTCCATTAAGGAAAGTTGTCTTGACGTCTATCTGTCATATTTCATAGTCATAATATGCTGCTATGGCAAAGAGGATTCTGATTAATTTAGCCATTGTAACTAGGGAAAAGGTCTCATCGTAGTCCACACCATGAGTTTGAGTAAATCCTTTTGCAACCAGTCGTTCCTTGAAGACATTTACATTGCCATCCATGTCAGTTTTCTCCTTAAAAACCCACTTGCACCTGACAGTTTTTACACCTTCAGGCGGGTCGACTAAGGTCCAAACCTTATTGTTGTACATGGATTGCATCTTAGACTTCATGGCATTAAGCCATTTTTCAGAGTTTGGTCCCACTATAGCTTCTCGATAAGTAGTCGGCTCATTATGCTCAATGACCAACACATCACGACTATTAGAAATCAGAAATCAGAAATCCATATCTCTGAGGCTGAAGTCGTGTCCTATTAGATTTCTATGGACCTTGTGTGACTTAAGGAGTCTCAACAACTTGTTGTGAGTCTTCTCTATTTTCCATCTGCAGTTATGTGGTGTCTTGTAGCTCTCGAACTTCTTCGAGGTGTACCTTACTCCCACTGGTTCTCTTAGAGATAAATTTTCGTTCGAGAAAGATATCATTTCTGACAACAAACACTTTGTTATCAGCAGGGTTGTAGACATAATATCCCTTGGTTTGCTTAGGATATCCCACAAAAAGGTACCTTGAGAATTTGGGCGCTAATTTGTCTGAGGCTTGTTGCTTAACATAGACCTCGTATCCTCAAATCTTGAGGAAAGACAAACTAGGTGTCCTCCCAGTCCATATCTCATACGGAGTCTTTTCAATTCCCTTAGATGGAACACGATTGAGTGTGAATACAGCTGTCTCTAGGGTATGGCCCCAAAAGGAGGGCGGAAGATATGTTTGACTCATCATGGATCGAACCATATCTAATAGTGTTCGATTCCTCCGTTCAGAAATGACATTCCATTATGGTGTCCCTAGAGGAGTCAATTGTGAGACTATCCCACAACTCCTAAGATGATCTATGAACTCTTGGCTCAAATATTCACCACCTCAATCAGATCGAAGGGCTTTAATTATTTTGCCAAGCTAGTTTTGTACTTCATTTTGAAATATTTTAAACTTTTCAAAAGATTCATATTTATGTTTCATCAGATAGATATACCCATATCTACTGAAATCATCTATGAATGTTATGAAGTATGAATAACCTCCTCTGGCATTTGTGTTCATCAGTCCACACACATCTGTATGTATGAGGCCCAATAAATTAGTGGCCCTCTCACTGTGCCCAGTGAAACGTGACTTTATCATCTTTCCTAACAAGCAAGACTCGCAAGTGTCATATGATTAAAAATCAAATGAGTTTAGAAATCCATCTTGATGGAGTTTGGAAATGCGTTTCTCATTTATGAGGCCCAGACGACAGTGCCAGAGGTATATGGGATTCAAATTGTTTGGTTTGACCCTTTTAGCGATTATGTTATAGATATTTTCATGATTGGGTTGTTCCAAATTTAATATGTAATGATCAATATGCAAATCACCATAAGCATAAAAAACATCATTACGATAAATAGAACATCTACTATTCCCATCAATAGAAGTGAAACCTTCCTTATCCAAATAAGAAAGTGAAACAATGTTACTACTTAAAGCAGGAACATAATAGCAATTGTTCAAAACTAACAAAAGCCCAGTGGATAGAACTAATTTATAAGTACCTACAGCTAACGCAGCAACCCTTGCTCTGTTTCCAACTCGTAGGTCAACCTCACCCTTTTTCAGCTTTCTACTGTCCTTTAGTCCCTACACATTTGTACAAATGTGAGAACCACATGCAGTATCTAATACCCATGAGGTGGAAGTAGAAAGATGAATGTCTATAACATAAATACCTGAAGCGATAACCCCGCTATCCTTCTTGTTCTTTTTCAGATCTTCGAGGTAGAGTTTGCAATTCCTCTTCCAATGACCAAGCTCATTGCAGAAGAAGCAGACTCCTTCCTTTGGAAGCTTTGCCTTCTTTGATGCAGGATTAGCTTCAGGCTTACCTAACTCTTTGGTCTTACCTGATAAGCCATGACCCTTCCCCTTGCCTTTGCCTTTCTCTTTCATACCCTTTCCTTTCTGAACCATCAAAATAGTATTGGGCTTCTTCTTAAGGCTCAGCTCAGCAGTTTTAAGCATCCCATGCAGTTCAGAAATAGATTTCTCCATGTTTTTCATGTTGTAGTTCATGACAAACTGGTCATAACTTTCTGGGAGTGAGTTCAAGATCAAATCCATAGCTAACTCCTGGCTCATAAGAAAATCCAAGTCTCTCAAGGTGATCAATGTACCCTTTCATCTTTAAGATATGAGTACTGACTGATGCACCTTCAGCCATCTTGCAGGAATGTAAGGCCTTAGTGGTCTCACACCTCTCTTGCCTTTCCTGTTACTGGAACATTTCCTTAAGATGAACAATCATCTCATAAGCCTCTATGTGTTCCAGATCTCTTTGGAGCTCCAAAACCATAGTGGCTAGCATCAAGTATCCCACATCGATAGAGTCTTCCTTATGCTTCGTGTAAGTATCTCTCTAAGCTCTAGGGACATTGGCCGCTGGCTCCTCAGGAGTGGGTTGATATATGACATTCGCCTTTCTTTCCTGCTTGAGAATAATTCTCAAGTTCCTAAACCAGTCAAGAAAGTTTGTCTCATTGAGTTTGTCCTTCTCAAGGACAGATCGCAGCGATAATGTAGTAGTATTACTAGTCGTCATGATTCTACAATTAAAATATGCAATTTAATTAGCAATCTCCCACTAAATAAACAACCCTCAATGCAATAGTTAGTGGGCTAAGATCCATATTTGGCTTAAACTCAAGTCCGCTTTGGCAGGACGCTTAAATTAAGTTATTTAGGTAGGTAACACCTTTACCAATTACATCAAATGTAACTCTTAGATGTTCATGGGATCCTATCATCATATAATCTGTCATGTTTTTAATCTTATCTAATGCCTTGAGACCCAAAACCGTTTTGTTAATCTCAATTAAGTCAAACAATAATAAACATGTGAGAGTAACACTATTAATCTTGCTTATCTCCCAAAGATAACTCAAAAGCACCCATTTTGGTGGAGTCCACAATTGAGCGATCGAGGTTTTGACAAGTGTTCATAAATTGACGACATTATGACTTAAGATTTCATTTAGAGGGCTTAATTTAACTATCTGGTTTATAAAAATGCATGTTTCTCAGTTTGTATCTCATATAAGTAATATGCATATTTCTGATATAATCATAAGATGCATAATTTAAACGTGATACAATATGGCTCACCTATCCTAAGTCCCCTCAAGCCAATGAGAGGAGCTCTCTAGTAAGAAGAGAGAAATTACATATAGAAACCTCTTTTAACATTCAAGGGGAGTGAGATTAGAAGAGAAGGTACATTGAGAGTATATATAGGAAGGCACGACACGTAAGCCGTATTTAAATATTACAACACTTGCAATCTAGAGCCATATTGTTCACCATACCCAAGCATTCAAGAATCAACATTCAGATTTAATTGAAGGGTAATTAATGTTTCAAATCTAAAACATTCATAAAATAATATATGTTATAGTTATGTTGTGCTATGAATAATCATAAATCTGAATTCAGTTTTCTTAGACCCTATCTATGTTAATTGATCAAATCAAAACGTATCACCACCGATTTCAATTCCCTTTTAGATTCCTTTTATGTCATACATAACATGGATCCCTTATATGTCACACATAAACGCATATTATTTGATCGACTATGACTAACACATATCATATGAATCAACAATCAAGGCTAACTTAAAAACAAAATGGCATGGCTCTGATACCACTGTAAGAAATTGGAAGACACGCAGCAGAAATTAACTTAAAAAAATTTTTCATTCCTTGCCATGATCTACCGTATGTATTTAAGTCAAGTGGAAAGAAGCATTACCTGCAGTGTTCCTCAGCGACTTCCACAGCTTTTGGTCATGACGTTCACAACTTCTCTCCGCGGCTCCTGCTCCCTTTTTGATCGCAAGAAGTCGATGACTCAGGTCGACTTCCTCTACTGGTATCCACACGAACAATGTTCCAACTACGAACAACGTACTAGCGTCTCTTATCCCTGCAGGGCTTTCTCAAGAATTCATCCTCTTCGTCTCTATTTTGGCAGTTTCTTATCTACAAACCTTTTACAGATTCCCCTTCGGTCTTTCTGTGTTCTATGTGTTTTCAAAACGTAGCTCCTAAAATCAAATGTATGGGATGCTATGCATTTTTCTCTACCGAATTAGATTTTGGAGTTAATCTTATATTAATTCTGAAATTAATACAATATCATATATTATATAATTTGATAAGAAACTAATCAAATAAATAATATTTATATTAAATCCGTCCCACGGATTTAATTTACCTATTTATTTAATTTAAAATAAAGATAAGACTGAATTATATTTGATTTATTCTCATAAATCAAATTTGAGATATCATATCAATTTGAATTTCAAATTTAAACGTAATAAAGATTTAATTTATCCTTATAAATTAAATCTTATAAATATCTCTTATATGAGATATCTTATCAATTTGAATTTCAAATTCAAACGTGATAGAGATTCAATTTATCCTTATAAATTAAATCTTATAAATATCTCATATATGAGATATCCTATCAATTTGAATTTCAAATTCAAACGTGATAGAGATTTAATTTATCCTTATAAATTAAATCTCATATATCTCTTATATATAATGTATATATACGAATATAAATATAAATAAATATATACATCCACCCTGGATCATCCATTGAATCTGGACATATCTTAGATTCAATGAATCTGGAAATCATAGCTCGTGTTGGGCTATTTTGTGTGCGACCCTGTAGGCCCATATGAAGTTGGCAGTGGGCCATTTGCTATACTAGCCCACAAGTCACAAGCGGTCTCTAGCAAGACATAACGACTACCCAAATCATATGAGGATCGATAAACGATATAACCTTTTATACAACCATATTATGTCCCTTCTATCACGCGATATTTTAGTCATGGATGAGGCATGGATAATGTCATCCTCCTATTCCTGACCATTACTTTCTCGATCCCTGAGTAGTCTGACTATAGAAATGGAACTACCTTTCCATTACAGTATGGCCATATATTTCTCAGACTCACTCATCGAGGGGCCCAGTAATATCTCTCTATGAATGTGAGGGACAAATTTCATCTTGACCATTCACATTCCCCCGCATGGAAAACCACTAAGCTCGAACATAGTCTTTATGATTACTCGGTCAAAAGTGACTTTTGACTAGGTCAAAGCTGAGCATTTGTCATATAGAAATCCATGATGATCTCAGGTCAAAGGGCATAGTGACATGGTTTGTATATGAGAGAAGCTTTTGACGTAACCCATGCAGCTCTCTCATAGCGGGTCGGTCCAACACCTTGTACTCTTACATGTGCCTATGACTTTGATTTATATCTCTATACATCTTCAAAGTCATACTGGTCTTATTTTATCTCTACTCCTGCATAGATGATCGACTAGGGACATTTAGGATAAGATCATGAATTATCCAAGGATGGTCATCACAGTAAACATGCAAATAATATGATAACACAATTAATAAATTCATAAATCAATAATGTTCATAAGACAATAATTGGCCCCTAGGGCACGATTTCTAACACTTACTTCTGTTAGATGTGTGGCTACCTCTTTGGAGTCTATAATCAAATCCTAACATCACATAATTATTCATCCATTACAATCTAACTTTTTCTTGAACATTGAGCTCATTTAACTACATTAACTTTCCTTAATCTTAAATAATGGACTTGGCCTTTGAATCAATTGATGTCTTGACTTTACCCTATACAATTTCATCTTTTGAATCCATTTATGAGTTTAGAATCATGAAACTCTAGCTCCTATGCACTGTGCTAGATAGATTGGAAAAATATGCATAATTCTTCCAAAAATTTTCATTTTGATTCCAATGCTTCTCATACTTGTTTCTCTACTTTATCCCACACAACTATGCATTTTAAAACCATTGGAATAATCAAAATCATGAAATTCCAATCACTGTTAATGCGAATAAACAGTAATAGACAAGAACTTCAAAAACTACAACTTAGAATTCTAATGCTTCCAAGATTCAAAACCTATGGTTCAACCATGTCAAAGTCAAGAATATCAACTTGATTCAACAACCAATCACTTAACTAGCTTGTTTAAACTTCAATCACATCTCTAACTTTAATTTCTTCTTTCTCCTTTCATCTAAGGTTTTGGGCAGTATATACACCTTAGATAAAACTCAACTTTCTTCCATGAAAACCCTAAGTTCAAGCTTCCAAATCAAAGGAAAATAAGATAGGATGATTGTTTACCTTTAATTTATAGCTTGCTTGAATTTTGATACCTTGAATCTTCTTTGTCTTGACTTGAGTTTTCATTTTGCACGAGGTTCCCTAAGGGTTCTCATGCCATAGTTTTGAAGCTGAAATGTGGGGGTATTTATAGAAAAATCTCATGGAAAATGAATGGCCAAGATCACTTTGTGCACTATTTGATCTAATGGCTCACATTTAATCTTGGATTTAACTTTTCTAAAAAGCTAATCATGACATCATCAAGGGACACTTCATAGGACATGTGGCACCATTCTAAGGGGAAGAAACTTCTGGAAAAATTTCAGTCTAATATGGACTTACTCAGTCCGATCTCCCAAAACTAGACTGTTTTATGATTCTAATTTTTTTAAGATTTTATAATATGCTTTCTAACCTTAAATCCTATAGCTAAATTCTTCTTACCATTGACATTCTTGGACTGGGTATGAACTTAATTACACATCCCTTAGTAATTGATCAAAACGTCCCTTGGCTCTTCTTTATTTACTTTAGCATCTTAAGGGCATTATCGTCTTTTCATACCTCATCAGAGTATTCCCCGACCTTAGTCAACTATTTTGGGAATTCGCCTTGACCATCTATCAATATTCAAATGACCAAAATGCCCTCCGTCTTACTCTAACTTAATGACACAACACAGTGGCATACATTCAGTGGCATTTTCGTAATTTTATATTTTTTCTGTCTTTATTAGCCCTGGCCTATATACTTATCTGAAATATTACTGGGCCTATAAGATGACATTTTGGCCCTCTACATGGTCAACTATCTTTATGGGCTAAACTCCTGAGAAATTACTCCCGAAATATATTTATCGGGTGTTTTAATACACTGTAAACTCCATGATAAATTCTACTTTTGGATATGTAGCTGCCTCTTTTGGAGCATATCCATCAATCCCTAACATCACATAACCATTGATCCATCATAATCTAACTTCCTTGAGCATTAAACTCACTTTAACGAACAAAACTTCCTCTTGAACATTTAGCTCACTTAATTTTCCTTAATCTTAACTAATGGACTTGGCCTTTGAATTAATTGATATCTTGACTTTACCCTACACAATTTTCTATTTTAAATCCATTTATGAGTTTAGAATCATGAAATTCTAGCTCCTTCATGGCCTGCTAGATAGAACCGAAATATGCACATAATTGTTCCAAAACTTCTCATTTTGATTCTAATGGTTTTCATACTTATTTCTCCACTTTATCCTACACAAATTTTTATTTTAAAACCATTGGAAACATAAAAATCATGAAATTCCAATAATTGTTTATGCGAGTGAACAATAACAGAGAAGGATTTCAAAAACTACAATATGGGAATTTCAATGCTTCCAAGGTTCAAAACCTTTCCAATCCTACACAAAATCATCATATAAATTCAATGGAAGCATTAAATCATTGAAATTCCATTTTCTTCCATCATGAACAGTGCAGACCAAATAGGTTGACCCATGGCAAAGTCAAAAATATTCCCTTGATATAACAATAATCACTTAACTAGCTTGTTTAAGCTTCAATCATAAATCTCTAACTTTAATTTCTTCTTTCTCCTTTCATCTTAACATTTTTGGACAGCACAACACCTTAGAGAGAACTCAATTTTTCTCCATGAAAACCCTAAGTTTAAGCTCCCAAATCAAAGGAAAATAAGCTATGATAGATTACTTACCTTTAATCTATAACTTACATAAACTTTGGTACCTTGAATCTTCTTTGTCTTGGCTTGAATTTTCATTTTGCAAGAGTTTTCCCAAGGGTTCTTAAGCTCACAGTTTGCTTCAGATTTGAGGGGGTATTTATAGAAAAATCTCATGGAAAACTAATAGCCAAGATTACTTTGTACACTATTTGATCCAATGGCTCATATTTAATCTTGGATTTGACTTTTTCAAAAAGGAGAATTATGACATCATCCATGGCATCATCAAGGGACAACTCATAGGCTAGGTGGTGAAATTCCAATGGGGGAAGATTCTAGAAAAATTTCAGTCCGATTTCTCAAAAACCAGACTGTTTTATAAATATGATTTTTCTAAAATTCCATAATATACTATCTAACCTTAAATCCAATATCCAGATTCTTTCTACAATTGAAATTCTTGGACTGGGCCAAAAATTAATTATAGATCCCTTGGGAAATAACAGAAATGCCCTTGGTTCACTGTCTTGCACTATATTAACCCTAAGGACATAATTGTCATTTTACACATCTTTTTGCTTCTTATCAGGGCATATACTGACATTGAATAATCACACCTGACCTTTCCTAGACATTTTTGGCTTATCCAAATGACTAAAATACCCTTTATCTAACTCTGACTCAATGACACAATACAGTGGCATACCTTCAGTGGCATTTTCGTAATTTTATATTTTTCTCGGTCTTTATTAGCCCTGGCCCACATACTTATCTGAAAATATCATTGGACCTATAAGGCACCATTCTGGGCCCTCTATATGATCTACTACCTTCATGGGCTCAATTCCCAAGAAGCTCCACCGAAACCTATTTATCGGGTATTTTAATCCACTATAAATTCTATAATAATTTTTACATAACTCCTTTTTGCTCTGTCAATTTTAGAAATTCTTATATTAATTATAGGAATTTGCTACCAAATTTCATCTGATTCTGAGGTCCAGAGAATATTGTATTAATTTTCCTTCCTTTAAAACTTAATATAAATTTTTCGGGATCTCATATCAAAATTATGTGTTGCATCAAACTGATCAGAATAATTTTCTCTATTTACTGGAAAAAATTAAGACTAATCTGATTCTGAATATTTTTAGGCCTTTTCTGGCTCAACTTTCAATAATTACCATTGGTCTTAAAATTTTTAAAAATTACACTTTAGGCCCTTAACTTTTCATAATTACACTTAATGGCCCAAAGCTTTTGTCTACTTTCATTTTTTTACCATAGGACTTTTAAACTTTTTATTTTAGTTCCTCACTTCCTTCAAGACTACTCTATCCTTTATTATTACTTCTAATCATCGTCATAATTCTTTCCAAACCTCTTTCCACTATCAGTATTATACAGATAAGAAAAAATTAAGATATGACACTATCACTCATTTAGTAATTTATTTTTCATATATAAATTAAATATATACAAATAAATCAAAATTCGTTCAATTTTTAAAAAATTAAAGATTTGGCACTTCTAGCAGTTTAGAGAATTGCTAGAAATTGTCTGACAATAAAACTACTATAAAATACACAAAACTGTTAGAAATCTTTCATACACCTCTATAAATACAACCTCAACTCCTCATTCATTTAATCCCCCATTTATTTCCTCCAACTCTTCTCTTTCATCTCTTTCCTTAAAATCCCATCTTCTCTTCTCCTCCTCCCTTTTCCTGTACCTGGTAAGATGTTATTTATTTGTAGATAGGTGACTTGTTACAAATATTATACTGTATATTACAAATATTAGCTCCTACATTTGTAAATAGGTGACTTGTTACAAATATTATACTGTATTATTAAGTGTATCAATCAGTGACAAATAACTATCTACATTAGTTGTTTTAATTAGTGTAAAAAAGTTAACACTATTTTCATTATTAACCGCTATAGAAAGTCACTAGTTGTATATTTGATTTATGAAAATAATCACATTTTCTACATTATCTCTACAACAATTAGCATAAAACCTGCTATAGAAAAATAGCACTTTTTTAACATTGGTTGTAACAAGTCAGAATTAATGTGTGCCCTTGTCCAACTAAGCCAACCTATTTAATGAAGCTTGTTGTGTCATATACGACATGCGTTCACGTGTATCCCCAATTGGTACTTGCCTTGTCTCTCTTGTCTGACATTTTTGCCGCTCATTTTTCACTTTGCTATAATTTATACCGAAACCTTGTACAAAGCAAAGAATAGTTGTAAATTCAAAGGTTTGGTTCAATTTAATTTTGGACTAAATTCAAGTCAAATCAATCAATTTAAATTATATATAAATTAATTTTGGTTTGGCTTGAGAAACACTTTAGATTGATTTTTTTATTAAGACATTGATCTAAAAGATTTGAATCATCATTGAGTATCAGTATGATGTGGTTTTGGACATTAAACCCAGTGTGTGTAAGAGAAATGCCTAATAGTATTAGTATAGTCTTATCTTTAATTTAAACTTTTAAGGTTCATAGAGGTTATATGTACCAGACTCAAAATTTAACAGATTTTGTGTATTTAAGCATATGTAATATTACTATAGTCCTTAATATAAGATCTAATTAATTGATTTGGGTATATTAAGAAAGTTAATTAAATTAGTTATTTGTAATAATTATGTATGATTTTCCTAAAATACCTCATTTAATTATATGCATTTCAACTACACTTAATATTTATAATCATGTAAGGATATTTTGTGGAGAAATTATAATTTTGTGAGATAAATTGAATTATTGTCATATTTTTTTTTACTAAAATAGACTTTATATAACTCTTATATTTAGGATTGGGGGAATACTATATTCGATAAATAATATAAGAATTTTTGTGATGTTTAGTGAATTATTTATAATGTATATAAAAAAATTCCTTTTATACAATTAACCTTCAAGATGAGCACGGTGTGCTCATCACAAATTTGGATCATTAAGATTGATTGTGATGGTACAAATTTAATATTTATATTTTAAATATATTTTAATAAATACAAAATTTAAAATAAAGATAATCTTATATCTGTCACTTTACCAAAACAAATATTATTAAAAATATCACAAATTAAAATTTTAAATTTAAATTCAGATTCATATTTAATTTAAAAGGCCTAGATCACATCGCAATAATGAGTATTTGATGCTCATCACTACGGTTAACGCCAAATGAAGACCCCTCAATTTATTGATAATGAAGTAACATTTTGTATTATTTTATGAAATCAGGCACTGGATTTCTTGGGGATAGAGTAATTAATAGGGATAATGTACAAATTTATCTCAGAAGTTTTCACTTAGGAGATGTGGGTATCTAGAATTTTTTAAGAGCAATATTGTCTCAGAAGTTTTCAAATCGTAGCAATGTTCCCTTAACGGTTACCTATAGTTAAGTTTGACTATTAGTTGACTAATATATGGACATGATATTCACGTCATCTTTTATTTTGGGTTAAGGTGCAAATTTAATGCGAAAGTTTTCACATATAAGCATTAGGTATCCTGAAGTTTTTCTTTTTGTTTTATATTGAGACGACAAGTACACATATTATCCTAGTCTTTTTTTCAAGTTAAATTTATAAATAAGAAAAAAATAAAAAATGCATTCCTCTAAACTCTGCCATTATAAGACAATATATGCCCATGGTTATTCAAAAAATAGACCCATCATTCACACCTTTCAAGAATTCTCGAGTCCCCCTACTTGTATTATTTTCTATATTATGTTTGCTATACTTTTATTCTAAAACAATCTGCCAAACTAGAATATGGTCTCCCAAAAGAAATATTTTGTTACCAGGAATTTGGAGGATTTTTTTTTATTTTTTCTTATTTATAGATCCAACTTAAAAAAATAAAGTAGATGATATGTGAACTAGTCACATATTTAGTCCACTAAAAGTCAAACTAACTTGGATGATATTTGCGGGGCATTGAACAAAAAGAAAAACTTTTAGATACCTAGAGCTTTTGAATGAAAACTTCTTATACAAATTTAAACCTCAACACAGTAAAAAATGACATGGATGACAACATATTGGTCAACTAACTAATAGACAAACTTAATAGTGGGTAACAGTCTGGGTAATATTGAGATAAATTGGAAACTTCCAGGGCAGTTTTACTTCTAAAAAAAGTTATAGATATCCACATCTCCTAAGTGGAAACTTCTAAAGCAAATTTGAACCTTATCTCTAATTAATATTATAATGGAGGTTAATTACTTTAGTTGAGAGTATTTTCAAAATATTTTAACAATATAGGGAAAAGTAAGATTATTGACTAATTTTAACCATTTCTTATAAACTGTATGATTTGGTTAAAAATGTTTATATTGTGAAGTGAGAGTAGTGTAACGTAAAACCAGTTTTCATGAGTTCATTTATCACGCCCTATGTGATACAAGCAAGGTATTGAAAATCTGATTGATTATTAAACTGATTGAAGTGGTGATTCAAAACTCAATGACCCAATCATATTGAATTGCAGTCTATTAGAATAGTCATTTCATCTAAGAGGAAAGATGAATTGGGTGATATAAAATTTTTAAACTTAAATATTAAAATGAAGATTAAGTTATGGGAGATATCCTGATTAAGGAAGGGAAGAAGGGAAGATGCATACAGATGATTTATACTGGTTTAACCCAACCATTTGGCCTACGCTAGTCCTCAGAACTCCTCTGAGTGTTCTACTATCCTCCAAGATTCATGGGGCTCTTAGTGTCTCAGTACAACAGTCGAGAGTCTCTCTTTGTCTTACTCCCCCTTAACAATCCCACTTAAGAGTCATACTCTTGAGTATATCAGATAAAGAATAAAAATATATATAACTTTCTCTTTATTAGAGTAATAATGATGAAAACTGAAGAGTATACTCTCTAAGTTTCTCTCTCAAAAGATGAAACATGTTCTATTTAGAGAAAGAGAAATAGAGTGAAACAAAGTAGCCATGAATAATTGTTCGCTCATGTTTGTTGTGCTTTATCATGCATTTTTGTGCGTCTTAACTTCATCATTTTCTCCCGCTTCTTTTATAATTGACTTTGTTGAATATCCGTTACAAAGCCGTTGAAGAATATAGTCGTTGGTT
This sequence comes from Leucaena leucocephala, assembly GCA_037074615.1. Lineage (NCBI taxonomy): Eukaryota > Viridiplantae > Streptophyta > Magnoliopsida > Fabales > Fabaceae > Leucaena > Leucaena leucocephala. Next base: position 16,825,799 of record CM073515.1, on the reverse strand, counting down.
GCTGATGCATACATTCTAACATATTTCACTTTTTGATGAGTTTGTTCGTTTGATCTTGTTTCTGCCTGCATTTGATCTAGAAATATATTTCATAAACGATAGATAAAGAATTTAAGTTGATATCAATTTATTCATAATATTTTAGATTGAAACATCAAATTTTGTCAAAATCTGGTTTGAAAATCTTGTCGAAGATCAGTTGAATTTATTAATTGAATTTATTAAAGTGTTTATAAAAAATATGTCTTATCGAAAATGATTTTGATAAATTTTAAACATATTAAATTAAAATAATTTTAGTTCATATTGAATGGAATTTCAATAACCAGTGTTATCGAATAACTCTTCAAAAAATATTATTTTTATAACATAGGCTTTCACAATAGCAAATTTATTAAAATGGTCTTCGATAAATAGGCTTATAGATAAATGCATAAAGAACAGGCTTTTAAACTTTCTTTGATGTTTAATATTTTCTCAAACTATGTATTATATTTGGAAATAATATTTCATAAGATCATTTATCAAAGTAAATCAAGTCATAAGATCATTAAGGTTATTGTTAAAAGAATCATTTGTTAAATCTCTAATAGTTTCAAAAATTGAGTTTTCTCTTATCTGTTGAAGTGTTTATCAAAATGCTTATCGATAAATATTTTAACAAATGTAAATAGATTTCACGAATAAATGCTTTAATAAATGTAAATATACTTTTTTTTGAAATTTTAGAAACTAAGTTTTTTGCTTAATAAATAAGGTTTGAAATATACTTTATAACAATTTATTATTATTTATCAAATAATTTATTAATAAATTACCATATCGATAAGTGTTTCAATAAATTCATCTGAAAACAGTTAAGATTTGAGAAAACTAGGTAATATGTATATTTGTAAATCAAGTTTTTATAAGTCATTTGAGAAGTATATTATTACTATCTATCAAAACAAGATAACGTTATTTACAAAAGCAAGTATATATAAAATTATTTATCAATTCAGTACTTTTGATAAAATAGAAATTTTCTCTATTTATTGAACAACTTATCGATAAATGTCCTTATCGATTACTATTTCAATAAATAAGGTTTGAAATATACTTATAGTCAAAATCTCTATACTTATTGAATACCTTATCGATAAATACTTTTATAAAAATATTCTTTTGAAAATAGAGATAAACAAAAATAGCTATTTCATTTATCTAATACCTTATCAATAAACATTTTTTAAAAATATTATTGATAAATACCTTTATTGATAAATACCTTTATCAATCAATACTTAGATATATTCCTTTTGTAAAAAAAGTTTTGCAATTTACAAACTAAGTTTATATATTACTTATTGAAGTCTTTATTTATAAATAACATTATCGAATAAATCTTTAAAAAGTTAATTTTCTAAAATAGTGTTTCAAAATTGCATAGAGTAAGTTTAAATCTATTTAATCAAAATCTTTATTAATAAGTATGCTTATCGAATAAGGTTTCAAAAAATACCTTACATAAATCTGTTTTATATAACAAAGATTCTTTCTTATTTATTGAAGGTATTATCAATTAATACATTTATCTATAAAATTATCAAAAAAATAAGTTAAGTTAAATAAGTTCTTTGAAAATTATTTATCGTCATCAAAATATTAGAGTCTAACAAAGTCAACTCAATCATTATTAAAATAATATAATATAATTAAAATATATAAAAATATTCATATATATATAACCCTGAAAAGTGTAATATTTAAATAAGAAAATATTAATCTACAACTAAATATTTTTTTTAAACACACATAATCCAACAAAATATAATTATTAAAGTACAAATATGATGGAGTCTGATTTTAATTTTTTTACTTAAAATAACATCATTTTAAGTTCAATAAGGGAAATAAATATAAAATTTAATCCAACTGACTCATCTAAATTTCTTAATTATACCAACGAGAGGAGTACTAATTTACTGATTTATTGGTCTAATTAGACCACCTAAATTAAGTTTTAATACCAAGAATACAAGGGACTATCATACTAATTTATTTTCTTAAAAAATAAAACTTATTGTTGAAAGTTAGTACTGTTTAGTTTTTTGCTATACAAAAATTTAGGTGATTTAGCATAGATTTTTCACTAAAATTAAGATATATTTTTAAAATTTAGAGAGTATTTATAAAAAATTATAAAATTATCTATTAAAAAAAATTTATAATTATAATAAAAATTAAATTTATATATTTATAAAATATGAACTTATTATTTATCTTATGTTGTAACACTAGTTGCCAGTAAACTTGTTATTGAATACTAAAAAAAGTACAAATAATGGGTGGCCCACAGACACGTGTGTAGGTACAGTCCTCTCTGTCATTAGGCCTTCTTTATTCCAAAATTTGGTGTCTCATAGCTTTCATGTCTTTTAATTTATTCAATCTAATTAATTGTAATGCTAAAATAAAAGTGTCCCATTATGAACAAAAACAATCTCTTAGAATATTCAGAGCTTATGGAACTTACCATATTTTATTTTAAACAAAGTTTTATGGATCGATGCTCACTCCCAACGGCAAGAAGTTGCATTACAACAACTTTTTTGTTTGGCTCTTCTTGGAGCATTGTAGTGATAAAGTTGATCAGTAATATTTTAAAATGTGATTTGTCATTAACTTGATGAAGATATTAATTTAATATATATTTATCAGCTCAATCAATTTCCATTAAATTAATTATAATTAAACAAGTGGATCTCATTGCATGAAAAATGAATCACATATTTATATCTTGTGAATACTTGGTCTATCGGATTTGTTATAAATTTTATACTAAATATTAATATTAATAATGATGAAATAATTGATATCTCTTAAATTATATAATTTTTTGGCCTACTGTTTTTAATTATATAATTGAAGTATAAAAAAGAAGATAATTTTTTGATTGAATTTTGATTAGTTTTATCAATTCTTCATTAAATATTCCATACTAGATCATGGTACGATTAATCAATTATTACTAGCCACTGGCCAGGTGATCGGTACAGTACGATTTTCATAGCATGGAATTATAGATTATTAAAATGGAAATGATTAAACATTTTAGGTATTGGACACTTTTAGCCCTTTATCATACACAAATTTTAATCCTTTATTTTTATAAAATATCATTTCAATCCTTTAATTCTAATGATATTTAACAAAAAATATTAGATGCTAATATATTAAATTAAATTTTAAAAAATAACAATGGTTGATAAAAAAATATCATTAAGAGATTAGTAGATTTAAAATTATATGATATGGTACTAAATTAATTTTTTTTATAAAATTAGAGGATTAAAGTTATATTTTTACTAAAATTTTAATATTAGAAATAATAATGTTTTAATATTAATTAATCAAGTTTGTTATGGATCTAGTAATTCGTTTTGGAAAGGATGTTGATACTTGACACCTTTAATTTCCTTTTAGTATTCATTTATTTCATAACCAAATGTTTTAACTCGCAATAGGCAATATGTGTATTTATTGAAGGGAAAGAAAGTGTGGTAAGTGTCGGTGCGGTGGCAGGACCATGCACTTAAGTAACATTGAAGAAAGAGCCAAACTTGTTCAAAATATGATCCTTTTGACTTTAATTACAATCATCCAATTTTTGTGGGTCCCACTCCAATTGGTCCTACCTAATGCGAGCTAGCATTATCTTTTGCAAAAATTCGAGATAACAACCCATTCACAATTCATCCAATTCTTTTTAAACCTTATAATACCTAATTCAATTAAAAATAAATTTAAATTAATTTAATTTAATATTTTTATCAATCAATAATCTTAATAAATAGTCTCAATTTAATTTTTTAAAAATTTTAAATTCACTTTAATATAATTACTGATTAATTATTGTAATATAATTTAAAATCTTTTAAAAATTAAAGTTTCATATGCAACACACAATAGAAATATCTAATTTAATTAAAAAAATTAAGTTATGGAACAGAGAAAAAAATTATAGACTAGATTGAAAACTCTGGAAATTATAAGCTCTTAATTACAAATTTATGAATTACAAGAATTAAATTTAATTTTTGTAATTATGTTTTAGGATTGAAGGCTCGTCCATGATAAATTAATTTAATTTTCAAGATCAAAATTATTTTAAGATTTAAGAGATTAATGACAAAATTGTAGAGGTGTTAATACTTATTACTAGATGCTAATAAACGTACATTTTTATTTATATATTTTATTTTTAACAGATTTACAGCTTTACTCCACGTGTCCCAAATGCCTTGAGATCTATATTTTTTAAAAGAAAATTTACCAGCAAGTCTTTTAAAACTAAAGATGGTATATATTTAAAACAAAACTGGTTTCGGTCTGATAATTACTATGTTGAGATTTCACCGTCTAAATAAATACAGTTTTAATCGTTTAGATTTAAAATTTTAAATTGATAATTTTTAAATAATAAAATTATTTTTTGAAAACCTGAGAGTTAAGAATTAAGATATTATAATTATTTCATATTATCTACTTATTAAAATACTCTTCTAGTTCTTAATATATGAATAAATTTGAGAGTTAATATTGATCTTAAATATAAGGTATATTTTTTATATTTATCAATTGTTTCTTAAATTACTCTTATTGATACTTTTTCAATAATAATTAAGTAAAAGAGGGAGGGAGGGCGTTAAAGAAGAAAATTATAGTATTTTTGAAAAATTTGTTATACTAATTAATTTAACTAACCTCCTTAATCTAATCAAGTTAGTTAAATATGTTACATATTAAGAACTGAATGAGTATTTTTTAAAAAATAAAAACATAAATCTAGACCATTTATCTAATATGAACCGTCCAGTTTTAATGCTCATCCCATATTAAATCCCAAGTGATGAGAACTGAAACTCATTCCATATTAAAATCCAACTCAGATCATCCAGTTAGATCAGTCAATTAGTGAACTAGTTCCAAGACAAGTCTGATAAAAATTTTAAATGGGTCAACTGAGTTAGATTTTATATGTTTTCCTCCTATTGCTTAGCTTAAAATAATGTTATTTTGAGTTAAAAATAATAGTTCATCATATTTGTGCTTTAGGGCTTGTTTGTATCTATTCATTGTTTTTTTGTTCTCAAAAAAGTTTTATAAAACAGTTTAAAAACAAGTTTTGGAAAATGACAAGCGGCGGTCGATAAGCAAATAGTTTAAAATCGTTAGTCACTATCGGCGAAGGTTGTACTCGACCAGCAATTGGTGACTGTCATGGGGGTTGTTATCAGTCATTGACAATGGTGGTCGCCATCGGTCGGCAACCGTCGTGGTGACCCTCATTGTCCGACGGCGGTGGTGGTCATCCTCGATCGATCACAATAGTTGTCAACTTTGTTAGGTGATAACGAATAGCGATAGAGGTTGTCAGTGGTGGTAGTGATGGTTGACAACCATGTCAAGGCATTAGCTGACGACAAATGGACAGTGGTATGGTTGTCGTTGGCATTGGCATTGGTGTGATTGTCTTTGGCCATTGTCAGGTGATGACGAACGGTGGGTGTGATCGACATTAGCTGACAACGGTAGTGGTGGTCAAAGTAGGCTGTCATCTAGTGACGACGAATAGCAGTGGAGGTCGTCGATGATGATGATGGTGGTAGTCACTAGCCACCACTATCAAGGCGATCATTGTTGGGGAACCACGATGTTAGTCGACGAGCGGCAACATGCGGTGATAATTTTTTTTAATATTAGGCCACTTTTTCAAAACTAAAATAAAAAATATAAACAAATAAAAAAATATTAAAATTGTTTTATAAAATATTTAAAACTTAATAATAAAAAAGTTTTCAATTTTTTTTTGTTTTGAAAAATACTCAAGTGAAAATAAATTGCCAAATAAGTGTTTCTAAAAACAAAAACAAACATTCCTTTAGTGACTCTATTTTATTAGATTATTATGTGTAATTTATACATGAATATTCTATTAATTTGTGGATTAATGCCTTTCTTTAGTTAAATATTATTCATTTTTTAGGTTTATATATAAATATTTTTGTATACTTTAATTTAATTATATTATTTGAATTATGAATGGGTTGATATCATTCAATCATAGTTAAACCATTAACCCTTCAACTATTGCTTCCACCAATTCAATGAGCCATTCATGTTTATGTAATCTACTAAACAATAAATATGACTTTTAAAAATATTTATATATAGTTTTATTATGAATATTTTAACCTAAGTTTAAATTAGATTGGTAGAGATGAAATAATATAACATGGAAATATTGTCCCACACACTTGTTATAAGCATATATATAGGTAATCAATCTCCAATCAATTTGATTGCAATTTTGCAAAAATGGAGAAATCTGCGTTAGTGACCACAACCACTCTTGTGGTCTGCCTCTTCCTCTCATTGCTTCCCTCTATTGCCAATGCTGCCAAACATGGCGGCAGCTACAACATCACTCGCATTCTGGCCAAGAACCCTGATTTCTCCACCTTCAACCACTACCTCTCTGCCACCCACCTCGCTGACGAGATCAACCGCCGTCGCACCATCAGTGTACTCGCCGTCGACAATGCCGGCATGTCCGATCTACTGTCTAAACACTTCAACATCTACACTCTCAAGAACGTCCTCTCCCTCCATGTCCTCGCCGATTACTTTGGCGCCAAGAAACTCCACCAGATCTCCAACCGCACCACCTTAGTCTCCTCCCTCTTTCAGGCCACCGGAGATGCCGCTGGCACCTCCGGCTATATCAACATCACCGACATTAGAGGTATGCACTATGCAGGCTTCTTTATTTACAGTTCAAAATTGAATTCAATGGTCCAACAGATAGGACAATACTCTATAATTCATTTTCATGAATTCGGTGTCAGACTGGTCTCCTTAATTTTGTGTAACTTACATAAATTCCCCAGAAATTTGTCAAAATTATTATAATATATTCATTATTTTTGAAATTTATGAGTTCCCTTAAAATTTAAACATAAATTACCCGCACTTTTTTTTTGTTAAAGTTATACAGATCTCTCTATTTTTTAAGACAAACAATTGTCTCTTACTGAAGAAAAAATTGCATTATTTTTTATTTCATAGACTATATATATATATATTTAATTTTTAAGTGAAGTTAGTGAATAATTTTGAATATTGGAGAGAGGACATATATAATTTCCATAAAATTCAAGAAAAATTAATGTGATTTACTGTTAATCTTGATTAGTTGAAATTTGAAGATAAATTGTATGGGAATGGGTTCGTTTCATTGACCTGTTAATCTTGAATCGAATTGGTTAGATCCATTGGCTTTGTGGAGAAATTACACAACATTTCAGGAGTTAATTCTTAAAGGAGATTTTCTTATATTTTTACTTAAAGTTCAGAGTTTCTAAAATTTAGTGAGGAGATTTGGGTATAAATTCAAAAAATATTTGAGAAGTTTGTATAATTTTAATAAATTTCTAGACACATCCATGTAATGTTCTCTTAACATTTTGTTCAAGATTAAACTATACTGAAGAAATCATAATGGATTTCATCGTTCTGAAATTTGATTTGGATTCTGATTTTGGTGAAGGTGGGAAAGTAGGGTTTGGAGCTGAAGACAACGATGGACTTCATTCGTTCTACGTAAAATCAGTCTTCGAAATCCCTTACGTCATCTCTGTTCTTCAGATCAGTCATCCTCTTTCTTCTCCAGAAGCCGAAGCTCCAACCTCTGGACCAGGCCTCGTCAACCTCACCATTATCATGGCTAAACAAGGTTGCCAGGGCTTTGCCGATCTCCTCCGTCCCTCAAAAGCTCTTCCGGCTTTCGAATACAACGTCGCCGGCGGCTTAACGGTGTTTTGCCCTACCGACGACGCCGTCACCTCCTTCCTTCCCAAATACAAGAACCTCACAGAGTCTGAGAAAGAATCGTTACTGTTATATCACGGCGTTCCTGAGTATGAAACCCTACAAATGTTGAGATCTCATAATGGGATGATGAAAACTTTGGCCACTGAAGGAGCCAACAAGTTTGATTTTTCAGTGAAGAGCGATGGAGAAGATGTGATGTTAAAGACCAAAGTTGTAAGCTCCAACATTGTGGGCACGTTGATTGATCAAGATCCTGTTGTGGTCTACAAGATTGATAAGGTTTTGTTGCCCAGAGAACTGTTTAAGGTGGCGCCGGCGTTGACTCCGGTCGAGTCACCTAAGCCGGCAAAGAAGAAGAAGAAGAAGGAAGCTTCGTCGGATGAAGAAGACGATTCGCTGGACTCCGCCGACGCACCGGATTCCTCAGATGATCAGACAGCTGAAGATGACGAGAACAGTTCAACTGGGTTAAACAATGGCTTCAGGTTTATCTCACTGTTGGTAACTTTGGTCATGGGGTTTTTGGTTCTATAACAAGCAATTAAATTATTAGTCCGCACAATTGAAGAAAAAAATAGATATAAAAGTGAGTTTCAGTTAAATAAGACTCTATTATATTGCACCTATCATTCTTCAATTGCAAGGGGTAAAAATGCAATTTGGTCTTGAAAGCACAGGCATTAATTTAATTTCTTGATGTTTTAATTTTTAAGGATTTATTTTTCTTCGCATTAGTTTGATGGGAAGAATATATAATTCTAAAAATTAAAATTTCAAGTCACATTATTGTGAATGGATTAAATTGTGCAGTGTGTGTTCTGAGAATGCATCATATAAAAGAATCTTTGGATTCGCTTCAGTGTCGGTACAGATTTTTGTTTTGTTTTGTTTTGTTTTTGGTATTTTTTTACTTGTGGAATTGTCGGTATACAGCTCATGGACATGTGAGAGAGATTCTTTACTTTTTCTCTGTTATTTTGATTTTGTTTTGTGAAGGAAATTAAATAAAAATATCAGACCCACTTGTGTATGGAAGTTGGAACACTCTCTGTCATTACATTTGTTGTTTTTTATTGTATGTATTTTTTATAGAAACCAAATTTGATTGGTCACTTTCAGTGTGGATGGAATATTCCAGACTGTATTAGCTGGAATTATGCATATAGACAATTTTAATTTGACATACATGTTTAATGTCTAGTGGTATATATTTTACTTTCTACACACACACACACACACACACATATATATATATATATCAGGATGATTGTGTACTCAAAATAATTCTACTACCATAAATTTTGTCTTAGATTAGAGGGGCAAGCTAACATTTGAAGATAATTAATAACAGAATCTCACGACCTTCCATTTGTAGAAAAAACTTTTATATTACTATGTTAAAGAGTATTGATATTGTGTATTAAACTTTAAATAAATAGTCTTCTATATATATGTCATTCTTTTTGTTTTTAAGGAAAAAAAACTTCTGTCACTCATTTGTATCTTGGTAATTGGATATATGGAAATGTTTTCTTTTCCTTTTTTTCTTTTGAAATCAAAGTTACAACTTGAAAGACAATAAAGTAAAAACAAACAAGCCTCTAAAGAGAGTTTCTCAAGAAAACTTTATGGGCGGTTGGATTAATTTTTGAGAAGTGATTTTAGGTAAATATATTAGAAGAATTTAGCAAAGAAATGCTTCTGAAACGGTAGTTTTGATGGTTTCTCAAATAGGCAGGCAGTTTCTGTATAATGTGATGTATATTGGATATGTTTTTTTCATACACTATTTTTAAACTTAAATATAAGACAGTGATATCTACATCGTGCATAAAACAATAAAGTTAGTTAAGATTTTGTGACAAAACATATTTTATTTTTTCAAATTTATCCTCAATTATTTGAGAATCGGAGGTATCTAGTTGATTTGGAGCACGGATTGTCGTCATTCGACTCATCAAAATAAAAGTAATTGCACCATATTAATGTAGTATAAGGCACAACCCTATCGTTCTTCTCGAGGACATTTTTATTGGAAAACTAACAAATAGGTAACAAAACCATTGAAAACCTGAGTGAAAGTAAAATGGATTTTGGGGTTTGATTATTTTTTATGCAATAAAATAATGGTGCAATAAAATAAATATTTTTATATTTTTTATTAAGATAGAAATTAAGTGGATTGTGAAAGAAATATATTATAAAAGACTCTTGATGATGGAGGACTATCTATCCTTACTCTTAATTTGATATAGGAGTTTTGAAATTACTAAGTCTTAAATAAAATATTAATCGATCGATTGAGTCCAGAGCATTAATAATTCTTAAACTTCTTTGATTAAAGCTAGTTTAAAAACTCTTAATGAATTGTTAAAAAACCACTTGGCATGCAATTTAAATCAGATGATGAAAATGCCCTCGAATGATCATCGATCGATTACCATAGATTTCAAGGAACCAAATTAGTTAGCAACAATTGTTGATAAAAACCCAATTATCCAGAAATCAAAACAAAAATAGTCATATTAAACTAACATCTAAATTATCCAAATTCAATTACAAAGCCTAATCTCAAAATAATCGATCAATATCCTACCCCTAATCATACAATGAAAACCCTAGATCTAGTAGTTCCAAAATATGATAAAGGTGAGATCAAAACAGAAAGCTCCCTAGTGTAGTCCATGAGCTCAAGATACCATATCCATCACCAAGAAACTAAGGATTTAGCCTCTCATGACTCTTATTGTGCTGCAATTACTGTCTAGATATAATGCTATGAAGAAAGCAGAAAAATGTGGTAGGTTAATGGTGTAAAGATATGAGAATTTATGGAAAGGTGTAAAAAGATGTGTAGGTTATAGAGAAGGTATAGAGAGGATTCGAGTACTGCTTCTTAGCCTAATCAGGTCAAAAACTAGCCTCACTTTTGTCTGTAGCTTTAGCTTCAGCTTCAGCTTCCTTTTATTTCCACATGACCAAATTCAAAACACGCAACTTTAGCGATTGTCTCTTTTAGTCATGACCATATCCATGTTTTAGTCGCAATCTGTAAACACAAAGAAACTTCCCAGAAGAAATGAGTCACGACCTGTGGACACTTTGGTTGCGACTAACAGGCACAGAGGCGTGATATAATTTTCTTTATCTTGTGATTTCTTTTCTACTCACATTAGTCCTTGGTTCTACCTCAAAATACCTACAATTTAAAACTAAAGTTCACTGTAAAAATTCAAATAAGTAGAGAACAATATTTATGTAGTTTGGAAGAGTTAATTTACCATTTTACCCTTTAATTAGCACATTGCCAAGCACAATCATGTATTACCACAAAAATACAAATACAGGCATAAAATGAATGGTAAAGTCATAATAAGACCCTGAAAATGTTATATAAACCATATACAATTTGTGTTATATCAATTTTTCCATACTTGAACCTTTGTACTCTTGAACAAAGACATGAAGTACACCTAAGTCAAAGCTATTAAATATGAGGTAATAACATAATTCACAGTGAAACCTTAAGACAATTAATGCACTGTCTTTTGGGAATGCAAAGGTGATAATATGAGCAATGACAGGTAATCAACTACTAATTGAAATCAACCTCAACTATATAAGCGTAATATATTCTCTCTAAGGATGTAAGTGTTTTAGCTCTCCATGTCTTCTCATTGTTAGGGTTCTTTCACTCAGATTCAACTTGGAAAACTTCCTACCATATGCTTGTAATGGCTCTAAATCTTATCATTTATAGCCATTATATGATGGCTCCATGTCCTCTCATTGTTAGGGTTCTTTCACTCATAATAACAATGATTTTCTGACATGGATAAGAAGTTTATTTCAAAAAGAGTGTCATGCATATATAACTTTATATGATGGAAAAAGAAAAGTGATGGGATTAAAGGAGGTGACTATGGATATAATGTGTGATAGGCTTGTGTTTTGGAAAAAAAGGGTTTAGAAATGAATGCCTCTATCATATTCAATAACATAAATGCGCATGTAATTTTTAAATTAGAGCTAAGACAAGTTCTACAGGATATAAATTGAAATATCCAACTTTTACCATCTCAGAGTAGGTATTTGGAAGCATATTTGGTTAGCAGAAGCATTATATTAGCCTAAAAATTAAAATTTTAAAACTTACTTCTCGGGTACTGTTCATTTGGTAATTTTCTGATTTATAGTTCAACTTTAAAAATTTATAACTAATTGCAAAAAAATCGTATGGAGGTGATCCAAATTTTCAATTGAATATATTTCATAGCTATTTAAGGGAAAAATATAAATCTAGATGTTTACCTTGCCAATTGATACAGTTAAATTGTTACTTTTTACTGTTCATATGACAAATTCTGGAAATTCCAGATTCTGTCTCTTAATTTTGGAAATCCATTTCTCTTGATATACACATCCAAATGAAGCGTATTACCTATGACCTATGTTTTTACCATTCAGTTTCCTTTCTTTTATTTTCAATAGTTGTTCTAGCATGCATAAACCATTTCTTTTGCCTTTCATACCTTCATATACATCATGGGCCTATGCCATAATTCTTTCATACATTTTCTTTACATCTAATGGCATATTACACAACATTACATACAAGACTAATATACATGCATGCCATTACTTGTCTACTCTTCCTCTTCCATTCCTTAGCTCATGTTCCAAACATGATTCTTCCATATTGAATAACCTATTATGGTTGGTTATGGGCTAGAATCTCAATAACAAATATTACTACTTAAACATGCAAGATGGATGCTAATGCATGATATGTAATTTCATTAAACTTTCTTTTATTAGTGACATGCCATCATGCTATATATTTTTGCATAAAAGTGCATGTCCATGGAAAAAACATATTATTCACAATACATTCAACATCATTTATCATATCACAATATCATTTAAATATCATATACATGTCAACACATAAGCATACCACATCAAGCACATAAAGAGGTAAGTTCACTACCTTGTACTTAAGCTTTTCTCTTGATTTTTTGCACTTGCTCCCTATCTTTCCAACCATGAAGCCTTTATGTCAATCACTTCCCAACATATTCTTGAATGTTTCAAGGTCCTAAAAATATTCATATTCATCACTTAATTCGTTAGGACCCATGAACTCCAACAATGTTTAAGACTAACCTTGTTACACTCTTTATTATCATAACTTTCTCTAATCTTCACTAATCAACTTGGCTCTTGAACCAATTGATGTCTTGACTTTACCCTACACAATTTCATCTTTTGAATCTATGTATGAGCTTAGAATTATGAAATTCTAGCTCCTTCATGGCCTACTGTACAGAACTGAAACATATACACAATTCTTTTAAAAATTCTCATTTTGATTCTAATACTTCCTATACTTGTTCCTCCACTTTATCCCACACAATTTTTCATTTTAAAACCATTGGAACCATCAAAATCATGAAATTATAATCACTGTTCATGCGAGTGAACAGTAATAGAGAAGGATTTCAAAAACTACAATATTGGAATTTCAATGCTTCCAAGGTTCAAAACCTTTGCAATCCTACACAAAATCATCATATAAATTCAATGGAAGCATTAAATCATTGAAATTCCATTTCCTTACATCATGAAAAGTGCAGACCGAATAGATTCAACCATGGCAAAGTCAAGAATATCAATTTGATTCAACAACCAATCACTTAACTAGCTTGTTTAAACGTCAATCATATGTCTTTAACTTTAATTTCTTCTTTTCCCTTTCATATATGGTTTTTGGGCAGCATAACACCTTAGAGAATACTCAACCTTTCCCCCATGAAAACCCTAAGTTCAAGCTCCCAAATTAAAGGAAAATAAGTTAGGATAGATTGCTTACCTTTAATCTCTAACTTGCTTGAACTTTGGTACCTTGAATCTTCTTTGTCTTAGCTTAAGTTTTCATTTTGCAAGAGTTTCCCCAAGGTTTCTTGTGCTCACAGTTTTGAATCAGATTTTAGGGGTATTTATAGCCAAAATCCATGGAAAATCAATTGTCAAGATTAATTTGTGCACTATTTGATCTAATAGCTAACATTTAATCTTGAATTTGACTTTTTCAAAAAGAAGAATTATGACATCATACATGACATCATACCCAGTTAAGGATATAACTGGGAAAAGTGATTAGATATGACTTTAGACAATGAGGTAGCATGAAAGGTGTCCTCATGGGACCCACAAGGTGACACATGGAATTATTACAGGAAAAGAAGAAAAGTTAATGACACATGTCATGATATTAGAAAAAGGGGAAAAGTAAAAAGGAAAAGTGGCACAATCTCAGCTGTTCATTATAGGAAAAGAATATGGAATTCTTTGGAAAGGCTGAGTCAGTTGGTGATGTGTCTCAAGGGCCCCACCAAGTACACCACATACCTTCTGAGGTGTCCTTGGATGATGTCATATTAGTAAGTCATCAAGGAGGATGATGTCATCGTGATGATGTAGGCAAAACTTCTTGAGGAAGTAAGCAATCTGAGCTATTCATCGTGAATCAATCTGAGCCATTCATTCCACCTCCACTCACCTACAAATAGCCCACTCCTCTCTCATTCCATGCCACGGCCAATCATGGCCAAAGAAGAGAGAAAGAGAGAAGGAGAGAAAGAAAGAAAGAAAGAAAGGAAGGAAATAAAGGAAGGAGTTCTGGTGGAGCCAAGAGCAGTCTAAGGAACTGAGGAAATGGGTAGAGCTTAGGAATGAGGTAAGTAAGTTATCTAGTCCTTGCTCTAATAAAGTAGAGGATTTCTTTTAGTAGAGAAATATCTCTATTAATAAGGTTAGCAATAGATGGAGAGAAAGTTAGGGGAATGTCGGATTAAGGATATTACCCCTAGTTAGGCATGAGTTGTTGGAAAATGTGCCCTAGGGGCCAATCATTGTCTTATGAACATTATTGATTTATGAATTTATTAATTGTGTTATCATATTATTTGCATGTTTATTGTGATGACCATCCTTGGATAATTCATGATCTTATCCTAAATGTCCCTGGTCGGTTATCTATGTGGGAACAAAGATGAAATAAGGCCAGTATGACTTTGAAGATGTATAGAGATATAAATCAAAGTCATAGGCACATGTAAGAGTACAAGGTGTTGGACCGACCCGCTATGAGAGAGCTGCATGGGTTATGTCATAAGATTCTCTCATATACAAACCATGTCACTATGCCCTTTGACCTGAGATCATCATGGATTCCTACATGACAAACGCTCAGCTTTGACCTAGTCAAAAGTCACTTTTGACCGAGTGATCATAAAGACTATGTTCGGGCTTAGTGGTTTTTCATGCGGAGGAATGTGAATGGTCAAGATGGAATTTGTCCCTCACATTCGTAGAGAGATATTACTGGGCCCCTCGATGAGTGAGTCTGAGAAATGTATGGCCATACTGTAATGGAAAGGTAGTTCCATTTCTATAGTCAAACTACTCAGGGTTCGAGAAAGTAACGGTCAGGAATAGGAGGATGACATTATCCATGCCTCATCCATGACCAAAATATCGTGTGATAGAAGGGACATGATATGGTTGTATAAAAGGTTATATCGTTTATCGATCCTCATATGATTTGGGTAGTCGTTATGTCATGCCAGAGACCGCTTGTGACATGTGGGCCAGTATAGTAAATGGCCCACTCCCAACTTATTATGGGCCTACAGGGTCGCACACAAAATAGCTCAATACGAGCTATGATGTCCAGATTCATTGAATCTAAGACGTGTCCAGATTCAATGAATGATCCAAGGTTGATGTATATATTTATTTATATTTATATTCGTATATATATATATAAATTCATATATATACATTATATATAAGGAATATATAGGATTTAATTTATAAGGATAAATTAAATCTCTATCACGTTTAAATTTGAAATTCAAATTGACATGATATCTCAAATTTGATTAATGAGAATAAATCAAATATAGTCCCGTCTTATCTTTATTTTAAATTAAATAAATAGGTGAATTAAATCTGTGGGACGGATTTAATATAAATATTATTTATTTAATTAGTTTCTTATCAAATCATACAATATATGATATTGTATTAATTTTGGAATTAATACAGATTAATTCGAAAATCTAATTTGGTTGAGAAAAACGCAGAGCATCCTATATATCTGATTTTAGGAGCTACATTTTTGAACAACACAAAACACAAAAGGCCGAAGGGAATCTGCAAAAGGTTTGTAGATAAGAAACTGCTAAAGTAGAGATGGAGAGGACGAATTGTTGAGAGAGCCTTGGAGGGACAGGAGACGCTAGCACGTCGTTCGTGGTTGGAACGTTGCTCGTGTGGATACCAGTAGAGGAAGCTGAACTGAGGCGTCGACTTCTTGCGATCGGAAAGAGAGCATAAGCCATGGAGAGAAGCTGTGGACATCTTTTTACGATCGGAAAGAGATCACCAGCCGCGAAGAGAAGCTGTGGAAGTCGCTGAGAAACACTGAGGGTAATGCTTCTTCCCACTTGACTTAAACACATATAGTAGATCCTGGCAAGGAATGGAAAAGTTTTTAATTAATTTCCACTGTGTGTCTTCCAATTCCTTTCAGTGGTATCAGAGCCATGCCATTTTGTGTTTAAGTTAAGCTTGATTGTTGATTGATATGATATGTGTTAGTCGTAGCCGTTCATATAATATGCATTTTATGTATGACATATAAGAAATTCGTGTTATGTATGACATAAAAGGAATCTAAAAGGGAATTGGAATCGGTGGTGATGCGTTTTGATTTGATCAATTAACATAGCGGGACCGCCGTGGCTACCTGTTCGTAGCGCAACACAATTGTAACACTTGTTATTTTGTGAATATTTTAGATCTGAAACATTAATTGCCCTTCAATTAGATCTGAATATTGATTCTTGAATGTTTGGGTATGGTGAACAATATGGCTCTAGATTACAATTATGAATACTTTAAATACGGCCTGCGTGTCGTGCCTTCCTCTATATACTCTCAATGTACCTTCTCTTCTCATCTCATTCCCCTCGAATGTTAAAAGAAGTTTCTATATGTAATTTCCCTTTTCTTACTAGAGAGCTCCTCTCATTGGCTTGAGGGGACTAAGGATAGGTGAGCCTTATTGTATCACGTTTAGATTATGTATCTTATGATTATATCATAAATATGCATATTACTTGTATGAGATAAAAACTGAGAAACATGCATTCTTATAAACAAGATAGATAAATTAAGCCCTCTGAATGAAATCTTAAGTCATAATGCTGTCAATTTATGAACACTTGTCAAAACCTCGATCGCTCAATTGTGGACTTCACCAAAGTGAGTGCTTTTGAGTTATCTTGGGGAGATAAGCAAGAGTAATGGTGCTACTCTCATATGTTTATTATTGTTTGACTTAATTGAGATTAACAAAATAGTTTTGGGTCTCAAGGCATTAGATGGGATTAAAAACATGACAGATCATATGATGATAGAATCCCATTAACATCTAAGAGTTATATTTGATGTAATTGGTAAAGGTGTTACCTACCTAAATAACTTAATTTAAGCATCCTGCCAAAGCGGACTTAAGTTTGAGCCAAATATGGATCTTAGCCGACTAACTATTGCATTGAGGGTTCTTTATTTAGTGGGAGATTGCTAATTAAATTGCATATTTTTAATTGTAGAATCATGACGACTAGTAATACTGCTACATTATCGCTGCGATCTATCCTTAAGAAGAACAAACTTAATGGGACAAACTTTCTTGACTGCTTTAGGAACTTGAGAATTGTTCTCAAGCAGGAAAGAAAAGCGCATGTCCTAGATCAACCCATTCCTGAGGAGCCAGCGGCCAATGCTCCTAGAGCTCAAAGAGATGCTTACATGAAGCATAAGGAAGACTCTATCGATATGGGATGCTTAATGCTAGCCACCATGGTTCCGGAGCTCCAAAGAGATCTGGAACACATGGAGGCTTATGAGATGATTGTGCATCTCAAGGAAATATTCCAGCAATAGGCAAGGCAAGAGAGGTATGAGACCACTAAGGCCTTATATTCCTGCAAGATGGCTGAAGGTGCATCAGTCAGTACTCATGTCTTAAAGGTGAAAGGGTACATTGATCACCTTGAAAGGCTTGGATTTCCCATGAGCCAGGAGTTAGCTACCGATTTGATCTTAAACTCACTTCCAGAAAGTTATGACCAGTTTGTCATGAACTACAACATGAACAACATGGAGAAATCTATTTCTGAACTGCATGGGATGCTTAAAACTGTTAAGCCGAGTCTTAAGAAGAAGCTCAGTGCTGTTTTGATGGTTTAGAAAGGAAAGGGTATAAAAAAAAGGCAAAGGCAAGGGGAAGGGTCATGGCTCATCAGGTAAGACCAAAGAGTCAGGCAAGTCGGAAACCAAGCCTGCACCAAAGAAGGCAAAGCCTCCGAAGGAAGGAGTCTGCTTCTTCTGCAATTAACCTGGTCATTGGAAGAGGAATTGCAAACTCTACCTCGAATATCTTAAAAAGAACAAGAAGGTTAGCGGGGCTATCGCTTCAGGTATTTATGTTATAGACATTCATCTTTCTACTTCCATTTCATGGGTATTAGATACTGCATGTGGTTCTCACATTTGTACAAATGTGCAGGGACTAAAGGACAGTAGGAAGCTGAAAAAGGGCGAGGTTGACCTATGAGTTGGAAATAGAGCAAGGGTTGCTGCGTTAGCTGTAGGCACTTATCCATTAGTTCTGCCCACTGGGCTTTTGTTAGTTTTGAACAATTGCTATTATGTTCCTGCTTTAAGTAGTAACATTGTTTCACTTTCTTATTTGGATAAGGAAGGTTTCACTTCCATTGCTGGGAATAGTAGATGTTCTATTTATCGTAATGATGTTTTCTATGCTCATGGTGATTTGCATGTTGATCATTACATATTAAATTTGGAACAACCCAATCATGGAAATATCTATAACATAACCGCCAAAAGGGTCAAACCAAACGATTTAAATCTGACATACCTCTGGCACTGTCGTCTGGGCCACATAAATGAGAAACGTATTTCCAAACTCCATCAAGATGGATTTCTAAACTCATTTGATTTTGAATCATATGACACTTGCGAGTCTTGCTTGTTAGGAAAGATGACAAAGTCACCCTTCACTGGGCACAGTGAGAGGGCCACTGATTTATTGGGCCTTATACATACAGATGTGTGTGGACCAATGAACACAAATGCCAGAGGAGGTTATTCGTACTTTATAACATTCATATATGATTTCAGCAGATATGGGTACATCTATATGATGAAACATAAATCTGAATCTTTTGAAAAGTTCAAGATATTTCAAAATGAAGTACAAAACCAGCTTGGCAAAACAATTAAAGCACTTTGATCTGTTCGGGGTGGTGAATATTTGAGCCAAGAGTTCATAGATCATCTCAGGAGTTGTGGGATAGTGTCACAATTGACTCCTCCAGGGACACCACAATGGAATGGTGTTTCTGAACGGAGGAATCGAACACTATTAGATATGGTTCGATCCATGATGAGTTGAACAGATCTTCCGCCCTCCTTTTGGGATCATGCCCTAGAGACAGCTGCATTCACACTCAATCGTGTTCTATCTAAGGCAATTGAAAAGACTCCGTATGAGATATGGACTGGGAGGACGCCTAGTTTGTCTTTCCTCAAGATTTGGGGATGTGAGGTCTATGTTAAGCAACAAGCCTTACACAAATTAGCGCCCAAATCCTCAAAGTGCCTTTTTGTGGGATATCCTAAGGAAACCAAGGGATATTATGTCTACAACCCTGCTGATAACAAAGTGTTTGTTGTCAGAAATGGTATCTTTCTCGAAGGAGAATTTATCTCTAAAAGAACCAGTGGGAGTAAGGTACACCTCGAAGAAGTTCGAGAGCCACAGGACACCACAGAACTGCAGATGGAAAATAGAGAAGACTCATAACAAGTTGTTGAGACTCTTCAAGTCACGCAAGGTCCACGGAAGTCTAATAGGACACGACTTCAGCCTCAGAGATATGGATTTCTGATTTCTGACAGTCGTGATGTGTTGCTCATTGAGCATAATGAGCCAACTACCTATCGAGAAGCTATAGTGGGACCAAACTCTGAAAAGTGGCTTAATGCCATGAAGTTTGAAATGCAATCCATGTACGACAATAAGGTTTGGACCTTAGTAGACCCGCCTGAAGGTGTAAAAACCATCGGGTGCAAGTGGATTTTTAAGGAGAAAACTGACATGGATGGCAATGTAAATGTCTTCAAGGCACGACTAGTTGCAAAAGGATTTACTCAAACTCATGGTGTGGAATATGATGAGACCTTTTCCCCAGTTGCAATGGCCAAATCAATCAGAATTCTCTTTGCCATAGCAGCATATTATGACTATAAAATGTGGCAGATGGATGTCAAGACAGCCTTAATGGACAACTCCTTGAGGATGTGTACATGACACAACCTAAAGGGTTTGTGCGTTCTGAGGACTCTGGTAAAGTGTGCAAGCTTCAAAGGTCAATTTATGGACTGAAGCAAGCCTCTCAGAGTTAGAATCATCATTTTGATAAAGAAGTCAAAGAGTTTAGATTTCTTTAAAACATTGATGAACCTTGTGTATACAAGAAGGTTAGTGGGAGCACAGTTGTGTTTTTGGTACTCTATGTCGATGACGTCCTACTTATTGGGAATGACATTCCTACCTTACAGATTGTCAAGTCTTGGTTAGGAAAGTCTTTCTCGATGAAAGACTTGGGTGAAGCCACCTACATCCTAGGAATCAGGATCTATAGAGATAGATCTAAAAGACTTCTGGGACTCAGTCAGAGTACATACTGTAAGGAATTAGAAGACACGCAGCGGAAATAAACTTTAAAAATTTTCCATTCCTTGCCAGGATCTGCCGTATGTGTTTAAGTCAAGTGGAAAGAATCATTACCCTTAGTGTTGCTCAGCGAATTTCACAGCTTCTCTACGTGGGTGGTGATCTCTTTCTGATCGCAAGAAATCGACGGAGTGTTCCTCAGCGACCTTCACAGATTCTCTCCGCGGACGGTGGTCTCTTTCCGATCACAAGAAGTCGACGCCTCAGGTCGGCTTCCTCTACTGGTATCCACACGAACAGCGTTCCAACCACGAATGACATGCTAGCGTCTCCTGTCCCTCCAAGGCTTTCACAAGTCTCCGTCTCTATTTCAGCAGTTTCTTGTCTGCAAACCTTTTGCAGATTCCGTTCGGCCTTTTGTGTTCTGTGTTATTTTCAAACGTAGCTCCTCCAATCAGATATAGAGGATGCTATGCGTTTTTCCACTTAACCTAATTGGATTTTGGAGTTAATCTTATATTAATTCCGAATTGATACAATATCATATATTGTATAATTTTATAAGAAACTAATTAAATAAAATAATATTAAATCCGTCCCACAGATTTAATTACCTATTTATTTAACTTTAAATAAAGATGAGACTGAGTTATATTTGATTTATTCCCATAAATCAAATTTGAGATATCCTATCAATTTAAATTTCGAATTTCAAACGTGATAGAGATTTAATTTATCCTTATAAATTAAATCTTATAAATATCTCTTATATGAGATATCCTATCAATTTGAATTTCGAATTTCAAACGTGATAGAGATTTAATTTATCCTTATAAATTAAATCTTATAAATATCTCTTATATGAGATATCCTATCAATTTGAATTTCGAATTCAAACGTGATAGGGATTTAATTTATCCTTATAAATTAAATCTCATATATCTCATATATATAATATATATATATATACGAATTTATATATATACGAATATAAATATAAATAAATATATATACATTCACCTGGATCTTTCATTGAATCTGGACATGTCTTAGATTCAATGAATCTGGACATCATAGCTCGTGTTGGGCTATTTTATGTGCGACCCTGTAGGCCCATATGAAGTTGGCAGTGGGCCATTTGCTATACTAGCCCACAAGTCGCAAGCGGTCTCTAGCAAGACATAACAACTACCCAAATCATATGAGGATCGATAAACGATGTAACCTTTTATACAACCATATCATGTCCTTTCTGTCACGCGATATTTTGGTCATGGATGAGGCATGGATAATGTCATCCTCCTATTCCCGACCGTTACTTTCTCGATCCCTGAGTAGTCTGACTATAGAAATGGAACTACCTTTCCATTACAGTATGGCCATACATTTCTTAGACTCACTCATCGAGGGGCCCAGTAATATTTCTTCACGAATGTGAGGGACAAATTCCATCTTGACCATTCACATTCCTCCGCATGAAAAACCACTAAGCCCGAACATAGTCTTTATGATCACTCGGTCAAAAGTGACTTTTGACTAGGTCAAAGCTGAGCGTTTTGTCATGTAGGAATCCATGATGATCTCAGGTCAAAGGGCATATTGACATGGTTTGTATATGAGAGAAGCTTATGACGTTACCCATGCAGTTCTCTCATAGCGGGTCGGTCCAACACCCTGTACTCTTACATGTGCTTATGACTTTGATTTATATCTCTATACATCTTCAAAGTCATACTGGTCTTATTTCATCTGTGCTCCCACATAGATGATCGACCAGGGACATTTAGGATAATATCATGAATTATCCAAGGATGGTCATCATAGTAAACATGCAAATAATATGATAACTCAATTAATAAATTCATAAATCAATAATGTTCATAAGACAATGATTGGCCCCTAGGGCACGATTTCCAACACATACATAGACAAAATACTGCATAGGTTCAGTATGCACGAATCAAAGAGGGGTTTCATACCCATGTCTCATAGTAGTCACCTCAGCAAAGATCTGTGTACTAGTACATCTGATCAGCGAGGTCGCATGAGTAAAGTTCCATATGCCTCGGCCATAGGATCTATCATATACGCCATATTATGTACTCGACCGGATGTCTCATTTGCCTTAAGTATGACTAGCAGATATTAGTAGGACCCTGGTGAGGGCCGTTGGACTGCTGTCAAGAATATCCTTAAGTACTTAAGAAGGACTAAGGACCTATTCTTATTCTATGGTGGATTGGATGATGAACTCTGGGTAACTGGTTACATAGACGAGAGTTTCCAAACTAACCAGGACGACCAAAAATCGCAGTCTGGATATATATTCCTCCTCAATAATGGAGCAGTAAGCTAGAAGAGCTCTAAGCAGGGCACTGTAGCAGATTCTGCAATGGAAGCTGAGTATATAGCAGTATCTGATGCAGCTAAGGAAGCCGTTTGGATCAGGAAGTTTATCACGGAACTAGGGGTGATACCTACCATCTCAGATCCAATAACTTTGCTCTGTGACAATAGCGGTGCCATTGCATAGGCCAAAGAGCCTATGTCACATCAAAGGACCAAGCATATACTCAGGCGATTTCATCTCATCAGAGAAATCAACGATAGAGGTGATATAAAAATATGCAAAGTAGCAGGAGAAGACAATGTTGCCGATCCTCTAACAAAGCCGCTTGTGCAGGCAAAGCATGAGCATCATGTTAGGTCAATGGGAATTAGTCAAATTAATGATTGTACCTAGTGCAAGTGGGAGGTTGTTGGAAAATGTGCCCTAGGGGCCAATCATTGTCTTATAAACATTATTGATTTATGAATTTATTAATTGTGTTATCATATTATTTGCATGTTTACTGTGATGACCATCCTTTGATAATTTATGATCTTATCTTAAATGTCCTTGGTTGGTCATCTATGCAGGAGTAGAGATAAAATAAGACCAGTATGACTTTGAAGATGTATAGAGATATAAATCAAAGTCATAGGCACATGTAAGAGTACAAGGTGTTGGACCGACCCGCTATGAGAGAGCTGCATGGGTTACGTCATAAGATTCTCTCATATACAAACCATGTCACTATGCCCTTTGACCTGAGATCATTATGGATTCCTACATGACAAACGCTCAGCTTTGACCTAGTCAAAAGTCACTTTTGACCGAGTGATCATAAAGACTATGTTCGGGCTTAGTGATTTTTCATGCGGAGGAATGTGAATGGTCAAGATGAAATTTGTCCCTCACATTCGTAGAGAGATATTACTGGGCCCCTCGATGAGTGAGTCTGAGAAATGTATGGCCATACTGTAATGGAAAGGTAGTTCCATTTATATAGTCAGACTACTCAGGGATCGAGAAAGTAACGGTCAGGAATAGGAGGATGACATTATCCATGCCTCATCCATGACCAAAATATCGCGTGACAGAAGGGACATGATATGGTTGTATAAAAGGTTACATCGTTTATCGATCCTCATATGATTTGGGTAGTCGTGATGTCTTGCTAGAGACCGCTTGCGACTTGTGGGCCAGTACAGCAAATGGCCCACTACCAACTTCATATGGGCCTATAGGGTCACACACAAAATAGCCCAACACGAGCTATGTGTAAGGAATTGGAAGACACACAGCGGAAATTAATTTAAAATTTTTTCCATTCCTTGCCAGGATCTACCGTATGTGTTTAAGTCAAGTGGGAAGAAGTATTACCCTTAGTGTGCCTCAGCGACTTCCACAGCTTTCGGTCATGACGTTCACAGCTTCTCTCTGCGGCTCGTGCTCCCTTTCTGATCACAAGAAGTCGATGACTCAGGTCAGCTTCCTCTACTGGTATCCACACGAATAGAGTTCTAACCACGAACGACGTGCTAGCGTCTTTTGTCCCTCTAGGGCTTTCTCAAGAGTTCGTCCTCTCCGTCTCTATTTCGGCAAACCTTTTGCAGAGTCCCCATTCGACCTTTCTGTGTTCTATATGTTTCACTGTATAAAACGCAGCTCCTAGAATCAGATATATAGGATACTATGCGTTTTTCCTCTCTCAACCGAATTGGATTTTGGAGTTAATCTTATATTAATTCCAAAATTAATACAATATCATATATTGTATAATTTTATAAGAAATTAATTAAATAAATAATATCAAATCCGTCCCACATATTTAATTACCCATTTATTTAATTTTAAATAAAGATGAGACTGAACTATATTTGATTTATTCTCATAAATCAAATTTGAGATATCCTATCAATTTGAATTTTGAATTTCAAACGTGATAGAGATTTAATTTATCCTTATAAATTAAATCTTATAAATATCTCTTATATGAGATATCCTATCAATTTGAATTTCGAATTTCAAACATGATAGAGATTTAATTTATCCTTATAAATTAAATCTTATAAATATCTCTTATATGAGATATCCTATCAATTTGAATTTTGAATTTCAAACGTGATAGAGATTTAATTTATCCTTATAAATTAAATCTTATAAATATCTCTTATATGAGATATCCTATCAATTTGAATTTTGAATTTCAAACATGATAGAGATTTAATTTATCCTTATAAATTAAATCTTATAAATATCTCTTATATGAGATATCCTATCAATTTGAATTTTGAATTTCAAACGTGATAGAGATTTAATTTATCCTTATAAATTAAATCTTATAAATATCTCTTATATGAGATATCCTATCAATTTGAATTTTGAATTTCAAACATGATAGAGATTTAATTTATCCTTATAAATTAAATCTTATAAATATCTCTTATATGAGATATCCTATCAATTTAAATTTCGAATTTCAAACGTGATAGAGATTTAATTTATCCTTATAAATTAAATCTTATATATACATATAATGTATATATATGAATTTTTATATATATATATATATACGAATATAAATATAAATAAATATATATACATCTATCCTGGATCATTCATTGAATCTGGACATGTCTTAGATTCAATGAATCTGGACATCATAGCTCGTGTTGGGCTATTTTATGTGCGACCCTGTAGGCCCATATGAAGTTGGCAGTGGGCCATTTGCTATACTAGCCCACAAGTCACAAGCGGTCTCTAGCAAGACATAACGACTACCCAAATCATATGAGGATCGATAAACGATGTAACCTTTTATACAACCATATCATGTCCCTTCTGTCACGCGATATTTTGGTCATAGATGAGGCATGGATAATGTCATCCTCCTATTCCTGACCGTTACTTTCTCGATCCCTGAGTAATCTGACTATAGAAATGGAACTACCTTTCCATTACAGTATGGCTATACATTTCTCAGACTCACTCATTGAGGGGCCCAGTAATATCTCTCTACGAATGTGAGGGATAAATTCCATCTTGACCATTCACATTCCTCCGCATGAAAAACCACTAAGGCTGAACATAGTCTTTATGATCACTCGGTCAAAAGTGACTTTTGACTAGGTCAAAGCTGAGCGTTTTGTCATGTAGGAATCCATGATGATCTCAGGTCAAAGGGCGTATTGACATGGTTTGTATATGAGAGAAGCTTATGACGTTACCCATGCAGTTCTCTCATAGCGGGTCAGTCCAGCACCTTGTACTCTTACATGTGCTTATGACTTTGATTTATATCTCTATACATCTTCAAATTCATACTGGTCTTATTTCATCTGTGCTCCCGCATAGATGATCGACCAGGGACATTTAGGATAATATCATGAATTATCCAAGGATGGTCATCATAGTAAACATGCAAATAATATGATAACTCAATTAATAAATTCATAAATCAATAATGTTCATAAGACAATGATTGGCCCATAGGGCACGACTTCCAACACTATGATGTCCAGATTCATTGAATCGATGACGTGTCCAGATTCAATGAATGATTCAAGGTTGATGTATATATTTATTTATATTTATATTCATATATATATATATATAAATTCGTATATATACATTATATATAAGGAATATATAGGATTTAATTTATAAGGATAAATTAAATCTCTATCATATTTGAATTTGAAATTCAAATTGATAGGATATCTCATATAAGAGATATTTACAGGATAAATTAAATCTCTATCACGTTTGAATTTGAAATTCAAATTGATAGAATATCTCATATAAGAGATATTTACAAGATTTAATTTATAAGGATAAATTAAATCTCTATCACGTTTGAATTTGAAATTCAAATTCACATGATATCTCAAATTTGATTTATGAGAATAAATCAAATATAGTCCTGTCTTATCTTTATTTTAAATTAAATAAATAGGTGACTTAAATCTGTGGGACGGATTTAATATAAATATTATTTATTTAATTAGTTTCTTATCAAATCATACAATATATGATATTGTATTAATTTCAAAATTAATATAGATTAATTCCAAAATCCAATTTGGTTGAGAAAAACGCAGAGCATCCTATATATCTGATTTTAGGAGCTACATTTTTGAACAACACATAACACAAAAGGCCGAAGGGAATCTGTAAAAGGTTTACAGATAAGAAACTGCTGAAGTAGAGATAGAGAGGACGAATTGTTGAGAGACCCTTGGAGGAACAGGAGACGCTAGCACATCATTCGTGGTTGGAACACTGCTCGTGTGGATACCAGTAGAGGAAGCTGAACTGAGACGTCAACTTCTTGCAATCGGAAAGAGAGCACGAGCTGCGGAGAGAAGTTGTAGACTTCTTCTTGTGATCGGAAAGAGATCACCAGCCGCGGAGAGAAGCTGTGGAAGTCGCTGAGAAACACTGAGGGTCATGCTTCTTCCCACTTGACTTAGACACATATGGTAGATCCTGGCAAGGAATGAAATTTTTTTTAATTAATTTCCGCTGCGTGTCTTCCAATTTCTTTCAGTGGTATCAGAGCCATGCCGTTTTGTGTTTAAGTTAAGCTTGATTGTTGATTGATATGATATGTGTTAGTCGTAGCCGTTCATATAATATGTGTTTTATGTATGACATATAAGAAATCCGTGTTATGTATGACATAAAAGGAATCTAAAAGGGAATTGGAATCGGTGGTGATGCGTTTTGATTTGATCAATTAACATAGCGGGACCACCGTGGCTACCTGTTCGTAGCGCAACACAATCGTAACACATGTTATTTTGTGAATGTTTTAGATTTGAAACATTAATTGCCCTTCAATTAGATCTGAATATTGATTCTTGAATGTTTGGGTATGGTGAACAATATGGCTCTAGATTGCAAGTGTTGTAATTTTTTAAATACTGCCTGCATTACGTGCCTTCCTCTATATACTCTCAATGTACCTTCTCTTCTCATCTCATTCCCCTCGAATGTTAAAAGAGGTTTCTATATGTAATTTCCCTTTTCTTACTAGAGAGCTCCTCTCATTGGCTTGAGGGGACTTAGGATAGGTGAGCCTTATTGTATCACATTTAAATTATGTATCTTATGATTATATCATAAACATGCATATTACTTGTATGAGATACAAACTGAGAAACATGCATTCTTATAAACAAGATAGATAAATTAAGCCCTCTAAATGAAATCTTAAGTCATAATGCTGTCAATTTATGAACACTTGTCAAAACCTCGATCGCTCAATTGTGGACTTCACCAAAGTGAGTACTTTTGAGTTATCTTGGGGAGATAAGCAAGAGTAATGGTGCTACTCTCATATGTTTATTATTGTTTGACTTAATTGAGATTAACAAAACAGTTTTGGGTCTCAAGGCATTAGATGGGATTAAAAACATGACAGATCATATGATGATAGAATCCCATGAACATCTAAGAGTTACATTTGATATAATTGGTAAAGGTGTTACCTACCTAAATAACTTAATTTAAGCATCCTGCCAAAGCGGACTTAAGTTTGAGCCAAATATGGATCTTAGCCGACTAACTATTGCATTGAGGGTTCTTTATTTAGTGGGAGATTGCTAATTAAATTGCATATTTTTAATTGTAGAATCATGATGACTAGTAACACTGCTACATTATCGCTGCGATCTGTCCTTAAGAAGGACAAACTTAATAGGACAAACTTTCTTGACTGGTTTAGTTACTTGAGAATTGTTCTCAAGCAGGAAAAAAAGGTGCATGTCCTAGATCAACCCATTCCTGAGGAGCCAGCGGCCAATGCTCCTAGAGCTCAGAGAGATGCTTACACGAAGCATAAGGAAGACTCTGTCGATATGGGTTGCTTGATGCTAGCCACCATGGTTCTGGAGCTCCAAAGAGATCTGGAACACATGGAGGCTTATGAGATGATTGTGCATCTCAAGGAAATATTCTAGCAATAGGCAAGGCAAGAGAGGTAAGAGACCACTAAGGCCTTACATTCCTGCATGATGGCTGAAGGTGCATCAGTCAGTACTCATGTCTTAAAGGTGAAAGGGTACATTGATCACCTTGAAAGGCTTGAATTTCCCAAGAGCCAGGAGTTAGCTACCGATTTGATCTTAAACTCACTTCCAGAAAGTTATGACCAGTTTGTCATGAACTACAACATGAACAACATAGAGAAATCTATTTCTGAACTGCATGGGATGCTTAAAACTGCTAAGCCGAGTCTTAAGAAGAAGCCCAGTGTTGTTTTGATGGTTCAGAAAGGAAAGGGTATGAAAAAGAAAGGCAAAGGCAAGGGGAAGGGTTATGGCTCATCAGGTAAGACAAAAGAGTCAGGCAAGCCCGAAACCAAGCCTACACCAAAGAAGGCAAAGCCTCCGAAGGAAGGAGTCTGCTTCTTCTGCAATTAACCTGGTCATTGGAAGAGGAATTGCAAACTCTACCTCGAATATCTAAAAAAAAACAAGAAGGATAGCGGGGTTATTGCTTCAGGTATTTATGTTATAGACATTCATCTTTCTACTTCCATTTCATGGGTATTAGATACTGCATGTGGTACTCACATTTGTACAAATGCGCAAGGACTAAAGGACAGTAGGAAGCTAAAAAAGGGCGAGGTTGACCTACGAGTTGGAAACAGAGCAAGGGTTGCTGCGTTAGCTGTAGGCACTTATGAATTAGTTCTGCCCACTGGGCTTTTGTTAGTTTTAAACAATTGCTATTATGTTCCTGCTTTAAGTAGTAACATTGTTTCACTTTCTTATTTGGATAAGGAAGGTTTCACTTCCATTGTTCGGAATAGTAGATGTTCTATTTATCGTAATGATGTTTTCTATGCTCATGGTAATTTGCATGTTGGTCATTACATATTAAATTTGGAATAACCCAATCATGGAAATATCTATAACATAACAGCCAAAAGGGTCAAACCAAACGATTTGAATCTGACATACCTCTGGCACTGTCGTCTGGGCCACATAAATGAGAAACGCATTTCGAAACTCCATCAAGATGGA
Organism: Leucaena leucocephala; assembly: GCA_037074615.1. Classification (NCBI taxonomy): domain Eukaryota; kingdom Viridiplantae; phylum Streptophyta; class Magnoliopsida; order Fabales; family Fabaceae; genus Leucaena; species Leucaena leucocephala. Next base: position 16,795,732 of record CM073515.1, on the reverse strand, counting down.
TTTCTAAACTTATTTGATTTTGAATCATATGACACTTGCGAGTCTTGCTTGTTCGGAAAGATGACATAGTCACCCTTCACTAGGCACAGTGAGAGGGCCACTGATTTATTGGGCCTTATACATACAGATGTGTGTGGACCGATGAACACAAATGCCAGAGGAGGTTATTCGTACTTTATAACATTCATAGATGATTTCAGCAGATATGGGTACATCTATCTGATGAAACATAAATTTGAATCTTTTGAAAAGTTCAAGATATTTCAAAATGAAGTACAAAACCAGCTTGGCAAAACAATTAAAGCACTTTGATCTGATCGGGGTGGTGAATATTTGAGCCAAGAGTTCATAGATCATCTCAGGAGTTGTGGGATAGTCTCACAATTGACTCCTCCATGGACACCACAATGGAATGGTGTTTCTGAACGGAGGAATCAAACACTATTAGATATGGTTCGATCCATGATGAGTTGAACAGATCTTTCGCCCTCCTTTTGGGGCCATGCCCTAGAGACAGCTGCGTTCACACTCAATTGTGTTCTATCTAAGGCAATTGAAAAGACTCCATATGAGATATGGACTGGGAGGACGCCTAGTTTATCTTTCCTCAAGATTTGGGGATGCGAGGTCTATGTTAATCAACAAGCCTTAGACAAATTAGCGCCCAAATCCTCAAAGTGCCTTTTTGTGGGATATCCTAAGGAAACCAAGGGATATTACCTCTACAACCCTGCAGATAACAAAGTGTTTGTTGTCAGAAAGGGTATCTTTCTCGAAGGAGAATTTATCTCTAAAAGAACCAGTGGGAGTAAGGTACACCTCGAAGAAGTTCGAGAGCCACAAGACACCATAGAACTGCAGATGGAAAATAGAGAAGACTCACAACAAGTTGTTGAGATTCCTCAAGTCACGCAAGGTCCACGGAAGTCTAATAAGACACGACTTGAGCCTCAGAGATATGGATTTCTGATTTCTGACAGTCGTGATGTGTTGCTCATTGAGCATAATGAGCCAACTACCTATCGAGAAGCTATAGTGGGACCAAACTCTGAAAAGTGGCTTAATGCCATGAAGTCTGAAATGCAATCCATGTACGACAATAAGGTTTGGACCTTAGTAGACCCGCCTGAAGGTGTAAAAACCATCGGGTGCAAGTGGATTTTTAAGGAGAAAACTGACATGGATGGCAATGTAAATGTCTTCAAGGCACGACTAGTTGCAAAAGGATTTACTCAAACTCATGGTGTGGAATATGATGAGACCTTTTCCCCAGTTGCAATGGCCAAATCAATCAGAATTCTCTTTGCCATAGCAGCATATTATGACTATGAAATATGGCAGATGGATGTCAAGACAGCCTTCCTTAATGGATAGCTCCTTGAGGATGCATGACACAACCTGAAGGGTTTGTGCGTTCCAAGGACTCTGCTAAAGTGTGCAAGCTTCAAAGGTCCATTTATGGACTGAAGCAAGCCTCTCGGAGTTGGAATCATCATTTTGATGAAGTAGTCAAAGAGTTTGGATTTCTTCAAAACATTGATGAACCTTGTGTGTACAAGAAGGTTAGTGGGAGCACAGTTGTGTTTTTGGTACTCTATGTCGATGACATCCTACTTATTGGGAATGACATTCCTACCTTACAGATTGTCAAGTCTTGGTTGGGAAAGTCTTTCTTGATGAAAGACTTGGGTGAAGCCACCTACATCCTAGGAATCAGGATCTATAGAGATAGATCTAAAAGAGTTCTAGGACTCAGTCAGAGTACATACATAGACAAAATACTGCATAGGTTCAGTATGCACGAATCAAATAGGGGTTTCATACCCATGTCTCATAGTAGTCACCTCAGTAAAGATCTGTGTCCTAGTACATCTGATCAGCGAGGTCGCATGATTAAAGTTCCATATGCCTCGGCCATAGGATCTATCATGTACGCCATGTTATGTACTCGACCGAATGTCTCGTTTGCCTTAAGTATGACTAGCAGATATCAACAGGACCCTGGTGAGGGCCATTGGACTGCTGTCAAGAATATCCTTAAGTACTTAAGAATGACTAATGACTTATTCTTGGTCTATGGTGGATTAGATAACGAACTCTGTGTAACTAGTTACACATACGCGAGTTTTCAAACTGACCAAAATATCGCGTGACAGAAGGGACATGATATGGTTGTATAAAAGGTTACATCATTTATCGATCCTCATATGATTTGGGTAGTCGTTATATCTTGCTAAAGACCGCTTCAGACTTGTGGGCCAGTATAGCAAATGGCCCACTGCCAACTTCATATGGGCCTACAGGGTCGCACACAAAATAGCCCAATACGAGCTATGATATCCAGATTCATTGAATCTAAGACGTGTCCAGATTCAATGAATGATCCAAGGTTGATGTATATATTTATTTATATTTATATTCGTATATATATATAAATTCATATATATACATTATATATAAGGAAGATATAGGATTTAATTTATAAGGATAAATTAAATCTCTATCATGGTTGAATTTGAAATTCAAATTGATAGGATATCTCATATAAGAGATATTTACAAGATTTAATTTATAAGGATAAATTTAATATCTATCACATTTGAATTTGAAATTCAAATTTATAGAATATCTCATATAAGAGATATTTACAAGATTTAATTTATAAGGATAAATTTAATATCTATCACGTTTGAATTTGAAGTTCAAATTGATAGAATATCTCATATAAGAGATATTTACAAGATTTAATTTATAAGGATAAATTAAATCTCTATCACGTTTGAATTTGAAATTCAAATTGACATGATATCTCAAATTTGATTTATGAGAATAAATCAAATATAGTCCCGTCTTATCTTTATTTTAAATTAAATAAATAGGTGAATTAAATTTGTGGGATGGATTTTATATAAATATTATTTATTTAATTAGTTTCTTATCAAATCATACAATATATGATATTGTATTAATTTTAGAATTAATAGAGATTAATTCGAAAATCCAATTCGGTTGAGAAAAACGCAGAGCATCCTATATATATGATTTTAGGAGCTACGTTTTTGAACAACACATAACACAAAATGCCGAAGGGAATCTACAAAAGGTTTGCAGATAAGAAACTGCTGAAGTAGAGACGGAGAGGACGAATTGTTGAGAGAACCTTGGAGGGACAGGAGACGCTAGCATATCGTTCATGGTTGGAACACTGTTCGTGTGGATACCAGTAGAGGAAGCTGACCTGAGGCGTCGACTTCTTGCGATCGGAAAGAGAGCATGAGCCACGGAGAGAAGCTGTGGACATCTTCTTTTGATCAGAAAGAGATCACCAGCCGTGGAGAGAAGCTGTGGAAGTCATTGAGAAACACTGAGGGTAATGCTTCTTCCCACTTGACTTAAACACATACGGTAGATCCTGGCAAGGAATGAAAAATTTTTTAATTAATTTCCGCTGCGTGTCTTCCAATTCCTTTCATGAGTTAAGTAGAGCTATACTAGATAATAATAAATATATTATTATGCTATGTATAGGCTCTTACTTATGAAAAGAAGGGACCTTAGAGGCAAGGCTAAGAGCTAGAAGGAAAGGCTATACGTCAGGTAGTAAACTTATCTACTTGTATGCTTATATTGCTTGGATGTTTTATGTGATGTTTTCTTACCTTGATGATGTGAGGTATGTATGATTAAGTAATGCTATATTTCTTTTTATACTATGTCCATATGTTATAATTAAGTAATATGGAAGCATGTAAGTCATCATTATGCAAGCATGATCATTAAGTACATACATAGTAACATCAAGCATATAGTTGTATATATTGTATAGTTATCATTTGCTACTGAGATTTTCCCAAAAATCTCATCCCTTCCCATGTAATCCCAATCCCATAGGTATGTTAGAAGAGGATTGAAGAAGCATGAAGAGAAGTTGGGGATTGGATAGTGCAAATGTTAGGACCAAAATGATGGAATAAGGGAAAAACGTAAGATAAACAGTAAACTTCAGACATTGACTGATGTTGACCTGGTCAAGGTATGGTCAAAAATTTATTTTTCCATGAAAGAACATTAAGTTATCTTCTTGTAGAAATTTGAACCACTTCATTTTAATTTTTCTAGAATTAGTTATGATTTTTTAAAGTCAGGTCACTCCACTGGAATTTACATAGTAAACAATACTCTCTATAGTAAACAATACTCTCTAAGAGTAAAATTCTAAATTGAGTAATTTGACTTCAATAGCCTTAAAAGTAGTTCCAGATTCTACCGTTTGGTCTCTAAGATATAATAAAAGGAGGATGTTTCATGACATAACTGTTATTTAGTGGCAACTTGGGATAATAGATAGCCTCTTCCTCAGCATCCTGATATTTGGTCGCGATATCTTCAACTTCGCATCGCGACTGTATGTCTCGAGAGTTTTTGGTCACAACCATACAATCATCCTATTGTGAATCTATTGCACAGAGAGTCTCTCCCTTATTAGGTTCATATCTAGTCACGACATTGAGGTCCTTACATCATGACTTGTGTTCACATAAACTCTACCCCTATTTGTTTGTTCCACTTCCAGCTTTCACAATGTCTTGTATTCCTGTAAAATCTCTCACAAATTCCTTTCCAAAAAAATTATCACTAGAGAATGATGAAATTATATCAAGGTTAGATGAGAACTAGGATCTTACTTATCATGCATATTAATGCATGTTCATCCCTAGTATCTTTAACAACATAATCAATAGCATTCAAACCAACAAAAGAAGAATTATCAAAAGGATATTTCATTGCTTCGTTAATATTAAAAGTCACTACATATCCTCTAACTTCCATTGTAATGGAACTATTTTTTATACTAATGATTCTCTTGAAAGTTTCAAGGAAAGGTCTACCTAAGATTAGAGTGCTCTTATTCAATAGTTCACTGGACATGTCCAGAATATAAAAATTAGCTGGGAACACTATATCTTTAACCTGCAATAGAATATCCTCTAGAATTCCCTTAGGGTACCTAATTGATCTATCAGCTAGTTGGAGTACTATACTTGTGTCTCTAAGGTTGTTAATACTTAAGGCTAAGTATACTGACCAAGGCATTACATTAATGACAGCTCCTAGATCTAGTAACGCTCCATTAATATGAACCTTTCCTATAGTGCATGGGATTGTGTAAGATCATGAGTCTTGGCACTTAACCGATAATTCTGCCTTAAAAAGTGATGACACATTAGCAGTCACCTGAATTCTCTCACGAGGCCTAAACTTTTTCTTATCAGCACACAATTCTTTTAAAAATTTAGCATATTTAGGATTTCTCTTGAGGAATTCAACCATTGGAATGTTTATTTCTAACTTATTGAAGAGATTGACAATATCTTTTGCAAATTCAGAATTAATATTTTTCTTTCCAGCTAAATAAGATTTAGGAAAAGGGAGATCCGTTATACTTACCTCCTTGCCTATGTGCATAGAGGCTCTTTGCTTGCTTGACTCCACCTTCTCCTCAATTTGCTTTCCCTTGTATGTTGTATGTTGGACTTAGAATTGTCATTTCCTCTTCTTGATTCTCTTGTGTTTCCTCTTGTGCTTGTAAGTTCTCCTCTTGGGTTACCTTCTTGATCAAGAACTGTTATTCTTTAATAGTCTCTAATTTTCCAATATTCATATGTGATATTGCTGAATTTTCAACTTGAGAATCTTCCATATCCTCCCTTGCTATTTCATCTTCTTTAATTAGACTTCTCTCCCAGTTCTAAGTGATATGGCATTCAGACCCTTCAGATTAATGATAGTATTCGAAGGTATGCTGCCACTACTCTTTATTTGGATGTCACTTACTGTATTGGAGACCTGAGTTAAATGACTTATAATATCTTCATTTTTGGAACTTAACTCCTCAAGTTTCCTGTGCACATCAACATTATCCTTCTGCATACTTTGAAGGATTGAAGCTATGGAGGTGAATTGACCATTATTCTCTTTGAGCTTATGGTTTATATTAGTCATGTACCATCCATGTTGTTTATTTGTGCTGCCATACTCTTCAATAACTGAGAAGTCTCATTTGGTCTTGATGCCACTAAAGTATTAGGGTACGTTGGAACTATAGACCTTGCATTATTTTGGTAGTTGTTTGAGGAAGCTCCACCTCCTTAGAATTGGTTTGGCCTATTTTCCCTACTCTCCTACCTGAAATTTAGGTGGTTAATTAGGGCGGATTGTTGTGGTCTGATCCATCAAAATAAAGTTAATTGTACCCAATATAATATAGTATAAGGCACAACCCTATCATTTTTCTTAAAGAGCCTTTTATTTGGAAACCTAGCAGATTGTGTCATATCCCCAATTTTCTGACCTGATGTACCTGTACAGTTTATCTGCAATGGATATAAGATTCTTGGAATAAACTGTATCAGATTGCGAAAAGAAAGGGAAGGATTAATAACTAAGGAAATAATAGGGACCAAAATGCAAATTGAAAAGTTTAAAGACAAAAAGTTGAAGTAGAAATAAAAGGAGGGACCTAAATGCAATTAATGAAAAGTTTAGGGACTAAAGTGTAATTATTCAAAAGTTAAGGGACCTAAATGTAAATATGGAAAAGTTGAGCTAAAACATGCCAAAAATGCCCAGAATCAGATCAGACCCAAATTTTACCAGTAGATAGACAAAAATATTCCGGTCAGTTTAATGTAACACAGAATTTTGATTTGAGGTCCCGATTAATTGATATAAATTCCTGAAGTCAGAAGGAATTATTACAGTATTTTTTAGATCTCATAATCAGATGAGACCTTATAGAAAATTCATATATTTAATATATGAATTTATAAAATTAAGAGAGTCAGAAAAGGAATCCTGTAGAAACCATACGGGATTTTACAGTGAAATAAAATACCTGATAAATAGGATCGGGGGAGCTATAGTGTAAATTGGGCCATAAAGGCAATACAGGCAATAAGCCCATACTGAGGCCCAAATGGCGCCATCATGAGCCCATTAAGGTGACTGGACAATTATGTGGGCCAGAGACCAGAGCAGTCTAGGAAAAGTTGAAAATTACAAAAATACCCCTGGATGCCCATACTGTGCCAGTGATGGATGGAGATCATTTTGATCATTTTGGACAGAACAAAAATGTGGTACATGATATAAATATGATTAATTAGAGCAAGTATATGCCATAAGGCAGTATAGAGAGGGGTGAAATGACAATTATGGCCTTAGGGTCAGTACAATGCACGAAACGATACCAAAGGTATTTTGGTCATTTCTCAATGGATGGATGGCAGATAAATACTCAGTCTAACATTTTCAATGATATGAGAAGCCTAGACATTAATTTCTAGGATAGAATACATATCCTGCTATATTATAAAAAATTAGGAATAGAACACAGTCCGGTTGTTGTGAAACTGCACTGATCGGTACCGGATTGGACTGAAATTTCTCTAGAAGGTTCCTTGCATGGTCAGCACGCCACCTAACCCTCTTAGGTGTCCCATGAGCTGTCCCACATGATGTAATAATTATTCGTTTTAGAAAAAGTAAAATCCAAGATTAAATGTGAGCCTTTAGATCAAATAGTAACCAAATCAATCTTGGCCATCCATTTCAACCCAAATTTCTCTATAAATACCCCCTATTCAGATCACTTCGGCATGCATGGTGAACCATAGGGAAAATCTTGCAAAATTTCCATTCAACCAAGAAAGAAGCAACTAAAGTGAAGTAACAAGCAAGGTAATCATCTCCCTTGATCTTGAGCTTTGTTCTAGTAGGTTAGCTCATGGTTTTAAGGGGTTTTCATGCTATATTTCCCTTATGGTTGCTGCTGGAAGTGTTTCTCATATATGATTAAAATATGAGTTTTATGTTATGGATAGTTTAGACAAGCTAGAATCAAGTGGTATAAGCTTGGGAATTCAAGTATGTTTGGATTTAGGATTTTTTGTTCTTGCTGGTACTGTATGTGATACTGTTCATATGATGGAATTTCATGATTTTGATGCTTCCAATGAGTTTAAAATGGAAAATTGTGTGGGGATAAAGTAGGAGAACAAGTATTGGAAGCATTGGAATGAAAATGTGAATTTTTGGAAAAAGGGACATCCATTTCGGTTTGGTACTGTAGCAATTGGTATGTTTTGATTTTGGAAATTCTGATTTCATATTTGGATTCTACATGAAAAATTATGTGGAAATGAACCATGAGAATTTATTTTGGAAAGGTGGAAGTAGGAAACATAAATTAGAGAAAGAAAGGGACCTAGTGAAAACCTAGTCGTGGATTTGGTTTCAAGTTGAGTTGTAACTTGATATTATGTTGTAATGGCTAGGTTTTGACATTTGTGAAGGAAGGAAAGAACTTCAATAAGGTCTTGACCAAGATAGCTAAGAGGTAGCAAGGATACCTAACTATAACTCATGTTTGTTTAATTGTTTTGCTTGCTTGTTGATTATGGTGTTTGGTTGAGCTTAAGCTTATGTCATCATGTTATGATGAAGTATGAATGATTGCAACTCCTTGCAAGTTATGTCATGACAATATGCATGTTAGAGTTTTCTTATGTACCATTATGAAGTAGCTCCCATCTCATGATAACATGTTAAGCATACAATTATCCATACATGATATTATAGTTTGTGTAACTTGCTATTGGGATTTTCATGAAATCTCATTCCTTCCACATGCATAACTATGTTTTAGGTGCTGGATCATTTCAAGGGAAGAGAGTAAATGTTGATGAATAAGTTTGTATAATAAGTTACATGACTTACATGATACTATGGGATGATATGCTAGTATGCATAATGTATGTTTCTGTAATCCTGTTTTGAGGCCATGGTAATGTGACAATGTTTATGACATTTAAATCAACGAGTTTTAGTCTGGAATTTGTCAGGATTAAAGTTAAGATACAGAGATTTAAATGAACACCAAGAACGCCTCATTTGGATAAGTATCCGAATTGTTATAATTTTCCAAAGTTGGAAGTAAGATATGGAATTGAGATAAAATGAGTGCTGAGAGGCAGTGATGTTCATGCAACGATTTATGAGCTTAAAGATAACATCTAGATATTCAAATCCATAGGTAACACATATCATTTGGATAAGTAACCAAAGAGAAATGAATTTTTGAAGTTAAGCAAAGAAACTGGAACTTCCAGATTTTACCAAATGAACAGTGATTTTCAACGATTAAACTGATTTTATTGGGACAAGAAAACCTCAGTTTCATATTTTTCCCTCAAATATATGTGAAATAGATTTCATTATAAATTGGAACCATATTATTTCAATTTTTTTACAATTAATTATGAATTTTTGAAGTAGGGTACATGTTCTGGAATTACCAAATGAACAATAAAAGTGAACAGTACCCGAGAGTAAATCTTTTGGAAATGGATGTTTTCAAAGCAAATGATCATGTAATTGGTTCCAACCACTTCTAATAAAGTATAATTGAGGTTAAAAGTACGGATATGACAATTTGGTATCAGAGCATAGGATTCTGGCTTAGGAAATGCTCTGAATAGATTATTTTAGACTAATACATAAGTGAACCTATGAATGTACTTATGACAGTGAGGCTACGGTATGTGTGTATGTTATGAAACTAATGCTGTTGAACTTGCTGTATGCTGTGTTGTGAATAAAATATGAATTATGTTAATTATAGTATTCATTTCCTATTTCCTATTACGATAGTAAAATAAAATGGTAAGAACAAGAAGAGCTAGTGCTTCGGGTGAACCCCAAAATGCCGGAGACATTAACCAGTTGATTCTAGAATGGCTAGAGCAGCAACAAAAGCTGATAGAGGAAATAAGAGCCACTCAATCAAGGAGCAAACAGTAAAGGGATGCTGCTATAGCGGCGGCTGTAGCAGAAGTGGTGAAGAACCTACGGCAACTAGAATCTGCTGGTACAGCTAATACAGAACTAGAGATGGTTCAACAGACAATAGAACTGCCAAGATAGATAGGACAGACAGTAGATCCTGCTAGTATTCAACAGTGGATGGCTAAGTTCTGTAAGCATAGTCCTCCAACATTTGAGGGAACGTTCAATATACAGAAAATGGAGGATTAGATCAGCAGAATGGAGAAGATCTTCAAGGTACTGGGTTATCCGTCTGAGAGTAAAGCATAAATGGCAATCTACAAGTTAGAGAGAGATACCGACAGATGGTGGAAGAACACAGAGCTAGTATTGTAGGCCAGACACATTCCTATCACATGGGAAGTGTTCCTTGAACAATTTTATGAGAAGTATTTTTCCCAGTCAGTGTGGGATAAACGAGAAGCAGAATTCCTTGTGCTAAGACAAGGAGAAAAAGAATCCTTTGACGAATATTTAGCAAAGTTCATCCGTCTTTCCCAGTATTCTACTTACCTACGATAGATGGATGATGAGTGGTGGATGACAGAGAGGATGATTAGGGGATTGAATACTACTCTGAAAGATAAGATGACCCCCCAACAATATCATCAGTTCAATAAAGCAGTAGAGGCCTGCAAAATTATTGTGAATAGCCTGAATCACCGGATGCTAATGAAGCCGGTGAGCAGAGAGACAGCTGCTCCTGAGAGACCTAACCAGAATAGAAATACAGCCAGTGGCAGTGGCTATAACAAGAAAAGGAAAAGGCAGTGACAATATAACCGAAAACCTAGTAGAGGGAATTATAGGGGCAAAACAAATAATAGAGATCAGAGGTTTAGAGTATGTGACAAATGTGGAAAGAACCATGGAGACAAACCATGCTTGATGGGGCAGAATGTCTGTTACACATGTGGGAAGCGTGGACATTTCTCCAGGAGTTGTCCTCAAGCAGCTGATGATCAAAGGCCGCGCACTCAAGGGCGAGTGTTTGCAATGACAAGGGAAGAGGCACAGAGATCACCTGAGATGATCCAAGGTATCATCTATCTCAATAATCATGCTGTGATTGCTATGTTTGATTCGGGTACAAGTCATTCCTTTATTTCTTATGAATATGCTAAAGGTTTGGGCCTTACAATTAGTAAGTTGCATTACGCCATATGTGTCATGACCCCTATAAATGCTAAAGTAGTTACATCAGATGTCTACCTAAATAGTGTCATTCGATATGAATGTTGTTGCACTACTCTTTGTAAGGAATTGAAAGACATGCAGTGAAAATTAATTTAAAATTTTTTTCTATTCCTTGCCAGGATCTACCGGATGTATTCAAGTCAAGTGGGAAGAAGAATTACCCTCAGTGTTCCTCAGCGACTTCCACAGCTTCTGGTCACGACGTTCACAGCTTCTCTCCGCGGCTCGTGCTCCCTTTCTGATCGCAAGAAGTCAACAACTCAGGTCAGCTTCCTCTACTGGTATCCACACGAACAACGTTCTAACCATGAACGATGTGCTAGCGTCTCTTGTCCCTCCAAGGCTTTCTCAAGAATTTGTCCTCTCCGTCTCTATTTCAGCAGCTTCTTATCTGCAAACCTTTTGCAGATTCCCCTTCGGCCTTTCTGTATTCTATGTGTGTGTCACTAAAATACAGCTCCTAAAATCAGATATATAGGATGCTATGCATTTTTCTCTCTGCCGAATTGGATTTTGGAGTTAATCTTATATTAATTCCAAAATTAATACAATATCATACATTGTATAATTTTATAAGAAACTAATTAAATAAATAATATTAAATCTGTCCCATAGATTTAATTACCTATTTATTTAACTTTAAATAAAGATGAGACTGAACTATATTTGATTTATTCTCATAAATCAAATTTGAGATATCATATCAATTTGAATTTCAAATTCAAATGTGATAGGGATTTAATTTATCCTTATAAATTAAATTTTATAAATATATCTTATATGAGATATCCTATCAATTTAAATTTCAAATTCAAATGTGATAGAGATTTAATTTATCCTTATAAATTAAATCTCATATATCTCTTATATATAATATATATATAAATTTATATATATATGAATATAAATATAAATAAATATATACATCCACCCTGGATCATTCATTGAATATAGACATGTCTCAGATTCAATGAATCTGGACATCATAGCTCGTGTTGGGCTATTTTGTGTGCGACCCTGTAGGCCCATATGAAGTTGACAGTGGGCAATTTGCTATACTGGCCCACAAGTCGCAAGCAGTCTCTAGCAAGACAAATGACTACCCAAATTATATGAGGATCGTTAAACGATGTAACCTTTTATACAACCATATCATGTCCCTTTTGTCACGTGATATTTTAGTCATGGTTGAGGCATGGATAATGTCATCCTCCTATTCCTGACCGTTACTTTCTTGATCCTTGAGTAGTCTGACTGTAGAAATGGAACTATCTTTTCATTACAGTATGGCCATATATTTCTCATACTCACTCATCGAGGGGCCCAGTAATATCTCTCTATGAATGTGAGAGACAAATTCCATCTTGACCATTCACATTCCTCCGCATGAAAAACCACTAAGCTCGAACATAGTCTTTATGATCACTCGGTCAAAAGTGACTTTTGCCTAGGTCAAAGCTGAGCATTTGTCATGTAGGAATCCATGATGATCTCAGGTCAAAGGGCATATTGACATGGTTTGTATATGAGAGAAGCTTCTGACGTTACCCATGCAGTTCTCTCATAACGGGTCAGTCCAACACCTTGTACTCTTACATGTGCCTATAACTCTGATTTATATCTCTATATATCTTCAAAGTCATACTGGTCTTATTTCATCTGTGCTCCCGCAGAGATGACCGACCATGGATATTTATAATAAGATCATGAATTATCCAAGGATGGTCATCATAGTAAACATGCAAATAATATGATAACACAATTAATAAATTCATAAATCAATAATGTTCATAAGACAATGATTGGCCCCTAGGGCACGATTTCCAACAACCTCCCACTTGCACTAGGTACAATCGTTAATTTGACTAATTTCCATTGACCTAACATGACGCTCATGCTTTGCCTGCACAAAGCGGCTTTGTTAGAGGATCAGCAACATTATCTTCTCCTGCTACTTTGCATATTTTTATATCACCTCTATCGTTGATTTCTCTGATGAGATGAAATCGCCTAAGTATATGCTTGGTCCTTTGATGTGACCTAGGCTATTTGGCCTGTGCAATGGCACCGCTATTATCACAGAGTAAAGTTATTGGATCTGAGATGGTAGGTATCACCCCTAGTTCCATGATGAACTTCCTGATCCAAACGGCTTCCTTAACTGCATCTGATGCTGCTATATACTCAGCTTCCGTTGCAGAAACTGCTACAGTGCCCTGTTTAGAGCTCTTCCAGCTTACTACTCCATTATTGAGGAGGAATATATATCCAGACTGCGATTTTTAGTCATCCTGGTCAGTTTGGAAACTCTCATCTGTGTAACCAGTTAAACAAAGTTTGTAATCCAATCCACCATAGACAAAAAATAAGTCTGTAGTCCTTCTTAAGTACTTAAGGATATTCTTGATAGCAGTCCAATGGCCCTCACTAGGGTCCTATTGATATCTGCTAGTCATACTTAAGGCAAATGAGACATCCGGTCGAGTACATAATATGACGTACATAGAGTACCAAAAACATAACTGTGCTCCCACTAACCTTCTTGTACACACAAGGTTCATCGATATTTTGAAGAAATCCAAACTCTTTGACTACTTCATCAAAATGATGATTCCAACTCTGAGAGGCTTGCTTTAGTCCATAAATGGACCTATAAATGGACCTTTGAAGCTTGCACACTTTACCAGAATCCTCAGAACGCACAAACCCTTTAGGTTGTGTCATGTACACATCCTCAAGGAGCTTTTCATTAAGGAAGGCTATCTTAACGTCCATCTGCCATATTTCATAGTCATAATATGCTGCTATGGTAAAGAGGATTCTGATTGATTTGGCCATTATAACTGGGAAAAAGGTCTCATCATAGTCCACACCATGAGTTTGAGTAAATCCTTTTGCAACCAGTCGTGCCTTGAAGACATTTACATTGCCATCCATGTCAATTTTCTCCTTAAAAACCGACTTGCACCCGATAGTTTTCACACCTTCAGGCGGGTCGACTAAGGTCCAAACCTTATTGTCGTACATGGATTGCATCTCAGACTTTATGGCATTAAGCCATTTTTCAGAGTTTGGTCCCACTATAGCTTCTCGATAGGTAGTCGGCTCATTATGCTCAATGAGTAACACATCACGACTGTCAGAAATCAGAAATCAGAAATCCATATCTCTGAGGCTGAAGTCGTGTCCTATTAGATTTCCGTGGACCTTGCGTGACTTGAGGAGTCTCAACAACTTGTTGTGAGTTTTCTCAATTTTCTATCTGCAGTTCTGTGGTGTCTTCTGGCTCTTGAACTTCTTCGAGGTGTACTTTACTCCCACTAGTTCTTTTATAGATAAATTCTCATTCGAGAAAGATACCATTTATGACAACAAACACTTTGTTATCAGCAGGGTTATAGATGTAATATCCCTTGGTTTTCTTAGGATATCCCACAAAAAGGAACCTAGAGGATTTGGGCACTAATTTGTCTGAGGCTTGTTGCTTAACATAGACCTCGCATCCCCAAATCTTGAGGAAAGACAAACTAGGCGTCCTCCCAGTCCATATCTCATACGGAGTCTTTTCAATTGCCTTAGATGGAACATGATTGAATGTGAACGTAGCTGTCTCTAAGGCAAGGCCCCAAAAAGAGGGCGGAAGATCTGTTTGACTCATCATGGATCGAACCATAACTAATAGTGTTTGATTCCTCCATTCAGAAACGCCATTCCATTGTGGTGTCCCTGGAGGAGTCAATTGTGAGACTATCCCACAACTCTTAAGATGATCTCTGAACTCTTGGCTCAAATATTCACCACCCTGATCAGATCGAAGGGCTTTAATTATTTTGCCAAGCTGGTTTTGTACTTCATTTTGAAATATTTTGAACTTTTCAAAAGACTCAAATTTATGTTTCATGAGATAGATATACCCATATCTACTGAAATCATCTATGAATGTTATGAAGTACGAATAACCTCCTCTAGCATCTGTGTTCATTGGTCTACACACATCTGTATGTACGAGGCCCAATAAATTAGTGGCCCTCTCACTGTGCCCAGTGAAAGGTGACTTTGTTATCTTTCCTAACAAGCAAGAATCGCAAGTGTCATATGATTCAAAATCAAATGAGTTTAGAAATCCATCTTGATGGAGTTTGGAAATGCGTTTCTCATTTATGTGGCCCAGACGATAGTGCCAGAGGTATGTGGGATTCAAATCATTTGGTTTGACCCTTTTGGCAGTTATGTTATAGATATTTCCATGATTGGGTTGTTCCAAATTTAATATGTAATGATCAACATGCAAATCACCATGAGCATAGAAAACATCATTACGATAAATATAACATTTACTATTCCCAGCAATGGAAGTGAAACCTTCCTTATTCAAATAAGAAAGTGAAACAATGTTACTACTTAAAGCAGGAACATAATAGCAATTGTTCAAAACTATCAAAAGCCCAGTGGGCAGAACTAATTCATAAGTGCCTACAGCTAACGCAGCAACCCTTGCTCTGTTTCCAACTCGTAGGTCAACCTCGCCCTTTTTGAGCTTCTTATTGTCCTTTAGTCGCTGCACATTTGTGCAAATGTGAGAACCACATGTAGTATCTAATACCCATGAGGTGGAAGTAGAAAGATGAATGTCTATAACATAAATACCTAAAGCGATAGCCCCGCTATCCTTCTTGTTCTTTTTCAGATCTTCGAGGTGTAGTTTGCAATTCCTTTTCCAATGACTAGGTTCATTGCAGAAGAAGCAGACTCCTTCCTTTGGAGGCTTTGCCTTCTTTGGTGCAGGCTTGGTTTCAGGCTTGCTTGACTCTTTGGTCTTACCTGATGAGCCATGACCCTTCCCCTTGTCTTTGCCTTTCTTTTTCATACCTTTTCCTTTTTGAACCATCAAAACACTACTGGGCTTCTTCTTAAGACTCAGCTCAGCAGTTTTAAGCATCCCATGCAGTTTAGAAATAGATTTCTCCATGTTATTCATGTTGTAGTTCATGACAAACTGGTCATAACTTTCTGGGAGTGAGTTCAAGATCAAATTCGCAGCTAACTCCTGGCTCATGGGAAATCCAAGCCTCTCAAGGTGATCAATGTACCCCTTCATCTTTAAGACATGAGTACTGACTGATATACCTTTAGCCATCTTGCAAGAATATAAGGCCTTAGTGGTCTCATACCTCTCTTGCCTTGCCTATTGCTGGAATATTTCCTTGAGATGCACAATCATCTCATAAGCCTCCATGTGTTCCAAATCTCTTTGGAGCTCTGGAACCATGGTGGCTAGCATTAAGCATCCCACATCGACAGAGTCTTCCTTATGCTTCATGTAAGCATCTCTCTGAGCTCTAGGAGCATTGGCCGTTGGCTCTTCAGGAATGGGTTGATCTAGGACATGCGCCTTTCTTTCCTGCTTGACAATAATTCTTAAGTTCCTAAACCAGTCAAGAAAGTTTGTCCCATTGAGTTTATCCTTCTCAAGGACAGATCGCAGCGATAATGTAGCAGTATTACTAGTCGTCATGATTCTACAATTAAAATATACAATTTAGTTAGCAATCTCCCACTGAATAAACAACCCTCAATGCAATAGTTAGTGGGCTAAGATCTATATTTGACTCAAACTTAAGTCCGCTTTGGCAAGATGCTTAAATTAAGTTATTTAGGTAGGTAACACCTTTACCAATTACATCAAATGTAACTCTTAGATGTTCATGGGATCCTATCATCATATGATCTGGCATGTTTTTAATCCCATCTAATGCGTTGAGACCCAAAACCGTTTTGTTAATCTCAATTAAGTCAAATAATAATACACATGTGAGAGTAGCACTATTACTCTTTCTTATCTCCCCAAGATAACTCAAAAGCACTCACTTTGGTGAAGTCCACAATTGAGCGATCGAGGTTTTGACAAGTGTTCATAAATTGATGGCATTATGACTTAAGATTTCATTTAGAGGGCTTAATTTAACTATCTGGTTTATACAAATGCATGTTTCTCTGTTTGTATCTTATACAAGTAATATGCATGTGCTAATATAATCATACGATGCATAATTTAAACATGATACAATATGGCTCACCTATCCTAAGTCCCCTTAAGCCAATGAGAGGAGCTCTTTAGTAAGAAAAGGGAAATTACATATAGAAACCTCTTTTAACATTCGAGGGGAGTGAGATGAGAAGAGAAGGTACATTGAGAGTATATATATGGGAAGGCACGACACGCAGGCCGTATTTGAAAAAATTACAACACTTGCAATCTAGAGCCATATTGTTCACCATACCCAAGCATTCAAGAATCAACATTCAGATTTAATTGCAGGGCAATTGATGTTTCAAATCTAAAGTATTCACAAAATAACATATGTTATGGTTATTTTGTGCTACGAACAGGTAGCCACAGCGATCCCGCTACATTAATTGATCAAATCAAAATGTATCACCACCGATTTCAATTCCCTTTTAGATTCCTTTTATGTCATACATAATACGAATCCCTTATATGTCACACATAAAACGCATATCATATGATCGGCTATGACTAACACATATCATATGAATTAACAATAAAGCCTAACTTAAACACAAAACGGCATGGCTCTAATACCACTGTAAGGAATTGAAAGACACGTAGCAAAAATTAATTTAAAATTTTTTTCCATTCCTTGCTAGGATCTATCGTATGTGTTTAAGTCAAGTGGGAAGAAGCATTACCCTAAGTGTTCCTCAGCGACTTCCACAGCTTCTGGTCACGACATTCACAGCTTCTCTCCGCGGCTCATGCTCCCTTTTTGATCGCAAGAAGTCGACGACTCAGGTCATCTTCTTCTACTGGTATCCACATGAACAACGTTCCAACCACGAACGACGTGCTAGCGTCTCTTGTCCCTCCAAGGCTTTCTCAAGAATTTGTCATCTCCGTCTCTATTTTGGTAGTTTCTTATCTGCAAACCTTTTGCAGATTCCCCTTCGACCTTTCTGTGTTCTATGTGTGTGTTGCTAAAACGCAGCCCCTAAATTAGATATATAGGATGCTATGCGTTTTTCTCTCTACCGAATTGGATTTTGGAGTTAATCTTATATTAATTCCCAAATTAATACAATATCATATATTGTATAATTTTATAAGAAACTAATTAAATAAATAATATTAAATTCGTCCCACAGATTTAATTACCTATCTATTTACCTTTAAATAAAGATGAGACTGAACTATATTTGATTTATTCTCATAAATCAAATTTGAGATATCATATCAATTTGAATTTCAAATTCAAACGTGATAGGGATTTAATTTATCCTTATAAATTAAATCTTATAAATATCTCTTATATGAGATATCCTATCAATTTGAATTTTAAATTCAAACGTGATAGAAATTTAATTTATCCTTATAAATTAAATCTCATATATCTCTTATATATAATATATATATATATACGAATTTCTATATATACGAATATAAATATAAATAAATATATACATCCACCCTGGATCATTCATTGAATATGGGCATGTCTTATATTCAATGAATCTGGACATCATAGCTCATGTTGGGCTATTTTGTGTGCGACCCTGTAGGCCCATATGAAGTTGGTAGTGGGCCATTTGCTATACTGGCCCACAAGTCGCAAGTGGTCTCTAGCAAGACATAACGACTATGCAAATTATATGAGGATTGTTAAACGATGTAACCTTTTATACTATTATATCATGTCCCTTTTGTCACGTGATATTTTAGTCATGGTTGAGGCATGGATAATGTCATCCTCCTATTCTTGACCGTTACTCATAAGCTTTTGATCTAGATATCGCGTGACAAAAGGGAGATGATATGGTTGTATAAAAGGTTACATCGTTTAACGATCCTCATATAAATTGGGGAGTCGTTATGTCTTGCTAGAGACCGCTTATGACTTGTGGGCCAGTATAGCAAATGGCCCACTACCAACTTCATATGGGCCTACATGGTCGCACACAAAATAGCCCAACACAAGCTATGATGTCCAGATTCATTGAATCTAAGACATGTCCAGATTCAATGAAAGATCCAGGGTGGATGTATATATTTATTTATATTTATATTCATATATATATATATATTATATAACAGATATATAAGATTTAATTTATGAGGATAAATTAAATCTCTATCACGTTTGAATTTAAAATTCAAATTGATAGGATATCTCATATAAGAGATATTTATAAGATTTAATTTATAAGGATAAATTAAATTCCTATCACGTTTGAATTTGAAATTAAAATTGATAGGATATCTCATATAAGAGATATTTATAAGATTTAATTTATAAGGATAAATTAAATCTCTATCACGTTTGATTTTGAAATTCAAATTGATAAGATATCTCAAATTTGATTTATGAGAATAAATCAAATATAGTTCAGTCTCATCTTTATTTAAAGTTAAATAAATAGGTAATTAAATGTGTGGGATGGATTTAATATTATTTATTTAATTAGTTTCATATAAAATTATACAATATATGATATTGTATTAATTTCAGAATTAATATAAGATTAACTCTAAAATCCAATTCGGTAGAGAGAAAAACGCATAGCATCCTATATATATGATTTTAGGAGCTGCATTTTTACCAAGACACACAGAGAACACAGAAAGGCCGAAGGGGAATCTGCAAAAGGTTTGCACATAAGAAACTGTCGAAATAGAGACAGAGAGGACGAATTCTTGAGAAAGCAATGGAGGGACAAGAGACGCTAGCACGTTGTTCGTGGTTGGAACGCTATTTGTGTGGATACCAGTAGAGGAAGCCGACCTGAGTTGTCGACTTCTTGTGATCGGAAAGGGAGCACGAGCCGCGGAGAGAAGCTGTAAACGTCGTGACTAGAAGCTGTGGAAGTCGCTGAGGAACACTGAGGGTAATGCTTCTTCCCACTGACTTAAACACAAATGGTAGATCCTGGCAAGGAATGGAAAATTTTTTAAATTAATTTCCGCTAGTTGTCTTTCAATTCCTTTTAGTGGTATCAGAGCCATGCCGTTTTGTGTTTAAGTTAGGCTTGACTGTTGATTCATATGATATGTGTTAGTCGTAGCCGATCGCATGATATGCATTTTATGTGTGACATATAAGGGATCCGTATTATGTATGACATAAAAGGAATCTAAAAGGGAATTGAAATCGGTAGTGATACATTTTGATTTGATCAATTAACGTAGCGTGACCGCCGTGGCTACCTGTCATAGCGCAACATAACTATAACATATGTTATTTGTGAATGTTTTAGATTTGAAACATCAATTGCCGTGCAATTAAATCTGAATGTTGATTCTTGAATGCATGGGTATGGTGAACAATATGGCTCTAGATTGCAAGTGTTGTAATTTTTTTAAATATGGCCTGCGTGTCGTGCCTTCCTATATATATACTCTCAATGTACATTCTCTTCTCATCTCACTCCCCTATAATATTAAAAGAGGTTTTTATATGTAATTTCCCTTTTCTTACTAGAGAGCTCCTCTCATTGGCTTTAGGGGACTTAGGATAGGTGAGCCATATTATATCACGTTTAATTATGCATCTTATGATTATATCAGCACATGCATATTACTTGTATGAGATACAAACTGAGAAACATGCATTCGTATAAACCAGATAGTTAAATTAAGCCTTATAAATGAAATCTTAAGTTATAATGCCGTCAATTTATGAACACTTGTCAAAATCTCGATCGCTCAATTGTGGACTCCACCAAAGTGGGTGCTTTTGAGTTATCTTGGGGAGATAAGCAAGAGTAATGGTGCTACTCTCACATGTTTATTATTGTTTGACTTAATTGAGATTAACAAAATGGTTTTGGGTCTCAAGGCATTAGATGAGATTAAAAACATGCCAGATCATATGATGATAGGATCCCATGAACATCTAAGAGTTACATTTAATGTAATTGGTAAAGGTGTTACCTACCTAAATAACTTAATTTAAGCATCCTGCCAAAGCGGGCTTAAGTTTGAGGCAAATATGGATCTTAGCCGACTAACTATTGCATTGAGGGTTGTTTATTCAGTGGGAGATTGCTAATTAAATTGCATATTTTAATTGTAGAATCATGACGACTAGTAATACTACTACATTATCACTGCGATCTGTCCTTGAGAAGGACAAACTCAATGGGACAAACTTTTTTGACTGGTTTAGGAACTTGAGAATTGTTGTCAAGTAGGAAAGAAAGGCGCATGTCCTAGATCAACCTATTCCTGAGGAGCCAGTGGCCAATGCTCCTAGAGCTCAGAAAGATGCTTACACGAAGCATAAGGAAGACTCTGTCGATATGGGATGCTTGATACTAGCCACTATTGTTCCGGAGCTCCAAAGAGATCTGGAACACATGGAGGCTTATGAGATGATTGTGCATCTCAAGGAAATGTTCCAGCAATAGGCAAGGCAAGAGAGGTATGAGACCACTAAGGCCTTATATTCCTGCAAGATGGCTGAAGGTGCATCAGTCAGTACTCATATCTTAAAGATGAAGGGGTACATTGATCACCTTGAGAGGCTTGGATTTGCCATGAGCCAGGAGTTAGCTACGGATTTGATCTTGAACCCACTCCCAGAAAGTTATGACCAGTTTGTCATGAACTACAACATGAACAACATGGAGAAATCTATTTCTAAACTGCATGGGATGCTTAAAACTGCTAAGCCGAGTCTTAAGAAGAAGCCCAGTGCTGTTTTGATAGTTCAGAAAGGAAAGGGTATGAAAAAGAAAGGCAAAGGTAAGGGGAAGGGTCATGGCTCATCAGGTAAGACCAAAGAGTCAGGCAAGCCCGAAACCAAGCCTGCACCAAAGAACGCAAAGCCTCCGAAGGAAGGAGTCTGCTTCTTCTGCAATGAACTTGGTCATTGGAAGAGGAATTGCAAACTCTACCTCGAAGATCTAAAAAAGAATAAGAAGGATAGCGGGGCTATCGCTTCAGGTATTTATCTTATAGACATTCATCTTTCTACTTCCACCTCATGGGTATTAGATACGACATGTGGTTCTCACATTTGTACAAATATACAGGGACTAAAGGACAGTAGGAAGTTGAAAAAGGGTGAGGTTGACCTACGAGTTAGAAACAGAGCAAGGGTTGCTGCGTTAGCTGTAGGCACTTATGAATTAGTTCTTCCCACTAGGCTTTTGTTAGTTTTGAACAATTGCTATTATGTTCTTGCTTTAAGTAGTAACATTGTTTCACTTTCTTATTTGGATAAGGAAGGTTTCACTTCCATTGCTGGGAATAGTAGATGTTCTATTTATCGTAATGATGTTTTCTATGCTCATGGTGATTTGCATGTTGATCATTACATATTAAATTTGGAACAATCCAATCATGGAAATATCTATAACATAATTGCCAAAAGGGTCAAACCAAACGATTTGAATCCCACATACCTCTGGCACTGTCGTCTGGGCCACATAAATGAGAAACGCATTTCCAAACTCCATCAAGATAGATTTCTAAACTCATTTGATTTTGAATCATATGACACTTGCGAGTCTTGCTTGTTAGGAAAGACGACAAAGTCACCTTTCACTGGGCACAGTGAGAGGGCCACAGGTTTATTGGGCCTTATACATACAGATGTGTGTGGACCGATGAACACAAATGCCAGAGGAGGTTATTCATACTTTATAACATTCATAGATGATTTCAGTAGATATGGGTATATCTATCTCATGAAACATAAATCTGAGTCTTTTGAAAAGTTCACAATATTTCAAAATGAAGTACAAAACTAGCTTGGCAAAACAATTAAAGCCCTTCGATCTGATCGGGGTGGTGAATATTTGAGCCAAGAGTTCATAGATCATCTTAGGAGTTATGGGATAGTCTCACAATTGACTCCTCCATGGACACCACAATGGAATGGCATTTCTGAACGGAGGAATCAAACACTATTAGATATGGTTCGATCCATGATGAATCGAATAGATCTTCCGCCCTCCTTTTGGGGCCATGCCCTAGAGACAGCTGCGTTCACACTCAATCGTGTTCTATCTAAGGGAATTGAAAAGACTCCGTATGAGATATGGACTGGGATGACGCCTAGTTTGTCTTTCCTCAAGATTTGGGGATGCGAGGTCTATGTTAATCAACAAGCCTCAAACAAATTAGCGCCCAAATCCTCAAGGTGCCTTTTTGTGGGATATCCTAAGGAAACCAAGGGATATTACGTCTACAACCCTGCTGATAACACAGTGTTTGTTGTCAGAAATGGTATCTTTCTCGAATGAGAATTTATCTCTAAAAGAACTAGTGGGAGTAAGGTACACCTCGAAAAAGTTTGAGAGCCACAAGACACCACAGAACTGCAGATGGAAAACATAGAAGACTCACAACAAGTTGTTGAGACTCCTCAAGTCACGCAAGGTCCACAGAAATCTAATAGGACATGACTTCAACCTCAGAGACATGGATTTCTGATTTCTAATTTCTGACAGTCGTGATGTGTTGCTCATTGAGCATAATGAGCTGACTACCTATCGAGAAGCTATAGTGGGACCAGACTCTGAAAAATGGCTTAATGCCATGAAGTTTAAGATGCAATCCATGTACGACAATAAGGTTTGGACCTTAGTTGACCCGCCTGAAGGTATAAAAACTGTCGGGTGTAAGTGGGCTTTTAAGTAGAAAATTGACATGGATGGCAATGTAAATGTCTTCAAGGCATGACTGGTTGCAAAAGGATTTACTCAAACTCATGGTGTGGACTATGATGAGACCTTTTCCCCAGTTGCAATGACTAAATCAATCAGAATCCTCTTTGCCATAGCAGCATATTATGACTATGAAATATGGCAGATGGATGTCAAGACAGCCTTCCTTAATGGAAAGCTTCTTGAGGATGTGTACATGACACAACCTGAAGGGTTTGTACATTCTGAGGACTCTGGTAAAGTGTGCAAGCTTCAAAGGTCCATTTATGGACTGAAGCAAGCCTCTCGGAGTTGGAATCATTGTTTTGATGAAGTAGTCCAAGAGTTTGGATTTTTTGAAAATTTTGATGAACCTTGTGTATACAAGAAGCTTAGTGGGAGCACAGTTATGTTTTTGGTACTCTATGTCGATGACATCCTACTTATTAGGAATGACATTCCTACCTTGCAGATTGTCAAGTCTTGGTTAGGAAAGTCTTTCTCGATGAAAGACTTGGGTGAAGCCACCTACATCCTAGGAATCAGAATCTATAGAGATAGATTTAAAAGATTTCTAAGACTTAGTCAGAGTACATACATAGACAAAATACTGCATAGGTTCAGTATGCACGAATCAAATAGGGGTTTCATACCCATGTCTCATGGTATTCACCTCAGCAAAGATCTGTGTCCTAGTACATCTGATCAGTGAGGTTGCATGAGTAAAGTTCCATGTGCCTCAGCCATAGGATCTATCATGTACGCCATGTTATGTACTCGACTGGATGTCTCGTTTGCCTTAAGTATGACTAGCAGATATCAACAGGACCCTGGTGAGGGCCATTGGACTGCCGTCAAGAATATCCTTAAGTACTTAAGAAGGACTAAGGACTTATTCTTGGTCTATGGTGGATTGGATGACGAACTCTGTGTAACTGGTTACACAGATGCGAGTTTCCAAACTGACCAGGATGACCAAAAATCACAGTCTGGTTATATATTCCTCCTCAATAATGGAGCAGTAAGCTGGAAGAGCTCTAAGCAGGGCACTGTAGCAGATTCTGTAACGGAACCTGAGTATATAGCAGCGTTAGATGCAGCTAAGGAAGCCGTTTGGATTAGGAAGTTTATCACAGAAGTAGGAGTAATACCTACCATCTCAGATCCAATAACTTTGCTCTGTGACAATAGCGGTGCCATTGCACAGGCCAAAGAGCCTAGGTCATATTAAAGGACCAAGCATATACTCAAGCGATTTCATCTCATCAGAGAAATCAACGATAGAGGTGATATAAAAATATGCAAAGTAGCAGGAGAAGATAATATTGCTGATCCTCTAACAAAGCTGCTTGTGCAAGCAAAGCATGATCATCATGTTAGGTCAATAGGAATTAGTCAAATTAATGATTGTACCTAGTACAAGTGAGAGGTTGTTGGAAATTGTGCCCTAGGGGCCAATCATTGTCTTATAAACATTATTGATTTATGAATTTATTAATTGTGTTATCATATTATTTGCATGTTTATTATGATGACTATCCTTGGATAATTCATGATCTTATCCTAAATGTCCCTAGTCGGTCATCTGTACGGGAGCACAGATGAAATAAGACCAGTATGACTTTGAAGATATATAGAGATATAAATAAGAGTCATAAGCACATGTAAGAGTATAAGGTGTTGGACCGACCCGCTATGAAAGAACTGCATGGGTAACGTCATAAGCTTCTCTCATATACAAACCATGTCAATATGCCCTTTGACCTAAGATCATCATGGATTCCTTCATGCGGAGGAATGTGAATGGTCAAGGTGGAATTTGTCCCTCACATTCGTAGAGAGATATTACTGGGCCCCTCGATGAGTGAGTCTGAGAATTGTATGGCCATACTGTAATGAAAAGGTAGTTCCATTTCTACAGTCAGACTACTCAGGGATCGAGAAAGTAACGGTCAGGAATAGGAGGATGACATTATCCATGCCTCAACCATGACCAAAATATCGCTTGACAAAAGGGACATGATATGGTTGTATAAAGGTTACATCGTTTAACGATCCTCATATAATTTGGGTAGTCATTTTGTCTTGCTAGAGACCGCTTACGACTTGTGGGCCAGTATAGCAAATGGCCCACTGCCAATTTCATATGGGCCTACAGGGTCGCACACAAAATAGCCCAACACGAGCTATGATATCCAGATTCATTGAATCTAAGACATATCCAGATTCAATGAAAGATCCAGGGTGGATGTATATATTTATATTTATATTCGTATATATATATATTATATAAGAGATATATAAGATTTAATTTATCAGGATAAATTAAATCTCTATCACGTTTGAATTTGAAATTTAAATTGATAGGATATCTCATATAAGAGATATTTATAAGATTTAATTTATAAGGATAAATTAAATCCCTATTACATTTTAATTTGAAATTCAAATTGATAGGATATCTCATATAAGAGACATTTATAAGATTTAATTTATAAGGATAAATTAAATCCCTATCACGTTTGAATTTGAAATTCAAATTGATAGGATATCTCAAATTTGATTTATGAGAATAAATCAAATATAGTTCAGTCTCATCTTTATTTAAAGTTAAATAAATAGGTAATTAAATATGTGGGACGGATTTAATATTATTTATTTAATTAGTTTCTTATAAAATTATACAATATATGATATTGTATTAATTTTAGAATTAATATAAGATTAACTCCAAAATCTAATTCGGTAGAGAGAAAAATGCATAGCATCCTATATATTTGATTTTAGGAGCTGCGTTTTTAGCAAGACACACAGAGAACACAGAAAGGCCGAAGGGGAATCTGCAAAAGGTTTACAGATAAGAAACTGCCAAAATAGAGATGGAGAGGATGAATTCTTGGGAAAGCCCTGGAGGGACAAGAGACGCTAGCACGTCGTTTGTGGTTGGAACGCTGTTCATGTGGATACCAGTAGAGGAAGCCGACCTGAGTCGTCGACTTATTGTGATCAGAAAGGGAGTACAAGCCACAGAGAGAAGCCATGAACGTCGTGACTAGAAGCTGTGGAAGTCACTGAGAAACACTAAGGGTAATGCTTCTTCGCACTTGACTTAAACACATACGGTAGATCCTGGCAAGGAATGGAAAATTTTTTAAATTAATTTCCGCTGTGTGTCTTCCAATTCCTTTCAATTAAAACACTCATCACAACTGAAAACCATCTAAACGAACATTTAAAAGTTTTATAGTAATCACGTAGAACCATGTGACAATCCAAATCTAACAGCAAGAGCTTAGGTGTTTCAAATTCAATTTCTAAGATTTTCCAAAAAATTCAAGTGAGGTAGTGGTTTCTAGGAGCTAAAAAGGTTTTGAAATAAGGGAACAATGAATCATTTGTGGAAGAATATAAGTAGTCCAAAAGGAGTCCTTTTATACAGCAGTCCAGAAGCAAAGAGAAGGTAAATGTACATTTTTCAAACATAGGTCTCGACTAAAAACAGTGAAGGTCGGGACCACTTGTCACAAAGGTGCATGCTCAAGATTTTCAAAATATTTCCTGTAGCGACCACATAATGTACCTTTTATGACACAAATACACAAAGAAGAACAGTCGCAACTAGGTAGGTACTCGTGTCATGACTCAAAGCAACAGAGAGTTATTGTCACGACTACTATGTACACAGGTCATGACTATAGTTCACAGAGAACATGTTCAGTCCAAAATTCCATTACAGGTCACGACCAAAAAGCACATATGTCACGACCAATTTTCATAGAGATTACCGAGTGATAATTGTCAAAGTCCCAATTTTTTTTTCATGCTAACACCTTTCCAGTTATGAACATAGTTTAAAGTTGGGATCTAATTTTTAGCAATTTATCACACACATTAAGATCAAAAACCAAAAATTTGTGATAAAAGATTGGATTAATAGAAGAGTTTTTTTTATAGAATAACATCCTCCCCACACTTAAACTTGACAATGTCCTCACTATCAATAGAACTAAAGTAGAAAAGATCACAATCACATTGTAAAGTCAATCAAATCTAGCTTCAAAACAGCAGATAGCCTAATCACTTGAAGCAAATTAACAGTTCAGCACACAGTCACATTCAAGTCATGCAAAGCAATACTAGTAAGGCAGAGACGACATGATGGGTAAGTTAAGATCATGCATATGAGTGTGTAAGTTCCACAGAGAATAATCAATGAGTAAGCAACACATGGACAGTAATGAGTTGTTATTCAAAATAGAAAGACACCTATAATAAACAAAAATAAATATAAAATGAAAACTATCCTACTAAAACATCCCTTTCTTATCCTTAAACTATCATCAACATATCACATCAGGGAAAACTTGTAAAGGTAGGAGATAGGAAAGGGACAACCTGGCCTCAAGGCAGAAAATCAGATTCCTTATAAAGTTTCAAATGGTGACTATTAGCCTGGAAGATTTTGCCCATTGCTTCCTCTTTCAATTTAATCATCCCAAATTCGTGGACTTTAACAACTGTGTAAGGTCTGTCCCAACTAGTTTTGAATTTTCCATGTTTGAACTTGAATCTAGCTTGGTAACTTAATACTCTCTCACCCTCCTTAAAACTCTTTCTCAAAATATGAGCATCGTGGAATAACTTTGTTTTCTGTTTATAAATTTTAGAGCTATTGTAGGCATCTAATCTAATCTCTTCTAGCTATTGAATCTGCAAAATCTCTCTGAACTAGCTTCTACAAGGTCCTCATTATAGGCCTTCACTGCCCAAAATGTCTTATGCTCTATTTCCACATGATATGACAAGCCTTCCTAAAAATTGTCTTATAAGGGGACATTCCTAAAGGAGTTTTAAAAGCTATTATGTACGCTCATAAGGCATCGTCAAGTCTTAAATTCTAATCCTTATTGGATGACTTAACAATCCTCTCTAAAATATGCTTAATTTCCATATTAGAAACCTTTGCTAGACCATTAGTTTGAGGGTGGTATGGGGTTGAAATTTTATTAGTGATGCCATATTTTGGAAATAAGTGATTGATTAACTTATTGCAAAAATGGGTGCCTTGATCACTGGTTAACATTTTAGGAACTCTAAATCTACTAAATATGTGAGACATTAGAAACTTGGAGACCATTTGGGCATTATCTAGTCTTGTAGGAATGGCCTTTACCCACCTAGATAAATAGTCTACAACCAATAAAATTAACAAAATCTTGCTGAAGGTGGAAAAGGTCCCATGAAATCTATTCCCCAAACATCAAAAACCTCATAAAATAGAATAGGTTGTTATGGCATCTCATGCCTTTTACTAATCCCCCTAAATCTTTGGCACCTATCACAGGCTCTACAAAACTCAAAAGCATATTTGAAAAGGGAAGGCCAATAAAAACCAGATTCAGGGATCCTACGTGCAGTCCTTTTCCCCCAAAGTGACCATCACAAACCCATGAATGGCAAGCTTCTAAAATTGATTTGTGGTCTAGGACACATTGTCTTAATACTTAATTTGAGCACAACTTCCACATAAAAGGTTTATCCCAGATAAAGTATTTAGATTCACTCTTGAGCTTTTAGGCCTAAAACTTAGATAAATGAGATGGGATTAGGCCAGTCTCAATAAAATTAACTAAATGAGCATACCAAAGTTCTACAACAGCAATCAAATAAAGGGATTGATCAGGGAAAGAATCACTAATAAGATCAGAACTAAGTACTCCCCTTGTCTCTATTGGTAACATGCTTAGATGATTTGCAATATGGTTCACATTTCCAGCTCAATCTCTCACTTCTATATCGAACTCTTGAAGTACTAGCGTCCACCATAGAAGTCTAGTATTAGATTGAGATTTATTGAACAAGTACTTAACTACTGCATGATCTGTGTAAATAACAACTCTAGAGTTAATGATATATGCTCTAAATTTATCCAAAGCCATTACAATTGCAAACAATTCTTTCTTAGTAGTGGTGTAATTAATTTGAGTAGATTCAAGTGTTTTTAACACATAGGCAACCACCTTAGATAAATTACCTTCCTTTCATCCTATAATAGCTCCCACAACATAATTGGAAGTATCGCATGATAGTTCAAAAGGAAGATCACAATTTGGTGAAGTTAGGATAGGTGGAGAAACTAAGGTTTCCTTCAATTTTTTAAAGGGTTTTTGCAATCAGCAGAAAAAAATGAATTCAGTGTCTTTTTGAAGAAGTTATGAGAGTGGCAAAGTAATTTTACTAAAGTCTTTGATGAATCTTCTATAAAATCCAATGTTCCCCAGAAAAGATCGAAGTTCTTTTAAAGTTATGGGGTTGGGCAACGAGGAAATGACTTTAATTTTCACTTTATCCACCTCAATTCCCTTGCTAGATATAAGATGTCCAAGTACTATTACATGATCATCCATGAAATGGCACTTTTCAAAGTTCAAAATAAATTTTTTCTCAATACATCTAGCAAGGATGCTATCAAGGCTTTATAGACACTCATCAAAAGAATTTCCATATATAGTAAAATTGTCCATGAACACATCCATGCATTTTTCAAAGAAATAACCAAATGTAGAAAGCATACAACGCTAAAATGTGCCCGGAGTATTACACAAACTAAATGTAAATGTGGTCTTTTCCAGGTCCCTCGGGCCTATTGGAATCTAGAAATATCCTGAATATCCATCTAGGAAACAATAATGGCTTTTCCCTGCTAATATTTTAAGCATTTAATCAATAAAAGGTAAGGGAAAATGATCTTTCCTAATAGAATCATTCAACTTCCGATAATCAATACAAACCATCCATGAATTTTGCACTCTAGTAGGTATCAATTCATCATTATCATTCTTGAATACTATCAATTCACTCTTCTTAGGCACTACATGTATAGGAGATACCCATTCACTATCAGAAATATCATATATGATTCCTGCCTTTAATAATTTACTAATATCCTTTCTAACCATAGCAGAATCCTATGGGTGTAAACTGTAGCATCTATCCCTTTTATATTAGCTAACTGCCAACCCAAGGCCTCTCTATTCTTTCTAAGTACATTTAATAACCTAAACTCTTCACTAACAGTCAAAGAACTAGAAATTATGACTGGGAATTTCAAGTTTGGCTCGAGGTAAGTATACTTTAGGTTAGAAGGTAAATCTTTTAACTCTAATTCTGGGGGTTGGACAATGGAAGGAATCAAATGGGGGAATCATTTAAATTAGAAATACTCCCTTTTGTAGATCATTGGAGGTTGCTCATATACGATTAATTAGGATATTCCATCTTGATTGTAGTCTCTTTAGGAGTTGCATCTAGCTACGTTGGTTCATAGCTGCAACATAGTTGAGATCAGACTCTCTCATTCCTACATCATTATTTGAGATCAAATTATTTAAGGTGTTAGATGTAATTTTGAAATGAGGTTAAGAAGAGTTAGAATGTATTGGCCCTTTAACTAAAATAGTGGAGTGTGGAACTGAAGGAGCTTGGAGTTCCTGGTTGAATTTTGCATTTCTGGTTGCGACCTTTCAGCTTCTCATTACGACTCCAATTGCAGGGTGTGTCTTTGGAACTTGTTGTTACAACCTAATCATCTTTTAGTCATGACTTGGGGTTACAGAAAGGTTGTCCCTTAGCAGATTGATATTTAGTTGTGACATCTTCATCTTCGTGTCACGACTGATCGTCTCTGGAGTTTTGTGTTGTGACCTTAAAGCCATTTGGTCACGACTTAGCTTAAAATATCCTTACTTTCATATGTCTTAGAAACCATTCAGTAGCATTTATAACCACTTACAAGACCTTGGAAGCCCATTAGCCAAATATGGAATTTTACTCTTTCTTGGGGTTACTGTTCATATGGTATTCCAGATTAAGCGACAAACTTCAAAAAATCATAATTAATTCTAAAAAAATCAAAATGAAATGGTTCAAAAATATACGAGAAGATAACATCTTGAAATATAAGAAAAAAATAATTTCCAAACCAAATGATTCATCAATTAATATAGTTTATTCACCAAATATTACTGTTCATTTGGTAAAAAAATTCTAAAAACAGATTCTGGTCCCTTATTTTGGAAAATTAGTTCTCTTTATACAGACATCCAAATAAGGTATTCTTGGTGTCAAAACAAAGCTTGACATGTTAACTAAAGGTATATGAAATTTCATACACTTATCCCATTATTTACTTTTTTTCATTACATCATAATCATTATTACTTGCAATGGTCAAATAGTAACATTACATATAGCAATCTGCCATATAACATTTATACTATCCAATCCCTAGCTTCTCTTCATGCTTCTTAAATTCTCTTTCATCATTAACAAACCTGTGGGATTGGGATTACATCGAGGGGATGAGATTTTTGGGAAAATCTCAATAGCAAATGGTACTAAATAATGCACATATTAATGTAAATACTTGTGCTTGCTTGTGAAAGTGTTAACATTGTGTAATATGCATGCTTCCATGTAACATATGAAATACAATTGGCCAAAGTAATTATAGAAACAGAGCTTCATACATAAGCACATATGCAACAAAATTCAACAAAGCCATAGCACAATCAAGCATAACATTTAATGCATACAAGTTTAGGATAAGTTTACTACCTTATATAATTGATTCTCTTTCACTTTATCTTGCTTCTTTCTTCTCACTTCTCTAGGGAAATGTGGCTACCTCTTTTGGAGCATATCAATCAATTGCTAACATCACATAACCATTCAACCATCATCATCTAATTTCCTTGAGTATTAAACTCACTTTAACTAACATAACTTCCTCTTGAACATTAAGCTCATTAACTTTCTTTAATCTTAACTAATGGACTTGGCCTTTGAATCAATTATAGAATCATACTCATACATCCATCATGTGCTTCCATAATTCCAAGTAACTCATGTAACTTATTATACAAGTCCATCTACCTATGCTTACCCTCTTTCCTTGAGAAATTCCAGCACCTAAAACATGGTTATGCATATGGGAGGAATGAGATTTCATGGAAATCCCAATAGTAAGTTACACAAACTATAATATCATGCATGATTCATTGGATGCTTAACATGTTATTATGAGATAGGAGCTACTTCATAATGGTACATAAGGTCTAACATGCATATTGTCATGACATAAGTTTCAAGGAGTTGCAATCATTCATACTTTATCATAGACATGATGACATAATCTCAAGCTCAACCAAACACCATAATCAACAAGCAAGCAAATAATTAAACCAACATGAAACTATACTAAGGTATTCTTGCTACCTCTTTGCTATCCTTGTCAAGGTCTTCTTGAGATAATTTCCTTACTTCACAAATGTCAAAACCTAGCCATTACAAAGCAATATCAAGTTACAACTCAACTTGAACACAAAACCAAGACTAGGTTTTCACTAGCTTCCATCTTTTCTCTATTTTACCCCACACATTGGAAACATTAAAATCATTGAATTCCAATCACTGTTCATGCGAGTGAACAGTAATAGAGAAAAATTTCAAAAACTACAATCTTAGAATTTCAATGCTTCCAAGGTTCAAAACCTTTCCAATCCTACATAAAATCATCATATAAATTCAATGGAAGCATTAAATCATTGAAATTTTAATGCTTACATTTTCTCTTTTATAGGTAAACTTTAAAGCATTTTGTCCCTTTATCACCTTAACTGCCAGGTCCTAATTATTTATTCAGGAACCTGAGTCATTTACTTGTTTCACTTGGCTACCACTTTACCCTCTTACTAGGGTATAAAGTCAATCCTTCTTTACTCTTTCTTACATAGAGAATAGGGGAGTTACTTTATCTTTGAACCTGTGGCTACCTTACTTTCTTTAGACATCATAAACTTGTTTTCTTATCTTGCATATATCTCTGTTTACTAATCCTCAAGAAATTTCTAAGGCAATTTATCTTTAGCCTACATCTCCAATATCCTATTTATTCATCTAGGAATATGACATAGCTTATCATATCAGGTTGTTTTACCTTACTAGGCCATATTCATTCTATCATAACATCTCTCATCGGCTGTAAGACTTCTGTGTCCCTAGCCTAAAGGACTTATGTGTCTTTGGCCTCACTGTAATCTAATTGTAATCCATAACTGAGTCAGCTATTTTCTTTCAGCTAACTAAGGAAGGGTCTGGCTCATATCTCTATGCCATTCTTACTTTTAAGTTTTCCCTTATCCTCCTGGATTACTAATAGGCGAGAAAGTGTCTCTTATCTTGGTATCATTTTAGTATCAAAGTAGAAGATTGTGGCATGATTTAAGATATTTTTTGGACCCTAACTATAAATATTAAGTACTTTGTTAAGTTAAGGCATTTATTGGGATAGTTAGCATTGCTTAAGTAAGCAAATATTGCAGGAGTAGATATGGGATTTCATAAAGTTAAGTCAGAGGCTTCAGTTAATAAGGGAGACCCCAGGACAATAGTGATATATAAAGATGATGTACACCCAGACTTTGATCATCCCTCAGATAATGAAGAGAGTTCAGAGGAGAGTGTAGGGGATCAGTCAGGGAAGTCTATAGTAGAATATCCCATAAATATTTCTGTGGACTTAAACTTACAGTCTGGAGGTTATGTAGTATAACATCCTCCTTTTCTTACGTTTTAGGGACCATTCAGTAGCATTTGGAACCACTTCTAGGGCCATTGAAGTCAAATCATACAATCTGGAATTTTATTCCCAGTAAGTACTGTTTACTGTGTAAATTCCAGCGAAGTGACCTGACTTCGAAAAATCATAACTAATTCTATAAAAATCAGAACGGAGTGGTTCAAATTGATACACGAATATAACATAATAATATTTCAGGTAAAAATGACTCATAGACCACGCCTTGACCAGGTCAACGTTGGTCAATGTTCCGAAATCACTGTTCATCCAGCGTCTTATCCCTGATTCCAGCATTCTGGTCCCAACTTTGATAAATCATATCTTTATGTGTAGACATCCAAATGAGACGTTCTATATATCAAATCGAAGATTGGAATGTCTAATATTTACTGGTAAAATATCATACATTTATTCAATCATTTACTATTTATAATTACAGCTCAAATGTCACTGCCTCCATCACGAGTTACTGTTCATAGTGACAATTTTCAGCAATTATACATACATGAATGACATATCAATCATGCTAAGCAATTAACATCTCTTTATGCATCTTTATCTCCTCCATCTTGAGAAGACCTGCTGTAATTGGATTGATATGGAAGAGGTGAGATTTCTGGGGAAATCTCAGTAGCAAACAGCACTAAACAATGCATGCATTAATGTGAATAGTTGTGCTTGCTTGTGAAAGTGTTAATATTGTCTAATGTGCATGCTTCCATGTTACATATGAAATACAATTGGCCAAAGTAATCATAGGAACAGAGCTTCATACATAAGCACATATTCAACAAAATTTAACAAAGCCATAGCACATCAAGCATAACATTCAATACATACAAGTTTAGGATTAGTTTACTACCTGACATGTAGCTTTTCCTTCTAGCTCTTAGCCTTTGCCCTAAGGTTCATTCTTTCCATAGGTTAGAGCCTATACATAGCATAATAATATCTTCATTATTATTCTATCAGCATAGCTCTATTTAACTCATACATAGCTCAAGGGTAATATCCTTAATCTGACATTCCCCTGGCTTTCTCTCTACCTTTAGCTACCTTTATTAATAGAGATATTTCTCTATTCTAACCACTAAGAGAAATCCTATACTTTATTAGAGAAGGGACTAAATAACTTTATTACCTCATTCCTAAGCTTTGCCCAGTCCCTCAGCTCCTTAGACTGCTCCTGGCTCCACCAGAACTCCTTCCTTCCTTTCCTTTCTTTCTTTCCTTCTCTCTTTCTCTCTTTCTCTCTTCTTTCTCTTCCTTTTCTTGCTAGATCCGTGGTGTGCCTTGAAATGGGAGGGGAGTGGCCTATTTATAGGTGAGAGGAGGTGGGATGAATGGCCCAGATTGATTCACAATGAATGGCTCAGATTGCTTGCTTCCTCAAGAAGCTTTGCCTGCATCATCATGATGACATCACCCTCCTTGCTGACTCACCACTCATGACATCATCTAGGACACCTCAAGGGACACCTCAAGGGTATATGTGGCGAAATGTGGGGCCCTTGGGACACCTCACCAGCTGAGTCAGCCTTTCCAGAGAGTTCCAGAGTCTTTTCCCTGAATGGACGGCCGAGATCGTGCCACGTGTCCTCTTGCTTTTTCTCCTTTTTCTATAATCATGCCATGTGTCCTTTGCTTTTCCTCTTTTACTATAATCATCCCATGTGGCACATTGTGGGCCCCATTTATGTCCTCTCATGATTCCAGATCACTTTACCCAGTTCTATCTTGGACCGGGTCACTTTACTTTATTGAAAAAGTACTAAAACATTATTTTAATGCCTCTTGGGCCCACTTTACTCTTGGGCTACGTTTTTGGGCCTTTAAATATCAACTTGGGTTTCTAACCAAGCCCAAGTACTCTGGTGGATCGGTTCCCAAGGAACATCCTTAGTAAATTACCAAAATGCCCTTACTACCTCTTTAGTACTTATAGGAGTACTATTATCTTTTCATACCTTACCAGAGTATCTCTTGACCCTGGTCAACTATCAAGATACCCTTTCTTAACTATCTAACCTTAGTCAAATGATCAAAATGCCCTTCGTCTGACTCGGACTTAATGACACAACACAATGGCATACCTTCAATGGCATTTTCATAATTCTTCATTTTTCTCGGTCTTTATTAGCCCTAGCCCACATATTTATCTGAAATTATCATTAGGCCTATAAGGTGCCATTCTGGACCCTCTGTATGATCCACTATCTTCATGGGCTCAATTCCCGAGAAATTCCCCTAAAACCTATTTATCAGATCTTTTAATCTACTGTAAATTCTGTAGTAAATTCTGCATAACTCCTTTTTGAGCTCTGTCAGTTTCAGAAATTCTTATATTAATTATAGGAATTTACTGCCACATTTCATCTGATTCTGAGGTCTAGATCATACTGTATTAATTTTCCTTCTCTTTGGAAATTAATATAAATCTTTGAGGACCTCATATCAAAACCTTGTGTTGCATCAAACTGATTAGCATAATTTTCTCTATTTATTGAGACCTCTGCTCAATAGGGTCTAGTAGCATCCCTTTTTCAGGCTATATACTGGGCTTCTATGGCTAAAAACTGGGATTTGACATTTCTCCTCCCCTTAAAATAAATTTCGTCCTCGAAATTTCAAGGCTAAATCTCTATTCATCCTTTGATGAAGAGTTCCTTTAAGGAGAATGTCCCTTTCTTTCATACTAAACTTTCTCATATACTCCTATATTCTAGAGTTTTTGTTGACTACTCATCATGCTTCTTAGTGCAATCATTTATTACTCTTCTGAGTATTAAGCGGAATTCTCTAAATATCCGCAAAACTTTATTTCTCATTTTCATGTCATCATACGTTTTTATCATCTTTACTAACTCATCATAATATAGAGAGAGGACTTATATCATTATTCTTTCTTCCGTTGCTCTACTGCTAAACAGGAGCACATAATAGCATATAGGAGCATATAGGAGCACATACTCTAACATGTATAATGCCTGGCTAATATGTTGCAGGACTACATACCTGCTCATGAATGCAAAGCTCTAACAGTGGAGCTCAAGCATTCCTTCTCTTAATATGCACAGCTCTAACACTCGGAGCTTGCACAGCTCTATCACATAGAGCTTGCACTGCTCTAACATTCGGAGCTTTAGCATAACATAACATAATATAACATAATGCCTGGCATTTCATGCCTCTCATTTGCTCTTTCACATGTAACTCATCATTCAAACATCTTATCTCTTTCAATGATAGAGCCTCTCAATCTGTTTACAAGGCTAGCTATAAAGTCACTTCATAGTGTACTTCTTAATACATATTTCTCATGACGTATCTCGTTATGTACTTTTCATAGCATATCTCATCACATATCATTTATGTTGTATCATATCATATCTGGCCACATCTGGCGATATCATTGTCTATCTGGCCTTGTCATAAAACATTCTCTTAAAATATTGCTAGCCTTTACAAATATTTCCTTTCAAATCCATTTCATTTGGACTTGACATAAGGGTTCTATTCTCTTTCTGTTCATAACCCTTTCTAACTTTTCATAACTCCGTATACATATATGTCAACTTCTTGTGGCATTCATACCACTTTCATCACTTCCCAGGGGGTCACCCATCATTGGGCTACTCTTGCCTGAGCACGCTTAACTGAAATATGCTGATATAAATATGAAGCACAGATGCTCACAGGCTCTAATCCTGGTACTCTACTATCTTAAATCCATCTTATGCTATCTCTCTTGGGTCTATCTAGCCTTATAATCTCTTTATCCTCATCTCGAGGATCTATCTGTCTTTTATTCTCTATAATCTTATGAAAGGAATTGGAAGACACGCAGCGGAAATAAACTTTAAAAATTTTCCATTCCTTGCCAGGATCTGCCGTATGTGTTTAAGTCAAGTGGAAAGAATCATTACCCTTAGTGTTGCTCAGCGAATTTCACAGCTTCTCTACGTGGGTGGTGATCTCTTTCTGATCGCAAGAAATCGACGGAGTGTTCCTCAGCGACCTTCACAGATTCTCTCCGCGGACGGTGGTCTCTTTCCGATCACAAGAAGTCGACGCCTCAGGTCGGCTTCCTCTACTGGTATCCACACGAACAGCGTTCCAACCACGAACGACGTGCTAGCGTCTCCTGTCCCTCCAAGGCTTTCACAAGTCTCCGTCTCTATTTTGGCAGTTTCTTGTCTGCAAACCTTTTGCAGATTCTGTTCGGCCTTTTGTGTTCTGTGTTATTTTCAAACGTAGCTCCTCCAATCAGATATAGAGGATGCTATGCGTTTTTTTTTACACTTGACCTAATTGGATTTTGGAGTTAATCTTATATTAATTCCGAATTGATACAATATCATATATTGTATAATTTTATAAGAAACTAATTAAATAAAATAATATTAAATCCGTCCCACAGATTTAATTACTTATTTATTTAACTTTAAATAAAGATGAGACTGAGTTATATTTGATTTATTCCCATAAATCAAATTTGAGATATCCTATCAATTTAAATTTCGAATTTCAAACGTGATAGAGATTTAATTTATCCTTATAAATTAAATCTTATAAATATCTCTTATATGAGATATCCTATCAATTTGAATTTCGAATTTCAAACGTGATAGAGATTTAATTTATCCTTATAAATTAAATCTTATAAATATCTCTTATATGAGATATCCTATCAATTTGAATTTCGAATTTCAAACGTGATAGAGATTTAATTTATCCTTATAAATTAAATCTTATAAATATCTCTTATATGAGATATCCTATCAATTTGAATTTCGAATTCAAACGTGATAGGGATTTAATTTATCCTTATAAATTAAATCTCATATATATAATATATATATATATACGAATTTATATATATACGAATATAAATATAAATAAATATATATACATTCACCTGGATCTTTCATTGAATCTGGACATGTCTTAGATTCAATGAATCTGGACATCATAGCTCGTGTTGGGCTATTTTGTGTGCGACCCTGTAGGCCCATATGAAGTTGGCAGTGGGCCATTTGCTATGCTAGCCCACAAGTCGCAAGCGGTCTCTAGCAAGACATAACAACTACCCAAATCATATGAGGATCGATAAACGATGTAACCTTTTATACAACCATATCATGTCCCTTCTGTCACGCGATATTTTGGTCATGGATGAGGCATGGATAATGTCATCCTCCTATTCCCGACCGTTACTTTCTCGATCCCTGAGTAGTCTGACTATAGAAATGGAACTACCTTTCTATTACAGTATGGCCATACATTTCTCAGACTCACTCATCGAGGGGCCCAGTAATATCTCTGCACGAATGTGAGGGACAAATTCCATCTTGACCATTCACATTCCTCCGCATGAAAAACCACTAAGCCCGAACATAGTCTTTATGATCACTCGGTCAAAAGTGACTTTTGACTAGGTCAAAGCTGAGCGTTTTGTCATGTAGGAATCCATGATGATCTCAGGTCAAAGGGCATATTGACATGGTTTGTATATGAGAGAAGCTTATGACGTTACCCATGCAGTTCTCTCATAGCGGGTCGGTCCAACACCCTGTACTCTTACATGTGCTTATGACTTTGATTTATATCTCTATACATCTTCAAAGTCATACTGGTCTTATTTCATCTGTGCTCCCACATAGATGATCGACCAGGGACATTTAGGATAATATCATGAATTATCCAAGGATGGTCATCATAGTAAACATGCAAATAATATGATAACTCAATTAATAAATTCATAAATCAATAATGTTCATAAGACAATGATTGGCCCCTAGGGCACGATTTCCAACATCTTATCGTAAGGATCTCTTTATTTGACCCTTTCTCATATCTTATGAGATTTGCTCATAACTCCTTGGTACTCAGGATTAATAACTTTAACTTTGATCACTTAGTTCCTGTATGTGTAAGGAGATTTTAAGTTTAGTCCTTGATAGTAATAAGGCTATCTAACATCATGGGTACTCTCTCTGTTAGGAGCTAACCAACTTGTGAAGCTTTTTCACCTTAACTCTTCCTTGGTATTAATCGTTCCAAAGACATATTGTACTTATGACTCAATACTTTCTCTCTCTAGGCTAGGTCTACTGCGACCCTCAGGATCTACTACGATCAACCGTAAGCCTTTTCAGGATCTAACTGCGACCCTGGAATTCTATTCTCTGGGAGCCATACTAGGATCTAACTGCAATCCTCCAGAATCTACTGTGATTCTGTTGTACTGTATTCTCATCTCTGGAAGACTTAAACCAACGGACAAAGTTACAAGGTCAATCACTTTCACATGGTTGTTTACTCAACAGATAATTCCCCTAAAATGATCACATAGGCCAATATTATCTATCAGGACTTTACTTATTTCCTCTATCACTCAGGAACTTCTCATACCATTCATAACTTTCCTATACCCTTTATTGCAGAGAGCTACACAGGCTCTATCATGCACATATCTATCATCATCTATTTGTCTCATCAGAGGGACCTTACTCTATCTTTGTTATACTATCCCATCTCTTCGCTTTATTCTAAAAGCAATCCTTTTCTATCGTAAGAACAATCTAGCTCTATTGCAACAACACTAGCGTATGTCTTTACTGATCTTTCTTTAGAGATATACCATCTTTCATACATGCTTCTATTTTCATTTCACTTTCATCACTCATATACCTTACCCTTGAAGGGATATATCCTGAGTATCGTAATCATGTATCTGTTAATCCTCATCTTAATCTCATTGCCTATCATTGTCTGATCATATTGTCCAGATCCTAAACATTCATTTAGGAATTGGAAATAACTATTTATCTTATTTAGGCTGCCACATTACCCTCTTACTAGGGTATAGACTAAACTCTTCATTACCCTTTCTTACATAGGGAATAGGAGAGTCACTTTATCTTTAAAACTGTGGCTACCTTTCTCTTTATCAGTCTTAGTCTACTCTAGACTATACTATGGTTCCTCTATCTTGGGGACATCAACGGCCCATCCCATCTCTAACTTTAGGTCATGTGCTAGGATTATTCCTAGGCAAGCCTCATTCTTTTGTTCAGGAAACACTAGCTGATAGCTCTACTCACATAGAGGATCTACTTCTGAACATCATCTAACCTTTCACATTTCCTTACTTTATACTATATGGCTTGATCATGTTTTGTACCAATCCTCTAGTTGATTAATTTCAACCAGGTTGGTACCTTCATTATCACTATTACTATAACGTATGACAATTTCCCTTGACCTAGGACTAATCAGCTTCTATCTTTATTCGTAGAGGAAACTGCTCCCCAGACATTATCCTGCTTAGTCCAGCCACATCGTGCTAAGAAACACGAGACCTCGGTGGTAATGCTGACTAAGACTAGTCACTTCCTTGAAGATTACCCCGTACCGCTGTAAGTTATGGGGTACTATTCTATCTGTCTAGGTGTCACTATCTCTTGTTCAAATCACTCTATAGGTAGTGAACACCATCCCCATATCTCATACTAGGGAGGAAACCTCTGTAGTTCACATCTCTAACTTGTTTTAAGGGGTTAATCTATCTACTCCAGAGCATCACTGAGCCAGAACCTTCTATTCCATGCCAGAATCTTATGCTCTGATACCAAATTATAACATCCTCCTTTTCTTACGTCTTAGGGACCATTCAGTAGCATTTGGAACCACTTCTAGGGCCATTGAAGTCAAATCATACAATCTGGAATTTTACTCCCAGCGAGTACTTAAATTCCAGCGGAGTGACCTAACTTCGAAAAATCATAACTAATTCTATAAAAATTGGAATGGAGTGGTTCAAATTGCTACACGAAGCTAACATAATAATTTTTCAGGTAAAAATGACTCATAGACCACTCCTTGACCAGGTCAATGTTGATCAATGTTCCGAAATCACTGTTCATCCAGCATCTTGTCCCTAATTCCAGCATTCCGGTCCCAACTTTGATAAATCATATCTTTATGTGTAGATATCCAAATGAGACGTTCTATATATTAAATTGAAGCTTGGAATGTCTAATATTTACTGGTAAAATATCATATATTTATTCAATCATTTACTATTTATAATTACAGCTCAAATGTCACTGCCTTCATCACGAGTTACTATTCACAGTGACAATTTTTAGCAATTATACATACATGAATGACATATCAATCATACTAAGAAATTAACATCTCTTTATGTATCTTTATCTCCTCCATCTTGAGAAGACCTGTTGTAATTGGATTGATATGGAAGAGGTGAGATTTCTGGGGAAATCTCAGTAGCAAACAGCACTAAACAATGCATGCATTAATGTGAATAGTTGTGCTTGCTTGTGAAAGTGTTAATATTGTCTAATGTGCATGCTTCTATATTACATATTAAATACAATTAGCCAAAGTAATCATAGGAATAGAGCTTCATACATAAGCACATATTCAACAAAATTCAATAAAGCCATAGCACACTAAGCATAACATTCAATGCATACAAGTTTAGGATTAGTTCACTACCTGGCGTATAGCCTTCCTCTAGCTTTTAGCCTTTGCTCTAAGATTCCTTCTTTTCATAGGTCAGAGCCTATACATAGCATAATAATATCTTCATTATTATTCTATCAGTATAGCTCTATTTAATTCATGCATAGCTAGGGGTAATACTCTTAATATGACATTCCCCTTTCTTTCTTTCTACCTTTAGCTACCTTTATTAATAGAGATATTTCTCTATTCTAACCACTAAGAGAAATCCTCTAATTTATTAGAGCAGGGACTAGATAACTTTCTTACCTCATTCCTAAACTTTGCCCAGTCCCTCGGCTCCTCAGACTGCTCCTAGCTCCACCAGAACTTCTTCCTTCCTTTCCTTTCTTTCTTTCTTCCTCTCTTTCTCTCTACCTCTCTTCTTTCTCTTCCTTTTCTTGCTAGATCCGTGGTGTGCCTTGAAATGGGAGGGGAGTGGCCTATTTATAGGTGAGTGGAGGTGGAATGAATGGCCCAGATTGATTCACAATGAATGGCTCAGATTGCTTGCTTCCTCAAGAAGCTTTGCCTCCATCATCACGATGACATCACCCTCCTTGATGACTCACCACTCATGACATCATCTAGGACACCTCAAGGGACACCTCAATGGTATATGTGGCAAAATATGGGGCCCTTGGGACACCTCACCAGCTGACTCAGTCTATCCAGAGAGTTCCAGAGTCTTTTCCTTGAATGTATGGTCGAGATCGTGCCACGTGTCCTCTTGCTTTTTCTCCTTTTTCTCTAATCATGCCATGTGTCCTTTGCTTTCCCTCTTTTACTGTAATCATGCCATGTGGCGCATTGTGGGCCCCAGTTATGTCCTCTCATGATTCCATATCACTTTACCCAGTTTTATCTTGGACCGGGTCACTTTACTTTATTGAAAAAGTACTAAAATATTATTTTAATGCCTCTTGGGCCCACATTACTCTTGGGCTACGTTTTTGGGCCTTTAAATATCATCTTGGGTTTCTAATCAAGCCCAAGCACTCTGGTGGCTCGGTTCCCAAGGAACATCCTTAGTAAATTACCAAAATGCCCTTA
This sequence comes from Leucaena leucocephala, assembly GCA_037074615.1. Taxonomy (NCBI): domain Eukaryota; kingdom Viridiplantae; phylum Streptophyta; class Magnoliopsida; order Fabales; family Fabaceae; genus Leucaena; species Leucaena leucocephala. Next base: position 16,751,764 of record CM073515.1, on the reverse strand, counting down.
CTACCTCTTTAGTACTTATAGGGGTACTATTATCTTTTCATACCTTACCAGAGTATCTCTTGACCCTGGTCAACTATCCAGATACCCTTTCTTAACTATCTAACCTTAGTCAAATGATCAGAATGCCCTTTGTCTGACTCGGACTTAATGACACAACACAGTGGCATACCTTCAGTGGTATTTTCGTAATTCTTCATTTTTCTCGGTCTTTATTAGCCCTAGCCTACATATTTTTCTGAAAATATCATTAGGCCTATAAGGTGCCATTCTGGACCCTCTGTATGATCCACTATCTTCATGGGCTCAATTCTCGAGAAATTCCCCTGAAACCTATTTATCGGATCTTTTAATCTACTATAAATTCTGTAGTAAATTCTACATAACTCCTTTTTGAGCTCTGTTAGTTTTAGAAATTCTTATATTAATTATAGGAATTTACTGCCACATTTCATCTGATTCTGAGGTCTAGAGCATACTGTATTAATTTGCCTTCTCTTTGGAAATTAATATAAATCTTTCGGGACCTCATGTCAAAACCTTGTGTGGCATCAAACTGATCAGCATAATTTTCTCTATTTATTGAGACGTCTGCTCAATAGGGTCTAGTAGCATCTCTGTTTCAAGCTATATACTGGGCTTCTAAGCCTAAAAATTGGGATATGACATGTAGAGATTCAGCCTGAAGCTGTGTATGTACTAGATGATGTTGAGTCTAGTGACTTTATAGGGTATTAGTTTATTGGAGTGCCCTCTAACTCTGGTGTAAGCTCTATTTCTCCAATGAGAGGACAAATTACGGCTGAGAAAGTTGAGTATTGGTATTAGATTATGGATAGACCAGATATTATTCCTCCTCTACCAGAGTTTGAGGATAGAATTATTATAAGTAATATACCACAATCCCCTAATTCAGACATCCATTTAGAGCCTATGATAGTTTATGTCCATTCCTAAAGTCTAAGAATATGTGATTTTATAGAGAAAGATCAATGTGATATTCCTGGTCCTAGTCAACCCTATCATTCTTTGTTAAAGATAGATAATGTTGACTACATGAGTCTCAAGAAAGCTCTGGAGAGTGAATTACTTAGTCTAGGTCAGGGGATAGATAAAAGTAGAGATCAAGAATGGTCAGTTTATCTGCTGTAAGATCTCTCATCGCCTGTAAGACTTCTGTGTCCCTAGCCTAAAGTACTTATGTGTCCTTGGCCTCACTATAATCTAACTGTAATCTGTAACTAAGTTAGCTATTTTCTTTCACTAACTGAGGAAGGGTCTGGCTCATATCTCTATACCATTCCTACTTTTAAGTTTTCCATTATCCTCTTGGATTACTAATAGGCGAGAAAGTGTCTCTTATCTTGGTATCATTTTGGTATCAAAGTAGAAGTTTCTAGCATGATTTAAGATATTTTCTAGAACCTAACTCTAAATATTAAGTACTTTGTTAAGTTAAGGTATTTATTGGGATAGTTAGCGTTGCTTAAGTAAGCAAATATTGTAGGAGTAGATATGGGATTTCATAAAGTTAAGTTAGTGGCTTCAGTTAATAAGGGAGACCCCAAGCCAGTAGTGATATATGAAGATGATGTACACCTAGACTTTGATCATCCCTTAGACAACGAAGAAAGTTTAGAGGAGAGTGTAGGGGATTAGTCAGGGAAGTCTACAGTAGAATGTCCCATAAATGTTTCTGTAGACTCCAACTTGTAGTCTGGAGGTTATGAGAGATTCAGTCTGAAGTTGTGTATATATTAGATGATGTTGAGTCTAGTGACTCTATACGGTATGATTTTATTGGAGTACCCTCTAACCCTGATGTAAGCTCTATTCCTCAGATGAGAGGACAAATTACGACTGAGGAAGCTGAATATTGGTACTAGATTATGGGTAGACAAGATATTATTCCTCCTCTACCAGAGTTTGAGGATAGAATTGTTATAAGTAATATACCACAATCCCCTAAGTCAGACATCTATTCAGAGCCTATGACAATTTCTGTCCATTCCCAAAGTCTAAGAATACGTGATTTTATAGAGAAAGATCAACGTGATGTTCCTAGTCCTAGTTAATCCCAACCTTCTTTATTAAAGAAAGATAATGTTGACTATATTAGTCTCAAGAAAGCTTTAGAGAGTAAATTACTCAGTCTAGGTCAGGGGATGGATAGAAGTGAAGATCGAGAACAGTCAGTTTATCTACAGTTCCTAAATGCTATAGCAGGGATGATACACAGATATGCCATAGAGGGTATTAACCTAAATCAAGTTTATACTCTAGTATACTAGCATGAGATGGTAACCTAGCGCTCCACCCTAGAGAATAGAAGTAACCTAAAGGGACTCTATCACGAAGAGACAGTAGCCTAACGCTCTACCCTAGAGAACAGAAGTAGTAATGCTAGATGATAAATGAGATCTATGTGACTTATTAGTCAGGATCTAGAGAAAGACTTGAAAGGAACCACAATCTAGTCTAAAGTAGACTGAGACTGACATACAGAAAAAGTCAAGAGATAGTAGAAAGATATAGAAGTTACTCCATAGAGATGGAGATTTTTTCACTTACTTGGGAAGTTTTTCTCGAATAGTTATGAGAAGCATTCCTCTCAGTTAGATAGGGATGAGCGTGAGGCTAATAGTTAAAGTAGGGAACAAGAAGCCAACTTTTGAAAATACATCTTTTTGATGCTAAAGGTTATGTAATTGATCCAAATGGGTTCCAATTGAGTATAATTGAGGTTGAAACTAAGGATGTGACATAGCTTCACAGTGAGTCTCAGATTGATGTTTAGTTACGATGTGGAGGTTATTTAGTTGCGACCTTGGGTCACAAAAACCTAACCCTTCTTCAATTGTTGCACTTCCAGTTTCTAGAACATCTTGGGATTATCATATCCTAATTTTTCTCTATCCGTATAGTACTGATAGTGAAAAGAGGCTTGGAAAGGATTATGACGAAGATTAGAAGAAATAATAAAGGTTAGATGATTCTTTAAGGAAGATAAAGACTAAAATGAAAAGTAGAAAAGGTTAAAGACAAAAAGTGAAAGTAGAGACAAGATTTGGGCCAAAAGTGGTAATTTTAAAAAGTTAAGGGATTTAAATGTAATTAAGTGAAAAGTTCAAGGGCAAAATTGTAATTATAGAAAGATCAGCCCGAAAAGGGTTAGAATACCCAGAAGTTTTTCAGTCCCATATTCCATTAGTAAATAGAGGAATATATGCTGGTTAATCTGGAATGATACAGAAATTTTATTAGGGCTCCAAACAGTAGAAAATTAACTGATATTCTAAAAGTTATCTGAATTTTTATCAGATTTCATGTACATCAGATATAAGTGGGCGAATTATAGGAAAGTGTGCCCTATAGTGCCAGATGTCCTAGATCTGACAGAACTCTATAAGAAGTTCTGTATAAAAAGTTATTCACACATTAGTAAATTTTGACGAGAGTTTGATAACACCCGTGATCCAATAATGAAATTTATCAGTATGTAAGCCTGAATAGAATGAGACTAGATAACCTCATATATAGGCCCATGATGATGCCAAGAAGGGCCCAAAACCAAAGGTACTAGTCTATCAGTAGAAGGGGCCAGTGTCCAGAAAAAGTGTGAAATTATGAAAATGCCCTTAGATGCCCATATTATACTAGAGATGGATAAAGGGCATTTTGATTATCTGGGACAGGCTAAAATGTGGGACATAGTATGAATATGATTAGTTAGAGACAATTTATTCCCTGAGGCAGTGTAAATAAGGGTGAAATGACAATTATTCCCTTAGGGTCAATATAGTGCAAGAAATGACACCAAGGGTATTTTGGTCATTTTCCAAGGGATCTGTAATTAAGTTGTGGCCTAGTACCAGTATGTCAATGGTGTGAGAAGCCTAGATATTGATTTCCAGGAGAAAATATTATCCTGGTATATTATAAAAAAATTAGGAACAGAAAATAGTCCGGTTGCTGTGAAACTACGCCGATCAGTACCGGATTGGACTAGAATTTTTCTAGAAACTTCCTTGCATGGGCAGCACACCACCTACCCCTCTTAGGTGTCCCATGAGCTATCCCACATGATGTCATTATTATTTTTTTAGAAAAAGTTAAATTCAAGATTAAATGTGGGCCATTAGATCATATAGTAATCAAATCAATCTTGGCCATTCATTTTTCATGGATTTTAGCTATAAATACCCCCTCATTCTGCCCAAAACTTTGGCCTTGTGATACCTTGGGGAAACTCTTGCAAAATGGAAACTCAAGCCAAGACAAAGAAGAGTCAAGGTTTCAAAGTTCAAGCAAGCTAGAGATTAAAGGTAAGCAATCTATCCTAGCTTATTTTCCTTTGATTTGGGAGCTTGAACTTAGGGTTTTCATGGGAGAAAATTTGAGTTTTCTCTAAGGGGAGGTGCTGCCCAAAGACCTTAGATGAAAGGGAAAAGAAGAAATTAAAGTTAGAAGTATATGATTGAAGCTTAAACAAGCTAGTTAAGTGATTGGTTGTTGAATCAAGTTGATATTCTTGACTTTGCCAAGGGTGAATCTGTTTGGTATGCACTGTTCATTAGGGAAGGAAATTGAATTTAAATGATTTAAAGCTTCGATTGAATTTAGATGATGGTTTTGTGTAGGATTGGAAAGGTTTTGAACCTTGAAAGTATTGAAATTCCAAGATTGTAGTTTTTGAAACCCTTCTCTATTACTGTTCACACATGAACAGTGATTAAAATTTCATGATTTTGATGGTTCCAATGGTTCTAAAATGAAAAGTTGTGTGGGGTAAAGTGGAGAAACAAGTATGGGAAGCATTAGAATCAAAATGAGAATTTTTGAAAGAATTGTATGCTTATATTCAGTTCTGTACAGAAGGCCATGAAGGAGCTAGAATTTCATGATTCTAAGCTCATAAATGGATTCAAAAGATGAAATTGTGTAGGGTAAAATCAAGACATCAATTGGTTAAAGATCCAAGTGGATTAGTGAAGATTAGAGAAAGTTATGACAATAAAGAGTGTAACAAAGTTAGTCTTAAATATAGTTAGAGTTCATGAGTCCTAATGAATTATGTGATGAATATGAATGTGTTTAGGACCTTGAAATATCCAAGAACATGTTGGGAAGTGATTGACATAAAGGCTTCATGGTTGGAAAGCTAGTGAGCAAGTGTTAAAGATCAAGAGGAAAGCTTAAGTGCAAGGTAGTGAACTTACCTCTTTATGTGCTTGATGTGGTATTCTTATGTGTTGATATGTATATGATATCTGAATAATGTTATGACATGATTAATGATGTTAAATGTATTGTGAATAACATGTTTTCCATGGCCATGCACTTTATGTAAGAGTATATAGCACGATGGCATGTCACTAATCAAAGAAAGTTTAATGAATTTACATATCATGCATTAGCATCCATCTTGCATATTTAAGTGGTAATGTTTGCTACTGAGATTTTCTAGAATCTCACCCTCCCATAACCAACCATAATAGGTTATTCAAGATGGAAGAATCATGTTTGGGACATAAGCTAAAGCATGGAAGAAGGAAAGTGAAGTATTTAAGATTATAGCATAGGCTATGAATTACCCATGTATGTAAATGCCATGTAAGGTGTGTAATTATGTGATGAAGCTATTTGAAATAATTATGGCATATGTACATGATGTATATGAATATTGAGAAGTTAATTTGATGGCTTATGTATGCTTGAATAATTATTGAAAGTGAAAGAAAAGAAACTGAAATGGTAAAACATAGGTCCTAAAGCAGTTTTGTTGTAGCTTCAATTTGACCTAGCAAATGAAATAACTAGTTCACGAAATTTTATGAGCATATACCACACATCCAGAGATTTAAATGAATATGCAGAATGTGTCATTTGGATGTGTATATCAAGAGAAATGAATTTCCAAAGTAAGGGACCAGAATCTGTTTCCAGAGTTTTTAATCAAATGAACAATAAACTTTAATGAATAAACTGTATTAATTGGATAATCATTTAGCCTATAAATTATTTTTCCCTTAAATTTCAACATGTTAGCTTCATGTAGGTTTTTGAACCACTTCATTTTGAGTTTTATAGAACAGTAATATGAGAAAGAGTAAAATTACAGATTTGGCTAATGGACTTTCAAGGTCTTGTAAGTGGTTTTAAATGCTACTAAATGGTCCCTAAGACATATGAAAGTAAAGATGTTACAGGGATCATGCAAAATCACTCAACAAACCTTTTGCAAACACATTATCATGCAAACTTAATTCATTTTCATCCCTAGTCTCTTCAATAGTATAATCAATGGCATTCAAAGTAGTAAAAGCAGAATTATCAGAAGGAAATTTCATTGCTTCATTCATGTTGTTTACCACATGCTCTCCAACTTCCATTGTGATAGAACTATGCTTCATACTAATGATGGTTGTCCTATCCTAATTTTTCTCTATCTGTATAAGACTGATAGATAAAAGAGGTTTAGAAAAGATTATGATGATGAATAGAAAGGAAAAATAATTATTAGACAAAGGATAAAATAAAGGGCTAAAATGAAATGTTTAAAAGTGCTATGATGAAAAATGAAAGTAGAAATAAACTTTGGGCGATTAAGTGTAATTATAAAAAGTTGAGGGTCTAAAGTATAATTTTTAAAAGTTCAAGGGCAAAATGGTAATATGAGAAAGTTGAGCAAGAAAAGACCCAAAAAATGCCCAGAATTAGATAAGTCCCAAATTTTAAAATTGACAGAGCTTAAAAAGGAGTTATGTAGAATTTATTATAGAATTTACAGTGGATTAAAACACCTAATAAATATGTTTTAGGAAATTTATCGGGAGTTGAGCCCATGAAGGTAGGGGATCATGTAGAAGGCCCAAAATGGCGCCTTATAGGGCTAATGATATTTTCAGATAAGTATGTGGGTTAGGGCTAATAAAGATCGGGAAAAATGTAAAATTATGAAAATGCCACTGAATGTAAGCCATTGTGTTGTGTCATTGAGTCAGAGTTAGATGAAGGGCATTTTGGTCATTTAGATACGTAAAAAATGTCTAGGAAAGTACAAGAGTGATTAGTCAGTGTCAGTATATGCCTTTATAAGAAGTAAAGAGGTGTAAAATGACAATTATGCCCTTAGGGTTAATATAATGCAAGATAGTGAACCAAGGGATTTCAGTCATTTGCCAAGGGATCTGTAATTAAGTTTTGGCCCAGTCTAAGAATGTTAATGGTAAGAGGAATTTGGGTACTGGATTTAAGGTTTGACAGTATATTATAGAATCTCAGCAACATTATATTTATAAAATAGTATGGTTTTTGAGAAATCGGACTGAGTCGGTACCGGATTGGACTAGATTTTTTTAGAAGCTTCTTTCCCTTGAAATGGTGCCACCTAGCCCTATGAAGTGTGGCTTGATGATGTCATGGATGATGCCATAATTATCTTTTTAGAAAAAATTAAATCCAAAATTAAATGTGAGCCATTATATCAAATAGTGCATAAATTAATTTTGGCCATTGTTTTTCCATGGGATTTGGCTATAAATACTCCCCGCAAAATCTGAATCAAGCTGTGGCATGACAACCCTTGGGGACACTCTTATAAAATGAAAACTCAAGTCAAGACAAAGAAGATTCAAGGTACCAAAGTTCAAGCAAGCTAGAGATTGAAGGTAAGCAATCTAACCTAGCGTATTTTCCTTTGATTTCGGAGCTTGACCTTAGGGTTTTTATGGAAGAAAGTTGAGTTTTCTCTAAGGTGTTTGTGCAGTCCAAAACCTTAGATGAAAGGAGAAAGAATAAATTAAAGTTAGAGTTATATGATTGAAGCTTAAACAAGCTAGTTAAGTGATTCGTTGTTAAATCAAGTTGATATTCTTGACTTTGCCATGGTTGAACCATTTCAGTTTGCACTATTCATGATGGAAGGAAATGTAATTTCAATGATCTAATGCTTCTATTGAATTTATATGATAATTGTGTGGAGGATTGGATAGGTTTTGAACCTTGGAAGCATTGGAATTCCAAGTTATAATTTTTAAAGTTTTTCTCTATTATTGTTCACTCGCATGAACACTGATTAGAATTTCATGATTTTGATGCTTTTAATGGTTTTAAAATGAAAAGTTGTGTGGGATAAAGTGGAGAAACAAGTATGGGAAGCATTAGATCAAAATGAGAATTTTTGTAAGAAAAGAGGGTGCTATGTAATTCTATACATAATAGTAAATAGGAGCTGGAATTTCATGATTCTAAGCTCATAAATGGATTCAAAACATGAAATTGTGTAGGGTAAAGTCAATACATCAATTAGTTCAAATGCAAGTTAATTAGTGAAGGCTAGAGAAAGTTATGTAAGTAAAGAGTTTATCAAGGATAGTCTTAAACATTGTTGGAGTTCATGGTCCTAATGAATTATGTGATGAATATGAATGTGTTTAGGACCTTGAAACATCCAAGAAAATATTGGCAAGTGATTGACTGAAAGGCTACATGGTTGGAAAGCTAGGGAGCAAGTGCAAAAGATCAAGAGAAAAGCTTAAGTGCAAGGTAGTGCACTTACCTTTTTATGTGCTTGATGTGATATGCTTATGTGTTGACATGTATATGATATTTGAATGATGTTGTGACATGTTAAATGATGTTGAATGTATTGTGAATAACATGTTTTCCATGGCCATGCACTTTTATGCAAAAGTATATAGCATGATGGCATGTCACTAATTAAAGAAAATTTAATGAAATTACATATCATGCATTAGCATCCATCTTGCATATTTAAGTGGTAATGTTTGCTACTTAGATTCCCTATAACCTCACCCTCCTATAACCAACCATAACAAGTTATTCATGATGGAAGAATCATGTTTGGTACATGAGCTAAGGAATGGAAGAGGAAGAGTATACAAGTGATGGCATGCATATATGTTAGCCTTTTTATGTAATCTTATGTAATGTCCATTATATGTAAAGAAAATGTATGAAAGAATTATGGCATAACCCCATGATGTATATGAATGCATGAAAGGCAAAAGAGATGGTTTATCCATGCTGGAACAATTATTGAAAGTGAAAAAAAGGAAACTGAAATGGTAAAAATGTAGGTCCTAGAGTAGTTTTGTTGTGGCTTCAGTTTGACCTAGCAAATAAAGGAATTAATCCACAAAATTTTATGAGCACGTATTACACATCCATATCTTTAAATGAATATGTAATATGGCTCATTTTTATGTGTATATCAAGAGAAATGAATTTACAAAGTTAAGAGATAGAATCTGGAAATTTCAGAATTTGCCATATGAACAGTAAAAAGTAACGATTTAACCGTATCAATTGGCAGAGTAAATGTCCAAATTTATATTTTTTCCATAAAGATCTATGAAAGAGATTTAATTATAAATTTGTATCACCTCTATACGAGTTTTTTACAATTAGTTATGAATTTTTAAATTTAGACTATAAATCTGGAAATAAGCAAATGAACAGTACTCGAGAAGTAAGTTTTAAAATTTTAATTTTTGGGCTAATGTAATGCTTCCGCTAATCAAATACGCTTCTGAATACATACTCTGAGGTAGTAAAAGTAGGATGTTTTAATGGTCTTGAAAGTTTGGAGGAAAGGTCGGCTTAGGATCAAAATGTTGTCATTTACTAACTCATTGGATATGTCCAAAACATAAAAATCAACTGGGATTACTAAGCCCTTGACCTGCACCAGAACATCCTCAATGATTTCCTTCGGATACCTAATTGACCTATCAGCTAATTGGAGCACTATGCTTATGTCTCTAAGATTATTGATACCTAAAGCTTGATATACTGACTAAGGCATTACATTAATGGATGGCCCTATATATAGTAATGCTCCCTTAATAGGAACATTTCTTATAGTACATGTAGGATCCTGGGTCTTGGCACTTAATCGGTAATTCAGCCTTAAAGAGTGATGACACATTAGCACTCACTTGGATTCTCTCAAGGAGCCTAAACTTCTTTTTATTAGCACACAGTTCCTTCAAAAATTTTGCATATTTAGGGTTTCTCTTGAGGAATTACCAACATGATGTTTATTTCTAACTTATTGAATGGAGTATAAGTATCTTTTACAAAATCGTGGTCAACCTTTTTCTTTTTAGTAAAGTAAAAGTTAGGAAAAGGGAGATATTTTATACTTACCTCCTTACCTTTGTGCATAGAGGCTTCTTGCTTGCTCAACTATGGCTTCTCCTCAGGTTGCTTTCTTTTGTACACTGGATTTAGTGCTACTGCTCCTTCTTCTTGTAGCTCTTGTATCTCTACTTGGGCTTGTGAGTTCTCCTCTTGGGTTGAATTCTTCATTATAAGCTGCCATTTTTTATCACTTTCAGATTTACCAATTTTCACCTGTGGCAGAGATGAATTCTTAAATTCAGCATCTTCCATATCCTGTTCTAGTGTATCAGTTTCCTTAAAATGCACCTTTCTGCCACTTCTGAGGGATATAACATTTAGACCCCTCAGATTAATGATGGTGTTCAAAGGTATGCCACCACTACTCTTTCCTTGAATGTCACTCACTGTATTGGAGACTTGAGCTAAGTGACTTGTGATATCTGCATTCTTAGAACTTAACTCTTCAAGTTTTTATGCATATCTGCATTATCCTTCTCTATACTTTGGACAATTGAAGCTATGGAGGCAAACTAACTATCATTCTCCTTGAGCTTGTTGTCTATATTGGTCATTCTACAATCCATATTGTTCATCTACGCAGCCATACTCTTCAACAATTGAGAAGTCTCATATGGACTTGATGTTAATAAGGTATTAGGGTGAGTTGGAACTATATACCTTGCATTATTTTGGTAGTTGCTTAAGGAAGTATCACCTCCTTGGAATTGATTTGGCCTATCACCTCCACATAAAGTTTGGGTGGCCTTTCTAACCAAGGTTGTATGTGTTAGAGTATGGGTCTCTCTTCAAGTATTATTGTCTCTCCCTTGATACATTGCTTCCACTTCTTTATACTGTCTATCACATGTACTGATAACATGCATCATTGAACCGCATGATTCACATCTAATAGCCAAGGCTTATGAGGTATCCACTGCATGAACTTATGTTGTGGAATGTAGCTCTCTTTTAATCAAATTCATCCTTTTCTCCATTCTGTTTTCTAGGGCTACTATTTCAGCTAAGATCACATTTGAATTACTTGAAGAAGATGTGGACATTCTCCTTGGATCCCCTGTCTGATGGTTGTCATTGGCCATTTTTTGGAATAAATCCCAACTTGCTTGTGGAGTCTTATCTCTCAAGGATTCATGTGTTATAGCATTCAAGGAAACCTGATTATGAGGAAGTAGACCATCAAAGAAAATGTCTACTAAATCAGCCTTAGTCATGTTGTAGTGAGGGCATCAAGCCAACAGGTTAAGAAACTTCGTCCAATACTCATGTAAAGATTCTTCATCCTGTTACAGAATATTAGTTATCTCCTTCTTCATTCTAGTGGTCTTTGAAGCTGGAAAAAACTGTTTAAGATATGTTGACTTCAGTTGATCCCATGTGAGAGTGGAGAAATGAGTTGGCAAATTATATAGCCACTCCTTAGCCTTCCTTTCCAAGGTAAACTGGAAACACCTCCTTAAGACATCATCTAGTGCAGTCGTTGGAGGCTTCATTGAAGAACATATCATATGCATGGTTTGTAAGTGCTTGTGTGGACATTCTCGTGCAAAACCATGAAATTTAGGTAAGGCTACAATCAAATATCATTTAATCTCAAAATTGGCCCTTTTCAGTGTAAAAGCCATATGGATCATAATTCACATTCGAATGATTTATTTCTCTCACACTTCTATTATCTTCTACATTCATTGGTATTTCATGTAAGGAATTGGAAGACACGTAGCAGAAATTAACTTAAAAATTTTTCCATTCCCTGCCAGGATCTACCGTATGTGTTTAAGTCAAGTGGAAAGAAGTATTACCCTCAGTATTCAGTCACGACTTTCTCAGCTTCTGGTTGCGATGTGCACAGCTTATCTCTGCGTCTCGTGATCTCTTTTCGATCGCAAGAAGTCAATGACTCAGGTCAGCTTCCTCTACTGGTATCCACACGAATAGTGTTCCAGCCATGAATGGTGTGCTAGCACCTCCTGTCCCTCTAGGGCTTACTCAAGAATTCGTCTTCTCTGTCTCTATTTCGGCAGTTTCTTATATGCAAACCTTTTGCGGATTCCTGTTCACACTTTTTTTTCTGTCCCAACCATAGCTCCTAAATATCAGATATATAGGATGCTATGTGTGTTACCACAGACTTAGATTTTTAGAATTAATCTTATATTAATTATGAAATTAATACAATATCATATATTGTATAATTTGATAAGAAACTAATTAAATAAATAGTGTTTGTATTAAATCCGTCCCACAGATTTATTTCACCCATTTATTTAATTTAAAATAAAGATAAGACAGAATTATATTTGATTTATTCTCATAAATCAAATTTGAAATCATATCAATTTGAATTTCAAATTCAAACGTGATAGAGATTTAATTTTATTCTTAAAAATTAAATCTTGTAAATATCTCTTATATGAGATATCATATCAATTTGAATTTCAAATTCAAATGTGATAGAGATTTAATTGATCCTTATAAATTAAATCTTGTAAATATCTCTTATATATAATATATATACGAATTTATATATATACGAATATAAATATAAATAAATATATACATCCACCCTGGATCATTCGTTGAATCTGGACATGTCTTAGATCCAATGAATTTGGATATCATAGCTCGTGTTGGGCTATTTTGTGTGTGACCTTATAGGTTCATATGAAGTTGGCAGTGGGTCATTTACTATATTGACTCACAAGTCGCAAGCGATCTTTAGCAAGACATCACGACTATCCAAATCATATGAGGATCGATGAACGATGTAACCTTTTATACAACCATATCATGTCCCTTTTGTCACACGATATTTTGGTCATAGATGAGGCATGGAGAATGTCATCCTCCTATTCCTGACCATTACTTTGTCGATCCCTGAGTAGTCTGACTATGGAAATGGAACTACCTTTCCATTACAGTATGGCCATACATTTCTCAGACTAACTCATTGAGGGGCCCAGTAATATCTCTCTACAAATATGAGGGATAAATCTATCTTGACCATTCACATTCCTCCGCACGAAAAACCACTAAGCCCGGACATTGTCTTTATGATCACTCGGTCAAAAGTGACTTTTGACTTGGTCAAAGCTGAGCGTTTATCATGTAGGAATCCATGATGATATCAGGTCAAAGGGCATAGTGACATGATTTGTATATGAGAGAAGCTTATGACTTAACCCATGCAGCTCTCTCATAGCGGGTCAATCCAACACCTTGTATTATTACATGTGCCTATGACTTCGATTTATATCTCTATACATCTTCAATGTCATACTGGTCTTATTTCATCTTTTCTCCCGCATAGATGACTGACCATGGACATTTAGGATAAGATCATGAGTTATCCAAGGATGGTCATCACAGTAAACATGCAAATAATATGATAACACAATTAATAAATTCATAAATCAACAATGTTCATAAGACAATGATTGGCTCCTAGGGCACAATTTCCAGCATTTCATTTTCGCCATGCCCATTACACTCATTATGATTAATATCAGCCATATTCAATTTAGTATCAGACTCTAGAATACTAGAGGAACTAGATTTTGTTTCTTCTTCTCTAAATTCTATAAATTCTCCCTTTAGTTTCGTAAGTCTTCTCTCTATTTTAGGTTCAAAAGGCATTAATGGTTCAGTTCTTTTACACATGCAATGTAGAAACAATATAGAATAATCAATGCAATCAATAAGAGTTAGTCATAGAAGTTGCACAACAGAAAATTTTTAGTTAGGTGAGACTAAAGTGTGTTTTATCGTGACTCATCACATAGAGCAGTAGTCACAACTGAAGGTTTTAAATTTCTCGATTGGTCTTTGTAGAGTAGTCAAATTTCATAGGGAAGTAATCAGTTCGCAACACAAATGGTGTTTGGTCATGACTTAAAGCCACAGAGAGTAATTGTCGCGACGCATGTGAGTTTAGGTCGCGACTCACAGTCACAGAGACTGATTTTTTTACAAAAAACTCATAAAAGTGTAGAATGTAATGCAATTTAAAAACTACTAAAACTAAAATGCAAACTAAAATAAGAAAAATAACTCAGTTAGCTAATGAAATTAACAAAGAATTACTAAGGAACTAATGACTTAGCTCCGCGGCAATGGAGCCATTGATGAGGGCAGATTGTCGTGGTCCGATCCATCAAAATAAAGTTAATTGCACCCAATATAATATAGTATAAGGCATAACCCTATCATTCTTCTCAAGGAACATTTTATTTCAAAATCTATCATATTGGATGTCAAAATCAATGAAAAACATGAGCAGGGATAAAATGGTTTTTGGGGTTTAGTGATTGATACAATAAAAGCAATGTGCAGAAAAGTAAATATTTTTCAATTTTTGATTAAGATGAAAATGAGTTGGTTTGTTTGAGAAATATGTTATGAAAGACTCATGATGATGAAAACGTATCTATCCTTGCTCTCACATTAAAATTAGAGTTTTAAAATCACTAAGTCTTAGAGAAAATCTCAATCGATCGATTGAGTCTAGAACCCTAATTTTCCTTAAACCCTTTTGATTAAAGCTAGTTTAAGAACTATTAGCGAACTGTCAGAAACCACTTAGCATGTAAATTGAATTAGATGATGAAAATACCCTCGAATGGTCGTCGATCGAAAACCCTAGATTTCAAGCAATTGAATTAATTAACAACGATCGCTGATAATAACCCAACTCTCTTAAAATAGAAAATGAAATATTCTATTAAAAAACAAATGTTCAAATCATCTAGATTCAATTACAAAGTCTAATATGAGAATGATCAAACGATATTCAAAACTTGCTCACAAAATGAAAACCCTAGATCTAGCAACAATCATAACATGAGAAGATACAAATTAGAATAGTAGAAACTCCCCATTTGAGTCTATGAGTTCAAGATATCAGATCCATCACCAAGAGACTAAAGATTTAGCCTCTCATGACTCTTATTGTAATGCAATCATTGTCCATATGTGATGCCATGAAGAAATAATGAGAAGACGATAGATTGATGGTATAGAGATGTGGAGAGGTGTAGAACGATAGAAGATGTGGAAAAGGTGATCAGAGAGTTCTTAAGTAATGTTTCTTAGCCTAATCAGGTCAAAAACTAGCCTCCCCTTCACGAAAGCCTTCCTCTCCTTTTTTTTTTCTTGCATGACCTAATTCAAAACGCGCAGTTTTAGTGATTTTGCATTTTAGTCATGACCAGATCCATATTCTGGTCACAACCTATAAACATAGAGAGACTTCCAAAAGAATCAAGGTTGTAACCAGCGGACTCTTTGGTCATGACTAAAAGGCACAGGAGCATGGTTTCACTTTTATTGACTTGTAATTTCTTTTCTAGTCCTTGCTTTCTTCCAAAATACCTATAATTCAACATAAAAGCTCAATGTAAAAGTCCAAATCAATAAATAATAGAATATATGCAGTTTGAAAGAGTTAATTTACCATTTTATCCTTTAATTAGCATATTGCCACGTACAATCATGAATTTCACAAAAGTACAATTTAAGGCATAAAATAAATGGTAAAGTTGTTATAAAACTATTAAAAATATCATAGAAACCATATACAAAATGTGTCTTATTAGTGGTCTCTCCGACCAGGGTTGTATATGGTGGAGTGTGGGTTTCTCTTCTGGTATTGATTTTCTCTCCCTTGATACATTATGCTACTTCTTCCTACTGTCTGTCACATGTACTTGTAGCATGTATCATTGAACCGCATGACTCACATCCTGTAACTAGTACTTGTGAGGTTCCCATTGCATGAACTTGCTTTGTGGAATATAGCTTTCTTTCAATTAAATTCATCCTCTTTTCCATTTGTTTTCCTAAAGCTGCTATTTTTTATAAGATCTCATTTGAATTACCTGAAGATGATGAGGGCATTCTTCTTGGATCCTCAATCTGATGGTCTTCAATTGCCATCTTCTGGAATAAATCCCAACTTGCTTGTGGAGTCTTATATCTAAAAGAGCTATTTGGTGCTATATTCAAGGACACCTAATTGTGAAGGAGTAGACCATCAAAGAAAATGTCTACTAGATTAGCCTTTATCATGTTGTAATGCAGATAGCGAGCTAACAAATTGATAAATCTTGTCTAATATTCATATAATGACTCTTCATCCTATTGTAGAATATTTGTAATCTCCTTCTTCATTCGAGTTGTCTTCAAGGCTGTGAAGAACTGTTCTAGATAAGTTGACTTTAACTAATCCCACGTAAGAGTGGAGAAATAAGTTGGTAGATTGTATAACCACTCTTTAGCATTCTTTTCCAAAGTGAAATGGAAACACCTCCTTAAATCATCATCCAATGCAGTCAATGGAGGCTTCATCGAAGAGCAGATCATATGCATGGTTTGTAAGTGCCGATATGGGCATTCTTCTGGAAAATCATGAAATTTAGGTAAGGCTGCAATCACAATGCCTTTAATTTCAAAATTGGCCTCTTAAGTGTAAAAGCCATAAGGATCATAATTCACATGCGAATGATTTATTTCCCTCACACTTCTATTATCTTCTGCATTCATTAGCATTTCATTTTCTCCTTGTCTATTATACCCATCATGCCCATTAGAATTAATCTTAAGTACTTTAGAAATTTCTAATGGATTCTATAAATCAAGTTCAATTTTAGATTCAGGGACACTACAGGGTGAATTATATTTTATTGATATTGCTTCTCCACTAAATTCTCTGCTTAGTTTCATAAGTTGTCTCACAATTTCATGTACAAAAAGTACTAATGGTTTAGTTCTTCTATGCATGTAACACAGGAACAATTAAGAATAACCAGGTAAGGAATCAAAATCAGACACAAAAGTTTGTTAGCAAAAAAGTTCAACAGGTCATAACACAATGGTGTTCAGGTAGCGACCTAATTGCATAGAGAATAAAAGTTCTAAAAATTTGGTTCCATGTCGTGACTAAGATATTATCTAGTCTCAACTAAAAGTTATAGAGAGGAAATTTTCAAAAATAGTCATGACCAGAGGTTGTTCCTGCCACGATGGAGTTCACAAAGAGGTAAAGATCTTAAAATTGGATTTCAAGTCGCGACTAAAATATAACTAGGTCATGACTGTATTTCACAGAAAATAAATTTGCAAAAATTTGAAAGAAAAGAAAAATGCAGAATGCTATACAATGTAAACAATAAAAACTAAAATTTAAAAAAATGACTTAGGTAAATAATGAAATTAACAACCAATTGCTAATGAACTAATTACTTGGCTCCCCAATAACAACGCCATTGATTTGGAGCACGGATTGTCGTCGTCCGACTCATCAAAATAAAAGTAATTACACCATATTAATGTAGTATAAGGTATAACCCTATCATTATTCTTGAGGAGCTTTTTATTGGAAAACTAGCAAATAGGTGATAAAACAATTGAAAACCTTAGTGAAAGTAAAATGGGTTTTGCGGTTTGATTGATTTTTGATGCAACAAAATAAAGGTGCGGTAAAGTAAATGTTTTAGTATTTTTTATTAAGATGGAAATTCAGTGAATTGTGAAAGAAATATGTTTTGAAAGACTCTTGATGATAGAGGACTATCTATCCTTACTCTTAATTTGATATAGGAGTTTTGAAATCACTAAGTCTTAAATAAAATCTCAATCGATCGATTGAGTCTAGAGCATTAATAATTCTTAAACTCCTTTGATCAAAGCTAGTTTAAAAACTCTTAATGAACTATTAAAAATAACTTATCGTGCAATTTAAATCAGATGATTAAAATGCCCTCGAATGATCATCGATCGATGACCATAGATTTCAAGGAACCAAATTAGTTAGGAACGATAGTTGATAAATATCCAATTATCCAGAAATCAAAATTGAAATAGTCATATTAAACCAGCATCCAAATTCAATTACAAAACCTAATCCTAGAATAATCGATCGATATCCTATCCCTACTCATACAATGAAAACCCTAGATCTAGCAGTTCTAAAATATGAAAAAGGTGAGATCAAAATAGAAAACTCCCCATTGTAGTCCATGAGCTCAAGATACCAAATCCATTACCAAGAGACTAAGGATTTAGCCTTTCATGACTCATACTGTGCTATAATTACTGTCCAAATATGATGCCATAAAAAAAGCAAAATAAGGTGGTAAGTTAATGGTATAGAGATGTGAGAATCTGTGGAAAGGTACGAAAAGATGGAAGATGAGTATATAGAGAACATGTAGAGAGGATCTGAGTACTGCTTCTTAGCCCATTTCTATCTACACCTTCAGCTTCCTTTTATTCTCGCATGACCTAATTCAAAATGTGCAGCTTTAGCGATTGTCTCTTTTAGTCCCGACCAGATCCATGTTTTGGTCATGACCTGTAAACACAGAGAAACTTCCCAGAAGAAATGAGGTGGTGACTTGTAGACACTTTGGTCGTGATCAAAAAGCATAGAGGCATGATATGATTTTCTTTATCTTGTGATTTTTTTCTGCTCACACTAGTCCTTGATTCTCCCCAAAATACCTGTAATTTAAAACCAAAGCTCACTGTAAAAGTCTAAATCAGTAAAGAACAAAATTTATATAGTTAGTTTGGAAGGGTTAATTTACCATTTTACCCTTTAATTAGCACATTGCCAAGCACAATCATGTATTACCACAAAAACACAAATATAGGCATAAAATGAATGGTAAAGTCAGAATAAGACCCTAAAAATGTTATAGAAACTATACACAGTTTGTGTTCTATCACTAGTATCACACAAAAGTTAAGAAATAAATAATTTTATTCATGGTTTTTTATATATTTCTATAAATTTTATCATATTTATTTGATTATAATGAGGCATATAAATTTATATAGAGTTTGAAATGAGTTATGATTTTTATTGTTAATCTAAAGAGTTTGTTGTTGATATAGTACTTATTTAGTGCTTAATATAAGAGTTATACTAATTTGAGTAGATTAAAAGAATTAATTATATTAGTTATTTATTTATAATAAATATAGTTTGATTTTTTTTTTAAATGACATGATTTATCATGCCTATCCTTAGATGGAAACCCTTAATGTGTGCAATCAATAGGGATACTTTAGAAAAAAATATAAATTTGAGGGACAAAGTGGATTGATGTCTTATAATTTTAACCTCTAACCCCTAACTAGCCCTTATATTAAGGATAATAGGAGTAACATTATTGATTTATAAAATAAATCACTTTATTGCATATCTAAGCATAAAATTTAAATTGAATGAAACACACAATTTAATTAAACCATAATGGAATTATGGATTTTTGAAGTTATAACAGTATTTTGAAATGAAAAAGGAAAATGTTTACATTTTATGACATGTTTGAATTGAATGCAACACATAATTGAAAATGTGCTATTCATCAAGTTATTAATATGCAATAACCCGTATTCTTTAGAAGAAAACTGAAGTGGAAAGTTCGAGTCAGAAGAATCTTTATTAATGTGTCCATGTATATATACTTGAAAGGGGTATTATTTATTTGGTTCATTTTTCAAACTCTATATATCAAATAAATGCCACATTAATAGAGATGGAGCCATCTACCACAAGGAAAACCTTTTTCTTGTTAATGAAACAAGTAGATTTACTATAGCTCTATTGATGTGCAGACCCAACTTAACGAAGTATTTCCAAAAAGCATATATAAAAAAAGTACTCTTCAAGGCTTTTATGGTTAGCTTGAGTTGATTGAAACCACATAATTTGTTTGGGTCACAAACTATAAAATTTTGATGTATGAATCTATATATTCAAAAGGCATTACAAATTATCAAAACACATTAAAATTGTGTTCTTTGAAGGGTAAAAAATAATAATATTTGTCATAAAACTTATAACTCTTGTGACAATTTGAAGAAATGTCCCACATCGATTAACATAAGAAACAAATTATACTACATAAATTTGATGAAACATACTGCACGCCAAGTTGGGTAACGTTAGCTTGTAACATGAATAGCGGCATTAAGGTAATGGAACATGGCTACAACATTTCTTGGCTCAGTTATATGACACAACTAGTTGGCTAGATATATCATAGGCCACACCTTGCTCTTGGTTTATCTAATCCCTCTAGAAAGTCTTTATCTCAGTAAAGCGTCAGTCATTCCTGAATCGATCGCTTTCCCAACATTAACCGTGTTAGGTCATATTACTCACGAGTAATCAGAATCAAGCTAGAGTAATTGTTACTGAGTAACATCCTTGTGATACTGCCTAAGTCTTAAGGGCACCATGGAAGGTTTAGTTTTCCGACAACATACTAGTTCTTGTAAGGTACAAGTAACAGATACTAGCGTAATTGTGTATTTCAGGGATAGTCATAATTAAGGTGATGGAACACGACTATAGCATTTCTTGGTTTGGTTATATGACATAACTAGTTGGCTGGAAATATCATAGGCCACACCTTGCTCTTGGTTTATCTAATCCCTCAAGAAAGTCTTTATCCCAGCAAAGGTCATATTTTGATTTTTAGGCCTAGAAGCCTAATATGTAGCCTGAAAGAGGTAGGCTACTAGGCCTTGTTGAGTAGAAGTCCCAAAAGTATATAGTCGATGTTTAGGGACTAAACTATAAGTTAGTGAAAGATCAGGGACTAAATAAATAGCAAAAGTCCTTGGGGGTATAATGGTCATGTTAAAGAAAGATAGGGACTAAACTGAAAAGTCTAAAAGTCCCAAGGCCAAAAATGAAAGTAGATACAAGTTGTAGCCTATTAAGTGTAATTATAAAAAAGTTGAGGGACTAAAGTGTAATTTCTAAAAGTTTTTAAGGGCAAGATTGTAATTATAGAAAGTTGAGCTATAAAAGGCTTAGAACTGATCAGAAGCAATTCAATCCCAAAATTCATCAGTAGATAAAGTTATGCTACTTAATCTAGCATGATATAGAAATTTTATTAGAGTTTGAGGTAGCCGATATTTATCATATAGTCTAAAAGTTATATGAAATTTTTATCAGATCTTACGGACCTTAGATATAAATAAAAAGTTATAGGAAGATGTGCCCTATGACGCCAGATATCATGAATCTGACATAACCTCATAAGGAATTGTATAGAAAAAGTTATTCACATTTTAGTGAATTTTGACGGGCGTTTGTAAACGTCTAAAAGCTGATTATGAAACTTAGTAGCAAGCAAGTTATGACTGAATAAGCTCAGATGATGTCACAGAGAGGACTATGATGATGCTAAGTAAGGCCCAGGCCTATGATATCAATTTATCAGTTAAAGATGTCAGTGCCCAGAAATATGCAGAAAAAGTCCAAAATAATGAAAATGCCCTATATTATAAAAAAATTAAATAATGAGTGAAGGGTATTTTGGTGATTTGATTAAGGTTAGATAGTTAAGGAAGGTTATCTGGATAGTTGACAAGGGTCAGGAAATACTCTAGTAAAGTGTGAAAAGACAGTAATGCCCTAGAAGTATTCAATAACATAAAGAGTAACCAAAGGCATTTTGGTAATTTGCTGAGGGATATTTCTTAGGAATCAAGCCATCAGAGTGTTTGAGCTTGATTAAAGGCCGAGATAGCATTCCAAGGGTCCAAAAATATGGCCCAATGATTATGTTGGTTTAGGTGGCATTAAAATAGTAGTTTAGTACTTTTCTAAATAAAGCATAGTTACCCAATTAGAGATAGAACTGGGGAAAGTGATCAGATAGACTTTTAGACTCATCTAGAACCATAAGGTAGCATGAAAGTTGTCCTTATGGGACCCACAAGGTGCCACATGGCATGAGTCTAAGGAAAGAAGAAAAAGCTAAGAACACGTGGTATGATCTTAGCCGTTCATTCTGGGACAGGACTCAGAATTCTTTGGAAATACTGAGTTAGTTGGTGAGATGTCCTAAAGGCCCCACCATTGTGCCACCTAAACATGTGAGGTGTCCATAGATGATGTCATTTTGATTAGTCATCTAGGATGATGTAATCATGATGATGTAAGCAAGGCTCCTTGAGAAAACTAAGCGATATGAGTTATTCATTACGATTCGAGCTAGATCGTCAATTCCACCTCCCTCCATATCAATCCAATCATAGCAGGTCTTCTCATGATGGAGGAGATTAAGATGCATGAAGAGAAGTTATGAATTATTTAGAATGATTGATATGTGATTGATGTATGTTATACATATGTATGTAAAGTTGGGTGCTGGAATTTACCACTGTGAACAGTACTTGTGGTGAGTTAGTTGCAATTGAGCTGTAATTAGAAATAGTAAACAATTGAATAAATATATGATATTTCACCAGTAAATAGTAGACATACCAAGATTCAATTTGATATATATGCTGTAAGGAATTGGAAGACACGCAGCGGAAATAAACTTTAAAAAATTTTCCATTCCTTGCCAGGATCTACCGTATGTGTTTAAGTCAAGTGGAAAGAATCATTACCCTTAGTGTTGCTCAGCGAATTTCACAGCTTCTCTACGTGGGTGGTGATCTCTTTCTGATCGCAAGAAATCGATGGAGTGTTCCTCAGCGACCTTCACAGATTCTCTCCGCGGACGGTGGTCTCTTTCCGATCACAAGAAGTCGACGCCTCAGGTCGGCTTCCTCTACTGGTATCCACACGAACAGCGTTCCAACCACGAACGACGTGCTAGCGTCTCCTGTCCCTCCAAGGCTTTCACAAGTCTCCGTCTCTATTTCGGCAGTTTCTTGTCTGCAAACCTTTTGCAGATTCCGTTCGGCCTTTTGTGTTCTGTGTTATTTTCAAACGTAGCTCCTCCAATCAAATATAGAGGATGCTATGCGTTTTTCCACTTTACCTAATTGGATTTTGGAGTTAATCTTATATTAATTCCGAATTGATACAATATCATATATTGTATAATTTTATAAGAAACTAATTAAATAAAATAATATTAAATCCGTCCCACAGATTTAATTACTTATTTATTTAACTTTAAATAAAGATGAGACTGAGTTATATTTGATTTATTCCCATAAATCAAATTTGAGATATCCTATCAATTTAAATTTCGAATTTCAAACGTGATAGAGATTTAATTTATCCTTATAAATTAAATCTTATAAATATCTCTTATATGAGATATCCTATCAATTTGAATTTCGAATTTCAAACGTGATAGAGATTTAATTTATCCTTATAAATTAAATCTTATAAATATCTCTTATATGAGATATCCTATCAATTTGAATTTCGAATTTCAAACGTGATAGAGATTTAATTTATCCTTATAAATTAAATCTTATAAATATCTCTTATATGAGATATCCTATCAATTTGAATTTCGAATTCAAACGTGATAGGGATTTAATTTATCCTTATAAATTAAATCTCATATATCTCATATATATAATATATATATATATACGAATTTATATATATACGAATATAAATAAATATATATACATTCACCTGGATCTTTCATTGAATCTGGACATGTCTTAGATTCAATGAATCTGGACATCATAGCTCGTGTTGGGCTATTTTGTGTGCGACCCTGTAGGCCCATATGAAGTTGGCAGTGGGCCATTTGCTATACTAGCCCACAAGTCGCAAGCGGTCTCTAGCAAGACATAACAACTACCCAAATCATATGAGGATCGATAAACGATGTAACCTTTTATACAACCATATCATGTCCCTTCTGTCACGCGATATTTTGGTCATGGATGAGGCATGGATAATGTCATCCTCCTATTCCCGACCGTTACTTTCTCGATCCCTGAGTAGTCTGACTATAGAGATGGAACTACCTTTCCATTACAGTATGGCCATACATTTCTCAGACTCACTCATCGAGGGGCCCAGTAATATCTCTCCACGAATGTGAGGGACAAATTCCATCTTGACCATTCACATTCCTCCGCATGAAAAACCACTAAGCCCGAACATAGTCTTTATGATCACTCGGTCAAAAGTGACTTTTGACTAGGTCAAAGCTGAGCGTTTTGTCATGTAGGAATCCATGATGATCTCAGGTCAAAGGGCATATTGACATGGTTTGTATATGAGAGAAGCTTATGACGTTACCCATGCAGTTCTCTCATAGCGGGTCGGTCCAACACCCTGTACTCTTACATGTGCTTATGACTTTGATTTATATCTCTATACATCTTCAAAGTCATACTGGTCTTATTTCATCTGTGCTCCCACATAGATGATCGACCAGGGACATTTAGGATAATATCATGAATTATCCAAGGATGGTCATCATAGTAAACATGCAAATAATATGATAACTCAATTAATAAATTCATAAATCAATAATGTTCATAAGACAATGATTGGCCCCTAGGGCACGATTTCCAACAATATAGAACATCTTATTTGGATGCCTACGCAAGGAGATATAATTTTTCAGAATTAGGATAAAAAATGCTGGGATCAGGGAAGGACACTGGATGACAGTAAAATTGAAGCGTTGACCGATATTGACTCAATCAATTCGTGGTCAATGAGTTATTTTTTCCTGAAAGAGTTTTAAGTTAGCTTTGTGTAGCAATTTGAATCACTTTATTTTAATTTTTTTAGATTTAATTATAATTTGTCAAAATGAAGTCACTTCTCTAAAATTTACACTGTGAACAATACTCAGTAAAGTAAAGTTCTATATTGTGTAATTTAACTTCAATGACCTTTAAAGTTGTTCCAGATGCTACCTTTGGTCCTTAAGATATAAAAAAATTAGGATGTTTCATTTTGGTATTAGAGCAAAGGGTTCTGGCTCAAAGCATAAGATTCTGGCACAGAATAGAAGGTTTTGGCTTAGTGATGCTTTGGTTTAGTTAGACTGACCCCTTAAACAAATTATAGATTTGAACTAAAGAGGTTACACCTAGTATGAGATATGGGGATAGTGTTCACTATTAAGAATGTTTCAAATAAGATATAGTGACACCCAGATAAATAGAATAGTACCCCACACTTACAACTTTATGAGGTAGTCTTCAAGGAAATGACTACGAT
The DNA here is from genome assembly GCA_037074615.1 of Leucaena leucocephala. Lineage (NCBI taxonomy): Eukaryota > Viridiplantae > Streptophyta > Magnoliopsida > Fabales > Fabaceae > Leucaena > Leucaena leucocephala. Next base: position 16,726,635 of record CM073515.1, on the reverse strand, counting down.
AAATTAGTCTTAGTCAGCCATTACCGCTAAAGTCTCATGTTTCTTAGCACAATATGGCTGGACTAAGTAGGATAACATTTGGGGAGTAGTTTCCTCTATTGGTAGAGAAAGAAGCTAACCAGTCTAAGGTCAAGGGAAGCTGCAATAGTAGCTTGAGGTATCATTATATGGCCAAACGTTATAGTGACGATGATAATGAAGGTACTAACCTCATTGAAGTTCATTAGCTAGAGGATTGGTATAATGTATGATCAACCCAGATAGTACAAAGTACTGAGATATGAAAGATTAGTTTAAAACCATGTTCAAAAGTAGATCCTCTATATGAGTAGATCTATATTACAAAAAAAATTATTTAGCTGGTGTTTCCTAAACAAAAGAATCAAAAGTTAGAACGAGACTTGCCTAGGAATGATCCTAGCACATGGCCTAAAGTTAGAGATGAGATGGTTAATAGATAGAGAGTTGATGTTCCTAAGATAAAGGGACCACATCATGAAGAAACAATAACCTAGCATTCCTAGGGTAGAGCACCCTAGAAAATAAAAGTTGTAATACTAGTTGATAAATTAGGTCTAAGTGACTTAAGTTAGGTAGGATCCAAAGACATACCAGAAAGGAATTATAGTTCGATCAAGAGAAGACTGAGACTGATATACATATAGAAAGAGTTAAGAGATAGCAGAGAGATATAGAAGTTACTCTATAGCGATGGAGATTGATCCGCTCACTTGAGAAACTTTTATCGAATAGTTTATAAGAAATATTTATCTCAGTTAGATAAAGATGAGCCTAAGGCTAAGAGTTAAAGTAGGGAAAGTGAAACCCTTTGATGAATACTTAGCCGAGTTCATCCACATGAACATTGAGAGTTGAATGACTGAGAAGTTAGTTCACGGATTGAATTTCATGTTGCAAAGAAAGATTTTTTCTCAATAAGTTGTAGAAGTTCAATAGAGTGGTAGATGTATGTAAGGTAAGAAAAAGAAGTTTATGATGTTTAGAGAAAGAAAGGTAGCCATAGTTTCAAAGATAAAGTGACTCCCCTATTCCTTATGTAAGAAAGAGTAAAGAAGGGTTGAGTTTATACCCTAGTAAGAGAGTAACGTGGCAGCCTAAGTGAAGCAAGTAAATGACTCAAGTTCCTGAATGAATGATAAGGACCTAGCAGTTAAGGTGATTAAAGGGACAAAATGCTTTAAAAGATTACCTAGTTAATTGTTTAATTCCAGTGTGCGTATAAGGGATGGTTGAGCAAATTATGTAATAATGATAAGGCTTATGTGGCCATAAGTTATGATGAATAGTTGCATCTCCTTACAGTTGTCATATGATGACATGCATGTTAGAGAATACTTAAATGATTGCATCTCCTAGCATATTATGCATGTTAAAGTATGCTATGATAAATGAATACTCTCCTTTTGCATTGCATGCAGGGTAGAGTAGATATGATGAGAAAATTTTGAAAATGAAAATTATTGCTCCCATACCATACAACATGCAATTAAATAATTCAACTTGGTAATGATAAAGCAATAGAAAAGCAATAACTGGGATTAAAAATGAAGGTTAGTAGCGAATTTATACACAAATGATCATAGTACTTAGGACATATCCCTTTATTAGGAATAAGATACATGAATGATGTACCATGAACATAAAATGAAATTAGAAGCATTTATGAAAGATGATGTAGCTATTAGAAGGAGCAATGTTTATGTAATACAAGTTATTATTTTCACAATAGAGCTAGATTGCTCTTGTGATATAATTAGATTGCTCGAGATAGAGCTAAGAGAATGGATAGTACAGCTCATAAAGAGTAATGTCCATTATATGAAAGATACATATTATGACAGATATGTGCATGGTAGAGCCTATGTAGCTCTCTACAATACTAAATGTAGTAAAGTTATGAAAGATGAGAATGGTATAAGAAATTCCTGAGATAGAGGAAATGAGTAAAGTCTTAATAGATAATATTGGCTTCTGTGATCATTTTTGGGAATTATCTATTAACAACTATGTGGAAGTGGCTAACCTTGTAAATTAGTCCATTGATTTAGGTTTTCTAGAGATGAGAATACAGTACAACAGAATCGCAGTAGACTCCGGAGGATTACAGTTAGATCCCAGCATGGCACACAGAGACTAGAATTCCAGGGTTGCAGTTAGATCCTGAAAAGGCTTATGGATTATTGTAGTAGATCCCGAGGGTCATAACAGACCTAAACTTAAGAAAGAAAGTAATGAGCCGTAAGTACAATATTTCTTTGGAATAACAAATACAAGGAAAAAGGTTAAGGTAGAAAAGCTTCACAAGTTGGTTAACTCATAACTAAAAGAGTACCCATGATGTTAATTTCAGATAGCCTTATTACTATTATAGACTGAACTTAGAATCTTCTTACACACAACAGGAACTAAGTAATTAAAGTTAAAGTTTTTAGTCATGAGTAACAGATATTTATGAGTTTATAGATAATATGTTTAAGGAAGAAAAAATATCTCATAAGATATGAGAAGAGGTTAAATAAGAATAAAGAGATCCCTAAGATCAGATTATAGAGAATAAGAATGAAAGACAAAAAAATCCTCTATATAAGGATAAAGAGTTGAGAAGGATAGATAGACCCAAGAGAGACAGTGTGAAAAGGGTCTAAGATAGTAAGTACTAGGGTTAGAGCCTGTTAGTACCAGTGCTTCGTATTTTTATCTATACTTTTCAGTTAAGCATGCTCAGGCAAGAGTAGCCCAATGATGGGTGACCCTTAGAAATTAATGAGAAAGGGTGTAAATGCCACAAAAGTTTGGCATAAATATGGCATAGATGCACAAAGCTATGTAATATAGTAAGAAAAGTTAAGAATAACTAGAAAGTCAAGAAAATATTATGAAATGTAAGGGGCATTCTCCTCAGAGAAACTCTTCATTTAGGTATAAATAAATATTTAACCCTAAAATTTTGAGGACAAAATTTATTTTAAGGGGAGGAGAAATGTCATATCCTGATTTTTAAGTCTAGAAGCCCAATATATAGCTTGAAAGAGGTAGGCTACCAGGCCCTGTTGAGCAAAAGTCCTAGAAGTATACATATGATGTTTAGGGACTAAACTATAAATAAGTAAGAGATTAGGGACTACATTGTAAATAGTGAAAGTCCCTAGGGGTATAATGGTCATGTTAAAGAAAGATAGGGGTTAAACTGAAAAGTATAAAAGTCCCAAGGCCAAAAATGACAGTAGATACAAGTTGTGGGCCATTAAATGTAATTATGAAAAGGTGATGGACTAAAGTGCAATTTCTAAAAGTTTCTAAGAGCAAAATTATAATTATAAAAAGTTGAGCCAGAAAAGGCTTAGAACTGCCAGAAATCAATTTAGTCCCAAAATTCATTAGTAGATAGAGAAAGTTATGCTGCTTAATCTAGCATGATAAAGAAATTTTATTAGAGTTCAAGGTAGCTGATATTTATCTTATAATCTAAAAGTTATCTAAAATTTTTATCAGATCTTATGGACCTCAGATATAAGTGAAAAGTTATAGGAAGGTGTGCCCTATGACGCCAGATATCATGGATTTGACAGAACCTCGAAAGGAATTCTATAGAAAAAGTTATTCATATTTTAGTGAATTTTGATGGGAGTTTATGAATGCTCGAGAGCTGATTGTGAAACTTAGCAGTAAGCATGTTATGACTGAATAAACTCAGATGATGTCATAGAGAGGCCTATGATAACGTCAAGTGAGGCTCAGGCCTACGATATCAGTTTATCAGTTAAAGGGGTCAGTGCCCAGAAATATGCAGAAAAAGTGCAAAATGACAAAAATGCCCTATGTTATAAAATAATTAAATAATGAGTGAAGAGTATTTTGGTCATTTGATTAGGGTTTGACAATCAAGGAAGGTTATCTGGATAGTTGACCAGGGTCAGGAAATACTCTGGTAAAGTGTGAAAAGACAATAATGCCCTAGAAGTATTCAAGGAAATAAAGAGTAACCTAAGGCATTTTGGTAATTTGCTAAGGGATGTTTCTTGGGAATTGAGCCATCATAGTGCTTGAGCTTGATTAAAGGCCAAGATAGCATTCTAAGGGTCAAAAAACATGACCCAATTATTATGTTGGTTTAAGTGGCATTAAAATAGTAGTTTAGTACTTTTTAAATAAAGCATAGTTACCCATTAGAGATATAACTGGGGAAAGTGATCAGATAGAGCTTTAGACTTATCCAGAACCATGAGGTGGCATGAAAGGTGTCCTCATAGGACCCACAAGGTACCACATGGCATGAGTCTAAGGAAAGAAGAAAAAGCTAAGAATACATGGCATGATCTCAGCTGTTTATTCTAGGACAGGACTCATAATTCTTTGGAAATACTGAGTTAGCTGGTGAAATATCCTAAGGGCCCCACCATTATGCCACCTAAGCATGTGAGGTGTCCATGGATGATGTCATTTTTATGAGTCATCTAGGATGATGATGTAAGTAAGGCTCCTTGAGAAAGCTAGGCGATATGAGCCGTTCATCGCGATTTGATCTGGACCGTCCATTCCATCTCCCTCCACCTATAAATTCCCTATCCCTCCCTCTTTTCCATTCAATGTCAATAGCAATAAAGAAGAGAGAGAGAAAGGAAGGAAGGAAGGAAAAAGGAGTAGTTCTTTTTGAGCTAGGAACAATCTAAGGAGTTTAGGGACTTGGCAAGCTTAGGAATAAGATAAGTAATTTATTATAGTCCTTGCTCTAATAAATTAGAGGATTATTTTTTAATAGTTAGAATAGAGAATATGTCTCTTGATAAGGTTAGCCGTGGAAATAAAAAAAATTAGGGGATTGTTAGATTAAGGGTATTACTTCAAGAAAAACTTGAGTTAAGCAGAGCTATACTGGATAGGATAATAATGAAGATATTATTATGCTATGTATAGGCTCTGACCTATAAAAAGAAGAAACCTTAGAGCAAAAGCTAAGAGCTAGATGGAAGGCTACATATCAGGTAGTGAACTTACCTACTTGTATGCTTATGTTGCTTAGATGTTTTATGTGATGTTTACTTACTTTGATGATGTGAAGCATGTATGATTAAGTAATGCTCTGTTTCTTTTTATGCTATGGCCATATGTTATAAGTAAGGGATATAAAAGCATATAAGTTATCATTATGTAAGCATGATCATTAAGTGCACACATAGTAACATCAAGCATATAGCTGCATACATTGTATGTTTTCCGTTTACTACTGAGATTTTCCCAGAAACCTCACCCATTCCATATCAATCCAATCATAGCAGGTCTTCTTAAGATAGAGGAGATGAAGTTACATGAAGAGAAGTTATGAATTATTTAGCATGATTGATATGTGATTGATGTATGTTATACATATGTATGCAAAGTTGGGTAGTGGAATTTGCCACTATGAATAGTAACTCATGGTAAGTCAATTGCAATTGAGCTATAATTAGAAATAGTAAATGACTGAATAAATATATGATATTTTACTAGTAAATAGTAGACATACCAAGCTTCTATTTGATATGTAGAATGTCTTATTTGGATATCTATACAAGGAGATATAATTTTTAAAATTTGGGACTAAAAATGCTGGGATCAGGGAAGGACACTAGATAAACAGTAAAATTGAAGCTTTGACTGATATTGACTTGGTCAATGCATGGTCAACGAGTTATGTTTCCCTAAAAGATCATTAAGTTATCTTTGTGTAGCAATTTGAACCACTTCATTTCTATTTTTTTAGATTTAATTATGATTTTTTAAATTCAAGTCACTTCTCTGGAATTTACACAGTGAATAGTACTCGGTAGAGTAAAGTTCTAGATTGTGTAATTTGATTTCAATGACCTTTAAAGTGGATGCTACTGTTTGGTCCCTAAGACGTAAGAAAATTAGGATGTTTCACAAAGCACTAGTAAATTCCTGACTCAATCGCTTTCCCAGAATTAATCGCGTTATGTTGTGCATATTTAGATTTATATACACGTTATTGATATTTGTGATGAGCATGCATTTTTGTGAGGAATAGCCACATCATCCTCATTTATTTTTTGTTACGTGCATTAATTAATCACATATGGATTTAAAATATCAATAATAATTAAATGTATGGTTATGATTTATCTTTGCCCACAGGTAGATATCTCATAATTGTCCATTTAATTAGGGGGAGAATTAATTTCTCCATTAAGTTGTACATATTTGGATTTTCAATGCACATAAATGATATTTGTGGTTAGCATGCAATTCTTTAAGGAGTAGCCACAGCATCCTTGTTTATTGAATCTATTGCATGCATTCATTAATCACATCTGGATTGAAAATATCATTTATAATTAAATGTATAGCTATGAATTATCTTTGCCCACAGGTAGATATCTCATAATTGTACATTTAATTAGGGTGGGATAGAATGACCTCGTTATTTTCTAATTAGCCCACAGGCATTGGGAAATTACGAATGCATTCTGATTCTACCATTTGAGATAAATACCTGGTTATGCTAATGTCCTTGCCTATAGGTAGACATTAGTGATACGTATTTATATTGGTTGCATGCTACATTTGAGTTAAGCATGCATACATGGCACAGTGACTTGTGTTTGCTTCAAACTCTGACTGTGAGCTTATTTGTGCATTTGTCTATTCTCATTTTATAGATCTGATTGTTGTTCCCAGGATTATGGATGATGTTAGCGACAAAATAGCCTTAGATGGCAGCATTAACTATGCTGACTGGAGAGACAATGTTTTGCTGCAGCTTGGTTTATTGGACTTGGATTATACCTTGAGGTTTGATAAACCTCTGAGACCTGATGATGCCTCCGATGACAGAGAGGCAAAGGAAAGGTATAATATGTGGGAGCATAGTAACCGTTCATCTCTTCTGCTTATAAGACAAAGGATCTCCAGGAGCATTAGGGCAATAGTCCCTAAGTGTTACATAACTAAGGGATACCTGGAAGCCTTAGACAAGCAATTCAAGCTAATAGACGAACAGATAGGTGGTGCCATCACGTCTGAACTATGTGCTGTGAGGCTTACATGTATTGGCAGTGTGAGGCAACATATTATGGAAATGAGAGGTATGCTTTCATCGTGTGTTACTTTTGAGTCTAACTTTTCTAGCCTTAATGATGACACTTGGTGGATTGATACTGGTTCGATGATCCATATTTCGACTATCATGCAGGGCTTTCTGTTAAGCAGGTCTCCATATCCCAATGAGGAAACTGTCCTTTTAGGCAGTGGGAGAGGAGATCCTGTGAAAGCCGTTGGAACCTTTCGCAATCATCTTTCAAATCAAAATATTTTGGAACTTTATGATGTTTTTTATGTTCCCTCTTATAAGTGGAATTTGATTTCTATGTCAAAGCTCATTCCATTTGATTATCATCTAGTTCTTTCTAAGAAACGAATGACTTTGACAAATAATTCAGTTTTGATTGCGAATTTGGTTATGATTGATGGCCTGTTTAAAATTGTTTCTGATTTGCCTCAATCACTTTCTGTTTCACATGGTATTAAGAGAAGTGTCATCAATGAGAATTCTTATAGCCTATGGCATAGGAGATTGGGTCATATCTCCGTTGATAGAATCAAAAGGTTAAATAAAGAAGGAATTCTTCTGTCTTTAAACCATTCGAAGTTTGATTCTTGTGTGGACTACATAAGGGGAAAGAAGACTAATAAGTCATATAAGGGGGCTAGAAGAAGTTCTGAGTTGCTAGAAATTGTACACACGGATATTTGTTGCCCTGATTTGACTGCACATGGTCAAAAGTACTTTATCACCTTTATTGATGATCACTCACGATACATGTATGTCTACATGCTTTATAATAAAAGTGAGGCACTAGATGCTTTCAAGGATTATAAAGTAGAAGTAGAAAAATAGATTGGGAAACCAATCAAGATTGTGAGATCAGACCGTGGTGGTGAGTATTATGGCAGATACACTAGTGAAGGACAAGCAGCAGGTCCATTTGATGAATTTCTTTGAGAGCAAGGTATAGTGGCTCAATATACTATGCCTGGATCACCTGATATGAATGGTGTAGCTAAGAAAAGAAATAGGACCTTGCTGGACATGGTTAGGAGCATGATGAGTAGCTCCAAACTATTGTCTTCTCTGTGGAAGGAAGCACTCAAGACAGCCACATACATATTGAACAGGGTTCCAACAAAGGCAGTATCCAAGACACCCTTTGAAATCTGGAAAGGATGGAAACCCAGTTTAAATCATTTCAAGGTATGGGGTTATCCTGTGGAAGTAAGAGAGTATAGTCCACAGGAGAAGAAGTTGGATCCTAAGACCATCAGAGCTTACTTTGTAGGCTATGCGGAGAGGTCTAAGGGTTATAAGTTTTATTGTCCTCCATCTTCTACAATATTTGTAGAGTCTAGGAATGCCAAGTTTCTTGAGAATGATGTGATTAGTGGGAGTGATTGTCTATCAGATGATCACATAGAGCGAACCACTAATATCATTCATGAGGGGACGTCAATAGTCAATGTTTATCCCACTGTTAGGATTGACATTGAACATGATGTAGACCCTATGGCTCAAGTTGACGGTGCTGAACAAGACGGACATATACCTTATAGTCAACCTATCACACAAGTGGAACCACCATAAGATGTGATAGAGGATGTCATTGTTCAGCAACCTGGTTCAACCCAAGAGGTTGAATTAAGGAGGTCAACTAGAGTAAGAAGACCGGTATTACCTGATGACTATGTAGTGTATTCCGCTGAGGTTGACTATGATGTAAGTGTTAAGAATGATCCTTTGTCGTATACTCAGGCTGTGAGGAGTGTGAACTCCAAGTTGTGGCATGATGCTATGATTGACAAAATGAATTCCATGGCAAATAACCATGTTTGGGAACTTGTAGAGTTGCCTAGTGGGTCTAAGGCCATTGGCTATAAGTGAGTTTACAAAATTAAGAGAGACTCACAAGGTAATATCGATAGATACAAGGCTAGGTTAGTTGCAAAGGGATTCACTCAAGTGGAAGGAATCGATTACAGTGAAACATTTTCACCTATATCTAAGAAAGATTCATTCCGTATCATCATGGCATTGGTTGTCCATTTTGATATGGAGTTACACCAGATGGATGTTAAGACTGCTTTCCTCACTGGCGAACTGGAGGAAGAAGTCTACATGAAACAGCTTGAGGGTTTTGTTGCAGAAGGTAAAGATCAATTGGTGTGCAAGCTGAAGAAATCAATATATGGTTTGAAAAAGGCTTCACGGCAGTGGTACTTGAAGTTCCATGAAGTGATCACGTCATTTGGTTTCGTTGAGAACATCATGGATGATTGTATATACCACAAGGCTAGTGGGAGTAAAATCATATTCTTAATTTTGTATGTGGATGACATACTACTTGCTACCAATGATCTGGGACTATTACGTGAGGTGAAACAATTTCTAGTCAAGAGCTTTGACATGAAAGACATGGGTGAGGCATCTTATGTCATTCGCATAAAGATCCATAGAGATAGAACCCAATGTCTTGTAGGCTTATCTCAAGAGGCTTACGTTGTCAAAATTCTTGAGCGATTCGAAATGCAGAACTGTTCATCTAACATGGCTCCTATTGAAAAAGGAGACAAGTTTAGTCTAAGTCAATGTCTTGAAACTGAGCTTGACAGAAAACAGATGGAAAAGATCCCATATGCCTCAGCAGTAGGAAGCTTTATATATGCGCAGGTTTGTACAAGACCTGACATTGCTTTCACTGTAGGTATGTTGGGAAGATACCAAAGTAATCTTGGGGAAGCATATTAGACAGCTGCAAAGAAAGTGTTTAGGTACCTACAAGGCACTAAACAGTACATGCTCATATACAGGAGAACAGACAGTTTGGACGTGATTGGATACTCAGATTCAGATCTTTGGGGATGCATAGACTCGAACAAGTCTACATCTAGCTACATCTTCCTATTGGCAGAAGGAGCTATATCATGGAGAAGCGCTAAGCAAACTCAAACGACTCCTTCTACCGGTGATGCTGAGTACATTGCGTGTTTTGAAGCAAGTTCACAAGCTATTTGGATAAGGAATTTCATTGTTAGGCTTAAGATTGTGGATTCAGTCTCTAAGCCAATCAGAATGTACTATGATAACATAGCTGCGGTGCCATAGCGAACAATAAAAGGAATAAAAGTCACAGCAAGTTTGTTGAACTTAAGTTTCTTTGCTTGAGAGAGAGGGTTCAAGATGGCCAAGTTTCAGTTGAGCGTATCAGTACATTGGACATGTTGGCTGATCCTTTGACGAAAGGGTTGAAGCTGAACATCTTTGTCACACATGTGCCTCATATGGGACTTCGTCCTACTTTTGATTAGTGGAGGTATAAGCAATGAAATTATATTTTGTGGTTTATCATTTCAATTTGTGATTGTATACATTTCGTGTTATTGAATTGATAAACATTGAGACAGGAACCTATGAACATTGAGTTCATGTATATTGTGATACCCATTATGTGATGGTGCTACATGTAATACTTGGAAGGTAATACCCCATAAAAGGGGACTTATCGCCTTGATTCTTGTAGCATGATATCAATTTACCTAGACAGGGTGATGACATCGAGTATACAGGCCAAATGGGAGAATGTTGGATATTTATTATTATTATAACGTATTTAGATATTAATTAGGATAATTAATAAATATTTCTGAGTGTGGCCCATAGTCATTGAGCCCAGTCCAAGGAGGGTTATTGACTCAGTTTATTTAAGGTTAATTTTCTGATGGTGGAAATTAACAATTTATTGAGTGTGAGATCTCTTTTCTAAGTCCAGAGCAAAACCCTATTTTCAGCTCGCTTCTGAAGGTTCCCCACTGGTGACAGCTAAGAACAAGTTGCCATCACTGTGCCTAATCACCAGTTGGAAGAACCTGTTGTTTATCTGACAGTGTTCTCTTTTGACAGGTATCTCATTTGATTCCAGTTCTCCTCGGATCAATCAAGTTAATGGCAAGAGGTAACTTTAAGTCTTCTGCTGCATCCCATATAGGTTTATATTTGAGGATGATATAATCTGGACGGATTATAGTACTTTAGAGATGTTTATTTTCTAACATGTGGTATCAGAGCATAATTGTGTATTTCAGGGATAGTTTTTCTCCTAGCTGAGTGTCAGTCACTCTTAACTCAGTTGCTTTGCCAACATTGACCCTGTTAGGCCACAAGCTAGAGTAGCTCTTACTAGGCCTCATGACATTGCCTAAGTCTTAAGAGCACCATGGAAGGTTTGGTTTTTCTTCATAGGACTCATACCGTGATGGAATAAGGACTTTTGTTCGATGTCCCTTGTTGCGGTTCTATTTAGCATATGCAATATGAATTGCGTATTTCCAAACTATGTTTGTCATTTTTTATTTGATGACACTGTACAAACTTTAGTTCACAAATGCACTTAGCATTTGGATAAGAACTTCTACTAAAACAAATCTTCCAACATCTCATAAGTGAATAGTTCTTGTCTGGTTATAGGCTTCATGAATTGCATTTATCCATGATTCAATTTGATGCCTCATTTGGAACTCATCTTAGTCTCACTGAGGTGATATTGATACAGTGGTTCTTCTTGACTATCACATGGTGACCACTTGTTATCTTAACTTCTATGTCTCATATGGTCATTGGAAGATGATTACTCATATGAGTTACCATTGCCTGTATGACATGTTGAGTTGCATGCCTTTGCTTTTGCTTTCATAATTAAATATATATGCATTAATATATTTAAGAGGAGCAATAATTTGCAAAAGATAAATAAATGTATTTTATTGATAAAAAGAAATGGATCAATACACTAAGTTTTACGTAAACACAAAGCGTTTACATGTTTCATAAATACATTGCTAGCTATAGGTTTCTTTAGGAGATATGCTATCATCTCATGATTGGATAGGTATTGAATGGTCACTTCTTTCTTAGTGACCATATCTCTTATAAAATGATACATAATGCCTATGTGCTTAGTCCTCTTGTGATACTTGGGGTCCCTTATAAAACTATTGCCGCTTAAATGTTGTAGTGTATAGGTATTAGACCTTTTTCATCACTTTCAATTTCCAAGAGTTCCAAGAATCTTTTGAGCCATACAACTGTTGGAAATCGTTCCCTAGGGGCCAATCATTGTCTTATGAACATTATTGATTTATGAATTTATTAATTGTGTTATCATATTATTTGCATATTTATTATGATGACCATCCTTGGATAATTCATGATCTTATCCTAAATGTCCCTGGTCGGTCATCTCTGTGGGAGCACAGATGAAATAAGACCATTATGACTTTGAAGATATATAGAGATATAAATCAGAGTCATAAGCACATGTAAGAGTACAAGGTGTTGGACTGACCCTCTATGAGAGAACTGCATGGGTAACGTCATAAGCTTCTCTCACATACAAACCATGTCAATATGCCCTTTGACCTGAGATCATCATGGATTCCTACATGACAAATGCTCAGCTTTGACCTAGTCAAAAGTCACTTTTGACCGAGTGATTATAAAGACTATGTTCGGGTTTAATGGTTTTTCATGCGGAGGAATGTGAATGGTCAAGATGGAATTTGTCCCTCACATTCGTAGAGAGATATTATTGGGCCCCTCGATGAGTGAGTCTGAGAAATGTATGGCCATACTATAATGGAAAGGTAGTTCCATTTCTACAGTCAGACTACTCAGGGATCGAGAAAGTAACGATCAAGAATAGGAAGATGACATTATCTATGCCTCAACCATGACCAAAATATCGTGTGACAAAAGGGACATGATATGGTTGTATAAAAGGTTACATCGTTTAACGATCCTCATATAATTTGGATAGTCATTATGTCTTGCTAGAGACCGCTTACGACTTGTGGGCCAGTATAGCAAATATCCCACTGCCAACTTCATATGGGCCTATAGGGTCACACACAAAATAGCCCAACACGAGCTATGATGTCCAGATTCATTGAATCTAAGACATGTCCAGATTCAATGAAAGATCCAGGGTGGATGTATATATTTATTTATATTTATATTCGTATATATATATATAAATTCGTATATATATATTATATAAGAGATATATAAGATTTAATTTATAAAGATAAATTAAATCTCTATCACGTTTGAATTTAAAATTCAAATTCATAGGATATCTCATATAAGAGATATTTATAAGATTTAATTTATAAGGATAAATTAAATCCCTATCACGTTTGAATTTAAAATTCAAATTGATAGGATATCTCAAATTTAATTTATGAGAATAAATCAAATATAGTTTAGTCTCATCTTTATTTAAAGTTAAATAAATAGGTAATTAAATCTGTGGGATGGATTTAATATTATTTATTTAATTAGTTTCTTATAAAATTATACAATATATGATAATGTATTAATTTTGAAATTAATATAAGATTAACTCCAAAATCCAATTCGGTAGAGAGAAAAATGCATAGCATCCTATATATCTGATTTTAGGAGCTGCGTTTTTAGCAAGTTACACAGAGAACACAGAAAGGCCGAAGGGGAATCTGCAAAAGGATTACAGATAAGAAAATGCCAAAATAGAGATGGAGAGGACGAATTCTTGGGAAAGCCCTGGAGGGACAAGAGACGCTAGCACGTCGTTAGTGGTTGGAACGCTGTTCGTGTGGATACCAGTAGAGGAAGCCAACCTAAGTCGTCGACTTCTTGCGATCGGAAAGGGAGCACGAGCCGCAGAGAGAAGCCATGAACGTCGTGACTAGAAGCTGTGGAAGTCGCTGAGGAACACTGATGGTAATGCTTCTTCCCACTTGACTTAAACACAGAAGGTAGATCCTGGCAAGGAATGGAAAAATTTTTAAATTAATTTTCGCTGCATGTCTTCCAATTCCTTTCAACAACTTCTTGAGTGGTGGCAAACCATGCTACGTATTTGCTTTCATAGATGACAAAGATACACATATATGTTTCTTACTGCTCCAAGAGATTACTCTGTTGTTCAACAGGAATACGTATCTCTAGCCCAGTCAGCATTGGAGTATCCTTCCTAACATAGGTTGTTATTCATATAACATAGCTTATAGTCCATAGTTCCTTTTAGATATCTCATAATCCTATTCATAGCTTTTTAGAGTTTGAATCCACGCTTAAAATGACTGACAAGTCTGATTGCAAAACATACGTCCGACCTTGTACATAGAATAGTCTACATTAAGCTACCAATAAAACTTGAGTATGGGACTCTTTTCATACGTTCAATGTCACATTCCTTCATGGGGCACATATCCTTAGTTAGGCAATGTCCTTTGACTCAGGGGTGTCTATAGGCTTGTAGTTTTTATGTTAAAATGTTCGAGGATCTTTTCTATGTAGCCTAAAATAGGTAGGCTACCAGACCCCTTTAAGTAGAAGTTTCAAAAACATACAGAGATTTTCATGGACTAAACTACAAATAGAGAAAGTACAGGAACTAAAGTGCAAATATAAAAAGTTCTTGGAGATAAATATATAAATAAAGTTAGGGACTCTAGTAGAGTATCAAGGGCTCAGAAATAGAAAAGTGCATAGTTACATGCCTAAGGTTGAGGTAGAGACCTCAAAGTGATGATTTACAAGATTAAGCCTGAGCAGGGGTAAAACCATAATTTTAAGAAGTTATAGGCCAAAAAAGGTAATTATGAATATAAAAAGCATAAAAATTCTAAAAAATGGGAAATAAGGAATAGATGCCTTTTTATGAATATAAATGACAAAAATACCCCTAAAGTAACTTTAATAGAATTTTTAGTATAATGGCTGAGTTTAATGTATTTATCTAGATATAATTATTTATGCCACGAGAAGGCCTGAGAAATGTATGTAAAAATAGGGAATAAATAAGAGACTAAAAATATTTATAAAATTAGTCTTATTATAAAAAAGTTAGCAGCGTGAGCTACAAAATACTAAAAGCTTAAAATGCCATTAAGTGGCATTTTATGGGAAATTCAGAAATAAATAGTTAAAGGAGGAGTTATGACCCAAGAAAATTCATAGAATTTTCCTATAATTAAAGAAAGGTTATGGTGTAAACAGAAGAATTTTTTGAGCTCCATAAGGCCTTTAAGAAATCCAAATAAATGTGAGCCGGTATAGTAAGAAACTTAGAGAGCAAGCTTAATCCAAGGGCCAATATTTGATCTTCCTTCTTCCTTTAAGATGGCACCACATAGCAAGATGATGCAAGGAAAATGATGCTTAATGTAATGAAGATGATGCAAGAGGAGGCAAAGATGATGCAAGATGGATGCGTGGTACAATCTTGACCATCAATTTGATCTTGTAATTTCTTACAACTTGGAAGGCAAATTTTATAAGTAAAGCATTGTAAATACACCTACCCCTCCTCAAGAGTGCACAACCAAGAAGAATATAAGGGAAATACTATAGAAATTTAGAAAGGAGAGAGAAAGCATGGCAACCACGGATGAGAGAGAAATAAGAGTAAGGTTCAAGCTTCATCAAGGTAAAATGACAACTTTGGCTCTTGATTTTTGTAGTAGTTGTTATTGATTCTGGTTGTATCACCTAAGAAGGGGTAAATTGGGTGATTATAAAACTTTTGAAAACTTTAAAGATATTTGAATGAATTTAAAGAGTAGAATTTAGAATGATATCATCGAAGGAAGAAGTTGTAGGAGAAAGATTGCACACGATGATTTATACTAGTTGACCCAGTATACTTTGCCTATATCCAGTCCTGAGAGAACTCCTCTAAGTGATCCAATATCTCCAAGATTCCATGGGCTCTTGGTGCCTCAATACATTCATGTGAGAATCCCTCTGACTTCCCCTTACAACTGGTAAGGTTATCGAGTGAGAATCCATCCTACTCCCCTTACACCTATAAGGTTTCAATCAACTCAAGAGTCTCACACCCTTAAGCAATTTAAAAGCATAATTGTAACACCTTATTTTTAAATGCCTTAAGAGTCATTCAGTAGCAATTAGAACTACTTACAAATCCATTGAAGTTCAATCTCAAAATCCAGAATTTCCAAGCTCACGGTTATTGTTCATTTGGTATTTCCAGATTTGGTGATGAATTTTCAAAAATCATAATTAATTCTAAAAAAATTTAAATGAAGTGTTTCAAAAAGATAATTGAAATTAACATATTGAAGTTTAAGTAAAAAATATGTCACAGACCAATTGACTAGTCAACTAAGTCAGTTATTACATCAAAATTTACTATTCATTTGGTCAAAAATCCTAAACACAGTTTCTTAACCTTAACTTTAATAAATTTGTTCTTCTTGTATTGACATCAAAATAAGGCGTTCTTAGTGTCAAAATAAACTTTGGCATGTCAAATAAAACTTGGTAAAATATTGTACATTTATCTCATCATTTACTATTTTTAATTATAGACTACAAGTTATTGCTCAAACTAGTGCTTGTTCAAGTACAAAGTTTTCATTAATTGACTTTACCTAAATACAAACCACAACTTGTTCATAAAATAACAATACAAATAACTATAACATCATCCTCTAATCTTCACCTCCCATGCTTGATGTTCATGTTGTATGGAACATTAGATTGGGGTGAGATATTTGGAAAAATCTTAGTAGTAAATAGTACTAAACAATGTATGCATTAATGTTTGAAATTTGTGCTTACTTGTGATTGTGTTAACATAATGTATTGTGCATGCTTCCATGTAACATATGAAATATAATTGGCCAAAGTAATCATAGCACATAGTGAAACATCCTTACTTCCACACGTCTTAGAGACTATTCAGTAGCACTTGGAACCAATTAAAAGACCTTAGAAGTTGTAACATCCTTATTTTCTTACATCTTAGGGACCAAACGGTAGCATCTGGAACCACTTCTAAGGTTATTGAAGTCAAATTACACAATCTAGAATTTTACTCTACTGAGTACTATTCACTATGCAAATTCTAGAGGAGTAGCCTGACTTCAAAAAATCATAATTAATTCCACAAAAATTGAAATGAAGTGGTTCAAATTGCTACACAAATCTAACTTAATGTTATTTTAGGTAAAAATAACTTGTTGACCATGCCTTGACCAAGTCAATGTCGATCAATGCTCAAATTTACTATTCATCTAACGTCTTCCCTTGATTCCATCATTTTTTATCCCAACTTTGAAAAATCATATCTCCATGTGTAGATATCTAAAGGAGACGTTCTATATATAAAATTGAAGCTTGGCATGTCTACTATTTACCAAAAAAATATCATACATTTATTCAATTGTTTACTATTACTTATTATGGCTCAAATATCACTGCCTTACCACGAGTTACTGTTCATAGTGACAATTTCTAGTAATTATACATACATCAATCACATATCAATCGTGCTAAATAATTAATGTCTCTTCATGCATATTTATCTCCTCCATCTTGAGAATACCTGATATAATTGGATTGATATGGAAGGGGTGAGATTTCTAGGGAAATCTCAGTAGTAAATAGTACTAAATAATGCATGCATTAATGTGAATACTTGTGCTTGCTTGTGCAAGTGTTAACATTGCGTAATGTGCATGCTTCCATGTAGCATATGAAATACAATTGGACAAAGTAATCATAGGAATAGAACTTCATATATAAGCACATATGCAACACCATTCTGTTGGAAATTGTGCCCTAGGGGCCAATCATTGTATCGGGTTATCACATTATTTGCATGTTTACTGTGATGACCATCCTTGGATAACTCGTGATCTTATCCTAAATGTCCCTGGTCGGTCATCTATGCGGGAGCAGAGATGAAATAAGACCAGTATGACTTTGAAGATATATAGAGATATAAATCAAAGTCATAAGCACATGTAAGAGTACAGGGTGTTGGACCGACCCGCAATGAGAGAGCTGCATGGGTCAAGTCATAAGCTTCTCTTATATACAAGCCATGTCACTATGCCCTTTGACCTGAGATCATCATGGATTCCTACATGACAAACGCTCAGCTTTGACCTAGTCAAAAGTCACTTTTGATCGAGTGATCATAAAGGCTATGCTCGGGCTTAGTGGTTTTTCATGCGGAGGAATGTGAATGGTCAAGATGGAATTTGTCCCTCACATTCGTAGAGAGATATTACTGGGCCCCTCGATGAGTGAGTCTGAGAAATGTATGGCCATACTGGAATGGAAGGGTAGTTCCATTTCTATATTCAGACTACTCAGGGATCGAGAAAGTAACGGTCAGGAACAGGAGGATGACGTTCACCATGCCTCATCCTTGACCGAAATATCGTGTGACAAAAGGGACGTGATATGGTTGTATGAAAGGTTACATCGTTTAACGATCCTCATATGTTTTGGGTAGTCGTAATGCCTTGCTAGAGACCGCTTACGACTTGTGGGTCAGTATAGTAACTGGGCCACTGCCAACTTCATATGGGCCTACAGGGTCGCACACAAAATAGCCCAATACGAGCTATGATGTCCAGATTCATTGAATCTAAGAGATGTCTAGATTCAATGAATAATCTAGGGTGGATATATATTTTATATATATATAAATTAGTTTATATATATAATATAAGAGATATTTGTAAGATTTAATTTATAAGGATAAATTAAATCTCTATCATTTTTGAATTTGAATTTAAATGGATATGATTTATTTGAATTTGAAATTCAAACTGATAAGATATCTCAAATTTGATTTATAAGAATAAATCAAATATAATTCTGTCTTATCTTAAATTAAATAAATAGGTGAATTAAATCTGTGGGACGGATTTAATATAAACCATATTTATTTAATTAGTTTCTTATTAAATTATGCAATATATGATATTGTATTAATTCAGAATTAATATAAGATTAATTCTGAAGCCCGGCCCTATTAGAAGCCCGATAGCTTCCTATATATTTGACATTAGGAGCTAGGGTTCTACACACAAAAGACATCTCTACACACACATTCAGACGTGAGAAGAGGGGGCAGGGAGAGTGCAAAAGGTTTGCACATAAGAAACTGCCGAGATAGAGATGGTGAGGATGGAATCTCTAGAAAGCCCTAGAGGGACAAGAGGCGCTAGCACGTCGTTCGCGATTGGAACGCTATTCGTGTAGATACCGGTAGAGGAAGCCGATCTGAGCTGTCGACTTCTACGATACGACCAGACACGAAGCAAGGTCGCGACCAGAATACGCTGAGGTCGCGACCATACGGGCATCTGAACGTCAGAAATCCGAAAAGAAGAGGCAGGTCGCGACTTGAAGCTGACGAGGTCGCGACGTGAAGTTGAAGAGGTCGCGACTAAAAGCTCCAGAGGCGACAGGTCGCGACTAGAAGCAGAGTAGGTCGCGACTACAAACTCCAGAGGCGACAGGTCGCGACTAGAAGCTGAGGAGGTCGCGACTGAAAGTTCCAGAGGCGAGGAGTCGCGACTAGTGGACACTGAGGTCGCGACCAAAGCTCGAGTACCGAAGGTAACACTTCTTTCTCCTTGACTTAAACACATTCGGTAGATCCTGGCTGGGAATGGAAAAATTTTTAAAGTTAATTTCCGCTGCGTGTCTTCCAATTCCCTTCAGTGGTATCAGAGCCATGCCGTTTTGTGTTTAAGTTAGGTTTGATTGTTGATACATGTGATGTATGTTAGACTTCTTAGCTGATTATATGATAACATGCGTGATATGTATGACATATATGGAATCTGTTTATGTATGACATATACGGAATCTAAAAGGAAACTGAAATCGGTGGTGTATATCAATTGATTTGATCAGTTAATATTGATGGGGTATAAGGAAAATGATTAAGATTCTTGATTATTTATTAAAAAAAAAAATTCTATTGGGGCGCTGCCCCACACCCCGCCCACTAACCGGCTAGCGGGACCGCCGTGGCTATTTAATCGTTTCGCAACATAATCGTAATATGTATTGACTTTCCTGATATATGAATGTTTTGAAACATTTATTGCCCTTCAAATAGCATGAATTTTGATTCTTGAATGTTTGGGTATGGTGAACAATATGGCTCTAGATTACAAGTGTTGTAATTTTTCTAAATACGGCCTGCGTGTCGTGCCTTCCTCTAATGACTCTCGTTGTACATTCTCTTCTCATCTCACTCCCCTCGAATGTTAAAACGAGGTTTCCTTATGTACTTTTCCTATTCTAATTAGAGAGCTCCTCTCATTGGCTTGAGGGGACTTAGGATAGGTGAGCCATATTGTATCACGTTTAAGATTATGCATCTTTTGATTAGATCACTGCATGTATGTTTTATATGCATAATACTTGTATGAGATACAACCGCAATACATGCATCTTATAAACCAGATAATTAATTAAACCCTCTAAAAGAAATCTTAAGTCATATGCCGTCAATTAATGAACACTTGTCAAAACCTCGATCGCTCATTTGTAGGTCCACCAAAGTGGGTGCATTTGAGTTATCTTGGGGAGATAAGCAAGAGTAATGGTGCTACTCTTATGTTTGTTATTGTTTGACTTAATTGAGATTATCAAAACGGTTTTGGATCTCAAGGCATTAGATGGGATTAAAACATGCCGGATCATATGATGATGGAATCCCATAAATATCTAAGAGTTACATTTGATGTAATTGGTAAAGTTGTTACCTACCTAAATAACTTAAAGTTGAGCGTCCTGCCAAAGCGGACTCAAGTTTAAGCCAAATATGGATCTTAGCCCACTAATTATTACATTGAGGGTTGTTTCATTTAGTGGGAGTTTGCTAATTCGCTTGCATATTTTAATTGTAGAATCATGACGACTAGTAATACTGCTACATTATCGTTGCGATCATGTCCTTGAGAATGACAAACTCAATGGGATAAACTTTCTTGACTGGTTCAGGAACTTGAGAATTGTTCTCAAGCAGGAAAGAAAAGTATATGTCCTAGATCACCCCATTCCTGAGGAGCCAGCAGCCAATGCTCCTAGAGCTCAGAGAGATTCTTATGCGAAGCATAAGGAAGACTCTGTTGATGTGGGATGCTTGATGCTTGCCACTATGGTTCCGGAGCTTCAAAGAGATCTGGAACACATGGAGGCTTATGAGATGATTGTGCATCTTAAGGAAATGTTCCAGCAACAGGCAAGGCAAGAGAGGTATGAGACCACTAAGGCCTTATATTCCTGCAAGATGGCTGAAGGTGCATCAGCAAGTACTTATGTCTTACAGATGAAAGGGTACATAGATCACCTTGAGAGGCTTGGATTTCCCATGAGCCAGGAGTTAGCTACAGATTTGATCTTGAACTCACTCCCAGAAAGTTATGACCAGTTTGTCATGAATTACAACATGAACAACATGGAGAAATCTATTTCTGAACTGCATGGGATGCTTAAAACTGCTGAGCCGACTGTTAAGAAAAAGCCCAGTACTGTTTTGATGGTTCAGAAAGGAAAGGGTATGAAAAAGAAAGGCAAGGGTAAGGGGAAGGGTCACTGCTCATCTGGTAAGACCAAAGAGTCAGGCAAGCCCGAAACCAAGCCTGCACCAAAGAAGGCAAAGCCTCCAAAGGAAGGAGTTTGCTTCTTCTGCAATGAACCGGGTCATTGGAAGAGGAATTGCAAACTCTACCTTGAAGATCTGAAAAAGAACAAGAAGGATAGCGGGGCTATCGCTTCAGGTATTTATGTTATAGACATTCATCTCTCTACTTCCACTACATGGGTATTAGATACTGCATGTGGTTCTCACATTTGTACAAATGTGCAGGGCCTAAAGGACAGTAGAAAGCTGAAGAAGGGCGAAGTTGACCTACGAGTTGGAAACAGAGCAAAGGTTGCTGCTCTAGCTGTAGGCACTTATGAATTAGTTCTGCCCACTGGGCTTTTGTTAGTCTTGAACAATTGCTATTATGTTCCTGCTTTGAGTAGTAACATTGTTTCTCTTTCTTATTTGGATAAGGAAGGTTACACTTCCATTTCTGGGAATGGTAAATGTTCCATTTATCGTAATGATATTTTCTATGCTCATGGTGATTTGCATGTTGATCATTACATATTAAACTTGGAACAACCCAATCATGGAAATATCTATAACATAACCGCCAAAAGGGTCAAGCCAAATGATTTGAATCCGACATACCTCTGGCACTGTCGTCTAGGCCATATAAATGAGAAACGCATTTCTAAACTCCATCAAGATGGATTTCTCAACTCATTTGATTTTGAATCATATGATACTTGCGAATCTTATTTGTTAGGAAAGATGACAAAGTCGCCTTTCACTGGGCACAGTGAGAGGGCCACTGACTTGTTGGGCCTCATACATACAGATGTGTGTGGACCGATGAATACAAATGCCAGAAGAGGTTATTCGTACTTCATTACATTCATAGATGATTTCAGTAGATATGGCTACGTCTATCTAATGAAACATAAATCCGAATCTTTTGAAATGTTCAAGATATTTCAAAATGAAGTACAAAACCAGCTTGGTAAAACAATTAAAGCCCTTCGATCTGATCGAGGTGGTGAATATTTGAGCCAAGAGTTTATCGATCATCTTAGGAATTGTGGAATAGTCTCACAATTGACTCCTCCAGGAACACCACAATGGAATGGGGTTTCTGAACGGAGGAATCGAACACTATTGGATATGGTTCGATCCATGATGAGTCGAACAGATCTTCCACCATCCTTTTGGGGCCACGCCCTAGAGACAGCTGCGTTCACACTGAATCGTGTTCCATCTAAGGCAGTTGAAAAGACTCCGTATGAGATATGGACTGGGAGGAAACCTAGTTTGTCTTTTCTCAAGATTTGGGGATGTGAGGTCTATGTTAAGCAACAAGCCTCAGATAAGTTAGCGCCCAAATCTTCAAAGTGCCTTTTTGTGGGATATCCTAAGGAAACCAAGGGATATTATGTCTACAACCCCACTGATAACAAAGTGTTTGTTGTCAGAAATGGTATCTTTCTAGAACGAGAATTTATCTCTAAAAGAACCACTGGGAGCAAGGTACACCTCGAAGAAGTTCGAGAGCCACAAGACGCCACAGAACTAGAGATGGAAAGTAGAGAAGACTCACAAGAAGTTGTTGAGACTCCTCAAGTCACGCAAGGCCCAAGGCGATCTAATAGGGCACGACTTCAGCCTCAGAGATATGGATTTCTGATTTCTGATAGTCGTGATGTGTTGCTCATTGAGCATAATGAGCCCACTACCTATCAAGAAGCTATAGTGGGATCAAACTCTGAAAAATGGCTTAATGCCATGAAGTCTGAGATGCAATCCATGTACGACAATAAGGTATGGACCTTAGTCAACCCGCCTGAAGGTGTAAAAACCGTCGGGTGCAAGTGGGTTTTTAAAGAGAAAACTGACATGGATGGCAATGTAAATGTCTTCAAGGCACGACTGGTTGCAAAAGGATTTACTCAAACTCATGGTGTGGACTATGATGAGACCTTTTCCCCAGTTGCAATGGCCAAATCAATCAGAATCCTCCTTGCCATTGCAGCATATTATGACTATGAAATATGGCAGATGGACGTCAAGACAGCCTTCCTTAATGGAAAGCTCCTTGAGGATGTGTACATGACACAACCTGAAGGGTTTGTGCGTTCCGAGGACTGTGGTAAGGTATGCAAGCTTCAAAGGTCCATTTATGGACTGAAGCAAGCATCTCGGAGTTGGAATCATCGTTTTGATGAAGTAGTCAAAGAGTTTGGATTTCTTCAAAACATTGATGAACCTTGTGTGTACAAAAAGGTTAGTGGGAGCACAGTTGTGTTTTTGGTACTCTATGTCGATGACATCCTACTCATTGGGAATGACATTCCTACCTTGCAGATTGTCAAGTCTTGGTTAGGAAAATCTTTCTCGATGAAAGACTTGGGTGAAGCCACCTACATCCTAGGAATTAGGATCTATAGAGATAGATCTAAAAGGCTTCTAGGACTGAGTCAGAGCACATATATAGACAAGATACTGCATAGGTTCAGTATGCAGGAATCAAAGAGGGGTTTCATACCCATGTCTCATGGTATTCACCTCAGCAAGGATTTGTGTCCTAGTACACCAGATCAGCGAGGTCGCATGAGTAAGATTCCATATGCCTCGGCCATAGGATCTATCATGTACGCCATGTTATGTACTCGACCGGATGTCTCGTTTGCCTTAAGTATGACTAGCAGATATCAACAGGACCCTGGTGAGGGCCATTGGACTGCTGTCAAGAATATCCTTAAGTACTTAAGAAGGACTAAGGACTTATTCTTGGTCTATGGTGGATTGGAAGACGAGCTCTATGTAACTGGTTACACAGATGCAAGTTTCCAAACTGACCAGGATGACCAGAAATCGCAATCTGGATACATATTCCTCCTGAATAATGGAGCAGTAAGCTGGAAGAGCTCTAAGCAGAGCACTGTAGCAGATTCTGCAACGGAAGCTGAGTACATAGCAGCATCTGATGCAGCTAAGGAGGCCGTTTGGATCAGGAAGTTCATTACAGAACTAGGGGTGGTACCTACCATCTCAGATCCAATAACTTTGTTCTGTGACAATAGTGGTGCCATTGCACAGGCCAAAGAGCCTAGGTCACATCAAAGGACCAAGCATATACTCAGGCGATTTCATCTCATCAGAGAAATCAATGATAGAGGTGATATAAAAATATGCAAGGTAGCAGGAGAAGACAATGATGCTGATCCTTTAACAAAAACGCTTGTCCAGGCAAAACATGAGCGTCATGTTAGGTCAATAGGATTGAGACAAATTAATGATTGTTCCTAGTGCAAGTGGGAGGATGTTGGAAATTGTGCCCTAGGGGCCAATCATTGTATCGGGTTATCACATTATTTGCATGTTTACTGTGATGACCATCCTTGGATAACTCGTGATCTTATCCTAAATGTCCCTGGTCGGTCATCTATGCGGGAGCAGAGATGAAATAAGACCAGTATGACTTTGAAGATATATAGAGATATAAATCAAAGTCATAAGCACATGTAAGAGTACAGGGTGTTGGACCGACCCGCAATGAGAGAGCTGCATGGGTCAAGTCATAAGCTTCTCTTATATACAAGCCATGTCACTATGCCCTTTGACCTGAGATCATCATGGATTCCTACATGACAAACGCTCAGCTTTGACCTAGTCAAAAGTCACTTTTGATCGAGTGATCATAAAGGCTATGCTCGGGCTTAGTGGTTTTTCATGCGGAGGAATGTGAATGGTCAAGATGGAATTTGTCCCTCACATTCGTAGAGAGATATTACTGGGCCCCTCGATGAGTGAGTCTGAGAAATGTATGGCCATACTGGAATGGAAGGGTAGTTCCATTTCTATATTCAGACTACTCAGGGATCGAGAAAGTAACGGTCAGGAACAGGAGGATGACGTTCACCATGCCTCATCCTTGACCGAAATATCGTGTGACAAAAGGGACGTGATATGGTTGTATGAAAGGTTACATCGTTTAACGATCCTCATATGTTTTGGGTAGTCGTAATGCCTTGCTAGAGACCGCTTACGACTTGTGGGTCAGTATAGTAACTGGGCCACTGCCAACTTCATATGGGCCTACAGGGTCGCACACAAAATAGCCCAATACGAGCTATGATGTCCAGATTCATTGAATCTAAGAGATGTCTAGATTCAATGAATAATCTAGGGTGGATATATATTTTATATATATATAAATTAGTTTATATATATAATATAAGAGATATTTGTAAGATTTAATTTATAAGGATAAATTAAATCTCTATCATTTTTGAATTTGAATTTAAATGGATATGATTTATTTGAATTTGAAATTCAAACTGATAAGATATCTCAAATTTGATTTATAAGAATAAATCAAATATAATTCTGTCTTATCTTAAATTAAATAAATAGGTGAATTAAATCTGTGGGACGGATTTAATATAAACCATATTTATTTAATTAGTTTCTTATTAAATTATGCAATATATGATATTGTATTAATTCAGAATTAATATAAGATTAATTCTGAAGCCCGGCCCTATTAGAAGCCCGATAGCTTCCTATATATTTGACATTAGGAGCTAGGGTTCTACACACAAAAGACATCTCTACACACACATTCAGACGTGAGAAGAGGGGGCAGGGAGAGTGCAAAAGGTTTGCACATAAGAAACTGCCGAGATAGAGATGGTGAGGATGGAATCTCTAGAAAGCCCTAGAGGGACAAGAGGCGCTAGCACGTCGTTCGCGATTGGAACGCTATTCGTGTAGATACCGGTAGAGGAAGCCGATCTGAGCTGTCGACTTCTACGATACGACCAGACACGAAGCAAGGTCGCGACCAGAATACGCTGAGGTCGCGACCATACGGGCATCTGAACGTCAGAAATCCGAAAAGAAGAGGCAGGTCGCGACTTGAAGCTGACGAGGTCGCGACGTGAAGTTGAAGAGGTCGCGACTAAAAGCTCCAGAGGCGACAGGTCGCGACTAGAAGCAGAGTAGGTCGCGACTACAAACTCCAGAGGCGACAGGTCGCGACTAGAAGCTGAGGAGGTCGCGACTGAAAGTTCCAGAGGCGAGGAGTCGCGACTAGTGGACACTGAGGTCGCGACCAAAGCTCGAGTACCGAAGGTAACACTTCTTTCTCCTTGACTTAAACACATTCGGTAGATCCTGGCTGGGAATGGAAAAATTTTTAAAGTTAATTTCCGCTGCGTGTCTTCCAATTCCCTTCACATTCAACAAAGCCATAGCACAATCAAGCATAACATTCAATGCATACAAGTTTAGGATAAGTTTACTACCTGGCATGTAGTCTCTCCTTAGTCCTTAACTTTTGTTCTGAGGTTCCTTCTTTATATAGGTCAAAGCCTATACATAGCAAAATAATATCTTTATGATTACTCTATCCAGTATAGCTCTACTTATCTCAAGTTTAACTTGAGGTAATACCCTTAGTTTGACAATCCTTTAACTTTATCAAGAGAGATATTTCTTTACTATATCTATTAACTTCATAAGAACAATCCTCTAATTTATTAGAGTAGGTACTAGAATAACTTACTTACCTTATTCTTAAGCTCTGGCCAGTCCCTAAGCTCCTTAAACTGCTCCTAGCTCTACCATAACTCCTTCCTTTATTTCTCTTTCTTTCTTTCTTTTTCTCTCTCTCTCTCTTATTTCTCTTGTTCTTCCATGCTTGGCCGTGGGAATGAAGTGAAGGGGAGTGGGGTATTTGTTTCTCTCTCCCCCTTGGGCTACATTTTTGGACCCTTGGAATGCTATCTTGGCCTCTAATCAAGCTCAAACACTCTGGTGGCCCAATTCCCAAGAAACATCCCTTTCTTTTCCAAAATGACCATTATGGCCGCAGGGATTATTTACAATTTAGTCCCTGAACTTTCACTTTCTTGTAGTTTAGTCCCTAAACATCATATGGGACTTCTACTTAACAGGGCCAAGTAGTATACCATTTTCAGGCAACATACTAGGCTTCTAGGCCTAAAAATTTGGATATGACAGAAGTCCATTAGCCAAATATGGATTTTTACTCTTTCTCCGGTTACTGTTCATATGGTATTCCAGAATATGCAATAAACTTTAAAAATCATAATTAATTCTAGAAAAATCAAAATAAAGTGGTTCAAAAAGATACGTGAAGCTAACATCTTGAAATTTAAGAGAAAAATAATTTCCAGATCAAATAATTAACCAATTACTACAGTTTATTTATCAAAGTATACTGTTCATTTGGTCAAAAATTCTGAAGACAGATTCTGGTCCCTTACTTTGGAAATTCATTTCTCTTGTTATACACATCCAAATGAAGCATTCTACCTATGAATTTAAAGATCTAGATGTGTAATACATGCTCATAAAAGTTTGTGAAATAATTCCTTTATTTGCTAGATCAAACTGAAACCACAACAAAACTACTTGAGGACCTACATATTTACCATTTTAGTTTCTTTTCTTTCACTTCCAATAAGTGTTCCAACATGTATAAGCCATCAAATAAGCTTCTCAATATTCATATAATCATGTACATATGCCATAATTATTACAAATAGTTTCATCACATAAATGGACACCTTACATGGCATTTACATACATAGATAATTCATAGCATCTACTAAGATCTTAATTACTTCCATTTCTTTCTTACATTCTTTAGCTCTTCTCCATGTATACCTTTTCCATCATGCCTAACCTAAATTGGTTGGTTATGGGAGAGTGAGATTCTAGGGAATCCCAGTAGCAAACATTACCACTTAAATATGCAAGATGGATGCTAATGCATGATATGTAATTTCATTAAGCTTTCTTTGATTAGTGACATGCCATCATGCTATATACTTTTACATAAAGTGCATGGCCATGGAAAACATGTTATTCACAAAACATTCAACATCATTTATCATATCACAACATCATTCAAATATCATATGCATGTCAACACATAAGCATACCACATCAAGCCTATAAAGAGGTAAGTTCACTACCTTGCACTTAAGCTCTTCTCTTGATCTTTTGCACTTGCTTCCTAGCTTTCCAACCATGAAACCTTTATGTCAATCACTTCCCAACATCTTCTTGGATATTTCAAGGTCCTAAACACATTCATATTCATCACATAATTCATTAGGACTCATGAACTCCAACCATGTTCAAACTAACCTTGTTACACTCTTTATTATCGTAACTTTCTCTAATCTTCACTAGTCTATTTGGCTCTTGAACCAATTGATGTCTTGACTTTGCCCTACACAATTTCATCTTTTGAATCCATTTATGAGCTTAGAATTATGAAATTCTAGCTCCTTCATGGCCTGCTGTATAGAACCTAAACATGTACACAATTCCCTCAAAAATTCTCCTTTTGATTCTAATGCTTTCCATACTTGTTTCTCTACTTTATCCCACAATATTTTTTATTTTAAAACCATTGGAAGCATCAAAATCATGAAATTCTAATCACTGTTCTTGCGAGTGAACAGTAATCAAGAAGGATTTCAAAAACTACAATCTTGGAATTTTAATGATTCCAAGGTTCAAAACCTTTTCAATCCTACATAAATTCATCATATAAATTCAATAGAAGCATTAAATCATTGAAATTCCATTTCCTTCCATAATGAACAGTGCAAACCAAACAGGTTCATCCATCGCAAAGTCAAGAATATCAATTTGATTCAACAACCAATCACTTAACTAGTTTGTTTAAACTTCAATCATATACTTCTAACTTTAATTTCTTTTTTCCCCTTTCATCTAAGGTTTTGGCCATCACAATAGATTAGAGAAAACTCAACTTTTCTCCCATGAAAACCCTAAGTTCAATCTTTCAAATCAAAGGAAAATAAGCTAGGAGAGATTGCTTACCTTTAATCTTTAGCTTGCTTGAACTTTGGCACCTTGAATCTTCTTTATCTTGGCTTGAGTTTCCATTTTGCAAGAGTTTTCCCAATGTTCATGAGGCCACAGTTTTGAACCAGATTTGAGGCGGTATTTATAGAAAATTTCATGGAAAATCAATGGCCAAGATTACTTTGTGCACTATTTAATCTAAAGGCTCACATTTAATCTTGGATTTAACTTTTTCAAAAAGGAGATTTATGACATCATATGTGACATCACAAGGAACAACTCATGGGACACCTCATGTGGGTATGTGGTGAAATTCTCATGTAAGGAAGCCTCTGGAAAAATTTCAGTCCAATCTGGTACCGATCGAAGCAGTTTCTCAACAACTGGGCTATTTTCTGTTCCTAATTTTTATAATATTCCAGGATATGTTTTATGTCCTAGAAATCAATGTCTAGGCTTCTCATACCATTGACATGGTTATACTAAATATTTATCTGCCATCTATCCCATGGAAAATGACCAAAATACCCTTAGTATTCTTTCTTGTACTATATTAACCCTAAGGGCCTAATTGTCATTTTACCCATTTTTGTACTGCCTCAGGGCATATACTGGCTCAACTAATCATATTTATAGCATGTGCTATGTTTTTAACCTATTAAAAATGGCCAAAATGCTATCCATCCATCATTGCTACACTCTAGCTCCATAGGGGCATTTTCGTAATTTTATACTTTTTCTGGATACTGGCCCCTTCTATTGATGAATTGGTACCCTGGGTTTTGGGCCCTCCTTGGTGTCATCATAGGCCTATATATAAGGCCATCTGAGTTCATTCTATGTAACCTTATTTACTGATAAGTTTTATTATCGGATCACGGGTGTTTTCAAACTCCTGTCAAAATTCACTAATATGGGAATAACTTTTTATACAGAACTTCTTTCGAGGTTCTGTCAAATCCATGACATTTGACACTGTAGGACACACTTTCCTATAATTCCCCCACTTATATATGATGTCCATGAAATCTGATAAAATTTTAGATAACTTTTAGACTATCCGATAAATATCTACTGTCTGGAGCCCTAATAAAATTTCTGTGTCATGCCAGATTAACCAGTGTAACTTCCTCTATTTGCTGATGAAATGTGTGACTGAAATACTACCGGGCAGTTCTAACCCTTTTCGAGCTAATCTTTCTATAATTACAATTTTGCCCTTGATATTTAAGTCCCTTAATTTTTGAAAATGACCACTTTTGGCCCAACTTTTATTTCTACTTCAACTTTTTGCCTTCAACCTTTTCTAATTTACGTTTTAATCCTTCTCTTTCTTCAAGACTCATGCAACCATTATCATTTTGTTTATCTTCATCATAATCCTTTCCAAACCTCTTTCCACAATCAGAATTATATAGATAGGGAAAAATTAGGATATGACACATAGCTACAACTAATACATATGAACATCAATCAACAAAGCCATAATACAATCATCCATACAATCAACACATACAAGTTTGGGTAAGCTTACTACCTTGATACTTTACTTTCCTTTTATCCTTTTCTTTGTCACCTTTCCTTGATGTTAGGTTGTCTTCTTGAATACACAAATCAAATCCTAAATATTGAGTATTTATAAATGCATCAAAATCTCATTTCAACTAAGATTTTAAAATATTGAACTTGGTTAACTAACTATCCCCTAACTTTCTTTATTTGTGGCTAATTATCTTATCCCTTAAATTAACTTGTGTCTTAACTTTACCTTATATAATTTTGCTTTCTAAATCTATTTATGAGCTTAGAATTACAAAATTTTAGCTCCTACCTACCTTGCTAGACAGAACCGAAATAGTACACATAATGTTTTCAAAAATTGTCATTTTAATTACAATACTTCCAATACTTGTTTCTCTCCGTTATTCCACACAATTTTTTATTTTAAAATCATTGGAAGCATTAAAATCATGAAATTCATATCACTATTCAAGTGTATGAACAGTAATAGAGAAGAGTTTAAAATTTGATCTTTGCATTCTAATGCTTCCAAAGTTCCAATCTTATACATTCCTACACAAAATCATCATTTAGATTCAGTGGAAGCATTAAATAATTGAAAATCATACTCTTCCTATCCAGAATAGTACTGGCTGAATGGCCTCCACGACAAGCAAAATAAGGAATTTTAGTCTATTTCTATTACTAACCATCCTATCTAGCTCACCTAAGTATCTTTTACTTAATTCTAACTTGATTTTCCTTTTCCTTCTTCATTTATAAATTATGGACAGCAAGCATATCCAAGGTAAAATCCCATTTCTAACCATTAAAACCTAAGTTTCATCATTCTAAAATATATAAATAAGCTATGAAGGATTGCTTACCTTATGCCTTAGCTAACTTGGATCAAAGTACCTTAGATTGCCTTTTCTTTGGTTGACAAGAGTTTCCCCAATGCAAAAGTTTTGTGAAGAAATGGGGGTATTTATAGTCAAATTTTGGCAATATTGGGACCACTTTATCCCTCTTTTTCTTAATTATTGTAATGACTTAATTTTAAATTTGATTGGTTGGTTTTTGGATTAATTAACCTTAATCACAATTACCTAAATTCTTATATTATTTTATTATCTTTTAGCACATGGAATAAACTCCTCCCCTTGCTCTTGGTGCCATATGGCCTTAGTGTGGGTCCTACAAGACAGCTCATATGCCACCTAACCTTATCTTTGACTTTCTTAGATTTTCTTCCTTTTAGAATTGATAAAATATCATAAATTTGGTCTTAAGCTCTAAGACACTAAATTGGGCTTCCTCTTGAGTCCAATTGCTAATTGGCACAAATCTTAAGGCATTTCCCTTTACCACCCTAACTTTTAAGATAAATTCTATATACTTCTGTTAAGGATTCTTACAATTTTAGAAATTCACTCTATTATAAAATGAATTTCTTACAAAGTCTCATAATTTTCTAAGACCAGAAGTCCTAATAAAAATTCCATACATTTTCTTTAAATCCTTTATCAGTGTCTTATTTAACCTTAAATTCTTCAATTAATTCTACATAACTCATTTTTAACTTTTATTAGTTTCATAAATTCTTATATTAATTATAAGCATTTCCTACAAATTTTTATCTGATTCTGAGGTCCAGAAGATACTATACTAATTTTCAAACTTTAAAAATTAATATCAATTTATTGGGACCTTAAAACATAGATGATTCAAATAGAACACATTATCTTCTATATCATTTCAAATAATCAAATCATCATCAAAATATTTATCAAATAAAGATTCCAGTGATTTGGATTTGAAATAACTTAACTCTTCTTTCTTTCATTTGATCTTATATAAATTTGTAACTCAGAATTCCAAAGATCATTTTAAGAAGAAAGCAATTAGATCATTATAAAATTCATAGAGAGTAACCTTAGTGATATGGATAACTTTAAAATATTTTATATTTTCAATGAGCATAATTTTTAAACTATAAAACTTTTATTTCTCTAATCGTAAGTTTTTATAAACCATCTTGAGAACAAGCAATCAAGATAATATCTTATTAAAAGCAAATAGCGTAAAGTCATTTGGTTCACTGCTTTTGTAAACTTATAAATTTTTTCTTATTTATTGAAGAGTTATTCGATAAATCTACTTATCAAATATTCCTTTGATAAACGAGTCTTTGAAAATAGAATGATTTGTTTGAAAAAAGTGTTTTTATTGATCGAAGTCTTTATCGATAAATTTATTTATCGATCAATACTTCATTTTATAAAATTATTTTCACAAAAACTAAGTCTTTACAAAATTTATTGAAGGCTTCTTCGATACATTAACTTGTCGCATAAGTCTTCAAATAATTTCAATTTTAGAATGATGACTTAGAATTTTCATAAACAAAATTCTTTATCAAAGTCTTAATCAATAAGGAAGCTTATATAATAGGTCATTGATAAATGTTTTTCAAAAATCATATTTTTCTTCAAAAGTTCTTTCTCATTTATCGAATAACCACCTTATCGATAAGCTTATTGATAAATACTCTTTGTCAAATACCTTCTTAAAACTTTTCTCAATTAATTGTTATCATCAAAATATTAGAGTCTAACAATTGTATTCTTGAACTTGGGTAGAAATTTTAATAATTTGGAAGCTTGAACTCTTGTGATATTGCTGCTGTTTAAATCTAAGATTCTAGTAAGAGATAAGTATGATGATAGATATATGTTTAAAGGATCAAAAAGGGTAGGATTCAAGTGGTTCTAGCTAGCAATTGATTGAATTTCATGACTTGGTTGTTAGATTGAATATGTTTTAATGATGACAAAAGAAAAGAATTGATTTAATATTTTTAAAGCAGTAGAATTGTGTTTTTAATGGAATAAAGTTTAAGAAAAAAAGAGAATCAAGTTGTTAAATGATGTAAAAAAGTGTCTATGGAATGATGAAAATGAATTTGTAATCAAATGAAGTTAAAAGAAGAAGTGAGTAGAGTTAATCGATTAGTCATTTGATTATTGAGTATTAATTGATTAGTTAATCGATTAATGTCAATTAATTGATCGAATGATATATTAATTGAAAAGTAACAACCTATTTTACAAAAGAAAATCAATTAATTGATTAGTTAATCCTTTAATGAGTGATTATTAATCGATTAATGTAAAGAGCTAGCCTTCTGGAAGAAAGATAATGAGCCAATTAATAGATTAATATATTAAAAATAAATTTTCTCTTGAATAAAGATATTTCTATTAATCGATTAGTTAATATTAATCTGTTAACTATTCGATTGATCATTAAAGTTTCAGTTTTGTTACATTCAAATATAAACTAATTAATCGATTGCTTAATCGATTAATTTACATTAATGGATCAATTGTTCGATTAATTTATGTTAAAATATTTTCTATTTAAAATCTTCTAGACATATTAATCGTTTGAGTTTGATTAACTTCATAAACTTCAAAGATATCTCAGTTTTAAGCTACAGACTTATTTTCTTCTTTATATAATTGATTTATGTGATAACTTGCCTATGATTCTCAGTATTCTTCATAAAAAATCTTTTGAGCAACTTGTCTTCATAATATTGTTGGAAATCGTGCCCTAGGGGCCAATCATTGTCTTATGAACATTATTGATTTATGAATTTATTAATTGAGTTATCATATTATTTGCATGTTTACTATGATGACCATCCTTGGATAATTCATGATATTATCCTAAATGTCCCTGGTCGATCATCTATGTGGGAGCACAGATGAAATAAGACCAGTATGACTTTGAAGATGTATAGAGATATAAATCAAAGTCATAAGCACATGTAAGAGTACAGGGTGTTGGACCGACCCGCTATGAGAGAACTGCATGGGTAACGTCATAAGCTTCTCTCATATACAAACCATGTCAATATGCCCTTTGACCTGAGATCATCATGGATTTCTACATGACAAAACGCTCAGCTTTGACCTAGTCAAAAGTCACTTTTGACCGAGTGATCATAAAGACTATGTTCGGCCTTAGTGGTTTTTCATGCGGAGAAATGTGAATGGTCAAGATGGAATTTGTCCCTCACATTCGTGGAGAGATATTACTGGGCCCCTCGATGAGTGAGTCTGAGAAATGTATGGCCATACTGTAATGGAAAGGTAGTTCCATTTCTATAGTCAGACTACTCAGGGATCGAGAAAGTAACGGTCAGGAATAGGAGGATGACATTATCCATGCCTCATCCATGACCAAAATATCGCGTGACAGAAGGGACATGATATGGTTGTATAAAAGGTTATATCGTTTATCGATCCTCATATGATTTGGGTAGTCGTTATGTCTTGCTAGAGACCGCTTGCGACTTGTGGGCTAGTATAGCAAATGGCCCACTGCCAACTTCATATGGGCCTATAGGGTCGCACACAAAATAGCCCAACACGAGCTATGATGTCCAGATTCATTGAATTTAAGACATGTCCATATTCAATGAAAGATCCAGGTGAATGTATATATATTTATTTATATTTATATTCGTATATATATAAATTCGTATATATATATTATATATATGAGATATATGAGATTTAATTTATAAGGATAAATTAAATCCCTATCACGTTTGAATTCGAAATTCAAATTGATAGGATATCTCATATAAGAGATATTTATAAGATTTAATTTATAAGGATAAATTAAATCTCTATCACGTTTGAAATTCGAAATTCAAATTGATAGGATATCTCATATAAGAGACATTTATAAGATTTAATTTATAAGGATAAATTAAATCTCTATCACGTTTGAAATTCGAAATTCAAATTGATAGGATATCTCATATAAGAGATATTTATAAGATTTAATTTATAAAGATAAATTAAATCTCTATCACATTTGAAATTCGAAATT
The DNA here is from genome assembly GCA_037074615.1 of Leucaena leucocephala. NCBI lineage: Eukaryota > Viridiplantae > Streptophyta > Magnoliopsida > Fabales > Fabaceae > Leucaena > Leucaena leucocephala. Next base: position 16,690,879 of record CM073515.1, on the reverse strand, counting down.
CAAATTGATAGGATATCTCAAATTTGATTTATGAGAATAAATCAAAAATAGTTCAGTCTCATCTTTATTTAAAATTAAATAAATAGGTAATTAAATCTGTGGGACGGATTTGATATTATTTTATTTAATTAGTTTCTTATAAAATCATACAATATATGATATTGTATTATTTTGGAATTAATATAAGATTAACTCCAAAATCCAATTCGATAGAGAGAAAAACGCATAGCATCCTATATATCTAATTTAGGGGCTGCGTTTTAGCAACACACACATAGAACACAGAAAGGCCGAAGGGGACTCTGCAAAAGGTTTACAGATAAGAAACTGCCGAAATAGAGACGGAGAGGACGAACTCTTGAGAAAGCCCTGGAGGGACAAGAGACGCTAGCACGTCATTCGTGGTTGAAAAGCTGTTCGTGTGGATACCAGTAGAGGAAGCCGACCTGAGTCGTCGACTTCTTGTGATCAGAATGGGAGCACGAGCCGCAGAGCGAAGCTGTGAACATCGTGACCGAAAGCTGTGGAAGTCGCTGAGGCACACTAAGGGTAATACTTCTTCCCACTTGACTTAAACACATACGGTAGATCCTGGCAAGGAATGGAAAAATTTTTAAATTAATTTCCGCTGCGTGTCTTCCAATTCCTTACAGTGGTATCAAAGCCATGCCGTTTTGTGTTTAAGTTAAGCTTGATTGTTGATTTATATGATATATGTTAGTAGTAGCCGATCATATAATAAGCGTTGTATGTGTGACATATATGGAATCCGTGTTGTGTATGACATAAAAGGAATCTAAAAGGAAATTGAAATCGGTGGTGATGCTTTTTGATTTGATCAATTCGCATAGATGGGGTCTAAGAAAACCGAATTCAAATTTGTGATTATTTGTGAAAACCGAATTCAGATTCGTGATTATTTATGAAACAAAAACAAAAAAAAATTCTTCCGGGGCGCTGCCCCAGAGACCCCGCCCGCTAACCGGCTAGCGGGACAGCCGCCCGCTAACCGGTTAGCGGGACCGCTGTAGCTACCTGTTCGTAGCGCAACATAACCGTAACATATGTTACTTTGTGAATGTTTTAGATTTGAAACATTAATTGCCCTTCGATTAGATCTGAATATTGATTCTTGAATGTTTGGGTATGGTGAACAATATGGCTCTAGATTGCAAGTGTTGTAATTTTTAAATACGGCCTGCGTGTCGTGCCTTCCTCTATATACTCTCAATGTACCTTCTCCTCTCATCTCACTCCCCTCGAATGTTAAAAGAGGTTTCTATATGTAATTTCTCTTTTCTTACTAGAGAGCTCCTCTCATTGGCTTGAGGGGACTTAGGATAGGTGAGCCATATTGTATCATGTTTAGATTATGCATATTATGATTATATCAGCGTATGCATATTACTTGTATGAGATACGAACTGAGAAACATGCGTTTTATAAACCAGATAGTTAAATTAGGCCCTCTAAAAGAAATCTTAAGTTATAATGCTGTCAATTTATGAACACTTGTCAAAACCTTGATCGCTCAATTGTGGACTCCACCAAAGTGGGTGCTTTTGAGTTATCTTGGGGAGATAAGCAAAGAGTAATGGTGCTACTCTCATAGGTTCATTATTGTTTGACTTAATTGAGATTAACAAAACAGTTTTAGATCTCAAGGCATTAGATGGGATTAGAACATGCCAGATCATATGATGATAGGATCCCATGAATATCTAAGAGTTACATTTGATGTAATTGGTAAAAGGTGTTACCTACCTAAATAACTTAATTTAAGCGTCCTGCCAAAGCGGACTTAAATTTGAGCCAAATATGGATCTTAGCCCACTAACTATTGCATTGAGGGTTGTTTATTTAGTGGGAGATTACTAATTACATTGCATATTTTAATTGTAGAATCATGACGACTAGTAATACTGCTACATTATCGCTGCGATCTGTCCTTGAGAAGGACAAACTCAATGGGACAAACTTTCTTGACTGGTTTAGGAACTTGAGAATTGTTCTCAAGCAGGAAAGAAAGGCGCATATCCTAGATCAACCCATTCCTGAGGAGCCAGCCGCCAATGCTCCTAGAGCTCAGAGAGATGCTTACATGAAGCATAAGGAAGACTCTGTCGATGTGGGATGCTTAATGCTAGCCACCATGGTTCCAGAGCTCCAAAGAGATCTCGAACACATGGAGGCTTATGAGATGATTGTGCATCTCAAGGAAATGTTCCAGCAACAGGCAAGGCAAGAGAGGTATGAGACCACTAAGGCCTTACATTCCTGCAAGATGGCTGAAGGTGCATCGTCAGTACTCATGTCTTAAAGATGAAAGGGTACATTGATCACCTTGAGAGGCTTGGATTTCCCATGAGCCAGGAGTTAGCTACGGATTTGATCTTGAACTCACTCCCGGAAAGTTATGACCACTTTGTCATGAACTACAACATGAACAACATGGAGAAATCTATTTCTGAACTGCATGGGATGTTTAAAACTGCTGAGCCAAGTCTTAAGAAGAAGCCCAGTAGTGTTTTGATGGTTCAGAAAGGAAAGGGTACTAAAAAGAAAGGCAAAGGCAAGGGGAAGGGTCATGGCTCATCAGGTAGGACCAAAGAGTCAGGCAAGCCCGAAACCAAGCCTACACCAAAGAAGGCAAAGCCTCCGAAGGAAGGAGTCTGCTTCTTCTGCAATGAACCCGGTCATTGGAAGAGGAATTGTAAACTCTACCTCGAAGATCTGAAAAAGAACAAGAAGGATAGCGGGGCTATCGCTTCAGGTATTTATGTTATAGACATTCATCTTTCTACTTCCACCTCATGGGTATTAGATACTGCATGTGGTTCTCACATTTGTACAAATGTGCAGGGACTAAAGGACAGTAGGAAGCTGAAAAAGGGCGAGGTTGACCTACGAGTTGGAAACAGAGCAAGGGTTGCTGCGTTAGCTGTAGGCACTTATGAATTAGTTCTGCCCACTGGGCTTTTGTTAGTTTTGAACAATTGCTATTCTGTTCCTGCTTTAAGTAGTAACATTGTTTCACTTTCTTATTTGGATAAGGAAGGTTTCACTTCCATTGCTGGGAATAGTAGATGTTCTATTTATCGTAATGATGTTTACTATGCTCATGGTGATTTGCATGTTGATCATTACATATTAAATTTGAAACAACCCAATCATGGAAATATCTATAACATAACCGCCAAAAGGGTCAAACCAAACAATTTGAATCCCACATACCTCTGGCACTGTCGTCTGGGCCACATAAATGAGAAACGCATTTCCAAACTCCATCAAGATGGATTTCTAAACTCATTTGATTTTGAATCATATGACACTTGCGAGTCTTGCTTGTTAGGAAAGATGACAAAGTCACCTTTCACTGGGCACAGTAAGAGGGCCACTGATTTATTGGGCCTCATACATACAGATGTGTGTGGACCGATGAACACAAATGCCAGAGGAGGTTATTCGTACTTCATAACATTTATAGATGATTTCAGCAGATATGGGTACATCTATCTGATGAAACATAAATCTGAATCTTTTGAAAAGTTCAAAATATTTCAAAATGAAGTACAAAACCAGCTTGGCAAAACAATTAAAGCCCTTCGATCTGATCGGGGTGGTGAATATTTGAGCCAAGAGTTCATAGATCATCTTAGGAATTGTGGGACCCTCTCACAATTGACTCCTCCAGGGACACCACAATGGAATGACATTTCTGAACGGAGGAATCGAACACTATTAGATATGGTTCGATCGATGATGAGTCAAACAGATCTTCCGCCCTCCTTTTGGGGCCTGCCCTAGAGACAGCTGGGTTCACACTCAATCGTGTTCCATCAAAGGCAATTGAAAAGACTCCGTATGAGATATGGACTGGGAGGACGCCTAGTTTGTCTTTCCTCAAGATTTGGGGATGTGAGGTCTATGTTAAGTAATAAGCCTCAGACAAATTAGCGCCCAAATCCTCAAAATGCCTTTTTGTGGGATATCCTAAGGAAACCAAAGGATATTACGTCTACAACCCTGCTGATAACAAAGTGTTTGTTGTCAGAAATGGTATCTTTCTCGAAAGAGAATTTATCTCTAAAAGAACCAGTGGGAGTAAGGTACAACTCGAAGAAGTTCGAGAGCTACAAGACACCACAGAACTGCAGATGGAAAATAGAGAAGACTCACAACAAGTTGTTGAGACTCCTCAAGTCACGCAAGGTCCACGTAAATCTAATAGGATACGAATTCAGCCTCAGAGATATGGATTTCTGATTTCTGATAGTCGTGATGTGTTGCTCATTGAGCATAATGAGCCGACTACCTATCGAGAAGCTATAGTGGGACCAAACTCTGAAAAATGGCTTAGTGCCATGAAGTCTGAGATTCAATCCATGTACAACAATCAGGTTTGGACCTTAGTCGACCCGCCTGAAGGTGTAAAAACCGTCGGGTGCAAGTGGGTTTTCAAAGAGAAAACTGACATGGATGGCAATGTAAATGTCTTCAAGGCACGACTGGTTGCAAAAGGTTTTACTCAAACTCATGGTGTGAACTATGATGAGACCTTTTCCCCAGTAGCAATGGCCAAATCAATCAGAATCCTCTTTGCTATTTCAGCATATTATGACTATGAAATATGGCAGATGGACATCAAGACAACCTTCCTTAATGGAAAGCTCCTTGAGGATGTGTACATGACACAACCTGAAGGGTTTGTGTGTTCTGAGGACTCTGGTAAAGTATGCAAGCTTCAAAAGTCCATTTATGGACTAAAGCAAGCCTCTCGGAGTTGGAATCATCGTTTTGATGAAGTAATCAAAGAGTTTGGATTTCTTCAAAATATTGATGAACCTTGTGTGTACAAGAAGGTTAGTGGGAGCACAGTTGTGTTTTTGGTACTCTATGTCGATGACATCCTACTTATTGGGAATGACATTCCTACCTTGTAGATTGTCAAGTCTTGGTTAGGAAAGTCTTTCTCGATGAAAGACTTGGGTGAAGCCACCTACATCCTAGGAATCAGGATCTATAGAGATAGATCTAAAAGACTTCTAGGACTCAGTCAGAGTACATACATAGACAAAATACTGCATAGGTTCAGTATGCACGAATCAAAGAGGGGTTTCATACCCATGTCTTATGGTACTCACCTCAGCAAAGATCTGTGTCCTAATACATCTGATCAGCGAGGTCGCATGAGTAAGGTTCCATATGCCTCGGCCATAGGATCTATCATGTACGCCATGTTATGTACTCGACCGGATGTCTCGTTTGCCTTAAGTATGACTAGAAGATACCAACAGGACCCTGGCGAGGGCCATTGGACTGCTGTCAAGAATATCCTTAAGTACTTAAGAAGGACTAAGGACTTATTCTTGGTCTATGGTGGATTGGATGATGAGCTCTGTGTAACTGGTTACACAGATGCGAGTTTCCAAACTGACCAGGACGACCAAAAATCGCAGTCTGGATACATATTCCTCCTCAATAATGGAGCAGTAAGCTGGAAGAGCTCTAAGCAGGGCACTGTAGCAGATTCTGCAATGAAAGCTGAGTATATAGCAGCATCTGATGCAGCTAAGGAAGCCGTTTGGATCAGGAAGTTCATCACAGAACTAGGGGTGATACCTACCATCTCAGATCCAATAACTTTGCTATGTGACAATAGCGGTGCTATTGCACAGGCCAAAGAGCCTAGGTCACATCAAAGGACCAAGCATATACTCAGGCGATTTCATCTCATCAGAGAAATCAACGATAGAGGTGATATAAAAATATGCAAAGCAGCAGGAGAAGATAATGTTGCTGATCCTCTAACAAAGCCGCTTGTGCAGACAAAGCATGAGCGTCATGTCAGGTCAATGGGAATTAGTCAAATTAATGATTGTACCTAGTGCAAGTGGGAGGTTGTTGGAAATCGTGCCCTAGGGGTCAATCACTGTCTTATGAACATTATTGATTTATGAATTTATTAATTGAGTTATCATATTATTTGCATGTTTACTATGATGACCATCCTTGGATAATTCATGATATTATCCTAAATGTCCCTGGTCGATCATCTATGTGGGAGCACAGATGAAATAAGACCAGTATGACTTTGAAGATGTATAGAGATATAAATCAAAGTCATAAGCACATGTAAGAGTACAGGGTGTTGGACTGACCCGCTATGAGAGAACTGCATGGGTAACGTCATAAGTTTCTCTCATATACAAACCATGTTAATATGCCCTTTGACCTGAGATCATCATGGATTCCTACATGACAAAACGCTCAGCTTTGACCTAGTCAAAAGTCACTTTTGACCGAGTGATCATAAAGACTATGTTCGGCCTTAGTGGTTTTTCATGCGGAGGAATGTGAATGGTCAAGATGGAATTTGTCCCTCACATTCATGGAGAGATATTACTGGGCCCCTCGATGAGTGAGTCTGAGAAATGTATGGCCATACTGTAATAGAAAGGTAGTTCCATTTCTATAGTCAGACTACTCAGGGATCGAGAAAGTAACGGTCAGGAATAGGAGGATGACATTATCCATGCCTCATCCATGACCAAAATATCGCGTGACAGAAGGGACATGATATGGTTGTATAAAAGGTTATATCGTTTATCGATCCTCATATGATTTGGGTAGTCGTTATGTCTTGCTAGAGACCGCTTGCGACTTGTGGGCTAGTATAGCAAATGGCCCACTGCCAACTTCATATGGGCCTACAGGGTCGCACACAAAATAGCCCAACACGAGCTATGATGTCCAGATTCATTGAATTTAAGACATGTCCAGATTCAATGAAAGATCCAGGTGAATGTATATATATTTATTTATATTTATATTCGTATATATATAAATTCGTATATATATATATTATATATATGAGATATATGAGATTTAATTTATAAGGATAAATTAAATCCCTATCACGTTTGAATTCGAAATTCAAATTGATAGGATATCTCATATAAGAGATATTTATAAGATTTAATTTATAAGGATAAATTAAATCTCTATCACGTTTGAAATTCGAAATTCAAATTGATTCGAAATTCAAATTGATAGGATATCTCATATAAGAGACATTTATAAGATTTAATTTATAAGGATAAATTAAATCTCTATCACGTTTGAAATTCGAAATTCAAATTGATAGGATATCTCATATAAGAGATATTTATAAGATTTAATTTATAAGGATAAATTAAATCTCTATCACGTTTGAAATTCGAAATTCAAATTGATAGGATATCTCAAATTTGATTTATGAGAATAAATCAAAAATAGTTCAGTCTCATCTTTATTTAAAATTAAATAAATGTGTAATTAAATCTGTGGGACGGATTTGATATTATTTTATTTAATTAGTTTCTTATAAAATCATACAATATATGATATTGTATTATTTTGGAATTAATATAAGATTAACTCCAAAATCCAATTCGGTTGACAGAGAAAAACGCATAGCATCCTATATATCTGATTTTAGGAGCTGCGTTTTAAAGAGAGAAACACACATAGAACACAGAAAGGCCGAAGGGGACTCTGCAAAAGGTTTACAGATAAGAAACTGCCGAAATAGAGACGAAGAGGACGAACTCTTGAGAAAGCCCTGGAGGGACAAGAGACGCTAGCACGTCGTTCGTGGTTGAAAAGCTGTTCGTGTGGATACCAGTAGAGGAAGCCGACCTGAGTCGTCGACTTCTTGTGATCAGAAAGGGAGCACGAGCCATAGAGCGAAGCTGTGAACGTCGTGACCGAAAGCTGTGGAAGTCGCTGAGGCACACTAAGGGTAATACTTCTTCCCACTTGACTTAAACACATACGGTAGATCCTGGCAAGGAATGGAAAAATTTTTAAATTAATTTCCGCTGCGTGTCTTCCAATTCCTTACAAATATTACATCATATATGTATAAATATTTCAATCAATATGATGCTTTGTTTACTATTTTACATGTTAATTCTAATTGATCAATTAATAATCTTTGAAAACAAGCAGAATCTCAATATGATGTTAAAGTGGTCACAAAAGAATTGATTTTAACTATTGATCATTGATTGGGCTATGAAACATTGATCCATATGATTAAGCATACATTATTCTCTATATCATTCTTGCTTTGAATCATTGTATTCAAGTTACAATTTATTTCATCAAATCCTTACTTCACATGTTTATAAGATAATGATTAAATCTTGAAGTGTTTACAGGATTAAATACTGAAGTTCAGATTCAGTTGAGTTTAAAGTTAAACATGAGAATAGACTAAGTTAAAAGCACATGGATGTTCAACAATAAAAGAAAAAACAAAAAAGCCTCAATGGCTATAACAACTAGTTCAATGGTCATATTTTCAATGGGAAGAAAACTCAACAGAAGAAAGCCTCAATGAAAATAATGTTCAACTGTCACAAGATCAACTATAAATAGAAGAACATTCAAAGTTAAGAGGTGGGCAATAATCAACGATAAGAAGATGATGAGATATCCATAAAGCTGAATACAAATCATGAACGAGTCAAAACTTCCTGAGTCATTCAACTCTTTATTCTTTATGTTTTATTATTTTAAGAGAGATATACAATGAGCTTTAATGTCTATCTATTTACTTTATTTGAAAGTTAGATTCACCTTTTATTTTTCTTTAATCTAAGAACAAAACCTTAGATTTAGAGGATTCAATGTTGGGAATTGCTCATATCTGTTTAAGAGGGAGTGTTGTAATATCCTTACTTTCATATGTATTAGGGACCAATCAGTAGCATTTAGAACCACTTACAAGACATTGGAAGTTCATTAGCTAAATCTGGAATTTTACTCTTTCTCGGGTTACTATTCATATGGTATTCCAGATTACGCAACGAACTTCAAAAAATGATAACTAATTTTAAAAAACTCGAAATGAGGTGACTCAAAAAGCTACGTGAAGATAATATCTTGAAATTTAAGGGAAAAATGTTGGAAACCGTGCCCTAGGGGCCAATCATTGTCTTATGAATATTATTGATTTATGAATTTATTAATTGAGTTATCATATTATTTGCATGTTTATTATGATAACCATCCTTGGATAATTCATGATATTATCCTAAATGTCCCTGGTCGATCATCTCTGCAGGAGCACAGATGAAATAAGACCAGTATGACTTTGAAGATGTATAGAGATATAAATCAAAGTCATAAGCACATGTAAGAGTACAAGGTGCTGGACCGACCCACTATGAGAGAACTGCATGGGTAACGTCATAAGCTTCTCTCATATACAAACCATGTCAATACGCCCTTTGACCTGAGATCATCATGGATTCCTATATGACAAAACGCTCAGCTTTGACCTAGTCAAAAGTCACTTTTGACCGAGTGATCATAAAGACTATGTTCGGCCTTAGTGGTTTTTCATGCGGAGGAATGTGAATGGTCAAGATGGAATTTGTCCCTCACATTCGTGGAGAGATATTACTGGGCCCCTCGATGAGTGAGTCTGAGAAATGTATGGCCATACTGTAATGGAAAGGTAGTTCCATTTCTATAGTCAGACTACTCAGGGATCGAGAAAGTAACGGTCGGGAATAGGAGGATGACATTATCCATGCCTCATCCATGACCAAAATATCGCGTGACAGAAGGGACATGATATGGTTGTATAAAAGGTTACATCGTTTATCGATCCTCATATGATTTGGTAGTCGTTATGTCTTGCTAGAGACCGCTTGCGACTTGTGGGCTAGTATAGCAAATGGCCCACTGCCAACTTCATATGGGCCTACAGGGTCGCACACAAAATAGCCCAACACGAGCTATGATGTCCAGATCTATTGAATCTAAGATATGTCCAGATTCAATGAATGATCCAGGTGAATGTATATATATTTATTTATATTTATATTCGTATATATATAAATTCGTATATATATATATTATATATGAGATATATGAGATTTAATTTATAAGGATAAATTAAATCCCTATCACGTTTGAATTCGAAATTCAAATTGATAGGATATCTCATATAAGAGATATTTATAAGATTTAATTTATAAGGATAAATTAAATCTCTATCACGTTTGAATTCGAAATTCAAATTGATAGGATATCTCATATAAGAGATATTTATAAGATTTAATTTATAAGGATAAATTAAATCTCTATCACGTTTGAATTCGAAATTCAAATTGATAGGATATCTCATATAAGAGATATTTATAAGATTTAATTTTAAGGATAAATTGAATCCCTATCATGTTTGAATTTGAAATTCAAATTGATAGGATATCTCAAATTTGTTTTATGAGAATAAATCAAATATAGTTCAGTCTCATCTTTATTTAAAGTTAAATAAATAGGTAATTAAATCTGTGGGACGGATTTAATATTATTTATTTAATTAGTTTCTTATAAAATTATACGATATATGATATTGTATTATTTTCAGAATTAATATAAGATTAACTCCTAAAATCCTTTTCGGTTAGGGAAAACGCAGAGCATCCTATATATCTAATATTAGGAGCTACGTTTTGAGATAGACACACACATAGAAAACAGAAAGGCCGAAGGGGACTCTGCAAAAGGTTTGCAGATAAGAAACTGCCGAAATAGAGACGGAGAGGACGAACTCTTGAGAAAGCCCTGGAGGGACAAGAGACGCTAGCACGTCGTTCGTGGTTGAAAAGCTGTTCGTGTGGATACCAGTAGAGGAAGCCGACCTGAGTCGTCGACTTCTTGTGATCAGAAAGGGAGCACGAGCCGCAGAGAGAAGCTGTGAACGTCGTGACCGAAAGCTGTGGAAGTCGCTGAGACACACTGAGGGTAATGCTTCTTCCCACTTGACTTAAACACATACGATAGATGCTGGCAAGGAATGAAAAATTTTTCAGATAATTTTCGCTGCGTGTCTTTCAATTCCTTACAGTGGTATCAGAGCCATGCCATTTTGTGTTTAAGTTAGGCTTGATTGTTGATTTATATGATATATGTTAGTAGTAGCCGATCATATAATAAGCGTTGTATGTGTGACATATATGGAATCCGTGTTGTGTATGACATAAAAGGAATCTAAAAGGAAATTGAAATCGGTGGTGATGCTTTTTGATTTGATCAATTCACATAGATGGGGTCTAAGAAAACTGAATTCGAATTTGTGATTATGTGTGAAAACCGAATTCAGATTCGTGATTATTTATGAAACAAAAACAAAAAAAAATTTCTTCTGGGGCGCTGCCCCAGAGACCCCGCCCGCTAATCGGTGGTGATACGTTTTGATTTGATCAATTAATGTAGCGGGACCGCCGTAGCTACCTGTTCGTAGCGCAACATAACCGTAACATATGTTACTTTGTGAATGTTTTAGATTTGAAACATTAATAGCCCTTCGATTAGATCTGAATATTGATTCTTGAATGTTTGGGTATGGTGAACAATATGGCTCTAGATTGCAAGTGTTGTAATTTTTAAATACGGCCTGCGTGTCGTGCCTTCCTCTATATACTCTCAATGTACCTTCTCCTCTCATCTCACTCCCCTCGAATGTTAAAAGAGGTTTCTATATGTAATTTCTCTTTTCTTACTAGAGAGCTCCTCTCATTGGCTTGAGGGGACTTAGGATAGGTGAGCCATATTGTATCACGTTTAGATTATGCATATTATGATTATATCAGCGCATGCATATTACTTGTATGAGATACGAACTGAGAAACATGCGTTTTATAAACCAGATAGTTAAATTAGGCCCTCTAAAAGAAATCTTAAGTCATAATGCTGTCAATTTATGAACACTTGTCAAAACCTTGATCGCTCAATTGTGGACTCCACCAAAGTGGGTGCTTTTGAGTTATCTTGGGGAGATAAGCAAGAGTAATGGTGCTACTCTCACATGTTTATTATTGTTTGACTTAATTGAGATTAACAAAATGGTTTTGGGTCTCAAGGCATTAGATGGGATTAAAAACATGACAGATCATATGATGATAGAATCCCATAAACATCTAAGAGTTACATTTGATGTAATTGGTAAAGGTGTTACCTATCTAAATAACTTAATTTAAGCGTCCTGCCAAAGCGGACTTAAGTTTGAGCCAAATATGGATCTTAGCCCACTAACTATTGCATTGAGGGTTGTTTATTTAGTGAGAGATTGCTAATTGAATTGCATATTTTAATTGTAGAATCATGACGACTAGTAATACTGCTACATTATCGCTGCGATCTGTCCTTGAGAAGGACAAACTCAATGGGACAAACTTTCTTGACTGGTTTAGGAACTTGAGAATTGTTCTCAAGCAGGAAAGAAAGGCGCATGTCCTAGATCAACCCATTCCTGAGGAGCCAACCGCCAATGCTCCTAGAGCTCAGAGAGATGCTTACACGAAGCATAAGGAAGACTCTGTCGATGTGGGATGCTTAATGCTAGCCACCATGGTTCCAGAGCTCCAAAGAGATCTCGAACACATGGAAGCTTATGAGATGATTGTGCATCTCAAGGAAATGTTCCAGCAACAGGCAAGGCAAGAGAGGTATGAGACCATTAAGGCCTTACATTCCTGCAAGATGGCTGAAGGTGCATCAGTTAGTACTCATGTCTTAAAGATGAAAGGGTACATTGATCACCTTGAAAGGCTTGGATTTCCCATGAGCCAGTTGTTAGCTATGGATTTGATCTTGAACTCACTCCCAGAAAGTTATGACCAGTTTGTCATGAACTACAACATGAACAACATGGAGAAATCTATTTCTGAACTGCATGGGATGCTTAAAACTGTTGAGCCGAGTCTTAAGAAGAAACCCAGTATTGTTTTGATGGTTCAGAAAGGAAAGGGTACGAAAAAGAAAGGCAAAGGCAAGGGGAAGGGTCATGGCTCATCAGGTAAGACCAAAGAGTCAGGCAAGCCCGAAACCAAGCCTGCACCAAAGAAGGCAAAGCCTCCGAAGGAAGGAGTCTGCTTCTTCTGCAATGAACCGGGTCATTGGAAGAGGAATTGCAAACTCTACCTCGAAGATCTGAAAAAGAACAAGAAGGATAGCGGGGCTATCGCTTCAGGTATTTATGTTATAGACATTCATCTTTCTACTTCCACCTCATGGGTATTAGATACTGCATGTGGTTCTCACATTTGTACAAATGTGCAGGGACTAAAGGAAGTAGGAAGCTGAAAAAGGGTGAGGTTGACCTATGAGTTGGAAACAGAGCAAGGGTTGCTGCGTTAGCTGTAGGCACTTATGAATTAGTTCTGCCTACTGGGCTTTTGTTAGTTTTGAACAATTGCTATTATGTTCCTGCTTTAAGTAGTAACATTATTTCACTTTCTTATTTGGATAAGGAAGGTTTCACTTCCATTGCTGGGAATAGTAGATGTTCTATTTATCGTAATGATGTTTTCTATGCTCATGGTGATTTGCATGTTGATCATTACATATTAAATTTGGAACAACCCAATCATGGAAATATCTATAACATAACCGCCAAAAGGGTCAAACCTAACGATTTGAATCCCACATACCTCTGGCACTGTCGTCTGGGCCACATAAATGAGAAACACATTTTCAAACTCCATCAAGATGGATTTCTAAACTCATTTGATTTTGAATCATATGACACTTGCGAGTCTTGCTTGTTAGGAAAGATGACAAAGTCACCTTTCACTGGGCACAGTGAGAGGGCCACTGATTTATTGGGCCTCATACATACAGATGTGTGTAGACCGATGAACACAAATGCCAGAGGAGGTTATTCGTACTTCATAACATTTATAGATGATTTCAGCAGATATGGGTACATCTATCTGATGAAACATAAATCTGAATCTTTTGAAAAGTTCAAAATATTTCAAAATGAAGTATAAAACCAGCTTGCCAAAACAATTAAAGCCCTTCGATTTGATCGGGGTGGTGAATATTTGAGCCAAGAGTTCGTAGATCATCTTAGGAGTTGTGGGATACTCTCACAATTGACTCCTCCAGGGACACCACAATGGAATGGCGTTTCTGAACGGAGGAATCGAACACTATTAGATATGGTTCGATCCATGATGAGTCTAACAGATCTTCCGCCCTCCTTTTGGGGCCATGCCCTAGAGACAGCTGCGTTCACACTCAATCGTGTTCCATCTAAGGCAATCGAAAAGACTCCGTATGAGATATGGACTGGGAGGACGCCTAGTTTGTCTTTCCTCAAGATTTGGGGATGTGAGGTCTATGTTAAGCAACAAGCCTCAGACAAATTAGTGCCCAAATCCTCAAAATGCCTTTTTGTGGGATATCCTAAGGAAACCAAGGGATATTACGTCTACAACCTTGCTGATAACAAAGTGTTTGTTGTCAGAAATGGTATCTTTCTTGAACGAGAATTTATCTCTAAAAGAACCAGTGGGAGTAAGGTACAACTCGAAGAAGTTCGAGAGCTACAAGACACCACAGAACTGCAGATGGAAAATAGAGAAGACTCACAACAAGTTGTTGAGACTCCTCAAGTCACGCAAGGTCCACGTAAATCTAATAGGATACGACTTCAGCCTCAGAGATATGGATTTCTGATTTCTGATAGTCGTGATGTGTTGCTCATTGAGCATAATGAGCCGACTACCTATCGAGAAGCTATAGTGGGACCAAACTCCGAAAAATGGCTTAGTGCCATGAAGTCTGAGATGCAATCCATGTACGACAATCAGGTTTGGACCTTAGTCGACCCGCCTGAAGGTGTAAAAACCGTCAGGTGCAAGTGGGTTTTCAAAGAGAAAACTGACATGGATGGCAATGTAAATGTCTTCAAGGCACAACTGGTTGTAAAAGATTTTAATCAAACTCATGGTGTGGACTATGATGAGACCTTTTCCCCAATAGCAATGGCCAAATCAATCAGAATCCTCTTTGCTATTGCAGCATATTATGACTATGAAATATGGCAGATGGACGTCAAGACAGCCTTCCTTAATGGAAAGCTCCCTGAGGATGTGTACATGACACAACCTGAAGGGTTTGTGCGTTCCGAGGACTCTGGTAAAGTGTGCAAGCTTCAAAAGTCCATTTATGGACTAAAGCAAGCCTCTCGGAGTTGGAATCATCATTTTGATGAAGTAATCAAAGAGTTTGGATTTCTTCAAAACATTGATGAACCTTGTGTGTACAAGAAGGTTAGTGGGAGCACAGTTGTGTTTTTGGTACTCTATGTCGATGACATCCTACTTATTGGGAATGACATTCCTACCTTGCAGATTGTCAAGTCTGGGTTAGGAAAGTCTTTCTCGATGAAAGACTTGGGTGAAGCCACCTACATCCTAGGAATCGGGATCTATAGAGATAGATCTAAAAGACTTCTAGGACTCAGTCAGAGTACATACATAGACAAAATACTGCATAGGTTCAGTATGCACGAATCAAAGAGGGGTTTCATACCCATGTCTCATGGTACTCACCTCAGCAAAGATCTATGTCCTAGTACATCTGATCAGCGAGGTCGCATGAGTAAGGTTCCATATGCCTCGGCCATAGGATCTATCATGTACGCCATGTTATGTACTCAACCGGATGTCTCGTTTGCCTTAAGTATGACTAGCAGATACCAACAGGACCCTGGTGAGGGCCATTGGACTGCTGTCAAGAATATCCTTAAGTACTTAAGAAGGACTAAGGACTTATTCTTGGTCTATGGTGGATTGGAAAATGAGCTCTGTGTAACTGGTTACACAGATGCGAGTTTCCAAACTGACCAGGACGACCAAAAATCGCAGTCTGGATACATATTCCTCCTCAATAATGGAGCAGTAAGCTGGAAGATCTCTAAGCAGGGCACTGTAGCAGATTCTGCAACGGAAGCTGAGTATATAGCAGCATCTGATACAGCTAAGGAAGCCGTTTGGATCAGGAAGTTCATCACAGAACTAGGGGTGATACCTACCATCTCAGATCCAATAACTTTGCTCTGTGACAATAGCGGTGCTATTGCACAGGCCAAAGAGCCTAGGTCACATCAAAGGACCAAGCATATACTCAGGCGATTTCATCTCATCAGAGAAATCAACGATAGAGGTGATATAAAAATATGTAAAGTAGCAAGAGAAGATAATGTTGCTGATCCTCTAACAAAGCCGCTTGTGCAAGCAAAGCATGAGCGTCATGTTAGGTCAATGGGAATTAGTCAAATTAATGATTGTACCTAGTGCAAGTGGGAGGTTGTTGGAAATCGTGCCCTAGGAGCCAATCATTGTCTTATGAACATTATTGATTTATGAATTTATTAATTAAGTTATCATATTATTTGCATGTTTATTATGATAACCATCCTTGGATAATTCATGATATTATCCTAAATGTCCCTGGTCGATCATCTATGCGGGAGCACAGATGAAATATGACCAGTATGACTTTGAAGATGTATAGAGATATAAATCAAAGTCATAAGCACATGTAAGAGTACAAGGTGCTGGACCGACCCGCTATGAGAGAACTGCATGGGTAATGTTATAAGCTTCTCTCATATACAAACCATGTCAATATGCCCTTTGACCTGAGATCATCATGGATTCCTATATGACAAAACGCTCAGGTTTGACCTAGTCAAAAGTCACTTTTGACCGAGTGATCATAAAGACTATGTTCGGCCTTAGTGGTTTTTCATGCGGAGGAATGTGAATGGTCAAGATGGAATTTGTCCCTCACATTCGTGGAGAGATATTACTGGGCCCCTCGATGAGTGAGTCTAAGAAATGTATGGCCATACTGTAATGGAAAGGTAGTTCCATTTCTATAGTCAGACTACTCAGGGATCGAGAAAGTAACGGTCGGGAATAGGAGGATGACATTATCCATGCCTTATCCATGACCAAAATATCGCGTGACAGAAGGGACATGATATGGTTGTATAAAAGGTTACATCGTTTATCGATCCTCATATGATTTGGGTAGCCGTTATGTCTTACTAGAGACCGCTTGCGACTTGTGGGCTAGTATAGCAAATGGCCCACTGCCAACTTCATATGGGCCTACAGGGTCGCACACAAAATAGCCCAACACGAGCTATGATGTCGAGATTCATTGAATCTAAGATATGTCCAGATTCAATGAATGATCCAGGTGAATGTATATATATTTATTTATATTTATATTCGTATATATATAAATTCGTATATATATATATATATATTATATATGAGATATATGAGATTTAATTTATAAGGATAAATTAAATCCCTATCACGTTTGAATTCGAAATTCAAATTGATAGGATATCTCATATAAGAGATATTTATAAGATTTAATTTATAAGGATAAATTAAATCTCTATCACGTTTGAATTCGAAATTCAAATTGATAGGATATCTCATATAAGAGATATTTATAAGATTTAATTTATAAGGATAAATTAAATCTCTATCACGTTTGAATTCGAAATTCAAATTGATAGGATATCTCATATAAGAGATATTTATAAGATTTAATTTTAAGGATAAATTGAATCCCTATCATGTTTGAATTTGAAATTCAAATTGATAGGATATCTCAAATTTGTTTTATGAGAATAAATCAAATATAGTTCAGTCTCATCTTTATTTAAAGTTAAATAAATAGGTAATTAAATCTGTGGGACGGATTTAATATTATTTATTTAATTAGTTTCTTATAAAATTATACGATATATGATATTGTATTATTTTCAGAATTAATATAAGATTAACTCCTAAAATCCTTTTCGGTTAGGGAAAACGCAGAGCATCCTATATATCTAATATTAGGAGCTACGTTTTGAGATAGACACACATATAGAACACAGAAAGGCCGAAGGGGACTCTGCAAAAGGTTTGCAGATAAGAAACTGCTGAAATAGAGACGGAGAGGACGAACTCTTGAGAAAGCCCTGGAGGGACAAGAGACGCTAGCACATCGTTCGTGGTTGAAAAGCTGTTCGTGTGGATACCAGTAGAGGAAGCCGACCTGAGTCGTCGACTTCTTGTGATCAGAAAGGGAGCACGAGCCGCAGAGAGAAGCTGTGAACATCGTGACCGAAAGCTGTGAACGTCGTGACCGAAAGCTGTGGAAGTCGCTGAGACACACTGAGGGTAATGCTTCTTCCCACTTGACTTAAACACATACGGTAGATCCTGGCAAGGAATGAAAAATTTTTCAGATAATTTCTACTGCGTGTCTTTCAATTCCTTACAAAAAATGATATCCATATCAAATGATTAGCCAATTGATACAGTTTATTCGCCAAAATTTACTGTTCATTTGGTTAAAAATCCTGGAAACAGATTCTGGTCTCTTACTTTGGAAAATCAGTTCTCTTTGTACAGACATCCAAATAAAGCATTCTTGGTGTCAAAATGAAGCTTGGCATGTCATCTAAATGTCTATAAAATTTCATACATTTATTCTATCATTTACTTTTTTTTATTACATCATGACCGTCATTGCTTACATTAGTCATACAAAAACATTCACATAACATACATATTACCCAATCCCTAGCTTTTCTTCATGCTTCATCTGAAAGGAATTGGAAGACACGCATCGGAAATTAATTAAAAAAATTTCCATTCCTTGCCAGGATCTACCGTATGTGTTTAAGTCAAGTGGAAAGAAGCATTACCCTCAGTGTTTCTCAGCAACTTCTACAGCTTCTCTCCGCGGCTGGTGATATTTTTTCGATCGCAAGAAGATGTCCACAGCTTCTCTATATGGCTCGTGCTCTCTTTCTGATCGCAAGAAGTTGACGCCATAGGTCGGCTTCCTCTACTGGTATCCACACGAACAGTATTCCAACCACAAACGACGTGCTAGCGTCTCCTGTTCCTCTAAGGCTCTCTCAACAATTCGTCCTCTCCGTCTCTACATCAGCAGTTTCTTATTTGCAAAACTTTTGCTAATTCCCTTCGGCCTTTTGTGTTATGTGTTGTTCAAAAAACATAGCTCCTAAAATCAGATATATAGGATGCTCTGTGTTTTTCTCAACCGAATTGGATTTTGGAATTAATCTATATTAATTTTGAAATTAATACAATATCATATATTGTATGATTTGATAAGAAATTAATTAAATAAATAATGTCTATATTAAATCCATCCCACATATTTAATTCACCTATTTATTTAATTTAAAATAAAGATAAGACGGGACTATATTTGATTTATTCTCATAAATCAAATTTGAGATATCGTGTCAATTTGAATTTCAAATTCACACGTGATAGATATTTAATTTATCCTTATAAATTAAATCTTGTAAATATCTCTTATATGAGATATTCTATCAATTTGAATTTCAAATTCAAACGTGATAAAGATTTAATTTATCCTTATAAATTAAATCTTATAAATATCTCTTATATGAGATATCCTATCAATTTGAATTTCAAATTCAAACATGATAGAGATTTAATTTATCCTTATAAATTAATCCTATATATTCCTTATATATAATGTATATATACGAATTTATATATATATACGAATATAAATATAAATAAATATATACATAAACCTTGGATCATTCATTGAATCTGGACACGTCTTAGATTCAATGAATCTGGACATCATAGCTCGTGTTGGGCTATTTTGTGTATGACCCTGTAGGCCCATATGAAGTTCACAGTGGACCATTTTCTATACTGGCCCACAAGTCGCAAGCGGTCTCTAACAAGACATAACGACTACCCAAATCATATGAGGATCGATAAACGATGTAACCTTGTATACAACCATATCATGTCCCTTCTATCACGTGATATTTTGGTCATGGATGAGGCATGGATAATGTCATCCTCATATTCTTGACCGTTACTTTCTCGATCCCTGAGTAGTCTAACTATATAAATGGAACTACCTTTCCATTACAGTATGGCCATACATTTCTCAGACTCACTCATCGAGGGCCCCAGTAATATCTCTCTACGAATGTGAGGGATAAATTCTATCTTGACCATTCACATTCCTCCGCATGAAAAACCACTAAGCCCGAACATAGTCTTTATGATCACTCAGTCAAAAGTGACTTTTGACTAGGTCAAAGTTGAGCGTTTGTCATGTAGGAATCCATGATGATCTCAGGTCCAAGGTCATAGTGATATGGTTTGTATATGAGAGAAGCTTATGACGTAACCCATGCAGCTCTCTCATAGCGGGTCGGTCCAACACCTTGTACTCTTACATGTGCCTATGACTTTGATTTATATCTCTATACATCTTCAAAGTCATACTGGCCTTATTTCATCTCTGCTCCCACATAGATGACCGACCTGGGATATTTAGGATAAGATCATGAATTATCTAAGGATGGTCATCACAATAAACATGTAAATAATATGATAACACAATTAATAAATTCATAAATCAATGATGTTCATAAGACAATGATTGGCCCCTAGGGCACATTTTCCTACATCATCATCCTCTTTCATCATTCATAAACCTGTGGGATTGGGATTACATGGAAAGGGATGAGATTTTGGGGGAAATCTCAGTAGCAAACGGTACTAAACAATGCATGCATTAATATAAATACTTGTACTTGCTTGTGAAAGTGTTACTACTGTGTCATGTGCATGCTTCCATATTACATATGAAATACAATTGGCTAAAGTAAACATATAAATAGAGCTTCATACATAAGTACATAGGCAACACAATTCAATCAAGCCATAGCACAATCAAGCATAACATTCAATGCATACAAGTTTAGGATAAGTTTACTACCTTGAACACTTGACTTTCTTTCACCTTAACTTGCTTCTTTCTTCTCACTTTCCTTGAACATGTGGCTGCCTTTCTTCGATCATACCAATAAATTCCTAACATCACATAATCATTCATCCATTACAATCTAACTTCCTTAAGTATTAAACTCACTTTAACTAACATAACTTCTTCTTGAACATTAATCTCATTAACTTTCCTTAATCTTAACCAATGGACTTGGTCTTTGAATCAATTGATGCCTTGACTTTAACCTACACAATTTCATCTTTTGAATCTATTTATGAGCTTATAATCATGAAATTCTAGCTCCTTCATCACATGCTGTACAGAACTGAAACTGCACTGAATTTTTTCAAAAATTCTCGTTTTGATTCCAATGCTTCCCATACTTGTTTCTCTACTTTATCCCACACAACTTTTCATTTTAAAACCATTGGAAGCATCAAAATCATGAAATTTCAATCACTGTTCATGTGAGTGAACAGTAATAGAGAAGGATTTCAAAAGCTATAATCTTGGAATTTCAATGTTTTCAAGGTTCAAAACCTTTCCAATCCTACATAAAATCATCATATAAACTCAATGGAAGCATTAAATCATTCAAACTCCACTTCCTTCCCTCATGAACAGTGAAAACCAAACAGGTTCCATTAAGGCAAAATCAAGAATATCAACTTGATTCAACAACCAATCTCTTAATTAGCTTGTTTAAGCTTCAATCATATGTTTCTAACTTTAATTCCTTCGTTCCCCTTTCATCTAAGGTCTTTGGGCAGCACAATCCCTTAGAGAAAACTCAACTTTTTTCCCATGAAAACCCTAAGTTCAAGCTCCCAAATCAAAGGAAAATAAGCTAGGAGAGATTGCTTACCTTTAATCTCTAGCTTGCTTGAACTTTGGTACCTTGAATCTTCTTTGTCTTGGCTTGAGTTTTCATTTTGCAAGAGTTTCCCCAAGGGTCCATGAAGCCACGGTTTTGATGTAGAATGAGGGGGTATTTATAGCCAAAATCCAAGAAAAATGAATGGCCAAGATTGATTTGGTTACTATTTGATCTAAAGGCCCACATTTAATCTTGGATTTTAGTTTTTCATAAAAGAATAATTATGACATCATGTGGGACAGCTCATGAGACACCTCATGGGGGCATGTGGCATGATCATAGTGTAAGGAAGCTTTTGGAAAAATTCCAGTCCAATCCGGTACCGATTAGAGTAGTTTCACAACAACTGGACTGTTTTCTATTTTGAATTTTTTTATAATATTCCAGGATATGTATTCTATCATAGAAATCAATATCTAGGATTCTTTTATTATTAACATGATTATACTGAGTATTTATTTTCCATCCATTCCTTGGAAAATGACCAAAATACCTTTGGTGTCCTTTCTTACACTGTATTGACCCTAAGGGCATAATTGTCATTTCACCCCTCTTTGTACTGCCTTATGGCATATACTGGCTCTAGCTAATCATATTTATACTATGTTCCATGTTTTTGGCCTATCCAGAATGACCAAAATGACCTCCATCCATCACTGGTACAATATGGGTATCTAGGGGCATTTTCATAATTTCACACTTTTCCTGTACTTCTCTGGACTCTGGCCCACATAACTGTCTCACTACTTTATTGGGCTCATTATGGAACCATTTGGGCCTTGGTATGGGCTCATTACCCTAATTACCTTTATGGCACAAATCCCAATAAATCTCACATGATCTTTATCGGGTATTTTATTTCACCATAAAATCCCGTAAGGCTTCTACAAGATTCCTTTTCTGACTCTATCAATTTTATAAATTCTTATATTAAATATGGGAATTTCCTATAATTCCCATCTGATTCTTATACCTGAAGAATACTGTAATAATTCTTCTGACTTCATAAATTTATATCAATTAATCGGGACCTCAAATCAAAATTATGTGTTACGTTAAACTGACCGAAATAATTTGGTCCGTATACTGGTAAAATTTGAGTCTGATATGATTTCAGGCATTTTTGGCCTGTTTTGGATCAACTTTTCCATAATTACATTTAGGTCCCTAAACTTTTGAATAATTACACTTAGGCCCCTGAACTTTTGGCTATTTGCATTTTTGCCTCTTAACTTTTAAAAATTACACTTACGGGCCCAACTTTTGTTTCTACTTTTACTTTTTGCCTTTAACCTTCTCTACTTTT
The DNA here is from genome assembly GCA_037074615.1 of Leucaena leucocephala. Taxonomy (NCBI): domain Eukaryota; kingdom Viridiplantae; phylum Streptophyta; class Magnoliopsida; order Fabales; family Fabaceae; genus Leucaena; species Leucaena leucocephala. The sequence goes on along the minus strand of CM073515.1, from coordinate 16,668,014 downwards.
TATTTTAGTCCTTCTCTTCCTTAAAGAATCATCTAACCTTTATTATTTCTTATGATATTCGTCATAATCCTTTCCAAACCTCTTTCCACTATTAGTACTATACAGATAGGGAAAAATTTGGATATGACAAGTGTTGCTATGAAAGTATGGTGTAACCTCAAGTTTGAGGTGGTTCTCAATTAACCGTTCAAATTGAGGTTGTAAAGGCTACCAAGAGCCTATTGTAATCTTGGTAAATAGTGGATCAAAAAATCTTAGTGGAAAGCTGAGGGCTAGAAGTAGATCAAGGAACTATCTTCTTTTTCTGCTTAAACTCTTTGATTTCTAGTAACTTATGTCAATTTCAAATCAAAGTTTTTCATACTATGTTGTTTCATTCTTCAGATCTCCAAAAAAATTTCAAAAGTTTTTAAAAGTCATCAATCACCCAATTTACCCCTATTGGGTATTTAGCCTATCTACCTAAATCCAACATTTAGTATTAGAGCAGGTGACTTGTTTAAAGGACCGAACAATCTCAAGGGCAAAGATCATGGCTGGATGTGTTAGTGAAATGCTTTCAAAAGGTTTTGATTTTACCGTTCCTCCTGTTTTAAAAAATTCTGAGTTTTTGTATCGGAAAGGTCGAATGACCATAGTTTTAAAACTCTTGATTTTAATATGAGGAAAATCCTTTTAGATGAATTTGATTTTAAACCGAAAAAAGCTTAGAATGATTGTGAAAAGAATTTATTGTTACTGAATCTAAGAGCAATGAAAATTTTATATATTGTTTCTAAAAAAATTATTTGAGAATTAAGCATTGCTCTAATGTTAAAGATATTTTAGCACTCTTGATTATATTTATTCCTCTAACAATCAAATTGACATTGTTGGCAGTTCATCAAATCAGAAAATGATTTATCTATAGATGATGAACAAATGGAAGCAGAGAGATTTAAAGGAGAAATCTAAACTGACTTACATGAATATGTCAATTTAGAACAACAAGAGGAAGAAGAGAATCAAGAAGATCTCAGTACACATAAATTTGATAGATTATCATCTTGAGATTAAAATACCTCAGTGGTAAAGAATTTCAAATCTTCTGGAGAACTTGTAGAAAATAATTTCAAAAATTTTCATGATATAATTTTTCAACCAATCATTGATTCTATTTTGAAAAGTAAAAATGTTTTATATTCCAATAATGTTATTGGAATTCATAAGAGAGAGAAAGTTTGCACAATGATTTTAAACTTCCTCCACTCAACCAACACAGTACTTGCAAGTATGTCTATAAGGGGTATCATCCTGTTATTTGCAATTATTGTGGTAAACAATGTCATATTTCTCACACATGTCATTTGAGAAGTAATTCAAATGTGAGAAATAAATTTATCTAGGTTCCTAAAGGACAATCAAAGTCTAAAACTAATGATCAATAACCCAATGTTAAATAGGTACTAAAGTGTCTTTCCAGTGTGCCAAAGGTGCAGAATAACCTTAAGAAGAATGGACACTGTACAAGGAGAACTGGGCTTGTAACACCTTACTTTCATACATCTTAGGGACTATTTAGTAGCATTTAGAACCACTTACATGACCTTTGAAGTCTTTTAACTAAAATTGGAATTTCACTTTTCATAGGTAACTGTTCATATGGAATATCTAGATTCGGCGACGAACTTCAAAAATTATAATTAATTTTAGAAAATTTGAAATGAAATAGTTCAAAAATATACACGAAGCTAACATCTTGAACTTTAAAGAAAAATATTTTCTCAGACCAATTGACCAGTCAACTAAGTCAACTCTGACATCAAAGTTTACTGTTCATTTTGATAGATTTTCTGTAAACAGATTCTAGTCCTTGACCTTATCAAAATGTAGCTTGACATGTTAAGTAAATGTCTGTAAAATTTTATACATTTATTCTATTATTTACTATTTTTATAAATAGCCACTACTGTACTGCTTTGAAGCATACATGGTATATTACAACCTTAAATACAATTATAACAATTTCATATTCCATCACACTATCCAATCCTTAACTTATCTTTATGCTTCCTCATCTTCTTTCATCATTCATGAACCTTCTGGGATTGAGATTACATGGAAGGGGTGAGATTTCTAGGTAAATCTCAATAGTAAATGATACTAAACAATATATGCATCAATATAAATACTTGTGCTTGCTTGTAAAAGTGTTAATATTGTGTAATATGCATGCTTCCATATAACATATGAAATACAATTAGCCAAAGTAATTATAGAAGCAGAGCTTCAATCATACACACATATGTAACACAATTTAACATAGCCATAGTACAACCAAGCATAACATCTAATACATACAAGTTTAGGATAATTTACTACTTTATTGCTTTACTTTCTTTTATTCTTTTCCTTATCCTCTTTCTTTGCCAAGTGAAATCCTTCTTGAGTCCACAAAAAAAGACTAAACATCACATATTCATTCATTATAATCCATTTCAATTGGAATATAACAGCATTGAACTTAGCTTAATCAATTAACCCCTATCTTTCTTAATTTGTGGTTAATTGTCTTGTCCTTTGAATTAATTTGTGCCTTCACTTTACCCTACACAATTTACCCTTTTCAATCTATTTATGAGCTTAGAATCATGAAATTCTAGTCACTATTCATGCATGTGAATAGTAACAAAGAAGTCCTTACAAATTATTACTTCCAATTTCAATACTTCCAAGGTTCCAAACCTATTCAATCATACATAAAATCATCATATAAATTCAATGGAAGCTTTAGAACATTAAATTTCAAACTCCTCCTTTCAGTTTTACCCTTGGTTGAAAGGCCTCAATAAAGAACAAAGTCAAGAACACAATTTAATTCAATAACCAACTATCAATTTTAACTTAACTAAGTATCTTTTACATAGTTCTAACTTTAACTTCTTCTTTCATCTAGGATTTTGATAGCATATATACACTAGAGAATTTCCATTTCTCTTCCATAAAACCTCAAGTTCAAGCCTCCAAACTCAAGGAAAAAAGTTAGGATAGATTGATTACCTTAATCCCTATCTAGCTTGAAGTTTGGTGCCTTATATCTCCTCTCTTCTTGCTTGAGTTTCCACTTGAGAAGCACCTCCCCAAGGCCTGCCAACTTGGCACAAAGTGAAGAAAGGGAGGGGTATTTATAGACTTAAGAGGTGGTGGATAGATGGCTAGGATTAATTCAAGGACTATTTGATCCATTGGCTCGTATTCACTCTTGAAATTTGGCTTGCCCACTAAGCTTTCATGACATCATCAATGACATCATCAAGGGGCACCTAATACACCATGTGGCAATAATCAAAAGGAAGAAGAGTCTAGAAAAATTCTACTCTAATTTGGTACCAACATAATCTAATCCTAAAAATCAGATTATTTTCTAAATCTCATTTTTTTTGAGGTTCCATAATATATTTTCTGATCTTAAATCTAGTATTTGGATTTTTCCCACCATTGATATCCTTGGACTGGGTCTAAACTTAATTATGATCCATTGGCAAATTACCAAAATGCCCTTGGTTCTTCATTATTTACTTTAATAATGGCATTTTCATAATTTTATATTTTTCAGGGTCTTTATTAGCACTAGCCCATATACCTATATGAAAATATCATTAGGCCTATGAAGCACCATTTTGGGACTTTTACTTGGTTCGCTGACTTCATAGGCTTAACTCCTAAGAAATTCCATAAAAAATCATTTATTGGGTGTTTATTCTACTAACAATTATACATAACTCATTTTTTAGTTCTATTAGTTTCATAAATTCTCATATTAATTATGGGAATTTCCTGCAAAATTTCATCTGATTAGGCAATCTGTAAGGTCTTGCCTTTTTGCACCATGGAAGCTTTAGGGTTTTAACTTTCGTCGTTCTTCTTTATACCTTTGTCTAATCATTATCTTTCCTTTCTATTTATCATCATAAATCCATCCAAACCTCTTTCCTCTATCAGTCTTATATAGATATTTCACCCATTAAAATAAATGTTGTCCTCAAAATTTAATTAGCACTTTAGTCAAACTATCTTGGATATATGTCCTCTTTATATCTTTTTCTGCTTTATGACTATGGCTTAAGGTATCTATCTACTCATACTTATGGACAACTCACTATACTGAACTTGTAAGTAGTGTCCATTTTATTCATATTGAACCCTCTTAAACTTTACTATACTCTGGGGTTTCTGTCAACCATTGATCATGTTTTTTATTGCATATCTCTTATTACTTATCTTAGTATCTAGCGGAGTTTTCTTAATATTCGTAAAGCTTCACTTCTTTTCATATCACCATACACCTTTTCCTTAGAAATTCTATCATCCTACTAATTGCTCTTATCGTCTTTATAATTCATCACAGTACAGAGAGAAGACTAATGCAATTATTCTTTCTTTACTTTATTTCTAAGTAGAAGCTTGTACTCTAACATGTGTAATACCTTGCCAAAGTATTGCAGGTATATGAACCTGCTTATGAATGCATAGCTCTAACATTGGAGCTTAAGCATTTTTTTCCTTTATTATGCACAGCTCTAACATCCGGAGCTTTAGCATATTTTCATAAATATAACATAGTGCCTAGCATTTAATATAAGGGGTGTAAGCTCTTACTCACTACTACCTTACTATCATTTTATTGAATAATTTTATCCCTCCTAGAGGGAACCTCTCTATCTATTTACAAAGTTAGCTATAAAGCTACTTCTTACTATACCTATCAATACACATTTCTCATTATGTATCACATTACCTGCTTCTCACACCGTATAATGGCATATCTTGTAGTATCTGGTTGTATCATGGTATATCTTACCTTATCATGACATAGCTCACCTTATCATAACATATATGTTTCTCACTTCACAATTCCTCTAATTGGAACTAGTACAAGTACTTTTAGTATCCCTTACTCTACTTTTCACTAGGTACTTATGCCAATTAACACTATTTCCTTAGTGCACTATAACATCTTTCTAACTTTATGACTCAATATTATACTTCCCAGTGGGTCACCCATCACTGGATTTCTCTAGCATGAGCACCTTTCATTTAAGCGTGCTACTGGATTAGGGTTAGGTTACTTTTTATATGGCTATAAGCCCTATCATACTCTTTCTCCTATATTTATGTTCTAAATTTACTTTGACTTAGACCCTCTTCTTTGGGTCTCTCTGGCCTTTTAATTTCGTTATCCTCATATGAAATATCTATCTACTCCTATTTCTCTGTTCTCAAAACATATGGGTTATCTTCTCTATTCCTCAGGCATACTTCTACTAAACTTTAAATATCAGTACACAGACTTGAACTTGGACTCCATCTTTGTTTAAGAGAAATTAAGTTCAGTTTGTATATAATAGAGACTATTTGGGAAAAATCATTATAAATACTTTATCTAAATGAGTTAATTAACTCGGAAAGCTTCCTTAGATACTGCATTATACTCATATCTTTATGGCTCATTACTTTCCTTAGGCTAGGTTTACTGTGACCATGGGATTTAATTGCGATCTACAATAGGCCTTTTCAGGATCTAACTACAACTCTGGATCCATGTTAACTACGATCCCCTAGAATCCTTTGTGACTCTATTATACCTTATCATCATCTCTGGAAGATCTTAAAACCAATAGACCAAGTTATAAGGTTAACCACTTTCACTTGTTGCTAACTCAATTAATAACGTTTTTTAAGAAATACATCTAGTAGCCTATATTATTTACAAAGACTTTACTTATTTCCTCTCTTACTCAGGAGTTCTATCTCATCTTTGTTACTTTATTGTGGTTTACCATGGCTTAACCATCTGCCATTGCTTTCTGTTGCTATGGCTATATCATAACATCTCATCTTAATATGTGCTCTAATTGTAAGCAATCTATATCTAAATTCTGCTCCTATCTGAAGAGCAATCTGTGTCAGATCTAACTATTATCTGAAGAGTGATCTAAACTCATTTGAATCTAGCTCTATCTGAGAGTCATCTATTTTAGATCCAACTCCTATCTAAAGAGTGATTTAAAAACAATCTCTTTACTGTTATATGTTGCTCTTTCTATATTATATTTCTTTTGATACAGTTATCACACTACCATTCTCTTGGTACTTGCTATAACCAACATAAGAAAGGCCCTAAGTACTACATTCACAAGTCTGTAAAAATACTTGAGTAACTACTAAGGTTAGTTAGATTGTCATTATCTGATCCTTCAAAATATAGATTATACCTGATAATGTAGTATAAGGCATAACCCTATCATTCTTCTCAAGGAGCCTTTTTTTGGAATCTTAGCAAATTGGTAAACGAAGTCATTGAACACTTGAGTAAACGCATAGGTTTTGGTTTAATCAAATGTTAGTGTAATAAAATAATGGTGCAATAAAGTAGCTATCTTTTATTTATTTGATAAATATGAAAGTAGTGATGAATATAAGATAAATATGATGAAGACACCTCTTGATGATGAAAACAAAGTTCTCCTTGCTCTTAATTTGATATGGGAGTTTTGAAATCACTAAGTCTTAAATAAAATCTCAATCAATCTATTGAGTCCATTGCATTAATGGTTCTTAAACAACTCCTTTGATCAAAGCTAGCATAAAAACTTCTTAATGAACTGTTAAGAACCATTTAGTTTGTAATTAAAGCAGATAATGATAATGCCCTTAAATAGTCATTAATCAACAACCATAGACTGCGAGCAATCGTATTAAACCCCAACAATCATTGATAATTATCCAACTAACCAAAAATCAAAACTAAAATATTGATATTAATATTAACAATCACATCATCCAATGTCAATTACAAATATCTAATATGTGAACAATCAATCGACATTTAATCCCTATTCATACATTAAAATCCTTAAATCTATAAATCTAAAAAATGAATTAGGCGCAGATTAAGATAGAAAGCTCCCTAGTGCAGTCTATAATCTCAAACTATGTTGTCATCAACAAGAGGCAAAGAAACATAACCTCTCATTGCTTCTATCATGCCGCTATCACGATATGAGGTTGATACCATGAGAATCACAGAAAAGGATAATGGAAAGGTAATGAGAAGAGTGGTAGAAATAGATTAATCGGTGTAAAAATGGAGAAAGGTGTAGAAATGTGAAGAAAAATAGAAGATTTGGTTGAAAGTTGAATAGAGAAGTTGAGAGATTGAGAATAGACTGTTCTTGGCCAAATCTAGCAGCAAAAATACTCTCCCCTCATTGGTTGCTAACCTCCTTCTTTTAATTTTAGAATGACCTAGTAAAAAATGTGCAGATTCACTAACTATCTCTTTTCATCACGGCCAGATCCATATTTTGGCCATGACTCTTAAACACAGAAAAGCCTTCTCAGAAGAAATGAGGTCAGCCTGTGGACACTTAGGTCGAGACTAAAGATCACAGAAGCTTGTTTCCTCAATTTGGCCCTCTTTGACTCGTGATTTCTTATTTGCTCCACTTTGAGTCCTTGATTCTCCTCCAAAATAACTACAATTCAAAATCAAAGCTCACTATAAAAGCCTAACTAATTAAAGAACAACATATATGCAGTTTGAAATAGTTAATTTACCATTTTACCCTTTAATCAGCATATTGCCATGCACAATTATGTATTACCATAAAAGCACAATTATAGGCATAAATTGAATGATAAAATTGTCACAAAACCCTTAAAAATGTCTAAGAAACCATATACAATTTATATCTTATAAGTACCCCAGTCATACTATAATTGATTGTCATACTTTAACTGACTGTCCCACTCATTGAGACTATCTATCATCCTGGGTACATTACTATTGCTTTATCATTACCAAGTTAAATTATCTAATTGCATGTCTCTAGTATGGGAGAAACATATTCTCATATTGTATCATCTACCCTATACGTACTGTGAAATGGGAGTATTCATTCATCATAGCATACTCAATATGCATAATATACAAGGAGATATAATCATTTAAACATACTCTAACATGCATGTCATCATATGACAACAACAAGGAGATATAACTATTCATTATAACTTATGGCAACATAAGCTATATCATATGCACACTACAATTAAACAACTAACTAGAGAAATTTTAAAGCATTATGTTCTTTTATCACATTATTTAGGAACTTGAGATAACTACTTATCTAACTTAGGCTACCATATTATCCTCTTACTAGAGTATAGACTTAACCTTTTATTACTCTGTTTTAAATAGGTGAGTCTCTTTATCTTTTAAACTGGGCTAGCTTTCTCTATCATAACCTTTTTCTAATCTTGTATATATCAATAGCTCTATTGAACTTCTGTAACTACATGAGAAAAATTCTTTCTTTGTAACATGGAATTCAATCCGTTAATTTACTTCTCATTCATTCAACTCTCACATTCATGTGGATAAACTCAGCTAAGTAATCATCAAAGGGTTCCTCTTTCCCTGCTTTAATGGTTAACCTCACACTTATCTCTATCTAACTAAGAAGAAAATTTCTCGTAAAACTATTCGAGAAAACTTCTCAAGTGAGTAGATCAATCTCCGTCTCTATAGAGTAACTTCTATATCTCTTAACTTATTATGTCTATATATCAGTCCTAGTCTGTTCTTGACTAGACTGTGGTTCCTTTCTCATCTTTTTCTTGATCTTAGAAAACTTGAGTCACATGGATTTCATTTATCATCTACTACTATTAATTCTACTCTCTAGGGTACTCTACCCTAGGTGTTCTAGGTTATTGTTGCTTCACGATGGGGTTTCTCTTTTTCATAAATATTAGATCTCTATCTATTAACTATCACATCTCTAACCTTAAGCCATATGCTAGGCTCATTCCTAGACAAGTCTCAATCTAACTTTTGATTATTCTATTCAGTAAAGACTAGCTGAACAAAATCTTTCATAATGTAAATCTACTCCTGGTTAACACAAGGAGGATCTACCTCTAAACATATTCTTAAACTAATCTTCTATATTTTTATACCTCGTATCATCTACCTTGTGGATACCTAATGGACATCCTTATCAACTAGAGGTTAGCACCTTCATTCTTGTTGTTACCATAATATATGGTCTCTGTGTATCCCAATCATGACTTGAGTGTTGGCTAGTCATGACTCACTTTGTCTGTGAACTTTCATCGTGACCATCTTAACTTGTCAAGACCAAATAACTCTATGTTCTTCCTTCACCACCAAAGGCCTTCTCTCGTCACAACCTTAACTCCTATGTTCATATTAGTCATGACCTAGGACCTAACTCATCACAACCTCACTTATTTATGACTACTAGTTGTGACCTAAACACCTTCACATTGAAACTTGCACATACCTTTCTTTAAACATTCTCTTTGAATATTTTTTATGCAGTCTCTACTTTGTTTAACAACCCTATCTAATGCTAGAAATTTTGCTCTGATACCAAAAATATGACCATACTTGCATATATCTTAGGGACCATTCAATATTATTTAGAACCACTTACATGGCCTTTAAAGTCTAATAACTGTCATTTTAATTACCAAAAGAAACAAAGCTAACTAATAGTAAAATAAAGCTAACATAGATCAATTCACAAGGAACCTAAATGGATGCTAAAGTTCTTAATTAATTCAATGAGCTACAAATTAACAAATTAATCAGATGAATTATGAGATAAGAATTTAAATAACTTCTGAATGAAAATCCTATGCTACTGTTTATTAATTTACGTATTTATGATGATAAAATATATCAATGATAAGTGTGTTCCCATAGAGATTACCTTACCTTCATTATCCATAGAATATTTATAGCTAATTAGTTGAATTAGAATATGTTAGCTAACAATCGCCAGCTAAAATCTCAATTAAAGCTATAACTCACAGACATTAAATAGAGAAATAAGAATCATTCAAATTAAGAGATAAAAGAAGATGAATTAAATAGATACAACTGTACTCTGTTATAAAATTGCTCTAATCAACTATAGCCATGTCCAACTCGGTCTAAGGATGGGAATCAATTAAAGTATCAATTATATAGAAATAGGAAATTTAACTCGATTCCCTACTCATTAATCATCTCCTAACTCTAATTGTATCAGTAATACTAGAATTAACTATATCAACTCAATACAATTAAATATGAATTAAAGACACAATGAACTCCCTGTTTTAGATTAAGGATTATGATTCAACATCATCTCTAAGAAAGTACAACAACTCTAGCCTTCCAATGCTGTCAAGACTCAACAGTAGCAGTAAAACCAGCCACAGTTGTGGTAAGTATAGAAGGAGAATATAAAGATAGAAATAGAATGTTCCTGTAGTTTCCCTACCCAGGATAGAGCAAAAATACATATGAGGAGAGATAAATAGTGTCAGGAAAGAGATGGAGTAGATCTGGATGGAAGTTGTGGAATCCTCACGTATGGCGTATGGGAGAGAGATTAGGATAGAGGAGTGAGACTGATAAAGATGTGTGAAAATGTGATCCCCTCTTACAGATAGAGTGTGATGATTTATACAGGATAAGTGTGAAATGGGTGATATGGTATGAATAGAGTGAATGATAGCTAGAATGAATGTGTGATGCTACATGTGTCATATGTATGATAGCATATGCATGAATCTGTTAGCTTTCCCCTGTATGTGATTTCTGTTGTAGCACATGTGTGATCTCTACTTGCTTCTGTCATCAGTTCCTTAATTCTAGCAAATGATTAATCTGTTTACTTTTTCCCTCAGCATATGTTTAAATCTCCTTTTGTCCAGCTATCAATTAACCTCCACATAATCTGTTAATTGGTTACTGCATTCCTTAATGGAAATTTAATAGATTATTTATCTAATTAATCACTAAAATCATATCAATTAATTTCCACTTGTTCTATTTTTATTTTATTTATTAATTTCTCAACATATTGATAAATGGGGATAAAAATCAATAATAAAACTCTCTTTAAACACATTAAAATTGCTATAAATATAAGTTTATCAACTCCCCCACACTTAGCTTTTGCACTTTAGGCAAACTTATGGATTAAAATTAAAATTTAAACACACATGTTTATCAAAATTAGCAATACAGATTCAGCATAAGTACTTGCAATTATCAATCTTCTGCCTTCAATTGGCAATAGTCCAAACTAATCTCATATCAATCAAAGAATCCAATTCATGCAATTAAGTCATAGTAAGCACTAGGTTGAGATTTCCTCACAAGTATAGTGTTTCACTCACTCTCTTATCAAGGTAATTTTCATTCAACCATCTAGCTTAGGCTTCCCATAGGCTTGTAACTATCTTATATCTCTACCACTAAATGCCACAAGGGTTGTTAATCAAAGGGACTTTATTAGGGTTATAATGTTAGAAAGGCTACATGATGAATATAAATGCATGTCAAGGATTAATGAAATACTGCATATGATTTTATTTCTTCAAGCTACTTTAACACTTAATCACAACTTCAACTGTGCAACTGCAAAAAGTATCAGTCATAAGCTAACTTCCTTTTATTCAAGCTGAATATCACATCTTGTCAACTGGTCTAACTATTCTTTCTCTTTTTTCTCTTTTCTTTACTTTTTCTTTGTGCTTTTCTTTTATTTTAACTATTGAACCAGATAACAAATACATTGAAGTTCAGATATTTTACAAGTGGTGCAACTTAATAGTTATTTCACAATTAAAGAATTACTACATCAATAAATATCTTGTACATTATTCATTAATCAAGGATGAAATTTTAAAAGAAAGTTAAGGTCCCAAAGGGTTTAAGCAAATGATTTAATTTTTATGTGTCTACTATTTAGTCTAAAGGATTTTGACAGAAATGCCTTATCATATACACAATTCCAAAGAACTAATATGGTTTTGAATCAAGGATTGAAAAAAGCTATGCAAAGTTATCAAACTAGATGGCAAAAGCATGAGTTTGGGATCTCAAAGGGGAGTTTAAATTACTCTAATTTTCTACATTTTAATTATATTATGATTCTTAGGTCTTCAGATAATTTTATAATTATTGGGAAGTTTTCTAATGATTTATTTATATTTATTAAGGATTATTGTGACTGAATTTTTGCTTGGCATTTGACATTGTTCTTTAATTAACTTTAATTTCTTTTAATTTGATCTGGTTAGACATTGTATTGAGATTATTATGAATATTTAGTGATTTTTCAAGGTGGCTTGAATTATAAGATCATTATGTATCTTGCTGGCTTTAATATTATTTCTATGAATTATGGAGTTATAATTGAGCATTAGTTTTTAATATCTTTAGTCCTATTTTACTATTTTGGTGGCAGTTAGTAGATTGAGACTTTAGAAAATATTTTATGATAATTCAAGGTGGCTGAGTTATTGGATTAAAATCTTAATTATAATTCTTAATTCATTGTTTATAACTCCCATATTTGTTGATACTATGATTGCTTAAGCTATTGAATTGGATGATTGCTTTTATTATTGTTAATCACTTGCATTATCATTCCATTCACTCTTTATTAATTAATTATTTAAATTAAAAATACAAAAATATTTTATTTAAATTTATTTTTAATTCATTGCATTTAGTTGTTAGTTAATCAAAACAAACCCTATTTTCTAGGTTGGATTGCATTGCATTTAGTTACTTAGGAATTCAATTTTATTTTTGACTCCTCAAAGAGAACGACCTAAGGTTGCACTATACGCAATCATTGGTTTAATTTTTGAAGTAAAACCAAGGAGATATCGGATATTAAGGTTGTTTCAAGTGGCGCTGTTGCTGGGGAGCCAAGAAATTGGTTCCCTAGTAACTAAGTGTCAAGTAACATTGATTGAGATTTATTTATTTGTTGAGCCTCTCTTAGTCAGTTTGCACATTTATATATTTTTCATTTGCATCTTCATTTTCATTTTCTTAAAAAATAAAAATTTAGGATATTTTGTTTAGTTTTTCTTTTATTTCAATTTTTTCAGTTGACTGCTACTGTTTATGCCTTGTAGTGATAGGGCTTTACTTTTGATTCCCTTAAATCTTGAAATTGAAAGGTCTATGAAAAAGATTAGAAGAAAGAGGATAATAGAGGGTACAAGTCAAGTTATTGTTGAAGAGGCGCATATTTCAAAAGAGTCGAGTTTGTCTTCTAGTGAACATGTGTTTGTTAGTGATTTTGAATTATAACAAGAAACCATATATGGTGCTAATGGTAATAATGGTTATAATGGACTTAATGGGAATAACAGACATGGTGAGAACAACTTAGGAAATAGTGGTGAGGATAATATAAGCATGAGGGAGATCAATAATTCTAATGTTGATTATGATCCTTATAGTTTTTATACTAATAATGTGAACTTTGAAATTAAAGGACCACTTATTTCTTCCTTACCTAAATTCTATCACTTTACAGGTGATGATCCCCACAAGCAATTGAAGACCATCCATATGGTGTGCTCTTCTATGAAACCACCCATGGCTAATATTAAATATTTATTGAGGAGAGCATTTTAGTTTACTTTAGAAGGCAAGGACAATGAGTGGCTTTACACACTGCCTCAACATTTTACCACATTGACTTGGTGATAAGACACAAATTGTGTATGGTTTCTATGACATTTTTAGGGTCTTATTACAACTTTACCATTAATTTTATGCCTTTATTTGTGCTTTTAAGGTAATACACAGTTATGATTGGCAATGTGCTAATTAAAGGGTAAAATGGTAAATTAACTCTTCTAAATTGCTTAAATATTATTCTCCACTGATTTGGACTTTTATAGTGAGCTTTGGTTTTGAATCGCAGGTATTTTGGAGGAGAACAAGGACTAACGTGAGTAGAAAAGAAATCACAAGACAAAGAAAATCATATCGAGCTTTTGTGCTTTTTAGTCGCGACCAAAGTGTCCAAAGGTTACGACCTAATTTCTTTTGGGAAGTTTCTCTGTGTTTACAGGTCGAGACCAAAACATGGATTTGGTCGCGACTTGTTACATCCTTACTTTTAACCTCAATTATACTCCATTAGAAGTGATTGGAACCAATTACATGATCATTTGCTTTGAAAATATCAATTTCCAAAAGATTTACTTTCCGGTACTGTTCACTGTTACTGTTTATTTGGTAATTCTAGAACATGTACCCTACTTTGAAAATTCATAAGTAATTGTAGAAAAATCAAAATAATGTGGTTCCAATTTCTAATGAAATATATTTTATAAATATTTGAGGGAAAAATATGAAATTGAGGTTATCTTGTTCACATGAAATCAGTTTATTGGTTAAAAATCACTGTTCCTTTGGCAAAATCTGGAAGTTCCAGTTTCTTGGCTTTAACTTTAAAAATTCATTTCTCTTTGGTTACTTATCCAAATGAACTGTGTTACATATGGAATTAAATCTCTAGACGTCCTATTTAATATCACCAAATTTCATAGAAAAATGCGTTCATTTGATATATGAAACCATTGCGTGATCGTCACTGCCTCTCAGCACTTGTTTTATCTCAATTCCAGATCTTACTTGCAACTTTGGAAAATCATAACAATTCGAATATTTATCCAATTAAGGAATTCTTGGTGTCCATTTAAATATATGTATCTTATCTAACTTCACACCAAATTTCATACTAAAACTCGTTGTTTTACATATCAAAATCATCATTACATCACCACGGCCTCACAACAGAGTTACAGAAACATACACCTTGCATGCTAGCATATCATCCCATAGTGTCATGTGAGTCATATAACTTATTATACAAACTTATTCATTAACATTTACTCTCTTCCCTTGAGAGGATCCAGCACCTAAAACATAGTTATGCATGTGGAAGGAATGAGATTTCATGGAAATCCCAATAGCAAGTTACACAAACTATAATATCATGCATGAATAATTGTATGCTTAACATGTTATCATGTGATGGGAGTTACTTCATAATGGTACACAAACTCTAACATGCATATTGTCATGACATAACTTGGAAGGAGTTGCAATCATTCATACTTCATCATAACATGATGACATAAGCTCAAGCTCAACCAAACACCATAATCAACAAGCAAGCAAAACAATTAAACAAACATGAGTTATAGTTAGGTATCCTTGCTACCTCTTAGCTATCTTGGTCAAGACCTTCTTGAAGTGCTTTCCTTCCTTCACAAATGTCAAAACCTAGCCATTACAACATAATATCAAGTTACAACTCAACTTGAAACCAAATCCAAGACTAGGTTTTCACTAGCTCCCTTTCTTTCTCTAATTTATGTTTCCTACTTCCACCTTTCCAAAATAAATTCTCATGGGTCATTTCCACATAATTTTTCATGTAGAATCCAAATATGAACTCAGAATTTCCAAAATCAAAACATACCAATTGCTACAGTGCCAAACCAAAATGCATGCTCTTGTTTTCCAAAACTCCTCATTTTGATTCCAATGCTTCCAATACTTGTTCTCCTACTTTATCCCCACACAATTTTCCATTTTAAACTCATTGGAAGCATCAAAATCATGAAATTCCATCATATGAACAGTATCACATACAGTACCAGCAAGAACACAAAACCCTAAATCCAAACATACTTGAATTCACAAGCTTATACCACTTGATTCTAGCTTGTTTAAGATTGTCTAAACTATCCATAACATAAAACTCATATTTTAACCACATATGAGAAGAACTTACAGCAGCAACCATAAGGTAAATATAGCATGAAAACCCCTTAAAACCATGAGCTAACTTGCTAGAACAAAGCTCAAGATCAAGGGAGATGATTACCTTGCTTGTTACTTCACTTTGGTTGCTTCTTTCTTGGTTGAATGGAAATTTTGCAAGAGTTTCCCTATGGTTCACCATGCATGCCGAATTGTTCTGAATAGGGGGGTATTTATAGAGAAATTTGGGTTGAAATGGATGGCCAAGATTGATTTGGTTACTATTTAATCTAAAGGCTCACATTTAATCTTGGATTTTACTTTTTCTAAAAAGAATAATTATTACATCATGTGGGACAGCTCATGGGACACCTAAGAGGGTTAGGTGGCGTGCTGCCCATGCAAGGAACCTTCTGGAGAAATTCCAGTCCAATCCGGTGCCGATCAGTGCAGTTTCACAACAATCGGACTATGTTATGTTCCTAATTTTTTATAATATACCAGAATATGTATTCTATCCTGAAAATTAATGTCTAGGCTTCTCATATCATTGAAAATGTTAGACTGAGTATTTATCTGCCATCCATCCATTGAAAAATGACCAAAATGCCCTTGGTGTCCTTTCGTGCACTGTACTGATCCTAAGGGCATAATTGTCATTTCACCCCTCTCTGTACTGCCTTATGGCATATACTGGCTCTAATTAATTATATTTATATAATGTACCACATTTTTGGCCTGTCTAGAATGATCAAAATGACCTCCATCTATCACTGGCACAGTATGGGCATCTAGGGGCATTTTCGTAATTTTGTACTTTTCCTGGACTGCTCTGGTCTCTGGCCCACATAAACTGTCCAGTCACCTAAATGGATTCATGATGGCACCATTTGGGCCTCACTATGGGCTTATTGCTTGTATTGCCTTTATGACCTAATTCACACTATAGCTTCCCCGATCCTATTTATCGGGTATTTTATTTTACTATAAAATCCCGTATGGTTTCTACAGGATTCTTTTTTTGACTCTCTCAATTTTATAAATTCATATATTAAATATATGAATTTCCTATAAGGTCTCATCTGATTATGAGATCTGAAAAATATTGTAATAATTCCTTCCAACTTCAAAAATTTATATCAATTAATCGGGACCTCAAACCAAAATTCTGTGTTGCATTAAACTGACCAGAATATTTTTGTCTATCTACTAGTAAAATTTGGGTCTGATCTAATTCTGGGCATTTTTGGCCTGTTTTGGCTCAACTTTTCCATATTTACATTTAGGTCCCTTAACTTTTGAATAATTGCACTTTAGTCCCTGAACTTTTCATTAATTGCATTTAGGTCCCTCCTTTTTCTTCTACTTTCACTTTTCACCTTCAAACTTTTAAATTTTGATTTTGGTCCCTATTCTTTCCTTAGTTATTAATCCTTCCCTTTCCTTTCACAATCTGATACAGTTTATTCCAAGAATCTTATATCTATTGCAGATAAACTGTACATGTACATTAGGTCAAAAAAATTGGGGATATGACACGACTAAAAGAGACAATAGTTTAAGTTATGCGCTTTAGATTAGGTCATGCAGGAATAAAAGGAAGAGGAAGCTGCAAATGTGAGGCTAGTTTTTGGAACTGATTAGGCTAAGAAACAGTACTCGAATCCTCTCTACACCTTCTCCACAACCTACACACTCATCTTCAATCTTTCTACACCTTTCCACAGAATCTCTCATCTCTACATCATTAATCTATCACCTCTTTCTGCTTTCTTCATAGCATCATATATGGACAATGATTGTGGCACAGTAGGAGTCATAAGAGGCTAAATCTTTAGTCTCTTGGTGATGGATCACATATCTTGAGCTCATGGACTGTAGTGCATATAGGGGGTTTTATGTTTTAATCTCACCTTTCTTATGTTTTTAGAATTCCTAGATCTAGGGTTTTATGAGTAAGGATTGGATATCAATCGATTATTCTGAGATTAAGTTTTGAAATTGAGTTTGGATGATTTGGATGTCGGTTTAATATGAATATTTTAGTTTTAATTTCTGGATAATTGGATTTTATCAACGATCATTGCTAACTAATTCGATTACTTAAAATTTATAGTCATCGATCGATGATCATTTGAGGGCATATATATCATCTGATTTAATTTGCACGCTATGTGACTTTTAACAGTTCATTAAGAGTTTTTAAACTAGCTTTGATCAAAGGAGTTTAAGGAAAGTTAATATTCTAGACTCAATCGATTGATTGAGGTTTCTTTTAAGAATTAGTGATTTTAAAATGTAACACCTTACTTTCGTACATCTTAGGGATCATTCGATAGCATTTAGAACCGCTTACAAGTCTATTGAATTTCAATTAAAAATCTAAAATTTCACTCTTTACGAGTACTGTTCATATGGTAATTCAAGATTAAGCGATAAAAATAAAAAAATCATTAATTATAGAAAAATCGAAATGAAGTGGTTCAAAATTATACTCAAAGCTAATATGTTTAAATTTAAGAGAAAAATAAGTTCTTGACCAAATACTTAACTAATTAATATAGTTTAATCATCAAAGATCACTATTTATTTGGTCAAAATTCTAAAAAATAGATTATGGTTCTTGACTTTGGAAAATCTTTCTCTTTGTACAGACATCATAATAAGACGTACTTTGTGTCAAAACAAAGCTTAGCATGTTAACTATCTATTGCTAAAATATCATACATTTATTACATCATTAACTATTTTTAATTACAGCCCAAGTGTCATAGCTGAAAACTGTCTTTTGTTCCAGTGCAGAATTTTAACACCTAACTTTACACACATTCACCCCAAAACTTGTCTATAACATAACCATATAATCAAACCATATCATCATCTAACATTCTTCCTCTCTCAAGCTTGAGGTTCCTGTTGATTAGAGATATACTTTGTGGTGAGATTTCTGAGGAAATCTCAGTAGTAACTGATGCTAAACAATGTATGTATTAATGCTTGGTATTAGTGCTTGTTTGTGATTGTGTGAACATAATGTAATGTGCATGCTTCCATGTATCATATGAAATACAATTGGCCAAAGTAATCATAGCACAGAGCTTCAACATTTACATATGAACAACATCAACCAAGCCATAACACAATCAACCATACATTCAACACATACAAGTTTAGGTAAGTTTACTACCTTGATGCTTTACTTTTTCCTTATCATCTCTCTTGTCACCTTTCCTTGCAGTAAGGTTGTATTCTTGAATACACAATCAAATCCTAAATATCACATATTCACTCATTCATCATTATTTAACTCAATTGGCATATAAGGACACTAAACTTAACTTAATCAATTAATCCCTATCTTTCTTAATTTATAGTTAACTGCCTTGTCCTTTGAATTAATTTGTGTCTTGACTTTATCCTAGACAATTTCATATTCTAAATCCATTTATGAACTTAGAATCATGAAATTACAGCTCTTTCATGGCTTGCAAGACAAATATGAAAACATGTACATAATTCTTTTAAAAATTCTCATCTTGATTCCAACGCTTCCAATACTTGTTTATCTACTTTATCCCACACAATTTTTCATTTTCAAGACCATTAGAAGCATCAAAATTATGAAATTATAATCACTGTTCACGTGTACAAACAGTAATAGAGAAGGCTTAAAACTTACAACTTTCAATTCTAGTGCTTCCAAGGTTCCAAATCTATCAAATCATACACAAAATCATCATATAAATTCAATGGAAGCCTTAGATCATTGAAATTCATTCTTCTTAGTTCATAATAGACCTAGGCTGAATGCCTCCATCAATGACAAAGTCAAGAGCAAAACTTAATTCAATAACCAATCATCAAAACCAACTTATATAAATCTTAATCACCTAGTTCTACCTTTATTTTCTTCTTCCTCCTTTAAATTAAAATTTAGGTAGCAATCATACTCTAGGTTTAATGGAATTTCCAACTAAGTTTTACCCTTCCAAAATACATCTAAATAAACTAGGAAGGATCACATACCTTATTCGTTGACTATCTTGATCTCTAAGTGCCTTGAATTGCCTTTATCTTAGTTAAGTTTTCAAATGACAAGAGTTTCTCCAAGGGAACCAACACAGTTTTGTGAAGAATGGGAGGGGTATTTATATCCAAAATTTTGGCACATTGGGTCCATAATGTCCTCACTTTTCCAAATTATTACAATGGCTTAATCTTGAATTTGATTGGTTAGTTTTTGGATTAATTAACCTTAATCATCATTAGGTTAATTCTTATATTATTTTATTACATTTTAACACATGATATAATCTTTCTTTCCTCTTCTTGGTGCCATGTGTAAAGCTTGTGGGTCCCACAAGGACACCTCACATGCTTCTTGGATTTTCTTAAATTATTATCTTTTAAAAATACATAAAATATTCTAAAAATTCATTTGACCACATAACAATTCCTTGGACTTATTTGTCTTGCATATTACATCATATTGGGCCTCTTTTAAGTCTAATAGCTACTTAGCACAAATCCCAAGGCACTTTCTTATACTGATATTCTTAAATCACCTTGATTTTTGGGATAAAAATTCATTCTAATATAAAATACATTTCTTACAAAGTCTCATAATTTTTTGAGACCTAGAAGTTTTGATAAAAATTCTCCACATTTCCTTTAACCCTTTTATCGGTGTCTGATTTCACTTTAAATTTAACAATTAATTCTATAGGACTCCTTTTTTACTTCTGTCTATTTCATAAATTCTTATATTAATTATAAGAATTCACTACTAAATTTCATCTTATTATGAGGTCTAAAAGATACTACAATAATCTCTCAACTTCAGAAATTTATATCAATTTTTCGGGACCTCAAATCAAAATTTTGTCTTTGCGTTAAACTAATCAGAATAACTTTCTCTATTTTATGGTAAAATTTAGGACTAAAATACTTCTGGGCATTTTTTGGCCTATTCTGGCTCAAATTTCTATAATTACCATTTTGCCCATGAATTTTTGGAAATTGCACTTTAGGCCCTCAACTTGTTGTAATTGCACTTAGTGGCCCAAAGCTTATGTCTACTTCCATTTTGCACCATCAAACTTTTAAAGTTTTCACTTTAGTCCCTTTCTTTTCCAAAATGACTATTTGAAACTTTCACTAATTACAATTTAGTCCCTAGACTTTTTCTGAATTGCAATTTAGCCCCCTTTTGCTTTACAAGTTTATACATTCTCTATTTCTTTGGCTTAACACTTATCTTAATCATTATCTTTTCTTCTTATTACCATCACAATCTCTTTATAACCTCTTTCCTTTATTAGTCTTATACAGATAACAAAATTTAGGATGTTACATTTCTACCCCCTTAAAATAAATTTTGTCCTCAAAATTTACTTAGAATCTTAGTCAAACTATCTTGGATATATCCCTTCTTGCTTTATGTATAAAGCTTGGGGTATCTATCTACTTATACATATGGACAACTCATTATACTAAATTTGTAAGTAGTGTTCATTTTTTTCATATTGAACCCTCTTAAACTTTACTATACTCTGGGGTTTCTGTTAGCTACTTGAAATATTTTTCTATCTATCTCTTTTTCTCTATACCTTTCTTCTTATATAGTTCCTCTATTTGGAACTAATACAAGGGATAATGAAGTTGCCTATTTCTTTCTATTGAGCACTTATACTATTCTCTACTCATGCAATTCTTTCTCAGTATACTATAACTCTTTCTAACTTTGTGACTTAATACTGTACTTCCCAGTGGTCACCTATCCTTAGACTTCTATGGGCTTAGGCCCTCTTCTCTAAATCTCTTTGGCCCTTAATCTCTTTATCCTCATTTGGAGGATCTATCTAATCATACTTCTCTGTTTTCAAACATATGGGGTTATCTTCTTAGTTCCTCAGGCATACTTCTACAAACTTTTGAATATCAGCACCCAGACTTGAACTTGGACTCCTTCTTCGTTTAAGGCAAACTAAGTTAAGTCTATATATAATATAGGCTATTTGAGAAAAATCATTATAAATAATTTTTCTGGATAAGTTAATCAACTTGTGAAGCTTCCTTACCTTAACTTTGTCTTTAGTAATCATCTTTCCAGAGAGATACTTCACTATTCTCATTTCTTCATAGCTCATTACTTTACTTAGGCTAGGTCTAACTATGACCTGGGGATCTAACTGCGATCAACCATAAGCCTCTTCAGAATCTAACTGGGATTCTGAAGCTATTAGTATCTAACTGCGGCCTTGAGCCATGCAAGGATCTAACTGCGACCCTCCAGAATCCTCTATGATTATACTGTACTGTATCATCATCCCTGAAAGATCTCAAACCCATAGACTAAGTTATAAGGTTAACTGCTTCCACTTGTTGATAACTCAATCAATAAATTTTAAAATACATTCAGTAGCCCATATTATTTACCAAGACTTTACTTATTTTCTATCTTACTCAGGAGTTCCTTCTCATCTTTCTTACTCTGTTATGGCTTACAAATTATGGTCTAACCACCTTCCATTGCATTATGTTGTTATGGCCTCATCATAACTTCTTATTTCAATATGTTCTCTAACCACGAATAATCTATATCAGATCTAATTCTTATATGAAGAGTAATATGAAAATAATCTCTTTACTGTTATCTTATGCTCTTTCTGTACACTATTTCTTTTAATAGAGTTATAACACTACCACCTTCTTGGTACTTATTATAACCCTAACATAAGAAATGGCCCTGAGTACTGCATTCACAAGTCCATAGAAATACCTGAGTAACCCCTACTCATATTGTATCTAATTGTCCCCCTTATTAAGACTATTTGTTATTCTATGTATCTCCCTCTTACTACCTTATCTCAGGTTTTATTTTTAATCTTCTATCCCAATGTTAATCGTAATATAAACTCTAATGTCTAAGGGTTTAACTAATACTAACTACCTTGTTTATGTTTTCTCTACTTAATACTCTTTAAACCTATAACCATATTCACCTTTATACGGAGGCAACATACTAGGTATAGGATAGCTCAACAGTGTGCATACTAGATAATACAATCTAACTGAGGTTCAGGTTCTACATCATTTTTTGGTACTACCTCTTTTTCATATTGTTGTAAGCTAGCAACTGCCATAGCGATAACAGAATCTCATTTATGATCTTCGTGAGCTTGGGTTACTTTTATTTTGTCTATTAAATGTTGTTGCTATTCTAATCTATCTAGAATAATTTGCATAGGGTCTATCTGGTTATTAGTACCCTTATCCCGAGGCTCTACTACTTTTGGTCTAATCGTCCTTCTGGTATTAACCATGACTTCTACTTTCTTTCTTTTTCTATAATTGGGAAATGCAATCATAAATATGCATAACATTTATTCATGCAATAGAGCAGCATATGTACACATGTAAAACATTTAAAATAACATATACCATACCACACATCATGATTAACATTCTAAGTATACACCTATCTTGAACAAAATATTAATTATTTATGATTAGGGTTTGTAAACTATTATATCTGATGCTATAAACTTCGCTCTGATATAAAAAATATAAAACCTTACTTTCATACAACTTAGGGACCATTCGATACCATGTAGAACCACTTACAAGTCTATTGAAGTTTAATTACAAAATCTGGAATTTCACTTTTTATGAGTACTGTTCATATGGTAATTCCAGATTTAGCGATGAACTTAAAAAATCATAATTAATTCTAGAAAAATTAAAATAAAGTGGTTCAAAATTCTACTCGAAGCTAATATCTTTAAATTAAAGAGAAAAATAAGTTCTTGACCAAATACCTAACCAATTAATACAATTTAATCATCAAAGATTACTATTCATTTGGTCAAAATTATAAAAACATATTTTGGTCCTGACTTTGGAAAATCTTTCTCTTTGTACAGACAACGTAATAAGTCATACTTTGTGTCAAAACAAAGCTTAGTATGTTAACTATCTATTGCTAAATTATCATACATTTATTACATCATTAACTATTTTTAATTACAACCCAAGTGTCGTAGCTAAAAACTGACATTTGTTCTAGTGTAGAATTTTAACAACTAACTTTAGATACATTCACCCCAAAACTTGTCTATAACATAACCATATCATCATCTAACATTCTTCCTCTCTGATACTTGAGGTTCCTATTGATTAGATATAAACTTTGGGGGTGAGATATATGGGAAAATCTCAGTAGTAAACAATACTAACAATGTATTCATTAATGATTAGTATTAGTGCTTGCTTGTGATTGTGTCAACATAATGTAATGTGCATGCTCCCATGTAACATATAAAATACAATTGGCCAAATTAATCATAGCACAGAGCTTCAATATTTACATATGAACAACATCAACCAAGCCATAACACAATCAACCATACATTCAACACATACAAGTTTAGGTAAGTTTACTACCTTGATGCTTTACTTTTTCCTTATCCTCTCTCTGTCACCTTTCCTTGCAGTAAGGTTGTATTCTTGAATACACAGTCAAGTCCTAAATATCACATATTCACTCATTCATCATGATTAAACTCAATTGGCATATAAGGACATTAAACTTAACTTCATCAATTAATCCCTGTCTTTCTTAATTTGTGGTTAACTGCCTTGTCCTTTGAATTAATTTGTGTCTTGACTTTATCCTAGACAATTTCATCTTCTAAAAATCCATATATGAACTTAGAATCATGAAATTATAGCTCCTTCATGGCCTACTAGACAGAACCGAAAACATGTACATAATTCTTTCAAAAATTCTTATTTTGATTCAAATGCTTCCAATACTTATTTTTCTACTTTATCCCACACAATTTTTCATTTTAAAACTATTGGAAGCATCAAAATCATGAATTTCTAATCACTATTCATGAGTATGAATAGTAATAGAGAATGCTTAAAACTTACAACTTTCAATTCTAATGCTTTAAGGTTCCAAATCTATCCAACCCTACACAAAATCATCATATAAATTCAATTGAAGCCTTAGATCATTGAAATTCATTCTTCTTGGTCCAGAATAGACATAGACCGAATGCCTCCATCAAAGACAAAGTCAAGAGCACAACTTAATTCAATAACCAATCATCAAAATTGAAATGTCCTTACTTTCATACGTCTTAGGGACTATTTATTAGCATTTAGAACTGTAAGGAATTGGAAGACATGCAGCGGAAACTAACTTAAAAAATTTTCCATTCCTTGCCAGGATCTACTGTATGTGTTTAAGTCAAGTGGGAAGAAGCATTACCCTTAGTGTTCCTCAGCGACTTCCACGGCTTCTGGTCACGACGTTCACAGCTTCTCTCCGCGGCTCGTGCTTCATTTCAAATCGCAAGAAGTTGACGACTCAGGTCGGCTTCCTTTACTGGTATCCACACAAAGAGTGTTTCAACCACGAATGATGTGCTAGCGTCTCCTATCCCTCCAGGCCTTTCTCAAGAATTCGTCCTCTCCGTCTCTATTTCGGCAGTTTCTTATCTGTAAACCTTTTACAAATTCCCCTTCAGCCTTTCTGTGTTCTATATATATTTTAAAACGTAGCTCCTAAAATCAGATATATAGGATGCTATGCATTTTTCTCTACTGAATTGGATTTTGGAGTTAATCTTATATTAATTCTAAAATTAATACAATATCATATATTGTATAATTTGATAAGAAACTAATTAAATAAATAATATTTATATTAAATCCGTCTCACAGATTTAATTCACCTATTTATTTAACTTAAAATAAAGATAAGACAAAACTATATTTGATTTATTCTCATAAATCAAATTTGAGATATCATATCAATTTGAATTTCAAATTCAAACGTGATAGAGATTTAATTTATCCTTATAAATTAAATCTTATAAATATCTCTTATATGAGATATCCTATCAATTTGAATTTCAAATTCAAACGTGATAGAGATTTAATTTATCCCTATAAATTAAATCTTATAAATATCTTTTATATGAGATATCCTATCAATTTGAATTTCAAATTCAAACGTGATAGAGATTTAATTTATCCTTATAAATTAAATCTCATATATCTCTTGTATATAATGTATATATATGAATATAAATATAAATAAATATATACATCCACCCTGGATCATTCATTGAATCTGGACAAGTCTTAGATTCAATGAATCTAGACATCATAGCTCGTGTTGGGCTATTTTGTGTGCGATCCTGTAGGCCCATATGAAGTTGGCAGTGGGCCATTTGCTATACTAGCCCACAAGTTGCAAGCGGTCTCAAGCAAGACATAACGACTACCCAAATCATATGAGGATCATTAAACGATGTAACCTTTTATACAACCATATCATGTACCTTCTATCACGCGATATTTTGGTCATGGATGAGGCATGGATAATGTCATCCTCCTATTCCTGACTGTTACTTTCTCGATCCTTGAGTAGTCTGACTATAGAAATAGGACTACCTTTCCATTATAGTATGGCCATATATTTCTCAGACTCACTCATCAAGGGGCCCAGTAATATCTCTCTACGAATGTGAGGGACAAATTCCATCTTGACCATTCACATTCCTCCACATGAAAAATCACTAAGCCCAAACATTGTCTTTATGATCACTCGGTCAAAAGTGACTTTTGACTAGGTCAAAGCGGAGCATTTGTCATGTAGGAATCCATGATGATCTCAGGTCAAAGGGCATAGTGACATAGTTTGTATGTGAAGCTTATGACATAACCCATACAGCTTTCTCATAGCGGGTCGGTCCAACACCATGTACTCTTACATGTGCCTATGACTTTGATTTATATCTCTATACATCTTCAAAGTCATACTGGTCTTATTTCATCTCTGCTCCCGCATAGATGACCGACCAGGGACATTTATGATAAGATCATGAATTATCCAAGGATGATCATCACAGTAAACATGCAAATAATATGATAACATAATTAATAAATTCATAAATCAATAATGTTCATAAGACAATGATTGGCTCCTAGGGCACAATTTCCAACTAGAACTACTTACAAGACTTTGGAAGTCCATTAGTTAAATCTGAAATTTTTCTCTTTCTCGATTTACTGTTCATATGGCATTCTAGATTACGTGAAGAACTTCAAAAAATCATAATTAATTCTAGAAAAATCAAAATGAAGTGGTTCAAAAAGACACTTGAAGATAACATCTTGAAATTTAAGGAAAAAATAATTCTAGACTTAGGCAATTAATACAATTTATTCGTCAAAGATTACTGTTGATTTGGTTAAAAATTCTGAAAACAGATTATGGTCCCTCACTTTGGAAAATTCGTTCTCTTTGTACAGATATTGAAATAAGGTGTTCTTAGTGTCAAAATGAAGCTTGACATGTTAACTAAATGTATGCAAAATTTCATACATTTATCTCATCATTTACTACTTTTCATTGCATCATAATCATCACCACTAGTATTGATCAAATAGTAACATTACATATAACAATTCTTTACATAACATTTATACTATCCAATCTCTAACTTCACTTCATGCTTCTTCAA
Source organism: Leucaena leucocephala (assembly GCA_037074615.1). Lineage (NCBI taxonomy): Eukaryota > Viridiplantae > Streptophyta > Magnoliopsida > Fabales > Fabaceae > Leucaena > Leucaena leucocephala. The sequence goes on along the minus strand of CM073515.1, from coordinate 16,640,822 downwards.
TCCTCTTTCATCATTAACAAATCTGTGGGATTGGGATTACATGGAATAGGATAAGATTTATAGGAAAATCTCAGTAGCAAACGGTACTAAATAATGCATGCATTAATGTAATTATTTGTGCTTGCTTGTCAAAGTGTTAACATTGTGTAATGTGCATGCTTCCATGTAACATATGAAATACAATTGGCCAAAGTAATTATAGAAATAGAGCTTCATACATAAGTACATATGCAACACAATTCAACAAAGCCATAGCACAACCAAGCATAACATTCAATGCATACAAGTTTAGGATAAGTTAACTACCTCATATACTTGACTCTCTTTCACTTTATCTTGCTTCTTTCTTCTCACTTCTATTGGATATGCGGCTGCCTTTTTTGGAGCATACCAAATAATTCCTAACATCACATAATCATTCATCCATCACAATCTAACTTCCTTGAGCATTAAACTCACTTTAACTAACATAACTTCCTCTTGAACATTAAGCTCATTTAACTACATTAACTTTCCTTAATCATAACTAATGGACTTGGCCTTTGAATCAATTGATGTCTTGAATTTACCCTACACAATTTCATCTTTTGAATCAATTTATGAGCTTAGAATCATGAAATTCCAGCTCCTTCATGGGTTGCTGGACAGAACCAAAAATATGTACATAATTCCTTCAAAAATTCTCATTTTGATTCTAATGCTTCCCATACTTGTTTCTCCACTTTAGCCCAAAATTATCAAATTCCCATCACTATTCATGTAAGTGAACAGTAACAGAGGAGAATTTCAAAAACTACAATCTTAGAATTTCAATGCTTTCAAGGTTCTAAACCTATCCAATCCTACACAAAATCATCATATAAATTCAATGGAAGTATTAAATCATTCGAATTCCATTTCCTTCCATCATGAACAGTGCAAACCAAACTGGTTCACACATGGCAAAGTCAAGAATACCAACTTGATTCAACAATCAATCACTTAACTAGCTTGTTTAAGCTTCAATCATATAACTCTAACTTTAATTTCTTATTTTTCCTTTCATCTAACATTTTTGGACAGCACAATACCTTAGAGAAAACTTAACTTTTCTCCATGAAAACCCTAAGTTCAAGGTCCCATATCAAAGGAAAATAAACTAGGATAGATTGCTTACCTTTAATCTCTAGCTTGCTTGAACTTTGGTACCTTGAATCTTCTTTGTCTTGGCATGAGTTTGCATTTTACAAGAGTTTCCCCAAGGTTTCTTGTGCTCATGGTTTGCTTCAGATTTGAGGGGTATTTATAGAAAAATCTCATGGAAAATTAATGGCCAAGATTACTTTGTGCACTATTTGATCTAATGGCTCACATTTAATCTTGGATTTAACTTTTTTAAAAAGAGAATTATGACATCATCCATGACTTCATCAAGGGACAACTCATAGGGCTAGGTAGATAAATTCCAATGGGGGAAGCTTATGGAAAAATTCTAGTCCAATCCGATACCGGCTCAGTCCGTTTCCCAAAAACCATATTGTTTTAAAAATCTAATTTTTTTGAGATTTTATAATATGTTTTTTGACCTTAAATCCAGTATCCAAATTCTTACTACCATTGACATTCTTGGACTGGGCCAAAACTTAATTACAGATCCCTTGAAAAATGATTGAAATGCCCTTGGTGCACTATATTGTATTATATTAACCATAATGGCATAATGTCATTTGACACTCCTTTATAATGTATCAAGGTGTATACTAGCTCTAACTAATCATCTTTATACTAGCTTGGACATTTTTGGCTTGTACAGAATGACCAAAATGCCCCCCATCTATCACTAGTATTATCTGGCTACCTAAAGGTATTTTCGTAATTTCACACTTTTTCGGGGTTACTCTAGATTCTAGCCCACTTAATTGTCAAATCCCCTTATTGGACCTCTTGGGACGCCATTTGGGCCTTAATATTTTTCCATTACCTTTGTGGCATAAATCCCAAGGAACCTCTCCTAACAATATTTATCGGGTATTTTATTCCACTATAAATTCCAGTAAAAAATCTACAGGATTCCTTTTTTGACTCTATCAATTTTATAAATTTTTATATTAAATATAGGAATTTACTGTAAAGTTTCATCTAATTCTGTGGTCTAAAAAATACTATAATAATTCTTCCTAACTTTAGGTATTCATATCAATTTATCGGGATCTCAAATCAAAATTATGTTTTGCATTAAACTTATCAAACTAATTTTGTCTATCTACTGGTAAAATTTGGGACTAAATTGCTTCTAGGGAGTTTTTGTCCTTTTTCAGTTCAACTTTCTTATAATTACATTTTTGTCCATGAACTTTTACTTAATTATATTTAGGTCCCTAAACTTATGATAATTACCACTTTTGGCCTAACTTTTGTTTCTACTTTCATTTTTGACCTTCAGCCTTTTCTAATTTTTATTTTAGTCCCTCTCTTCCTTTAAGACTCATCTAACCTTTATTATTTCTTCTAATCATCGTCATAATCCTTTATAAACCTCTTTCCACTAACAGTATTATACATATAGGAAAAAATTATGATATGATATTTCTACCCCTTAGAAATAAATTTTATCCTTGAAATTTACTTAGCACCTTAGTCAACAATCTTGGATAGATATTCTTTTCTCACTTTATGGTTAAGGATTGGGGTATCTACTTCTTATCTTCTATCTTGATATCTTTAGTAGAGTATTTTCCATATACGTAGATCCTCATATCTTTGCTATGATCATTTATCTGTTTTGAATCAACTCAATCAGAGTTGAAATCTACTTCATTCTATTACTTGCTTACTTGCTATGCATCTATTTGCACATGGAATTCTCACCATACTAGACTTATGAGTAGTGTCCATTTCTTTCATATTAAACTCTCTCGTATACTATATTCTAGAGTTTCTGTTAACTACTTATCATACTTCTTAGTGTAATAACTTATTACTCATCTGAGTATCTAGCAAAATTCTTTGAACATCTGCCAAATGTCATATCCTAATTTTTAGGCCTATAAGCCTAATATATAGCCTAAAAATGGTATTCTACCGGGCCCTATTAAGCAGAAGTCCCAGAAGTATACAAATGATATTTAGGGACTAAACTACAAATAATGAGAGTTTAAGGACTAAATCATAAATAGTCAAAGTTCCTGGTGACATTTTGGTAATTTACTAAGGGTATTTCTTGAGAATCGAGCCACTAGAGTTCTTAGGCTTAGCTAGAAACCCAAGATGGCATTTCAAGGGTGTAAAAACGTATCCCAAGAAGGATATGGGCTGAAGAGGCATTAAAATATTATTTTAATACATTTTCAATAAAGTAAAGTAACCCGGTCAAAGATAGAACTGGGGAAAATGATTTGGAATCATGAGGAAGCATAAAAGGGACCCACAAGGCACCATATGGCATGATTCTTAGAAAAGAAGAAAAGTTAATGACAAATGGCATGATTATAGGAAAAGGAGAAAAATCAAAAGGACACGTAGCACAATCTCCGCCGTTCATTCCAGGAAAAGACTCTGGAATTCTCTGGAAATGCTGAGTTAGCTGATGAGGTATCCCAAGAGGCCCACCATTGTGCCACCTTGCATGTGATGTGTCCCATGGATGATCTCACTTTGATGAGTCACCTAGGATGATGATGTCATCATGATGATGCAAGCAAAGCTTCTTGAGAAAGCTAAGCGATCTGAGCCATTCATCACAATTCAATCTGGACCATCCATTCTACCTCTTCTCAACTATAAATGGCCCACCCCTCATTCCATTCATGGCCAAGCGTGGTAAAAATAAGAGAAAGAAGAGAAAGAAATAAAGGAATAGAAAGAAATGAGGAGTTCTGGTAGAGCTAGGAGCAGTCCAAAGAGCTTAGGGACTTGGAAGAGTATAGGAATAAGGTAAGTAAGTTATTCTAGTCCCTACTCTAATAAATTATAGGATTGTTCTTAATGGTTAGAATAGAGAAATATATATCTTGATAAGGGTAGACATATATAGAAAGAAAATTAGGGGATTGTTAGATTAAGGATATTACCCCAAGTTAAGCATGAGTTAAGTAGAGCTATACTGGATAATAATAAAGATATTATTATGCTATGTATAGGCTATGACATATGAAAATAATTAATCTTAGAGCAAAGGCTAAAAGCTATAGGAAGGCTATATGTCAGGTAGTAAACTTATCCTAAACTTGTGTTGCATATGTGCTTATGTTTGAAGCTCTATTTCTATGATTACTTTGGCCAATTTTATTTCATATGTAATAAGAAAGCATGCACATTAGACAATGTTAACACTTTCATAAGCAAGCACCAGTATTTACATTAATGCATGTATTGTTTAGTACTGTTTGCTATTGAGATTTCCCAGAAATATCATCCCCTTCCATGTAATCCCAATCCCATAAGTATGTTAAAAGATGATTGAAGAAGTATAAAGAGAATCTAGGGATTGGATAGTGCAAATGTTATATAAAGTTGGGTCTAGAAATGCTAGAATCAGGGAAAGGATGCTGGATGAATAGCAAATTTTGAGCATTGACCGATGTTGACTTAGTTAAGGCATGGTCAACAAGTTATTTTTCCCTAAAAGAGCATTAAGTTAGCTTTGTGTATCAATTTGAACCACTTTATTTTCATTTTTCTAGAATTAGTTATGATTTTTTGAAGTGAGGTTACTCCTCTAGAATTTTCACAGTGAATAGTACACGCAAGAGTAAAATTCCAAATTGTATAATTTGACTTCCTTGGCCTTAAAAGTGGTTCTAGATGCTACCATTTGGTCCATAAGACATGAAAATAAGGATGTTACATGTTGGTATCAGAGCATAAGGTTCTGGTACAGAATCAAGAGGGTTCTAATACTGAGCATAAGGTTCTGGTATAGAATCAAGAGGGTTCTAGTAAAGAGCAAAGGGTTTTAGCATAGAGCATAAGATTCTGGCACAGAATAGAAGGTTCTGGCTTAGTGATGCTCTAGTATAGTGTCATATCCTAATTTTCCCAATCTGTAAAGTACTGATAGTAGAAAGAGGTTTGGAAAGGATTATGATGAAGATAAGAAGAAATGATAAATGTTATATGATTCTTTAAGGAAGAGAAGGACTAAAATGAAAAGTAGAAAAGGTTAAAGGCAAAAAGTTAAAGTAGAAACAAGATTTGGGCCAAAAGTAGTAATTTCTAACTTAAATGTAATTAAGTGAAAAGTTCAAGGGCAAAATTGTAATTATAGAAAGATCAACCTGAAAAGGGTTAGAATTGCCCAGAAGTTTTTTGGTCCCATATTCCATCAGTAAATAGAGAAAGTTACGCTTGTTAATCTGGCATCATATAGAAATTTTATTATGGCTCTAGACAGTAGAAAATTATCTGATAGTCTAAAAGTTATCTGAAATTTTATCAGATTTCATGGACTTCAGATGTAAGTGGGCAAATTACAGGAAAATGTGCCCTACAGTGTCAGATGCCCTAGATCTGACAGAACTCCAAAAGAAGTTCTATATAAAAAGTTATTCACATATTAATGAATTTTGATGGGAGTTTGATAACACCCGTGATCTGATAATAGAATTTATCGGTATGTAAGCCTGGATAGAATGAGATCATATAAGCTCATATATAGGCCCATGATGATGCCAAGAAGGGCCCAAAACCCAGGGTACCAGTCTATCAGTAGAAGGGGCCAGTGTCCAGAAAAAGTGTGAAATTAAGAAAATGCCCCTAGATGCCCAGATTGTACCAGAGATAGATGAAGGGCATTTTGGTCACCTAGGATAGGCTAAAAATGTGGCACATGGTATAAATATGATTATTTGAGCCCAGATACACCCTAAGGCAGTATAAAGAGGGGTAAAATGACGATTATGCCCTTAGGGTGAATATAGTGTAAGCAAGGACACCAAGGGTATTTTGGTCATTCCCCAAGGAATGGATGACAGATAAATACTCAGTATAACCATGTCAAGGGTATTAGAAGCCTATACATTGATTTCCAGGATAGAATACATATCCTGGTATATTATAGAAAAACTCAGAACAGAAAATAGTCCCGTTGTTGTGAAATTGCTCTGATCGGTACCGGATTGGACTGGAATTTTTCCATAAGCTTCCTTACACTATGATCACGCCACCTAGCCCTCTTTGGTGTCTCATGATCTTTCCCACATGATGTCATAATTATTCTTTTATGAAAAAGTAAAATCCAAGATTAAATGTGAGCCTTTAGATCAAATAGTAACAAAATCAATCTTGGCCATTGATTTTTCTTGGATTTTGGCTATAAATACCCCTTCATTCTACCCAAAACTGTGGCATTGTGATACCTTGGGGAAACTCTTGCAAAATGAAAACTCAAGCCAAGACAAAGAAGATTCAAGGTTCCAAAGTTCAAGCAAGCTAGAGATTAAAGGTAAGCAATCTCTCCTAGCTTATTTTCCTTTCATTTGGGAGCTTGGAATTACGGTTTTTATGGGGAAAAAGTTGAGTTTTATCTAAGGGGAGGTGCTTTCCAAAGACCTTATATGAAAGGGGAAAGAAGAAATTAAAGTTAGAAACATATAATTAAAGCTTAAACAAGCTAGTTAAGTGATTGGTTGTTGAATCAAGTTGATATTCTTGACTTTGCCAAGAGTGAACCTGTTCAGTTTACACTTTTCATGAGGGAAGGAAATTGAATTTCAATGATTTAATGCTTCCATTGAATTTAGATGATGATTTTGTGTAGGATTGGAAAGGTTTTGAACCTTGAAAGCATGGAAATTCCAAGATTATAGTTTTTGCAATCCCTCTTTATTACTGTTCACTCGCATGAACAGTAATTGGAATTTCATGATTATAATGCTTCCAATGGTTTTAAAATGAAAAGTTGTGTGGGATAAAGTAGAGAAACAAGTATGGGAAGCATTGGAATCAAAATGAAAATTTTTGAAAGAATTCAGTGCAGTTTCAGTTCTGTACAGCATGTGATGAAGGAACCAAAATTTCATGATTCTAAACTCATAAATGGATTCAAAAGAGGAAATTATGTAGGATAAAGTCAAGGCATCAATTGATTAAAAGACCAAGTCCATTAGTTAAGATTAAGGAAAGTTAATGGGCTTAATGTTTAAGAAGAAGTTATGTTAGTTAAAGTGAGTTTAATGCTCAAGGAAGTTAGATTGTGATGAATGAATGATTATGTGATGTTAGGAATTTATTGGTATGCTCCAAGAGAGGCAGCCACATGTTCAAGAAAAGTGAGAAGAAGGAATCAAGATAAGGAGAAAGAAAGTCAATTGCTTAAGGCAGTAAACTTATCCTACATTTATATGCATTGAATGTTATGGTTGATTGTGCTATGACTTGATTAAATTGTGTTGCTTATGTGCTTATGTATGAAGCTCTGTTTATATGTTTACTTTGGCCAATTGTATTTCATATGTAACATGGAAGCATGCACATGACACAATAGTAACACTTTTACAAGCAAGTACAACTATTTACATTAATGCATGCATTGTTTAGTACCGTTTGCTATTGAGATTTCCCCTGAAATCTTATCCCTTTCCATGTAATCCCAATCCCACAGGTTTATAAATGATGAAAGAGGATGATGAAGCATGAAGAAAAGCTAGGGATTGGATAGTATATATGTTATGTGAATGTGTAATGTTGTTGTATGGCCAATGTAAGCAGTGATGGTCATGATGTAATGAAAAATAGTAAATGATGGAATAAATATATGAACTTTTATAAACATTTAGATGACATGCCAAGCTTCTTTTTGACACCAAGAATGCTTTGTTTGGATGTCTGTATAAAGAGAACTAATTTTCCAAAATAAGGGACCACAATCTGTTTCCAGGATTTTTGACCAAAAGAACAGTAAATTTTGGCCAATAAACTGTATCAATTGGCTAATCATTTGGTCTGGAAATTATTTTTCCCTTAAATATCAAGATGTTATCTTCATGTAGCTTTTTGAACCACTTCATTTTGAGTTTTCTAGAATTAATTATGTTTTTTTGAAGTTCATTGCATAATATGGAATACTATATGAACAATAACCCGAGAAAGGGTAAAATTTCAGATTTGGCTAATGGACTTCTAAGGTCTTGTAAGTTGTTCTAAATTCTACTAAATGGTCCCTAATACGTATGAAAGTAAGGATGTTACATGTAGTTAGACTAACCCCTTTAAACAAGTTAGAGATTTGAACTAAAGAGGTTCCCTCCCTAGTATGAGATATGGGGACGGTGTTCACTACTTAAAGAATGATTCAGACAAGAGATAGTGACACCTAGATAATTAAATGATACCCCATACCTTACAGCTTTACGGGGTAATCTTCAAGGAAATAACTAGTCTTAGTCAGCTGTTACCACTCGAGGTCTTGTGTTTCTTAGCATGATGTGGCTAGACTAAGCAGGATAATGCTAGGAGCAATTTCCTCTATTGATAGAGACAGAAGCATACCAGTCTCAGGTCTATAATAGTAGCTTGAGGTCAAACATTACAGTGACGATGATAATAAAGATACCAACCTCGTTGAAGTTCATCAGCTAGAGGATTGGTATAAAGTGTAATCAAGCCAGATAGTATAAAGTAATGAGATATAAAAGATTAGTTTAAGACAATGTTCAGGAGTAGATCCTCCATATGAGTAGATCTATAGTACAAAAGAATTTGTTTAGCTAGTTTTTCCTTAACAAAAGAATTAAAAGTTAGAATGAGACTTGCCTATAAATAATCCTAGCATGTGGCCTAAAATTAGAGACGAGATGATTAATATATAGAGAAAGCTGATATTCCCAAGATAGAGGAACCATAGTCTAGTCTAGAGCAGACTAAGACTGATAAAGAGAAAGGTAGCCATAGTTTCAAAGATAAAGAGACTCCCCAATTTAAGAAAGAGTAATGAGTAAAAGTCTAATAAAGTAATGAAGGGTTAAGTCTATACACTAGTAAGAGGGTAATGTGGTAGCCTAAGTTAAATGGGTAGTTGTTGCAGGTTCCTAAATGAATGTTTGAGATCTAGCAGATAATATCATAGAGGAAAGAATTCTTTAAAAGTTTACTTAATTAATTGCAGTGTACGTATGATGGATGGTTGAGCAAATTTATGTGATGATATGGCTTATGTTGCCATATGTTATGATAAGAAATTGCATCTCCTTACAGTTGTCATATGATGACACGCATATTAGAGTATGCTATGAATATTCTCCTCATGCAGTACATGCAGGGTAGAGTATATGATGAGAAAGTTATGTTGCTCCCATACCATATGTCATGCAATAATAATGTACCCAGGATGAGAGATAGTCTCAGTAAGTAGGGCAGTAGTTATAGTATGATTGGGGTTACTCAGGTATTTCTACAGACTTGTGAATTAAGTACTTAGGGCCATTTCTTATGTTAGGGTTACAGCAAGTACCAAGAAAGTGGTAGTGTTATAACTCTATCAAAAGAAATGGTATATAGAAAAAAAGCAAAAGGTAATAGCAAAGAGATTGTTTTCATATCACTCTTCAGATAAGAGTTGGATATAAAACAGATGGCTTACAGATAGAGCTAGATTGATATAAGTTCATATCACTCTTCATATAAGAGTTAGATATGATATAGATTGCTCGCAATTAGAGCATAGTTTAAATGGCTCGCTGTTAGAGCACATATTTAAATGAGAAGTTATGATGAGGTCATAGCAACAGAATGCAATGGCAGGTGGTTAGACAATAATTGGTAAGCCACAACAAAGTAAGAAAGATGAGAAGGAACTCCTGAGTAAGATAGCAAAAAAGTAAAGTCTTGGTAAATAATATGGGCTACTGAATGTATTTTAAATTTTTTATTGAGTTATCAACAAGTGGAAGTGGTTAACCTTATAACTTAGTCTATTAGTTTGAGATCTTTTAGAGATGATGATACAGTATAACAGAATCACAGAAGATTATGGAGGGTCACATTTAGATCCTAGCATGGCTCAAGGGTCACAGTTAGATCCTAATAGCTTAAGAGTCACATTTAGATTTTGAAGAGGCTTACGGTTGATAGCAGTTAGATCCTAAGGTCGCAGTTACCCTAAGGAAAGTAATCAGCCATGAAGAAATGAAAACAATACAGTATCTATCTGGAAAGATGATTACCAAAGACAAAGTTAAGGTAAGGAAGCTTCACTAGTTGATTAACTCCTCTAGAAAACCTATTTATAATGATTTTCCTCAAATAGCCTATATTATATACAGACTAAACTTAGTTTTCCTTAAACGAAAATGGAGTCCAAGTTCAAGTATGAGTACTGATATTCAAAAAGTTTTGTAGAAGTATGCATGAGGAATGGAGAAGAGAACCCCATATGTTTTGAGAATAGAAAAGTATGCGTAGATAAATCCTTAGATAAGGATAAAAAATTAGAAAGATAGCAAGACCCATAAAAGAGGGTCTAAGAGTAAGAATAGAACACAATTTTATGAGAAAGAATATGCTAGGGCCTAGAGTTATAAGAAAAGTAACCTAGCCCTAACCCAGTAGAACGTTTAGCTAAAAGTTGCTCAGGCAAGAGTAGCCCAATGATGGGTGACCCTTGAGAATTAATGAGAAAGGGTATAAATGCCATAAAAGTTTGGCATAGATACACAAAGTTATGTAAGATAGTCAAAAAAGTGAATAAGAGTTAGAAAAGTTAAGAAAATATTATGAAAAGAAAGGGACATTCTCCTCAGAGAAACTCTTCATCAAAGTATGAATAGAGATTTAACCCTGAAATTTTGAGGACGAAATTTGTTTTAAGGGGAGGAGAAATGTCATTTCCCTATTTTTAGGCCTAGAAGCCTAATATGTAGCTTGAAAAAGGTATGCTACCAGGCCCTATTGAGCAGAACTCTCAGAAGTACACAAATGATATTTAGGGATTAAACTACAAATAATGAGAGTTTAGAAACTAAATCGTAAATAGTAAAAGTCCCTGGGGACATTTTGGTAATTTACTAAGGGTGTTTCTTCGGAATCGAGCCATCAAAGTGCTTGGGCTTGGTTAGAAACCCAAGATGGCATTCCAAGGGTCCAAAAACGTAGCCTAAGAAGGATGTGGGCCGAAGAGGTATTAAAATATTATTTTAGTACTGTTTCAATAAAGTAAAGTGACCCAGTCAAAGATAGAACTGAGGAAAGTGATCTGGAATCATGAGGTGGGATAAAAGGGACCCACAAGGTTTCACATGGCATGATTCTAACAAAAGAAGAAAAGTTAAGGACAGATGGCATGATTATAGGAAAAGGAGAAAAGCAAAAGGACAAGTGGCACAATCTCAGCTGTTCATTCCAAGAAAAGACTCTGGAATTCTCTAGAAACGCTGAGTCAGCTGGTGAGATATACCAAGGGGCCCACCATTGTGCCACCTTGCATATGAGGTGTCCCATGCATGATGTCACTTTGATAAGTCATCTAGGATGATGATGTCATCGTGATGATGCAGGCAAAGCTTCTTGAGGAAGCTAAGCGATCTGAGCCATTCATCACTATTCAATATGGACTATCCATTCTACCACCTCTCAACTATAAATAGCCCACACCTTGTTCCATTATATTAATGGCCAAGCATGGTAAAAATAAGAGAAAGAAGAGAGAAAAGAGAAAAGAAGAAAGGAAGAGAAAGAAATGAGGAATTCTGGTGGAGCTAAGAGTAGTCCAAGGAGCTTAGGGACTTGGAAGAGTATAGGAATAAGGTAAGTAAGTTATTCTAGTCCCTACTTTAATAAATTATAGGATTTTTCTTAATGGTTAGAATAGAAAAATATATCTCTTGATAAGGGTAGCCATAGATAGAAAGAAAGTTAAGGGATTGTTAGATTAAGGATATTACCCCAAGTTAAGCATGAGTTAAGTAGAGCTATACTGGATAATAATAAAGATATTATTATGCTATGTATAGGCTCTAACATATGAAAAGAAGGAATGTTAGAGCAAAGGCTAAAAGCTATAGGAAGGCTATATGTCAGGTAGTAAACTTATCCTGAACTTGTATGCATTGAATGTTATGCTTGCTTGTACTATGGATTTGTTGAATTGTGTTGCATATGTGCTTATGTATGAAGTTCTACTACTATGATTACTTTGGCCAATTGAATTTCATATGTGACAAGGAAGCATGCACATTAGACGATGTTAACACTTTCATATGCAAAGACCAGTATTTACATTAATGCATGCATGTTTTAGTACTGTTTACTACTGAGATTTTCCCAAAAATCTCATCCCCTTCCATGTAATCCCAATATCATAGGTAGGTTAAAAGAGGATTGAAGAAGCATGAAGAGAAACTAGGGATTGGATAGTGAAAATGTTATGTAAAGTTGGGACCAGAAATGCTAGAATCAAGGAAAGGACGCTGGATGAATAGAAAACTTTGAGTGTTGACTGACATTGACTTGGTCAAGGCATGGTCAACAAGTTATTTTTTACTGAAAGAGCATTAAGTTATCTTTTTTTTAGCAATTTGAACCACTTCATTTCCAGTTTTCTAGAATTAGTTATGATTTTTCGAAGTGAGATCATTCCTCTGGAATTTTCACTGTGAACAGTACTCACGAGAGTATGAGAATAAGACATAGCACCTTAAAAGTTATTCTAGATGCTACCGTTTGGTCCATAAGACATATGAAAATAAGGATGTTACACCAAACTTCATCTCTCATTTTTGTACCATCGTATTTCTTATCATCTTTAATAACTCATCATAATACAGAGAGCTGACTTATGTCATTATTCTTTCTTTCTTTATTTTGCTGCTGGATAGGAGCATATACTCTAACATGCATAATGCCTGGCCAACATATCGTAGGACTACATACCTACCCATAAATACAAAGCTCTAACATCAGAGCTCAAGCATTCCTTTCTTTAATATGCACAACTCTAACACTCGAAGCTTGCACAGCTCTATCACTCTGAGTTTGCACTGCTCTAACATTTGGAGCTTTAGCATATTTTACAAACATAACATGATTCCTGGCATTTCATGTAAGGAGTAAGAGCTCTCACTTTCTATTTCATGTGTAGCTTAACATTCAAACATCTTATCTGTCATATCCTAATTTTTAGACATAGAAGCCTCATTTTTAGGCTGAAAGAGATAGGCTACCAAGCCCTATTGAGCAGAAGTCCCAGAAGTATACAGATGATGTTCAGGGACTAAACTACAAGTAAGTGAAAGTTTAGGGACTAAATTGTAAATAGTGAAGTCCCTAGGGGTATAATAGTCATGTTAAAGAAAGAGAGGGATTAAACTAAAAAGTCTAAAAGTCCCAAAGCCAAAAATGAAAGTTGATACAAGTTGTGGGCCAATAAGTGTAATTATAAAAAGTTGAGGGACTAAAGTATAATTTCCAAAAGTTTTCAAGTGCAAAATTGTAATTATAGAAAGTTCAGCTAGAAAAGCCTTAGAACTTCCTAGAAGCATTTCAGTCCCAAAATTCATCAGTAGATAGAGAAAGTTATGTTGGTTAATCTAGCATGATACAAAAAATTTATTAGAGCTCCATATAGCAGATATTTATCTGATAGTCCGAAAGTTATCTAAAATTTTTATCATATCTTATGGACCTCAGATATAAGTAAAAAGTTATAGGAAGATATACCCTATGACACCAGATGTTATGGATCTGATAGAACCCTGAAAGGAGTTCCATAGAAAAAGTTACTCCCAAATTAGTGAATTTTGATGGGAGTTTGAGAACACCCGCGATCAGATTATAAAGCTTAGCAGTAAGTGAACTTGGACAGAATTAGCTTAGATGATGTCATAGAGAGGCCCATGTTAGTGAATTTTGACGAGAGTTTGAGAACACCCGCGATCAGATTATAAAGCTTAGTAGTAAGTGAGCTTGGACAGAATGAGCTTAGATAATGTCACAGAGAGGCCCATGATGGCGCCAAGTGAGGCCTAGGCCTATGATATCAGCTTATCAATTAAAGAAGGCAGTGTCAAACATACGCAGAAAAAATATGCAATGGCAGAAATGCCCTTATGTTATAAAATAATAAAATAATGAGTAAAGGGTATTTTGGTCATTTGATTAAGGTTAGACAATCAAGGAAGGTTATTTGGATAGTTGACCAAGGTCAGGAAATACTTTAGCAAGGTGTGAAAAGACAATAATGGCCCTAGAATTATTAAAGAGGAACTAAGGGCATTTTGGTAATTTGCTATGGGATGTTTCTTAGGAACCGAGCCACCAGAGTACTTGGGCTTGATTAGAGACCCAAGATGACATTCACAGATATCCAAAAACGTGGCCCAAGAGTGATGTGGGTCAAAGTGGCATTAAAATATTAGTTTAGTACTTTTTCAGCAAAGTAAAGTTACCCGGTTAAAGATAAAACTGGGGAAAGTAATCATATAGAGCTTTAGACTCATCCAGAACCATGAGGTGGCATGAAAGGTGTCCTCATGAGACCCACAAGGTGCCACATGGCATGAGTCTAGGGAAAGAAGAAAAAGCTAAGAACACGTGGCACGATCTCAGCCGTTCATTCTGGGACAGGACTCTGGAATTCTTTGGAAATGTTGAGTTAGCTGATGAGGTATTCCAAGGTCCCCACAATTATGCCACCTAAGCATGTGAGGTGTCCCATGTATGATTTCATTTTGATGAGTAATCTAGAATGATGATTTCATCATGATAATGCAAGCAAGGCTTCTTGCGGAAGCTAATCGATTTGAGCCATTCATCGATATTCAATCTGGACCATCCATTCCACCTCCATTCAAATATAAATACCCCACTCCACTCCCCTTCCATTCCACTACATTTCCAACAAGAGGAAAAGGTGAGAAAGATGAGAGAAAAAGAGAAAGAGAGAGAGAGAAAGGAAGGGAAAAGAAGGAGTTCTGGTAGACCTAGGAGCAATCCAAGGAGTTTAGAGACTTGATAAGCTTAGGGATAAGGTAAATAATTTATTCTAGTCCCTGCTCTAATAAATTAGAGGATTTTTATTATGAATTTAATAGTTAGAATAGAGAATATCTCTCTTGATAAAGTTAGCCGTGGATATAAAGAAACTTAGGGGATTATCAGATTAATGGTATTATTTTAAGTTAAGTATGAGTTAAGTAAAGCTATACTGGATAGGATAATAATGAAGATATTATTATGCTATGTATAGGCTCTGGCCTACGAAAAGAAGGAACCTTAGATCAAAGGCTAAGAGCTAGAGGAGAGGCTACATTACAGGTAGTAAACTTACCTACTTGTATGCTTATGTTGCTTGCATGTTTTATGTGATGTTTACTTACTTTGATAATGTGAAGCATGTATGATTAAGTAATGCTCTGTTTCTTTTTATGCTTCGGCCATATGTTATAATTAAGTAATATGGAAGCATGTATGTTATCATTATGCAAGTATGATTATTAAGTGTACACATAGTAACATCAAGCATATAGTTGCATACAATGTATGGTTTCCTTTTGCTACTGAGATTTTCCCAAAACTGTCACCCCTTCCATATCAATCCAATTACAGCAGGTCTTCTCAAGATAGAGGAGATAAAGATGCATGAAGAGAAGTTAATTATTTAGCATAGTTGATATGTGATTGATGTATATATAATTAGTGGCTGGAAATTGTTATTGTGAACAGTAACTTATAGCTAGACAATGATATTTGAGCTATAATTAAAAATAGTAAATGATTAAATAAATGTATGATATTTTACTAGTGAACAATAGACATACCAAGCTTCGATTTGATATATAGAACGTCTCATTTGGATATCTACACATGAAGATATGATTTTTCAAAATTGGGACCAAAAATGCTGGAATCAGGGGAAAGACGCCAAATGAATAGTAAATTTTGGGTGTTGACTGACGTTGACTGGGTCAAGGCATGGTCAACAAGTTATTTTTCCTGAAAGATAATTAAGTTAGCTTCATGAATCAATTTAAACCACTTCATTTCAATTTTTCAAGATTTAGTTATGATTTTTTTGAAGTCAGGCACTCCTCTGGAATATACACAGTGAACAGTACTCGACAGAGTAAAATTCCAAATTGTGTAAGAAAATTAGGATGTTACATTATCCCTTTCAAAAAGGGGCATCTCTATCTATTTACAAACTTAGTTATAAAGCCACTTCATATTGTACTTCTCAATACATATTTCTCATTATGTATCATATTACATATCTCTCATAACGTATCTCATTACGTACTTTCATAGCATATCTCATTACTTATCTTTCATACCGTATCATGGCATATCTGACCAAATTTAGCTTCATCATGGTGTATCTTACCTTGTCATAATGTATTATGAGACACAATATGTCAAACATTTTCTTTAACTGAGAACTTTGCTAGCTTTTGAGAAAATTCTTCTAAATATTTCCTTTCAAATCTATTTTATTTAGATTTGACATAAGGGTTCTAATCTCTTACTATTCATAAACCTTTCTAAATTTTATAGCTCTTTCTATCATTTTACTTCATTATGTGTATATATGCCAAACTTCTGTGGCATTTATACCATTTTCTATCACTTCCCAGGGGGTCACCCATCATTGTACTACTCTTGCCTTAGCACGCTTAACTGAAAAGTGCAGATAAAACTATGAAACACTGGTGCTAACAGGTTCCACCTTTGGTACTTTATTATCTTACACAATTCTTATACTATCTCTCTTAGGTTTATCTGTCCTTCTATTCCCTTTGTCCTCATCTGGAGGATATATTTGTCCCTTATTCTTATTCTCTGTAATCTCATCGTAGGGATCTCTTTATTCTCATTTGACCCCTTCTCATATCCTATGAAATATTCTCATAAATCTTTGGTATTCAGGATTAACACTTTAACTTTAATCACTTGGTTCCTGTTGCGTGTAAGAAGATTCTGAGTTTAGTCCCTGATAGTAATAAGGCTATCTAAAATTAACATCATGGGTACTCTATCTGTTATGAGTTAACCAACTTGTGAAGCTTCTCTACGTTAACCTTTTCCTTGGTATTCATCTTTCTAAAGAAATATTGTACTTATGGCTCAATACTTTATTTCTCTGGGCTAGGTCTACTGCGATCCTAGGGATCTACTACAATCAACTGTAAGCCTCTTCAGGATCTAACTGTGACCCTGGAATTCTATTCTCTATGAGCCATACTAGGATCTAACTTCAATCCTCCAGAATCTACTATGATTTTGTTGTACTGTATTCTCATTTCTGGAAGATCCAACCAACGGACAAAGTTGCAAGGTTAGTTGTTGCAAGGTTAGTTACTTCCACATAGTTGTTAACTCAAGAGATAATTCCCCTAAACTGATCACAGTAGCCAATAGTATCTATTAGGACTTTACTCATTTCCTCTATCGCTCAGGAATTTCTCATATCATTCTCATCTTTTATAACTTTACTACATTTAACATTGTAGAGAGCTACACAGGTTCTACCATGCACATATCTATCATTATCTATCCATCTCATTTGAGGGACATTACTTTATATGAGTTATACTATCTATTATCTTGGTTTTATTTCAAGAGCAATCTTAGTCTATCATAAGAGCAATCTAGCTCTATTGCAAGAATGTTAACTTATAGTACATAGAGACCGCTCCTTTTTATAATTACATCATCTTTCATAAATGCTTCTCATTTCATTTCATATTCATAGCATATCATTCATGTATCTTATCCCTACTAAAGGGGTATGTCTTGAGTACTATAATCATTTGTCTATAGATTTACTATAATCCTTATCCTTAATCCCATTCTCATTCTCTATTTAATTGACTATCATTGTCTGATCATAAATTCTCATTATATTCTTTAGGAATTAACTGACTAACTATCTCATTTGTCACTTTTCTATTGCTTCATCATTACCAAGTCGAATTATTTAATTACATGTCGTAGGGCATAGGAGCAACACAACTTTCTCATCTGGTATACTCTATCATGTATGTACTGCATGAAGGGAGTATTCATTTATCATAGCATACTCTATCATATGTGTCATCATATGACAACTACAAGGAGATGCAACTATTTATCATAACATATGGCAAAATATGCCATATTATCATCACATAAATTTGCTCAATTATTCCCCATACTCATATTGCGACTAAACAATTAACTAGGTAAACTTTAAAGCATTATATCCCTTTATCACCTTAATTACTAGGTCCTGATCATCTATTCAGGAACCTGAGTCATGTACTTGTCTCACTTAGGCTGCCACATTGCCCTCTTACTAGGGTATAGACTCAACCTTTCTTTACTCTTTCTTACATAGGAAATAAGGGAGTTACTTTATCTTTGAACCTGTGGCTACCTTACTTTCTTTAAACATCATAAACTTCTTTTCTTATCTTGCATATATATCTTTCTACTAATCCTCAAGAAATTTTTGAGGCGATTTGTCTTTAGCCTACTTCTCCAATATTCTATTTATTCATTTAGGAATCTGAGATAGCTTATCATATCAGGCTATTTTACCTTACTAGGCCATATTCATTCTATCATAACATCTCTCATCGTTTGTAAGACTTCTGTGTACCTAGCTTAAAGGATTTGTGTACTTGGCCTCACTATAATCTAACTGTAATCCATAACCAAGTTAGCTATTTTCTTTCAGCCAACTGAGGAAGGGTGTGGATCACATCTCTATGCCATTCATACTTTTAAGTTTTCCCTTATCCTCCTGGATTACTAACAGGCGAGAAAGTGTTTCTTACTAAGCCTCAATGTTTATATGGATGAACTTGGCTAAGTATTCATCAAAGGTTTCTCTTTCCCTGCTTTAACCATTAGCCTCATGATCATCCCTATCTAACTGAGCGGAATGCTTCTCATAACTATTTGAGAGAAACTTCCCAAGTGAGCGAATAAATCTCCATCTCCATATAGTAACTTCTACATCTCTCTACTATCTCTCAACTTTTTCTATCTGTCAGTCTCAGTCTGCTCTTGTCTGGACTGTGATTCTTTTCTAGTCTATCTTTGGATCCTGACTAATTTAAGTCACTTGGATCTTATTCATCATTTAGTACTATTACTTTTGTTCTATAGGGTGCTTTACCCTAGGTCTGCTAGTTTACTGTCTCTTTGTGTTGGGATCCCTCTGTTTTGGGAATATTAACTTTTTATCTGTTAATCATCATGTCTCTAACCTTAAGCCGCATATTAGGCTCCTTCTTAGGCAAGTCTTGTTCTATCTTTTAATTCTTTTGCTTAGTAAAGACTAGCTGCACCAAGTCTTTCGTAATGTAGATCAACTTCTGATAATCATACAGAAGATCTACTTCTGAACATTTTCTGAAACTAATCTTCTGCATCTCAATGCATCATACTATTTAGCTTGCCTGCACACTGAGCTAAACCTCTAACTGATAAACTTTAGTGAGGTCAGCATCTTCATTCTTATCATTAGGTCTCTGTACATTCTAGTCACAACCTGAGTACTAGCTAGTCCTGTCTTATATTCTTTGTAAACATTAGTTGCGACCTTCTCAACTTACTCGTCACAACGTGGCAACTCTGTGTTATTCAGTCACAACCATAGGTCATCTTCTATCATTACCTGTGTTACATCCTTACTTTCATATGCATTAGGGACTAATCAGTAGCATTTAGAACCACTTACAAGACCTTGAAAGTCCATTAGCCAAATCTGGAATTTTACTCTTTCTCGGGTTATTGTTCATACGGTATTTCAGATTATGCAACAAAATTCGAAAACTCATAACTAATTATAGAAAACTCGAAATGAAGTGGTTCAAAAAGCCACGTGAAGATAACATTTTGAAATTTAATGGAAAAATAATTTCCAGACCAAATGATTAGCCCATTGATACAGTTTATTCGTTGAAGCATACTGTTCATTTGGTCAAAAACTCTGGAAACAGATTCTAGTCCCTAATTTGGAAAATCAGTTCTATTTGTACAGGCATCAATATAAAGCATTATTGGTGTCAAAATGAAGCTTGGTATGTCATCTAAATGTATGTAAAATTTTATACATTTATTCTATCATTTACTATTTTTCATTACATCATGACCATCACTGCTTACAATGGTCATACAGCAACATTACACATTCACATAACATATATACTATCCAATCCCTAGCTTTTCCTCATGCTTCATCATCCTCTTTCATCATTCATAAACATGTGGGATTGAGATTACATGGAAAGGGATGAGATTTCACGGGAAATCTCAGTAGCAAATGGTACTAAATAATGCATGCATTAATGTAAATACTTGTGCTTGCTTGTGAAAGTGTTATTATTGTGTCATGTGCATGCTTCCATGTTACATATGAAATACAATTGGCCAAAGTAAATATATAAACAGAGCTTCATACATAAGTACATAGGCAACACAATTCAATCAAGCCATAGCACAATCAAGCATAACATTCAATGCATACAAGTTTAGGATTAGTTTACTACATTGAATACTTGACTTTCTTTCACCTTAACTTGCTTCCTTCTTCTCACTTTCCTTGAACATGTGGCTGCCTCTCTTGGAGCATACCAATCAATTCCTAACATCACATCATCATTCATCCATTACAATCTAACTTCCTTGAGCATTAAACTCACTTTAACCAACATAACTTCTTCTTGAACATTAATCTCATTAATTTTGCTTAATCTTAACCAATGGACTTGGTCTTTGAATCAATTGATGCATTGACTTTACCCTACACAATTTCATCTTTTGAAACCATTTATGAGCATAGAATCATGAAATTCTAGCTCCTTCATCACATGCTGTACAGAACCGAAAATGCACTTAATTCTTTCAAAAATTCTTATTTTGATTCCAATGCTTCCCATACTTGTTTCTCTACTTTCTCCGACACAACTTTTCATTTTAAAACCATTGGAAGCATCAAAATCATGAAATTCCAATCACTGTTCATGCGAGTGAACAGTATAGAGAATGATTTCAAAAACTAAAATATTGGAATTTCAATGCTTTCAAGGTTCAGAACCTTTCCAATCCTACACAAAATCATCATCTAAATTCAATAGAAACATTAATTCATTGAAATTCCATTTCCTTACCTCATGAACAGTGCAGAATAAACAGGTTCCATTAAGGTAAAGTCAAGAATATCAACTTGATTCAACAACCAATCACTTAACTAGCTTGTTTAAGCTTCAATCATAAGTTTCCAACTTTAATTTCTTCCTTCCCTTTTCATCTAAGGTTCTTGGGCACCATAACCCCTTAGAGAAAACTCAACTTTTCTCCCATGAAAACCCTAAGTTCAAGCTCCCAAATCAAAGGAAAATAAGCTAGGAGAGATTGCTTACCTTTAATCTCTAGCTTGCTTGAACTTTGGAACCTTGAATCTTCTTTGTCTTGGCTTGAGTTTTCATTTTGCAAGAGTTTCCCCAAGGTATCACAAGGCCACCGTTTTGGGCAGAATGAGGGGGTATTTATAGCCAAAATCCATGAAAAATGAATGGAAAAGATTGATTTGGTTAGTATTTAATCTAAAGGCCCACATTTAATATTAGATTTAACTTTTTCTAAAAAGAATAATTTTTACATCATGTGGGACAGCTCAAGGGACACCTCATGGGGGTATGTGGCGTACTTACCATTCCAGGAAGCTTCTAGAAAAATTTTAGTCCAATCCGGTACTGATCAGAGCAATTTCACAGCAACCCTAAGGGCAAAATCGCCATTTCACACCTCTTTATACTGCCTCAGGGTGTATCTGGGCTCTAAATAATCCTCTTTATTCCATGTGCCATGTTTTTAGCCTATCCCAGATGACTAAAATACCCTCCATCCATCACTGGTACAATCCACGCATCTATGGGCATTTTCGTAATTTCGCACCTTTTCTGAACACTGGCCCCTTTTACTGATGAACTGGTACCCTGGGTTTTGGGCCCTTCTTGGCGTCATCATGGGCCTATATATGAGGTCATCTGATATCATTCTATCTAGGCTCACATACCGATAAGTTCTATTATCGGATCACTGGTATTGTTAAACTCCTGTCAAAATTCACTGTTATGGGAATAACTTTTTATACAGGACTTCTTCTGGGGTTCTGTCAGATTCATAACATCTAACACTATAGGGCACACTTTCCTGTAATTCCCTACTTATATCTGATGTCAATAGAATTTGAAAAAAGATCATATAACTTTTAGACTATCAGATAATTTTCTGCTGTCTAGAGCCCTAATAAAATTTCTGTATTATGCTAGATTAACCAGCATATCTTCCTATATTTACTGACGGAATGTTAGACTGAAAAAATTTCAGGCAGTTATAACCCTTTTTGGGTTGATCTTTCTATAATTACAATTTTGGCCTTGAACTTTTCACTTAATTACATTTAAGTCCCTTAACTTTTAAAAATTACCACTTTTGGCCCAACTTTTGTTTCTACTTTAACTTTTGGCCTTTAACATTTTCTACTTTTCATTTTAGTCATTTTCTTCCTTAAAGAATAATCTAACCTTTATTATTTCTTCTAATCTTCGTCATAATCCTTTCCAAGCCTCTTTCCACTATCAGTACTATACGGATAGGGAAAAATTAGGATATGACATTTCTACCCCCTTAAAATAAATTTTGTCCTCAAAATTTACTCAACACCTTAGTCAAAAATCTTGGATACATATCCTTATCTTCTTTTTGACTAAGGACTAGGGTATCTACTTCTCATTTTCTATTTTGAAATTTTAGCGGAGTACCTTTCATGTCCGCAAAATCTTCATATCTTTACCATGATCATTATTTTGTCATAAATCAACTCAATTAGAGCTGAACTCCAGTTCATTCTATTACTTTCATACTTGCTACGTATCTATCTGCATATGGACTTATCACCATACTAGACTTGTGAGTAGTGTCCATTTCTTTCATATCAAACTCCTTCGAATACTACTATGTTATGGAGTTTCTATTAACAACTCATCATATTTTCTTAGTGCAATCACTTCTTTCTCATGTGAGTATCTAATGGAATTCTCTGAATATCTGTATACTTTAACTCTCATTTTTATGTCATCATACATTCTTATCATCTTTAATATCTCATCGTAATACAGAGAGAGGACTTATGTCATCATTCTTTCTCTCATTGCCTATTACTAAATAGGAGCACATAGGAGCATATAGGAGCACATACTCTAACATGCATAATGCCTAGCCAGCATGCTGCAAGACTACATCCCTGCTTATGAATGCAAAGCTCTAACATCGGAGCTCAAGTATTCCTTCTCTTAATATGCACAGCTCTAACACTCAGATCTTGCACAGCTCTATCACATAGAGCTTGCACTTCTCTAACATTAAGAGCTTTACAATATTTTACAAACATAACATAACATATTGCCTGGCATTTTATGCAAGGAGTGAAAGCTCTCATTTGCTCTTTGACCTGTAACTTATCATTCAAACATCTTATCCCTTACAAAAAGGAAGCCTCTCTATCTGTTTATAGGGCTAGCTATAAAGCCACTTAATATTGTATTTCTCAACATATCTCTCATAACATAACTGATTACATATTTTTCATAACATATCTCATTTAATCTCTTTCATGTCATAAAATGGCATATATGGCCAAATCTGGCTATATCATAGTGCATATTTAAAATCCATTTTATTTGGATTTGACATAAGGGTTCTAGTCTCATATTATTCATAACCCTTTCTAGCTTTTCATAGCTCTTTCTATCATTTTACATAGCTTTGTGCATATATGCCAATTTCTTGTGGCATTCACACTTTTTTTTATCACTTCCCAAGGGTTCACCCATCATTGGACTACCCTTGCCTGAGCATGCTTAACTGAAATGTGCAAATAAAAATCTAAAGCACTGGTACTTATAGGCTCTAACTCTAGTACTTCACTATCTTAGACCCACCTTATACTATCTCTCTTGGGTCTATCTGGCCTTCTAATCTCTTTATCCTCATATGCAGGATATACTTACCTTTATTTTTAGTCTTTGTAATCTCATCTTAAGGATCTCTTTATTCTCATTTGACCCTTTCTCATATCTTATGAAATATTCTTACAAATCATTGGAAATCAGGATTAACAGATTTAACTTTGATCACTTAGTTCTTGATACGTGTAAGGAGATTCTGAGTTCAGTCCTTGATAGTAATAAGGTTATCTGAAACTAGCATCATGGGTACTCTATCTGTTATGAGTTAACCAACTTGTGAAGCAAATATACCTTAACTTTTCCTTGGTGTTCTCCCTTCCAAAGACATATTGTACTTATAGCTCATTACCTTCTTGCTTTAGGCTTGGTCTACTGCGACCCTCGGGATGTACTGTGATCAACCGTAAGCCTTTCAGGATCTAACTGTGACCCTGTGAGCCATACTAGGATCTAACTGGAATCCTCTAAAATCTACTGTGATTCTGTTGTACTGTATTCTCATCTCTGGAAGACCTAAATCAACGGACAAAGAAAGGTTAGTCACTTTCACATAGTTGGTAACTCCACAAATAATTCCCCAAAAATGATCACAGAAGCCATATTATCTATTAGGACTTTACTCATTTCCTCTATCACTCAGGAACTTCTCATATCATTCTCATACTTTATAACTTACTAGATCCATTACTGCAGAGAGCTACATAGGCTTTATCATGCATATGTCTATCATCATCTATTCATCTCATCTGAAGAATATTACTCTACATGAGCTATGTTGTCCATCTCTTGGTTTCATTTCAAAAGCAATCTTACTCTATCGCAAGAGCAATCTAGCTCTATTGCAACAACATTAACTTCTATCACTTAGAATTTGCTACTTCTTGGGGCCATATCATTCATACATCTTACCCCTACTGAAGGGATATATCCTGAGTATCATAATTATTTATCTACAGATTCACTATTAATCCTAATCTTCAATCTCATTGACTATCATTGTTTAATAATAATTTCTCTTTCTACTCTTTGGGACTTAACTAGCTAACTATCGCACTTAGCCTTTTGCTGTTGCTTCATCTTTATTAAGTTGAATTATTTAATTGCATGTCATAGGGCATGGGAGCAACGTAACTTTCTCATCATATCTACTCTATCCTACATGTAATGTAAAGGGGAGTATTCATTCATCATAGCATACTTAACATGCATAATATGCAAGGAGATGCAATCATTTAAGCATTCTCTAACATGCGTATCATCACATGACAACTGTAAGGAGATACAACTTCTTATCATAACTTATAGTAACATAATCCATATCATTATAACATATATCTGCTCAACCATCCCTTATACTCACATTGTAATTAAAAAATTAACCAAGTAGACTTTAAAGTATTATGTCCCTTAATCACCTTAATCACCTTAATCACTAGGTCCTGATCATTTATTCAGGAACCTAAATAATTTACTTGTTTCACTTAGGCTGCCACATTACCCTCTTACTAGGATATAGACTCAACCCTTATGTACTCTTTCTTACATAAGAAATGGGGGAGTCACTTTATCTTTGAATCTGTGGCTACCTTACTAGGCCATATTCATTCTATCATATCATCTCTTATCACCTGTAAGACTTCTATGTCTCTAAACTAAAGGACTTCTATGTCCTTGGCCTCAATGTAATCTATCTATAATCTATAACTGAGTCAACTATTTTCTTTTAGCTAACTGAGGAAAGGTTTAGCTCATATCTTTATGCCATTCGAACTTTTAAGTTTTCCTTTATCCTCTTGGATTACCAACAAGTGAGAAAATATCTCTTATTAAGCCTCAAGGTTCATATGAATGAACTCGGTTAAGTATATATCAAAAGAGTTCTCGTTCCTTAGCTCTAACCCTTAGCCTCACGCTCACCTCTCTCTCTAATTAAGAGGAATGCTTCTTTTAAAGTCTTCGAGAAAAACTTCTCAAGTGAGCAGATTATTCTCTATCTCGTGTGGAGTAACTTCTATATCTCTATGTAGCTCTTAACTCTTTTTGTCTGTCTGTCTCAGTCTACTCTGGACTAGACTATGATTCTTTTCTAGTCTATCTCTAGATCCTGACCAATTTAGGTCACCTGGATCTCATTCATCACCTAGCATTACTAGTTTTGTTCTCTAGGGCAGAGCGTTAGGTTACTATCTCTTTGTGATGGAATCCCTCTATCTTAGGAACATTAACTTTCTATCTATTATCCATCACATCTTTAACCTTAGGCCATGTATTAGATCATTCTTAGGTAAGTCTCATTCTAACTTCTTATTATTCTATTCAATAGAGACTAAATGTACACAGTATTTTGTAATATAGATCAACTCCTGATGATCTTACGGAGGATCTGTTTCTAAACATTTTCTTAAACCAATATGGTGTATCTTAGTGCTTCATACTGCTTAACTTGCCTATACTCTATACTAAACCTCTAACTGATAGACTTCAGTGAGGTTAGCATCTTTAGTCTCATGACACTTAACTTACTATCATCTCATACCAATCATCTAAAGTATATTAGGTTAATGCCCTCTACTATATGTCTGTTTATTGTCCATGCTACGGCATTGAGAAACTGCAGATAACTGACTGTTATCTATTACTCATAACAACTCTGTCCTCAAACTCTGGTAGAGGAAGAATAATATCTGGTCTACCCATAATCCAATACCATGGAAAACATTTAAAATAGCACATACCACATACCACACATCATGATTAACATTTTAAGTATACCTTATCTTGAACATAATATTAATTATTTATGATTAGGGTTTGTAAACTATTATATCTGATGCCAGAAACTTTGCTCTGATACAAAAAATATAACACCTTACTTTCGTACATCTTAGGGACCATTCGATAGCATTTAGAATCACTTGCAAGTCTATTGAAGTTCAATTACAAAATCTGGAATTTTACTCTTTACGAGTACTGTTCATATGGTAATTCTAGATTAAGCGATGAACTTCAAAAAATCATAATTAATTCTAGAAAACTCAAAATGAAGTGGTTCAAAATTATACTCGAAGCTAATATCTTTAAATTTAAGAGAAAAATAATTTTCTGACCAAATACTTAACCAATTAATACAGTTTAATTGTCAAAGATTATTGCTCATTTGGTCAAAATTCTGAAAACAGATTATGGTTCTTGACTTTGGAAAATGTTTCTCTTTGTACAGAGATTGTAATAAGGCGTACTTTATGTCAAAACAAAGCTTAGAATGTTAACTATCTATTGCTAAAATATCATACATTTATTACATCATTAACTATTTTTAATTACAGCCCAAGTGTCATAGCTAAAAAATGACTTTTGTTCTAGTGCATAATTTTAACAACTAACTTTACATACATTCACCCCAAAACTTGTCTATAACATAACCATATAAGATAACCATATCATCATCTAACATTCTTACTCTCTCATGCTTGAGGTTCCTATTGATTAGAGATATACTCTATGGTGAGATTTATGGGGAAATCTCAGTAGTTAACGAAACTAAACAATGTATGCATTAATGCTTGGTATTAGTGCTTGCTTATGATTGTGTCAACATAATGTAATTGCATGCTCCCATGTAACATATGAAATACAATTGGCCAAAGTAATCATAGCCCAGAGCTTTAACATTTACATATGAATAACATCAACCAAGCCATAACACAATCAACCATACATGCAACACATACAAGTTTAGGTAAGTTTACTACCTTGATGCTTTACTTTTTCCTTATCCTCTTTTTGTCACCTTTTCTTGCAGTAAGGTTGTATTCTTGAATACACAATCAAATCTTAAATATCACATATTCACTAATTCATCATGATTCAACTCAATTGGCATATAAGGACATTAAACTTAACTTAATCAATTAAACCCTATCTTTCTTAATTTGTGGTTAATTGCATTGTCCTTTGAATTAATTTGTGTCTTGACTTTACCTTACACAATTTCATGTTCTAAATCCATTTATAAACTTAGAATCATGAAATTACAGCTCCTTCATTGCCTATTGGACAAAACCAAAAACATGTACATAATTCTTTAAAAATTATCATTTTGATTCCAATGCTTCAAATACTTGTTTTTCTACTTTATCCCACACAATTTTTCATTTTAAAACCATTGGAAGCATCAAAATCATGAAATTCTAGTCACTATTAACGTGTATGAACAGTAATAGAAGAGGCTTAAAATTTACAACTTTCAATTCTAATGTTTCCAAGGTTCCAAATCTATAAAATCCTACACAAAATCATCATATAAATTCAATGGAAGCCTTAGATGATTGAAATTCATTCTTCTTGGTCTAGAATAGACCTAGGCTGAATGCCTCCATCAATGTCAAAGTCAAGAGCACAACTTAATTCAATAACCAATCATCAAAACCAACTTATATAAACCTTAATCGCCTAGTTCTACCTTTATTTTCTTCCTCATCCTTTAACTTAAAATTTGGACGGCAAGCATACTCTAGGTTAATGGAATTTCCAATCACTAAAACCTAGGTTTTATCCTTTTAAAATACATCTAAATAAATTAGGAAGGATCACATACCTTATGCCTTGACTGCCTTGATCTCTAAGTGCCTTAAATTGCCTTTATCTTGGTTGAGTTTTCAAATGACAAGAGTTTCTCCAAGGGAATCAAGGGTTCACAGTTTTGTGAAGAATGGGAGGGGTATTTATAGCCAAAATTTTGGCACCTTGGGTCCATAATGTCCTCACTTTTCCTAATTATTACAATGGCTTAATCTTGAATTTGATTGGTTAGCTTTTGGATAAATTAACCTTAATCATCATTAGGTTAATTCTTATATTATTTTATTACATTTTAACACATGATATAATATTCCTTTCCTCTTCTTGGTGCCATGTGCAAAGCTTGTGGGCCCTACTAGGACAGCTCACATGCTTCTTGGATTTTCTTAAATTCTTATCTTTTAAAAATATATAAAATATTCTATAAATTCATTTGACCACATAACAATTCCTTGGAATTATTGGGATTACATAGAACGTCATATAGGGCCTCTTTTAAGTCCAATAGCTACTTGGCATAAATCCCAAGGCACTTTTCTTATACTGATATTCTTAAATCACCTTGATTTTTGGGATAAATGCTAAACACCTCTTTTAATGGTTCTGACATTTTTAGAAATTCACTCTAATATAAAATAATTTTTTTACAAAGTCTCATAAGTTTCTGAGACCCAGAAGTCTTGATAAAAATTTCTCACATTTCCTTTAACCCTTTTATCGGTGTCCGATTTCACTATAAATTTCATAATGAATTCTACAGGGCTCCTTTTTTACTTCTGTCTATTTCATAAATTCTTATATTAGTTATAATAATTTACTACCAAATTTCATCTGATTATAAAGTTCAAAAGATACTGCAATAATCTCCTGACTTCAGAAATTTACATAAATTTTTTGGGACCTCAAATCAAAATTGTGGTAAAATTTAGAACTAAAATTCTTTTGGGCATTTTTTGGCCTCTTCTGGCTCAAATTTCTATAATTACCATTTTGCACATGAACCTTTAGAAATTACACTTTAGGCCCTCAACTTTTCATAGTTATACTTAATGACCCAAAGTTTACGTCTACTTCCATTTTACACCATGGAATTTTTACAGTTTTCAATTTAGTCCCTTTATTTTTCAAAATGATCATTTGAAACTTTCACTAATTGCAATTTAGTCCCTAGACTTTTTCTAAATTGCAATTTAGACCCCTTTTGCTTTACAAGTTTATACCTTCTCTCTTTCTTTGGCTTAACACTTATCTTAATCATTATCTTTTCTTCTTATTATCATCCCAATCTCTTCATAACCTATTTTCTCTATCAGTCTTATACAGATAGGAAAATTTTGGGATGCTACATAAAACCCCATATCATATTAATGGCAAGGATATATAGTTTTCCATCATCAAGAGTTTGTCTCAACACATTCCTTTCAAAATCCACTCATTTTTCAACTTAATCAAAAGCCCAAAAATATTTACTTTACTGCACCCTTATTTTATTGCTTAAAAAATCAATCAAACCCAAAAACTAAATTTTACTTTCACTCAGGTTTTCAATAGTTTTGTCACCAGTTTGATAAAAAGGTTCCTCGAGAAGAACGATAGGGTTGTGCCTTATACTACATTAATTGGGTGCAATTAATTTTATTTTGTTGCATAAGATGATGACAATCTGTGCAAATCAATGTCATCATTCCTAGGGAACTAAGCAATTGGTTCGTTAGCAATTAGTTGTCAATTTCATTATTTAGCTGAGTAAATTTTTGTTTGAATTTTGGTTTGTTGTTTTTAATTGCATTTCACTTTGCATTTTTTTAAGTTTATGCAAAATCAATCTCTGTGACTGTAAGTCACCACCAAACATCACTTGCGGTGTGACCTTTTCTCTCTGTGATATTTGGTCATGACCACAACTCATTTTAGTCACGACTAGTAAACTATTCTGCTGTGAAACTTTTATGTCTGAATTTAATTGCTTGCCTGGTTATTCTTGATTGTTCCTGTGTTGCATGCATAGAAGAACTAAACTATTAGTGCCTTTTGAACATAAAATTAAGAGATGACTTAGGAAATTAAGGAGAGAATTTAGAGAAGAGGCAAGATCAATAGAGTCTAGTTCACCCTTTAGTGCTTAGAGATATGAAATTGAACTCAATTTAGAGATTATGTTAGAAATTTCTAACATGGATGATATTAATCCTAATAGACATATGGGCATAATAGGCAAGGAGAAAATGGAATATCAGTGAACGAAGAAGATAATAGAAGTGTGAGGGAAATAAATCAGTTGCATGTGAATTATGATCCTTATAGTTTTTACACTGAAGAGGCTAATTTTGAAATTAAAGGAGCTTTGATTGTAGCCTTACCAATTTTTCATGGTTTTACAGGAGAATATCCACATCAGTACTTACAAACCATGTATATGATCTTCTCTTCGATGAAGCCTCCAATGACTGTATTAGATGATATTTTAAGGAAATGTATCCATTTCACTTTAAAAGGGAAGGCTAAGGAGTGGTTATACAAATGCCAACTCCTTTCTTAACTCTTACATAGGATCAATTGAAGTCAACATATCTAGAACAGTTCTTCCGTGACTCAAAGACCACTCGGATGAAGAAGGAGATTACAAACATTCTGTAACAGGATGGATAGTCATTACATGAATATTGGACAAGATTTATCAATTTGTTGGCTCGTTGTCTACATAACAATATGACAAAGGCTAATCTAGTAGACAATTTCTTTAATGGTCTACTCCCTCACAATTAGGTATCCTTGAATGTAGCAGCAAATAGCTCTTTGAGAGATAAGACTGCATAAGCAAGTTGGGATTTATTCCTAAAAATAGTTAGTGAATACCATCAGACTGGGGATCCAAGGAGAATGCCCTCATCATCTTTGGGTAATTCAAATGAGATCTTAATAGAAATAGCAGCTTTGGGAAACTGAATAGAAAACAGGATGAATGTAATTGAGAGACAACTGCATTCTACAAAGCAAGTTCATGTAGTGGGAACCTTACAAGCACTAGTTACAGGATGTGAATTATACAGTTCAATAATGCATGCTACCAGTACATGTGACAAACAGTATGAAGAAGTGGCAGTGAAACATCCTCATTTTTATACGTCTTAGGGACCAAACGGTAGCAGATGGAACCACTTTTAAGGCTATTAAAGTCAAATAACTCAATCTGGAATTTTACTCTTAGCGAGTGATGTTCACTGTATAAATTCCAGAAGAGTGACCTGATTTAGAAAAATCATAACTAATCCTAGAAAAATTGAAATGATGTGGTTCAAATTGCTACATGAAGCTAACATAATGTCCTTTTAGGAAAAAATAACTCGTTGACCATGCATTGACCAGGTCAATGTCAGTAAATGTTTGAAGTTTACTGTTCATATATCATTTTTTCCTAATTCTAGCATTTTAGTCCCAACATCTGCACTATCCAATCCCCAGCTTCTCTCCATGATTCTTCAATCCTCTTATAACATACCTGTGGGATTGGGATTATATAGAAGGGGATGAGATTTCTGGGGAAATCTCAGTAGCAAATAGTACTAAACAATGCATGCATTAATGTAAATACTTATGCTTGCTTGTGAAAGTATTAACATTGCATAATGTGCTTGCTTCCATATAACATATAAAATACAATTGGCCAAAGTAATCATAGCAACATAGCTTCATGCATAAGCACATGTACAACACAATTCAACAAAGCCATAGCATATCAAGCATAACATTTAATACATACAAGCTTAGGATAAGTTCACTACTTGGCGTGTAGCCTTTCCTTCCAGCTCTTAGCCTTGCCTCTAAGGTCCTTTCTTCTCATAAGTCAAAGCGTATATATAGCATAATAATATCTTTATTATTATCCAGTATAACTCTACTTAAGTCATGTTTAACTAGGGGTAATAGCCTTAATCTGACATTCCCCTAACTTTCTCTCCATCTATAGCTAACCTTATTAATAGAGATATTTCTCTATTATAACCACTAAGAGCAATCCTCTACTTTATTAGATCAGGGACTAGAAAACTTACTTACCTCATTCCTAAGCTCTGCCAAGTCCCTAAACTCATTGGATTGCTCCTGGCTCCACTAGAACTCCTTCCTTTCCTTTCTTTCTCTTTCTCTCTTTCTCTCTTATTTCTCTTTGTTCTTTTGCTCTTGGTCATGGCTGTCCTTCAAGGGGAAGGGCTTATTTATAGGTGAGTGGAGGTGGAATAAATGGCTTAGATCAAATTGTGATGAATGGCTCAGATCGCTTAGCTTCCTCAAGAAGCTTCGCCTGCTTCATCACGATGACATCATCCTCCTCGATGACTCACCAACATGACATCATCCAAGGACACCTCAGGGGACACCTTATGGGGTATGTGGCACAAATGGTTGGGCCCTTGGGATACCTCACCAGCTAAGTTAGCCTCTCTAGAGAATTCTAGAGAATTTTCTTAGAATGAGCGGTTAAGATTGTACCACGTGTCCTTTTTACTTTTTCACCTTTTTCCTATCTCATCATATGTGTCCTTAACTTTTTTTCTTTGCTTGAAATCATACCATGTGACACCTTGTGGGTCCCACAAGGACACCTTTCATGCCACCTCATGGTCTATAGTCATATCTGATCACTTTTGCCAGTTATATCCTTAACCGGGTAACTTTACTTTATGGAAAATCACTAAAATATTATTTTAATGTCTCTTAAACTTCCATAACTACTAGGCCTACGTTTTTGGCCTTTGGATTGATATCTTGGGTTTTTAACCAAGCCCAAGCACTCTAGTGGCTCAGTTCCCAAGAAACATCTTTCTTTTCAAAAATAATCATTATGGCCCTAGGGACTTTTACTATTCATGATTTAGTCCCTGTACTTTCACTTACTTGCAATTTGATCTCTGAAAATCCTTTGTATACTTCTAGGACTTCTGCTCAATTGAACCTAGTAGCATACCTTTTTCAGGCTACATATTAGGCTTTTAGGCCTAAAAATTGGGATATAACAGGCAACAATGTATCAGAGGAGAGATAATCAATACTAGAAGAGAGACCTATACTCTAACACATATAACCCTGGTTAGAGAGATCACCCAAATTTTAGGTAGGGGAGTAGGGAAAATAGTCAAACCAATTCCAAGGAGGTGGTGCTTCCTCAAGCAACTACCAAAATAATGCAAGGTCTATAGTTCTAATTTACCCTAATGCCTTAGTTGCATCAAGACCATATGAGACTTCTCAGTTGTTGAAGAGTATGGTACGCAGATGAATAACATGGATGGTAGAATTACCAATATCGATAACTCGCTTAAAGAGAATGACAGTCAGTTCACCTCCATAGCTTCAATTCTTCAAAGTATGCAGAAGGATAATGCTGATGTGCACAAGAAACTTGAGGAGTTAAGTTCCAAGAATGAAAATGTTGTAAGTCATTTAACTAAAGTCTCCAATATAGTGAGTTACATCCAAACAAAGGGTAGTGGTAGCATACCTTTGAATACTATCATTCACCCGAAATCTATAGCCATTTAATATGAATATTTTAGTTTCAATTTCTGGATAATTAGGTTTTTATCAATGATCGTTGCTAATTAATTCAATTGTTTGAAATCTATGGTCATCGATCGATGATCATTTGAGGGCATATACATCATCTAATTTAAATTGTATGCTAAGTGGCTTTAAACAGTTTATTAAGAGTTTTTAAACTAGCTTTGATCAAATGAGTTTAAGGAATGTTAATGTTCGGGACTCAATTGATCGATAGAGGTTTCTTTTAAAACTTAGTGATTTAAAAACCCCATATCATATTAAGAGCAAGGATGGATAGTTTTCCATCATCAAGAGTCAGTCTCAACACATTCCTTTGAAAATCCACTAATTTTCCAACTTAATAAAAAATACAAAAATATTTACTTTATTGCACCCTTATTTTATTGCTTCAAAAATCAATCAAACCCAAAAACTAAATTTTACTTTCACTCAGGTTTTCAATAGTTTTGTCACTCAGTTGAAAGGAGCATTTTTAGATGAATATTTCCTTGCCTCTAAAACTTCAAGGCTAAAAAGGTGATAACTAGTATGGTACAATGAGATAATTAATATATGCATGAGTATTTGACCAGGTTCATCACATTTCTTCTAGCTAAGTGTCCACACCACAATATTTCAAAGAATGATCTAGTCAATTCTTTCTTTGAAGGGCTACTTCCACATTATAAGCTCTTAATTCATGCCACTGTAAATGGTTCTCTTAGATAACTAAGTCCCAACACTGCATGGGACTTACTTTAAAAAGTGGCTACCAATGACCCTCAACCTGGAGACACAAGAAAAGTGTATAATACCTCTTCAGTTTCTTCCCAATATATTCTTGCTAAAATTGCTACTTCGGGGAATCGAATGGAGAAAAGACTTAGTATTTTGATGAATAATGTGAATGCTAAGCAGGTTAATTCAATAGGTCACTCTTAAGCTATAGTCACTAGTTGTGAGTACTATGGGTCAATGATGCATGCCTCTAATACTTGTTCTCAATGTGAAGAAGTTTTTGTCCTATACCAAAATAGGAAAGGTCAATATTAACAGAGGGATCCCTACTCTAACACATATAATCCAGGTTGGAGAGATCATCTTAACTTTATATGGGGTAGGATTCAAGGTAACCCTCAAAGAAATTTTTCAAATCAAATGGTGCCTAATCAAGGGGCTTCATCTTCTTTTTCTGGAGGTAATGAACTTACCATGATTGTAAAAGGTATCTCAAAACTTAATTCAAAGTTTGATAATCAGAAGTCACAAACTGAGGCTAATTTACATGTTATGGAGAATAAGATGGACCCATGTCTACAAAATGTGTTATTTAAATTAGAGCAAATGAAGACGAAGCATGAGAATTTAAATGCTTTTGTTACTCAATTCTCTAACAAATTGAGTGAACAACATGCAAGGATTAATGATTTTATGCCCTTAAATATAGTGATAAACCCTAAATCTTTGAATACAATCACACTGAGAAGTGGTAAGAAAATTAGTGCTAAGAATTTGCAATTCAAATAATATGAAGAGGATGAAGAGCTGGTTCATGAGGAAATAAACATTGAGTCTCCTGCTGCTAAAACTACTTAAGAAACTTCCCAAGCTGAGAAAGAAGATTCTATCCAATCTAAAGGCCTACAAGAAAAGAAGCTCTTAAAGAAGTGTCAGAACAACCAGTGGTGCAAAATGATGAAGAGGCAAAAACTATAATAAATAGACTAATGAAGAAAGGATCACCTTTTAACTCCAAGGGTGATTAAGTAAATACTCGTGACTTACCTTTTCCAAATTCTTACTTGGTTAGTAAAAAGATTGTTGAACAGAAAGATAATGATGAATTGTTTGAAATGTTTAGCAAACTTGAGGTTAATGTGACATTGCTTGAATTGATTAAAAAGATGCCTAAGTGTGCTAAATTGTTGAAAGACCTATGTACAAACAAGAGAAAGTATAGGCATAGTGAGAGAATCCAACTGGGGTTGAGTGTTAGTGCCTTATTTAAGCCATAGTTGCCTTTTCAGCGTAAAGACTCAAGTTCCTACACTATTCCTTGTACCATAGGTAGAACTACAATTTCTCATGCTCTACTTGACTTAGGTGTAGCAATTAATGTCATGCCGACCTCTGTTTATAAGACTTTAGGTATTAAAGATTTGAAAGACACAAGTGTAATGCTTGGCCTAGCTGATAGGATGGTGAGATACCTTAAAGGCATTCTTGAGGATATTCTTGTGCAAGTCAAAGTTCATATTTTTCCAGCTGACTTTCATGTCCTTGATATGACTAATGACCTCCCCACTGAGAGTATTTTGATTATAGGTAGACAATTCCTTCTAACTATTGAGACCATATTAACATGAAAAAGGGTCTAATCACTATAGGGATTAGGGATCAAGAAGTACAATTTAATCTTTCAGAAGCTATGGATCATGGTTATGAAGATTGCTCTTGTTTTTGGGTATTAGTTCAATTGAATGTCTTGATAGCCTTGAGGAAGGTGCATTTCTTGATTTTACAAGAACTGATGATAAAGGGTTTGATTCACGATCTACATATATAGCTTCCCTATTGAGTGACGCTGGAACATTAAAAGAGGATATTAGTGATTCTACTACTACCTTAGTCCTTTCTAATCCTATTGTTACTTTTAATTTACTTTCTTTTTCTATTAATTAGACTGACCCTAACTCTCCTATTTCTAAGTCATATGATAGTGGCACTGAGTCAGGAAGTGGAGGAAACATACACCATACTGAGCTTTATCTCCTTCCTTAAGCACATAGACATATCACTGACACTGAATACACTTGATCTATCAAGACTAGTTCATTCTATTGTGTAACCCCCTGATTTAGAATTGAAACCACTCCCCTCTAACTTGAAATCTGTCTTTCTTACTCATGATTGTAAGTTGTCTGTTATTATTTCTAGTTCTCTGAGTAGTTATGAAGAATATATATTAGTTTTTGTGTTAAAAAGGTATAAAAGGGCTATAGGTTGGTCTTTAGGGGATATACTAGGGATTGATCCTTTAGTTTACACATACAAGATCCTTTTAGCTAAGGGTCAAGCTAGTTAAGCAGCCACTCAGGAAGTCAAATCCTCTTATTCATAATGTGATTAAAAAGTAGGTATTTAAATTATTGAGTACTAGGATCATATATGCCATCTTAAATAGTAAGTGGGTAAGCTCGGTACATATAGCAATGAAAAATAGTGGTATCACAGTAGTGGGAAATGAGAGTAATGAACTTATTCCAATAAGAGTTTATAATGCTTGGAGAATGTATATAGACTATAGGAAGTTGAATGAAGTGACTTGGAAGGATCATTTTCTATTAACTTTTATTGATCAAATGTTGGAAATAATATATGGTAAATGTCATTATTGTTTCTTAGATGGCTTTTTAGGTTATTTCCAAGTACTGATTGCAACTGTAGATCAAGACAAGACTACTTTTACACGTCCTTTTGGCACCTACATATATCAAAGGATACCATTTGGGTTGTGTAATGCTTAAGGCACCTTTCAAAGGTGTATGATGGCGATATTTAATTATTTATTAGAGCATAATATGGAGGTTTTCAATGATGACTTCACCATTTACGATGATGGCTTTCATGATTGTTTGCTTAGTCTTGAACATGTTCTAGGTAGTTGCATTGAGAAAAAGTTGGTTTAGAATTATGAAAAATGTCATTTCATGGTAGATAGTGGCATAGTGTTAGGTCACCACATCTCCCAAAAGGGGATTGAGGTTGACAGAGCCAAGATTGAAATCATTTCTTCGTTTTCCTATCTTACTTGTCTTAAAGATTTAGTAGAATTTGTCATATCCTAATTTTTAGGCCTAGAAGCCTAATATGTAGCCTGAAAAAGGTATACTACCAGGCCCTATTGAGCAGAGTCTCAGACATATACATATGATGTTTAGGGACTAAACTGTAAGAAAGTGAAAGATCAGGGACTAAATTGTAAATAGTAAAAGTCCCTGGGGCATAAAGGTCATTTTGGAAAAGGGATGTTTCTTGGGAATTAAGCCACCAGAATGCTTGAGCTTGATTAGAGGCCAAGATGACATTCTCATACATCCAAAAATGTAGCCCAAGAGTGATGTGGGCCCAAGTAGCATTAAAATATTAGTTTAGTACTTTTTCAATAAAGTTACCCGGTCAAAGATAGAATTAGGGAAAGTGATCAGATAAAGCTTTAGACTTATCTAGAACCATGAGGCGGCATAAAAGGTATCCTCGTGGGACCTATAAGGTGCCACATGTCATGAGCCTATAAAAAGAAGAAAAAAGTTAAGGATACATGGCATAATCTCAGCCGTTCATTCTAGGAAAAGACTCTGGAATTCTCTAGAAGCGCCAAGTCAGCTGGTGAGATGCTCCAAGGGCCCCACCATTACGCCACCTAGAATGTGAGGCATCCCATGGATGATGTCACTTTGATGAGTCATCTAGGATGATAATATCATCGTGATGATGCAAGCAAGGCTTCTTGAAGAAGATAAATAATGAGCCATTCATCGTGATTCAATCTAGACTATCTATTCCACCTCTATTTAACTATAAATACCCCTACCCACTTCCATTCTATGCCACGGCCAAGAGCAAGGAAATGGAGAAAAAGAGAAAGAGAGAAAGAAAGAGAGAAAGAGAAAGAAAGGAAGGAAAAAGGAGAAGTTCTGGTGGAGCTAGGAGCAGTATAAGGAGCTTAGGGACATGATAGAGCTTAGGAATAAGGTAAGTAAGTTATTCTAGTCCTTGCTATAATAAATTTGAGGATTGTTCTTATGAAGTTAATAGTTATATTAGAGAAATATCTCTCTTGATAAGGTTAGCCGTGGATATAAAGAAAGTTAGGGGAGTAGCAAATTAAGGATATTACCTCAAGTTAAGTATGAGTTAAGTAGAACTACACTGGATAGGGTAATAATGAAGATATTATTATGCTATGTATAGGCTCTGACCTATGTAAAGAAGGAACCTCATAACAAAGGTTAAGGATTAAGGAAAGGCTACAACCAGGTAGTAAACCTATCCTAAACTTGTACGCATTAAATGTTATGCTTGGTTGTGCTATGGCTTTGTTGAATTGTGTTGCATATGTGCTTATGTTTGAAGCTCTATTTCTATGATTACTTTGGCCAACTATATTTCATATGTAACATGGAAGCATGCACATTATATAATGTTAACAATTTCACAAGCAAGCACCAATATTTACATTAATGCATGCATTGTTTAGTACCGTTTGCTACTAAGATTTCTCTAGAAATCTCATCCCCTTCCATGTAATCCCAATCCCATAGGTTTATGATGAGAAAAGATTAAAGAAGCATGAAGAAAAGTTTGGGATTGGATAGTATAAATGTTATGTAGAGTTGGGATCAAAATGCTAGAATTAGGGGAAAATGCTAGATATATAGTAAACTTTGGATGTTAACTGATGTTGACTGAGTTAAGGTGTGGTCAACGAGTTATTTTTCCCTAAAAGATCATTAATTTAGCTTTGTGTATCAATTTGAACCACTTAATTTCAATTTTTCTATAATTAGTTATGATTTTTTGAAGTCAGGTCACTCCTCTAAATTTACACAGTGAATAGTACTCGGGAGAGTAAAATTCCAGATTATGTAATTTGACTTCAATGATCTTAGAAGTGGTTCTAGATGCTACCATTTAGTCCCTGAGATGAAAGAAAAAGAAGGATGTTTCACAATTACTTTACCCCTTTCCATGCTATTGAAAAGAGATGTTAATTTTCACTTTGATGATAAATATAGACATGACTTTGTCTCTTTAAAATCCTTGCTTGTTTTACCTCATATTCTCACTGCACCTAATTGGGATTTGCCTTTTGAACTATCTTGAGATGCTCTAACTTTACAGTAGGTGCTATGCTTGGTCAAAGTGAGGATAAACGATCTAGAGTGATAGCATATGTCTCTAAGACACTTGACTTTGCTCAAGTGAATTGTACCACCACCGAGAAGGAACTTTTTGCTATAATCTTTGCATTAGATAAGTTTAGACATTATATGATAAACTCTTGAGTGGCCATTTTTACAAATTGTGTGGTGCTGCATTACTTGTTCAAGAAGCCCCAGTTTAAACCAAGACTACTGAGATGGGCTTTACTACTATAAGAGTTCAACATTAAAGTCAAAGATAGAGCTACAGTAGAGAATCAGGTGGCTAACCACCTTAGTCGGTTACCTAAAGTCACTAAGGGAGTTGACTCCTCTTATCTTACTGTTGATTCCTTTCCTGATTCTGCACTTTTTGCCTTAGCTATTTAGGTGCCTTGGTACTTGGTGAGGTTGGATTGTCGTGGTCTTATAATTCAAAATAAAGTTATTATACCCAATATAATATAGTATAAGGCACAACCCTATCATTCTTCTCGATGAGCCTTTTATGTGGAAACCTAGTAGATTGGATGTCAAAATCAATGAAAAACCTGGGCATGGATAAAATGGTTTTTGGGTTTAATGATTGATGCAATAAAAGTAGGGTGTAGAAAATTAGATATTTTTAGATTTTTGTTTACGATGAAAATGAGTTAGTTGAGTTGAGAAATATGCTATGACAAACTCTTGATGATGAATGTCATATCCTAATTTTTTCCTATCTGTAAAGTACTGATAGTGGAAAGAGGTTTAGAAAGGATTATGATGAACATCAGAAGAAATAACAAAGGTTAGATGATTCTTTAAGGAAGAGAATGACTAAAATGAAAAGTACAAAAGGTTAAAGGCAAAAAGTGAAAGTAGAAACAAGATTTGGGCCGAAAGTGGTAATTTCTAAAAATTAAGGGACTTAAATGTAATTAAGTAAAAAGTTCAAGGGCAAAATTGTAATTATAGAAAGATCAGCCCAGAAAAGGTTATAACTGCTTGAAAGTTTTTTAGTCCCACATTCCATCAGTAAATAGAGGAAGTTGCGCTAGTTAAATCTCTATTCATCCTTTGATGAAGAGTTCCTCTAAGGAGAATGTCCCTTTCATTCATACTAAACTTTCTCATATACTCCTATATTCTGGAGTTTTTATTGACTACTCATCATGATTCTTAGTGTAGTCACTTATTACTCATCTGAGTATTCAGCGGAATTCTCTAAATATCCGCAAAACTTCATCTCTCATTCTCATATCATCACATGCTTTTATCATCTTTACTAACTCATCATAATACATAGAGAGGACTTATATCATTATTCTTTCTTTTGTTGCTCTACTGCTAAACAAGAGCACATAATAGCATTAGGAGCACATACTCTAACATGCATAATGCCCGGCTAGCATGCTGTAGGACTACATACCTGCTCATGAATGCAAAGCTCCAGCAGTGGAGCTCAAGCATTCCTTCTCTTAATATGCAAAGCTCTAACACTCGGAGCTTACACAGCTCTATCACATAGAGCTTGCACTGCTATAACATTCAGAGCTTTAGTATAACATAACATAGCATAACATAATGCCTGGCATTTTATGCAAGGAGTGAAAACTCTCATTTGCTCTTTCACACGTAACTCATCATTCAAACATCTTTTTTCTTTCAAAAAAAGAGCCTCTCAATCTGTTTATAGGGCTAGTTATAAAGCTACTTCATAGTGTACTTCTTAACACATACTTTTTATATCTTTCATAGCATATCTCATCATGTATCTTTTATGCCATATCACGGCATATCTAGCCAAATCTAGCTATATCATAGTTTATCTTTCATATCTACTTCATTTGTACTTGACATAAGGGTTCCAGTCTCTTTGTGTTCATAACCCTTTCTAACTTTTCATAACTATGTGTACATATATGCCAACTTCTTGTGGCATTCATACCTCTTTCATCACTTGCCAGGAGGCCACCCATCATTGGGCTATTCTTGCCTGAGCACGCTTAACTGAAATGTGCTGATATAAATCTGAAGCATAGATGCTCACAGGCTCTAACCCTAGTACTCTACTATCTTAGACCCATCTTATGCTATCTCTCTTAGGTTTATCTGGCCTTCTAATCTCTTTATCCTTATATGGAGGATCTATCTGTCTTTTATTCTTATTCTCTACATCCTATCGTAGGGATCTCTTTATTCTCTTTTGGCCCTTTCTCATATCTTATGAGATTTGCTCATAACTGTTGGAAATCGTGCCCTAGAGGCTAATCATTGTCTTATGAACATTATTGATTTATGAATTTATTAATTGTGTTATCATATTATTTGCATGTTTACTATGATGACCATCCTTGGATAATTCATGATCTTATCCTAAATGTCCCTAGTCGGTCACCTATGCAGGAGCACGAACCGACCTGAGTCGTCGACTTCTTACGATCAGAAAGGGAGAACGAGCCACAAAGAGAAGCCGTGAACGTCGTGACCAAAAGCTGTGGAAGTCACTGAGGAACACTGAGGGTAATGCTTCTTCCCACTTGACTTAAACACATACGGTAGATCCTGGCAAGGAATGAAAAAAATTTTAAATTAATTTCTGCTGCGTGTCTTCCAATTCCTTTCAGTGGTATCAGAGCCATGTCGTTTTGTGTTTAAGTTAGGCTTGATTGTTGATTCATATGATATGTTTTGGTCGTAGCCGATCGTATGATATGCGTTTTATGTGTGACATATAAGGGATCCATATTATGTATGACATAAAAGGAATCTAAAAGGGAATTGAAATCGGTGGTGATACATTTTGATTTGATCAATTAACGTAGATGGGGTCCAAGAAAACTGAATTCAGATTCGTGATTATTTATAGCTACCTGTTCATAGCGTAACATAACTGTAACATATGTTATTTTGGGAATGTTTTAGATTTGAAACATCAATTGCCCTACAATTAAATCTGAATGTTGAATCTTGAATGCTTGGGTATGGTGAATAATATGGCTCTAGATTGCAAGTGTTGTAATTTTTTAAATACGGCCCGCGTGTCGTGCCTTCCTATATATACTCTCAATGTACCTTCTCTTCTCATCTCACTCTCCTCGAATGTTAAAAGAGGTTTCTATATGTAATTTCCCTTTTCTTACTAGAGAGCTCCTCTCATTGGCTTGAGGGGACTTAGGATAGGTGAGCCATATTGTATCACGTTTAATTATGCATCATATGATTATATTAGCACATGCATATTACTTGTATGAGATACAAATTGAGAAACATGCATTCGTATAAACCAGATAGTTAAATTAAGCCCTCTAAATGAAATCTCAAGTCATAATGCCGTCAATTTATGAACACTTGTCAAAACCTCGATCGCTCAATTGTGGACTCCACCAAAGTGGGTGCTTTTGAGTTATCCTTGGGAGATAAGCAAGAGTAATGGTGCTACTCTCACATGTTTATTATTGTTTGACTTAATTGAGATTAACAAAACAGTTTTGCGTCTCAAGGCATTAGATGGGATTAAAAACATGCCAGATCATATGATGATAGGATCCCATGAACATCTAAGAGTTATATTTGATGTCATTGGTAAAGGTGTTACCTACCTAAATAACTTAATTTAAGTGTCCTGCCAAAGCGGACTTAAGTTTAAGCCAAATATGGATCTTAGCCCACTAACTATTGCATTGAGGGTTGCTTATTCAGTGGGAGATTGCTAATTAAATTGTATATTTTAATTGTAGAATCATGATGACTAGTAATACTGCTACATTATCGCTGCGATCTGTCCTTGAGAAGGACAATCTCAATGGGACAAACTTTCTTGACTGGTTTATGAACTTGAGAATTGTTCTCATGCAGGAAAGAAAGGCGTATGTCCTAGATCAACCCATTCTTGAGGAGCCAGTGGCCAATGCTCATATAGCTCAGAGAGATGCTTACACGAAGCATAAGGAAGACTCTATCAATGTGGGATGCTTGATGCTAACCACCATGGTTTCGGAGCTCCAAAGAGATCTGGAACACATGGAGGCTTATAAGATGATTGTGCATCTCAAGGAAATGTTCCAGTAACAGGCAAGGCAAGAGAGGTATGAGACCACTAAGGCCTTACATTCCTGCAAGATGGCTGAAGGTGCATCAGTTAGTACTCATGTCTTAAAGATGAAGGGGTACATTGATCACCTTGAGAGGCTTGGATTTCCCATGAGCTAGGAGTTAGCTACGGATTTGATCTTGAACTCTCTCCCAGAAAGTTATGACCAGTTTGTCATGAACTACAACATGAACAACATGGAGAAATCAATTTTTAAACTGCATGGGATGCTTAAAAATGCTGAGCCCAGTCTTAAGAAGAAGCCCAGTAGTGTTTTGATGGTTCAGAAAGGAAAGGGTATGAAAAAGAAAGGCAAAGGCAAGGGGAAGGGTCATGGCTCATCAGGTAAGACCAAAGAGTCAGACTAGCCTGAAACCAAGCCTGCACCAAAGAAGGCAAAGCCTCCTAAGGAAGGAGTCTGCTTCTTCTGCAATGAACCTGGTCATTGGAAGAGGAATTGCAAACTCTACCTTGAAGATCTGAAAAATAACAAGAAGGATAACGGGGCTATCGCTTCAGGTATTTATGTTATAGACATTCATCTTTCTACTTCCACCTCATGGGTATTAGATACTATGTGTGGTTCTCACATTTGTACAAATGTACAGGGACTAAAGGAAAGTAGGAAGC
Source organism: Leucaena leucocephala (assembly GCA_037074615.1). Classification (NCBI taxonomy): domain Eukaryota; kingdom Viridiplantae; phylum Streptophyta; class Magnoliopsida; order Fabales; family Fabaceae; genus Leucaena; species Leucaena leucocephala. The sequence continues at coordinate 16,596,147 of CM073515.1, read as the reverse complement.
TGAAAAAGGGCGAGGTTGACCTACGAGTTGGAAATAGAGCAAGGGTTGCTGTGTTAACTGTAGGCACTTATGAATTTGTTCTGCCCACTGGGCTTTTTTTAGTTTTGAACAATTGCTATTATGTTCCTGCTTTAAGTAGTAACATTGTTTTACTTTCTTATTTGGATAAGGAAGGTCTCACTTCCATTGCTGGGAATAGTAGATATTCTATTTATCGTAATGATGTTTTCTATGCACATGGTGATTTTTATGTTGATCATTACATATTAAATTTGGAACAACCCAATCATAGAAATATCTATAACATAACTACCAAAAGGGTCAAACTAAACGATTTGAATCCCACATACCTCTGCCACTATCGTCTGGGCCACATAAATGAGAAACACATTTCCAAACTCCATCAAGATGGATTTCTAAACTCATTTGATTTTGAATCATATGACACTTGCGAGTCTTGCTTGTTAGGAAAGATGATAAAGTCACCTTTGACTGGGCACAGTGAGAGGGCCACTAATTTATTGGGCCTCATATATACAGATGTGTGTGGACTGATGAACACAAATGCCAGAGGAGGTTATTCGTACTTCATAACATTCATAGATAATTTCACCAGATATGGGTATATCTATATGATGAAACATAAATTTGAGTCTTTTGAAAAGTTCAAAATATTTCAAAATGAAGTACAAAACCAGCTTGGCAAAATAATTAAAGCCCTTCGATCTAATCGGGGTGGTGAATATTTGAGCCAAGAGTTCATAGATCATTTTAGGAGTTGTGGGATAGTCTCACAATTGACTCCTCTAAGGACACCACAATGGAATGGCGTTTCTGAACAGAGGAATTGAACACTATTAGATATGGTTCGATCCATGATGAGTCAAACATATCTTCCGCCCTCCTTTTGGGGCCATGCCCTAGAGACAGCTGCATTCACACTCAATTGTGTTCCATCTAAGGCAATTGAAAAGACTCCGTATGAGATATGGACTGGGAGGATGCCTAGTTTGTCTTTCCTCAAGATTTGGATATGCGAGGTCTATGTTAAGCAACAAGCCTCAGACAAATTAGCGCCTAAATCCTCAAGGTGCCTTTTTGTGGGATATCCTAAGGAAACCAAGGGATATTACGTCTATAACCCTGCTGATAACAAAGTGTTTGTTGTCAGAAATGATATCTTTCTCGAACGAGAATTTATCTCTAAAAGAACCAGTGGGAGTAAGGTACACCTCGAAGAAGTTCGAGAGCCACAAGACACCACAGAACTGCAGATAGAAAACAGAGAAGACTCACAACAAGTTGTTGAGACTCCTCAAGTCACGCAAGGTCCACGAAAATCTAATAGGACACGACTTCAGCCTCAAATATATGAATTTTTGATTTATGAAAGTCGTGATGTATTGCTAATTGAGCATAATGAGTCGACTACCTATCGAGAAGCTATAGTGGGACCAAACTATGAAAAATGGCTTAATGCCATGAAGTCTAAGATGCAATCCATATATGACAATAAGGTTTGGACCTTAGTCAACCCACCTGAAGCTGTAAAAACTGTCGGGTGCAAGTGGGTTTTTAAGGAGAAAATTGACAAGGATGGCAATGTAAATGTCTTCAAGGCACGACTGGTTGCAAAAGGATTTACTCAAACTCATGGTGTGGACTATGATGAGACCTTTTCCCAGTTGCAATGGCTAAATCAATCAGAATCCTCTTTGCCATGGCAACATATTATGACTATGAAATATGGCAGATAGACGTCAAGACAGCCTTCCTTAATGGAAAGCTCCTTAAGGATGTGTACATGACACAACCTGAAGGGTTTGTGCATTTCGAGGACTCTAGTAAAGTATGCAAGCTTCAAAGGTCCATTTATGGACTGAAGCAAGCCTCTCAGAGTTGAAATCATCATTTTGATGAAGTAGTCAAAGAGTTTGGATTTCTTCAAAACATCGATGAACATTGTGTGTACAAGGTTAGTGGGAGCACAGTTGTGTTTTGGTACTCTATGTCGATGACATCCTACTTATTGGGAATGACATTCCTACCTTGCAGATTGTCAAGTCTTGGTTAGGAAAGTCTTTCTCAATGGAAGACTTAGGTGAAGCCACCTACATCCTAGGAATTAGAATCTATAGAGATAGATCTAAAAGACTTGTAGGACTCAGTCAGAGTACATACATAGACAAAATACTGCATAGGTTCAGTATGCACGAATCAAAGAGGGGTTTCATACCCATGTCTCATGGTATTCACCTTAGCAAAGATCTGTGTCCTAGTACATCTAATCAGCGAGGTTGCATGAGTAAAGTTCCATATGCCTCGACCATAGGATCTATCATGTACACCTTGTTATGTACTCGACCGGATGTCTCGTCTGCCTTACGTAAGACTAGCAGATATCAACAGGACCCTGGTGAGGGCCATTGGACTGCTGTCAAGAATATCCTTAAGTACTTAAGAAGGACTAAGGACTTATTCTTGGTCTATGGTGGATTGGATGACGAACTCTATGTAACTGGTTATACAGATGCCAGTTTCCAAACTGACCAGGACGACCAAAAATCGCAGTCTGGATCTATATTCCTCCTCAATAATGGAGCAGTAAGCTGGAAGAGCTCTAAGCAGGGCACTGTACCAGATTCTGCGACAGAAGCTGAGTATATAGCAGCATCTGATGCAGCTAAGGAAGCCGTTTGGATTAGGAAGTTTATCACAGAACTAGGAGTGATACCTACCATCTCAGATCCAATAACTTTGCTCTGTGACAATAGCGGTGCCATTGTACAGGCCAAAGAGCCTAGGTCACATCAAAGGACCAAGCATATACTCAGGCGATTTCATCTCATCAGAGAAATCAACAATAGAGGTGATATAAAAATATGCAAAGTAGCAGGAGAAGCTCATGTTGCTGATCCTCTAACAAAGCCGCTTGTGCAGGCAAAGCATGAGCATCATGTTAGGTCAATGGGAATTAGTCAAATTAATGATTGTACCTAGTGCAAGTGGGAGGTTGTTGGAAATCGTGCCCTAGGGGCCAATCATTGTCTTATGAACATTATTGATTTATGGATTTATTAATTGTGTTATCATATTATTTGCATGTTTACTATGATGACCATCCTTGGATAATTCATGATCTTATCCTAAATGTCCTTGGTCGGTCATCTCTGCGGGAGCACAGATGAAATAAGACCAGTATGACTTTGAAGATACATAGAGATATAAATTAGAGTCATAATCACATGTAAGAGTACAAGGTGTTAGACCGACCCGCTATGAGAGAACTGCATGGGTAATGTCATAAGCTTCTCTCATATACAAACCATGTCAATATGCCCTTTGACCTGAGATCATCATGGATTCCTACATGACAAACGCTCAACTTTGACCTAGTCAAAAGTCACTTTTGACCTAGTGATCATAAAGACTATGTTCGGGTTTAGTGGTTTTTCATGCGGAGGAATGTGAATGGTCAAGATGGAATTAGTCCCTCACATTCATAGAGAGATATTACTGGGCCCCTCGATGAGTGAGTCTGAGAAATGTATGGCCATACTGTAATGAAAAGGTAGTTCCATTTCTACAGTCAGACTACTCAGGGATCGAGAAAGTAACAGTCAGGAATAGGAGGATGACATTATCCATGCCTCAACCATGACCAAAATATCGTGTGACAAAAGGGACATGATATGGTTGTATAAAAGGTTACATCGTTTAACGATCCTTATATAATTTGGGTAGTCGTTATGTCTTGCTAGAGATCGCTTACGACTTGTGGGCCAGTATAGCAAATGGCCCACTGCCAACTTCATATGGCCCTACAGGGTCGCACACAAAATAGCCCAACACGAGCTATGATGTCCAGATTCATTGAATCTAAGACATGTCCAGATTCAATGAAAGATCCAGGGTGGGTGTATATATTTATTCATATTTATATTCGTATATATATATAAATTCGTATATATATTATATAAGAGATATATAAGATTTAATTTATAAGGATAAATTAAATCTCTATCACGTTTTGTCACATCCTTACTTTTAACCTCAATTATACTCCATTAGAAGTGATTGGAACCAATTACATGATCATTTACTTTGAAAATATCCATTTCCAAAAGATTTGCTTCCGGGTACTGTTCACTATTACTGTTCATTTGATAATTCTAGAACATGTACTCTACTTTGAAAATTCACAATTAATTGTACAAAAATCAAAATAATATGGTTCCAATTTCTAATGAAAGCTCTTTCACATATCTTTGAGGGACAAATATGAAACTGAGGTTTTCTTTTCCCAATGAAATCAGTTTAATCGTTGAAAATCACTATTCATTTGGTAAAATCTGGAAGTTCCAGTTTCTTTGCTTTAAATTTAAAAATTTGTTTCTCTTTGGTTACTTGTCCAAATGAAATTTGTTACATACAGAATTAAAGCTCTAGACGTCCTCTTTAAGATCACCAAATTTCATAGAAAAATTCGTTCATTTGATATATGAAATCATTGCATGAACGTCACTGCCTCTCAGCACTCGTTTTATCTCAATTCTAGATCTTACTTCCAATTTTGGAAAATCATAACAATTAGGATACTTATCCAATTAAGGCGTTCTTAGTGTCCATTTAAAGATATGTATCGTAGCTAACCTCACACCAAATTTCAGACTAAAAATCATTGGTTTAAATATCAAAATCAGCATCACATCACCACGGCCTCAAAACAGGGTTATAGAAACATACACCATACACACTAACATATCATCCCATATTGTCATGTAAGTCATATAACTTGTTATACAAACTTAATCATCAACAATTACTCTCTTCCCTTGAGAGGATCCAGCACCTAAAACATAGTTATGCATGTGGAAGGAATAAGATTTCATGGAAATCCCAATAGCAAGTTACACAAACTATAATATCATGCATGAATAATTGTATGCTTAACATGTTATCATGTGATGGGAGCTACTTCATAATGGTACATAAGCAAACTCTAACATGCATATTGTCATGACATAACTTGCAAGGAGTTGCAATCATTCATACTTCATCATAACATGATGACATAAGCTCAAGCTCAACCAAACACCATAATCAACAAGCAAGCAAAACAATTAAACAAACAATTACAAAATAATATCAAGTTACAATACAATTCAACTTGGTCAAGACCTTCTTGAAGTGCTTTCCTTCCTTCACAAATGTCAAAACCTAGCCATGACAACATAATATCAAGTTACAACTCAACTTGAAACCCAATCCAAGACTAGGTTTTCACTAGCTACCTTTCTTTCTCTAATTTATGCTTCCTACTTCCACCTTTCCAAAATAAATTCTCATGGTTCATTTCCACATAATTTTTCATGTAGAATCCAAATATGAAATCAGAATTTCCAAAATCAAAACATACCAATTGATACAGTGCCAAACCGAAATGCATGCTCTTGTTTTCCAAAAATTCTCATTTTGATTCCAATGCTTCCAATGCTTGTTCTCCTACTTTATCCCCACACAACTTTCTATTTTAAACTCATTGGAAGCATCAAAATCATGAAATTACATCATATGAACAGTACCACGTACAGTACCAGCAAGAACACAAAACCCTAAATCCAAACATACTTGAATTCACAAGCTTATACCACTTGATTCTAGCTTGTTTAAGCTTGTCTAAACTTTCCATAATATAAAACTCATATTTTAACCACATATGAGCAGCACTTCCAGCAGCAACCATAAGGGAAATATAGCATGAAAACCCCTTAAAACCATGAGCTAACTTGCTAGAACAAAGCTCAAGATCAAGGGAGATGATTACCTTGTTACTTCACTTTGGTTGCTTCTTTCTTGGTTGAATGGAAATTTTGCAAGAGTTTCCCTATACTTCACCATGCATGCCGAAGTGTTCTGAATAGCGTGGGTATTTATAGAAAATTTGGGTTGAAATGGATGGCCAAGATTGATTTGGTTACTATTTGATCTAAAGGCTCACATTTAATCTTGGATTTTACTTTTTCTAAAAAGAATAATTATTACATCATGTGGGACAGCTCATGGGACACCTAAGAGGGTTAGGTGGCGTGTTGCCCATGTAAAGAACCTTCTGGAGAAATTCCAGTCCAATCTAGTACAGATCAGTGCAGTTTCACAACAATCGGACTGTGTTCTGTTCCTAATTTTTTTGTAATATACCAAGATATGTATTCTATCCTAGAAATTAATGTCTAGGCTTCTCATATCATTGAAAATATTATACTGAGTATTTATCTGCCATCCATCCCTTGGGAAATGACCAAAATACCCTTGATGTCCTTTCCTGTACTATACTAACCCTAAAGGCAAAATCGTCATTTCACCCCTCTTTATACTGGCTCATGATGCATATGGCCTCTAAATAATCCTCTTTATACTATATGACACGTTTTTAGCCTATCTAGAATGATCAAAATGACCTCCATCCATCACTGGCACAGTATGGGCATCCAGGGGCATTTTCGTAATTTCACACTTTTCCTGGACTGCTCTGGTCTCTGGCCCACATAAACTGTCCAGTCACCTAAATGGGCTCATGATGGAATCATTTGGGCCTCACTATGGGCTTATTGCTTGTATTGTCTTTATGGCCCAATTCACATTATAGCTTCCCCGATCCTATTTATCGGGTATTTTATGTCACTGTAAAATCCCGTATGGTTTCTACAGGATTCTTCTTTTGACTCTCTCAATTTTATAAATTCATATATTAAATATATGAATTTTCTATAAGGTCTCATCTGATTATGAGATCTGAAAAATACTGTAATAATTCCTTCTGACTTCATAAATTTATATCAATTAATCGGGACCTCAAATCAAAATTCTGTGTTGCGTTAAACTGACCGGAATATTTTTGTCTATCTACTGGTAAAATTTGGGTCTGATCTAATTCCGGGCATTTTTGGCCTGTTTTGGCTCAACTTTTCCATATTTACATTTAGGTCCCTTAACTTTTGAATAATTGCACTTTAGTCCCTGAACTTTTCATTAATTACATTTAGGTCCCTCCTTTTTCTTCTACTTTCACTTTTCACCTTCAAACTTTTAAATTTTCATTTTGGTCCCTATTATTTCCTTAGTTATTAATCCTTCCCTTTCCTTTCACAATCTGATACAGTTTATTCCAAGAATCTTATATCCATTGCAGATAAACTGTACAGGTACATCAGGTCAAAAAATTGGGGATATGACACGTTTGAATTTGAAATTCAAATTGATAGGATATCTTGTTGGAAATCGTGCCCCAAGGGCCAATCATTGTCTTATGAACATTATTGATTTATGAATTTATTAATTGAGTTATCATATTATTTGCATGTTTACTATGATGATCATCCTTGGATAATTCATGATATTATCCTAAATGTCCCTGGTCGATCATCTATGCGGGAGCATAGATGAAATAAGACCAGTATGACTTTGAAGATGTATAGAGATATAAATCAAAGTCATAAGCACATGTAAGAGTACAAGGTGGTGGACCGACCCGCTATGAGAGAACTGTATGGGTAACGTCATAAGCTTCTCTCATATACAAACCATGTCAATACGCCCTTTGACCTGAGATCATCATGGATTCCTACATGACAAAACGCTCAGCTTTGACCTAGTCAAAAGTCACTTTTGACTGAGTGATCATAAAGACTATGTTCGGCCTTAGTGGTTTTTCATGCGGAGGAATGTGAATGGTCAAGATGGAATTTGTCCCTCACATTCATAGAGAGATATTACTGGGCCCATCGATGAGTGAGTCTGAGAAATGTATGGCCATACTGTAATGGAAAGGTAGTTCCATTTCTATAGTCAGACTACTCAAGGATCGAGAAAGTAACGGTCAGGAATGGGAGGATGACATTATCCATGCCTCATCCATGACCAAAATATCGCGTGACAGAAGGGACATGATATGGTTGTATAAAAGGTTACATCGTTTATCGATCCTCATATGATTTGGGTAGTCGTTATGTCTTGCTAGAGACCGCTTGCGACTTGTGGGCTAGTATAGCAAATGGCCCACTGCCAACTTCATATGGGCCTACAGGGTTGCACACAAAATAGCCCAACACGAGCTATGATGTCCAGATTCATTGAATCTAAGACATGTCCAGATTCAATGAATGATCCAGGATAGATGTATATATATTTATTTATATTTATATTTATATTCGTATATATATATAAATTCATATATATACATTATATGTATATATGAGATTTAATTTATAAGGATAAATTAAATCTTTATCACGTTTGAAATTCGAAATTCAAATTGATAGGATATCTCATATAAGAGATATTTATAAGATTTCATTTATAAGGATAAATTAAATCTCTATCATGTTTGAAATTCGAAATTCAAATTGATAGGATATCTCATATAAGAGATATTTATAAGATTTAATTTATAAGGATAAATTAAATCTCTATCATATTTGAAATTCGAAATTTAAATTGATAGGATATCTCATATAAGAGATATTTATAAGATTTAATTTATAAGGATAAATTAAATCTCTATCACGTTTGAAACTCGAAATTCAAATTGATAGGATATCTCAAATTTGATTTATGAGAATAAATCAAAAATAGTTCAGTCTCATCTTTATTTAAAATTAAATAAATGGGTAATTAAATCTGTGGGACGGATTTGATATTATTTATTTAATTAGTTTCTTATAAAATTATACAATATATGATATTGTATTAATTTTAGAATTAATATAAGATTAACTCCAAAATCCAATTCGATTGACAGAGAGAAAAAAATGCATAGCATCCTATATATCTGATTTTAGGAGCTGCGTTTTGCACAGAGAAACATATAGAACATAGAAAGGCCGAAGGGGACTCTGTAAAAGGTTTGCAGATAACAAACTGCCGAAATAGAGACGGAGAGGACGAACTCTTGAGAAAGCCCTGGAGGGACAAGAGACGCTAGCACGTCGTTCGTGGTTGGAACGCTGTTCGTGTGGATACCAGTAGAGGAAGCCGACCTGAGTCGTCGACTTCTTGTGATCAGAAAGGGAGCATGAGCCGCAAAGAGAAGCTGTGAACGTCGTGACCGAAAGCTGTGGAAGTCGTTGAGGCACACTAAGGGTAATACTTCTTCCCACTTGACTTAACTACATACGGTAGATCCTGGCATAGAATGGAAAAATTTTTAAATTAATTTCCGCTGCGTGTCTTCCAATTCCTTACAGTGGTATCAGAGCCATGCCGTTTTGTGTTTAAGTTAGGCTTGATTGGTGATTCATATGATATGTGTTAGTCGTAGCCGATCATATAATATGCATTTTATGTGTGACATATAAGGAATCCGTCTTATGTATGACATATAAGGAATCTAAAAGGGAACTGAAATCGGTGGTGATATGTTTTGATTTGATCAATTAACATAGAAGGGGTCCAAGAAAACCGAATGCAGATTCGTGATTATTTACATAGCGGGACCGCCGCCCGCTAACCGGCTAGTGGGACCGCCGTGGCTACTTGTTCGTAGTGTAATATGACCATAGAATATGCTATTTTGTGAATGTTTTAAGATTTGAAACATCAATTGCCTTGCAATTAAATCTGAATGTTGATTCTTGAATGCTTGGGTATGGTGAACAATATGGCTCTAGATTACAAGTGTTGTAATTTTTAAATGCAGCCTGCGTGTCGTGCCTTCCTATATATTTACTCTCAATGTACCTTCTCTTCTCATCTCACTCTCCTCGAATGTTAAAAGAGGTTTCTATATGTAATTTCCCTTTTCTTACTAGAGAGCTCCTCTCATTGGCTTGAGGGGACTTAGGATAGGTGAGCCATATTGTATCACGTTTAAATTATGCATCTTATGATTATATCAGCACATGCATATTAATTGTATGAGATACAAACTGAGAAGCATGCATTCTCATAAACTAAACAGTTAAATTAAGCCCTCTAAATGAAATCTTAAGTCATAATGCCGTCAATTTATGAACACTTGTCAAAACCTCGATCGCTCAATTGTGGACTCCGCCAAAGTGGGTGCTTTTGAGTTATCTTGGGGAGATAAGCAAAGAGTAATGGTGCTACTCTCATATGTTCATTATTGTTTGACTTAATTGAGATTAACAAAACGGTTTTGGATCTCAAGGCATTAGATGGGATTAGAACATGCCAGATCATATGATGATAGGATCCCATGAACATCTAAGAGTTACATTTGATGTAATTGGTAAAGGTGTTACCTACCTAAATAACTTAATTTAAGCGTCCTGCCAAAGCGGACTTAAGTTTGAGCCAAATATGGATCTTAGCCCACTAACTATTACATTGAGGGTTGTTTATTTAGTGGGAGATTACTAATTACATTGCATATTTTAATTGTAGAATCATGACGACTAGTAATACTGCTACATTATCGCTGCGATCTGTCCTTGAGAAGGACAAACTCAATGGGACAAACTTTCTTGACTAGTTTAGGAACTTGAGAATTGTTCTCAAGCAGGAAAGAAAGGCGCATGTCTTAGATCAACCCATTCCTGAGGAGCCAGCCGCCAATGCTCCTAGAGCTCAGAGAGATGCTTACATGAAGCATAAGGAAGACTCTGTCGATATGGGATGCTTGATGCTAGCCACCATGGTTCTGGAGCTCCAAAGAGATCTGGAACACATGGAAGCTTATGAGATGATTGTGCATCTCAAGGAAATGTTCCAGCAACAGGCAAGGCAAGAGAGGTATGAGACCACTAAGGCCTTATATTCCTACAAGATGGCTGAAGGTGCATCAGTTAGTACTCATGTCTTAAAGATGAAAGGGTATATTGATCACCTTGAGAGGCTTGGATTTCCCATGAGCCAGGAGTTAGCTACGGATTTGATCTTGAACTCACTCCCGAAAAGTTATGACCACTTTGTCATGAACTACAACATGAACAACATGGAGAAATCTATTTCTGAACTGTATGGGATGCTTAAAACTGCTGAGCCAAGTCTTAAGAAGAAGCCCAGTAGTGTTTTGATGGTTTAGAAAGGAAAGGGTACTAAAAAGAAAGGCAAAGGCAAGGGGAAGGGTCATGGCTCATCAGGTAAGACCAAAGAGTCAGGTAAGCCCAAAACCAAGCCTACACCAAAGAAGGTAAAGCCTCCGAAGGAAGGAGTCTGCTTCTTCTGCAATGAACCCGGTCATTGCAAGAGGAATTGCAAACTCTACCTCGAAGATCTGAAAAAGAATAAGAAGGATAGCGGGGCTATCGCTTCAGGTATTTATGTTATAGACATTCATCTTTCTACTTACACCTCATGGGTATTAGATACTGCATGTGGTTCTCACATTTGTACAAATGTGCAGGGACTAAAGGACAGTAGGAAGCTGAAAAAGGGCGAGGTTGACCTACGAGTTGGAAACAGAGCAAGGGTTGCTGCGTTAGCTGTAGGCACTTATGAATTAGTTCTGCCCACTTGGCTTTTTTTAGTTTTGAACAATTGCTATTATGTTCCTGCTTTAAGTAGTAACATTGTTTCACTTTCTTATTTGGATAAGGAAGGTTTCACTTCCATTGCTGGGAATAGTAGATGTTCTATTTATCGTAATGATGTTTTCTATGCTCATGGTGATTTGCATGTTGATCACTACATATTAAATTTGGAACAACCCAATCATGGAAATATCTATAGCATAACCGCCAAAAGGGTCAAACGAAATGATTTGAATCCCACATACCTCTGGCACTGTCGTCTGGGCCACATAAATGAGAAACGCATTTCCAAACTCCATCAAGATGGATTTCTAAACTCATTTGATTTTGAATCATATGACACTTGCGAGTCTTGCTTGTTAGGAAAGATGACAAAGTCACCTTTCACTGGGCATAGTGAGAGGGCCACTGATTTATTGGGCCTCATACATACAGATGTGTGTGGACCGATGAACATAAATGCCAGAGGAGGTTATTCGTACTTCATAACATTTATAGATGATTTCAGCAGATATGGGTACATCTATCTAATGAAACATAAATCTGAATCTTTTGAAAAGTTCAAAATATTTCAAAATGAAGTACAAAACCAGCTTGGCAAAACAATTAAAGCCATTCGATCTGATCGGGGTGATGAATATTTGAGCCAAGAGTTCATAGACCATCTTAGGAGTTGTAAGGAATTGGAAGACACGCAGCGGAAATAAACTTTAAAAATTTTCCATTCCTTGCCAGGATCTACCGTATGTGTTTAAGTCAAGTGGAAAGAATCATTACCCTTAGTGTTGCTCAGCGAATTTCACAGCTTCTCTACGTGGGTGGTGATCTCTTTCTGATCGCAAGAAATCGATGGAGTGTTCCTCAGCGACCTTCACAAATTCTCTCCGCGGACGGTGGTCTCTTTCCGATCACAAGAAGTCGACGCCTCAGGTCGGCTTCCTCTACTGGTATCCACACGAACAGCGTTCCAACCACGAACGACGTGCTAGCGTCTCCTGTCCCTCCAAGGCTTTCACAAGTCTCCGTCTCTATTTCGGCAGTTTCTTGTCTGCAAACCTTTTGCAGATTCCGTTCGGCCTTTTGTGTTCTGTGTTACTTTCAAACGTAGCTCCTCCAATCAGATATAGAGGATGCTATGCGTTTTTCCACTTGACCTAATTGGATTTTGGAGTTAATCTTATATTAATTCCGAATTGATACAATATCATATATTGTATAATTTTATAAGAAACTAATTAAATAAAATAATATTAAATCCGTCCCACAGATTTAATTACTTATTTATTTAACTTTAAATAAAGATGAGACTGGGTTATATTTGATTTATTCCCATAAATCAAATTTGAGATATCCTATCAATTTAAATTTCGAATTTCAAACGTGATAGAGATTTAATTTATCCTTATAAATTAAATCTTATAAATATCTCTTATATGAGATATCCTATCAATTTGAATTTCGAATTTCAAACGTGATAGAGATTTAATTTATCCTTATAAATTAAATCTTATAAATATCTCTTATATGAGATATCCTATCAATTTGAATTTCGAATTTCAAACGTGATAGAGATTTAATTTATCCTTATAAATTAAATCTTATAAATATCTCTTATATGAGATATCCTATCAATTTGAATTTCGAATTCAAACGTGATAGGGATTTAATTTATCCTTATAAATTAAATCTCATATATCTCATATATATAATATATATATATATACGAATTTATATATATACGAATATAAATATAAATAAATATATATACATTCACCTGGATCTTTCATTGAATCTGGACATGTCTTAGATTCAATGAATCTGGACATCATAGCTCGTGTTGGGCTATTTTGTGTGCGACCCTGTAGGCCCATATGAAGTTGGCAGTGGGCCATTTGCTATACTAGCCCACAAGTCGCAAGCGGTCTCTAGCAAGACATAACAACTACCCAAATCATATGAGGATCGATAAACGATGTAACCTTTTATACAACCATATCATGTCCCTTCTGTCACGCGATATTTTGGTCATGGATGAGGCATGGATAATGTCATCCTCCTATTCCCGACCGTTACTTTCTCGATCCCTGAGTAGTCTGACTATAGAAATGGAACTACCTTTCCATTACAGTATGGCCATACATTTCTCAGACTCACTCATCGAGGGGCCCAGTAATATCTCTCCACGAATATGAGGGACAAATTCCATCTTGACCATTCACATTCCTCCGCATGAAAAACCACTAAGCCCGAACATAGTCTTTATGATCACTCGGTCAAAAGTGACTTTTGACTAGGTCAAAGCTGAGCGTTTTGTCATGTAGGAATCCATGATGATCTCAGGTCAAAGGGCATATTGACATGGTTTGTATATGAGAGAAGCTTATGACGTTACCCATGCAGTTCTCTCATAGCGGGTCGGTCCAACACCCTGTACTCTTACATGTGCTTATGACTTTGATTTATATCTCTATACATCTTCAAAATCATACTGGTCTTATTTCATCTGTGCTCCCACATAGATGATCGACCAGGGACATTTAGGATAATATCATGAATTATCCAAGGATGGTCATCATAGTAAACATGCAAATAATATGATAACTCAATTAATAAATTCATAAATCAATAATGTTCATAAGACAATGATTGGCCCCTAGGGCACGATTTCTAACAACCTCCCACTTGCACTAGGTACAATCATTAATTTGACTAATTCCCATTGACCTAACATGACGCTCATGCTTTGCCTGCACAAGCGGCTTTGTTAGAGGATCAGCAACATTATCTTCTCCTGCTACTTTGCATATTTTTATATCACCTCTATCGTTGATTTCTCTGATGAGATGAAATCGCCTGAGTATATGCTTGGTCCTTTGATGTGACCTAGGCTCTTTGGCCTGTGCAATAGCACCGCTATTGTCACAGAGCAAAGTTATTGGATCTGAGATGGTAGGTATCACCCCTAGTTCTGTGATGAACTTCCTGATCCAAACGGCTTCCTTAGCTGCATCAGATGCTGCTATATACTCAGCTTCCGTTGCAGAATCTGCTACAGTGCCCTGCTTAGAGCTCTTCCAGCTTACTGCTCCATTATTGAGGAGGAATATGTATCCAGACTGCGATTTTTGGTCGTCATGGTCAGTTTGGAAACTCGCATCTGTGTAACCAGTTACACAGAGCTCATCATCCAATCCACCATAGACCAAGAATAAGTCCTTAGTCCTTCTTAAGTACTTAAGGATATTCTTGACAGCAGTCCAATGGCCCTCACCAGGGTCCTGTTGGTATCTGCTAGTCATACTTAAGGCAAACGAGACATCCGGTCGAGTACATAACATGGCGTACATGATAGATCCTATGGCCGAGGCATATGGAACCTTACTCATGCGACCTCGCTGATCAGATGTACTAGGACACAGATCTTTGCTGAGGTGAGTACCATGAGACATGGGTATGAAACCCCTCTTTGATTCGTGCATACTGAACCTATGCAGTATTTTGTCTATGTATGTACTCTGACTGAGTCCTAGAAGTCTTTTAGATCTATCTCTATAGATCCTGATTCCTAGGATGTAGGTGGCTTCACCCAAGTCTTTCATCGAGAAAGACTTTCCTAACCAAGACTTGACAATCTGCAAGGTAGGAATGTCATTCCCAATAAGTAGGATGTCATCGACATAGAGTACCAAAAACACAACTGTGCTCCCACTAACCTTCTTGTACACACAAGGTTCATCAATGTTTTGAAGAAATCCAAACTCTTTGATTACTTCATCAAAACGATGATTCCAACTCCGAGAGGCTTGCTTTAGTCCATAAATGGACTTTTGAAGCTTGCACACTTTACCAGAGTCCTCGGAACGCACAAACCCTTCAGGTTGTGTCATGTACACATCCTCAAGGAGCTTTCCATTAAGGAAGGCTGTCTTGACGTCCATCTGCCATATTTCATAGTCATAATATGCTGCAATAGCAAAGAGGATTCTGATTGATTTGGCCATTGCTACTGGGGAAAAGGTCTCATCATAGTCCACACCATGAGTTTGAGTAAAACCTTTTGCAACCAGTCGTGCCTTGAAGACATTTACATTGCCATCCATGTCAGTTTTCTCTTTGAAAACCCACTTGCACCCGACGGTTTTTACACCTTCAGGCGGGTCGACTAAGGTCCAAACCTTATTGTCGTACATGGATTGCATCTCAGACTTCATGGCACTAAGCCATTTTTCGGAGTTTGGTCCCACTATAGCTTCTCGATAGGTAGTCGGCTCATTATGCTCAATGAGCAACACATCACGACTATCAGAAATCAGAAATCCATATCTCTGAGGCTGAAGTCGTGTCCTATTAGACTTTCGTGGACCTTGCGTGACTTGAGGAGTCTCAACAACTTGTTGTGAGTCTTCTCTATTTTCCATCTGCAGTTCTGTGGTGTCTTGTAGCTCTCGAACTTCTTCGAGTTGTACCTTTCTCCCACTGGTTCTTTTAGAGATAAATTCTCGTTCAAGAAAGATACCATTTCTGACAACAAACACTTTGTTATCAGCAGGGTTGTAGACGTAATATCCCTTGGTTTCCTTAGGATATCCCACAAAAAGGCATTTTGAGGATTTGGGTGCTAATTTGTCTGAGGCTTGTTGCTTAACATAGACCTCGCATCCCCAAATCTTGAGGAAAGACAAACTAGGCGTCCTCCCAGTCCATATCTCATACGGAGTCTTTTCGATTGCCTTAGATGGAACACGATTGAGTGTGAACGCAGCTGTCTCTAGGGCATAGCCCCAAAAGGAGGGCGGAAGATCTGTTCGACTCATCATGGATCGAACCATATCTAATAGTGTTCGATTTCTCCGTTCAGAAACGCCATTCCATTGTGGTGTCCCTGGAGGAGTCAATTGTGAGAGTGTCCCACAATTCCTAAGATGATCTATGAACTCTTGGCTCAAATATTCACCACCCCGATCAGATCGAAGGGCTTTAATTGTTTTGCCAAGCTGGTTTTGTACTTCATTTTGAAATATCTTGAACTTTTCAAAAGATTCAGATTTATGTTTCATTAGATAGATGTACCCATATCTGCTGAAATCATCTATGAATGTTATAAAGTACGAATAACCTCCTCTGGCATTTGTGTTCATCGGTCCACACACATCTGTATGTATGAGGCCCAATAAATCAGTGGCCCTCTCACTGTGCCCAGTGAAAGGTGACTTTGTCATCTTTCCTAACAAGCAAGACTCGCAAGTGTCATATGATTCAAAATCAAATGAGTTTAGAAATCCATCTTGATGGAGTTTGGAAATGCGTTTCTCATTTATATGGCCCAGACGACAGTGCCAGAGGTATGTGGGATTCAAATCGTTTGGTTTGACCCTTTTGGCGGTTACGTTATAGATATTTCCATGATTGGGTTGTTCCAAATTTAATATGTAATGATCAACATGCAAATCACCATGAGCATATAAAACATCATTACGATAAATAGAACATCTACTATTCCCAGCAATGGAAGTGAAACCTTCCTTATCCAAATAAGAAAGTGAAACAATGTTACTACTTAAAGCAGGAACATAATAGCAATTGTTCAAAAATAACAAAAGCCCAGTGGGCAGAACTAATTCATAAGTGCCTACAGCTAACGCAGCAACCCTTGCTCTGTTTCCAACTCGTAGGTCAACTTCACCCCTTTTCAGCTTCCTACTGTCCTTTAGTCCCTGCACATTTGTACAAATGTGAGAACCACATGCAGTATCTAATACCCATGAGGTGGAAGTAGAAAGATGAATGTCTATAACATAAATACCTGAAGCGATAGCCCCGCTATCCTTCTTGTTCTTTTTCAGATCTTCGAGGTAGAGTTTGCAATTCCTCTTCCAATGACCCGGTTCATTGCAGAAGAAGCAGACTCCTTCCTTCGGAGGCTTTGCCTTCTTTGGTGCAGGCTTGGTTTCGGGCTTGCCTGACTCTTTGGTCTTACCTGATGAGCCATGACCCTTCCCCTTGCCTTTGCCTTTCTTTTTCGTACCCTTTCCTTTCTGAACCATCAAAACACTACTGGGTTTCTTCTTAAGACTCGGCTCAGCAGTTTTAAGCATCCCATGCAGTTCAGAAATAGATTTCTCCATGTTGTTCATGTTGTAGTTCATAACAAACTGGTCATAACTTTCCGGGAGTGAGTTTAAGATCAAATCTGTAGCTAACTCCTGGCTCATGGGAAATCCAAGCCGTTCAAGGTGATCAATGTACCCTTTCATCTTTAAGACATGAGCACTGACTGATGCACCTTCAGCCATCTTGCAGGAATGTAAGGCCTTAGTGGTCTCATACCTCTCTTGCCTTGCCTGTTGCTGGAACATTTCCTTGAGATGCACAATCATCTCATAAGCCTCCATGTGTTCCAGATCTCTTTGGAGCTCTGGAACCATGGTGGCTAGCATCAAGCATCCCACATCGACAGAGTCTTCCTTATGCTTCATATAAGCATCTCTCTGAGCTCTGGGAGCATTGGCGGCTGGCTCCTCAGGAATGGGTTGATCTAGGACATGCGCCTTTCTTTCCTGCTTGAGAACAATTCTCAAGTTCCTAAACCAGTCAAGAAAGTTTGTCCCATTGAGTTTGTCCTTCTCAAGGACAGATCGCAGCGATAATGTAGCAGTATTACTAGTCGTCATGATTCTACAATTAAAATATGCAATGTAATTAGTAATCTCCCACTAAATAAACAACCCTCAATGCAATAGTTAGTGGGCTAAGATCCATATTTGGCTCAAACTTAAGTCCGCTTTGGCAGGACGCTTAGATTAAGTTATTTAGGTAGGTAACACCTTTACCAATTACATCAAATGTAACTCTTAGATATTCATGGGATCCTATCATCATATGATCTGGCATGTTCTAATCCCATCTAATGCCTTGAGATCCAAAACCGTTTTGTTAATCTCAATTAAGTCAAACAATAATGAACCTATGAGAGTAGCACCATTACTCTTTGCTTATCTCCCCAAGATAACTCAAAAGCACCCACTTTGGTGGAGTCCACAATTGAGCGATCAAGGTTTTGACAAGTGTTCATAAATTGACAGCATTATGACTTAAGATTTCTTTTAGAGGGCTTAATTAACTATCTGTTTTTATGAGGATGCATGTATCCCAGTTTGTAACTCATACAAGTAATATGCATGTGCTGATCTAATCATAAGATGCATAATTCAAACGTGATACAATATGGCTCACCTATCCTAAGTCCCCTCAAGCCAATGAGAGGAGCTCTCTAGTAAGAAAAGAGAAATTACATATAGAAACCTCTTTTAACATTCGAGGGGAGTGAGATGAGAGGAGAAGGTACATTGAGAGTATATAGAGGAAGGCACGACACGCAGGCCGTATTTTTAAAAATTACAACACTTGCAATCTAGAGCCATATTGTTCACCATACCCAAACATTCAAGAATCAATATTCAGATCTAATCGAAGGGCAAAAAAACATTTACAAAGTAACATTTGTTACGGTTATGTTGCGCTACGAACAGGTAGCTACGGCGGTTAGCGGGCGGGGTCTCTGGGGCAGCGCCCCGGAAGAAATTTTTTTTTTTTTTTGTTTTTGTTTCATAAATAATCACGAATCTGAATTCGGTTTTCACAAATAATCACAAATTCGAATTCGGTTTTCTTAGACCCCATCTATGCGGATTGATCAAATCAAAAAGCATCACCACCGATTTCAATTTCCTTTTAGATTCCTTTTATGTCATACACAACAAGGATTCCATATATGTCACACATACAACGCTTATTATATGATCGGCTACTACTAACATATATCATATAAATCACAAATCAAGCCTAACTTAAACACAAAACAGCATGGCTCTGATACCACTGTAAGGAATTGGAAGACACGCAGCGGAAATAAACTTTAAAAATTTTCCATTCCTTGCCAGGATCTACCGTATGTGTTTAAGTCAAGTGGAAAGAATCATTACCCTTAGTGTTGCTCAGCGAATTTCACAGCTTCTCTACGTGGGTGGTGATCTCTTTCTGATCGCAAGAAATCGATGGAGTGTTCCTCAGCGACCTTCACAAATTCTCTCCGCGGACGGTGGTCTCTTTCCGATCACAAGAAGTCGACGCCTCAGGTCGGCTTCCTCTACTGGTATCCACACGAACAGCGTTCCAACCACGAACGACGTGCTAGCGTCTCCTGTCCCTCCAAGGCTTTCACAAGTCTCCGTCTCTATTTCGGCAGTTTCTTGTCTGCAAACCTTTTGCAGATTCCGTTCGGCCTTTTGTGTTCTGTGTTACTTTCAAACGTAGCTCCTCCAATCAGATATAGAGGATGCTATGCGTTTTTCCACTTGACCTAATTGGATTTTGGAGTTAATCTTATATTAATTCCGAATTGATACAATATCATATATTGTATAATTTTATAAGAAACTAATTAAATAAAATAATATTAAATCCGTCCCACAGATTTAATTACTTATTTATTTAACTTTAAATAAAGATGAGACTGGGTTATATTTGATTTATTCCCATAAATCAAATTTGAGATATCCTATCAATTTAAATTTCGAATTTCAAACGTGATAGAGATTTAATTTATCCTTATAAATTAAATCTTATAAATATCTCTTATATGAGATATCCTATCAATTTGAATTTCGAATTTCAAACGTGATAGAGATTTAATTTATCCTTATAAATTAAATCTTATAAATATCTCTTATATGAGATATCCTATCAATTTGAATTTCGAATTTCAAACGTGATAGAGATTTAATTTATCCTTATAAATTAAATCTTATAAATATCTCTTATATGAGATATCCTATCAATTTGAATTTCGAATTCAAACGTGATAGGGATTTAATTTATCCTTATAAATTAAATCTCATATATCTCATATATATAATATATATATATATACGAATTTATATATATACGAATATAAATATAAATAAATATATATACATTCACCTGGATCTTTCATTGAATCTGGACATGTCTTAGATTCAATGAATCTGGACATCATAGCTCGTGTTGGGCTATTTTGTGTGCGACCCTGTAGGCCCATATGAAGTTGGCAGTGGGCCATTTGCTATACTAGCCCACAAGTCGCAAGCGGTCTCTAGCAAGACATAACAACTACCCAAATCATATGAGGATCGATAAACGATGTAACCTTTTATACAACCATATCATGTCCCTTCTGTCACGCGATATTTTGGTCATGGATGAGGCATGGATAATGTCATCCTCCTATTCCCGACCGTTACTTTCTCGATCCCTGAGTAGTCTGACTATAGAAATGGAACTACCTTTCCATTACAGTATGGCCATACATTTCTCAGACTCACTCATCGAGGGGCCCAGTAATATCTCTCCACGAATATGAGGGACAAATTCCATCTTGACCATTCACATTCCTCCGCATGAAAAACCACTAAGCCCGAACATAGTCTTTATGATCACTCGGTCAAAAGTGACTTTTGACTAGGTCAAAGCTGAGCGTTTTGTCATGTAGGAATCCATGATGATCTCAGGTCAAAGGGCATATTGACATGGTTTGTATATGAGAGAAGCTTATGACGTTACCCATGCAGTTCTCTCATAGCGGGTCGGTCCAACACCCTGTACTCTTACATGTGCTTATGACTTTGATTTATATCTCTATACATCTTCAAAATCATACTGGTCTTATTTCATCTGTGCTCCCACATAGATGATCGACCAGGGACATTTAGGATAATATCATGAATTATCCAAGGATGGTCATCATAGTAAACATGCAAATAATATGATAACTCAATTAATAAATTCATAAATCAATAATGTTCATAAGACAATGATTGGCCCCTAGGGCACGATTTCTAACAGGAGTTGTGGGATAGTCTCACAATTGACTCCTCCAGGGACACCACAATGGAATGGCGTTTTTGAACGGAGGAATCAAACACTATTAGATATGGTTCGATCCATGATGAGTCAAATAGATCTTCCGCCCTCCTTTTGGGGCCATGCCCTAGAGACAGCTGGGTTCACACTCAATCGTGTTCCATCAAAGGCAATTGAAAAGACTCCGTATGAGATATGGACTGGGAGGATGCCTAGTTTGTCTTTCCTCAAGATTTGGGGATGCGAGGTCTATGTTAAGCAACAAACCTCAGACAAATTAGCGCCCAAATCCTCAACGTGCCTTTTTGTGGGATATCCTAAGGAAACCAAGGGATATTACGTCTACAACCCTGCTGATAACAAAGTGTTTGTTGTCAGAAATGGTATCTTTCTCGAAAGAGAATTTATCTCTAAAAGAACCAGTGGGAGTAAGGTACACCTCGAAGAAGTTCGAGAGCCACAAGACACCATAGAACTGCATATGGAAAATAGAGAAGACTCACAACAAGTTGTTGAGACTCCTCAAGTCACGCAAGGTCCACGTAAATCTAATAGGACACGACTTCAGCCTCAGAGATATGGATTTCTGATTTCTGATAGTCGTGAAGTGTTGCTCATTGAGCATAATGAGCCGACTACCTATCGAGAAGCTATAGTGGGACCAAACTCTAAGAAGTGGCTTAATGCCATGAAGTCTGAAATGCAATCCATGTACGACAATAAGGTTTGGACCTTAGTCGACCCGCCTGAAGGTGTAAAAACCGTCGGGTGCAAGTGGGTTTTTAAGGAGAAAACTGACATGGATGGCAATGTAAATGTCTTCAAGGCACGACTGGTTGCAAAAGGATTTACTCAAACTCATGGTGTGGACTATGATGAGACCTTTTCCCCAGTTGCCATGGCCAAATCAATCAGAATCCTCTTTGCCATAGCAGCATATTATGACTATGAAATATGGCAGATGGACGTCAAGACAGCCTTCCTTAATGGAAAGCTCCTTGAGGATGTGTACATGACATAACCTGAAGGGTTTGTGCGTTTCGAGGACTCTGGCAAAGTGTGCAAGCTTCAAAGGTCTATTTATGGACTGAAGCAAGCCTCTCGGAGTTGGAATCAACGTTTTGATGAAGTAGTCAAAGAGTTTGGATTTCTTCAAAACATTGATGAACCTTATGTGTACAAGAAGGTTAGTGGGAGCACAGTTGTGTTTTTGGTACTCTATGTCGATGACATCCTACTTATTGGGAATGACATTCCTACCTTGTAGATTGTCAAGTCTTAGTTAGGAAAGTCTTTCTCGATGAAAGACTTGGGTGAAGCCACCTACATCCTAGGAATTAGGATCTATAGAGATAGATCTAAAAGACTTCTAGGACTCAGTCATAGTACATACATAGATAAAATACTGTATAGGTTCAGTATGCACGAATCAAAGAGGGGTTTCATACCCATGTCTCATGGTATTCACCTTAGCATAGATCTATGTCCTAGTACATCTGATCAGCGAGGTCGCATGAGTAAAGTTCCATATGCCTCGGCCATAGGATCTATCATGTACGCCATGTTATGTACTCGTCCGGATGTCTCATTTGCCTTGAGTATGACTAGCAGATATCAACAGGACCCTGGTGAGGGCCCTTGGACTGCTGTCAAGAATATCCTTAAGTACTTAAGAAGGACTAAGGACTTATTCTTGGTCTATGGTGGATTGGATGACAAACTCTGTGTAACTGGTTACACAGATGCCAGTTTCCAAACTGACAAGGACGACCAAAAATCGCAGTCTGGATCTATATTCCTCCTCAATAATGGAGCAGTAAGCTGGAAGAGCTCTAAGCAGGGCACTGTAGCAGATTCTGCGACAGAAGCTGAGTATATAGCAGTATCTGATGCAGCTAAGGAAGCCGTTTGGATCAGGAAGTTCATCACAGAACTAGGGGTGATACCTACCATCTCAGATCCAATAACTTTGCTGTGTGACAATAGCGGTGCTATTGCACAGGCCAAAGAGCCTAGGTCACATCAAAGGACCAAGCATATACTCAGGCGATTTCATCTCATCAGAGAAATTAATGATAGAGGTGATATAAAAATATGCAAAGTAACAGGAGAAGATAATGTTGCTGATCCTCTAACAAAGCCACTTGTGCAGGCAAAGCATGAGCGTCATGTCAGGTCAATGGGAATCAGTCAAATTAATGATTGTACCTAGTGCAAGTGGGAGGTTGTTGGAAATCGTGCCCTAGGGGCCAATCATTATCTTATGAACATTATTGATTTATGAATTTATTAATTGAGTTATCATATTATTTGCATGTTTACTATGATGATCATCCTTGGATAATTCATGATATTATCCTAAATGTCCCTGGTCGATCATCTCTGGGGGAGCACAGATGAAATAAGACCAGTATGACTTTGAAGATGTATAGAGATATAAATCAAAGTCATAAGCACATGTAAGATTACAAGGTGGTGGACCGACCCGCTATGAGAGAACTGCATGGGTAACGTCATAAGCTTCTCTCATATACAAACCATGTCAATACGCCCTTTGACCTGAGATCATCATGGATTCCTACATGACAAAACGCTCAGCTTTGACCTAGTCAAAAGTCACTTTTGACCGAGTGATCATAAAGACTATGTTCAGCCTTAGTGGTTTTTCATGCGGAGGAATGTGAATGGTCAAGATGGAATTTGTCCCTCACATTCGTAGAGAGATATTACTGGGCCCCTCGATGAGTGAGTCTGAGAAATGTATGGCCATACTGTAATGGAAAGGTAGTTCCATTTCTATAGTCATACTACTCAGGGATCGAGAAAGTAACGGTCAGGAATAGGAGGATGACATTATCCATGCCTCATCCATGACCAAAATATCGCGTGACAGAAGGGACATGATATGGTTGTATAAAAGGTTACATCGTTTATCGATCCTCATATGATTTGGGTAGTCGTTATGTCTTGCTAGAGACCGCTTGCGACTTGTGGGCTAGTATAGCAAATGGCCCACTGCCAACTTCATATGGGCCTACAGGGTCCCACACAAAATAGCCCAACACGAGCTATGATGTCCAGATTCATTGAATCTAAGACATGTCCAGATTCAATGAATGATCCAGGATAGATGTATATATATTTATTTATATTTATATTCGTATATATATATAAATTCGTATATATACATTATATGTATATATGAGATTTAATTTATAAGGATAAATTAAATCTCTATCACGTTTGAAATTCGAAATTCAAATTGATAGGATATCTCATATAAGAGATATTTATAAGATTTCATTTATAAGGATAAATTAAATCTCTATCATGTTTGAAATTCGAAATTCAAATTGATAGGATATCTCATATAAGAGATATTTATAAGATTTAATTTATAAGGATAAATTAAATCTCTATCATATTTGAAACTCGAAATTCAAATTGATAGGATATCTCATATAAGAGATATTTATAAGATTTAATTTATAAGGATAAATTAAATCTCTATCACGTTTGAAACTCGAAATTCAAATTGATAGGATATCTCAAATTTGATTTATGAGAATAAATCAAAAATAGTTCAGTCTCATCTTTATTTAAAATTAAATAAATGGGTAATTAAATCTGTGGGACGGATTTGATATTATTTATTTAATTAGTTTCTTATAAAATTATACAATATATAATATTGCATTAATTTTGGAATTAATATAAGATTAACTCCAAAATCCAATTCGGTCGACAGAGAGAAAAAAAATGCATAACATCCTATATATCTGATTTTAGGAGCTGTGTTTTGCACAGACAAACATATAGAACATAGAAAGGCCGAAGGGGACTCTGTAAAAGGTTTGCAGATAAGAAACTGCCAAAATAGAGACGGAGAGGACGAACTCTTGAGAAAGCCCTGGAGGGACAAGAGACGCTAGCACGTCGTTCGTGGTTGGAACGCTGTTCGTGTGGATACCAGTAGAGGAAGCCGACCTGAGTCGTCGACTTCTTGTGATCAGAAAGGGAGCACGAGCCGTAGAGAGAAGCTGTGAATGTCGTGATCGAAAGCTGTGGAAGTCGTTGAGGCACACTAAAGGTAATACTTCTTCCCACTTGACTTAAATACATACGGTAGATCCTGGCAAGGAATGGAAAAATTTTTAAATTAATTTCCGCTGCGTGTCTTCCAATTCCTGACATATCTCATATATGAGATATTTATAAGATTTAATTTATAAGGATAAATTAAATCCCTATCACGTTTGAATTTGAAATTCAAATTGATAGGATATCTCAAATTTGATTTATGAGAATAAATCAAATATAGTTCAGTCTCATATTTATTTAAAGTTAAATAAATAGGTAATTAAATCTGTGGGACGGATTTAATATTATTTATTTAATTAGTTTCTTATAAAATTATACAATATATGATATTTTATTAATGTTAGAATTAATATAAGATTAACTCAAAAATCCAATTCGGTAGAGAGAAAAATGCATAGCATCCTATATATCTAATTTTAGGAGCTGCATTTTTAGCAAGACACACAGAGAACACAGAAAGGCTGAAGGGGAATCTGTAAAAGGTTTGCACATAAGAAACTGCCAAAATAGAGACGGAAAGGACGAATTCTTGGGAAAGCTCTGGAGGGACAAGAGACACTAGCACGTCGTTCGTGCTTGGAACGTTGTTCGTGTGGATACCAGTAGAGGAAGCTGACCTGAGTCGTTGACTTCTTGCGATCGGAAAGGGAGCACGAGCCGTGGAGAGAAGCCGTGAACATCGTGACCAGAAGCTGTGGAAGTCGCTGAGGAACACTGAGGGTAATGCTTCTTCCCACTTGACTTAAACACATACGGTAGATCCTGGCAAGGAATGGAAAAATTTTTAAATTAATTTTCGCTGCGTGTCTTCCAATTCCTTTCAATAACTCCTTGGCACTTAGGATTAATAAATTTAACTTTGATCACTCAGTTCCTGTATGTGTAAGGAGATTCTGAGTTCAATCCCTTATAGTAATAAGGCTATCTAACATCATGGGTACTATCTCTATTAGGAGCTAACCAACTTGTGAAGCTTATGTACCTTAACTTTTCCTTGGTATTTGTTGTTCCAAAGACATACTGTACTTATGGCTCAATACTTTCTCTCTCTAGGCTAGGTCTACTGCAACCCTCGGGATCTACTGCGATCAACCGTAAGTCTTTTCAGGATCTAACTGCGACCCTGGAATTCTATTCTCTGGGAGCCATACTAGGATCTAACTGCAATCCTCCATAATCTACTGTGATTCCATTGTACTGTATTCTCATCTCTAGAAGACTTAAACCAACGGACAAAATTACAAGGTTAATCACTTCCACATTGTTGTTAACTCAACAGATAATTCCCCTAAAATGATCACATAAGCCAATATTATCTATCAGGACTTTACCCATTTCGTCTATCACTTAGGAACTTCTCATATCATTCTCATTCTTTATAACTTTATTACATTTAACATTACAGGGAGCTACACAGGCTCTACCATGCACATATCTATCCTCATCTATTCGCCTTCATCAAAGGAACCTTACTCTATCTAAGTTATACTGTCCCATCTCTTGTTTTTATTTCAAAAGCAATCATTTTCTATTGCAAGAGCAATCTAGATCTATTGCAATAATACTAACTTATGTCTTTACTTCTCTTTCTTAGGGCTGTACCATCTTTCATACATGCTTCTCTTTTCATTTCATTTTCATCACTCATATTCCTTACCCTTACTGAAGGGATATATCCTGAGTATCGTAATCATGTATCTGTGGATTCACTGTTAATCCTCATCTTAATCTCATTACCTATCATTGTCTGATCATATTGTCCATATCCTAAACATTCATTTAGGAATTGAAAATAACTATTTATTTGACTAGGCTACCACATTACCCTCTTACTAGGGTATAGACTCAATCCTTCATTACCCTTTCTTACATAGGGAACAGGAGAGTCACTTTATCTTTAAAACTGTGGCTACCTTTCTCTTTATCAATCTTAGTCTACTCTAGACTAGACTGTGGTTCCTCTATCTTGGGAACATCAGCGGACCATCTGGTCTTTTAACTTTAGGCCGTGTGCTAGGATTATTCCTAGGCAAGCCTCATTCTAACTTTTAATTCTTTTGTTCAGAAAACACTAGCTGAACAAATTCTTTCGTAATGTAGATCTACCCACACAGAGGATCTACTTCTGAACATTGTCTTAAACTAATCTTTCATATCTCCTTAGTTTATACTATCTAACTTGATTATGCATTGTACCAATCCTCTAGTTGATTAACTTTAACAGGTTAGTACCGTTACTCTCATCGTCACTATAACGTCTGGCAGCTTCCCTTGACCTAAAAATGGTCAGCTTCTGTCTCTATCTATAGAGGAAACTGTTCCCCATATGTTATCCTACTTAGTCTAGCCATATCGTGCTAAGAAACACAAGACCTTGATGGTAACGGCTGACTAAGACTATCTACTTCCTTGAAGATTACCCCGTACTACTATAAGTTATGGGGTACTATTCTATCTGTCTGGGTGTCACTATCTCTTATTCAAATCATTCTCTAGGTAGTGAACACCATCCCCATATCTCATCTAGGGAGGAAACCTCTGTAGTTCACATCTCTAACTTGTTTTAAGGGGTTACTCTATCTACTCCAGAGCATCACTAAGCCAGAACCTTTTGTTCTGTGCCAAAATCTTATGCTCTGATACCAAATTGTAATATCCTCCTTTATTTACATCTTAGGGACCATTCAGTAGCATTTGAAACCACTTCTAGGGACATTGAAGTCAAATCATATAATCTGGAATTTTACTCCCAGCGAATACTGTTTACTGTGTAAATTCCAGCGAAGTGACCTGACTTCAAAAAATCATAACTAATTCTATAAAAATAAAAATGGAGTGGTTCAAATTTCTACACTAAGACAACATAATTCTATTTTAGGAAAAAATTACTCATTGACCACGACTTGACCAGGTCAACGTTGGTCAATGTTCCGAAATCACTGTTCCTCCAGCATCCTGTCCCTAATTCCAGCATTCTGGTCCCAAATTTTGATAAATCATATCTTTTTGTGTAGACATCCAAATGAGACATTCTATATATCAAATCGAAGCTTGGTATGTCTACTATTTACTGAAAAAATATCATACATTTATTCAATCATTTACTATTTATAATTACAGCTCAAATATCACTGTCTCCATCATAGTTACTGTTCATAGTGACAATTTCCAGCAATTATACATACATGAATCACATATCAATCATGCTAAGTAATTAACATCTCTTCATGCATCTTTATTTCCTCCATCTTGAGAATACCTACTGTAATTGGATTGATATGGAAGGGGTGAGATTTCTAGGGAAATCTCAGTAGCTAACAGTACTAAATAATGCATGCATTAATGTGAATACTTGTGCTTGCTTGTGAAAGTGTTAACATTATCTAATGTGCATGCTTCCATGTTACATATGAAATACAATTGGCCAAAGTAATCATAGGAACAGAGATTCATACATAAGCACATGTTCAACACAATTCAACAAAGCCATAGCACATCAAGCATAACATTCAATGCATACAAGTTTAGGATAAGTTTACTACCTGGCATATAGCTTTTCTTCTAGCTCTTAGCCTTTGCTCTAAGGTTCGTCCTTTCTATAGGTCAGAGCCTATACATAGCATAATAATATCTTCATTATTATTCTATCAGCATAGCTCTACTTAACTCATGATTAACTAAGGGTGATATCCTTAATCTGACATTCCCCCGTCTTTCTATCTACCTTTAGCTACCTTTATTAATAGAGATACTTCTCTATTCTAACCACTAAGAGAAATCCTATACTTTATTAGATCAGGGACTAAATAAATTTCTTACCTCATTCCTAAGCTTTATCCAGTCCCTCGGCTCCTCAGACTGCTATTGGCTCCACCAGAACTCCTTCCTTTCTTTCTTTCTTCCTCTCTTTCTCTCTTTCTCTCTTATTTCTCTTACATTTCTTGCTAGATCCGTGGTGTTCCTTGAAATGGGAGGGGAGTGGCCTATTTATAGGTAAGAGGAGGTAGAATGAATGGTCCATATTGATTCATGATGAATGGCTCAGATTGCTTGCTTCCTCAAGAAGCTTTGCCTGCACCATCACGATGACATCACCCTCCCTGATGACTCACCACTCATGACATCATCTAGGACACCTCAAGGGACACCTCAGGGGTATATGTGGCAAAATGTGGGGCCCTTAGGACACCTCACCAGCTGACTCAGCCTTTCCAGAGAGTTCCAGAGTCTTTTCCCTGAATGGACGGCCGAGATCATGCCACGTGTCCTCTTGCTTTTTCTCCTTTTTCTGTAATCATGCCATGTGTCCTTTACTTTTCTTCTTTTTCTATAATCATGCCATGTAGCACATTGTGGGCCCCATTTATGTCCTCTCATGATTCTAGATCACTTTACCCAGTTGTATCTTGGACCGGGTCACTTTACTTTATTGAAAACGCACTAAAACAATATTTTAATGCCTCTTGGGCACACATCCTTCTTGGCCTACGTTTTTGGGCCTTTAAATATCATCTTGGGTTTCTAACCCAGCCCAAGCACTCTGGTGGCTCGTTCCCAAGGAACATCCTTAGTAAATTACAATAATGCCCTTAGTTCCTCTTTAGTACTTATACGAGCACTATTATCTTTTCATACCTTACCAAAATATCTCTTGACCCTGGTCAACTATCCAGATACCCTTTCTTAACTGTCTAACCTTAGTTAAATAATCATAATTCCCTTCGTCTGACTTTGACTCAATGACACAACACAGTGGCATACCTTTAGTGGTATTTTTCTTGGTCTTTATTAGCCCTAGCCCACATACTTATCTGAAAATATCATTGGGCCTATAAGGTGCCATTATGGACCCTCTGTATGATCCCCTATCTTCATGGGCTCAATTCCTGAGAAATTCTCCTGAAACCTATTTATCGGGTCTTTTAATCCACTATAAATTCTGTAGTAAATTCTACATAACTCCTTTTTGAGCTCTGTCAGTTTAAGAAATTCTTATATTAATTATAGGAATTTACTGCCACATTTCATCTGATTCTGAGGTCTAGAGCATACCGTACTAATTTTCCTTTTGTTTAAAAATTAATATAAATCTTTCGGGACCTCACATCAGAACTCTATGTTACATCAACTAATCAGCATAATTTTCTCTATTTACTAAGACCTCTATGTAAGGAATTGGAAGACACGCAGCAAAATTAATTTAAAAATTTTTCCATTCCTTGCCAGGATCTACCGTATGTGTTTAAGTCAAGTGGGAAGAAGTATTACCCTTAGTGTGCCTCAGCGACTTCCACAGCTTTCAGTCATGACGTTCACAGCTTCTCTCTGCGGCTCGTGCTCCCTTTCTGATCACAAGAAGTCGACAACTCAGGTCAGCTTCCTCTACTGGTATCCACACGAACAGCATTCCAACCACGAACGACGTGCTAGCGTCTCTTGTCCCTCCAGGGCTTTCTCAAGAATTTATCCTCTCCGTCTCTATTTCGGTAGTTTCTTATCCGCAAACCTTTTTTAGAGTCCCCTTCGGCCTTTCTATGTTCTATATCTTTCTCTGTGCAAAACACAGCTCCTAAAATCAGATATATAGGATGCTATGTGTTTTTCTCTGTCAACCGAATTGGATTTTAGAGTTAATCTTATATTAATTCCAAAATTAATACAATATCATATATTGTATAATTTTATAAGAAACTAATTAAATAAATAATATCAAATCCGTCCCACAGATTTAATTACCCATTTATTTAATTTTAAATAAAGATGAGACTGAACTATATTTGATTTATTCTCATAAATCAAATTTGAGATATCCTATCAATTTAAATTTTGAATTTCAAACGTGATAGAGATTTAATTTATCCTTATAAATTAAATCTTATAAATATCTCTTATATGAGATATCCTATCAATTTGAATTTCGAATTTCAAACATGATAGAGATTTAATTTATCCTTATAAAATAAATCTTATAAATATCTCTTATATGAGATATCCTATCAATTTGAATTTCAAATTTCAAACATGATAGAGATT
Organism: Leucaena leucocephala; assembly: GCA_037074615.1. Taxonomy (NCBI): domain Eukaryota; kingdom Viridiplantae; phylum Streptophyta; class Magnoliopsida; order Fabales; family Fabaceae; genus Leucaena; species Leucaena leucocephala. The sequence continues at coordinate 16,564,624 of CM073515.1, read as the reverse complement.
TAATTTATCCTTATAAATTAAATCTTATAAATATCTCTTATATGAGATCTCCTATCAATTTGAATTTCGAATTTCAAACGTGATAGAGATTTAATTTATCCTTATAAATTAAATCTTATAAATATCTCTTATATGAGATATCCTATCAATTTGAATTTCGAATTTCAAACATGATAGAGATTTAATTTATCCTTATAAATTAAATCTTATAAATATCTCTTATATGAGATATCCTATCAATTTGAATTTCAAATTTCAAACGTGATAGAGATTTAATTTATCCTTATAAATTAAATCTTATAAATATCTCTTATATGAGATATCCTATCAATTTGAATTTCGAATTTCAAACGTGATAGAGATTTAATTTATCGTTATAAATTAAATCTCATATAAACATATAATGTATATATACGAATTTATATATATATATGAATATAAATATAAATAAAAATATATACATCTATCCTGGATCATTCATTGAATCTGGACATGTCTTAGATTCAATGAATATGGACATCATAGCTCGTGTTGGGCTATTTTGTGTGCGACCATGTAGGCCTATATGAAGTTGGCAGTGGGCCATTTGCCATACTAGCCCACAAGTCACAAGCGATTTCTAGCAAGACATAACGACTACCCAAATTATATGAGGATCGATAAGCGATGTAACCTTTTATACAACCATATCATGTCCCTTCTGTCACGCGATATTTTGGTCATGGATGAGGCATGGATAATGTCATCCTCCTATTCCTGACCGTTACTTTCTCGATCCCTGAGTAATCTGACTATAGAAATGGAACTACCTTTCCATTACAGTATGGCCATATATTTCTCAGACTCACTCATCGAGGGGCCTAGTAATATCTCTCTACAAATGTGAGGGACAAATTCCATCTTGACCATTCACATTCCTCCGCATGAAAAAACACTAAGGCCAAACATAGTCTTTATGATCACTCGGTCAAAAGTGACTTTTGACTAGGTCAAAGCTGAGTGTTTTGTCATGTAGGAATCCATGATGATCTCAGGTCAAAGGGCGTGTTGACATGGTTTGTATATGAGAGAAGCTTATGACGTTACCCATGCAGTTCTCTCATAGCGGGTCGGTCCAGCACCTTGTACTCTTACATTTGCTTATGACTTTGATTTATATCTCTATACATCTTCAAAGTCATACTGGTCTTATTTCATCTGTGCTCCCGCATAGATGATCGACCAGGGACATTTAGGATAATATCATGAATTATCCAAGGATGGTCATCATAGTAAACATGCAAATAATATGATAACTCAATTAATAAATTCATAAATCAATAATGTTCATAAGACAATGATTGGCCCCTAGGGCACGATTTCTAACACTCTGCTCAATAGGTTCTAGTAGCATCCCTTTTTCAGGCTATATAATGTGCTTCTAAGCCTAAAAATTGGGATATGACACTAGTCAACCCCAGCTTTCTTTATTAAAGACAGATAATGCTGACCATATCAGTTTCAAGAAAGCTGTGGAGAGTGAACTACTCAGTCTAGTTCAAGGAATAGACAGAAGTAGAGATCAAGAGCAGTCAGTTTACTTACAGTTCCTCAATACCGTATCATGGATGATAAATAGATATACAGTAGAGGGCATTAACCTAAATCAACTTTATACTCTAGAGGACTGGCATGAGATGATACTAAGCCAAGTGCTGCCATATACCCCTACATGGCATATAAAGCTAAGTGAGTATCTGGCAAATGATCCACCAGCTGATATTCAGGGGTGGCATATCCGTGTACAGAAGTATGTGCAGTCTATGATACCTTAGAAAGAAATTTAGAAGTAGATGAGGGGTAATGTAAATAGGTAAAGTGTAAAGAAAAGTAATTACTCATGTGTATGATAGTTATGATGTACCCCAAATATGTAATTGATATGTATGTAATGTGTGTACAAATGTTATGTAATATGGAATATGGATGTTGGTTGAACATGTATGTGAATATGTTCCCTATTTAAGTGTAACTATGATGTATGTATATGAATACGCTTTAATTAATTTAGAGTCATCCAAAGACAAGAATTTATACGAGCTGCTAGGCCGCGATAGAAGATGACCTATGGTCGTGACGGAAGAATACATAGCTGTTAAGTTGTGACAAGTAACTCAAGATGGTCACAACTAAAAGTTAAGTACTTAGGTGGTGACTAAAATGCACAGAGACCTAATGATAAGAATAAGATGCTAACCTCACTGAAGTTTATCAGTTAGAGGCTTAGCATAGAGTATGGGCAAGTTAAATAGTACAATACATTGAGATACAGAAGATTAGTTAAAGAAGAGGCTCATAAGTATATCTTCCGTATGATCATCATGAGTTGATCTATGTTACAAATGTTGGAAATTGTGCCCTAGGGGCCAATCATTGTCTTATGAACATTATTGATTTATGAATTTATTAATTGTGTTATCATATTATTTGCATGTTTACTATGATGACCATCCTTGGATAATTCATGATCTTATCCTAAATGTCCTTGATCGGTCATCTATCTGGGAGCACACATGAAATAAGACCAGTATGACTTTGAAGATATATAGAGATATAAATCAAAGTCATAGGCACATGTAAGAATACAAGGTGTTGGACTGACCCGCTATGAGAGAACTGCATGGGTAATGTCATAAGCTTCTCTCATATATAAACCATGTCAATATGCCCTTTGACCTGAGATCATCATGGATTCCTACATGACAAACGCTCAGCTTTAACCTAGTCAAAAGTCACTTTTGACCTAGTGATCATAAAGACTATGTTAGGGCTTAGTGGTTTTTCATGCGGAGGAATATGAATGGTCAAGATGGAATTTATCCCTCATATTCGTAGAGAGATATTACTGGGCCCCTCGATGAGTGAGTCTAAGAAATGTATGGCCATACTGTAATGGAAAGGTAGTTCCATTTCTACAGTCAGACTACTCAGGGATCGAGAAAGTAATGGTCAGGAATATGAGGATGACATTATTCATGCCTCAACCATGACCAAAATATCGCGTGACAAAAGGGACATGATATGGTTGTATAAAAGGTTACATCACTTAACGAACCTCATATAATTTGGGTAGTCGTTATGTCTTGCTAGAGACTACCTACGACTTGTGGGCTAGTATAGCAAATGGCCCACTGCCAACTTCATATGGGCCTATAGGGTCGCACACGAAATAGCCCAACACGAGCCATGATGTCCAGATTAATTGAATCTAAGACATGTTTAGATTCAATGAATGATCTAGGGTGGATGTATATATTTATTTATATTTATATTCGTATATATATAAATTCGTATATATATATGATATATATAAGAGATATATTAGATTTAATTTATAAGGATAAATTAAATCCCTATCACGTTTGAATTTGAAATTCAAATTGATATGATATCTCAAATTTGATTTATGAGAATAAATCAAATATAGTTCAGTCTCATCTTTATTTAAAGTTAAATAAATAAGTAATTAAATCTGTGGGACGGATTTAATATTATTTATCTAATTAGTTTATTATAAAATTATACAATATATGATATTGTATTAATTTCAGAATTAATATAAGATTAACTCCAAAATCCAATTTGGTAGAGAGAAAAATGCATACCATCCTATATATCTGATTTTAGGAGCTGTGTTTTGGCAATACACATAGAACACAGAAAGGCCAAAGGGGAATCTGCAAAAGGTTTGTAAATAAGAAACTGCCAAAATAGAGACAGAGAGGACGAATTCTTGAGAAAGCCCTGGAGGGACAAGAGACACTAGCACGTCGTTCGTGGTTGGAACACTATTCGTGTGAATACCAATAGTGGAAGCTGACCTGAGTCGTCGACTTCTTGCAATCGGAAAGGGAGCATGAGCCGCGGAGAGAAGCTGTGAATGTCGTGACCAGAAGCTGTGGAAGTCGCTGAGGAACATTGAGGGTAATGCTTCTTCCCACTTGACTTAAACACATACGGTAGATCCTGGCAAGGAATGGAAAAATTTTTAAATTAATTTCTGTTGCGTGTCTTCCAATTCCTTATAACGAAAGACTTGCCTAGAAAGAAGCCTAACATATGACTTAAGGATAAATATGTGATGGCTAATAGATAGAAAATTAATGTTCCCAACATAGAGGGATTCTATCACAAAGAGATAGTAACCTAACGTTCTGCCCTAGAGAGCAGAAATAGTAATGTTAAGTGATGAATGAGATCCAAGTGACCTAAATTGGTCGGGATCTAGAGGTAGATCAGAAAAGAATCATAGTCTAGTCTAAAGTAGACTGAGACTTATGCACATAAAGAGTTGAAAGAATTAAGAGATACAAAAGTTACTCTATATGAGATAGAGAGTGATCCGCTCACTTGAGAAGTTTTTCTCAAAGAAGTTTAAAGGAAGCATTCCTCTCAATTAGAGAGAGAGGTGAGTGCGAGGCTAAGGGTTAGAGCTAAGGAAAGAGAACTCTTTTGATGGATACTAAATTGAGTTCATTTATATGAACCTTGAGGCTTAGTAAGAGTTACTTTCTCTCGCCTGTTAGTAATCCAGGGGGATAGGGGAAAACTTAAAGGTTTAAATGGCATAAAGATATGAGCTAGACCTTTCCTCAGTTAGATGATAAGAAATAGCTGACTTAGTAATGGATTACTGTTAGATTGCGGTGAGGCCAATGACACATAAATCCTTCAGGCTAGAGACATAGAAATCTTACAGGCAATAAGAGATGATATGATAGAATGAATATGACCTAGTAAGGTAACCAAAGATTCAAAGATGAAGTGACTCCCCTATTCCTTATGTAAGAAATAGTAAAGAAGGGTTGAGTCTATACCCTAGTAAGAGGGTAAAGTGGCAACCTAAGTGAAATAAGTAAATGATTCAGGTTCCTGAATAAATGATCAGGACCTAGTGATTAAGGTAATGAAGGAACATAATACTTTAAAGTCTACTTGGTTAATTATTTAATTGTAATGTGAGTATAAGGGATGGTTGAGCATATGTATGTGATAGTGGTATGGCTTATGTTGCCATAAGATATGATGAGAAGTTGCATCTCCTTGTAGTTGTCATATGATGACACGCATGTTAGAGACTACTTAAATGATTGCATCTCCTTGGATATTATGCATGTTGAGTATGTTATGATGGATAAATAATCCCCTTTATACTACATGCAGGGTAGAGTAGTTATGATGAGAAAGTTATGTTGCTCCCATGCCCTACGACATGCAATTAAATAATTTAACTTGGTAAGGATGAGGCAACAACATAGGGCTAAATGAGATAGTTAGCTAGTTAAGTCCCAAAGAGTAGAAAGAGAAATTATGATCAAATAGTGATAGTTGATGAGATAGAGAATGAGATTAAAGATGATAATTAATAGTGAATCTGTAGATAAATAATTATGATACTCAAGATATATCCCTTCAGTAGGGGTAAGATGTATGAATAAATGATGATAGACATGTGCATGGTAGAGCCTATGTAGCTCTCTGCAGTAATAGATAAAGTAAAGTTATAAAGATAAGAATGGTATATGAAGTTCCTGAGTGATAGAGGGAATGAGTCAAGTCCTAATAAATAATATTGGCTTTTGTGATCATTTTTGGGGAATTATCTGTGAAGTTAACAACGATGTGGAAGTGACCAACCTTATAACTTTGTCCGTTAGTTTAGGTCTTCCAAAGATGAGAATATAGTATAATGGAGTCACAGTAAATTCCAGAGGATTATAGTTAGATCCTGGTATGGCTCACAGGGTCGCAGTTAGATCCTAAAAGGTTTACGGTTGATCGCAGTAGATCCCAAAGGCCATAGTAGACCAAGCCTAGAGCAAGAAAGTAATGAGCCATAAGTACAATATTTCTTTGGAAGGATGAATACTAATGAAAAGTTAAGGTATAGAAGCTTCAAAAGGTGATTAACTCATAACAGAGAGAGTACCAATGATGCTAGTTTCAGATAGCCTTATTATTATTAGGGACTGAACTCAGAATCTTCTTACACATAACAGGAACTCAGTGATCAAAGTTAAAGTTGTTAATCCTTAGTTCGAAGGATTTATGAAAATGTTTCATAAGATATGAGAAAGGGTAAAATGAGAATAAAGAGATCCTTACGATGAGATTACAAAGACTAAAAATAAAGGTAAATAGATCCTCCAGATGAGGACAAAGAGATTAGAAAGCCAAATAAACCCAAGAGAGATAGTATAAGATAGGTCTAAAATAATAAAGTACCAGGGTTGAAGCCTGTAAGCACCAATATTTCAGATTCTCATATGCACTTTTCAGTTAAGCGTGCTGAGGCAAGAGTAACCCAGTGATGGGTGACCTCCTAGGAAGTGATGAAAAAGGTATGAATGCCATAGAAATTTGGCATATGTGCACAGAACTATGTAAAATGATAGAAAGGGATATGAAAAGCTAAAAAGGGTTATGAACGGTAAGAGACTAGAACCCTTATGTCAAGTCTAAATGAAATGGATTTGAAAGATGAACTGTGATGTAGACGGATGTGGCCATATATGTCATGTTATGATATGAAAACATACGAAATGAGAAATGCTATGAATAGTATGTAATGAAATATGTTATGAGAAGTATGTAATGAGAAGTACAATATGAGGTGGCTTTATAGTTAGCCCTATTAACGGATTGAGAGGCTCCCTTTTTGAAAGGGATAAGATGTTTGAAGGTTAAACTACATGTGAAAGAGCAAATAAGAGCTTTGAGAGCTTCTACTCCTTGCATAGAATTCCAGGCCTTATGTTACATTATATTACGTGATGTTTACAGAATATGCTAAAGCTCTAAATGTTAGAGCAGTGCAAGCTCTGAGTGTTAGAGCTGTGCAAGCTCCGAGTGTTAGAGTTGTGCATATTAAGAGAAGGAATGCTTGAGCTCTAATGCTAGAGCTTTGCATTCATGGGCAGGTATGTAGTCCTGCAATATGTTGGCCAGGCATTATGCATGTTAGAGTATGTGCTCCTATATGCTCCTATATGCTCCTGTTTAGCAGTAGAGAAATGAAAGAAAGAATAATAATATAAGTCCTCTATCTGTATTATGATGAGTTATTAAAGATGATAAGAATGTATGATGATATGAGAATGAGAGTTAAAGTGTGCGGATATTCAGAGAATTTTGCTAGATACTCATATGAGAAAGAAGTGATTGCACTAAAAAGTATGATGAGTTGTTAATAAAAACTCCAGAATATAGTAGTATTCGGAGGAGGTTGATATGAAAGAAATGGACACTACTCACGAGTCTAGTATGGTGAGAAGTCCATATGCAAATAGATGTATAGCGAGTAAGTAAGTAATAGAATGAATTGGAGTTCAACTCTCATTGAGTTGATTCATAATAGAAGCATCACCATAGTAAAGATATGAAGAATTACGGATATGAAAAGTACTCCACAAAGATGTTTATTTTAAGAGATAGATACCCCAATTCTTAGTCATAAAGAGGACAAGGATACCTATCCAAGATTGTTGACTAAGGTGCTAAGTAAATTTTGAGGACAAAATTTATTTTCAGGGGGTAGAAATGTCATATCCTAATTTTTCCCTATTCGTATAGTACTGATAGTGGAAAGAGGTTTGGAAAGTATTATGATGAACATTAGAAGAAATAATAAAGGTTAGATTATTCTTTAAGGAAGAGAATGACTAAAATGAAAAGTATAAAAGGTTAAAGGCAAAAAGTGAAAGTAGAAACAAGATTTGGGCCAAAAGTGGTAATTTCTAAAAGTTAAGGGACTTAAATGTAATTAGCTAATGAACTTCTAAGGTCTTGTAAGTGGTTCTAAATGCTACTGATTGGTCCTTCATACATATGAAAGTAAGGATGTTACAATGAAATCGTATCTATCCTTCCTCTCATGTTTAAAATTGGAGTTAGAAATCACTAAGTCTCAAAGAAAGCGTCAATCTATCAATTGAGTCCAAAACCCTAATTTTCCTTAAACTCCTTTTATCAAAGCTGGTCTAATAACTATTAGTGAACTGTCATAAACCACTTAGTGTGTAAATTGGATTTAGATGATGAAAACACCCTCGAATGGTCGTCGATCGAAAACCCTAGATTTAAAGTAATGAATTAATTAACAATGATTGCTGATAATAATCCACTCACTTAAAATCAAAACTAAAATATTCTATTAAAAGAAAATATTCAAATTATCTGAATCTAGTTACAAAATATAATCTGATGAAAAATCAATCGATATTCAAACTTGCTCATAAGATGAAAACCCTAGATCTAGCAACAATCATATGATGAGAAGATGCAAATTAGAACAGAAGAAACTCCCCATTTGAGTCCATGAGCTCAAGATATCTTATTCATCACTAAGAGGCTAAAGGTTTAGCCTCTCATGACTCTTACTACAATCGCTGTTAAGTTGAGATGTCATGAAGAAACAGTGAGAATGTCATAGGTTGATAGCGTGAGAGGTAGAGAAGTCTGTGGAGAGGTGTAGAATGATGGTAGGGGTGGAGAAGATGATCAGAGAGGCTAGAGTACTGCTTCTTAGCCTAATCAGGTCCAAAAACTAGCCTCCTACAATGGCAGCCTTCCTTCCCCTTTTATTTCTGCATAACCTAATTCAAAATGCATAGCTTCAGCGATTTCGCATATTAGTCGTGACCAGATCCATATTTTTGTTGTGACCTAAAAACACAGAGAACCTTCTAGAAGAATATAAGGTCAGACCGTCAAAATCTTTGGTCGCGACTAATATATGCAGGAGCGTGGTTTCACTTTGATTGGCTTGTGATTTCTTTCCTAGCCGTTGCTCTCTTCCAAAATACATGCAATCCAAAATAAAAGCTCATTGTAAAAGTCCAAATCAGTAAATAACAGAATATATGCAATTTAGAAGAGTTAATTTACTAGTTTACCCTTTTATCAGCATATTGCCACGCATAATCATGTATTACCACAAAGGAACAATTTAAGGTATAAATGAATGGTAAAGTTGTTATAAAGCTCTAAAAAGGGTCACAGAAACCATATATAAAATACGTCTTATCAGTACTCTAATATTGTTAATTATATTTTCACTAATCTTGTACCTCCTTATATGTCTAATTTTTAGGTTGATCAGCTAAAGAGGGTGTCATATCCTGATTTTTCCCTCTTTATATAGTACTGATAGTGGAAAGAGGTTTGGAAAGGATTATGATGAAGATCATAAGAAAAAGTAAAGGTTAGATGAGTCTTGAAGAAAGAAAAGGACCAAAATGCAAAGTAGAAAAGGTTAAAGGCCAAAAGTTAAAGTAGAAACAAGATTTGGGCCAAAAGTGGTAATTTTCAAAAGTTAAAGGACTTAAATGTAATTAAGTAAAAAGTTCAAGGGCAAAATTGTAATTATAGAAAGATCAGCCCAGAAAGGGTTATAACTGCCTGAAAGTTTTTTAGTCCCATATTCCATCAATAAATAGAGGAAGATGGGCTGGTTAATATGGCATGATACAGAAATTTTATTAGGGCTTTAGACAGTAGAAAATTATCTGATAGTCTAAAAGTTATCTAAATTTTTATCAGATTTTATGGACATCAGATATAAGTGGGGAAATTACAGGAAAATGTGCTCTACAGTGTCAGATGTTATGAATCTGACAGAACCCCAGAAGAAGTCCTGTATAAAAAGTTATTCCCACAACAGTGAATTTTGACGGGAGTTTGATAACACCCGTGATCCGATAATAGAACTTATCGGTATGTGAGCCTAGATAAAATGAGATCAGATGACCATATATTTAGGCCCATGATGATGCCAAGAAGGGCCCAAAACCCAAGGTACCAGTCCATCACTAGAATAGGCTAATGTCCAGAAAAAGTGTGAAATTACAAAAATGCCCCTGGATGCCCAGATTTTACCAGATATGGATGAAGGGCATGTTGGTCATCTAGGATAGGCTAAAAATATGGCACATGGTATAAAAAGGATTAGTTGAGCCAGTATATGCCCTGAGGCAGTACAAAGAGGGGTGAAATGATAACTATGCCCTTAGGGTCAATATAATGCAAGAAAGGACACCAAGGGTATTTCGGTCATTTCCCAAGGGATCTGTAATTAAGTTGTGGCTTAGTACAAGTATGTCAATGGTGTGAGAAGCCTAGACATTGATTTCTAGGACAGAATATATATCCTGGTATATTATAAAAAAATTGGAATAGAAAACAGTCCAATTATTGTAAAACTGCTCCGATCGGTGCCGGATTAGACTAGAAGTTTTCCAGAAGCTTCCTTACACTATGAACATGCCACCTAGCCCTCTTAGGTGTCCCATAAGCTGTCCCACATGATGTCATAATTATTCTTTTTAGAAAAAGTTAAATCCAAGATTAAATGTGGGCCTTTAGATCAAATAGTAACTAAATCAATCTTGTCCATTCATTTTTCATGGATTTTGGCTATAAATACCCCCTCATTTCTGCATCAAAACTTTGGCTTCATGGACCCTTGGGGAAACTCTTGCAAACTGAAAACTCAATCCAAGACAAAGAAGATTCAAGGTACCAAAGTTCAAGCAAGCTAGAGATTAAAGGTATGCAATCTCTCCTAGCTTATTTTCCTTTGATTTGGGAGCTTAAACTTAGGGTTTTCATGGGGAAAAGTTGATTTTTCTCTAAGGCATTGTGCTGCCCAAAAACTATAGATGAAAGGGGAAAGAAGAAATTAAAGTTAGAAACTTATGATTGAAGCTTAAACAAGCTATTTAAGAGATTGGTTATTGAATCAAGTTGATATTCTTGACTTTGCCATGGTGTGCCCTATTCACTCTACACTGTTCATGAGGGAAGGAAATGGAATTTCAATGATTTAATGCTTCCATTGAGTTTATATGATGATTTTGTGTAGGATTGGAAAGGTTTTGAACATTGAAAACATTAAAATCTCAAGGTTGTAGTCTTTGAGATTCCTTATGGTACCATTCACACGCATGAACAGTGATTGGAATTTAATGATTTTGATGCTTCCAATAGTTTTAAACTGAAAAGTTGTGTGGGGTAAAGTGGAAAAACAAGTATGGGAAGCATTAGAATCAAAATGATATTTTTTGAAAGAATTGCATGCTTATGTTTAGTTCTATACAGTAGGCCATAAAGGAGCTGGAATTTCATGATTCTAAGCTCATAAATGGATTCAAAAGATGAAATTGTGTAGGGTAAAGTCAAGATATCAATTGGTTCAAGAGCCAAGTGGATTAGTGAAGATTAAAGAAAGTTAGGACGATAAAGAGTGTAAGTGCCAAGTGGTTCAAGAGCCAAGTGGATTAGTAAAGATTAGTGAAGATTAGAGAAAGTTAGGACAATAAAGATTAGAGAAAGTCAAATTAGGACACCAATAGGTTAGTCTTGAACATGGTTAGAGTTCATGAGTCCTAATGAATTATGTAATGAATGTGAATGTGTTTAGGACCTTGAAACATCTTGGGAAGTGATGGACATAAAGGCTTCATGGTTGGAAAGCTAGGGAGCAAGGGCTAAAGGTCAAGAGGAAAGCTTAAGTGCAAGGTAGTGAACTTACCTCTTTATGTGCTTGATGTGGTATGCTTATGTTTTGACATGTACATGATGTTTTAATGATGTTGTGACATGATAAATGATGTTGAATGTATTGTGAATCATATGTTTTCCATGGCCATGCATTTTATGCAAAAGTATATAGCATGATAGCATGTCACTAATCAAAGAAAGTTTAATGAAATTACATATCATGCATTAGCATCCATGTTGCATATTTAAGTGGTAATGTTTGCTACTGAGATTCCCTAGAATATCACTCTCCCATAACCAACCAATTTAGGTCAAACATGATGGAACATGTATGCATGGAGAAGAGCTAAAGAATGGAGAAAGGAATGGAAGTAATTGAGTCATAGCATATGCTATGGATTATCCATGTATATAAATGCCATGTAAAGTGTGTATTTATGTAATGAAAGTATTGTAATACTTATGGCATATGTACATGATGTATATGAATATTGAGAAGCTTATTTGATGGCTCATGCTGAAAACATTATTGGAAATGAAAGAAAAGAAACTGAAATGGTAAAAACGTATGCCCTAAAGAAGTTTAGTTGTGGCTTCAGTCTGACCTAGCAAATGAAGGAATTATTTCACAAAATTTTATGAGCATGTAGTAAACATCCATAGCTTTAAGTGAATAAGTATAATGTTTCATTTGGATGTGTATATTAAGAGAAATGAATTTCCAAAATAAGGGACCAGAATCTGTTTCTAGAGTTTTTGAACAAATGAATAGTAAAATTCAACGAATAAACTGTATCAATTGTCTAATTATTTGGTCTGGAAATTATTTTTCTCTTAAATTTCAAGATGTTATCTTCACATAGATTTTGGAACCACTTCATTTTGAGTTTTCTATAATTATTTATGAGTTTTTGAAGTTCATTGCATAATCTGGAATACCACATGAACAGTAACCCGAGAAAGAGTAAAATTCCAGATTTAGCTAATGAATTTCCAAGGTCTTGTAAGTGGTTCCAAATGCTACTAAATGGTCCCTATGTTGGAAATCGTGCCCTAGGGGCCAATCATTGTCTTATGAACATTATTGATTTATGAATTTATTAATTGAGTTATCATATTATTTGCATGTTTACTATGATGACCATCCTTGGATAATTCATGATATTATCCTAAATGTCCCTGGTCGATCATCTATGTGGGAGCACAGATGAAATAAGACCAGTATGACTTTGAAGATGTATAGAGATATAAATCAAAGTCATAAGCACATGTAAGAGTACAGGGTGTTGGACCGACCCGCTATGAGAGAACTGCATGGGTAACGTCATAAGCTTCTCTCATATACAAACCATGTCAATATGCCCTTTGACCTGAGATCATCATGGATTCCTACATGACAAAACGCTCAGCTTTGACCTAGTCAAAAGTCACTTTTGACCGAGTGATCATAAAGACTATGTTTGGGCTTAGTGGTTTTTCATGCGGAGGAATGTGAATGGTCAAGATGGAATTTGTCCCTCACATTCGTGGAGAGATATTACTGGGCCCCTCGATGAGTGAGTCTGAGAAATGTATGGCCATACTGTAATGGAAAGGTAGTTCCATTTCTATAGTCAGACTACTCAGGGATCGAGAAAGTAACGGTCGGGAATAGGAGGATGACATTATCCATGCCTCATCCATGACCAAAATATCGCGTGACAGAAGGGACATGATATGGTTGTATAAAAGGTTACATCGTTTATCGATCCTCATATGATTTGGGTAGTTGTTATGTCTTGCTAGAGACCGCTTGCGACTTGTGGGCTAGTATAGCAAATGGCCCACTGCCAACTTCATATGGGCCTACAGGGTCGCACACAAAATAGCCCAACACGAGCTATGATGTCCAGATTCATTGAATCTAAGACATGTCCAGATTCAATGAAAGATCCAGGTGAATGTATATATATATTTATTTATATTTATATTCGTATATATATAAATTCGTATATATATATATATTATATATATGAGATATATGAGATTTAATTTATAAGGATAAATTAAATCCCTATCATGTTTGAATTCGAAATTCAAATTGATAGGATATCTCATATAAGAGATATTTATAAGATTTAATTTATAAGGATAAATTAAATCTCTATCACGTTTGAAATTCAAAATTCAAATTGATAGGATATCTCATATAAGAGATATTTATAAGATTTAATTTATAAGGATAAATTAAATCTCTATCACGTTTGAAATTCGAAATTCAAATTGATAGGATATCTCATATAAGAGATATTTATAAGATTTAATTTATAAGGATAAATTAAATCTCTATCACGTTTGAAATTCGAAATTTAAATTGATAGGATATCTCAAATTTGATTTATGGGAATAAATCAAATATAACTCAGTCTCATCTTTATTTAAAGTTAAATAAATAAGTAATTAAATCTGTGGGACGGATTTAATATTATTTTATTTAATTAGTTTCTTATAAAATTATACAATATATGATATTGTATCAATTCGGAATTAATATAAGATTAACTCCAAAATCCAATTAGGTCAGGTGTAAAAACGCATAGCATCCTCTATATCTGATTGGAGGAGCTACGTTTGAAAATAACACAGAACACAAAAGGCCGAACGGAATCTGCAAAAGGTTTGCAGACAAGAAACTGCTGAAATAGAGACGGAGACTTGTGAAAGCCTTGGAGGGACAGGAGACGCTAGCACGTCGTTCGTGGTTGGAACGCTGTTCGTGTGGATACCAGTAGAGGAAGCCGACCTGAGGCGTCGACTTCTTGTGATCGGAAAGAGACCACCGTCCGCGGAGAGAATCTGTGAAGGTCGCTGAGGAACACTCCGTCGATTTCTTGCGATCAGAAAGAGATCACCACCCACGTAGAGAAGCTGTGAAATTCGCTGAGCAGAACTAAGGGTAATGATTCTTTCCACTTGACTTAAACACATACGGCAGATCCTGGCAAGGAATGGAAAATTTTTAAGTTTATTTCCGCTGCGTGTCTTCCAATTCCTTACACCCTAAGATGTATTAAAGTAAGGATGTTATAAAGGGAGACAAGATATTATATCTACGATGCTCCAATTCTTTGAAAGCAATGCATTGACCAAATCATCAGACAATATGTTCCTAACAATTTATTCTAATCTTTACCATTACACATTCTTTATCTTGTGGGGGCATTTGAGTGCTAATAGGACAACTAGAAGGTTTAGAATATGGATTTTACTAGCCTACTTTATTTAAAGATGCTTATGCATTCTATAACTCTCGTAATAAGTGCCAGAGGTATGGGAATCTAGGTAGAAAGGATGAAATACCTTTAAGACCTATGTATTTTTGTGAAATTTATGATGTCTAGGGCATCGATTTAATGGGTCCTTTTCCTCTATCATTTGGGTTTTCATATATATTACTTGCAGTAGACTATGTGTCTAGCTGAGTAGAGGCATGCCAACTAGGAAAGATATTACTTCTACTATCGTCAAAAGGTCACTGCCTCAAAACACCAACACATGAACATTCAATATACATTCTAGTATATGCTTCCATAATGTCAAGCAACTCATTTGACATATTATCTCAAACCATCCATTCTTACCCTCTTTCCTTGAGAAATCCCAGCACCTAAAATATGGTTATGCATATGGAAGGAATGGGATTTCATGGAAATCCTAATAGCAAGTTACACCAACCATAATATCATGCATGAATAATTGGATGATTAACATGTTATCATGAGATGGGAGCTACTTCATAATTGTACATAAGCAAACTCTAAAATGCATATTGTCATGACATAACTTGAAAGGAGTTGCAATCATTCATAGTTCATCATCAACATGATGACACAATCTCATGCTCAACCAAGCACCATAATCAACAAGCAAGCAAACAATTAAACAAACATGAACTATAGTGAGGTATTCTTGCTATCTCTTAGCTATCCTTCACAAGGTCTTCTTGAATTAGTTTCCTTCCTTCACAAATATCAAAACCTATACATTAGAAAGTAATATCAAGTTATAACTCAACTTGAACACAAATCCAAGACTAGGTTTTCACTAACTTCCTTTCTTTCTCTATTTTATGTTTCATGCTTCCATCTTTCCAAAATAAATTCTCATGGTTCATTTTCACATAATTTTTCATGTAGAATCCAAATATGAAACTACAATTTCAAAAATCAAATCATATCACAAGTTGCTACCCTTGACCGAAGTGCACCCCCTTGTTTTCCAAAATTCACATTTTAATTCCAATGCTTCCAATACTTGTTCTCCTACTTTATCCCCACACAAATTTCCATTTCAAACTCATTGGAAGAATCAACATCATTAAATTCCAATATATGAATAGTGTAATGCACAGTAACAGCAAGAACATAAAACCCTAAATCCAAACATACTTGGATTTCCAAGCTTATACCACTTGATTCTAGCTTGTTTAAGCTTGTCTAAACTATCTATAACATAAAACTCATATTCCAACCCCATATGGACAGCACTTACAACAGCAACTATAAGGGAAATAGAGCACAAAAACTCCTTAAAACCAAGAGCTAACTTGCTAGAATTAAGCTCAAGATCAAGGGAGATGATTACCTTGCTTCTTGCTTCAAGTTGTGTGCTTCTTTCTTAGTTAAATGGAATTTTCACAAGAGTTTCCCCATGGTTCCAAGGGCTTCTGAATAGGTCTGAAATGATGGGATATTTGTAGAGAAATTTGGGTGAAAATGGATGGCCAAGATTGATTTGTGCACAATTTGATATAAGGGCTCACATTTAATCTTGGATTTAACTTTTTTAAAAAGAAGAATTATGAAGTCATCCATGAAATCACAAGGGACAACTGAAGGGACACCTCATGGGGTATATGTGGCACAATTTTCATGGGGAGGAAGCCTCTGGACAAATTCCAGTCCAATCCAATACTAGCTCGATCTGATTCCCCAAAAACTGGACTGTTTTTATTCTTAATTTTTAAAATATACCAGGATATGTATTATGTCCTAGAAATCAATATCTAGGCTTCTCATACCATTGACAATGTTATACTGAGTATTTATCTTCCATCTATCCCTTTGGAAATAACCAAAGTACCCTTGGTGTCCTTTCTTACACTATATTAACCCTAAGGGCATAATTGTCATTTCACCCTTCTTTGTACTAGCTCAGGGAATATACTGGCTCTAACTAATCATATTTATACTATATACCATATTTTTAGCCTTTCCCAAATAATCAAAATGCCCTCCATCCATCACTGGTACAATATGGGCATCTATGGGCATTTTCGTAATTTTACACTTTTTCTGAACACTGGCCCCTTCTACTGATGAACTGGTACCCTGGGTTTTAGACCCTCCTTGGCATCATCATAGGCCTATATATGAGGCCATCTGAGTTCATTCTATCCAGGCTTATTTACTGCTAAGTTCTATAATCGGATAATGAGTGTTCTTAAACTCCTGTCAAAATTAACTAATATGGGGATAACTTTTCTTATAAAGCTACTTTCAGGGTCCTGTCAGATTCTTGACATATGATGTCATGGGGCACACCTTCCTGTAACTTCTCTACTTATATCTGAAGTCCAAAAATTTGATAAACTTTCATATAACTTTCAGACTAACAGATAAATATCTGTTGTTTGGAGCTATAATAAAATTTCTGTATCATGCCAGATTAACCAGTGTAACTTTCTCTATTTACTGATAGAATGTGGGACTAAAATACTTTTGGGCAGTTCTAAACCTCTTCAGGCTGAACTTTCCATAATTACAATTTTACCCTTGATCTTTTTACTTAATTACATTCAGGTCCCTAAACTTTTGAAAATTATCACTTTTGGCTCAACTTTTGTTTCTACTTTAACTTCTGGCCTCTAACCTTTTCTAATTTTCATTTACGTCCCTCTATTTTTCCAAGAATCAATTAACCTTTATTATTTCTTCTGATCATTGTCATAATCATTCCCAAACCTTTTTTCACTATCAGTATTATACAGATAGGGAAAATTAGGATATGACATTACTAGTATTGCTTTACATGACTTGAATATGACTATGTGCTGAACTGTTAATTTGCATTGAGTGATTAGGCTTCCTACTATTTTGAAACTAGATTTGATTGACTTTGCAGAGTAATTTTGACATTTTCTACTTAAGTTCTATTGACAGTGATAACACTGTCAAGTTTAACTATGGGGGAGATGTCTTTGCTTCTGTGCTACTCAATGTGTGTTTCTGTGCTACTTAATGTGACATTCTCCGATTAATCCAATCTTTTATCATAAAAGTTTTATTTTTGATCTTAATGTGTGATAAATTGCTAAAAATTAGATCCTTATTTTAAACTATGTTGATAACTAGAAAGGTTTTAGCATGAAAAATGTTTGGGGACTTTGACAATTATCACTCAGTATTCTCTATGAAAACTGGTCGTAATATACTAGCTTTTGAGTCGTGGCCTGTAATGGAATTTTGGACTTGACATGCTCTTATTGAACTAGGGTCGTGACCTATGGACATAGTGGTCATAACAATAACTCTCTGTTGATCTAAGTCTTGACATAAGAACCTACTTGGTCGTGACTATTCCTCTCTATATATTTGTGTCACGAAAGATACATTCCATCGACGTGACTAAATGTTTTGCAAATACTGAGCATACGCCCCTGTGACAAGTGGTCATGACCTCCACTATTTTTAGTCATGACCTATGTTTGAAAAATATCCAATTACCTTCTCTTTGCCTTGTGCAAAGTTATATGGAAGGATCTTTTCTGGACTACTAGGATTCTTTCACAAATGATCCATTATTTCCTTATTTTAAAACCTTTTTAGCTCCTAGAAACCACTGCCTCACATGAATTTTTTTGGAAAATCTTGGAAATTAAATTTAAAACACGTAAGCTCTTGTTGTTAGATTTGGATCATCACATGGTTCTAAGTGATTACTTTAAAACTTTTAAATCATCGTTTAGAGGGTTTTCAGTTGTGATAAGTGTTTTAGTGCCTAGTGAATGATGAAAATTGTTTGAGACTTTAGATTATGAGCAATCTAGATCAAAACCTTTGTTGGAAGGATTCTCGGCCTTAAATTCTATATTGAGTGATTATTCAATTGGTTTATATCCTCAAGAACTTGTCTTGGCTCTAAGTTTAGAATTACTTGCACATTTATGAATTGAACATGATAGAGGCATTCTTTCTAAACCATTTTATCCCAAACACAAGCCTACTATATATTACATCCTTAGTCACCCCTCTTGAGCTCATCACTTTTTTTCATCATCCTTATAGAAAGTCATATGTGCATAAATAACATTTTGAAATAAATTTTTATTCATTTCAAGAATTTATTATTGTTGTGTTATTATGCTGAAACTTTTATAAATGAGGTGCCAAATTAATGAAGAAGAGAAAAGAAGCATATTACATTGATTTAAAAAAAATAGAGTGCAAGAAAAAGAAAAAAGAAAAGAAAAGAGAAGAGAGTTATTGGAAATCGTGACCTAGGGGCCAATCATTGTCTTATGAATATTATTGATTTATGAATTTATTAATTGTGTTATCATATTATTTGCATCTTTACTATGATGACCATCCTTGGATAATGTCATCCTCCTATTCCTGACCGTTACTTTCTCGATCCCTAAGTAGTCTGACTGTAGAAATGGAACTACCTTTCCATTACAGTATGGCCATACATTTCTCAGACTCACTCATCGAGGGGCCCAGTAATATCTCTCTACGAATGTGAGGTACAAATTCTATCTTGACCATTCACATCCCTCCGCATGAAAAACCACTAAACCTGAACATAGTCTTTATGATCACTCAGTCAAAAGTGACTTTTGACTAGGTCAAAGCTGAGCGTTTGTCATGTAGGAATCCATGATGATCTCATGTCAAAGGGCATATTGACATGGTTTGTATATGAGAGAAGCTTATGACGTTACCCATGCAGTTCTCTCATAGCGGGTCGGTCCAACACCTTGTACTCTTACATGTGCTTATGACTCTGATTTATATCTCTATATATCTTCAAAGTCATACTGGTCTTATTTCATCTATGCTTCCGCAGAGATGACCGACTAGGGACATTTAGGATAAGATCATGAATTATCCAAGGATGGTCATCATAGTAAACATGCAAATAATATGATAACACAATTAATAAATTCATAAATCAATAATGTTCATAAGATAATGATTGGCCTATAGGGCACGATTTCCAACAACCTCCCACTTGCACTAGGTACAATCATTAATTTGACTAATTCCCATTGACCTAACATGACTCTCTTGCTTTGCCTGCACAAGCGGCTTTGTTAGAGGATCAGCAACATTATCTTCTCCTGCTACTTTGCATATTTTTATATCACCTCTATCGTTGATTTCTCTGATGAGATGAAATTGCCTGAGTATATGCTTCGTCCTTTGATGTGACCTAGGCTCTTTGGCATGTGCAATGGCACCGCTATTATCACAGAGCAAAGTTATTGGATCTGAGATGGTAGGTATCACTCCTAGTTTTGTGATGAACTTCCTGATCCAAACAGCTTCCTTAGCTGCATATGATGCTGTTATATACTCAGCTTCCATTACAAAATCTGCTACAGTGCCCTGCCTAGAGCTCTTCTAGCTTACTGCTCTATTATTGAGGAGGAATATATACCCAGACTACGATTTTTGGTCATCCTGGTCAGTTTAGAAACTCACATCTGTGTAACCAGTTACACAGAGTTAGTCATCCAATCCACCATAGACCAAAAATAAGTCCTTAGTCCTTCTTAAGTACTTAAGGATATTCTTGACAGTAGTCCAATAGCCCTCACCAGGGTCCTGTTGAATCTGCTAGTCATACTTAAGGCAAACGAGACATTCGGTTGAGACTCCTCAAGTCACGCAAGGTGCACCTCGAAGAAGTTTGAGAACCACAAGATACCACAGAACTGCAAATGGAAAACAAAGAAGACTCACAACAAGTTATTGAGACTCCTCAAGTCACGCAAGGTCCACAGAAATCTAATAGGACACGACTTCAGCCTCAGAGATATGGATTTCTGATTTCTGATAGTCGTGATATGTTGCTCATTGAGCATAATGAGCTGACTACCTATCGAGAAGTTATAGCGGGACCAAAGTTTGAAAAATGGCTTAATGCCATGAAGTCTGAGATGCAATCCATGTAGGACAATAAGGTTTGGACCTTAGTCAACCCGCCTGAAGGTGTGAAAATTGTCAGGTACAAGTGGGTTTTTAAGGAGAAAAATGACATGGATGGCAATGTAAATGTCTTCAAGGCACGACTGGTTGCAAAAGGATTTACTCAAACTCATGGTGTGGACTATGATGAGACCTTTTTCCCAGTTGCAATGGCTAAATCAATCAGAATCCTCTTTGCAATAGCAGCATATTATGACTATGAAATATGGTAGATGGACGTCAAGACAACCTTCCTTAATGGAAAGCTCCTTGAGGATTTGTACATGACATAACTTGAAGGGTTTGTGCATTTTGAGGACTCTGGTAAAGTGTGCAAGCTTTAAAGGTCTATTTGTGGATTGAAGCAAGCCTATTAGAGTTGGAATCATCATTTTGATGAAGTAGTCAAAGAGTTTGGATTTCTTCAAAACATCGATGAACCTTGTGTGTACAAGAAGGTTAGTGTGAGCACAGTTGTGCTTTTAGTACTCTATGTCGATGACATTCTACTTATTGGGAATGATATTCCTACCTTGTAGATTGTCAAGTCTTGGTTAGGAAAGTCTTTCTCGATAAAAGACTTGGGTGAAGCCACCTATATCCTAGGAATCAGAATCCATAGAGATAGATCTAAAAGGCTTCTAGGACTCAGTCAGAGCACATACATAGACAAAATACTGTATAGGTTCAGTATGCACGAATCAAAGAGGGGTTTCATACCCATGTCTCATGGTATTCACCTCAGCAAAGATGTGTGTCCTAGTACATCTGATCAGCGGGTCACATGTGTAAAGTTCCATATGCCTCGGCCATAGGATCTATCATGTACGGCATGTTATGTACTCGATCGGATGTCTCATTTGCCTTAAGTATGATTAACAGATATCAACAGGACTCTAGTGAGGGCCATTGGACTACTGTCAAGAATATCTTTAAGTACTTAAGAAGGACTAAGGACTTATTTTTGGTCTATGGTGGATTGGATGACGAACTCTGTGTAACTGGTTACACAGATGCGAGTTTCCAAACTGACCAGGATGACTAAAAATCGCAGTCTGAATATATATTCCTCCTAAAAATATAGCAGTAAGCTAGAAGAGCTCTAAGCAGGGCACTATCGCAGATTCTGCAATGGAAGCTGAGTATATAGCAGTATCAGATGCAGCTAAGGAAGCGGTTTAGATCAGGAAGTTTATCACAGAACTAGGGGTGATACCTACCATCTCAGATCCAATAACTTTGCTCTATGACAATAGCGGTGCCATTGCACAGGCCAATGAGCCTAGGTCACATCAAAGCACCAAGCATATACTCAGGCGATTTTATCTCATCACAGAAATTAACGATAAAGGTGATATAAAAATATGCAAAGTAGCCGGAGAAGATAATGTTGTTGATCCTCTAACAAAGCCGCTTGTGCAGGAAAAGCATGAGCATCATGTTAGGTCAATGGGAATTAGTCAAATTAATGATTGTACCTAGGCGCCAATCATTGTCTTATGAACATTATTAATTTATGAATTTATTAATTGTGTTATCATATTATTTGCATGTTTACTGTGATGACCATCCTTGGATAATTCATGATCTTATCCTAAATGTCCCTGGTCGGTCATCTATGCGGGAGTACAGATGAAATAATACCATTATCACTTTGAAGATGTATAGATATATAAATCAAAGCCATAGGCACATGTAAGAGTACAAGATGTTGGACCGACCCGCTATGAGAGAACTGCATGGGTAACGTCATAAGCTTCTCTTATATACAAACCATGGCAATATGCCCTTTGACCTGAGATCATCATGGATTCCTACATGACAAACGCTCAGCTTTGACCTAGTCAAAAGTCACTTTTGACCGAATGATCATAAAGACTATGTTCGGGCTTAGTGGTTTTTCATGTGGAGGAATGTGAATGGTCAAGATGGAATTTGTCCCTCACATTCGTAGAGAGATATTACTGGGCCCCTCGATGAGTGAGTCTGAGAAATATATGGCCATACTGTAATGGAAAGGTAGTTCCATTTCTATAGTCAGACTACTCAGGGGTCGAGAAAGTAATGGTCAGGAATAGGAGGATGATATTATGCATGCCTCAACCATTACCAAAATATCGCGTAACAGAAGGGACATGATATGGTTGTATAGAAGGTTATATCGTTTAATGATCCTCATATGATTTAGGTAGTTGTTATATCTTGCTAGAGACCGCTTGCGACTTGTGGGCCAGTATAGCAAATGGCCCACTGCCAACTTCATATAGGCCTACAGGGTCGCACACAAAATAGCCTAACACGAGCAATGATGTCCAGATTCATTAAATCTAAGACATGTCCAGATTCAATGAATGGTCCAGGGTGGATGTATATATTTATTTATATTTATATTCGTATATATATATATTATATATAAGAGATATATGAGATTTAATTTATAAGGATAAATTAAATCTCTATCACATTTGAATTTGAAATTCAAATTGATAGGATATCTCATATAAGAGATATTTATAAGATTTAATTTATAAGGATAAATTAAATCCCTATCACGTTTGAATTTGAAATTCAAATTGATAGGATATCTCATATAAGAGATATTTATAAGATTTAATTTATAAGGATAAAGTAAATCCCTATCACGTTTGAATTTGAAATTCAAATTGATATGATATCTCAAATTTGATTTATGAGAATAAATCAAATATAGTTCAGTCTCATCTTTATTTAAAGTTAAATAAATAGGTAATTAAATCTGTGGGACGGATTTAATATTATTTATTTAATTAGTTTCTTATAGAATTATACAATATATGATATTGTATTAATTTCATAATTAATATAAGATTAACTCCAAAATCCAATTCGGTAGATAGGAAAAAAACGCATAGCATCCTATATATCTGATTTTAGGAGCTGCGTTTTAGACTTACACATATAACACAGAAAGGCCGAAGGGGAATCTTCAAAAGGTTTATAGATAAGAAACTTCCAAAATAGAGACGGAGAGGATGAATTCTTGAGGAAGCCCTGGAGGGACAAGAGACGCTAGCACGTCGTTCGTGGTTGGAAAGCTGTTCGTGTGGATACCAGTAAAGGAAGCTGACCTGAGTCGTCGACTTCTTGCGATCGGAAAGGGAGCACGAGCCGCAGAGAGAAGCTGTGAATGTCGTCACCAGAAGTTGTGGAAGTCGCTCAGGAACACTGAGGGTAATGCTTCTTCCCACTTGACTTAAACACATACGGTAGATCCTGGCAAGGAATGGAAAATTTTTTTAAATTAATTTTCACTGCGTGTCTTCCAATTCCTTACAGTGGATAATTCATGATCTTATCCTAAATGTCCTTGGTCGGTTATCACAGATGAAATAAGACCAGTATGACTTTGAAGATATATAGAGATATAAATCAGAGTTATAAGCACATGTAAGAGTACAAGGTGTTGGACCGACCCGCTATGAGAGAACTGCATGGGTAACGTCATAAACTTCTCTCATATACAAACCATGTCAATATGCCCTTTGACCTGAGATCATTATGGATTCTTACATGACAAAGGCTTAACTTTGACCTAGTCAAAAGTCACTTTTGACCGAGTGATCATAAAGACTATGTTTAGGTTTAGTGGTTTTTCATGCGGAGGAATGTGAATGGTCCAGATGGAATTTGTCCCTCACATTCGTAGAGAGATATTACTGGGCCCATCGATGAGTGAGTCTGAGAAATGTATGGCCATACTATAATGGAAAGGTAGTTCCATTTCTACAGTCAGACTACTCAGGGATCAAGAAAGTAACAGTTAGGAATAGGAGGATGACATTATCCATGCCTCAACCATGACCAAAATATCGCGTGACAAAAGGGACATGATATGGTTGTATAAAAGGTTACCTCGTTTAACGATCCTCATATAATTTGGGTAGTCGTTATGTCTTGCTAGAGACCGCTTACGACTTGTGGGTCAGTATAGCAAATGGCCTACTACCAACTTCATATGGGCCTACAGGGTCGCACACAAAATAGCCCAACACGAGCTATGATGTCCATATTCATTGAATCTAAGACATGACCAGATTCAATAAAAGATCCAGGGTGGATGTATATATTTATTTATATTTATATTCGTATATATATATATATAAATTCGTATATATATTATATAAGAGATATATAAGATTTAATTTATAAGGATAAATTAAATCTCTATCACGTTTGAATTTGAAATTCAAATTGATATGATATCTCATATAGGAGATATTTATAAGATTTAATTTATAAGGATTAATTAAATCGCTATCACGTTTGAATTTGAAATTCAAATTGATAGGATATCTCTAATTTGATTTATGAGAATAAATCAAATATAGTTCAGTCTCATCTTTATTTAAAGTTAAATAAATAGGTAATTAAATCTGTGGGATGGATTTAATATTATTTATTTAATTAGTTTCTTATAAAATTATACAATATATGATATTGTATTAATTTCAGAATTAATATAAGATTAACTCCAAAATCCAATTCGGTAGAGAGAAAAATGCATAGCATCCTATATATATGATTTTAGGAGCTGCGTTTTTGGCAAGATACACAGAGAACACAGAAAGGCCAAAGGGGAATCTACAAAATGTTTACAGATAAGAAACTGCCATAATAGAGATGGAGAGGACTAATTCTTGGGAAAGCCCTGGAGGGACAAGAGACGCTAGCACATCGTTCGTGGTTGAAATATTGTTCGTGTGGATACCAGTAGAGGAAGCCGACCTGAGTCGTCGACTTCTTACGATCGGAAAGGGAGCACGAGCGCGGAGAGGAGCCGTGGACATCTTCTTGAGATCGGAAAGAGATCACCAGCCGCGAAGAGAAGCTGTGGAAGTCGCTGAGGAATACTGAGGGTAATGCTTCTTCCTACTTAACTTAAATACATACGGTAGATCCTAGTAAGGAATGGAAAAAATTTTAAATTAATTTCCGCTGCGTGTCTTCCAATTCCTTTCAAGGGTACCATTATCAATTATTATTAGCACAATTACCATAGCTACATCCCTAGTGACATGAATCCATTCTACATATTCATTGTTGAATGCATATAGTACTTTCTATTCTTCATATCCCATTCCATGTTGTACATCTCCATCATTTCAACCCTAAAAGAGCTCTTGATTATTTGCATAAGTGTTATATAGTTGCTGAGATTTAGAGCTACTACAAAGATATGTTAGTACATTTTCCAATTTGAATATGAGTAAAAGAACCCTAATAATGACAGGAAATAGAGAGCTAAACACTTATATCCTTTGAGAGGATCTATTATGCTCATATAGTTGAGGTTGATTTCACTGAGTAGTTGATTCCTTGGCATTGCTCACATTATCACCTTTGCATTCCCAAAAGATGATGAATTATTTGTTTTTAGGGTACACTAAGGATTATGTTGATATCTTGAATTCATAGTGTTATTCTAGGTGTGATTCATTTCTTTGTCTAAGAGTACAAAGGTTTAAGTATGGGGGAATTTATAACACACATTTTGTATATGGTTTCTATGATAATTTTAGGAGCTTTATAACAATTTTACCATTCATTTTGTGCCTTAAATTGTACTTTTATGGTAATAGATGATTGTACATGGCAATGTGTTAATTAGAGGGTAAAATGGTAAATTAACTCTTCCAAACTGCATATATTCTGGTATTTATTGATTTGGATTTTTACAGTGAACTTTTATGTTGAATTGTAGGTATTTTGGAAGAGAACAAGGACAAGGAAGAAATCACAAGTCAATGAAAGTGAAATCACGTTCTTACACATTTTAGTCACGACCAAAGTGTCTGCCGGTAACGACCTTGATTCCTATAGAAATCTCTCTGTGTTTATAGGTCGCAACCAAAACATGGATCTAGTCATGACTAAAATTCAAAAGGGCTAAAGCTACAGAAATAAAAAAGGAGGAAGGTTACCGCGAATGAGAAAGGCTAGTTTTTGACCTAATTAGGCTAAGAAGTAGTACTCTAGTGCTCTCTGATCACTTTCTCCACATCCTCCATCATTCTATACCTCTTCACATATTTCTCCACCTCTCTACACCATAATTTGTCATCTTCTTATTGTTTTGTCATGGCATCTCATCTGAATAGCGATTGTAGTACAGCAGGAGTCATGAGAGGCTAAACCTTTGGTCTCTTGGTGATAGATCTGATATCTTGAGCATATAGACTGAAACATGGAGTTCGTACTGTTTTAATTTGCATCTTCTAATGTTATGATTGCTGCTACATTTAGGGTTTTAATTTTATAAGCAAGTTTTGAATATTGATTGATCATTCTCATATTAGACCTTGTAATTGAATTCGGATGATTTGAACGTTTGCTTTTGATAGAATATTTCAGTTTCAATTTTAAGAAAGTTGGGTTATTATCAACGATCATTGTTAACTAATTCAATTGTTTGAAATCTAAAGTTTTTGATCAACGACCATTCGAGGGCATTTTCATCATCTAAATTTATCTTACACGCTAAGTAGTTTATGACAGTTCACTAATAGTTCTTAAACCAGCTTTGATCAAAGGGGTTTAAGGAAAATTAGGGTTTGGACTCAATCGATCAACTGAGGTTTCCTTTTAGACTTAGTGATCTCTAAACTACAATTTTATACATAAGAGCAAGGATAGATACATTTTCATCATCAAGAGTCTTTCATAACATATTTCTCAACAAACAACTCGTTTTCATCTTAATAAAAAATCCAAAAATATTTATCTTTTTGCACCCTACTTTTATCGCATCAATCTCTAAAACCCCCAAACCATTTTTTCCTTGCTTAGATTTTTCATTGATTTTGACATTCAATCTGTTAGGTTTCCACATAAAAGGCTCCTCAAGAAGAACGAAAGGGTTGTCCCTTATACTATATTATATTGGGTGCAATAAACTTTATTTTGATAAGAAGAACGACAATCTACCCTCATCACTTACCCACCAAGCAAACTTGAGATAAGATCACATGACAAAAATATTCTCTTCCCCTTGTCTTGGAGGCCATGTGTGGTGGTGTTTAGGTCCCACCATGTGTAAACCCTAATTCTCACTTTATTCCTTTTTCTTTTCTTTTTCAAAAATCCATAATTCATTCACTATTAGACTTAGCTCCAAGACAACTTTTGGGACTTATTGGGCTGCCCTATGATGAAATATTGGACTGCCCTAGGCTTTCCTTGGGTCCAATAGCTAATTGGCACAAATCTGAAGGCACTTTCATTATACCGATTTCCTTAAAATATCCTAATTTTGAAATAAATGCTAGACACCTCTTTTAATTATTCTAACATTTTTAGAAATTCATTCTAATATAAAATAAATCCCTTGTAAAGTCTCATAGTTTCCTGATGTCATATCCTAATTTTTCCCTATCTGTATAATACTGATAGTGGAAAGAGATTTGGAAATGATTATGACGATGATCAGAAGAATAATAGAGTTTAAATGAGTCTTGAAGGAAGAAAGGGACCTAAATGAAAATTAGAAAAGGTTGGAGGCTAAAAGTTAATGTAGAAACAAAAGTTGAGTTAAAAGTGCTAATTTCCAAAAGTTTAGGGACCTAAATGTAATTAAACAAAAAGTCAAGGACCTAAATGTAATTATAGAAAAGTTTAGCCAGAAAAGGCTTAGAACTGCTTGGAAGTATTCCAGTCCCATATTTCATCAGTAAATAGAGAAAGTTATGCTGGTTAATCTAGCATAATACGTAAATTTTATTAGGGTTCCAGATAGTGGATATTTATGTTATAGTCTGAAAGTTATCTAAAATTTTATCAGATCTCATGGACCTCAGGTATAAGTGGAAAAGTTACAAGAAGTACCTATGACATCAGATGTCATGAATCTGACAAAACCCTGGAAGGAGCTCTGTATGAAAAAGTTATCCCCATATTATTAAATTTTGACGAGAGTTTGAGAACACCGGTGATCCAATTATGGAATGTTGTAGTAAGCCTGGATAGAATGAGCTCAGATAACCTCATATATACGCCAATGATGATGCCAAGGAGGGCCCAAAACTTGTGATACCAGTTCATCAGTAAAAGGGGACAGTGTTAAGGAAAAGTGCAAAATTATGAAAATGCCCCTAGACGACTATATTGTACCAGTGATGGATGGAGTGCATTTTGTTCATTATGGATAGGCTAAAAATGTGAGATATATTATAAATATGATTAGTTAGAGCCAGTATAGTCCCTAAGGTAGTACAAAGAGGGGGAAATGACAATTATGCCCTTAGGGTTAATATAGTGCAAGAAAGGACACCAAGGGTATTTTGGTCATTTCCCAAGGGATGCATGATAGATAAATACTCAATCTAACATTTTCAATGGTATAAGAAACCTAGACACTAGTTTTCAGAATAGAATACATATCCTGGAATATTATAAAAATTAGGAAAAGAAAACAGTTTGGTTTTTGTGAAACTGCTCCGATCGGTACTGGACTAGACTGAAATTTTTCCTATAAGTATATTTAACTTTTTTCCAGCCTAACATGGCCTTAATGATGTCATGCATGATGAAAATACTAAGGTTTCTAGGGCAAGATTGGTTTAAGAATGAATATGGACCACTAAATCAAATAGTAACCAAATAAATCTTGCCCATCCATTTCCACCCAAATTTTTCTATAAATACCCCCTCATTTCAGACCACTTTTGGAATCTTTGGGAACCATGGGGAAAATCTTGCAAAATTTCCATTAAACCAAGAAAAAAGCACACAACTTGGAGCACAAAGCAAGGTAATCATCTCCCTTGATCTTGAGCTTTGTTCTAGCAAGCTATCTCTTGATTTTAAGGGTTTTTTGTGCCCTATTTCCCTTGTTTTGCTGCTAGAGGTGCTTTCCATATATGGTTAGAATATGATTTTTATGTTATGGATAGTTTAGACAAGCTTATATAAGCAAGAATCAAGTGGTATAAGCTTAAAAAGTCATGTATGCAAGTAAATGGAAGTTTGTGTTCATGGCTGCTACTGTACATGACACTGTCATATGATAGAATTTCATGATTTTGATACTTCCAATGAGTTTAAAATGGAAAATTGTGTGGGGATAAAGTAGGAGAATAAGTATTGGAAGCATTAGAATCAAAATGTGAATTTTTGGAAAATAAGAGGGTTACTTCGGTTTGGTACTGTATCATGTGGTATGATTTGATTTTGGAAATTCTAGTTTCATATTTGGATTCTACATGAAAAATTATATGGAAATGAACTATGAGAATTTATTTTGGAAAGATGGAAGTATGAACCCTAAAATAGAGAAAGAATGGAAGTTAGTGAAAACCTAGTCTTGTATTTGTTTTCAAAGTTGGGTGCATGTTCTGGAACCACCTGAGTTTGAATTTTTTACATTTAATTATGATTTTTCAAAGTTGGATACATGTTCTAGAATTACCAAATGAACAGTGCCATGAACAGTACCCGAGAAACCAACTTTTAAAAATACATCTTTTTTATGCTAAAGGTTATGTAATTGGTCCAAATGGGTTCCAATTGAGTATAACTGAGGTTGGAATTAAGGATGTGACATTTGAGACCTAGAAGTCCTGGAAAAAAATTCCTACATTTCTTCAAAACCCTTTATCCATGTCCGATTTCACTTTAACTTCTCAAAGGGCATTATTGTTTTCTCACACCTCATCAAAGTATTCCCTGACCTTCGTAATTTTATATTTTTCCTAGTCTTTATTAGTACTAACCCATATACTTATCTAAAAAAATTATTGGATCTATAAGGTGCTATTTTGGGTCTTCTACATGGTCCATTACCTTCATGGGCTAAACTCACAAAAAATTCCCCCGAAACATATTTATCAGGTGTTTTAATCCACTATAAATTCTATAATAAATTCTACATAAATCCTTTTTGAGCTATGTTAGTTTCATAAATTCTTGTATTAATTATACGAATTTACTGCCAAATTTCATCTGATTCTAAGGTCCAGGATACTGTATTAATTTCCTTTTTTCAGAGATTAATATAAATTTTTTGGGACCTCATATCAAAATTCTGTGTTACATCAAATTGATCAGAATAATTTTTTCTATTTACTGGGAAAATTTAGGACTAATATGATTCTGGGCATTTTTAGGTCTTTTTAGGCTCAACTTTCTCATAATTATCATTTTGCCCTTAATTTTTTTTAAAATTACACTTTACACCATAGAACGTTTAAACTTTTCATTTTAGTCCCTCATCTTTATACCTTTGTCTAATCATTGTTTTTCCTTTTTATTCATCATCATAATCCTTTCTAAACCTCTTTCCATTATCAGTATTATACATATAGGGAAAAAGTAGGATGTGACAGTGTTCTCTGCACTTACACATTTACTTGCGACCACACTACACGTAGGTCGCGACTCTTTTTCACAGAGAGCTCATAAAGTCTAAAATTCAATCATAGGTCATGACCATATAACTCATTAGTCATGACTAATTTCCATAGAGGCTACCAATTGATAATTTTCAAAGGCCAAAACAAACTTTATACTAAACCCTCTTTAGCAAACAACAAAACAATTTAAAATGGGGGTCCAATTTGTAGCAATTAATCACACATTAAGATCAATGCAAAAATATTTTGTTATAAATATTGGCTTTATGAAAAAAATTTGTCATTCTTAGTGCAAAAATATAAACAACTCCCCCACATTTCAACTTGACAGTGTACACACTGTCAATAGAGTTGTACAAAAATAATCACAATAGTAAAGCAATGAGAATCAAGGCATATATATTAAGTAAGAGCAATAACAAGGATAGGTTCAGTCATCAACATCTATCTCAATTACAATATCATCCTAAACCTTTCCCACAACAAACTAACACACAACTCAATACAAATGTCACAATGAAGTACACAGTCACATTCCAATCATACAAAGAAATTCAAAAAAAGCTAAGATGAAAGGATGGGTAAGCTAAAATCATGCATTGGAGTGTGCAGATGAAAAAATAGCATACAACAAGTATATAACTGAGGAGTTTTTATTCAAAATTTGAAGAAACATTTGTAAAGAAATTTACTACTATTTCTATTGCAACAAGATATTAACAAATTATAATAGTATATGAAAAGTAAGATAAAGGAAAGGGATGACCTGGCCTCATGGAGGTGGTGTAAACTCATAGAATTTTGAGTGATAGCTATTTGATTGGAAAATCTTCTCTATTGCCTTCTCTTTCCACTCTAACATCCCTAAACCATGCACTTTTACTATATTATGAAGGCCATCCAAGGTTGTCCTAAATTTTCTCTATTTAAACTTGAATTGCACATCTGTGGTTGGTATATAGTAGAAATAAATTTGGGTGGTATTCCCTTCATGTCCTTTGTATATTCTTGGAAATTGCTCATCTTCAGCTAATCCAGACTCTCTATCTTGTTATGAATCTCTTCATGTGTTGTACCAAGCTTAGGTTGATTCACAACTCCAACATATTTGAATGCATGGTCCTTCATATCTATATCATAATCAAAAATAAAATCATTCATAAACCTTATAGTATGAGATGTATTCTTAGAATGGGAGTAAGTAATAGTAAAGTTAGAACATATTGGCCCTTTAACCATAACATTATAATGTGGAACTAAAAACTTTGAAGTTTAATGTTGCATCTAACATTCCTAGCAGCGACCTTTAAGGCTTATCTTCAACTTCTCGTTGTGACCCATTTTGACAAAATAACGTCTTTGGATATTTTGGTCACGACTTTATCATCCAACGGTACTCACAATCTTCACGTTGTCACATCCTTACTTTTAACCTCAATTATACTTCATTAGAAGTGATTGGAACCAATTACATGATCATTTGATTTGAAAACATCCATTTCCAAAAGATTTGCTCTCGAGTACTGTTCACTATTACTGTTCATTTGGTAATTCCAAAACATGTACCCTAATTTGAAAATTCATAATTAATTGTAGAAAAATCAAAATAATGTGGTTCCAATTTCTAATGAAATATATTTCATAAATATTTGAGGTAAAAATATGAAATTGAGGTTATCTTGTTCACACGAAATCAGTTTATTGGTTAAAAATTACTATTTATTTGGTAAAATCTGGAAGTTCCAGTTTCTTTGCCTTAACTTTAAAAATTCATTTCTCTTTGGTTACTTATGCAAATGAACTTTGTTACCTATTGATTTGAATGTCTAGGCGTCCTCTTTAATCTCATAAAATTGTATAGAAAAACTCATTCATTTGATATATGAAATCAATGCGTGAATGTCACTGCCTCTCAACACTCATTTTATCTCAATTCCAGATCTTACTTCCAACTTTAGAAAATCATACCAATTTGGATACTTATCCAAATGAGGCTTTCTTGGTGTTCATTTAAATCTATGTATCTTAAATTTTATCATGCCAAATTTCAAACTAAAACTCGCTGATTTAGGCATCATAATCATCATCACTTCACCACTGCCTCAGAACGGGTTTATGAAAACATACACCTTACATACTAGCATATCATCTCATAGTGTCATGTAAGTCATGTAACTTATTATACAAAATTATTCATCAACATTTAATCTCTTCCCTTGAGAGGATCCAGCACCTAAAACATAGTTATGCATGTGGAAGGAATGATATTTCATGGAAATCCCAATAGCAAGTTACACAAACTATATTATCATGCATGAATAATTGGATGCTTAACATGTTATCATGAGATGGGATCTACTTCATAATGGTACATAAGCAAACTCTAGCATGCATATTGTCATGACATAACTTGCAAGGAGTTGCAATCATTCATACTTCATCATAACATGATGACATAAGCTCAAGCTCAACCAAACACCATAATCAACAAGCAAGCAAAACAATTAAACAAACATGAGTTATAGTTAGGTATCCTTGCTACCTCTTAGCTATCTTGGTCAAGACCTTCTTGAAGTGCTTTCCTTCCTTCACAAATGTCAAAACCTAGCCATTACAACATAATATCAAGTTACAACTCAACTTGAAACCCAATCCAAGACTAGGTTTTCACTAGCTCCCTTTCTTTCTCTAATTTATGTTTCCTACTTCCACCTTTCCAAAATAAATTCTCATGGTTCATTTCCACATAATTTTTCATGTAGAATCCAAATATGAAATCAGAATTTCCAAAATCAAAACGTACCAATTGCTACAGTACCAAACCGAAATGGATGTCCCTTTTTCCAAAAATTCACATTTTGATTCCAATGCTTCCAATACTTGTTCTCCTACTTTATCCCCACACAATTTTCCATTTTAAACTCATTGGAAGCATCAAAATCATGAAATTCCATCATATGAACAGTACTACATACAGTACCAGCAAGAACACAAAACCCTAAATTCAAACATACTTGAATTCCCAATCTTATACCACTTGATTCTAGCTTGTTTAAGCTTGTCTAAACTATCCATAACATAAAACTCATATTTTAATCATATATGAGCAGCACGTCCAGCAGCAACCATAAGGGAAATATAGCATAAAAACCCCTTAAAACCATGAGCTAACTTGCTAGAACAAAGATCAAGATCAAGGGAGATGATTACCTTGCTTGTTACTTCACTTTGGTTGCTTCTTTCTTGGTTGAATGGAAATTTTGCAAGAGTTTCCCAATGGTTCACCATGCATGCTGAATTGATCTGAATAGGGGGTATTTATAGAGAAATTTGGGTTGAAATGGATGGCCAAGATTGATTTGGTTACTATTTGATCTAAAGGCTCACATTTAATCTTGGATTTAACTTTTTCTAAAATGAATAATTATGACATCATGTGGGACAACTCATGGGATACCTAAGAGGGTTAGGTGGTGTGCTGCCCATGTAAAGAAGGTTCTGGAAAAATTCCAGTCCAATCCAGTACCGATCAGAGCAGTTTCACAATAACCGGACTATTTTTTGTTCTGAATGTTTTTATAATATACCAAGATATGTATTATGTCCTGAAAATCAATATCTAGGCTTATCATACCTTTAAAAATGATATATTGAATATTTATCTGCCATCCATCCCTTGGGAAATGACCAAAATACCCTTGGTGTCATTTCCTACACTGTACTAACCCTAAGGGCAAAATTGTCATTTCACACCTCTTTATACTGCCTCAGGGTGTATATGGGCTCTAAATAATCCTCTTTATGCTATATGACATGTTTTTAGCCTTTCTAGGGTGACCAAAATGACCTCCATCCACTACTGGTATGGGTATCCAGGGGCATTTTCGTAATTTTGTATTATTCCTGGACTGCTCTGGTCTCTAGCCCACTTAACTGTCTAGTCACCTTAATGGGCTCATGAATGTGCCATTTGGGCCTTATTATGGGCTTATTGCTTGTATTGCCTTTATGGCCCAATTTACAAAACAATTCTCCCGATCCTATTTATCGGGTATTTTATTTCACTGTAAAATCCCATATAGTTTCTATAGGATTCCTTTTCTGACTCTCTCAATTTTATAAATTCATATATTAAATATATAAATTTTCTATAAGGTCTCATCTGATTCTGAGATCTAAAAGATACTGTAATAATTTCTTTCGACTTTAGAAATTTATATCAATTAATTAGGACCTCAAATCAAAATTTTGTGTTACGCTAAACTGACCAGAATATTTTGGTCTATCTAGTGGTAAAATTTGGGTCTGATCTGATTTCAGGCATTTTTGGCCTATTTTTGTTCAACTTTTCCACATTTGCATTTAGGTCCCTTAACTTTTGAATAATTGCACTTTAGTCCATGAACTTTTTATTAATTGCATTTAGGTCCCTCCTTTTATTTCTACTTCAACTTTTTGTCTTTAAACTTTTCAATTTGCATTTCGGTCCCTATTCTTTCCTTAGTTATTAATCCTTCCCTTTCTTTTTGCAATTTGATACAGTTTATTCCAAGAATCTTATATCCATTGCAGATAAATTGTACAGGTATATCAGGTCAAAAAATTGGGGATATGACACACGTCATGACTTGATATCATATAAACTTGACCCTTCTTCATTTATTCCACTTCCAGTTTCAGTAATGTCTTGTATTAATGTAAAATCCTGCAAAAAATCTTTTGCAAAAGCATTATCACTTGAAAATGATGAAATTGAATCAACATTTGATGAGAATGAGAAATCTTGAGAAACTGAATGTATACTATTTACATCTAAGCAATTGAAACATAATGCATTACTTTCACAAGAATAAGAAAAAGAATAAACAGAAGGAATAGATGAAAAATAATCATCTTAAGCACTCAACAAGGAATTTGAATCTATATACTCCTGAGATACTTCATGGAAATTCTGGGAATTATGTAGCACAGAATAATACCTATCATGCAAACTCAATTTATGCTTATCCATAGCCTCTTCTATAGTATAATCAATAGCATTCAAACTAGCAAAAGTAGAATTGTCAAAATGATATTTTATTGCTTCATTCATATTGAAAGTGACTATATTTCCCTAACTTCCATTGTAATGGAACTATGCTTCATACTAATGATTATCTTCAAAGTTTGAAGGAAAGGTCTACCTAGGATCAAAGTGCTCTCATTTACTAGCTCACTGGACATGTCTAGGACGTAGAAATAAGTTGGGAACACTAAGTCCTTGACCTATACTAGAATATCCTCAAGACTTCCCTTAGGATACCTAATTAATCTATTAGCCAATTGGAGCACTATAATTGTGTCTCTAAGATTATTAATACCTAAGGCTAAGAATACCGACCAAGGCATTACATTAATGGCAACCCCTAGATCTAATAATACTCCCTTAATATGAACAGTTTTTATAGTGCATAGGATTGTGTAATATCCTGGGTCATATGCAGGGTTTATAAGTGCCAGTTTGGACATTATCCTGCAAAACCATGGTAAGATTGCAATCAAAGCTCCTTTAATCTCAAAATTAGCATTTTCATTGTAAAAATCATAAGGATCATAATTCACATGAGAATGATTTATTTTCCCCACACTTCTATTATCTTCTACATTAATTGGTATTTCATTTTTCTCCCTACCTATTATGTCCATTATGCCCATTAGGATTGATCTCAGCCATATTAGAAATTTATAATGGAATCTCTAAATTAAATCCAATTTCATATCTAGGGACACTATAGGATGTACTAGATTTTGTTGATTTTTCCTCTTCTTCAGCTACATATCTAGGGACACAATTGAATGATCTTTCGTTATAAATTGGAATCACATTATTTTGATTTTTATACAATTAATTATGAATTTTTAAAGTAGGGTACATGTTCTGGAATTACCAAATGAAGAGTAAAGTGAACAGTACCCGAAAGCAATTCTTTTGAAAGTGAAGGTTTCCAAAGCAAATGTTCATGTAATTAGTTCCAATAACTTCTAATGGAGTATAATTAAGGTTAAAAGTAAGAATATGACATTTTGGTATTAAACCAAAGGATTCTGGATTAGAAAATACTCTAAATATGTTATTTATAGACCAATACATAAGTAAACATATGCATAATTGACACTAAATTAGTTATTGCAGGGTAAAGATGGTTGGGTCTAGGACTTCAGAGACCATAGTAGACCAAGGGGATCCGATACCTGAGGTATTTAGTTTAGATAGATCGGGGTTAAATCCAAAAGTGGTTGAGGCTTTGGTATATGATCCAGAATTTGGACTCCCTCTGGTGATCTATATCCATGATTTTAGCAGTGAATCAGGACTAGATAAGTTAGATAGTTCTTCAGTTGGATTAAATAAGATAGATGAGTCATCATTTGAGGAACCTATTCCAGCCCCACCTATTAATATGGTACCTCCTGAGGCAGCTGACCCTAATGAAGAGGGAGATATAGATTATATAGATGATATAGAGATGAGAGACCCCCAGGAAGAACCAGTTGAGGAGGGTTACTCCTATTTTGTGGGGACTGTATAACCTGTACCTAGGCAGGCTGCTGAGATAGATGTTCTTGGTATAAGTCAAGTGCTTAGTTCAGTTGATGTACCTAGACCAAGTTATACAGTTGACGTACCTGGTCCTTGTCATATACCAGACTATACAGATATCCCCGATCCTAGTGGAACGAAGAGGCTAATAGTAGAGATACATCTGGATAACCACCAGGTTATAGAGATAACCCTTGGAGAGGATATAGGTGAAGAATATTTCAAGAAACCTGTGGAACTAGCGAGACAATTGTATGATATAGGAAGAATACTGGTGAGAGAAGTAGACTAGGATTATAGAGTTTACATGGATTTCATAGCAAGGGTAAGAGAGGCCTATCGAGCTTATGATCTAGATACCCTTACCCTAGAAGCTTGGACTAATATCATTGATGATATATTGCCCCTCACATCAACGTGGAGCGAAGGTCTAGATCAATACTTTGAAGAGGAACCCTTTGAGGATATTCATGACTAGATCTATATGATAGGAGAGTTTATGAGAAAACCTAATGTAATAGCTGTACATATGAATGCAACTGTAATCTATGTACTTATGACTAGTGATGATATTGTGCATGTATGTATGTTATGAAAAGTCTAGGTAATGCTGCTAAACTTGCTGTATGCTATGTTTTGAATGAAATATGAATTATGTTCATTATAGTATTCCTTTCCTATTACAATAGTAAAACAAAATGGTAAGAACAAGAAGAGCTAGTTCTTCGGGTGAACCCCAAAACGCCGGAGACATTAACCAGTTGATCCTAGAATGACCAGAATAGCAACACAAGATGATTGAGGAAGTAAGAACTGCTTAGGCGAGGAGCGAATATGAAAGGGATACTGCCATAGTAGCGGCTATAGTAGAAGAAGTCGAGAATTTACGGTAACCAAAATCTGCTAGTACAGCTAATACATAACAAGGAATAGTTTAATAGACAGCTGAGCAGTTGAGACATATAGGATAGACAGTAGATCCCTCTGGTATTCAACAATAGATGGCTAAATTCTTTAAGCATTATCCTCTGATGTTTGAGGGGATATTTGATGTACATAAAGTAGATGATTGAATCAGCAGACTAAAGAAGATCTTTAAGGTACTAGATTGTCCATCTGAGAGTAAAGCACAGATAGTGATTTACCAGCTAGAAAGAGATGCTGATAGATGGTGTAAGAACACTGAGCTGGTGTTACAAGCTAGACACATTCCTAATACATGGGAAGTATTCCTTGAACAATTTTATGAGAAATATTTCCCCCAGTTGGTACGGGATGAAAGAGAAGTAGAATTCCTTGTGCTAAGACAAGGAGAAAAAGAATCTTTTAACAAGTACCTAGCCAAATTCATCTGTCTTTCTCAGTATTCCATGTATCTACGATAGGTGGATGATGAACGTTGGATGACGGAGAGAATGATAAGGGGACTGAATGTTACTTTGAAGATAAGATGACTCCCTAACTATACAACCTATTTAATAAAGCAGTAGAGGCCTACAAAATCATTGAAAAATAGTCTGAATCATGGGATACTGATAAGACTGATGAGCAAAGAGACTAATATTCTTGAGAGAGCTAGCCAGAATAGAAATACAGCTAGTTCCAGTGGCTATAACAGTAAAAGAAAAAGGTAGTGGCAACTAAATAGAAGGACTACTAGAGGAAACTTCAAGGGAAACACAAATAATAGAGACCCAGGGTTCAGAACATGTGACAAGTCCTGGAAAAGCCATAGAGATGGACTGTGCTCAATAGGGCAGAACGTCTGTTACATGTGTAGGAAGCCTGGACATTTTTCTAGGAATTGTCCATAGGCAGCTAATGATCAGAGGCCACGCACTCAAGGGTGAGTGTTCACATTAACAAGGGAAGATGCACAGAGGTTGTAACATCCTTACTTTCATACGTCTTAGGGACCATTCAATAGCATTTAGAACCACTTACAAGACCTTCGAAGTTCATTAGCTAACTCTGGAATTTTACTCTTTCTCGGATTACTGTTCATATGGTATTCCAGATTACGCAACAAACTTCCAAAAATCATAACTAATTCTAGAAAGCTCAAAATGAAGTGGTTCAAAAAGATACATGAACATAACATCTTGAAATTTAAGGGAAAAATAATTTCCAAATCAAATGATTACTCAATTAATACAGTTTATTCTCCAAAGTTTACTGTTCATTTGGTCAAAAATCCTGGAAACAAATTCTTGTCCCTTATTTTGGAAGATCAGTTCTCTTTGTACAAACATCCAAATAAAGCATTCTTGGTGTCAAAACGAAGCTTGGAATGTCATCTAAATATCTGTAAAATTTAATATATTTATTCCATCATTTACTATTTTTCATTACCTCATGACCATCACTGCTTACGTTGGTCATAAAGCAACATTACACATTCACATAACATATATACTATCCAATCCCTAGCTTTTCCTCATGCTTCATCATCCTCTTTCATCATTCATAAGCCTGTGGGATTGGGATTACATGGAAAGGGATGATGTTTTGTGGAAAATTTCAGTAGCAAACGGTACTAAACAATGCATGTATTAATGTAAATACTTGTGCTTGCTTGTGAAAGTGTTACTATTGTGTCATGTGCATGCTTCCATGTTACATATGAAATACAATTGGCTAAAGTAAATATATAAACAGAGCTTCATACATAAGCACATAGGCAACACAATTCAAACAAGCCATAGCACAATCAAGCATAACATTCAATGCATACAAGTTTAGGATAAGTTTACTACCTTGAGCACTTGACTTTCTTTCTCCTTATCTTGCTTCCTTCTTCTCACTTTTCTTGACTTTACCTACACAATTTTCTCTTTTGAATCCATTTATGAACTTAGAATCATTAAATTCCAGCTCCTTTATCACATGCTGTACAGAATCGAAACTGCACTTAATTCTTTCAAAAATTCTCATTTTGATTCCAATGCTTCCCATACTTGTTTCTCTACTTTATACCACATAACTTTTCATTTCAAAACCATTGGAAGCATCAAAATTATAAAATTCCAATCACTATTCATGCGAGTGAACAGTAATAGAGAAGGATTTCAAAACTACAATCTTCGAATTTCAATGCTTTCAAGGTTCAAAACCTTTCCAACCCTACACAAAGTCATCATCTAAATTCAATGGAAATGTTAAATCATTAAAATTCAATTTCCTTCCCTCATGAAAAGTGCAGAATGAACAGATCCACTCTTGGCAAAGTCAAGAATATCAACTTGATTCAACCACCAATCACTTAACTAGCTTGTTTAAGCTTTAATCATATGTTTCTAACTTTAATTTCTTCTTTCCCCTTTCATCTAAGGTCTTTGGGCAGCACCTCCCCTTAGAGAAAACTCAACTTTTCTCCCATGAAAACCCTAAGTTCAAGCTCCCAAATCAAAAGAAAATAAGCTAGGAGAGATTGCTTACCTTTAATCTCTAGCTTGCTTGAACTTTGGAACCTTGAATCTTCTTTGTCTTGGCTTGAATTTTCATTTTGCAAGAGTTTCCCCAAGGTATCACAAGGCCACGTTTTTGGGCAGAATGAGGGGGTACTTATAGCCAAAATCCATGAAAAATGAATGGCCAAGATTGATTTGGTTACTATTTGATCTAAAGGCTCACATTTAATCTTGGATTTAACTTTTTCATAAAAGAATAATTATGAGATCATGTGGGACAGCTCAAAGGACACCTAAAGGGGTTAGGTATCATGCTCATAGTGTAAGAAAGCTTCTGGAAAAATTCTAGTCCAATCTGGTACCGACCGGAGCAGTTTCACAACAACCGGACTGTTTTCTATTCTGAATTTTTCTATAATATACCAGGATATGTATTCTATCATGGAAATCAATGTCTAGGCTTCTCATATAATTGACATTGATATACTAAATATTTATCTGCCATCCAACCCTTGGGAAATGACCAAAATACCCTTAGTATCCTTTCTTGCACTATATTGACCCTAAGGGCATAACCATCATTTTATCGCTCTTTATACTGCCTCAGGGTGTATCTGGGCTCAACTAATCATATTTATAGCATGTGCCACATATTTAGCCTGTCCTAAGTGACCAAAATACCCTTCATCTATCTCTGGTACAATCTGTGCATCTAGGGACATTTTTGTAATTTCACACTTTTTCTGGACACTGACCCCTTCTACTGATGGACTGGTACCCTGGGTTCTAGGCCCTTCTTGGCACCATCATGGTCCTATACATGAGGTCATATGATCTCATTCTATCCAGGCTCATACTGATAAGTTCTATTATCAGATCACGGGTGTTATCAAACTCCCGTCAAAATTCACTGTTATAGGAATAACTTTTTATACAGGACTTCTGGGGTTCTATAAGATTCATAA
Source organism: Leucaena leucocephala (assembly GCA_037074615.1). Taxonomy (NCBI): domain Eukaryota; kingdom Viridiplantae; phylum Streptophyta; class Magnoliopsida; order Fabales; family Fabaceae; genus Leucaena; species Leucaena leucocephala. The sequence goes on along the minus strand of CM073515.1, from coordinate 16,522,513 downwards.
CATCTGACACTGTAGGGCACACTTTCCTGTAATTCCCTTACTTATATATGATGTCTATGGAATCTGACAAAAATTCAGATAACTTTTAGATTATCAGATAATTTTCTACTATCTAAAGCCCTAATAAAATTTCTGTATCATGCCAGATTAACCAGCGTAACTTCCTCTATTTACTGATGGAATATGGGACTAAAAATCTTGTGGGCAGTTATAACCCTTTCCGGGCTGATCTTTCTATAATTACAATTTTGCCCTTGAACTTTTTACTTAATTCCATTTAAGTCCCTTAACTTTTGGAAATTACCACTTTTGGCCCAAATCTTGTTTCTACTTTCACTTTTTGCCTTTAATATTTTCTACTTTTCATTTTATTCCTTCTCTTCCTTAAAGAATCATTTAACCTTTATTATTTCTTCTGATCTTCATTATAATCCTTTCCAAACCTCTTTCCACTATCAGTACTATACGGATAAGGAAAAATTAGGATATGACAGAGATCACCTGAGATGATCCAAGGTATCATTTATCTTAATAATCATTCTATGATTGTACTGTTTGATTTGGATGCAAGTCATTCCTTTATTTCTTATGAATATGCTAAGTGGTTAGGCCTTACAACTAGCAAATTGTATTATGCTATATGTGTGACAACTCCCACCAATGCTAAGGTAGTTACATCAGCTATATGCCTAAATAGTGTCATTCGATATGAATGTTGCTACACTACTCTAGACCTAATATGTATGCCCTTTCATGAAATTGATGTCATAATTATATTGAATTAGTTGTCTGCCAACAATGTATTGCCAGATTATAAGAACAAAACTCTAGTTCTTTGTCCGCAAGCTACAAATATGAATCCAGAAGTAAAACTGAATTTGCTGATAGAGGCTCAGGCAGATAGATGTCTACAAAAAGGGTGTCAGGTATATATAGTCTTCTTTTCTATTCAAGCAAAAGTAGAAGAAGGAATTGAAACAATTCTAGTGGTCAAAGAATTTCCTGAAGTCTTTCCAAAGGAGATTCAAGGATTGCCCCCAGAGCGAGAAGTGGAGTTTGATATTGATATTGTGCCTGGAGCTAGACCAGTATCTAATCATATGGATCCTAACAAAATGATTGAGCTAAAAAAACAGATTGAGGAGCTTCTAGAGAAGAGTTTCATTCGACCCAGTGTTTCTCTATGGAGTGCTCTAGTGTTATTCATCAAGAAGAAGGATGGCAGTATCAGATTGTGCATTGACTATTAGGAGTTGAATAAGATTATATTTAAGAATAAGTACCCTCTTCCTCGAATTGATGATTTGCTAGACCAGTTGGTTGGCACGAGCTTATTCTCTAAAATTGATCTGAGATCAGGTTATCACCAACTTAGAATCAAAGTAGATGATATTTCAAAGACTACGTTTAGGACTCGCTATAGTCATTTTGAATTTCTAGTAATGCCCTTTTGTCTGACGAATACGCCTATAATTTTCAAGGATTATATAAACAGGATCTTCAGGCCTTATCTAGATCAGTTTATGGTTGTCTTCATTGATGATATCTTAGTGTACTCTAAATCTACAGCAGAGCATGAAGAGCATTTGAGGATTTTTCTTAGTACTCTTAAAGAAAAATGACTCTATGCTAAGCTTAGTAAATGTGATTTTTGGTTGCAAGAAGTCAAATTTCTCAGTCATATCATATCCCACGAAGGGGTAGCTGTAGATTCTAGCAAAGTTGAAGCAGTGTTAAGTTGGGAACAACAAGGACAATGACAGAGGTAAGAAGTTTTTTGGGCTTAGCAGGGTATTACAGAAGATTTATTAAGGACTTTTCTAGAATTGCTCTACCATTAACTAAGTTGACGAGAAAGAATCAACAATTCAAGTGGGATGAGAAGTGTGAGGCTAGTTTTCATGAACTAAAGCAGAGATTAACCATGACTCCTATGCTGATTATTCTAGACCCAACTCAGACTTATGTAGTCTACACAGATACTAGCAAGTAGGGGTTGGGATGTGTGCTAATACAGTAGGGACGAGTGGTAGCCTATGCTTCTCAACAATTAAAGCCACATAAAGAGAACTATCCCACTCATGATCTGGAGCTTACAGCGGTAGTTTATGCTCTCAAGATATGGAGACATTATCTGTGTGGGGCTGCCATAAAATTATAATGTGACCACAAAAGCCTGAAGTACCTATAAGATCAGAAAGAATTGAATATGAGGCAGTGGATATGGATGGAATTCTTGAAGGATTACGATTTCTAGATCAAGTACCATCCAGGAAAGGCAAATGTAGTAGCCAATGCCTTATACAAAAAGGTGATACATGTGGCAAGTCTAATGATAAAAAAGCTAGAATTCATAGAAGATAGTCAAGACTGGAGTCCTTTATATCAAATGTAGACAGTATAAAGTTCTGATGGAGAAACGCATATTAAAGCTTTCATTGAGGATGAAATAAAATAAGTTCAGGAGCAGGATAAGCTTGCAGCAATTTTCAAGAATAAGCTAGCAAGAAGGAAAATTAAGAATTTTGATATCTACCAAGATGGATTGTTATGGTTTAGGGGATGGCCATATATTCTCAATACAATGGGATTGAGAGAGAAGATCTTAGATGAAGCGCATAAAAGTAAATATACAGTACATGCTGGTATGACCAAGATATACCATGATGTTAAGAGTTTATTTTGGTGGCCTGGATTGAAGAAGGACATTGTAGCTTATGTGGCAAAATGCTTAACATGTCACAAGGTGAAAATTGAGCACCAAAGGCCAATAGGGAAATTGCAACTACTGGAGATACCTTAATGGAAATAGGACAGTATTGCTATAGATTTTATTGAAGGACTGCCCATGTCTCCTACTAAGCATGATGTTATATGGGTAGTAATTGACCGATTGATGAAGTCAGCTCATTTCCTGACAATCAACAAGAAGTATTCTCTTGAGAAGTTAGCAAAACTATATGTAAAGGAGATTGTTAGGCTACATAGTATCCCAAGTAGTATCATATTGGACAAAGATCCTCAATTTATGTCAAATTTTTTGCAGGCTTTACATAAAAAAATGGACACTACTCTCAGATTTAGTACATCTTATCATCCTCAAACAGATGATCAAGCTGAGAGAATGATCCAGATACTTAAGGATATATTGAGAGCATGTGTATTGGATTTAAAAGGGAGTTGGGATGTCCATCTACCATTGATAGAGTTTGCATATAACAATAATTATCATACTAGTATTCAGATGGCCCCATTTGAAGCACTTTTTGGATGGAAGTGTAGATCTCCCTTTTACTAGGTGGAGCTGAGCGAAAGGAGGATGTTTGGTCCTAATATAGTAGACTAGATAGCATCATAGATTGATAAGATTAGAAAGAGATTACTAAAGGCTTAAAGTAGATAGAAGAGTTACGCTGATGTGAGAAGGAACCCTTTGAAGTTTAAAGAAGGATCATGTATTCCTTAAGTTAACTCCAACAACAGGAGTTGGATGATCGATTAAAGCGAACAAGCTGCATCCTAGATATAGTAGGTCATTTTAGATCCTTTTAAGAGTAGGATCAGTGGCTTACAAATTAGCTCTTCCTCCACATCTCAGTAAGATCCATGATGTATTCCATGTTTCCCAATTAAAGAATTATGTTCTAGATCCATCACACGTGATTGAGCAAGATGATGTTACACTGCGAGATGACCTAACTTATGAAGTGGGACCAGTAAAAATTATAGATAGAAAGGCCAAGCAGTTGTGAAATAAGCAGATTTCTCTGGTCAAGGTGGTCTGGAAGGAATTAATAAGGAATGAAGTTACCTGGGAAGCAGAGGAAAGGATGAGAGAAACATATCTTGGACTATTTCCTTAGTGTATGTAATGTAAATTTTGAGAACAAAATTTATTTTAAGGGGGAGAGAAATGTCATATCCCCAATTTTTTTTACCTGATGTAACTGTACAGTTTATGTGAAATGGATATGAGATTTTTGGAATAAACTGTATCAGATTGAGAAAGGAAAGAAAGGGATTATGAACTAAGGAAATTTTAAGGACCTAATCACAAATTAGAAAATGTTGAAGGCCAAAAGTTAAAGTAGAAACAAAAGTTGGGCCAAAAGGGATAATTTCCAAAAGTTTATGGACCTAAATGTAAATAAGCAAAAAGTTAGGGACCTAAATATAATTATGGAAAAGTTTAGCCAGAAAAGGCTTAAGACTATCTGGAAGTATTCCAGGTTCACATTTCATCAGTAAATGGAGGAAGTTAAGCTAGTTAATCTAGCATAATACATAAATTTTATTAGGGTCCCATATAATGGTTATTGATCTGATAGTCTAAAGGTTATCTAAAATTTTATCAGATCACATGGATCCTAGGTATAAGTGGAGTAGTTACAGGAAGGTGTGCCCATGACATCATATGTCATGAATCTGACAGAACCCTAAAAGAAGTTCTGTGTGAAAAGAAATCCTCACATTAGTGAATTTTGGCGGGAGTTTGAGAATACCCGTGATCCAATTATGGAACTTAGCAGTAAGTAAGACTGGATAGAATGAACTCAGATTGCCTCATATTTGGGCCTATGATAATACCAAGGAGGGCCCAAAACCCATGATACTAGTTCATCAGTAGAAGAAGCTAGTGTCCAGTGAAAGTACAAAATTATGAAAATACCCTTAGATGACTATATTGTACCAGCAATAGATGAAGGATATTTTGGTCATTCTAGACAGGCTAAAAACATGGGATCTAGTATAAACATGATTGGTTAGAGCCAGTATAGGCCCTGAGGCAGTACAAAGAGGGGTGAAATGATAATTATGCCCTTAGGGTTAATATAGTGCAAGAAAGGACACCAAGGGTATTTTGGTCATTTCCTGTCATATCCCAATTTTTAGGCCTAGAAGCCTAGTTTGTAGCCTAAAAAAGGTATCCTACTAGGCCCTATTGAGCAGAAGTCCCAGAAGTATACATATGATGTTAAGGGGCTAAACTGCAAGTAAGTGAAAGTTCAGGGACTAAATTGTAAATAGTGAAAGTCCATGGGGCCATAATGGTCATTTTGGAAAAGAAAGGGATATTTCTTAGGAATTGAGCCAACAGAGTGCTTGAGCTTGATTAGAAGTGGGAAAAGTGATCAGATAAAGCTTTAGACTCATCTAGCCCAAAAAGGTGTCCTCATGGGACCCACAAGGTGCCACATGCATGAGTCTAGGGAAAAAAGAAAAAGCTAAAGGACAGTGGCACAATCTCAGCTGTTCATTCTAGGAAAAGACTCTGGAATTCTCTGGAAGTGATAAGTCAGTTGGTGAGGTGTCCCAAGGGCCCCACTATTGCTCCACCTAGCATGTGAGGTGTCCCATGTATGATGTCACTTTGATGAGTCATTAAGGATGATGATGTCATCGTGATGATATAGGCAAGGCTTCTTGAGGAAGCTAAGCAATCTGAACTATTCATCCTGATTCAATCTGAGCCATCCATTCTACCTTTCTTGAACTATAAATAGACTCTTTCCCCTCACTTCATTCCCATGGCCAGCCAAGCAGAAAGAGAGGAAGAAGAGAAAGAAAGAGGAAGAGAGAGAGGAAGAGAAAGAAAGGAAGGAACTTTTGAGCAAGAAATGGCTACATGCCAGGTAGTAAACTTACTTACTTGTATGCTTATATTCCTTGGATGTTTTATGTGATGTTTACTTACTTTGATGGTGTGAAGCATGTATGATTAAGTAATGCTATGTTTCTTTTTATGCTATGGCCATATGTTATAATTAAGTAACATGGAAGCATGTATGTTATCATTATACAAGCATGATCATTAAGTACACACATAGTAACATCAAGCATATAGTTGTATACATTGTATGGTTTCCATTTGCTATTGAGATTTCCCCAGAAATCTCACCCCTTCCATATCAATCCATTTACAGCAGGTCTTCTCAAGATGGAGGAGATAAAGATATATGAAGACAAGTTAATAATTATTTAGAATGATTGATATGTGATTGATGTATGTAATATTGATTGCTGGAAATTGTCACTGTGAATAGTAACTCATGATGAGACAGTGACATTTGGGCTGTAATAAGTAATAGTGAACAATTAAATAAATGTATGATATTTTTCCAGTGAATAGTAGACATTCTGAGCTTTGATTTGATACATATAACATCTTATTTTGATGTCTATACATGGAGATATGATTTTTCAAAGTTGGGACCATAAATGCTAGAATAAGGGGAAGATGCTGGATGAGCAGTAAACTTTGAGCGCTGATCAACATTAACCTTGTCAAGGCAAGGTCAACAAGGTATTTGTCCCTGAAATAGAATTAAGTTAGCTTTATGTAGCAATTTGAACCACTTCATTTCAATTTTTTTGGAATTAGTTATGATGTTTTGAAGTCAGGTCACTCCTCTGGAATTTGCACAATGAACAGTACTAGGTAGAGTAGAAATCTAGATTGTGTAATTTGACTTCAATGACCTTAAAAGTGGTTCCAGATGCTACCGTTAGGACCCTAAGACATAAGAAAATAAGGATGTTTCATTTCCCAAGGGATGGATGGAACATAAATACTCAGTCTAACATTGTCAATGGTATAAGAAACCTAGACATTGGTTTCCATGATAGAATACATATCCTGAAATATTATAAAAATTAAGAATAGAAAACAGTCTGGTTTTGGTGAAACAGCTCTGATCAGTACAAAATTGGACTGGAATTTTTTCTATCAGTATATTTCACTTTTTCTAACCACACATGGCCTTAAATGATATCATGCATGGCGTCAAGCTTGTGGCTTCTAAGGCAAGCCAAGTTCAAGAATGAATATGGACCATTAGATCAAATAGTAACCAAATCAATCTTGGCCATTCATTTCAACCTAAGCTCATCCATAAATACCCCCTATTAAGATCATTTTGGCATGCATGGTGAACCATAGGGAAACTCTTGCAAAATTTCCATTCAACTAAGAAAGAAACACACAACTTGGAGCACAAAGCAAGGTAGTCATCTCCCTTGATCTTGAGCTTTGTTCTAGCAAGCTATCTCTTGATTTTAAGGGTTTTTTATACCATATTTACCTTATGGTTTCTGTTGGAAGTGCTGTCCATATGTTATTAGAATATGAGTTTTATGTTATTGATAGTTTAGACAAGCTTAAACATGCTAGAATCAAGTGGTATAAGCTTGAAAATTCAAGTATATTTGGAATTAGGGTTTTGTGTTCTTGCTGTTACTATATGTGACACTGTTAATATGATAGAATTTCATGATTTTGATGCTTCCAATGAGTTTAAAATGGAAAATTGAGTGGGGATAAAGTAGGAGAACGAGTATTGGAAGCATTATAATCAAAATGTGAATTTTTGGAAAACAAGAGGGTTGGTTCAGTTTAGTACTGTAGCATGTGGTATGATTTGATTTTGGAAATTCTAGTTTCATATTTGGATTCTACATGAAAAATTATGTGGAAATAAACTATGAGAAATTATTTTGGAAAGATGGAAGTATGAAACATAAGAGGAAGAAGAAAGTAAGTTAGTGAAAACCTAGTCTTGGATTTGGTTTCAAGTTGAAATGTAACTTGATATTACTTTGTAATGGCTAGGTTTTGACATTTGTGAAGGAAGGAAATCATATCAAGAGGACCTTGACAAGGATAGCTAAGAGGTAGCAAGAATACCTAACTATAGTTTCATGTTTGCTTAATTGTTTGCTTGCTTGTTGATTATGGTGTTTGGTTGAGCTTGAGATTATGTCATCATGTCTATGATGAAGTATGAATGATTGCAACTCATTGCAAGTTATATCATGACAATATGCATGTTAGAGTTTGCTTATGTACCATTATGAAGTAGCTCCCATCTCATAATAACATGTTAAGCATCCAATTAATCATGCATGATATTATAGTTTGTGTAATTTACTATTGGGATTTCCATGAAATCTCATTCCTTTCATGTGCATAACCTTAATATAGGTGCTGGAACTTTACATGGAAAAAGGGTAAACATAGATGGATGAGTTTGTAAAATAAGTCACATGACTTACTTGACATTATGGAAGCATATGGTAGCATGTATGAATGCTTGGTGTATGATTCTGAAATTTCTGTTCTGAGGCCGTGATGGTGTGACAATGGTTAGGATGCCTTAACCAATGATTTTGAACCTGAAATTTGGCATGATGAAATTTAAGATATAGATATTTAAATGAACACCAAGAACTCCTCTTTTGGTTAAGAATTCAAATTGTTATGATTTTTCTAAGTTGAAGCTAAAATCTGGAATTGAGATGAAGTGAGTGATAAGAGGCAGCAACGTTCACACGATGATTTTATATAGCAAATGAACGAGTTTTTCCATGAAATTTTATGAAATGAAATAGGACTTCTAGAGCTTCAAATCCATAGGTAACAAGGTTCATTTGGACAAGTAACGAAAGAGAATGAATTTTTGAAGTTGAGGCAAAGAAACTAGAACTTCCCGATTTTACCAAATGAACAATTATTTTTAACGAATAAACTGATTTCATGCGGACAAGGAAACCTTAGTTTCATATTTTTCCTTCAAATATCTATTAAAGAGAATTTCATTATAAATTAGAACCACATTATTTTGATTTTTCTACGATTAAGTATGATTTTTCAAAGTTGGATATATGTTATGGAATTACCAAATGAACAATAAAATGGATGTTTTCAAAGCAAATGATCATGTAATTGGTTCTAATAACATGTAATGGAGTATAATTGAGGTTAAAAGTAAGGATGTGACAAGAACTATTAGCAAACTGTCATAAACCACTTAGCGTGTAAGTTGAATTTAGATGATAAAAATGCCCTCGAATGGTCGTCGAATGAAAAACCTAAATTTCAAGCAATGAATTAATTAGCAACAATCGCTGATAATAACTCACTCTCTCAAAATTGAAACTAGAATATTCTATAAAAAGTAAACGTTAAAATCATCCAAATTCAATTACAAAGTCTAATATGAGAATGATCAATCGATATTCAAAACTTGCTCATAAAATGAAAGCCCTAGATCTATCAGCAATCATAACATGAGAAGATGCAAATTAGAACAAAAGAAACTTTCTGTTTGAGTCCATGAGGTCAAGATATCTGATTCATCACCAAGAGGCTAAAGGTTTAGCCTCTCATGACTCCTAATGTATTGTAATCACTATTCAGTTGATATGCCATAAAGAAACAATGGAAAGATAGTAGATTGATGGTGTAGAGATGTGAAGAAATCTATGGAAAGGTGTAGAACGATGGAAGAGGTCGAGAAGGTGATCATAGAGTGCTAGAATACTACTTCTTAGCCTAATTAGGTGAAAAACCATCCTCCTAATTGATGGCAGCCTTCTTCCCCTTTTATTTCTATATAACCTAAGTCAAAACGAGCAGTTTCAGTGATTTCATATTTTAGTCACAACCAAATCCATTTTTTGGTCACAACCTATAAACACAGAGAGACCTTCAGAAAAATCAAGGTTGCGATCAGCGGACTCTTTGGTTACGACTAAAAGATGCAGGAGTGTGGTTTCACTTTCATTGACTTGTTATTTCTTTCTTGGTCCTTGCACTCTTCCAAAATACCTACAATCTAGCATAAAAGCTCACTATAAAAGTCAAAACAGTAAATAATAAAATCTGAGCAATTTGGAAGAGTTAATTTGCCATTTTACCCTTTAATTAGCGTATTACCACGCACAATCATGCATTACCACAAAAGTACAATTTAAGGCATAAATTGAATGGTAAAGTTGTTATAAAGCTCTTAAAAATGTCACAGAAACTATATACAAATGTGTCTTATCAATTCTCTCACACTTAAACCTTTGTACTCCTAGACAAAGAAATGAATCACACCTAGAACAATACTATTAAATTCAAGATATCAATAGGGATAATGTGAACAATGTGACACATCGTTACTTTTAACCTTAATTATACTTCATTAGAAGTTATTGGAACCAATTACATGACCATTTGCTTTGGAAACATTCATTTTCAAAAGTATTACTTTTGGGTACTATTCACATTACTGTTCACTTGGTAATTCCAGAACATGTACCCTATCTTGAAAATTCATAATTAATTATAGAAAAAATGAAATGATGTAGTTCTAGTTTCTAATGAAAGATATTTCATAAATATTTGAAGAAAAAATGTAAAACTGAGGTTTCATTGTCTCAATGAAATCAATTTATTAGTTGAAAATCACTGTTCATTTGGTAAAACCTGGAAGTTCCAGTTTCTTTGCCTTAAATTCAAAAATTCATTTCTCTTTCATTACTTGTCCAAATGAACCATGTTACCTATGGATTTAAATCTCTAGACGTGCTATTTAATCTCACAAAATTTCACTAAAAAATTGTTCATTTACTATACAAAATTAACATTGTAACGCTACTGCCTCCAGTTGATTGCTTTCTCTTAGTTCCAAACTATAACTTCAAATTAGAAAAATCATAAAAAATCGAATTCTTAATCAATTGAGGTGTTATTGGTTTTCATTTAAAGCTATATATCTTAACTGCAACCATACCAAATTTTAAGTTCAATTTCATTGATTAAGGCACCATAATCATCACCACACCACCATGCCTTAGAACACCATTACAAAATCATACATCATACATCCATCATATTCTTTCATAGTGACATGTAACTCATGAAAATGGTTATACAAGTTCAACCATCTATGTTTACCCTTTTTTCTTGTGAAGGTCCAGCACCTATAACATTGTTATACATATGGAAGGAATGATATTTCATGGAAATCCCAATAGCAAGTTACATAAACCATAATATCATGCATAATTAATTGAATGCTTAACATGTTATCATGAGATGGGAGCTACTTCATAATGGTACATAAGCAAAATCTAAAGTGCATATTGTCATGACATAAGTTGCAAGGAGTTGCAAACATTCATACTTCATCATAGACATGATGACAATCTCAAGCTCAACCAAACACCATAATCAACAAGCAAGCAAACATGAAACTATAGTTAGGTATTCTTGCTACCTTTTACCTATTCTTGTCAAGGTCTTCTTAAGATGATTTCCTTCCTTCAAAAATGTTAAAACTAGCCATTATAAAGTAATATCAAGTTACAACTCAACTTGAAAACAATTCTAAGACTAGGGTTTCACTAACTTCCTTTCTTTCTCCATTTTATGTTTCATACTTCCACCTTTCAAAAATAAATTATTATGGTTTATTTCCACATAATTTTTCATGTAGAATCCAAATATGAAACTAGAATTTCCAAAATCAAAACATGTCACATGCTATAGTACCAAACTGAAGTGAGCTCTCATTTTTCCAAAAATTCACATTTTGATTCCAATACTTGTTCTCCTACTTTATCCACACACAATTTTTCATTTTAAACTCATTGGAAGCATCAAAATCATGAAATTCCAAAATATGAACAGTCTCACATATAGTAACAACAATAACACAAAACCCTAATTCCAAACATACTTGGATTTCCAAGCTTATACCACTTGATTCTAGCTTGTTTAAGCTATCCATAACATAAAATTCATATTCTAACCACATATGAATATAACTTCTAGCAACAACCACAAGGGAAATATGGCACAAGCACCCTTTAAAATCAAGAGCTAACTTACTAGAATAAAGCTTAAGATAGAGGGAGATGATTACCTTCCTTTGTACTCTAAGTTGTGTGCTTCTTTCTTAGTTGAATGGAATTTTTGCAAGAGTTTCCCTATGGTCAGTTTTATAAATTCTTATATTAAATACAGGAATTTATTATAATGTTTCATCTAATTCTGAGGTCTGAAAAATACTGTAATAATTCCTTCTGACTTCAGAAATTTATATCAATTAATCGGGACCTCGAATCAAAATTATGTGACTCCTTAAACTGACCAGAATAACTTTGTCTATCTACTTGTAAAATTTGGGTCTGATCTGATTTTGGGCATTTTTGGCCTATCTTGGTTCAACTTTTCCATAATTACATTTAGGCCCCTGACTTTTTTGCTTAATTACATTTAGGTCCCTAAACTTTTGACCATTTGCATTTAGTTCCCTCCTTTTGATTCTACTTTCACTTTTTACCTTCAACCTTTTCTAATTTACGCTTAGGTCCTTGAACTTTTCTTAGTTATTAATCCCTTTCTTTCCTACCTCAATCTGATAATGTTTATTCCAAGAATATCATGTCCATTTCATATAAATTGTACTGTTATATCAGGTAAGAAAATTGGGGATATGACACAATGACAAGCAATCAACTACTAAGTAAAATCAACCTCAATCGTTTGAGCACAATAGATCATCTCAAAAGGTGTAAGTGTTTAGCTCTCTATTTCCTCTCATTGTTAGGGTTCTTTTACTCATATTCAAATTGGAAAACACCCTACTATTTGCTTGTAATGGCTCTAAATCTCAGCAACTATATAATATTTATGCAAAGAATCAAGAGGCCTTTTAAGGTTGAAATGATGGAGATAGGCCACATGGAATAGAATATGAAGAATAGAAAATACTATACACATTCAACAATGAATATGTAGCATGAATTCATGTTTCTAGGGATGTAGCTGTGGTAATTGTGCTAATAAAAGTTGATAATGGTGCCCTCTTCTTTTCTCTTTTCTTTTTATTTTCTTTTTCTTACACTCTCTCTTTTTTTCAGTGCAATATGCTTCTTTTCTCTTATTCTTTTATTTGGCACCTCATGCATGGAAGCTGCAGCACAATAACGCAACAATAATAAATTTTTGACATGAATACAAATTTTATTTCAAAATGATATTTATGAACATATGACTTTCTATAAGGATGATGAAAAGAAAAAGTGATAGGTTCAAGAGGGGTGACAAAGGCTGTAATATGTAGTGGACTTGTGTTTGGGATAAAAGGGTTTAGAAAGAATGACTCTATCCTATTCAATTCATAAATGCATAAGTAATTCTAAATTCAGAGCCAAGATAAGTTCTAGAGGATATAAACCAATTGAATAATCACTTAATATAAGATTTAAGGCTGAGAATCCTTCCAACAAAGGTTTTGATCTAGATTGCTCATAATCTAAAGTCTCAAACAATGTTCATCATTCACTAGGTACTCAAACACTTATCACAACTAAAAACCCTCTAAACGATGATTTAAAAGTTTCAAAGAAATCACTTAGAACCATGTGATGATCCAAATCTAACATCAAAAGCTTAGGTGTTTCCAAATTCAATTTCCAAGATTTTCTAAAAAATTCAAGTAGGGCAATGGTTTATAGGAGCTAAAACGGTTTTGAAATGAGGGAACAATGAATCATTTGTGAAAGAATCTCAATAGTTTAAAAGGAATCCTTTTATATAGCTTTGCACAAGGCAAAGAGAAGGTAGTTAGACATTCTTCAACCATAGGTTTCGACCTCAAATGGTGAAGGTTGTCATATCCCCAATTTTTTTACCTGATGTACCTATACAGTTTATATAAAATGGATATGAGATTCTTGAAATAAACTGTATCAGATTGAGAAAGGAAAGAAAGGGATTATGAACTAAGGAAATTTTAGTGACCTAAACGCAAATTAGAAAAAGTTGAAGGCCAAAAGTTAAAGTAGAAATAAAAGTTTGGCTAAAAGGGGTAATTTCCACAAGTTTAGGGACTTAAATGTAAATAAGCAAAAAGTCAGGGGCGTAAATGTAATTATAGAAAAGTTCATCCAGAAAAGGCTTTGAACTGTCTGGAAGTATTCTATTCCCATATTTCCTCAGTAAATAGAGAAAGTTATGCTGGTTAATCTAGCATAATACAGGAATTTTATTAGGGTCCCAGATAGTAGATATTTATCTGATAATCAGAAAGTTATGTGAAATTTTATCATATCACATGGATCTTAGGTATAAGTGGAGAAGTTACAGGAAGGTGTGCCCCATGACATTAGATGTCATGAATCTGATAGAACTCTGAAAGAAGTTATGTATGAAAAGTTATCTCCATATTAGTGAATTTTGATAGAACCCATGATACGAGTTTATCAGTAGAAAGGGCCAATGTCTAGGAAAAGTGTGAAATTATGAAAATGCCCCTAGATGCCTACATTGTACTAGTGATGGACATAAGGCATTTTGGTCATCCTAGATAGACTAAAAATATGTCATATAGTATAAATATGATTATTTAGAGCCAGTATATGCCTCGAGGCAGTGCAAAGAGGGTGAAATGACGATTATGCCCTTAGGGTTAATATAGTGCAAGAAAGGACACCAAGTGTATTTTGATCATTTCCCAAGGGATGGATGGCAGATAAATACTCAATCTAACATTGTCAATGGTATAAGAAACATAGACACTAGTTTCCAGGATATAATACACTAGTTTTTGTGTAATTGCTCCTATCGGTACCAAACTGAACTATAATTTTTCCTATCAGTATATTCTACTTTTTCTAGCCAAACATGATCCTAAATGATGTCATGCATGGCATCAAAAGGGGAGGCTTCTAGGGCAAGCTTGTGCAAGATTGAATGTGGACCATTAGATCAAATAGTAACCAAATCAATCTTGACCATCTATTTCAACCCAAGCTCATCTATCAATACCCCCTATTCAGATGGTTTCAGCATGCATGGTGAACCATAAGGAAACTCTTGTAAAATTTCCATTCCACCAAGAAAGAAGAACACAAAGTAAAGGAACAATTAAAGTAATCATCTCCCTTGATCTTGAGCTTTATTCTTGAAGTTAGCTCATAGTTTTAAGGGGTTTTTGTGCTATATTTCCCTTATAGTTGCTGCTGGAAGTTCTATCCATATCTGGTTAGAATGAGTTTTATGTTATGGATAGTTTAGACAAGCTTAAACAAGCTAGAATTAAGTGGCTTAAGCTTAAAAATTCAAGTATGTTTGGATTTAGGGTTTTGTGTTCTTGCTATTACTGCATGTGATACTATTCATATAATAGAATTTCATGCTTTTGATGGTTCCAATGAGTTTAAAATGGAAAATTGTGTAGGGATAATGTAGGAGAACAAGTATTGGAAGCATTGGAATCAAAATGTGAATTTTTGGGAAACAAGAGGGAAACTAAAATTTCAAGATTTTACCAAATGAACAGTGATTTTCAACAAATAAACTGATTTTATTTGGACAAGAAAACCTCTGTTTCATATTTTTCCTTCAAGTACCTATGAAATAGATTTCATTATAAATTGGAACCACATTATTTTGATTTTTCTAAAATTAATTATGAATTTTCAAAGTATGGTACATATTCTAGAA
This sequence comes from Leucaena leucocephala, assembly GCA_037074615.1. NCBI lineage: Eukaryota > Viridiplantae > Streptophyta > Magnoliopsida > Fabales > Fabaceae > Leucaena > Leucaena leucocephala. Next base: position 16,507,233 of record CM073515.1, on the reverse strand, counting down.
TTACCAAATGAACAGTAAAGTGAACAGTACCCGAGAGCTATTCTTTTGAAAATAAAGGTTTCTAAAGCAAATGATCATGTAATTGGTTCCAATAACTTCTAATGGAGTATAATTGAGGTTAAAAGTAAGGATATGACAAAGGTTAGGACCACTTGTCATAGGGGTGCATGCTCAGGATTTTTAAAATATTTAGTCGCAACTATGGAATGTATCTTTCACGATGCAAATAAACTGAGAGGAACAGTCATGACTTCGTAGGAACTCATGTCGTGACACAAATCAATAGAGTTATTGTCACAACCACTATGTACATATGCCATGACTGTAGTGCATAGAGAGCAATTCAAGTCCAAAATTCCATTACAAGTCGTGACCCAAAGCCAGTATGTCGCGACCAGTTTTCACAGAGACTATCGAGTGATAATTGTCAAAGTCCTAATATGAATTTTTATGCTAAATCCTTTCCAGTTATCAACAAAGTTTAAAGTGGGGATCCAATTTTCAGCAATTCATCACACATTAAGATCAAAAACAAAAACATTGTGATGAAAAATTGGATTAATTGAAGAATGTCAAATTGAGTAGCACAGAAGCAAAGACATCTCCTCCACACTTAAACTTGACAGTGTCCTTACTGTCAATAGGGCTAAAGTTGAAAAGATCACAAATCACTCTGTAAAGTTAATCAAATCTAGCTTTAAAATAGCAGGTAACCTAATCACTCAATATAAATTAATAGTTTAGCACATAGTCACATTCAGGTCATGTAAAGCAACACTAGTAAGGCAGAGACGACAGGATGGGTAAGCTAGGATCATGCATTTGAGTGTGTAAGTTCTATAGAGAACAATCAATGAGTAAGCGGCACATAGACAGTAATAGGTTATTGCTCAAAATAGAAAGACACCTAGAATAAACATAAATAAATAGAAAATGAAACTATCCTACTTAAACATTAGGAAAAAAACTTAACTACTACTTCTATTGGTTTATCCCTTGCTAGTCACCAAACCAACATGTCAAACATATATAAATTTATAAAAGATAAGAGATAGGAAAAGGATAAGCTAGCCTTAAGGCGGCAGAGCGGATTCCTCATAAAGTTTCAAATGGTGCCCATTGGCCTGGAAGATTTTGCCCGTCGCCTCCTCTTTCAATTCAATCATCCTGAAGTCATAGACTTTACCAACTGTGTAAGGTCCATCTCAGTTTTGAATTTTCTATGTTTGAACTTGAACCTAGCTTGGCACTTTAATACTCTGTCACCCTCCTTAAAACTCTTTCTCAGAACATGAGTATCGTGGATTAACTTTGTTTTCTGCTTATAAATTTTAGAGCTATTATAGGCATCTAATCTAATCTCTTCCAACTCTTGAATCTACAACAACCTCTCTGAACTAGCTTTTGCAAGGTCTTTATTGCAAGCTTTCACTGCCCAAAACGTCTTATACTCTATTTCCACAGGCATGTGCCAAGCCTTCCCAAAACCTATCCTAAAAGGGGACATTCCTAGAAGGGTTTTAAAAGCTATTCTATATGCCCACAAGGAATCATAAAGTCATAAATTCCAATCCTTATTAGATGGCTTAACAATCCTCTCTAGAATATGCTTAATTTCCATATTAGAAACCTCTTTTAGACCAATAGTTTGAGGGTGGTGTAGCATTGAGACTTTATGAGTGACACCATATTTTGCCAATAATCGATTGATTAACTTATTCCAAAAATGGGTGCCTTGATCACTTATTAATGCTTTAGGTACTCCAAATCTACTAAATATGTAAGACCTCAGAAACTTGGAGACTGTTTGGGCATCATCTAGTCTTGTAAGAATGGCCTCTACCCACCTAAACAAATAGTCTATAGCCAATAAAATGTAACATAATCTTGCTGAAGGTGGAAAATGTCCCATAAAATCTATTCTCTATACATCAAAAACCTCAAAATATAATAGGTTGTTGTGGTATCTCATGCCTCTTGCTAATCTCCCAAATCTTTGGCACCTATCACAGGCTCTATAAAACTCAAAAGCATCTTTAAAGAGGGAAGGCCAATAAAAACCATATTCAAGGACCCTACGTGCAGTCCTTTTACCCCAAAAATGACCACCACAAACCCATGAATGGCAAGCTTCTAAAACTGATTTATGATCTTGGTCTAGCACACATCGTCTTAATACCTGATCTAAGCACAACTTCCACAAGAAAGGCTTATCCCAAATAAAGTACTTAAATTCACTCTTAAGCTCTTAGGCTTGAAACTTAGACAAATGAGATGGGATTAGGTCGGTCTCAATGAAATTAACTAAATGAGCATACTAAGGTTCTACAACAGCAATCAAACAAAGAGATTGATCAAGGAAAGAATCACAAATAAGATTAGAATTAAGTACTCCCCTTGTCTCTGTGGGTAACCTGCTTAGATAATCTGTAACGTGGTTCATATTTCCAACCCTGTCCCTCACTTCTATATCAAACTCTTGAAGTATTAGCATCCACCATAGATGTCTTGGATTAGATTGCGGTTTATGGAACAAGTACTTGACTGCTACATGATCTGTGTAAACTACTACTCTTGAGTTAATGAGATATACTCTGAATTTATCAAAAGCTATTACAATTGCAAACAATTCTTTCTCAGTAGTGGTACAATTAATTTGAGCAGCATCAAGTGTCTTAGAGATATAGTCAATCACCCTAGATAAATTATCTTCCTTTTGTCCTATCATAGCTCCCACAAAGTAATTGGAAGCATCACATGATAGTTTAAAAGGAAGATCCCAATTTGGTGAAGTTAGGATAGGTAGAGAAACTAACCTATCCTTCAATTTTTTGAAAGCCTCTTTGAAATTAGCAGAAAAAATAAATTTAGTGTCCTTTTGAAGAAGTTTTGAGTGGCAAAGCAATTTTACTAAAGTCTTTGATGAATCCTCTATAAAATCCAACGTGTCCCAGAAAAGATCGAAGTTCTTTTAAAGTTGTGGGGTAGGACAATGAGGAAATGACTTCAATTTTTGCTTTATCCACCTCAATCCACTTGCTAGATATAAGATGTCTAGTATTATTCCATAGTCAACCATGAAATAGCACTTTTCAAAGATCAAAACCAATTTTTTCTCAATACATCTAGCAAGGATGCTATTAAGGCTTTCTAGACACTCATCAAAAGAATTTCCATATATAGGAAAATCGTCCATGAACACATCCATGTATTTTTCAATAAAATCAGCAAATATAGAAAGCATACAATACTGAAATGAGCCTAGAGCATTACATAGACCAAATGACATTCTTTTATAGGCATATGTAACAAAGGGACATGTAAATGTGGTCTTTTCCTGGTCTCTCGAGTCTATTGGAATATGGAAATATCCTAAATATCCATCTAGGAAATAATAATAGCTTTTTGATAACTGTCATTTTAATTATTAAACAAAACTAAGCTAACCAATAGTAAAGCGGAGGCTAACCTAGGTCAATTCATAAGGAGCCTAAATGGATGTAAAAGTTCCTAATTAATCTAATGAGCCACAAATTAACAAGTTAAAGATATGAGGTTTGATGAGTTTCAATCAAACTACTGAAAGTAAATTCTACGCTATTGTTTATGTTTTTAGTGTTTATGATGATGAGATGAATGAATGACAATCGTGTTCCCTTAGAGATTACCTTACCTTCATTATCCACAGAATATGAGGATTATATCAGTTGAATTAGAATATATTAGCTAACAACTTGCTAGCTAAATCTCAATCAAGCTACAACTCCCAGGCTTTAAAAGAGATTAAGAACATTCAACTCAGAGATAGTAGAATATGAATTAAATGGAATCACTTCAATTAATCACAACTATGTTCAACTCGATCAAAGATGTAAATCAATCAAAGGATAGTTATGCAGAAATAAGAAATCCAACTCGATTCCCTACTTCTTTGTCCTCTATTACTCTAATTGCATCATTAATTATAGAATTAACTACATCAACTCGATATAATTAACTCTAAATTAAAAGACACAATGAACCCCCTATTCAGCTCAAGGATTTAGGTTCAACAATATCTCCAAGAGAGCACAGCAGACTAGCCTTTCACTGCCACCTGAACTTCAGCAGCAATAGAAAACACAGCTGTAGTCATGGTGAAAATGATAGAAGAAGATGAAGATAAATTACAGAACTTTCCTCTAGTTATATTGTCCAGAATACAGAAAAGTTGTAGAATAGAAAATAAAAATAAAGATGGAGCTGAAGAAGTGGAACCGTGGGTGAATATCTGTGATGGATAGAATAGCAATGGAGTGAGTGCAGTACAAAATAGGTCTATGTGAGAATGGACTCTGTCAAAGTGTGTCCCCTTTGCATAGAATAGGTGAGATCATGTGTGGAATCAGCATGTGTAGATGGTGTGTTCATGTATGTATCAGCTTTTCTATGTGACAACACATGCTTTCCATCCAACTATGATCCCCACTTGTAATCTATTATACTGCACATGTGCTTGTGCTATTGAAATATATGATTATGTTATATGTACGTGAACATTGTTCGTGAACAATGCCAGATATTCATGAATAGTGCTTCTCTATATGCCAGCATATGCATTAGCTCCCACTTGCAATATATTCCTCAATTCCTAGATCTAGCCCATATGCTGTCACATGTCATCAACTCCTTAAATCTAGCTGTCATTCTCTCTTAATCCATTAATCTATGATAGAAAATAGAATAAACCAATTATTTATTTACTTTAAGCACTAAATTGATATCAATTAATTCTCAACTGTTCTGAATATTATTTATATAATAATTGCTCAATATATTGATAAACGGGGATAAAATCAATAATAAACTCACTTTAAACACACTAAAAATCAATACAAATATGAGTTTATCACTTTTCCCTGCTAATCTCTCAAGCATTTGATCAATAAAAGGTAAGGGAAAATTATCTTTCCTAGTAGAATCGTTCAACTTCCGATAATCAACACAAATCCTCTATGAATTTTCCACTTTAGTAGGTATCAATTCATCATTCTCATTCTTGACTATTGTCAATCTACTCTTCTTAGGCACTACATGCACATGACATACTCATTCACTATCTAAAATAGCATATATGATTCCTTCCTTTAACAATTTACTAATCTCCTTCCTAAACACATCAGATAATGGATTTAATCTTCTTTAGGGTTGTTTAATTGGCTTGGAATGTTCACTGAGCAAAATCCTATAAGTGCAAACAGTGGCATCTATCCCCTTTATATAAGCTAATTGCTAACCCAAGGCCTCTATATTCTTTCTAAGCATATTTAATAGCCTATACTCTTCACTAACAATCAAAGAACTAGAAGTTTAACTGGTAATTTCGAGTTTGGCTCAAAGTAAGCATACTTTAAGTTAGTAGGTAAATCTTTTAACTCTAATTCTTGGGGGTTGGACAATAGAAGGGATCAAATAGGGGGAATCATTTAAATTAGAATACTCCTTTTTGTAGATCCTTGGAGGTTACGCATATATGATTCAGTAGGATATTCCATCTTGTTTGTAGTATCTTTAAGGGTTGTGCCCAGCTTACGTTGGTCAACAGCTATAACATATTTGATATTAGACTCTCTCATTCCTACATCATTATTGGAAATAAAATTGTTTAAGGTATAAGATGTAATTTTAGAATGAAAATGAGGTTGAGAAGAGTTAGAATGTATTAGCCCTTTAACCAAAGCAGTGGAGTGTGGAAATAAAGGAGTTTGGAGTTCTCTAATTATGTCTGGCATTTCTGGTCATGACCTTTCAACTTCTCATTCTGACTCCAGTTGATAGGGTATGTCTCTAGAAGTTGTTGTCATAACCTGTTCATCTTTTAGTCACTACTTTGGGTCTCATAAGGGCTCTCCCTCAGCAAATTGATGTTTAGTCGCGACATCTTCATCTTCATGTCACAACTGATAGTTTATGGAGTTTTGTGTTGTGACCATAATGCTATTTGGTTGTGACTCATATTCACAGTCTGTCTCATATTAATGTTTAGTCGCGATGGGGAGGTCATTTGGTCGCAACCTTGGGTCATAGAAATTTGACCCTTCTTCAATCGTTGTACTTCTAGCTTCCATAACATCTTAGGATCCTACAAGATCACTAACAAACCTTTTGCAAATGCATTATTCTATCATTATCATACAAACTCAATTCATGTTCATCCTTAGTCTCTTCAACAACATAATCAATGGCATTCAAAGTAGTAAAAGTAGAATTATCATAAGGAAATTTCATTGCTTCATTCATGTTGAAGGTTACCACATGCTCTCCAACTTCCATTGTGATGGAACTATGCTTCATACTAATTGTTAATTCAGAGAGAAAATTGCTTATTTTATTGATATGTTGAATCCATATATATACACAATAGGGAACCCTATACATTAATGATATAGTATTATATCAGTATCATATCGTATCCTATGTACTAATTATAGGATATTCACATATTGTATAATATCTCTATAATCATAACCAAGATATTCTCAAATCGTATAATATCTCTACAATCATATCTAGGATATTCTCATATCATATAATATCTCTACAGTCCCCTCAAGTTGGAGTATAGATATCAATCATACACAACTTGTTACAAAGATATTCAATCCCAACCCTATTAAGAGCTTTAGTGAGGAGATTACCTAGTTAATCACTCGATCTGACATATCCTGTAGATATAAAATTTTCCTTGAGCTTGTCTCGAATAAAATGGCAGTCGATCTCAATATGTTTTGTGCATTCATGGAATACTGAATTATAAGCTATATGTAGGGCCTCTTTATTATCACACCACAGCTTTGCTAGTAATGAGGTCTTAAGGCTAACCTCCTTCATTAACTGATATATCCAGACTATCTTGCATACAGATTGTGCCATGGCTTTGTATTCTACTTCTACACTCGATCATGACACTATATTTTGTTTCTTGCTTCTTCAAGATACCAAATTTCCTCTTACAAATACACAATATCCTGTAGTAGACCTTCTTGTGGCCTTTGATCTACCATGATCAGCATCACAAAAATACTCAATATCCATATAGCCATTATTCTTGTACAATAGCCTATGACTAGGAGATCCCTTTAAATAATGTAATACATATTCTAAGGATTTTCATTATCGAACAGTTGGAGAGACCATAAATTGGCTAAGGACACTAACTGGATAAGTGATATTAGTACGAGTAACTGTAAGATAATTCAATTTTTTAATCAATCTCCTGTACCTCTCTGGGTTCTCAAATGGCATGCTCTTAGAAGTTTCAACGGGATTGTCATATGGTATATTACCATCAGTATCAAGCAGAGGATTATAAACCATAGGAAAGCTGGTTGGGGCAGCTCCTGGTTTGCCAGTTTCTTTTAGCAAATTAAGAATATATTTTCTTTGAGTCAATAAGATACCTTTCCTGCTCCTAAAAACTTCAATTCCCAAGAAGTACTTTAATGAACCCAAATCCTTCATTTGAAAATAGGTGTTAAGGAATGATTTGAGTGATGAGATCCGTGAGGTATTGCTCCCTGTAATCACAATGTCATCGACATACATAACTATAGAATTATGCCAGCACTTATTCTCTAATAGAACACATAATGATTACACTTACTTTGGTATAAGCCATAGTCTTTCACAATAGTAGTAAATATGTCAAACCATGCCCAAGGACTTTACTTCAAGCCGTATAAAGATCTCTTAAGATAACACATTTTACCACGCTCCCCCTGAGCAACAAAACTGGGTAGTTGCTCTATGTACACCTCTTCAAGAAGATCACCATGTAAGAAGGCATTTTTGATATCCAGTTGAGAAAGACTCCAACCATAAGTAGCAACTAGAGAGATAAAGAGACGAATAGAGGAGAGCTTGGCCATGGGAGAAAAAGTCTCAGAGTAGTCAACACCATACTTCTAAGCATAGCCTTTAGCAACAAGGTGAGCTCGAAGACGTTCGAGGGTGCCATTGGCCTTAGTTTTTGGGGTCAATACCCATTTACACCCAATGTCCAAAGGAGCAAAAAAGGCATGAGAAGTAGAGGAGAGGCGATCATATGAAACAAAAGAAGAAATAGGATAGGTACAAGTGTGTTTACCTTTACAGAGAGCAATGGGTAGATCAAGGGAGGGATTTGATTAGGAACAGGAGGTAACTCAAAGGTAGGGACCGAGGTAGGCTTAGGGTGAGTAATGCTCTCTGTAGGATCTGATGAGGAAATAGACAATGGTAGGGTAGAATCTATCGTAACAACAGTAATTGTGTCCTTCAAACATCTGGTATAAACCCAAGATAAATGTGGTTGACCAGGTGCGAGTACAGAGCTAGGGCCAGTGATAGTGAGGGAAAGACAAAGTAGACCAGAAGAGTATTCTCCTCCGTAGGTGGAGAAGGAGGAGCTGAAGTGGTAGAAGCAAAACAAGCAACAGTTACTTGAAAAGTAACATCAGCATAAGCCATATAATGATTAAGGGACAGAGAGAAACACCTATAAACTTTTTGAATACGAGAGTAGCCAAGGAATACACACTTGAGGGACTTAGGATCTAATTTAGAGATACTTGGACGCATATCTCGAACAAAACACACACATCCAAAAATCTTAGGGTTAATGGGAAACAAAGGTTTGGAAAGAAATAGAGTAGTGTAGGGAATGTGACCATCAAGAACAGAGGAAGGCATGTGATTAATGAGAAAGCAAGTAGTAGAGACCGCATCGGCCTAAAAAGGTTTTAGAACCTACATTTGAAACAGAAGAGCATGGGCTACTTCTAATAGGTGGCAATTTTTTCTTTCAACAATGTCATTCTGAACCGGTGTATCTACACAAGAAGATTGATGGAGAATGCCATTTTGAAGCATAAAGGAGCAAAATGATTCAAAAAAAAATTCTTTAGCATTATCACTGTGCAAAGTATGGATAGAAGTATTAAATTGATTCCTAAATTCAGCAGTAAAGGGACAAAAATGAGAGAACAACTCAGAACAATTTTTCATTAAATATAACCAAATAGTACGGGAATAATCATCAACAAATGTAAAAAAGTACTTGAAACTAGCTTTGGACTCAACTGGACACGGACCCCAAACATCAGAGTGCACTAACTCAAAAGGAGATGAAGCTCGTTTATTGACTCGAGAAACTAAAAGAAGACGATGATGTTTCGTAAACTGACATGACTCACAATCTAAGGAAGACAAATGCTAAAACTGAGGATAATTTGTTTTTTAAAACATGATAGAGACAAATAACCCAAACAATAATGTGTTTCAAAAAGAGTGATATCATCGGCACAGGCCATCACACGCGAACCTTGATCATCAAGAAATTAATGACCACTTGATTCATAGCTCTACCAATCAACTTTTTTGTCAAAAGATCATGTATCAAGTAATGATCAGGGAAAAGTAAGACCCAATAGTTTAATTGATGAGTAAGTTTACTAGGAGATAAAAGGTTAAAAGAAGATTAGGGACATTGAGCATAAAGTCTAAATGAATAGAAGAGGTAGGTTCAACTGTGACAGACCCAAGAACACAGGATTGAGAACCGACCGCAATGGTGTTGTTATAAGGGTTGGCATAAGAATTATAAGTACTAAGTAAAGAAGAGATAGCAGCTACCTGTCATGTGGTCAGTAGCACCAGAGTCTATGATACATTTGGAGGAATAAGAGACAAGGGCAGTAGCCTCATTACCTGTTATAATAGCAATACTAGCAGGAGGATTGCTAGACGTTAATTGAGCATATTTAGTAGCAGAAATGGTAACCGTGGCATTAGCTATCATAGCCACATGTACAAAATTATGTCAATTTTGTTTATTCTGAAATTTACAACATGTACATTTCGTATTACCTGGCTCCTTACAATAGTAACATATCACATCCTTCAACTCCAGATTAGATGATTAGGTGGCCCACGAGTATTATTCTGACCACGACTGAGTAATGCGCTAATAGGCACAGTAGAGGCCAATGAAGAGATTTGTTCAGTTCTCAACACATGAGAGAAGGCTTCTTCAAGAGAGGAAAGATAATCCCTAGATAAAATTTGAGAATGAGCAGCCGCATATCGAGGCGGAAGTGCAGTAAGAAAACTTATTATAGCCATCTGCTCTTGGTGAGACACATTGACCTTCCTTTCATCAAAAATAGGCATAAAGGCATTGAGCTCTTCATACATTCCTTTGAAATCCATAAAGAAGACAATCATCCATCATCTCGGTGCGATGGAAAGATATGTAAACCTCATATATTCGAGAAATATTATTCTTACATGAGTATAAGAATGCCAAGTAGTTCATTAGTTACTTAACAAATTCACAGTGAGTAATAGAAGGTATGATCTCACTATCAATAGAGTTACGAATTTATAAGAAAAGTCATACATCATCACCTAACCATAACTTGTGAGAGGGATCTTTCTCTTCTGAAGAATCATCGGTCAAGTGATCTTCCTTCTCAATACTTCAGAAATAAATACGAATAGATTTACTCCAATCTAGATAATTTCTCCAAGTTAATTTGTATTTAGTAATCTTAGTGGCTACTAAAACCACCTCAGAAATTGTGGTAGACTTAGTTGTAGCCATCAAAATAGATTAGTACTGAAAATGAAAGCAACTAAACAACGATTAACTAAAAGAACTAGAGTACCCAATTATCGTAGCTTCACTAGGAGCTTCGTAAGAACAAATATACAAACAAGTAGAGGAAGACCACTCTAAGGGTCAAATAAAATCACCTCAAATTGAACAAATGGATCTAGAATCAGAAACTGCAAATCTGTAGCTAGAAAATATGGATCATAAACAAAAGACCTAGTATGGAATAGTCAAAACTAGGGCACGAAACTTCAGAGGTGTGCTCAGGAATGTGAGTCGATCCCAAAGGAGTATAGTGCCGTAAAAAAAGTGGGACATCAATGGCAAGCATAGTGCTGTTGGAAAATAGAAACCAAAACTCCAGAAAATAGACCACAAAAACTAAACGGAGGTGAACCCAAATTTACTGCTCTTGTACGATGTTGATTTAGAGAAAAAATTGCTTATTTTATTGATATGTTGAATACATAAATATACAAAATAGGGAACCCTAGACATTAATGATATAATATCATATTGTATCCTATCTACTAATTACAAGATATTCACATATCATATAATATCTCTACAATCATATCCAGCATATTTTCATATCGTATAATATCTCTACAATATCTCTACACTAATGATGGACTTGGAAGTTTGGAGGAAAGGTTAGCCTAGGATAAAAGTACTGTCATTTACTAACTCGTTGGATATGTCAAAAACATAAAAATTATTTGGGAACACTAAGTCCTTGACCTGTAGTAGAATATCTATTCCCTTAGGATACCTAATTGACCAATCAGCTAACTGGAGCACTACATTTGTGTCTCAAAGGTTATTGATACCTAAAGCTTGATATACTGACTAAGGCATTACATTAATGGCTGCCCCTAGATCTAGTAACACTCCATTAATAGGAATATTTCCTATAGTGCATGGGATTGTGTAGGATCATGGGTCTTAGCATTTAACATGTAGTTCAGCCTTAAATAGTGATGACACATTAACACTCATCTGGATTCTCTTAAGAGGCCTAAACTTCTTTTTATCAGCACACAGTTCTTTCAAAAATTTTGCATATTTAAGGTTTCTCTTGAGGAACTCAACTAAAAGGACATTTATTTCTAACTTGTTGAATAGAGTAAAGGTATCTTTTGCAAAATTAGGGTCTTTTTTCCCAGCAAAGTAAGATTTAGTAAAAGGGAAATCTTTTATACTTATCTCCTTACGTTTGTGCATAGAGGCTCCTTGCTTGCTCGACTCTGGCTTCTCCTCAGGTTCCTTTCCTTTGTAAGTTGGACTTAGTAGTGTTGTTGCTTTTTCTTGTGGTTCTTGTATCTCCACTTAGGCTTGTGAGTTCTCCTCTTGGGTTGGCTTCTTCATTATAAGCTATTGTTCTTTAACACTTTCATATTTCCCAATTTCCACCTGTGGCAGAGATGAGTTCTCAAATTCAGCATCTTCCGCATCCTGCTCCGGTGTATTAGTTTCCTTAAAATGCACCTTTTTGCCACTTCTAAGTTATATAGCATTCATACCCCTAAGATTAATGACAGTGTTCGAAGGTATGCTGCCACTATTCTTTCCTTTAATGTCACTTATTGTATTGGAGACTTGAGTTAAGTAACTTGTGATAGAACCGCATCATTCACATCATGTAACTAAGGCTTGCGAGGTACTCACTGTATGAACTTGTTTTGTGGAATATAGCTCTCTTTTAACCAGATTCATCCTTTCCTCCATTTTGTTTCCTAGGGCTACTATTTTTGGTAAGATCTCTTTTGAATTACCCGAAGATGATATGGGTATTCTCCTTGGATCCCTTGTCTGATGGTCTTCATTGGCCATTTTCTGGAATAACTCCCAACTTGCTTGTGGAGTCTTATCTCTCAAGGATCCATTTGCTGTAGCATTCAAGGAAACTTGATTATGATGAAGTAGACCATAAAAGAAAATTGTAACATCCTTACTTTCATATGTATTAGGGACCAATCAGTAGCATTTAGAACCACTTACAAGACCGTGGAAGTTCATTAGCTAAATCTGGAATTTTACTCTTTCTCGGGATACTGATCAAATGGTATTCCAGATTACGCAACGAACTTCAAAAAATCATAACTAATTATAGAAAACTTGAAATAAAGTGGTTCAAAAAGCTACTTGAATATAACGTCTTGAAATTTAAGGAAAAAATAATTTTTAGACCAAATGATTAGCCAATTGATACAGTTTATTTGCCAAAATTTACTGTTCATTTGGTCAAAAATCCTAGAAACAGATTCTGGTCCCTTACTTTGGAAATTCATTTCTCTCCATATATACATCCAAATGGAATGTTATACCTATTCAATTAAATCTCTAGATGTTTACTACATGATTATAAAATTTCATGAAATAATTCCTTCATTTGCTAGGTCAAACTGAAGCCACAACAAAACTGCTTTAAGACCTACGTTTTTACCATTTCAGTTTCTTTTATTTCACTTTCCATAATTGTTCCAGCATGCATAAACTATCAAATAAACTTTTTAATACTCATATACATCATGTACATATGCCATAGGTGTTACAAGTAATTACATCACATATATAGACACCTTACATGGCATTTACATAAATGGTAATTCATAGTATATGCTAAAATCTTGATTACTTCACTTCCTTCCTTCCTTACATGCCATTATGCTATATACTTTTACATAAAGTTCATGGCCATAGAAAACATGTTATTCACAATACATTCAACATCATTTATCATGTCACAACATCATTCAAATATCATATACATGTCAACACATAAGTATACCACATCAAGCACATAAAGAGGTAAGTTCACTACCTTGCACTTAAGCTTTCCTCTTGATCTTTAGTATTTGCTCCCTAGCTTTCCAACCCTAAATCCTTTATGTCAAGCACTTCCCAACATGTTCTTGGATGTTTCATGGTCCTAAACACATTCACATTCATCACATAACTCATTAGGACTCATGAACTCCAACCATGTTCAAGACTAACTTTGTTACACTCTTTATTGTCATAACTTTCTTTAATCTTCACTAATCAACTTGGCTCTTGAACCAATTGATGTCTTGACTTTACCCTACACAATTTCATCTTTTGAACCCATTTATGAGCTTAGAATCATGAAATTTCAGCTCCTTCATGGCCTGCTGTACAGAATTTAACATAAGCATACAATTCTTTCAAAAATTCTCATTTTGATTCTAATGCTTCCCATACTTGTTTCTCCACTTTACCCCATACAACTTTTCATTTTAAAACCATTGGAACCATCAAAATTATCAAATTTTAATCACTGTTCAAAACCTTGAGATTTTAATATTTCCAAGGTTCAAAACCTTTCCAATCCTACACAAAATCATCATATAAACTCAATGGAAGCTTTAAATCATTGAAATTCCATTTCCTTCCCTCATAAACAGTGCATACTGAATAGGGCACACCATACAAAGTTAAGAATATCAACTTAATTCAACAACCAATCTGTTAACTAGCTTGTTTAAGCTTCAATCATATACTTCTAACTTTAATTTCTTCTTTCCCCTTTCATCTAAGGTCTTTGGGCAGCACCTACCCTTAAAGAAAACTCAACTTTTCTCCCATGAAAACCCTAAGTTCAAGCTCCCAAATCAAAGGAAAATAAGTTAGGAGAGATTGCTTACCTTTAATCTCTAGCTTGCTTGTGGTACCTTGAATCTTCTTTGTCTTGGCTTGAGTTTTCATTTTGCAAGAGTTTCCCCAAGGTATCACAAGGCCACGATTTTGATGCAGAAATGAGGGGGTATTTATAGCCAAAATCCAAGAAAAATTAATGGCCAAGATTTATTTAGTTACTATTTGACATCATGTGGGACAGATCATAGGACACCTAAGAGGGCTAAGTGGCGTGCTCATAGTGTAAGGAAGCTTCTGGAAAAATTCCAGTCCAATCCAATACCGATCGGGGCAGTTTCCCTTGGTGTCCTTTCTTACACTATATTGACGACCCTAAGGGCATAATCGTCATTTCACCCCTATTGGCCTGTCCAAAATTACCAAAATGCCCTCCATCCATCACTAATACAATCTAGGCATCTAGGGGCATTTTTGTAATTTCACACCTTTTCTGAACACTAGTCCCTTCTACTGATCAATTAGTACCCTGGGTTTTGGGCCCTTCTTGGCATCATCATGGCCCTATATATGTGGTCATCTGATCTCATTCTATCTAGGCTTATATACCGATAAGTTCTATTATCGGATCACGGGTGTTATCAAACTCCTGTCAAAATTCACTATTATGGGAATAACTTTTTATACAGGACTTCTTCTGTGGTTCTGTCAAATTCATAACATCTGATACTGTAAGGCACACTTTCCTATAATTCCTCCACTTATATCTGATGTCCATGGAATCTGATAAAAATTTAAATAACTTTTAGACTATCAGATAATTCTCTACTGTCTGGAGCCCTAATAAAATTTCTGTATCATGTCAGATTAACTAGAATATCTTCCTCTATTTATTGATGGAATATGGGACTAAAAAATTTTCGAGCAGTCATAACCCTTTTCGGGTTGATCTTTCTATAATTATAATTTTGCCCTTGAACTTTTTACTCAATTACATTTAAGTCCCTTAACTATTAGAAGTTACCACTTTTGGCCCAAATCTTGTTTCTACTTTCACTTTTTGCCTTTAACCTTTTCTACTTTTCATTTTAGTCTTTCTCTTCCTTAAAGAATCATCTAACCTTTATTATTTCTTCTGATCTTCGTCATAATCCTTTCTAAACCTCTTTCCACTATCAGTACTATACGGATGGGGGAAAATGAGGATATGACAAAAATGTTTACTAAATCAATCTTGGTCACGTTGTAGTAAGGGCATCGAGCTAACAGGTTAAGAAACCTTGTCCAATACTCATGTAGAGATTCCCTATCCTGTTAAAGAATATTGGTGATCTCCTTCTTCATTTGGGTGGTCTTTGAAGCTAGGAAAAACTATTCAACATACGTTGATTTTAGTTGATCCCATGTAAGAGTGGAGAAATGAGTTGGCAGATTGTATAGCCACTCCTTAGCCTTCCCTTCCAAGGTAAAATGACAATACCTCCTTAAGACGTCATCCAGTGCAGTCATCGAAGGCTTCATTAAAAAACAGATCATTTGTAAGTACCTGTATGGACATTTTCCTATAAAACCATGAAATTTAGATAATACTGCAATCAAAGCTCCTCTAATCTCAAAATTAGCTTCTTCAGTATAGAAACCATAAGGATCATAATTCACACGCGAATGATTAATTTCCCTCACACTTCTATTATCTTCTGGATTCATTGGTATTTCATTTTCTCTATGCCCATTAAGCCCATTATGATTAATATCATCCATATTCGGTTCAGTTTCAAACTCTAGAATACTAAAGGAGGAACTAGATATTGCTTCTTCTTCTCTAAATTCTTTAGATTCTCTCTTTAGTTTCCTAAGTCTTCTCTCAATTTTAGGTTCAAAAGGCACTAATAGTTTAGCTCTTTTATGCGTACAATGCAAAAAAGATAGAAAATAATCAATGCAATCAGTCAAAGTCAGTCATAGAAGTTGCACAAGAGAAACTTTTCAGTTAGTCACGATTAAAGTGTGCTTTAGTCATGACACAATATCACAGAGAAAAGTAGTCCCGACTGAAGGTGTCAAATGTCACGACTAGTTTTCACAGAGTAGTCAAATTTCACAGGGAAACAATCAGGTCGTGACACAAATAGTGTTTGATCACGACTTAAAGTCACAGAGTGTAATTTTTGCGATGCAGGTGAGTTTAGGTCGTGACTCATAGTCGCAAAGACTGATTTTGCACAAGCTCAAAAAGTGCAAAACGCAATGCACTTTTAAAAACTACTAAAAAAACTAATGCAAACAAAAACAAGAAAACTAACTCAGGTAGCTAATGAAATTGGCAATCAATTACTAGGGAACCAATTACTTGGCCCCTCGATAATTGCGCCATAGATGAGGGCAGATTGTCGTGGTCTGATCCATTAAAATAAAGTTTATTGCACCCAATATAATATAGTATAAGGAACAACCCTATCGTTCTTCTTGAGGAGCCTTTTATGTGAAAACATAGCAGATTGGATGTCAAAATCAATGAAAAACTTGAGCAGGGATAAAATGATTTTGGGGTTTTAGAGATTGATGAGATAAAAGTAGGGTGCAGAAAGGTAAATATTTTTGGATTTTTTTGATTAAGATGAAAACGAGTTGGTTTGTTGAGAAATTTGTTATGAAAGACTCTTGATAATGAAAACATATATATCCTTGGTCTCACATTTAAAATTGGAGTTTAGAAATCACTAAGTCTCAAAGAAAACCTCAATCGATCGATTGAGTCCAGAACCCTAATTTTCCTTAAACCCTTTTGATCAAAGCTAGTTTAAGAACTATTAGATAACTGTCATAAACCACTTAGCGTGTAAATTGAATTTAGATGATGAAAATGCCCTCGAATGGTCGTCAATCGAAAACCCTAAATTTTAAGCAATGAATTAATTAACAACGATCGCTGATAATAACCCACTCTCTTAAAATCAAAACTGAAATATTCTATTAAAAGCAAACTTTCAAATCATCTGAATTCGATTACAAAGTCTAATATGATAATGATCAATCGATATTCAAAACTTGCTCATAAAATGAAAATCCTAGATCTAACAGCAATTATAATATGAGAAGATACAAATTAGAATAGAAGAAACTCCCAGTTTGAGTCTTGAGCTCAAGATATATGATTCATCACTAAGAGGCTAAAGGTTTAGCCTCTCATGACTCCTGCTGTACTACAATCACTATTCAGTTGAGATGCCATGAAGAAACAATAGAAAGATGGTAGATTGATAGTGTAGAGATGTGGATAAATCTGTGGAAAGGTGTAAAACGATGGAAGAGGTCGAGAAGGTGATTAGAGAGTGTTAGAGTATTGCTTCTTAGCCTAATCAGGTCAAAAACTAGCCTCCCCATTGATGACAGCCTTCCTCCCCTTTTATTTCTACATAACCTAATTCAAAACGCATTGTTTCAATTATTTAGTATTTTAGTCACAACCAGATCCATGTTTTGGTCGCGACCTATAAACACAGAGTAACTTCTCGAAGAATTGGTAGACTCTTTGCTCGCTACTAAAATACAAAATCATTGATTTCTTTCCTGGTCCTTGCTCTTTTCCAAAATACATGCAATCTAGCATAAAAGCTCACTCTAAAAGTTCAAATAAGTAAATAACATAATCTATACAGTTTGGAAGAGTTAATTTACCATTTTACCCTTTAATTAGCACATTTCCATACACAATCATGTATTACCACAAAAGTACAATTTAAGGCATAGTTGTTATAAAGCTCTTAAAAATGTCACATAAATCATATATGTATCTTATTAGTAAACTTCTCATAAAACCCTTAAAAATGTCAAAGAAACCATATACAATTTGCATCCTATACCATTCCCCCGATTTTAGAAAATATGAGTTTTTGTATTGGAAAGGTCGAATGACCATCTTTTTGAAAACTCTACATTTTGATATGAAAAAAGTTCTTTTAAATGAATTTGATTTTAAACCAAGAAAGGATTAGAATGATTGTGAAAATAAATTATTTTCACTTAATCTTAAAGCAATGAAAATTTTCTTCAATGATTTATCTGAAATAGAATTATTTGAAAATTAAGCATTGCTTTAATGTCAAAGGAATTTTAAACACTCTTGATTTTATTTATTCCTCTGACAATCATATTGACAGTGTTCATAGTTCATCAGAATTAGAAAATGATTTATCTACTGACGATGAACAAATGGAAGCAGAGAACTTTAAAGGAGAAACCCAAACTGACTTACATGAATCTATCAATTCATAACAACAAGAGGAAGAAGAGGATTAAGAAGAGCTAAGTACATATGAATTTGAGAAATTATCATCTAGAGCTCAAAATACCTCAATAGTAAAGAATTTCAATTCTTATGGTGAATTTGTGAAAAATAATTTCAAAAATTTTCACAATATGATTTTTCAAATAATCATTGATTCTATTTTGGAAAGCAAAAATGTTTCACATTTCAATGATATTATTAGAACACATAGCAAAGAGGAATATCACTTAGGAGAACGCATGGAGTATCCATTGCTAATATATTAAAGGCAATCCATAATAAGCAATGGAGGAAAGCCCAAGGAGTACATTTTGCCTCAAGAATGGACTATTATAGAGTATCATTCAACTATCTTCAAGAGAACTGAAGAAGAAGAAGGATATATCATACTTCAAAGTCTAAATCAGTTGAGAGACCATTGCAAGCATTTTTCATAAGTAATCAAAAGATGCAATGGGTATACAAAGGCAATCCTTCTTCTACATGAGGAAAAGGTGCAATGGTAAACTTCGTGCATTATCATGTTTAAAATATCTTTGAAGTTTACATCTTTATATCTTTATAAATGAACATTGCAATTGATTTCAAATTGTCTTTATATATTCCTAATAAAAACGTAATTGACAAATATTTTTAAAAAAAAAAGTGAGGTTATGTTCATTAGGCAAATATTTTCTAACAATACAAAATATTTCTTATGAATAAAGACATTTACTTCATTATGCTCAATCATTTCAAATTAATTATTTTCTGTGAGCATATGAAGTGTGATGTATTTCCTACAAGCTAATCATAAGAGGATCCAAATGAAGTTGGATACCATGGAAGAAAAGAGTTATATTACAAAAAAGAAAGTTAGAAAAAGTAGTTATATAACAAGAAAGAAAGTTAGAAAGCTATACGTTAGGAATATGGCTAGAGTGAGACAAATTCAAATCTAGAGGACAGACTTTTGATTCTGGTGCTGAACTTCACAAATATGAAGAATTAGTAAGCAGCACCCAAAAATTAAATATACAATGGAACAAGAGTGGTGATGGTGAAATTTATTCCTACCCAATCTTGAGTATATTAAAATAAATTAATATTTGGGTGATGAATACTTGTTCCTTTTTGCATTCTATTAGCAATATTTCTTTAAAAGTTTTCCAAATATATTCTCATATTGCTAAATGGATTACAGAAGGTTTTGTACATTTAAAAAAAATTACTTTATAAATCCACAAATTGATTTATAAATTCGTAGATTCATATTCCAAGAAAATTTTTCAAACCTCTACGTCAAGTTCTAATTTTTTTCTAATAGCATACAAATGCCTTTGAAGACATTTGATTCTTGAAATATGAAGACATCAATGTTAGGGATTAATACATTCGAAAGGAAATCTCAAATTCCCAAATGTGCTATTAATTGGTGTTTAATATTTTTCTCCATTCACTTGATTCTTAAGTATGTTAAGAAATCAATTCTTTAGAGAATCATTTTTGGAAAATGACATTGAAAATGTAAAATTGTTTATAAACTCAATCTCTTTTACTCATCTAACTTTATTCACTGAAAATTTATATGTTTTGATGATGAGTTGTCTCTCACATGTATTTTGGAAGTTAAATCATTATTGATCATACTAACCATTCTCCAAAGAAAGAAAGAAATTTATTTTATAATAGAAGAATAAAGATATATTTTGAGGTAGAGATAGTTGAGGAAATGAGCACTGAAATAGTAAGGAAGAACTGGCAACAAATTAAAGGAATCAACATCACTGCCAATATGCATGCTCAAGGAGAAAAAGGAAATGAATTAATACATTAAGCTACAAAAATTGAATCTTCAACTCTCTATTTATATTGAAAATATATTTGAGGCATCTTGATGTTAATATATTGCTTATGAAATGGTATGTGTTTCAATATAAAACAAAAGTTCATGCTTCAATGTGTTTGTCTTTTTGCGAAATTATTTTTCATTCTCTAATTATTTCATTTCTATAAGTTAATTGTTTAATGATTAAAGTAAATTATATTTGAAAAGGTATTAAAAGTTGTTTTGTTTTGAAAATAATCATAGTTGAAAAGATGTTCAAAGGTATTTTATGTTGAAATTAATTGATTAAGAAGTCGATTAATGAAAATTAATCGAATAACTAATCGATTAATAGATAATGACTATGTGTTAAAAATTGATTCTTTGAGAATTAATAGATTGATTGGAATTAATTGAACACCTAATTGATTAATTGGTGAAATTAATCAATTACTTAATCGATTAATATCAGGATTTATTAGTGATCAGTCACGATTCTTCACTATTCAACTTGAACCCTAACTTATTAATCTTTAAATTCTCTCATCTTCAATCTCTAAATTTCCACAAATTTCCTTGGGTGAAGTTTGCGCACCCTTTTTTGATCAAAACTCACCCAAAATCACTTTCAAATTCCTCCATTTCACTGTTTAATCTGTCAAAAAATCGAAGAGAATGGCAAGAACAAAAAAAACAACTTGGATGGATATGAGAAACAACCTTCCAAATCCATATACAATACTCCTCAAGCATCTCAATCAAAGGAGGATAGGAAGTTTTTACCAAAAGTGGCCAAGGATGAGCTAAATGCCGAAAAGGGAAAAGGGAAGGCACCGGCAAGCAAGATACCAGTGAAAGGAAAGAGGTAAGTGTAACATCCTAATTTTTAGTTGTATTTTTAAGCACAATTTAAAATATTATTTATCATTAACTCAAAAATACTAAATAATTAAAAATATTATAGTTTAATATTTTTATTAGTTTCAATGAAACTAGAATATTTGAATAATCCTACCATTATTTTTTAAAATTTATGATTTGATTTATGTTATTAGTTAGGAATATATTAAGAATTTTGGGTAGCCAGTCATATGGTAGTTATCACTAGCCCATGGGTTCAGTCAGCGGAAATAAGGCGGTTCGATTGTATTGATGGGAGGAACTTGGGTGGTGTATCCATTTGATAATAATATGATGATATGTTATTTTCTATATATTGTACTTTATAAACTGTTCCACTTGACACCTCACGAGCACATATTAGTATGCATGATGAGTAAAACTAATGGTTACTGAGGCTTTTATCTCACCCTATTTTTAATAACATTTTTCAGGAATTAGTTCAATTGTTAGTTCGAATAGGAAGGCGCCAGAGGCATAGTTGTGCTAGTTGAACTGTACAACATCCTCCCTTACATTTATGCGTTGAGTACATGTATATTGCCACTATAGGGCCTACTTTTATTCATAATTTTCTTTATACTATGATGATTTGCTATTTTATTATCGTATTGAATAATGTGCGCTGGTAGGAGGCTGAAGCCTTTTAGGATTATGCATGTGACATGATGAACCTCCAGAGACGATTTATTATATTATGAGTGTTATTTAGAAATTTTGCTAGCATTATGGGTATTGGCGTTAGTCACTTAAGTACGTTACCCAAGAAAATTTGAATTAGTAACTTCATGAGGTTAAATGGAGGCTTAGACCCTTTAATCATGTTAGTGGGGTTGAATTCTTTCTAACATGGTTTTATATGCGAAAATTATGTGAAATTTTTATATCTATGATAGTACAATTTCATGAGTTTCACTCTTTTCTATCATGGATATCATTTTCAAAATACGTTAAACTTTGTTAACCACGTTAGTGTTGGATTGGTAGTGTTCTACATTGTTAATTATCGATTATGAAAAGTCTTTTATAATCATGGTAGGGTTGCTTTTAAATTTTAGTAAACTCTTTTCTACCATCGTTAACTCCTTTGAAATAAAGTAAATATATTTATAATATTATTTTTTTATATCATAAACAAAAATGACTGTAAGTAATTAATATTAATTATATTAGATAAAGAATTTTACAATTTGCTATCAGTTTCAAGGTCATTTCCTGAGTGTAACATTGCATATTCTGCATATTAATGGCAATATACATTATTCACACATACCTTCCCTATTTGTCTTTGCTCTTGTGTTTAATTCTTTGGTAGGTTGCATCCTTAAGTGGGAAGAGATAGTATGAACTCGATCGAGAGCACCTGATGGTAGTAGACCTCAATAGGAAAGGCCTCAACTAGATTATGTGCCTCAGCATGATAGACCTCAACCAGATTTTGAAGCAATAATGGAACATATGAAGGATGTGGTATTGGGTATGGTCAATGAGAGGTTAAAGAAGTTTAAAGAAAAGGTGCTAGAGAACTAAGAATCAGGCAATAAGGGATCAAGCAACCCTAATAGGATAGAGAATGATGTTGCAAGTGAGGGCCAGGACGAAGAGCAGGTCCACTTAGTTTGGAAGGAGAAACAGCGGGAGGAGTCTTTTATCCCTCACTTTTGAATGACATCACTAAAGTTTGGAAAGAAGTGCATAAGCATGTCCCTCCATAGTTTAAGGGAGGACTTGATACTTCAGAGGCAGAGAAGTAGAGAAGTGGATTAAGAGAATGGAGACAATATTCTCAGCTATCCCTTGCATCTCACCACTAAAGGTACAAGTGGTTATTACATATCTGGAGGATGAGGCGAGAGACTGGTGGGACAATGTGAGGCCAGCTAATATATCACAAATAACTTGGGAAGATTTTAAGGAGATGTTTTATAATCATTTCTTTCCTAAGGAATTGCATATGGAGAAATAGTTCCAGTTCTACTCCTTACGGCAGGATATGCATGAAGACCTATTCATCACTAAGTTTATTGAGTTGATAAAGTATGTTCCCCACCCAGAAAATGTGGATTACTCTCTTTGGAAGGCACAACAATTATTGTATCGTGCCAAGCCAGAGTTACAATGTCATATCCTAACTTTTCCCCATCTGCATAATATTGATAGTAGAAAGAGGTTTGTAAAGAATTATGATGATGATCAGAAGAAATGATAAAGGTTAGATGAGTCTTGAAGGAAGAGATGGACTAAAATTAAAAATAGAAAAGGTTGAAGGCCAAAAATGAAAGTAGAAATAAAAGTTAGGCCAAAAGTGGTAATTATCAGAAGTTTAGGGACCTAAATGTAATTAGGCAAAAGTTTTGGGACGCAATGATAATTATGGAAAGTTGAGCCAGAAAAGGCCTAAAAAGTCCAAAATCATATTAGTCCTAAATTTTCCTAGTAAATAGAGAAAATTATTCAGATCAGTTTGCCGCAACACAGACTTTTGATATGAGGTCCCGAAAAATTTATATTAATTTATGAAGAAATGAAAATTAATACAGTATCATCTAGAAATTATAATCAAATAAAATTTGGCAGTAAATTCCTATAATTAATATAAGAATTTTTAAAACTAACAGAGCTCAAAAAAGAGTTCTGTAGAATTTATTATAGAATTTATAGTGGATTAAAACACTTAATAAATATGTTTCGGGGGAATTTCTCGGGAATTGAGCCCATGAAGGCAGTGGATCATACAGAGGGCCCAGAATGGTGCCTTATAGACCCAATAATATTTTTAGATAAGTATGTGGGTCAGGGCTAATAAAGATAGGGAAAAATATAAAATTACCAAAATGCCATTAAAGGTATGCCACTGTGTTGTGCATTAAGTCATAGTTAGACGAAGGGCATTTTGGTCATTTGGATAAGTAACAAATATCTAGACAAGTACAGGAGTGATTAGACAGTATCATTATATGCTCTAATAAGAAGTAAAGAGTTATAAAATGACAATTATGCCCTTAGGGTTAATATAGGGCAAGAAGTAAACCAAGGGCATTTTAGTCATTTCCCAAGGGATCTATAATTAAGTTTTGGCCAGTCCAAGAATGTCAATGGCAGGAAGAGTCTAGATACTAGATTTAAGGTTAGACAGTATATTATGGAATTTTAGAAAAATTAGATTTATAAAACAGTCTAGTGTTTGGGAAATCGGACTGAGCCGGTACCGGATTAGACTAAAATTTTTCCAGAAGCTTCTCTCCCATGGAATGGTGCCACCTAGCCCTATGAGTTTTCCCTTGATGATGTCATGGATGATGTCATAATTCTCTTTTTGAAAAAGTTAAATCCAAGATTAAGTACTGCACAAAGTAACCTTGGCCATTGATTTTCCATGAGATTTTTCTATAAACGCCCCGTCATTTTAGCCTCCAAAATCTGAGCTCAAGAACCCTTGGGGAAACTCTTACAAAATGAAAACTCAATCCAAGACAAAGAAGATTCAAGGTACCAAAGTTTAAGCAAGTTAGAGATTAAAGGTAAGCAATATATCCTAGTTTATTTTTCTTTGATTTGGGAGCTTGAAATTACGGTTTTTATGGAAGAAAGTTGAGTTTTCTCTAAGATCTTGTGCTGTCCAAAAATTTTAGATGCAAGGGAAAAGAAGAAATTAAAGTTAGAGATTTATGATTGAATCTTAAACAACCTAGTTAAGTGATTGGTTGTTGAATTAACTTGATATTCTTGACTTTGCCATGGTTGAAACTATTTGGTCTGCACTGTTCATGATGGAAGGAAATAGAATTTCAATGATTTAAGGCTTCCATTGAATTTATATGATGATTTAGTGTAGGATTAGAATGGTTTTGAACCTGGGAAGCATTGAAATTCCAAGATTATACTTTTTAAAATTCTTCTCTATTACTGTTCACTCACATGAATAGTGATTGGAATTTCATGATTTTAATTCTTCCAATGACTTTAAAATAAAAAGTTACGTGGGATAAAATGGAGAAACAAGTATGGGAAGCATTCGAATCAAATGAGAATTTTTGAAGGAATTATGTGCATGTTTCAGTTTTGTACAGCAGGCCATAAAGGAGCTAAAATTTCATGATTCTAAGCTCATAAATGGATTCAAAACATTCAATTGTGTAGGCTAAAGTCAAGATATCGATTGATTCAAAGGCCAAGTCTATTAGTTAAGATTAAGGAGAGTTAATGAGTTTAATGTTCAAGAGGAAGTTATGTTAGTTAAAGTGAGTTTAATGCTCAAGGAAGTTAGATTGTCATGGATGAATGATTATGTGATGTTAGGAATTGATTAGTATGCTCCAAAAGAGGCAGCCACATATCTAAGAGAAGTGAGAAGAAAGAAACAAGGTAAAGTGAAAGAGAGTCAAGTATATGAGGTAGTAAATTTATCCTAAACTTGTATGCATTGAATGTTATGCTTGGTTGTGCTATGGCTTTGTTGAATTGTGTTCAATGTGTGCTTATGTATGAAGCTCTATTTCTATGATTACTTTATCCAATTGTATTTCATATGTTACATGGAAGTATGCACATTACACAATGGTAACACTTTCACAAGCAAGCATAAGTATTTACATTAATCCATGCATTGTTTAGTACCATTTACCACTGAGATCTCCCTAGAAATCTCACCCCTTCATATAATCCTAATCCTAGAAGGTTTATGAATGATGAAAGAGTATGATGAAGTATGAAGAGAAGCTAGGGATTAGATAGTATACATGTTATGTGAAGAATTGTTATGTGTAATGTTGCTATATGACCAATATAAGTAGTGATGGTCATGATGTAATGAAAAATAGTAAATAATAGAACAAATATATGAAATTTTATAAACATTTAGTTAACATGTCAAGCTTTGTTTTGACACTAAGAATATCTTATTTGGATGTTTGGACAAAGAGAACTAATTTTCCAAAATAAGGGACCAGAACCTGTTTTTAGAATTTTTGACCAAATAAACACTACTCTTTGGTGAATAAACTGTATTAATTGACAAATCATTTGGTCTGGAAATTATTTTTTCCTTAAATTTCAAGATGTTATCTTCATGTAGATTTTTGAACCACTTCATTTCGATTTTTCTAGAATTAATTATGATTTTGTGAAATTCATCACTTAATCTGGAATACCATACGAACAGTAACTCAAGAAAGAGTAAAATTCCAGATTTAGCTAATAGACTTCCAAAGTCTGGTAAGTGATTCTAAATGTTA
This sequence comes from Leucaena leucocephala, assembly GCA_037074615.1. Lineage (NCBI taxonomy): Eukaryota > Viridiplantae > Streptophyta > Magnoliopsida > Fabales > Fabaceae > Leucaena > Leucaena leucocephala. Next base: position 16,480,753 of record CM073515.1, on the reverse strand, counting down.
TCAAATGGTCCCTAAGACGTATGAAAGTAAGGATATTTCATACAACAGGTATTGGCTCTATATAAGCCAAGTCGTTTGAAAATATGTGCATCAAGCTTAGAGTTATGGCTAGAAAGGCCCGAGAAGTAGAATAAACTAAGAAGGTACAGGCTTCAATCAGGGCCCTATCAATTGGGACCTACAGGAGGTGTAAGGAAATGAAATCAGTTCAGTGTTAGGTGTGGGAAATCGTGCCCTAGGGGCCAATCATTGTCTTATGAACATTATTGATTTATGAATTTATTAATTGAGTTATCATATTATTTGCATGTTTACTATGATGACCATCCTTGGATAATTCATGATATTATCCTAAATGTCCCTGGTCGATCATCTATGCGGGAGCACAGATGAAATAAGACCAGTATGACTTTGAAGATGTATAGAGATATAAATCAAAGTCATAAGCACATGTAAGAGTACAAGGTGCTGGACCGACCCGCTATGAGAGAACTGCATGGGTAACGTCATAAGCTTCTCTCATATATAAACCATGTCAATATGCCCTTTGACCTGAGATTATCATGGATTCCTACATGACAAAACGTTCAGCTTTGACCTAGTCAAAAGTCACTTTTGACCGAGTGATCATAAAGACTATGTTCGGCCTTAGTGGTTTTTCATGCGGAGGAATGTGAATGGTCAAGATGGAATTTGTCCCTCATATTTGTAGAGAGATATTACTGGGCCCCTCGATGAGTGAGCCTGAGAAATGTATGGCCATACTATAATGGAAAGGTAGTTCCATTTCTATAGTCAGACTACTCAGGGATCGAGAAAGTAACGGTCAGGAATAGGAGGATGACATTATCCATGCCTCATCCATGACCAAAATATCGCGTGACAGAAGGGACACGATATGGTTGTATAAAAGGTTACATCGTTTATCGATCCTCATATGATTTGGGTAGTCGTTATGTCTTGCTAGAGACCGCTTGCGACTTGTGGGCTAGTATAGCAAATGGCCCACTGCCAACTTCATATAGGCCTATAGGGTCGCACACAAAATAGCCCAACACGAGCTATGATGTCCAGATTCATTAAATCTAAGACATGTCCAGATTCAATGAATGATCCAGGATAGATGTATATATATTTATTTATATTTATATTCGTATATATATATATAAATTCGTATATATACATTATATGTATATATGAGATTTAATTTATATGGATAAATTAAATCTCTATCACGTTTGAAATTCAAAATTCAAATTGATAGGATATCTCATATAAGAGATATTTATAAGATTTAATTTATAAGGATAAATTAAATCTCTATCATGTTTGAAATTCGAAATTCAAATTGATAGGATATCTCATATAAGAGATATTTATAAGATTTAATTTATAAGGATAAATTAAATCTCTATCACGTTTTAAATTCAAAATTCAAATTGATAGGATATCTCAAATTTGATTTATGAGAATAAATCAAACATAGCTCAGTCTCATCTTTATTTAAAATTAAATAAATGGGTAATTAAATCTATGGGATGGATTTGATATTATTTATTTAATTAGTTTCTTATAAAATTATACAATATATGATATTGTATTAATTTTGGAATTAATATAAGATTAACTCCAAAATCCAATTCGGTTGACAGAGAAAAACGCATAACATCCTATATATCTGATTTTAGGAGCTGCGTTTTACACAGAGAAACATATAGAACATAGAAAGGCCGAAGGGGACTCTGCAAAAGGTTTGCAGATAAGAAACTGCCGAAATAGAGACGGAGAGGACGAACTCTTGAGAAAGCCCTGGAGGGACAAGAGACGCTAGCACGCCGTTCGTGGTTGGAACGCTGTTCGTGTGGATACCAGTAGAGGAAGCCGGCCTGAGTCGTCAACTTCTTGTGATCAGAAAGGGAGCACGAGCCGCAGAGAGAAGCTGTGAACATCGTGACCGAAAGCTGTGGAAGTCACTGAGGCACACTAAGGGTAATACTTCCTCCCACTTGACTTAAACACATACAGTAGATCCTTGCAAGAAATGGAAAAAATTTTAAATTAATTTTCGCTACGTGTCTTCCAATTCCTTACATTAGGAGCTCAGGTAGCTAGCATAACAATAGGGGTGATGGTCAGAAGAGATATGATCAGAGAAGGCTAGACTAGAGAGGCTCATTTCATAAGGCCTATGGCCAGAGGGGCCAGTTGAGTAGGGCCCACATTTCCCACAGATGATCTATGATGTCTACACCTAGTGTTAGTGGCCCATGTCAGAAATATAGGAGACCAAACTAGGGATAGTGCTGGGAGTGCTATAAGTGTCACAAATTGGGGCATATTGCCAAATATTGCCCTGAGAATGGGCAACCCGCTCAGAGTGCTAGATCAACCCAGACAGGGCACATGTTTGTGATGACCCAAGAGGAGGCTGGAGCATCTCCTAATCTGATCAGAGGTACTATTTTATTGCAGGGGCATGATATATCTACTTTGTTTGATTTTGGTGCTACTCATTCTTTTATATCGGTGGATTGTGCTAAGAGATTGAAATTTCTTATGACTAATTTGTCTTGTGATTTGAAAGTGTCAACTCCTGTAGGAGCTACTGTCATTACCGCCCATGCATGTTTAAAACTTACTCTTAGGTTTGAGGAATGAGAGTCCTTGGTTGATTTGATTTACATGCCCTTGAAGGGCATTGATGTGATTGTCGGCATGGATTGGTTGATGGCCAATAATGCCACTCTAGATTGTAAAAAGAAATTAGTGATTGTCTCCATGAGTACTACACTTGTCGAGACACCGAAAGGCCCCATATTATTATCTGTTATGCGACCCAAGTATTCGCGTTTTCTTCTCCATTGATATGGATGCAATAATGGGGATTGATCATATTAAAGTGGTAAATGAATACCCAGAAGTATTCCCAGAGGAGGTGTCTAGTTTACCCCCAGAGCTTGAAGTCAATTTCTCTATTGAGCTAGTTCTGGGAACGACTCTAATGTCGAAGGCACAATATAGAATGTCTCTATCTGAATTGGTTGAACTGATGAAGTAACTTGAGGAATTGCTTGAGAAAGGTTTCATTTGACAGAGTGTCTCACCATGGGGATCACCTATTTTGTTTGTAAAGAATAAGGATGGCAATATGAGACTCTGTATTGATTATTGTCAGTTAAATAATGTAACAATCAATAACAAGTATCCTTTTCCTAGAATCGTCAACTTATTGGATTAATTGGTAGGATCATATGAATTTTCTAAGATTGATCTGAGGTCAGGATACCATCATTTAAGAGTTCAGGCTGAGGACATTTATAAGACTACCTTTAGGACTCGTTATGGGCACTATAAGTTCCTAGTTATGCGGTTCAGGTTGACAAATGCTCTAGTTGTCTTTATGGATTACATGAATAGGATCTTCAAACCTTACTTAGATAGATTTATTACGGTTTTTATTGATGACGTATTGTATCCTATAGGAGTAAGGAGGAACATCGAGAGCACCTTCACATTGCATTATGAATTTTGAGGGATCATTAACTATATGTTAAGCATCAAAGTGTGAATTATAGCTGAAAGAAGTTAAATTTCTAGGCCATGTAGTCTCCACTGAAGGAGTAGCTGTGGACCCTAGTAAGGTTGACGCAGTATTGAAATGGGAGGCTCCCTAGTCAGTGACCGAAGTGAGAATTTTTGTGGGCTTAGCTAGCTATTATCGAAGATTCATTCAAGGCTTCTCTCATATTGCTATGCCATTGACTAAGTTAACCAAGAAAGACCAACTGTTTGTTTGGACTGAAAAAATGTGAGGCTGCCTTTCAGGAGTTGAAGACTAGATTGACCATAGCTCCAGTACTTACTCTTCCTACCCTAGGGGTACCGTATATACTGTACACAAATGCATCCTTGAAGGGTCTTAGTTGTGTGTTGATGTAGAATGACAAGGTAGTGGCTTATGCTTCAAGACAATTGAGACCATACGAAGTGAATTACCCGACCCATGACTTGGAGTTAGCGACTGTAGTCTTTGTATTGAAGATTTAGAGGCATTACCTATACGGATCACAATTTGAAGTATTCAGTGACCATAAGAATTTGAAATACTTAGTAGACTAGAAGAAGTTGAACAACAGGCAGCGTCGATGGATGGAATTCTTGAAAGATTATGACTTTGACATTAAGTATCATCCTGGAAAGGCTAATGTGGTTGCAGATGCCTTAAGTAGAAAGTCAGTGCACGTGTTTGGCATGAGCTTGAATGAGCAGTATCTACTAGAAGGATTGATAGACATGCAATTTTACCTACAGAAAATGCTACCTTATGCGCAGTAGTTGGAGGCTATAGCTTCTATTAGGACTTGAGAACAGCATAGCTAGAGGATGAATTGTTAGCAAGAATCTGAGGAGAGTTAGAGGAAGTACCAATGGAAGACTATACTTTAGGCGATATGGAGATACTGATGTATAAGAAGAGAATTTATGTTCCACATAATGAGGAAATTAAGAAGACCATCCTCGAAGAAGCTTATAGGAGTAGATATGCCATATATCCGAGTATAACCAAGATGTACCATGACTTGAAACAACAGTATTGGTGGTTAAAGATGAAAAGGGATGTAACAAACTTTGTGCTTCGATGCTTGACATTGTCAAAAAGTCAAGATAGAACATTAAAGGCCATTAGGTTTAGTGCAGGGATTAGAGTTTCCTTAGTGGAAATAGGATAGTATTTCTATGGATTTCATAGTGGGATTACCAAGAACATCATGTGGATATAATGCCATTTGGGTCATTGTAGACAATTTGACTAAGCCTGCGCACTTTTTGCCCTATCAAACCACTTATTCCTTAAAGAAAATGAGCCAATTGTATATGAATGAGATAGTGAGGCTTTATGGAGTGCCAGAGAGTGCCATATCATATCAGGATCTGAGGTATACTTCTAAATTTTGAAAGTCACTCAATTTGGCTTTAGGTACCAAATTAAAGTTCAGTACTGCTTATCACCCTTAGAATGATGGATAAACAGAGCATACTATTTAGACATTAGAGGATATGTTAAGGGATTGTGTCATTGAATTTAAAGGAAGTTAGATCCATCACTTGCCATTGGCTGAGTTTGCATACAATAACAATTACCATGCTAGTATTCAGATGGCACTTATAAGGCATTGTATGGAAGAAAGTGCCGATCACCCCTGTGTTTGACTAAATTGAGTGAAAGAATGGTGTTAGGACTGGAGTTGGTAGATGCCACCACTAAGAAAATTGAGGTTATCTGACAAAAATTTTTTGCAGCACAGAGTCAGTAGAAGAGCTATGCAGATCGAAAGAGAAGTCCTTTAGCATTTAATGAAGGTGATCATGTGTTTCTAAGGGTCATCCCCACCACTAGCATCAGAAGGTCTATTAAGGCAAAGAAATTGACTCCTAGATTTATTGGTCTATTTGAGATCTTAGAGAAGATTGGAGAAGTTGCATATCAAATTGCCTTGCCTTCACATCTATCTAATGTGCACAACGTATTTCACGTGTAACAATTGAAGAAGTACCATCCAGATCCTCTCATATCATAGAGCTGGAGGAGGCTAAAGCCTTTTAGGATTATGCATGTGACATGATGAACCTCCAGAGACGATTTATTATATTACGTGTTATTTAGAAATTTTGCTAGCGTTATGGGTATTGGCGTTAGTCACTTAAGTACGTTACTTGAGAAAATTCGAATTAGTAACTTGATGAAGTTAAATGGAGGCTTGAGCCCTTTAACCATGTTAGTGGGGTTGAATTCTTTCTAACATTGTTTTACATGCAAAAATTATGTAAAGTTTTTATATCCATGATAGTATAATTTCATGAGTTTCACTCTTTTCTATCATTGATATCATTTTCAAAATACGTTAAACTTTGTTAACCATGTTAGTGTTGGATTGGTGGTGTTCTATAGTGTTAATTATCGATTACGGAAAGTCTTTTATAACCATAGTAGGGTTGCTTTTAAATTTTAGTAAATTCTTTTCTACCATAGTTAACTTCTTTGAAATAAAGTAAATGTATTTATAATATTATTTTATTTATATCGTATACAAAAATGAGTGTAAGTAATTAATATTAATTATATTAGAGAGAATTTTACACTAAGTCCCCAAGCAATCTCTTAAGTCCAAAAGGAAGGCCAAGAGGATATAAGCAAACTTTGACATTGACTCTGATTTGGAGTTCCTATAGATGCTCAAGAAGACTATAAAGACTGCTACTAAGTCTCTTAGGAAGAGGCAACGAACTTCAAGGAAGGCTGCTATATCAGTCCTCTTAGAGTCATAACCATCTAGCATGGTATTCTTTCAATGTAACATAAATTTGGATGTAGATATGGCTAGTTACAACTCTGAGTTTAGGAGAGGAAGTAATGTCCAGGAGTATCTGTTGGCATATTGCCCTGAAGTTAGATCATAGGGTAAACCTAGACTTGATTAAACCCCTTTACCATTATAAGAGCTGGCTAAGGATTAATGAGCCATATAGTTTAGATATAGTTAGGGGATTTTACTACAATATGAATATATTCAACTCTTTAGATAAAGAGTAGAACATCATAGACAACGATCTAACTACCAGGCTTAAGCTAGACTTTAGTGTGATCAACCATTTAATTGAAGCCTCTCCCTCTATAGATATGAAGCCTTTAGATTAGGACAAGGCTTACCATATCCTACTGCAGACCAACAAGCCTTACCTAGGATCCCTGACCTTCACCCTGAGTCAGATATATAATCATTAACACATCATCCATTACATCTACTCCTAGTATATGATAGTCAAGTCCTCAAGCTTCAGTTACATGAACCAATAAGACTACATCACTCTTGCAAGGATCATCAATAGAGAAAAGCTCAACCTTGGAGATTTCATATAAAGCCAGATGAGAGAGTTCTATCTGAAGAGAACAAAAACTACATCAATGCCCTACCGACAGCTTATCTCCTTCATCCTCAAGCACTATAACATCCATCACGGGACCTTCTTTCATGGAAGTCGAGCTCAGAGATCCTTCACCACCTCAACCTGACCAGCCTGCTTCTGCACCTTCCACTTCCACTATATCAAAGCCCTCACCCTCACCTACTTCCACATATACCTTAGTTGTACCTCTACTACCCATTGACTTAGCATCAGACCTGCCCCTTGTAAGGAATTGAAAGACACGCAGTGGAAATTATCTTAAAAATTTTTCATTCCTTGCCAGGATCTACCGTATGTGTTTAAGTCAAGTGGGAAGAAGCATTACCCTCAGTGTGTCTCAGCGACTTCCACAGCTTTCGGTCACGACGTTCACAGCTTCTCTCTGCGGCTCGTGCTCCCTTTCTGATCACAAGAAGTCGACGACTCACGTCGGCTTCCTCTACTGGTATCCACACGAACAGCTTTTCAACCACGAACGACGTGCTAACGTCTCTTGTCCCTCCAGGGCTTTCTCAAGAGTTCGTCCTCTCCGTCTCTATTTCGGCAGTTTCTTATCTGCAAACCTTTTGTAGAGTCCCCTTCGGCCTTTCTGTGTTCTATGTGTGTGTCTCTCTTCGAAAACGTAGCTCCTAATATTAGATATATAGGATGCTCTGCGTTTTCCCTAACCGAAAAGGATTTTAGGAGTTAATCTTATATTAATTCTGAAAATAATACAATATCATATATTGTATAATTTTATAAGAAACTAATTAAATAAATAATATTAAATCCGTCCCACAGATTTAATTACCTATTTATTTAACTTTAAATAAAGATGAGACTGAACTATATTTGATTTATTCTCATAAAACAAATTTGAGATATCCTATCAATTTGAATTTCAAATTCAAACATGATAGGGATTTAATTTATCCTTAAAATTAAATCTTATAAATATCTCTTATATGAGATATCCTATCAATTTGAATTTCGAATTCAAACGTGATAGAGATTTAATTTATCCTTATAAATTAAATCTTATAAATATCTCTTATATGAGATATCCTATCAATTTGAATTTCGAATTCAAACGTGATAGAGATTTAATTTATCCTTATAAATTAAATCTTATAAATATCTCTTATATGAGATATCCTATCAATTTGAATTTCGAATTCAAACGTGATAGGGATTTAATTTATCCTTATAAATTATATCTCATATATCTCATATATATAATATATATATACGAATTTATATATATACGAATATAAATATAAATAAATATATATACATTCACCTGGATCATTCATTGAATCTGGACATATCTTAGATTCAATGAATCTGGACATCATAGCTCGTGTTGGGCTATTTTATGTGCGACCCTGTAGGCCCATATGAAGTTGGCAGTGGGCTATTTGCTATACTAGCCCACAAGTCGCAAGTGGTCTCTAGCAAGACATAATGACTACCCAAATCATATGAGGATCGATAAACGATGTAACCTTTTATACAACCATATCATGTCCCTTCTGTCACGCGATATTTTGGTCATGGATGAGGCATGGATAATGTCATCCTCCTATTCCCGACCGTTACTTTCTCGATCCCTGAGTAGTCTGACTATAGAAATGGAACTACCTTTCCATTACAGTATGGCCATACATTTCTCAGACTCACTCATCGAGGGGCCCAGTAATATCTCTCCACGAATGTGAGGGACAAATTCCATCTTGACCATTCACATTCCTCCGCATGAAAAACCACTAAGGCCGAACATAGTCTTTATGATCACTCGGTCAAAAGTGACTTTTGACTAGGTCAAAGCTGAGCGTTTTGTCATGTAGGAATCCATGATGATCTCAGGTCAAAGGGCGTATTGACATGGTTTGTATATGAGAGAAGCTTATGACGTTACCCATGCAGTTCTCTCATAGCGGGTCGGTCCAGCACCTTGTACTCTTACATGTGTTTATGACTTTGATTTATATCTCTATACATCTTCAAAGTCATACTGGTCTTATTTCATCTGTGCTCCCGTATAGATGATCGACCAGGGACATTTAGGATAATATCATGAATTATCCAAGGATGGTTATCATAGTAAACATGCAAATAATATGATAACTTAATTAATAAATTCATAAATCAATAATGTTCATAAGACAATGATTGGCCCCTAGGGCACGATTTCCAATACCCCTACCCCAACTTACCTTAGTCATTCTTCTTCCTTAGCCTCAACCTTTCTAGATGATGTCAAAAAGGGGGAGAAGAAGTGAAGAGGAAAACGAATCCTATATAGAGTCTGTTGATTGATGATTGAGTTTTTAATTTGTATTTTTGTTTAATTCATTGTAAAACATTTTGAAGTTTCAATGGAATGGTATTCATGTTATTATTCATTAATTATTGACTTATTACATTTTGTTTTGACTAAGTGATTCATTGACTTTATATATTTTTAAATCACTCAACTTAACTTCACTTGCACTTAAGTTTTGCCATCATAGAAAAGGGGGAGAATGATATATTGAATATGTCTTGATGATGTCAAAAGATAATAAAAGAATTAAGTAGATTTATGATGTGAAAAGTGTTTTTGAAGTAATGAAAATGTGTTTTTAATATAATGAAGTTTAAAAGAAAAGAAGAATGAGTTAATCAATTAGTTATTCAATTATTGATAATTAATTGATTGAATGATAGATTAATGTAAAGGTAGCAATATGTTTTACAAGAAAAAATCAATTAATCGATTAGTTAATTAATTAATGTCGAGAGCTGGCATTCTGGAAATAGTTAATGAGCCAATTAATCGATTAATTGAAATTAATGGATTAGTTAATCGATTAATTTATAGAAAATAAATTTTCTCTTGAACAAAGATATTGCTATTAATTGATTAGTTAAATGATTAATTTAAATTAATGGATTGGTTAATCGATTAATTTATAGAAAATAGATTTTCTCTTGAACAAAGATATTGCTATTAATCAATTAGTTAAATGATTAATTTATATTAATATGTTAATTGTTTGATTAATCTTTGAAGTATCAATTTTGTAAAATTCAAATATAAACCAATTAATCGATTGGTTAATCAATTAATTTTTATTAACAAATTAATTGTTCTACTCATTTGTGTTAAAATATTTCCTATTTCAAATCTTCTAGACACATTAATCGACTAAGCATTCGATTAACTGCAGAAACTTCAGAAATTTGAAATATATCTCTTTTTTAAACTACAAACTGATTTCCCATTTAATAAATTAATTCAAGTGATAACTTGCCTATGTTTTTCATTATTCTTCATAATAAATCTTTTGAGAAACTTATCATTATAAAATTACATTATATATGTTTAAATAATCCATTCAGTATGATGTTTTGTTTTCTGTTTCACATGTTGATTATAATTAATCGATTAGATAATGGATTAATATAGCATAATCTTTGAGAACAAGCAGAATCCTTAATTGACCTTAAAGTGTTTATAATTGAATTAATTTTACACTTGATTGAGCCATCAAATATGATTGAGCATGCATTATTCTACTATCATTCTAGTTTTGATTAAATCTATTCCAAGTTTAAACTAAGTTCTTCAAATCCTCAATTCATGTGTTTATATACTAACAATTAAATTTTGAAGTGTTTAAATGATTAATATCAAGAGTTCAGATTCCATAAGCTCAAGGCTAAACCTAAGATTAGACCAAGATCAAAGCCAATTGACTTTCAATAAGGACTAAAAGCCCCAACAGCTATAACAGCTAGTTCAACGGTCATATTTCTAACTAATAAAAACTCAATGGAAGAAAGCCTCAACAAAAACAATGCTCAACGGTGACAAGATCAACTATAAATAGAAGAGCATTCAAAGTTAAGAATTAGAGAAGATGACCAAGGGCAACTTCAACTATAACAACAATGAGTTATACATAGTCATGAAATCATCAGAGTTACTAAACACAAAAAGAACTAAACTCTCAGTTCCTTATGTATTATACTTTTGAGAGAGAAAAACAGTGAGCTACAATGTCTATCTGGTCACTCTTTCTGAGAGTTAGATTTATCCTCTATCATTTTCTTATCTTAGAGCCAAACTTTACAATAAGGGGATTCAAGATTGAGATTTCTCGTATTAGTTTAAGGGGGAGTGTTGCCACCAGAAGTGTGGTGGAACCTCAAGTTTGATATGGTTCTTAATTAGCTACGAAATTTAAGCTTGTAAAGGCAAACAAGGGCCCGTTGTAATCTTGGTGTATAGAGGATTGGAGAATCTCAGTGGAAAACTGAGAACTGGACGTAGGTCAAGGAAATACCGAATCAGGATAAATTCTCTATATAAATTCTTCTTCCTTAACTCTTTGATTTCTAGTAACTTATTTTCAATCAAAGCTTTACAAATTATGTTGTTTCATTCATAAGATCTTTTAAGAGTTTTCAAAAAGTTTTTAAGTCCTCGTTCGCCCAATTCACTCCTTCTTAGGTGATCTAGCCTATTTACCTAAATCTACCAAGATTCACTGAATCTTTCTTCACTAAACGAGGTTCTCCTCAACCATAAACCGTACAAGGTACATTACATTTGTTTGTTTTATCTCAGGTGCTATATATGACCAAAAGATTTTTTTTTTCTTTTTTAAACGACTAAAGTTCATTTTTTCCTGGTAAAATGCTATTGAAAAAACAGAAGCTACTGCATCAGTAAAGAAAGATGTCGCTTGTGCTAACTAACAGAGAGTTTAAAAAAAACATTAAACAAAACCAAAGCAGCCATGTGGGTGGCATGAATGAATTCTCTGAAATATTCTGCTGATGATGATAGAAAGAGAGAGAGAAGAATGTCGAAAAGTTGCCCATTATTATGAATGCACATTTCAAGTTACGGTTTGCTAAATTTGTTCCTTTACTTATTGGATTTTGCCAGAATGTAATAATCATCATTGATTATTTCTAGATGGTAATAAATAAATATAAAAGAATATATTGGTAATGTAAGAAACAAGTATGAAAATGAACTACAGGAAATGTTAAAACTGTATAAACTCCACTGCTTTTTATATTATTTTCCTGTTTGTTACTTCTATTATTTCTATGTCTATGGTTTCGTTTTGTTCCCTTTGTGACGAGATTTTTTATTTCATATTTTGATTGCTAAGGTACTTTCATTGGACTATGTATTTGACTATCAGTTGGTAAAGAAAGTATTTTATCTTTTGAAGTGTTTAAAGTGCATTCATTTGTTCGGTTAGAGAAAATTTCTATGTATTTATTTTGATTTGTATCTTTACTTTGAAGTTGTATTTTACCACTATTGCTAAGAATTTTTGCAGATACTAAGTTCATTTAAATAATGCACTTATTTTATTTTAAGTTATTTATATTCCCATCTTCTTTAGGAGATGGCTGCATAAAAATTTTCTAGTTTTAATCAGGCTTGAAAAATTATTGTTCTCGAACTTTGAAAAATTATTGTTCTCGAACTTCATATAATAGATAAAAGTTAATTAAATATTAAAGATATAGGCAATCTAACATACATAAAAGGAATAGATACCTTTTAGAATGGGCATTCAATCAATATAGAGTGACAAACTAAATACGTTGTTTTTATAAAAAAAATGATTAAAGTAACATTCAAGGTGAAAGGAGTGTTATGTTAGACTCTTTGAGAAAGGGTTCTTGGTATAAATATAAGGTGTGAGATTTGCATAGAAAAATAAGAAAATTTAATAGATTATAGAACTTCTAGTAATATGGTAGAATGATGATGAGAACCTTATAAGAATAATATGTGATACATATAAAGTTCTGTTAAAAAATTTCATGTTTTTCTTATTAATATATAATTTATCTTGTTAATTTTTTAATTAATTTTGTTAAAGTATATATTCTTGTTATTAACACTCATATTTATTTTATTAATACTATTATTCGTTTTGTGAATTTTTGTATTATTTTTATTAATTTCTTATTAATTTTATTAATTTTTTATTATTTTTATTAAAGTTTATATTTTTATTGTCAATATCTCTATTTATTTTATTAATTTTTTTATTATTTTTTTTAAAGTCCATACTTTTCTTCTTTTATTTGTGGAGTATTTTTATCTTATGGTATCATAGAGTTAATTTCAGTTTAATCCTGGATTATAGGAAGTTTCTGAATTTGTTAGGGGCTTTTTGGAATAAATTGCTACAGTGTTCATTGTATAAAAATTTCCCTTGTTTCTTTACTTGGCTTTTTTTTTTTTTAATGTTAATTTCCTCCTTCTAAAACCTAAACCCTTCGAAGTTCGAAGGCGGCAAACATCTGTGAACGGTTTTACCCCTTGTTCGTTCACTTCGTCGTCGGCGCCTTCACTTCTCCTTCTCTCTCAGGTTCTGTTTAGCTTGGAACAATGCTGCGCCGAAATATTCGCTTGAGGAGAGAGTATCTGTATAGAAAGAGTTTGGAAGGGAAAGAGCGTTTGCTTTATGAGAAGAAGCGCATGATAAGAGAAGCGCTTCAAGGTTACTTACTGCTTTTGGCATTTCTTCCTCAAAAATATTTGTTTGTGTAATTGGGTTGTTGCTAATTGTGAACGTTTATTATTTTGTTTTCCCTTTTGCAGAAGGAAAACCAATCCCCACTGAGCTTAGAAACGAGGAGGCGGCTCTTCGCCAAGAGATTGATCTCGAGGACGAAAATACAGCTGGTATGCTTCCTTCAATTTTATATTTATCTGGTTATCTTAGTAAACTATTGTGAAACGCGTTTTCATGCTCTGGGATAAGCCTGACACTAATATATAATTTCCTTCACTCATAAATCGCATGATTGTTTATAACAATTGCATGTTTACTGCCTTTTGTTTTGGGTTAATGGATCCCTTATATGCTTGTTGAAGTTAAGTCAAATTGTGTATCGACTATGGCATTCGTTGATAGGTAATGTGCAGTGTGAGTAGAATTTAGTTAGGGTAAGGCCCGCTTAAATTTGTCATCCAAATTTGTTCTTCTCCTTTGTTTTTGTTTGTACTTTTTTTTTTAATGTTGTTAGAGCACCATGGAAGGGTCTACGGCTCCACAACACAAATCTAAGCCCATATTAGCTCTTTTAATTTGGTAACTTCAGCTGACTTCTTTTTTTTTAAAAAAAAAAACTATGCTCTTCATTTCAGTAATCTAAACTTGCATGTGCACTACTCCAAATCCTTTCTTATGTTACACAATGAAATAATAGCAAAATGTCCCTCTGGCTTCAACCCAACTATTGAAAATTTGAATTAGTTAACAAGGACATTTAATATGTTATAAGAATTATTTATACAGCATTTTAACGTCTGAAGGATTAGTTCTTGTTATAATTCTCTTTACTTTAGTTTGTTCTGTTTACCTAAATTGTATATTCTAATGTGGGGTTTGTCATGGCTTGTAAATTGCTGATATTTCTCTTTTTTGTTGTCTATACTCTATGATTCAGTCCCAAGAACTCACATTGATGATGAGTATGCAAATGCTACGGAAAAGGATCCAAAAATTTTGCTAACCACTTCTAGGAATCCTAGTGCTCCTCTTACACAGTTTGTAAAGGTTGCATGCTTTAATTGTGGTCATTTTCTTAGTTAGCCAATGAAAGTTAACTTTATTTGAATATTTCATGCTTGCAGACAATTTCTGAGCTTCATTTTCTTTTTCTTTTTCTTTTTTTGTGTGTGTAGGAATTGAGTATTGTCTTCCCGAATGCACAAAGAATGAATCGTGGTGGTCAGGTTGGTACCTTCCCTTGTAAACCACTACTCTATACTCAAGTGTAGAATGAAGAGTCTTTTATTTTGAGGGGGGGGGGGGTTAGCTAATGCCCTCAGGATTCCAATTTTAGATATGGTCGGTCATTTGTGAAAATTTTATGTATACTAACATAGTCCTCACGCTTTTTGTTATTGAAGTTTATTAAGAGATAAATTTGTGGTTTACTATTAAGCACTGAAGGCAATGCATGGCTCTATAGCATATTAGCTCTTAACATCGCTTCTTTGCTCTGATTGGTCGTAACTTGTATAATTGTTTGTGGTACCTGCTTCTTTTTCCTGAACTCCTGCATCTCATTCAGCCTGATCTTTTTTATTATTTGCTGCATTGTCATCAAGAATCTAGGTATTAAAAAATGCTTAAGCTGGCAGAAAAAGGCTGAGGAATATTTTTGATATGTCTCTAACACAATTCCTCATATCAAAACTCTGATTATGTTAATGAGATATCATGGATTGAATTCCTGAATGGTGAACACATTGGCATCTAAGCCTCGTTCTGGTTCAAATGGTTCCTCTTTTGACGACAATATACCTGTCATCATATCCCTTGAACCCATTTTGCATCTCAACTTGATGTGTAGACCAACTCTCATTGCTTTGTATCCATATTCAATTAGCAGAGGCCCACCACCAGCCCATTTACTTGCTAGTATTGGAGCCAACGTAACTATGCCCATATACTTGACCAAGAGCACACCTTTTCAGTTTCAGGTTCAATGTTAAGGCCTTTTGATATTTATCTCTTTCCTTCCAACATTAAACCCATGGGCCATCTGTCCCACTACCTCCACTTGTCCAGCCCGCTATGAAGTCAGCTAATGAGGATTTGGTCTTGTTAAATGCAGCCATTGATATTATCCCTTCTCTTCTTTTCAGGTTATCTCTGAGATTATAGAAACATGCCGTGCACATGACTTCACAGATGTTATCTTGGTTCATGAACATCGTGGTGTGCCAGATGGTTTAATTATTAGCCACCTACCATTTGGTCCAAGTGCATATTTTGGGTTACTCAACGTTGTAAGTTTTTGGTCTTTTGATATTTGTTATTTATTTTAAGAAGAAATGTGGTAATTAATTGCTTTCTTATAGGTCACAAGGCACGACATTAAAGATAAGAAAGCAGTTGGCACCATTCCTGAGGCCTATCCACATTTGATTCTTGATAATTTCTCAACTAAGGTAATAGCACTATGCATGTAATAGTATATTTCACTTATAAATCTAATCAAAATATCAGTTGTCTGGGTTGTGGTCTGTTAGTTGCTTCCCTATTAGCTCCTACACTGGCAAGCCTTACATACTGTGGCATCTTAATGCCTGCAGGTCCTACACACCATCATGTTCTGATATGTTATCAAGGAAAAGGACAAAAATCTTAGTAGTAATTGTCATGTGAGATTAACTGATGAAGGATGATGTGCTAAAAATTGACTTGAACATTCTGAAAAGTTGAAGGATATGCTACATGAATGTTTTAATTCAAGTTGCCATTTCATTAATGTCTGATAATAATAAAAATACAGATCCATTTGCATCACCCTTTTGTTTTTAGCTTTTTTGTATTGACCGTTTCTTCTGCCAACTTTTGTGATTGTATTGTCTGTACCCTTTGAACAATCACTCGCTGCATAATGCTTATTTATGTGAAATTACTTATGTTTGGAATTATAAATTGGTATCTTCAGCTAGGGCAAAGGACAGCAAACATTCTGAAGCATCTCTTTCCAGTGCCAAAGCCAGATACAAAGCGTATTATTACCTTTTCCAATCAGTCTGATTATATCTCATTCAGGTTGGTTTAACATTTCTTGCTATGGATGATGATGTTTAGCTATTGTTTAATCAATTTTAATCAATACAACCTCTATATTGCACCGCAATAATGATAACCCTCTGTGCCCCCTCATTGACTGAAGTTTTAACAGACCTTTTGATACGGCAAAATGGATACCCTGCAGTAATCCTCCTGAAGGCATGGGATGCAGTGTCCATTTTTGGACGAATGTACATGTAAATAAGCAGGAATTACCTTTATATTTAAGTTGTAGATGCATACTTATCAGAATTTGCTTCCAGTATGTATCTGTGATCATTCCCATGCCACGTGAATTTTTAAGTGAAGTCACTGACAAATGGTAGTACAAGGTGTAGATGTCTCATTGGGTTTCTGCGGTATTTTCTTCATTCACTAATGATTAACCTTTGTGGACTGGAGTTTGTTTCCTTGTTTCGTGAAATTATCAGGGTCTTTAACCCTTCATATGCATAAATATATATATATATATATATATATAATATCATTAATAAATATTACATACAGGCATCATATATATGAAAAGCATGGGGGACCTAAATCTGTTGATTTGAAGGAAATTGGACCTAGATTTGAGTTGCGGCTTTATCAGGTTTGACCTCTCTCGAGATTGTTCTGCAATTAAGATTATTCTCAAGAAATTAAATTTTCCAGCGGTCATTCAAGTAATTTTTGACTCATGGACATTGTAGCATCTTGGATGATTTTTCCCCACTTCGAATCAAGCAGTATTTTTAATGATTTCATTTTTGCTTATTGCATACCACCAAGATATTATTTCATTGAATCTTCGGCATCAACCTATATAATAGGGTCATAAAATTAAATCTTATGCAGATGAAACTTCGGCAGTATGTTTATTGAAACCTGTATATCCTTGTGCTTTCTATCATTAGCTGCACTGCATAAATTACAATATTTGGATTTCCTCATCTATGATCCTTATTGAAACTTGTGATGGTAGGTAGATATAATTGTATCGAGTTGTACGATGATGTTATTATAATAAATAAAAGTAGTTAGTTAAGGTTTTCGAGTAGTTAGGAGTGATGACCGTTAGCAGCTAGTGACTATAAATAGATGGGATTAAGGACTAATTTTAATAGGCTTTTGGTTAGTGGAAATGTGGTTCCATATTTATAATTCTCCCTCCTTCTGTCTCTCATCTCTCTTCTCTTCTTTCTTTCCTCTCCATATATCTTTTATACACCACATGATTAGCAAGTTACTAATGTTCTTTCAAATTGTTTTGCAGATAAAGTTGGGAACAGTTGATCAGGATACAGCTCAAACTGAATTTGTCATTAGACCCTACATGAACACAGCCAAAAAGAGAAAGTTTCTTGGCGAATGATAAAATTTTGGATATTTTACAATAGTAATATAGTGTAGCATGGAAGAGAATGATACAAAAAATGAGAATGTGTGAGATTCGTTTATTCTTTTTAACACATTCTCTTTTCTTTTGCCTTGCTACATTAACATTATATGTAGTTGATTATTTATTACCCAGAATTTATACTTCATTATCATCGTATTTTTTCCTTGATAGCATCTTGAATTTTTAACTTAATGTTTTATGATTGAAAAGTGTGTAGGCTTATTAGTAATTGTATTCTACCATAAATGACGTAGAATATAAGGTAATATTAATGTTATAGATATCAACTCCAAAGTTCATGTTGGCAATCTTATCATGTAATGCCAGATGTTATTTGAAGCGTCCATTCACTTATTTGTCTCTCTCATGGCGTTTAAATTTATTTTGCAAGGCCAGAAAAATGCATTTACATATATTTTATGGATTTTATTAAATTATGGAGAATATTTCAAATGCAAGAATATATGGATTTGGGGTAAGAACTTTGTTCTGAACACAAATGTTTTTCCCCTTCTGATCACATTAAGAAGATTGAACTTTTACCCATCCCTTACCTCATCTTTATTAGCTAAGGTTGGAAATTTAATTCATAACAATATGTTTTATGAGAGAGGAGCTTTTTGGGTGGGGGGATGGTAACGCTTTATTTCTTTTTCCTAAAAATTTTGGAACTCTTTTATCTATGTGCTATATACAATAAATAAATAAATGATACATTGCGGAAAGTATTTACTAAAATCCTATAGAAGGTTTTTTTTAATAAATAAATTTTACAGTGAGTTTTGATATTGAATTGCAGGTATTTTAGAGAAGAACCAAAGATTAACATAAACAGAAAAGAGATCACAGGATAAAGAGAAACAAATTAAGGATGGTAGCCTCTGTGCACTTTCGTCGTGACCAAAGTGTCCACAAATCGCGACCTCACTTCTTCTGGAAAATTTTCCTGCGTTCACAGGTCGCGACAAAAAATAAGATCTGGTCACGACCAAAGAAGAGGATCAATAAAGCTACGCGTTTTTTATTAGGTCATTTTGGCTTTAAAAGGAGAGGGAGGCCGCAGACGCAAGGGGAAGGTGTTGGAAAATGTGCCCTAGGGGCCAATCATTGTCTTATGAATATTATTGATTTATGAATTTATTAATTGTGTTATCATATTATTTGCATGTTTATTGTGATGACCATCCTTGGATAATTCATGATCTTATCTTAAATGTCCCTAGTCGGTCATCTATATGGGAGCAGAGATGAAATAAGGCTAGTATGACTTTGAAGATGTATAGAGATATAAATCAAAGACATAGGCACATGTAATAGTACAAGGTGTTGGACTGACCCGCTATGAGAGAGCTGCATGGGTTACGTCATAAGCTTCTCTCATATACAAACCATGTCACTATGCCCTTTGACCTGAGATCATCATGGATTCCTACATGACAAACGCTCAGCTTTGACCTAGTCAAAAGTCACTTTTGACCGATTGATCATAAAGACTATGTTCGGGCTTAGTGGTTTTTCATGCGGAGAAATGTGAATGGTCAAGATGGAATTTGTCCCTCACATTCGTAGAGAGATATTACTGGGCCTTTCAATGAGTGAGTCTGAGAAATGTATAGCTATACTGTAATGGAAAGGTAGTTCCATTTCTATAGTTAGACTACTCAGGGATCGAGAAAGTAACGATCAGGAATAGGAGGATGACATTATCCATGCCTCATCCATGACCAAAATATCGCGTGACAGAAGGGACATGATATGGTTGTATAAAAGGTTACATCGTTTATCGATCTTCATATGATTTAGGTAGTCGTTATGTCTTGCTAGAGACCGCTTGCGACTTGTGGGCCAGTATAGCAAATGGCCCACTGCCAACTTCATATGGGCCTACAGGGTCGCACACAAAATAGCCCAACACGAGCTATGATGTCCAGATTCATTGAATCTAAGACGTGTCCAGATTCAATGAATGATCCAAGGTTGATGTATATATTTATTTATATTTATATTCGTATATATATATAAATTCGTATATATACATTATATATAAGGAATATATAGGATTTAATTTATAAGGATAAATTAAATCTCTATCATGTTTGAATTTGAAATTCAAATTGATAGGATATCTCATGTAAGAGATATTTACAAGATTTAATTTATAAGGATAAATTAAATGTCTATCACGTTTGAATTTGAAATTCAAATTGATAGAATATCTCATATAAGAGATATTTATAAGATTTAATTTATAAGGATAAATTAAATCTCTATCATGTTTCAATTTGAAATTCAAATTGACATGATATCTCAAATTTGATTTATGAGAATAAATCAAATATAATCTCGTCTTATCTTTATTTTAAATTAAATAAATAGGTGAATTAAATCTGTGGAACGGATTTAATATAAACATTATTTATTTAATTAGTTTCTTATCAAATCATACAATATATGATATTGTATTAATTTCAGAATTAATATAGATTAATTCCAAAATCCAATTCGGTTGAGAAAAATGCAGAGCATCCTATATATCTGATTTTAGGAGCTACGTTTTTGAACAACACACATAACACAAAAGGTCGAAGGGAATCTGCAAAAGGTTTGCAGATAAGAAACTGCTAAAGTAGAGACAGAGAGGACGAATTGTTGAGAGAGCCTTGGAGGGACAGGAGACGCTAGCACGTCATTTGTGGTTGGAACGCTGTTCGTGTGGATACCAGTAGAGGAAGTCGACCTGAGGCGTCAACTTCTTACGATCGGAAAGAGAGCACGAGTGACGGAGAGAAGCTGTGGACATCTTCTTGCGATCAGAAAGAGATCACCAGTCGCGGAGAGAAGCTGTGGAAGTCACTGAGAAACACTGAGGGTAATGCTTCTTCCCACTTGACTTAAACACATACGGTAGATCCTGGCAAGGAATAGAATTTTTTTTAATTAATTTCCGCTGTATTTCTTCCAATTCCTTTCAGTGGTATCAGAGCCACGCCGTTTTGTGTTTAAGTTAAGTTTGATTGTTGATTAATATGATATGTGTTAGTCGTAGCCATTCATATAATATGCGTTTTATGTATGACATATAAGAAATCCGTGTTATGTATGACATAAAAGGAATCTAAAAGGGAATTGAAATCGGTGGTGATGCGTTTTGATTTGATCAATTAACATAGATGGGGTCTAAGAAAACTGAATGCAGATTCATGATTATTTATGAAACAATTTTTTTTTCTCGGGGCGCTGCCCCAGACCCCACCCACTATCCAGCTAGCGGGACCGCCGTGGCTACCTGTTCGTAGCGCAACACAATCGTAACACATGTTATTTTGTGAATGTTTTAGATTTGAAACATTAATTGCCCTTCAATTAGATCTGAATATTGGTTATTGAATGTTTGGTTATGGTGAACAATATGGCTCTAGATTGCAAGTGTTGTAATTTTTAAATACGGCCTGCGTGTCGTGCCTTCCTCTATATACTCTCAATGTACCTTCTCTTCTCATCTCACTCCCCTCGAATGTTAAAAGAGGTTTCTATATGTAATTTCCCTTTTCTTACTAGAGAGCTCCCCTCAATGTGGGATGCTTGATGCTAGCCACCATGGTCTCAGAGCTCCAAAGAGATCTGGAACACATGGAGGCTTATGAGATGATTGTGCATCTCAAGGAAATGTTCCAGCAATAGGCAAGGCAAGAGAGGTATGAGACCACTAAGGCCTTACATTCTTGCAAGATGGCTGAAGGTGCATCAGTCAGTACTCATGTCTGAAAGATGAAGGGGTACATTGATCACCTTGAGAGGCTTGGATTTCCCATGAGCCAGGAGTTAGCTACCGATTTGATCTTAAACTCACTCCCAGAAAGTTATGACCAGTTTGTCATGAACTATAACATGAACAACATGGAGAAATCTATTTCTGAACTGCATGAGATGCTTAAAACTGCTGAGCCGAGTCTTAAGAAGAAGCCCAGTGCTGTTTTGATGGTTCAGAAAGGAAAGGGTATGAAAAAGAAAGGCAAAGGCAAGGGGAAGGGTCATCGCTCATCAGGTAAGACCAAAGAGTCAGGCAAGCCCGAAACCAAGTCTGCACCAAAGAAGGAAAAGCCTCCGAAGGAAGGAGTCTGCTTCTTCTGCAATGAACCTGGTCATTAGAAAAGGAATTGCAAACTCTACCTCGATGATCTGAAAAAGAACAAGAAGGATAGCGGGGCTATCGCTTTAGGTATTTATGTTATAGACATTCATCTTTCTACTTCCACTTCATGGGTATTAGATACTGCATGTGGTTCTCACATTTGTATAAATGTGCAGGGACTAAAGGACAGTAGGAAGCTGAAAAAGGGCGAGGTTGACCTACGAGTTGGAAATAGAGCAAGGGTTGCTGCGTTAGCTGTAGGCACTTATGAATTAGTTCTGCCCACTGGGCTTTTGTTAGTTTTGAACAATTGCTATTATGTTCCTGCTTTAAGTAGTAACATTGTTTCACTTTCTTATTTGGATAAGGAAGGTTTCACTTCCATTGCTGGGAATAGTAGTTGTTCTATTTATCGTTATGATATTTTCTATGCTCATGGTTATTTTCATGTTGATCATTACATATTAAATTTGGAACAACCCAATCATGGAAATATCTATAACATAACCGCCAAAAGGGTCAAACCAAACGATTTGAATCCGACATACCTCTGGCACTGTCGTCTGGGCCACATAAATAAGAAACGCATTTCCAAACTCCATCAAGATGGATTTCTAAACTCATTTGATTTTGAATCATATGACACTTGCGAGTCTTACTTGTTAGGAAAGATGACAAAGTCACCATTCACTGGGCACAGTGAGAGGGTCACTGATTTATTGGGCCTTATACATACAGATGTGTGTGGACCGATGAACACAAATTCCAGAGAAGGTTATTCGTACTTTATAACATTCATAAATGATTTCAGCAGATATGGGTACATCTATCTGATGAAACATAAATTTGAATCTTTTGAAAAGTTCAAGATATTTCAAAATGAAGTACAAAACCAGCTTGGCAAAACAATTAAAGCACTTCGATCTGATCGGGGTGGTGAATATTTGAGCCAAGAGTTCATATATTATCTCAGGAGTTGTGGGATAGTCTCACAATTGACTCCTCCATGGACACCACAATGGAATGGCGTTTCTGAACGGAGGAATCGAACACTATTAGATATGGTTCGATCCATGATGAGTCGAATAGATCTTCCGCCTTCCTTTTGGGGCCATGCCCTAGAGACAGCTGCGTTCACACTAAATCATGTTCCATCTAAGGCAATTGAAAAGACTCCGTATGATATATGGACTGGGAGGACGCCTAGTTTGTCTTTCCTCAAGATTTGGGGATGCGAGGTCTATGTTAAGCAACAAGCCTCAGACAAATTAGCATCCAAATCCTCAAAGTGCCTTTTTGTGGGATATCCTAAGGAAACCAAGGGATATTACGTCTACAACCCTGCTGATAACAAAGTGTTTGTTGTCAGAAATGGTATCTTTCTCGAATGAGAATTTATCTCTAAAAGAACCAGTAGGAGTAAGGTACACCTCAAAGAAGTTCGAGAGCCACAAGACACCACAGAACTACAGACGGAAAATAGAGAAGACTCACAACAAGTTGTTGAGACTCCTCAAGTCACGCTAGGTCCACGGAAGTCTAATAGGACAAGACTTCAGCTCAGAGATATGGGTTTCTAATTTCTGACAGTCGTGATATGTTGCTCATTGAGCATAATGAGCCAACTACCTATCGAGAAGCTATAGTGGGACCAAACTCTGAAAAGTGGCTTAATGCCATGAAGTCTGAAATGCAATCCATGTACAACAATAAGGTTTGGACCTTAGTCGACCCACCTGAAGGTGTAAAAACCGTCGGGTGCAAGTGGGTTTTGAAGGAGAAAACTGACATGGATGGCAATGTAAATGTCTTTAAGGCACGACTGGTTGCAAAAGGATTTACTCAAACTCATGGTGTGGACTATGATGAGACCTTTTCCCCAGTTGTAATGGCCAAATCAATTAGAATCCTCTTTGCCATAGCAGCATATTATGACTATGAAATATGGCAGATGGACGTCAAGACAGCCTTCCTTAATGGAAAGCTCCTTGAGGATGTGTACATGACACAACCTGAAGGGTTTGTGCGTTCCGAGGACTCTGGTAAAGTGTGCAAGCTTCAAAGGTCCATTTATGGACTGAAGCAAGCCTCTCGGAGTTGGAATCATCGTTTTGATGAAGTAGTCAAAGAGTTTGGATTTCTTCAAAACATTGATGAACCTTGTGTGTACAAGAAGGTTAGTGGGAGCACAGTTGTGTTTTTGGTACTCTATGTCGATGACATCCTACTTATTGGGAATGACATTCCTACCTTACAGATTGTCAAGTCTTGGTTAGGAAAGTCTTTCTCGATGAAAGACTTGGGTGAAGCCACCTACATCCTAGGAATCAGGATCTATAGAGATAGATCTAAAAGACTTCTAGGACTCAGTTAGAGTACATACATAGACAAAATACTGTATAGGTTCAGTATGCACGAATCAAAGAGGGGTTTCATACCCATGTCTCATGGTAGTCACCTCAGCAAAGATCTGTGTCCTAGTACATCATATGCCTCGGCCATAGGATCTATCATATACGCTATGTTATGTACTCGACCGGATGTCTCGTTTGCCTTAAGTATGACTAGCAGATATCAATAGGACCCTGGTGAGGGCCATTGGACTGCTGTCAAGAATATCCTTAAGTACTTAAGAAGGACTAAGGACTTATTCTTGGTCTATAGTGGATTAGATGACGAACTCTGTGTAACTGGTTACACAGACGCGAGTTTCCAAACTGACTAGGATGACCAAAAATCGCAGTCTGGATATATATTCCTCCTCGATAATGGAGCAGTAAGCTGGAAGAGCTCTAAGAAGGGCACTGTAGCAGATTCTGCAATGAAAGCTGAGTATATAGCAGCATCTGATACAACTAAGGAAGCCGTTTGGATCAGGAAGTTCATCACGAAACTAGGGTGATACCTACCATCTCAGATCCAATAACTTTGCTCTGTGACAATAGTGGTGCCATTGCACAGGCCAAAGAGCCTAGGTCACATCAAAGGACCAAGCATATACTCAGGCGATTTCATCTCATCAGAGAAATCAACGATAGAGGTGATATAAAAATATGCAAAATAGCAGGAGAAGACAATGTTGCCGATCCTCTAACAAAGCTGCTTGTGCAAGTAAAGCATGAGCGTCATGTTAGGTCAATGAGAATTAGTCAAATTAATGATTGTACCTAGTGCAAGTGGGAGGTTATTGGAAAATGTGCCCTAGGGGCCAATCATTGTCTTATGAACATTATTGATTTATGAATTTATTAATTGTGTTATCATATTATTTGCATGTTTATTGTGATGACCATCCTTGGATAATTCATGATCTTATCCTAAATGTCCCTAGTCGGTCATCTACGTGGGAGCAAAGATGAAATAAGGCCAGTATGACTTTGAAGATGTATAGAGATATAAATCAAAGTCATAGGCACATGTAAGAGTACAAGGTGTTAGACTGACCCGCTATGAGAGAGCTGCATGGGTTACGTCATAAGCTTCTCTCATATACAAACCATGTCACTATGCCCTTTGACCTGAGATCATCATGGATTCCTACATGACAAACGCTCAGCTTTGACCTAGTCAAAAGTCACTTTTGACTGAGTGATCATAAAGACTATGTTCGGGCTTAGTGGTTTTTCATGCGGAGAAATGTGAATGGTCTAGATGGAATTTGTCCCTCACATTCGTAGAGAGATATTACTAGGCCTCTCGATGAGTGAGTCTGAGAAATGTATGGCCATACTATAATGGAAAGGTAGTTCCATTTCTATAGTCAGACTACTCAAGGATCGAGAAAGTAACGGTCAGGAATAGGAGGATGACATTATCCATGCCTCATCCATGACCAAAATATCGCGTGACAGAAGGAACATGATATGGTTGTATAAAAGGTTACATCGTTTATCGATCCTCATATGATTTGTGTAGTCGTTATGTCTTGCTAGAGACCGCTTGCGACTTGTGGGCCAGTATAGCAAATGGCCCACTGCCAACTTCATATGGGCCTACAGGGTCGCACACAAAATAGCCCAACACGAGTTATGATGTCCAGATTCATTGAATCTAAGACGTGTCCAGATTCAATGAATGATCCAAGGTTAATGTATATATTTATTTATATTTATATTTGTATATATATAAATTCGTATATATACATTATATATAAGGAATATATAGGATTTAATTTATAAGGATAAATTAAATCTCTATCATGTTTGAATTTGAAATTCAAATTGATAGGATATCTCATGTAAGAGATATTTACAAGATTTAATTTATAAGGATAAATTAAATCTCTATCACGTTTGAATTTGAAATTCAAATTGATAGAATATCTCATATAAGAGATATTTATAATATTTAATTTATAAGGACAAATTAAATCTCTATCACGTTTGAATTTGAAATTCAAATTGACTTGATATCTCAAATTTAATTTATGAGAATAAATCAAATATAGTCCCGTCTTATCTTTATTTTAAATTAAATAAATAGGTGAATTAAATCTGTGGGACGAATTTAATATAAATATTATTTATTTAATTAGTTTCTTATCAAATCATACAATATATGATATTGTACTAATTTTGGAATTAATATAGATTAATTCCAAAATCTAATTCGGTTGAGAAAAACGCAGAGCATCCTATATATCTGATTTTAGGAGCTACGTTTTTGAACAACACACATAACACAAAAGGCCGAAGGGAATCTACAAAAGGTTTGCAGATAAAAAACTGTAGAAGTAGAGACGGAGAGGAGGAATTGTTGAGAGAGCCTTGGAGGGACAGGAGACGCTAGCACGTCGTTTGTGGTTGGAATGTTGTTCATGTGGTTACCAGTTGAGGAAGCCGACTTGAGGCGTCGAGTTCTTGCGATCGGACAGAGAGCACGAGCCACGGAGAGAAGCTGTGGACATCTTCTTGCGATCGAAAAGAGATCACCAGCCGCGGAGAGAAGCTGTGGAAGTCGCTGAGAAACACTGAGGGTAATGCTTCTTCTCACTTGACTTAAACACATACGGTAGATCCTGGCAAGGAATGAAAAAAAAATTTTAATTAATTTCCGCTGCATGTCTTCCAATTCCTTTCAGAGGGGAGGCTGGTTTTTACCTGATACGTCTAAGAAGTAGTTCTCGAACATTATCTCCACACTCTATCCACATATTTTCCATCATTCATCTTTCCATAACCGTTTTTCTACTTTTTTCATGGCATCATATATGATCAGCGATTACGGCACAACAGGAGTCACGAGAGGCTAAATCTTTAATCTCTTGGTGATGGATCACATATCTTGAGCTCATGGACTACACTGCACTGGGGATTTTTTTGTTTTAATCTCACTTTTTTCATATTTTGGAATTCCTAGATCTAGGGTTTTCATTGAATGAGTAGGGATTAAATATTGATAAATTATTCTAAGATTAGATTTTGTAATTGAATTTTGATGATTTGAATGTTGATTTTAATATGAATATTTCAATTTTGATTTCTGAATAATTGTACTTTTATCAACAATCATTGCTAACTGATTCGATTGCTTGAAATCTATGGTTATCGATCGATGATCTTTTAAGGGCCTTTTTATCATCTAATTTAATTACACGTTAAGTGATTTTTAACAGCGCATTAGTAATTTTTGAACTAGTTTTGATCAAAGGAGTTTAAGGAATATTAATGTTCTGGACTCAATCGATCCATTGAGGTTTTATTTAAAACTTGGTGATTTTAAAATTCCCATATCATATTAAGAGCAAGGATAGATAGGTTTCCATCATTAAGAGTTTTTCTCAACATATTTCTTTCACAATCCACTCATTTTCCATCTTAATTAAAAGTACAAAAATATTTACTTTTCTGCACCCTTATTTTATTGCATCAAAAATCAATCTAACCCAAAAACCCATTTTACTTTCACTCAGGTTTTCAATACTTTTGTCACCAATTTGCTAAGATTCCAATAAAAAGAGCTCCTTGAGAAGAACGATAATGTTGTGCCTTATACTGCATTAATAGGGTGCAATTATATTATTTTGATGAACCGGATGACGACAATCCGTGCTGAATCAATGGCTCCGTTGCTAGGGAGCCAATTAATTGGTTCATTAGCAATTGATTGTTAATTTCATTAGTTACCTGAGTCATTTTTTGTTTGAGTTTCAGTTTTTGTTGTTTTCATTGCATAACATTATGCATTTTTCAAGTTTTTGCAAATGAGCTCTCTGCACCTTTTATCGCAACCAAACATAATTGTGTTGCAATCGTATTGCTTTTCTATGGTGCTTGATTAGTTTCTATGAACTCTAGTTGCGATAGTAACAACCTCTAGTCAAGACTATTTTTGGAAAATTTACTCTCTATGATTGTTGATCGCGACCATAAAACATTTTAGTAGAGAAGCTGAATCAAATCTTTAGAACTTTTACTCTCTGTGTAATTGGGTCGCGACCTAAAGACCCTTGTGTGGCGACCAGTTGAATTTTTCTGCTGTGAAACTTCTGTGTCAGATTATGATTGTTTGCCTGATTGTTCTTGATTGTTCTTGTATTACATGCGTAGAAGAACTAAACTATTAGTGCCTTTTGAACCTAAAATTGAGAGACAACTTAGAAAACTAACGGGCTTGATAGGCATAATAGACAAGGAGAAAATGAAATACTAATGAATGTCGAAGATAATAGAAGTATGAGAGCAATAAATCATTCGCATGTGAATTATGATCCTTATGGTTTTTACACTAAAGAGGCCAATTTTGAAATTAAAGGAGCTTTGATTGCAGCCTTACCTAAATTTCATGGTTGTCCAATTAGCCTTACCTAAGACAACTCGGATGAATAAGGAAATTATAAACATTCTGCAACAGAATGGAGAGTCATTACATGAATATTGGACAAGATTTATTAATTTGTTGGCTCGATGTCCACACCACAACATGACAAAGGCTAATCTAGTAGACATTTTGTTTGATGATCTACTCATCATGCATACTAATATGTGCTCGTGAGGTGTCAAGTAGGACAGTTTATAAAGTACAACATATAGAAAATAACATATCATCATATTATAATCAAATGGATAAACCACCCAAGTTTCTCCCATCAATCCAATCGAACCGCCTTATTTCCGCCGACCAAATCCATGGGCTAGTGATAACTACCATATGACTGGCCACCCAAAAAGCTAACTGGTCAAGTGACATAAATCGGCCAAAATCTACAGAGTACGTTGTCATATCTTGATTTTTTCTTATCTATATAATACTGATAGTGGAAAGAGGTTTGGAAAGGATTATGATGAAGATCAGAAGAAATGATAAAGGTTAAATAAGTCTTGAAGGAAGAAAGGAACCTAAACAAAAATTGAAAAAGTTCAAAGGCCAAAATTTAAAGTAGAAACAAGATTTGGGCCAAAAGTGGTAATTTTTAAAAGTTAAGGGATTTAAGTGTAATTAAGTAAAAAGTTCAAGGGCAAAATTGTAATTATAGAAAAAATCAGCCCGAAAAGGGTTAGAACTGTCCAGAAGTATTTCAGTCCCATATTCCATCAATAAATAGAGGAAGGTATGCTGGATAATCTGACATGATACAAAATTTTGTTAGGGCTCCAAATAGTATATATTTATCTGATAGTCTAAAAGTTATCTAAAATTTTATCAGATTTCATGGACTTCAGATATAAGTGGGCAAATTACAGGAAAGTGTGCCCTATAGTGTCAAATGTCCTGGATCTGACAGAACTCCAGAAGAAGTTATGTATAAAAAGTTATTCACATATTAGTAAATTTTGACGGGAGCTTGATAACACCAGTGATCCGATAATAGAATTTATTGGTATGTAAGCCTAGATAGAATAAGATCAGATGACCTTATATATAGGCCCATGATGATGCCAAGAAGGGCCCAAAACCAGGGTACCAGTCTATCAGTAGAAGGGGCTAGTGTCCAAGAAAAGTATGAAATTATGAAAATGCCCCTGGATGCCTAGATTGTACTAAAGATGGATGGAGGACATTTTGGTCATTTAGGATAGTATAAAAATGTGGCACATGGAATAAATATGATTAGTTGAGCCAGTATATGCCCTGAGGCAGTACAATGAGGGGTGAAATGACAATTATGTCCTTAGGGTTAGTAGAGTGTAAGAAAGGACACTAAAGGCATTTATGTCATTTTTTAAGGGATAAGTAATTAAGTATTGACCAAGTACAAGTATGTTAAGGGTATGAAAAGCCTAGACATTGATTTCTAAGACAGAATACATATCCTGGTATATTATAAAAAATTCAGAATAGAAAACAGTCAGGTTGTTGTGAAACTGCTTCGATCGATACCAGATTGGACTGAAATTTTTTCAAAAGCTTCCTTACACTATGAGCACGCCACCTACCCCCATGAGGTGTCCCATGAGCTGTCCCACATGATTTCATAATTATTCTTTTATGAAAAAGTAAAATTTGAGATTAAATGTGGGCCTTTAGATCAAATAGTAACAAAATCAATCTTGGCTATTCATTTTTCATGGATTTTGGCTATAAATACCCACTCATTCTACCCAAACGTGGCCTTGTGATACCTTAGGGAAACTCTTGCAAAATGTAAACTCAAGCCAAGATAAAGAAGATTCAAGGTTCCCAAGTTCAAGCAAGTTAGAGATTAAAGGTAAGCAATCTCTCTCATGGGGAAAAATTGATTTTTCTCTAAGGGGAGGTGCTGCCCAAAAACCATAGATGAAAGGGAAAGAAGAAATTAAAGTTAGAAGCTTATGATTGAAGCTTAAACAAACTAGTTAAGTGATTACTTGTTGAATCAAGTTGATATTCTTGACTTTGCCATGGTGTTCCCTGTTTGGTATGCACTGTTCATGAGGGAAGGAAATGGAATTTCAATGATTTAATGCTTCCATTGAGTTTATATGATGATTTTGTGTAGGATTGGAAAGGTTTTGAACCCTGGAAACATTAAAATCTCAAGGTTGTAGTCTTTGAGATTCCTTATAGTTACTGTTCACTCACATGAACAATGATTGGAATTTCATCATTTTGATGGTTCCAATGGTTTTAAAATGAAAGTTTGTGTGGGGTAAAGTGGAGAAACAAGTATGGGAAGCATTAGAATAAAAATGAGAATTTTTGAAAGAATTGTATGCTTATGTTCAATTCTGTACAGCAGGCCATGAAGGTGCTGGAATTTCATGATTCTAAGCTCATACATGGATTAAAAAGATGAAATTTTGTAGGGTAAAGTCAAGACATCAAATGGTTCAAGAGCCAAGTGGATTAGTAAAGATTAAAGAAAGTTATGACAATAAAGAGTGTAACAAAGTTAGTCTTGAACATGGTTGGAGTTCATGAGTCCTAAAGAGTTATGTGATGAATATGAATGTGTTTAGGACCTTGAAACATCCAAGAACATGTTGGAAAATGATTGACATAAAGGCTTCATGGTTGGAAAGCTAGGGAGCAAATGTTAAAGATCAAGAGGAAAGCTTAAATGCAAGGTAGTAAACTTATCTCTTTATTTGCTTGATGTGGTATGCTTATGTGTTGACATGTATATGTTATTTGAATGATGTTGTGACATGATAAATGGTGTTGAATGTATTTTGAATGACATGTTTTCATGGCCATGCATTTTATGTAAAAGTATATAGCATAATGGCATGTCACTAATCAAAGAAAGTTTAATGAAATTACATATCATGCATTAGCATCCATCTTGCATATTTAAGTGGTAATGTTTGTTACTGAAATTCCCTAGAATCTCACTCTCCCATAACCAACCAATTTAGGTCAAGCGTGATGGATAATGTATGCATGGAGAAGAGCTAAAGCATGGAAGAAGAAAAGTGAAGTATTTAAGATGTTAGCATATGTTATACACTTTCCATGTATGTCAAAGCCATGTAAAGCATCAATTTATGAGATGAGATTGTATAACCCCATGATGTATATGAATTCATAAAAATCAAAAGAGATGATTTAGGTTTGCTAGAATAATTATTGAAAGTGAAAGAAAGGAATTTGAAAGGGTAAAACGTAGGTCCTAAAGTAGTTTTGTTGTGGCTTCAGTTTGACCGAGCAAATGAAGGAATTATTTCACGAAATTTTATGAGAATGTATTAAACATCCAGAGCTTTAAGTTCATAGGTAGAACATTTCATTTGGATGTATATATTAAGAAAAATGAATTTCCAAAGTAAGGGACCAGAATCTATTCTAGAGTTTTTGACCAAATAAACAGTAAATTCAACGAATAAACTGTATCAATTGGCTAATCATTTGGTCTGGAAATTATTTTTCCCTTAAATTTCAAGATGTTATCTTAGTGCAAATTTTTGAACCACTTGATTTTGAGTTTTCTAGAATTATTTATGATTTTTTGAAGTTTGTTGCGTAATCTGAAATACCATATGAACAGTAACCCGAGAAAGAGTAAAATTCCAGATTTGGTTAATGGACTGAATGGTTCCAAATACTACTGAATGGTTTCTAAGACGTATGAAAGTAAGGATGTTACATTTTGGTATCAGAGCAAAAGTTTCTGGCATGATATAAGATATTTCCCAGACCCTAACCTTAAAAAGTAAGTGTTTTGTTAAGTTAGGATATTTATTGGGATAATTAGCATTGCTTAATGAAGCAAATATTGTAGAAATAGATATGGGATTTCATAAAGTTAAATCAGAGGCTTCAGTTAATAAGGGAGACCCCCATTCTGTAGTGATATATGAAGATGATATACATCCAGACTTTGATCCTTCAGACAATGAGGAAAGTTTAGGGGATCAGTCAGGAAAGTCTATAGTGGAATGTCCCTTAGATGTTTCTATGGACTCAAACCTACAGTCTAGAGGTCACGTAGAGATACAGCCTGAAGCCTAGTATACCCTAGATAATGCTGAGTCTAGTGACTCTACACAGTATGAGTTTGTTGGAGTGCCATCTAACCCTGATGTAAGTTCTATTCCTCCAATGAGAGGACAAATTACGACTGAGGAAGCTGAGTACTGGTACTGGATTATGGGTAGACCAGATATCATTCCTCCTCCACTAGAGTTTGAGGACATAATTATTATGAGTAATAGATGACAGTCCCCTAATTCAGATATCCAGTCAGAGTTTATGATAGTTCTTGTCCATTCCCAAAGTCTAAAAATATGTGACTTTATAGAGAAAGATTAGTAGGATGTTCCTGGTCCTAGTCAACCCCAGTATTCTTTGTTAAAGACAAATAGTGTTGACCATATTGATCTGAAGAAAGCTACGGAGAGTGAATTACTCAGTCTAGGTCAAGGGATGGACAGAAGTAGAGATTAAGAACAGTTAGTTTATCTACAGTTCCTCAATACCGTAGCAAGGATAATGAACAGACATACAGTAGAGGGCATTACCTAATATACTCCAGAGGACATAATGAGTCTTAATTGACTTTGAAGATGCTGACCTCACTGAAGGTTATCAGTTAGAGGTTTAGTATAGAGGGCAGGCAAGCTAAATAGTATAAAGCACTAAGATATAGAAGATCAGTTTACGAAGAGGTTTAGAAGTAGATCCTCCGTATGATCATCAGGAGTTGATCTATATTACGAAAGACTTGCCTAGAAAGGAGCCTAACGCATGGCTTAATGTTAAAGATGTGATGGCTAATAGACAGAAAGTTAATGTTCCCAAACAGAGGGATTCCATCACAAAGAGATGGTTACTTAATGCTTTGACCTAGAGAACAGAAATAGTAATACTATGTAATGGATGAGATCAAAGTGACTTAAATTAGTCAGGATCTAAAGACAGACCAAAAAGGAATCACAGTCTAGTCCAGAGTAGATTGAGACTAACATACAGAAAGAGTTAAGAGATATAGAAGCTACTTCACACAAGATGGAGAATGATCTGCTCCTTAAAAAGTTTTTTCTCAAAGAATTTAAAAGAAGCTTTCTTCTCAATTAGAAAGAGGTGAGCGTGGGCTAAGGGTTAGAGCAAAGGAAAGAGAAACTCTTTGATGAATACGTAGCCGAGTTCATTCATATGAACCTTGAGGCTTAGTAAGAGTTACTTTCTCACCTGTTGATAATCTAGGAGGATAGGGGAAAACTTAAAAGTTTGAATGGCATAAAGATATGAGCCAAACCTTTCCTCAGTTAGCTAAAAGAAGACAGCTGACTCAGTTATGTAT
Organism: Leucaena leucocephala; assembly: GCA_037074615.1. Taxonomy (NCBI): domain Eukaryota; kingdom Viridiplantae; phylum Streptophyta; class Magnoliopsida; order Fabales; family Fabaceae; genus Leucaena; species Leucaena leucocephala. The sequence continues at coordinate 16,446,509 of CM073515.1, read as the reverse complement.
TACAGATAGATTACTGTGAGGCCAAGGACACAGAAGTCCTTCAGTTTAGAGACACAGAAGTATTACAGGCGATAAGAAATGATATGATATAATGAATATGTCCTAGTAAGGTAGCCACAGATTTAAGGATAAAGTGACTCCCCCATTTCTTATGTAAGAAAGAGTGAAGAAGGGTTGAGTCTATACTCTAGTAAGAATGTAACGTGGCAACCTAAGTGAAACAAGTAAATAACTCAGGTTCCTGAATAGATGATAAGGACCTGGCAGTTAAGGTGATTAAGGGATGGTGGAGCAAATTATGTAATAATAATATTGGTTATGTTGCTATAAGTTATGATGATAATTTGTATCTCCTTGCAGTTGTCATATGATGACACGCATGTTAGAGAATGCTTAAATGATTGCATCTCCTTGCATATTTGCATCTTGAGTATGCTATGATGAATAAATACTCCCCTTTACATTACATGCAGGGTAGAGTAGATATGATGAGAAAGTTATATTGCTCCCATGCCCTACGATATACAATTAAATAATTTAACTTGGTAAAGATGAAGCAACAATAAAGTGCTAAATGTGATAGTTAGCTAGTTAAGTCCCAAAGAGTAGAAAGAAAAATTTATGATCAAACTAATGGGAGGTGCTGCCAAAAACCATAGATGAAAGGGGAAAGAAGAAATTAAAGTTAGAAGCTTATGATTGAAGCTTAAACAAGCTAGTTAAGTGATTGCTTATTGAATCAAGTTGATATTCTTGACTTTGCCATAGTGTTCCCTATTTGGTATGCACTGTTCATGAGGGAAGGAAATGGAATTTCAATGATTTAATGCTTCTATTGAGTTTATATGATGATTTTGTGTAGGATTGGAAAGGTTTTGAACCTTGGAAACATTAAAATCTCAAGGTTGTAGTCTATGAGATTCCTTACGGTTACTGTTCACTCGCATGAACAATGATTGGAATTTCATCATTTTGATGGTTCCAATGGTTTTAAAATGAAAGTTTGTGTGGGGTAAAGTGGAGAAACAAGTATGGGAAGCATTAGAATAAAAATGAGAATTTTTGAAAGAATTGTATGCTTATGTTCAATTCTGTACAGCAGGCCATGATGGTGCTAGAATTTCATGATTATAAGCTCATACATGGATTAAAAAGATGAAATTGTGTAGGGTAAAGTCAAGACATCAATTGTTTCAAGAGACAAGTGGATTAGTGAAGATTAAAGAAAGTTATGACAATAAAGAGTGTAACAAAGTTAGTCTTGAACATGGTTGGAGTTCATGAGTCCTAAAGAGTTATGTGATGAATATGAATGTGTTTAGGACCTTGAAACATCCAAGAACATGTTGGAAAATGATTGATATAAAGGCTTCATGGTTGGAAAGCTAGGGAGCAAATGCTAAAGATCAAGAGGAAAGCTTAAATGCAAGGTAGTAAACTTATCTCTTTATGTGCTTGATGTGGTATGCTTATGTGTTGACATGTATATGTTATTTGAATGATGTTGTGACATGATAAATGGTGTTGAATGTATTTTGAATGACATGTTTTCATGGCCATGCATTTTATGTAAAAGTATATAGCATCATGGCATGTCACTAATCAAAGAAAGTTTAATGAAATTACATATCATGCATTAGCATCCATCTTGCATATTTAAGTGGTAATGTTTGTTACTGAAATTCCCTAGAATCTCACTCTCCCATAACCAACCAATTTAGGTCAAGTATGATGGATATTGTATGCATGGAGAAGAGTTAAAGCATTGAAGAAGAAAAGTGAAGTATTTAAAATGTTATCATATGTTATACACTTTCTATGTATGTCAAAGCCATGTAAAGCATCAATTTATGAGATGAGATTGTATAACCCCATGATGTATATGAATTCATAAAAAGCAAAAGAGATTATTTAGGTTTGCTAGAATAATTATTGAAAGTGAAAGAAAGAAATCTGAAAGGGTAAAACGTAGGTCCTAAAGTAGTTTTGTTGTGGCTTCAGTTTGATCTAGCAAATAAAGAAATTATTTCACGAAATTTTATGAGAATGTATTTCACATCCAGAGCTTTAAGTGCATAGGTAGAATATTTCATTTGAATGTGTATATTAAGAGAAATGGATTTCCAAATTAAGGGACAAGAATCTATTCTAGAGTTTTTGATCAAATGAACAGTAAACTTCAACGAATAAACTGTATCAATTGGCTAATTATTTGGTCTGGAAATTATTTTTTCCTTAAATTTCAAGATGTTATCTTCACGCCAATTTTTGAACCACTTCATTTTGAGTTTTTTAGAATTATTTATGATTTTTGAAGTTCGTTGTGTAATCTGAAATACCATATGAACAGTAACCCAAGAAAGAGTAAAATTCCAGATTTGGTTAATGGACTTCCAAGGTCTTGTAAGTTGTTCCAAATGCTACTGAATGGTCCCTAAGACGTATGAAAGTAAGGATGTTACATACGTGACCGGACCATGGGTTCATTTCCCCTCGGTAAACTGGTAGGGGTGTCGTAGCCCCTTGGTAAACAGGTGGGGTAAACCCTCTGTAAACAAGTGGGATAAAAGCTAACCATCTAGCTTCAATAGAGGCTAAACCACGTGGTAAAAATATAACTCCCTCATTACCAATCCCCAATACACAATTCTCAAGATAATAATATTAATCAACAATCTCAAACTTAATAATCAATAACATCGAAAAGTATCACAATAAAATCTTTCTTAAAATAACAATTTTCTTCAAACTACAATTATAAGATATAACAAGTTTCTATTCTCAATTCAATTTTCTAAATTAAACTGCACGTCCCACAAGATTATTTTTTATAAAACTATAAATAATAATTCCTCAATATAATTATGTAAACACTAGCAGATTTATATAAATATATATATATATATATATCAAAGCACTCATAAACATCATACTAGCACCCACAATGAGTGGAAAGTGGTTACCTCTTGTCAAAACAAGGAATAATTACCACAATTTAAGTGGCTCTGTTTATAATAATATCAATCACAAATAATGTGGTGCTCCACTAGGAGTTACTCCAGAACCTCAATGATAGTCTACAAAATCACCACACAAGAACTATCACTATATTACTTATTAATACTATGAGATTATTCTAAAGCTACTCTAGAATCTTAGAGCTTATCCCAAAAATATAAATCTTCTAGATTTACATTAGTCTAATATAAGAATAAATTAGGTTGAAGCCTTGATTTTTTTTTTAATTTCCTAAATAGGTTTTCTATTTATAAACTATATTTATATTCATTTATATATATAGACGTATATACATATTAGTAAGTTTATTTTCTATTTATTTTATAAAAAACATAAGGATAAGGTGGAGAGGTGAACTTAGATTTTATGTATTTATGTGCACGTGGGTGGTATGGTTGGATAACAAGATGTGTATGATTGATGGAAGCATATATCTATGTATATATTAAAGATAGAAAAATTGTACCAAAAGAAAGTGAGAAGAAAAGCATGGTTCATGTGAGTTGGCAAAATATCCATATATATATTGAAGAAAGGAGATGTATGAGAAGACTTAAATATGTATATAATATGAGGGTTCTTTCATGAAGCACGTTGAAACAAAACCTTGTGTATATATAGTATATATGTGACTTGCATTACTTCCTGACAAAAGAGAAGGATACTTCCAGACTAAAGAGAAGGACATGGGGTATAATAGTGCAACGATTTGACAAAAGAGGGAGTAGTAGGTGGCGTGACCAGGAAGATATTTGCTAAAAGGAATAAAACATGGTGCTACATGATGAACATTAATGAGAAAAGAGAGACTAGTAAAAAGGGAGAGAAGATGAGAAAGTATACCTCTATTGCAAAATGAGATTACGCAGAAGGAGAGAAAGAGTGATATGAAGGAAAAGATAATTGGTGATGGTTGATAGCAATAAAAAGAGGTGAGATAGGGACAAATCTAGGTTTCACATTTTAATTCTATTTAATATAATCATATTATCTTATTATTATCATTATTATCTTTATAATTTGTTAGAATCCTATTAGATGTGATAATTTAAATTTGAAACCATATCTTCAAAATTTAAACTTCATATATAAACTTGAAGGTAAATCTTAATATATTTCTAACTATTAACATCAATCAAATCATAAATTTTAAGAAAGATAATGGTAGGATAATTCAAATATTCTAGTTTCATTGAAACTAATAAAAATATTAAACTATAATATTTTTAATTATTTAATATTTTTGAGTTATTGATAAATAATATTTTAAATTGTGCTTAAAATAAAATCTAAAAAATTAGGATGTTACAACTAGAATATCCTCAAAAATTCCCTTAGGATACCTAATTGATCAATAAGCTAATTGGAGCACTACACTTGTGTCTTTAAGATTGTTAATACCTAAGGCTAAGTATATCGACCAAGGTATTATATTAATGGCAACCCCTAGATCTAATAACTCTCCCTTAATATGAAACTTTCCTATAGTGCATGGGATTGTGTAATATCCTAGGTCTTGGCACTTAACCGGTAATTCAGCCTTAACAAGTTATGACATATTAGCACTCACTTGAAGTCTCTCAAGAGGCCTAAACTTTTCTTATCACCACACAACTCTTTTAAATATTTAGCTTATTTAGGATTTCTTTTGAGGAATTCAACCATAGGGATGCTTGTTTCTAACTTATTGAAGACATTGAAAGCATCTTTTACAAGTTTAGAATCAATATTTTTCTTTCGAGCAAAAAAATCTTTGGGAAAAAGGAGATCCTTTATACTTACCTCCTTACCTGTATGCGTAGAGGCTCCTTACTTGATCAACTCCACTTTTCCTCAGTTTGCTTTCCCTTGTATGCTGGAATTATCACTTCAGAATTATCACTTCCTCTTCTTGCTTTTCTTGTATTCATTTTATGAGTTCTCCTCTTGGGTTGCCTTCTTGATCATAAGTTGTTATTCTTTAATACTCTGATTTCCCAATTTTCATCGGAGACACTACTGAATTTTCAACTTCAGAATCTTTTATATCCTCCCTTATTATTTTATCTTCCTTAAAATGAACTTCTCTCCCAGTTCTGAGTGATATGGGATTTATACCCTTCAGATTAATAATAGTATTCGAAGGTATGCTACCACTGCTCTTCATTTGGATGTTACTCACTGTATTAGCAACTTGAATTAAATGACTTGTAATATATGCATTATTAGAACTTAACTCCTCAAGTTTCCTATGCACATCAACATTATCCTTCTACATGCTTTGAAGGATAAAAGCTACAAAGGTGAATTGACCATCATTCTCTTTGAGCTTGTGGTCTATATTGGTCATTCTACTGTCTATGTTATTCATCTATATAGCCATACTTTTCAATAACTGAGCAATGTCATCTAGTGTTGATGCCAGTAAAGCATTAAGGTGAGTTAGAACCATAGACCTTGCATTATGTTTGTAATTGTTTGAGGAAGCACCACCTTCTTGGAATTGGTTTGGCCTATTTTCCCCACTCCCCTACCAGAAATTTGGGTGGTCTCTCCAACTAGGGTTGTATGTGTTAGAGTATGGGTCTTTCTTTTGGCATTGATCTTCTCTCCCTTGATACATTGCTACTACTTCTTCATGTTGTCTATCACATGTACTTGTAGCATGCATCACTGAACCGCATGACTCATATCCTGTAACTAGTGCTTGTGAGGTTCCTACTTAATAAACTTGCTTTGTAGAATGAAACTCTCTTTTAATTAAATTCATCCTTTTTTCCATTCGGTTTCCTAAAGCTACTATTTTTGCCAAAATCTCTTTTGAATTACCTAAAGATGATGAGTTCATTCTTTTTGGATCCTCAGTTTGATGGTCTTCATTAGCCATTTTCTAGAATAATTCCCAACTTGCTTTTAAAGTCTTATCTTGCAAAGATCCTTTTGTCATGCATTCAAGGACACCTAATTGTAAGGGAGTAGACTATCAAAGAAAATGTCTACTAGATCAGCCTTTGTCATGTTGTGGTGTGGACATTGAGCCAACAAGTTGATAAATCTTGTCCAATATTCATATAATGACTCTCTATCCTATTGCAGAATGTTTGTAATTTCCTTCTTTATCTGAGTTGTATTAGAGGCTAGGAAGAACTGTTCTAAATATGTTGACTTCAACTGATCCCATGTAAGAGTTGAGAAATGAGTTGGCAGATTATATTACCACTCCTTAGTCTTCCCTTCCAAAGTGAAATGGAAATACCTCCTTAAGACATCATCCAATAAGTCATTAGAGGCTTCTTCGAGGAGCAGATCATATGTATGGTTTGTAAGTGCTGATATGGACATTCTCCTGTAAAACTATGAAATTTAGGTAAGGTTGCAATCAAAGCTCCTTTATTTTCAAAATTAGCCTCTTTAGTATAAAAACCATAAGGATCATAATTCACATGCGAATGATTTATTTCTCTCACACTTCTATTATCTTCTATATTCATTGGTATTTTATTTTCTCCTTGTTTATTATGCCCATCATGCCCATTAGGATTAATCTTAACCATATTAGAAATTTTTAATAGAATCTCTAAATTAAGTCCAATTCCAGTTCCCAGAGCACTAGAGGATGAACTAGATTATGTTAATCTTGCCTCTTCTCTAAATTATCTCCTTAGTTTCCTAAGTTATCTCTCAATTTTAGGTCAAAAGGCCCTAATGGTTTATTTCTTCTACGCATGCAACACAAAAATAATCAAGAATAACCAGGCAAGCAATCATGATCAGACATAGAAGTTTGATAGCAGAAAAGTTCAATTGGTCGCAACACAACGGTGTTCAGGTCACGACCCAATTACATAGAGAGTAAAAGTTCTTAAAAATGGATTACAAGTTGTAACCAAAACATGGTTTGGTTGCAACTGGCTTTCACAGAGAGTAAATTCATAGAAACTTGAAAGAAAGGAAAAATACATAATTCTACGCAATGAAAACAACAAAAAATAAAATTCAAACAAAAAATGACTCAGGTAAATAATGAAATTGACAACCAATTGCTAATGAACCAATCACTTGGCTCCCAGGCAATGGCGTTATTCATTTGGTCAGATTGTTGTCATCCAACTTATCAAAATAAAAGTAATTGTACCCTATTAATGCAGTATAAGGCACAACCTTATCGTTCTTCTCAAGGAGCCCTTTTTATTAGAACCCTAGCAGATTGGTAACAAAATCATTAAAAACTTGAGTAAAAGTAAAAATGGGTTTTAGGTTTGGTTGATTTTTTATGCAATAAAATAAGGGTGCAATAAAGTAAATATTTTTGTATTTTTGATCAAGATAGAGAATAAGTGAATTGTTAAAGAAATATGTTGAGAAAGACTCTTGATAATGGAAACATATCTATCCTTGCTCCAAATATGATATGGTAATTTTAAAATCACTAAATCTTAAATAAAACCTCAATCGATCGATTGAGTCCAAAACAATAATATTCCTTAAACTCCTTTGATAAAAGCTAGTTCAAAAACCACTAATGCGCTATTTAAAATCCACTTAGCGTGTAATTAAATCAGATGATGTAGATGCCCTCGAATGATCATTAATTGATGACCGTATATTTCAAGCAATTGAATTAGTTAGCAACAATCATTGATAAAAACCCAATTCTCTAGAAATCAAAACTAAAATATTCATATTAAACCAACATCCAAATCATCCAAATTCAATTACAAAACCTAATCTCAAACTAATCGATCGATATCCAATCCTTACTCATAAAATCAAAACCCTAGATCTAGGAATTCCAAAACATAAGAAAGGTGAGATTAAATAGAAACTCCACAGTACAGTGTAGTCCATGGGCTCAAGATATGTGATCCATCACTAACAAAATAAAGGTTTAGCCTCTCATAACTCTTACTGTGCTGCAATCACTGCTCAGATGTAATGCCATGAAGAGAGTAGAAAAATGGTGATGGAGGATATAAGGGTAGGTTATAGAGAGAGTATGGAGAGAATATTTTGAGGACTGCTTCTTTGCCGCATTAGGTAAAAAACCAGTCTCCCTAACTTCTGCTGCTTCCTTTCCTTTTAAAGCTAGGATAACCTAATAAAAAATGTGCAACTTCACTAATTCTCTTATTTGGTTGCGAACATATCTTATTTTTGTTCACGACCTGTGAATGCAAGAAAACTTCCCAGAAGAAGTGAGGCCATGACCTGTGGACACTTTGGTCATGACTAAAGTACACAGAGGTTGCCATCCTTGATTTGATTCTCTTTGTATTGTGATCTATTTTCTGCTCACATAATCCTTTGTTCTTCTCCAAAATACATTCAATTTAACATAAAAACTCACTGTAAAAGTCTAACTAGTTACTAAAGAACAACATATATGTAGTTTGAAGGAGTTAATTTACCATTATACCTTTAAATCATCATATTACCAAGCACAATCATGTATTATCACAAAAGCACAATTGCAGGCATAAAATGAATGGTAAAGTTGTCATAAAACCCTTAAAATGTTATAGAATCCATATACAATTTGTGTCTTATTAGAAAGCTTGTCACATGCATGTGAAAATAGAGAAGATATTCTGGGCAGTGAAAGCTTGCAATGAGGACCTTGTAGAAGCTAGTTTAGAGAGGTTGTTGCATATTTAAGAGATTGAAGAGATTAGGTTGGACGCCTATAATAGCTCTGAGATTTATAAACTAAAGACAAAAGTAATCGATAATGCTCATATCTTGAGGAAGAGGTTTAAGGAGGGTGATAGAGTGTTAAGGTACTAACCTAGGTTCAAGTTCAAACATGGTAAATTCAAAATTAGTTGGGATAGATCTTACACAGTTGTGAAAGTTAACAAATTTGGGATTATTGAGTTGAAAGAGGAGGCAACGGGCAAAATCTTTCAGGCAAATGGTCACCTCTTGAAACTTTGTGAGGAATTTGCTCTGTCGCCTTGAGGCCAGGTTGTCCCCTTCCTGTCTCTTACCTTTTACAAGTTTTCTTAATGTGATATATGTTTGACATATTAGTTTGATGATTAGAAAGGGATGAACTAATAGAAGTAGGAGTTAATTTTTTCTGCTTGATGATTCAATAGGAAAGTTTTTAATTTTAGTTTACTTCTATTTTTAATAATGCCTCTGTGTTGCCATGTGTTGTTTACTTATTATTGGTTCTCTGAGCTGAATCCACACTCAATTGTATGATTTTAGCTTACTCATCTGATCATCTTTGCTTTCCTTGTATTGCAATGTATGACTTGAATGTGACTGCGAGCTTCATTGTGAAATTGTATTGAGTGATGTGTTTAACCGCTGTGCTGAAGCTGGTTTTAAATAATCCTATATAGCACTGTGGTGTCTATAATTCTGCTGACAGTGAGGACACTGTCAAGTTTAAGTATGGGGCAGATGTTCTTGTTTATGTGCTAATTAATGTAAAATTCTTTTATTAATCCAATCTTTCATCACAAAATTTCTAGTTTTTTTATCTTAATGTGTGATGAATTGCTAAAAATTGGATTCCCACTTTAAACTATTTTGTTGTTAACTAAAAAGGTTTTAGTGTAAAAGATGTTTTGGGATTTGAAAAGCATTAAGTGGTAGTCTTTGTGGTTTTTCATCATGACTTATGTGTTGTATGGTCGTGAACTGACATGGAATTTTGGACTTAATATACCCTCTATGAAAATCAATCATGACATGAGTGCTTTAGGTTGCAACAAACTCTCTCTGTGTATTGTCATCGTGACATATGTGTTGTATGGTCACGACTAGTTGTTGTAAGTTTAGGGTAAGAACTCACTTGAAATTTGGTCGCGACCTTCACTACTTCAAATCGCGACCTAAGTTTGAAAACACCCAATTACCTTCTGTTTGCTTTGTGTAATGATATATAGAAGGATTCCTTTTGAGCTACTAAAATTTTATAAATGATTCATTACCCTCTTATTCTTAACCTTTTGCATGAAATAGTTTATAGAAACCATTGTTACACTTCAATTTTTTGAAATGGAAACTAAATTAGAAACACTCAAATTTTTATTATTAAATTTGGGATTATTACATGATTCTGATTGATTACTCTAGAACTTTTAATCCGTCATTCAAGAGGGTTTTCAATTGTGATAAGTGTTTTAATGCTTAATGAATTATGAACATTGTCTAAGACTTTAGCTTATGTGCAATTTAGATGAAAACCTTAATTGGAAGGATTCTTTGCCTAAACTTCTATATTTAGTGGTTATTCAATTGGTTTATATCCTCTAGAACTTGTCTTAGCTCTGAGTTGAAAATTACTTGCACATTTATGTTATTGAGTATGATAGATGCATTTATTTCTAAACCCTTTTTATCCCAAGCACAAGCCAGCATATATTATATCCATAGTCACCCCATTTCATCCCATCACTTTTTTTCTTTTTCATCATAAAAAGTTATATATGCATGAACATCTTTTTGAAATAAACTTCTTATTCATGTCAGAAAATCATTGTGATTGTGAAATGATGCTAATCTTCTATATACAATGTGCCAACTAAACGAGAGAAAAAGCATATTGCACAAATAAAAAAAAAGGGAAAATAGTGCAAGAAAAATTGAGGAAAGAAAAGAGCATTGAATCCTATTAGCACAATCACCACCTCCGCATAAAATATTGTGGATTAATTCCTTTCTTTGCTAGGTCAAACTAAAGCCACAAAAAAACTGCTTTAGGACCTCCGTTTTTACCATTTTAGCTTCCTTTCTTTCACTTTCAATAATTGTTCCAGCATGTATAAACCACCTCTTTTGCCTCTCATGCATTCATATACATCATTGGGTTATGCCATAATTCTTTCATATATTTTCTTTACATATAATGGATATTACATAACATTACATAAAAAGGCTAACATAGATGCATGCCATCACTTGTTTACTCTTCCTCTTCCAATTCTTAGCTCATGTACCAAACATGATTCTTCCATCATGAATAACCTATTATGGTTGGTTATGGGAGGGTGAGATTCTAGGGAATCTCAGTAGTAAACATTACCACTTAAATATGCAAGATGGATGCTAATACATGATATGTAATTTCATTAAACTTTCTTTAATTAGTGACATGCCATCATGCTATATACTTTTGCATAAAAGTGCATGGCCATGAAAAACATGTTATTCACAATACATTCAACATCATTTATCATGCTACAACATTATTCAAATATCATGTATATGTTAACACATAAGCATACCACATCAAGCACATAAAGAGGTAAGTTCACTACCTTGAGCTTAGGATTTTCTCTTGATCTCTTACACTTGCTCCCTCGCTTTCCAACCATGAAGCCTTTCGATCAATCACTTCCTAACATCCTCCTGGATGTTTCAAGGTCCTAAACACATTCATATTAATCACATAATTCATTAGGACTATGAACTCCAACAATGTTCAAGACTAACCTTGATACACTCTTTACTAACATAACTTTCTCTAGTCTTCACTAATCAACTTGGCCCTTGAACCAATTGATATCTTGACTTTACCCTACACAATTTCATCTTTTGATCCATTTATGAGCTTAGAATCATGAAATTCTAACTCCTATGCACTATTATATACATAATTACATAACACCCTCTTTTCTTTCAAAAATTCTTATTTTAAGTCTAATGCTTCCCATACTTGTTTCTCCACTTTATCCCACATAACTTTTCATTTTAAAACCATTGGAAATATCAAAATTATGAAATTTCAATCACTATTTATGTGAGTGAACAGTAATAGAGAAGAACTTCAAAAACTATGACTTGGAATTTTAGTGTTTTCAAGGTTCAAAACCTATCCAATCCTATACAAAATCATCATATAAATTCAATGGAAGCATTAGACAATTTAAATTCCATTCTCTTTCATCATGAACAGTGCAAACCAAAATGGTTTAATCATAGTAAAGTCAAGAATATCAACTTAATTTAACAACCAATCACTTAACTAGCTTGTTTAAGCTTCAATCACATATCTCTAACTTTCATTTCTTCTTTTTTCCTTTCATCTAAGGTTTTTGGGCAGCACAAAACCTTAGGAAAAACTCAACTTTCTTCCATGAAAACTCTTCTTTGATAATGAATAGATCCATATTTTAGTCACGACCTGTAAACACATAGAAACTTTCCAGAAGAAATTAGGTCGTGACCTTTGGACACTTTGGTCATGACTAAAAAGTACAGAAGTGTGATCTGATTTTCTCTGTCTTGTGATTTTTTTTCTGCTCAAGTTAGTCCTTGGTTCTTCTCCAAAATACCTGCGATTCAAAATCAAAACTCACTATAAAAGTTTAAATCAGTGGAGAACAATATTTATGCAGTTTAAAAGAGTTAATTTACCATTTTACCCTTTAATTAGCATATTGCCAAGCACAATCATGTATTACCACAAAAGCACAAATACAGGCATAAAATGAATGGTAAAGTTATAATCATAGAAACCATACACAATTTGTGTCTTATCAATGAGCTACGCCAATGACTAACCACCAAACAAAATATATCGAGCCTTATGTCAAGATTGATGGGTATATATATGATGCCATTAGATGCTAAATCTGTAGTTCCATTAGATAAAATAAAAAGTGAAAATATGGGAAAGAAGTTTTCAAAGAAGGAAGTGAACTCTATAACAAGAAGTAATTGTAATTACTTTTGGGTTTACAACTCCTCTAATACTACTTGAAACTCGTCTAATGGGGTTTCTAACTTCAATAACGAGATTTGCAATTTTTCCTAAGACATTGACATCTCTTTAATGAAGTAATTGCAATTGCTTTCGGGTTTTGTAACTCCACTAATAGTATTTATAACTCTTCTAATGGGATTTGCAACTTTCTTTAACACATTTACAACTCTCAAATTGCAAGATATAGCTTTTGGGTTTACAACTCCTGCAATGGCTTTTGCAACTCCTCTAATAGGATTTACAACTTTCCCTAAGACATTTACAACTGAAATTGCATTAGAATTGCTTTCGGGTTTGTAACTTATCCAATGGTATTTGCAACTCCTCTAATAGGATTTGTAACTTTCACAAAGACATTTATTACTGAAATTGCATTACAATTGTTTTTAGGTTGCAACTCCTCTAAAGAGAATTTCAACTTCAACAATAGGATTTTCAACTTTCCCTAAGGTATTTATAATTCTAACAAAGTAATTATAATTGCTTTGGGATCTGCAACTCCTATAATAGAATTTATAACTTCAACAATAGGATTTGTAACTTTCCCTAAGACATTGGCAACTGAAATTGCAACTCATAAATAGTTATAATCTACTGCACAATTTCATTTACTGACACTGACCACTTTACTTAGGGCATTTGCAATTGACTACTCTTTTGTAAATTGTTGTCATGGGTCAGGATGATTTTTTGTAAATGGCATAAGTAAGCTGGTCAATATCATTAATGAATTTGTGCAGTAAGTTGTGACTATTTATGAGTTGCAATTTCGTAGTTATAAATGTCTTTGTGAAAGTTACAAATCCCATTGCAGGGTTGCAAATCCCATTGCATAAGTTGCAAACCTGAAAGCAATATCTTGCAATTTTGGTTGTAAATGGCTTAAGGAAAGTTGCAAATCCTATTAGAGTAGTTGTAAATATTATTGCATAAGTTGCTAACTCGAAAGCAATATCTTAAAATTTTAGTTGTAAATAGCTTAGAGAAAGTTACAAATCCTATTGTTCAAGTTGCAAATGCCATTATAGGAGTTGTAAATACTATTGCATGAGTTGCAAACCCGAAAGCAATAACTTGCAATTTTACTTGTGAATATCTTAGGAAAAATTGCAAATATCATTGCAGAAGTTACAAATCCTATTGCAAGAGTGGCAAATACCATTACAAGAGTTACAAACCCGAAAATAATATCTTACAATTTCACTTATAAAAATCCTATGGAAAGTTACAAATAACATTGTTGAATATAGTCATTATAAAATATAGTCATAGTCATTACAAAATGTGGTCATAGTCATTACAAAGTTAACATTATAAAAGTTGAACAATAAAAAGTGATTACATAAGTTTGGACATCAGTTGGTCAAAAGTTGAACATTATAAAAAAATTGAAACATCATTTGGTCAATGTGGCGGTCTCACTTGATAGAAATAGGTTTAATGCAAATTCTCGTCTCAAGTTGAGCTCGTGATTTACTAGCCACCACATTAAGTTTCGTCTAAACTCTACAAAGCCATAAAGACAACAAAGACCACATATAATTAATTAGTGTAGAAGAACAAATCAAAATTGCACTTCCTCACTGGAGAACAAGAGGTCACCCATATAAGCAAACCAGCTACAAGGCTGATAACTCCCAAAAGATTGGTAATCCCAATATCTTTCCACTGTATCAACTGTAAAAATGGGCCCAGTATTGTAAGGAGAAGTATATAGTTTGCTTGATGAAGCTAATATATTTGATCAGAACCTATATTTTACTAGTAAAATATTCATATCAGCAGAAACATGTATGTTAAAGCAAAGCCACCTTTTGAGCAACCTTACTTCGTGGCTACCAAATAAAGCTTCAAAACTAAACCACATTTGTACCAACTATGTTTACATTCCATAAACAATACTAGCAGACTTGCAAGCAAACCTTATTATTTTAAGTGCAAATAGTACCAAGTCAAAGCCAAGCAATATAATCCAATTGAATCAAGTTAAAGTCCTAGAATTTTCAACATTAGTATGTGAAAAATCAAAGTTGAAGAGCCAGATAATTATTTTCTTAATGATAGCAAAATATTTAAAACATGGGGAGTATTTAAAGGGATTTGCAACTCCTGCAATAGAATTTGTAACTATCTAATGTGATTTGCAACTTCAACAATAGAATTTGTAACTTCCCCTCAAACATTTGCAACTTTGAAATTGCAACTCATAAATAGTTATAATGCAGGAAAAGCAATGGACTAAGGACACAGAAAGCAATGGACATAAAGTAATGAATTTGTGATTTTTCCTACTACTTTCTTAAACTAGTCGAATCTACAGTAAAAATTATAGTCTTTCTCCTAAGGTAACAATCATAATGAATAAAATAATGGTGATTATTGAAGGAATAAAAGAAAAAGATTTATATAAAAAATTTACTTACACTTTCTCTTTTTTAGTTTCAGCTCAGCCAAATGATGTCTCTCACAAGCTTCGTCTCCTATACGCGTCAACAATTCCTTCTTCAGATTGACACCTTAGTTATACATTTCATTTATTCCAAGGGTAATTTGATATTCTCACTCAAATTTATAAAAGACAGATTATGCCTTCTGTCAAATCTGTCTTTTTAGATATTTATATACTGAAATTATCTTTTTTAAATTTATATGGTCTTTCTTTATCTTTTTCCTTTAAAATTTTAAAGGTAAAACGGGAAGGAAATTGCCTCATGGTTATTTGTAGTATTATGTATATGATACTTGTTCATTATGTTTTAATATAATTATATTATTATGTTAAAAAATAAATAATAAATAATAAATATTTTATTCATACGTTGTTATCATCATTTTATTTATACATATAATTTTTTTATTATGCATACTATATATTTTTTTTAAGAAAATTTATACTTCTTTTATTTTTAAAGAGCTGATATTTTTTTACCTGGTACCTAATATTATTGATTATGTGTATAAATAATTATATATATAAATTTTGTTTAAACATATATTTATTTAAATTTTAAAAATTACTTTTATCTTATCTATCTTATTTTATTATATCCCATATGTATGTCATATATCGGTTATTAGTAGGAGCTTTGATTATTTAAATATAAGGTCTCAAATTTAAATTTGAGTTCAAATGAGTATAAAAAAGTCCAACATACCCCTTGTTACAAGGGAGACAATTTGAGTGTACCATTATAGGATTTTGCAATTTTTAATTTTTTTTTTGTCTTTTATCCGAATTCAAATAAAAAAAATTCAATTAAATCTAACTGACGGACTTAAACTTTTAACAAATTCATGACTAATTTAAGATGTCTCATTTGAAATTTTTGAATATTGTTAACAGATTAAAATACTTTTTACTTTTTTAAAATATATAAATTAAATATGATATATCTACTTTTTTTACATTTTTTTAGAAAAATCATTAGATATTTTGAATCAAATTATTTACACTCAATTAAATTCATTAATTTTTGTTATTTTACCTTTTAAATATATTTTAACGATCTATTCTAATTAATATATAGTATGGATTGTAAAAAGATGGAGACAGCTTCAGATAAGAAAAATAATTATAAAAGTTAGAATATGAAAAATTTATATCTAAAAAATCTTAACCTTATACATAATTAGAATTGGAATATAATTTGTATGATTATTTTTAATTTAAAATTATTATCATTTGTATCATATTTAATGCTTACATTTTTAAAAAGCAAGCGGTATTGTATTCTCTTAACAACATTCAACAAAATTTATAAAATCTTTTAACTTGATTAAGAATTTATTAAAAGTATAATTCTAATTTTGATTTTGGTACGTGACTTGGATGTAATTGAGATTTTTCCTTAAATCTTTTAACTATTATTTATTATAAAAATTAGAAAAGAAATATGAGTGAAATAGGATAGGATGGGAGAGGACAACGGTCTAATAATAATAGACATGCCCCACGCTCCCGTACGCGCGCGTGTTTCCACGTCTTCCCCGACAATGCTTCTGTCATCACATCAGAGAAGAATACGCAGAATCTATTCTGGTCGTTGGTACGCTTTTTTAATATTCCATCTTTCCTTGCTTGTTAAGTTTTAAATTCAAAATATGATCAAATGAACCAGAAGATCTTTTCTTTTATTCAGGGATTTCCCTTTCCTCGTCGGATCCATTTATGTTGATTCTCATTAAATCACTGAATCTGAGCAGACAGTCTAAATTTATTTATGTCTTAAATTTTATTTTTTTATAAAATTATTTTGATATGTATAAAATTTAAAATAAAAATAATCTCTCTTATAAACTTTTTAAAGAATAATTTTTATTTTAAAATTATTAGTTAAAAATTTTAAATACTATTGAAACTATATGTATTTAGAAGTTCCATCCCCAATTATAGGGGACGAGGCGACGAGCAGCGTACTGTCATCACTTGAGCATGGAAACGGGGGGTCCTTTCGCTGGAACCACTCCTCTTCACTTCATCAACCCCACAATTCCCACGTTCCCCACATTCCGTAACGATAAATTCTTCTTCAATATTCCCGGCGCGGCGGCGTTGTCGTCGGAGATGGAAGATTCCGTTCGATTAGTGGAGGCGATCATCGGTTACAGTTTCAGGAGGAAGCAGTTTCTGGAAGAAGCTCTCACCCATTCTTCCTTCTCTGAGAGTCTTAACTATGAACGCTTGGAGTTCATCGGCGACGCTGTCTTAGGCCTCGCCACCAGCAACCACCTGTTCTGTGTTCATCCCAACCTCGATCCCGGTAAACTCTCTCTTCTCCGGGCGGCTAATGTTAGCACCGAGAGGCTCGCTCGTGTTGCCCTTCGTAAAGGCCTCATTCGCTACATGCGACACAATGCTCCTTCACTTCTTGATAAGGTTTGTCTTTCGTTTTCTGAGAAACAATGAGGATTCTATCTTTACTCCTTAACTTTGTTTTTGTTCAGACTATGCCTTTATATCTTTTAGCATCAGTGTTAATTTACGGTAAATTTTGAAGGGAAACATGATTCGTAATGAAAATCAAAGTATGTATGTGGCTATATATATTTACTATTTGGAGGCCAGCATATTTTTCTTTTGAGTCAATACATTGCACAATTTGAAAAGGTTATTCTTAAAGAATCAAAGTCTGTAAACTCAGTGAGCAAGGATTTGTTGCAAATCTGGTTAGTAAACAGATCCCTCATCACTCTGGCCTCTCTTCAGTCAGCTCAGCTTAATGTGGTGTGGTTCAGGACATTCAATACATGCTCAAGGATCATCTTTCCTTTAGTATTTGCATTGTTACTTTAATTCTATGCTAAAACTTAATCTTTTACCTTTCAGCCCTGTTTCTTTTGCCTCCCTTCAAGACTTTGTAATGTTTACAATATATATATATATATAAATTCATTTTGTCCTTTTTCTTTAAAAAAGGTGTCTCTATTATCCTGCCTTGAAACTAACTCTAGAGACATGTGTGGCTGGTTAGAAATTTTGAAATTACTCAAAAATCAATGACCACAGTACAAGTAGGTCGGGCAAGTTGTATCTTTGCTCGGACTATGCCTTGATTTTGTCTCTGTTCAGATGATGCCTATATATCTTTTAGCTCTTTTCTCAGCAGTAACTTCTAGACATGTGTGGCTGCTTACAAATTTTGAACTTACTCAAAATCATTGACTACAGTAGCAAATTATATCTTTGCTCTTTTTCTTGCTTGTGTTCTTATTTTTGAAGGTCATAGTTGAATCGGTTTCATTATATTATGCTTAGTTTTTTTATGTTTTATGAAGGTAAGAGAGTTTGCGGAGGTTGTGAGCGAAGAAGATGGTCTTGTTACCTATGGTGGATCAGTGAAAGCTCCAAAGGTTCTTGCTGATATTGTAGAGTCCATTGCTGCTGCAGTTTATGTAGATGTTGATTATGACATTCATATATTTTGGGGGGTGAGTGCCATTGTTAATAATACCCTTGAGTTTGATAACTTGTTTGGATGAATAAAAGAAAAGAACAAATGATGATTTCTTTGTTTTTGCCGCAGCTAACTTCATGAAAAGGAAAATGAATTGGAATTTTGAATACTTGTTTCTAGAACATAATTTGGTTTGAAGTATACAAACCTAAAGATGCTTTTGACTGATCTCTGCCCCTTTATATTCCAGCCTTTGGCTTTTCATTTTGTTTCTTGTATCTAGAAAACCTATAAACTACGTTGAAGCTGAATCTTTTATAATCATTGTTATTTTTTTAATTCTTATGAATATTGATTCGATAAACAAGCTATTAAAACATTGGAAGCATGAAATTTGATGTGCATTTCGAGGTCTTTGTTTTACAGTGTGATTAATAGCTCCTTTTCTTTTTCTGATGTACTTGACATGATTGTAAGCAGATATTTAGAGGTGTTATGGAGCCCTTAGTAACACCAGATGATCTCAAGCAACGACCACAACCTGTGACTATGCTTTTTGAGTTATGTCAGAAGCAAGGTAAAGAAATTCTCATAAAGCATTGGAAGAAGGGCAGAAAAATCCATGCCGGTATTTATGTGGATGGAAAATCAGTTGCTACAGCAATTTCTGATCAGAAGAACATTGCGAGGCTTAATGCTGCCAAGGCTGCTCTGCCTCTCTTAGCCAATCCTGACCCTGCTATTACTGGTCAAAACTCATGCGCTGAAATGGACATTGATGGTCCTTTCGAGATCAAAGGCGCGAAGCAAAAGTTGCGCGAGATTTGTGGAAAGATAAAGTGGTCCAAACCAATATACTGGTAAGGCTGCTATAATGTATTGATATGCAACTTCGTTGGTGTAAATTTTGGAGGATGCAGTTTCTCCATAGAACTTGGTATTAGCTTTTGGTTTTCTCTGGCTGCCAAATTTTAAATGCTAGTGGGCATGTGTGATAACCAGGAACTGCTGGATTTGGTTCCTTTCATGCTTGCTTAATTAGTCATGGGCTTATTTTGGTTAGTTCAGAAAAATGCAGAAAAAACACTAGGATGGAAAGTAACATGAAAGGATCCAAATCTGGACCCACATGAATGAAGGTATTGTACTTCAGATTCACCCATGTCGAACAACAATTTCTTGACTGTCGTTTCAATCTCAAGTATTTGTACAATTTACAGACTCTAGTTTTTTCCCCTTCCTAATTATGTTGATACCTCTATAATTAACAATTTCTTCATAGTCTATTTAATTCCAGTTACTAGCTTTTGCACTGAGTGACCATAGGTAGCCTTGTTACTGTAAGTTTCGACCAGGTTATGCTTCTAGAACTTTAGTCATCCTCCACAGTATACTTATTACGAGTCACAAACTGGGTAACAGATAGAATTGAACAAGGTGTAACCAACTAGCATTAATCTGTAATGATTTGGTGCATGTTAGTGGTAAGACTTGTTTTATTCTAGCTTCTATGTTATGGCTTCAATGCTGTTCTTTCACTTCCCCTCAAAGTTGCTTATGTCACTGGGCTCTGGTTTTCAGCATTGAGAACGAAAGCGGTCCTCCACACGACAAGAAATTCATCTGCTCGGTTCAGCTAGAGACTGAGGAAGGCATGCTCTTCATGGTGGGAGAAGAAAAGTCAAGAAGGAAGGAGGCAGAGAACTCTGCAGCCTCCTTGATGATACGAGCTTTAGAAATTGCTGACTTCAAGTTCTCATGACGACCTTGTTGCTTCAACTTCTAGTTGCCAATGTTGTCCTAAGAATCATTCATCTTCCATATTGTATAGTTGTAAACTTGTAATGGTGGAAATGTCTATGTACTTACTGTGTTTCTTTGGCTCAGGATTCTCTCTAACAGCTACGCGGTTCAGGTCTAGGAGGGAGAGATAAAGGGGTGGATTTGCTTTTAACATATGAATCTTCTTACCTGTTATATTATATTATTTCCAATCTATTATATAGAATTATTTCCAATCTATTTCAAAAAATTTATTATATTTAATAAATATTATTATAGTAATTTTGCTTTCTTTATGTTTTAATTGATTATATGAATTAAATGATTAAAAATATAATTTTTTTGTGTTTTTGTTGATTTTATTATTTCTCTTGATTAAATTAATTTGTACGAAGGTATTTTGTTTTTATGTATTTTAAAAAATTCAGAAAAATAAAAAAAATTATAAATAGGACACACATAAACTATTATATAATTATATTATATAAGAAAGGTTAATTAAAGGATTGTTAAATTGAAAGAGAAAATTATACTATCTAATTAGAAAAAATTCAAAGACCTCTAATAATATTATATTTTATTATATTATATTAATTAATTTCCTTAATATAATATTATATTAGTATTATGTTAATTCAATATCATTTGAATAAATTAAAATATAATTCTTCAATATCTAACATTATAATTTAATTAAAGGATAATATATAAGGGTGTTGCCTTTTTTTTAATTAATTGTTTTATCTCCTCTATCTTATTACTTTTTATTATAATTATTTTAGGATATTTGACTTAAAAGGATTATCTTTGGAGATATTAGAAAAGATGACAGTTTAAAAGATTAAGGAAGATAAATCTAGGATAAATCATCATCTTTTGGAGAGTCAATCAGTGAAAAGTCTCACATAAACAAGGAAGACGCTAAGGGGACAACCTAAGGCTATATAAATGACTTCAAAGCTCCTCCATTAGACACCAATCACAATTATCTTCTTTATCTTTTCCATAATTCCATCTATTTATTTCTAAATTCTTGAAGAGAGATGTAATAGCTTAAGTTCCTATGCTTTAGAGTAGAAGTTTAACAATTTTATGATTTGATATTTTTCCTTTATACAAGTTTATGATTTCCTTGGTTTAAATTTTGATATTTGTGTATATTGGATTTAGGGTTTCGGTTGAGACACCTGTGTGATCAAACTCTTGTGATTTATTATTTTAATTTATGATTTGGTGTTATTTATTTAATATCTTTAGTTTCCTCTTATAATTATTCATGTTGGGTTCACATGTTTAATTAAAGAGTTTTCTGTTGAATATCTATGTTAGATGAACAAATTATTTATTGTTTAATTTATCAAATGCTAAGTAAAACTTTTAAATAATTTATGCAATTGTATGCTAGATCTAGCTATAATTGTAGATTTTATTATTATAACCATGACGATTATCTAAGGTTCTGCATGTTTGGGACTTAGTATATATAATTTTTATAACTTTGATATATTATTGAACGATGATAATCACACATAATCCTTAAAGGCTCTCATCTACATATTGCTAATATCCTCCATTTGTTTTGCTTTTATTCTCATTATTTCTATTTATTTTTCTAGAAATTCTAAATAATCAAGATCTCTTTTACTCCTCCTTCTACGCACACTTAGTAATCTAAAGTTAAGTCACGTGTTGACTTAATGTAAAGAATACGACCTAGGTTAACCTCCATACTACATAGAGATTAACTTAATAAATAATTTGATCGCTAACGACAAGCGACATCAAATTTTGGCGTTGTTGTCGGGGAGTCAATTCCCTTGACTCCTAGATTAATTAAGTGTTTTCTTTTGTCTGCCTTTATTTTCTTAGTTTGTAGTAGATTATAGTCTTTTGTTTTGTTTTGTTTGGTAAATTTCAGTTATCCTCACTGCTTTGCTAGAACTGTTTATGACTTGCCCAGAAAAATTCAAGAAAATTCATACTGTAAGTTTTCAACGTTCTAAACATTTTTTATAGCTTTAGCTAATATGTCTAACCTATTGTTGCTAGATTCAGACGTTTGAGTCAATTTTTCTATTTTTCTTTATAGTTTTTATTTTTTTGATCATTTTAATTTATCTGTTATTCATATTTTCTTTGTTTCCTTCTTAAAATTACATGATAACTTAATTTAATAATCATTATCAATATAATCCTAATCCAACTGTGCCCTCTTAGTCTTTCACATGTTATAATTTTTCCAAGGGATCAAACAAGAAAGTAAATATACTCCATTGCACAAACATCCATGAATATTTTTTTGAATATTGGGATCGATTCCAATACATCCTGCGTAAGTACCCGTATCACCAAATACCTAATGAATCATGCTATATTTTCCATAGGGGATTGAAAGAGCAGGATCGAAAAATAATACATGGTGCAATG
Organism: Leucaena leucocephala; assembly: GCA_037074615.1. Classification (NCBI taxonomy): domain Eukaryota; kingdom Viridiplantae; phylum Streptophyta; class Magnoliopsida; order Fabales; family Fabaceae; genus Leucaena; species Leucaena leucocephala. The sequence goes on along the minus strand of CM073515.1, from coordinate 16,423,688 downwards.
GGAAGAGACTTATTGGAGCTAATTGTAGATAAAGCTTGGGGGCTTCTTAGATCATTTGTCATGAGTAACCAATAATACATTACTCAATTGTCACCTCAACTATATCATGAACCTCCATTCCCACCACATAGACCCTGTTGAAAAGTATATTTTGATGATGACAAATGGCAAAAAGTTTTCAGTAATGTTAAAATGTCAAATGAAGTCTTTAATAGTTTTATAATACTTTTGAGAAAATGATTTTAAAGCTTTAACAAATAGGGGAGAAAATGAAGCTTGTCACAATGCGTTTAAAGTTCAGTTACTGCATTCACACTTGATTTACTTAGAGCATATCTAATTCAATTTCTTGTACAAATTGTTTTTAATACAATATTGATTAATTACATGTTTTGATTATACTAAATGTGATTCAAGTTGCTTATGTATCAATACTATTATTTTAATGATTTATTGAATTAATTGATTAGGTAATTAGTTAATATAAATTAATGCATTAGTTCATAGATTATCTAAAATATTTTATGTTCATTTTTTATTGGTTAATAGATTAGTCAATGGATTAACGTCAATTAATTGAACAACTAATCGATTAATGAGTGTCCATTAATCAATTGATCATTCGATTAATGTAGAGTCATTTCTCTTTGGAATTCAAAAGCTAAGTTCATTAATCGAATAATATATTAATCGATTGACTGTTTGATTAATATATTCAGAACTATTTTCTGTAAGTTAAAATCAATTCTATTAATTGATTGGTTAATCATATGAATAGCCTTTTGTGTCAATTCCTCCAGAGACATTAATAGACTAAGGATTTGATTAATTTATATTGATGGATTAGTTGTTTGATTAACTCCATATATTTTACTGATACTTTTCTGCTTATGTTGAAATCAATTGTATCTATATTTGAATTATATATGTTTGATTTAAACCCAAAGTTTGCTTCTATTTCTCATTATTATTCATTGGAAAATCTTTAGAGAAACTTATCAATTTATGTTGAAAATGCTGATCAATGTGATGTTCTATTTTTTGTTCTTCTTATTAATTGAAAAATATATTGAATTAATGATGATTAATCGATTAATCAATATACTTTTAGAAAGTCATCTAAACTTTATTTGAACTTGATGTGTTTATAATATGAGTTGATTATTACTTTATACATTTAATCATTGCTTAAACTACCGACTATGAATTCAACTAAATGAGCATGCGATGTCTTACTATCATATCTTTCTTTGATTTATTCTCTTCGATCTTAAATCTATTACATCGATCCTCACTTCATATATCAAGTATTTATCTACTAATAATTCAATTAAATGAAGTGATTACTGGATTAAGATCAGAAGCCAAGATTCCGATTCAGTTCAAGCATAGAACATGGAGACATTAATAGATTGGGTCATCGATTAAGGTTTAGTGTGAAAATTGAACATTAATCAAGCTCCAATTTGATTAATCACAACTAATTGAATTTGGATTTGATTAATATGGAGGAAATGTGAAGAAGGCATTGGAAGAAGTAGTTAATCGACTATGAATTCGACTAATCAAGTTCAAGAATCAAGAAATTAATCGAACTCTTGATCTACTAAACAAAGGAGTGAAGGAATAGCAAAGGAAGAAGAAGATGATCAATAAATCAACTCAAATATGTCTGATTTCCTAAATTAATCGATTAATGACAATTAATGGATTAACTAATCCATTATTTTTTTTATTTTTCACTACTCTACTCTACTATGTGTTAATATAGGTTGAGTATTTTGACCATATCTCAAGATCTACTTATCTAATTAAGGTGAAACTTGATTCATATGAACTTAGACTCATAATGAGGTTTAATGACACCAATTTCATCACCAAAGAGTCTCATATAAGGGATATATGTCATTTGCAATATGGAATATAGGATTAATACTTTGGCTATGACTTTTACTCACTAAATTAATCATATATTTCTGTCCACAATAAATTTTGGAGTCAAACTTAGTTCATTGGAAAGTAGACATAGAGAGCTTGCTGGGGATAGGTCATTTTATAGGAGGTTATGATAATTGAAAGATGATCATTATTCTTGAACTCAAAGATAATCAGACGATAGAAGAAAGTCAAGTGCTAAACGATTATTACCAGAACTTCTCTTGATCATGTCAAACTTTATTTAAGGTATTCAAAGACATGATTAGAATGAGATTAGACAAAGATTAAAGCCAACTAACTCTCAACTGTAAAAAGGTACTTTGTGTTATAAGCTTTAACGGCTAGTTCTAACAGTCATATTCTCAATGGAAGAAGAAAAGCTCAACGGAGAAAGAGATTATGCTCAATGGTCAAAAGCTCAACTTCATATATACATAGAAGAGCATTCAAAATTAAGAAAATGACTACTAGCTATGAATGCATCATCAAAATGCCAAAATAACGTTAGACTAAAAAACCCTCCTTCTCTATATTCTTCATTATGTACTATCATCATATCTTGAGAGAGAAAAATATCATGTACTACAATGTATCATTTACTCTATCTAAGAAAGTTTTATATTTTATCATCCTTATCCAAATTTGAGAGCAAACCTTAAAATTGAGGACTCAAGGTGGGTTTTGCTCATCTTTGTAAGGGGAGTGTTACCACCAGAGACTAGTGTTACCTCAGGATTGAGGAGGTTCTCAATTAACCTTTAAAATTGAAGTTGTAAAAGCTATCAATATCCTGTTATAATCTTAGAGAGATAGTGGATTATAAATCTCAGTGAGGAGTTGATGACTAGATGTAGGTCAAGGAATGACTGAACTAGGATAATTATTCTGTGTGATTTTTCTCTTGCTTAACTCGTTATATTTCTAGCAACTCATTTCAATTATCTGAGCAAATTTTTTAAGATTATCTATTTCACTAATCAAATTGCAAAAGAATTTCAAAAGAGTTTTGACAAAGTTTTTAAAATCCTGTGAACACCCAATTCACCCCTCTTGGGGTGATCTAGCTTATCCTAACAGACCCTACTCTAAGCCTCTATTTACCCCATATGTGCCACCTTACTAACACTAACATAGCCATGCAAGCCAAATAGTGACTTTCGATCTAGTAGACATCCTCCTTCATTTCTATTTCCAAGGATAATCATATACAATTTATGAAAAAATCTATATGGTTGCTTTGTATCATGTAACATCCTCCTTTTCTATCATCTTAGGGACCATTCAGTAGCATTTGGAACCACTTCTAGGGCCATTGAAGTCAAATCATACAATCTGGAATTTTACTCCCAGCGAGTACTGTTCACTGTGTAAATTTTAGCAGAGTGACCTGACTTCAAAAAATCATAACTAATTCTATAAAAATCAAAATAGAGTGGTTCAAATTGTTACATGAATCTAACATAATTATATTTCAGGAAAAAATAACTCGTTGACTATACCTTGACCAGGTCAATATTGGTCAACATTCTGAAATCATTGTTCCTCCAGCGTCCTGTCCCTGATTCCAGCATTCTGGTCCCAACTTTGATAAATCATATCTTTATGTGTAGACATCCAAATGAGACGTTCTATATATCAAATCGAAGCTTGGTATGTTTAATATTTACTGAAAAAATATCATACATTTATCCAATCATTTACTATTTATAATTACAGCTCAAATGTCACTGCCTCCATCACGAGTTACTGTTCATAATGACAATTTCCAGCAATTATACATACATGAATCACATATCAATCATACTAAGCAATTAACATCTCTTCATGCATATTTATCTCCTCCATCTTGAGAAGACCTGCTGTAATTGGATTGATATGGAAGGGGTGAGATTTCTGGGGAAATCTCAGTAGCAAACAACACTAAAAAATGCATGCATTAATCTGAATACTTGTGCTTGCTTGTGAAAGTGTTATCATTGCATAATGTGCATGCTTCCATGTTACATATAAAATACAATTGGCCAAAGTAATCATAGGAACAGAGCTTCATACATAAGCACATGTTAAATACAATTCAACAAAGCCATAGCACATCAAGCATAACATTCAATGCATACAAGTTTAGGATTAGTTTACTACCTAGCATGTAGTTTTTCTTCTAGCTCTTAGCCTTTGCTTTAAGGTTCCTTCTTTTCATAGGTTAGAGCCTATAAATAGCATAATAATATCTTCATTATTATTCTATCAGCATAGCTCTACTTAACTCATGCTTAACTAGGGGTGATATCCTTAATCTGACATTCTCCTGTCTTTCTTTCTACCTTTAACTACCTTTATTAATAGAGATATTTCTCTATTCTAACCACTAAGAGAAATCCTATACTTTATTAGAGCAGGGAATAGATAACTTTCTTACCTCATTCATAAGCTTTTACCAGTCCCTCGGCTCCTCAGACTGCTCTTGACTCCACTAGAACTCCTTTATTCCTTTCCTTCCTTCCTTTCCTTCTCTCTTTCTGTCTTTCTCTCTCCTTTCTCTTCCTTTTCTTGCTAGATCCGTGGTATGCCTTGAAATGGGAGGAGAGTGGCCTATTTATAGGTGAGAGGAGGTGGAATGAATGGTCCAGATTGATTCGTGATGAATGGCTCAAATTGCTTGCTTTCTCAAGAAGCTTTGCTTGCATCATCACAATGACATCACCCTCCCTGATGACTCACCACTCATGAAATCATCTAGGACACCTCAAGGGACACCTCAGGGGTATATGTGGAGAAATGTGGGGCCCTTGGGAAACCTCACCAGCTGACTCAGCCTTTCCAGAGAGTTCTAGAGTCTTTTCCCTGAATGGACGGCTGAGATCGTGCCACGTATTCTCTTACTTTTTCTCCTTTTTCTCTAATCATGTCATGTGTCATTTGCTTTTCTTATTTTACTATAATCATTCCATGTGGCACATTGTGGGCCCCATTTATGTCCCCTTATGATTCCAGATCACTTTACCTAGTTCTATCTTGGACCGGGTGACTTTACTTTATTGAAAAAGCACTAAAATAATATTTTAATGCCTCTTGGGCCCACATTACTCTTGGGCTACGTTTTTGGGCCTTGGATTGTCATCTTGGGTTTCTAACCAAGCCCAAGTACTCTGGTGGCTCAGTTCCCAAGGAACATCCTTAGTAAATTACCAAAATATCCTTACTACCTCTTTAGTACTTCTATGGGCACTATTGTCTTTTCATACCTTACCAGAGTATCTCTTGACCCTAGTCAACTATCCAGATACCCTTTCTTAACTGTCTAACCTTAGTCAAACGATCATAATGCCCTTCGTCTGACTCTGACCTAATGACACAACACAGTGGCATACCTTCAGTGGCATTTTCGTAATTCTTCATTTTTCTCGGTCTTTATTAGCCCTAGCCCACATATTTATCTGAAAATATCATTAGGCCTATAAGGTGCTATTCTGGATCCTCTGTATGATCCCCTATCTTCATGGGCTCAATTCCCGATAAATTCCCCCGAAACCTATTTATCGGGTATTTTAATCCGCTGTAAATTATGTAATAAATTCTATAGAACTCCTTTTTGAGCTCTGTCAATTTCAAAAATTCTTATATTAATTATAGGAATTTACTGCCATATTTCATCTGATTCTGAGGTCTAGAGAATACCATACTAATTTTCCTATTCTTTGCAAATTAATATAAATCTTTTGGGACCTCATATTAGAACTCTGTGTTGCATCAACTGATCAGCATAATTTTCTCTATTTATTGAGACCTCTGCTCAACAGGGTCTAGTAGCATCCCTTTTTTAGGCTATATACTGGGCTTCTAAGCCTAAAAATTGGGATATGACATATCACAATACCTCGTATTACTTATTGAAGATGAGGTGTTTTGAAGGTTTAAAGAACTAGAGGAATATAAGAGTGTTATGGATAAGCTTTTGAGCTATATAGCCCAAATTGAATCTAAAGTAAAAGAAGGAGGTTCATGTCCTCAAGATTCAGGTGAGAAGCAAGTAACAACTTTAGACAAAGCTTTAAACAACTGACAAGAAAAGGTAAGTCAGGAACAAACCCCAGAGGAGTCATATTCTCCCTTAGGTAATATAGTTCCTATCCTTGAAGAAGTTGACTCAAATGGTAGTACCTTAAATAAAGATATTACTTGCAATGCCTCTACCTCTTTGTGTGATGATAATAATATGCTTGATCATATTTCTCTTCCTAGTATTCCTAGTACTACATGTGTATCCTCTTGTATTAGGGACGATAGTGAACATGTTGTGAATATTGAGCCTTGCTTGAGTGCTAATATTGAATTATCTTGTAATAAGAACTTTCTTGAATCTCCTTCTTCCTTTTGAATGCATATAAGGTCAATAAAGTTCTTAAAGGAAATGATAATAATGATATCTTAGATACATCCTTTCCATGTACATGTAGTGATGGTTCACTTTGCATGAATGGTATTGAATTATCTAGAAATATAGCCACATTGCATGAACATGATGGAGTTGATAATGATGTCATTCCTCCAATTTTTAATAGTCCTAAAAAGCTTTAAGGGAGGTGTTTTTTTTGTATTGACAAGACTCAAGGAATCCCATGATTAAATAAACGCTACTACAATAATGGAGGAAGTCTCTCTAGTACCACAAAACACTAGAACACAGAAAAGGAGGCATAAAACCAATCCCAAACTATTGCAAATCATGCCTACCATTCAAAAGAATGAAAATAAGGGTGCTGATAAGGATGAAATATTATCATGTGATTTACTACTCGATAAATAAATAATCATTGATGATTATATTTCATGATAGAGTTAAGCTACGTATTGACTCCATGTAAAGAATATGACATAGGTTAACCTCTATACTATATAGAAGCCACGTATTGACTCCATGTAAAGAGTATGACATAGGTTAACCACGTATTGACTCCATATACTATATAGAAGCCACGTATTGACTCCATATAAAGAATATGACATAGAGATTAATGTAGTAAATAATTTGAGTGCTAACAACAAGCAAAATCACTACTCATCTCTCCTTGTTTGACTAGCAGCTGCTGTAAAGGATTCATGCCCTGCTATTGTAATATTTTATATGCATATAAATTTATCTTGTTGGAGGCAATTATATTTGAAACATTGTTAGATGCTAAATATGGGCACCTCTCCCAATAACGATTCAAATTTTGGCGTTGTGAGACCTCCTGTTAGTATGCCTTGCTATTATAATGGCTACCTGAAATAAGAAGTAATTGGCCATTAGCATAATAATATGCCAATCCTATTTTACTTACCTCCTATGCTTCTGGGAGATTTTTGTTATAGAGCTGCCAAAAATAATGTTCAATTTAATTTCATTGTTTTATTTTAATTAATAAGTTATTTTTGTTATTTATGGATAACTTCTCTAAGTATTTTGTTTTTACTAAAATAGAGTTATTTTATTCCAACTAGGCTTGTAATCCTCTTGGTATGTACATAACCTTGATTTATAGGTTTCTAATCTTAAACATTAAAAAATTAATTTACATGATAGAATAATACTCCTCTTGTTTTTAATATAGAACATATTTAGGAAGTTGATTTTGATCATAAATATAAGACTTATTTCTCATATTTATCCATTTTTCCTCTAGCAATAATAATCAAGTAACAGAGGGAGGAAATTAAGGAAGATGATTATAGTATTTAAGAAAAACCTGTTATATTAACTAACTTCCTTAATATAATTAAATTAGTTAAATATGTCATATATTAAGGACATGAGGAGTATAAAACATTTGGAAGCTATAAATATAAAAAATGGAAAGCTTAGAGAAAATCATTCAATTGAGAGTTTATCTTATTAAGGTCCGTTTGCTCATATAATATCCATTCCCACTCATTTTGGTGGGGTTTGATTTTTGGTTCATGGCAGGAAATGTGAAATATATAAAAAATTGCCACCGCATGAGCTAAATGTTGAACTTTGAAGAACAAATTGGCTGACAAAGCTTATGCTTTGGATCTCGAACAAATTTGTAGGTGGGTTGGTGGAGTTCCATATATCTTGTTTGTCTTTCATATTTAGGGTTATAGTTATTCTTGTTTATCTTACTTTGAAAGATGATTGGTAGAATAGTTCGAGCTCCCCTCTTATTTTCTCATTGAACCTGAAAAGAAGACCCACGTAGCCCTATATTCATAGAAGAAGAATAGAGGCAAAGTTGGAAATAGAGGTCTTTCCATCTTCACTCCGCTATTGCTCTTCATGTTACTTTACCGATGATCACTTCCTGAAGAAGTTGCAAAACAATACACAACCCCTTTGATTCTTCACGTTCTTGATGAAGATGATGATCAACAATGAACCAACGCCTCCTCTTGCGGCTTTCACAATAGGGCTTCTTAAAAAATAATCAGCAATGGCAGAATGATATTTTGGATTAATTTAAAGATAGATTTTGGTAAGGAGAAATGGACTTGTGTCAGTCACAATCACTTTCTCACTCTAAAAATTAATTTGTGAATAGTTATGTATTATATTGTTAAGTTTGTCATATCTCCAATTTTCTGACCTAATGTAGCTATAGGGACCAAAATGCAAATTGAAAAGTTTGAAGACAACAAGTTGAAGTAGAAATAAAAGGAGGGACCTAAATGCAATTAATGAAAAGTTCAGGGACTAAAGTGTAATTATTCAAAAGTTAAGGGACCTAAATATAAATATGGAAAAGTTGAGCAAAAACAGGCCAAAAATGCCTGAAATCAGATTAGACCAAAATTATACCAGTAGATAGACAAAAATATTCCGGTTAGTTTAACGCAACACAGAATTTTGATTTGAGGTCCCGATTAATTGATATAAATTCCTGAAGTCGAAAGAAATTGTTACAGTATTTTTCAGATCTTAAAATCAGATAAGACTTTGTAGGAAATTCATATATTTAATATATGAATTTATAAAATTGACAAAATCAGAAAAGGAATCCTGTAGAAGCCATGCCGGATTTTTCAGTAAAATAAAATACTCGATAAATAGGATCGGGAAAGTTGTAAAGTGGATTGGGCCACAAAGGCAATACATGCAATAAGCCCATAACAAGGCCCAAATGGTGCCATCATGAGCCCATTAAGGTTTTTGGACAGTTATGTGGGCTAGAGACTAGAGCAGTCCAGGAAAAGTGCGAAATTACGAAAATACCCCTGGATGCCCATACTGTACTAATAATGGATGGAGGTCATTTTGGTCATTCTAGGAAGGACAAAAACGTGTCATATAGTATAAAGAGGATTATTTAGAGCCCATATATACCCCGAGGCAGTATAAAGAGGTGTGAAGTGACGATTTTGCCCTTAGGGGGAGTACAGTGCAAGAAAGGACACCAAGGGTATTTTGGTCATTTCCCAAGGGATGGATGGCATATAAATATTCAGTATATCATTTTCAATGGTATGAGAAGCCTAGATATTAATTTCCAGGACATAATACATATCTTGGTATATTATAAAAAAATTGGAACAGAAAATAGTCTGGTTGTTGTGAAATTGCTCCGATCGGTACCGGATTGGATTAGAATTTTTTTAGAAGCTTCCTTACACTATGAGCAAGTCACATACCCCTATTAGGTGTCCCATGAGCTATCCCACATGATGTCATAATTATTCTTTTTAGAAAAAGTTAAATCCAAGATTAAATGTGAGCCTTTAGATCAAATAGTAACCAAATCAATCTTGGCCATCCATTTCAGCCCAAATTTCTCTATAAATACCCCCTATTCAGATCACTTCATCATGCATGGTGAACCATAGGGAAACTCTTACAAAATTTCCATTCAACCAAGAAAGAAGCAACCAAAGTGAAGTAACAAGCAAGGTAATCATCTCCCTTGATCTTGAGTTTTGTTCTAGCAAGTTAGCTCATGGTTTTAAGGGGTTTTTATGCTATATTTCCCTTATGGTTGCTGCTGGAAGTTCTTCTCATATATGGTTAAAATATGAGTTTTATGTTATGGATAGTTTAGACAAGCTTAAACAAGGTAGAATCAAGTGGTATAAGCTTGAGAATTCAAGTATGTTTGGATTTAGGGTTTTGTGTTCTTGCTGGTATTGTACATGGTACTGTTCATATGATAGAATTTCATGATTTTGATGCTTCCAATGAGTTTAAAATGGAAAATTGTGTGGGGATAAAGTAGGAGAACAAGTATTGGAAGCATTAGAATCAAAATGTGAATTTTTGGAAAAAGGGACATTCATTTCGGTTTGATACTGTAGCAATTGGTATGTTTTGATTTTGGAAATTCTTATTTCATATTTGGATTCTATATGAAAAATTATGTAGAAATGAACCATGAGAATTTATTTTGGAAAGATGGAAGTAGGAAACATAAAGTAGAGAAAGAAAGGGAGCTAATGAAATCCTAGTCTTGGTTTTGTGTTCAAGTTGAGTTGTAACTTAATATTATTTTGCAATGGCTAGGTTTTGACATTTTTGAAGGAAGGAAATCATCCCTAGAAGGTCTTGACCAAGATAGCTAAGAGGTAGCAAGGATACCTAACTATAACTCATGTTTGTTTAATTATTTTGCTTGCTTGTTGATTATGAAGTTTGGTTGAGCTTGAGCTTACGTCATCATGTTATGATGAAGTATGAATGATTGCAACTCCTTGCAAGTTATGTCATGACAATATGCATGTTAGAGTTTGCTTATATACCATTATGAAGTAGCTCCCATCACATGATAACATGTTAAGCATACAATTATTCATGCATGATATTATAGTTTGTGTAACTTGCTATTGGGATTTCCATGAAATCTCATTCCTTCCACATGCATAACTATGTTTTAGGTGCTGGATTCTCTCAATGGAAGAGAGTAAATGTTGATGATTAAGTTTGTATAATAAGTTATATGGCTCACATGACACTATGGGATGATATGCTAACATGCATGGTGTATGTTTCTATAACTCTGTTGTGAGGCCGTGGTGATTTGATGATGATTTTGATGTGTAACTCAACGATTTTTAGTATGAAATTTGTCTTGAGGGTAGATAAGATACAGATCTTTAAATGGACACTAAGAACACATTAATTGGATAAGTAACCGAATTGTTATGATTTTCCAAAGTTGGAACTAAAATCTGGAATTGAGATAAAGTAAACGATTACAGTCAGTGACGTTCACGTGATGATTTTATATATCAAATGAACGAATTTTTCTATGAAATTTTTTAAAATTATAGAGGACATCTAGATATTTAATTCCATAGGTAACACGGTTCATTTGGATAAGTAACCAAAGAGAAATGAATTTTTGAAAGTTAAGGCAAAGAAACTGGAACTTCCAGATTTTACCAAATAAATAGTGATTTTTAACCAATAAACTGATTTTGTGTGAACAAGAGAACCTCACTCTCATATTTTTTCCTCAAAGGTTTATGAAATAGCTTTCATTATAAATTTTAACCATATTATTTTAATTTTTCTACAATTAATTATGAATTTTTAAAGTAGGGTATATATTCTAGAATTATTAAATGAACAGTAAAAGTAAACAGTATCCGAAAGCAAATCTTTTGAAGGATGTTTTCAAAGCAAATGATCATGTAATTGGTTCCAATCACTTCTAATGGAGTATAATTGAGGTTAAAAGTGAGTATGTAACAAAGTTAAATTGATTTTAAGGAGTAAAATCGATTTTGTTTATAAATAGCCATCAGGGAGTAGTTGCAAAGTGGGTTTTTAAATTTGAAAGAGGGAGTTCTTGCATAACAGTATGGGAGATAGTTACTTGGGATAAACTAACAAAATAGAAGCCACAACACCCGTACCATTTGTTTAGAAGTTTTTAGCACCTATAATTTAATTGTACTTGTGATTTAGTTGTTTATTTCATTTTTGTTATTGTCATTAGTTTCAAAATGAAATAGATGGGAACTATGTTCCAACAAAAGTTTTTGATGGAGAAAAAATTCCAAAAGGAACGAAGTGAATATAACGAAGATGACAAAAAATGATACTTCTCAACAATAAGGTAATAATATTATAACATGTGCCTTGAGTCAAAAAGAGTATTTCTAAGTGTCTAGTCTAGAAATGACTAAGGAAATGTAGGAAGCTCTAGAAGTAGCTGACTAAGGAATTTCCAATGTTAAAGAAAATATAATCAACACGCTCAAAATAGAGTTTGAGCTTTTCATAATGGCTGATGGAGAAAGCGTTTAGGACATAGAAGTAAGATTTTAACATATCATTAACCACGTCACAGCTCTTGGGCAATCATATAGCTCAAGGGATTAAGTATGAAAGATTCTTGATGGGCATACGAAAGAATGGGAGCCAAAGGTCACAACCATTGAAGAAGCAAAAGGTGAGTCTATGAGGTCTATCACTGCTCTATTTAGAAGTCTAGTAAAATACGATAGAAATAGAAATACAAGAAAGACATCAAAGAAAAGAGTAGAAAAGGAATTGCTCTTAAAGTTTAGAAAAGTGGTATTGATGAAGAGGAGCTCAAAGATGATGAAATGGGTCTCATAGTCCAAAGATTCAAGAAATTCTATAGGAACTGAGCAACAAGAAAATTTCAACTAAGGAAAGGTGTAGCATCTTCAAAGGAGCAAAAAGATAAGATTATTTTCTTCAAGTGCAAAAAGCCTGGATACATCAAAGCTGAATGTCCACAACTTTCCAAGAAGGATAAAGAAAAGAAGAAAGAAAAGTTTCAGAAGAGGAGATCATTTGTGTCATCAATCTGGGGAGAATGCTCTTCAAAAAGTGAAGAGATTGACAATGACAAGACAACAAACATTTGTTTGGTCACTCAAGAAGAAAATAGCTCAAATATAGAGGAGGTAATAAATGTTGAACTGACTTATAATGAGTTACTTTTCAAATATAATGAACTACATTCTGAGTTCATCAAATTAGCAAAAGAGTTAGTAAACTCACAAAGGAAGATTCGGAGTTTAGAAGAAAAGATTAGCATTATACTTGAAATTATCCCAAAGTGTACTAAGTGTGAGGAATCAGAGAGTTAACCAAAACTCTTGAAAAATTCATTAAAAGTAGTGAAATGCTCAATATTAGACTTGGAAATAAGAGATGTGTCTCTAAAAAGTCTGGAATATAATATGATCCTAACTTAGACAAACATAAAGGAAAGAAAAAATAGGTAACAAATCATATCTGCATTACTTTAGATATATTGTGCATGCTTCAAATACATTTGCTTTATGTTCATATTGTAACTACAAGGGTCACTCCACTACTTCTTGTTATCATAAGAATAATGGACCTTACAACACATTGAAATGGTTTCCAAAAGACACTTATGTACTTAAGGTAATCCAAACTAACCGAAAAGGACCCAAGAAAATCTGGCAACCTAAAATCAAATGATTTTGTTTAAAGTTTATTTTAAAACATCCAAGACCAACAAATTGTATATTATAGTGGATGCTCCATACATATGACCAGAGATACATAAAATTTTCTCAAGCTTCATCACAATGAAGTTGGCAAAGTAAGCTTTAGAGGAAATCAAACCAAGAATATTGCTGGGATTGGAGAAGTTGGGTGCAAAGAAGGGGTGAAAGTGGAAGATGTATACTATTTAGAAGAATTATGCCACACACTTTTTAGTGTGAGTCAAACCGCGAATAAAGACAATTGGATAATTTTTGACTTAGGATGCTTGATAGTAAGCAAGAAAGATATACCAAACAATAAGAAAAGTTTAAAGACAAAACTCCATGCTCCAAGGGACTATAACTATTATATTATTACTATTAATTCAAATTAATCTGAAAACTATCTTCTTAGTAAATATGAAGAAAGTTGGTTATGGCACAAGATATTAACTTATGTAAATATGCATCAGGTTTCAAAATTAGTTAAGAGAGATTTAGTAATTGGTTTACCTAAAGTTAAAACTAAAATTAATATTGTTTGTGAAGCATGTGAGAAGGGAAAAAAAGTAAAGTCATCTTTTAAATCAAAGAAGAAAATCTCAACTAAGAGCCACTTAAGTTACTCCATATGGATTTGGTTGGTCTATCAAGAGTCAAACGTTTTAGAGAAACTTATATACTCTGGTGATAGTTGATGACTATTCGAGATTTACTTAGACTTTATTTCTTTCATCCAAAGATGAGAATTTTAGTGCTTTTGTTGTGTTTGCCAAAAAGGTGCAAAATGAGAAAGGTATTTCTATTGTGTCTATTAGGTCTGATCACGGGGAAGAATTCGAGAACACTAAATTTACAGAACTATGTGACAACTATGGGATCGATCACAACATCTTTGTACCAAGAACACTATAACAAAATGGAGTTGTTGAAAGAAAAAATAAAGTCCTCACTAAGATGGTTAGAGTGATGCATAATGACAAGGGTGTATCACAAGTTTTTTAGGTAGAGGATATAAACACAACAAGTTATATATCTAACTGAGCTTACATCAGACCACTACTCAACAAGACACCATATGAGCTATACAAAGGATGCTAGCATAATCTCACTTATATGAGGATCTTCAGGAGTAAATGTTTTATTCATAATAACAATAAAGAAAACTTGGGTAAATTCAATCATAAATATGATGAGGGTATTTTTCTTAGTTACTTTAGTCATCGTAAAGCATACAGACTTTTTATCAAAAGAACTTTTATAATAGAAGAATCTATACATGTAGTCTTTTCTGAAACAGAACCAATTTCAAAGTCCCTAGATGATGAAGCTAAGATAATATAGGGTCTTGAAATAGTAAAATTGAATAAAGAAAAAGAACTCGTAGTTGATCAACCTAGCAATCTGCTTAATAAGTAAGAAAAAGATCAACTTAGAGCCTAGAAGCATAATAGAAATCATCCTGTAGATCAGGTTATTGGTGAAGTCGATGAAGGAGTAAGAGCCTGGCGACAAGTGTTCAATAAGGTACACTTTTCTGCATTTATTTCTAACATTTAACCTATCAATATAGATAAAGCACTATCTGATAATTTTTGGATAGTTACTATGCACAAAAAGCTAAATCAATTTGAATAGAATCAAGTTTGGGACTTGGAGCCTAAACCCAATATCATCTAGTCATCGAGACTAAATGGGTATTTAAGAATAAACTTGATGAATTTTCTGTAATTATTAGGAATAAAGCTAGATTAATTGCAAAAGGCTATAATAAAGAAGAAAGTATTGGTTATGAGGAAACCTATGCTCCAGTAGCAAAATTAGAAGCCATATGAGTACTCTTAGCTTTTGCTTGCATTGAAGATTTTAAACTCTTTCATATGGATATCAAAAGTTATTTTCTTAATGGTTATATAATGGAAGAAGTATACGTAGAACAACTTCCTAGTTTTAAAGATCATCATTTTCCAAACCAAGTTTACAAATGAAAGAAAGCATTATATGGGTTAAAGCAAGCTTCTAGAGCATGGTGTAATCGTCTGGGCAAGTTCTTTATAGAAAGAGGCTTCGAAAGAGAAAAAGTAGATAATACTTTATTTATTAAAAGAAACAAATATGTTCTATTAGTAGTTCATATTTATGTTGATGATATTATCTTCAGTGCTACTAATGAGGATCTTTGTCAAGATTTTGCTAAGTTAATGCAGGGAGAATTTGAAATTCTATGATGGATTTCTTTCTTGGACTTAAAATCAAACAATAGAAGAATGTCATCTTCATCTCACAGACAAAGTACTTGAAGGAGCTTTTGAAAAAGTTTGAATTGGATCAAACTAAAAGTGTCTCAACATCGATGAGTACAAGTGCAATGTTAGATAAGGATGAGAAGGGGAAAAATTTCAATATTATAAAATATCATGGAATGATTAGATCTCTACTATACCTCATGGCAAGCAGAGCATATATATAATTTAGTGTGGGGATGTGTGTATGATATCAAGCTACTCCAAAGGAATCAAATGCTGAAGCTATAAAGAGAATATTAAGATATCTTGTGGGAACCATTGACCTTGGAATATGTTTCCCAAAGGAGGAGCAGAATACTTAGTAGCATACTCAGACTTTGACCATAGAGGATACAAAATAAATAGGAAAAGAACCAGTGGACCATGTGAATTTCTTAGTGATTATCTAGTTTCATGGTTCAATAAGAAGCAATATATGGTGGTTATTTCAACAACAGAAGATGAGTATATAGTGGTTAAGAGTTGTTGTGAGCAAGTAAAATGGCTCAAACAACCAATTCAAGACCTGGGAATATATTTGAACGAGATTCCAATTTTGTGACAGCACAAGAACAATCAGTTTGTCAAAGAATCCAGTATTGCATTCCTGGACAAAGCACATTTATATCAAACACCACTTTATAAGAGATTATATGTAGAAGAAGGATATAAAAGTTAAATTCATCCTAACTCATCTTCAGCTAGCAAATATCCTTACCAAACTACTTGCTTTGGATCAATTCAACTACAACATACGAGAATTGGGAATGGTAAATCCCAATGAGTTGTAAGAATTATCTATTTTTTAAGTTTTCTTCAGCCTTCATTTTGTCAAAATAATTATTCAATACTTATGTTTTGATGATACCAGCTGCTAACTTAATCTTCCGAGTGTTTAGTTAATTTTTGCATAATACTCTGTTATAGGACTTAGAAAATAGAGACTAACAGAGGATAGATTAATCCAATAGTTAATCGATTAATGGATGGATGTAACTTTAGTTTCTTTGAGAAATATGTGATAAATGTGATATTTTGGTGAAATTAATCAATTAAGAGTTCCATAATTAGAGTTAATCGAATAGCTCATTGATTAATCATGTTTGAAAAATGTGTTAAAAGCTGTTTTACTTTGAGAATAATCAATTAACAATTCGATTAATGTTAATCAATCGAATAGCTAATCGATTAATCAGTGTTGAAAATGTTTTAGAAGATGTTTTACTTTGAAATTAATCGATTATGAATTCGATTACTATAAATTAATCAACCAGCTAATTGGTTAATGGATATCAAATGTGTTAAATGTTGTTTTTCTTAAGAATTAATCGATTGATTATTTGATTAATGTTAATTAATTAGACACTTAATTGATTAATAAATGATTGAATATGTATTAGAAATTGCTTTTATTTGAAATTAATCGATTATTTTTTCGATTAAGGGCATGCAATTAATTGAACACCTAATCGATTAATGGGTCTCTATATGTACATATTTGATGAAATTAATTGATTACCTAATCGATTAATGGCCATTAATAGAATAGTTAATTGATCAATGTTAGGATTTATCAGTTATGACTTTTCATTATTCAACTCGAGCAGTAATCGACTAATCTCCAAACTCTCTCACCTTCAATCCTAAAAAATCCTCAAATTAGTCTCCACAAATCATAACCCACCAAAAATTATCCTCAAATTCCTCTATTTTATCAATCTTTTTCCTAACAACTTCACTCGTGATAGCAAGAACCAAAACCACCAATCCATATGGGTTTAAGTAAATTCCTTCCAAATTAGTCTTTGATACTCCTTAGGCTTAAATCTCAAAGGAGAGAGAAGAAATTTCAATCTAAGGTGCCAAAAGATGGCCCAGAAGTGTCAAAGGGAAAAGGTAAGGTGCCAATGAGTAAGGCTCTGGTCAAAGGAACTACCAAAGAAAAGAGCAAAGTATCTGAACCTTCTCTCAAGTATGCAACAAAGATAAAGGCAAAGTCTCAAAAAATTGACTCTAACATACTGCCATTGAGTTTACTGATAGGATGGAGAGGATTGTACATACTGCCATTGAGTCTCTTGGCAAGAGATAAAGAACACCTAGGAAGCCTTCCTTAACACTAGGTCCCCCAGATTCTCATCCACCAAGTGTGCCTTTTCTGTAAGGTAACTTGAATTTAGATGTTGATATGGCTAAGTATAACTTAGAGTTTAAGGAGAGGAAGTGTTGTCCTATAGTTTATGTAGATATCCCTACTCTTAAGGCTGACAATACTGTCAATTCGGATTTGATAAGACCTTTTCACCACTTGAGAGTTGGCTTAAAGTCAATGAGACCTATAGTCTAGATGTAGTCTAAAGATTTTATTGCAACATAGAAATATGTTACATCCTTACTTTTAACCTTAATTATACTCTATTAAAAGTGATTGGAACCAATAATATAATCATTTGCTTTGAAAACATCCATTTCCAAAAGATTTGCTCTCGGGTACTGTTCACTTTAACTGTTCATTTGGTAATTTCAGAACATGTACCCTACTTTGAAAATTCATAATTAATTGTAAAAAAATCAAAATAATGTCATTCCAATTTATAATGAAATCTATTTCATAAATATTTGAGGGAAAATATGAAAGTGAAGTTCTCTTATTCACACGAAATCAGTTTATTGGTTAAAAATCACTGTTCATTTGGTAAAATATGGAAGTTCCAGTTTCTTTGCCTTAACTTTAAAAATTCATTTATCTTTGGTTATTTATCCAAATGAACGTGTTACCTATGGAATTAAAGATATAGATGTTCTCTTTAATATCGCCAAGTTTCATATAAAACTTCGTTCATTTTATATATAAAATCATCATGTGAACGTCACTGACTCTAACCGTTTACTTTATCTCAATTCCAGATTTTAGTTCCAACTTTGGAAAGTCATAACAATTTGGTTACTTATCCAATTAAGGATTTCTTGGTGTTCATTTAAATATATGTATCTTAGCTACCCTCAAACCAAATTTCAAACTAAAACTTGTTGAGTTACACATCAAAATCATCATCACATCACCATGGTCTCACAATAGAGTTACAGAAACATACACCATGCATGCTAGCATATCACCCCATAGTGTCATGTAAGGCATATAACTTATTATACAAACTTAATCATCAACATTTACTCTATTCCCTTGAGAGGATCCAGCACCTAAAACATAGTTATGCATGTGGAAGGAATGGGATTTCATGGAAATCCCAATAGCAAGTTACACAAACTATAATATCATGCATGAATAATTGTATGCTTAACATGTTATCATGTGATGGGAGCTACTTCATAATGGTACATAAGCAAACTCTAACATGCATATTCTCATGACATAACTTGCAAGGAGTTGCAATCATTCATACCTCATCATAACATGATGACATAAGCTCAAGCTCAACCAAACATCATAATCAACAAGCAAGCAAAACAATTAAACAAACATGAGTTATAGTTAGGTATCCTTGCTACCTCTTAGCTATCTTGGTCAAGACCTTCTTGGGATGATTTCCTTCCTTCACAAATGTCAAAACTTAGCCATTACAAAATAATATCAAGTTACAATTCAACTTGAACACAAAACTTAGACTAGGTTTTCACTAGCTCCCTTTCTTTCTCTACTTTATGTTTCCTACTTCCATCTTTCCAAAATAAATTCTCATGGTTCATTTCCACATAATTTTTCATATAGAATCCAAATATGAAATCATAATTTCCAAAATAAAAACACTTCAGTTGCTACAGTACAAAACCGAACTGAAGGTCCCTTTTTCCAAAAATTCACATTTTGATTCCAATGCTTCCAATACTTGTTCTCCTACTTTATCCCCACACAATTTTCCATTTTAAACTCATTGGAAGCATCAAAATCATGAAATTCCATCATATTAACAGTACCACATACAGTACCAGCAAGAACACAAAACCCTAAATCCAAACATACTTGAATTCCCAAGCTTATACCACTTGATTCTAGCTTGTTTAAGCTTGTCTAAACTATCCATAGCATAAAACTGATATTTTAACCATATATGAGCATCCCTTCCAGCAGCAATCATAATGGAAATATAGCATGAAAACCCCTTAAAACCATGAGCTAATTTACTAGAACAAAGCTCAAGATCATGGGAGATGATTACCTTACTTGTTACTTCACTATGGTTGCTTCTTTCTTGGTTGAATGGAAATTTTGCAAGAGTTTCCCTATGGTTCACCATGCATGGCAAAATGATCTTAATAGGGGTGGTATTTATAGAGAAATTTGGGTTGAAATGGATGGCCAAGATTGATTTGGTTACTATTTGATCTAAAGGCTCACATTTAATCTTGGATTTAACTTTTTCTAAAAAGAATAATTATGACATCATGTGGGACAGCTCATGGGACACCTAATAGGGGTATGTGGCGTGCTCATAGTATAAGGAGCTTCCGAAAAAATTCTAGTCCAATCCAGTACCGATCAAAACAGTCTCATAACAACCGGACTATTTTCTATTCCAAATTTTTTTATAATATACCAGGATATGTATTATGTCCTGAAAATTAATATCTAGGTTTCTCATACCATTTACACTGATATACTAAATGTTTATCTTCCATCCATCCCTTGGAAAATGACCAAAATACCCTTGGTATCCTTTCTTGCACTGTACTAACCCTAAGGGTAAAATCATCATTTCACACATCTTTATACTGCCTAAAGGTGTATATGGGCTCTAAATAATCCTCTTTATAGTAGATGACACATTTTTGTCCTATCTAGAATGACCAAAATGATCTCCATCCACTACTGGTACATTATGGGCATCCAGGGGCATTTTTGTAATTTCGCACTTTTCCTGGGCTACTATAGTCTCTAGCCCACATAACTGTCCAGTCACCTTAATGGGCTCATGATGGCACCATTTGGGCCTTATTATGAGTTTATTGCCTGTATTGCCTTTATGGCCCAATTCACTTTACAACTTTCCCGATCCTATTTATCGGGTATTTTATTTCACTGAAAAATCCAGTATGTCTTCTTCAAGATTCCTTTTCTGATTTTGTCAATTTTATAAATTCATATATTAAATATATAAATTTCCTATAATGTCTCATCTAATTTTAAGATCTAAAAAATACTGTAACAATTCCTTCCGACTTCAGGAATTTATATCAATTAATCGGGACCTCAAATTAAAATTTTGTGTTACGTTAAACTGATCGGAATATTTTTGTCTATCTACTGGTAAAATTTGGGACTGATTTGATTTCAGGCATTTTTGGCCTATTTTGGCTCAACTTTTCCATATTTACATTTAGGTCCCTTAACTTTTGAATAATTGCACTTTAGTCCCTGAACTTATCATTAATTGCATTTAGGTCCCTCCTTTTATTTCTACTTCAACTTTTTGTCTTCAAACTTTTCAATTTATGTTTTGGTCCCTATTCTTTCCTTAGTTATTAATCCTTCCCTTTCTTTTCTCAATCTGATACAGTTTATTCCAAGAATCCTATATCCACTGCAGATAAACTATGCAGCTACATCAGATCAGAAAATTAGGGATATGATATTTCTCTCCCCCTTAAAATAAATTTCATCCTTGAAATTTGCATTACATATACATTATAGAAATAATTCAGGGTATATTTCTCTCATCCTTTCTTCTGCTTCCCAGGTCGCTTTACTCTCTATTAATCCCTTCCAGACCACCTTAACTAGAGGGATCTGCTTATTTCACAACTGTTTGACCTTTCTATCTACAATCTGTACTAGTCCAACTTCATAAGTCAGGTCATCTCGCAGTGAAATATCATCCTACTCAATCACATGTGATAGATCTGGAACATACTTCTTTAACTGGGAAACATGGAATACATCATGAATCTTGCTGAGATGTAGAGGAAGAGCTAATTTATAAGCCATTGATCATACACTTGAGAGGATCTAAAATGGCCCAATGTATCTAGGATGTAGCTTCTTCACTTTAATTGATCGTCTGGCTCTTGTCGTCGGAGTTAATTTAAGAAATACATGCTCTCCTTCTTCAAACTCCAATAGCTTTCTTCTAATATTAGCATAACTTTTCTGTCAATTTGAGCTGTCAACAGCCTTTTTCTAATCTTATCAATCTGTGCTACTGTCTAGTCTGCTATGTCAGGACCCAACATCCTCCTTTCGCTTAACTTTACCCAGCACAAGGGAGATCTAACTTTCGTCTATATAGCGCTTCAAACGGGGCCATCTGAATACTAGCCTGATAACTATTGTTATAGGCAAATTCTATCAACGGCAGATGGACATCCTAACTCCCTTTGAATGGGGCCCACAATGCACCACATGGCATGATTATAGTAAAAGAGGAAAAGCAAAGGACATATGGCATGATTATAGAAAAAGGAGAAAAAGTAAGAGGACACGTGGCACGATCTCGGCCGTCCATTTAGGGAAAAGACTCTGGAACTCTCTGGAAAGGCTGAGTCAGCTGGTGAGGTGTCCCAAGGGCCCCACATTTTGCCACATATACCCTTAAGGTATCCCTTGAGGTGTCCTAGATGATGTCATGAGTGGTGAGTCATCAGGGAGGGTGATGTCATTGTGATGATGCAGGCAAAGCTTCTTGAGGAAGCAAGCAATTTGAGCCATTCATCGCGAATCAATCTGGACCATTCATTCCACCTCCTCTTACCTATAAATAGGCCACTCCCCTACCATTCCAAGGCACACCACGGATCTAGCAAGAAAAGGAAGAGAAAGAAGAGAGAAAGAGAGGAAGAGAGGAAGAAAGAAAGGAAGGAAGGAGTTCTGGTGGAGCCAGGAGCAGTCTAAGGAGCTAAGGGACTGGGCAAAGCTTAGGAATGAGGTAAGAAAGTTATCTAGTCCCTGCTCTAATAAAGTAGAGGATTGCTCTTAATGGTTATAATAGAGAAATATCTCTATTAATAAAGTTAGCTATAGATAGAAAGAAAGTTAGAGGAATGTCGGAGTAAGGATATTTCCCCTAGCTATGCATGAGTTAAATAGAGCTATACTGATAGAGTAATAATGAAGATATTATTATGCTATGTATAGGCTCTAACCTTTGGAAAGAATGAACCTTAGAGCAAAGGCTAAGAGCTAGAAGGAAAGCTACATGCCAGGTAGTAAACTAATCCTAAACTTGTATGCATTGAATGTTATGCTTAATGTGCTATGGCTTTGTGGAATTGTGTTGAATATGTGCTTATATATGAAGCTCTATTCCTATGATTGCTTTGGCCAATTGTATTTCATATGTAACATGGAAGCATGCACATTATGCAATGCTAACACTTTCACAAGCAAGCACAAGTATTCACATTAATGCATGCATTGTTTAGTGCTGTTTGCTACTAAGATTTCCCCAGAAATCTCACCCCTTCCATATCAATCCAATTACAACAGGTCTTCTCAAGATGGAGGAGATAAAGATGCATGAAGAGATGTTAATCACTTAGCATGATTGATATGTGATTCATGTATGTATAATTGCTGGAATTGTCACTGTGAACAGTAACTCGTGGGGAGGTAGTGACATTTGAGCTGTAATTATAAATAGTAAATGATTGAACAAATGTATGATATTGTTCCAGTAAATATTAGACATACTAAGCTTCGATTTGATATATAGAACGTCTCATTTGTATGTCTACACATAAAGATATGATTTATCAAAGATGGGACCAGAATGCTGGAATCAGGGATAGGATGCTGGATGAACAGTGATTTCAGAACATTGACCAACGTTGACCTGGTCAAGGCGTGGTCAATGAGTCATTTTTCCCTGAAATAACATTAAGTTATTTTCGAGTAGTAATTTGAACCACTCCATTTTGATTTTTCTATAATTAGTTATGATTTTTCAAAGTTAGGTCACTCCGCTGGAATTTACACAGTGAACAGTACTCGCTGGGAGTAAAATTCCAGATTGTATGATTTAACTTCAATGGCCCTAGAAGTGGTTCCAAATGCTACTGAATGGTCCCTAAGACATAATAAAAGGAGGATGTTGCACTTGACCTTTCAATCTACAATTCGTATTAGTTTAACTTCATCGGTTAGGTCATCTTATAGTGCAACCTCATCCTATTCAATCACATGTGATGGGTCTGGAACATACTTCTTTAATTGGGAAACATGGAATGCATCGTATCTTACTAAGATTTAGAGGAAGAGCTAACTTGTAAGCCACTAATCCTATTTTTGTGAGGATCTAGAATGGCCCGATATATCTAAGATGTAACTTCTTCACCTTGATTGGTCATCTGGCTCCTATAGTTGGAGTTAACCTAAGAAACACATGTTCTCCTTCTTCAAACTGCAATAGCTTCCTTATAACATCAGCATAACTCTTATGTCTACTGTGATCCGTCATCAATCTTTTTCTAATCTTATCAATTTGTGCTGCTATTTGATATACTATATCAGGACCAAACATCCTTCTGTCGCTAAGCTTTAACCAGCATAAAGGAGATCTACACTTACGTTTGTAAAGTGCTTCAAAATGGGCCATATGAATACTAACCTGATAACTATTGTTATATACAAATTCTATTAATGGCAGATGGATATCCCAAATACCTTTGAAATCCAAAACACAGGCTCTCAACATATCCTTTAGTGTCTGGATTATCCTCTCAGACTGACCATCTCTTTGAGGATAACAAGCTATACTAAATTTGAGAGTAGTGTCCATTTCTTTGTGCAAAGCTTGCCAAAAATTAGATATAAAGTGAGGATCTCTATCAGATACAATACTACTTGGGACACCATGCAATCTGACAATCTCTTTTACATATAACTTCACTAGTTTCTCAAGAGAATCATTCTTATTGATTGCCAGGAAATGAGCTGACTTTGTCAATCAGTCAATTACTACCCATATAGCATCATGTTTAGTGGGATGGGTAGTTCTTCAATAAAATCCATGGCAATATTGTCCCATTTCCACTCAGGTATATCTAGTGGCTATAGTTTTCCTGCTGGTCTTTGATGCTGAACTTTTACCTTCTATCATGTCAGGCATTTTTATACATAAGTCACCACATCCTTCTTTAATCCTGGCCACCAAAATAAGCTTTTAACATCATGGAATATCTTGGTCATACTTGGATGTATTGTATATCAGCTTTTATGTGCTTTATCTAAAATATACTCTTTTAATCCCATAGAATTTGGAATATATGGTCTTCCCCTAAACCATAGCAATCCATCCTAGGAGATCTCAAAATTTTTACTTTCGCCTCTCTCCAGCTTGTCCTTAAAAATTGTGTGAGCTTATCATGCTTTTAAGCTTCTTTTATCTTATCTTCAATAAAAGCTCTAACCTGCATTCCTCCATAAGGATTTTATGCTATATGCATCTAGTATAAGTGACTCCAATCTCTAACATCTTCTATTAATTCCAACTTTTTGATCATTAGGCTCACCACCTGCACTACTTTTCTGCTCAGGTCATCAGCTACAACATTCATTTTTCCTAGATGGTACTTAATCTAGAAATTATAATCCTTCAAAAATTCCATCCATCTTTATTATCTCATATTCAATTCTTTTTTATCTTGCAAATACTTCAGGCTTTTGTGGTCACAGTACAATTCTATGGTAGCTCCATATAGATAATGCCTCCAGATCTTGAGAGAATATACTACTGCTGCAAGTTCTAGATCATGAGTAGGATAATTTTCTTCATATGGCTTTAACTGCCGAGAAGCGTAGGCTATTACTTGACCCTGCTGCATTAATACACATCCCAACCCCTGCTTGCTAACATCAGTATAGACTACATAAGTCTGAGTTAGGTATGGAATAATCAACACAGGAGTCATGTTAATCTCTATTTCAATTCTTAAAAATTAGCCTTGCATTTCTCATCCACTTAAACTGCTGGTTCTTTCTGGTCAACTTGGTTAACGGCAAAGCAATTCAAGGAAAGTCCTTAATAAATCTTCTATGATACCCTGCTAAGCCCAGAAAACTTATAATCTCTGTCACTGTCCTTGACTGTTCCCAGCTTAATACTGCTTCAACTTTGCTGGGATCTACAGTTACCCCTTCATGGGATATGACATGACTGAGAACTTTGACTTCTTGAAGCCAAAACTCACATTTATTAAGCTTAGCATAAACTTGTTTTTCTTTAAGAGTACTAAGAACAATTCTCAAATGCTTCTCATGCTCTTCTGCAGATTTGGGTACACCATAATATCATCAATGAAGACCATAACAAATTGATCTAAGTAGGGCTTAAAGATTCTGTTCATGTAATCCATGAAAATTGTAGGCGCATTCGTCAGACCAAAGGGTATTACTAGAAATTCAAAATGACCATAACGAGTCATGAAAGTAGTCTTTGAAATGTTATTTGCTTTGATCCTGAGTTGGTGGTATCCTGATCTTAAATCAATCTTAGAGAATAAACTTGCTCTAGCCAACTGGTCTAATAGATCATCAATCAGGGGAAGAGAGTACTTATTTTTAACAGTGATCTTATTAACTCCCTATAATTGATGCATAGTCTTAAACTACCATCCTTCTTCTTAACAAATAACACTAGAGCACCCCAGGTTGAAACACTAGGTCAGATGAAACCCTTCTCTAAAAGCTCCTCAATTTGCTTCTTTAATTGAATCATCTCATTGGGAGCCATACGATATGGGGCTTTGGACACTCGTCCATCTCCAAGCACAATGTCAATTGCAAACTCTACTTCTCGTTCAGGAGTAATCCTTGAATCTCCTCTGGAAAAACTTTGAGAAATTCCTTAACTACTAGAATTGTCTCTATAACATCCTTACTTTTATACGTCTTAGGGACCATTCAGTAGCATTTAGAACCACTTACAAGACCTTGGAAGTCCATTAGCCAAATCTAGAATTTTACTCTTTCTCGGGTTACTGTTCATATGGTATTCCAAATTACGCAATGAAATTCAAAAAACCATAATTAATTCTAGAAAACTCAAAATGTAGTGGTTCAAAAGGCTACATGAACATAACATCTTGAAATTTAAGTTAAAAATACGTTTTAGACCAAATGATTAGCAAATTCATACAGTTTATTCGTTGAAGGTTACTGTTCATTTGGTCAAAAACTCTGGAAATAGTTTCTGGTCCCTTACTTTGGAAATTCATTTATCTTGATATACACATCCAAATGCCACATTCTACCTACGAATTTAAAGCTCTGGATGTGTTCTACATGCTCATAAAATTTCGTGAACTAATTCCTTCATTTGCTAGGTCAAACTGAAGCCACAACAAAACTTTTAGGACCTACATTTTTACCATTTCAGTTTATTTTCTTTCATTTCGAATAATTGTTTCAGCATGCACAAGCCATCAAATAAGCTTCTTAACATTCATATACATCATGTACATATGCCATAAGTATTACAATAGTTTCATCATATAAATGGACACCTTACATGGCATTTACATATATGGACAATTTATAGTATATGCTAAAATATCAATACTTCACTTCCTTTCTTCCATTCTTTAGCTCTTCTCCATGCATACCTTTTCTTCATGCTTGACCTAAATTGGTTGGTTATGGGAGAGTGAGATTCTAGGGAATCTCAGTAGCAAATATTACCACTTAAATATGCAAGATTGATGCTAATGCATGATATGTAATTTCATTAACTTTCTTTGATTAGTGACATGCCATCATGCTACAAACTTTTACATAAAGTGCATGGCCATGGAAACATATTATTCATAACACATTCAACATCATTTATCATGTCACAATATCATTCAAATAACATATACATGTCAACACATAAGCATACCACATCAAGCACATAAAGAGATAAGTTCACTACCTTGCACTTAAGCTTTTCTCTTGACCTTTAGCCCTTGCTCCCTAGCTTTCCAACCAAGAAGCCTTTATGCCCATCACTTCCCAACATCTTCTTGGATGTTTCATGGTCCTAAACACATTCATATTCATCACATAACTCATTAGGACTCATGAACTCCAACCATGTTGAAGACTAACTTTGTTACACTCTTTATTATCATAACTTTCTCTAATTTACACTAATCCACTTGGCTCTTGAACCAATTGATGTCTTGACTTTACCCTACACAATTTCATATTTTGAACTCATTTATGAGCTTAGAATCATAAAATTCCAGCACCTTCATGGCATGTTGTACAGAATTGAACATAAGCACACAATTCTTTCAAATATTCTCATTTTGATTCTAATGCTTCCCATACTTGTTTCTCCACTTTACCCCACACAACTTTTCATTTTAAAACCATTGGAACCATCAAAATCATGAAATTCCAATCACTGTTCATGCTAGTGAACAGTAACCATAAGGAATCTCAAAGACTATAACCTTGAGATTTTAATGTTTCCAAGGTTCAAAACCTTTCCAATCCTACACAAAATCATCATACAACTCAATGGAAGCATTAAATCATTGAAATTCAATTTCCTTCCCTTATGAACAGTGCATACGGAATAGGGCACACCATGGTAAAGTCAAGAATATCAATTTGATTCAACAACCAACCACTTAACTAGATTGTTTAAGCTTCAATCGTATGGTTCTAACTTTAATTTCTTCTTTCCCCTTTCCTTTAAGGTTTTTGGGCAGCACCACCCCTTAGAGAAAAATCAACCTTTCTCCCATCAAAACCCTAAGTTCAAGCTCCCAAATCAAAGGAAAATAAGCTAGAAAAGATTGCTTACCTTTAATCTCTAGCTTGCTTGAACTTTGGAACCTTGAATCTTCTTTGTCTTGGCTTGAGTTTTCATTTTGAAAGAGTTTCCCCAAGGGTCCATGAAGCTACGGTTTGCTGCAGAATTGGAGGGGTATTTATAGCCAAAATCCAAGAAAAATGAATGGCCAAGATTGATTTGGTTACTATTTGATCTAAAGGCCCACATTTAATCTTGGATTTAACTTTGTCATAAAATAATAATTATGACATCATGTGGGACCCATCAAGGGACACCTCAAGGGGTTAGGTGGCGTGCTCATAGTATAAGGAACCTTCTGGAGAAATTCCAGTCCAATCCGGTACCGATCAGTGTAGTTTCACAACAACCGGACTGTGTTCTGTTTCTAATTTTTTATAATATACCAGGATATGTATTCTATCCTAAAAATTAATGTCTAGGCTTCTCATACCATTGAAAATATTAGACTGAGTATTTATTTGCTATCCATCCCTTGAGAAATGACCAAAATACCCTTGGTGTCCTTTCTTGCACTACACTGACCCTAAGGGCATAATTGTCATTTCACCCCTTCTTGTACTGCCTTAGGGCATATATTAACTCTATATAATCATATTTATACTATGTCCCACGTTTTTGGCCTATCCAAAATGACCAAAATGACCTCCATCCATCACTGGTACAGTATGGGCATCCAGGGGTATTTTCGTAATTTCGTACTTTTCCTGGACTGCTCTGTACTCTGGCCCGCTTAACTATCTAGTCATCACATTGGGCCTACTATGGCGCCATTTGGGCCTTGGTTTGGGCTTATTGCCTTTATGCCCTTTATGGCATAAATCCCAAGACACCTCTCCCGATCCTATTTATCGGGTATTCTATTTTACCATAAAATCCTGTAAGAATTTTACAGGATTCCTTTTCTAACTCTGTCAGTTTGATAAATTCATATATTAAATATAAGAATTTACAGTAAAGTTTCATCTGATTCTGAGATATGAAAAATACTGCAATAATTCCTACTGACTTCAGGAATTTATATCAATTAATTGGGACCTCAAATCAAAATTCTGTGTTGCATTAAACTGACCGGAATAATTATGTCTATCTACTGGTAAAATTTGAGTCTAATCTGATTCTGGGCATTTTTGGCCTGTTTTGGCTCAACTTTTCCATAATTACATTTGGGTCCCTGACTTTTTGCTTAATTACATTTAGGTCCCTAAACTTTTGGAAATTACCACTTTTGGCCCAACATTTATTTCTACTTTAACTTTTGGCCTTTAACCTTTTCCAATTTGCATTTAGGTCTTTCTCTTTCTTGAAGACTTATCTAACCTTTATTATCTCGTCTGATCTTTGTCATAATCCTTTCTAAGCCTCTTTCCACTATCAGTACTATACAGATAGGGAAAATTTATGATATGACAGTCTCAATCCCTTCTTCTACTTTTATTTGAACAAAAAGAAGATCATATATCCTTAACATCCTTTTCGCAAATATTTATTTGCTTGAGCCTCTGTTATAAAATTCAGTCTCATTTCTGAATTCATATTTGCGGCTTTTATACAAATAACTTGAGTCTTGTTCTTACAGTCTAGCATCACGTTGTTGACAAATAATAGTTCAATCCAATTATGACATCGATCTTGCAGAAAGGCATGCATATTAAGTCTAGAGTAGTACAACAATTCTCATACTAAATAACACTATTTATGCAAACATCAGATATAACTACTCTAGTATTTGTAAGGGTTGTCACACATATGGCATAATCTAACTTGCTAATTGTAAGGCCTAAACATTCAGCACATTCATAGGAAACAAAGGAATGACTTGTACCCGAAACAAACAAAGCAATCGCAGAGTGATTATTGGGATAGATTATACCTTGTATCATCTCAAGTGACTTCTGACTATCTTCCCTTGTAAGTGCAAATACTTAACCTTGAGTTCATGGCCTTTGATCATTCACTGCTTGAGGACAGTCCCTAAGACAATGTCCAATTTTTTCACATATGTAACAGAGGTTCTATCCCATCAAGTATGGCTTATCACCATGATTCTTCCCGTATTTGTCACACACTCAAAAACTTGAATCCCTATTGACTGTATTGGCTCAAAAGTTCCCACGATTAAGCCTTCTATTCTGCCACTGTCTCTTCCTCTTATTATAATAGCCACCACCACTAGTGACATCTTGACTCTTGCTAGTCCTTTTGGGAATACCATTCCCTTTGCTCATTGGTTTAAATAACATTCGATGATTTAAATCATTTTCAATTATTCGACATGCCTCTATCGCTTTGTTGAATTGGCTATATTGTTGCGGAGTCATCTTCTCCTTCAAAGTAACATTCAGTCCTCTAATAATTCTTTTTGTCATCTAGCGCTCATCGTCCACTTGCTAAAGAAAAGTGGAGTATTGAGAAAGACAAATGAACTTAGCTAAATACTCATCAAAAGGCTCATTCTCTCCTTACCTCAACACAAGGAATTCAACTTCTAGCTCATCGCATATTGACTGAGGAAAATACTTCTCATAGAATTGCTTAAGAAATACTTCCCATGTAATATGAATGTTTCTAACATATAGCAGTAGTTCAGTGTTCTTCCACCATCGGTCTACATCCTTTTTTAACTGATAAATTGCCATCTGGGCTTTACTTTCAGATAGAAAGTCAACCACTTTGAAAATCTTCTCTAACCGGCTGATCTAATCCTCTGCCCTTTGAACATAAAATGTCCCCTTGAACGTTGGTGGACTATGCTTATAGAACTTTGTCATCCACTGCTAAATACTAGTGGAATCAACCACCTGTCCAGTCTGCCTAGGAAGTTTTATTGGCTGTTGTACAATCTCTAATTCTGTATCAGCTACACCTACAAAATCTGGATGCCTTAAATTTCCTACAGCTTATGTTACTGCTACTGTTAAGGCATCATCTCTCTCCTAATCACTTCGTGCTTGAGCTGCTAGCATCTCCTCAATAATCTTTTCCTGCTGCTCTAGACATTCTAGGATTAGCTTATTAATATCCCTAGGGTTTTATGGTTCTCCCGAGGAAACAATCCTTCTTATTCATACCATTTTATTTTACTATCTAAATAGTATAGGAATATAATAATTAACATAATTTATATTTCATCCAAAACATTGCATACAATGAGTTTAGTAACATTACACATATCTTTTATACATAACTTAAGTACATAGACAACATCATTATTCATAAGTATATAGACAACATTATCATTTATAGGTACAATCATCACACTATGATTTCCTATAAGTGATCCTGATGAACTCTTCTACCTTCAAGATCCAATCCAGGATGTTCTCATATGGTTCTTCCTCAAAATACGGATCCAATCCTACTCTCTAAGTTTTAGTGAGAGGTAGGATATCATCCATAATATTGGTCTAGTCTCTAAGGGTAAGAGTGTTTAGATTAAAAGCTTGATAGGCCTCCCATACTCTAGTTATAAAATCCATGTAAATCCTGTAGTCTTGTTCAACTTCCCTGATCAGGAGTTGTCCTAGGTCATATAACTGTCTAGCCAACTCCACATCTTTCTCAAATCGCTCCTCATTCATATTTCTTCCTCGCACTAGCTCTATACTTTGGTTGTCTAGGTGTATCACCACTATTAGTGTCTTTGATTTACTAGAACCCAGAATATTAGTCTGGTTTGCTACTTTGCTAGGTCCTGGAATGTCTACACCAACAGGCTATGTAGGTGTATGTTTTATGGTACCCACAACATAGGAGTGGAATTCATCATACTATACTGACTGAGGGTATACTATATCTCCTTCATCCCTCTCAGCTGCATCAACTTCTACACTAAGGTCTACTACCTCTAGAAGTACAACATTTAAAGGAGAAGCTGGGGTAGGTTTCTCTGATGCAATATCCATATCATTAGACCCCATTGAAGAACTATCTGATCTATCTAATTCGAATCACTTGAGTCTGGAATATGTATTTCTGGAACAAGCCAATAATCAAGATCATTTTCTATCATAAAGACCTCCTTTGAGTCAACCTAGACTTATCTGAATTAAAAACTTCAGGCATAGGGTCTCCTTGATTCACTATAGTTTCTAACCTGATCTTATGTTTAGTCATCATTATCCTGCAACAATTAACTTAGTGTCATTTATGAAGATGTTTAATTATGTATCAATCTATAACTAATCTATTTAGAGCATTTCTTAAGCCAGAATCCTTTGCTCTGATACCAAAATATTGTATCCTTATTTTCAACATTAAATATACTCAATTGGAAGTCATTTGAACCAATTTCATATCCCTTTACTTTAGAAATATGCATTTCCAAAAGATTTATTCTTGGGTATTGTTCATGGTTACTGTTCATTTGGTAATCCAGAATGGTGATTGATCGTCACTATCTCCAGTTGCTCACTTTATCTCAATTTTAGATTGTATCTCCAACTTAGAAAAATCATAGTAAATCTAATACTTAACCAATTTAGAAGTTCTTGGTGTCCATTTAAAGAAATATATCTTAACTATGTTCATGCCAAATTTCAAGTCCAAAATCATTAGGTAGGTTATCAAAAGTATCGTTATAAAGCTACGGCCTCATAATACAACCACATGATAATACATTACACATCCCATCATATCCTTTCATAGTGTCAAGTAACCAATATGACTTATTATACAAGTTCAACCATCTATATTTACCCTTTTTCCTTTAGATGTTCCAGCACTTATAAAATAGTTATACATATGGAAAGAATGAGATTTCAAGGAAATCTCAATAGCAAGTCATACAAACTGTAATATCATGCATGATTGACTAGATGCCTAACATGTTATCATGAGATGGGAGCTACTTCAGAATAATACATAAGAAAACTATAACATGAATATTATCATGAAATTAGTTGCAAGGAGTTGCAATCATCCATACTTCATCATCAACATGATGACATAATCTTAAGCTCAACTAAACATTATAACTAACAAGCAAGCATACAATCAAGCAAACATGAGATAATAGTTAGGTATTCTTGCTACCTCTTAAGCTATCCTTAACAAAGTCTTCTTTAGATGGTTTGCTTCCCTCACAAATGTCAAAACCTAGCCATTATAAAGTAACATCAAGTTACAACTGAACTTGAAAATAATTCCAAGACTAGGTTTTCACTAACTTCCATTATTTTTCCATTTTATGTTCTATACTTCCATCTTTCTAAAATAAATTCTCATGGTTCATTTCCACATATTTTTTCATGTAGAATCCAAATATGAAACCAGAATTTCCAAAATCAAAACACACCTTGGCTTCTATACAAAACTGAAGTGATACTCTTATTTTCCCAAAATTCGCATTTTGATTCTAATACTTCCAATACTTGTTTCCCTACCTTATCCCCACACAATTTTCCATTTTAAACTCATTGAAATCATAAAAATAATGATATTCCAAAATATTAATAGTGATTCCTATAGTGGCAGCCAAGAAAACAAAATCCTAACTACATGCATACTTGAATTTCCAAGCATATACCACTTGATTCTAGCTTGTTTAAGCTTGTCTAAACTATCCAAAACATAAAACTCATATTCTTATCACATATGGACAGCACTTGCAGTAGCACCCTCAAAGGAAATACGCCACAAAAACCCCTTAAAACTAAGAGCCAACTTGCTAGATTAAAGTCCAAGAACAAAGGAGCTAGTTACCTTACTTGTTGCTCCAAGTTGTAAGCTTCTTTCTTGCTTCAAAGAAAATTTTGGTAAAGGTTCCCTAAAGTTCTCATGGATGCTGAACAAGTCTGATTGGAGGGGGTATTTATAGGCAAATTTGGGTGGAAATGGAAGGCCAAGATTAGCTTGGTTACTATTTGATCTAATGGTCCATAATCCACCTTTAATCATGCTTGCCCTAGAAGCCTTGTAATGATGCCTTGCATGACCTCATTTAGGGCTGTCTTGGCTGGAAAAAGGTAGATATACTGATAAGAAAAATTCCAGTCTAGTCCGATATCAATCTGAGCATTTTAACAAAAATCAAATTGTTTTGTGTTCCTAATTTTTATAATAATCCATAATATATATTCTATCATGAAAACTAATGTCTAGGTTTTTCCTACCATCGAAATTGTTAGACTGAGTATTTATCTACCAACCATCCCTTAGAAAATGACCCAAATACCCTTATTGCGCTTCCTTGCACTATATTGACCATAAGGGCATAATTGTCATTTCACACCTTTTTATACTTCAACAGAGTTATACTGGCTCTAACTAATCATCCTTGTACTTTCTTGTACATTTTTGGCCTATCCAAAATGTCCAAAATGCCCTTCATTCATCTCTGGTACAATATGGCTACACAGGGGCATTTTCGTAATTTCATAATTTTTCGGGTTGTTCTGGACTCTTGCCCACTTAACTATCCAACCACCTCACTGGGCCTCTTAGGATACCATTTTGGGCCTTGATATGGGTCCATTACCTTTTTGGCACAAATCCCAAGAAACCTCTCTCAATATATTTATTGGTATTTTATTTGACTGTAAATTCCCGTAAGAATTCTACAAGATTCTACATGTGTTGTATGGTCACGACCTTATATGGAATTCTGGACTTAATATGTTCTTTGTGAAAATAAGGTGTAACATGCGTGCTTTAGGTCGCGACTATAAAATTCTTCTTTTCATACGTCTTAGGGACCATATAATAGCATCTGGAACCACTTATAAGGCTATATTGAAGTCAAATTACTCAATTTAAAATTTTACTCTTAGCGAGTAATGTTCACTATATAAATTCTAGTGGAGTGATCTAACTTCAAAAAATCATAACTAATTCTAAAAAAATTAAAATGGAGTGGTTCAAATTGCTACACGAAGCTAACTTAATTCTCTTTCAGAGAAAAATAACTCGTTGACCATGGCTTGACCAGGTCAACATCAGTAAATGTCTGAAGTTTATTGTTTATCTTGCATTTTTCCTTGATTCCAGTACTTTGGTCCTAATATTTGCACTATCCAATCCACATCTTTTCGTCATGCTTCTTTAGTCCTCTTCTAACATACTTGTGGGATTGGGATTACATGGAAGGGGGTGAGATTTTTGGGGAAATCTCAGTAGCAAACAAAAACCGTACAATGTATTCAACTATATGCTTGAGGTTACTATGTGTGTACTTAATGATCATGCTTGCATAATGATAACATGCATGCTTCCGTGTTACTTAATTATAACATATGGCCACAGCATAAAAAGAAATAGAGCATTACTTAATCATACATGCCTCATATCATCAAGGTAAGTAACCATCACATAAAACATCTAAGCAATATAAGCATACAAGTAGGTAAGCATACAATGTGGCTCTATTTAACTCATGTCTAACTAGGGGTAATATCTTAATCTGACATTCCCCTAACTTTCTTTTTATCTATAGCTACCTTTATTAATAGAGATATTTCTCTATTCTAACCACTAAGAGCAATCCTCTACTTTATTAGAGCAGGGACTAGATAACTTACTTACCTCATTCCTAAGCTCTGCCCGGTCCCTAAGCTCCTTTGACTGCTCCTGGCTCTGCCAGAACTCATTCCTTTCTTTCTTTCTCTCTTTGTCTTCTTTCTCTTATTTCTTTTGCTCCTTGGCTATGGAGTTTATGAAGGGAGGGGTGGCCTATTTATAGGTGGAGGGAGGTGGAATGGATAGCTCAAATCGAATCATGATGAATGGCTCATATCGCTTAACTTCCACAAGAAGCTTCGCCTGCATCATCACGATAACATTACCCTCGTCAATGACTCACCATTATGACATCATCCAAGGACACCTCAGGGGATACCTCAGGGTATATGTGGCACAATTGGTGGGGCCCTTGAGACACCTCACCAGCTGACTCAACCTTTACAGAGAATTTCAGAGTCTTTTCCCTGAATAAGCGGTCGGGATTGTGCCACGTGTCCTTTTTACTTTTTGCCCTTTTTCTAATCTCATGACATGTGTCATTAACTTTTCTTCTTTTTCTGCAATCATACCATGTGGCTCCTTGAGGGTCCCTGTTATGCCACCTCATGATTCCATATCACTTTCCCCAGTTCTATCCTTAATCTAGTAACCTTACTTTATGGAAAAGCACTAAAATATTATTTTAATGCCTCTCAAACTCGCATAACTATTGGGCCTACATTTTTGGGCTTTGGATTTCTATCTTGGGTTTCTAACTAGGCCTAAGCAATCTGGTGACTCACTTCCCAAAAACACTTCTTACTTCTTCTTTATGCCCATATGGACTTTCACTATTTTCCCTAAATTTTTACTTTCTTGCAGTTTATTCCCTAAACATCATCTGTATACTTCTAGAACTCCTGCATAATAGGGTCTAGTAGCCTACCTTTTTCAGGCTACATACTAGAGTTCCAGGACTAAAAATTGGGATATGACAGCGATAAAATCTCTCTGTGTACTTTAGTCGTGGCATATATGTTATATGGTCATGACTACTTGTTGTAAGTTCAGGGCAAGCATCGACTATAAAATTAGGTCATGACCTTCACTGCTTCAAGTTGCTATCTTAGTTTGAAAATGTCCATTTACCTTCTCTTTACTTTTTGCAATGTGTATAGAAGGATTCTATTTGAGCCAGTAAGGTACTTTCATAAATGATTAATTGCCCTATTGTTTTTATAAACTTTTGCATAAAAATTTTATAGAAACCATTGTCACACTTGAATTTTTGAAAATGGAAATTGAATTGGAAACACTTAAGTTTTTACTGTTAGATTTAGGATTATTACATGATTATGAGTGATTACTTTGGAACTTTTGATCTGTCATTCAAGAGGGTTTTCAATTGTGGTAAGTGTTTTAATGCCTAGTGAATAATGAACATTATTTGAAACCTTAGCTTATGAGCAATTTAGATGAAAACGTTAGTTGGAAGGATTCTCAACCTAAATTCCACATTAAGTGTATTAAATTGGTTTATATCCTCTAGAGATTGTCTTATCTCTAAGTTGAAAATTACTTGCGTATTTATGTTATTGAATATGATAGAGGCATTCATTTCTAAACCCTTTACCTCAAACACAAGCCTATCACACATTATATCCATAGTCACCCCCTTTGAGCCCATCACTTTTCTTCTTTCCATCATAGAAAGTTACATATGCATGAGTACCTCTTTGAAATAAACTTCTTATTCATGTCATAAAATCAAATTATTATGAAATTGTGCTACATCTTTTATATACAAAGTGCCAAATAAAAAAATAAAAAAAGGGGAAAGCATATTGCACTAAAAAGAATGAAAAAAGGAAGAGAGATAGTGCAAGAAAAATTAAAGAGGAAAGAAAAGATAAATGAATTAGGCACTATTATCAACTCCTATTAGCACAATTACCACCTCTACATCTCGGAAGACATGAATTAATGCTACATATTAATCATCACATGCATATAGTACTTTCCACCCTTCATATTCTATTCCACATGGCTTATATCCATCATCTCACCCTTAAAAGACCTACTGATTCTTTGCATAAATGTTGTATAGTTGATGAGATTTAGAGCAATTACAAGCATATGGTAGGATTTTTTCCACTTTGAATCTGAGTGAAAGAACCCTAACAATGAGAGGACTTGAGAGCTAAATACTTACATCCTTAGAGAGAATCTATTGCGCTCATATAGTTGAGGTTGATTCAGTTAGTGCTTGATTACTTGGCATTGCTCATATTATCACTTTTGCATTCCCAAAAGATGGTGCATCAATTGGTTTAAGGTTTAACTGTGGGTCATGTTATTATCTCATATTTAATAGCTTTAGCTTAGGTGTACTTCATGTATTTGTCCAAGAGTACAAAGGTTTAAGTCTTGGGGAATTGATAAGATGCAAATTGTGTATGGTTTCTATGACATTTTTAGGGTCTAATTACAACTTTAAAATTTATTTTATGCTTGTATTTGTGCTTTTATGGTACTACATGATTGTGCTTGGCAATATGCTAATTAAAGGGTAAAATGGTAAATTAACTCTTCTAAACTGCGTAAATATTGTTCTCCACTAATTTTAACTTTTATAGTGAGCTTTAGTTTTGAATCACATGTATTTTGGAGGAGAACCAAGGAGTTACATTAGTAGAAAAGAAATCACAAGACAAAGAAAATCACATCATGCTTCTGCGCTTTTTAGTCTCGACCAAAGTGTCCAAAGGTCATAACCTAATTTGTTTTGGGAAGCTTCTCTGTGTTTATAGGTCATGATCAAAACATAGATCTGGTTGTGACTAAAAGAGATAATCGCTAAAATAAAAGAAAGAGGAAGCTGCGGACGTAAGGGGAGGCTGGGTTTTAGACCGATTAGGCTAAGATGCAGTACTCGAATTCTCTCTATATCTTCTCAACAACCTACACACTCATCTTCTATCATTCTAAACATTTCCACAAAATCTCATATCTCTACTCATTAATCCATCACCTCTTTTGCTTTCTTCAAGGCATCATATCTAGACAGCAATTGCGGCACAGTAGGAGTTATGAGAGGCTAAATCTTTGTCTCTTGGTGATGGATCACATATCTTGAGCTCATAGACTGTAGTGCATATCGGGAGTTTTCTAATTTATTCTCACCTTTCTTATGTTTTTAGAAGTTTTATATCTAGGGTTTTGATTTTATGAGTAAGGATTGGATATCAATCGATTATTTTGAGATTAAGTTTTGTAATTGAATTTGGATGATTTGGATGTTGGTTTAATATGAATATTTCAGTTTCAATTTCTGGATAATTAGTTTTTTATCAACGATCATTGCTAACTAATTCGATTGCTTGAAATCTATAGTAATCGATCGATGATCAATTGAGGGCATCTACATCATCTAATTTAAATTACACTCTAAGTGGCTTTTAACAATTCATTAAGAGTTTTTAAACTAGCTTTCATCAAAGGAGTTTAAGGAATGTTAATGTTCTGGACTCAATCGATTGATTGAGGTTTCTTTCAAGACTTGGTGATTTTAAAACCCCATATTAAGAGCAAGGATAAACAGTTTTCCATCATCAAGAGTCTATCTCAACACATTCCTTTCAAAATCCACTCATTTTCCAACTTAATTAAAAATATAAAAAAGCATTTACTTTACTACACCCTTATTTTATTACTTCAAAAATAAATCAAACCCAAAATCCAAATTTTACTTTCACTCAGGTTTTCAATAGTTTTGCACCAGTTTGCTAGGTTTCCAATAAAAAGGTTCCTCGAGAAGAATGATAGGGTTGTGCCTTATACTACATTAATATGGTGCAATTAATTTTACTTTAATGCATAGGATGACGTCAATCTGTGCAAATCACTAAACAGTAAATAAGGAAAGTATAGGGACTAAATTTTAAATAGTGAAAGTCCTTAGAGGTATAATGGTTATTTTGAAGAAAGAGAGGGCCTAAATAAAAAGTCTAAAAGTTCCATGGTGAAAAATGAAAGTAGACATAAACTTTAGGCCACTAAGTGTAATTATAAAAAGTTGAGGGCCTAAAGTGTAATTTACAAAAGTTATGAGGTAAAATGGTAAATATTGAAAGTTGAGTCGAAAAAGGCCCAAAACTGCTCAAAATTATTTTAGTCCCAAAATTTGCCAATAAATAGAGAAAATTATTCTGATCAGTTTAATGTAACACAGAATTTTGATTTGAGGTCCCGATAAATTGATATGAATTTTTGAAGAAAGGGAAATTGCTACAGTATTTTTTAGACATCAGAATCAGATAAAATTTGATAGTAAATTCTTATAATTAAGATGAGAATTTATGAAATTGACATAACTCAAGAAAGAGTTATATAAAATTTATAATGGAATTTACAGTGGATTAAAAACCTGATAAGTTCTTTTCAAGG
Organism: Leucaena leucocephala; assembly: GCA_037074615.1. Lineage (NCBI taxonomy): Eukaryota > Viridiplantae > Streptophyta > Magnoliopsida > Fabales > Fabaceae > Leucaena > Leucaena leucocephala. The sequence goes on along the minus strand of CM073515.1, from coordinate 16,383,406 downwards.
AAATTTCTTGGGAGTTGAGCCCATGAAGGCATAGACAACGTAAAAGGTCCAAAATGACACCTTATAGGCCCAATAATATTTTCAAATAAGTATCTAAACTAGTGCTAATAAAGACTTAGAAAAATATAAAATTATAAAAATGCCACTAAGTATGCCACTGTGTTATGCCATAAGCAAGAGATAGACAGAGGGTATTTTGGTCATTTGAATAAGGTTATACGATCAAGGAGAGTTCCCAAAATAGTTGACCAAGGTGAGGGCATACTTTTATGATGTGTGGAAAGACGATAATGCCCTCATGATATTAATGTAAATAAAGAAGAACTAAGGGATATTTTTGTAATTTGCCAAGGGATCAGTATTAAGTGTAGACCCAGTATAAGAATGTCAATTGTAGGAAGAATCCATATACTAGATTTAAGATCAAAAACCATATTTGGAATCTAAGAGAAATTAGATTTATAAAACAGTCTGGTTTTTGGATTAAGATAAGCAATGTATCCTAACTTATTTTTCTTTAATTTGGGGGCTTGAACTTAGGGTTTCTATGGGAGAAAATTGAGCTTTATCTAGGGTATATGTGCTGTCCAAAACCCTAGATGAAACGGTAAAGAAGAAATTAAAGTTAGAGCTAACTGATTAATGCTTAAAAAAGCTAGTTAGATGATTGGTTATTTAATTAAGTTGATATTCTTGACTTTTCTGCAGAAGAGACCTTTCAGTCGACACCTCTCATGATAGAGTGAGATAGAATTTCAATTATTTAATGTTTCCATTGAATTTATATGATAATTTTGTGAAGATTGGATAGGTTTTGAACTTTGGAAGTATTAGAATAGAAAGTTGTAATGTTTAAAAGTATTTTCTATTACTGTTCCCTCATATAAATAGTGATTGGAATTAAAAGATTTTGATACTTCTAATGGTTTTAAAATTAAAATTTGTGTGGGATAAAGTAGATAAATAAGTATTGGAAGTATTGGAATCAAAACGAGAATTTTTTAAAGAGAAAGAGGAGCTATGCAATTTTGTCCATAACAGTACATGGTTACTGGAATTTGATGACTATAAGCTCATAAATGGATTCAAAACATGAAATTGTGTAAGGTAAAGTAAAGACATCAATTAATTCATAGGCCAAGTCCATTAGTAAAAATTAAAGAAAGTTAATGTAGTTAAGTAAGCTCAATGTTCAATAGAAGTTATATTGTAATGAATCGATGATAATGTGATGTTAGGATTTGATTGTGGACTCAAAAGAGGCAGCAACTCATCAAGGAGAATTAAGAAGAAAGAGGCAAAGATAAAGAAAAGGAAAATCAAGCATGTGAGGTAGTAAACTATCCAAAACTATTATGTATTGGATGTTATACTTGGTTGTACTATAGCTATGTGGAATTGTGTTGCATGTGTTTATGATTGAAGCTATGTTTCTATGATTACTTTGGCTAATTGTATTTCATATGTTACATGGAAGCATGCACATTACATAATGTTAACACTTTCACAAGCAAGCACAAGTATTTATATTAATGCATGCATTGTTTAGTACCGTTTCTTACTAAGATTTCCCTAGAAATCTCACCCCATCCATATAATCCGAATCCCAACAAGTTTATGAATGATGAAAGAAGATGAAGAAGCATGAAGAGAAGTTAGGGATTGGATAATATAAATGTTACGTGAAGAATTGTCATATGTAAAGATGTTATATGACAAGTTTGAGCAGTAATGTTCATGATATAATAAAAATTAGTAAATGATGGAATAAATGTATGAAGTTTTATAAACATTTATTTAACATGTCAAGCTTCATTTTGACACCAAGTATGCCTTGTTTCTATGTCTGTACAAAGAGAACAAAATTTTCAAAATCAGGGAACAGAATCTGTTTTCAGAAATGTTGACCAAATCAACAGTAAATTTGACATCAAAGTTGACTTAATTGACTAGTCAATTGGTCTGAGAAATTTTTTCCCCTTAACTTTCAAGATGTTAGCTTTGAGTAGGCTTTCGAACCACTTTATTTTAATTTTTTTAGAATTAATTATATTTTTTGAACTACATCGCTAAATCTAGAATACTATATGAATAGTTACCCGTGAAGAGTAAAAAATTCAAATTTAGCTAATGGACTTCAAATGTAATGAAAGTGGTTCAAAATGCTGCCAAATGGTCCCTAAGATGTACAAAAGTAAGGATGTTATATTAATCATATATCTATAGATTTGCCACTAGCATTTATCTCTAATCTCATGCTTTGTCTAATTGACTATTATTGTCTGTCTTAGATTCTCATTCTATTCTTTTGGGATTTACTGGCTAACTATCTCGTTTATAACTCTTCTATTGCTTTATTATCATGAACAAGTTAAATTGTCTCATTACATGTCATATGGTATGGGAGCAACATAATTTTCTCAAAATTTTCTCATTATATACACCCTACCCTGCATATAATACGAAGGGAAAGTATTCATTCATCATCGCATACTCTAACATGCATAATATACAAGGAGATGCAATCATTTAAGTATACTCTAACATGCATGTCCTCATATGACAACTGCAAGGAGATACAACTGTTCATCATAACTTATAGCAACATAAGCCATATCATTATCACATAATTTACTCAACCGTCTATCATATGTATACTGCAATTAAACAATTAACTAGGTAAACTTTAAAGCATTCTTCCCTTTGTCAAATTATTTGCAGAGCCTAATCATTCATTGAGGAAAATGTGATAACTATTCATTTATTTAGGTTGCCACGTTACGCTCCTACCAGGGTATAGACTCAACCCTCCTTCATTACTCTATTTGACTCTTGATCGTTACTCTTTCTTAAATTGGGGAGTCTCTTTATGTTTTAAGCTATGATTACATTTCTCTCTCTCTACATTATAAACTCCTTTTCTAATCTTTCATACATCTACAGCTCTGTTGAACTTCTGTAACAACCTGAGAAAAATTCTTTCTTTGTAACACAAAATTCAATCCATTAATTAACTTCTTAGTCATTCAACTTTCACTGTTCATATGGATGAAATTGGCTAAGTATTCATCAAAGGGTTCCTCTTTCCTTGCTTTAACTCTTAGCCTCATGTTCATCTCTATCTAACTAAGAGGAATATTTCTTGTAAATGATTTGAGAAAAATTTCTTCAGTGAGCAGTGTAAGGAATTGGAAGACACGCAGTGGAAATTAACTTAAAAAAATTTCCATTCCTTGCTATGATCTACCATATGTGTTTAAGTCAAGTGGGAAGAAGCATTACCCTCAGTGTTCCTCAGCGACTTCCACAGCTCCTGGTCACGACGTTCACAGCTTCTCTCCGCAGCTCATGCTCCCTTTCCGTTCGCAAGAAGTCGATGACTCAGGTTGACTTTCTCTACTGGTTTTCACACGAACAGCATTCCAACCACGAACGACGTGCTAGAGTCTCCTATCCCTCCAAGGCTTTTTCAAGAATTCGTCCTCTCTATCTCTATTTTGGCAGTTTCTTATCTGCAAACCTTTTGCCAATTCCCCTTTAGCCTTTCTGTGTTCTATATCTTTTAAAACGTAGTTCCTAAAATCAGATATATAAGATGCTATGCGTTTTTTTTACCGAATTGGATTTTGGAGTTAATCTTATATTAATTCCAAAATTAATACAATATCACATATTGTATAATTTGATAAAAAACTAATTAAATAAATAATATTTATATTAAATCCATCCCATAGATTTAATTCACCTATCTATTTAACTTAAAATAAAGATAAGACTGAACTATATTTGATTTATTTTCATAAATCAAATTTGAGATATCATATCAATTTGAATTTGAAATTCAAACGTGATAGAAATTTAATTTATTCTTATAAATTAAATCTTATAAATATCTCTTATATGAGATATCCTATCAATTTGAATTTCAAATTTAAACGTGATAGAGATTTAATTTATCCTTATAAATTAAATCTTATAAATATCTCTTATATGAGATATCCTATCAATTTGAATTCCAAATTCAAACGTGATAGAGATTTAATTTATCCTTATAAATTAAATGTCATATATCTCTTATATATAATGTATACATACGAATTTATATATATACGAATATAAATATAAATAAATATATACATCCACCCTGGATTATTCATTGAATCTGGACATGTCTTAGATTCAATGAATCTAGACATCATAGCTCGTGTTGGGCTATTTTGTGTGCGACCCTGTAGGCCCATATGAAGTTAGCAGTGGGCCATTTGCTATACTAGCCCACAAGTCACAAGCAGTCTCTAGTAAGACATAACGACTACCCAAATCATATGAGGATCGTTAAATGTCATATCCTAAATTTTCCCTATTTGTATAATACTGATAGTGGAAAGAGGTTTGGAAAGGATTATGACGAAGATCAGAAGAAATAATAAATGTTAGATGAGTCTTGAAGGAAGAAAGGGACCTAAACGAAAATTGGAAAAGTTTAAAGGCCAAAAGTTAAAGTAGAAACAAAAGTTGGGCCAAAAGTTGTAATTTCCAAAAGTTTAGGGACCTAAATGTAAATGTCCAAAAAGTTAGGGACATAAATGTAATTAAGTAAAAAGTCAGGGACCCAATTGTAATTATAGAAAGATCAGCCCGGAAAGGGTTAGAACTGCCCAGAAGTATTTTAGTCCCATATTCCATCAGTAAATAGAGGAAGGTATGCTGGATAATCTGACATGATATAGAAATTTTATTAGGGCTCCAGACAGCAGATATTTATATGATAGTCTAAAAGTTATCTGAACTTTTATCAGATTTCATGGACTTCAGATATAAGTGGGCAAATTATAGGAAAGTGTGCCCTGTAGTGTCAGATGTCCTAGATCTGACAGAACTCCAGAAGAAGTTTTGTATAAAAAGTTATTCACATATCAGTGATTTTTGATGGGAGTTTGTTAACACTCGTGATCCGATAATGGAACTTATCGGTATGTAAGCCTGGATAGAATAAGATCAGATGACCTTATATATAGGCCCATAATGATGCCAAGGAAGGCCCAAAACCCAGGGTACCAGTCTATCTATAGAAGGGGCCAGTGCTAGGAAAAGTGCAAAATTATGAAAATGCCCCTAGATGCCCAGATTGTACCAAAGATGGATGAAGGGCATTTTGGTCATCTGGGATAGGCTAAAAACGTGACACATGGTATAAATATGATTATTTGAGCCAATATATGCCCTGAGGCAGTACAAAGAGGGGTGAAATGACAATTATGCCTTTGGGTCAATATAGTGCAAGAAAGGACACCAAGGGTATTTTGGTCATTTTCCAAGGGATATGTAATTAATTTGTGGCTAGTACAAGTATGTCAATGGTGTGAGAAGCCTAGACATTGATTTCCAGGACAGAATACATATCCTGGTATATTATAAAAAAATTAGGAACAGAAAGTAGTCCGGTTGCTATAAAACTGCTCCGATTGGTACTGGATTGGACTGAAATTTTTCCAGAAGCTTCCTTACACTATGAGCACGCCACCTAACCCCTTGAGGTGTCCCTTGATGGGTCCCACATGATGTCATAATTATTATTTTATGAAAAAGTTAAATCCAAGATTAAATGTGGGCCTTTAGATCAAATAGTAACCAAATCAATCTTGACCATTCATTTTTCTTGGATTTTGGCTATAAATACCCCTCAATTCTGGTTCAGAACCGTAAGCTCATGTACCCTTGGGGAAGCTCTTGCAAAATGGAAACTCAATCCAAGACAAAGAATATTCAAGGTTCCAAAGTTCAAGGAAGCTAGAGATTAAAGGTAAGCAATCTCTCCTAGCTTATTTTCCTTTGATTTGGGAGCTTGAACTTAGGGTTTTGATGGGAGAAAGGTTGAGTTTTCTCTAAGGGGTGGTGCTGCCCAAAAACCTTAAAGGAAAGGGGAAAGAAGAAATTAAAGTTAGAACCATACGATTGAAGCTTAAACAAGCTAGTTAAGTGGTTGGTTGTTGAATCAAATTGATATTCTTGACTTTGCCATGGTGTGACCTGTTCGGTCTGCACTGTTCATGAGGGAAGGAAATTGAATTTCAATGATTTAATGCTTCCATTGAGTTTGTATGATGATTTTGTGTAGGATTGGAAAGGTTTTGAACCTTGGAAACATTAAAATCTCAAGGTTGTAGTCTTTGAGATTCCTTACGGTACTGTTCACTCGCATGAACAGTGATTGGAATTTCATGATTTTGATGGTTCCAATGGTTTTAAAATGAAAAGTTGTGTGGGGTAAAGTGGAGAAACAAGTATGGGAAGCATTAGAATCAAAATGAGATTTTTTGAAAGAATTGTGTGCTTATGTTCAATTCTGTACAGCATGCCATGAAGGAGCTGGAATTTTATGATTCTAAGCTCATAAATGAGTTCAAAATATGAAATTGTGTAGGGTAAAATTAAGACATCAATTGCTTCAAGAGCCAAGTGGATTAGTGAAAATTAGAGAAAGTTATGATAATAAAGAGTGTAACAAAGTTAGTCTTGAACATGGTTGGAGTTCATGAGTCCTAATGAGTTATGTGATGAATATGAACGTGTTTAGGACCATGAAACATCCAAGAAGATGTTGGGAAGTTATGGACATAAATGCTTCATGGTTGGAAAGCTAGGGAGCAAGGGCTAAAGGTCAAGAGAAAAGCTTAAGTGCAAGGTAGTGAACTTATCTCTTTATGTGCTTGATGTGGTATGCTTATGTGTTGACATGTATATGTTATTTGAAAGATGTTGTGACATGATAAATGATGTTGAATGTATTTTGAATAACATGTTTCCATGGCCATGCACTTTATGTAAAAGTATATAGCATGATTGCATGTCACTAATCAAAGAAAGTTAATGAAATTACATATCATGCATTAGCATCCATCTTGCATATTTAAGTGGTAATGTTTGCTACTGAGATTCCCTAGAATCTCACTCTCCCATAACCAACCAATTTAGGGCAAGCATGAAGAAAAGGTATGCATGGAGAAGAGCTAAAGAATGGAAGAAAGGAAGTGAAGTATTGAGATTTTAGCATATACTATAAATTGTCCATGTATGTAAATGCCATGTAAGGTGTCCATTTATGTGATGAAACTATTGTAATACTTATGGCATATGTACATGATGTATATGAATGTTAAGAAGCTTATTTGATGGCTTGTGCATGCTGAAACAATTATTGGAAATGAAAGAAAAGAAACTGAAATGGTAAAAACGTAGGTCCTAAAGCAGTTTTGTTGTGGCTTCAGTTTGACCTAGAAAATGAAGGAATTAGTTCACGAAATTTTATGAGTATGTAGCACACATCCAGAGCTTTAAATTCATAGGTATAACGTGTCATTTGGATGTGTATATCAAGAGAAATGAATTTCCAAAGTAAGGGACCAGAAACTGTTTCCAGAGTTTTTGACCAAATGAACAGTAAACTTCAACGAATAAACTATATCAATTGGCTAATGATTTGGTCTAAAACTTATTTTTCCATTAAATTTCAAGATGTTATGTTCATGTAGATTTTTGAACCAATGCATTTCGAGTTTTATAAAATTAATTATGACTTTTTGAAGTTCGTTGCGTAATCTGGAATACCATATGAACAGTAACCCGAGAAAGAGTAAAATTCCATATTTGGCTAATGGACTTCCAAGGTCTTGTAAGTGGTTCTAAATGCTACTGAATGGTCCCTAAGATGTATAAAAGTAAGGATGTTACATTAAACGATGTAACCTTTTGTACAACCATATTATGTCACTTCTGTCACCCGATATTTTGGTCATGGATGAGGCATGGATAATGTCATCCTCCTATTCCTGATCGTTACTTTCTCGATCCCTGAGTAGTCTGACTATAGAAATGGAACTACCTTTCCATTACAGTATGGCCATACATTTCTCATACTCACTCATCGAGGGGCCCAGTAATATCTCTCTACGAATGTGAGGGACAAATTCTATCTTGACCATTCACATTTCTCCGCATGAAAAACCATTAAGCCCAAACATAGTATTTATGATCACTCGGTAAAAAGTGACTTTTGACTAGGTCAAAGCTGAGCGTTTGTCATGTAGGAATCCATGATAATCTCAAGTCAAAGGGCATAGTGACATGGTTTGTATATGAGAGAAGCTTATGACGTAACCCATGCAGCTCTCTCATAGCGGGTCGGTCCAACACCATATACTCTTACATGTGCCTATGACTTTGATTTATATCTCTATACATGTTCAAAGTCATACTGGTCTTATTTCATCTTTGCTCCTGTATAGATGATCGACTAGGGACATTTAGGATAAGATCATAAATTATCCAAGGATGGTTATCACAGTAAACATACAAATAACATGATAACACAATTAATAAATTCATAAATCAATAATATTCATAAGACAATGATTGGCCTATAGGGCACAATTTCCAACAAGCAGATCATTCTCCATCTTTATTTAGTACTTCTAAATCTCTTTACTATCACTTAAATCTTTTTATCCGTATATCAGTCCTATATACTCTTGACCAGATTGCGTTTCCTTTCTGGTCTTTTTTTATCCTAGTAAACTTAAGTTGCATGGATCTACTACTATTACTTTTTTCCCTGGGGTACTCTACCCTAGGTTGCTAGGTTACTATTTTTTCCTAATGGCATTCCTTTGATTCATAAGCATTAGTTCTCTATCTATTAATCATCATGTCTCTAACCTTAAGCTATGTGGTCAGCTCATTCCTTGGCAAGTCTCAATCTAACTTATTATTCTATTTAGTAAAGACTAGCTGAATAAAGTCTTTCATAACATAGATATATTCCTGGTGATCACACAAAGGATCTACTTCTGATCATCTTCTTAAACTAATCTTCTATATCTCAATCCCTTGTCCTGTTTGGTTTTCCTGTACCTTGTGCTAAACCTCTAACTGATAAACTTTAGTGAGGTTGGTATCTTCATTCTCATCATTGCCATAACACCAGGTCTCTATGCATCCTAGTTGTGACCTGAGTATTGGCTAGTCATGACTCACATTCTTTCTGAACTTTAGTCGCAACTATCTCAATCTACTCATCATGACTTGGCAGTCCTATGTCCTTTAGTTACAACAAAAGGTCTTCTCCTGTTGTGACCTAAACTCCTCTGTGCCCATTAGTCGCTTCCTTTAACCTAAGTCGTCGCAACTTCACTTCTCTGTGACTACTAGTCGTGACCTGAACGCTTCACATTATGACTTGAACATAGCTTTCTCTTAACATTATCTTCTAATGTGCTTTATCCAGTTTTTACTCTAGCAATGGTCGATTCTTATTTTTGACTTTGATGAAGTCATTTAAAACTCATCCATATCTATCTATCATAATTAAATTAAATAGGGAACATATTCACATAGATGCTCAATCAACTATCATTTCATCATATCATGTCAAACTCATATTTTATATCATCACAGTATTTGTACATACATTATATACATATCAACTATATATATGGGGTATGTGATAAGACAAACATTGTGTATAGTTTCTATGACATTTTCAGGGGCATATTGTCATATTATAATTTTTTTCCTATCTATATAATACTAATAGCTAAAAGAGGATTAGAAAGAATTATGATGATGATTATAATGAATAATAAAGGTTAGATGAGTCTTGAAGGAAGTGAGGGACTAAAATGAAAAGTTTAAAAGTTCTATGGTAGAAAATGAAAAGAGAAAGAAAAGTTGGGCCAAAAGGTGTAATTACCAAAACTTAAGATACTTAAATGTAATTTATCAAAAGTTCAGGGGTAAAAATGTAATTTTGAGAAAGTTAAGCCAGAAAAGGCCTAAAAATGCCCAGAATCAGTTTAGTCCCAAATTTTACCTATAAGTAGAAAAATTTATTCTGATTAGTTTAATGAAACATAGAATTTTGATATGAGGTCCTGAAAATTTTATATTAATTTATGAAGTTAGGACAAATTATTACAGTATTTCTCAGACCTCATAATCAAATGAAACTTTAGAAAAAATTCCTATAATTAATGTGATAATTTATAAAATTGACAGAGTTAGAAAATGAATCTTGTAGAATTTTTAAGGGAATTTACAGTGTAATAAAATACTCGATGAATACCTTCAGAAGAGGTTTCTCGGGATTTATACCATAAAGGCAATGGACATATATCAAGGCCCAAAATGGCGTCCTAGAGGCCCAGTGAGGTGGATGGACAGTTAAGTGGGTTAGAGTCAAAAGCAACCCCAGAAAAGTGTGAAATTATGAAAATGCCCCTGTATAACCAGATTGTACCAGATAAGGATAGACGGTAATTTGGTCATTTTAGATAGGTCAAAAACATCCAAGCAAGTACAAGGGTGATTAGTTAGAGCCAATATATACTCTGATGAAGTATAAAGAGGTGTGAAATGACAATTATGCCCTTAGGGCAAATATAGTGCAAGATAGTGAACCAATGGCATTTCAGTCATTTTCCAAGGGATCTATAATTAAGTTTTGTCCCAGTCCAAGAATGGCAATAGTAAGAAGAATCTAGATACTAGATTTAAGGTTAGACAGTATATTATGAAATCTCAGGAAAATTAGATTTATAAAATAGTCTAGTTTTTTATAAAGCAGACTGAGCTAGTACCGGATTGGACTAAAAGTTTTTCAAAAGCTACTTCCCTTTAGAATGGTGCCACCTAGCCCTTTGAACTGTCCCTTGACGATATCATGGATGATGTCATAATATTCTTTTTGAAAAAGTTAAATCTAAGATTAAATATGAGCCATTAGATCAAATAGAGCACAAAGTAATCTTGGCCATTTATTTTCCATGAGATTTTTCTATAAATACCCCCTCATTTGAGCCTTAAAACCGTGGAGCATTAACCCTTGGGTAAACTCTTACAAAATGAAAACTCAAGCTAAGACAAAGAAGATTCAAGGTACCAAAGTTCAAGCAAGCTAGAGATTAAAGGTAACCAATCTATCATAGCTTATTGTCCTTTGATTTAGGAGCTTGAACTTAGGGTTTTCATTGGGGAAATTTGAATTTTCTATAGGGTTTTGTACTGTCTAAAAATATTAGATGAAAGGAAAAAGAAGAAATTAAAGTTAGAGATATGTGATTGAGGTTTAAACAAGCTAGTTAAGTTATTGGTTGTTGAATCAAGTTGATATTCTTGACTTGGCCATGGTTGAACCATTTTGGTTTGCATGATGGAGGGAAATGGAATTCCAATGATATAATGCTTCCATTGAATATATATGATGATTTTGTGTAGGATTGGATAGGTTTGGAACCTTGGAAGCATTGGAATTCCAAGTTATAATTTTTTAAGTTCTTATATGTCACTGTTCACTTGCATGAACAGTGATTAGAATTTTATGATTTTGATACTTCCAATTGTTTTAAAATGAAAAGTTGAGTGGGATAAAGTAGAGAAACAAGTATGAGAAGCATTGGAATCAAAATGAGAATTTTTGAAAGAATTATGTACATATTTTTGGTTCTATCCACCAAGCTAGGAAGGAGCTAGAATTTCATGATTCTAAGCTCATAAATGGATTCAAAAGATAAAATTGTGTAGGGTAAAGTCAAGACATCAATTGATTCAAAGGCCATGACAATTAGTAAAGATCAAAGGAAGTTTTATTAATTAAAGTGGGTTTAATACTCCAGGAAGTTAGATTATGATCAATGAATGGTTATGTGTTGTTAGGAATTGATTGGTGTGCTTAAAAGAGATAGCCACACATCCAAGAGAAGTAAGAAGAAAGAGGCAAGGTAAAGAGAAAGAAGGTTAAGTATATGAGGTAGTAAACTTATCCTAAACTTGTATGCATTGAATGTTATGCTTAATTATGCTATGGCTTTGTTGAATTGTGTTTCTTATGTGCTTATGTATGAAGCTCTATTTCTAGGATTACTTTAGCCAATTGTATTTCATATGCCACATGGAAGCATGCACATTACACAATGTTAATACTTTCACAAGCAACACAAGTATTTACATTAATGCATGCATTGTTTAGTACTGTTTACTACTGAGATTTCCCTAGAAATCTCATCCCCTTCCATGTAATCCCAATCCAACAGGTTTTTAATGATGAAAGAGGGTTGAAGAAGCATGAAGAGGAGCTAGGGATTGGATAGTATAAATGCTATGTGAAGTATTGTTGTATGTAATGTTACTTTTTGACCAATGCAAGTAGTGATGATCATGATGTAATGAAAAATATTAAATGATGAGATAAATATATGAAAATTTATAGACATTTCTTTAAAATGTCAAGCTATGTTTTGACACCAAGAATGCCTTATTTCAATGTTTGTACAAAGAGAATGATTTTTCCAAGGTAAGGGACTAGAATATGTTTTTAGAATTTTTGACCAAATAAATAGTAACTTTTGATGAATAAACTATATTAATTGGTTAAGCATTTGTTCTAGAAATTATTTTCCCTTAAATTTAAATATGTTATCTTCATGTATCTTTTTGAAACACTTCATTTCTATTTTTCTAGAATTAATTATGATTTTTCAAAGTTCGTCGCTTAATCTGGAATACCATATGAACAATAACTTGAGAAAGAGTAAAATCCCATATTTGGCTAATGGACTTCCAAAGTCTTGTAAGTGGTTCTAAATGCTACTAAATGGTCCCTAAGACATATAAAAGTAAGGAAGTTTTATTTTGGTATTAGAGTAGAAGTTTCTGACATGATTTAAGATAGTTCCCAGACCCTAACTCTAAATAGTAAGTACTTTATTAAGTTAGGGTATTTATTGGGATAGTTTGTCATATCCTTATTCTCAACTTCAATTATACTCATTGGAACTAATTACATAGTCTTTTGCCTTATAAACATTTATTTTCAAAAGATTTGCTCTCGGGTACTGTTCATGATACTATTCATTTGGTAATTCTAGAACATGTACCTAAATTTGAAAATTCATAATTAAATGTAAAAGAATTGAAATAGGTTGGTTCCAATTTATAAGGAAATCTATTTTATTAAAATTTAAAGGAAAAATGTAAAACTGAGGTTCCATTGTCTTAATGAAATCAGTTTATTCGTTAAAAAATACTGTTCATTTGGTCAAATCTGGAAGTTCCAGTTTCTTTGTCTTAAATTCAAAAATTCATTTCTCTTTCATTACATTTCCAAATAAACTATGTTACCTATGGATTTAAAGCTCCAGACGTGCTCTTTAAAATGAAAAGTTGTGTGGGGTAAAGTAGAGAAACAAGTATGGGAAGCATTGGAATCAAAATGAGAATTTTTGAAATAATTAAGTGCAATTTCGGTTCTGTACAGCATGTGATGAAGGAGCTGGAATTTCATGATTCTAAGCTTATAAGTGCATTCAAAAGATGAAATTGTGTAGGGTAAAGTCAAGACATCAATTGATTCAAAGACCAAGTCCATTAGTTAAGATTAAGGAAAGTTAATGGGCTTAATGTTCATGAAGAAGTTATGTTAGTTAAAGTGAGTTTAATGTTCAAGAAAGTTAGATTGTAATGGATGAATGATTATGTGATGTTAGGAATTGATTGGTATGCTCCAACAGAGGCAGCCACATGTTCAAGGAAAGTGAGAAGAAAGAAGCAAGTTAAGGTGAAAGAAAGTTAAGTGTTCAAGGTAGTAAACTAATCATAAACTTGTATGCATTGAATGTTATGCTTGATTGTGCTATGGCTTGATTGAATTGTGTTGCCTATGTGCTTATGTATGAAGCTCTGTTTATATGTTTACTTTGTCCAATTGTATTTCATATGCAACATGGAAGCATCACATGTCACAATAGTAAAATAAGGAAGCACAAGTATTTACATTAATGCATGCATTGTTTAGTAGCGTTTGCTACTGAGATTTCCCACAAAATCTCATCCCTTTTGCATGTAATCCCAATCCCACAGGTTTATGAATGACAAAAAAGAATGATGAAGAATGAAGAAAAGCTAAGGATTGGATAGTATATATGTTATGTGAATGTGTAATGTTGCTGTATGACCAATGTAAGCAAATATGGTCATAATGTAATGAAAAATAGTAAATGATGGAATAAATGTATGAAATTTTACAGACGTTTATATGACATGCCAAGATTCGTTTTGACACCAAGAATTCTTTATTTGGATGTTTGTACAAAGAGAACTGATTTTCCAAAGTAAGTGATCAGAATCTGTCTCCTGGATTTTTGACCAAATGAATAGTAAATTTTGGCAAATAAACTGTATTAATTGGATTATCATTTGGTCTGGAAATTATTTTTCCCTTAAATTTAAAGATGTTATCTTCACGTAGCTTTTTGAACTACTTCATTTTTAGTTTTCTAGAATTAATTATGATTTTTTGAAGTTCATTGCGTAATCTGGAATACCATATGAACAGTAGCCTGAGAAAGAATAACATTCCAAATTTGGCTGATGGACTTCCAAGGTCTTGTAAGTGGTTCTAAATACTACGATTAGTCTCTAAGACATATGAAAGTAAGGATGTTACAATCACATTCTTCCATAGTGTCAAGTAAGCAATATAACTCATTATACAAGTTCATCCGTCTATATTTAACCTTTTTTCTTGTGAGGTTCCAGCACCTATGACATGATTATGCATATGGAAAGAATGAGATTTCATAGAAATCCCAATAGCAAGTCATACAAACTATAATATCATGGCTGATTAATTGGATGTTTAACATGTTATCATGAGATAGGAGCTACTTTATAATGGCATATAAGCAAACTCTAACATGCATATTGTCATACATAAGTTACAAGGAGTTGCAATCATTCATACTTCATCATCAACATGATGGTATAATCTCAAGCTCAACCAAACACCATAATCAACAAGCAAACATACAATCAGGAATACATGAAACTATAGTTAGGTATTCTTGCTACCTCTTTAGCTATTGTCAAAGTCTTCGTGAGATGATTTCCTTCCTTCACAAATGTCAAAACCTAGCCATTACAAAGTAATATCAAGTTACAACTCAACTTGAAAACAACTCCAAGACTAGGTTTTCACTAACTTCCTTTCTTTCTCTATTTTATGTTTCATACTTCCATCTTTCCAAAATAAGTTCTCATAGTTCATTTCCACATAATTTTTCATGTAAAATCCAAATATGAAAACAGAATTTCTAAAACCAAAACACATCTCCAGCTGCTATTCTTGACCGAAGTGAAACCCTTAATTTTCCAAAAATTCACATTTTGATTCCAATGCTTCCAATACTTGTTCTCCTACTTTATCCCCACACAATTTTCCATTTTAAACTCATTGGAAGTATCAAAATCATAAAATTCCAATATATGAATAGTGTCACATAGAGTAACAGCCATGAACACAGACTTCTAACTACACGCATACTTGAATTTTCAAGCTTATACCACTTGATTCTAGCTCATTTAAGCTTATCTAAACTATCCATAACATAAAGCTCATATTATTTTCACATGTGGATTGCACTTCCAGTAGCAACCAAGGGAAATATGGCACAAAAGCCCCTTAAACTCAAGAGCTAGCTTGCTCAAGAACAAGGGAGATAGTTACCTTGCTTGTTACTTCAAGTTATGTTCTTCTTTCTTGGTTCAATGGAAATTTTGCAACATTTTCCCTATGGTTCCCAAGCATGCCGAATGAGGTCTAAAATGAGGGGGAATTTATAGATAAATTTGGGTGGAAATGGATGGCCAAGATTGATTTGGTTACTATTTGATCTAATAGTCCATTTAAGTCTTGACAAAGCTTGCCCTAGAAGCCACAATCTTGTCTCCATACATGACATCATACAAGGCCATGTTTGGCTAGGAAAAGCTAAATATATTGATAGGAAAAATTTCAGTCGAGTTTAGTACTAATCATGGCAGTTTCACAAAAACCAAACTGTTTTCTGTTCCTTAATTTTATAATATTCCAGGATATGTATTCTGTCATAGAAATTAGTGTCTAGATTTCTCATACCATTGAAATTGTTAGACTAAGTATTTATCTGCCATCCATCCCTTAAAACATGACTAAAATATCCTCGGTGTTATTTTTTACACTATATTAACCCCAAGGGCATAATTGTCATTTTACACCTCTTTATACTACCTCAGGGCACAAACTGGCTCTAAATAATCATATTTATACTATATGGGATGTTTCTAGCCTATCTAAAATGAACAAAATGCTCTCCATCTATCATTGGTATAATCTGGCATCTAGGAGCATTTTTGTAATTTCGTACTTTTCCTGGGTTGCTCTGGACTCTGGCCCACTTCTAAAGAAACCACTGCCGACAATATTTATCGGGTAATTTATTCCACCGTAAAACCCCGTAGAAATTCTGTATGATTCCTTTTCTGACTCTGTCAATTTTATAAATTCTTATATTAAATTTAGGTATTTACTGTAAGGTTTTATCTAATTCTGAAGTCAAAAAAATACTATAATAATTCCTTCTGACTTCAAGAATTTATATTAATTAATCAGGACCTCAAATCAAAATTGTGTTCTGTTAAACTGACTGGAATAATTTATCTATCTACCAGTAAAATTTGGGTATGATATGATTTTGGACATTTTTTAGCCTTTTTTGGTTCAACTTTCTCATAATTACATCTAGGTCCCTGACTTTTTCCTTAATTGCATTTAGGTCCCTAACCTTTTGATAATTACTACTTTTGGCCCAACTCTTATTTCTACTTTAACTTTTTGTGTCCAACCTTTTCTAATTTATGTTTATGTCCCTAAACTTTCCTTAATTATTAATCCCTTTCTTTCCTACCTCAATCTGATACAGTTTATTCCAAGAATCTCATATCCATTACA
This sequence comes from Leucaena leucocephala, assembly GCA_037074615.1. Taxonomy (NCBI): domain Eukaryota; kingdom Viridiplantae; phylum Streptophyta; class Magnoliopsida; order Fabales; family Fabaceae; genus Leucaena; species Leucaena leucocephala. The sequence continues at coordinate 16,366,587 of CM073515.1, read as the reverse complement.
GATAAACTATGCGTATACATAACATAAAAAAATTGGAGATATGACATTTCTCTCCCCATAAAATAAATTTCATCCTCAAAATTTACATTACATATATACTAAGGAAATAGTTCAGGATATGCTTCTTTCATCATTTTCTCTGCTTCCCACGTAGCTTTATTCTCCGGTAATCCCTTCCACACCACCTTAACTAGAGGGATCTACTTATTTCATAACTGCTTGACCTTTTGATCTACAATTCATACTAGTCTGACTTCATTGGTTAGGTCATCTCACAATGCAACATCATCCTGCTCAATCACATGTAATTGATCTGGAACGTACTTCTTTAAGTGGGAAACATGGAATACATCATAGATCTTGGTAAGATTTAGAGGAAGAGCTAACTTGTAAGCCACTAATCCTATTCTTGTAAGGATCTGAAATATACCAATGTATCTAGGATGTAGCTTCTCTAATTTAATTGATCGTCTAGCTCCTGTAGTTGGAGTCAACTTAAGGAATACATGCTCTCTTTCTTCAAACTCTAACGGCTTCCTTCGAACATTAGCATAACTCTTCTATCTATATTGAGTTATCAGTAATCTTTTTCTGATCTTATCGATCTGCATTATTGTCTGATATACTATATCAGAACCAAACATCCATTTCTCGCTCAACTCCAGCCAGCACAAGGGAGATATACATTTACATCCATAGGTGCTTCAAATGGGGCCATCTGAATACTAGCATGATAACTGTTGTTATATGCAAACTTATTAATGGTAGATGGATATCCCAACTCCCTTTGAAATCCAAAACACATGCTCTCAATATATCCTCTAGTGTCTAGATCGTTCTCTCAGATTGACTATCTTTATGGGGATGATAAGCTGCACTAAATCTGAGAGTAGTGTCCATTTCTTTATGTAAAGCTTGCCAAAAAATTGATATAAATCGAGGATCTCTGTCAGATATAATACTACTTGGGACACCATGTAGTCTAACAATATCCTTTACATACAGTTTTGCTAGCTTTTCAAGAGAATCTTTCTTATTGATTGCTAGGAAATGAGCCAACTTAATCAATCAGTCAATTACTACCCATATAGCATCATGTTTAGTAGGAGTCATGGGCAGTCCTTCAATAAAATCCATGGCAATGTTGTCCCATTTCCACTCAGGTAGCTCTAGTTGTTGCAATTTCCCTACTAGCCTCTGGTGTCCAACTTTTACCTTTTGACATGTTAAGCACTTAAATACATAAGCCACAATATCCTTCTTCAATCCAGGCCACCAAAATAAACTTTTAACATCATGATACATCTTGGTTATACCTGGATGGACTGTATATCGACTCTTATATGCTTCATCAAAGATATTCTCTCTCAATCCCATTGCATTGGGAATATATGGCCATCCCCTAAATTGTAGCAATCCATCTTGGGAGACATCAAAATTTCTAGTTTTCCCTCTTTCCAGCTTATTCTTGAAGATTGTTACGAGCTTATCATGCTCCTGAGCTTCTTTATCTCATCGTCGATGAAAGCTTTAATCTACATTCCTCTATAGGAGCTTTATGTTATCTGTATTTAATATAAAGGACTCCATTCTCGAATATCTTCTATCAACTCTAGCTCTTTGATCATTAGACTTGCCACCTGCACCACCTTTCTGCTTAATGCATAGCTACCACATTTGCTTTTCCTGGATGGTATTTGATCTGAAAAATCATAATCCTTCAGAAATTCCATCCATCTCTACTGCCTCATGTTCAATTCTTTCTGATCTTGTAGGTACCTCAGGCTTTTATGGTCAAAATATAGCTTTATGGTAGCTCCATACAAATAATGTCTCCAGATCTTTAGAGCATACACTACTGCTGCAAGCTCTAGATTATGAGTGGGATAGTTCTCTTCATGTGGCATTTCTTAAGCTAGAATCCTTTGTTCTGACACCAAAATGTCATATCCTTATTCTTAACTTCAATTGTACTCATTTGAAATTCATTGGAACCAATTACATAGTCTTTTGCCTTATAAACATTCATTTTCAAAAGATTTGCTCTCAGGTACTATTCACACTACTGTTTATTTGGCAATTCTAGAACATGTACCTAACTTCAAAAATTCATAATTAAATATAAAAAAATTGAATGATTAAAATTTGAAGGAAAAATGTAAAACTGAGGTTCCAGTGTCCCAATGAAATTAGTTTATTCGTTGGAAAACACTATTCATTTGGTAAAATCTGGAAGTTCCAGTTTCTTTACCTTAATTTCAAAAATTCATTTCTCTTTTATTACGTTTCCAAATGAACCGTGTTACCTATAGATTTAAAGCTCCAAATGTGCTCTTTAAGCTCATAAAAGTTAATAGAAAAACTCGTTCATTTACTATACAAAATTCATGCCGGAATGTTACTGCCTCCGGTTGCTTACTTTCCCTTAGTTTCAGATGTTAACTTCAAATTAGAAAAATCATAACAAATCAAATACTTAACTAATTAAGGCGTTCTTGGTATTCATTTAAAGCTCTATATCTTAGCTATTACCATGCCAAATTTCAAGTTTAAACTCGTCTGTTTAGGCATTATAATTATCATCACACCACCACAGCCTTAGAATACAATTACATAATCATACACCATGCACATAATCACATTCTTCCATAGTGTCAAGTAAGCAATATAACTTATTATACAAGTTCATCCATCTATGTTTACCCTTTTTTCTTGAGGTTCCAGCACCTATGATATAATTATGCATATGGAAAGAATGAGATTTCATGGAAATCCCAATAGTAAGTCATACAAACTATAATATCATGCATGATTAATTGGATGTTTAACATGTTATCCTGAGATGGGAGCTACTTCATAATGGTACATGTCATATCCCCAATTTTTTTACCTAATGTAACTATACAGTTTATATGAAATGGACATGAGATTCTTAGAATAAACTGTATCAGATTGAGGTAAGAAAGAAAGGGATCATTAACTAAGAAAAGTTCAAGGACCTAAATGCAAATTGAAAAGGTTGAAGGCAAAAAGTGAAAGTAGAAACAAAAAGAGGGTCCTAAATGCAAATAGTCAAAAGTTTAGGGACATAAACATAACTAAGCAAAAGGTCAAGGACCAAAAAGTAATTCTGCAAAAGTTGAGCCTATACAGGCCAAAAATGCCTGGAATCATATTAGACCCAAATTTTACCAGTAGATAAACAAAGTTATTCTGGTCAATTTAAGGAGTCACATAATTTTGATTTGAGGTCTCGATTAATTGATATAAATTTATGAAGTCAAAATTAATTATTACAGTATTTTTCAAACCTCAGAATCAGATGAAACATTACAGTAAAGTCCTATATTTAATATAAGAATTTATAAAACTAACAGAGTCAAAAAAGGAGTCCTGTAGAATTCTTACGGGATTTTGCGATAGAATAAAATACTCGATAAATATGGTTGGGAGAGTTATCTTGGGATTTGTACCAAGGCCCAAATGGCGCCATCACAAGCCTAATAAGGTGATTAGATAGTTAGGTGGGCTAGTGTAACATCCTTACTTTCATACGTCTTAGGAACCATTCAGTAGCATTTAGAACCACTTATAAGACCATGGAAGTTCATTAGCCAAATCTGGAATTTTACTCTTTCTCAGGTTACTGTTCATATGGTATTCCAGGTTACGCAACGAACTTCGAAAAATCATAATTAATTCTAGAAAAATTGAAATGAAGTGGTTCAAAGAGATAAGTGAAGATAACATCTTGAATTTTAAGGGAAAACTAATTTTCAGACCAAATGATTAGCCAATTAATAAGGTTTATTCACCAAAGTTTACTGTGATTTGGTCAAAAATCCTAGGAACATATTCTAGTCCCTTACTTTGAAAAATCAGTTCTCTTTGTACAGACATCCAAATAAAGAGTTCTTGGTGTCAAAACAAACTTGACATGTCATCTAAATGGCTGTAAAATTTCATACATTTATTCGATCATTTACTATTTTTCTTTACATCCTGACCATCACTACTTACATTGGTCATACAAGAACTTTGCATATAACAAATAATCACATAACATATACACTATCTAATCCCTATTTCCTCTTCAAGCTTCATCATCCTCTTTCATCATTCATAAACATGTGGGATTGGGATTACATGAAAAGGGATGGTATTTATGGGGAAATCTCAGTAGCAAATATTACTAAACAATGCACGCATCAATGTAACTACTTGTGCTTGCATGTGAAAGTGTTATCATTGTGTAATGTGCATGCTTACTTGTAACATATGAAATACAGTTGGCCAAAGTAATCATAGAAACAGATTTTCATACATAAGCACAATTGCAACACAATTCACCAAAGCCATAGCATAATCAAGCACAACATTCAATGCATACAAGTTTAGGATGAGTTTACTATGTTATACACTTGACTTTCTTCCACTTTATCTTGCTTCTTTCTTCTTACTTTTCTTGAACATTTGGCTGCCTCTTTTGGAACATACCAACTAATCCCTAACATCACATTAGCATTCATCCATTACCATCTAATTTCCTTGAGCATTAAACTTACTTTAACTAACAAAACTCCCTCTTGAACATTAAGCTCACTTACTTTTCTTAATCTTAACTAATGAACTTGGTCTTTGAATCAATTGATGTCTTGACTTTACCCTACACAATTTTATATTTTGAATCCATTTATGAGATTAGAATAATGAAATTCTAGCTCCTTCATAGCATGCTGTACAGAACCGAAACTGCACCTATTTCCTTCAAAAATTCTCCTTTTGATTCCAATGCTTCCCATACTTGGTTCTCTACTTTATCCCACACAATTTTTCATTTTAAAACCATTGGAAGCATCAAAATTATGAAATTTTAATCACTGTTCATGCGTGTGAACAGTAATATAGAAGGGTTTCAAAAACTACAATCTTGGAATTTCAATGCTTTCAAGGTTCAAAACCTTTCCAATCCTACACAAAATCATCATCTAAATTCAATGGAAGCATTAAATCATTGAAATTCAATTTCCTTCCCTCATGAACAGTGCATACCGAACAGGTTCCATTATGGAAAAGTCAAGAATATCAACTTGATTCAACAACCAATCTGTTAACAAGATTGTTTAAGCTTCAATCATATGTTTCTAACTTTAGTTTCTTCTTTTCCCTTTCATCTAAGGTATTTGGGCAGTACCACCCCTTAGAGAAAACTCAACTTTTCCCCCATGAAAACCTAAGTTCAACCTCCTAAATCAAAGGAAAATAAGCTAGGAGAGATTGCTTACCTTTTAATCTCTAGCTTACTTGAACTTTGGAACCTTGAATCTTCTTTGTCTTGGCTTGGCTTTTCATTTTGCAAGAGTTTCCCCAAGGGTTCTTGGCTCATGGTTTGGCTGCAGAATTGAGGGGAGTATTTATAGCCAAAATCCATGAAAAATTAATGGCCAATATTGATTTGGTTACTATTTGATCTAATGGCCCACATTTAATCTTGGATTTTCCTTTTTCAAAAAGGTAATTGTGACATCATCCATGACATCACAAGGGACACCTCATGGGGCTTAGGTGGCACAATTCACATGGGGGAGGAAGGCTCTGGAAAATTCCAGTCCAATCCGATACCGGCTCGGTCCAATTCCCCACAAACTGGATTATTTTATACCTCTAATTTTTTTGACACTTCATAATATACTTTCTAACCTTAAATCCAGTATCCGAATTCTTCTTATCATTAATATATTTGTACTAGGTCAATACTTAATTACTGATCCCTTGGAAAATGACAGAATGCCCTTGGTTCATTGACTTGCATTATATTAACCTTAAGGGCATAATCATCATTTTACCCCTCTTTACTCTACCTCAGAGCACATACTGGATCTAATTAATCATATTTATACTCGGTCACATTTTTGGCCTGTCCAGAATGACCAAAATACCCTCCATCCATCACTGGTACAATAGGGACATCTAGGGGCATTTTCATAATTTTACACTATTCCTAGACTACTCTAGACTCTGGCCCACATACTGTCTCACTACTTTATTGGGCTCATTATGGTGCCATTTGGGCCTTAGTATGTGATCATTGGCCTCATTGCCTTTATAGCATAAATCCCAATAAATCTCACCTGATCCTATTTATCGGGTATTTTATTTCATCGTAAAATCCCATAAGGCTTCTACAGGATTCCTTTTTTGACTCTGTCAATTTTATAAATTCTTACATTAAATATAGGAATTTCCTATAAAGTTTGATTTAATTCTGATGTCCAAAAAATACTGCAATAATTCCTTCTGACTTCAGAAATTTATATCAATTAATCGAGACCTTAAATCAAAATTATGTGACTCCTTAAACTGACCGGAATCACTTTATCTATCTATTGGTAAAATTAGAGTCTAATCCGATTCCAGGCATTTTTGAACCTTTTTCGATCTAACTTTCTCATAATTATATTTAGGTCCATCACTTTTTGCTTATTTATATTTGGGTCCCTAAACTTTTAAAAATTACCACTTTTAGCCTAACTTTTGTTTCTACTTTAACTTTTGGCCTTCAAATTTTTCTAATTTTTGTTTAGGTCCCTTTCTTTCTTACAGACTCATCTAACCTTTATCTTTTCTTCTAATCTTTAACATAATCCTTTCCTAACCTCTTTCCACTATCTGTATTATATCGATAAGGAAAAATTAGGATAAGATAGCTAGAGTCCAGAGCAGACTAGAAAAAGTGTGAAATTACAAAAATGCCCCTAGAGGATTACTCCTATGTTGGGGATGTTACAAAACCTATACATAGGCAGGCTACTAAGGTAGATATCCCTAGTCTAAGTCAAGTGCCTAATCCAGTTGAAGTACGTAGACCTAGTCATATGCCAACCATATAGATATCCCTGATCCTAGTGGAATAAAGAGAACCAATGGTAAAGATATATCTAGATAACCACCAAGTTATAGAGTTAACCCCTAAGGAGGATATGAATAAAGAACAATTCAAGAAAGCTGTGGAACTAGCAAGATAGTTGTGTGACATAGGAAGAATGTTGGTTAGAGAAGTAGATCCAGATTATAGAATTTACATAGACTTCATAACAAGAGTGCGACAAGCCTATCAAGCTTATGATCCATATACCCTTACCCTTGAAGCTTAGACTAATATCATAGACGATATCTTGCCCCTCACAGCAATGTGGAGAGTGGGGTTAGACCAATACTTTGAGGAGGAACCTTATGAGGATATTCATGACTGGATCTACATGATAGGAGATTTTATTATGATCTATTATAAGAAAGCATAGTGTAATGACGGTATCTATGAATGCTACTGTGATCTATGTACTTATGGTTAGTGCTGATATTGTACATGTATATATGTTATGAAAGATCTATGTACGGCTACTGAACTTGCTATATGCTATGTTTTGAATGAAATATGAATTATGTTAATTATAGTATTCCTTTCCTATTACAATAGTAAACAAAATTGTAAGACCAAGAAGAGTTAGTTCTTCAGTGGAACCCCAAAATATGGGAGACATTAACCAGTTAATTCTAGAATGATTAGAACAACAATAGAAGCTGATTGAAGAAGTAAGAGAAGCTCAAGCAAGGAGCAAACAGGAAAAGGATACTGCCATAGCAGCGACTGTAGCAGAAGTAGTAGAGAATTTACGGCAACCAGAATCTGCAGGTACAGCTAATACAGAACCAGAAATGATTCAACAGATAATGGATCCCACTGGCATTCCAAAGTGGATGACTATGTTTCGTAAGAATAGTCCTCTAATGTTTGAGGGGATATTTAATGTATAGAAAGCAAAAGACTGGATCAGTAGACTAGAGAAGATTTTCAAGGTACTTGATTATCCGTCTGAGAGTAAAGCATATATGGCAATTTATCAGGTAAAAAGAGATACAGATAGATGGTGGAGGAACACTGAGCTATTACTATCGGCTAGACATACTCCTATCACATGGGAGGTATTTCTCAAATAGTTTTACGAGAAGTATTTCCCTCAGTTGGTACGGGATGAAAGAGAAGCATAATTCCTTGTGCTGAGAGAAGGAGAGAGAGAATCTTTTGATGAGTACCTGGCTAAGTTAATCCATCTTTCTCAATATCCTATTTATCTATGACAGGTGGATGATGAATGTTGGATGACAAAGAGAATGATAAGGGGATTGAATGTTACTCTAAAAGATAAGATGACTCCCTAACAGTATAACTAGTTCAATAAAGCAGTAGCAGCCTGTAAAATAATTGAGAACAACCTAAATAATCAGATGCTGATGAGACTGATGAGTAGAAAGAACACTGTTCTTGAGAGAACTAGCCAAAACATAAATATGGCAAGTGGCAGTGGCTATAATAGAAAGAGGAAATGGCAGTGGTAATATAACAGAAGGCCTACTAGAGGAAATTTTAGGGGAAATACAAATAATAGAGACCTGAGATTCAGAACATATGACAAGTGCGAGAAAAGCCATAGAGATAGACTGTGCTTGATGAGGCAGAATAGCTATTATATATGTGGGAAACCTGGACATTTTTCCAAGAATTGTCCCCAGGCAACTAATGACTAAAGGCCATGCACTCAAGGGTGAGTGTTCGCATTAATAAGGGAGGATGTGCAAAGGTCACCCGAGATGATCCAAGTTATCATCTATCTCAATAATCATCCTGTTATTGTTATGTTTGATTGGAGCACAAGTTATTCCTTTGTTTCTTATGAATGTGCTAAGCGGTTAGTCCTTACAATTAGCAAGTTGCCTTATGCTATATGTGTGACAACTCTCACAAATGCTAAAGTAGTTATATCAGATATTTACTTAAATAGTGTTATTCGATATGAGTGTTGCTGCTCTACTCTAGACTTAATATGTATACATTTTCATGAAATTGATGTCATAATTGGATTGAATTGGTTGTCTGTCAATAATGTAATGCTAGGTTGTAAGAACAAAACTCTAGTTCTTTGTCCACAAGCCATAAATGGGAATCCAAAAGTGAAACTGAATTTCCTAACAGAGGCTCCGGAAGATAGGTATTTACGAAAAGGATGTCAGAGATATATGGTCTTCTTCTCTATTCAAGCAGACGTAGAAGAGGAAATTGGAGCAATTCCAATAGTCAAAGAATTTCCTGAAGTCTTTCCAAAGGAGATTCGGGATTACCTCCACAGCGGGAAGTGGAGTTTACAATTGATATTATACCTAGAGCTAGACCAGTATCCAAAGACCCATATCGTATGGCTCCCAATGAGATGATTGAACTAAAGAAACAGATTGAGGAGCTTTTGAAGAAGGGTTTTATCTGACTTAGTGTGTCTCCATGGGGTGCCCTAATGTTATTAGTTAAGAAGAAAGATGGTAATCTCAGATTATGCATTGACTATCATGAGTTGAATAAGATTATAGTTAAGAATAAGTACCCTCTTCATCAAATTGATGATTTGCTGGACCAGTTGGTGGGAGCAAGATTATTCTCTAAGATTGACTGAGATCAAGTTATCACCAACTCAGAATCAAAGCAGATGATATTTCAAAGACTGGGTTGAGGACTTGCTACAGACATTTTGAGTTTTTATTAATGCCATTTGGTCTAACGAATGTGCCTACAATTGTCATGGATTCTATGAACAGAATCTTCAGGCCTTATCTAGATCAGTTTGTTGTGGTCTTTATTAATAATATCTTGGTGTACTATAAATCTGTAAAAGAGCATGAAGAGCATTTGAGGATTACTCTTGGCACTCTGAAAGAAAAATGACTCTATGTTAAGCTTAGTAAATGTGAATTTTGGCTGCAAGAAGTCAAATTTCTTAGTCATGTCACATGAAGGCGTAGCTATAGATCCTAGCAAAGTTGAACCAGTGTTAAGCTAGGAACAACCAAGGACAGTGATGAAGATAAGAAGTTTTTTGGGCTTAGCAGGGTATTATAGAAGATTTATTAAGGACTTTTCTCGAATTACTCTACCATTAACCAAGCTCACCAGAAAGAATCATCAGTTCAAGTAGGATGAGAAGTGCAAGGCTAGTTTTCATTAACTAAAGCAGAGAGTTTTCATATCCTAATTTTTCCCTATTCGTATAGTTGATAGTAGAAAGAGGTTTGGAAAGGATCATGACGAATATCAGAAGAAATAATAAAGGTTAGATGATTCTTTAAGGAAGAGAAGGACAAAAATGAAAAGTAGAAAAGGCAAAAAGTGAAAGTAGAAACAAAAGTTGGGCCCTTAAGTGTAATTTTCAAAAGTTCAGGGACCTAAATGTAATTATAGAAAAGTTGAGCCAAAATAGGCTAAAAATGCCCAGAATCAGATCAGACTCAAATTTTACTAGTAGACAGATAAAATTATTTCGGTCAGTTTAACGCAACATAGAATTTTGATTTGAGGTCCCGATTAATTGATATCAATTTATGAAGTCAAAAGAATTATTATAGTATCCTTCAGATATCAGAATCATATGGGATATTATAGGAAATTGCCATATTTAATATAAGAATTTATAAAATTGACAGAGTCAGAAAAGGAATCATGTAGAAGCCTTACGGGATTTTACAGTGAAATAAAATACCCCGATAAATAGGATCAGGTGAGATTTATTGGGACTTATGCCATAAAGGTAATGAGGTTAATGAGCCCATACCAAGGTCCAAATGGTGCCATAATGAGCCCAATAAAGTAGTGAGACATTTATGTGGACCAGAGTCCAGAGCAGTGTAGGAAAAGTACAAAATTATGAAAATGCCCCTGGATGGCCATACTGTGCCAGTGATGGATGAAGGTCATTTTGATCATTCTGGATAGGCCAAAAATGTGGTACATAGTATAAATGTGATTAGTTAGAACCAGTATATGCCATAAGGCAGTACAAAGAGGGGTGAGATGACAATTATGCCCTTAGGGTCAAAACAGTGCAAGAAAGGACACCAAGGGTATTTTGGTCATTTTCCAAGGAATGGATGGTAGATAAATACTCAGTATAATCATGTTAATGGTATGAGAAGCCTAGATATTGATTTTTAGGATAGAATGCATATCCTATAATTGTTATGAAACTGCTCTGATCGGTACTGGATTGGACTGGAATTTTTCTAGAAGCTTCCTTACACTATGAGCATGCCACATACCCCCATGAGGTGTCTCATGAGCTGTCCCACATGATCTCATAATTATTCTTTTACAAAAAAGTAAAAGCCAAGATTAAATGTGGGCCTTTAGATCAAATAGTAACCAAATCAATCTTGGCCATTCATTTTTCTTAAATTTTGGCTATAAATACCCCCTCATTCTGTATCAAAACCATGGCTTCATGGACCCTTAGGCAAAATCTTGCAAAATGAAAACTCAAGCCAAGACAAAGAAGATTCAAGGTATCAAAGTTCAAGCCAGCTAGAGATTAAAGGTAAGTAATCTCTCCTAGCTTATTTTCCTTTGATTTAGGAGCTTGAACTTAGGGTTTTCATGGGAGAAAAGTTGAGTTTTCTCTAAGGGGTTGTGCTTCCCAAAGACCTTAGATGAAAGGGGAAAGAAGGAATTAAAGTTAGAAAAATATGATTGAAGCTTAAACAAGCTAATTAAGAGATTGGTTGTTGAATCAAGTTGATATTCTTGACTTTGCCTTAATAGAACCTGTTTGGTCTACATAGTTCATGAGGGAAAGAAATGGAATTTCAATGATTTAATGCTTCCATTGAATTTAGATGATGATTTTGTGTAGAATTGGAAATGTTTTGACACCAAGAATGCTTTATTTGGATGTCTGTACAAAGAGAACTAATTTTCCAAAGTAAAGGACCAGAATCTATTTCCAGGATTTTTAATCAAATGAACAGTAAATTTTGGTGAATAAACTGTATCAATTGGCTAATCATTTGGTCTCAAAATTATTTTTCCCTTAAAGTTCAAGATGTTATCTTCACATAGCTTTTTGAACCACTTCATTTCGAGATTTCTAGAATTAATTATGATTTTTTGAAATTTATTGCGTAATATGGAATACCATATGAACAATAACCCCGAGAAAGAGTAACATTCCAGATTTGGCTAATGGACTTCCAAGGTCTTGTAAGTGGTTCTAAATGCTATTGAATGGTCCCTAAGACGTATGAAAGTAAGGATGTTACAAGTTAGGATGTCCATTTGCCATTAATAGAGTTTACCTATAACAACAATCATCAGGCTAGTATTCAGATAGTCCTGTTTGAAGTACTTTATGGATATAAGCATAGATCTCCCTTGTGTTGGGTGGTGTTGAGCGAAACGAGGATGTTTGGTCCTAATATAGTAGATTAGACAGCAATGCAGATCGATAAGATCAGAAAAAGGTTGTTGATGGCTCAAAGTAGACAGAAGAGTTATGCTGATGTTAGAAGGAAGACATTAGAGTTTGAAGAAGGAGAACATGTATTCCTTAAGTTGACTCCAACGACAAGGACTAGATGATCGATCAAAGTAAATATGCTACATTCTAGATATATTGGGCCATTTCAGATCCTCACAAGAATGGGATCAGTGGCTTACAAGTTAGCTCTTCCTCCAAATCTCAGCAAAATCCATGATGTGTTCCATGTTTCCCAGCTAAAGGAAGTATTTTCCAGATCCATAACATGTGATTGAGTAAGATGATGTTACACTACAAGATGTCCTAACTTATGAGGTTGGACCAGTATAAATTGTAGATAGAAAGGTCAAGTAATTGCAAAATAAGAAGATCTCTCTAGTTAAGGTGGTCTAGAAGGGATTAACGGAAAATGAAGCTACATGAGAAGCAGAAGAACAGATGAAAGAAGCATATCCTGAACTATTTCCTTAGTTTATATGTAACGTAAGTTTTGAGGACGAAATTTATTTTAAGGGGGAGAGAAATGTTATATCCCTAGTTTTTTTACCTAATATAACTGTACAGTTTATATGAAATGGACATGAGATTCTTGGAATAAACTGTATCAGATTTATGCAGGAAAGAAAGGGATCATTAACTAAGGAAAGTTCAGGGACCTAAACGCAAATTAGAAATGGTTGAAGGTAAAAAGTGAAAGTAGAAACATAAGGAGGGACCTAAAAGCAAATAGTTAAAAGTTTAGGGACTTAAATGTAATTAAGGAAAAAGTCAGGGACCTAAAAGTAATTATACAAAAGTTGAGCTAAGACAGGCCAAAAATGCCTGAAATCATATTAGACCCAAATTTTACCAGTAGATAGACAGTTATTCCGATCAGTTTAAGGAGTCACAGAATTTTGATTTGAGGTCCCGATTAATTGATATAAATTTATAAAGTCAAAAGGAATTATTAGAGTATTTTTCAAACCTCAAAATCAGATGACACATTATAGTAAGTTCCTATATTTAATATAAGAACTTATAAAACTAATAGAGTAAAAAAAGGAGTCCTGTAGAATTCTTACACGATTTTATGATGGAATAAAATACGCGATAAATATGGTCAGGAGAGTTGTCTTAGGATTTGTACCAAGGCCCAAATGGGGCCATCATAATCCTAATAAGGTCACTGGATAGTTAGGTGGGCCAGGGTCCAGAGCAGACCAGGAAAAGTGCGAAATTACAAAAATGCCCCAAGAGGATCAGATTGTACTAGTAATAGACAGAGGGCATTTTAATCATTCTAGACATGCTAAAAATGTGTAATATAGTATAAATATGATTCGTTAGAGCCAGTATATGACCTGAGGCAGTGCAAAGAGGGGTGAAATGACAATTATGCCCTTAGGGTTAATATAGTGCAAGAAAGGATACCAAGGGTATTTTGGTCATTTCCCAAGGGATGGATGGCAGATAAATACTCAGTCTAACAATTTCAATAGTATAAGTAACCTGGACATTGGTTTCCAGGATATAATGCATATCCTGGAACATTTTAAAATTTAGGAACAGAAAATAGTTTGGTTTTTGTGAAACTGCTCCGATCAGTACCAAACTGGATTGGAATTTTTCCTATCAGTATAGTCTACTTTTTCCAGCCAAACATGACCCTAAATGATAACATGCATGGTGTTAAAAGGTAAGCCTTCTAGGGCAAGTTTATGCAAGAATTAATAAATAGTAACCAAATTAATCTTGGCCATCCATTTCCACTCAAGCTCATCTATAAATACCCGCTCATTCATATTGGTTTCAGCATGCTTGAAGAACCATAGGGAAAATCTTGCAAAAATTCCATTCACCCAAGAAAAAAGCACACAACTTGGAATATAAAGCATGGTAATCATTTCCCTTGATCTTGAGCTTTATTCTAGCAAGCTAGTTCTTGATTTTAAGGGTTTTTTGTATCATATGTCCCTTATGGTTGCTGCTTGAAATGCTGTCCATATGTGGTTAGAATATGAGTTTTATGTTACGGATAGTTTAGGTCAGCTTAAACAAGCTACAATCAAGTGGTAAAAGCTTAGAAATTCAAGTATGTTTGGAATTAAGGTTTTGTCTTCTTACTGTTACTGTGTGTGACACTATTCATATGTTGAAATTTCATGATTTTGATGCTTGCAATGATTTTAAAATGGAAAATTGTGTGGGGATAAAGTAGGAGAACAAGTATTGGAAGCATTGTAATCAAAATGTAAATTTTTGGAAATCAAGGGTTTCATTTCGGTTTGACACAACAACTCATGGGATGTTTTGATTTTGGAAATTCTGGTTTCACATTTGGATTCTACATGAAAAATTATGTTGAAATGAAATATGAGAATTTGTTTTGGAAAGATGAAAGTATGAAATATAAAATGGAGAAAGAAAGGTAGTTAGTGAAACCCTAGTCTTGGAATTGTTTTCAAGTTGAGTTGTAACTTGATATTACTTTGTAATGGCTAGGTTCTGACATTTGTGAAGAAAGGAAATCATCTCAAGAAGACATTGGCAAGGATAGCTAACAGGTAGCAAGAATACCTAACTATAGTTTCATGTTTGCTTAATTGTTTGCTTACTTGTTAGTTATGGTGTTTAGTTGAGCATGAGATTGTGTCATCATGTTGATTATGAGATATGAATGATTTCAACTCCTTGAAAGTTATGTCATGACAATATGCATGTTAGAGTTTGCTTATGTACCATTATGAAGTAGCTCCCATCTCATGATAACATGTTAAGCATCCAATTAATCATGCATGATATTATTGTTTGTGTAACTTGCTATTAGGATTTTTATGAAATCTCATTCCTTCCATATGCATAAACATGTTGTAGGTGCTGTAAATTTACAAGGAAAAAGGGTAAATATAGATGGTTGAACTTGTATAACCATTTACATGAGTTATATGTCACTATGAAAGGATATGATGGATGTATGATGTATAATTTTGTAATTGTGCTATGAGGCTGTGGTGGTGTGACGATGATTATGACACCTTAATCAACAACTTTGAACTTGAAATTTGGCATTATTATAGTTAAGATATAGAGATTTAAATGAATATCAAGAACGCCTCAATTGGTTAAGTATTAGAATTGTTATGATTTTTCTAATTTGGAGTTAAAATCTAGAATAAAGAGAAAGTAAGCAACTGGATGCAGTGAACTTTTAACATGAATTTTGTATAGTAAATGAATTAGTCTTTCTATGAAATTTTATGATCCTAAAGAACACGTCTAGAGATTTAAATTCATAGGTAACACGGTTCATTTGGACAAGTAACTAAAGAGAAATGAATTTTTGAAATTAAAGCAAAGAAATTGGAACTTCCAGATTTTACCAAATGAATAGTGATTTTCAATGAACAAACTAATTTTACCAAATGAACAGTGATTTCCTTCCTTCACAATTGTCAAAACTTAGCCATTACAAAGTAATATAAGTTACAACTCAACTTGAAAACAACTCTAAGACTAGGTTTTCACTAACTTCCTTCCTTTCTCTATTTTATGTTTCATACTTCCATCTTTCCATAATAAATTCTCAAAGTTCATTTCCACATAATTTTCATGTAGAATACAAATATGAAACCAGAATATGCAAAATTAAAACACATCACTAGCTACTGTTCTTGACCGAAGTGAAACCCTTGATTTTCCCAAAATTCACATTTTGATTCCAATGCTTCCAATACTTGTTCTCCTACTTTATCCCCACATAATTTTCCATTTTAAACTCATTGGAAGTATCAAAATCATGAAAATCGAACATATGAATAGTGTCACATACAATAATAGCCATGAACATAAACTTATAACCACATGCATACTTGAATTTTCAAGATTACACCACTTGATTCTAATTTTTTAAGCTTATCTAAACTATCCATAACATAAAGCTCATATTATTTTCACATGTGGATAGCACTTCTAGGAGCAACCACAAGGGAAATATGGGACAAAAACCCCTTAAAATCAAGAGCTAGCTTGCTATAGTTAAGCTCAAGAACAAGGGAGATAGTTACCTTGCTTGTTGCTTCAAGTTGTGTGCTTCTTTCTTGGTTCAATGGAAATTTTGCAAGAGTTTCCCTATGGTTCCCAAGCATGCCAAATGAGGTCTCAAATGAGGGGGTATTTATAGATAAATTTGGGTGGAAATGGATGGCCAAGATTGATTTGGTTACTATTTGATCTAATTGTCCATATTAATAAGTCTTGAAACAAGCTTGCCCCAGAAGCCAAAATCTTGACACATGCATGACATCATACAAGGTAATGTTTGGCTAAAAAAAGGTAAATATACTAATAGGAAAAATTCCAATCCAGTTTGGTATTGATCGGGGCAGTTTCAGAAAAACCAGATAGTTTTCTATTCCTAATTTTTATAATATTACAGGATATGTATTCTGTCCTAAAAATTAGTGTCTAGGTTTCTCATACCATTAACATTGTTAGACTGAGTATTTATCTGCCATCCATCCCTTGGAAAATGACCAAAATACCCTTAGTGTCATTTCTTGTACTATATTAGCCCTAAGGGCATAATTGTCATTTTACACCTCTTTATACTGCCTCAAGGTACATACTGGCTCTAACTAATCATATTTATACTATATGGGACATTTATAGCCTATCCAAAATAACCAAAATACCCTCCATCAATCACTGGTACAATTTGGTCATCTAGGGGTATTTTCGTAATTTCGCACTTTTCCTGGGTTACTCTGGACTCTGGCCTACCTAACTGTCTAGTCACCTTATTGGGCCTATGGTGGCACCATTTGCTCCTTTGTATGGGCTCATTACCTTTATGTCCACTTCTAAAGAAACCTCTTCCGACAATATTTATCGGGTACTTTATTCCACCGTAAAATCCCGTAGAAATTCTAGAGGATTCTTTTTGTTACTCTGTCAATTTTATAAATTCTTATATTAAATTTAGGAATTTACTATAAGGTTTCATCTGATTCTAAGCTCTAAAAAATACTATAATAATTTCTTTTGACTTCAGGAATTTATATCAATTAATCGGGACCTCAAATTAAAATTTTAGTATTGTGTTAAACTGACCGGAATAATTTTGTCTATCTATTAGTAAAATTCGGGTTTGATCTGATTCTAGGCATTTTTGAGCCTTTTTCGATTTAAGTTTCTCATAATTATATCTACATCTCTGACTTTTTGCTTAGTTATATTTAGGTCCCTAAACTTTTGATAACTACCACTTTTGGCCTAACTTTTGTTTCTACTTTAACTTTTTGCCTCCAACCTTTTCTAATTTGCATTTAAGTCCTTGAACTTTCCTTAGTTATTAATCCCTTTCTTTCCTACCTCAATATGATACAGTTTATTTCAAGAATCTCATATCCATTACAGATAAATTGTACGTATACATAGATAAGAAAATTGGGGATATGACATAGTTAGTATTGCTTAATTAAGCAAATATTATAGGAGTAGATATGGGATTTCATAAAGCTAAGTCAGAGGCTTCAATTAATAAGGGAGACCCCTGGATATAACATCCTTACTTTTATACATCTTAGGGACCATTCAGTAGCATTTGGAACCACTTACAATACCTTAAAAGCCTATTAGCCAAATCTGAAATTTTACTCTTTCTCGGGTTACTGTTCATATGGTATTCCAGATTACATAATGAACTTCAAAAAATCATACTTAATTATATAAAACTCAAAATGAAGTGGTTCAAAAATTAAATTTAAGGGAAAAATAATTTCCAGATCAAATGATTAGCCAATTAATACAGTTTATTTGTTGAAGTTACTATTCATTTGCTCAAAAACTGTGGAAACAGATTCTGGTCCCTTACTTTGGAAATTAATTTCTCTTGATATACACATCCAAATGAAAAGTTCTACCTATTCACTTAATGCTCTGGATGTGTGCTACACGCTTGTAAAATTGCATGAAATAATTCCTTCATTTGCTAGGTCAAAAAACTGCTTCAGAACTTACATTTTTACCATTTCAGTTTCCTTTCTTTCACTTTCCATAATTGTTCCATCATGCATAAGCCATTAAATAAGCTTCTCAATATTCATATACATCATGTACATATTCCATAAATATTATAAATAGTTTTATCACATAAATAGACACTTTACATGGCATTTACATACATGGGTCATTCATAGTATATGCTATCCTTTCCTCCATTCTTTAGCTCTTCTCCATGTATACCTTTTCCATCATGCTTAACCTAAATTGGTTGGTTATGGGAGAGTGAGATTCTAGGGAATCTTAGTAGCAAACATTACCACTTAAATATGCAAGATGGATGCTAATGCATGATATGTAATTTCATTAAACTTTCTTTGATCAGTGACATGCCATCATGCTATATACTCTTACATAAATTGCATGGCCATGGAAACATGTTATTCATAATACATTCAACAACATTGATCATGTCACAACATCATACAAATAACATATGTTGGAAATTATGCCCTAGGGGCATCATTGTCTTATGAACATTGTTGATTTATGAATTTATTAATTGTCTTATCATCTTATTTGCATGTTTACTGTGATGACCATCCTTGGATAACTCATGATCTTATCCTAAATGTCCCTGGTCGGTCATCTATGTGGGAACAGAGATGAAATAAGACCAGTATGACTTTGAAGATGTATAGAGATATAAATCAAATTCATAGGCACATGTAAGAATACAAGGTGTTGGACTGACCCGCTATGAGAGAGTTGCTGGGTTAAGTCATAAGCTTCTCTCATATACAAAACATGTCACTATGCCCTTTGTCCTGAGATCATCATGGATTCCTACATGACAAATGCTCAGATTTGGCCTAGTCAAAAGTCACTTTTGATCGAGTGATCATAAAGACTATGTTCGGGCTTAGTGGTTTTCCGTGCGGAGGAATGTGAATGGTCAAGATGGAATTTGTCCCTCACATTCGTAGAGAGATATTACTGGGCCCCTCGATGAGTGAGTTTGAGAAATGTATGGCCATACTGTAATGGAAAGGTAGTTCCATTTCTATAGTAAAACTACTTAGGGATCAAGAAAGTAACAGTCAGGAATAGGAGGATGACATTCTCCATGCCTCATCTATGACCAAAATATCATGTGACAAAAGGGACATGATATGATTGTATAAAAGGTTACATCGTTCATCGATCCTCATATGATTTAGATAGTCATGATGTCTTGCTAGAGACCGCTTGTGACTTGTGAATCAGTATAGTAAATGGCTCATTGCCAACTTTATATGGGCCTACAGGGCCGCATACAAAATAGCACAACATGAGCTATGATGTCTAGATTCATTGAATCTAAGACATGCCAGATTCAATGAATGATCCAGGGTGGATGTATATATTTATTTATATTTATATTCATATATATATAAATTCGTATATATTATATATAAGAGATATTTATAAGTTTTAATTTATAAAAATAAATTAAATCTCTATCACGTTTGAATTTGAAATTTAAATTGATATGATATCTCATATAAGAGATATTTACAAGATTTAATTTATAAGGATAAAATTAAATCTCTATCACGTTTGAATTTGAAATTCAAATTGATATGAGATCTCATATAAGAGATATTTACAAGATTTAATTTATCAGGATAAAATTAAATCTCTATCACGTTTGAATTTCAAATTCAAATTGATATGATATCTCATATAAGAGATATTTACAACATTTAATTTATAAGGATAAAATTAAATCTCTATCATGTTTAATTTGAAATTCAAATTGATATGATATCTCAAATTTGATTTATGAGAATAAATCAAATGTAATTCTATCTTATCTTTATTTTAAATTAAATAAATGGGTGAACTAAATCTGTGGGACAGATTTAATACAAACACTATTTATTTAATTAGTTTCTTATCAAATTATATAATATATGATATTGTATTAATTTCAAAATTAATATAAGATTGATTCAAAAAATCCAAGTCTCTGGTAACACACATAGCATCCTATATATCTGATATTTAGGAGCTACAATTGGGATAGAAAAAAAAGTGTAAACAGGAATCCGTAAAAAGTTTGCAGATAAGAAACTGTCGAAATAAAGACAGAGAGGACGAATTCTTGAGTAAGCCCTAGAGGGACAGGAGGCGCTAGCACGTCGTTCGTGGTTGGAACATTATTCGTGTGGATACCAGTAGAGGAAGCTGACCTGATTTGTCAATTTCTTGTGATCGAAAAGAGATCATGAGCTGCGGAGAAAAGCTGTGGACGTCGCAACCAGAAGCTGAGAAAGTCGCGACTGAATACTGAGGGTAATACTTCTTTCCACTTGACTTAAACACATACGGTAGATCCTAGCAGGGAATGGAAAAATTTTTAAGTTAATTTCTGCTGCGTGTCTTCCAATTCCTTACAACATATACATGTCAACACATAAGCATACCACATCAAGCACATAAAGAGATAAGTTCACTACCTTGCACTTAAGCTTTCTTCTTGATCTTTTGCACTTGCTCCCTAGCTTTCCAACCATGAAGCCTTTATGTCAATCACTTCCCAAAATCTTCTTAGAGGTTTCAAGGTCCTAAACACATTCATATTCATCACATAATTCATTAGGACTCATGAACTCCTACTATGTTTAAGACTAACCTTGTTACACTCTTCATTAATCCACTTGGATCTTGAACCAATAGATGTCTTGACTTTACCCCACACAATTTAATCTTTTGAATCTATCTATGAGCTTAGAATCATGAAATTATAGCTCGTTCATGGCCTGTTGTACAGAGCTGAACATATGCATACAATTCTTTCAAAAATTATCATTTTGATTCTAATCTTCCCATACTTGTTTCTCTACTTTACCCCACACAACTTTTCATTTTAAGACCATTAGAAGTATTAAAATCATGAAATTCTAATTAGTGTTCATGCGAGTGAACAGTAACCGTGAAGGATTTCAAAGACTATAATCTTGAGATTTTAATGTTTACAAGGTTCAAAACTTTTCCAATCCTACACAAAATCATCATATAAATTAAATGGAAGCATTAAATCATTAAAATTACATTTCTTTCCCTCATGAACAGTGCATACCGAATAGGGTACACCATGGCAAAGTCAAGAATATCAACTTGATTCAACAACCAATCTCTTAACTAGCTTGTTTAAGCTTTGATCATATATCTCTAACTTTATTTTCTTCTTTTCCCTTTCATCTAAGATTTTTGGGCAGAAACACCCCTTAGAGAAAACTCACATTTTCCCCCATGAAAACCCTAAGTTCAAGCTCCCAAATCAAAGGAAAATAAACTAGGAGAGATTGTTTACTTTTAATCTCTAACTTGCTTAAATTTTGGTACCTTGAATCTTCCTTATCTTGGCTTGAGTTTCCATTTTGCAAGAGTTTCCCCAAGGTATCACAAGACCACAGTGTTTATGTAGAATGAGAGGGTATTTATAGAAAAATCTAGGTAGAAATCAATGTCCAATATTAGTTTGTACACTATTTGATCTAATAGCCCACATTTAATATTGGATTTTACTTTTTCTAAAAAGAATAATTATGACATCATGTGGGACAACTCATGGGACACCTAATAGGGGTATGTGGCATGATTCCCACGTAAGGAAGCTTATGGAAAAATTACAATCCAATCTGGTACCGATCGGAGCAGTTTCATAACAACTAGACTGTGTTCTCTTCCTAATTTTTTTATAATATACCAGGATATGTATTCTATCTTAGAAATCAATATCTAGTCTTCTTCTACCATTAAAAATATTAGACTGAGTATTTATCTGCCATCCATCTCTTGAGAAATGACCAAAATACCCTTAGTGCCATTTCTTGCACTATATTGACCCTAAGGGCATAATTGTCATTTCACCCCTCTTGGCACTACCATATTTTTGGCATGTCCAAAATGACCATAATGACCTATGTACTAAAAGTATATAGATGATGTTTAGGGACTAAACTGCAAGAAAGTGAAAATTTAGGGAAAATAGTGAAAGTCCCTATGGGTATAAAGAAGAAGTAAGAAGTGTTTCTTAGAAACTGAGCCACCAGAGTGCTTGGGCTTGGTTAGAAACTCAAGATGACATTTAAAGGCCCAATAACATAGGCCTAGTAGTTATGAGAGTTTAAGAGGCATTAAAATAATATTTTAGTGCTTTTTCATAAAGTAAACTTACCCGGTTAAGGATAGAACTGGGAAAAGTGATCAATATATGACTTTAGACCGTGAGGTGGCATGAAAAGGGTCCTCATGGGACCCACAAGGTGCCACATGGCATTATTACAAAAAAAAAGAAAAGTTAAGGACACATGTCATGAGATAGGAAAAAGGAGAAAAAGTAAAAAGGACACGTGGCATAATCTCGACCATTCATTCTAGGAAAAGGCTTTGGAATTCTCTATAGAGACTAAGTCAGCTGGCGAGGTGTCCCAAGGGCCCCACCATTTGTGCCACATACCCCCTGAGGTGTCCTTGGATGATGTCATATTGGTGAGTCATCAAGGAGGATGATGTCATCATGATAATGCAGGTAAAGCTTCTTGAGGAAGCTAAGCGATCTGGGCTATTCATCATGATTTGATCTAAGCCATTCATTCTACCTCCACTCACCTATAAATAGGACACCCCTCCCTCCAAGGAAGCCACATCCAAGAGCTAGGAAAAGAAGAGAAAGAAGAGAGAAAAGATAAAGAGAGAAAGGAAGGAATGAAAAGAAAGAAAGGAGGAGTTCTGGTGGAGTCAAGAGCAGTCTAAGGAGCTGAAAGACTGGGTAGAGCTTAGGAATGAGGTAAGTAAGTTATCTAGTCCCTGCTCTAATAAAGTAGAGGATTTCTCTTAGTGGTTAGAATAGAGAAATATCTCTATTAATAAAGGTAGCTAAAGGTAGAAAGAAAGCCAGGGAATGTCAGATTAAGCATATTACCCTAGTTAAGCATAAGTTAAGTATAGCTATACTAGATAATAATAAAATATTATTATGCTATGTATAGGCTCTGACTTATGAGAAGAAGGGGCCTTAGAGGCAAGGCTAATAGCTGGAAGGAAAGGCTACACGCCAGGTAGTAAACTTTGTTGGAAAACATGCCCTAGGGGCCAATCATTATCTTATGAACATTATTGATTTATGAATTTATTAATTGTGTTATCATATTATTTGCATGTTTACTGTGATGACCATCCTTGGATAATTCATGATCTTATCCTAAATGTCCCTGGTCGATCATCTGTGCGGGAGCAGAGATGAAACAAGACCAGTATGACTTTGAAGATATATAGAGATATAAATCAAAGTCATATGCACATGTAAGAGTACAAGGTGTTGGACCGACCCGCTATGAGAGAGTTACATGGGTTACGTCATAATCTTCTCTCATATACAAACCATGTCACTATGCCCTTTGACCTGAGATCATCATGGATTCCTACATGACAAATGCTCAGATTTGGCCTAGTCAAAAGTCACTTTTGACCGAGTGATCATAAAGACTATGTTCAGGCTTAGTGGTTTTTCATGCGGGGGAATGTGAATGGTCAAGATGGAATTTGTCCCTCACATTCGTAGAGAGATATTACTGGGCCCCTCGATGAGTGAGTCTGAGAAATGTATGGCCATACTGTAATGGAAAGGTAGTTCCATTTCTATAGTCAGACTACTCAGGGATCGAGAAAGTAACAGTCAGGAATAGGAGGATGACATTATCCATGCCTCATCCATGACCAAAATATCGCGTGACAGAAGGGACATGATATGGTTGTATAAAAGGTTACATCGTTTATCGATTCTCATATGATTTGGGTAGTCGTTATATCTTGCTAGAGACCGCTTCCGACTTGTGGGCCAGTATAGCAAATGGCCCACTGCCAACTTTATATGGGCCTACAGGGTCGCACACAAAATAGCCCAACACGAGCTATGATGTCCAGATTCATTGAATTTAAGACGTGTCTAGATTCAATGAATGATCCAGGGTTAATGTATATATTTATTTATATTTATATTCGTATATATATAAATTCGTATATATATATATATATATTATATATAAGGGATATATAGGATTTAATTTATAAGGATAAATTAAATCTCTATCACATTTGAATTTGAAATTCAAATTGATAGGATATCTCATATAAGAGATATTTACAAGATTTAATTTATAAGGATAAATTAAATCTCTATCACGTTTGAATTTGAAATTCAAATTGATAGGATATCTCATATAAGAGATATTTACAAGATTTAATTTATAAGGATAAATTAAATCTCTATCACGTTTGAATTTGAAATTCAAATTGATAGGATATCTCTAATTTGATTTATGAGAATAAATCAAATACAGTCCAATCTTATCTTTATTTAAATTAAATAAATAGGTGAATTAAATCTGTGGGACGGATTTAATATAAATATTATTTATTTAATTAGTTTCTTATCAAATTATACAATATGTGATATTGTATTTGGAATTAATATAGATTAATTCGAAAATCCAATTCGGTTGAAAAACGCAGAGCATCCTATATATCCGATTTTAGGAGCTACGTTTTGAACACAACACATAACACAAAAGGGGCCGAACGGAATCTGCAAAAGATTTGCAGATAAGAAACTGCTGAAGTAGAGACGGAGAGGACGAACTCTTGAGAAAGCCTTGGAGGGACAGGGGACGCTAGCACGTCGTTCGTGGTTAGAACGCTGTTCGTGTGGATACCAGTAGAGGAAGACGACTTGAGGAGTCGACTTCTTGCGATCAAAAAGAGAGCTCGAGCCGCGGAGAGAAGCTGTGGAAGTCGCTGAGAAACACTGAGGGTAATGCTTCTTCCCACTTGACTTAAACACATACGGTAGATCCTAGCAAGGAATGGAAAAATTTTTAAATTAATTTCCGCTGCGTGTCTTCCAATTCCTTACAGTGGTATCAGAGCCATGCCATTTTGTATTTAAGTTAGGCTTGATTGTTGATTCATATGATATGTGTTAGTCATAGCCAATCATATAATATGCATTCTATGTATGACATATAAGGAATCCGTGTTATGTATGATCTAAAAGGAATCTAAAAGGGAATTGAAATCGGTGGTGATGCGCTTTGATTTGATCAATTAACGTAGATGGGGTCTAAGAATAGGTGAGCCATATTGTATCACGTTTAGATTATGCGTATTATGATTATATCAGCACATGCATATTACTTGTATGAGATACAAACTGAGAAACATGTGTTTTTTATAAACCAGATAGTTAAATTAGGCCCTCTAAATGAAATCTTAAGTCATGATGCTGTCAATTTATGAACACTTATCAAAACCTCGATCGCTCAATTGTCAACTCCACCAAAGTGGGTGCTTTTGAGTTATCTTGGGGAGATAAGCAAGAGTAATGGTGCTACTCTCACATGTTTGTTATTGTTTGACTTAATTGAGATTAACAAAACGGTTTTGGGTCTCAAGGCATTAGATGGGATTAAAAACATGCCAGATCATATGATGATAAAATCCCATAAACATCTAAGAGTTACATTTGATGTAATTGGTAAAGGTGTTACCTACCTAAATAACTTAATTTAAGCGTCCTGCCAAAGCGGACTTAAGTTTAAACCAAATATAGATCTTAGCCCATTAACTAATGCATTGAGGGTTATTTATTTAGTGGGAGATTGCTAATTGAATTGCATATTTTTAATTGTAGAATCATGACGACTAGTAATACTGCTACATTATCGCTGCGATCTGTCCTTGAGAAGGACAAACTTAATGGGACAAACTTTCTTGACTGGTTTAGGAACTTGAGAATTTTTCTCAAGCAGGAAAGAAAGGCGCATGTCCTATATCAACCCATTCCTGAGGAGCCAGCGGCCAATGCTCCTAGAGCTCAGAGAGATGCTTACACAAAGCATAAGGAAGACTCTGTCGATGTGGGATGCTTGATGCTAGCCACCATGGTTCCAAAGCTCCAAAGAGATCTCAAACACATGGAGGCTTATGAGATGATTGTGCATCTCAAGGAAATGTTCCAGCAATAGGCAAGGCAAGAGAGGTATGAGACCACTAAGGCCTTACATTCCTGCAAGATGGTTGAAGGTGCATCAGTCAGTACTCATGTCTTAAAGATGAAAGGGTACATTGATCACCTTGAAAGGCTTGGATTTCCCATGAGCCAGGAGTTAGCTACGGATTTGATCTTGAACTCACTCCCAGAAAGTTATGACCAGTTTGTCATGAACTACAACATGAATAACATGGAGAAATCTATTTCTGAACTGCATGGGATGCTTAAAACTGCTGAGCCGAGTCTTAAGAAGAAGCCCAGTGCTGTTTTGATGGTTCAGAAAAGAAAGGGTATGAAAAAGAAAGCCAAAGGCAAGGGGAAGGGTCATGGCTTATCAGGTAAGACCAAAGAATCAGGCAAGCCTGAAACCAAGCCTGCACCAAAGAAGGCAAAGCCTCCTAAGGAAGGAGTCTACTTCTTCTGCAATGAACCTGGTCATTGGAAGAGGAATTGCAAACTCTACCTCAAAGATTTAAAAAAGAACAAGAAGGATAGCGGGGCTATCGCTTCAGGTATTTATGTTATAGACATTCATCTTTCTACTTCCACTTCATGGGTATTAGATACTGCATGTGGTTCTCACATTTGTACAAATGTGCAGGGACTAAAGGACAGTAGGAAGCTGAAAAAGGGCGAGGTTGACCTACGAGTTGGAAATAGAGCAAGGGTTGCTGCGTTAGCTGTAGGCACTTATGAATTAGTTCTTCCCACTGGGCTTTTGTTAGTTTTGAACAATTGCTATTATGTTCCTGCTTTAAGTAGTAACATTGTTTCACTTTCTTATTTGGATAAGGAAGGTTTCACTTCCATTGCTGGGATAGTAGATGTTCTATTTATCGTAATGATGTTTTCTATGCTCATGGTGATGTGCATGTTGATCATTACATATTAAATTTGGAACAACCAAATCATGGAAATATCTATAACATAACCGCCAAAAGGGTCAAACCGAACGATTTGAGTCTGACATACCTCTGGCACTATCGTCTGGGCCACATAAATGAGAAACGCATTTCCAAACTCTATCAAGATGGATTTCTAAACTCATTTGATTTTGAATCATATGACACTTGCGAGTCTTGCTTGTTAGGAAAGATGACAAAGTCACCCTTCACTAGGCACAGTGAGAGGGCCACTGATTTATTAGGCCTCACACATACAGATATGTGTGGACCGATGAACACAAATGCTAGAGGAGGTTATTCGTACTTCATAACATTCATAGATGATTTCAGCAGATATGGGTACATCTATCTGATGAAACATAAATCTGAGTCTTTTGAAAAGTTCAAGATATTTCAAAATGAAGTACAAAACCAGCTTGGCAAAACAATTAAAGTCCTTCGATCTGATCGGGGTGGTGAATATTTGAGCCAAGAGTTCATAGATCATCTTAGGAGTTGTGGGATAGTCTCACAATTGACTCCTCCAAGGACACCACAATGGAATGGCATTTCTGAACGGAGGAATCGAACACTATTAGATATGGTTCAATCCATGATGAGTCGAACAGATCTTCCGCCCTCCTTTTGGGGCCATGCCCAAGAGACAGCTACGTTCACACTCAATCGTGTTCCATCTAAGGCAATCAAAAAGACTTCGTATGAGATATGGACTGCAAGGATGCCTAGTTTGTCTTTCCTCAAGATTTGGGGATGCGAGGTCTATGTTAAGCAACAAGCCTCAGACAAATTAGTGCCCAAATCCTCAAAATGCCTCTTTGTGGGATATCCTAAGGAAACCAAGGGATATTACATCTACAACCCTGCTGATAACAAAGTGTTTGTTGTCAGAAATGGTATCTTTCTCGAACGAGAATTTATCTCTAAAAGAACCAGTGGGAGTAAGGTACACCTCGAAGAAGTTCAAGAGCCACAAGACACCACAGAACTGCAAATGGAAAATACAGAAGACTCACAACAAGTTGTTGAGACTCCTCAAGTCACGCAAGGTCTACGGAAGTCTAATAGGACACGACTTCAGCCTTAGAGATATGGATTTCTAATTTCTGATAGTCGTGATGTGTTGCTTATTGAGCATAATGAGCCAACTACCAATCGAGAAGCTATAGTGGGACCAAACTCTGAAAAGTGGCTTAATGCCATGAAGTCTGAAATGCAATCCATGTACGACAATAAGGTTTGGACCTTAGTCGACCCGCCTGAAGGTCTAAAAACTGTCGGGTGCAAGTGGGTTTTTAAGGAGAAAACTGACATGGATGGCAATGTAAATGTCTTCAAGGCACGACTGGTTGCAAAAGGATTTACTCAAACTCATGGTGTCGACTATGATGAGACCTTTTCCCCAGTTGCAATGGCCAAATCAATCATAATCCTCTTTGCCATAGCAGCACATTATGACTATGAAATATGGCAGATGGACGTCAAGACAGCCTTCCCTAATGGAAAGCTCCTTGAGGATGTGTACATGACACAACCTGAAGGGTTTGTGCATTCTGAGGACTCTGGTAAAGTGTGCAAGCTTCAAAGGTTCATTTATGGACTGAAGCAAGCCTCTCAGAGTTGGAATCATCATTTTGATAAAGTAGTCAAAGAGTTTGGATTTCTTCAAAATATTGATGAACCTTGTGTGTACAAGAAGGTTAGTGGGAGCACAGTTGTGTTTTTGGTACTCTATGTCGATGACATCCTACTTATTGGGAATGGTTAGGAAAGTCTTTCTCGATGAAAGACTTGGGTGAAGCCACCTACATCCTAGGAATCAGGATCTATAGAGATAGATCTAAAAGACTTCTAGGACTCAGTCAGAGTACATACATAGACAAAATACTGCATAGGTTCAGTATGCACGAATCAAAGAGGGGTTTCATACCCATGTCTCATGGTAGTCACCTCAGCAAAGATCTGTATCCTAGTACACCTGATCAGCGAGGTCGCATAAGTAAAGTTCCATATGCCTCGGCCATAGGATCTATCATGCCATGTTATGTACTCGACCGGATGTCTCATTTGCCTTAAGTATGACTAGCAGATATCAACAGGACCCTGGTGAGGGCCATTGGACTGCTGTCAAGAATATCCTTAAGTACTTGAGAAGGACTAAGGACTTATTCTTGGTCTATGGCGGATTGGATGACGAACTCTGTGTAACTGGTTACACAGACGCGAGTTTCCAAACTGACCAGGACAACCAAAAATCGCAGTCTGGGTATATATTCCTCCTTAATAATGGAGCAGTAAGCTGGAAGAGGTCTAAGCAGGGCACTGTAGCAGATTCTGTAATGGAAGCTGAGTATATAGCAGCATCTGATGCAGCTAAGGAAGCCGTCTGGATCAAGAAGTTCATCACGGAACTAGGGGGATACCTACCATCTCAGATCCAATAACTTTGCTCTGTGACAATAGCAGTGCCATTGCACAGGCCAAAGAGCCTAGGTCACATCAAAGGACCAAGCATATACTCAGGCGATTTCATTTCATCAGAGAGATCAACGATAGAGGTGATATAAAAATATGCAAAGTAGCAGGAGAAGACAATGTTGCTGATCCTCTAACAAAGTCGCTTGTGCAGGCAAAGCATGAGCGTCATGTTAGGTCAATGGGAATTACTCAAATTAATGATTGTACCTAGTTCAAGTGGGAGGTTGTTAGAAAACGTGCCCTAGGGGCCAATCATTGTCTTATGAACATTATTGATTTATGAATTTATTAATTGTGTTATCATATTATTTGCATGTTTACTATGATGACCATCCTTGGATAATTCATGATCTTATCCTAAATGTCCCTGATCGGTCATCTGTGCGGGAGCAGAGATAAAATAAGACCAGTATAACTTTGAAGATATATAGAGATATAAATCAAAGTCATATGCACATGTAAGAGTACAAGGTGTTGGACCGACCCGCTATGAGAGAGGTACATGGGTTACGTCATAATCTTCTCTCATATACAAACCATGTCACTATGCCCTTTGACCTAAGATCATCATGGATTCCTACATGACAAACGCTCAGCTTTGTCCTAGTCAAAAGTCACTTTTGACCGAGTGATCATAAAGACTATGTTCGGGCTTAGTTGTTTTTCATGCGGGGGAATGTGAATGGTCAAGATGGAATTTGTCCCTCATATTCGTAGAGAGATATTACTGGGCCCCTCGATGAGTGAGTCTGAGAAATGTATGGCCATACTGTAATGGAAAGGTAGTTCCATTTCTATAGTCAGACAACTCAGGGATCGAGAAAGTAACGGTCAGGAATAGGAGGATGACATTATCCATGCCTCATCCATGACCAAAATATCGCGTGACAGAAGGGACATGATATGGTTATATAAAAGGATACATCGTTTATCGATTCTCATATGATTTGGGTAGTCGTTATGTCTTGCTAGAGACCGCTTGCGACTTGTGGGCCAGTATAGCAAATGGCCCACTACCAACTTTATATGGGCCTACAGGGTCGCACACAAAATAGCCCAACATGAGCTATGATGTCCAGATTCATTGAATCTAAGACGTGTCTAGATTCAATGAATGATCCAGGGTTGATGTATATATTTATTTATATTTATATTCGTATATATATAAATTTGTATATATATATATTATATATAAGGGATATATAGGATTTAATTTATAAGGATAAATTAAATCTCTATCACGTTTGAATTTGAAATTCAAATTGATAGGATATCTCTAGTTTGATTTATGAGAATAAATCAAATACAGTCCAATCTTATCTTTATTTAAATTAAATAAATAGGTGAATTAAATCTGTGGGACGGATTTAATATAAATATTATTTATTTAATTAGTTTCTTATCAAATTATACAATATGTGATATTGTATTCGGAATTAATATAGATTAATTCCAAAATCCAATTCGGTTGAAAAACGCAGAGCATCCTATATATCCGATTTTAGGAGTTACGTTTTGAACGCAACACATAACACAAATGGGACCGAACGAAATCTGCAAAAGGTTTACAGATAAGAAACTGCTGAAGTAGAGACGGAGAGGATGAACTCTTGAGAAAGCCTTGGAGGGACAGGGGATGCTAGCATGTCGTTCGTGGTTGGAACGCTATTCGTGTGGATACCAGTAGAGGAAGACGACCTGAGGAGTCGACTTCTTGCGATTAAAAAGAGAGCACGAGCCGCGGAGAGAAGCTGTGGAAGTCGCTGAGAAACACTGAGGGTATTGCTTCTTCCCACTTGACTTAAACACATACGCTAGATCCTGGCAAGGAATGGAAAAATTTTTAAATTAATTTCCGCTGCGTGTCTTCCAATTCCTTACAAACTTACCTACTTGTATGCTTATACTGCTTGATATTTTATGTGATATTTTCTTACCTTGATGATGTGAAGCATGTAAGTTATCATGGAAGCATGTAATAATTAAGTAACATGGAAGCATGTAAGTTATCATGATGCAAGCATGATCATTAAGTACACACATAGTAACATCAAGCATATAGTTACATACATTGTATGGTTTTCATTTGCTACTGATATTTCCTCAGAAATCTCATCCCCTTCCATGTAACCCCGATCCCACAGGTATGTTAGAAGAGGACTGAAGAAGCATGAAGAGAAGTTAGGGATTGGATAGTACAAATGTTGGGACCAAAATGCTGGAATCAGAGAAAAATATAGGATGAACAGTAAACTACGGATGTTTGTTGATATTGACCTGCTCAAGGCGTGATCAACAACTTATTTTTCCATGAAAGAGCATTAAGTTAACTTCTTGTAGCAATTTGAACCACTTCGTTTCATTTTTTCTAGAATTAGTTATAATTTTTTGAAGTCAGTTCACTCCTATGGAATTTACACAATGAACAGTATTCGCTAAGAGTAAAATTCCAGATTGAGTAATTTGACTTCAATAGCCTTAAAAGTAGTTCCAGATGCTACCGTTTGGTCCCTAAGATGTATAAAAATGAGGATATTACACTTATAGCATATACTGGCTCTAAATAATTGTATTTATACTATGTGCCACATTTTTTGCCTGTCCAAAATTATCATAATGACCTATATCTTTCACTGGTACAGTATAGGCATCCAGGGGCATTTTTGTAATTTTACACTTTTCCTGGACTGCTCTGGTCTCTAGCCCACTTAATTATCCAGTCACCCTAATAGGCTCATGATGGTGCCATTTAGGCCTTGATATGGGCTTATTGCCTGTATTGCTTTTATGGCCCAATTCACAAGACAACTCTTCTGATCTTATTTATCAGGTATTTTATTTCACTGTAAAATTCCGTAAGAATTCTACAGGATTCCTTTTCTGACTCTATCAATTTTATAAATTCTTACATTAAATATGAGAATTTCCAGTAAAGTTCCATATGATTCAGATGTCTAAAAATATTGTAATAATTCTTTTGACTTTAGAAATTTATATTAATTAATCGGGACCTAAAATCAAATTTCTGTGTTGGGTTAAACTGACTAAAATATTTTTGTCTATCCACTGGTAAAATTGGGTCTTATATGATTTTGGGCATTTTTCGTTTGTTTCTGCTCAACTTTCTCATATTTACATTTAGGTCCCTAAACTTTTGTATAATTGCACTTAAGCCCCTGAACTTTTGGCTATTTGCATTTAAGTCTCTTAACTTTTGAAAATTACACTTTGTTTCTACTTTCTCTTTTTGCCTTTAACCTTTTCTACTTTGCTTTTAGGTCCCTTTCTTTCTTCAAGCCTCATTTAACCTTTATCATTTCTTCTGATCATTGTCATAATCCTTTCCAAACCTCTTTCCACTATCAGTACTATAAGGATAGGAAAAAATTAGGATATAACAGTTCTACTCCCTTAAAATAAATTTTGTACTTGAAATTTATTGAGCACCTTAGTCAACTATCTTGGATAGGTATCC
This sequence comes from Leucaena leucocephala, assembly GCA_037074615.1. Taxonomy (NCBI): domain Eukaryota; kingdom Viridiplantae; phylum Streptophyta; class Magnoliopsida; order Fabales; family Fabaceae; genus Leucaena; species Leucaena leucocephala. Next base: position 16,333,299 of record CM073515.1, on the reverse strand, counting down.
TTGTCCTTTTTATGACTAAGGATTGGGGCATTTACCTCTTATCTTTTATTTTGACATTTTAGTGGAGTACTTTCATGTCTGCAAATATTCATATCTTTACTATGATCATTCTTCTGTCATAAATCAACTTAATTAGAGTTGAACCCTAGTTCATTCTATTACTTACTTTCTTGCTACGCATCTATTTATATATGGACTTCTCACCATATTAAACTTGTGAGCAGTGTCCATTTCTTTCATATCAAACTCCCTCATATACTACTATATTATGGAGTTTCTTTTAATGACTCATCATACTTCTTAGTGCAATAACCTACTGTTCATCTGAGTATCTAGCGGAATTCTCTGAACATCCGCACAACTTTATCTCTCATTTTCATCTTATCATACTTCTGATCATCTTTAATAGCTCATCATAATACAGAGAGAGGACTTATATAATTATTCTTTCTTTTATTGCTTTACTGTTAAACAGGAGCACATAGGAGCATATAGGAGCACATACTCTAACATGCATAATGCCTGGCCAACGTATTATAGGACTACGTACATGCTCATGAATGCAAAACTCAAACATCAGAGCTCTAGCATTCCTTCTCTTAGTATGCACAGCTCTAACACTCAGAGCTTGCACTGCTCTATGACATAGAGCTTGTATTGCTCTAACATTCAGAGCTTTAACATATTTTACATGTTGGAAATCGTGCCCTAGGGGCCAATCATTGTCTTATGAATATTATTGATTTATGAATTTATTAATTGAGTTATCATATTATTTGCATGTTTACTATGATGACCATCCTTGGATAATTCATGACATTATCCTAAATGTCCCTGGTCGATCATCTATATGGGAGCACAGATGAAATAAGACCAGTATGACTTTGAAGATGTATAGAGATATAAATCAAAGTCATAAGCACATGTAAGAGTACAGGGTGTTAGACCGACCCGCTATGAGAGAACTGCATGGGTAACGTCATAAGCTTCTCTCATATACAAACCATGTCAATATGCCCTTTGACCTGAGATCATCATGGATTCCTACATGACAAAACGCTCAGCTTTGACCTAGTCAAAAGTCACTTTTGACCGAGTGATCATAAAGACTATGTTCGGGCTTAGTGGTTTTTCATGCGGAGGAATGTGAATGGTCAAGATGGAATTTGTCCCTCACATTCATGGAGAGATATTACTGGGCCCCTCGATGAGTGAGTCTGAGAAATGTATGGCCATACTGTAATGGAAAGGTAGTTCTATTTCTATAGTCAGACTACTCAGGGATCCAGAAAGTAACGGTCGGGAATAGGAGGATGACATTATCCATGCCTCATCCATGACCAAAATATCGCGTGACAGAAGGGATATGATATGGTTGTATAAAAGGTTACATCGTTTATCGATCCTCATATGATTTGGGTAGTTGTTATGTCTTGCTAGAGACCGCTTGCGACTTGTGGGCTAGTATAGCAAATGGCCCACTGCAAACTTCATATGGGCCTACAGGGTCGCACACAAAATAGCCCAACACGAGCTATGATGTCCAGATTCATTGAATCTAAGACATGTCCAGATTCAATGAAAGATCCAGGTGAATGTATATATATTTATTTATATTTATATTCGTATATATATAAATTCGTATATATATATATTATATATATGAGATATATGAGATTTAATTTATAAGGATAAATTAAATCCCTATCACGTTTGAATTCGAAATTCAAATTGATAGGATATCTCATATAAGAGATATTTATAAGATTTAATTTATAAGGATAAATTAAATCTCTATCACGTTTGAAATTCGAAATTCAAATTGATAGGATATCTCATATAAGAGATATTTATAAGATTTAATTTATAAGGATAAATTAAATCTCTATCACGTTTGAAATTCGAAATTCAAATTGATAGGATATCTCATATAAGAGATATTTATAAGATTTAATTTATAAGGATAAATTAAATCTCTATCACGTTTGAAATTTAAAATTTAAATTGATAGGATATCTCAAATTTGATTTATGGGAATAAATCAAATATAACTCAGTCTCATCTTTATTTAAAGTTAAATAAATAGGTAATTAAATCTGTGGGACGGATTTAATATTATTTTATTTAATTAGTTTCTTATAAAATTATACAATATATGATATTGTATCAATTCGGAATTAATATAAGATTAACTCCAAAATCCAATTAGGTTAAGTGGAAAAACGCATAGCATCCTCTATATCTGATTGGAGGAGCTACGTTTGAAAATAACACAGAACACAAAAGGCCGAACGGAATCTGCAAAAGGTTTGCAGACAAGAAACTGCTGAAATAGAGACGGAGACTTGTGAAAGCCTTGGAAGGACAGGAGACGCTAGCACGTCGTTCGTGGTTGGAACGCTGTTCGTGTGGATACCAGTAGAGGAAGTCGACCTGAGGCTTCGACTTCTTGTGATCGGAAAGAGACCACCGTCCGCGGAGAGAATCTGTGAAGTTTGCTGAGGAACACTCCGTCGATTTCTTGCGATCAGAAAGAGATCACCACCCACGTAGAGAAGCTGTGAAATTCGCTGAGCAACACTAAGGGTAATGATTCTTTCCACTTGACTTAAACACATACGGCAGATCCTGGCAAGGAATGGAAAATTTTTAAAGTTTATTTCCGCTGCGTGTCTTCTAATTCCTTACAGTGGTATCAGAGCCATGCCGTTTTGTGTTTAAGTTAGGCTTGATTTGTGATTTATATGATATATGTTAGTAGTAGCCGATCATATAATAAGTGTTGTATGTGTGACATATATGGAATCCATGTTGTGTATGACATAAAAGGAATCTAAAAGGAAATTGAAATCGGTGGTGATGCTTTTTGATTTGATCAATCCGCATAGATGGGGTCTAAGAAAACCGAATTCGAATTTGTGATTATTTGTGAAAACCGAATTCAGATTCGTGATTATTTATGAAACAAAAAACAAAAAAAAAAATTTCTTCCGGGGCGCTGCCCCAGAGACCTCGCCCGCTAACCGGCTAGCGGGACAGTGAGAGGGCCACTGATTTATTGGGCCTCATACATACAGATGTGTGTGGACCGATGAACACAAATGCCAGAGGAGGTTATTCGTACTTCATAACATTCATAGATGATTTCAGCAGATATGGGTACATCTATCTAATGAAACATAAATCTGAATCTTTTGAAAAGTTCAAGATATTTCAAAATGAAGTACAAAACCAGCTTGGCAAAACAATTAAAGCCCTTCGATCTGATCGGGGTGGTGAATATTTGAGCCAAGAGTTCATAGATCATCTTAGGAATTGTGGGACACTCTCACAATTGACTCCTCCAGGGACACCACAATGGAATGGCGTTTCTGAACGGAGAAATCGAACACTATTAGATATGGTTCGATCCATGATGAGTCGAACAGATCTTCTGCCCTCCTTTTGGGGCTATGCCCTAGAGACAGCTGCGTTCACACTCAATCGTGTTCCATCTAAGGCAATCGAAAAGACTCCGTATGAGATATGGACTGGGAGGACGCCTAGTTTGTCTTTCCTCAAGATTTGGGGATGCGAGGTCTATGTTAAGCAACAAGCCTCAGACAAATTAGCGCCCAAATCCTCAAAATGCCTTTTTGTGGGATATCCTAAGGAAACCAAGGGATATTACGTCTACAACCCTGCTGATAACAAAGTGTTTGTTGTCAGAAATGGTATCTTTCTTGAACGAGAATTTATCTCTAAAAGAACCAGTGGGAGTAAGGTACAACTCGAAGAAGTTCGAGAGCTACAAGACACCACAGAACTACAGATGGAAAATAGAGAAGACTCACAACAAGTTGTTGAGACTCCTCAAGTCACGCAAGGTCCACGAAAGTCTAATAGGACACGACTTCAGCCTCAGAGATATGGATTTCTGATTTCTGATAGTCGTGATGTGTTGCTCATTGAGCATAATGAGCCGACTACCTATCGAGAAGCTATAGTAGGACCAAACTCCAAAAATGGGCTTAGTGCCATGAAGTCTGAGATGCAATCCATGTACGACAATCAGGTTTGGACCTTAGTCGACCCGCCTGAAGGTCTAAAAACTGTCGGGTGCAAGTGGGTTTTCAAAGAGAAAACTGACATGGATAGCAATGTAAATGTCTTCAAGGCACGACTGGTTGCAAAAGGTTTTACTCAAACTCATGGTGTGGACTATGATGAGACCTTTTCCCCAGTAGCAATGGCCAAATCAATCAGAATCCTCTTTGCTATTGCAGCATATTATGACTATGAAATATGGCAGATGGACGTCAAGACAGCCTTCCTTAATGGAAAGCTCCTTGAGGATGTGTACATGACACAACCTGAAGGGTTTGTGCGTTCCGAGGACTCTGGTAAAGTGTGCAAGCTTCAAAAGTCCATTTATGGACTAAAGCAAGCCTCTCGGAGTTGGAATCATCGTTTTGATGAAGTAATCAAAGAGTTTGGATTTCTTCAAAACATTGATGAACCTTGTGTGTACAAGAAGGTTAGTGGGAGCACAGTTGTGTTTTTGGTACTCTATGTCGATGACATCCTACTTATTGGGAATGACATTCCTACCTTACAGATTGTCAAGTCTTGGTTAGGAAAGTCTTTCTCGATGAAAGACTTGGGTGAAGCCACCTACATCCTAGGAATCAGGATCTATAGAGATAGATCTAAAAGACTTCTAGGACTCAGTCAGAGTACATACATAGACAAAATACTGCATAGGTTCAGTATGCACGAATCAAAGAGGGGTTTCATACCCATGTCTCATGGTAGTCACCTCAGCAAAGATCTGTATCCTAGTACATCTGATCAGCGAGGTCGCATGAGTAAGGTTCCATATGCCTCGGCCATAGGATCTATCATGTACGCCATGTTATGTACTCGACCGGATGTCTCGTTTGCCTTAAGTATGACTAGCAGATACCAACAGGACCCTGGTGAGGGCCATTGGACTGCTATCAAGAATATCCTTAAGTACTTAAGAAGGACTAAGGACTTATTCTTGGTCTATGGTGGATTGGATGATGAGCTCTGTGTAACTGGTTACACAGATGCGAGTTTCCAAACTGACCAGGACGACCAAAAATCGCAGTCTGGATACATATTCCTCCTCAATAATGGAGCAGTAAGCTGGAAGAGCTCTAAGCAGGGCACTGTAGCAGATTCTGCAATGGAAGCTGAGTATATAGCAGCATCTGATGCAGCTAAGGAAGCCGTTTGGATCAGGAAGTTCATCACAGAACTAGGGGTGATACCTACCATCTCAGATCCAATAACTTTGCTCTGTGACAATAGCGGTGCTATTGCACAGGCCAAAGAGCCTAGGTCACATCAAAGGACCAAGCATATACTCAGGCGATTTCATCTCATCAGAGAAATCAACGATAGAGGTGATATAAAAATATGCAAAGTAGCAGGAGAAGATAATGTTGCTGATCCTCTAACAAAGCCGCTTGTGCAGGCAAAGCATGAGCGTCATGTTAGGTCAATGGGAATTAGTCAAATTAATGATTGTACCTAGTGCAAGTGGGAGGTTGTTGGAAATCGTGCCCTAGGGGCCAATCATTGTCTTATGAACATTATTGATTTATGAATTTATTAATTGAGTTATCATATTATTTGCATGTTTACTATGATGACCATCCTTGGATAATTCATGATATTATCCCCTTATAAGATGGTTTTTGCGAAAGCTTGTCATATGCCTATAGAAATAAAGCATAAGACATTATGGGCAGTGAAGGCTTGCAATGAGGACCTTGTAGAAGCTAGTTCAGAGAGGTTGTTGCAGATTCAAGAGCTGGAGGAGATTAGGTTGGATGCCTATAGTAGCTCTCTGATTTATAAACTAAAGAAAAAAGTAACCCATGATGCTCATATATTGAGGAATAGATTTAAGGAGGGTGATAGTGTGTTAAGGAACTAAGCTAGGTTTAAGTTCAAACATGGTAAATTTAAAACTAGCTGGGATGGACCTTACACAATTGTTAAAGTCCACGAATTTGGGATGATTGAGTTAAAGGAGGAGGCAACCGATAAAATCTTCCAGTCCAAGGCTATCTTTTAAAACTTTGAGGAATATGCTCTACCGCCTTAAGGTTAGGTTGTCCCTTTTATGAATTTGCCTAATGTGATATATGCTTGACATTTTGGTTTAATGATTGGAAATGGATGAACCAGTAAAAGTAGTAGTTATTTTTTCTACTTGATAATTCAATAGGATAGTGCTTCATCTTAGTTTATTTCTATTTTTTAATAATACCCCTATGTTTCCCATATGTTGTTTCTTTACTGATGATTATCTGAGGTGTGACACACTCAATTGCATTCTATAGTTTACCCATCCTAACATCTTTGCTTTCTTTGCATTGCGATGCATGATTTAAATGTAATTGTGTACTTCATTGTTGAATTTGCTTCGAGTTGTGTGCTAGTTTATTGTGGGAGAAATCTAGGATAATTTGGGAGGATTATGAAAGGTTTTGAGTCCATTAGGGAGAGAAGTTGTATTTTTGTCGGGACATTGCATGCTGTGGTCACGACTAATATGGTTACGGGAAGAAGGGAGCTATTTGTGTAGTTTAGTAATGATAAGAGTGAATTGAGGTCGCGATAATATATCTTTTTGTATTTCGGTCACGACCAACAAATTTGTGGTCACAACCTTAGTAAAGTATTCAGCTTTGTGTTTTGACCCTCATCCTTTTAAACTCCCTTAGCCTACCACCCAAACCAGTCGTGCACTCCTCTTCCCTCTCAGTCTCCTCTCTACACCAGCACTCCTACCCTGTTTCTTCTCCTTTAGATTGGTTTGCATCTCTACATTTCTCCCTCTAACAACATTCTCCCTATCTCTAGACCCTTCCTTTAACATAAAGCTATGCTAGTCATTTTTGTGCCCTAGCCACGCCCATTTCTCTTTTTGATTGAAGTTTTCAACCGTCACACCCCTTTTTTCTCTATAAATCAAAGGTAGTCTTTGTTCCTTCGTATTTCCTTCCCCGTTGTTTCTTCTTTATCTATCTTCTAGGTTTTGGGTAGTTTTAGTTGTAAGGGACATTTGGGAACTTGGAACTGATATTGCAGCAGTGGGCTTTGGGATGAGTTTTGGTGGGTATGGTGGAGGATTATAGCACATTGCTGATACACTTCAATGGTTTGAAAATCTGTGTTTAGGTCACGACTCTGAAGTCTTGTTATTGTGACTAATAGTGGCAGAGGTACCCAGTCGTGATACATGAGTCGTTGGGTCACAACTTGTCATATCCCAATTTTTAGGCCTTGAAAAATGGATGCTACCAGACCCTATTGAGCAGAGGTCTCAGTAAATAGAGAAAATTATGCTGATTAGTTGATGCAACACAGAGTTTTGATATGAGGTCCCAAAAGATTTATATTAATTTTTTAAGCGAAAAAAATTAATACAGTATTCTCTGGACCTCAGAATTAGATGAAATGTGGCAGTAAATTCCTATAATTAATATAAGAATTTCTAAAACTGATAGAGCTCAAAAAGGAGTTTTGTAGAATTTACTACAGAATTTACAGTAGATTAAAAGACCCGATAAATAGGTTTCAGGGGAATTTCTCAGGAATTGAGCCCATGAAGATAGTGGATCATACAGAGGGTCCAAAATAACACCTTATAGGCCCAATGATATTTTCAGTTAAGTATGTGGGCCAGGGCTAATAAAGACCGAGAAAAATGAAGAATTACGAAAATACCACTGAAGGTATGCCACTGTATTGTGTCATTAAGTCAGAGTCAGATAAAGGGCACTATGATTATTTAACTAAGGTTAGACAGTTAAGAAAGGGTATCTGGATAGTTGACCAAGGTCAAGAGATACTCTGGTAAGGTATGAAAAGATAATAGTGCCCCTAGAAGTACTAAAGAGGTAGTAAGAGCATTTTGGTAATTTACTAAGGATGTTCCTTGGGAACCGAGCCACCAGAGTGCTTAGGCTTGGTTAGAAACCCAAGATGATATTTAAAGGCCCAAAAACGTAGCCAAGAGTAATATGGGCCCAAGAGGCATTAAAATAATATTTTAGTGCTTTTTCAATAAAGTAAAGTTACCCGGTCCAAGATAGAACTGGGTAAAGTGATCTGGAATCATAAGGGGACATAAATGGGGTCCACAATGCTCCACATGGCATGATTACAGTAAAAGAAGAAAAGCAAAGGACACATGGCATGATTAGAGAAAAAGGAGAAAAAGCAAGAGGACACGTGGCACGATCTCGGCCGTCCATTAAGGGAAAAGACTCTGGAACTCTCTGGAAAGGCTAAGTCAGCTGGTGAGGTGTCCCAATGGCCCCACATTTCGCCACATATACCCCTTAGGTGTCCCTTGAGGTGTCCTAGATGATGTCATGAGTGGTGAGTCATCAGGGAGGGTGATGTCATCATGATGATGTAGGCAACGCTTCTTAAGAAAGCAAGCAATCTGAGCCATTCATTACGAATCAATATGGACCATTCATTCCACCTCCTCTCACCTATAAATAGGCCACTCCTCTCCCATTTCAAGGCACACCACGGCCTAGCAAGAAAAAGGAAGAGAAAGAAGAGAGAAAGAGAGAAAGAGAGAAGGAAAGAAATGAAGGAAATGAAGGAAATGAAGGAGTTATGGTAGAGCCAAGAGCAGTCTGAGGAGCCAAGGGACTAGGCAAAGCTTAGGAATGAGGTAAAAAAGTTATCTAGTCCCTGCTCTAATAAATTATAGGATTGCTCTTAGTGATTAGAATAGAGAAATATCTCTATTAATAAAGGTAGCTAAAGGTAGAAAGAAAGACGGGGGAATGTCAAATTAAGGATATCACCCCTAGTTAAGCATGAGTTAAGTAGAGCTATGCTGATAGAATAATAATGAAGATATTATTATGCTATATATAGGCTCTGACCTATGGAAAGAATGAACCTTAGAGCAAAGGCTAAGAGCTAGAAGAAAAGCTACATGTTAGGTAGTGAACTTATCCTAAACTTGTATGCATTGAATGTTATGATTAATGTGCTATGGCTTTGTTGAATTGTGTTGAACATGTGCTTATGTATGAAGCTCTGTTCCTATGATTACTTTGGCCAATTGTATTTCATATGTAGCATGGAAGCATGCACATTATGCAATGCTAACACTTTCACAAGCAAGTACAAGTATTCACATTAATGCATGCATTGTTTAGTGTTATTTGCTACTGAGATTTCCCCAGAAATCTCACCCCTTCCATATCGATCCAATTATAGTAGGTCTTCTCAAGATAGAGGAGATAAAGATGCATGAATATATATTAATTTCTTAGTATGATTGATATGTGATTCATGTATGTATAATTGCTGGAAATTGTCACTGTGAATAGTAACTCGTGATAGAGGCAGTGACATTTGAGCTATAATTATAAATAGTAAATGATTGAATAAATATATGATATTTTTCTAGTAAATATTATACATGCCAAGCATCAATTTGATATATAGAACGTCTCATTTGGATATCTACACATAAAGATATGATTTATCAAAGTTGGCACCAGAATGCTGGAATCAGGGACAGGACGCTGGAGGAACAGTAAACTTTGGACTTTGACCAAAGTTGACCTGGTCAAGGCAAGTACAACAAGTCATTTTTCTCTAAAATAGTATTATGTTAGCTTTGTGTAGCAATTTTAATCAATCCATTTTGATTTTTATAGAATTAGTTATCATTTTTCGAAGTCAGGTCACTCCGCTGGAATTTACACAGTGAACAGTACTCGCTGGGAGTAAAATTCCAGATTATATGATTTGACTTCAATGGCCCTAGAAGTGGTTCCAAATGCTACTGAATAGTCGCTAAAATGTAAGAAAAGGAGGATGTTATACAACTAAACACCTCAAATTGCTATTTTGAACTCATTTTGCATAATAATCAGCCAATGTACCATAACTCTTTGCAAGGGATTTTACTTTTGAGATTAAGGGATGGCTCTATAACATCCTCATCCTCTTATATCTTAGGGACCATTTAGTAGCATTTGGAACCACTTCTAGGGCCACTGAAGTCAAATCATGCAATCTAGAATTTTACTCCTAGCGAGTACTATTCACTGTGTAAATTCCAGTGGAGTGACCTGACTTCAAAAAATCATAACTAATTCTAGAAAAATCAAGACAAAGTGATTCAAATTGTTACGTGAAGCTAACTTAATGTTATTTTAGGTACAAATAACTCATTGACCATGCCTTGAGTAGATCCATATCAGTCAATGTCCAAAATTTACTGTTCATCCTGTATTTTTCCTTGATTTCAGCATTTTAGTCCCACCTTTGCATAACCTCTGTACTATCCAATCCCTAGATCCTCTCTATGATTCTTCAGTCCTCTTTTAACATACCTGTGGGATTGAGATTACATGGAAGGGGATGATATTTTTGGGGAAATCTCAGTAGCAAACAAAAACCATACAATGTATGCAACTATATGCTTGATGTTACTATGTGTGCACTTAATGATCATGCTTGTATAATGATAACATACATGCTTCCATGTTACTTAATTATAACATATGGCTATAGTATAAAAAGAAATAGAGAATTACTTAATCATACATGCCTCACATCATCAAGGTAAGTCAATATCACATAAAACATCCAAGCAGTATAAGCATACAAGTAGGTAAGTTTACTACCTGGCGTGTAGCCTTTCCTTCCAACTCTTAGCCTTGCCTCTAAGGTCCTTTCTTTTCATAAGTCAGAGCCTATACATAGCATAACAATATATTTATTATTATCTAGGATAGCTCTACTTAACTAATGCTTAACTAGGTGTAATATTCTTAATCTGACATTCCCCTGGCTTTCTTTCTACCTTTAGCTACCTTTATTAATAGAGATATTTCTCTATTCTAACTATTAAGAGCAATCCTATATTTTATTAGAGCAGGGACTAGATAACTTAATTATCTCATTCCTAAGCATTACTTAGTCCCTAAGCTCCTTAGACTGCTCCTGGCTCCACCAGAACTACTCCTTTCTTTCTCTTTCTCTTTTATCTCTTCTTTCTCCCTTTTTCCTTGCTCTTGGCTGAGGCTTCCTTGGAGGGAGGGGTGGCCTATTTATAGATGGAGTGAGGTGGAATGGATGGCTCAGATCGAATCATGATGAATGGCCCAGATCACTTAGCTCCTCTAGAAGCTTTGCCTGCATCATCACGATGACATCATCCTCCTTGATGACACACCATTATGACATCATCCAAGGACACCTCAGGGGACACCTTAGGGGGTATGTGGCGTAATTGGTGGGGCCCTTGGGATACCTCACTAGCTGACTCAGCCTTTTTAGAGAATTCTAGAGCCTTTTCCTGGAATGAGCGGCATAGATTGTGCCACATGTCCTTTTTACTTTTTCTCCTTTTTCTAATCTCATGACATGTGTCCTTAACTTTTCTTCTTTTCCTATAATAATGCCATGTGGTGCCTTGTGGGTCTCATGAGGACACCTGTCAGGCCACCTCATGGTCTAAAGTCATATCTAATCACTTTTCCTAGTTCTATCCTTAACCAGGTAACTTTACTTTATAAAAAAGTACTAAAATATTATTTTAATGTCTCTTAAACCACATAATCCTTGGGCCTACATTTTTGGGCTTTGGATTTCTATCTTGGGTTTCTAACCAAGCCTAAGCACTCTAGTGGCTCGGTTCCCAAGAAACATCCCTTTCTTTTCTATTATGCACACGGGGACTTTCACTATTTTCCCTAAATTTTCACTTTCTTGCAGTTTAGTCCCTGAACATCATCTGTATACTTCTGGGACTCCTGCACAATAGGGTCTGGTATCCTACCTTTTTCAGGCAAATACTAAACTTCTAGGCTTAAAAATTAGGATATGACATTTCTCCTCCCCTTAAAATAAATTTCGTCCTCCAAATTTCAAGGTTATTCTATTCATTCCTTTATGAATAGTTTTCTTTAAGGAGAATGTCCCTTTAATTTCATAACAATTTCTTGACTTTCTTAACTCTTCTTAACTTTTCTTACTGCCTTTCATAACTTTGTGTATTTATGCCAAACTTTTGTGGCACTTACACTCTTTCTCATATAATTGTGTTCTTTCTTTACTCTATCTTAGGCCCTCTTCTCTGGGTCTTGCTAACCTTTTAGCTTCTTTATCCTTATCTGAAGGATTTATCTATTCATACTTTTCCATTCTCATAACATATGGGGTTCTCTTCTCTGTTCCTCAGGCATACTTCTACAAAACTTTTTGAATATCAGTACTCAGACTTAAACTTGGACTCCATCTTCATAAGGGTAAACTAAGTTTAGTCTGTATATAATATAGGCTATAAGTTTTATAGATGAGTTAATCAACTTGTGAAGCTCTTTACCTGAACTTCATCTTTGGTACTTATCTTTCCATAGAGATACTGTACTGTTCTCATTTCTCCATGGCTCCTTGTTTTCCTTAGGCTAGGTCTAACTGTGACCTCAGGATCTAACTGCGATCAACCGTAAGCCTCTTCAGAATCTAACTGTGACTCTAAAGCTATAAGGATCTAACTGCTACCCTTGATTCATGCTAGGATCCAACTGTGACCCTCTAGAATCCTCTGTGATTCTGTTATATTGTATTAGCATCTCTGAAAGATCTCATCCAATAGACTAAGTTATAAGGTTAACTGCTTCCTCTTGTTGATAACTCAATCAATAAATTTTAAAATACATTCAATAGCCCATATTATTTACCAAGACTTTACTTATTTTCCCTCTTACTCAGGAGTTCTTTCTCATCATTCTTACTTTGTTGTGGCTTACCAATCATGGTCTAACCACCTGCCATTGTATTCTGTTGCTATGACCTCATCATAACTTCTCATTTAAATATGTGCTCTAACTGCGAGCTATTTGAACTAAGCTCTAACTGTGAGTAATCTGTGTCAAATCTAACTCTTATTTGAAGAGTGATCTAAACTCATCTGATTCTAGTTCTATCTAATAGCTATCTGTTTCATATCCAACTCTTATCTGAAGAGTGATATGAAAATAATCTCTTTACTGTTATCTTTTGCTCTTTCTGTATACCATTTCTTTTGATAGAGTTATAACACTACCACCTTCTTGGTGTTGGAAATCGTGCCCTAGGGGCCAATCATTGTCTTATGAACATTATTGATTTATGAATTTATTAATTGAGTTATCATATTATTTGCATGTTTACTATGATGACCATCCTTGGATAATTCATGATATTATCCTAAATGTCCCTGGTCGATCATCTATGTGGGAGCACAGATGAAATAAGACCAGTATGACTTTGAAGATGTATAGAGATATAAATCAAAGTCATAAGCACATGTAAGAGTACAGGGTGTTGGACCGACCCGCTATGAGAGAACTGCATGGGTAACGTCATAAGCTTCTCTCATATACAAACCATGTCAATATGCCCTTTGACCTGAGATCATCATGGATTCCTACATGACAAAACGCTCAGCTTTGACCTAGTCAAAAGTCACTTTTGACCGAGTGATCATAAAGACTATGTTCGGGCTTAGTGGTTTTTCATGCGGAGGAATGTGAATGGTCAAGATGGAATTTGTCCCTCACATTCGTGGAGAGATATTACTGGGCCCCTCGATGAGTGAGTCTGAGAAATGTATGGCCATACTGTAATGGAAAGGTAGTTCCATTTCTATAGTCAGACTACTCAGGGATCGAGAAAGTAACGGTCAGGAATAGGAGGATGACATTATCCATGCCTCATCCATGACCAAAATATCGCGTGACAGAAGGGACATGATATGGTTGTATAAAAGGTTACATCGTTTATCGATCCTCATATGATTTGGGTAGTTGTTATGTCTTGCTAGAGACCGCTTGCGACTTGTAAAGTATAGCAAATGGCCCACTGCCAAATTCATATGGGCCTACAGGGTCGCACATAAAATAGCCCAACACGAGCTATGATGTCCAGATTCATTGAATCTAAGACATGTCCAGATTCAATGAAAGATCCAGGTGAATGTATATATATTTATTTATATTTATATTCGTATATATATAAATTCGTATATATATATATTATATATATGAGATATATGAGATTTAATTTATAAGGATAAATTAAATCCCTATCACGTTTGAATTCGAAATTCAAATTGATAGGATATCTCATATAAGAGATATTTATAAGATTTAATTTATAAGGATAAATTAAATCCCTATCACGTTTGAATTCGAAATTCAAATTGATAGGATATCTCATATAAGAGATATTTATAAGATTTAATTTATAAGGATAAATTAAATCTCTATCACGTTTGAAATTCGAAATTCAAATTGATAGGATATCTCATATAAGAGATATTTATAAGATTTAATTTATAAGGATAAATTAAATCTCTATCACGTTTGAAATTCGAAATTCAAATTGATAGGATATCTCATATAAGAGATATTTATAAGTTTTAATTTATAAGGATAAATTAAATCTCTATCACGTTTGAAATTTAAAATTTAAATTGATAGGATATCTCAAATTTGATTTATGGGAATAAATCAAATATAACTCAGTCTCATCTTTATTTAAAGTTAAATAAATAGGTAATTAAATCTGTGGGATGGATTTAATATTATTTTATTTAATTAGTTTCTTATAAAATTATACAATATATGATATTGTATCAATTCGGAATTAATATAAGATTAACTCCAAAATCCAATTAGGTTAAGTGGAAAAACGCATAGCATCCTCTATATCTGATTGGAGGAGCTACGTTTGAAAATAACACAGAACACAAAAGGCCGAACGGAATCTGCAAAAGGTTTGCAGACAAGAAACTGCTGAAATAGAGACGGAGACTTGTGAAAGCCTTGGAAGGACAGGAGACGCTAGCACGTCGTTCGTGGTTGGAACGCTGTTCGTGTGGATACCAGTAGAGGAAGTCGACCTGAGGCTTCGACTTCTTGTGATCGGAAAGAGACCACCGTCCGCGGAGAGAATCTGTGAAGTTTGCTGAGGAACACTCCGTCGATTTCTTGCGATCAGAAAGAGATCACCACCCACGTAGAGAAGCTGTGAAATTCGCTGAGCAACACTAAGGGTAATGATTCTTTCCACTTGACTTAAACACATACGGCAGATCCTGGCAAGGAATGGAAAATTTTTAAAGTTTATTTCCGCTGCGTGTCTTCTAATTCCTTACAGTGGTATCAGAGCCATGCCGTTTTGTGTTTAAGTTAGGCTTGATTTGTGATTTATATGATATATGTTAGTAGTAGCCGATCATATAATAAGTGTTGTATGTGTGACATATATGGAATCCATGTTGTGTATGACATAAAAGGAATCTAAAAGGAAATTGAAATCGGTGGTGATGCTTTTTGATTTGATCAATCCGCATAGATGGGGTCTAAGAAAACCGAATTCGAATTTGTGATTATTTGTGAAAACCGAATTCAGATTCGTGATTATTTATGAAACAAAAAACAAAAAAAAAATTTCTTCCGGGGCGCTGCCCCAGAGACCTCGCCCGCTAACCGGCTAGCGGGACAGTGAGAGGGCCACTGATTTATTGGGCCTCATACATACAGATGTGTGTGGACCGATGAACACAAATGCCAGAGGAGGTTATTCGTACTTCATAACATTCATAGATGATTTCAGCAGATATGGGTACATCTATCTAATGAAACATAAATCTGAATCTTTTGAAAAGTTCAAGATATTTCAAAATGAAGTACAAAACCAGCTTGGCAAAACAATTAAAGCCCTTCGATCTGATCGGGGTGGTGAATATTTGAGCCAAGAGTTCATAGATCATCTTAGGAATTGTGGGACACTCTCACAATTGACTCCTCCAGGGACACCACAATGGAATGGCGTTTCTGAACGGAGAAATCGAACACTATTAGATATGGTTCGATCCATGATGAGTCGAACAGATCTTCTGCCCTCCTTTTGGGGCTATGCCCTAGAGGCAGCTGCGTTCACACTCAATCGTGTTCCATCTAAGGCAATCGAAAAGACTCCGTATGAGATATGGACTGGGAGGACGCCTAGTTTGTCTTTCCTCAAGATTTGGGGATGCGAGGTCTATGTTAAGCAACAAGCCTCAGACAAATTAGCGCCCAAATCCTCAAAATGCCTTTTTGTGGGATATCCTAAGGAAACCAAGGGATATTACGTCTATAATCCTGCTGATAACAAAGTGTTTGTTGTCAGAAATGATATCTTTCTTGAACGAGAATTTATCTCTAAAAGAACCAGTGGGAGTAAGGTACAACTCGAAGAAGTTCGAGAGCTACAAGACACCACAGAACTGCAGATGGAAAATAGAGAAGACTCACAACAAGTTGTTGAGACTCCTCAAGTCACGCAAGGTCTACGAAAGTCTAATAGGACACGACTTCAGCCTCAGAGATATGGATTTCTGATTTCTGATAGTCGTGATGTGTTGCTCATTGAGCATAATGAGCCGACTACCTATCGAGAAGCTATAGTAGGACCAAACTCCAAAAAATGGCTTAGTGCCATGAAGTCTGAGATGCAATCCATGTACGACAATCAGGTTTGGACCTTAGTCGACCCGCCTGAAGGTCTAAAAACTGTCGGGTGCAAGTGGGTTTTCAAAGAGAAAACTGACATGGATAGCAATGTAAATGTCTTCAAGGCACGACTGGTTGCAAAAGGTTTTACTCAAACTCATGGTGTGGACTATGATGAGACCTTTTCCCCAGTAGCAATGGCCAAATCAATCAGAATCCTCTTTGCTATTGCAGCATATTATGACGATGAAATATGGCAGATGGACGTCAAGACAGCCTTCCTTAATGGAAAGCTCCTTGAGGATGTGTACATGACACAACCTGAAGGGTTTGTGCGTTCCGAGGACTCTGGTAAAGTGTGCAAGCTTCAAAAGTCCATTTATGGACTAAAGCAAGCCTCTCGGAGTTGGAATCATCGTTTTGATGAAGTAATCAAAGAGTTTGGATTTCTTCAAAACATTGATGAACCTTGTGTGTACAAGAAGGTTAGTGGGAGCACAGTTGTGTTTTTGGTACTCTATGTCGATGACATCCTACTTATTGGGAATGACATTCCTACCTTGCAGATTGTCAAGTCTTGGTTAGGAAAGTCTTTCTCGATGAAAGACTTGGGTGAAGCCACCTACATCCTAGGAATCAGGATCTATAGAGATAGATCTAAAAGACTTCTAGGACTCAGTCAGAGTACATACATAGACAAAATACTGCATAGGTTCAGTATGCACGAATCAAAGAGGGGTTTCATACCCATGTCTCATGGTAGTCACCTCAGCAAAGATCTGTGTCCTAGTACATCTGATCAGCGAGGTCGCATGAGTAAGGTTCCATATGCCTCGGCCATAGGATCTATCATGTATGCCATGTTATGTACTCGACCGGATGTCTCGTTTGCCTTAAGTATGACTAGCAGATACCAACAGGACCCTGGTGAGGGCCATTGGACTGCTATCAAGAATATCCTTAAGTACTTAAGAAGGACTAAGGACTTATTCTTGGTCTATGGTGGATTGGATGATGAGCTCTGTGTAACTGGTTACACAGATGCGAGTTTCCAAACTGACCAGGACGACCAAAAATCGCAGTCTGGATACATATTCCTCCTCAATAATGGAGCAGTAAGCTGGAAGAGCTCTAAGCAGGGCACTGTAGCAGATTCTGCAATGGAAGCTGAGTATATAGCAGCATCTGATGCAGCTAAGGAAGCCGTTTGGATCAGGAAGTTCATCACAGAACTAGGGGTGATACCTACCATCTCAGATCCAATAACTTTGCTCTGTGACAATAGCGGTGCTATTGCACAGGCCAAAGAGCCTAGGTCACATCAAAGGACCAAGCATATACTCAGGCGATTTCATCTCATCAGAGAAATCAACGATAGAGGTGATATAAAAATATGCAAAGTAGCAGGAGAAAATAATGTTGCTGATCCTCTAACAAAGCCGCTTGTGCAGGCAAAGCATGAGCGTCATGTTAGGTCAATGGGAATTAGTCAAATTAATGATTGTACCTAGTGCAAGTGGGAGGTTGTTGGAAATCGTGCCCTAGGGGCCAATCATTGTCTTATGAACATTATTGATTTATGAATTTATTAATTGAGTTATCATATTATTTGCATGTTTACTATGATGACTATCCTTGGATAATTCATGATATTATCCTAAATGTCCCTGGTCGATCAACTATGTGGGAGCACAGATGAAATAAGACCAGTATGACTTTGAAGATGTATAGAGATATAAATCAAAGTCATAAGCACATATAAGAGTACAGGGTGTTAGACCGACCCGCTATGAGAGAACTGCATGGGTAACGTCATAAGCTTCTCTCATATACAAACCATGTCAATATGCCCTTTGACCTGAGATCATCATGGATTCCTACATGACAAAACGCTCAGCTTTGACCTAGTCAAAAGTCACTTTTGACCGAGTGATCATAAAGACTATGTTCGGGCTTAGTGGTTTTTCATGCGGAGGAATGTGAATGGTCAAGATGGAATTTGTCCCTCACATTCGTGGAGAGATATTACTGGGCCCCTCGATGAGTGAGTCTGAGAAATGTATGGCCATACTGTAATGGAAAGGTAGTTCCATTTCTATAGTCAGACTACTCAGGGATCGAGAAAGTAACGGTCGGGAATAGGAGGATGACATTATCCATGCCTCATCCATGACCAAAATATCGCGTGACAGAAGGGACATGATATGGTTGTATAAAAGGTTACATCGTTTATCGATCCTCATATGATTTGGGTAGTTGTTATGTCTTGCTAGAGACCGCTTGCGACTTGTGGGCTAGTATAGCAAATGGCCCACTGCCAACTTCATATGGGCCTACAGGGTCGCACACAAAATAGCCCAACACGAGCTATGATGTCCAGATTCATTGAATCTAAGACATGTCCAGATTCAATGAAAGATCCAGGTGAATGTATATATATTTATTTATATTTATATTCGTATATATATAAATTCGTATATATATATTATATATATGAGATATATGAGATTTAATTTATAAGGATAAATTAAATCCCTATCACGTTTGAATTCGAAATTCAAATTGATAGGATATCTCATATAAGAGATATTTATAAGATTTAATTTATAAGGATAAATTAAATCTCTATCACGTTTGAAATTCGAAATTCAAATTGATAGGATATCTCATATAAGAGATATTTATAAGATTTAATTTATAAGGATAAATTAAATCTCTATCACGTTTGAAATTCGAAATTCAAATTGATAGGATATCTTATATAAGAGATATTTATAAGATTTAATTTATAAGGATAAATTAAATCTCTATCACGTTTGAAATTCGAAATTTAAATTGATAGGATATCTCAAATTTGATTTATGGGAATAAATCAAATATAACTCAGTCTCATCTTTATTTAAAGTTAAATAAATAGGTAATTAAATCTGTGGGACGGATTTAATATTATTTTATTTAATTAGTTTCTTATAAAATTATACAATATATGATATTGTATCAATTCGGAATTAATATAAGATTAACTCCAAAATCCAATTAGGTTAAGTGGAAAAACGCATAGCATCCTCTATATCTGATTGGAGGAGCTACGTTTGAAAATAACACAGAACACAAAAGGCCGAACGGAATCTGCAAAAGGTTTGCAGACAAGAAACTGCTGAAATAGAGACGGAGACTTGTGAAAGCCTTGGAGGGACAGGAGACGCTAGCACGTCGTTCGTGGTTGGAACGCTGTTCGTGTGGATACCAGTAGAGGAAGCCGACCTGAGGCGTCGACTTCTTGTGATCGGGAAGAGACCACCGTCCGCGGAGAGAATCTGTGAAGTTTGCTGAGGAACACTCCGTCGATTTCTTGCGATCAGAAAGAGATCACCACCCACGTAGAGAAGCTGTGAAATTCGCTGAGCAACACTAAGGGTAATGATTCTTTCCACTTGACTTAAACACATACGGCAGATCCTGGCAAGGAATGGAAAATTTTTAAAGTTTATTTCCGCTGCGTGTCTTCTAATTCCTTACATTACCAACATAACATAAATAGCATAACAAAATGCCTAGCATTTTATGCAAGGAGTGAAAGCTCTTATTTGCTCTTTCACATGTAGCTTAACATTCAAACATCTTATCCCTTTCAAAAAGGGAGCCTCTTAATCCGTTTATAGGCTAGCTATAAAGCCACTTCATATTATACTTCTCAATACATATCTCTCAGTCCCTAATAGTAATAAGGCTATCTGAAACTAGCATCATGGGTACTCTCTATGTTATGAGTTAACCAACTTGTGAAGCTTCTATACCTTAACTTTTCCTTGGTATTCGTCCTTCCAAATAAATACTGTACTTATGGCTCATTACTTTCTTTCTCTAGTCTTGGTCTACTGCGGCCATCGAGATCTACTGCGATCAACCGTAAGCCTTCTCAGGATCTCACTATGACCCTGCGAGCAATACTAGGATTTAACTTTAATCCTCCTGAATCTACTGCGATCCTGTTATACTATATTCTCATATCTGGAAGACCTAAACCAACGGATAAAGTTATAAGGTTAGTCACTTCCACATAGTTGTTAACTCCACAGATAATTCCCCAAAAAGTCATCACAGAAGCCAATATTATCTATCAAGATTTTACTCATTTCCTCTATCGCTCAGGAACTTCATATATCATTCTCATCCTTTATAACTTTACTATATCCATTACTGCAGAGAACTACACAGGCTCTACTGAAACATCCTCATTTTCTTACATCTTAGGGACCATTCAGTAGCATTTGGAACCACTTCTAGGGCCATTAAAGTCAAATTACTCAATCTGGAATTTTACTCCTAGAGAGTACTGTTCATTGTATAAATTCTAGTGACCTGACTTCACAAAATCATAACTAATTCTAGAAAATTGAAATGAAGTGTTTCAAATTGCTACGCGAAGCTAACTTAATGTTCTTTTAGGGAAAAATAACTCGTTGACCACTCCTTGACCAGGTCTATGTCAATTAATGTCTAAAGTTTACTATTCATCTTGCATTTTTCACTGATTTCAGCATTCTGGTCCCATTTTTGCATAACCTCTGTACTATCCAATCCCTAGCTCCTCTCTACGATTCTTCGGTCCTCTTTTAACATACCCGTGGGATTGGGATTACATGGAATGTGTAACATCCTTACTTTTATACGTCTTAGGGACCAATCAGTAGCATTTAGAACTACTTACAAAACCTTGGAAGTTCATTAGCTAAATCTGGAATTTTACTCTTTCTCAGGTTACTGTTCATATGGTATTCCAGATTACGCAATGAACTTCAAAAAATCATAACTAATTCTAGAAAGCTCAAAAGGAAGTGGTTCAAAAAGCTACGTAAAGATAACATCTTGCAATTTAAGGGAAAAATAATTTCCAGACCAAAAATAATTTACTGTTCACTTGGTCAAAAATCCTGGAAACAGATTCTGGTCCCTTACTTTGGAAAATCAGTTCTCTTTGTACAGACATCCAAATAAAGAATTCTTGGTTTCAAAAAGAAGCTTGACATGTCATCTAAATGTCTATAAAATTTCATACATTTATTCCATCATTTACTATTTTTCATTACATCATGACCATCACTGCTTACATTGGTCATACAGCAACATTACACATTCACATAACATATATACTATCCAATCCCTAGCTTTTCTTCTGTAAGGAATTGGAAGACACACAGCGGAAATTAATTTAAAAAATTTTCCATTCCTTGCCAGGATCTACCGTATGTGTTTAAGTCAAGTGGAAAGAAGCATTACCCTCAGTGTTCCTCAGCGACTTCCACAGCTTCTGGTCACGACGTTCACAGCTTCTCTCCGCGGCTCGTGCTCCCTTTCTGATCGCAAGAAGTCGACGACTTATGTTGGCTTCCTCTACTGGTATCCACATGAACAGCGTTCTAACCACGAAGGACGTGCTAGCGTCTCTTGTCCCTCTAGGGCTTTCTCAAGAATTCATCCTCTCCGTCTCTATTTTGACAGTTTCTTATCTGCAAACCTATTACAGATTCCCCTTCAACTTTTCTGTGTTCTCTGTGTGTCTTGCTCAAAACACAGCTCCTAAAATCAGATATATAGGATGCTATGCGTTTTTCACTCTACCGAATTGGATTTTGGAGTTAGTCTTATATTAATTCTGAAATTAATACAATATCATATATTGTATAATTTTATAAGAAACTAATTAAATAAATAATATTAAATCTGTCCCACAGATTTAATGACCTATTTATTTAACTTTAAATAAAGATGAGACTGAACTATATTTGATTTATTCTCATAAATCAAATTTGAGATATCCTATCAATTTGAATTTCAAATTCAAACGTGATAGGGATTTAATTTATCCTTATAAATTAAATCTTATAAATATCTCTTATATGAGATATCCTATCAATTTGAATTTTAAATTCAAACGTGATAGAGATTTAATTTATCCATATAAATATCTCTTATATGAGATATCCTATCAATTTGAATTTTAAATTCAAACGTGATAGAGATTTAATTTATCCTTATAAATTAAATCTCATATATCTCATATATATAATATATATATGAATTTATATATATATATATATGAATATAAATATAAATAAATATATACATCCACCCTGGATCTTTCATTGAATCTGGACATCATAGCTCGTGTTGGGCTATTTTGTGTGCGACCCTGTAGGCCCATATGAAGTTGGCAGTGGGCCATTTGCTATGCTGGCCCACAAGTCACAAGCGGTTTCTAGCAAGACATAACGACTACCCAAATCATATGAAGATCGATAAACGATGTAACCTTTTATACAACCATATCATGTCCCTTCTGTCACGCGATATTTTGGTCATGGATGAGGCATGGATAATGTCATCCTCCTATCCCTGACCGTTACTTTCTTGATCCCTAAGTAGTCTGACTATTGAAAAGGAACTACCTTTCTATTACAGTATGGCCATACATTTCTCATACTCACTCATCGAGGGGCCTAGTAATATCTCTCTACGAATGTGAGGGACAAATTCCATCTTGACCATTCACATTCCTCCACATGAAAAACAACTAAGCCCGAACATAGTCTTTATGATCACTCGGTCAAAAGTGACTTTTGACTAGGCCAAAGCTGAGCATTTTTCATGTAGGAATCCATGATGATCTCAGGTCAAAGGGCATAGTGACATGGTTTGTATATGAGAGAAGATTATGACGTAACCCATGCAGCTCTCTCATAGCGGGTCGATCCAACACCTTGTACTCTTACATGTGCCTATGACTTTAATTTATATCTCTATACATCTTTAAAGTCATACTGGCCTTATTTCATCTCTGCTCCCACACAGATAACCGACCAGGGACATTTAGGATAAGATCATGAATTATGCAAGGATGGTCATCATAGTAAACATGCAAATAATATGATAACATAATTAATAAATTCATAAATCAATAATGTTCATAAGACAATGATTGGCCCCTAGGGCACATTTTCCAACATCTTCATGCTTCATCATCATCTTTCATCATTCACAAACCTGTGGGATTGGGATTACATGGAAAGGGATGAGATTTCGGGGGAAATCTCAGTAGCAAACGGTACTAAACAATGCATGCATTAATGTAAATACTTGTGCTTGCTTGTGAAAGTGTTACTATTGTGTCATGTGCATGATTCCATGTTACATATGAAATACAATTGGCCAAAGTAAACATATAAATAGAGCTTCCTACATAAGCACATAGGCAACACAATTCAATCAAGTCATAGCACAATCAAGCAGAACATTCAATGCATACAAGTTGAGGATTAGTTTACTATCTTGAACACTTGACCTTTTTCACCTTAACTTGCTTCTTTCTTCTCACTTTCCTTGAACATGTGGAAGTTGCCTCTCTTGGAGCATACCAATCAATTCCTAACATCACATAATCATTCATCCATTACAATCTAACTTCCTTGAGCATTAAATTCACTTTCACTAACATAACTTCTTCTTGAACATTAATCTCATTAACTTTCCTTAATCTTAACCAATAGACTTGGTCTTTGAATCAATTGATGCCTTGACTTTACCCTACACAATTTCATCTTTTGAATCCATTTATGAGCTTAGAATCATGAAATTCTAGCTCCTTCATCACATGCTGTACAGAACCAAAACTGCACTTAATTCTTTCAAAAATTCTCATTTTGTTTCCAATGCTTCCCATACTTGTTTCTCTACTCTATCCCACACAACCTTTCATTTTAAAACCATTGGAAGCATCAAAATCATGAAATTCCAATCACTATTCATGTGAGTGAACAGTAATAGTGAAGGGTTTCAAAAACTACAATCTTGGAATTTCAATGCTTTCAAGGTTCAAAACCTTTCCAATCCTACACAAAATCATCATCTAAATACAATGGAAACATTAAATCATTGAAATTCCATTTCCTTTCCTCATGAACAGTGCATACCGAACAGGTTCCATTAAGGCAAAGTCAAGAATATCAACTTGATTCAACAACCAATCTCTTAATTAGCTTGTTTAAGCTTCAATCATATGTTTCTAACTTTAATTTCTTCTTTCCCCTTTCATCTAAGGTTGTTGGGAAGCACAACCCCTTAGAGAAAACTCAAATTTTCTCCCATGAAAACCCTAAGTTCAAGCTCCCAAATCAAAGGAAAATAAGCTAGGATAGATTGCTTACCTTTAATCTCTAGCTTGCTTGAACTTTGGAACCTTGAATCTTCTTTGTCTTGGCTTGAGTTTTCATTTTGCAAGAGTTTCCCCAAGGTATCACAAGGCCACAGTTTTGGGCATAATGAAGGGGTATTTTTAGCCAAAATCCAAGAAAAATGAATGGCCAAGATTGATTTGGTTACTATTTGATATAAAGGCCCAAAATTAAATTGTGGATTTAACTTTTTCATAAAAGAATAATTATGACATCATGTGGGACAGATCAAGGGAAACCTCAAGGGGTTAGGTGGCGTGCTCATAGTGTGAGGAAGCTTCTGGAAAAATTCCAGTCTAATCCGGTATCGATCGGAGCAGTTTCACAATAACCGGACTGTTTTCTATTCTGAATTTTTCTATAATATACCAGGATATGTATTCTGTCCTGGAAATCAATGTCTAGGCTTCTCATACCCTTGACATGGTTATAATGAGTATTTATCCGCCATCCATTCCTTGGTAAATGACCAAAATACCCTTGGTGTCATTTCTTACACTATATTGACTCTAAGGGCATAATCGTCATTTTACCCCTCTTTATACTGCCTCAGGGTGTATCTAGGCTCAACTAATCATATTTATACTATGTGCCACATTTTTAGCCTGTCCAAGGTGAACAAAATGCCCTTCATCCATCTCTGGTACAATCTGGGCATCCAAGGATATTTTTGTAATTTCGCACTTTTTCTGGACACTGGCCCCTTCTACTGATGGACTGGTACCTAGTTTTGGGCCCTTCTTGACGTCATCATGGGCCTATATATGAGGTCATATGATCTCATTCTATCTAGGCTTACATACCGATAAATTCCATTATCGGATTACGGGTGTTATTAAACTCCCCGCCAAAATTCACTATTATCGGAATAACTTTTTATACAGGACTTCTTCCGGGGTTCTGTCCAATTCATAACATCTGACACTGTAGGGCACACTTTTCTATAATTCCCCTACTTATATCTGATGTCCATGGAATCTAATAAAAATTCAGATAACTTTTAGACTATCAGATAATTTTCTGCTGTCTAAAGCCCTAATAAAATTTCTGTATCACGCCAGATTAACCAGCGTAACTTCCTCTATTTACTGATGGAATGTAGGACTAAAAGACTTCCAGGCAGTTATAACCCTTTCCAGGCTGATCTTTCTATAATTACAATTTTGCCCTTGAACTTTTTACTTAATTACATTTAAGTCCCTTAAGTTTTAGAAATTATCACTTTTGGCCCAAATCTTATTTCTACTTTCCCTTTTTTCCTTTAATATTTTCTACTTTTCATTTTAGTCCTTCTCTTCCTTAAAGAATCATCTAACCTTTATTATTTCTTCTGATGTTCATCATAATCCTTTCTAAGCCTCTTTCCGCTATCAGTACTATACGGATAGGGAAAAATTAAGATATGACAGAATAAGATGAGATTTCTGGGGAAATCTCAATAGCAAACAATAACCATTCAATGTGTGTAACTATATGCTTGATGTTACTATGTGTGTACTTAATGATCATGCTTGCATAATGATAACATACATGCTTCCATGTTCCTTAATTATAACATATGGCTATAGTATAAAAAGAAACAGAGTATTATTTAATCATACATGCTTCACATCATCAAGGTAAGAAAATATCACATAAAACATCCAAGCAGTATAAGCATACAAGTAGATAAGATTACTACCTGGTGTGTAGCCTTTCCTTCCAGCTCTTAGCCTTGGCTCTAAGGTTCCTTCTTTTCACAAGTAACATTAGTATAGAGCAGGGCTGGGCATCGGGTTGCAAAATACAACCCATGTACTTTTTGGACTACCAACCGGGCACAGGGGCTGCCCTATCCATGAGCACCCCTTCTTTTATTTTTTTTATTTTTTTCTCTATCTTAGAAGGGAGAATATGATAGTTACTGGTGAATAGAAGATAATTTTAGAAATATGAGTAGTTAAGTAGGTAAGTTGTATCTTTTAATATTTATAACTATACCAATTTTTTCTTTTTTTAACTTTGTTAATTATCATATAATTATATTACAAATTATAATTATTTATTTTATTTTTTAAATGCTTTATCTTTGTCAATATTGGGGAGATTGATGCAAAGTTATAATTACAAGCTACTTAGACTTTAACAATTATTTTTTATATGCAATAGATCTCAAGATTTTAGTTGTTATCTTTGTTGCTTTTTCTTAGTATATTATAAATATTATTTAACTCTTGAAGACAAATGAATATGATATTATTTTAGAAGTTTATAATTGCATATTTTTTTACAACATAAGTATAGTATCACGACTTGGGCATGCCCAGTCCACTCATGCCTAGCCTAAAATTGTTAGGGCTTTTACCAGGTAGGGCTGGACATCAGGCTGTAAAATGCAGCCTGTGCTTTTCTTGGGCAGGGCACCGGGCAAGGGGCTGCCTTGCCCAGCCCTGCCCATGTACACCTCTATAAGAGCCTATATATAGTATAATAATATCTTTATTATTATCCAATATAGCTCTACTTAACTAATGCTTAACTTTGGGGTAATATCCTTAATCTGACATTCCCTTTTCTTTCTATTTATAGCTAACTTTATTAATAGAGACATTTCTCTATTCTAACTACTAAGAGCAATCCTCTACTTTATTAGAGTAGGGACTAGATAACTTACTTACCTCATTCCTAAGCTTTGCCTAGTCCCTCAGCTCCTTAGACTGCTCCTAGCTCCACCAGAACTCCTTCTTTCTTTCTCTTCCTTCCTTTCTTTCTCTCTTCTTTCTTTTCTTTTCTTGGCTCTTGGCCGTGCATAACATGAAATAAGGGGTGGCCTATTTATAGGTGAGTGGAGGTGGAATGGATGGCTTAGATCGAATCGTGATGAATGGCCCAGATCGCTTAGCTTCCTCAAGAAGCTTTGCCTCTATCATCACGATGACATCCTCCTACTTGATGACTCACCAATATGACATCATCCAAGGACACCTCAAGGGACACCTCAGGGGGTATGTGGTGCAAATGGTAGGGCCCTTAGGATACCTCACCAGCTAACTCAGCCTTTTCAGAGAATTCCAGAGCCTTTTCTTGGAATGAATAGCCAAGATTGCACCACGTGTCCTTTTTACTTTTTTCCCTTTTTGTAATCTCATGACATATGTCCTTAACTTTTATTCTTTTCCTATAATAATTCCATGTGGCGCCTTGTGGGTCCCATGAGAACACCTATCATGCTACCTTATGGTCTAAAGTTGTATCTGATCACTTTTCCCAATTCTGTCCTTAACCGGGTAACTTTACTTTATAGAAAAGTACTAAAATATTATTTTAATGCCTCTCAAACTCCCATAACTACTGGGCCTACGTTTTTGGGCCTTTAAATGTAATCTTGGGTTTCTAACTAAGCCTAAGCACTCCAGTGGCTCATTTCCCAATAATCACTTCTTACTTCTTCTTTATACCCACAGGGACTTTCACTATTTTCCCTGACTTTTTACTTTATTGCAGTTTAGTCCTTGAACATCATCTGTATACTTCTGGGACTCCTGCATAATAGGGTCTAGTAGCCTGCCTTTTTCAAGCTATAAACTGGGCTTCTAGGCCTAAAAATTAGGATATGACAACTACTATGCACATATCTATCATAATCTATAAAATCACTATTAATCTTTCATCTTTAATCTCATTCTCTATCCCATTGACTATCATTGTCTGATCATAAATTCGGATTGTATTCTTTGGGAATTAACTAGTTAACTATCTTATTTAGCACTTTGCTATTGCTTCATCATCAACAAAAAGGTTAAGGTAGAGAAGCTTAACAAGTTGGTTAACTCATAATAGAGAGAGTACCCAAGATGTTAGTTTCAGATAACCTTACTACTATTAGGGACTAACCTCAAAATTTTCTTACACACAACAGGAACTAAGTGATCAAAGTTAAAGTTATTAATCCTGAGTACTAAGGATTTATGAGAATATTTTGTAAGATGTGAGAAGTGGTCAAATAAGAATAAAGAGATCCCTAAGATGAGATTACATAGAATAAGAATAAGAGACAAATATATCTTCTAGATGAGGATTAAGAGATTAGAAGGCCAGATAGATCCAAGAGAAATAGTATAAGAAGAGTCTAAGATAGTAAAGTACCAGGGTTAGAGCTTGTTAGCACCAGTGCTTTAGATTTTTATCTGTATTTTCCAATTAAGCGTGCTCAGACAATAGTAGCCCAATGATGGGTGACCCCCTTAGAACGGATAAAAAGGGTGTAAATGCCATAGAAGTTTAGCATATATGCACATAATGATGTAAAATGATAGAAAGAGCTATGAAAAGTTAGAAAGGTTTATGAAAGATAAGAGACTATAACTCTTATGTCAAGTCCAAATGAAATGGGTTTGAAAGGAAATATTTATAAGAGTTTTCTCAAAAGCTAGCAAAATGTTAGCCTTATGGTATTTAAGAATGCGTTATGACATGGCAAGATAGACCATGATATAGCCAGATTTGGCTAAACAGATAGAGAGGCTCCCTTTTTGAAAGGGATAAGATGTTTGATTGTTATGTTACAGATAAAATAACAAGTAAAAGATTTCACTCCTTGCATGAAATTCTTGGCATTATGTTATATTTGTAAAATATACTAAAGCTCCGAACGTTAGAGCAGTACAAGCTCCATGTGTTAGAGCTGTGTAGGCTCTGAGTGTTAGAGTTATGCATATTAAGAAAAGGAACGCTTGAGCTCCAATATTATAGCTTTATATTCATGAGCATGTATGTAGTCATGCAACATGTATGCTAGACATTATTCAAGTAAGAGTATGTGCTCCAATCTAGTAGTAAAGTAAA
The DNA here is from genome assembly GCA_037074615.1 of Leucaena leucocephala. Lineage (NCBI taxonomy): Eukaryota > Viridiplantae > Streptophyta > Magnoliopsida > Fabales > Fabaceae > Leucaena > Leucaena leucocephala. The sequence continues at coordinate 16,303,694 of CM073515.1, read as the reverse complement.
GAAAGAATGAATAATGATATAAGTCCTCTATCTGTATTATGATGAGTTATTAATGATGATAAGAAGAAAAGAAGTATGATGGTACAAAAATGAGAGATGAAGTTTTACGGATGTTCATAGATTCCTCTATATACTTAGATGGGTTATAAGTGATTACACTAATAAGTATGATGAGTAGTTAACATAAACTCCAGAATATAACAGTATTTGAGAGAATTCGATATGAAAGAAATGGACACAACTAACAAGAAGCATGGTGAGAAGTCCATATGCAAATAGATACATAGTACGTAAGTAAGTAAATATAATGAAATAGAGTTCAACTCTGATTGAGTTGATTCAGAATAGAAGAATGATTGTAACAAAGATATGAAGATCTGTGGATATAGAAAGTACTATGCTAAGATGTCAAGATAAAAGATAAGAGATAGATACCCCAATCCTTAGTCATAAAGTTAGAAAAGAATATCCATCCAAGATATTGACTAAGGTGCTAAGGAAATTTTGAGGACGAAATTTATTTTATGGGTAGTAGAAATGTCATATCCTAAGTTTTCCCTATCTGTATAATACTGATAGTAGAAAGAGGTTTGGAAAGGATTATGACGATGATTATAAGGAATAATAAATGTTAGATGAATCTTAAAGGAAGTGAGGGACTAAAATGAAAAGTTTAAAAGTTCTATGGTAGAAAATAAAAGTAGAAAGAAAATTTGGGCCAAAAGGTGTAATTACCAAAAGTTAAGGGACTTAAATATAATTTATCAAAAATTCAGGGGTAAAAATATAATTTTGAGAAAGTTGAACCGAAAAAGGCCTACAAATACCCAGAATCATATTAGTCCCATAATTTACCTTTAAGTAGAGAAAATTATTCTAATCAGTTTGACGCAACACAAAATTTTGATATGAGGTCCCGAAAAATTTATATTAATTTTTGAAGTCAGGAGAAATTATTACAATATTTCTCAGACCTTAGAATCAGATAAAACTTCATAGTAAATTCCTATAATTAATATGAGAATTTATAAAATTAACGGAGTTAGAAAAATAATCCTGTAGAATTTTTAAGGGAATTTACAGTGTAATAAAATACCCAATAAATACCTTCAGGAGAGGTTTCTCGGGATTTGTGCCATAAAGACAATAGACCTAAATCAAGGCCCAAAATGGAATCCTAGAGGCCTAGGGAGGTGGATGGATAGTTAAGCAGGCTAGAGTCCAGATCAACCCCGAAAAAGTGTGAAATTACGAAAATATCCCTATTTAGCCAGATTTTACCAGATAAGGATGGAGGGCATTTTGATCAGTTTGGATAGGTCAAAAATGTCCAACCAAGTACATGGATGATTATTTAGAGCTAGTATATACTTTGATGAAGTATAAAGAGGTGTGAAATGACAATTATGCCCTTAGGGTAAATATAGTGCAAGATAGTGAACCAAGGGCATTTCAGTCATTTCCCAAGGGATATGTAATTAAGTTTTATCCCAGTCCAAGAATGACAATGGCAGGAAGAATCTGGATATCGGATTTAAGGTTAGACAATATATTATGGAATTTTAGAAAAAATAGATTTATAAAATAGTCTAGTTTTTGAGAAACCAGACTGAGCAGATACCGGATTGGACTATAATTCTTTTAGAAGCTTCTTCCCCTTAGAATGGCATCACCTACCCCTTTGAACTATCCCTTGATGATGTCATGGATGATGTCATAATTCTCTATTTGAAAAAGTTAAATCCAAGATTAAATATGAGCAATTAGATCAAATAGTGCACAAAGTAATCTTGGCTATTATTTTCCATGAGATTTTTCTATAAAAGCATTTCATAATCAATTGATTATGAAAGAGCTGTAGGGTAAAATCAAGACATCAATTGATTCAAAGGCTATGACAATTAGTATAGATCAAAGGAAGTTATGTTAATTAAATTGGGTTTAATGCTCAAGGAAGTTAGATTATGATGGATAAATGATTATGTGATATTAGGAATTTATTGGTGTGCTCAAAAGAAATAGCCACACATCCAAGAGAAGTGAGAAGAAAGAGGCAAGATAAAGTGTAAGAAAGTCAAGTATATGAGGTAGTAAACTTATCCTAAACTTGTATGCATTAAATGTTATGCTTGGTTGTGCTATGGCTTTGTTGAATTGTGTTGCATATGTGCTTATGTATGAAGCTCTATTTCTAGGATTACTTTAGCCAATTGTATTTCATATGCTACATTGAAGCATGCACATTACATAATGTTAATACTTTCACAAGCAAGCACAAGTATTTACATTAATGCATGCATTGTTTAGTACCATTTACTGCTGAGATTTCCCCAGAAATCTCATCCCCTTCCATGTAATTCCAACCCCACAGGTTTTGAATGATGAAAGAGGGTTGAAGAAGCATGAAGAGGATCTAGGGATTAGATAGTATAAATGCTATTTGAAGTATTGTTGTATGTAATGTTACTTTTTGACCAATGCAAGTAGTGATGATCATGATCTAATGAAAAATAGTAAATAATGAGATAAATATATAAAATTTTACAGACCTTTAGTTAACATGACAAGCTATGTTTTGACAGCAAGAACCCCTTATTTAAATGTCTGTACAAAGAGAATGAATTTTCCAAAGTAAGGGACCATAATCTGTTTTTAGAATTTTTGACCAAATGAATAGTAACTTTTGACGAATAAATTATATTAATTGGCTAAGCATTCATTCTGGAAATTATTTTTCCCTTAAATTTAAAGCTGTTATCTTCATGTATCATTTTGAACCACATCATTTCTATTTTTCTATAATTAATTATGATTTTTCAAAGTTTGTTGCTTAATCTGGAATACCATATGAACAGTAACTCGAGAAATAGTAAAATTCTAGATTTGGCTAATGGACTTCCAAAGTCTTGTAAGTGGTTCTAAATGAAAGGAATTGGAAGACACGCAGTAGAAATTAATTAAAAAAAAAATTTATTCCTTGCCAGGATCTACCGTATGTGTTTAAGTCAAGTGGGAAGAAGCATTACCCTCAGTGTTTCTCAGCGACTTCCATAGCTCCTCTCCACGGCTGGTGATCTCTTACTGATCGCAAGAAGATGTCCACAGCTTCTCTCCGCAGCTCGTGCTCTCTTTCCGATCTCAAGAAGTCGACGCCTCAGGTCGGCTTCCTCTACTGGTATCCACACGAACAGCGTTCCAACCACGACCGACGTGCTAGCGTCTCCTGTCCCTCCAAGGCTCTCTCAACAATTCGTCCTCTCCGTCTCTACTTCAGCAGTTTCTTATCTGCAAATCTTTTGCAGATTCCCTTTGGCCTTTTGTGTTATGTGTTGCTCAAAAAATGTAGCTCCTAAAATCAGATATATAGGATGCTCTACATTTTTCTCAACCGAATTGGATTTTGGAATTAATCTATATTAATTCTAAAATTAATACAATATCATATATTGTATGATTTGATAAGAAACTAATTAAATAAATAATGTTATATTAAATCCGTCCCACAGATTTAATTCACCTATTTATTTAATTTAAAATAAAGATAAGACGGGACTATATTTGATTTATTCTCATAAATTAAATTTGAGATATCATGTCAATTTGAATTTCAAATTCAAACGTGATAGAGATTTAATTTATCCTTATAAATTAAATCTTGTAAATATCTCTTATATGAGATATTCTATCAATTTGAATTTCAAATTTAAACGTGATAGTGATTTAATTTATCCTTATAAATTAAATCTTGTAAATATCTCTTATATGAGATATCCTATCAATTTGAATTTCCAATTCAAATATGATAGATATTTAATTTATCCTTATAAATTAAATCCTATATATTCCTTATATATAATGTATATATACGAATTTATATATATATACGAATATAGTTATAAATAAATATATACATAAACCTTGGATCATTCATTGAATCTAGACACGTCTTAGATTCAATGAATCTGGACATCATAGCTCGTGTTGGGTTATTTTGTGTGCGACCCTGTAGGCCCATATGAAGTTGGCAGTGGGCCATTTGCAATACTGGCCCACAAGTCACAAGCGGTCTCTAGCAAGACATAACGACTACCCAAATCATATGAGGATCAATAAATGATGTAACCTTTTATACAACCATATCATGTCCCTTTTGTCACGCGATATTTTGGTCATGGATGAGGCATGGATAATATCATCCTCCTATGCCTGACCATTACTTTCTCGATCCCTGAGTAGTCTGACTATAGAAATGGAACTACCTTTCCATTACAGTATGGCCATACATTTCTCAGACTCACTCATCGAGGGGCCCAGTAATATCTCTCTATGAATGTGAGGGATAAATTCCATCTTGACCATTCATATTCCTCCGCATGAAAAACCACTAAGCCCGAACATAGTCTTTATGATCACTCGGTCAAAAGTGACTTTTGACTAGGTCAAAGCTGAGCGTTTGTCATGTAGGAATCCATGATGATCTCATGTCAAAGGGCATAGTGACATAGTTTGTATATGAGAGAAGCTTATGACGTAACCCATGCAGCTCTCTCATAGCGGGTCTGTCCAACACCTTATACTCTTACATGTGCCTATGACTTTGATTTATATCTCTATACATGTTCAAAGTCATACTGGCCTTATTTCATCTCTGCTCCCATATAGATGACCGACCAGGGACATTTAGGATAAGATCATTAATTATCCAAGGATAGTCATCACAATAAACATGCCAATAATATGATAACACAATTAATAAATTCATAAATCAATAATATTCATAAGACAATGATTGGCCCCTAGGGCACATTTTCCAACAACCTCCCACTTGCACTAGGTACAATCATTAATTTGACTAATTCCCATTGACCTAACATGACGCTCATGCTTTGCCTGCACAAGCAGCTTTTGTTAGAGGATCAGCAACATTGTCTTCTCCTGCTACTTTGCATATTTTTATATCACCTCTATCGTTGATTTCTCTGATGAGATGAAATCGCCTGAGTATATGCTTGGTCCTTTGATGTGACCTAGGCTCTTTGGCCTGTGCAATGGCACCGCTATTGTCACAGAGCAAAGTTATTTGATCTGAGATGGTAGGTATCACCCCTAGTTCCGTGATAAACTTCCTGATCTAAACAGCTTCCTTAGCTGCATCAGATGCTGCTATATATTCAGCTTCCATTGCAGAATCTACTACAGTGCCCTGCTTAGAGCTCTTCCAGCTTACTGCTCCATTATTGAGGAGGAATATATATCCAGACTGCGATTTTTGGTCGTCCTGGTCAGTTTGGAAACTCGCGTCTATGTAACCAGTTACACAGAGTTCGTCATCCAATCCGCCATAGACCAAGAATAAGTCCTTAGTCCTTCTTAAGTACTTAAGGATATTCTTGACAGCAGTCCAATAGCCCTCACCAGGGTCCTGTTGATATCTGCTAGTCATACTTAAGGCAAACAAGACATCCGGTCGAGTACATAACATGGCGTACATGATAGATCCTGTGGTCGAGGCATATGGAACTTTACTCATACGACCTCGCTGATCAGATGTACTAGGACACAGATCTTTGCTGAGGTGACTACCATGAGACATGGGTATGAAACCCCTCTTTGATTCCTACATACTGAACCTATGCAGTATTTTGTCTATGTATGTACTCTGACTGAGTCCTATAAGTCTTTTATATCTATATCTATAGATCCTGATTCCTAGGATGTAGGTGGCTTCACCTAAGTCTTTCATCGAGAAAGACTTTCCTAACCAAGACTTGACAATCTGTAAGGTAGGAATGTCATTCCCAATAAGTAGGATGTCATCGACATAGAGTACCAAAAACACAACTGTGCTCCCACTAACCTTCTTGTACATACAAGGTTCATCAATATTTTGAAGAAATCCAAACTCTTTGACTACTTTATCAAAACGATGATTCCAACTCCGAGAGGCTTGCTTCAGTCCATAAATGGACCTTTGAAGCTTGCACACTTTACCAGAGTCCTCGGAAAACACAAACCCTTTAGGTTGTGTCATGTACACATCCTCAAGGAGCTTTCCATTAAGGAAGGCTGTCTTGATGTCCATCTGCCATATTTCATAGTCATAATATACTGCTATGGCAAAGAGGATTCTGATTGATTTGGCCATTCCAACTGGGGAAAAGGTCTCATTATAGTCTACACCATGAGTTTGAGTAAATCCTTTTGCAACCAGTCGTGCCTTGAAGACATTTACATTGTCATCCATGTCAGTTTTCTCCTTAAAAACCCACTTGCACCCGACAGTTTTTACACCTTCAGGCGGGTCGACTAAGGTCTAAACCTTATTGTCGTACATGGATTGCATTTCAGACTTCACGGCATTAAGCCACTTTTTAGAGTTTGGTCCCACTATAGCTTCTCAATAGGTAGTTGGCTCATTATGCTCAATGAGCAACATATCACGACTGTCAGAAATCAGAAATCCATATCTCTGAGGATGAAGTCGTGTCCTATTAGACTTCCGTGGACCTTGCGTGACTTGAGGAGTCTCAACAACTTGTTGTGAGTCTTCTCTATTTTCCATCTGTAGTTCTGTGGTGTCTTGTGGCTCTCGAACTTCTTCGAGGTATACCTTACTCCCGCTGGTTCTTTTAGAGATAAATTCTCGTCCGAGAAAGATACTATTTCTGACAACAAACACTTTGTTATCAGTAGGGTTGTAGACGTAATATCCCTTGGTTTCCTTAGGATATGCCACAAAAAGGCACTTTGAGGATTTGGGCGCTAATTTGTCTAAGGCTTGTTGCTTAACATAGACCTCACATCCCCAAATCTTGAGGAAAGACAAACTAGGCGTCCTCCCAGTCCATATCTCATACGGAGTCTTTTCAATTGCCTTAGATGGAACACGATTGAGTGTGAACGCAGCTGTCTCTAGGGTATGGCCCCAAAAGGAGGACGGAAGATCTGTTCGACTTATCATGGATCGAACCATATCTAATAGTGTTTGATTCCTCCGTTCAGAAATGCCATTCCATTGTGGTGTCCATGGAGGAGTCAATTGTGAGACTATCTCACAACTCCTTAGATAATCTATGAACTCTTGGCTCAAATATTCACCACCTCGATCAGATCGAAGTGCTTTAATTGTTTTACCAAGCTAGCTTTGTACTTTATTTTGAAATATCTTGAACTTTTCAAAAGATTCAGATTTGTGTTTCATCAGATAGATGTACCTATATCTGCTGAAATCATCTATGGTACGAATAACCTTCTCTGGCATTTGTGTTCATCGGTCCACACACATCTATATGTATAAGGCCCAATAAATTAGTGACCCTCTCACTGTGCCCAGTGAAGGGTGACTTTGTCATCTTTCCTAACAAGCAAGACTCGCAAGTGTCATATGATTCAAAATCAAATGAGTTTAGAAATCCATCTTGATAGAGTTTGGAAATGCATTTCTCATTTATGTGGCCCAGACGACAGTGCCAGAGGTATATCGGATTCAAATCGTTTGGTTTGACCCTTTTGGCGGTTATGTTATAGATATTTCCATGATTGGGTTGTTCCAAATTTAATATGTAATGATCAACATGCAAATCACCATGAGCATAGAAAACATCATTACAATAAATAGAACATCTACTATTCCCCGCAATGGAAGTGAAACCTTCCTTATCCAAATAAGAAAGTGAAATAATGTTACTACTTAAAGCAGGAACATAATAGCAATTGTTCAAAACTAACAAAAGCCCAGTGGGTAGAACTAATTCATAAGTGCCTACAGCTAACGCAGCAACCCTTGCTCTGTTTCCAACTTGTAGGTCAACCTCGCCCTTTTTCAGCTTCCTACTGTCCTTTAGTCCCTGCACATTTATACAAATATGAGAACCACATGCAGTATCTAATACCCATGAAGTGGAAGTAGAAAGATGAATGTCTATAACATAAATACCTGAAGCGATAGCCCCGCTATCCTTCTTGTTCTTTTTCAGATCTTCGAGGTAGAGTTTGCAATTCCTCTTCCAATGACTAGGTTCATTGCAGAAGAAGCAAACTCCTTCCTTCAGAGGCTTTGCCTTCTTTGGTGCAGGCTTGGTTTCGGGCTTGCCTGACTCTTTGGTCTTACCTAATGAGCGATGACCCTTCCCCTTGCCTTTGCCTTTCTTTTTCATACCCTTTCCTTTCTGAACCATCAAAACAGCACTAGGCTTCTTCTTAAGACTCAGCTCAGTAGTTTTAAGCATCCCATGCAGTTTAGAAATAGATTTCTCCATGTTGTAGTTCATGACAAACTGGTCATAACTTTCTGGGAGTGAGTTTAAGATCAAATCGGTAGCTAACTCCTGGCTCATGAGAAATCCAAGCCTTTCAAAGTGATCAATGTACCTTTTCATTTTTAAGACATGAGTACTGACTGATGCACCTTCAGCCATCTTGTAGGAATATAAGGCCTTAGTGGTCTCATACCTCTCTTGCCTTGCCTATTGCTGGAACATTTCCTTGAGATGCACAATCATCTCATAAGCCTCCATGTGTTCTAGATCTCTTTAGAGCTCTGGAACCATAGTGGCTAGAATCAAGCATCCCATATTGACAGAGTATTCCTTATGCTTCATGTAAGCATCTCTCTGAGCTCTAGGAGTATTAGCCGCTGGCTCCTCAGGAATGGGTTGATCTAGGACATGCGTCTTTCTTTCCTGCTTGAGAACAATTCTCAAGTTCCTAAACCAGTCAAGAAAGTTTGTCCCATTAAGTTTGTCCTTCTCAAGGACAGATCGCAGCAATAATGTAGCAGTGTTACTAGTTGTCATGATTCTACAATTAAAATATGCAATTTAATTAGCAATCTCCCACTAAATAAGGAACCCTCAATGCAATAGTTAGTGGACTAAGATCCATATTTGGCTCAAACTTAAGTCCGCTTTGGCAGGACGCTTAAATTAAGTTATTTAGGTAGGTAACACCTTTACCAATTACATCAAATGTAACTCTTAGATGTTCATGGGATTCTATCATCATATGATCTGTCATGTTTTTAATCCCATCTAATGTCTTGAGACCCAAAACTGTTTTGTTACTCTCAATTAAGTCAAACAATAATAAACATATGAGAGTAGCACCATTACTCTTGCTTATCTCCCCAAGATAACTCAAAAGCACTCACTTTGGTGAAGTCCACAATTGAGCGATCAAGGTTTTGACAAGTGTTCATAAATTGATAGCATTATGACTTAAGATTTCATTCAGAGGGCTTAATTTATCTATCTTGTTTATAAGAATGCATGTTTCTCAGTTTGTATCTCATACAAGTAATATGCATGTTTCTGATATAATCATAAGATGCATAATTTAAATGTGATACAATATGGCTCACCTATTCTAAGTCCCCTCAAGCCAATGAGAGGAGCTCTCAAGTAAGAAAAGGGAAATTACATATAGAAACCTCTTTTAACATTCGAGGGGAGTAAGATGAGAAGAGAAGGTACATTGAGAGTATATAGAGGAAGGCATGACACGCAGGCCATATTTAAAAATTACAACACTTGCAATCTAGAGCCATATTGTTCACCATACCCAAACATTCAAGAATCAATATCCAGATCTAATTGAAGGTCAATTAATGTTTCAAATCTAAAACATTCACAAAATAACATGTGTTACGATTGTGTTGCGTTACGAACAGGTAGCCACGGCGGTCCCGCTATGACTACGACTAACACATATCATATTAATCAATAATCAAGCATAACTTAAACACAAAATGGCATGGTTCTGATACCACTTAAAGGATTTGGAAGACACGCAGCGGAAATTAATTAAAAAAATTTTTCCATTCCTTGCCAGGATCTACCGTATGTGTTTAAGTCAAGTGGGAAGAAGCATTACCCTCAGTGTTTCTCAGCAACTTCCACAGCTTCTCTCCATGGCTGGTGATAACTTTCTAATCGCAAAAAAATGTCCACAGTTTCTCTCCGTGGCTCGTGCTCTCTTTTCGATCGCAAGAAGTCGATGCCTCAGGTCGACTTCCTCTACTGGTATCCACACGAACAGTGTTCCAACCACGAACGACGTGCTAGCGTCTCCTGTCCCTCCAAGGCTCTCTCAACAATTCGTCATCTCCGTCTCTACTTTAGCAGTTTCTTATCTGCAAACCTTTTGCAGATTCCCTTTGGCCTTTTGTGTTATGTGTTGTTCAAAAAACGTAGCTCCTAAAATCAGATATATAGGATGCTCTGCGTTTCTCTCAACCAAATTGGATTTTGGAATTAATCTATATTAATTCTGAAATTAATACAATATCATATATTATATAATTTGAAAAGAAACTAATTAAATAAATAATATTTATATTAAATCTGTCCCACAGATTTAATTCACCTATTTATTTAATTTAAAATAAAGATAAGACGGGACTATATTTGATTTATTCTCATAAATCAAATTTGAGATATCATGTCAATTTGAATTTCAAATTCAAATGTGATAGAGATTTAATTTATCCTTATAAATTAAATCTCATAAATATCTCTTATATGAGATATTCTATCAATTTGAATTTCAAATTCAAACGTGATAGAGATTTAATTTATCCTTATAAATTAAATCTTATAAATATCTCTTATATGAGATATCCTATCAATTTGAATTTCAAATTCAAACATGATAGAGATTTAATTTATCCTTATAAATTAAATCCTATATATTCCTTATATATAATGTATATATACGAATTTATATATATATATATGAATATAAATATAAATAAATATATACATCAACCTTGGATCATTCATTGAATCTGGACACGTCTTAGATTCAATGAATCTGGACATTATAGCTCGTGTTGGGCTATTTTGTGTGCGACCCTGTAGGCCCATATGAAGTTGGCAGTGGGCCATTTGCTATACTGGCCTATACGTCACAAACGGTCTCTAGTAAGACATAACGACTACCCAAATCATATGAGGATCGATAAACGATGTAACCTTTTATACAACCATATCATGTCCCTTCTGTCACACGATATTTTGATCATGGATGAGGCATGGATAATGTCATCCTCTTATCCCTGACCGTTACTTTCTTGATCCCTGAGTAGTCTGACTATTAAAATGGAACTACCTTTCCATTACAGTATGGCCATACATTTCTCAGACTCACTCATCGAGGGACCCAGTAATATCTCTCTACGAATGTGAGGGACAAATTCCATCTTGACCATTCACATTCCTCCGCATAAAAAACCACTAAGCCCTAACATAGTCTTTATGATCACTCGGTCAAAAGTGACTTTTGACTAGGTCAAAGCTGAGGGTTTGTTATGTAGGAATCCATGATGATCTCAGGTTAAAGGGCATAGTGACATGGTTTGTATATGAGAGAAGCTTATGACGTAACCCATGCAGCTCTCTCATAGCGGATCAGTCCAACACCTTGTACTTACATGTGCTTATGACTTTGATTTATATCTTTATACATCTTCAAAGTCATATTGGCCTTATTTCATCTCTACTCCCACATAGATGACTGACCAGGGACATTTAGGATAAGATCATGAATTATCCAAGGATAGTCATCACAATAAATATGCAAATAATATGATAACACAATTAATAAATTCATAAATCAATAATGTTCATAAGACAATGATTGGCCCCTAGGGCACATTTTCTAACACTAAATGCTACTTAATGGTCCCTAAGACATATGAAAGTAAGGATGTTTCACATATTACAGCTTTGCCATTCATTTTATCCTTGTATTTGTGCTTTTGTTGTAATACATGATTGTGCTTGGATGACATGTGGTGACTTTCAATATGAATAAAGCAATGAAATATCCTTTTGATAATTCTACTTGTGCTGGTTTAAATGCTATTGATTATGATGTTAAAGAGACTAGGGATAAGCATGAAATAAGTTTGCATTCTGGGTATGATTTTATGTTGCATAATTCCAATAAGTCCCATGAAGCAACTCAAAAACATGTAGATTTAGATTCATCTTTGTGTGCTTATGATGATTATTTTGAACCTCTTTCTTCTGCTATTTCTTTTCCCTATTCTTGTAAAGGCAATGCATCATGTGTTAATTGTTTTGATGATTATAGCATGCTTTCACCTTCTGTAAATTTCTCATTGTCACCAAATCTCAATTCTATTTCATCAATTGCTAGTGATAATGCTTTTGGGAAGGAGTTTGTGAGTGATTTTATAGGGTCACAAGATAATTTGGGAGCCACAAGTAGAACAAATAAAGTAGGGTCGAGTATAAGTGATCTCGAGTTACGACATGAAGAACTCAAAGTTGTGACTAAACATCATTTGCTGAGGGAAAGACTCTGTGAAAATGGGACACGACATGAGAATGATAATGTTCCGACTAAAAACTCCTGAGACTGTGTGTCACGACCTATAGATGAAAATGTCATGACCAGAAGATCAACAGAAAATCTCTGTGAAATAGAGCTAAGACAAGATGTCATATGGCCGCGACACAAACTGCTGAGACTTTCAGTCACGACTAAAAAGATTAAATAACCCCAAAGAAGATTATATCCATTGATCTCTAATGTGGTTAGATAGGAGATTAGTAAATTGTTAAAGGCAGGAACCGTATATGCTATTTCAGATAGTGAATGGGTATCTCCTATGTATGTGGTGCCTAAGAAGAGCAGACTGACAGAAGTCAATAATAATAACGATGAATTGATACCTACTAGAGTGCAAAATTCATGGAGGGTTTGTATTGATTATCGGAAGCTGAACAATTATATTAGGAAAGATAACGTTCCCTTACCTTTTATTGATCAAATGCTTGAGATATTAGCAGGGAAAAGCCATTATTGTTTCCTAGATGTGTATTTAGGATATTTCCATATTCCAATAGATATGAGGAACTAGAAAAAGACAATATTTACATGTCACTCTAGTACATATACCTATAAAAGAATTCCATTTGGTTTGTGTAATGCTCCAGGCACATTTGAGCGTTATATGCATGGATGTGTTCATAAATGATTTTACTGTATATGGCAATTCTTTTGATGAGTATCTAGAAAGCCTTGATAGAATCCTTGCTAGATGAATTATGTAACATCCTCATTTTCTTACGTCTTAGAGACCAAACGGTAGCATCTGGAACCACTTTTAAGGCTGTTGAAGTCAAATTACTCAATCTGGAATTTTACTCTTAGCGAGTACTATTCACTGTGCAAATTCTAGAGGAGTGACCTGACTTCAAAAGATCATAACTAATTCTATAAAAATTGAAATGGACTGTTTCAAATTGCTACATGAAGCTAACATAATTATATTTCAGGGAAAAATGACTCGTTCACCACGCCTTGACCAGGTCAACTTTAGTCAATGTTCCAAAATCACTATTCCTCCAGCATCCTATTCCTGATTTCAGCATTCTGGTCCCAACTTTGATGAATCATATCTTTATGTGTACACTTCCAAATAAGACATTCTATATATAAAATTGAAGCTTGTAATGTCTAATATTTACTGAAAAAATATCATATATTTATTCAATTATTTACTATTTATAATTACAGCTCAAATGTCACTGCCTCACCATGAGTTACTGTTCACAGTGACAATTTCCAGCAATTATACATACATGAATCACATATCAATCATGCTAAGCAATTAACATCTCTTCATGCATCTTTATCTCCTCCATCTTGAGAAGACCTAATGTAGTTGGATTGATATGGAAGGGGTGAGATTTCTGGGGAAATCTCAGTAGCAAACATCACTAAACAATGCATGCATTAATGTGAATACTTGTGCTTGCTTGTGAAAGTGTTAACATTGTCTAATGTGCATGCTTCCATGTTACATATGAAATACAATTGGACAAAGTATTCATAGAAATAGAGCTTCATACATAAACACATATGCAACACAATTCAACAAAGTCATAGCACATCAAGCATAACATTCAATGCATACAAGTTAGGATTAGTTTACTACCTGACATGTAGCCTTTTCTTCTAGCTCTTAGCTTTGTCTCTAAGGTCTCTTCTTTTCATATGTTAGATCCTATACACAGCATAATAATATCTTTATTATTATCTAGTATAGTTCTACTAACTCATGCTTAACTAGGGGTAATATTCTTAATCTAACATTCCCCTGGCTTTCTCTCTACCTTTAGCTACCTTTATTAATAGAGATATTTCTCTATTCTACCCACTAAGAGAAATCCTATACTTTATTAAAGCAGGGACTAGAAAACTTACTTACCTCATTCCTAAGCTTTGCCCAGTCCCTCGGCTCATCAAACAGCTCCTGGCTCCACCAGAACTCCTTCCTTCTTTCTCTTCCTTTCTCTCTTTCTCTCTTTCTCTCTTCTTTATCTTCCTTTTCCTTCCTAGGCCGTGGTGTGCCTTGAAATGGGAGGGGAGTAGCATATTTATAGGTGAGAGGAGGTGGAATGAATGGTCCAGATTGATTCACGATGAACTTTGAAAGTGCCATTTCATGGTTGATCATGGAATAGTATTTGGACATCTTATATCTAGCAAGCGGATTGAGGTGGATAAAGTGAAAATTGAAGTCATTTCCTCATTGCCCTACCCCACAACTTTAAAAGAACTTTGACCTTTTCTAGAGCACACTGGATTTTATAAAAGATTCATCAAAGATTTTAGTAAAATTGCTTTGCCACTCTAAAAAATTCTTTAAAAGGACACTGGATTTAATTTTTTCTGTTGATTTCAAAGAGGCTTTTAAAAAATTGAAGGATAGGTTGTTTCTCCACCTATCCTAACTTCACCAAATTGGGATCTTCTTTTTGAACTATCATGTGATGCTTCCAATTACGCTGTGGGAGCTACGATAGGACAAAAGGAATGTAATTTATCTTGGGTGATAGCCTATGCCTCGAAAACACTTGATGTTGCTCAAATTAATTATACCACTACTGAGAAAGAATTGTTTGCAATTGTAGTGGTTTTGGATAAATTCAGAGCATATCCCATTAACTCCAGAGTTGTTTACATAGATCATGCAGCAGTCAAGTACTTATTCCATAAAACCTCAACTAAGTCAAGACTTCTACGGTGAATGCTTCTTCTTCAAGAGTTAGATATAGAAGTAAGGGATCGAGCTGGAAATGTGAACCATGTTGCATATCATCTAAGCAGGATACCAACAGAGACAAGGGGAGTACTTAGTTCCGATCTTATTTGTGATTCTTTCCCTCATCAATTCCTTTATTTGATTGCAGTTGTAGAACCTTGGTATGCTCATTTAGTTAATTTCATTGAGACTGGCCTAATCCCATCTCATTTGTCTTCTAAGTTTCAGGCCCAAAAGTTCAAGAGTGAATCTGAATACTTTATTTGGGACAAACCTTTTCTGTAGAAGTTATGCTCAGATCAATTATTAAGACAGTGTGTCCTAGACCAAGATTGAAACATCCTGACTTTCGTACATCTTAGGGACCATTAGTAGCATTTAGAACCACTTACAAGACCATTCAGTAGCATTTATAACCACTTATAAGACCTTGAAAGTCCATTAGCTAAATCTAGAATTTTACTTTTCTCGAGTACTGTTCATATGGTATTTCCAGATTAGGCGATAAACTTCAAAAAATCATAATTAATTATAAAAAATTGAAATGAAGTAGTTCAAAAAGATAAGTGAAGATAACATCTTTAAATATAAGAAAAAAATAATTTCCAGACCAAATACTTAGCCAATTAATACAGTTTATTCGTCAAAAATTACTGTTAATTTCATCAAAAATTCTAAAAACAGATTCTGGTCCCTTTCTTTGAAAAATTCATTCTCTTTGTACAGACATCAAAATAAGGTACTCTTGGTGTCAAAACAAAGCTAAATGTCTATAAAATTTTATACATTTATTCCATCATTTGCTATTTTTATTTCATCATGAGCATTGTGGCTCAAACATGACATATAACATCATGACTTGCCACAATTTATACATTCCTCATATAACATTTACACCATCCAATCTATAACTTCTCTTCATCCTTCTTCATCCTCTTTCATCATTAATAAACCTGTGGGATTGGGATTATATAGAAGGGTGAGATTTCTGGGGAAATCTCAATAGCAAATGGTACTAAACAATGCACGCATTAATGTAAATACTTGTGCTTACTTGTGAAACTGTTAACTTTGTGTAATGTGCATGCTTTAATGTAACATATGAAATACAATTGGCCAAAGTAATTATAGAAATAGAGCTTCAATCATAAGCACATATGCAACACAATTTAACAAAGCCATAGCACAACCAAGCATAACATTCAATACATACAAGTTTAGGATAAGTTTACTAGCTCATATACTTGACTTTCTTTCACTTTATCTTGCTTCTTTCTTTTCACTTCTCTTTGTGTGTGGCTGCCTCTTTGGAATCCACCATCAAATCCGAACATCACATAATCATTCATCTATTACAATCTAACTTCCTTGGACATTATACTTACTTTAACTAACATAACTTCTCTTGGTCTTTACTAAGGTACCAGTTCATCAGTAGAAGGGGCTAATGTCTAGAAAATGTGCAAAATTACGAAAATACTGCTAGATGCCCAGATTGTACTAGTGATGGATGGAGGGCATTTTGGTCATTCTGGATAGGCCAAACACATGGAATATAGCATCAATATGATTATTTAGAGCCAGTATATGCTGAGGTAGGGTAAAGAGGGGTGAAATGACGATTATACCCTTACGGTCAATATAGCGTAAGAAAGGACATTAAGGGTATTTTGATCATTTTTTAAGGAATGGATGACAGATAAATACTCAGTATAACCATGTTAAGGGTATGAGAAGCCTAGACATTGATTTTCAAGATAGAATACATATCCTGGTATATTATAAAAAATTAGGAACAGAAAATAGTCCGGTTGCTGTGAAACTGCTCCGATAGGTATCGGATTGGACTGAAATTTTTCCAGAAGCTTTCTGGCATGGTAAGCACGCCAAATAAGGCATCCCATGAGCTGTCCCACATGATGTCATAATTATTCTTTTTAGAAAAATTTAAATCCAACATTAAATGTGGGCCTTTAAATCAAATAGTATACAAATCAATCTTAGCCATTCATTTTTCATGGATTTTGGCTATAAATACCCCCTCATTCTGCCCAAAACCGTGGCCTTATGGTACCTTGGGGAAACTCATGCAAAATGAAAACTCAAGCCAAGACAAAGAAGATTCAAGGTTCCAAAGTTCAAGCAAGCTAGAGATTAAAGGTAAGCAATCTCTCCTACCTTATTTTCCTTTGATTTGGGAGCTTGAACTTAGGGTTTTCATGGGGAAAAAGTTGAGTTTTATCTAAGGGGAGGTGCTGTACAAAGACCTTAGATGAAAGGGGAAAGAAGAAATTAAAGTTAGAAACATATGATTGAAGCGTAAACAAGCTAGTTAAGAGATTGGTTGTTGAATCAAGTTGATATTCTTAACTTTGCCATCCAGCATGCCATGAAGGAGCTGGAATTTCATGATTCTAAGCTCATAAATGGATTCAAAAGATGAAATTGTATAGGATAAAGTCATGACATCAATTGGTTCAAGAGCCAAGTGGATTAGTGAAGATTAGAGAAAGTTATGACAATAAAGAGTGTAACAAAGTTAGTCTTGAACATGGTTAGATTTCATGAGTCCTAATAAGTTATGTGATGAATATGAATATGTTTAGGACCTTGAAACATCCAAGAACATGTTGGGAAGTGATTGACATAAAGGCTTCATGGTTGGAAAGCTAGGGAGAAAATGCTAAAGATCAAGAGGAAAGCTTAAGTGCAAGGTAGTGAACTTACTTTTTTATGTGCTTGATGTGGTATGCTTATGTGTTGAGATGTATATGATATTTGAATAATGTTGTGACATGATAAATGATGTGTAAAGTATTGTGAATAACATAATTCCATGGCCATGCACTTTATGTACAAGTATATAGCATGATGGCATGTCACTAATCAAAGAAAGTTTAATGAAATTACATATCATGCATTAGCATCCATCTTGCATATTTAAGTGGTAATGTTTGCTACTGAGATTCCCTAGAATCTCACTCTCCCATAACCAACCAATTTAGGTCAAGCATGATGGATAATGTATGCATGGAGAAGAGCTAAAGCATGGAAGAAGAAAAGTGAGATATTTAAGATGTAAGCATATGCTATGTACTTTCCATGTATGTAAAAGCCATGTAAAGTATCTATTTATGTCATGAGATTGTATGAAACAATTATTTCATAACCCCATGATGTATATGAGTTCATAAAAGGAAAAAGAGATTATTTATGCATGCTAGAATAATTATTGAAAGTGAAAGAAAGGAATCTGAAATAGTAAAAACGTAGGTCCTGAAGCAGTTTTGTTGTGGCTTCAGTTTGACCTAGTAAATTATGGAATTAGTTCACAAAATTTCATGAACATGTAGCACACATCCAGAGATTTAAATTCATAGGTATAACTTGTCATTTGGATGTGTATATCAAGAGAAATGATTTTCCAAATTAAGGGACCAGAATCTGTTTCCAGGATTTTTGACCAAATGAACTGCAAAGTTTATCGAATAAATTGTACTAATTGGCTAATCATTTGGTCTGGAAATTATTTTTCCCTAAAATTTCAAGATGTTAGCTTCATGTAGTTTTTTCAACCACTGCATTTTGAGTTTTCTAGAATTAATTATGATTTTTTGAAATTCATTACGAAATCTAAAATGTCATATGAACAGTAACCCGAGAAAGAGTAAAATTTCAGATTTAGCTAATGAACTTTCAAGGTCTTATAAGTGGTTATAAATGCTACTGATTGATCTGTAATGCATATGAAAGTAAGGATGTTACATTTTGGTATCAGAGCGTAGGATTCTGGCTTAAGAAATGCTCTGAATAGATTATTTATAGATAGATATGATATTATTCCCAGACCCTAACCCTAAATAGTAAGTACTTTGTCAAGTTAGGGTATATTATGGGATAGTTAACATTACTGAATTAAGCAAATGTTACAGGAATAGATATGAGATTCCATAAGGTTAAGTCAGAGGCTTCAGTTAATAAGGGAAACCCCAGGCTAGTAGTAATATATGGATATGGTGTACATCCAGACTTTGATTATCCCTCAAACAATGAAGAGAGTTTAGATGAAAGTATAGGGGATCGATCTGGAAAGTCTACAGTAGATTATCCCATAGATGTTTCTGTAGACTCAAACCTGCAGTCTGGAGGTGATGTAGAGGTTCATCCTGAAGCCTTGTATACATCAGATGATATCGAGTCTAGTGACTCTATAAGGAATTGGAAGACACGCAGCAGAAATTAACTTAAAATTTTTTCATTCCCTGCCAGGATCTATCGTATGTGTTTAAGTCAAGTGGAAAGAAGTATTACCCTTAGTATTCAGTCGTGACTTTCTCAGCTTCTGGTTGCGATGTCCATAGCTTCTCTCTGAGGCTCGTGATCTCTTTTTGATCACAAGAAGTCGACGACTCATGTCGGCTTCCTCTACTGGTATCCACACAAACAGCGTTCCAACCACGAACGACGTGCTAGCACCTCCTATCCCTCCAGGGCTTACTTAAGAATTTGTCCTCTCCATCTCTATTTCGGTAGATTCTTATCTACAAACCTTTTGTGGATTCCCGTTCACCCTTTTTTCTGTCCTAACTGTAGCTCCTAAGTATCAGATATATAGGATACTATGCGTATTCCCACATACTTGATTTTGGAATTAATCTTATATTAATTCTGAAATTAATACAATATCATATATTGTATAATTTGATAAGAAACTAATTAAATAAATAGTGTTTGTATTAAATCCGTCCCACAGATTTAATTCACCCATATATTTAATTTAAAATAAAGATAAGACGGAATTACATTTGATTTATTCTCATAAATCAAATTTAAGATATCATATCAATTTGAATTTCAAATTCAAACGTGATAGAGATTTAATTGTATCCTTATAAATTAAATCTTGTAAATATCTCTTATATGAGATATCATATCAATTTGAATTTCAAATTTAAACGTGATAGAGATTTAATTTATCCTTATAAATTAAATCTCATATATCTCTTATATATAATGTATATATACGAATATAAATATAAATAAATATATACATCCACCCTGGATCATTCATTGAATCTGGACAAGTTTTAGATTCAATGAATCTGGACATCATAGCTCGTGTTGGGCTATTTTATGTGTGACCTTGTAGGCCTATATGAAGTTGGCAGTGGGCCATTTACTATACTGACTCACAAGTCGCAAACGGTCTCTAGCAAGACATCACGACTACTCAAATCATATGAGGATCGATGAACGATGTAATATTTTATACAACTATATCATGTCACTTTTGTCACACGATATTTTGGTCATGGATGAGGCATGGATAATGTCATCCTCCTATTCCTGACCGTTACTTTCTCGATCCCTGAGTAGTCTGACTATAGAAATGAAACTATATTTCCATTACAGTATGGCCATACATTTCTCAGACTCACTCATCGAGAGGCCTAATAATATCTCTCTACAAATGTGAGGGACAAATTCCATCTTGACCATTCATATTCCTCCACACGGAAAACCACTAAGCCCCGAACATAGTCTTTATGATCACTCGGTCAAAAGTGACTTTTGACTAGGTCAAAGCTGAGCGTTTGTCATGTAGGAATCCATGATGATCTCAGGTCAAAGGGCATAGTGACATGGTTTTTCTATGAGAGAAGCTTATGACTTAACCCATGCAGCTCTCTCATAGCAGGTCGGTCCAACACCTTGTATTCTTACATGTGCCTATGACTTTGATTTATATCTCTATACATCTTCAAAATCATACTGGTCTTATTTCATCTCTGCTCCCACATAGATGACTGACCAGGGACGTTTAGGATAAGATTATGAGTTATCCAAGGATGGTCATCACAGTAAACATGCAAATAATATGATAACACAATTAATAAATTTATAAATCAACAATATTCATAAGACAATGATTGCCCCTAGGGCATACTTTCCAATAGACTCTACATAGTATGAGGATTGTTAGAGAGGCCTCTAACCCTGATATAAGCTCTATTCCTCTAATGAGAGGACATATTACGCCGTGGAAGCTGAGTACTGGATTAAGGGTAACCAGATAGCATTCCTCCTCCACCAGAGTTTGAGGATAGAATTGTTATGAGTAATAGATCATGGTCCCCTAATTCAGATATCCAGTCAAAGTTTATAATAGTTTTTGTCCATTCCTAAAGTCCAGGAATATGTGACTTTATAGAGAAAGATTAGTGGAATGTTCCTAGTCCTAGTCAACCCCTATTTTCTTTGTTAAAGACAGTTAGTGTTGGCCATATTGGCCTAAAGAAAGCTACAGAGAGTGACTTACTCAGTCCAGATCAAGGGATGGACAGAAGTAGAGATTAAGAATAGACAGTTTACACGCAATTCCTCAATACCGTAGCATGGATGATAAACATATATCCAGTAAAGGGCATTAACCTAATATACTCCAGAGGACATGAATTAGTCTTAATTGAGTATGAAAATACTGATCTCACTGAGGATTATTAGTTAGAGGTTTAGTACAAAGGGCAGGCAAGCTAAATAGTATAAAGCACTAAGATACAGAAGATCAGTTTATGAAGAGGTTTAGAAGTAGATACTCCATATGATCATCAGGAGTTGATCTACATGATGAAACACATTGTGCAGCTAGTCTCTGTTGAATAGAATGATGAGAAGTTAGAATGAGACTTGCCTAAGAATGATCTAATACATGGCTTGAGGATAAAGACGTGATGATTAATAGATAGAAGGTTAATGTTCCTAGAACAGAGGGATTCCATCATGAAGAGATAGTAATCTAACGCTCAGTACTAGAGAACATAAATAGTAATGCTAGGTGATGGATGAGATCCAAGTGACTTAAATTAGTCAAGATCTAAAGATAAACTAGAAAGGAACCACAGTCTAGTCCAGAGTAAACTAAGACAGACAATAGAAAGAGTTAAGAGATATAGAAGTTACTCCACACAAGATGGAGAATGATCCGCTCACTTGAGAAGCTTTTCTTGAAAAGTTTAAAAGAAATGTTCCTCTCATTTAGAGAGAGAGGTGAGCGTGAGGCTAAGGGTTAGAGCTAAGGAAAGAGAACTCTTTTGATGGATACTTAACTGAGTTCATTCACATGAATCTTAAGGCTTAGTAAGAGATACTTTCTCGCATGTTAGTAACCCAGGAGAATAAAGGAAAACTTAAAAGTTCACATGGCATAGAGATATGAGCGACCTTTCCTCAGTTAGCTAAAAGGAAATAGCTGATTTAGTTATAGATTACTGTGAGGCCAAGGTCTTGTAAGTGATTCTAAATACTACTGATTGGTCCCTAATACATATGAAAGTAAGGATGTTACATTGATAATTTTTGGGGAATTATCTGTGGAGTTAACAACTGTGTGAAAGTGACTAACCTTGTAACTTTGTCCGTTGGTTTAGGTCTTCCAGAGATGAGAATACAGTACAATGGAATCGCAGTAGATTTTGGAGGATTGTAGTTAGATACTAGTATGGCTCACAGGATCACATTTAGATCCTGAAAGGCTTATGGTTGATCGCAGTAGATCCCGAGGGTTGCAGTAGACCAAGCCTAGAGCAAGAAAGTAATGAGCCATAAGTACAGTATTTCTTTAGAAGGATGAATACTAAGGAAAAGTTAAGGTATAGAAGCTTCAAAAGTTGATTAACTAATAACAGAGAGAGTACCCATGATGCTAGTTTTATAGCCTTATTACTATTAGGGACTGAACTCAGAATCTTTGTACACGTAACAGGAACTAAATGATCAAAGTTAAAGTAGTTAACCCTGAGTACCAAGAATTTACTCATAAGATATGAGAAAGGGTTAAATGAGAATAAAGAGATCCTTAAGATAAGATTATAAAGAATAAGAATGAAAGGTAAATAGATCCTCCAGATGAGGATAAAGAGATTAGAAGGCCAGATAGACCCAAGAGAGATAGTATAAGATGGGTCTAAGATAGTAAAGTACCAGGGTTAGAGCATATGAGCATCAGTGCTTCAGATTTTTGTCTGCACATTTCAGTTAAGCGTGCTTAGGTAAGGGTAGTCCAATGATGGGTGACCCCCTGGGAAATGATAGAAAAAGGTGTAAACGCTATAGGAATTGTCATATATGCACAAAGCTATGTGAAATGATAGAAAGATCTATGAAAAGCTAGAAAGGGTTATGAATAATAAGAGACTAGAACCCTTATGTCAAGTTCAAATGAAATGGATTTGAAATATAGACTATGATATAGCCATATTTGGCCAGATACACCATTTTATGTCATGAAAGAGATGAAATGAGATATGTTATGAAAAGTATGTAATGAGTTATGTTATGAGAGATATGTTAAGAAGTACAATATGAAGTGGCTTTATAGCTAGCCCTATAAACAGATAGAGAGGCTTCCTTTTTGTAAGGCATAAGATGTTTGAATGATAAGTTACAGGTGACAGAGCAAATGAGAGCTTTCACTCCTTGCATAAAATGCCAAGCATTATGTTATATTATGTTATGTTTGTAAAATATGTTAAAGTTCTGAATGTTAGAGCAGTACAAGCTCTATGTGATAGAGCTGTGCAAGCTTCGAGTGTTAGAGCTGTACATAAAGGAATGCTTAAGCTATGATGTTAGAGCTTTGCATTCATGAGTAGGTATATGGTCCTGCAGCATGCTGGCCAGGCATTATGCATGTTAGAGTATGTGCTCCTGTTTAGCAGAAGAGCAATGAAAGAAAGAATAATGATATAAGTCCTCTCTCTGTATTATGATGAGTTATTAAAGATGATAAGAAATATAATGGTATGAAAATGAGAGTTAAAGTGTACAGATATTCAGAGAATTCCGCTAGATACTCAGATGAGAAAGAATTGATTGCACTAAAAAGTATGATGAGTTGTTAATAGAAACTCCAGAATATAGTAGTATTCCAAGGAGTTTGATATGAAAGAAATGGACACTACTCACAAGTCTAGTATGGTGAGAAGTCCATATGCAGATAGATGTATAGCAAGTAAGTAAGTAATAGAATGAACTAGATTTCAACTCTGATTGAGCTGATTCATGACAGAAGAATGATAATAGTAAAGATATAAAGATCTGCGGACATGAAAGGGACTCCGCTAAGATGTTAAAATACAAAATAAGAGGTAAATACCCGAATCCTTAGTCATAAAAGGGTAAGCATACCTATTCATGATGGTTGACTAAGGTGTTGAGTAAATTTCGAGGACGAAATTTATTTTAAGGGGGTAGAAATGTAATATCCTAATTTCTCCCTATCCGTATAGTACTGATAGTGGAAAGAGGTTTGAAAAGGATTATGTCAAAGATCAGAAGAAAATATAAAGGTTAGATGGGTCTTGAAGAAAGAGAAGGACTAAAACAAAAATTAGAAAAGGTTAAAGGCCAAAAGTTAAAGTAGAAACAAGATCTTGGCCAAAAGTGGTAATTTCTAAAAGTTAAGGGACTTAAATGTAATTAAGTGAAAAGTTCAAGGGAAAAATTATAATTATAGAAAGATCAGCCCGAAAAGTGTTAGAACTGCCCAGAAGTTTTTAAGTCCCATATTCCATCAGTAAATAGAGGAAATGACGCTGGTTAATCTGGCATGATACAGAAATTTTATTAGGGCTCCAGACAGTAGAAAATTATCTGATAGTCTAAAAGTTATCTGAATTTTTATCAAATTTTATGGACATCATATATAAGTGAGGGAATTACATGAAAGTGTGCCCTATAGTGTCAGATGTTATGAATCTGACAGAACTCCAGAAGAAGTCCTGTATAAAAAGTTATTCCTATAACAGTGAATTTTGACGGGAGTTTGATAACACCTGTGATCCGATAATAGAACTTATCGGTATGTGAGCCTAGATAGAATGAGATCAAATGACCTTATATATAGGCCCATGATGATGCCAAGAAGGGCCCAAAATCCAGGGTACCAGTTCATCAGTAGAAGGTGCCAGTGTCTAGAAAAGGTGCAAAATTATGAAAATGCCCCTGGATGCCCATATTGCACTAGTGATGGATGGAGGGAATTTTGGACATTTTGGATAGGCCAAACATGTGGCATATAGAATCAATATGATTATTTAGAGCCAGCATATGCTCTGAGGCAGGGAAAGAGGAGTAAAATGACGATTATGCCATTAGGGTCAATATAGTGTAAGAAAGGACACCAAGCATATTTTGGTCATTTCCCAAGGAATGGGTGCCAGATAAATACTCAGTATAACCATTTCAATGGTATGACAAGCCTAGACATTGATTTCTAGGATAGAATACATATCCTGGTATATTATAAAAAATTAGGAACAGAAAACAGTCCGATTGCTATGAAACTGCTCCGATCGGTACCGGATTGGACTAAAATTTTTTTAGAAGCTTCCTAGCATGGTAAGCACACCACATACCCCTATGATCTGTCCCATGAGCTGTCCCACATGATTTCATAATTATTATTTTTAGAAAAAGTTAAATACAAGATTAAATATGGGCCTTTAGATCAAATAGTAACCAAATCAATCTTAGCCATTCATTTTTCATGGATTTTGGCTAAAAATATCCCCTCATTCTGCCCAAAACCATGGCCTTGTGATACCTTGGGGAAAATCTTGCAAAATGAAAACTCAAGCCAAGACAAAGAAGATTCAAGGTTCCAAAGTTTAAACAAGCTAGAGATTAAAGGTAAGCAATCTATCCTAGCTTATTTTCCTTTGATTTGGGAGCTTGAACTTAGGGTTTTCATGGGGAAAATTTGAGTTTTCTCTAAGGGGAGGTGCTTTCCAAAGACCTTAGATGAAAGGGAAAAGAAGAAATTAAAGTTGGAAACATATGATAGAAGCTTAAACAAGCAAGTTAAGAGATTGGTTGTCAAATCAAGTTGATATTCTTAACTTTGCCATAATGTGTCATGTTCGGTATGCACTGTTCATGAGGGAAGGAAATGGAATTTCAATGATTTAATGCTTCCATTGAGTTTATATGATGATTTTGTGTAGGGTTGGAAAGGTTTTGAACATTGGAAACATTAAAATCTCAAGGTTATAGTCTTTGAGATTCCTTACAGTTACTATTCACTCGCATGAGCAGTGATTGGAATTTCATGATTTTGATGTTCCAATGGTTTTAAAATCAAAAGTTGTGTGGGTTAAAGTGGAGAAACAAGTATGGAAAACATTAGAATCAAAATGAGGATTTTTGAAAGAATTGTATGCTTATGTTCAGTTCTGTACAGTAGGCCATGAAGGAACTAGAATTTCATAATTCTAGCTCATAAATGGATTCAAAAGATGAAATTGTGTAGGGTAAAGCCAAGACATCATTTGATTCAAGAGTCAAGTGGATTAGTGAAGATTAGAGAAAGTTATGACAATAAAGAGTGTAACAAAGTTAGTCTTGAACATGGTTAGATTTCATGAGTCCTAATGAGTTATGTGATGAATATGAATGTGTTTGGGACCTTGAAACATCAAAGAACATGTTGGGAAGTGATTGACATAAAGGCTTCATGGTTGGAAAGCTAGGGAGAAAATGCTAAAGATCAAGAGGAAAGCTTAAGTGCAAGGTAGTGAACTTACTTCTTTATATGCTTGATGTGGTATGCTTATGTGTTGAAATGTATATGATATTTGAATGATGTTGTGACATGATAAATGATGTTGAAAGTATTGTGAATAGCATGTTTCCATGGCCATGAACTTTATTTACAAGTATATACCATAATGGCATGTCACTAATCAAAGAAAGTTTAATGAAATTATATATCATGCATTAGCATTCATCTTACATATTTAATGTAAGGAATTGGAAGACATGCAGCAGAAACTAACTTAAAAATTTTTTCATTCTCTGCCAGGATCTACCGTATGTGCTTAAGTCAAGTGGAAAGAAGTATTACCCTCAGTATTTAGTCACGACTTTCTTAGCTTCTGGTTACGAGGTCCACAGCTTCTCTCTGCGGCTCGTGATCTCCTTTTGATCGAAAGAAGTTGACGACTCAGGTCAGCTTCCTCTACTGGTATCCACACGAACAGTATTCCAACCACGAACAACATGCTAGCGCCTCCTGTCCCTCTAGGGCTTACTCAAGAATTCGTCCTCCCAGTCTCTATTTCTGTAGTTTCTTATCTGTAAACCTTTTGCGGATTATCGTTCACCCTTTTTTTCTGTCCCAACGGTAGCTCCTAAATATCAGATATATAGGATGTTATACGTGTTCCCACAGACTTGGATTTTTGGAATTAATCTTATATTAATTCTAAAATTAATACAATATCATATATTGTATAATTTGATAAGAAACTAATTAAATAAATATTGTTTGTATTAAATCTGTCCCACATATTTAATTCACCCATTTATTTAATTTAAAATAAAGATAAGATGGAATTACATTTGATTTATTCTCATAAATCAAATTTAAGATATCATATCAATTTGAATTTCAAATTCAAACGTGATAGAGATTTAATTTATCCTTATAAATTAAATCTTATAAATATCTCTTATTTATAATATATATATATACGAATATAAATATAAATAAATATATACATCCACCATAGATCATTCATTGAGTCTGGACATGTCTTAGATTCAATGAATCTAGACATTGTAGCTCATGTTGGGCTATTGTGTGTGTGACCCTGTAGGCCTATATGAAGTTGGTAGTGGGCCATTTATTATACTGACTCACAAGTCGCAAGCGGTCTCTAGCATGACATCACGACTACCCAAATCATATGAGGATCGATGAACGATGTAACCTTTTATATAACTATATCATGTCCCTTTTGTCACACGATATTTTGGTCATGGATGAGGAATAGAGGATGTTATCCTCCTATTCCTGACCGTTACTTTCTCAATCCCTGAGTAGTCTAACTATAGAAATGGAACTAACTTTCCATTACAGTATGACCATACATTTCTCAGACTCACTCATCGAGGGGCCCAGTAATATCTCTCTATGAATGTGAGGGACAAATTCCATCTTGACCATTCACATTCCTCTGCACAGAAAACCACTAAGCCCGAACATAGTCTTTATGATCACTCAGTCAAAAGTGACTTTTGACTAGGTCAAAGCTGAGCATTTGTCATGTAGGAATCCATGATAATCTCAGGTCAAAGGGCATAGTGACATGGTTTGTATATGAGAGAAGCTTATGACGTAACCTATGCAGCTGTCTCATAGCGGGTCGGTCCAACACCATGTACTCTTACATATGCCTATGACTTTGATTTATATCTCTATACATCTTCAAAGTCATATTGGTCTTATTTCATCTCTGCTCCCGTATAGATGACCGACCAGGGACATTTAGGATAAGATCATGAATTATCCAAGGATGGTCATCACAGTAAACATGCAAATAATATGATAACACAATTAATAAATTCATAAATCAATAATGTTTATAAGACAATGATTGGCCCCTAGGGAACGATTTCCAACAACCTCCCACTTGCACTAGGTACAATAATTAATTTGACTAATTTCCATTGGCCTAACATGACGCTCATGCTTTGCCTGCACAAGTGGCTTTGTTAGAGGATCAGCAACATTATCTTCTCGTGCTACTTTGCATATTTTTATATCACCTCTATCGTTGATTTCTCTGATGAGATGAAATCGCCTTAGTATATGCTTGGTCCTTTGATGTCACCTAGGCTCTTTGGCCTGTGCAATGGTACCGCTATTATCATAGAGCAAAGTTATTGGTTATGAGATGGTAGGTATCACCCCTAGTTCTGTGATGAACTTCCTGATCCAAACGGCTTCCTTAGCTGCATCAGATGCTGCTATATACTCAGCTTCCATTGTAGAATCTGTTACAGTGCCTGCTTAGAGCTCTTCCAGCTTACTGCTCCATTATTGAGGAGGAATATATATTCAGACTATGATTTTTGGTCATCCTGGTCAGTTTGGAAACTTGCATCTGTGTAACCAGTTACACAGAGTTCGTCATTCAATCCACCATAGACCAAGAATAGGTCCTTAGTCCTACTTAAGTACTTAAGGAAATTCTTAACAACAGTCCAATGGCCCTCACCAGGGTCCTGTTGATATTTGCTAGTCATACTTAAGGCAAACGAGACATCCGGTCGAGTACATAACATGGCATACATGATAGATCCTATGGCCGAGGCATATGGAACTTTACTCATGCGACCTCGTTGATCAGATGTACTAGGACACAGATCTTTGCTGAGGTGACTACCATGAGACATGGGTATGAAACCCCTCTTTGATTCATGCATACTAAACCTATACAGTATTTTGTCTATGTATGTACTCTAACTGAGTCCTAGAAGTCTTTTAGAACTATCTCTATAGATCATGATTCCCAATAAGTCTTTCATCGACCTCGCTGATCAGATGTACTAGGATGTACGTGGCTTCACCCAAGTATTTCATCGAGAAAGACTTTCCTAACCAAGACTTGACAATATGCAAGGTAAGAATGTCATTCCCAATAAGTAGGATGTCATCGACATAGAGTACCAAAAACACAACTGTGCTCCCACTAAACTTCTTGTACACACAAGGTTCATCAATATTTTGATGAAATCCAAACTCTTTGACTACTTCATCAAAATGATGATTCCAACTCCGAGAGGCTTGCTTCAGTCCATAAATGGACCTTTGAAGCTTGCACACTTTACCAGAGTCCTCAGAACGCACAAACCCTTCAGGTTGTGTCATGTACACATCCTCAAGGAGCTTTCCATTATAGAAGGTTGTCTTGACGTCCATCTGCCATATTTCATAGCCATAATATGCTCTATGGCAAAGAGGATTCTGATTGATTTGGCCATTGCAACTGGGGAAAAGGTCTCATCATAGTCCACACCATGAGTTTGAGTAAATCCTTTTGCAACCAGTCGTGCCTTGAAGACATTTACATTGCCATCCATGTCAGTTTTCTCCTTAAAAACCCACTTGCACCTGACAGTTTTTACACCTTCAGGCGGGTCGACTAAGGTCCAAACCTTATTGTCGTACATGGATTGCATCTCAGACTTCATGGCATTAAGCCATTTTTCATAGTCTCACTATAGCTTCTCGATAGGTAGTCAGCTCATTATGCTCAATGAGCAACACATCACGATTATCAAAAATCAGAAATCCATATCTCTGAGGTTGAAGTCGTGTCCTATTTGATTTCTATGGACCTTGCATGACTTGAGGAGTCTCAACAACTTGTTGTGAGTCTTCTCTGTTTTCCATTTGCGGTTCTGTGGTGTCTTGTGGCTCTTCAACTTCTTCGAGGTGTACCTTACTCCCACTGGTTCTTTTAGAGATAAATTATCATTCGAGAAAGATACCATTTCTGACAACAAACACTTTGTTATTAGCAGAGTTGTAGACGTAATATCCCTTGGTTTCCTTAGGATATCCCACAAAAAGGCACCTGAAGGATTTGGGCACTAATTTGTCTGAGGCTTGTTGCTTAACATAGACCTCGCATCCACAAATCTTGAGGAAAGACAAACTAGGCGTCCTCCTAGTCCATATCTCATACAGAGTCTTTTCAATTGCCTTAGATGGAACATGATTGAGTGTGAACACAGCTGTCTCTAGGGCATGGCAAAAGATCTGTTAGACTCATCATGGATCAAACCATATCTAATAGTGTTCAATTCCTCCGTTTAGAAATGCCATTCCATTGTGGTGTCCCTAGAGGAGTCAATTGTGAGACTATCCCACAACTCCTAAGATGATCTATGAACTCTTACCTCAAATATTCACCACCCCGATCAGATCGAAGGGCTTTAATTATTTTGCCAAGCTAGTTTTGTACTTCATTTTGAAATATTTTGAACTTTTTAAAAGATTCAGATTTATGTTTCATCAGATAGATATACCCATATCTGCTAAAATCATCTATGAATGTTATGAAGTATGAATAACCTCCTCTAGCTTTTGTGTTTATCAGTCCACACACATCTATATATATGAGGCCCAATAAATTAGTGGCCCTCTCATTGTGCCTAGTGAAAGGTGACTTTGTCAGCTTTCCTAATAAGCAAGACTCGCAAGTGTCATATGATTCAAAATCAAATGAGTTTAGAAATCCATCTTGATGGAGTTTGGAAATGCGTTTCTCATTTATGTGGCCCAGACGACAGTGCCAGAGGTATGTGGGATTCAAATTGTTTGGTTTGACCCTTTTGGTGGTTATGTTATAGATATTTCCATGATTAGGTTGTTCCAAATTTAATATATAATGATCAACATGCAAATCACCATGAGTATAGAAAACATCATTACGATAGAACATCTACTATTCCTAGTAATGGAAGTGAAACCTTCCTTATCCAAATAAGAAAGTGAAACAATGTTACTACTTAAAGCAGGAACATAATAGCAATTGTTCAAAACTAACAAAAGCCCAGTGGGCAGAACTAATTCATAAGTGCCTACAGCTAACGTAGCAACCCTTGCTCTGTTTCCAACTCGTAGGTCAACCTCACCTTTTTTCAGCTTCCTACTGTCCTTTAGTCCCTGCACATTTGTACAAATATGAGAATCACATGCAATATCTAATACCCATGAGGTGGAAGTAGAAAGATGAATGTCTATAACATAAATACCTGAAGCGATAGCCCTGCTATCCTTCTTGTTCTTTTTCAAATCTTCAAGGTAGAGTTTGCAATTCCTCTTCTAATGACCAGGTTCATTGCAGAAGAAGTAGACTCCTTCCTTCAGAGGCTTTGCCTTCTTTGGTGCAAGCTTGGTTTCAGGCTTGCCTGACTGTTTGGTCTTACTTGATGAGCCATGACCCTTCCCCTTGCCTTTGCCTTTCTTTTTCATACCCTTTTCCTTTCTAAACAATTAAAATAGTATTGGGCTTCTTCTTAAGACTTGGCTCAGCAGTTTTAAGCATCCCATGCAGTTCAGAAATAGATTTCTCCATGTTGTTCATGCTGTAGTTCATGACAAACTGGTCATAACTTTCTAGGAGTGAGTTCAAGATCAAATCCATAGCTAACTCCTAGCTCATAGGAAATCCAAGCCTCTCAAGGAGATCAATATACCTTTTTATCTTTAAGACATGAGTACTGACTGATGCACCTTCAACTATCTTGTAGGAATGTAAGGCCTT
Organism: Leucaena leucocephala; assembly: GCA_037074615.1. Taxonomy (NCBI): domain Eukaryota; kingdom Viridiplantae; phylum Streptophyta; class Magnoliopsida; order Fabales; family Fabaceae; genus Leucaena; species Leucaena leucocephala. Next base: position 16,271,501 of record CM073515.1, on the reverse strand, counting down.
AGTGGTCTCATACCTTTCTTGCCTTGCCTGTTGCTAGAACATTTCCTTGAGATGCACAATCATCTCATAAGCCTCCATGTGTTCGAGATCTCTTTGGAGCTCCGGAACCATGGTGGCTAGCATTAAGCATCCCATATCGACAGAGTCTTCCTTATGTTTCGTGTAAGCATCTCTCTGAGCTCTAGGAGCATTGGCCACTGGCTCCTCAAGAATGGGTTGATCTAGGACATGCGCCTTTCTTTCCTACTTGAGAACAATTCTCAAGTTCCTAAACCAGTCAAGAAAGTTTCTCCTATTGAGTTTGTCCTTATCAAGGATAGATCGCAGCGATAATGTAGCAGTATTACTAGTCGTCATGATTCTACAATTAAAATATGCAATTTAATTAGCAATCTCCCACTAAATAAACAACCCTCAATGCTCTAATTAGTGGGCTAAGATCCATATTTGGCTCAAACTTAAGTCCGCTTTGGCAGGACGCTTAAATTAAGTTATTTAGGTAGGTAACACCTTTACCAATTACATCAAATATAACACTTAGATGTTCATGGGATCTTATCATCATATGATCTATCATGTTTTTAATCCCATCTAATGCCTTGAGACCCAAAACTGTTTTGTTAATATCAATTAAGTCAAACAATAATAAACATGTCAGAGTAGCACCATTACTCTTTCTTATCTCCCTAAGATAACTCAAAAGCACCCACTTTGGTGGAGTCTACAATTGAGCGATTGAGGTTTTGACAAGCGTTCATAAATTGACGGCATTATGACTTAAGATTTCATTTAGAGGGCTTAATTTAACTATCTGGTTTATAAGAATGCATGCTTCTCAGTTTGTATCTCATACAATTAATATGCATGTTTTTGATATAATCATAAGATGCATAATTTAAACGTGATACAATATGGCTCACCTATCCTAAGTCCCCTCAAGCCAATGAGAGGAGCTCTCTAGTAAGAAGAGGAAAATTACATATAGAAACCTCTGTTAACATTCGAGTGGAGTGAGATGAGAAGAGAAGGTATATTGAGAGTATATATAGGAAGGCACGACACACAGGCCATATTTAAAAATTACAACACTTGCAATCTAGAGTCATATTGTTCACCATACCCAAGCATTCAAGAATCAACATTCAGATTTAATTGAAGGGCAATTAATGTTTCAAAACTAAAACATTCACAAAACAATATATGTTACGGTTATGTTGCACCACGAACAGGTAGCTACGGTGGTCCCGCTAGCCGGTTGGCGAGCGGGGTCTAGGGGAAGCGCCCTGGGAAATTTTTTTTTGTTTCATAAATAATCACGAATCTGAATTCGGTTTTTTAGACCCCATCTATGTTAATTGATCAAATCAAAATGTATCACCGCCTATTTCAATTCCCTTTTAGATTCCTTTTATGTCATACATAACACTGATCCCTTATATGTCACACATAAAACGCATATTATATGATCGACTATGACTAACATATATCATATAAATCAACAATCAAGCCTAACTTAAACACAAAATGGCATGGGTCTGATACCACTGTAAGGAATTGGAAGACACGCAGCGAAAATTAACTTAAAAATTTTTCCATTCCTTGTCAGGATCTACTGTATGTGTTTAAGTGAAGTGGGAAGAAGCATTACCCTCAGTGTTCCTCAACGACTTCCACAGCTTCTGGTCACGACGTTCATAGCTTCTCTCGGCGCCTCGTGCTCCCTTTTCAATCGCAAGAAGTCGACGACTCAGGTCGGCTTTCTCTACTGGTATCCACACGAACAGCGTTCCAACCACGAATGACGTGCTAGCGTCTCCTGTCCCTCTAGGGCTTTCTCAAGAATTCATCCTCTCCGTCTCTATTTCGGCAGTTTCTTATCTGCAAACCTTTTGCAAATTCCCCTTCGGCCTTTTTGTGTTCTATATGTCTCAAAATGTAGCTCCTAAAATCAAATATATAGGATGCTATGCATTTTTCTCTACCGAATTGGATTTTGGAGTTAATCTTATATTAATTCCAAAATTAATACAATATCATATATATTGTATAATTTGATATGAAACTAATTAAATAAATAATATTTATATTAAATCCGTCCCACAAATTTAATTCACCTATTTATTTAACTAAAATAAAGATAAGACATAACTATATTTGATTTATTATCATAAATCAAATTTGAGATATCATATCAATTTAAATTTCAAATTCAAACGTGATAGAGATTTAATTTATCCTTATAAATTAAATCACATATATCTCATATATATAATGTATATATACGAATATAAATATAAATAAATATATACATCCACCATGGATCATTCATTTGAATCTGGACAAGTCTTAGATTCAATGAATCTGGACATCATAGCTCATGTTGGGCTATGTTGTGTGCGACCCTATAGGCCCATATGAAGTTAGCAGTGGGCCATTTGCTATACTGGCCCACAAGTCGCAAGCGGTCTTTAGCAAGATATAACAACTACACAAATCATATGAGGATCGTTAAACGATGTAACCTTTTACACAACCATATCATGTCCCTTCTATCACGTGATATTTTGGTCATGGATGAGGCATGGATAATGTCATCCTCCTATTCTTGACCGTTACTTTCTTGATCCCTGAGTAGTCTGACTATAGAAATGAAACTATATTTCCATTACAGTATGGCCATACATTTCTCAGACTCACTCATCGAGGGGCCTAATCATATCTCTCTACGAATGTGAGGGACAAATTCCATCTTGACCATTCACATTCCTCCGCATGAAAAACCACTAAGCCCAAACATAGTCTTTATGATCACTCGGTCAAAAGTGACTTTTGACTAGGTCAAAGTTGAGCATTTGTCATGTACTCTTACATGTGCCTATGACTTTGATTTATATCTCTATACATCTTCAAAGTCATACTGGTCCTATTTCATCTCTGCTCCCGCATAAATGACCGACTAGGGACATTTAGGATAAGATCATGAATTATCCAAGGATGGTCATCACAGTAAACATGCAAATAATATGATAACACAGTTAATAAATTCATAAATCAATAATATTCATAAGACAATGATTGGCCCCTAGGGCACAATTTCCAATAATTCAATCTCTATAGCTTTCTTGACACTGATATAGTCAACATTATCTTCCTTTGACAAAGAAGTTTAAGGTTGAGTTGGACTAGAAACATCTCACTGATGTTTATCTATAAGGTCATATATTCCTGGACTACGAGAATAAGAAGTCTCTGGTAAAAGAGTAACATTATCTGATCTACCTGTAATCTTATACTAGTACTCAGCTTCCTCAACCGTAATATGTCCTCCAAGCGAAGGAATAGAGCTTATGTTAGGGTTAGAGGGCACTCCAACAAACTCATACTACATAGAGTTATTAGACTTAACATCATCTGGTACATACACTACTTTAGGCTAAATCTCTATATAATCTCAAGACTGCATGTTTGAATCTCTAGAAATATATGTGGGATATACTATTGTAGACTTTTCTAACTGTCCTCTATACTATCATTTGAACTCTCTTCATTGTCTGAATATCATATTCTACTTTTTAGGCCTAGTAGTCTAGTATGTAGCTTGAAAGATGTAAGCTACTAAGCCCTAATGAGTAGAAGTCCTAGAAGTATACAGATAATATTTAGGGACTAAACTGTAAGTAAGTGAAAGTTCAGGGACTAAATTGTAAATAGTGAAAATACCTGGGGAATAATGGTTATTTTGGAAAAGAAATGGACTAAAGTGAAAGTCCAAAAGTTTCATAGTGCACAAATGAAAGCAAACACAAGTTGTTTAGGTGTAATTATGAAAAGTTGAGGGACTAAAGTGTAATTTCTAAAAAGTTTAAGGGGAAAATGGTAATTATAGAAAATTTAGCTTAAAGTGGCTAGAACTACCTGGTAGCATTTCAATCCCAAATTTCATCAATAGATAGAGAAAATTATGCTGGTTAATCTAACTTGATACAGAAATTTTATTGGAGTTCCAAATAACTAATATTTATCTTATAGTCTAAAAAGTTATAAATGAAAAGTTATTGGACATCATATATAAATGAAAAGTTATAAGAAGGTGCGTCCTGTTAATCCAGTAAAGCCAGAGGTTAGGGAACTGATGGAACCCCGAAAGGAGTTCTGTAGCAAAAGTTATTCACATTTTAGTGAATTTTGATATGAGTTTGTGGACACATTATATATGATTACGAAACTTAAGCAGTAAGCTGGGACTAAATGAGCCCAGATGACATCATATGAGGCCCATGATATAAGTCCATCAGTTGAAGTAGCTATTGTCCAGAAATATTCAAAATGTGTGCAAAATGTTGAAAATACCCATATATTATAAAAATGATTAAAACATGAGCGAAGAGCATTTTAGTCATTTTACCCATGTCAAAGGTCAAAGAGAAATATAGGAATAATTGATAAGGGTCAGGAATTATTCTGTTGAAATATGAAAAGACAATAATGCCCTTAAAATCATTAAAGCAAATAAAGAGGAACCAAGGGCATTTTAGTAATTTACCAAGGGAAGTTTCTTAGAAATTAAGCGGAATTAAAATAATGTTTTAGTGATTTTTAGTAAAGTATAATTACCCATTTAAGTTATAACTGGGAATTGATCATATAAAGCTTTCAATTTATTCGAAAGCCATAAGGTGGCATGAAAGGTGTCCTCATTGGACCCACTAAGATGCCACATGGAACTAATCTAAGGGAAGAAGAAAACTTAAGAGAAAGTTATGGACACATGGCATAATCTCACTATTCATTACTGGATAAGATTATGGAATTCTTTAGAAGTGATAAGTCAGTAGCTAAGGTGTTCCAAGGGCCCCACCATAAAGCCACCTAGCATGCAAGGTGTCCCTTAATGATGTCATCATGATGATGCAGGCGAAGCTTATTAAGGAAGCAAGCAATTTGAGCAGTTTATCATGATTCAATCTGGACCGTCTATTGCATTTCACTTCACCTATAAATACCCCACCCCTCCATTCCATGAACATCATAGAAAGAAGAGAAAGGAAGAGAGAGAGAGAAAGAAAAAGAGAAAGAGAGAGAAAAAAGGAAAAAGGAGGAGGCCTGACCGAGTTTGGAGCAATCTAAGGAGCTTAGGGACTTGGCAAGCTTAGGAATAAGGTAAGTAATTTATTTAGTCCCTGCTCTAATAAATTAGAGGACTATTCTTATGAATTTAATATTAAAATAGAGAAATGTCTCTCTTTTAATAAGGTTAGTAATAGATAGAAAGAAAATTAGGGGATTGTTAGGATAAGGGTATTACCTTAAGTCAAACCTAAATTAAATAGCGTTATACTGAATAGGGTAATAATGAACATATTATTATACTATGCATAGGCTCTGATCTATGTAAAGAAGGAACCTCAGAGCAAAAGCTAAGGACTAAGGAAAAGTTACCCGACAGGTAGTGAACTTATCCATTCTTGTATGCTTGATGTATATACTTGTGTGTTGATATGTTTATGATATGTGATGATGATGTGAGATATATATGTCATATCCCAAATTTTCTGATTTGATGTAGCTGTACAGTTTATCTACGATGGATATAGGATTCTTGGAATAAACTGTATCAGATTGAGAAAAGAAATGGAAGGATTAATAACTAAGGAAAGAATAGGGACCAAAACGCAAATTGAAAAGTTTGAAGACAAAAAGTTGAAGTAGAAATAAAAGGAGGGACCTAAATGTAATTAATGAAAAGTTCAGGGACTAAAGTGCAATTATTCAAATGTAAATATAGAAAATTTGAGCCAAACAGGCCAAAAATGCCCAGTATTATATTAGACACAAATTTTACCAGTAGATAGAGAAAAATATTCCGGTCAGCTTAACGCAACACAGAATTTTGATTTGGGTCCCGATTAATTGATATAAATTCCTGAAGTCAGAAGGGATTTTTATAGTATTTTTCAGATCTTAAAATCATATAAGACTTTATAGGAAATTCATATATTTAATATATGAATTTATAAAATTAATAGAATAGGAAAAGGAATCCTGTAGAAGGCATACCGGGTTTTTCAGTGAAATAAAATACCTGATAAATAGGATTGGGAAAGTTGTAAAGTGAATTGGGTCATAAAGGCAATATAGGCAATAAGCCCATAATAAAGCCCAAATGGTGCCATAATGAGCCATTAAGGTGACTGGACAATTATGTGGGCCAGAGACTATAGCACTCTAGGAAAAGTGCAAAATCATGAAAATGCCCCTGGATGCCCATACTATACCAGTAGTAGATGGAGGTCATTTTGGTCATTCTAGATAGGCCAAAAACGTGTCATATAGTATAAAGAGGATTATTTAGAGCCCATATACACCCTGAGGCAGTATAAAGAGGTGTGAAATGACGATTTTGCCTTTAGGGTTAGTACAGTGCAAGAAAGGCCACCAAGGGTATTTCGGTCATTTCCCAAGGGATGGATGGCATATAAATATTCAGTATATCATTGTTAATGGTATGATAAGCCTAGATATTGATTTTCAAGACAAAATACATATCCCAGTATATTATAAACAAATTCAGAACAGAAAATAGTGCGGTTTTCGTGAAACTGCTCTGATCGGTACCGGATTAGACTGAAATTTTGCTAGAAGCTTCCTTACACTATGAGCACGCCACATACCCCTCTTAGGTTTTCCATGAGTTGTCCCACATGATGTCATAATTATTCCTTTTAGAAAAAGTTAAGTCCAAGATTAAATGTGAGCCTTTAGATCAAATAGTAACCAAATCAATCTTGGCCATCCATTTCAACCCAAATTTCTCTATAAATACCCCCTATTCAGATCACTTCAGCATGTATGGTGAACCGTAGGGAAACTCTTGCAAAATTTTGATTCAACCAAGAAAGAAGTAACCAAAGTGAAGTAACAAGCAAGGTAATCATCTCCCTTGATCTTGAGCTTTGTTCTAGCAAGTTAGCTCATGGTTTTAAGGGGTTTTCATGCTATATTTACCTTACGGTTGATGCTGCAAGTGCTGCTCATATATGGTTAAAATATGAGTTTTATGTTATGGATAGTTTAGACAAGCTTAAACAAGCTTGGGAATTCAAGTATGTTTGGATTTAGGGTTTTGTGTTCTTGCTGGTACTGTACATCATACTGTTCATATGATGTAATTTCATGATTTTGATGCTTCCAATGAGTTTAAAATGGAAAATTGTGTGGGGATAAAGTAGGAGAACAAGTATTGAAAGCATTGGAATCAAAATGTGAATTTTTGTAAAAGGGGACCTTCAGTCCGGGTTGGTATTGTAGCAACTGAAGTGTTTTGATTTTGGAAATTCTGATTTCATATTTGGATTCTACATGAAAAATTATGTGGAAATGAACCATGAGAATTTATTTTGGAAAGATGGAAGTATGAAACATGAAGTAGAGAAAGAAAGGGAGTTAGTGAAAATCTAGTCTTGGTTTTGTGTTCAAGTTGAATTGTAACTTGATATTATTTTGTAATGGCTAGGTTTTGACATTTGTGAAGGAAGAAAATCATCCCAAGAAGGTCTTGACCAAGATAGCTAAGAGGTAGCAAGGATACCTAACTATAACTCATGTTTGTTTAATTGTTTTGCTTGCTTGTTGATTATGGTGTTTGGTTGAGCTTAAGCTTATCATGTTATGATGAAGTATGAATCATTGCAACTCCTTGCAAGTTATGTCATGACAATATGCATGTTAGAGTTTGCTTATGTACCATTATGAAGTAGCTCCCATCACATGATAACATGTTAAGCATACAATTATTCATGCATGATATTATAGTTTGTGTAACTTGCTATTGGGATTTCCATGAAATCTTATTCCTTCCACATGCATAACTATGTTTCAGGTGCTGGATCCTCTCAAGGGAAGAGAGTATATGTTGATGATTAAGTTTGTATAATAAGTTATATGACTCACATGACACTATGGGATGATATGCTAGCATGAATGGTGTATGTCTCTATAACTCTATTGTGAGGCCGTGGTGATGTGATGATAATTTTGATACGTAACTCAATGAGTTTTAGTCTTAAATTTTGCATGTGGGTAGCTAAGATACAGAGCTTTAAATGGAAACCAATAACACCTTAATTGGATAAGTAACCGAATTGTTATGATTTTCCAAAGTTGGAACTAAAATCTGGAATTGAGATAAAGTAAACAATTAGACTCAGTGATGTTCACGCAATGATTTTATATATCAAATGAACGAATTTTCTATGAAATTTGGGGATCACAAAGAGGACATCTAGATATTTAATTTCATAGGTAACATAGTTCATTTGGATAAGTAACCAAAGAGAAATGAACTTTTAAAGTTAAGGCAAAGAAACTAGAATTTCCATATTTTACCAAATAAACAGTGATTTTTAACCAATAAACTGATTTCGTGTGAACAAGAGAACCTCACTTTCATATTTTTCCCTCAAATATTTATGAAATATATTTCATTAAAAATTGGAACCACATTATTTTAATTTTGCTACAATTAATTATGAATTTTCAAAGTAGGGTACATGTTCTGAAATTACCAAATGAACAGTAAAAGTGAACAGTACCTGAGAGCAAATCTTTTGGAAATGAGTGTTTTCAAAGCAAATGATCATGAAATTGGTTCCAATCACTTCTAATGGAGTATAATTAAGGTTAAAAATAAGGATGTAACAATATGTGCTCTACCCTTTATGAGTTTATGGTCATGCATGATAGTGATAGGCATGGAGCATGATAGTACGCAAATGGAAGATAAAGAAAGATAAAGGAAACATGTTATGCACTTGTATTCATCTTGTATGCACTGAATAGTACCTTTTACTACTAATATTTCCACATAAATCTCACCCCTTCCATATCAATCCAATCACAGTAGGTCTTCTCAAGATGGAGGAGATGAAGTTGCATGAAGAGAAGTTAAGAATCATTTAGCATGTTTGATATGTGATTGATGTATGTATGTAATGTTGGTTGCTAGAGTTTGCCATTATGAACAATAGCTCACGGTGAGCTAGTGACCTTTGAACTGTAATGAAAAATAGTAAATTGTTGAATAAATGTATGATATTTTACTAGTAAAGTAGTAGAAATACCAATCTTCTATTTCATATATAGAATGTCTTATTTATATGTTTACACATGGATATATAATTTTTCAAAGTTGGGACCAAAATGCTAGAATCAGAGGAATGATGTTTGATTAACAGTGAACTTTGAGTATTGACTGACATTGACTTGGTCAATGCGTGGTCAACGAGTTAATTTTTCCTAAAAGAAGATTAAGTTAGCTTTATGTAGTGACTTGAACCACTTCATTTTGATTTTTCTAGATTTAGTTATGATTTTTCAAAGTTAGGTTACCTGTCTGGAATCTATATAGTGAATAGTACTCAATAGAGTAAAAATCCATATTGTATAATTTGACTTCAATGACCTTAAAAGTGGTTCCAGATGCTACCATTTAGCCCCTAAGACGTAAGAAAATAAGGATGTGACACTGAAGGAGGATCAAAATCAAGATATACATCATAAACCATGACTGGCTAGGGATTTCCCTTATTAACTGATGACTCTGACTTAACTTGATCAAATCTCATATCTACTCCTACAATACTAGTTTAAATAAGCATTGCTAATTGTCCTAACAAATATCCTAAGTTAACAGAGTACTTACTACTTATTGTCAGGGTTTGGCGACTATCGTATCTAATGCCATAAGTTTTTGATCTGATATTAAAATATAACATCCTTACTTTCGTATATCTTAGGGACTATTCAATAGCATTTATAACCACTTACATGACATTGGAAGTCTATTAGCTAAATCTAGATTTTTTTACTCTTCTCGAGTTAGTGTTCGTATCATATTTTAGATTTGATGACGAACTTTGAAAAATCATAATTAATTCTAGAAAAATTGAAATGATGTAGTTCAAAAATCTACATGAAGATAACATCTTGAAATTTAAGGAAAATAAGTTCCTGACTTAATATGTTCATTTGGTCAAAAATTCTAAAAATAGATTCTGGTCTTTGACTTTGGAAAGATTGTTCTCTTTATACAGACATTAAAATAAGGCGTACTTAGTGTCAAAATGAAGATTGACATGTTAAATAAATGACTATAAAATTTCATACATTTATTCTATCATTTACTATTTTTCATTACCTCATGAATATCACTGCTCAAACTGGTCATATGACATCATTACACATAATAATTCTTCATGTACATTTATACTATCCAATCCTTAACTTCTCTTCATGCTTCTTCATCCTCTTTCATAATTCATAAACATGTTGGGATTGGGATTACATGGATGGGGTGAGATTTATGGGAAAATCTTAGTAGTAAATGGTACTAAATAATGCATGCATTAATGAAAATACTTGTGCTTGCTTGTGAAAAGATTAACATTATGTAATGTGCATGCTTCCATGTAACATATGAAATAAAATTAGCCAAAGTAACCATAGAAATAGAGCTTCAATCATAAACATATATCAACACAATTCAACATAGCCGTAGAACAACTAAGCATAACATTAAATACATATAAGCTTAAGATAGTTTACTACCTCATATGATTGACTTCATTTACTTTTACTTTACCCTTTTATTCATACTTCTCCTAGATATGTGGCTGCCCTATTTTTAGTCTAAAATCAAATCCTAACATCACAATAACACCTATTCATTACAATCTAACTTCTCTTGAACATTGAGTTTTCTTAACTACAATAACTTTCCTTAATCTATACTAATTGACTTGGCCTTTGAATAAATTGATGTATTAATTTTATCCTACACAATTCCACCTTTTAAATCCATTTATGAGCTTCAAATCATAAAATTCTAGTAACTATGCACTATTATGGATAGCATTACAAAATATATATAATTCTTTCAAAAATTCTTATTTTGATTTCAATACCTCTAATACTTGTTTCTCTACTTTATCCCACATAATTTTTCATTTTAAAACTATTAGAAGTATCAAAATCATAAAATTCTAATTACTATCCATATGAGTGAATAGTGACAGAGAAGAATTATAAGAATTATAACTTTAAATTCTAATACTTTCAAGATTCAAAAGCTATATAATCCTACAAAAATCATCATATAAATTCAATGGAAGCATTAGATCATTAAAATTCCATCTCCTTCTATCATGAACAGTATAGACTGAAAGGTCTCCTTCTTGGCAAAGTCAAGAATATCAACTTGATTCAATAACTAATCATCTAACTAGCTTGTTTAAGCATCAATCACATAACATTAACTTTAATTTCTTCGTTCTCCTTCCATGTAGGGTTTTGGACAACATATTTACCCTAGAGAAAGCTCAGCTTTCTTCCATAGAAACCCCAAGTTAAAGCTCTTCAATTAAAGGAAAATAAGCTAGGATATATTGCTTAAATTCCTAGCTAGCTTGAACTTTGGACCTTAGAATTTTCTTTGTCTTGGCTTGAGTTTGCATTTGGTTAGCAACTACCCAAGCTTCTTCATCCTATGGCTTTATGAAGAAATATGAGGGGATTTATGGAAAAATCTTAAGGAAACTAAAAGGCCAAGATTACTTTATGCACTATTTGATCAAATGGTTCACATTTACTCTTAATCTTGGCTTGCCCTAGAAGTCAAAAGGTGACATCATATGTAGCATTATCAAGGGATACCTCGCATCACATGTGACAAAATTTCAAGTATAAAAAGCATTTAGAAAAATTTTAGTCCAATCCGGTACTGGCTCAGTCCAATTCTCCAAAAACCAAACTATTTTATTCATCTAATTTTTTTTGAGATTCTATAATATTCTTTTTTATCTTAAATCCAGCATCCTAATTCTTCCTACCATTGATATTCTTGAACTAGTCTAAGCTTAATTATTGATCCCTTGTCAAATTACCAAATACCCCTTAATTCTTCTTTATTCACTCTAAATATCGTCTTTCCACATATTATCAGAGTATTCCCTAACCTTAATCAACTGCTTTGGGAACTCTCCTTGACTGTCTAACCTTGGTCAAATGACCAAAATGCCCTTAATCTAACTCTTGCTCAATGGCACATTACAGTGGCAAACCTAGTATTATTTTAGTACTTTCCTATTTTTCTAGGTCTTTATGAGCACTGGCCCACGTACTTATCTAAAAATATTATTGGGCCCTATACATGGTCCATTGCCTTCATGGGCTCAACTCCCAAGAAATTCCCCTAAAAATCATTTATCGGATGTTTTAATCCACTATAAATTTTATTATAAATTTCATATAACTCCTTTTTGAGTTTTGTCATTTTCATAAATTCTCATATTAATTATAAGAATTTACTACAAGATTTCATCTAAGTCTAATGTCTAAAGGATACTATACTAATTTCCCTTTCTTCAAAAATTTATATCAATTTATTGGGACCTCATATCAAAATTATGTGTTGCGTTAAACTGATTAGAATAATTTTCTCTATTTACTAGAAAATTTTGGGACTGATCAAATTTTGGGTAGTTTTAGGCCTTTTTCGGCTCAATTTTTCATAATTACCATTTTTCTGTAACTTTTAAAAATTACACTTTAGGTCCTCAACTTTTCACAATTATACTTAATGGCCTAAAGTTTATGTCTACTTTATATTTTTCACCATGGAACTTTTAGACTTTTCATTTTAGTCCCTCTACTTTATACATTTGTCTAATCATTACTTGTTCTTTCTATTCATCATCATAATCCTTTACAAACCTCTTTCCTCTATCAGTCTTATACAAATAGAGAAGAATTAGGATGTGACCAGCATGAGGCTAAGGGTTAAAGCAGAAAAAGAGAAATACTTTTATGAATACTTAGTCAAGTTCATCCACATGAACAGTGAGAGTTGAATGACTGAGAAGTTAATTAACGGATTAAATTTCATGTTACAAAGAAAGAATTTTTCTCAGGTAACTGTCAAAGTTCAACAGAGCGATAGATGTATGCAAGATTAGACAAGAAGTTTATGATGTCTAGGAGAGAAAGGTAGCCATAGTTTAAAAGATAAAGAGACTCACCTATTTAAGAAAGAGTAATGATAAACAGTCAGATAGAGTAGTGAAAGGCTGAGTCTATAGCCTAGTAGGAGGGTAACGTGGCAGCCTAAGTAAGTGAATGGTTATCTCATATTCCTAAATGAATGATCAAGATCTGGCAGATAATGTGGCAGAGGAAAGAATACTTTAAAGTTTACTGATATAACACATATTGTATATGGTTTTTATAACATTTTAGGGTCTTATTATGACTTTACCATTCATTTTATGCTTGCATTTGTGCTTTTGTGGTAATACATGATTGTGCTTGGAATTATGCTAATTAAAGGGTAAAATGGTAAATTAACTCTTCCAAACTGCATAACTATTATTCTCTACTGATTTGGACATTTATAGTGTGCTTTTTAGTCGCGACCAAAGTGTCCACAGCTCGCGATCTCACTTCTTCTGGGATTTTTCTCTGTGTTTACAGGCCATGACCAAAATATGGATCTAGTCACGACTAAAATAGACAATTGTTGAAGCTGCAGATTTTAAATTAGGTCATGCGGGAATAAAAAGAAGCTGAAGCTACAGACATCGGGGAGGCTAGTTTTTGACCTGATTAGGCTAAGAAGTAGTACTCAAATCCTCTTTGTACCTTCTCCCCAACCTACACACTCATCTTCCATCATTCTACACCTTTTTACAAAATCTCACATCAATACACCATTGATCCATCACCTTTTATTGCTTTCTTCATGGCATCATATGTAGACAACGATTGTAGTATAGTAGGTGTCATATCCTAATTTTTCCTATTTGTATAATACTGATAATGGATAGAGGTTTAGAAAGGATCATGACGAAGATCAGAAGAAAAGGTAAAGGTTAGATGAGTCTTGAAGAAAGAGAATGACTAAAACGCAAAGTAGAAAAGGTTAAAGGCCAAAAGTTAAAGTAGAAACAAGATTTGGGCCAAAAGTGATAATTTCCAAAAGTTAAGAGACATAAATGTAATTAAGTGAAAAGTTCAAGGGCAAAATTGTACTTATAGAAAGATCAGCCCGACAAGGGTTAGAACTGTCCAGAAGTATTTTAGTGCCATATTCCATCAGTAAATATAGGAAGGTATGTTGGATAATCTAACATGATACATAAATTTTATTAGGGCTCCAAACAGCAGATATTTATCTGATAATATAAAAGTTATCTAAAATTTTATTAGATTTCATGGACTTCAGATATAAGTGGGAGAATTACAAGAAAGTGTGCCCTATAGGGTCAAATATCCTAGATCTGACAGAACCCCATAAGAAGTTATGTATAAAAAGTTATTCACATATTAGTGAATTTTGACGGGAGTTTTATAACACCCGTGATCTGATAATGGAATTTATCGGTATGTAAGCCTAGATAGAATGAGATCAGATGACCTCATATATAGGCCCATGATGATGCCAAGAAGGGCCCAAAACCCAGGGTACCAGTCCATCAGTAGAAGGGGTCAGTGTCCAGAAAAAGTGTAAAATTATGAAAATGCCTCTGTATGCCCAAATTGTACCAGAGATTGATGAAGGCCATTTTGGTCATCTAGGATAGGCTAAAAACATTGCACATGGTATAAAGATGATTAGTTGAGCTAGTATATGCCCTGAGGCAATACAAAGAGGAGTGAAATGATGATTATGCCCTTAGGGTCAATATAGTGCAAGAAAGGACACCAAGGGTATTTTGGTTATTTTCCAAGGGATTTGTAATTAATTTGTGGCCTAGTACAAGTATGTTAATGGTGTGAGAATCCTAGACATTGATTTTCAGTATAGAATACATATCCTGGTATATTATAAAAATTAGGAACAGAAAATAGTCCAGTTTTTTGTGAAAACTACTCTGATCGGTACCGGATTGGACTGGAATTTTTTCAGAAGCTTCCTACCATGATAATTTTGCCATATATCCCATGAGTTATCCCTTCAGCTAACCTTTATGATGTCATGATGATGTCATAAGTACCTTTTTGGAAAAAGTTAAATCTAAGATTAAATGTGGGCATTTAGATCAAATAGTCCATAAATCAATCTTGGCCATTGATTTCCACCAAGAGTTTTCTATAAATATCCCCTCAAATCTGCATACAAACTGTGGCTTCTCAACCCTTGGGGAAACTCTTGCAAAATGAAAACTCAAGCCAAGATAAAGAAGATTCAAGGTTGCAAAGTTCAAGCAAGCTAGAGATTAAAGGAAAGCAATCTCTCCTAGCTTATTTTCCTTTGATTTGGGAGCTTGAACTTAGGGTTTGTATGGGGAAAAGCTGAGTTTTCTCTAAGGCTTTGTGCTGCCCCAAAACCATAGATGAAAGGGGAAAGAATTTGATTGAAGCTTAAACAAGCTAGTTAAGTAGTTGGTTGTTGAATCAAAGTGATATTCTTGACTTTGCCATGGTGTACCCTATTTGGTCTACACTGTTCAGGAGGGAAGGAAATGGAATTTTAATGATTTAATCTTCCATTGAGTTTATATGATGATTTTGTGTAGGATTAGAATGGTTTTGAACCTTGGAAACATTAAAATCTCAAGGTTACAGTATTTAAGATTCCTTACGGTTACCATTCACTCGCATGAATAGTGATTGGAATTTCATGATTTTGATGGTTACAATGGTTTTAAAATGAAAAGTTGTGTGGGGTAAAGTGGAGAAATAAGTATGGAAAGCATTAGAACCAAAATAAGAATTTTTGAAAGAATTATATTCTTATGTTCAGTTCTGTATAGCAGGCCATGAAGGAGCTGGAATTTCATGATTCTAAGCTCATAAATTGATTCAAAAGATGGAATTGTGTAGGTTAAAGTCAAGACATCAATTAGTTAAAGAGCCAAGTGGATTAGTGAAGATTAGAGAAAGTTATGACAATAAAGAGTGTAACAAAGTTAGTCTTGAACATGGTTAGAGTTCATGAGTCCTAATGAGTTATGTGATGAATATGAATGTGTTTAGAACCATGAAACATCCAAGAATATGTTGGGAATTGATGGACATAAAGGCTTCATGGTTGGAAAGCTAGGGAGCAAGTGCTAAAGATCAAGAGGAAAGCTTAAGTACAAGGTAGTGAACTTACTTCTTTATGTGCTTGATGTGGTATACTTATGTGTTGACATGTATATGATATTTGAATGATGTTGTGACATGATTAATGATGTTGAATGTCTTGTGAATAACATGTTTTCCATAGCCATGCACTTTATGTAAGAGTATATAGCATGATGGCATGTCACTAATCAATGAAAGTTTAATGAAATTACATATCATGCATTAGCATCCATCTTGCATATTTAAGTTGTAATGTTTACTACTGAGATTCCTTAGAATCTCACTCTCCCATAACCAACCATAATAGGTTATTCAAGATGGAAGAATCATGTTTGGGACATGAGCTAACGCATGGAAGAAGGAAAGTGAAGTATTTAAGCTTATAGCATAGGCTATGAATTATCCATGTATGTAAATGCCATATAAGGTGTGTATTTATATGATGAAGCTATTTGAAATAATTATGGCATATGTACATGATTTATATGAATATTAAGAAGTTTATTTGATGGCTTATGTATGCTTGAATAATTATTGAGAGTGAAAGAAAAGAAACTGAAATGGTAAATTGTAGGTCCTGAAGCAGTTTTGTTGTGGCTTCAGTTTAAACTAGCAAATGAAGGAATTAGTTCATGAAGTTTTTTAAGAATGTAACACGCATCCAGAGATTTAAATTCATAGATAGAATGTTTTATTTGGATGTGTATATCAAGAGAAATGAATTTTCAAAGGGACCAAAATCTGTTTCCAGAGTTTTTGACCAAATGAACAGTAAACTTTAATGAATAAACTGTATTAATTGGCTAATCATTTGGTCTGTAAATTATTATTTCCTTAAATTTTAAGATGTTATCTTCATGTAAGTTTTTCAACCACTTTGTTTCAATTTTTCTAAAATTAATTATGATTTTTTGAAGTTTGTTGTGTAATCTGGAATACCATATGAACAGTAACCCGAGAAAGAGTAGAATTTCAGATTTGGCTAATGAACTTTCAAGGTCTTGTAAGTGGTTTTAAATTCTACTGAATGGTCCCTAAGATGTATGAAAGTAAGGATGTTATAGTAGGAGTCATGAGAGGCTAAATCCTTAGCCTTTTGGTGATGGATCTGATATCTTAAGCTCATGCACTGCACTATGGAGTTTTATGTTTTAATCTGCACCGATTTCATGTTTTGATGCTGCTAGATCTAAGGTTTTCATTATATGAACATGGGATTGAATGTCGATTGATTATTCTCATATTAGACAACTGTAATTTACTTCAGATGATTTGGATGTTGATTTTTAATATAGTATTTTGGTTTTGATTTTAAGATAGTTGGACTATTATCAATTATCGTTGTTAAATAATTCAATTGCTTAAAATCTATGGTCATCGATCGATAATCATTCGAGGGCATTTTCATCATCTGATTTAATTGTATTCTAAGTCATTTTTAATAGTTTATTAAGAGTTTTTAAACTAGATTTGATCAAAGGAGTTTAAGAATTATTAATGCTTTGGACTCAATGGTCGATTGAGGTTTTATTTAAGACTTAGTGATTTCAAAACTACTATATCAAATTAAGAGCAAGGATAGATAGGCCCCCACTATCAAGAGTCTTTTATAACATGTTTCTTTCACAATCCACTGAATTTTCATCTTAATCAAAAATACAAAAAATATTTACTTTACCTAACATGGCTAAGATTAATCCTAATGGGCATGATGGGCATAATAGACAAGGAGAAAATGAACTACCAATGAATGTAGAAGATAATAGAATTGTGAGGGAAATAAATCATTCACATGTGAATTATGATCCTTATGGCTTTTACACTGAAGAGGACAATTTTGAAATTAAAGGAGCTTTGATTGTAGCCTTGCCTAAATTTCATAGTTTTGCAGGAGAATTCCCATATCGGTACTTATAAACCATGCATATAATCTGTTCTTCGATGAAGCCTCCATTGACTACATTGGATGATATTTTAAGGAGGTGTTTCCATTTTACTTTGGAAGGAAATGCTAAGGAGTGGCTATACAATCTACCACTCATTTCTCTACTCTTACATGGGATCATTTTAAGTTAACATATCTAGAACAGTTATTCCTGGCCTCGAAGACAACTCGAATGAAGGAGGTTACAAGCATTATGCAACATGATAGAGAGTCATTACATTAATATTGGACATGATTTATCAATTTGTTAGCTCGTTGTTCACATCACATGGCAAAGGCTGATATAGTAGACATTTTCTTTGATAGTATACTCCCTCACAATTAGGTGTCCTTGAATGCAGCAATAAAAGGCTCTTTGAGAGATAGGACTCCACAAGCAAGTTGGGAGTTATTCTAGAAGATGGCTAACAAAAACCATCAGACTGGGGATCTAAATAGAATGCTCTCATCATCTTCGGGTAATTCAAATGAGATCTTAGTAAAAATAGCAAGTTTAGGAAATCCAATAGAAAAGATGGTGAATTTAATTGAAAGAGAGTTGTATTCCATAAAGTAAGTTTATGCATTGGGAACCTCACAAGTATTAGTTATAGGATATGAGTCATGCGGTTCAATGAAGCATGGTACTAGTACGTGTGATAGACAATATGAAGAAGTAGCAGCAATGTATCAAGGGAGAGAAAATCAATACTAGAATAGAGACCCATACTCCAACACATATAACCCTAGTTAGAGATACCACCAAAATTTTAGATGGGGTAGTAGGGAAAATAGGCCATACCAATTCCAAGGAGGTGGTTCTTCCTCAAACAACTACCAAAATAATGCAAGGTCTATAGTTCTAACTCACCATAATACTTTAGTGGCATTAAGACCATATGAGACTTCTCAGTTATTGAAGAGTATGGCTGTACAAATGAACATAGATGGTAGAATGACCAATATAGACCATAAGCTTAAAGAGAATAATAGTCAATTCACCTCCATAGCTTCAATCCTTCAAAGTATGCAGAAGGATAATGTTGATGTCCATAGGAAACTTGAGGAGTTAAGTTCCAATAATGTAAATATTATAAGTCATTTAACTCAAGTTACCAGTATAGTGAGTGACATCCAAACGAAGAGCGGTGGTAGCATACCTTTGAATAATATCATTAATCTGAAGGTTCTAAATGCCATATCACTCAAAAGTAGGAGAGAAGTCCGATTTAAGGAAGATGAAATAGTAAGGGAGGATATTGAAGATTCTAAAGTTGAAAATTCAGCAATATCACTAATGAAGATGGGGAAATCAAAGAGTATTAAAGAACAACAACTCTTGATCAAGAAGGTAACCTATGAGGAGAACACAAAAGCATAAGAGGAAACACAAGAGAAGCAAGAAGAGGAATGATAATTCCAAGTCCAGCATACAAGGGAAAGTAAATTGAGGAGAAGGTAGATTCGAGCGAGAAAGGAGCCTCTATATATACAGGTAAGTTAGTAAGTATAAAGGATCTCCCTTTTCCTAAATCTTATTTTGCTGGAAAGAAAAATATTGATTTTGAATTTACAAAACATGCTTTCAATCTCTTCAATAAGTTAGAAATAAACATCCCTATAGTTGAATTCCTCAAAAGAAATCCTAAATATGCTAAATTTTTAAAAGAGTTGTGTGTTGATAAGAAAATGTTTAGGCCTCTTGAGAGAATTCAGATGTGTGCTAATGTGTTATCACTTTTTAAGGGTAAATTACCAGTTAAGTACCAAGACCTAGGATCTTACATAATCCCATGCACTATAGGAAAAGTTCATATTAAGATATTATTATTAGATCTAGAGGCTACCATTAATGTAATGATTTGGTCAATATACTTAGCCTTAGGTATTAACAATTATAGAGACACAAGTGTAGTGATCCAATTAGCTGATAGATTAATTAAGTATCCTAAGGGAATTCTAGATGATATTCTAGTACAGGTTAGTGGAATAAGAGCACTTTGATCCTAGGTAGACCTTTCCTTCAAACTTCTAAGACAATCATTAGTATGAAGTATAGTTCTATTACAATGGATGTTGGAGGACATGTAGTGACTTTCCATATGAATGAAGCAATGAAATATCCTTTTGATAATTATGCTTTTAATAGTTTGAATGCCATCAATTATGCTATTAAAAAAACTAGGGATAAGTATGAATTGAGTTTGCATGATGAGTATGATCCTATATTGCATAATTCCCATATTTCCCATTAAGCATTTCATGAGGAGCATGAGGATTCAAATTCATCTTTGAGTGCTTATGATAACTATTTTGAATCTCTTTCCTCTATTTATTCTTTTTCTTGCTCTTGTGAAATCAATGCATCATGTTTTCATTATTTTGATGTGAATAGCATGCTTTCAATTTCTAAGAATTTCTCATTCCCATCTAACTTTGATACAATTTCATCATTCTTTAGTCATAATGTTTTTGGAAAGGAATTTGTGAGTGATTTTATAGGAATACAAGATATTATGGAAGCTGGAAGTGGAACAAACAAAGAGGGGTCAAGTTTATGTGACCACAAGTCATGACGTAAAGACCTCAACGTCGTGACCATATATGAACCTACTAAGGAACATACTCTCTGTGCAACGGAGTTGTGACAGGTTGACTACTTGATCATGACAAATAACTCCCGAGATGTAAAGTCACGACGTGTAGATGACGAAGTCATGACTAAATATCAGGATGCTGAGGAAAAGACTCTTTGTGATCCCAAGTCACTACTAAATGATGATTATGTCACGACCAAATATTTTAGAGACACTCACTATCAGTTTGAGTGACACGAGAAGTTAAAGATAAGCCTGAGATGTCGCGACTAGAAATGGTAAACACAGCCGATGAATCTCTAATTCCTTCAGTTCCACATTCCGCTATTTTGGTTAAAGGGCTAATGTGTTCTAACTCTACTTACCCTCACTCACATTCACTAATTACCTGTCATACTTTAAGATTCTTAAATGATTTAATCTCAAATAATGATACATGAGTTAAGTAGACTGATCTCAACTATGTTGCAGCTGTAGACCAACTTAAACTTAGTGTAACTCCTAATGAGATTATAGGGAAGATATAATGTCCTAATTAGTTGAATATGAGTAACCTAAAAGGATCTAGAAAAGGGAGTATTTCTAATTTAAATGACTTTTCCCATTTAATCCCTTCTATTACCCAACCCCCATAATTAGAGTTAACAGATTTACCTTCTAACCTAAAGTATGCTTACATTGAGCCATACTCAAAATTGCTAGTAATAATTTATAGTTTTTTAACTGATAGTGATGTGTCTAGGCTATCAAGTATGATTAGAAAGAATAGAGAGGCCTTGGGTTGGTAATTAACTTATATAAAAGGGATAGATGTAACTGTTTGTACTCATAGGATTTTACTGAGTGAAGATTCCAAGCCAATTAAACAACCCCAAAGAAGATTAAATCCATCGATCTATGATGCAGTTAGTAAGGAGATTAGTAAATTGTTAAAGGTAGGAATCATATATTATATTTTAGATAGTGAATGGGTATCTCCTGTGTATGTGGTGCCTAAACAAAGTGGACTTATAGTAGTAAAGAATGAGAATAATGAATTGATACCTACTAGAGTGCAAAATTTATGGAGGGTTTGTATTGATTATCGAAAGTTGAACGAGTCTAATAGGAAAGATCATTTTCCCTTGCCTTTTATTGACCAAATGCTTGAGAGATTAGCAAGGAAAAGCCATTATTGCTTCCTAGATGGGTATTCAAGATATTTCCAGATTCCAATAGATCCGAGGGATCACGAAAAGACCACATTTACATGCCCCTTTGGTACATATGCCTATAAAAGAATGTCATTTGGTTTGTGTAATACTCTGGCCATATTTTAGCGATGTATGCTTTCTATATTTACTGATTTCATTGAAAAATGCATGGATGTGTCATGGATGATTTTACTGTCTATGGCAATTCATGGAATAGTACTTGGACATCTTATATCTAGTAAGGGAATTGAGGTGGATAATGTGAAAATTAAAGTCATTTTCTCGTTGCTCTACCCTATAACTTTAAAAGAACTTTGATCTTTTCTTGGACACGTTGGATTTTATAAAAGATTCATCAAAGACTTTAGTAAAATTGCTTTGCCATTCTCAAAACTTCTTCAAAAAGACACTAAATTTATCTTTTCTACTAATTGCAAAGAGGCTTTTGAAAAATTGAAGGATAGGTTGGTTTCTCCACCTATCCTAACGTGACCAGATTGGGATCTTCCTTTTGAACTATCATGTGATGCTTCCAATTATGTTGTGGGAGCTTTGATAGGACAAAAGGAAGGTAATTTATTTAGGGTGATTGCTTATGTCTTGAAAATACTTGGTGCTACTCAAATTAATTATACAACTTCTAAGAAAGAATTATTTGCAATTGTAGTGGCTTTGGATAAATTCAGAATATATCTCATTAACTCCAAAGTTATTGTTTACATAGACCATGCAACAGTCAAGTACCTGTTCTATAAACCTCAATCTAAGCCAAGACTTCTACGATGGATGCTACTGCTTCAAGAGTTTGATATAGAAGTGAGAGATCAAGCTAGAAATGTGAACCATGTTACAGATCATCTAAGCATATTACCAACAGAGACAAGGGGAGTACTTAGTTCTGATCTTATTTGTAATTATTTCCCTAATCAATCTCTTTGTTTGGTTACTGTTGTAGAATATTGGTATGCTCATTTAGTTAATTTCATTAAGACTGGCCTAATCCCATCTCATTTGTCTAAATTTTAGGCCCAAAAGCTCAAGAGTGAACCTAAATACTTTATTTGGGATAACTCTTTTTTGTGGAAGTTATACTCAGATCAAGTATTAAGAAAATGTGTCCCAGACCAAGATCACAAATCAGTTTTAGAACCTTACTATTAATGGGTTTGTGGTGGTTATTTTGGGGGGAAAAGTATGGCACGTAAGGTCTTTGAATCAAGTTTTTATTAGCCTTCCCTTTTCAAATATGCTTTTGAGTTTTGTAGAGCCTGTAATAGGTGCCAAAGATTTGGGGGGTTAGTAAAAGGCATGAGATGCCACAACAACCTATTATGTTTTGTGAGGATTTCGATGTTTAGGGAATCGATTTCTGTCATATCCTACTTTTCCCTACTGTATAGTACTGATAGTGGAAAGAGGTTTAGAAAGGATTATGACAAAGATCAGACGAAATAATAAAGGTTAGATAAGTCTTAAAGAAAGAGAAGGACCTAAACGCAAATTGGAAAAGGTTAAAGGCTAAAAGTTAAAGTAGAAATAAATGTTGGGCCAAAAGTGGTAATTTCTAAAAGTTTAGGGACCTAAATGTAAATATGCAAAAAGTTAGGGATAGAAATGTAATTAAGCAAAAAGTCGGGGACATAAATGTAATTATGGAAAAGTTCAGCCAGAAAAGGCTTAGAAATGCCTGTAAGTATTTCAGTCCCATATTCCATCAGTAAATAGAGGAAGTCATGCTGGTTAATCTGGCATGATACATAAATTTTATTATGGCTCCAGACAGCAGAAAATTATCTAATAGTCTAAAAGTTATATGAAATTTTATCAGATTTCATGGACTTCAGATATAAGTGGGCAAATTATAGGAAATTGTGCCCTACAGTGTCAGATGTCTTGGATCTGACAGAACTCCAGAAGAAGTTCTGTATAAAAAATTATTCACATATCAGTGAATTTTGACGGGAGTTTGTTAACACCCGGGATCCGATAATGGAACTTATCGGTATGTAAGCCTGGATAGAATGAGATCAGATGACCTCATATATAGGCCCATAATGATGCCAAGGAAGGCCCAAAACCTAGGGTACCAGTCTATCAGTAGAAGGGGCCAGTGCCAGAAAAAGTGCAAAATTATGAAAATGCCCCTGGATGCCCAGATTGTACCAGAGATGGATGAAGGGCATTTTGGTCATCTGGGACAGGCTAAAAACGTGACACATGGTATAAATATGATTATTTGAGCCAATATATGCCCTGAGGCAGTACAAAGAGGGGTGAAATGACAATTATGCCCTTAGGGTCAGTACAGTGCAAGAAAGGACACTAAGGGTCTTTTGGTCATTTCCAAAGGATGGATGGCAGATAAATACTCAATCTAACATTTTCAATGGTATGAGAAGCCTAGACGTTAATTTTCAGGATAGAATACATATCCTGGTATATTATAAAAAATTAGGAACAGAACACAGTCCGGTTGTTGTGAAACTGCACTGATCGGTACCGGATTGGACTGGAATTTCTCCAGAAGGTTCCTTGCATGGGCAGCATGCCACCTAACCCTCTTAGGTGTCCCATGAGCTGTACCACATGATGTCATAATTATTATTTTATAAAAAAGTTAAATCCAAGATTAAATGTGGGCCTTTAGATCAAATAGTAACCAAATCAATCTTGGCCATTCATTTTTCTTGGATTTTGGCTATAAATACCCCTCCAATTCTCCAGCAAACTGTAGCTTCATGGACCCTTGGGGAAACTCTTGCAAAATGAAAACTCAAGCCAAGATAAAGAAGATTCAACATTCCAAAGTTCAAGCAAGCTAGAGATTAAAGGTAAGCAATCTCTCCTAGCTTATTTTCTTTGCTTTGGGAGCTTGAACTTAGGGTTTTAATGGGAGAAAAGTTGAGTTTTCTCTAAGGGAAGGTTCTGTCCAAAGACCTTAAAGGAAAAGGGAAAGAAGAAATTAAAGTTAGAAACTTTTGATTGCTGCTTAAACAAGCTAGTTAAGAGATTGGTGGTTGAATCAAATTGATATTCTTGACTTTGCCAAGAGTGAACCTGTTCGGTCAGCACTGTTCATGAGGGAAGGAAATTGAATTTCAATGATTTAATGCTTCCATTAAGTTTGTATGATGATTTTGTGTAGGATTGGAAAGGTTTTGAACCTTGGAAACATTAAAATCTCAAGGTTATAGTCTTTGAGATTCCTTACGGTACTGTTCACTCGCATGAACAGTGATTGGAATTTCATGATTTTGATGGTTCCAATGGTTTTAAAATGAAAAGTTGTGTGGGGTAAAGTGGAGAAACAAGTATGGGAAGCATTAGAATCAAAATGAGAATTTTTGAAAGAATTGTATGCTTATGTTCAGTTCTGTACAGAAGGCCATGAAGGAGCTAGAATTTCATGATTCTAAGCTCAAAAATGAGTTCAAAAGATGAAATTGTGTAGGGTAAAGTCAAGACATCAATTGGTGCAAGAGCCAAGTGGATTAGTGAAAATTAGATAAAGTTATGACAATAAAGAGTGTAACAAAGTTAGTCTTGAACATGGTTGGAGTTCATGAGTCCTAATGAGTTATGTGGTGAAAATGAATGTGTTTAGGACCATGAAACATCCAAGAAGATGTTGGGAAGTGATGGACATAAATGCTTCATGGTTGGAAAGCTAGGGAGCAAGGGCTAAAGATCAAGAGAAAAGCTTAAGTACAAGGTAGTGAACTTATCTCTTTATGTGCTTAATGTGGTATGCTTATGTGTTGACATGTATATGTTATTTGAATGATGTTGTGACATGATAAATGATGTTGAATGTATTGTGAATAACATGTTTCCATGGCCATGCACTTTATGTAAAAGTTTGTAGCATGATGGCATGTCACTAATCAAAGAAAGTTTAATGAAATTACATATCATGCATTAGCATCCATCTTGCATATTTAAGTGGTAATGTTTGCTACTGAGATTCCCTAGAATCTCACTCTCCCATAACCAACCAATTTAGGCCAAGCATGAAGAAAAGGTATGCATGGAGAAGAGCTAAAGAATGGAACAAAGGAAGTGAAGTATTGAGATTTTAGCATATACTATAAATTGTCTATGTATGTAAATGCCATGTAAGGTGTCCATTTATGTGATGAAACTATTGTAATACTTATGGCATATGTGCATGTTGTATATGAATGTTAAAAAGCTTATTTGATGACTTGTGCATGCTGAAACAATTATTGGAAATGAAAGAAAAGAAACTGAAATGGTAAAAACGTAGGTCCTGAAGCAGTTTTGTTGTGGCTTCAGTTTGACCTAGCAAATGAAGGAATTAGTTCACGAAATTTTATGATCATGTAGCACACACCCAGAGCTTTAAATTCATAGGTATAACGTGTCATTTGGACTTGTATATCAAGAGAAACGATTTTCCAAAGTAAGGGACCAGAATCTGTTTCCAGAGTTTTTGACCAAATGAACAGTAAACTTCAACGAATAAACTGTATCAATTGGCTAATCATTTGGTCTAGAAATTATTTTTCCCTTAAACTGCAAGATGTTATGTTCATGTAGCTTTTTGAACCACTTTATTTCGATTTTTCTAGAATTAATTATGATTTTTCTAAGTTCATTGTGTAATCTAGAATACCATATGAACAGTAACCCGAGAAAGAGTAAAATTCCAGATTTGACTAATGGACTTCCATGGTCTTGTAAGTGGTTCTAAATGCTACTGAATGGTCCCTAATACGTATGGAAGTAAGGATGTTACATTTTGGTATCAGAGCATAGGATTCTGGCTTAAGAAATACTCTGAATAGATTATTTATGGATTGATATGAGATTTTACCCAGACCTTAACCCTAAACAGTAAGTATTTTGTTAAGTTAGGGTATGTTATGGGATGGTTAACATTGTTTAATTAAGCAAATGTTGCAGGAATATATATGAGATTCCATAAGGTTAAGTCAGAGGCTTCAGTTAATAAGGCAGACTCCATACCAATAGTGATATATGAAGATAATATATATCAACATCCCTTAGACAATGAAGAGGGTCCAGATGAGAGTTTAGGGGATCAGTCAAGAAAATCTATAGTGGAATGTCCCATAGACATTTTTGTAGACTTAAACCTGCAGTCTGGAGGTGATATAGAGATTCATCCTGAAGCCTAATATGTACCAATTGATGTTGAGTCTAGTGATGCTATATGGTATAAGTTTGTTAGAATGCCCTCTAACCCTGATATAAGCTTTATCCCTCTTACGAGATGATAGATTACGGCTGAGGAAGCTAAGTATTGGTACTGGATTATGGGTAGACCATATATTATTCCTCCTCTACTAGCGTTTGAGGATAGATTTATGATAATTAAGATATAACAGTCCCCTAATTCAGACATCCAGTCAGAGCCTATGATAGTTCTTGTCCATTCCTAAAGTCCAAGAATATGTGACTTTATAGAGAAATATCAATGGGATGTTCCTAGTCCTTGTCAACCCCAGCCTTCTTCATTAAAGACAGATAGTGTTGACCATATGGTCTCAAGAAAGCTGTGGAGAGTGAATTACTCAGTCTAGTTCAAGGGATAGACAGAAGTAGAGATTAAGAACAATTAGTTATCTGCAGTTCCTCAATGCCGTAGCAAGAATAATAAACAGACATCCAGTAGAGGGTATTAACATAATATACTTTAGAGGATTGGTATGAGATGATAATAAATCAAGTGTCATGAGACTAAAGATGCTAATCTCACTGAAGTATATCAGTTAGAGGTTTAGCACAGAGTATAGGCAAGTTAAACAGTACAAAGCACTAAGATACAGAAGATTAGTTTAAGAAGACGTTCAATAGTAGATCCTCTGTATGATCATCAGGAGTTGATCTACAGTACAAAAGACTTTGTGCAGCTAGTCTTTATAGAAAAGAATAATGAGAAGTTAGAATGAGACTTGCCTAAGAATAATCTAATACATGGCCTAAGGTTAAAGTTGTAATGGATAATAGATAGAAAGTTAATGTTCCTAATACAGAGGGATTCCATCAGGAAGAGACAGTAACTTAGAACATATAGGGTAGAGCACCTAGAGAACAGAAATAGTAATGTTAAGTGATGAATGAGATCCAAGTGACCTGAATTGGTCAGGATCTAGAGGCATACTAGAAAAGAATCATAGTCTAGTCCAGAGTAGACTAAGACTGATGGACAGAAAGAGTTAAAAGAATTAAGAGATACAGAAGTTACTCCATATGAGATGGAGAATTATCCGCTCACTTGAGAAGTTTTTCTCAAAGAGTTTAAAAGAAGTATTCCTCTCAATTAGAGAGAGGTGAGCATGAGACTAAGGGTTAGAGCTAAGGGAAGAGAACTCTTTTGATGGATACTTAATCGAGTTCATTTATATGAACCTTGAGGATTAATAAGAGTTACTTTCTCTTGCTTGTTAGTAATCCAGGAGGATAAGAGAAATGTAAAAGTTTGAATGGCATAAAGATAGGAGCTAAACCTTTCCTCCGTTAGCTGAAAGAAGACAGCTGACTCAGTTATGGATTACAGATAGATTACAGTGAGGCCAATGACACATAAATCCTTTAGGTTAGCAAAAAAAAGTCTTACCGACGATGAGAAATATTATGATAAGATAGCCTGATATGATAAGCTATCTCCGATTCCTAAATAAATAAATAGGATATTGGAGATGTAAGCTAAAGATAAATTGCCTCAGAAATTGTTTGAGGGTTAGTAGAAAAAGATATATGTAAGCTAAGAGAAAGAAGTTTATGAGGTTTAAAGAAAGTAAGGTAGCCACATATTTAAAGGTAAGGTGACTCCCCTATTCCCTATATAAGAAAGAGTAAATAAGGGTTGAGTCTATACCCTAATAAGAGGGTAATGTGGTAGCCTAAGTGAAACAAGTAAATGACTGAGGTACCTGAATAGATGATGATAGATATGTGCATGATAGAGCCTATGTAGCTCTTTGCAGTGATGGATCTAGTAAGTTATAAAGTATGAGAATGATATGAGAAGTTCCTGAGTGATAGAGGAAATGAGTGAAGTCTTGATAGATAATATTGGCTTCTGTGACCATTTTTGGGGAATTATCTGTGGAGTTAATAACTATGTGGAAGTGACTAACCTTGTAACTTTGTTCGTTGGTTTAGGTCTTTCAGAGATGAGAATACAGTACAATGGAATCTAGTAGATTCTGAAGGATTGCAGTTAGATCCTAGTATGGCTCACAGGGTCGCAGTAGATCCTGAAAAGCTTACGGTTGATCGCAGTAGATCCCGAGGGTCGCAGTAGACCAAGCCTAAAGCAAGAAACTAATGAGCTATAAGTACAGTATTTCTTTGGAAGGACAAATACCAAGGAAAAGTTAAGGTATAGAAGCTTCAAAAGTTGATTAACTCATAACAGAGAGAGTACCCATGATGCTAGTTTCAGATAGCCTTATTACTATCAGGGACTGAAGTCAGAATCTCCTTACACGTATCAGGAACTAAGTGATCAAAGTTAAAGCTGTTAATGCTGAGTCCCAAGGATTTATGGGAATATTACGCAAAATATGAGAAGAGATCCTTATGATAAGATTACAGAAAATAAGAGACAAGTAAATCCTCCAGATGAGGATAAAGAGATTAGAAGGCCAGATAGACCCAAAAGAGATAGTATAAGATGGGTTTAAAATAATAAAGTACCAGGGTTGAAGCCTGTAAGCACCAGTGCTTTAGATTTTTATCTGCACATTTCAGTTAAGCGTGCTCAGGCAAGGGTAGTCCAATGATGGGTGACCCCCTGGGAAGTGATGAAAAAAGATGTGAATGCCATAAGAAATTGGCATATATGCACAATGCTATGTAAAATGATAGAAAGAGCTATGAAAAGCTAGAAAGGGTTATGAATAATAAGAGACTAAAACCCTTATGTCAAGTCCAAATGAAATGGATTTGAAATATAGACTATGATGTAGCCAGATTTGGCCAGAGATGCCATGATATGGCATAAAAGATATGTGATAAGATATGCCTTGAGAAGCGGCTGTATAGCTAGCTTTGTAAACAGATAGAGAGGCTTCCGTTCGGGAAAAGATAAGATGTCTGAATGATGAGCTACATGTGAAAGAGCAAATGAGAGCTTTGAGAGCTTCCACTCCTTGCATAGAATGCCATGCCTTATGTTATGTTATATTATGTGATATTTATAGAATATGCTAAAGCTCCAAATGTTAGAGCAGTGCAAGCTCTGAGCGTTAGAGTTGTGCAAGCTCCAAGTGTTAGAGCTGTGCATATTAAGAGAAGGAATGCTTGAGCTCCAATGTTAGAGCTTTGCATTCATGGGCAAGTATGCAGTCCTGCAGTATGTTGGCTAGGCATTATGCATGTTAGAGTATGTGCTCCTATGTTCTCCTATATGCTCCTATGTGCTCCTATATGCTCATACGTGCTCCTATGTGCTCTTGCTGGCAGTAGAGCAATGAAAGAAAGAATAATGATACAAGTCCTCTCTCTGTATTATGATAAGTTATTAAAGATGATGAGAAGTATGATGGTATGAGAATGTTAGATGAAGTTTTGCGGATGTTTAGAGGATTCCGCTAAATACTCAAATGAGTCATAAATGATTATACTAATAAGTATGATGAATAGCTATCAGAAACTCCCAAATATAATAGTATTCAAGAGAATTTGATATGAAAGAAATGGACGCTACTCACAAGTCCAGTATAGTGAGGAGTCCATATGTAGATAAATGCATAGCAAGAAGGTAAGTAATAGAATCAACTGGAGTTCAACTCTGAGTGAGTTGATTCATGACAAAAGGATGATCATAGTAAGATATGAAGAATTACGGATATAAAAAGAACTCCGTTAATATGTCACGATAAAAGATAAGAGATAGATACCCCAATCATTGATTGACATGTTGAGTAAATTTCAGGGACGAAATTTATTTTAAGGGGGTAGAAATGTCATATCCTACTTTTCCCTATCTGTATAGTACTGATAGTGGAAAGAGGTTTAGAAAGGATTATGACAAAGATCAGACGAAATAATAAAGGTTAGATAAGTCTTAAAGAAAGAGAAGGACCTAAACGCAAATTGGAAAAGGTTAAAGGCCAAAAGTTAAAGTAGAAATAAATGTTAGGCCAAAAGTGGTAATTTCTAAAAGTTTAGGGACCTAAATATAAATATGCAAAAAGTTAGGGATATAAATGTAATTAAGCAAAAAGTCAGGGACATAAATGTAATTATGGAAAAGTTTAGCCAGAAAAGGCTTAGAAATGCCTATAAGTATTTCAGTCCCACATTCCATCAGTAAATAGAGGAAGTCATGCTGGTTAATCTAGCATGATACAGAAATTTTATTAGGGCTCCAGACAGCAGATATTTATATGATAGTCTAAAAGTTATCTGAAATTTTATCAGATTTCATGGACTTCAGATATAAGTGGACAAATTACAGGAAATTGTGCCCTACAGTGTCAGATGTCTTGGATATGACAGAACTCCAGAAGAAGTTCTGTATAAAAAGTTATTCACATATCAGTGAATTTTGACGGGAGTTTGTTAACACCCGGGATCCGATAATGGAACTTATCGGTATATAAGCCTGGCTAGAATGAGATCAGATGACCTCATATATAGGCCCATAATGATGCCAAGAAAGGCCCAAAACCCAGGGTACCAGTCTATCAGTAGAAGGGGCCAGTGCCAGAAAAAGTGCGAAATTATGAAAATGCCCCTGGATACCCAGATTGTACTAGAGATGGATGAAGGGCATTTTGGTCATCTGGGACAGGCTAAAAACGTGACACATGGTATAAATATGATTATTTGAGCCAATATATGCCCTGAGGTAGTACAAAGAGGGGTGAAATGACAATTATGCCCTTAGGGTCAGTACAGAGCAAGAAAGGACACCAAGGGTATTTTAGTTATTTCCAAAGGATAGATGGCAGATAAATACTCAATCTAACATTTTCAATGGTATGAGAAGCCTAGACGTTAATTTTCAGGATAGAATACATATCCTGGTATATTATAAAACATTAGGAACAGAACACAGTCCGGTTGTTGTGAAACTGTACTGATCGGTACTAGACTGGACTGGAATTTCTCCAGAAGGTTCCTTGCATGGGAAGCACGCCACCTAACCCTCTTAGGTGTCCCATGAGCTGTCCCACATGATGTCATAATTATTATTTTATGAAAAAGTTAAATCCAAGATTAAATGTGGGCCTTTAGATCAAATAGTAACCAAATCAATCTTGGCCATTCATTTTTCTTGGATTTTGGCTATAAATACCCCTCCAATTCTGTAGCAAACCGTAGCTTCATGGACCCTTGGGGAAACTTTTGCAAAATGAAAACTCAAGCCAAGATAAAGAAGATTCAAGGTTCCAAAGTTCAAGCAAGCTAGAGATTAAAGGTAAGCAATCTCTCCTAGCTTATTTTCCTTTGCTTTGGGAGCTTGAACTTAGGGTTTTAATGGGAGAAAAGTTGAGTTTTCTCTAAGGGAAGGTTCTGTCCAAAGACCTTAAAGGAAAAGGGAAAGAAGAAATTAAAGTTAGAAACTTATGATTACTGCTTAAACAAGCTAGTTAAGAGATTGGTGGTTGAATCAAATTGATATTCTTGACTTTGCCAAGAGTGAACCTGTTCGGTCAGCACTGTTCATGAGGGAAGGAAATTTAATTTCAATGATTTAATGCTTCCATTAAGTTTGTATGATGATTTTGTGTAGGATTGGAAAGGTTTTGAACCTTGGAAACATTAAAATCTCAAGGTTGTAGTCTTTGAGATTCCTTACAGTTGCTGTTCACTCGCATGAACAGTGATTGGAATTTCTTGATTTTGATGGTTCCAATGGTTTTAAAATGAAAAGTTATGTGGGGTAAAGTGGAGAAACAAGTATGGGAAGCATTAGAATCAAAATGAGAATTTTTGAAAGAATTGTATGCTTATGTTCAGTTCTGTACAGCAGGCCATGAAGGAGCTGAAATTTCATGATTCTAAGCTCAAAAATGAGTTCAAAAGATGAAATTGTGTAGGGTAAAGTCAAGACATCAATTGGTGCAAGAGCTAAGTGGATTAGTGAAAATTAGATAAAGTTATGACAATAAAGAGTGTAACAAAGTTAGTCTTGAACATGGTTGGAGTTCATGAGTCCTAATGAGTTATGTGGTGAATATGAATGTGTTTAGGACCATGAAACATCCAAGAAGATGTTGGGAAGTGATGGACATAAATGCTTCATGGTTGGAAAGCTAGGGAGCAAGGGCTAAAGGTCAAGAGAAAAGCTTAAGTACAAGGTAGTGAACTTATCTCTTTATGTGCTTGATGTGGTATGCTTATGTGTTGACATGTATATGTTATTTGAATGATGTTTTTGTTGGAAATCGTGCCCTAGGGGCCAATCATTGTCTTATGAACATTATTGATTTATGAATTTATTAATTGAGTTATCATATTATTTGCATGTTTACTATGATGACCATCCTTGGATAATTCATGATATTATCCTAAATGTCCCTGGTCGATCATCTATGTGGGAGCACAGATGAAATAAGACCAGTATGACTTTGAAGATGTATAGAGATATAAATCAAAGTCATAAGCACATGTAAGAGTACAGGGTGTTGGACCGACCCGCTATGAGAGAACTGCATGGGTAACGTCATAAGCTTCTCTCATATACAAACCATGTCAATATGCCCTTTGACCTGAGATCATCATGGATTCCTACATGACAAAACGCTCAGCTTTGACCTAGTCAAAAGTCACTTTTGACCGAGTGATCATAAAGACTATGTTCGGGCTTAGTGGTTTTTCATGCGGAGGAATGTGAATGGTCAAGATGGAATTTGTCCCTCACATTCGTGGAGAGATATTACTGGGCCCCTCGATGAGTGAGTCTGAGAAATGTATGGCCATACTGTAATGGAAAGGTAGTTCCATTTCTATAGTCAGACTACTCAGGGATCGAGAGAGTAACGGTCGGGAATAGGAGGATGACATTATCCATGCCTCATCCATGACCAAAATATCGTGTGACAGAAGGGACATGATATGGTTGTATAAAAGGTTACATCGTTTATCGATCCTCATATGATTTGGGTAGTCGTTATGTCTTGCTAGAGACCGCTTGCGACTTGTGGGCTAGTATAGCAAATGGCCCACTGCCAACTTCATATGGGCCTACAGGGTCGCACACAAAATAGCCCAACACGAGCTATGATGTCCAGATTCATTGAATCTAAGACATGTCCAGATTCAATGAAAGATCCAGGTGAATGTATATATATTTATTTATATTTATATTCGTATATATATAAATTCGTATATATATATTATATATATGAGATATATGAGATTTAATTTATAAGGATAAATTAAATCCCTATCACGTTTGAATTCGAAATTTAAATTGATAGGATATCTCATATAAGAGATATTTATAAGATTTAATTTATAAGGATAAATTAAATCTCTATCACGTTTGAAATTCGAAATTCAAATTGATAGGATATCTCATATAAGAGATATTTATAAGATTTAATTTATAAGGATAAATTAAATCTCTATCACGTTTGAAATTCGAAATTCAAATTGATAGGATATCTCATATAAGAGATATTTATAAGATTTAATTTATAAGGATAAATTAAATCTCTATCACGTTTGAAATTCAAAATTCAAATTGATAGGATATCTCAAATTTGATTTATGAGAATAAATCAAAAATAGTTCAGTCTCATCTTTATTTAAAATTAAATAAATGGGTAATTAAATCTGTGGGACGGATTTGATATTATTTTATTTAATTAGTTTCTTATACAATCATACAATATATGATATTGTATTATTTTGGAATTAATATAAGATTAACTCCAAAATCCAATTCGGTTGACAGAGAAAAACGCATAGCATCCTATATATCTGATTTTAGGAGCTGCGTTTTAAAGAGAGAAACACACATAGAACATAGAAAGGCCGAAGGGGACTCTGCAAAAGGTTTGCAGATAAGAAACTGCCGAAATAGAGACGGAGAGGATGAACTCTTGAGAAAGCCCTGGAGGGACAAGAGACGCTAGCACGTCGTTCGTGGTTGAAAAGCTGTTCGTGTGGATACCAGTAGAGGAAGCTGACCTGAGTCGTCGACTTCTTGTGATCAGAAAGGGAACACGAGCCGCAGAGCAAAGCTGTGAACGTCGTGATCGAAAGCTGTGGAAGTCGCTGAGGCACACTAAGGGTAATACTTCTTCCCACTTGACTTAAACACATACGGTAGATCCTGGCAAGGAATGGAAAAATTTTTAAATTAATTTCCGCTGCGTGTCTTCCAATTCCTTACAGTTTTGACATGATAAATGATGTTGAATGTATTGTGAATAACATGTTTCCATGGCCATGCACTTTATGTAAAAGTTTGTAGCATGATGGCATGTCACTAATCAAAGAAAGTTTAATGAAATTACATATCATGCATTAGCATCCATCTTGCATATTTAAGTGGTAATGTTTGCTACTGAGATTCCCTAGAATCTCACTCTCCCATAACCAACCAATTTAGGCCAA
This sequence comes from Leucaena leucocephala, assembly GCA_037074615.1. Lineage (NCBI taxonomy): Eukaryota > Viridiplantae > Streptophyta > Magnoliopsida > Fabales > Fabaceae > Leucaena > Leucaena leucocephala. The sequence goes on along the minus strand of CM073515.1, from coordinate 16,236,096 downwards.
GCATGAAGAAAAGGTATGCATGGAGAAGAGCTAAAGAATGGAACAAAGGAAGTGAAGTATTGAGATTTTAGCATATACTATAAATTGTCTATGTATGTAAATGCCATGTAAGGTGTCCATTTATGTGATGAAACTATTGTAATACTTATGGCATATGTGCATGTTGTATATGAATGTTAAAAAGCTTATTTGATGACTTGTGCATGCTGAAACAATTATTGGAAATGAAAGAAAAGAAACTGAAATGGTAAAAACGTAGGTCCTGAAGCAGTTTTGTTGTGGCTTCAGTTTGACCTAGCAAATGAAGAAATTAGTTCACGAAATTTTATGAGCATGTAGCACACACCGAGAGCTTTAAACTCATAGGTAAAACGTGTCATTTAGATGTGTATATCAAGAGAAACGATTTTCCAAGGTAAGGGACCAGAATCTATTTCCAGAGTTTTTGACCAAATGAACAGTAAACTTCAACGAATAAACTGTGTCAATTGGCTAATCATTTGGTCTAGAAATTATTTTTCCCTTAAACTGCAAGATGTTATGTTCATGTATCTTTTTGAACCACTTCATTTCGATTTTTCTAGAATTAATTATGATTTTTCGAAGTTCATTGCGTAATCTAGAATACCATATGAACAGTAACCTGAGAAAGAGTAAAATTCCAGATTTGACTAATGGACTTCCATGGTCTTGTAAGTGGTTCTAAATGCTGCTGAATGGTCCCTAATACGTATGGAAGTAAGGATGTTACAATTTCATAGGACCTTTTCCACCCTCAGCGGGATTTCATTACATTTTATTAGCTATAGACTATTTATCTAGGTGGGTAGAGGCCATTCCTACAAGACTAGATGATGCACAAATAGTCTCCAGGGTACCCACTTCTACAAGAAGCTAATCAATTACTTATTAGCAAAATATGGTGTAACCCACAAAATCTCAACCCCATACTATCCTCAAACTAATGGTCTAACAGAGGTTTCTAATAGGGAAATTAATCACATCCTAGAAAAGATTGTTAAGCCATCCAATAAGGATTGAAATTTAAGACTTGATGATGCTTTATGGGCATACATAAAAACTTTCAAAACCCCTCCTGGCATGTCCCCTTATAGGATAGTTTTTGAGAAAGCTTGTCATATACGTGTGGAAATAGAGCATACGACTTCTGGGTAGTGAAAGCTTGCAATAAGGACCATGAAGAAGCAAGATCAGAGAAGTTGTTGAAGATTCAAGAGGTGGAGGAGATTAGGTTGGATGCTTATTGTCATATCCCCAATTTTCTTACCTGAAGTAACTGTACACTTTATATGAAATGGATATGAGATTCTTGAAATAAACTATATCAAATTGTGAAAGGAAAGAAAGGGATTATGAACTAAGGAAATTTTAGGGACCTAAACGCAAATTAGAAAAGGTTGAAGGCCAAAAGTTAAAGTAGAAACAAAAGTTGGGCCAAAAGGGATAATTTTTAAAAGTTTAGGGACCTAAATATAAATAAGCAAAAAGTCAAGGACCTAAATGTGATTATGGAAAATTTCAGCCACAAAAGGCTTAAGACTATTTGGAAGTATTCCAGTCCCATATTTCATCAGTAAATAGAGAAAGTTAAGCTTGTTAATCTAGCAAAATACAGAAATTTTATTAGGGTTCCAGATAATGGATATTTATCGGATAGTCTAAAAGTTATCTGAAATTTTATCAGATCACATGAATCTCAGGAATAAGTGGAGAAGTTATAGGAACGTGTACCCCATGATATCAGATGTCATGAATATGACAGAATCCTGAAAGAAGTTATGTATGAAAAGTTATCCCCATATTAGTGAATTTTGACGGGAGTTTGAGAACACCCGTGATCCAATTATGGAACTTAATAGTAAGTAAGCCTGGATGGAATGAACTCAGATGACCTCATATATGGGCCTACGATGATGCCAAGAAGGGCCCAAAACCCATGATACCAGTTCATCAGTAGAAAGAGCCAGTGTCTAAGGAAAATGCAGAATTACAAAAATGCCCCTAGATGAATATATTGACCAACAAGGGATGAAGGGTATTTTGGTCATTATGGATATGCTAAAAATGTGGGATATAGTATAAATATGATTAGATGGAGCCAGTATATGCCTTGAGGTAGTACAAAGAGGGGTGAAATGACAATTATGCCTTTAGGGTTAATATAGTGTAAGAAAGGACACCAAGGGTATTTTGGTCATTTCCCAAGGGATGAATGGCAGATAAATACTCAGTCTAACATTTCCAATAGTATAAGAAACCTAGACACAGGTTTCCAAGATAGAATACATATCTTAGAATATTATTAAAATTAGAAATAAAAAATAGTCTGGTTTTGGTGAAACTATTCCGATCGGTACCACACTGGACTAGAATTTTTTCTATCAGTATATTTCACTTTTTCCAGTCACACATGGCCTTAAATAATGTCATGCATGGCTTCAAGCTTGTGGCTTCTAGGGCAAGTTCAAGAATGAATATGGATCATTAGATCAAATAATAACCAAATCAATCTTGGACATCCATTTCAACTCAGGCTCATCTATAAATACCCCCTATTCAGATCATTTCAGCATGCATGGTTAACCATAGGGAAACTCTTGCAAAATTTCCATGCAACCAAGAAAGAAGCACACAACTTGAAGCAAAAAGCAAGGTAATCATCTCCCTTGATCTTGAGCTTTGTTCTAGCAAGCTAGTTCATGTTTTAAGGGGTTTGTGTACCATATTTCCCTTATGATTGCTACTAAAAGTTCTGTCCATATGTGTTTAGAATATTAGTTTTATGTTATGGATAGTTTAGACAAGCTTAAACAAGCTAGAATCAAGCGGTATAAGCTTGGAAATTCAAGTATGTTTGGAATGAGGGTTTTGTGTTCTTGTTGTTACTGTATGTGGTACTGTTCATATGATGGAATTTCATGATTTTGATGCTTCCAATAAGTTTAAAATGGAAAATTGTGTGGGGATAAAGTAGGAGAGCAAGTATTGGAAGCATTAGAATCAAAATGTGAATTTTTGGAAAACAAAAGGGTTGCTTCGGTTTGGCACTGTAGCATGTGATATGATTTGATTTTAGAAATTCTAGTTTCATATTTGGATTCTACATGAAAAATTATGTGAAAATGAACTATGAGAATTTATTTTGGAAAGATGGAAGTATGAAACATAAAAGGGAGAAAGAAAGCAAGTTAGTGAAAACCTAGTCTTGAATTTGGTTTCAAGTTGAATTGTAACTTGATATTACTTTGTAATGGCTAGGTTTTGACATTTGTGAAGGAAGGAAATCATCCCAAGAAGACCTTGACAAGGATATCTAAGAGGTGGGAAGAATACCTAACTATAGCTTATGTACCATTATGAAGTAGCTCACATCTCATGATAGCATGTTAAGCATTCAATTAATAATGCATGATATTATGGTTTGTGTAACTTGCTATTAGGATTTCCATGAAATCTCATTCCTTATATATGCATAACCATGTTATAGGTGCTAGAAATTTACAAGGAAAAAGGGTAAACATAGATGGATGAGTTTATATAATGAGTTACAATACTTACATGACACTATGGAAGTATGTGATAGTATGCATGGTGTATGTTTAAGTAGTACTATTCTGAAGCTGTGACCTTGTGATGATTATTATGATGCATAAACCAATAAGTTTGACTCTAAAATTTAGCATGATTATATTTAAGATACAGAGCTTTAAATGGACGCCAAGAATGCCCCAATTGGTTAAGAATTTGATTTGTTATGATTTTTCTAAATTGAAGTTAAAATCTGGAATTGAGATAAAGTGATTGGTAAGAGGTAGCAACGTTCCCATGACGATTTTATATATATAACAAATGAACGAGTTTTTCTATGAAATTTTATGATCTTAAATAAAACATCCAGAGCTTCAAATCCATAGGTAACACGGTTCATTTGGATAAGTAACGAAAGAGAAATGAATTTTTGAAGTTAAGACAAAGACACTGGAGCTTCCAGATTTTACCAAATGAACAGTGATTTCCAACGAATAAACTGGTTTCATTTGGACAAGAAAACCTTAGTTTCATATTTTTCCTTCAAAGATCTATGAAAGAGATTTCATTAGAAATTTAAACCACATTATTTCAATATTTCTATAATTAATTATGAATTTTCAAAGTAGGTTACATGTTCTAGAATTACCAAATGAACAGTAAATTGAACAGTACCCCAGAGAGCAATTCTTTTGAAAATGAAGGTTTCCAAATAAAATGACATATAATTGGTTACAATAACTTCTAATGGAGTATAGTTGAGGTTAAAAGAAAGGATATGAATCCTATAGTACCTATAAGATTTATAAACTGAAGACAAAAGTAAACCATGATTCTCATATTTTGAGGAAAAGGTTTAATGAGGGTGATAGAGGGTTAAGGTATCAAGCTAGGTTCAAGTTCAAATATGGTAAATTCAAAACTAGCTGAGATAGACTATGAATTTAGGATAATTGAGTTGAAGGAGGAGGCAACGGGCAAAATCTTCTAGTCAAATGGCCACCTTTTGAAACTTTATGAGGAATTTGCTCTGCCACCTTGAGGCCAGGTTATCCCTTTCCTATCTCTTACCTTTTACAAATTTTCCTAATGTGATATATGCTTGAAATTTTTGTTTGATGGTTAGAAAGGGATGAACCAGTAGAAGTAGTAGTTAATTTTTCTGCTGGATGATTCAATAGGATAGTGTTTCATCTTAGTTTGTTTCTATTTTTGAATAATACATATGTGTTACCCATGTGCTGTTTCTTCAATGATAGTTATCTGAGGTGTGACACACTCAATTGCATGCTATAGTTTACCTATCTTGTCATCTTTGCTTTCTTTATATTGCGATGTATGATTTAAATGTGACTGTGTGCTTCATTACTGAATTTGCATTGAGTTATGTGTTAGCTTATTATGGGAGAAATATATTCTGCTGATAGTGAGGACACTATCAAGTTTAAGCGTGGGAGAGATGTTATTATTTCTGTGCTAATTAATGCAAATTCTTCGATTACTCTAATCTTTCATCATAAAATTTTTGGTTTTTGATTTTAATGAATGATGAATTACTAAAAATTGGATCCCTACTTTAAATTATTTTGCAGTTAGCCAAAAAGATTTCAATGTAAAAGATGTTTTTGGCTTTGAAAAACATTAAGTGGTAGTCCCTGTGGTGTTTTATCATGACCTATGTGTTGTATAGTCACTACCTGATATGGAATTTTGGACTTAATATGCTCTCTGTGAAAATAAGTTGTGACATGAGTGCCTTAGGTCATGACAATATCTCTCTGTGTACTTTAGTCACGACCTATGTGATGTATGGTTATGACTACTTATTGTAAGTTAAAGGGAAGCACCAACTGTGAAATTGGGTCACGACCTTCACTGTTTCTAGTCGTGACCTAAGTGTGAAAATGTCTATTTACCTTCTCTTTGCTTTGTCCAATACTGTATAGAAGGATTCCTTTTGAGCTACTAAAGTTTTTTTATAAATAAATGATTCATTGGCCTCTTATTTATAACCTTTTGCATGAAATAGTTTATAGAAACCATCGTCACACTTTAATTTTTCGAAATGGAAACTGAATTAGAAACACTTAACTTTTTACTATTAAATTTGGGATTATTACATGATTATGAGTGATTACTTTAGAACTTTTAATCCATCATTCAAGAGGGTTTACATTTGTGATAAGTGTTTTATGGCCTAGTGAATAATGAACATTATTTGAGACTTTAGTTTATGAGCAATTTAGATGAAAATCTTAGTTTGAAGGGTTCTTGGCCTAAATTTCTATACTGAGTGGGTACTCAATTGGTTTATATCCTCTAGAACTTGTCTTGGCTCTGAGTTGAAAATTGCTTGCGCATTTATGCTATTGAATATGATAGATACATTAATTTTTAAATCCTTTTATCCCAAACATAAGCACATCATACATTATATCCATAGTCACCCCTTTGAACCCATCACTTTTCTTTTTCCATCATAGAAAGTTATATATGCATGACACTCTTTTTGAAATAAACTTTTACTCATGTCAGAAAATTATTGTTATTGTGATATTGTATTATATCTTTAATATACAAGGTGCCAAAAAAGACAGAGAGAGAGATGGTATAGGGAAATTGAAGAAGAAAGAAAAGATAAATAAATTAGGGACTATTATCAACTCTTATTAGCACAATTACCATATCTACATCTCAGAAGACATGAATTCATGCTATATATTCATCATCACATGCATATGGTACTTTATATCCTTTATATTCCATTCCATGTGGCCTATCTCAATCATAACACCCTTAAAATACCTCATGATTCTATGCATGATGTTGTATAGTTGATGAGATTTAGAGCCATTACAAGCATATAGTAGGATGTTTTCCAATTTGAATATGAGTAAAAGAACTCTAACAATGAGATCATATAGAGAGCTAAACACTTATATCCTTATAGAGAATCTATTGCACTCATATAGTTGAGGTTGATTTCAATTAGTAGTTGATTACTTGGCATTGTTCATATTATAACCTTTGTATTCCCAAAAGATGGTGCATTAATTATCTTAAGGTTTTACTATGGATTATGTTATTATCTCAGATTTAATAGCTTTGTCTTAAGTGTACTTCATGTCTTTGTCCAAGAGTACAAAGGGTCAAGTGTGGGGGAATTGATAGAACACAAATTGTGTATGGTTTTTATAACATTTTTAGGGTCTTATTACGAATTTACCATTCATTTTATGCTTGTACTTGTGCTTTTATGGTAATACATGATTGTACTTGGCAATGTGCAAATTAAAGGGTAAAATGGTAAATTAACCCTTCCAAACTGCATAAATATTGTTCTCTACAGATTTAGACTTTTACAGTGAGCTTTGGTTTTGAATTGCAGGTATTTTGGGGATAACCAAGGACTAATGTGAGCAGAAAAGAAATCACAAGATAAATAAAATTAGATCACGCCTCTGTGCTTTTTAGTCGTGACCAAAGTGTCCATAGGTCGCAACCTCATTTCTTCTAGGAAGTTTCTCTGTGCTTATAGGTCATAAACAAAACATGGATTTGATCGTAACTAAAATAGACAACTGCTAAAGGTGCGTGTTTTGGATTAGGTTATACAGGAATAAAAGGAAGGTAAAGCTGTAGATTTCGGGGAGGCTAGTTTTTGACTTGATTAGGCTAAGAAGCAGTAGTCAAATCCTCTCTACACCTTCTCCCCAATCTACACACTCATCTTCCATCATTCTATATCTTTCCACATAATCTCACATCTATACACCATTATCCCATCACCTTTTATGCTTTCTTCATGGCATCATATCTAGACAGCGATTGCAACATAGTAGAAGTCATAAGAGGCTAAATCCTTAGTCTCTTGGTGATGGATATGATATCTTGAGCTTATGGACTACATTGGGGAGTTTTCTATTTTAATCTATAGCTATTTCATGTTTTGATGCTGCTATATCTAGGGTTTTTATTATATGAACAAGTGATTGAATGTCGATTGATTATTCTCATATTAGACAATTGTAATTTACTTCGGATGATTTGGATGTTGATTTTTAATATAGTATTTTGGTTTCAATTTTAAGATAGTTGGACTATTATCAATGAACTTTGTTAAATATTTAATTGCTTGAAATCTATGGTCATCGCTCGATGATTATTCAAGGGCATTTTTATTTTTTGATTTAATTGCATGTTAAGTGGGTTTTAACAGTCCATTAAGAGTTTTTAAACTAGCTTTGATCATAGGAGTTTAAGAATTATTAATGCTATAGACACAATCGATCGATTGTAGTTTTATTTAAGACTTAGTTATTTCAAAACTCCTATATCAAATTAAAAGCAAGGATAGATAGGCTCCCATCATCAAGAGTCTTTCATAACATATTTCTTTCACAAGCCACTGAATTTCCTTCTTAATAAAAAATACAAAAACATTTACTTTACTACACCCTTACTTTATTGCATAAAAAATCAATCAAACCCCAAAACCCATTTTACTTTCACTCAGGTTTTCAATAGTTTTGTCACCTATTTGTTAGGTCTCCAATAAAAAGCTCTTCGAGAAGAATGATAGGGTTGTGCCTTATACTATATTAATAAAGTATATTATACTACTTTAAAAGCTCCTCAAGGAACTAATGACTCAGTCGACCCAATATAAAATAATATCTAGTTATGTAAGAACAAACTGCCTAGGGTTGAAAGAACATTCATAGATCTCCAAAATATTGAATTATCCCTATTAATGGGAGGCATAGTTAGTTATTTATGAATTAAAGAAAATTTTAACGGATAGTAATAGGCATAAAAGATACCTTACTAGCAAAGAATAACCCGCTTAACTGGGATATATAACATTAATAGTTTTATGAAAAGTATTTACCTCAATTAAATAAAAATGAGCACAAGCCAATGTTCAAGTCATAAGACAAGGTGAGAAAAAATACATTTTAACTTCAACGCCTCTCTCGTAATTTCACATAATTGAATTATATGAAGGGTGAGAGACGAATGACTAAGAAGTTAACTTATAGACTGAATTATGTGTTGTAACCTAGGCAATTACAAGAGTTTAATAGAGTGGTAGAGGCATGCAATATTTTAGATAGAAGTTTACAATGGCCAGAAAAATGTAAAGGTTAAAAGTTGAGAAGAGGTAATGAATTAAGAAGTTAAAATATGCAATCAGTACCTCAGGGATACGAGGTATGTGGTAAAGACCACAGACATAAGATTTGTTTAACAAATCGAGGAAGTTGTTACAAATGTGGCAAGTTAGGATATTTTGCCAGGGAATGTCTATAGAATACAACAGGTAATAATCCCCAGACAAATAAAAGAGTTTTGTCCTAATTAGAGAAGAGCTAGGGAAGTCACCTAAGATAATCCAGGAGATAAGATAGATTAATGATTACTAAGTAGATGTGATATATGATTCAATTCATTTATAATGATGATTGTAGAGGGAAACTAGATCTTCCTGTTAGTACTCTGCCATATGATAAATGTGTTCCTATTCCTAATGGTTTAAGGGTGGTAGTACCGTATGCATGTTTAAATAGTCCTGGCTGGCATGCGCACTATGATCATATGTCATATCCTAATTTTCCCCTGTCTGTATAATACTAATAGTGGAAAGAGGTTTGAAAAGGATTATGATGATGATCAGAAGAAATAATAAATGTTAGATAAGTCTTGAATGAATAGAGGGACTAAAATAAAAATTAGAAAAGGTTGAAGGCCAAAACTGAAAGTAGAAATAAAAGTTGGACAAAAAGTGGTAATTTTCAAAAGTTATGGGATGCAATGGTAAATTCCTATCATTAATATAAGAATTTGTAAAACGGGCAGAGCTCAAAACGGAGTTCTGTAGAATTTATTATAGAATTTACAGTCGATTAAAACACCCGATAAATATGTTTCGGGGGAATTTCTCAAGAATTGAACCCATAAAGGCAATGAATCATACAGAGGGCCCAAAATGTCACCTTATTAGCCTAATGATATTTTCATATAAGTACGTGGCCAAGGCTAATAAAGACTAGAAAAAATACAAAATTATGAAAATGACACTGAAGGTATGCCACTGTGTTGTGTCATTGAGTCAGAATTGGATGAAGGATATTTTGGTCATTTGGACAAGCCAAAAACACCCATGCAAGTATAGGAGTGATTAGCTAGTGTCAATATATGCTCTGATAAGAAGTAAAGAGGTGTAAAATGACAATTATACCCTGACGGTTAATATAGGGCAAGACCGTGAACCAAGGGCAAATTAGTCATTTTCCAAGGGACTTGTAATTAAGTTTTGGCCCAGTCCAAGAATGTCAATGGTAGGAAGAATCCAAATATTGGATTTAAGGTTAGACAACATATTATGGAATCTCAGAAAAATTAGATGTAGAAAACAATCTTGTTCTTGTGGAATCGGACCGAGCCGGTATCGAATTAGACTGAAATATTTCCAGAAGCTTCCCCCATTGAAATTTCACCACCTAGCTTATGAGTTGTCCCTTGATGATGTCATGGATGATTTCATAATTCTCCTCTTTGCAAAAGTCAAATCCAAGATTAAATATGAGCTATTGGATCAAATAATGCACAAAGTAATCTTGGCCATTGATTTTCCATGAGATTTTTCTATAAGTACCACCTCATTTCAGCCTCCAAACTGTGGCATGTCAACCCTTGGGGAAACTCTTGTAAAATGAAAACTCAAGCCAAGACAAAGAAGATTCAAGGTACCAAAGTTCAAGCAATCTAGAGATTAAAGTAAGCAATCTATCCTAGCTTATTTTCTTTTGATTTAGGAGCTTGAACTTAGGGTTTTCATGGGGAAAATTTGAGTTTTCTCTAAGAGGTTGTTCTGTCCAAAAATTGTAGATGAAAGGAAAAGAAGAAATTAAAGTTAGAGACATGATTGAAGCTTAAAGAATCTAGTGAAGTGATTGGTTGTTGAATCAAGTTGATATTCTTGACTTTGCCATGGTTAAACCTATTCAATCTGCACTGTTCATGATAGAAGGAAATGAAATTTCAATGATTTAATTCTACCATTGAATTTATATGATGATTTTGTGTATGATTGGAAAGGTTTTAAACCTTGAGAGCATTGAAATTCCAAGATTGTAGTTTTTGAAATTCTTCTCTGTTACTGTTCACTCGCATGAACAGTGATTAAAATTTCATGATTTTGATTCTTTCAATGGTTTTAAAATGAAAAGTTGGGTGGGGTAAAGTGGAGAAACAAGTATGGGAAGCATTAGAATTGAAATGATTATTTTTGAAGGAATTATGTGCATGTTTCGGATCTATACAGTAGGCTATGAAAGAGCTAGAATTTCATGATTCTAATCTCATAAATGGATTCAAAACATGAGATTGTGTAGATTAAAGGCAAGACATTAATTGATTCAAAGGCTAAGTCCATTAGTTAAAATTAAAGAAAGTTAATGAGCTTAATGTTCAAGAGGAAATTATGTTAGTTAAAGTGAGTTTAATGCTCAAGAAAATTAGATGATGATGGATGAATGGTTATGTTATGTTAGGGATTGATTGATATGCTCCAAAAGAGGCAGTCACATATCCAAGAGAAGTGAGAAGAAAGAAGCAAGATAAAGTGAAAGAGAGTCAAGTATATAAGGAAGTAAACTTATCCTAAACTTGTATGCATTGAATGTTATGCTTGATTGTGCTATGGCTTTATTGAATTGTGTTGCATATGTGCTTATATATGAAGCTCTATTTCTATGATTACTTTGGCCAATTGTATTTCATATGTTACATGAAAGAATGCACATTACACAATGTTAACACTTTCACAAGCATGCATAAGTATTTACATTAGTGCATGCATTGTTTAGTACCATTTTCTACTGAGATTTTCTCAAAAATCTCATCCCCTTCCATGTAATCCCAATCCCACAAGTTTGTTAATGATGAAAGAGGATTGAAGAAGCATGAAGAGAAGCTAGGGATTGGATAGTATAAATGTTATGTGAAGGATAGCTATATGTAATGTTACTATTTGAGCACTGCAAGTAGTGATGATTATGATGTAGTGAAAAATAGTAAATGATGAGATAAATGTATAAAATTTTACATACCTTTGGTTAACATGTAGAACTTTGTTTTGACACCAAGAACGCCTTATTTGGATGTCTGTACAAAGAGAACTAATTTTCCAAACTAAGAGACCAGAATCTGTTTTTAGAATTTTTGACCAAATGAACAGTAATATTTTGTGAATAAACTGAATTAATTGACAAATTGTTTATTCTGGAAATTATTTTTTCCTTAAATTTTAATATGTTATCTTCACTTATCTTTTTGAACCACTTCATTTCAATTTTTCTACAATTAATTATGATTTTTCAAAGTTCATCACTTAATCTGGAATACTATATAAACAGTAACCCAAGAAAGAGTAAAATTTCATATTTGGCTAATGGACCCCCAAGGTCTTGTAAGTAGTTCTAAATACTATTGAATGGTCCCTAAGACATATGAAAGTAAGGATGTTTCATTTTGGTTTTGGAGCATAAGTTTCTGGCATGATTTAAGATAGTTCCTGGACCCTAACTCTAAATATTAAGTACTTTGTTAAGTTGGTTTATTTATTACGATAGTTAGCATTGCTTAATTAAGCAAATATTGCAGGAGTAGATATGGGATTTCATAAAGTTAAGTCAGAGGATTAAGTTAATAAGGAAGATACTAGGCTAGTAGTGATATATGAAGATGATGTACACCCAGACTTTGATCATCCCTTAAACAACGAAGAGAGTTCAGAGGAAAGTGTAGTGGATCAATCAAAGAAGTCTATAGTAGAATGTCCCATTAATGTTTCTGTAGACTCAAACCTGCAGTCTGGAGGTTATGTAGAGATTAAGCCTAAGGCAGTTATGTACTAGATAATGTTGAGTCTAGTGACTCTATACGGTATGAGTTTATTGGAGTGCCGTCTAACCCTAATGTAAGCTTTATTCCTCTGATGAGATGACAGATTACGGCTGAGGAAGATGAGTATTGGTAGACTAGATATTGTTCCTCCTCCACCAGAGTTTGATTATAGAATTGTTATAAGTAATATACCACATTCCCTTAATTCAGATATCCAATTAGAGCCTATGACAGTTTCTTTCCATTCCCAAAGTCCTGGAATACATGATTTTATAGAGAAAGATCGGCGTGATATTTCTAGTCCTAGTCAACCCCAGTTTTCTTTTTTAAAGACAAATAATGTTGGCAATATTAGTATCAAGAAAGCTGTGGAGAGTGAATTACTTAGTCTAGGTTAGGGGATGGATAGAAGTAGAGATCAAGAACAGTTAGTTTATCTGCAGTTCCTTAATGTCGTAGTAGGGATGATAAACATATATACCATAGAGGGTATTAACCTAAATCAAGTTTATACTCTAGCAAACTCGAATAAGATAGTAGTAAGTTAGATACTACCATATACCCCTACATGGAATGTAAGGTTAAGTGAGTTTTTGGCAAATGATCTGCCAACTGATATATAGGGGTGGCACTTCTGTATGCAGAAGTATGTGCAGTTTATGATTCCTTAGAAAAGAATGTAGAACGAGATAAGGGGTAATGTAAACATGTAAACATGGTAGAGTAAAGTAATTACTCAAATGTGTGATAGTTATAATGTACCCCGAATATGTAATTGACATGTATGTAATGTATGTACAAATGTTATAGTGACATGAAATATGAAGTTTTATGAGATATAATAAAATCATAGTTCGCTGAACATTTATGTGAATATGTTTTCTATTTAATGTGATTATGATGTATAGGTATGAATAAGTTTTAATTGACTCAAATTTATCAAAGTCAATAACATTATAAGTGAATATTTAGAAAAAGCTGTGCAAAGTCGCCATGTTAAGTAGTTCAGGTCGTGACAAATATTTACCAAAGCTTTTGGTCATAACGAGTAAAGATCATTGCTCACAACAAGAAGCTCTAGAGCTATCAGGTTGTGACAGAAGATGGCCTATGGTTACGACTGAATAACATAGAGTTGCCACATCGTGACAAGTTGAGAAGGTCGCGACTAAAGTTTATAAAGAATATGAGACGCGACTAGCCAGTACTCAGGTTATGACTAGAATACACATAGACCTGATGATAAGAATGAAAATGCTAACCTCACTGAAGTTTATCAGTTAGAGGTTTAGGTTAGTGTGTAGGCAAGCCAAATAGTACGAGGTACTGAGATACAGAAGAATAGTTTAAGAAAATGTTCAGAAGTAAATTCTCTATATGATCATCAGGAGTTAATCTACATTATGAAAGACTTGGTGCAGCTAGTCTTTACTAAATAAAAGAATTATAAGTTAGAATAAGACTTACCTAAGAAGGAGCCTAATACGCGGCTTAAGGTTAGAGACAAGATTAATAGATAAAATGTTAATGTTCCCAAAATAGAGGGATCCCAGCATAAAGGGACAGTAAACTAGCAGACCTAGGGTAGAGCACCCTGGAGAATAGAAGTAGTAATGGTAGATGATGAATGAGATCCATGTGGCTTAAGTTAGTCAGGATCTAGAGAAAGACTAGAAAGGAACCACAGTCTAGTCCAAAGTAGACTGAGACTGACAGATATAAGAAGTTAAGAGATAGTAGAGAGATATAGAAGTTATTCAATAGAGATGGAGATTTATTCGCTCACTTGGGAAGTTTTTCTTGAATAGTTACGAGAAGCATTCCTCTAAGTTAGATAGGGATGAGCGTGAGGCTAATGGTTAAAGTAGGGAAAGAGAATCCTATGATGAATACTTAGTCGAGTTCATCCATATAAACATTGAAGCTTAATAAGAGACACTTTCTTACTTGTTAGTAATCCAGGAGGATAAGGGAAAACTTAAAAGTAAGAATGGCATAGAGATATGAGCCAGACCCTTCCTCAGTTAGCTGAAAGAAAATAGCTGACTTAGTTATGGATTACAGTTAGATTACAGTGAGGCCAATGACACATAAGTCCTTTAGGCTAAGGACACAAAAGTCTTACAAGCAATGAGAGATGTTATGATAGAATGAATATGGCCTAGTAAGGTAAAACAACCTGATATGATAAGATATCTCATATTCCTAGATGAATAAATAGGATATTAGAGATGTAGGCTAAAGATAAATCGCCTCAGAAATTTCTTGAGGATTAGTAGAAAGAGATATATGCAAGATAAGAAAAGAAGTTTATGATGTCTAAACAAAGTAAGGTAGCTACAGGTTCAAAGATAAAGTGACTCCCCTATTCTCTATGTAAGAAAGAGTAAATAATGGTTGAGTTTATACCCTAGTAAGAGGGTAAAGTAGTAGCTAAGTAAAACAAGTAAATGACTCAGGTTATTGAATAAATGATTAGGACATGGCAGTTAAGTTAATAAAAGAACATAATGCTTTAAAGTTTACCTAGTTAATTGTTTAGTCGCAAGATGAGTATAGGGAATGGTTGAGCAGATTTGTGTGATGATGATATGGCTTATATTGCTATATGTTATGATGAATAGTTGCATCTCCTCACAGTTGTCATATGATGATACGCAGGTTAGTGTATGTTATGATAAATGAATACTACCCTCATGCAGTACATACAGGGTAGAGTATACTAGATGAGAAAGTTATGTTGCTCCCATGGCATACGACATGCAATTAAATAACTCAACTTGTTGATGATAAAGTAATAGAAAAGTAATAGCAAAGTGATAAACGAGATAGTTAGCTAGTTAATTCTCAAAGAATAGAATGGGAATTTGTGATCAAATAATGATAGTCAATTGGGTAGAGAATCAGATTGAAAATGAGGATTAATAGTGAATTTATAGATGAATGATTACAGTGCTTAAGACATACCCCTTTAGTAGGGATAGGATACATGAATGATGTGATATGAAATTAAATTAAATGAGAGGCATTTATGAAATATGATGCAATTCTAAGAAGGATCAATCTCTATTTATTATAAGTTAACGTTTTCGCAATAGAGCTAGATTGCTCTTGCGATAGAGTAAGATTGCTTTTGAGATAAAACCAAGAGAATGAATAGTATAGCTTGTATAGAGTAATGTCTCTCATACAGGATGAATAGATTATGATAGATATGTGCATCATAGAGCCTTTGTAGCTCTCTGCAATGTTAAATGTAGTAAAGTTATAAAAGATGAGAATGATATGAGAAATTCCTTAATGTTAAAGGAAATGAGTAAAGTCCTGATAGATAAAATTGGCTTCAGTGATCATTGTTGGGGAATTATCTATTAAGTTAATAACTATGTGGAAGTGGCTAACCTTGTAATTTTGTCTGTTGGTTAGATCTTCCAGAGATGAGAATACAATACAACAGAATCGTAGTAGACTCTCGAGGATGGTAGTTAGATCCTAGTATAGCTCATAGAGAATAGAATTCTAGGGTCACGTTAGATCCTTAAGAGGCTTACGGTTGATTATAGTATATCCTGAGGGTCACAGTAGACCTAGCCTAGAGAAAGAAAGTATTGAGCTATAAGTACAGTATTTCTTTAGAAGGACGAATACCATGGAAAAGGTTAAGGTAGAGAAGTTTCACAAATTGGTTAACTCATAATAGAAAGAGTACCCATGATCTTAGTTTCAGATAGCCTTATTACTATTAGGGACTCTGTAACATTCTTACTTTCATATGTATTAGGGACCAATCAGTAGCATTTAGAACCACTTACAAGATCTTGGAAGTTCATTAGCTAAATCTGGAATTTTACTCTTTCTCGGGTTACTGTTCATATGGTATTCCAGATTACGTAATGAACTTCAAAAAATCATAACTAATTCTAGAAAAATCAAAATGAAATGGTTCAAAAAGCTAAATGAAGATAACATCTTGAAATGTAAGGGAAAAGTAATTTCCAGACCAAATGATTAGCCAATTAAAAAAGTTTATTCACCAAAGTTTACTGTTCATTTGGTCAAAAATCCTAGAAACAGAGTCTGGTCCCATACTTTGGAAAATCAATTATCTTTGTACAGACATCCAAATAAAGCATTCTTAGTGTCAAAAAGAAGCTTGACATGTCATCTAAATGTATGTAAAATTTCGCACATTTATTCCATCATTTACTATTTTTCATTACATCATGACCATCACTGCTTATATTGGTCATACAGCAACATTACACATTCACATAACATATATACTATCCAATCCCTAGCTTTTCTTCATGCTTTATCATCCTCTTTCATCATTCATAAACCTGTGGGATTGGGATTACATGGAAAGGGATGAGATTTTGGGGGAAATGTCAGTAGCAAACGGTACTAAATAATGCATGCATTAATGTAAATACTTGTGCTTGCTTGTGAAAGTGTTACTGTTGTGTCATGTGCATGCTTCCATGTTACATATGAAATACAATTGGCCAAAGTAATCATAGAAATAGAGCTTCATACATAAGCACATAGGCAACACAATTCAATCAAGCCATAGCACAATCAAGCATAACATTCAATGCATACAAGTTTAGGATAAGTTTACTACCTTGAACACTTGACCTTCTTTCACCCTAACTTGCTTCTTTCTTCTCACTTTCCTTGAACATGTGGCTGCCTCTCTTGGAGCATACCAATCAATTCCTAACATCACATAATCATTCATCCATTACAATCTAACTTCTTTGAGCATTAAACTCACTTTAACTAACACAACTTCTTGAACATTAATCTCAGTAACTTTCCTTAATCTTAACCAATCGACTTGGTCTTTGAATCAATTGATGCCTTGACTTTACCCTACACAATTTCATATTTTGAATCCATTTATGAGCTTAGAATCATGAAATTCCAGCTCCTTCATCACATGCTTTACAGAACCGAAACTGCACTTAATTCTTTCAAAAATTCTCATTTTGATTCCAATGCTTCCCATACTTGTTTCTCTACTTTATCCCACACAACTTTTCATTTTAAAACCACTGGAAGCATCAAAATCATGAAATTCCAATCACTATTCATGTGAGTGAACAGTAACAGAGAAGGATTTCAAAAACTACAACCTTGGAATTTCAATGCTTTCAAGGTGCAAAACCTTTCCAATACTACACAAAATCATCATCTAAATTCAATGGAAGCATTAAATCATTGAAATTCCATTTCCTTCCCTCATGAACAGTGCATACCGAATAGGTTCTATTAAGGCAAAGTCAAGAATATCAACTTGATTCAATAACCAATGTCTTAATTAGCTTGTTTAAGCTTCAATCATATGTTTCTAACTTTAATTTCTTCTTTCCCCTTTCATCTAAGGCTGTTGGGCCGCAAAACCCCTTAGAGGAAACTCAAATTTTATCCGATGAAAACCCTAAGTTTAAGCTCCCAAATCAAAGGAAAATAAGCTAGGATAGATTGCTTACCTTTGATCTCTAGCTTGCTTGAACTTTGGAACCTTGAATCTTCTTTGTCTTGGCTCGAGTTTTCATTTTGCAAGAGTTTACCCAAGGTATCACAAGGCCACGGTTTTGGGCAGAATGAGGGGGTATTTATAGCCAAAATCCAAGAAAAATAAATGGCCAAGATTGATTTGGTTACTATTTGATATAAAGGCTCACATTTAATCTTGGATTTTACTTTTTCATAAAAGAATAATTATGACATCATGTGGGACAGCTCATGGGACACCTAAGAGGGCTAGGTGGCTTGCTCATAGTGTAAGGAAGCTTCTGGAAAAATTATAGTCCAATCCGGTACCGATCGGAGCAGTTTCACAACAACCGGACTGTTTCCTGTTCTGAATTTTTCTATAATATACCAATATATGTATTCTGTCCTGAAAATCAATGTCTAGGCTTCTCATACCCTTCACATGGTTATACTGAGTATTTATCTGCCATCCATTTTTTGAGAAATGACCAAAATATCCTTGGTGTCCTTTCCTACACTATATTGACCCTAAGGGCATAATCGTCATTTTACCCCTCTTTATACTGCCTTAGGGTGTATCTGGGCTCAACTAATCATATTTATACCATGTGCCACATTTTTAGCCTGTCCCAAGTGACCAAAATACCCTTCATCTATCTCTGGTATAATCTGGGCGTCCAGGGGCATTTTCATAATTTTGCACTTTTTCTAGACACAAGCCCCTTCTACTGATGAGCTGGTGCCCTGGGTTTTGGGCCCTTCTTGACGTCGTCATGGGCCTATATATGAGGTCATATGATCTCATTCTTTTTAGGTTTACATACCGATAAATTCTATAATCGGATCACGGGTGTTATCAAACTCCCGTCAAAATTCACTAATATATGAATAACTTTTTATACATAACTTCTTTCACAGTTCTGTCAGATCCAGGACATCTGACACTGTAGGGCACACTTTCCTATAATTCACCCTCTTATATCTAAAGTCCATGAAATATAATAAAATTTCAGATAACTTTTAGACTATCATATAAATATCTGCTGTCTGGAGCCCTAATAAAATTTCTGGATCATGTCAGATTATCCAGCATACCTTCCTCTATTTACTGATGGAATATGGGACTGAAATACTTCTGGACAGTTCTAACCATTTCTGGGTTGATCTTTCTATAATTACAATTTTGCCCTTGAACTTTTCTCTTAATTACATTTATGTCCCTAACTTTTTGCATATTTATATTTAGGTCCTTAAACATTTGGAAATTACTACTTTTGGTCCAACTTTTGTTTCTACTGTAACTTTAGGCCTTTAAATTTTTTCAATTTTCGTTTAGTCCTTCTCTTCCTTAAATAATCATATAACCTTTATTATTTCTTCTGATCTTCATCATAATCCTTTTCAAACCTCTTTCCACTATCAGTACTATACAAATAGGGAAAAATTTAGGAAATGAATTTCTACCCCCCTTAAAATAAATTTCATCCTCAAAATTTACTCAACACCTTAATCAAGAATTGGGGTATTTATCTCTTATCTTCTATCTTGACATCTTAATGGAGTACTCTTCATATCAACAGATCTTCATATCTTCGTTATGACCATTCTTCTGCTCTGAATCAACTCAATTAGAATTGAACTCCGATTCATTCTATTACTTTCTTGCTACGCATCTATCTACATATGGATTTCTCACTATGCTAGACTTGTGAGTAGTGTCCATTTCTTTCATTTCAAAATCCCTTGAATACTGCTATTTTCTGGAGCTTCTGCTAACTATTCATCATACTTCTTAGTGCAATCACTTATTGCTTATCTAGGAATCTAGCAAAATTCTCTGAACATCCGCACACTTTATCTCTCATTCTCATATCATCATACATTCTTATCATCTTTAATAACTCATCATAATACAGAGAGAGGACTTATATCATTATTACTTCTTTCATTACTCTACTGCTAAACAGGAGCACATAGCAGCATATAGGAGCACATACTCTAACATGCATAATACCTGGCCAGCACACTGCAGGACTACATACCTGGTCATGAATGTAAAGCTCTCATATCAGAACTCAAGCATTCCTTCTCTTAATATGCATAGCTCTAACACTCAGAGCTTGCACTGCTATAACATTCAGAGCTTTAGCATATTCTATAAATATCACATAATATAACGTAACATAAGGCCTGGCATCCTATGCAAGGAGTGGAAGCTCTGAAAGCTCTTTCACATGTAGTTTAACCTTCAAACATCTTATCCCTTTCAAAACGGGAGCCTCTCATTCCGTTCATAGGGCTAACTATAAAGCCAATTCATATTGTACTTTTCATTACATATTTCATCACGTACTCTTTATAGCATTTCTTATTTCGTATCTTTTCATATCATAACATGACATATCTAGCCACATCTGGCTACATCATAGTCTATCTTTTAAATCCATTTCATTTGGACTTGACATAAGGGTTCTAGTCTCTTATTGTTCATAACCCTTTCTAGCTTTTCATAGCTCCTTCTATCATTTACATAGCTCTGTGCACATATGCAAATTTTCTATGGCATTTCACCTTTTTCTATCACTTCCCAAGGGGTCACTCATCATTGAATTACCCTTGCCTGAGCACGCTTAACTGAAAAGTATAGATATAAATCTTAAGCACTGGTGCTCACAGGCTCCAATCTTGGTACTTTACTATCTTAGACCCATCTTATACCATTTCTCTTGGGTCTATCTGGCCTTCTAATCTCTTGTTATCCTCATCTGGAGGATCTATTTGTCTTTCATTCTTATTCTTGGTAATCTCATCGTAAGGATCTCTTTACTCTTATTTGACCCTTTCTGATAACTTATGAAATATTCTTATACATCCTTGGGACTCAGGATTAATAACTTTAACTTTGATCACTGAGTTCCTGTTATGTGTAAGAAGATTTTGAGTTCAGTTCCTAATAGTAGTAAGGCTATCTGAAACTAGCATCATGGGTACTCTCTCTGTTATGAGTTAATCAACTTTTAAAGCTTCTATACCTTAACTTTTCCTTAGTATTCGTCCTTCCAAAGAAATATTGTACTGATAGCTCATTACTTTCTTGCTCTAGGCTTGGTCTACTTCGACCCTTGAGATCTACTGTGATCAACTGTAAGCTTTTCAGGATCTAACTGTGACCTGTGAGCTATACCAGGATCTAACTACAATCCTTCAGAATTTACTATGATTCTGTTGTACTGCATTCTCATCTTTGGAAGACCTAAACTAACGGACAAAGTTACAAGGTTGTTCACTTCCACATCGTTTTTAACTCCACAGATAATTCCCCAAAAATTATCACATAAGCCAATATTATCTATTAGGACTTGACTCATTCCCTCTATTACTCAGGAACTTCATATACCATTCTCATCTTTATAACTTCACTTTATCCATTACTGCAGAGAGCTACACAGTCTCTATCATGCACATGTCCATCATCATCTATTCATACATCTTACCCCTACTGAAGGGATATATCCTGAGTATCATAATCATTTATCTACGATTCACTATTAATTCTCATCTTTAATCTCATTGACTATCACTGTTTGATCATAATTTCTCTTTCTACTCTTTGGGACTTAACTAGCTAACTATCTCGTTTAGCCTTTTGATGTTGCTTCATCCTTACCAAGTTGAATTATTTAATTGCACGTCGTAGGGCATGGGAGCAACATAACTTTCTCATCATATCTCCTCTACCCTATATGTAATGTAAAGGGGAGTATTTATCCATTATAATATACTCAACATGCATAATATGCAAGGAGATGCAATCATTTAAGTAGTCTCTAACATGCGTGTCATCATATGATAACTGCAAGGAGATGCAACTTCTCATCATATCTTATGGCAACATAAGACATACTACTATCACATACATCTGCTCAACCATCCCTTATACTCACGTTGCAATTAAATAATTAACTAAGTAGACTTTAAAGTATTATGTTCCTTAATTACCTTAATCACTAGGTCCTGATAATTTATTCAGGAACCTGAATCATTTACTTATTTCACTTAGGTTGCAACTTTACCCTCTTACTAGGGTATAGACTCAACCCTTCTTTACTCTTTCTTACATAAGAAATGGGGAGTCACTTTATCTTTAAATATGTGGCTACCTTACTAGTTCATATTCATTCTATCATATCTTCTCTTATCGCTTGTAAGACTTTTGTGCCTCTAGCCTGAAGGATTTATGTGTCCTTGGCCTCATTGAAATCTAGTGGTAATCCATAACTGAGTCAGCTATTTCCTTTCAGCTAACTGAGGAAAGATTTGACTCATATCTTTATGCCATTCAAACTTTTAAGTTTTTCCCTTGTCCTCCTGGATTACTAACAGGCGAGAAAGTAACTCTTATTAAGCCTCAAGGTTCATATGATTGAATTTGATTAAGTATCCATCAAAAGGGTTCTCTTTCTTTTACTCTAACCCTTAGCCTCATGCTCACCTCTCTCTCTAATTGAGAGGAATGCTTCCTTTAAACTTCTTTGAGAAAAACTTCTCAAGTGAGCAGATCACTCGCCATCTCGTATGGAGTAACTTTTGTATCTCTTAATTCTTTTAACTCTTTATGTCCATCAGTCTCAGTCTACTCTGGACTAGACTGTGATTCTTTTCTAGTTTGCCTCTAGATCCCGACCAATTCAGGTCACTTGGATCTCATTCATCACTTAACATTACTATTTTTGCTCTCTAGGGCAGAGCGTTAGGTTACTATCTCTTCGTGACGGAATCCCTCTGCGTTGGGAACATTAACTTTCTATCTATTAGCCATCACATCTTTATCCTTAAGTCGTACATTAGGCTTCTTTCTAGGCAAGTCTTTCATAACATAGATCAACTCCTGATGATCATATGGAGGATCTACTTTTGAGCCTCTTCTTTAATTGATCTTCTGTATCTCACTGTATCATACTATCTAACTTGCCTGCACTCTCTACTAAGCCTCTAACTAATAAACTTCAGTGAGGTGAGCATCTTATTCTTATCATCATGTCTCTGTGCATTTTAGTCACCACCTAAGTACTTGCTAGCCATCTCATATTCCTATAACTTTTAGTCATGACCATCTCACTTGTCACAGCTTAACAACTATGTATTCTTCCATCACGACCATAGGTCATCTTCTATCGCGGCCTAGTAGCTCGTAAAAACTCTTGTCTTTGGATGACTCTAAATTAATTAAAGCTCATTCATATACCTACATCATAATCACACTTAAATAGGGAACATATTCACATACATGTTCAACCAACATCCATATTCCATATTACCATAACATTTGTACACACATAACATACATATCAATTACATATTTGGGGTACATCATAACTATTATACACATGAGTAATTACTTTTCTTTACACTTTACCTATTTATATTACCCCTCATCTACTTCTACATTTTTTTTCTAAGGGATCATAGAATGCACATACTTCTGTACACGGATATGCCACCCTTGAATATCAGCTGGTGGATCATTTGCTAGATACTTACTTAGCTCTATATGCCATGTAGGGGTATATGGTAGTACTTGGCTTACTATCATCTCATGCCAGTCCTCTAGAGTATAAACTTGATTTAGGTTAATGCCCTTTACTGCATATATATTTATCATCTCTAATACGACATTGAGGAACTGTAAGTAAACTGACTCCTTTTGACCTCTACTTTTGTCTATTCCTTGAACTAGACTGAGTAGTTCACTCTCCACAACTTTCTTGGGACTGATATGGTCAGCATTATCTATCTTTAACAAAGAAAGCTGGGTTGACTAGGGCCAGGAACATCCCACTGATCCTTCTCTATAAAGCCACATATTCTTGGACTTTGGAAATGAACAGGTTCTGTCATAAACTCTGGCTAGATATCTGAATTAGGGGATTATGGTATATTACTCATAGTAACTCTATCCTCAAACTCTAGTAGAGGAGGAATAATATTTGGTCTACCCATAATCCAGTACCAGTACTCAGCTTCCTTGGCCGTAATCTGTCCTCTCATTGGAGGAATAGAACTTACATCAGGGTTAGATGGCACTCCAACAAACTCATACTGTGTAGAGTCACTAGACTCAATATTATATGGGGTATACTGGGCTTCAGGCTGTATCTCTACGTGACCTCCAGAATGTACGTTTAAGCCCACAAAAGCATCTATGGGACATTCTACTGTAGACTTTCCTGACTGATCTCCTAACTTTCCTCTGAACTTTCTTCATTGTCTGAAGGATCAAAGTCTGGATGTACATCATCTTCATATATCACTATAGAATAGGGGTCTCCCTTATTAACTGAAGCCTCTGAATTAACTTTATGAAATCCCATACCTTCTCCTGCAATATTTGCTTAATTAAGTAATGCTAATTATCCCAATAAACACCCTAACTTAACAAAACGCTTACTTTTTAAGGTTAGGGTATGGGAAATATCTTATATCATGCCACAAACTTCTGCTTTGATACAAAAATGTAGAGTCCTTCTTGGGACTACATAAGGTACCTCAGACGCAAGTTTTATGCACCAGCCTCTCGACTGCAATGCAACCTCCCGGTGGCGAAGCCGGTTGGCCATGTCGAGGTAAGAGCCAACATTTCATCCCACTCTCACGCAGTAAGAACCCTCGATCATGGTGAAGAATCTTAGCCATCTCACAACTTGCTTTGATATCAAAATGTAACATCCTTATTTTCATACGTATTAGGGACCAATCAGTAGCATTTAGAATCACTTACAAGACCTAGGAAGTCCATTAGCTAAATCTGGAATTTTACTCTTTCTCGTGTTACTGTTTATATGGTATTCCAGAATACGCAATGAACTTCAAAAAATCATAACTAATTCTAGAAAACTCAAACTGAAGTGGTTAAAAAAGCCAAGTGAATATAACATCTTGAAATTTAAGGGAAAAATAATTTCCACACCAAATGATTATCCAATTAATATAGTTTATTCACCAAAGTTTACTGTTCATTTGGTCAAAAATCCCGTAAACAGATTCTGGTCCTATACTTTGGAAAATTAGTTCTCTTTGTACAGACATCCAAATAAAGCATTCTTGGTGTCAAAAAGAAGCTTGACATGTCATCTAAATGTCTATAAAAGTTCGCACATTTATTCCATCATTTACTATTTTTCATTACATCATGACCATAACTGCTTACATTGGTCATGCAGCAACATTACACATTCACATAACATATATACTATCCAATCCCTAGCTTTTCTTCATGCTTCATCATCCTCTTTCATCATTCATAAACCTGTGGGATTGGGATTACATGGAAAGTGATGAGATTTCGGGGGAAATGTCAGTAGCAAACGGTACTAAATAATGCATGCATTAATGTAAATACTTGTGCTTGCTTGTGAAAGTGTTACTATTGTGTCATGTGCATGCTTCCATGTTACATATGAAATACAATTGGCCCAAGTAATCATAGAAATAGAGCTTCATACATAAGCACATAGGCAACACAGTTCAATCAAGCCATATCACAATCAAGCATAACATTCAATCCATACAAGTTTAGGATAAGTTTACTATCTTGAACACTTGACCTTCTTTCACCTTAACTTGCTTCTTTCTTCTCACTTTCCTTGAACATGTGGCTGCCTCTCTTGGAGCATACCAAGCAATTCCTAACATCACATAATCATTCATCCATTACAATCTAACTTCCTTGAGCATTAAACTCACTTTAACTAACATAACTTCTTTTTGAACATTAATCTCAATAACTTTCCTTAATCTAAACCAATGGACTTGGTCTTTGAATCAATTGATGCCTTGACTTTACCCTACACAATTTAATCTTTTGAATCCATTTATGAACTTATAATCATGAAATTTCAGCTCCTTCATCACATGCTATACAGAACCAAAACTGCACTTAATTCTTTCAAAAATTCTCATTTTGATTCCAATGCTTTCCATAGTTGTTTCTCTACTTTATCCTACACAACTTTTCATTTTAAAACTATTGGAAGCATAAAAATCATGAAATTCAATCACTATTCATGAGAGTGAACAGTACAGAGAAGGATTTCAAAAACTACAATCTTAGAATTTCAATACTTTCAACGTTCAAAACCTTTCCAATACTACACAAAATCATCATCTAAATTCAATGGAAGCATTAAATTATTGAAATTCCATTTCCTTCCCTCATGAACAGTGCATACCAAACAGGTTCCATTAAGGCAAAGTCAAGAATATCAACTTGATTCAACAACCAATGTCTTAATTAGCTTGTTTAAGCTTCGATCATATGTTTCTAACTTTAATTTCTTCTTTCCCCTTTCATCTAAGGTTGTTGGGAAGCACAACCCCTTAGAGGAAACTCAACTTTTATCAAATGAAAACCCTAAGTTCAAGCTCCCAAATCAAAGGAAAATAAGTTAGGATAGATTGTTTACCTTTAATCTCTAGCTTGCTTGAACTTTGGAACCTTGAATCTTCTTTGTCTTGGCTAGAGTTTTCATTTTGCAAGAGTTTCCCCAAGGTATCACAAGGCCACGTTTTTGGGCAGAATAAGGGGGTATTTATAGCCAAAATCCAAGAAAAATGAATCGCCAAGATTGATTTGGTTACTATTTGATCTAAAGGCTCACATTTAATCTTGGATTTTACTTTTTCATAAAAGAATAATTATGACATCATGTGGGACAGCTCATGGGACACCTAAGAGGGCTAGGTGGCTTGCTCATAGTGTAAGGAAGCTTCTGGAAATATTATAGTCCAATCTGGTACTGATCGGAGTAGTTTCACAACAACCGGACTGTTTCCTATTCTAAATTTTTCTATAATATACCAATATATGTATTCTGTCTTGAAAATCAATGTCTAGGCTTCTCATACCCTTCATATGGTTATACTAAGTATTTATCTGCCATCCATTCCTTGGGAAATGACCAAAATATCCTTGGTGTCCTTTCCTACATTATATTGACCCTAAGGGCATAATCATCATTTTACCCCTCTTTATACTGCCTCAGGGTGTATCTGGGCTCAACTAATCATATTTATACCATGTGCCACATTTTTAGCCTGTCCCAGGTGACCAAAATACCATTCATCTATCTCTGGTATAATATGAGCTTCTAGGGGTATTTTCGTAATTTTGCACTTTTTCTAAATACTGGCCCCTTCTACTGATGAACTGGTGCCCTGGGTTTTGGGCCTTTCTTGGTGTCATCATGGGCCTATATATGAGGTCATATGATCTCATTCTATTTAGGCTTACATACCAATAAATTCCATCATCGGATCACGGATGTTATCAAACTCCTGTCAAACTTCACTAATATGTGAATAACTTTTTATACAGAACTTCTTTCAGAGTTCTGTCTGATCCAGGACATCTGACACTGTAGGGCACACTTTCATGTAATTCGGTTACTTATATCTGAATTCCATGAAATCTGATAAAATTTCAAATAACTTTTAGACTATCAGATAAATATTTGCTATTTAGAGCCCTAATAAAATTTATGTATCATGTCAAATTATCCAGAACACCTTCCTCTATTTACTGATAGAATATGGGACTAAAATACTTCTGGGCAGTTCTAACCCTTTTCCGGCTGATCTTTCTATAATTACAATTTTGCCCTTGAACTTTTCTTTTAATTACATTTATGTCCCTAACTTTTTGCATATTTACATTTAGGTCCCTAAACTTTTGGAAATTATCACTTTTGGCCCAAATTTTATTTCTACTTTAACTTTTGGTCTTTAAATTTTTCCAATTTTTGTTTAGTCCTTCTCTTCCTTAAAGAATCATCTAACCTTTATTATTTCTTTTGATCTTCATCATAATCCTTTCTAAACCTCTTTCCACTATCAATACTATACAGATAGGGAAAAATTTAGGATACGACAGACTGAACTCAAAATCTTCCTAGACACAATAGGAACTAAGTTATTAAGGTTAAAGTGTTAATCTTGAGTACCAAGGATTTATGAGAATATTTCATAAGATATGAGAAGGGGTCAAATGAGAATAAAGAGAACCCTAAGATGAGATTATAGAGAATAAGAATGAGAGATAAATATATCCTCCATATGAGAATAAGGAGAATAGAAGGTCAGATAGACCCAATAAAGACAGTATAAGAATGGTCTAAGATAGTAAAGTACCAGGGTTAGAGCCTGTTAGCACTAGTGTTTCAGATTTTTATCTGCATATTTCAGTTAAGCGTGTTCAAGTAAGAGTAACCCAATGATGGGTGACTCCCTGGAAAGTGATAGAAAAAGGTGTAACTGCCATAGAAGTTTAGCATCTATGCACAGAGTTATGTAAAATGATAGCAATAGCTATGAAAAGCTAGAAAGGGTTATGAACATCAAGATAATAGAATCCCTATGTCATGTCTAAATGAAAGTTGAAAATAAATGTTTAAAAGTATTTTCTCAAAAGCTGACAAAGTTCTCAGTTAAAGAGAATGTTTGATGTATTGTATCTCAAAATACATTATGATAAGGCATGATAGACCATGATGTAGCCAGATTTGGCCAGATATGCCATGATACAGCATGAAAGATACGTAATGAGATATGCTATGAAAAGTACATAATGAGATACATTATGAGATATATGTAATATGATACATAATGAGAAATATGTATTGAGAAGTACAATATGAAGTGACGTTATAGCTAGCTTTATAAACAGATTGAGAGGCTCCCTTTCTAAAAGGGATAAGATGTTTGAATGTTAAGTTACGTATGGAATAGCAAGTGAGAGCTCTCACTCCTTGCATGAAATGCTAGGCATTATATTATGTTTGTAAAATATGCTAAAGCTCTAAATGTTAGAGCAGTGCAAGATGTGAATGTTAGAGTTGTACAAGCTCCGAGTGTTAAAGCTGTGCATATTAAGAAAAGGAATGCTTCAGCTCTGATGTTAGAGCTTTGCATTCATGGGTAGGTATGTAGTCCTGCAATATATTGCCCAGGCATTATGCATGTTAGAGTATGTGCTCCTATATGCTCCTATATTCTCATATGTGCTCCTATCTAGCAGTAAAGTAAAGAAATAAAGAATAATTACATAAGTCCTCTCTCTGTATTATGATGAGTTATGAAAGATGATAAGAAGAACATAAATATGATGATACAAAATTGAGAGATGAAACTTAGCGAATGTTTAATAAGTTCCTCTAGATACTTAGGTGAGTAATAAGTGATTGCAGTAAGAAGTATGATGAGTAATTAATAGGAACTCCATAATATAGTAGCATAGAAGAGAATTTTATATGAAAGAAATGAACACTACTCACAAGTCTAGTATGGTGAGAAATCCATATGCAGATAGATGCATAGCAAATAAGCAAGTAATAAAATGAAGTAGAATTCAACTTTGATTAAGTTGATTCAGAACAGAAGAATGAGCACAATAATGAATGAAGATCTGCAGATATGGAAAATACTACGCTAAACATATCAAGATAGAAGATAACTGGTATATGCCCCAATCCTTAGTCATAAAGTGAGAAAAGAATATCTATCTAAGATTGTTGACTAAGGTATTAAGTAAATTTTAAGGACGAAATTTATTTTAAGGGGGTAGAGATGTCATATCATAATTTTTCCCTATCTGTATAATATTAATAGTGGAAAGAGGTTTGGAAAGGATTATGACAATGTTAAGAAAAAATAATAAAAGTTAGATAAGTCTTGAAGGAAGAGAGGGACTAAAATGAAAATTAAAAAATGTTAAAGGCCAAAAATGGAAGTAAAAATAAAAGTTGGGCCAAAAATGGTAATTTTCAAAAGTTATTGGACGCAATGGTAATTATCGAAAGTGAACCAGAAAATGCCTAAAAATTTCTAAAATTAGATTAGTCCCAAATTTTCTTAGTAAGTATAAAAAATTATTCTGATCAATTTGACGCAACACAGAATTTTGATATGAGGTCCCAAAAAATTTATATTAATTTTTAAAGAAAGGGAAATTAATGTAATATTCTCTAGACCTCAGAATTAGATGAAATTTGGCAGTAAATTCCTATAATTAATATAAAAATTTGTAAAATTGACAGAGCTCAAAAAGGAGTTTTGTATAATTTATTATAGGATTTACAGTGAATTAAAACACCTGATAAATATGTTTCAGGGGAAATTTCTCGGGAATTGAGCCCATGAAGGCAGTGGATCATACAGAGGGCCTAGAATGGCACCTTATAGGTCTAATGATATTTTTAGATAAGTACGTGGGTGAGGGCTAATAAAGACTGGGAGAAATATAAAATTACGAAAATGCCACTGAAGGTATGCCACTGTGTTGTGTCATTGAGTCAGAATTGGATGAAGGGAATTTTAATTAGTTGGACAAGCCAAAAATGTCCATGCAAGTATAGGAGTGATTAGTTAGTGTCAATGTATGCTCTGATAAGAAATAAAGAGGTGTAAAATGATAATTATGCCTTTATAGTTAATATAGCGCAAGACCGTGAACCAAGGGCATTTTAGTCATTTCTCAAGGGATCTATAATTAAGTTTTGGCCTAGTCCAACAATGTCAATGGTAGGAAGAATTTGGATACTGGATTTAAGGTTAGACAGCATATTATGGAATCTCAAAAAAATAATATGTAGAAAACAGTCTGGTTCTTAGGGAATCAGATCGAGCTAGTACCGGATTGGACTAAAATTTTTCCAGAAGCCTCCCCCATTGGATTTTCACCACCTAGCCTATGAGTGGTCCCTTGATGATGTCGTGGATGATGTCATAATTTTTCTTTTTGAAAAAGTCAAATCCAAGATTAAATGAGTCATTGGATCAAATAGTGTACAAAATAATCTTGGCCATTAATTTTGCATGAGATTTTTCTATAAATACACCCCATTTCAGCCTACAAACTGTGGCATGTCAACCCTTGGAAAAATTCTTGCAAAATGAAAAGTCAAGCCAAGACAAAGAAGATTCAAGGTACCAAAGTTCAAGCAAGCTAGAGATTAAAGATAAGCAATCTATCCTAGCTTATTTTCCTTTAATTTGGGAGCTTGAACTTAGGGTTTTCATGGGGGAAAGTTGAGTTTTCTCTAAGAGGTTAGGCTGTCCAAAAATTGTAGATGAAAGGGAAAAGAAGAAATTAAAGTTAGAGACATGTGATTGAAGCTTAAACAAGCTAATTAAGTGATTGGTTGGTGAATCAAGTTGATATTCTTGACTTTGCCATGTTGAACCTGTTCAGTATGTACTGTTCATGATGGAAGGAAATAGAATTTCAATGATTTAATGCTTCCATTGAATTTATATGATGATTTTGTGTAGGATTGGAAAGGTTTTGAACCTTGGAAGCATTGAAATTCTTCTCTATTACTGTTCACTTGCATGAACAGTGATTGGAATTTCATGATTTTGATGCTTCCAATGGTTTTAAAATGAAAATTTGTGTGGGGTAAAGTGGAGTAAAAAGTATAGGAAGCATTAAAATTAAAATGAGAATTTTTGAAGGAATTATATGCATGTTTCATATCTGCATAGTAGGCCATGAAGGAGCTAGAATTTCATGATTCTAAGCTCATAAATGGATTCAAAATCTGAAATTGTGTGGGGTAAAGTCAAGGAAGTTATGTTAGTTAAGATTAAGGAAAGTTATTGAGCTTAATGTTTAAGAGAAAGTTATGTTAGTTAAAGTGAGTATAATGCTCAAGGAAATTAGATGATGATGGATGAATGGTTATGTGATGTTAGGGATTGATTGATATGCTCCAAAAGAGGAAGCCACATATCCAAGAGAAGTGAGAAGAAAGAAGCAAGATAAAGTGAAAGAGAGTCAAGTATATAAAGAAGTAAACTTATCCTAAACTTGTATGCATTGAATGTTATGCTTGATTGTGCTATGGCTTTATTGAATTGTGTTGCATATGTGCTTATATATGAAGCTCTATTTCTATGATTACTTTGGCCAATTGTATTTTATATGTTACATGGAAACATGCATATTACACAATGTTAACACTTTCACAAGCATGCACAAGTATTTACATTAATGCATGCATTATTTAGTACCGTTTTCTACTGAGATTTTCTCAGAAATCTCATCCCCCTCCATGTAATCCCAATCCCACAGGTTTGTTAATTTTGAAAGAGGATTGAAGAAGCATGAACAGAAACTAGGGATTGGATAGTATAAATGTTATATGAAGGATAGTTATATGTAATGTTACTATTTGACCACTGCAAGTAGTGATGATTATGATATAGTGAAAAATAGTAAATGATAAGATAAATATATAAAATTTTACATACCTTTGGTTAACATGTAGAAATTTATTTTGACACCAATAACGCCTTATTTGGATATCTGTACAAAGAGAACTAATTTTCCAAACTAAGAGACCAGAATCTATTTTTAGAATTTTTGACCAAATGAACAGTAAATTTGGTAAATAAGTTGTATTAATTGAAGAATCATTTTTCTGAAAATTATTGTTTCCTTAAATTTCAAGATGCTATCTTCATGTAGATTTTTGAACCACTTCATTTTAAAGTTTCTAGAATTAATTATGATTTTTTGAAGTTTGTAGCTTAATCTGGAATACTATATGAATAGTAACATGAGAAAGGGTAAAATTCTATATTTGGATAATGGACTTCGAAGGTCTTGTAAGTGGTTCTAAATGCTACTAAATGGTCCCTAAGACACATGAAAGTAAGGATGTTTCATCATACTTATCGAAGGCTTCTTTGATAAATCCTCTTATATAATAAGTGTTCAAAATATTCCAGTTCTAAAACAATAACATAGACTTTTTCATAAGCTAAGTTCATATATCTTCTTCAAAGTCTTTATCGATAAGTACTATTATCGAATAAGTCTTCCATAAGTACTTTTTCAAAAAGTTATATTTCTTTCAAAAGTTCTTTCTTATTTATCGAAAAGCTTATTAAGCAAACAACTTATTAATATGTTGATCGATAAATGCTCATATTATATTCATTTAAGTTTAAAATTTTTTTCATTATTTTATCAATTGTCATCATAAAAACATTAGAGTCTAACAGGGGTCAGTTAAATAGATCGTTTAATTACATTGTATTGTATGAAAAACTAAGTCCTTGGTTAAATTGTTGACCAATAGGTCCCACTAAATAACCTCGTTGAGTGTTCTCTTTAGTATTCATCTACTAAAGATAGTTAAAATTAATTAGGTATATTGATATTTCCAAAAAATATTATATCATTCCTAAATCATCTTTAATTAAAACTATATTAATTTATGTCTTTGAAAATTAAAATTCAAAACATACTATTTAAACATAAATAAACTAATTAGATAAGTAGATATTTTATGAAATGTTTTACTAAAATTTTAGAATAAGGACCGATAATTTTTTTTAGAAAATATCTTATATTAAGAATAGGATAGAGTACACCGTAAGATAAATATATTCCACAAAGGAATACAGCAAAGCTATGAAGTTAAACTCTTATCTATATCTACCACATAAAAAACCTAACAAGTAAGATAACTTGAAGGATTCCTAATTACCACTTTAAAATTACAATTTTATAAAGTATAATTTGCAACTAGGATTCCAACTTTTATGAAAGAGAATGGATTTTAATTTGATAAATTATTTTATTAATCCCAAATATTTTCAACTACTACTCTATAACTGTAATTTTGTATAATAAAATTTGTAACTTTGACTCCTATTTTTAAGGAAAATAAAATTTTAACTTGTCAAATTATTCTAGAAAAAAGTGCATACCTTTATACAAAAAAAATATTTTAGTCCTTTAATTTTATAAAATATTTTTTTAGTCTTCTCTAACCTTAACAGTATTAGTTTCATTATAAAATAGAATATTGACATGAAATTTTAACTTCAAAAGTATTTCGTCATCTTCAAAAATTTGCAACTACTTATTTATAGTTTGAAACTTTTAAACATATAATTTGTAATTAATGTTATAATATACACTTGCACGTTCATTAATTACCAAAATATATGAACGCTGTAGCAATTCACCCTCTCTTAGGTGATACAACCATATTCAATATAGAGAACTTTTAGGATTGAAATGATAGAAATATCAAGGGGAATGGAGTTTGAATGTAATTGAGTTCCTTAATTAAAGATAGTGCAAGTCAAATTTCATCTAAATAAACTCAAACCATAACCTTCTAGTACCAATAAGTACTTATCTAACTTTATTCTTTTGCTATAGCTCCTTGATATCGCTACAACTTTATTCAACTTTTTTCTTTGTGCTTCTTTCTGCTCTTTTCTAATTTTTTTCACAATTTGAGTACATATAGTACTTCATACAAATTGCTTGAAGATTATATGGTCTTAAATAAAAGAATGAAATTGACTCAATTGACAACACAGTTTAGACACTGGAACAAAAATGAATGAACAATGAATGAAATGAAAGAAGTGAAAACCCATTGGGGAAAACAATGGATTAGTGTTTATGGCTTGTGTTTGGGCCTAGAGGTTTACAAATGAATGCCTTTATCATATTCGATAACATAAATTGCAAGTAATTTTTGACTAAGAGCTAAGACAAGTTCTAGAGAATGTAAACTAAATGAATAATTAGTCAAAATAGAAATTAAGGCCGGAATCCTTCCAACAAGGGTTTACATATAAATTGCTCATACATTAAAGTCTCAGACAATGCTCATTATTTACTAGATATTAAAACACTTATCACAATTGAAAACCCTCTAAAATAATGATTAAAGCACCAAAACAAGCACTAAAGATCATGTATGAATCCCAAGATTACTAGTGAAAACTTAGGTAATTCAATTTCAATTTCCAAGAAATTCAAAAACTCAAATATGGAAATGGTTTTCAAAGAACTGATGATTCAAAAAGGTTAGAAAAATAGGGTAATGATTTACTTATAAAATCTTTATGGTGGTTTAAAATGTTCTTCTATACAATATTGCATAAAGCAAAGAAAAGGAAGATGGATATTTTCAAAATGGCAACTTAGTTGTGCCTAAAAATAAAATGGTCACGACCAAATTACACAACGAGCAAATCTCTAAACATTAGGAAATTTAGTTGCGACCTAAAGTTCATCTAGTCATGACTACTCATCACAGCAAGCATATAATTACACTTCAAAGGATTTCATCGTGACCAAAGGTACATCTAGTCGCGACTACATAATACCGTGAGTCAAATTAGTTTAAAAATCCATCTTATGTCATAACCAAACAACACTTAGGTCATGACGAACAAACATAAAAACCATCAAACAAAAAATTTTAAAACCTAAAACATTTTTAACACTCAAATATTTGTCATTAAGCATCAAATTAGTTAAAATGAAAATCCAATATTCAACAATCATCACTTAACAATTCTAAGACAAAATTTTATGATGAAAGATTGGATTCTTTGAAAAGTATTTTTTTTTTGGCATTTTGGTGGTGAAACATAAACAACAGAAAGTCATACAAGAGTACATTAACCTCTGCCCCACACTTAAACTTGACAATGTTATTACTGTTAATGGGAAAAATTATATAACATTTTAGCATTCAACAAATAATAGGGATAGTTGCTCTTAATATGATTAATTAAATCCAACACTAGCACAACAATCTAACACATAACTCAATGCAAATTTCATAGTTAAGCATGCATTCACATTCCAATCATACAAAGCAATTTACGAAAAGCTAAAATGAAAGGATGTGTAAGCTAAAACAAGCAACTGAGTGTGTAGGTGATAAAGACAACATCATATAATATAACGGAAGTGAAAAATAGAGAAATTGATTCAAACACAAATAAACAAAAATAAATCACTATTCCTAGTGAATCATCCCTCTCGAACTCACCAAACCATCATATGAAGCATGATATCATAGTTTACAAAAGCATATGAAAAGTAAGAGAGAAAAGAAAGTGGCAACCTAGCCTCATGGAGGCTGAGCAATACTCCTTATAGAGTTTCAAGAGGTGGTCATTTGCTTAGAAGATTTTGCCTGTTGCCTTATATTTTAGCTCTATCATCTCAAAATCATCCACTTTAATGACAATGTAGGGAAATCCTAGCTCATTTTGAATTTACCATGTTTAAATTTGAACTGTGCTTGGTATCTCAATACTTTATGGCATTCCTTAAACATCTTCCTCAAGATATTAGCATCATAAATCAGTTTTGTCTTGAGGTTATAAATCTTAGAGCTGTTATAAGCATCCAATCTAATTTTCTCTAGCTCTTAAATATGAAATAACCTTTGTGAACCGGATTTTGCAAGGTCTTCATTACAAGTTTTCACTACCCAAAATGTTTTATGTTCTAGTTCTACAGGCATGTGACAAGCTTTCCCAAAAATAGCCCTTATATGGGGACATGCCTAAAGGTGTTTTGAAAGTTGTTCTATAGGCCAATAATTCATAATCTAATATAAGGTTCTAATCCTTATTAAATGGTTTAACTATCTTTTCAAGTATTTTTTAATTTCCCTATTAGAAACCTCAGCTAGGCTATTGGTTTGAGGGTGGTATGGGCTCAGGACCTTATGAGTCACATCATATTTTGCTAATAAGTTATTGATCAACTTATTGCAAAAATTAGTGCCTTGATCACTAATCAGTGCCTTCAATACTCTAAATCTGCTAAAGATATGAGACCTTAAAAATTTGGAGACCATCTGGGCATAATCTAGTTTCACTAGAATAGCCTCTATCCACCTAGTAAAATATCTACAACTAATAAGATATAGTGAAAAGCAACTGAGGGTGGAAAGGGTTCCATAAAATCAATTACCCATAAATCAAAACCTCGCAAAACATAATTAGTTGCTATGGCATTTCATGACGTTTGCTAATTCCCCCAAATCTTTGGCACTTTTTACACTCCTTACAAAACTTAAAAGGATCTTTAAACAAAGTAGGCCAATATAACCCATACTTGAGAACTCTACGTGTAGTTCTCTTACCCCCCAAAGTGGCACCTACAAACCTTGGAATAGCAAGACTCTAAACTTGGGTGTGGTCTTTATCAAGGACATATTTTCTTTAAACTTGCTCTGAGCATACTTTCCATAAATACGGGTTGTCATAAAGATAGTATTTAGATTCACTCTTGAGCTTTTATGCCTAAAATTTAGATAAATAAGATGGGATTAGGCCAGTTTTAAGAAAATTTACTAAATACGTATACTGAGGCTCAACAACAGACACCACATATAAATATTGACCAGGGAAAGAATCACAAATAAGGTTAGAACTAAGTACTTCCCTTGTCTCTATTAGTAGTCTACTCAGATGGTTTACAAAATGGTTCACATTCCCAGCATGATCTTTCACTTCTGCATTGAACTCTTGAAGTAGTTACATCTATCACAAAAGTCTTAGTTGAGATTAAGGTTTATAGAATAAGTACTTGACTACCGTATAATCTGTGTAAACAATAACTTCAGAATTAATAAGATATACTCTAAACTTATCCAAAGTCACTATAATTGCAAATAATTCTTTTTCAGTAGTGGTGTAGTTAATTTGTGCAGCATCAAGTATTTTCGAGCATAAGCAATCACCTTAGATAAGTTACATCCCTTCTGATCTAGCATAGCTCCCACAGGAAAATTAGAAATATCACATGATAATTCAAAACAAAGATTCCAATATGTTGAAGTTAGAATAGGTAGGGAAATTAACATACTCTTCAGATTTTCAAAGGCATATTTACAATCAGCAGAAAAAATAGAATTAGTATCTTTTTGAAAAGGTCTTAATAGTGGCAAAGTAACTTTTCTAAAATCTTTAATAAATCTTCTATAAAAAACCAATATGCCCAAAAAAATATCATAATTCTTTTAAAGTTATGGTGTAGGACAGTGAGGAGATTACTTCAATTTTTGCTTTATCCACCTTAGCTAGGAACACTAAATCTTGACCTGTACTAGAATATCCTCAAGAATTCCTTTGTGGTATCTAATTGATCTATATGCTAACTTAAGAAATTCAACCATATGAATGTTTATTTCAAGTTTATTAAATAGAGTATATGCATCTTTTGCAAATTTAGGATCAAATTTCTTTTTTTCTAGCAAAGTAAGCTTTAGGAAAAGAGAGATCTTTAGTACTTACCTCCTTACCTATAGGCATAGAGGCTCCTTGCTTCTAGACTATGTTCTTTCCTTAGCTTATTTCCCCTTGTAAACTGAACTTTGCACTATCTCTTCCTCTTCTTGAATTTCTTGCACTTCTTCTTATGCTTATGAATTATCATCTTGGGTTAGTTTCTTAGTCATGAGCTTCTCCTCTTGGCACTCTCAGGCTTCTCGAGTTTTATTGATAAAAGTGGTATACTCTCAATCTCAAGGTCTTAATCATCCTTATTTGGTGCTTCATCCTCTTTAAATTGAACATTTTGTTAGCTCTAGAAAGATAAGTTGGATCACCTAAGAGGGGGGTGAATTGGATGTTCGACAGATTTTAAAAACTTTTTGAAACTCATTTGACTTCTAATCAGTGAAACAAATCAATTTGAAAAACTTTGATAAGTATTACAAATATATTACTAAAAATCAAAGAGTTAAGGAAGAGAGAAATTACACACAGATTTATCCTGGTTCAGCCCTTTCTTAACCTACGTTTAGTCCTCAACTTCCCACTGAGATTTTTCAATCCAGTATATCCAATATTATAATGGGCTCTTGGTAGCCTTTACAACTTCATTTTTTACAGCTAATTGAGAACCACCTCAATCCTAAAGTTACACTATACTCTGTTGGCAGCACTTCCCTTTAATCATATATGAGCAAATCCCAACCTTGAAACCTGTGATTCCAAGTTTTTCTCTCAAATAGGTAAAGAAATTAAGGTTGAATCTAACTCTAAGATAGAGTGAATAATAAGACAATGTAGCTCATAACATTTTTCTCTCTCAAAGGAATGAGACATTATGAAATGAGAGTTGAATTCTTTCTAGTAATTATGTTCATATCTTTTCTCTTTCATCCATCATTATTTCTTTTGTCATCCTTTATTGCTAGCTTCTTAATTTTGAATGCTCTTATATTTATAATTGATCTTCTGACCGTTAAGTATAATTTCTGTTGAGGCTTTCTTCTGTTGAAAATATGACCTGTGAACTAGCCATTGAAGTCGTTGAGACTTCTAACACAAAGTGTCTTCTTGTCATTGAATATTCGTTGGCTTTGATGTCGATCTAATCTTAGTTTTATCTTTGATCTTAAATAGAATATGAACTTCTTATATTAATCCTATAAACACTTCATTGAATTCACATGTTAACTGATAAGAATATGAAGTAAGGATTGATAAAAATAAATTTAATGCTTGAAGATAATCAATCACAATAATGATATGATAACAATAAATGCTCAATCATATGAATTAATATTTGATAGTCCAATCAATGATCAAGTGCATAAAATCCATTCAGTTATAAACACTTCAAGATCAAATAAAAATTTTGTTTGTTTTAAAGAATTATATTTTATTAATCGATTATCCAATCGATTAAATTGAATTAATGTGTGAAACAAAAATAGAGCATCACACTAATTGGATTATTCAAACATATATGATATACCTTTATAAAGACAAGTTTCTCAAAAAGTTTATCATGAAGATTGATGAGAAACATAAGTAAATTATCACTTAAATCAATCATATGTAATTTATAAAGATATGAAATCAATTTTTAGCTTAAATAGAGAGATATCTGAAATTTTTAAACAAGTAAGGCGCCCTAGCAATAGTGCCATTTTGATAACTGTCATTTTACTTATCAAACAAACTAAGCTAACTAATAGTAAAGTAAAGTTAACCTAGGTCAATTCTCAAGGAGCCTAAATGGATGCTAAAGTACCTAATTAATCCAATGAGCCACAAATTAACAAGTTAATTAGATGAATTGTGAGATGAGCTATTGACTAAATTCTGAATATAAATCCTATACTATTATTTATGATTTTAAGGTATTTGTGGTGATAAAATGAATCAATGACAAGTGTGTTCCCTTGGAGATTACCTTACCTTTATTATCCATAAAATATATAGAGCTAATTAGTTGAATTAGAATATGTTAGCAAATAACTCGCCAACTAAAATCTCAATCAAATCTACAACTCGTAGACATTGAATAGAGAAATATGAATCATTTAAATTGAAATAAAAGAAGATGAATTAAACATATATAAATGTACTCTTTTTTATGATTGCTTTGATTAACTACAGCCATGTTTAACTCAGTCCAAGGATGAGAATAAATCAAAGCATCAATTGTGTAGAAATAGGAAATATAAGTCAGTTCCTTAATCAATAATCATCTACTAACTCTAGTTCAATCAATAATTCCATAATTAACTACATCAGCTCGATACAATCAAATATGGATTAAACACATAATAAACTCCCTGTTAATCTCAAGATTTCTGGTTCAGCATCATCTCCAAGAGAGCACAACTACTCTAGCCTTCTGTTACTGTCAAGACTTTAACAGCAACAGTCATGGTGAATGTAGAAAGTGAAGATGAAGATGAAAACTGAACTTTCCTCTAGTTCTATTGCCTAGAATAGAGGAAATTATCAATGGAAAGAGAGAGAAAATAGAGATAGAGAGAGGATTGATCTAGATGGAGTGAGAGATATGTGTGTTGTGCAATATGAGGTGTTTGATCTGAAGTATGGAATGATGTGATAGTGAAGTGGAATATGCTCTGTGGGAATAATGTGTGGAATTCATTATGAGAGTGTACGTGAGAGTGATATATGCCCTAGTGTAATGCGTGAGTGAGTGTATATAGCAATATGGAAACAGTGAGTGAAAGCTCCTCTTTTATGCCAGCACATGAGTCCACAATCTGTTAGTCCACTTGCTCTACTTCCAGCTGTTATCATGTGCATTCAACCAACTATAGTCCACTTGTTCCTATTAGCCATATGCTTAATTTGTTATCAGCTTTTTCAATCCAGCATATACCTAATCTCTTGTCCAGCTGTCAATTGATCTTCCTCTACTCTACTAATTGATTAATGCATTTCTATAATGAAAATTTAATAGATTATTTATCCAATTAATCACTAAAATTATATCACTTAATTTCCACTTGTTCCATTTTTATTTTATTTATTAATTGCTCATATATTAATAAATGGGGGTAAAAATCATAGAGACTAAAACTCATTAAACAAGTTTATTTAGTCACAACAAAAATAGCTCTAGGTCATGACTAATGGTCATATAGAAATTCCAGTAATTCAGAAATATAGTAGGGTCATGATGAAACAAGTAACAGGTTGTGACGAAAAAACATAGAGTAGGAAATTTGCAGAAACTTGAAAATTTTGAACTAGTAATTTAGCTAAATGTATTTAGAAACTTATGAGCAATTTTCAAAACCTTAGTGCAAGTGAAG
Source organism: Leucaena leucocephala (assembly GCA_037074615.1). Lineage (NCBI taxonomy): Eukaryota > Viridiplantae > Streptophyta > Magnoliopsida > Fabales > Fabaceae > Leucaena > Leucaena leucocephala. The sequence continues at coordinate 16,194,709 of CM073515.1, read as the reverse complement.
AATGACTCAATTTTAGAGTTAATAGCCTTGAAAATCTTAGTTCACACACAATCAAGTAGAGCATGGTGGATTAACCAAACCAAACTCTAAAGAGTGAAAAATGAAGAATGCTATGTAATGATGCAAATGCAAAAGTGAAAGAAAATAAGATATTTGTTTATATTTCTAAAAATTTTGATGTTATGCAATAAAAACAATAAAAACTAAAGCTCAAATAAAAATAAATGACTCAGGCTGACAATGCAATCGACAACCAATTGCTAGGGAATCATTAAATTGGCTCCCCAGCAATGGTGCCATTGAAATATCACTAGATTGTCACCTTCCGGACGTTCAAAATAAAGACTACACCTAATAATGTAGTATAATGTACAACCCTATCATTCTTGTCAAGGAGCCTTTAATGTGGAATCCTAATAATTGGTGAACAATAACATTGAAAACTTGAGTAAAGCCATGGGTTTTTGGGTTTGATCAAACATTGGTGCAATAAAAATAAGGGTGCAATAAAAGTAAACGTTTCTAGTATTTTTTATTAATATGAAAATGGTTTGGATTGTGGGAGAAATATGATAGAAGAGATTCTTGATGAAAATATAGCTATCCTTGCTTTTGATTTGAAATGAGAGTTATGAAATTACTAGGCCTTAAATAAAATCATAATCAATAGATCGAGTCCAATTCATTACTAAGTTTAAAACCACTTTAATCAAAGTTAAATTTAAAACCCCTTAATGCCTTTTGAAGAACCACTTAGTGTATAAATTGAATCAGATGATATAAAAACCTTCAATTAACTATCAATCAATAGCTAAAGACTGAAATCAATTGAAGTAATTACTAACAATGGCCAATAACCATCCAACAATCAGAAATCAAACTGAAATATATATAAAGTTCATAAATGACATCACCAAACCAAATACAAGTATTTAATCTGTAAAATAATAAATCGATATTAAATCCTCTTACATATCATGAAATCCTAAGTCTAGAAATCCAAAAATATAAAAAAGTACATATTAAGATAGAATCACCCCTATTGTAGTCCATAAGCTCAAGCTATGTTGTCCATCATGAAAAAGCTATAAGGTCTAGCCTCTCATAGCTCAGATCATGCAGCAATCACAGTCCAAAGTGTATATCATGAGATATACATAAAAAGATAATGGAAAGATGAAGATAAAGGGTGTATAATCATGGTGTTGGGGAGACCTTTTATCTTCATATGTTGAATTATCAATGAACTCGGTTGTGGGGGTTCACTGTGTTCAAACCTATCAACTTTCCAAACAATTCTTTTCTTGTTAGGTTTACTAGTCAGGAGAGGTAGAGAGAGCAATACAGAAGGTCTTATATGAGGGAGAATAGACAATAACCTAACACTGTATTTTGATATATAGATGGACTCCTTATTTTAACCCATTCAAGATTTAACTCAGGCATATTATAACTTGGTTTTGTATCCCAAATATACCCATGCATTGTTATAATATGCACTTCATTAAGAGGTTAGGAGAAATGATTAGAATGACATGGCGTTATACATATTTGTGTGTTAAACGTGATCTCCAAAAGCAACTTGTTTCTAGGTTTGTTGCAGCTAGTGAATCATTTGATGTTGAGTATAATGGCTTAAACTTGATCTGTTTTAAGAGTGGCTATTATGGTCACCGGTAAGACACTTATCCCTAGAAGAAAAATAATTAGAATCCCTTTAGTGAGACTCATGAAGCTTAGAAGCCTCTATCTTCATCGAAGACGAAAATAGAGAAATCACCTTCAGCGTAAGTAGAGACCTTTGGTCCAGGGATGTTTTCGTCTGGTCCTATAATAAATTAGTTTCTAAGGGGAAAAGTTAGAGGGAAGGACACAAGGAGGATGGTCAAGTTACCAAGGTCAGCAGAAAGGGAGAAATTGCCTTATCTTGATCATTTTTTGTTGTCCTAGCTGAGCTAGAGGAGGAAGAAATGTCAGATGAAAGAGAGTAAGGATTATACAAGCAAAAGGAAGTTAATATTCCTAATAATCAAGGGATAACCCTTATCATGAGTAGGAAAAAGTAGTAGGGAGTTAGGCAAAAAGGGTGGCAATAGGAACTAAGTTTAAAGGAGGGTTTAAACCCTTGAATAAACCCATAACAATGTATAAATCCCAAGGAAAGGAGAATGAGAGGCACCAAACAAATAAAACTATTGGGCCCATTGGAGTAAGATATGCTTAGGATGATGGGCTTGAAAAAGAACTGGCTCAAGTAGGCCTGACTATTAAAGGGAAAACAAATAATTTGAAGCAAAGAATATATTTAGTTGTTTGTGGTAAAATGGACCAAAAGGCTCAGATAATAGAGAAAGGGATCCAAAGATAAGGGAGGAAAATCGTGCAGATTTGATGGGTCTAAGTGATGAAGGTGCAAAAGATAAGAGGAATAGGAGGCCCAATGACAAGAGCAAGATGATGTGCCATGAAAGAGGCCATACAAGTAGTTATTCAAGATCTTCAAGCAAAAGAGAAGATATATGAGGCCTCAAGATATGCAGCCAAGAACTATCACTTATCTATGCATTAAAGAGATTAGGCTTGCAAGCAAATAAGCCCAAATTAAAGATAAAAGTGAAGAAAGTTCCCAAGTAGGCCATGGAACATCAAGGGGCATACAAGAGCTTTAAGATATAGGCTTGGATCAATTGTTATTTAGTCCATAATGAAAGTGGCATCCAAATGTGTCGTGTTAATTTAGTTTCGTTTTAATTATTTAAGTTGTAATAGGATGTACTTGATTAACTAAAGCCCAACAACAAAATTTCAAGTATTTTTAAGAGTCTTAGGTGCCATTAATTGATTAAATATGGCATATTAGGATATTATTAGCTTATCTCCTATAAATCATCTTAAAATTCCAATTATCCTTTAATATCCCTTAAATTCATTTAAATATGATCAAATCTGATTTAGATGGATTATAACCACCATAACCTCTAATAACCATCATTATTCTAAACCAACATATCCTCTAATACCTATCCTTTTACACACCTGTTGACTTATTTGGAGGATATACACAATATTCACTTATCTTGCAAATCATATATACTTCTAATTAGCCATTATCTCATTGAAATCCAATCTTTTTCTATCCAACCATTAAAGTTATTGATTCTAGTTGTATCACCCAAGAGGAGTTGAATTGGGTGACTTTAAAAACTTTGAACACTCTTAAGAAAATTAGAATAAACTTTAAAGAGTAGAATTTAGAATGATATCACTGAAGGAAGAAGTTAATAAGAAAATATTACACAAGTCAATTTATATTGGTTCGACCTAATCCACTTGGCCTATGTCTAGTCCCTAGAGCTCTTTTGATGCTCTTAGTGCTGTAGTACAATAATGTAAGAATCTTCTCTCACTCCCCTTACTGCCCATAAATTTATGATAGTGAGAATCCCTCTCACTCCCCCTTACAACCATAAAGTTACAATTCACTCAAGAGACTCACACTATTAAACAATTTAAAAGATGATTGATACAGATAAAACTCTCTCAGTAGAGTAGATAAGATAAACACTTAAGCTCAAAAATTTATAAGTTTATGTCTCTCAAGAAAATAAAATGCTCTATACCAAAGGAGAGAAAATATAGTGAAATAAAGATACACTCATTGAGTATGATCGAAGTGCATGTTGACTATCAATCAGATATTTCAATGTAATTCAATTTAAGCTTAATAGGATCTTATTGAAGATCTCTTTTATAAATAGTCTGATTTGAATAGTTTATCGATATAAGCATAATGAAACAAACTTGGAATCTTTCATGAATAATCTTCATAAATTCAAGATATATCAAACCATAGATTATTCTAACATATCAATAACATTATAAACAATGAATCATTATAAAAATAATCAAATTATCAAATCATTATAAAAAATTAATCAAGATTCCAGTGATTTGAATTTAAAATATCATATCTTATCTTTCTTTCATTTGATCTTATATAAATTTGCAACTCAAGAATTCATAGGTCAATTTGAGGAGACAACAATTTAGATGAACATTTTTCAAAATCAAAGATATAGTGTCCTGGATAAGCTTGAACAATCTTGATGATCAGACTTTAAATATTTAAAGTTTTCCTTCTCTTATCATAAGATCTTATAAAATCATTTTTTGAGACAACATATTATCTTATCAAAAGTAGGAAGCAATTTATATTTAAAGTTATTTATCGGTGCTTTTGATAAAACAAAACTTTCTTCATTTATCGAAGTGTTCTTCGATAAGTCTCTTTATCGAATAGTCTTTCGATAAATGATCAATAATTTTATCGATAAATACATTAATCGATCAATATTTTGATAAAATCTTTTATAAAATTATTTCTAAAAACTGAGTCTTTACAAAACTTATCGAAAGCTTCTTCACTAAATCCTCTGATAGAATAAGTCTTCAAATAATTCCAATTTAAGAATAATAACTCAGAGTTTTCATAAGCGAAATTTATATTGATTTATCGAACTCTTCATTGATAAGAAATCTTATCGAATAGGTCCTTGATAAATGCTTTTTAGAAATTGTGTTTTCCTTCATAAGTTTTTTCTTATTTATCGAATAACTTACCAAATAACCACCTTATCGATAAGCTTATAAATAAATGTTCTTTATTAGTTTAAAACTAGTTTTTGATACCTTCTTTAAATTAATTATCATAATCAAAACATTAGAGTCTAACATCTCTTCCCCTTTTTGATGATGTCAAAACTTACTTTAGAAGCTTTGAAAAACACTAAATTTCATTAGGAAAATCCTATTGATTGCAATTTTCTCTAGAACCTCAGGAAAAGCATGAAAAAAAGGCTCGAATGGTACGACCCTGCCGTCACCCCAAAATGAAAGGGGTGAGCAGTATGGGCTAATGAGGCCTGGGGATCATATTGGAATTGGAATCCAAATGAAACTTGGGCATTTATTTCTTGGACCATATTCGCAATTTATCTAATTCTAATAAGTGTTATTTTATTGTGCGAAATCTTCCAATTAACCAATTTCATTTAAATAAAATCAATATATAATATCTAAATATATAGATATTTCTATTAATATATTGAAAAAATCAAAAATTAAAAAAATTAAATATAAAAAATCCAAATAGAATGAATAATGAATATAGAAATCGAATTCTAAATTATTATATTAGATCTGGTGACATGGGGACGAAAAAAGGGGGATCCTATCCACTTGTTTTGACCTAGGATAATTAGCTCATTTTAGATATATTGGGTCATCAAATACCTTGGAATTTATAAGAGAATTCCTTGTCTATGTATTATTCTATTCGATCTTTTAGGTCCATACTTCACCTCAACAGTTATGCCACAATGTCTTTAAGCTTATATGCGATGGATAGACTTCCGTAACCATAATATATTTGCTTAGTTTATTTGATTTGAACATAATTTAAGTTCTGTTTAAAATTCTTCCATTCTTATTCTGATAAATAAATTTTATAAGATTGAATAAAAATTTGATTAATCATTTGATATTGATATAATTGCTATGCTTAGTGTGCAACTCGTTGCGCTAGTTTATTACTTTATTATAATACTTTATAATAATATAAAAAAATTAATAAAATATTAAAATTAAAAATAAAATAATATAATAATATAATAAAAGGGCTTATAAAAAAATATTATAATCTAAATTATAAATTCTAAATTAGAATATAAATAAATAAAATGAAAATAAAGTATAACATAGAAAGAGGCGATCTATAAATTATTATTTTCTTTTTTTATCTGTTATGTGAGTGTTATCTGAGAAAATATCTTATATTTTAATATGATCTAAACATTTTTATATTCAGAAGCGATTCGACCAATTAGCCAATTTTTTAGAAATTCTATTTCAAATAATAGAACGCCATTATAGGTGCATTTAATATACATTTCTCTATTCCAATCTTTTAAATCATCTGACCATTCAGGAGATTGAAATAATAGTATACGACTGATATTTTTAGTTATTATCAATGAGGATAATAGAATATATTTTCTAATAATTGATTGGGTTACTAAAGTTTTCTATTTTATCATTTATACAAATAAAGGATCTTATCATTATGATTATTAAGAACTCAATAGGACCCCCTCTAAAGAGATTTAAGAAGATGAGGAAATTTAAAAAGAAAAGGGGGTTAGGTTAAACTTTCTTATTCTATTTATATTTTATATTATATTTATTGAATTATTCTATTTTTATTGATTGAATTATTCTATTTTTGAATTATTGTTGATTGGACAAACCCGATCTCTAAGGACGATAAAAATGCGGATATAGTCTAATGGTAAAATTTCTCTTTGCCAAAGAGAAGACACGGGTCCGATTCCTGCTATCTACCCCGTGCCCTCTATTTATGTATTTAATAGTATAAAGGATTAAACATAGTTGACTCTAACAGTATAGTGTATCCCCCTCCTATTTCTCCTTGAACCCTAAAAGAAAAAGATAGTAATTCATTTTTAATTATCATTGTTTTCAAGTGGTCCCATTCAATGGTGTAAAATATCACAATGTGATAAAATAATCAATTAAAAGAGATCCACTAATTCCAATTAGGAATTTGTTGGGCCCATTAGGAATAGCCCTTCAAGTTGCAAAGTTTTATTCATTTTACCATTTAAGGGGCAACATGGGGGCAAAAAAAGGGGATCCTATCAACTTGTTTCGACCTAGGATAATAAGACTTTGTATGTTTTAGTCGAAGTACTGATATGTATTGTTACTCATTCAAATGAGGATTCCTTGCTCAAAGATAAGATGTTCGTTTATCATATAATAACCAAATTGGATGTCTATCATATATAGTACATTACATATTCCAACACTTGTGTTAAGAAAAAAAAATGCCACTCAAATCCGTTTGTGAAAGAATAAAATGAATAGGAAACATAACAAATTTGGAACCACTAAAAAAAAGAGAGGATATAGGATAAATAATTAGAGAGTTAAAGGGGTCTTTTGGGGATAGAGGGACTTGAACCCTCACGATTTCTAAAGTCGATGGATTTTCCTCTTACTATAAATTTCATTGAAATTTCAGAAAGAAATATTGCATTTCAGAAACAAAAACATTAAAGAATTTTTATTACAAAAAGCCAATTAAAAAACAAAACAAAATCATGTCAATTTCTATTGAATAGTTCAAAACGTTAACAAATATAAATTTGTACTTCTATCTCATTTTGATTTTTTGTTTGTATAAAAATATCTATAAGATACATAAACTAAAAAAAATATCCAAAAAAATATTAATAATTAATATATAATATAAAATTTAAAATAAAAGACCAAAAAACTAATAATCTTCAAAAAATTTCAATATATATATATATTGATATTTTTTGAAATTAGACTATTCTTTGAGTCCAACTAATTCAGATTATTCCGATGCTTGTATTTGTTGCACAAAAAAACTTTTTGAGTTCCCCGTAGAAAGAGATCTCGCTAACGAAAAAGCTTTCAATGGTACCTAATACCCCTTCTTCTTCCAAATAGTAATCAATTCTAAATAATCAATAAGTAATCAAATCGTATTGTATATAAAATTATATATTATTATATTTATCTATCTATATAATAATATAATAAATAATAAATTTATTTAATTATTATTCTAATCTAATATTTAAATAGAATTTTATAATATATTTGAATATATTTATAGAATTTAGATTTTATTTATAGAATTTAATATATTTATAGAATATTCTAATATTAATTTCTTACATATTTCTTATAGACTTAGATATCTTATGGAAATTGTATATTTTTTTATTTATTGTTTAGTTTTTTTTAGTTTTACAATATAAGATATAAGATTTTTTCCATAAGTTTGACCCTCTTTTTCCATTTTGAGCACTGGTTTTTCTAGCCCAAGTGCATCTTATTTTTACCACGAATTTTTTTCCTTAGTTAACTATAGTTGTAGTTTTGCCAAGAAATAAGGTAATTATGTTGTATACTATTTTTATGTGCTTAATAAATCTCTTTATAACAACCTATGCATTTTGTTATCATTTTCAATTGGACGATCCATTGATCCAATTGATGGAGAATTATAAATGGATCAAATTTGTTTATTTTTACTAAAGATTCGGAATAGATGGACTCTCTATAGGCCATATTTTACTAACGGGATTTATCACCACTTTAGCTACTTTAGCGACTTAACCGGTTACTCGGGAAGATACCTATTAGTACCGGATTCAAAAGATTAATGCACCGTTCAAGGTGAAGGCAGCATAACAAGATTAGTTTGAAAAAAAACAAAAAATTTTGAGGGAGAATGAGAGATATTTTGTTTCACCACAGAGAATTATTTGATTTTTTAATTTCAAAGAATCTATGTGATATATTAGAGCAATCATTTTGGGGATTTAATCATTCCTAAGAGTGGATTCATCTCTTTCCTTTCAACGCGGTCATTTTATTTGGTAATAGTAATAGTAATAAAGATAATAACAAATATAAAAAATCACTAGAAACATGTGAAGTATATGGCTAACCTAATAACGAAAGTTTGTAAGGGAATTTGTCTTTTTAATTAAATATAAATAATTATAATTCCATTTAAATTTAAAATATAGTATTAAAATATTAACTTAGAAATATTTATAATTTTCTAAATATTAATAAATATTTATATTTCATTTTTCAATTTATTAGAATATTTAATATTGAAAATATTGAATTATAATATTTGAATAAAATGGAATATGAATATAATGAATATAATATTATTTATTTGATATATTTAAAATATTTAATTTCTATATTTATTTATTAGAATTCTAATTTCTATTTTTTATAATTATACTATTTTTAATTTAATAAATTTAATATATTAATTTAGAATATTTATATTCTAAATTCTAAACATATTTTTATATTTTATTTAGAATTAAAAAGAAAAAGAAATAATAATAACAATAAAAAGAAAGCCAATTATCTATTCAATCTAACTAATATTGAATAAATGCCGAAGTGCTAATATACTTTCAGGAGTTTGTATACAAAGTTTTTTTAACCATTCCCTAACTAAAAATGGAATTAGATTCCCTGTTCGATGTATATCTATCCCTATCCAATCTAATTCAAGATCTAATCATTGGACATACACTACATTAGTAGTGGAGTGGAAGGACTATCATATCAAGATTTACCAATTCCTTTTCACTACTAGAATCTTTCTTGAATTCTTGAATCCGAAACATAACGATTTATAGAATGTTAAAGAATAAAACCTACAGATGCTTAGAATTTAGAATCAAGGAAGTCTGAAGAGTCCCTTTCCCCCACTTTCTTCTGTTGAAAAAGATTATCAAGTTTTATTTCAACAAAATGGAATAAGCTATTTTGTCGTTCAGGCAACACCAGGATTTGAACTAGGGAAAAAGGATTTACAGTCCCCCACCTTATCGAGCGGCTCCTTGTTCAATTCTTTCGAAGTCATTGGATCCTTTTCCTCATTTGAGAATCTTCCCCTTCTTTCACTCCACCCCGAAGAGTAACTAGGACCAATTCAGTCACATTTTCATGTTCTAATTGAACACTTTCCTTGTTTGATTATTCTCAAATGAGAAGTTTCCTTTAAATTGTCAAGTTGCAAATATTTAATTATCGAGATCTGATTATGAGTTATTAAATGGTAAAATGAATAAACTTTTGAACTTGAAGGGCTAACAAATTCCTAATTGGAATTAGAGGATATTTTAATTGATTCTTTTAATTTAATTCACAAAAAGAAAAAAATACAATTTTCTTAAACAACAAAATGTTTGTTTATTTATTATATTAATTTATTATATAATTTATATAATCTAATCTAAATCTAATAATCTAATATTTAATGTTCTAATATTATGAACAAAACAAAATGCAACAAAACAATCCAAACAATAAAAAAGAATATTCATTGGAGGGAAGTATAAATTGGTCAAAGAAAAGAAAGAGGATTTCTACTTTTTTAAAAAGTAATCCAAGATTTTTCCTGTTCCTATATAATTTTTATGTATGTGAATACGAGTCCATCTTTCTTTTTCTTTGTAACAAATCCTCTTATTTACGATTAACATCTTCTGGAGTCCTTTTTGAGCTAATCTATTTCTATGCAAAAATAGAACATTTTGTAGAAGTCTTTGATAAGGATTTTCTGTCCACCTTATGGTTCTTCAAGAACCCTTTCATTCATTATGTTAGATATCAAGGAAAATCCATTTTGGCTTCAAAGAATACGCCCTTTTTGATGAAAAATGGAAATACTATCTTATCCATTTAAGGCAATGTCATTTTCTTGTTTAGTCTCAACCAGAAAAGATCCATATAAACCAATTATGCAAGCATTCATTTTAAATTTAGAATTCTAATTTTAATATTTATATTGAAATTTAAATTTAGAATTTAATAATAATAATAATATAATGTTTATTTAATAATATAATGTTTTTAAATATATTTAAATATATTTTATATTAAATATTAAATATATGTTATATATACAATTTTGAATTATATGTTATATATATATAATCTCTTCTATAATTTAGATAAATATGAAATATATATATATATATATATATCATTTTTCATGCTTGTTATCCTAAAACAAACATAAAACAATTAGATGGAAAAAGTGAGTAGAGAGGGTCTGTTGATGAGTCTTACTTATTTTCTAGGTCCCTATTTCTTTTTTATTAGAATAGAATACCCTATTTTGACTTAATTGTACTATGTATTATTTGATAACCCAATAAATCTTTGATCCTTATCCCAAATCGAATTTAAAAAATGGAGGAATTTCAAGTATATTTAGAACTAGATAGATCTTGTTAACATGACTTCCTATACCCACTTATTTTTTGGGAGTATATTTATGCACTTGCTTATGATCATGGTTTACATAGTTCCATTTTGGTACAAAATCTAGGTTATGACAATAAATCTAGTTTACTAATTATAAAACATTTAATTACTCGAATGTATCAACAAAATCATTTGATTATTTATGAATGGTTAAAGCATCCAACTCATAATTGATGAATTCATAGGTTCAATTCCTACTAGATACACGGCAATGGGACCCTCCAATAAGTCTATTGGAATTAGTTCTGTATCAATGGAATCTCATCATCCATAATAACAAATTGGTGTAGTATATTCATATCATAACATATGAATAGTAAGAACTAGTATTCTTATTGAGACTAGAACTCATAGGTAAGAAAATAGATTTATGGATGGAATCAACTATGCAGTATTTATAGACAAATTTGATTTTCCATTTTTGTGATTTCATTTTTATTTCTTATTAATATTATTAGTTAATAATTAATTAAAAAATGAATTATTATTTCTTTTTTTATTAATATGAATTTAATAATTTAATAATTTAATTAATTAAGAAATTTCATTATTATTAATATTAATTAATAAATTAATTATTGATATATTACTTTAATAATTGATATATTAATAAATAGTATAAATCATAAATGAAATAAAAAAATGAAATGAAGTGGAAATTCATTTATTAGAAAATTTAGAATATAATGTATTAATAATATTAACTTAATTTTAATTATTATTAATTTAATTCCCAAAAAGAAAAAAATACAATTATCTTAAAGAACAAAATGTTTGTTATGCTTAATATCTTTAGTTTGGCCTGACGGTATGATTTGATTTCTCATTGATTGTCCCTTCTTTTCTAATGGTTTTCGAATATAAAAATCATTTATTGGTCTCTTGGGCTAGGTAACTCTAACCTAAGTAAATCCATTAACTCAATTCAGTTATTCATTTCTATTCTTAACCCCTGAACTAAGAGCGCTTTTGATAAAAAAAGATTATGTGACCCCAATTCATCTTGCATGTATATACTATCATAATCTATATATATATATATATATATAGAACTCTCATCATATATATATATTGATATAATATCCATCTATTTCTATTGAGTATGTATGCCTACTTTTAATCGGTCTCAATTGATCCCCTGTTACTGCTCATAAGATAAGTAATAGTTAAGAATAGGGATGACAAGATTTGAACCCGTGATATTTTGTACCCAAAACAAGCGTGCTACCAAGATGCGCTACATCCCTTTCAATTAGTTTACGGTATCATTGTAAAGAATCTTTGTCTTTTTTTTATATCTTGATTTTCTTAGTTGATATATATAAATTATCCTACCATTTTTTTCTTTTTAGTTTCATATCTTATAATATATATTATAATAATAAAAGACTTATATACATCTAAAAAATAAACCAAATCTTAGTAGTAGTATTAATTATTAATTAATTAATTAATAACTATAGAACTAATAACTAACTCATCGCTTCGCATTTTCTAGATCTAAAGAACCAGTCAAGATATAAGTAAAGATATAATATATTGGCGATATCATTATACCAACTAAAATATTCCCTAAAAAGAGAAAAATGAATCTGATTATGATTTATGAAGCAATAAGAATATATGGATAAATGAAAGGGTGAAAGAAAGAGAAAAAAATATCAATGATATATAATTCTAATATGTAAGGTCTATGAGTCATGTCATAAAAGGTAGTGTAATAAAGCATCAATATTAATTAATCCATAATTAGATGACTATATCGATCGAACAAACAAATCAAGAGCCTTGAGTCACTAAAAACTGAGAAGGTTGACTAAAGAAAAAACAAAATAGAGGCTTCATTGTACAATTGAGACCTAACCATTAAGCAAAAAGCGATTCTTTTAAACATAAACAATCTTTAACTTTCCCCATTCACATGTAAAATTCAAATAAAAGTAAATGGAGATAAAATAAAAAAATAGAAAATAGAACAAAATGGAATTTACATTGATATTACTAGTTCTATTCTTACTGGCGAGCCACGATAATTGCACCTATCAAAGCAACAGCCGCTTCAATGGGAACTTTTATTCTCACAAGAGGAGAAATTACTAAATGTCTAGCATTCCCTCACGCTTGGAGCTAATGAGTCTTTTATTTGAATAAAAAAAAGACTATGCCTTCACCATATGAATATTAAGCAATAATAGCATGGCACTTTGAATTCGATATGCAAACATTTTGCAAAACCATTCCATTCGATTATGTATCGAAAGAGTGGTATGAGAAAATGGGTATTTCAGATTTTATCTGATCTATCAAGAGCCTATTTTAGCGTCACAAACTTTTTTGTTTTTACACCGGCAAGCTTTTAACAATCTTTATGTTATGAAAAAATATGAAAAAAAAGAAACTTTGGGATTGATGAATAACATACCAAATAATAAAGCAACAGAACCATCATAGTATTTTTTAACTACTCCAAAACAAAAAAAGGAAGGGTGAATATTGGATCATTTACCTATCTAGGTATGCTATAACCTTTCTATTTTTCTCTTTCTTTGATGGAAGGGAAAAACCAATTTGCAAAGCGTAAGGGTATTCATATTACAAATCTTACTAGAACTGCTCATTTTTTATCAGAAGCTTGTGATTTAGTTTTTGATGCAGCAAGTAGTGGAAAACAATTCTTAATTGTTGGTACCAAAAGTAAAGCAGCTGATTCAATAGGGCGGGCTACAATATGACTTGCTACTAGGAAACTGAGGTCAAAAAGATTAATAAATAGAACCATCTGATTTGATTCATTCTCGAGAGCCACGAGATCATCATCTTAGGGTAATCCTTTTTGTCGACAGATGCTCCTATTATACTCATAGTCTCTTAAGGATGAGAACCAACTATGTAGCATCTACATCAAGAATTCAAGTATTGAAAAAAGTTGCCTTTTGATTATTTCATATTGATTGGAACCAATACAAATCAAATAGATGAAACAAAAAAATTGGCACGCTATGTGCATTACATATATGTGATGTGATTGATATTATATATATATATATATATATATATTGTAAATCTATTCTACCTTTTGAATTTCTAAAACAGAGTCTCTTTTTTTCTTTATTTGTTTGAATTTTAATGACATTTATTATTTATATTATTTTTTTATTTCTTTTTCATTTTAATATTGAAATATTGAATAGTTCAAATTGAATATAAATATTTATTTCTAATTTATTTAGAATTTATTTTTATTTATTTATTATATTTATTATTTATTATATTTAATAGATTTAATAGTTCAAATTGAAAGATATAAAATAGATAATAAGAATATTTAAAAAAGCAAGCACAAGCAAGGAAAACACAGAAAACAAAAGAATAAAAAATATGATTTTTTTTATTCTTCACATCCAGGATTACGCCATGGATCATTAATTAGGAATCTGAAGATGAAAAGAGAAACAAAGAATATCACTACCGTGTAAACAATATATGAATTGAATGAAATTAAAAAAGATTCAACAAAAAGTAAGAGTATTTTAATGATTTACGAATCCACCATTCCAATTTAATCTATTAATTGGACAGAATTGACAGAAATAAAAAAGATCTTAATGATAGAACAATTTTTTTTATTGCATATAACATATAAGAAGTAGTAAAGTAGTCGACAAACAAAAAAGAGAGGGAATTTTATTGAACAAATAGGATTTCTTCAAAAAAATATTATATACTCCAATTGAAAATAAGATTCTTTTAGCATAGAAAGGGTTCGCTTCAGATGATATGTGATCGAAAATATATAAAATATATAGAAAAATATAAATATATATAAAAAATATAAATATATATATAATATAATTAATATATTACTATTATAATTTATTACAATACAATATATTTATTACATTTTTTATTTTTAAGTTATTGGGTGTTCTTTTAATAGTCCCTGTACCAGAGGGATTATTAACAATACCCTTTTTGGAGAATGTTAATAAATTCCAAAACCCATTTCGTTGTCTAGTAGCAACAACTGTCTTTTTGATTGGTACCGTAGTGGCCCTTTGGTAGGGTACTAGAGTAATATTATATATTGAGAAATCCCTAACTTTAGGTATTTTTTAAATTGATTCAATTAAAGATGAGATCAATAAGTAGAAATTTATTGAAATTCCATCTTTGTTATATCATCAATATTGTACCAAGGGTGTCTTTAGAGTATACCGAATCAGTATAGCTATCCTTCTTCTGACACAACTGAAAGGAATTGGAAGACACGCAGCGGAAATAAACTTTAAAAATTTTCCATTCCTTGCCAGGATCTGCCGTATGTGTTTAAGTCAGGTGGAAAGAATCATTACCCTTAGTGTTGCTCAGCGAATTTCACAGCTTCTCTACGTGGGTAGTGATCTCTTTCTGATCGCAAGAAATCGACGGAGTGTTCCTCAGCGACCTTCACAGATTCTCTCCGCGGACGGTGGTCTCTTTCCGATCACAAGAAGTCGACGCCTCAGGTCGGCTTCCTCTACTGGTATCCACACGAACAGCGTTCCAACCACGAACGACGTGCTAGCGTCTCCTGTCCCTCCAAGGCTTTCACAAGTCTCCGTCTCTATTTCGGCAGTTTCTTGTCTGCAAACCTTTTGCAGATTCCGTTCGGCCTTTTGTGTTCTGTGTTCTTTTCAAACGTAGCTCCTCCAATCAGATATAGAGGATGCTATGCGTTTTTACACTTGACCTAATTGGATTTTGGAGTTAATCTTATATTAATTCCGAATTGATACAATATCATATATTGTATAATTTTATAAGAAACTAATTAAATAAAATAATATTAAATCCGTCCCACAGATTTAATTACTTATTTATTTAACTTTAAATAAAGATGAGACTGAGTTATATTTGATTTATTCCCATAAATCAAATTTGAGATATCCTATCAATTTAAATTTCGAATTTCAAACGTGATAGAGATTTAATTTATCCTTATAAATTAAATCTTATAAATATCTCTTATATGAGATATCCTATCAATTTGAATTTCGAATTTCAAACGTGATAGAGATTTAATTTATCCTTATAAATTAAATCTTATAAATATCTCTTATATGAGATATCCTATCAATTTGAATTTCAAATTTCAAACGTGATAGAGATTTAATTTATCCTTATAAATTAAATCTTATAAATATCTCTTATATGAGATATCCTATCAATTTGAATTTCGAATTCAAACATGATAGGGATTTAATTTATCCTTATAAATTAAATCTCATATATCTCATATATATAATATATATATATATACGAATTTATATATATACGAATATAAATATAAATAAATATATATATACATTCACCTGGATCTTTCATTGAATCTGGACATGTCTTAGATTCAATGAATCTGGACATCATAGCTCGTGTTGGGCTATTTTGTGTGCGACCCTGTAGGCCCATATGAAGTTGGCAGTGGGCCATTTGCTATACTAGCCCACAAGTCGCAAGCGGTCTCTAGCAAGACATAACAACTACCCAAATCATATGAGGATCGATAAACGATGTAACCTTTTATACAACCATATCATGTCCCTTCTGTCACGCGATATTTTGGTCATGGATGAGGCATGGATAATGTCATCCTCCTATTCCCGACCGTTACTTTCTCGATCCCTGAGTAGTCTGACTATAGAAATGGAACTACCTTTCCATTACAGTATGGCCATACATTTCTCAGACTCACTCATCGAGGGGCCCAGTAATATCTCTCCACGAATGTGAGGGACAAATTCCATCTTGACCATTCACATTCCTCCGCATGAAAAACCACTAAGCCCGAACATAGTCTTTATGATCACTCGGTCAAAAGTGACTTTTGACTAGGTCAAAGCTGAGCGTTTTGTCATGTAGGAATCCATGATGATCTCAGGTCAAAGGGCATATTGACATGGTTTGTATATGAGAGAAGCTTATGACGTTACCCATGCAGTTCTCTCATAGCGGGTCGGTCCAACACCCTGTACTCTTACATGTGCTTATGACTTTGATTTATATCTCTATACATCTTCAAAGTCATACTGGTCTTATTTCATCTGTGCTCCCACATAGATGATCGACCAGGGACATTTAGGATAATATCATGAATTATCCAAGGATGGTCATCATAGTAAACATGCAAATAATATGATAACTCAATTAATAAATTCATAAATCAATAATGTTCATAAGACAATGATTGGCCCCTAGGGCACGATTTCCAACAACCTCCCACTTGCACTAGGTACAATCATTAATTTGACTAATTCCCATTGACCTAACATGACGCTCATGCTTTGCCTGCACAAGCGGCTTTGTTAGAGGATCAGCAACATTATCTTCTCCTGCTACTTTGCATATTTTTATATCACCTCTATCGTTGATTTCTCTGATGAGATGAAATCGCCTGAGTATATGCTTGGTCCTTTGATGTGACCTAGGCTCTTTGGCCTGTGCAATAGCACCGCTATTGTCACAGAGCAAAGTTATTGGATCTGAGATGGTAGGTATCACCCCTAGTTCTGTGATGAACTTCCTGATCCAAACGGCTTCCTTAGCTGCATCAGATGCTGCTATATACTCAGCTTCCGTTGCAGAATCTGCTACAGTGCCCTGCTTAGAGCTCTTCCAGCTTACTGCTCCATTATTGAGGAGGAATATGTATCCAGACTGCGATTTTTGGTCGTCCTGGTCAGTTTGGAAACTCGCATCTGTGTAACCAGTTACACAGAGCTCATCATCCAATCCACCATAGACCAAGAATAAGTCCTTAGTCCTTCTTAAGTACTTAAGGATATTCTTGACAGCAGTCCAATGGCCCTCACCAGGGTCCTGTTGGTATCTGCTAGTCATACTTAAGGCAAACGAGACATCCGGTCGAGTACATAACATGGCGTACATGATAGATCCTATGGCCGAGGCATATGGAACCTTACTCATGCGACCTCGCTGATCAGATGTACTAGGACACAGATCTTTGCTGAGGTGAGTACCATGAGACATGGGTATGAAACCCCTCTTTGATTCGTGCATACTGAACCTATGCAGTATTTTGTCTATGTATGTACTCTGACTGAGTCCTAGAAGTCTTTTAGATCTATCTCTATAGATCCTGATTCCTAGGATGTAGGTGGCTTCACCCAAGTCTTTCATCGAGAAAGACTTTCCTAACCAAGACTTGACAATCTGCAAGGTAGGAATGTCATTCCCAACAAGTAGGATGTCATCGACATAGAGTACTAAAAACACAACTGTGCTCCCACTAACCTTCTTGTACACACAAGGTTCATCAATGTTTTGAAGAAATCCAAACTCTTTGATTACTTCATCAAAACGATGATTCCAACTCCGAGAGGCTTGCTTTAGTCCATAAATGGACCTTTGAAGCTTGCACACTTTACCAGAGTCCTCGGAACGCACAAACCCTTCAGGTTGTGTCATGTACACGTCCTCAAGGAGCTTTCCATTAAGGAAGGCTGTCTTGACGTCCATCTGCCATATTTCATAGTCATAATATGCTGCAATAGCAAAGAGGATTCTGATTGATTTGGCCATTGCTACTGGGGAAAAGGTCTCATCATAGTCCACACCATGAGTTTGAGTAAAACCTTTTGCAACCAGTCGTGCCTTGAAGACATTTACATTGCCATCCATGTCAGTTTTCTCTTTGAAAACCCACTTGCACCCGACGGTTTTTACACCTTCAGGCGGGTCGACTAAGGTCCAAACCTGATTGTCGTACATGGATTGCATCTCAGACTTCATGGCACTAAGCCATTTTTCGGAGTTTGGTCCCACTATAGCTTCTCGATAGGTAGTCGGCTCATTATGCTCAATGAGCAACACATCACGACTATCAGAAATCAGAAATCCATATCTCTGAGGCTGAAGTCGTGTCCTATTAGACTTTCGTGGACCTTGCGTGACTTGAGGAGTCTCAACAACTTGTTGTGAGTCTTCTCTATTTTCCATCTGCAGTTCTGTGGTGTCTTGTAGCTCTCGAACTTCTTCGAGTTGTACCTTACTCCCACTGGTTCTTTTAGAGATAAATTCTCGTTCAAGAAAGGTACCATTTCTGACAACAAACACTTTGTTATCAGCAGGGTTGTAGACGTAATATCCCTTGGTTTCCTTAGGATATCCCACAAAAAGGCATTTTGAGGATTTGGGCGCTAATTTGTCTGAGGCTTGTTGCTTAACATAGACCTCGCATCCCCAAATCTTGAGGAAAGATAAACTAGGCGTCCTCCCAGTCCATATCTCATACGGAGTCTTTTCGATTGCCTTAGATGGAACACGATTGAGTGTGAACGCAGCTGTCTCTAGGGCATAGCCCCAAAAGGAGGGTGGAAGATCTGTTCGACTCATCATGGATCGAACCATATCTAATAGTGTTCGATTTCTCCGTTCAGAAACGTCATTCCATTGTGGTGTCCCTGGAGGAGTCAATTGTGAGAGTGTCCCACAATTCCTAAGATGATCTATGAACTCTTGGCTCAAATATTCACCACCCCGATCAGATCGAAGGGCTTTAATTGTTTTGCCAAGCTGGTTTTGTACTTCATTTTGAAATATCTTGAACTTTTCAAAAGATTCAGATTTATGTTTCATTAGATAGATGTACCCATATCTGCTGAAATCATCTATGAATGTTATGAAGTACGAATAACCTCCTCTGGCATTTGTGTTCATCGGTCCACACACATCTGTATGTATGAGGCCCAATAAATCAGTGGCCCTTTCACTGTGCCCAGTGAAAGGTGACTTTGTCATCTTTCCTAACAAGCAAGACTCGCAAGTGTCATATGATTCAAAATCAAATGAGTTTAGAAATCCATCTTGATGGAGTTTGGAAATGCGTTTCTCATTTATGTGGCCCAGACGACAGTGCCAGAGGTATGTGGGATTCAAATCGTTTGGTTTGACCCTTTTGGTAGTTATGTTATAGATATTTCCATGATTGGGTTGTTCCAAATTTAATATGTAATGATCAACATGCAAATCACCATGAGCATAGAAAACATCATTACGATAAATAGAACATCTACTATTCCCAGCAATGGAAGTGAAACCTTCCTTATCCAAATAAGAAAGTGAAACAATGTTACTACTTAAAGCAGGAACATAATAGCAATTGTTCAAAACTAACAAAAGCCCAGTGGGCAGAACTAATTCATAAGTGCCTACAGCTAACGCAGCAACCCTTGCTCTGTTTCCAACTCGTAGGTCAACTTCACCCCTTTTCAGCTTCCTACTGTCCTTTAGTCCCTGCACATTCGTACAAATGTGAGAACCACATGCAGTATCTAATACCCATGAGGTGGAAGTAGAAAGATGAATGTCTATAACATAAATACCTGAAGCGATAGCCCCGCTATCCTTCTTGTTCTTTTTCAGATCTTCGAGGTAGAGTTTGCAATTCCTCTTCCAATGACCCGGTTCATTGCAGAAGAAGCAGACTCCTTCCTTCGGAGGCTTTGCCTTCTTTGGTGCAGGCTTGGTTTCGGGCTTGCCTGACTCTTTGGTCTTACCTGATGAGCCATGACCCTTCCCCTTGCCTTTGCCTTTCTTTTTCGTACCCTTTCCTTTCTGAACCATCAAAACACTACTGGGTTTCTTCTTAAGACTCGGCTCAGCAGTTTTAAGCATCCCATGCAGTTCAGAAATAGATTTCTCCATGTTGTTCATGTTGTAGTTCATAACAAACTGGTCATAACTTTTCGGGAGTGAGTTTAAGATCAAATCTGTAGCTAACTCCTGGCTCATGGGAAATCCAAGCCGTTCAAGGTGATCAATGTACCCTTTCATCTTTAAGACATGAGCACTGACTGATGCACCTTCAGCCATCTTACAGGAATGTAAGGCCTTAGTGGTCTCATACCTCTCTTGCCTTGCCTGTTGCTGGAACATTTCCTTAAGATGCACAATCATCTCATAAGCCTCCATGTGTTCCAGATCTCTTTGGAGCTCCGGAACCATGGTGGCTAGCATCAAGCATCCCACATCGACAGAGTCTTCCTTATGCTTCATATAAGCATCTCTCTGAGCTCTGGGAGCATTGGCGGCTGGCTCCTCAGGAATGGGTTGATCTAGGACATGCGCCTTTCTTTCCTGCTTGAGAACAATTCTCAAGTTCCTAAACCAGTCAAGAAAGTTTGTCCCATTGAGTTTGTCCTTCTCAAGGACAGATCGCAGCGATAATGTAGCAGTATTACTAGTCGTCATGATTCTACAATTAAAGTATGCAATGTAATTAGTAATCTCCCACTAAATAAACAACCATCAATGCAATAGTTAGTGGGCTAAGATCCATATTTGGCTCAAACTTAAGTCCGCTTTGGCAGGACGCTTAGATTAAGTTATTTAGGTAGGTAACACCTTTACCAATTACATCAAATGTAACTCTTAGATATTCATGGGATCCTATCATCATATGATCTGGCATGTTCTAATCCCATCTAATGCCTTGAGATCCAAAACCGTTTTGTTAATCTCAATTAAGTCAAACAATAATGAACCTATGAGAGTAGCACCATTACTCTTTGCTTATCTCCCCAAGATAACTCAAAAGCACCCACTTTGGTGGAGTCCACAATTGAGCGATCAAGGTTTTGACAAGTGTTCATAAATTGACAGCATTATGACTTAAGATTTCTTTTAGAGGGCCTAATTTAACTATCTGGTTTATAAAACGCATGTTTCTCAGTTCGTATCTCATACAAGTAATATGCATGTGCTGATCTAATCATAAGATGCATAATTCAAACGTGATACAATATGGCTCACCTATCCTAAGTCCCCTCAAGCCAATGAGAGGAGCTCTCTAGTAAGAAAAGAGAAATTACATATAGAAACCTCTTTTAACATTCGAGGGGAGTGAGATGAGAGGAGAAGGTACATTGAGAGTATATAGAGGAAGGCACGACACGCAGGCCGTATTTTTAAAAATTACAACACTTGCAATCTAGAGCCATATTGTTCACCATACCCAAACATTCAAGAATCAATATTCAGATCTAATCGAAGGGCAAAAAACATTTACAAAGTAACATATGTTACGGTTATGTTGCGCTACGAACAGGTAGCTACGGCTGTCCCGCTAGCCGGTTAGCGGGCGGGGTCTCTGGGGCAGCGCCCCGGAAGAAATTTTTTTTGTTTTTTTTTCATAAATAATCACGAATCTGAATTCGGTTTTCACAAATAATCACAAATTCGAATTCGGTTTTCTTAGACCCCATCTATGCGGATTGATCAAATCAAAAAGCATCACCACCGATTTCAATTTCCTTTTAGATTCCTTTTATGTCATACACAACAAGGATTCCATATATGTCACACATACAACGCTTATTATATGATCGGCTACTAATAACATATATCATATAAATCACAAATCAAGCCTAACTTAAACACAAAACGGCATGGCTCTGATACCACTGAAAGGAATTGGAAGACACGCAGCGGAAATAAACTTTAAAAATTTTCCATTCCTTGCCAGGATCTGCCGTATGTGTTTAAGTCAGGTGGAAAGAATCATTACCCTTAGTGTTGCTCAGCGAATTTCACAGCTTCTCTACGTGGGTAGTGATCTCTTTCTGATCGCAAGAAATCGACGGAGTGTTCCTCAGCGACCTTCACAGATTCTCTCCGCGGACGGTGGTCTCTTTCCGATCACAAGAAGTCGACGCCTCAGGTCGGCTTCCTCTACTGGTATCCACACGAACAGCGTTCCAACCACGAACGACGTGCTAGCGTCTCCTGTCCCTCCAAGGCTTTCACAAGTCTCCGTCTCTATTTCGGCAGTTTCTTGTCTGCAAACCTTTTGCAGATTCCGTTCGGCCTTTTGTGTTCTGTGTTCTTTTCAAACGTAGCTCCTCCAATCAGATATAGAGGATGCTATGCGTTTTTACACTTGACCTAATTGGATTTTGGAGTTAATCTTATATTAATTCCGAATTGATACAATATCATATATTGTATAATTTTATAAGAAACTAATTAAATAAAATAATATTAAATCCGTCCCACAGATTTAATTACTTATTTATTTAACTTTAAATAAAGATGAGACTGAGTTATATTTGATTTATTCCCATAAATCAAATTTGAGATATCCTATCAATTTAAATTTCGAATTTCAAACGTGATAGAGATTTAATTTATCCTTATAAATTAAATCTTATAAATATCTCTTATATGAGATATCCTATCAATTTGAATTTCGAATTTCAAACGTGATAGAGATTTAATTTATCCTTATAAATTAAATCTTATAAATATCTCTTATATGAGATATCCTATCAATTTGAATTTCAAATTTCAAACGTGATAGAGATTTAATTTATCCTTATAAATTAAATCTTATAAATATCTCTTATATGAGATATCCTATCAATTTGAATTTCGAATTCAAACATGATAGGGATTTAATTTATCCTTATAAATTAAATCTCATATATCTCATATATATAATATATATATATATACGAATTTATATATATACGAATATAAATATAAATAAATATATGTATACATTCACCTGGATCTTTCATTGAATCTGGACATGTCTTAGATTCAATGAATCTGGACATCATAGCTCGTGTTGGGCTATTTTGTGTGCGACCCTGTAGGCCCATATGAAGTTGGCAGTGGGCCATTTGCTATACTAGCCCACAAGTCGCAAGCGGTCTCTAGCAAGACATAACAACTACCCAAATCATATGAGGATCGATAAACGATGTAACCTTTTATACAACCATATCATGTCCCTTCTGTCACGCGATATTTTGGTCATGGATGAGGCATGGATAATGTCATCCTCCTATTCCCGACCGTTACTTTCTCGATCCCTGAGTAGTCTGACTATAGAAATGGAACTACCTTTCCATTACAGTATGGCCATACATTTCTCAGACTCACTCATCGAGGGGCCCAGTAATATCTCTCCACGAATGTGAGGGACAAATTCCATCTTGACCATTCACATTCCTCCGCATGAAAAACCACTAAGCCCGAACATAGTCTTTATGATCACTCGGTCAAAAGTGACTTTTGACTAGGTCAAAGCTGAGCGTTTTGTCATGTAGGAATCCATGATGATCTCAGGTCAAAGGGCATATTGACATGGTTTGTATATGAGAGAAGCTTATGACGTTACCCATGCAGTTCTCTCATAGCGGGTCGGTCCAACACCCTGTACTCTTACATGTGCTTATGACTTTGATTTATATCTCTATACATCTTCAAAGTCATACTGGTCTTATTTCATCTGTGCTCCCACATAGATGATCGACCAGGGACATTTAGGATAATATCATGAATTATCCAAGGATGGTCATCATAGTAAACATGCAAATAATATGATAACTCAATTAATAAATTCATAAATCAATAATGTTCATAAGACAATGATTGGCCCCTAGGGCACGATTTCCAACAACAACAACTCAATTTCATAATCAGTAGCGAGATCAAGTACTAGATAATTTCTTCTTCTTTTTTTGTTGCTTGTCTCGATGTACTCAAAAGAGAATTCCTCCATTTTTTTATAGTATAAATATTTTCTGGGGATATCTATTTTCCTAGAGAGATCGATAAGATATCTAGACAAATAACCAAAACATCTGTACTTTTCATTACAAAACCAATAAGCTTGAAAAAAATGGATTATTTTTTGAAACAATTTTTGGACCTATAAAAAGTGAGATTTGTGCTTGTGGAAATTATTGAGTAATTGAAGATAAACAAGAAGACAAAAAATTTTGTGAACAATGCAGAGTAGAATTTGTTGATTCTAGGATGCGATTACTAGTGATTCTAGCTTCATGCAGGCGAGTTGCAGCTTACAATCCAAACTAAGGGCAAGCTTTTGGAGTTAGCTCACCCTCGCGGGATCGCGATCCTTTATCCTGGGCATTGTAGCACGTGTGTCACCTAGGGCATAAGGGGCATGATAACTTGATGTCATCCTCACCTTCCTCCAGCTTACCACTGACAGTTTGCTCAGGGTTCCAAACTTAATGTTAGCAACTAAACATGAGGGTTATGCTCGTTACTGGACTTAACCCATCACCTTACGGCATGAGCTAACGACAACCATGCACCCCCTGTGTCCGCGTTCTCGAAGGCACCCTCTCTTTTAAGAGGATTCCCGCCATGTCAAGCCTTGGTATTATATGTACGTTATTATATGTTTGCTCTACTTTTTGTTGTTTTTTATGTTGAAATTATTTTTCTTTATCCGTGGGCAATAAGTTTCAATGTATTAAGGGTATCCATATTTATAGAAGCTTTAATTTCTATGCTTATCCTAATTGTTGGTTTAATTTATGCATGGCAAACAGGAGCACTAGAATGGTCTTAATTATTGAATACTTAGGCAATAAAAAAACATTGAGACAGTTATGAATTCCATTAAGTTTCCTTTACTTGTTCGAACAACCAAAGATGATCAAACAGTTCCCAATCATGGTCCTTGCGGATTGGATCATCCATATAATATACAAAAAGAAACTCCAGATATTTGATAAGTTAATATTAATTATATTAATTAGAATTAATTATATATTTTTTCTTTTTTTCTTAGTATTTATTATATTAATTTTATTAATTTGAATTCAATTCAATTGGATTTCAATTGGTATTTATTCAATTTTATATTTAAGTTTTTAATTTGTTTATTGTTGTATTCTTTTTTACATCATTATTATTGACAACAGTGTATCAAACAAATATAATCCGATCGTGAATAAATGGATCCATTTATTTTCATTTATTGCCATTCCATAGGATTTTTTCTTACCTCATCAAATAGATGGGTTCGATGTCTACATTCACTGATACAAAGATATAAACACTCATATCAAATGCGATCAACCCCTCCACCATTGCGAATTCTTACTTATCGGGTATAGAATAGATCTGCTTATTTTATTCCTACGAATAGAATTCTTACGTTATTACTTTATATAATATATGATATATCTATATAAAACTAAAAGAAATCTATCAAATTGTGGCTTCACGTATCAAAAAATTTCATATTTTTTGCGTACGATATTTTTTCTGGCAATTGATGGATGTGAGAAAGGGACTTTCACTTATAGTCTCTTATTATTAATCTATGAAATTCAATACAAGATTAATTAATATTAAAAAAATTCATTATTTAAAAATTTTTCGTACCAAGGGTTTGAATCCCTTTTCCAAGGACATGCAAAAAATGATAGTAGATCTCATCGTTAATTTAGTAATTAAGAAATTACTAAAAAAGAATTTATTAAAATGATTAATATTCTTATCTTAATTTATTAATTTTTAATAATTAATAGATATATTGTTAATAATATTTATTATTAATAATATATGTATTTATTAATTAAAATAACATATATTATAATAATAATAAAAAAAACTTATATACATCTGAAATCCACCTAACAAATAACAAAAAATAAATATTTTTAGGGAATACTCAGGCAAAGAAGAGAAGAAATGGACCTCTTTTTTTTTTGTTAAAAAAAGAATATCTAATGAATCTTTATACATTTCAATTTGAATTAAGAATTTTGCGTACAAATACAAGTCATTATTAATTAAATAACCATATGATAATATTCATATATGTAATTATGTATTATAAATTACTATAAATAATAAGAATTAAGAATAAAGAAGGAGGATTTTAAATACGAGATCTAAAAACATATCTCTCTGTGGCACCAGTGGTAAGTACTCTATGGTTCAGTGCTTTGGCAGGTCTATTGATAGATATCAATGGTTTATTTTCGGATGCATTAATATTCCCCTTTTTTTCATTCTAGTTATTGACATGGGAAGGGGTGAAAAAGATTAGAGATACAATCAAATATTTGTGATTAATCCCCTCTTCTCCTTCTTTTTTCTTTTTAGAAGTTAGAAAGAGAAAGAATAAAGTTGGATTCGGCCTCAGTGAAACTCGAAATTTGGTACAGGCTTCAATTGAATTTTATTAATAAGAAATTGAAAATTCAATTAATAATCAATTCCATTTCTATTAATCTATTAAATAATAGGGTGAGACCAGAAATAGAAATGGAATGGCTAAGGCGGGGCTAGAATATCATATAGGATATTTAAATGAAAATAGAAATATTGTATTGTGATTCTAAATATAGTTAGAAATCATTGTATTACTTAATTATTACCATACTTATAATTACTATACTTATACTCTATTGACTATATTGATTATTGACTGGAACGAGATCCTTCATAATTTGATTTTGAGTTACTAACTTATGTTATTTTATTTTTCGTTCCTTTTCACTTTGAATAGTAAAATAGAAGAGTTAAGTAAATCAAAAAGACAAACAAAGGAGGTTCATGGCCAAAGGTAAAGATATCTGAATAGGGGTTATTTTGTAATGTACCAGTTGTGTTTGAAATAGTGTTAATAAGAAATCAACAGGTATTTTCAGATATATTACTCAAAAGAATCGACACAATACGCCTAGTCAATTGGAATTGAGAAAATTTTGCCCTTGTTGTTGCAAACATACGATTCAAGGGGAGATAAAGAAATAGAGAAAATTGATCACTTATGTGTCGCCCCTCATTTAAGCAAAACAATCTTATTCTTGAAATTGAGAAAAATAAATAGTTTTATGTATTCTTCTAATTTCTATGTGTAGTAAACTACTACAATATCATATTTTTTATTACTTTCTTTTTTATCGGTATTGTCTTCTTTGTTATATTTTCCTTTCTTTCAGATTAATAAAAAAGTATTTTTTGCAGATCGAGGCAGAAAGACACTTCGAATATTTTTGCTAGTACTTTTATCTGTAAAAAAAATTGAATGAATTTTTTAAAGATGAGTTCTTCTTTCTTATCAGACAATCACTTATTCACAAACCCCGTGTGGGGCTAATAGTTTTTATTTCCCATCTCACAGAAAACCCTTTTCGCTGCGCTTAGCCCTATCCCCTAGGGGTAATTTAGTGATAGGTTCTATAGGAACTGGACGATCCTATTTGGTCAAATACCTAGCGATAAACTCCTATATTCCTCCTTGGTAACTTCTAGTTTGATCAGGGAAACCACATAAAATGAATCTGCTAATGAAGGTTATAGATTTGGTCAAGGTGAAGAAACCTATAATATTGTAGCTGCTCATGGTTATTTTGGCCAATTGATCTTTTTTTTTCACCCGCAAGAAATTGGAGCACTATAATTATGTCATTGTTTTTGGATTTCAATGTCATAGAATATAAATATATTCAATTAATAGTTTTTATTTTTCTATTTGACTATAAGAAAATTAAACTCGATACTAAACATAAGATAAATAAGCAGAGAATACCAGGACCCTTTATCATGACTTATGCTCGTTGCATACCTTGATCCGTTACTATCTGAATAGCATTTCCTGCTGTAGTTTGAGTGGCAAAAGGCATCCCTTTCTTGTACCCTTGAATCCACAAGTACCAGCGGAGGACCAAGAAATCACTTGACCCTATACATCTGTAATAGTCACAATGGTATTGTTAGAACTAGCTTGAACAACAATAACTCGTAGCTACTTTCGAAATAACAGAAAGAAAAGCAATGACTAGAATGGGAGAGTCATAGTCAAAAAGAGGATTCTTTACTTCTTTCTCCTATTCAAAATCGTGTATGAGACTTTCATCTCACACGACTCCTAAGTGATTATGATAGTATATGCATGCAAGATGAATTGGGGTCACATAAATTTGCTTTTTATGAAAAGTGCTCGTAGTTCAGTTTAGTAGAATGCGGGTCTCCAAATCCTAATGTTGTTATCCCCTTTCCTTCCTTATCGGGATTTTAGGCAAATCCAAAGAAGGTTTTCCTGTACGTTCATCACAAAAGATTTCTAGATCCCAATATACCCAATGCCAGATAGCTGCCAAAAAACACAAGCCATAAAACACAATATGTGCCCCGGCCAGACCTTCGTAACTCCAAATATTTTAATTCGTTATAGTCCCTTCTTCGTAACACAATATGATTAGATATTCTAAGGACATAATGTTTTAAGCTAAAGAAAGATAGAAGGTATAAAGTTGTAAAGCCAAATGGGCTAAATTACAATTAATGAAAGTTCCAAAGACATAATGGTTATTTTGAAAAAGGAAAGGACTAAAGTGAAAACCCTAAAAGTTCCATTGTGTAAAATGGAAGTAGACACAAGTTCTAGGCTATTAAGTAAAATTATGAAAAGTTGAGGGACTAAAGTGCAATTTTCAAGAGTTTATTTACAAAATGATAATTATGAAAAGTTGAGCCAAAAAATGCCCAAAAATATTTTAACCCCAAATTTTACCAGTAAATAGAGAAAGAAAATTGAGCCAGGTATAGCTCTCATAATTTTGATTTAAAGTCCTGATAAGTTGATATTAAACTCTGAAGTCTAGATATTAGTATAGTATATTCTGAATCTCAGATCAGATGAAATTTTATAGTAAATTCTTATAATTAATATAAGAATTTATAAAACTAATAGAAGTCAAAAAGTTATCTTGTAGAATTAATTAGAGAATTTAAGGTGAAAACAGCACCAATAAAGGAATTAGAGAGAACATATGTAATTTTTATTAGAACTTATGGGTTTCAGAAAATTATGAGACTTTATAGAAAATTCATTTTATATTAGAATGAATTTATAAAATTTTCAAAACTATTAAAAGATGTGTCTAAAATTTATCTCAAAAATTAGGCTAATTTTAGAATATTAGTACAAGAAATAATTGGAAGTGCATTGGGATTTGTGCTAATTATCAATTTGACTCAATCTTGACCTATGTGGCATCATATGCAGTAGTAATGTGCTAAGAGAATTATCTTGGAGCTTGTAATATCCTTACTTTTATACATCTTAAGGACCATTCAGTAGCATCTCGAACCAATTTTAAGGTCATTGAAGTCAAATTACATAATCTAGAATTTTACTATATTGAGTACTGTTTATTGTGCAAATTTAAAAGGAGTGACCTAAATTCAAAATATCATAACTAATTCTAGAAAAATCTAAATGAAGTGATTCAAATTTTTACACAAAGCTAACTTAATGATATTTCATGGAAAAATAACTTGTTGACCAGGTCAACTTCGGTCAATGCTCAAATTTTATTGTTCATCCAGCGTCCTCCCCCTGATTCTAGCATTTCTGGTCCTAAATTTGAAAAATCATATCTCCATGTGTAGACATCCAAATAAGACATTCTATATATCAAATCGAAGCTTGACATGTCTATTATTTACTGGGAAAATATCATACATTTATTCAATTGTTTACTATTACTTATTATAGCTCAAATATCATACACTACCTCACCATGAGTTACTATTCACAATGACAATTTCCAGCAATTATACATACATCAATCACATATCAATCATGCTAAATAATTAATGTCTCTTCATGCATATTTATCTCCTCCATCTTGAGAAGACCTGCTATAATTGGATTGATATGGAAGGGGTGAGATTTCTAGGTAAATCTCAGTAGCAAACGGACACCATACAATGTATGCAACTATATGCTTCATGTTACTATGTGTGCACTTAATGATCATGCTTGCATAATGATAACTTACATGCTTCCATGTCCCTTAATTATAACATATGGCCATAGCATAAAAAGAAATAGAGCATTACTTAATCATACATGCTTCACATTATCAAAGTAAGTAAACATCACATAAAACATCCAATCAACATAAGCATACAAGTAGGTAAGTTTACTACCTGACGTGGAGCCTTTCCTCTAGTCCTTAACCTTTGCTCTAAGGTTCTTTCTTTTCATAGGTCAGAGCCTTGTTCCTAAGCTGGCCAAATCCCTAAGCTCCTTGGATTGCTCCTAGCTCCACTAGAACTCCTCCGTTTTCCTTTCCTTCTCTCTCTCTCTTCTTTTCTCTCCTTTTCTTGCTATTGGCAGTGGCATAGAATAGGTGGGGAGTGGGGTATTTATAGTTGAGTAGAGGTGGAATATATGGTCCATATTGAATCACGATGAATGGCTCAGATCGCTTAGCTTCTTCAAGAAGCTTTGCCTGTATCATCACGATGACATCTTCATCCTCAATGACTCATCAAAGTGACATCATCTATGGCAAACCTCACATGCTAGGTGGCACAATGGTGGGGCCTTTGGGACACCTCACCAGTTGACTCAGCGTTTCTAGAGAATTCTAGAGTATTTTCCTGGAATGAACAGTTGAGATTGTGCCGCGTGTCCTTAGATTTTTCTCCTTTTTCTAGACTTATGGCATGTGGTGCCTTGTGGGTTCCATGAGGACACCTTTCATGTCACCTCATGGTTTCTAGATAAGTTTAAAGCCTTATCTAATCACTTTTTCCAGTTCTATCTTTGACCTGGTAACTTTACTTTATTGAAAAAAATACTAAAATATTATTTTAGTGTCACTTGGAGCCACATAACTCTTTGGCCACATTTTTGGACATCTAGGAATGTCATCTTGGGTCTCTAATCAAGTCTAAGCACTCTGATAGCTCAATTCCCAAGAAATATTCCTTAACAAATTAGCAAAATGCCTCTAGGGACTTTCACTACTTACGATTTAGTCCTTAGACTTTCATATTTGCAGTTTAGTCCCTAAACATCATTTGTATACTTCTGAAACTTCTGCTTAATAGAGCCTGGTAGCATACCTTTTTCAGGCTATATACTAGGCTTATAGACCTAAAAATTGGGATATGACAGAGTTCAAACCAATTTCCAAGAATATTTCATGGTATTTTCAAAGGAAAATTTAAGGAAGGTGCATGATAAGGTTATGTGGCATTATGAGATGTCTTAAGGGACCCACTTTTCCACCATGTGGTGCAAGGCAAGGAAGAAAGAGTTTATCTGATATGCTAAAATTTATTAAAATAATATAATAATTAAGTTAATGATGATTAAGTGTAATTAATCCAAAAATCACCTAATAAAAAAAAGATAATATTGGGGAAGACAAGAGCACATGGTGGGCCCCACATAACATACACATGGCATCAAGTAAGGAGGAAGAAGGATTTTTGGCATGTGATCTTATCTCAATTTTGCTTGGTGGGCAAGTTGGAAAGTAAGATTAATTATAGAGCATTGGATTAAATAGTGTTAAAGTGAATTTTGGCCTTTTATTTTCCATGGAAATTTTCTATAAATACCACACCATTTTCCTTACAAAACTATGGCATATGGTACCTTGGGGAAATTATGGCCAAATGGAAACTCAATCCAAGACAAAAGAAAATTCAGGGCACCAAAGTTCAAGTTAGCTAGGGATTAAGGTAATTAATCTATCCTAGGTTGTATTCCTTTAATTTGGAGGTTTGAACTTAGGATTTTATGGAAGAAAAATGGAAAATTCTCTAGAGTATATATTATGTCCAAATCCCTAGATGAAATAAGGAAGAAGAAATTTTTAACATCCTTACTTTTGTATGTCTTAGGGACCATTTAGTAGCATTTAAAACCACTTACATGACATTTGAAGTCCATTAGCTAAATTTGAAATTTTTACTCTTCTTGAGTTACTGTTCATATGATATTCCAGATTAGGAGACAAATTTTGAAAAATCATAATTAATTCGAGAAAAATTTAAATAAAGTGGTTCAAAAGCCTAAACGAAGCTAACATCTTTAACTTTAATGGAAAAATAATTCATTGGACCAATTGACTAGTGATAAACTCATATTCTATATCATTGTTGAGCGTGATTTGCATGAGCATAAGCTCTGAATTCTTTCCTTTGGATAGAGAAATCAATAAAATACTTAGGTAAATTAAGAAGGTTAAGATCTTAAATCAAGCTAGTGTTGCATCTTCTATTGAGCCTAGTTCTTCTGGTGACTCTATTGCTAAAACTGATTGTGCATCTGATACTATATTAGATAATCATTTTGTCATGAAGCATGTTAATGAAGCTAAAACTCATACTCATAATTAGAATATTCAAAATAAGTAACATGGAGAGAATAACATGAATAATAGAAGAGCACATAAGAGTATCAGAGAATTAACTTCTTCTCATGCAAACTTTGATCCTTTCCACACTTGTCCTACTTTATATATTAATTTTAAGTTGAAAGGTCCTTTGTTAAGTAACTTACCAAAATTTTATAGATTGGCAGGTAAAGATCCTTTCAAGCACTTGAAGACTATGCAATGGGTTTGCTCATCCATGAAACTTATAGGTGCTGACATGGATGCTGTGTAGAGACAAGTATTCCACTTTACACTTGAAGGAAAGGTAAAGGAATGGTTTTATATGCTACCACATCATACACCTCAAGCATTGGATTCCTAGAACAACTTAAGGACTGTTTTCCCTACTTCAAAGATAGCTACATTAAGGAAGGAGATTTTTGCTGTAAAATAGTATGATCAAGAATCTTTCCATGAGTTTTGGGGAAGATTTCAAGAGCTACTAGCTAGATGTTCATACCACCAGATTCTAACTGAGCATTTGGTGCAGTATTTCTATTCAGAATTATACTATGCATGCAGACAGAATTTAGATACAACTGCTAGAGGCTCTATTGATGATTTGACTATAGATAAAGCATGGAACCTAATTTTGAAAATAGCAAGCAATGACCAGCAGTATGGGAGCTGTGATACTAGGCAAGTCCATGAGGTTTCTGTAAGGCCTTTTCAAGATTATAATTGTTTATCTTCCCAAGTTGCTGCCATGAATGCTCAGATCAACAACCTAGCTGCTAAATTGGGAAATTCACATGTTTAAAGCCCTATACTCTCAAGCTCTTGTTGCTCCCAGTTGTCAACTTTGTTATTCTCCTATACACACTACTGTCAATTGTCCTACATATTGTGCAGGTGTATCAACTATCTATTAAGACAAACCAAACCAATATCCATAAAGGAATCCATACTCTAACACATATAATGAAGGATGGAGAGATCATCCTAATTTCATAAGGAGCCTGGAGGGATAGAGGTAGAGACATGAATTTTGGGTAGAATAGATTCAACAATGATAAACAAGTGGCTGAATATTCTAGAGCTATAGAAGTACCCTCTGTTGCAAAGGATGATGAAATATCTAAGATAATGAAGAGCATTAATATGATGAATTCAAATATAAACTCCACTAACACAAACTTCTTCTCTAATTTCAAGGACTTGAGATCTATTATGGAGAATAATCAAGCCATGACAGAGTCCAGGTTTATTGCCTTGGATAATAAGATGGAGCAGTGGGAAACAAAAGCTGCAAATATGAATGGCTATGTATCACAGCTAGCTGATGAGGTCAGATTGTTGTGGTTTGATCCATAAAAAATAAAGTTATTGCACCCAATATAATATAGTATAAGGCATAACCCTATCATTCTTCTCAAGGAGCCTTTTATATGAAAACCTAGTGGTTTGGATGTCAAAATTAATGAAAAACCTAAGCAAGGATAAAATAGTTTTTGGATTTTAGTGATTGATGCAATAAAAGTAGGGTGCAGAACAGTAGATATTTTTGATTTTTTTATGATTAAAATGAGTTGGTTGAGTTGAGAAATATGCTATGACAGACTCTTGATGATGAAATCATATCTATCCTTGCTTTCACGTTTAAAATTGGAGTTTAGAAACCATTAAGTCTCAAAGAAAATCTCAATCAATCGATTGAGCCTAGAACCCTAATTTTCCTTAAATCCCTTTGATCAAAGCTAGTATAAGAACTATTAGTAAACTATCGTAAACCACTTAGCATGTGAATTAAATTTAGATGATGAAATGCCCTCGAATGGTCAGCGATCAAAAATCCTAGATTTCAAGCAATGAATTAGTTAACAATGATCACTGGTAATAACCCACTCTCTTAAAATAAAAAATGAAATAATCTATTAAAAGTAAACGTTCAAATCATCCGAATCCAGTTACAAAATCTTATTTGATGAAGAATCAATCGATATTCAAACTTGCTCATAAGATGAAAACCCTAGATCTAGCAACAATCATAAGATAAGAAATGCAAATTAGAACAGAAAAAACTCCCCTTTTGAGTCTATGAGCTCAAGATATCTGATTCATCACCAAGAGGCTAAAGGTTTAGCCTCTCATGATTCCTAATGCACTTCAATCGCTGTTCAATTGAGACGTCATAAAGAAACAGTGAGAAGTTGGTAGGTTGATGGATTGGAGAGGTGGAGAATTCTTTGAAGAGGTATAGAATGATGGTAAGGGTAGAGAAGATGATCAGAGAGCGCGAGAGCACTGCTTCTTAGCCTAATCATGTCCAAAAACCAGCCTCCTCCTGATAGTAGCCCTTCTTCCCCTCTTATTTCTGCATAACCTAATTTAAAATATGTAGCTTCAGCGATTTCACATATTAGTCATGACCAGATCCATGTTTTGGTCGTGACCTGTAAACAAAGAGAACATTCTAGAAGAATAAAGTTCGTGACTGGCAGACTCTTTGGTCACGACTAAAATGTACAGGAGCATGGTTTCACTTTCGTTAGCTGGTCCTTGCTCTCTTCCAAAATACCTGAAATCCAAAATAAAAGCTCATTGTAAAATTCCAAATCAGTAAATAATAGAATATATGCAGTTTGGAAGAGTTAATTTACCATTTTACCTTTTTGTTAGCACATTGCCACGTACAATCATGTATTACCACAAAAGTAAAATTTAAGGTATAAATGAATGGTAAAGTTATTATAAAGCTCTAAAAAGTGTCACAGAAACTATATACAAAATGTGTCTTATCAATTCTCCCACACTTGAAGCTTTGTACTCCTGGACAAAGAAATTAGTCGCACCTAGAATAACACTATTAAATTCATGATAATAGTATAATCCATAGTGTACCCTGAAAACAAACAACTCGTCATCCTTTAGGAATACAAAGGTGATAATGTGAGCAATGACAAGCAATCAACTACTAAGTGAAATCAACCTCAACTGTATGAGCGCAATGGGTCCTCTCAAAGGTTAAGTGTTTAGCTCTCTATTTCCTCTCATTGTTAGGGTTCTTTCACTTAGATTCAAATTGGAAAACACCCTACCATATGCTTGTAATGGCTCTAAATCTCAGCAACTATATAACAATTATGCAAAGAATCAAGAGGTCTTTCAGGGTTGAAATGATGGAGGTGGCCACATGGAATGGAAGAATAGAAAGTACTATATGCATTCAGCAATAAATATATATCATGAATTCATGTCTCTATGGATGTAGTTATGGTAATTGTGCTAATAAAAATTGATAAAGGTTCCCTCTCCCCTTTTCTTCTCTTTTTGTTTTCTTTTTCTCTTCTTTTTCTTTCTCTCTTTCTTTTTTTCAGTGCAATATGTCATATTCCCAATTTTTTTACCTGATATAACTGTACAGTTTATGTGAAATGGATACGAGATTCTTGGAATAAATTGTATCAGATTGAGAAAGGAAAGAAAGGGACTATGAACTAAGGAAATTTTAGGGACCTAAACAGAAATTAGAAAAGGTTGAAGGCTAAAAGTTAAAGTAGTAACAAAAGTTGGGCCAGAAGGGGTAATTTCCAAAAGTTTAGGGACCTAAATATAAATAAGTAAAAAGTCAGGGACCTAAATATAATTATGGAAAAGTTCATCCAGAAAAGGTTTAGAACTGTCTAAAAGTATTTTAGTTCCATATTTCATCATTAAATAGAGGAAGATAATCTGGTTAATCTAGCATAATAAAGAAATTTTATTCGAGTTCCAGATAGTGGATATTATCTGATAGTCTAAAAGTTATCTAAAATTTTATTAGATCTCATGGGCTTTAGATATAAGGGGACAAGTTATAGGAAGGTATACCTCATGACATCAAATGTCATGAATATGACAGGACCCTGAAAGGAGCTCTATAGGAAAAGTTATCCCCATCTTAGTGAATTTTGACAATAGTTTGAGAACACCCGTTATCCGATTATAGAACTTAGCATTAAATAAGCCTGGATAGAATGAACTCAGATGGCCTCATATATAGGCCTATGATGATGCCAAGGAGGGCCTAAAACCTAGGGTACCAGTTCATCAGTAGAAGGGGCCAGTGTCTAAGAAAATTGTGAAATTAGGAAAATGACCCTAGATGCCCATATTGCACAAATGATGGATTGAGGGCATTTTGGTCATTATGGACTGGCTAAAAACATGGAATATAGTATAAATATTATTAGTTAGACCCAGTATGTGTCATATCCTAAATTTTTCCTATCTGATAATACTGATAGTGGAAAGAGATTTTGAAAGGATTATGACAAAGATCAGAAGAAAAGATAAAGGTCAGATGAGTCTTGAAGAAAGAGAAAGACTAAAACAAAAATTGAAAAATTTTAAAGGCCAAAAGTTAAAGTAGAAACAAGTTGGGCCAAAAGTGGTAATTTCTAAAAGTTAAGAGACTTAAATGTAATTAAGTAAAAAGTTTAAGGGCAAAATTGTAATTATAGAAAGATCAGCCTAGAAAGGGTTATAATTGCCCGAAAGTTTTTCAGTCCCAAATTCCATCAGAAGATAGAGGAAGATATGTTGGTTAATCTGACATGATACAGAAATTTTATTAGGGCTCCAAATAGTAGAAAATTATCTGATAGTCTAAAAGTTATTTAAATTTTTATCAGATTCCATATACATCAGATATAAGTGGAAGAATTACAGGAAAATGTGCCCTACATTGTCAAATATTATGAATATGACATAACCCCAGAAGAAGTCCTGTATAAAAAGTTATTCCCATAATAGTGAATTTTGACGGGAGTTTGATAACACCCGTGATCCGATAATAGAACTTACCAGTATGTGAGTCTAGATAGAATGAGATCAGATGACCTCATATATAGGCCCATGATGACGCCAAGAAGGGCCCAAAACCCAGGGTACCAGTTCATCAGTAGAAGGGGCTAGTGTCCAGAAAAGGTGTGAAATTACGAAAATGCCCTTGGATGCCCAGATTGTACTAGTGATGGATGGAAGGAATTTTAGTCACTCTGGATAGGCTAAACACATGGCATATAGCATAAATATGATTATTTAGAGCCAATATATGCTCTAAAGCAGGGCAAAGAAGGGTGAAATGATGATTATGCCCTTAGGGTCAATATAATGTAAGAAAGGACACCAAGGGTATTTTGGTCATTTTCCAAGGAATGGATGGTGGATAAATACTCAGTATAACCATTTCAAGGGTATGAGAAGCCTAGACATTAATTTCCAGGATAGAATACATATCCTGGTATATTATAAAAAAATTCAGAATAGAAAACAGTCTAGTTATTGTGAAACTGCTCCGATCGACACCGGATTGGACTAGAATTTTTCTAGAAGCTTCCTTACACTATGAGCACACCACCTATCTCTTTTAGGTGTCCCATGAGTTGTCCCACATGATGTCATAATTATTCTTTTATGAAAAAGTAAAATCCAAGATTAAATGTGGGCCTTTAGATCAAATAGTAACAAAATCAATCTTGGCCATTCATTTTCCTTGGATTTTGGCTATAAATACCCCCTCATTCTTCCCAAAACTGTGGCCTTGTGATACCTTGGGGAAGCTCTTGTAAAATGAAAACTCAAGCCAAGATAAAGAAGATTCAAGGTTCCAAAGTTCAAGCAAGCTAGAGATTAAAGGTAAGCAATCTTTCCTAGCTTATTTTCCTTTGATTTGGGAGCTTGAACTTAGGGTTTTCATGGGAGAAAAGTTGAGTTTTCTCTAAGGTAAGGTGCTTCCCAAAGACCTTAAAGGAAAGGGGAAAGAGGAAATTAAAGTTAGAACCATATGATTGAAGCTTAAACAAGCTAGTTAAGTGATTGGTTGTTGAATCAAGTTAATATTCTTGACTTTGCCAAGAGTGAACCTGTTTGGTCTGCACTTTTCATGAGGGAAGGAAATTGAATTTCAATGATTTAATGCTTCCTTTCAATTTAGATGATGATTTTGTGTAGGATTGGAAAGGTTTTGAACCTTGAAAACATTTAAATTCCAAGATTGTAGTTTTTGAAATCCTTCTCTATTACTGTTCACTCTCATGAACAGTGATTGGAATTTCATGATTTTGATGCTTCCAGTGGTTTTAAAATGAAAAATTGTGTGGGATAAAGTAGAAAAACAAGTATGGGAAGCATTAGAATTAAAATGAGAATTTTTGAAAGAATTGTATGCAATTTTGGTTCTGTACAGCATGTGATGAAGGAGCTAGAATTTCATGATTCTAATCTCATACATGGATTCAAAAGAGGAAATTGTGTAGGGTAAATTCAAGACATCAATTGATTCAAAGACCAAGTCCATTAGTTATGTTCAAGAAGAAGTTATGTTAGTTAAAGTGAGTTTAATGCTCAAGGAAGTTAGATTGTGATGAATGAATGATTATGTGATGTTAGTAAATGATTGGTATGCTCCAAGAGAGGCAGCCACATGTTCAAGAAAAGTGAGAAGAAGGGAGCAAGATAAGGAGAAAGAAAGTCAACTGCTCAAGGTAGTAAACTTATCCTAAACTTGTATGCATTGAATGTTATGCTTGATTGTGCTATGGCTTGATTGAATTGTGTTGCCTATGTACTTATGTATGAAGCTCTGTTTATATGTTTTCTTTGGCCAATTGTATTTCATATGTAACATGGAAGCATGCACATGACACAATAGTAATACTTTCACAAGCAAGCACAAGTAGTTACATTAAT
Source organism: Leucaena leucocephala (assembly GCA_037074615.1). Classification (NCBI taxonomy): domain Eukaryota; kingdom Viridiplantae; phylum Streptophyta; class Magnoliopsida; order Fabales; family Fabaceae; genus Leucaena; species Leucaena leucocephala. Next base: position 16,155,095 of record CM073515.1, on the reverse strand, counting down.
GCATGCATTGTTTAGTACCGTTTGCTACTAAGATTTCTCCCAAAATCTCATCCCTTTTCATGTAATACCAATCCCACAGGTTTATGAATGATGAAATAGGATGATGAAGCATGAATAAAAGCTAGGGATTGGATAGTATATATGTTATGTGAATGTGTAATGTTGCTGTATGACTAATGTAAGCAATGATGGTCATGATGTAATGAAAAATAGTAAATGATGGAATAAATATATGAAATTTTAATACATTTAGATGACATGCCAAGCTTCGTTTTGACACTAAGAATGCTTTATTTGGATGTCTGTACAAAGAGAACTGATTTTCGAAATTAAGGGACCAGAATCTGTTTCCAGGATTTTTGACCAAATGAAAAGTAAATTTTAGCGAATAAACTGTATTAATTGGATAATCATTTGGTCTGGAAATTATTTATCCCTTAAATTTCAAGATGTTATCTTCACGTAGCTTTTTGAACCACTTCATTTTGCATCTTTTATATTTTTTGAAGTTCATTGCGTAATCTGGAATACCATATGAACAGTAAAGAGAGAAAGAGTAAAATTCTATATTTGGCTAATGGACTTCAAAGGTCTTGTAAGTGGTTCTAGATGCTACTGATTAGTCCCTTATACATATAAAAGTAAGGATGTTACAGTATGTGCCTTAAGGCAGTACAAAGAGGGGTGAAATGATAATTATGCCTTTAGAGTTAATATAATGCAAGAAAGGACACCAAGGGTATTTTGGTCATTTTCTAAGGGATGGATGGCAGATAAATACTCAGTCTAACATTGTCAATGGTATGAAGAACTTGGACATTGATTTTTAGGACATAATACATATCTTGGAATATTATAAAAAATAGAAACAAAAAACAATCTGACTTTTGTGAAACTGCTCGAATTGGTACTGGGCTAGACTATAATTTTTCCTATCAATATAGTTCACCTTTCTTAGCCAATCATAACCCTAAATGATGTCATGTATGGCATCAAAAGGGGAGTCTTCTAGGGAAATATTATGCAAGATTGAATATGGACCATTAGATCAAATAGTAACTAAATCAATCTTGGGCATCCATTTCAACCCAAGTTCATCTATAACTACCCCCACTTTCAGCTCACTTTTGGCATGCATGGTGAACCATAGGGAGACTCTTGCAAAATTTCCATTCAACCAAGAAAGAAGCATACAAAGTGAAGCAACAATCAAGGCAATCGTCTCCCTTGATCTTGAGCTTTGTTATAGCAAGTTAGTTCATGGTTTTAAGGGGTTTTTATGCTATATTTCCCTTATGGTTTCTTCTATAAGTGCTGCCCATATATGGTTAAAATATGATTTTTATGTTACAGATAGTTTAGATAAGCTTAGACAAGCTAGAATCAAGTGGTATAAGCTTGGAAATTTAAGTATGTTTGGAATTAGGGTTTTGTGTTCTTACTGGTACTGTGTGTGACACTATTCATGTGTTGGAATTTCATGATTTGGATTCTTTCAATGAGTTTAAAATGGAAAATTATATGGGGATAAAGTAGGAGAACAAGTATTGGAAGCATTGGAATCAAAATGTGAATTTTTGGAAAAAGGAGCATTCACTTTAGTTTAGCACAGCACTTTTTGAGGTGTTTTGATTTTGGAAATTCTAGTTTTATATTTGGATTTTATATGAAAAATTATGTGGAAATGAACTATGAGAATTTATTTTGGAAAGATGGAAGTATGAAAAATAAAATGGAGAAAGAAAGCAAGTTAGTGAAAACCTAGTCTTGGATTTGGTTTCAAGTTGAGTTGTAACTTGATATTATTTTGTAATGGCTAGGTTTTAACATTTGTGAATGAAGGAAATCATCCCAAGAAGATCTTGACAAGAACAGCTAAGAGGTATCAAGGATACCTAACTATATTTCATGTTTACTTAATTGTTTGCATGCTTGTTGATTATAGTGTTTGGTTAAGCTTAAGATTATGTCATCATGTCTATGATGAAGTATGAATGATTACAACTCCTTGCAAGTTATATCATGACAATATGCATGTTAGAGTTTGTTTATGTACCATTATAAAGTAGCTCACATCTCATGATAACATGTTAAGCATCCAATTAATCATGCATGATATTATAGTTTGTGTAACTTGCTATTGAGATTTCCATGAAATCTAATTCCTTCCATATGCATAACCTTGTTATAGGTGCTGGAACCTCACAAGGAAAAAGGGTAAACATAGATGGATGAGTTTATATAATGAGTTACAATACTTACTTGACATGATGGAAGCATATGATAGCATGTATGGTGGTATGGTGTATGATTCTGTAATTCTGTTTTGAGGCCGTGATGGTGTGACGATAGTTAGGACACCTTAATCAATGATTTTGAACTTGAAATTTGGCATTATTAAAGTTAAGATATGGATATTTAAATGAACACCAAGAACGCCTCATTTGGTTAAGAATTCAAATTGTTACGATTTTTCTAATTTGAAGTTATAATCTGGAATTGAGATAAAGTGAGTGATAAGAGGCAGCAACATTCACACAATGATTTTATATAACAAATAAACGCATTTTTCTATGATATTTTATGAGATTAAAGAACACATCCATATCTTCAAATATAGGTAATACGGTTCATTTGGATAAGTAACCAAAGAGAAATGAATTTTTGAAGTTAAGGCAAAGAAACTGGAACTTTGAGGTTTTACCAGATAAACAGTGATTTTCAACAAATAAATTGATTTTATTTGGACAAGAAAATCTTAGTTTCATATTTTTCCCTCAAAGATATATGAAAGAGATTTCATTAGAAATTAGAAACACATTATTTCAATTTTTATACAATTAATTATGAATTTTTAAAGTAGGGTACATGTTATGGAATACCAAATGAACAGTAAAAGTGAACAATCCCAAGAGCAATTCTTTTGAAAATAAAGGTTTTCAAAGCAAATAATCTTGTAATTGGTTCCAATAACTTCTAATGGAGTATAATTGAGGTTAAAAGTAAGGATATGACACAATACGCTTCTTTTCTCTTCTTTTATTTGGCACCTTGTTCATGGGAGCTGCAGCACAATAACATAACAATGATGAATTTTTGACATGAATAAAAAATTTATTTCAAGATGATGTTTATGCACATATGACTTTCTATAAGAATGCAAAAAAAGTGATGGGCTCAAAAGGGGTGACTAGGGATGTAATATGTAGTAGTCGTGTTTGGGATAAAAGGGTTTAGAAAGAATGCATCTATCATATTCAGTTCATAAATGGGCAAGTAACTCTAAATTCAGAGCCAAGACAAGTTATAGAGAATATAAACCAATTAGATAATCACTCAATATAGAATTTAAGGTCAAGAATCCTTCCAACAAAGGTTTTGATCTAGATTGCTCATAAGCTAAAGTCTCAAACAATGTTCATCATTCACTAGGCATTAAAATACTTATCACAGCTGAAAATCCTCTAAATGATGATTTACAAGTTTCAAAGTAATCTCTTAGAATCATGTGATAATCCAAATGTAACAGCGAGGGCTTAGGTGTTTTCAAATTCAATTTCTAGGATATTTCAAAAAGTTCAAGTGGGGTAATGGTTTCTAGGAGCTAGAAAGGTTTTGAAATAAGGGAACAATGAATTATTTGTGAAAGGGTCTCAGTAATTCAAAAAGAGGTCCTTCTATACAGCTTTGTACAAGGCAAAGAGAAGGTAATTGGATATTTGTAAACGTTAGTTGTGACACATAATAGTGAAGGTCGTGACCAAATGTCACAGGGGTGCATCTCAGGACTTTCAGATCATTAGTTGCGTCCACGAGGTGTATCTTTCGTGATGCAAACACATAGAGAGTAATAGTTACGACTAAGTGGGTACTCATGTCATAACTCTAATCGACATAGAGTTATTGTTGCAATTGATATGTACAAAGGTCACAACCGTAGGTCACAGAGAGCATATCAAGTCCAAAGTTTCATTACAGGTCTGACCCAAAACCTAGTATGTCGTGACCATTTTTCACAGAGACTACCGAGTAGTAATTGTCAAAGTCCCAAAATGATTTTTCATGCTAAACCTTTCCAATTATCAACAAAATTTAAAGTGGGGGTCAATTTTTTAGCAATTCATCACACGTTAAGATCAAAAAATAAAAATTATGTGATGAAAATATTGGATTAGCAAAAGCAAGACATCTCCCCCACACTTAAACTTGACAGTGTCCTCACTGTCAACATAACTAAAGTAGAAAATGTCACAGTCACTCTGCAAAGCCAATCAAATATAGCTGTAAAATAGTAGGTAGACTAATTGCTCAATGTAAATTAACAATTCATCATATAGTCATATTCATGTCATGCAAAGCAATACTAGTAAGGCAAAGATTACAAGATAGGTAAGCTAAAATCATGCATGTGAGTGTAGAAGCTCTAGAGGGAACAATCAATTAGTAAGCGACACATGGACATTAACGGGTTATTGTTCAAAATAGGAAGATAACTAGAATAATCAGGAATAAATAGAAAAATGAAACTATTATAGAAACATCAAGCGAAACAATAAACTACTACTTCTTCTGGGTCATCCATCTCTAATCACCAGTCCAACATGTCAAGCACATATGAATTCGTAAATGAAAGAGATAACTTGGCCTCAAGGTGGAGGTGGAAAATCATAAAACTTTGAAGAATGGTTGTGTGATTGGACGATTTTTCTAGTTGGCCTTTCTATCCACTTCAGCATTCCATAATCGCGCATCTTATACTGAGATTCCTCCAAGCTCATCTTGAATTTTTCTTGTTTAAACTTGAATTTACCTAACTGTGGTTGGCAAGTCATGGCAACATACTTGGTAAATAATTCCTTTGCCTCCTTCATATATTCCTTACAGTTGCTCTTCTCTAGCTTGTGTTGGCCCTCCAATTTATCATGTGCTTCCCCAAGTGTTGTGCCAAGCGGAGGTTGGCCTATGACTGCTATGTACTTGGGATCTTTCTTTTCTATAATGGGAATGAGGTTGAGAAAAGTTAGAATGTATTGGCTCTTTAACCAAAGCAGTAGAGTATGGAATTGAAGGAGTGTGGAGTTCCCTGGTTGCGTCTAGTGTTACTGGTCATGACCTTTGATCTTTTCATCGTGACTTCAGTTAACAGGGTATGTCTCTAGATCTTCTAGTCGTGACTTGTTCATCTTTTAGTTGTGACTTATGGTCGCAAAAAGGCTCTCCTCAGCATATTGATATGTAGTCATGACAACTTCATGTTTAAGGAGTGAAAGCTCTTATTTGTTATTTTATCAGTAGAATAACATTCAAACATCTTATCCTTACCAAAAGGGAGCCTCTCTATCTGTCTACAAAATTAGCTTTAAAGTCACTTCATATTATACTTCTCAATACACATTTCTTATTGTGCATCATATTACATGTTTCTCATAGTGTATCTCATTATGTGCTTCTCACATCATATCATGGCGTATTTTGTCATATCTGATTGTATCATGATATATCTTGTGTCATATCCTAATTTTAGGCCTAGAAGCCCAATATGTATCCTGAAAGAGGTAGGCTACTAGACCTTATTAAGCAGAAGTCCCAGAAGTATACACACATTGTTCAGGGACTAAATTGTAAGTGAAGATGAGGGACTAAATTGGAAAGTCTAAAAGTCCCAAGGCCAAAAATGAAAGTAGATACAAGTTGTGGGCCATTAAGTGTAATTATGAAAAGTTGAGGGACTAAAGTGTAATTTCTAAAGTTTCCAAGGGTAAAATTGTAATTATAGAAAGTTCAGCTTGAAAAGACTTAGAACTGCCTAGAAACATTTTAGTCCCAAAATTTATTAGTAGATAGAGAAAGTTATACTAGTTAATCTAGCATGATACAAAAATTTTATTAGAGTTCTATATAGCAGATATTTATCTGATAATCTGCAAGCTATCTAAAATTTTTATTAGATCCTATGGACCTCATATATAAGTAAAAAGTTATAGGAAGGTGTGCCCTATGACGTCAGATGCCATGGATTTGACAAAACCTTAAAAGGAGTTTTATAGAGAAAGTTATTCATGTTTTAGTGAATTTTGATGGGAGGTTGTGAACGCCCATAATCTTATTATGAAATTTAGAAGTAAGCAAGTTATGATTGAATAAGCTCAGATGATGTCACAGAGAGGCCCATGATGATGAGTGAGGCCCAAACCCATGATATCAATTAATCGGTCAAAGGGGCCAGTGTCCAGAAAAAGTACAAAATGACAAAAATACCCCTATGTTGTAAAATAATTAAATAATGAATGAAGGGTATTTTGATCATTTGATTAAGGTTAAAAAGTCAAGGAAGGTTATCTAGATAATTGACCAGGGTTAGGAAAATACTCTGACAAAGTATGAAAAGACAATAATGCCCTAGAATTATTCAAGGAAATAAAGAATAACTAGGGAGTTTTGGTAATTTGCTAATGGATATTTCTTGAGAATCGAGCCACTAGAGTGCTTGAGCTTGATTAGAGGCCAAGATAGAATTCCAAGGGTCCAAAAACGTGGCCCAATGATAATGTTAGGCTTAAGTGGCATTAAAGTAGTAGTTTAATACTTTTTCATCAAGTAAAGTTACCTGGTTAAAGATAGAATTGGGGAAAGTGATCGGATAAAGCTTTAGATATTGGAAATCGTGCCCTAGGGGCCAATCATTGTCTTATGAACATTATTGATTTATGAATTTATTAATTGTGTTATCATATTATTTGCATGTTTACTGTGATGACCATCCTTGGATAATTCATGATCTTATCCTAAATGTCCCTGGTTGGTCATCTATGCGGGAGCGAAGATAAAATAAGACTAGTATAACTTTGAAGATGTATAGAGATATAAATCAAAGTCATAGGCACATGTAAGAGTATATGGTGTTGGACTGACCCACTATGAGAGAGCTGTATGGGTTACATCACAAGCTTCTCTCATATACAAACTATGTCACTATGCCCTTTGACCTGAGATCATCATGGATTCCTACATGACAAATGCTCAGCTTTGACCTAGTTAAAAGTCACTTTTGACCAAGTGATCATAAAGACTATGTTTTCGCTTAGTGGTTTTTCATGAGGAGGAATGTGAATGGTCAAGATGGAATTTGTCCCTCACATTCGTAGAGAGATATTACTGGGACCCTCGATGAGTAAGTCTGAGAAATGTATGGCCATACTATAATGGAAAGGTAGTTCTATTTCTATAGTCAGACTACTTTGGGATCGAGAAAGTAACGGTTAGGAATAGGAGGATGACATTATCCATGCCTCATCTATGACCAAAATATCGCGTGACAGAAGGGACATGATATGGTTGTATAAAAGGTTATATCATTTAACGATCCTCATATGATTTGGGTAGTCGTTATGTCTTGTTAGAGACCGCTTGCGACTTATGGGCCAGTATAGCAAATGGCCCACTGCCAACTTCATATGGGCCTACAGGGTCGCACACAAAATAGCCCAACACGATCTATGATGTCCAGATTCATTGAATCTAAGATATGTCCAGATTCAATGAAAGATCCAGGGTGGATGTATATATTTATTTATATTTATATTCGTATATATATATAGATTATATAAGAGATATATAAGATTTAATTTATAAGGATAAATTAAATCTCTATCACGTTTGAATTTGAAATTCAAATTAATATGATATCTCAAATTTGATTTATGAGAATAAATCAAATATAGTTCTATCTTATCTTTATTTTAAGTTAAATAAATAGGTGAATTAAATCTGTGGGATGAATTTAATATAAATATTATTTATTTAATTAGTTTCTTATCAAATTATACAATATATGATATTGTATTAATTTCAAAATTAATATAACATTAACTCCAAAATCCAATTCGGTAGAGAAAAACGCATAGCATCCTATATATATATATATGATTTTATGAGCTACGTTTTGAAGAGATATACAACACAGAAAGGCAAGGGGAATTTACAAAAGGTTTGCAGATAAGAAACTGCCGAAATAGAGACGGAGAGGACGAATTCTTGAGAAAGCCCTGGAGGGACAGGAGACGCTAGCACGTCATTCATAGTTGGAATGATGTTCGTGTGAATGCCAGTAGAGGAAGCTGAACTGAGTCATCGATTTCTTGCGATCAAAAAGGGAGCACGAGCCGCGGAGAGAAGTTGTGAACGTCGTGACCAGAAGCTGTGGAAGTCGCTAAGGAACACTGAGGGTAATGCTTCTTCCCACTTGACTTAAACACATACGGTAGATCTTGGCAAGGAATGGAAAATTTTTTAAGCTAATTTGTGCTGCGTGTCTTCCAATTCATTACAGTGGTATCAGAACCATGCCATTTTATGTTTAAGTTAGGCTTGATTGTTGATTCATATGATATGTGTTAGTCGTAGCCGATCATATCATATGTGTTTTATGTGTGACATATAAGGGATCGGTGTTATGTATGACATAAAAGGAATCTAAAAGGGAATTGAAATCGGTGGTGATACATTTTGATTCGATCAATTAACATAGATGGGGTCTAAGAAAACTGAATTCAGATTCGTGATTATTTATGAAACAAAAAAAATTTCCTGGGGCACTGCCACTAGACCTTGCCCGCTAACCGGCTAGTGAGACCGCCGCCCACTAACTGGCTAGCGGGGGCCATAGCTACCTGTTCGTAGCGTAACATAACCGTAACATATACTATTTTGTGAATGTTTTAGCTTTGAAACATTAATTACCCTTCAATTAAATCTAAATGTTGATTCTTGAATGCTTGAGTATGGTGAACAGTATGGCTCTAGATTGCAAGTATTGTAATTTTTAAATACGGTCTGCGTGTCATGACTTCCTATATATACTCTCAATATACCTTCTCTTCTCATCTCACTCCCCCCGAATATTAAAAGAGGTTTCTATATGTAATTTCCCTCTTCTTACTAGAGAGCTCCTCTCATTGGCTTGAGGGGACTTAAGATAGGTGAGCCATATTGAATCACATTTAAATTATGCATCTTATGATTATATCAGCACATGCATATTACTTGTATAAGATACAAACTGAGAAACATGCATTCTTATAAACCGGATAATTAAATTAAGCCCTCTAAATGAAATCTTAAGTCATAATGCCGTCAATTTATGAACACTTGTCAAAATCTCGATCACTAACTTGTGGACTCTACCAAAGTGGATGCTTTTGATTTATCTTGGGGAGATAAACAAGAGTAATAGTGTTACTCTCACATGTTTATTCTTGTTTGACTTAATTGAGATTAACAAAACGGTTTTGGGTCTCAAGGCATTAAATGGGATTAAAAACATGACAGATCATATGATGATAGGATCCCATGAACATCTAAGAGTTACATTTGATGTAATTGGTAAAGGTGTTACCTACCTAAATAACTTAATTTAAGCGTCCTGCCAAAGCGGACTTAAGTTTGAGTCAAATATGGATCTTAGCCCACTAACTATTGCATTGAGGGTTATTTATTTAGTGGGAGATTGCTAATTAAATTGCATATTTTAATTGTAGAATCATGACGACTAGTAATACTGCTACATTATCGCTGCGATCTGTCCTTGATAAGGACAAACTCAATGGGACAAACTTTCTTGACTAGTTTAGGAACTTGAGAATTGTTCTCAAGCAGGAAAGAAAGGCGCATATCCTAGATTAACCCATTCTTGAGGAGCTAGCGGCCAATGCTCCTAGAGCTCAGAGAGATGCTTACACGAAGCATAAGGAAGACTCTATCGATGTGGGATGCTTGATGCTAGCCACCATGGTTTTGGAGCTCCAAAGAGATATAGAACACATGGAGGCTTATGAGATGATTGTGTATCTCAAGGAAATGTTCCAGCAACAGGCAAGGCAAGAGAGGTATGAGACCACTAAGGCCTTACATTCCTGCAAGATGGCTGAAGGTGCATCAGTTAGTACTCATGTCTTAAAGATGAAAGGGTACATTGATCACCTTGAGAGGCTTGGATTTCCCATGAGCCAGGAGTTAGCTACGGATTTGATCTTGAACTCACTCCCAAAAAGTTATGACCAGTTTGTCATGAACTACAACATGAACAACATGGAGAAATCTATTTCTGAACTGCATGGGATGCTTAAAACTGCTGAGCTGAGTCTTAAGAAGAAGCCCAGTACTGTTTTGATGGTTCAAAAAGGAAAGGGTATGAAAAAGAAAGGTAAAGGCAAGGGGAAGGGCCATGGCTCATCAGGTAAGACCAAAGAGTCAGGCAAGCCCAAAACCAAGCCTACACCAAAGAAGGCAAAGCCTCTGAAGGAAGGAGTTTGCTTCTTCTGCAATGAACCTGGTCATTGGAAGAGGAATTTCAAACTCTACCTCGAAGATCTGAAAAAGAACAAGAAGAATAGTGGGGTTATCGCTTTAGGTATTTATGTTATAGACATTCATCTTTCTACTTCCACCTCATGGGTATTAGATACTGCATGTGGTTCTCACATTTGTACAAATGTGCAGGGACTAAAGGACAGTAGGAAGCTGAAAAAGGGCGAGGTTGACCTACGAGTTGGAAACAGAGTAAGGGTTGCTGCATTTGCTGTAGGTACTTATGAATTAGTTATGCCCACTGGGCTTTTGTTAGTTTTGAATAATTGCTATTATGTTCCTGCTTTAAGTAGTAACATTGTTTCACTTTCTTATTTGGATAAGGAAGGTTTCACTTCCATTACTGGGAATAGTAGATATTCTATTTATCATAATGATATTTTCTATGCTCATGGTGATTTGCATGTTAATCATTACATGTTAAATTTGGAACAACCCAATCATGGAAATATCTATAACATAACCGCTAAAAGGGTCAAACCAAACAATTTGAATCCCACATACCTCTGGCACTGTCGCCTAGGCCACATAAATGAGAAACGCATTTCCAAACTCTATCAAGATAGATTTCTAAACTCATTTGATTTTGAATCATATGACACTTGCGAGTCTTGCTTGTTAGGAAAGATGACAAAGTCACCTTTCACTGGGCACAGTAAGAGGGCCACTAATTTATTGGGACTCATACATACAGATGTGTGTGGACCGATGAACACAAATGCCAGAGGAGGTTATTCGTACATCATAATATTCATAGATGATTTCAGCAGATATGGGTATATCTATCTGATGAAACATAAATCTGAATCTTTTAAAAAGTTTAAAATATTTCAAGATGAAGTACAAAACTAGCTTGGCAAAACAAATAAAGCCCTTCGATCTGATCGGGGTAGTGAATATTAAAGCCTAGAGTTCATAGATTATCTTAGGCGTTGTGGGATAGTCTCACATTGACTCCTCTAGGGACACCACAATGGAATGGCATTTCTGAACAGAGGAATCGAATACTATTAGATATGGTTCAATCCATGATGAGTCGAACAGATCTTCCACCCTCATTTTAGGGCCATGCCCTAGAGACAGCTACGTTCACACTCAATCATGTTCTATCTAAGGTAATTGAAAAGACTTCGTATGAGATATGGACTGGGAGGACCCCTAGTTTGTCTTTCCTCAAGATTTGGGGATACGAGGTCTATGTTAAGTAACAAGCCTTAGACAAATTAGCGCCCAAATCCTCAAAGTGCCTTTTTGTGGGATATCCTAAGGAAACCAAGGGATATTACGTTTACAACCCTGCTAATAACAAAGTGTTTGTTGTCAGAAATGGTATCTTTCTCGAACGAGAATTTATCTCTAAAAGAACCAGTGGGAGTAAGGTACACCTTGAAGAAGTTTGAGAGCCAAAAGACACCACAGAACTGCAGATGAAAAACAGAGAAGACTCACAGCAAGTTGTTGAGACTCCTCAAGTCATGCAAGGTCCACGGAAATCTAATAGGACACGACTTCAGCCTTAGAGATATGGATTTCTGATTTCTGATAGTCGTGATGTGTTGCTTATTAAGCATAATGAGTCGACTACCTATCGAGAAGCTATAGTGGGACCAAACTCTGAAAAATGGCTTAATGCCATGAAGTCTGAGATGCAATCCATGTACGACAATAAGGTTTGGACCTTAGTCAACTCGCTTGAAGGTGTAAAAACCGTCGGGTGCAAGTGGGTTTTTAAGGAGAAAACTGCCATGGATGGCAATGTAAATGTCTTCAAGGCATGACTGGTTGCAAAAGGATTTACTCAAACTCATGGTGTGGACTATGATGAGACCTTTTTCCCAGTTGCAATGGCCAAATCAATCAGAATCCTCTTTGCCATAGCAGCATATTATGACTATGAAATATGGTAGATGGACGTCAAGACAACCTTCCTTAATGGAAAGCTCCTTGAGGATATGTACATGACACAACCTAAAGGGTTGTGTGTTCTGAGAACTTTGGTAAAGTGTGCAAGCTTCAAAGGTCCATTTATGGACTGAAGCAAGCCTCTCGGAGTTGGGATCACTTGATGAAGTAGTCAAAGAGTTTGGATTTCTTGAAAACATTGATGAACCTTGTGTGTACAAGAAGGTTAGTAGGAGCACAATTGTGTTTTTGGTACTCTATGTCGATAATATCCTACTTATTGGAAATGACATTCCTACCTTGCAGATTATCAAGTCTTGGTTAGGAAAGTCTTTCTCGATGAAAGACTTGGGTGAAGCTACCTACATCCTAGGAATCAGGATCTATAGAGATAGATCTAAAAGACTTCTAGGACTCAGTCAGAGTACATACATAGACAAAATATTGTATAGGTTTAGTATGCACGAATCAAATAGGGGTTTCATACCCATGTCTCATGGTAGTCACCTCAGCAAAGATTTGTGTCCTAGTACATTTGATCAGCGAGGTCACATGAGTAAAGTTCCATATGCCTCGGCCATAGGATATATCATGTACACCATATTATGTACTCGACCGGATGTCTCGTTTGCCTTAAGTATGACTAGCAGATATCAACAGGACCCTAGTGAGGGCCATTGGACTGCTGTCAAGAATATCCTTAAGTACTTAAGAAGGACTAAGGACTTATTCTTGGTCTATGGTGGATTGGATGATGAACTCTGTGTAACTGGTTACACAGATGCAAGTTTCCAAACTGACCAGGATGACCAAAAATCGCAGTCTAGATATATATTCCTCCTCAATAATGGAGCAGTAAGCTGGGAGAGCTCTAAGCAGGGCACTGTAGCATATTCTACAATGAAAGCTGAGTATATAGCAGTATCTGATACAGCTAAGGAAGCCGTTTAGATCAGGAAGTTTATCACAAAACTAGGGGTGATACCTACCATCTCAGATCCAATAACTTTGCTCTGTGACAATAGTGGTCCCATTGCACAGGCCAAAAAGCCTAGGTCACATCAAAGGACCAAGCATATACTCAGGCGATTTCATCTCATCAGATAAATCAACGATAGAGGTGATATAAAAATATGCAAAGTAGCAGGAGAAGACAATGTTGCTGATCCTCTAACAAAGCCACTTGTGTAGGCAAGTATGAGCGTCATGTTAGGTCAATGGGAATTAATCAAATTAATGATTGTACCTAGTGCAAGTGGGAGGTTATTGGAAATCGTGCCCTAGGGGCCAATCATTGTCTTATGAACATTATTGATTTATGAATTTATTAATTGTGTTATCATATTATTTGCATGTTTACTGTGATGACCATCCTTGGATAATTCATGATCTTATCCTAAAGGTCCCTGGTCGGTCATCTATGCGGGAGCAGAGATAAAATAAGACCAATATGACTTTGAAGATGTATAGAGATATAAATCAAAGTCATAGGCACATGTAAGAGTACATGGTGTTGGACCGACTCGTTATGAGAGAGCTGCATGGGTTACGTCATAAGCATCTCTCACATACAAACCATGTCACTATGCCCTTTGACATGAGATCATCATGGATTCCTACATGACAAACGCTTAGCTTTGACCTAGTCAAAAGTCACTTTTGACCGAGTGATCATAAAGACTATGTTTGGGCTTAGTGGTTTTTCATGTGGAGGAATGTGAATGGTCAAGATGGAATATGTCCCTCACATTCGTAGAGAGAAATTAGTGGGCCCCTCGATGAGTGAGTCTGAGAAATGTATGGCCATACTATAATGGAAAGGTAGTTCCATTTCTATAGTCAGACTACTTTGAGATCGAGAAAGTAACGGTCAGGAATAGGAGGATGACATTATCCATGCCTCATCCATGACCAAAAATATCGCGTGACAGAAAGGACATGATATGGTTGTATAAAAGGTTACATCGTTTAACGATCCTCATATGATTTAGGTAGTTGTTATGTCTTGCTAGAGATCACTTGCAACTTATGGGCTAGTATAGCAAATGGCCACTGCTAACTTCATATGGGCCTACAGGGTCGCACACAAAATAGCCCAACATGAGCTATGATGTCCATATTCATTGAATCTAAGGCTTGTCCAGATTCCATGAATAATCTAGGGTAGATGTATATATTTATTTATATTTATATTCGTATATATATAAATTCGTATATATATATTATATATAAGAGATATATGAGATTTAATTTATAAGGATAAATTAAATCTCTATCACGTTTGAATTTAAAATTCAAATTGATAGGATATCTCATATAAGAGATATTTATAAGATTTAATTTATAAGGATAAATTAAATATCTATCACGTTTGAATTTGAAATTCAAATTGATAGGATATCTCATATAAGAGATATTTATAAGATTTAATTTATATGGATAAATTAAATCTCTATCACGTTTGAATTTAAAATTCAAATTGATAGGATATCTCATATAAGAGATATTTATAAGATTTAATTTATAAGGATAAATTAAATCTCTATCACGTTTGAATTTGAAATTCAAATTGATATGATATCTCAAATTTGATTTATGAGAATAAATCAAATATAGTTCTGTCTTATCTTTATTTTAAGTTAAATAAATAGGTGAATTAAATCTGTGGGATGGATTTAATATAAATATTATTTATTTAATTAGTTTCTTATCAAATTATACAATATATGATATTGTATTAATTTCAAAATTAATATAAGATTAACTCCAAAATCCAATTCGGTAGAGAAAAATGCATAGCATCCTATATATATGATTTTAGGAGCTAATGTCTTAAAGAGACGAAGAGGACGAATTGTTGAGAAAGCCCTAGAGGGACAGTAGACGCTAGCACGTCGTTCGTGGTTGGAACGCTATTTGTGTGGATACCAGTAGAGGAAGCCGACATGAGTCGTCGATTTCTTACAATCAGAAATAGAGCATGAGCTGTAGAGATGAGCTGTAGAGAGAAGCTGTAAACGTCGTGACTAGAAGCTGTGGAAGTCGCTGAGGAACACTGAGGGTAATGCTTCTTCCCACTTGACTTAAACACATACGGTAGATCCTGGCAAGGAATGGAAAATTTTTTAAGTTAATTTCTATTGTGTGTCTTCCAATTCCTTACATTAGACTCATCTAGAACCATGAGGTAGCATAAAAAGTATCCTTATGGGACCCACAAGGTACAACATGGCATGAGTTTAGGGAAAGAAGAAAAAGCTAAGGACACATAGCATGACCTCAGCCGTTTACTTCGGGATAAGACTCTAGAATTCTCTAAAAACACTGAGTCAGCTGGTGAGGTGTCCCAAGGGTCCCACCATTATGCCACCTAGTCCATAGATGATGTCATTTTGATGATTCATCTAGGATGATGATGTCATCATGATGATGTAAGCAAGGATTCTTGAGGAAGCTAAGCGATCTGAGCCGTTCATCACGATTCAATCTGGACCATCCATTCTACCTCCTTCCAACTATAAATACCCCCTCCCTTCCATTCCATTCCATGGCAAGTAGCATGAAGAAGGAGAGAAAGAAGAGAGAAAAGGAGAAAGAGAAAGAAAGGAAGGAAGGAAAAAGGAGGAGTTCTGGTAGAGCTATGAGCAATCCAAGGAGCTTAAGGACTTGGCAAGTTTAGGAGTAAGTTATGTAATTTATTCTAGTTCCAACTCTAATAAATTAGAGGATTGTTCTTATGAATTTAATAGTTAGAGTAGAGAATATCTCTCTTGATAAGGTTAGCCGTGAATAAAAATAAGTTAGGGGATCGTCAGATTAAGGGTATTACCTCAAGCTAAGCATGAGTTAAGTAGAGTTATACTGATAGGATAGTAATGAAGATATTATTCTGCTATGTATAGTCTATGACCTATGAAAAGAAAGAACCTTAGAGCAAAGGCTATAGGTCAGGTAGTAAACTTACCTACTTGTATGCTTGTACTGTTTGGATATTTTATGTGATGTTTACTTACCTTGATAATGTGAAGCATGTATGATTAAGTAATGCTCTATTTCTTTTTATGCTATGGCCATATGTTATAATTAAGGAACCTGGAAGCATGTAAGTTATCATTATGCAAGCATGATCATTAAGTGCACACATAATAACATCAAACAAATAGTTGCATACACTGTATAGTTTCTGTTTGCTATTGAGATTTCCCCAGAAATGTCACCCCTTCCATATCAATCCAATTAGAGCAGGTCTTCTCAAGATGGAGGAGATAAAGATTCATGAAGAGAATTTAATAATTATTTACCATGATTGATATGTGATTGATGTATGTATAATTAGTTGCTAGAAATTGTCACTATGAACAGTAACTGGTGGTGAGATAGTCAACTTTTAGTTGTAATAAAAATAGTAAATGGTTAAATAAATATATGATATTTTAATAGTAAATAGTAGACATACTAAGTTTCAATTTGATATATAAAATATATTATTTGGATGTCTACACATGGAGATATGATTTGTCAAAATTGGAACAAAAAATGATGGAATTAGGGGAAAGACGCCGAATGAACAATAAATTTTGAGCATTGATTGACATTGAATGGGTCAAGGCATAGTCAACGAGTTGTTTTTCCCTGAAAGAGAATTAAGTTAGCTTTGTATATAAATTTGAACCACTACATTTCTATTTTTTTAGATTTAATTATGATTTTTTGAAATTAGGTATTTCTCTATAATTTACACAGTGAACAGTACTAGGTAGGTAAAATTCCAGATTGTGTAATTTAATTTCAATGACCTTAAAAATGGTTTCAAATGCTACCATTTGGTCCCTAAGACGTAAGAAAATTAGGATGTTTTATCTTGCTGTCATATCCCAATTTTTTGGCCTAGAAACCTAGTAAGTAGCTGGAAAAAGGTATCCTACCAAGCCCTATTGAGCAAAAGTCCTAGAAGTATGCATATGATGTTCAGGGACTAAACTGCAAGTAAGTGAAAGTTCAGGGACTAAATTGTAAATAGTAAAAGTCCCTGGGGCCATAATGGTCATTTTGGAAAAGAAAGGGATATTTTTGGGAATCGAGCTACTAGAGTGCTTGAGCTTGATTAGAGGCCAAGATAGCATTCCAAGGGTCCAAAAACATAGCCCAAGAGGGATGTGGGCCCAAGTGGCATTAAAATATTAGTTTAGTAATTTTTCAATAAAGTAAAGTTATCTGGTCAAAGATAGAACAGAGAAAAGTAATTAGATAAGGCTTTAGACTTATCTAGAATAATGAGGTGGCATGGAAGGTGTCCTCATGGGACCCACATGGCACCAGATGACATAGGTATAGAAAAAGAAGAAAAAGCTAAGGACACGTGGCATGATCTTAGCCGTTCAATCCAGGAAAAGACTTTAGAATTCTTTAGAAGTGCTGAGTCAGCTGGTAAGGTGTCCCAAGGGCCCCACTTTTATGCTAGCTACCATGTGAGGTGTCCCATGGATGATGTAATTTTGATGAGTTATCTAGGATGAAGTCATCATGATGATGCAGGCAAGGCTTCTTTAAGAAGCTAAGCAATCTTAGCCATTTATCGCGATTCAATCTGGACCATCCATTCCACCTCCTCTCAATTATAAATACCCCACTCCCTCTCACTTCAATCCCATATCCAAGTAAAGGAAAAAGAATAGAAAGAAGAGAGAAAAAGAGAAAGAAAGAAAGAGAAAGAAGGAAAGGAAAACAGAGGAATTCTAGTAGAGCTATGAGCAATCCAAGGAGCTTAGGGACTTGGCCAGCTTAGGAATAAGGCTCTGACCTATGAAAAGGAGGAACCTTAGAGCAAAGGTTAAGGACTAGAGGAAAGGCTCCACGTTAGGTAGTAAACTTACCTACTTGTATGCTTATGTTGCTTGGATATTTTATGTGATGTTTACTTACTTTGATGATGTGAAGCATGCATGATTAAGTAATGCTCTATTTCTTTTTATGCTATGGCTATATGTTATAATTAAGGGACATGGAAGCATGTAAGTTATCATTATGAAAGCATGATCATTAAGTGAACACATAGTAACATCAAGCATATAGTTGCAAACATGGTATGGTTTCCGTTTACTACTGATATTTCCTTATAAATCTCACCCATTCCATATCAATCCAATTACAGTAGGTCTTCTTGAGATGGAGGAGATAAAGATGCATGAAGAGAAGTTAAGAATTATTTAGCAAGATAGATATGTGATTAATGTATGTATGTAATGTTGATTGCTCGAATTGGCCACTATAAACAGTAGCTCGTGGAGAGGCTGTGACCTTTGAGCTATAATTAAAAATAGTAAATGATTGAATAAATGTATGATATTTTACTAGTATATAGTAGACATACAAGCTTCAATTTGATATATATAACCTCTTATTTGGATGTCTACACACAGAGATATGATTTTTCAAATTTGGGACCAGAAATGTTAGAATTAGGGGAAGACGCTGGATGAACAATAAAATTGGAATATTGATCGACATTGACTTGGTCAAGGACTTATTTTTTCCTAAAACAGCATTAAGTTAGTTTTGTGTAGCAATTTGGACCACTTCATTTTTATTTTTCTAGATTTAGTTATAATTTTTCAAAATCAAGTCACTCCTCTGGACTTTACATAGTGAACAGTACTCGGGGAGAGTAAAATTTCAGATTGTGTAATTTGACTTCCATGACCTTAAAAGTTGTTCTAGATGCTACTGTTTGGTCCCTAAGACATAAGAAAATTCGGATGTTATATTTTGGTATCAGAGTAAAAGATTATGGCACAGAGCAAAGGGTTCTGGCTTAGAGCATAATATTCTGGCACAGAACAGAAGGTTCAAGCTTAGTGATGCTCTTGTTTAGTTAGATTGACCCCTTTAAACAAGTTAGAGATTTGAACTAAAGAAGTTCCCTCCCTAGAGGAAGATATAGGGATGGTATTTACTACTTGAGAGAATATTTTAGAAAAGAGACAGTGACACCCAGATAAATAGAACAATACTCTATACCTTATAGCTTTACGAGGTAGTCTTTAAGGAAATGACTATGATATATTTGTCTTAGTCAACTGTTACCACCTAGGTCTCGTGTTTCTTAACATGATGTGGCTGGACTAAGCAGGATAACATCTAGGAAGCAGTTTTCTCTATTGATAAAGACAGAAGCTGATCAGTCAAAGGTCAAGGCAAGCTACAATAGTAACTCAAGGTATCATTATGTGGCCAGACGTTACAGTGACGATGATAGTGAAAGTACTAACCTCATTAAAGTTCATCAACTAGAGGATTGGTATAAAGTGTGATTAAGACAAATAATACAAAGTACTGAGATATGAAAGATTAGTTTAAGACAATGTTCAGGAGTAGATCCTCCATGTGAGTAGATATACATTACGAAAGAATTTGTTCAGCTAGTGTTTCCTGAACAAAAGAATAAAAATTTAGAACGAGACTTGCCTAGGAATGATCCTAGCACATGGCCTAAAGTTAGAGACAAGATGGTTAATAGATAGAGCTGATGTTCCTAATTTACAGGGATCACATCATAAAAGAATAGTAATCTAGCAAACTTAGGGCAGAGTACCCTAAAGAACATAAGTAATAGTAGTAGATGATGAATGAGATCTATACGATATAAGTTCATCAGGATCAAGAAAAATACCAAAAAGGAACTATAGTCCAGTCAATAACAGACTAGGACTGATAGATAGAAGAAGTTAAGAGATACAAAAGTACTCCATAGAGATGGAGTTTGATCCGCTCACCTGAGAAGCTAGTTCATAGATTAAATTCTATTATAAAGAAAGAATTTTTCTCAGGTAGCTGCAGAAGTTCAACAGAGTGGTATATGTAAGATAAAAAAATAAGTTTATGATGTCTAGAGAGTAAGGTAGCCACAATTTCAAAGATAAAGAGACTCCCCAATTTAATAAAGAGTAATGAGTAAGAGTCAGAAAAAGTAATGAAGGGTTGAGTCTATACCTAAGTAAGAGGGTAATATGGCAACCTAAGTTAAATAAGTAGTATTTCAGGCTCTTAAATGAATATTTGGGATATGGCAGAGAATGTGATAGAGGAAAGAATGCTTTAAATGATTACTTAATTAATTGTTCAATTGCAATGTATGTATAATGGATAGTTGAGCAAATTTATGTGATGATGATATGTCTTATATTGCCATAAGTTATGATGAATAGTTATATCTCCTTGCAGTTGTCATATGATGACACGCAAATTAGAGTATGCTATGAATACTCCCCTCATGTAGTACATGCCGGGTAGAGTTTATGATGAGAAAGTTATGTTGCTCCCATACCATATGACATGCAATAAGAATGTTCCCAAGATGATAGACAGTGTTAGTAAGTGGGACAGTTGTTACAGTATGATTGGGGTTACTTAGATATTTCTATAGACTTGTGAATATAGTACTTAGGGTCATTTCTTATGTTAGGGTTATAGCAAGTACCAAGAAGGTGGTAATGTTTTAACTCTATTAAAAGAAATGGTATATAGAAAGAATAAAAGGTAATAGTAAAGAGATTATTTTCAATTACTCTTTAGACAAGAGTTGGGTCTAAAGCAGATGGCTTATAGTTAGAGCATAGATTGAAATGAGAAGTTATGATGAGGCCATAGCAATTTAATGCAATGGCAGGTGGTTTGACCATAATTAGTAAGCCACAATAGAGTAAGAAAGATGATAAGGAACTCCTGAGTAAAAGGAAAAATAAGTAAAGTCGTTGTAAATAATATGGGCTACTGAATGTATTTTAAAATTTTACTGATTAAGTTATCAACCAGTGGAAGCAGTTAACCTTATAACTTAGTCTATTAGTTTGAGATCTTTTAGAGATAATGATACAATACAACATAATCATAGAGGATTCTAGAGGGTCACAGTTAGATCCTAGCATGACTCAAGGGTTGCAGTTAGATCCTAATAGCTTCAGAGTCACAGTTAGATTCTGAAAAGGCTTATAGTTGATCACAGTTAGATCCTGAGGTCATAGTTAGACCTAGCCTAAGGAAAGTAATGAGCCATGAAGAAATGAGAATAGTACATTATCTCTCTGGAAATATGATTACCAAAGATGAAGTTAAGATAAGAAAGCTTCACTAGTTGATTAACTCATCTAGAAAACTTATTTATAATAATTTTCCTCAAAAAACCTAAATTATATACAGACTGAACTTAGTTTTCTCTTAAATGCAGATGGAATTCAAGTTCAAGTCTGGGTGCTGATATTGAAAAGTTTTATAGAAGTATGCCTTAGGAATAGAGAAGAGAACCCTACATGTTTTGAGAATAGAAAAGTACAAGTAGATAAATTCTACATATAAGGATAAAGAAATTAAAAGGCTAGCGAGACCCGTAAAAGAGGTTATAAGATAGAGTAAAGATAAAACACAATTATATGAGAAATGGTGTAAATGCCACAAAAGTTTGGCATAGATACACAAAGTTATGTAAGATATTAAGAAAATTTAAGAAGAACTAGAAAAGTCAAGACAATATTATGAAATGAAAGGGACATTCTCCTGAGAGAAACTCTTCATCAAGGAATAAATAGTGGTTTAACCCTAAAATTTCAAGGACGAAATTTATTTTAAGGGGAGGAGAAATTTCATATCACAATTTTTAAGCCTAGAAGCCTGGTAAGTAGCCTGAAAAAGGTATCCTACTAGGCCCTATTGAGTAGAAGTCCTAGAAGTATACATATAATGTTAAGGGACTAAACTGCAAGAAAGTGAAAGTTCAGGGACTAAATTGTAAATAGTAAAAGTCCCTGGGTCCATAATGGTCATTTTGGAAAAGAAAGGGATATTTCTTGGCAATCAAACCACCAGAGTGCTTTAGCTTAATTAGAGGCCAATATAGCATTCCAAGGGTCTAAAAACGTAGCCCAAGAGGGATGTGGGCCCAAATGGCATTAAAATATTAGTTTAGTAATTTTTCAATAAAGTAAAGTTACCCGGTCAAAGATAGAACTAGGGAAAGTGATCAAATAAGGCTTTAGGCTTATCTAGAACTATGAGGTGGCATGAAAGGTGTCCTCATGGGACCCACAAGGCACCACATGTCATGAGTCTAGAAAAAGAAGAAAAAACTAAGGACATGTGGCACGATCTCAGCCTTTCATTCTAGGAAAAGACTCTGGAATTCTCTGGAAGTACTGAGTCAACTGGTAAGCTGTCCCAAGGGCCCCACCTTTGTACCACCTAGAATGTGAGGTGTCCCATGGATGATGTAATCTTGATGAGTCATCTAGGATGATGATGTCATCGTGATGATGCAGCAAGGCTTCTTGAAGAAGCTAAGCAATCTGAGACATTCATCGCGATTCAATCTAGACCTTCTATCACATTCTTACTTTTAACCTCAATTATACTCCATTAGAAGTGATTAGAACCTATTACATGATCATTTGCTTTGAAAACATAAATTTCCAAAGGAATTGCTCTCAGGTACTATTCTCTTTTACTATTCATTTGGTAATTCCAGAACATGTACCCTAATTTGAAAATTCATAATTAATTATAGAAAAATCGAAATAATGTGGCTCCAACTTCAAAAAATATAACAAATTGAATTCTTAACCAATTGAGGCATTCTTAGTGTCCATTTAATGCTATGTGTCTTAACTATAATCATGCCAAATTTCAGGTTAAAACTTATTGGTTTACACATTATAACCATCGTCAAAAAGTGTCAACCTCAAAACATAGTTACAAAATCATACACCATGCATACTAGCATATCATCCCATAGTGCCATGTAAGTAATATAACTATTATACAAACTCATCCATCTATGTTTACCCTTTTTTTATGTGAAGTTCCAGCACCTATAACAAGGTTATGCATATGGAAGGAATGAGATTTCATGAAAATCCCAATAGCAAGTTACACAAACCATAATATTATGCATGATTAATTGGATGCTTAACATGTTATCATGAGATGGGAGCTACTTCATAATGGTACATAAGCAAACTCTAACATGCATATTTTCATAACATAACTTGCAAGGAGTTGCAATCATTCATACTTTATCATAGACATGATGACATAAACTCAAGATCAACTAAACACCATAATCAACAAGGAAGCAAACAATTAAGCAAACATGAGATATAGTTAGATATCCTTGCTACCTCCTAGATATTCTTGTCAAGGTATTCTTGAGGTGATTTCCTTCCTTCACAAATGTCAAAACCTAGCCATTACAAAATAATATCAAGTTACAATGCAACTTGAAACCAAATCCAAGACTAGGTTTTCACTAACTTGCTTTCTTTCTCCCTTTTATGTTTCATACTTCCACATAATTTTTCATGTAGAATCCAAATATGAAATCAGAATTTCCAAAATCAAATCATACCACTTGCTACAGTACCAAACCAAATGCATGCTCTTATTTTCCAAAAATTCACATTTTGATTCCAATGCTTCCAATACTTGTTCTCCTACTTTATCCCCACACAATTTTCCATTTTAAACTCATTGGAAGCATCAAAATCATGAAATTCCATCATATGAACAGTATCACATACAGTACCAGCAAGAACACAAAACCCTAAATCCAAACATACTTGAATTCACAAGCTTATACCACTTGATTCTAGCTTGTTCAAGCTTATCTAAACTATCCATAACATAAAACTCATATTTTAACCATATATGAGCAACACTTCCAGTAGAAACCATAAGGGAAATATAACATGAAAACCCCTTAAAACCATGAGCTAACTTGCTAGAACAAAGCTAAAGATCAAGGGGCGTGATTACCTTGATTGTTACTTCACTTTGTGTGCTTCTTTCTTGGTTGAATGAAAATTTTACAAGAGTTTCCCTCTGGTTCCATGCATACCGAATCCATCTGAATAGGGGGTATTTATAGAGAAATTTAGGTTGAAATGGATGGCCAATATTGATTTGTGCACTATTTGATCTAAGGGCTCACATTTAATCTTGAATTTAACTTTTTTCGCAAAGAATAATTATGACATCATAAGTGATAGCTCATGGGACACCTAATAGGGGTATGTGGTGTGATTCTCATGTAAGGAAGCTTCTAGAAAAATTTTAGTCTAATCTAGTACCGATCGGAGTAGTTTCACAATAACCGGACTGTGTTCTGTTTGTAATTTTTTATAATATATCAGGATATGTATTCTGTCCTAGAAATTAATGTCTAGGCTTCTCACACCATTGAAAATATTAGACTGAGTATTTATCTACCATCCATCCCCTGAGAAATGACAAAAATACCCTTAGTGTCCTTTATTACATTGTACTAACCTTAAGGTCTAATTGTCATTTGACCCCTATTTACACTGTCTCAGGGCATATACTGGCTCTAACTAATCATATTTATACTATATGTCATGTTTCTTGCCTATCCAGAATGACCAAAATGCCCTCCATCTATCACTGGTACAATATGGGCATCTAGGGGCATTTTCGTAATTTCACACTTTTCCTGGACTGCTCTGGACTCTGGCCTACATAACTGTCTCATTACTTTATTAGGATCATGATGGTACCATTTGGGCCTTGATAGGGGCTCATTGCCTGTATTGCTTTTATGGACCAATTCACAATACAACTCTCCTGATCCTATTTATTGGGTATTTTATTTCACTATAAAATCACATATTGATTATACAGGATTCCTTTTCTGACTCTGTCAATTTTATAAATTCTTATATTAAATATATGAATTTCTTGTAAAGTTTTATCTAATTTTGAAGTCTAAAAAATACTGCAAAAATTCCTTCTGACTTCATAAATTTATATCAATTAATCGGGACCTCAAATCAAAATTCTGTGTTGCATTAAACTGACCGGAATATTTTTGCCTATTTACTGGTAAAATTTGGGTTTGATCTAATTCTATGTATTTTTGGCTTGTTTTGCCTCAACGTTTCTATATTTACATTTAGTATGCTCAACTTTTGAATAATTGCACTTTAGTCCCTGAACTTTTCATTAATTGCATTTAGGTCCCTCCTTTTTTCTCTACTTTCACTTTTTGCCTTCAATCTTTTCAATTTTTGTTTAGGTCGCTATTCTTTCCTTAGTTATTAATCCTTCCCTTTCCTTTCTCAATCTGATACAGTTTATTCCAAGAATCTCATATCTATTGCAGATAAACTCTATACACATATCAGATAAGA
Source organism: Leucaena leucocephala (assembly GCA_037074615.1). Classification (NCBI taxonomy): domain Eukaryota; kingdom Viridiplantae; phylum Streptophyta; class Magnoliopsida; order Fabales; family Fabaceae; genus Leucaena; species Leucaena leucocephala. Next base: position 16,129,638 of record CM073515.1, on the reverse strand, counting down.
AAATTGGGGATATGACATTTCTCTCCCCCTTAAAATAAATTTTGTCCTCAAAATTTACATTACAAATACTAAGAAACTAGTCTGGGATATGCTTCTATCATCCTTTCCTCTACTTCCCAAGTAGCTTCATTCTCTGTTAATCTCTTCCATACCACCTTAACTAGAGAAATCTGCTTATTTTGCAACTACTTGACCTTTCTATCTACAATTTATACTGGTCTGACTTCATAAGTTAGGTCATCTCGTAGTGTAATATAATCCTGCTTAATTACATGTGATGGATCTGGAACATACTTCTTTAATTGGGAAACATGGAATACATCATGAATATTGCTGAGATGTAGAGGAAGAGCTAACTTGTAAGCCATCGATCCTACTCTTGAGAGGATCTAAAATGGCCCAATGTATCTAGGATGCAGCTTCTTTACTTTGATCGATCGCCCGGCACCTATCGCCAGAGTCAACTTAAGGAATACATGCTCTTCTTCTTCAAACTCCAATGGCTTCCTTTAACATCAGCATAACTCTTCTGTCTGCTTTGAGCCATCAGCAATCTCTTTCAAATCTTATCGATCTGTGCTGCTATCCAATCTACTATATCAGGACCAAACATCCTTCTTTCGCTCAACTCCACCCAGCACAAGGGAGATTTACACTTTCATCTACAAAGTGCTTCAAAAGGGGCCATCTAAATACTAGCTTGATAACTGTTGTTATAGGTAAACTCTATCAAGGGCAAAAGGACATCCCAACTCCCTTTGAAATCTAAGACACATGCTCTCAACATATCATCTAGCATCTGGATCATTCTCTCATATTGACTATTTGTCTGAGGATGGTAAGCCATCTAAATATGAGAGTAGTGTCCAATTTTTATGTAAAGCTCGCCAAAAATTTGATGTAAACTAAGGATCTCTGTCATATATGATACTATTTGGAATACCATGTAGTATAATAATCTCTTTTACATATAGTTTTACCAGCTTTTCTAGAGAATCTTTCTTGTTGATTGCCAGGAAATGAGCTGACTTTGTCAATCAGTCAATTACTACCCATATAGAATCATGCTTAGTAGAAGTCATGGGCAGTCCTTCAAAAAAAGCCATGTCAATACTGTCCCATTTTCACTCAGGAATCTCTAGTGGTTGTAGCTTCCCTGCTGGCCTTTGGTGCTCAACCTTCACCTTTTGACATTTAGGCATTTAGATACATAAGCCACAACATTTTTCTTCAATCTAGGCCACGAAAATAAACCTTTAACATCATGATACATTTTGGTCATACCTCAATGTACTGTATACTTGTTTTTATGTGCCTCATCTAGGATCTTCTCTCTTAATCCCATTGCATTGGGAATATATGGCCATCCCGGGACACCTCAAAATTCTTAGTTTCTCCTTTTTCTAGCTTATTCTTGAAAATCTCAGCGAGCATATCCTGTTCCTGAGCCTCTTTTATCTCATCCTCAATGAAAGCTTTAACCTGTGTTTCTCCATAAGAACTTTCTGCTATCTACATTTGATACAGAAGACTCCAATCTCGTATATTTTCTATTAATTCTAGCTCTTTGATCATGAGACTTGCCACCTGCACCACCTTTCTACTCAAGGCATTGGCTACCAAATTTGCTTTTCCTAGATGGTGTTTGATATGAAAATCATAATCTTTCAGAAATTCCATCCATCTCTACTGCCTCATATTTAATTCTTTCTGATCTTACAAATACTTCAGGCTTTTATGGTTATAATATAGCTCTATGGTAGCTCTATACAGATAATGTCTCCATATCTTGAGAGCATATACTACCGCTACAAGCTCTAGATCATGAGTGGGATAATTCTCTTCATACTAGTCCTTGCTGCATCAGCTCATATCCCAACCCCTACTTGCTAGCATAAGTGTAAACTATATAAGTCTGAGTTAGGTCTGGAATGATTAGCACAAGAGTCATGGTTAATCTCTACTTTAGTTCATGAAAACTAGCCTCACATTTCTCATCCCACCTAAACTGCTGATTCTTTCTGGTCAGCTTGGTTAACGGTAGAGCAATTCAAGAAAAGTCCTTAATAAATCTTCTGTAATACCCTGCTAAGCCCAAAAAACTTTTGATCTCTGTCATTGTCCATGGTTGCTCCTAGCTTAACATTGCTTCAACTTTGCTAGGATCTACGGCTACCCCTTCATGGGATATGACATGACTGAGAAATTTGACTTCTCGTAGCCAAAACTCACATTTACTAAGCTTAGAATATAGTCATTTTTCTTTAAGAGTACTAAGAACAATTCTCAAATGCTCTTTGTTCTCTACTGTAGATTTGGAGTACACTAGGATATCATCAATGAAAATACCACAAATTGATCTAGATAAGGCCTAAATATCCTGTTCATGTAATCCATGAAAATTACAGGCGCATTCGTCAGACCAAAGGTTATTACCAGAAACTCAAAATGACCATATCGAGTCCTAAACGCAGTCTTTGAAATATCATATGCTTTGATTCTGAGTGGGTGATAACCTGATCTCAAATCAATCTTGGAAAACAAGCTTACTCTAGCTAACTGATCCAACAAATCATCAATCTGAGGAAGAAGGTACTTATTCTTAACTGTAATCTTATTCAACTCCTGATAGTGAATGCATAGTCTAAGACTACCACCCTTCTTCTTAACGAATAATACTAGAACACCCCACGGAGAAATACTAGGTAAGATGAAACCCTTTTCTAAAAGCTCCTCCATCTATTTCTTCAGCTCAATCATCTCATTATGAGCTATCCGATATGGGGCTTTGGATACTGGTATAGCTTTAGGTACAATGTTGATTGCAAACTCCACTTCTCGTTCTAGAGGCAATCCTTGAATCTCCTTTGGAAAAACTTCAGGAAATTCCTTAACTACGAGAATCGTTCCAATCCCTTCTTCTACTTCTGCTTGAATAGAAAAGAAAACCATATATCCTTGACATCCCTTCCATAGATATTTATCTGCTTGAGCCTCCGTCAGGAAATTCAGTTTCACTTATGGATTCATATTTGTAGCTTGTGAACAAAGAACTAGAATTTTTTTCTTACATTCTAGCATTATGTTATTAGCAGCTAACCAATTCAATCCAATTATAACATCAATTTCATGAAATAGCATGCAGATTAGGTCAAGAGTAATGCATCAATATTCATATCGAATGACACTATTTAGGCAGACATCTGATGTAACTACTTTAACATTTATAGGGGTTGTAACACATATAGCATAATGCAGCTTGCTAATTGTAAGGCCTAAACGTTTAGCACATTCATAAAAAATAAAGGAATGACTTGCACCCAAATCAAACATAATAGTCACAGTATGATTATTAAGATAGATGATACCTTGGATCATCTCGGGTGACCTTTGCGCCTCTTCCCTTGTCATTATAAACACTCGCCCTTGAGTGCGAGGCCTTTGATCATTAGCTGCCTGATGACAATTCCTGGAGAAATGTTCAGGTTTCCCACATATGTAATAGATGTTATGACCCATCAAACATGGTCTATCTCCATGGTTCTTCCCATATTTGTCGCATACTCTAAACCTCTGGTCTGTATTATTTGTATTGCCCTTATAGTTTCCTCTGTTAGGCTTTTAGTTATGCTGCCACTGTCTTTTCCTTTTCTTATTATAACAACTGCCACTGGCTGCATTTGTAACATCCTTACTTTCATATGTCTTAGGGACCATTCAATAGCCTTTAGAACCGCTTACAAGATCTTGGAAGTCCATTAGCCAAATCTAGAATTTTACTCTTTCTCGGGTTACTGTTCATTTGGTATTCCAAATTACGTAACGAACTTCAAAAAATTATAACTAATTCTAGAAAACTCAAAATGAACTGGTTCAAAAAGATAAGTGAATATAACATCTTGAAATTTAAGGCAAAAATAATTTCCAAACAAAATGATTAGCCAATTAATACAGTTTATTCATGAAATTTACTATTCATTTGGTCAAAAACTCTGCAAATAGATTCTAGTCCTTTACTTTGGAACTTCATTTCTCTTGTTATACAAATCCAAATTACATGTTATACCTATTCATGTAAAGCTCTAGTTGTGTGCTACATGCTCATAAAAATTTGTGAACTAATTCCTTCATTTGCTAGGTCAAATTGAAGCCACAAAAAACTGCTTTAGGACCTACGTTTTACCATTTCAGTTTCTTTTCTTTCACTTTCAATAATTATTCAAGCATACATAAGACATCAAATAAACTTCTCAACATTCATATACATTATGTACATATGCCATAATTATTACAAATAGTTTCATCACATAAGTACAAACTTTACATGGCATTTGCATACATGGATAATCCATTGCATATGCTAGGACTCAATTACTTCTATTTCTTTCTCCATTCTTTAGCTCTTCTCCATGCATACATGTTCCATCATGCTTGACCTAAATTGGTTGGTTATGTGAGAGTGAGATTCTAGGGAATCTCAGTAGCAAACATTACCACTTAAACATGCAAGATGGATGCTAATGCATGATATGTAATTTCATTAAACTTTCTTTGATTAGTGACATGCCATCATGCTATATACTTGCACATAAAGTACATGGCTATGGAAAACATGTTATTCACAATACATTCAACATCATTTATCATGTCACAACATCATTCAAATACCACATACATGTCAACACATAAGCATACCACATCAAGCACATAAAGAAGTAAGTTCACTACCTTGCACTTAAGCTTTCCTCTTCATCTTTAGCATTTGCTCCCTAGCTTTCCAACCATGAAGCCTTTATGTCAATCACTTCCCAACATGTTTTGGATGTTTCAAGGTCCTAAACACATTCATATTCATCACATAACTCATTAGGACTAATGAACTCCAACCATGTTCAAGACTAACTTTGTTACACTCTTTATTGTCATAACTTTCTCTAATCTTCACTAATTCACTTGGTTCTTGAACCAATTGATGTATTGACTTTAAGTTACACAATTTCATCTTTTGCATCCATTTATGAGCATAGAATCATGAAATTCCAGCTCCTTTATGGCCTGCTATACATAATTGAACATAAGAGTACAATTCTTTCAAAAATTCTCATTTTGATTCTAAAGCTTCCCATACTTGTTTCTTCAGTTTACCCCACACAAAATTTTATTTTAAAACCATTGGAACCATCAAAATCATGAAATTTCAATCATTGTTCATGTGAGTGAATAGTAACTGTAAGGAATCTCAAAGACTACAACCTTGAGATTTTAATGTTTCTAAGGTTCAAAGCCTTTCCAATCCTACACAAAATTATCATATAAACTCAATGGAAGCATTCAATAATTGAAATTTCATTTCTTTCCCTCATGAACAGTGCATACCGAACAGATTCTCTCTTGGTAAATTCAAGAATATCAATTTGATTCAACCACTAATCACTTGACTAGCTTGTTTAAGCTTCAATCATAAGTTTCTAACTTTAATTTCTTCTTTCCCCTTTCATCTATGGTTTTTGGGAAACACCTCCCCTTATAGAAAACTCAACTTTTCTCCCATAAAAACCCTAATTTTAAGCTCCCAAATCAAAGGAAAATAAGCCAGGAGAGATTGCTTACCTTTAATCTCTAGCTTGCTTGACCTTTGGTACCTTGAATCTTCTTTGTCTTGTCCTAAGTTTTCATTTTGCAAGAGTTTCTCCAAGTTATCCATGGCTCATGGTTTACTGCAGAAATGAAGGGGGTATTTATAGAAACATCTTGGTGGAAATCAATGGCCAAGATTAATTTGGTTACTAGTTGATCTAAAGGCCCACATTTAATCTTGGATTTAACTTTTTTCAAAAAGGTAATTATGACATCATCATAACATCATAAAGGACAGCTCAAGGGACACTTCATGGGTTTATGTGGTGAAATCTTAGGGGGAGGAAGCTTCTGGAAAAATTTCAGTCCAATCAGGTACCGATCGTAGCAGTTTCATAGCAACCGGACTATTTTCTGTTCCTAATTTTTTATAATATACCAGGATATGTATTATATCCTAGAAATCAATTTCTAGGCTTCTCATACCATTGACATACTTGTACTGAGCCATAACTTAATTACAGATCCCTTGGGAAATGACCAAAATACCCTTGGTATCTTTTCTTGCACTATATTGACCTTAAGGGTATAGTTGTCATTTCACCCCTCTTTGTACTGCCTCAGGGCATATACTGGCTTAACTAATCATATTTATACCATGTGCCATATTTTTAGCCTATCCCAGATGACTAAAATACCCTTCATCTATCTCTAGTACAATCTGGGCATCCATGGGTATTTTCGTAATTTTATATTTTTTTTGACACTGACCCCTTCTACTGATAAACTAGTGCCCTGGGTTTTGGGCCCTTCTTGCCATCATCATGGGCCTATATATGAGGTCATATGATCTCATTCTATCTAGGCTTACATACCGATAAGTCCTATTATCAGATCACGGGTGTTATCAAATTCCTGTCAAAATTCACTAATATGTTAATAACTTTTTATACATAACTTCTTCCAGAGTTCTGTCAGATCTAGGACTCTGACACTGTAGGGCACACTTTCCTGTAATTTGTCCAATTATATCTAAAGTCCATGAAATTTGATAAAATTTCAGATAACTTTTAGACTATTAGATAAATATTTGCTATCTGGAGCCTTAATAAAATTTCCATATCATGTGAGATTATCTAGCATACCTTCCTCTATTTACTGATGGAATATGGGACTGAAATACTTCTAGACAGTTCTAAACCTTTTCGGGCTGATCTTTCTATAATTACAATTTTGCCCCTGAACTTTTCTCTTAATTACATTTATGTCCCTAACTTTTTGCATATCTATATTTAAGTCCCTAAACTTTTAGAATTACCACTTTTGGCCAAAACTTTTATTTCTACTTTAACTTTTGGACTTTAAATTTTTCTAATTTTTGTTTAGGTCCTTTTCTTCTTTCAAGATATCATATCCTAATTTTTTCCTATCTGTATAGTACTGATAGTGGAAAGAGGTTTAAGAAGGATTATGACAAAGATCAGAAGAAATAATAAAGGTTAAAAGAGTCTTGAAGGAAGAAAGGGACCTAAACGAAAATTGGAAAAGTTTAAAGGCCAAAAGTTAAAGTAGAAACAAAAGTTGGGCCAAAAGTTGTAATTTCCAAAAGTTTAGGGACCTAAATGTAAATATCCAAAAAGTTAGGGACATAAATGTAATTAAGCAAAAAGTCAGGGACATAAATGTAATTATGGAAAAGTTTAAAGTTAGGAATGAAAGGAAGACAAAAATATGGGGTCTTAAAGTGTAATTTTAGCCAAATTAAGGGACTTAATTATAAAGAAGGAAAAGTTCCCTGGGGCTAAAGTATAATTAAAGAAAATAGGCCAGAAGTGATTTGCACTGCCCGACAGCATTTCAGTCCCAGATTCTACCAGAAGGTAGGGCAGGTGACGCCGGGTAACCAAGCCTAATACCGGAATTTTTGAAGACTCCAGATAGCCAGAAATGGACTGATCGTCCAAAAGTTATAAAAATTTATACCGGATACTCTAGATTTCAGATATAAGTGGGAAAATACAGGATGATGCGCCTTTATGGGCGGATGTCGGGAAACTGACAGGATACCGATAAGAGGTCTGTAGGAAAAGTTATTCACAAAATAAAGAAATTCAGACGGAGTGTGAGGCCTCCGGGGATCCGGGTAGGAGATTTATCGGTATTTTTAAAGAGGCTGAATGCGATCGGATGACTTCGGTCAGATGACCGTTATAACCCCCAAGGATGCCTGAACACAGTAGGACACTATATCTGGGAAAAAGAGCCGGTGTCCGGAAAAGGTATATACTCGGTAAATAATAGTCAAAATATTCAATGAATTGTGTTAAAGGAAGATTCCTCGTAATGCGTGCCATACAGGTAATGGAACCAGGAAGCCCGTAAATGGCGCCATTAGAGGCCCAATAAGACTCTTGGACTGATAGGTGGGGCAGTGTCCAGCAGAACCCCGGAAAAGTGCGAAATTACGAAAATGCCCCTATGTTGTACAAAAAGGGCAACAGATGAATATAGGGTATTTTGGTCATTTTGGACAGACCCAGAGGTCAAGACATGTCTAAATAAGGTTGACTAGAGCCAGTATAAGCTTTGACCGGGTCCAAAAAGGTGTGAAATGACGATTTTGCCCTTAGGGATTAAAATAGGACAAGATAGGGCACCAAGGGCATTTTGGTCATTTCGCAGGGGATCTGTAATTGAGTCTGGACCCAATATTAAAAAGTTAATGATATAAAGGGTCTAGATACTAAATGTGAGGTCAGTAGACATAAAAAGGATCTTCAGAAACATTAGATTCAGAAAATAGCACGTTTTTCGAGGCGATGGACCGGGCCGGTACCAGATTGGACCAGAAAGCTTCCAGAACCTCCAAATTTCGTCACATGAAGAATATGGGTGGTGAGGTGTCCTATGAGGTGTCCAGGGTGATGCAGTAAAAAGAATTAAAGAAAATAGGAAATTCCAGGAAAAACCAGGACCACATGTTCAGATGGCTTCAAAATTACAAGAATGCCATCCATTAAAGCTATAAATACCCCCTTCCCCTCCCATTTTATGCATCCCACGTTTTTGGCAAGAAAAGAGAGAGAAAGAAGAGAGAGAAGGAGAAAGAAAGAAAGAAAGAAAGGAAGTTCTGGTGGAGTTGGAAGTAGTAAGGAAGTTCTGAAGCTCTGCTTTTGAGGTAATAACTAATCCTATCTCTTATGTAATGTCTTTGTGATGTGTTGTTTTGTTTGGTTGATTGTTGTCCTATATGTTATGCGTGAAGCTCTATTCCAATGCTATGATCATATGTTATTGAATATGGAAGCATGCAGCATACTTATTTGTACACAGTCACAAGCAAGCACCGTCACTTTGCATTACATATTTTGTTATGATTGTTGTTACTGGGATTCTTTTGAATCTCATTCCCAAACATAACATTACAGGGGAGGTTCTGTCAAAATAAAATTTGGAAATCTTAAGAGACGCCGGTAGGCTGCCGAAATTCCGGCAACGAAGACGGAACAAAGAAAGGAACTGATACGTACTGTGTACGTAGTGCTGTCTAAGGAGGCTGGAAGTGAGTGGACCCAGCAGGTTCATCCAGTCTTTCCTGGGTACTACGTAGAATGGTAGTTCGCATAAGGGAATTACCGAATCGGTACAACATCGGTTACTTTCTAAAGAAGAATTGTAGCAGTTATGCTGCCGGTTGTTAGACAGAAAAGGATGTAATAAAATATGAGGGAGTTAATCATGCACTAATTTATAACAGTTGTTTATTTGATATTAATTGTTATCTGGCCTGTATGACTGATATGTGTTGGCTGTATGCTTAAGTATGTAAAGACCCATTCATGTTTGATAAATCATTAAAAATAATAAATGATTGAATTAATGTACGAAATTTTTAGGGTAAAAAGTAGACATACTAAAATTTAATTTGATATATAGAATGTCCAATTTGGATGTATACACGAAAAGATATAAATTGTTAAAGTTGGGACCAGAATACTGGATTCAGGAGAAAGTCATTGGATGAACAGTAAGATTGAAACGTTGACCCACGTGAAATTTGTCAAGGATTGGTCAACCAATGATTTTTCCCTGAAATATATTTGAGTTAGCGTCATGTAGCAATTTGAACCACTTCATTTCGATTTTTATAGAATTAGTTATAAATTTTCAAAATCAGGTCACTCATCTGGAATTTGCCACAGTGAACAGTACTCGATATGAATAAAAATCCAGATTAAGTGTTTAGACTTCAATGACCCTGAAAGTGGTTTAAGTGCTACTGAATGGTCCCTAAGATGTATAAATATAAGGATGTGACATTTTGGTATCAGAGCAAGTTATGAGATGGCTAAGATTCTTCACCATGATCGGGGGTTCTCACTGCGTGAGAGTGGGACGAAGCGTTGGCTCTTACCCCGACATGGCCAACTGGCTTCGCCACCGGAAGGTTGCATTGCAGTCGAGAGGCTGGTGCGTAAAACTTGCGTCTGAGGTACCTTATGTAGTCCCTTTAAGGACTCTGTATTTTGGTATCAGAGCAAGTTATGAGATGGCTAAGATTCTTCACCATGATCGAGGGTTCTCACTGCGTGAGAGTGGGACGAAGCGTTGGCTCTTACCCCGACATGGCCAACCGGCTTTGCCACTGGGAGGTTGCATTGCAGTCGAGAGCCTGGTGCGTAAAACTTGCGTCTGAGGTACCTTTTGTAGTCCTGATAAGGACTCTGCAATTTTGGTATCAGAGCAAGTTATGAGATGGCTAAGATTCTTCACCATGATCGGGGGTTCTCACTGCGTGAGAGTGGGACGAAGCGTTGGCTCTTACCCCGACATGGCCAACCGGCTTCGCCACCGGAAGGTTGCATTGCAGTCGAGAGGCTGGTGCGTAAAACTTGCGTCTGAGGTACCTTATGTAGTCCCTTTAGTGATGCTCTGGAGTAGATAAACTAACCCCTTAAAACAAGTTAGAGATGTGAACTACAGAGGTTTCCTCCCTAGTATGAGATATGGGGATGGTGTTCACTACCTAGAGAATGATTTGAACAAGAGATAGTGACACCCAGACAGATATAATAGTACCCCATAACTTACAGTAGTACGAGGCGATCTTCAAGGAAGTGGCTAGTCTTAGTCAGCCGTTACCGCCGAGGTCTCGTGTTTCTTAGCACGATGTGGCTAGACTAAGTAGGATAACGTCTGGGGAGCAGTTTCCTTTATGAGTAGAGATAGAAGCTGACCAGTCCTAGGTCAAGGGAAGCTACCAGACGTTACAGTTATAATAAAGATACCAACCTCATTGAAGTTTGTCAACTAGAGGATTGGTATAAAGTATAATCAAGCCAGATAATATAAATTAAGATAGTGTTGACCATATTGGTCTGAAGAAAGCTGTGAAAAGTGAATTACTCAGTCTAGGTCAAGGGATGGACAAAAGTATAGATTAAGAACAGTTAGTTATCTGCAGTTCCTCAATGCCGTAGCAGGAATGATAAACAGACATCCAGTAGAGGGCATTAACCTAATATACTTTCGAGGATTGGTATGAGATGATAGTAAGTCAAGTGTCATGAGACTAAAGATGCCAACCTCACTGAAGTCTATCAGTTAGATATTTAGCACAGAGTATAGGCAAGTTAAATAGTACGAAGCACTAAGATACAGAAGATCAGTTTAAGAAGATGTTCAACAGTAGATCCTCCGTATGATCATCAGGAGTTTATCTATAGTACGAAAGACTTTGTTCAGCTAGTCTTTACAGAAAAGAATAATGAGAAGTTAGAATGAGACTTGCCTAAGAATGATTTAATATACATCCTAAGGTTAAAGACGTGATGGTTAATAGATAGAAAGTTAATGTTCCCAAAGCAAAGGGATTCTATCACGAAGAGATAGTAACCTAACGCTCTGACCTAGAGAACATAAATAGTAATATTAAGTGATGAATGAGATCCAAGTGACCTAAATTGGTCAGGACTAGAGGCAAACCAGAAAAGAATCACAATCTAGTCTAGCGTAGACTGAGATTGATAGACAGAAAGAGTTAAGAGATACAGAGAGGCACAAAAGTTACTCCATATGAGATGGAGAATTATCCGCTCACTTGAGAAGTTTTTCTCAAAAAGTTTAAAAGAAGCATTCCTCTCAATTAGAGAAAGGTGAGCATGAAGTTAAGGGTTAGAGCTAAGGAAAGAGAACTCTTTTGATGGATACTTAATCGAGTTCATTCATATGAACTTGAGGCTTAATAAGAGATACTTTCTTGCCTGTTAGTAATCCAGGAGGATTAGGGAGAAACATAAAAGTACATATGGCATAAAGATAGGAGCCAAACCTTCCTCAGTTAGCTGAAAGAGAATAGCTGACTCAGTTATGGATTGTTGTGAGGCCAAGGACACATAAATCCTTCAGGCTAGAGACATAGAAATCTTACAGGCAATAAGGGATGATATGATAGAATAAATATGGCCTAGTAAGGTAGCCATAGATTCAAAGATGAAGTGACTCCCCTATTCCTTATGTAAGAAAGAGTAAAGAAGGGTTAAGCCTATACCCTAGTAAGAGGGTGATGTGGCAGCCTAAGTGAAATAAGTAAATGACTCAGGTACCTGAATAAATGATCAGGACCTAGTGATTAAAGTGATAAGGGATGGTTGAGCAGATGTATGTAATAATGATATTGCTTATGTTGTTATAAGTTATAATAAGAATTGGCATATCATTGCAGTTGTCATGTGATGACACACATACTAGAGAGTGCTTAATTGATTGCATCTATTTACATATTATGCATGTTGAGTATACTATGATAAATGAATACTCCCCTTATGCAGTACGTACTGGGTAGAGTATACCAGATGAGAAAGTTATGTTGCTCTCATGCCCTATGACATGCAATTAAATAATTCAACTTAGCAAGAATGAAGCAATAGCAAAGTGCTAAACTAGAAAGTTGCTATTTGATCCTCAGAAGATAGAAAGAGAATTTATAATCAGACTATGATAGTCAATGGGATAGAGAATGAGATTAAAGATGAAGATTAGTAGTGAGCCTATAGATAAATGATTATAATACTTAGGACATATCCCTTTAGTAGGGATAAGATAGATGAAAGGAAAAGAGACGCAGTTATGAAAGATGATATGGCTCTAAGAAAGAGCAGTTTTTAAGTAATATAAGTTAATGTTTTTGCAATAGAGCTAGATTGCTCTTGTAATAGAGTAAAGTCCCTCTGATGAGATAAATAGATGACGACAGATATGTGTATGGTGGAGCTTGTGTAGCTCCCTGCAATGTTAAATGTAATAAAGTTATAAAGATAAGAATGGTATATGAAGTTCCTTAGTGATAGAGGAAATGAGTGAAGTCTTGATAGATAATATTGGCTTCTGTGACCATTTTTGGGGAATTATTTGTGGAGTTAACAACTATGTGGAAGTGACTAACCTTGTAACTTTGTCCGTTGGTTTAGGTCTTCCAGAGATGAGAATACAGTACAACGGAATCCAGTAGATTCTGGAGGATTGTAGTTAGATCCTAGTATGGCTCACAGGGTCACAGTTAGATCCTGAAGAGGCTTACGGTTGATTGCAGTAGATCCCGAGGGTCGCAGTAGACCAAGCCTAGAGGAAGAAAGTAATGAGCCATAAGTACAGTATTTCTTTGGAAGGACAAATACCAAGGAAAAGTTAAGGTATAGAAGCTTCACAAGTTGATTAACTCATAACAGAGAGAGTACCCATGATGCTAGTTTTAAATAGCCTTATTACTATCAGGGACTGAACTCAAAATCTCCTTACACGTACAGGAACTGAGTGATCAAAGTTAAAGTTATTAATCCTGAGTACCAAGGAGTTATGAGCAAATCTCATAAGATATGAGAAAGGGTCAAATAAAGAGATCCTTACTATAAGAATAAAAGATAGATAAATCCTCCAGGTAAAGAGATAAGAAGAACAGATAGACCCAAGAGAGATAACATAAGATGGGTCTAAGATAATAAAGTACCAGGGTTAAAGCCTGTAAGCACCAGTGCTTTAGATTTTTATCTGCATATTTCAGTTAAGCGTGCTCAGGTAAGGGTAATTCAATGATGGGTGACCCCCTGGGAAGTGATGGAAAAGTGTGTAAATGCCATTGAAATTGGCATATGTGCACAGAGCTATGTAAGATGATAGAAAGAGCTATGAAAAGCTAAAAAGGGTTATGAATAATAAGAGACTAGAACCCTTATGTTAAATCCAAATGAAATGGATTTGAAAGATAGACTATGATATAGCCAGATGTGGCTAGATATGTCATGTTATGATATAAAAGATACAAACTAAGATATGTTATGAGAAAGGTATATTGAGAAATGCAATACGAAGTGGCATAATAGCTTGCCTTGTAAACAGATAGAGAGGCTCCCTGCTAAAAGGGGTAAGACATTTGAATAATACGTTACGTATGAAAGAGCAAATGAGAGCTTTCACTCCTTGCATAAAGTGCCAGGCATTATGTTATGTTATGTTATGTTATGTTTGTAAAATATGCTAAAGCTCCGAGTGTTAGAGCAGTGCAAGCTTTATATAATAAAGCTGTGCAAGCTCCGAGTGTTAGAGCTGTGCATATTAAGATAAGGAATGCTTGAGCTCCAATGTTAGAGCTTTGCATTCGTAAGCAGGTATGTAGTCCTGCAGCATGTTGTCCAGACATTATGCATGTTAGAGTATGTGCTCCTATATGCTCATATGTGCTCCTATATGCTCCTATTTGCTAATATGTGCTCCTATTTAGTAGTAGAGCATTGAAAGAAAGAATAATGATATAAGTCCTCTCTCTGTATTATGATGAGTTATTAAAGATGATAAGAATGCATGATGATATGGGAATGAGAGTTAAAGTGTGCGGATACTCAAAGAATTCCGCTAGATACTCAGATGAGAAAGAAGTAGTTGCACTAAAAAGTATGATGAGTTGTTAATAGAAACTCCTGAATATAGCAGTATTCGAGAGAGTTTAATATGAAAGAAATGGACACTACTCACAAGTCCAGTATAGTGAGGAGTCCATATATAGATAAATGCATAGCAAGAAGGTAAGTAATAGAATGAACTGGAGTTCAACTCTGAGTGAGTTGATTCATGACAAAAGGATGATCATCGTAAGATATGAAGAATTGCGGATATAAAAAGAACTCCGTTAATATGTCACGATAAAAGATAAGAGATAGATACCCCAATCGCTGACTAAGGTGCTAAGTAAATTTCGAGGACGAAATTTATTTTAAGGGGGGTAGAAATGTCATATCCTAATTTTTCCCTATCTGTATAGTACTGATAGTGGAAAGAGGTTTAAGAAGGATTATGACAAAGATCAGAAGAAATAATAAAGGTTAAAAGAGTCTTGAAGGAAGAAAGGGACCTAAATGAAAATTGGAAAAGTTTAAAGGCCAAAAGTTAAAGTAGAAACAAAAGTTGGGCCAAAAGTTGTAATTTCCAAAAGTTTAGGGACCTAAATGTAAATATCCAAAAAGTTAGGGACATAAATGTAATTAAACAAAAAGTCAGGGACATAAATGTAATTATGGAAAAGTTTAAAGTTAGGAATGAAAGGAAGACAAAAATATGGGGTCTTAAAGTGTAATTTTAGCCAAATTAAGGGACTTAATTATAAAGAAGGAAAAGTTCCCTGGGGCTAAAGTATAATTAAAGAAAATAGGCCAGAAGTGATTTGCACTGCCCGACAGCATTTCAGTCCCAGATTCTACCAGAAGGTAGGGCAGGTGACGCCGGGTAACCAAGCCTAATACCGGAATTTTTGAAGACTCCAGATAGCCAGAAATGGACTGATCGTCCAAAAGTTATAAAAATTTATACCGGATACCCTAGATTTCAGATATAAGTGGGAAAATACAGGATGATGCGCCTTTATGGGCGGATGTCGGGAAACTGACAGGATACCGATAGGAGGTCTGTAGGAAAAGTTATTCACAAAATAAAGAAATCCAGACGAAGTGTGAGGCCTCCGGGGATCCGGGTAGGAGATTTATCGGTATTTTTAAAGAGGCTGAATGCGATCGGATGACTTCGGTCAGATGACCGTTATAACCCCCAAGGATGCCTGAACACAGTAGGACACTATATCTGGGAAAAAGAGCCGGTGTCCGGAAAAGGTATATACTCGGTAAATAATAGTCAAAATATTCAATGAATTGTGTTAAAGGAAGATTCCTCGTAATGCGTGCCATACAGGTAATGGAACCAGGAAGCCCGTAAATGGCGCCATTAGAGGCCCAATAAGACTCTTGGACTGATAGGTGGGGCAGTGTCCAGCAGAACCCCGGAAAAGTGCGAAATTACGAAAATGCCCCTATGTTGTACAAAAAGGGCAACAGATGAATATAGGGTATTCTGGTCATTTTGGACAGACCCAGAGGTCAAGACATGTCTAAATAAGGTTGACTAGAGCCAGTATAAGCTTTGACCGGGTCCAGAAAGGTGTGAAATGACGATTTTGCCCTTAGGGATTAAAATAGGACAAGATAGGGCACCAAGGGCATTTTGGTCATTTCACAGGGGATCTGTAATTGAGTCTGGACCCAATATTAAAAAGTTAATGATATAAAGGGTCTAGATACTAAATGTGAGGTCAGTAGACATAAAAAGGATCTTCAGAAACATTAGATTCAGAAAGCAGCACGTTTTTCGAGGCGATAGACCGGGCCGGTACCAGATTGGACCGGAAAGCTTCCAGAACCTCCAAATTTCGTCACATGAAGAATATGGGTGGTGAGGTGTCCCATGAGGTGTCCCATGAGGTGTCCAGGGTGATGCAGTAAAAGGAATTAAAGAAAATAGGAAATTCCAGGAAAAACCAGGACCACATGTTCAGATGGCTTCAAAATTACAAGAATGCCATCCATTAAAGCTATAAATACCCCCTTCCCCTCCCATTTTATGCATCCCACGTTTTTGGCAAGAAAAGAGAGAGAAAGAAGAGAGAGAAGGAGAAAGAAAGAAAGAAAGAAAGGAAGTTCTGGTGGAGTTGGAAGTAGTAAGGAAGTTCTGAAGCTCTGCTTTTGAGGTAATAACTAATCCTATCTCTTATGTAATGTCTTTGTGATGTGTTGTTTTGTTTGGTTGATTGTTGTCCTATATGTTATGCGTGAAGCTCTATTCCAATGCTATGATCATATGTTATTGAATATGGAAGCATGCAGCATACTTATTTGTACACAGTCACAAGCAAGCACCGTCACTTTGCATTACATATTTTGTTATGATTGTTGTTACTGGGATTCTTTTGAATCTCATTCCCAAACATAACATTACAGGGGAGGTTCTGTCAAAATAAAATTTGGAAATCTTAAGAGACGCCGGTAGGCTGCCGAAATTCCGGCAACGAAGACGGAACAAAGAAAGGAACTGATACGTACTGTGTACGTAGTGCTGTCTAAGGAGGCTGGAAGTGAGTGGACCCAGCAGGTTCATCCAGTCTTTCCTGGGTACTACGTAGAATGGTAGTTCGCATAAGGGAATTACCGAATCGGTACAACATCGGTTACTTTCTAAAGAAGAATTGTAGCAGTTATGCTGCCGGTTGTTAGACAGAAAAGGATGTAATAAAATATGAGGGAGTTAATCATGCACTAATTTATAACAGTTGATTATTTGATATTAATTGTTATCTGGCCTGTATGACTGATATGTGTTGGCTGTATGCTTGAATATGTAAAGACCCATTCACGTTTGATAAATCATTAAAAATAATAAATGATTGAATTAATGTACGAAATTTTTAGGGTAAAAAGTAGACATACTAAAATTTAATTTGATATATAGAATGTCCAATTTGGATGTATACACGAAAAGATATAAATTGTTAAAGTTGGGACCAGAATACTGGATTCAGGAGAAAGTCATTGGATGAACAGTAAGATTGAAATGTTGACCCACGTGAAATTTGTCAAGGATTGGTCAACCAATGATTTTTCCCTGAAATATATTTGAGTTAGCGTCATGTAGCAATTTGAACCACTTCATTTCGATTTTTATAGAATTAGTTATAAATTTTCAAAATCAGGTCACTCATCTGGAATTTGCCACAGTGAATAGTACTCGATATGAATAAAAATCCAGATTAAGTGTTTAGACTTCAATGACCCTGAAAGTGGTTTAAGTGCTACTGAATGGTCCCTAAGATGTATAAATATAAGGATGTGACACAAGACCCGTTTAGTCTTTATTTTCTCTTCTGATTATCGTCATAATCCTTTCTGAACCTCTTTCCACTATCAGTATTATACAGATAGGGAAAAATCAGGATATGATAATATTTTTGTCTTGGTTAGTTCTCTCAGGAGCAGCAGTTTCTCAACTACCAGTCTCATCAGCATCCGGTGATTCAGGCTATTCTTAATGATCCTGCAAGCCTCTATTGCTTTATTGAACTGATGGCACTATTGGGGAGTCATCTTTTCTTTTAGAGTAGCATTCAGTCCCCTAATCATCCTCTCTTTCATCCACTGTTCATCATTCACCTATCACAGGTAAGTGGAATACTGAGAAAGACGAATGAACTTTGCTAAGTATTCGTCAAAAGATTCTTTTTTTCCTTGTCTCAGCACAAAGAATTCTACTTCTCGTTCATCTCGTACAGACTGGGGGAAATACTTCTCATAAAACTATTCAAGAAACACTTCCTAGGTAATAGGAATGTGTCTAGCTTGTAATACTAACTCGGTGTTCTTCCACTATCTATCAGTATCTCTCTCTAGCTGGTATATTATCATCTGTGCTTTACTCTCAGACGGATAACCCAGTACCTTAAAGATCTTCTCTAGTCTGCTGATCCAATCCTCTACTTTTTGTACATCGAATGTTCTGTCAAATGTCAGAGGACTATGCTTACAGAATTTAGCCATCCACTATCGAATACTAGTAGGATCTATTATCTAACCTGTCTATCTTAGTGGCTATGTTGTTTGTTGAACTATCTCTAGTTCTATATTAGCTGTACCAGTAGATTCTAGTTCTCTACAACTTCTGTTACGGTTGCTGCTATGGCAGTATCCCTTTCCTGTTTACTCCTTGCTTAAGCGGCTCTTACTTTCTCAATCAGCTTCTGTTGTTGTTCCAGTCACTCTAGAATCAACTGGTTAATATCTTCGGCATTTTGGGGTTCAGCCAAAGACTAGCTCTTCTTATTCTTACCATTTTGTTTTACTATGGTAATAGGAAAGGAATACTATAATTAACATAATTCACATTTCATTCACAACATAGCATACAATAAGTTTAATAGCATTACATAAACTTCTCATAACATACATACATACACAACATCATCACTAGTCATGAGTACATAGATTATAGTCGTGTTTATAGATACAGCTATTACACTATGTTTTCTCATAATGGATCCTAATAAATTCCCCTACCATGTAGATCTAATCATGGATATCCTCAAAGAGTTCCTCTTCAAAGTATTGATCTAGACCTTCTCTCCATGTTGCTATAAGAGGCAAAATATCGTCCATGATATTAATCCAATCAGTGAGGGTAAGGGTATCTGGATCATATGCTTGATAAACTTCTCGCACTCTAGTTATGAAATCCATGTAAGTTATGTAATCTTGATCTACTTCTCTAACCAGCATTCTTCTCAAGTCATACAGCTACCCAGCTAATTCCACCCTTTCTTGAACCGATCCTCTATCATATTCTTTCCTGGTACTAACTCTATAACATAAGTAAGATCAAGGTATATTTATACTACTGGCTTCTTTATTCCATTGGGACCAGGGATATCTGTAGGGTCTGGTATGTGACTAGGTGCAGGTATGTCAATTGCATAACTGGGTTCAAGTACATTAGCTAGTTCAGGTACTTAACTTGAATCAAGGATATTTATCTCAATAGCCTGTTTAGGTATAGGTTCTACAGTTCCCACAACATAGAAGTACCCCTCCTCAACCTGATCTTCCTGAGGATTTTCCATCTCTATATCATTCATCTGATCTATATCTCCCTCTCTATTAGGGCTAGCTACCTCAAGAGGTACCATATTAATAGGTGGGGCTGGAATAGGTTCCTTATCTTATAACTCATCTATCCCATTTGATCCAACTGAAGAACTATCAAGCCTGTCCAATTTTGATTCACTGCTAGAATCATGGATGTGGATTACTGGAGGCAGTCCAAATTCTGGATAATATACCAAAGCCTCTACTACTTCTGAGTTCAGTCCTGACCTATATGAACTAAATACCTCAGGCATTGGGTCTCCTTAATTTACTATAGTTTCTGAAGTCCTAGACTCAGTCGTCTTTATCTTGCAATAATTAACTTAGTGTCAATTATGCATATGTTTACTTATGTATTAATCTATAAATAATCTAATCAGAGCATTTCCTAAACCATAATCCTTTGCTCTAATACCAAAATGTCACATTCTTACTCTTAACCTCAATTATACTTCATTCGAAGTAATTGGAACCAATTACATGATCATTTGCTTTGAAAACATCCATTTCCAAAGGAATTGCTCTCAGGGGGGTACTGTTCACTTTTATTGTTCATTTGATAATTCTAGAACATGTACCCTACTTTGAAAATTTATAATTAATTATAGAAAAATTGAAATAATATGGTTCCAATTTCTAATGAAAGCTATTTCATATATCTCTGAAGGCAACTATGGAACTGAGGTCTTCTTGTCCAAATGAAATCAATTTATTTGTTGAAAATCAATGTTCATTTGGTAAAATCTGGAAGTTTTAGTTTCTTTGCCTTAAATTCAAAAATTCTTTTCTCTTTCGTTACTTATACAAATGGATCGTGTTACCTATGTATTTGAAGATCTAGACGTCCTATTTAAGGTCATAAAATTTCATAGAAAAATTCGTTCATTTGTTATATAAAATCATTGTGTGAACATTGCTACCTCTCAACACTCGTTTTATCTTAATTCCATATCTTAATGCCAATTCGAAAAATCATAACAATTTGAATTCTTAACCAATTGAGGCATTCTTAATGTCCATTTAACTATATGTGTCTTAACTATAATCATACAAAATTTTAGGTTAAAATCATTGGTTTAGACATTATAACCATCATCACAAAGCGTCAGTCTCAAAACATAGTTACATAATCTTACACCATGCATACTAGCATACCATCCCATAGTGCCATATAAGTAATATAACTTATTATACAAACTCATCCACCTATGTTTACCCTTCTTCCATGTGAAGTTCCAGCACCTATAACAAGGTTATGCATATGGAAGGAATGAGATTTCATGAAAATCCCAATAGCAAGTTACACAAACCATAATATTATGCATGATTAATTGGATGCTTAACATGTTATCATGAGATGGGAGCTACTTCATAATGGTACATAAGCAAACTCTAACATGCATATTTTCATAACATAACTTGCAAGGAGTTGCAATCCT
Organism: Leucaena leucocephala; assembly: GCA_037074615.1. Lineage (NCBI taxonomy): Eukaryota > Viridiplantae > Streptophyta > Magnoliopsida > Fabales > Fabaceae > Leucaena > Leucaena leucocephala. The sequence continues at coordinate 16,108,616 of CM073515.1, read as the reverse complement.
TCATACTTTATCATAGACATGATGACATAAACTCAAGCTCAACTAAACACCATAATCAACAAGGAAGCAAACAATTAAGCAAACATGAGATATAGTTAGATATCCTTGCTACCTCCTAGATATTCTTGTCAAGGTATTCTTGAGGTGATTTCCTTCCTTCACAAATGTCAAAACCTAGCCATTACAAAATAATATCAAGTTACAATTCAACTTGAAACCAAATCCAAGACTAGGTTTTCACTAACTTGCTTTCTTTCTCCCTTTTATGTTTCACACCTCCACCTTTCCAAAATAAATTCTCATAGTTCATTTCAATATAATTTTTCATGTAGAATCCAAATATGAAATCAGAATTTCCAAAACCAAATCATACCACTTGCTACAGTACCAAACCGAATGCATGCTCTTGTTTTTCAGAAATTCACATTTTGCTTCCAATGCTTCCAATACTTATTCTCCTACTTTATCCCCACACAATTTTCCATTTTAAACTCATTGGAAGCATCACAATTATGAAATTCCATTATATGAACAGTGTCACTCACAGTACCAGCAAGAACACAAAATGCTAAATCCAAACATACTTGAATTCCCAAGCTTATACCACTTGATTTTAGCTTGTTCAAGCTTATCTAAACTATCCATAACATAAAACTCATAGTTTAACCATATATGAGCAGACCTTACAGCAGCAACCATAAGGGAAATATAATATGAAAACCCCTTAAAACAATGAGCTAACTTGCTAGAACAAAGCTAAAGATCAAGGGGGATAATTACCTTGATTGTTACTTCACTTTGTGTGCTTCTTTCTTGGTTAAATGGAAATTTTGCAAGAGTTTCCCTCTGATTCACCATGAATACTCAAGCCATATGAATAAGGGGTATTTATTCAGAAATTTGTGTTAAAATGGATGGCCAATATTGATTTGTGCACTATTTGATCAAAAGGCTCACATTTAATCTTGAATTTAACTTGTTTCAAAAAGAATAATTATGACATCATAAGGGACAGCTCATGGGACACCTAATAGGGGTATGTGGCGTGATTCCCATGTAAGGAAGCTTCTGGAAAAATTCTAGTCTAATCCGGTACCGATCGGAGCAGTTTCATAACAACCAGATTGTGTTATGTTCCTAATTTTTTATAATATACCAGGATATGTATTCTGTCCAAGAAATCAATTTTTAGACTTCTCATACCATTGAAAATATTAGAATGAGTATTTATTTACCATCCATCCCTTGAGAAATGACCAAAATACCCTTGGTATCCTTTCTTGCACTGTACTAGCCCTAAGGGCATAATTGTCATTTTACCCTATTTACACTGCCTCAAGGCATATACTGGCTCTAACTAATCATATTTATACTATATTTCATGTTTTTTGCCTATCCAGAATGACCAAAATGCCCCCATCTATCACTAGTACAATATAGGCATCTAGGGGCATTTTCGTAATTTCGCACTTTTCCTAAGCTGCTCTGGACTCTGGCCCACATAACTGTCTCATTACTTTATTGGTCTCATGATGGTACCATTTGGACCTTGATAGGGGCTCATTGCCTGTATTGCCTTTATGGCCCAATTAATAATACAACTCTCCCAATCCTATTTATCGGGTATTTTATTTCACTGTAAAATCTAGTATGGATTCTACATGATTCCTTTTCTGAATCTATCAATTTTATAAATTCTTATATTAAATATATGAATTTCTTGTAAAGTTTCATCTAATTCTGAAGTCTAAAAAATATTGCAATAATTCCTTCTGACTTCAAGAATTTATATCAATTAATCAGGACCTTAAATCAAAATTCTGTGTTACGTTAAATTGAACGAAATACTTTTGTATATTTACTGGTAAAATTTGGGTTTGATCTGATTTGGAGCATTTTTGGCCTATTTTGGCTCAACTTTTCCATATTTACATTTAGGTCGCTCAACTTTTGAATAATTGCACTTTAGTCCCTGAACTTTTCATTAATTGCATTTAAGTCCCTCCTTTTTCCTCTACTTTCACTTTTTACCTTCAAGCTTTTCAATTTTCATTTAGGTCCCTATTCTTTCCTTAGTTATTAATCATTCCCTTTCCTTTCTCAATCTGATACAGTTTATTCCAAGAATCTCACATCTATTGTAGATAAACTGTGTACACATATCATATAAGAAAATTGCAGATATGACACCATCAATTCCTCCTCCTCTCAACTATAAATACCCCACTCCCCCTCACTTCATTCCCATGGCCATGGAAAGTAAAAAGAAGAGAAAGAAGAGAGAAAAAGAGAAAGAATGAAAGAGACAGAAGGAAAGGAAAAATGAGGAGTTATGTGGAGTTAGGAGCAATCCAAGGAGCTTATGGACTTGGCCAGCTTAGGAATAAGGTTATGACCTATGAAAAGAAGGAACCTTAGAGCAAAGGTTAAGGACTAGAGGAAAGGCTCCATGTCAGGTAGTCAACATACCTACTTGTATGCTTATGTTTCTTGGATGTTTTCTGTTATGTTTACTTACTTTGATGATGTGAAGCATGTATGATTAAGTAATGCTCTATTTCTTTTTATGCTATGGACATATTGAAAGGAATTCGAAGACAAGTAGCAGAAATTAATTTAAAAATTTTTTCATTCCTTGCCAGGATCTACCGTATGTGTTTAAGTCAAGTGGGAAGAAGCATTACCCTCAGTGTTCCTCAGCGACTTCCATAGCTTCTGGTCACGACGTTCACGGCTTCACTCCGTGGCTCGTGCTCCCTTTCCGATCGTAAGAAGTCGATGACTCAGGTCAGTTTCCTCTACTGGTATCCACACGAACAGTGTTCCAACCACAAACGACGTGCTAGCGTCTTTTGTCCCTCTAGGGCCTTCCCAAGAATTCGTCCTCTCCGTTTCTATTTCGGCAGTTTCTTATTTGCAAACCTTTTACATATTCCCCTTCGGCCTTTATGTGTTCTCTGTGTGTCTTGCTAAAAACGCAGCTCCTAAAATCAGATATATAGGATGCTATGCGTTTTTTTCTCTCTACTGAATTGGATTTTGGAGTTAATCTTATATTAATTCTGAAATTAATACAATATCATATATTAAATCCGTCCCAAAGATTTAATTATCTATTTATTTAACTTTAAATAAATATGAGACTAAACTATATTTGATTTATTCTCAAAAATCAAATTTGAGATATCCAATCAATTTGAATTTCAAATTCAAACGTGATAGGGATTTAATTTATCCTTATAAATTAAATCTTATAAATATCTCTTATATGAGATATCCTATCAATTTAAATTTTAAATTCAAACGTGACAGAGATTTAATTTATCCTTATAAATTAAACTTATATATCTCTTATATAATATATACGAATTTATATATATATACGAATATAAATATAAATAAATATATACATTCACCCAGGATCTTTTATTGAATCTGGACATGTCTTAGATTCAATTAATCTAGACATCATAGCTCGTGTTGGGCTATTTTGTGTGCAACCCTGTAGGCCCATATGAAGTTGGCAGTGGGCCATTTGCTATACTAGCCCACAAGTCGTAAGCGGTCTCTAGCAAGACATAACGACTACCCAAATTATATGAGGATCATTAAATGATGTAACCTTTTATTCAACTATATCATGTCCCTTTTATCACGCGATATTTTGTTCATGGTTGAGGCATGGATAATGTCATCCTCCTATTCCTGACTGTTACTTTCTTGATCCCTGAGTAGTCTAACTGTAGAAATGGAACTACCTTTCCATTACAGTATAACCATACATTTCTCAGACTCACTCATCGAGGGGCCCAATAATATCTCTTTACGAATGTGAGGGACAAATTCCATCTTGACCATTCACATTCCTCTGCATGAAAAACCACTAAACCTGAACATAGTCTTTAAGATCACTCGATCAAAAATGACTTTTGACTAGGTCAAAGCTGAGCATTTGTCATGTAGGAATCCATGATGATCTCAGGTCAAAGGGCATATTGACATGGTTTGTATATGAGAGAAGCTTACGACGTTACCCATGCAGTTCTCTCATAGTGGGTCGGTCCAAAACCTTATACTCTTACATGTGCTTATGACTCTGATTTATATCTCTATATATCTTCAAAGTCATACTGGTCTTATTTCATCTATGCTCTCGCATATATGACCGAGCAGGGACATTTAGGATAAGATCATGAATTATCCAAGGATGACCATCATAGTAAACATGCAAATAATATAATAACACAATTAATAAATTCGTAAATCAAAAATGTTCATAAGACAATGATTGGCCCCTAGGGCACGATTTCCAATAGATGATACAAGCGAAGCTTCTTGAGGAAGCTAAGCGATCTGGGCCATTCATCACGATTTGATCTAAGCCATCCATTCCACCTCCCTCCATCTATAAATAAGCCACCCCTCCCTCCAAGGAAGACTCGGCCAAGAGCAAGGAAAAAGGGAGAAAGAAGAGAGAAAAGAGAAAGAGAGAAAGAAATGAGGAGTTCTGGTGGAGCCAGAAGCAGTCTAAGGAGCTTAGGGACTAGGTAATACTTAGGAATGAGATAAGTAAGTTATCTAGTCCCTACTCTAATAAAGTATAGGATTGATCTTAATAGTTAGAATAGAGAAATATCTCTATTAATAAAGGTAGCTAAAGGTAGAAAGAAAGCCAGGGGAATGTCAGATTAAGAATATTACCCCTAGTTAAGCATTAGTTAAGTAGAGCTATACTATATAATAATAAAGATATTGTTATGCTATGTATAGGCTCTGACTTATGAAAAGAAAGGACCTTAGAGGCAAGGCTAAGAGTTGGAAGGAAAGGCTACACGCCAGGTAGTAAACTTACCTACTTGTATGCTTATACTGCTTGGATGTTTTATGTGATATTGACTTACCTTGATGATGTGAGGCATGTATGATTAAGTAATGCTCTGTATCTTCTTATACTATGGCCATATGTTATAATTAAGTAACATGGAAGTATATCTGTTATCATTATGCAAGCATGATCATTAAGTGCACACATAGTAACATCAAGCATTTAGTTGTATACATTGTTTGGTTTTTGTTTGCTACTGAGATTTCTCCAAAAATCTCATCCCATTCCATGTAATCCTAATCCCACAGGTATATTGAAAGAAGACCGAAGAACCATAGAGAGGAGCTAGGGATTGGATAGTACAGAGGTTATGCAAAGATGGGACCAAAATGCTGAAATCAGGGAAAAATGTAGGATGAACAGTAAATTTTGGACATTGACTGTTATGGATCTGGTCAAGGCGTTGTCAACGAGTTATTTTTCCCTAAATTAACATTAAGTTAGCTTCACGTAGTAATTTGAACCACTTCATTTCAATTTTTCTAGAATTAGTTATAATTTTTTGAAGTCAGGTCACTCTGCTAGAATTACACAGTGAACAATACTCACTAGGAGTAAAATTCCATATTGTATGATTTGACTTCAATGGTCTTATAAGTGGTTTCAAATGCTAATGAATGGTCCCTAAGTTGTAAAAGGATGAGGATATTATATTTTAGTATCAGAGCAGAGGATTCTGGCTCAGAGTAAAATGATTCTGGCATAGAGTATAAGGTTCTGGTATAGAATTGAGAGGGTTCTAGTATAGAACAAAGGGTTCTGGTAGAGAGTATAAGATTCTAGCATAGAACAGAAGGTTCTGGCTCAGTAATGCTCTGGTGTAGTTAGAGATTTAAACTAAGAGATTCTCCCTTAGTAAAAGATTTGGGGATGGTGTTCACTACTTAAAGACAATGACACCCAGATAGATAGAATAGTACCCCATACCTTACAACTTTACGGGGTAATCTCCAAGGAAGTAGTTAGTCTTAGTCAACCATTACCGCTGATGTCTTGTTTTTCTTAGCACGATGTGGCTGGACTAAGCAAGATAATGTATGGGAATAGTTTACTCTATGGATAGAGACAGAAGCTTACCAGTCCCAGGTCAAGGGAAGTTGCCAGACGTTACAGTGGTGATGATAATGAAGGTACCAACTTGGTTGAAGTTAATCAACTAGAGGATTGGTGCAAAGCATAATCAAGCAAGATAGTATAAAGTGAGGAGATATAAAAGATTAGTGTAAGACAATGTTCAGAAGTAGATCCTCGAAGTGAGTAGATCTACATTACGAAAGAATTTGTTTAGCTAGTATTTCTTGAACAAAAGAATTAAAAGTTAGAATGAGACTTTCTTAGGAATAATCCTAGCATGTGGCCTAAAGTTAGATATGAGATGATTAATAAATAGAGAGAGGTAATGTTCCCAAGATAAAGGAACCACAGTCTAGTCTAGAGTAGACTAAGACTGATAGAGAGAAAGTTAGCCATAGTTTCAAATATAAAGAGACTCCCCAATTTAAGAAAGGTAAGAAGGGTTGAGTTTATACTTTAGTAAGAGGGTAATGTGGTAGCTTAAGTTAAATAAGTAGTTATTTCAGGTTCCTAAATGAATGTTTGGGACCAGAATGTGATAGAGGAAAGAATGCTCAATTGTAGTGTACATATGATGGATGGTTGAACAAATTTATGTGATGATGATATGGCTTATGTTGCCATGAGTTATGATGAGAAGCTGCATCTCCTTGTAGTTGTCATACGATTACAAGCATGTTAGAGTATGCTATGAGTACTCCCCTCATGCAGTACATGTAAGAAGAGTTTATGATGAGAAAGTTATATTGCTTCCATACCATATGACATGTAATAAGAATTTACCCAGGATGATAGATTGTCTCAGTAAGTGGGACAGTTGTTAAGTATGATTGGGGTTACTTAGGTATTTCTATAGACTTGTGAATATAGTACTCAGGGTTATTTCTTATGCTAGGGTTATAGCAAGTACCAAGTGTAAGGAATTAGAAGACACGCAGCGGAAATAAACTTTAAAAATTTTCCATTCCTTGCCAGGATCTGCCGTATGTGTTTAAGTCAAGTGGAAAGAATCATTACCCTTAGTGTTGCTCAGCGAATTTCACAGCTTCTCTACGTGGGTGGTGATCTCTTTCTGATCGCAAGAAATCGACGGAGTGTTCCTCAGCGACCTTCACAGATTCTCTTCGCGGACAGTGGTCTCTTTCCGATCACAAGAAGTCGACGCCTCAGGTCGGCTTCCTCTACTGGTATCCACACGAACAGCGTTCCAACCACGAACGACGTGCTAGCGTCTCCTGTCCCTCCAAGGCTTTCACAAGTCTCCGTCTCTATTTCAGCAGTTTCTTGTCTGCAAACCTTTTGCAGATTCCGTTCGGCCTTTTGTGTTCTGTGTTATTTTCAAACGTAGCTCCTCCAATCAGATATAGAGGATGCTATGCGTTTTTCCACTTAACCTAATTGGATTTTGGAGTTAATCTTATATTAATTCCGAATTGATACAATATCATATATTGTATAATTTTATAAGAAACTAATTAAATAAAATAATATTAAATCCGTCCCACAGATTTAATTACCTATTTATTTAACTTTAAATAAAGATGAGACTGAGTTATATTTGATTTATTCCCATAAATCAAATTTGAGATATCCTATCAATTTAAATTTCGAATTTCAAACATGATAGAGATTTAATTTATCCTTATAAATTAAATCTTATAAATATCTCTTATATGAGATATCCTATCAATTTGAATTTCGAATTTCAAACGTGATAGAGATTTAATTTATCCTTATAAATTAAATCTTATAAATATCTCTTATATGAGATATCCTATCAATTTGAATTTCGAATTTCAAACGTGATAGAGATTTAATTTATCCTTATAAATTAAATCTTATAAATATCTCTTATATGAGATATCCTATCAATTTGAATTTCGAATTCAAACGTGATAGGGATTTAATTTATCCTTATAAATTAAATCTTATAAATATCTCTTATATGAGATATCCTATCAATTTGAATTTCGAATTCAAACGTGATAGGGATTTAATTTATCCTTATAAATTAAATCTCATATATCTCATATATATAATATATATATATATATATACGAATTTATATATATACGAATATAAATATAAATAAATATATATACATTCACCTGGATCTTTCATTGAATCTGGACATGTCTTAGATTCAATGAATCTGGACATCATAGCTCGTGTTGGGCTATTTTATGTGCGACCTTGTAGGCCCATATGAAGTTGGCAGTGGGCCATTTGCTATACTAGCCCACAAGTCGCAAGCGGTCTCTAGCAAGACATAACAACTACCCAAATCATATGAGGATCAATAAACGATGTAACCTTTTATACAACCATATCATGTCCCTTCTGTCACGCGATATTTTGGTCATGGATAAGGCATGGATAATGTCATCCTCCTATTCCTGACCGTTACTTTCTCGATCCCTGAGTAGTCTGACTATAGAAATGGAACTACCTTTCCATTACAGTATGGCCATACATTTCTCAGACTCACTCATCGAGGGGCCCAGTAATATCTCTCCACGAATGTGAGGGACAAATTCCATCTTGACCATTCACATTCCTCCGCATGAAAAACCACTAAGCCCGAACATAGTCTTTATGATCACTCGGTCAAAAGTGACTTTTGACTAGGTCAAAGCTGAGCGTTTTGTCATGTAGGAATCCATGATGATCTCAGGTCAAAGGGCATATTGACATGGTTTGTATATGAGAGAAGCTTATGACGTTACCCATGCAGTTCTCTCATAGCGGGTCGGTCCAACACCCTGTACTCTTACATGTGCTTATGACTTTGATTTATATCTCTATACATCTTCAAAGTCATACTGGTCTTATTTCATCTGTGCTCCCACATAGATGATCGACCAGGGATATTTAGGATAATATCATGAATTATCCAAGGATGGTCATCATAGTAAACATGCAAATAATATGATAACTCAATTAATAAATTCATAAATCAATAATGTTCATAAGACAATGATTGGCCCCTAGGGCACGATTTCCAACACCAAGAAGGTGGTAGTGTTATAACTCTATCAAAAGAAATGGTATACAGAAAGAGCAAAAGATAACAGTAAAGAGATTATTTTCATATCACTCTTCAGATAAGAGTTGGATATGAAACAGATAGCTATTAGATAGAACTAGAATCAGATGAGTTTAGATCACTCTTCAAATAAGAGTTAGATTTGACACAGATTACTCACAGTTAGAGCTTAGTTCAAATAGCTCGCAGTTAGAGCACATATTTAAATGAGAAGTTATGATGAGGTCATAGCAACAGAATACAATGGCAGGTGGTTAGACCATGATTGGTAAGCCACAACAAAGTAAGAATGATGAGAAAGAACTCCTGAGTAAGAGGGAAAATAAGTAAAGTCTTGGTAAATAATATGGGCTATTGAATGTATTTTAAAATTTATTGATTGAGTTATCAACAAGAGGAAGCAGTTAACCTTATAACTTAGTCTATTGGATGAGATCTTTCAGAGATGCTAATACAATATAACAGAATCACAGAGGATTCTAGAGGGTCACAGTTGGATCCTATGTTGGAAATCGTGCCCTAGGGGCCAATCATTGTCTTATGAACATTATTGATTTATGAATTTATTAATTGAGTTATCATATTATTTGCATGTTTACTATGATGACCATCCTTGGATAATTCATGATATTATCCTAAATGTCCCTGGTCGATCATCTATGTGGGAGCACAGATGAAATAAGACCAGTATGACTTTGAAGATGTATAGAGATATAAATCAAAGTCATAAACACATGTAAGAGTACAGGGTGTTGGACCGACCCGCTATGAGAGAACTGCATGGGTAACGTCATAAGCTTCTCTCATATACAAACCATGTCAATATGCCCTTTGACCTGAGATCATCATGGATTCCTACATGACAAAACGCTCAGCTTTGACCTAGTCAAAAGTCACTTTTGACCGAGTGATCATAAAGACTATGTTTGGGCTTAGTGGTTTTTCATGCGGAGGAATGTGAATGGTCAAGATGGAATTTGTCCCTCACATTCGTGGAGAGATATTACTGGGCCCCTCGATGAGTGAGTCTGAGAAATGTATGGCCATACTGTAATGGAAAGGTAGTTCCATTTCTATAGTCAGACTACTCAGGGATCGAGAAAGTAACGGTCGGGAATAGGAGGATGACATTATCCATGCCTCATCCATGACCAAAATATCGCGTGACAGAAGGGACATGATATGGTTGTATAAAAGGTTACATCGTTTATCGATCCTCATATGATTTGGGTAGTTGTTATGTCTTGCTAGAGACCGCTTGCGACTTGTGGGCTAGTATAGCAAATGGCCCACTGCCAACTTCATATGGGCCTACAGGGTCGCACACAAAATAGCCCAACACGAGCTATGATGTCCAGATTCATTGAATCTAAGACATGTCCAGATTCAATGAAAGATCCAGGTGAATGTATATATATATTTATTTATATTTATATTCGTATATATATAAATTCGTATATATATATATTATATATATGAGATATATGAGATTTAATTTATAAGGATAAATTAAATCCCTATCATGTTTGAATTCGAAATTCAAATTGATAGGATATCTCATATAAGAGATATTTATAAGATTTAATTTATAAGGATAAATTAAATCTCTATCACGTTTGAAATTCGAAATTCAAATTGATAGGATATCTCATATAAGAGATATTTATAAGATTTAATTTATAAGGATAAATTAAATCTCTATCACGTTTGAAATTCGAAATTTAAATTGATAGGATATCTCAAATTTGATTTATGGGAATAAATCAAATATAACTCAGTCTCATCTTTATTTAAAGTTAAATAAATAAGTAATTAAATCTGTGGGACGGATTTAATATTATTTTATTTAATTAGTTTCTTATAAAATTATACAATATATGATATTGTATCAATTCGGAATTAATATAAGATTAACTCCAAAATCCAATTAGGTCAGGTGGAAAAACGCATAGCATCCTCTATATCTGATTGGAGGAGCTACGTTTGAAAATAACACAGAACACAAAAGGCCGAACGGAATCTGCAAAAGGTTTGCAGACAAGAAACTGCTGAAATAGAGACGGAGACTTGTGAAAGCCTTGGAGGGACAGGAGACGCTAGCACGTCGTTCGTGGTTGGAACGCTGTTCGTGTGGATACCAGTAGAGGAAGCCGACCTGAGGCGTCGACTTCTTGTGATCGGAAAGAGACCACCGTCCGCGGAGAGAATCTGTGAAGGTCGCTGAGGAACACTCCGTCGATTTCTTGCGATCAGAAAGAGATCACCACCCACGTAGAGAAGCTGTGAAATTCGCTGAGCAACACTAAGGGTAATGATTCTTTCCACTTGACTTAAACACATACGGCAGATCCTGGCAAGGAATGGAAAATTTTAAAGTTTATTTCCGCTGCGTGTCTTCCAATTCCTTACAGTGGTATCAGAGCCATGCCGTTTTGTGTTTAAGTTAGGCTTGATTTGTGATTTATATGATATATGTTATTAGTAGCCGATCATATAATAAGCGTTGTATGTGTGACATATATGGAATCCTTGTTGTGTATGACATAAAAGGAATCTAAAAGGAAATTGAAATCGGTGGTGATGCTTTTTGATTTGATCAATCCGCATAGATGGGGTCTAAGAAAACCGAATTCGAATTTGTGATTATTTGTGAAAACCGAATTCAGATTCGTGATTATTTATGAAACAAAAAACAAAAAAAAAAAATTTCTTCCGGGGCGCTGCCCCAGAGACCCCGCCCGCTAACCGGCTAGCGGGACAGCCGCCCGCTAACCGGCTAGCGGGACCGCCGTAGCTACCTGTTCGTAGCGCAACATAACCGTAACATATGTTACTTTGTAAATGTTTTTTGCCCTTCGATTAGATCTGAATATTGATTCTTGAATGTTTGGGTATGGTGAACAATATGGCTCTAGATTACAAGTGTTGTAATTTTTAAAAATACGGCCTGCGTGTCGTGCCTTCCTCTATATACTCTCAATGTACCTTCTCCTCTCATCTCACTCCCCTCGAATGTTAAAAGAGGTTTCTATATGTAATTTCTCTTTTCTTACTAGAGAGCTCCTCTCATTGGCTTGAGGGGACTTAGGATAGGTGAGCCATATTGTATCACGTTTGAATTATGCATCTTATGATTAGATCAGCACATGCATATTACTTGTATGAGATACGAACTGAGAAACATGCGTTTTATAAACCAGATAGTTAAATTAGGCCCTCTAAAAGAAATCTTAAGTCATAATGCTGTCAATTTATGAACACTTGTCAAAACCTTGATCGCTCAATTGTGGACTCCACCAAAGTGGGTGCTTTTGAGTTATCTTGGGGAGATAAGCAAAGAGTAATGGTGCTACTCTCATAGGTTCATTATTGTTTGACTTAATTGAGATTAACAAAACGGTTTTGGATCTCAAGGCATTAGATGGGATTAGAACATGCCAGATCATATGATGATAGGATCCCATGAATATCTAAGAGTTACATTTGATGTAATTGGTAAAGGTGTTACCTACCTAAATAACTTAATCTAAGCGTCCTGCCAAAGCGGACTTAAGTTTGAGCCAAATATGGATCTTAGCCCACTAACTATTGCATTGAGGGTTGTTTATTTAGTGGGAGATTACTAATTACATTGCATATTTTAATTGTAGAATCATGACGACTAGTAATACTGCTACATTATCGCTGCTATCTGTCCTTGAGAAGGACAAACTCAATGGGACAAACTTTCTTGACTGGTTTAGGAACTTGAGAATTGTTCTCAAGCAGGAAAGAAAGGCGCATGTCCTAGATCAACCCATTCCTGAGGAGCCAGCCGCCAATGCTCCCAGAGCTCAGAGAGATGCTTATATGAAGCATAAGGAAGACTCTGTCGATGTGGGATGCTTGATGCTAGCCACCATGGTTCCGGAGCTCCAAAGAGATCTGGAACACATGGAGGCTTATGAGATGATTGTGCATCTCAAGGAAATGTTCCAGCAACAGGCAAGGCAAGAGAGGTATGAGACCACTAAGGCCTTACATTCCTGCAAGATGGCTGAAGGTGCATCAGTCAGTGCTCATGTCTTAAAGATGAAAGGGTACATTGATCACCTTGAACGGCTTGGATTTCCCATGAGCCAGGAGTTAGCTACAGATTTGATCTTAAACTCACTCCCGGAAAGTTATGACCAGTTTGTTATGAACTACAACATGAACAACATGGAGAAATCTATTTCTGAACTGCATGGGATGCTTAAAACTGCTGAGCCGAGTCTTAAGAAGAAACCCAGTAGTGTTTTGATGGTTCAGAAAGGAAAGGGTACGAAAAAGAAAGGCAAAGGCAAGGGGAAGGGTCATGGCTCATCAGGTAAGACCAAAGAGTCAGGCAAGCCCGAAACCAAGCCTGCACCAAAGAAGGCAAAGCCTCCGAAGGAAGGAGTCTGCTTCTTCTGCAATGAACCGGGTCATTGGAAGAGGAATTGCAAACTCTACCTCGAAGATCTGAAAAAGAACAAGAAGGATAGCGGGGCTATCGCTTCAGGTATTTATGTTATAGACATTCATCTTTCTACTTCCACCTCATGGGTATTAGATACTGCATGTGGTTCTCACATTTGTACGAATGTGCAGGGACTAAAGGACAGTAGGAAGCTGAAAAGGGGTGAAGTTGACCTACGAGTTGGAAACAGAGCAAGGGTTGCTGCGTTAGCTGTAGGCACTTATGAATTAGTTCTGCCCACTGGGCTTTTGTTAGTTTTGAACAATTGCTATTATGTTCCTGCTTTAAGTAGTAACATTGTTTCACTTTCTTATTTGGATAAGGAAGGTTTCACTTCCATTGCTGGGAATAGTAGATGTTCTATTTATCGTAATGATGTTTTCTATGCTCATGGTGATTTGCATGTTGATCATTACATATTAAATTTGGAACAACCCAATCATGGAAATATCTATAACATAACCGCCAAAAGGGTCAAACCAAACGATTTGAATCCCACATACCTCTGGCACTGTCGTCTGGGCCACATAAATGAGAAACGCATTTCCAAACTCCATCAAGATGGATTTCTAAACTCATTTGATTTTGAATCATATGACACTTGCGAGTCTTGCTTGTTAGGAAAGATGACAAAGTCACCTTTCACTGGGCACAGTGAGAGGGCCACTGATTTATTGGGCCTCATACATACAGATGTGTGTGGACCGATGAACACAAATGCCAGAGGAGGTTATTCGTACTTCATAACATTCATAGATGATTTTAGCAGATATGGGTACATCTATCTAATGAAACATAAATCTGAATCTTTTGAAAAGTTCAAGATATTTCAAAATGAAGTACAAAACCAGCTTGGCAAAACAATTAAAGCCCTTCGATCTGATCGGGGTGGTGAATATTTGAGCCAAGAGTTCATAGATCATCTTAGGAATTGTGGGACACTCTCACAATTGACTCCTCCAGGGACACCACAATGGAATGGCGTTTCTGAACGGAGAAATCGAACACTATTAGATATGGTTCGATCCATGATGAGTCGAACAGATCTTCCACCCTCCTTTTGGGGCTATGCCCTAGAAACAGCTGCGTTCACACTAAATCGTGTTCCATCTAAGGCAATCGAAAAGACTCCGTATGAGATATGGACTGGGAGGACGCCTAGTTTATCTTTCCTCAAGATTTGGGGATGCGAGGTCTATGTTAAGCAACAAGCCTCAGACAAATTAGCGCCCAAATCCTCAAAATGCCTTTTTGTGGGATATCCTAAGGAAACCAAGGGATATTACGTCTACAACCCTGCTGATAACAAAGTGTTTGTTGTCAGAAATGGTACCTTTCTTGAACGAGAATTTATCTCTAAAAGAACCAGTGGGAATAAGGTACAACTCGAAGAAGTTCGAGAGCTACAAGACACCACAGAACTGCAGATGGAAAATAGAGAAGACTCACAACAAGTTGTTGAGACTCCTCAAGTCACGCAAGGTCCACGAAAGTCTAATAGGACACGACTTCAGCCTCAGAGATATGGATTTCTGATTTCTGATAGTCGTGATGTGTTGCTCATTGAGCATAATGAGCCGACTACCTATCGAGAAGCTATAGTGGGACCAAACTCCGAAAAATGGCTTAGTGCCATGAAGTCTGAGATGCAATCCATGTACGACAATCAGGTTTGGACCTTAGTCGACCCGCCTGAAGGTGTAAAAACCGTCGGGTGCAAGTGGGTTTTCAAAGAGAAAACTGACATGGATGGCAATGTAAATGTCTTCAAGGCACGACTGGTTGCAAAAGGTTTTACTCAAACTCATGGTGTGGACTATGATGAGACCTTTTCCCCAGTAGCAATGGCCAAATCAATCAGAATCCTCTTTGCTATTGCAGCATATTATGACTATGAAATATGGCAGATGGACGTCAAGACAGCCTTCCTTAATGGAAAGCTCCTTGAGGACGTGTACATGACACAACCTGAAGGGTTTGTGCGTTCCGAGGACTCTGGTAAAGTGTGCAAGCTTCAAAGGTCCATTTATGGACTAAAGCAAGCCTCTCGGAGTTGGAATCATCGTTTTGATGAAGTAATCAAAGAGTTTGGATTTCTTCAAAACATTGATGAACCTTGTGTGTACAAGAAGGTTAGTGGGAGCACAGTTGTGTTTTTAGTACTCTATGTCGATGACATCCTACTTATTGGGAATGACATTCCTACCTTGCAGATTGTCAAGTCTTGGTTAGGAAAGTCTTTCTCGATGAAAGACTTGGGTGAAGCCACCTACATCCTAGGAATCAGGATCTATAGAGATAGATCTAAAAGACTTCTAGGACTCAGTCAGAGTACATACATAGACAAAATACTGCATAGGTTCAGTATGCACGAATCAAAGAGGGGTTTCATACCCATGTCTCATGGTACTCACCTCAGCAAAGATCTGTGTCCTAGTACATCTGATCAGCGAGGTCGCATGAGTAAGGTTCCATATGCCTCGGCCATAGGATCTATCATGTACGCCATGTTATGTACTCGACCGGATGTCTCGTTTGCCTTAAGTATGACTAGCAGATACCAACAGGACCCTGGTGAGGGCCATTGGACTGCTGTCAAGAATATCCTTAAGTACTTAAGAAGGACTAAGGACTTATTCTTGGTCTATGGTGGATTGGATGATGAGCTCTGTGTAACTGGTTACACAGATGCGAGTTTCCAAACTGACCAGGACGACCAAAAATCGCAGTCTGGATACATATTCCTCCTCAATAATGGAGCAGTAAGCTGGAAGAGCTCTAAGCAGGGCACTGTAGCAGATTCTGCAACGGAAGCTGAGTATATAGCAGCATCTGATGCAGCTAAGGAAGCCGTTTGGATCAGGAAGTTCATCACAGAACTAGGGGTGATACCTACCATCTCAGATCCAATAACTTTGCTCTGTGACAATAGCGGTGCTATTGCACAGGCCAAAGAGCCTAGGTCACATCAAAGGACCAAGCATATACTCAGGCGATTTCATCTCATCAGAGAAATCAACGATAGAGGTGATATAAAAATATGCAAAGTAGCAGGAGAAGATAATGTTGCTGATCCTCTAACAAAGCCGCTTGTGCAGGCAAAGCATGAGCGTCATGTTAGGTCAATGGGAATTAGTCAAATTAATGATTGTACCTAGTGCAAGTGGGAGGTTGTTGGAAATCGTGCCCTAGGGGCCAATCATTGTCTTATGAACATTATTGATTTATGAATTTATTAATTGAGTTATCATATTATTTGCATGTTTACTATGATGACCATCCTTGGATAATTCATGATATTATCCTAAATGTCCCTGGTCGATCATCTATGTGGGAGCACAGATGAAATAAGACCAGTATGACTTTGAAGATGTATAGAGATATAAATCAAAGTCATAAACACATGTAAGAGTACAGGGTGTTGGACCGACCCGCTATGAGAGAACTGCATGGGTAACGTCATAAGCTTCTCTCATATACAAACCATGTCAATATGCCCTTTGACCTGAGATCATCATGGATTCCTACATGACAAAACGCTCAGCTTTGACCTAGTCAAAAGTCACTTTTGACCGAGTGATCATAAAGACTATGTTTGGGCTTAGTGGTTTTTCATGCGGAGGAATGTGAATGGTCAAGATGGAATTTGTCCCTCACATTCGTGGAGAGATATTACTGGGCCCCTCGATGAGTGAGTCTGAGAAATGTATGGCCATACTGTAATGGAAAGGTAGTTCCATTTCTATAGTCAGACTACTCAGGGATCGAGAAAGTAACGGTCGGGAATAGGAGGATGACATTATCCATGCCTCATCCATGACCAAAATATCGCGTGACAGAAGGGACATGATATGGTTGTATAAAAGGTTACATCGTTTATCGATCCTCATATGATTTGGGTAGTTGTTATGTCTTGCTAGAGACCGCTTGCGACTTGTGGGCTAGTATAGCAAATGGCCCACTGCCAACTTCATATGGGCCTACAGGGTCGCACACAAAATAGCCCAACACGAGCTATGATGTCCAGATTCATTGAATCTAAGACATGTCCAGATTCAATGAAAGATCCAGGTGAATGTATATATATATTTATTTATATTTATATTCGTATATATATAAATTCGTATATATATATATTATATATATGAGATATATGAGATTTAATTTATAAGGATAAATTAAATCCCTATCATGTTTGAATTCGAAATTCAAATTGATAGGATATCTCATATAAGAGATATTTATAAGATTTAATTTATAAGGATAAATTAAATCTCTATCACGTTTGAAATTCGAAATTCAAATTGATAGGATATCTCATATAAGAGATATTTATAAGATTTAATTTATAAGGATAAATTAAATCTCTATCACGTTTGAAATTCGAAATTTAAATTGATAGGATATCTCAAATTTGATTTATGGGAATAAATCAAATATAACTCAGTCTCATCTTTATTTAAAGTTAAATAAATAAGTAATTAAATCTGTGGGACGGATTTAATATTATTTTATTTAATTAGTTTCTTATAAAATTATACAATATATGATATTGTATCAATTCGGAATTAATATAAGATTAACTCCAAAATCCAATTAGGTCAGGTGGAAAAACGCATAGCATCCTCTATATCTGATTGGAGGAGCTACGTTTGAAAATAACACAGAACACAAAAGGCCGAACGGAATCTGCAAAAGGTTTGCAGACAAGAAACTGCTGAAATAGAGACGGAGACTTGTGAAAGCCTTGGAGGGACAGGAGACGCTAGCACGTCGTTCGTGGTTGGAACGCTGTTCGTGTGGATACCAGTAGAGGAAGCCGACCTGAGGCGTCGACTTCTTGTGATCGGAAAGAGACCACCGTCCGCGGAGAGAATCTGTGAAGGTCGCTGAGGAACACTCCGTCGATTTCTTGCGATCAGAAAGAGATCACCACCCACGTAGAGAAGCTGTGAAATTCGCTGAGCAACACTAAGGGTAATGATTCTTTCCACTTGACTTAAACACATACGGCAGATCCTGGCAAGGAATGGAAAATTTTAAAGTTTATTTCCGCTGCGTGTCTTCCAATTCCTTACATCCTAGCATGAATCAAGGGTAGCAGTTAGATCCTTATAGCTTTAGAGTCACAGTTAGATTCTGAAGAGGCTTACGGTTGATCGCAGTTAGATCCTGAGGTCACAGTTAGACCTAGCCTAAGGAAAACAAGGAGCCATGGAGAAATGAGAACAGTACAGTATCTCTATGGAAAGATAAGTACCAAAGATGAAGTTCAGGTAAAGAGCTTCACAAGTTGATTAACTCATCTATAAAACTTATAGCCTATATTATATACAGACTAAACTTAGTTTACCCTTATGAAGATGGAGTCCAAGTTTAAGTCTGAGTACTGATATTCAAAAAGTTTTGTAGAAGTATGCCTGAGGAACAGAGAAGAGAACCCCATATGTTATGAGAATGGAAAAGTATGAATAGATAAATCCTTCAGATAAGGATAAAGAAGCTAAAAGGTTAGCAAGACCCAGAGAAGAGGGTCTAAGATAGAGTAAAGAAAGAACACAATTATATGAGAAAGAGTGTAAGTGCCACAAAAGTTTGGCATAAATACACAAAGTTATGAAAGGCAGTAAGAAAAGTTAAGAAGAGTTAAGAAAGTCAAGAAATTGTTATGAAATTAAAGGGACATTCTCCTTAAAGAAAACTATTCATAAAGGAATGAATAGAATAACCTTGAAATTTGGAGGACGAAATTTATTTTAAGGGGAGGAGAAATGTCATATCCTAATTTTTAAGCCTAGAAGTTTAGTATTTGCCTGAAAAAGGTAGGATACCAGACCCTATTGTGCAGGAGTCCCAGAAGTCTACAGATGATGTTCAGGGACTAAACTGCAAGAAAGTGAAAATTTAGGGAAAATAGTGAAAGTCCCCGTGTGCATAATAGAAAAGAAAGGGATGTTTCTTGGGAACCGAGCCACTAGAGTGCTTAGGCTTGGTTAGAAACCCAAGATAGAAATCCAAAGCCCAAAAATGTAGGCCCAAGGATTATGTGGTTTAAGAGACATTAAAATAATATTTTAGTACTTTTTTATAAAGTAAAGTTACCTGGTTAAGGATAGAACTAGGAAAAGTGATTAGATATGACTTTAGACCATGAGGTGGCCTGACAGGTGTCCTCATGAGACCCACAAGGCACCACATGGCATTATTATAGGAAAAGAAGAAAAGTTAAGGACACATGTCATGAGATTAGAAAAAGGAGAAAAAGTAAAAAGGACATGTGGCACAATCTATGCCGCTCATTCCAGGAAAAGGCTCTAGAATTCTCTAAAAAGGCTGAGTCAGCTAGTGAGGTATCCCAAGGGCCCCACCAATTACACCACATACCCCCTAAGGTGTCCCCTGAGGTGTCCTTGGATGATGTCATAATGGTGTGTCATCAAGGAGGATGATGTCATCGTGATGATGCAGGCAAAGCTTCTAGAGGAGCTAAGCGATCTGGGCCATTCATCATGATTCGATCTGAGCCATCCATTCCACCTCACTCCATCTATAAATAGGCCACCCCTCCCTCCAAGGAAGCCTCAGCCAAGAGCAAGGAAAAAGGGAGAAAGAAGAGATAAAAGAGAAAGAGAAAGAAAGGAGTAGTTCTGGTGGAGCCAGGAGCAGTCTAAGGAGCTTAGGGACTAAGTAATGCTTAGGAATGAGATAAGTAAGTTATCTAGTCCCTGCTCTAATAAAATATAGGATTGCTCTTAATAGTTAGAATAGAGAAATATCTCTATTAATAAAGGTAGCTAAAGGTAGAAAGAAAGCCAGGGGAATGTCAGATTAAGAATATTACACCTAGTTAAGCATTAGTTAAGTAGAGCTATCCTAGATAATAATAAATATATTCTTATGCTATGTATAGGCTCTGACTTATGAAAAGAAAGGACCTTAGAGGCAAGGCTAAGAGTTGGAAGGAAAGGCTACACGCCAGGTAGTAAACTTACCTACTTGTATGCTTATACTGCTTGGATGTTTTATGTGATATTGACTTACCTTGATGATGTGAGGCATGTATGATTAAGTAATTCTCTATTTCTTTTTATACTATAGCCATATGTTATAATTAAGTAACATGGAAGCATGTATGTTATCATTATACAAGCATGATCATTAAGTGCACACATAGTAACATCAAGCATATAGTTGCATACATTGTATGGTTTCTGTTTGCTACTGAGATTTCCCCAAAAATATCATCCCCTTCCATGTAATCTCAATCCCACAGGTATGTTAAAAGAGGACTGAAGAATCATAGAGAGGATCTAGGGATTGGATAGTATAGAGGTTATGCAAAGGTGGGACTAAAATGCTGAAATCAAGGAAAAATGCAGGATGAACAGTAAATTTTGGACATTGACTGATATGGATCTACTCAAGGCATGGTCAATGAGTTATTTGTACCTAAAATAACATTAAGTTAGCTTCACGTAACAATTTGAATCACTTTGTCTTGATTTTTCTAGAATTAGTTATAATTTTTTGAAGTCAGGTCACTCCACTGGAATTTACACAGTGAATAGTACTCGCTAGGAGTAAAATTCTAGATTGCATGATTTGACTTCAGTGGCCCTAGAAGTGGTTCCAAATGCTACTAAATGGTCCCTAAGATATAAGAGGATGAGGATGTTATAGAGCCATCCCTTAATCTCAAAAGTAAAATCCCTTGCAAAGAGTTATGGTACATTGGCTGATTATTATGCAAAATGAGTTCAAAATAGCAATTTGAGGTGTTTAGTTGTATAACATCCTCCTTTTCTTACATTTTAGCGACTATTCAGTAGCATTTGGAACCACTTCTAGGGCCATTGAAGTCAAATCATATAATCTGGAATTTTACTCCCAGCGAGTACTGTTCACTGTGTAAATTCCAGCGGAGTGACCTGACTTCGAAAAATGATAACTAATTCTATAAAAATCAAAATGGATTGATTAAAATTGCTACACAAAGCTAACATAATACTATTTTAGAGAAAAATGACTTGTTGTACTTGCCTTGACCAGGTCAACTTTGGTCAAAGTCCAAAGTTTACTGTTCCTCCAGCGTCCTGTCCCTGATTCCAGCATTCTGGTGCCAACTTTGATAAATCATATCTTTATGTGTAGATATCCAAATGAGACGTTCTATATATCAAATTGAAGCTTGGCATGTATAATATTTACTAGAAAAATATCATATATTTATTCAATCATTTACTATTTATAATTATAGCTCAAATGTCACTGCCTCTATCACGAGTTACTATTCACAGTGACAATTTCCAGCAATTATACATACATGAATCACATATCAATCATACTAAGAAATTAACATATATTCATGCATCTTTATCTCCTCCATCTTGAGAAGACCTACTATAATTGGATCGATATGGAAGGGGTGAGATTTCTGGGGAAATCTCAGTAGCAAATAACACTAAACAATACATGCATTAATGTGAATACTTGTACTTGCTTGTGAAAGTGTTAGCATTGCATAATGTGCATGCTTCCATGCTACATATGAAATACAATTGGCCAAAGTAATCATAGGAACAGAGCTTCATACATAAGCACATGTTCAACACAATTCAACAAAGCCATAGCACATTAATCATAACATTCAATGCATACAAGTTTAGGATAAGTTCACTACCTAACATGTAGCTTTTCTTCTAGCTCTTAGCCTTTGCTCTAAGGTTCATTCTTTCCATAGGTCAGAGCCTATATATAGCATAATAATATCTTCATTATTATTCTATCAGCATAGCTCTACTTAACTCATGCTTAACTAGGGGTGATATCCTTAATTTGACATTCCCCTGTCTTTCTTTCTACCTTTAGCTACCTTTATTAATAGAGATATTTCTCTATTCTAATCACTAAGAGCAATCCTATAATTTATTAGAGCAGGGACTAGATAACTTTTTTACCTCATTCCTAAGCTTTGCCTAGTCCCTTGGCTCCTCAGACTGCTCTTGGCTCTACCATAACTCCTTCATTTCCTTCATTTCTTTCCTTCTCTCTTTCTCTCTTTCTCTCTTCTTTCTCTTCCTTTTTCTTGCTAGGCCGTGGTGTGCCTTGAAATGGGAGAGGAGTGGCCTATTTATAGGTGAGAGGAGGTGGAATGAATGGTCCATATTGATTCGTAATGAATGGCTCAGATTGCTTGCTTTCTTAAGAAGCGTTGCCTACATCATCATGATGACATCACCCTCCCTGATGACTCACCACTCATGACATCATCTAGGACACCTCAAGGGACACCTAAGGGGTATATGTGGCGAAATGTGGGGCCATTGGGACACCTCACCAGCTGACTTAGCCTTTCCAGAGAGTTTCAGAGTCTTTTCCCTTAATGGACGGCCGAGATCGTGCCACGTGTCCTCTTGCTTTTTCTCCTTTTTCTCTAATCATGCCATGTGTCCTTTGCTTTTCTTCTTTTACTGTAATCATGCCATGTGGAGCATTGTGGACCCCATTTATGTCCCCTTATGATTCCAGATCACTTTACCCAGTTCTATCTTGGACCGGGTAACTTTACTTTATTGAAAAAGCACTAAAATATTATTTTAATGCCTCTTGGGCCCATATTACTCTTGGCTACGTTTTTGGGCCTTTAAATATCATCTTGGGTTTCTAACCAAGCTTAAGCACTCTGGTGGCTCGGTTCCCAAGGAACATCCTTAGTAAATTACCAAAATGCTCTTACTACCTCTTTAGTACTTCTAGGGGCACTATTATCTTTTCATACCTTACCAGAGTATCTCTTGACCTTGGTCAACTATCCAGATACCCTTTCTTAACTGTCTAACCTTAGTTAAATAATCATAGTGCCCTTTATCTGACTCTGACTTAATGACACAATACAGTGGCATACCTTCAGTGTTATTTTCGTAATTCTTCATTTTTCTCGGTCTTTATTAGCCCTGGCCCACATACTTAACTGAAAATATCATTGGGCCTATAAGGTGTTATTTTGGACCCTCTGTATGATCCACTATCTTCATGGGCTCAATTCCTGAGAAATTCCCCTGAAACCTATTTATCGGGTCTTTTAATCTACTGTAAATTCTGTAGTAAATTCTACAAAACTCCTTTTTGAGCTCTATCAGTTTTAGAAATTCTTATATTAATTATAGGAATTTACTGCCACATTTCATCTAATTCTGAGGTCCAGAGAATACTGTATTAATTTTTTTCTCTTAAAAAATTAATATAAATCTTTTGGGACCTCATATCAAAACTCTGTGTTGCATCAACTAATCAGCATAATTTTCTCTATTTACTGAGACCTCTGCTCAATAGGGTCTGGTAGCATCCATTTTTCAAGGCCTAAAAATTGGGATATGACAAGTTGTGACCCAACGACTCATGTATCACGACTGGGTACCTCTGCCACTATTAGTCACAATAACAAGACTTCAGAGTCGTGACCTAAACACAGATTTTCAAACCATTGAAGTGTATCAGCAATGTGCTATAATCCTCCACCATACCCACCAAAACTCATCCCAAAGCCCACTGCTGCAATATCAGTTCCAAGTTCCCAAATGTCCCTTACAACTAAAACTACCCAAAACCTAGAAGATAGATAAAGAAGAAACAACGGGGAAGGAAATACGAAGGAACAAAGACTACCTTTGATTTATAGAGAAAAAAGGGGTGTGACGGTTGAAAACTTCAATCAAAAAGAGAAATGGGCGTGGCTAGGGCACAAAAATGACTAGCATAGCTTTATGTTAAAGGAAGGGTCTAGAGATAGGGAGAATGTTGTTAGAGGGAGAAATATAGAGATGCAAACCAATCTAAAGGAGAAGAAACAGGGTAGGAGTGCTGGTGTAGAGAGGAGACTGAGAGGGAAGAGGAGTGCACGACTGGTTTGGGTGGTAGGCTAAGGGAGTTTAAAAGGATGAGGGTCAAAACACAAAGCTGAATACTTTACTAAGGTTGTGACCACAAATTTGTTGGTCGTGACCGAAATACAAAAAGATATATTATCGCGACCTCAATTCACTCTTATCATTACTAAACTACACAAATAGCTCCCTTCTTCCCGTAACCATATTAGTCGTGACCACAGCATGCAATGTCCCGACAAAAATACAACTTCTCTCCCTAATGGACTCAAAACCTTTCATAATCCTCCCAAATTATCCTAGATTTCTCCCACAATAAACTAGCACACAACTCGAAGCAAATTCAACAATGAAGTACACAATTACATTTAAATCATGCATCGCAATGCAAAGAAAGCAAAGATGTTAGGATGGGTAAACTATAGAATGCAATTGAGTGTGTCACACCTCAGATAATCATCAGTAAAGAAACAACATATGGGAAACATAGGGGTATTATTAAAAAATAGAAATAAACTAAGATGAAGCACTATCCTATTGAATTATCAAGTAGAAAAAATAACTACTACTTTTACTGGTTCATCCATTTCCAATCATTAAACCAAAATGTCAAGCATATATCACATTAGGCAAATTCATAAAAGGGACAACCTAACCTTAAGGCGGTAGAGCATATTCCTCAAAGTTTTAAAAGATAGCCTTGGACTGGAAGATTTTACCGGTTGCCTCCTCCTTTAACTCAATCATCCCAAATTCGTGGACTTTAACAATTGTGTAAGGTCCATCCCAGCTAGTTTTAAATTTACCATGTTTGAACTTAAACCTAGCTTAGTTCCTTAACACACTATCACCCTCCTTAAATCTATTCCTCAATATATGAGCATCATGGGTTACTTTTTTCTTTAGTTTATAAATCAGAGAGCTACTATAGGCATCCAACCTAATCTCCTCCAGCTCTTGAATCTGCAACAACCTCTCTGAACTAGCTTCTACAAGGTCCTCATTGCAAGCCTTCACTGCCCATAATGTCTTATGCTTTATTTCTATAGGCATATGACAAGCTTTCGCAAAAACCATCTTATAAGGGGAAATACCTATAGGGTTTTGAAAGCTATTCTGTATGCCTATAAAGCATCATCAAGTCTTAAATTCTAATTCTTATTGGATAGCTTAACAATCTTTTCGAGAATGTGCTTAATATCCGTATTAGAAACCTCTGCTAGACCATTAGTTTGAGGATAGTATGGGGTTGAGACTTTATGGGTTATACCATATTTTGCTAATAAGTTATTAATTAGCTTATTGCAGAAATGGGTACCTTGGTCACTAATTAATGCTTTTGGTTCTCCAAATCTACTAAAGATATGAGACCTTAGAAAGTTGGAGACCATTTGTGTATCATCTAGTCTTATAGGAATGACCTCTACCCATCTAGATAAATAGTCTACAACCAATAAAATGTAATGAAATCCCGCTGAGGGTAGAAAAGGTCCTATGAAATCGAATCCCTAAACATCAAAAACCTTACAAAATAGAATAGGATGTTGTTGTATCTCATGCCTTTTACTAATCCCTCAAATCTTTGGCACCTATCATAGGCTATACAAAACTCAAAAGCTTCTTTGAAAAGGGAAGGGCAATAAAAACTGGATTTAAGGACCTTACGTGCCATCTTTTTTCCTGCAAAATGATCACCACAAACCCATTAATGGCAAGCTTTCAAAACTGATTTGTGATCTTTGTCTGGGACACATCATCTTAATACTTGATCTGAGCACAACCTCCATAAAAAAGGATTGTCCTAAATAAAGTATTTAGATTCTCTCTTGAGCTTTTGGGCCTAAAATTTAGACAAATAAGATGGGATTAGGTTGGTCTCAATGAAATTAACTAAATGAGCATACCAAAGTTATACAATAGTAACCAAACAAAGAGATTAATCAAGGAAAGAATCATAAATAGGATTAGAACTAAGTACTCCCCTTATCTCTGTTGTAATATACTTAAATGATATGCAACATGGTTCATATTTCTAGCTCGATCCCTCACTTCTATATCAAACTCTTGAAGAAATAGCATTCATTTTAGAAGTCTTGGCTTAGATTGAGGTTTATGGAACAAGTACTTGATTGGATGCACGATCTATGTAAACAATAACTCTGGGGTTAATGAGATATGCTCTGAATTTATCCAAAGCCACTATAATTGCAAACAATTCTTTTTCAGTAGTGGTATAATTAATTTTAGCAGCATCAAGTGTTTTTGAGGCATAGGCAATAACCCTAGAAATATTAGCTTCCTTTTGTCCCATTATAGCCCCCACAGCATAATTGGAAACATCTCCTTAAAACATCATCCAATGCAATCAATAGATTCTTCATCAAATAACATATCATATGCATGGTTTACAAGTGACAATATGGGCATTCTTCTACAAAACTATGAAATTTAGATAAGGTGCAATCAAAGCTCATTTAATTTCAAAATTGGCCTCTTCAGTGTAAAAGCCATAAGTTTCATAATTCACATGCAAATGATTTATTTCCCTCATACTTCTATTACCTTCTACATTCATTGGCATTTCATTTTCTCCTTGACTATTATGCCCATCATACCCATTAGGATTAATCTCAGCCATGTTAGAAATTTCTAATAGAATCTCTAAATTGAGTTCAATTTCAAATTCAAGGACACTAGAGGGTGAACTAGATTTTGCTGATCTTGCCTATTCTCTAAATTCTCTCCTTAGTTTCCTAAGTTGTCTCTAGATTTTAGGTTCAAAATGCACTAATGGTTTAGTTCTTCTATGCATACAACATAGGAACAATCAAGAATAACCAGGTAAGGAATCAAAATTAGATACAAGCTTCACAGCAGAAAAGTTCAACAAGTCGTGACACAAGGGTGTTCAGGTGATGACCCAATTACATAGAGAGTAAAATTTCTTAAAAATAGATTTCAAATTGTGACTAAAATGTGGTTTGGTTACGAATGGATTTCACAGAGAGTAGATTCACATAAACTTGAAAGAAAAGAAAAATGCATAATGCTATGTAATGAAAACAATAAAAAACTAAAATTCAAACAAAAATGACTCAGGTAAATAATGAAATTGATAACCAATTGCTAATGAACCAATTACTTGTCTTCCCGGTAATGGCACCATTAATTTAAAGCACAGATTGTCATCGTCTGACTCATCAAAACAAACATAATTGCACCCTATTAATGTAGTATAAGGCACAACACTATCATTCTTCTAAGGAGCTTTTTATTAGAAACCTAGCAAATAGGTGACAGAACCATTGAAAACCTGAATGAAAGTAAAATGGGTTTTGGGGTTTGATTGATTTTTTATGTAATAAAATAATGGTGCAGTAAAGTAAATGTTTTTGTATCTTTTATTAAGATGGAAATTCAGTGGACTGTGAAAGAAATCTGTTATGAAAGACTCTTGATGATAGGGCCTATCTATCCTTGCTCTTAATTTGATATAGGAGTTTTAAAATCACTAAGTCTTAAATAAAACCTCAATCGATCGATAATAGTCTATCTTAAAATTATTTAAGCAACAAAAATCATTGATGCCAAGATATCATATCCATCACCATCATTGATAATAGTTTATCTTAAAATTGAAAATAAAATACTATATTAAAACTCAACATCCAAATCATCTGAAGTAAATTACAGCTGTCTAATATGAGAATAATCAATCGACATTCAATCCCTTGTTCAGATAATGAAAACCCTATATCTAGCAGCACCAAAATATGAAATAGGTATAGATTAAAACAGAAAATACCCTAATGCAGTCAATGAGCTCAAGATATCATATCCATCACCAAGAGACTAAGGATTTAGCCTTTCATGACTCCTACTGTGCTACAATTGTTGTCTAGATATGATGCTATAAAGAAAGCAGAAAAAGGTGATGGGTTAACAGTGTAGAGATATGAGATTTTGTGGAAAGGTATAGAACAATGGAAGATGAGTATGTAGGTTGGGGAGAAGGAGTAGAGAGGATTCGAGTACTACTTCTTAGCCTAATCAAGTCAAAAACTAGCCTCCCTGACATTTGTAGCTTCAACTTCCTTTTATTCCCGTATGACCTAATCTAAAATGCGCAACTTCAGTGATTGTCTATTTTAGTCATGACCAGATCCATGTTTTGATCGTGACCTATAAACACAGATAAACTTCCTTGAAGAAATGAGGTCACGACTTGTGGACACTTTAGTTGAGACTAAAAAGCACAGAGGTGTGATCTTATTTTCTCTGTCTTGTGATTTCTTTTCTACTCACATTAGTCCTTAGTTATCCCTCAAAATACCTACAACTAAAAACCAGAGCTCATTGTAAAAGTTTAAATTAGTAGAGAATAATATTTATACAGTTTGGAAAGGTTAATTTACCATTTTACCCATTAATTAGCACATTGCCAAGCACAATCATGTATTACCACAAAAGCACAAATATATGCATAAAATGAATGGTAAAGTTGTAATAAGACCCTAAAAATGTTATAGAAACCATATACAATTTGTGTTCTATCATTCCTCTATGATGGAATTCCTCTATTTAGGAAACACAAACTCTCCTTCTATTCATCATTACATATTTTCCCTTAGATCGTATGCTAGGTAGGTCTCAAACAAGCCTTGGTCTAGCTTCTACTTCTTTCATTTAGAAAAATACTATCCTAATAAAGTTTTTTGTAATGTAGATATATTCCATATTATTGCACAGATGATCTATTTATAAACATTCCTTAAATTGATTATTCATATGTTAGTGTATTACACTAGCTGGTTTAAGTGCATCTTGTACCAATCCTCTAGCTGATAAACTTCAGCGAGGTTAGTGCTTTCATTTTCAACATCTTTGTAGCATATGGTTGCTACCTCTAGGTACATTGAATGATTATAATTCCTTCCTATATACTAGTACCATTTTCTTAGGCCTTAGCAATTCTCTAAGCAACAATCTATCCATCCTTTTAGGTGTGGCTTAGGCCTTATTCTATACTTTACTAAATTTACATTAGAAGTCTTCAGGTTTTTCTCACTCTTTCAGTTACTCTCATCGTTTCTAACAATTATAATTAGTACAGAGTGAGGACTTATGCCACTGTTATTTTCTTTACTTTATAGCTAAGTAAGAGCACATACTTTAACATGTATAATACCTAGCCAATATGTTTCAAGACTACATACCTTCTTATAAATGCAAAGCTCTAACATTTGAGCTCAAGCACTCATTTCCTTAATATGCACAACTTTAACACTAGGAGCTTATGCAACTCTATCTTATGGAGCTTACACTGCTTGAACATTTGGAGCTTTAGCATATTTTACAAGCATAACATAATGCCTAGCATTTCAAGCAAGGAGTAAAAGCTCTTATATGTTATTTCATATATGGCAAAACATTCAAATATCTTATCCCTACCAAAAAGGATCCTCTCTATCTATCTATAAAGTCAGCTGTAAAATTATCTTCCTTTTTCAGAAAATTAGAGGAAGATGACTTATACCAATCTATTATTTCTTACATACTTAATACCTTATTAAGCTCTGTCTCTAAGATTATTTCTTGGCCAATCATACTTTTATTGGGTAAAGTCAACTCTGCTTGCATTATCTCGACTGTATTATCTTTGTTCTTAATGGATGACATATTCTTCTATAAAAGCAATGACAACTCCATCTTAACTACATCCCCTTTTTACACAGATAGGGTATCTTGCTCTATTTGGAGTAACATCAACTCTAATTTGGAGGACTAGTTCCCAATTCTTAAGAAAAACTAGGTGGCCAGAACTTTCATACATCATATCCCTTACTCAAGAGTTTTTCAATCTAACCCCAAAAATGAGTAGCTATTAACATCATCAGGAATATACTTGTCTCTCGTCGTACTAGTTTCCCGTAACTATATGTCTCATTATCTATATCTTATCTTCTCTTTCTATTAATCATCGATAAATTACTGAGGCTATTTATCTTTAACTTACTATCTCCAAGATCTTGTTTATTGTCATATCCCTAATTTCCTTATTTGATATGTATGTACAATTTGTACGTAATATACATGAAATTCTCAAAGAAAAATGTGGCAATTCAAGGAAGGAAAGGGACTAAATTGAAAAGGATAGGAAGTTTAAGGACTTAAGTGAAATTTAGAAAAGTATATGGGCCAAAATAAGAAGTAGAGAAAAAAGTTAGGCCAATAAGTGTAATTTCAAAAAGTTGGAGGACCTAAATATAATTAACAAAAGTTCAAGGGGTAAAATTGTAATTATGAGGAAGTTGTGCCAGAAAAGGCCCAGAACTGCCCAAAAATGCTATAGTCCCAAATTTTATCAGTAAATAGAGAATGAAAATTAGGCCAGGAATATTTTTCAGAATTTTACTAGATAATTGATTCCAGAGAAAATTATAGGACTTTCTGGATTTTCTAATCAGATGAGATTTGGTAGTAAATTCCCATAATTAATATAGAAATTTATAAAAATAATAGAGCTCAAAAAGGAGTTCTGTAGAATTTTTAATGGAATTTACAGTAGAATTATATACCCGATAAATACTTTCATGTGAGGCTTTTAAGAATTAAGCCATAAAGGTATTAGATCCATATAGAGACCCAAAATAGTATCCAAAAGGCCTAATAAGATATTTGAATAGTCAAATGGGCTAGTTTTCAAATGAACCCAGAAAAAGTATAAAATTACAAAAATGCTCCTATGTTGTAATAACGAACAAGAGATGGATAGAGGGTATTTTTGTCATTTTATAT
The DNA here is from genome assembly GCA_037074615.1 of Leucaena leucocephala. NCBI lineage: Eukaryota > Viridiplantae > Streptophyta > Magnoliopsida > Fabales > Fabaceae > Leucaena > Leucaena leucocephala. Next base: position 16,077,450 of record CM073515.1, on the reverse strand, counting down.
AGCTAAAAAATGTCCAAGCAAGTATAAAGATGATTAGTTAGAGTCAGTATATGCCCTGATAAAGTATAAAGAGGTGTAAAATGATAATTATGCCCTTAGGGTTAATATAGCGCAAGAAAGGGCAATAAGGGTATTTTGGTCATTTCTCAAGGGATGGTTGGTAGATAAATACTCATTCTAACAATTTCAATGGTAGGAAAAACATAAAGACTGGTTTTCATGACAAAATGCATATTCTGGAATATTATAAAAATTGGGAACATAAAATAGTCCGATTTTTGTGACACTGCCTAGATCGGTACTAGACTGGACTGTAATTTTTCCTATTAGTATTTTTAATTTTCTTTGGTCAAAAAATCCCTAAATGATGTCATGGATGATGTCATTAATCAGGCTTCTACGGCAAGTTTGATGGAAGGTGGATTATGGACTATTAGATCAAAAAATAACCAAACTAATCTTGGCCTTCCATTTTCACCCAACTTTTTCTATAAATACCCCCATTTCCAGACCTGTTCGGTAGATTAGAAACCTTGGGGAACCTCTACCAAAATTTACTTTGAAGAAAGAAAGAAGCATACACCTTAGAGCAACAAGAAAGGTAACTAATTCCTTTAATCTTGGACTTTATTCTAGCAAGTTTGCTCTTGGTTTTAAGATATTTTTATGGCATTTATCCCTTGATGTTGCTGCTGGAAATGCTATTCATATGTGATGGAAATATGAGTTTTATGTTATGGATAGTTTAGACTAGCTTAAACAAGCTAGAATCAAGTGACATTGGCTTGGAAATTCAAGTATACATGTAGTTAGGGTTGAGTTCTTGGCTGCCACTATATGAATCACTATTCATGTGTTAGAATTTCATGATTTTGAAACTTCCAATGGGTTTAAAATGGAATATTATATGGGGATAAGGTAGAGAAATAAGTAGTGGAAGTATTGGGATCAAAATAAAAATTTTTGGAAACAAGAGGAGGCATTTTGGTTTTGTGTAGAAGCCAAGGAAGTAATTTGATTTTGGAAATTCTAATTCCATATTTGGATTCTAGATGAAAAATTTTATGGAAATTAACCGTGAGAATTTATTTTAGAAAGATAGAAGTATAAGACAAAATGGAAAAGGAATTGAAGTTAGTAAGAAACTAGTCTTGGAATTGTTGTGAAGTTGAGTTTTAACTTGATATTACTTTGTAATGGCTAGGTTTTGACATTTATGTAGAAAGGAGACCATCTCAAGAAGAGCTTGTCAAGGATAACCTAAGAGGTAGCGAGAATACCTAACTATAATTTCATGTTTGTTTGATTCCATACTTACTTGTTAGTTTTGATGTTTGGTTGAGCTTAAGATGATACTATAATGATGATGATGAAGTATGAATGATTGCAACTCCTTGCAACTAATGTCATGACAATATGCATGTTAGAGTTTTCCTATGTATGATTATGAAGTAGCTCCCATCTCATGATAACATATAATGCATTTAATCAATCATGCATGATATTATAGTTTGTATGACTTGCTATTGGGATTTCCATGAAATCTCATTCTTTCCATATGCATAACCATGTTATAGGTGCTGGAACCTTCCAATGAAAAAGGATAAATAGGGATGTTTGAACTTGTATAATAAGTTACGTTAACTACTTGAAACTATGGGATGATATGGTGGGATGCATATTACATTACAATATGTTTGTATTCTAAGGTAGTAACCATGTGATGGTAATTATGATGACCTACGCAACGAGTTTGGAAGTGAAATTTGGCATGAACATAGCTAAGATACAAAGATTTAATTGGACACTAAGAACACTTCAATTGGTTAAGTTTTCGATTTGTTATGATTTTTCAAAGTTGAAGATGAAATCTGGAATAGGACAAAATGAGCATCCAGAGGTAGTAAGATTGAAGCACAAATTTCACTTAGTAAATGAATGAATTTTTCTTCATAAGTTTATGAACTTAAAGAGCACATCCTTAGCTTTAAATCCATAGGTAATGTGTTTCATTGGGATGAGTAACCAAGGAGAAATGAATTTTTTGAAGATAAGACAAAGAAACTGGAACTTCTAGATTTACCAAATGAACAGTGTTTTTCAACAAATAAACTAATTTCATTCGAACAATGAAACCTCAGTTTTATATTTTTCATTCAAATTTCAATAAAATAGCTTTCATTAGAGATTAGAAATACTACATTTCCATTTTTTTAGATTTAATTATGAATTTTCACATTTAGATATGTATTCTGGATTACCAAATGAACAATACCAGTGAACAGTTCCCAAGAAGCATTTCTTTTAAAAGTTCATATTTCTAAAACAAAGGTATTTAATTGATTCAAGTTACTTCCAGTTAAGTATAACTGAGAAGGAAAAAAGGATAGGACATTTTGGTATCAAAGCAAATGATTATAGCTTAGGAAATGCCCTGAATATATTAGTTATAGACATATACATAATTGAAAATTTTCATAATTGACACTAAATTAGTTATTGTAGGACAAAGATGACTAAACATAGGACCAGATCAGAAATCACAATTAATTAAGGAGACCCTATGCCAGAGGTTTAGTTTAATTAAGTATGGTTTAAACTCGAAATATGAGTTTATGATAGAGAATGATGATAATTATTAGCTTCCTCCAGTAATACATGTACCAGATTTGGATGACTTTGAGTTAGATAGATATGATAATTCATCTATTAGGTTAAATGATATTGATACAACATCTAAGAAACATATTCCCATTTCTCCTTTATATGACCCTAACCTAAAGATAGAAGAAAGAGGTACAACATATCCTCAACCTCAACCACTACAATGTGATTAGTGTCATTCCCAGGTTATAGGTACCATATATGCTCTAGTCAGACAGTCTATCAACACAGATATACCAGGACCCAGTCAATTACCAAATTAGGCAGATATTCTAGGTCCCAGTAAACCAAAAGTAGTGATATCCCTAGAAAACCATAACAAAGATGATTTAGGTTGACTTTTAGTTAGAGAGATAGACCAAGATTATAGGATCTATCAAGATTTTATAGTCAAAGTTGATAATGCTTATTTGGCTTTTGATCCAAATACCCTTCTCTTAGGGGATTGGACAAATATCATAGATGATATTTTGCCTACCACATTGATTTGGAGAGTAGGGTTGGATAATTATTTTAATGAAGAATCATATGAAAGTATACCAGATAGGATCTTTATTATAGAAGAGTTTATTAGAAGAACTTTGAAGAAAGAATAATGTGATGTGATACTTATGAATGTACATAAGTGATGCATAATAGATATGTCTGACAATGTATTTGTATAATGTTACCAAACTTGTTTGTATACAATGTTATGAATGAAATTTAAGTTATGTTATTTATCTTATTTCCTCTTATATCTAGATAGTAAAACAAAATGGTACGAACAAGAAGAACTGTTCCATAAGAAGAACCTTGAAATCCCGTAGATATTAATCAGTTAATTTTGGAAGGCTTAGAGCAAACAAAAAATATGATAGAGGAAATTAGAGAGGATTAAGCTTAAAGTGACCAAGAAAGAGATGCTGCTATAGCAGTAGCAGTATCAGCAGTTGTAGATAATTTATGATAGCCAGAACCTGCACCAAAAACTATGCAGCATCCAGTAGACCCACCTAGGCAAGCTGAGCCAGTGGTGGATCCTATTGGTATTTAGCAGTGGATGACAAAGTTTTGTAAGTACAATCCTAGTAGAGAACTATATCAGTTGATTGGAAAAGATTTTCAAGGTACTTGATTGTCCATATGAAAGTAAGGATCATATGGCCATTTATCAGCTAGAAAAATATGCAGACTGATGGTGGAAGAACACTGAGCTATTGCTACAATAAAAAAACATTCCTTTTACATAGGAAGTGTTTCTTGAACAATTCTATAAGAAATATTATCCTTAGTCGATACATGATGAACGAGAAGCTAAATTCCTTGTACTGAGGCAATGAGAGAAAGAGCCATTTGATGAGTATCTGGTTAAGTTTATTCATCTCTCTCAGTATTCCACGTATCTCCGACAAGTGGATGATGAACGATAGATGACAAAGAGAATGATTAGAGGACTGAATGCTATATTGAAGGAAAAGATAATGCCCCAACAGTATAGTTAATTTAACAAAGTAGTGGAGGCATGCCGACTAATTGAAAATAGCCTGAATCATCAACATTATTTAAGCCAATAGGTAAAGGAATTGTTACTCCTAAAAGAACCAGTCAAAGCTGTGATATTGCTAGTGATAGTAGATATAAGAAGAGAAAAAGGCAATGGAAGAATAGAAGGCCTAATCGAGGAAACTTTTAAGGCAATATTGGTAACTGGGACTCAAGGTTCTGAGTATGTGATAAGTGTAGAAAGAATCATGGTGACAAGCCGTGTTTGATGAGATAGAATGTTTGTTATACTTATGGAAAACCTAGACATTTCTTTAAGAATTATCCTCTAGCAGGGAGTAATCAAAGGCTACGAACTCAAGGTTGAGTGTTCGCACTTACACGTGAAGATGCTCAGAAGTCACCTAAAATGATCTAAGGTACAATTTATCTTAATAATCACTCTGTAATTTCTATGCTTGATTCGGGGGTAAGTCATTCCTTTGTTTCTTATAAATGTGTTGAATGTTTAGGCCTTACAATTAGCAAGTTACATTATACCATATGTGTGACAACTCCTATAAATACTAGAGTAGTTATATCTGATGTCTGCCTAAATAGTGTTGTTCGATATGAACATTGTTGCACTACTCTAGACATAATATGTATGCCTTTCTAGCATATTGATGCCATAATTGGATTAAACTAGTTATCTTCTAATAATGTGATGCTAGATTGTAAGAACAAGACCTTAGTTATTTTTCCAAAGGCAATGAATTTGAGTTCAAAAGTAAGGTTAAATTTTATAACAGAAGCTTAGGAAGATACATGTTTGTGAAAAGGATGTCAAGGGTATAGGATTTTCTTTTTTTTTTCAAACAAAGTACAAGAGGGGATTGAAGGGATTCCAGTGGTCAAGGAATTTCCTGAATTTTTTCCAAAGGAGATTCAGGGATTACCTCTTAAATGAGAACTGGAGTTTGCAATCTATATTATACCTGGAACTGGACCGGTATCTAAGGCCCTATATTGTATGGCCTCTAATGAGATGGTAGAGTTAAAGAAGTAGATTGAGGAGCTTTTAAAGAAGTAGATTGGTCTCACCATAGGGTGCTCCAATGTTATTCATAAAGAAGAAAGATGGCAGTCTGACATTGGGTATCAATTATAGGGAGCTGAATAAGATTACTGTTAATAATAAGTACCCTCTTCCCAAAATTGACGACCTACTAGATCAGTTGGCTGGAGCAAGTTTATTCTTTAAGATTGATTTGAGATCAGGCTACCACTAACTCAGGATCAAATTAGATGATATTTCAAAGACTGCTTTTAGGACTCATTATGGCCATTTTGAATTTCTTGTGATGCCTTTTGGTCTGACGAATATGCCTACAATTTTTATGGATTACATGAACAGAATCTTTATGCCCTACTTGGATCAATTTCTTGTGGTCTTTATTGATGATATCCTAGTGTACTTTAAATCAGCTGAAGAGCATGAAAGGCACTTGAGAATTGTCCTTAGTATTCTTAAAGAAAAATAACTCTATGCTAAGCTTAGTAAATATGACTTTTGGCTTCAAGAAGTCAAATTTCTTGGCATGTCATATCCTATGAAGGTTGAACCAGTATTAAGCTGGGAGCAGCCAAGGACAGTGACAAAGATTAGAAGTTTTTTGGGCTTAGAAGGGTATTATAAAAGATTTATTAAGGATTTTTCTCGAATTACTCTACCGTGTTGACCAAGTTCACTAGAAAGAATCAACCATTCAAGTGGGATGAGAAGTGTGAGGCTAGTTTTCAAGAATTGAAACAGAAGTTAACCACTACTCCTGTGCTGATTATTCCATATCCCACCCAGATTTACGTGGTCTATACTGATGCTAGTAAGCAAGGTTAGGATGTGAGTTACTACAGCAAAGTAGAGTAGTAGCCTATGCTTCTCGACAATCAAAGCTTTATGAAGAGAATTATCCCAATCATGATTTGGACCTTACAGCGGTAGTCTATACTCTCAAGATTTAGAGGTATTATTTGTATAGAGCTACTATAGAATTGTACTGTGACCACAAGAGTATGAGGTATCTACATAATAGAAAAGAATTGAATATTAGACAATGTATATGGATAGAATAGCTGAAAGATTATGATGTCTAAATTAAATACCATCCAGGAAAGGCAAATGTTTTAGTTAATGCCTTAAGCAGGAAGATAGTGCATGTGGCAAACATGATGATTAAAGAACTGAAACTAGTAGAAGATGTTAGAGATTGGAGTTCCTTATATCAGATGCAAATCACAGAAAATCTTTATGGAGGAGTACAAGTTTGAGCTTTCATTGAGAATGAGATAAAAGAAGCTCAAAAGCATGATAAGCTTGCATCAATATTTAAGGATAAGCTAGAAATAGGGGAAATAAATAATTTTGAGATCTCTCAAGATGAGGTACTACATTTTAGGAGATGACCGTTTATCCCTAATACCATGGGATTAAGAGAGAAAATTTTAGATGAAGCACATAAAAGTCAATATACAGTATATCCAGGTATGACAAGATGTATCATGATGTTAAAAGTTTATGTTGGTGGCCTGGATTAAAGAAGGATGTTGTGGCTTATGTATCCAAATGCTTGACATGCCAAAAAATAAAAAATTGAACATCAGAACCCAGCAGGAAAGTGACAACCTCTTGATATTCCTGAGTGGAAATTGGACGGTATTGCCATGGATTTTGTTGAAGGACTACCCATGACACTAGTTAAGCGTGATGAAATATAGGGTAGTAATTAATCAATTAACAAAGTCAGCTCATTTTCTGTTCATTAATAAGAAAGATTCCTTGGAAAAGCTGGCTAGGTTGTATATAAAGGAGATTGTTAGACTACATGGTGTCCCAAGTAGTATAGTATATGATAGAGACCCTAGATTTACATATAATTTCTAGAGAGCATTACATAAAGAAATAGACACTACTCTCAGGTTTAGCATAGCTTACATCCTCAGACAGATGGTCAATCTAAGAGAACAATCCAAACACTAGAATATATGTTAAGAGCTTGTGTTTTAGATTTCAAAGGGAGTTGGGATGTCCATCTGCCACTAATAGAATTTGGGTATAACAATAGTTATTAGACTAGTATCCAGATGGCCCTATTTGAAGTACTCTATAGACATAAGTATAGATCTCCATTATACCGGTTAGAGTTGAGTGAAAGAAGAATGCTTGGTCCTGATATAGTAGATCATACTACAACATAGATTGATATGATCAGAAAAAGATTGTTGACAGCTCAAAGTAGGAAGAAAAGTTGTGATGATGTTAGAAGAACACCATTGGAGTTAGAAGAAGGGGAACCTGTGTTTCTTAAGTTGACTCCAACCATAAGAGCCAGACAATCAATCAAGGTGAAGAAGCTGTATCCCAGATATGAAGCATCTTACTTTCATATGTCTTAGGGACCATTGAGTAGCATTTAGAACCACTTACAAGACTTTGGAAGTCCATTTGCTAAATATGGAATTTTTCTCTTTCTCGAGTTACTATTCATATGGCATTCCAGATTACGCAATAAACTTTAAAAAATCATAATTAATTCTATAAAAATAAAAATGAAGTGGTTCTAAAATATAATTGAATATAACATCTTGAAATGTAAGGGAAAAATAATTTTCAAACTAAATGCTTAGCCAATTAATACATTTTATTCGTCAAAGAGTATTGTTCACTTGGTCAAAAATTCTAAAAACAGATTTTGGTCCCTTACTTTGGAAAATTATTTCTCTTTGTACAGGTATCAAAATAAGGCATTCTTGGTGTCAAAATGAAGCTTGACATGTCAACTAAATGTCTGTAAAATTTTATACATTTATTCTGTCATTTACTATTTTTCATTACATCATGACCATCACTACTTATATTGGCCATATAGCAACATTACACATAACAATTCTTCACATAACATTTATACTATCCAATCCCTAGCTTCTCTTCATGATTCATCATCCTTTCTAATCATTCATAAACCTACTAGGATTGGGATTACATAAAGGGGGTGAGATTTCTGGGAAAATCTCAGTAGCAAACAGTACTAAACAATGCTTCCATTAATGTAAATACTTGTGCTTGCTTGTGAAAGTGTTAACATTGTGTAATGTTCATGCTTCCATGTATCATATGAAATACAATTGGGCAAAGTAATCATAGAAATAGAGCTTCATACATAAGCACATATGCAACACAATTCAAGAAAGCCATAGCACAATCAAGCATAACATTCAATACATACAAGTTTAGGATAAGTTTACTATCTCACATACTTGAATCTCTTTCACTTTATCTTGCTTCTTTCTTCTCACTTCTCTTGGATATGTGGCTGCCTCTTTTTGATCATACCAATAAATTCCTAACATCGCATAATCATTTATCCATCATAATCTAACTCCCTTGAGCATTAAACTCACTTTATCTAACATAACTTCTTCTTGAACATTAAGCTCACTTAACTACCTTAATTTTCCTTAATCATAACTAATGGACTTTGCCTTTGAATCAATTGATGTATTGACTTTACCCCACATACTTTCACCTTTTGAATCCATTTATGAGCTTAGAATTATGAAATTCTAGCTCCTTCATGGCCTGCTGTATAGAACCGAAAAGATACCCTTAATTCTTTCAAAAATTATCATTTTGATTCTAATGCTTCCCATAATTGTTTCTCTACTTTATCCCACACAAATTTTCATTTTAAAACCATTGGAAGCATCAAGATCATAAAATTTCAATCACTGTTCATGCGAGTGAACAGTAATATAGGAGAATTTCAAAAACTACAATCTTGGAATTTAAATGCTTTCAAGGTTCAAAACCTATCCAATCCTATACAACATCACCATATAAATTCAATGGAAGCATTAAATCATAGAAATTCCATTTCCTTCCATCATGAATAGTGCAAACCAAACTGGTTCAATAATGGTAAAGTCAAGAAGATCAATTTGATTCAACCACCATCACTTAACTAGCTTGTTTAAGCTTCAATCATATATCTCTAACTTTAATTTCTTCTTTTTCCTTTCATCTAAGGTTTTTGGAGAGCACAACATCTTAGAGAAAACTCAACTTTCCTCCATGAAAACCCTAAGTTCAAGCTCCCAAATCAAAAGAAAACAAGTTAGGATAGATTGCTTACCTTTAATCTCTAGCTTGCTTGAACTTTGGTACCTTGAATCTTTTGTCTTGGCTTTAGTTTCATTTTACAAGAGTTTCCCCAAGGGTTCTTGATCTCATAGTTTGGAGGTTGAAATGAGGGGGTATTTATAGAAAAATCTCATAGAAAATCAATGGCCAAGATTACTTTGTATACTATTTGATCTAAAGACTGACATTTAATCTTAGATTGAAATTTTTTAAAAAGAGAATTATGACATCATCAAGGGACACTTCATAGGGCTAGGTGCTCCATTCCATGGGGGAGAAGCTTCTGGAAAAAATTAGTCCAATCTAGTACTGGCTCAGTTCGATTTCCTAAAAACTATACTGTTTTATAAATCTAATATTTCTAAAATTCCATAATATGCTTTCTGACCTTAAATCTAGTGTCTGGATTCTTCCTACCATTGACATTCTTGGACTAGGTCAAAACTTAATTACAAATCCCTTGAAAAATGACTGAAATGCCCTTGGTTCACTGTCTTGCCCTATATTAACCCTAAGGGCATAATTGTCATTTTACACCTCTTTACTTATTATCAAAGCATATACTGTGTCATATCCTAATTTTTCCCTATCTGTATAGTACTGATAGTGGAAAGAGGTTTAGAAAGGATTATGACGAACATCAGAAGAAATAATAAAGGTTAGATAATTCTTTAAGGAAGGGAAGGACTAAAATGAAAAGTAAAAAATGTTAAAGGCAAAAAGTGAATGTAGAAACAAGATTTGGGCCAAAAGTGGTAATTTTCAAAAGTTAAGGGATTTAAACGTAATTAAGTAAAAAGTTCAAAGGCAAAATTGTAATTATAGAAAGATCAGCCCGGAAAGAGTTATAACTTCCCAGAAGTTTTTCAGTCCCATATTCCATCAGTAAATAGAGGAAGTTGCGCTGGTTAATCTGGCATGATACAAAAATTTTATTAGGACTCCAGACAACAGAAAAGTATCTGATAGTCTAAAAGTTATTTGAAATTTTATCATATTTCATGGATTTCAGATGTAAGTGGGCAAATTACAGGAAAATGTGCCCTATAGTGTCAGATGTCCTAGATCTAACAGAACTGCCGAAGAAGTTCTGTATAAAAAGTTATTCACATAATGAATTTTGACGGGAGTTTGATAACACCCGTGATCAGATAATGGAATTTATCAGTATGTAAGTCTGGATAGAATGAGATCATATGACCTCATATATAGGCCCATGATGACGCCAAGAAGGTCCTAGAACCTAGGGTACCAGTCCATCAGTAGAAGGGGCCAATGTCCAGAAAAAGTATGAAATTACAAAAATGCCCATATATGCCCAGATTGTACCAGAGATGGATAAAGGGCATTTTGGTCACCTGGGATAGCCTAAAAAAATGGGACATGGTATAAATATGATTAGTTGAGCCCAAATACACCCTGAGGCAGTATAAAGAGGTGTAAAATGACGATTATGCCCTTAGGGTCAATATAGTGTAAGAAAGAACACCAAGGGTATTTTGGTCATTTTACAAGGAATAGATGATCGATAAATACTTAGTATAACCATGCCAAGGGTATGAGAATCCTAGACATTGATTTCTAGGACAAAACACATATCATGGAATATTATAGAAAAATTCATAATAGAAAACAGTCTGGTTGTTATGAAACTGCTCCGATCGATACCAGATTGGACTGGAATTTTTCCAGAAGCTTCCTTACACTATGAGCACGCCACCTAGACCTCTTAGGTGTCCCATGAGCTGTCCCACATGATATCATAATTATTCTTTTATGAAAATGTAAAATCCAAGATTAAATGTGAGCCTTTAGATCAAATAGTAACCAAATCAATATTGGCCATTGATTTTTGTTGGATTTTGGCTATAAATACCCCCTCATTCTGCCCAAAACCGTGGCCTTGTGATATCTTGGGGAAACTCTTGCAAAATGAAAACTCAAGCCAAGACAAAGAAGATTCAAGGTTCCAAAGTTCAAGCAAGCTAGAGATTAAAGGTAAGCAATATATCATAGCTTATTTTCCTTTGATTTGGGAGCTTGAACTTAGGGTTTTTGTCAGAGAAAAGTTGAGTTTTCTCTAAGGGGTTGTGCTGCCCAACAAACTTAGATGAAAGGGGAAAGAAGAAATTAAAGTTAGAAACATATGATTGAAGCTTAAACAAGCTAATTAAGAGATTGGTTGTTGAATCAAGTTGATATTTTTGACTTTGCCTTAATGGAACCTGTTCGGTCTGCACTGTTCATGAGGGAAGGAAATTGAATTTCAATGATTTAATGCTTCCATTGAATTTAGATGATGATTTTGTGTAGGATTGGAAAGGTTTTGAACCTTGAAGCAATGAAATCCTAAGATTTTAGTTTTTGTAATCCTTCTCTGTTACTGTTCACTCGCATGAACAGTGATTGAATTTCATGATTTTGATATTTTAGATGGTTTTAAAATGGAAAGTTGTGTGGGATAAAGTAGAGAAACAAGTATGGAAAATATTGGAATCAAAATGAGAATTTTTGAAAGAATTAAGTGCAGTTTGGTTCTGTACAGCATGTGATGAAGGAGCTGGAATTTCATTATTCTAAGCTCATAAATGGATTCAAAAGATGAAATTGTATAGGGTAAAGTCAAGGTATCAATTGATTCAATGACCAAGTCCATTGGTTAAGATTAAGGAAAGTTAATGAGATTAATGTTCAAGAAGAAGTTATGTTAGTTAAAGTGAGTTTAATGCTCAAGGAAGTTAGATTGTAATTGATAAATGATTATGTGATGTTAGGAATTGATTGGTATGCTCCAAGAGAGGCAGCCACATGTTCAAGGAAAGTGAGAAGAAAGAAGCAAGTTAAGGTGAAAGAAAGTCAAGTGTTCAAGGTAGTAAACTAATCCTAAACTTGTATGCATTGGATGTTATGCTTGATTGTGCTATGACTTGATTGAATTGTGTTTCCTATGTGCTTATGTATGAAGCTCTATTTATATGTTTACTTTTTCCAATTGTATTTCATCTGTAACATAGAAGCATGCACATGACACAATAGTAACACTTTCACAAGCAAGCACAAGTATTTACATTAATGCATGCATTGTTTAGTACCGTTTGCTACTAAGATTTCCCCCAAAATCTCATCCCTTTCCATGTAATCACAATCCCACAGGTTTATGAATGATGAAAGAGGATGATGAAGCATGAAGAAAAGCTAGGGATTAGATAGTATATATATTATGTGAATGTGTAATGTTGCTGTATAACCAATATAAGCAGTGATGGTCATGATGTAATAAAAAAATAGTAAATGATAGAATAAATATATGAAACTTTATAGACATTTAGATGACATGCCAAGCTTCTTTTTGACACCAAGAATGCTTTATTTGGATGTCTGTACAAAGAGAACTGATTTTCCAAAATAAGGGACCAGAATCTGTTTTCAGGATTTTTGACCAAATGAACAGTAAATTTGTCGAATAAACTGTATTAATTGGCTAACCAATTTGTCTGGAAATTATTTTTCCCTTAAGGTTCAAGATGTTATCTTCACGTAGATTTTTGAACTACTTCATTTCGAGTTTTCTATAATTAGTTATGATTTTTTGAAGTTTATTGCGTAATTTGGAATACCATATGAATAGTAATCCGAGAAAGAGTAAAATTCCAGATTTAGCTAATGAACTTCCAAGGTCTTGTAAGTGGTTCTAAATGCTACTGATTGGTCCCTAATACGCATGAAAGTAAGGATGTTACATACTGACACTGACTAATCACTCCTATACTTGCCTAGATGTTTTTAGCTTGTCCAAATGACCAAAATGCCCTTCGTCCAACTTTGCCTCAATGACACAACACAGTGGCATACCTTTAATGTGGCATTTTCATAATTTTGCATTTTTCCTAGTATTTATTAGCCTTGGCCCATATACTTACCTAAAAACATCATTGGACCTATAAGGCACCATTCTGGGCCCTCTGTATGATCCACTGCCTTCATGGGTTCAATTCCTGAGAAATTCCGCCAAAACATATTTATCTGGTATTTTAATCCACTGTAAATTCTATAATAAATTATACATAACTCTTTTTTGAGCTCTGTTAGTTTTCAAAATTCTTATATTAATTATAAGAATTTATTGCCAAATTTAATCTGATTTTGAGGTCCAAAAAATACTGCAATCATTTTTACTGATTTCAAGAATTTATATCAATTAATCGGGACCTCAAATCAAAATTCTGGTTTGCGTTAAACTAATTAGAATAATTTTGTCTATCTAGTGGTAAAATATGGGACTAATCTGATTCTGGGCATTTTTGGGCCTTTTTCGGTTCAACTTTCTCATAATTACATTTTTGTCCTTAAACTTTTGAAAATTATATTTAGGTCCTTAAAATTTTAATAATTACCACTTTTGACCCAACATTTGTTTCTACTTTCATTTCTGGCCTTCAACCTTTTCTGCTTTTCATTTTAGTCCCTCTCTTCCTTCAAGACTCATCTAGCCTTTCATCATTTCTTTTGATCATCGTCAGAATCCTTTGTAAACTCTTTCCACTATCAGTATTATACAGATAGAAAAAAATTAGGATATGACATTTCTAGACCCTTAAAATAAATTTTGTCCTCAAAATTTGCTCAGCGCCTTAGTCAACAATCTTGAATAGATATTCTTTTCTCACTTCATGATTAAGGATTGGGGTATCTACCTCTTATCTTCTATCTTGATATCTTTAGTGGAGTACTTTCCATATCCGTAGATCTTCATATCTTTACTATGATTATTCTTTTGTTCTAAATCAACTCATTACTTCATTCTATTACTTACTTACTTGCTATGCATCTATCTGCATATGGACTTCTCACCATACTAGACTTGTGAGTAGTGTCCATTTCTTTCATATCAAAGACTCTTGAATACTGCTATATTATGGAGTTTCTGGTAACTACTCATCATACTTTTTAGTGTAATCACTTATTACTCATATGAGTATCTAGCAAAATTCTCTGAATATTCGCAAAACATTATCTCTTATTTTTGTACCATCATACTTCTTATCATCTTTAATAACTCATCATAATACAGAGAGAGGATTTATGTCATTATTCTTTCTTTCTTTATATTGCTACTAGATAGGAGCATATAGGAGCACATACTGGAACATGCATAATACCTGACCAACATATCGCAGGACTACATACCTACCCATGAATGCAAAGCTTTAACATCAGAGCTCAAACATTCCTTTCCTTAATATACACAGCTCTAACACTCAGAGCGTGCACAGTTCTAACACTCAGAGCTTGCACTGCTCTAACATTTGGATCTTTAGCATATTTTACAAACACAACATAATGCCTGGCATTTCATGCAAGGAGTGAAAGCTCTCACTTGCTATTTCATGTGTAACTTAACATTCAAACATCTTATCCCTTTCAGAAAGGGAGCCTCTCTATCTGTTTATAAAGCTAGCTATAAAGCCACTTCATATTATACTTCTCAATACATATTTCTCATTATGTATCATATTACATATCTCTCACAACGTATCTCATTATGGACTTTCATAGCGTATCTCATTACGTATCTTTCATACTGTATCATTGCATATCTGGTCAAATTTGGCTACATCATGGTCTATCTTACATTGTCATAATGTATTTTGAGACACAATATGTCAAACATTCTCTTTAATTGAGAACTTTGCTAGCTTTTGAGGAAATTATTCTAAATATTTCCTTTCAAATCTATTTCATTTGGATTTGACATAAGGGTTCTAATCTCTTATCATTCATAACCCTTTCTAGATTTTCATAGCTCTTGCTATCATTTTACATAATTCTGTGCGTACATGCCAAACTTTTGTGGCATTTTCCCCTATTTCTATCACTTCCCAGGGGGTTACCCATCATTGGACTACTATTGCCTAAGCACGCTTAATTGAAAAGTGTAGATAAAAATCTGAAGCACTCGTGCTAATAGGCTCCAACCCTGGTACTTTACTATCTTAGACCATTCTCATATTATCTCTTTTGGGTCTATCTAGCCTTCTATTCTATTTATTCTCATCTAGAGGATATATTTGTTTCTTACTCTTATTCTCTGTAATCGCATTGTAGGGATTTCCTTATTCTCATTTGACCCCTTCTCATATCTTATGAAATATTTTCACAAATCATTGGTACTCAGGATGAACACTTTAACTTTAATCACTTAGTTCCTATTATGTGTAGGAAGATTGTGAGTTCAGTCCCTAATAGTAATAAGGCTATCTGAAATTAACATTATAGGTATTCTCTCTATTATGAGTTAACTGTCACATCCTTATTTTTAATCTCAATTATACTCCATTAGAAGTGATTAGAACCAATTACATGATTATTTGCTTTGAAAACATTCATTTCTAAACGAATTACTCTCTGGTACTGTTCATTTTTACTGTTCCTTTGGCAATTCTAGAACATGTACCCTACTTTGAAAATTCATAATTAATTGTAGAAAAATTGAAATAATGTAGTTCCAATTTCTAATGAAATATATTTCATATTTCTTTAAGGGAAAATTATGAAACTGAGGTTCTCTTGTCCACACAAAATCAGTTTATTAGTTCAAAATCACTGTTTATTTGGTAAAATCTGGAAGTTCCAGTTCCTTTACCTTAACTTCAAAAATTCATTTCTCTTTCATTTCTTATCCAAATGAACTGTGATACCTATGGAATTAAATATCTAGACGTCCTCTTTAAGATCAGCAAATTTTGTAGAAAAAATATTCATTTGATATATAAAATTATTGCGTGAACATTGCTGCCTCTCAACACTAGTTTTATCTCAAATGCAGATTTTAGTTTCAAATTTGGAAAATCATAACAATTCGAATACTTACCCAAAGGAGGCGTTCTTGGTGTCCATTTAAAGCTTTGTATCTTAGATATTATCATGCCAAATTGCAGACTAAAACTCGTTGATTTAAGTGTCATAAGCATCATTAAATCACCACGGCCTTAGAACAAGGTTATAGAAACATACACCATGCATACTAGCATATCATCCCATAGTGTCATGTAAGTCATGTAACTTATTATACAAACTTAATCATATACATTTACTCTCTACCCTTGAGAGGATCCAGCACCTAAAATATTGTTATGCATGTGGAAGGAATGAGATTTCATACAAATCCCAATAGTAATTTACACAAACTATAATATCATGCATGAATAATTGGATGCTTAACATGTTATCATGAGATGGGAGCTACTTCATAATAGTACATAAGAAAACTCTAACATGCATATTGTCATGACATAACTTGCTAGGAGTTGCAATCATTCATACTTCATCATAACATGATGACATAAGCTCAAGCTCAACCAAATACCATAATCAACAAGTAAGCAAACATGAGTTCTAGTTAGGTATCCTTGCTTCCTCTTAGCTATCTTGGTCAAGACCTTCTTGAAGTGCTTTCCTTCCTGCACAAATTTCAAAACCTAGCCATTACAAAATAATATCAAGTTACAACTCAACTTGAAACAAAATCCAAGACTAGGTTTTCACTAACTCCCTTACTTTCTCTACTTTATGTTTCCTACTTCCATCTTTCCAAAATAAATTCTCATGGTTCATTTCCACAAAATTTTTCATGTAGAATCCAAATATGAAATCAGAATTTCCAAAATAAAAACATACCAATTGCTACAGTACCAAGCCGAAATGCATGCTCTTGTTCTTCAAAAATTCACATTTTGATTCCAATGCTTCCAATACTTGTTCTCCTACTTTATCCCCACACAATTTCCCATTTTAAACTCATTGGAAGTATTAAAATCATGAAATTCCATCATATGAACAGTGTCACACACAGTTCCAGCAAGAACACAAAACCCTAAATCCAAACATACTTGAATTCCCAAGCTTATACCACTTGATTTTAGCTTGTTTAAGCTTATCTAAACTATCCATAACATAAAACTCATATTTTAACCACATATGAGCAGCACTTCCAGAAGCATCCATAAGGGAAATATAGCATGAAAACCCCTTAAAACTATGAGCTAACTTACTTGATTGTTGCTTCACTTTATGTGCTTCTTTCTTAGTTGAATGGAAATTTTGCAAGAGTTTTCCTATGGTTCACCATGCATACTGAAATGATCTGAATAGGGGGTATTTATAGAGAAATTTGGGTTGAAATGGATGACCAAGATTAATTTGGTCACTATCTGATCTAAGGGCTCACATTTAATCTTAGATTTAACTTTTTCTAAAAGGAATAATTACGACATCATGTGGGAAAGCTCATGGGACACATAATAGGGTTAGGTGGCATACTACCCATGTAAGGAAGCTTCTAAAAAAATTCTAGTCCAATCTAGTACCGATCGGTGCAGTTTCACAACAACCGGACTGTGTTCTGTTTCTAATTCTTTTATAATATACCAGTATATGTATTCTATCCTAGAAATTAATGTCTTGGCTTCTCATATTATTGATATTGTTATACTAAGTATTTATCTACCATCCATCCCTTGGAAAATGACCAAAATACCCTTAGTGTCCTTTCTTGCACTATATTAACCCTAAGGGCATAATTGTCATTTCACCCCTCTTTTCACTCCCACAAGGCATATATTGGCTCTATATAATCATATTTATACTATGTCCCACATTTTTGGCTCGTCCAGAATGACCAAAATGACCTCCATCCATCACTGGCACAGTATAGGCATCTAGGGCCATTTTCATAATTTCGCACTTTTCCTGACTACTCTAGTCTCTAGACCACATAACTGTCCAGTCACTTTAATGGGCTCATGATGGCGCCATTTGGGCCTAGGTATAGGCTTATTGCCTTTATTGCCTTTATGGCCTAATTCACACTACAGCTCTCCCGATCCTATTTATTGAGTATTTTATTTCACTGTAAAATCCTGTATGGCTTGTACAAGATTTTTTTTCTGACTCTGTCAATTTTATAAATTCTTATATTAAATATATGGATTACTTGTAAGGTCTCATCTGATTTTGAGATCTGAAAAATACTATAATAATTTCTTCTGACTTCAGAAATTTATATCAATTAATCGGGACCTCAAATCAAAATTCTGTGTTGCGTTAAACTGACCGAAATATTTTTGTCCATCTACTGGTAAAATTTGGGTCTGATATGATTCTAGGCATTTTTGGTCTATTTTGGCTCAACTTTTCCATTTACATTTAGGTCCCTTAACTTTTGAATAATGGCACTTTAGTCCCTGAACTTTTCATTAATTGCATTTAGGTCCCTCCTTTTCCTTCTACTTTCACTTTTCACCTTCAAACTTTTCAATTTTCATTTTGGTTCCTATCCTTTCTTGAGCTATTAATCCTTCCCTTTCCTTTCTCAATCTGAAACAGTTTATTCCAAGAATCTCATATCCATTGCAGATAAACAGCTATATCAGGTAAGAAAATTGGGGATATGACATTTCTCTCCCCTTAAAATAAATTTCATCCTCGAAATTTACATTACATGTACAGGGTATGTTTCTCCCATCCTTTCCTCTGCTTCCCAGGTAGCTTCATTCTCTGTTAATCCCTTCCAGACCACCTTAATTAGAGGAACCTGCTTATTTTGCAACTGCTTGACCTTTTTATCTATAATCTGTATTAGTCCAACTGCATAAGTCAGGTCATCTTGCAGAGCAATATCATCCTGCACAATCACATATGATGGATCTGGAACATACTTATTTAACTGGGAAACATGGAACACATCATGAATCTTGCTGAGATGTGGAGAAAGAGTTAATTTGTAAGCCAATGATCCTATTCTTGAGAGGATTTGAAATGGCCTAATGTATCTAATATGCAGCTTCTTCACTTTAATTAATCGCCCGGCTCCTGTCGCTGGAGTCAACTTAAGGAATACATGATCTCCTTCTTCAAACTCTAATGGCTTCCTTCTAACATCAGCATAACTCTTCAGTCTACTTTGAGCTGTTAACAGCCTCTTTTCGATCTTATCGATTTGTACTGCTGTCTGGTCTACTATATCAGGACCAAACATCCTCCTTTCACTCAACTCTACCCAGCACAATGGAGATCTATACTTTTATCCATAAAGTGCTTCAAATGGAGCCATATGAATGCTAGCCTGATAATTGTTATTATAGGCAAACTCTATTAACGATAGATGGACTTCCCAACTCCCTTTAAAATCCAAGACACAAGTTCTCAACATATCCTCAAGCATCTGGATCATTCTCTCAGATTGACCATCTGTCAGAGGATGGTAAGCTGTACTAAATCTGAGAGTAGTGTCTATTTCTTTATGTAAAGCTCGCCAAAAGTTTGATGTAAATCAAGGATCTCTATCCGATATGATACTACTGGGAATACCATATAGTCTAACAATCTTCTTTACATACAATTTTTCCAGCTTCTCAAGATAATCCTTCTTGTTGATTGCCAGGAAATTAGCCAACTTGGTTAATCGGTCAATTACTACCCATATAGCATCATGCTTAGTATAAGTCATGGGGAGTCCCTCAACAAAATCCATGGCAATACTATCCTATTTCCACTCAGGTATCTCTAGTGGTTTTAATTTTCCTGCTGGCCTCTGGTGTTCAACTTTCACCTTCTGACATGTCAAGCACTTGGACACAATCTACAACATCTTTCTTCAATCTACGTTACCAAAATAAGCTTTTAACATTATGATACATCTTGGTCATTCCTGGATGTACTGTATACTTGCCTTTATAAGCCTCATTTAGGATCTCCTTTCTCAATCCCCTTACATTGGGAATATATGGTTGCCCTCTAAATCGTAGCAACCCATCTTAGGACACATCAAAATTTTTAGTTTCCCCTATTTTCAGCTTAGTCTTGAAAATCTCAGGGAGCCTATCCTGCTCCTGAGCCTCTTTTATCTCATCCTCAATAAAAGCTTTAACTTGTGTTCCTCCAAAAGAACTTTCTGTTGTATGTATTTGATACAGAGGACTCTAATCTCGTATATCTTCTATCAGTTCTAGCTCTTTGATCATGAGACTAGCAACTTGCACCACCTTTCTGCTTAAGGCATCAGCTACTACATTAGCTTTTCTTGGATAGTATTTGATCTAGAAATCATAATCCTTCAGAAATTCCATCCATCTCCGTTGTCTCATGTTCAATTCTTTCTGATCTTGTAGGTACTTCAGGCTTTTGTGGTCACAATACAGCTCTATGGTAGCTTTGTACAAGTAATGTGTCCATATCTTGAGAGCATAAACTACCGCTGCAAGCTCCAGATCATGAGTGGGATAATTCTCTTCATGTGGCTTTAACTACCGAGAAATATAGGTTAGCACTCATCCCTGCTGCATCAACACACATCCCAACCCTACTTACTAGCATCAATGTAGACTATATAAGTTTGAGTTGGGTCTAGAATAATCAGTATAGGAGTCATGGTTAATATATGCTTTAGTTTATGAAAACTAACCTCACACTTCTTATCCCACTTAAACTGCTGATTCTTTTTGGTCAGCTTAGTTAAACAATAGAGCAATTCGAGAAAAGTCCTTAATAAATCTTCTGTAATACCCTGCTAAGCCCAAAAAACTTCTGATCTCCATCACTGTCCTTGGTTATTCCTAGTTTATCACTGCTTCAACTTTGCTAGGATCTACAACTACCCCTTCATGGGATATGACACGACTGAGAAATTTGACTTCTTGCAGCCAAAACTCACATTTACTAAGCTTAGCATAGAGTCGTTTCTCTTTAAGAGTACTAAGAATAATCCTCAAATGCTCTTCATGCTCTATTGCAGATTTGGAGTACACTAAGATATCATCAATGAAAACTACCACAAATTGATCTAGATAAGGCCTGAAGATCCTGTTCATGTAATCCATGAAAATTACAGGTGCATTCGTTAGACCAAAGGGCATCATTAAGAATTCAAAGTGTCCATAACGAGTCTTGAATGTAGTCTTTGAAATATTATCTGCTTTGATTCTGAGTTGGCGATAGCCTGATCTCAGATCAATCTTAGAGAATAAGCTTTCTCTAACCAGCTGGTCTAGCAAATTATTAATTCTGGGAAGAGGGTACTTATTCTTAACTGTATTCTTATTTAACTCCCGATAGTCAATGCACAATCTGAGACTGCCATCCTTCTTCTTGATAAATAACACTAAAGCACCCCACGGAGAAATACTGGGTTTGATGAAACCCTTCTCTAATAGCTCCTCTATTTGCTTCTTTAGCTCAATCATCTTATTAGGAGCCATACAGTGTGGGGCTTTAGATACTGGTCTAACTCCAGCTACAATGTTAATAGCGAACTCCACTTCTCGTTCCGGAGGCAATCCTTGAATCTCTTTTGAAAAGACTTCAGGAAATTCTTTGACCACTGGAATCGCTTTAATTCCTTCTTCCACTTCTGCTTGGACAGAAAAGAAGACCATATATCCCTGGCATCCTTTCTGTAGACATCTATTTGCCTAAGCCTCTGTCAGGAAATTCAATTTCACTTCAGGATTTATATTTGGGACTTGTGGACAAAGGACTAGAGTTTTGTTCTTATAATCTAACATTAAATTGTTGGCAAATAACCAATTCAATCCAATTATGACATCAATTTCATGAAATGGCATGCATATTAAGTCAAGAGTAGTGCAACAATATTCATACCAAATAACACTATTTATGCAGACATCTGATGTAACTACTTTAGCATTTATAGGGGTTGTAACATATATAGCATAATGCAGCTTGCTAATTGTAAGGCCCAACCATTTACCACATTCATAAGAAATAAAGGAATGACTTGCACCCAAATCAAACATAGCAATCACAGCATGATTATTAAGATAGATGAAACCTTGGATCATCTGGGGTGACCTTTGCGCCTCTTCCCTTGTCATTGCAAACACTAGCCCTGGAGTGCGAGACCTTTGATCATTAGCTGCCTGGGGACAATTTCTAGAAAAATGTCCAGGCTTTTCACATGTGTAATAGACGTTCTGCCCCATCAAGCACAGTCTGTCTCCATAGTTCTTCCCGCATTTGTCGCATACTCTATACCTCTAGTCTCTATTATTTGTGTTACCCCTGTAGTTTCCTCTGTTAGGCTTTCGATTCTGCTGCCACTACCTTTTCCTTTTCTTGTTATAGCCACTGCTACCGGCTGTATTTCTGTTCTGGTTAGTTCTCTCAGGAGCAGTAATCTCTCTGCTCACCAATCTCATCAGTATCCGGTTATTTAGGCTATTCTCAATAATTCTGCAAGCCTCTACTACTTTATTGAACTGATGGTACTATTGAGGGTTCATCTTATCTTTTAAGGTAGCATTCAATCCCCTGATCATCCTCTCTGTCATTTACTGCTCATAATCCACCTGTCGCAAGTAAGTGGAATATTGATAAAGATGGATGAACTTTGCCAAATATTCGTCAAAAGATTCTTTTTCCCCTTGCCTCAGCATAAGGAATTCTGCTTCTTTTTTATTCCACACTGACTGGGGAAAGTATTTCTCGTAAAATTGCTCAAGGAATACTTCCCACGTAATAGGAATGTGCCTTGCTTGATATACTAGCTCTGTATTCTTCCACCATCTATCGGTATCTCTCTCTAATTGGTAGATTGCCATATGCGATTTACTCTCAGATGGATAACCCAGTACCTTAAAGATCTTCTCCAGTATGATGATCTAATCCTCCACTTTCTGTACATCGAATGTTCCCTCAAACATCAGAGGACTATGCTTACAGAACTTAGCCATCCACTGTTGAATACTAGCAGGATCTACTATTTGTCCTGTCTTCTCGGCAGTTCTATTGTCTGTTAAACTATCTCTAGTTTTGTGTCAGTCATACCTGCATACTCTGGTTGTTTGAGGTTTTCACTACTTTAGCTACAGCTACTGCTATAGCAGCATCCCTTTCCTGCTTGCTCCTTGCTTGAGCAGCTCTTAGTTCCTCAATCAGCTTTTGTTGCTGTTCTAGTCATTCTAGAATCAACTGGTTAATGTCTCCAGCGTTTTGGGGTTCACCCGAAGAACTAGCTCTTCTTGTTCTTACCATTTTGTTCTACTATTGTAATAGGAAAGGAATATCATAACTAACGTAATTCATATTTCATTCAAAACATAGCGTACAACAGGTTTAATAGTATTACATAAACTTCTCATAACATACATACACAATATCATCACTAGTCATGAGTATATAGATTACACCAATATTCATACATCCAACCATTACATTATGTTTTCTCATAGTGGATCCTAATAAATTCCCCTACTATGTAGATCTAATCATGGATATCCTCAAAGCATTCCTCTTCAAAGTACTGATCTAAACCTTCTCTCCATGTTGCTGTAAGAGGCAAAATATCATCCATAAGGTTAACCCAAGCTTCTAGAGTAAGGGTATCTGGATCATATGCTCGATAGGCCTCTCTTACTCTTGCTATGAAATCTTTGTAAACTCTATAGTCTTGATCCATATCTCTAATCAACATCCTTCCTATCTCATATAGCTGCTTCGCAAGTTCCACAACTTTCCTAAAATGTTCTTCATCCATATCCTCCCATAGGGCTAACTTAATTATCTAATGGTTACCTAGATATATCTGTACCATTAACTTCTTGGTTCCACTTGGACCTAGAATATCTGTAGGGTCTAGCCTCTAACTAGGTCCAGGTATATCAGGTACATGACTAGGTTTGGGCACATTAGCTGTATGGCTGGGTCCGAGTAGATTAACTGGTTTAAGCACTAAACCGGTCCAGGAACATATACTTTATCCGCCTACCTAGGCCCAGAGTCTGTAGCACCCCCAACATAAGAGTAACCCACATCAGATTGTTCCTCTTGAGGGTCTATCCTCTCTCTATTGTCATATCCTAAATTTTCCTTATCTGTATAGTACTGATAGTGGAAAGAGGCTTAGAAAGGATTATGACGAAGATCAGACGAAATAATAAAGGTTAAATGAGCCTTGAAGGAAGAGAAGGACCTAAATGCAAATTGGAAAAGGATAAAGGCCAAAAGTTAAAGTAGAAATAAATATTGGGCAAAAAGTGGTAATTTCTAAAAGTTTAGAGACCTAAATGTAAATATGCAAAAAGTTAGGGACACAAATGTAATTAAGAGAAAAGTTCAAGGGCAAAACTATAATTATAGAAAGATCAGCCCGAAAAGGGTTATAACTGCCTGGAAAATTATAAGTGAGGGAATTACAGGAAAGTGTGCCCTACAGAAATTTTATTAGGGCTCCAGACAGCAGAAAATTATCTGATAGTCTAAAAGTTATCTGAATTTTTATCAAATTCCATGGACATCAGATATAAGTGAGGGAATTACAGGAAAGTGTGCCCTATAGTGTCAGATGTTATGAATCTGACAGAACCTAGGAAGAAGTCCTGTATAAAAAGTTATCCCTATAACAGTGAATTTTGACGGGAGTTTGATAACACCCGTGATCCAATAATGAAACTTATCGGTATGTGAACCTGGATAGAATGAGATCATATGACCTCATATATAGGCCCATGATGACGCCAAGAAGGGCCCAAACCCCAGAGTACCAGTCCATCGGTAGAAGGGGCTAGTGTCCAGAAAAAGTGCGAAATTATGAAAATGCCCCTGGATGCCCAGATTGTACAAGAGATGGATGAAGGGCATTTTGGTCACCTGGGATAGGCTAAAAACGTGGCACATGGTATAAATATGATTATTTGAGCCCATATAGACCCTGAGGCAGTATAAAGAGGGGTAAAATGACGATTATGCCCTTAGGGTCAATATAATGTAAGAAAGGACACTAAGGGCATTTTGGTCATTTCCCAAGGAATGGATGGCAGATAAATACTCAGTATAACCATGTCAAGGGTATGAGAAGCCTAGACATTGATTTCCAAGATAGAATACATATCCTGGTATATTATAGAAAAATTCAGAACAGAAAATAGTCCGGTTGTTGTGAAACTGCTCCGATCGGTACCGGATTGGACTGGAATTTTTCCAGAAGCTTCCTGGAATGGTGAGCATGCCACATAACCCCTTGAGGTGTCCCTTGAGCTGGCCCACATGATGTCATAATTATTCTTTTATGAAAAAGTAAAATCCAATATTAAATGTGAGCCTTTAGATCAAATAGTAACCAAATCAATCTTGGCCATTGATTTTTCTTGGATTTTGGCTATAAATACCCCTCCATTCTGCAGCAAACCGTGGCTTCATGGACCCTTGGGGAAACTCTTGCAAAATGAAAACTCAAGCCAAGACAAAGAAGATTCAAGGTTCCAAAGTTCAAACAAGCTAGAGATTAAAGGTAAGCAATCTCTCCTAGCTTATTTTCCTTTAATTTGGGAGCTTGAACTTAGGGTTTTCATGGGAGAAAAGTTGAGTTTTCTCTAAGGGGTGGTGCTGCCCAAAGACCTTAAAGGAAAGGGGAAAGAGGAAATTAAAGTTAGAACCATATGATTGAAGCTTAAACAAGCTAGTTAAGTGGTTGGTTGTTGAATCAAATTGATATTCTTAACTTTGCCATGGTGTACCCTGTTCGGTATTCACTGTTCATGAGGGAAGGAAATTGAATTTCAATGATTTAATGCTTCCATTGAGATTGTATGATGATTTTGTGTAGGATTAGAAAGGTTTTGAACCTTGGAAACATTAAAATCTCAAGGTTGTAGTCTTTGAGATTCCTTACGGTTACTATTCACTCGCATGAACAGTGATTGGAATTTCATGATTTTGATGGTTTCAATGGTTTTAAAATGAAAAGTTGTGTGGGGTAAAGTGGAGAAACAAGTATGGGAAGCATTAGAATCAGAATGAGAATTTTTGAAAGAATTGTATGCTTATGTTCAGTTCTATACAGCAGGCCATAAAGGAGCCAGAATTTGATGATTCTAAGCTCATAAATAGATTCAAAAGATGAAATTGTGTAGGGTAAAGTCAAGACATCAATTGGTTCAAGAGCCAAGTGAATTAGTGAAAATTAGAGAAAGTTATGACAATAAAGAGTGTAACAAAGTTAGTCTTGAACATGGTTGGAGTTCATGAGTCCTAATGAGTTATGTGATGAATATGAATGTGTTTAGGACCATGAAACATCCAAGAAGATGTTGGGAAGTGATGGACATAAAGGCTTCATGGTTGGAAAGCTAGGGAGCAAGGGCTAAAGGTCAAGAGAAAAGCTTAAGTGCAAGGTAGTGAACTTACCTCTTTATGTGCTTGATGTGGTATGCTTATATGTTGACATGTATATGTTATTTGAATGATATTGTGACATGATAAATGATGTTGAATGTATTGTGAATAACATGTTTCCATGGCCATGCACTTTATGTAAAAGTATATAGCATGATGGCATGTCACTAATCAAAGAAAGTTAATAAAATTACATATCATGCATTAGCATCCATCTTGCATGTTTAAGTGGTAATGTTTGCTACTGAGATTCCCTAGAATCTCACTCTCCTATAACCAACCAATTTAGGTCAAGCATGAAGAAAAGGTATGCATGGAGAAGAGCTAAAGAATGGAAGAAAGGAAGTAAAGTATTGAGATTGTAGCATATACTATAAATTTTCCATGTATGTAAATGCCATGTAAGGTGTCCATTTATGTGACGAAACTGTTGTAATACTTATGGCATATGTACATGAAGTATATGAATGTTGAGAAGCTTATTTGATGGCTTGTGCATGCTGAAACAATTATTGGAAATGAAAGAAAAGAAACTGAAATGGTAAAAACGTAGGTCCTAAAGTAGTTTTGTTGTAGCTTCATTTTGACCTAGCAAATCAAGGAATTAGTTCACAAAATTTTATGACCATGTAGCACACATCCATGGGTTTAAATTCATAGGTAAAACGTGTCATTTGGATGTGTATATCAAGAGAAATGATTTTCCAAAGTAAGGGACTATAATCTGTTTCTAGAGTTTTTGACCAAATGAACAGTAAATTTCAACAAATAAACTGTATCAATTGGCGAATCATTTGGTCTGGAAATTATTTTTTTCCTTAAATATCAAGATGTTATATTCATGTAGCTTTTTGAACCACTTCATTTCGAGTTTTCTAGAATTAATTATGATTTTTCGAAGTTTGTTGCGTAATCTGGAATACCATATGAACAGTAATCCGAGAAAGAATAAAATTCTAGATTTGGCTAATGGACTTCCAAGGTCTTGTAAGTGATTCTAAATGCTACTGAATGGTCCCTAAGACGTATAAAAGTAAGGATGTTACATCTATCATCATTATCCATTTTATTTGATCCGACTAAGGGACTAACTAACTTGCCCAATTCTGACTTACTACTAGAATCCCGGATGTTGATCCCTGGGGGTAGACTAAACTCCAGATCATGTATAAAAGTATCTATCTCTTTTGAATTCCACCCTGATCTATCAGAACTGTAGACTGTTGGTCTAGGGTCTCCCTGGTTTACTATAGTCTCTGATGTTCTAGACTCAGTCATTGGTATCCTGCAATAAATAACTTAGGGTCAATTATGCAGATCTTTACTTATGTATATGTCTATAAATAATCTAATCATAGCATTTCTTAAGCCAAAATCCTTTGCTCTGATACCAAAATGTCACATCCTTATTTTTAACCTCAACTATACTCCATTAGAAGTGATTGGAACCAATTACAAGATCATTTGCTTTGAAATCATTTATTTCCAAAAGAATTGCTCTGGGGGTACTGTTCACTTTTACTGTTCATTTGGTAATTTTAGAACATGTACCCTACTTTGAAAATTCATAATTAATTGTAGAAAAATTAAAATAATGTAGTTCCAATTTTTAATGAAATCTATTTCATATTACTTTGAGGGAAAAATATGAAACTGAGGTTCTCTTGTCCACACGAAATTAGTTTATTAGTTCAAAATCACTGTTCATTTGGTAAAATCTGGAAGTTCTAGTTTCTTTGCCTTAAATTCAAAAATTCAATTCTCTTTCATTTCTTATCCAAATAAACTGTGTTAGCAATTAAAGATCTAGACATCCTTTTTAAGCTCACCAAATTTTGTGAAAAAATTCATTCATTTGATGTATAAAATCATTGCGTGAACGTCGTTGCCTCTCAACACTAGTTTTATCTCAAATCCATATCTTAGTTTCAAATTTGGAAAATCATAACAATTTGAATACTTATCCAAATGAGGCTTTCTTAGTGTCCATTTAAATCTTTGTATCTTAGATATTATCATGCCAAATTGTAGACTAAAACTCGTTGATTTAAGTGTCATAAGCATCGTCACATCACCACGGCCTCAGAACAGAGTTATAGAAACATACACCATACATACTAGCATATCATCCCATATTGTCATGTAAGTCATATAACTTTTTATACAAACTTAATCATCAGCATTTACTCTCTTCCCTTGAGAGGATCCAGCCCCTAAAACATAGTTATGCATGTGGAAGGAATGAGATTTCATAGAAATCCCAATAGCAATTTGCACAAACTATAATATCATGCATGAATAATTGGATGCTTAACATGTTATCATGAGATGGGAGCTACATCATAATAGTACATAAGCAAACTCTAACATGCATATTTTCATGACATAACTTGCTAGGAGTTGCAATAATTCATACTTCATCATAACATGATGACATAAGCTCAAGCTCAACCAAACACCATAATTAACAAGTAAGCAAACAATTAAGCAAACATGAGTTCTAGTTAGGTATGCTTGCTACCTCTTAGCTATCTTGGTCAAGACCTTCTTGAAGTTCTTTCCTTCCTTCACAAATGTCAAAACCTAGCCATTATAACATAATATCAAGTTACAACTCAACTTGAAATCAAATCCAAGACTAGGTTTTCACTAGCTCCCTTTCTTTCTCTACTTTATGTTTCCTACTTCCATCTTTCCAAAATAAATTCTCATAGTTCATTTCCACATAATTTTTCATTTAGAATCCAAACATGAAATCAGAATTTCCAAAATCAAAACATACCAATTGCTACAGTACCAAACCGAAATGCATGCTCTTGTTTTCCAAAAATTCACATTTTGATTCCAATGCTTCCAATACTTGTTCTCCTACTTTATCCCCACACAATTTTCCATTTTAAACTCATTGGAAGCATTAAAATCATGAAATTCCATCATGTGAACAGTGTTACGCATAGTTCCAGCAAGAACACAAAACCCTAAATCTAAACATACTTGAATTCCCAAGCTTATACCACTTGATTTTAGCTTGTTTAAGCTTATCTAAACTATCCATAACATAAAAGTCATATTTTAATCACATATGAGCAGCACTTATAGCAGTAACCATAAGGGAAATATAGCATGGAAACCCCTTAAAATTATGAGCTAATATAGCATAGAAACCCCTTAAAACTATGAGCTAACTTACTAGAACAAAGCTCAAGATCAAGGGAGATGATTACCTTGATTGTTGCTTCACTTTATGTGCTTCTTTCTGGGTTGAATGGAAATTTTGCAAGAGATTTTGTCACATCCTTACCTTTAACCTCAATTATACTCCACTAGAAGTGATTGGAACCAATTACATGATCATTTGCTTTGAAAATATCCATTTCCAAAAGATTTGCTTTCGAGTACTGTTCACTATTACTGTTCATTTGGTAATTTTAGAACATGTACCCTACTTTGAAAATTCATAATTAATTGTAGAAAAATAAAAATAATTTGGTTCCAATTTCTAATGAAATATATTTCATAAATATTTGAGGGAAAAATATGAAACCGAGGTTCTCTGGTCCAAATAAAATCAGTTTATTGGTTAAAAATCACTGTTCATTTGGTAAAAATCTGGAGGTTCCAGTTTCTTGGCTTAACTTCAAAAATTCATTTCTCTTTGGTTACTTATCCAAATGAACTGTGTTACATATGGAATTAAAGCTCTAGATGTCCTATTTAAGCTCACCAAATTTCATAGAACAATTCGTTCATTTGATATATGAAATCATTGCGTGAACGTCACTGCCTCTCAGCACTCGTTTTATCTCAATTCCAGATCTTACTTCCAAATTTGGAAAATCATAACAATTCGGATACTTATCAAATTAAGGCGTTTTTGGTTTTCGTTTAAAGATATGTATATTAACTTTAATCATGCCAAGTTTCAGTCTAAAACTTGTTGATTTGAATGTCATAAACATTGTCACATCACCATGGCCTCAAAACAGGGTTACAAAAACATACACCATACACACTAACATATCATCCCATATTGTCATGTAAGTCATATAACTTGTTATACAAACTTAATCATCAACAATTACTCTCTTCCCTTGATAGGATCCAGCACCTAAAACGTAGTTATGCATGTGGAAGGAATGAGATTTCATGGAAATCCCAATAGCAAGTTACACAAACTATAATATCATGCATGAATAATTGTATGCTTAACATGTTATCATGTGATGGGAGCTACTTCATAATGGTACATAAGCAAACTCTAACATGCATATTGTCATGACATAACTTGCAAGGAGTTGCAATCATTCATACTTCATCATAACATGATGACATAAGCTCAAGCTCAACCAAACACCATAATCAACAAGCAAGCAAAACAATTAAACAAATATGAGTTATAGTTAGGTATCCTTGCTACCTCTTAGCTATCTTGGTCAAGACCTTCTTGAAGTACTTTCCTTCCTTCACAAATGTCAAAACCTAGCCATTACAACATAATATCAAGTTACAACTCAACTTGAAATCAAATCCAAGACTAGGTTTTCACTAGCTCCCTTTCTTTCTCTAATTTATATTTCCTACTTCCACCTTTCCAAAATAAATTATCATGGTTCATTTCCACATAATTTTTCATGTAGAATCCAAATATGAAATCAGAATTTCCAAAATCAAAACATACCAATTGCTACAGTGCCAAACCGAAATGCATGCTCTTGTTTTCCAAAAATTCTCATTTTGATTCCAATGCTTCCAATACTTGTTCTCCTACTTTATCTCCACACAATTTTCCATTTTACACTCATTGGAAGCATCAAAATCATGAAATTCCATCATATGAACAGTACCACGTACAGTACCAGCAAGAACACAAAACCCTAAATCCAAACATACTTGAATTCACAAGCTTATACCACTTGATTCTAGCTTGTTTAAGCTTGTCTAAACTATCCATAACATAAAACTCATATTTTAACCACATATGAGTAGCACTTCCAGCAGCAACCATAAGGGAAATATAGCATGAAAACCCCTTAAAACCATGAGCTAACTTGCTAGAACAAAGCTCAAGATCAAGGGAGATGATTACCTTGCTTGTTACTTCACTTTGGTTGCTTCTTTCTTGTTTGAATGGAAATTTTGCAAGAGTTTCCCTATGGTTCACCATGCATGCCGAAGTGTTCTGAATAGGGGGTATTTATAGAGAAATTTGGGTTGAAATGAATGGCCAAGATTGATTTGGTTACTATTTGATCTAAAGGTTCACATTTAATCTTGGATTTTACTTTTTCTAAAAAGAATAGTTATTACATCATGTGGGACAGCTCATGGGACACCTAAGAGGTTAGGTGGCGTGCTGCCCATGCAAAGAACCTTCTGGAGAAATTCCAGTCCAATCCGGTACCGATCAGTGCAGTTTCACAACAACCGGACTGCATATGTATTCTATCCTGAAAATTAATGTCTAGGCTTCTCATATCATTGAAAATGTTATACTGAGTATTTATCTGCCATCCATCCTTTGCGAAATGACTAAAATACCCTTAGTGTCCTTTCCTGCACTGTACTAACCCTAAGGGCAAAATCGTCATTTCACACCTCTTTACACTGCCTCGGGCATATATTGACTCTATATAATAATATTTATACTATGTCCCACGTTTTTTCCCTGTCCATAATGACCAAAATGACCTCCATCCATCACTGGTACAGTATGGGCATATAGGGGTATTTTTGTAATTTCATACTTTTCCTGGACTGCTCTAGTCTCTGGCCCACATAACTGTCCAATCACCTTAATGGGCTTATGATGGCACTATTTGGGCCTTATTATGGGCTTATTGCCTTTATGGCCCAATTCACGTTACAACTCTCCCGATCCTATTTATCGGGTATTTTATTTCACTGAAAAATCCGATTTGGCTTCTACAGGATTCCTTTTCCGATTCTGTCAATTTTATAAATTCATATATTAAATATATGAATTTCCTATAAAGTCTCATATGATTTTTAGATCTGAAAAATACTGTAATAATTCTTTCTGACTTCAGGAATTTATATCAATTAATCGGGACCTCAAATCAAAATTCTGTGTTGCGTTAAACTGACCGGAATATTTTTGTCTATCTACTGGTAAAATTTGGGTCTGATCTGATTCCGGGCATTTTTGGCCTGTTTTGGCTCAACTTTTCTATATTTACATTTAGGTCCCTTAACTTTTGAATAATTGCACTTTAGTCCCTGAACTTTCCATTAATTGCATTTAGGTCCCTCCTTTTATTTCTATTTCAACATTTTGTCTTCAAACTTTTGAATTTGCATTTTGGTCCCTATTCTTTCCTTAGTTATTAATCCTTCCATTTCTTTTTGCAATCTGATACAGTTTATTCCAATAATCTTATATCTATTACAGATAAACTGTCCAGGTACATCAGGTCAGAAAATTGGGGATATGACAGCTTTCCTATGGTTCACCATGCATACCTAAATTATATGAATAGGGGGTATTTATAGAGAAATTTGGGTTGAAATGGATGGCCAAGATTAATTTGGTCACTATTTGATCCAAGGGCTTACATTTAATCTTGGATTTAACTTTTTCTAAAAAGAATAATGATGACATCATGTGGGACAGATCATGGGACACCTAAGAGGGTTAGGTGGCATATTGCCCATGTAAGGAAGCTTTTGGAAAAATTCTAATTCAATCCGGTACCGATCGGTGCAATTTCACAACAACCGGACTGTGTTCTTTTTCTAATTCTTTTATAATATACTAGGATATGTATTCTATCCTAGAAATTAATTTATAGGCTTCTCATACCATTGACATTATTATACTAAGTATTTATCTTCCATCCATCCCATGGGAAATGACCAAAATACCCTTGGTGTTCTTTCTTGCACTATATTAACCTTAAGTGTATAATTGTCATTTCACCCCTCTTTAAACTATCTTAGGGCATATATTGGCTCTATATAATCATATTTATACTATGTCCAATGTTTTTGGCCTGTCCATAATGACCAACATGACCTTCATACATCACTGGCATAGTATGGGCATCTAGGGCCATTTTCGTAATTTTGCACTTTCCTGTACTGCACTGGTCTCTAGCCCACATAACTGTCTAGTCACCTTAATGGGCTCATGATTACGCTATTTGGGCCTAGGTATGTGCTTATTTCTTTTATGGCCCAATTCACACTACAGCTCTCCCGATCCTATTTATCAGGTATTTTATTTCACTGTAAAATCCTGTATGACTTCTACTGGATTCCTTTTCTAACTCTGTCAATGTTATAAATTCTTATATTAAATATATGAATTTCCTGTAAGGTCTCATCTGATTAAGAGATCTGAAAAATACTGTAATAATTCCTTCTGACTTCAAAAATTTATATTAATTAATCGAGACCTCAAATCAAAATTATATGTTGCGTTAAACTGACCAGAATATTTTTGCCTATTTACTGGTAAAATTTGGGTTTGATATGATTTTAGGCATTTTTGGCCTGTTTTGGCTAAACTTTTCCATATTTACATTTACGTCTCTCAACTTTTGAATAATTACACTTTAGTCCCTGAACTTTTCATTAATTGTATTTAGGTCCCTCCTTTTTCTTCTACTTTCACTTTTCACCTTCAAACTTTTCAATTTTTGTTTTAGTCCCTATCCTTTCCTTAGCTATTAATCCTTCCCTTTCCTTTCTCAATCTGATACAGTTTATTCCAAGAATCTCATATGCATTGCAGATAAACTATACAGCTACATCAGGTAAGAAAATTGGGGATATGACATTTCTCTCCCCTTAAAATAAATTTCATCCTCGAAATTTACATTACATGTACTAAGAAAATAGTTCAGGGTATGTTTCTCTCATCATTTCCTCTGCTTTTCAGGTAGCTTTATTCTCTGTTAATCCCTTCCATGCCACCTTAATTAGAGGAATCTGCTTATTTTGTAACTGTTTGACCTTTCTATCTATAATCTATACTGGTCCAACTTCATAAGTCAAGTCATCTTGCAGTGCAATATCAACCTGCTCAATCACATGTGATGGATCTGGAACATACTTCTTTAACTGGGAAACATGGAATACATCATGAATCTTGCCAAGACATGGAGGAAGAGCTAATTTATAAGCTACTGATCCTATTCTTGAGAGAATCTGAAATGGCCCAATGTATCTAGGATGCAGGTTCTTCACTTTAATTGATCGTCCATCTCCTGTCATTGGAGTCAACTTAAGGAATACATGATCTCCTTCTTCAACAAGTTTAATTATTTAATTGCATGTCATATGGCATGGGAGCAACATAACTTTATTATCTTGTATACTCTACCCTGTATGTACTGCGTGAGGGGAGTATTCATTTATCATAGCATACACTAACATGCATGTCATTATTTCACAACTGTGAAGAGATACAACTATTCATCATAACATATGGTAACATAAGACATATCATCATCACATAAATCTGCTCAACCATCCCCCATACTCATATTGCAATTAAATAATTAACTAGGTAAACCTTAAAGCATTATGTCCTTTTATCACCTTAACTGCCAGGTCCTGATCATCTTTTTATGAACCTGAGTTATTTACTTATTTCACTTAGGCTGCCACGTTACCCTTTTATTAGGGTATAGATTCAACCATTCTTCACCCTTTCTTACATAGGAAATAGGGGAGTCACTTTATCTTTGAACATGTGGATACCTTACTTTCTTTCCTTATCTTGTATAACATCCTCCTTTTCATATGTCTTAGAGACCAAACAGTAGCATCTGGAACCACTTCTAGGGCCATTGAAGTCAAATCATACAATCTGGAATTTTACTCCCAGTGAGTACTGTTCACTGTGTAAATTCTAGTGGAGTGACCTGACTTCAAAAAAACATAACTAATTATAGAAAAATCAAAATGGAGTGGTTCAAATTGTTACTCGAATATAACTTAATGTTATTTTAGGGAAAAATGACTCATTGACCACGTCTTGACCAGGTCAATGTTGGTCAATGCTCCAAAATCACTATTCATCCAGCATCTTATCCCTGATTCCAGCATTCTGGTCCCCACTTTGATAAATCATATCTTTATGTGTAGACATCCAAATGAGAAGTTCTATATATCAAATAGAAGATTGGAATGCCTACTATTTAATGGTAAAATATCATACATTTATTCAATCATTTACTATTTATAATTACAGCTCAAATGTCACTGCCTTCATCACGAGTTACTGTTCACAGTGACAATTTCCAGCAATTACACATACATGCATCACACATCAATCATGCTAAGCAATTAACATCTCTTCATGTATCTTTATCTCCTCCATCTTGAGAAGACCTGCTATAATTGGATTGATATGGAAGGGGTGAGATTTCTGGGGAAATCTCAGTAGCAAACAACACTAAACAATGCATGCGTTAATGTGAATACTTGTGCTTGCTTGTGAAAGTGTTAACATTGCATAATGTGCATGCTTCCATGTTACATATGAAATACAATTGGCCAAAGTAATCTTAGAAACAGAGCTTCATACATAAGCACATGTTCAACACTATTCAACAAAGCCATAGCACATCAAGCATAACATTAAATGCATACAAGTTTAGGATTAGTTTACTACTTGACATGTAGCTTTTCTGCTAGCTCTTTGCCTTTGCCCTAAGGTTCATTCTTTCCATAGGTCAGAGCCTATATATAGTATAATAATATCTTCATTATTACTCTATTAGTATAGCTCTATTTAATTCATGCATAGCTAGGGGTAATATTCTTACTCTGACATTCCTCTAACTTTCTTTCTATCTATAGCTAACTTTATTAATAGAGATATTTCTCTATTCTAACCATTAAGAGCAATCCTCTACTTTATTAGAGTAGGGACTAGATAACTTTCTTAACTCATTCCTAAGCTTTGCCCAGTCCCTCGGCTCCTCAGACTGCTCCTGGCTCCACCAGAACTCCTTCCTTTCTTTCCTTTCTTTCTTTCTTCCTCTATTTCTCTCTACCTCTCTTCTTTCTCTTCCTTTTCCTTGCTAGGCCGTGGTGTGCCTTGGAATTAGAGGGGAATGGCCTATTTATAGGTGAGAGGAGGTAGAATGAATGGTCCAGATTGATTCGCGATGAATGGCTCAGATTGCTTACTTCCTCAAGAAGCTTTGCCTGCATCATCACGATGACATCACCCTCCCTGATGACTCACCACTCATGACATCATCTAGGACACCTCAAGGGACACCTTAAGGGTATATGTGGCAAAATGTGGGGCCCTTGAGACAGCTCACCAGCTGACTTAGCCTTTCTAGAGAGTTCCAGAGTCTTTTCCCTGAATGGACGACCGAGATCGTGCCACGTGTCATCTTGCTTTTTCTCCTTTTTCTCTAATCATGCCATGTGTCCTTTGCTTTTCCTCTTTTACTATAATCATGCAATGTGGCGCATTGTGGGCCCCATTTATGTCCTCTCATGATTCCATATCACTTTACCCAGTTCTATCTTGGACCGGGTCACTTTACTTTATTGAAAAAGTACTAAAATATTATTTTAATGCCTCTTGGGCCCACATTACTCTTGGGCTACGTTTTTGGGCCTTTAAATATTATCTTGGGTTTCTAACCAAGCCCAAGCACTCTGGTGGCTCAGTTCCCAAGGAACATCCTTAGTAAATTACCAAAATGCCCTTACTACCTCTTTAGTACTTCTAGGGGCACTATTGTCTTTTCATATCTTACCAGAGTATCTTTTGACCCTGGTTAACTATCTAGATACCCTTTCTTAACTATCTAACCTTAGTCAAATGCTCATAATGCCCTTCGTCTGACTCTAACTTAATGACACAACACAGTGGCATACCTTCAGTGGTATTTTCATAATTCTTCATTTTTCTCGATCTTTATTAGCCCTGGCCTACATATTTATCTGAAAATATCATTGGGCCTATAACATGCCATTCTGGACCCTCTGTATGATCCCCTATCTTCATGGGCTCAATTCCCGAGAAATTCCCCTGAAACCTATTTATCAGGTCTTTTAATCCACTGTAAATTCTATAGTAAATTCTACATAACTCCTTTTTGAGCTCTATCAGTTTCATAAATTCTTATATTAATTATAGGAATTTACTACCACATTTCATCTGATTCTGAGGTCTAGAGCATGCCATACTAATTTTCCTTTTCTTTGGAAATTAATATAAATCTCTCGGGACCTCATATCAGAACTCTGTGTTGCATCAAACTGATCAGCATCACTTTCTCTATTTATTAAGACCTCTGCTCAATAGGGTCTGGTAGCATCCCTTTTTCAGGCTATATACTAGGTTTCAAGGCCTAAAAATTGGGATATGACATTTCTCCTCCCCTTAAAATAAATTTCGTCCTCAAAATTTCAGGGCTAAATCTCTATTCATCCTTCGATGAAGAGTTCCTTTGAGGAGAATGTCCCGTTCTTTCATACTAAACTTTCTCATATATTCCTATATTCTGGTGTTTTTGTTGACTACTCATCATGATGTTGGAAATCGTGCCCCAGGGGCCAATCATTGTCTTATGAACATTATTAATTTATGAATTTATTAATTGAGTTATCATATTATTTGCATGTTTACTATGATGATCATCCTTGGATAATTCATGATATTATCCTAAATGTCCCTGGTCGATCATCTCTGCGGGAGCACAGATGAAATAAGACCAGTATGACTTTGAAGATGTATAGAGATATAAATCAAAGTCATAAGCACATGTAAGAGTATAAGGTGTTGGACCGACCCACTATGAGAGAACTGCATGGGTAACGTCATAAGCTTCTCTCATATACAAACCATGTCAATACGCCCTTTGACCTGAGATTATCATGGATTCCTACATGACAAAACGCTCAGCTTTGACCTAGTCAAAAGTCACTTTTGACTGAGTGATCATAAAGACTATGTTCGGCCTTAGTGGTTTTTCATGCGGAGGAATGTGAATGGTCAAGATGGAATTTGTCCCTCACATTCGTAGAGAGATATTACTGGGCCCCTCGATAAGTGAGTCTGAGAAATGTATGGCCATACTGTAATGGAAAGGTAGTTCCATTTCTATAGTCAGACTACTCAGGGATCGAGAAAGTAACGGTCAGGAATAGGAGGATGACATTATCCATGCCTCATCCATGACCAAAATATCGCGTGACAGAAGGGACATGATATGGTTGTATAAAAGGTTACATCGTTTATCGATCCTCATATGATTTGGGTAGTCATTATGTCTTGCTAGAGACCGCTTGCGACTTGTGGGCTAGTATAGCAAATGGCCCACTGCCAACTTCTTATGGGCCTATAGAGTCGCACACAAAATAGCCCAACACGAGCTATGATGTCCAGATTCATTGAATCTAATACATGTCCAGATTCAATGAATGATCCAGGATATATATATGTATATTTATTTATATTTATATTCGTATATATATATAAATTCGTATATATACATTATATGTATATATGAGATTTAATTTATAAGGATAAATTAAATCTCTATCACGTTTGAAATTCGAAATTCAAATTGATAGGATATCTCATATAAGAGATATTTATAAGATTTAATTTATAAGGATAAATTAAATCTCTATCATGTTTGAAATTCGAAATTCAAATTGATAGGATATCTCATATAAGAGATATTTATAAGATTTAATTTATAAGGATAAATTAAATCTCTATCATGTTTGAAATTTGAAATTCAAATTGATAGGATATTTCATATAAGAGATATTTATAAGATTTAATTTATAAGGATAAATTAAATCTCTATCACGTTTGAAATTCGAAATTCAAATTGATAGGATATCTCAAATTTGATTTATGAGAATAAATCAAAAATAGTTCAGTCTCATCTTTATTTAAAATTAAATAAATGGGTAATTAAATCTGTGGGACGGATTTGATATTATTTATTTAATTAGTTTCTTATAAAATTATATAATATATGATATTGTATTAATTTTGGAATTAATATAAGATTAACTCTAAAATCCAATTCGGTTGACAGAAAAAAACGCATAGCATCCTATATATCTGATTTTGGGAGCTGCGTTTTGCACAGAGAAACATATAGAACATAGAAAGGCCGAAGCGGACTCTGCAAAAGGTTTGCAGATAAGAAACTACCGAAACAGAGACGGAGAGGACGAACTCTTGAGAAAGCCCTGGAGGGACAAGAGACGCTAGAACGTCGTTCGTGGTTGG
Source organism: Leucaena leucocephala (assembly GCA_037074615.1). Classification (NCBI taxonomy): domain Eukaryota; kingdom Viridiplantae; phylum Streptophyta; class Magnoliopsida; order Fabales; family Fabaceae; genus Leucaena; species Leucaena leucocephala. Next base: position 16,037,689 of record CM073515.1, on the reverse strand, counting down.
AACGCTGTTCGTGTGGATACCAGTAGAGGAAGCCTACCTGAGTCGTCGACTTCTTGTGATCAGAAAGGGAGCACGAGCCGCAGAGAGAAGCTGTGAACGTCGCGACCGAAAGCTGTGGAAGTCGCTGAGACACACTAAGGGTAATACTTCTTCCCACTTGACTTAAACACATACTGTAGATCCTGGCAAGGAATGGAAAAATTTTTAAATTAATTTTCGCTGCGTGTCTTCCAATTCCTTACACATGATTCTTAGAGCAGTCACTTATTACTCATCTGAGTATTCAGCGGAATTCTCTAAATATCTGCAAAACTTCATCTCTCATTCTCATATCATCATATGCTTTTATCATCTTTACTAACTCATCATAATACAGAGAGAGGACTTATGTCATTATTCTTTCTTTCGTTGCTCTACTGCTGAACAGGAGCACATAATAGCATATAGGAACATTTAGGAGCACATACTCTAACATGCATAATGCCCGGCTAGCATGCTGCAGGACTACATACATGCTTATGAATGCAAAGCTCTAACAGCGGAGCTTAAGCATTCCTTCTCTTAATATGCACAGCTCTAACACTCGGAGCTTGCACAACTCTAACTCTCAGAGCTTGCACAACTCTAACACTCAGAGCCTGCACTGCTCTAACATTCAGAGCTTTAGCATAACATAACATAATGCCTGGCATTTCATGCAAGGAGTGAAAGCTCTCATTTGCTCTTTCACACGTAACTCATCATTTAAACATCTTTTTCCTTTCAAAAATATAGCCTCTCAATCTGTTATAGGGCTAGTTATAAAGCCACTTCATAGTGTACTTCTTAATACATATTTCTCATATCTTTCATGTCATATCTCAGCACGTATCTTTTATGCCATATCACGGCATATCTGGCCAAATCTGACTATATTATAGTTCATCTTTCAAATCCATTTCATTTGGACTTGACATAAGGGTTCTATTCTCTTTCTGTTCATAACCCTTTCTAACTTTTCATAACTCTTTCTATCATCTTACATAACTCTGGGTACATATATGCCAACTTCTTTTGGCATTCATTCCTCGTTCATCACTTCCCAGGGGGTTACCCATCATTGGGCTACTCTTGCCTGAGCACGCTTAACTGAAATGTGCAGATATAAATCTGAAGCACAGATGCTTACAGGCTCAAACCCTGGTACTCTACTATCTTAGACCCATCTTATACTATCTCTCTTGGGTCTATCTGGACTTCTTACCTCTTTACTCGGAGGATCTATCTGTCTTTATTATTATCGTAAGGATCTCTTTATTTGACCCTTACTTATATCTTATGAGATTTGCTCATAACTCCTTGGTACTTAGGATTAATAACTTTAACTTTGATCACTCAGTTCCTGTATGTGTAAGGAGATTTTGAGTTCAGTCCCTGATAGTAATAAGGCTATCTAACATCATGGGTACTCTCTCTGTTAGGAGCTAACCAACTTGTGATGCTTTTTCACCTTAACTTTTCCTTGGTATTCGTCCTTCCAAAGACATACTGTACTTATGGCTCAATACTTTCTCTCTCTAGGCCAGATCTACTGCGATCAACCGTAAGCCTCTTCAGGATCTAACTATGACCCTCGAATTCTATTCTCTGAAAGCCATACTAGGATATAACTACAATCCTCCAAAATCTACTGCGATTCCGTTGTACTGTATTCTCATCTCTGGAAAACTTAAACCAACAGACAAAGTTACAAGGTTAATCACTTCCACATAGTTGTTAACTCAACAGATAATTCCCCTAAAATGATCACATAGGCCAATATTATCTATCAGGACTTTACTCATTTCCTCTATCACTCAGGAACTTCTCATACCATTCTTATCTTTCATAGCTTTACTATATCCTTTACTACAGAGAGCTACACATGCTCTACTATGCACATATCTATCATCATCTATTCATCTCATCAGAGGGACCTTACTCTATCTGAGTTATACTGTCCCATCTCTTGGCTTTATTCTTAAAGCAATCATTTTCTATTGCAAGAGCAATCTAGCTCTATTGCAACCATACTAACTTATGTCTTTACTACTCTTTCTTTAGAGGTGTACCATCTTTCATACATGCTTCTCTTTTCATTTCACTTTCATCACTTATATACCTTACCCTTGAAGGGCTATATCCTGAGTATCGTAATCATCTATTTATAGATTCACTATTAATCATCATCTTAATCTCATTGCCTATCATTGTCTGATCATATTGTCCAGATCCCAAACATTCATTTAGGAATAAAAAATAACTATTTATCTGACTTAGGCTACCACATTACCCTCTTACTAGGGTATAGACTCAATCCTTCATTATCCTTTCTTACATAGGGAATATGAGAGTCATTTTATCTTTAAAACTGTGGCTACCTTTCTCTTTATCAGTCTTAGTCTACTCAAGACTAGACTGTGGTTCCTCTATCTTGGGAACATCAGCGGCCCATCTTGTTTCTAACTTTAGGCCACATGCTAGAATCATTTCTAGGCAAGCCTCATTCTTTTGTTCAGGAAACACTAGCTGAACAAATTCTTTTATAATGTAGATCTACTCACATAGAGGATCTACTTCTGAACATCATCTAACCTTTCATATCTTACTTTATATTATTTGGCTTGATTATACTTTATACCAATCCTCTAGTTGATTAACTTCAACCAGGTTGGCACCTTCATTATCATTATTACTGTAACATTTAATAGTTTCCCTTGACCTAGGACTGGTCAGCTTCTATCTCTATCTATAGAGGAAAATGCTCCCCAGACGTTATCCTACTTAGTCCAGCCACATCGTGCTAAAAACACGAGACCTCAGCGGTAACAGCTGACTAAGACTAGCCATTTCCTTGAAGATCACCTTATACCGCTGTAAGTTATGGGGTACTATTCTATCTGTCTGGGTGTCACTATCTCTTGTTCAAATCATTCTCTAGGTAGTGAACACCATCCCCATATCTCATACTAGGGAGGAAACCTCTGTAGTTCACATCTCTAACTTGTTTTAAGGGGTTAGTTTATCTACTCCAGACCATCACTGAGCCAGAACCTTCTGTTCTATGCCAGAATCTTATGCTCTGATACCAAATTATAACATCCTCCTTTTAATATGTCTTAGAGACCAAACAGTAGCATCTGGAACCACTTCTAGGGCCATTGAAGTCAAATCATACAATCTGGAATTTTACTCCCAGTGAGTACTGTTCACTGTGTAAATTCCAGCGGAGTAACCTGACTTCGAAAAAATATAACTAATTATAGAAAAATCAAAATGGACTGGTTCAAATTGCTAATCGAATATAACTTAATGTTATTTCAGGAAAAAATGACTCATTGACCACGTCTTGACCAGGTTAATGTTGGTCAATGCTCCGAAATCACTGTTCATCCAGCATCTTGTCCCTGATTCCAGCATTCTGGTCCCCTCTTTGATAAATCATATCTTTATGTGTAGACATCCAAATGAGAAGTTCTATATATCAAATAGAAGATTGGAATGTCTACTATTTAATGGTAAAATATCATACATTTATTAAATCATTTACTATTTATAATTACAGCTCAAATGTCACTGCCTCCATCACGAGTTACTGTTCACAGTGACAATTTCCAGCAATTATACATACATGGATCACACATCAATCATGCTAAGCAATTAACATCTCTTCATATATCTTTATCTCCTCCATCTTGAGAAGACCTGCTATAATTAGATTGATATGGAAGGGGTGAGATTTCTGGGGAAATCTCAGTAGCAAACAACACTAAACAATGCACGCATTAATGTGAATACTTGTGCTTGCTTGTGAAAGTGTTAACATTGCATAATGTGCATGCTTCCATGTTACATATGAAATACAATTGGCCAAAGTAATCATAGAAATAGAGCTTCATACATAAGCACATGTTCAACACAATTCAACAAAGCCATAGCACATCAAGCATAACATTCAATGCATACAAGTTTAGGATTAGTTCACTACCTGACATGTAGCTTTTCTTCTAGCTCTTTGCCTTTGCTCTAAGGTTCATTCTTTCCATAGGTCAGATCCTATACATAGCATAATAATATCTTCATTATTACTCTATTAGTATAGCTCTATTTAATTCATGCATAGCTAGGGGTAATATTCTTACTCTGACATTCCTCTAACTTTCTTTCTATCTATAGCTAACTTTATTAATAGAGATATTTCTCTATTCTAACCATTAAGAGCAATCCTCTACTTTATTATAGTAGGGACTAGATAACTTTCTTACCTCATTCCTATGCTTTGCCCAGTCCCTCGTCTCCTCAGACTGCTCCTGGCTCCACCAGAACTCCTTCCTTTCTTTCCTTTCTTTCCTTTCTTTCTTTCTTCCTCTATTTCTCTCTACCTCTCTTCTTTCTCTTCCTTTTCCTTGCTAGGACGTGGTGTGCCTTGGAATTGGAGGGGAATAGCCTATTTATAGGTGAGAGGAGGTGGAATGAATGGTCCAGATTGATTCGCGATGAATGGCTCAGATTGCTTACTTCCTCAAGAAGCTTTGCCTGCATCATCACGATGACATCACCCTCCCTGATGACTCACCACTCATGACATCATCTAGGACACCTCAAGGGACACCTTAAGGGTATATGTGGCAAAATATGGGGCCCTTGGGACACCTCACCAGCTGACTCAGCCTTTCCAGAGAGTTCCAGAGTCTTTTCCCTGAATGGACGGCCGAGATAGTGCCACGTGTCATCTTGCTTTTTCTCCTTTTTCTCTAATCATGCCATGTGTCCTTTGCTTTTCCTCTTTTACTATAATCATGCCATGTGGCGTATTGTGGGCCCCATTTATGTCCTCTCATGATTCCATATCACTTTACCCAGTTCTATCTTGGACCGGATCACTTTACTTTATTGAAAAAGTACTAAAACATTATTTTAATGCCTCTTGGGCCCACATTACTCTTGGGCTACGTTTTTGGGCCTTTAAATATTATCTTGGGTTTCTAACCAAGCCCAAGCACTCTGGTGGCTCGGTTCCCAAGGAACATCCTTAGTAAATTACCAAAATGCCCTTACTACCTCTTTAGTACTTCTAGGGGCACTATTGTCTTTTCATACCTTACCAGAATATCTCTTGACCCTGTTCAACTATCCAGATACCCTTTCTTAACTATCTAACCTTATTCAAATGCTCATAATGCCCTTCGTCTGACTTTAACTTAATGACACAACACAGTGGCATACCTTCAGTGGCATTTTCGCAATTCTTCATTTTTCTCGATCTTTATTAGCCCTGGCCCACATATTTATCTGAAAATATCATTGGGCCTATAACATGCCATTCTGGACCCTCTGTTTGATCTCCTATCTTCATGGGTTCAATTCCCGAGAAATTCCCCTGAAACCTATTTATCGGGTCTTTTAATCCACTGTAAATTCTGTAATAAATTCTACATAACTCCTTTTTGAGCTCTATCATTTTCATAAATTCTTATATTAATTATAGGAATTTACTGCCACATTTCATCTGATTCTAAGGTCTAGAGCATGCCATACTAAGTTTCCTTTTCTTTGGAAATTAATATAAATCTCTCGGGACCTCATATCAGAACTCTGTGTTGCATCAAACTGATCAGCATCACTTTCTCTATTTATTAAGACCTCTGCTCAATAAGGTCTGGTAGCATCCCTTTTTCAGGCTATATACTGGGTTTCAAGGTCTAAAAATTGGGATATGACATCTTGCATATATCTCTTTCTACTAATCTACAAGAAATTTCTGACAAGTTTATCTTTAGCTTACATCTCCAATATCCTATTTATTCATTTAGTAATCTGAGATAGGTTATCATATCAGGCTATTTTACCTTACTAGGCTATATTCATTTTATCATAATATCTCTCATCTCCTATAAGACTTCTGTGTCCCTAGCCTAAAGGATTTATGTGTTCATGGCCTCACTGTAATATAACTGTAATCCATAACTGAGTTAGCTATTTTCTTTCAGCCAATTGAGGAAGGGTCTGGCTCACATCTCTATGCCATTCATACTTTTAAGTTTTCCCCTATCCTCCTGGATTACTAACAGGCAAGAAAGTGTTTCTTATTAAGTCTCAATGTTCATGTGGATGAACTCGGCTAAGTATTCATCAAAGAGTTTCTCTTTCCTTTGCATTAACCCTTACCCTCACTCTCATCTCTACCTAACTAAGAGGAATGCTTCTTGTAAACTTTTTGAGAAAAATCTCTCAAGTGAGCAAATGAATCTTCATCTCTGTGAAGTAACTTCTACATCTCTCTACCATCTCTTAATTCTTTTTATCTGTCTATTGCAGTCTACTCTGGACTAGACTATGGTTCCTTTCTAGTATGTCTTTAGATCTTGACTACTTTAAGACATATGGATCTCATTTATCATCTAGCATTACTACTTATGTTCTCTAAGGTGCTCTACCCTAGGCCTGCTTGTTTGTTGTCTCTTTGTGGTGGGATCCCTTTATTTTGGGAACATTAACTTTGTATCTATTAATAATCATGTCTCTAACCTTAAGCCGCGTATTAGACTCCTTATTAGGCAAGTCTTGTTCTAACGTTTAATTCTTTTGTTCAATAAAGACTAGCTACATAAGGTCTTTCATAATGTAGATCAATTACTGATGATCATACAGAGGATCTACTTCTAACCATTTTCTTAAACTAATCTTCTGTATCTCAACATCGTACTATTTGCTTGCCTACACACTAAGCTAAACCTCTAACTGATAAACTTCAGTGACGTCAGCATCTTCATTCTTATCATTGGATCTTCGTAAATTCTAGTCGCAACCTAAGTACTGACTAGTCGCGACTCATATTCTCTGTAAACTTTAGTTACGAGCTTCTCAACTTACTCGGCACAACTTGATAGCTATATGTCCTTTTGTAACGGCCATATGTCATCTTCTGTTGCGACTTAACAGCTCTGGAGCTTCCTGTCGTGACCAATGGTCTTTACTTGTCATGACCAAAAGCTTCCGTAAATATTTGTCGTGACCTAGCATAGCTTTCTCTAATATTCTTGATTTTGATGAATTTGAGTCAATTGAAACTCATTCATATCTATACATCATAATCACATTAAATAAGGAACATATTCACATAATATTCAACCAACTATCATTTCATTGTATCACACAAAACTTCATATTTCATGTCACCATAACATTTGTACATACATTACATACATAACAAATACATATTCGAGGTACATTATAACTATCATACATCTGTGTAGTTACTTTACTTTACCATGTTTACATGGTTACATCACCCCTAATCTCTTTTACATTCTTTTCTAGGAAATCATAGACTGCACATACTTCTGCATCCAGAAGTGGCACCCTTGTACATCGGTTGGCGGATCATTTGCCAAATACTCACTTAGCTCTATGTGCCATGTAGGGGTATATGGCAATACTTGGTGTATATGGCAGTACCTAACTTACACCATCTCATGCTAGTCTGCTAGAGTATAAACTTGATTTAGGTTAATGCCCTCTACTGTATATCTATTTATCATCCTTGATACGGTATTGAGAAATTGTAGATAAACTAACTGCTCTTGATTTCTACTTCTATCTATCGCTTGACCTAGACTAACTAATTCACTTTTCATAGCTTTCTTGAGACTGATATGGTCAACATTACCTATCTTTAACAAAGAAGGCTAGGGTTGACTAGGACCAAGAACATCACAGTGATAGGAACTGTCATAAACTCTGACTGGATATCTAAATTAGGGGACTGTGGTCCATTACTCATAACAACTCTATCCTCAAACTCTGGTAGAGGAGGAATAATATTTGGTCTACCCATCATCCAGTACCAGTACTTAGCTTCCTCAGCCATAATTTGTCCTCTCATCACATGAATAGAGCTTACATCAGGGTTTAAGGGCACTCAAACAAACTCATACTGTATAGAGTCCCTAAACTTAACATCATCTGGTACACACACAGCTTTAGGCTAAACCTCTACATAACCTCTAGACTGTAGGTTTGAGTCTATAGAAACATATATAAAATATTCTACTACAGACTTTCCTCACTGATCCCCTATACTCTCATCTAAAATCTCTTCATTGTCTGAGGGATTATCAAAGTCTAGATGTACATTATCTTCATATATCACTACTGGTCTGGGGTTTCCCTTATTAACTGAATCCTCTGACTTAACTTTATGAAACCCTATATCTACTCTTGTACTATTTGCTTAATTAAGCAATGCTAACTATCCCAATAAATACCCTAACTTAACAAAGTACATACTATTTAGAGTTAGGGTCTGGGAACTATCTTATATCATGCTAAAAACTTCTGTTTTGATACCAAAAAGAAACATCCTTACTATCATACGTCTTAGGGACTATTGAGTAGCATTTCGAACCACTTACAAGACTTTCGAAGTCCATTAGCTAAATCTAGAATTTTTCTCTTTCTCGAGTTATTGTTCATATGGCATTTTATATTACATGATGGACTTCAAAAAACCATAATTAATTCTATAAAAATTGAAATAAAGTGGTTCAAAAAGATAATTGAAGATAACATCTTGAACTATAAGGGAAAAATAATTTTCAAACCAAATGCTTAGCCAATTAATACATTTTTTTCGTCAAAGAGTATTGTTCATTTGGTCAAAAATTCTAATAACAGATTTTGGATCCCTTAATTTGGAAAATTATTTCTCTTTGTAAAGGCATCAAAATAAGGCATTCTTGGTGTTAAAACAAAGCTTGACATGTCAACTAAATGTTTGTACAATTTCATACATTTATTCCATCATTTACTATTTTTCATTACATCATGACCATCACTACTTATATTGGTCATATAGCAACATTACACATAATAATTCTTCACATAACATTTATACTATCCAATCCTTAGCTTCTTTTCATGCTTCATCATCCTTTTTAATCATTCATAAACCTGCTAGGATTGGGATTACATAGAGGGGGTGAGATTTCTGGGGAAATCTCAGTACCAAACGATACTAAATAATGATTCCATTAATGTAAATACTTGTACTTGCTTGTGAAAGTGTTAACATTGTGTTGAAATACAATTGGCCAAAGTAATCATAGAAATAGAGCTTCATACATAAGCACATATGCAACACAATTCAACAAAGCTATAGCACAATCAACCATAACATTCAATGCATACAAGTTTAGGAGAAGTTTACTATCTCATATACTTGAATCTCATTCACTTTATCTTGCTTCTTTCTTCTCACTTCCCTTGGATATGTGGCTGCCTCTTTTGGATCATTCCAATCAATTCCTAACATTACATAATCATTTATCCATCACAATCCAAATCCCTTGAGCATTAAACTCACTTTATCTAACATAACTTCTTCTTGAACATTAAGCTCACTTAACTACCTTAACTTTCCTTAATCATAACTAATGGACTTTTCCTTTGAATCAACTGATGTATTGACTTTACCCTACACAATTTCACCTTTTGAATCCATTTATGAGTTTAGAATCATGAAATTCCATCTCCTTCATGGCCTTTTGTACAGAACCAAAAACATGCCCTTAATTTCTCAAAAATTCTCATTTTGATTCTAATGCTTCCCATACTTGTTTCTCCACTTTATCCCACACAACTTTTCATTTTAAAACCATTGGAAGCATCAAAATCATAAAATTCCAATCACTGTTCATGCTTCCAAGGTTCAAACCCTATCCAATCCTATACAACATCACCATATAAATTCATTGGAAAAATTCAGTCCAATCTAGTACCGGCTCAGTTCGATTTCCCAAAAACTAGACTGTTTTATAAATTTAATATTTCTAAAATTCTGTAATATGCTTTCTGACCTTAAATCCAGTGTCTAGATTCTTCCTACCATTGACATTCTTGGACTGGGTCAAAACTTAATTATAGATCCCTAGGGAAATGACCAAAATGCCATTGGTTCACTGTCTTGCCCTATATTAACCCTTAGGGCATAATTGTCATTTTACACCTCTTTACTTCTTATCAGAGCATATACTGACACTGACTAATCACTCCTGTACTTGTGTGGACATTTTTGGCATGTCTAAATGACCAAAATACCCTTCGTCCAACTTCGCCTCAATGACATAACATAGTAGCATACCTTCAGTTGCATTTTTGAAATTTTGCATTTTCCCCTGTATTTATTAGCCCTGGCCCACATACTTATCTAAAAATATCATTAGGCCTATAAGGTGCCATTCTGGACCCTCTATATGATCCACTACCTTTATGGGCTTAATTCCTGAGAAATTCCCCCGTAACATATTTATCGGGTGTTTTAATCTACTGTAAGTTCTATAATAAATTTTACATAACTCCTTTTTGAGCTCTATCAGTTTTAAAAATTCTTATATTAGTCATAGGAATTTATTGCAAATTTCATTTGATTATGAGGTCTAGAGGATACTGTATTAATTTTTCTTTCTTCATAAATTAATATAAAATTTTTGGGACCTTATATCAAAATTCTGCGTTGTGTCAAATTGATCAGAGTAATTTTCTCTATTTAATGGGAAAATTTGGGACTAATCTGATTCTAGATATTTTTAGGCCTTTTCTGGCTCCACTTTCCATAATTGCCATTGCGTCCTAAAACTTTTGCTTAATTACATTTAGGTCCCTAAACTTTTGATAATTACTACTTTTGTTTCTACTTTTATTTTTGGCCTTCAACATTTTCTACTTTTCATTTTAGTCCCTCTCTTCCTTCAAGACTCATCTAACCTTTATCATTTCTTCTGATCATCATCATAATCATTTCTAAACCTCTTTCCACTATCAATATTATACAAATAGGGAAAAGTTAGGATATCACATTTCTACCCCCTTAAAATAAATTTTGTCATCAAAATTTACTCAGTACTTTAGTCAACAATCTTGGATAGATATTCTTTTCTCACTTTTTGACTATGGATTTAGGTAATTACCTATTTTCTTCTATCTTGACAACTTAGCAAAGTGCTTTTCATGCCCATAAATCCTCATATCTTTACTATGATTATTCTTCTGTTATGAATCAACTCAATCAGAGTTGTACTCCACTTCATTATATTATTTGCATATTTGCTATGCATTTATCTGGATATGGAATTCTTACCATACTAGACTTGTAAGTAGTGTCAATTTCTTTCATATCAAACTCTTTCGTATACTGTTTTATTCTAGAATTTCTGTTATCTACTCATCATACTTCTTAGTATAATCACTTATTACTCATATGAGTATCTAGCGAAATTCTGTAAACATCCGCCAAACTTTATCTCTCATTTTCGTATGATCATATTTCTCTTTCTTATCATCTTTAATAACTCATCATAATACAAAGAGAGGACTTATGTCATTATTCTTTCTTTCTTTACTTTAATGCTAGATAGGAGCACGTAGGAGCACATACTCTAATATGCATAATGCTTGGCCAACATATCATAAGATTACATACTTGCCCATGAATGTAAAGCTCTAATATCGGAGCTCAAGCATTCCTTTCTTTAATATGCATAGCTCTAACACTCAGAGCTTGCATAGCTTTAAAATTCAGAGTTTTAGCATATTCTATAAACATAACATAATGCCTAGCATTTCATGCAAGGAGTGAAAGCTCTCACTTGCTATTTCATGTGTAACTTAACATTCAAACATCTTATCCCTTTTAAAAAGGAAGCCTTTCTATATGTTTACAAAATTAGCTATAAAACTACTTCATATTGTACTTCTCAATACATATTTTTCATTATGTATCATATTACATATATCTCATAATGTATCTCATTACGTACTTTTCATAGTATATCTCATTACGTATCTCTCATGTTGTATCATGACATATCTAGCCAAATCTGGCTACATCATGGTCTATCTTACCTTGTCATAATATATTCTGAGACACAATACGCCAAACATTCTCTTTACCTGAGAACTTTACTAGCTTTTGAGAAAATTCTTCTAAATATTTCCTTTCAAATTGATTTCATATGGACTTAACATAAGGGTTCTAGTCTCTTATTATTCATAACCCTTTCTAACTTTTCATAGCTCTTTCCATCATTTTACATAACATTGTGCATATATACCAATTTCTATGGCATTTATAGCTTTTTCTATCACTTCCCAGGGTGTCACCCATCATTGGACTACTCTTGCCTGAGCACGCTTAACTAAAATATGCAGATAAGCACTAGTGCTCACAGGCTATAACCCTGGTACTTTACTATCTTAAACCATTCTTATACTATCTCTCTTGGGTCTATCTATCTTTCTATTCTCTTTATTCTCATCTGGAGGATATATTTATATCTTATTCTTATTCTCTGTAATCTCATCGTAAGGATCTCTTTATTCTCATTTGACCCTTTCTCACATCTTATGAAATATTCTCATAAATCCTTGGTACTCAAGATTAACAACTTTAACTTCGATCACGTAGTTCCTGTTATGTGTAGGAAGATTCTGAGTTCAGTCCCAGATAGTAATAAGGCTATATGAAATTAACATCATGGGTACTCTCTCTGTTATGAGTTAACCAACTTGTGAAGCTTCTATACCTTAACCTTTTTCTTGGTATTCATCCTTCCAAATAAATACTATACTTATGGCTCAATACTTTCTTTCTCTAGGCTAGGTCTACTGCGACCCTCGAGATCTACTGCGTTTAACCGTAAGCCTCTTTAGGATCTAATTACGACCCTGGAATTCTATTCTCTGTGAGCCATCTAGGATTTAACTACAATCCTCAAGAATCTACTGTGATTATGTTGTACTATATTCTCATCTCTTGAAGACTTAAACTAACGGATAAAGTTACAAGGTTAACCGCTTCCACATAGTTGTTAACTCAACAAATAATTACCCTAAAAATCATCACAGAAGCCAATATTATTTATCAATACTTTACTCATTTCCTTTATCGCTCAGGAATTTCTCATATCATTCTCATCTTTTTTAACTTTACTATATTTAACATTGTAAAGAGCTACACATGATCTACCATGCATATATCTATCATCATTTATCCATCTCATCTGAGGCACATTACTCTATATAAGATATACTGTCCATTCTCTTGGTTTTTCTAAATACTCACTTATAATGTTCTTGACTTTGATGAATTTGAGTTAGTTGAAACTCATGCATATCTATATATCATAATCACATTAAATAGGGAACATATTAACATAAAAGCTCAACCAACTATCATTACATTAGATCACACAAAAACTTCATAATTTCATATCACCACAACATTTGTACATATATTACATACATGTCAATTACATATTCAGGGTACATTGTAACTATCATACATCTGCGTAATTACTTTACTTTACTATGTTTACATGTTTACATTACCCCTAATCTCTTTTACATTATTTTCTAAGAAATCATAGACTGTACAACTTCTGCATACAGAAGTGCTACCCCTGTATATCACTTAGTAGATCATTTGCCAAAAACTCACTTAGCTCTAAATGCCATGTAGGGGTATATGGAAGTACCTAACTTACTACCATCTCTTGCTAGTCTACTAAAGTATAAACTTGATTTAGATTAATGCCCTATAATGTATATATGTTTATCATCCCTGCTATGGCATTGAGGAACTAAAGATAAACTGACTGCTCTTGATTTTTACTTCTATCCATCCCCTGACCTAAATTAAGTAATTTATGCTCCACAGCTTTCTTGAGACTGATATAGTCAACAATATCTATCTTTAACAAATAAGGCTAAGGTTGACTAGGACTAAGAATATCACACTGATCTTTCTCTATAAAATCACATATTCCTGGACTTTGGGAATAGACAAAAACTGTCATAGGCTCTGACTGGATATTTGAATTAGGGGACTGTGGTATATTACTTATAATAATTCTATCCTCAAACTCTTATGGAGGAGGAATAATATATGGTCTACCCATAATTTTAAGTACCAATCCTCAGCTTCCTTAGCCATAATATGTCCTCTCATCGAAGGAATTGAGCTTACATTAGAGTTAGTGGGCACTCCAATAAACTAATACTGTATAGAGTCACTGGACTTAACATCATCTGGTACATACATAGCTTCAAGATGAATTTCTACATAACCTCTAGGCTACAGGTTTGAGTCTATAGAAATATTTATAGGACATTCTACTATAGGCTTACATGACTGATCCCCTACAGTCTTCCTTATTAACTGAAGCCTCTGACTTAACTTTATGAAATCCTATATCTATTCCTATAATATTTGCTTAATTAAGCAATGCTAACTATCCCAATAAATACCCTAACTTAATAAAGTATTTAATATTTAGAGTTACGGTCCTGGAACTATCATAAGTCATGCCAGATGTTATATCCTAATTTTTTCCTATCTGTATAATACTGATAGTGGAAAGAGGTTTGAAAAGGATTATGACAAAGATCATAAGAAATGATAATGGTTAGATGAGTTTTGAAGAAAGTGAACGACTAAAACGCAAATTAGAAAAGTTTAAAGGCCAAAAGTGAAAGTAGAAACAAAAGTTGGGCCCTTAAGTGTAACTTTCAACAGTTAAGGGACTTAAATGAAAATACCCAAAAGTTCAGGGGCTTAAGTGTAATTATTCAAAAGTTTAGGGACCTAAATATAGAAAGTTGAGCCGAAACAGGCTAAAAATGCCCATAATCAGATAAGACCAAAATTTTACCAGTAGATAAATAAAAATATTCTGGTAGTTTAACATAACACAAAATTTTGGTTTGAGGTCCCGATTAATTGATATAAATTTTTGAAGTTAGAAAAATTATTATAGTATTTTTTAGATATCAGAATCAGATGAAACTTTATAGGAAATTCCTATATTTAATATAAGAATTTATAAAATTGACAGAGTCAGAAAAGAAATCCAGTAGAATCCTTACGGCCATAAAGGCAATAAACCTATATTAAGGCCCAAATAGTGCCATCATGAGCCCAATATGGTGACTGGACAGTTAAGTGGGCCAGACTATAGGAAAAGTGTGAGATTACAAAAATGCCCCTAGATACCCATATTGTACCAGTGATAGATGGAGGGCATTTTGGTTATTTTAGACAGGCCAAAAATGTGTCATGTAGTATAAATATGATTAGTCAGAGCTAGTATATGCTCTGAGGCAGTGCAAAGATGGGTAAAATGATGATTATGCCCTTAGGGTTAATATAGTGTAAGACAGTAAACCAAGGGCATTTCAGTCATTTTCTAAGGGATTTGTAATTAAGTTATAACCCAGTACAAGTATGTCAATGGTAGGAAGAATCTGGATACTGGATTTAAGGTCAAAAAGTATATTATGGAATCTTAAAAAAATTAGATTTATAAAACAGTCCAGTTTTTGGGGAATCAGACTGAGCCGATACCGGATTGGATTAGAATTTTTTTAGAAGGTTTTCCCATTAGAATTTTGCCACATAACCCCTTTGAGGTGTCCCTTGTGATGTCATGGATGATGTCACAATTACCTTTTTTGAAAAAGTTAAATCCAAGATTAAATGTGGGCCTTTAGATCAAATAGGGCACAAACTAATCTTGGCCATTGATTTCCTCCAAGATTTTTCTATAAATACACCCTCAATTTTGCCCAAAATCGTGAGCCATGGAGCCTTAGGGTAAACTCTTACAAAATGGAAACTCAAGCCAAGATAAAGAAGATTCAAGGTATCAAAGTTCAAGCAAGCTAGAGATTAAAGGTAAGCAATCTGTCCTAGCTTATTATCCTTTGATTTGGGAGCTTGAACTTAGGGTTTTCATGGGAAAAAAGTTGAGTTTTCTCTAAGGGGTGGTGCTTCCCAAAGACTTTAAAAGAAAGGAAAAAGAATAAATTAAAGTTAGAAGTATATGATTGAAGCTTAAACAAGCTATTTCAGTGATTGGTTGTTGAATTAAGTTGATATTCAATGATTTAAGGCTTCCATTAAATTTATATGATGATTTTGTGTAGGATTGCAAAAGGTTTTGAACCTTGGAAGCATTGAAATTCCAATATTGTAGTTTTTGAAATCCTTCATGATATTGTTCACTCACATGAATAGTGATTGGAATTTCATGATTTTGATGCTTCCAATGGTTTTAAATTGGAAAGTTGTGTGGGATACAGTAGAGAAACAAGTATGGGAAGCATTAGAATCAAAATGAGAATTTTTGAAGGAATTATGTGCATATGTTCAGTTCTGTATAGCAGGCCATGAAGGAGCTAGAATTTCATTATTCTAAGCTCACAAATGGATTCAAAAGATGAAATTGTGTAGGGTAAAGTCAAGACATCAATTGATTCAAAGGCCAAGTCCATTAGTTAAGATTAAGGAAAATAAGTGAGCTTAATGTTCAAGAGGAAGTTATGTTAGTTAAAGTGAGTTTAATGCTCAAGGAAATTAGATGATGATGGATGAATGGTTATGTGATGTTAGGGATTGATTGGTATTCTCCAAAAGAGGCATCCACATGTCTAAGAGATGTGAGAAGAAAGAAGCAAGATAAAGTGAAAGAAAGTCAAGTATATAAGGTAGTAAACTTATCCTAAACTTGTATGCATTAAATGTTATGCTTGAATGTTCTATGGCTTTGTTGAATTGTGTTGCATATATGCTTATGTATGAAACTCTGTTGCTATGATTACTTTGGATAATTGTGTTTCATATGTTACATGGAAGCATGCACATTACACAATGTTAACACTTTCACAAGCAAGCACAAGTATCTACATTAATGCATGTATTATTTAGTAATATGTGATACTGATATTTTCCCATAAATCTCATTCCTTTTCATGTAAACCCAATCCCACAGGTTTGTGAATAATGAAAGAGGATGATGAAGCATGAAGAAAATCTAGGGATTGGATGGTATATATGTTATGTAAATGTGTAATGTTGTTGTATGACCAATATAAGTAGTAAAGAAAAATAATAAATGATGGAATAAATGTATAAAATTTTACAGATATTTAGTTGACATGCCAAGCTTCATTTTGACACCAAGAATACCTTAATTTGATGTCTGTACAAAGAGAAATGAATTTCCAAAGTAAGGGACCAGAATTTGTTTCCAAGGTTTTTGACCAAATTAACAGTAAAATTTAACGAATAACTTTTATTAATTGGCTAATCATTTGGCCTGGAATTTTTTTCCTTAAATTTCAAGATGTTATCTTCTTGTAGCTTTTTGAACCACTTCATTTTGACTTTTTTAGAAATAATTATGATTTTTTGAAGTTCGTTGCATAATCTAGAATACTATATGAACAGTAACCGGAGAAAGAGTAAAACTTTAGTTTTGGCTAATGGACTTCAAGGTATTGTAAGTGGTTTCAAATGCTACTGAATGGTCCCTAAGATGTATAAAAATAAGGATGTTACACTATAAACTTCTGCTCTGATACCAAAATGAAACATTCTTACTTTCAAATGTCTTAGGGACCATTCATTAGCATTTAGAACAACTTATCAGACTTTGGAAGTCCATTAGCTAAATCTGGAATTTTACTCTTTCTTGAGTTACTGTTCATATGGTATTTCAGATTAAGTGAAGAATTTCAAAAAATCATAATTAATCCTAGAAAAATCAAAATGAAGTGATTCAAAAAACTACATGAATATAACATATTGAACTTGAAGGAAAAAAATAATTTCGAGACCAAATAATTCGTCAATTAATACAGTTTATTCCCTAAAGATTACCATTTATTTGGTAAAAAATTTCTGAAAATAGATTTTGGTCCATTACTTTGGAAAATTAGTTCTCTTTGTATAAACATCCAAATAAGTCATTCTTGGTGTCAAAATAAAATTTGAAATGTTAAATAAAGGTCTATAAAATTTCGTACATTTATTCCATTATTTACTAGTTTTCATTACATCATGACCATCAATCACTACTTATATTGATCATATAGCAATATTACACACAACAATTCTTCACATAATATTTATACTATCCAATCCCTAGCTTCTCTTCATGCTTCATCATCCTCTTTCATCATTCATAAACCTGCTAGGATTGGGATTATATGAAGGGGTGAGATTTTTGAAGAAATCTCATTAGCAAATGGTACTAAACAATGCATGTATTAATGTAAATACTTGTGCTTGCTTGTGAAAGTATTACCATTGTGTAATGTGCATGCTTCCATGTAACATATGAAATACAATTGGCCAAAATAATCATAGAAATAGAGCTTCATACATAATCACATATGCAATACAATTTAACAAAGCCATTGCACAATCAAGCATAACATTCAATGCATGCAAGTTTAGGAGAAGTTTACTACCTCATATACTTGACTCTCTTTCACTTTATCTTGCTTCTTTCTTCTCACTTCTCTTGGATATATGGCTGCCTCTTTTGGAGCATACTAATCAATTCCTAACATCACATAATCATTCATCCATCATAATCTAACTTCCTTGAGCATTAAACTCACTTTAACTAACATAACTTCCTCTTGAACATTAAGCTCATTAACTTTCCTTAATCTTAACTAATGGACTTGGCCTTTGAATCAATTGATGTCTTAACTTTACCCTACACAATTTCATGTTTTGAATCCATTTATGATCTTAGAATCATGAAATTTTGGCTCTTTCATGGCCTGCTGTACAGAACCGAAACGTGCACATAATTCCTTCAAAAATTATCATTTTGATTTTAATGCTTCCCATACTTGTTTCTCCACATTATCCCACACTGTTCATGAAATTCCTATCACTGTTCATTCCAGTGAATAGTAATAGAGAAAATTTTCAAAACCTACAGTCTTGGAATTTCAATGCTTCCAAGGTTCAAAACCTTTCCAATCCTACACAAAATCATCATATAAATTCAATGGAAGCCTTAAATCATTGAAATTCCATTTCCTTCTATCATGAACAGTACATACCAAATAGGTTCAACCGTGGCAAAGTCAAGAATATCAATTCAATTCGACAACCAATCACTTAAGTAGCTTGTTTAAGTTTCAATCATAAATCTCAAAGTTTAATTTCTTCTTTTCCCTTTCATCTACAATTTTTGGACAGCACTACATCTTAGAGAAAACTCAAATTTTCCCCATGAAAACACTAAATTTAAGCTCCCAAAACAAAGGAAAATAAGCTAGGATATATTGCTTATCTTTAATCTCTAGCTTGCTTGAACTTTGGTACCTTGAATCTTCTTTGTCTTGGCTTGAGTTTTCATTTTATAAGAGTTTCCCCAAGGGTTCTTGAGCTCACAGTGGCCTGAAATGAGGGGGTATTTATAGAAAAATCTCATGGAAAATCAATGGCCAAGATTACTTTGTGTACTATTTGACTTAAGGATCACATTTAATCTTGGATTTAGCTTTTTCAAAAAGACAATTATGGCATCATCCATGACATCATCAAGGGACAACTCATAGGACTAGGTGTCACCATTCCATGGGAGAGAAGCTTCTAGAAAAATTCTAGTCCAATCCAGTACCGGCTCAATCCGATTTCCTAAAATCCAGACTATTTTATAAATCTAATTTTTCTAAAATTCCATAATATATTGTCTAACCTTAAATCTAGTATCTGGATTCTTCCTACCATTGAAATTTTTGGACTAGCCAAAACTTAATTACAGATCCCTTGAAAAATGACTAAAATACCCTTAGTTCACTGTTTTACCATATATTAACCCTAAAGGCATAATTGTCATTTTATACCTCTTTACTTCTTATCAGAACATATACTGACACTAACTAATTACTCCTATACTTGTCTAGACATTTTTTACTTGTCCAAATGACCAAAATACCCTTCGTCTAACTCTGACTCAATGACACAACACAGTGACATACCTTTAGTGGCATTTTTGTAATTTTATATTTTTCCCAGTATTTATTAGCCCTGGCCCACATACCTATCTAAAAATATCATTGGGCATATGAGGTGCCATTCTAAGACCTCTGTATGATCCACTGCCTTCATGGGCTCAATTCTCGAGAAATTTTCATAAAACATATTTATCGGGTGTTTTAATATACTGTAAATTCTATAATAAATTCTACAGAACTCCTTTTTGAGCTCAGTTAGTTTTAAAATTCTTATATTAATTATAGGAATTTACTACCAAATTTTATCTGATTATGAGGTACAGAGGATTCTGTATTAATTTTTCTTTCTTCATAAATTAATATAAATTTGTCGGGACCTCATATCAAAATTATGTGTTGCGTCTAACTGATCAGAATAATTTTCTCTATTTACTGGAAAAATTTAGGACTAATCTGATTCTAGACATTTTTAGGCCTTTTCTGGCTTAACTTTCTATATTTACCATTACATCCTAGAACTTTTGTTTATTTATATTTAGGTCCCTAAACTTTTGATAATTACCAATTTTGGCCTAACTTTTGTTTCTACTTTTATTTTTGGCCTTCAACCTTTCCTACTTTTCATTTTAGTCCCTCTCTTCCTTCAATACTCATCTAACCTTTATCATTTCTTCTGATCATCATCATAATCGTTTCCAGACCGCTTTTCACTATTAGTAGCATACAGATAGAGAAAAATTAGGATATGACAAATTTACTGTCAAATTTCATCTGATTCTGAGGTCCAAAAAATACTATAAAAAATTTTCCTGACTTCAAGAATTTATATCAATTAATCGGTACCTCAAATCAAAATTACGTGTTGCGTTAAACTTATTAGAATAATTTTATCTATCTACTGGTAAAATTTTGGACTAATATGATTCTGGGCATTTTTAAGCCTTTTTCGGTTCAACTTTCTCATAATTACATTTTTGTCCCTGAACTTTTAAAAATTATATTTAGGTCCTTAAACTTTTAATAATTACCACTTTTAGCCCAACTTTGTTATCTACTTTCATTTTTTTGCCTTCAACCTTTTCTACTTTTCATTTTAGTCCCTTTCTGTAAGGAATTGGAAGACACGCAGCGGAAATAAACTTTAAAAATTTTCCATTCCTTGCCAGGATCTGCCGTATGTGTTTAAGTCAAGTGGAAAGAATCCTTACCCTTAGTGTTGCTCAGCGAATTTCACAGCTTCTCTACGTGGGTGGTGATCTCTTTCCGATCACAAGAAGTCGACGCCTCAGGTCGGCTTCCTCTACTGGTATCCACACGAACAGCGTTCCAACCACGAACGACGTGCTAGCGTCTCCTGTCCCTCCAAGGCTTTCACAAGTCTCCGTCTCTATTTCGGCAGTTTCTTGTCTGCAAACCTTTTGCAGATTCCGTTCGGCCTTTTGTGTTCTATGTTTTTTTTCAAACGTAGCTCCTCCAATCAGATATAGAGGATGCTATGCGTTTTTTACCCTTGACCTCATTGGATTTTGGAGTTAATCTTATATTAATTCCGAATTGATACAATATCATATATTGTATAATTTTATAAGAAACTAATTAAATAAAATAATATTAAATCCGTCCCACAGATTTAATTACTTATTTATTTAACTTTAAATAAAGATGAGACTGAGTTATATTTGATTTATTCCCATAAATCAAATTTGAGATATCCTATCAATTTAAATTTCGAATTTCAAACGTGATAGAGATTTAATTTATCCTTATAAATTAAATCTTATAAATATCTCTTATATGAGATATCCTATCAATTTGAATTTCGAATTTCAAACATGATAGAGATTTAATTTATCCTTATAAATTAAATCTCATATATCTCATATATATAATATATATATATATACGAATTTATATATATACAAATATAAATATAAATAAATATATATACATTCACCTGGATCTTTCATTGAATCTGGACATGTCTTAGATTCAATGAATCTGGACATCATAGCTCGTGTTGGGCTATTTTGTGTGCGACCCTGTAGGCCCATATGAAGTTGGCAGTGGGCCATTTGCTATACTAGCCCACAAGTCGCAAGCGGTCTCTAGCAAGACATAACAACTACCCAAATCATATGAGGATCGATAAACGATGTAACCTTTTATACAACCATATCATGTCCCTTCTGTCACGCGATATTTTGGTCATGGATGAGGCATGGATAATGTCATCCTCCTATTCCCGACCGTTACTTTCTCGATCCCTGAGTAGTCTGACTATAGAAATGGAACTACCTTTCCATTACAGTATGGCCATACATTTCTCAGACTCACTCATCGAGGGGCCCAGTAATATCTCTCCACGAATGTGAGGGACAAATTCCGTCTTGACCATTCACATTCCTCCGCATGAAAAACCACTAAGCCCAAACATAGTCTTTATGATCACTCGGTCAAAAGTGACTTTTGACTAGGTCAAAGCTGAGCGTTTTGTCATGTAGGAATCCATGATGATCTCAGGTCAAAGGGCATATTGACATGGTTTGTATATGAGAGAAGCTTATGACGTTACCCATGCAGTTCTCTCATAGCGGGTCGGTCCAACACCCTGTACTCTTACATGTGCTTATGACTTTGATTTATATCTCTATACATCTTCAAAGTCATACTGGTCTTATTTCATCTGTGCTCCCACATAGATGATCGACCAGGGACATTTAGGATAATATCATGAATTATCCAAGGATGGTCATCATAGTAAACATGCAAATAATATGATAACTCAATTAATAAATTCATAAATCAATAATGTTCATAAGACAATGATTGGCCCCTAGGGCACGATTTCCAACACTTTCTTCCTTCAAGACTCATCTAACTTTTTATCATTTCTTCTGATCATCATCATAACCCTTTCCAAACCTCTTTCTACTATCAGTATTATACATATAGGGAAAAATTAGGAGATGATATTCACATAGGACCATTTTAGATTCTCTCAAAGATAGGGTTGTTGGCTTATAAGTTAGCTATTCCCCCAAATCTCAGTCAGATACATGATGTAGTTCATGTTTCCTAATTGAAGAAGTATGTTCCAGACTCATCACATGTGATTGAACAAGATGATATCATGCTACGAGATGACTTGACCTTTGAAGTTGGACCAGTATAAGTTATTGATCAAAAGGTTAAGCAGCTATGAAATAAACAAATTTTGTTAGTTAAAGTAGTTTGGAAAGGATTAAATGAGAATGAAGCTATATGGGAAGCAGAAGCAAGGATGAAGGAAATATACCCTGAATTATTTCCTTAGTTTGTATATATTGTAAATTTTGAGGAAAAAATTTATTTTAAGGGGGAGAGAAATGTCATATCCCTAATTTTCTTATTTGATATATATTTACATTTTGTACATAATATACATGAGATTCTCTAAGAAAAATGTTACAGTTCAAGGAAGGAAATGGATTAAATTCTAAAGGATAGGAAATTTAAGGACCTAAGTGAAATTTAGAAAAAATATATTGGCCAAAATAAGAAGTAGAGAAAAAAGTTGGGCCATTAAGTGTAATTTCAAAAGTACCTAAATGTAAATAAGCAAAAGTTCAAGGGGTAAAATTATAATTATAAGGAAGTTGTGCCAGAAATGGTCTAGATCTGCCCAAAAATGCTGTAGTCCTAAATTTTACCAGTAAATAGAGAATGAAAATTAGGCCAGGCATATTTGTCAGAATTTTTATTTGAGGCCCTAGATAATTGATATTAATTTTTAAAGTCTAGAGAATATTATAGGACTTTCTGGATTTCCTAATCAGATAAGATTTGGCTATAAATTCCTATAATTAATATAGAAATTTATAAAACTAACAGAGCTCAAAAATGAGTTATGTAGAATTTTGGATGGAATTTATAGTAGAATTATATACCCAATAAATACTTTCATGTGAGTTTTCTTGGAATTGAGCCATAAAGGTATTATATCCATATAGAGGCCAAAAATGGCATCCAAAAGGCACAATAAGATATTTGAATAGTTGATAAAACACAAATTGTGTATGCTTCTATGATAATTTCTAGGTCTTATTACAACTTTACCATTCATTTTATGCCTATATTTGTACTTTTGTGGTAATACATGATTGTGATTAACAATGTGCTAATTAAAGGGAAAAATGGTAAATTAACTCTTCCAAACTGCATAAATATTGTTCTCCACTAATTTAGACTTTTACAGTGAGCTTTGGTTTTGAATCGCAGGTATTTTGGAGGAGAACAAAGGACTAACGTGAGTGGAAAAAAAATCACATGACAAAAAATCAGATCACGCTTTTATTCTTTTTAGTCATGACTAAAATGTCCAAAGGTCACAACCTAATTTCTTCTAGGAAGTTTCTCTGTGTTTACAGGTCATAAAAGCATGGATCTAGTCGCAACTAAAAGATACAATCGATGAAGCTTCGCATTTTGGATTAGGTCATGCGGGAATAAAAGGAAGAGGAAGCTGCAGACGTAGGGGCTAGTTTTTAGACTCGATTAAGCTAAGAAGCAGTACTGGAATCCTCTCTACACCTTCTCCATAACCTACACACTCATCTTCCATCTTTCTGCACCTTTCCACAAAATCTCACATCTCTACATAATTAGTCCATCACCTCTTTCTGCTTTCCTCATGGCATCATATCTGGACAACGATTGTGGCATAGTAGGAGTTATGAGTAGCTAAATCTTTAGTCTCTTGGTGATGGATCGTATATCTTGAGCTCATGGACTGTAGTACACATGGGGAGTTTTCTGTTTTAATCTCACCTTTCTTATGTTTTTGGAATTCCTAGATATAGGGTTTTGATTCTATGAGTGAGGATTCAATATCGATCAATTATTCTAAGATTAAGTTTTGTAATTGAATTTGAGTGATTTGTATGTTTGTTTAATATGAATATTTTAGTTTTGATTTATGGATAATTTGGTTTTTTATCAATGATCATTGCTAACTAATTCGATTGCTTGAAATCTATGGTCATTGATTGATGATCATTTGAGGGCATCTACATTATATGATTTAAATTGCACTCTAACTGGTTTTAACAGTTCATTAAGAGTTTTTAAACTAGCTTTGATCAAAGGAGTTTAAGAAATGTTAATGTTTTAGACTCAATCGATAGATTGAGGTTTCTTTTAAGACTTACTGATTTTAAAATCCCATATCATATTAAAAGTAAGGATAGATAGTTTTCCATCATCAAGAGTCTGTCTCAACACATTCCTTTCAAAATCCACCCATTTTCCAACTTAATCAAAAATACAAAAACATTTACTTTATTGCACCCTTATTTCATTGTTGCAAAAATCAATCAAACCCAAAAACCAAATTTTACTTTTACTCAAGTTTTCAATGGTTTTGTCACCAGTTTCCTAGATTTCCAATAAAAAGGTTCCTCAAGAAGAATGATAGGGTTGTGCCTTATACTACATTAATAGGGTGCAATTAATTTTATTTTGATGCATAGGATAATGACAATCTATGCAAATCAATTGCGTTGTTGTCAGGGAACCAGGTAATTGGTTCGTTAGCAATTGGTTGTTAATTTCATTATTTACCTGAGTCAGTTTTTGTTTGAATTTTAGTTTGTTGTTTTTAATTGCATTGCACTTTGCATTTTTTTAAGTTCATGCAAAATCTGTCTCTGTGACGATAAGTCATGACCAAAACATCACTTGAGTCGCGACCTTTTCTCTCTGTAATCTTTGGTTGCGACCACAACACATTTTAGTCATGACTAGTGAACTTTTTTGCTTTGAAACTTTTGTGTCTAAATTTGATTGCTTGCCTGGTTATTCTTGATTATTCTTGTGTTGCATGCGTAGAAGAACTAAACCATTAGTGCCTTTTGAACCTGAAATTGAGAGATGATTCAGGAAACTAAGGAGAGAATTTAGAGAAGAGGCAATATCAATAGAGTCTAGTTCACCCACTAGTGCCCAAGGGATATGAAATTTAACTCAATTTAGAGATTCCATTAGAAATTTCTGACATGGCTGATATTAATCCTAATGGATATAATGGGTATAATGGGCAAGGACAAAATGAAATACCAATGAACATCAAAGATAATAGAAGTGTGAGGGAAATAAATCATTCGCATGTGAATTATGATCCTTGTGGCTTTTACACTAAAGAGGCTAATTTTGAAATTAAAGGAGCTTGATTGCATCCTTACCTACATTTCATGGTTTTGCAAGAGAATGTCCACATCGACACTTATAAACCGTGCATATGATCTGTTCTTCAATGAAGCCCCTAATGACTACATTGGATGATGTTTTAAGGAAGTGTTTTAATTTTACTTTGGAAGGGAAGGCCAAGGAGTGGTTATACAATCTGCCAACTCATTTCTCAACTCTTACATGGGATAAGTTGAAGTCAACATATCTAGAATAGTCTTGCTGGCCTTAAAGACAACTCAGATGAAGAAGGAGATTACAAACATTTTGCAATAGGATGGAAAGTCATTACATGAATATTGGACAAGATTTATCAATTTGTTGGCTCATTGTCCGTATCACAATATGACAAAGGCTGATCTAGTAGACATTTTCTTTGATGGTCTACTTCCTCACAATCAGGCGTCCTTAAATACAGCAGCAAATAGCTCTTTGAGAGATAAGACTCCACAAGCAAGTTAGGATTTATTCCATAAAAGGGCTAATGAAGATCATCATACTAGGGATCCAAGGAGAATTCCCTCATCATCTTCGGGTAATAAATACGAGATATTACCAAAAATAGCAGCTTTGGGAAATCGAATGGAAAAGAGTATGATTATAATTGAAAGAGAGCTATATTCCATAATGTAAGTTTGAAACATCCTTACTTTCATACATATTAGGGATCATTCAGTAGTATTTAGAACCACTTACAAGTCCTCAGAAGTCCATTAGCTAAATTTGGAATTTTACTCTTCTCAAGTTACTGTTCATATAGTATTTCAGATTAGACGATAAACTTCAAAAAATCATAAATAATTATAGAAAAATTGAAATGAAGTGGTTTAAAAAGTTACGTGAAGATAAAATCTTGAAATTTAAGGGAAAAATAATTTCTAGACCAAATGTTTAGTCCATTAATACAATTTATTCATCAAAGAATATTGTTCATTTGGTCAAAATTCTGAAAATAAATTTTGGTCCCTTACTTTAGAAATTTTGTTCTCTTTGTACAGATATTGAAATAACGTGTTCTTGGTGTCAAAACAAAGCTTGACATGTTAAATAAATGTATGTAAAATTTCATACATTTATCTCATCATTTACTATTTTTCATTATATTATGACCATCACTACTTATATTGGTCATATAGCACCATTACATATAGCAATTCTTCACATAACATTTATACTATCCAATCCCTAACTTCTCTTCATGTTTCATCATCCTCTTTCATAAACCTACTGGGATTGGGATTACATTTATACTATCCAATCCATAACATTTCATAAACCTGTTAGCATTGGGGTTACATGGAAGGGGTTGAGATTTTTGGAGAAATCTCAGTAGCAAACAGTACTAAACAATGCATGCATTACTATAAATACTTGTGCTTGCTTGTGAAAGTGTTAACATTGTGTAATGTGCATACTTCCATGTAACATATGAAATACATTTGGTCAAAGTAATCATAGAAATAAAGCTTCAATCATAAACACATATTCCACATAATTCAATAAAGCCATAGCACAACCAAGCATAACATTCAATACATACAAGTTTAGGATAAGTTTACTACCTCACTTGCTTGATTTCTTTCACTCTAACCTTGCCTCTTTATTCTTACTCCTCTTGGATGTTTGGCTGCCTCTTTGGAGTCCACAATCAAATCCTAACATCACATAATCATTCATTCATTACAATCTAACTTTCTCTTGAACATTGAGCTCATTTAACTACATTAACTTTCTTTAATCTTAACTAATGGACTTGGCCTTTGAATCAATTGATGTCTTCACTTTACCCAACACAATTTCATCTTTTGAATCCATTTATAAGCATAGAATCATGAAATTCTAGCTCCTAAGTACTATTCTGGACAGATTTAAAAAATATGCATAATTCTTCCAAAAATTTTAATATTGATTCCAATGCTTCCCATACTTGTTTCTCTACTTTATCCCACACAAATTTTTATTTTAAAACCATGGATATATCAAAATCATGAAATTCTAATAATTGTTCATACGGGTGAACAATAATAGAGAAGAACTTGAAAACTACAACTTGGAATTCCAATGCTTCCAAAGTTCAAAACATATGCAATCCTACACAAAATCATCATATGAATTCAATGGAAGTATTAGATCATTGAAATTCCATCTCCTTCTATCATGAACAGTACAGACCAAAATGGTTCAACCATGGCAAAGTCAAGAATATCAACTTGATTAAACAACCAATCACCTAACTTGATTGTTTAAACTTCAATCATATATCTCTAACTTGAATTTCTTTTTCCTCCTTTCATCTAATGTTTTGGACAGCATATAAACCTTAGAGAAAACTCAACTTTCCTCCATGAAAATCCTAAGTTCAAGCTCTCAAATCAAAGGAAAATAAGTTAGAATAGATTGATTACCTTTAATCTCTAGTTTGCTTGAACTTTGGTACCTTGAATCTTCTTTGTCTTGGCTTGAGTTTCCATTTTGACATAACCTCCCCAAGGGTTTTCATTTCATAATTTTGAGTAGAAATAATGGGGGTATTTATAGAAAAAATTCTATGGAAAATGAATAGTCAAGATAACTTTGTATACTATTTGATCTAATAGCTCATAATTGCTTTTACATTAAACTTGCCCACCAAGCCAACTTGAGATATGTTCACATGACAAAAATCTTCTCTTCCCTTTATCTTGGATGCCATGTGTAAGGTCTTATGGGTCCTGTCATATCCCTAATTTTCTTATCTGATGTATATGTACAATTTATATGTAATCGACATGAGATTCTTGAAATAAACTGTATCAAATTGAGGAAGGAAAGAGAGTGACTGGTAACTAAGAAAAGTTCAATGACCTAAATGAAATTTAGAAAAGGTTTAAGTCTAAAAATAAAGGTAGAGATAAAAGTTTGGCCAAAAAGTGTAAAAGTTTAGGGATTTAAATATAATTTATCAAAAGTTCAGAGGCAAAAATATAATTATGAGAAGGTTGAACTAGAAAAGACCTACAACTGCCCGAAAATAGTTTAGTCCTAAATTTTATCAGTATGTAAACAACATTATTTTAATTAGTTTATCACAACACAAATTTTTTATTTGAGGTCCCGATTAATTGATATGAATTCCTAAAGTCAAGAAAAATTATTACAGTATTTTTTAGACCTCAGAATTAGATAAAACTTTACAATAAATTCCTATATTTAATATGAAAATTTATAAAATTGATAGAGTCAGAAAAGGAATCGTATAGAATTTTTAAGGGAATTTACAGTGTAATAAAATACTGAATATTTACCTTCAGGAGAGGTTTCTTGGGATTTATACCATAAAGGTAATTGACCCATATTAAGGCCAAAAATGGTGTCTTAGATGCCCATTGAGGTAGTTGGACAGTTAAGTGGACCAAAGTCTAGAGTAACCCCGAAAAAGTGTGAAATTATGAAAATACCCTTGTGTAGCCAAATTGTACCAGAGATGGATGGAGGGCATTTTTGTCATTTTAGACAAGTCAAAAACATCCAAGCAAGTATAGGGGTGATTAGTTAGAGCCAGTATATACTCTGATGAAGTATAAAGAGGTGTGAAATGATAATTATGGCCTTAAGGTTAATATAGTGCAAGAAAGAGTAATAAGGATATTTTGGTTTTTTCTCAAGGGATGGTTGGCAGAAAAACACTCAGTTTAACAATGTTAATAGTAGGAAAAACCTAGATACTAGTTTTCATGACATAATACATATTCTAGAATATTATAAAAATTGGGAATATAAAACAGTCTGGTTTTTGTGAAACTGCTTAGATCAGTACCAGATTGGACTGGAATTTTTCCTATCAGTATTTCTACTTTTCTTTAGCCAAACACAACCCTAAATGAGGTCATGCATGGCATCATTAATGAGGCTTCTAGGGCAAGCTTAATCTAAGGTGAGTTATGGACTATTAGATCAAATAGTAACCAAATTAATCTTGACCTTCCATTTCCATCCAATTTTGCTTATAAATACCCCACCATTTCAGACTTGGTTTGGCATCTTGGAGACCTTAGGGAACCTCTACCAAAATTTTCTTTGAAGCAATAAAGAAGCATACAACTTGGAGCAACAAGGTAACTAGTTCCTTTTTTCTTAGACTTTAATCTAGCAAGTTGGCTCTTGGTTTTAAGAGGTATTTATGACATATTTCCCTTGATGGTGCTACTGTACATACAATCCATATGTGATAAGAATATTATTTTTATGTTATGGATAGTTTAGACAATCTTAAACAAGCTAGAATCAAGTGGTGTAAGCTTGGAAATTTAAGTATGCATATAGTTAGGGTTTTATGTTATTGGCTGCCACTGTATGAATCACTTTTCATGTGTTAGAATTTCATGATTTTGATTCTTCCAATAAGTTTAAAATGTAAAATTGTGTGGGGATAAAGTAGAGAAACAAGTGTTGGAAGCATTGGAATCAAAATGTGAATTTTAGGAAAATAGTATAGGCATTTCAGTTATGTACATCAGCCAAGGATGTGTTTTGATTTTGAAAATTCTGGTTTCATATTTGGATTCTACATGAAAACTTTTATGGAAATGAACCATGATAATTTATTTAGAAAGATGGAAGTATGGAACATAAAATGGAAAAATAATGGAAGTTAGTGAAAACCTAGTCTTAAAATTGTTTTGAAGTTGAGTTGTAACTTGATGTTACCTTGTAATGGCTAGATTTTGACATTTGTGTGGGAAGAAGACCATTTTAAGAAGAGTGTGACAAGGATATCTTAAGAGGTAGCAAGAATACCTAACTATAATTTCATGTTTGCTTGATTGTATGCTTGCTTATTTGTTATGATGTTTAATTGAGCTTAAGAATATGCCATCATGATAATGATGATGAAGTATGAATGATTGCAACTCCTTGCAACTAATGTTATGACAATATGTATATTAGAGTTTGCTTTTGTATTATTATGCCGTAGTTCCCATCTCATGATAACATGTTAGGCATTTAGTCAATCATGCATGATATTATAGTTTGTATGACTTGCTATTGAGATTTCCATGAAATCTTATTCTTTCTATATCATAACCATGTTATAGGTGCTAGAACATCTCAGGGAAAAAGGGTAAATATAGATGGTTGAACTTTTGTAATAAGTTATATTATCAGTTGGCACTATGAGATGACTTGATGCGATACCTAGAATGATATAGTGTGTTTGTAATATGAGGCAGTAACTTTATAATGATAATTATAATGACTTAACCAACAATTTTGGACTTGAAATTTGGTATAAAAATAGCTAAGATATAGAGCTTTAAGTGGACACTAATAACGTCTCAATTGGTTAAGTTTTTTATTCATTATAACTTTTCTAATTTGAAGATAAAATCTAGAATTGAGATAAAGTGAGCGATTGAAGGTAGTGACGTTCAACCGCTAATTTCATATAGTAAATGAACGAATTTCTCTACAAACTTTTGTGGTCTTAAAGAAAACATCTGGATCTTTATATATATAGGTAACATGTTTTATTTATACAAGTAACCAAAGAGAAATAAATTTTTGAAATTAAGGCAAAGAAACTAGAACTTCCAGATTTACCAAATGAACAGTGTTTTACAACAAATAAACTGATTTCTTTGGGCAATGAAACCTCAATTTTACATTTTTTCTTCAAATTTAAATGAAAGATCTTTCATTATAAATTGGAACCAATCTATTCCAATTTATCTATATTTAATTATGAATTTTCAAATTTATGTATGTATTCTAGATTACCAAATAAAAAGTACCAGTGAACAGTTCCTAAGAAGAAATCTTTTGAAAATGCATATTTCTAAAGCAAAGAGATATGTAATTGGTTCAAATGACTTCCAATTAAATACAATTGAGGTTAAAAATAAGGATATGACATTTTAGTATTAGAGCAAAGGATTCTGGCTTAAGAAATACTCTGAATAGATTAGTCATAAACTGATACATAATTGAAAACTTTCATAATTGACACTAAGTTAGTTGTTACAAGACAAATATGACTAAACATAAGACTAGGTTAGAAACCACAGTGAATCAAGGAGACCCTATGCCAACAAATTTTAGTTCAGATAAGTCTGGGTTGAACTCATAAGAGGTATTTATGATAAAGAATGATCCTGATTATTGGCTCCCTCCAATAAATCATGTTCCAGATTTTAATGACTAAAAGTTAGATAGATCAGATAGTTCTTCAGTAGGGTCTAATAATATGGATAGTATATTAGATGGTAGTATATCAGAGGAACCTATTCTAGCTTATCCTTTAAATGTTGTACCTCTAGAGGTAGTAGACCCTAATGTAGAAGTTGATACAGCTCAGAGGGATGAAGGAGATATAGTGTGTGTTTGGATTAAGCCAAAACCTAGGTTTTAAACATAGGTTTGGGCAAAACCTATGTTTTGAAAAAATTTAAAACGACCAGCTATATTTGTTCAAATGGGCTTTTGGACTAAACTATGGTTTAAAACCAAGGTTTTAGATAAGCTGGTGAGAGTAACTTATGAAACAGTAAGAGCTTATGAACTAACCAATTACTATATTTCCCCTACTTTTTCTTACACCCTCTCTCCTCTCTCCTACTTTTTCTTAAACCCTCTATCCTCTCTCCTCTCACCTCTCATCTCTTATCTCTTCTCATTTAATACTCATACCCTTTTTCATAATTTACCAATAATAAAAGTACTTCTGGAAATAACTATCCAAACCCTCATTTATTCAAAACCACTTTTTTTTATAAGCTCTTCTCTAAAAGCCATTTTCTATAAGCTGCCTAAAAGCTCTTTTTTCATAAGCCCATTTCCAAAATCTTATCCAAACGGGCCCATAGCATACCCTCAGTCAGTATAATATGATGAATTCCACTCTTATGTGGTGGGTACCATATAAGATGTACCTAGGCAGCCTGTTAATGTAGATATTCTAGGACCTATCCAAGTACCAAATCAGATAGATATTCTGGGTCCTAGTAAATCAAAGACACCAAATATGGTGATACATCTGGACACCCAAAGCATAGAGCTAGTACTAGGAAGAAATATGAATGAGGAACATTTTGAGAAAGCTATAGAGTTGGCCAGACAATTATATGATTTAGGACAACTTTTGGTTAGGCAGGTACACCAAGACTACAGGATCTACCAGGATTTCATAACTAGAGTATGGGAGACTTATCAAGCTTTTAATCTAAATACTATTTGCAACATCCTTACTTTTATATGTGTTAAGGACTATTCAGTAGCATTTGGAACCACTTACAAGATCTTGGAAGTCCATTAACTAAATATAGAATTTTACTCTTTCTCGGGTTACTGTTCATATGGTATTCCAGATTACATAACAAACTTCAAAAAATCATAATTAATTATAGAAACATCGAAACAAAGTGATTCAAAAAGCTACATGAAGATAACATCTTGAAATTTAATGGAAAAATAATCTCCAGACCAAATGATTAACCAATTAATATATTTTATTTGTCAAACCTTACTGTTCATTTGGTCAAAAATTCTAAAGATAGAATCTGGTCTTTTAATTTGGAAATTCATTTCTCTTGATATACACATCCAAATGAAGCGTTCTACCTATACATTAAAAGATATGGATGTGTAATACATGGTCATAAAATTTTGTTAAATAATTCATTCATATGCTAGGTCAAACTGAAGCCACAATAAAACTGCTTTAGGACCTACGTTTTTACATTTCAGTTTCTTTTCTTGCACTTCCAATAATCGTTTCAACATGTATAAGCCATCAAATAAGCTTCTCAATATTCATATACATCATGTACATATGCCATAATTATTACAAATAGTTTCTTCACATAAGTACACACCTTACATGGCATTTACATACATGGATAATTCATAGTATATTCTAAGATCTCAACTACTTCACTTCCAATCTTTAGCTCTTCTCCATGCATACCTTTTCCATCATGCTTGACCTAAATTGGTTGGTTGAGAGAGTGATATTCTAGGGAATGTCAGTAGCAAACATTACAACTTAAATATGCAAGATGGATGCTAATGAATGATATGTAATTTCATTAAACTTTCTTTGATTAGTGACATGCCATCATGCTATATACTCTTACATAAAGTTCATGGCCATGGAAAACATATTATTCACAATACATTTAACATCATTTATCATGTCACAACATCATTCAAATATCATATACATGTCAACACATAAGCTTACCACATCAAGCACATAAAGAGGTAAGTTCACTACCTTACACTTAAGCTTTTCTCTTGATCTTTTGCACTTACTTCCTAGCTTTCCAACCATGAAGCCTTTATGTCAGTCACTTCCCAATATCTTCTTGGATGTTTCAAGGTCCTAAACACATTCATATTCATCACATAATTCATTAGGACTCATGAACTCCAACCATGTTCAAGACTAACCTTATTACACTCTTTATTATCATACTTTCTCTAATCTTTACTAATCAACTTGGCTCTTGAATCAATTGATCTCTCACTCTACACAATTTCATCTTTTGAATTCATTTATGAGCTTAGAATCATGAAATTCTAGTTCCTTTATGGCCTGCTATACAGAACCGAAACATGTACACAATTCTTTCAAAAATTCTCATTTTGATTCTAATGCTTCCCATACTTGTTTCTCCACTTTATCCCACACAACTTTTCATTTTAAAACCATTGAAAGTATCAAAATCATGAGATTCCAATTAATGTTCATTTGAGTGAACAGTAATGGTGAAGGATTTCAAAAACTACAATCTTGAGGTTTTATTGTTTCCAAGGTTCAAAACCTTTTCAATCCTACACAAAATCATCATATAAATTCAATGGAAGCATTAAATCATTGAAATTCCATTTCCTTCCCTCATGAACAGTGCATAGCAAACATGTTCCATTATGGCAAAGTCAAGAATATCAACTTGATTCAACAACCAATGACTTAACTAGCTTGTTTAAGCTTCAATCATATGTTTCTAATTTTAATTTCTTCTTTCCCCTTTCATCTAAGGTTTTTTGGAAGCACCACCCTTAGAGAAAACTCAACTTTTCCCCTATGAAAATCCTAAGTTAAAGCTCCTAAATCAAAGAAAAATAAACTAGGAGAGATTGCTTACCTTTAATCTCTAGCTTACTTGAACTTTTATACGTTGAAT
Source organism: Leucaena leucocephala (assembly GCA_037074615.1). Lineage (NCBI taxonomy): Eukaryota > Viridiplantae > Streptophyta > Magnoliopsida > Fabales > Fabaceae > Leucaena > Leucaena leucocephala. The sequence continues at coordinate 16,002,467 of CM073515.1, read as the reverse complement.
CTTCTTTGTCTTGGCTTGAGTTTTCATTTTGCAAGAGTTTCCCCAAGGATTGAAAAGCCATGGTTTTGGATGCAGATTTGAGGGGGTACTTATAGAAAAATCTTGGTGGAAATCAATGGCCAAGATTGATTTGGTTACTATTTGATCTAAAGGCCCATATTTAATCTTGGATTTAACTTTTTCAAAAAGAATAATTATGACATCATGTGAGACAGCTCATGGGACATCTAATAGGGGTATGTGGCATGATTCCCATGTAAGGAAGCTTCTGGAAAAATTTTAGTCTAATCTGGTGCCAATCGGAGCAATTTCACAATAACTGGACTGTGTTTTATCCCTAATTTTTTTATAATATACCAGGATATGTATTCTATCTTGGAAATCAATGTCTAGGCTTCTTATACCATTGATAATATTAGATTGAGTATTTATCTATCATCCATCACTGGTACAGTATGGGCATCTAGGGGCATTTTTTAATTTCATACTTTTCCTAGACTGCTCTGAACCCTGGCCCACTTAGTTGTCTAGTCATCATATTGGGCCTACTATGGCACCATTTGGGCCTTATTTTGGGCTCATTGCCTTTATGTCCTTTATGGCACAAATTCTAAGACACCTCTCCCGATCCTATTTATCGGGTATTCTATTTTACCGTAAAATCCCATAAGAATTCTACAGGATTCCTTTTCAAACTCTGTCAGTTTTATAAATTCATATATTAAATATAAGAATTTATGGTAAATTTTTATCTGATTCTAAGATCCGAAAAATACTGCAATAATTCCTTCTGACTTCAGAAATTTATATCAATTAATCGAGACCTCAAATCAAAATTATGTGACTCCTTAAACTGACCGGAATAACTTTGTCTATCTGCTGGTAAAGTTTAGGTCTAATATGATTCCGGACATTTTTTAGCCTTTTCGGTTCAACTTTCTCATAATTACATTTAGGTCCTTGACTTTTTGCTTATTTACATTTAGGTCCCTAAAGTTTTAGAAATTATCACTTTTGGCCTAACTTTTGTTCCTACTTTAACTTTTGGTCTCCAACCTTTTCTACTTTTCTTTTAGGTCCCTTTCTTCCTTCAAAAATCATTTAACCTTTATTATCTCTTTTGATTATCGTCATAATCTCTTCCAAACCTCTTTCCACTATCAGTATTATACAGATAGGAAAAAATCAGGATATGACATTTCTACACCCTTAAAATAAATTTTGTCCTCAAAAATTAATTGGCACCTTAGTCAACAATCTTGGATAGTTGTTCTTTTCTCATTTTATGCTAAGGATTGGGGTATCTATCTCTTATCTTCTATCTTAATATATTAGCAGAGTTCCTTTCATGTCTGCAAATCTCCATATCTTTACTATTATTACTTTCTTTTGATTCCAAATCAACTCAATCAAAGTTGAATGCTACCTCATTCTGTTACTTGCTTCATTGCTTTGCATCTCTTCGCATATGGATTTCTCACTGCACCAGGCTTGTGAGTAGTGTCTACTTCTTTCATATTAAACTCTCTTGAATATTGTTATATTCTGGAGTTTTTGCTAGCTACTCATCATACTTCTTAGTGCAATCACTTATTACTCATCTGAGTATCTAGTGGAATTCTCTGAACATCCGCAACATCATCATAATACAGAGAGAGGACTTACGTCATTATTCTTCATTCTCTACTGCTAGATAAGAGCACATAAAAATATATAGGAGCACATACTCTAACATGCATAATGCCTAGCCAATATATTGTAGGACTATATAGCTACCCATGAATGCAAAGCTCTAGCATCAAAGCTCAAGCATTCCTTTTCTTAATATGCACAACTCTAACACTCGAAGCTTGCACAGCTCTAACACTTAGAGCTTGCACTGCTCTAACATTCAGAGCTTTAGCATATTTTATAAACATAACATAATGTCTGGCATTTCATGCAAGGAGTGAAAGCTCTCATTTTCTACTTCATTTGTAACATAATACTTAAACATCTTATCCCTTTGAAAAAAGGAGCCTCTCTATCTATTTATAAAGCTAGCTATACAGCCACTTCTTGTAACATCCTAAATCTGTTACATGGGAAGTATTTCTTGAACAATTATATGAGAAATATTTTCCTATTATAGTGGAGGCATGTCGAATAATTTAAAATAGTTTAAATCATAGAATGTTATTTAAACCAGTGAGCAAAGGGAATGTTATTCCTGAAAGGACCAGTCAAAGTTGGGATGTTGCCAGTGGTAGTGGCTATAAGAAGAGGAAGAGGCAATGGTAGAATATATAACCTACTTGAGGAAACTTTCAAGGCAATATAGGCAATAGGGACTCAAGGTTTCAAGTGTGTGACAAGTATAGAAAGAATCATGGTAATAGGTCATACTTGATGGGACATAATATTTGTTATACATGTGGAAAACCTGGACATTTTTCTAAGGATTGTCCTCAGGCAGTGAATGATCAAAGGCCACGAACTCAAGGTAGAGTGTTTGTACTTACAAGAGAAGATGCTCACAAGTCACCCAAGATGATACAAGGTAAATCTATCTTAATAATCACTTTGTGATTGCTATGTTTGATTCGGGTGTAAGTCATTCCTTTGTTTCATATAAATGTGCTGAACGTTTAGGCCTTACAATTAGCAAGTTACATTATGCCATATGTGTGACAACTCCTACAAATGCTATAGTAGTTACATATAATTTTTGCTTAAATAGTGTTATTCGGTATGAACATTGTTGTACTACTCTAAACTTAATAAGCACGCCTTTCCATGAGATTGATGTCATAATTAGATTGAACTGGCTATCTGGCAATAATGTGATGCTGAACTATAAGAACAAGATCCTAGTTCTTTGTCCAGAAGCCAAAAATATGAATTCAGAAGTAAGACTGCATTTTATAACGGAGGCTCAGGCAGATAAATATTTTCAAAAAGGATGTCAAGGGTATATGATCTTCTTTTCTGTTCAAACAGAAGTAAAAGAAGGGATTGAGATAATTCTAGTAGTTAAGAAATTTCCCAAAGTTTTTCCAAAAGAGATGTAAGGATTACCCCTAAATGAGAAGTGGAGTTTGCAATTGACATTGTGCCTAGAGTTGGACTAGTGTCCAAAGCCCCATATCGTATGGCTCCCAATGAGATGATTGAATTAAAGGAGCAGATTAAGAAGCTTTTAGAGAAGGGTTTCATCTGACCTAGTGTTTCACCCTAGGGTGCTCCAATGGTATTCATTAAGATGAATGATAGTAGTCTAAGGCTATATGTTGATTATAGGGAGTTAAATAAGATCACTATTAAAAATAAGTACCCTCTTCCCCATATTGAAGATCTGTTAGACCAGTTGGCTGGAGTAAGTTTATTCTCTAGGATTTATTTGAGATAAGGCTACCACCAACTCAGGATTAAAGTGGATGATTTTTTGAAGACCACTTTCAGGACTCGTTATGGTCATTTTAAGTTTCTAGTAATGCCGTTTGGTCTGATGAATGCGCCTGCAATTTTTATGGATTACATGAATAGAATCTTTAGGCCTTACTTGGATCAATTTGTTATGGTCTTTATTGATGATACTCTTTTGTACTACAAATCTACATAAGAGCACAAAAAGTGAAACATCCTTACTTTCATATTACTTAGGGACCATTTAGTAGCATTTACAACCACTTACAAGACCTTGGAAGTCCATTAGCCAAATCTAGAATTTTACTCCTTCTCGAGTTACTGTTCATATGGTATTCTAGATTAAGCGACAAACTTTGAAAAATCATAATTAATTCTAGAAAAATTAAAATGAAGTGGTTCAAAAAGCTACATGAAGATATCATCTTAAAATTTAAAAGAAAAATAATTTCCAAACTAAATACTTAGCCAATTAATACAGTTTATTCATCAAAAATTACTATTCATTTAGTCAAAAATTCTAAAAACAGATTCTGGTCCCTTACTTTTGAAAATTTCTTCTATTTGTATAGATATCAAAATAAGGCATTCTTAGTGTCAAAATGAATTTTGACATGTTAACTAAATATATGTAAAATTTCATACATTTATCTCATCATTTACTATTTTTCATTACATTATGATCATCACTACTTACATTGGTCAAAAAGTAACATTACATAGAATAATTCTTCACATAACATTTATACTATCCAATCCCTTCCTCCTCTTCAAGCTTCTTCAACCCTCTCTCATCATTAACAAACCTGTGGGATTGGGATTAGATGGAAGGGAAAGAGATTTCTAGGAAAATCTCAGTAGCAAACGGTATTAAACAATGCATGAATTAATGTAAATACTTGTGCTTGCTTGTGAAAGTGTTAACATTGTGTAATGTGCATACTTCCATGTAACATATGAAATATAATTGGCCAAGGTAATCATAAAAATAGAGCTTCATACATAAGCATATATGCAACACATTTCAACAAAGCCCTAGCACACTCAAGCATAACATTCAATGCATACAAGTTTAGGATAAGTTTACCACCTTATATACTTGACTCTCTTTCACTTTATCTTGCTTCTTTCTTCTCACTTCTCTTGGATATGTGGCTGCCTCTTTTGGAGCATACCAATCAATTTTGAACATCACATAGTCATTCATCCATCACAATCTAACTTCCTTGAGCATTAAACTTACTTTAACTAACATAACTTCCATTTGAACATTAAACTCATTTAACTATATTAACTTTCCTTAATATTAACTAATGGACTTGGCCTTTAAATCAATTGATATATTGACTTTATCCCACACAATTTCATCTTTTGAATCCATTTATAAGCTTAGAATCATACAATTCTAGCTCCTTCATGGCCTGCTGGATAGAACTGAAAACATGCACCTAATTCCTTCAAAAATTCTCATTTTGATTCTAATGCTTCCCATACTTGTTTCTCCACTTTATCCCACACAACTTTTCATTTTAAAACCATTGGAAGTGTTAAAGTCATGAAATTTTAATCACTGTTTATGTGAGAGAAGAATTTCAAAAACTATAATCTTAGAATTTCAATGCTTCCAAGGTTCAAAACCTTTCCAATCCTACACAAAATCATCATATAAATTCAATGGAAGCATTAAATCATTAAAATTCTATTTCCTTTCATCATTAACAGTACAAAATGAACTGGTTCAACCATAGAAAAGTCAAGAATATCAACTTGATTCAACAATCAATCACTTAACTAGCTTGTTTAAGCTTCAATCATATAACTCTAACTTTAATTTCTTCTTTATCCTTTCATCTTAACATTTTTGGACAGCACAACACCTTAAATAAAACTTAACCTTTCTCCATGAAAGCTCTAAGTCCAAGCTGCTAAATCAAAAGAAAAAAACTAGGATAGATTGCTTACCTTTAATCTCTAGCTTGCTTAAACTTTAGTACCTTGAATCTTCTTTGTCTTGACTTGAGTTTTCATTTTGCAAGAGTTTTCCCAAGGGTTCTTGTGCTCACAGTTTGCTTCAGATTTGAGGGGGTATTTGTAGAAAAATCTCATGGAAAATCAATGGCCAAGATTACTTTGTGCACTATTTGATCTAATGGTTCACATTTAATCTTAGATTTAAATTTTTTCAAAAAGAGAATTATGACATCATCCATGAAATCATCAACGGACAAATCATAGGGCTAGGTGATGAAATTCTGATAGGGGAAGCTTCTGGAAAAAATCTAGTCCAATCTAATACCGGCTCAGTCCGATTCCCTAAAAACTAGACTGTTTTATAAATCTAATTTTTCTGACATTTCATAATAAGTTTTCTAACATTAAATCCAGTATCTGTATTCTTACTACCATTGAAATTCTTGTATTGGGCCAAATCTTAATTACAGATCCATTGGGAAATGACTAAAATGCCCTTGGTTCACTGTCTTGCCCTATATTAACCCTAAGGGCATAATTGTCATTTTGTACCTCTTTACTCCTTATCAGGGCATATATTGACACTGACTAATCATTCATGTACTTGCCTGAACATATTTGGCTTGTCTAAATGACCAAAATTTGCTTTGTCCAACTCTGACTCAATGACACAACACAGTGGATACCTTCAGTGGTATTTTCGTAATTTTATATTTTTCCTGGTCTTTATTAGCCCTGGCCCACATACTTATCTAAAAATATCATTAGGCCTATAAGGCACTATTTTGGGCCCTCTATATGATCTATTGCCTTTATGGGCTCAATTCCCCAGAAATTCCCCGGAATATATTTATCTGATATTTTAATCCACTATAAATTCTATAATAAATTATACATAACTCCTTTTTGAGTTCTATCAGTTTTAGAAATTCTTATATTAATTATAGGAATTTATTACCAAATTGTATCTGATTCTGAGGTCTAGAGGATACTGTATTAATTTTCTTTTCTTCAAAAATTAATATAAATTTTTCAGGTCCTCATATCAAAATTCTGTGTTGTGTTAAACTGATCAGAATAATGTTCTCTACTTACTGGTAAAATTTGGAACTAATCTGATTCTGGATATTTTTAGGCCTTTTCCAGCTCAACTTTCTCATAATTACATTTTTCCCTGAACTTTTGAAAAATTACATTTAAGTCCCTTAACTTTTAGTAATTACACCTTTTGGCCCAACTTTCATCTCTACCTTTTGTTTTGGCCTAAAACCTTTTCTAAATTTCATCTAGGTTCTTCAATTTTTGAAAATTACACTTTAGGCCCTCAACTTTTCATAATTACACTTAATGGCCCAAAGTTTGTTTGTACTTTTGTTTTCCACCATAGAAGTTTTAAACTTTTCAATTTAGTCCCTTTCTTCCTTCAAGATTCATCTAACCTTTATTATTCCTTTTGATCATCGTCATCATCCTTTCCCAACCTCTTTCCACTATCAGTATTATACAGATAGAGAAAAATTAGGATATGACATTTCTATCCCCTTAAAATAAATTTCGTCCTCGAAATTTACTTAGCACTTCAGTCAACAATCTTGGATAGATATCCTTGCCTTCTTTATGACTAAAGATTGGGGTATCTATCTCTTATATTCTATCTTAACATCTTAGCAGAGTACCTTTCATATCCACAGATCTTCATATCATTATTTTACTCATTCAGAGTTGAACTCTACTTCATTCCATTACTTACTTACGTGCTATGCATCTATTGTCACATCCTTATTTTTAACCTCAATTATACTCCATTAGAAGTTATTGGAACCAATTACATGATCATTTTCTTTGAAAACATCCATTTCTAAAAGAATTGCTCTCGGGGTACTGTTCACTTTTATTGTTCATTTAGTAATTCTAAAACATACACCCTACTTTGCAAATTCATAATTAATTATAGAAAAATTGAAATAATATGGTTCCAATTTCTAATGAAAGCTATTTCATAAATCGTTAAGGGAAAATATGAAATTGAGGTTTTCTTGTCCATATGAAATCAGTTTATGGTTATAAATCACTGTTCATTTGGTAAAAATTTGGAAGTTCCAGTTTCTTTACTTAACTTAAAAAAATTCATTTCTCTTTGGTTACTTATCCAAATGAACTATGTTACCTATGAAATTAAAGATCTAGATGTCCTCTTTAAGCTCACCAAGTTTCATAGAAAACATCATTCATTTAGTATATGAAATCATCATGTGTATAATCTCTTACTTTATCTCAATTCCAGATTTTAGTTCCATCTTTGGAAAGTCATAACAATTTGGTTACTTGTCCAATTAAGGCGTTCTTGGTGTTAATTTAAAGCTTTATAACTTAGCTATCCTCATGCCAAATTTTACACTAAAACTCGTTGATTTAAGCATCAAAATTATCATCACATCACCACAACCTCATAACAGGGTTATAAGAACATACAACATGCATACTAGCATATCATCCCATAGTGTCATGTAAGTCATGTAGCTTATTATACAAACTGAATCATCAACATTCACTCTTTTACCTTGAGAGGATCCAGCACCTAAGACATAGTTATGCATATGGAAGGAATGAGATTTCGTGAAAATCCTAATAGCAAATTACACAAACCATAATATCATGCATGAATAATTAAATGCTTAACATGTTATCATGTGATGGGAGCTACTTCATAATGGTACATAAGCAAACTCTAACATGCATATTGTCATGACATTCAAGGAGTTGCAATCATTCATACTTCATCATAACATGATGACATAAGCTCAAGCTCAACCAAACACCATAATCAACAAGCAAGCAACACAATTAAACAAACATGAGTTATAGTTAGATATCCTTGCTACCTCTTAGCTATCTTGGTCAAGACCTTCTTGGGATGATTTCCTTCCTTTAAAAATTTCAAAACCTAGTCATTACAAAATAATATCAAGTTACAACTCAACTTGAACACAAAACCAAGACTAGGTTTTCACTAGCTCCCTTTCTTTCTCTACTTTATGTTTCCTACTTCCATCTTTCCAAAATAAATTCTCATGGTTCATTTCCACATAATTTTTCATTTAAAATCCAAATATGAAATCAGAATAGGAAAAATCAAAACATACCAATTACTACAGTACCAAACCGAATGCATGCTCTTATTTTCCAAAAATTCACATTTTGATTCCAATACTTGTTCTCCTACTTTATCCCCACGCAATTTTCCATTTTAAACTCATTGGAAGAATCAAAATCATGAAATTTCATCATATTAATAGTGTCTTGTACAGTACTAGCAAGAACACAAAACCCTAAATGCAAACATGCTTAAATTCCCAAGCTTATAACACTTGATTCTAGTTTGTTTGAGCTTATCTAAACTATCCATAACATAAAACTCATATTTTTACCATATATGAGCAGCACTTCCAGCAGCAACCATAAGGGAAATATAGCACAAAAACCCATTAAAACCATGTGCTAACCTACTAGAACAAAGCTCGAGATCAAGGGAGATGATTACCTTGCTTATTACTTCACTTTGGTTGCTTCTTTCTTGGTTGAATGGAAATTTCGCATGAGTTTCCCCATGGTTCACCATGCATGCTGAAGTGATCTGAATAGGGGGTATTTATAGAGAAATTTGGGTTGAAATGGATGGCCAAGATTGATTTGGTTACTATTTGATCTAAGGGCTCACATTTGATCTTGGATTTAAATTTTTCTAAAAAGAATAATTATTACATCATGTGGGATAGATCTTGGGACACCTAAGAGGGGTATGTGGCGTGCTTCCCATCTAAGGAAGCCTCTAGAAAAATTCTAGTCCAATCCGGTACCGATCGGAGAAGTTTTATAACAACCTGACTATTTTATGTTCCTATTTTTTTATAATATACTAGGATATGTATTCTATTCTAGAAATTAATGTCTAGGCTTCTCATACCATTGAAAAAGTTAGACTGAGTATTTATTTGCCATCCATCTCTTAGAAAATGACCAAAATACCCTTGGTGTCATTTCTTGCACTGTATTAACCCTAAGGGCATAATTGTCATTTTACCCCTCTTTGTACTGTCTTATGGCATATACTAGCTCTAAATAATCATATTTATACTATGTGACAGTTTTTGGCCTATCCAAAATTATCAAAATGACCTCCATCCACTACTGTTATAGTATGGGCATCTAGGGGTATTTTTGTAATTTTGCACTTTTTCTAGACTGCTCTGGTCTCTAGCCCACTTAATTGTCCAGTCACCTTAATAGGCCTATGATGGCACCATTTGGACCTTATTATGGGCTTATTACCTGTATTGCCTTTATGACCCAATTCACATACCACTGTCCCGATCCTATTTATCGAGTATTTTATTTCACTATAAAATCATGTATGGCTTCTACAGGATTCCTTTTCTGACTCTATCAATTTTATAAATTCTTATATTAAATATATGAATTTCCTATAAAGTCTCATCTGATTCTTAGATCTGAAAAATAATGTAATAATTCCTTTCGACTTTAAGAATTTATATCAATTAATAGGGACCTCAAATCAAAATTCTGTGTTGCGTTAAACTAACTGGAATATTTTTGTCTATTTACTAGTAAAATTTGGGTCTGATCTAATTTTGGGCATTTTTAGCCTGTTTTGACTCAACTTTTCCATATTTACATTTAAATCCCTCAACTTTTGAATAATTGTATTTTTGTCCCTGAACTTTTCATTAATTGCATTTAGGTCCCTCCTTTTATTTCACTTCAAGTTTTTACATTCAAGCTTTTCAGTTTTCATTTTGGTTCCTATTCTTTCCTTAGTTATTAATCCTTTCCTTTCCTTTCTCAATTTGATACAGTCTATTCTAAGAAACTCATATCCCTTTTAGATAAATTGTACACACATATCAGATAGGAAAATTGGGGAATGACATTTCTCTCCCCCTTAAAATAAATTTTGCCCTCAAAATTTACATTACATATATACTAAGGAAATTGTTCAGGTTATGTTTCTTTAATTCTTTCCTCTGCTTCCCAGATAACTTCACTCTCTGTTCATCCCTTCTATATCACTTTAACTAAAGGGATCTGCTTATTTCGCAACTGCTGGACCTTTCTATCTACAATCTATACTGGTCCCACTTCATAAGTTATGTCATCTCATAGTGCAATATCATCCTGCTCAATCACATGTGATGGATCTGAAACATACTTCTTTAAATGGGAAACATGGAATACATCATGGATCTTGCTGAGATGTGGAGGAAGAGCTAATTTGTAAGCCACTGATCCTACTCTTGAGAGGATCTAAAATGGCCCAATGTATCTAGAATACATCTTCTTCACTTTAAAATATTGTCTGACTCCTATCGTCGGAGTCAACTTAAAGAATACATGCTCACCTTCTCTAAACTCTAACGGCTTTCTTCTGACATCAGCATAACTTTTCTGTCTGCTTTGAGCCGTCAGCAATCTCTTTCTAATCTTATCAATCTGTTTTGCTATCTGGTCTACTATGTCAGGACCAAACATCCTCCTTTCTCTTAACTCCAACCAGCACAAGGGAGATCTACACTTCTGTCCATAAAATACTTCATACGGAGCCATCTGAATGCTAGCTTGATAACTATTGTTATAGGCAAATTCTATCAATGGCAGATGGACAACCCAACTCCCTTTCAAATCTAAGATGCAAGATCTTAACATATCCTTAAGCGTCTAGATCATTTTCTCAGATTGACCATCTGTCTGAGGATGGTAAGCTATACTGAATATGAGAGTAGTGTCCATTTCTTTATGTAAAGCTCGCCAAAAGTTTGACGTAAACTGAGGATTTCTATCAGATATGATACTACTGGGAATACCATGTAGTCTAACAACCTCATTTACATACAGTTTTGCCAGCTTCTCAAGAGAATCCTTTTTATTAATTGCCAGGAAATGAGCTGACTTTGTTAATCAGTCAATTACCACCTATATAACATCATGCTTAGTAGGAGTCATGGGCAGTCCTTCAATAAAATCCATGGCAATGCTATCCTATTTCCACTCAGGGATCTCTAGTTGTTGTAATTTCCCTGCTGGCTGCTAGTGCTCAACTTTCACTTTCTTACATGTCAAGCATTTGGACACATAATCTACAACATCTTTGTTCAATCCAAGCTACCAAAATAAACTCTTAACATCATGGTACATTTTGGTCATACCTGGATGTACTGTATACTTGCTTTTATGTGCCTTATTTAGGATTTTCTCCCTCAATCCCATTACATTGGAAATATATGGTCACCCTCTAAATCGTAGCAACCCATCTTGGGACACATCAAAATTTTTAGTTTTCCCTCTTTCTAGCTTACTCTTGAAAATCTCAGCAAGTCTATCTTGCTCTTGAGCCTCTTTTATCTCATCCTCAATGAAAGTTTTAATATGTGTTCCTCCATAAGAACTTTCTACTATTTGCATTTGATACAAAGGACTCTAATCTCACATATCCTCTATCAGTTCTAGCTCTTTAATCATGAGACTAGCAACCTGCACTACCTTTCTGCTTAAGGCATCGGCCACTACATTAGCTTTTCCTGGATGGTATTTGATATGGAAATCATAATCCTTCAGAAATTCCATCCATCTTCGTTGCCTCATGTTCAATTCTTTTTTATATTGCATATACTTTAGGCTTTGACGATCATAGTATAGTTCTATGGTGGCTTCATATAAGTAGTACCTCTATATCTTGAGAGCATAAACTACTGCTGCAAGCTCCAAATCATGAGTGGGATAATTCTCTTCATGTGGCTTTAACTATAGAGAAACATAGGCTACGACTTGTCCCTGCTGCATCAACACACATCCCAACCCTTGCTTGCTAGCATCAATGTAAACTACATAAGTCTGAGTTGGGTCTGGAATAATCAGCAGAGGATCATGGTTAATCTCTGCTTTAATGCATGAAAACTAGCCTCACACTTCTCATCTTACTTGAACTATTGATTCTTTCTGGTCAGCTTGGTTAATGGCAGAGCAATTTGAGAAAAGTCATTAATAAATCTCCTGTAATACCCTGCTAAGCCCAGAAAACTTCTAATCTTTGTCACTGTCCTTTGTTGTTCCCGGCTTAGCACTGCTTCAACTTTGCTAGGATTTACAGCTACCCCTTCATGGGATATGACATAAACGAGAAATTTAACTTCTTACAGCAAAAAAATCACATTTATTAAGCTTAGCATAGAGTCATTTCTCCTTAAGAGTACTAAGAATAATCCTCAAATGCTCTTCATACTCTGCAGCATATTTGGAGTACACCAAGATATCATCAATGAAGACTACCACAAATTGATCTAGATAAGGCTTAAAGATTCTATTCATGTAATCCATGAAAATTGTAGGCTCATTCGTCAGACCAAAAGGCATTACCAGAAATTTGAAATGACCATATCGAGTCCTAAATGCAGTCTTTGAAATATCATCTGCTTTGATTCTAAGTTGGTAATAACCTGATCTCAAATCAATCTTAGAGAACAAGCTTGCTCCAACCAACTAGTACAGAAAATCATCAATTCGGGGAAGAGGGTACTTATTCTTAACTGTAATTTTATTCAACTCCCGATAGTCAATGCACAATCTGAGACTGTCATCCTTCTTCTTAATGAATAACACTGGAGCACCCCATAGAGAAACACTGGTGATATGTAACCCTTCTCTAATAGCTCCTCTATCTACTTCTTAAGTTCAATCATCTCATTAGGAGCCATACGATATAGGGCTTTGGATACTGGTCTAGCTCCAGGTACGATATCAATTGCAAATTCTACTTCTCGCTTAGGAGGCAATCCTTGAATCTCCTTTGGAAAGACTTTTGAAAATTCTTTGACCACTGGAATTAATTCAATTCCTTCTTCTACTTCTGCTTGAATAGAAAAGGAAACCATATATCCCTGACATTCTTTTTGTAGACATCTATCTGCCTGAGCCTCTATCAGGAAATTCAGTTTTACTTCTGGATTCACATTTGTAGCTTATGGACAAAGAACTAGAGTTTTATTCTTACAATCTAGCATTACATTATTGGCAGACAACCAATTTAATCCAATTATGACATCAATTTCATGAAAGGGCATACATATTAGATCTAGAGTGTGCAGCAACACTCATACTGAATGACACTATTTAGGCAGACATATGATGTAACTACCTTAGCATTTGTGGTAGTTATCACACATACAACATAATGCAATTTAATAATTGTAAGGCCTAACCGCTTAGTACATTCATAAGAAACAAAGGAATGACTTGCACCCAAATTAAACATAGTAATCACAGCATGATTATTGAGATAGATGATACATTGGATCATCTCGGGTGACCTTTGTGCTTCTTCCCTTGTCATTGTAAACACCCGCCCTTGAGTGCGCGGCCTTTAATTATTAGTTGCCTGGGGACAATTTCTGGAAAAATGTCCAGGCTTCCCATATATATATAATAGACATTCTGCCCCATCAAACACGGTCTGTCTCCATGGTTCTTCCTATATTTGTCACATACTCTAATCCTCTAATCTCTATTATTCGTGTTGCCCCTATAGTTTCCTTTGTTAGGCTTTCGGTTCTGCTGCCACTGTCTCTTTCTTTTCTTGTTATAACCACCGCCACTGACTGTATTTCTATTATGGTTAGTTCTCTTAAGAGCAGCAGTCTTTTTGCTCACCGGTCTCATCAGCATCTAATGATTCAAGCTGTTCTCATTAATTCTGCAGGCCTCTACTGCTTTATTGAACTGATGATACTGTTAGGGGGTCATCTTATCCTTCAGAGTAGTATTTAATTCCATGATCTTCCTCTCCATCATCCATCGCTCATCATCCACCTGTTGCAGGTAAGTGAAATACTAGGAAAGACATATGAACTTTGCCAAGTATTCGTCAAAGGATTATTTTTCTCCTTGTCTCAGCACAAGAAATTCTTATTCTCGTTCATCCCACACTGACTGGGGAAAATATTTCTCATAAAACTATTCAAGGAATACTTCCTATGTGATAGGAATATATCTGGCCTATAATACTAGCTCTGTGTTCTTCCACCATCTGTCAGCATCCCTTTCTAACTGGTAGATTGCTATCTGCGCTTTACTCTCAGACAGATAACCCAGTACCTTAAAGATCTTCTTTAATCTACTGATCTAATCCTCCGCTTTCTGTACATCAAATGTTCCTTCGAACATCAGAGGACTATGTTTACAAAACTTAGCCATCCACTGTTGAATACCAGCAAGATCTACTATATATCCTGTCTATCTTTGTAGCTCTGTTATCTGTTAAACTATCTCTGGTTTTGTATTAGTTGTACCAGTAGATTCTAGTTGCCGTAGGTTCTCTACCGCTTCTACTACGGCCGCTACTATGGCAACATCCCTTTCCTATTCACTCCTTGCTTGAGCAGTTCTTACTTCCTCTATCAGCTTATGCTGTTTTCTAGTCATTCTATAATCAACTGATTAATATCTCCGGTATTTTAGGGTTCACCCGAAGAACTAGCTCTTCTTGTTCTTACCATTTTGTTTTACTATCATAATAGGAAATAAATACTATAATTAACATAATTCACATTTCATTCACAATACGGCATACAATAAGTTTAACAACATTACATAGACTTTTCATAACATACACACATATATGTACAATGTTATTACTAGTCATGAGTACATAGATTACAACAACATTCATACATACAACTATTACATTATGTTTTCTCATAGTAGATCCTAATGAACTCCCCTATCATATAGATCCAATCATAGATATCCTCAAAAGATTTCTCTTCAAAGTACTGATCTAGCCCTTCTCTCCATGTTGCTGTAAGAGGCAAAATATCATCCATGATGTTAACCCAATGAGTGAGAGTAAGGGTATTTGGATTATATGCCTGATAGACTTCTCACACTCTAGTTATAAAGATCTTCTCCAGTCGGTTGATCCAATCCTCCACTTTCTATACACCAAACGTTCCCTCGAACTTCGGAGGACTATGTTTACATAATTTAGTCATCCACTGTTGAATCCTAGCAGGATCTACTGTCTGTCCTGTCTATCTCGATGGCTCTATTGTCTGTTGAACTATCTCTGGTTCTGTGTCAGCCATACCTGCAGACTTTGGGTGTCTAAGGTTCTCCATTGCTTTAGTTACAGCTGTTGCTATAGCAACATACCTTTCCAACTCGCTCCTTGCTTGAGCAGCTCTTACTTCCTCAATAACCTTCTATTGCTATTCCAGTTATTATAGAATCAACTAGTTAATGTCTCCGGCATTTTGGGGTTCACCTGAAGAACTAGCTCTTCTTGTTCTTACCATTTTGTTTTACTATCGTAATAGGAAATAGGAAATAGGAAAGGAATACTATAATTAACATACTTTATATTTCATTCAAAACATAGCATACAACAAGTTTAACATCATCACATAAACTTTTCATAACATACACACATACATGTACTATGTCATTACTAGTCATGAGTACATAGATTACAGCAACATTCATATATACAACTATTACATTGTGTTTTCTCATAGTAGATCCTAATGAACTCCCCTATCATATAGATCCAATCCTGGATATCCTTAAAAGATTCCTCTTCAAAGTACTGATCTTGCCCTTCTATCCATATTGCTGTAAGAGGCAAACTATCATCCATGATGTTAACCCAATCAGTAAGAGTAAGGGTATTTGGATCAATTGCCTAATAGACTTCTCGCACTCTAGTTATGAAGCCCATATAAGTCCTGTAATTTTGGTCTACTTCTCTAACCAGCATTCTTCTCAAGTCATACAGTTGCCCAGCTAATTCCACCACTTTCTTGAACCGATCCTCAGTCATATTATTTCCTGGTACTAACTCTATAACATAGGTAGGATCAAGGTATATTTCTATTATTGGCTTCTTTGTTCCACTGGGACCAAGGATATCTGTAGGGTCTCATCTGTAACTAGGTCCAGGTATGTCAACTGTATAACTGGGTTCAAGTACACTAGATAGTTCAGGTACTTGACTTGAATTAGGGACATTTATCTCAGTAGCCTGTATAGGTACAGGTTCTATAGTTCCCACAACATAGGAGTACCCCTCCTCAACCTGATCTTTATGAGGATCTTCCATCTCTATATCATTCATCTGATCTATATCTCCCTCTCTACTAGGGTTAGCTACCTCAGGAGGTACACATTAATAGGTGGGGCTTGAATAGGTTCCTCAGGTTCATCCTCTTCTAATGGTACATCCTCATCTGACGTTTCATCCATCCTATTTGATCCCACAGAAGAGCTATCTAACCTGTCCAATTCTGATTCACTACTGCAATCATGGATGTGGATTACTAGAGGAAAACCAAACTCCATATCATGTATCAATGCCTCAACCTCCTCTGAGTTCGAACCTGACTTATCTAAACTATTAACTTAGGGTCAATTATACATATATTTACTTATGTATCAGTCTATAAATAATCTAATTAGAGCATTTCCTAATCCAGAATCCTTTGCTCTGATACCAAAAAGTCACATCCTTACTTTTAATGTCAATTATACTCCATTAAAAGTGATTGGAACCAATTACATGATCATTTGCTTTGAAAACATCCATTTCCAAAGGAATTGCTCTCGAGTATTGTTCACCTTTACTGTTCATTTGGTAATTCTAGAACATGTACTCTACTTTAAAAATTCATAATTAATTATAAAAAAATCAAAATAATGTGGCTCCAATTTCTAATGAAAGCTCTTTTAAAGATCTTTGAGGAAAAAAATATGAAACTTAGGTTTTCTTGTCCATATAAAATCAGTTTATATGTTATAAATCACTATTCATTTGGTAAAAATCTAGAAGTTCCAGTTTCTTTGCTTAACTTAAAAAATTTATTTCTCTTTGGTTACTTATCTAACTGAACTTTGTTACCTATGAAATTAAATCTCTAGACGTCCTCTTTAAGATCACCAAGTTTCATAGAAAACCTCGTTCATTTGGTATATAAAATCATCGTGTGAATGTTTCTGCCTCTAATCGCTCACTCTATCTCAATTCCAGATTTTAGTTCCAAATTTGGGAAATCATAACAATTCGGTTACTTGTCCAATTAAGGCGTTCTTGGTGTTAATTAAAACTATGTATCTTAGCTATCCTCATACCAAATTTTAGGCTAAAACTTGTTGATTTAAGCATCAAAATCATCGTCACATCACCACAGCCTCAAAATAGGGTTATAAAAACATACATTATGCATACTAGCATATCATCCTATAGTGCCATGTAAGTCATATAGCTTATTATACAAACTCAATCATCAACATTCACTCTTTTCCCATGAGAGGATCCAGCACCTAAGACATAGTTATGCATATGGAAGGAATGAGATTTCATGAAAATCCCAATAGCAAGTTACACAAACCATAATATCATGCATGAATAATTAAATGCTTAACATGTTATCATGTGATGGGAGCTACCTTATAATGGTACATAAGCAAACTCTAACATGCATATTGTCATGACATAACTTGCAAGGAGGTGCAATCTGTCATATCCCAATTTCTCTCTATCTGTATAGTACTGATAGTGGAAAGAGGTTTGGAAAGGATTCTGATGAAGATCAGAAGAAAAGTTAAAGGTTAGATGGGTCTTGAAGAAAGAGAAGGACTAAAACAAAAATTAGAAAAGGTTAAAGGCCAAAAGTTAAAGTAGAAACAAGATTTGGGCCAAAAGTGGTAATTTTCAAAAGTTAAGGGACTTAAATGTAATTAAGTGAAAAGTTTAAGGGCAAAATTGTAATTATAGAAAGATCAGCCATAAAAGGGTTAGAACTACCCATAATTTTTTAGTTCCATATTCCATCAGTAAATAGAGGAAGTCATGCTGGGTAATCTGGCATGATATGGAAATTTTATTAGGGCTCCACACAGCAGAAAATTATCTGATAGTCTAAAAGTTATATGAATTTTTATTAGATTCCATGGACATAAGATATAAGTGAGGGAATTATAGGAAAGTGTACCCTACAGTGTCAGATGTTATGAATCTAACAGAACCCCAGAAGAAGTCCTGTATAAAAAGTTATTTCCATAACAGTGAATTTTGACGGGAGTTTGATAACACCCGTGATCTGATAATTGAAGTTATCAGTATATGAGCCTAGATAGAATAAGATCAGATGACCTCATACATAGGCCCATGATGACGCCAAGAAGGGACCAAAACCCAGGGTACCAGTTCATCAGTAGAAGGGGTTAATGTCCAGAAAAGGTGTGAAATTACGTAAATGTCCCTACATGCCTGGATTGTACCAGTGATGGATGGAGGATATTTTGGTCATCTGGTATAGGCTAAAAATGTATCATATAGTATAAAGAGGATTATTTAGAGCCCATATACACCCTGAGGCAGTATAAAGAGGTGTGAAATGACGATTTTGCCCATAGGGTTAGTACAGTGCAAGAAAGGACACCAAGGGCATTTCTGTCATTTTCCAATGGATCAGTAACTAAGTATTTACCCAGTACAAGTATTTCAATGGTATGAGAAGGCTGGACATTGATTTCTAGGATAGAATACATATCCTGGTATATTATAGAAAATTAGGAATAGAAAATAGTCTGGTTGCTATGAAACTGCTCCGATCGGTATCGGATTGGACTGAAATTTTTCCATAAGCTTCCTGGCATGGTAAGAACACCACATACCCCCATGAGGTGTCCCTTGAGCTGTCCCACATGATGTCATAATTATTCTTTTTAGAAAAAGTTCAATCCAAGATTAAATGTGGGCCTTTAGATCAAATAGTAACCAAATCAATCTTGGCCATTCATTTTTCATGGATTTTGGCTATAAATACCACCTCATTCTGCCAAAAACTGTGGCCTTGTGATACCTTGGGGAAACTCTTGCAAAATGAAAACTCAAGCCAAGACAAAGAAGATTCAAGGTTCCAAAGTTCAAGCAAGCTATAGATTAAAGGTAAGCAATCTCTCCTAGCTTATTTTCCTTTGATTTGGGAGCTTAAACTTAAGGTTTTCATGGGAAAAAAGTTGAGTTTTCTCTAAGGGAAGGTTCTATCCAAAGACCTTAGATGAAAGGGGAAAGAAGAAATGAAAGTTTGAAATATATGATTGAAGCTTCAACAAGCTAGTTAAGGATTGGTTGTTAAATCAAGTTGATATTCTTGACTTTGCCATGATGTGCCCTGTTTGGTATGTACTGTTCATGAGGGAAGGAAATGGAATTTGAATGATTTAATGCTTCCATTGAGTTTATATGATGATTTTGTGTAGGATTGGAAAGGTTTTGAACCTTGAAACATTAAAATCTCAAGGTTGTAGTCTTTGAGATTCCTTACGGTTATTGTTCACTCGCATGAACAGGGATTAGAATTTCATGATTTTGATGGTTCCAATGATTTCAAAGTGAAAATTTGTGCGGGATAAAGTGGAGAAACAAGTATAGCAAGCATTAGAATCAGAATGAGGATTTTTGAAAGAATTGTATGCTTATGTTCAGTTCTGTACAGCAGGTCATAAAGGAGCTGGAATTTCATGATTCTATGCTCATAAATGGATTCAAAATATGAAATTGTGTAGGTTAAAGTCAAGACATCAATTGGTTCAAGAGCCAAGTGGATTAGTGAAGATTAGAGAAAGTTGTCATATCCTAATTTTTCTATTCGTATAATACTGATAGTGGAAAGAGGTTTGGAAAGGATTATGACAAACATCAGAAGAAATAATAAAGGTTAGATGATTCTTTAAGGAAGATAAGGACTAAAATGAAAAGTAGAAAAGGTTAAAGGCAAAAAGTGAAAGTAGAAACAAGATTTAGGCCAAAAGTGGTAATTTCCAAAAGTTAAGGGACTTAAATGTAATTAAGTAAAAAGTCAGGGACATAAATGTAATTATAGAAAAGTTCAGCCAGAAAAGGCTTAGAACTGCCTGTCAGTATGTTAGTCCCACATTCTATCAGTAAATAGAGGAAGTCATGCTGGTTAATCTGGCATGATACAGAAATTTTATTAGGGCTCCAGACAGCAAAAAATTATCTGATAGTTTAAAAGTTATCTGAATTTTTATCAGATTCCATGGACATCAGATATAAGTGAGGGAATTACAGGAAAGTATGCCCTACAGTGTCAAATGTTATGAATCTGACATAAACCCGGAAGAAGTTCTGTATATAAAGTTATTATCATATTAGTGAATTTTGACGGGAGTTTGATAACACCCGTGATCCGATAATAGAATTTATTGGTATGTAAACTTGGATAGAATGAGATTATATGATCTCATATATAGGCACATGCTGACTCCAAGAATGGCCCAAAACCCAGGGTACCAGTTCATTCGTAGAAGGGGCCAGTGTCTAGGAAAAGTGCAAAATTATGAAAATGCCCCTGGATGCCCAGATTGTACAAGAGATGGATGAAGGGAATTTTGGTCATATGGGATAGGCTAAAAACGTGGCATATAGTATAAATGTGATTAGTTAGAGCCAGTATAGGCCCTAAGGCAGTACAAAGAGGGGTAAAATGATGATTATGCCCTTAGGGTCAATATAGTGTAAGAAAGGACACCAAGGGTATTTTGGTCATTTCCCAAGGAATGGATGATAGATAAATACTCAGTATAACTATGTCAAGGGTATGAGAAACCTACACATTGATTTCTAGGACAGAATACATATCCTGGTATATTATAGAAAAAATCAGAAAAAAAACAGCCCGGTTGTTGTGAAACTGCTCTGATCGGTATCGGATTGGACTGAAATTTTTCCAGAAGCTTCCTTACACTATGAGCATGCCACCTAACCCCTTGAGGTGGCCCTTGATCTGTCCCACATGATGTCATAATTATTTTTTTTATGAAAAAGTTCAATCCAAGATTAAATGTGGGCCTTTAAATCAAATAGTAACCAAATCAATCTTGGCCATTCATTTTTCATGGATTTTGGCTATAAATACCACCTTATTCTGCCCAAAACATGGCCTTGTGATACCTTGGGGAAACTCTTGCAAAATGAAAACTCAAGCCAAGACAAAGAAGATTCAAGGTTCCAAAGTTTAAGCAAGCTAGAGATTAAAGGTAAGCAATCTTTCATAGCTTATTTTTCTTTGATTTGGGAGCTTGAACTTAGGGTTTTCATGGGAGAAAATTGAGTTTTCTAGAAGGGTTTGTGCTGCCCAACAACCTTAGATGAAAGGGGAAAGAAGAAATTAAAGTTAGAAACTTATGATTGAAGCTTAAACAAGCTAGTTAAGTAATCAAGTTGATATTCTTGACTTTGCCAAGAGTGAACCTATTCGGTATGCACTGTTCATGAGGTAAGGAAATTGAATTTAAATGATTTAATGCTTCCATTGAGTTTATATGATGATTTTGTGTAGGATTGGAAAGGTTTTGAACCTTGAAAGCATTGAAATTCCAAGGTTGTGTTTTTGAAACCCTTCTCTGTTACTGTTCACATGCATGAAAAGTGATTTTAATTTCATGAATTTAATGGTTCCAATGGTTTTAAAATGAAAAATTGTGTGGGATAAAGTAGAGAAACAAGTATGGGAAGCATTGGAATCGAAATGAGAATTTTTGAAAGAATTAAGTGCAGTTTTGGTTCTGTACAGCATGTGATGAAGGAGCTGAAATTTCATGATTATAAGTTCATAAATGGATTCAAAAGATTAAATTGTGTAGGGTAAAGTCAAGGCATCAATTGATTCAAAGACCAAGTCCATTGGTTTAGATTAAGGAAAGTTATTGAGATTAATGTTCAAAAAGAAGTTATGTTAGTTAAAGTGAGTTTAATGCTCAAGGAAGTTAGATTGTAATGGATGAATGATTATGTGATGTTAGGAATTGCTTGGTATGCTCCAAGAGAGGCAGCCACATGTTCAAGGAAAGTGAGAAGAAAGAAGCAAGTTAAGGTGAAAGAAGGTCAAGTGTTCAAGGTAGTAAACTTATCCTAAACTTGTATGCATTGAATGTTATGCTTGATTGTGCTATGGCTTGATTGAATTGTGTTTCCTATATGCTTATGTATGAAGCTCTATTTATATGTTTACTTTTGCCAATTGTATTTCATCTGTAACATGGAAGCATGCACGTGACACAATAGTAACACTTTCACAAGAACGCACAAATATTTACATTAATGCATGCATTGTTTAATAATGTTTGCTACTGAGATTTCCCCTGAAATCTCATTCCTTTCCATGTAATCCCAATCCCACAGGTTTATGAATGATGAAAGAGGATGATGAAGCATGAAGAAAAGCTAGGGATTGGATAGTATATATGTTATGTGAATGTGTAATGTTGCTGTATGACTAATGTAAGCAGTGATGGTCATGATATAATGAAAAATAGTAAATGATGGAATAAATGTATGAAATTTTACAGATATTTAGATGACATGCCAAGCTTCGTTTTGACACCAAGAATGCTTTATTTGGATGTCTGTACAAAGAGAACTGATTTTCCAAAGTAAGGGACCAGAATCTATTTCCTAGATTTTTGACCAAATGAACAGTAAATTTTAGCGAATAAACTGTATTAATTGGCTAATAATTTGGTCTGGAAATTATTTTTCTCTTAAATTTCAAGATATTATATTCACGTATATTTTTGAACCACTTCATTTTGAGTTTTTTAGAATTAGTTACTATTTTTCGAAGTTCGTTGCGTAATCTGGAATACCATATGAACAGTAACCCGAGAAAGAGTAAAATTTCAGATTTACCTAATGGACTTTCAAGGTCTTGTAAGTGGTTCTAAATGCTACTAAATGGTCCCTAATACGTATGAAAGTAAGGGTGTTACAAAAGTTATGACAATAAAGAGTGTAACAAAGTTAGTCTTGAACATGGTTAGAGTTCATGAGTCCTAATGAGTTATGTAATGAATATGAATGTGTTTAGGACCTTGAAACATCCAAGAACATGTTGGGAAGTGATTGATATAAAGGCTTCATGGTTGGAAAGCTAGGGAGAAAATGCTAAAGATCAAGAGGAAAGCTTAGGTGCAAGGTAGTGAATTTACTTCTTTATGTGCTTGATGTGGTATGCTTATGTGTTGAGATGTATATGATATTTGAATGATATTGTGACATGATAAATGATGTTGAAAGTATTGTGAATAACATGTTTCTATGGCCATGCACTTTATGTACAAGTATATAGCATGATGGCATGTCACTAATCAAAGAAAGTTTAATGAAATTACATATCATGCATTAGCATCCATCTTGTATATTTAAGTGGTAATGTTTGCTATTGAGATTCCCTAGAATCTCACTCTCCCATAACCAACCAATTTAGGTCAAGCATGATTGATAATGTATACATGGAGAAGAGCTAAAGAATGGAAGAATAAAAGTGAAGTATTTAAGATGTTAGTATATGCTATGTACTTTCCATGTATGTAAAAGCCATGTAAAGTATCTATTTATGTGATGAGTGCAACATCCTTACTTTCATATGTATTAGGGACCAATCAGTAGCATTTAGAACCACTTATAAGACCTTGGAAGTTCATTAGCTAAATCTGGAATTTTACTCTTTCTTGGGTTACTATTCATATGGTATTCCAAATTACGCAACGAACTTCAAAAAATCATAACTAATTCTAGAAAACTCAAAATAAAGTGGTTCAAAAAGATACATGAATATAACATCTTGAAACTCAAGGAAAAAATAATTTTTAGACCAAATGATTAGCCAATTAATACAGTTTATTCGCCAAAATTTACTGTTCATTTGGTCAAAAATCATGGAAACAGATTTTGGTCCCTTACTTTGGAAAATCAGTTCTCTTTGTACAGACATCCAAATAAAGAATTCTTGGTGTCAAAAAGAAGCTTGGCATGTCATCTAAATGTCTGTAAAATTTCATACATTTATTCCATCATTTACTATTTTTCATTACATTATGATCATCACTGCTTACATTGATGATACAACAACATTACACATTCACATAACATATATACTATCCAATCCCTAGCTTTTCTTCATGCTTCATAATCCTCTGTCATCATTCATAAACTTGTGGGATTGGGATTACATGGAAAAGGATGAGATTTCGGGGGAAATCTCAGTAGCAAACGGTACTAAACAATGCATGCATTAATGTAAATACTTGTGCTTGCTTGTGAAAGTGTTACTATTGTGTCATGTGCATGCTTCCATGTTACATATGAAATACAATTGGCCAAAGTAAACATATAAATAGAGCTTCATACATCAGCACATAGGCAACACAATTCAATCAAGCATAACATTCAATGTATACAAGTTTAGGATTAGTTTACTACCTTGAACACTTGACTTTCTTTCACCTTAACTTGCTTCTTTCTTCTCACTTTCCTTGAACATGTGGCTGCCTCTCTTGCAGCATACCAATCAATTCTTAACATCACATAATCATTCATCAATTACAATATAACTTCCTTGAGCATTAAACTCACTTTAACTACCATAACTTTTTCTTAAACATTAATCTCTTTAACTTTCCTTAATCTTAACCAATGGACTTGGTCTTTGAATCAATTGATGCATTGACTTACCCTACACAATTTCATCTTTTGAATCCATTTAGGAGTTTAGAATCATGAAATTCCAGCTCCTTCATCATATGCTGTACAGAACCAAAACTGCACTTAATTTTTTTAAAAATTCTCATTTTGATTCCAACGCTTCCCATACTTGTTTCTCTACTTTATCCCACACAACTTTTCATTTTAAAACCATTGGAAGCATGAAAATCATGAAATTCCAATGACTGTTCATGCAAGTGAACAGTAACAGAAAAGGATTTCAAAAACTATGATCTTGGAATTTCAATGCTTTCAAGGTTCAAAACCTTTCCAATCCTACACAAAATCATCATCTAAATTCAATGGAAGCATTAAATCATTTAAATTCAATTTCCTTCCCTCATGAACAGTGACCAAACAGGTTCCATTAAGGCAAAGTCAAGAATACCAACTTGATTCAACAACCAATATCTTAATTAGCTTGTTTAAGCTTCAATCATATGTTTCTAACTTTAATTTCTTCTTTCCCCTTTCATCTAAGGTTGTTAGGAAGCACCTTCCCTGAAAACTCAAATTTTCTTCCATGAAAACCCTAAGTTCAAGCTCCCAAATCAAAGGAAAATAAGCTTGGAGAGATTGCTTACCTTTAATCTCTAGCTTGCTTGAACTTTGGAACCTTGAATCTTCTTTGTCTTGGCTTGAGTTTTCATTTTGCAAGATTTTCCCCAAGGTATCACAATTCCACGGTTTTGGACAGAATGAGGGGGTATTTATAGCCAAAATCCAAGAAAAATTAATGGCCAAGATTGATTTGGTTACTATTTGATCTAAAGGCTCACATTTAATCTTGGATTTTACTTTTTCATAAAAGAATAATTATGACATCATGTGGGACAGCTCATGGGACACCTAAGAGGTCTAGGTAGCGTGCTCATAGTGTAAGGAAGCTTCTGGAAAAATTTCAGTCAAATCCAGTACCGATCGGAGCAGTTTCATAACAATTGGACTATTTTCTGTTTCGAATTTTTCTATAATATACCAGGATATATATTCTGTCCTAGAAATCAATGTCTATGCTTCTCATACCCTTGACATGGTTATACTGAGTATTTATCTACCATTCATTCATTGGAAAATGACCAAAATACCCTTGGTGTCCTTTGTTACACTATATTGACCCTAAGGGCATAATCGTCATTTTACCCCTCTTTATACTACCTCAGGGTGTATCTGGGCTCAACTAATCATATTTATACCATATGCCACGTTTTTACCCTATCCTAGGTGACCAAAATACCCTTCATCCATCTCTGGTACAATCTGGACATCCAGGGGCATTTACGTAATTTCACACTTTTTCTGGACATCGGCCCCTTCTACTGATGGACTGGTACCTTGGGTTCTGGGCCCTTCTTGGCATCATCATGGGCCTATATATGAGGTCATATGATCTCATTCTATCCAGGCTTACATACTGATAAATTCCATTATCGGATCACGGGTGTTATCAAACTTCCGTCAAAATTCATTAATATGTGAATAACTTTTTATACAGAACTTCTTCTAGAGTTCTGTCAGATCCAAGACATCTAACACTGTAGGGCACATTTTCCTATAATTTTCCCACTTACATCTGAAGTCCATGAAATATGATAAAATTTAAGATAACTTTTAGACTATTAGATAATTTTCTATTGTCTGGAGTCCTTATAAAATTTCTGTATCATGCCAGATTAACCAGCGCAACTTCCTCTATTTACAGATGGAATGTGAGACTGAAAAACTTTTGGGCAGTTATAACCCTTTTCGGGCTGATCTTTCTATAATTACAATTTTGCCCTTGAACTTTTTACTTAATTATATTAAAGTCCCTTAACTTTTGGAAATTACCACTTTTGGCCCAAATCTTGTTTCTACTTTCACTTTTTGCCTTTAACCTTTTCTACTTTTCATTTTAGTCCTTCTCTTCCTTAAAGAATTATCTAACCTTTATTATTTCTTCTGATGTTCATCATAATCCTTTCCAAATCTCTTTCTACTATCGTTACTATACGGATAGGGAAAAATTAGGATATAACAATGAGATTGTATGAAACAATTATTTCATAACCCCATGATGTATATGAGTCCATAAAAGGCAAAAGAGATGATTTATGTTTGCTAGAATAATTATTGAAAGTGAAAGAAAGGAATCTGAAATGGTAAAAACATAGGTCCTGAAGCAGTTTTGTTGTGACTTCAGTTTGACCTAGCAAATGATGGAATTAGTTCATAAAATTTTATGAGCATGTGGCACACATCTATAGATTTAAATGCATAGGTATAACATGTCATTTGGATGTGTATATCAAGAGAAATGATTTTCTAAAGTAAGGGACCAGAATCTGTTTCTAGGATTTTTGACCAAATAAACAGTAAACTTTACCAAATAAACTGTACTAATTGGCTAATCATTTGGTCTGGAAATTATTTTTAACTTAAATTTTCATATGTGATCTTCATGTAGATTTTTGAACCACTGCATTTCAATTTTTCTATAATTAATTATGATTTTTTGAAATTCATTACATAATCTAAAATGTCATATGAACAGTAAACCGAGAAAGAGTAAAATTCCAGTTTTAGCTAATGAACTTCCAAGGCCTTGTAAGTGGTTCTAAATGCTACTGATTGGTCCCTAATACATATGAAAGTAAGGATGTTACACAATCATTCATACTTCATCATAACATGATGATATAATCTTAAGCTCAACTAAACACCATAGTCAACAAGCAAGCAAAACAATTAAACAAACATGAGTTATAGTTAGGTATCCTTGCTACCTCTTAGCTATCTTGGTCAAGTCCTTCTTGGGATGATTTCCTTCCTTTACAAATTTCAAAAACTAGTCATTACAAAATAATATCAAGTTACAACTCAACTTGAACACAAAGCCAATACTAGGTTTCACTAGCTCCCTTTCTTTCTCTACTTTATGTTTCCTACTTCCATCTTTCCAAAATAAATTATCATGGTTTATTTCCACATAATTTTTCATGTAGAATCCAAATATAAAATCAGAATTTCCAAAATCAAAACATACCACTTTCTATAGTACCAAACCGAATGCATGCTCTTGTTTTCCAAAAATTCACATTTTGATTCCAATACTTGTTCTCCTACTTTATCCTTACACAATTTTCCATTTTAAACTCATTGGAAGCATCAAAATCATGAAATTCAATCATATGAATGGTGTCATGTACAATACAAGCAAGAACACAAAACCCTAAATCCAAACATGCTTGAATTCCCAATCTTATAACACTTGATTTTAGCTTGTTTAAGATTATCTAAACTATCCATAACATAAAACTCATATTTTCACCATATATGAGCAGAACTTCCAGCAGAAAACTTAAGGGAAATATAGCACAAAAATCCATTAAAACTATGAGCTAACCTACTAGAACAAAGTTCAAGATCAAGGGAGATGATTAACATACTTGTTACTTCACTTTGGTTGCTTCTCTCTTGGTTGAATGAAAATTTTGCAAGATTTTCCCTATGGTTCACCATGCATGCTGAATTTATCTGAATAGAGGGTATTTATAGAGAAATTTGGGTTGAAATGGATGGCCAAGATTGATTTGGTTACTATTTGATCCAAGGGCTCACATTTAATAGTGGATTTAACTTTTTCTAAAAAGAATAATTATGACATCATGTGGGATGGATCATGGGACACCTAAGAGGTGTAAGTGGTATGCTGACCATGTAAGGAAGCTTTTGAAAAAATTCTAGTCCAATCCGGTACCGATCGGAGCAGTTTCATAACAACAGGACTGTTTTCTGTTCCTGATTTTTTTATAATATACCAGGATATGTATTCTATCCTAAAAATTAATGTCTAGGATTCTCATATCATTGAAAATATTAGAATAAGTATTTATCTGCCATCCATCTCTTGGAAAATGACCAAAATACCCTTGGTGTCCTTTCTTGCACTGTACTAACCCTTAGAGCATAATTGTCATTTTACCCCTCTTTGTACTGCCTTATGGCATATACTTACTCTAACTAATCACATTTATACTATGTGCCATGTTTTTAGCCTATCCAAAATGACCAAAATGACCTCCATCCACTACTGGTACAGTATGGGCATCTAAGAGCATTTTAGTAATTTCGCACTTTTCCTAGACTACTCTGGTCACTGGCCCACTTAACTGTCCAATCACCTTAATGGGCCTATAATTGCACCATTTGGGCCTTATTATGGGTTTATTACCTATATTGCCTTTATGACCCAATTCACAATACCACTCTGCCGATCCTATTTATTGGGTATTTTATTTCACTATAAAATCCTATATGGCTTCTACAGGATTCCTTTTCTGACTCTGTCAATTTTATAAATTCTTATATTAAATATATGAATTTGCTATAAAGTCTCATCTGATTATGAGATCTAAAAAATACTGTAATAATTCCTTTCGACTTCAGGAATTTATATCAATTAATCGGGATCTCAAATCAAAATTCTGTGTTGTGTTAAATTAACCGGAATATTTTTGTCTATCTACTAGTAAAATTTGGGTCTGATCTGATTATGGGCATTTTTTGCCTGTTTTAGCTCAACTGTTCCATATTTACATTTTGGTCCCTCAACTTTTGAATAATTGCACTTTAGTCCATGAACTTTTCATTAATTGCATTTAGGTCCCTCCTTTTATTTCTACTTCAACTTTTTACCTTCAAACTTTTCAATTTTTTTTTAGTCCCTATTCTTTCCTTAGTTATTAATCCTTTCCTTTCATTTCTCAATATGATATAGTCTATTCCAAGAAACTCATATCCATTTCAGATAAATTGTACACACATATCAGATAGGAAAATTGGGGATATGACATCTATCTGCATATGGACTTCTCACCATACAAGATTTGTGAGTAGTATTCATTTATTTCATATAAAATTCTCTCGAATACTATTGTATTATGGAGTTTTCATCAACTACTCATCATACTTTTTAGTGCAATCACTTATTATTCATTTGAGCATCTAGTTGAATTCTTTAAATATCTGCAAAACTTTATCTCTCATTTCATATAATCAAACTTCTTTTCTTCTTATCATCTTTATTAACTCATCATAGTATAGAGAGAGGACTTATGTCATTATTCTTTCTTTATTTACTTTACTGCTATATAAGAGCACATAAGAGCATATAGGAGTACATAGGAGCACATACTCTAACATGCATAATGCTTGACCAATATATTGCAGGACTATATTGTAAGGAATTGGAAGACACGCAGCGGAAATTAACTTAAAAACTTTTCCATTCCGTGCCAGGATCTACCGTATGTGTTTAAGTCAAGTGGGAAGAAGCATTACCTTTAGTGTTCCTCAGCGACTTCCACAGCTTCTAGTCACGACGTTCACAGCTTCTCTCCGCGGCTCGTGCTCCCTTTCCGATCGTAAGAAGTCGACGACTCAGGTCAGCTTCCTCTACTGGTATCCACACGAACAGCATTCCAACCACGAATGACGTGCTAACGTCTCCTGTCCCTCCAAGGCTTTCTCAAGAATTCGTCCTCTCCGTCTCTATTTCGGCAGTTTCTTATCTGCAAACCTTTTGCAAATTCCCCTTCGGCCTTTCTGTGTTCTATATGTTTCAAAACGTAGCTCCTAAAATCAGATATATAGGATGCTATGCATTTTCCTCTACCGAATTGGATTTTGGAGTTAATCTTATATTAATTCCAAAATTAATATAATATCATAAATTATATAATTTAATAAGAAACTAATTAAATACATAATATTTATATTAAATCCGTCCCACATATTTAATTCACCTATTTATTTAACTTAAAATAAAGATAAGACTGAACTATATTTGATTTATTCTCATAAATCAAATTTGAGATATCATATCAATTTGAATTTCAAATTCAAATGTGATAGAGATTTAATTTATCCTTATAAATTAAATCTTATAAATATCTCTTATATGAGATATCCTATTAATTTGAATTTCAAATTCAAACGTGATAGATATTTAATTTATCCTTATAAATTAAATATTATAAATATCTCTTATATGAGATATCCTATCAATTTGAATTTCAAATTCAAACGTGATAGAGATTTAATTTATCTTTATAAATTAAATCTCATATATCTCATATATATAATGTATATATACGAATTTATATATATATGAATATAAATATAAATAAATATATACATCCACCCTGGATCATTTATTTAATCTGGACATGTCTTAGATTCAATGAATCTGGACATCACAACTCATGTTGGGCTATTTTTTGTGCGACCCTGTAAGCCCATATAAAGTTGGCAGTGGGCCATTTGCTATACTGGCTCACAAGTCGCAAGCGATCTCTACCAAGACATAACGACTACCCAAATTATGAGGATCGTTAAATGATGTAACCTTTTATATAACCATATCATGTCCCTTCTGTCATGCGATATTTTGGTGATGGATAATGTCATCCTCCTGTTCCTGACCGTTACTTTCTCGATCCCTGAGTAGTCTGACTATAGAAATGGAACTACCTTTCCATTATAGTATGGACATACATTTCTCAGACTCACTCATCGAGGGGCCCAGTAATATCTCTCTACAAATGTGAGGGACAAATTCCATCTTGACCATTCACATTCCACTGCATGAAAAACCACTAAGCCCAAACATAGTCTTTATGATCACTCGGTCAAAAGTGAATTTTGACTAGGTCAAAGCTGAGCGTTTGTCATGTAGGAATCCATGATGATCTCAGGTCAAAGGGCAAAGTGACATGGTTTATATATGAGAGAAGCTTATGACGTAAACCATGTAGCTCTCTCATAGTGGTCAGTCCAACACCATGTACTCTTACATATGCCTATGACTTTGATTTATATCTTTGTACATCTTTAAAGTCATACTGGTCTTATTTTATTTCTGCTCCCGCATAGATGACCTACCAAGGACATTTAGGATAAGATTATGAATTATCCAAGGATGGTCATCATAGTAAATATGCAAATAATATGATAACACAATCAATAAATTCATAAATCAATAATGTTCCTAAGATAATGATTGGCCCCTAGGGCACGATTTCTAATAAACTCCTACTTGCACTAGGTACAATCATTAATTTGACTAATTTCCATTGATCTAACATGAAGCTCATGCTTTGCCTGCACAAGCGGCTTTGTTAGAGGATCAGCAATATTATCTTCTCCTGCTACTTTGTATATTTTTATATCACCTCTATCGTTGATTTCTCCGATGAGATGAAATTGCCTGAGTATATGCTTGGTCCTTTGATGTGACCTAGGCTCTTTGGCCTGTGCAATGGCATCGCTATTGTCATAGAGCAAAGTTATTGGATCTGAGATGGTAAGTATCACCCCTAGTTCCGTGATGAACTTCCTGATCCAAATTACTTCCTTAGCTGCATCAGATGCTACTATATACTCAGTTTCTGTTGCATAATCTGCTACAGTGCCCTGCTTAGAGCTTTTCCAGCTTACTGCTCCATTATTAAGGAGGAATATATATCTAGACTATAATTTTTGGTCAGCCTGGTCAGTTTGGAAACTGGCATCTGTATAACTAGTTACACAGAGTTTGTCATCTAATCCACCATAGACCAAGAATAGGTCCTTAGTCTTTCTTAAGTACTTAAGGATATTCTTAACAGCAGTCCAATAGCCCTCCCTAGGGTCCTGTTGATATCTGCTAGTCATACTTAAGGCAAACGAGACATCCAGTCGAGTACATAACATGGCGTATATGATAGATCCTATGGCTGAGGCATATGGAACTTTACTTATGCGACCTCGCTGATCAGATGTACTAGGACATAGATCTTTGCTGAGGTGACTACCATGAGACATGGGTATGAAACCCTTCTTTGATTCGTGCATACTGAACCTATGCAGTATTTTGTCTATATATGTACTCTGACTAAGTCCTAGAAGTCTTTTAGATCTATCTCTATAGATCCTGATTCCTAGGATGTAGGTGGCTTCACCCATGTCTTTCATTGAGAAAGACTTTCCTAACCAAGACTTGACAATCTGCAATGTAGGAATGTCATTCCCAATAAGTAGGATGTCATCGACATAGAGTACTAAAATCATAATTGTGCTCCCACTAACCTTTTTGTACACACAAGGTTCATTGATGTTTTGAAGAAACCCAAACTCTTTGACTACTTCATCAAAACGATGATTCCAACTCTGAGAGGCTTGCTTTAATCTATAAATGGACCTTTGAAGCTTGCACACTTTACCAGAGTCCTCAGAACGCACAAACCCTTTAGGTTGTGTCATGTACACATCCTCAAGGAGCTTTCTATTAAGGAAGGCTGTCTTGACGTCCATCTGCCATATTTCATAGTCATAATATGCTGCTATTGCAAAGAGGATTCTGATTGATTTGGACATTGCAACTGGGGAAAAGGTGTCATCATAATCCACACCATGAGTTTGAGTAAATCATTTTGCAACCAGTCGTGCCTTGAAGACATTTACATTGCCATCCATGTCAGTTTTCTTCTTAAAAGCCCACTTACACCCGACAATTTTTACACCTTCAGGCGGGTCGACTAAGGTCCAAACCTTATTGTCGTACATGGATTGCATCTCAGACTTCATGTGATTAAGCCATTTTTCAGAGTTTGGTCCCACTATAGCTTCTCGATAGGTAGTCGGCTCATTATGCTCAATGAGCAACACATCACGACTATCAGAAATCAGAAATCCATATCTCTGAGGCTGAAGCCGTGTCCTATTAGATTTCCGTGGACCTTGCGTGACTTGAAGAGTCTCAACAACTTGTTGTGAGTCTTCTCTGTTTTCCATCTGTAGTTCTGTGGTGTCTTGTGGCTCTCAAACTTTTTCAAGGTGTACCTTACTCCCACTGGTTCCCTTAGAGATAAATTCTCGTTCGTGAAAGATACCATTTCTGACAACAAACACTTTGTTATCAGTAGGGTTGTAGACGTAATATCCCTTGGTTTCATTGGGATATCCCACAAAAAGGCACCTTGAGGATTTGGGTGCTAATTTGTCTGAGGCTTGTTACTTAACATAGACCTCACATCCCTAAATCTTGAGGAAAGATAAACTAGGCGTCCTCCCAGTCCATATCTCATACGGAGTCTTTTCAATTGCCTTAGATGGAACACGATTGAGTGTGAACGCAGCTGTCTCTAGGGCATGGCCCGAAAAGGAGGGCGAAAGATCTGTTTGACTCATCATGGATTGAACCATATCTAATAGTGTTCGATTCCTCCGTTCAGAAATGCCATTCCATTGTGGTATCCCTGGAGGAGTCAATTGTGAGACTATCCCACAACTCCTAAGATGATCTATGAACTCTTGGCTCAAATATTCACCACCCCGATCAAATCGAAGGACTTTAATTGTTTTGCCAAGCTAGTTTTGTACTTCATTTTGAAATATTTTGAACTTTTCAAAAGACTCAGATTTATGTTTCACCAGATAGATATACTCATATCTGCTAAAATCATCTATGAATGTTATGAAGTACGAATAACCTCTTCTAGCATTTGTGTTCATCGGTCCACACACATTTGTATGTATGAGGCCCAATAAATCAGTGGCCCTCTCACTGTGCCCAGTGAAATATGACTTTGTCATCTTTCCTAACAAGCAAGACTCGCAAGTGTCATATGATTCAAGATCGAATGAGTTTAGAAATCCATCTTGATGGAGTTTGGAAATGCGTTTCTCATTTATGTGGCCCAGATGATAGTGCCAGAGGTATGTGGGGTGGGATTCAAATCGTTTGGTTTGACCCTTTTGGCGGTTATGTTATAGATATTTCTATCATTGGGTTGTTCCAAATTTAATATGTAATGATCAACATGCAAATCACCATGAGCATAGAAAATATCATTACGATAAATAGAACATTTACTATTCCCAGCAATGGAAGTGAAACCTTCCTTATCCAAATAAGAAAGTGAAACAATGTTACTACTTAAAGTAGGAATATAATAGCAATTGTTCAAAACTAACAAAAGCCCAGTGGGCAGAACTAATTCATAAGTTCCTACAGCTAACGCAGCAACCCTTGATCTATTTCCAACTCGTAGGTCAACCTCGCCCTTTTTCAACTTCCTACTGTCCTTTAGTCCCTGCACATTTGTACAAATGTGAGAACCACACGCAGTATCTAATACCCATGAGGTGGAGGTAAAAAGATGAATATCTATAACATAAATACCTAAAGCGATAGCCCCGCTATCCTTCTTGTTCTTTTTCAGATCTTTGAGGTAGAGTTTGCAATTCCTCTTCTAATGACCAGGTTCATTGTAGAAGAAGCAAACTCCTTCCTTTGGAGGCTTTGCCTTCTTTGGTGTAGGCTTCGTTTCGGGCTTGCCTAACTCTTTAGTCTTACCTGATGAGTCATGACCCTTCCCGTTGCCTTTGCCTTTCTTTTTCATACCTTTTCCTTTATGAACCATCAAAATAGTACTGGGCTTCTTCTTAAGACTCGGCTCAGTAGTTTTAAGCATCCCATGCAATTCAGAAATAGATTTCTCCATGTTGTTCATGTTGTAGTTCATGACAAACTGGTCATAACTTTCTGGGAGTGAGTTAAAGATCAAATCCATAGCTAACTCCTGGCTCTTGGGAAATCCAAGCCTCTCAAGGTGATCAATGTACCCCTTCATCTTTAAGACATGAGTACTGACTGACGTACCTTCAGCTATCTTGCAAGAATATAAGGTCTTAGTGGTCTTATATCTCTCTTGCCTTGCCTGTTGCTGGAACATTTCCTTGAGATGCATAATTATCTCATAAGCCTCCATGTGTTCTAGATCTCTTTGGAGGTCTAGAACCATAGTGGCTAGCATCAAGCATCCCACATCGACAGAGTCTTCCTTATGCTTCGTGTAAGCATCTCTCTGAGCTCTAGGAGCATTAGCTGCTGGCTTTTCAGGAATGGGTTGATCTAGGACATGGGCCTTTCTTTTCTGCTTGAGAACAATTCTCAAGTTCCTAAACCAGTCAAGAAAGTTTGTCCCATTGAGTTTGTCCTTCTCAAGGATAGATCGCAGCAATAATATAGCAGTATTACTAGTTGTCATGATTCTACAATTAAAATATGCAATTAAATTAGCAATCTGCCACTAAATAAACACCTTTACCAATTACATCAAATGTACCTCTTAGATGTTCATGGGATTCTATCATCATATGATCTGGCATATTTTTAATCCCATCTAATGCCTTAAGACCCAAAACTATTTTGTTAATCTCAATTAAGTCAAACAATAATAAACATGTGAGAGTAGCACCATTACTCTTGGTTATCTCCCCAAGATAAATCAAATGCACCTAGTTTGGCAGAGTCCACAATTGAGCGATCGAGGTTTTGACAAGTGTTCATAAATTGATGGCATTATGACTTAAGATTTCATTTAGAGGGTTTAATTTAACTATTTGGTTTATAAGAATGCATGTTTCTCAGTTTGTATCTCATACAAGTAATATGCATGTGCTGATATAATCATAAGATGCATAATTTAAACGTGATACAATATGGTTCACCTATCTTAAGTCCACTCAAGCTAATGAGAGGAGCTCTCTAGTAAGAAAAGGGAAATTACATATAGAAACCTCTTTAACATTCGAGGGGAGTGAGATGAGAAGAGAAGGTACATTAAGAGTATATAAAGGAAGGCATGACACGTAGGTCGTATTTAAAAAAATTACAACACTTGCAATCTAGAGCCATATTGTTCACCATACCCAAACATTCAAGAATCAATATTCAGATTTAATTGAAGGGCAATTAATATTTTAAAACTAAAATATTCACAAAACAGTATATGTTGCAGTTATGTTGCATTACGAACAGGTAGCCATGGCGGTCCTACTAGCCGGTTAGTGGGCGACGATCCCGCTAGCCAGTTAGCGGGCGGGGTCTAGGCCAACGGCCCGAGAAATTTTTTTTTGTTTCATAAATAATCACGAATCTGAATTCATTTTTCTTAGACCCCATCAATATTAATTGATCAAATCAAAATGCATGCACCACCAATTTTAATTCCCTTTCAGATTCCTTGTATGTCATACATAAAACAGATTCCTTATATGTCACACATAAAACGCATGTTATCATATGATCGGCTACAACTAACACATATCATATGAATCAACAATCAAGCCTAACTTAAATATAAAATGGCATGGCTCTGATACCACTGTAAGGAATTGAAAGACACGCAGCAGAAATAAACTTAAAAATTTTTCCATTCCCTGCCATGATCTACCATATGTGTTTAAGTCAAGTGGAAAGAAGTATTACCCTCAGTGTTTAGTCGCGACTTTCTCAGCTTCTAGTTGTGATGTCCACAGCTTCTATCCGCGGCTTGTGATCTCTTTTTGATCGCAAGAAGTCGACGACTCAGATCGACTTCCTCTACTGGTATCCACATGAACAACGTTCCAACCACGAATGACATGCTAGCGCCTCCTGTCCCTCTAGGTCTTACTAAAGAATTCATCCTCTCCGTCTCTATTTTAGTAGTTTCTTATCTGCAAACCTTTTGCGGATTCCCGTTCACACACTTTTTTTCTGTCCCAACTGTAGCTCCTAAATATCAGATATATAGGATGCTATGCGTGTTACCACAGACTTAGATTTTTGGAATTAATCTTATATTAATTCTAAAATTAATACAATATGATATATTGTAAAATTTGATAAGAAACTAATTAAATAAATAGTATTTGTATTAAATCCATCCCACAGATTTAATTCACCCATTTATTTAATTTAAAATAAAGATAAGACGGAATTATATTTGATTTATTCTCATAAATCAAATTTGAGATATTATATCAATTTGAATTTCAAATTCAAACGTGATAGAGATTTAATTTATCCTTATAAATTAAATCTTATAAATATCTCTTATATATATAATATATATATACGAATTTATATATATACGAATATAAATATAAATATATACATCCACCCTGGATCATTCATTGAATGTGGACATGTCTTAGATTCAATGAATATAGACATCATATCTCGTGTTGGGCTATTTTGTGTGCGACCCTGTAGGCCCATATGAAGTTGGCAGTGGGCCATTTACTATACTGACTCACAAGTCGCAAGCGGTCTCTAGCAAGACATCATGACTACCCAAATCATATGAGGATCAATTAACGATGTAATCTTTTATACAACCATATCATATCCCTTTTGTCACACGATATTTTGGTCATGGATGAGGCATAGAGAATGTCATCCTCCTATTCATGACTGTTACTTTCTCGATCTCTGAGTAGTGTGACTATAGAAATGGAACTACCTTTTCATTATAGTATGGCCATACATTTCTCAAACTCACTCATCGAGGGGCCCAGTAATATCTCTCTACGAATGTGAGGGACAAATTTCATCTTGACCATTCATATTCCTCTGCACGGAAAACCACTAAGCCCGAACATAGTCTTTATGATCACTCGGTCAAAAGTGACTTTTGACTAGGTCAAAGCTGAGCGTTTGTCATGTAGGAATCCATGATGATCTCAGGACAAAGGGCATAGTGACATGTTTTGTATATGAGAGAAGCTTATGACTTAACCCAGCAACTCTCTCATAGCGGGTCAGTCCAACACCTTGTATTCTTACATGTGCCTATGAATTTGATTTATATCTCTATATATCTTCAAAGTCATACTGGTCTTATTTTATCTCTGCTCCCGCATAGATGACCGACCAGGGACATTTAGGATAAGATCATGAGTTATCCAAGGATAGTCATCACAGCAAACATGCAAATAATATGATAACACAATTAATAAATTCATAAATCAACAATATTCATAAGATAATGATTGGCCCCTAGGGCACAATTTCTAACAGTTTATGCCATAGGATACGCATTCTAAACATAGAGGCATGCGCAAGTATAGGGGATTGCTTGCTACATTTGTAATGGTTGGAAGCACTATCCCTAAAATTTGTATCAGGGACTAACAGTTGCTAAGCAGGGCACTGTGCAGTGATTATACATATGTTGATTGTGAACTATATCTGTTAGTTAATTTGTATATATGCTGTGATACATGGGTACTACTTGGCATTATCTAGGATGATTGGAAGCACTGTATCAAATGGTTGTATGTACATTTGATTGAAACCATGTTTGATTAGTTGTTGATATGGCTTGTTTTTCATGCTTTGTGAATATGTACATGTTCATATATGAAGAATTGTTATTATTGAGATTCTTTGAATCTCAGCCCTTTTTCTTCCATGATAAAGCAAAGACATATGGTTCAGGGCCAAGAGGCAGTAATAGAGGAAAATTTAAAAGGTTGTAGTTGAAATAGATATAAATGTCTATTTTCATTAAGTTAATTACTTTTGATTAAACTGTATAAGGTTTATATGTATGCATGTTAATATATATATAAACCATGTTTAACTTGGAAAGGAATAAAATAAAAATTTCTTATGGATTTTCAAGCTCTTTACCGATAGTTTATCAGAAAAAACCTTAATTAAGGTGACAATTTATAAGGTATTACAATCAACAACTAACCATGGTGTTAATTTTTTTAAACATCATCTTATGTGTAGAAATTTGTATATGTAAAATGTTACAATCAAGTGCTGCTATGAGGCTGTTCTAGCTTTGGTTAATGTTGATGTTGACTTGGTAATTTTTCGTTCTAATTCCTTCACTCGTCATGGATAGCAAAATTTGCTTTATAAATAGTATTCCTTTTCATGATGGGTGTTATATGCATCAACAACATTGCTTGCACTAATTGTCATTTTTCCTAACTTGTCTTCTAGTATTCAACCATTTTTATTTCTTCGATTATAGGTAGGGATGATATTCAAGCTTCTGATAAGGAGGTGGTGCCTAATTGGATAGTTGCATTTCTAATCAATTTTTCATATATTCATTGTTAAGTTTTTTCATATTGCAATCCCTACTGTAGTTAATGAAGATCCTTTTTGTAATATTAATCATAACTATCATCTTGCTGATTCGCTTAGACTCAAAGTTGATTATATGGCATGATGCCCTTAGGGTTTAAAGGTTCTGCATTGAAACTTTTGAGCATGCATTGAAGGATATAATAGACCCTAAATTTGCACAATTATATATATATGACTCCATAAATGAAGTTAATAATAGACTTTTGACTATCAAGAAACGATATGCCATACAATGTTAATATAATTCTAAAATATTTACTGAGCACAATCTTACAAATAGCATGAATTTTTGTTGTTGTGCTGGCCATTTGTGTCTCTTCTAAGGGACAAAATAACACTTTGCCCCTAATGGATATCTCTATAACATAAAGGCTCTAGCATGCTCTCAATCCTATGAACATTTTGCCCACTCATTCTATAGTCATAAGTTCCATGACCATCATTCACATCTTTATCTATTTACACTCTCATAGATGTGAAGACAAATATCATATTATATATCCTAATATTAACTCGAAAATGCTTACTTTGTGGTTGAGAACCTTCTTACATATTACGATTATTAGGAGAACAGTCCATTGGAATAAGTTTCTATAAGGAATTGGAAGACACGCAGTAGAAATTAACTTAAAAAAAATTTCTATTCCTTGCCAGGATCTACCGTATGTGTTTAAGTCAAGTGGGAAGAAGCATTACCCTCAGTGTTCTTCAGCGACTTCCACAGCTTCTGTTCACGAAGTTCACAGCTTCTCTCTGCGGCTCATACTCCCTTTCTGATCGCAAGAAGTCGACGACTCAGGTTAGCTTCCTTTACTAGTATCCACACGAACAGTGTTCCAACCACGAACGACGTGCTAACATCTCCTATCCCTCCAGGGCTTTCTCAAGAATTCGTCCTCTCCATCTCTATTTCGGCAATTTCTTATCTGCAAACCTTTTGCCAATTCCCCTTTGGCCTTTCTGTGTTCTATATATTTTTAAAACGTAGCTCCTAAAATCAATTATATAGGATGCTATGCATTTTTTCTACCGAAGTGGATTTTGGAGTTAATCTTATATTAATTCTAAAATTAATACAATATCATATATTGTATAATTTGATAAGAAACTAATTAAATAAATAATATTTATACTAAATCCATCCCACAGATTTAATTCACCTATTTATTTAACTTAAAATAAAGATAAGACAGAACTATATTTGATCTATTCTCATAAATCAAATTTGAGATATCATATCAATTTGAATTTCAAATTCAAACATGATAGAGCTTTAATTTATCCTTATAAATTAAATCTTATAAATATCTCTTATATGAGATATCCTATCAATTTGAATTTCAAATTCAAACATGATAGAGATTTAATTTATCCTTATAAATTAAATCTTATAAATATCTCTTATATGAGATATCCTATCAATTTGAATTTCAAATTCAAACGTGATAGAGATTTAATTTATCTTTATAAATTAAATCTCATATATCTCTTATATATAATGTATATATACGGATTTATATATATACGAATATAAATATAAATAAATATATACATCCACCCTGGATTATTCATTGAATCTAGAAAAGTCTTAGATTCAATGAATCTGGATATCATAGTTCGTGTTGGGCTATTTTGTGTGCGACCTTGTAGGCCCATATGAAGTTGGCAGTGGGCCATTTGCTATATTGGCCCATAAGTCGCAAGCGGTCTCTAGCAAGACATATCGACTACCCAAATCATATGAGGATCGTTAAACGATGTAACCTTTTATACAACCATATCAATTTCCTTTTGTCACGCGATATTTAGGTCATGGATGAGGCGTGGAGAATGTCATCTTCCTATTCCTGACCATTACTTTCTCGATCCCTGAGTAGTGTGACTATAGAAATGGAACTACCTTTCCATTACGGTATGTCCATACATTTCTCAGACTCACTCATCGAGGGGCCCAGTAATATCTCTCTACGAATGCGAAGGACAAATTCCATCTTGACCATTCACATTCCTCCGCATGAAAAACCACTAAGCCCAAACATAGTCTTTATGATCACTCGATCAAAAGTGACTTTTGACTAGGTCAAAGTTGAGCATTTGTCATGTAGGAATCCATGATGATCTCAGGTCAAAGGGCATAGTGACATGGTTTGTATATGAGAGAAGCTTATGACGTAACCCATGCAGCTCACTCATAGAGGGTCAATCCAACACCATGTACTCTTACATGTGCCTATGACTTTGATTTATATCTCTATACATCTCCAAAGTCATACTGGTCTTATTTTATCTCTGCTCCCGCATAAATTATCGACCAGGGACATTTAGGATAAGATCATTAATTATCCAAGGATGGTCATCATAGTAAACATGCACATAATATGATAACACAATTAATAAATTCATAAATCAATAATGTTCATAAGACAATGATTGGCCCCTAGGGCACGATTTCCAATAGTTTTAACTTAAACTAAAGTTGAATGATTATAATAAGGACCATCCAAATTCCAGTATCTCTATTTTTACTTATGATGAGTGTGATGAAATTTGTAGAAATTTGTATATGTAAAATGTTACAATCAAGTGCTGCGGTGAGGCTGTTCTAGCTTTGGTTAATTTTGATGTTGACTTGGTGATTTTTTGTTCTAATTCCTTCACTCATCATGGATAGCAAAATTTGCTTTATAAATAGTATTCCTTTTCATGTGGGTGTGATATACATCAACAACATTGATTTCACTAATTGTCATTTGTTGCTAACTTGTCTTTTGGTATTCATGCATTTGTATTTCTTCGATTATAAGTAGGGATGCTTTTCAAGCTTCTGATGATGAGATGGTGTCTAATTGTATAGTTGCATTTCCAATCAATTTTTCATATATTCATTGTTAATTTTTCCTCCATGGTGAATAGGATTCATACTGTGTTTTTGTCAAAGACTCATATGTTGGTTGTTAGAATGATGTTGTTGTTGACTATTCAGTTACTGTTGATAATCATATAGCAACACCTTCTTTGGATGACTTGCTAATTTCTAAATATATTTCAACTATCTAGTCAAAAGGGAAAAATCAAGAGTTCTAATAGGAGGGCTACTACTATGAAAGAGAAGTTGGTAACTATTAGGTGATTGTCTCCTTCAAAGTCTAACACCAACATTAACAAAGTGATCAAGTAGGAGAAGATATGATATTCAAATTTGAGTGTTTTGTTGGCAGTTTCTACTTTTAGTTGTCAAGTCTTTGTTATTATGTGTTATGTTGTATTATG
This sequence comes from Leucaena leucocephala, assembly GCA_037074615.1. NCBI lineage: Eukaryota > Viridiplantae > Streptophyta > Magnoliopsida > Fabales > Fabaceae > Leucaena > Leucaena leucocephala. Next base: position 15,959,232 of record CM073515.1, on the reverse strand, counting down.
TTAATACTGACTAACATATAGTGCCTTTTTCATGCCATTGCTCATGCTGGTGCTATATTCTTTTTTTAAAGTGTATTAGACGCATCAATATGTATGAGTTGATACTATCTTATATTTTGTACTATCTTTTTACGGATCTTGCGTGCAGTGAAAAATTAATATAATGTATTTTCCCTATCACCATATCTAAGAAATGCATACAAATTTTTATGACTATCAACTTATATCCCAAAAACTAATCCATCAAGTCAACTCCCAAGCCATGGTTGAATGGCACTCATACAAGTTGAGTCCATTCTCCCGCTATTTATTTTGAATTATAACATCGATCTATTTTTTTTATAGATCCTTTCATTTCACCTAAAGCCAATGATGTTCTTCAACTTTCTTCATAAACCATTCTTAACACATCCTCAGTTGGACTCATACTACATGAGCCCCTTTCCTTATGGATAAACAACTACATCTACTAAATTATTTTTCTTCATATGGTGTTCATCTTTTCTTATCTTGTTGCCCCTGCATTAATGTGCTTTTGTTGCTTCAAGTAGTTTATCCATCTCCTGTCGTGTTCTAACTCAATCGTATGGGCATTAATGAAATATATTCATTGAAATCAATGCTCTATAATTAAGGTAAGGTCTTGATGTTTGTTTTAGTTCACTATTCATATTTTGAAATTTATTCTTCCATGCATGCATTCTATGTAAATTTTCTTTATGCTTACCTATTGGTGCACATCATTAATATCATTCTTGCAGAAAATATTCCTCACGATTTATCCCTCCTTTTTGTTATGAGTATAGTCATTAATCATGCTTCCCATTTTTAAGTTTCAGACATGTTAATTTATGGGTAGATACTAAACTTCATTAATGATGTTGTAGAGGTTGGTGGTGTCATTAAAGTCTTAGACTATTCATCCTCTTCACCTTTTGTCATTTCATGCTCTTATAAATGCAATATGTGTTCATTGCTACTAGGGGACGTTATTAAGCCCTTTAGTTGCGACAGTGTGTGCAAATACACAACCATTTGATGGGTTTCATGATATTTATCGAACTAAATTATTGAATAAAATTAATTCAACAAGCATTCCAATGCATAAGCTAACCTTGAAACTTGGGGTGACAATAGAATCTGAATTATACAATAAAACTCGATTGTGAGTTACTCGTATTGGGAAAAGTGTAATTGAAGCAATTACTTTAAATGGTTCTCACCCAAATCATAAAGTATTGATTCATCGCATGGATTTAAATCCTTCTTATACTTGTTTTCCTTTATGTATGAAAAGAAGGCAATTCCCTATCACTATTTTATTTGTAATGACAATAAAAGTCAAGGACAATCATTGAATTTTGTTGGCTTATATTTGTCAAAGCCAGACTTCACCCATGGATAACCATATGTTGCAATGTCAAGAGTTAAGCAGATGGATGGATCAAAAATTCTTTTGGCACATTATGACTCATTACTTGGAATTTCATCTATTAATGTTGTCTACCAGGAAATATTCAGGAATCTTCTTCAACATTAGTGAAATAACTTAAGCTATTGGTTCCTTATTTTTCTTATTATGTATCTCCTTTATCAGCATTGATCTCACATGTTTTCACATTCCAGTAATTCATGTCATGGTTGAGATAGAAGCTTCTTTTTGCGTTTATTAAATTTGAAGTCATGCTTTGTTTATATTACAGACTCCTTATTGTTTGTACAAAGTTATCTTGTCATTTGGGCCTTCAAATTATTGCAGATTCTACGTTGGTTAGCATGTTGGTGTGAATATACAAATTAACATCATAACAATTGTTCTTCATGAATGCTAAATCATAGGTTGATGTTAGTGTCTATATCATGTTCATTGTTTCAACATATTAACTTAATTTTTTTTTACAAATGATTTCAATAAAGAATAGTCTTCCAAGATACTAATATTTAAGACCATACAAATTATGTACTAGTAAATAATTGATTAATTCAAGACTAAAATTATAGAATCTACAATTAACAACAGACAAGATAATCCTTTAGTCCTAGTATGTACGAATATTAGTTTTAAATCCATTTGCCAATTTGCATTTCCATCCTTCACCTAATTCATATTAGGATCATAAATAATCATTGTTCGATCATTATAATATCTTATTGTAGGTCCCTGTGCATAAGAACATAACAGCCATCATAACTCTATTCTTAAATGTTAACACCCCTCCTACAAAATATTTTTTGTTTCATGTACAATATCTCGTTATTCTTCATATCAATAGTGTGTGATGAGTATGGTATAATACCATAAAGAAGATTCCACATCTTATGCAAACTTTTATACATCACAAAATGATCCAACAATTACAGTAACATATGTATGCTTAGGATCAAATAACTTGGTACATTAAAGTTAAACAAAATATAAGACATTACACTATATGTGCACTATATTGATGCATGGATTGAACAAATGTCCAATGCTATAATGTTTTAAGCCTTTCATGTTAATCTATTTCAACATCCATAATCAACCTTGTAGCATTAACATAGGATGTGATGTTTAGTCCTCCTACAAAATGACAAGCCAAAAATTAGGGTCCTTTCGTTACCACAATAAAGAAACATAATTCATATATTAAAACAAAAAATATGTTAAATGCATCAAATATGAACCTTCTCCCTAGTATAACATAGACACGATGTGCTTAACAATTACAAAATGGCCCATATTGACATGTAATGATTCTATTTTGGTCACTACTGTAGCAGCACAATCCCCATAGAGAACAATAAAGACCTCTTTCAGGTTACTATATGAAACAAAACATTACACGTGTCAAACTTAGAAAAGAAAATAATTTGCAATTGTTTCCAACAATATTAATGGTTAAATTAATTAAGGATTTGCAACCTACTCCCCATTGTTTATCAATGGCTCGCACAGTACCAAAGTCAGTTCCTTCATGAAAACCCACTTAAAGAAGGTTGAGTCTTGAATATTCCAAGAGTTGAGAAGTCCACATACACAAGTAAAGTTCCATAAGAAGATGTAGTATTACCAAACTTGAACATCGGAAGGTATTACATGAAAAACACACTGCTCACCATAGAAACACAAGTTATGGGATAGACCAGCACACACATCAACAACAGTACTTAGTTGGAAGGAATAACATGGTAGACAATCTATGTCAATCATTTCAAATACCTTAATGGTCAACATGAATTCAATATGGAACATCTTATGCATATTGAAACCTCTTCGAACAACCCTAAAACCTAAAATTTTGTAGACCTTTCCCTCTTCCATTTTTTATGCAAACAGTAGGATTTGATCATCAAACCAAAGTTGTATCACAATGCGATAGTTGTAAATCTCATAAGAAATATTGATGCTTAATCTTTTCTAAAAATGAATGAAATATAATAAATGATAAGTTATTTGTAGAGTTCATGATGAAGCATACCTGCTTATCAAAATAGAATATTTATAGCCTTGTGTTTAAATATAGGTAAAGTTAAACTAGATAGATGCCAAAGCTTATAGAAATTGTATTTCCTGTCAACTTTCAACCTGATTTCCTTATCAAAATTCCCCAAACACATGTCATTAATGGTAAGTTTGTGTTCCATCTTTGACACGATCTGGTATTGTTCAAGTATGAAATGAAGTGATGTAAAAAAATGAAATAAGATAGCTTAATCACAAAACCTAAATAGGAAGGCAAGAACACAATTAATGTAGGAGTTAATTTCATAAAGGTAACTGATTTACCATCTTTATGTAGTTGGTGACCTGTATTTAACATGGAGAGACCATACTAGGACTTTAATAGGGTCAAGAAAATTCCATAATTAAATTAAATAAAAAATCTAAACATAACATTATACCATTGCCACAATAAGATAACAAAAGTATGGCAAACAATAATATACTACAAATAATCCATTAAAAATATTCATAAACAATGAAACGAAGCATAAGTCATGAATGGCTTTGCCATCAAATAGTGAGGCTCTAATTCCAATGCATGGAAGAACACGTTCTAGACTAAATGGGCATTTTTCTTAATGGTTCAGATTCCTAAAGAGCTCTTCGTACACAACATTCATAGTTGTGCCCTTTTGACTATTACCATAAGTAGCGACATAAATCTTTTAACTCTATTATTAACTATAGGCATCCCTCTTGCAAAATAATTTTCATAATTTGAATATTATTTCATTCTTTTTATAGAAAATGTTAAAATTTGTGCATCCATGCAACACAAGGGAAGTGGAGCTAGTGTCTACAAAAGGAAATACCTGATGACCCCATAGAAAGATCAGTACAACAAGGTGTGCTTATTTTATTGATATAAACAAATTTCACTTAAGATTGACAATAATTTATTCTCATTGGGTTGAAGATAAAAACCACTTGTGGGATTCTCCTGATGTAATTGTGATAGCATGTCCTCCTCATTCATACCATGTCGATACTTAAAATATTTCTCTCTAAGTTCAAGGCTGCTCAGTCTTGTGTTTCTAAATACAATAATGGTCTTTATGAAGAAAGAGATTCACTTCTTATGCAGCCAAAATAGGGCCTATATTCTTGAGGCCATAAAGAAGCCATCAATTGAGGCTATTGGTGCAAACAATATCATGTATATCAAGGGAAAATAAGATGATTTACTCAAATAGAAGCTATATTCAGTGATATGCATTCTAATTCAAAAGTATATTATTTTAATAATATTCCTATTATAGGATGTATATCAAGGAGAGAGAGTTTCTTAAAGGAAAAATTGTAAAAATATTGCTGATAAAATGAAAAATACAAAATTTCAATTTGTTGATGTATACGATGCGTTATCTACATTATTTTTTGTCAAAATAGAAGAGAAGCTGCTATCAGTTAGGAGAACAAAATGGTTAACTATGAGTGTAATAGAAAAGTATATAGTCCTACTCGAAATTGATGAAGACGGGGACAATTTTATTGAAACCTTCAATGGTTATTGTAAACTTAATGCGAAGATTGTAGATATTTGTTACTATCCAATCTTTAGTAGAAAGTTTAATCTCCACCCATTGGTGTAAGTGACAATGACATTTATTATTATTATTTTTTTATACAATTTTTTTTGGAAAGAAATTGGGCTCACCTGAAACATCCTACTTTTACCACCTTAGAGTACGTATTCGAAAGCATATTTGGTTAGCGGAAGCATTACATTAGCTCAAAAATTAAAATTTTAAAACTTACTTATCGGGGTATTGTTCATTTGGTAATTTCCAGATTTACAGTCCAAATTTAAAAATTCATAACTAATTGTAGAAAATTTGTATGGAGGTGATCCAAATTTCTTATTGAAGATCTTTCATAACTCTTTAAGGGAAAAATATAAATCTGGACGTTTACCTTTCCAATTTATAGTTAAATCGTTACTTTTTACTATTCATATGGCAAATTCTAGAAATTATAAATTCTATCTATTAACTTTGGAAATTCATTTCTCTTGATATACGCATCCAAATGAGGCATATTAACTTTGAATTTACATATCTGGATGTGTACTACTTGCTCATAAAATTTTGTTAACTCATTCATTTGCTAGGTCAAACTGAAGCTACAATAAAACTGCTCCAGGACCTACGTTTTTACCATTTCAGTTTCCTTTCTTTTATTTTCAATAATTGTTCTAGCATACATAAACTATTTCTTTTGCGTTTCATACCGTCATATACATCATGGGGTTATGCCATAATTCTTTCATACATTTTCTTTACATCTAATGGCATATTACACAACATTACATACAAGACTAATATACATGCATGCCATCACTTGTCTACTCTTCCTCTTCCATTCCTTAGCTCATGTTCCAAACATGATTCTTCCATCTTGAATAACCTATTATAGTTAGTTATGGAAGAGTGAGATTCTAGGGAATCTCAGTAGCAAACATTACCACTTAAACATGCAAGATGGATTCTAATGCATGATATGTAATTTCATTAAACTTTCTTTGATTAGTGACATGTCATCATGCTATATACTTTTGCATAAAAGTGCATGGCCATGGCAAATATATTATTCAAAATATATTCAACATCATTTATCATGTCAAAACATCATTCAAATATCATATATATGTCAACACATACCACATTAAGCAAATAAAGAGGTAAGTTTACTACCTTGCACTTAAACTTTTCTCTTGATCTTTTGCACTTGCTCCCTAGCTTTTCAACCATGAAGCCTTTATGTTAATCACTTCCCAACATCTTCTTGAATGTTTCAAAGTCCTAAAAACATTCATATTCATAACTTAATTCATTAGCACCCATAAACTCCAACAATGTTCAAGACTAACCTTGTTACACTCTTTATTTATCATAACTTTCTCTAATATTCACTAATCAACTTGGCTCTTGAACCAATTGATGTCTTGACTTTACCCTACACAATTTCATCTTTTGAATCCATTTATGGACTTATAATCATAAAATTCTAGCTCCTTCATGGCCTATTGTACAGAACTGAAACATATACACAGTTCTTTCAAAAATTCTCATTTTGATTCTAATGCTTCCCATACTTGTTTCTCCATTTTATCCCACACAATTTTTCATTTTAAAACCATTGGAAGCATCACAATCATAAAATTCCAATCACTATTCATGCAAGTGAACAATAATAGAGAAGGATTTCAAAAACTACAATATTAGAATTTCAATACTTCTAAGATTCAAAACCTTTTCCAATCCTCCACAAAATCATCATATAAATTCAATGGAAGCATTAAATCATTAAAATTACATTTCCTTCCATCATGAACAGTTCATAGTGAATAGATTCAACTATGGCAAAGTCAAGAATATCAACTTGATTCAACAACCAATCACTTAACTAGCTTGTTTAAGCTTCAATCATATGTCTCTAACTTTAATTTCTTCTTTTCCCTTTCATATAAGGTTTTTGGGTAGCACAAAACCTTAGAGAAAAGTAAACTTTTCCCCCATAAAAACCCTAAGTTCAAGCTCCCAAATCAAACGAAAATAAGTTAGGATAGATTGCTTACCTTTAATCTCTAGTTTGCTTGAACTTTGGTCCCTTGAATCTTCTTTGTCTTGGCTTGAGTTTTCATTTTGCAAGATTTTCCCCAAGGGTTCATGAGCTTCAAATTTTTGGGCATAACTTGGGGGTATTTTTACCTAAAATCCATGGAAAATCAATGGCCAAGATTAATTTGTTCATTATTTAATCTAATGGCTCACATTTAATCTTGAATTTAACTTTTTTAAAAAGAAATATTATGACATCATCCATGACATCACCAAGGGACAACTCAAGGGCTAGGTCACAAAATTCCAATGGGGGAAGCTTCTAGAAAAATTTCAGTCCAATCCGGTACCGGTTCAGCCCGATTCCCCAAAAATGGATTGTTTTATAAATCTAATTTTTCTAAAATTCCTTAATATACTGTCTAACCTTAAATCCAGTATCCAGATTCTTCCTCCTATTGAATTCTTGGACTGGGCCAAAACTTAATTATAGATCCCTTGGAAAATGACAGAAATGCCCTTAGTTCACTTTATTGCACTACATTAACCTTAAGGGCATAATTGTCATTATACACCTCTTTATTTCTTATAAGGGCATATACTGACACTGATTAATCACTCATGTACTTGCCTGGATGTTTTTGACTTGTCTAAATGACCAAAATATCCTTCGTCCAACTCTGACTTAATGACACAACATAATGGCATACCTTCAGTGGCATTTTTGTAATTTTACATTTTTTCCGGTCTTTATTAGCCTTGGCCCACATACTTTTCTAAAAATATCATTGGGCCTATAAGGTGTCATTTTAGGCTCTCTGTATGATCCACTACCTATAAGACAAAAGTTGTTACTTCTTTAAGCTCTAAAGCTCCCAAGGACATGAACTATACATATGAGGTAAAAGAGGGCCACCGGCCAAGAGTACTCTGAAAATCACAAGGGTAGAAATTTCAATTTAGTCCTTGAAATATCAAAAATCCATTTAGGTCCTTAAACTTTTTACTATTTGTAATTTAGTCCCTAGACTTTCACTATTTATATTTTAGTTCATTTGACTTTATAATTTTATACCTTCTCTTTTTCTTTAACTTAAACCTTATCTAACTATTGTCTTTTCTTCTGATTAACATCACAATCCCTTCATAACCTCTTTTCTATATCATTCTTATATGGATAGAAAAAAATTGGGATGTTACATTTCTACCCCCTAAAAATAAATTTTGTCCTCAAAATTTTAATTAGTACCTTAGTAAAAACATCCTAGATATATCTCAAATTTATATCCCCTTCTACTTTATGATTAAGGTTCAGGGTATCTATCTTTTATCTTAGCATCTGGAAGAGTACTCTCAACATATATGGAGCTGCATATCTTTCTCATGCTGATATGCTCCCTTTTTCTCCTTTGTCAACTCAATATGAGTCGAAGTCTTCTTCTTTATGTTACTTACTTATTCATCATGCATCTATTCATTTGTACAGTATTCACTATACTAAACTTGAGAGTAGTGTCCATTTCTTTTATACCGAACTCTCTTTTAAACTTTGTTATATTCTAGAGTTTCGTTTAGCTACTTGGAATACTTTTATATCTATCTCATCTATTTCTCTAATCATATGGAGCAAATATACCAGTTCTGGGGAAGCTATACTATGTGCATGCCAGAATATTACCGTTAAAAAATGCATAAGGTACTATCACCTTTAAGCTAATGGAAATGATGGCAGAGAACTAACAGGAAAATTCAATTGCCCTATACAGTTTATTCCTATAAATGGATGACTGGCACCTGAATCACATACCATATCTACTTAGCGATCATTTATCCATATTGTCTCTTATATCATCTCAACTGACTTCCTTGCCTCTTCTTAGATTAGGGTAAACGTTCTTCTGTATCTAAAATCTCTTACTAATAGTATTCTACAAACATTCCCTAGAAAAATGTCCCATCTTGTCTCATCAATAGCAATTTCCTTGACCTACTAATCGAAGCTTCCCACGTGGTTTCTACCATAGTTATCATGTCTGTTAGGCTCTAATTCTATGTTTGCATCTCATAACTTACTACTCTTCTATTTTAAATCTTCTGCACATTTTTTAACTTTTCTTACTTCTTATTACCTCTTCTAAAAATGAAAGGCCCTCTGGAACATCACTATCAAAAACACCAAAAGGAGTTCATCTCTTAGAGTTGCCTTTATCTTTTCTTGATATCGCAAGTCTCTCTCTATAATCTTGCATCTTGTATACCTTTACTATGCTATTGAACCTTTGCAACAACCTGGGAAGAATTATTTCTCGCAGCACAGAATTCAATCTGTGAGCTATCTCAGTCATTCAACTCTCACTATTTTTGGGGATGAACTTGGCTAAGTATCCATCAAAGGGTTCCTCTTACCCTGCTTTAACACTTTAGGACTTAGCCTGAGGCTCATCTCTATCTGACTGAGAAAAATATTTCTCATAAAATTGCTCAAGAAAAGATTCCTATGTGAGTGACCATTCTCTGTCTGTAGAGTAACTTCAGTACTCTTATCTATCTCTTAACATCTTCCTTTGGCTGATACTTGGTTATCGATGCCTTCTATTGTATAAGACACTTCGATGCTTTGGAAATATCTTCCAAGTGATTAACCCAATTATTTACCGTTTGTACATTTAATGTACCTTTGTATGTAAGTAGAATATACTTATAGAATTGTACATTTCATAGTTGGATACTATCTCCTTATTTAGCAGATCCTGACTATCTATTAATCCTTGTCTATTCCTGTTCGAACTATGACTCCTCGATGACTTCTCTCTAATCGTCATAAATTAACAACAGATATTGCTATGTCTGTCATGATAATAATATCTCTTTCTTGTCTATGGTAAACCTAAGTTATTGAGATCCCATATATCATCTGCTACTGTTACTCCTTCAATCTGTAGTGCTCTACTCTAGGTCTATAGGTCATTTTCGTGAAGGGGTTTCTTTATTTCAAGAACATTAGCTCTCTATTTATTTACCATCACGTCTTTAGGAAATCCTTAATCTCATACTTCTGAACCTTCTATTTAGGAAAGACTAACTTAACAAATTCTTTCACAGCGTAAATCAACTCCTGACTATCCTATGGAAGATATACTTCTAAACGCCTTCTTAAAATGGTCTTCTATGTCCTAGCACCTTGTGCATCTAGCTTGCCTACACCTCATACTAAACCTCTAGCTAATAAACTTTAATGAGGTTAACGCCTTTATTCTTATCATTCTAATGGTGTCTAATCTCTGCTACTAGGGATTTTAGGTTCACATAATGATTCTATTTCATTCTATTTCTTAAAATAACTCTTGTATCTTAGCATTATTGATCTTGGACTGGTCAACTTCTTTGACCTTAGACTAGTTAGCTTTTATTTCTATCAGCAAAAGGATATACTCCTCGTCATTATTCCACTTAGTCTAGCCACAATGTGATAAGAAACACAATACCCCTAAGGTATAGCCTAACAAAGCCCAGCCTACTATAATTGCATCCTTGAAGACTGTCTCGTAAGGCTGTAAGGCTAAGGTATAACGTACCATACTCATATGAGGGTCACTGTCACTTTTAGTCATGTTTACCTCACTACCTCGCCATGACTAACATCTTATGTGTTATGTCATCGTATCTAACTCTCTTGGTATGTCGTGATTAGATTATTCTATGTTCTTCTATCATAGTCAATGGTCTTTTATCGTCACAACCTGAACTCTTCTATATACATTAGTCACGACCTACATCCTGGCTCGTCACGACTTAACTTCTTTGTGAAAATGAGTCGCAACCTAAACTCCTTTCTCTAAACATTATCTTCCTAATGTTCCTTATATGAATCCTACTTTAAGTAGTAAACCAATCATCTAGAGAGAGGATCTTCTTGGTTCACTTAAGATTCAAACTTAAGTGATACTAACTTTACCACTAAGTACCCTAACCTTAACATAATGTTAAGTACTTAGTTTAGTATATAAGAATTATCCAATCTGATACCAAAAATTTTTCTCTAATACCAAAAATATAATACCTTACTTCTGAATATCTTAGGGACCATTATGTAGTATTTAGAACCACTTATACGATCATTCAAGTTCAAATTCCAAATCTGGAAATTTCTAACTCACAAGTATTATTCATGTAGTATTTATAAATTAAGTGATGAATTTTAAAAAATCATAATTAATTCTAGAAAACACTAAATGTAGTGGTTCAAAAGGCTACACAAAGCTAACATATCAAAATTTGAGAGAAAATAAGTCTCAAATCAAATCCTCAGCCAATCAGTACAGTATTGGCATCAAAGATCACTATTTATTTAGTCAAAAATTTTGAAAACAGTTTTTGGTCCCCAACTTTGAAAAATTTATTGTATAGACATCAAAATAAGGCATTCTTAGCGTCTAAATGAAGCTTGGCATGTTAATTAAATACTAGTAAAATTTCATATATTTATTCTATCTTTTAATATTTTTCATTACATCATAAAGGTTACTGTCTCACTACAAGTTATTGTTCATAGTGACAAATTTCAACATCTATATATACATATCAATCATGCTATCTATGTACTAAAATCTCTTCATGCATCTTTATCTTCCTCCATCAGTGATAACCTACTGGTGTTTGGATGACATGAAGGGGTGAGATTTTGGGGAAAATCTCAGTAGCAAATGGAAACCATACAATGTATGCAAATACATCCTGGATGTTAATATGAGTGCACTTAATGATCATACTTGCATAACGATAACTTACATGATTCTATGTCCCTTAATTATAACATATGGCCATAACATAAAAGAAATAGAGTATCACTTAATCATACATGCTTCACATAATCAAAGTAAGCAAACATCACATAAAACATCCAAGTAACACAAGCATACAAGTAGGAAAGTTCACTACCTCTATTCCTTACTCTTCCTTTAACCTTTCTTTTGCCACTTCTTCTTGATATGTGGCTGCCTTCTTTGAGAAAACAATCAAAGCCTAAACATCATATAATCATTCATTCATTATAATCTCATTTCACTAACATTTTATAATATTAAACTCAATTAATCACTTAATTATTAACTTTATCTATGGTTAATTGCCTTATCCTTTGAACTAACTTATATATTAACTTTACCCTACAAAATTTTACCTTTTGAATCCATATATAAAGTTAGAATGTTGAAATTTTAGATGCTTCATCAAATTTGGACAGAACCAAAAAGAAGCATATAATTCTTTCAAAAATTCTCATTTTGATTCTAATGCTTCCAATACTTGTTCCTCTACTTTATCCCACACAACTTTTCATTTTAAAACTATTGGAAGTATTAAAATCATGAAATTACAATTACTGTTCATGTGTGTGAATAGTAATAGAGAAGACTCTAAAATTTTATCTTTGAATTCCAATGCTTACAAGGTTCCAAATTTATTCAATCCTACACAAAATCATCATCTAAATTCAATGGAAGCATTAAAACCATGAAATTCATCTTCTTTGGTTCTATATAGACTTAGACCAAAAACCCTCTTCAATGTCCAAAGCAAGGAATTTCAATCTAATTCCATAACTAACCATTATATCTAGCTTATCTAAGTGTTGATTATATAGTTTTAGCTTCAATTTATTCTTCCCCCTAAATTTCCAAATGTTGGATAGCAAGCATACCATGGGGAAATCTCATTTTCTTTCCCTTTAAATCCTAAGTTCAAGCCTCATAATTCAAGGAAAATAAGCTAGGTTCAATAATTTACCTTGATCCCTTGCAACTTTGATTACTTAAGCTCCTTGTTCTTGCTTTTCCTTTAGGTTTGAGTGGAAATTTTGGCATAGTTTCCCCATGGTCCTTGGGAGCACAAAATTGAATAGAATGGAGGGGTATTTATAGCCAAATTTTGACACTCTTGGGACTAAATTATCCCTCCTTTTTCTAATTATTACATAGCCTTAATCTTACTTCCTATTGGTTGGTTCTTGAATTAATTAACCTTAATCAAAATTAGATTAATTCTTATATTATTTATTGCAATGAAGCATATGGGATAACCTCTTCTTCTTGCTCTTGGCACCATGTGGAGGGTGTGGGTCTCACTTGGGACACCTTGCATGCCAACACATGCTTCTTGCATTTTCTTTCTTTAAAAATTCATAAAATGTCCTAAATCCAACTTTTGCTCCATGACAATACCTTGGGCTATTTGGGCTTCCATTGTGATGCCATATTGGGCTTGAATTGGGTTCAACCCATTATTTGGCACACATCCTAAGGAATTTCCTGTACATGTATTATTAAATTACTCTAGTTTTTGAAATAAATTCTACATAATTATGTTAATAGTTTTGACATTTTTAAAAATTTATTCTAATATAAAATAAGTTTCTTGCAAAGTCTTATAATTGTTTAAGACCCTGAAGTCCTGATAAAAATTTATACATTTTCTTTAAATATGTTATCGGTGTCTTTTTTACCTTAAATTCTCTAATTAATTCTACAAAACTCCTTTTTGACTTTTTTTTTTCAATTTCATTAGTTCTTATATTAATTCTAAGAATTTACTATAAAATTTTATCTGATTCTAAGATGCAGAAAATACTATACTAATTTTTAGACTTTAGAAATTAATATTAATTTATCAGGACCTTAAATTAGAATTATGAGAGATATGCCTAGCCAAACTCTATAATCTATTTATTGGTAAAATTTGAGACTGAAATATTTTTGGGAATTTTCTGGTTTAACTTTTCAAAATTACACTTTTGCCCCTGAATTTGGCAAAATTACACTGTAGTCCCATTTACCAAATTTGAAAAGCTAATTTGGTCCTTGAAATCTCAAAACTCCATTTAAGTCTTTAAACTTTTTACTATTTATAATTTAGTCCCTAGACTTTCATTATTTACAGTTTAGTCCTTATACTTTCTTTGACTTTATAACTTTATACCTTCTCTCTTTCTTTGATTTAAACCTTATCTAACCATTGTCTTTTCTTCTAATTACCATCCAAATCCCTTTATAACCTCTTTCCTCTATCATCCTTATACATATAAGGAACATTTGGGATGCTACAATATGCTTATCGATAAATGTATGAAGAACAATGAACTAACTTTCAAACTTTCTTTCTTTGATGTTTAATCTTATTTCATATAAAATAAGATTTCATAAAATCATTTTCAAAAGCAAGTCATAAGATTTACAAGTTGTCAAAATCATTTAACAGTTCACTTTGATTGAGTAAATGATGCTTCAAACAGGCTTCAACACAATATGTCCTTATTTATCGAAAATCTTATCAAAAAAATCACCTTATTGATAAATGCTTCAATTAATTCCTTTGAAAACAAACTTGATTTCAAAAACTAATTTAACTGACTGCATTTATTGAAGTCTTTATCGATAAATATATTTATCGATTAATCCTTTGATAAATCTTTTTGTGAAAAAAGTTTCACAAACTAAGTTTAAATACTTTTATTGAACTCTTTATGGATAAGTACCCTTATCGAACAAAGCTTCAAAAAATTTCTTTTGTAAAACAATTTTTCATAATAGAATTTCTTTTTTATTTATCAAATGACTTATCGATAAGCTTATAGAAAAATAAGTTATGTAAAAACAATTTTGAAATACATAATCAAAACATAAAGTATAACATAATAGACACATCTAAAGATGTGGATCTCCTTATTCACAAGAAAATAGTCCGCAATTGTTTAGTGATCCCAATAGGGTTGCTTTATTATTTAATGGTCTAACGAAAAATTACATTTCATTAAATTACAATTCTAACTACATTGATATGAACCAAAGGTTGAATGACTATTGTCAAAATCCTTGACACAAGTTGAAAGCAACTTGAAGATGTGATTATTATAGCACTCCTTGGTGTACTATAGCCTATAGTACTGGAATCATCCTCCTTCTCACTATTGTTCAAACCATATTTTCAGCCCTCCAAGTTGTATTGGAGAAGAACTAGTTTGAAAGCTTATTCTATATTTTATTTGAATGTTTTATCATCAACATGATGATGTTCCTTTTGTTACTTTTAGGATAAATTATACATTTGGTCGTTTTAGTTTATATCAAGTTTCACTTTACTCCCTTATGTTCATAAAGTATATAGTTAGTCCCATATATAATCTTAACACCTTTAATCTCATTTAACACAAACTGTTAACAAATTTAAGTGATGGCTGTTTAATTAAATGCTAATAAAACATGACTAAATTTTAATATTTTAATACAATATATATATAGTAAGTTTGTTACAACAACATGTAGCCTTACATCATATAGGGAAGTAATTTTCTTCAAACAAAAATATATATTACTAGGAGAAATTTTTTCATCAAATCATGTTTTTGAGTTTCCTGTTCATTCACTTCGAATGATTTTCATTCTTTGAGTGCTTAATAATTGGTTCGATATGTTAATCTCCTCATAGGATATATTTGTACGTGGTGTTTATGTTGTTTATGTGATTCCTTATTTTGTTATGGATTGGTGGTAAGGAATTGAGAGGTCACAACATGAATTTTTAACAATGTTTGTTCTTATTTAATGGCAATGACTAGTGGCAAAACTTAAAAAACTTAATGAAAAGAAATAAACTTTTAAAGATGTGATTCAAGATTGAGGAAAATTATAAGGACCTTTGAATTAATTTTCTCATATTTTTTTACACATTCAATAAGTTTAACCAATTTTAACAAATTTTTTGATCATCAATGAAGTGATTAAAAAGCTCTTATAAGAAAAGCAAATTGTATTACTTTTCAAAAATTGTAAATTGGGGAGTTGACTGACTTCTTACTCACCCAAATTAGATTTGATCATTCAGACTACACCATGGGACATGTCCACATCCTCTATCTCTGATCATATTCCTCCATCTCGCCACCACCATCTTAGCCTCTATTTCATCTTCACCATCTAACTCTGCCTCTGTCTACTTCCAAATTGTTGTTTAATGGCCAGAGGAGATCTTAAAGCTTAGTGTAGCTATTCTCTAGTCTTAAGCAGCTGAATCTTCCACTCCTTGATGATTAGACAATAGTTTCCTAAGTTCTTTGTGCCTAATAGGAGTTTGATTGGTCTTAGTTTCAGTATTCACTCTTTATGTATTTTGATTATAGTTACTAGGTATCTCAAACTCTAATTGATGTATGTATTTGAAGATTATTACTGGTACGTGTAATCTGGATATTGATACTTGTGTTAGATTTTACTTAATGGATTGTAATTTCCTTATAGCACTTCCTTTGCTATTGTAATTGTTATCCATGTTCTTGATTTCTTAGTTAAATGTCTAGGTATCCAAGTTTGGTTAAGAGTGAGAGGACCGATTGCAAATTAAATATGAGCTTAGCACTCTAAAGCATCTTTAATTAACCAGTGAACTTAGGTGGCTAGGTGAGTTTGGGAGGTTATTGATGTCTTCACTCGTTCTCTTGCTTTAGTTAGGCAATTAATTGAACATAAGTGGAACTAGGAAGGTTAACTAAGTCATTCATGTTGGAAAGTATGTTTTGATGATGACAAATAACAAAAATTTTTAAGTAATGATAAGATTGTTTTAAAGATAATAAAAATATTTTTGTTTGATGCTGTCAAGATGGTCTATTCCACAATCTGATTAATAGTATACTTTGACAAATGATGATTTTGGAAAAATATTTTGATAGATTTCTTTATGTGCTCAAACATTGTCAAAGAGATTTAAAAAGTGTTTCCATGCTTAAATGTAGTTAAAAGAAGAAGTTAGTCAAATTAATCGATTAATGATAATTAATCAATTAGTTGTTCAATTAATGAAAAGGTATCATATTGTGCTACAAAGGAACATCAATTAATTGATTAATATAAGTTAATTGATTAATGAGTAACTAGTAATCGATTAAGTGTTCGATTAATGTCAAGAGCTTGCCTTTTAGAATTAAATTGATAAGCCAATTAATCGATTAATTGTAATTAATCGATTAGTTATTCAATTAATCTTTTGAAAACAAATTTGTTATTGAACAAAGATAATGCTATTAATCGATTAGTTAACGATTAATTTATATTAATCCATTAATTATTCGATTAACTAGTAAAGATATTTTTGTGAAAATCAAATATAAATCTATTAATCGATTGGTTAATCACTTAATTTATATTAACAGATTAACTGTTTGATTAATTTGTTTTGAAAATATTTCTGATTCAATTCTTCCAGAGACTTTAATCAACTAGGAATTTAATTAACTTATAGTAATCGATTAATTGTTTGATTAACTTCATATATTTCAATGATATTTCTCTGTTTATGTTGAAAGTAATTGCTTCTCTCTCTCTATGATTAATATGCAGGAACTGAGAAGAGGGCATTGAAAAAAAAGAAATTAATCGACTATAAATTCGACTAATGAAGTTCAAGAATCAAGGAATTAATCAAACTCTTGATCGAGAAAACAAAAGAATAAAGGAATAACAAAGGGAGAAGATGATAAACGATAAAAAAAACTCAAATATATCAGTTTGCTGAATTAATCCATTAATTACAATTAATCGATTAATTCTTCATTTTTTAGTCCGTTGTTTATGCTCTACTTTAACATAGATTGAGTATTTTGACCATATCTCAAGATATACTTATTCTATTGAGGTGAAATTTGATTCATATGAAAGTAGACTTCAAATGCAGTTCAATAATACTAATTTCATCACCAAAGAGTCTCCTATGAGGTATATATACCATTTGCAATATGGAATATAGGATTAACATTTTGGCCATGACCTCTACTCGCTAAATTGATTATATCTTTTGGTCTACAATGAATTTTGAAGTCAAACTTAGTTCATTGGGAAGTAGACATAGAGAGCTTTATGGGGGATAGGTGATTTGCTATGTTTGTAGTTAAATAGAGGATTCTCAATTAGCCGTGAAAATTGAACTGTAAAGGCTACCAAGAACCCATTGAAATATTGGCTAAAGTGGATTGAAAAAACTTAGTAGGAAGCTGAGGAATAGATGTAGGTTGAGGAAGGACCGAATTAGGATAAATTGATTTATTTAACTGATCAATTTATTTAACTAAATGTAAATCCCAAATGTTGTAGTAGCAGGTTTGAGGACAAGTCATCATTGATCAATAAATGAAGGGTGAGACTCCTAGAAAGCTAGTGGGGAATAGCAAGCCAAGTATGAAAGATAGCTACACATTCCCCTCTTATACTATACTTGAGGCAGTATTACTCAAGTTCAAAGCCTCAGACTTAATTATTCTATCTTCACATTATGTAATATTATTCTCCATTTGTTTAGGATAAGGCAGACAGCCCTAAACACCATACAGTTGCAATGGGCCACATGTACAAGATACAGGGGAGACTATGATTCATAATGTGCCTCTCCTTACTAATAATGTAAGGGTAAAGCTTATGATCCCCAAAGACATCAAGTATGCCCTTCTTGTGCTTACCCCAGATGTAGAGACAGTGGGACAAGCTATGGCTAGCTTTGTTGCATGGCCTAACCGTCTTCTTGAAATACCAACCCCATGAAAGGTATACTTATTAGTTTATGCTTTTAGCTATTTAAGTATATATAAACTATATTTTATTAATTGGAATATTACTCTGCATAAGAGGAAGAGCATTTTGGGCAATTAGTTCGCCATGGGTGAATGTCATGTTGTCAAAAGGAGCCTATTCAACTATCTCTTATTGTTGATTAAAGATTTTGGTTTTGTCTTGAGGAACATGCAAAGATGGTCACTACCACACACATAGAGTGAGAAGGCTATAATGTGGAAATGGAAATTTCCTTTGAGTTGGAAATCTCTGGTGACCCCAGATAAGAGTGAATCTATCGAGACATTGTGAAAGATCTTATCAACAAGGATAATGTAAGCATTATTGCATGTAACATTTATATAAGGTACTTCTTCAACCATGTGATTGAATACTTAGCTCTCAAAACATTTAAGGCATCCTACAACTAATACGTTGTCCCCAACGGCCTCTCTTAGAAATTCAAGTTCCTTAGCCCCCACACATTTTCTAGCCATGATAAGAAGTTGAAATAAGAGGTTCTTGACAAAAGTTCGATGGAACTAGAGAATGACGTTGTAGCAAGGGCGCCAAAGAAAAGAGACATTTTTTCTTCAAGCCTTACTGCCAAGGGTAACTATACTACTCAAATTTCTTAAATTTAATTGTTTGTTAATTGTTGCTAATTGTTCTTATTGTGGTTCTTGTACTTAAGGGACAATTGATGCTTATCATGCTAAATCCGTTCAATAGGTCAGTTGAATATGTTTTGTTCATATTTAATTTAATTTGTTTATGTACTTTTGGCAGTCAATAATTTTTTATCCAAATACTTGACGGTTCATTCTAAAAATCTTCAAGTCATAAACCCTATTTGACAGTTTTACACTAACAACTTTCAAATAATTTTGGATCCAAAATATCCAAAAATTTGGTTCTAATGATAGTCGTATCTTAAAATCGTCAAGTATTGTTCCAAATATTTGACAGTTGTTAACTTCAAACTGCAAGTAAATATGCCTAGAGAGTCTATAAGACCACGCTAGAGATATCTATAATTACTATTTACTTGTTACAACTATCAATTATGATACACTATAGTTGATGATTCTAAACAGTCAAATATTCACGATAGACAATATATGACACTCACACATTTGATGGTTTGAAACTGTCAAGTATTAGTAAAAATAATCGTCAAGTAGTAATAATTTTTATAGTAGTGCAAATTGAATGCTTTCCATTTTATAGATAAATCAAGTGTCAAGTATTAGTGCAAATCATGTCATTGCTAGAGCTTGATTGATGTTGCGAGGTGATAGTTTTATTTGGTTTTAGAGCATTTAGTGTTAAGTGCATGACATAATTGTGCTAGGAACATTCCATTAATGAGCTGTTTTTCCAAAGATGCCAAGTTAATTAACCTATCCTAATCATATTTTTGGAGTTAAATTTAATTATATAGTATAGTGTCCCTAAATATGTGGAATATTAATTAAGAGTTATGTGGCAATTGTTGAGTTTCCTTGTGTGATGGGCAAGTAAATCCATTGCTTATTGTAAACTGGGTTGATTCTGTTTAGAAAATGTTTTGAACCAACAATTTGAATTGAATTTGATTCCAAGCAAACCATATTGAATGAACCAATATTTTCTCACCAATAGCCTAACTCAAGAGAGCCTCTCATCTCATTTGGTATCAACTTGGTTTTCACTCCATTTCATATTTTATCCAAAAAATTCAAAAATATACTTTACATTATTGTATTGTTTTTATTATATTCATAAATTGATTTTCATCAAACCACATGTTTTATTGCTTTCGATTGCATTAGTTTCCTATATTAGTTAATAAGGCTCTCCAAGTGAAACGATCAAGAGTTGCACCACTATAGTGCTTCTCTTGATAAAATTTATGATCATGTCCCCAAGGAGTACAAAGACACAGTCAAATCAATATTCAACTAGCTAACCTAAATAAATGTTCAGATAGCTAGCCTAAATTTAATTTTAAAATGTATAAACTAAACTTTAATTTGATCAAATGCATATATATACCTTAGTAGAAATTATCTTGGAATTGTGGATGAGTATGTCCTTCAAAAATTTCATGACATAATACCCACAATCCAAGCCCTTTTTCTGGTTGTAGTGGGCACCATAAATAAGCCAAAAGAAAAATGTAGTAGTCAATGATATAATAAATAATATTTATTTTAATAGTTAATATAATGGTGAATACATTTACTTTTATTCACGTGAACATAGTTTTCAAGGCTCTGCCATTGACTCAGGGTTAGTTAAGGGTTTCATTTGAGCTTATAGCTAGATAGCTCTGACAAGACAAAAAAAATTAATGAGTGCAAAAAATTATACAAAAATAAATTAAATGAAATATAAATTACCTATTGAACATATAGAGCATCTATGGTCGATTGCTCTGATCCCCCTGAAGAGAATCAACGTACCAAATCATTTGCTTGAAGGGATTAGCAAACTGTTAACAAATAATTAATTTTGAGAAAATTATCTATTATACTCACCCTCGGTACTAAAGCGCAAGAAAGAAATTGTCCTTATTCTTTGTCGCCCATGTAATGAAGGAATATGTCCATTCCCTTGATTGTTCCTCATGTTTCTCCACCTTTAATGTGTTGTAATGGTTGGTGCAAGCCGACAAGGACTATGATTTTTATAAAGGTGCCTTAAATGCTAAAGCAAACATATCAAGATAATAAATGTTCAAAGTAACTAAGTAACCAATGCCGGTTGAAGAAATACCATATAAAAGCTACATGGACTAGTGCTTGCCATCTCATGGTTGAGGATTTCCTTTATTATTTTGTTATTGATATGGTCCCCTAAGGGCATATCATATATCTCTAGCTCAAAGTCAATAGGGAAGTGTATGACATTGTCACCATCTTGTGTGGCCATGTTTGCATGTTCTTCAAGACATGCCTGCAAATAGGTAGCATAGTATCATACCATTATAGCTTCCCAAATAGCATTTTGTACTATAGGATATGCTTGCTTGCACCATAATAATGGGGCATAGTGCTTTTTGCCACCATCTTGTTGCAACTAGTGAACTTATCATATTGCATAACCTATACTTTCTTGTTCCACTTTATAGCAAATTTTCCCCTCATACCTTTCTTCCTAAACCTCTTTCATGACGCAAAGCCCCCTCTTGATGTAATTTGCCTCTTTTCATATATCTTCTTGATCACATTGGTTGGTCAACTTGTATTATCAATAATAAAGCTACTATCAAAAGTCATATTTATCTATAACAAAAAATAGGCAATATAAAAGCTTAAAAATAAGCACTTCCCATATATATCCCTCTCTTTATACTATTTTAAATTCACAAAAATTTAAACTACTTAAAACAACTTCAACAGAGCTCCTAATAGCAACAATTTCAACACAACAGTAGTAATACCAGCATAAAACTAATCCTTAACTAACAACAAATAACAAGAATTTAGCATTAGAATAACTTCATTTAAAAATTTTGCAAAAACTAAATATAAAACAGCACAAGTAGTTTCAACAAAGAAATTTAGTACTACAATGTCAAAATTAAACTCTACCACAAAATTGAGCCAAATTCTAGAATAAACTTTAGTCCAACAACAATTTCATAAACTAAATTTTAACCAAAAAAACTAACTTTCAAAAGTGTTGGGAAAGAAATGGTAGAAGGGGCACACAAAGGAAAGCCGAGTTAGGGCATACAAAGGAGTTTCATTGATATTATTGGTTAATATGGTGGCAATGTTATGTGGTGGTCTTCACTAGAAAATGACTCTCAATGGCCAACAAAGGATTCAAAGTAGTAGGCTTGTGAGGTTTGTGCATTCGAACAACTTTGTTGACAACAAAGGTTGTTCACATGATAAAGAACGATGGTGATTTTAGGGTGAATGGTGGTAGAAACTGATGGTAGTGGCAACAAATAATTATCAATTAGGGATTTTTTTATTTTAATATTTTTAGTTATTTTCCCACAATAATGACTCAACCATATTTATCAATATGGGAGTCAATCATCACAAATAAGAGATTTTTCTTTCAATTTTATTGTCATTTATTGCAAAGAAAACGTATATAACTTTAATAGGGTATTCATAGTCAACACTTATATAAAGCGAGCACTACCTCATTTTTCCACTCATATAAATTGCGCACTACCTCATTATTTTCTCACTAATTAGATTTTTAATTAATTTTTATAATTGAAGTGTTCAAGAAATTACCTTTTTAATTGTGTGTTTATGTATTTTGATAAATTAATTGTATAATCATGGGAGTGCTGATTTTGTGAATCATTAATATTTATTTATATTTATGTTTAAGTTTGAATTAGTAATTAATTGATAGATATGATATCCAAGAGGGGGTAAATTTGTTTATTATAAAAATTGTAATTAATAAAAACAACCAATATAAATTAAATAAATCACACAAAGTATAGTGGAGAATATATCACCTATCAATTGAAGGAAAGAACTAAGGAAAATACACATTGATTTATAATAGTTTGATCTACCACTTGACCTAATCCAATCCCTAGAGCACCTCTCTAAGAGTTTCCACTATATACCTAAGATCCAATTGGCTCCTGGTGTTATAGTACATCAACCACATCAACACCAAAGGTAATCTCTCCCCTTACAACTTGTAAGAGAATATCCCTCTCATGATTCCACAACCCTAAGTAACTCAGCTTAGAAGAACAAATAAAGTTTACAACACAAATTTCTCTCTTAATAGAGTAAATGAATCAATGAAATACATAATATCTCTATCTTAAGTATAGTAAATACTAAGCATTGATGTACAAAGAATAAACAATAACTTTCTCAAAGAAAGTTTTTCTTTAGCTCTTGAATTTGTACGATCTAAAAATTTTAATTATGGTTAGAGCATTAAAATCTTCTTTTATTTATAATCTCTGAGAAGATCTATTAGACACATAATCTTTCCATTCAAAGCTTATGCCTCTGGTAGGTTGAAAAGTCTCGAGATTATCATGATCCCAGCTTTCAAAATAAAGATTGAACCTAATAATGTAGTATAAGGCAAAACTTTTTCTCAAGGATACTTTAAAGTGGAATCCTAAAAATTGGTGAACAATTTCATTGGAAACCTGAGTCAAAACATGGGTTCATGGTTTAGTTCAAACATTGGTACAATAGAAATAAAGTACAGTAAAAGTAACTATTTTTGAATTTTTAATTAATGTGAAAATAGTTTGGATTGTAAAAGAAATATGATAGGAAAGACTCTTGATGATAAAAACATAGATATCCTCTCTCTTGATGTGGAATGAAAGCGATGAATTCACTAAGTCTTATATAAAACTTCAATCAATCGATCAAATCTAGTTCATTACTAAGTTCAAATTCCCTTTCATCAAAGTTGAGTTAAAACCCTTCAATGCATTGTTAAAAACCACTTATTTATAGATTGAATTGGATAATGCAAAAACCCTATGTTAACTACTAATCAATAGATAAAGACTCTGATCAATTGAATTAATTACTAACAATAGCTAATAATCAACTAACCAACCACCCATCGTCTGTGGGTTCAGCTAGCGAAGGGGTAAGACATGCGACCATTTAGAGCGTGTTCGAACCCTGGGGAGTATCACTTTGTTGTGGTTCCAGTCGCGATGCTTGGGGAGACATCCTAACTCCTAGGTGCCTAGGTTTACACCTGAGAATAATAGACGGCTCGCCCTGCCCGATATTGGTATCGCCTAGGAGGAATGGAGACTTCGCCCTGCCCTTGGATCGTGGATGAGCCCAACCCCTTTCCAAAAATTTTTGTACTAAAAAAAAAACTAACCAACCAGAAATCAAATTGAGAAATATATATATATATAAGTCAATAATCACATCATCCAAATCAATTACAAATATCCAATATGAGAATAATCAATCAATATTTAATCCTCACACATATTATGAAATCCCTAAATCTAGAAATTTTAAAATATGCAGTGAGTGCATACTAATATAGAATAACTCCATTTTGTAGTCTGTGAGCTCAAGCTGTATTGTCCATCACTAAGGCTAAAAATCTAGCATCTCATAACTCCTATTGTGTTATAATCACTGTCTAGAAGTGATGCCATGAAATGCAGACAAAGACGATGGAAAGGTAAGGAGAAAGGTGGTAGAAATAGATTTATTGGTGTAGAAATAGAAAAGTAAGTGAAAAGATCAAGAAAAATGAAGGATTTGATTGAAGGTTGTTGAAAGGATGTGAGAGAATGAGGGTAGCTTCAACTTGGCCAAATTTGAAAAAATATCCAGCTCCTCCTTCGTCTAGATGCTGACCCTTTCCTTAATTATAGAGTGTCTTGTGATTCCTTCTCTTCATCACATTGGGTCCTTGAGCCTATTCCAAAACACCTACAAATCAAAATTAAAATTCATTGTAAAGGTCAAGCTAATTAAAGAAAAAATATTGTCATTTGGGAAGAGTTAATTGATCATTTTATCTCTTAATAAGCACATTACCATGCACAATCATGTATTATCATAAAAGTATAATTATAGGCATAAAATGAATGATAAAAGTGTTATAAAACCCTTGAAAATGTTAGAGAATCATATAAAATGTGTATCTTATCATATGTATAATATTAAATGAACCTCCCTTTGGAGTGTATGTGAAGTAGTTGGCTACATTTAATGCTTGAAGACAAAAGTTGCTTTAAGCTTTAATGTTCTTGTTGGAATTCAAATCCAATTTTCATCTCCTACAAAGAGTGCTAATAGATATATCTAAAATAATTTTTAATCTTTAAAACACTATTTCCATTTATATGATAATATTTTGGAGATTATTTCGAAATCCAAAATAATTTTTCACAAGGTTAACTCAAGGATGCTCTCAAGGCAAAATAATTTTTAATTTGACTTTCATATTGATCGAGTCAACTAGATAGAGATATAACCTAGAAAGCACATGGTGATTTGAGTACAGACCGGAGTTAGATTTGACTGGCAATGTAACTTTTACAAAACTCGAGTCAATTAGAGAAAATATAACATTGGAGACACAGAGTAACTCGAGTGTGCACTAGAGTCTATTTTGACTTGCAGCATAACTTTCATATTGTTGAAGTCGAAGGCTTAAGATCAAATGACGTAACTCGAGGTATGACTCTAGGCCTTTTTGACTAGAAACAAAACTTACAATGAACTAGATTTGGTAACATAGAATAATTGATTTAAACTAGAGGTCCAACTTGGGATGAATTTAACTTACAATAAAACTTTTGATTAACTCGAGGTAAGTAATAAAATCAATTGAAAGCACAAATTTGAGGCAAATTCTAGAAAATATTTTTCTTTATTAAAACATGATTGATACAATACCTTATAGTCTAATAATATAATTTCTGCAAAACAACAACTCAAATTTTGTTAAAATCAAAACACTGGGTCTATCATTCTTTCCCTTTGTAATGATGACAACACTTAAATCCAATCATATTAGCGCCAAAGAAAATATATGTAGAAAATAAATAATAGTGCATTAGACTAAAGTCATCCATATATATATATATATATATTTCCAATATAGAAAGTCAAAATATTTACATCAAAATAAACTTTTCCCCAAAATAAACTTTTCTACTAGTTATCCCCTTTTTTGTCATAACATTAAAAATGAACAAAAGAAAAAGGGAAATAACATAGGGAGTCTAGGGGACGAAGGCTTTTGGGAGTTAAAGTCAGACCGAGCATCAAGATTGATCTGTGTACTCTCGTTGTGATGGCACATTGCTTAGTGTTAGTCGCGAATCTCCCCTCTAAGGAGTTAATCTTCTCAAAAAGGGTATCCACTGACTCGACTAGAGTGTCGATAGTGTGGGGAGAACTCTTGAATTTTCTCAGCAACAATGAAAAGAGTTAAGCGATTGGTCTGAGATAGGTGCGATTGGTCTGAGATAGGTCTAGTAAATGATGTTTCTCCTTAAAATCATTGTGAGACCTTTTGAAATGATGAGGGATGTTTCAATAGCTAGTCATGATAATGGTTCACTAACCGATATGGTGTGAATGGATTTGATAGCATTGGAAACTAAAGAGTGATTATACTCAAGGTAGCTTCTAATAATAGGCAAAAAGGAGCTCCTTTAGAAGATATGACACAAAAAGGTACGAAAAGAGAAATTGAACAGTCACATAATAAATCGACTCGAGGTAGAGATTACCTGAGTTAAGGCAATTTTATCTTTTATCATAACTTCTAAGGACCTCCAGTAAATGACTTTCTTTTCTCCTCTTCTCTTTATGACTCGAGGGCTCATCCAAGGCATTTTTAACTTCTGATTGACTAATAATCCTCTAGGAAATACATAAAAATGCCTTGGAAAATAAATTTCTAGATACTCTACAGCTTAAATTAGTTAAATAATCATAAAACCACAATAATAAGTAAAAGAATAAATAATTAATCAAGTATAATTTTCTTACAGTTTGTTGGGGTTTACCATACCTAACTCTCTATGAATGAATGTGAATGGCTTTTATGCAAGAGGTTTGGATATTTTAACCATAGCATTTGAGCACAACAACTTGTTTTGGCTACACATTCTACTTCCCTTGTTGAAATAGTAATGGTGTTTTGCTTCTTACTAAACCATGAGTCTAGAGATCCACCAAGGAACTAACATTGTCCACTAGTATGTTTTCTAATTATTTTGTATCCATTATGGTTAGAGTCAGAGTATGCTAGTAAGTTTCATATCCTTCTTTGAGAAACCATATTCCTAAGTGGATTGTCTCGGTTAAATATTTGAAATATGTTTGAAAGCTTCTTCATGGGATTCCTTTAGAGCTGATTGATATCGAGTACACAATCCCATATTGAATTGAATATTAGGTCTTCTTGATGCAAGATATAAGAGTGAACCAATCATTCCTTAAACATCTTGTAGTGTTGACATCTATCTTTTTTTTCATTGCCATCAAGGGAAATATAGACCTAATAGGAGTTAATACTCCTTTAGCTTGATACATACCATACTTCTTAAGTAGCTCTTACTCACTACTAGAAAAAACAATTTTGATAGCGGTTATACAAAAAATGCCATAAAAAAGGTGGTGATATTTTCATAAATAAATTTCTTTTAAAATACTTTTCACGGCAGTTTTCTGACAGCTACCGTGAAAAACACTTTTAATGGTGATTTCTGGAAAAATCGTGTTAAAAGTATTCCAACGGCGTTTAAAACACTGGGTTAGACTAAAAGTAATACTTTTAACAGCAGGTTTTAAAAAACCACTAAAATTGTCGTTAAAAGTTATTAGAGGACTTTTAACAGCGGTTTTTAAAAGCTGCCTTTAAAAGTGATAAGATGTGACTTTTAACGGCAACTTTTCATAAAATTGCTGTTAGAAAGTGCCCAAAAAATTTAGAAACCCTAACCCTATTACAGTTTCACTTTCACTTTTTCACAGTCGTATGTGGTCTTATTTCTCTGCCCCACCATGATAGATTTGCACGAAGGTTATTTTTTGGTGTTTTCCTCCTATTTTTGGTGCCTATCTCTTTTGTTAACTTCGTTCTCTATCGTGAAAGCCGTAAGTCACTATTTAACATCATCATTTGGCCATTTTTCTTGCTTTTTCAATTGTTTATAAACTGTAATACATCATATTGGCTATCATCCTTGTATTCAATACTTATAAGTTTTCTTTTCTATTCGTCATCTTTCTCTTCACTTATTCAACCTTATACTTGTTTAAATATCTTTTTCATTTTGTCAGAAGAAGCTTGAAGAGCTTCAATAGCAAAAGCTTTATAAATCTTCAACTTTTTCTTTAGATCTACAACTTCTTCTCCAGATTCAGTCTAATACTTTTAGTGAGGCTAACCGTAGAGGCTAATAATGGGTGGTGGCAAATAGACCTTGTTGGAAGGAGCTCGAAGAGCTTCAGTAGAAGAAGTTTCTAGATCTTTAGTTTTTTTACCAGATATTTGGTCTAATACTTTTGATAAGTATTGTCGAGGTTACTATAGGCCGAGGAAAGCTAACTATTAACAGCAGTTTGTTTTGTAACCACCATTAAAGTTATCACCTTTCATGGCGGTTTTAGGCAAAAACCATAGTGAATGGTGATACATTTAAAGGCAATTACAAAATATTGTTAAAAGGTTGACATACAATAGCTAGAATTCACGCCACTCATAAAACTGTCGTGAAATGCCACTTTTAACCGCCAGTAAAAACTTTTTTTCTAGAGTGTCTATTACTTTATTTATGAAATAAATATTTTATTCTTAATTTGTTTGATTTGAAGTATAGAAAGAAATTTAATTCTCTCATCATGAATATCTCAAATTCTCCTTACATAATCATGACAAATTCTTGACAAAAATCATCATTAGTATACCTAAAGATAATATCATCAATATATATTTGTACTACTAACATATCATTTCCATTTTTGTTTGATAAATAAAGTTGTATTAAATTTACCTCTCTCAAAACCTTTTTCCATAAGGAAATTGTTTAGTCATTCAAACCAAGCTCTAGGGGCTTGCTTTAGACCATGTAAAGCTTTATTCAATTTGTGTATGTGGTTTGGCTTCGTTGAATCTTCAAATTTAGATGTTTGTTCAATATAGACTTGCTCCTTCATGTGCCCATTGAGATATTGATTTTTTAAAAAATTCTAAAAAATTTATCTTCTTATATTTTATAAGATATGGATTTTTTGAGATTTCATAATATCGTAGCTTATTTTGCTACTTTATATCTTATATAGATCTTATAAAATTATAAAATTGTAGCTTCTATGATTTTATGAGATCTAGATCTTTCTATTTTAATTTTTAAATCTTTTAGTCCGATTCAGATCTCATAAAATCATGAAATTCACTACAAAAAAACAGACTTTTGGTGATGACCTTTCAGCGGCGACAAAATAAGTCACCGCGGAAAGTCTTACTTTCAGCGATGACAAAACAAGTCGCTGCTAAAAGTTGATTTTCAACGGTGACACTTATTGTCGCCGCTAAAAGTAATACTTTATGCAGTGACTTCCTTTGTCGTCGCTGAAAGTAAGACTTTCTGCAGTGACTTATTCTGTCGCTACTGAACGTCAATGATTAAAAAAAATTTGTAACACTTTTCAGTGGTGATAAATGTAGTCGTCACTGAAAGTAAGACTTTTTGTAACGATATATTGTCACTGTAGAAGGTATGATAAAAACAATTTTGGCCACGACATTTCAGTGGCGACATTATTTTGTCATCGCTGAAAGTAAGACTTTCTGCAGTGACGATATGTTGTCGCCACGAAAAGTCTTACTTTCAGTGGCGACATTATTTTGTCGCCATAGAAGGTTTGATTCAACGGCGACTTTTAATTGTCACGCTAAAAGTCTGCATAAAGGGTCTAAAGCAACTATCTAATATATAGAATTAAATTATTGAATAATGTCATTTTTAAATAATAAATAAAGAAATTTGACATGTTATTATAGTAAGGAGAGATTATATAGTTAATAATATAATGTTTGTTAAAGAAGAAGATGAAGTAGGGGTATATGCATGAGATATATATTATAAATGTGTATCAATAAGCATGAGAGTTAATATCTGTGTGTTAGAGACAATGTGAGGGAGGAGATAGAGACATAGAGATGTGTGTACGTGAGAGATCAGAAGAAAGAAGGAATGTATAATACATACATACATTCTTAGTCATTGTTACATTTACCCTCTGCTGCTACTGCATTTCATATAACATCCCAACTTTTATAAAAATGATTGATAAAGTATTATTGAGTATAAGAGTATTTTTCTCAAATAAAAAAGTGTAAAAAGTGATATTTGTGAGAAAGAATAAAGGAAAGAATAATGGTTAAAAATATTTTGGGGTTAAGAAAAATTAAGGAAAATCATAAAATTAGTATTTTTGGGGCCTAAAAAATTATGAAAGAGTTTATTTCACTAAAAGAGACTCAAATGATTTAATAGCTATTTTTGGGTAACTAAAGGCTGATTTTCTTAGAAAAACCAAGAAAAATAATTTGAAGTTATCATTTGTCCAAAAAAAATTTATAAAAATTTCCTAATAAGTTCAAGAATATATTGGGGAAAACATATCATTATTTTATTAAGTGAATTATTATCTAAAAATTATTTGGTAAAAGTAAGAGTTTCAGTGGGGATATTTTTTGTCACCACTGAAAGTTAGTTTTAGTGGCGACCTTTTGTGT
Source organism: Leucaena leucocephala (assembly GCA_037074615.1). NCBI lineage: Eukaryota > Viridiplantae > Streptophyta > Magnoliopsida > Fabales > Fabaceae > Leucaena > Leucaena leucocephala. The sequence continues at coordinate 15,928,354 of CM073515.1, read as the reverse complement.
CGCCGCTGAAAGTTTATTTCAGGAGCGATTTTTACTTGTCGCCGATGAAAGTAACTTTCAGCGGCAACTTTTTTTTGTCGCTGCTGAAGGTAATTAGTGTTTATTAGTTCAGGTTACATAGTTCAAATTGAAAGAGGGCTTAGGGTTCAAGTCGCTTTCCTGTCTACAAACTCTGAGGTCTTTCCTATAGGTTGAAGCTCTCTCCTCTTCTTCACCATATCTGCAACTACAAGGTCAGTAGATCAAGTCGCTTTGCGACATTGTTGAGCTCTCTCTTGTCAACAATTTTGTGACAATTTTGTAATATTTTTGAATCTCTCTGTTGTCATCGGTTTTGCAACAGTTTTGTGACATTTCTGAAGCCATCTCCTATCGACGATTTTGCGACAATTTTGCGACATTTTTTAAGCTCTCTCCTATCAGCAGTTTACAACATTTATAAAGCTCTCTCATTGTGTAAGGGCTTGCATATTGAATCTTTGGTTTTGATCAAGTCGCTCATAAGCTTTTCAAAACCTCATATTTCTAGGTTAATTCCCTATTGATTGCTGCATCATTTCATTGTGCAAGGGCTTCCTATTTCTATTCGTAAATATTGATTTCTTTTATAGCTAGTTCTAGATATTTTTTCTTTTGTATTGTAACATTGTGTGTTCTGGTTCTGTTAAAAGCTATATTCATTAAGATGTGAAAATTGATGATTTTGAGTGACACAAGATAGGCAGATACCCTAATATTGTCTTAAGTCTTAACCATCACATCCACGTTTAGCTTTAATCCTGGGTATTATATGGTAAGCAACTACTTAGGGAATCGTATCATATGGTAGTTAAGGTAGGGGATGGTAGAGGGATTTCTTACGACCACTGATGTTTAGATTAGACCCATGGAGTTAGGAGCTCAACAAAATTGGACTAGCTAATTTTGAATTTTCCCCCAAAAAGCACACACCCCATAGTAGTTGTTTTGGTTAAGGTTGATTTAGTTATGTGTTTGGATGTGTCAACTAGAGAAGAAGAGTTTAATGATAATGGTTAATGTTAACAAATGGGATGATTAGGTGTCTGATATAGGATTACCATAAAAAAGCAAAGAGGTTAAAGTGAGGAGGGATTATGCTTTTAGCAGCACAAGCAAAGCATGATTCTTCTTCTTGTTCTTTCCTAGGCTCTCTTCTTTATTTCTCTCTCTCCCTCTTATAACCATTCCATCCATGTCATCACTCACTTATTTCTTCCTTCCCAAAATATGAAGGTTCTTGTGATAAATGTAGCTTGTATAGAGACTTTGAAGCTTCTTTTCCACTCAAATTCATTGCTTTACTACTACTTCTCACCTGCCAAAAAGCTTCATGCTTACACATGGATTCTTGGATTCTAGCTCAAAAGTGATATTTGTCTGCTACTTTTACTTTGAAAGAGTGGTCTCCGTTAAACATGATAAAATGTGTTAAGTCATATTCATTTTATCATATTAAAATGTGTGTACTATGAGATGAAATGTGTGTAAATCTTTGAAATGTGTGTAAGTCTTAGAAATCATAAGTGTGGTCTCTGTTAAACATGATAAAATATGTGTAGAATAGTGCTGAACTCTTATCATGACTTGTCACAAAGTTCTTGGGTTGGAATTTTCTAAAGGTACAGGTTGAGTCAAATACATTTTATATAAGAACTTATATTATATAATAAGAGGTAGAGACTAAATAAAATGTATATTTTTGTAGGATATATTAGTATTAAAGAGAGGTCGAGGTGGGAAAGGTATTTCTGTGACATCTCATGACAACATAAATAGCCAAGGTACATGCTCTACACCTCAATCAAGACATGTTATTTCACCTCGATCACTGCGATAGCAACTTGAGAAAATGCTTGCCAACTCTCCTCCTACTCCCCATACTCAAAATAGTAGTGCAGGTAAGTTTGCTTTAATTTTATAAGAATTGATTTACATCACAAGTAACATTTGATTTTTCTAATTCAACATGAATGATAGGCTCTTCTACTGCAATCACCAAGGGTAAAGGAGTTTATAAGTCTATTAACGTGAATTTGAGGACTGCACAAGGAGCAAAGATTCGAGTTAAATTTTTAGATTCCATGTTAAGAGCAATTGGTCCAGAAGCAAGAGATTTTTTTAATTATTGTGATTTAACACTTAGAACCACAATCTCTTTCAAGGATAGTGAAGGTAACTGGAAGAATATTTTTGAAAAATATGGTCAGGATATGATTTTAAAAATAAAGGTATTATTTATGTCATATTTTAATACTTTTCTTACTTTATTTATATTATTATATAAAGTGTTTATATTTATTTGTTTCAGGATAAATTTGAACCTGTTGATGCAATTACTGAAGAAAAGTTTTATATAGCTATATCAATTATTTTACAAAATGCATTCAGAAATTGGAAGATCAATCTACACTATCACTATAAGAAATATAAGACTGGTGATGATAGGTTAATTGATCCTCCTCAAACTATTAGTTTTCAAGATTGGGAGTAGGTATTACTATATTTTAAGAGTGACATGTTTAAGGTACCTTATTATCCTTTTAACTAAATTATATATTTTTTTAATAATTAAATTCTTATTAACTCGAATAAATTGAGAAACACAATAAATTGAGAAAAACTAAGGACTAAACATACTTGTGGTCCTCGATCATTTGCAGAGATTGACTATTCTACAGTAAGTTTAATTTATCACTACTATAATTTAAGTTTTTAATCTTTTTTTATTTTAAAATATATTATTTGTTTTTTCTTGTATATTATTCTTTTGTAGAGAGATCCAACTACTGGACAACCTATCCCTCCTAACCAGTTATGGGAGATAACGCATACTAGGAAGACATTAGATGGACAAGTAGTATGGGCTAACTCATACTCTGAGTAGATTCATGTATGCATTATAGTTTTATATTTTATTTTGATTTAATTTTATTTTTAATATAATAGTTTCATATGTTTTCATTGTAAAGTCGTATGTATGAACTTTCTCAACAATCAGACTAAGATTTAGAAAGTGATACTCAAATGATGTTTGAGAAAATATTAGCAACTGTTCTTGAGGAGAGGTCAGGGTATGTAAGAGGAAAAGGGTATAGAGCGGAACCTTCAAGGAAGAGAAATTGCCCTCAATCTAGTGATAATTCAGTTGTGCAAAGAGGAAAGAGAAAAATGGAGGCAGAGATTGCAAAGATAGAAAAAGAGCATGCAACAGAGCATGCAAAGATAGAAGAATAGCATTTGCAATTCAAGAAAAGATTAATGGAACAAATAGAGCAAAGAATACAAGCTTAATTCGCTGTCTTGATACAGAGAGGGCATCTACAGGCTTCTACTTCTTCTACTCCTAGTATTGGTCTTTCCATATAATGTTTATTTATAAACTAAACAATTTTATTTTCTTTTTAAATATGTTTAAGTAATTAAAGTAATTTGATATTTTATTGGATGATCTAAATTATTTATCAATTATTAGAATTTGGTTTACTTAGTTATTTATTATTTTTTTATTTTTATTACTAAATTATATGTTTTAATATAAGAAAAATTTGAGAAAAAATTAAATAATAATATTAACTTTTAGCGACGACTAGTATTGTTGCAAATTGCCAATGTTTATAAGCGACAGTCTCATAGGCAGCGACTAAAAGTCACTGCTAAAGGTATTTAGCGGTGACTTTTGTCGCCGCTAATAGTCAATTTTTTTGTAGTAATATTATAGCTTTTGCGATTTTATGAGATCTAGATCTTTCTTTAGATTGATTGGCTTGTCTAGTATATAAAGTATTTGACTTTCTACATCACCTTATGTAGATTGGTTGCAAGTGTGTTTTTTTTACAGATGTTTTCACTTGACTAAAAAGTATTTTTTTTCTACTAGTGAATTAAGGGCTAAAATGATTATTTAACAAAGAAAAGGAGTTGATTCTTTAAAATAAGTGTAGAAATTTAAAATTTTATCTATATATACTTTTTTATTTTAGTTCTTAATTATAATTTTCTCTATAAAAGCCCACAAATATAAATATTTATTCATATTTTTAAATCTAGAGTACTTTTTGGGTGTACCAAACGCATGGTATTAAAATTCAATTTGGATTAGATGATCAAATTAGTGAATCATTAAACCAGTCTCTTAACTGATTCGGTCAAAAGTTTCAGCTAGATTAATAAGGTTAGATTTTATTTTTTTTTCCTCTTGTTGAGTTTGAAATGACATCACTTTAAGTTTAAAAAAATTGCGTTAAGGTACAAATTTACCTTAAAAGTTTCTATTAGAGTTGTGGATTTAGGAGTAATGTCGCTATGAAAATTTTCAAATTGTAGCAATATTGCCCTAACTATTATCTAAAATTAAGTTTAATAATTAGTTAACAAATATGTTGATGTGACATACCCACATGGCATCCATGTCATATTTTATTGTGTTAATGTGTAAATTTACCCTAAAAAATTTTACTTATGAGTTTAGGTATCTAAAATTATTTTTTGTTCAATGCCCCTAGCCATTGTCTAGGTTCAACTTGGCCTTTAATTAACTAAATATGTTGAACTATCCAGTACACTTGTTATCTACTTTTTTTTAAGTCATATTTATAAATAGAAAAATAAAAAAAATATTCATACCTCCAAGCTTCGCACTCTAGAGACTATACTCTAATTTGATACATTTTCTGAGCATAAATATATTACAGAAAAAGAAATATAGAAGGTAATATATATAAGGGAACTTACAAGAATTCTTCAAAGGCTTGAATCACATAGTCGATTTTGGGAATAAGCACGTGCATATATTGAGTATAAAAAGATAACATATGTGATTGGCTATGTACTCCTTATTTATAAATATGACTTCAAAAAAATGTAGTAGATAACATGCAGATTAGTCAGCTCAGCATATTTTGTTAACTATTGGTTAAAACTTAGATAATGGCTTGAGCAATATTGAACAAAACAATTTTGAATGCCTAATACTTCTAAATGAAAATTTCTAGACTAAATTTGTACCTTAACCTAAAAAATAAAAGATGACGTGGATGACACATGGGCATATCACGTTAGCAAATTGTTTAACTAAGAGTTAAACTTATCTTTGGATAACAATCAAGGCAAAATTGCTATGATTTAAAAACTTTTGAGATAACATTTTTACTAATTTTTTTTAAATACTCATAGCTATAAGTAAACACTTTTTGGGATAAATTTATACTTTAAAAAAAAAACTCTATTCGACTTATGATTTAGTGTTTTGTTGAATAATATATAATTTATATAAGTATTATTCCAATTAATCGTAAATTAATATATTTTTATTTAAATAATATTTTTTTTAATTGTATATAAATATTTTTAACTTTTTATTAAATTATATTATTTTAATTATAATTACGTTGATTTTAATTTAACAAGGATTAAACTTGTCTCATTTAATCACTGTTTCTACTTTGACTTTCCCTAACTTTGTCCAAACGTGAGGAACAAAAGGTGGGGCTTGAAAGAAGTAAAACGAATGTGAAAAGCCTGATTGGATATATAAAAATAATAAATAAATAAATATTGATGGCAATGATGTGACGTAAAGGGGTAAGGGGCGATTCCCCAAAACCGAAATACATTGAACATCCCCTCATCATTCGCTCTCCATCATATATTGCATCCATGCAATGCATCTTCTCTTTTATCTACTTCTTCCCCTCAACTTGTTCTATTTTTATATTTTATTTTTCTTTAATAAAGTATTCCATGGAATTACATGAATTTCTTCAACAAACAACTTTACTTGTTGGCAAAGGAAAAAAAAACCAGAACTTTATTCTAAGATTATTTTTTACCTTTTGTTATAAATGTTTTCACCATGAAAATACATAATTATCTCATAATAAAATAATGAAAACATAATTTATTCGCCTTATCTGTACTTTGCAATTATAAAGTTTGAGTAATCGGATAAATTTTTGAGTTTGTCATAAATAGAGAAAAATATTTTATACAATTTTCTACTTTAAAATTATCACATAAAGCTTTTTGATCGGCAATATAAGCTTAAGATTTGTGATTAAAATATATATTTTTTATTAGATTTATTCTTAAGTCAACTACAAAATTACATAAAAAAAATCATAACCAGACGTCCTAAAATTGAAAGTTGTTGAAGATACGCAAATTTTAGGATAACTGAAATATAAAAAATTATAACTTACCACGTTATATAAAAAAAATATCACCCGACTTCTTCTAAGATGAATTGTTCATGACATATGAATTGTGTAATTTTCTATAGATTTATACACACGCATACATATATTTTTAAAATTATTGATATACAAAAACTGTAGCTTAAAGCTTTTATAATAATAAATATTATATTTTTATTACATATATATATATATATACACACACACATATCTTTAATATAAATATCAATTAATTTAGGTAGACTAATAAATTAGTTAGTTATAATAAATATAATTTTTATAAATTATTAAAGTATAATATTATATTATATATTAATTATAAATTAGATAATTAATTTATAATATAAATAAAAAATAATTGAGATAAAACAAACGTTTAATGAAACTAATACGCACATATATGTATATGAAATTATTGATCAATGGTTAGTTGTCCCTATTATATGTCTTGCGCAAGAAATTTAGAGTTTGAAAAGTTTGCCAGAACATACAAAAAAAATATTTTGTCTAACTAGATAAAAATTAGTCTAATATAAAATAAATAATTTTAGGTAAGGCTAATATTCAGGTAGGATCGTGTATCAGGGCAGGGGTTACTATCTTGCTCATTTGACCCTGCCCAATTAGTTATATTTTTACATATCAAAATTTATAAATTACAGTATTTTACATATAACGAATATGATAGATATTGGTAATTAAGGGATAATTTTACAAATATGGGTAGTCAAATAAATAATTGTATCCTTTAAAATTTATAACTAAATTAATTTATTTCTTTATTTTTTTAAACTGTAGTAACCGTCATATTTTTTTTACATGCTTTATCTTTATTAATTTTAGGAAAATTGATACAAAATTATAATTGTAAATTATTTATACTTCAATGTCTTTTTTTTATATGCCATATATTTTAAAACTTTAATTACTATTTTTTGTTATCTTATTCTTAATAAATTATGTATATTATTTAACTCTTGAAGATATATAAATATAGTATTATTTATAAGTTTATAATTGAATATTTTTTTCACAATATGAACATAGTATCACAATTTAGTTATGTTCAGCCCTCCTATACCCAATGCCCAGCTTAAAATAATTTGAGCTTTTATCAGGTAGAACTAAGCATCGAGTTGTAAAATGTAACTCATACTTTTTTTGAATAGGATATCGAATAGAAAGTTGCCATGCCCAACTCTTCTTATACATACGGCTAATATAATAGTAACAACACAACCCTGCTATACTTAGTGTTAGCACAAACTTAAATATAAATTAATACACTTTTATAATATAAAAATATAAAAATAATAAAATTGAATAGTATGAATTTGACAATAATATTTATAGGTGTATTTAAATTGTATTAAATCAACAGAAACATATGAAATTATTGACATAAACATAATTCTCAATTCCTAAAAACTGCTGAATATGTTTGACCAATGGCCATGAGATTTTTAGTCAGAAAAGTTCATCAGTTCATGAGAATTTTGACAAAAAAAAAAGTGAAAAATGAAAAACTAAAGAAGAAACAAATGGAAACGGGAAGACCGTGCAAACACGCGCCACACCTCATTGGTGGAGAAACAGTGAGTCGCCATCACAGTCCGTGATGCTTTTACTTCTCCCTCTGCCTCTGCACTTTTCGCTTATCCTTCTCACTACAACTTCTTCTCCTTCTTCTTCTTCTTCTTCTTTCCCCTGATGGAAGGATGCATCCTCCTACCCAGATGGGTGTCTTCTATTATGCAAACGTTCCTCCATAGCTGATCTGCTCCTCGATTGCTTATGCTTGGTAATGTTAATTCCCCCAACACTTCCGTATTTGGTTAAGGATCCATGTATGAGTTGCTGTGGTTTATTTATTTTGTTTTTGTTGGGTCGTGTTCTTGATCGATGCTTTATTTATTAATACATCTGAAGACTTTGTTAGACCATTAGTAATAGCAGATGGTCACTAGCTAGCAAAGTGGTGGTTTCTCGTAGTTTCATAGCCTCGCTCCAGTTAAACCCTTCTTTTGTAAGTTGACATAGTTGTACTTACTCTTCTATGTCTTTGTCCCATGTTTTGCAACTGAGATCTGTAATTTTTTTTCATTCTAATATGCGTGTTTTATAATTTTTATTGAAAACTTGAGATTTTACGTCGTTTATGGAATTTCTGGAATTCATTTCGTGTGTCAATCAGCTAGAATACGGTTTATGTTATTTGTTTTCATTTTTTTGTTGGGGTGGGATTGTCTCTTGTTCGGCATTGTTTGATTTCCCCCCTTTTTCCCGTGTTATTTATTTCTTCGATTGTTACCTGAAGGTTGTTTGGTAGTAAATTTGGGGCCGGATGACTGGATGTAGGGTGACAAATAAGTGGGTTTTCTGTTACATTGCGGCTTGGTGATTTTATTAATATTTAACTTAATTGGCCCCTTTTAGAATATTTACAAGTAACTAGGGACGATTTAATAATAAGGGCTTTGAGTAAATAATCATAGAGATTTTAAGTTGATTATCTATGGAACAAGTAATCACCTCGTGTGTTGCATTGGATTAAGCTCTTCAGATGAACCAGTCTTTCATATGATCTTTGGGCCTTGATAACCAAATTTTCAGGAATATGATTCTTGCCATCATCATTCTTCATGATTAAATTTAAAATATGAAATTTCAGCACAAGGGACTTGTGCTTTTGCACACTACAGGGGCCATCTTAGAAATTAGAGTACACTGTTAGTTGACTTTTAGTTGATAGTTTAAGCTTTTGAGTGTTCAATTGAACAAGTCTTTAGCAGTGGTTCACATGAGGCATTAGTTCAAATCTATGTACTGTCATAAGAATATAATAAAGTTTTCTTCTTGGAAAGGACTGTAATATCAAGGTTGTGGCTGGTGGTTTCTATTTTGTGAAAATATCAATTGGCAAGCGTCAAAGTTTACTATGTACAACATGCGCGGTGTTATTAGCAAATTTTGAAGGTTTGACCCGTGAAGGAGTTTGGGTTATGAAAATGCTTTGTTTGAGTTCTGAATGCGTTGTTTTTTGGGATATCTTTGCTGAGTTTTTGGATTCTTCAAATTATAGTTGACCGCCACAAGTGCAAAACAAAAGTTTAGATTGGGGTCATTCAATTAAATGCTAGTTTATGAACTAATATTTTCTTTTTCCCTGTATTTGTTCTCCTTGACTCTTTTAAATTGTTTTTTGTGATGATTATTCTGCAATAACCCAACTTTTAGTGTTGCCAGATTCATTCATGTTTGTTCGATGATGGAGTCTTGTGATTGCATTGAGACACAATGGCCTCAGGATGAACTTCTTATGAAATATCAATACATCTCAGACTTCCTGATTGCCCTTGCATACTTCTCAATTCCTGTGGAACTGATCTATTTTGTGCACAAGTCTGCATTCTTTCCATATAGATGGGTGCTTATGCAGTTTGGTGCTTTTATTGTTCTTTGTGGAGCAACTCATTTCATAAACTTGTGGACATTCTCAATGCACTCTAAAGCTGTTGCTTTGGTGATGACCGTAGCAAAAGTCTCGTGTGCTATTGTGTCTTGTGCAACCGCACTAATGCTTGTCCACATTATTCCTGATCTATTGAGTGTGAAAACTCGGGAGCTAATTCTTAAGCACAAGGCTGAGGAACTCGACAGGGAGATGGGACTCATTCTGACACAAGAAGAAACAGGAAGGCATGTTAGAATGTTGACACATGAGATTAGGAGCACTCTTGACCGGCATACTATTTTGAAGACTACTCTTGTTGAGTTGGGTAGGACTTTGGGCTTGGAGGAATGTGCGCTCTGGATGCCATCAAGAAGTGGTCTGAATCTGCAGCTTTCCCATACATTAAACTACCAAGTACAAGTCGGATCTTCTGTGCCGACAAACCAACCTATCGTCAATGAAGTTTTCAATAGCCCTCGAGCAATACGAATACCACATACCTGTCCACTGGCTAGAATCAGACCTCTTGTTGGAAAATATGTACCACCTGAAGTTGTTGCTGTTAGAGTTCCTCTGTTACATCTCTCAAATTTTCAGATTAATGATTGGCCTGATCTTTCTGCCAAAAGCTATGCAATCATGGTTTTGATCCTCCCTACTGATAGTGCTAGAAAATGGCGAGATCATGAGTTGGAACTGGTTGATGTTGTTGCAGATCAGGTTGTTTTAGATCTCCTTTCTCTTATTCGCTACAATTTGTTATTCTGTTGTTCTTTGTTCTTATTATTTATGTATTATTTTCATATTTTTATAATTTCTTCTTCCTTGCTGGGGTGGAGAATAAGTTGATTAAAAATGGTGATGAAGTAGGCTATGAAGTACTAACCATTGGGCTTGCCTTGAGCAAAAACAACATATATTTTAATCTCATTTTGATTCCAGATATAAACTAGACCGATCATACTTGTTAAATTTAGTAAAGATGTTTGTAGAATTTAAACAAGTGAAAATAAACACATGCATGCTTTTGATAAAATGTATTTAGAGGGGTAGATTTAATCATTTTTTATCCGATCTTATAAAGTTTAATTAGTGATAACTTCAAATGCTACCCTCCCCACCTAAAAGAAAAAGAGGGCGCAGTGTGCGTGTGCAGGGCCCCCTCTTTTTATTTCTTCATTTTTTAAAAATAATTTATTCCATCTGGTTTCTTTAACAACATACTATTTGTTCAATTGTATTCTTTCCAGGATATTTCGTTACTAAACATTTGCGATGATGTTCAAGTGCCTGTGCCTTACTGTTTGTAAATTACTTTTGTAGCATCACTATTATATAATTTGATTCACTCTTTCAATTGTTGTAAAGCCTTATTTTCCTCTTCAAGCTTAACTTATTTTCAGTTTCCAAATAGGTCGCTGTTGCCCTTTCACATGCTGCTATATTGGAGGAGTCTATGAGAGCCCGTGATCAACTCATGGAACAGAATGTTGCTTTAGATTTAGCTCGACGGGAAGCAGAGATGGCAATCCATGCCCGCAATGATTTCCTTTCTGTCATGAATCATGAAATGAGGACACCAATGCATGCAATTATAGCACTGTCATCACTTCTCCTGGAGACAGAACTGACTCCAGAGCAAAGGGTTATGATAGAAACAGTATTGAAGAGTAGCAATGTATTGGCAACACTTATTAATGATGTTCTAGATCTTTCTAGACTGGAAGATGGTAGCCTTGAATTAGAAATGGGAAAACTCAACCTTCATGGGGTTTTGGGAGAGGTAATTACCATTAATTTTCTGCTTCAGTGTCTTGAAAAATTGAGCTATTGCATATTGGTAATCCAAGTCTCCATCATTGGTGAGGGAGGCAGTTTTGATTCCTTCCTCTTCCAGCTAGCAGTGGCTTGTTTGATAATACTACTGGAAAATATTTCCCTTGAATGAATCTTTTATACATATTCATTTTGTGATCTCCTAAATGTAGGTTATCAACATGATAAAGCCTATAGCATCTGTAAAGAAGTTGCTTATGACACTTATTTTGGCCCCTGATCTGCCAACGTATGTAATTGGTGATGAGAAAAGGCTTGTGCAAATCCTCTTAAATGTCGTGGGTAATGCCGTCAAATTTACTAAGGAGGGCTATGTTTCTGTAAGAGCATCTACTGCAAAACCAGAATCTTTACAGGATTGGCGACCTCCTGAGTTTTATCCAGCATCAAGTGATGGTCATATCTACATACGCATACAGGTTAAGACCGAAGCATCTGATTATCTAAATCAGAAATATCTTGGCTCTTGCATATTTAATTTCTATACCATCTTCGTCTATGTTATAGCCATATATTGTAGTGCTTTTGAAATTTTAATAATCTAATGAGCCATTTATTAGAGCATGGGCTCCCAGATGAGCAAGGACTAAGCCAAGAGATATTTATCTTGTTGATTTTGTCAAATATCCAATGAATTTAAATTAGTTGTGTTACATTTACAATCTCCTTGGTTGCTGATCCAAGTATCCTTGTACATGCAGGTGAAGGATTCTGGATGTGGTATTCTCTCACAAGACATTCCACATCTTTTTACCAAGTTTGCTCAATCTCGAAGTGGACCAGCTCGGCCTACCAGTGGTGCAGGCCTTGGGCTGGCCATTTGCAAGAGGTAGATACTAAATCCTATCTCTTTATGCAGAAAGCTTGAATAATACTCCCTCCGTTCCTTTTTATAACAGACTTTTTTTATATGGCATGTTTCTATTTGTAAAAGACACTTAGAAGTTGTCTCAAATGTTCTTTTGTTAATTTCCCATTTTACCCCATTTAATTACTCATATTCTTATTTAATTCTCACCTTTGACTTAACTCTCTCTCCGCCATACATTTTCTTTCCACCACAATCTCTCTCATCCACATAAATGAGGGTATTATTGGGAAAATAATAAACAATTTTTTCATATTTATTGTTTTCAACTAATTTTAACCAACTTTTCAAACAACATTATATGGTAATTCGTCTCTTATAAAAGTGAAGGGAGGGAGTAGTTATCATCATTCTCAGTAAATTGCAGACTATTTTATGATGTTCATCGCCTAGTACAACACTATACTTGCATCTGTCCTAAGGGGATACACAATTCCTTACATATCAACTTATTTTAGTTCTTGACTTATCTTCAAATTGAATCAGATTTGTAAATCTCATGGGAGGCCACATATGGATCGAGAGTGAGGGCCTTGATAAAGGAAGCACAACTACATTCATTGTCAAACTTGGGATCAGTGGCAACAATCCAGATTTATCTGGTAACCAACCTGCAGATAGAAGCCAAGCATATAGTGGAAGTGGAAACCTCACTGGATATAAACCCTATGTCAAAGATAACGATGAGCGAGGCTTTCCTAACCGACGCTATCAAAGGAGTCTGTAGCAGCCGAAAACCCCAGCACATTACATCACGGTGCCGGTGAGAGTAAAATTTACAGCTTGCAGATATAGACTAGAAATGCTGTTTCAGGCGTTCCTAATAGACATGAAACTACCTTCATATAAGTTATTATGCAATTTAGGGTAGGAGGATCAATGATCCGTTCCAATGTATCAGTTATTTGTAATGCTGTTTCTTGCTGCAATCGCAAAAGGTTGCCTTCTGAGATGATATTTGAGTAACTGAATGACACAATTGAGGATATGAAATATAATTCAAAGGATTAAATGATGAGTGGTGAGGATAGTTTTAGGAAGGACGTGGTTGCTTTTCTACGTGGCCAACTCGTAGGTCCATTGAGTGGTTAAAAAACGGAGGGAAAGAATGGTGGCAAAACTGAGTTTCTCATGGAAAATAATTCGGTACATGAGTATCATGTTAGTGAGTTGTATTTCAATCTAAATTCTTTGCACGGAGTAATTCTATGGAACAAAACAATAGACCACATATGGTCTATTGTTTCAATAGGTAAGCTGTATATGTTTTGTTCATATTTAATTTAATTTATGTACTTTTGGCAGGCAGTAACTTTTTATCCAAATACTTGACTGTTCATTCTAAAAATCTTCTAGCCTTAAATCCCTATTTGACGGTTTTTCGCTGACAACTTTCAAATAATTTTGGATCCAAAATATCCAAAAATCTGGTTCTAATATATTTAATAGTTGTATCTTAAAATCATCAAGTTCCAAATATTTGACAGTTGTTAACTTCAAACTGTAAGTAAATATGCCCAGAGAGTTTATAAGACCACGCTAAATATATCTATAATTGACTATTTACTTGTTATAATTATTAAGTATGATACACTATAATTGATGATTCTGAACAGTCAAATATTCACCATAGACAATATATGACACTCACACATTTGATGGTTTGAAACTGTCAAGTATTAGTAAAAAATAATCGTTAAGTAGCAATAATTTTGTAGTCATGCAAATTGAATGCTTTCTATTTTATAGATAAATCAGCTGGATGTCAGTTAGATACAATAATCATCCCATTGGAGTTGGAGTTAAAAACGATCTAGTGTATTTAATTCATTTAATACGTTTGATAAAAAGCCCTTTTGAATGTCATAATTGGTTGAGCTTTAATCTTTGCTTAACCTCCTGTAATGTGCATTATTAGATATTCTAATATACTTTTATAAGGTTTATGTTATAAAAATAAGAAAGTGAGATAGTAGAAAGAATAACAAGACAAGATTTAGAGATGAGAGAAATGGAAGGACAAGAGAGAATTCTTCATATGCTTGTATATTCACTAGTCCAAATGCCTTCTACATAGCCACTATTTATAGGCCACAACCATTAAAGACTAAACATAAGGTTATAAAGGATTAAAGATGAATAAAATGCCATTAACCACAAGAAACCCCTCTCAAGTCATTCATTGAGGAAGTTATAGTTTTATGGCATAAAAGCAAGAAGGAATCCTAAGAGGAATCCCAAGAGGTAGAATGGACATCCACATGTACAATAATATTTGTAACACTCCCCCTTGGATGTCCATAACAGATATTGTGCCTCATTAAAATCTTACTAGGAAAACCCCATTGGGACAAAAACCTAGTGAAGGAAAAAAAGTACACAATATTTATTTAGGTTGCCTTATCAAAAACCTTTTCAGGAAAACCCAGTGAAAAACAAAATTCTTAAAATGAAGAGTATATCAAGTACTTGTTTACTCCCCCTAATGACTTTATCAATTTATGTCTTTGAATCTGCGCATTCCTATACCATACAGTAACTTCTCAAATGGCTTAGTTGGTAGTGTCTTGGTAAACAAATCTGCAAGGTTGTCACATGATCGAATTTGCTGAACATCTATATCACCATTCTTCATAAGATCATGAATGAAAAAGAATTTTGGAGAAATATGCTTTGTTCTATCTCCTTTGATATATCCTCCTTTCAATTGAGCTATGCATGTTGTATTATCTTCATATAATACTGTTGGAATCTCTTGTTCTGGAAGTAGACCACTCATTCTTTGGATATGTTGGATTACTAACCTTAGCCAAACACATTCTCGACTTGCCTCATGAACTGCAATTATTTCTGCATGATTTGATGAGGTAGCTGATAAAGTTTGCTTTATCGAACGCCAAGATATAGCTGTACCTCCACAAGTAAATAAATATCCTGTCTGAGATCTACCTTTATGTGGATATGCTAAAAATCCTGTATCTGCATAACCAATCAATTGTGATCCGAATTCATTAGAATAAAATAATCCCATATCAATTGTCCCTCGAAGGTATCGAAATATATGTTTAATTCCATTCCAATGTCTTCTTGTTGGAGAAGAACTAAATCTTGCCAATAAACTTACAGCAAATGCAATATCAGGTCGTGTCGAATTAACAAGATATATTAGTGCCCCTATAGCACTAAGATATGGTACTTCTGGACCAAGGAGTTCTTCATTTTCCTCTTGAGGGCGAAAAGGATCTTTTTCTTTAACTAGAGATCTCACAACCATTGAAGTAGTTAATGGATGAGCTTTATCCATATAAAATTGCTTTAATATTTTTTCAATATAAGCTGATTGATGAAGAAAAACTCCATTTGTTAAGTGCTCGATTTATAAACCAAGACAAAACTTTATTTTTCCAAGATCTTTCATTTCAAATTCTTTCTTTAAACAATCCATTGCTTTTTGAAGCTCTTCAGGAGTTCCAATTATATTCAAGTCATCCACATATACAGCAATTATAACAAATTCTGATATATTCCTTTTTATAAAAATACATGGGCTAATTGAGTCATTTTTATAGCCTGCTTTCAACAAATATTCACTTAGACGGTTATACCACATTCTTCCAAATTGTTTTAATACGTATAAGGATTTATGCAAATAAATTGCATAATTTTCTCGAGGATTCTTACATGCTTCAGGCAATTTAAATCCTTCAGGGATTTTCATATAAATTTCAGTATCTAAAGAACCATATAAGTATGATGTAACAACATCCATTAGACGCATATCAAGTCTTTCATGCACTGCCAGACTAATTAGATATCTTAAAGTAATTGTATCCACAACAGGAGAATATGTTTATTCATAATCAATGCCAGGTCTTTGCGAAAAATCTTGTGCCATAAGTCGTGCTTTATATCTAACAACCTCATTTTTCTCATTTCATTTTCGCACAAAAACCCATCTATACCTAACTGGTTTAACACCATTTGGTATTTGAACTACAGGTCCAAAAACTTCACGTTTTGAAAGTGAATTCAATTCTGCTTGAATTGCGTCTTTCCATTTTGGCCAATCATTTCTATGTCTACATTCTTCAACTAACCTAGGTTCAAGATCCTCACTTTGATTAGTTATTTTAACAGCAACACTGTATGAAAAAATATCGTCGACGACTATATTTTCTCGATTCCACCTTTTTCCCGTAGTAACATAACTTATCGAGATCTCTTCATTATTTTCAGGTACCTGGACCTCTTCTGGGGTCTTTTGATTTGTTATGTCCTGGGTATCTCCTATAAGATCAACCTCCTCAATTTGACCATCTTGATTGTTTACTCTTTTCTTTCTAGGATTTTTATCTTTGGAATCGATTGGTCTACCACGCTTCAAACGTGGTTTACTTTCATTTGCACTTGCTACTTGTCTGCTGGGACATCAATTTGAATTGGAGTATTTTCAGTTGGAATATGAGATTTAATAATTCTCTTGGGGTTAGTAAATACATCTGGCAGTTGATTTGCAATATTTTGCAAATGAATTATTTTTTGAACTTCAAGCTCACATATTTGTGTTCGAGGATCTAAATGAGATAACGATAATGCTTTTCATGTGATTTCTTTATCCAGCTACTTATTATCTCCCCCTAATGTTGGAAAATTTGTTTCATCAAAATGATAATCATCGAAACGTGCCGTAAACAAATATCCCGTTAACGGTTTTAAATACTTGATTATGGAAGGAGATTCATAACCAACATATATCCCTAACCTTCTCTGAGGTCCCATCTTTGTGCGTTGTGGTGGAGCAATTTGGACAAATACCGCATATCCAAAAATTCTAAGATGAGAAATATTTGGCTCCTGACCAAAAGCCAATTGTAATGGGGTGAATTTATGATAACTTGTTGGCCTGATGCGTATAATTGTTGATGCATGTAAAATTGCATGTCCCCAAGCTAAAATGGGAAGTTTTGTTCTCATGAGTATTGGTCTAACAATCAATTGGAGGTGTTTAATTAATGATTATGCTAAACCATTTTGAGTGTGGACATGAGCAACAGATTTTTCCACTGTTATTCCTGTTGGCATGCAATAATCATTAAACTTTTGCGATGAAAACTCACTCGCATTATCAAGACGAATTGTCTTAATTGCATATTCTGAAAATTGTGCTCTTAATCGAATTATTTGAACAAGTAATCTAGCAAATGCTAAATTACGTGTAGATAACAAACACACATGTGACCATCTTGTAGATGCATTTATTAAAACCAAAAAATATATAAATGGTCCACATGGTGGATGAATAGGTCCACATATATCCCTTTGGATACGTTCTAAAAATACAGGGGATTCTACCCCAACTTTTGTTAATGAAGGTCTTTTAATTAGTTTGCCTTGAGAACAAGCAACACATAAAAAATCTTTAAATTGAAGAATCTCCTAGCTCTTCAATGGATATCCATGTGAATTTTCAATAATCCTTCGCATCATAGTTGATCTGGGATGGCCTAACCGGTCATGCCAAATAATGAATATATTTTTATTAGTAAACTTCTGATTTACTGTAGCATTTGTTTCAATTATACCAGTATTTGTATAGTACAAACCAGAAGATAATGCAGGTACTTTTTCAAGAATACATTTTTCTCCATGTCTAACAATTGTAATATATAGATATTCAATATTTTTCTCATCTATAGTCTCAATATGATACCCATTTCGACGGATATCTTTAAAACTTAACAAATTTCTTTGAGACTTAGAGGAATATAAAGCATCATTAATTATAAAATTTGTCCCTTTGGGTAATATTATCATTGCTCTTCCAGAGCCTTCAATTAGTTTTGTATTACCCGCTATAGTATTGATGCTTGCACCATTCATTGTCAAATGAGAAAAATATTTTTTATCTTTGAGTATGGTATGTGTTGTAGCACTATCTATGAGACATATATCTTCATTCTTGTGCCCAATAAAAGAGAGAGGAACATCCATATTCTTCATCAAAAGAAAATAAATGTATCAAAATATATTATTAGCAATAATGCTTTTAAAAGAAGAAAATAAAAGTAAACATAAATAAAGCATAAAGCATAACTAAATTAAGATGAAATATAGATAAAACATAGACTAAATTTATTTCTCTAATCATGATTCTCAAAGAAATCAGCCACTTCTAAGTGTGCCATAGCATCAAGGTCATCATATAGCTCATTGGTATCATCATTCTTATATGCAAAATTTGCCTTAACATCATCATCTTGGAAAGTCATATTTGCTTCCATGTTCTTTGAATTCTTTTTTATGGAGGCTTGATAAAGCTTTGCCAGATGCTCAGGCGTATGACAGGTACGCGACCAATGCCCTTTCATCCCACACCTATAACAGATTTTCCACAGTTTTTGAGGGACCACCCTTATCTTTTTTCTGCCCTTTATTATATTTCTTCTTTTGGTGGATATTTGGATTATAATTACTTCCACCACCATGATGACGGTAATTGCCACGTTCCCTACCACGGCCACGGCCACGACCACGGCCGCGACTGCGACCACGACCATGGGCATGAAAATTAGTGCATTCAGTCACATTCGCTTCAGGGAATGGAGCTGATCTAGTGGGACGGATCTCATGATTTTTTATTAACAACTCATTATTTTGTTCAGCCACAAGAAGACATGAGATTAGTTCAAAATACCTTTTAAAACCTTTTTCACGGTATTGCTATTGCAGGAGCACATTTGAAGCATGAAAGGTTGAAAAAGTTCTTTCTAATAAGTCATCATCTGTTATTTTCTCACCACATAACTTTAGTTGAGAACTTATTTTAAAAACAACTAAATTATATTCAGATACAGATTTAAAATCTTGCAGCCTCAAATGCAACCATTCATAACGAGCTTTGGGCAATATTACCGTCTTTTGGTGATCATATCGTTCTTTTAAATTACTCTACAATTCTAACGGATCTTTCACCGTTAGGTATTCAACTTTTAGCCCTTCATGTAAATGGAGGCGAAGAAAAATCATGGCCTTAGCCTTGTCTTGACTGCTTGCTTTATTTATAGGTAAAATAGCATTCCCTAGACCTTTGGCATCTAAATGGATTTCAGCATCTAAAACCCAAGATAAATAATTTTTTCCCGAGATATCAAGAGTAGTAAACTCGAGTTTCGTCAGATTAGCCATGGATCAAACTAAAATAATAATAATAATTAGAATTCTGATAAAATTAATTAAAAAAATATGATAATAAAAATATAAATCAAATAAACAATATATATTCAACATAAATATAAATTCAATAAAAATAACAAAATATAAATGGTATAAATAAAGAAACAAAATAAATAATAGTAACACATAAGAAAATAAAATAATGGAAATAATATAAATAATATAGAGAAAATAATACTATAATAGAAATAACATAAATTAAATATATAAATAATAACATAGTATAAGTATTTCGTAATATAAATAAATAAATATTATATAACTGTAATAAATATATAATAATGCCAAGAATACAGAGAAGATAAATAAATCAATTGAAATATAAATTAATAAATATATAGGGAGGGGGAATTGGAAATGTAAACAATATATAGGGAGAAAGAAAAATGTAAACAACACATATATGTAAATATATATAAATAGAGAATCAATCATAATATTGTATCAATATATCAAAAGAAGAAGAAAAATTAGAATAATACAATATTTTATATAAGAATAAAGATAACCCACACACACATATCTAACAATAAAAATTCAAATGGACAGGAAAGAATAATAAATAACGGTAAAATATATAATAACATTTGCCCAAAATAATTAAGTAAGATGATAATAGAAAATAAAACATATATGATAATAGATAAAGATAAAACTAATATCCTTTGTATATAATTGAACATAATAGTATATGAATTGATAAGGAGTTCATACCTTAAATTTTTCAGAGCAATATCGTGCTGATAACGTGTTATAAAAATAAGAAAGTGAGATAGTAGAAAGAATAACAAGACAAGATTTAGAGATGAGAGAAATGGAAGGACAAGAGAGAATTCCTCATATGTTTGTATATTCACTAGTCCAAATGCCTTCTACATAGCCACTATTTATAGGCCACAACCATTAAAGACTAAACATAAGGTTACAAAGGATTAAAGATGAATAAAATACCATTAACCACAAGAAACTCCTCTCAAGTCATTCATTGAGGAAGTTATAGTTTTATGGCATAAAGGCAAGAAGGAATCCTAAGAGGAATTCTAAGAGGTAGAATGGACATCCACATGTACAATAATATTTGCAACAGTTTGACATATGACGTGAACCATTCTGTATATATTTTGGGGTTCAACAATCAAAATATTTATAAACCAAGGATTGCACTGAAGTTTGTAACCTCGGGTTGTCTCACAAGGAGTCTTATAACTAACTTAACAAGCTAAATATATGAGAAAATGGCAATAAAACATTGGATTTGGTAAAATATTTTGAAAATAATTAAAAATAATGCAAGAAAATGTACATATATTTTTGGATTTTTGGAATAAAAGATAGAAATGGAATGGAAATCGAAGTGAAATAAATGATATAAGCATACTCTCTTGGATTGAGCTCAAATGTCTAAATCGTGCGTTCATTCAATTAATCTCCAAATCCGTACATTAAGATAAACCATTTGTAATACCAAATATATTGGAAATTAATCAAAATTGATAAATACAAATAAATGACCAAGATGTGTCCTTTTTACGCTCAAAACTCAAGCAAGGACCTAGGACCCAATATAATCAATTATTATGCAATTAAAGTTCAAAAACCCTATAAAATGACCTTAAAATGATATGCAATATGTGCTAGAAATGGGTATCATTAACATACTTAGGAGAGGCTTTAATAAGGTTTGATCTGATTCTGAAACATCATAACTTTGACTCGAGTTGAGTGCAAGTTGGCTCAAAGTTATCAAATGAGTAGCTCTAGAACCTTGAGTTACCTTGAGTTAGAAGAAGGTTATGTGAGGATAAGATACTATAACTCAAGTTGATCAATAATCGTTTTCAGGAAATATTGAACTAGGATTAGAAGTTTCTAGGTGACTCTAGTGTTGACTCGAGGCAAACTTGCATTTTAAATCAATTTGAAAGAGTAACTTAGAGATGACTTGAGTTTGAAGAAAGTTGTTTGACTATTTGAAACTTGGTTATGAAATTTTTCTATTCAAGTTGAGTGATAGGAAAAATATCTGACTCGCGAGTAGCCTATGGTTTGGAAGAAGTTTTAGTACAGAGAGACTACCACTTGAGTTATAAATGAAAAATTGCATAACTCACGAGTTGCTTCCAAATTCCAACTTTAACATAAGTTTGGCATAGATGTCGAATGTAGACAACGTAACTTTCTCAATTCAACTCTCTAATTTTAACAAATGAAAATATACGAGTCTAGTTTCTAAAGAAAGAAAAACGACTCCAAAATTCATTGTAATTTGAAAGATATGAATGAAAGAGTAAATAGAGGTCAAGAGCGTTTTCTACATAGCGTGAAACTAAAGTACTAGTTTTTGAAATACATATCTCCATATAAAAACATTGATCTTGAAATAAGTCTCAATAAACCATGTCCGGAGTCTAGTTTCAAATGGAAAAAGTTTCACTTCAAAAGGATTTGTGGTTTGGAAGATATTGCAAAACTACCGAATAAAGGTTAAGCTAATTGAAAAATAAAGTATAGCACTGCTTTGTAAAAATTATTCTTCTAATAATAATAATTAATCACCTTAAATTATTTTTATTAAAATGAATTATAAACTAACCATGATAGAAATAAGTTTTGTTAATCATTTAAAATTTATCATGGCTACAGAAAGAAAACTTTGCTCCTAAAAAATTAACCATAATAGAAAAATATATAAAATCACCCTCAACCACTATCATGGTTAAAATAATTTAACTTATTTTAAAAAGGCTATCAATGATAGAAAAGAGTAAAACTTATATAAGAATACTATTATAGGTATAAGACTTCTACACAATAATTGCATATAAAACCATATTAGAAAGTATTTGACTCCACTAACATGGTTAAGGTACTCAAACCCTTGATTAATACCACATCATAGTCATCCTCACAATCATCTCAAATGGGCTTCTAGCCATCAAACTCATGAATAACATCACATAAACCCACTTTACAACTAAGATATGGTATAATTCTCATTAATAAATCAATTCTTAGTATCTCACATTCTAAATAGTGGATCCACAATCAACAAATTATAATAACAGTCTAGAGCCTTAAACCCACTACCAATACATATTGCCAGCATCAAATCTAAATAAAATATCACATCTATCAGGATATGCAAAATGAGTTTTACTGTGACAATATACAAGTATTTTACACGTAAATTCAAATGAGGAGGCTATATAATTGATATATCACTAATCAAGCCTCTAAAGCATTCCTTGAGGATTTAAAACAAGCATATTACATGAAAAATATTAATAACTATGAGGTGAGAAAAAAAGTCTCAGTAACCAACAATCTTACTCATTATGTATACTAACATGTGCTTGTGAGATGTCATGTGGGACAGTTAATAAAATACACAAGATAACAACTATTACATTATCATAATATAATCAAATGAATAAACCACCATAGTTTCTCCCATCAAACCAATCGAACCTCCTTATACCCACCGACCGAACCCAGGGCTGGTGATAACTACAATATGACTGGCCATTCAAAAAGCTAACTGGTTAAGTGTATGGATTGGTCAAAATCCACATAACACAAGACCGGATCATGTGTTCATTCCCCCTCGGTAAACAGGTAGGGGTATCGTGACTCCTCGGTAAACTATTGGGATAAGTCCTTCGATAAACAGGTAGGACAAAAAGCCAACAATCGAGTTCCAATAGAAACTATATCACATGGTAGAAAGACAACTTCACTATCACTAATCCCAATCACCATATACATAATTTTTAAGATAATCATACTAATCAAAATATCAATAACTCTATAATCAATAACTTCAATCAATATCCTAATAAGGTTTTTCTCAAAATAATTTTATTTAAATTCTAATATCAAGATATAATAATTTTTTAATATCCATTTAAACTTTTCAAATTACTTTAAGTCCCACAACATTATTTTTAATAAAATCAGCAATTAAATTTTTTTCAATATAATCATATCATCATTAGTAGATTTATATATATCAAATCACTCACAAACATCATATTAGCACACACAATGAATAGAAAGTGGTTACCTCTCACCCAAAGCTAATAAAAATACCATAAATGAGGAGGCCCATACTTAGTTCACAATTCAATAGTCAATCTCTATTCTTTCTTTATTCTCCTCTCCATACTTGGATACTCATTGCCCAAATCTTTAACTTCACTTCTATTATATCCAATGGTCCTAAATAAACATTAAATATTAATAGCTAATCCTATTAAAATAATTGAGGTTATTAATTTCTCATTACTATTACTCTTACTTTGTCTCTTAAACCTTAACTTTGCATTTTTAATTCTAATGGGTTCAATATTAATTTAGGACGATTATCCAATATAAAAACCTCTTCTAAACTCATAGGACAATCTCCATTAATATTTTCATAACTCACAAATACCTTTTTTTTTTGTTAATAACTTTATTCCCTTTTACTTTCTTTTTACAGCATTTATATATATACTGAAGGTTTTCGGGCGTACCTGGAATCCTTTTGTAGACTCACTTGATACCCACACGTAACCGGAGCACCCTGTATGGACTCTAGTTCGTTTTCACAACAAATGCACTAGAGGAAAATGCAGAAACAGAGTGATGGAAAACAGAGAAATATATGTCCTGCCACACGCACCATTTCTGTCCGTGTATGTAGATATATATAGCCTGTGGGAGGGGAGTTAGATAACCGTATCTAACTCCCTCATTTCAAATTCAAACTTTCCCTTTCAACGGCTCTCTGTTTTCCCGGTCGGGTTTGATCCACCATGGGTGGATCACCCATTTCCTTACATCTCCCACTCACACATGGTGGATTAGATATTATGGCTCAAATCTCATTTTCTTCCTTCTTTCATACTAGGTGCTTTGCCGTGACTGCGTAGGCATGACGTCTCCTTTCGGGCGTTTATACTAGAAATCCCCTTTACAGAGACCAGCACAAAGCAACCCTTTAGTGCAGCTCGATCAAATAAATTATAGTGCCTTGAATGTCCTAGATTTTCCCGTATACACTTTTCTCATGGCTAATCTAATCCCTCTTGAGTCATTTTATAACTCAGATAGCCTTCCACTTATGCATAGTATCCACATTTATGAAATTAACAAAATAATATCACAAGGGACCGGTCACAGACACTAGCATGGATATGTATATTCTGGCAATCTTTCTTTCACCCATATATCATTTTGATATGAATCAACCGCTTTCCTAGCATAATACCTTTGGTTCATATATAATTTTAACCATAGGATATATACCAAAGTAGCAATCGCTGAAACATACCTCCATAATATTGTCAAAGTCAAAGGACATTAATGAAAGGATTATACCTTTCTGAAACTCACACAACAATGAAGCAGGGATTGATTCATTTGCTTTCCATTTGCGGTTCTTTAGCACATGTGGCATGAATCACATGTTACGGTGTTCCTCTTATCCTTAAAGAGTGTACGTCGTTTTGATTCTATCAATCACACCGTTCAGACTTAAGTCTAGACACTCACAGTATTTAAACCCAAACTCTTCAATTATATTCACATAATATGACGTCAATTTTAAAGAATTTGTTATCTGGCAACAGGTTTTATAGATATTGGTATCCATTGTTCGATCCATACCCTTACTTATGGATCTCATCTCGACTCACTGCACTTTTAAGCCAAGGTGACACTTATTGTGTTTCTTCTCTACCATATCAGCACTCTTGCTGTTTTATTGGTGAACACATGTCTCATCTTTAAATGATTCTATAGCATCAAAGGCAGTTGCTCGTGTGAGAGAGCTGCCTCTTTCAACCTGTACGACATACTAGACATTGTATACTTTTACCCAGACATATAAGTAATAATAAATGACATGATATCATTAATAAAAATAAAAGTATTACATACAGTCTGTAACTTTACATTTTTAACATGCCAATGGCTTTTACATGTTTCTCAAATGTTTCTTTGCCTATTGGCTTGGTTAGGGGATCTGCAACCATACACTTGGTTGAAATGTATTGTATAGTTACAATTTTCTGTGCTATATAATCCCTCACAAAGTTATATTTTATATCAATGTGTTTGGTCTTACTGTAATACTTAGGGTCTTTAGTATAGGTTATAGCTGCAGTATTGTCACAGTGTATCAACACCGGATTGGTACTCTCGTTCCCAAATCCTAGGTGCTCGATAAATCTCTTCAGCCAAACAGCCTCTTGCGCTGCTGCAGTGCATGCCACAAACTCAGCTTCCATAGAGTGTAAAGCAATGCACGTTTGCTTCTTGTTACTCCAATATATGGCGCCGTTGTTAAGCAAGAAGGTGTATCCTGAAGTCGATCTTCGTTCTTCTTCATCACCGCCTACATCAGCATCAGAATATCCGATTAGGCGTAGATCATTTCCTTGATAACACAATGCATAGTCAGCTGTGCCCTTTAAGTATCTCAAGATCCTTTTCACTGCTTTCCAGTGTTTCTCACCAGGGTTGGACTGGAATCTGCTAACCAGCCCTACGGCATAACAAATATCTGGTCTTGTACACATTATTGCATACATCAGGCTACCAACGGCACTTGCATATGGAACTCTTTCCATTTGCTTTTTATCTGATTCAGTTTTGGGACACATGTCAGAACTCAAGGCCACTCCAGTAGCCACAGGGATATCCATGGGTTTGCATTCACTCATATGGAATCGCTCAAGTATCTTATTGATATAATTCTCTTGTGAAAGAGTGAGGATTCTCTTGGAACGATTCCTTCGAATCTTGACTCCAAGTATGTATTCTGCTTCACCCATGTCTTTCATCTCGAAATTTGATGAAAGCCATTCTTTAATAGCTATCACAGAGTCAAAACTATTTCCAGCTAATAGTATATCATCTACGTATAAGGATAATATCACAAAGTTACCCTTAAACCGCTTAACGTATACACAGTGGTCTTCCTCTATCATCTGGAAGTTATATGAGATAATCGCCTTATGAAACCTCAAGTACCACTATCTGGATGACTGTTTTAATCCATAAATAGATCTTTTGAGTTTACACTTCTTGTGTTCAAACCCTTTTTCAATGAAACCTATTGGTTGTTCCATATAGATTTCTTCATCCAGATCACCATTCAGGAATGCGGTTTTTACATCCATCTGATGTAACTCTAAGTTTAAACTGTTTACTATTGCTAGAATAAGTCTTGTTGAATTGAAGCGCACAACAGGTGAAAAAGTATCCTCATAATCTATACCTTCCTGTTGTGTATATCCCTTTGCAACCAATCGAGTTTTGAATTTGTCAATTGATCCATCTACCTTTCTTTTGATTTTGAGAACCCACTTGTTCCCAATGGCTTTACGTCCTTTTGGCAGATCAACCAATTCCCAAACTTGGTTTTTCATCATTGAGTCCATTAACCCACTTGTTTCCAATGGCTTTACGCCCTTTTGGCAGATCAACCAATTCCCAAACTTGGTTTTTTATCATTGAGTCCATTTCCTCTTTCATTGCTTTCTTCCATTCCTCCTTTGCAGGACTTGCTAAGGCCTCATGAACAGTGCGGGGTTCATCATCCCCTTCTGGAGTAACTAAGAGTGCTTCTCCTTCTATTTGGAAGCGTCTCTTTGGAACACTTTCCCTGTTACTCTTTCTGGTAGGAGCAATTTGCTTATCTTTTCTCATTTGTTTCGGTCCTTGTGTTGACCGTTCTTGGCTCCCACTCAGATTGACATGCCTAGACGATTCTGGGTTGTCAATTTGTTTTGCACTGTCCTGTTCCTGAGTCTCATAAAGAGATATAATGCGGTCAACATCTCCCCTACTGGGAAACTCCGTCTCAATAAATACAGCATCTCTTGATTCTGTTTCAGTCACTGTTCCATCTTCAATTTCACTTATGAATACATATCCTTTTGAGGGTTCAGAGTATCTTATAAAAATATATTTCTTCCCTCTAGGACCCAGTTTCCCATGTCTATGAGAATTATCATGGATATATGCCGCCGAGCCCCAAGGTCTAAGGACGGTTAGATCTGGTTGACGTTTAGTCCATAACTCGTAGGGTGTGGAAGCGACTGATTTTGAGGGCACACGGTTAAGTATGAAGGTTGCCGTCAATAAAGCATCACCCCAATGTGAAATTGGAAGGTTTGCCTGGGCCATCATAGACCTAACCATGTCTAGAAGAGTTCTATTTCTTCTTTCAGCAACTCCATTTTGTTGAGGTGTGCCAGGGATAGTTAGTTGCCTAATAATCCCTTTTTCTTCACAGAGCTGTTTGAATTGATCTGAAAGGTATTCACGACCTCAATCAGTGCGTAATGCCTTGATTCTATTGTCCATTTGATTCTCTACTTCATTCATGTATCGTCTAAAGCACTCTAGTGCCTCGGACTTATGTGAAATCAAATAGACATGACCATATCGTGAAAAATCATCAATAAAGGTAATGAAATACCAAGCTCCGTGTCTTGCCCTCACACTCATTGGACCACAAATGTCAAAATGGATTAATTGCAATGGGTTTTCAGCTCGTATTCCCTTACCGAATGGTTTCCTGGTAGCCTTACCAGCTAGACAGCTTTCGCATAATGACATATCCATGTTGGGGATCACCACTGAAGGTTTTCGGGCGTACCTGGAATCCTTTTGTAGACTCACTTGATACCCACACGTAACTGGAGCACCCTGTATGGACTCTGGTTTGTTTTCACAACAAATGCACCGGAGGAAAATGCAGAAACAGAGCGACGGAAAACAGAGAAATATATGTCCTGCCACACGCACCATTTCTGTCCGTGTATGTAGATATATATAGCCTGTGGGAGGGGAGTTAGATAACTGTATCTAACTCCCTCATTTCAAATTCAAACTTTCCCTTTCAACGGCTCTCTGTTTTTCCGGTCGGGTTTGATCCACCATGGGTGGATCACCCATTTCCTTACATATACATATATATATATGCTCTAACCATAAGCACTCATTTCAAATTCAAACTTTCCCTTTCAACGGCTCTCTGTTTTTCCGGTCGGGTTTGATCCACCATGGGTGGATCACCCATTTCCTTACATATACATATATATATGCTCTAACCATAAGCACCAACTTCCTCCTCTGTTATTTTCTTTTTGTGTTTTTTTTATATAACATCACAGTAGGAAAGTCCAGCCCCAACGTCCTCTCACCTCTCTATTTTTTCTTCTTCTTGCAACCTACATACACGCATCAACAGCAACGGCTTCCTCCTCTTCTTATTACAACATCTTATATATATACATATATATATATATATATATATACCTATGCTATCAGTTACAACAGCAACGTTACAGCAGCAAGGCGTCCTTAGTTCTTTTGTTTGTGTTTTTTCTCTCTCAAAACAACACCATAACACACGCTTATGCAAAAGCAAGTTAATGCATATATATAGATCCTTTCTAACTCAAACAAAGGTCCTAAACCCGACAACCAGCTTCTGTACTCTCTTTTCTTTAATTTTTTTTTCGATAGCTATAGCATCTCACGACCCAAAAGCTTATATTTCACCAGAAAAAATGGTGGAAAGATATTGAGGAAGCTTACCTCAGTCGAGATCCACTTTGACGTACTCTATTCGATGTCTCCTCTTCCTCTGACGTCCTCCACTAGCTCCTTAGCTGTCGTAACTCTCTCTATCTCTCTCAAGCTCATCGTCAACATGGCTCTATCTCTCTCACTCTCAACCTCTGTCTTGCTCTCTCTGCTTCTCTCTCACTACCTTCGGCTTGCTCTGTTCTTGTTCTTTCTTTCTTTTTCTGATGCCTCTTTGCTCCTCTTTTCCTTACGTGAGTTCACTTGGGAGGGCAAGACAAGAAGGCAACAGCTAAGGGCACATAGGTTAGAGAGAAATATTAATAGGATACTCGTTTTACCATTCTATCTTAGTTATTTCTAACCTTACTATTTTTTGAGGTATTAAAAAATTTTTATAAATTAATTCTCAAAATATAATAGAGTTTTTTTTCCTCCAATAGATTCTCTATCTCATGGGATAATTTCCATTAAAGTTTTAGGATAAATAATAATTCATAACTATTTTTTTTTGAATTTTATCCAGATAACAGGCCTTTAAAATCTTAAAAATACCGATTAAATCCTTTAAGCCTCTTTTAAAAAAATAAATTTT
Organism: Leucaena leucocephala; assembly: GCA_037074615.1. NCBI lineage: Eukaryota > Viridiplantae > Streptophyta > Magnoliopsida > Fabales > Fabaceae > Leucaena > Leucaena leucocephala. The sequence continues at coordinate 15,898,574 of CM073515.1, read as the reverse complement.
TTTATAATTTTTTAGATCCCCAAAATAATCATTGCCTAATTTTTTTTTAATTTTTTTGGGTTTTAACTATTTTTTAATAATTATTCTTTCCTATATTATTTTCCTAAAATTTCATTGTTAAGACTTTTTTTTAAAAAAACACACTTAACCTCAATAATATCTTATATATTATTTTTTTTCATGGTAATTTAGGCTTCAATATTAACTCTAAGTGATTGTTTGATATGAGGGATTTGGTGAGAAAAGAAAGGGAGAATTTTTTTTTGAGTTAGATTTAAAAAAATTGGAGAGTTGATGTTATAAAATTTTAAAAAAGAAACGACGTAAGATTAAAGAGTAAAAAAATTAATTAAAAATTTTTAATCTCACTTATTTAATTTGTTTTTAAATCCAATTCAGAAAACTTTTGCCGGCTCCCCTCCAAATCCCTCATTTGAGCCTTGCAAAAATTGAGAAATTTCATGCATACGGGTATACACTCCCCAGTAAAAACATTGCACACTACATTTTTTATCTTAGGTGTTGGGATCACATCCTTCCATACATTTATGTTTATTCTAAGTTTCTACATGGAAATTGGAAACTAAAAAGTGCCTCAGTCAAGCAACAGAATCAAATTCTCAAACTTTTACACAAATAATCACTTGGCTAAGAGTTTGATCTTAGGGCTCTTTGAAAAATTTTATAAACTATATTTTAAAAAAAATTTTAGTTTAAATTTTAGTTTAAAATTTTTTTAAAATAAATAGTTATATTTATCTATACGTATTTCTAAATTAAACTATATTTTAAAATTAAAATTTTAGATAAGTTATTGAAACTCGTTTATAGAACAGTAAAAAAATTTATAAACTATTCAATTATTATTTTACCTTTAGATTTTCTTATACCTTATCTCCTATATTCTCTCTCCTCTTTATTCTCTCTTATTCACGCTCTCCCCTCTATATTATTTTTAATCAAATTATATTCTTTTTAATAATTTTTAATTATAAAATTTGTTTAGTAATAACTATCTAAATATTTATTTATTTAAAATTAATTTTTTATAAACTATTATCTATAAAATTTTTTTATAAAAGTTATCTATAATTTTTTTATAAATTATTTTCTAAAATACACACCTAACAACGTATAATGCCTATTTAGTATTAGCTTTTCAGAATTAATTTTAGGCAAAATTTCAGTTTGAAAAAATTTGAACAAATAGTAATTTTTGTCCAAAATTAATTTTGGTCAAAACCTCGGTTTGAAAAAATTTGAAACAAATAGTTATTTTTGTCTAGAATTGATTTTGGCTAAAACCTCAGTTTAAAACCATGGTTTTGAATAAACTACTGAAAATAGATTTTGGAACAGTAAAAGAGCTTATGGACTATCAAATTACTATTTTACCCTTATTTTTTCTTATACACTATTTCCTCTCTCATCTTTAATCTCTCTTCTCTCTCATCTCTTTTTTACCATATCTCCTCTTTTCTCTCTCTTTTTTACACTCTCTCCTCTCTCCTATTTCTTCTCTACCCCCTCTCCTCTATCGTATTTATATTCTCTACCTTTTCTCATCTCTCATATTTTAATCAAATTATATATTTTTTTATAATTTAGTAGGGTAAAAAGAAAAAAGAAATCATTTCTTTCTCTTCTCTCCCAATCCGTCTCTGATTTCTCTTTTTATCTCTAGATCTTTTCCTGGTGGTTATTTTCTTCTTCCTTTACGCATGCTGAGTCTCTGTCTCATTGGTGATCCTGAGCCGCCTGTATTAAACCTTGTCCCCCTAGTTTCGTTGCTTCAGCTACCTCTTAAATTCCTTATCCTCTCAAATGATTCATCTTCTTTTTCCCGTTTTTTATTTCTTCGCGTGCTCCCGGCTATGGGATATTGTTTGGTGGGTAATCTTTTCTCCAGGCAATTCTAGTATTTAGGCCGTGTGCCTATATTGTCTCCCCCTCTTTTCTGTAACCTATTTAATTCCTTTTCTTTTCCCCCGCTCCATTATCCAATGTGTGTTTAGCTAGGCAATCTTTCCCTCCTTTCTGTAGGACCTTTTTCCAATACTAGTCTTCTTTCCACCTTTAACTATCTTCATGGCTTTTAATGGATCATTTCATAGGATGATTTCCTTCCTAATCTAGGTTTTGACCCTTCGATCCTTGCTAATTTAAGAGCTCAATATGAGAAGTATGTTATTGCTACAATCATTGATATCCATAACTTGTCCTTATCAAGAATAAGGAGATGCCTTAGTTCACTTTGGAAACTTCGCCAACCTTTCAGAGTGACTGGTCGTGTTGGAGTTTTCTATCTCATAAAGTTCAACAGCTATGAAGACAGAGAATATGTTGTCCAAAATGGACCCTGGTCGGTTGACAACTCGCTTCTTGTGGTGGACAGATGGAAAGAGAACATGCCGCTCAACTTTCTTCAACTGATCTCTTTTCCGAACTGGGTGGAAGTTTGGGGTCTGCCCCTTGAAGATCATAATGCTGAAATGGCTGAGTTGCCGGGAAATGCTATTAGTAATGCAGTTTTCACTCAAGGTCAGGTGAGGTATACCTCGTCTCTTCAGTTCATGCGTATCCGAGTTGCCATAAACCCTAGGTTTTCTCTGATTCAGAACTTTAAATTTCTGCTGAATAATCGTAGAGTCATCGCTCTTGAATGCAAATATGAAAGAATTTTTCGCAGCTTTTCTTTTGGCCATGTAAATATGTAATAGGCCATACTTAGCAAGATTGTCAAGAATCTATATTTGAGACTCTGAGGTGCTTCAATGCGGTTTATGAGAGGGTTCTTCGCCAGTTTGGAAATCGAATCTCTTGTAACTTTGAGTCCAGGGATGATGAGAGAAGGTGGCAAAGCTGGATACATACTCACAGGACTAAAGGTTCTTCAAGAATCAGATTTACTGGGCGAGGCTCATTCTGAATATAGAGTTTTTGAGACAAATCCTCATAATGTGTTGCTCAATGACGAGGGTTTTTTCAACTTTTCATCAGATGATTCCTTGGACTCCAATATGTCGCTTGATGAGGAACAACCTCAAGTGGTCCTACCCTCTTCCCCTGAACCCCAACAAAGCCAGCCTGTCATTGACCCTAACTTTGAAGAGTAGATAAATGACCTTTATCAAGATGGACATGTTCCTCTTCCTGGCTTGGCCCACTTTTTCAATACTTTTGAAAATCCTTCACCTTTACTTCCTACTGTCAGCTCTACACAAGATCCACCTTTTCCTACACCATTATCTCATTTGTATCTTCGAGCTCTTGACTCTCCACTTTTTCCGGCTACCCCCCTGTGGACTCTCCCACTACTAACTTGGATGCTCCTCAGTCTGTTAAAACTAGCTTCATTGCTGCTGAAATCCCTTTAGTTCCTCGTCCTGTGGCTCCATCATCTTTTCCTAAGCAATCGGATGATACTGGATCTGGGAAAAGAAGAAGGGTTGAATTCTTGAAGGATGAGCTTAAGAGAGATGTTTCGGTGTCATTAAAGATTGTATCAAATTGGCGGGGAAGACAAGTACACAAGCTGATTTTGAAGCCATTGCTCATCTCAGATCTGCAAAATGGTTCCTGTCAAATACTATGCCCAACACTCCGACTGTGTTGCTTGATTTGTGATATAATAACAAGGATAACTTTGAGGGAGCGCCTTCTAGTTTTGGCATCTTTTATAAGAAGTGCAAAAATGGAGACTTCGATTGGCAAATCGTACCTATTTCTCATGATAACTTCATCTCTAATTTTTTCAAGTTGTCATGCCTTTTATTTTGCTGCTCACATGCAGAGTCCTATTGCTTTTACAGCTGACATTCTTCTCCTGTCATATCCCAATTTTTAAGCCTAGAAACCAAATTTGTAGCTTGAAAAAGGTAGGCTACTAGACCCTGTTGAGCAGAAGTCCCAGAAGCATACAAATGATGTTTAGGCACTAAACTGCAAGAAAGTGAAAATTCAGGGACTAAATCATGAATAGTGAAAGTCCCTGTGGATATAATAGAAGAGTAAGAGGTATTTATTGGGAACCGAGCTACTAGAGTTCTTGGGCTTGGTTAGAAACCCAAGATAGCAATCCAAGAGCCCAAAAACGTAGGCCTAAGGATTATGGAGTTTAAGAGGCATTAAAATAATATTTTAGTACTTTTTCATAAAGTAAAGTTACCTGGTTAAGGATAGAACTAGGAAAAGTGATCAGATGTGACTTTAGACCATGAGGTGGCATGAAAAGTGTCATCGTGGGACCCACAAGGCGCCATATGGTATGATTACAGGAAAAGAAGAAAAGTTAATGATATATGTCATGAGATTAGAAAAAGGGGAAAAAGTAAAAAGGACACATGGCACAATCTCGGCCGCTCATTCTAGGAGAAGACTCTGGAATTCTCTGGAAAGGCTAAGTCAGCTGGTGAGGTGTCCCAAGGGCCCCACCAATTGCACCACATACCCCTTGAGGTGTCCCTTGAAGTGTCATTGGATGATGTCATGATGGTGAGTCATTAAATAGGGTGATGTCATCGTGATGATGCAGGCAAAGCTTCTTGAGGAAGCTAAGCGATCTGGGTCATTCATCACGATTCGATCTAAGCTATCCATTTCACCTCCACTCACCTATAAATAGGCCACCCTTCCCTTCATGTTATGCATGGCCAAGAGCCAAGAAAGAAGAGAAAGAAGAGAGAAAGATAGAAAGAAAGGAAGGAGTTCTGACGGAGTCAGGAGTAGTTCAAGGAGCTTGGGGACTGGGCAGAGCTTAGGAATGAGGTAAGTAAGTTATCTAGTCCCTGCTCTAATAAAGTAGATGATTGCTCTTAATAATTAGAATAAAGAAATATCTCTATTAATAAAGGTAGCTAAAGGTAGAAAGAATGTTAGGGGAATGTCAGAGTAAGGATATTACCCCTAGTTGAGCATGAGGTAAGTAGAGTTATAGTGGATAATAATAAAGATATTATTATGCTATGTATAGGCTCTGACTTATGAAAAGAAGAGACCTTAGAGGCAAGGTTAAGAGTTGGAAGGAAAGGTTACACGCTAGGTAATAAACTTACCTACTTGTATGTTTATACTGCTTGGATGTTTTGTGATGTTTTCTTACCTTGATGATGTGAGGCATGTATGATTAAGTAATGCTCTGTTTCTTTTTATGCTATGGCCATATGTTATAATTAAGGGGCATGGAAGCATGTAAGTTATCATTATGCAAGTATGATCATTAAGTACCTACATAGTAACATCAAGCATATAGTTGCATACATTGTATGGTTTCTATTTTTTACTGAGATTTTCCCAGAAATCTCATCCCTTTCCATGTAATCCCAATCCCACAGGTATGTTAAAAGAGAACCGAAGAATCATGGAGAGGAGCTAGGGATTGGATAGTACAGAGGTTATGCAAAGATGGGACCAGAATGCTGAAATTAGGGAAAAACCCAGGATAAACAGTAAACTTCGGACGTTGACTAACGTGGACTTGGTCAAGTCGTGGTCAACGAGTTATTTTTCCCTGAAAGAGTATTAAGTTAGCTTCATGTAGCAATTTAAACTACTTTATTCCAATTTTTCTAGAATTAATTATGATTTTTCGAAGTTAGGTCACTCCGCTGGAATTTACACTGTGAACAGTACTCAGGAGAGTAAAATTCCAGATTTTATAATTTGACTTGAATGGCCTTAAAAGTGGTTCCAAATGCTACTGAATGGTCCCTAAGATATAAGAAAATGAGGATGTTTCATCTCTTAAGCTACGAGGTTTCATTTATTTTTCTCTTAGGACTCAAATAGGGGAATTATCTCAGGTCATGACTCAGTCTTTTCCTGTAACAGTTGGCTCCTCTTCTAAGCACTTGGATTTAAACTTTACTCCAATGGGTGGAGTGGACGAGGCATATTTAACTAGTGCAACTAGAAGGAAGAGGTAGATTGAAGCATCCTTATCTAATGCCTCAATCTCTAAGAAGCTGAAAAGACCTTCTCTGATATGTAAAATATAAATAAATAATTTAAGTAGTTTTATTATTTTATTAGAATTAATATTAGATATTCTACGATTAGAATTAGATATCATAATATATATTATGATATATTAGGATTAGATATTATAATATATATCATGATTAGATATTATGGTATATTAGTATTAGATATTTAATTAGGATTAGGATTACCTATCACTTATAAATAAGGGTGATCATCAATCTTATGGGAATATGCTTTGATTATGATATGAAACCTTGACTATTCAGTATAGTTTTTATTTCTCTTCTATTCTCTTTCTATTATTCTCTATTTCCTTTTTCTTTCTACAATTACGTAACAGTGGTATCAGAGCGATCGTTTATCGGCCACTCACAAGAATTAATAACAGAATGAGTATGGATATAGAACTGTGTCTTCAAAATATAGCGAATAATCTTGACAAGATGAGCATGAATATAGAGTAGCGTTTTCAGAATATGGTAAGGAAACTTGACAGGATGAGTTTCCTTCTGCAGAAAACTCAGCCAGTAAAGAAAGATGTGGCAGAGTCACAGAAAATATTGCAAAAGCAAAAAGACATTTCTGGTGATTGAGAAGAGTACCGGCATTCAAGAACATGAGTCTTCCCTTTCGGCACCTATTGATGAGCAAAAAGATATGCAAGAAAGTCCTAAGAACCATAACCAAATTCAAGATTCTAATGCGGTGTAGATAACAGTTCAGGAAGGGTTGACAATTTAGTCTATCGTTCTCTAAGATGCAAGAAGTTTAGCATGTTAAAAGAAGATCAATTTTTAGAGTACAACTGATAGTTTACAGGAACCTTTACATATAACTTGTAAAAAGAAAGTGATGAAACAAAAGTTTAGAGCTGATGGATCATTAAGTCTCAACTTTTGTGAGGAGTTTAAGAATACACTTTGCAACATGTCTTCAACCTTAGCACTGATAACGCTGGCGATCTCAAATCTCCTAGTTTAGATTTAGTTCAAAGGAGAATTGATTAAAATGCTTCTTGGCTCTATTTTAGTATTGTTCTTAGTACTTGACCCTTGGGGACAAGGGTCTTTTGGGGAAGGAGTATTGATATGTAAAATATAAATAAATAATTTACGTAGTTTTATTATTTTATTAGAATTAGTATTAGATATTCTGCGATTAGAATTAGATATCATAATATATATATTATGATATATTAGGATTAGATATTATAATATATATCATGATTAAATGTTATAATATATTAGTATTAGATATTTAATTAGGTTAGGATTACCCATCACTTATAAATAAGGGTGATCATCAGTCTTATGAGGATATGGTTTGATTATGATGTGAACTTTTGAGTATTCAATATAATTCTGTTTCTCTTCTATTCTCCTTCTATTATTCTCTATTTCCCTTTTCTTTCTACAATTACTTAACATTCTCGGACACTCGCTCTTCTGTCAAGGCTTGGGAAGCAGCCTCCACAAAGCTTCCCCGGGAGCCATGAAGTTCTTCAGTTGGAACTGTTGTGGTTTTGGGAAAACCACGGCAGTTCAAAGGTGCAGGCAACTTGTGGATCAGCATAACACTGATTTTATTTTTCTCTCTAAGACAAAAATTGCTTTAGATGTCGCCTATAAACCACTTTTGGATGAGTTTTAGGAATTATGTAGGAACTGATGCTGTTAGAATTGGTGGTGGTACCATAGTTGCCTGGTCTTCTAAATTTGATGTTGAAATCTTAGATCTTTCTGAATATTTCTGTCATTGTAGGATTTGCAGTAATGAAACTTGTCCTTCCTTCCATGTGTCCTTTATCTATGGTCCTCCCTCATTTTCAAATAGCGACTTACTTTGGGATTGGATGAAAAATACTTCATTGCAAATTAATCTGCTTTGGTTGGTTCTGGGATTTCACAATCTGATAAGAATAATAGGGGATCATCAAGTTATATAGCTGATTTTATACATTGTGTGGACTATTGCTATTTGATTCGTTTGGTACAAAAAGGACCTGCATTTAGATGGACAAATAATCGTCAAGGACATGATATCACCCTTGAAAAACTTGAATGAGCTTTTGGTGATATTGGATGGTTTCAGATGTTCCCAAATTCTCTTGTTGATACTCCTACTATCGCTGCATCTGATCACAGCCCTATCATCATTCATTCACAGTTTGAAAAGCCCAATTCAAATTTTCCCAAGTTTGAAGCATTCTGGTACAACTTCAAGGAATGTAATCTGATCATTAACAATTGTTGGAATCAGAACTTTTAAGGGTCTCCAAAAGCATAGTGTATGTGTCACATTGGAAATCTTTTTAGTAATGCACTTACATTCGCTTTCTTTAAGAGTGCAAATGATGATGGACAATACCCAAAGCAGTCTTTTTGAGGACATGTCAAATGTTAAACATGATCTCGAGTTCCTTTATGATTGTGAAGTAGGTTATTGGTCTCAAAGGGCAAAACTGCGTTGGCAAGTCCAGGGTTAAAGGAATACCAAGTTTTTTCACTCTTTTGTAAATCGGAGAATAGCCAAAAATACTATTACTCAGCTTCAAAGATTAGATGGAACTTGGACTGACAATTGGGATGAAATTTCAAATATGGCTTATGCTCATTTTTCTGAGATTTATAAACAGCCTACAAATTTCAGCTTCTCTGAGTTACTTGGTTTCCTGAATAATTTTGAAGTTCTAGGCCTGGAGGATAGTGACATTGTTCAACTCATGAAGCCTGTTACTCTTTCTGAGGTTAAAGAAGCCGTATTTGGTCTTCCTGGTAAAAGTGCTCCATGTCCTGATGGGTATCATGCAGAATTCTTTCGGAGGAATTGGAATTTGGTAACATGACATCTTTGCGATGGTTGATTCCTTCTGGACCTCTGAACACATTCTGAGATCTTTGGATAAGACTAATATGATTTTGATCCCTAAAACTGATCACCCTCAAAGTTTTAGGGATCTTAGACCTATTAGCCTTAGCAATGTAACATATAAGATTATATCAGAGGTCCTCAGTAATAGGCTAAAACCTTTCTTGCAAAAGCTCATTGCTCCTAGAGTGCGTTCTTAAAAGGCAGGCTCATATCTAATAATATCATGCTTACAGCTGATATTATGCATCAGATTCATACAGCAAGGACTGGAAGGAAAGAACTTGCAGCACTTAAAGTGGAATTGTCGAAAGCTTTTGACAGAATTTCATGGAATTTTCTGGCTGCTGTTTTGAAACGGATGAATGGATTAATTTGATCATGCAATGTATCTCAACTTTGGAGTATCAACTCCTGATGAATGGACTTAACTCAAGTGCTACATCCTAATAGGGGAATATGTCAAGGTGACCCCCCCCTTTTCTCCTTATTATTTGTATATCATTGCTACTAATATGCTTTCCTATATGATTAACAGACTGGAATTGTGAGGACTCTCTGGAAGGGCATTAAAATCTGCCAGGCATGTTAGCCTTTAATTCACCTTTTTTATGCTGATGACTCTTTTTCTTTGAATGTACCCCTGATAATGTAAATACTGTAAAGGTTACTCTGGATTTGTTCTGCTCTTGGTCTGGGCAGTGTGTAAATAAGGCGAAATAAAATCTGGTTTTTAGCCCAAATTGCCTTATGCGGATAAAATTAGATATTCAAGATTCTTGCAGATAAATTTTTCATCTAAACTTGGTAAATATCTGGGAACCTGGACTGGTCCTAACAGAAGCAAATCAGATATGTGTAATAAAGTTATTGAAGCTGTGGAAAGAAGAACAGCTGCTTGGAAGGAAAGACTGCTCTCGCAAACCTCAAGACTTATTGATTAAATCAGTATTAAATTCTACTAATATATACCAACTTTCGTGTATTAGATTACCTGGTTATGTTTGCACCATAATTGACTCTCAATGTACTGATTTCTTCTGTGGAGTGGTAGGTAACAGTAGAAGAATGCACTTAACTAGGAAAGACAAGCTTTTTCTTCCAATTCAGAATGGTGGACTTGGTTTAAAATCCACTGACTCAGTTACTCTTGCATTTCTTGCCAAGTAGTTATGGAGGATTTTGTCATCAAGTCCTTCCTCGCTTTTGGGGTCTACTCTCAAAGGTAAGTATATCGTTTTATCCAAAAACTGATTTCATTAAGAAACCCTATAATTCTTCTTGGATGTGGAAAGGCATTATCCAAATTTCTGAACTTATTGCAAATCATTTGGATTGGAAAATAAGAAGAGGATCTGATATTCCTCTTACCCACCGTTATTGGTGGCCTATGCAATCGGGATCTAATACTAATGGTTTATATCAGAATGTATCGGGATCTCTTAGTGCATACTCCTTATTCCTGGAATCCTATCAGGTGGGAATGAAACTCTGATTAGGGAACTATATGATCAGAGTACGGCTTCTACCATCCTTCAACTCCCTATTTCATTCTCAAATGCTTGTGATAAATTAAGGTGGAAAGGTAATGCTTCAGGAAATTACTCTGTGAAATCAGGTTTTATGATGTTAAATCAATTCAATTCTCCCCACAAGGCCCCTTCTGGAAATCCTATGGTCTATTGCCTTTCCTCACAAATACCTTTTATTGATATGGATAATTTTGAGTCATGTTTTACCTACTATTGACATTCTGATTCATCGTCACTTAGCCCCTTCTGGGACTTGTCTATTTGGCTGCCCCTTCTCATTCATTTACTAAGGCTGTCTGGTTTGGAAGTTTGGGAATTCAATTAACCCCAGTTTAATTTTGAATCCTTTAAAACATGGTTAAAGCATGTTTTGCCGCAGTTAAAAATGGATGGACTAATTAATGAGATTCATGGAATTATTATACTTATAAACTTCCTTTGGATGCAAAGGAATTCTGCTCTCCATAGGAAGTTCAAGCCTGACCCGCAGAAGCTCATTTAAGATATTAAGCATGCTATGGTTTTCACTAATCTTGCTTTTCTTCAGGAACCTTACAGGAAGTCTATTAAGATTAAGGATTTGCCTCCAGTTGAAGATGATGCTGCACAACAACAAACTGACTGGACTATTTTGTTACAGAAATACAACAGGAATAAGAAGACTTTTTGTGAAGTTTGGATTTACTTTCAGGGACAGGGGATTCATGGCTTCAAGGGGGTAAAAATATTACTGGGAATTCATGCTTTGTTCTTAAATGTCTAAGAACTTCTCTTTCCTGGATCAACAACGAGATCTTCACTGAGAAACCGATGCTGCAATTCAATTGCTTCAAGTCCCTATTCATTAAGATTAAAAGCTCGGTGGATGCTACGCATCATGTCATTGATGAAGACATTGCTGTTTTTGCAAATTTCTTTTCTAAAGTCCATATTTATGTAGTTAGAAACTCCCCTTGGCCTTTACATTTTCCTGTCTTTTTGCTTTCGGACTGCTTAAGTATGTAATTATTTTTTGGTTGTTAATATATTGATCCTTTTCCAAAAAAAAAAACAAAAACAAAATATGCTTATATAACATTAGTCAGAGACTAAGCCTAAGCATATCATTCATCTCAAACTCTAATTGATTTATTGCTTGTAGTTCAAGATAGCTTATCATTGTTTATAATTAAATTGTCAAGTTCTCCATGATATTGGAGGCTGATAATGTTTATTGAATTATTGTCGTGAAATAGGAAAATATATTTTTTCGTTTTTACCACAAACATCATTTAAAAATGACTAAGTTCGCTCAATCAAAACAATGATAGTGGTTCATTGTTCTCTTCGTTTTTTTTTTCTCTTGGCTGTATTTTTCAACTTTTCAATGAAGTACTTTGAATCATTAAATAAAATTAGGCAAAAGTACAATTATAGTCCTTTAACAGCATATAAAGTTTTATTTTATCACATCATTTTATCTTTAACTCTAATGATGTTAACAAAAAATACTAACATTAAAATTTTAAATGTTTATAAAATATTCTTAAATGTCAACATATGAAGTTTAATTTTTAAAATAATAATTGTTATAGCAAAGTATCATTTGAGACTCGGCGTTAGTGTTATAGCACTAAAACTATAATTTAAAATATTAAGAACTAAATTAAAATTTTGTATAAAGTTATATGACTAAGATGTATTTTCGCCTTAAATTTATTTAAAGCTGACTCTGTACGGAGAGATTCAATCAGCTTAGCAAGTTGCCCGTATCAATTATCATCAAATACGTTACCATTTATTAATTTAATCAGCTTGGTATCATCATAGAAAATTAGAAAATATGATAGACGCCTCTAGTGGTGAAGCATTGGTGGATAATGTTAGGGATGATGAGTGAGAGTTCCTTGCAATAAAGTTTCTTTTCTTAAATATTTTGTTATATTGTTTTATATATCAAGAAAACCTCCTTCTTATTTACTTTATTATTTTAGAAAAATTAATCTGTCAATCCTTATAGTTCTATTAAATTTTGAATCTGGTTCTTATAGATTTTTTTCTTTTTTATGAAGTCCTTATTGTTTGTTTAATTTTCGTGGGAGTCTCTATGTTACTAACGCCATTAATTTAAGCTGATAGGGGCTGATGGGGTGCGATGCATGTCTTCCTCAACTTCTCTCAATCCCTCCTCCACTAAGTCTCCTTCAAAGCAAACACTATTATCTCTCTTCACCATCATCGTCTTTATCTCCTCTTACAGAAGTTTCATTGTTTCAGAGACATCATTTCCTTCTTGCAGTTATACGTAATAGTACCCTCCTCCTCCTCCATTCTTGCTAAGCTTACGTTTCGGCTATAATCGTATCTTCATCTTCAAACAGGCTTGTCAGCCTTTCCCAACCACACCCCACTCGCCTTCCTTAACAGTATCAGTACATACGTACATACGTATGTATGTATGTATGTATGTATGTATGTATGTATGTATGTATGTATGTATGTATGTATGTATAGGGATATGATTTAAAATCTGGTGAAACTATAAGTACTAGCATATTAAATTCTCTATTATTTTTAACATAAATAATGTAGCTAGTCTCGCTCTATGGAGTACGACCACCAACGATTTTCTTTTGAGAGTATGAATTTATTTATAGGGTTTCTGATTATTTGATCATATAAAACACTTTCAATAAAATTCAAATAATATAGTTCTATAATTCTCATATTCATTTTTTAATTATAAAAGTAAGTACTAATAACTTTTAAGTACTAATAACTTTAAGTTATAACAGGGATTGAACCCGCAGCCTCTCTTTTTTATAGGGGGAGCATTCATGGTACAAAGCCATTGGCCAAACTTATTAATTTAATAGAAAGATAATTATAAAAACTCAGGTACAGATGAGGGTAAATAGTGAACATGTGCACCAACTTTTGCTATTGTTATCCCGTTTGCTACTTCGTTAGCTTTATTCCACAAATCGCTGCCTGTGCAATTGTTAAAATTCCTTTTCATGGGCACCTTTTCTGTTATTTTTAATCTATTCACCTTTGTCTTCACGGCCGTCCCATTTAGATTGAAAATTGCAACATATATTTCCCCAAAGTAAAAGACCACATCATAACAATAACTCAGAGCCATTTTATCATACCTGTTGTTCCCGTTGCCAACCAAGCTCGAATTCCAGGTCCAAAAATATTTGTAATCTGCCAGAATAACAAAAATATCAATGAGAACCAAATATTTATAAAACTTAATATACTCACTTCAATTTCTTTTACATGAGTTATTAGCTCCGTCTAAAGTTCCAAGTTAAATCTATCTTTTAGTTCTCAATGTGCTTCAGATCTGGAAAGATTAAAAGTTGAATTATTCCTCGTTACATTAACCTTCTTTTACGCCCAAAAAAAAACAAATCCCAAGGGTTAAGATTGCATTGGTTTTATAATTTTATTATAGAAAAAAAACAATAGTTTTATAAATTTAAAGTACGTAGTTATTGCATGAGGATAAAATTGATTTAACAAACGCATAAAATAGATAATATTTCACATACCTCCATATTGCTTGAGCTATTAGAATTAATCTCTAGAAGGTAGGATTTGTTAGAAGTTGTTTTGTCCTGAAATCAAGTTTCTTCATGTACCCACCTAACATAAGAGGAGATTTTGCCATACTCCACAAAGTCGTCTATGAAAGTAATTAATGGGAATATGTTATTCAATTATAAAAAATAATACCCAATCAATTTAATTAAATCATCCAATTCATTTGTGCTTAGTTTGTGAATTTAACATCCTCACTTTTCAAATATAACATCCTCACTTTTCATACATCTTAGGGACCAAACAGTAGCATCTAGAACCACTTCTAAGGCTGTTGAAATCAAATTACTCAATCTGGAATTTTACTCTAGCGAGTACTGTTCACTGCACGAATTCCAGAGAAGTGACCTGACTTCAAAAAATCATAACTAATTCTATAAAAATCGGAATAGAGTGGTTCAAATTGCTACATGAATCTAACATAATACTAGTTCAGGGAAAAATGACTCGTTGACCACGCCTTGACCAGGTCAACATCAGTAAACGTCCGTAATTCACTGTTCATCCAGCGTCCTGTCCCTGATTCCAGCATTCTGGTCCCAACTTTGAAAAATCATATCTTTATGTGTAGACATCCAAATGATACGTTCTATATATCAAATCGAAGCTTGGCATGTCTACTATTTACTGGTAAAATACCATACATTTATTAAATCATTTACTATTTATAATTACAGCTCAAATGTCACTGCTTCCATCACGAGTTACTGTTCATAGTGATAATTTCCAGCAATTATACATACATGAATCACATATCAATCATGCTAAGTAATTAATATCTCTTCATGCATCTTTATCTCCTCCATCTTGAGAAGACCTGCTGTAATTGGATTGATATGGAAGGGTGAGATTTCTGGGGAAATCTCAGTAGCAAACAGCACTAAACAATGTATGCATTAATGTGAATACTTGTGCTTGCTTGTGAAAGTGTTAGCATTATGTCATGTGCATGCTTCCATGTTACATATGAAATACAATTGGCCAAAGTAATCATAGGAACAGAGCTTCATACATAGGCACATATTCAACACAATTCAACAAAGCCATAGCACATCAAGCATAACATTCAATACATACAAGTTTAGGATTAGTTTACTACCTGACATGTAGCTTTTCCTTCTAGCTCTTAGCCTTTGCCCTAAGGTTCATTCTTTCCATAGGTTAGAGCCTATACATAGCATAATAATATCTTCATTATTATTCTATCAGCATAGCTCTATTTAACTCATACATAGCTCAAGGGTAATATCCTTAATCTGACATTCCCCTGGCTTTCTCTCTACCTTTAGCTACCTTTATTAATAGAGATATTTCTCTATTCTAACCACTAAGAGAAATCCTATACTTTATTAGAGAAGGGACTAAATAACTTTATTACCTCATTCCTAAGCTTTGCCCAGTCCCTCAGCTCCTTAGACTGCTCCTGGCTCCACCAGAACTCCTTCCTTCCTTTCCTTTCTTTCTTTCCTTCTCTCTTTCTCTCTTTCTCTCTTCTTTCTCTTCCTTTTCTTGCTAGATCCGTGGTGTGCCTTGAAATGGGAGGGGAGTGGCCTATTTATAGGTGAGAGGAGGTGGGATGAATGGCCCAGATTGATTCACAATGAATGGCTCAGATTGCTTGCTTCCTCAAGAAGCTTTGCCTGCATCATCATGATGACATCACCCTCCTTGCTGACTCACCACTCATGACATCATCTAGGACACCTCAAGGGACACCTCAAGGGTATATGTGGCGAAATGTGGGGCCCTTGGGACACCTCACCAGCTGAGTCAGCCTTTCCAGAGAGTTCCAGAGTCTTTTCCCTGAATGGACGGCCGAGATCGTGCCACGTGTCCTCTTGCTTTTTCTCCTTTTTCTATAATCATGCCATGTGTCCTTTGCTTTTCCTCTTTTACTATAATCATCCCATGTGGCACATTGTGGGCCCCATTTATGTCCTCTCATGATTCCAGATCACTTTACCCAGTTCTATCTTGGACCGGGTCACTTTACTTTATTGAAAAAGTACTAAAACATTATTTTAATGCCTCTTGGGCCCACTTTACTCTTGGGCTACGTTTTTGGGCCTTTAAATATCAACTTGGGTTTCTAACCAAGCCCAAGTACTCTGGTGGCTCGGTTCCCAAGGAAAATCCTTAGTAAATTACCATAATGCCCTTACTACCTCTTTAGTACTTATAGGGGCACTATTGTCTTTCCATACCTTACCAGAGTATCTCTTGACCCTAGTCAACTATCCAAATACCCTTTCTTGACTGTCTAACCTTAGTCTAACGATCATAACGCCCTTCGTCTGACTCTAACTTAATGACACAACACAGTGGCATACCTTCAGTGGCATTTTCGTAATTCTTCATTTTTCTCGGTCTTTATTAGCCCTAGCCCATATATTTATCTGAAAATATCATTGGGCCTATAAGGTGCCATTCTGGACCCTCTGTATGATCCCCTATCTTCATGGGCTCAATTCCCGAGAAATTCCCCCAAAACCTATTTATCGGGTCTTTTGATCCACTATAAATTCTGTAGTAAATTCTACAGAACTCCTTTTTGAGCTCTGTCAGTTTCAGAAATTCTTATATTAATTATAGGAATTTATTGCCACATTTCATCTAATTCTGAGGTCTAGAGCATACTGTATTAATTTTCCTTTTCTTTGGAAATTAATATAAATCTTTCATGACCTCTTATCAGAACTTTGTGTTGCATCACACTGATCAACATAATTTTCTCTATTTACTGAGACCTCTGCTCAACAGGGTCTGGTAGCATCCCTTTTTCAGGCTATATACTGGGCTTCTAAGCCTAAAAATTGGGATATGACATTTCTCCTCCCCTTAAATAAATTTCGTCCTCGAAATTTCAGGGCTAAATCTCTATTCATCCTTCGATGAAGAGTTCCTATGAGGAGAATGTCTCTTTCTTTCATATTAAACTTTCTCATATACTCCTATATTCTGGAGTTTTTGTTGACTACTCATCATGATTCTTAGTGCAGTCCCTTATTACTCATCTGAGTATCTAGCGGAATTCTCTAAACATCCGCAAAACTTCATCTCTCATTCTCATATCATCATATGCTTTTATCATCTTTACTAACTCATCATAATACAGATAGAGGACTTATATCATTATTCTTTCTTTTGTTGCTCTACTGCTAAACAGGAGCACATAATAGCATATAGGAGCATATAGGAGCACATACTCTAACATGCATAATGCCCGGCTAGCATGCTGCAGGACTACATACCTGCTCATGAATGCAAAGCTCTAACAGCGGAGCTCAAGCATTCCTTCTCTTAATATGCACAGCTCTAACACTCGGAGCTTGCACAACTCTATCACATAGAGCTTGCATTGCTCTAACATTCGGAGCTTTAGCATATTTTACAAATATAACATAACATAGCATAACATAATGCCTGGCATTTCATGCAAGGAGTGAAAGCTCTTAAAGCTCTCATTTGCTCTTTCACACGTATCTTAATATTCAAACATCTTTTCTCTTTCAAAATCAAAGTCTCTCAATCTGTTTATAGGGCTAGCTATAAAGCCACTTCATGTTATACTTCTTAACACATACTTTTCATATCTTTCATGGCATATCTCATCACGTATCTTTTATGTCATATCACGGCATATCCGGCCAAATCTGGCTATATCATAGTCATCTTTCAAATCCATTTTATTTGGACTTGACATAAGGGTTCTAGTCTCTTTCTGTTCACAACCCTTTCAACTTTTCATAACTCTTTCTATAATTCTGTGTACATATGTGCCAACCTCTTGTGGCATTCATACCTCTTCCATTACTTCCCAGGGGGTCACCCATCATTGGGCTACTCTTACCTGAGCACGCTTAACTGAAATGTGTCGATATAAATCTGAAGCACAGATGCTCACAGGCTCTAACCCTGGTACTCTACTATCTTAGACCCAGCTTATGTTATCTCTCTTGGGTCTATATGTTCTTCTTATCTCTTTACCTGGAGGATTTATCTATCTTTTATTCTTATAGTAAGGATCTCTTTATTTGACCCTTTCTCATATCTTATGAGATTTGCTCATAACTCCTTGGTACTCAGGATTAATAACTTTAACTTTGATCACTCAGTTCCTGTACGTGTAAGGAGATTTTGAGTTCAGTCCCTGATAGTAATAAGGCTATCTAACATCATGGGTACTCTCTCTGTTAGGAGCTAACCAACTTGTGAAGCTTCTGTACCTTAACTTTTCCTTGGTATTCGTCCTTCCAAAGACATACGGTACTTATGGCTCAATACTTTTCTCTCTCTAGGCCAGGTCTACTGCTACCCTCGGGATCTACTGTGATCAACCGTAAGCCTCTTCAGGATCTAACTGTGACCCTGGAATTCTACTTTCTGGGAGCCATACTAGGATCTAACTGCAATCCTCCAGAATCTACTGCGATTCTGTTGTACTGTATTCTCATCTTTGGAAGACTTAAACCAACGGACAAAGTTACATGGTTAATCACTTTCACATAGTTGTTAACTCAACAGATAATTCCCCTAAAATTATCACATAAGCCAATATTATCTATCAGGTCTTTACTCATTTCCTCTATCACTTAGGAACTTCTCATATAATTCTCATCTTTCATAGCTTTACTATATCCTTTACTGCAGAGAGCTACACAGGCTCTACCATGCACATATCTATCATCATCTATTCGTCTCATCAGAGGGACCTTACTCTATCTAAGCTATACTGTCCCATCTCTTGGCTTTATTTCAAAAGCAATCATTTTCTATCGCAAGAGCAATCTAGCTCTGTTGCAACAATACTAACTTATGTCTTTACTGCTCTTTCTTAGAGCTATACCATCTTTCATAAATACTTCTCATTTCATTTCATTTTCATCACTCATATATCTTACCCTTGAAGGGATATATCCTGAGTGTCGTAATCATCTATCTGTAGATTCACTATTAATCATCATCTTAATCTTATTGCCTATCATTGTCTGATCATATTGTCCAGATCCCAAACATTCATTTAGGAATCGAAAATAACTATTTATTTGACTTGGGCTGCCACATTACCCTCTTACTAGGGTATAGACTCAACCCTTCATTACCCTTTCTTACATAGGGAACATGAGAGTCACTTTATCTTTAAAAATGTGGCTAGCTTTCTCTTTATCAATCTTAGTCTACTCTAAACTAGACTGTGGTTCCTCTATCTTGGGAACATCAGTGGCCCATCTCGTCTCTTTAGGCTATGTGCTAGGATTATCCCTAGGCAAGTCTCATTCTTTTGTTCAGGAAACACTAGCTGAACAAATTCTTTCATAATGTAGATCTACTCACATAGAGGATCTACTTCTGAACATCGTCTAACCTTTCATATCTCCTTACTTTATACTATCTGGCTTGATTATGCTTTGTACCAATCCTCTAGTTGATTAACTTCAACCAGGTTGGTACTTTCATTATCATTGTTACTGTAACGTCTGACAGTTTCCCTTGACCTGGGACTGGTCAGCTTCTATCTCTCTTCATAGGGAAAAACTGCTCCCTAGACGTTATCCTGCTTAGTCTAGCCATATCGTGCTAAGAAACACGAGACCTCGGCGGTAACGGCTGACTAAGACTAGCCACTTCTTTGAAGATTACCCCATACCACTGTAAGTTATGGGGCACCATTCTATCTAGGTGTCACTATCTCTTGTTCAAATCATTCTCTAGATAGTGAACACCATCCCCATATCTTCTACTAGGGAGGAAACCTCTGTAGTCCACATCCCTAACTTATTTTAAGGGGTTAGTCTATCTACTCCAGAGCATCACTTAGCCAGAACCTTCTGTTCTGTGCCAGAATCTTATGCTCTGATACCAAATTTAACATCCTCACTTTTCAAATATAACATCCTCACTTTTCATACATCTTAGGGACCAAACAGTAGCATCTAGAACCACTTCTAAGGCTGTTGAAATCAAATTACTCAATCTGGAATTTTACTCTAGCGAGTACTGTTCACTGCACGAATTCCAGAGAAGTGACCTGACTTCAAAAAATCATAACTAATTCTATAAAAATCGGAATAGAGTGGTTCAAATTGCTACATGAATCTAACATAATACTAGTTCAGGGAAAAATGACTCGTTGACCACGCCTTGACCAGGTCAACATCAGTAAACGTCCGTAATTCACTGTTCATCCAGCGTCCTGTCCCTGATTCCAGCATTCTGGTCCCAACTTTGAAAAATCATATCTTTATGTGTAGACATCCAAATGATACGTTCTATATATCAAATCGAAGCTTGGCATGTCTACTATTTACTGGTAAAATACCATACATTTATTAAATCATTTACTATTTATAATTACAGCTCAAATGTCACTGCTTCCATCACGAGTTACTGTTCATAGTGATAATTTCCAGCAATTATACATACATGAATCACATATCAATCATGCTAAGTAATTAATATCTCTTCATGCATCTTTATCTCCTCCATCTTGAGAAGACCTGCTGTAATTGGATTGATATGGAAGGGTGAGATTTCTGGGGAAATCTCAGTAGCAAACAGCACTAAACAATGTATGCATTAATGTGAATACTTGTGCTTGCTTGTGAAAGTGTTAGCATTATGTCATGTGCATGCTTCCATGTTACATATGAAATACAATTGGCCAAAGTAATCATAGGAACAGAGCTTCATACATAGGCACATATTCAACACAATTCAACAAAGCCATAGCACATCAAGCATAACATTCAATGCATACAAGTTTAGGATTAGTTTACTACCTGACATGTAGCTTTTCCTTCTAGCTCTTAGCCTTTGCCCTAAGGTTCATTCTTTCCATAGGTTAGAGCCTATACATAGCATAATAATATCTTCATTATTATTCTATCAGCATAGCTCTATTTAACTCATACATAGCTCAAGGGTAATATCCTTAATCTGACATTCCCCTGGCTTTCTCTCTACCTTTAGCTACCATTATTAATAGAGATATTTCTCTATTCTAACCACTAAGAGAAATCCTATACTTTATTAGAGAAGGGACTAAATAACTTTATTACCTCATTCCTAAGCTTTGCCCAGTCCCTCAGCTCCTTAGACTGCTCCTGGCTCCACCAGAACTCCTTCCTTCCTTTCCTTTCTTTCTTTCCTTCTCTCTTTCTCTCTTTCTCTCTTCTTTCTCTTCCTTTTCTTGCTAGATCCGTGGTGTGCCTTGAAATGGGAGGGGAGTGGCCTATTTATAGGTGAGAGGAGGTGGGATGAATGGCCCAGATTGATTCACAATGAATGGCTCAGATTGCTTGCTTCCTCAAGAAGCTTTGCCTGCATCATCATGATGACATCACCCTCCTTGCTGACTCACCACTCATGACATCATCTAGGACACCTCAAGGGACACCTCAAGGGTATATGTGGCGAAATGTGGGGCCCTTGGGACACCTCACCAGCTGAGTCAGCCTTTCCAGAGAGTTCCAGAGTCTTTTCCCTGAATGGACGGCCGAGATCGTGCCACGTGTCCTCTTGCTTTTTCTCCTTTTTCTATAATCATGCCATGTGTCCTTTGCTTTTCCTCTTTTACTATAATCATCCCATGTGGCACATTGTGGGCCCCATTTATGTCCTCTCATGATTCCAGATCACTTTACCCAGTTCTATCTTGGACCGGGTCACTTTACTTTATTGAAAAAGTACTAAAACATTATTTTAATGCCTCTTGGGCCCACTTTACTCTTGGGCTACGTTTTTGGGCCTTTAAATATCAACTTGGGTTTCTAACCAAGCCCAAGTACTCTGGTGGCTCGGTTCCCAAGGAAAATCCTTAGTAAATTACCATAATGCCCTTACTACCTCTTTAGTACTTATAGGGGCACTATTGTCTTTCCATACCTTACCAGAGTATCTCTTGACCCTAGTCAACTATCCAAATACCCTTTCTTGACTGTCTAACCTTAGTCTAACGATCATAACGCCCTTCGTCTGACTCTAACTTAATGACACAACACAGTGGCATACCTTCAGTGGCATTTTCGTAATTCTTCATTTTTCTCGGTCTTTATTAGCCCTAGCCCATATATTTATCTGAAAATATCATTGGGCCTATAAGGTGCCATTCTGGACCCTCTGTATGATCCCCTATCTTCATGGGCTCAATTCCCGAGAAATTCCCCCAAAACCTATTTATCGGGTCTTTTGATCCACTATAAATTCTGTAGTAAATTCTACAGAACTCCTTTTTGAGCTCTGTCAGTTTCAGAAATTCTTATATTAATTATAGGAATTTATTGCCACATTTCATCTAATTCTGAGGTCTAGAGCATACTGTATTAATTTTCCTTTTCTTTGGAAATTAATATAAATCTTTCATGACCTCTTATCAGAACTTTGTGTTGCATCACACTGATCAACATAATTTTCTCTATTTACTGAGACCTCTGCTCAACAAGGTCTGGTAGCATCCCTTTTTCAGGCTATATACTGGGCTTCTAAGCCTAAAAATTGGGATATGACAGTGAACAAGACCTCAGTTTTTTGCTCTGCCATTGTAAGTCTAGATTTCCTGTGTGGACCATCCCTGGAATCTATACATTAAACAGAAAAAAAGAAAACATTAGATATTTCTGTGTGGACCTTAATTCACGTACATCTATATAAAAGAGAAAAACATTTTAAAAAAATGTGTCCTTTCTCCTACTCTAAAAGTAGGAGTTATATAACTAATTTAGAGAGATTAAAAAAATTAGTAAAATTAGTTATTTGTAAAAGATGTCTACTAATTTTTCTAAAGTAAGACTTTTAATCAATTTGCTTTGGGAACAACTCTCTTGATGAAAAACTTCCTTAATATGAGCAATCAATAGGGAGAGTTTATACCAATACGAGTTAGCACAGATGGTAAGGAATAGTCTCATAGCCTACAAGGACAAGAGTTTGATTTCCACAGCTGTTGTGAGGGTTCATTT
Organism: Leucaena leucocephala; assembly: GCA_037074615.1. Lineage (NCBI taxonomy): Eukaryota > Viridiplantae > Streptophyta > Magnoliopsida > Fabales > Fabaceae > Leucaena > Leucaena leucocephala. The sequence continues at coordinate 15,875,647 of CM073515.1, read as the reverse complement.
GATAGGCGATCATATAAATCCCCTATAAGCGCTCTCTAAATCCATGACCTTGGTAGTGGATAGGTACCAAACTTATCTAAACTTTATTTATACAAAAAGCAAATAGGGAGAGTTTGTAAAAGTAATTATCAATTTAGGATACAAAGTGAATCGAGGTTTTACATTTAAAATTAAAATAAAGAAGGAAGGGAACTTGTATCCAAATTTAAAGTTTTATTGGGAACATAATATAAAGCATCCTTACTTTTACCTCTCAGGTACTCTTCAGTGTTAATTTTCTAGATTTGGCAGTTTAATTTTAAAAAATCATAATTAATTCTAAAAAAATTATATAGAGGTGATCCAAGTTTATACTTAAAGCTATTTCAATGTTCTTTCAGAAAAAATATAATACTAGATTTTTACTGTAATAATAAAAATAGTTAATTGGTTAAAAATTACTATTTATATGGTCATTTCTAAAACTTTCAGATTACGTTCCTCAATTTTAGAAATTCATATATCTTAGCACACACATCCAATTAAGCCAAACAACCCATGCTTTTAAAGCTTGGGATATGTACTATATGATCACCAACTTTTGTGGTCAGATTGAATAATTTGTTAGGCCAAAATGGAGCCAAAACAAAATTACTCTAGGACCTACAAATTTGCCTTTTTAACTTCTTTCTTTAATTCTCTTTAATTATTGTAGTAGGCTTGAACTATTATCATCGCTTCTCACACATTCATATACTCATAGAAACATGCCATAATTTTTCTATACAATTTTCTTACATTAAATGCCACATTACATAACATTTACATAAATGGAAGAGTCAAACATTTCATGCTAAAAACATGTTATTCTCTACTTTTCCTCTTTCTTTCATTTTGTTCTTCTTCACGCATGCATTTTTCACATTGTTTGACCTATATTGGTTGGTTAAGGGAGGGGTATGATTTGGGGAAATATCAGCAGCAAACATTACCAATTAATGCATGCAAGATGGATGCAAGTGTATGACTCATGCTTCGCTTAACTTTCTCATACTTCTAATGACAAGTTATCATGCTCAGTGCTTCATATTATCGTGCATGGCCATGGAAACTCATAGGGGAAGAGCATATCACATTCATACATGTCACATATCATCATCTCATAATATAAAACACATCAACACACAAGCATATACATCAAGCACACAAGAAGGGTAACTTCACTACCTTATAGCTTTATCCTTTTCTTCTTGCTCCCTTTGCCTTCAACCAACCAATGGTTGCTGATCAACCTTTTTAACTCATCCTCTTTAACATCTCATTGCCTAAACACAATTTCATTGTGCATACAACTCATTAGAGCCATTATTTTAACAATGTAAACTAACTTTTTTAAAACCCTTAACTTTAACTCTTGGGGTAGGTGTTCTAGCTTTGTAGCAATTGTTTCCTTAAGAATATCCTACACAATTTTTCACAAGGAATCTAAATATGAACTTGGATTTATGAAATTCATACTCATCATATCCAAACTAGACAGTGGCCGAGAGGTGCTCTTCTTGGTGCCAAAATTTCACTTTTGATTTCAATGTTTTTCCACCTACACTTTCTCAACTAGTTTGACATAATTTTTCATATAGAATCTATTGGAAGCCTTAGAATCATCAAAATCATATCCTAGGAACAAGAACACAGCATAGCCATAGCACTCCTCTAGGTAACCAAATCATGGAATTCAATCTATGACAAGCTACTTGAATAAAGTCTATTACAACTTATTTTACCTATCTTTAACATCAAAGTCTTCCTTTCCTTACTCAACCAAATTTCAGCCAACATGCATGGGAGGACAATAAAATGATTTCTAAATATTTAAACGAATAATTAATCCTCCGAACTACAAAATTAAGAACTTATAGAAGATCTTACTTTGAATAATTGATCAATTAGAACTTGGATTGCATGATCTAGCTTAAGGGTTTCCCCATAGTTGCCAATGCTTGGCCGGCCACTCCAAGGGGGTATTTATAGACAATTTTAAGATTAGATAGATGGCCAAGATTACATCAACTTAATGGATAACCAAGATTTAACCACCTAGCTTTCTTACATCATCTTCTCCTTCTCTTGCATCATCCACATGCCATCATCATAGCTAGGTGGCGACATCTTAAGGAAGAACAAATGTTCTTAAAAAATCTTGTATCGGCTGGGTTAGATTTTCTAAAAATCAAATTATTTCCTTAATCTAATTTTTATAAGGTTTCATAATTTATCTTCTAACATTAGATTTAGTATTTGTGTTCTTCCTAACTTTAACATTATTAGAATTGTAAGGATTGACTATTACAAATGACCAAAATGCCCTTTATTTACTTTTATAACATTAGGGGTATTTTCTCCTTTTTTTTCATTTTATCAGGGTATTCCTTAGCCCTTCCTCTATTCTTATAACCCTCTTTAACTTCCTGTCCAGGGTTATATCCTTTATTAGTTGTATGATCTAACATTATCCGAGAATTGTAACTTTAATTCTTTATAAATTCATATCAATTTATCAGGGTCTCAAATCAAAATTCTGACGCCCGTCAAAAGACTCTGAATAATCCCCTCTATCTTATACTAAATTCTAGTTTCTAGGTATATTTCCATATTTACATTTGTATCCTTAACTTTTCAAGAATGACACCCATGTCCCTTAATTCTTTAGAAATTACATTTATGTTCTCTTAACTTATCACTACAATAACTTTAATCCATGAAACCTTTATAGTTTAAACTTTTGTCCCTTTGAACTTTCTTACTTAGGCTTTAAAGGACTTTCTTTCCTTATTGTTTATTCCTTCCTTTACAATTCCTTCCTCTATCTTTCTGAGCCCTTGAGACTCTCATGGAGTCCCTATCTATTTACATATTTGCTCTAGTAACTTTTTCTGTTTGTAGTTTAGTCCCTAAACTTATTCTATTTGCAGTTTAGTCCATAAAAATCGTCTGTATGTTTATGGGACTTCTGCTCAAAGGGTCCTAGTAGCCTATCCATTTTAGGCTATGTTATGGTCTTCTGAGTCTAAAAATTGAGATGTGACAATTCTCCCCCTCTTATAAAAAAATTTCATCTTTGAAATTTTAGGGTTAAACCTCTACTCATACCCTTACCAAGATTTTATCTGCGGATAATGTCCCTTAGTTTTCTTAACTGTTTTTATCTCTTGCTAAACCTTGGCATTTTTGCCATATTTTTTAGCATTTTTACATTTTTACATAACTTCCTAGGGTTCATCCTTAGGCTACTTTTGCTTGAGCAATCTTAGTTGAAAGTGCTGATAGAAATTTGAAGCACTAGTGCTAACAGGCTCAGACCTTAGTACTTTAATATCTTATACTCTTCTCATACTTTCTCTTTTGGGTTTTTTACATTATCATATTTAGCGCTATCTATGGGAAACTACCCATCAATACTCAGTCTATCTTTATGTCACACGGGGTTTTTCTTGTATCGGGGTTAGCGTGAATACCTCTTATTTTGGACTTATGGCTCTAATTCTTCTAACTCTATCTTTTCTTTGTTAATTGGAAGAGAATTGGGCTTATCCTAATCAATGATAATGTTATCTAGAAGAAAGTCATGGATATTATCTCTGTATTAGTTAACCAACTTAAGAGGTTTCTTCTTATTGTCCCTAGTCATCATCTTCCTAAAGATATATTGTACTTATTCTGGTGGCTCATTAACTTTCCTTAGGCTATGTTTACTGTGTAACATCCTTATTTTTATACATATCAGGGATCGAAAGATAGCATATGGAACTAATTATAGAGTTATTGAAGACTATAAATTATTTTTCATTTTTTACTTCTCTCGAGTACTATTTATTGGTAATTTACAGATTTATCGGTTAACTTTGAAAAATAATAACTAATTAAAAAAATTAAAATAATGTGGTAAAATTAAATTAAAACTTAGGCCAAAAAAATAAAAACTTTGCTATTTAGCTCTTGGGTACTTTTCGTTGTTCATTTTCAAGATTTTGTAATCCAACTTTAAAAGTCATAATTAATACTACAAAAGTTGTATGAAGTTCATCCAAATTTCTACTTGAATCTCTTTCAATTTTCTTTAAGGGAAAAATATAAAACTAGAGCTTTACTAGACCAATAAATATAGTTAATTCATGAAAAATTATAGATCATATGGTCATTTCTAGAATTTTTAGATTCTAAGTCTCAAATTTGAAAATTCATATCTCTTAGCTCACACATCCAATTAAGGCAAAATACCCATGCTTTTAAACATTAGGATGTGTACTACATTCTTACTAAATTTCTTGGTCAGATTCAACTATTGCTAGGTCAAACTGGAGCAAAAAAAAACTACTCTAGGACCTACGAATTTATCTTTCTAACTTTATTTAATTCTCTTTAATTATTCTAGCATGCTTGACTTTATCATGATTTCTCACACATTCATATACTTATAGAAACATGCCATATTGTCATATACAATTTCAATATATTAAATGGCATATCACATAACATTTACATAAATGGAAGAGTTAAACATTTCATGATAGAACATGTGATTCTCTACTTTTCCTCTTCCATTCATTTGGCTCTTCTTCATGCATACATTTTTTGTATTGCTTAACAACCTCTCAAGTTGAGTGGCTTATGTGGAAAGAGTAGGAAGTAGAGAAAATAGAAATACACTAGCTTGACTTAGTTAAATCCCTTAGACATTAGAGTTTATATTAGGATTAAAGTTAGGATAGAAAGTTAAGAATGAAACCTGAGATAGGATAGTAATAGGTAAGTACCTTAGAGAACTAAGGAAGAAACCCAGAATGACAGACAATCTCAGTGAGTAGGACAGTCAATTATAAAATGAGGTTTAGGGATACTCAGGTATTTTTATAGGCTTATGAATATAGTACTCAGGGCCATTTCTTATGTTAGCGTTATAACAAGTACTAAGAGAGTGGTATTGTTATAACTCTATCCAAAAAATGGTATATAGAAAGAACATCAAAAAACAATAAATAGATTGCTTTTAGATCACTCTTCAAATAAGAGTTGAATATGAAACGGATGGATCTCAAATAGAGCTAGATTCAGATGAGTTCATATTACTCTTCAGATAAGAGTTAGATCTGATACATATTGCTCTTCATATAAGTGCATAACTTAGATACAGATTGCTTGCAGTTAGAGCACATATTTATATGATAAGTTATGTTATGGCCATAACAATATAAAGCAATGACAGGTGGTTAGACCATGATTGTACACGGTAATGGCCCATAGTAAGCCATAATAGAGTAAGAAAGATGAGAAGGAACTCTTGAATAAGAGAGAGAATAAGTAAAGTTTTGATAAATAATAAAGGAAACTGGATACAATTTTGAAAACAATTTTATGGGCTTGAGTTATCAACATAAAGGGAGTAGCTAACCCTGTAAGGTATTGATTAGCTCATCCAGAGCAAGTATTTATAATAGTCATTCCCAGATAGTCTTTATTATATATAGACTAAACTTATTTTTCTCTTAAATGAAGACAGAGTCCAAGTTCAACTCTAAGTGTTGATATTCAAAGTTTTAAAGAAGTATGCCTGAGGAATAGAGAAGAGAACCCTATATGTCTTAAGAAAAGATAAGTATGAGTAGAGAAATCCTCCAGATAAGGATAAAGATTAAAAGGCCAGAGAGACCCAGAGAAGAGGGTCAAAGGCAGAGTAAAATTAGAGCATCAAGTTATGAGAAAAAGTATACTAAAGCTCAGAGCCATATGAAGTGTAACCTAGCATTAACCCAGCATCACGCTTAACTGAAATATGCTAAGGTTAGAGAAGTCTAAAGATGGGTGACCCATTAGGAAGTAGAATGTTGAGTCATAAAGTTAGAAAGAGTTATAGTATACTAAAAAAGAAATAATAGCTTTAATAGAGAATTGCATAAGTGCTCTAAGGGACTTTATTATTCCTTGTATTAGTTCCAAAAAGTAGAACTATATGAGAAGAAAAGTATGAAAAGAAAGAGATAGATAGATAGAAAAATATTTCAAGTAGCTAATAGAAACCCTATCATATAGTAAAGTTTAAGAGGGCAATATGAAAGAAATGGGCACTACTTATAAGCCTAATATAGTGAGTTATCTATAAGTATGGGCAGATAGATACTCTAAGCCTTAGTCATAAAGTAGAAAAGGATATAAAGAGGAAATATATCTAAGATAGTTTAACTAAGGTACTAAGTAAATTTCGAATACGAAATTTATTTTTAAGTGGGTAGAAATTTAACATCTTAAATTTTCTTTATCTGTATAAGTCTAATAGAGGAAAGAGGTTATAAAGGGATTGTGATGGTAAATAGAAGAAAAAAATGATTAAGATAAGTTTTAAGCCAAAGAAAGAGAGAAGGTATAAAGTTGTAAAGAAAAAATGACTAAATTGCAATCAATGAGAGTTTCAAGGACATAAGGGACATTTTGGAAAAGAAAGGGACTAAAGTGAAACTTCTAAAAGTTTTATGGTGTAAAATGGAAGTAGACATAGGCTTTGGGAATTAATTGTAATCGTAAAAAGTTGAGGGCTTAAAGTGCAATTTTCAAAAGTTTAGGGCCAAAATGGTATTTATAGAAATTGAGCCAGAAAAGGCCAAAAGCTGCCTAGAAGCATTTCAGTCTCATATTTTATCATAAAATAGAGAAAGTTATTCTGATCAGTTTAATGCAATACAGAATTTTGATTTGAGGATCAGATAAATTAATATTAATTTCTAAAGTCTGGAGATTAGTACAATATCTTCTGAACCTTATAATCAGATAAATCTTGGCTGTAAATTCTTATAAATAATATAAGAATTTATGAAACTGATAGAAGTTAAAAAAGAGCCATGTAGAATTAATTATGAAATTTAAGGTGAAATCGGATAGCGATAAAGGGTTAAAGGAAATGTAGAAAATTTTAATAAGAACTTCTGAGTCTCAGCAAATTATGAAACCTTGAAAAAAATTCATTTTATATTAGAATAAATTTCTAAAAATATTAGAACTATTAAAAGAGGCATTTAGTGTAACATCCCAATTTTTGTTTTAAGATTTAAGTAGTATTAGAAGGAATTAATTTCTAATAGATAAAATTTTTATTTACTTATCTAAGTTAAAAGGGTTTATCTAAATTATAAAATAAATATTGTCTCTTTTAATAGTTGATAAAAAAGAAGAAGAACAAGAAGAAGAAGAAGAAGAAGAAGAAAAAGAAAGAAAAAGCAATATGTAACTTATGTCAGAAAAAATTAAAAAAAGATAAGAAGAAGAACAGGAAAGAATAAGCAAACTGTAACTTATCTTAAAATAAATTAACAAAAGGTTGTAGGTAGCATGTGAGTTACCACCCACTATTATAAGCCAATACATGACCCTCAATTACGCATGCACAGGTGACCTTCATTTTCATTTCATCTCCAACGCCTTTTCTTTTTAAGTGCGAAGCACACTTTCGTAGAGAGAGAAATAGTGAGAGTGAAAGAGTGAGAAAGGAAGTTTTGCTTGATTTCTCTAATTTATTTGGGTAAGTTATCTTGCTCCTACTTTTAAATGTCTCTTTTATTTTTTATTAGTTTTTGATTGAGGGAGAATTTAGGGTTGTTGGTTTTCAAATTTTTGAGCATTCTTGTTGATGATTTAGTTTCTAATGGAGCCAATGAGGTTAGTATAAGAGTTGTATGGTGGATTTAAGAAAATTGGAGTTAGGGTTTAAATGTTAGAAAATAGATATGATTTAATATGAAAATTTTGTTGATTAAATTTGAGTTTAATGATTTGGTTATTTTTATTGGAGGTATAATTGATATTTAATTGGTTTATATTGTGACTATAGCTTGTAAATTGAAACTGGATAATTTTTTAGAATCCTAAACTGGAAAAATTGGGGATTTTGATCAAATTAAATAATTATGGGTTAATTGATGGTACAAATGAGTTTTTAAAATTTAGAAATGATGTGATTAAATATTGAAATGAAGGTTTGGATTTGTGATTAATATTTAGAAATTAGAGGTAAAAATTGGTAACTTTAAATTTATGTAGTTAAATTAATTATTTATTTAGTAATTTAATCGGTGATGAAACTCAAGGTTTAGTATATTGAGTGTTAATTATAAGTTAAAGGATTTGAGAATTTTGTATAATTGGAGGATTTAGTGATTGATTTAAATATATTAAAGTTAGAGTTTGATTGGAAATTAGGAATTATACTTTTTGAGGTTGATTATGAAATGTGAGCATTGGAAATTCTAGGTGAAGCTTTAAAGGTTGTAAATTTGGGATTTTTAGATTGCTTGAGGAGTTTGATGTTAAATGAGAAGTTATATGAGTAGAATAAAGTTGAGATAATATAGGATTATCATTGGAATGATAATTTGGTAAATAGATATGTGATTGTGATAGAGAAATTAAGTTATGATATTGTATTAATAATTTTTAAATAAAATAAAGTTGGAAGAGAAATATGAGTATTTATTTAAAAGTATATGTTATGTCAAATTAATAACTTATTGATGCACATTTATACAAATGTTGTAGATTAACTAGTGAATTGTGAACTAAGCACATGACTCCTCATTTATGGTACTTTTATTAGCTTTGGCGAGAAGTAACTACTTTCCACTGATTGTACGTGCTAATATGATGTTTGTGAGTGATTTGATATATATATCTACTAATTATGATGAGATTAGATTGAGAAAATTTGATTGGTGATTTTATTAAAAAGTGTCTTGTGGGACTTAAAGTAATTTGGAAAGTTTAAATGGAGATTAAAAAATTGTTATATCTTGAGATTGGAATTTAAAGAGTTATTATTTTGAGAAAATCTCTATTGCGATATTTATTGAAGTTATTGATTATCGAGCTATTGATATTTTGATTAGTAGGATTATCTTGAGAATTTTGTATATGGTGATTGGAATTGGTGATGTTGAAGTTGTCTTTCTACCACGTGGTATAGCCTTTATTGGAGCTCGATGGTTGGCTTTTGTCACCCAGTTTACTTAGGGACTTGCCCCACCAATTTACCTAGGGGCTACGACACCCCCCAGTTATTGAAGGGCAATGAACCCATGGTCCAGGCTTGTACTATGTGGATTTTGGCCAATCCATAACACTCGACTGGTTAGCTTTTTTAAGTAGTTAGTCATATGGTAGTTATCACTAGCCTATAGGTTCGATTGGAAAGTATAAGGCGATTCGGTTGGTTTGATAGGAGGAACTAGGGTTGTATTTTCATTTGATCATATTATGATAATGTATTATCTTTTATCTCATTTATTTTATTAACTGTCCCACTTGACACCTCACGAGCACATGTTAGTATGCATGATGAGTAGGATTGTTAGTTACTGAGACGTTTATCTCACCCCATGGTTATTAACATTTTTCAGGTGATAGTTTTGTGCTAGGACATCAGGGAAGGCTTCAGAGGCTTGATTGGTGCCATATCAATTTCATCCTCTTGATTTATGTGTGAAATAGTTATATATTGCCACAGTAGGGCTCATTTTGTATACTTTGATATAATGAGATACTCTATTTAGATTTAATGTTGAGAATGTGTGCTAGTAGTGGGCTTGAGGCTATAGAATATTGCTTGTGATTTGTTGATTGTGAATTCATTTTTAGAATGGGTAATATTGATAATTTATTTATAAATGAGTATTATAAATAATCTTGGTAGTGAAGGGGCTTATGTGATGTTATTCCTGGGTTTGATATTTAAAGGCCCATTTGAGATGGTTGTGGGAATAACTGTGATATTGGTATTAATTGGGGGCTTCAACTCGAAACATTTCTAATATGGTTTTATATGTGAATGTTGTATGAAGCTCTTATATCCATGATAGTATCCTTATATGAGTTTTCCTCTTTTTTATCATGGATAATGATTCACACAGATTATTGTCGTTCGGCTCATCAAAATAAAATAATTGTACCCTATTAATGCAGTATAAGGCATAACCCTATCATTCTTATGAAGGAGCCCTTTTTATTGGAACCCTAGCAGATCAGTGGTAAAATTATTGAAAACCTGAGTGAAAGTAAAATGGGTTTTGGGTTTGATTGATTTTTGATGCAATAAAATAAGGGTACAGTAAAGTAAATGTATTTATATTTTTGATTAATATGGAAAATGATTAGATTGTGAGAGAAATATGTTGAGAAAGACTCTTGATGATGGAAACCTGTCTATCCTTGCTCTTAATATGATATGGGGATTTTAAAATCACTAAGTCTTAAACAAAACCTCAATCGATCGATTGAGTCAAGAACATTAAAATTTCCTTAAACTCCTTTGATCAAAGCTAGTTCAAAGACCACTGATGCGCTGTTTAAAAACCACTTAGCGTGTAATTAAATCAGATGATCTAAATGCCCTCAAATGATCATCGATTGATAACAATAGATTTCTAGCAATTGAATCAGTCAGCAACAGTCGTTGATAAATGCTCAATTATCCAGAAATCAAAACTGAAATATTCATATTAAAATTAACATTCAAATTATCCAAATTCAATTACAAAACCTAATCTTAGAATAATCAATCGATATTTAATCCCTACTCATACAATGAAAACCCTAGATCTAGGAGTTCCAAAACATGAAAAATGTGAGATCAAAATAGAAAACTCCCCAGTATAGTGCAATCCATGAGCTCAAGATATGCGATCTATCACAAAGAGACTAAAGATTTAGCCTCTCATGACTGCTGTGATATAATCATTGCTCAGATATGATGCCATGAAAAAAAGTAGAAAAAATGGTGATAGTGAGATGAATGATGGATGATATGTGGGCAGGTTATGGAGAGAGTGTGGAGAGAATATTTAAGAACTGCTTCTTAGCTGTATCAAGTAAAAACCAGCCTCCACTTGTGTCTGCGACTTCCCTCTCCTTTTAAAGCTAGAATAACCTAATAAAAAATGCACAGCTTCACTAATTCTCTTCTTTGGTCGTGACCAGATCTTATTTATTGTCACAACCTGTGAATTCAGGAAAACTTCCCATAAGACGTGAGGTTGTGACCTGTGGACACTTTGGTCGCGACTAAATAGTATAGAAGCTACCTTCCTTGATTTGATTCTCTTTGTCTTGTGATTTCTTTTATGCTCACATTAGTCTTTAGTTCTCCTCCAAAATACCTATAATTCAGAATCAAAACTCACTATAAAAGTCCAACCAGTTACTAAGGAACGACATATATGTAGTTTAGAGGAGCTAATTTACCATTTTACCCTTAAATTAGCATATTGCCAAGCACAATCATGTATTACCACAAAAGCACAATTATGGCATAAAATGAATGGTAAAGTTGTCACAAAACCCTTTAAAATGTCACAGAAACCATACACAATTTGTGTCTTTTCAATTCCCCCACACTTGAACCTTGTACTCCTAGACAAAGAGATGAAATACACCTAGGCTAATGCTATTAAATCCGAGGTAACAACATAATCCACAGTGACTCCTTAAAACAATTACTGCACCATCTTAATTGACAATATGAGCAAAGCCAAGTAATCAACTACTAAATGAAATCAACCTTAACTATATGAGCGCAATAGATTCTCTCTAAGGATGTAAGTGTTTAGCTCTCTATATCCTCTCATTGTTATGTTTCTTTCACTCAGATTCACATTGGAAAAGATCCTACCATATGCTTGTAATGGCTCTAAATCTCATCAACTATACACCACTTGTGCAAAGAATCAAGAGGTCTTTTAAGGGTGCAATAATGGAGATAGGCCACGTGTAAGGAATTGGAAGACACGCAGCGGAAATTAATTTAAAATTTTTTCCATTCCTTGCCAGGATCTATCGTATGTGTTTAAGTCAAGTGAAAAGAAGCATTACCCTCAGTGTTCCTCAGCGACTTTCACAGCTTCTGGTCACGACATTCATGGCTTCTCTCCGCGGTCGTGCTCCCTTTCCGATCGCAAGAAGTCGATGACTCAGGTCGGCTTCCTCTACTGGTATCCACACGAACAACATTCCAACCACGAACGACGTGCTAGCGTCTCTTGTCCCTCCAGGGCTTTCTCAAGAATTCGTCCTCTCCATCTCTATTTTGGCAGTTTCTTATCTACAAACCTTTTACAGATTCCCCTTCAGCCTTTTTGTGTACTATGTGTGTCACAAAAACGCAGCTCCTAAAATCAGATATATAGGATGCTATGCGTTTTTCTCTCTACCGAATTAGATTTTGGAGTTAATTTTATGTTAATTCTGAAATTAATACAATATCATATATTGTATAATTTTATAAGAAACTAATTAGATAAATAATATTAAATCCGTCCCACAGATTTAATTACCTATTTATTTAACTTTAAATAAAGATGAGACTGAACTATATTTGATTTATTCTCATAAATCAAATTTGAGATATCATATCAATTTGAATTTCAAATTCAAACGTGATAGGGATTTAATTTATCCTTATAAATTAAATCTTATAAATATCTCTTATATGAGATATCCTATCAATTTGAATTTCAAATTCAAACGTGATAGAGATTTAATTTTTTCTTATAAATTAAATCTCATATATCTCTTATATATAATATATATACGAACTTATATATATATGAATATAAATATAAATAAATATATACATCCACCCTGGATCATTCATTGAATCTGGACATGTCTTAGATTCAATGAATCTGGATATCATAGCTCATGTTGGGCTATTTTATGTACGACCTTGTAGGCCCATATGAAGTTCGCAGTGGGCCATTTGCTATACTGGCCCACAAGTCACAAGCGGTCTCTAGCAAGACATAACGACTACCCAAATTATATGAGGATCGTTAAACCATGTAGCCTTTTATACAACCATATCATGTCCCTTTTGTCACACGATATTTTGGTCATGGTTGAGGCATGGATAACATCATCCTCCTATTCCTGACCGTTACTTTCTCGATCTCTGAGTAGTCTGACTGTAGAAATGGAACTACCTTTCCATTACAGTATGGCCATACATTTCTCAGACTCACTCAACGAGGGGCCCAGTAATATCTCTACGAATGTGAGGGACAACTTCCATCTTGACCATTCACATTCCTCCGCATGAAAAACAACTAAGCCCGAACATAGTCTTTATGATCACTCGGTCAAAAGTGACTTTTGACTAGGTCAAAGCTGAGCGTTTGTCATGTAAGAATCCATGATGATCTCAGGTCAAAGGGCATATTGACATGGTTTGTGTGTGAGAGAAGCTTATGACGTTACCCATGCAGTTCTCTCAAAGCGGGTCAGTGCAACACCTTGTACTCTTACATGTGCCTATTACTCTGATTTATATCTCTATATATCTTCAAAGTCGTATTGGTCTTATTTTATCTGTGCTCCCGCATAGATGACTGCCGTGGCTACCTGTTCGTAATGCAACATAACCGTAATATATGTTATTTTGTGAATGTTTTAGATTTGAAACATCAATTGCCCTGCAATTCAATTTGAATGTTGATTCTTGAATGCTTGGGTATGGTGAACAATATGGCTCTAGATTGTAAGTGTTGTAATTTTTTTAAATACAGCCTGCGTGTCGTGCCTTCCTATATATATACTCTCAATGTACCTTCTCTTCTCATCTCACTCCCCTCAAATGTTAAAAGAGGTTTTTATATGTAATTTCGCTTTTCTTACTAGAGAGCTCCTCTCATTGGCTTGAGGGGACTTAGGATAGGTGAGCCATATTGTATCACGTTTAATTATGCATCTTATGATTATATCAGCACATGCATATTACTTGTATGAGATACAACCTGTGAAACATGCATTCGTATAAACCATATAGTTAAATTAAGCCCTATAAATGAAATCTTAAATCATAATGCCATCAATTTATGAACACTTGTCAAAACCTCGATCGCTCAATTGTGGACTCTACCAAAGTGGGTGTTTTTGAGTTATCTTGGGGAGATAAGCAAGAGTAATGGTGCTACTCTCACATGTTTATTATTGTTTGACTTAATTGATATTAACAAAACGGTTTTGGGTCTCAACGCATTAGATGGGATTAAAAATATGCCAGATCATATGATGATAGGATCCCATGAACATCTAAGAGTTACATTTGATGTAATTAGTAAAGGTGTTACCTACCTAAATAACTTAATTTAAGCGTCCTGCCAAAGCGGACTTAAGTTTGAGCCAAATATGGATCTTAGCCCACTAACTATTGTGTTGAGGGTTGTTTATTTAGTGGGAGATTGCTAATTAAATTGCATATTTTAATTGTAGAATCATGACGACTAGTAATACTGCTACATTATCACTGTGATCTGTCCTTGATAAGGACAAACTTAATGGGACAAACTTTCTTGACTGGTTTAGGAACTTGAGAATTGTTCTCAAGCAGGAAAGAAAGGCGAATGCCCTATATCAACCCATTCCTGAGGAGCCAGCGGCCAATGCTCCTAGAGCTCAGAGAGATGCTTACATAAAGTATAAGGAAGACTCTATCGATGTAGGATGCTTGATGCTAGACACCATAGTTCCGGAGCTCCAAAGAGATCTGGAACACATGGAGGCTTATGAGATGATTGTGCATCTCAAGGAAGTGTTCCAACAAAAGGCAAGGCAAGAGAGGTGTGAGACCACTAAGGCCTTAGATTCCTGCAAGATGGCTGAATGTGCATCAGTCAGTACTCATATCTTAAAGATGAAGGGGTACATTGATCACCTTGAGAGGCTTGGATTTCCAATGAGCCAGGAGGTAGCTACAGATTTAATCTTGAACCCACTCCCAGAAAGTTATGACTAGTTTGTCATGAACTACAACATGAACAACATGAAGAAATCTATTTCTGAACTGCATGGGATGCTTAAAACTGCTGAGCCCAGTCTTAAAAAGAAGCCCAGTAGTGTTTTCATGGTTCAGAAAGGAAAGGGTATGAAAAAGAAAGGCAAAGGCAAGGGGAAGGGTCATGGCTCATCAGGTAAGACCAAAGAGTCAGGCAATCCTGAAACCAAGCCTGCACCAAAGAAGGCAAAGCCTCCTAAGGAAGGAGTCTGCTTCTTCTACAATGAACCTGGTCATTGGAAGAGGAATTGCAAACTCTACCTCGAAGATCTAAAAAAGAACAAGAAGGATAGCGGGGCTATCGCTTCAGGTATTTATGTTATAGACATTTATCTTTCTACTTCCACCTCATGGGTATTAGATACTGCGTGTGGTTCTCACATTTGTACAAATGTGCAGGGACTAAAGGACAGTAGGAAGCTAAAAAAGGGTGAGGTTGACCTACGAGTTAGAAACAGAGCAAGGGTTGCTGCGTTAGCTGTAGGCACTTATGAATTAGTTCTGCCCACTGGGCATTTGTTAGTTTTGAATAATTGCTATTATGTTCCTGCTTTAAGTAGTAACATTGTTTCACTTTCTTATTTGGATAAGGAAGGTTTCAATTGCATTGCTGGGAATAGTAGATGTTCTATTTATCGTAATGATGTTTTCTATGCTCATGGTGATTTGCATGTTGATCATTACATATTAAATTTGGAATAACCCAATCATGGAAATATCTATAACATAACTGCCAAAAGGGTCAAACCAAATGATTTGAATCCCACATACCTATGGCACTATCGTCTGGGCCACATAAATGAGAAACGCATTTCCAAACTCCATCAAGATGGATTTCTAAACTCATTTGATTTTGAATCATATGACACTTGTGAGTCTTGCTTGTTAGGAAAGCTGACAAAGTCACCTTTCACTGGGCACAGTGAGAGGGCCATTGGTTTATTGGGCCTCATACATACAGATGTGTGTGGACCGATGAACACAAATGCCAGAGGAGGTTATTCGTACTTCATAACATTCATAGATGATTTTAGCAGATATGGGTATATCTATATGATGAAACATAAATCTGGGTCTTTTGAAAAGTTCATACTATTTCAAAATGAAGTACAAAACCAGCTTGGCAAAATAATTAAAGCCCTTCGATCTGATCGGGGTGGTGAATATTTGAGCCAAGAGTTCATAGATCATCTTAGGAGTTATGGGATAGTCTCACAATTGACTCCTTCAGGGACACCACAATGGAATGACATTTATGAATGGAGGAATTGAACACTATTAGATATGGTTCGATCCATGATGAGTCGAACAGATCTTCCGCCCTCCTTTTGGGGCCATGCCCTAGAGACAGCTGCATTCACACTCAATCGTGTTCCATCTAAGGCAAGTGAAAAGACTCCGTATGAGATATGGACTGGGAAGACACCTAGTTTGTCTTTCCTCAAGATTTGGGGATGCGAGGTCTATGTTAAGCAACAAGCCTCAAACAAATTAGTGCCCAAATCCTCAAAGTGCCTTTTTGTGGGATATCCTAAGGAAACCAAGGGATATTACGTCTACAACCCTGCTGATAACAAAGTGTTTGTTGTCAGAAATGTTATCTTTCTCGAACGAGAGTTTATCTCTAAAAGAACCAGTGGGAGTAAGGTACACCTCGAAGAAGTTCGAGAGCCACAAGACACCACAAAACTACAGATGGAAAACAGAGAAGACTCACAACAAGTTGTTGAGACTCCTCAAGTCACGCAAGGTCCATGGAAATCTAATAGGACACGACTTCAGCCTCAGAGATATGGATTTTTGATTTCTGATAGTCGTGATGTGTTGCTCATTGAGCATAATGAGCCGACTACCTATCGAGAAGCTATAGTAGGACCAAACTCTGAAAAATGGCTTAATGCCATGAAGTCTGAGATCCAATCCATGTACGACAATAAGGTTTGGACCTTAGTTGACCCGCCTGAAGGTGTAAAAACTATCGGGTACAAGTGGGTTTTTAAGGAGAAAACTGACATGGATGGCAATGTAAATGTCTTCAAGGCATGACTGGTTGCAAAAGGATTTACTCAAACTTATAGTGTGGACTATGATGAGACCTTTTCCCTAGTTGCAATAGCCAAATCAATCAGAATCCTCTTTGCCATAGCAGTATATTATGACTATGAAATATGGCAGATGGACGTCAAGACAGCCTTCCTTAATGGAAAGCTCCTTGAGGTTGTGTACATGACACAACTTGAAGGGTTTGTGCATTCCGAGGACAGTGGTAAAGTGTGCAAGCTTCAAAGGTGAGTTGGAATCATCGTTTTGATGAAGTAGTCAAAGAGTTTGGATTTCTTCAAAACATCGATGAACCTTGTGTGTACAAGAAGGTTAGTGGGATCACAATTGTGTTTTTGGTCCTTTATGTCGATGACATCCTACTTATTGGAAATGACATTCCTACCTTGCAGATTGACAAGTCTTGGTTAGGAAAGTCTTTCTCAATGAAAGACTTGGGTGAAGCCACCTACATCCTAGGAATCAGCATCTATAGAGATAGATCTAAAAGACTTCTAGGACTCAGTCAGAGTACATACATAGACAAAATACTGCATAGGTTCAGTATGGACGAATCAAAGAGGGGTTTTATACCCATGTCTCATGGTATTCACCTCAGCAAAGATCTGTGTCCTAGTACATCTGATCAGCGAGGTCGCATGAGTAAAGTTCCATATGCCTCGGCCATAGGATCTATCATGTATGCCATGTTATGTACTCAACTGGATGTCTCGTTTGCCTTAAGTATGACTAACAGATATCAATAGGACCCTGGTGAGGGCTATTGGACTACTGTCAAGAATATCCTTAAGTACTTAAGAAAGACTAAGGACTTATTTTTGGTCTATGGTGGATTGGATGACAAACTCTGTGTAACTGGTTACATAAATGCGAGTTTCCAAACTGACCAGGATGACCAAAAATCACAGTCTGGGTATATATTCCTCCTCAATAATGGAGCAGTAAGCTGGAAGAGCTCTAAGCAGGGCACTATAGCAGATTCTGCAATAGAAACTGAGTATATAGCAGCATCAGATGCAGCTAAGGAAGCCGTTTGGATCAGGAAGTTCATCACAGAACTAGGAGTAATACCTACCATCTTAGATCCAATAACTTTGCTCTGTTATAATAGCGGTGCCATTGCACAAGCCAAAGAGCCTAGGTCACATCAAAGGACCATGCATATACTCAAGCGATTTCATCTTATTAGAGAAATCAACGATAGAGGTGATATAAAAATATGCAAAGTAGCAGGAGAAGATAATGTTGCTAATCCTCTAACAAAGCCGCTTGTGCAGGCAAAGCATGAGCGTCATGTTAGGTCAATGGAAATTAGTCAAATCAATGATTGTACCTAGTGCAAGTGGGAGGTTGTTGGAAATCGTGCCCTAAGGGCCAATCATTGTCTTATAAACATTATTGATTTATGAATTTATTAATTGTGTTATCATATTATTTGCATGTTTAATATGATGACCATCATTGGATAATTTATGATCTTATCCTAAATATCCCTGGTCGGTCATCTATGCGGGAGCACAGATGAAATAAGACCAGTATGACTTTGAAGATATATAGAGATATAAATCAAAGTCATAAGCACATGTAAGAGTACAAGGTGTTAGACCGACCTGCTATGAAAGAACTGCATGGGTAACGTCATAAGCTTCTCTCATATACAAATCATGTCAATATGCCCTTTGACCTGAGATCATCATGGATTCCTACATGACAAACGCTCAGCTTTGACGTAGTCAAAAGTCACTTTTGACCGAGTGATCATAAAGACTATGTTCGGGTTTATTGGTTTTTCATGCGAAGGAATGTGAATGGTCAAGATGGAATTTGTCGCTCACATTCATAGAGAGATATTACTGGGCCCCTCGATGAGTGAGTATGAGAAATGTATGGCCATACTGTAATGGAAAGGTAGTTCTATTTCTATAGTCAGACTATTCAGGGATCGAGAAAGTAACGATCAGGAATAGGAGGATGACATTATCCATGCCTCAACCATGACCAAAATATCGCATGACAAAAGGGACATGATATGGTTGTATAAAAGGTGACATCGTTTAACAATCCTCATATATTTTGGGTAGTCGTTATGTCTTGCTAGAGACCGCTTATGACTTGTGGGCCACTATAGCAAATGGCCCACTGCGAACTTCATATGGGCCTATAGGGTCGCACACAAAATAGCCCAACACGAGCTATGATATCTAGATTCATTGAATTTAAGACATGTCCAGATTCAATGAAAGATCCAGGGTGGATGTATATATTTATTTATATTTATATTCGTATATATATATTATATAAGAGATATATAAAATTTAATTTATAAGGATAAATTAAATCTCTATCACGTTTGAATTTGAAATTCAAATTGATAGGATATCTCATATAAGATATATTTATAAGATTTAATTTATAAGGATAAATTAAATCCCTATCACGTTTGAATTTGAAATTCAAATTGATAGGATATCTCATATAAGAGATATTTATAAGATTTAATTTATAAGGATAAATTAAATCCCTATCACGTTTGAATTTGAAATTCAAGTTGATATGATATCTCAAATTTGATTTATGAGAATAAATCAAATATAGTTCAGTCTCATCTTTATTTAAAGTTAAATAAATAGGTAATTAAATCTGTGGGACGGATTTAATATTATTTATTTAATTAGTTTCTTATAAAATTATACAATATATGATATTGTATTAATTTCAGAATTAATATAAGATTAACTCCAAAATCCAATTCGGTGGAGAGAAAAACACATAGCATCCTATATATCTGATTTTAGGAGTTGCATTTTAGCTACACACACATAGAACACAGAAAGGCCGAAGGGGAATCTGCAAAAGGTTTGCAGATAAGAAACTGCCAAAATAGAGATGGAGAGGACGAATTCTTGAGAAACCCCTAGAGGGACAAGAGACGCTAGCACGTCGTTCGTGGTTGGAACGCTGTTCGTGTGGATACCAGCAGAGGAAGTTGACCTGAGTTGTCGACTTCTTGCAATCGGAATTGATAATAGTGCCTCATTCATTGTACTTTTCTTTCTCCAATTTTTCTTGCACTATCTCCCCTTTTTTTATTTGTGCAATATGCTTTTTCTCCTTTAGTTGACACCTTGTATATAAAAGATGTAGCACAATTTCACAATAACAATGATTTTTTGACATGAATAAGAAGTTTATTTCAAAAAGATGTTTATGCATATATGACTTTCTATGATAGAAAAAGAAAAGTGATGGGTTCAAAGGGGGTGACTATAGATATAATATGTGCTGCTTGTGTTTGGGATAAAAAGGGTTTAGAAATGAATGCCTCTATCATACTCAATAACATAAATGTGCAAGTAATTTTTAACTCAGAGCTAAGACAAATTCTAGAGGATATAAACCAATTGAATAAACACTCAATATAGAAATTTAGGTAGAGAATCCTTCCAACTAAGGCTTTCATCTAAATTGCTCAAATCTAAAGTCTCAGACAATGTTCATCATTCACAAGGCACTAAAACACTTATCACAATTGAAAAACCTCTTAAATAATGAATTAAAAGTTCTAAAGTAATCACTTAGAATCATGAAATAATCCCAAATCTAACAGTAAAAGCTGAAGTATTTTCAATTTGATTTCCATTTTCAAAAATACTAGTGTGACAATGGTTTTTATAAACTATTTATGCAAAAGGTTATAAACAAAAGGGCAATGAATCATTTATAAAACTTTAGTGGCTCAAGATAAATCCTTTTATATAGCATTACACAAAGCAAAGAGAAGGTAAATAGATATTTCCATACTCATGTCATGACTGAAAGCAGTAAAGGTCGTGACCAAATTTCACAGTAAGTACTTGCTCTGAACTTACAACAGCTAGTCACGACCAGGAAAGATCAAGTTGTGACCCTAATACATAGAGATATATTATTGCGATTGATTTTCACAGAGAGCATATTAAGTCCAAAGTTCCATGTCAGGTCGCGACCATGAAACACGTAGGTCGCGATGAAGAACCACAGAGACTACCACTTGATAGTTTTCAATGCTCAAAACATAGTTTGCACTAAAACTTTTAGCTAACAACAAAACAGTTTAAATTGAGAATCCAATTTTCAGCAATTCATCACACATTAAGATAAAAAAGCTAGAAATTTTGTGATGAAAGATTAGATTAATTGAAGAAGTAAACTAAAATTAAACACCATCCTATTGAATCATCAAGCAGAAAAAATTAACTCCTACTTCTACTGGTTTATCCCTTTCTAATCATCAAACCAACATGTCAAACATATATCACATTAAGAAAACTCTTCAAAAGTAAGAAATAGGAAAGGGATAACCTAGCCTTAAGGCGATAGTGGGAACTCATAGAATTTTGAGAGATGATTATTTGATTGAAAACTCTTCCCCATTGCCTTCTCTCACTAACCTAGCATCCCAAAATCGTGTACTTTGATTACATTGTGAAGTCTATCCAAGCTTGTCTTGAATTTTCCTTGTTTAAACTTGAACTTCCCCAACTGTGGCTGGTATATATTAGCAATAAACTTGGGTGGTGTTCCCTTTATATCCTTTGTATATTCCATTTCCTCAAGTGCTTCATCTAGTTGAGGTTGGTATACCACTGCAACATACATAGGATCACTCTCCTTTGATTCATTCATATTCTCTGTCTTGCTTTTAATCTCCTTAGGTGTTGCACCAAGTTTAAGTTGGTCTATAGCTACAAGATAGTTAAGATCAGTCTCCTTCATTCCTGCATTATTATTTGAGATCAAATCATTCAAGAATCTTAAAGTATGAGAGGTAATTGTTGAATATGAGTGAGGATAAATAGAGTCATAACATATTGGCCCTTTAACCAAATCAGCAGAATATGGAATTAAAGGAATTTGAAATTCATTAGTTGTGTTTGCTATTTCTGTTGTGAACTATCAGGATTATCTTCAACTTCTCGTCACCACTCAAGCTGACAGTAAGTGTCTCTAAAATGTTTGGTCGTAATGTAGTCATCTACTGGTCATGACTTGGAATCACAGAAAGACCATCCCCCAGCACCATGAAATTTAGTCATGACTTCATCATCTTCGCATTGCGACTAGATGTCTCAGGAGTTTTGGGTCGAGACCAAATGATCATCATGTCTTACTCTATTGCACAGAGAGTCTCTCCCTCATCAAGTTCATAGCAAGTCGCGACTTTGAGGTCTTTATGTCACGACTTGAGATCACATAAGCTTGACCTCTTTTTGTTCATTCCACTTCCATCTTTCACAATGTCTTGTATTCCTATAAAATCACGCACAAATTCCTTTTCAAAAATATTATCACTGGAGGATGATGAAATTGTATCAAAGTTTGATATGAATAAGAAATCTTTAGGGACTGAAAGCATTTTATTTATATCAAAATAATTAAAACATGATGCATTCCCTTCACAAGAGCAAGGAAAAGAATAAATAGAAGAAAGAGATTCAAAGTGTTCATCATAAGAACTCAAAGATGAATTTGAATCAACATGCTCCTAAATTGCTTCATGGGAATTTTGGGAATTATGCAACATAAGATCATACCCATCATGCAAACTCTATTCATGCTCATCCATAGTTTCTTCAATAGCACAATGAATGGCATTCACCCTAGCAAAAGTAGAATTATCAAAAGGATATTTCATTGATTCGTTCATGTTAAAAGTCACTACATGTCCTCTAACCTCCATTATAATGGAACTATGCTTCATACTAATGATTATCTTAGAAGTTTAGAGGAAGGGTCTGCCTAGGATCAAAGTGCTCTCATTCACTAGCTCATTGGACATATCTAGAACATAGAAATCAGCGGGGAACACTAAATCCTTAACCCGCACTAGAATATCCTCAAGAATTCCCTTAGGATATCTAATTGATATGTCAGCTAATTGGAGAACTACACTTGTTTCTCTAAGATTATTAATCCCTAAAGCTAAGTATATTGACCAAGGCATTACATTAATGGCAGCCTCTAGATCTAATAATGCCCCTTTAATATGAACCTTACCATAGTGCATGGGATTGTGTAAGATCCTGGGTCTTGGCACTTAACGGGTAATTCAACCTTAAAAAGTGATGACACATTAGCACTCACCTGAATTCTCTCAAGAGGCCTAAACTTTTTCTTATTAGTACACAACTCTTTCAAAAATTTTGCATACTTAGGTTTCTTTTGAGGAATTTAACTGTAGGAATATTTATTTCAATTTTATTAAAAAGAGTATAAGCATCTTTTACAAATTTAGGGTCAATCATTTTCTTTCTAGCAAATTAAGCTTTAGAAAAAGGAAGATCCTTTATACTACCTCCTTACCTGTATACATAGAGGCTCCTTACTTGCTTGATTCCTCCTCCTCAACTTGTTTCCCTTTGTATGCTAGATTTATTATTATCACTTCCTCTTCTTGCTTCTCATGTATTTCCTCTTGTGCTTGTGAGTTCTCCTCTTGGGTTACCTTCTTAGTCATAAGTTGTTGCTCTTTCTCACTTTCTGATTCCCCAATCTTCATATATGACAATAGTGTATTTTCATCTTCAAGGTCTTTAGTATCATTCATTGGTGCATCATCTTCCTTAAAGTGCATATTTCTCCCACTTCTGAGTGATATAGCATTCAAGCCCCTCGGATTAATGACAATATTTGAAGGTATACTACCACTGCTCTTGGTTTGGATATCACTCACTATATTGGAAATGACTTGTAATATCTGCATTCTTGGAACTTAACTCCTTGAGTTTTCTGTGTACATCTATGTAATCCTTCTGCATACTTTAAAGAATTGAAGCTGTGGAGGTGAATTGACCATCATTCTCTTTGAGCTTATTATCTATATTAGTCATTCTACCGCCTATATTGTTCATTTGTGTAGCCATATTCTTTAACAATTGAGAAGTCTCATATGGTCTTGATGCTATTAAAGTATTAGGGTAAGCAGGAACCATAGACCTTGCATTATTTTGGTAGTTACTTGAGGAAGCACTACTTCCTTAGAATTGATTTGGCCTATTTTCCCCACTCCCCCACCTAAAATTTGGGTGGTCTCTCTAACTAGGGTTGTATATGTTAGAGTATGGGTCTCTCTTCTGGTATTGATTATCTCTTCTTTGATACATTGTTGCTACTTTTTCATACTATTTATCACATGTACTTGTGGCATGCATCATTGAACCGCATGACTCACATCCTGTAACTAGTGCTTGTGAGGTCCCCACTACATAAAATTGCTTTGTGGAATAAAACTCTGTTTCAATTACATTCATCCTCTTTTCCATTCAATTACCTAAAGCTACTATTTCTGCCAAAATCTCTTTTAAATTACCCGAAGATGATGAGATCATTCTCCTTAGATCCTCAATTGGATGGTCTTCATTAGCCATTTTCTTGAATAATTCCCAACTTGCTTGTGGAGTCTTATCTCTCAAAGATCCATTTGCTGCTATATTAAAGGATACCTACTATGAGGAAGTAGACCATCAAAGAAAATGTCTACTAGATCATCTTTTTTCATGTTGTGATATGGACATTGAGCCCACAAGTTGATAAATCTTGTCCAATATACATGTAATGACTCTCCATTCTATTAAAGAATGTTTATATTCTCTATCTTCATCCAAGTTATCTTAGAGGCGAGGAAGAATTATTCTAAATAGGTTGACTTCAACTGATCCCATGTAAGAGTGGATAAACACCTCCTTAAGACATCATTCAATACAGTCATTATATGCATGGTTTGTAAGTACTGATATAGGCATTCTCCTGTAAAACCATGAAATTTGGGTAAGGCTACAACCAAAGTGCCTTTAATTTCAAAATTAGCCTCTTTAGTATAAAAACTATAAGGATCATAATTCACATGCAAATAATTTATTTGACTCATACTTCTATTATCTTTTACATTCATTAGTATTTCATTTTCTCCTTGTCTATTGTGCCCATTATGCCTATTAGGATTAATCTCAACCATATTAGAAGTTTCTAACGGAGTCTCTAAATTAAGTTCAATTTCAGATCCTAGAACACTAGATTTTGTAGACTTTGCCTCTTCTCTAAATTCTTTCCTTAGTTTCTTAATTTGTCTCTCAATTTTAAGTTCAAAAGGCACTAATGGCTCAGCTCTTCTACGTATGCAATCATAGGAACAATTAAGAATTACCAGGCAAGTAATCACAATCAATCAAACATAGACGTTTCATAGCAAAAACGTTCAACTAGTCGTGACCCAATTACATAGAGTAAAAGTTCTAAAAATTTGATTTAGCATTGCAACTAAAATGTGGTTTAGTCACGACCAACAATCATAGAGAGCAAATTTTCCAAAATAGTCATGACTAGAGGTTGTGACTTTCGTGACTGGAGTTCACAGAGAGTAATTAAGCACTACAGAAAAGTAATATGGTCGCAACACAATTATGTTTAGTCACGACTCAAAGGCGTAGAGAGCAAATTCGCAAAAACTTGAAAAAATGCATAATGCTATGCAATGAAAACAACAAAAACTAAAATTTAAACAAAAAATGACTCAGGTAAGTAATGATATTAATGACCAATTGCTAATGAACCAATTACTTGGCTCCCTGACAATGACGCTATTGATTTGCACGGATTATCGTCGTCCGATTCATCAAAATAAAATAATTTTACCCTATTAATGTAGTATAAGGCATAACCCTATCATTCTTCTCAAGGAGCCTTTTTTATTGGAACCCTAGCAGATCGGTGGCAAAATCATTGAAAATTTGAGTGAAAGTAAAATGGTTTAGGTTTGATTGATTCTTGATGCAATAAAATAAAGGTGTAGTAAAGTAAATATTTTTATATTTTTGATTAAGATGGAAAATGATTAGATTGTGAAAGAAATTGTTGAGAAAGACTCTTGATGATGTAAACCTATCTATCCTTGGTCTTAATATGATATGGGGATTTTAAAATCACTAAGTCTTAAATAAAACTTCAATCGATCGATTGAGTCCAGAACATCAAAATTTCCTTAAACTTCTTTGATCAAAGCTAGTTCAAAGAACACTAATACGCTATTTAAAAATTACTTAGCGTGTAATTAAATTAGATGATAAAAATGTCCTCAAATGATCATTGATTGATAACTATAGATTTCAAGCAATCGAATCAGTTAGTAACAATTGTTGATAAAAGCCCAATTATCCATAAATTAAAATTGAAATATTCACATTAAAATTAACATTCAAATCATCCAAAATCAATTACAAAACCTAATCTCAGAATAATTGATCAATATTTAATCCCTACTCGTACAATAAAAACCCTAGATCTATGAGTTCCAAAGCATGAAAATAGTGAGATCAAAATAGAAAACTCCCCAGGGTAATACATTCCATGAGCTCAAGATATATCATGGTTAACTCTTTAGAGGTAAAGTTTTTCTCTATAACCATGATAACTTTCAAATGATTAACAAAAATTATTTATATCATGGTTAGTTGGTAACTAATTTTGGTAAACTTTATTTAATGTGGTTAATTATGGTTATGTAAAGGAGAATTTTACATTTATAATTTATCTCATTAACTCTTTAGAGGTAAAGTTTTTCTCTATAGCCATGATAACTTTCAAATGATTAACAAAAATTATTTATATCATGGTTAGTTGGTAACTAATTTTGGCAAACTTGATTTAATGTGGTTAATTATGGTTATATAAAGGAAAATTTTACATTTATAATTTATCTCAAAATCAGGTTAATTTAAGGATATAAGTATAAGAAAATTGCCTTGGGAATTGTGCTAAATGTCAATTGGGTTCAAAAAGAGACCTAAGTGGCATCATAATAAGAGCCAAACAAGCCCAAGAGCAAGTCTTGGAGATTAAGTCAATTTTGGATATTTTGTTTTAAAAAAAGAAAGAAAAGAAGATGATTCAAGGATAATGTGAGGTGTCTTGTGAGGTACCCTTGGGGGACCCACAAAGGAGGAGGAAGAAGCATTATCCCATGTAATTCTTTGCATTAAAATAATATAAGAATTTATATAATTGTGATTAAGGTTAATTAATCAAAGAAGCAACCAATAAGATTCAAGATTAAGAGGTTGTAATAATTAGGAAAAGTGGGGATAATGTGGACTTAGAGTGCTAAAGTTTTGGCTATAAATACCCCTCCCCTTAGTGTGCAAAACCATGGACATTGGGAGCCAAGGGGAACCTCTTGCCATTTCAACACTCAAACCATTCTAAGAGAAATTCAAGGAGAAATTTCAAGGGGCTTTGATCCAAGGTAGCTAGAGCTTAAGGTATGTAACCCTTCCTAGTTTATTTATGTATGTTTTGGAAGGATAAAACCTAGGTTTTAATGGTTAGAAAATAGATTTTTCCCTTGATCCTATTTCTTTCCAGAATTTATAAACAAAGAAGGAAAAGCAAGATTAAGTTAGAACTATATAAGAGGCATATAGATAAGCTAGTTTGGATAGTTAGTAATTGAACTATACTGAAATTATTTATGTTTCAAACTATAGAGGCTTTTCATCCAAGGGTAGAACTAAAAGGAGAAGTTTAAATTTCAATGATCTAATGCTTCCACTGAATTCAAATGATGATTTTGTGTATGAATGAATAATATTGGAACTTTGGAAGCATTGGAATTAAAAGATAAAATTTTGAAGTCTTCTCTATTACTATTAACATGCATGACCAGTGATGTAAATTTCATGATTTTGATGCTTCCAGTGGTTTTAAAATGAAATTTTGTGTGGGATAAAGTAGATAAACAAGTATTGAAAGTATTGAAATCAAAATGAGAATTTTTGGAAGAATTATGTATAGTTTTTTAGTTCTGTCTAGAAGGCCATGAAGGAGCTAAAATT
The DNA here is from genome assembly GCA_037074615.1 of Leucaena leucocephala. Classification (NCBI taxonomy): domain Eukaryota; kingdom Viridiplantae; phylum Streptophyta; class Magnoliopsida; order Fabales; family Fabaceae; genus Leucaena; species Leucaena leucocephala. Next base: position 15,847,879 of record CM073515.1, on the reverse strand, counting down.
TTATGATTCTAAGCTCATAAATATATTTAGAAGGTAAAATTGTATAGGGTAAAGTTAAGACACAAATTAATCCCATGTACAAGGCAATTAACCACAAATAAAGAAAGTTTGTGTAAGTGTTTAAATAAGTTTAATGTTCATGAATGTTAGGTAATTTGGTGTTGATGAATGAATGGTTATGCAATGTTTAGGATTTGGTTTATGTACTTAAAGAGTGCAGTCATACATCAAGGAGAAGTAGGAAGAAAGAGGTAAAGGAAGAGGATAAGAAAAGCAAGGAGTATGAGGTAGTGAACTTACCTACTTGTATGCTTATATTGCTTTAATATTTTATGTGATGTTTACTTACTTTGATGATGTGAAGTATGTATGATTAAGTGATGCTTTGTTTCTTTTTATGCTGTGGCCATATGTTATAATTAAAGGACATTGATGCATTTAAGTACATTATTATGCAAGCATTATCATTAAGTTCACACATATTGACATAAAGCATATAGTTGCATACATTGCATAGTTTCTGTTTGCTACTGAGATTTCTCCCGAAATCTCACCCTTCCTTGTCACCCCAACACCTATAGGTTCTTCAAAGATGGAAGAATATGAATATGCAAGAATAGGAGTTAGGGGATAGATGGCATGATTGATTGTACTTAATGTTATGTTATGACTTATGTGTGTACACATGCAATGTATGCTTACAAGCAGTATAGTAATTGATGTAATTAAAAATAGTAAATGATTAAATAAATGTATGATATTTTAGTAGTATTTAGTTAACATATCAAGCTTCATTTTGACACCAAGAATGCCTTATTCTGACATTAATACAAAGAGGACCAAATTTTAAAATTAGGGACCATAAACTATTTTATAGAATTTTTGATCAAATAATAATAATATTTGATGATTAAACTGTACTGATTGGCTTATCATTTGGTTTGAGACTTATTTATCCTTTAAATTTTAGTATGTTAGCTTCTTCAAGTAGCCTTTTAAACCACTTTATTTTGATTTTTCTAGAATTAATTGAGTTTTTGAAGTTCGTTACTCAATCTGGATTTACCATATGAACAGTAACTCGTGAAGAGTGAAATTCTAGATTTTTGTAATTGAAATTCAATGGACTTATAAGTGGTTCTAAATGTTACCAAATGGTCCCTATGATGTACGAAGGTATGTAATTACATCATCAAATTTCTGAAGGGTTATGTATGAAAGAAATGGATGCTACTCACAAGACAAGTATGGTGAGTCATCCATAAATAGATGAATGAATGACCGATGAAGGGTTATGACTCTAATTGAGTGAACCAGAAATAGAGTATGATAACACAAGAAGGATATAAAGCTTTGCAAATACTAAGACAAGAGATGCAATTTTGTAAAAGTACCCACGGACCTTACTCATGAAACAGAGAAGAGTATAAGAGTGATATATCAAAAATGGTTTGACTAAGGTATGAGTTAAATTTTGAGGACAAAATTTATTTAAGGGAAAATAAATGTCACATATGAACTTTTCCCTATCTGTATGGAATAAACAGTGGAACTTGTAAGGAACAGATAGAGAAAAGAGTTTTGGAAGGGATTATGATGATAATTAGAAGAAATGATAAAGGTTAGATGAGTTTTGAAGAAAGAGAGGGACTAAACTAAAAAGTCTAAAAGTTCCATGGTGCAAAATGGAAGTAAACATAAGTTATGGGCCATTAAGTGTAATTATAAAAAGTTGAGGGACTAAAGTGCAATTTTCAAAAGTTCATGGGCAAAATGGTAATTATGGAATGTTAAGCCAGAAAAGGACCAAAACTTCCCAAAAGTATTTCAGTTCCAAATTTTACCAATAAATAGAGAAAATTATTATGATCAGTTTAACGCAATACGAAATTTTGATTTGAGGTTATGATAAATTGATATGAATTTCTGAAGTTTAGAAACTTAGTACATATCTTCTAGACCTCAGAATCAGCTGAAATTTTACAGTAAATTCTTATAATTAATATAAGAATTTATGAATACTTTTTTGGGGAGTTTCTTGGGAGTTGAGCCCATGAAAGCAGGATACCAAGTAAAAGGCTCAAAATGGTGCCTCATAGGCCCAATAATACTTTCAAATAGGTATGTGGGCTAGTGTTAATAAAGACCCTGCAAAATGTAAAAATACAAAAATGTCATTATGTTATGTAAAATTACAAAAAAAACCCTGTATTGTAATACCGAATAAGAGATGAGTGAAGGGCATTTTGGTCATTTGGACAGGGTTAAAACACTAAGGGAGATACAAGAATAATTAATTAGAGTCAGTATATGCCCTGATAAGGTTAAAGAGGTATAGAATTACAATTATGCCCTTAAGGTTAATATAGTATAAGATAGTGAACTAAGGGTATTTTAGTTATTTTCCAAGGGATGGTAAACAAATAAATACCCAGTACAATAATGTCAATAGTAGAAAAAATATTGATACTAGATTTAAGGTTAGAAAACATATTGTGGAATCTCAGAAAAATTAGAGTTAGTAAATAGTCTAGTTTTTATGAAATTTAATTGGGCCAGTACCATATTGGACTAGAAATTTTCCAATCAGATCCTAGCCCTAAATTGCACCAAACAAGGACCTAAATGATGTCATAAAGTGGCTTTTAGGGCAAGCTTGATGTAAGAATGAATATGGACCATTGGATCAAATAGTGAAAGATTAAATCCTAGCCATCCATTTTCACCCAAACTATTTTGTATATACCCGCTCATTTATGCACATTCACGCCAAGCATTGGGAACTGTCATATCCTGATTTTTGAGACATAGAAGTCCAGTATGTAGCCTGAAAGAGGTAGGCTACTAGGTCCTGTTGAGTTGAAGTCCCATAAGTGTACATATGATATTCAGGGACTAAACTACAAGTAAGTGAAAGTTTAGGGACTAGATTGTAAATAGTGAAAGTCCCTTGGGGCAGAATAGTCATTTTAAAGAAAGAGGGGGTATAAATTGGAAAGTCTAAATGTCCCAACGCCAAGAATGAAGGAAGATACAAGTTGTGGGCCATTAAGTGTAATTATGAAAAGTTGAGGGATTAAAGTGTCATTTCCAAAAGTTTGTAAGGGCAAAATTGTAATTATAGAAAGTTCAGTTAGAAAAGGTTTAGAATTGCATAGAAGCATTTTATTCCCAAAATTCATTAGTAGATAGAGAAAGTTATGCTCTTTAATCTAGCATGGTATATAAATTTTATTATAGTTCCATATAGCTGATATTTATCTGATACTCTGAAAGTTATCTAAAATTTTATCAGATCTTATGGATCTCAAATATAAGTGAAAAGTTATAGGAAGGTATGCCTGTTAGAAATCGTGCCCTAGGGGCCAATCATTGTCTTATGAACATTATTGATTTATGAATTATTAATTGTGTTATCATATTATTTGCATGTTTACTATGATGACCATCCTTGGAAAATTCATGATCTTATCCTAAATATCCCTGGTCGGTCATCTATGCGGGAGCACATATGAAATAAGACCAGTATGACTTTGAAGATATATAGAGATATAAATCAGAGTCATAAGCACATGTAAGAGTACAAGGTGTTGGACCGACCCGCTATGAGAGAACTGCATGGGCAACGTCATAAGCTTCTCTCATATACAAACCATGTCAATATGCCCTTTGACCTGAGATCATCATGGATTCCTACATGACAAACGCTCAGCTTTGACCTAGTCAAAAGTCACTTTTGACCGAGTGATCATAAAGACTATGTTCGGGTTTAGTGGTTTTTCATGCGGAGGAATGTGAATGGTCAAGATGAAATTTATCCCTCACATTCGTAGAGAGATATTACTGGGCCCCTCGATGAGTGAGTATGAGAAATGTATGGCCATACTGTAATGGAAAGGTAGTTCCATTTCCACAGTTAGACTACTCAGGGATTGAGAAAGTAACAGTCAAGAATAGGAGGATGACATTATCCATGCCTCAACCATGACCAAAATATCGCGTGACAGAAGGGACATGATATGGTTGTATAAAAGGTTACATCGTTTAAATGATCCTCATATATTTTGGGTAGTCATTATATCTTGCCAAAGACCGCTTGCGACTTGTGGGCCAGTATAGCAAATGGCCTACTGCCAACTTCATATGGGCCTACAGGGTCGCACACAAAATAGCCCAACACGAGCTATGATGTCCAGATTCATTGAATCTAAGACATGTCCAGATTCAATGAATGATCCAGGGTAGATGTATATATTTATTTATATTTATATTCGTATATATATAAATTCGTATATATATATATATTATAAAAGAGATATTTACAAGATTTAATTTATAAGGATAAATTAAATCTCTATCACGTTTGAATTTGAAATTCAAATTGATAGGATATCTCATATAAGAGATATTTATAAGATTTAATTTATAAGGATAAATTAAATCCCTATCACATTTGAATTTGAAATTCAAATTGATAGGATATCTCATATAAGAGATATTTATAAGATTTAATTTATAAGGATAAATTAAATCCCTATCACGTTTGAATTTTAAATTCAAGTTGATATGATATCTCAAATTTAATTTATGAGAATAAATCAAATATAGTTCAGTCTCATCTTTATTTAAAGTTAAATAAATAGGTAATTAAATCTATGGGACGGATTTAATATTATTTATTTAATTAGTTTCTTATAAAATTATACAATATATGATATTGTATTAATTTCAGAATTAATATAAGATTAACTCCAAAATCCAGTTTGGTGGAGAGAAAAACACATAGCATCCTATATATCTGATTTTAGGAGTTGTATTTTAGCTACACACACAGAACACAGAAAGGCCGAAGGGGAATCTGCAAAAGGTTTGCAGATAAGAAACTGCCAAAATAGAGATGGAGAGGACGAATTCTTAAGAAAGCCCTGGAGGCACAAGAGACGCTAGCACATCATTCGTGGTTGGAACGCTGTTCGTGTGGATACCAGTAGAGGAAGCTGACCTGAGTCGTCGACTTCTTGCGATCGAAAAGGGAGCATGAGCCACGGAGAGAAGCTGTGAACGTTGTGACCTGAAGCTGTGGAAGTCGCTGAGGAATACTAAGGGTAATGCTTTTTCCCACTTGACTTAAACACATACGGTAGATCCTGGCAAGGAATGGAAAAAATTTTAAATTAATTTTCGCTACGTGTCTTCCAATTCCTTACAATGCCCTATGACGCCAGATGTCATGGATCCAATAGAACCCTGAAAGGAGTTATGTATGAAAAGTTATTCACGTTTTAGTGAATTTTGCCAAGAGTTTGTAAACGCCTGAGATCTGGTTATAAAACTTAGTAGTAAGCAAGTTATGACTGAATAAGCTCAGATGATGTCACAGAGGGTCCTAGGATGACTCCAAGTGAGGCCCAGGCCTATTATATTAGTTTATCAAATAAAGAGGTCAGTGCCAAAAATATTCAAAAAAAGTATGAAATGACGAAAATGCCCTTATGTTATAAAATAATTAAAGAATAAGTGAAGGGTAGTTTGGTCATTTGACTAGGTTTAGACAGTCAAGGAAGGTTATCTGGATAGTTGATCAAGGTTAAGAATTACTTTGGTAAAGTATGAAAATACAATAATGCCCCTAGAATTATTAAAAAAAATAAAGAATAACCAAGGGCATTTTGGTAATTTGCTAAGGGATGTTTCTTGGGAATCGAGCCACTAGAGTGCTTGAGCTTGATTAGAGTTCAAGATAGCATTCCAAGGGTCCAAAAACGTGGCACAATGATTATGTTAGGTTTAAGTAGCATTAAAGTAATAGTTTAATATTTTTTTCATAAAGTAAAGTTACCCGGTTAAAGATAGAACTGGGGAAAGTGATCAGATAGTGTTATATCCCCAATTTTTTTACCTGATATAACTGTACAGTTTATATGAAATGGATATGAGATTCTTGGAATAAACTTTATCAGATTGAGATAGGAAAGAAAGGGATTATTAACTAAGGAAAGCTTAGGGACCTAAACGCAAATTAAAAAAGGTTGAAGGCAAAAAAGGAAAGTAGAAACAAAAGGAGGGACCTAAATGCAAATAGTAAAAAGTTTAAGGACCTAAATGTAATTAAGCAAAAAGTCAGGGACCTAAATATAATTATAGAAAAGTTGAGCCAAGACAGGCCAAAAATGCCCAGAATCATATTAGACCTAAATTTTACCAGTAGATAGATAAAGTTATTTTGGTCAGTTTAAGGAGTCTCATAATTTTGATTTGAGGTCCCAATTAATTGATATAAATTTTTGAAGTTAGAAGGAATTATTATAGTATTTTTCAAACTTCATAATCAGATGAAGCCTTATAATAAATTTCTGTATTTAATATAAGAATTGATAAAACTGAGAGTCAGAAAAGGAGTCCTATAGAATTCTTATGGGATTTTACGGTGAAATAAAATATCTGATAAATATGGTCAGAAAAGATTCATTAGGATTTGTGCCATAAAGGTAATAAGCCCAATAAGCCCATATCAAGGCCCAAATGGCATCATCACAAGCCCAATATGGTGATTGGACAGTTAAGTGGGCCAAAGTCCAGAACAATTTAGGAAAAGTGCGAAATTGCCCCCGGATGACTGTATTGTACCAGTGATGGATGGACGATATTTTGGTTATTTTGGATAGGTTAGAAACATCTCACATAGTATAAAGATGATTAGTTAGAGCCAGTATATGCCCTGGGTCAGTACAAAGAGGGATGAAATGACAATTATGCCCTTAGGGTTAATATAGTGCAAGAAAGGACACCAAAGGTGTTTTGGTCATTTTCCAAGGGATGGATGGCAGATAAATACTCAGTCTAACAATGTCAATGGCATCATGCATGGCATCAAAAGGCAAGGCTTATAGGGTAAGCTTGTGCAAGAATGAATATGGACCATTATATCAAATAGTAACCAAATCAATCTTGGCCATCAATTTTAACCCAAGCTCATCTATAAATACCCCCCTCAAATCATACCCTTTTGGCATGCATGAAGAACCATAGGGAAACTCTTGCAAAATTTCTATTCAACCAAGAAAGAAGCACACAACTTGGAGCACAAAGCAAGGTAATCATCTCCCTTGATCTTGAGCTTTATTCTAGCAAGCTAGCTCTTGATTTTAAGGGATTTTTGTACCATATTTCCCTTATGGTTGCTGCTGGAAGTTCTGTCCATATGTGGTTAGAATATGAGTTTTATGTTATGGATAGTTTAGACAAGCTTAAACAAGCTAGAATCAAGTGGTATAAGCTTAGAAATTCAAGTATATCTAGAATTAGGGTTTTGTGTTCTTGCTAGTACTATATGTGACACTGTTTATATGTCAGAATTTCATGGGTTTGATACTTCCAATGAGTTTAAAATGGAAGATTGTGTGGCGATAAAGTAGGAGAACAAGTATTGGAAGCATTGGAATCAAAATGTGAATTTTGGAAAACAAGAACATGCACTTTGGTCAAGGGCAGGAACTTTTGATGTGTTTTGATTTTGGAAATTCTAGTTTCATATTTGGATTCTACATGAAAAAGTATATGGGAATGAACTATGAGAATTTATTTTGGAAAGATAGAAGTAAGAAACATAAAATGGGGAAAGAAAGGAAGTTAGTGAAAACCTAGTCTTGGATTTGGTTTCAAGTTGAGTTGTAACTTGATATTACTTTGTAATGGCTAGGTTTTGACATTTGTGAAGGAATGAAATCATCCCAAGAAGACCTTGACAAGGATAGCTAAGAGGTAGCAAGAATACCTAACTATAGTTTCATGTTTGCTTAATTGTTTCCTTGCTTGTTGATTATGGTGTTTGGTTGAATATGAGATTGTGTCATCATGTTGATGATGAGGTATGAATGATTGCAACTCCTTGCAAATTATGTCATGACAATATGCATGTTAGGGTTTGCTCATGTACCATTATGAAGTAGCTCCTATCTCATGATAACAAGCTAAGCATACAATTAATCATGCATGATATCTTGGTTTGTGTAACTTGCTATTGAGATTTCCATGAAATCTCATTCCTTCCATATACATAATCATGTTATAGGTTCTGGAACTTCACAAGGAAAAAGGGTAAACATATATGGATGAGTTTGTATAATAAGTCACATGAGTTACTTGACATTATGGAAGCATATGATAGCATGTATGGATGTATGGTGTATGATTCTGTAACTATATTTTGAGGCTGTGGTAGTGTGACAATGATTAGGATGCCTTAATCAATGATTTTGGATCTAAAATTTGGCATGATTATAGCTAAGACATAGAGCTTTAAATGAACACTATAACTCCTCAATTAGTTAAGAAGTCAATTTGTTATGATTTTTCTAAGTTGAAGTTAAAATCTGGAATTGAGATGAAGTAAGTGATTAGAGGCAGTGACGTTCACGCATTGATTTTATATAGCCAATGAACGAGTTTTTCTATGAAAATTTATGAGCTTAAATACAAAATCTAGAGCTTCAAATCTATAGGTAACATATTTCATTTGGATAAGTAACCAAAGAGAAATGAATTTCTGAACTTAAGGTAAAGAAACTGGAACTTCCAGATTTTATCAAATGAACAGTTATTTTCAACAAATAAACTGATTTCATTGAGAAAAAGGAACCTCAGTTTCATATTTTTCCTTCAAAGATCTATGAAAGAGCTTTCATTAGAAATTGGAACCAACTCATTTTGATTTTTCTATAATTAATTATGAATTTTCAAAGTAGGGTACTACCAAATAAACAGTAACATGAACAGTACCCCTGAGAGCAATTCTTTTGAAAATGAGTGTTTCTAAAGCAAATGATTATGTAATTAGTTCTAATAACTTCTAATGAAGTATAATTGAGATTAAAAGTAAGGATGTGCTAGATAGAGCTTGAGATTCATCCAAAACAATAAGGTGGCATCAAAGGTGTCCTCATGGGACCTACAAGGCACCACATGGCATAAGTCAAGGGAAAGAAGAAAAAGCTAAGGACACGTTGCACGATCTCAGCCGTTCATTTTGGGATAGGACTCTGGAATTCTCTAGAAATACTGAGTCAGCTGGTAAGGTGTCCTGATGGCCCCACCATTGTGCCACCTAAGCATGTGAGGTGTCTATAGATGATGTCATTTTTTATGAGTCATCTAGGATGATGATGCAGGTGAAGCTTCTTGAGAAAGCTAAGTGATCTGAGTTATTCATCGCAATTCGATCTGAGCTATCCATTCCACCTCCCTCCACCTATAAATACCCCACCTCCTTCCATTCCATGCCATGGCCAAGCAAAGAAAAACAAGAGAAACAAGTGAGAAAAAGAGAAAGAGAGAAATAAAGAAAAGAAGAGAAAGAAAGGAAGAAAAAAGGAGGAGTTCTGGCCGAAGCTAGAAGCAATCCAAGGAGCTTAGGGACTTGGCAAGCTTAGAAATAAGGTAAGTAATTTATTCTAGTCCCTGCTCTAATAAATTAGAGGATTGTTCTTATGAATTTAATAGTTAGAGTAAAGAAATATCTCTCTTGACAAGGTTAGCAGTGGATAGAAATAAAGTTAGGGGATTGTCAGATTAAGGGTATTACCTCAAGTTAATCAAGAGTTAAGTAGAGCTATACTGGATAGAATAATAATGAAGATATTATTATGCTCTGTATAGGCTCTGACCTATGAAAAGAATGAACCTTAGAGCAAAGGCTAAGAGTTAGAGGAGAGGCTACACATCAGGTAGTAAACTTACCTACTTGTATGCTTATACTACTTGGATGTTTTATGTGATGTTTACTTACCTTGATGATGTTAAGCATGTATGATTAAGTAATTCTCTATTTCTTTTTATGCTATGGCCATATGTTATAATTAAGTAACATGGAAGAATGCATGTTATCATTATGCAAGCATGATCATTAAGTGCACACATAGTAATATCAAGCATATAGTTGCATATATTGTATGGTTTCCATATGCTATTGAGATTTCCCCAGAAAATCTCACCCCTTCCATATCAATCCAATTATAGCAGGTCTTCTCAAGATGGAAGAGATAAAGATGCATGAAGATAAGTTAAGAATTATTTAGCATGATTGATATGTGATTGATGTATGTTATACATATGTATGTAGAGTTGGGTGCTGAAATTGCAACTGTGAATAGTAACTCATGGTGAGTCAGTGGCAATTGAGCTAAAATTAGAAATAGTAAATGATAGAATAAATATATGATATTTTACTAGTAAATAGTATACATACCAAATTCGATTTAATATATAGAATGTCTCATTTGGATGTCTACACATGGAGATATAATTTTTCAAAGTTAGGACCAAAAGTGATGGAATTAGGGGAAGAACGCCAGATGAATAGTAAACTTTAAGCATTGACTGACATTGACTAGGTTAAGGCATTGTCAATGAGTTATTTTTCCCTGAAATATCATTACGTAAGTTTTGTGTAGCAATTTGAACCACTTCATTTCAATTTTTTTAGATTTAATTACGATTTTTCGAAGTCAGGTAACTTCTCTAGAATTTTCCTAGTGAACAGTACTTGGTAGAGTAAAATTTCAGATTGTGTAATTTGACTTCAATAACCTTAAAAGTGGTTCCAGATGCTACCATTTGATCCCTAAGATGTAAGAAAAATTAGGATGTTACAGGAACCATGGGGATGTGCTACCAAAATGGAATTAAAGCAAGAAGAGGAAAATCAAGTAGCTAAACAAGCAAGGATCCAAGGTAACTTCTTCCTCCTACCTTTGTATTATGTTATATGAAGATTTTTCTTATATTTGAATGGTTTAAACACCATTTTTCTCTCCATATGAGCTGCTGGAAGTTCTTTCTTGATGGGAAAGAAGATGAATTGAGTTATAAATTGTTTAGATAAGCTTAAACAAGCTTGAATTAAAGAGTTTGAGCTTAGGAAATCATGTAATCTCAAGACCCTTTCTACCACTGTTCATGCACCTGAGAAGGAGTTAGAATTTCATGATTTTGATTCTTTCAATGGATTTAAAATGGAAAATTGTGTGGGATAAAGTAGAGAAACAAAGAGGGTATGTTCGTTTCTGTACAAAAGCTAAGGGAGGAGTTGGAATTTTGAAATTCTAACCTCATATTTAGATTTCTTGGACAAAATTGTGTAAAATTGGTCTAAGTAAATAATTCTTACAAAGCTAAACCACTAACTCCAAGATTTAAGTTTAGAGTTAGGGGTTTAAAGGAAGTTAGTGTGTATGGATTATGTAATAGCTCTAATAAGTTGCGTACACCATGTAATTATATTTAGGACCTTGAGACATTCAAGAGGATGTTGGGAAGTTGTTGATTGAAAGTATGTATGAATGGAAGCTTAGGGAGCAAGTGCAAGAACAAGAGAAAAAGCTTATGTTTAAGGTAGTAGACATCATTTATGTGCTTGATGTGATATGCTTATTGATAAGACACATTTTGTATATGGTTTCTGTGATATTTTTAAGAGCTTTATAACAACTTTACCATAATTTTAGGCCTTAAATTGTACTTTTGTGGTAATACATGATTGTGCATGGCAATGTGCTAATAAAAGGTTAAATTGGTAAATTAGCTCTTACAAACTAAATATATTATGTTATTTATTGATTTGGACTTTTACAATGAGCTTTTATTTTGGATTGTAGGTATTTTGGAAGAGAGCAAGGACCAGGAAAGAAATCACAAGCGAATGAAAGTGAAACCATGCTCCTGCACATTTTAGTAATGACCAAAGAGTCCACCGGTCGCGACCTTGATTCTTCTAGAATGTTCTTTGTGTTTATAGGTCATGACCAAAACATGGATCTGGTCACGACTAATATGCGAAATTGCTAAAATTGCGTATTTTGAATTAGGTTATGCAGAAATAATAGGAGGAGGAAGGCTGCTGTCAAAGGGGGCTAATTTTTGACTTGATTAGGCTAATAAGCAGTACTCTCCCGCTCTCTGATCACCTTCTCCACCTCTGCCAACATTCTATACCTCCCTACAGATTTCTCCATGGCATCCCAATTAAATAGCGATTATAGTACAGCAGGAGTCATGAGAGGCTAAACCTTTAGCCTCTTGGTGATAAATTAGATATCTTGAGCTCATGGACTCAAACGGGGAGTTTCTTCTATTCTAATTTGCATCTTCTCATCTTATGATTGCTACTAGATCTAGGGCTTTCATCTTGTGAGCAAGTTTTGAATATCGATTGATCATTCTTAGATTAGACTTTGTAATTTAATTCAGATGATTTGAACATTTGCTTTTAATAGAATATTTTAGTTTTGATTTTAAGAGAGTGGGTTATTGTCAGCAATCATGGTTTTCAATCGATGGATGACCATTCAAGGGCATTTTCATCATCTAAATTCAAGTTACACGCTAAGTGGTTTACGACCATTCACTAATAGTTCTTAAACTAGCTTTGATTAAAGGGTTTAAGGAAAATTAGGGTTTTGGACTCAATCGATTGATTGAGATTTTCTTTGAGACTTAGCGCTTTCTAAACTCCAATTTTAAACGTGAGAGCAAGGATAGATATATTTTCATCATTAAGAGTCTTTCATAGCATATTTCTCAACTCAACCAACTTGTTTTCATCCTAAACAAAAATCCAAAAATATCTACTTTTGTGCACCCTACTTTATTGCATCAATCACTAAAACCCAAAAAACATTTTACCCTAGCTTAGATTTTCATCGATTTTGACATCCAATCTACTAGGTTTCCACATAAAAGGCTCCTCAAGAAGAACGATAGGGTTGTGTCTTATACTACATTATATTGGGTGTAACAAACTTTATTTTGATAGATCAGACCAGGACAATCCGAGGCCTCATCACTTATGTGTTGACATGTATATAATGATTGAATGATGTTGTGACATGATAAATAATGTTGAATATGTTATGAATAACATGTTTCCCATGGCCATGCATTTTTATACAAAGCATATAGCATGATGGCATATCACTAATTAAAGAAAGTTTAATGAAATTACATATCATGCATTAGCATCCATCTTGCATATTTAAGTAGTAATGTTTGCTACTGAGGTTCCTCATAATGATACCCTCCCACAGCCAACCAATATAGGTCATTTATGATGAGAGACATATGCATGAAGGGAAGCTACAATATGGAAAAAAGAAAGTGAAGTAATTGATGTATTAGCATATGCTATGAATTTCTATGCATGTAAATGCTATGTAAAATATCTATTTATGTGATAAAAATATATAAAATAATTATGGCATAACTCTATGTTGCATATGAGTATATGGGAATTCAAACTGATAAATTATAAATGTTGGAATAATTTAAGAGATTTATGAAAGAAAGCCAAAAAGTAAAAATGTAGGTCCTAAAGCAGCTTTGTTGTGACTTCAGTTTGACCTAGCAAATGAATTAATTAATTCATGACATTTGATGAACAATAAAAGATAATGATTTAACTATATTGATTGGCAAGGTAAATGTCTATATTTATATTTTTCCTTAAAGAGATATGAAATAGCTTCAAGTATAAATTTGGAACACCTCTATACGATTTTTCTAGAATTAGTTATGAATTTTTAAATTTGGATTGTCAATTTAGAAATTACCTAATGAATAGTACCTAAGAAGTAAGTTTTAAAATTTTAATTTTTGAGCCAAAGTAATACTTCCTCTAGTTAAATACGCTTCCGAATATGTACTCTAAGGGGTAAAAGGTAAGATGTTTTAGTTCCTGTCTCAATGTTCATTAATTTCAATATCATAAATATATATAGTCATAAATCAGAAATGATAAACTGTAAATTCAATTATTGCTTATACCTTAACTAATTAAATGAAGGACGAAGTCCTATGTAAGGTACATGTAAGACAAAAATATTATACTTCAATTCTTTGGTCAAAGGATAAGCTAGCATATCAAATGTACTGATGCATTCAACTGAAATTTGGCTATCCTAAACTTTTTGTCTCAAGCATAGGAATTTAAGTATGACAAATTTGCTTTTACTTTTATTCCTTTTATTGTTTGTTATAGCCACAATAGCTATGTTATTATAGTACATTCTGATTGGCCTAGATCTCGAGTTTACAAACTTGAGCCAAAAAATGAAATTCTGTATCCAAATCATTTGTGAACTTGCTTCAAAATATGCAATGTACTCAGTATAATCACCAATAGAAGGAGATATTTGAGTTTGCTTTACAATTTTCCATGGTATAGCTCCTTATGCAAGTAGGAAGATGTAACCAGTTGTAGATTTATTTATATCTGCACATCCTCCAAGATATGAATCTGAATACCTAATTACTTCTAGATTGTCTATTCTTCTATACGTGAACATGTAGTGTTTAGTACCTTGTAGGTACCTAAACACCTTCTTTGTAGCTACCCAATGTGCTTCCCTAAGATTACTTTGATATCTCACCAACATGCCCATAACATAAGCGATGTCAAGCCTTGTACAAGCCTATGCATACATCATCAAGCTTCCACCTGCTAAGGCATATGGGACCTTTTCTATATGTTTCCTTTTAAGCTTAGTTTTAGGACATTGGTCTAAACTAAATTTATATTCCTTTTCAATAGAAACTATGTTAGATGAACAGTTCTTCATTCTAAATCATTCAAGAATCTTGCCAATGTAAGTTTGTTAAGACAAGCCTACAAGACATTGGGTTCTTTCTCTATAAATCTTTATGCCTAATGACATGAGATGCCTCACCTATATCTTTCATGTCAAAATTCTTGAACAAAAACTATTTCACCTCATGCAATAGGCCTAGATAATTTATAGCAAACAAAATGTCATCCACATATAAAATCAAGAATATGATCTTACTCCCACTAGCCTTATGGTATATATAGTCATCCATGATGTAACAAAACCAAATGATGTTATCACTTCATGGAACTTTAAGTACCACTGTTATGAAGCCTATTTCAGACCATATATTGACTTCTTTAGCTTGCATACTAATTGTTCTTTACCTCATGTAACGAAGCCCTCAGGATATTTCATATAAACTTCTTCCTCTAGTTCCCCATTGAGGAATGTAGTCTTCACATCTATTTGGCATAATTCTATATCAAAATACTCAACCAATGTTATGATGATGTGGAATACATCTTTATTAGATACAGGTGAAAATATTTCACTATAATAAATTCTTTCTACTTGTGTGAAGCCCTTAGCAATCTATCAATGTTGCCTTGTGAGTCCCTTTTAGTTTTGTAAAACCATGTACATCCAATGGTCTTAGACCTACTAGGCAACTCTATAAATTCCTAAACATGGTTATTTGCCATAGAATTCATTTAATCAATCATATCATCATGCCATAATTTAGAATTCACACTCTTCATGGCTTGAGTGAATGTTAATGGATAATTTTCAATATTTACATCAAAGTCAAATTCACCAGAGTACACTACATAGTCATCAGGTAATGCTAGTCTTCTTTCTCTAGTTGACCTCATTAATTCAACCTCTTGAGTTGATTCAGGCTACTGAGTAGGGATATCCTCTATCATATTTTATGGTGGTCCTACTTGTGTGATAGTTTAATCATCTTGCATGTGTCTATCTTGTATAGCATTTTCAACTTGAACCACATGGTTCACATCATGTTCAGTATCAACTCCAACAGTAGACATTGATGTTCCCTCATGATTAGTGTCTGGGTTTACTATATGTGATCATCTAGTAAACAATCACTCCCACTAATGACATCATTCTCACTAAATTCGACATTCCTAGATTCTACAAATCTTTTAGAATGTAGAGGATAATAAAACTTATAACTCTTTGAGTTTTCTGTATAGCCCACAATGTAAACTCATAGGTCTCTGGGACTAGTTTCTTTTCCTATGGATTGGACACTCTTACTTTATTGAGATAACCTTATAACTTGAAATGATTTAAACTGGGTTTCCAGCCATTCCTAATTTTAAAGGGTGTTTTGGACAGTGTTTGTTGACAGTCTTTATTGGGACCCTGTTCAATATATATGTGACTATATTGAGTGCTTCCTTCTACAGAGAAGTTGGAAGTTTGGAGCTACTCAACATGCTCCTAACCATAAACAGTAAAGTTCTATTTCTTCTTTTAGCTACACCATTATGTCAGGTGAGCTAGGCATTGTATATTGGGCTACTATACCTTGCTCTTGAAGAAAATTAGCAAATATACCATGTGTTTCCCAGTCTATTTTTCTACTTCTACTTTATGCTCCTTAAATGCATATAGTGCCTCACTTTTATTATAAAACATATAGACATGCGTATATCATGAGTAATTATTAATAAAGGTGATAAAGTATTTTTTGACCATACATAGTTAAATCAGGGCAATAAATATCCTTGTGTATAATTTCTAACAATTCAGAACTTCTCTTAGCCACTTTATATGACTTATTATTCTGCTTTCCTCTTATGCAGTCCACACAAGAATTAAATTATAAATGGTTTAAAGATGGAAGAATTCCATCTTTATTTAACTTTTTGATTATGTCAATAGAGATATGTCCCACTCTCCTATGCCACAGGCTAAAAGAATTCTTATTAATAACACTTCTTTAAGTACCATGCAAAACAGAAAAGGATTGTGGGAAATAAGAAACAATTTTAAATAAACTATCAATTATAACTAAGTCTGCAATCAAAATATAGTCATTCGACAAAGTCATAAGTTTCTTAGAAATGACTAAATGATAATCAAATGGAATAAGTTTTGACATGAAAATTAAATTCCTTTTATAAGAGATAACATCAAAAACTTCATAAAGGTCCAAAACATGATTATTCAAAAAAAATTATGTTAAATGTTCTAACAGCTTTTACAGGATCTCCTCTCTAACTACTTGAAAGGACTGTTTCCTTATTGAGATGTGGAGGCCTACTTGTTAGCATGGTAGTCAAAATGTGGATCATTTAACTAATGTCAATCCACCCAGTGTCATTATTAAAGCAAGAAAAATTAGAATCAAAGCACACATGATGAAAACATACATCTCTTTTCAAGTCATGCCTTCCTCTTTAGATACTCATCCTTCATGTGCCCCTTTTTATTATAGAAGAAACATATGGCATTCCCTTTATTGATAGCTAAAACAAGAGGGATTGTCCCCTTTTTCCTTTTCTCCTTATCTTTCTTTTCATTATTTCCCCTTTTACTGCTAGCCATATAATTTTATGCTAGATTATGTATAGTTCCTACTCATCAGTAATCTAGTATCTTCTTGAACACATGGACAATAGTTCATCCACTGACCATTTCTCCTTATGATTGTTGTAGAGACCTTAAAGGCATCATATTGAGTGGGAAGTGAGTTCAAGATCAATTTTCCCAGGAATTGCTTTTGCCTCTCTATCATCCAAGACATCATCTGGTCTTAGAGGCTTTTCATACCTCAAGGCATAAGTCCATAAAATTGAGTTGCAGCAAAACCTCATATTTTTAATTAGCGTAGTTAATGATATCATCTAAGACAATTTTGTTGCTTACATCATCCATTATTCTAGGGGCAGCGATTAGAACGAGCTCACAAGTTAGAATTTGAGGCAATCATAATTCACTATGCCATGTATGCATGCTTAAATGAATATAGCATACAAGTAGTAATAAATATGTATAACTAATATCTACCTACGGACAAGGCATTAGCACAGTACATATTTATATTAATTGATGAAACTAAAATGCACTTGTACTTTCTAATACATGTGGGTTACTTATAAAATAACAAGGCTATTCTATCCCTCGTTAATTAAATATGTAATTATGTGATATCTACATGTGGGTGAAGATAAATCATAATTATATATTTAATTACAATCTATGTTTCAAATCCATATGTGATTAATTAGTGAATGCAACAAAATTAAGGATGTTGTGGTTACTCCTCAAAAAATTGCATACTAATCACAAATATCATTAATGTGCATTTAAAATCTAAATATATACAACTTAATAGAGTATTTAATAAATTAATTTAATCAACAAAGGTGACTAAATAATTTAATTTAAATTCTCCTACTATTCCATGCACCCAAAACTTGTTTAATAGATTAATTTGAACACATTTTAACTCAAAAGAGTTTTACAAAACTTTAACAATTAATTTAATTGCCCAAAAAATATTTTAAAATTAGCGATTAAATAACAAATCAAATTAAAATTTATAGACACCTTTCAAATGTCAAAAATGTTGAAGAAATTAATTTTCCTCTATTTAAACCATTGCAGTGCATGTGATAATATTTAAGGGAACATATTACAAAACAAAAAAATAATTTATTTTGTGCAAATATATTCTAAAAATCAAATTAAATGGCCCAGAACAATTTTCTAAATGTAAAACTAAATGAACCATACTTAAAGGTCCAAACAAATCCCAAATACGTTTTCCAGAAACAAAACAAAATTGTTTAGGCCCAAAACAATAGTCCAAAAAACAAATAGAAAAGAAAAAAATTAATAACGGGTGGGTTTAGGCCCACCCTCTAATTAATGAAATGGTGCATTTCATCTTAGCACTGAAACTCACTATTTTGGGTCTTCTTCTTCACTGAGTCGGGTTGACCTAACCTAACTCAGGACCCAAAACTAAAGACCCCATTGCCACCGACATTGCAGTCTCAAGTGCCTGTCTTTAGATGATCTTTTATGGTGGTTTCAACGGCAGAATGCTCAGAAAGTGACAACAAGCATTTTAATAACATTAATTTTGTCAAAATAAGACCAAGTCAGGTATTGAAACTTTGAATTCGAAACCTGAAGGAGACGCGATGGTCATGTTCTTTTCTATTGAGTTTAACAGCTTTTTTCAACAACAAACGTTCACAGGATCAAGCATAATTATTGATATGCAAAAACAAATGAATCACGTTTGAAAATTAAAAATTATGATATATTTATTTTGACTAAAGGTCCATTTATCCTATATGCTGACTCAGATTGTTATTGGTCAAGATTAAAAAAAATAATAAGCAAGTCAAAAGGGAGATCTAAAACCAGGTTCTAATGCCACATGTTATATAAAACACCATATACATTAATCAATGCACTAGACATTCTTGATTGTAGACATTATATTATATTATATTTTTCACTAAACATTCTGGCAAAAAAAATAGTAGACATTAAATAATGATTACAAAAGAGAATATATGGCACATTGTCATGATATCTTGATGGTATTTTTCTGTCCATGGCATTGTCCATGTGGAATTAGTCTTAAACAAGCATATAGATTATTACATTGATTCATCTTATGAAGAAACATGCCCATGTTTAAGGTTAATTGTATTCTTAGGTTGGTCTGTGTTTTTGATGTTTTTGTTGTATGATAGTATTTGATTTCCCAATAGGGTCTCTAAATAATTCATTGGAGAAAAAGGGGTTGGTGGATTCCTTAAAAATTTTCTTCATAATTTCTTTTCTGGTGTTATGTATGATGATGCTATTGACAAAAATAGTATTTTTGGTCTTGTTCCTTTCTCTGGAGCTATTTGAATATGTTAGAACGTTAATTTCAAAGAGGGAATATTCTAGTATTGGACAAGTAATATGTATTAACTCATTATTTTAGCATGTTAGATTTATGAAAATCTGTCTTAATAATAATAATAGAAAGTATTTATTTAGTTTTGTTATGGCTTGGGACATTAGTGGGGTGACATTTTTAAATTAAAGTAGAAACTAGTAATGGGAATTAGAAACAACAACTATATGCCACCATTTGTGAGTAGAGAACACTGGACATAGCCTACATAATTGTAGAAGAAGGCTTATTAGCATTATAATTTGATAAAATGTCATTTTAACATATGCCAAATATGGTATTTTGCATGGATGATTATTGGGATTATTCATTTATTAGGTGAAACTATGAATCTCTGAATATATCACTATGCCTCGTGTGTTGATGAGTCTTAGACTTAGCCTCATCCAAGTATTGCTGATAAACGTATAACACTAGATTTTCAACCCATTTATTGTGTCATGGAACAAAATCACATAAAAAATTGTAGATTTTCAAATTTTCCCATCTATATCACACTAGATTCAATTTTATATATAGGTTTGATTTTTACATTCATTGTGTCATTGACAGTCTTATGGATATTAGGCATCCAATTAATCATGTATGATTAATTGGATGCTTAATATGTTATCATGAGATGGGAGCTACTTTATAATGGTACATAAGCAAACTCTAACAAGCATATTGTCATAGCATAAGTTGCAAGGAGTTGCAATCATTCATACTTCATCATAGACATGATGAAATAATCTCAAGCTCAACCAAACACCATAATCAACAAACAAGCAAACAATTAAATAAACATGAAACTATAGTTAGGTATTCTTACTACCTCTTAGCTATCCTTGTCAAGGTCTTCTTGGTATGATTTCCTTCCTTCTCAAATATAAAAACCTAGCCACTACAAAATAATATCAAGTTACAACTCAACTTGAAACCAAATCGAAGACTAGGTTTTCACTAACTTGCTTTCTTTCTCCCTTTTATGTTTCATACTTCCATCTTTCCAAAATAAATTCTCATAGTTCATTTCCACATAATTTTTCATGTAGAATCCAAATATGAAACTATAATTTTTAAAATCAAATCATACCACATACTACAGTACCAAACTGAAGCAACCCTCTTATTTTCTGAAAATTCACATTTTGATTCCAATGCTTCCAATACTTGTTCTCCTACTTTATCCCCACACAATTTTCCATTTTAAACTCATTGGAAGCATCAAAATTATGAAATTCCATAATATGAACAGTGTCACATATAGCAATAGCAAGAACACAAAACCCTAATTCCAAACATAGGTGGATTTCTAAGCTTATACCACTTGATTCTAGCTTGTTTAAGCTTGTCTAAACTATCCATAATATAAAACTCATATTCTAATCACATATGGACAGCACTTCCAGGAGAAACCATAAGGGAAATATGGTACAAAACCCCCTTAAAATTAAGAGCTAGCTTGCTAGAATAAGGCTCAAGATCAAGGGATATGATTACCTTGCTTTGTGCTCCAAGTTGTGTGCTTCTTTCTTGGTTGAATGGAAATTTTGCAAGATTTTCCATATGGTTCACCATGCATGTCGAAATGATATGAATAAGGGGGTATTTTATAGATGAGCTTGAGTTGAAATGGATGGCCAAGATTGATTTGGTTACTATTTGATCTAATAGTCCATATTTAGTCTTAAACTTGGCTTGCCCTAGAAGCCACAAGCTTCACACCATGCATGACACGATTTTAGGTCATGTTTGGCTGGAAAAAGTGAAATATACTTGTAGGAAAATTTTTAGTCCAGTTTGGCATCGATCGGAGCAGTTTCACCAAAACCAGACTTTTTTCTGTTCCTAATTTTTATAATATTCTAGGATATATATTCTATCTTGGAAACCAGTGTCTAGGTTTCTTATACCATTTCTAATGTTAGACTGAGTATTTATCTACGATCCATCCCTTGAAAAATGACCAAAATACCCTTAGTATCTTTTCTTGCACTATATTAACCCTAAGGGCATAATTGTCATTTTACCCCTCTTTGTACTACCTCAGGGCATATAATGGCTCTAACTAATTATATTTATACTATATCCCACATTGTTAGCCTGTTCAGAATGACCAAAATGCCCTCCATATATTGCTGGTACAATATAGTCATCCAAGGGTATTTTCATAATTTCACACTTTCCCTGGAGCCCAAATTAATATAAAATTTCTAAAACTAATAGAGTACAAATAGGAGTTTTGTAGAATTTATTATGGAATTTATAGTGGATTAAAATACCTGATAAATAGGTTTCAGGGAAATTTCTCAGGAATTGACCCCATGACGATAGTGGATCGTATAGAGGGCCCATAATGACACCATATAGGTCTAATGATATTTTTAGATAAGTATGTGGGCTAGGGCTAATAAAGACTAGGAAAAATATAAAATTATGAAGATACAATTGAAAGTACGCCATTGTGTTGTGTCATTGAGTCAGAGTCAGACAAAGGGCATTTTGGTCATTTGACTAGGGCTAAACAATCAAGGAAGGGTATCTAGATATTTGACTAGGGTCAGGAGATACTCTATAAAGGAATAAAAAGATAATAGTGCCCTTATAAGTATTAAAGAGGAACAAAGGGCATCTTAGTATTTACTAAAGGTGTTTCTTGGGAATTGAGCCACTAGAGTGCTTGGGCTTAGTTAGAAACTGAAGACAATGTTCCAACGGTCCAAAAAACGTGGCCCAATGATTATGGGGGTTTAAGTGATATTAAGGAAGCTAAGTAATCTGAGCCATTCATTGCGATTCAATCTGGACCATCCATTCCACCTCCACTCAAGTATAAATAGACCACCCCTCCCTCCATTCCATTCACGGCTAAACATGGCAAAGAAAGAGAAAGAAAAGAGAAAAAGAGAAAGAGAGAAAGAAAGAAAGGAAGAGAAAGAAGGAGGAGTTCTGGTGGAGTTAGGAGTAGTCTAAGGAGCTAAGGGACTTGGCAAGCTTAGGAGTAAGGTAAGTAATTTATTCTAGTCCCTGCTCTAATAAATTAGAGGATTGTTCTTAATAGTTGGAATACAGAAATATCTCTCTTGATAAGGTTAATCTATTAATATAAAGAAAGTTAGGGAATTATCAGATTGAGGGTATTACCTCAAGTTAAGCATGAGCTGAGTAGAGCTATACTGATAGAATAATAATGAAGATATTATTTTGCTATGTATAGGCTCTGACCTATGGAAAGAATGAACCTTAAAGCAAAGGCAACTCGTCAGGTAGTAAACTTATCCTAAAATTGTATGCATTGAATGTTATGCTTGATTGTGCTATGGCTTTGTTGAATTGTGTTGCATATGTGCTTATGTATGAAGCCCTGTTCCTATGATTACTTTGGCTAATTGTATTTCATATGTTACATGGAAGCATGCACATTACACAATGTTAACCCTTTCACAAGCAAGCACAAGTATTCACATTAATGCATGCATTGTTTAGTACCATTTGCTATTGAGATTTCCCCAGAAATCTCACCCCTTCCATATCAATGCAATTACAGCAGGTCTTCTCAAGATAGAGGAGATAAAGATGCATGAATAGATGTTAATTATTTAGCATGATTGATATGTGATTCATGTATGTATAATTACTGTAAATTGTCACTGTGAACAGTAACTAGTGATGAGGGAGTGATATTTGAGATATAATTATAAATAGTAAATGATTAAATAAATGTATGATATTTTCCTAGTAAATAGTAGACATGACAAGGTTCAATTTGATATATAGAATGTCTCATTTAGATATCTACACATAGAGATATGATTTTTTAAAGTTGGGACCAGAAATGCTAGAATCAAGGGAAAATGCTAGATGAATAGTAGAATTAGAATGTTAACCGATGTTGACCTGATCAAGGCATGATCTGAAAGAGTATTAAGTTAGCTTCATGTACCAATTTGAACTACTTCATTCTGATTTTTCTAGAATTAGTTATGATTTTTCAAAGTCAGGTCACTTCTCTAGAATTTGCACCGTGAACAGTACTCGCTAGAGTAAACTTCCAAATTGTGTAATTTGACTTCAATAACGTTAAAAGTGGTTCTAGATGCTACCATTTGGTCTCTAAGATGTAAGAAAATTAGGATGTTACAATCTAATCCATCAAAAATAAAGTTATTGCACCCAATATAATATAGTATAAGGCACAACCCTATCGTTCTTCTCGAGGAGCCATTTATGTGAAAACCTAGTAGTTTGGATATCAGAATCAATGAAAAACTTGAGCAGGAATAAAATAGTTTTTGGGTTTTAGTGATTGATGCAATAAAATTAGGGTGTAGAAAAGTTGATATTTTTGGATTTTTGTTTACCATGAAAATGAGTTGGTTGAGTTGAGAAATATGCTATGACAGACTCTTGATGATGAAAACGTATCTATCCTTACTCTCACATTTTAAATTGGAGTTTAAAAATTACCAAGTCTCAAAGAAAACCTCAATTGATCAATTGAGTTCAGAACCCTAATTTTCCTTAAACCCCTTTGATCAAAGCTGGTCTAAGAACTACTACTGAACTATCGTAAAACACTTAGCGTGTAAATTGAATTTAGATGATGAAAATGCCCTCGAATAGTCGTAGATCAAAAACCCTAGATTTCAAGCAATGAATTAATTAACAACGATTGCTTGTAGTAACCCACTCTCTTAAAATCGAAACTGAAATATTCTATTAGAAGCAAACATTCAAATCATCCGAATCCAGTTACAAAATCTAATCTGATGAAAAATCAATCGATATTCAAACTTGCTCATAAGATGAAAACCCTATATCTAGTAGCAATCATAAGATGAGAAGATGTAAATTGTAATAGAAGAAAGTTCCCGTTTGATTCCATGAGCTCAAGATATATGATTTATCACTAAGAAGCTAAAGGTTTAGCCTCTGATGACTCCTGCTGCACGACTAGTGGAGAGGTGGTAGGTTTAGTGAGAAGGTGGTAGGTTGATGGTGTGAAAAGATGAAGAATTCTATGGAGAGGTGTAGAATGATGGTAGGGGTAGAGAAGATGATTAGAGAGTGCGAGAGTACTACTTCTTAGCCTAATCAGGTCTAAAAACTAGCTTCTTCCTGATGGCAGCCTTCCTTCCCCTTTTATTTATGCATAACCTAATTCAAAATGTGCAGCTTTAGTGATTTTGCATATTAGTCGTGACCATATCCATGTTTTGGTCATGACCTATAAACGCAAAGAACATTCCAGAAGAATAAAGGTCACGACTAGTGGACTCTTTGGTCGCGACTAAAATGTGCAGGGGCGTGATTTCATTTTCATTAGCTTGTCATTTCTTTCCTGTTCCTTGCTCTTATCCAAAATACCTGCAATCGAAAATAAAAGCTCACTATGAAAGTCCAAATCAGTAAATAATAGAATATATGCAGTTTAGAAGAGCTAATTTACTGTTTTACCCTTTTGTTAGCATATTGCTACGTATAATCATGTATTACCATAAAAGTACATGTTAAGGCATAAATGAATAGTAAAGTTGTTATAAAGCTCTAAAAAGCGTGCCTTATCAATTATCCCACACTTGAACCTTTGTACTCTTGGAAAAAGAAATGAATCACACCTAGAACAACACTATTAAATTCAAGATAACAACATAATCCAAAGTGTACCCTGAAAACAAATAACTCTTCATCCTTTGGGAATGCAAAGGTGATAATGTGAGCTGTCATATCCTAATTTTCCCTATCTGTATAATACTGATAGTAGAAAGAGGTTTAGAAAGGATCATGACGAAGATCAGAAGAAATGATAAAGGTTAGATGAGTATTGAAGAAAGAGAAGGACCTAAATGTAAAGTAGAAAAGGTTAAAGGCCAAAAGTTAAAGTAGAAAAAAGATTTGGGCCAAAAGTTATCTAAAATTTTATCAGATTTCATGGACTTCAAATATAAGTGAGCAAATTACAGGAAAGTATGCCCTACAGTGTCAGATGTCCTGGATCTGACTATAACATCCTTTCTTTTATATGTCTTAGAGACCATTCAATAGCGTTTAGAACCACTTACAAGACCTTGGAAGTCCATTAGCCAAATGTAAAATTTTACTCTTTCTCGGGTTACTGTTCATATAGTATTTTAGATTACACAATGAACTTCAAAAAATCATAATTAATTTTAGAAACATTGAAATGAAATGGTTCAAAAATCAACATGAAGATAACATCTTAAAATTTAAGGAAAAAAATAATTTTCATACCAAATGATTAGCCAATTAATACAGTTTATTCGTTAAAGTTTACTGTTTATTTGGTCAAAAACTCTGGAAATATATTCTGGTCCTTTACTTTAGAAATTCATTTCTCTTGGTATACACATCCAAATGACACATTCTACCTATTAATTTAAAGCTCTGGATGTGTACTACATGCTCATAAAATTTTATGAACTAATTCCTTCATTTGCTAGGTCAAACTGAAGCCACAACAAAACTGCTTTAGGACCTACGTTTTTACCATTTCAGTTTCTTTTCTTTCATCTCCATTAATTGTTTCAGCATGCACAAGCCATCAAATAAGCTTCTCAACATTCATATACATCATGTACATATGCCATAAGTTTTACAATATTTTTATCACATAAATAAACACCTTACATGGCATTTACATAGATGGACAATTTATAGTATATGCTAAAATCTCAATACTTCACTTCCTTTCTTCTATTCTTTAGCTCTTCTCCATGCATACCTTTTGCTTCATACTTGACCTAAATTGGTTGGTTATGGGAGGGTGAGATTATAGGGAATCTCTGTAGCAAACATTACCACTAAAATATGAAAGATGGATGCTAATGCATGATATGTAATTTCATTAAACTTTCTTTGATTAGTGATATGCCATCATGCTATATCCTTTTGCATAAAGGTGCATGGCCATGGAAACATGTTATTCACAATATATCCAACATCATTATCATGTCACAACATCATTCAAATATCATATATATGTTAACACATAAGCATACCACATCAAGCACATAAAGAGGTAAGTTCACTACCTTGCACTTAAGCTTTTCTCTTGACCTTTAGCCCTTGCTCCCTAGCTTTCCAACCATGAAGCCTTTATGTCCATCACTTCCCAACATCTTCTTGGATGTTTCATAGTCCTAAACACATTCATATTCATCATATAACTCATTAGGACTCATGAACTCCAACCATGTTCAAGACTAACTTTGTTACACTCTTTATTGACATAACTTTCTCTAATCTTCACTAATCCACTTGGCTCTTGAACCAATTGATGTATTGAATTTAACCTACACAATTTCATCTTTTGAATCCATTTATGAGCTTAGAATCATGAAATTCCAGCTGCTTCATGGCCTGCTGTACAGAACTGAACATAAGCATACAATTCTTTTAAAATTTCTCATTTTGATTCTAATACTTCCCATACTTGTTTCTCCACTTTACCCCACACAAATTTTCATTTTAAAACCATTGGAACCATCAAAATCATGAAATTATAATCAATGTTCATGCTAGTGAACAGTAATTGTAAGGAATCTCAAAGACTATAACCTTGAGATTTTAATGTTTCCAAGGTTCAAAACCTTTCCAATCCTACACAAAATCATCATATAAACTCAATGGAAGCATTAAATCATTGAAATTCCATTTCCTTCCCTCAATAACAGTGCAGACTGAACAGGGCACACCATGGCAAATTCAAGAATGTCAACTTGATTCAACAACCAATCACTTAACTAGCTTGTTTAAGCTTGAATCATAAGTTTCTAACTTTAATTTCTTCTTTCCCCTTTCATCTATGGTTTTTGGTAGCACCTCCCCTTCGATAAAACTTAACTTTTTCCCCATAAAACCCCTAAGTTCAAGCTCCTAAATCAAAGGAAAATAAGCTAGGAGAGATTGCTTACCTTTAATCTCTAGCTGGCTTGAACTTTAGAACCTTGAATCTTCTTTATCTTGGCTTCAGTTTTCATTTTGCAAGAGTTTCCCCAAGGGTTGACAAGACATGGTTTTGATGCAGAAATGAGGGGGTATTTATAGCCAAAATCCATGAAAAATTAATGGCCAAGATTAATTTGGTTACTATTTGATCTAAAGGCTCACATTTAATCTCAGAATTTACTTTTTTCATAAAGCAAATTGTGACATCATCATGACATCACAAGGGACACCTCATGGGACACTTTATGGGCTTATGTGGAGAAATTATCATGGTAGGAAGCTTCTAGAAAAATTCTAGTCCAATCTGGTACCGATCGGAGAAGTTTCACAGCAACCAGACTGTTTTCTTTTATGAATATTTTATAATATACCAGGATATGTATTATGTCCTGGAAATCAATGTCTAGGCTTCTCACACCATTGACATACTTGTACTAAGCCACAACTTAATTACAGATTCCTTGGGAAATGACCAAAATACCCTTAGTGTTCTTTCCTGCATTATATTGACCCTAAGAGCATAGTTGTCATTTCACCCCTCTTTGTACTGCATCAGGGCATATACTGGCTCAACTAATCATATTTATACAATGTGCCATGTTTTTAGCCTGTCCATATTATGAAAATGCTCTTTATCTATCTCTGGTACAATCTGGGCATCCAGGGGCATTTTCATAATTTTACACTTTTTCTGGACACTGGCCCCTTCTACTAATGGACTAGTACCCTGGGTTTTGGGCCCTCCTTGGCGTTATCATGGGCCTATATATGAGGTCATATTATCTCATTCTATCCAGGCTTACATACCGATAATTCCATTATCGAATCACGGGAGTTATCAAACTCCTGTCAAAATTCACTAATATGTGAATAACTTTTGATACAGAACTTCTTCCGGAGTTCTGTTAGATCCAGGACATCTAACACTGTAGGGCACACTTTTTTGTAATTTGCCCACTTATATCTGAAGTCCATGAAATCTGATAAAATTTCAGACAACTTTCAGACTATCAGATAAATATTTGCTGTCTGGAGCCCTAATAAAATTTCTATATCATGTCAGATTATCCAGCATACCTTCCTCTATTTACTGATGGAATATGGGACTAAAGTACTTCTGGGCAATTCTAACCCTTTTTGTGCTTATCTTTCTATAATTACAATTTTGCCCTTGAAGTTTTCACTTAATTACATTTAAGTCCCTTAACTTTTAGAAATTACCACTTTTGGCCTAAATCTTGTTTCTACTTTAACTTTTGGCCTTTAACCTTTTCTACTTTACATTTTAGTCATTCTCTTTCTTTAAGACTCATCTAACCTTTATCTTTTCTTCTGATCTTTGTCATACTCCTTTCTAAACCTCTTTCCATTATCAGTACTATATGGATAGGGAAAAATTAGGATATGACACTGACAGAACTCCAGAAGAAGTTTTGTATAAGAAGTTATTCACATATTAATGAATTTTGATAGGAGTTTGATAACACCCATGATCTGATATGACATTGTGATGGAACTATGCTTTATACAAATGATGGTCTTAGAGGTTTGGAGGAAAGGTCAGCCTGGGATCAGAGTACTGTCATTTACTAACTCATTGGACATGTCCAAAATATAAAAATCAGCTGGGAACACTAAGTTCTTGACCTGTACTAGAATATCCTCAAGGATTCCCTTAGGATATCTAATTGACCTATCAGCTAACTGGAGCATTATGTTTATGTCTTTAAGGTTGTTGATTCCTAAGGCTTGATATACTGACTAAGCCATTACATTAATGGCTGCCTCTAGATCTAGTAACGCTCCCTTAATAGGAATATTCCCTATAGTGCATGGGATGGTGTAGGATCCTGGGCCTTGTCATTTAATAGGCAGTTTAACCTTAAATAGTGATGACACATTAGCACTCACCTGGATTCTCTCAAGAGGCCTAAACTTCTTTTTATCGGCACACATTCTTTCAAAAATTTTGCATACTTAGGGTTTCTTTTAAGGAACTCGACTAAAGGGACATTTATTTCTAACTTATTGAATAGAGTGTAATATCTTTTGCAAAATCAAGGTCAATTTTTTTCTTTCCAGTGAAGTAAGAGTTAGGAAAAGGGAGATCTTTTATACTTACCTCCTTACCTTTGTGCATAAAGGCCCATTGCTTACTCGACTCTGGCTTCTCCTTAGGTTGCTTTCCTTTGTAGGCTGGACTTGATACTGTTGTTGCTTCTTCTTGTAGCTCTTATATCTCAACTTGGGTTTGTGAGTTCTTCTCTTGGGTTAGCTTCTTCATTACAAGCTGTTGTTCTTTAGAACTTTCAGATTCCCCAATTTGTACCTATGGCAGAGATGAATTCTCAATTTTAGTATATTCCACATCCTACTCTGGTGTATCAGCTTCCTTAAAATGAACCTTTCTGCCACTTATGAGGAATATAGCATTCAGACCCCTCAGATTGATGACAGTATTCGAAGGTATGCTGCCACTGCTCTTCCCTTGAATGTCAATCACTATATTAGAGACTTGAGTTAAGGGACTTGTGATATATGTATTCTTAGAACTTAACTCCTTAAGTTTCCTGTGCACATCAGCATTATCCTTCTACATACTTTGAAGGATTGAATATGGAAGTGAATTGACAGTCATTCTCTTTGAGCTTATTGTTTATATTGGTCATTTTGTCATCCATATTATTTATCTAGGTAGCCATACGCTATAATAATTGAGAAGTCTTATATGGCCTTGATGTTAATAAGGTCATAGGGTGAGTTATAACTATGAACCTTATATTATTTTGGTAGTAGCTTGAGGAAGCACCACCTTTTTATAATTGATTTGTCCTATCACCCCCACCTAAAATTTAGGTGGTCTCTCCAACTAGGGTTATCTGTGTTAGAGAATGGATCTCTCTTATGGTATTGATTATCCCTCCCTTGATATATCACTGTCACTTCTTCACACTGTCTGTCACATGTACTGGTAGCATGCATCATATAACCGCATGATTTGTATCCTGTAACCAAGGCTTATGAGGTATCCACTGCATGAACTTATTTTATGGAATGCAGCTCTCTTTCAATCAAATTCATCCTCTTCTACATTCTGTTTCCCAGGGCTGTTATTTCTTCCAAGATCTCTTTTGAATTACCTGAAGAAGATATGGGCATTCTCCTTGGATCCCCTGTTTGATGGTATTCATTGGCCATTTTCTAGAATAACTCCCAACTTACTTGTGGAGTCTTATATCTCAAAGATCCATTTGCTGTAGCATTCAAGGAAACCTAATTATGAGGAAGTAGACTATCAAAGAAAATGTCTATTAAATCAGCCTTGGTCATGTTGTGGTAAGGGCATCTAGCCAACAGGTTAAGAAACCTCGTCCAATACTCATGTTGTAGAATATTCGTGATTTTCTTCTTCATTTGAGTGGTCTTTGAAGCCAGGAAAAATTGTTTAAGGTATGTTGACTTCAGCTCATCCCATGTAAGAGTAGAGAAATGGGTGGGAAAATTGTACAACCACTCCTTAGCCTTCCCTTATAAGATAAAATGAAAATACCTCCTTAAGACGTCATCCAGTGTGGTCATTGGAGGCTTTATTGAGGAACATATCATATGCATGGTTTGTAAGTGCCTGTGTGGACATTCTCTTGTAAAACTATAAAATTTAGGTAAGGCTGTAATCAAAGCTCCTTTAATCTCAAAATCAGCTTCTTCAGTATAGAAACCATAAGGATAATAATTCACATGCGAATGATTAATTTCCCTCATATTTCTATTATCTTCTGGGTTTATTGGTATTGCATTTTTTCCATGCCCATTAGGCCCATTATGATTATTATCATCTATATTCGATTTAGTTTCAGACTCGAGAATACTAGAGGAGGATCTGGATTTTGCTTCTTCTTCTCTAAATTCTCTAAACTCTCTCTTTAGTTTCCTAAGTCTTCTCTCAATTTTAGGTTCAAAAGGAACTAATGGTTAAGCTCTTTTGCGCATTCAATATAGAACAGATAGAGAATAATAAATGTAATCAGTCACGGAAGTTGCACAGCAGGAAATTTTCAGTTAGTCACGACTAACGAGTATTTTAGTCGCGACATAATATCACAAAGAAAAGTGGTCATGACTGAAGGTGTCAAATGTCGCAACTGGTTTTCATAGAGTAGTCAAATTTCACAGGGAAACAATCAGGTCACAACACAAATGATGTTTGTTCACAACTTAAAGTCATAGAGAATAGTGGTCGCGAAGCAGGTGAGTTTAGGTCACGACTAGAAGTCACATAGACTGATTTTGCAGAATACTCAAAAAAGTGTAGAATGCAATGCAATGCAAATTAAAAACTACTAAAAACTAAAAGCAAACAAAAGCAAGAAAGATGATGCAGGTAGCTAATAAAATTGATAATCAATTACTAAGGAACCAATTACTTGGTTCCTTGGTAACGGAGCCACTGATGAGGTCAAATTGTTGTGGTATGATCCATCAAAAATAAAGTTATTGCACCCAATATAATATAGTATAAGGTACAATTCTATCGTTCTTCTCGAGGATCCTTTTATGTAAAAACCTAGTAGTTTGAATGTCAAAATCAATGAAAAACCTGAGCAGAGATAAAATGGTTTTTGGGTTTTAGTGATTGATGCAATAAAAGTAGGGTACAGAAAAGTAGATATTCTTGGATTTTTGTTTATGATGAAAATGAGTTAGTTGAGTTGAGAAATATGCTATGACATACTCTTGATGATAAAAACGTATTTATCCTTGCTCTCACATTCTAAGTCTCAAAGAAAACCTCAATCGATCGATTGAGTTCAAAACCCAAATTTTCTTTAAACCCCTTTGATCAAAGCTGGTCTAAGAAGTATTAGTGAACTGTTGTAAACCACTTAGTGTGTAAATTGAATTTAGATGTTGAAAATGCCCTCGAATGGTCGTCAATCAAAAACCCTAGATTTCTAGTAATGAATTAATTAACAACGATCACTGGTAATAACCCACTCATTTAAAATCGAAACTGAAATATTCTATTAGAAGCAAAAGTTCAAATCATCTAAATTCAGTTACAAAATTTAATATGATAAAAAATTAATCGGTATTCAAACTTGCTCATAAGATGAAAGCCCTAGATATAGTAGCAATCATAAGATGAGAATATGCAAATTAGAATAGAAGAAACTCCACGTTTGAGTCCATGAGCTTAAGATATATGATTCATCACTAAGAGGATAAAGGTTTAGCCTCTCATGACTCCTACTGTACTACAATCACTGTTTAGTTGAGACATCATGAAGAAATAGTGAGAAGGTGGTAGGTTGATAGAGTGAAAAGGTGGATAATCTGTGCAGAGGTGTAGATTGATGGCAAGGTGGAGAAGATGATCAGAGAGCATGATAGTACTACTTTTTAGCCTAATTAGGTCCAAAAACTAGCCTCCTCCTGATGGCATCCTTCCTTCCCCTTTTATTTATGCATAACCTAATTCAAAACATGCAGCTTCAGCGATTTCTCATATTAGTCGCGACCAGATCCATGTTTTGGTCATGACCTGTAAACCCAGAGAACATTCTAGAAGAATAAAGGTCATAACTGGTAGACTCTTTGATAAAGGGATTTATCGAATAGCTCTTCGATAAATAAGAGAAATTTCTAAGTTTTCAAAAGAACTAAATTATGATTCTTCATACTATTTGCTTTTGGTTTAGAGCATACATATTCTTATAAGAGAGAAACTTAAAAAGAGAGCTTAAGTGTTTATATTATCTACTCTATTAAGAGAGTTTCATTTGCATTAACTATTTCTAAATTGCTTAAGAGTGTGATCTCTTAAGTGGATTTTTACCTTACAGTTGTAAGGGGAATAGAAGGGATTCTCACATGAATATACTAAGGGACCAAGAGCCCATTGAATCTTAGAATATAGTAGAACATAAGAGAAGCTCTGGGGACTGGATGTAGGTAAAATGGATTGGACCGAACTAGTATATATTAAATTGTGCAATCTTTCTTCAATAAAATATTCCTATGGTGATATCTTTCTAAACTCAACTTTTTAAACTAATCTTTAATATCTTTAGAGTTTTGTAACAAAATTTAAAATACCCAATTCAATCCATTCTTGGGTGAAACAACCATACTAATATTTGGTATCAGAGCAAGGTCACTTTTAAAGAATCGAATGATATCAAGTGTAAAGATCATGGCTGTAGTTGTTATGAAATGTTTTTTGAAGGTTTTGATATAACCATTCCTCCTGTTTTAGAAAATTCTAAGTTTTTGTATTGGAAAGGTCACATGACTATATTTTTGAAAACTCTTGATTTTGATATGAGGAAAATCTTTTTGAATGATCTTTGACTTTAAACCAATAAAGGATTGGAATGAAAATGAAAAGAAATTATTTTCTTTGAATCTTAGAGAAATGAAAATGAAAAGAAATTATTTTCTCTTAATCTTAGAGAAATGAAAATTCTATACAATTCTTTATTTGAAAGAGATTATTTGAAAATCAAACTTTGCTATAATGTCAGAGATATTTTCAATACTCTTGATTCTATCTATTCCTCTTACAATTACATTAAAGTTAATAGTGTTGGCAGTTCATCAATAGTTAAAAGTTACAAATCCTCTACCGATGAACAAGTAGGAGATGATACTGAAAAAGGAGAAATAACATAACATCTTTATAAAATGATCAACACAGAGGAATAAGATGAAGAAGAAAATCAAGAAGAGCTCAATGTATATGAACGTGATGAATCTTCCTTCAGAGCTCAAAATTCTTCAATAGTAAACAATTCAAATTCTTCTTATAAGTTTAAGAAAAATGATTTTAAATTTTTTTCATGATATGATTTTTCAACATATTATTGATGCTATTTCTAGAAATAAAAATGATTTGCATCTTTAGGATATCACTGGAGAATCTAATAGAAAGAAAGAAATTTTGCATAATGATTATAAACTACTTATACTCAACCAATACAGTAACAACAAGTGTACTCATAAATTGTATCATTATGTTATTTGTAGTTATTGTGGAAAACTAGGTCATATTTCTCACATGTATTATTTTAGAAGAAATTATAATGTGGGAAATAAATTTGTTTGGCTTCCTATAGGACAATCAATATCTAAAACTAATGCTCTAGGACCCAAAGTCAAATGGGTACCAAAATATCTTTCTAGTGTTTTAAATGCGCATAATAACATTCAGAATAATGGACATGGTACATGGAGAAAGGGGCATCCAAGAGTTCTTCATGCATCAGTAAAAGCTATATCTGAGAGATCTAAAGGAGCATCCATCGCTATAATTTCAAAACCAAATTATAAGAAGCAATAGAGAAAAGCCTAAGGAGTACATTATGTTTTAAGGAGAACATAACATGAAGGATTTTACAACCATCAAAATTCATATCAGTTAAGAGACCATTGCACGCATTTGTCAAAAGAAATCAAGAGATACAATGGGTTCATAAAAGCAATCCTTCTTCCAAAAAATAAATGGTATAATGGTAAACTTTATTCATCATCATATCTTTATCTTTTAAGTTTATATATGTATCTTTAGTAATGATTATTACAACTAATGTCTAAAATTTTTTATACTCCTATGAAAACTAAACAAACACTTTTAAGGAGAAAAATACAGTGATCAATAAGTTTAATGCATACATATACCTGAAGAATGAATATAACTCCTTTATATTCATAAAGTAAACATGTTCAAATGATCAAGATTATTTATATTCCTTGAGTATGTGTATTATTTTGTTTCCTACAAACTAACTATTAATGGATCCACGCAAAATTGGATACCTGGAAAGAAAATCGGTTCAATTGTTTTATGGGGAATCCAATTAACAAGGTTGATCTCAAGATTTATGGCTACAAAGAAAGATAATCCAAATCTTGATGAAGACAATACAATTTTATGGACATTTCAAATTTACTCCAAATACCATTTACTGAAGTCATCAACTAAGTACTATCACGTGCTTGAACTCCTTATCCTCTAATGAGCTTTTCTGCTTAAACTGTCATATCCTAACTTTTCCCTATCTGTATAATGCTGATAGAGGAAAGAGGTTTGGAATGGATTATGATGATGATCAAAAGGAATAATAAAGGTTAGATGAGTCTTGAAGAAAGAAAGGGATTAAAATGAAAATTAGAAAAGGTTGAAGGCTAAAAGTGAAAGCAGAAACAAAAGTTGGGCCAAAGGTGTAATTATCAAAAGTATAGGGACCTAAATACAATTATCAAAAAGTTTAGAGACCTAAGTGTAATTAACTAAAAGTTTAGGGACCTAAATATAATTATGAGAATTTTGATTTGAGGTCTCGATTGATTAATATAAATTCCCGAAGTTAGGAAGAATTATTACAGTATTTTTCATATCTCAGAATCAGATTAAACTTTATAGTAAATTCTTATAATTAATATAAAAATTTATAAAATTGACAGAGTTAGAAAAGGAATCCTGTAGAATTCTTAGGGCATTTTACAATAAAATAAAATACCCAATAAATACGGTAAGGAGATATTCCTTGAGATTTATGCCATAAAGGTAATGGACCAATACTAAGGCCTAAATGGTGTCCTAAGAGTCCCAATAAGGTGGTGAGATGGTTAAGTGGGCCAAAGTCTAGAGCAACACAGAAAAGTGTGAAATTACAAAAATGCCCCTATGTAGCCAGATTGTACCAAATATGGATGGAGGGCATTTTGGTCATTTTAGATAGGCAAAAAATGTGTAAGATAGTATAAAGATGATTAGTTAGAGCCAGTATATACCCTAATATAGTATAAAGGGTGTGTGAAATGACAATTATATCCTTAAGGTGAATATAGTGCAAGATAGTGAACGAAGGGCATTTACATCATTTGCCAAGGGATATGTAATTAAGTACTGACCCAGTACAAGAATATCAATGGTAGGAAGAATATGGATACTGGATTTAAGGTCAAAAAGTATATTATGATATCTTAGAAAAATTAGATTTATAAAACAGTCTGATTTTTGGGGAATCAGACTGAGCCAGTACCATATTGGACTATAATTTTTCTAGAAGCTTCCCTCCATTGGAATTTTTCCACCTAGCCCTATGAGTTCTCCCTTGGTGATTTCATGGATGATGTCATAATTCTCTTTTTCAAAAAGTTAAATCTAAGATTAAATGTGAGCCATTAGATCAAATAGTACACAAACTAATCTTAGCCATTGATTTTCCATAGAATTTGGCTATAAATATCCCCAAGTTCTGTCAAAAACCGTGAAACACATGAACCCTTAGGGAAACTCTTGTAAAATGAAAAATCAAGCCAAGACAAAGAAGATTCAAGGTACTAAAGTTCATGCAAGCTAGAGGTTAAAGGTAAGCAATCTATCCTATCTTATTTTCCTTTGATTTGGTAGCTTGAACTTAGAGTTTTCATGAAGGAAAGTTGAGTTCTCTCTAAGGTGTTGTGCTGTCCAAAAACTTTAGATGAAAGAATAAAGAAGAAATTAAAGTTAGAGTTATATGATTGGAGCTTAAACAAGCTAGTTAAGTGATTGGTTGTTGAATCAAGTTGATATTCTTGACTTTGCTATGATTGAACCATTTCGGTTTACACTGTTCATGAGGGAAAGAAATGGAATTTCAAAGATCTAATGCTTCTATTGAATTTATATGATGATTTTTTATAGGATTGGATAGGTTTTAAACCTTGGAAGCATTGAAATTCCACGATTGTAGTTTTTGAAATCCTTCTCTTTTACTGTTTACTCGTGTCATATCCATAATTTTCTTATCTAATATGTGTACACAGTTTATTTGCAATAGATATGAGATTCTTGGAATAAACTGTATCAGATTGAGAAAGGGAAGGGAAGGATTAATAACTAAGGAAAGAATAGGGACCTAAACAAAAATTAAAAAGTTTGAAGGCAAAAAGTTAAAGTAGAAGAAAAAGGAGGGACATAAATGCAATTAATGAAAAGTTCAGGGACTAAAGCACAATTATTCAAAAGTTGAGGGACCTAAATGTAAATATGAAAAAGTTGAGCCAAAATAGGCCAAACACGCCCAGAATCAGATTAGACCTAAATTTTAGCAGTAGATAGACAAAAATATTATGGTCAGTTTAATGCAACACATAATTTTGATTTAAGGTCCTGATTAATTGATATAAATGTTGGAAAATGTGCCCTAGGGGCCAATCATTATCTTATAAACATTATTGATTTATGAGTTTATCAATTGTGTTATCATATTATTCGCATGTTTACTGTGATGACCATCCTTGGATAATTCATGATCTTATCCTAAATGTCCCTGGTCGATCATCTGTGCGGGAGCAGAGATAAAATAAGACCAGTATGACTTTGAAGATGTATAGAGATATAAATCAAAGTCATAGGCACATGTAAGAGTACAAGGTGTTGGACCGACCCGCTATGAGAGAGTTGCATGGGTTACGTTATAAGCTTCTCTCATATACAAACCATGTCACTATGCCCTTTGACCTGAGATCATCATGGATTCCTACATGACAAACGCTCAGCTTTGACCTAGTCAAAAGTCACTTTTGACCAAGTGATCATAAAGACTATGTTCGGGCTTAGTGGTTTTTCATGCGGAAGAATGTGAGTGGTCAAGATGGAATTTGTCCCTCACATTCGTAGAGAGATATTACTGGGCCCCTCGATGAGTGAGTCTAAGAAATGTATGGCCATACTATAATGGAAAGGTAGTTCCATTTCTATAGTCAGACTACTTAGGGATCGAGAAAGTAATAGTCAGGAATAGGAGGATGACATTATCCATGCCTCATCCATGACAAAAATATCGCGTGACAGAAGGGACATGATATGGTTGTATAAAAGGTTACATCGTTTATCGATCCTCATATGATTTGGGTAGTCGTTATGTCTTGCTAGAGACCGCTAGTGACTTGTGGGCCAGTATAGCAAATGGCCTACTGCCAACTTCATATGGGCCTACAGGGTCGCACACAAAATAGCCCAACACGAGCTATGATGTCTAGATTCATTAAATCTAAGACGTGTCTAGATTCAATAAATGATCCAGAGTTGA
The DNA here is from genome assembly GCA_037074615.1 of Leucaena leucocephala. Classification (NCBI taxonomy): domain Eukaryota; kingdom Viridiplantae; phylum Streptophyta; class Magnoliopsida; order Fabales; family Fabaceae; genus Leucaena; species Leucaena leucocephala. The sequence goes on along the minus strand of CM073515.1, from coordinate 15,809,294 downwards.
TGTATATATTTATTTATATTTATATTCGTATATATATAAATTTGTATATATATATTATATATAAGGTATATATAGGATTTAATTTATAAGGATAAATTAAATCTCTATCACGTTTGAATTTGACATTCAAATTGATAGGATATCTCATATAAGAGATATTTACAAGATTTAATTTATAAGGATAAATTAAATCTCTATCACGTTTGAATTTAAAATTCAAATTGATAGGATATCTCAAATTTGATTTATGAGAATAAATCAAATATAGTCCAATCTTATCTTTATTTAAATTAAATAAATAGGTGAATTAAATCTGTGGGACGGATTTAATAAAAACATTATTTATTTAATTAGTTTCTTATCAAATTATACAATATGTGATATTGTATTAATTTTGGAATTAATATAGATTAATTCCAAGATCCAATTCGGTTGAGAAAAATGCAGACCATCCTATATATCAGAACAGAAAAGGCTGAACAGAATCTGCAAAAGGTTTACAGATAAGAAACTGCTGAAGTAGAGACGGAGAGGACGAATTCTTGAGAGAGCCTTGGAGGGACAGGAGACACTAGCACGTCGTTCGTGGTTGGAACGCTGTTCGTGTGGATACCAGTAGAGGAAGCCAACCTGAGGCGTCGACTTCTTGCGATCAGAAAGAGAGCACGAGCCACAGAGAGAAGCTGTGGACATCTTCTTGCGATCAGAAAGAGATCACCAGTCGCGGAGAGAAGCTGTGGAAGTCGTTAAGGAACATCAAGGGTAATGCTTCTTTCCACTTGACTTAAACACATACGGTAGATCCTGACAAGGAATGGGAAAAAAACTTTAAATTAATTTCCACTGCGTGTCTTCCAATTCCTTACAGTGGTATCAAAGCCATGCCGTTTTGTGTTTAAGTTAGGCTTCATTGTTGATTAATATGATATGTGTTAGTCGTAGCCAATCATATAACATGCATTTTATGTATGACATATAAGGAATCCATGTTATGTATGACATAAAAGGAATCTAAAAGGGAATTAAAATCGGTGGTGATGCTTTTTAATTTGATCAATTAACATAACGGGACCGCCGCCCACTAACCGGCTAGCGGGACCGCCATGGCTACCTGTTCGTAGCATAACATAATCGTAACATATGTTATGTGATGAATGTTTTAGATATGAAACATTAATTGCCCTTGAATTAAATCTGAATATTGATTCTTAAATGTTTGGGTATGGTGAACAATATGGCTCTAGATTGCAAGTGTTGTAATTTTTAAATACGGCCTGCGTGTCGTGCCTTCCTCTATATACTCTCAATATACCTTCTCTTCTCATCTCACTCCCCTCGAATGTTAAAAGAGGTTTCTATATATAATTTCCCTTTTTCTTACTAGAGAGCTCCTCTTATTGGCTTGAGGGGATTTAGGATAGGTGAGCCATATTGTATCACATTTAGATTATGCGTATTATGATTATATCAGAAACATGCATATACTTGTATGAGATACAAACTAAGAAACATGCATTCTTATAAACCAGATAGTTAAATTAAGCCCTCTAAATGAAATCTTAAGTCATAATGCCGTCAATTTATCAACACTTGTCAAAACCTCGATCGCTCAATTGCGGACTCCACCAAAGTGGGTGCTTTTGAGTTATCTTGGGGAGATAAGCAAGAGTAATGGTGGTACTCTCACATGTTTATTATTGTTTGACTTAATTGAGATTAACAAAACGGTTTTGAGTCTCAAGGCATTGGATGGGATTAAAAACATGCCAGATCATATGATGATAGAATCCCATGAACATCTAAGAGTTACATTTGATATAATTGGTAAAGGTGTTACCTACCTAAATAACTTAATTTAAGTGTCTTTCCAAAGCGGACTTAAGTTTGAGCCAAATATGGATCTTAGCCCACTAACTATTGCATTGAGGGTTGTTTATTTAGTGGGAGATTGCTAATTGAATTGCATATTTTTAATTGTAGAATCATGGTGACTAGTAATACTGCTACATTATCGCTGCGATCTGTCCTTGAGAAGGACAAACTTAATGGGACAAACTTTCTTGACTGGTTTAGGAATTTGAGAATTGTTCTCAAGCAAGAAAGAAAGGCGCATGTCCTAGATCAACCCATTCTAAGGAGCCAGCGACCAATGCTCCTAGAGCTCAGAGAGATGCTTACACGAATAAGGAAGACTCTGTCGATGTGGGGTGCTTGATGCTAGCCACCATGGTTCCAGAGCTCCAAAGAGATCTGGAACACATGGAGGCTTATGAGATGATTGTGTATCTCAAGGAAATGTTCCAGCAACAGGCAAGGCAAGAGAGGTATGAGACCACTAAGGCCTTATATTCCTGCAAGATGGCTGAAGGTGCATCAGTTAGCACTCATGTCTTAAAGATGAAAGGGTACATTGATCACCTTGAGAGGCTTAGATTTCCCATGAGCCAGGAGTTAGCTACAGATTTGATCTTAAACTCACTCCCAGAAAGTTATGACCAGTTTGTCATGAACTACAACATGAACAATATAGAGAAATCTATTTCTGAACTACATGGAATGCTTAAAACTGCTGAGCTAAGTCTTAAGAAGAAGCCCAGTGTTGTTTTGATGGTTCATAAAGGAAAGGGTATGAAAAAGAAAGGCAAAGGCAAGGGGAAGGGTTATGGCTTATCAGGTAAGACCAAAGAGTCAGGCAAGCCCGAAACCAAGCCTGCACCAAAGAAGGTAAAGCCTCCGAAGGAAGGAGTCTGCTTCTTCTGCAATGAACCTGGTCATTGGAAGAGGAATTGCAAACTCTACCTCGAAGATCTGAAAAAGAACAAGAAGGATAGCGGGGCTATCGCTTCAGGTATTTATGTTATAGACATTCATCTTTCTACTTTCACTTCATGGGTATTAGATACTGTATGTGCTTCTCATATTTGTACAAATGTGCAGGGACTAAAGGACAGTAGGAAGCTGAAAAAGGGTGAAGTCGACCTACGATTTGGAAACAGAGCAAGGGTTACTGCGTTAGCTGTAGGCACTTATGAATTAGTTCTGACCACTGGGCTTTTGTTAGTTTTGAACAATTGCTATTATGTTCCTGCTTTAAGTAGTAACATTGTTTCACTTTCTTATTTGGATAAGGAAGGTTTCACTTCCATTGCTGGGAATAGTAGATGTTCTATTTATCGTAATGATGTTTTCTATGCTCATGGTGATTTGCATGTTGATCATTACATATTAAATTTGGAATAACCCAATCATGGAAATATCTATAACATAACCGCCAAAAGGGTCAAACCAAATGATTTGAATCCCACATACCTCTGGCACTATCGTCTGGGCCACATAAATGAGAAACGCATTTCCATACTCCATCAAGATGGATTTCTAAACTCATTTGATTTTGAATCATATGACACTTGCGAGTCTTGCTTGTTAGGAAAGATGACAAAGTCACCCTTCACTGGGTACAGTGAGAGGGCCACTGATTTATTGGGCCTCATACATACAAATGTGTGTGGACTGATGAACACAAATACCAAAGGAGGTTATTCATACTTCATAACATTCATAGATGATTTCAGCAGATATGGGTACATCTATCTGATAAAACATAAATCTAATCTTTTGAAAAGTTCAAGATATTTCAAAATAAAGTACAAAACTAGCTTGGCAAAACAATTAAAGGCCTTCGATCTGATCGGGGTGGTGAATATCTGAGCCAAGAGTTCATAGATCATCTCAGGAGTTGTGGGATAGTCTCGCAATTGACTCCTCCAGGGACACCACAATGGAATGGCATTTCTGAACGGAGGAATCGAACACTATTAGATATGGTTCGATCCATGATGAGTCGAACAGATCTTTCGCCCTCCTTTTGGGGCCATGCCCTAGAGACAGCTGCGTTCACACTCAATCGTGTTCCATCTAAGGCAATTGAAAAGACTCCATATGAGATATGGACTGGGAGGACGCCTAGTTTGTCTTTTCTCAAGATTTGGGGATGCGAGGTCTATGTTAAGCAACAAGCCTCAGACAAATTAGCGCCCAAATCCTCAAAGTGCCTTTTTGTGGGATATCCTAAGGAAACCAAGGGATATTATGTCTACAATCCTGCTGATAACAAAGTGTTGTCAAAAATGGTATCTTTCTCGAATGAAAATTTATCTCTAAAAGAACCAGTGGGAGTAAGGTACACCTCGAAGAAGTTCGAGAGCCACAAGACACCATAGAACTGCAGATGGAAAATGGAGAAGACTCACAACAAGTTGTTAAGACTCCTCAAGTCACGCAAGGTCCACAGAAGTCTAATAGGACATGACTTCAGCCTCAGAGATATGGATTTCTGACAGTCGTGATGTGTTGATTATTGAGCATAATAAGCCGACTACCTATCAAGAAGCTATAATGGGACCAAAATCTGAAAAGTGACTTAATGACATGAAGTCTGAGATGCAATCCATGTACGACAACAAGGTTTGGACCTTAGTCTACCCGCCTGAAGGTGTAAAAACCGTCAGGTGCAAGTGGGTTTTTAAGGAGAAAACTGACATGGATGGTAATGTAAATGTCTTCAAGGCACGACTGGTTGCAAAAGGATTTACTCAAACTCATGGTGTGGACTATGATGAGACCTTTTTCCCAGTTGCAATGGCCAAATCAATCAGAATCCTCTTTGCCATAGTAGCATATTATGACTATGAAATATGGCAGATGGACATCAAGACAGCCTTCCTTAATGGAAAGCTCCTTGAGGATGTGTACATGACACAACCTGAAGGGTTTGTGCGTTCTGAGGACTCTGGTAAAGTGTGCAAGCTTCAAAGGTCCATTTATGGATTGAAGCAAGCCTCTCGGAGTTGGAATTATCGTTTTGATGAAGTAGTCAAAGAGTTTGGATTCCTTCAAAACATTGATGAACCTTGTGTGTACAAGAAGGTTAGTGGGAGCACAGTTGTGTTTTTGGTACTCTATGTCAATGACATCCTAATTATTGGGAATGACATTCCTACCTTACAGATTGTCAAGTCTTGGTTAGGAAAGTCTTTCTCGATGAAAGACTTGGGTGAAGCCACCTACATCCTAGGAATTAAGATCTATAGAGATAGATCTAAAAGACTTCTAGGACTCAGTCAGAGTACATACATAGACAAAATACTGCATAGGTTCAGTATGCACGAATCAAAGAGGGATTTCATACCCATGTCTCATGGTAGTCACCTCAGTAAAGATCTGTGTCCTAGTACACCTGATCAGCGAGGTCGCATGAGTAAAGTTCCATATGCCTCAGCCATAGGATCTATCATGTATGCCATATTATGCACTCGACCGGATGTCTCGTTTGCCTTAAGTACGACTAGCAGATATCAACAGGACCCTGGTGAGGCCCATTGGACTGCTGTCAAGAATATCCTTAAGTACTTAAGAAGGACTAAGGACTTATTCTTGGTCTATGGTGGATTGGATGACGAACTATGTGTAACTGGTTACACAGACGCGAGTTTCCAAACTGACTAGGATGACCAAAAATCGCAGTCTGGATATATATTCCTCCTCAATAATAGAGTAGTAAGCTGGAAGAGCTCTAAGCAGGGCACTGTAACAGATTCTGCAATGGAAGATGAGTATATAGCAGCATCTGATGCAGCTAAGGAAGCTGTTTGGATCAGGAATTTCATCACGGAACTAGGGGTGATACCTACCATCTCATAACCAATAACTTTGCTCAGTGACAATAGCGGTACCATTGCATAGGCCAAAGAGCCTAGGTCACATCAAAGGACCAAGCACATACTCAGGCTATTTTATCTCATCAGAGAAATCAACGATAGAGGTGATATAAAAATATGCAAGGTAGCAGGAGAAGACAATGTTGCTGAACCTCTAACAAAGCCGCTTGTGCAGGCAAAGCATGAGCGTCATGTTAGGTCAATGGGAATTAGTCAAATTAATGATTGTACCTAGTGCAAGTGGGAGGTTATTGGAAAATATGCCCTAGGGGCCAATCATTATCTTATAAATATTATTGATTTATGAGTTTATCAATTGTGTTATTATATTATTCGCATATTTACTGTGATGACCATCCTTGGATAATTCATGATCTTATCCTAAATGTCCCTGGTCGATCATCTATGCGGGAGCAGAGATGAAATAAGACCAGTATAACTTTGAAGATGTATAGAGATATAAATCAAAGTCATAGGCACATGTAAGAGTACAAGGTGTTGGACCGACCCGCTATGAGAGAGTTGCATGGGTTACGTTATAAGCTTCTCTCATATACAAACCATGTCACTATGCCCTTTGACCTGAGATCATCATGGATTCCTACATGATAAACGCTCAGCTTTGACCTAGTCAAAAGTCACTTTTGACCGAGTGATCATAAAGACTATGTTCGGGCTTAGTGGTTTTTCATGCGGAAGAATGTGAGTGGTCAAGATGGAATTTGTCCCTCACATTCGTAGAGAGATATTACTGGGCCCCTCGATGAGTGAGTCTGATAAATGTATGGCCATACTATAATGGAAAGGTAGTTCCATTTCTATAGTCAGACTACTTAGGGATCGAGAAAGTAACAGTCAAGAATAGGAGGATGACATTATCCATGCCTCATCCATGACTAAAATATCGCGTGACAGAAGGGACATGATATGGTTGTATAAAAGGTTACATCGTTTATCGATCCTCATATGATTTGGGTAGTCGTTATGTCTTGCTAGAGATCGCTTTTGACTTGTGGGCTAGTATAGCAAATGGCCCACTGCCAACTTCATATGGGTCTATAGGGTCGCACACAAAATAGCCCAACACGAGCTATGATGTCCAGATTCATTGAATCTAAGACGTGTCTAGATTCAATGAATGATCCAGGGTTGATGTATATATTTATTTATATTTATATTCGTATATATATAAATTCGTATATATATATTATATATAAGGGATATATAGGATTTAATTTATAAGGATAAATTAAATCTCTATCACGTTTGAATTTAAAATTCAAATTGATAGGATATCTCATATAAGAGATATTTACAAGATTTAATTTATAAGGATAAATTAAATCTTTATCACATTTGAATTTAAAATTCAAATTGATAGGATATATCATATAAGAGATATTTACAAGATTTAATTTATAAGGATAAATTAAATCTCTGTCACGTTTGAATTTAAAATTCAAATTGATAGGATATCTCAAATTTGATTTATGAGAATAAATCAAATATAGTCCAATCTTATCTTTATTTAAATTAAATAAATAGGTGAATTAAATCTGTGGGACAGATTTAATAAAAATATTATTTATTTAATTATTTTCTTATCAAATTATATAATATGTGATATTGCATTAATTTTAGAATTAATATAGATTAATTCCAAGATCTAATTCGGTTGAGGAAAACGTAGAGCATCCTATATATCTGATTTTAGGAGCTACGTTTTTGCCACACAACACACAACACAAAAGGCCGAACGGAATTTGCAAAAGGTTTGCAGATAAGAAACTGCTGAAGTAGAGACGGAGAGGATGAATTCTTGAGAGAGCCTTGGAGGGACAGGAGACGCTAGCACGTCGTTTGTGGTTGGAATGCTGTTCGTGTGGATACCAGTAGAGGAAGCTGACCTAAGGCGTCGACTTCTTGCGATTAGAAAGAGAGCACGAGCCGCAGAGAGAAGCTGTGGACATCTTCTTGTGATCGGAAAGAGATCACCAATCGCGGAGAGAAGCTATGGAAGTCGTTGAGGAACACCAAGGGTAATGCTTCTTTCTACTTGAGTTAAACACATACGATAGATCCTGGCAAGGAATGGGAAAAATTTTTTAAATTAATTTCCACTGCGTGTCTTCCAATTCCTTACAATAAATTCCTTAAGTTGGAAGGATTTATTACAGTATTTTTTAGATTTTAGAATCAGATGAGACCTTACAAGAAATTCATATATTTAATATAAGAATTTAAAAAATTGACAGAGTCAAAAAAAGAATCTTGTAGAAGCCAAACGGGATTTTACAGTAAAATAAAATACCCAATAAATAGGGTCAAGAGAGTTGTCTTGGGATTTGTGCCATAAAGGGCATAAAGGCAATGAGTCCATACTAAGGCCGAAATGGAACCATCATTAGCCCATTAAAGTAACTAGACAGTTAAGTGGGTCAGAGACTAGAGCAATCTAGGAAAAGTACGAAATTATGAAACTGCCCCTAGATGCCCATATTGTACCAGTAAAGGTTAGAGGTCATTATGGTCATTCTGGATAGGCCAAAAATTTGGGACATAGTATAAATATGATTAGTTAGAGCCAATATATGCCCTGAGGCAGTGGAAAGAGAGGTGAAATGATAATTATGCCCCTAGGGTTAGTATAATGCAAGAAAGGACACCAAGGGTATTTTGGTCATTTCTCAAGGGATGGATGGTAGATAAATCTGCAACATATCATTGTGAATGGTATGATAAGCCTAGACATTGATTTCTAGGACAGAATATATATCCTGGTATATTATAAAAAATTAGGAACAGAACATAGTCCGATTGTTGTTAAACTACTCCGATCGGTACCGGATTGGAATAGAATTTTTCTAGAAGCTTCCTTGCATGAAAATGGTACCACATACCCCCACAGGGTGTCCCTTGAGCTGTACCACATGATGTCATAATTATTCCTTTTTGAAAAAGTTAAATTCAAGATTAAATGTGAGCCCTTAGATCAAATAGTGCACAAATCAATCTTAGCCATCCATTTCAACCCAAATTTCTCTATAAATACCCCCTATTCAGATGGCTTCAATATGCATGGTGAACCATAGGGAAACTCTTGCAAAATTTTTATTCAACCAAGAAAGAAGCACACAAAGTGAAGCAACAATAAAGGTAATCATCTCCCTTGATCTTGAGCTTTGTTCTAGTAAGCTAGCTCATGGTTTTACGGGATTTTCATGCTATATTTCCCTTATGGTTGCTGCTGGAAGTGCTTCTCATATATGGTTAAAATATGAGTTTTATGTTATGGATAGTTTATATAAGCTTAAACAAACTAGAATCAAGTGGTATAAGCTTGGGAATTCAAGTATGTTTAAATTTAGGGTTTTGTTTCTTACTGGTACTGTATGTGGCACTGTTCATATGATGGAATTTCATGATTTTTATGCTTCTAATGAGTTTGAAATGGAAAATTGTGTGGGGATAAAGTAGGAGAACAAGTATTGGAAGCATTGGAATCAAAATGTGATTTTTTAGAAAACAAGAACATGCATTTGGTTTGGTACTGTAGCAAGTGGTATGATTTGATTTGGGAAATTCTAGTTTCATATTTGAATGAAAAATTATGTGGAAATGAACCATGAGAATTTTTGGAAAGATGGAAATAAGAAACATAAAGTAGAGAAAGAAAGGGAGCTCGTGAAAACCAAGTCTTGATTTTGTGTTCAAATTGAGTTGTAACTTGATATTAGTGTAATGGCTAGGTTTCGACATTTGTGAAGGAAGGAAAGCACCTCAAGAAGACCTTGACAAGCATAACTAAGAGGTAGCAAGGATACCTAACTATATCTCATGTTTGCTTGCTTGTTGATTATGGTGTTTAGTTGAGCTTGAGTTTATGTCATCATGTATGTGATGAATTATGAATGATTGCAACTCCTTGAAAGTTATGTCATGACAATATGCATGTTAAAGTTTGCTTATGTACCATTATGAAGTAGCTCCTATCTTATGATAACATGTTAAGCATCCAATTATTCATGCATGATATTATAGTTTGTGTAACTTGCTATTGGGATTTCCATGAAATCTCATTCCTTCCACATGCATAACTATGTTTTAGGTGCTGGATGCTCTCAAGGGAAGAGAGTAGATGTTGATGATTAAGTTTGTATAATAAGTTACATGACTTACATGACACTATGGGATGATATACTAGTATGCATGGTATATGTTTCTATAAATATGTTCTAAAGATGTGGTGATGTGATGATGATTCTGATGCCTAAATCAATAAGTTTTAGTCTAAAATTTGGCATGATAATAGCTAATATATAGATCTTTAAATGGACACTAAGAACTCCTTAATTGGATGAGTATCTAAATTGTTATAATTTTCCAAATTTGGAACTAAAATCTGGAATTGAGATAAAGTGAGTGATTAGAGGCAGCGACGTTCAGACAATTTTATATAACAAATGAACGAATTTTTCTATGAAATTTTAGAAACTTAAAGAACACATCTAGAGCTTCAAATCCATAGGTAACACGGTTCATTTGGATAAGTAACCAAAGAGAAATGAATTTTTAAATGTAAGGCAAATAAATTGGAACTTCCAGATTTTACCAAATGAACAGTATTATTCAACGATTAAACTGATTTCATTAAGACAATAGAACTTCATTTTTATATTTTTCCTACAAAGTTCAATGAAAGAACTTTCATTAGAAATTAGAACCAACTCATTTTGATTTTTTTACAATTAATTATGAATTTTCAAAGTACAGTACATGTTTTGGAATTACCAAATGAATAGTACACGAGAGTTATCTTTTTAAAATAAAGATTTCTAAAGCAAAAGGCTATGTAATTGGTTCCAATGACTTATGAATGAGTATAATTGAGGTTGAAAATAAGGATGACAACTCGCATGAACAGTAATTGGAATTTCATGATTTTGATGGTTCAATGGCTTTAAAATGAAAAGTCGTATGGGGTAAAGTGGAGAAACAAGTATGGGAAGCATTAGAATCAAAATGAGAATTTTTGAAAGAAAAGAGGGTGTTATGTAATTCTATACATAATAATGCATAGGCACTAGAATTTCATCATTCTAAGCTCCTAAATGGATTCAAAAGGTGAAATTGTATAGGGTAAAGTCAAGACATCAATTGGTTCAAAGGCCAAGTCAATTAGTGAAGACTAGATAAAGTTATGTTAGTAAAGAGTTAAGAATTTATCAAGGATAGTCTTGAACATTGTTGGAGTTCTTGGTCCTAATGAATTATGTGATGAATATGAATGTGTTTAAGAGTTTTTAATATCCAAGAAGATGTTGGGAAGTGATTGAACGAAAAGCTTCATGGTTGGAAAGCTAGGGAGCAAATGCAAAAGATCAAGAGAAAAGCTTAAATGCAATGTAGTGGACTTACCTCTTTATGTGCTTGATGTGGTATGCTTATGTGTTGACATGCATATGATATTTGAATGATGTTGTGACATGATAATGTTGTTGGATGTATTGTGAATAACATGTTTCCATGGCTATGGACCTTTATGTAAAAGGATATAGCATGATGGCATGTCACTAGTCAAAGAAAATTTAATGAAATTACATATCATGCATTAGCATCCATCTTGCATATTTTAGTGGTACTGTTTACTATTGAGATTCCCTAGAATCTTACCCTCCCATAACCAACCATAATAGGTTATCTAAGATGGAATAATCATGTTTGGTACATGAGCTAAGGAATGCAAGAGGAAGAGTAGACAAGTGATGGCATGCATGTATGTTAGTTTTGATGTATTGTTATGTATTATCTATTATATGTAAAGAAATTGTATGAAATAATTATGGCATAACCTCATGATGTATATGAGGTATGAAGGCAAAATAAATGGTTTATGCATGCTAGAACAAGTATTGAAAATAAAAGAAAGGAAACTGAAATGGTAAAAACGTAGGTCATAAAACAGTTTGGTTGTGGCTTCCGTTTGACCTAGTAAATGAATGAATTAATACATTAACTTTTATGATCATGTATTACACATCAAGATCTTTAAATTCATATGTAAGAAGCCATATTTGGATGTGTATATCAAGAGAAATAAATTTCCAAAGTTAGGAGATAGAATCTGGAATTCTAGAATTTGCCATATGAACAGTAAAAAATAACGATTTAACTGTATCAATTGGTAAGGTAAATGTCTAGGTTTATATTTTTTCCTTAAAGAGCTATAAAAGAGCTTCAATTAGAAATTTGGATAACCTCCATATGATTTATCTACAATTAGTTATGAATTTTTAAAGTTAGACTATAAATCTGAAAATTACCAAGTGAACAGTACCTGATAAGTAAGTTTTAAAATTTTAATTTTTGGGCTAATGTAATACTTCCGCTAATCAAATATGCTTTTGAATATGTACTCTGAGGTGGTAAAAGTAGGATGTTTCATAAACCATCTACATGATAAAGCTCAAGCCTATTTATTTAGAAAGCAAAATATTCCAGTACACTGTTATATGCTAGAATTTACTGGCTACTCTAGTCATTTGGACTAGAGAGATGTCTTTCATTGTTTAATCGTCATTTGAAAAAGAATAAGCAAAATCCTTGAACCACTTATCTTACTAATATCCTATTCTACTTTTGCTCATATAGAGCAATCCCAGATATGTTATCTAAAATATCCTTACTTTCATACATCTTATAGACCATTTAGTAGCATTTAGAACCACTTACAAGACCTTGGAAGTCCATTAGCTAAATCTAGAATTTTACTCTTTGTCGAGTTATTGTTCATATGGTATTCCAGATTAAGGGATAAACTTTGAAAAATCATAATTAATTCTAAAAAAATCAAAATGAAGTGGTTAAAAAAGATACATGAAGATAACATCTTGAAATTTAAGGAAAAAGTAATTTCAAGACCAAATACTTAGCCAATTAATACATTTTATTTGTCAAAATTACTGTTCATTTAGTCAAAAATTCTGAAAAGAGATTCTGGTCCCTTATTTTAGAAAATTAGTTCTTTGTGTACAAACATCCAAATAATGTGTTCTTGGAGTCAAAACAAAGATTGACGTGTTAACTAAAGGTCTGTAAAATTTTGTACATTTATTCCATCATTTACTATTTTTCATTACATCGTGATCATCACTACTTATATTGGTCATATAGCAACATTACACATAACAATTCTTCACATAACATTTATACTATCCAATCCCTAGCTTCTCTGCATGCTTCTTCAATCCTCTTTCATCATTGACAAACCTCTGGGATTGGGATTACATGGAAGGGAATGAGATTTCTGGGGAAATCTCAGTAGCAAACGGTATCAAACAATGTATGCATTAATGTAAATACTTGTGCTTGCTTGTGAAAGTGTTAACATTGTGTAATGTGCATGCTTCCATCTAACAATTGGCCAAAGTAATAATAGGGATAGAGCTTCATATATAAGCACATATGCAACACAATTCAACAAAGCCATAGCACAATCATGCATAACATTCAATGCATACAAGTTAAGGATAAGTTTACTACATCATATACTTGACTCTCTTTCAGTTTATCATGCTTCTTTCTTCTCACTTCTCTTGGACATGTGGCTACCTCTTTTGGAGCATACCAATCAATTCCTAACATCACATAATCTTTCATCCATCACAATCTACCTTCTTTGAGCATTAAACTCACTTTAACTAACATAACTTCCTCTTGAACATTAAGCTCATTCACTTTCCTTAATCTTAACTAATGGACTTGGCCTTTGAATCAATTTATGTCTTGACTTTAAACTATATAATTTCATCTTTTGAATCCATTTATGAGCGTAAAATCATGAAATTCTAGCTCCTTCATGGACTGTTGTACATAATCAAAACATGCACATAATTCCTTCAAAAATTCTCATTTTGATTCTAATGCTTCACATACTTATTTCTCCACTTTACCCCACACAAATTTTCATTTTAAATCCATTGGAAGCATCAAAATCATGAAATTCCAATCATTGTTCATGTGAGTAAACAGAAACAGAGAAGAATTTCAAAAACTACAATCTTAGAATTTCAACGCTTCCAAGGTTCAAAACATTTCCAATCTTATGAACATTATTGATTTATGAATTTATTAATTGTGTTATCATATTATTTGCATGTTTACTGTGATGACCATCCTTGGATAATTCATGATCTTATCCTAAATGTCCCTGGTCGGTCACCTCTGCTGGAGCACAGATGAAATAAGACCAGTATGACTTTGAAGATGTATAGAGATATAAATCAAAGTTATAGGCACATGTAAGAGTACAAGGTGTTGGACCGACCCGCTATGAGATAATTGCATGGGTAACGTCATAAGCTTCTCTCATATACAAACTATGTCAATATGCTCTTTGACCTGAGATCATCATGGATTCCTACATGACAAACGCTCAGCTTTGACCTAGTCAAAAGTCACTTTTGACCGAGTGATCATAAAGACCATGTTCGGGTTTAGTGGTTTTCATGCGAAGGAATGTGAATGGTCAAGATGTAATTTGTCCCTCACATTCACAGAGAGATATTACTGGGCCCCTCGATGAGTGAGTCTGAGAAATGTATGGCCATACTGTAATTGAAAGGTAGTTCCATTTCTATAGTCAGACTACTCAGGGATCGAGAAAGTAATGGTCAGGAACACGAGGATGACATTATCCATGCCTCAACCATGACCAAAATATCGCGTGACAGAAGCGACATTACATGGTTGTATAAAGTTTACATCATTTAAATGATCCTCATATGATTTGGGTAGTCATTATATCTTGCTAGAGACCACTTGCGACTTGTGGGCCAGTATAGCAAATGGCCCATTGCCAACTTCATATAGGCCTACACGGTTGCACACAAAATAGCCCAACACGAGTTACGATGTCCAAATTCATTGAATCTAAGACATGTCCAGATTCAATGAAAGATCCAGGGTGGATGTATATATTTATTTATATTTATATTCGTTTATATAAAAATTCGTATATACATATTATATAAGAGATATATGAAATTTAATTTATAAGGATAAATTAAATCTCTATCACATTTGTATTTGAAATTCAAATTGATAGGATATCTCATATAAGAGATATTTATAAGATTTAATTTATAAGGATAAATTAAATCCCTATCACGTTTGAATTTGAAATTCAAATTGATAGGATATCTCATATTTATAAGATTTAATTTATAAGGATAAATTAAATCCCTATCACGTTTGAATTTGAAATTCAAATTAATAGGATATCTCAAATTTGATTTATGAGAATAAATCAAATATAGTTCAGTCTCATCTTTATTTAAAGTTAAATAAATAGGTAATTAAATCTGTGGGACAGATTTAATATTATTTATTTAATTAGTTTCTTATAAAATTATACAATATATGATATTGTATTATTTTTGGAATTAATATAAGATTAACTCCAAAATCCAATTCAGTAGAGAGAGAAACGCATAGCATCCTATATATCTGATTTTAGGAGCTGTGTTTTCTATAATACACACATAGAACACAGAAAGGCTGATGAGGTATCTGCAAAAGGTTTGTATATAAGAAACTGCCAAAATAGAGACAGATAGGACGAATTCTTGAGAAAGCCCTGGAGGGACAAGAGACGCTAGCACATCGTTCATAGTTAGAACACTGTTCGTGTGGATACCAGTAGAGGAAGCCGACCTAAGTCGTCGACTTCTTGCGATCGGAAAGGGAACATGAGCCGCGGAGAGAAGCTGTGAACATCGTGACTAGAAGTTGTGGAAGTCGCTGAGGAACATTGAGGGTAATGCTTTTTCCCACTTGACTTAAACACATACGGTAGATCCTGGCAAGGAATGGAAAATTTTTAAATTAATTTTCGCTGCGTGTCTTTCAATTCCTTATAGAAGCTTCTAAAAACATTCCAGTCTAATCTAGTATCGGCTCAATCCTATTTCCCAAAAACTAAACTGTTTTATAATTCTAATTTTTTTTTAGATTCATAATTTACTGTCTATCCTTAAATCCAGTATCCAGATTCTTTCTACTATTGACATTGTTGGACTAGGTCAAAACTTAATTACATATCCCTTAGGAAATGACTGAAATGCCCTTGGTTCACTATCTTGCACTATATTAACCCTAAGGGCATAATTGTCATTCTACACCTCTTTACTTCTTATCAGGCATATATTGACACTGACTAATCACTCCTATAAATGTCTTAAAATTTTTAACCTATCTAAATAACCAAAATATCCTTCGTCTAACTCTGACTCAATGACATAATAAAGTGGCATACCTTCTATGGCATTTTTTTAATTTTGTATTTTTCTCAGTCTTTATTAGCCCTTACCCACATACTTATATAAAAATATTACTGGGCCTATAAGGTGCCATTCTGAGCCCTCTGTATGATCCACTTCCTTTACTATAAATTCTATAATAAATTCTATAGATCTCCTTTTTTTAGCTCTGTTAGTTTTAAAAATTCTTGTATTAATTATAGGAATTTACTGCCAAATTTTATCTGATTATGAGGTCTAGAGAATACTGTATTAATTTCCATTCCTTTAAAAATTAATATAAATTTTTTGGCACCACATATGAAAATTCTATGTTTCGTCAAACTGATCAGAATAATTTTCTCTATTTAGTGGGAAAATTTGGGGCTAATCTGATTATGGATATTTTTAAGCCTTTTTTGGCTCAACTTTCCCTAATTATTATTGCGTCCCAAAACTTCTGATAATTACTACTTTTAGCCCAACTTTTGTTTCAACTTTTATTTTTGGCCTTCAACCTTTTCTACTTTTCATTTTAGTCCCTCTCTTCCTTCAAGACTCATCTAACCTTTATCATTTCTTCTAATCATCATCATAATCATTTCCAAACCTCTTTCCACTACCAATATTACACAGATAGAGAAAATTAGGATATGATATTTCTACCCCCTTAAAATAAATTTTATCTTCAAAATTTACTTAGCACCTTAGTCAACAATCTTGGATAGATATTCTTTTCTCACTTTATGACTAAAGATTGGGGTATCTACCCCTTATCTTCTATCTTGATATCTTTAGCGGAATACTTTCCATATCCACAGATCTTCATATCATTATTGTGCCCATTATGCTATTTTGCATCAACTTACTCAGAGTTGAATTATACTTCATTCTATTACTTACTTACATGCTATGCATCTATCTGCATATGGAATTCTCACCATACTAGACTTGTGAGTAGTGTCTATTTCTTTCATGTCAAACTCTCTCGTATACTTCTATATTCTAAGTTTCTGTTAATTATTCATCATACTTCTTAATGCAATCCGCAAAAGTTCATTTCTCATTTTTGTACCATCATATTTCTCTTTCTTACCATCTTTAATAACTCATCATAATATAAAGAGAGGACTTATGTCACTATTTTTTTGTCTTTACTTTACTGCCAGATAGGGGCACATACTGTAACATGCATAATGCCTGGCCAACATATTGCAGGACTACATACCTGCATATGAATGCAAAGCTCTAACATTGGAGCTCAAGTATTCCTTTCTTTAATATGCACAGCTCTAACACTCAGAGCTTGTAGTGCTCTAACACTCAGAGCTTGTACTGCTCTAACATTTGGAACTTTAGCATATTTTACAAACATAACATAATGCCTAGCATTTCATGCAAGGAGTGAAAGCTCTCATTTGTTATTTCAAGTGTAACATGATATTCAAACGTCTTATCCCTTTCAAAAAGGGAGCCTTTCTATATGTTTAAAAAGCTAGCTATAAAGCCACTTCATATTGTACTTCTCAATACATATTTCTCATTATGTATCATATTACATATCTCTTATAATGTATCTCATTACGTACTTTTCATAGTATATCTCATTACACATTGTTCATGTCGTATCGTGGCATATCTGGCCAAATCTGGCTACATCATGGTCTATCTTGCCTTGTCATAATGTATTCTAAGATAAAATACGTCAAACATTCTCTTTAACTTAGAACTTTGCTAGCTTTTGAGAAAATTCTTCTAAATATTTCCTTTCAAATACATTTCATTTGGACTTGACATAAGAGTTCTGGTCTCTTACTATTTATAACCCTTTCTAACTTTTTATAGTTCTTTATATCATTATACATAACTCTGTGCATATATGCCAAATTTCTATAGCATTTACACCTTTTTCTATCACTTCCTAGGTGTCACCCATCATTGGACTACTCTTCCCTGAGCACGCTTAACTGAAATATGCAGATAAAAATCTGAAGCATTGGTACTAACAGGCTCTAACCCAAGTACTTTACTATCTTAGACCATTCTTATACTATCTCTCTTGGGTCTACCTGTCCTTCTATTATCATTGGACCCCTTCTCATATCTTATGAAATATTCTCATAAATCTTTGGTACTCAAGATTAACAACTTTAACTTTGATCAGTTAGTTCCTTTTACATGTAAAAAAATTATGAGTTTAGTCCCTGATAGTAATAAGGCTATCTGAAACTAACATCATGGATACTCTCTCTATTATAAGTTAACCAACTTGTGAAGCTTTTCTACCATAACCTTTGCCTTGGTGTTCATCCTTCGAAAGAAATACTATACTTATGGATCAATACTTTCTTTCTCTAGGCTAGGTCTGCTGGAACCCTCTGGATCTACTGCAATCAACCATAAACCTCTTCAAGATCTAACTGTGACCCTGGAATTTTATTCTCTGTGAGCCATACTAGGATATAACTGCAATCCTCCAGAATCTACTATGATTCCATTGTAATGTATTCTCATCTATTGAAGACCTAAACCAACGGACAAGGTTACAAGGTTAGCCAATTTCACATAGTTGTTAACTCAATAGATAATTCCCTAGATATCATCACAGAAGCCAATATTATCTGTTCGAACTTCACTCATTTTCTCTATCACTCAGGAATTTCTCATATCATTCTCATCTTTTATAACTTTACTACATTTAACATTGCAGAGAGCTACACAAGCTCTTCCATGCACATATCTATAATCATCTATTCATCTCATCTGAGGGACATTACTCTATATGAGCTATACTGTCCATTCTCTTAGTTTTATCTCAAGAGCAATCTGATTCTATTGCAAGAGCAATCTAGCTCTATTGTAAAAATGTTAACTTATAGTACATAGAGACTGCTCCTTCTTAGAATTGTATCATCTTTCATAAATGCTTCTTATTTCATTTCATATTCATAGCATATCATTCATGTATCTTATCCCTACTAAAGGGTTATGTCTTAAGTTCTATAATCATTTGTCTATAGATTCACTATTAATCCTCATTCTTAATATCATTCTCATTCTCTATCTAATTGGCTTTCATTGTATGATCATAAATTCCCATTCTACTCTTCAGGAATTAACTGGCTAACTATCTCATTTATCACTTTTCTATTTCTTTATCATCAACAAGTTGAATTATTTAATTGCATGTCGTATGGCATGGGAGCAACATAACTTTCTCATCTGGTATACTTTACCCTGTATGTACTGCGTGAGGGGAGTATTCATTTATCATAGCTTATTTTTAACATGCATGTCATCTTATGACAACTACAAGGAGATGTAACTTTTCATCATAACTTATGGAAATATAAGCCATATCATCATCACATAAATCTGCTTAATCCCCATACTCATATTGCGACTAAACAATTAACTAGGTAAACCTTAAAGCATTATGCCCCTTTGTCACCTTAATTGCCAAGTCTTGATCATCTTTTTAGGAACTTGAGTCATTTACTTGTCTCACTTAGGCTACCACATTACCCTCTTACTAGGGTATAAACTCAACCCTTCTTTACTCTTTCTTACATAGGAAATAAGTGAGTCACTTTATCTTTGAACTTGTGGTTACCTTACTTTCTTTAAACATCATAAACTTTTTTGCTTATCTTGCATATATTTCTTTCTACTAATCCTCAAGAAATTTCTAAGGCGATTTATCTTTAGCCTACATCTCCCATATCCTATTTATTCATTTAGGAATATGAGATAGCTTATCATAGCAGGATATTTTACCTTACTATGCCATATTCATTCTTATCATAACATTTCTCATCGCCTGTAGGACTTTTATGTCCCTAGCCTGAAGGACTTATGTGTCTTTGGCCTCACTGTAATATAACTATAATCCATAACTAAGTCAGCTATTGTCTTTCAGCTAACTGAGGAAAGGACTGGCTCACATCTTTATTCCATTTATACTTTTAAGTTTTCCCTTATCCTCCTGGATTACTAATAGGCTAGAAAATATCTCTTATTAAGCCTCAATGTTCATATGGATAAACTCTGCTAAGCATTCATCAAAGAGTTTCTCTTTCCCTTGCCCTTGCCCTTAGCCTCATGCTCATCTCTATTTAATTGAGAGGAAGGTTTCTCATAGACTATTTGAGAAAAACTTCTCAGGTGAGCTGATCACTCTCCATCTCATATGGAGTAACTTTTGTATATCTCTACTATCTCTTAACTCTTTCTGTCTGTCTGTATCAATCTGTTATGGACTAGAATGTAGTTACTTTCTAGTCTTTCTATGGATCCTGACTAACTTAAGCCACATGGACCTCATTCATCATCTAGCTTTACTACTTATATTCTCTAGGGTGTTCTTCGATAGGTCTGCTAGATTACTGTTCCTTCGTGATGGTATCCCTCTGCTCTAGGAACTTTAACTTTGTATCTATTAACCATCACGTCTTTAACCTTAAGCCATGTATTAGGTCACTCTTAGGCAAGTCTCATTCTAACTTTTAATTCTTTTGCTCAATAATGACTACTGCACAAAGTCTTTTATACTATAGATCAACTCCTAGTGATCATATGGAGGATCTACTTCTGACATTTTCTTAAATTAATCTTCTGTATCTTAATGCATCATACTATTTAGCTTGCCTACATACTGAGCTAAACCTCTAACTGATAAACTTCAATAATGTTAGCATCTTTATTCTTATCATCAGGTCTCTGTGCATTCTAGTCATAACCTAACTACTGGCTAGTCGCGTCTCATAATCTCTATAAACTTTAGTCACGACCTTCTCAACTTACTCGTCACAATATGGCAATTCTGTGTTATTCAGTCATAAGCATAGGTCATCTTCTGTCATGACTTGACAGCTTTGGAGCTTCCTATCAAGACCAATGGTCTTTACTCATCATGACCAAAAGCTTTTATAAATATTTGTCGTGACCTGAACTGCTTCACATCACGACTTGGCATAACTTTTTTTAAATATTCACATATAATATTCTTGACTTTGATGAATATGAGTTAATTAAAACTCATTCATATCTATACATCATAATCACATTAAATAGGGAACATATTCAAATAAATGTTCAACTAACTATCATTTCATTATATTACACAAAACTTCATATTTCAAGTCACCATAACATTTGTACATACATGTCAATTACATATTTGGGGTACATTACAATTATCATAGCTCCAAGTAATTACTTTACTCTACCATGTTTACATGTTTGCATTACCCCTAATCTCTTTTATATTCTTTTCTAGGAAATCATAAACTACACATACTTCTACATACAGAAGTGCCACCCCTGTATATCGTTGGCGGATGATCATTTCCCAAAAACTCACTAAGCTCTAAATACCATGTAGGGGTATATGGCAGTACCTAACTTACTACCATCTCATGCCAGTCTTCTAAAGTATAAACTTGATTTAGATTAATTCCCTCTATTGTATATCTGTTTATCATCCCTGCTATGGCATTGAGGAGCTGCAGATAAACTGATTGCTCTTGATTTCTACTTCTATCCATCCCCTGACCTAAACTAAGTAATTCACTCTCCATAGATTTCTTGAGACTGATATAGTCAACATTATATGTCTTTACCAAATAAGGCTGGGGTTGACTAGGACCAAGAATATCATACTGATCTTTCTCTATAAAATCACGTATTCCTGGACTTTAGGAATAGACATAAATTGACATAGGCTCTGACCTGATCACTAAATTAGGGAACTGTGGTATATTAATCATAACAACTCTGTGCTCAAACTCTGGTGGAGGCTGAATAATATCTGGTCTACCCATAATCTAGTACCAATACTCAGCTTCCTCAGCCGTAATCTGTCCTATCATCGAAGGAATAAAGGTTACATTAGGGTTAGAGGGCATTCTAGTATATACATAGCTTTAAGCCGAATCCTTACATGGCCTCCAGACTGCAGGTTTGAGTCTACAGAAACATCCATGAAATATTCTACGGTAGATTTTCCTGACTTATCCCCTATACTCTCATCTGAACTCTCTTCATTGTCTAAAAGATGATCAAAGTCTAGATGTTCATTATCTTTATAGATCACTACTGGTATAAGGTCTCCCTTATAAATTATTTGAAAAGAACACTTATCCAAATATTATTTGATAAAATTAGTGAAAAAGCATTGATAGTTATCAAACAACCTATTGATAAAGTCACTTATCGAAAAGCTATTCAATAAGAAAAATATTTTTGAAAAAACTGACTAAGTTTTTTATTGAATAACAGTTTGATAAAGGTATTTTTCAAAGGGTTACTAGATAAAGTTTGTGTGATTTATGTGAAAAAGGTAGATACTTATCAAACATTTTATCGATAAGGAAGCTCATCGAAGAGCTATTCGATAATTTTTTTACCGTTGTTTAAAGATTTATTGATAAACACTTAGAATAAGGAACTTATCAAAGTAGTTATTGATGAATTATTAGCTATTTATTGAAAATATGACTATTATTGTCCAGTTTATCAAAACCCATTTCAAAAATCTTCATAATCTCTCAACCCAAATCTTATAACCATTCCCATAACTCCTACTTAGCAATCAAAACTATCCTAGATCTTTTCCCCAATGTTCCAAAGCATTCTTCTCATCCAAAACCTTAACCTACTCACCTCGTCGTCGCTCAACCATCACTATTCACTCTTTTATTACTTAGACAATGGCGAGAACTAAGATACCATAAGTTAGGTAGTAAAAGGTAAAGGAAATGAAAAAGGGGGAGGGGATATTTCTAAGTTAAAAGTGGAAAAGGAAAAGAGTTCTTAATAACCTCTAAAGCACACACTATAGAGTCTTGCCCGACAGAGTTCCCAGTATACCTCAAAAAGAAAGAAAAAGAATGAGACCCCTCCTTAAGGTAATTCTTGGTCTTCATCTTCAATTTTTTCCTCTATACCATTAATCTCTGTTCACTTAGATCAAGGAATAGATAAAGGGAAGTTGAAGGCAGATTATGCTTATAGGGACTTTTGTCCTGTTATTGTTAGAAACCTAAATTATTTAAAGCACAACGACAAGACTAAGTTGGATCTAAGTAACCTTATGAAGCACTATAAAAATTGGTTAGGAGTAAACCTCTCTTATTTCCCTGAAGTAGTTAAAAGATTTTATTGTAATATAAGAGTGGTTGATGAAGTTAGTGATGATGGAGTATTAGTGAGTAGTGTCATATCCTAAATTTTCCCTATCTGTATAGTACCGATAGTGGAAAGAGGCTTAGAAAGGATTATGACGAAGATAAGACGAAATAATAAAGGTTAAATGAGTCTTGAAGGAAGAGAAGGACCTAAATGCAAATTGGAAAAGGTTAAAGGCTAAAAGTTAAAGTAGAAATAAATATTGGGCCAAAAGTGGTAATTTCCAAAAGTTTAGGGACCTAAATGTAAATATGCAAAAAGTTAGGGACATAAATGTAATTAAGAGAAAAGTTCAAGGGCAAAACTGTAATTATAGAAAGATCATCCCGAAAAGGTTTATAACTGCCTGGAAGATTTTTAGTCCCATATTCTATCAGTAAATAGAGGAACATATGCTGGTTAATCTGGCATGCTACAGAAATTTTATTAGGGCTCCAGACAGCAGAAAATTATCTTATAGTCTAAAAGTTATCTGAATTTTTATCAGATTCCATGGACATCAGATATAAGTGAGGGAATTACAGGAAAGTGTACCCTACAGTGTCAGATGTTATGAATCTGACAGAACCTCTGAAGAAGTCCTGTATAAAAAGTTATCCCCATAACAGTGAATTTTGACGGGAGTTTGATAACACCCGTGATCCGATAATGAAACTTATCGATATGTGAGCCTGGATAGAATGAGATCAGATGACCTCACATATAGGCCCATGATGACACCGAGAAGGGCCCAAAACCCAGGGTACCAGTCCATCGGTAGAAGGGGCTAGTGTCCAGAAAAAGTGCGAAATTATGAAAATGCCCCTGGATGCCCAGATTGTACCAGAGATGGATGAAGGGCATTTTGGTCACCTAGGATAGGCTAAAAACGTGGCACATGGTATAAATATGATTAGTTGAGCACATATACACCATGAGGCAGTATAAAGAGGGGTAAAATGACGATCATGCCCTTAGGGTCAATATAGTATGAGAAAGGACACCAAGGGCATTTTGGTCATTTCCCAAGAAATGGATGGCAGATAAATACTCAGTATAACCATGTCAAGGGTATGAGAAGGCTAGACATTGATTTCTGAGATAGAATACATATGCTGGTATATTATAGAAAAATTCAGAACAGAAAACAGTCCGGTTGTTGTGAAACTGCTCTGATCGGTACCGGATTGGACTGGAATTTTTCTACAAGCTTCTTGGCATGGTGAGCATGCCACATAACCCCTTTAGGCGTCCCTTGAGTTGGCCCACATGATGTCATAATTATTCTTTTATGAAAAAGTAAAATCCAAGATTAAATGTGAGCCTTTAGATCAAATAGTAACCAAATCAATCTTGGCCATTGATTTTTCTTGGATTTTGGCTATAAATACCCCTCCATTCTGCAGCAAACCGTGGCTTCATGGACCCTTGGGGAAACTCTTGCAAAATGAAAACTCAAGCCAAGACAAAGAAGATTCAAGGTTCCAAAGTTTAACGAAGCTAGAGATTAAAGGTAAGCAATCTCTCCTAGCTTATTTTCCTTTGATTTGGGAGCTTGAAATTAGGGTTTTCATGGGAGAAAAGTTGAGTTTTCTCTAAGGGGTGGTGCTTCCCAAAGACCTTAAAGGAAAGGGGAAAGAGGAAATTAAAGTTAGAACCATATGATTGAAGCTTAAACAAGCTAGTTAAGTGGTTGGTTGTTGAATCAAATTGATATTCTTGACTTTGCCATGGTGTGCCCTGTTTGGTCTGCACTGTTCATGAGGGAAGGAAATTGAATTTCAATTATTTAATGCTTCCATTGAGTTTGTATGATGATTTTGTGTAGGATTGGAAAGGTTTTGAACCTTGGAAATATTAAAATCTCAAGGTTGTAGTCTTTGAGATTCCTTATGGTTACTTTTCACTCGCATGAACAGTGATTGGAATTTCATGATTTTGATGGTTTCAATGGTTTTAAAATGAAAATTTGTGTGGGGTAAAGTGGAGAAACAAGTATGGGAAGCATTAGAATCAAAATGAGAATTTTTGAAAGAATTGTATGCTTATGTTCAGTTCTGTACAGTAGGCCATGAAGGAGCTGGAATTTCATGATTCTAAGCTCATAAATGGATTCAAAATATGAAATTGTGTAGGGTAAAGTCAAGACATCAATTGGTTCAAGAGCCAAGTGAATTAGTGAAAATTAGAGAAAGTTATGACAATAAAGAGTGTAACAAAGTTAGTCTTGAACATGGTTGGAGTTCATGAGTCCTAATGAGTTATGTGATGAATATGAATGTGTTTAGGACCATGAAACATCCAAGAAGATGTTGGGAAGTGATGGACATAAAGGCTTCATGGTTGGAAAGCTAGGGAGCAAGGGCTAAAGGTCAAGAGAAAAGCTTAAGTGCAAGGTAGTGAACTTACCTCTTTATGTGCTTGATGTGGTATGCTTATGTGTTGACATGTATATGTTATTTGAATGATGTTGTGACATGATAAATGATGTTGAATGTATTGTGAATAACATGTTTCCATGGCCATGCACTTTATGTAAAAGTATATAGCATGATGGCATGTCACTAATCAAAGAAAGTTAATGAAATTACATATCATGCATTAGCATCCATCTTGCATGTTTAAGTGGTAATGTTTGCTACTGAGATTCCCTAGAATCTCACTCTCCCATAACCAACCAATTTAGGTCAAGCATGAAGAAAAGGTATGCATGGAGAAGAGCTAAAGAATGGAAGAAAGAAAGTGAAGTATTGAGATTTTAGCATATACTATAAATTTTCCATGTATGTAAATGCCATGTAAGGTGTCCATTTATGTGATGAAACTGTTGTAATACTTATGGCATATGTACATGATGTATATGAATGTTGAGAAGCTTATTTGATGGCTTGTGCATGCTAAAACAATTATTGGAAATGAAAGAAAAGAAACTGAAATGGTAAAAACGTAGGTCCTAAAGCAGTTTTGTTGTAGCTTCAGTTTGACCTAGCAAATCAAGGAATTAATTCACGAAATTTTATGACCATGTAGCACACATCCATAGTTTTAAATTAATAGGTAAAACGTGTCATTTGGATGTGTATATCAAGAGAAATGATTTTCCAAAGTAAGGGACTATAATCTGTTTCCAGAGTTTTTGACCAAATGAACAGTAAATTGCAACGAATAAACTGTATCAATTGGCGAATCATTTGGTCTAGAAATTATTTTTTCCCTTAAATTTCAAGATGTTATCTTCATGTATCTTTTTGAACCACTTCATTTCGAGTTTTCTAGAATTAATTATGATTTTTTGAAGTTCGTTCCATAATCTGGAATACCATATGAACAGTAATCCGAGAAAGAATAAAATTCTAGATTTGGCTAATGGACTTCCAAGGTCTTGTAAGTGATTCTAAATGCTACTGAATGGTCTCTAAGACGTATAAAAGTAAGGATGTTACATTTTAGTATTAGAGCATGGGATTCTGGCTTAAGAAATGCTCTGAATAGATTATTTATGGACTAATATGAGATTATTCCCAGACCCTAACTCTAAATAGTAAGTATTTGGTTAAGTTAGGGTATATTATGGGATTGTTAGCATTGCTTAATTAAGCAAATAGTGTAAGAATAGATATGAGATTCCATGAAGTTAAGTTAAAAGCTTCAGTTAATAAGGGAAACCCCAGGCTAGTAGTGATATATGGATATGATGTACATCCAGATTTTGATCATCCCTCAGTCAATGAAGAGAGTTCAGAGGAAAATATGGGGGATCAGTCAGGAAAGTCTATAGTAGATTACCCTATAGATGTTTTTATAGACTTAATCCTGCAGTCTGGATGTCATGTAGAGATTCAACCTGAAGCCTAATATGCACCAATTGATGTTGAGTCTAGTGACTCTATACGGTATAAGTTTATTGGAATGCCCTCTAACCTTGATATAAGCTTTATCCCTCTTACGAGATGATAAATTACGACGGAGGAAGCTGAGTACTGGTACTGGATTATGGGTAAACCATATATTATTTCTCCTCTACCAGAGTTTGAGGATAGATTTAAGATAATTAAGATACAATAGCCCCCTAATTCAGATATCCAGTCAGAGTTAATGATAGTTCTTGTCCATTCCCAAAGTCCAAGAATATGTGACTTTATAGAGAAAGATCAGTGGGATGTTCCTAGTCATAGTCAACCCCATCCTTCTTCATTAAAGACAAATAGTGTTAACCATATTGGTATGAAGAAAGCCGTGGAGAGTGAACTACTCAGTCTAGTTCAAGGAATGGACAGAAGTAGAGATCAAGAGCAGTCAGTTTACTTACAGTTCCTCAATGCCATAGTAGGAATGATAAACAGACATCCAGTAGAGGGCATTAACCTAATATCCTTTAGAGGATTGGTATGAGATGATAGTAAGTTAATTGTTATGAGACTAAAGATGCCAACCTCACTGAAGTCTATCAGTTAGAGATTTAACACAGAGTATAGGCAAATTAAACAGTATGAAGCACTAAGATACAGAAGATCAGTTTAAGAAGAGGTTCAATAGTAGATCCTCTGTATGATCATCAGGAGTTGATCTACAGTACGAAAGACTATGTAGCTAGTCTTTACGGAAAAGAATAATGAGAAGTTAGAATGAGACTTGCCTAAGAATGGTCTAATACATGGCTTGAGGATAAAGACGTGATGGTTAATAGATAGAAAGTTAATGTTCCTAAAGCAAAGGGATTCCATCACGAAGAGATAGTAACCTAGCACATCTAGGGCAGAGCACCTAGAGAACATAAATAGTAATGTTAAGTGATGAATGAGATCCAAGTGACCTGAATTGGTCAGGATCTAGAGGCAGACCAGAAAATAATCACATTCTAATCCAGAGTAGACTGAGATTGATAGATAGAAAGAGTTAAGAGATATAGAGAGGCACAGAAGTTACTCCATATGAGATGAAGAATGATCCGCTCACTTGAGAAGTTTTTCTCAAAAAGTTGAAACGAAGCATTTCTCTCAAGTAGAGAAAGGTGAACATGAAGTTAAGGGTTAGAGTTAAGGGAAGAGAACTCTTTTGATGGATACTTAATCAAGTTCAATCATATGAACCTTGAGGCTTAATAAGAGTTACTTTCTCGCCTGTTAGTAATCTAGGAGGATGAGGGAAAATTTAAAAGTTCGAATGGCATAAAGATAGGAGCCAAACCTTTCCTCAGTTAGCTGAAAGAAGACAGCTGACTCAGTTATGGATTACAGATAGATTACAGTGAGGCCAAGGACACAT
Source organism: Leucaena leucocephala (assembly GCA_037074615.1). Classification (NCBI taxonomy): domain Eukaryota; kingdom Viridiplantae; phylum Streptophyta; class Magnoliopsida; order Fabales; family Fabaceae; genus Leucaena; species Leucaena leucocephala. The sequence goes on along the minus strand of CM073515.1, from coordinate 15,780,847 downwards.
AAATCCTTCAGGTTAGAGACATAAAAGTCTTACAGGTGATAAGAAATGTTATGATAAGAAAGCCTGATATGATAAGCTATCTCTGATCCCTAAATAAATAAATAGGATATTGGAGATGCAAGCTAAAGATAAATTGCCTCAGAAATTATTTAAGGGTTAGTAGAAAAAGATATATGTAAGCTAAGAGAAAGAAGTTTATGAGGTTTAAAGAAAGTAAAGTAGCCACAGATTTAAAGGTAAGGTTACTCCCCTAATCCCTATATAAGAAAGAGTAAAGAAGGATTGAGTCTATACCCTAATAAGAGGGTAATGTGGCAGCCTAAGTGAAACAAGTAAACGACTCAGGTACCTGAATAGATGATCAGGACCTAGTGGTTAAGGTAATAAAGGAACAAAATACTCTAAAGTCTACCTAGTTAATTGCTTAATGGCAATGTGAGTATAGGGGATGGTTGAGCAAACTATGTAATGATGCATGGCTTATGTTGCCATAAGTTATAATAAGAAATTGCATCTCATTGCAGTTGTCATGTGATGACACACATACTAAAGAACGCTTAATTGATTGCATCTACTTGCATATTATGCATGTTAAGTATGCTATGATAAATGAATACTCCCCTTATACAGTACGTACTGGGTAGAGTATACCAGATGAGAAAGTTATGTTGCTCCCGTGCTCTATGACATGCAATTAAATAATTCAACTTAGCAAGAATGGAGCAATAGCAAAGTGCTAAACTAGAAAGTTAGCTACTTGATTCTTAGAAGATAGAAAGAGAATTTATGATCAGACTATGATAGTCAATGGGATAGAGAATGAGATTAAAGATGAAAGGAAATAAGACGCAGTTATGAAAGATGATATGGCTCTAAGAAAGAATAATTTTTAAGTAATATAAGTTAATATTTTTGCAATAGAGCTAGATTGCTCTTGCAATAGAGTAAAGTCCCTCTGATGAGATAAATGGATGATGACAGATATGTGCATGGTAGAGCTTGTGTAGCTCCCTGCAATGTTAAATGTAATAAAGTTATAAAGATGAGAATGGTATATGAAGTTCCTGAGTGATAGAGGAAATGAGTCAAGTCCTAATAGATAATATTGGTTTCTGTGATCATTTTTTGGGAATTATCTGTGGAGTTAACAACTATGTGGAAGTGACTAACCTTGTAACTTTGTCCGTTGGTTTAGGTCTTCCAGAGATGAGAATACAGCACAACGGAATCCAGTAGATTCCAGAGGATTACAATTAGATCCTAGTATGGCTCATAGGGTCGCAGTTAGATCCTGAAAGGCTTACGGTTGATCGCAGTAGATCCTAAGGGTCGCAGTAGACCAAGCCTAGAGCAGAAAGTAATGAGCCATAAGTACAATATTTCTTTGGAAGGATGAATACCAAGGAAAAGTTAAGGTATAGAAGCTTCACAAGTTGATTAACTCATAACAGAGAGAGTACCCATGATGCTAGTTTTAGATAGCCTTATTACTATTAGGGACTGAACTCAGAATCTCCTTACACGTATCAGGAACTAAGTGATAAAAGTTAAAGCTATTAATCCTGAGTCCCAAAGATTTATGGGAATATTACATAAGATATGAGAAGAGATCCCTATGATAAGATTATAGAAAATAAGAGATAAGTAATTCCTCCCAATGAGGATAAAGAGATTAGAAGGTCAAACAGACCCAAGAGAGATAGTATAAGATGGGTCTAAGATAGTAAAGTACTAGGGTTAGAGCCTGTAAGCACCAGTGCTTTAGATTTTTATCTACACATTTCAATTAAGCGTGCTCAGGCAAGGGTAGTCCAATGATGGGTGACCCCCTGGGAAGTGATGAAGAAAAAAGTGAATGCCACAAGAAATTGGCAGATATGCACAAAGCTATGTAAAATGATAGAAAGAGCTATGAAAAGCTAGAAAGAGTTATGAACAGTAAGAGACTAGAACCCTTATGTCAAGTCCAAATGAAATGGATTTGAAAGATGAACTATGATATAGCCAGATTTGGCCAGATATGCCATTTTATGTCATGAAAGATACGAAATGAGAAGATATGCCTTGAGAAGCGACTGTATAGCTAGCTTTATAAACAGATAGAGAGGCTTCCGTTCAGGAAAAGATAAGATGTCTGAATGATGAGCTACATGTGAAAGAGAAAATGAGAGCTTTGAGAGCTTCCACTCCTTGTATAGAATGCCAGGCCTTATGTAACATTATATTATGTGATGTTTACAGAATATGCTAAAGCTCCGAATGTTAGAGTGTCATATCCCAATTTTTAGGCTTAGAAGCCCAGTATATAGCCTGAAAAAGGGATGCTACCAGACCCTGTTGAGCAGAGGTCTCAGTAAATAGAGAAAATTATGTTGATCAGTGTGATGCAACACAAAGTTCTGATAAGAGGTCATGAAAGATTTATATTAATTTCCAAAGAAAAGGAAAATTAATACAGTATGCTCTAGACCTCAGAATCAGATGAAATGTGGCAGTAAATTCCTATAATTAATATAAGAATTTCTGAAACTGACAGAGCTCAAAAAGGAGTTCTGTAGAATTTACTACAGAATTTACAGTGGATCAAAAGACCCGATAAATAGGTTTCGGGGGAATTTCTCAGGAATTGAGCCCATGAAGATAGGGGATCATACAGAGGGTCCAGAATGGCACCTTATAGGCCCAATGATATTTTCAGACAAATATATGGGCCAGGGCTAATAAAGACCGAGAAAAATGAAGAATTACGAAAATGCCACTGAAGGTATGCCACTGTGTTGTGTCATTGAGTTAGAGTCAGACGAAGGGCGTTATGATCGTTAGACTAAGGTTAGACAGTCAAGAAAGGGTATTTGGATAGTTGACTAGGGTCAAGAGATACTCTGGTAAGGTATGGAAAGACAATAGTGCCCCTATAAGTACTAAAGAGGTAGTAAGGGCATTATGGTAATTTACTAAGGATTTTCCTTGGGAACTGAGCCACCAGAGTGCTTGGGCTTGGTTAGAAACCCAAGTTGATATTTAAAGGCCCAAAAACGTAGCCCAAGAGTAAAGTGGGCCCAAGAGGCATTAAAATAATGTTTTAGTGCTTTTTCAATAAAGTAAAGTGACCCGGTCCAATATAGAACTGGGTAAAGTGATCTAGAATCATGAGAGGACATAAATGGGGCCCACAATGTGCCACATGGCATGATTATAGTAAAAGAGGAAAATCAAAGGACACATGGCATGATTATAGAAAAAGGAGAAATGGCAAGAGGACACATGGCACGATCTCGGCCGTCCATTCAGGGAAAAGACTCTGGAACTCTCTGGAAAGGCTGACTCAGCTGGTGAGGTGTCCCAAGGGCCCCACATTTCACCACATATACCCCTTAGGTGTCCCTTGAGGTGTCCTAGATGATGTCATGAGTGATGAGTCAGCAAGGAGGGTGATGTCATCATGATGATGCAGGCAAAGCTTCTTGAGGAAGCAAGCAATCTGAGCCATTCATTGTGAATCAATCTGGGCCATTCATTCCACCTCCTCTCACCTATAAATAGGCCACTCCCCTCCCATTTCAAGGCACACCACGGATCTAGCAAGAAAAGGAAGAGAAAGAAGAGAGAAAGAGAGAAAGAGAGAAGGAAAGAAAGAAAGGAAAGGAAGGAAGGAGTTCTGGTGGAGCCAGGAGCAGTCTAAGGAGCTGAGGGACTGGGCAAAGCTTAGGAATGAGGTAATAAAGTTATCTAGTCCCTTCTCTAATAAAGTATAGGATTTCTCTTAGTGGTTAGAATAGAGAAATGTCTCTATTAATAAAGGTAGCTAAAGGTAGAGAGAAAGCCAGGGGAATGTCAGATTAAGGATATTACCCTTGAGCTATGTATGAGTTAAATAGAGCTATGCTGATAGAATAATAATGAAGATATTATTATGCTATGTATAGGCTCTAACCTATGGAAAGAATGAACCTTAGGGCAAAGGCTAAGAGCTAGAAGGAAAAGCTACATGTCAGGTAGTAAACTAATCCTAAACTTGTATGCATTGAATGTTATGCTTGATGTGCTATGGCTTTGTTGAATTGTGTTGAATATGTGCCTATGTATGAAGCTCTTTTCCTATGATTACTTTGGCCAATTGTATTTCATATGTAACATGGAAGCATGCACATGACATAATGCTAACACTTTCACAAGCAAGCACAAGTATTCACATTAATGCATACATTGTTTAGTGCTGTTTGCTACTGAGATTTCCCCAGAAATCTCACCCTTCCATATCAATCCAATTACAGCAGGTCTTCTCAAGATGGAGGAGATAAAGATGCATGAAGAGATATTAATTACTTAGCATGATTGATATGTGATTCATGTATGTATAATTGCTGGAAATTATCACTATGAACAGTAACTCGTGATGGAGGCAGTGATATTTGAGCTGTAATTATAAATAGTAAATGATTTAATAAATATATGGTATTTTACTAGTAAATATTAGACATGCCAAGCTTCGATTTGATATATAGAACGTATCATTTGGATGTCTACACATAAAGATATGATTTTTCAAAGTTGGGACCAGAATGCTGGAATCAGGGACAGGACGTTGGATGAACAGTTAATTACGGACGTTGACTGACGTTGACCTGGTCAAGGCATGGTCAACGAGTCATTTTTCCCTGAAAGAGTATTATGTTAGCTTCATGTAGCAATTTGAACCACTCCATTCCGATTTTTATAGAATTAGTTATGATTTTTTGAAGTCAGGTCACTTCTCTGGAATTCGTGCAGTGAACAGTACTCGCTAGAGTAAAATTCCAGATTGAGTAATTTGATTTCAACAGCCTTCGAAGTGGTTCCAGATGCTACTGTTTGGTCCCTAAGACGTATGAAAAGAGGGTAATGTGGCAACCTAAGTCAGATAAATAGTTATTTCTGATTCCTAAATGAATGTTTGGGATCTGGACAATATGATCAGACAATGATAGGCAATAAGACTAAGATATATGAAAAGTGAGGATGTTATATTAAGATGATGATTAATAGTGAATCTACAGATAGATGATTACGATACTCAGGATATATCCCTTCAAGGGTAAGATATATGAGTGATGAAAATGAAATGAAATGAGAAGCATTTATGAAAGATGGTATAGCTCTAAGAAAGAGCAGTAAAGACATAAGTTAGTATTTTTTCAACAGAGCTAGATTGCTCTTGCGATAGAAAATGATTACTTTTGAAATAAAGCCAAGAGATGGGACAGTATAGCTCAGATAGGGGCACTATTGTCTTTCCATACCTTACCAGAGTATCTCTTGACCCTAGTCAACTATCCAAATACCCTTTCTTGACTGTCTAGCCTTAGTCTAACGATCATAACGCCCTTCGTCTGACTCTAACTCAATAACACAACACATTGGCATACCTTCAGTGGCATTTTCGTAATTCTTCATTTTTCTCCGTCTTTATTAGCCCTGGCCCATATATTTATCTGAAAATATCATTGGGCCTATAAGGTGCCATTATGGACCCTCTGTATGATCCCCTATCTTCATGGGCTCAATTCCCGAGAAATTCCCCCGAAACCTATTTATCGGGTCTTTTGATCCACTGTAAATTCTGTAGTAAATTCTACAAAACTCCTTTTTGAGCTCTGTCAGTTTCAGAAATTCTTATATTAATTATAGGAATTTACTGCCACATTTCATCTGATTCTGAGGTCTATAGCATACTGTATTAATTTTCGTTTTCTTTAAAAATTAATATAAATCTTTCATGACCTCTTATCAGAACTTTGTGTTGCATCACACTGATCAACATAATTTTCTCTATTTACTGAGACCTCTGCTCAATAGGGTCTGGTAGCATCCCTTTTTTAGGCTATATACTGGGCTTCTAAGCCTAAAAATTGGGATATGACATTTCTCCTCCCCTTAAATAAATTTCGTCCTCGAAATTTCAGGGCTAAATCTCTATTCATCCTTCGATGAAGAGTTCCTTTGAGGAGAATGTCCCTTTCTTCCATACTAAACTTTCTCATATACTCCTATATTCTGGAGTTTTTGTTGACTACCCATCATGATTCTTAGTGCAGTCACTTATTACTCATCTGAGTATTCAGCGAAATTCTCTAAATATCCTCAAAACTTCATCTCTCATTCTCATATCATCATATGCTTTTATCATCTTTACTAACTCATCATAATACAGAGAGAGGACATATATCATTATTCTTTCTTTTGTTGCTCTACTGCTAAACAGGAGCACATAATAGCATATAGGAGCATATAGGAGCACATACTCTAACATGCATAATGCCCGGCTAGCATGCTGCAGGACTACATACCTGCTCATGAATGCAAAGTTCTAACAGCGGAGCTCAAGCATTCCTTCTCTTAATATGCACAGCTCTAACACTCGGAGCTTGCACAACTCTATCACATAGAGCTTGCACTGCTCTAACATTCGGAGCTTTAGCATATTTTACAAATATAACATAACATAGCATAACATAATGCCTGGCATTTCATGCAAGGAGTGAAAGCTCTTAAAGCTCTCATTTGCTCTTTCACACGTATCTTAACATTCAAACATCTTTTCTCTTTCAAAATCAGAGTCTCTCAATCTGTTTATAGGGCTAGCTATAAAGCCACTTCATGTTATACTTCTTAACACATACTTTTCATATCTTTCATGGCATATCTCATCACGTATCTTTTATGTCATATCACGGCATATCCGGCCAAATCTGGCTATATCATAGTCATCTTTCAAATCCATTTCATTTGGACTTGACATAAGGGTTCTAGTCTCTTTCTGTTCATAACCCTTTCAACTTTTCATAACTCTTTCTATAATTCTGTGTACATATGTGCCAACCTCTTGTGGCATTCATACCTCTTCCATTACTTCCCAGGGGGTCACCCATCATTGGGCTACTCTTGCCTGAGCACGCTTAACTGAAATGTGTCGATATAAATCTGAAGCACAGATGCTCACAGGTTCTAACCCTGGTACTCTACTATCTTAGACCCAGCTTATGTTATCTCTCTTAGGTCTATCTGTTCTTCTTATCTCTTTACCTGGAGGATTTATCTATCTTTTATTCTTATAGTAAGGATCTCTTTATTTGACCCTTTCTCATATCTTATGAGATTTGCTCATAACTCCTTGGTACTCAGGATTAATAACTTTAACTTTGATCACTCAGTTCCTGTACGTGTAAGGAGATTTTGAGTTCAGTCCCTGATAGTAATAAGGCTATCTAACATCATGGGTACTCTCTCTGTTAGGAGCTAACCAACTTGTGAAGCTTCTCTACCTTAACTTTTCCTTAGTATTCGTCCTTCCAAAGACATACGGTACTTATGGCTCAATACTTTTCTCTCTCTAGGCCAGGTTTACTGCGACCCTCGGGATCTACTGTGATCAACCATAAGCCTCTTCAGGATCTAACTGCGACCCTGGAATTCTACTTTCTGGGAGCCATACTAGGATCTAACTGCAATCCTCCAGAATCTACTGTGATTCTGTTGTACTGTATTCTCATCTTTGGAAGACTTAAACCAACGGATAAAGTTACAAGGTTAATCACTTCCACATAGTTGTTAACTCAACAGATAATTCCCCTAAAATTATCACATAAGCCAATATTATCTATCAGGTCTTTACTCATTTCCTCTATCACTTAGGAACTTCTCATATAATTCTCATCTTTCATAGCTTTACTATATCCTTTACTGCAGAGAGCTACACAGGCTCTACCATGCACATATCTATCATCATCTATTCGTCTCATCAGAGGGACCTTACTCTATCTGAGCTATACTGTCCCATCTCTTGGCTTTATTTCAAAAGTAATCATTTTCTATCGCAAGAGCAATCTAGCTCTGTTGCAACAATACTAACTTATGTCTTTACTGCTCTTTCTTAGAGCTATACCATCTTTCATAAATGCTTCTCATTTCATTTCATTTTCATCACTCATATATCTTACCCTTGAAGGGATATATCCTGAGTATCGTAATCATCTATCTGTAGATTTACTATTAATCATCATCTTAATATAACATCCTCACTTTTCATACATCTTAGTCTTATTGCCTATCATTGTCTGATCATATTGTCCAGATCCCAAACATTCATTTAGGAATCGGAAATAACTATTTATCTGACTTAGGTTGCCACATTACCCTCTTTTCATACGTCTTAGGGACCAATTTTTAATATAACATCCTCACTTTTCATACGTCTTAGGGACCAAACAGTAGCATCTGGAACCACTTCCAAGGCTGTTGAAATCAAATTACTCAATCTGGAATTTTACTCTAGCGAATACTGTTCACTACACGAATTCCAGAGAAGTGACCTGACTTCGAAAAATCATAACTAATTCTATAAAAATTGGAATGGAGTGGTTCAAATTGCTACATGAAGCTAACATAATAATCTTTCAGGGAAAAATGACTCGTTGACCACGCCTTGACCAGGTCAACGTCAGTCAACGTCCGTAATTCACTGTTCATCCAGCGTCCTGTCCCTGATTCCAGCATTCTGGTCCCAACTTTGAAAAATCATATCGTTATGTGTAGACATCCAAATGATACGTTCTATATATCAAATCGAAGCTTGGCATGTCTACTATTTACTGGTAAAATACCATACATTTATTAAATCATTTACTATTTATAATTACAGCTCAAATGTCACTGCCTCCATCACGAGTTACTGTTCATAGTGATAATTTCCAGCAATTATACATACATGAATCACATATCAATCATGCTAAGTAATTAATATCTCTTCATGCATCTTTATCTCCTCCATCTTGAGAAGACCTGCTGTAATTGGATTGATATGGAAGGGTGAGATTTCTGGGGAAATCTCAGTAGCAAACAGCACTAAACAATGTATGCATTAATGTGAATACTTGTGCTTGCTTGTGAAAGTGTTAGCATTATGTCATGTGCATGCTTCCATGTTACATATGAAATACAATTGGCCAAAGTAATCATAGGAATAGAGCTTCATACATAGGCACATATTCAACACAATTCAACAAAGCCATAGCACATCAAGCATAACATTCAATGCATACAAGTTTAGGATTAGTTTACTACCTGACATGTAGCTTTTCCTTCTAGCTCTTAGCCTTTGCCCTAAGGTTCATTCTTTCCATAGGTTAGAGCCTATACATAGCATAATAATATCTTCATTATTATTCTATCAGCATAGCTCTATTTAACTCATACATAGCTCAAGGGTAATATCCTTAATCTGACATTCCCCTAGCTTTCTCTCTACCTTTAGCTACCTTTATTAATAGAGATATTTCTCTATTCTAACCACTAAGAGAAATCCTATACTTTATTAGAGAAGGGACTAGATAACTTTATTACCTCATTCCTAAGCTTTGCCCAGTCCCTCAGCTCCTTAGACTGCTCCTGGCTCCACTAGAACTCCTTCCTTCCTTTCCTTTCTTTCTTTCCTTCCTCTCTTCCTCTCTTTCTCTCTTCCTTTTCTTGTAGATCCGTGGTGTGCCTTGAAATGGGAGGGAAGTGTCCTATTTATAGGTGAGAGGAGGTGGAATGAATGGCCCAGATTGATTCATAATGAATGGCTCAGATTGCTTGCTTCCTCAAGAAGCTTTGCCTGCATCATCATGATGACATCACCCTCCTTGCTGACTCACCACTCATGACATCATCTAGGACACCTCAAGGGACACCTAAGGGGTATATGTGGTGAAATGTGGGGCCCTTGGGACACCTCACCAGCTGAGTCAGCCTTTCCAGAGAGTTCCAGAGTCTTTTCCCTGAATGGACGGCCGAGATCGTGCCACGTGTCCTCTTGCTTTTTCTCCTTTTTCTATAATCATGCCATGTGTCCTTTGCTTTTCCTCTTTTACTATAATCATGCCATGTGGCACATTGTGGGCCCCATTTATGTCCTCTCATGATTCTAGATCACTTTACCCAGTTCTATCTTGGATCGGGTCACTTTACTTTATTGAAAAAGCACTAAAATATTATTTTAATGCCTCTTGGGCCCACTTTACTCTTGGGCTACGTTTTTGGGCCTTTAAATATCAACTTGGGTTTCTAACCAAGCCCAAGCACTCTGGTGGCTCGGTTCCCAAGGAAAATCCTTAGTAAATTACCATAATGCCCTTACTACCTCTTTAGTACTTATAGGGGCACTATTGTCTTTCCATACCTTACCAAAGTATCTCTTGACCCTAGTCAACTATCCAAATACCCTTTCTTGACTGTCTAGCCTTAGTCTAACGATCATAACGCCCTTCGTCTGACTCTAACTCAATGACACAACACAGTGGCATACCTTCAGTGGCATTTTCGTAATTCTTCATTTTTCTCGGTCTTTATTAGCCCTGGCCCATATATTTATCTGAAAATATCATTTGGCCTATAAGGTGCCATTCTGGACCCTCTGTATGATCCCCTATCTTCATGGGCTCAATTCCCGAGAAATTCTCCCGAAACCTATTTATCGGGTCTTTTGATCCACTGTAAATTCTGTAGTAAATTCTACAGAACTCCTTTTTGAGCTCTGTCAGTTTCAGAAATTCTTATATTAATTATAGGAATTTATTGCCACATTTCATCTGATTCTGAGGTCTATAGCATACTATATTAATTTTCCTTTTCTTTAGAAATTAATATAAATCTTTCATGACCTCTTATCAGAACTTTGTGTTGGAAAGTGAGGATGTTATGCAGGCAAGCTCTGAATGTTAGAGCTGTGCAAGCTCTGAGTGTTAGAGTTGTGCATATTAAGAGAAGGAATGCTTGAGCTCTGATGTTAGAGCTTTGCATTCATGGGCAGGTATGCATTCCTGCAATATGTTGGCCAGGCATTATGCATGCTAGAGTATGTGCTCCTATATGCTCCTATGTTCTCCTGTTTAGCAGTAGAGCAATGAAAGAAAGAATAATGATATAAGTCCTCTCTCTGTATTATGATGAGTTTTTAAATATGATAAGAATGTATGATAATATGAGAATGAGAGTTGAAGTTTGCAGATATTCAGAGAATTCCGCTAGATACTCAAATGAGCAATAAGTGATTGCACTAAGAAATATGATGAATAGTTAATAGAAGCTCCAGAATATAGCAGTATTCGAGGGAGTTTGACATGAAAGAAATGGATACTACTCACAAGTCCAGCATAGTGAGAAGTCCATATGCAGATAGATGCGTAGCAAGAAAGTAATAGAATGAACTGGAGTTCAACTCTGATTGAGTTGATTCAGAATAGAAGAATAACCATAGTAAAGATATGAAGAATTGCGGATATGAAAAGTACTCCGCTAAAATATTTATTTTAAGAGATAAATACCCCAATCATTGACTAAGATGTTGAGTAAATTTTCGAGGACGAAATTTATTTTAAGGGGGGTCAAAATGTCATATCCTAAATTTTCCCTATCTGTATAGTACCGATAGTGGAAAGAGGCTTAGAAAGGATTATGACGAAGATAAGACGAAATAATAAAGGTTAAATGAGTCTTGAAGGAAGAGAAGGACCTAAATGCAAATTGGAAAGGGTTAAAGGCTAAAAGTTAAAGTAGAAATAAATATTGGGCCAAAAGTGGTAATTTCCAAAAGTTTAGGGACCTAAATATAAATATGCAAAAAGTTAGAGACATAAATGTATTAAGAGAAAAGTTCAAGGGCAAAACTGTAATTATAGAAAGATCTGCCCGAAAAGGGTTATAACTGCCTGGAAGATTTTTAGTCCCACATTCTATCAGTAAATAGAGGAACATATGCTGGTTAATCTGGCATGCTACAGAAATTTTATTAGGGCTCCAGACAGCATAAAATTATCTTATAGTCTAAAAGTTATCTGAATTTTTATCAGATTCCGTGGACATCAGATATAAGTGAGGGAATTACAGGAAAGTGTGCCCTACAGTGTCAGATGTTATGAATCTGACAGAACCTCATAAGAAGTCCTGTATAAAAAGTTATCCCCATAACAGTGAATTTTGACGGGAGTTTGATAACACCCGTGATCTGATAATGAAACTTATCGGTATGTGAGCCTGGATAGAATGAGATCAGAATGCCTCACATATAGGCCCATGATGACGCCGAGAAGGGCCCAAAACCCAGGGTACCAGTCCATCGGTAGAAGGGGCTAGTGTCCAGAAAAAGTGTGAAATTACGAAAATGCCCCTGGATGCCCAGATTGTACCAGAGATGGATGAAGGGCATATTGGTCACCTGGGATAGGCTAAAAACGTGACACATGGTATAAATATGATTAGTTGAGCCCATATACACCCTGAGCCAGTATAAAGAGGGGTAAAATGACGATCATGCCCTTAGGGTCAATATAGTGTGAGAAAGGACACCAAGGGCATTTTGGTCATTTCCCAAGAAATGGATGGTAGATAAATACTCAGTATAACCATGTCAAGGGTATGAGAAGGCTAGACATTGATTTTCGAGATAGAATACATATGCTGGTATATTATAGAAAAATTCAGAACAGAAAATAGTCCGGTTGTTGTGAAACTGCTCTGATCGGTACCGGATTGGACTGGAATTTTTTCAGAAGATTCTTGGCATGGTGAGCACGCCACATAACCCCTTGAGGTGTCCCTTGAGCTGGCCCACATTATGTCATAATTATTCTTTTATGAAAAAGTAAAATCCAAGATTAAATGTGAGCCTTTAGATCAAATAGTAACCAAATCAATCTTGGCCATTGATTTTTCTTGGATTTTGGCTATAAATACCCCTCCATTCTACAGCAAACTGTGGCTTCATGGACCCTTGGGGAAACTCTTGCAAAATGAAAATTCAAGCCAAGACAAAGAAGATTCAAGGTTCCAAAGTTCAAGCAAGCTAGAGATTAAAGGTAAGCAATCCCTCCTAACTTATTTTCCTTTGATTTGGGAGCTTGAACTTAGGGTTTTCATGGGAGAAAAGTTGAGTTTTCTCTAATGGGTGGTGCTTCCCAAAGACCTTAAAGGAAAGGGGAAAGAGGAAATTAAAGTTAGAACCATATGATTGAAGCTTAAACAAGCTAGTTAAGTGGTTGGTTGTTGAATCAAATTGATATTCTTGACTTTGCCATGGTGTGCCCTATTCGGTCTTCACTGTTCATGAGGGAAGGAAATTGAATTTCAATGATTTAATGCTTCCATTGAGTTTGTATGATGATTTTGTGTAGGATTGGAAAGGTTTTGAACCTTGGAATTTCATGATTTTGATGGTTTCAATGGTTTTAAAATGAAAATTTGTGTGGAGTAAAGTGGAGAAACAAGTATGGGAAGCATTAGAATCAAAATGAGAATTTTTGAAAGAATTGTATGCTTATGTTCAGTTCTGTACAGTAGGCCATGAAGGAGCTGGAATTTCATGATTCTAAGCTCATAAATGGATTCAAAATATGAAATTGTGTAGGGTAAAGTCAAGACATCAATTGGTTCAAGAGCCAAGTGAATTAGTGAAAATTAGAGAAAGTTATGACAATAAAGAGTGTAACAAAGTTAGTCTTGAACATGGTTGGAGTTCATGAGTCCTAATGAGTTATGTGATGAATATGAATGTGTTTAGGACCATGAAACATCCAAGAAGATGTTGGGAAGTGATGGACATAAAGGCTTCATGGTTGGAAAGCTAGGGAGCAAGGGCTAAAGGTCAAGAGAAAAGCTTAAGTGCAAGGTAGTGAACTTACCTCTTTATGTGCTTGATGTGGTATGCTTATGTGTTGACATGTATATGTTATTTGAATGATGTTGTGACATGATAAATGATGTTGAATGTATTGTGAATAACATGTTTCCATGGCCATGCACTTTATGTAAAAGTATATAGCATGATGGCATGTCACTAATCAAAGAAAGTTAATGAAATTACATATCATGCATTAGCATCCATCTTGCATGTTTAAGTGGTAATGTTTGCTACTGAGATTCCCTAGAATCTCACTCTCCCATAACCAACCAATTTAGGTCAAGCATGAAGAAAAGGTATGCATGGAGAAGAGCTAAAGAATGGAAGAAAGGAAGTGAAGTATTGAGATTTTAGCATATACTATAAATTTTCCATGTATGTAAATGCCATGTAAGGTGTCCATTTATGTGATGAAACTGTTGTAATACTTATGGAATATGTACATGATGTATATGAATGTTGAGAAGCTTATTTGATGGCTTGTGCATGCTGAAACAATTATTGGAAATGAAAGAAAAGAAACTGAAATGGTAAAAACGTAGGTCCTGAAGTAGTTTTGTTGTAGCTTCAGTTTGACCTAGCAAATCAAGGAATTAATTCACGAAATTTTATGACCATGTAGCACACATCCATATCTTTAAATTCATAGGTAAAACGTGTCATTTGGATGTGTATATCAAGAGAAATGATTTTTGAAAGTAAGGGACCAGAATCTGTTTCCAGAGTTTTTGACCAAATAAACAGTAAATTTCAACGAATAAACTGTATCAATTGGCGAATCATTTGGTCTAGAAATTATTTTTTTCCATAAATTTCAAGATGTTATCTTCATGTAGCTTTTTGAACCACTTCATTTCGAGTTTTCTAGAATTAATTATGATTTTTCAAAGTTCGTTGCGTAATCTGGAATACCATATGAACAGTAATCTGAGAAAGAATAAAATTCTAGATTTGGCTAATGGACTTCCAAGGTCTTGTAAGTGATTCTAAATGCTACTGAATGGTCCCTAAGACTTATAAAAGTAAGGATGTTACAAGTAGCCATCTGATCACAAATTAAAAAGAGAAATAAGGTTGGATTCAGATATAACAAACTTGCTACTAAAAACTATAGACTTTAAAGAGAGGCCAGAGCTATCTATGAGACATATTTATGATATTCTGATACTGAAGGACAACTTCTCAGGTGATATGAAGTTTGTTCCAAAATATATGTGTGATTATCATAGGATAATCCACTAAATATATTCAAGAAGTATGGTTAACAAGTGAGGGAGCTTTACATACATGACTTAAGAAGATTATAGGATAATGGCAAGGATAATCAGTAGGGAGAAGATGAATATTAGAGTTTGATACACATCGAAATGAAAAAAAAAATATTTCTCAAAATCCAAGTCTACTCCAATGCCTTATCCTTAAATAATCTCTTTCTTCCTTCAACACTACAATAGAGAATATCTGGAGAAAGGGGATAAGGAAGTAAAGGTGCCAAGATTTGGAGCTGAGCAAATCTATCGAATGAGAATTTCTTTGCCACTAATAGATGGAAGAAAGAAACCACAAAAAGGGAAGTAGCATATGCAACAAGATGAAGCTGAATCTTCAGCTGCTTCTACTATCCCCTCTACTATACCTTTCTTTACTCAAGCAGCCGTGCATCATATGGTCTAGCAAGAGCTTATAAGTTTTAAAGAAGATATTCTTGCTCAAGCAAGGAAAGTATGGAGACATCTCTTTTTAAACCTGACCTTTTTGAGATCCTCAAAAAGTTTGGACAATCTTTGAAAAATAAGATGATCTCAAAAGTTGAAAAAGGAATTCAGGCCATGAAGAATCATTCAACCATTTTCTTGAAATAATTGCACTGCAGATACATGCCATCATATTTTTGAGACAAGAGGTGACTTAATTAAAGAATCAAATTGCATTTATCTAACCCTAGACCTACTTACAACTTACCCCTAGACCTACATACAATTTACCCCTCCATAAGGTTCCATTTTTAGGACTTCAGGACCTCATTTTTTATATATGTAAAAAAGGGAGAGAATAGATGAACTTATTCAATTTTTGTTTCTTTTTTAATCTTTTGTAATTCATTGAAATGAATGAAAACTTGCAATGCTTCTCTATGTTTGAATTTTTTCATTTACTGATATGCCTACTATAACATCCTCCTTTTCTTACATGTTAGGGACCATTCAGTAGCATTTGGAACCACTTCTAGGGCCATTGAAGTCAAATCATACAATCTGGAATTTTACTCCCAGCGAGAACTATTCACTGTGTAAATTCCAGCGGAGTGACCTGACTTTAAATAATCATAACTAATTCTAGAAAAATTGAAATGGAGTAGTTCAAATTGCTACTCGAAGATAACTTAATTTTATTTCAGGGAAAAATAACTCATTGACCATGCCTTGACCATGTCTATGTCAGTCAACATCTGAAGTTTACTGTTCATCCTGCGTTCTCCCCTGATTCCAACACTTTGGTCCTATCTTTGAATAAACTCTGCACTATCCAATCCCTAGCTCCTCTCTATGATTCTTCAGTCCTCTTTAAACATACCTGTGGGATTGGGATTATATGGAAGGGGATGAGATTTCTGGGGAAATCTCAATAGCAAACGGTAATCATACAATGTATGCAACTATATGCTTGATGTTACTATGTGTGTACTTAATGATTATGCTTGCATCATGATAACATACATGCTTCCATGTTACTTAATTATAACATATGGCCATAGTATAAAAAGAAACAAAGCATTACTTAATCATACATGCCTCATATCATCAAGGTAAGAAAATATCACATAAAACATCCAAGTAGTATAAGCATACAAGTAGGTAAGTCTACTACCTGGCGTGTAGCCTTTCCTTCCAGCTCCTATCCTTGTCTTTAAGGTCCCTTATTTTCATATGTTAGAGCCTATACATAGCATAATAATATCTTTATTATTAGCCAGTATAGCTCTACTTAACTCATGCTTAACTAGGGGTGATATCCTTAATCTGACATTCCCTTGCCTTTCTTTCTACCTTTAGCTACCTTTATTAATAGAGATATTTCTCTATTCTAACTACTAAGAGCAATCCTATACTTTATTAGAGCAGGGACTAGATAACTTTCTTACCTTATTCCTAAGCTTTGTCTAGTCCCTCAGCTCTTTAGATTGCTCTTAGCTCCACCAAAACTCTTTCCTTTCTTCCTTCCTTCCTCTCTTTATCTCTTCTTTCTCTTCCTTTTCTTGCTAGATCTATGGTGTGCCTTGAAATGGGAGGGGAGTAGCCTATTTATAGGTGAGAGGAGGTGGAATGAATGGTCCAGATTGATTCGTGATGAATGGCTCTGATTGCTTGCTTCCTCAAGAAACTTTGCCTGTATCATCACGATGATATCACCCTCCTTGATGACTCACCACTCATGACATCATCTAGGACACCTCAAGGGATACCTCAGGGGTATATGTTGTGCAATTATGGGGCCCTTGGGACACCTCACCAGCTAACTCAGCCTTGGGTCCCACTTATGTTCTCTCATGATTCTAGATCACTTTACCCAGTTATATCTTGGACCGGGTCACTTTACTTTATTGAAAAAGCACTAAAATAATATTTTAATGCCTCTTAGGCCCACATTACTCTTAGGCTACGTTTTTGGGCCTTGTATTATCATCTTGGGTTTCTAATCAAGCCCAAATACTTTGGTGGCTTGATTCATAAGAAACATCTTTAATAAATTACCAAAATGCCCTTAATACCACTTTAGTACTTCTAGGGGCACTCTTATCTTTCCATACCTTACCAGAGTACCTCTTGACCCTGGTCAACTATCCGTATACCCTTTCTTGACTGTCTAACCTTAGTCAAATGATCATAATGCCCTTCGTCTAACTCTAACTTAATGACACAACACAGTGGCATACCTTTAGTTGCATTTTCGTAATTCTTCATTTTTCTCGGTCTTTATTAGCCTTGGCCCACATACTTATCTAAAAATATCACTGGGCCTATAAGGTGCCATTCTGAACTCTCTGTATGATCCCCTATCTTCATGGGCTCAATTCCTGAGAAATTCCCCTAAAACCTATTTATCGGGTCTTTTAATCCACTGTAAATTCTGTAGTAAATTCTATAGAACTCCTTTTTGGGCTCTATCAGTTTAAGAAATTCTTATATTAATTATAGGAATTTACTGCCACATTTCATCTAATTTTGAGGTCTAGAGAATACTGTATTAATTTTCCTTCTCTTCAGAAATTAATATAAATTTTTCGGGACCTCATATTAAAACTCTGTATTGCATCAAACTGATGAGCATCATTTTCTCTATTTATTGAGACCTCTGCTCAATAGGGTCTAGTAGCATCCCCTTTTCAGGCTATATAATGGGTTTCTAAGCCTAAAAATTGGGATATGACATTTCTCCTCCCCTTAAAATAAATTTCGTCCTCGAAATTTGAGGGTCAAACCTCTATTCATTACTTAATGAATAGTTTCTTCTGAGGAGAATGTCCCTTTCATTTCATAACATTTTCTTAACTTTTTATCTCTTCTTAACTTCTCTTACTATCTTTCATAACTTTGTGTATCTATGCCAAACTTTTGTGGCATTTACACTTTTTTCATATAACTGCATTCTATCTTTACTTTATCTTAGACCCTCTTCTTTAGGTCTTTACTAGCCTCTTCATCTCTTGATCCTTATCTAAAGGATCTATCTACTCATACTTTTCTATTCTCAAAACATATGGGGTTCTCTTCTATATTCCTCAGGCATACTTCTACCAAACTTTTTGAATATAAGCACTCAGATTTGAACTTAGACTCCATTTTTGTCTAAGTTCAGTCTGTATATAATATTGGCTATAAATAAATTTTTTAGATAAGTTAATCAACTCGTGAAGCGCCTTCCCTTAACTTCGTCTTTGGTACTCATCTTTCTAGAGATATACTATACTGTTCTCATTTTTTCATGGCTCCTTACTTTCCTTAGGCTAGGTCTAACTGTGACCTCAGGATCTAACTGCGATCAACCGTAAGCCTCTTCAGAATCTCACTGTGACTCTGAAGCTATTAAGATCTAACTATGACCCTTGAGCCATGTTAGGATCTAACTGCGATCCTCTAGAATCCTCTATGATTCTGTTGTATTGTATCATCATCTCTAAAAGATCTCATCCAACAGACTAAGTTATAAGGTTAACTGCTTCCACTTGTTGATAACTCCATAAAAAATTTAAAATACATTCAGTAGCCCATATTGTTTACCCAGACCTTACTTATTTACCCCTTACTCAGGATTCCTTCTCATCTCTCTTATTCTATTGTGGCTTACTAATTATGGTCTAACCACCTGCCATTGCATTATGTTGCTATGGCCTCATTATAACTTCTTATTTCCATATGTGCTCTAACTGCGAGTTATTTGAACTATGCTCTTACTGCAAGCAATCTGTATCATATCTAACTCTTATCTAAAAAGTGATATGAACTCATCTAAATCTAGCTCTATCTGAGAGCCATTTGTTTCATATCCAACTATTATCTGAAGAGTGATATGAAAATAATCTCTTTACTGCTATCTCTTACTCTTTTTGTATACCATTTCTTTTGATAGAGTTATAATGCTACCACCTTCTTGGTACTTGCTATAATCCTAACATAAGAAATGGCCCTGAGTACTATATTCATAAGTCTATAGAAATATCTGAGTAACCCTAATCATACTAGAACAATTGTCTCACTTACTGAGACTATCTCTCATTTTGGGTACATTCTTATTGCATGTCGTATGGTATGGGAGCAACATAACTTTCTTATTTCATGATAAACTCTACCCTGCGTGTACTGCATGAGGGGAGTATTCATAGCATACTCTAACTTGCGTGTCATCATATAACAACTGTAAGGAGATGCAACTATTCCTCATAACTTATAGCAACATAAGCCATATCATTATCACATAAATTTGCTCAACCATCCATTATACGTACACTACAATTGAACAATCAACTAAATAAACTTTAAAACATTCTTTCCTCTAACCCATTATCTGCCAAATTCTAAACATTCATTTAGGAATCTGAAATATCCACTCATTTAACTTAGGTTGCCATATTACCCTCTTACTAGGGTATATACTCAACCCTTCTTACTTTTTCTTAAATTGAGGAGTCTCTTTATCTTTAAAATTATGGCTACCTTTCTCTCTATTAGCCTTAGTCTGCTCTAGACTAGACTGGTTCCTCTATCTTGGGAACATCAGCTCTTTTTATAGCAATCATCTCATTTCTAACTATTAATTCTTTTATTTAGGAAACACTAGCTGAACAAATTCTTTTGAAATGTAGATCTACTCTCATAGAGGATTTACTTCTGAACATTGTCTAATCTTTCATATCTCATTACTTTATTCTATCTAGCTTGATTATGCATTATACCAATCCTCTAGTTGATTAACTTCAACCAGGTTGGTACCTTTACTATCATCATCACTGTAACGTCTGGCAGCTTCCTTTGACCTGGGACAAGTTAGCTCTGTCTCTATCCATAGAGGAAACTACTCCCCAGATGTTATCCTGCTTAGTCCAGCCACATCATGCTAGGAAACATGAGACCTCGGTGGTAACGGCTGACTAAGACTAGCCACTTCCTTGAAGATTACCCTGTACCACTGTAAGGTATAGGGTATCATTCTATCTATCTGGGTGTCACTATCTCTAAGTAGTGAACACTATCCCCCTATCTCCTACTAGGGGACAACCTCTTAGTTCAAATCTCTAACTACGCCAGAGCATCACTGAGCCAGAACCTTCTGTTCTACGCTAGAATCTTATGCTTTGTGCCTGAACCCTTTGTTCTATACTAGAACCCTCTTGATTCTGTACCAGAACCTTCTTGATTCTGTACCAGAACCTTCTTGATTCTGTACCAGAACCTTCTGCTCTGAGCCAGAACCCTCAGCTCTGATACCAAATTATAACATCCTCCTTTTCTTACATGTTAGGGACCATTCAGTAGCATTTGGAACCAATTCTAGGGCCATTGAAGTCAAATCATACAATCTGAAATTTTACTCCCAGGGAGTACTATTCACTATGTAAATTCCAATGGAGTGACCTAACTTTAAAAAGTCATAACTAATTCTAGAAAAATCAAAATGGAGTGGTTCAAATTGCTACTCGAAGATAATTTGACTATGCCTTGATAACAAAATGGAGTGACCACGCCTTGACCAGTTCCATATCAGTCAATGTCCGAATTTTGCTGTTCATCCTACATTTTTCCCTGATTCCAGCACTTTGGTCCTATCTTTGCATAACCTCTGCACTATCCAATCCCTAGCTCCTCTCTATGATTCTTCAATCCTCTTTAAACATACCTGTGGGATTAGGATTACATGGAAGGGGATGAGATTTCTGGGGAAATCTCAGTAGTAAACGGTAAGTATATAATATATGCAACTATATGCTTGATGTTACTATGTGTGTACTTAATGATTATGCTTGCATCATGATAACATACATGCTTCCATGTTACTTAATTATAACATATGGCCATAGCATAAAAAGAAACAAAGCATTACTTAATCATACATGCCTCACATCATCAAGGTAAGAAAACATCACATAAAACATCCAAGTAGTATAAGCATACAAGTAGGTAAGTCTACTACCTGGCGTGTAGCCTTTCCTTCCAGCTCCTAGCCTTGTCTCTAAGGTCCCTTATTTAAATATGGTAGAGCCTATACATAGCATAATAATATCTTTATTATTATCCAGTATAGCTCTACTTAACTGATGCTTAACTAGGGGTGATATCCTTAATCTGACATTCCCCTGTCTTTCTTTCTACCTTTAGCTACTTTTATTAATAGAGATATTTCTCTATTCTAACTACTAAGAGCAATACTCTACTTTATTAGAGCAGGGACTAGATAACTTTCTTACCTCATTCCTAAGCTTTGCCTAGTCCCTCGGCTCCTTAGACGGCTCCTGGCTCCACTATAACTCTTTCCTTTCTTTCTTCCTTCCTCTCTTTCTCTCTTTCTCTCTTCTTTCTCTTCCTGTTCTTGCTAGATCCATGGTGTGCCTTGAAATGGGAGGGGAGTGACCTATTTATAGGTGAGAGGTGGTGAAATGAATGGTCCAGATTGATTCGCGATGAATGGCTCTAATTGCTTGCTTACTCAAGAAGCTTTGCCTGCATCATCACAATGACATCACCCTCCCTGATGACTCACCACTCATGACATCATCTAGGACACCTCAGGGGTATATGTGTCACAATGGTGAGGCTCTTGGGACACCTCACCAGCTGACTCAGCCTTTCCAGAGAGTTCCAGAGTCTTTTCCATGAATGGATGGCCGAGATCGTGCCACGTGTCCTCTTGCTTTTTCTCCTTTTTTCTCTAATCATGCCATGTGTCCTTTGCTTTTCTTCTTTTATTGTAATCATTCCATTTGGCACCTTATGGGTCCCACTTATGTTCTCTCATGATTCTAGAACACTTTACCCAGTTCTATCTTGGACCAAGTCACTTTACTTTATTGAAAAAAATACTAAAATAATATTTTAATGCCTCTTGGGCCCATATTACTCTTGGCCTACGTTTTTGGGCCTTGGATTGTCATCTTGGGTTTCTAACTAAGCCCAAATACTCTGGTGGCTCGGTTCCCAAGAAATATCCTTAATAAATTACCAAAATGCCCTTAATACTTCTTTAGTACTTCTAAGGGCACTCTTATCTTTCCATACCTTACTAGAGTACCTCTTGACCCTGGTCAACTACCTAGATACCCTTTCTTGACTATCTAACCTTAGTCAAATGATCATAACGCCCTTCGTCTGACTCTAACTTAATGACACAACACAGTGACATTTTCGTAATTCTTCATTTTTCTCGATCTTTATTAGCCTTGGCCCACATACTTATCTAAAAATATCACTGGGCCTATAAGGTGCCATTCTGGACCCTCTATATGATCCCCTATCTTCATGGGCTCAATTCCTAAGAAATTCCCCTGAAATCTATTTATCGGGTCTTTTAATCCACTGTAAATTCTATAGTAAATTCTATAGAACTTATTTTTGGACTCTGTCAGTTTTAGAAATTCTTATATTAATTATAGGAATTTACTGCCACATTTCATCTAATGTTGAGGTCTAGAGAATACGGTATTAATTTTTCTTCTCTTCAAAAATTAATATAAATCTTTCGAGGACCTCATATTAAAACTCTGTGTTGCATCAAACTGATGAGCATCATTTTCTCTATTTATTGAGACCTCTACTCAATAGGGTATAGTAGCATCCCTTGTTTAGGCTATATACTGGGCTTCTAAGCCTAAAAATTGGGATATGACACCTACTGCAATGCCTTTTTCTTGATCATCAAATATTACAACTCAATATTTTTAAAGCTTCTCAATTAAGTTTTGACATCATCAAAAATGTAGAAAAATGTTAGACTCTAATGTTTTGATGATGACAATTAATTGAGAAAGAATTTTAAAAGATTTTAGAAGGTGAACTTAGTAATTATGAAAAGTTGAGGGCATAAAGTGTAATTTTCAAAAGTTCAAGGGCAAAATGGCAATTATGAGAAAGTTGAGCCGGAAAAGGCCTAAAAATACCTAGAATCATATTAGTACCAAATTTTTCTAGTAAATAGAGAAAATTATTCTGATCAGTTTGACGTAACGCAGAATTTTGATTTAATGTCTCGAAAAATTTATATTAATCTCTAGAAAAGGAAAATTAGTACAGTTTCCTCTACACCTTAGAATCAAATGAAATTTGGTAGTAAATTCCTATAATTAATATAAGAATTTATGAATCTGACAAAGCACAAAAAAGAGTTTTATAGAATTTATTATGAAATTTATACTGGATTAAAACACTCGATAAATACGTTTCGGTGAACTTCCCCGGAGTTAAGCCCATGAAGGTAGTGGACCATGTAGAAGTCCCAAAATAGCATTTTATAGGCCTAGTAATATTTCTAGATAAGTATGTGGGCCAGGGCTAATAAAGACTGGAAAAATATAAAATTATGAAAATGCCACTAAGTATGCCACTGTGTTGTGTCATTGAGTTTGAGTCAGACAAATGGCAGTTTGGTCATTTGACTAAGGATAGATGGTCAAGGAGAATTCCTAGAATAGTTGACCAAGGTCAGGGAATACTCTGATGAGGTGTGGAAAGACAATAATGCCCTTAAAATGTTAAAGTAAATAAAGAAGAACCAATGGATAGAAGTAGAAGTAGATGGAATTTCAATGATCTAATGCTTCCATTGAATTCATATGATGATTTTATGTAGGATTGGATATGTTTTGAATTTTGGAAGCATTAGAATTCCAAGTTATAGTTTTGAAGTTCTTATTGTTACTGTTCACTTGTAAGAATAGTAATTAGAATTTCAAGATTTTGATGTTACCAATGATTTTAAAATTAAAAGTTGTGTCGGGTAAAGTAGAGAAACAAGTATTGCAAGCATTGGAATCAAAATACAAATTTTTGGAGGAATTGTTTATGTTTTGTAAATCTGTATAGAACAGTATATAGGAGCTGGAATTTCATGATTCTAAGCTCATAAATGGATTCAAAAGATGAAATTGTGCAGGGTAAAGTCAAGACATCAATTAATTCAAAGATGAAGTCTATTAGCTAAGATTAAGGAAAGTTAATGTAGTTAAATAAGCTTAATGTTCAAGAGAAAGTTAGATTGTAATAGATGATTATATGATGTTAGGTTTTGATTGTGGACTCCAACGAGGTAGCCAAACATCCAAGAGGAGTAAGAAAAAAGAGGCAAGGTTAGAGTGAAAGAAATCAAGCAAGTGAGGTAGTAAACTTATCCTAAACTTGTATGTATTGAATGTTATCTTGGTAGTGCTATGGTTATGTTGAATTGTGTTGCATATGTGTTTATGATTGAAGCTCTATTTCCATGATTACTTTGGCTAATTGTATTTCATATGTTACATGGAAGCATGCACATTACACAATGTTAACACTTTCATGAGCACGCACAAGTATTTATATTAATGCATGCATTGTTTAGTACCGTTTGCTACTGAGATTTCCCCAAAAATGTCACCCCTCCATGTAATCCCAATCCCACAGGTTTATTAATGATGAAAGAGGATGAAGAAACATGAAGATAAGCTAGGGATTGGATAGTATATATGTTATGTGAAGAGTTGTTATATGTAATGTTGCTATTTGACCAATGTAAGTAGTGATGGTCATGATGTAATAAAAAATAGTAAATGATGAAATAAATGTATGAAATTTTACAAACATTTAGTTAACATGTCAAGCTTCCTTTTGACACTAATAGCGCCTTATTTTGATTTATGTACAAAGAGAACGAATTTTTCAAAGTAATGGACCAGAATTGGTTTTCAGAATTTTTGACCAAATGAACAGTAATCATTGATGATTAGAATGTATTAATTGGCTAAGTATTTGGTCTGGATATTATTTTTTCTTAAATTTAAAGATTTTATCTTCATGTATCTTTTTGAAATACTTCATTTTTATTTTTCTAGAATTAATTATATTTTTTTGAAGTTTATCGCCTAATCTGGAATACCATATGAACAGTAACTCAGGAAGAGTAAAAATCCAAATTTATCTAATGGACTTCTAAGTTCTTGTAAGTGGTTCTAAATACTACTGAATGATCCCTAAGATATACGAAAGTAAGGATGTTTCATCATTTAATAATGATGAGATATATGAATGATGAGCTATGAACATGACATTGATGATATGATACAAAATGAGATATAGTTATAAAAATGATGTAGCTTCAAGTGCTCAATGTCTATGTGATAAAAGTAAATGCTCTTGCAATAGAGCTATATTGTTATTGCAATAGAGTCAGATTCCTCTTGAGATAGAATCAGTTTAAGGAAATGGACAGTGCAGCTCATGTTAAAGCCATGTCCACCAGATGAGCTGAGAAAAATTCTTCAGCAATTTTGCACAAAACGATAATAAGAAATATAAGATGTATAGTTTATAGCAGTAAGTGCATGGTAAAGCTTGTGTAGCTCTTTACAGTACTACACAGATCAAAGTCATGCTTTGAAATGAAAGATAAGAATGATATGATAAATTCCTGAGTGAAAGAGGAAATGAGTAAGGTCTTAATGGAAAATATTGTTTTAAAAAAATTTGGGAAAATTATCAGTTGAGTTACCAACTAAGTGGAAGTGGCTAACATTACAACTTAGTCTATTGATTTTAGGTCTTCTAGAGAATTATGGCACAGTAAAACATAATTGTAGTAGATTCCAGAGAATCACAATTAGATCCTAGTATGGCTCATGCAGAGCTTCAAGGTTATAGTTAAATCCTGAAGAGGCTTACAGTAGATCGTAGTAGATCCTGAGGGTTAAAGTAGACCAAGCCTAATCTCATATACAAATTTTTAGGCCTAGAAGCTTAGTATATAGCTTGAAATAGGTAGGATACTAGGTCATTTTGAGCAAAAGTCTAAAAAATATA
This sequence comes from Leucaena leucocephala, assembly GCA_037074615.1. Classification (NCBI taxonomy): domain Eukaryota; kingdom Viridiplantae; phylum Streptophyta; class Magnoliopsida; order Fabales; family Fabaceae; genus Leucaena; species Leucaena leucocephala. The sequence goes on along the minus strand of CM073515.1, from coordinate 15,754,624 downwards.
CAGATGATATTCAGGTATTAAACTATAAATAATAAAAGTTTAAGGACTAAATTGTAAATAATGAAATTTCCTTAGGGCAAATATATAAATAAGTTAGAGATTTCAAAAGAGTCTCCTTGACATAGCAATAGAAAATAGGTTTATTAAAGGCCTAAGGTTGAGATAAAGACACCAAAGGGATGATTTACGATGTGAAAGCCAAAGCAAGGGTAAAATCGTACTTTTAACAAAATTCTAAGGGCATAATGGTTGTTTTGAAAAAGAGAGTGACTAAAGTGAAAACTCTAAAAGTTCTACAGTTAAAAATGAAATTAGACACAAGTTATGGGCCATTAAGTGTAATTATGAAATGTTAAGGACCTAAAGTGTAATTTTCAAAAGTTTAGGGGTAAAATGGTAATTATGGAAAATTGAGTCAGAAAAGGCACAAAATTGTTCATAGGTGGTTTGGTCCCAAATTTTACCATAAAATAGAGAAAATTATTTTAGGCGATTTAACGCAAAATGAAATTTTAATTTGAAGTCGTGATAAATTGATATTAATTTCTAAAATTTAGAGATTAAGATAGTATCTTTTGGACCTCATAATCAGATGAAACTTTTTAGTAAATTCTTATAATTAATATAAGAATTTATGAATCTTACAAAAGTGAGAAAGGAGTCATGTATAATTAATTAGAGAATTTACGGTGAAAAAGGACACCGATAAAGGTTTAAAAGAAATATATGTAATTTTTATCAGGACTTCTAGGTCTCAAAAATTATGAAACTTTGTAATAAATTCATTTAATATTATAATGAATTTGTAAAATTGTCATGAAAAATAAAAGAGGTGTTTAGAATTTATTTAAAAAATTAGGTCAATTTAAGGATATCGGTACAGGAAGTACCTTGGGATATGTGCCCAAAATTATGGTTTGGGAATAGACAATCCCAACATGGCGTCATGCAGTAGCAAAAAAAGTCCCAAAAGTTATTTTGGAGCTCAATTTTAATAATGGATAATTTATGAATTTTTGGAAAAGAAAAGAAAAGAAAATTAAGGAGGGGTTAAGAGGAAGATTAGGGTTTTGCACATAGTGGGACCCACATTTTTTACACATGGTGCCAATAAGAAGAAAGAAAGGTCATCCCATGTGATAAAATGTAATAAAATAACATAATAATTAAGTTAATGATGATTAAAAATAATTAATCAATAAAGCAATTAATAAGACTGAAGATTAAGGAATTGTAATAATGAGTTGAATGAGGGATATTTTGGTCCCTTTAGCCTTGAAAGTTGGCTATAAACACCCCCACCATTTCCTTGTAAAACTTTGGCACTTGAACCCTTGGGGAAATTATGGCCAAAGTTTTACTGGTTGCTAGGGATTAAGATAAGTAATCTATCCTAACTTATTTTTCTTTAATTTGGAGGCTTGAACTTAGGTCCTTTATGGAAGAAAAATGGGAAATTATCTAGGGCATATATACTATCCAAAACCCTAGATGAAAGAAGAAAGAAGTTAAAGTTAGAACTATGAGATTAATGTTAGATAAGTTAGTTTAGATAATTGGTTATTGAATCAAGTTGATATTCTTAACTTTACAATGGTGGAGGCCTTTCAGACAAGGATGTTCTGAATAGAGGTAGATGGAATTACAATGATCTAATGCTTCCATTGAATTTATATGATGATTTTGCGTAAGATTTGATAGGTTTGGAACCTTGGAAGCATTGGAATTGTAAGATGAATTTTTGAAGTCTTCTCAATTATTGTTCACTCGTATGAACAATGATTGGAATTTTTTGATTTTGATGCTTCCAATAGTTTTAAAATGAAAAATTGTGTGGGATAAAGTAGAGAAACATATATTGGAAACATTGGAATCAAGTGAGAATTTTTGGAAACAAAGAGGACATGTTTCAGTTCTATCCATAACAATGTGTAGCTGCTGGAATTTGGGAAATTCTTAGTACATAAGTAGACTTAGAAGGCCAAATCATGTAGGATATGGTCAAGACATTAATTGGTTCAAAGGCCAAGTTAATTAATAAAAATTAAGGAATGTTATTTTAGTTAAGTAAGCTCAATGTTCAAGGAAAGTTAGATTGTAATGAATGGATGATGATGTGATGTTAGGAGAATTGTGTGCTCAAAAGAGGGAAGCTACATATCAAGGAGAAGTAAGAAGAAAAAGGCAAAGATAAAATAAAGGAAAGTCAAGCATGTGAGGTAGTAAACTATCCTAAACTTGTATGTATTAGATGTTATACTTTTTGTGCTATGGCATGTTAAATTGTGTTGCATATGTGTACATAATTGAAGCTCTGTTTCTATATTTACTTTGGCCAATTGTATTTCATAGGGTATATGGAAGCATGAACATTATGAAACATCCTTACTTTCGTATGTCTTAGGGACAATTCAGTAGCATTTAGAACTACTTACAAGACCTTGAAAGTCCATTAGCTAAATTTAGAATTTTACTCTTCTAGAATTACTATTCATATGGTATTCTAGATTAGGTGAAGAACTTCAAAAAATCATAATTAATTCTATAAAACTAAAACTAAAGTGGTTCAAAAAGTTACATGAAGTAACATCTTGAAATTTAAGGAAAAAATAATTTCTTGACCAAATTATTATACAGTTTAATTGTCAAATATTACTATTCATTTAGTCAAAAATCCTGAAAAACAAATTCTAGTCCCTAACTTAGGAAAATTCTCTCTCTGTACAGACATCGAAATAATATATTCTTGGAGTCAAAATGAAGCTTGGCATGTTAACTTAATGTCTATAAACTTTTATACATTTATCTTATCATTTGCTATTTTTCATTACATCATGAGCATTGTAGCTCAAACATGTCATATAACATCATTACTTGCAACAATTTATACATTCATCATATAACATTTACATTATCCAATACTTAACTTCTCTTCATGCTTTTTCATCCTCTTTCATCTTTAATAAACCTGTGGGATTGGGATTATATGGAGGGATGAGATTTCTAGGAAAATATTAGTAGCTAAATGTACTAAACAATGCATGCATTAATGTACATACTTGTGCTTGATTGTGAAAGTGTTAACATTGTGTAATGTGCATGATTCCATGTAACATATGAAATATAATGGGCCAAAGTAATCATAGAAATAGAGCTTCAATCATATACATAAGTAGCACAATTCAACATAGCTGTAACATCCTTATTTTCATATGTCTTACGGACCATTCAGTAGCATTTAAAACCACTTACAAGACCTTGGAAGTCCATTAGCCAAATCTATAATTTTACACTTTCTCGGGTTATTGTTCATATGGTATTCCAGATTACGCAATGAACTTCAAAAACTCATAATTAATTCTAGAAAACTCAAAATAAAGTGGTTCAAAAAGCTATGTGAAGATAACATCTTGAAACTTAATAGAAAACTAATTTCCATACAAAATGATTAGCCAATTGATACAGTTTATTCATTGGAATTTACTGTTCATTTGGTCAAAAACTCTAGAAACAGATTCTAGTCCCTTACTTTGAAAATTCATTTCTCTTGATATGCACATCCAAATGAAATGTTCTACCTATGAAATTAAAGGTCTGGATGTGTAAGACATGCTCATGAAATTTCGTGAAATATTCCCTTCATTTGCTAGGTCAAACTGAAGCCACAACTAAACTACTTCAAGACCTACGTTTTTACCATCTCAGTTTCCTTTCTTTTATTTTCAATAATTGTTTCAGCATGTATAAGCCATCAAATAAACTTCTCAATATTCATATACATCATGTACATATGCCATAAGTATTACAATAGTTTCATCACATAAATACACACTTTATATGGCATTTACATACATGGATAATCCATAGCATATGGTAGGACTCAATTACTTCCATTCCTTCCTCCATTCTTTAGCTCTTCTCCATGTATACATTATCCATCATGCTTAACCTAAATTGGTTGGTTATGGGAGAGTGAGATTCTAGGGAATCTCAGTAGCAAACATTACCACTTAAATATGCAAGATGGATGCTAATGCTTGATATGTAATTTCATTAAACTTTCTTTGATTAGTGACATGCTATCATGCTATATACTCTTACATAAAATGCATGGCCATGAAAACATGTTATTCACAATACATTCAAAATCATTAATCATGTCACACCATCATTCAAATATCATATACATGTCAACACATAAGCATACCACATCAAGCACATAAAGAGGTAAGTTCCCTACCTTGCACTTAAGCTTTCCTCTTGATCTTTTGCTCTTGCTCCCTAGCTTTCCAACCATGAAGCCTTTATGTCAATCACTTCCCAACATCGTCTTGGATGTTTCAAGGTCCTAAACATATTCATATTCATCATACAATTCATTAGGACTCATGAACTCTAACCATGTTCAAGACTAACCTTGTTACACTCTTTATTATCATAACTTTCTCTAATCTTCACTAATCCACTTGACTCTTGAACCAATTGATGTCTTGACTTTATCCTACACAATTTCATCTTTTGAATCCATTTATGAGCTTAGAATCATGAAATTCCAGCTTCTTCATGGCATGCTGTACAGAACTGAACATAAGTATAAAATTCTCTCAAAAATTCTCATTTTGATTCTAATGCTTCCCATACTTGTTTCTCCACTTTACCCCACACAAATTTTCATTTTAAAACCATTGGAACCAACAAAATCATGAAATTCCAATTACTATTCATGTGTGTGAATAGTATCAAAGAAAATGTAAAATTCTAGATTTGGCTAATGGACTTTCAAGGTCTTGTAAGTGGTTTTAAATGCTACTGAATGGTCCCTAAGACATATGAAAGTAAGGATGTTACATTTTGGTATCAAAGCAAAGGATTCTGGCTTAAGAAATGCTTTAAATAGATTATTTATGGATTGATATGAGATAGTTCCTTGACCCTAACTCTAAATAGTAAATGTTTTGTTAAGTTAGGGTATGTATTGGGATAGTTAGCATTGCTTAATTTAGCAAATATTACAGGAGCAGATATGGGATTCCATAAAGTTAAGTCAAAGGCTTCAGTTAATAAGGGAGACCCCATCCCATAGTGATATATGAAGATGATGTATTTCCAGACCTTGATTCTCCAGACAATGAAGAAAGTTCAGAGGAAAGTTTTGGGGATCAGTCAGGAAAATCTACAATGGAATATCCCATAGATATTTATGTAGACTCAAACCTGCATTCTGGAGGTCATGTAGAGATACAGCCTGAAGCCCAGTATACCCTAGATAATGCTGAGTCTAGTGACTCTACACAGTATGAGTTTGTTAGAGTGCCCTCTAGCCCTGATGGAAGTTCTACTCCTCTTATGAGAGGACAGATTATGGGTAGGCCAGATATTATTCCTCCTCTACTAGAGTTTGAGGACAGAGTTGTTATGAGTAATAGATAACAGTCCTTTAATTCAGACATCCAGTCAGAGCCTATGACCATTCCTGTCCATTCCCAAAGTCCAGGAATATGTGACTTCATAGAGAAAGATCAGCGTGATGTTCCTGGTCCTAGTCAATCCCAGCCTTCTTTGTTAAAGACAGATAGTGTGGACCATACTAGTCTGAAGAAAGCTGCGGAGAGTAAATTACTCAGTCTGGGTCACGGGATAGACAGAAGTAGAGATTAAGAACAGTTAGTTATCTGTAGTTCCTCAATGCCGTAGCAAGAATGATAAACAGACATCCAGTAGAGGGTATTAACCTAATATACTTTAGAGGACTGGTATGAGATAACAATAAGTCAAGAGTCATAAGACAAAAGATGCCAACCTCACTAAAGCCTATCAGTTAAAGGTTTAGTACAGAGTATAGACAAGTTAAACAGTACGAAGCACTAAGACACAGAAGATCAATTTAAGAAGTAGGATTAATAGTTAGTAGAAGCTCCAAAATATAGCAGTATTTGAGGGAGTTTAATATGAAATAAATGGACAGTACTCTCAGATTTAGTACAGCTTACCATCCTCAGACAGATGGTCAATCTGAGAGAATGATGCAGACGCTCGAGGATATGTTGAGAGCTTGTGTCTTGGATTTCAAAGGGAGTTGGGATGTCCATCTGCCATTGATAGAATATGCTTATAACAATAGTTATCAGGCTAGTATTCAGATGGCCCCGTTTGAAGCGCTATATGGATGAAAGTGTAGATCTCCCTTTATGCTGGGTAGAGTTAAGCAAAAGGAGGATGTTGGGTCCTGACATAGTAGACCAGACAATAGCACTGATCGATAATATTAGAAAAATGATGTTGATGACTCAAAGCAGACAGAAAAGTTATGCTGATATTAGAAGGAAGTTGTTGGAGTTTGAAGAAGGAGAGCTTGTATTTCTTAAATTAACTCTAATGACAGGAGCCAGACGATCAATTAAAGTGAAGAAGATGCATCCTATATACATTGGGCTATTTCAGATCCTCTCAAGAGTAGGATTAGTGGCTTATAAATTAGCTCTTCCTCCATATATTAGCAAGATTCATGATGTATTCCATATTTCCCAGTTAAAGAAGTATGTTCCAGATCCATCACATGTGATTGAGCAGGATGATATTGTACTGCGAGATGACCTGACTTATGAAGTTGAACCAATATAGATTGTAGATAGAAAGGTTAAACAATTATGAAATAAGCAGATCCCTCTAATTAAGGTGGTCTAGAAGGGATTAACAGAGAGTGAAGCTACCTGGGAAGCAGAGGAAAGGATGAGAGAAATATACCCTGAACTATTTCCTTAATTTCTATGTATTGTAAATTTTAAGGACGAAATTTATTTTAAGAGGGAGAAAAATGTCATATCCCCAATTTTCTGATATGATGTAGCTGTAAAATGTAACATCCTTATTTTTATACTTAGGGACCAATCAGTAGTAATTAGAACCACTTATAAGACCTTGGAAGTCCATTAGCCAAATCTGGACTATGATTATTTTCTAGTTTGTCTTTAGATCCTGACTAATTTAGGTCACTTGGATCCCATTCATCATCTAGCATTATTACTTCTGCTCTCTAAGGTAGAGCGTCAGGTTACTATCTCTTCATGATAGAATCCCTCTATATTGGGAACATTAACTTTCTAGCTGTTAACTCTTTATATTTGTCAGTCTCAGTTTGCTTTTAACTTTGATCATTTAGTTCCTGTTGTGTGTATGAAGATTATGAGTTCAGTCCCTAATAGTAATAAGGCTATCTGAAACTAGCATCATGGGTATTCTCTCTGTTATGAGTTAATCAACTTGTGAAGCTTCTATACCTTAACTTTTCCTTGGTATTCATCCTTCCAAAGAAATATTATACTTATGGCTCATTACTTTCTTGCTCTAAGCTTGGTCTACTGTGACCCTCGGGATCTATAACATCCTCCTTTTCATACATTTTAGGGACCAAACAGTAGCATCTGGAACCACTTCCAAGGCTGTTGAAGTCAATTTACTCAATCTGGAATTTTACTCTTAGCGAATACTGTTCACTGTGCGAATTCTAGAGGAGTAACCTGACTTCAAAAAATCATAACTAATTCTATAAAAATAGAATTGGATTGGTTTAAATTGATACATGAAGCTAACATAATTATCTTTCAGGGAAAAATGACTATTTGACAATACATTGACCAGGTCAACGTTGGTCAACGTCCGAAGTTTACTGTTCCTCCAGTGTCCTGTCCCTGATTCCAGCATTCTTGTCCCAACTTTGATCAATCATATCTTTATGTGTAGACATCCAAATAAGACGTTCTATATATCAAATCGAAGCTTGGCATGTCTACTATTTACTGAAAAAATATCATACATTTATTCAATCATTTACTATTTATAATTATAGCTCAAATGTCATTGCCTCCATCACGAGTTACTGTTCATAGTGACAATTTCCAGCAATTATACATACATGAATCACATATCAATCATGCTAAGCAATTAACATTTCTTCATGCACCTTTATCTCCTCCATCTTGAGAAGACCTGCTGTAATTGGATTGATATGGAAGGGGTGAGATTTATGGGGAAATCTCAGTAGCAAATAGCACTAAACAATGCATGCATTAATATCAATACTTGTGCTTGCTTGTGAAAGTGTTAGCATTGCATAATGTGCATGCTTCCATGTTGCATACGAAATACAATTGGACAAAGTAATCATAGAAATAGAGCTTCATACATAAGCACATGTTCAACACAATTCAACAAAACCATAGCACATCAAGTATAACATTCAATGCATACAAGTTTAGGATTAGTTCACTACCTGACATGTAGCTTTCCTTCTAGCTCTTAGACTTTGCTCTAAGATTAATTCTTTCCATAGGTTAGAGCCTATACATAGCATAATAATATTTTAATTATTACTCTATCAGTATAGCTCTATTTAACTCATGCATAGCTAGGGGAAATATCCTTACTCCGACATTCCTCTAACTTTCTTTCTATCTATAGCTAACTTTATTAATAGAGATATTTCTTTATTCTAACCATTAAGAGCAATCCTATACTTTATTATAGAAGGAACTAGATAACTTTCTTACCTCATTCCTAAGCTTTGCCCAGTCCCTCGGCTCCTCAGACTGCTCCTGGCTCTACCAGAACTCCTTCCTTTCTTTCCTTTCTTTCTTTCTTCCTCTATTTCTCTCTTCCTCTCTTCTTTCTCTTCCTTTTCTTGCTAGATCCGTGGTGTTCCTTGAAATGGGAGGGGAGTGGCCTATTTATAGGTGAGAGGAGGTGGAATGAATGGTCCAGATTGATTCGCGATGAATGGCTCAGATTGCTTGCTTCCTCAAGAAGCTTTGCCTGCATCATCACGATAACATCACCCTCCTTGATGACTCACAACTCATGACATATCTAGGACACCTCAAGGGACACCTAAGGGGTATATGTGGTGAAATGTGGGGCCCTTGGGACACCTCACCAGCTGACTCAGCCTCTCCAGAGAGTTCCAGAGTCTTTTCCCTGAATGGACGGCCGAGATAGTGCCACGTGTCCTCTTGCTTTTTCTCCTTTTTCTATAATCATGCCATGTGTCCTTTGCTTTTCCTCTTTTACTATAATCATGCCATGTGGCATCTTGTGGGCCCCATCTATGTCATCTCATGATTCCAGATCACTTTACCCAGTTCTATCTTGGACCGGGTCACTTTACTTTATTGAAAAAGCACTAAAACATTATTTTAATGCCTCTTGGGCCCACTTTACTCTTGGGCTACGTTTTTGGGCCTTTAAATATCATCTTGGGTTTCTAACCAAGCCCAAACACTCTGGTGGCTCGATTCCCAAGAAACATCCTTAGTAAATTACCAAAATACCCTTACTACCTCTTTAGTCCTTCTAGGGGCACTATTGTCTTTTCATACCTTACCAGAGTATCTCTTGACCCTGGTCAACTATCCAGATACCCTTTCTTAACTGTCAAACCTTAGTCAAATGATCGTAACGCCCTTCGTCTGACTCAGACTTAATGACACAACAAAGTGGCATAGCTTCAGTGGCATTTTTGTAATTCTTCATTTTTCTCGGTCTTTATTAGCCCTGGCCCACATATTTATCTGAAAATATCATTAGGCCTATAAGGTGCCATTCTTGACCCTCTGTATGATCCACTATCTTCATGGGCTCAATTCCTGAGAAATTCCCCTGAAACCTATTTATTGAGTCTTTTAATTTACTGTAAATTCTGTAGTAAATTCTACAGAACTCCTTTTTGAGCTCTGTCAATTTTAGAAATTCTTATATTAATTATAGGAATTTACTGCCACATTTCATCTGATTCTGAGGTCTAGAGAATACTATATTAATTTTCCTTCTCTTCAAAAATTAATATAAATCTTTCGAGACCTCATATCAAAACTTTGTGCTGCATCAAACTGATCATCATAATTTTCTCTATTTATTGAGACCTCTGCTCAATAGGGTCTAGTAGCATCCCTTTCTCAGGCTATATATTGGGCTTTAAGGCCTAAAAATTGGGATATGACAGGATCTACTACGATCAACCGTAAGCCTTTTAGGATTTAACTGCGACCCTGTGAGCCATAGCAGGATCTAACTACAATCCTCCAGAATCTACTGCAATTCCATTGTACTGTGTCATATCCCCAATTTTCTGACCTGATGTACCTGTACAGTTTATCTATAATAGATATAAGATTCTTGGAATAAACTGTATCAGATTGCAAAAAGAAATGGAAGGATTAATAACTAAGAAAAGAATAGGGACCAAAATGCAAATTGAAAAGTTTGAAGACAAAAAGTTGAAGTAGAAATAAAAAGAGGGACCTAAATGCAATTAATGGAAAGTTCAGGGACTAAAGTGCAATTATTCAAAAGTTAAGGGACCTAAATGTAAATATGGAAAAATTGAGCCAAAACAGGCCAAAAATGCCCGGAATCAGATCAGACCCAAATTTTACCAGTAGATAGACAAAAATATTCCGGTCAGTTTAACGCAACACAGAATTTTGATTTGAGGTCCCGATTAATTGATATAAATTCCTGAAGTCAGAAGGAATTATTGCAGTATTTTTAAAATCTCATAATTAGATGAGACTTTATAGAAAATTCATATATTTAATATATGAATTTATAAAATTGACAGAATCAGAAAAGGAATCCTGTAGAAGCCATACGGGATTTTACAGTGAAATAAAATACCCGATAAATATGATCGGGAGAGTTGTACAGTGAATTGGGCCATAAAGGCAATATAAGCAATAAGCCCATAATAAGGCCCAAATGACACCATCATGAGCCCATTAAGGTGACTAGACAGTTATATGGGCCACAGGCCAGAGCAGTCCAGGAAAAGTGCAAAATTACGAAAATGCCCCTGGATGCCTATACTGTACCAGTGATGGATAGAGGTCATTTTGGTCATTATGGATAGGCCAAAAACGTGGGACATAGTATAAATATGATTATATAGAGTCAATATATGCCCTGAGGCAGTGTAAAGAGGTGTGAAATGACGATTTTGCCCTTAGGGTTAGTATAGCACAGGAAATGACACTAAGAGTATTTTGGTTATTTTTTTAAGGAATGGATGGCAGATAAATATTCAATATATCATTTTCAATGATATGAGAAGCCTAAATATTGATTTCCAGGACATAATACATATCCTGGTATATTATAAAAAAATTCAGAACAGAAAACAGTCCGGTTGTTGTGAAACTGCTCCGATCGGTACCGGATTGGACTGGAATTTTTCCAGAACCTTCTTGACATGGGCAGCACGCCACCTAACCCTCTTAGGTGTCCCATGAGCTGTCCCACATGATGTCATAATTGTTCTTTTATGAAAAAGTTAAATCCAAGATTAAATGTGAGCCTTTAGATCAAATAGTAACCAAATCAATCTTGGGCATCCATTTCAACCCAAATTTCTCTATAAATACCCCCTATTCAGATCACTTCGGCATGCATGGTGAACCATAGGGAAACTCTTGCAAAATTTCCATTCAACCAAGAAAGAAGCAACCAAAGTGAAGTAACAAGCAAGGTAATCATCTCCCTTGATCTTGAGCTTTGTTCTAGTAGGTTAGCTCATGGTTTTAAGGGGTTTTCATGCTATATTTCCCTTATGGTTGCTACTGGAAGTGCTGCTCATATGTGGTTAAAATATGAGTTTTATGTTATGGATAGTTTATATAACATCCTCACTTTTCATACGTCTTAGGGACCAAACAGTAGCATCTGGAACCACTTCCAAGGCTGTTGAAATCAAATTACTCAATCTGAAATTTTACTCTAGCGAGTACTGTTCACTGCACGAATTCTAGAGAAGTGACGTGACTTCGAAAAATCATAACTAATTCTATAAAAATTGGAATGGAGTGGTTCAAATTGCTACATGAAGCTAACATAATAATCTTTTAGGGAAAAATGACTCGTTGACCACGCCTTGACCAGGTCAACGTCAGTCAACGTCCGTAATTCACTGTTCATCCAGCGTCCTGTCCCTGATTCCAGCATTCTAGTCCCAACTTTGAAAAATCATACCTTTATGTGTAGACATCCAAATGATACGTTCTATATATCAAATCGAAGCTTGGCATGTCTACTATTTACTGGTAAAATACCATACATTTATTAAATCATTTACTATTTGTAATTACAGCTCAAATGTCATTGTCTCCATCACGAGTTACTGTTCATAGTGATAATTTCCAGCAATTATACATACATGAATCACATATCAATCATGCTAAGTAATTAATATCTCTTCATGCATCTTTATCTCCTCCATCTTGAGAAGACTTGCTGTAATTGGATTGATATGGAAGGGTGAGATTTCTGGGGAAATCTCAGTAGCAAACAGCACTAAACAATGTATGCATTAATGTGAATACTTGTGCTTGCTTGTGAAAGTGTTAGCATTATGTCATGTGCATGCTTCCATGCTACATATGAAATACAATTGGCCAAAGAAATCATAGGAACAGAGCTTCATACATAGGCATATATTCAACACAATTCAATAAAGCCATAGCACATCAAGCATAACATTCAATGCATACAAGTTTAGGATTAGTTTACTACCTGACATGTAGCTTTTCCTTCTAGCTCTATTTAACTCATACATAGCTCAAGGGTAATATCCTTAATCTGACATTCCCCGGGCTTTCTCTCTACCTTTAGCTACCTTTATTAATAGAGATATTTCTCTATTCTAACCACTAAGAGAAATCCTATACTTTATTAGAGAAGGGACTAGATAACTTTATTACCTCATTCCTAAGCTTTGCCCAGTCCCTCAGCTCCTTAGACTGCTCCTGGCTCCACCAGAACTCCTTCCTTCCTTTCCTTTCTTTCTTTCCTTCTCTCTTTCTCTCTTTCTCTCTTCTTTCTCTTCCTTTTCTTGCTAGATCCGTGGTGTGCCTTGAAATGGGAGGGGAGTGGCCTATTTATAGGTGAGAGGAGGTGGAATGAATGGCCCAGATTGATTCACAATGAATGGCTCAGATTGCTTGCTTCCTCAAGAAGCTTTGCCTGCATCATCATGATGACATCACCCTCCTTGCTGACTCACCACTCATGACATCATCTAGGACACATCAAGGGACACCTAAGGGGTATATGTGGCGAAATGTGGGGTCCTTGGGACACCTCACCAGCTGAGTCAGCCTTTCCAGAGAGTTCCAGAGTCTTTTCCCTGAATGGACGGCCGAGATCGTGCCACGTGTCCTCTTGCTTTTTCTCCTTTTTCTATAATCATGCCATGTGTCCTTTGCTTTTCCTCTTTTACTATAATCATGCCATGTGGCACATTGTGGGCCCCATTTATGTCCTCTCATGATTCTAGATCACTTTACCCAGTTCTATCTTGGACCGGGTCACTTTACTTTATTGAAAAAGCACTAAAACATTATTTTAATGCCTCTTGGGCCCACTTTACTCTTGGGCTACGTTTTTGGGCCTTTAAATATCAACTTGGGTTTCTAACCAAGCCCAAGCACTCTGGTGGCTCGGTTCTCAAGGAAAATCCTTAGTAAATTACCATAATGCCCTTACTGCCTCTTTAGTACTTATAGGGGCACTATTGTCTTTCCATACCTTACCAGAGTATCTCTTGACCCTAGTCAACTATCCAAATACGCTTTCTTGACTGTCTAACCTTAGTCTAACGATCATAATGCCCTTCGTCTGACTCTAACTCAATGACACAACACAGTGGCATACCTTCAGTGGCATTTTCGTAATTCTTCATTTTTCTTGGTCTTTATTAGCCCTGGCCCATATATTTATCTGAAAATATCATTGGGCCTATAAGGTGCCATTCTGGACCCTCTGTATGATCCCCTATCTTCATGGGCTCAATTCCTGAGAAATTCCCCCGAAACCTATTTATCGGGTCTTTTGATCCACTGTAAATTCTGTAGTAAATTCTACAGAACTCCTTTTTGAGCTCTGTCAGTTTCAGAAATTCTTATATTAATTATAGGAATTTACTGCCATATTTCATCTGATTCTGAGGTCTAGAGCATACTGTATTAATTTTCCTTTTCTTTAGAAATTAATATAAATCTTTCATGACCTCTTATCAGAACTTTGTGTTGCATCACACTGATCAACATAATTTTCTCTATTTACTGAGACCTCTGCTCAATAGGGTCTGGTAGCATCCCTTTTTCAGGCTATATACTGTGCTTCTAAGCCTAAAATTTGGGATATGACATTTCTCCTCCCCTTAAATAAATTTCGTCCTCGAAATTTCAGGGCTAAATCTTTATTCATCCTTCGATGAAGAGTTCCTTTGAGGAGAATGTCCCTTTCTTCCATACTAAACTTTCTCATATACTCCTATATTCTGGAGTTTTTGTTGACTACTCATCATGATTCTTAGTGCAATCACTTATTACTCATCTGAGTATTCAGCGGAATTCTCTAAATATCCGCAAAACTTCATCTCTCATTCTCATATCATCATATGCTTTTATCATCTTTACTAACTCATCATAATACAGAGAGAGGACTTATATCATTATTCTTTCTTTTGTTGCTCTACTGCTAAACAGGAGCACATAATAGCATATAGGAGCATATAGGAGCACATACTCTAACATGCATAATGCCCGGCTAGCATGCTGCAGGACTACATACCTGCTCATGAATGCAAAGCTCTAACAGCGGAGCTCAAGCATTCCTTCTCTTAATATGCACAGCTCTAACACACGGAGCTTGCACAACTCTATCACATAGAGCTTGCACTGCTCTAACATTCGGAGCTTTAGCATATTTTACAAATATAACATAACATAGCATAACATAATGCCTGGCATTTCATGCAAGGAGTGAAAGCTCTTAAAGCTCTCATTTGCTCTTTCACACGTAACTTAACATTCAAACATCTTTTCTCTTTCAAAATTAGAGTCTCTCAATCTGTTTATAGGGCTAGCTATAAAGCCACTTCATGTTATACTTCTTAACACATACTTTTCATATCTTTCATGGCATCTCATCACGTATCTTTTATGTCATATCACGGCATATCCGGCCAAATCTGGCTATATCATAGTCATCTTTCAAATCCATTTCATTTGGACTTGACATAAGGGTTCTAGTCTCTTTCTGTTCACAACCCTTTCAACTTTTCATAACTCTTTCTATAATTATGTGTACATATGTGCCAACCTCTTGTGGCATTCATACCTCTTCCATTACTTCCCAGGGGGTCACCCATCATTGGGCTACTCTTGCCTGAGCACGCTTATCTGAAATGTGTCGATATAAATCTGAAGCACAGATGCTCACAAGCTCTAACCCTGGTACTCAACTATCTTAGACCCAGCTTATGTTATCTCTCTTGGGTCTATCTGTTCTTATCTCTTTACCTGGAGGATTTATCTATCTTTTATTCTTATAGTAAAGATCTCTTTATTTGACCCTTTCTCATATCTTATGAGATTTGCTCATAACTCCTTGGTACTCAGGATTAATAACTTTAACTTTGATCACTCAGTTCCTGTACGTGTAAGGAGATTTTGAGTTCAGTCCCTGATAGTAATAAGGCTATCTAACATCATGGGTACTCTCTCTGTTAGGAGCTAACCAACTTGTGAAGCTTCTGTACCTTAACTTTTCCTTGGTATTCGTCCTTCCAAAGACATATGGTACTTATGGCTCAATACTTTTCTCTCTCTAGGCCAGGTCTACTGCGGACCTCGGGATCTACTATGATCAACCATAAGCCTCTTCAGGATCTAACTGCGACCCTGGAATTCTACTTTCTGGGAGCCATACTAGGATCTAACTGCAATCCTCCAGAATCTACTGCGATTCTGTTGTACTGTATTCTCATCTTTGGAAGACTTAAACCAACGGACAAAGTTACAAGGTTAATCACTTCCACATAGTTGTTAACTCAACAGATAATTCCCCTAAAATTATCACATAAGCCAATATTATCTATCAGGTCTTTACTCATTTCCTCTATCACTTAGGAACTTCTCATATAATTCTCATCTTTCATAGCTTTACTATATCCTTTACTGCAGAGAGCTGCACAGGCTCTACCATGCACATATCTATCATAGAGCTATACCATCTTTCATAAATGCTTCTCATTTCATTTCATTTTCATCACTCATATATCTTACCCTTGAAGGGATATATCCTGAGTATCGTAATCATCTATCTGTAGATTCAATATTAATCATCATCTTAATCTTATTGCCTATCATTGTCTGATCATATTGTCCAGATCCCAAACATTCATTTAGGAATCAGAAATAACTATTTATCTGACTTAGGTTGCCACATTACCCTCTTACTAGGGTATAGATTCAACCCTTCATTACCCTTTCTTACATAGGGAACATGAGAGTCACTTTATCTTTAAAACTGTGGCTACCTTTCTCTTTATCAGTCTTAGTCTATTCTAGATTGGACTGTGGTTCCTTTATCTTGGGAACATCAGCGGCCCATCTTGTCTCTAACTTTAGGCCATGTACTAGGATTATTCCTAGGCAAGCCTCATTCTTTTGTTCAAGAAACACTAGCTGAAAAAATTCTTTCATAATGTAGATCTACTCACATAGAGGATCTACTTCTGAACATCGTCTAACCTTTCATATCTCCTTACTTTATACTATCTGGCTTGATTATGCTTTGTACCAATCCTCTAGTTGATTAACTTCAACCAGGTTGGTACTTTCATTATCATTGTTACTGTAACGTCTGACAGTTTCCCTTGACCTGGGACTGGTCAACTTCTATCTCTCTTCATAGGGAAAAACTGCTCCCTAGACGTTATCCTGCTTAGTCCAGCCACATCGTGCTAAGAAACACGAGACCTCGGCGGTAACGGCTGACTAAGACTAGTCACTTCTTTGAAGATTACCCCATACCGCTGTAAGTTATGGGGCACCATTCTATCTAGGTGTCACTATCTCTTGTCTGAATCATTCTTTAAGTAGTGAACACCATCCCCATATCTTATACTAGGGAGGAAACCTCTGTAGTTCATATCCCTAACTTGTTTTAAGGGGTTAGTCTATCTACTCCAGAGCATCACTAAGCCAGAACCTTCTGTTCTGTGCCAGAATCTTATGCTCTGATACCAAATATAACATCCTCACTTTTCATACGTCTTAGGGACCAAACAGTAGCATCTGGAACCACTTCCAAGGCTGTTGAAATCAAATTACTCAATCTGAAATTTTACTCTAGCGAGTACTGTTCACTGCACGAATTCTAGAGAAGTGACGTGACTTCGAAAAATCATAACTAATTCTATAAAAATTGGAATGGAGTGGTTCAAATTGCTACATGAAGCTAACATAATAATCTTTTAGGGAAAAATGACTCGTTGACCACGCCTTGACCAGGTCAACGTCAGTCAACGTCCGTAATTCACTGTTCATCCAGCGTCCTGTCCCTGATTCCAGCATTCTAGTCCCAACTTTGAAAAATCATACCTTTATGTGTAGACATCCAAATGATACGTTCTATATATCAAATCGAAGCTTGGCATGTCTACTATTTACTGGTAAAATACCATACATTTATTAAATCATTTACTATTTGTAATTACAGCTCAAATGTCATTGTCTCCATCACGAGTTACTGTTCATAGTGATAATTTCCAGCAATTATACATACATGAATCACATATCAATCATGCTAAGTAATTAATATCTCTTCATGCATCTTTATCTCCTCCATCTTGAGAAGACTTGCTGTAATTGGATTGATATGGAAGGGTGAGATTTCTGGGGAAATCTCAGTAGCAAACAGCACTAAACAATGTATGCATTAATGTGAATACTTGTGCTTGCTTGTGAAAGTGTTAGCATTATGTCATGTGCATGCTTCCATGCTACATATGAAATACAATTGGCCAAAGAAATCATAGGAACAGAGCTTCATACATAGGCATATATTCAACACAATTCAATAAAGCCATAGCACATCAAGCATAACATTCAATGCATACAAGTTTAGGATTAGTTTACTACCTGACATGTAGCTTTTCCTTCTAGCTCTATTTAACTCATACATAGCTCAAGGGTAATATCCTTAATCTGACATTCCCCGGGCTTTCTCTCTACCTTTAGCTACCTTTATTAATAGAGATATTTCTCTATTCTAACCACTAAGAGAAATCCTATACTTTATTAGAGAAGGGACTAGATAACTTTATTACCTCATTCCTAAGCTTTGCCCAGTCCCTCAGCTCCTTAGACTGCTCCTGGCTCCACCAGAACTCCTTCCTTCCTTTCCTTTCTTTCTTTCCTTCTCTCTTTCTCTCTTTCTCTCTTCTTTCTCTTCCTTTTCTTGCTAGATCCGTGGTGTGCCTTGAAATGGGAGGGGAGTGGCCTATTTATAGGTGAGAGGAGGTGGAATGAATGGCCCAGATTGATTCACAATGAATGGCTCAGATTGCTTGCTTCCTCAAGAAGCTTTGCCTGCATCATCATGATGACATCACCCTCCTTGCTGACTCACCACTCATGACATCATCTAGGACACATCAAGGGACACCTAAGGGGTATATGTGGCGAAATGTGGGGTCCTTGGGACACCTCACCAGCTGAGTCAGCCTTTCCAGAGAGTTCCAGAGTCTTTTCCCTGAATGGACGGCCGAGATCGTGCCACGTGTCCTCTTGCTTTTTCTCCTTTTTCTATAATCATGCCATGTGTCCTTTGCTTTTCCTCTTTTACTATAATCATGCCATGTGGCACATTGTGGGCCCCATTTATGTCCTCTCATGATTCTAGATCACTTTACCCAGTTCTATCTTGGACCGGGTCACTTTACTTTATTGAAAAAGCACTAAAACATTATTTTAATGCCTCTTGGGCCCACTTTACTCTTGGGCTACGTTTTTGGGCCTTTAAATATCAACTTGGGTTTCTAACCAAGCCCAAGCACTCTGGTGGCTCGGTTCTCAAGGAAAATCCTTAGTAAATTACCATAATGCCCTTACTGCCTCTTTAGTACTTATAGGGGCACTATTGTCTTTCCATACCTTACCAGAGTATCTCTTGACCCTAGTCAACTATCCAAATACGCTTTCTTGACTGTCTAACCTTAGTCTAACGATCATAATGCCCTTCGTCTGACTCTAACTCAATGACACAACACAGTGGCATACCTTCAGTGGCATTTTCGTAATTCTTCATTTTTCTTGGTCTTTATTAGCCCTGGCCCATATATTTATCTGAAAATATCATTGGGCCTATAAGGTGCCATTCTGGACCCTCTGTATGATCCCCTATCTTCATGGGCTCAATTCCCGAGAAATTCCCCCGAAACCTATTTATCGGGTCTTTTGATCCACTGTAAATTCTGTAGTAAATTCTACAGAACTCCTTTTTGAGCTCTGTCAGTTTCAGAAATTCTTATATTAATTATAGGAATTTACTGCCATATTTCATCTGATTCTGAGGTCTAGAGCATACTGTATTAATTTTCCTTTTCTTTAGAAATTAATATAAATCTTTCATGACCTCTTATCAGAACTTTGTGTTGCATCACACTGATCAACATAATTTTCTCTATTTACTGAGACCTCTGCTCAATAGGGTCTGGTAGCATCCCTTTTTCAGGCTATATACTGTGCTTCTAAGCCTAAAATTTGGGATATGACAGTTTAGACAAGCCTAAACAAGCTAGAATCAAGTGGTATAAGCTTGTGAATTCAAGTATGTTTGGATTTAGGGTTTTGTGTTCTTACTGGTACTGTACGTGGTACTGTTCATATGATGGAATTTCATGATTTTGATGCTTCCAATGAGTTTAAAATGGAAAGTTGTGTGGGGATAAAGTAGGAGAACAAGTATTGGAAGCATTGGAATCAAAATGAGAATTTTTGGAAAACAAGAGCATGCATTTCGGTTTGGCACTGTAGCAATTAGTATGTTTTGATTTTGGAAATTCTGATTTCATATTTGGATTCTACATGAAAAATTATGTGGAAATGAACCATGAAAATTTATTTTGGAAAGGTGGAAGTAGGAAACATAAATTAGAGAAAGAAAGGGAGCTAGTGAAAACCTAGTCTTGGATTTGGTTTCAAGTTGAGTTGTAACTTGATATTATGTTGTGATGGCTAGGTTTTGACATTTGTGAAGGAAGGAAAGCACTTCAAGAAGGTCTTGACCAAGATAGCTAAGAGGTAGCAAGGATACCTAACTATAACTCATGTTTGTTTAATTGTTTTGCTTGCTTGTTGATTATGGTGTTTGGTTGAGCTTGAGCTTATGTCATCATGTTATGATGAAGTATGAATGATTGCAACTCCTTGCAAGTTATGTCATGACAATATGCATGTTAGAGTTTGCTTATGTACCATTATGAAGTAGCTCCCATCTCATGATAACATGTTAAGCATACAATTATCCATGCATGATATTATAGCTTGTGTAACTTGCTATTGGGATTTCCATGAAATCTCATTCCTTCCACATGCATAACTATGTTTTAGGTGCTGGATCTTTTCAAGGGAGGAGAGTAAATGTTGATGAATAAGTTTGTATAATAAGCTACATGACTTACATGACATTATGGGATGATATGCTAGTATGCATGGTGTATGTTTCTCTAGTCCTGTTTTGAGGCCGTGGTGATTTGACAATATTTTTGGCATCTAAATCAACGAGTTTTAATATGAAACTTTGCCTGATTAAATTTAAGACACAGAACTTTAAATGAACACCAAGAACGACTCATTTGGATAAATATCTGAATTGTTATGATTTTCCAAAGTTGGAAGTAAGATCTGGAATTGAGTAAAACGAGTGCTGAGAGGTAGTGACGTTCACACAAAGATTTCATATACCAAATGAACGTGTTTTTCTATGAAATTTTATGAGCTTATAGATAACGTCTAAATATTCAAATCCATAGGTAACACAGTTCATTTGGATAAGTAACCAAAGAGAAATGAATTTTTGAAGTTAAGTAAAGAAACTGGAACTTCCAGATTTTACCAAATGAACAGTGACTTTCAACGATTAAACTGATTTCATTGGGACAAGAAAACCTCAGTTTCATATTTTTCCCTCAAAGATATGTGAAAGAGATTTCATTAGAAATTAGAACCATGTTATTTCAATTTTTCTACAATTAATTATGAATTTTCAAAGTAGGTTACATGTTCTGGAATTACCAAATGAACAGTAAAAGTGAACAGTACCCGAGAGCAAATCTTTTGGAAATGGATGTTTTCAAAGCAAATGATCATGTAATTGGTTCCAATCACTTCTAATCAAGTATAATTGAGGTTAAAAGTAAGGATATGACATACTGTATTCTCATCTTTGGAAGACCTAAACCAACAGACAAAGTTATAAGGTTAGTCACTTTCACATAGTTGTTAACTCCACAGATAATTCCCCAATAATGATCATAGAAGCCAATATTATCTATTAGAACTTTACTTATTTCCTCTATCACTCAGGAATTTCTCATATCATTCTCATCTTTCATAACTTTACTATATCCATTACTACAGAGAGCTACACAGGCTCTACTATGCACATATCTATCATCATATAGTCATCTCATCAGAGTGACCTTACTCTATCTGAGTTATACTGTCCCATCTCTTGGCTTTATTCTAAAAGCAATCTTACTCCATCGTAAGAGCAATCTAGCTTGATTGTAAAAACATTAGCTTATATCATATATTCTTATCATCTTTAATAACTCATCATAATACAGAGAGAGGACTTATATCATTATTCTCTCTTTCATTGCTCTACTGCTAAACAGGAGCACATAAGAGCACATAGGAGCACATACTCTAACATGCATAATGCCTGGCCAGCATGCTGCAGGACTATATACTTGTTCATGAATGCAAAGCTCTAACATCAGAGCTCAAGCATTCCTTTTCTTAATATGCACAACTCTAACACTCAGAGCTTGCACAGCTCTAACACTCAGAGCTTGCACTGCTCTAACATTCGGAGCTTTAGCATATACTGTAAACATCACATAACATAATGTAACATAACATAATGCCTGGCATTTCATGCAAGGAGTGAAAGCTCTCATTTTCTCTTTCACAATTAACTTAACATTCAAACATCTTATCCTTTTCAAAAAGGAAGCCTCTCAATCTGTTTATGGGGCTAGCTATAAAGCTACTTCATATTGTACTTCTCAATACATATATCTCATAACGTATCTCATTACATACTTTTCATAATATAACTCATTTCATATTTATCATATTATAACATGGTATATCTGGCCATATCTGGCTACATCATAGTCTATTTTTCAAATCCATTTCATTTGGACTTGACATAAGGGTTCTAGTCTCTTATTGTTCATAACCCTTTCTAGCTTTTCATAGCTCTTTCTATCATTTTACATAGCTTGGTGTATATATGCCAAATTTTATGGCATTTACACCTTTTTCTATCACATCCTAGGGGGTCACCCATAATTGAATTACCCTTGCCTGAGCACGCTTAACTGAAAAGTGCAGATATAAATCTGAAGCACCAATGCTAACAAGCTCCAACCCTAGTACTTTACTATCTTAGTCCCATCTTATACTATCTCTGTTTGGTCTATCCAGCCTTCTAATCTCTTTTTATCCTTATCTGGAGGATCTATTTATCTTTCATTCTTATTCTTGGTAATCTCATTGTAAGGATCTCTTTACTCTTATTTGACCCTTTCTAATATCTTATGAAATATTCTTATACATCCTTGGGACTCGAGATTAACAACTTTAATTTTGATCACTGAGTTCCTGTTACGTGTAAGAATATTTTGAGTTCAGTTCCTAATAGTAATAAGGCTATCTGAAACTAACATCATAGGTACTCTCTCTGTTACGAGTTAACTAACTTGTGAAGCTTCTATACCATAACTTTTCCTTAGTATTCATCATTCCAAAGAAATACTGTACTTATGGCTCAATACTTTCTTTCTCTAGGCTAGGTCTACTGCGACCCTCGGGATCTACTGGGATCAACCGTAAGCCTCTTCAGGATCTAACTGTGACCCTAGAATTCTATTCTCTAGGAGCCATACTAGGATCTAACTACAATCCTCCAAAATCTACTGCGATTCTGTTATACTGTATTCTCATCTCTAGAAGATCTAAACTAATGGACAAAGTTACAAGGTTAGTCACTTTCACACAGTTGCTAACTCCACAGATAATTCCCCATAAATTATCTCAGAAGCCAATATTATCTATTAGGACTTTACTCATTTCTTCTATCACTTAGGAACTTCTCAGATCATTCTCATCTTTTATAACTTTATCATATCCATTACTACAGAGAGCTACATAGGCTCTACCATGCATATGTCTATCATCATATATTCATCTCATCTAAAGAATATTACTCTACATGAGCTATATTGTCCATCTCTTGGTTTCATTTCAAAAGTAATCTTACTCTATCGCAAGAGCAATCTAGCTCTATTGTATGTCGTAGGGCATGGGAGCAACATAACTTTCTCATCATATCTACTCTACCCTGCATGTAATGTAAAGGGGGTATCCATTCATCATAGCATACTCAACTTGCATAATATGCAAGGAGATGCAATCATTTAAGCAGTCTCTAACATGCATGTCATCATATGACAACTGCAAGGAGATGCAACTTCTCATCATATCTTATGGCAACATAAGCCATACCACTATCACGTACATCTACTTAACCATCCCTTATACTCACATTGCAATTAAATAATTAACCAAGTAGACTTTAAAGTATTATGTTCCTTCATTACCTTAATCACTAGGTCCTGATCATTTATTCAGGAACCTGAATCATTTACTTGTTTCATTTAGGCTGCCACTTTACCCTCTTATAGAGTATAGACTGAACCCTTCTTTACTCTTTCTCACATGAGGAATAGGGGAGCCACTTTATCTTTGAATCTATGGCTAACTTACTAGGCCATATTTATTCTATCATATCATCTCTTATCGCCTGTAAGATTTCTATGTCTCTAACCTAAAGGATTTATGTGTGATTGGCCTCACAGTAATCCATAATCGAGTCAGCTATTCTCTTTCAGCTAACTGAGGAAGGGCTGGCTCACATCCCTTATGCCATTCAAACTTTTAAGTTCTCCCTTATCCTCTTGGATTACTAATAGGCGAGAGAAAGTAACTCTTATTAAGCCTCAAGGTTCATATAAATGAACTCGATTTAGTATCCATCAAAAGGGTTCTCTATCCTATGCTCTAAACCTTAGCCTCATGCTCACCTCTCTCTCTAATTGAGAGGAATGCTTCCTTTCAACTTCTTTGAGAAAAGCTTCTCAAGTGAGCGGATCACTCTCCATCTCATATGGAGTAACTTCCGTATCTCTTAATTCTTTTAACTTTTTCTGTCCATCAGTCTCAATCTACTCTAGACTAGATTGTGCTTCCTTTCTGTTCTATCTCTAGATCCTAACCAATTCAGGTCACTTGGATCTCATTCATCACTTAACATTACTATTTTTGTTCTCTAGGGCAGAGCATTAGGTTACTATCTCTTTATGACGGAATCCCTCTGCTTTGGGAACATTAACTTTCTATCTATTAATCATCACATCTTTATCCTTAAGCCATACGTTAGGCTCCTTTCTAGGCAAGTCTTTCATAACATAGATCAACTCCTGATGATCATACGAAGGATATACTTTTAAGCCTCTTCTTTAACTGATCTTTTGTATCTTAGTGCTTCATACTGCTTAACTTGCCTATACTCTGTACTGAATCTCTAACTGATAGACTTCAGTGAGGTTGGCATCTTTAGTCTCATGACTCTTGACTTACTATCATCTCATACCAGTCCTCTAAAGTATATTAAGTTAATACCCTCTACTATATGTCTGTTTATCATTCTTGCTACTGTATTGAGGAACTGCAGATAACTAACTATTCTTAATCTCTACTTCTGTCCATCCTTTGACCTGGACTAAGTAAGTCACTCTCCACAGCTTTCTTTAGACCAATACGGTCAATACTAACTGTCTTTAACAAAGAAGGTTGGGGTTGGCTAGGACCAGGAACATCCCACTAATCTTTCTTTATAAAGTCACATATTCTTGGACTTTGGGAATGGATAAAAACTGTCATGAACTCTGACTGGATATCTGAATTAGGGGATTGTGATATATTACTCATAGTAACTCTATCCTCAAACTCTAGTAGAGGAGAAACAATATATGGTCTACCCATAATCCAGTACTAGTACTCTACTTCCTCAATTATAATTTGTCCTCTCACCAGGGGAATAGGGCTTACATTAGGGTTAGAGGGCACTCCAATATACTTATACTGTGTAGAGTCACTAGACTTAACATTATCTAGGATATACTGAGCTTCAGGTTGTATCTCTTCATGACCTCCAGACTGCAGGTTTGAGTCTACAGAAACATCTATGGGATAGTCTACTGTAGACTTTCTTGATCGATCCCCTATACTTTCATCTGAACTCTCTTCATTATCTGAGGGATGATCAAAGTTTAGATGTACACCATATCCATATATGAAATCGCATGAACAGTGATTGAAATTTCATGATTTTGATACTTCTAATGGTTTTAAAATGAAAAGTTGTGTGGGATAAAGTAGAGAAACAAGTATGGGAAGCATTGGAATCAAAATGAGAATTTTTGAAAGAATTAAGTGCAGTTTTGGTTCTGTACAACATGTGATGAAGGAGCTGGAATTTCATGATTCTAATATCATAAATGGATTCAAAAGATGAAATTGTGTAGGGTAAAGTCAAGGCATCAATAGATTCAAAGACCAACTCTATTGGTTAAGATTAAGGAAAGTTAATGAGATTAATGTTCAAGAAGAAGTTATGTTAGTTAAAGTGAGTTTAATGCTCAAGGAAGTTAGATTGTAATTGATGAATGATTATGTGATATTAGAAATTGATTGGTATGCTCCAAGAGAGGCAGCCACATGTTCAAGGAAAGTGAGAAGAAAGAAGCAAGTTAAGGTGAAAGAAACTCAAGTATTCAAGGTAGTAAACTAATCCTAAACTTGTATGCATTGAATGTTATGCTTGATTGTGCTATGGATTGATTGAATTTTGTTGCCTATGTGCTTATGTATGAAGCTTTGTTTATATGTTTACTTTGGCCAATTGTATTTCATATGTAACATGGAAGCATGCACATGACACAATAGTAACACTTTCACAAGCAAGCACAAGTATTTACATTAATGCATGTATTGTTTAGTACCGTTTGCTACTGAGATTTCCCCCAAAATCTCATCCCTTTCCATGTAATCCCAATCCCACAGGTTTATGAATGATGAAAGAGGATGATGAAGCATGAAGAAAAGCTAGGGATTGGATAGTATATATGTTATGTGAATGTGTAATGTTGCTATATGACCAATGTAAGCAGTGATGGTCATGATGTAATGAAAAATAGTAAATGATGGAAAAAATATATATGAAATTTTACAGATATTTATATGACATGCCAAGATTCTTTTTGACACTAAGAATTCTTTATTTGGATGTCTGTACAAAGAGAACTGAATTTCCAAAGTAAGGGACCAGAATCTGTTTTTAGGATTTTTGGCCAAATGAACAGTAAACTTTGGCGAATAAATTGTATTAATTGGATAATCATTTGGTCTGGAAATTATTTTTTCATTAAATTCCAAGATGTTATATTCACGTAGATTTTTGAACCACTTCATTTCAAGTTTTGTAGAATTAGTTATGATTTTTTGAAGTTCGTTGCGTAATATGGAATACCATATGAACAGTAACCCGAGAAAGAGTAAAATTCCAGATTTAGCTAATGAACTTCCAAGGTCTTGTAAGTAGTTCTAAATGCTACTGATTGGTCCTTAATACGTATGAAAGTAAGGATGTTACAAGTGAACAGTAACAAAGACGGATTTCAAAAACTACAATCTTGGAATTTCAATGCTTTCAAGGTTCAAAACCTTTCCAATCCCACACAAAATCATCATCTAAATTCAATGGAAGCATTAAATCATTGAAATTCAATTTCCTTCCCTCTTGAACAGTGCAGACTGAACAGGTTCCATTAAGGCAAAGTCAAGAATATCAACTTGATTCAACAACCAATCTCTTAATTAGTTTGTTTAAGCTTCAATCATATGTTTCTAACTTTAATTTCTTCTTTCCCCTTTCATCTAAGGTTGTTGGGCAGCACCTTCCCTTAGAGAAAACTCAAATTTTCTTCCATGAAAACCCTAAGTTCAAGCTCCCAAATCAAAGGAAAATAAGCTAGGAGAGATTGCTTACCTTTAATCTCTAGCTTGCTTGAACTTTGGAACCTTGAATCTTCTTTGTCTTGGCTTGAGTTTTCATTTTGCAAGAGTTTCCCCAAGGTATCACAAGGCCACGGTTTTGGGCAGAATAAGGGGGTATTTATAGCCAAAATCCATGAAAAATGAATGGCCAAGATTGATTTGGTTACCATTTGATCTAAATGCCCACATTTAATCTTGGATTTTACTTTTTCATAAAAGAATAATTTTGACATCATGTGGGACAGCTCATAGGACACCTAAGAGGGCTAGGTGGCATGCTCATAGTGTTAGGAAGCTTCTGGAAAAATTCTAGTCCAATCCGATACCGATCGGAGCAGTTTCACAACAACCGGACTATTTTCTGTTCCAAATTTTTTATAATATACCAGGATATATATTCTGTCCTAGAAATCAATGTCTAGACTTCTCATGCCATTGACATACTTGTACTGGGTCAATACTTAATTATTGATCCCTTGAAAAATGATAGAAATGTCCTTTCTTACAATGTACTAGCCCTAAGGGCAAAATCATCATTTCACACCTCTTTATACTGTCTCAGGGTGTATCCGGGCTCTAAATAATCCTCTTTCTACTATATGACATGTTTTTTGCCTATCCAAAATGACCAAAATACCCTTCATCCATCTCTGGTATAATTTGGGCATCCAGGGGCATTTTCTTAATTTCACACTTTCTCAAATCAAAATTCTGTGTTGCGTGAAACTGATCAAAGTAATTTTCTCTATTTACTTGGAAAATTTGGGACTAATCTGATTCTAGGCATTTTTGGGTCTTTTCCTGCTCAACTTTCATTAATTACCATTTTACCCTTGAACTGTTTAAAATTATACTTTAGACCTCAACTTTGTATAATTACACTTAATAGCCCAAAGTTTCTTTCTACTTTCATTTTTGCACCATAGAACTTTTAGACTTTTCAATTTAGTCCCTTTTCTTTATACCATTGTCTAATATGTTGGAAATTATGCCATAGGGGCCAATCATTGCCTTATGAACATTGTTGATTTATGAATTTATTAATTGTGTTATCATATTATTTGCATGTTTACTGTGATGACCATCCTTGGATAACTCATTATCTTATCCTAAATGTCCCTGGTCGGTCATCTATGTGTGAGCAGAGATGAAATAAGACCAGTATAACTTTGAAGATGTATAGAGATATAAATCAAAGTCATAGACACATGTAAGAGTACAAGGTGTTAGACTGACCCGCTATGGGAGAGCTGCATGGGTTAGGTCATAAGCTCTCTCATATACAAACCATGTCACTATGCCCTTTGACTTGAGATCATCATGGATTCTTACATGACAAATGCTCAGCTTTGACCTAGTCAAAAGTCACTTTTGACCAAGTGGTCATAAAGACTATGTTCGGGCTTAGTGGTTATCTATGCGGAGGAATGTGAATGGTTAAGATGGAATTTGTCCCTCACATTCGTAGAGAGATATTACTGGGCCCCTCGATGAGTGATTCTGAGAAATGTATGGCCATACTGTAATGAAAAGGTAGTTACATTTCTATAGTTAGACTACTCAGGGATCGAGAAAGTAACGATCATAAATAGGAGGATGACATTCTCCATGCCTCATCTATTACCAAAATATCGTGTGATAAAAGGGACATGATGTGGTTATATAAAAGGTTACATCATTCATCGATCCTCATATGATTTGGGTAGTCGTGATGTCTTGCTAGAGACTGCTTGCGACTTGTGAGTTAGTATAGTAAATAGCCCACTGTCAACTTCATATGGACCTACAGGGTCACACTCAAAATAGCCCAACACGAGCTGTGATGTCCAAATTCATTGAATCTAAGACATGTCCAGATTCAATGAATGATCCAGGGTGGATGTATATATTTATTTATATTTATATTCATATATATAAATTCGTATATATATTATATATATAAGAGATATTTACAATCAAACGTGATAGAGATTTAATTTATCCTTATAAATTAAATCTTATAAATATCTCTTATATGAGATATCATATCAATTTGAATTTAAAATTCAAATTGATATGATATCTTAAATTTGATTTATGAGAATAAATCAAATGTAATTCCATCTTATCTTTATTTTAAATTAAATAACTTGGTGAATTAAATCTGTGGGATGGATTTAATACAAACACTATTTATTTAATTATTTTCTTATCAAATTATACAATATATATGATATTGTATTAATTTCAGAATTAATATAAGATTAATTCCAAAAATCCAAGTATGTGGTAACACGCATAGCATCCTATATATATGATATTTAGGAGCTACGGTTGTGAGAGAGAAAAAAGTGTGAACAGGAATCCACAAAAGGTTTGCAAATAAGAAACTGCCAAAATAGAGACAGAGATGATGAATTCTTGAGTAAGCCCTAGAGGGCAGGAGGCGCTAGCACGTCGTTCGTGGTTGGAACGCTGCTTGTGTGGATACCAATAGAGGAAGTTAACCTGAGTCGTCGACTTCTTATGATAGAAAAGAGATCATGAGCCACGGAGAAAAGCTGTGGACGTCGCAACCAAAAGCTGAGAAAGTCGTGACTGAATATTGAGGGTAATACTTCTTTCCACTTGACTTAAATACATACGGTAGATCCTCGCAGGGAATGGAAAATTTTTTAAGTTAAATGTTGCTACGTGTCTTCCAATTCCTTACACAATAATCACTTTTCCTCTCTATTTATCATCACATTCCTTTACAAACATATTTCCTCTATCAGTCTTATAAAGATAGGGAAAAAGTAGGATATGACACATTATATAATGTTAACACTTTCACAAGCAAGCACAAGTATTTATATTGATGCATACATTATTTAGTATCATTTGCTACTGAGATTTCCCCATACATCTCATCTTATCAATGTAATCCCAATGCCAACATGTTCATGTATGACAAAATAAGATGAAGAAGTATGAAGAGAAGTTAGGGATTTGATAATATAAATGTTATATGATGAATGTATGAATTGTTCCATGTAATAATGTTATATGATCAGTTTGAGCAACGATGTTTATGATGTAATGAAAGATAGTAGATGGAATAAATATATGAAATTTTACAACCATTTATTTAACATGCCAAGTTTTGTTTTCACACCAAGAAAGCCTTATCTTAGTGTTTATACAAAGAGAACTAAGTTTCCAAAGTTGGGGGATCACAATCTATTTTTTGAAATTATGACCAAATGAACAATAAACTTTGATATCAGAGTTAACTCAGTTAACTGATAATTAGGTCTGAGAAATTATTTTTCCTGCAAATTTGATTATGTTAGCTTTTTGTATCTTTTAGAAATGCTTTATTTTAATGTTTCTAGAATTAATTATGATCTTTTTGTACTTCATCGCTGAATCTAGTTATACTATATGAACAGTAACTCGTGAAGAATGAAATTTCACATTTAGCTAATGGACTTTAAAGGTAATGTAAGTGGTTCTAAATGCTACTGAATAGTCCTTAAGATGTATGGAAGTAAGGTGTTACTCTTTTGTATCAGAGCAAAGTTTCTAGAATTATATAGGATAATTCCAAGACCCTAAACCTAAAAAGTTATCATTATGTTAAGGTTAGGGTACTTACTGGGAAAGCTAATATCACTTAAGTCTGAATCTTAAGTGAACTAAGGATATTCCCACCCTATGATTAGTTCACTACTTAAAGTACTATTTAGATGAGGAATCTTGGAAGAGAATGTTTAAAGAAATATATATTTAGGTCACAATGGAAGAAGACCTTTAGTTGTGATGAAAGAACATAGAGTTATCAAGTTGTGACAGGTTGAGTAAGATGGTCACGACAAAAGTTTATAGAGAACGTGTGTCACAACTAGCCAATACTCAAATCATAACTGGGATACACAGAGACTAGATGTTATGATAACGACGAGAATTAAGGGGCTAACCTCATTAGAGTTTATCTACTAAAGGATGGCAACAGGGTGTCACCAAGGTAGATGATATGATGTACAGAGATACAAAAGATCAGTTTAAGAACATGTTCAGAAGTATATCCTTTGTGTGATCATCAAGAGTAGATTTATGTTATGAAAGCTTTGTTTGTCTAGCTGTTCATGAATAGAATAATCAGAAGTTAGATTGAGACATGCTTAGGAATGAACTTAGCACTTGGCCTAAGGTAAGAGATGTGATGGTTAATAGATAGAGAGCTAATATTCCTAAAATAGAGGAACCTCATCACAAATAATTAGTAACCTAGTAGTCCTAAGGTAGATTACCCGATAGAGCAGAAGTAATAGTAGTAGATGATGACAGAGATCCAAGCAACTTAAGTTTAGCAGGATCAAGAAAAAGACTAAAAGGAACCACATTCCTATTAAGAATATACTGAGACTAATTTATGGATAGATGAAGTTAAGAGATAGTAGAGAGATGCAAAAGTTACTCTATATAGATGGAAATTGATCCGCTCACCTGAGAAGTTTTTCTCGAATAGTTTTATGAGAAGCATTCCTCTTAGTTAGATAGAGATGAGAGTGAGGCTAAGCATTAAAGTAGATAAAGAGGAACCCTTTTGATGAGTACTTAGCCAAGTTTATCCACATGAACAGTGAGAGTTGAATGATTGAGAAGTTAATTCATGCATTGAATTTTGTGCTATAAAGAAAGAAATTTTCCCAGGTAGTTGTAGAAGTTTAATAGAGCAATAGATGTATGCAAGATTAGAAAAAGTTTATGATGTCTAGAGAGAAACAGGTAGCCACAGTTTAAAAGATAAAGACACTCCCCTATGTAAGAAAGAGTAATGATCAAGAGTCAGATAAAGTAGGGAAGGGTTGAGTCTATACCCTAGTAGGAGAGTAACGTGGCACCCTGAGTTAGATGAGTAATTATTTCATGTTTCTAAATAAATGATCAAGAACTAGCAGACAAGGTGATAAAGGAAAGAATGCTTTAAAATTTACCTACTTAATTGTTTAATTGTAGTGTGTATGATGGATGATTGAGCAAATTATGTGATTATATAGGTTATGTTGCCATAAGTTCTAATGAACAGTTACATCTCCTTGCAGTTTTCATGTGATCACACACATGTTAGAGTATACTTAAATGATTGCATCTCCTTAAACATTATGCATGTTAGAGTATGCTATAATGAATGAATACTCCCCTTTGGCATTATATGCAGGGTAGAGTATATATGATGAGAAAGTTATGTTGCTCCCATACCATATGACATACAATTAGATAATTTAACTTGATAATAATAAACCAATAGAAAAAGGTTTAAATGAGATAGTTAGCCTAGTTAATCCTTAAATATTAGAATGAGAGTCTACAACCAGACAATGATAGTTAGAAGAGAACGAGATTAGAGATAAATGTTAGTAATAAACCTATGGACATATGATTACAATACTTAGGACATATCCCTTATGTAAGGATGAGATATGTAATATCCTTATTTTCTTACATCTCAAGGACTAAATGGTAGCATCTGGAACCACTTTTAAGGCTATTGAAGTCAAATTACTCAATCTGGAATTTTACTCTCTCGAGTACTTTTTACTGTGTAAATTCCAGAGGAGTAAGCTGACTTTGAAAAATCATAACTAATTCCAAAAAAATCAAAATGAAGTAGTTCAAATTGCTACACAAATCTAACTTAATGCTCTTTTAGGGAAAAATAACTCGTTGACTACGCCTTAACTCAGTCCATATCAGTCAACATATGAAGTTTACTGTTCGTCTAGTATTTTCCCCTGATTCTAGCATTTCTGGTCCCAACTTTGAAAAATCATATCTATGTGTAGAAATCTAAATAAGATGTTATATATATCAAATAGAAGCTTGGCATCTCTACTATTTACTGGAAAAATATCGTATATTTATTCAATCATTTACTATTTATAATTACAGCTCAAATTTCACTGTCTCACCACGAGTTACTATTCAAAGTGACAATTTCCAGCAATGATACACACATGAATCACATATCAATCATGCTAAATAATTAATGTCTCTTCATGAATCTTTATCTCCTCCATATTGAGAAGACCTACTATAATTGGATTGATATGGAAGGGGTGAGATTTCTAGGAAAATCTCAGTAGCAAACAGAAATGATACAATGTATGCAACTATATGCTTGATGTTACAATGTGTGTACTTAATGATCATGCTTGCATAATGATAACATACATGCTTCCATGTTACTTAATTATAACATATGGCTATAGCATAAAAAGAAACAGGGTATTACTTAATCATACATGCTTCACATAATCAAAGTAAGTAAACATCACATAAAACATCTAAGCAATATAAGCATACAAGTAGGTAAGTTTACTATCTGACATGAAGCTTTTCCTCCAGTCCTTAACTTTGGTCTAAGGTTCCTTCATTTCATAAGTCAGAACCTTATTCCTAAGTTTATCTAATCCCTATGCTCCTTGGACTGCTCCTAGCTCCACCAGAACTCCTCATTTCTTTCTCTTCCTTTTTTTCTTTCTTTCTCTCTTTCTCATTTTCTCTCTTCTTTTTCTTGGCTTGCCATGGGTGCGGAATGAAGTAAGGGGGAAGGGTCTATTTATAGGTGGAGGGAGGTGGAATAGATGGTTTAGATTGAATCACGATGAATGGCTCAGATTGGTTAGCTTCTTCAAGAAGATTCACCTACATCATCACGATGAATCACCCTCCTCAATGACTTACCAACATGATATCATCCATGTGACACCTCACATATAAGGTGGAGCAATTGTGGGGCCCTTGGGATACCTCACCAGCTGACTCAGTACTTCCAGAGAATTCTAGAGTCTTTTCCTGGAATGAATGGCTGAGATTATGCCATGTGTCCTTTAGCTTTTTCTCCTTTTCCTAGAATCCTGCCATGTGTCCTTTAGCTTTTCTTCTTTTCCCAGAATCATGCCATGTGGCACCTTGTGGGTCCCTTTTATGCCACCTCATGGTTCCATATCACTTTCCCTAGTTTTATCTTTGACCGGGTCACTTTATTTTATTGAAAAAGTACTAAACTAATATTTTAATGCCACTTGGGCCCACATCCCTATTGGGCTACGTTTTTGAACATCTACGATGCTATCTTGGCCTCTAATCAAGCTCAAGTACTTTGGTGGCTCAATTCCCAGGAAACATCACTTTCTTTTCTAAAATGACCATTATGACCTCAGGGACTTTCACTATTTACAATTTAGTCCCTGAACTTGTGCTTACTTGCAATTTAGTCCCTAAATAACATTTGTATACTTCTGGGACTTCTGCTCAATAAGGCCTAGTAGCATACCTTTTTCAGGCTACATATTAGGCTTTTAGGCCTAAAAAATAGGATATGGCAAGATGCATGAATGATGTATCAAAAACACGAAATGAAATGAGATACAGTTATGAAAGATGATGTAGCTCTAAGAAGGAGCAAAATCTATGTGATGAAAGTTAACACTCATAATGGAGCTAGATTGCTCTTACGATAGAGCCAGATTACTCTTAAGATAAAGTCAAGAGAATGGACAGTGTATCTCATGTTAGAGCCATATCCACTAGATGAGATGCACATATTATAACAGTTACGTGCATGGTAGAGCCTATGTAGCTCTTTGTAGTACTGAATATAGCAAAGTTATGAAAGATGAGAATTATATGAGAAATTCTTGAGTGATAGATGAAATAAGTATTAATAGATAATATTGGTTTGTGTGATCAGTCTTGGGGAGTTACCAATTAAGTGGAAGCAACAAACCTTGTAATTCAGTCTGTTAGTTTTTGGTCTTCCAGAGATACGGATACAATACAACAGAATCACAGTAGATTTTGAAGGATCACAAGTATCTACTAGCAAACTAATAGATAATAGAATTCTAGGGTCGTAGTTAGATCATAAAGATGCTTATAGTTGGTTGTAGTAGATCTCGAGGGTTGCAGCAGACCTAGCCTAAGGAAAAGAAAAGAATGATCCATAAGTACAGTATTTCTTTAGAAAGACGATTGATAAAGACAATGTTAAGGTAGGGAAGCATCACAAATTGGTTAACTTATACCAGAAAAGATACCCACGATATTAATTTCATATAGCCTTATTATTATGAACTGAACTCATAATCTTCTTACACGAAGAAGGAATTAAAGTTTAAAAGGTTAAAGTTTCTAGTCCTGAGTACTAGGTATTTATAAGTTTGTAGGTAGTATGCCTAAGGAAGAGAAGAAGAATATATCATGAGATATGAGAAGGGGTCAAGTAAGAAAAGAGATATCTCTAAGATGAGGCTAAAGAGCATGAGAATAAAATTCAGATAAACCCAAGAGAGAGTATGAAAAGGGTATAAGATAGAAAAGTACCAGGGTAGGAGCCTGTTTGCACTAATATCGTATCCTAATTTTTCCATATCTATATAGTACTGATAGTGGAAAGAGATTTGGAAAGGATTATGATGAAGATAAGAAGAAACAATAAAGGTTAGATGATTTTTTAAGAAAGAAAAGGACAAAAATGCAAATTATAAAAGGTTAAAGGCCAAAAGTTAAAGTAGAAACAAAAGTTAGGGCAAAAGTGATAATTTTCAAAAGTTAAAGGGCTAAAATGCAAGTAGGCAAAAGTTTAGGGGGATAAGTGCAATTAGGCAAAAGTTCAGGGAACTAAATATAAATATGCAAAAAATTAGGGACATAAATGTAATTAAGTAAAAAGTTCAGTGGCAAAATTGTAATTATAAAAAAATCAGCCCAGAAAGGGTTATAACTGCCCGAAAGTTTTTTAGTACCACATTCCATCAATAAATAGAGAAAGTTACGCTGGTTAATCTGGCATGATATAGAAATTTTATTAGGGCTTCAGACAGTAGAAAATTATCTGATAGTCTAAAAGTTATTTGAAATTTTACCAGATTTCATGGACTTCAGATATAAGTGGTCAAATTACAGGAAAGTGTGCCCTACAGTGTCAGATTTCTTGGATATGATAAAACTCCAGAAGAAGTTTTGTATAAAAAGTTATTCACATATTAGTGAATTTTGATGGGAGTTTGATAACACCCGTGATCCGATAATATAATTTATCAATATGTGAGCCTAGATAGAATGAGATAAGATGACCTCATATATAGGCCCATGATGACGTCAAGAAGGGCTTAAGACCCAGGGTACTAGTTCATCAGTAGAAGGGGCCAGTGTCCAGCAAAGGTGCAAAATTACGAAAATACCCCTTGTCATATCCCCAATTTTCTGACCTGATGTACCTGTACAGTTTATCTGTAATAGATATAAGATTCTTGGAATAAACTGTATCAGATTGCAAAAAGAAATGGAAGGATTAATAACTAAGAAAAGAATAGGGACCAAAATGCAAATTGAAAAGTTTGAAGACAAAAAGTTGAAGTAGAAATAAAAGAGGGACCTAAATGCAATTAATGGAAAGTTCAGGGACTAAAGTGCAATTATTCAAAAGTTAAGGGATCTAAATGTAAATATGGAAAAGTTGAGCCAAAACAGGCCAAAAATACCTGGAATCAGATCAGACCCAAATTTTACCAGTAGATAGACAA
This sequence comes from Leucaena leucocephala, assembly GCA_037074615.1. Lineage (NCBI taxonomy): Eukaryota > Viridiplantae > Streptophyta > Magnoliopsida > Fabales > Fabaceae > Leucaena > Leucaena leucocephala. The sequence goes on along the minus strand of CM073515.1, from coordinate 15,717,828 downwards.
AAATATTCCGGTCAGTTTAACGCAACACAGAATTTTGATTTGAGGTCCCGATTAATTGATATAAATTCCTGAAGTCAGAAGGAATTATTGCAGTATTTTTGAGATCTCATAATTAGATGAGACTTTATAGAAAATTCATATATTTAATATATGAATTTATAAAATTGACAGAATTAGAAAAGGAATCCTGTAGAAGCCATACGGGATTTTACAGTGAAATAAAATACCCGATAAATATGATCGGGAGAGTTGTACAGTAAATTGGGCCATGAAGGCAATATAAGCAATAAGCCCATAATAAGGACCAAATGACACCATCATGAGCCCATTAAGGTGACTGGACAGTTATATGGGCCACAGGCCAGAGCAGTCCAGGAAAAGTGCAAAATTACGAAAATACCCCTGGATGCCTATACTGTACCAGTGATGGATGGAGGTCATTTTGGTCATTATGGATAGGCCAAAAATGTGGGACATAGTATAAATATGATTATATAGAGTCAATATATGCCCTGAGGCAGTGTAAAGAGGTGTGAAATGACAATTTTGCCCGTAGGGTTAGTACAGCGCAGGAAAGGACACTAAGAGTATCTTGGTTATTTTTCAAGGAATGGATGGCAGATAAATATTTAATATATCATTTTCAATGATATGAGAAATATTGATTTCCAGGACATAATACATATCCTGGTATATTATAAAAAAATTCAGAACAGAAAACAGTCCGGTTGTTGTGAAACTGCTCCGATCGGTACCGGATTGGACTGGAATTTTTCCAGAACCTTCTTGACATGGGCAGCACGCCACCTAACCCTCTTAGGTGTCCCATGAGCTGTCCCACATGATGTCATAATTGTTCTTTTATGAAAAAGTTAAATCCAAGATTAAATGTGAGCCTTTAGATCAAATAGTAACCAAATCAATCTTGGCCATCCATTTCAACCCAAATTTCTCTATAAATACCCCCCCCTATTCAGATCACTTCGGCATGCATGGTGAACCATAGGGAAACTCTTGCAAAATTTCCATTCAACCAAGAAAGAAGCAACCAAAGTGAAGTAACAAGCAAGGTAATCATCTCCCTTGATCTTGAGCTTTGTTCTAGTAGGTTAGCTCATGGTTTTAAAGGGTTTTCATGCTATATTTCCCTTATGGTTACCGCTGGAAGTGCTGCTCATATGTGGTTAAAATATGAGTTTTATCTTATGGATAGTTTAGACAAGCCTAAACAAGCTAGAATCAAGTGGTATAAGCTTGTGAATTCAAGTATGTTTGGATTTAGGGTTTTGTGTTCTTGCTGGTACTGTACGTGGTACTGTTCATATGATGGAATTTCATGATTTTGATGCTTCCAATGAGTTTAAAATGGAAAGTTGTGTGGGGATAAAGTAGGAGAACAAGTATTGGAAGCATTGGAATAAAAATGAGAATTTTTGGAAAACAAGAGCATGTATTTCGGTTTGTCACTGTAGCAATTGATATGTTTTGATTTTGGAAATTCTGATTTCATATTTGGATTCTACATGAAAAATTATGTGGAAATGAACCATAAGAATTTATTTTGGAAAGGTGGAAGTAGGAAACATAAATTAGAGAAAGAAAGGGAGCTAGTGAAAACCTAGTCTTGGATTTGGTTTCAAGTTGAGTTGTAACTTGATATTATGTTGTGATGGCTAGGTTTTGACATTTGTGAAGGAAGGAAAGCACTTCAAGAAGGTCTTGACCAAGATAGCTAAGAGGTAGCAAGGATACCTAACTATAACTCATGTTTGTTTAATTGTTTTGCTTGCTTGTTGATTATGGTGTTTGGTTGAGCTTGAGCTTATGTCATCATGTTATGATGAAGTATGAATGATTGCAACTCCTTGCAAGTTATGTCATGACAATATGCATGTTAGAGTTTGCTTATGTACCATTATGAAGTAGCTCCCATCTCATGATAACATGTTAAGCATACAATTATCCATGCATGATATTATAGTTTGTGTAACTTGCTATTGGGATTTCCATGAAATCTCATTCCTTCCACATGCATAACTATGTTTTAGGTGCTGGATCTTTTCAAGGGAGGAGAGTAAATGTTGATGAATAAGTTTGTATAATAAGCTACATGACTTACATGACACTATGGGATGATATGCTAGTATGCATGGTGTATGTTTCTCTAGTCCTGTTTTGAGGCCATGGTGATTTGACAATGTTTTTGGCATCTAAATCAACGAGTTTTAAACTGAAACTTGGGCTGCTTAAATTTAAGACACAGAGCTTTAAATGAACACCAAGAACGCCTCATTTGGATAAGTATCTGAATTGTTATGATTTTCCAAAGTTGGAAGTAAGATCTGGAATTGAGTAAAACGAGTGCTGAGAGGCAGTGACGGTTACACAAAGATTTCATATACCAAATGAACGCGTTTTTCTACAAAATTTTATGAACTTAAAGATAACGTCTAAAGATTCAAATCCATAGGTAACACAGTTCATTTGGATAAGTAACCAAAGAGAAATGAATTTTTGAAGTTAAGCAAAGAAACTGGAACTTCCAGATTTTACCAAATGAACAGTGATTTTCAACGATTAAACTGATTTCATTGGGACACGAAAACCTCAGTTTCATATTTTTCCCTCAAAGATATGTGAAATATCTTTCATTAGAAATTGGAACCATGTTATTTCGATTTTTCTACAATTAATTATGAATTTTCAAAGTAAGGTACATGTTCTGGAATTATCAAATGAACAGTAAAAGTGAACAGTCCCCGAGAGCAAATCTTTTGGAAATGGATGTTTTCAAAGCAAATGATCATGTAATTGGTTCCAATCACTTCTAATCAAGTATAATTGAGGTTAAAAGTAAGGATATGACACCCCTAGACGCCTGGATTGTACCAGTGATGGATGGAGGGCATTTTGGTCATCTGGGATAGGTTAAAAATGTGGCACATGGTATAAATAGGATAATTTAGAGCCCATATACACCCTGAGGCAGTATAAAGAGGTGTGAAATGATGATTTTGCCCTTAGGGTTAGTACAGTCCAAGAAAGGACAATAAGGGCATTTCTGTCATTTTCCAAGGGATCAGTAATTAATTATGGACCCAATACAAGTATTTCAATGGTATGAGAAGCCTAGACATTGATTTCTAGGATAGAATACATATCTTGGTATATTATAAAAAATTAGGAATAGAAAACAGTCCGGTTGCTATGAAACTGCTCTGATCGGTACCGGATTGGACTAGAATTTTTCCAGAAGCTTCCTGGCATGGTAAGCAAGCCACATACCCCTATGAGGTGTCCCTTGAGCTGTCCCACATGATGTCATAATTATTCTTTTTAGAAAAGTTCAATCCAAGATTAAATGTGGGCCTTTAGATCAAATAGTAACAAAATCAATCTTGGCCATTCATTTTTCATGGATTTTGGCTATAAATACCCCCTCATTCTGCCCGAAACTGTGGCCTTGTGATACCTTGGGGAAACTCTTGCAAAATGAAAACTCAAGCTAAGACAAAGAAGATTCAAGGTTCCAAAGTTCAAGCAAGCTAGAGAATAAAGGTAAGCAATCTCTCCTAGCTTATTTTCCTTTGATTTGGGAGCTTGAACTTAGGGTTTTCATGGGAGAAAATTTGTGTTTTCTCTAAGGGAAGGTGATGCCCAACAACCTTAGATGAAAGGGGAAAGAAGAAATTAAAGTTAGAAACATATGATTAAAGCTTAAACAAACTAATTAAAAGATTGGTTGTTGAATCAAGTTGATATTCTTGACTTTGCCTTAATGGAACCTGTTCAGTCTGCACTTTTCATGAGGGAAGGAAATTTAATTTCAATGACTCAATGCTTCCATTGAATTTAGATGATGATTTTGTGCAGGATTCAAAAGGCTTTGAACCTTGAAAGCATTGAAATTCCAAGATTGTAGTTTTGAAATCCTTCTCTATTACTGTTCACTCACAAGAACAGTGATTGGAATTTCATGATTTTGATACTTACAATGGTTTTAAAATGAAAAGTTATGTGGGATAAAGTAGAGAAACAAGTATGGGAAGCATTGGAATCAAAATGAGAATTTTTGAAAGAATTAAGTGCAGTTTTGGTTCTGTACAGCATGTGATGAAGGAGCTGGAATTTCATGATTCTAAGCTCATAAATGGATTCAAAACATGAAATTGTGTAGGGTAAAGTCAAGGCATCAATTGATTCAAAGACCAAGTCCATTGGTTAAGATTAAGGAAATTTAATGAGATTAATGTTCAAGAAGAAGTTATGTTAGTTAAAGTGAGTTTAAAGCTCAAGGAAGTTAGATTGTAATTGATGAACGATTATGTGATATTAGGAATTGATTGGTATGCTCCAAGAGAGGCAGCCACATGTTCAAGGAAAGTGAGAAGAAGGAAGCAAGTTAAGGTGAAAGAAAGTCAAGTATTCAATGTAGTAAACTAATCCTAAACTTGTATGCATTGAATGTTATGCTTGATTGTGCTATGGCTTGATTGAATTGTGTTGCCTATGTGCTTATGTATGAAGCTCTCTTTATATGTTTACTTTGGCCAATTGTATTTCATATGTAACATGGAAGCATGCACATGACACAATAGTAACACTTTCACAAGCAAGCACAAGTATTTACATTAATGCATGCATTATTTAGTAACATTTGCTACTGAGATTTCCCCCAAAATCTCATCCTTTCCATGTAATCGCAATATCACAAGTTTATGAATGATGAAAGAGGATGATGAAGTATGAAGAAAAGCTAGGGATTGGATAGTATATATATGTTATGCGAATGTGTAATGTTGCTGTATGACCAATGTAAGCAGTGATGGTCATGATGTAATGAAAAATAGTAAATGATGGAATAAATGTATGAAATTTTACAGACATTTGGATGACATGCCAAGCTTTGTTTTGACACCAAGAACACTTTATTTGGATGTCTGTACAAAGAGAACTGATTTTCTAAAGTAAGGGACCAAAATCTGTTTCTAGGATTTTTAACCAAATGAACAGTAAATTAAACTGTATTAATTGGCTAATCATTTTGTTTGGAAATTATTTTCCATTAAAGTTCAGGATGTTATGTTTACATAGCTTTTTGAACCACTTCATTTTGAGTTTTCTAGAATTGGTTATGATTTTTCTAAGTTCATTGCGTAATCTTGAATACCATATGAACAGTAACCCTAAAAAGAGTAAAATTCTAGATTTAGCTAATGAACTTCCAAGGTCTTGTAAATGGTTCTAAATGCTACTCATTGGTCCCTAATACATATGAAAGTAAGGATGTTACAACTAACACTTAAGATTTTTATCAGTACTTTTAGTTAAGCGTGCTCAGACAAGAATAGCCCATGATAGGTGACCCATTGGGAAGTTGTGTGAAAAGGTGAAAATGGCTGAAAAATTCGATAGAAATGCCGAAGGTTCTATATGACGATGGAAAATTCAGGAAAAATTATGAAATATAAAGGACATTCTCCTTATAGAATCTCTTCCTCAAGGTATGTATAGAGATTTAACCCTGAAATTTTAAGGAGTATTTTTTTTAAGGGAAGAGAAACATCATATCCCCAATTTTTAGGCCTAGAAGCCTAGTATGTAGCTTGAAATAGGTAGGCTACCAGGTCCCTTTGAGCAGAAGTCCAAAAAATATGTAGGTGATGTTCAAGGATTAAACTGTAAATAATGAAAGTTCAGGGACTAAATTATAAATAGTAAAAGCTTTTTAGGGAAAATATATAAATAAGTTAGAGATTTTAGAAGAGTCTCCTGACATAGAAAGAGAAAAGAGGTTAGTTAGAGGCCCAAGGTTATGATAAAGACCTTAAATGGATGATTTATGATGTTAAAGTTAAAGCAAGGGTAAAATCATCATTTTATAAATGTTGTAAGGGCATAATTGTCATTTTGAAAAAGAGAGGAACTAAAGTGAAAAATTGAAAAGTTTCATGGTGAAAATGAAAGTAGACACAAGTTGTGGGCCATTAAGTGTAATTATAAAAAGTTAAGGGCCTGAAGTGTAATTATAAAAAGTTGAGCTAGAAAAGACCCAAAACTACCTAGAAATGGTTTAGCCCCAAAATTTACCATAAAATATAAAAGATTATTCTGGTCGATTTCACACAACACGAAATTTTGATTTTAAATCGGGATAAATTGATATTAATTTCTAAAGTTTGGATATTAGTACAATATTTTTTGGACCTCATAATCAGATAAAATTTTATAGTAAATTCTTATAATTAATATAAGAATTTATGATACTAACAGAAGTAAAAAAAAGTGTCATGTAGAATTAATTACATAATTTACAGTGAAAAAGGACACCGATAAAGGTTTAAAAGAAATGTATGTAAATTTTATCAGGAGTTTTGGATATCAGAAAATTATGAGACTTAGCAAAAAAATTATTTTATATTAGAATAAATTTCTAAAATTGTCATAGCCAATAAAAGAGGTGTTTATAATTTATCAAAAAAAATAGGGCAATTTAAGGATATTGGTATAGGAAGTAGCTTAGGATGTGTGCCCAAAATTATGGTTTGGGCTTAGACAAGCCTAACATGGTGTCATGCAGCAACCCAATAAGTAACAATTTTTTTTTGTAGCCAAAGTCCAATAATGGATAATTTATGAATTTTTAAAAAAGAAAAGAAAAGAAAATTAAGGAAGCTTTAAGAGGAAGATTATGCTTTTGCATATGGTGAGACCGATATAATTTATACATGGTGCCAAGAAGAAAAAAGAAAGTTTATCACATGTTCTAAAATATAATAAAATAATATAAGAATTAAGTTATGATGATTAAAGATAATTAATCAATAAAGCAGCCAATAAGATTCAAGATTAAGGAATTGTAATAATGAGTTGAATGAAGGATATTTTAGTCACTTTACCCTTAAAATTTGGCTATAAATACCCCACCATTTCCTTACAAACCCTTGGGAAAATTATGGCCAAATGGAAACTCAAACTAAGACAAAGGGAAATTCAAGGCACCAAAGTTCAAGCTAGCTAGGGATTAAGGTAAGCAATCTATCCTAGCTTATTTTCCTTTATTTTGGAGGCTTGAACTTAGGTTTTTTATGGAAGAAAATTGGGAAATTATACAGGGTATATATACTGTCCAAAACCATAGATGAAAGAAGAAAGTGGAAGTTAAAGTTAGAACTATAAGATTAATGTTAGATAAGTTAGTTTATGTAACATCACAAATTTTTCCTATATGTATAATATTGATAGAGGAAAGAGGTTATGAAAAGATTGGGATGGTAATAAGAATTTATGAAATAGACATAAGTCAAAAAGGAGTCCTGTAGAATTAATTATGAAATTTACAGTGAAATCGGATACCGATAAAGGGTTAAAGGAAATGTGGTGAATTTTTGAAAGAATTATGCCCAAGTTTTCGATTATGTCCAGCAGGCCATGAAGGAGATGTAATTTCATGATTCTAAGTTCATAAATGGATTTAGAAGATGAAATTGTGTAGGGTAAATTCAAGACACAAATTAATTCAAAGGATAAGGTAGTTAACCACAAATTAAGAAAGATAGGGATTAATTGATTAAGTTAAGTTCAATGTCCTTATATGCCAATTGAGTTTAATCATGATGAATGAGTGAATATGTGATGTTTAGGATTTGATTGTGTATTCAAGAATACAACTTTACTACAAGGAAAGGTGACAAGAAAGAGGATAAGGAAAAAGTAAAGCATCAAGGTAGTAAACTTACCTAAACTTGTATGTGTTGAATGTATGGTTGATTGTGTTATGGCTTGATTGATATTGTTCATATGTAAATGTTGAAGCTCTGTGTTATGATTTCTTTGGCCAATTGTATTTCATATGTTACATGGAAGCATGCATATTGCATTATGTTGACACAATCACAAGCAAGCACTAATACCAAGTATTAATGCATACATTGTTTAGTCCCGTTTACTACTGAGATTTCCCCAGAAATCTCACCGTAAATTATACCTCTTATCAGCAGGAACCTCAAGCATGAGAGAGGAAGAATGTTAGATGAAGATATGTTTTGCTTATATGGTTATGTTATAGTCAAGTTTTGGGGTGAATGTATGTAAAGTTAGTTGTTAAAATTCTGCACTGGAACAAAAACAGTTTTCAGCTATGACACTTGGGTTGTACTTAAAAATAGTTAATGACGTACTAAATGTATGAACTTTTGCATACATTTATTTTACATGCCAAGCTTCATTTTGACGCCAAGAATGCCTTATTTTGATCTTTGTACAAAGAGAACTAATTTTCTAAAATAAGGGACCAGAATTTGTTTCCAGAATTTTTGACCAAATAAATAGTACAATTTGGTGAATAAACTGTATTAATTGGCTTATCATTTGGTCTAGAAATTATTTTTTCCTTAAATTTCAAGATGTTATATTCACGTAGCTTTTTCAACCACTTCATTTTGATTTTTCTAGAATTAATTATGATTTTTTGAAGTTCATCGCGAAATCTAGATTATCATATGAACAATAACCCATAAAGGAGAAAAATTCTAGATTTAGCTAATGGACTTCCAAAGTCTTGTAAGTGGTTCTACATGCTACTGATTAGTCCCTAAGACGTATGAAAGTAAGGTGTCATATTTTTGGTATCAGAGCAAAGTTTCTAGCATCAGATAGAATAGTTTACAAACCTTAATCATAAATAATTAATATTATGTTCAAGATAGGGATATACTTAGAATGTTAATCATGATGTGTGGTATGTGGTATTTGTTATTTTAAATGTTTTACATGTATACATATGCTGCTCTGTTGCATGAATACATGTATACATATGCTAATCTGTTGCATGAATACATGTTATGTATATTTATGATTGCATTTCCCAATTATAGAAAAAAAGAAAGTAGAAGTCATGGTTAATACAAGAAGGACGGTTAGACCAGAAGTGGTAGAGCCTTGAGATGAGGGTACTAATAACCAGATAGACCCTGTGTAAATTATTCTAGATAGATGAGAACAACAATAATATGTAATAGATGAGATACGGGTAATCCAGGCTCACCAAGATCAGGAACAAGATTCTGCTATCGCTACGGTAGTTGCTGCTGCAATTGCTAGCCTACAACAATCTGAAAAGGAGGTAGTACCAGAAAATAATGTAGAACCTGAACCTCGGTCAGATCATGGGCAGACAGGAATGAATAGACATCAGGTGTCTATAGAAAACAACAATAATCAAGAAAGTCTTCAAACATGTATGGAACGATTCTACAAGTTTAATCCGCCAACATTTAAAGGGACTTTTGACACTCAAGTAGCAGAAGATTGGGTTAATCAGTTAGATAAGATCTTTAAGATTTTAGAATGCCCCATTAAAAGAAAGGCACAAATGGCTGTATATAAGCTGGAAAAGGATGATGACAGGTGGTGGAGGAATACCGAAGTAATTATGCAATCAAGAAATATTCCACTTACATGGGAAATATTTCTTGAGCAGTTCAATGAGAAATATTTTCCACAGTCAGTAAGACATGAATGGGAAGCAAAGTTTTTAGTGTTAAAGTAGGGTGAGCAAGAACCCTTTGATGACTATCTTGCTAAATTTATTCGTCTTTCACGATATTCCACTTACTTGAACTATATGAATGATGAGAGGTGGACCACTGAGAAGTTAACTCATGGATTAAATTCTACATTGAAGGAGAAGGTTTTTCCTAGACAGATAAGAAGGTTTACTGAAACAGTAGAGGTATGCAGGATCACATAAAAGAATCTGCAATACCCAGAAAGGAGTGAGTCTGCTACAACAGTACCATTAAGAATGGTGCCACCAGAATCCTTGAGAGAAAATAACAAGAAGAGAAATAGGCCAGTGTATGAGTCAAAGGTTGCAAAGAAACAAGGAGGTAGGCCAAGTAATAGGCCAAGAGAAGTTAATAGGCAACCAAAGGCCTAACGTATGTGGGAGCTGTGGTCGAGACCATTGTACGAGGCCTTATCTAGCAGGTCAAGGGTTATGCTATAGGTGTGGGAAGCCCAGACATTATGCCAGGGAGTATCCACATAACACAATAGGTGAAAGGTATCAGACTCAAGGAAGAGTGTATACTCTAAGTGGCAATGAGATGAGAAAGTTGCCTATACCAAATCAAGGTACGAGTTTATTTGTGTTCTATTTCCATTGGTTAATGAGCAAATAAATCCTATATGGGATTGGATTGTATTGTCCGATGTGCACACTATTGAGCTACCCTATACCTAGTATTTTGTCTCTATATAAAGGTGAATATGGTTATAGGTTTAAAGAGTAAGAAGTAGAGAAAATATAAATAAGGTAGTTAGTATTAATTAAACACTTGGACATCAGAGTTTATATTATGATTAACATTAGAATAGAAGAATAAAAATAAAACCTGAGATAAGGTAGTAAAAGGGAGATACCTAGAATAGCAAATAGTCTTAATAAGGGGATAGTTAGATATAGTATGTGTAGGGGTTACTTAGGTATTTCTATAGACTTGTGAATACAATACTCAGGACATTTCTTATGATAGGGTTACAGCAAGTACCAAGAAGGTGGTAGTGTTATAACTATATCAAAAGAAATGGTATACAGAAAGAGCAAAAGATAATAGTAAAGATATTATTTTCATATTACTCTTCATATAAGAGTTAGACCTGATATAGATTGTTCACAATTAGAGCATAGTTTAAATGGCTCACAGTTAGAGTACATATTGAAATGAGAAGTTATGATGAGGCCATAGCAATAGAATGCAATGGCAAGTGGTTAGACCATAATTGGTAAGCCACAACAAAGTAAGAAAGATGAAAAGGAACTCCTGAGTATGATAAAAAAATAAGTAAAGTCTTGGTAAATAATATAGGCTAATGAATGTATTTTTAATTTTTTTTTGTTTGAGTTATCAAAAAGTGGAATCAGTTAACTTTATAACTTAGTCTGTTGGTTTGAGATCTTTCAAAGATGATGATGTAGTACAACAGAATCATAGAGGATTCTAGAGGGTCGCAGTTAGATTATGAAGAGGCTTATGGTTGATTGCAGTTAGATCCTAAGGTCACAGTTAGACCTAGCCTAAGAAAGTAATGAACCATGAAAAAATGAGAATAGTACAGTATCTCTCTGGAAAGATGATTACCAAGGACGAAGTTAAGGTAAAGAGCTTCACTAGTTGATTAACTTATCTAGAAACTTATTTATAATGATTTTTCTCAAATAGCCTATATTATACACAGACTGAACTTAGTTTTCCTTAAACGACGATGGAGTCCAAGTTCAAGTCCGAGTACTGATATTCAAAAGTTTGTAGAAGTATGTCTGAGGAATTGAGGAGAGAACCCCATATGTTTGAAAATAGAGAAGTATGATTAGGTAAATCCTCCAAATGAGGATAAAGAGGTTAAGGGCCAAAGAGATATATTCAAGATAGTTTGACTGAGATACTAAGTAAATTTTGATGACGAAATTTATTTTAAGGGGGTAGAAATGCAACATCCCAAATTTTTTCTATATGTATTAGATTGATAGAGGAAAGAGGTTATAAAAAGATTGGGATGGTAATAAGAATTTATGAAATAGACAAATTCAAAAAGGAGTCCTACAGAATTAATTATGAAATTTACAGTGAAATCGGATACCGATAAAGGGTTAAAGGAAATGTGGTGAATTTTTGAAAGAATTATGCCCAAGTTTTTGATTATGTCCAGCAGGCCATGAAGGAGATGTAATTTCATGATTCTAAGTTCATAAATGGATTTAGAAGATGAAATTGTGTAGGGTAAATTCAAGACACAAATTAATTCAAAGGATAAGGTAGTTAACCACAAATTAAGAAAGATAGGGATTAATTGATTAAGTTAAGTTTAATGTCCTTATATGCCAATTGAGTTTAATCATGATGAATGAGTGAATATGTGATGTTTAGGATTTGATTGTGTATTCAAGAATACAACTTTACTACAAGGAAAGGTGACAAGAAAGAGGATAAGGAAAAAGTAAAGCATCAAGGTAGTAAACTTACCTAAACTTGTATGTGTTGAATGTATAGTTGATTGTGTTATGGCTTGATTGATGTTGTTCATATGTAAATATTGAAGCTCTGTGCTATGATTTCTTTGGCCAATTGTATTTCATATGTTACATGGAAGCATGCACATTGCATTATGTTGACACAATCACAAGCAAGCACTAATACCAAGCATTAATGCATATATTGTTTAGTCCCGTTTACTACTGTGATTTCTCCAGAAATCTCACCCCAAATTATATCTCTAATCAGCAGGAACCTCAAGCATGAGAGAGGAAGAATGTTAGATAAATATATGTTTTGCTTATATGGTTATGTTATAGTCAAGTTTTGGGGTGAATGTATGTAAAGTTAGTTGTTAAAATTCTGCACTGGAACAAAAACAGTTTTCAGCTATGACACTTGGGCTGTACTTAAAAATAGTTAATGATGTACTAAATGTATGAAATTTTGCAGACATGTAGTTGACATGCCAACCTTCGTTTTGACACCAAGAATACCTTATTTTGATCTCTGTACAAACAGAACTAATTTTCCAAAGTAAGGGACTAGAATCTGTTTCCATAATTTGTGACCAAATGAACAATACAATTTGGCGAATAAACTGTATTAATTGGCTTATCATTTGGTCTGGAAATTATTTTTCCCTTAAAGTTCATCAGTATCTTTTTGAACTACTTCATTTCAATTTTTCTATAATTAATTATGATTTTTCAATGTTCATCGTGAAATTTGGATTATCATATGAACAATAACCCGTGAAGGAGAAAAATTCCAGATTTAGCTAATAAACTTTCAAAGTCTTGTAAGTGGTTCTAAATGCTAATGATTGGTCCCTAAGACGTATGAAAGTAAGGTGTTATAGACATATGTAGCTACTTGAATTTCGAAATTATTAGTTCATAAATGGATTTTGAAGGTCAAATTGTATAGGGTAAGATCAATATATCAATTAGTTCAAAGGCCAAGTCAATTAATGAAGATTAAGGAAAATTATTTTAGTTAAGTAAGCTCAATGTTCAAAGAAAGTTAGATTGTAATGAATGGATGATGATATTATGTTAGGATTTTAATTGTGTGCTTAAAAGAGGGAAGCCACACTTCAAGGAGAAGTAAGAAGAAAGAGGCAAAGATAAAGTAAAGGAAAGTCAAGCATGTGAGGTAGTAAACTATCCTAAACTTGTATGTATTGGATTTTATTCTTAGTTGTGCTATGGCTATGTGAAATTGTGTTGCGTATGTATGTATCATTGAAGCTCTATTTCTATGTTTACTTTGGCCAATTGACTTTCATAGGATACATGAAAACATGCACATTACACAATGTTAATACTTTCACAAGCAAGCACAATTATTTACATTGATACATACATTGTTTAGTATTAGTTGCTACTAAGATTTCTCTAGAAATATCACCCTATCCATGTAATCCCAATCCCAATAGGTTCATGTATGGCAAAAGAAGATGAAGAAGCATGAAGAGAAGTTATGGATTGGATAATGTAAATTTTATATGATGAATGTATGAATTGTTGCATGTAATAATGTTATATGATCATTTTGAACAACGGTGTTTATGATGTAATGAAAGATAATAAATAATGGAATAAAAATATGAAATTTTACAATCATTTAGTTAACATGTCACATTTCATTTTGACACCAAGAATGCCTTATTTTGGTGTCTATATGAAGAGAAGGAATTTCTTAAAGTTGGGGGATTATAATCTATTTTGAGAAAACCAAATGAATAGTAAATTGACATCATAGTTGACTCAGTTAATTGATAATTGGGTATAAGGAATTATTTGTCCTGTGAAGTTTATTATGTTAGCTTTATGTATATTTTTTAACAGCTTCATTTCAATTGTTCTAGAATTAATTATGATTTTTCAAAATTCATCGTCGAATCTAGTTATAACATATGAATAGTAACTCATGAAGAGTGAAATTCTAGATTTAGCTAATGGACTTCAAAGGTCATATAAGTAGTTTTAAATGCTACCAAATGGTCATTAAGACATATGAAAGTAAGGTGTTACACCTAAGGAATAGAATGAGCCATGAAGTTATAAGTACAATGTAGTATTTCTCTAGTAAGACATTGTCAAGGACAAGGTTAAGGTGGGAAAGCCTCACGAGTTTATTAACTCATACTAAGAGTACTCACATCATTTCTCTAGATAATTTTGTTATATGAACTAAACTCAAAATCATCTTACACGAAGAAGGAATTAAAGTAAACAGAGTTAAAGTTTTTCGGTTTTGAGTACAAGGTATTAATAATTCTGTAGGGTGATACCTAAGAAAGAGAAGAAAAGTACTCCACATGAAATAAAAAGAGAGCAAGTATAAGCAGAAAGATAACTAAGATGAAATTAAAGAAAATTAGAGCTAGATAGACCTAAAAGAGACAGTATGAGGAAGGTCTGAGATAGTGATGTACCTGTAAGGAATTGGAAGACACGCAGCAGAAATTAACTTAAAAATTTTTCCATTCCTTGTCAGGATCTACCGTATGTGTTCAAGTTAAGTGGAAAGAAGTATTACCCTCAGTATTCAGTCGCGACTTTCTCAGCTTCTAGTTGTGACGTCCGCAGCTTCTCTTCGCAGCTCATGATCTCTTTTCGATTGCAAGAAGTCGACGACTCAGGTCGACTTCCTTTGCTGGTATCCACACGAACAACGTTCCAACTAAGAACGACGTGCTAGCGCCTCCTGTCCTCCAGGGCTTACTCAAGAATTCGTCCTCTCAGTCTCTATTTTGGCAGTTTCTTATCTGCAAACCTTTTGCGGATTCCCGTTCATACTTTTTTTCTTCTATCCCAACCGTAGCTCCTAAATATCAGATATATAGGATGCTATGCGTATTACCACATACTTAGATTTTTGGAATTAATCTTATATTAATTCTGAAATTAATACAATATCATATATTGTATAATTTGATAAGAAACTAATTAAATAAATAGTATTTGTATAAAATCCGTCCCACAGATTTAATTCACCTATTTATTTAATTTAAAATAAAGATAAGACGGAATTACATTTGATTTATTCTTATAAATCAAATTTGAGATATCATATCAATTTGAATTTCAAATTCAAACGTGATAGAGATTTAATTTATCCTTGCAAATTAAATCTTATAAATATCTCTTATATATTATATATATATATATACGAATTTATATATATATATGAATATAAATATAAATAAATATACATATCTACCCTGGATCATTCATTGAATTTGGACATGTCTTAGATTCAATGAATTTGGACATCATAGCTCGTGTTGGGCTATTTTGTGTGCGACCCTGTAGGCCTATATGAAGTTGGCAGTGGGCCATTTACTATACTGACTTACAAGTCGCAAGCGGTCTCTAGCAAGACATCACGACTACCCAAATCATATGAGGATCCTTGAACGATGTAACCTTTTATACAACCATATCATGTCCCTTTTGTCACACGATATTTTGGTCATATATGAGGCATGGAGAATGTCATCCTCCTATTCCTGACCGTTACTTTCTTGATCCCTGAGTAGTCTGACTATAGAACTGGAACTACCTTTCCATTACAGTATGGCCATATATTTCTCAGACTCACTCATCGAGGGGCCCAGTAATATCTCTCTACGAATGTGAGGGAAAAATTCCATCTTGACCATTCACATTCCTCCGCACAGAAAACCACTGAGCCCGAACATAGTGTTTATGATCACTCGGTCAAAAGTGACTTTTGACTAGGTCAAAGCTGATCGTTTGTCATGTAGGAATCCATGATGATCTCAGGTCAAATGTCATAGTGACATGGTTTATATATGAGAGAAGCTTATGACTTAACCCATGCAGCTCTCTCATAGCGGGTCGGTCCAACACCTTGTACTCTTACATGTGCCTATAACTGTGATTTATATCTTTATACATCTTCAAAGTCATACTGGCCTTATTTCATTCATGTCTGCTCCCATATAGATGATCGACCAGGGACATTTAGGATAAGATCATGAGTTATCCAAGGATGGTCATCACAGTAAACATGCAAATAATATGATAACACAATTAATAAATTCATAAATCAATAATGTTCATAAGACAATAATTGGCCCCTAGGGCACGATTTCCAATAACCTTCCACTTACACTAGGTATAATCATTAATTTGACTAATTCCCATTGACCTAACATGACGCTCATGCTTTGCCTGTACAAGCGACTTTGTTAGAGGATCAGCAACATTATCTTCTCCTGTTACTTTACATATTTTTATATCACCTCTATCGTTGATTTCTCTGATGAGATGAAATCATTTGAGTATATGCTTGGTCCTTTGATGTGACTTAAGCCCTTTGGCCTGTGCAATGGCGCCGCTATTGTCACAGAGCAAAGTTATTGGATCTGAGATGGTAGGTATCACCCCTAGTTCCATGATGAACTTCCTGATCTAAATGGCTTCCTTAGCTGCATCAGATGCTGCTATATACTCAATTTTCATTGCAGAATTTGCTACAGTGCCTTGCTTAGAGCTCTTCTAGCTTACTGCTCCATTATTGAGGAGGAATATATATCCAGACTATGATTTTTGGTTGTCCTGGTCAATTTGAAAACTCGCATATGTGTAACTAGTTATAAAAAGTTCGTCATCCAATCCACCATAGACCAAAAATAAGTCCTTAGTCCTTCTTAAGTACTTAAGGATATTCTTAATAGTAGTCCAATGGCCTTCACCAGGGTCCTGTTGATATCTGCTAGTCATACTTAAGGCAAATGAGACATCTGGTTGAGTACATAACATGGCATATATGATAGATCCTATGGCCGAGGCATATGGAACTTTACTCATGCGACCACGCTAATCAGATATATTAGGACACATATCTTTGCTGAGGTGACTACCATGAGACATGGGTATGAAACCCTTCTTTGATTCGTGCATACTGAACCTATGCAGTATTTTGTCTATGTATGTACTCTGACTGAGTCCTAGAAGTCTTTTAGATCTATCTCTATAGATCCTGATTCCTAGGATGTAGGTGGCTTCACCCAAGTCTTTCATCGAGAAAGACTTTCCTAACCAAGACTTGACAATCTGCAAGGTAGGAATGTCATTTCCAATAAGTAGGATGTCATCGACATAGAGTACAAAAAATACAACTGTGCTCCCACTAACCTTCTTGTACACACAAGGTTCATCAATATTTTGAAGAAATACAAACTCTTTGACTACTTCTTTATTTTCCATCTGCAGTTTTGTGGTGTCTTGTGGCTCTCGAACTACTTTGAGGTGTACCTTTCTCCCACTAGTTCTTTTAGAGATAAATTCTCGTTCGAGAAAGATACCATTTTTGACAACAAACACTTTGTTATCAGCAGGGTTGTAGACATAGTATCCCTTGGTTTCCTTAGGATATCCCACAAAAAGGTACTTTGAGGATTTGGCCGCTAATTTGTCTGAGGCTTGTTGCTTAACATAGACCTCGCATCCCTAAATCGTGAGGAAAGACAAACTAGGTGTCCTCCCAATCCATATCTCATACGGAGTCTTTTCAATTGCCTTAGACGGAACACGATTGAGTGTGAACGTAGTTGTCTCTAGGGCATGGCCCAAAAGGAGGGTGGAAGATCTGTTTAACTCATCATAGATCGAACCATATCTAATAGTGTTCAATTCCTCCATTCAGAAATGCCATTCCATTGTGGTGTCCCTGGAGGAGTCAATTGTGAGACTATCCCACAACTTCTAAGATGATCAATGAACTATTGGCTCAAATATTCACCACCCTGATTAGATCGAAGGGCTTTAATTGTTTTACCAAGCTAGTTTTGTACTTTATTTTGAAATATTTTGAACATTTCAAAAGATTCAGATTTATTCTTTATCAGATAGATGTACCCATATTTGCTAAAATCATCTATCAATGTTATGAAGTACGAATAACCTCCTCTGGCATTTGTGTTCATCAGTCCACACACATCTGTATGTATGAGGCCTAATAAATCAGTGGCCCTCCTAATATGCCCAATGAAAGGTGACTTTGTCATCTTTCCTAACAAGCAAGACTCGCAAGTGTCATATGATTCAAAATCAAATGAGTTGAGAAATCCATCTTGATGGAGTTTGGAAATGCATTTCTCATTTATGTGGTCCAGACGACAGTGCCAGAGGTATGTCGGATTCAAATCATTTGGTTTAACCCTTTTGGCAGTTATGTTATAGATATTTCCATGATTGGGTTGTTCCAAATTTAATATGTAATGATCAACATGCAAATCACCATGAGCATAGAAAACATCATTACGATAAATAGAACATCTACTATTCCCAGCAATGGAAGTGAAACCTTCCCTATCCAAATAAGAAAGTGAAACTATATTACTACTTAAAGCAGGAACATAATAGTAATTGTTCAAAACTAACAAAAGCCCAGTGGGCAGAACTAATTCATAAGTGCCTATAGCTAACGCAGCAACCCTTACTCTATTTCCAACTCATAGGTCAACTTCGCCCTTTTTTAGCTTCCCACTGTCCTTTAGTCCCTGCACATTTGTACAAATGTGAGAACCACATGCAGTATCTAATACCCATGTGGTGGAAGTAGAAAGATGAATGTCTATAACATAAATACCTAAAGCGATAGCCCCGCTATCCTTCTTGTTCTTTTTCAGATCTTCGAGGTAGAGTTTACAATTCCTCTTCCAATAACCAGGTTCATTGCAGAAGAAGCAGACTCCTTCCTTCAGAGGCTTTGCCTTCTTTGGTGTAGGCTTAGTTTTGGGTTTGCCTGACTCTTTGGTCTTACCTGATGAGCCATGACCCTTCCCCTTCCCCTTGCCTTTGCCTTTCTTTTTCATACCCTTTCCTTTCTGAACCATCAAAACAGTACTGGGCTTCTTCTTAAGACTCGGCTCAGCAGTTTTAAGCATCCCATGCAGTTCAGAAATAGATTTCTCCATGTTGTTCATATTGTAGTTCATGACAAACTGGTCATAACTTTTCAGGAATGAGTTCAAGACCAAATCCGTAGCTAACTCCTGGTTTATGGGAAATCTAAGCCTCTGAAGGTGATCATGTACCCTTTCATCTTTAAGACATGAGTACTGACCGATGCACCTTCAGCCATCTTGCAGGAATGTAAAGCCTTAGTGGTCTCATACCTCTCTTGCCTTGCCTGTTGCTGGAACATTTCCTTGAGATGCACAATCATCTCATAAGCCTCCATGTGTTCTAGATCTCTTTGGAGCTCTGGAACCATGGTGGCTAGCATCAAGCATCCCACATCAACAGAGTCTTCCTTATACTTCGTGTAAGCATCTCTCTGGGCTCTAGGAGTATTGGCTGTTGGTGTAAGGAATTGGAAGACACGCAGCGGAAATTAATTTAAAAATTTTTCCATTCCTTGCCAGGATCTACCGTATGTGTTTAAGTCAAGTGGGAAGAAGTATTACCCTTAGTGTGCCTCAGCGACTTCCACAGCTTTCAGTCACGACGTTCACAGCTTCTCTCTACGGCTCGTGCTCCCTTTCTGATCACAAGAAGTCGACAACTCAGGTCGGCTTCCTCTACTGGTATCCACACGAACAGCTTTTCAACCACGAACGACGTGCTAGCGTCTCTTGTCCCTCCAGGGCTTTCTCAAGAGTTCGTCCTCTCCGTCTCTATTTCGTCAGTTTCTTATCTGCAAACCTTTTGCAGAGTCCCCTTCGGCCTTTCTATGTTCTATGTGTGTTTCTCTTCAAAAACATAGCTCCTAATATTAGATATATAGGATGCTCTGCGTTTTCCCTAACCGAAAAGGATTTTAGGAGTTAATCTTATATTAATTCCGAAAATAATACAATATCATATATTGTATAATTTTATAAGAAACTAATTAAATAAATAATATTAAATCCGTCCCACAGATTTAATTACCTATTTATTTAACTTTAAATAAAGATGAGACTGAACTATATTTGATTTATTCTCATAAAACAAATTTGAGATATCCTATCAATTTGAATTTTAAATTCAAACATGATAGGGATTTAATTTATCCTTAAAATTAAATCTTATAAATATCTCTTATATGAGATATCCTATCAATTTGAATTTCGAATTCAAACGTGATAGAGATTTAATTTATCCTTATAAATTAAATCTTATAAATATCTCTTATATGAGATATCCTATCAATTTGAATTTCGAATTCAAACGTGATAGAGATTTAATTTATCCTTATAAATTAAATCTTATAAATATCTCTTATATGAGATATCCTATCAATTTTAATTTCGAATTCAAACGTGATAGAGATTTAATTTATCCTTATAAATTAAATCTCATTTATCTCATATATATATAATATATATATACAAATTTATATATATACGAATATAAATATAAATAAATATATATACATTCACCTGGATCATTCATTGAATCTGGACATGTCTTAGATTCAATGAATCTGGACATCATAGCTCGTGTTGGGCTATTTTGTGTGCGACCCTGTAGGCCCATATGAAGTTGGCAGTGGGCCATTTGCTATACTAGCCCATAAGTCGCAAGCGGTCTCTAGCAAGACATAACGACTACCCAAATCATATGAGGATCGATAAACGATGTAACCTTTTATACAACCATATCATGTCCCTTCTGTCACACGATATTTTGGTCATGGATGAGGCATGGATAATGTCATCCTCCTATTCCCGACCGTTACTTTCTCGATCCCTGAGTAGTCTAACTATAGAAATGGAACTACCTTTCCATTATAGTATGGCCATACATTTCTCAGACTCACTCATCGAGGGGCCCAGTAATATCTCTCCATGAATGTGAGGGACAAATTCCATCTTGACCATTCACATTCCTCCGCATGAAAAACCACTAAGCCCAAACATAGTCTTTATGATCACTCGGTCAAAAGTGACTTTTGACTAGGTCAAAGCTGAGCGTTTTGTCATGTAGGAATCCATGATGATCTCAGATCAAAGGGCATGTTGACATGGTTTGTATATGAGAGAAGCTTATGACGTTACCCATGCAGTTCTCTCATAGCGGGTCGGTCCAACACCCTGTACTCTTACATGTGCTTATGACTTTGATTTATATCTCTATACATCTTCAAAGTCATACTGGTCTTATTTCATCTGTGCTCCCACATAGATGATCGACCAGGGACATTTAGGATAATATCATGAATTATCCAAGGATGGTCATCATAGTAAACATGCAAATAATATGATAACTCAATTAATAAATTCATAAATCAATAATGTTCATAAGCCAATGATTGGCCCCTAGGGCACGATTTCCAACAACCTCCCACTTGCACTAGGTACAATAATTAATTTGACTAATTCCCATTGACCTGACATGACGCTCATGCTTTGCCTGCACAAGCGGCTTTGTTAGAGGATCAGCAACATTATCTTCTCCTGCTACTTTGCATATTTTTATATCACCGCTATCGTTGATTTCTCTGATGAGATGAAATCGCTTGAGTATATGCTTGGTCCTTTGATGTGACCTAGGCTCTTTGGCCTGTGTAATAGTACCGCTATTGTCACAGAGCAAAGTTATTAGATCTGAGATGGTAGGTATCACCCCTAGTTCTGTGATGAACTTCCTGATCCAAACGGCTTCCTTAGCTGCATCAGATGCTCCTATATACTCAGCTTCCATTGCAGAATCTGCTACAGTGCCCTGTTTAGAGCTCTTCCAGCTTACTGCTCCATTATTGAGGAGGAATATGTATCCAGACTGCAATTTTTGGTCGTCCTGGTCAGTTTGGAAACTCGCATCTGTGTAACCAGTTACACAGAGCTCATCATCCAATCCACCATAGACCAAGAATAAGTCCTTAGTCTTTCTTAAGTACTTAAGGATATTCTTGACAGCAGTCTAATGGCCCTCGCTAGGGTCCTGTTGGTATCTGCTAGTCATACTTAAGGCAAACGAGACATCCGGTCGAGTACATAACATGGCGTACATGATAGATCCTATGGCCGAGGCATATGGAACCTTACTCATGCGACCTCGCTGATCAGATGTACTAGGACACAGATCTTTGCTGAGGTGAGTACCATGAGACATGGGTATGAAACCCCTCTTTGATTCGTGCATACTGAACCTATGCAGTATTTTATCTATGTATGTACTCTGACTGAGTCCTAGAAGTCTTTTAGATCTATCTCTATAGATCCTGATTCCTAGGATGTAGGTGGCTTCACCCAAGTCTTTCATCGAGAAAGACTTTCCTAACCAAGACTTGACAATCTGCAAGGTAGGAATGTCATTCCCAATAAGTAGGATGTCATCGACATAGAGTACCAAAAACATAACTGTGCTCCCACTAACCTTCTTGTACACACAAGGTTCATCAATGTTTTGAAGAAATCCAAACTCTTTGATTACTTCATCAAAACGATGATTCCAACTCCGAGAGGCTTGCTTTAGTCCATAAATGGACTTTTGAAGCTTGCACACTTTACCAGAGTCCTCGGAACGCACAAACCCTTCAGGTTGTGTCATGTACACATCCTCAAGGAGCTTTCCATTAAGGAAGGCTGTCTTGACGTCCATCTGCCATATTTCATAGTCATAATATGCTGCAATAGCAAAGAGGATTCTGATTGATTTGGCCATTGCTATTGGGGAAAAGGTCTCATCATAGTCTACACCATGAGTTTGAGTAAAACCTTTTGCAACCAGTCGTGCCTTGAAGACATTTACATTGCCATCCATGTCAGTTTTCTCTTTGAAAACCCACTTGCACCCGACGGTTTTTACACCTTCAGGCGGGTCGACTAAGGTCCAAACCTGATTGTCGTACATGGATTGCATCTCAGACTTCATGGCACTAAGCCATTTTTCGGAGTTTGGTCCCACTATAGCTTCTCGATAGGTAGTCGGCTCATTATGCTCAATGAGCAACACATCACGACTATCAGAAATCAGAAATCCATATCTCTGAGGCTGAAGTCGTATCCTATTAGATTTACGTGGACCTTGCGTGACTTGAGGAGTCTCAACAACTTGTTGTGAGTCTTCTCTATTTTCCATCTGCAGTTCTGTGGTGTCTTGTAGCTCTCGAACTTCTTCGAGTTGTACCTTACTCCCACTGGTTCTTTTAGAGATAAATTCTCTTTCGAGAAAGATACCATTTCTGACAACAAACACTTTGTTATCAGCAGGGTTGTAGACGTAATATCCCTTGGTTTCCTTAGGATATCCCACAAAAAGGCATTTTGAGGATTTGGGCGCTAATTTGTCTGAGGCTTGTTGCTTAACATAGACCTCACATCCCCAAATCTTGAGGAAAGACAAACTAGGCGTCCTCCCAGTCCATATCTCATACGGAGTCTTTTCAATTGCCTTTGATGGAACACGATTGAGTGTGAACCCAGCTGTCTCTAGGGCATGGCCCCAAAAGGAGGGCGGAAGATCTGTTAGACTCATCATGGATCGAACCATATCTAATAGTGTTCGATTCCTCCATTCAGAAACGCCATTCCATTGTGGTGTCCCTGGAGGAGTCAATTGTGAGAGTATCCCACAACTCCTAAGATGATCTATGAACTCTTGGCTCAAATATTCACCACCCCGATCAGATCGAAGGGCTTTAATTGTTTTGCCAAGCTGGTTTTATACTTCATTTTGAAATATTTTGAACTTTTCAAAAGATTCAGATTTATGTTTCATCAGATAGATATACCCATATCTGCTAAAATCATCTATAAATGTTATGAAGTACGAATAACCTCCTCTGGCATTTGTGTTCATTGGTCCACACACATCTGTATGTATGAGGCCCAATAAATCAGTGGCCCTCTCACTGTGCCCGGTGAAAGGTGACTTTGTCATCTTTCCTAACAAGCAAGACTCGCAAGTGTCATATGATTCAAAATCAAATGAGTTTAGAAATCCATCTTGATGGAGTTTGGAAATGCGTTTCTCATTTATGTGGCCCAGACGACAGTGCCAGAGGTATGTGGGATTCAAATTGTTTGGTTTGACCCTTTTGGCGGTTATGTTATAGATATTTCCATGATTGGGTTGTTCCAAATTTAATATGTAATGATCAACATGCAAATCACCATTAGCATAGAAAACATCATTACGATAAATAGAACATCTACTATTCCCAGCAATGGAAGTGAAACCTTCCTTATCCAAATAAGAAAGTGAAATAATGTTACTACTTAAAGCAGGAACATAATAGCAATTGTTCAAAACTAACAAAAGCCCAGTGGGCAGAACTAATTCATAAGTGCCTACAGCTAACGCAGCAACCCTTGCTCTGTTTCCAACTCGTAGGTCAACCTCGCCCTTTTTTAGCTTCCTACTGTCCTTTAGTCCCTGCACATTTGTACAAATGTGAGAACCACATGCAGTATCTAATACCTATGTGGTGGAAGTAGAAAGATGAATGTCTATAACATAAATACCTGAAGTGATAGCCCCGCTATCCTTCTTGTTCTTTTTCAGATCTTCGAGGTAGAGTTTACAATTCCTCTTCCAATGACCCGGTTCATTGCAGAAGAAGCAGACTCCTTCCTTCGGAGGCTTTGCCTTCTTTGGTGCAGGCTTGGTTTCGGGCTTGCCTGACTCTTTGGTCTTACCTGATGAGCCATGACCCTTCCCCTTGCCTTTACCTTTCTTTTTAGTACCCTTTCCTTTCTGAACCATCAAAACACTACTGGGTTTCTTCTTAAGATTCGGTTCAGTAGTTTTAAGCATCCCATGCAGTTCAGAAATAGATTTCTCCATGTTGTTCATATTGTAGTTCATGACAAACTGGTCATAACTTTCCGGGAGTGAGTTCAAGATCAAATCCGTAGCTAACTCCTGGCTCATGGGAAATCCAAGCCTTTCAAGGTGATCAATGTACCCTTTCATCTTTAAGACATGAGTACTGACTGATGCACCTTCAGCCATCTTGCAGGAATGTAAGGCCTTAGTGGTCTCATACCTCTCTTGCCTTGCCTGTTGCTGGAACATTTCCTTGAGATGCACAATCATCTCATAAGCCTCCATGTGTTCGAGATCTCTTTGGAGCTCTGGAACCATGGTGGCTAGCATTAAGCATCCCACATCGACAGAGTCTTCCTTATGCTTCGTGTAAGCATCTCTCTGAGCTCTAGGAGCATTGGCGGCTGGCTCCTCAGGAATGGGTTGATCTAGGACATGCGCCTTTCTTTCCTGCTTGAGAACAATTCTCAAGTTCCTAAACCAGTCAAGAAAGTTTGTCCCATTGAGTTTGTCCTTCTCAAGGACAGATCGCAGCGATAATGTAGCAGTATTACTAGTCGTCATGATTCTACAATTAAAATATGCAATGTAATTAGTAATCTCCCACTAAATAAACAACCCTCAATGCAATAGTTAGTGGGCTAAGATCCATATTTGGCTCAAACTTAAGTCCGCTTTGGCAGGACGCTTAAATTAAGTTATTTAGGTAGGTAACACCTTTACCAATTACATCAAATGTAACTCTTAGATATTCATGGGATCCTATCATCATATGATCTGGCATGTTCTAATCCCATCTAATGCCTTGAGATCCAAAACCGTTTTGTTAATCTCAATTAAGTCAAACAATAATGAACCTATGAGAGTAGCACCATTACTCTTTGCTTATCTCCCCAAGATAACTCAAAAGCACCCACTTTGGTGGAGTCCACAATTGAGCGATCAAGGTTTTGACAAGTGTTCATAAATTGATAGCATTATGACTTAAGATTTCTTTTAGAGGGCCTAATTTAACTATCTGGTTTATAAAACGCATGTTTCTCAGTTCGTATCTCATACAAGTAATATGCATACGCTGATATAATCATAATATGCATAATCTAAACGTGATACAATATGGCTCACCTATCCTAAGTCCCCTCAAGCCAATGAGAGGAGCTCTCTAGTAAGAAAAGAGAAATTACATATAGAAACCTCTTTTAACATTCGAGGGGAGTGAGATGAGAGGAGAAGATACATTGAGAGTATATAGAGGAAGGCACGACACGCAGGCCGTATTTAAAAATTACAACACTTGCAATCTAGAGCCATATTGTTCACCATACCCAAACATTCAAGAATCAATATTCAGATCTAATCGAAGGGCAATTAATGTTTCAAATCTAAAACATTCACAAAGTAACATATGTTACGGTTATGTTGCGCTACGAACAGGTAGCTACGGCGATCCCGCTATGCGAATTCGGTTTTCACAAATAATCACAAATTTGAATTCGGTTTTCTTAGATCCCATCTATGCGAATTGATCAAATCAAAAAGTATCACCATCAATTTCAATTTCCTTTTAGATTCCTTTTATGTCATACACAACACGGATTCCATATATGTCACACATACAACGCTTATTATATGATCGGCTACTACTAACATATATCATATAAATCAACAATCAAGCCTAACTTAAACACAAAATGGCATGGCTCTGATACCACTGTAAGGAATTGGAAGACACGCAGCGGAAATTAATTTAAAAATTTTTCCATTCCTTGCTAGGATCTACCGTATGTGTTTAAGTCAAGTGGGAAGAAGTATTACCCTTAGTGTGCCTCAGCGACTTCCACAGCTTTCGGTCACGACGTTCACAGCTTCTCTCTGCGGCTCGTGCTCCCTTTCTAATCACAAGAAGTTGACGACTCAGGTCAGCTTCCTCTACTGGTATCCACACGAACAGCTTTTCAACCACGAACGACGTGCTAGCGTCTCTTGTCCCTCCAGGGCTTTCTCAAGAGTTCGTCCTCTCCGTCTCTATTTCGTCAGTTTCTTATCTGTAAACCTTTTGCAGAGTCCCCTTCGGCCTTTCTATGTTCTATGTGTGTTTCTCTTCAAAAACGTAGCTCCTAATATTAGATATATAGGATGCTCTGCGTTTTCCCTAACCGAAAAGGATTTTAGCAGTTAATCTTATATTAATTCCGAAAATAATACAATATCATATATTGTATAATTTTATAAGAAACTAATTAAATAAATAATATTAAATCCGTCCCACAGATTTAATTACCTATTTATTTAACTTTAAATAAAGATGAGACTGAACTATATTTGATTTATTCTCATAAAACAAATTTGAGATATCCTATCAATTTGAATTTTAAATTCAAACATGATAGGGATTTAATTTATCCTTAAAATTAAATCTTATAAATATCTCTTATATGAGATATCCTATCAATTTGAATTTCGAATTCAAACGTGATAGAGATTTAATTTATCCTTATAAATTAAATCTTATAAATATCTCTTATATGAGATATCCTATCAATTTGAATTTCGAATTCAAACGTGATAGAGATTTAATTTATCCTTATAAATTAAATCTTATAAATATCTCTTATATGAGATATCCTATCAATTTGAATTTCGAATTCAAACGTGATAGAGATTTAATTTATCCTTATAAATTAAATCTCATTTATCTCATATATATATAATATATATATACAAATTTATATATATACGAATATAAATATAAATAAATATATATACATTCACCTGGATCATTCATTGAATCTAGACATGTCTTAGATTCAATGAATCTGGACATCATAGCTCGTGTTGGGCTATTTTGTGTGCGACCCTGTAGGCCCATATGAAGTTGGCAGTGGGCCATTTGCTATACTAGCCCACAAGTCGCAAGCGGTATCTAGCAAGACATAACGACTACCCAAATCATATGAGGATCGATAAACGATGTAACCTTTTATACAACCATATCATGTCCCTTCTGTCACACGATATTTTGGTCATGGATGAGGCATGGATAATGTCATCCTCCTATTCCCGACCGTTACTTTCTCGATCCCTGAGTAGTCTAACTATAGAAATGGAACTACCTTTCCATTACAGTATGGCCATACATTTCTCAGACTCACTCATCGAGTGGCCCAGTAATATCTCTTCATGAATGTGAGGGACAAATTCCATCTTGACCATTCACATTCCTCCGCATGAAAAACCACTAAGCCCGAACATAGTCTTTATGATCACTCGGTCAAAAGTGACTTTTGACTAGGTCAAAGCTGAGCGTTTTGTCATGTAGGAATCCATGATGATCTCAGATCAAAGGGCATGTTGACATGGTTTGTATATGAGAGAAGCTTATGACGTTACCCATGCAGTTCTCTCATAGCGGGTCGGTCCAACACCCTGTACTCTTACATGTGCTTATGACTTTGATTTATATCTCTATACATCTTCAAAGTCATACTGGTCT
Organism: Leucaena leucocephala; assembly: GCA_037074615.1. Classification (NCBI taxonomy): domain Eukaryota; kingdom Viridiplantae; phylum Streptophyta; class Magnoliopsida; order Fabales; family Fabaceae; genus Leucaena; species Leucaena leucocephala. Next base: position 15,689,560 of record CM073515.1, on the reverse strand, counting down.
TATTTCATCTGTGCTCCCACATAGATGATCGACCAGGGACATTTAGGATAATATCATGAATTATCCAAGGATGGTCATCATAGTAAACATGCAAATAATATGATAACTCAATTAATAAATTCATAAATCAATAATGTTCATAAGACAATGATTGGCCCCTAGGGCACGATTTCCAACAGTTGGCTCCTCAGGAATAGGTTGATCTAGGACATGTGCCTTTCTTTCCTGCTTGAGAACAATTCTCAAGTTCCTAAACCAGTCAAGAAAGTTTGTCCCATTGAGTTTGTCCTTCTCAAGGATAGATCGCAGTAAAAATGTAGCAGTATTACTAGTCGTCATGGTTCTACAATTAAAATATGCAATTGAATTAGCAAACTCCCACTAAATAAATAACCCTCAATGCAATAGTTAGTGGGCTAAGATCCATATTTGCCTCAAACTTAAGTCTGCTTTGGCAGGATGCTTAAATTAAGTTATTTTAGATAGGTAACACCTTTGCCAATTACATCAAATGTAACTCTTAGATGTTCATCGGATCCTATCATCATATGATCTGTCATGTTTTTAATCCCATCTAATGCGTTGAGACCCAAAACCGTTTTGTTAATCTCAATTAAGTCAAACAATAATAAACATGTGAGAGTAGCACCATTACTCTTGGTTATCTCCTTATGATAACTCAAATACACCCACTTTGGCGGAGTCCACAATTGAGCGATCTAGGTTTTAATAAGTGTTCATAAATTGACAGCATTATGACTTAAGATTTCATTTAGAGGGGCTTAATTTAACTATCTTGTTTATAAGAATGCATGTTTCTCAGTTTGTATCTCATACAAGTAATATGCATGTGCTAATATAATCATAAGATGCATAATTTAAACGTGATATAATATGGCTCACCTATCCTAACTCCACTCAAGCTAATGAGAGCAGCTCTCTAGTAAGAAAAGGGAAATTAAATATAGAAATCTCTTTTAACATTCGAGGGGAGTTAGATGAGAAGGTACATTAAGAGTATATAGAGGAAGGTACGACACGTAGGCCGTATTTAAAAAATTACAACACTTGCAATCTAGAGCCATATTGTTCACCATACCCAAACATTCAAGAATCAATATTCATATTTAATTGAAGGGCAATTAATGTTTCAAAACTAAAACATTCACAAAACAGTATATGTTACGGTTATGTTGCGCTACAAATAGGTAGCCACGGCGGTCCCGCTAGCCGGTTAGCGGGCGGGGCCTAGGGCAACGGCTTGAGAATTTTGTTTTTTGTTTCATAAATAATCACGAATCTGAATTCATTTTTTCTTAGACCCCATCAATATTAATTGATCAAACCAAAACGCATGCACCACCGATTTCAATTCCCTTTCAGATTCCTTATATGTCATACATAAAACGGATTCCTTATAAGTCACATATAAAACGCATGTTATCATATGATCGGCTACAACTAACACATATCACATGAATCAACAATCAAGCCTAACTTAAACACAAAACGACATGTCTCTGATACCACTGTAAGGAATTGGAAGACACGCAGTAGAAATTAACTTAAAAATTTTTCCATTCCCTACCAGCATCTACCGTTTGTGTTTAAGTCAAGTGGAAAGAAGTATTACCCTCAGTATTCAGTCGTGACTTTCTCAGCTTCTGGTTGCGACCTCCAAAGCTTCTCTCCGTGGCTCGTGATCTCTTTTCAATCGCAAGAAGTCAACGACTCAGGTCAGCTTCCTCTACTGGAATCCACATGAACAGCGTTCCAACCACGAAAGACGAGCTAGCGCCTCCTGTCCCTCCAGGGCTTACTCAAGAATTCGTCCTCTCTGTCTCTATTTCGGTAGCTCTTAAATATCAGATATATAGGATGCTATGCTTGTTATCACATACATGGATTTTTGGAATTAATCTTATATTAATTTTAAAATTAATAAAATATTATATATTATATAATTTGATAAGAAACTAATTAAATAAATAGTGTTTGTATTAAATCCGTCCCACAAATTTAATTCACCCATTTATTTAATTTAAAATAAATATAAGACGGAATTACATTTGATTTATTCTTATAAATCAAATTTGAGATATCATATCAATTTAAATTTCAAATTCAAACGTGATAGAGATTTAATTTATCCTTATAAATTAAATCTTGTAAATATCTCTTATATATAATATATATATATGAATTTATATATATACGAATATAAATATAAATAAATATATACATCCACCTCGGATCATTCATTGAATCTGGACATATCTTAGATTCAATGAATTTGGACATCATAGCTCGTGTTGGGCTATTTTGTGTGCAACTCTGTAGGCCCACATGAAGTTAGCAATGGGCCATTTACTATACTGACTCACAAGTCATAAGCTGTCTCTAGCAAGACATCATGACTACCCAAATCATATGAGGATCCTTGAACGATGTAACCTTTTATACAACCATATCATGTCCCTTTTGTCACACGATATTTTGGTCATGGATGAGGCATGGAGAATGTCATCCTCCTATTCCTGACCGTTACTTTCTCGATCCCTGAGTAGTCTGACTATAGAAATGGAACTACCTTTCCATTATAGTATGGCCATACATTTATCAGACTCACTTATCGAGGGGCCCAGTAATATCTCTCTACGAATATGAGGGACAAATTCTATCTTGACCATTCACATTCCTCCGCACGGAAAACCACTAAGCCCGAACATAATCTTTATGATCACTCGGTCAAAAGTGACTTTTGACTAGGTCAAAGCTGACCGTTTGTCATGTAGGAATCCATGATGATCTCAGGTCAAATGGCATAGTGACATGGTTTGTATATGAGAGAAGCTTATGACTTAACCCATGCAGCTCTCTTATAGCGGGTCGGTCTAATACCTTGTACTCTTACATGTGCCTATGACTTTGATTTATAGCTCTATACATCTTCAAAGTCATACTGGTCTTATTTCATGTCTGCTCCCACATAGATGACCGACCAGGGACATTTAGGATAAGATTATGAGTTATCCAAGGATGGTCATCACAGTAAACATGCAAATAATATGATAACACAATTAATAAATTCATAAATCAACAATGTTCATAAGGCAATGATTAGGCCTTATGGCACAATTTCCAACAGTACCAGGGTAAGAGCATGTAGCACGAGTGCTTTAGATTTTAATTAGCACTTCTTAGATAAGTGTGTTCAGGCTAGAATAGCCCATTGAGTGATGAAAAATAGTACAAATGCCACACATATTTAGCATAGATTCACAATGTTATGTAAGAAGCTATGAAAAGTTAGAAAAAGATATGAAAAACAAGAGTGTGTAACCCTTATGTTAAATCCAAAGAGAGGATCTAAAAGGAAAATTTTAGATTATGACTTTGTTTTAGGAAAAATAAAGGTAAAAGAGCAATATTCTCCTGAGAGATTTGCAAAGTTATAAATTAAAGAGAGTGTTAAACTTATACTATCTCAAGATACGCAAAGATATACAATGAGAAACCTATAATGAGACACCATGAGATAAAAAGTATAATGAAAGACAGAAACTCAAGAATTTCATTAAATTTCTAGAGGGTTATCTATGAAAAAATTGAACATTATTCACAAGATCAGTCCTGAGTCATCCATAAATAGATGAATGAATGGCAGATGACAAAAACAAAATATATAAATAAAGCAAACTTCAAATTTATCACATCCTAATTTTTCCTTATCTGTATAGAACTGATAGAGGAAAGAGGTTTGAAAATGACTGTGATGATGAATAGAGAGAAAAAATAATGATTAGACAAAGGTATAAGGAAGATTGACTAAAATGAAAACTCTAAAAGTTCTATGGTGTAAAATGTAAAGTAGACACAAGCTTTGGGCCATTAAGTGTAATTATAAAAAGTTGAGGGCCTAAAGTGTAATTTTCAAAAATTCTGAGGTAAAATGGTAATTATGAGAAAGTTGAGTCGAAAAAAGCCCAAAATTGCCCAGAATCAGATCAGTCCTAAATTTTTCCAGTAAATAGAGAAAATTATTCTGATCAGTTTAAAGCAACATAGAATTTTGATTTAAGGCCCTGATAAATTGATATAAATTTATGAAGAAAGGAAAATTAGTACAGTATCATCTAAACCTCAGAATTAGATGAAATTTATCAGTAAATTCTTATTATTAATATGAGAATTTATGAAACTGATACAACTCAAAAAGGAGTTATGTGGAATTTATAGTGAATTAAAACACCCGATAAATACTTTTCAGTAAATTCTTATAATTAATATGATAATTAATATTTTGGAAATTTACCAAGGGATCACTAATTAAGTTTAGACCCTGTCCAAGAATGTCAATGGTAGGAAGAATCTGGATACTAAATTTAACAGAAAGTATATTATAGAATTTTAGAAAAATTAGATTTAGAAAACATTCTGATTTTTGGGAAATCGCACTAAGCTAGTACTAGATTAGATTGAATTTTTTCTAGTTACTTCCTCCCTTTGCAATTTTGCCACATGTGCTATGAGGTATCCCTTGATGATGTCATCCTTTGGATTTTAGGGCAAGCTAATCTAAGAACAAATATGAGCCATTAGATCAAATAGTGCACAAAGTGATCTTGTCCTTTAATTTTCCATGAGATTTTTCTATAAATAGCCTCTCATTTCTACCCAAAAACTGTAGCATAAAGACCCTTTGGGAGGTGCTACCCAAAAAACAAGTCAAGCCAAGATAAAGAAGAATCCAATGTCCAAAGTTCAAACTAGCTAGGGATTAAGGTAAGCAATCTATGCTAGTTTGTTTTTTCTTTAATTTGAGGGCTTGAACTTAGGGTTTCTATGAAAGAAAATTTAGTTTTACCTAGGGTGTATATGCTGTCCAATACCCTAGATGAAAGGATAAAGAAGAAATTAAAGGTAGAGCTATGTGATTAATGCTTAAACAAGCTAGTTAGATGATTGGTTATTGAATCAAGTTGATATTCTTGACTTTTCCATTAAAGAGACCTTTCAGTCTGTAGTATTCATGATTGAAGTAGATGGAATTTCAATGATTTAATGCTTCCATTGAATTTATATTGTGATTTTGTGTAGGATTGGATAGGTTTTGAATCTTAGAAGAATTGGAATTCAAAGATCAATTTTTGGAAGTCCTCTCTATTACTGTTCACTCGTATGAACAGTGATTATTAATAGTGATTGAAATTTCATAATTTTGATGCTTCTAATGGTTTTAAGAAATGAAAAATTGTGTGGGATAAAGTAGATAAAGAAGTATTAGATGCATTAGAATCAAAATGAAAATTTTTTATAGAAAAAGGGGAGTCATACAATTCTGCCAAGAATGGTACATATGAGCTAGAATTCCATGATTCTAAGCTCATAAATGGATTCAAATTGTGAAATTGTGTAGGGTAAAGTCAAGACATCAATTGATTTGAAGGCCAAGTCAATTAATAAACATTAAGGAAAGTTAATGTAGTTATGTGAGCTCAATATTCAAGAGATGTTAGATTGTAATAAATGGATGATAATGTGATGCTAGGATTTGATTGTGGACTCAAAAGAGGCATTAACACATCAAGGATAAGTAAGAAGCAAAAGGCTTCATGGTTGGAAAGTTAAGGAGCAGGTACAAGAGTAAGGAAGAAAGTTTATGTTTAAGGTAGTGAACTTACCCATTCTAGTATGCTTGATGTATATGCTTATGTGTTGATATGTTTTTGATATGTGATGATGATGTATGAGATGTATCAATGATATATGCTCTGCCCTTTATGATTTTATGGTCATGCATGATGTAACATCCTTACTTTTATATGTCTTAGGGACCATTCAGTAGCATTTAGAATCACTTACAAGACCTTGGAAGTCCATTAGCCAAATCTGGAATTTTACTCTTTCTCGGGTTACTGTTCATATGGTATTCTAGATGCAACCAAGTTCAAAAAATAATAATTAATTCTAGAAAATTCTAAATGAAGTGGTTAAAAAAGATACATGAAGATAACATCTTTAAATTTAATGAAAAAATAATTTCTAGACCAAATGATTAGCCAATTGATACAGTTTATTCGTTGAAGTTTACTGTTTATTTGGTCAAAAACTCTAGAAATAGTTTCTGGTCCCTTATTTTGGAAATTCATTTCTCTTGATATATACATCCAAATGAAACATTCTACCTATGCACTTAAATCTCTTGATGTGTACTACATGCTCATAAAATTTCTTGAAATAATTCCTCATTTGCTAGGTCAGACTGAAGCCACAACAAAACTGCTTCAGGACTAGTTTTTTACCATTTCAGTTTCCTTTCTTTCACTTTCCATAATTGTTCCAGCATACATAAATCATCTCTTTTGCTTTTTCTGAATTTATATACATCATGGGGTTATACAATAATTGTTTCATACAATCTCATCACATAAATAGATACTTTACATGGCTTTGACATACATGGAAAGTGCATAGCATATGCTAACATCTTAAATACTTCACTTTTTTTCTTCCATGCTTTAACTCTTCTCCATGCATACATTATCCATCATGCTTGACCTAAATTGGTTGGTTATGGGAGAGTGAGATTCTAGGGAATCTCAGTAGCAAACATTACCACTTAAATATGTAAGATGGATGCTAATGCATGATATGTAATTTCATTAACTTTCTTTGATTAGTGACATGCCATCATGCTATATACTTTTACATAAAGTGCATGGCCATGGAAACATGTTATTCACAATACATTCAACATCATTTATCATGTCACAACATCATTAAAATAACATATACATGTCAACACATAAGCATACCACATCAAGCACATAAACAGGTAAGTTCACTACCTTGCACTTAAGCTTTTCTCTTGACCTTTAGCCCTTGCTCCCTAGCTTTCCAACCATGAAGCCTTTATGTCCATCACTTCCCAACATCTTCTTGGATGTTTCATGGTCCTAAACACATTCATATTCATCACATAACTCATTAGGACTCATGAACTCTAACCATGTTCAAGACTAACTTTGTTACACTCTTTATTGTCATAACTTTCTCTAATTTTCACTAATCCACTTGGCTCTTGAACCAATTGATGTCTTGACTTTACCATACACAATTTCATCTTTTGAATCCATTTATGAGCTTAGAATCATGAAATTCTAGCTCCTTCATGTCCTGCTATACAGAACTGAACATAAGCATACAATTCTTTCAAAAATTCTCATTTTGATTCTAATGCTTCCCATACTTGTTTCTCCACTTTACCCCACACAACTTTTCATTCTAAAACCATTGGAACCATAAAAATCATGAAATTCTAATCACTGTTCATGCAAGTGAACAGTAATCGTAAGGAATCTCAAAGACTACAACCTTGAGATTTTAATGTTTCCAAGGTTCAAAACCTTTCCAATACTACACAAAATCATCATACAAACTCAATCGTGCAGAACGAATAGGGCACATCATGGAAAAGTCAAGAATATCAATTTGATTCAACAACCAACCACTTAACTAGCTTGTCAATCATATGGTTCTGACTTTAATTTCTTCTTTTCCCTTTCCTCTAAGGTCTTTGGGCAGCACCACCCCTTAGAGAAAACTCAACTTTCTCCCATCAAAACCCTAAGTTCAAGCTCCCAAATCAAAAGAAAATAAGTTAGGAGAGATTGCTTACCTTTAATCTCTAGCTTGCTTGAACTTTAGAACCTTGAATCTTCTTTGTCTTGGCTTGAGTTTTCATTTTGCAAGAGTTTCCCCAAGGGTCCATGAGCTTACGGTTTGGCTGCAGAATGGAGGGGTATTTATAGCCAAAATCCAAGAAAAATCAATGGCCAAGATTGATTTGGTTACTATTTGATCTAAAGTCTCACATTTAATCCTGGATTTTACTTTTTCATAAAAGAATAATTATGACATCATGTGGGACAGCTCAAGGGACACCTCAAGGGGTTATGTGGCGTGCTCACCATGCCAAGAAGCTTCTGGAAAAATTCTAGTCTAATACGGTACCGATCGGAGCAGTTTCACAATAACCGGACTATTTTTTGTTCTAAATTTTTTTATAATATACCAGGATATGTATCCTCGACTGAAAATCAATGTCTAGGCTTCTCATACCCTTGACATGGTTATACTGAGTATTTATTTGCCATCCGTTCCTTCAAAAATGACCAAAATACCCTTGGTGTCATTTCTTACACTATATTAACCCTAAGGGCATAATCATCATTTTACCCCTCTTTATACTGCCTCAGGGTGTATATGGGATCAACTAATCATATTTATACCATGTGCCATGTTTTTAGCCTGTCCAAGGTGACCAAAATGCCCTTTATCCATCGCTGGTACAATCTGGGCATCCAGGGGCATTTTCATAATTTCGCACTTTTTCTGGACACTAGCCCCTTCTACAGATGGACTGGTACGCTGGGTTTTGGGCCCTTCTTGGCGTCATCATGGACCTATATGTGAGGTCATCTAGTCTCATTTCATCTAGGCTCACATACCGATAAGTTCCATTATCGGATCACGGGTGTTATCAAGCTCCCATCAAAATTCATTAATATGTAAATAACTTTTTATACAGAACTTCTTCCAGAGTTCTGTCAGATTCATAACATCTGACACTGTAGGGCACACTTTCCTATAATTCCCCCACATATATTTGATGTCTATAGAATCTGATAAAAATTCAGATAACTTTTAGACTATCAGATAATTTTCTACTGTCTGCAGCCCTAATAAAATTTATGTATCATGCCAGATTACCCAGCATGACTTCCTCTATTTACTGATGGAATATGGGACTGAAATACTTACAGGTAGTTCCAAGCCTTTTCTAGCTGAACTTTTCCATAATTACATTTATGTCCCTGACTTTTTGCTTAATTACATTTAGGTCCCTAAACTTTTAAAAATTACCACTTTTGGCCCAATATTTATTTCTACTTTAACTTTTGGCCTTTAACCTTTCCAATTTGCGTTTAGGTCCTTCTCTTTCTTTAAGACTTATCTAACCTTTGTTATCTCGTATGATCTTCATCATAATCCTTTCTAAACCTCTTTTCACTATCAGTACTATACAGATAGGGAAAATTTAGGATATGACATTTCTACCCCCTTAAAATAAATTTCGTCCTCGAAATTTACTCGACATCTCAGTCAATGATTGGGGTATCTATCTCTTAAAATAAACATCTTAGCGGAGTACTTTTCATATCCACAATTCTTCATATCTTCATTATGACTATTCTTCTGCTCTAAATCAACTCAATCAGAGTTGAATTTCAGTTCATTCTATTACTTACTTACTCCCTATACATCTATTTGCATATAGACTTCTCACCATACTAGACTTGTGAGTAGTGTCCATTTCTTTCATATCAAACTCCCTCGAATATTACTATATTCTGGAGTTTCTATTTGAAAGGAATTGGAAGACACACAGCGAAAATTAATTAAAAATTTTTTCTATTCCTTGCCAGGATCTACCGTATGTGTTTAAGTCAAGTAGGAAGAAGCATTACCCTTAGTGTTCCTCAGCTACTTCCACAGCTTCTGGTCACGACGTTCACAGCTTCTCTCTGCGGCTCGTGTTCCCTTTCTGATCTCAAGAAGTCGACGACTCAGGTCGGCTTCCTCTACTGGTATCCACACGAACAGCATTCCAACCACGAACGATGTGCTAGCGTCTCTTGTCCCTCCAGGGCTTTCTCAAGAATTCGTCATCTTCGTCTCTATTTCAGTAGTTTCTTATCTGAAAACCTTTTGTAGATTCCCCTTTGGCCTTTCTGTGTTCTATGTGTATATCTAAAACGCAGCTCCTAAAATAAGATATATAAGATGCTATGCGTTTTTTCCTCTCTACTGAATTGGATTTTGGAGTTAATCTTATATTAATTTTGAAATTAATACAATATCATATCTTGTATAATTTTATAAGAAACTAATTAAATAAATAATATTAAATCCGTCCCACATATTTAATTACCTATTTATTTAACTTTAAATAAAGATGAGACTGAACTATATTTGATTTATTCTCATAAATCAAATTTGAGATATCATATCAATTTGAATTTCAAATTCAAACGTGATAGGGATTTAATTTATCCTTATAAATTAAATCTTATAAATATCTCTTATATGAGATATCCTATCAATTTGAATTTCAAATTCAAACGTGATAGGAATTTAATTTATCCTTATAAATTAAATCTTATAAATATCTCTTATACGAGATATCCTATAATTTGAATTTTAAATTCAAACGTGATAGAGATTTAATTTATCCTTATAAATTAAATCTCATATATCTCTTATATATATATATATACATACGAATTTATATATATATGAATATAAATACAAATAAATATATACATCCACCTTGGACCATTCATTGAATCTGGACATGTCTTAGATTCAATGAATCTGGACATCATAGCTCGTGTTGGGCTATTTTGTGTGCGACCCTATAGGCCAATATGAAGTTGGCAGTGGGCCATTTGCTATACTGGCCCATAAGTCGCAAGTGGTCTCTAGCAAGACATAACGACTACCCAAATCATATGAGGATCGTTAAACGATGTAACCTTTTATACAACCATACCATGTCCCTTCTGCCACGTGATATTTTGGTCATGGTTGAGGCATGGATAATGTCATCCTCCTATTCCTGACCGTTACTTTCTCGATCCCTGAGTAGTCTGACTATAGAACTAGAACTACCTTTCCATTACAGTATGGCCATATATTTCTCAGACTCACTAATCAAGGGGCCCAGTAATATCTCTCTACGAATGTGAGGGACAAATTCCATCTTGACCATTCACATTCCTCCGCACAAAAAACCACTGAGCCCGAACATAGTGTTTATGATCACTCGGTCAAAAGTGACTTTTGACTAGGTCAAAGCTGAGCGTTTGTCATGTAGGAATCCATGATGATCTCAGGTCAAATGGCATAGTGACATGGTTTGTATATGAGAGAAGCTTATGACGTTATCCATGCAGTTCTCTCATAGTGGGTCAGTCCAACACCTTGTACTCTTACATGTGCCTATGACTTTGATTTATATCTCTATACATCTTCAAAGTCATATTGATCTTATTTCATCTATGCTCCCGCATAGATGACCGACTAGGGACATTTAGGATAAGATCATGAATTATCCAAGGATGGTCATCACAGTAAACATGCAAATAATATGATAACACAATTAATAAATTCATAAATCAATAATGTTCATAAGACAATGATTGGCCCCTAGGGCATAATTTCCAACACTATTAACAACTCATCATACTTTTTAGTGCAATCACTTCTTTCTCATCTGAGTATCTTGCAGAATTCTCTGAATATCCGCACACTTTAACTCTCATTCTCATATCATCATACATCTTATCATCTTTAAAAACTTATCATAATACAGAAAGAGGACTTATATCATTATTGTTTCTTTCATTGCTCTACTGCTAAACAGGAGCACATAGGAGCATATACTTTAACATGCATAATGCCTGGCCAACAAATTGTAGGACTGAATACCTACCCATGAATACAAAGCTCTAACATCGGAGCTCAAGCATTCCTTCTCTTAATATGCACAGCTCTAACACTCGGAGCTTGCACAGCTCTAACACTCAAAGCTTGCGCTGCTCTAACATTCAGAGCTTTAGCATATTCTGTAAACATCACATAATGTAACGTAACATAAGGCCTGGCATTCTATGCAAGGAGTGGAAGCTCTCAAAGCTCTCATTTGCTCGTTCACATGTAGCTCATCATTCAAATATCTTATCTTTTTCCGAACGGAAGCCCCTCTATCTGTTTACAAAGCTAGTTATACAGCCGCTTCTCAAGGTATATCTTCTCATTTCATATCTTTCATGACATAAAATGGCATATCTGGCCAAATCTGGCTATATCATAGTTCATCTTTCAAATCTATTTCATTTGGACTTGACATAAGAGTTCTAGTCTCTTACTGTTCATAACCCTTTCTAGCTTTTCATAGATCTTTCTATCATTTTGCATAGCTTTGTGCATATATGCCAATTTCTTGTGTTATTCACATTTTTTTCATCACTTCCCAGGGGGTCACCCATCATTGGACTACCCTTACCTGAGCACGCTTAACTAAAATGTGCAGATAAAAATCTAAAACACTGGTGCTCATTGGCTCTGACCCTAGTACTTTACCATCTTAGACCTATCTTATACTATCTCTCTTGGGTTTATCTGACCTTCTAATCTCTTTGTCCTCATCTGGAGGATTTACTTACCTTTATTTTTAGTCTTTGTAATCTCATCGTAAGGATCTCTTTATTCTCATTTGACCCTTTCTCATATCTTATAAGACATTCTCATAAATTCTTGGAACTCAGGATTAATAACATTAACTTTGATCATTGAGTTCCTGTTATGTGTAAGAAGATTATGAGTTCAGTCCCTAATAGTAATAAGGCTATCTGAAACTAGCATCATAGGTACTCTCTCTATTATGAGTTAACTAACTTGTGAAGCTTCTATACCTTAACTTTTCCTTGGTATTTATTCTTCCAAAGAAATACTGTACTTATATCTCATTACTTTCTTACTCTAGGATTGGTCTACTGTGACCCTCAGGATCTACTGCGACCAACCGTAAGCCTTTCAGGATCTAACTGCGACCCTGTGAGCCATACTAGGATCTAACTACAATCCTCTGGAATCTACTGGATTTCGTTGTACTGTATTCTCATCTCTGGAAGACCTAAACCAACGGACAAAGTTACAAGGTTAGTCACTTCCACATAGTTGTTAACTCCACAGATAATTCCCCAAAAATGATCACATAAGCCAATATTATCTATTAGGACTTGACTCATTTCCTCTATCACTCAGGAACTTCATATACCATTCTCATCTTTATAACTTTATTATATTTAACATTGCAGGGAGCTACACAAGCTCTACCATGCATATATTTGTCATCATCTATTTATCTCATAAGAGGGACTTTACTCTATTGCAAGAGCAATCTAGCTCTATTGTAAAAACATTAACTTATATTACTTAAAAACTGCTCTTTCTTAGAGCCATATCATCTTTCATAACTGCGTGTCATTTCCTTTCATCTATCTTATCCCTACTAAAGGGAAATGTCCTGAGTATCATAATCATTTATCTGTAGACTCACTACTAATTTTCATCTTTAATCTCATTCTCTATCCCATTGACTATCATAGTCCGATCAAAAATTCTCTTTCTATCTTCTGAGAATCAAGTAGCTAACTTTCTAGTTTAGCACTTTGTTATTGCTTCATTCTTGCTAAGTTGAATTATTTAATTACATGTCATAGGGCATGGGAGTAACATAACTTTCTCATCTGCTATACTCTACCCAGTACGTACTGCATAAGGGGAGTATTCATTTATCATAGCATACTCAACATGCATAATATGCAAGTAGATGCAATCAATTAAGCATTCTCTAGTATGTATGTCATCATATGATAACTGCAATGAGATGCAATTCCTTATTATAACTTATGGCAACATAAACCATGCATCATTACATAGTTTGCTCAACCATCCCTCATACTCACATTACCATTAAGCAATTAACTAGGTAGACTTTAAAACATTTTGTCCCTTTTATCACCTTAACTGCTAGGTCTTGATCATCTATTCAGGTACCTGAGTCATTTACTTGTTTCACTTAGGCTGTCACATTACCCTCTTATTAGGGTATAGACTCAACCCTTCTTTACTCTTTCTTATATAGGGAATAGGGGAGTCACCTTACCTTTAAATCTGTGGCTACCTTACTTTCTTTAAACCTCATAAACTTCTTTCTCTTAGCTTACATATATCTTTTTCTACTAACCCTCAAACAATTTCTGAGGCAATTTATCTTTAGCTTATATATCCAATATCCTATTTATTTATTTAGGAATCGGAGATAGCTTATCATATCAGGCTATCTTATCATAACATTTTTCATCGCCTGTAAGACTTTTATGTCTCTAACCTGAAGGATTTCTGTGTCCCTGGCCTCACTGTAATCTATCTGTAATCCATAACTGAGTCAGCTATCTTCTTTCAGCTAAGAGAGGAAAGGTTTGGCTCCTATCTTTACGCCATTCGAACTTTTAAGTTTTCCCTAATCCTCCTGGATTACTAACAGGCAAGAAAGTATCTCTTATTAAGCCTCAAGGTTCATATGAATAAACTCGATTAAGTATCCATCAAAAAAGTTCTCTTCCCTTAACTCTATCCCTTAACTTTATGCTCACCTTTCTCTAATTGAGAGAAATGCTTCTTTTAAACTTTTTGAGAAAAACTTCTCAAGTGAGCGGATAATTCTCCATCTCATATGGAGTAACTTTTGTGCCTCTCTGTATCTCTTAACTCTTTCTGTCTATCAATCTCAGTTTACTCTGGACTAAACTGTGATTCTTTTCTGGTCTGCCTTTAGATCCTGACCAATTCAGGTCACTTGGATCTCATTCATCACTTAGCATTACTATTTATGTTCTCTAGGGCAAAGCATTAGGTTACTATCTCTTCGTCATAGAATCCCTTTGCTTTGGGAACATTAGCTTTCTATCTATTAACCATCATGTCTTTATCCTCAAGTCATGTATTAGACTATTCTTAGGAAAGTCTCATTCCAACTTCTCATTATTCTTTTCCATAAAGACTAGCTACAATAAGTTTTTTGTACTGTAGATCAACTCCTGATGATCATATGGAGGATCTACTATTAAACCTCTTATTAAACTGATCTTCTGTATCTTAGTACTTCGTACTGTTTAACTTGCCTATACTCTATGCTAAATCTCTAACTGATAGACTTTAGTGAGGTTGGCATCTTTAGTCTCATGATACTTGACTTACTATCATCTCATACCAATCCTCTAAAGTATATTAGGTTAATGCCCTCTACTGGATGTCTGTTTATCATTCCTGCTACGGCATTGAGGAACTGCAGATAACTAACTGTTCTTAATCTATACTTTTGTCCATCCCTTGACCTAGACTAAGTAATTAACTCTCCACAGCTTTCTTCAGACCAATATGCTTAACACTATCTGTCTTTAATGAAGAAGGCTGGGGTTGACTAGGACTAGGAACATCCCACTGATCTTTCTCTATAAAGTCACATATTCTTGGACTTTGGGAATGGATAAGAACTATCATTAACTCTGACTAGATATCTGAATTAGGAGACTGTTGTATCTTAATTATCTTAAATCTATCCTCAAACTTTGGTAGAGGAGGAATAATATATGGTCTACCCATAATCCAGTACCAGTACTCAGCTTCCTCAGCCGTAATCTTTCATCTCGTAAGAGGGATAAAGCTTATATCAGGGTTAGAGGGTATTCCAACAAACTTATACCGTACAGAGTCACTAGACTCAACATCAACTGGTGCATATTAGGCTTTAGGCTGAATCTCTACATGACATCCAGACTGTAGGCTTGAGTCTACAGAAATATCTATGGGATATTCCACTGTAGACTTTCCTGACTGGTCCCCCATACTCTCCTCTGAACCCTCTTCATTGTGTAAGGGATGCTCAGAGTTTAGATGTATATCATGTCCATATATTACTAATAGCCTGGGGTCTCCCTTATTAACTGAAGCTTTTGACTTAACTTTATGGAATCTCATGTCTATTCTTGCACTATTTGCTTAATTAAGCAATGCTAACTATCCCATAATATACCATAACTTAACCAAATACTTACTATTTAGAGTTAGGGTCTAGGAATAATCTCATATTAGTCCATAAATAATCTATTCAGAGCATTTCTTAAGCCAGAATCCTATGCTCTGATACCACAATGTAACATCCTTACTTTTATACATCTTAGGGACCATTCAGTAGCATTTAGAACCACTTACAAGACCTTGGAAGTCCATTAGCCAAATCTGCAATTTTACTCTTTCTCGGGTTACTGTTCATATGGTATTCCAGATTACACAATGAACTTCAAAAAATCATAATTAATTCTAGAAAATTCTAAATGAAGTGGTTCAAAAAGATACATGAAGATAACATCTTTAAATTTATTGGAAAAATAATTTCAGGACCAAATGATTATCCAATTGATATAGTTTATTCGTTGAATTTTACTGTTCATTTGGTCAAAAACTCTGGAAACAGTTTCTGGTCCCTTATTTTGGAAATTTATTTCTCTTGATATACACATCCAAATGAAATGTTCTACCTATGGACTTAAATCTCTGGATGTGTACTACATGCTCATAAAATTTCTTGAAAAAATTCCATCATTTACTAGGTCATACTGAAGCCACAACAAAACTGCTTAAGGACTAGTTTTTTACCATTTTAGTTTCCTTTCTTTCACTTTCCATAATTGTTCCAGCATACATAAATCATCTCTTTTGCTTTTTCTGAATTTATATACATCATGAGGTTATACAATAATTGTTTCATACAATCTCATCACATAAATAGATACTTTACATGGCTTTGACATACATGGAAAGTGCATAGCATATGCTAACATCTTAAATACTTCACTTTTCTTCTTCCATACTTTAACTCTTCTCCATGCATACATTATCCATCATGCTTGACCTAAATTGGTTGGTTATGGGAGAGTGAGATTCTAGGGAATCTCAGTAGCAAACATTACCACTTAAATATGCAAGATGGATGCTAATGCGTGATATGTAATTTCATTAACTTTCTTTGATTAGTGACATGCCATCATGCTATATACTTTTACATAAAGTGCATGGCCATGGAAACATGTTATTCACAATACATTCAACATCATTTATCATGTCACAACATCATTCAAATAACATATACATGTCAACACATAAGCATACCACATCAAGCACATAAACAGGTAAGTTCACTACCTTGCACTTAAGCTTTTCTCTTGACCTTTAGCCCTTGCTCCCTAGCTTTTCAACCATGAAGCCTTTATGTCCATCACTTCCCAACATCTTCTTGGATTTTTCATGGTCCTAAACACATTCATATTCATCACATAACTCATTAGGACTCATGAACTCTAACCATGTTCAAGACTAACTTTGTTACACTCTTTATTGTCATAACTTTCTCTAATTTTCACTAATCCACTTGGCTCTTGAACCAATTGATGTCTTGAATTTACCATACACAATTTCATCTTTTGAATCCATTTATGAGCTTAGAATCATGAAATTCCAGCTCCTTCATGTCCTGCGGTACATAACTGAACATAAGCATACAATTCTTTCAAAAATTCTCATTTTGATTCTAATGCTTCCCATACTTGTTTCTCCACTTTACCCCGCACAACTTTTCATTCTAAAACCATTAGAACCATAAAAATCATGAAATTCTAATCACTGTTCATGCGAGTGAACAGTAACCGTAAGGAATCTCAAAGACTACAACCTTGAGATTTTAATGTTTCCAAGGTTCAAAACCTTTCCAATACTACACAAAATCATCATACAAACTCAATGGTAGCATTAAATCATTAAAATTCAATTTCCTTCCCTCATGAACAGTGCAGAACGAATAGGGCACACCATGGCAAAGTCAGGAATATCAATTTGATTCAACAACCAACCACTTAACTAGCTTGTTCAATCATATGGTTCTCACTTTAATTTCTTCTTTTCCCTTTCCTCTAAGGTCTTTGGGCAGCACCACCCCTTAGAGAAAACTCAAATTTTCTCCCATTAAAAACCTAAGTTCAAGCTCCCAAATCAAAGGAAAATAAGTTAGGAGAGATTGCTTACCTTTAATCTCTACCTTGCTTGAACTTTAGAACCTTGAATCTTCTTTGTCTTGACTTGAGTTTTCATTTTTCAAGAGTTTCCCCAAGGGTCCATGAGCTTACGGTTTGGCTGCAGAATGGAGGGTTATTTATAGCCAAAATCCAAGAAAAATCAATGGCCAAGATTGATTTGGTTACTATTTGATCTAAAGGCTCACAGTTAATCCTGGATTTTACTTTTTCATAAAAGAATAATTATGACATCATGTGGGACAGCTCAAGGGACACCTCAAGGGGTTATGTGGCGTGCTCACCATGCCAAGAAGCTTCTGGAAAAATTCCAGTCTAATACAGTACCGATCGAAGCAGTTTCACAACAACCGGACTGTTTTTTGTTCCGAATTTTCTTATAATATACCAGGATACGTATCCTGTCCTAAAAATCAATGTCTAGGCTTCTCATACCCTTGACATGGTTGTACTGAGTATTTATTTGCCATCCATTCCTTCGAAAATGACTAAAATACCTTTGGTGTCCTTTCTTACACTATATTGACCCTAAGGGCATAATCGTCATTTTACCCCTCTTTATACTGCCTCAGGGTGTATATGGGATCAACTAATCATATTTATACCATGTGCCACATTTTTAGTCTGTCCAGGTGACCAAAATGCCCTTCATCTATCACTGGTACAATTTGGGCATCCAGGGGCATTTTCGTAATTTTAGACTTTTTCTAGACACTAGCCCCTTCTACTGATGGACTGGTACCCTGGGTTTTGGGCCCTTCTTGGCATCATCTTGGGCCTATATGTGAGGTCATCTAGTCTCATTTCATCTAGGCTCATATACCGATAAGTTCCATTATCGGATCACGGGTGTTATCAAACTCCCGTCAAAATTCATTAATATGTAAATAACCTTTTATACAGAACTTCTTATGGAGTTCTGTCAGATTCACAACATCTAACACTGTAGGGCACACTTTCCTATAATTCCCCCATAAATATCTGATGTCCATAGAATCTAATAAAAATTCAGATAACTTTTAGACTATCAGATAATTTTCTACAGTCTGGAGCCCTAATAAAATTTCTGTATCATGCTAGATTACTTAGCATGACTTCCTCTATTTACTGATGGAATATGGGACTGAAATACTTACAGGCAGTTCTAAGCCTTTTCTGGCTGAACTTTTCCATAATTACATTTATGTCCCTGACTTTTTGCTTAATTATATTTAGGTCCCTAAACTTTTGGAATTACCCCTTTTGGCCCAATATTTATTTCTACTTTAACTTTTGGCCTTTAATCTATTCCAATTTGCATTTAGGTCATTCTCTTTCTTTAAGACTTATCTAACCTTTATTATCTCGTATGATCTTCGTCATAATCCTTTCTAAGCCTCTTTCCACTATCAGTACTGTACATATAGGTAAAATTTAGGATATGACACATGATAGTGATAGGCATAGTGCATGATAGTATGCAAATAGAAGCTAAATAAAGATAAAGGAAACATGTCATGCACTTACATTCATCTTGTATGCATTAAATGGTATCATTTGCTATTGAGATTTCACCCAAAATCTCACCCTCCCATAACCAACTAATATAAGCCAATTATGATGGAAGATATATGCATGAAGGAGAGCTACAATATGGGAGAAAGAAAATAAAGTAATGGATGTCCTAGTAGACGCCATTAATTTCCATGTATGTATATTATGTAATATGCCATTATATGTATAGAAAATGTATGAAATAATTATGTCATAACCCCAAGATGTATATGGATGGATGAGAGGCAAAGTGAAGGTTTATGATGGTGGAACAACTGTTGAAAATGAATGAAAGGAAACTGAAATAGTAAAAATGTAAGTCCTAAAACAATTTCTTTGTAGCTTCTGTTTCACCTAGTAAATGAAGGAATTAGTGTATGAAATTATATGAGCAATTATTGCACATCTAGAGCTTTAAAGATGCGTATATCAAGAGAAATGAATTTCTAAAGTTACAAGATAGAATCTGAAATTTCCAGAATTTACCATTTGAAAAGTAAAAAGTAACGATTTAACTGTTGGGAAACTAAATGTCCAGATTTGTATTTTTCCCCTAAAGAGATATGAAAGTCCTTCAAGTAGAAATTTGAAGCAACTCTATACGATATTTCTAGGATTATTTATGAATTTTCAAATCTGGACTGTTAATCTAGAATTTACTAAATGAATAGTACCCAAAAAATAAGTTTTAAAATTTTAATTTTTAGGCCAAAGTAATGCTTCCGCTAGTTAAATACACTTCTGAATATGTACTCTATGGGGTAAAAAGTAGAATGTTGCATTTTAGAATCAGAGCAAAAGATTCTGTCATATGTACATAACAAAATTTTAGCACAGAACATAGGTTCTGGTACAAGATAAACTTGCTTTGATTAGGAATCAGAGTACATAACGGATTAGCTAAGGCCCAATTGAGATTGATGTTAGTGATTGGTTACTTGTTCATAGTCCAACTAAGATTATGGATTGGAGATGAATGCTCTTGGGAACTTAAACATTAAGGTCTAATAAGAGATGGCTTCTTGCCTAATAGTGAACCTTGAGGATAGGAGAAACATAAAAGTATGAATGGTATAGAGATGTGAGCCATACCCTTCCTCAGTTAACTATAAGAAAGCAGCTGACTTGGTTATAGATTATAGTGAGGCTAAGGGCACATAAGTCCTTTAGGCTAGGGACACAAAAGTCTTATAGGGGATGGGAGATCTTATAATAGAATGAAACTAAGTATGACTAGCAGTAGTAAATGGAAATATAGCCATAGATTAAGAGGCTCCCCTATTTAAGAAAGAGTAATGATTAAGAATCAGATAAAGTAGTATAGGGTTGAGTCTATACCCTGGTAAGAGGGTAACGTGGTAGCCTAGTTAGATAAATTGTTATATGAGGTTCCTAAATAAATTATCAGGATCTGTCAGATAATGTGACAGAAGAAATGGATGCTTTAAGGTCTACCTAGTTAATTGTTTAATTGTAAAGTGCATATAATGGATGGTTGAGCAAATTATGTGATAATATGGCTTATGTTACCATAAGTTAGGATGAATAGTTGCATCTCCTTACAATTGTCATATGATGACACGATGTTAGAGTATTCTATGATGAATGAATGAATAAATGATCCCCTTTTGTATTACATGTAGGGTAGAGTATATATGATGAGAAAGTTATGTTGCTCCCATACCATACGACATGTACTTAGATAATTTAATTTGGTAATGATAAAGCAATATAAAAAGTGGTAAATAAGATAGTTAATCCCTAATGTTTAGAATGAATATAGTCTAGTTAAGGTAAGAGAGCCTAGCATAATAGCTATCTCAGATTCCTGAATTGATAAATGTCATATCCTTATTTTCCCTCTCAGTTATACTTAACTGAAAGTAACTTGAATAAATTAAACACCTCTTTACTTTAGAAGCATGAACTTTTTAAAAAATGCTTATTGGGTACTGTTCATTTGGTAATCTAGAATACATACCTAACTATGAAAATCCATAATTAAATGTAGAAAAATCCAAATGGAGTAGTTCCAATCTCTAATGAAAGCTCTTCTATTGAAATTTTAATGAAAAATATAAAATTCAGGTTTCATTATTTGAATGAAATAAGTTTATTCGTTGAAAGATACTGTTCATTTCGTAAATATGGAAGTTCCAGTTTCTTTGTCTTATCTTGAAAAATTCATTTCTCCTTGGTTACTCATCCAAATGAAATGTATTACCTATGGATTTAAATCTCAAGATGTTCTCTTTAAGTTCTTAAAATTTTGTAGAAAAATTCATTCATTTACTAAGTGAAATTTGTGCTTCTATCTTATTGCCTCTGGATGCTCGTTTTATGCCATTCTAGATTTTATCTTCAACTTTGAAAAATTATAACAAATAAAAAACTTAACCAATTGAAGTGTTATTGGTGTCAAATTAAAGCTCTCTTAACTATGTCCATGCCAAGTTTCATTTCCAAACTTGTTCAATATGTTATCATAATTACCATTACAAGGTTACTGCCTCATAATACAAACACATTGTAATGTACTATGCATCCCACCATATCATCTGATAGTATCAAGTAGTTAACACAACTTATTATATGAGTCCAAACATCCTGATTTACCCTTTTTCCTTGGGAGATTCCAGTGCCTATAACATGGTTATGCATATAGAAAGAATGAAATTTCATGAAAATCCCAATAACAAGTCATACAAACTATAATATCATGCATGATTGATTAATTGCCTAACATGTTATCATGAGATGAGAGCTACTTCATAATCATACATAAGCAAACTCTAACATGCCTATTTTCATGACATTAGTCGCAAGGAGTTGCATCATATCCTAATTTTTCCCTATCCATATAATACTGATAGAGGAAAGAGGTTTGGAAAGGATTATGACGATGATCAAAAGAAATAATAGAGGTTAAATGAGTCTTGAAGAAATAAAAAGACCTAAATGAAAATTAGAAAAGTTTAATAGCCAAAAGTCCAGGGGCCTAAGTGCAATTATTTAAAAGTTCAGTGACGTAAATGTAATTATGGGAAAGTTGAGCTGAAACAAGCCAAAAATGCTAGAATCAAATAAGACCCAAAATTTACCAGTAGATAGATAAAAATATTCCGATCAGTTTAACGCAACACAGAATTTTGATTTGAGGTCCCAATTAATTGATATAAATTTTTGAAGTCAGAAGAATTATTGTAGTATTTTTTAGACTTCAGAGATGAAACTTTACAAAAAATTTCTATATTTAATATAATAATTTATAAAATTGACAGAGTCAAAAAAGGAATCTTATAGAATTCTTATGGGATTTTACGGTGAAATAAAAAATCTGATAAATAGGATCGGGAGAGTTATCTTGTGAATTGGGCCATAAAGGCAATAAGCCCATATTAAGGCCCAAATGGCACCATCATGAACTCAATAAGGTAGGGAGACAGATAAGTGGGCCAGAGTCCAAAGTAGTCCAGGAAAAGTGCTAAATTACAAAAAATGCCCCTGGATGCCCATATTGTACAAGTGATGGATGGATGGTATTTTGGTTATTTTGGAAAGGCCAAAAATGTGTAATATAGTATAAATATGATTAGTCTAAGCCAGTATATGCTATGAAGCAGTGTAAAGAGGGGTAAAATGATGATTATGCCCTTAGGGTTAATATATGCAAGAAAGGGTACTAAGGGTATTTTAGTCATTTTTAAAGGGATCTGTAATTAAGTTGTGGCCAGTACAAGTATGCCAATGGTTGGAGGAATTCGAATACTGGATTTAAGGTCAAAAAGTATATTATGGAATCTAAAAAAAAATAGATTTATAAAACAGTCTGATTTTTGGCGAATTGGACCGAGCCAGTATGAGATTGGACTGAAATTTTTCTAGAACATTCTTCCCCCATTGGAATTGTGCCACATAACCCTATGAGGTGTCCCCTTGAGTTGTCCCTTGTATGTCATGGATGATGTCATAAATCTTCTTTCTGAAAAAGTAAAATCCAGGATTAAATGTGGGTCATTAGATCAAATAGTGTACAAACTAATCTTGGCCATTGATTTCCACCAAGATTTTTCTATAAATACACCCTCAAATCTGCCCAAAACCATGAAGGACATGAACCCTTGGTGAAACTCTTTCAAAATGAAAACTCAAGCTAAGACAAAGAAGATTCAAGGTACCAAAGTTCAAGCAAGCTAGAGATTAAAGGTAAGTAATCTATCTTAGCTTATTTTCCTTTGATTTGGGAGCTTGAACTTAGGGTTTTCATGGGGAAAATTTGAATTTTATCTAAGGGGTGGTGCTGCCCAAAAACCTTAAATGAAAGGGAAAAGAAGAAATTAAAGTTAGAAACATATGATTGAAGCTTAAACAAGCTAGTTAAGTGGTTGGTTGTTGAATCAAGTTGATATTCTTGACTTTTCCATAATGGAACCTATTCAGTCTGCACTATTCATGAGGGAAGGAAATAGAATTTCAATGATTTAACGCTTCCATTGAATTTATATGATGATTTTGTATAGGATTAGAAAGGTTTTGAACCTTTGAAGTATTGAAATTCTAAGATTATAGTTTTTGAAATCCTTCACAGTTACTGTTCACTCGCATGAACAGTGATTGGAATTTCATGATTTTGATGCTTCCAATGATTTTAAAATGAAAAGTTGTATGGGGTAAAGTGGATAAACATGTATGGGAAGCATTAGTATCAAAATGAGAATTTTTGAAAGAATTGTGTGCATGTGTTCGATTCTCTACAGCAGGCCATGAAAGAGCTGGAATTTCATGATTCTAAACTTCATAAATAGATTCAAAAAATTAAATTGTGTAGGGTAAAGTCAAGACATCAATTGGTTCATATAACATCCTCATTTTCTTACGTCTCAGGACCAAATGGTAGCATCTAGAACCACTTTTAAGGTCATTGAAGTTAAATTATATAATCTGGAATTTTACTCTCTCGAGTACTGTTCACTGTGTAAATTCCAGAGAAGTGACTTGATTTAGAAAAATTATAACTAATTCTAGAAAAATAGAAATTAGGTGGTTCAAATTTCTACACAAATTTGACTTAATTCTCTTTCAGGAAAAAATAACTCATTGACCATGCCTTGACTCAATCAACTTCAATCAACATCTGAAATTTACTATTCATCCAGCATTTTTCCCAGATTCCACCATTTCTGGTCCCAACTTTGATAAATCATATCTTTATGTGTAGACATCCAAATGAGACGTTCTATATATTAAATAGAAGCTTGGCATGTCTACTATTTATTGAAAAAAATATCATATATTTATTCAACCGTTTACTATTTCTAATTACAGTTCAAATGTCACTGCCTTATCACGAGTTACTATTCACAATGACAATTTCTAGCAATTATACATACATCAATCACATATCAATTATGCCAAATAATTCATGTCTCTTCATGCATCTTTATCTCCTCCATCTTGAAAAGACCTGCTGTAATTGGATTGATATGGAAGGGGTGAGATTTCTGGAGAAATCTCAGTAGCAAACAGAAACCATACCATGTATGCAACTATATACTTGATGTTACTATGTGTGCACTTAATAATCATGCTTGCATAATGATAACTTACATGCTTCCATGTCCCTTAATTATAACATATGGCCATAGCATAAAAAGAAATTATGCATTACTTAATCATACATGCTTCACATAATCAAGATAAGTAAACATCACATAAAATATACAAGCAGTATAAGCATACAAGAAGGTAAGTTTACTACCTGATATGGAGCTTTTCCTCCAGTCCTTAGCTTTACTCTAAGGTTCCTTTTCATAAATCAGAACCTTATTCGTAAGCTTGTCTAATCCCTAAGCTCCTCAGACTGCTCTAGCTCCACTATAACTCCTTTCTTTCTTACTTACTTTCTCTTTTTCTCTATTCTTTCTTTCTTTTCTTGGCTTGCCGTGGGTGTGGAATAAAGTGAGGGGGAAGGTTCTATTTATCGGTGGAGGGAAGTTGTAATATCCTTACTTTTATATGTATTAGGGACCAATCAGTAGCATTTAGAACTACTTACAAGACTTTCGAAGTCCATTAGCCAAATCTGGAATTTTATTCTTTCTCGGGTTACTGTTCATATGGTATTCCAGATTACGCAATGAACTTCGAAAAATCATAATTAATTATAGAAAACTCAAAATGAAGTGGTTAAAAAAGCTACGTGAAGATTACATCTTGAAATTTTTGGGAAAAATAATTTCCAAACCAAATGATTAGCCAATTGATACAGTTTATTCGCCAAAAATTACTGTTCATTTGGTCAAAAATCCTGGATCTGGTCCCTTACTTTGGAAAATCAGTTCTCTTTGTACAGACCTCCAAATAAATCATTCTTGGTGTCAAAAGGAAGCTTGTCATGTTATATAAATGTCTATAAAATTTCATACATTTATTCCATCATTTACTATTTTTTATTACATAATGACCATCACTGCTTATATTGGTCATACAACAACATTACACATTCACATAACATATATACTATCCAATCCCTAGCTTTTCTTCATGCTTCTTCATCCTCTTTCATCTTTCATAAACCTGTGGAATTGAGATTACATGGAAAGGGATGAGATTTCGGGGGAAATCTCAGTAGCAAACGGTACTAAACAATGCATGCATTAATGTAAATACTTGTGCTTGCTTGTGAAAGTGTTACTATTGTGTCATGTGCATGATTCCATGTTACATATGAAATACAATTGGCCAAAGTAAAATTATAAATAGAGCTTCATACATAAGCACATAGGCAACACAATTCAATCAAGCCATAGCACAATCAGGCATAACATTCAATGCATACAAGTTTAGGATAAGTTTACTACCTTGAACACTTGACTTTCTTTCTCCTTATCTTGCTTCCTTCTTCTCACTTTTCTTGAACATGTGGCTTCCTCTCTTGGAGCATACCAATCAGTTCCTAACATCACAATCAATCATTCATCACAATCTAACTTCCTTGAGCATTAAACTCACTTTAACTAACATAACTTCTTCTTGAACATTAAGCCTATTAACTTTCCTTAATCTTAAATAATGGACTTGGTCTTTGAATCAATTGATGTCTTGACTTTACCTTACACAATTTCCTCTTTTGAATCCATTTATGAGCTTAGAATCATGAAATTCCAGCTCCTTCATCACATGCTGCATATAACTGAAACTGCACTCAATTCTTTCAAAAATTCTCATTTTCATTCCAATGCTTCCCATACTTGTTTCTCTACTTTATCCCACACAATTTTTCATTTTAAAACCATTGGAAGTATCAAAACCATGAAATTATAATCACTGTTCATGCGTGTGAACAGTAACAGAGAAGGGTTTCAAAAACTACAATCTTGGAATTTTAATGCTTTCAAGGTTCAAAACCTTTCCAATCCTACACAAAATCATTATCTAAATTCAATGGAAGCATCAAATCATTGAAATTAAATTTCCTTCCCTCATGAACAGTGCATACCAAACAGTTTCACTCTTGGCAAAGTCAAGAATATCAACTTGATTCCACAACCAATCACTTAACTAGCTTGTTTAAGCTTCAATCATATGTTTCTAACTTTAATTTCTTCTTTCCCCTTTCATCTAAGGTTTTTGGGCAGCACCTTACCTTAGAGAAAACTCAACTTTTCTCCCATGAAAACCCTAAGTTCAAGCTCCCAAATCAAAGGAAAATAAGCTAGGAGAGATTGCTTACCTTTAATCTCTAGCTTGCTTGAACTTTGGAACCTTGAATCTTCTTTATCTTGGCTTGAGTTTGCATTTTGCAAGACTTTCCCCAAGGTATTACAAGGCCACAGTTTTGGGCAGAATGAGGGGGTATTTATAGCCAAAATCCAAGAAAAATGAATGGCCAAGATTGATTTTGTTACTATTTGACATAAAGGCCCACATTTAATCTTGGATTTTACTTTTTCATAAAAGAATAATTATGATATCATATGGGACATCTCATGGGATGACTAAGAGGGATAGGTGGTGTGCTCATAGTGTAAGGAAGCTTCTTGAAAAGTTCTAGTATAATCTGGTACCGATCGGAGCAGTTTCACAACAACCGGACTGTTTTCTATTCTGAATTTTTTTATAATATACCAGGATATATATTCTATCCTAGAAACCAATGTCTAGGCTTCTCATACCCTTGACATGGTTATACTGAGTATTTATCTACCATCAATTCCTTGGGAAATGACAAAAATACCCTTGGTGTCCTTTCTTACACTATATTGACCTTAAGGGCATAATCGTCATTTCACCCCTCTTTTCCCTACCTCAGAGCATATACTGTCTCTAAATAATCATCTTTATGCTATATGCCACGTGTTTGGCCTGTCTAGAATGACCAAAATGCCCTCATCCATCTCTGGTACAATCTGGGTATCCAGGGGCATTTTCATAATTTCGCACCTTTTCTAGACGCTGGCCCCTTCTACTGATGAACTAGTACCCTGGGTTTTGGGCCCTTCTTGGCGTCATCATGGGCCTATATATGAGGTTATCTGATCTCATTCTATCTAGGCTCACAAACTGATAAGTTCTATTATCGGATCATGGGTGTTATCAAATTCCCATCAAAATTCATTGTTGTGGGAATAACTTTTTATACAGGACTTCTTCTGGGGTTCTGTTAGATTCATAACTTTTGACACTGTAGGGAACACTTTCTTGTAATTCTCCCACTTATATCTGATGTCCATGGGATCTGATAAAAATTCAAATAACTTTTAGACTATTAGATAATTTTCTACTGTCTGGAGCCCTAATAAATTTTCTGTATCATGTCAGATTAACCAGCATATCTTCCTCTATTTATTGATGGAATGTGGGAGTAAAAAAACTTTTGGGTAGTTATAACCCTTTCCGGGCTGATCTTTGTATAATTACAATTTTGCCCTTGAACTTTTTACTTTATTACATTTAAGTCCCTTAACTTTTAGAAATTACCACTTTTGGCTCAAATCTTGTTTCTACTTTCACTTTTTGCCTTTAACCTTTTCTACTTTTCATTTTAGTTATTCTCTTCCTTAAAGAATCATCTAACCTTTATTATTTCTTCTGATCTTCATCACAATCCTTTCCAAACCTCTTTCCATTATCAGTACTATACGGATAGGGAAAAATTAGGATATGACAGAAGTGGAATGGATGGTCCAGATTGAATCGTGATGAATGGCTTAGATCACTTAGCTTCCTTGAGAAGCTTTGCTTGCATCATCATGATGACATCATCATCCTAGATTACTCATCTAAGTGACATCATCATCCTAGATTACTCATCTAAGTGACATCATCCATACGACACCTCATATGCTAGTTGGCGCAATAGTGGGGCCCTTGGGACACCTCACCAGCTGACTCAACGATTCCAGATAATTCCAGAGTCTTTTCCTGGAATAAATGGCTGAGATTGCGCTATGTGTCCTTTTGCTTTTTCTCCTTTTCCTAGAATCATGCCATGTGTCCTTAGCTTTTCTTCTTTTCCTGGAATCATACCATGTGGCGCCTTATGGGCCCCTTTTATGCCACCTCATGATTCCATATCACTTTTCCCAGTTCTATCTTTGATCAGGTCACTTTACTTTATTGAAAAAGTACTAAACTAATATTTAAATTCCACTTGGGCCCACATCCCTCTTGGGTTACGTTTTTGAACATCTGGGATGCTATCTTGGCCTCTGATCAAGCTCAAGCACTCTGGTGGTGCAATTCTCAAGAAATATTCCTTTCTTTTCTAAAATGACCATTATGGCCCCAGGGACTTTCACTATTTATAATTTAGTCCCTAAACTTTCACTTTCTTGGAGTTTAGTCCCTGAACATCATATGTATACTTCTGGGACTTTTGCTTAATAGGGCCGGCTAGCATACCTTTTTTAGGCTACATACTAGGCTTCTAGGCCTAAAAATTGGGATATGACAGTTCAAGAGCCAAGTGGATTAGTGAAGATTAGAGAAAGTTATGATAATAAAGTGTAACAAGGTTAGTCTTGAACATGGTTGGAGTTCATGAGTCCTAATGAATTGTATGATGAATATGAATGTGTTTAGGACCTTGAAACATCCAAGAAGATGTTGGAAAGTGATTGACATAAAGGCTTCATGGTTGGAAAGCTAGGGAGCAAGGGCTAAAGGTCAAGAGAAAAGCTTAAGTGCAAGGTAGTGAACTTACCTCTTTATGTGCTTAATGTAGTATGCTTATGTGTTGACATGTATATGTTATTTGAATGATGTTGTGACATGATAAATGATGTTAAAAGTATTGTGAATAACATGTTTCCATGGCCATGCACTTTATGTACAAGTATATAGCATGATGGCATGTCACTAATCAAAGAAAGTTTAATGAAATTACATATCATGCATTAGCATCCATCTTGCATATTTAAGAGGTAATGTTTGCTACTGAGATTGTCTAGAATCTCACTCTCCTATAACCAACCAATCTAGGTAAAGTATGATGGAAAAGGTATACATGGAGAAGAGCTAAAGAATGGAAGAAAGGAATATAAGTAATTGAGATCTTATTATATGCTATGAATTATCTATGTATGTAAATGACATGTAAGGTGTCCATTTATGTGAGGAAACTATTTGTAATAACAATGGTATATGTACATGATGTATATGAATATTGAGAAGCTTATTTGATGGCGTATACATGTTGGACCAATTATTGAAAGTGAAAGAAAATAAATTGAAATGGTAAAAATGTAGGTCCTAAAGCAGT
This sequence comes from Leucaena leucocephala, assembly GCA_037074615.1. Taxonomy (NCBI): domain Eukaryota; kingdom Viridiplantae; phylum Streptophyta; class Magnoliopsida; order Fabales; family Fabaceae; genus Leucaena; species Leucaena leucocephala. Next base: position 15,659,485 of record CM073515.1, on the reverse strand, counting down.
TTGTTGTGGCTTCAGTTTGACCTAGCAAATGAAGGAATTATTTCACAATATTTTATGATTATGTAGCACACATCTAGAGCTTTAATTTCGTAGGTAGAACGCTTGATTTGGATGTGTATAACAAGAGAAATGAATTCCCAAAGTAAGGGACTAGAACCTGTCTTTAGAATTTTTGGCCAAATGAACAGTAAATTTGACGGATAAACTGTATTAATTGGTTAATCATTTGGTCTAGAAATTTTTTTTACCTTAAATTTCAAGATGTTAGCTTCACATATCATTTTGAACCAATTCATTTCTATTTTTTTATAATTAATTATGATTTTCTGAATTTCATCGCGTAATCTGAAATACCATATGAACAGTAACCCGAGAAAGAGAAAAATTTCAGATTTAGCTAATGAACTTCCAAAGACTTGTAAGTGATTCTAAATGCTCCTAAGTGATCCCTAAAATATATAAAGGTAAGGATGTTTCAAGTTGCAATCATTCATACTTCATCATCATCATTGTAGTATCATACCAAACATCATAACTAATAAGTAAGCGTGGAATCAAACAAAAATGAAATTATAGTTAGGTATTCTTGCTACCTCTTGGGTTATCCTTGAGAAGCTCTTCTTGAGATGGTCTCCTTTCCACACAAATGTCAAAACCTAGACATTACAAAGTAATATCAAGCTACAACTCAACAATTCCAAGACTAGGTTCTTACTAACTTCCATTCTTTTTCCATTTTATTTCTTATACTTCCATCTTTCTAACATAAATTCTCATGGTGCATTTCCACACAATTTTTCATGCAGAATCCAAATGGAATCAGAATTTCCAAAATCAAATTACTTCCTTGGCTACTGGACAAAACTAAATGCCTCCTCTTGTTTACACAAATTTTTATTTTGATTCCAATGCTTCCACTACTTGTTTCTCTACCTTATCCTTACACAAATTTTCATTTTAAACCCATTGGAAGCATCAAAATCATGAAATTCTAACATATGAATAGTGATTCATATAGTGGCAGCCAAGAACACAAAACCCTAACTACTGTATACTTGAATTTTCAAGCTAATATCACTTGATTCTAGCTTGTTTAAGCTTGTCTAAACTATCCGTAACATAAAAATCATATTTCCATCACATATGAACAGCATGTCCAGTGGCAACATCAAGGGAGAAATGCCATAAAAGCCTCTTAAATCCAAGAGCAAACTTGCTAGAACAAAGTCAAAGATTAAAGGAACTAGTTACCTATCTTGTTACTCCAAGATGTATACTTCTTTCTTACTTCAAAGTAAATTTTGGTAGAGGTTCCCCAAGGTTTATAAGCTGCCAAACAGGTCTAGAAATGGGGGCTATTTATAGAAAAAGTTGGGTGAAAATGAAAGGCCAAGATTAGTTTGGTTACTATTTAATCTAATGGTCCATAATCCACCTTCCATCAAACTTTTCCTAGAAGCCTCATTAATGACATCATCCATGACATCATTTAGGACTATGTTTGGCTAAAGAAAAGTAGAAATACTGATAAGAAAAATTATAGTCCAGTCCGGTACTGATATAGGCAGTTTCACAAAAACTAAACTGTTTTATGTTCCCAATTTTTATAATATTCCAGAATATACATTCTATCATGAAAACTAGTCTTTAGGTTTTTCCTACCATTGACATTGTTATACTGAGTATTTATCTCCCAACCATCCCTTGAGAAATGACCAAAATACCCTTATTGCCCTTTTCTTGTGCTATATTAACCCTAAGGGCATAATTGTCATTTTACACCTCTTTATACTTCATCATGGCATATACTGACCCTAACTAATCATCCCTGTACTTGCTTAGACGTTTTTGATCTATCTAGAATGACCAAAATTCCCTCCATCCATCTCTTGTTCGTTATTAAACATAGGGGAATTTTCGTAATTTTGTTCTTTTTTTTTGTTGATTTGAACACTGGCCACTTAAATGTTGATTTGCACAAATTGTCGTCATCCTATACATCAAAATAAAATTAATTGCACCCTATTAATGTAGTATAAGGCACAACCCTATCGTTCTTCTCGAGGAACTTTTTTATTGGAAACCTAGTAAACTAGTGACAAAACCATTGAAAAGCTAAGTGAAAGTAAAACTTGGTTTTTGGGTTGATTGATTTTTGCAGCAATGAAATAATGGTGCAATAAAATAAATGTTTTTGTATTTTTTATTTATTTGGAAAATGGGTGGATTTTGAAAGGAATGTGTTGAGACAAACTCTTAATGATGAAAAACTATCTATCCTTACTTTTAATATGATATGAGGTTTTAAAATCACTAAGACTTAAAAGAAACCTCAATTGATTGATTAAGTCCAGAACATTAATATTCCTTAAACTCCTTTGATCAAAACTAGTTTAAAAACTCTTAATGAACTGTTAAAACCACTTAGCGTGTAATTTAAATCAGATGATGTAGATGCCCTCAAATGATCATAGATCAATGACCATAGATTTCAAGCAATCAAATTAGTTAGCAATGATCCAATTATCCAAAAATTGAAACTGAAATATTCATATTAAATCAACATCCAAACCAACCAACTTCAATTGCAAAACTAAATCTCAGAATAATCGATCGATATCGAATCCTCACTTATAGAATCAAAGCCTTAGATCTAGGAATTCTAAAAACATAAGAAATGTGAGATTAAAACAAAAAACTCCCCATGTGCACTATAGTCTATAAGCTTAAGATATGCGATCCATTACCAAGAGACTAAAGATTTAGCCTCTCATGACTCCTATTATACCGTAACCACTGTCAAGATATGATGCCATGAAGAAAGCAGAAAAATGTGATGCACTAATGATGTAGAGATGTAAGATTCTGTGGAAAGCTGCAGAAAGATGAAAGATGATTGTGTAGGTTGTGGAGAAGGTGTAGAGAGGATTCCAGTACTGCTCCTTAGCATAATCAGGTCCAAAAACTAGCCCCTATGTCTACAGCTTCCTCTTCCTTTTATTCCCACATGACCAAATCCAAAACGTACAGCTTCAGCGATTGTCTTTTTTAGTGGTCATAACACAGAAGAAATTAGGTCGTAACCTTTGGACACTTTGGTCGAGACTAAAAAGCACATAAGCATGATATGATTTTCTTTGTCTTGTGATTTCTTTTCTGCTCATGTTAGTCCTTGGCTCTCCTCCAAAATACCTGCGATTCAAAACCAAAGTTCACTGTAAAAGTCTAAATTAGTGGAGAACAATATTTATGCAGTTTGGAAGAGTTAATTTACCATTTTACCCTTTAATTAATATATTGCCAAGCACAATCATTTATTACCATAAAAGCACAAATACAGGCATAAAATAAATGGTAAAGTTGTAATAAGACCTTGAAAATATCATAGAAACCATACATAATTCGTGTCTTAACAATTCCCCCACACTTGAACATTTGTACTCCTGGACAAAGACATGAAGTACACCTAAGCTAAAGCTATTAAATTTGAGGTAATAACATAACCCATATTGAAACATTAAGACAATTAATGCACCATCTTTTGGGAATGCAAAACTGATAATATGAGCAATGTCAAGTAATCAACTACTAACTGAAATGAAGCTAAACTATATGAGCGCAATAGATTCTCTCTAAGGATGTAAGTATTTAGCAATCATGTCCTCTCATAGTTAGGGTTCTTTCACTCAGATTCAAAGTGGAAAATATCCTACCATATGCTTGTAATTGCTCTAAATCTCATCAACTATGCAACACTTATGCTAAGAATCAAGAGGTCTTTTAAGGATGAGATGATGGAGATATGTCACATGGAATGGAATATGAAGGGTGGAAAGTACCATATGCATGTGATGATGAATATATAGCATGAATTCATGTCTTATGAGATGTAGAGTTGTAATTGTGCTAATAGGAGCTGATAATAGTGCCTAATTCATTTATCTTTTCTTTGCTCTTTAATTTTTCTTGCACGATCTCTCTTCCTTTTTTTGTTCTTTTTAAGGCAATATGCTTTCCCCTTTTTTTATTTTTTTATTTGGCACTTTGTATATAAAAGATGTAGCACAATTTCATAATGATTTGATTTTATGGCATGAATAAGAAGTTTTTTTCAAAGAGGTGCTCATGCATATGTAACTTTCTATGATGGAAGAAGAAAAGTGATGGGCTCAAAGGGGGTGACTATGGATATAATATGTGATGGGCTTGTGTTTAGGGGTTATTGTCGTGACTACGTTGTTCATAGGTCATAACTGTAGGTCACAGAGAGCATACCAAGTCCAAAGATTCATTACAGGTCACGACCTAAAAGCCAGTATGTCGTGACAATTTTTCCAGAGACTACTGAGTGGTAATTGTTAAAGTCCCAAAATGATTTTTCATGCTAAAACCTTTCAAATTATCAACAAAGTTTAGCGGGGATCCAATTTTCAGCAATTCATCACACATTAAGATCAAAATCAAAACGCTTGTGATGAAAGATTGGATTAATCGAAGAATGTCACATTGAGCAGCATAAAAGCAAATATATCTCCCCCACACTTAAACTTGATAGTGTCTTCACTGTCAATAGAACTAAAGCAAAAAATATCACAATCATGTTGCAAAGCCAATCAAATGTAGTTGTAAAATAGCAGGTAGCCTAATCACTCAATACATATTAACAATTTAGAACATTGTCACATTCAGGTCATACAAAGCAATACTAGTAAGGCAGAGATGATAACATGGGTAAGCTAAGATATGCATGTGAGTATGGAAACTCTAGAGGGAACAATCAATAAGTAAATGATAAATGGACAGGAACAGGGGTGCTTAAAATAGAAAGAACCCTAGAATAAACAGAAAATGAAAACTACCTTATGAAAGCACCAAGCATCAATCAGAAAAATTAACAACTACTACATCTACTGGTTCATCCCTGTCCAATCACATAACCAACATGTCAAGCATATATAAATATATAAAAGATAAGAGATATAAAAGGGACAACATGGCCTCAAGGTGGCAGAGCAAGTTCCTCATAAAGTTTCAAATGGTACCCAATGGCTTAGAAGATTTTGCCTATTGCCTCCTCTTTCAATTCAATCATCCTGAAGTATTGGACTTTAACAACTGTGTAAGGTCTCTCCAGCTAGTTATGAATTTTCTATGTTTGAACTTGAACCTAGCTTGGTACTTTAATACTTTGTCACCCTTCTTAAAACTCTTTCTCAAAATGTGAGCGTCGTGGATTAACTTTATTTTCTGCTTATAAATTTTAGAGTTGTTATAGGCATTTAATCTAATTTCTTCCAACTCTTGAATCTGTAACAATCTCTCTAAATAGGCTTCTGTAAGGTCTTCATTATTGGCTTTCATTGTCCAAAATGTCATATGCTCTATTTCCACAGGCATGTGACAAGCCTTCCCATAAACTATCCTATAAGGGGATATTCCTATAAGGGTTTTAAAAGCTATTATGTACGCCCAGAAAGCATCGTCCAGTCATAAATTCCAATCCTTATTGGATGGCTTAACAATCCTCTATATAATATGCTTAATTTCCCTATTAGAAACCTTTGCTAAACCATTGGTTTAAGGGTGGTATGGGGTTAAGACTTTATGAGTGACACTATATTTTCCCAATAAGCAATTGATTAACTTATTGCAAAAATAAGTGCTTTAATCACTTATTAGCGCTTTAGGTACCCTAAATCTACTAAATATGTGAGATCTTAGAAACTTGGAGACTGTTTGGGCATCATCTAGTCTTGTAGGAATGGCCTCTACCCACCTAGACAAATAGTCTATAGCCAATAAAATATAACAAAATCCTGTTAAAGGTGAAAAGGCCTATGAAATCTATTTCCCACACATCAAAAACCTTACATAACATAATAGGTTGTTATGACAGCTTATGCCTTTTGCTAATCCCTTAAATCTCTAGCACCTATTACAAGCTCTACAAAACTCAAAAGCATCTTTAAAAAGGTAAGGCCAATAAAAACCATATTGAAGGACCCTACGTACAGTCCTTTTTCCCAAAAAATGACCACCACAAACCCATAAATAGCAAGCTTCCAAAACTAATTTGTGATATTGGTCTGGCATACACCGTCTTAATACCTAATCTGAGCATAACTTCCACAGAAAAGGCTTATTCCAAATGAAGTATTTGGATTCACTCTTAAGCTTTTGGCCCTAAAACTTAGACAAATAAGATAGGATTAGGCCAGTCTCAATGAAATTAACTAAATTAGCATACTAAGGTTATATAACAACAATCAAACAAAGGGATTGATCAGGGAAAGAATAACAAATAAGGTCAAAACTAAGTACTCCCCTTGTCTTTATTGGTAACTTGCTTAGATGATCTACAATGTGATTCATATTTCTAGCCCGATCCTTCACTTCTATGTTTAACTCTTGAAGCAGTAGCATCCACTGTAGAAGTCTTGGCTTAGGTTGGGGCCTATAGAATAAGTACTTGACTGCTACATGATCTGTGTAAACTATAATTCTAAAGTTAATAAGATATGCTCTAAATTTATTTAAAGCCATTACAATTGTAAACAATTCTTTCTTAGTAGTGGTATAATTAATTTGAGCACCATCAAGTGTGTTAGAGGTATAGGCAATCACCCTAGATAAATTATCTGCTTTTTATCCTATCATAGCTCTCACAGCATAATTAGAAGCTTCACATGATAGTTCAAAAGGAAGCTCCCAATTTGGTGAAGTCAGGATAGATGGAGAAACCAACCTATCCTTCAATTTTTCAAAAGCCTCTTGACAATCAACAAAATAAATAAATTCAGTGTCCTTCTGAAGAAGTTTTGAGAGTGGCAAAGTAATTTTACTAAAATCTTTAATGAATCTTCTGTAAAATCCAACTTGTCCCAGAAAAGATCGAAGTTCTTTTAAAGTTATGGGGTAGGGCAACGAGGAGATGACTTCAATTTTTTGCTTTATCCACCTCAATCCCCTTGCTAGATATAAGATGTCCAAGTACTATTCCATGATCAACCATGAAATGGCACTTTTTAAAGTTCAAAACCAATTTTTTCTCAATACATCTAGCAAGGATGCTATCAAGGCTTTCTAGGCACTCATCAAAAGAATTTTCATATACAGTAAAATCGTCCATGAACACATCCATGTATTTTTCAATGAAATCAGTAAATATAGAAGCCATTAAATGATAAAATATGCCTGGAGCATTACACAAACCAAATGGCATTCTTTTATAGGCATATGTACTAAAGGGACATGTAAATGTAGTATTTTCTTAGTCCCTCGGGTCTATTGAAATTTGAAAATTCCTTTAATATCCATCTATGAAACAATAATGGCTTTTTCCTACTAATATTTCAAGCATTTGATCAATAAAAGGTAAGGGGAAATGATCTTTCCTAGTATAATCATTCAACTTCTAATAATCGATATAAACTCTCCATGAATTTTGCACTCTAGTAGGTATCAATTCATCATTCTCATTCTTGACTACTGGCAATCTATCGTATCCTTATTTTCAACCTCAATTATAGTCAATTGGAAGTTATTTAAACCAATTACATAACCTTTTTCTTTAGAAACATGCATTTTTAAAAGATTGCTTCTCGGGTACTATTCATGGTTACTGTTCATTTGGTAATCCAGAACATGTACCTAACTTTGAAAATTCATAATTAAATGTAGAAAAATCAAAATAGGGTGGTTCCAATTTCAAATGAAATCTCTTTCATGTAAATTTGAAGGAAAAATGTAAAACTGAGGTTCTATTGTCTCAATCAAATCAGTTTATTCATTGAAAAATACTATTCATTTAGTAAATCTAGAAGTTCCAGTTTATTTGCCTTAAATGTAAAAATTTATTTCTTTTTGGTTACTTGTCCAAATGAATTGTTCTACCTATGGATTTAAAGCTCCAGACGTTTTCTGTAAGCTCCTAAAATTTCATAGAAAATCTTGTTCAGTTACCATATGAAATTAACATTGGAACGTCATTGCCTCCAGTTGTTCACTTTATCTCAATTACAAATTTTATCTCCCACTTAGAAAAATCATAGTAAATCAAATACTTAACCACTTGATGCATTCTTGGTGTTCATTTAAATCTCTATATCTTAGCTATGATCATACCAAATTTTGAGTTCAAAATTGTTGGTTAAGGCATCATAAACATTGTCACAAAGCCACGACCTTTTCATACAACCACATGATCATACACTACTCATCTCATCATATCCTTCCATCATATGACTTATTATACAAGTTCAACCTTCTATATTTACCCTTTTTCCTTGACATATTCCAGCACCTATAACATGGTTATGCATATGGAAAGAATGAGATTTCATGGAAATCTCAATAGCAAGTCATACAAACTATAATATCATGCATGATTAATTAGATGCTTATCATGTTATCATGAGATGGGAGCTACTTCATAATAATACATAAGAAAACTCTAACATGCATATTGTCATGACATTAGTTGCAAGGAGTTGCAAGCATTCATACTTCATCATAAACATGATGGCATAATCTCAAGATCAACCAAACACCATAACTAACAAGTAAGCATACAATCAAGCAAACATGAAACTATAGTTAGGTATTCTTACTACCTCTTTAGCTATCCTTGACAAAGTCTTCTTGAGATAGTTTCCTTCCTTCACAAATGTCAAAGCCTAGCCATTACAAAGCAACCTCAAGTTACAACTCAACTTGAAAATAATTCCAAGACTAGGTTTTCACTAACTTCCATTCTTTTTTCATTTTAGGTTCCATACTTCAATCTTTCTAAAATAAATTCTCATGGTTCATGTTATGGCTCTGCAAACTTGATAAATAAAATTTATATATAACAAAAGGATAAATATATATTATATGCATAAAAATTTCAATGTGATGAGAATAGGTGAGTAGTTGAAGGCACGGGTGTGATTTTAATGAGCATGGTTTGATTCCTGGTAGTCATGTTTCAGTAGGGTTTTTATTTTTCTGGCATGTGAAATTACAAAAATGCCCTCCTACCTTTTTCATTCAGAATCCGTACTCCCTCCTTCCATTTTTTAACTGATTTCAGCAGGAGAGCTTTACGCTACCAGTGCCGTGTGCCCAGGCTATGCGTCTGCCAGTATCTCTACTGTGTTATCATGTCAGGGTCATCACCTCACCTAAAGTATTCGTCTGTCCAATAAGTAGAGCTAGAAGAGGAGAAAGAGGTGTGTTGTGGAAGGTAGAAATAGAGTACCGAGGGTAAACATCGTGAGAGGTGCTATTATGGTTTCCTTCTCATCATTGACGTGCTGTATGGGGTCATAGTTATTTTTGTCACACTTCACCCTTATGGGCAGGTACTGTAGCAAATACCCCCTAAATTTCCATCTTTCTTTCTGATTACCATAAGTTATAGAGGAAAAGAGGGTGGAAGAATGAGTGGGAATTTCTGTGGGTTATAATTGATTTAAGAGATTTTGAGAGACGTTATGTGCAGCTATAGTTTCTATTATGAGGCCTCATCCTTTCCTCTGTTTCCAAGCAGAGTCTAGGTAAAGGGGTGTACAATATTTTGGGTTATACTGCTGACTACTCATAAACTTGAAGTTGGGTAAGTGAATGATTTTAGTAACTTCTATCAAGCTATGCAATGTATTCTAGGTGATTACATGTTTCTCTATTTACTGTTGATGAATATGAACTGTACACATAACGGTTACTTTGTTTCTATTGAGTTACGTGATTGTTTGGTTGCTGTAGGATTTGGGTTATGGACAGAAAATGAAATGCAACATGTATATGGGCATATGCTTACTGTTGTTGCTGTTGGGTGTATTATTGCAGGAATGGTTTTGTACAGGGGAATGCTGTGTGTATGTATATATATATGTATAATGTTGTCATCGGAGTACATAAGTTGCTGCTAGGTTGTGCTTGGTTAAATCCATGGAAAATTGTTAGAAAGGTTAAAGTATGAGTGTTTGAATTTGAGTAGAGCTATGAAATTTTCCAAAAATTATTTAGGTAGTATTGTCAAATTGTAATGAATATGCATGTGTGTGATGTGATGATTGGTTAGCAGTTCTGGCACTCTGGTTGAGGGAGATTGGTATGTATATGTATATGCTGGGTATGTAGTGTGAAGGTATATGTGTGTGTGTGTGTGTGTGTGTGTTTGTGGTTATGCTGCCAAAGGGAAGAGGAGATAGAAGCATGCTGTAGTGGGTTGTGTTGGATTGAATAGAAATAGTATATTGATATAGCTTGCTGTATGGAGTATTATATATATGATGATATGCTCAGAGTATTTGGCTACTATTTTGGAAGCTAGATGAGATATATATATATATATATATATATGAAATGCTGATAGGGATACATGTGTATATATATAGATAGCCATTGCCTTGAGAATTAAAGTATGTGGATGTGCTGTTGACTGGTGCATTGAAGCATGAACTTTTGAAACTGAAAGGAATATGTAAGGGGCTTACTGTGTGGTGTTTTCAAGTGCTGAATAATTATATTAAAGAAAATGAGTTGGGATGTTTTGAACTATGATTTTAAAAGCTTATGTGGAAATTAGGATCTCTGGACTATTTTGTATAAGGCATCTATTTTCTTTTAAACTTGGGAATGTTTGACCGAGGAAATGTGAAACATTATCTTTTTCCTAAAAGTTATTATGACCTTGGTTAATGCTCACTAGATGGGATGGTTGGAAGCCTAGAGTATGGTTGTATGTAGATTGGATTGAAACAATATTAGTTGGTTGATAGATTAGGAGTTGATGTATTGAGTCTTTGTGAATGATTAAAAGCATTGAATGAAATGGAATGATAGGTTAAAGACGCTTTATTTCAGTTGGAACTTTAGTTGGAATATTAATATATATTGTTTTGGGATACCAGGAAATTTAGGAGTGAAAATAATCGAAAAAGATTTGCTGAAACAGGTAAAGGTTTTGAAGCATTCAAGGTGTAACTTTCCCTAAAATTTACATTTTCAAATGATGAACTTCAAATATGGATTTTGAAAAGCAAATTTTATGAAAGTATGGTTTAAATCGTTAGAAATGATTTTCTTTCGATTGGTTTACAAAGGAATTACAATTATGTATGAAAATGAATGAATAAGCGTTTGAAAATAGTTTGGCAAAAGTTGCATTGAACTGATGTTATTCATGAAATATATTCCTATGCGAATTTCATATGTTTTTACAGTAATTTGATTTTAAATGTACATGCTGGGGTTTTTGAAATTCAAAGTGATTTTTACCAACGGTTATGGCATTGAAACGGTTGAGATTATTACATATGAAATAAACCCCATGCATAATGGAAATGTTTTAGAAGTATGGAATACAGAACACTAGTTGATAATAGCAGTATTGTTAGCCCTTGGTGCACCTTGTTACTCGAGCTTGACAGATATACGTGGGTCTTGTACTCACGACAGATATATGTGGGTTTCATACTCATGATGGATATACGTGGGTCTCATACTCGTGACAGATATGGGTCTCGTACTTGTGACAGCTAGTGGCCTTGAGCTGATAGATTGGTTATTTATCCCGTGGACTGTGTGTCCATATTTGTTTTCATTCTGTTGAGGTCCTGTGGAAAAGATTATTGTTTTGAAAGGATTTGTTTTGCAACAATTGATTTAGAATGGTTATTTCAAATTGTTTCTCTGAAACAATAATGCCTACGGAAAGATTATGGTTTTGAAAGGATTGTTATTAAACTATTGATTTGAAATGGTCATTTCAAATTGTTTTATCTAAAAAATAAATGTTTACGGAAAGGTTTGCATTAATTTACAAAATGTTATGAAATACATTTTCAGCATGATTATGCATTGCTGATTTTTGCATTTTAATCATGTTTTTGGGACATTATTCACGAGTAGATTATTTGGCTTCAGATAGTGCATGTGACCCTAATCCTCCTACTGAGTAGTAAAGAGCCTCGTCACAGATGCAAAGTGTTGTTTTGAACAAAATTGGTTTAAATGTAATTATCTTCATTAAGTACTTGTGTTATTTTGATAAAAGGTAAATGCTCCACATAGTCCTTAGAAAAGATTTTGTTTATTTATTTTTGGAAAACGTTATGGATGCTTTGAAGTTGCATTTGAGGTATTAGGCTTTCAGAATGTGAAACTATTCATATTATGTGCCAATCACGGTCTAAATTTTGGGACGTGATAGTTCATTTCCACATAACTTTTCATGTATAATCTAAATATGAAACCAAAATTTCTTAAATCAAAACACATCATGAGCTGCTGTATAGAACCGAAGTGACACCCTTAGTTTCCAAAAATTAACATTTTGATTCCAATGCTTCCAATACTTGTTCTCCTACTTTATCCCCACACAATTTTCCATTTTAAAATCATTGGAAGTATCAAAATCATTAAATTCCAACATATGAACAGTGTTTTGTACAGTAGTAGCCAATAATACAAACCCTAACTACATGCATACTTGTATTTCCAAGCATATACCAATTGATTCTAGCTTGTTTAAGCTTATCTAAACTATCCGTAACATAAAACTAATATTCTTATCACACATGGATAGCACTTTTTGCAGCACTCTCAAGGGAAATAAGTCACAAAAAATCCTTAAAACCAAGAGCTAACTTGCTTGATTCAAGTCCAAGAACAAGGGAGATAGTTCCCTTGCTTATTGCTCCAAGTTTTGTGCTTCTTTCTTACTTCAAATGAAATTTGGCTAGAGGTTCCCTAAGGTACCATGCATACTGAATCCAATATGGTTTGGAGGTTATTTATAGAAAATCTTGGGTGGAAATGAATGGCTAAGATTAGTTTAGTTACTATTTGATCTAATGGTCCATATTCATTCTTGAACCAAGATTGCCCTAGAAGCCTTGAGTATGATTCCATGCATGACATCATTCAGGGGCATGTTTAGCTAGAAAAAGGTAAATATACTGATAGGAAAAATTCCAATCCTGTATGGTACCGATCGGAGCAGTTTCACAAAAACCATACTGTTTTATGTTCCTAATTTTTATAATATTCTAGAATATGTATTCTATCCTAGAAACTAGTTTCTGGGTTTCACATAACATTGACATTGTTAGACTGAGTATTTATCTGCCAACCATCCCTTGTGAAATGACCAAAATACCCTTGTTGTTCTTTCTTGCACTATATTAGTGTGAAAGGCATAATTGTCATTTCACACATCTTTATACTATATCAGGGTACATATAGGCTCTAAATAATCATCTTTATACTAACTTGGATGTTTTGGACTATCCAGAATGACCAAAAGGCCCTCCATCCATCACCGATACAATCTGTCTACACATGGGCATTTTCATAATTTCACACTTTTCTTGAGTTACTCTAGACTCTAACCCACTTAATTGTCTCGCCACCTTATTAGGCCTCTTGGGATACCATTTGGCCCTTAGTATTGGTCTATTATCTTTATGGCACAAATCCCAAGGAATCTCTCCCAACCATATATATTGGGTATTTTATTCCACTGTAAATTCCCGTAAGACTTATACATGATTCATTTTTTGACTCTATCAATTTTATAAATTCTTATAATAAATATAGGAATTTATTGTAAAGTTTCATATTATTCTTATACAATTTATTCTAGGAATTTCATGTCTATTACATATAAATTATACATATATATCATATAAGAAAATTAGGGATATGACACAATCTACTCATCTTAGGCACTAAATGGATAGGAAATACCCATTCACTATCTAAAATAACATATATGATTCCTGCCTTTAACAATTTACTAATCTTCTTCCTAACCACATCTGAAATCAAAGGATTTAATCTTCTTTAGGGTTATTTAATTGGCTTGGAATCTTCACTCAGCATAATCATATGGGTACAAACAGTGGCATCTATTCCTTTTATATCAACTAATTGTCAACCCATGGCCTCTCTATTCTTCTAAGCACACTTAATAACCTAGACTCTTTATTAACAGTCTGAGAACTAGAAATTATGATTGGCAATTTCGAGTTTGGCTCAAGGTAAGCATACTTTAGGTTAGTAGGTAAATCTTTTAACTCTAATTCTGGCAGTTGAATAATAGAAGGGATCAAATGGGGAAATCATTCAGATTATAAATACTCCTTTTTGTAGATCCTTGGAGGTTGCTCATATTCAAGTCATTAGGGCATTCCATCTTGACTGTAGTGTTTTTAGGAGTTACACCTAGCTTACGTTAGTCTATGGCTGCGACATAGTGGGGATCAGACTCTCTCATTCCTATATCATTATTTGAGATTAAGTCATTTAAGGTATGAGATGTAATTTTAGAATGATAATGAGGTTGAGAAGAGTTAGAATGTAGTAGCCCTTTAACCAAAGTAGTGGAATACGGGCTACAGGAGTGTGGGGTTCCCTAGTTGCGTCTGACAATTCTGGTCGTGACCTGTCATCTTCTCATCACAAACTAAGTTGATAGGGTATATCTCTGGAACTTGTTATCATGACTTGTGAGCTCTTTGGTCATAACTTGGTGTCACAAAAAGGCTCCCTCTTAGCAGATTGATGTTTAGTCGTGATATCTTCATCTTCGTGTCACAATAGTTAGTCGTTGGAGTTTTGTATCATGACCGTAGTGCTACGTGGTCACGACTTAGCTTCCCAGTAGATCTCAAGTTGATTTTTTGTTATGACAGGGAGGCCATTAGGTCGTGACCTTTGGTCACATGAATTCGGCCCTTCTTCGATTGTTGTACTTCCATCTTCCAGAACATCTTGGGGTCCTACAAGATTACTCAACAAACCTTTTACAAGCGCATTATCTCTATCATTATCATGTAAACTCAGTTCATATTCATCCTTAGTCTCTTCAACAGCATAATCAATGGCATTCAAAGCAATAAAATCAAAATTATCAGGAGGAAATTTCATTGCTTCATTCATGTTGAAGGTTACCACATGTTCTCTGACTTCCATTGTGATAGAACTATGCTTCATACTAATGATGGTCTTGGAAGTTTGGAGGAAAGTTCAGTCTAAGATCAAAGTGTTGTCATTTACTAACTCATTGGACATGTCTAAAATATAAAAATCAACTGGGAACACTAAGTCATTGACCTATACTATAATATCCTTAAGGATTCCCTTAGGATACCTAATTTACCTATCAGCTAACTGGAGCACCACGTTTATATTGGAAAATGTGCCCTAGGGGCCAATATTGTCTTATAAACATTATTGATTTATGAGTTTATCAATTGTGTTATCATATTATTTGCATGTTTACTATGATGACCATTCTTGGATAATTCATGATCTTATCCTAAATGTCCCTGGTCGGTCATCTGTGCGGGAACAGAGATAAAATAAGACCAGTATGACTTTAAAGATGTATAGAGATATAAATCAAAGTCATAGGCACATGTAAGAGTACAAGGTGTTGGACTGACCTGCTATGAGAGAGTTGCATGGGTTACGTCATAAGCTTCTCTCATATATAAACCATGTCATTATGCCCTTTGACCTGAGATCATCATGGATTCCTACATGACAAACGCTCATCTTTGACCTAGTCAAAAGTCACTTTTGACCGAGTGATCATAAAGACTATGTTTGGGCTTAGTGATTTTTCATACGGAGGAATGTGAATGGTCAAGATGGAATTTGTCCCTCACATTCGTAGAGAGATATTACTGGGCCCCTCAATAAGTGAGTCTGATAAATGTATGGCCATACTGTAATAGAAAGGTAGTTCCATTTCTATAGTCAGACTACTCAGGGATCGAGAAAGTAACAGTCAGGAATAGGAGGATGACATTATCCATGCCTCATCCATGACTAAAATATCGCGTGACAGAAGGGACATGATATGGTTGTATAAAAGGTTACATCGTTTATCGATCCTCATATGATTTAGGAAGTCGTTATGTCTTGCTAGAGACCGCTTGCGACTTATAGGCCAGTATAGCAAATGGCCCACTGCCAACTTCATATGGGCCTACAGGGTCGCACACAAAATAGCCTAACACGAGTTATGATGTCCAGATTCATTAAATCTAAGACGTGTCTAGATTCAATGAATGATCCAGGGTTGATGTATATATTTATTTATATTTATATTCGTATATATATAAATTCGTATATATATATTATATATATAAGGGATATATAGGATTTAATTTATAAGGATAAATTAAATCTCTATCACGTTTGAATTTGAAATTCAAATTAATAGGATATCTCATATAAGAGATATTTACAAGATTTAATTTATAAGGATAAATTAAATCTCTATCACGTTTGAATTTGAAATTCAAATTGATAGGATATCTCAAATTTGATTTATGAGAATAAATCAAATATAGTCCAATCTTATCTTTATTTAAATTAAATAAATAGGTGAATTAAATCTGTGGGATGGATTTAATATAAACATTATTTATTTAAATTAGGTTCTTATCAAATTATACAATATGTGATATTGTATTAATTTCAGAATTAATATAGATTAATTCCAAGATCTAATTTGGTTGAGGAAAACGCAAAGCATCCTATATATCTGATTTTAGGAGCTACGTTTTTGACACACAACACACAACACAAAAGGCCGAACAGAATCTGTAAAAGGTTTACAGATAAGAAACTGCTGAAGTAGAGACGGAGAGGACGAATTCTTGAGAGAGCCTTGGAGGGATAGGATACACTAGCACGTCGTCATGGTTGAAACGTTGTTCGTGTGGATACCAGTAGAGGAAACTAACCTGAGGCATCGACTTCTTGCGATCAGAAAGAGAGCACGAGCCGCGGAGAGAAGCTGTGGACATCTTCTTGCGTTCGGAAAGAGATCACCAGTTACGGAGAGAAGCTGTGGAAGTCATTGAGGAACACCAAGGGTAATGCTTTTTTCCACTTGACTTAAACATATACGGTAGATCCTGAAAAGGAATGGGAAAAAATTTTAAATTAATTTCTGTTGCGTGTCTTCCAATTCCTTACAGTTTATATCTCTAAGGTTGTTGATTCTTAAGGCTTGACATACTGACCAAGGCATTATACTAATGGCTGGCCCTAGATCTAATAACGCTCCCTCAATAAGAATATTTCCTATAGTGCATGGGATGGTGTAGGATCTTAGGTCTAGGCATTTAATAGGTAGTTCAGCCTTAAATAGTGATGACACATTAGTACTCACCTAGATTCTCTCAAGAGGCTTAAACTTCTTTTTATCAGTACACAATTCTTTCAAAAATTTTGCATATTTAGGGTTTCTCTTGTGGAACTCAACTAAAGGTATGTTTATTTCTAACTTATTGAATAGAGTATAAGCGCCTTTTGCGAAATCAGGGTCAATTTTTTCTTTCCAGCAAAGTAAGAGTTAGGAAAAGGGAGATCTTTTATACTTACCTCCTTACCTTTCTGTATAGAGGCTCATTGCTTGGTCGACTATGGCTTCTTCTCAG
Organism: Leucaena leucocephala; assembly: GCA_037074615.1. Classification (NCBI taxonomy): domain Eukaryota; kingdom Viridiplantae; phylum Streptophyta; class Magnoliopsida; order Fabales; family Fabaceae; genus Leucaena; species Leucaena leucocephala. The sequence continues at coordinate 15,642,038 of CM073515.1, read as the reverse complement.
GTTACTTTCCTTTATAGGCTGGACTTGGTACTAGTACTACTTCTTCTTGCAGCTCTTGCATCTTAACTTGGGCTTGTGAATCCTCCTCTTAGGTTAATTTTTTCATCATAAGATGATGTTCTTTATCACTATCATATTTCCCAATTTGTACCTGTGGCAGAGATGAGTTCTCATATTCAGCTTCTTCCGCTCTGGTGTATTAGTTTGCTTAAAATGAACCTTTCTACCACTTCTAAGGGATATAGCATTCAGACCCCTTAGATTGATGATAGTATTTGAAGGTATGCTGTCACTGCTCTTTCATTAAATGTCACTCACTATATTGGAGACTTGAGTTAAGTGACTTGTGATATCTACATTCTTGGAACTTAATTCCTCAAGTTTCTTATGCACATTAGCATTATCCTTTTGCATACTTTGAAGGATTAAAGCTATGGAGGTGAATTGACCATCATTCCCTTTGATCTTGTTATCTTTATTGGTCATTATACCATCCATGTTGTTCATCTGCGCTATACTCTTTAACAATTGAGAAGTCTCATATGGCCTTGATATTAATAAGGTTATAAGGTGAGTTTGAACTATAGAACTTGCATTATTTTGGTAGTTACTTGAGGAAGCACCACCTCCTTAGAATTAGTTTGGCCTATTTTCCCCACTCTCCTACCTAAAATTTGGGTGATCTCTCTAACCAGAGTTGTATGTGTTAGAGTATATGCCTCTCTTCTAGTCTTGATTGTCTCTCCCTTGATACATTGTTGCTACTTCTTCAAACTATCCGTCACATGTACTGGTAGCATGTATCATTAAACCGTATGATTCACATCTTGTAACTAGTGCTTATGAGGTTCCCACTGCATGAACTTTGTCACATCCTACTTTTTCTCTATATGTATAAAACTAAAGTGGAAAGAGGTTTGGAAAAGATTGTGATGATGAATAGAAAGGAAAAATAATGACTAGACAAAGGTATAAAGATGAGGGACTAAAATGAAAAGTTTAAAAGTCCTATGGTGCAAGAATGAAGGTAGAAATAAACTTGAGACCATTAAATATAATTATGAAAAGTTGAGGGTCTAAAGTGTAATTTTTAAAAGTTAAAGGGCAAAATGGTAATTATTAAAAGTGAACAGAAATGGCCAAAAAATGCACAGAATCAAATTAGTCCCAAATTTTCCCAAAAATAGAAAAAATTATTCTAATCAGTTTGACGTAACACAGAATTTTGATTTGAGATCCCGAAAAATTTATATTAATTTTTGAAGAAAGAAAAATTAATACAGTATCCTCTAGACTTTAGAATTAGATGAAATTAGGCAATAAATTCCTATAATTAATATAAGAATTTATAAAACTGACAGAGCTCAAAAAAGAGTTCTGTAGAATTTATGATGGAATTTATAGTGAATTAAAACACTTGATAAATATGTTTTGGTGGAATTTCACGGGAGTTTAGCCCATGAAGTTAGTGGACCATGTAGGGTCCCAAAATGACATCTTATAGGCCCAGTAATATTTTCATATAAGTATATAGGTCAGGGCTAATAAAGACCATGAGAAATGTAAAATTACAAAAATGCCACTAAGTATGCCAGTGTGTTGTGTCATTGAGTCAGAGTCATAGTCAGAGTCAGATGAAGGGCATTTTGGTTATTTGACTAAGGTTAGATGGTCAAGGAGAATTACCAGAATAGTTGTCTAAGGTCAGGGAATACTCTGATGATGTGTGAAAAGACGATAATGCCCTTTAAGAAATTAAAGTGAAATAGGATATCGATAAAGGGTCTTGAATAAATATAGGGAATTTTTATCAGGACATCTAGGTATCAGAAAATTATGAGACTTTGCAAGGGAGTTATGTTATATTAGAATGAAATTATAAAAATGTTATAACTATTAAAAGAGGTCTCTAGCATTTATTTCAAAATCAGGATATGTTAAGGATACCGGTATAAGGAAAGTGCCTTGGGAATTGTACCAATTAGCTATTAGACCCAAGGAAGGCCTAGGGAAGTCCAATATTTCATTAAAGGGCAGCCCAGTAAGTCCCAAAATTTGTCTTGGACCCCATGTCCAATAATGAATAATTTATGAATTTTTTAAAAAGAAAAGAAAAGGAATAAAGTGAGAATTAGTGTTTGCACATGGTGGGACCCACAAGACCTAACACATGGCATCCAAGACATGGGGAAGAGAAGATTTTTGTCATGTGATCTTATCTTAAGTTGGCTTGGTGGGCAAGTTTAATGTAAGAGCAATTATCAGCCATTAGATCAAATAGTACACAGAGTGATATTGGCCATTCATTTCCCATGGAATTTTTCTATAAATGCCCCCACTATTTCTGCTAAAAAATATGGCATGAGAACCCTTTGGGAGGCTATGTCAAAATGGAAACTTAAGCCAAGACAAAGAAGATTCAAGGTACCAAAGTTCAAGTAAGCTAGAGATTAAAGGTAATCAATCTATCCTAGCTTATTTTCATTTGATTTAGGAGCTTGAACTTTTAGGATTTTTATAGATGAAAGTTGAGTTTTCTCTAAGGTGTATATTCTGTCCAAAACCTTAGATGAAAGGAGGAAAAAGAAATTAAAGTTAGAGATATGTGATTGAAGCTTAAATAAGCTAGTTAGGTGATTGGTTGTTGAATCAAGTTGATATTCTTGATATTACCATTGTTAAACCATTTTAGTATGTACTGTTCATAATAGAAGGAGATAGAATTTCAATTATCTAATGCTTCCATTGAATTCATATGATGATTTTGTGTAGGATTGGATAGGTTTTAAACCTTGAAAGTATTGGAATTCCAAGTTGTTTTTGAAATTCTTCTCTGTTACTATTTACTCATATGAATAGTGATTAGAATTTCATGATTTTGATATTTTCAATGGTTTTAAAATGAAAAGTTGTGTGGGATAAAGTAGAGAAACAAGTATGAAAAGTATTGGAATCAATATGAGAATTTTTGGAAGATTTATGCATGTTTTTCAAATCTGTCCAGAAAAGTGCATAGGATCTGGAATTTCATGATTCTAAGCTCATAAATGGATTCAAAATATGAAATTTTGTAGGTTAAAGTGAAGACATCAATTGATTCAAAGCCCAAGTCCATTAGTTAAGATTAAGGAAAGTTAATGTAGTTAAATGAGCTCAATGTTCAAGAGAAAGTTAGATTGTAATGGATGAATGATTATGTGATGTTAGGATTTGATTGTGGACTCCAAAGAGGCAGTCACACATCCAAGAGGAGTAAGAAGAAAGAGGCAAGGTTAGAGTGAAAGAAATCAAGCAAGTGAGGTAGTAAACTTATCCTAAACTTGTATATATTGAATGTTATGCTTGGTTGTGCTATGGCTTGGTTGAATTTTGTGGCATATGTGTTTATGATTGAAGCTATATTTCTATGATTACTTTGGTCAATTGTATTTCATATGTTATATGGAAGCATGCACATTATACAATGTTAACAATTTCACAAGCAAGCACAAGTATTTACATTAATGTATGCATTGTTTAGTATCGTTTGCTACTAAAATTTCCCCTAAAATCTCACACCTTTACATGTAATACCAATCCTAACAGGTTTATGAATGATGAAAGAGGATGACGAAGCATGAAGAGAAGTTAGGGATTGGATAGTATAAATGTTATGTGATGAATTACTATATGTAATGTTGTTATATGACCAATATAAGTAGTGATGGTCATGATGTAATGAAAAATAGCAATTGATAAGATAAAAGTATGAAATTTTACAGACATTTAGTTAACATGTCAAGCTTTATTTTGACATTAAGAACACCTTATTTCGATGTATGTACAAAGAGAACAAATTTTCTAAAGTAAGGGACAAGAATCTGTTTTCATAATTTTGACCAAATGAATAGTAATATTTGATGAATAATCTATATTAATGGACTAAACATTTGTTATATAAATTATTTTTTACTAAAAGTTCAAGATGTTATCTTCACGTAACTTTTTGAACCACTTTATTTTGCTTTTTCTAGAATTAATTATGTTTTTTGAAGTTCTTCCTCTAATATGGAATAACATATGAACAGTAATTCGAGAAGATTAAAATTCTAGATTTAGCTAATGGACTTCCAAGGTCTTGTAAGTTGTTCTAATGCTACTGAATGGTCCCTAAGATGTATGAAAGCAAGGATATTTCATTTTAGTATCAGAGCAAAAGTATTTGGCCTAATATAAGATAGTTCTGAGACCCTAACTCTAAATATTAAGCACATATTGCAGGAGTAGATATAGGATTTCATAAAGTTAAGTTAGAGCCTTTAGTTAATAAGAGAGACCCCCAGCTATTAAGGATATACGAAGATAATGTATATTCAGACTATAATCATCCTTCAGACAGTAAAGAGAGTTTAAATGGTAGTATAGAGGATTAGTCATAAAGATATATAGTAGAATATCATATAGATGTTTCTATACACTCAAACCTATAGTCTGGAGGTTATATAGAGATTTAGCCTAATGTTGTGCATGCACTAGATGATATTGCATCAGATGATGCTGAGTCAATTGACTCTGTACAATATGAGTTTGGGGGTGTGCCCTCTAATCCTGATGTAAGCTCTATTCCTCCAATGAGATGATAAATTATGGCTAAGGAAGCTGAGTACTAGTACTAGATTATAGGGTGACTAGATATTATTCCTCTTCCACTAGAGTTTGAGAATAAATTTGATATAAGTGACCTACAACAGTCCCTTAATCTAGAGATCTAGTTAGAGTCTATGGCAGTCTGTATCCATTCTCAAAGTCCAAGAATATATGACTTTATAGAGAAATACCAGTGTGATTTTCTTGGTCCTAGTCAACCCCAACCTTCTCTACTAAAGCCAGATAATCTTGACTGTATTAATGTCAAGAAAGGTGTGGAGAGTGAATTACTTAGTCTAGGTCAAGGGATGGATAGAAGTAGATATCAAGAGTAGTCAGCTTATCTATAGTTCCTCAATGACGTAGTAGGGATGATAAAAAGATATACAATAAAGGGCATTGACCTAAATCAAGTTTACACTCTAGAATACTGGCATAAGATGGTAGTAAGTCATATACTGCCATATACCCCTACATGGCACGTAGAGCTAAGTGAGGTTTTCACAAATAGTCTGCCAACTGATACACAGGGGTAGCACTTTTATATGCAAAAGTATTTCCAGTTCACTATTTTCTAGAAAAAAAATATATAAAAGAGATGAGGGGTAATGTAAATATATAAACATTGTAAAGTAAAGTAATTACTTAGATGTATAATAGTTATGATATACCCCGAATATGTAGTTGACATGTATGTAATGCATGTATAGATACTATGAGGGCATGAAATATGAGTTTTGATGTGATATAATGAAATGATAGTTAGTTGAACATTTATATGAATATGTTCCCTATTTAATGTGATTACAGTAGATAGATATGAATGACTTTCAATTGACCCAAGCTTATCAAAGTCAGGAACATAAGAAGAGAATGTTTAGAAAAAGCTATGGCCAAGTCACAATGTGAAGCAGTTTAGGTCACGACTAGAAGTTCCAGAGAAGCTAAATCGTGATGAGTTAAGTCATAGAGCACAATAAAGATGCACAGAAGTATTTTGGTCATGACAAGTAAAGACCATTAGTTCTGACGTAAAGTTCCAGAGCTGTTAGGTCACGATGAAAGATGACCTATGGTTGCGACAGAAGAAAACAGAGCTATCAAGTCATGATGAGTAAGTTAAGATGGTGACAACTAAAGTTCATAGAGAATATGAGTCACGACTAGTAGTACTTAGGTTGCGACTAGAATGTACAGAGACCTGATGACAAGAATGAAGATGCTGACCTCACTGAAGTTTATTAGTTAGAGGTTTAGCATAGCATGTAGGCAAGCCAAATAGTACAAGGCACTGAGATACAAATGATTAGTTTAAGAAAATGTTTAGAACTAGATCCTCCGTATGATCACTAGGAATTGATCTATGTTATGAAAGATTTATTCAGCTAGTTTTTACTGAACAAAATAATAAAAAGTTAGAATGAGACTTGCCTAAGAATGAGCCTAACATATGGCTTAACATTAGAGACATTATGGTTAATATATAAAAAAATAAAGTTCCCAGAATAGAGGGATACCATCATGAAGACACAGTAGATAGATGTAAAAGTTACTCCATAGAGATAGAGATTGATCTGCTCACCTGAGAAGTTTTTCTCAAATAGTTTACAAGAAGCATTCCTCTTAGTTAGATAGAGATAAGTGTGAGGTTAAGGGTTAAAGTAGGGAAAGAGAAACCCTTTGATTAATCCTTAGCCAAGTTTATCCAAATGAATAGTAGAGTTGAATGACTGAGAAGTTAGTTCACAGATTAAATTATGTGTTATAACGAACAGTTTTTCTCAAGTAATTGTAGAAGTTTAACAAAATGGTAGATGTATGCGAAATAAGAAAAAAAGTTTATGATGTTTATAAAGAAAAAGGTAGCCACAGTTAAAAAGATAAAGTGACGCCCTTATTCCCTACATAAGAAAGAGTAAAAAAGGGTTGAGTCTATACCCTAGTAAGAGGGTAACGTGGCAGCCTAAGTTAGATAAATAGTTACTTTAGGATTTAACAATGATCTGTTCAGATAATGTGATAAATAGTCTATGTCATATCCCTAATTTTCTTATCTAATGTATATGAACAGTTTATACGTAATGTACATGAGATTCTTAGAATAAACTATATCAGATTGAGGAATGAAAGAGAGGGACTAGTAACTAAGGAAAGTTCAGGGATCTAAACGAAAATTAGAAAAGGTTAGAGGCTAAAAGTTAAAGTAGAAACAAAAGGAGGGACCTAAATGCAAATAACCAACAGTTAAGGGACCTAAATGTAATTAAGAAAAGTTTAGGGACCTAAATGTAATTATGAGAAAGTTTAACTGAAAAAGGCTAAAAAATGGCCAGAATCATATTAGACCAAAATTTTACTAGTAGATTGACAAAATTATTCTGGTCATTTTAACGCAACACAGAATTTTGATTTGAGGTCCCGATTAATTGATATAAATTCCTAAGTTAGGAAGAATTATTACAATATTTTTCAGACCTCATAATCAGATGAAACTTTATAATAAATTCCTATATTTAATATAAGAATTTATAAAATTGACAGAGTCAGAAAAGGATTCCTATAGAATTTTTATGGGATTTTACAGTGGAATAAAATACCTGATAAATAGGGTTAGAAGAGATTTTTTGGGATTTTTGCCATAAAGGTAATAGACCAATACCAAGAAAGAAGAACATAACTTGGAGCAATAAGCAAGGGAACTATCTCCCTTGTCCTTGGACTTGAATCTAGCAAGTTAGCTCTTGGTTTTAAGGAGTTTTTGTGACTTCTTTCCCTTGTGGGTGCTGCGGAAGTGCTAGCCATATGTGATAAGAATATGAGCTTTATGTTATGAATAGTTAGACAAGCTTAAACAAGCTATAATCAAGTGGTATAAGTTTAGAAATTCAAGTATGCATGTAGTTAGGGTTTTGTGTTCTTGGATACTACTATATGAAAAACTATTCATATGTTGGAATTTCATGTTTTTGATGCTTCCAATGAGTTTAAAATGGAAAATTGTGTGGGGATAAAGTATGAGAACAAGTGTTAGAAGCATTGGAATCAAAATGTGAAGTTTTGAAAAATTAAGGGTTCACTTCGGTTCTGTACATCAGCTTGTGATATGTTTTGATTTTAGAAATTCTGGTTTCATATTTGGATTTTACATGAAAAATTATGTGGAAATGAACCATGAGAATTTATTTTAGAAAGATGAAGTATGGAACATAAAATAGAAAAAAGAATGGAAGTTAGTGAAAACCTAGTCTTGGAATTTATTTATAGTTTCATGTTTGCTTGATTGTATGCTTGCTTGTTAGTTATGATGTTTGGTTGAGCATGAGATTGTGTCATCATGTTGATGATGAAGTATGAATGATCGCAACTCCTTGCAACTTATGTCATGACAATATGCATGTTAGATTTTGCTTATGTAACATTATGAAGTAGCTCCCATCTCATGATAACATGTTAAGCATCCAATTAATCATGCATGATATTATAGTTTGTATGACTTGCTATTGGGATTTCCATGAAATCTCATTCCTCCCATATGTATAACTATGTCATAGGTGCTGGAAGTTCTGAAGGAAATAGGGTAAGCATAGATTGTTAAACTTGTACAATAAGTTACATGAGTTACATGACACTATGGAAGGATATGATGGGATGTATGGTGTATGATTATGTAGTTGTGTTTTGAGGCTGTGGCTTTCTGATGATGTTTATGATGCATTAACCAATGAGTTTGAACTTGATATTTGGTAGGATAATAGCTAAGATACAAATCTTTTGAAAATGCATCTTTCTAAGGAAAAATGATATGTAATTAGTTCAAATGACTTCCAACTAAGTACAATTGAGGTTAAAAATAAGGATACGACAGTCTAATAGATAATATGATAGAGGAAATAATACTTTAAAGTTTGCCTATTTAACTGTTTAATTGCAATATGAGTATGAGGGTTGGTTTAGCAAATTATGTGATATGGCTTATGTTGCCATAAGTTTTGATGAGCAGTTACATCACCTTACAGTTGTCATATGATGACACACATGTTAGAAAATGCTTAAATGATTGTATCTCCTTGTATATTATGCATGTTAGAGTATGCTATGATGAATGAACACTCTCCTTTTGCATTACATGCAGGGTAGAATAGATATGATAAGAAAGTTTTCAAAAAAATTTATGTTGCTCCCATGCCATACAATATGAAATTAAATAATTCAACTTGGTAATGATAAAGCAATAGAAAAGCAATAAATGAGATTAGAGATGAAGGTTAGTAGCGAATTTATAGATAAATGATTACAGTACTCAAGATATATCCCTTCAGTAGGGATAAGATACATGAATGATATACCATGAATATGAAATAAAATGAGAAACATTTATGAAACATAATGTAGCTCTAAGAGGAAGCAGTGTCTAGGTAATAAAAGTTAACATTCTCACAATAGAGCTAGATTGCTCTTGCGATAGAGTCAGATTGCTCTTGAGTTAAAGCCAAGAGAATAGATAGTGCAGCTCATGTAGAGTAACGTCTACCAAATGAGATGAACAGATTATGATATATATGTGCATGGTAGAGCCTGTGTAGCTCTTTTCAGTACTAGACATAGTAAAGTTATGAATGATGGGAATGATATGAGAAATTCCTGAGTGATAGAGGAAATGAGTAAAGTCTTAATAGATAATATTGGCTTCTATAATCATTTTTTGGGGAATTATATGTTGAGCTAACAACTAAGTGGAAGTGGTTAACCTTGTAACTTTGTCCGTTGGTTAGGTCTTCCAGATATGAGAATATAGAATAACAGAATTGCAGTAGATTCTAGAGGATTACAGTTAGATCCTAACATGGTTCATAGAGAATAAAATTCCAAGGGCGTAATTAGAGCTTGAAGAGGCTTACAATTGATCGCAGTAGATCCTGAGGGTCACAGTAGACCTAGACTAAAGAAAGAAAGTATTGAGCCATAAGTACAGTATTTCTTTGGAAGAACGAATACCAAGGAAAATGTTAAGGTAGAGAAGCTTCACAAGATGGTTAACTCATAACATAAAGAGTACCCATAATGTTAATTTCAGATAGCCTTATTACTATTATGGACTGAACTCATAGTCTTCTTACACGCAACAGGAACTAAGTGATCAAAGTTAAAGTTATTAATCATAAGTTCCAAGGATTTATGAGAATATCTCATAAGATATAAGAAGGGGTCAAATAAAAATAAAGAGATCCATATGATGAGATTATAGAGAATAAGAATGAAAGACAAATAGATCCTCTAGGTGAGGATAAAGAGATTAGAAGGATAGGTGGACCCAAGAAAGATAGTATGAGAAGTGTCTAAGATAGTAAAGTACCAAGGTTATATCCTGTTAGCACCAATATTTCAGATTGTTATTAGCATTTTTCAATTAAGTGTGCTCAGGCAAGAGTAGTCCAATGATGGGTGACCCCCTCAGAAGTGATGAAAGGGGTGTAAATGCCATAGAAGTTTGGCATATATGCATAGAGTTATGTAAAATGATAGAAAGAGCTATGAAAAGTTAGAAAGGGTTATGAACGGTAAGAGACTATAACCATTATGTCAAGTCCAAATGAAATGGATTTGAAAGAAAATATTTAAAAAAGTTTTCTTAAAAGCTAGAAAAGTTATAAGTTAAAGAGAATGTTTAACTTGTGATATCTCATAATATGTCACGATAAGGTAAGATAGACCATGATATAGCTAGATTTGGCCAGATATGCCATAATATGGCCTAAAAAGTACATAATGAGATACGTTATGAGAAATATGTATTGAGAAGTACAATACAAAGTGGCTTTGTAGCTATCTTTGTAAACAGATAGAGAGGCTCCCTTTTTGAAAGGGGTAAGATGTTTGAATGTTATGTTACAAATGAAATAGCAAGTGAGAGCTTTCACTCTTTGCAAAAAATTCTAGGCATTATGTTATGTTTGTAAAATATGCTAAAGCTCAAAATGTTATAGCAGTACAAGCTCCATATGATATAGCTGTGTAAGCTCTGAGTGTTAGAGCTGTGCACATTCAGAAAAGGAATGTTTGAGCTTCGATGCTAAAGCTTTGTATTCATTGGCAGATATGTAGTCCTACAATATGTTAGCTAGGCATTATGCATGTTAGAGTATTTGCTCCTATCTAGCATAAAGTAAAGAAAGAAAGAATAACGATATAAGTCATCTATATGTGTTATGAGGAGTTATTAAAGATGATAAGAAGAAAAGAAGTACGATGATACGAAAATGAGATCTAAAGCTTTGCAGAAGTTAAGAAAATTCAATTAGATACTCGAAGAAATAATAAGAGATATGTGTTAAAGGTATGATGAGTAGTTGACAGAAACTCCAGAATATAACAGTATTCGAGAGAGTTTGATGTGAAAGAAATGGATACTACTCACAATTCTAGTCTGGTGAGAAGTCCATATACAAATAGATGCATAGCAAGTAAGTAATAGAATGAAGTAGAGTTTAGCTCTAATTAAATTGATTCATAATAGAAGAATAATCACAACAAAGATATGAAGATATGCGGATGTGGAAAGTACTCTGCTAAATGTCATGAGAGAAGATAAGAGATAGATATCCCAATCCTTAGTCATAAAGTGGGAAAAAGATATATATTTAAGATAGTTGATTGAGGTGCTAAGTAAATTTCAAGGACGAAATTTATTTTAAAGGAGGTAGAAATGTCACATCATATTTTTTCCCTATATGTATAATACTGATAGTGGAAAGAGGTTTGGAAAGGATTGTGATGATGAATAGAAAGGAAAAATAATGATTAGACAAAGGTTTAAAGATTAGGGACTAAAATGAAAAGTTTAAAAGTCTTGTAGTGCAAGAATGAAGGTAGAAATAAACTTTGAGCTATTAAGTGTAATTATGAAAATTTGAGGGCCTAAAGTGTAATTTTCAAAAGTTCAATGCCAAAATGGTAATTATTGAAAGTGAGTCGGAAGAGGCCACAAATACGCAAAATAAGATTAGTCCCAAATTTTCCCAATAAATAGAGAAAATTATTCTAATCAGTTTAACGCAACACAAAATTTTAATTTGAGGTCCTGAAAAATTTATATTAATTTTTGAAGAAAGAAAAATTAATATAGTATCCTCTGGACCTCAGAATTAGAATAAATTTAGTAGTAAATTCCTATAATTAATATAAGAATTTATGAAATTAACAGAGCTCAAAAAGAAGTTATATAGAATTTATTATAGAACTTATAGTGAATTAAAACACCCGAGAAATATGTTTCAGGGAAATTTATCAGGATTTTAGCCCATAAAGTTAGTGGACCTTGTAGAGGGCCTAAAATAACATCTTATAGGCTCAATAATATTTTCAGATAAGTATGTGGGCCAGGGCTAATAAAGACCATGAAAATATAAAATTATGAAAATGCCACTAAGTACGCAACTGTGTTGTGTCATTGAGTCAAAGTCAGATGAAGAGTATTTTGGTCATTTGAATAAGGTTAGATGGTCAAAGAGAAATCCCAGAATAATTCACCAAAGTCAAGGAATATTCTGATGATGTGTGAAAAGACAATAATGCCCTTTAAGAAATTAAAGTAAAATCGGACACCGATAAAGGGTCTTGAAGAAATCTAGGGAATTTTTATTAGGACTTCTGGGTCTCAAAAAAGTATGAGACTTTGCAAGGGAGTTATTTTATATTTAATAAATTTTTAAAAATGTTAGAACCATTAAAAGAGGTGTCAAGCATTTATTTCAAAATAAGGATATTTTAAGGATATTGGTATAAGGAAAGTGCCTTGGGAATTATGCCAATTAGCTATTTGACCCAAGGAAGGCCTAGGGTAGTCCAACATTTCATCCTAGGACAGCCCAATAAGTCCCAAAAGTTGTCTTGGAGCCCAAGTCCAATAATGAATAATTTTTGAATTTTTGAAAAAGAAAAGAAAAGGAATAAAGTGAGAATTAGGGTTTGCTCATGGTGGGACCTATCATATCCTTATTTTCAACCTCAATTATACTTAATTGGAAGTCATTTAAACCAATTACATATCCCTTTGCTTTAGAAATATGCATTTTCAAATGATTTCTTCTCAGATAATGTTCACGAGTACTGTTCATTTGGTACTCCAAAATACATACCTAAATTTGAAAATTAATAATTAAATATAGAAAAATAGGAATGGAGTGATTCCAATTTATAATGAAATATCTTTCATTTAAATTTGAAGCAAAAATATAAAATTGAGGTTTCATTGCCCAAATGAAATTAGTTTATTCGTTGAAAAATGCTATTCATTTAGTAAATCTGGAAGTTCCAGTTTCTTTGCCTTAATTTCAAAAATTCATTTCTCCTTGGTTACTTGTCCAAATCAAACGTGTTACCTATGGATTTAAAGTTCCAGATGTTTTCTTTAATCCCACAAAAATTTGTTTAGAAATTCATTCATTTACTATATGAAATTAGAGATTGAATGTCACTACCTTCAATCGCTCACTTTATCTCAATTACAGATTTTATCTTCAACTTAGAAAAATCATAGTAAATCGAAAACTTAACCAATTGAGACGTTCTTGGTGTCCACTTAATGATCTATATCTTAGATATTTTCATACCAAATTTTAAGTCCCAAATCATTGGTTAAGTTATTGTAATTATTGTCATAAGGTTACTGCCTCTTATTACAAACACACTATATCATGCTAGGTATCCCATCAAGTCATCTCATAGTGCCAAGTGATCAACATAACTTATTGCACAAGTTCAACCATCTATATTTACCCTTTTTCCTTGACATGTTTCAGCACCTATGGCATGGTTATGTATATGGAAAGAATAAGATTTCATGGAAATCTCAATAGCAAGTCATACAAACTATAATATCATGCAAGATTGATTAAATGCCTAACATGTTATCATAAGATGGGAGCTACTTCATAATAATACATAAGCAAACTCTAACATACATATTTTCATGACATTAATTGCAAGGAGTTGTAATCATTCGTACTTCATCATCATCACCATGATGGCATATTTTTAAGCTCAACCAAACTTCCTAACTAACAAGAAAGCATATAATCAAAGAAACATGAAATTATAGTTAGGTATTCTTGCTACCTCTTAAGATATCCTTGTCACACTCTTCTTGAAGTGGTCTTCTTCCCACACAAATATAAAAACCTAGCCATTACAAAGTAACATCAAGTTACAACTCAACTTCAAAATAATTCTAAGACTAGGTTTTCACTAAGTTCCATTCTTTTTCCATTTTATGTTCCATACTTCCATCTTTCTAAAATAAGTTCTCATGGTTCATTTCCACACAATTTTCATGTAGAATCCAAATATGAAACCAGAATTTTCAAAATCAAAACACATCCTTGGTTGTTGTATAGAACTGAAATGCCTCTACTATTTTCCTAAAATTTACATTTTTATTCCAATGCTTCCAATACTTGTTTCTCTACTTTATCCCCACACAATTTTCAATTTTAAACTCATTGGAAGCATCAAAATCATTAAATTCTAACACATGAATAGTGATTCATACAGTGGCAGCTAAGAACACAAAACCCTAACTACATGCATACTTTAATTTCCAAGCATATAGCACTTGATTCTAGCTTGTTTAAGCTTGTCTAAACTATCCATAACATAAAACTAATATTATTATCACATATAGACAGCATGTCCAGTAGCACCATTAAGGGAAATATGTCACAAAAATCTCTTAAAACAAAGAGCCAACTTGCTAAATTAAAGTCCAAGAACAAAGGAATTAGTTACCTTACTTGTTGTTCCAAGTTATATGCTTCTTTCTTACTTCAAAGAAAAGTTTGTCAGAGGTTCCTTAAGGTCTCCAAGATGCTGAACCAAGTCTGAAGTGGTGGGGTATTTATAGGTAAAATTGGATGGAAATGGAATGCCAAGATTAATTTGGTTACTATTTGATCTAATGGTTCATAACTCACCTTCTATTAAGCTTGCCCTAGAAGACTCATTAATGATGCCATGCATGACCTCATTTAGGGCTGTGTTTGGCTGAAGAAAAGTAGAAATACTGGTAGGACAAATTCTAGTCTAGTCCAGTACCGATCTGAGCAGTTTCACAAAACCAAACTGTTTTATATTCCCATTTTTTATAATATTCTAGAATATGTATTATGTCATGAAAACTAGTATCTAGGTTTTTCCTATGATTGACATTGTTAAACTGAGTATTTATCTATCAACCATCCCTTGAGAAATGACCAAAATATCTTTATTCCACTTTCTTGGACTATATTAACCCTGAGGGAATAATTGTCATTTTACACCTCTTTATACTTCATCAGAGTATATACTGGATCTAAATAATAACCCCTATACTTGCTTGGATATTTTTTACCCATCCAAAATGACCAAAATGCCCTCCATCCATCTCTGGTACAATCTGGCTACACAGGGGTATTTTCGTAATTTCACACTTTTCCATAGTTGCTCTGGACTTTGGCCCACTTAACTATCCAACCGCCTCACTAGGCCTCTGGGATGCCATTTTGGGCCTTACAAATCCCGATAAACCTATCTAGAAGGTATTTATCGGGTATTTTATTATACTGTAAATTCCTTTAAGAATTCTACAGGATTCCTTTTTTGACTTTGTCAATTTTATAAATTCTCATATTAAATATAGGAATCTATTATAAATTTTTATCTAATTTTGAGGTCCAAAAAATACTATAATAATGTTTTCTAACTTCAAGAATTCATATCAATTAATCGGGACCTCAAATAAAAAATCTGTGTAATGTTAAACTGATCAGAATAATTTTCTCCATTTACTGGTAAAATTTGGAGATGTTATAAGCTATACATATAAACTGTATATATATCAAATAAAAAAATTGGGGATACGACATTTCTCTCCACTTAAAATAAATTTTGTCTAAGAAATTTACATTGCATATATACTAAGGAAATAACTCAGGATATGTCTCCTTCGTTCTTTCCTCTGCTTCCCATGTAGCTTAATTATCAGTTAATCCTTTCCAAACCACCTTAACTAAAGAGATTTGTTTATTTCGTAACTGCTTGACCTTTTAATCCACAATTCGTACTGGTCTAACTTTATAGGTTAGGTCATGCCGCAGTGCAATATCATCCTGTTCAATCATATGTGATAGGTCTAGAACATACTTCTTTAACTGGGAATCATGAACTACATCATGTATCTTTGTGAGATTTGGAGGAAGAACTAACTTGTAAGCCACTGATCCTATTCTTGTGAGGATATGAAATGGCCCGATGTATCTAGGATGTAACTTCTTCACCTTGATTGATTGCCCAGCTCCTGTAGTTGGAGTTAACTTAAGAAACATATGTTCTCCTTCCTCAAACTCCAATAGCTTCCTTCTGACATCAACATAACTTTTCTATCTGCTTTGAGTCGTTAGCAATCTTTTCCTAATCTTATCAATATGTACTACTGTTTGATCTACTATATCAGGACCAAATATCCTTCTTTCGCTAAAATCTAACCAGCATAAGGGAGATCTACACTTATGTCCATAAAGTGCTTCAAATGGGGCCATCTGAATACTAGCCTGATAACTATTGTTATATTCAAATTCTACTAATGGCAGATGAACATCCCAACTTCCTTAGAAATCCAAAACACAGGCCTCAACATATCCTCTAATGTATGGATTATCCTCTCAGACTAACCATCTGTTTGAGAATGATAAGCTATACTAAATATGAGAGTAGTGTCCATTTCTTCATGTAAAGCTAGCCAAAAATTAGATGTAAATCGAGGATCTCTATCAAATACAATACTACTTGGGGCACCATTCAAGAGAATATTTCTTATTGATTGCCAGGAAATGAGCTAACTTTGTCGATCGGTCAATTACTACCCATATAACATCATGCTTAACTAGTGTCATGGGTAGTCCTTGAACAAAATCCATGGTAATACTGTCCTATTTCCACTCAGGCATATCTAGTGGTTGTAATTTTCCTATTGGCTTTTAGTGTCCAACTTTTACTTTTTGACATGTTAGGCATTTTGATACATAATCCACAACATCCTTCTTTAATCCAAGACACCAAAATAAACTTTTAACATCATGATACATCTTGGTCATACCTAGATGTACTATATACCATATTTTATGTGCTTAATCTAAAATCTTCTCTCTTAATCCCATTGCATTCGGAATATATGGTCTTCCTCTAAACTGTAGTAATCCACCCTGAGAGATATCAAAATTTTTAGTTTCCCCTTTCTCCAGCTTGTCCTTAAAAATTGCTGCGAGCTTATCATGCTTTTGAGCTTCTTTTATCGCATCTTCAATAAAAGCTCTAACCTGCATTCCTCCATAAGTATTTTCTACTATCTATATCTAGTATAAAGGACTCCAATCTCGAATATCTTCTATTAATTCTAACTCTTTGATCATTAGGCTTGCTACCTGTACTACTTTTCTGCTTAGGGTATCAGCTACAATATTTGTTTTTCCTAGATGGTACTTAATCTGGAAATCATAATCCTTCAAAAATTCCATCCATCTTTATTGTCTCATATTCAATTCTTTTTTATCTTGTAGATAGTTTAGGCTTTAGTAGTCACAGTTCAATTCTATGGTAGCTCTATGCAGATAATATCTCCAGATCTTGAGAACATAAACTACCGCTGCAAGCTCCAGATCATGAGTGGGATAACTCTATTCATGTGGCTTTAACTATCGAGAAGCATAGGCTACTACTCAACCCTGCTGCATTAATACACATCCCAAACCCTACTTGCTAGCATCAGTATAGACTACATAGGTCCGAGTTGGGTTTGGAATAATCAGCATGGGAGTCATGGTTAATCTTTGTTTTAATTCTTGAAAGTTAGCCTCGCACTTCTCATCCTACTTAAACTGCAGGTTCTTTATGGACAACTTGGTTAATGGCAAAGTAATTCGAGAAAAGTCCTTAATAAATCTTCTATAATACCTTGCTAAGCCTAAAAAACTTCTAATCTCTATCACTGTCCTTGGTTGTTCCTAGCTTAATACTGCTTCAACTTTGCTAGGATTTATAGCTACCCCTTCACAAGATATGACATGACCAAGAAATTTGACTTCTTGAAGCTAAAACCCATACTTACTAAGCTTAGCATAGAGTTGTTTGTTTTTAAGAGTACTAAGAACAATTCTCAAATACTTTTTGTCATATCTTAATTTTTCTCTATCTGTATAATACTGATAGTGGAAAGAGGTTGAGAAAAGATTATGATGATGATAAGAAAGAATAATAAAGGTCAGATGAGTCTTGAAGGAAGAAAATGACTAAATTAAAAAATTTAAAAGTTCTATAGTAGAAAACGAAAGTAGAAATAAACTTTGGGGCATTAAGTGTAATTATAAAAAGTTGAGGGCCTAAAGTATAATTTTTAAAAGTTTAAGGACCTAGATGAAATTTAGAAAAGGTTTAAGGCCAAAACTAAAGGTAGAGATAAAAGTTGGGTCAAAAGGTGTAATTACCAAAAGTTAAGGGATTTAAATATAATTTATCAAAAGTTCAGAGGCAAAAATATAATTATGAGAAAGTTGAGCCAAAGAATGCCTAAAAATGCCCAGAATCATATTAGTTCCAAATTTTACTAGTAACTAGAGAATATTATTTTGATCAGTTTAACGCAACACATAATTTCGATATAAGTCTCAAAAAAATTATATTAATTTTTTAAGAAAAGATAATTAGTACAGTATCCTCTAGACCTCAGAATCAGATAAAATTTGGCAGTAAATTCCTATAATTAATATAAGAATTTTTAAAACTGACAGAGCTCAAAAAGGATTTATGTATAATTTATTATAGAATTTACAGTAGATTAAAATATCAAATAAATATGTTTTGGAGAATTTCTCAGGAATTGAGCCCATAAAGCCAATGGATCATACAGAGGGCCCAGAATGGCACCTTATAGGTCCAATGATATTTTTATATAAGTATGTGGGCGAGGACTAATAAATAACAGTAAAAATATAAAATTATGAAAATGCCACTAAAGGTATGCCACTCTGTTATGTCATTGAGTCAGAGTTGGATAAAGGGTATTTTGGTCATTTAGACTAGCCAAAAATGTCTAGGCAAGTATAGGAGTGATTATTTAGTGTCAGTATATGCCCTGATAAGGAGTGAAGAGGTACAAAATGACAATTATGCCCTTAGGGTTAATATAGGACAAGACAGTGAACCAAGGATATTTTAGTCATTTTCCAAGGGATCTGCAATTAAGATTTGGCCTATTCCAAGAATGTCAATGGTAGTAATAATTCAGATACTAATTTAAGGTCAGAAAATATATTATGAAATTTTAGAAAAATTAGATTTATAAAACAATTTGGTTTTTAGGAAATCGGATGAGCTAGTACCAGATTGAACTGGAATTTTTCTAGAAGCTTCCCCTCATTAGAATTTTTCCACCTAGCCCTATGAGTTGTCCCTTGATGATGTCATGGATGATATCACAATTCTCTTTTTAAAAAGGTTAAGTCCAAGTTTAAATGTAAGCAATTAGATTAAATAGTGCACAAAGTAATCTTGGCCATTGATTTTCCATTAAATACCCCCTCAAATCTGAAGCAAACCATTAGCACAACAACCCTTAGGGAAACTCTTGCAAAATAAAAACTCAAGCCAAGACAAAGAAGATTCAAAGTACTAAAGTTCAAGCAAGCTAGAGATTAAAGGTAAACAATCGATCCTAGCATATTTTCCTTTGATTTGGGAGCTCAGACTTAGGGTTTTCATGGAGAAAAGTTGATTTTTCTCTAACATTTTGTGCTGTCCAAAAATGTTAAGATAAAAGGAGAAAGAAGACATTAAAGTTAGAGTTATACGATTGAAGCTTAAACAAGCTAGTTAAGTGATTGGTTGTTGAATCAAGTTGATATTATTGACTTTTCTATGGTTGAACCAGTTCAGTTTGCACTATTCATGATGGAAGGAAATAGAATTTCAATGATTTAATGCTTCTATTGAATTTATATGATGATTTTGTGTAGGATTGGATAGGTTTTGAGCTTTGGAAGCATTGAAATTTTAAGATTGTAGTTTTTAAAATTCATCTCAGTACTGTTCACTCAAATAAATAGTGATTAGAATTTCTTGATTTTGATACTTCTAATGGTTTTAAAATGAAAAGTTGTGTGGGATAAAGTGGAGAAACAAGTATGGGAAGCATTAGAATCAAAATGAGAATTTTTGAAGGAATTAAGTGTATGTTTTCAGTTCTATCTAGCAGGCCATGAAGGTGCTAGAATTTCATAATTCTAAGCTTATAAATGGATTTAAAAGATGAAATTGTGTGGGCTAAAGTCAAGACATCAATTGATTCAAAGGCCAAGTCCATTAATTAAGATTAAGGAAAGTTAATGTAGTTAAATGAGCTTAATGTTCAAGAGGAAGTTATGTTAGTTAAAGTGAGTTTAATGCTCAAGGAAGTTAGATTGTTATTGATGAATGACTATGTGATGTTAGGAATTGATTGGTATGCTCCAAAAGAGGCACCAACATATCCAAGAGAAGTCAGAAGAAAGAAGCAAGATAAAGTGAAAGAGAGTCAAATATATGAGGTGGTAAACTTATCCTAAACTTGTATGCATTGAATGTTATGCTTAATTATGCTAGGGCTTTGTTGAATTGTGTTGCATATGTGCTTATGTATGAATCTCTTTTTCTATGATTACTTTGGCCAATTGTATTTCATATGTTACATGGAAGCATGCATATTACACAATGTTAACACTTTCACAAGCAAGCATAAGTATTTACATTAATGCATGCATTGTTTAGTACCATTTGCTACTAAGATTTCCCTATAAATCTCATTTCCTTCCATCTAATCCTAATCCTACAGGTTTGTTAATGATGAGAGAGGGTTGAAGAATCATTAAGAGTGTCATCCCAATGTTTAGGCCTAGAAGCCAAGTATTTGCCTGAAAAAGGGATGCTACTTGGCCCTGTTGAGCAGAATTCCCAAAAGTATACAAATAATGTTTAGGAACTAAACTACAAATAATGAGAGTTCAGGGACTAAATTATAAATAGTAAAAGTCCTTAGGTGCATTATGATAATTTACTAAAGGTGTTTCTTGGGAATTGAGCCACCAGAGTGCTTGGGCTTGGTTAGAAACCCAAGATGACATTCCAAGGGTCCAAAAATGTGGTCCAGTGATTATGGGGTTTAAGTGATATTAAAATAATATTTTAGCACTTTTTCAATATATAAAGTGACCCAGTCAAAGATAGAACTGGGGAAAGTGATCTGGAATCATGAGGTGGCATAAATAGGACCCACAAGACACCACATGGCATGATTATAGGAAAAGAAGAAAAGCTAAGGACATATGGCATGATTCTAGAAAAAAAAAGCTAAAGGACACGTGGCATAATCTCAGTCATTCATTCTAGGAAAAGACTATGAAATTCTATGGAAATGTTGAGCTAGCTGGTGAGGTGTCCCAAGGGCCCCACCATTGCCCCACCTTGCATATGAGGTGTCCCAAGGATGATGTCATGTTGGGGAGTCATTGAGGAGGGTGATGTCATCGTGATGATACAGGCGAAGCTTCTTGAGAAAGCTAAGAAATCTGAGCTATTCATCACGATTCAATCTGAGCCATCCATTGCACCTCTTTCCACCTATAAATAGACCCTTCCCCATCCCATTTCAAGGCATGCCATGGCAAGGAAGAGAAAGAAGAGAGAAAGAGAGAAAAAGAGAAAGAAAGAGAAAGAAAGAAGGAGTTCTGGTGGAGCTAGGAGCAGTCCAAGGAGCTTAGGGACTTGCCAGAGCTTAGGAATAAGGTAAGTTATTCTAGTCCCTGCTATAATAAATTAGAGGATTGTTCTTAATGGTTAGAATAGAGAAATATATCTCTTGATAAGGGTAGCTGTAGATAGAAAGAAAGTTAGGGGATTATCAGATTAAGGATATTACCCCAAGTTAAGCATGAGTTAAGTAGAGCTATACTTGATAATAATAAAGATATTATTATGCTATGTGTAGGCTCTGACCTATGAAAAGAAGGAATCTTAGAGCAAAGGGTAAGTGCTAAAGGAAAATGCTACATGTCAGGTAGTGAATTTATCCTAAACTTGTATGTATTGAATGTTATACTTGATGTGCTATGGCTTTATTGAATTGTGTTGCATATGTGCTTATGTATAAAGCTCTATTTCTATTATTACTTTGGCCAATTGTATTTCATATGTAATATGGAAGCATGCACATTAGACAATGTTAACACTTTCACAAGCAAGCACCAGTATTTACATTAATGCATGCATTGTTTAGTACCGTTTGCTACTGAGATTTCCCCAAAAATCTCGTCTCCTTCCATGTAATACCAATCCCATAGGTATGCTAAAAGAGGATTGAAGAAGCATGAAGATAAGCTAGAGATTGGATAGTATAAATGGAACCAAAATGCTGGAATCAGGGAAAAACATAGGATAAACAGTAAACTTCAGACTTTCATTGAAGTTGATTGAGTCAAGGCGTGGTCAACGAGTTATTTTTCCCTAAAAAAGCATTAAGTTAGCTTTATAAGACATAAGAAAATAAGTATTTTTCATTTTTAGCTTTATGTAGCAATTTGAACCACTTCATTTCGATTTTACTAGAATTAGTTGTGATTTTTTGAAGTCAGGTCACTCCTCTGGAATTTACACAGTGAACAGTACTCGTTAAAAGTAAAATTCTAGATTGAGTAATTTGACTTCAATAGCCTTACAAGTGGTTCCAGATGCTACTGAATGGTCCCTAAGACATAAGAAAATTAGGATGTTTCATTTTGGTATTAGAGTATATGATTCTGGCATATAACAGAAGGTTTTGGCTCAGTAATGCTCTGGTTTAGTTATACTAATCCCTCTAAAAAGTTAGAGATTTGAACTAAAGAAGTTTTCTCCCTAGTATGAGATATTGGATGGTGTTCACTACTTAGAGAATGTTTCAAACTAGAGACAGTGACACCTAGATAAATGGAAAGATACCCCAAACCTCACAGCTTTACGAGGTAGTCTTCAAAGAAATAACTACTATAGACTAGTCTTAGTCAGCCGTTACCATCGAGGTCTCGTGTTTCTTAGCAAGATAGGGATGGACTAAGTAGGATAATGTCTGTGGAGTAGTTTCCTCCATTGATAGAAGCTGACCAGTCTAAGGTAAAGGGAAGTTGCAATAGTAGCTCAGTGATGTGGCCAGACGCCACAGTGATGATAATACTGAAGGTACCAACCTCGTTGAAGTTTATTAGCTAGAGGATTGGTATAAAGTCATTGAGCCATATAGTACAAAGTATTGAGAGATGAAAGATTAGTTTAAGACAATATTCAGAAGTAGATCCTTTATAAGAGTATATCTACATTACGAAAGAATTTGTTCAGCTAGTGCTTCCTAAACAAAAGAATCAAAAGTTAAAATGGTTAATGGATAGAGAGCTGATGTTCCCAGTGCAGAGGGATCACATCACGAATGAATTGTAATCTAGTAGACCTAGGGCAGAGTACCTTAGAGAACAAAAGTAATAGTAGTAGATGATGAATGAGATCCATACGACATAAGTTCGTCAGGATCAAGAAAAAGAAGTCTAGAGAGAGAAAGGTAGCCATAGTTTCAAAGATAAAGTGACTCCCCTATTCTTTATGTAAGAAAGGGTAATGAAATGTTGAGTCTATACCCTAGTAAGGGGCAATGTGGCAGCCTAAGTTAAATGAGTAGCTATTTTAGGTTTCTAAATGAATGTTTGGGACCTAGCAGATAATAGAGGAAAGAATGTTTTAAAGTTTGCTTAGTTAATTATTCAATTGTAGTGTACGTATGATGGATGGTTGAGCAAATTTATGTGATGATGATATGGCTTATGTTGCCATGAGTTATGATGAATAGTTACATCTCCTTACAGTGGTCATATAATGACATGCATGTTAGAGTATGCTATGATAAATGAATACTCTCCTCATGCTGTACATGCAGGGTAGAGTTTATGATGAGAAAGTTATGTTGCTCCCATGCCATATGACGTGCAATAAGAATTTACCCAAGATGATAGACAATCTCAGTAAGTGAGATAGTTGTAACAATATGATTGGGGTTACTCAAGTATTTCTACAGACTTGCAAATACAGTACTTAGGGCCATTTCTTATGTTAGAGTTACAGCAAGTACTAAGAAGGTGGTAGTGTTATAACTCTATCAAAAGAAATGGCATACAGAAAGAGAAAAATATAACAGTAAAGAGATTATTTTTATATTACTCTTCAGATAAGAGTTGAATCTGAAACATATGGCTCTCAGATAGAGCTAGATTTAGATGAGTTCATATCACTCTTCAGATAAGAGTTAGATCTGATGCAGATTGCTCATAGTTAGAGCATAGTTTAAATGGCTCACAGTTAGAGCACATATTTAAACGAGAATTTATGATAAGGCCATAGCAACAGAATGTAATAGCAGGTAGTTAGACCATAATTAGTAAGCCGCAACAGAGTAAGAAAGATGAGAAGGAACTCCTAAGTAAGATAAGAAATAAGTAAAGTCTTGGTAAATAATATAAGCTACTGAATGTATTTTAAAATTTTTATTGAGTTATTAACAAGTGGAAGCAGTTAACCTTATAACTTAGTCTATTGGTTTGAGATCTTTCAGAGATTATGATACTGTACAACAGAATCACAGAGGATTTTGGAGGGTCACAGTTAGATCCTGCCATGGCTCAAGGGTCGCAGTTAGATCCTAACAGCTTCAAAGTCGCAGTTAGATTCTGAAGAGGCTTACACTTTATCATAGTTAGATCCTGAGGTTATAGTTAGACCTAGCCTAAGGAAAGTAATGAGCCATGAAGTAATGAGAATAGTACAGTATCTCTCTGAAAAAGATGATTATCAAGGACGAAGTTAAGGTAAGGAGCTTTACTAGTTGATTAACTCATATAGAAAACTTATTTATAATGATTTTCCTCAAATAGCCTATATTATATATAGACTAAACTTAATTTTCCTTAAACGAAGAAGGAGTCCAAATTCAAATCTGAGTGTTGATATTCAAAAAGTTTTGTAGAAGTATACTTGAGGAATAGAGAAGAGAATCCCATATGTTTTGAGGAATAGAAAAGTATGAATCGATAGATCTTTCAGATAAGGATAAAGAAATTAGAAGGCTAGCGAGACCCAGAGAAGAGGGTCTAAGGTAGATTTAAGATAGAACACAGTTCTATGAGAAAGAATATGCTAGGGCATAAAGCTATAAGAAAAGTAGCCTACCCCTAACCCAGTTGAACGTTTAGCTAAAAGTTGCTCAAGCAAGAGTAGCCCAATGATAGGTAACCCCTGAGAATTAATAAAAAAGGGTGTCAATGCCATAAAAGTTTGGCATAGATACATAAAGTTATGAAAGATAGTAAGAAAAGTTAAGAAGAGCCAGAAAAGTTAAGAGAATATCATGAAATGAAAGGGACATTCTCCTCAGAGAAACTCTTTATCGAAGTATGAATAGATATTTGACCCTGAAATATTGAGGACAAAATTTATTTTAAGGGGATGAGAACTGTCATATTCCAATTTTTGGGCCTAAAAGCCTAGTATTTTCCTAAAAAAGGGATGCTATCAGGCCTTGTTGAGTAAAAGTCCCATAAGGTTACAAATAATATTTAGGTACTAAACTGCAAATAATGAGAGTTCACGGACTAAATCGTAAATAGTGAAAGTCCCTGGGGGCATTTTGGTAATTTACTAAAGGTGTTTCTTGGGAATCAAGCCACCAGAGTGCTTGGGCTTGGTTAGAAACCCAAGATGACATTCCAAGGGTCCAAAAATGTGGCCCAGTGATCATGGGGTTTAAGTGACATTAAAATAATATTGTAGCACTTTTTCAATAAAGTAAAGTGACCCGATCAAAGATATAACTAGGAAAAATGATCTGGAATCATGAGGTGGCATAAATGGGACCAACAAGGCACCACATGGCATGATTCTAGGAAAAGAAGAAAAGCTAAGGACAGATTGCATGATTCTAGAAAAAGAAGAAAAAGCTAAAGGACAAGTTGCACAATCTCAGCCATTCATTCCAGGAAAAGAATATAGAATTCTTTGGAAATGCTGAGTCAGCTGGTGAGGTATCCCAAGGGCCCCACCATTGTGCCACCTTGCATGTGAGGTGTCCCAAGGATGATGTCATGTTGGTGAGTCATTAAGGAGGCTGATGTCATCCTCATGATGCAGGCGAAACTTCTTGAGAAAGCTAAGAAATTTAAGCCATTCATCTCGATTCAATCTGAGTCATCCATTCCACCTCCTTCCACCTATAAATAGACCTTTCCCCTCCCATTTCAAGGCATACCACGGCAATGAAGAGAAATAAGAGAGAATGAGAGAATGAGAGAAAGAAAGAGAAAGAAAGGAGGAGTTCTAGTGGAGCTAAGAGAAGTCCAAGGAGCTTAGGGACTTGCCAGAGCTTAGGAATAAGATAAGTAAGTTATTCTAGTCCCTGCTCTAATAAATTAGAGGATTGTTCTTAATGGTTATAATAGAGAAATATATCTCTTGATAAGGGTAGTTGTAGATAGAAAGAAAGTTAGGGGATTGCCAGATTAAGGATATTACCCCAAGTTAAGCCCAAGTTAAGCATGAGTTAAGTATATCTATACTAGATAATAATAAAGATATTATTATGTATGTATAGGGTCTGACCTATGAAATGAAGGAATCTTATAACAAAGGCTAAGTGCTAAAGGAAAAGGCTACATGTCAGGTAGTGGACTTATCCTCAACTTGTAAGTATTGAATGTTGTACTTGATGTGATATGGCTTTGTTGAATTGTGTTACATATGTGCTTATGTATGAAGCTCTATTTCTATGATTACTTTTTCCAATTGTATTTCATATGTAATATGGAAGCATGCACATTAGACAATGTTAACACTTTCACAAGTAAGCACCAGTATTTACATTAATGAATGCATTGTTTAGTACCCTTTGCTACTGAGATTTCCCTAGAAATCTCATCCCCTTCCATGTAATCCCAATCGCACAGGTATGCTAAAAGAGGATTGAAGAAGCATGAAGAGAAGCTAGGGATTGGATAGTACAGATGGGACCAAAATGCTGGAATCAGGGAAAAAATGTAGGATGAACAGTAAACTTCAGACATTCACTGACATTAGTTGAGTCAAGGCATGGTCAAGGAGTTATTTTTTAATGAAAGAGCATTAAGTTATCTTTATGTTTCAATTTGAACCACTTAATTTTTTTTTCTATAATTAGTTATGATTTTTTGAAATCAGGTTACTCCTCTAGAATTTACACAGTGAACAATACTAGCTAAGAGTAAACTTTAAGATTAAGTAATTTGACTTCAATAGCCTTAAAAGTAGTTCCAGATACTACTGAATGGTCCCTAATGAAACATCCTACTTTTCTTACATTTTAGGGACCATTCAGTAGCATTTAGAACCACTTCTAGGGCCATTGAAGTCAAATCATACAATCTGAAATTTTACTCCTAGCAAACACTGTTCACTGTGTAAATTCCAGCAGAGTGACCTGACTTTGAAAAATCATAACTAATTCTAGAAAAATCAAAATGAAATGGTTCACATTGCTACGTGAAGTGTCATATCCCAATTTTTAGGCTTAGAAGCCCAGTATATAGCCTGAAAAAGGGATGCTACCAGACCCTGTTGAGTAGAGGTCTCAGTAAATAGAGAAAATTATGTTGATCAGTGTGATGCAACACAAAGTTCTGATAAGAGGTCATGAAAGATTTATATTAATTTTCAAAGAAAAGGAAAATTAATACAGTATGCTCTAGACCTCAGAATCAGATGAAATGTGGCAGTAAATTCCTATAATTAATATAAGAATTTTTGAAACTGACAGAGCTCAAAAAGGAGTTCTGTAGAATTTACTACAGAATTTACAGTGGATCAAAAGACCCGATAAATAGGTTTTGGGGGAATTTCTCGGGAATTGAGCCCATGAAGATAGGGGATCATACAGAGGGTCCAGAATGGCACCTTATAGGCCCAATGATATTTTCAGATAAATATATGGGCCAGGGCTAATAAAGACCGAGAAAAATGAAGAATTACGAAAATGCCACTGAAGGTATGCCATTGTGTTGTGTCATTGAGTTAGAGTCAGACGAAGGGCGTTATGATCGTTAGACTAAGGTTAGACAGTCAAGAAAGGGTATTTGGATAGTTGACTAGGGTCAAGAGATACTCTGGTAAGGTATAGAAAGACAATAGTGCCCCTATAAGTACTAAAGAGGTAGTAAGGGCATTATGGTAATTTACTAAGGATTTTCCTTGGGAACCGAGCCACCAGAGTGCTTGGGCTTGGTTAGAAACCCAAGTTGATATTTAAAGGCCCAAAAACGTAGCCCAAGAGTAAAGTGGGCCCAAGAGGCATTAAAATAATGTTTTAGTGCTTTTTCAATAAAGTAAAGTGACCCGGTCCAATATAGAACTAGGTAAAGTGATCTAGAATCATGAGAGGACATAAATGGGGCCCACAATGTGCCACATGGCATGATTATAGTAAAAGAGGAAAATCAAAGGACACATGGCATGATTATAGAAAAAGGAGAAAAAGCAAGAGGACACGTGGCACGATCTCGGTCGTCCATTCAGGGAAAAGACTCTGGAACTCTCTGGAAGGCTGACTCAGCTGGTGAGGTGTCCCAAGGGCCCCACATTTCGCCACATATACCCCTTAGGTGTCCCTTGAGGTGTCCTAGATGATGTCATGAGTGATGAGTTAGCAAGGAGGGTGATGTCATCATGATGATGCAGGCAAAGCTTCTTGAGGAAGCAAGCAATCTGAGCCATTCATTGTGAATCAATCTGGGCCATTCATTCCACCTCCTCTCACCTATAAATAGGCCACTCCCCTCCCATTTCAAGGCACACCACGGATCTAGCAAGAAAAGGAAGAGAAAGAAGAGAGAAAGAGAGAAAGAGAGAAGGAAAGAAAGAAAGGAAAGGAAGGAAGGAGTTCTGGTGGAGCCAGGAGCAGTCTAAGGAGCTGAGGGACTGGGTAAAGCTTAGGAATGAGGTAATAAAGTTATCTAGTCCCTTCTCTAATAAAGTATAGGATTTCTCTTAGTGGTTAGAATAGAGAAATGTCTCTATTAATAAAGGTAGCTAAAGGTAGAGAGAAAGCCAGGGGAATGTCAGATTAAGGATATTACCCTTGAGCTATGTATGAGTTAAATAGAGCTATGCTGATAGAATAATAATGAAGATATTATTATGCTATGTATAGGCTCTAACCTATGGAAAGAATGAACCTTAGGGCAAAGGCTAAGAGCTAGAAGGAAAAGCTACATGTCAGGTAGTAAACTAATCCTAAACTTGTATGCATTGAATGTTATGCTTGATGTGCTATGGCTTTGTCGAATTGTGTTGAATATGTGCCTATGTATGAAGCTCTGTTCCTATGATTACTTTGGCCAATTGTATTTCATATGTAACATGGAAGCATGCACATGACATAATGCTAACACTTTCACAAGCAAGCACAAGTATTCACATTAATGCATACATTGTTTAGTGCTGTTTGCTACTGAGATTTCCCCAGAAATCTCACCCTTCCATATCAATCCAATTACAGCAGGTCTTCTCAAGATGGAGGAGATAAAGATGCATGAAGAGATATTAATTACTTAGCATGATTGATATGTGATTCATGTATGTATAATTGCTGGAAATTATCACTATGAACAGTAACTCGTGATGGAGGCAGTGATATTTGAGCTGTAATTATAAATAGTAAATGATTTAATAAATGTATGGTATTTTACCAGTAAATAGTAGACATGCCAAGCTTCGATTTGATATATAGAACGTATCATTTGGATGTCTACACATAAAGATATGATTTTTCAAAGTTGGGACCAGAATGCTGGAATCAGGGACAGGACGTTTGATGAACAGTTAATTACGGACATTGACTGACGTTGACCTGGTCAAGGCATGGTCAACGAGTCATTTTTCCCTGAAAGAGTATTATGTTAGCTTCATGTAGCAATTTGAACCACTCCATTCTGATTTTTATATAATTAGTTATGATTTTTCGAAGTCAGGTCACTTCTCTGGAATTCGTGCAGTGAACAGTACTCGCTAGAGTAAAATTCCAGATTGAGTAATTTGATTTCAACAGCCTTGGAAGTGGTTCCAGATGCTACTGTTTGGTCCCTAAGACGTATGAAAAGTGAGGATGTTAAATGAAGCTAACGTAATCCTATTTTAGGAAAAAATAACTCGTTAACCACTCCTTGACCAGGTCCATGTCAGTCAACGTCTGAAGTTTACTGTTCATCCTACATTTTTCCCTGATTCCAGCACTTTGGTCCCATCTTTGCATAACCTCTGCACTATCTAATCCCTAGCTCCTCTCTATGATTCTTCGGTCCTCTTTAAACACACCTGTGGGATTGGGATTACATGGAAGGGAATGAGATTTCTAGGGAAATCTCAATAGTAAACGGTAACCATACAATGTATGCAACTATATGCTTGATGTTACTATGTGTGTACTTAATGATCATGCTTGCATCATGATAACATACATGCTTCCATGTTACTTAATTATAACATATGGCCATAGTATAGAAAGGAACAGAGCACTACTTAATCATAAATACCTCACATCATTATGATAAGAAAATATCACATAAAATATCCAAGTAGTATAAGCATACAAGTATGTAAGTTTACTACCTGGCGTGTAGCCTTTCCTTCCAGCTCTTAGCCTTGTCTCTAAGGTTCCTTCTTTTCATAA
Source organism: Leucaena leucocephala (assembly GCA_037074615.1). Classification (NCBI taxonomy): domain Eukaryota; kingdom Viridiplantae; phylum Streptophyta; class Magnoliopsida; order Fabales; family Fabaceae; genus Leucaena; species Leucaena leucocephala. The sequence continues at coordinate 15,611,590 of CM073515.1, read as the reverse complement.
GTTAGAGCCTATACATAGCATAATAATATCTTTATTATTATCCAGTATAGCTCTACTTACCTCATGCTCAACTAGGGGTAATATCCTTACTCTGACATTCCTCTAACTTTCTTTCTAGCTATAGCTAACTTTATTAATAGAGATATTTCTCTATTCTAACTACTAAGAGAAATCCTCTACTTTATTAGAGCAGGGACTAGATAACATACTTACCTTATTCCTAAGCTTTGCCCAGTCCCTAAGCTCCTTAGACTGCTCCTGGCTCTACCAAAACTCCTTCCTTCTTTCTCTTCCTTCCTTCCTTTCTTTCTTTCTCTCTTTCTCTCTTATTTCTCTTCATTTGCATTGCTAGGCCTGTAAGGAATTGGAAGACATGCAGCATAAATTAACTTAAAAAATTTTGCATTCCTTGCCAGGATCTACCGTATGCGAGAGATTTAATTTTATCCTTATAAATTAAATCTTGTAAATATCTCTTATATGAGATATCATATCAATTTGAATTTCAAATTCAAACGTGATAGAGATTTAATTTATCCTTATAAATTAAATCTTGTAAATATCTCTTTTATAATATATATATATATATATACGAATTTATATATATACGATTATAAATATAAATAAATATATACATCCACCCTAGATTATTCATTGAATCTGGACATGTCTTAGATTCAATGAATATGGACATCATAGCTCGTGTTGGGCTATTTTGTGTGTGACCCTGTAGGCCCATATGAAGTTGGCAGTGGGCCATTTACTATACTGACTCACAAGTCGCAAGCGGTCTTCAGCAAGACATCATGACTACCCAAATCATATGAGGATCGATGAACGATGTAACCTTTTATACAACCATATCATGTCTCTTTTGTCACACGATATTTTGGTCATGGATGAGGCATGGAGAATGTCATCCTCCTATTCCTGACCGTTACTTTCTCGATCCCTGAGTAGTCTGACTATAGAAATGGAACTACCTTTCTATTACAGTATGGCCATACATTTGTTAGACTCACTCATTGAGGGGCCCAGTAATATCTCTCTACAAATGTGAGGGACAAATTCCATCTTGACCATTCACATTCCTCTGCACGGAAAACCACTAAGCCCGAACATAGTCTTTATGATCACTCGGTCAAAAGTGACTTTTGACTAGGTTAAAGCTGAGCGTTTGTCATGTAGGAATCCATGATGATCTCAGGTCAAAGGACATAGTGACATGGTTTGTATATGAGAGAAGCTTCTGACTTAACCCATGCAGCTCTCTCATAGCGGGTCAGTCCAACACCTTGTACTCTTATATGTACCTATGACTTGGATTTATATCTCTATACATCTTTAAAGTCATAATAGTCTTATTTCATCTCTGCTCCCGCATAGATGACCGACCAGGAACATTTAGAATAAGATCATGAGTTATCCAATAATGGTCATCACATTAAACATGTAAATAATATGATAACACAATTAATAAATTTATAAATCAACAATGTTCATAAGACAATGATTGGCCCCTAGGGCACAATTTTCAACAAGGCCATGGTGTACCTTGAAATAGGAGGGGAGTAGTGTATTTATAGGTGAGAGGAGGTGGAATGAATGGTCTAGATTGATTTGTGATGAATGGCTCAGATTGCTTGCTTCCTCAAGAAGCTTTGCCTGTATCATCACGATGACATCACCTTCCTTGATGACTCACCACTAATGACATCATCCAGGACACCTCAGGGACACCTCAGGGGTATATGTGGCACAATGGTCGGGCCTTGGGATACCTCACTAGCTGACTCAGCCTTTCCAGAGAGTTCCAAAGTCTTTTCCCTGAATGGACGGCCGAGATCGTGCCACGTGTCCTCTTGCTTTTTCTCCTTTTTCTCTAATCATGCCATGTGTCCTTTGATTTTCTTATTTTATTGTAATCATGCCATGTGGTGCATTGTGGGCCCCATTTATGTCCTCTCATGATTCCAGATCACTTTACCCAGTTCTATCTTGGACCGGGTCACTTTACTTTGTTGAAAAATAACTAAAACAATATTTCAATGCCTCTTGGGCCCACATTACTCTTGGGTTACGTTTTTGGGCCTTGGATTGTCATCTTGGGTTTCTAACTAAGCCCAAACACTCTAGTGGCTCGGTTCCCAAGACACATACTTAGTAAATTACCAAAATGCCCTTAATACCTGTTTAGTGCTTCTAGGGGCACTATTGTCTTTTTATACCTTACCAGAGTACCCTTGACCCTGGTCAACTATCCATATACCCTTTCTTAAATGTCTAACCTTAGTCAAATGATCATAACGCCCTTCGCCTGACTCTGACTTAATAACACAACACAGTGGCATACCTTGAGTGGCATTTTCATAATTCTTCATTTTTCTCGGTCTTTATTAGCCCTGGCCCACATACTTATCTAAAAATATCATTGGGCCTATAATGTGCCATTATGGACCCTCTATATGATCCCCTATCTTCCTGGGCTCAATTCCCAAGAAATTCCCCCGAAACCTATTTATCGGGTATTTTAATCTATTGTACATTCTGTAGTAAATTCTATATAACTCTTTTTTAGGCTCTGTCAGTTTTATAAATTCTTATATTAATTATAGGAATTTACTACCATATTTCATCTAATTCTGAGGTCTAGAGAATACTGTAGTAATTTTCCTTCTCTTCAAAAATTAATATAAATCTTTCATGACCTCATATCAAAACTCTTTGTTAAATCAAACTGATCAGCATAATTTTCTCTATTTACTGAGACCTCTGCTCAATAGGGTCTAGTAGCATCCCTTTTTCAGGCTATATACTGGCTTTTAAGCCTAAAAATTGGGATATGACACCTAAGACATAAGAAAATAAGGATGTTTCAAAGCGGAGCTGGGAATTGGATAGTATAAATGTTATGTGAATAATTGTTGTATGTAATGTTACTTTTTGACCAATGCAAGTAGTGATGATCATGATGTAATGAAAAATAGTAAATGATGACATAAATATATGAAATTTTATAGACATTTAGTGTCAAGCTTCATTTTGACACCAAGAATGCCTTATTTTGAGGTCTGTACAAAGAGAACTAATTTTTCAAAGTAAGGAACCAGAATCTGTTTTCAAAATTTTTGACCTGATGAACAGTAATTTTTGATGAATAAATTGTATTAATTGGCTAAGAATTTGGTCTGAAAATTATTTTTTCCCTAAATTTTAAGATGTTATCTTAATGTATCTTTTTGAACCACTTCATTTAAATTTTTCTAAGATTAATTATGATTTTTTGAATTTCATCACTTAATTTGGAATACCATATGAACAGTAACCTGAGAAAGAGTAAAATTCTAGATTTGGCTAATGGACTTCTAAGGTCTTGTAAGTGATTTTAAATGCTACTGAATGGTCCCTAAGTCATATAAAAGTAAGGATATTTCATTTTGGTATCAGAGTAAAAGTTTCTGGCATGATTTAAGATAGTTCCCATACCTTAACTTTAAAGAGTAAGCACTTTGTTATGTTAGAGTATTTATTGGAATAGTTAGTATTGCTTAATTAAGCAAATAGTATAGGAGTAGATATGTGGTTTCATAAAGTTAAGTCAGAGGCCTCAATTAATAAGGCAGTTAATAAGAGAGAGCCCCAGTCGGTAGCGATATATGAAGATAATGTACATCCAGACTTTGATTATCCCTTAGATAATGAAGATAGTTCAGAAGAGAGTATAGGGGATCAATCAGGGAGGTCTACAATAGAATATTCCTAGATGTTTCTGTAGACTCAAACCTACAGTCTGGAGGTCAAGTAGAGATTCATCCTGAAGCTCTGTATGCACCAAATGATGTTGAGTCTAGTGACTCTATAAAGTCTGAGTTTATTTGAGTGCCCTCTAAACCTGATGTAAGCTTTATCCCTCTGGTGATAGGACATATTACGACTAAGGAAGCTTAGTACTGCTACTGGATTATGGGTAGACTATATATTATTCCTTCTCCACCAGAGTTCGAAAATAGAGTTATTATGGGTAATAGACCATAGTCCCCTAATTCAGATATCCAGTCAGAGTTTATGACAGTTCATGTCTATTCCCAAAGTCTAGGAATATATGACTTTATAGTGAAAGATTAGCACGATGTTCCTAGTCTTAGTTAACCCCAGCCTTTTTTGTTAAAGATAGATAATATTGATCATATCAGTCTTAAGAAAGTTATAGAGAGTAAATTACTCAGTCTAGGTCAGGGGATGGATAGAAGTAGAAATCAAGAGCAGTTAGTTTATCTGTAGTTCCTCAATACTGTAGTAGGGATGATAAACGGATATAAAGTAGAGGGCATTAACCTAAATCAAGTTTATACTCTAGAAGCTTGGCATAAGATGGTAGTAAGTCAGATACTACCCTATACCCTTACATAGCATGTAAGGTTAAGTGAGTTTATGGCAAATGATCCGCCAGCTAATATATAGGGGTGGCACTATTGTTTGCAGAAGTATGTGCAGTTTATGATTCCTTAGAAAAGAATGTAAAAGATATGAGGGGTAATGTAAACATATAAATAGGGTAAAGTAAAGTAATTACTCAGATGTATGAAAGTTACAATGTATCCCAAATATGTAATTGACATGTATGTAATGTATGTACAAATGTTATAGTGACATGAAATATGAAGTTCTATGTTATATACTGAAATGATAGTTGGTTGAACATTTATGTGAATATGTTCCCTATTTAATGTGATTATGATGTATAGATATCAATGAGTTTTAATTGACTCAAATTCATCAAAGTCAAGAACATTAAAAGTGAATATTTAGAGAAAGCTATGCTAGGTCGCGATATGAAGTAGTTTAGATCATGACTAAAAGTTCCAGACAAGTTAAGTTGCGATGAGTTAAGTCACAGGTCATAACAAATATTTACAGAAGCTTTTGGTCGTGATGAGTAAAGACCATTGGTTGTGATAGGAAGCTCTAGAGCTATCAGGTCGTGATGAGTCCAAGCCATAGGACGCGACTAATGTATTAGCATATTAGGTCACGACAGAAGATAACCTATGGTTGCGACTGAAGAACACAGAGTTGCCAATTTGTAACAAGTGTAGAAGGTCGCAGCTAAAGTTTATAGATAATATGAGTCATGACTAGTCAGTATTCAGGTTGCGACTAGAATACACAGAAACCTGATGAGAAGAATGAAGATGATGACCTCACTGAAGTTTATCAGTTAAAGGTTTAGCTTAGTGTGCAGGCAAGTTAAATAGTATGATGCATTGAGATATAGAATATTAGTTTAAGAAAATATTTAGAAGTAGATCCTCCGTGTGATCATTAGGAGTTGATCCATATTACGAAAGACTTGGTGCAGTTGGTCTTTATTAAAGAAAAGAATTAAAATTTAGAATAAGACTTGTCTAAGAAAGAGCCTAATACGCAGCTTAAGGTTAGAGATATGATGATTAATAGATAAAAGTTAATGTTCCCAAAATAGAGGGATCCCAACACAAAGAGACAGCAAACTAGCAGACCTAGGGTAGAGCACCCTAGAGAATAGAAGTAGTAATGCTAGATGATGAATAAGATCCATGTGGCTTAAAGGGGTCAGTATTCAAAGACAAACTAGAAAGGAACCATAGTCTAGTCCAGAGTAGAATGAAACAAACAGACAGAAAGAATTAAGAGATAGTAGAGAGATATAGAGAGATATAGAAGTTACTCCATACAAGATGGAGAGTGATCCGCTCACCTGAGAAGTTTTTCTTGAAAAGCTTATAAGAAGTTTTCCTCTTTGTTAGATAGATATGAGCGTGAGGTTAAAGGTTAGTGCAAGTGAAAGAGAAACCCTTTGATGAATACTTAGCTGAGTTCATCCATATGAACATTAAGGCTTAATAAGAGACACTTCTTGCCTGTTAGTAATCTAGGAGGATAAGGGAAAACTTAAAAGTATAAATGGCATAAAGATGTGAGCCAGACCCATCCATAGTTAGTTGAAAGAAAATAGCTAACTCAGTTATGGATTATAGTTAGATTACAGTGAGGCTAAGGACACATAAATCCTTTAGGCTAGAGACACAAACATCTTACAGGCGATTAGAGACGTTATGATATAATGAATATAGCTTAGTAAGGTAAAATGGCCTGATATGATAAGCTATCCTAGATTCCTAAAAGGAGATTTAAAGAAAGTAAGGTATCAACAGGTTCAAAGATAAAGTGACTCCCCTATTCCCTATGTAAGAAAGCGTAAAGAAGGGTTGAGTCTATACCCTAGTAAGAGGGTAATGTGGCAGCCTTAGTTAGATGAATAGTTACTTCAAGATCTGACAATGATCTGATCAGATAATGTGTTAAATAATCTGGCATTTAAGGTGATAAAGGGACATAATGATTTAAAGTTTACTTAGTTAATTGTTTAATTGCAATATAAGTATGGGGAATGGTTGAGCAGATTGATGTGATGAAGATATGGTTTATGTTGCCATATGTTATGATGAATAGTTATATCTCCTTGCAATTGTCAGACGATAACACACATGTTAGTGTATGCTATGAGAATAATGAGAAATTCCTTAGCGATAGAGGAAATGAGTAAAGTCCTGATAGATACTATTAGCTTCTTGATCATTTTAGGGGAATTATCTGTTGAGTTAATAACTATGTGGAAGTGACTAACCTTATAACTTTGTCTATTGGTTAGATCTTCCAGAAATAAGAATATAGTACAACAAAATCTAGTAGATTGAGGAGGATTGTAGTTAGATTCTAGTATAGCTCACAGATAATAGAATTCCAGGGTCGTAATTAGACCCTGAAGAGGCTTACGCAGTATACCTATCATAGAGAAAGAAAGTATTGAGCCATAAGTACATTATTTCTTTAGAAGGATGAATACTAAGGAAAAGGTTAAGGTAGAGAATCTTCACAAGTTGGTTAACTCATAATAGAGAGAGTACCCATGATGTTTGTTTTAAATAGCCTTATTACTATTAGGGACTGAACTCATAATCTTCCTACACGCAACAGGAACTAAGTAATGAAAGTTAAAGTTGTTTAATCCTGAGTACCGAGGATTTATGAGAATAGTTCATAAGGTATAAGAAGGGGTCAAATAAGAATAAAGAGATCCCAACGATAAGATTATAGAGAATAAGAATGAGAGACAAATGCATCTTCCAGATGAAAATAAAAAGAATAGAAGGCCAGATAGACCCAAGAGAGATAGTATGAGAATGGTCTAAGATAGTAAAGTACTAAGGTTAGAGCCTATCAGCACCAATGTTTCAAATTTTTATCGACACTTTTCAGATAAGCGTGCTTAGGCAATAGTAGCCAATGATGGGTGACCCCCTGGGAAGTGATAGAAAAAGGGGTAAATGCCACAGAAGTTTGGCATGTATGCACAAAATTATGTAAGATGTTAGAAAGAGCTATGAAAAGTTAGAAAGGGTTATGAACAGTAAGAGATTATAACCCTTATGTCAAATCCAAATGATATGGATTTGAAAGGAAATATTTAGAAAAAAGTTTCTCAAAAGCTAGCAAAGTTCTCAGTTAAAGAGAATGTTTGACGTATTGTATCTAAAAATACATTATGACAAGGCAAGATAGACCATGATATAGCCAGATTTAGCCAAATATGCCAAGATATGGCATAAAAGATAGGTAATGAGATATGCTATGAAAAGTACGTAATGAGATACGTTATGAGATATATGTCATATGATATATAATGAGAAATATGTATTGAGAAGTACAATATGAAGTGGCTTTATATAGCTAGCTTTGTAAACAGATAGAGAGGCTCCCGTTTTGAAAGGGATAAGATGTATGAATGTTAAGTTACATATGAAATAACAAGTGAGAGCTTTCACTCCTTGCATGAAATGTCAGGCATTATGTTATGTTTATAAAATATGCTAAAGCTCCAAATGTTATAGCTATGAAAGCTTCGAGTGTTAGAGCTGTGCATATTAAGAAAAGGAATGCTTGAGCTCTGAGGTTAAAGCTTTGCAATCATGGGTAGGTATATATGTTGGAAATCATGCCTTAGGAGCCCATCATTGTCTTATGAACATTATTGATTTATGAATTTATTAATTGTTTTATCATATTATTTACATGTTTACTGTGATGACCATCCTTGGATAATTCATGATCTTATCCTAAATGTCCCTGGTCGGTCATCTATGCGGGAGCAGAGATAAAATAAGACCAGTATGATTTTGAAGATGTATAGAGATATAAATCAAAGTCATAGGCACATGTAAGAGTAGATGGTGTTGGACTGACCCGCTATGAGAGAGCTGCATGGGTTACATCATAAGCTTCTCTCATATAGAAACCATGTCACTATGCCCTTTGACTTGAAATCATCATGGATTCCTACATGACAAACGCTCAGCTTTGACCTAGTCAAAAGTCACTTTTGATCGAGTTATCATAAAGACTATGTTTGGGCTTAGTGGTTTTTCATGCAGAGGAATGTGAATGGTAAAGATGGAATTTGTCCCTCACATTCATAGAGAGATATTACTGGGCCCCTCGATGAGTGAGTCTGAGAAATGTATGGCCATACTGTAATGGAAAGGTAGTTCCATTTCTACAGTCAGCCTACTCAGGGATCAAGAAAGTAACAGTCAGGAATATGAGGATGACATTATCCATGCCTCATCCATGGCCAAAACATCGCGTGACAAAAGGGACATGATATGGTTGTATAAAAGGTTACAACATTTAATGATCCTCATATGATTTGGGTAGTCGTTATGTCTTGCTAGAGACCGCTTGCGACTTGTGGGCCAGTATAGCAAATGGCCCACTGCCAACTTCATATGGGCTTACAGGGTCGCACACAAAATAGCCCAATATGAGCTATGATGTCCAGATTCATTGAATCTAAGACATGTCCAGATTCAATGAATGATCCAGGGTGGATGTATATATTTATTTATATTTATATTCGTATATATATATATATATATATATATATTATATATAAGAGAATTTGAAATTCAAATTGATAGGATATCTCATATAAGAGATATTTATAAGATTTAATTTATAAGGATATCTCTCATAATCCATACTTATCTAAAAATATTATTGGGACTATATGTAAGGAATTAGAAGACACGCAGCGGAAATAAACTTTAAAATTTTTCCATTCCTTGCCAGGATCTGCCGTATGTGTTTAAGTCAAGTGGAAAGAATCATTACCCTTAGTGTTGCTTAGCGAATTTCACAGCTTCTCTACGTGGGTGGTGATCTCTTTCTGATCGCAAGAAATCGACCGAGTGTTCCTCAGCGACCTTCACAGATTCTCTCCACGGACGGTGGTCTCTTTCCGATCACAAGAAGTCAACGCCTCAGGTCGGCTTCCTCTACTGGTATCCACACGAACAGCGTTCCAACCACGAACGACGTGCTAGCGTCTCCTGTCCCTCCAAGGCTTTCACAAGTCTCCGTCTCTATTTTAGCAGTTTCTTGTCTGCAAACCTTTTGCAGATTCCGTTCAGCCTTTTGTGTTCTGTGTTATTTTCAAACGTAGCTCCTCCAATCAGATATAGAGGATGCTATGCGTTTTTCCACTTAACCTAATTGGATTTTGGAGTTAATCTTATATTAATTCCGAATTGATACAATATCATATATTGTATAATTTTATAAGAAACTAATTAAATAAAATAATATTAAATCCGTCCCACAGATTTAATTACCTATTTATTTAACTTTAAATAAAGATGAGACTGAGTTATATTTGATTTATTCCCATAAATCAAATTTGAGATATCCTATCAATTTAAATTTCGAATTTCAAACGTGATAGAGATTTAATTTATCCTTATAAATTAAATCTTATAAATATCTCTTATATGAGATATCCTATCAATTTGAATTTCGAATTTCAAACGTGATAGAGATTTAATTTATCCTTATAAATTAAATCTTATAAATATCTCTTATATGAGATATCCTATCAATTTGAATTTCAAATTTCAAACGTGATAGAGATTTAATTTATCCTTATAAATTAAATCTTATAAATATCTCTTATATGAGATATCCTATCAATTTGAATTTCGAATTCAAACGTGATAGGGATTTAATTTATCCTTATAAATTAAATCTCATATATCTCATATATATAATATATATATATATATACGAATTTAAATATAAATAAATATATATACATTCACCTGGATCTTTCATTGAATCTGGACATGTCTTAGATTCAATGAATCTGGACATTATAGCTCGTGTTGGGCTATTTTGTGTGTGACCCTGTAGGCCCATATGAAGTTGGCAGTGGGCCATTTGCTATACTAGCCCACAAGTCGCAAGCGGTCTCTAGCAAGACATAACAACTACCCAAATCATATGAGGATCGATAAACGATGTAACCTTTTATACAACCATATCATGTCCCTTCTGTCACGCGATATTTTGGTCATGGATGAGGCATGGATAATGTCATCCTCCTATTCCCGACCGTTACTTTCTCGATCCCTGAGTAGTCTGACTATAGAAATGGAACTACCTTTCCATTATAGTATGGCCATACATTTCTCAGACTCACTCATCGAGGGGCCCAGTAATATCTCTCCATGAATGTGAGGGACAAATTCCATTTTGACCATTCACATTCCTCCGCATGAAAAACCACTAAGCCCGAACATAGTCTTTATGATCACTCGGTCAAAAGTGACTTTTGACTAGGTCAAAGCTGAGCGTTTTGTCATGTAGGAATCCATGATGATCTCAGGTCAAAGGGCATATTGACATGGTTTGTATATGAGAGAAGCTTATGACGTTACCCATGCAGTTCTCTCATAGCGGGTCGGTCCAACACCCTGTACTCTTACATGTGCTTATGACTTTGATTTATATCTCTATATATCTTCAAAGTCATACTGGTCTTATTTCATCTGTGCTCCCACATAGATGATCGACCAGGGACATTTAGGATAATATCATGAATTATCCAAGGATGGTCATCATAGTAAACATGCAAATAATATGATAACTCAATTAATAAATTCATAAATCAATAATGTTCATAAGACAATGATTGGCCCCTAGGGCACGATTTCCAACACTATAAAATGCTATTTTGGGCCCTATACATGATCCACTACCTTTATAGACTAAACTCCCGAGAAATTCCCCCAAAACATATTTATTGGGTGTTTTAATCCACTGTAAATTCTATAATAAATTCTACATAACTCTTTTTTGAGCTCTATCAGTTTTATAAATTCTTACATTAATTATAGAAATTTATTGCCAAATTTCATCTAATTCTAAGGTCCAGAGGATACTGTATTAATTTAGTTTTTTTAGAGATTAATATAATTTTTTTAGGACCTCGTATAAAAATTCTATGTTGCGTCAAACTGATCAGAATAATTTTCTCTATTTACTGAGAAAATTTAGGACTAATCTGATTCTAGGCATTTTTTGGCCTTTTTCGACTCAACTTTCTCATAATTACCATTTTGCCCTTGAACTTTTAAAAATTACACTTTAGGCCCTCAACTTTTCATAATTATACTCAATGGCCTAAAGTTTATTTCTACTCTCATTTTTGCACAAATGAACTTTTAAACTTTTCATTTTAGTCCCTCATCTTTATACCTTTGTCTAATCATTGTTTTTCTTTTCTATTCATCATCACAATCCTTTCCAAACCTCTTTCCACTATCAGTATTATACATATAGGGAAAAAGTTATATATGACATTTCTATCCCCTTAAAATAAATTTTATCCTCGAATTTACTTAGAACCTCAGTTAACTATCTTAGATATATATCCTTTTCCCACTTTATGACTAAGGATTGGGGTATCTATCTCTTATCTTCTATCTTGACATTTTGCTTTCCATATCCATAGATTTTCATATCTTTGCTATGATTATTCTTCTATTCTAAATCAACTCAATTAGAGCTGAATTCTACTTCATTATATTACTTGCTTACTGGCTATGCATCTATTTGCAAATGGACTTCTCACCATATTGGACTTATGAGTAGTGTCCATTTCTTTTATATAAAATTCTCTCAAATACTATTGTATTCTAGAGTTTCTGTCAACTACTCATCATATCTCTTCTTCCTCTTATCATCTTTAATAATTCATCATAATACAGAGAAAAGACTTATGTCATAATTCTTTCTTTCTTTACTTTAATGTTGGGTAGAAGCACAGAGGAGCACATACTCTAATAGCATAATGCCTGGCCAACATGTTGCAGGACTACATACCTACCCATGAATACAAAGCTCTAATATCATAGCTCAAGCATTTCTTTTCTTAATATGAACAGCTCTAACACTCGGAGCTTGCACAGTTCTATCATGTGGAGCTTACACTACTATAACATTTGGAGCTTTAGCATATTTTACAAACATAATATAATGCCTAGCATTTTATGCAAGGAGTGAAAGCTCTCACTTGCTACTTCATCTGTAACATAACATGCAATCATCTTATCCTTTTCAAAAAATGAGCCTCTCTATCTGTTTACAAAGCTAGCTATAAAGCCACTTCATATTGTACTTCTTGATACATATTTCTCATTATGTATCACATTACATAATTCTCATAATGTATCTTATTACGTACTTTTCATGTCGTATTATGGCATATCTAGCCAAATCTGGCTATATTATGGTCTATCTCAACTTTTCATGACTTATCTTGAGATACCATAAGTTTAACATTCTCTTTAACTTATATCTTTGCTAACTTTTGAGAAAACTCTTTTAAATATTTCTTTCCAAATCCATTTTATCTAGACTTGGCATAAGGGTTCCAATCTCTTACCGTTCATAACCCTTTCTAACTTTTTATAGCTCATTCTATCATTTTACATAACTCTGTGCATATATGCCAAATTTTTGTGGTATTTACACCCTTTTTTATCACTTCCCAGGGGTCACCCATCATTGGGCTACTCTTGCCTGAGCACACTTAACTGAAAAGTGAAGATAAAAATCTGAAGCACTAGTACTAATAGGCTCTAACCCTGGTACTTTACTATCTTAGACCCTTCTCATACTATCTCTCTTGGGTCTATCTGTCCTTCTTATCTCTTGATCCTCATATGAAGGATCTATCTATCTCTCAGTCTTATTCTCTTTAATCTCAACATATGGATCTCTTTATTTTTATTTGACCCCTTCTCACATTTTATGAGATATTCTCATAAATCCTTGGTACTCAGGATTAACAACTTTAACATTGATCAATTAGTTCCTGTTATGTGTAAGAAGATTTTGAGTTTAGTCCATAATAGTAATAAGTCTATATGAAATTAACATCATGGGTATTCTTTCTATTATGAGTTAATCAACTTGTGAAGCTTCTCTACCTTAACCTTTTCCTTAGTATTTGTCCTTCCAAAGAAATAATGTACTTATGGCTCAATACTTTCTTTCTCTAGGCTAGGTCTACTATGACCCTCGGGATCTACTGTGATCAACTGTAAGCCTCTTCAGGATCTAACTGCGACCCTGGAATTATATTCTCTGTGAGCCATGCTATGATCTAACTACAATCTTCCAGAATCTACTGCAATTTCGTTGTATTGTATTCTCCTCTTTGGAAGACCTAACTAACGGATAAAGTTACAAGGTTAGCCATTTTCACTTAGTTGTTAACTCAACAGATAATTCCCAAAAAATGATCACAGAAACCAATATTATCTATTAGGACCTTACTCATTTCCTCTATCACTCAGGAATTTCTCATATCATTCCCATCTTTTGTAATTTTACTATGTCTATTACTGCAGAGTTATATAGACTCTACCATTCAGATATCCATCATAATCTGTTCATCTCATCTAGTGGACATTACTCTATATGAGATGTACTATCTATTCTCTTGGCTCTATCTCAAGAGCAATATGACTTTATTGCAAGAGCAACCTAGCTATATTGCGAGAACATTGACTTTTATTGCATAGACATTGCTCCTTCTTAGAGCTGTATCATCTTTCATAAATACTTCTCATTTTATTTCATATTCATGGTACATCATTCATGTATCTTATCCCTACTGAAGGGATATGTCCTGAGTACTATAATCATATGTCTATAGATTTTCCACTAGCATCCATATTTAATCTCATTTATTGATGTTCTATTGCTTTATCATTACCAAGTTAAATGATCAAATTGCATGTCATATGGCATGGGAGCAACATAATTTTTTAAAACTTTCTCATCATATCTACTCTACCTTACATGTAATGCAAAAGGAGAGTGACCATTCATCATAGCATACTCTAATATGCATAATATGCAAGGAGATGCAATCATTTAAGCATTCTCTAACATGCGTGCCATCATATGACAACTGCAAGGAGATGCAACTGTTTATCATAACTTATGGCAACATAAGCCATATCACATAATTTGCTCAACCATCCCTCATACTTACATTGCAATTAAACAATTAACTAGGTAATCTTTTAAAGCATTTTGTCCCTTTATTACCTTAACTGCCAGATTTTCTATCACATTATCTGATCAAATCTGACAATTCATTCAAGAACCTGAAATAACTATTTATCTTAGGCTACCACGTTACCCTCTTATTAGGATATAGACTCAACCCTTCTTTACTCTTTCTTACATAGGGAATAGGGGAGTAACTTTATCTTTTTAACTGTGGCTACCTTTCTTTCGCTAAACGTCATAAACTTCTTTTTCTTATCTTGCATACATCTATCTCCCTATTGAACTTCTACAACTACTTGAGAAAAACTTTCTTTATAATACGGAATTTAATCTGTGAACTAACTTCTCAGCCATTCAACTCTCATTGCTCATGTGGATGAACTCATCTAAGTATTCATCAAAGGGTTTCTCTTTCCCTGCTTTAACCCTTAGCCTCATGCCCATCTCTATCTAACTGAGAGGAATACTTTCGTAAACTATTCAAGGAAAACTTCTTAGGTGAGCAGATCAATCTCCATCTCTATAGAGTAACTTTTGCATATCTTTACTATCTCTTAACTCTTTCTGTCTATCAGTCTCAGTTTGCTCTAGACTAGACTGTGGTTCCTTTCTGGTCTATCTCTAGATCCTGACTAACTTAAGTTACTTAGATCCCATTCATCATCTAGTACTATTACTTTTGTTCTCTAGGGTGCTCTACCCTCGGTCTGCTAGGTTACTGTCTCTTCATGATGTTATCCCTATGTTCTGTGGACTTTAACTTTTTATCTATTACCCATCATGTCTCTAACCTTAAGCCACGTATTAGGCTCATTCTTTAGGCAAGTCATTCTAGCTTCTTATTATTCTGTTAAGTAAAGACTAGTTGAATAAATCTTTGGTAACATAGATCAACTCCTGGTGATCATATGAAGGATCTTTTTTTGAACATTTTCATAAACTGATCTTCTATATCTCTATATCACGTACTATTTGGCTTGCCTATATGCTATATTAAACCTTTAACTAATAAACTTCAGTGAGGTCACCATCTTCATTGTTGTAATATGGTCTCTGTATATTCTAGTCGCGACCTGAGTACTGGCTAGTTGAAACATCATACTTTTCTTACATCTTAGGGACCAAATGGTAGCATATGGAACCACTTTTAAGGTCATTGAAGTCAAATCACACAATCTGGAATTTTACTCACACGAGTACTGTTTATAGTGAAAATTCCAGAGGAGTGACTTGACTTCAAAAAATAATAACTAATTCTAGAAATATCAAAATGAAGTGGTTCAAATTTCTACACAAAGCTAACTTAATGCTATTTCAGGAAAAAAAATAACTCATTGACCATGCCTTGACCAAGTCAACATAGGTCAATGTTTCAATATTACTGTTCATCTAGCATTTTCCCCTGATTCCAGCATTTCTGGTCCCAAATTTGAAAAATCATATCTTTATGTGTAGACATCCAAATAAGACATTCTATATATCAAATTGAATCTTGGAATGTCTACTATTTACTGGAATATAATACATTTATTCAATCATTTACTATTTATAATTATAGCTCAAATGTCACTGTCTTACCACGAGTGACTGTTCACAGTGACAATTTCCAACAATTATACATACATGAATCACATATCAATCATGCTAAATAATTAACGTCTCTTTATGCATCTTTATCTCCTCCATCTTGAGAAGACCTACTGTAATTGGATTGATATGGAAGGGGTGAGATTTCTGGGGAAATCTGAGTAGCAAACGGAAACCATACAATGTATGCAACTATATGCTTGATGTTACTATGTGTGCACTTGATGTTCATCCTTGCATAATGATAACTTACATACTTCCATGTTCCTTAATTATAACATATGGACATAGCATAAAAAGAAACAGAGCATTACTTAATCATACATGCTTCACATCATCAAAGTATAAAACATCCAAACAGTATAAGTATACAAGTATATAAGTTTACCACCTGGCGTGGAGCTTTTCCTCCAGTCCTTAACTTTACTTTAAGGTTCCTTCTTTTTATAAGTCAGAACCTTATTCCTAAGCTTGTCCAGAACCTAAGCTCCTTGGACTACTTATAGCTCCACCAGAACTTCTCCTTTCTTTCTTTCTTTCTTTCTTTCTTTCTCTCTTTCTCTCTTCCTTCTCTCCTTTTATTGGCTTGCTGTGGATATGGAATAAAGTGAGGGGGAAGGGTCTATTTATAGGTGGAGGGAGGTGAAATGGATGGTCCAGATTGAATCACGATGAATGGCTCAGATCATTGAGCTTCCTCAAGAAGCTTCGCCTGCATCATCACGATGACATCATCATCCTAGATGACTCATCAAAGTGACATCATTTATGGGACACCTCACATGCTAGGTGGCATAATGGTGGGGACCTTGGGACACCTCACCAGCTGATTGAGCACTTCCAGAGAATTTCAGAGTCTTTTACTGGAATGAATGGTTGAGATTGTGCCACGTGTCCTTTAGGTTTTTCTCCTTTTTCTATAATCATGCCATCTGTCCTTAGTTTTTCTTCTTTTCTTATAAACATGCCATGTGGTGCCTTGTGGGTCCCTTTTATGCCACCTCATGATTCTATATCACTTTTCCCAGTTCTATCTTTGACCGGGTCACTTACTTTATTGAAAAAGTACTAAACTAATATTTTAATGCCACTTAGGCCCACATCCCTCTTGAGCTACGTTTTTTAATATCTGGGATGCTATCTTGGCCTCTAATCAAGCTCAAGCACTCTGATGGCTCAATTCCCAAGAAATATCCCTTTCTTTTATAAAATGACCATTATGGCCCTAGGGACTTTTATTATTTATAATTTAGTCCCTGAACTTTCACTTTCTTGCAGTTTAGTCCCTAAACATCATATGTATACTTATGGGATTTTTGCTCAACAGGGCCTGGTGTCATACCTTTTTTAGGTTACATATTAGGCTTCTAGGCCTAAAAATTGGGATATGACATTTATCCTCCCCTTAAAATAAATTTCGTCCTCGAAATTTCAGGGTCAAATCTCTATTCATACTTTGATGAAGAGTTTCTCTAAGGAGAATGTCCCTTTCTTTTCATAACATTTTATTGTCTTTTCTAGCTCTTCTTAACTTTTCTTATTATCTTACATAACTTTGTGCATCTATGCCAAACTTTTGTGGCATTTACACCATTTCTCATATAATTGTGTTCTATCTTTACTTTATCTTAGACATTCTTTTCTGGGTCTTACTAGCCTTTTAATCTCTTTAACCTTATCTGAAGGATCTATTTACTCATACTTTTCTATTCTCAAAACATATGGGGTTCTCTTCTTTGTTCCTCAGGCATACTTCTACAAAACTTTTTGAATATTAGTACTCAGACTTGAAATTGGACTCCATCTTCGTTTAAGGACAAATAAGTTCAGTCTATATATAATATAGGCTATTTGAGGAAAATCATTATAAATAGGTTTTCTAGAGGAGTTAATCAATTAGTGAAGCTTCCTTACCTTAACTTCGTCTTTAGTAATCATCTTCCTAGAGAGATACTGTACTATTCTCATTTCTTTATGGCTCTTTACTTTCCTTAGGCTAGGTCTTACTGCGACCTCAGGATCTAACTGTGATCAACCGTAAGCCTCTTCAGAATCTAACTGTGACTCTGAAGCTATTAGGATCTAACTGTGACCCTTGAGCCATGCTAGGAACTAACTGCGACCCTCAAGAATCCTCTGTGATTCTGTTGTAATGTATCATCATCTCTAAAAGATCTTAAACCAACAGACTAAATTATAAGGTTAACTGCTTCCACTTTTTGATAACTCAATGAAAATTTTAAAATACATTAAGTAGCCTATATTATTTATTAAGACTTTACTTATTTTCTCTCTTATTCAGGAGTTCCTTCTCATCTTTCTTACTCTGTTATGGCTTACCAATCATGGTCTAACCATATGCCGTTGCATTTTGTTGTTATGGCCTCATCATAACTTCTCATTTAAATCTATGCTCTAACTATGAGCCATTTAAACTATGCTCTAACTATGAACAATCTATATTAGATCTAACTCTTATCTGAAGAGTGATATGAACTCATCTGAATCTAGCTCTATCTGATAGCCATCTATTTCAGACCTAACTCTTATCTGAAGAGTAATCTGAAAACAATCTCTTTACTATTATCTTTTGCTCTTTCTGTATACTATTTCTTTTGATAGAGTTATAACACTACCACCTTCTTAGTACTTGCTGTAACCTTACCATAAGAAATGGCCCTGAGTACTATAGTCATAAGTCTATAGAAATATCTGAGTAACCCTAATCATACTGTAACAACTGTCCCATTTACTGAGACTGTCTATCATCATGGGTACATTCTTATTGCAAGTCGTATGGTATGGGAGCAACATAACTTTCTCATCATAAACTCTACCCTGTATGTAGTGTGTGAGGGGAGTATTCATGTATCATAGCATACTCTAACATGTGTGTCATCATATGACAACTGCAAAGAGATGTAACTTCTCATCGTAACATATGGTAACATAAGCCATATCATCATCACATAAATTTGCTCAACCATCTATCATATGTACACTACAATTGAACTAAGTAATCCTTTAAAGCATTCTTTCCTTTGTCACATTATCTACCAGATCCTAAACATTCATTTAGGAACCTGAAATAATAACTTAGGCTGCCATATTACCCTCTTTCTAGAGTATAGACTCAACCTTTCATTACTTTATCTGACTCTTTCTTAAATTCGGGAATCTCTTTATCTTTGAAACTGTGGCTACCTTTCTCTCTTTATACATCATAAACTTCTTTTTCTTATCTTACATATACCTCTCTATTTTTGCAATTACCTGAGAAAAAACTTTTCTTTGTAATGCGAAATTCAATATGTGAGCTAACCTCTTAGGTGAACGAAACAATCTCCATCTTTAGGGATTAACTTTTTCATTTCTCATCTATCTCTTAACTTTTTCTTCCTATAAGCCTCAGTCTACTCTGGACTAGACTGTAATTCCTTTCTGGTCTATTTCTAGATCCTTGACTAACTTAAGTCACTTGGATCTCATTCATCATCTATTACTATTACTTATGTTCTCTAGGGTACTCTGCCCTAGGTCTACTAGGTTACTATTTTTTCGTGATGTAGGCCCTCTGTCTTAGGAACATCAGTTCTTTATCTATTAAACATTTCATCTCTAACTTTAGGCCATATGCTAGGATCATTCCTAGGCAAGTCTTGCTTTAACTTTTGATTCTTTTGTTAAGGAAATACTAGCTGAACAAATTATTTCATAATGTAGATCTACTCACAAAGAGGATCTACTTCTAAACATTGTCTTACTATCTGGCTTGATTATGCTTTATACTAATCCTCTAGTTGATTAACTTTAACTAGGTTGGTACCTTCATTATCATCGTCACTGTAGCATCTGGCATCAAGCTACTATTGTAGCTTTCCTTGACCTGAGACTGGTCAGCTTCTATCTCTATCAATAGAGAAAACTGTTCCCCAGACATTATCCTGCTTAGTCTAGCCATATCGTGTTAAGAAGCACGAGACCTTGATGGTAACGGCTGACTAAGACTAGTCTATCGTAGTCATTTCCTTGAAGACTATCTTATAAAGCACTAAGGTATGGGGTATTGTTTCAGTTATCTGGGTGTCACTATCTCTTGTTTCAAACATTCTAAGTAGTGAACACTACCCCCATATCTCATACTAGGGAGGGAACCTCTTTAGCTCAAATCTCTAAGTTGTTTAAAGTGTCAGTCTAACTAAACCAGAGCATCACTAAGCTAGAACCTTCTATTCTATGCCAGAATCTTATGCCCTATGCTAGAAGCCTTTGCTCTATACTAGAACCCTCCTGATTATGTACCAGAACCTTATACTCTAAGGCAAAATTATTTTACTCTGATACCAAAATGAAACATCCTACTTTTCTTACGTCTAAAGGACCAAACAGTAGCATCTGGAACCACTTTTAAGGTCACTGAAGTTAAATTACACAATCTAGAATTTTACTCTTGCGATAACTATTCACTATGAAAATTCCAGATGAGTGACATGACTTCAAAAAATCATAACTAATTCTAAAAATATCAAAATGAAGTTGTTCAAATTGCTACACAAAGATAACTTAATAGTATTTTAGGGAAAAATAACTTGTTGACCATGCCTTGACCAAGTAAACATCGGTCAATGTTTCAATATTACTGTTCATCTAGTATTTTCCCCTGATTCCAGCATTTCTGGTCCCAACTTTGAAAAATCATATCTTTATGTGTAGAAATACAAATAAGACGTTATATATATCAAATCGAAGCTTAGAATGTCTAATATTTACTAGAAAAATATGATACATTTATTCAATCATTTACTATTTATAATTATAGCTCAAATATCACTGCCTCACCACGAGTGACTGTTCACAATGACAATTTCCAACAATTATACATACATGAGTCACATATCAATGATGCTAAATAATTAACGTCTCTTTATGCATCTTTATCTCCCCCATATTGAGAAGACCTGGTGTAATTGGATTGATATGGAAGGGGTGAGATTTCTGGGGAAATCTGAGTAGCAAACGGAAACCATACAATGTATGCAACTATATGCTTGATGTTACTATGTGTGCACTTGATGATCATGCTTGCATAATGATAACTTACATGCTTCCATGTCCCTTAATTATAACATATGGCTATAGCATAAAAAGAAATATAGCATTACTTAATCATACATGCTTCACATTATCAAAGTAAACATCACATAAAACATCCAAGCAGTATAAGCATACAAGTAGGTAAGTTTACTACCTAGCATGGAGCTTTTCCTCCAGTCCTTAACTTTGCTTTAAGGTTCCTTCTTTTCATAAGTCAGAACCTTATTCCTAAGCTTGTCTAGCCCCTAAGCTCCTTGGATTACTCGTAGCTCCACCAGAACTCCTCTTTTCTTTCTTTCTTTCTCTCTTTCTCTCTTCATTCTCTCCTTTTCTTGGCTTGCTGTGGGTGTGGAATGAAGTGAGGGGAAGGGTCTATTTATAGGTGGAGGGAGGTGGAATGGATGGTCCAGATTGAGTCACGATGAATGGCTCAGATAGCATAGTTTCCTCAAGAAGCTTCGCCTGCATCATCACAATGACATCATCATCCTAGATAACTCATCAAAGTGACATCATCCATGGGACACCTCGCATGCTAGGTGGCACAATGGTGGGGCCCTTGGGACACCTCACTAGCTGACTCAGTACTTCCAGAGAATTCCAGAGTCTTTTCCTGGAATGAATGACTGAGATTGTGCCACGTGTCCTTTAGGTTTTTCTCCTTTTTCTATAATCATGCCATGCGTCCTTAGCTTTTCTTCTTTTCCTAGAAACATGACATGTGGCGCCTTGTGGGTCCCTTTTATGCCACCTCATGATTCCAAATCACTTTTCCTAATTCTATCTTTGACTGTGTCACTTTACTTTATTGAAAAAGTACTAAAGTAATATTTTAATGCCACTTGGGCCCACATCCCTCTTGGGCTACGTTTTTTAACATCTGGGATGCTATATTGGCCTCTGATCAAGCTCAAGCACTCTGGTGGCTCAATTCCCAAGAAATATCCCTTTCTTTTCTAAAATGACCATTATGGCCCTAGGGACTTTCACTATTTACAATTTGGTCCCTGAACTTTCACTTTCTTGTAATTTAGTCCCTGAACATCATATGTAGACTTCTAGGACTTCTACTCAATAGGGCTTGGTAGCATACCCTTTTTAGGCTACATATTAGGCTTCTAGCCCTAAAAATTGGGATATGACACTAGTCGCGACTCATATTCTTTGTAAACTTTACTCGCGACCATCTCAACTTACTCGTCACGACTTGATAGCTCTGTGCCTTTCAGTTATGTCCATAGGTCATCTTTCATCGCGACCTGATAGCTCTGGGACTTCCAGTCGTGGCCTATGGTATTTACTCGTCATGACCAAAATACCTCTGTGAATCTTTGTCATGCCCTTTGACTTAACTCATTGTGACTCAACTTCTCTGAACTTCTAGTCGCAACCTAAATTGCTTCACATCGTGACCTGAGCATAGCTTTTCTAAACATTCTCTTCTTATGTTCCTAACTTTGATAAGCTTGGCTCAATTAAAACTCATTCATATCTATCTACTATAATCACATTAAATAGGGAACATATTCATATAGATGTTCAACCAACTATCATTTCATTATACAACATCAAACTCATATGTCATATCACTATAACATTTATACATATATTTATATGTGTCTACTACATATTCGGGGTACATTGTAACTGTCATACATCTATGTGTTTACTTTAATTTACACCATATAGAAATTTACATTACCCCTCATCCCTTTTTACATTCTTTTATAGGGAATAGTAAACTGTAAATACTTTTGCATATATAAATGCCACCCCTGTATATCAGTTGGTGGATTATTCGCCAAAAACCCACTTAGCTCTATGTGCCAAGTAGGGGTATATGGCAATATCTGACTTACTACCATCTCATGCTAGTCTTCTATAGTATAAACCTTATTCAAGCCAATACCCTCTGTTGTATAATTGTTTATCATCCCTATAATGGCATTGAGGAACTGTAGATAAACTGACTGCTCTTGATCTCTACTCCTATCCATCCCTTGACCTAGACTAAGTAATTCACTCTCCACAGCTTTCTTGAGACTGATATAGGCAATATTATCTGTCTTTAGCAAAGAAGGCTGGGGTTGACTAGGACCAGGAACATCACACTGATCTTTCTCTATAAAATAATATATTCCTGGACTTTAAGGATGGAAACAAACTATCATTGACTTTGACTGGATCTCTGGATTAAGGGACTGTTATATATTACTCACAGCAAATCTATCCTCAAACTCTTTAAAAGAGGAATAATATATAGTTTACCCATAATCTAGTACCAGTACTCAGCTTTCTCAGCCATATTATGTCCTCTCATTAGAGGAATAGGGCTTACATCAGGTTAAAGGACACTCCCACAAACTCATACTGTATAGAGTCATTAGACTCAACATGATCTGGTACATACACAACTTCAGCTGAATCTCTACATAACCTCCATACTGTAGGTTTGAGTCTACAGAAATATTGATAGGATACTTTACTGTAGATCTCCCTGATTAATCCTTTATACTACCATTTGAACTCTCTTCATTGACTGAAGGAGGATCAAAGTCTGCGTGTCTTCCAATTCCTTACATCATTACTGGCCGGGGTCTCCCTTATTAACTGATGGCTCTGACTTAACTTTATGAAATCCCATATCTACTTCTGCATGAATTACTTAAATAAGCAATACTAATTATCCCAATCAATACCCTAACATAAAAAAGTGCTTACTATTTAGAGTTAGGGTATGAGAACTATCTTATATTATACCATAAACTTTTGTACTGATACCAAAATGAAACATTCTTACTTTCATACATCTAGGGACCATACAGTAGTATTTAGAATCACTTACAAGACCTTGGAAGTCCATTAGCTAAATCTGGAATTTTACTCCTCTTGAGTTACTGTTCATATGGTATTTCCATATTAGGCGATGAACTTCAAAAAAATATAATTAATTCTAGAAAAATGGAAATGAAGTGGTTCAAAATGATACATGAAGATAACATCTTGAAATTTAAGGGAGAAATAATTTCCAGACAAAATCCTTAGCCAATTAATACAGTTTAATCGTCAAATATTACTGTTTATTTGGTGAAAATTTCTTAAAACAGATTATGGTCCCTTTCTTTGGAAATTTTGTTATCTTTGTATAGACAACAAAATAAGGTATTCTTGGTGTCAAAACAAAGCTTGATATGTTAACTAAATGTCTATAAAATTTCATACATTTATCTCATCATTTGTTGTTTTCATTACATCCTGAGCATTACTACTTATATTGGTCATATAGCAATATTACATATAACAATTCCTCACATAACATATATACTATCCAATCCCTAGCTTCTCTTTAGGCTTCATCATCCTCTTTCATCAATAATGAACCTATGGGATTAGGATTACATGGATGGGGTGAGATTTCTGGGGAAATCTCAGTAGCAATCGGTACTAAACAATGCATGCATTAATGTAAATACTTGTGCTTGCTTATGAAAGTGTTAATATTATGTAATGTGCATGTTTCCATATAACATATGAAATATAATTGGCCAAAGTAATCATAGAAATAGAGTTCAATCATAAGCATATATGCAACATAATTCAACAAAGCTATAGCTCAACCAAGCATAACATTCAATACATACAAGTTTAAGATAAGTTTACTACCTCATATACTTGACTTTCTTTCACTTTATCTTGCTTCTTTATTCTCACTTATCTTTGATATGTAGCTTCCTCCTTGGAGTCCACCATTAAATCCTAACATCACATCCTCATTCATCCATTACAATCTAACTTCCTTGGACATTAAACATTCTTTAACTAACATAACTTCCTTTAAACTTTATTAATAGACTTGGCCTTTGAATCAATTGATGTATTGACTTTACCCTACACAATTTCATCTTTCAAATCCATTTATGAACTTATAATCATGAAATTATAGCTCCTTCATGGCCTGCTGGACAGAACTGAAAACATGTACATAGTTCTTTTAAAAGTTCTCATTTTGATTCCAATGCTTGCCATACTTATTTCTCTACTTTATCCCACACAACTTTTCATTTTAAAACCATCGGGAATATCAAAATCATCAGATTTTAATCAGTGTTCATATGAGTGAATAGTAATAACTATAACTTAGAATTCTAATACTTCTAAGGTTCAAAACCTATCCAATCCTATACAAAATCATCATATAAATTCAATGGAAGCATTAGATCATTGAAATTCTATCTCCTTCTATCATGAATAGTGTAAACTGAAATAGTTCAACCATGGCAAAGTCAAAAGTATCAACTTGATTCAACAACCAATCACCTAACTAGCTTGTTTAAGTTTTGATCACATATCTTTAACTTTAATTTCTTCTTTCTTCTTTCATCTAAGGTTTTGGACAGCATATACACCTTAGGGAAAACTCAACTTTCTTCCATGAAAACCCTAAGTTTAAGCTCCCAAATCAAAGCAAAATAAGCTTGGATAGATTGCTTACCTTTAATCTCTAGCTTGCTTGAACTTTAGTACCTTGAATCTTCTTTATCTTCGCTTGAGTTTTCATTTTGCAAGAGGTTCCCTAAGGGTTCTCATGCCACAATTTTGAAGCTGAAATGTAGGGGTATTTATAGCCAAATTCCATGGAAAATTAATGGCCAAGATCACTTTGTGTACTATTTGATCTAAAGGCTCATATTTAATCTTGGATATAGCTTTTATAAAAAGCTAATCATGACATCGTCCATGACATCATCAAGGGACAACTCATAGGGCCATGTGGTGCCATTCCAAAGGAAAGAAACTTCTGGAAAAATTCTAATCTAATCTAGTACCGGGTCAGTTCGATTTCCCAAAAACTAGATTGTTTTATAAATCTATTTTTTCTAAGACTCCATAATATGCTATCTAACCTTAAATCTAGTATCCAGATTCTTCCTATCATTGACATTCTTAGACTGGGCTTAAACTTAATTACAAATCCCTTGGCAATTTACCAAAACGTCCCTTGGTTCTTCTTTATTTACTTTAACATCTTGAGGGCACTATCATCTTTTGACACCTCATCAGAGTATTCCCTGGCCTTAGTCAACTATTTTGGGAATTCTTCTTGACAATCTAACCTTAGTAAAATAACCAAAATGCCCTCCGTCTGACTCTGACTTTGACTCAATGACACAACACAGTGACATTTTTATAATTTTATATTTTTTCTGTCTTTATTAGCCCTAGCTCCCATACTTATATCAAAAAAAATAATATTGGGCCTATAATATAAATTTACTTTTTTTAGAGATTAATATAAATTTTTTAAGACCTCATATTAAAATTCTGTGTTATGTTAAACTGATCAGAATAATTTTCTCTATCTACTGGAAAAATTTGGGACTAATCTGATTCTGAGCATTTTTGGGTCTTTTCCGACTCAACTTTTTCATAATTACCATTTTACCTTTAAACTTATGAAAATTATACTTTAGGCCTTCAACTTTTCTTAATTACACTTACTGGCCCAAAGTTTATTTCTACTCTCATTTTTGCACCAAAGAACTTTTAAACTTTTTATTTTAGTCCCTCATCTTTATACCTTTGTCTAATCATTATTTTTCCTTTCTATTCATCATCATAATCCTTTTCAAACCTCTTTCTACTATTAGTATTATACAGATAGAAAAAAAGTAGGATGTGACATCTCCTCTAAGGGAATGACCTGAGGTTGTGCTCTCTATAGGAAAATCATTAGTTTATAAATATTTTGATTTTGGACTCTCAACAGATATAAACAATTGTTTAAATCACCAATGCAACATTATATAGTGGACTTTTGCACCATTTGGAGCACAAGCGTTCTATACATCTAGTTAAGTTCTCTACTCAAACATCATACTTAGACACTCCAATAAGTAGACCTTAACTCCATAATTTTGTGGAACTACAATTATTACACAATACAATTTTGTAAAGTTACCTTGACCCAATTCATAAGCATTGCTATTGCATTTTTTTCTTCAAAGTATACCAAGTTGTCATACCTTTGCTAAAGCATGATTGTAGCTTCCCCATGAAGTATCTATTTCTTTGAAATTAGCAACCAAAAATATTGATTAAAGCCCATTCAAAGTGACATAATAGATCAAACAAAAGAGTATAGCTTGAGTTTTAAGAATACAAAACTTGAGTTTTTTAACTTAATAGAATAGAACAACACTTTGATTTTATCAATAATAGCAAAAAAAACTCGTGTTCTGGAAAGCTGAAATTGGAATTTGGTCAATAAAACAAAAAGCAAATATAATAATATAAATCAATATCAATAGTAGACAAGTATTCTTAATTTCAATTCTAGATAAATATACAAAGGTATCCCAAAGTAAATACATATCACCAACAATTGTAGTTTGGAAGTAAATGTATAGATGGAATGATTTCAGGAACTAGAAAATTGCATCCCTTATTTGGAGTAGTCCTTAATGGTTTTACTGTTATATCCCAACTTTTAGGCCTTGAAGCCAGTATATAACCTAAAAAGGGATGCTACCAGAACCTATTGAGCAGAGGTCTCAATAAATAGAGAAAATGATGCTGATCAGTTTGATGCAACACAGAATTTTGATATGAGGTCCCGAAGGATTTATATTAATTTCTGAAGAGAAGGAAAATTAATACAGTATTCTCTAGACCTCATAATCAGATGAAATATGGCAGTAAATTCCTATAATTAATATAAGAATTTCTGAAACTGATAGAGCCCAAAAAGGAGTTCTATAGAATTTACTACAAAATTTACAGTGGATTAAAATACTAGATAAATAGGTTTTAGGGGAATTTCTCGGGAATTGAGCCCATAAAGATAGTGGATCATACAGAGGATCCAGAATGGAACCTTATAGGCCCAATGATATTTTCATATAAGTATGTGGGCCAGGGCTAATAAAGATCGACAAAAATAAAGAATTATGAAAATGCCACTGAAGGCATGCCACTGTGTTGTGTCATTAAGTTAGAGT
The DNA here is from genome assembly GCA_037074615.1 of Leucaena leucocephala. Lineage (NCBI taxonomy): Eukaryota > Viridiplantae > Streptophyta > Magnoliopsida > Fabales > Fabaceae > Leucaena > Leucaena leucocephala. Next base: position 15,583,451 of record CM073515.1, on the reverse strand, counting down.
CAGACGAAGGGCGTTATGATCATTTGACTATGGTTAGACAATAAAGAAAGGGTATCTGGATAGTTGACCAGGGTCAAGAGGTACTCTGGTAAGGTATGGAAAGATAATAGTGCCCCTAGAAGTACTAAAGAGGTATTAAGGGTATTTTGGTAATTTACTAAGGATGTTTCTTGGGAACTGAGCCACCAGAGTATTTGGGCTTGGTTAGAAACCCAAGATGACAATCCAAGGCCCAAAAACGTAGCCCAAGAGTAATGTGGGCCCAAGAGGCATTAAAATATTATTTTAATGCTTTTTTAATAAAGTAAAGTGACCCGGTCCAAGATAGAACTGGGTAAAGTGATCTGGAATCATGAGGGGACATAAATGGGGCTCACAATGCGCCATATGGCATGATTACAATAAATAAGAAAAGCAAAGGACACATGGCATGATTAGAGAAAAAGGAGACGTGGCACGATCTCTGCTGTCTATTTAGGGAAAAGACTCTAGAACTCTCTAGAAAGGCTGAGTCAACTGGTGAGGTGTCCCAAGGGTCCCACCATTATGCCACATATACCCCTGAGGTGTCCCTTGAGGTGTCCTAGATGATGTCATGAGTGGTGAGTCATTAAGGAGGGTGATGTTAGCATGATGATGCAGGCAAAGCTTCTTGAGGAAGCAAGCAATCTGAGCCATTCATCGCGAATCAATATGGACCATTCATTCCACCTACTCTCACCTATAAATAGGCCATTCCCCTCCCATTTCAAGGCACACCATGGATTTGGCAAGAAAAGGAAGAGAAAGAAGAGAGAAAGAGAGAAAGAAAGAAAGGAAGAGAAAGAAGGAAGGAGTTCTGGTGGAGCTAGGAGCAGTCTAAGGAGCTGAGGGACTGGGCAAAGCTTAGGAATGAGGTAAGTAAGTTATCTAGTCCCTACTCTAATAAATTAGAGGATTGCTCTTATTGGTTAGAATAGAGAAATATCTCTATTAATAAAGGTAGCTAAAGGTAGAGAGAAAGCCAGGGGAATATTGGAATAAGGATATCACCCCTAGTTAAGCATGAGTTAAGTAGAGCTATGCTGATAGAATAATAATGAAGATATTATTATGCTATGTATAGGCTCTGACCTATGAAAATAAGGAATCTTAGAGCAAAGGATAAAAGCTAGAGGAAGGCTATATGCCAGGTAGTAAACTAATCCTAAACTTGTATGCATTGAATGTTATGCTTGATGTGCTATGGCTTTGTTGAATTGTGTTGAATATGTGGTTATGTATGAAGTTCTGTTCCTATGATTAATTTGGCCAATTGTATTTCATATGTAACATGGAAGCATGCACATTATGCAATGTTAACACTTTCACAAGCAAGCACAAGTATTCACATTAATGCATGCATTGTTTAGTGGTGTTTGCTACTGAGATTTCCCCAGAAATCTCACCCGTTCCATATCAATCCAATTATAGCAGGTCTTCTCAAGGTGGAGGATATAAAGATGCATGAAGTGATGTTAATTGCTTAGCATGATTGATATGTGATTCATGTATGTATAATTGCTGGAAATTGTCACTATGAACAGTAACTCGTGATGGAGGTAGTGACATTTGAGCTATAATTATAAATAGTAAATGATTGAATAAATATATTATATTTTCCCAGTAAATATTAGACATGTCAAGCTTCGATTTGATATATAGAATGTCTCATTTGGATGTCTACATATAAAGATATGATTTATCAAATTTGGGACCAGAGATATTAGAATCAGGGACAGAACACTGGATGAACAGTGATTTTGGAACGTTGACCTGGTCAAGACGTGGTCAATGAGTCATTTTTTTCCTGAAAGAGCATTATGTTATCTTCGTGTATCAATTTGAACCACTTCATTTTGATTTTTTAGAATTAGTTATGATTTGTCAAAGTCAGGTCATTCCTCTGGAATTTTCACAATGAACAGTACTCGCTAAGAGTAAAATTTCAAATTGAGTAATTTGACTTCAACAGTCTTGGAAGTGGTTCCAGATGCTACTGTTTGGTCCCTAAGACATAAGAAAATGAGGATGTTACATTTACCTTCTCTCAATCTGACACCATGTGGGATGATCATACTCTAACAACTCTACAAAATAAAATGATCTACGATAAAAATGATGTTATAGTATATGTCTTTAGTTACACAAAATTTTATTGTGCTCTTATGGAACATTTTACAAATACAATATTTTTAACATGAAAGGTTGTTTAATGAAATTAATACCATGATTAGTTAGTGATGTTGCATGTAACCAAGGCTCTTCAATTGCATTACCTACAAAATGGGTTGGCATATCTGCGCCCCACAAATTATGTTATAAATTATTAATGATCAAAGCTAGGAAAACAATGAATTAATGTTTTTTTTGCATAATAGGAATGTCAATGACACACATACTATTATTGTTGTTGCTAATGTTGTAAGGAATTGGAAGACACGCAGCGAAAATTAACTTAAAAATTTTTCCATTCCTTGCCAGGATCTACCGTATGTGTTTAAGTCAAGTGGGAAGAAGCATTACCCTCAATGTTCCTCTGCGACTTCCACAGCTCCTCTCCGCGGCTAGTGATCTCCTTTCTACTCAAGAAGTCGTCCATAGCTTCTCTCCACGACTCGTGCTTTCTTTCTGATCGCAAGAAGTCGACGCCTCAGGTCGGCTCCCTCTACTGGTATCCACACGAACAACATTCCAACCACGAATGACGTGCTAGCGTCTCCTGTCCCTCCAAGGCTTTCTCAACAATTCGTCCTCTCTGTCTCTACTACAGCAGTTTCTTATCTGCAAACCTTTTTGCATATTCCCTTCGGCCTTTTGTGTTATGTGTTGTTCAAAAAACATAGCTCCTAAATCAGATATATAGGATGCTCTGCGTTTTTCTCAACCGAATTAGATTTTAGAATTAATCTATCTTAATTCTGAAATTAATACAATATCATATATTGTATGATTTGATAAGAAACTAATTAAATAAATAATGTTTATGTTAAATCCGTCCCACAGATTTAATTCACCTATTTATTTAATTTAAAATAAAGATAAGACGGGACTATATTTGATTTATTCTTATTAATCAAATTTGAGATATCATGTCAATTTGAATTTTAAATTTAAACGTGATAGAGATTTAATTTATCCCTATAAATTAAATCTCGTAAATATTTCTTATATGAGATATGCTATCAATTTGAATTTCAAATTCAAACGTGATAGAGATTTAATTTATCCTTATAAATTAAATCTTGTAAATATCTCTTATATGAGATATCCTATCAATTTGAATTTCAAATTCAAACTTGATAGAGATTTAATTTATCCTTATAAATTAAATCTTGTAAATATCTCTTATATGAGATATCCTATCAATTTGAATTTCAAATTCAAACATGATAGAGATTTAATTTATCCTTATAAATTAAATCCTATATATTCCTTATATATACAATGTATATATACGAATTTATATATATATATACGAATATAAATATAAATAAATATATACATCAACCTTGGATCATTTATTGAATCTGGACACGTCTTAGATTCAATGAATCTGGACATCATAGCTCGTGTTGGGCTATTTTGTGTGCGACCCTGTAGGCCCACATGAAGTTAGCAATGGGCCATTTACTATACTGACTCACAAGTCATAAGCTGTCTCTAGCAAGATATCATGACTACCCAAATCATATGAGGATCCTGGAACGATGTAACCTTTTATACAACCATATCATGTCCCTTCTGTCACGCGATATTTTGGTCATGGATGAGGCATGGATAATGTCATCCTCCTATTCCTGACCATTACTTTCTCGATCCCTAAGTAGTCTGACTATAGAAATAGAACTACATTTCTATTACAGTATGGCCATACATTTCTCAGACTCACTCATCGAGGGGCCCAGTAATATCTCTCTACGAATGTGAGGGACAAATTCCATCTTGACCATTCACATTCCTCCGCATGAAAAACCACTAAGCCCGAACATAGTCTTTATGATCACTCGGTCAAAAGTGACTTTTGACTAGGTCAAAGCTGAGCGTTTGTCATGTAGGAATCCATGATGATCTCAGGTCAAAGGGCATAGTGACTGGTTTGTATATGAGAGAAGCTTATGACGTAACCCATGCAGCTCTCTCATAGCGGGTCGGTCCAACACCTTGTACTCTTACATGTGCCTATGACTTTGATTTATATCTCTATACATCTTCAAAGTCATACTGGCCTTATTTCATCTCTGCTCCCACATAGATGACCGACCAGGGACATTTAGGATAAGATCATGAATTATCCAAGGATGGTCATCACAATAAACATGCAAATAATATGATAACACAATTAATAAATTCATAAATCAATAATGTTCATAAGATAATGATTGGCCCTTAGGGAACATTTTCTAACAAATGTAACATGAGATGGTTGATTTTTGCACCGTTTGGACCACGAGGGCTCAATGTATCTCATTAAGTTCTCTACTCAAACATCATATTTAGACACTCAAATGAGTAGACCCTAACTCCATAATTTTGGGAAACTACAATTAGTACACAATATAATTGCTACCTCCACCCAAATCAAAAGCATTACCATTGTATTTTTTTCTTTAAAGTATATCAAGTTGTTGTGCCCTTGCTAAAGCATGTTGCAACTTTCCCATGGAGCATCTATTAATGTGAAATTATCAACTAACATTGGTTAAAACCCATTCATAGTGACACAACAGATCAGATAGAAGAGGGTAACTTGAGTTCTAAGAAGAGACAAAACTCAAGTTTTTTTCAACTCAAGGATAGAACAACACCTAAATTTTATCAATAATAGCAAAAAAAGCTCATGTTTCGGAAAGCTAAAATTGGAATTTGGTCAACAAAAGAAAATATGAAGATAATAATGTAATCAAATATCAATTTAAGACAAGTTTTCTTAGTTTCAATTCTAGATAAATATACAAAGAGATCTCAAAGTAAATACATATCACCAACAATTACATTTTAGAAGTAAATACATAAGTGGAATAATTTTAGCAACCAGAAAATCACAATACGTATTTGGAGATGTAGTCTTTACCATTACTCAATCTGACACCCTATGAGACACGATCATACTCTAACAACTCTACAAAATAAAATGATGCAAGGTAGAAATGATGTTATAATAAATAAAATTAGTTGCAGAAAATTTTACGGTGCTTATGGAACATTTTACACATACAATATTTGTAATAGGAGAGGTTGTTTGACAAAATTAATACCATGGTCAGTTGGTGATGTTACATGTAACCTAGACTCTTTAGAAGCATTACTTGCAAAATGGGTTGGCATATCTACACCCTGCAAATATCAAGAATAAAATTATTAATGTTGTAACTAAGTATAAGAATGAATTAAAAGTTTTTGCATAGTGGATATGTGAAGGACATGTGTAACATCCTTACTTTTATACGTCTTAGGGACTATTCAGTGGCATTTAGAACCACTTACAAGACCTTGGAAGTCCATTAGCTAAATCTAAAATTTTACTCTTTCTCGGGTTACTGTTCAAATAGTCCAGATTATGCAACAAACTTAAAAAAATCATAATTAATTTTAAAAAAATTGAAATAAAGTGGTTCAAAAAACTAAGTGAAGATAGCATCTTGAACTTTAAGGAAAAATATTACTGTTCATTTGGTCAAAAATTCTGGAAAAATATTCTAGTCCCTTTGGAAATTCCTTTCTCTTGATATACACATCCAAATGAAACGTTCTACCTATGCACGTAAAGATCTGGATGTGTGCTACACACTTGTAAAATTTCACGAAATAATTCCTTCATTTTCTAGGTCAAACTGAAGCCACAATAAAATTTCTTCAGGACCTACGTTTTTACCATTTCAGTTTCCTTTCTTTCACTTTCAATAATTGTTCCAGCATGCGTAAGCCATCAAATAAGCTTCTCAATATTCATATACATCATATACATATGCCATAAGTATTACAAATAGTTTCATCATATAAATAGACACCTTATATGGCATTTACATACATAGATAATCCATAGTATATGCTAGAATCTCAATTACTTCCATTCCTTTCTTCCATGCTTTAGCTCTTCTCCATGCATACATTTTCCATCATGCTTGACCTAAATTGGTTGGTTATGGGAGAGTGAGATTCTATGGAATCTCAGTAGCAAACATTACCACTTAAATATGCAAGATGGATGCTAATGCATGATATGTAATTTCATTAAACTTTCTTTGATTAGTAGCATGCCATCATGCTATATACTTTTACATAAAATGCATGGCCATGGAAAGCATGTTATTCACAATACATTCAACATTATTTATTATGTCACAACATCATTCAAATATCATATACATGTTAACACATAAGCATACCACATCAAGCACATAAAGGGGTAAGTTCACTACCTTGCACTTAAGCTTTTCTCTTGATCTTTTGCACTTGCTCCCTAGATTTCCAACCATGAAGCCTTTATGTCAATCACTTCCCAACATCTTCTTGGATGTTTCAAGATCCTAAACACATTCATATTCATCACATACTTCATTAGGACTCATGAACTCTAACCATATTCAAGACTAACCTTGTTACACTCTTTATTATCATACTTTCTCTAATCTTTACTAATCGACTTGGCTCTTGAACCAATTGATGTCTTAACTTTAACCTAAACAATTTCATATTTTGAAATCATTTATGAGCTTAGAATCATGAAATTACCGTTCCTTCATGGCCTGTTGTATAGAACTGAAACATGTACACAATTCTTTCAAAAGTTCTCATTTTGATTCTAATTCTTCCCATACTTATTTCTCCACTTTATCCTACATAACTTTTTATTTTAAAACCATTGGAAGCATCAAAATCATGAAATTCTAATAATTGTTTATGCGAGTGAACAGTAACCGTGAAGAATTTCAAAAACTACAATCTTAGAATTTAAATGCTTCCAAGGTTCAAAACCTTTACAATCATACACAAAATCATAATATAAATTCAATGGAAGCGTTAGATCATTGAAATCCATTTTCTTCCCTCATGAACAATGCAAACAGAATAGGTTCAGCCATAGCAAAGTCAAGAATATCAATTTGATTCAACAACCAATCACTTAACTAGCTTGTTTAAGCTTCAATCATATGTTTGTAACTTTAATTTCTTCTTTCCCCTTTCATTTAAGGTCTTTGGACAGCACTACCCCTTAGAGAAAAATCAATTTTTCCCCTATAAAAACCCTCAGTTCAAGTTCCTAAATCAATGTTAAATAAGCTAGGAGAGATTGCTTTAATCTTTAGCTTGCTTGAATTTTGGTACCTTGAATCTTCTTTGTCTTGGCTTGAGTTTTCATTTTACAAGAGTTTCCCCTAGGTTCCATGACTCATGGTTTGGATGCAGAATTGAGGAGGTATTTATAGAAAAATCTTGGTGGAAATCAATGGCCAAGATTAGTTTGTACACTATTTGATCTAATGGCCACATTTAATCTTGGATTTTCCTTTTTCAAAAACATCATCCATGACATCATCAAGGGACAACTCAAGGGGATACCTCATGGGGTTATCTGGTGCAATTCCAATGGGGGAAGAATGTTCTAGAAAAATTCTAGTGTAATCCGGTACCGACTTAGTCTGACTCCCTAAAAACCAGATCGTTTTATAAATCTAATTTTTCTAATATTTCAAAATATGTTTTTTGACCTTAAATCTAGTATATGGATTCTTCCTACCATTAACATTCTTGTACTGGCCACAACTTAATTACAGATCCCTTGGGAAATGACTAAAATGCCCTTGGTTCACTGTCTTGCACTATATTAACCCTAAGGGCATAATTGATATTTCACATCTCTTTATACTGCCTCAGGGTGTATACTGGCTCTAACTAATCATCTTTATACTGTCTTTGACATTTTTCGCCTATCCAAAATGACCAAAATACCCTCCATCTATCTGTGGTACATTATGGGCATCCAGGGGCATTTTTATAATTTCACACTTTTCCTGGACTGCTCTGGACCCTGGCCTACTTAACTGTCCAGTCATCATATTGGGCCTTAGTCTGGGTTCATTACCTTTATACCCTTTTATGGCACAAATCCCAAGACACCTCTCCCGATCCTATTTATCGGGTATTTTATTTTACCGTAAAATCCTGTAAGAATTCTACAGGAATCCTTTTCTAACTCTGTAAGTTTTATAAATTCATATATTAAATATAAGAATTTATGGTAAAGTTTCATCTGATTCTGAGATCCAAATAATACTACAATAATTCCTTCTAACTTCAGAAATTTATATCAATTAACCGGTACCTGAAATCGAAATTCTGTGACTCCTTAAACCGACCGGAATCACTTTGTCTATCTACTAGTAAAACTTGAGTCCAATCTGATTCTGGGTATTTTTAGCCTTTTTCAGTTTAACTTTCTCATAATTATATTTAGGTCCCTAACTTTTTGCTTATTTATATTGAGGTCCCTAAACTTTTAGAAATTATCACTTTTGGCCTAACTTTTATTTTTACTTTAACTTTTGGCCTTTAAACTTTTCTAATTTTCGTTTGGGTCCCTTTTTTTCTTCAAGACTCATTTAACCTTTATCATTTCTTTTGATCATCATCATAATCCTTTAAAAATCTCTTTCCTCTATCAGTATTATAAAGATAGGGAAAAATTAGGATATGACAACATGAATTGTTTTTTGTCATTGATGCCAATGCAACCCGAGGTGATAGATTTTTTTTATCATTTGCCCTACAAGCCACTACTATAGAATTTGCTATATTTGAATCTTAATACTTGATGGTTGTAACCTCTTCTCTTTTAAGAGTATTAAAGACCATTTATGTCATTAGGAACCATATTGCATGCCATTAGGGTTAATAAATTGAAATTTTAATTTTTTTCTCTTCTCAAGTTCCTATTCATATGGCTACCTTTATAAAAATTATAATTTATTCTAGAAAATCTAAATAAGGTTTTTCCTGTCTCTATTGAAAGCTCTTTCAATATAATGTAAGAGAAAAATACTCTCTTGGACATTTTCTTAACTGAAAATTTGTAATTATTTGTGGAAATGTTATTGTTCATTTAGTAAGTAGAAATTTTCTAGATTATTTGTCCAAACTTCAAAAATTCATAACTCTTAGTACACATATGCAATTGAGTCTTTCTACCTATGAATTTAAATATTAGGATGTGTACTTTAAGAATATCAACTTTTATAGGCACATTCATTTATTTACTAAGTTAAAATACACTCACAAGTTTTCTACCTTCCATAGCATCATACATATACATATATCAATATAACATCAAAACAACACATCAAAGCTTCTATAATTCTCCATATTATTCTATTTATCCCTTGATGTTCTTGCCCCTATTAGTTTCATAGTAAATTTGAGAGGAATAAGATTTTAAAGAAATCCCAATAGTAAGAGTTATTAACATTAATATTAACAAGACATAGTTATCATCAGCTAAACATATTGCTATAATTAGGGAGTTAGAACTACGTATAACACGCAATCTCTAACATGCATATCCTCATGACATATTATTACAAAGAGTTTTCAAACATAGCATCATCTTCTTCTTCATCATCATCATAAGCTTAACCAAAATCATGGCATCAAACATAACATAACAGTCAAACACTAAGTTAACATTAAAGTATGTATTCTTACTACCCCTTTTCCAAGTTTAATTCTTGATTACTCCTCCTTGTTCTTGAATCCTCTCTTTGCAAATATCAAAGCTTAAAATCACATAATAAAGGGCATGCTAAATACCAATCCTAAACTCAAATAAATTCCCTAACACATTAATCTCTTAACCTTGCAATTTTAGGTTTTTGCTACAACTTTCTTAAAATTATTTCTACATGCTAAACCCATATAATTTTTGATGTAGAGTCCATATTTGAGCTCAAATTTATCAAAATCCAAATCATTCCCTTCAAACTACTCTTGGCTGAGACGCTGGGTTTTTTACCCAATTTTTATGTAATAACCTATATCTTTATCCTACACAATTTTTTATTTTAAACTATTGGAAGTATCAAAATGATCAAATTCTAACACTAACATAGAAATCCTAGACTGGTCAAGACATACACTATGGGAGGAAGTCATGAAATTCTTCAAATGTTTATGTAATAACCCTTGATTCTTACCCTTTACTATTATTTACATATAAATTTTGGTCAACATGCAAGACTAGGGTTTCAAACTTTCAAACTTCCTAAATTCATTGTCATATCCTAATTTTTTTCCTATCTGTATAATCCTGATAGTGGAAAGAGATTTGGAAAGGATTATGACGAAGATCAGAAGAAATGATAAAGGTTAAATGAGCCTTGAAGAAAGAAAGGGACCTAAATAAAAATTAGAAAAGGTTGAAGGCAAAAAGCTAAAGTAGAAACAAGATTTTAGCCAAAAGTAGTAATTTTCAAAAGTTTAGGGACCCAAATATAATTAAGCAAAAAGTCAGGGACCTAAATGTAATTATGGAAAAGTTTAGCCATAAAAGGTTTAGAACTGCCTGAAAGTATTTCAGTCACACATTCCATCAGTAAATAGAGGAAGATATGTTGGTTAATCTAGCATGATACATAAATTTTATTAGGGCTCTAAACAGTAGATATTTATCTGATAGTCTAAAAGTTATATGAAATTTTATCAGATTTCATGGACTTTAGATATATGTGGGAGAATTATAGGAAAGTATGCCCTATAGTGTCAGATTTTATGGATCTGACAGAACCCTAGAAGGAGTTCTGTATGAAAAGTTATTCCCATATAAGTGAATTTTAACAGGAGTTTAAGAATACCCGTGATCCGATTATGGGATTTAGCGGTATGTAAGCCTGGATAGACTGAGATTAGATGATCTCATATATAGGCCCACGATGATGCAAAAGAGGGCCCAAAACCTAGGGTACCAGTTTATCAGCAGAAGGGACCAGTGTCCAGAAAAAGTATAAAATTACGAAAATGCCCCTATATAGTCAAAGTGTACTAGAGATGAATGGAGGGCATTTTGGTCATCTAGGACAGGCCAAAAATGTGTAGTGTAGTATAAGTATGATTAGTTAAGGCCAGTATACACTCTGAGGCAGTACAAAGAGGGTTAAAAAGACAATTTTACCCTTAGGGTGAATATAGTGCAAGAAAAGACACCAAGGGTATTTCAGTCATTTTCCAAGGGACCTGTATTAAATTGTGGCCCAGTATAAAAATTTCAATGGTATGAGAAACCTAGACATTGATTTCTAGGACAGAATACATATCCTGGAATATTATAAAAAATTAGGAATAGAAAATAGTCCGGTTGTTGTGAAATTGCTCCGATCGGTATCGGATTGGACTAGAATTTTTCCAGAAGCTTCCTTACATGAGAAGTTCACCACATACACCCATGATGTGTCCATTGAGATGTCCCTTATGATGTCATAATTATTCATTTTTGAAAAGGTTAAATCTAAGATTAAATGTGAGCCTCTAGATCAAATAGTGAATAAAGTAATCTTGGCCATTGATTTTCCATAAAATTTTCTATAAATACCCCCTCAAATCTGGTTCAAAACCGTGGACTCATGAACCTTGGGAAAACTCTTGCAAAATGGAAAATCAAGCCAAGATAAAGAAGATTAAAGGTAAGCAATCTCTCCTAGCTTATTTTCCTTTGATTTGGGAGCTTGAACTTAGGGTTTTCATGGGAGAAAAGTTAAATTTTCTCTTAGGTGTTGTGCTGCCCAAAATCCTTATATGAAATGGAAAATAAGAAATTAAACTTAGAGACATATGATTGAAGCTTAAATAAGCTAGTTAAGTGATTGACTGTTGAATCAAGTTAATATTCTTGACTTTGCCAAGGGTGAACCTGTTTAGTCTATACTGTTCATGAGGGAAGAAAATGAAATTTCAATGATTTAATGCTTCCATTAAATTTATATGATGATTTTGTGTAGGATTGGAAATGTTTTGAACCTTAGAAACATTAAAATCTCAAGATTATAGTTTTTAAAATTCTTCTCTATTATTGTTCACTCAAATGAACAATGATTGAAATTTCATGATTTTGATGCTTCTAATGGTTTTAAAATGAACAATTGTGTGGGATAAAGTGGAGAAACAAGTATGGGAAGCATTAGAATCAAAATGAGAATTTTTGAAAGAATTGTGTGCATTTGTACAGTTCTATATAGCAGGCCATGAAGGAGCTAGAATTTCATAATTCTAAACTCATAAATAGATTCAAAAGATAAAATTGTGTAGGGTAAAGTCAAGATATCAATTGGTTCAAGAGCCAAGTTGATTAGTAAAGATTAGAGAAAGTATGATAATAAAGAGTGTAACAAGGTTAGTCTTGAATATGTGATGAGAGAAAGTATGATAATAAAGAGTGTAACAAGGTTCATGAGTCCTAATAAATTATGTGATGAATATGAATGTGCTTAGGACCTTAAAACATCCAAGAAGATGTTGGGAAGTGATTGACATGAAGGCTTTATGGTTGGAAAGCTAGGGAGCAAGTGTAAAAGATCAAGAGAAAAGCTTAAGTGTAAGGTAGTGAACTTACCTCTTTATTAACTGATATATCCAGACTATCTCGCACACAGATTGTGCTATGGCTATGTATTCCACTTCTGTACTCGATCGTGACACTACATTCTATTTCTTGCTCTCCAATATACCAAATTTCCTCCTATAAATACACAATATCTTATAGTATATCGTCCTATGGCCTTTGATCCACCATGATCAGCATCACAAAAACACTCAATATCCATATGACTATGATTCTTGTACAATAGCCCACGACCTGGAGATCCCTTCAAATAATGTAACACATGTTCTAAGGCTTCCTACTGTTGAACAGTTAGAGAGACCATAAATTGGCTAAAGACACTCACTGGATAAGTGATATCAGGATGAGTAACTGTAAGATAATTTAATTTTCCAACGGGATTATCATATGGTATACTACTATCAGCATCAAGCAGAGGATTATAAATCATAGGAAAGCTAGTTGGGGCAGCTTCTAGTTTGCTAGTTTCTTTTAGCAGATCAAGAACATATTTTCTCTGAGTCAATAAGATGCCCTTCCTACTCTCATAACTTTAATTCCTAAGAATTACTTTAATGAACACAAATCCTTTGTCTGAAAATGGGAGTTAAGGAATGACTTGAGTAATGAGATCCCCGAGGTATCGCTCCCTGTAATCACAATGTCATCGACATACACAACTAGTAGAGTGATGCCATCACTTATTCTTTGATAGAACACAGAATGATCACATTTACTCTGGCACAAGCCAAAGTCTTTAACGACAGTACTAAATCTGTCAAACCATGTCCGAGGACTTTGCTTTAAGTTGTATAAAGATCTCTTAAGATGACACACTTTACCACACTCCCCCTAAGCAATAAAACTGGGTAGTTGCTCCATGTACACCTCTTCAAGAAGATCACCATGTAAGAAGGCATTTTTGATATCCAGTTCAGAAATATTCCAACCATAAGTAGTGGCCAGAGAAATAAAGAGACAAATAGATGAGAGCTTATCCATAGGAGAAAAAGTCTAAGAGTAGTCAATACCATACTTCTGAGCATAGCCTTTAGTAACAAGGCGAGCTTTAAGACGTTCAAGGGTGCCACTAGCCTTAATTTTAGGGGTTAACACCCATTTACACCCTATGGCATTCCTTCCCACCGGTAAATCCACTAAAGACCACGTACCTGCATAATTAAGGGCCACCATCTCCTCTTCTATAGTAGTACACCAACCCGGGTGGGATAAGGGCTCAAAAAGGGATTGAGGTACAAAAATAGTGTCTAAAGAAGCAACAAAGGCATTTAAAGTAAAGGAGAAGTGGTCATATAAAACAAAAGAAGAAATAGGATAGGTACAAGTGTGTTTACCTTTGCAGAGGGCAATGGGTAGATCAATGGAGGGATATGGATCTAGAATAAGAGGTAGTTCAGAGGTAGGGATTGAGGCAGGCTCAGGGTGAGTAATGCTCTCCTTAGGATCTGATGAGGAAGTAGACAATGGTAAGGTAGAATCTAATGTAACAGTAGTAATTGTGTCATTCAAATGTCTGGGATAAACCCTAAACAAAGGTGGTTGACTAGGTGCCAGTATAGGAGCTGGGGCCAATGATGGTGAGGGAAGGACATAGTAGACCAGAAGTGTATCCTCCTCTGCAGGTAGAGAAGGAGGAGATGAAGTGGTAGAAGCAAAATAAGCAACAGATTCCTGAAAAGTAATATCAGCAGAAACCATATAACGATTAAGAGATAGAGTGAAACACTGATAAGGCCCGATTGTCGTGGTCTGATCCATCAAAATAAAGTTAGTTGCACCCAATATAATGTAGTATACGGCACAACCCTATCGATCTTCTCGAGGAGCCTTTTATGTGAAAACCTAGTAGATTGGATGTCAAAATCAATGAAAAACCTGAGCAGGGATAAAATAGCTTTTGGGTTTTAGTGATTGATGCAATAAAAGTATGGTACAGAAAAGTAAATATTTTTAAATTTTTGTTTATGATAAAAACGAGTTGGTTTAGTTGAAAAATATGCTATGAAAGACTCTTGATGATGAAAATGTATCTATCCTTGCTCTCAAGTTTAAAGTTAGAGTTTAGAAAGCGATCGGTCTCAAAGAAAATCTCAATCGATCGATGGAGTCCAGAACCCTAATTTTTCTTAAACGCCTTTGATTAAAGCTAGTTTAAGAACTATTAGTGAACTGTGATAAACCACTTAGCGTGTAAATTGAATTTAGATGATGAAAATGCCCCCAAATAGTCATCAATCGAAAACCCTATATTTCAAGCAATGAATTAACTAACAACGATTACCGATAATAACCCACTCTCTTAAAATTGAAACTAAAATATTCTATTATAAGAAAATATTTAAATCATCCGAATTCAATTACAATTTCTAATCTGAAAATGACCAATCGATATTCAAAAATTACTCATAAGATAAAAACCCTAGATCTAGCAGCAATCATAAGATGAGAAGATACAAATTAGAACAAAAGAAACTCCCCGTTTGAGTCCATGAGCTCAAGATATCCGATTCATCACTAAGAGGCTAAAGATTTAGCCTCTCATAACTCCTGTTGTACTGCAATCATTGTCCATATGTAATGCCATGAAGAAACACTGAGAAGACAGTAGGTTGATGATGTATAGAGGTGGAGAAATCTGTAGAAAAGTATGGAATAATAGTAGAGGTAGAGAAGGTGATCAGAGAGCATGAGAGTACTACTTCTTAGCCTAATCAGGTCAAAAACTAGCCTCCCTTGATGGAAGCCTTCCTCCTCCTTTTATTTCTACATAACCTAATTCAAAACACGCAGTTTTAGTGATTTTGCTTATTAGTCACGACGAGATCCATGTTTTGGTCATGACCTGTAAACACAGAGAGAATTCTAGAAGAATCAAGGTCACAACCGGAGGACTCTTTGGTGCAGGAACGTGATTTCACTTTCATTGGCTTGTGATTTCTTTCCTGGTCCTTACTCTCTTCCAAAATACCTACAAACCAAAATAAAAGCTTATTGTAATAGTCTAAATCAGTAAATAACAGAATATATGCAGTTTTGAAGAGTTAATTTATCATTTTAACTTTTTATTAGCATATTGCCATGCATAATCATGTATTGTCATAAAAGTACAATTTGAGGCCTAAAATGATAGTAACGTTGTTATAAATTCCTTCACACTTGAACATTTGTACTCCTGGACAAAGAAATAAATCACACCTAAAACAACACTATAATTCAAGTTAACAACGTAATCCATAGTGTACCCTAAAAATAAATAAGTCATCATCTTTTGGGAATACAAAGGTGATCATGTGAGCAATACCAAGCAATCAACTACTAAGTGAAATCAACTTCAACTGTATAAGCGCAATAGATTCTCTCAAAGGTTAAGTGTTTAGCTCTCTATTTCCTCTCATTTTTAGGGTTTTTTCACTTTGATTCAAATTATAAAACATCCTACCATATGCTTGTAATAGCTCTAAATCTCATCAACTATATAGCACTTATGCAAGGAATCAAGAGGTCTTTTAGGGTTGAAATGATAGAGATGGGCCACATGGAATGAAACATGAAAAGTAGAAAGTACTATATGCATTCAACAATGAATATGAATTCATGTCTCTAGGGATGTAGCTGTGGTAATTGTACTAATAAGAATTGATAATGGTGCCCTCTTCTCTTTTCTTTTTGTTTTCTTTTTCTTGCACTTTTTCTCTCTCTTTTTTCTTTTTAGTGCAATATGTTTCTTTTCTCTTCTTCTTTTGTTTGGCACCTTATTCACAAAAGTTGCAGCACAATAACATAACAATAATGAATTTTTTACACGACTAAAAATTGTATTTCAAAATTATGTTTATGCACATATGACTTTCTATATGAATGATGAAAAGAAAAAGTGATGGGCTCAAGAGGGGTGACTAAGGATGTAATATGTAGTGGGCTTGTGTTTAGGATAAAAAGGTTTAGAAAGAATGACTCTATCATGTTCAATTCATAAATGTCCAAGTAATTCTAAACTCAGAGCCAAGACAAGTTCTAGAGAATATAAACCAATTGAATAATCACTCAATATAGAATTTAAGGTCAAGAATCCTTCCAACAAAGGTTTTGATCTATATTGCTCATAATCTAAATTCTCAAACAATATTCATCATTCACTAGGCATTAAAACACTTATCACAACTGAAAGCCTTATAAACGATGATTTACAAGTTTCAAAGTAATCACTTAGAACCATGTGATAATCCAGATGTAACAGCGAAGGCTTAGGTGTTTTCAAATTCAATTTCTAAGATATTTCAAAAAGTTCAAGTGGGGCAATGGTTTCTAGGAGCTAAAAAGGTTTTGAAATAAGGGAACAATGAGTCATTTGTGAAAAAAATCTCGATAGTTCAAAAGGGATCCTTATATACAGCTTTGCATAAGGCAAAGAGAAAGTAATTAGACATTTTTTTCAAACATTAGTAACGACGTATGATAGTGAAGGTCACGACCAAACGTCACAGGGGTGCATGTTCAGGACTTTCAAATGTCATAGGGGTACATGCTCAGGACCATGTAGGTAATCATGTCGCGACTCAAATCAACAGGGAGTTATTGTCGTGACCACTATGTTCGTAGATCGCGACTATAGGTGACAGAGAACAAACTAAGTCCAAAGTTTCATTATAGGTCGTGACCTAAAACCCAGTATGTCACGACCATTTTTCATAGAGACTATCGAGTGGTAATTGTCAAAGTCCCAAAATGATTTTTCATGCTAAAACATTTCCAGTTTATCAATAAAGTTTAAAGCGGGGATCCACTTTTTAGCAATTCATCACACATTAAGATCAAGAAAAAAAAGTTTGTGATGAAAGATTGGATTAATCAAAGAATATCACATTGAGTAGCAAAAATTGAGTAGCACAAAAGTAAAGACATCTCCCTCACACTTAAACTTGACAGTGTCCTTACTGTCAATAGAACTAAAGCAGAAAATATCACAATCGCTTTGCAAAGCTGATCAAATATAGCTATAAAATAGCAGGTAGCCTAATCACTCAATGCAAATTTAGCAATAAAGCACACAATCACATTCAAGTCATGCAAAGCAATACTAATAAGGTAGAGATGACAAGATGGGTAAGCTAAGATCATGTATGTGAGTGTGGAAACTCTAGAGGGAACAATCAGTGAGTAAATGATATATGGACAAGAACGGGGGTGTTCAAAATAGAAAGAAGCCAAGAATAAACAAAAATAAATAGAAAATGAAAACTACCCTTCTGAAGCATCAAGCAGAAAAATTAACAATTACTACATCTACTGGTTTATCCCTTTCCAATCACCAAACTGACATGTCAAACATATATAAATTTATAAAAGGTAAGAGATAGGAAAGGGACAACCTAGCCTCAAAATGACAGAGTAGGTTCCTCATAAAGTGTCTTAAAGGCGTAGGCAATCACCCTAGATAAACTATCTTCCTTTTGTCCTATCATAGCTTCCACAGCGTAATTGGAAGCATCATATAATAGTTCAAAAGGAAGATCTCAATTTGGTGAAGTTAGGATAGGCAGAGAACAGATAGAGAATAATAAATACAATCAGTCAAATTCAGTCACAGAAGTTTGACAGCATAAAATTTTTAGTTAGTCACGACTAAAGAGTGTTTTAGTCGTGACACAATCACAGAGAAAAGTAGTCATAACTAAAGGTGTCAGACATCGCGACTGGTTTTCGCAAAGTAGTCAAATTTTACAGGGTAGCAATCAGGTCGTGACACAAATAGTGTTTGGTTGCAACTTAAAGTCACAGGGAGTAATTGTCGCGACACAGGTGAGTTTAGGTTTCAACTCACAATCACAGAGACTAATTTTGTAGAATACTCATAAAGGTATAGAATACAATGCAATGAAATTTAAAAGCTAATAAAAACTAAAATGTAAACAAAAACAAGAAAGATGACTCAAGTAGCTAATAAAATTGACAATCAATTACTAGGGAACCAATTACTTAGCTCCCTGACAACAGCGCCATTGATAAGGCCCGACTGTCATGGTCTGATCCATCAAAATAAAGTTTGTTACACCTAATATAATGCAGTATAAGGCGCAACCCTATTGTTCTTCTCGAGGATCCTTTTATGTGAAAACCTAGTAGATTGAATGTCAAAATCAATGAAAAACCTGAGCAGGGATAAAATGGTTTTTGGGTTCTAGTGATTGATACAATAAAAGTAGGGTGCAAAAAAGTAAATATTTTTAGATTTTTATTTATCATGAAAATGAGTTGGTTTAGTTGAGAAATATGCTATGAAAGACTCTTGATGATGAAAACGTATTTATCCTTGCTCTCACGTTTAAAGTTGGAGTTTAGAAAGTATTAAGTCTTAAAGAAAACATCAATCGATCGATTGAGTCTAGAACCCTAATTTTTCTTAAACCACTTTGATCAAAGCTGGTTTAAGAACTATTAGTGAACTATCATAAACCACTTAGCGTGTAAATTGAATTTAGATGATGAAAATGCCCCTGAATGGTCGTCAATAGAAAACCCTAGATTTCAAGCAATGAATTAACTAATAATGATCGCGGATAATAACCCATTCTCTTAAAATTAAAACTGAAATATTCTATTAAGCAAACATTCAAATTATCCAAATTCAATAACAAAGTCTAATATGAGAATGGTCAATCAATATTCAAAACTTGCTCACAAGATGAAAACCCTAGATCTAGCAGCAATCATAAGATGAGAAGATGCAAATTAGAATAGAAGAAACTCCCCGTTTGAGTCTGAGCTCAAGATATCTTATTCATCATCAAGAGGCTAAAGGTTTAGCCTCTTATGACTCCTGCTGTATTGCAATCATTGTCTAGATGTGATGCCATGAAGAAATGCTGAGAAGACAGTAGTTGATGATGTAGAGAGGTGGAAAAATCTATGGAGAGGTGTGGAATGATGGCAGAGGAGGAGAAGGTGATTAGAGAGTATGAGAGTACTGCTTCTTAGCCTAATAAGGTCAAAAACTAGCCTTCCTTGACGGTAGCCTTCCTCCTCCTTTTATTTCTACAAATGCACAGTTTCAGTAATTTCGCATATTAGTCATGATGAGATCCATGTTTTGGTCGCGATCTGTAAACACAGAGAGAATTCTAAAAGAATCAAGGTCACAAGCAGAGGACTCTTTGGTCGCGACTAAAAGATGCAAGAGCGTGGTTTCACTTTTATTGGCTTGTGATTTCTTTCCTGGTCCTTACTCTCTTCCAAAATACCTGCAATCCAAAATGAAAGCTCACTCTAAAAGTCCAAATCAGTAAATAATATAATATATGTAGTTTGGAAGAGTTAATTTACCATTTTAACCTTTTATTAGTACATTGCCATGCACAATCATGTATTGCCACAAAAGTATAAGTTAAGGCCTAAAATGATAGTAAAGTTGTTATAAAGCTCTTAAAAATGCCACAGAAACCATATACAAAATGTGTCTTATCAAACACCTATAACCTTTCTGAATACGAGAGTAGCCAAGGAAGACACACTTGAGGGACTTAGGATCTAATTTAGAGACACTTGGATGTACTTCTCGAACAAAACACACACATCCAAAAATCTGAAGGTCAATGGGAAACAAAGGTTTAGAAGGAAAGAGAGTAGTGTAGGGAATGTGGCTATCAAAAATAGAGGAAGGCATGCGATTAATGAGAAAGCAAGCAGTGGAGACCTCATTGGCCCAAAAAAGTTTTAGAACATGTATTTGAAACAGAAGAGTACATGCTACTTCTAATAGGTGGCGATTTTTTCTTTCAGCAACGCCATTCTAAGCCAATGTATCCACACAAGAAGATTAATGGAGAATGTCATTTTGAAGCATAAAGGAGCAAAATGATTCAGAAAAATATTCTTTAGCATTATCACTGCACATAGTATAGATAGAAGTATTGAATTGATTCTTAATTTCAGCAGTAAAGGCACAAAAATGAGAGAACAACTCAGGACGATTTTTCATTAAATATAACCAAGTAGTACAGGAATAATCATCAATAAATATAAAAAAGTACTTGAAACCAGCTTTAGATTCAACTGGACACGGACCCTAAACATTAGAGTGCACTAACTCAAAAGGAGACGAAGCTCGTTTATTGACTCGAGAAACTAAAGGAAGATGATAATATTTTACAAACTGACATGACTCACAATCTAAGGACAACAAATACTGAAATTGAGGATAAACTTTTTTTAAAGATGATAAAGACAAATGACCCAAATGACAATGTGCTTCAAAAGGAGTGACACCACCAGCACAGGCTATCGTACGCGACTCCTGATCGTCAAGGAAGTAATGACTGCCAGATTCGTAGCCTCTACCAATAATATTCTTCGTTAAAAGATCATGTATCAAGCAATGGTCAGGGAAAAGTGAGACCGAACAGTTTAATTGACAAGTAAGTTTACTAGGAGACAAAAGGTTAAAAGCAAGATTAGAGACATTGAGCACAGAGTCTAAATGAATAGAATAGGTAGGTTCAACAGTGCCAGCCCAAGAATACATGATTGAGAACTGTCCGTAATGGTGATGTTAGTGTAAGGAATTGGAAGACACGCAGCGGAAATAAACTTTAAAAATTTTCCATTCCTTGCCAGGATCTGCCGTATGTGTTTAAGTCAAGTGGAAAGAATCATTACCCTTAGTGTTGCTCAGCGAATTTCACAGCTTCTCTACGTGGGTGGTGATCTCTTTCTGATCGTAAGAAATCGACGGAGTGTTCCTCAGCGACCTTCACAGATTCTCTCCGCGGACGGTGGTCTCTTTCCGATCACAAGAAGTCGACGCCTCAGGTCGGCTTCCTCTACTGGTATCCACACGAACAGCGTTCCAACCACGAACGACGTGCTAGCGTCTCCTGTCCCTCCAAGGCTTTCACAAGTCTCCGTCTCTATTTCGGCAGTTTCTTGTCTGCAAACCTTTTGCAGATTCCGTTCGGCCTTTTGTGTTCTGTGTTATTTTCAAACGTAGCTCCTCCAATCAGATATAGAGGATGCTATGCGTTTTTACACTTGACCTAATTGGATTTTGGAGTTAATCTTATATTAATTCCGAATTGATACAATATCATATATTGTATAATTTTATAAGAAACTAATTAAATAAAATAATATTAAATCCGTCCCACAGATTTAATTACTTATTTATTTAACTTTAAATAAAGATGAGACTGAGTTATATTTGATTTATTCCCATAAATCAAATTTGAGATATCCTATCAATTTAAATTTCGAATTTCAAACGTGATAGAGATTTAATTTATCCTTATAAATTAAATCTTATAAATATCTCTTATATGAGATATCCTATCAATTTGAATTTCGAATTTCAAACGTGATAGAGATTTAATTTATCCTTATAAATTAAATCTTATAAATATCTCTTATATGAGATATCCTATCAATTTGAATTTCGAATTTCAAACGTGATAGAGATTTAATTTATCCTTATAAATTAAATCTTATAAATATCTCTTATATGAGATATCCTATCAATTTGAATTTCGAATTCAAACGTGATAGGGATTTAATTTATCCTTATAAATTAAATCTCATATATCTCATATATATAATATATATATATATATATACGAATTTATATATATACGAATATAAATATAAATAAATATATATACATTCACCTGGATCTTTCATTGAATCTGGACATGTCTTAGATTCAATGAATCTGGACATCATAGCTCGTGTTGGGCTATTTTGTGTGCGACCCTGTAGGCCCATATGAAGTTGGCAGTGGGCCATTTGCTATACTAGCCCACAAGTCGCAAGCGGTCTCTAGCAAGACATAACAACTACCCAAATCATATGAGGATCGATAAACGATGTAACCTTTTATACAACCATATCATGTCCCTTCTGTCACGCGATATTTTGGTCATGGATGAGGCATGGATAATGTCATCCTCCTATTCCCGACCGTTACTTTCTCGATCCCTGAGTAGTCTGACTATAGAGATGGAACTACCTTTCCATTACAGTATGGCCATACATTTCTCAGACTCACTCATCGAGGGGCCCAGTAATATCTCTCCACGAATGTGAGGGACAAATTCCATCTTGACCATTCACATTCCTCCGCATGAAAAACCACTAAGCCCGAACATAGTCTTTATGATCACTCGGTCAAAAGTGACTTTTGACTAGGTCAAAGCTGAGCGTTTTGTCATGTAGGAATCCATGATGATCTCAGGTCAAAGGGCATATTGACATGGTTTGTATATGAGAGAAGCTTATGACGTTACCCATGCAGTTCTCTCATAGCGGGTCGGTCCAACACCCTGTACTCTTACATGTGCTTATGACTTTGATTTATATCTCTATACATCTTCAAAGTCATACTAGTCTTATTTCATCTGTGCTCCCACATAGATGATCGACCAGGGACATTTAGGATAATATCATGAATTATCCAAGGATGGTCATCATAGTAAACATGCAAATAATATGATAACTCAATTAATAAATTCATAAATCAATAATGTTCATAAGACAATGATTGGCCCCTAGGGCACGATTTCCAACAGTTAGAAGGGTTGGCATAAGAATAGTAAGTAGAGAAGAGATAGTTGTTACCTGTCACGTGGTCAGTAGCACCAGAGTCTATGATCAATTTAGAAGAAGAAGAAGAAGAAGAGACAAGGGCAGTAGCCTCATTACTTGTTGCAATAGCAGCACTGGCTGTAGGATTGCTAGACTTTAATTGAGCATATTGAGTAGCAAAAATTGTAACTATGTCATTAGTTGCCATGGCTATATGTGTAGAATTCTGTCGATTCTATTTATTTTGAAGTTTACAACACATACGTTTCATATGACCTGGCTCCTTACAATAGTAACAAATCACATCCTTTGACTCCTGATTAAAAACCCCTAGTATAGGACCATGATGATTGATGGCCCACAAGTATTATTCTGACCACAACTGAGCAATCGCCAGTAGGCACAGTAAAGGCTAATGAAAAGATTTGTTCAGTTCTCAACACACAAGGGAAGGCTTCTTCAAGATAGGGGAGATAAGCCCCAGATAAAATTTGAGAACGAGTAGCTACATATCAAGGTAGAAGTGCAGTAAGAAAACTCATTGTAGTCATTTGCTCTCAATGAGTCACACTGACCTTCCTCTCATCAGAAATAGGCATGAGGGCATTGAGCTCTTCATATATTCCTTTAAAATCCATAAAGAAGGTTGTAAGGGGACAATCATCCGGCATCTCAGTGTGATGAAAAGATCTACAAACCTCGTATATTCAAGAAATATTATTCTTGCCTGAGTATAAGAATGCCAAGTAGTTCATTAGTTCCTTAACAAATTCACAATGAGTAATAGAGGGCATGATCTCACTATCAATAGAGTTATAAATTTGCAAAAGAAGTTGTGCATCATCCCTTAACCATGACTTGCGAGATATATCTTTCCCTTTTGGAGGATCATCAATTAAGTGATATTCTTTCTCAATACTTCAGAAATAAATACGAATAGATTTACTCTAATCTAGATAATTTTTCTAAGTTAATTTGTATTCAGTAATCTTAGTGACTACTGGAACCATCTCAAAAATTGTGGTAGACTTAGTTGCAGCCATCAAAATAAATTAGTACTAAAAATGAAAGCAATCGGACAATGATTAACCAAAAGAACTAGAGTACCCAATTACCGTAGTTTCACTAGGAGCTCCGTAGGAATAAATATTCAAACAAGTATAGAAGACCACTCTAGGGGTTAAATAAAATCACCTCAATGAACAAACAGATCTAGAATCAGAAACTACAAATCTGCAACCAGAGAATATGGTCAGAAATGAAAGACCCAGCATAGAATAGTCAAAACCAGGGCATGAAACTTTTAGGGTATGCTTAGGAAGGTGAGTCAATCCCAAAGGAGTACAGAGCCATCAGAAAAGTTCACCGGAAAAGGCCTCATGTGTCGGCGCGTGAGATTGATAGTGAACTGGTGGTAGCACGTTACACTCACGCGCTGTTAAGATGGTGACAAAACTCTAAGGACACGCCAATCAGAGCCTTACAACCTTCCCTACCTGGCACGTGTCGTGATTGGTCATCAGAAAGTAGGACGTCAGCAACAAGCACAGTGCTATCAGAAAACATAAACTAGAATCCAAAAAAAAAACACTAATAACCAACCGGAGGTGAGACCAAATTTACTGCTCTTGCACCATGTTGATTTAGAGAGAAAATTGCTTATTTTTATTGATATGTTGAATCCATATATATACATAATAGGGAACCCTAGACATTAATGATATAATATCATATCAATATCATTCGTATCCTATGTACTAATTACAGGATATTCACATAACGTATAATATCTGTACACATTGTACTAAATGATATTTCTCTCTCTTAAGATATAATGATGGTACATAATGAAGAACAGAGTTGGAGGCCTTTTCAATCTAACGATATTTTGGCATTTTGATGATGCATTCATAGCTCATATCATATCTTAATTTTGAATGCTCTTCTAGTTATATTTGAAGTTTAGCTTTTGACCGTTGAGCATGATCTCTTTATTCATTAAGCTTTTCTTTTTCAATTGAGAATATGACTGTTGGAACTATATGTTGAAGCTTTATACACCAAATGCCTTTTTATGTTGAGAGTCTATTAGCTTTAATTTTTGTTTAATCTCATTCTAATCATGTATTTAGATACCTTAAATAGAGTTTGACACAATCAAGAGAAGTTTTGGTAATAATCATTTGGTAGCTGTTAGACTCAGATTTTGTAATCTTTGTAACCATTGGAGTGAAGGCGTCGTTGGTCGTTGGTGGTTAGGTGAGCATTTAATGATTTGTTGGGAGTAGCAAGTTTATGTAGCCTTCATCATTTCAATCTTCTAACCTTTTATGAACACACTTAATCTCAAAAGATTTGTTAGTAGTTAAAGCATTGATTAAATGAATGAACCATTAATAATTAACTTCTTATAAAAAATCAAATTCTTAATCAAGTTAATATAGCTTTCAAAAAATATATTGTATTAATCGATTAATTATCATTAATTCGATGAATATTTCAATTAATGAGAAAATAGAGTATCACATTGATTAGAATTTTTCAATCATATATAATGTAATTTGATAATATAAGTTTATTAAAAGATATATAATAAAGAATGATGAGAAAAAAATGTATATTTTATACTTGAAATAATCATATAAGGCTTAAAGAGAGATTCAATCAGTTTGAATGCAATCAGAGAAATATTTTTGAAATATATGAAGTTAATCGATTAATTAATCGTATACCTAATCAATTAATGTCTCTAGAAGAATTGAAACATGAATGTTTTTAACATAAATTAATCAAACAATTAATCCATTAATATAAATTAATCACTTAACTAATCGATTAATGGATTCATATTTGAATTTTATAAAATGATTCTTCACTGATTAATCGAACATTTAATAGATTAATATAAATTAATCGATTAACTAATCGATTAATAGAGTTATCTTTGTTCAGAAAAAAATTATTTTCAATATTAATCGAACAGGTAATCAATTAATTATAATTAATCGATTAATTGACTCATATGTTCAATTCCAGAAAGCAATCTTATGGCATTAATCGAATAAATAATCGATTAATTAACACTCATTAATAGATTGACTAATTGATTAACTCACTCTGTTTTTCTTTTTAACATCATTTGAACATAGAAACACTTTGATTATTTTAAAATCACTTTTGACATCATTTAAATAAAATCACTTAGGTGTCATTTCCCTAAGCCTCCACATGTCCCTTAAATAAATTGAAATGTAGTTTGGATTCCATAAACTAAATTAATTGTTTCAAGTCCAAAATATTATTTTATTTCTTGAAGTTAGTCGCATGGTCACTAGAAAAAATCAACAAATGGAAAAGCTTCACATGGCGCCATCTAGGGAGAAAATGGGAAAAATATCGTCTCACATAATTTTATGAGTCACACTGCAAACATTGCACTTTATCGGGTAAATTTCCCATATTATGTCATCTGGATGACTCGTATATTTGTCTCGTTGATGCCACCATTATTTTCTAAATTTCTTCCCTTCATAAATACGTTCACATTGCTTCATAATGGCACCCATGTGAAAAGGAAAGATATTTTCATTTTTTTCAAAGTTTTAGAAAACATCAAATTACTTTATTTATGTATAAATTTGACTAAATATTTTTTTATGCTTCCTTGCTTCTAAAATTCTATTTAATCATTAAGAAATTCTCTAATTTTTCACATGTCAAAATCCTGCTTGTAAGTTTTTCTTTTTAAATTTCCCACAAAATGCCCCTAATTGACATAACTAGTGTTTAAATTTTTTTAAAATCGATCTCTGACTTTTTAGGGTTGGAATCAATTTTAAAATCTTCTAGATATTTAAAAATGTTTTATCCCCATTTTCTCTAATTTTATGAGGCCCTAAAGTTCTCAAAATAATTAATTTTGGCTCATGTTTCCTTAATTAACCAAAATTCCCTAAATTAATAACAATTATTTTCTTACTTATTTTCATCATATTTTTGCATTCTGATCCTCAAATACTGATAAAAACATTTTTCTATATTTGTTATGAATTGTTGGGAATTTTTCCAAATTTTGCGCATATTTTCTAAAATTACCTTTATTTGCCCATAACTTTTAAAAATTATAACTTTACCCTTAGTCAGGTTTAACCTTAAAAATTGTCTCATCTAGGATTCTAATATTTTATCTGGCCCTTAACATTTTCTAATTCTTACACTTAACGAGTGTACGAGACACCAGATGTAACAATGGTCAGTGAGACGCATCAAATATGATGAGGTGGGAAAAAAGAAAACCATTTTTGGTAGTTACTTATTCTAGTAATAAGTATTTGACATAAATACTTGATAGTTAAATAAACCTTCAATTTTGTTTTCATTTTTCATTTTTTAAAAAAATAAAAAGTTACTTGACGGTTAGTTATGAAAAATCGTCAAGTAATTTGTTATATTTGACTGGCTATTCAAGAAAAATTGTCAAACAAAAACAACTTGATGATTCTTCAAAAACAAACATCAAGTAATTACTTTTTAAAACCTATTTTGAACCCTATGTTCATTCGAAACACTGCCTCTAGGTTCAAATCTTTGCTCTGTCTCTTTAAGAACCCACCATTTCAAAACCCCTATTACTTTGACCAGTCATATCTATCAAGCATTTCTGGCAAAACCTACCACTGTAGTCCTCATCATAGCTTCTTTGTCACTCAACGGCGTCGCCCTACTTCTTCCTCCCTTCTTCCCCTTTCATGTGTCATCTCATAAATCAAGCAGTAACTTGTTAGTTTGTCACTAGCTTCTCTGACACCCAGCAACGCCGTTACAATCTTTAGGTTAGTTTTTTTCCTGAAATTTATATTAAAAATATGAGCTTTTGATTAGAAAGGTACGGAATTAATTGAATTGAATATTATATATATATATATATATATATATTGATTGAAAATGTTTGGCATTGTTAACTCCGTTGCTGTTGAGTTATTATTATTAAGTATCCTAAACTGCAATTTTTAGCATTGATTGAAAATATTTGATTTGAGGGAAATATCTGAGTGGTTTATGTTGTCTGATTATGTCATTTTTTTGAACTATTATGAATTAGGTTAGGTTAGAACTTGCATGGTTAAAATTGAGCATGAAGAAAGGGCATAAGGCATGGGAATCACTCATTCGTTAAATCCAAATTTTTTTCAAGTGAATTTGCACATGATTGAACTTTTTTTTTTTTTTGCCTTTATATAAAATAATTAGAATCTCTGCTAAAACTTTTTGAAGTTAAAATAGTGTAAAGATCATGCACAAGACATGGGAGCATCATTTTTAAACCCTTATGTAGTCGATTTTTTTTTCAAATGGAATGACGCGTGATTAATTTTTTTTTTACAATTACCAGTGCTCAACGACTAGAATAGTAGGAATACAATTAAAAAGGGATAATATGTGACAGCCTGTGACTCATCGACTCATTCCCTAACTCTCCCTAACTCTCCCAATATCTATGAGTAGTTGGTCATAGTTCCCTCTATATGATTAGGGCAGAGCAATGGGTGAGGCGGGCTGACCCGATAGTCAGCCCGTGTCCTGCCTATTTATTTTTTTATGGGCACGGGCTAGCCCATGTCCGTGTCTCAACCCGTTTAAACCCGTATTAAACAGGTTAGGCTGAACCCGTTTGGGTTCCAATGGGCATAGGCAGCCCGTTTAAAAAAAATAAAAATATTTTTTTATTTAAACCCATTTGAAGTTCTAATAACAATGAAAATAAAATAATACTAGTACCCACATGATATGATTATTCATTCGAAAATTAGAAAATAAAATATCATAATAATAGCTACAAATTTATAACCACACAGTTTACAATGCTTACATAATATAATCATTCATAATCTTAATTATTCAATTGGATTATGATTATACATAATATATATTATATTTACTTGTAATGATTGTAGTTATAATTACCCATACCTCTACAAAATAAATTTAAAAAAGTATATTAGTATGTAATAAAAAAATTTAAATAAAAATAATATAATAAATTAATAAAAAATAATATGGACGGGCTACGGGCTGACCATTAGCCCGTTTAAGCCCGCCTGTTACGGGCCTATTTTGGGCAGGCTTAGACAGGCTTAAATAGTATCGGGTTACGGGCGGGCTTACGGGCTATAGGCTAATTGCTCCCCCTATATATAATTGACAAACCCATATTTTACTATGTATTTATATATCATTTTAGGGATATTTTATCATATTATTATGGTATTATTGCATATCTTGTGATATATTTGTGTGTTAAAGGGCTTACTTTTAATTAGTGCTTCACAAGGGCAAGATTGTCATAATTGAAATTAATTGTTATTAATTGACTTGTAGGACATTGATGCTACAATATGTTTGATTTTTATTGTAGGTACTTTGGGAGAAATTTGGGCAAATTTGGAAATAGCATTCTAGTCCCAACACTAATGACAACATAGGACTAAGTAATTATAGAAATGCCACTAGGGCACTACTAATTTCAAGTTGTGCGTTTTTTGGCTGATAGTGTGCAATTTGCTGAGGCAAGGAACACCTTCATCGCAAAGAACTACATAGTGACAGAATTCACAATTTCAGCATCCAATAGCCTCCAGATCCGACCTAGACCTATTTTTGACCAAAAAACCCCACTCCCATATGACTATAATGCCGAAAATGCAACCCTAATTCCTCTTTCCTTCATTTCCCACTCATCTCCATCTCTTTTCTCTCCATTTTCCTCCACCCATTCACCATTTCACCTCCCACTACTAGCAAAAAGGTCTTCAACACTAGTTAAAATAGGCTTTGGTCTAGATATGATCTAGACATTCTAGACCCAATCTAGAAAAGTATTTTTTAGAGTGGTTGTCATTGTAACCCGTCTAAAAAACAACATAAAAATAAAAAAGAAATATTTTAAAAAAATTATAGATCTATTAGTTCCATATCCATTACAGATGAGGAACTTTTGAAGAAATGAACTGTGAAGAAGTGAAGAACAAGTACAAATCTCATAAAATTAAGCAAACAATCTAGCAATAACAATAATGTTTCCATAAAGAGACAAGAGGTAATATGAAACATAGAATTGCAGGAGAAAATGCAACAAAAGGGAGAAAAAAATGAAATAAAGAAAGAAAAAATGGTTAACAGATCAATATCTCTAGACGTTCTTGTTCTAGAGTGCTTAGTTCTTAGATGTTGTCTATGGCCAATAAAAAACTTGATCCCTTCAAACAAGATTTAAATAAAATAAGAATAAGAATACATATTTACTTGCATAATAAATCGACAGAACCTAAACTATTGAAGATCCAGATCTAAGAGTAAAAACGACACAATTTAGTGTCGAATGCTTGAATGCTTGCTAGGAGATGAACAAATCGCAATGAAACCATCTTTGAACATCTAGATATGAGGGTAAAAAATGCTAGATTTGAGAGTCTCATCATCATTGTACTCACATAAACCACACACTGCTTGCGGTGGTGACAAAGCGAAGGAATAGAATGATACGTATCTATCACCGGAGAAAGAGACGACGATTCTTGTGATGGGCTTAAGGTGATGTTGAAGGAGGCGAGAGCTAAGGAGGAATAAGAGGATGAGTCAAGTATGTGAGAAGAGCTAAGGAGGATTATCATAGAACTCTTGAAAAGATGACAGTGAGATAAGCTGAGATGATGATTCGTTGAAGAGATGGTGCGGCTGCAAGTTAGAGGGAGAAGATTGAACGTGAGAGTGAATAGAGTTTTCAAATCTTTCTACACTCGTTTGTTAAGGGAGTGGTATAAAAACTTTTATTTTTAAAACTAATTCCTATTTTAACCAGTCTAAAATATATATTTTAGACATATTTTAGAACCGATTTAAAAAGATGTTTCAAATATATATTTTTAAAATAATTTCACTACTTTTAAGACCAGGTGTATTAATACTCAGTCTAAAAAGTATTTTTGAGACCGCACTAATAAGAAAATGGTCTAAAAGTGTTTTGGTATTTACAAAAATGTTATTGGTTACATTTTTTAAATCATCTCCACAATATCTGGTTTAAAAGGGGCTGTCTAAAAGACCCCTTTTTGACTAGTGTCGCATTTTTGCACTTCTTCACCTTCTTCTCCATAAATTTGTCCCATCACTTCTTTCCTCGTGGAATTTGGATTTTTTTTGCTGCTGGCTGGAGTATTAATTAGAGCTATGGTGGCTAGGGTTTTCTAACTCTTGAAGATGAAGGAGTGGCTTGAGTTCAAGAGCTTCAAGGGGGAGTTTTACCTTCCATTTTCCCTTATTTCATTGTATTAATTAGATTCTAGGGTCTAGGTTTAGTTTTTATGATGTTAGATGTTTTATATTGAGGATCTTGATACATTTGGAGATTTGATGTGTATTTGGGATCTTTATTGTACATTTGACACTTTGAGCTTCATTTATTTCAATTTATTGTACTAGACTTAGGTTACATACTTGAAATTGTCATGAATATATTTGTGATTTTGAGTAATTGAGGTTCTTGATTACTTGTATGTTGGTGCACTCTACTGATCTCATATTGCTAGAAGGTTTAATTGTGATTAGGTTAGGAGAATTAATCCTTTTCTAGGTTGGAATTGTTTAAAACCTAACTCAATCTACTCCAAAGGGTCTTTGGACACATGTTATAATCTAGCTAACTAAGTGGTTTTAAAAAGTGCATTAAGAGGTTGTTGTTTTCTAGGGTCTAGGGGCAATCATTGATTAATGCATTTGAATCAATGGTCATTAACATTTGGTATCTTGAAGGACTTGGCGATCTCGAATACCCATTATCCTATTTGAACTATGATAGCCTCCATTTTCAAGAGATCCACTACATCCATTTACAATACATTTCCATTAAAAACACCAAAAATATTGTTGATAAGTAAATATTTTATATTTAAATGGATATAGATTTTGGATATATTAAGCAAATCTATAAATATTCTATATCTATTTGATTTATGCTAGATATCTTTCTCCATAAATTTAATTATCATAATAAAATCATATCTTATCACAAAATCTATTCATAACTCCTATTTTGTAGGGAAAATAAGAAAAGAGATAAAAAAAAAAAAAAAAGGAGATTTAGAATCAAATAGTATCTTGAAGATTTTAGGAATATCAACTGCGGAATGATATAAATAGGGGTTTGAGTTTACTTGAAGGCATCTAACACTACTTAGAGTTCTTCAAGAGCAAGAAGTTTTAAAATTTCTTAATCTCTTTAATTTCTTGTTATTCTTTTGTTATGTTTGCGGTCTTAGAACAATATTGCTTATAGTTTATTTTATTATGAGTTTCTAAATTCCCCTGTCGGGGTAGGGATTTAACACAACTAGAAAGCTAGTTTCTTTTAGTTTGTTTTGACTCTTTTTTTGTAGATATCTCACGAATATATTTTCTTTCTTTTTATTATATCTATTTATCTTGTTCTTCATGTAGCTTTATGACTGGCTATCATTTAAAATAATTTATAGGTAATCTTGATGGACTAGGAGGTGAAGAGAGAACCTAGATCTAGATAAATATGTTAAACTTCAATATTTTGATAATGACAAATGATTTTTAGAAATATTTTAACTAAGCTTATTTTTTGAATAAGCTTATCGATATGTGTATACATATTAATCGATAAGTTCTTCGATAAGTAAGAAACAAAATGTGTGAAGGAAAGCCTATTTGCGAAAGACATTTTTCAAAGCCTTATTCGATAATGATACTTGTAGATAAAGATTTTGATATATGAAATTAAACTTAGCTTATAAAAAGTCTGAGTCACTATTTTAAAATTAAAACTTTTCAATGACTTATTCAATAAGGGTATTTATTGAAGGAGTTTTTGATAAGTATAACATAGACTCAGTTTGAGAAATCATCGTCTATAAAGAGATTTATCAAAGTATTGATATATAAAGGCTTCGATAAACATATTTATTAGTAACTTTATGAAAATTATTTTTTAAATATATTTATAAAAGTAGTAGTCGATAAATAGAATTATCGATAAAGGATTCAAAAAATAAATTCAACCTTTAGTTTCTCTCTATTTAAAGAACTTATCAATTTATCGATAAGTTATTCAATAAATATCGAGTCTCTTGTTTAAACTATATTTTAAGACTCATTTGTCAAAATATTATTCGATAAGGGATTTATCGAAGAACACTTAAATAAATAGAGAAAATTTCATTTTGAGAAAGCATTGAAGGTTGAATTGATAAATGATTTTGCATATGACTTGCTTTTGTAAAAGATGTTATCTTGATTTGCCATATAGTAATGATTATCTTCTCAAACGATTTATGAAAACTAAGGTTACAAATTTTATATATGATAAGATCAAAATTGAAGAAAGAAAGATTTACAGTTTGTTTATTGTTCATCAAGCATTTATCAAAGTATTAACTGATAAAGGCATTTATTGATAAATATTTGATAAATACATAAGCAGAAAATTTCATTTATGAAATTTTGTGAAGTCTATTTATATTTGTTGAAGTATTTATCGATAAGCACTTCAATAAATGAGAGAAAATTCAGTTTCTAAAACTATTAAGGACTTAACGGATGATTCTTTGAACAATTACCTTAATAATCTTATGAATTGCTTTGCTTTGATAAATGATCTTATTAATTCTTTTTTCTAAATGTGTTACATTTTTTGAGAAAAGATTAAATATCAAATAAAATCTAAAATTTTGTTCTTCAGAAATTTATCAAAAAACTATTTGATAAGTATATTTATCAAAAAACACTTAGATAAATTAGCTATTGTAAAATGTTTTGAAATGAATCTTGTTTTCGATAAGTCTAAAAGATCATGCTATAAAACTATTATTTTTTGAACAGCTATTCAATTAGGCTATTTATCGAAGTATCATTCGATAAATATAAAACAATTCCAATGCAATTCATTTGAGATTCATCAAAATCATTTTCGATAAAGCATATTTTTTACAAACACTTCGATAAATTGAATTGATCTTTGAAAAGATTTTTGAACTAGACTTTGATAAAATTTGATGTTTTAATCTAAATCTTTTGGAAATAATTTCTATATGTTTAAACTCTTTATATATCTCTCTTATGAAGCATATTTCCAAATCATTTGTAGGCAAAAACTAGATCAAACAAAGATTCCTTAAAGAGGCAAATATGTCAGATGCATATGTTATCAACCAACGACTATATTCTTTAACAGTTATTTCGAGGACTATCTAATGGATTTATGAATTACACATCTATGAAAGAAGCCAAAAAGAAAAGCTGATGCCAAGAGAAAGAAATATGAAAAATGTGTAACGATGCACTACGATCATAAAAGCTTTTTGATATAATAATTGTAAGTTTGTTTCACTCATTTTCTCATTCTCCAAAACAGAGCATGTTTTATTCTTTGAGAGAGAAAAACTTAGAGAGTATGTAATTCAACATTTAGCACAATCCCTCTATAGAGGGAGTCGTGTAAGTCTTTAATCATTCTCTGAGATACTTTGGGAATTGGGTCTCTTGAGTGGGATATTTTTTACAGGTTATAAGGAAAAGTAGAAGGAATTCTCATGTTTGATGTACTAAGGTACTAAGAGCCTATAAATCTTGGAGGATAGTAGAACACTCAGAGGAGCTCTGAGGACTAGATGTATGTCAAATGGTTGAACTGAACTAGTATAAATTGTCAGTGTTCAACATCTTACTTTTCTACTTCCTTTGTCTTCCTACAATCAGTGATATCTTTCTTAACTTAATATTTTGATTTCATTCAAAGTTTTTAAATTTTTAAAATCATCCAATTCACTTCCTCTTATGTGAAACAATCATTCTAACAAAATAGATATAAGTATTTAGGCTAAGGATAGTTTTAGATATTTGTGATGAATTATAACTATAGCTTCATGATTTAATTAGTTTTTTGGGTATCGTGGGAACAAATTCAACTCTAATTAAATAAGGATTAATAATTCATATAGTTGTCACTATAATAAATTAAAGAGTCAATTTAAGGATAGAAACTAGCAACCCATAGGGTTAATATAATCATGAACCCCAACGCTTTGAGTGATTGAATTTACATCTTATTTAGCTTTCGGTTACTATTATTCTCTTTTTACTCTCATATATTAATTAATCTCATCTCATTCTTTTTAATTATTAATTGTTGAAATTAGTAAAAGGCAACCTCCTTATGGTAAGACCCCAGATTACCTTGGGATTTATACTGTATCGAACCCTTACATTTGTGGGAGCGATCAATTGTAGTTTAGAATTTTAATTCCTTGCACTTGGTTTTATAATTTAAAACCAAAACCCATTTTTATTCGTTTCAATTACATGTTCTCATTGCATTTAGCTAACTTAGGTTATCAATAAAGGCTCTTCAAAGTGAAAACGACCTCACGTTATACTATAGTATAATCCTTTATTAAATTTTGATAGTGGACCCTAAGGCGTAAAGCGGACAAAGTCTTCCACTTTCAATGATACATGCTATACGGGGACTATGGATAAGGAATAGATGTCTACCAAACATCTATCAAAGAAATATTGGGATAGGCTGACAAGATTCATTAGGTTTTGCTTTAAGCATGTTAAAGACCAAACTAGAATTATTATTGCTTACGGAAAGTATTGCCTTGTGAACCAAGTTCCTCCATCTACATGTGAGGAACACTTAGTGATTAACAGAATTGATTAAAGTTGTCACAGTCCAAATAATTTGGATCGTGACCAGCACAGAATATGAGTAATTTCATATTTTAAAAACCTAATACCTTGAATAAAAAATTTAAATTTTCTATAATATTTTTCAAAATAAACAGAATATTTTCTATAGTGTATGTGGAGCTTTACCCGTTTTAAAATAATACAAGTTCTTAAGAAAGATAATTATATCAAAAGCAGTTTGTATCATAAGCAACGCTTCGGATCGGCAACGAGGCTCTTTACTACTTAGCGGGAGGATTAAGGTCACCTACACTAACTGAAGCTAAATAATCTACTCAGGAACAAGGTCCCCAAAACATGATTAAAAATACGAAAATCAATAATGCATAATCATGCTGAAAATATATTTCATAATATTTCTAAATTTGATGCAAACATTTCCGTAAATATTTGTATTTCAAGAAAAATAACAATATGAAATAACCATTTTAAATCAATATGAAATAATCATTTCACATCAAACGTTGAAAAATAATTCTTTCAAAACAATAATCTTTCTTTAGGACTTCAACAGAACGAAAACAAACGTGGACACACAGTCCACAAGGGTAAATAACCAATCTAGCGACTCAAGGCCACTAGCTGTCGCGAGTACGAGACCCACGTAATAATCTGGTAGCTCGAGGCCACAATCCATTGCGAGTACGAGACCCACGTATATCCGTCACGAGTACAGACCCACGTATATCCGTCCTGAGTATGAGACCCACGTATATCCGTCCCGAGTATGAAACCCACGTATATCTGTTGAGCTCGGGTAACCAAGGTACATCAAGGGCTAATAGTACTGCTGTTAGCAACCAGCGTTCTGTATTACATCCTTTCTAAATCATTTCCATCATGCATGGGGATTATTTCACATATAATAATCTCAACCGTTTTAATGCAAGCCACTTTGAATTTCAAAAACCCCAGTATGTACATTTAAAATCAAGTTACTGTAAAATTATATGAAATTCGCGTAAGAATATATTTCATGAATAACATCAGTTCAATGCAACTTTTGCCAAACTCTTTTCAAAAGCTTATTCATCCATTTTCATACATAATCCCAATTCTTTTGTAAACCAATTGAAAGAAAATTATTTCTAACGATTTAAACCATACTTTCATAAAATTTACTTTTCGAAATCTATATTTGAAATTTATCATTTGAAATGATAGTGCATTTGAAAATGTAAATTTTAGGGAACGCTATTTACTCACCTGCTACGCTCTTAAACAGTTGCTCTGTTTAGCCGATAAACAACACATTAACATTATGTTCAATATCTTTGACAACAATAAACATCCCTAGTCTATCACTTCAACCACTAATATACCATTAACCGTTCAATTAAAGATTTAATACCCAAGCCACTAACCCTTAACCAATCACTTTCATGCCTTTAACTCAACTACAATAGCTCAAAAATTCCTATACTACTTCTGGTAAACCATGGATTCCTTTCAACAAGTTAAAATATAAATGGGCTTAATCCTACCTCAAATCATAGCCTACCAGTAGCAATAAACACCTGGTTGCAAACACACACTCTTCCTATCCCGTGGCAGCCAAACAATTACCTACATACCCAGCGTTTCCCAGAACACACACACACACCACAGCAGCATAACAGCATATGCACACAGCCTTCCCTGACCAAACCATTCCCAATACACATACAGTGCACACAAAGAACACACACACTCACGGCAGCAGCAGCCTAGTGTGTGTGTGTATATATATATATATATATTCAGGTATAAACATTCCTTTAACCAAACTCCTAGTCCTTTATTATATTCAAAGTCCTAATACCAAATCATCATAGACCCAAATCCCTCAACAGGAAAATTAGCATGCTCTGTTTCCCTAAAATTCAAATTGCATCTGAGGTACACAATCATTCTCACATATATTGCCAAGGAAGAATAACAGCCATATCAATAATTTTCTCACGAGCACAGATCATCACCGAGGGAACAGAGGAGAGAAGGAGAGAATAAACTCGCACTGAAATGGCACACAACACCGAGGAGTAATGACAACCCAACAGCGATCCCAGCTCCTGAGTTTCTGGCAACGATTGATGTCTATGGTGACGGAAGAAATAGAGCCTACATGGAGAGAAACATTGCAGTCTAGTAACTACTACAGAGCTCAATAGAGACAAGGAAGAATTTCAAAGAAATGAAATAGCTACGGCCACCTATTCGCTTACCCACAACAAGGAACAACCACCACTGTTTGGAAACTCCGGCGACAAGTCTCAAAACACAGTGATAAAGTCCCTAAGTCAAACGCTCACAGCAGCACCCCAACGAAGACCTTGCACAGCGTCGAGCTTCACGGCCCCCCTGCTTCCGAGATTTTCTTCACTGTTCTCTCACACCCAGCTGCTCGACGGAAAAGAAGAAGCATAGCACAGCGACACACACTGACTCTCACACCCTCTGCCCCAACCTATGCTCCTTTGCTCCCTTAAATCAAATGACGACATTAAGGAAGGATTGACAGCTCTAGCGCAATGACACAGAGGGGAATTTGACAGACACAGCATCGATGGTGTGACCCTCCTTCCCCGCTGCTCACTCCCTCTGCTGCCACTGAGCGTCGCCTGCCGCGCCGCGAGGTTCAGAGGGAGAAATGGTGAATGTACGGTGCATCAGAGTTGAAAAAGGGGGAGAGGTAGTTTCATAATTTCACGTGTGAAAAAGAAAATAAAATCTCACCTGCTGCAGCCGCTGGTAGGGGTGGGAACAGGCCAGGCAGCCTGACAGGGGCCTGTGGCCTGGCCTGTATGTAGCCTGGTTTGGCCTGGCCTGTTATAAAGAATACACAGGCTCAGGCATATATTTAAGCCTGTTTCTCTTAAAAGGCCAGGCTTAAGCTCACTGAAAAGCCTGTTAGGCCTACCAGGCGGCCTGTTTATATTATTTAAAATATTTAATATAAATATACAATAGGTGGGGATCGAACCCCCCACCTATTGAAGTGCATGAGCCAATAAGACCATCAAGCTAACCAATGTTATTGTAAGATTTCTTTATATATATATATATATATATAATAATAAGTAAAACAATCCACCATTGCTGCCGCGTCACCATACATATGAAACATAACCCTAGAGAGTCTCTCTGCAAGACCATCGCCGCATCTCTGTATCCCTCGACTCTCTCATTCTCTCGCAGGTCGCAGCGCAGTTCTGAATCGCTCTCTCAGTCTCTCAGTCATTCTATCGCAACTTCAGGCGGCAGGCGGCAGTCTACAGCGTCGCTCACTCCAGTCGACGGATTGTGCACTTCTGATTCTGAATCACTGTCACTCTCGCAGAGTCGTAGAGTCGCCGTTCTGATTCTGAATCTCTTTCAGTCTCAGTCATTCCATCGCGACTTCAGGCGGCAGGTGGCAGGCGGCACTCGACCATCGCGTCTCTCTATCTCTCGCAGAGTCGCAGGTCTCACTTCTGATTCTAAGGTAATTCATGGGGGAATGTTGCTTCTGTTAGAAGTGTTTGTGCTTCTGTTCGAATAAATTCATGGGGTAATTCATGTGCTTCTGTTAGAGTGCAGTTTGTGCTTCTGTTGCGTCACCGATTCCTGTGTTAATGGTTTCCCCAATATGAGTGTTGAAACCATTATTTGTACTATCTTATAGTATCAACGCTGATACTGGGCTTTGACAATACACTTTATCACGGACACATTAATTTTGATCAAGCCTCTTAAACTAGACTTTGAATATATGCTGTCTTGAGGAATAACCATATATGCTGTCTGAAGTTAAGATTATCTCTTAAACTAGGCATACGTATTCCAGAGATGAGTGTAAGGGAATATTGCTCCCCTTGTCTCTACTCCCTCATGTACCATTCCAAAAGGTTTTCCCTCTAACTGAAGTCACCATCCCGAGAGGAAATGATAGTATATTTGCTTTTATTTAATTGTTGTCCTCATTTTCTGACATAGCATTTGAAGAGGGGATGCATTGATCAACTTAGGATCCTTTGCATTCCACTCATTTTCTGACATATAATTATAGTTTGCTGATTTGTGTATGCTGAAGTGAATAATTTTATCTAAGACTATAATTATGAGGGGGACGTATGAGAAAGTGTCGATGATGAGGGGAAAAGTGAAAGAGAAAATAAAGTGAATAATTTGAGAAAAGGGTTAAAATATTAGAGAAAATGATAGCGTGGAGATGGATGGAGTGAGAAATAGTAAAATAGGAAAGTGGAGGAGGGAGGGAGGGAGGGAGGGAGGGTTTGGTATATGTCTTATATGAGGGGGTGGTGGCCACTGGTGGGGACAGAGACGTTGGAAAGCTATGTCCCCATTCGCGATCTTGCCTCATTTTATTTTTCACTTACGTCCCTATCCCTCCTCCTCCTATTATCACTCCTTCACTTGTTTGTTCATTTTATTCAATCAAGCCGCTCTCAAGGTGCAGCTAAAGGCAACCAAGGCCCTTACTGTTACATTGTGTGTGTGTTTTGCCTTTATTCATGCGCGCACACAAGGTCCAGTTGAATCGAATGATGGAGGTGAAATAGGTAAAGATTGTTGGGGCGGAGAGAAGCTGTGGGAAATCTGCTGGTTTCCTCAAGGGATCGCTTAGAGGAATGACAAATGAGGCAAGTATTGGATGGATCCCATTGGCATTCACCAAATATATGTCGTTTCAAATCTCACCATATTGAGTCCGACACATTATAAGGATGCCCCAACTTGGTGTCTTTTTAATTTCACCTCCCTGTTCCTTCTATCCCTTGTATGTGCATGCCCATCTCCTTACCTTACACTATTTAATTTCCTCTATATGTAATCCATATACACCGTTATGGTATTCATACACATACAAGTATCATTAATTAAGTTGCCTTAAAATAATTTTTTTTGGGGGGAGGGGGGGAGAATCTCTTCATATGTTCATAATTCAGTTGCTTGTCACGGCTTCCTTATCCATATGTTTTACAGCCTGTGATGCTTCAGTTGCTTTCTCTAATATATACGTCCCCCTCATATTTGTGTATGCTATTATAATTTACAAATAATATAATTCCTTTTACTTATTATTTGTTCAATTGTGATATGATATAATAATATACATTTGATTTCTTTTCAAGGTATTGGAGCAAGAGGAAGAAATTATATTGAAGATTTCATGATATGAGGCTAATACTTTTACTTTGATTTGGCTTAAATTGTTGTACTTGGATTCTTGTAATGACAATTGTTGTATTTGTTTAGTATTGTCTTGAACTCTTGATGGTGGATTAGATATTTTTTAATTTTAAACTGATTAATATCATAAAAATATTATTTATAGTTTTTTAAAATATGCAAAAAAGCCTGTTAGAAGGCCTGTTACAGAGGCCTGTTTTAGGGCCTTTTACGGAGGCCTGTTGTGAGGCCTGTTACATAAGCCTGTTCTGAAGGCCTGTAAGTGTAATTGTAAACAGGCTCTTTTAACAGGCTTCAGGCCAGGCCAGGTATATTTACAGGCCAGGCTTATACGAGAAAATTAGCTTATAACAGGCTACAGGCCAGGTTCAGGCCAAATTGTTATTTAACAGGCTTGGCCTGTTAAGGTAAAAGCCTGGCCTGGCCTGGCCTATTCCCACCCCTAGCCGCTGGGTCTCGAGCGCAGGATCCCAAAATTTCCTTTCCACATGTGGACCACTCTGCTAACACCATTCCAGTGATATTTTCTATAAAAATAAATATATAAACCTTGATAAAATGATTTAAAATATAAAATTTCCCGAGCCATAACAAAAGTTATAAGTGTTAGATAAAGCATCGAGAGACAAAGGGAACTTGAGGATTGTCCAAAAGTGCTTGGGGTTGAAGAGTGATGTGGAGAAGCCCTTTGTATGCTGGTTATGTTCATAAAGTAGTCTGCTATGGTGAGATTGTACAACTTGAAATAGAGAAATAGGTGGAAATGCTTTCACTTGTGAAAGAAATACTATCAAAGGAGAATGAGCTTCCAAGCCAGGTGAATGACGCATACGCTCCATTGACCTGAGCCACGAGGTCGAGAATGAGAAGATGCATACTTACCCCAATTATTGTATTATATTTAAGAAAGAACATAAATCATTAATAGAGTGTCCTAAATGTAATGTGTCACACTACAAAGAGAATTGGAAGAGTCCAAAGAAGTAGTTATGGTACTTTCCCATTGTACCTAGATTTATATGCATGTATAGAAATGTACAAGATGTAAAAACTTTAAGGTGGCTTGCAAATAAAAGTATTAAAGATGTCATGCTTTGCATCTTGTTGATTCTCCTCAATAAAAAAAAGTTTGATCTTGAGTACCTTAAATTTGGGGAAGAAAGTACGAAAACATACGCCTTTCA
Organism: Leucaena leucocephala; assembly: GCA_037074615.1. Lineage (NCBI taxonomy): Eukaryota > Viridiplantae > Streptophyta > Magnoliopsida > Fabales > Fabaceae > Leucaena > Leucaena leucocephala. Next base: position 15,541,130 of record CM073515.1, on the reverse strand, counting down.
TTGTCTTCTAACGTGATGAACCCACATAGGATGCAAAGTAGTACCCACAGTACATGGACAATTATTTTATTTATTCATAACCTTCCTCAATGGCTTTGAATAAGTGCAAGTGTATGATGTTGTCCTTGTAATCTCAACACGTTGGCTGAAACTAATAAAGACAACCCTGCATGAAGGAGATTACTGACAAATTGATAAATATCAGCATCCTTATTTGAATAATAATTTGTTATTATTCTCAAGTGAAACATTTATATTTACTTCATAATGATTACTGCTCAGGGAGTAAATCTTAACCCAAGCTAGAAAAACAATTGCCCAGTTCCCTCTCAGCAGTACCTGAGGTAAAATTGCTCCTATTCATAGCCTCACTTTAATTATTTTGTATTCAAATTAAATAATATTATTTTATGTTTGTTTAGGGTGAGATGAACTTAATTGTTTGATATAACCCACTCCATACAATTACAACGAGTTGCATATACAACTTAGTTGAAGAACATGATTCATAACATAACTCTTCCTGTTAATCATGTAAGGGTACAACTAAACACTACCAAGGACTCCAAATATATCATGGAATGCCCACCCAAGATGTAGAGACAGTAGGACAATATGTGGGTAGCTTTGTTGCATGGTCTGATCGTCTTCTTGCGATAACAAAGTTAGCAAACGTATATACCAGTTGAAACTTTCTATCATTCAATATGTATAAACTCTATTTGTAATTTGATCCCTAACTAATTGATATATTGCTTAGTCTAAGGGGTATAATAGCCTACTAAGAGATCAGTCCAACCATGAATCAATATGATTTCCACCAAAACAAACTAAACAAAATATTGGATATGTCTTAAGGAATATGCAAAGATGGTTAGATCATATCTTGGCGATGAGCTTGCAGTGGCTATTGACTTTAAGCAAGAGATATACGGTTGAAACTCAAAGAAAATGATTGAAAATGAATTAATAAAAGAAGTCCTCAACCATTGCCAAGCAGTAGTGCTAGTAACTTTTATACGAGATATATCTTCAATGTGCTTAAATAGTTTTCTACTTAAAACATTTATTATATTAATCAATTTATTTCAGCATTTAATATTCACAATTGATATGTCCTAGACCTCTCTAGGAGGTTGAAGTTCATCAATACACACACCGTCACCTCCTATGACTACCCAATGAGGCCAGAGAAACTTGAGGAATGACTAAGGGCAATAGCATATTCCTTCATTGCAAGGGCAAAGAAAGGACACTTTATTGTAAGGGTGATATACTAAAATTATTGAAATTTAATTGTTTCCTAACAGTTATTAATTGTTCTCATTGTGCTTTTTGTACTTAGGGAACACTAGATGCTAATTGTGCTCAGTCTCACCATGCAAAAGATATTTTACTTTGATTCTCTTAATGGGGAAGCGAGTAATCGAATAAAGATTCAGGCGATGTTCAACAAGTAAGTTGAATAAACTGGCATATATTTAAATTTGTTGTTTCTATATAATTTTTGGCATCAAGTAATTTTTTTACTTTATTGTTAGAGTTGTGGTGATGTACCGCGCACGCACAAATGTCAACTGCCCCTATTCAAAGTTGCTGCCTCGGACTACGTATTCATGTTGAAGGAAATAAAGGTATTTACTATTAACTATTGAAGCAAATATAGTCATTATATCGTTGACTACTACATTTTTTCTTCTAGTTTCTTGATGGTGTTCATAACAACTAAATCAAAGCGCGGATTGTACGTACTACGTAATAAAATTCTTGAGAGACATATTCACCCAATAGCCCAGAAACAATTCATGATAAGCCTATATGTCTTCAAACTTCACTTTATACATTTTAAAAATTTAGATTAGCTATATTTTGACGATGCATATTGCACACAATATTCATGTGCTTAGATAGAAGAAGTTGTTGAAGAGTTGGCTATGACTGTGTACCATCAATGGAGGGCACAACCAACGTTAATATTGGTATCGGTTATTCTTTTTTATTGGTTTAGGGTTTTTTTGGTCAATTGGTTTAGATGCACCATTTATCCTTTTGGTATAGACACCAATTATACTTTTCCAATAAGTTTTGGATTTTTTCTTTAATGTATATACATGAATGATATTATAAATATTGTGTTTTTGATTTGTTGTACTTTTTGTTGTTGGAATGGTTTAGATATATACATATGTATACACAGACACACACACATATATTTTGATAACGAAATTTTTGGAAAGGGGTTAGGCTCACCCACGATCTAAAGGCAATGTGAAGTCTTCCTTCCTCCTAGGCGATACTAATATCGGGCATGGCGAGCCGTCTATTACCCTCAGACATAAACCTAAGCACCTAGGAGCTAGAATACCTCTCCAAGTGCCGTGACGTGAACCACAATAAAATAGTACTCCCCATAGATATATATAATGTTAGCTTTTTGTGTATGTATATGTTGGGTTACTTCCCTCAACGGCCCACGTCGTGAGCATCCCATTCCATGCCCATCCAACCCAACAATGCCACACGTCGCCCTCATCGAGAGGTAGGTCTCGATTGGGGTGAAGCTAAGCGATGACCATTTAGAATGTGTTTGATCTTTATAGAGTATCAATTTATTGTGGTCTTAGTCACTGCGCTTGAGAGGTATTCTAGCTTTTGGGTGCTTAGGTTTACACCTAAAGTTAATAGACTGTTCGATCTACCCGACATTGATATTGCCTATAAGAAATAGAGACTTTGCCCTGCCCTTAGATTGTGGATAGGCCTAACCCCATTCAAAAAAAATTTGTACTAAAAAAACAGCTGCACAAATCTGGCCAAGAATCCCAAGAAAGGCGCACGATGCCCCGCCTGTCCAAGAGGAAGGCCAGTACAAAAGAAAGCCATGGAGGTGGGGGACTTCATCTTATTCATTAAGAGATTCTCTCTGAACCTATTAGCAAACCTACTGTAATCGAGAAATTAGATATTGAGCAATGAGAGGCGACATTTAATATTATATAGTATTTTGAATAAAATTATAAAATCCTCTTCATTATTTAGCTTGTTTCGTTTCTAATTTATCTTATTCATTAGTGTTATTTTCCTGCTAGATTCCGCTCCATTGTTAGTGACCCAGAACGAAAAATTACCTCAACGGTATCCATATTTTTTAAAAAAAAAAATTGATGCAACAATACTTCACGATTATATTGTGTAACTATACAGTATTATTCACTTAACTATCAGTTATCTCAAATAACAGTCAATTATGTGAGCTTATTTTATGTTTTTTTTTACAATTTTTGTAAAATCAGATCAGCCAATTCAGACCAAAAACCAGTAAATTGGCCACTTGTCTAGTCTAGTTTAATGCATGAACTGGAGGAAACGCAACCTAGTGTGAATCGGCCTGAACTAGTGTTAGCCGGTCATAACCTAAGTAATTTGTTAAGTTGGGTGAGTTACCTGAGTTATTATTTAAGACTTTTTGTTTTTGATACAATTATTTAAGGCTTTTAAACAATAAAAGTGACACATTTTTGCTTTTTCCCCAAAAATAAGAAAGAAAACAACACTTTTTTTTTCAACTCACACCTCCACCCTCCCAAATTTGAAGTAAATGTCAGAAAGATCTGGGCTTTGAGGAGGTCATGGAGATCTGAAGGAGATCAAAAAGAAAGCTTGAATGAGGAGAAGTTTAGATCTGATGAAATGGAAACAAATCACCGTCCTGAGATGCAAGGAATCAACGGTGAACTCCTCAACCACAAAGAAGACAGAAAGCATGATGGCAACTTAAAGCGAACCATGAGATCTTCAATTTCATGCCTTCTTTTACCTTTAAAAATGTTTTTTAATATTTTCTCAAGCAAGGAAAATTGTCTTGCAGCTGTTTTGACTCTTGGTTTTTCCCCTAATGTCTCGCTCTCATCCCCATTTAATTTCAATCTCTCATACACCTTCCCAATGCGTTTGACAGACTTATAAAAAAAAAAAAAGTAGTAGAGCTTTAATCACACGCTTCCTTTCTTTTCTAGATAACCATACTTTTCTTATATTATTATTTTTTTATCATATTATTAGATATATAATTTCAGGTTCATGCCTATTCCTCTCAGCACATATTCCTTTCTAGATAACCACACAGGCCTTGACTGTTTGTAAGACTCTATTTTAAATTATTTTATTATGGTATAAAAAATCATTAAAGGAATTAGATAATAACAAAAGTTAATATATATTTTTTGTTTTCATATAAATGAATATTTTTTTCACATATTACTTTTTTAATGTTTAGACTATTTTAATTTATATATCATTTAAATTTTACTATTATTTGACATTTATCTTTATACCTTTATTTTTATTTTTATTTTCATCTAAATTAAGCGATATATATTTAAAAATATTATTTTAATCATTATCGGTCTAACCTGCGTTGATCCACTAACTATTAAAGTACTTCCTCAATCAGCTCAATGATCAGTCAGGTTTTCGGTACCTTGATTTTGTAAAAGAAACAGCCAAGTCAGTTAGAGCGCCAAAATGTGATTTGGAAAAAATAAGGCAAGAAGTCTACAAAATCTGAAAGCAATAAGTTTATTACATGCATGGTCATAATTCTAATAGATGTGGATGCCAATACTACAAAATCAGTATCTGTGTAGTTTGACCATCTAATTTAGATTTTAAATGTAATGTATCTAAAAATAAATATTTAAAGTATTTATTTAAGATTATAAAATAAGTAATTCTCAATATTTTCAAAAAAAAAAGTAATTTATTATTTAGCGAAAATTTATTAAAAAAAAAAACTATTCCATGAAAACATATTTTATGAAAAAAGAAAACTAGTTTTTATTTTGCTTTCAGATTTCATGTATTTTATTTCCAATAAAACATATTGCTTTAAAAAAAAGCTCACAATAATTGTTCAATATGGGAGAGGGAACTACGCTTTTCCAAGTTCCAGTTCTGCACATCTTATTCATACGTCTTCTTCTTGGTTATGTGCTGGGTGTTTCAATCAGGTTCGTGTGGATTTTTATTTGTGGAAAGATGTTTTTGCCGGACTGCGATAAACTATTTTGTGGTCGATAACAACGATCGTCTGCTTGTGTTAATCCATAGCACCTGATTGCTTCAAGGATATACAATTGTGTCTGAATGAATTCAAGTTTTCGATTTACCTTTGATTATATTATACAGTGGATGTTGCTAGACTTTTACGTGATTTACCTGGTTTGTTATTGCTTTCAGTCGCTTCATTTGCAGTCAGGTTCCATACTTAAGCTATCATTTCTACTTGAGCCTGTCCGCCGCCTTTTTTATCCTTAGTAGAGACAACTATGTTGCGAGTACTAAATATTGACAGTAAGAATTTAAACTTTTATTTGCTATATTGTGATATATTAACCTTAGATTTAACCTATGTTAATGAATAGCTATGGAAAGATTGGTCATAGCCAGAAGTTTTTGCTCAAAAACAATGGCTTCTAGGCAGTTCACTTACTTGCAAGTCTACTTAGGCCCAAATAGCTTTGTTTTTATTAGGCGCATGCCTTCTTTTATTAGAGGCACCCATGTACTTTATCAAAAAAAAAAAAAAAAGAGGCATCCATGTTCGATCATCTCTTATTATGATTTAAATCTCAATTTATGAGGGATTAGCCTTCCGTTATAGCTTTGATCAATCCTGTTACTCAGGAAGGACGCTCTTCTTTTGCTTCTGGTTCTCAAGGGCATAGTGATCTCCACTCATGCCGTGGGTTGTCATCATGAATGGCTGCCGCGAAGAACGGAAGCGGGAGCTCAGATGATTTGACAAGACCCTCATGCAAGAAAACCCAAAGCAGAGCATCATTTCGAATTCTTTATTAAGATCGAATTTAACAGCTCTCTAGCGGATAATCATAGTTCGTCCTATACCCTTCATTTGAGATGTACGGAAAACATGATCACTAGAAAATTAATGTCAGTTTTAAATAAATATTACTCTAATTTTTTATATTTATCTATTTTTTTAAATTATCATTTTTAATATTTTCTTAATAATAATTAAGAGGTAGAAAGAAATTAAAAAAATAATTAAAATATTTTTTATAAATATATCATATTAATTAATTTTTTAATTTAATTAAATTAATCAAATAAAGTTTATATAAATTATTAGAGGAGTATTTGAGTTAACCTAAAAGATATATTTGAGAACATACTATGGAAGGATTTACAAAAACTTCCCCTAAATCAATTAAATTAAATATTTCCTTATAAATAAATATTATAATAGCTCAATTTTTTTATACAAGAAAATTTAGACAGATTTAATACAAGCCTCCTTAAAAATCATGGCACAACCTAGAGCTCAAAAAGAACTTGTAGAAAACTTACAATATCGCCTACTAAAATAGCCTCATAACAATAGTGAAAATCGAACTCACATTCTTATAGAATATGAATCTATTTTTTACTATCTGTACTCATTGACATAATAGCTCAAGTTCATTCCATACGAAACTTCCGACAATTTTGCTTTATATATGATTCAGACACTTACCATGAACATTCCAGATCAAAATGTCGTTGATTACATCCATATCCAATTATCCATTTAAAAAAATTAAAAGGAAAATTCCTCCATAAATTTCACTTCTAAAAATTTCCACCAGGCATTTCATATGAAAATCAAAATTTCATAAACTAAATATTAAAAAAAAATTACTCCATGGACAAAAGATTAGTATAATTAAATAATTTTGTCCCAAATATAATAATACCCTTCAGGAGGTTCAATACTGAGAAATCAAAGTCTCATTTTCCACAAACAGTTGAACATGTTCAAAACCAAACAGAACAAAAAGCCTTTCCCCCAACACAACAAAAAACAAACAAAAACTTAAAACTTAAAACATATCATTTGGAAAGTTTCAGTTCTACAACTTGAAATGTCAACTGTTCTAACCTAAAGTCAGCAACAGCAAAAAATTAAACTAAAATAACTCATCGATGTTATCTCAAGAGAAAAAACCATCTAGAGTGTGAACTGTCTAAAACTAATGTTCTATTCCTTCTCCCCACTCCATTACACAAAATCTGGGGTTGGTCTGAGCAAAGTATGAGTTTACATGCCATATATTTAGTGTCAAAAATCAAATGGCTGATAAAAATTAGAGTATTTACCAAGAGTAGTTAGCTGGCACACAATACCTCAACAGAAGAACATGCTGCTCTGAACATTCTGATGCAACCTCGGAAGCTCTGGGATCAGACCATCTACTTCAGTGCCGGAACTTGAGGATGTCTCTGATGAACCATCAGCCTTAAAAAATTGCCTCATCTGAGCAGCGGAAAGGTGGGCATAGCATATCGGTGCCACTGAAGGAGAAAATTAGGAAAGGAAGAAAATTGTAAGAAGAAATAACGCATGTTTTGGATGCAACTAATGAAAACTGCCCAGGAAATGACACTTAAAGACCCATTCGTTATAAAATTGATAAATTGATGAGTTTAAAAGCCAAAATCCTTCTTCACATAAGACCATAAAAATAAAATATTATTGGTGCTTTTCAAAATAATCACGTTCCCAAAAATTACAACTTCCTCTTCCATATATATATTTAGGAAATATGAGTAATTACATTAGAAATTACTAATAATAACTTATTCCAATGATCCTTAGGAGGAATTTTGACATTTGACGTCCTTGATCGTCAATTTTTAGTTACGTGTCTTTGGCTACCATTTTTCTAGAGTTGTTCTAGGAATTTGACAATCACTAAAAGGTGAACTTACCAACTGAAGTTGCAGCAGTACTCCTCTGGCACCTGAAGTAAATATATTTGTCTCAGTTAAAAAGATTATAGTGTAAAATTAAAGTAGAGACCAACCAATAAGATGGAGATTAAATGCATACGCGTAAGAAAGCAAATGGATTAAATTTTGTATGTCGTCCACTGAGAAACCAATCTCATCTAGTAACACATGGTAATGTGCTGGGGTAGGAGTTCCCTATTATTCAAAAAGAAAAGGAGAGCAAAGGAAATGCAACGAGATAAAACATTAGTGATTCAAAAGCAGCACCGAGATTAACTGATACAATATACTACTTAAAATTGAAGGTACTCATAGCAGGGAAACCAAAAAAAAACAAAAACAAAAAAAGTTGAGAAAGAACTAAAACAGCAATCTTACAAGCATCTCTGCACGCGAACACATATAGAAATCATAATTCCGCGGATGCACAATTTTTGTGTCAACGACTGTCCCTGAAGGGGAAATTTGGATTACTTTTGAGTTCTAACTCTTGGTTTGAACTGTATATAAGCAGGGCATGAGAAGTTGCGTACCAGGAGGGACATTATCTAAACCATTAGCATGAAACAACTTTGTACTATGATTCTTTTGTGCCACAATTACAGTGAACTTGGGAAGATCAACGTCTCCAAGATGTTGATAGGCCTATTAATTAGAGAAGTTCATCAACTAAAGGCTATCATTCTGTTGGACACAATGTGTATTATCACAGCATCCACATGTCATAAGAAAGCAGTGCCATGATAATTATCATACAAACAAAATTTTACTAACAACCCTAACACAAATTGAAATGAAGGTAGATGATACAAGAGAAAGAGTTGGGTTCCAGTAAAACAAACCTTAATAATCTGGTCCAGCTCAATGTTTAAAACCTGATTAAATTGTGATTCACCAACTCCATCCCTAAAAATAAAACACAGATCAGAAAATAAACAAAAAGTTAAATAAAAGGTATCAAACACGTAGTAAATTAAAATGAGAAGAAACAAAATGTTAGTCCATATTTCGTACAATTTAAACATGATATATAGTGCAACCACTCAACAAAATACTTGGCCCTTTTCATAGGTAATGGTTACATAGAAACTTCAGAAGTAAAAAATTAAAAATAAATTAAATTGAGACAATTTGAATTGCTTAGTGAATTTGGTTGTCGTCTATGAACTCTTAAAACCTTGCATCAGATTGAATTGAAAGCCAAAAAGGATTCCAATTACACATTTGGTCGATAACATATTAACAGAGTAAAATTTATTAGCACATGCATAATTGAAAATTTGATTTCACTTCACTACATTTATATACAAGGAGTCTCATAAGACTTGAAAACAACCAGCGTATTCATAGACAATCCCCAGACTAAGATGAAAGTTAGAGAGGAGAGATACATAAACAATCAGTAATCTTAGAAAATACAGTATTTGTTATAGGAAGAATAATCTTACCAGATTATATTCTAAAATTTTAAAAAGAACAAAAATTAGATTTTTTTTTCACGTAATAACTTAATTATTTTTATATAAGACATATTATTGAAGATATAGAAGAAAAAAACAACTAGGTGAGTAAAAGATATTATCCAAATAACATTAGGGGGAGGGGGAGGGGGAGGTAAAAGCTAAGAAAGCAGAAAAGAGGTCAGTTCCCCTGATATAACATGTTACCAAATAATAGATTATCTACTGAGCAGAAAAAGTTAAATCATGACACCTGAAGACAATAATTTGAGTTGGTTTTCGTCCATTACTCGAATGATAGAAATCCAAAAGCAGTTCTCTGCAAAAGCAATAGCATTCAGGTTATAGCAGTATAAGGAATTTGTTGGCCCCATACATATGAAACTCACAATTAATGAATAAAGAAATAGAATAAATGCATCATATCATCTTAGTATTACATTTCATTGAATGCATGAATATACAAATATATAGTCATACTAAATAATGAATTGACAGGTAAAACAACTCGCTTTTAGGACTGAGAGTGAAGTTTACTTTCTTAAGTAATGTATAATGGATAAAAACAATTGAGCAATTGCACACCCATAGACAAGCAAATTGGATGAACCTTCAATTCTTAAAATAATATTACTGAAAATATAAATCCTTTTATCATAAAAGGAAACATTTTCAAGCAAATTCTTTTGTGGAATAATTGTTGAAAATATAATTTTAAAAAAAAAATTGTTCATTCTAACAATTGCAGATGGGAACTAACTTGTTGCCCAATGTATTTTATTTAACTGATTTTATAACCTTTGTAATTTGCAAAAATAAAAAGTCTCTAATGGTGTATTTGGTTCGAGGGGAATGGAGGCAGGGGAGATTTTAACGAGTTCAGTATAAAAAAATTGGATAAGTGCAGTTAAAAGATTTTAATTTATTTTCCTTACTCTTTTATCGTACATCTACTCTTTATCAAAATTTTATAACTCCACTTCTCCATTTCCTTTAAATCGAATTCGTTAAAATCTCCCCTCCTTCCATTTCCCTCCAACCAAACACTAAAACAAAGGAATTGACATATTGGGAATCCCAGGATTGGAAAAAGAGATCATAGTGCACAAATGGTCACTAGCCATGTCATGTCATGCTGGGGAAAGGTAGTAAAAATTATAAAATATACATTTTCACCAAATACCTGATCATGCCATCATCTTTCCCATCCTCTAAAGGCTTGTATAGAGCATCAATCATCTCCGCCCTAGATGATTGTGTTCGCACAGATGCTCTATACCTTGAAATTAGGGGCCAACATCTAGATCCAACAACCTGAGAATGTGACATTAAATAACACAGTATAAGATGCAGTGACAATCCAAACGGTTTGTTGTACAATGCAAACAAAAAGTAAAATTTCTCCAAATAAAAGACAGTACAATGCAAAAAAAAAAAATGTTCTTCAAATGAAAGATAGTACAAGGATAACATTACTGCTGCTATTGATGGAATGTCTGATCGCCCAGGGGAACCATGAGAGACATCCATTCCTAAAATCAGTGTTGGAGTCTCATTTATTAGGGGAATATGCCCAGAATGCTCTATGGCCAACAAAGAATTTATCCCTCCAAGCTACAAAAAGAACAAACATGCAAATTATCTGAATTTATCATAATGTTCGTGAAGACAAAATAAATTGAGAATAATTTATAATTCACCTGATCCCAGTAGTCTAACTCAAATTTCAATTTCGTCCCTATTTTTTACAAACTTGTAATTGGATCCTTATAGTTATAAAAAATTTAAATTTGCTCCTTCTCTCCCTACCATTAAAGTTTCACTTAAATTATGCTAATGATACCAGCCATGAATTATTTTAGAATATACATTATTCATGCCAACTCACCCAGTCCACTAAACATATGTTGCATCACATGTTACGTGAGTTATTTTCATTTAGTTATCTACTTTTATTATTTTGTGCCAGCTTAAATCATTGAATCATGCATATGCATCATGCTAAGATGACATTTGGTAATAAAATACTGACAGAAGTTTGAAGGTAGAGAAAGTGCATTGATTTTCTTTACCAAAAATGTTAGTACCAGATATCATGGGATTGCGGATGAAGTTAATGATTAGATTGTTGGCATATTTTTATGAGTTTAGTTTATTTCATTTTACAAATAATAAAGAGATATTATTTATAAAATCTCAATTAGGATTTGTTTATAATTGAGTCAATGTTAGTTAGGGTTTTGAATATTTAAATTAGATTATCTTAGTTTATTTTGAATAAAATATTCAAATATTTAATTAGAGATATTAGGATTATTTTTAGTTATCTTAGTTTATCTTAAACTGAGATATAAGGATTATCTTTAAATTATTTTATTATAACCTTTATGTATAAATAGGCTGGCTCCTCTAAAGCTATTCATTCGATGAATAATATTTGAGTTCCATTATTTGGACTTTTGGAGATTCTCCTTGAATATTGGCTAGTAAAGAGAAGTCGAGTGACATCCTTTCTCTCTTTTCTTTATTAGAGGCTTTGTTAGTTATATGAGTTTAAGATCCTTACTCATAACCTAATAGAGATTTTCATTCCATCTTTATTAATTTATAAAGTTAAATCCTAATATCATAATTTAATAGAGACTCCTCTCCTCTACTTCTACTTACACATTTTGGTTCCTAACAAATAAGGATTTTTCAAAGAAACTGGAAGGGCTAAAAGAATAATTTAATTAAAAGTTAATAATATATCAACATAAGAATCAGTCATCTACCTTAGAATTGATTTTAAGAAGCACATTAGTAAGGTATTGATCATTGATCTTCAAAGGAGAAATGCACTGTGTGACAACACCAACTTCAGTCAGACATTTCTTCTTCCAAGGTCCTAAAATTAAACAAAATAACAGTTGTTGGTGAAATTGACATGAAGAAAAAAGAAAAATGTGTTCAAAGGCATACCATAAATGTCACAATTTTTCCTCTCTGGCAAGACACAAAGAATTAAGTCTGGTTCGTCAGGAAGCTTAGCATATAGCAGCTCAAACATCTTTTCAACCCTTGCAACAGGGCTAGATCTTCTAATTTGTGAATCTTCTTCTATTAAAGTATACGGGCGTTCAATTTGCTGTTTACATATATAGGTAGGTTTGAGAGACAGGTAATCAAATAAGCACTAAGATGACAGCATGGTAAGTTACAATGTCTTAAAATTGTTGTCAGGTGACGTACAATTCCTTTGTTCATTCCACATCTGATAAGCTCCCTTGAAATGTAACTAGTATCACAACGAGCTGAAAAGTTGACCACAGCCCAGAGATTCATGTGAGTTGGTTGTAGAAGCGTCTGCAAAGAAGGAAAGTAAGCATTACCAATTGTTATACTAGATAACCATATTTTACATAACAGTGAAAAAAGGGTTGTCTTAGAATTAATATTTTTTCTAAATTCAAAATGCTTATACAGTACCTTGTTATTAAAGTTCCACCGTCCATTATGAGGGAAGCATTCATCATTCTTACCAACCTTCAACTGCGTGTCTCAAATAAAAATACAGTAAAGAGTGTATTTAGTGCTGAAATAATATTAGCAAACCATCTCCTTATCACTTCTGCTTCTATTCCCAACTATTTCTATCCCAATTGCAAAAACAAATAACAAATTTTTCACCCTAAGTCAGGCTTACTTTTGGAGTCTCAAGAACTCGACCTTCAACTTGTGTAAACTGCTTCTTGATAGAAATGCCACATGCCGCAAGAACAGGATCATCATCATAGTTATGACGTGCCATAGCCTATAAGTTCTGATGAGGCTTAATAAAGTATCAAAATAAAGAAAACAAACCATCAATACATGTGAGCTTACATCTGCTATGGTTTTGATTCTATCTTGAGGCTTTTGTCGTGATTTTTCAACTAAAGAAGCTCTCTGCATTGGAGACAATGCCTCTGTATAACGTTGAAGGGGAATGAGTGAACAAAGCTAGTCCAATCAAAGAAAAAGAAAAAATTAGGAGGTCAAAATAAATGTAGTTAGTTTGAAGGAACATAGGATGTTAAGGGAAGGAAAAAAAGGTTCCATCATGCATAAAATTTGCAAACCTCCATGGGCAGATAGATGGGCCGTTTCAGCTTTCCCACATCAAGGCAAGGAAGATATGCAGAAGTCAGTTCTATGCCACGGTGTTTAGCAAAATACTCATAAACAGTAATATCCACCGTCTGCACTCCAGCACTGCCCTCACCATTTTCCACCCTCATACTGAAACTGGAGGAAAGAAATAAGATGAATAAGTTTGATCTTCTTCTTCTTTTTTTAACAAAGAAATAAAATAGATATATAAAGTTCAAAATGAAAGAACTTACAGTTGCTGATTACATGGTTTCTCGCTCAAGCCAATAATTTTAAATTCTTGGTTGCGATGAGAAGCATGCACCCTTAAATTTTTAAGCATTCTCTTGGCCTATATAATATCAAGAAAGAAAACCTCACTAAAAGATACAAATCTGGAAGCAAGAACATCGTGCACACAGGTTAAAACTTAGTCACCTTTGCCCAGTCAATATAACGGGGTTCCCTCACATTCTGGTTGGATAGGAGAAAATTAATTACTGGTCCAGGGGTTAAGATCATTGTTGTGGACACATCTAGTCATAAAAAAATAAAGAGGAACTTTGAGGGGGAAGATATAATTTAATGATACTGAAAATTTATGATATGCACAAGAATAGTCCTACCCATATTGAGAGACAATCCACCCTGTGTAGGATGAAAGCTGGAATGAAAACCTTGAACTCCTGTTACCCCGCCTCCAACATCAGTGAAATTCCTCGAGTCATTGTGAAAGAACGATTGCCTTACCAAAAGACAACTCCTTGACATTTGGAAGGGTTAGTTTAATTAGGTTAGAGATAACAGGTAACAGGTGAATGACATTCAGGCCTCAAGACAACTATTAAAAGAACATCTCTAAGGTACGTACATGCTAGCTGCTTGTTGTCTCAAAATGATATCAAGCACTCTCAAAGCATCCTGAGCATTAGAATCTGATTCAACTCCTTCCAGGGCAAAAACAATGGACCGCAGGGGTACTTTAGTAGCAAAACTTATCTCTACATTGAAAGTCTTTGACTTAAAAGAATGCTTTGACCTTTTATTTCCCACACTAAGGCTTCCATCAGCGCCAGGACCACCAGAACTACTGCTACAGCAGGAAGACAGTGTAAGCTTTAAGATAAAAGTATGTCATAAGTAAGACTCATAAATTATGTATACCATTTTGCTGATGATTCCTCAAGTACTACTGTGCACTCAAGCTTTCGATGCGGCAGAGGACCCACTGTATACAACGTTTTCTCTCCATCATAGGCAAACCTTTTGTCACCAAGTTCAGAAGAGTGGGTTTGGTAAAGCCTATCAATCAGTTTTCGACCAAAGCCCTTGCTTTCAACAGCTCTATCATTTTCTGAAGTAATAGAAACCTGGAAATTATTCATCTTCATAAGACAATGCCCAAGATGTGATGAAAATTACAGGACAGGAAAGGGAGACATACACTATACTGGAAAAATACAGCATCTGAAACACCAACAGAAACTTGGAAATGATTGGCAAGCAATGGCATGTATTTCCCCATAGTCCCAAACCCACGCCTACTGACAACAGAATACTTAATGGGGACTGCCTGTTTGGACTCTGCATTGTATGGTGCATCAGAAATTGGTGAAGGCAAAGCTGGCATCTCATCAGCTTCATCAGTATGAGCAACTTTATCCATCATTTTCCCTTTATTCAGAAATGATCAATCAAAATCAATTAAGTAAACAAACTCAGTTACAGACCAGATGAATACAAATTATTGTTTCCAGCGATTGTTCAACTGTGTCCACTTCAAATGAGAATTTATAAAATCTTATCTTTTCTATCTAAGGAAGTGACTGGTAAAACAGCAGAACTAAAAAAGCTAGCCCCATTCCTTGGAGTTTTGCTTTAAAAAAGAAAAAACTTCACCTTGTGAGATTGTTGATTCAGTAATATAGCATCTTTGACCAATTGGTCAAAAGTTAGGTCCTTGCAGCTTGATAAAATTCTATTTGTTTTTTAAATCAAGCCATCAAGGCTGGTTTATCCGGCAAAAAGAGACACTTGAGCATTTGTTATTATTCTTTAACAATATAAAGCTAAACAACTTATGTGTATGATCATATTTGAATGCATTTTTTTGACTAACAGTTATCATAATTTAAATGTAGTAACAAAGAAAATGTCATGAAGCACCTTGTATTTGTAAGTCTACTCCTTAAAAACAA
The DNA here is from genome assembly GCA_037074615.1 of Leucaena leucocephala. Classification (NCBI taxonomy): domain Eukaryota; kingdom Viridiplantae; phylum Streptophyta; class Magnoliopsida; order Fabales; family Fabaceae; genus Leucaena; species Leucaena leucocephala. The sequence goes on along the minus strand of CM073515.1, from coordinate 15,525,571 downwards.
AAATGAAGTTTCTCTACTTGCTTTTGAAAACTTCTACCTTACATGCTGAGCATGGTTTCTTTTCTTGTCTCTTCACTTATCTATGACTATAGGAAAGGGAACAGTACAATGAGCAAGTTTTATATAAGTAATTCACAGTTTTCCTTCTCCCTTTTGCAAAAGCTAATTAATCCATTGGCTCTGCAGAGTTTTTTTTTTTTTCTTTTGCACTTTCCTCTTGGAACCATGATGTTCTGCTACAAAGAGTAATAAGTTCAACATAATCTAAGTCATATTGCATCATCAACAAATTGTTCGGAAGAAAAAACAACTAGTACAGAATTTTTAAAAAGAAAAGAAAGCATTTTGGATAGGTAAAAAGACAGCAAACAGAAGGTACCATCATATGTAAATCTTAAAATCATGATAAGAAATAATATATATATATATATATATCTTTTTGCCAAATAACAGGGGCCCTTAACTGTAAGAAGGGGAAATGCCATTAAAGATATAAGAATACAAAGGGTAAAACAACAACAGAAGAAGATTAGCATTAGCAGTTTCAGTGAATATAAATATATAAACAACAAAACATAACTAAGCCTTACACATAATATTTTGACATTTAGAGGACATGTATACTGATACCATACAGTGGGGAAACACACAGACAGCAGAAAAAAATTCAGACAAGGAATGAGTCAACAAAACCTAGAGGAAAAGCTCAAACATTATAAGAATACAGGGGAAAAGCAGCTAAAGATTTAAGTCAGCAGCTTTCTTGTATAAACTTTCTAATATCTTGACAAAATTATAAGAATATACGGACAGAAACTTGACTAGGCTCTACTCATAATATCTTGACATTTAAAGCCTATGTATACTGATACTATACACGGCAAAGACAAACAGACAACTATTAAAAATTCAGACAAAAAAATGAGTCAGTGAAACCTAGAGGAGGTGCTCAAACAGATAGCTACCTGGGCAATCAAAATGTATAAATAATATGGCTCCTTTGACTCAATACTCTGGAGAAAGTGTAGATGTGACTGTGGGTCTATACTATAAATATATGAATGATTATAACCATAAGGACCAATTTCAATCAACAACAACAAAAAGAAAATGAGAGACATCAGAGGATAGAGAAGACAAACAGCAAATATGACATGTATTATTGAAATAAATATATATATTGGTTGATATTTCTCTTTATGTAGATACACATAGATTTGAACCTTATGCCTTGTGTGAATTATTCCCAACGACAAATTCAATTGAAAACTCTAGATTAAACTGTTAAAGCATAACTCCATAAATATTTCTATCATAATCTCTAGCAAACCTGTCAAATGTAGATAAGCTCAAGGTCACTTACCTTTTGCTAAAATTCCAATTTCGAATTTATGAGTAAATTAAGCCTTTAGTTCTTGAACCAATATAAATAACTCAGTTTTATTATCCAAAGTGTAGCTTAATTTTGTTCCGTAAAAACATTCTTTCAATTTATTTAATCATTGAACTTAGGTGAATTTAGCTTGCTAACATCGTCTAACAAAATGCTTATAAGCCCACTAAATTGATAAGGTTAAAGATTAGTTCAATTCAAAAGTTTAAGCTGACAAATAATCAATTACAAACTACTCAAATACCTTGTCACTGAATCCTTCGTAGTCACTTAAGATAGATATTCCAATGTCATAAAAGAACCCTCAGCAAACAGGAAAGGCAAAATGAGCAACAGCACCAAGCACATCACTGAAACCCCACATAATTCTACCCCAAAACACCAACCATCCAACCCTTCATGAAAATTACTTCCAAACAACCTTCAGGTAGGAATTGCGTTTTTGATCAAACGAATCCAATAACGTGGGAAGAAAATAGAAAATAATCCAACCATGCAGAACAAGCACACAATCTCGCCCAAAACAGCACCAAATTTAAACCGCATTTTCACTACGTAAAATTTGAAAGAAAAGAAATTCTGAAAATTTGGAGAAAATGTACTTAAAATATTTAAGTCACGTACCTCAGAACAGACAAAACCCCACTCACAGATGCTAAACAATGCAGGAAAAAAGACAAAAAGGGAAGCGAAACTATAGTCGTACCCTTCACTTTAAGAATGAAGTTCTTCTTCAGTAGGGTTTTACTGGAAGCGAGGGTAGGAGCATACGAAAATGATGTAACTCGTATTTCTCATCCTGCAGTCTCCGCTTTTGCTCAGTCTGAGTAGACTGAGTTAGAACTGAGAGAGATTATCAAAGAGGGAAGCCGAGGGCACTCAGCTTATGACAGATGAATCTCTCCACTGAGCGCCCCTCCAGTTCGCCTCCATTTAAGCTAAACGGCGTCGTTTGCTTGTTAAAAAACAATTGTGCAGCTCAGTTTGCCTTTTTAAATCTTCATTTTGCCTCCAAAAAACTCTGCAGATTGCGGTTGCCGTTGTGTGGGGGAAAGGGCCTGTTTGGAAAAATCTAAACCTTAGTTTTAAATTAAAGTTTGGCTCAAAATCTAGATTTGGAGAAATTTTAAAACAAATAGTTATATTGATTCAAACGGGCTTTTGGACTAAACTCTGATTTAAAACCAAGGTTTCAGAAAAGCTGGTCAGAGTAGCTTTTGGAACAGTAAACCACGTTTGAACTAACTAATTACTATATTACCCCTACTTTTTCTTACACCATCTCTCCTACTTTTTCTTACACCCTCTCTCCTCTCTCCTACTTTTTCTCTATTTTCTTTCTTACACCATCTCTCCTCTCTCCTCTTATCTCTTATCTCTCCTCATTTAACACTCATACCCTTTTTCATAATTTACCAATAATAAAATCCCTTCTATAAATAACTATCCAAACACTCATTTATTCAAAACCACTTTTTTTTCATAATCTCTTCTCCAAAAGCCCTTTTCTATAATCTGTTCAAAAGCTCTTTTTTTTCATAAGTCCATTTTTAAAATCCTATCCAAACGGACCCAAAATCTTGATTTTGCCTCCACTGACTATCTAACTACCCAAACTTAGCACTGAACTTAGAAAATATAGAACCTTTCTCCAACTTATTCTCTATCAACTATTAACATCGCGATAGGAAATTAGGAATGAATGGAACCTTACCTCTCTTCTCCAGGTGACGTCGCCGATCTGGGTGCCGGTGCGCGACGGCGAACAGGACCTCAGAGGCAACAATGATGAAGACTTCGAACAGCACGATGGGTGAAGAGAGCCACGGTGGGCGGCGGGTGAATGAGGAGGCCACTCTATCACGACTAACCACAGCGGTACGAGGATGACGAGATGCGTGAATGAAGAGAACGGTCGGCAGCAGTGCCGGAGAGATTGGGATTGACGAGTGGGGAAGAGCAATGGAGGAACAAACTACAGAGATAACGGCGACGGACACATTTTCGAAGGACGCTTGCCACGCAGATTAAACAAAAAAAAAAGACAAACAAACAAAGCTGGCGATTTTTTTTTCCCAAGCAACCTAACGTTTCTTGGCCATAAGAGTTTAGAAAAAGTTTTATAAAAAATAGAGTTTTTGAGAATCTTTTAAAAAATAATTTTTAGAGAAGAGTTTATAGGAAAAAATTTTTAAATAAATGAGTATTTGGATAGTTATTACTATAAGAATTTTTGTAATTGAAAAATTACCAGAAAAGATATGATTTTATTAAATATAAGAGAGAGGTGATAGGAGAAAAAGTGGAAAGGAGAGAGGAGAGAGGGTGTAAAACAATAAAGATAAAATAGTAATTGGGTAGTACATAAATTTTTTTACTGTTCTATAAGCTAGTCTCAGTAGTTTATCCAAAACATTGATTTTAAACCATAGTTTAATTCAAAAGTACTTTTGGACAAATATAACTGTTTGTTTTGAAATTTTCTTAAACCAAAGTTTTGCTCAAAAGGGCTTAAAAAACCATGGTTTGTGCTTTTGACCCAAACTTTGATTTAGAAAAAATTTAAAACAAACAGCTATATTTGTCAATAAATGCTTATGAATTAAACCATGGTATAAAACTAAAGTTTTGGATAAGCTACTGAGACTAGCTTCTAGAATAATAAAAGAGTTTATAAACTATCCAATTACTATTTTACCTTTATTTTTTTCTTATACCATCTCTCCTCTCTCTCCTCTCTTTTCCATCATTTCTCCTCTCTTCTCTCTCTTTTGCACCCTCTCTTCTCTCTAATCTCTCTTATTTTTAATAAAATCATATCATTTCTAGTAATTTTCTAATTACAAAATTCTTTCTTATAATAACTAGTCAAACTCTAATTTATCCAGAACCACTTTTTTTTCATAAATTATTCTCTAAAAACCATTTTCTAAAAGCTATCTAAAAACCATTTTTTTCATAAGTCATTTTTTAAAATTCTATCTAAACACACACGCTGTCTAGTTTAAGGGCGTGTTTTATAAAATCCTCTTAAAATTTAAATTATTATTAATTATTTAATCTTATTTTATACCCAATATGTTTTTAAGGAAAACCTTTTTATAACCATAGTAGAGTTCATTTAAATTTTAATTAAACTCTTTTTTACCATAGTTAGCTCTCTTGAAATAAACTAAATTTATTTATAATATTATTTTTAAATTATATTTGGTACAAAATATGTTTAAATAATTAATAATAGTTATATTTTAGGAAGATTTTACAATCGGAGACATCCGATAAAATTGGAACAATATAAAGAAGATTAGCATGGCCCCTGCACAAGGATGACACGTACAAATCGAGAAATGATATAAGATTAGATAAACTATTAGAAAATAAAATAAGGAAACTTTAGAGTATGCTGAATTTTGGGGACAAAATTCCTAAAAGTAGGGAAGAATTATAAAATCCTCCTAAAATATAACTATTATTAATTATTTAGGCCTATTTTATACCTAATATAATTCATAAATAATATTATAAATAAATTTAGTTTATTTCAAGAGAGCTAACTATAGTAGAAAAGAGTAGGTATGCATGGGTAGGCAGCCCCTACCCGGTACCTTACCCAAAAAAAGTATGGGGTACATTTTACAATCCGATGCCCCGCCCTGCCTGATAAAAACCCTAACAATTTTAGGCTGAGCATGGGTGGCCTAGGCATACCTAAGTCATGATAACATGCTCATATTGCAAAAAAATTCTACAGTTATGAACTTCTAAAATAATATTATATTCATGTGTCTTCAAGAGTTAAATAATATGAATAATCTACTAAGAATAAGGCAACAAAGATAATAATCAAAGTCTTGAGATTCATTGCATATAAAAAATAAGACTTGAAATCTAAATAGTTTGTAATTGCAACTTTGCTTCAATCTCCCCAATATTGACAAAGATGAAGCATCTAAAAGTAATAAAATAAACAATATAATTTGTAATGTAATCATATGATAATTAACAAATTTAAAAAAAATTAATATAGTTATAAATATTAAAATATACAACTTACCTACTTAACTATTCATATTTCTAAAATGACCCTCTAGTCATCAGTAGCTATCATATTCTCCTTTCAAAGTGTAGCATATTAACATATAGGGGAAAAAGTAAAAAAATAAAAGAATGGGTGCTCATGGAGAGGGCATCGCAGGCCAGACCCCATGCCTATTGCCTAGCCCAAAAAATACATTGCTATATTTTGTATTCCGATACCCAGCCATGTCCTATATTTATCGGGGTAGGTAGGGCATTTTTATTACAGGCTCAGGTGGGCATACCGAGCTGCGAGCTTTATGCACAGCCCTAGAAAAGAGTTTAACTAAAATTTAAATGAACTTTACCATGGTTATAAAAAGACAGTTATTAAAATATAAATAAAGTAATAGGATATATGAGTATACAAATTAAAACCTATTATGGCAATATACAAATATTCTAAACATACCTTGAAAGGAGAAGGCTATGCAATTAATATAGATCTACTCAGGCCTGTAAAATTTTCCCTAGGGTCATAAAATGAGAATATACCCTGAAAAATTTTAATAAAAATAGGGTGAGACAAACTTCTCAATAACCATCAATCCTACTCATTATGCATACTAACATGTGCTCATAAGGTGTCAAATGGAACATCACAAAGTATAATATATATAAAATAACATATTATTATAATAAAATTAAATGAATAACCTATCCGAGTTCCTCGCCTCAAACCAACTAAACAACCTTATTCTCGCCGACAGAACATATGGGCTAGTGGTAACTGACCACTCAAAAGCTAAATGATCAAATTGTATGGATAGGCTAAAATTTATAGAGCATGTAACCGGACTATGGATTCATTCCCCTCGATAAATAGGATGTGTCACGGCCCCTCGATAAACAGGTAGGATGTGTCCCTCAATAAACTGGTGGGACAAAAGACCATCATCAAGCTCTAATGGAAGCTATATCATGTGATAAAAATATACTATCTCTGCACCCATCCCCAATGCATAATTCTCAAAATAATCATATTAATCAAAATCTCTATAACTTGATAAATATCACAAAAAAAGATTTTTCTCAAGATAATTTTCTTCAAATTCCAATCTCAATATATAACAAGTTTATAATCTCAATTCAAATTTTCTAAATTAAGTTTTAAATCTCACAAGACTATTTTTAACAAAATAATCAAACAAATTTTCTCAATATAATTATATCAATATCAATATATTTACGCGCGCACGCGCACATATATTAAATCACTCACAAATATTATATTAATACACACAAAGAATATAAATTGGTTACTTTCTTTAGGAATAGGAAAGAGAGTGAGAGAGATGACTAAAAAGAGAAGACCAACTCAATAATCAAGTTTGAGGAATAATTTAGAGTGTTAGTTCTATTTATGAATCCATAATAATAATTCAAAATTCAAATTCATATCTTATTTTTGTTAAAATCTTATCAGATATAATAATTTAAAATTTAAACTATATTATCATTATAGTGTAAATACATATATTATTATATGTATATTTAATCAAAGACATATGTATATTATTATTATCTTTGTCAAAATTCTATTAGGTATTGTAATTTAAAATTTAAACTGTATTTTTAAAATAAAATTACATATCTAAATTTGAAACCAAATCCTAATAAATTTCTAACTAATAATAATAATCAAATCATAAAATTCTAAATAAGATAAAAATAGGAAAAAATATATATCATTTTTTATTAAAAATAATAAAAATACTAAATTATAATAATTTAATTAGATAATATTTTTAAATTATTGACAAATAATATTTTTAATTTTACTTAAATATAAGGATAAAAATTGTGATGTTACAATATTATAACCACTTTCTATTGGGTATCTTCTTAATTTTACTTAAATATAAGGACAAAAATTGTGATGTTAAATATAAGGATAAAAATTTTACTTAATTTTACTTAAATATAATGTTACCTTCTTTGGGTATAGGAAAGAGAATGGGAGAAATGACTAAAAAGAGAAGAGCCGCTTCAATAAGCAAGTATGAGAAATAACTCAAGATCTTAGCTCTATTTATAAATCCACAATAATAATTTAAATTTAAATCTATATCTAAATCTTACCTCAAATCTTAATAATTTTCTAACTAATAATAACAATCAAATCATAAAATTCTAAGTTAAGAAAATCCAGATATCGTATTTTATTAAAATAATAAAAATACTAAACTATAATAATTTAATTAGATAATATTTTTTAAGTTATTGATAAATAATATTTTTAATTTTATTTAAATGTAAGGATAAAAATTGGGATGTTACATGTTTGACTTGAAGGAAGGGAAAGGGAGGTAAGGAAAGGAAGGGAATGATGGGAATGATGAGAGGTTTTAATATTATTCCTCCTGTGTTAAATATAAGATATATTTAACTAATTTGACTAAATTAAAAGAGTTAGTTAAATTAGTTATTATAATATGTTCTTCTTAAAGCACATTAATCATCTTCCTTAACTTCTTTACTCATTTCTTACTTTATTATTGTTGAGTAAATATTAATAGGGGTAATTTAGAAAATAGTAAATTTGACACGTTTTGTGTCTCTTGTCCCGTCCCATCTTGATCTTGTCTCATTACTGATTCAGAATGGAATGAGAATTCTGGATTCAAAATGAAGAAGAAGAAATAAGGCATGCTTGATGTAAAGAAGCATACTCATAAATAAACTCTAGTTTAATTCTTTTGAAAGTTTAAAAGAACAAGATATAAGACATTTAAAAATTCATCTTCTAGTATTAAATATGCTTTCCATGTCCTCTTATGCTACATTTTATTAACCCATATAGCGAAGCTTCCTTGGAGGAATGAAGGTTATTCCTAGTTTACTTTTTCATGTGGTTGTCGTCTCTTCTTTGAATAAATCAATCTGTATTCCTAGTTGGGAGCTCGTCTTAATGGTGATATCCTTATACACTCTTACTTTTATTTTATTTTTGTTATTATCTCTTTTTACTTTCTAAAAATTATTAATCAAATTCTTTTCTACTACTACTACTCCTTCTTACACTTAGTCTAATTTAGAGTTAAACCACACATTGACTCCACATAAAGAATACAACCTAAGTTGACCTCTATACTATATGGAGATTAATTTAGTAATTAATTTGAGCACTGACGACAGGCGACATCAAATTTTGGTGCTATTTTCAGGGAGTCAATTTCCTTGATTCTTGATTATTTATTGTGACTACTTTTTATTTTATTCTACTTTTATCTACACTTGCTGTTTTCTTGTGCATGACTAGGAGTAAGAATACTATACTGCTGTATGCTTACTCTAATTTTGAACAATTACTGAAAACAAAAAAGAAGATACTTGAGAAGATCGAGCAGATACCCAACAGAACTAGTACTGAAGCTAGTTTGTTTATAAGTCCTACAAGCAAAAGTGTAGTGAAGAACTATACAAAAGTTTATAACAATATAATGGACAACAATATGCCACCTAACAGAGAGGAGGTGGGCCCAATAATGAAAAAGGGCACAAGAATCATGTTCCACAAAATGAAGAGTCCCCTCGAAGACGCACTATTAATGAAGGAACTACTTCTAATGATAGATTTGTTCCTTTTGATAATGCTCTTCCTGATTTTACTATTGATTTTGAAATTAAGGGACATTTACTTCACGCTCTGCCCAAGTTTCATGGCGCTACAAGTGAAAACCCTTATACTCACTTGAAGAGCCTCTTTATGGTATATAGAAGCATGCAAGCACTGAGAACCAACATAGATTACATCTAACAGAAGGTCTTCCACCTCACCTTGGAAGGAAAAGCTATGAGGTGCTCGCCTAATGCATACTAATCATGGGAGAATTTGAAGAGTGTAATCCTGGAAAAATACTGCCCTTTATCTAGAATATCTGCCATGTAAAAAGAAATTTGTGGGGCTAAGCAGGATGTGATGGAGTCATTCTACAACTACTGGAGTCACTTCCAAGACATGATAGATAAATGTCTGAATCATCAAATTCTAGATGAATTTCTAATAATATATTTTAGTAAATGACTCCTACCCCAAGATGAAAAAATTATAAATGCTACTGCAAAAGGCTCCATACATGATATGTTCGTTGAAGATACAGGGGCTAATCAGAAAAATAGCAATAAACAAAGACCAATATGGTATGTCTAATGCCAGAGTAGTACATGAGATGAGTACTGGAAGAAACCTACTACTATAGTAAAAATTGCCCATGACATGGAAATATTGACTAAACAAATTAGTAATGTAACCAAGCAAGGTAACTCGTGTACCCTTGTGGCTACTAGTTGTAATATCTATGATTTATCTATGCATATTACTACTAACTGTCCAGTCCAAAAAATGTTTCAACTATGTTTTAGGGACGAGCAGGTCAATTCCAAAAAGAGACCCCTTCTTTAACACATAATAAATGATAGAAAAGTATCCTAATCTCATATATGGAAGCATAGATAATATAACCATGCAAAACCCTTTTTTGGAAAGAGAGCCTTCTCAAACAATTATGCAAATCCAAGTCTTATCTAACAAGAATGATGATATAACATTAGTTCTTAAAGGGATATTAGATCTGACCTATGCTATCTCAAGTGTGACTTCATAACTCTCAAACTTGTCATCCCGATTTAATATAGAGAAAACTAGTACAGATGCCAAACTTAATAAGCTAGCCTCAGGACGTGCTACCCCTAAATAATAAGTATGATAATCTATCAACTTATGTGACTCAATTACCTAACTCTATAAATGAGCAATAAGTGAAAGAGCAATGAAGAAGGCACTATTATAAGCTCTTATTAAGCATAATTACTATATCTACATCTCTTATGACATGAATTCATGTTATATATTCATTATTACATGCATATAGTACTTTCTATCATTCATATTCCATTCATGTGGCATATTTCCAATATTACTAACTTATAAAGCCCTCTTGATTGAAGAATGTGCATGTAACTGCCGGCAGAGACTTATAACTATTACAACCTTATGATATGGGGTTAGTATAGGCAAGTTTGAGTGAAAGAACTCAATAAAAGGTGAGATTAGTGAAATAAATATATCCCTAAATGTACTCTCTTCTATCATGTTCCTATATCTTAACTGTATTCATAGAGATTGTTCTTATTGCATTTATTATTATGTGACTAACGCTGACTTGAAAGATATGATTAATTGTATTATTACTCTTGTACTCGAATTTGATTAATATAAAATTTTTCTAAAATATAACTACTATTAATTACTTAGACCCATTTTGTACACAATATAAATAAAAAATAATATTATAAATGAGTTTGGTTTATTTTAAAAGAGTTAACCATGGAAGAAAAGAGTTTTACTAAAATCTAAAAGAAACTCTACCATTGTTATAAAAAGGAGTTTTCGTAAAATTTAAATAATTATGATAGAAAAAGAATAAGATAAGCCAAATTATTTAGGACATATTAATTACTGAATCTTTTATAAATTGTATATTATATCTAGATAGATATTATAGTATACTTAATTTCATAATATAAATATTACACTTTTTTATAAACATGTATATTAATTAATAAAACGGTAATTATAGAATATTTTCTGAAATATTCTTAAAGATATTAAAAATTAGATTAAAGTATATATAAAAAAATAGTGTGAGTATATGCAATTTTAATAAAATTGAAGAAATAATTAATAATTTAGAAGAGACTATCATGAATATTTAGAATATTATCCATAAGACAAACTCCCAAAATCACATCCAAATAAAATATTATAGCATGCAGAATGAACCTATTGTAGATACAAGTATTATGCACATACATTCAAAGGATAAGGCTATACAATTGATATAGCTTTAATCAAGCATTTGAAGTTTTTTTTAGAGTTTTAAGATGAGACTATCACATGAGAAATCTTAATAAAAATAGGGTAAGACAAACGTCTCAATAACCAACAATTTTACTCATCATGATACTAATATGTGCTCATGAAGTGTCAAGTAGGACATATCATAAAGTATAATATATTGAAAATAACATTATTATAATAAAATTAAATGGATGATCCACTCAAGTTCCTCCCATCAATCCAACCAAACTGCCTTATGCCCGTTGACCAAACCCATAGGCTAGAGATAACTACCATATACCTGGCCACTCAAAAAGCTAACCAATCAAATGTTATGGATGGGCCAAAATTCACAGAGCACATAATTAGACCATGGGTTCATTCCCCTCGATAAACATGTGGGGGTGTCGTAGTACCTCGGTAAACTGGTGGGATAAAAGCCAATCATTAGCTCTAATAGAGGCTATACCATGTGGTAGAAAATAACTCTATTATAACCTATCCCCAATGCATAAATATCAAAATAATCATATTAATCAAAATCTCAATAATTTGATAAATATCACAAAAGGGTTTTTCTCAAGATAATAACTTTCTTTACATTCCAATATCAATATATACAAGTTTATAATCTCAACTCAAACTTTCTAAATTAAACTTTCACAAGACTATTTTCAATAAAAATAATCAAACAAATTTTCTCAATACAATCATATCAATATCAATATATTTATATATATATCAAATTACTTACAAACATCACATTAGCGCACACAACGAGTAGAAAGTGGTTACCTCTCACCTAAATATATAAATAATTACATCTGAAAGGTAATTCTTAGCTATAGGTGAGTTGAACTATGGGCATATTTATACGGGGAATAGAGGTAGGATTCTTTGGAAACAGGAAAGGGACTAAGAGAGAAGCTAACTCAATAATCAAGTTTAAGAAATAACTTAGGGCTTTAGATCTATTTATAAAACCATAATAATAATTCAAAATTCAAATCCATATCTAAATCTAAACCTAAATTCTAATAATTTTCTAACTAATAATAACAATCAAATCATAAAATCCTAAATAAGATAATAGTAGGATAATCTAGATATCCTATTTTATTAAAAATAATAAAAATACTAAACTATAATAATTTAATTAGATAATATTTTTAAATTATTGATAAATAATATTTTTAATTGTGCTTAAATATAATAATAAAAATTGGGATGTTACAATTAACTCCTCTACTTATTTTTAGTTATTTATCAGGATGTTTTCCAAAGCTTTGCCCATGAGTGCATAGGTTTAACTGTAGGGGAATTTGATGAATCTCTATGTTATCATATTATTTCCTATCTATTTTAGGGAATTTATCATGTTTAATAGGCATTATTGTAGTAGTTTTGCTTACTTTGTGCTTTAATTGATTATATGAATTAAATAGTTAAATAATTAAAAATGTTATTCTCTTGTGTTTTTATTGGTTTTATTATTTTTCTAGATTAAATTGATTTGTATAAAGTTATTTTACTTTTATGTATTTTAGAAAATTGAGAAAAATAAATAAATGATGACTAGGACCCACATCAACTACTACACAATTATATTATCTAAAGAAGGTTAATTGAGGAATTGACAAATTGAAGGAATAAAATATAATATCTAATTAGAGAAAATAAAAAAATCTCCAATAATATTACATTTTATTATATTAATTCATTCTTTTAATATAAAATTATATTATATTATATTAGTATTATGTTATATTATATTAATTCAAATTCAACATCATTTGAATTAATTCAAAGATAATTCTTCAATATCTAACATTTGAATTTAATCAAAGGATAATAAATAAATATGTTATCTTTTCCTATTTTTTATTAATTATTTTATCTTTTTTTATCCTATTACTTTTTATTTGAATTGTTTATAGGATATTTGAGTTAAAAAAATTATCTTGGAGATATTGGAAAAGATGACATTGTGGAATAATTGTATGCTAGATCTAGGTATAATTGTGAAATGTTTGATTATGACCATGGTGGTTGTATAGGGTTCTGCATGATAGGAATTTAGTATATATAATTTTTATAACTATAATATATTATTGAACGATGATAGCAACGTATCAATTCTTGAGAGCGCTAATTTTATAGGTGATATCCTTATACATTCTTGCTTTTATTTTATTTTTATTATTATCTCTTTTTACTTTCTAAAATTATTAATCAAGTTCTCTTCTACTGCTTCTTATTTTCACATTTAGTCAAATATAGAGTTAAGTCATGTCATATTCCAATTTTTAGGTCTAAAAGCCTGGTATATAGCCTAAAAAAGGTAGGCTACTAGACCCTATTATGCAGGAGCCTCAGAAGTATATAAATAATGTTTAGGGACTAAACTGCAAGAAAGTGAAAATTCAGGAAAAATAGTAAAAGTCCCTGTGGGCATAATGGAAAAGTAAGAGGTGTTTCTTGGGAACCGAGTCACCAGAGTGCTTTGGCTTAGTTAGAAACCCAAGATAGCAATCCAAAAGCCCAAAAACGTAGGCCCAATAGTTATGGGAGTTTGAGAGGCATTAAACTAATATTTTAGTGCTTTTCCATAAAGTAAAGTTACCCAGTTAAGGATAGAACTAGGAAAAGTGATCAGATATGACTTTAGACCATGAGGTGGCATGAAAGGTGTCCTCATGGGACCCACAAGGTTCCACATGGCATGATTATAGGAAAATAAGAAAAGTTAAGGACACATGTCATGAGATTAGAAAAAGGAGAAAAAGTAAAAAGGACACGTGGCACAATCTCGGCCGTTCATTCCAGGAAAAGGCTCTGGAATTCTCTGGAGAGGTTAAGTCAGCTGGTGAGGTGTCCCAAGAGCCCCACCATTGCGCCACATACCCCCTGAGGTGTCCCATGGGGTTTCCTTGGATGATATCATAATGGTGAGTCATCAAGGAGGATGATGTCATCGTGATGATGCATGCAAAGCTTCTTAAGGAAGCTAAGCGATTTGGGCCATTCATTATGATTCAATCTGGACCATTCATTCTACCTCCACTCACCTATAAATAGGCCACCCCTCCCTCAAGGAAATCCATGGCCAAGCATGGCATAAAGGTGAGAAAGAAGAGAGAAAAGAGAAAGAGAGAAAAAAAGGAAGGAAGAGAAAGAAATGAGGAGTTCTTGTGGAGCCAGGAGCAGTCTAAGGAGCTTAGGGACTTGGCAGAGCTTCAGAATGAGGTGAGTAAGTTATCTAGTCCCTAATATAATAAATTATAGGATTGCTCTTAATAGTTAGAATAGAGAAATATCTCTATTAATAAAGGTAGCTAAATGTAGAAAGAAAGCCAGGGGAATGTCAGATTAAGAATATTACCCCTAGTTAAGCATGAGTTAAGTAGAGCTATATTGGATAATAATAAAGATATTATTATGCTATGTATAGGCTCTGACTTATGAAAATAACGGACCTTAGAGATAAGGTTAAGAGCTAGAAGGAAAGGCTTCACGCCAGGTAGTAAACTTACCTACTTGTTTGCTTATACTGCTTGGATGTTTTATGTGATGTTTTCTTACCTTGATGATGTGAAGCATGTATGATTAAGTAATGCTCTATTTTTTTTATAATATGGCCATATGTTATATTTAAGTAACATGGAAGCATGTATGTTATCATGATGCAAGCATGATCATTAAGTACACACATAGTAACATCAAGCATATAGTTGCATACATTATATGGTTTCTGTTTGCTATTGAGATTTCCCCAGAAATCTCACCCCCTTCCATGTAATCCCAATCCCACAGGTATGTTAGACAAGGATTGAAGAAGCATGAAGAGAAGCTGGGGATTAGATAGTGCAAATGTTGGGACCAAAATGCTGGAATCAGGGAAAAACGCTTGATGAATAGTAAACTTCAGATGTTTGCTGACATTGACTTGGTTAAGGCGTGGTCAATGAGTTATTTTTCTTTGAAAGAGCATTAAGTTATCTTCATGTAGCAATTTGAAACATTTCATTTTGAGTTTTCTAGAATTAGTTAAGATTTTTTGAAGTCAGGTCACTTTTCTAAAATTTGCACCATGAACAGTACTCGTTAAGAGTAAAATTCCAGATTGTGTAATTTGACTTCAATAGCCTTAGAAGTGGTTCCATATGCTACCGTTTAGTCCCTAAGATGTATGAAAATGAGGATGTTTCAAGTCACATATTGACTGTATGTAAAAAAAATATAATTTAAGTTGGCCTCTATACTATATAAAAATTAATTTAGTATTAATTTGAGTGCTATCGAAAATCAACCTGCTCCTTGCTTCTTCACTTTCGGCACCTCTTACTATGTATTTAACTTTCAATTCCTAGCCATGTTCACACTCGACCTTAACTTCCCAAGCACCCACCGCATCTTTAATGGATGAGGACAATGGAGTTAGTTTACTATCATCAACCACTTCTGATGCGAGCTCAGTTACAACTTTAATGGAGGACAATGGTGCTGGGGTGTGTGTTTCAAATGGTTAAATAGAGTTAAATGCCAGGTGGACAATGTGTGAGACCAACATAAAAAAAATAAACTAATCGCTGTGGTAAAATTGTCCCTGGTTAAGTTTGTGTAATTTTAACATGTATAAAAACTTAATGGTGCCAGACCCCCTAACATATAATTTTGTTGTTAAATTTGGACATT
Organism: Leucaena leucocephala; assembly: GCA_037074615.1. Lineage (NCBI taxonomy): Eukaryota > Viridiplantae > Streptophyta > Magnoliopsida > Fabales > Fabaceae > Leucaena > Leucaena leucocephala. The sequence continues at coordinate 15,509,564 of CM073515.1, read as the reverse complement.
TGCTCTTTTTTATTTTTTTCAACAAGTTAGGACTTTCCTCCTTCTCTATATGGATAGTTGAATCAATTAATATCATGTTAGCCCTATCCCTCTTTCATTTTTCTTTCAAAATCTGGTTTGCAAATTAAATCAGTTAATGCACCAATTTTCAAACAAGAAAAGACAAACACAATCCAGAAAGCACTTTAAACTCTAAAAGTAATGGAGGATCAAGGCTTTGGGGATAAGAATTTCTTTGGAGCAAACGACATTGGATTGGTGTGTTAGATTATAAACATCTCTTACACAATATAATTAATCCAGATTATGACATATATAAATATAAAACCTATATGAGATACAGTAGAAGAGTAAAGTTACCTCTCGCTGTTAGCTTAATTGATCTGAGAAAGAACTAGAACTCAATACAAGAATCTGTCAATCAGAAAACACTATCAGATAAATAACAGGTTCTTCCAGCTGGTGATTGGGCATAGTGATGGCAACTTATGTACTGTCGTCACTAATAGGAAATCTTCAAGAGTGAGTAGAGAAACTAGGTTATTGCTCCGGGACTCAGAAACTATCGCACGAATAATTCTCATATTTGTTAATTTTCATAATAAGAAAATTAACTTTAATAAATTGAGTCATCTTGAATTGGGCCAAATAACTACGTGTCATATTCAAAAATATTTATTAATTATCCTAATTAACATCTAAATAGGTTATATTATAATAATAAATATCTCACATTCTCCCACTTGGCTTGTATAGTTAATATCATTGCCCTGTCAAGGTAAACCGATGTCATGCTACAAGAATTATGACGATAAGTCCCTTTTATCGAGTATTACCTTCCATGTATTACAAGTAGCATCATCACTTAATGGGGATCATATTATATATGAACTCAATGTTCATTTGATTCCTATCTTAATGTTTATCAATTTCAATAACACAAATGTATACAATCACAAATTTAAAATGATAAACCATAAAATCTAATTTCATTGCTCATACTTCCACTAATCAAAAGAAGGATGAAGTCCTATATGAGGTACATGTATCACAAAGATGTTTGGTTTCAACCTTTTTGTCAAAGGATCAGCCAACATATCCAATGTACTATTGTGTTCAACAAAAACTTGGCCATCCTAAACTCTTTCTATCAAGCAAAGGAATTTAAATCAATTTTTATTCATTTTGTTGTTCCCTATGGCCACAGCAGCTACGTTATCATAGTACATTATGATTGGCTTAGAGACTGAATCCATAATCTTAAATCCAACAATGAAATTTCTTATCCAAATAGCTTGTGAATTTGTTTCAAAACATGCAATGTACTTAGCATCACCGGTAGAAGGTGCTATTTAAGTTTCTTAGCGCTTTTCTACTATATATCTCATTCTGCCAATAGGAAGATGTAACCAGATTTAGATTTATTCGTATCTATATATCCTCTAACATCTAAATCTGAGTATCCAATTACGCCCAGATTGTTTGTTCTCCTATATGTGAGTATGTAGTGTTTAATGACTTATAGGTACCTAAACACCTTCTTTGCGGCTATACAATGTGCTTCCCCAGGATTACTTTGGTATCTTCCCAACATACCCATAGCAAAAGCGATATTAGGACTTGTACAAACCTGTACATACATCAAGCTTCCCACCACTGAAACATATAGGACCCTTTCCATTTGTTTCCTTTCAAGCTTAGTTTCAGGATATTGACTTAGACTAAATTTATCTCCCTTTCCAATAGGAACCACGCTAGATGAACATTTTTGCATTATGAATTGTTCAAGAATCTTGACAATATAAGCCTTTTGAGATAAGCCTACAAGACGTTAGGTTTTATCTCTATGGATCTTTATGCCAATGACATAAGATGCCTCACCCATGTCTTTCATATCAAAACTCTTAAACAAAAACTGGTTCACCTCATGCAATAGTCCCAAATCATTGGTAGTAAGTAAAATGTCATTTTCATACAAAATCAAGAATCTGATCCTGCTCCTACTAACCTTGTGGTATATACAGTCATCCATGATGTTCTCAACAAAACCAAATGATGTGATCACTTCATGGAACTTCAAGTATCATTACCGTGAAGCCTGTTTCAGACCATATATTGATTTATTTAGCTTGCATACTAATTGTTCTTTACCTTCTGTAACATATCCCTTAGCTTATTTCATATAGACTTCTTCCTCCAGTTTACCATTAAGGAAAGCAATCTTTACATCCATTTGGTGTAACTCTAGATCAAAATGGGTAACCAATGCAATGATGATACAGAACGAATATTTCTTAGATATAGGTGAAAATGTTTCACTGTAATCTATTCTTTCCACTTGAGTGAAGCCTTTAGCAACCAATATAGCATAGTATCTATCAATGTTACCTTGTAAATCTCTTTTGGTTTTGTAAACCCATTTATAGCCAATGGCGTTAGACCCACTAGGAAACTCTACAAGTTTCCAAACATGTTTGTTTGCCATAGAATTTATTTTATCAATCATAGCATCATGGCATAACTTAGAGTTTACACTCTTTATGGCCTGAGTGAATGCCAAATGATCATTCTCAACACTTATATCACAGTCAACTTCAGCAGAATACACTATGTAGTTATTAGGTAATGCCAATCTTCTTTCTCTAGTTGACCTCCTTAATTCAACCTCTTGGGTTGATCAAGTTTGCTGAATAAGGACATCCTCTATCACATTTTGTGGTGGTTCCACTTGTGTTATAGGTTGACCATCCATAATGTGTCTATCTTGTTCAGCATCGTCAACTTGAGCTACAGGATTTACATCATGTTCAATGTCAATCTCAACAGTGAGATGATAATTAACAATTGACGTTCCCTCATGAATGATGTCAGTGGTTCGCTCTATGTGATCATCTAGTGGACAATCACTTCCACTAATCATATCATTCTCAATAAACTTGGCATTCTTAGACTCTATAAACCTTTTAAAAGATATAGGATAATAAAACTTATAACCCTTAAACCTTTCTACATAGCCTACAAAGTAAGCTCTAATGGTCTTGGTGTATAACTTCTTCTCTTGTGGATTGTGTACTCTTACTTCAGCAGAATAACCCCATACCTTCAAATAATTTGAATTGAGTTTCCATCCTTTCCATATTTCAAAGGGTGTCTTAGACACTGCCTTTAAGGGAACCCTATTTAATATGTATGTAGTTGTCTTCAGTGCTTCGTTCCATAGGAAAAATGACAGTTTAGAGCTACTCATCATGCTAGCGAGGTCCTATTTCTTCTTTCAGCTACACCATTCATGTCAAGTGATCTAGGCATAGTATATTGGGCTATTATACCTTTCTCTCAAAGAAAATTAGCAAATGGATCTTGCGCTTTTCCTTCACTAGTGTATATGCCCTAATACTCACCACTATGGTTCGATCTCACGATCTTGATTGGTTTCCCAATATATTTTTCTACTTCTACTTTACATTCCTTGAAAGCATTTAGTGCCTCACTTTTATTATAAAATATGTAGACATACATTTATCATGAGTAATCATCAATAAAGGTGATAAAGTACTTTTGACCATGTGCATTCAAATCAGGGCAATAAATATCTGTGTGTATAATTTCAAGCAATTTAGAACTTCTCTTAGCCCCTTATATAACTTATTGATATGCTTTCTGTAATATCCTTACTTTTATATGCCTTAGGGACTATTTAGTAGCAATTAGAACCACTTACAAGACCTTGGAAGTCCATTAGCTAAATCTGGAATTTTTCTCCTTCACGGGTTACTGTTCATATGGTAGTCCAGATTTCGCAATGAACTTTGAAAAATCATAACTAATTCTATAAAAATCAAAATGAAGTGGTTAAAAAATATAAATGAAGATAACATCTTGAATTTTAAGGAAAAAATAATTTCCAGACCAAATGATTATCCAATTAATACAGTTTATTCGCCAAAATTTACTGTTTATTTGGTCAAAAATCCTGGAAACAGATTCTGGTCCCTTACTTTGGAAAATCAGTTCTCTTTGTACAGATATCCAAATAAAGCATTCTTAGTGTCAAAACGAAGCTTGGTATGTCATCTAAATATCTGTAAAAGTTCATACATTTATTCTATCATTTACTATTTTTCATTATATCATGACCATCACTGCTTACATTGGTCATACAACAATATTACACATTCACATAACATATATACTATCCAATCCCTAGCTTTTCTTCATGCTTCATCATCCTCTTTCATCATTCATAAACCTGTGGGATTGGGATTACATGGAAAGGGATGAGATTTCTAGGGAAATCTCAGTAGCAAACATTAGTAAACAATGCATGCATTAATGTAACTACTTGTGCTTGCTTGTGAAAGTGTTACTATTGTGTCATGTGCATGCTTCCATGTTACATATGAAATACAATTGGCCAAAGTAAATATATAAACAGAGCTTCATACATAAGCACATAGGCAACACAATTCAATCAAGCCATAGCACAATCAAGCATAACATTCAATGCATACAAGTTTAGGATAAGTTTACTACCTTGAATACTTGACCTTTTTTCACCTTAACTTGCTTCTTTCTTCTCACTTTCCTTGAACATGTGGCTGCCTCTCTTGGAGCATACCAATCAATTCCTAATATCACATAATCATTCATCCATTACAATCTACCTTCCTTGAGCATTAAACTCACTCTAATTAACATAACTTCTTCTTGAACATTAATCTCATTAACTTTCCTTAATCTTAACCAATGGACTTGGTCTTTGAATTAATTGATGCCTTGACTTTACCCTACACAATTTCATCTTTTGAATCCATTTATGAGCTTAGAATCATGAAATTTCAGCTCCTTCATCACATGCTATATAGAACTGAAACTGCACTTAATTCTTTCAAAAATTCTCATTTTGATTCCAATGCTTCTCATACTTGTTTCTCTACTTTATCCAACACAAATTTTCATTTTAAAACCATTGTAAGCATCAAAAACATGAAATTCCAATCACTGTTCATGCGTGTGAACAGTAATAGAGAAGGGTTTCAAAACTATAACCTTGGAATTTCAATGCTTTCAAGGTTCAAAACCTTTCCAATCCTATACAAAATCATCATCTAAATTCAATGGAAGCATTAAATCATTGAAATTCAATTTCCTTCCATCATGAACAGTGCAGACCGAATAGGTTCCATTAAGGCAAAGTCAATAATATCAACTTGATTCAATAACCAATCTCTTAACTAGCTTGCTTAAGCTTCAATCATATGTTTCTAACTTTAATTTCTTCTTTACCCTTTCTTTTAAGGTCTTTGGACAGCACCTTCCCTTAGAGAAAACTCAACTTTTTCCCCATGAAAACCCTAAGTTCAAGCTCCCAAATCAAAGGAAAATAAGCTAGGAGAGATTGCTTACCTTTAATCTCTAGCTTGCTTGAACTTTGGAACCTTTAATCTTCTTTGTCTTGGCTTGAGTTTTCATTTTGCAAGAGTTTCCCCAAGGTATCACAAGGCCACGGTTTTGGGCAGAATGAGGGGGTATTTATAGCCAAAATCCATGAAAAAACAATGGCCAAGATTGATTTGGTTACTTTTTTATAAAAGAATAATTATGAAATCATGTGGGACAGCTCATGGGACATATAAGAGGGATAGGTGGCGTGCTCATAGTGTAAGGAAGCTTCTGGAAAAATTCCAATCCAATTCAGTACCGATCGGAGTAGTTTCACAACAACCGGACTGTTTTCTGTTCCAAATTTTTCTATAATATACCAGGATATGTATTCTATCTTGAAAATCAATGTATAGGCTTCTCATACCCTTGACATGGTTATACTTAGTATTTATCTGCCATCCATTCCTTGGGAAATGACCAAAATACCCTTGGTATCCTTTCTTATACTATATTGACCCTAAGGGCATAATCATCATTTTACCCCTCTTTATACTGCCTCTGGGTGTATCTGGGATCAACTAAGCATATTTATACCATGTACCATGTTTTTAGCCTATCCCAGGTGACCAAAATGCCCTTCATCCATCTCTGGTATAATCTGGGCATCTAGGGGCATTTTCATAATTTCACACTTTTTCTGGACACTGGCCCCTTCTACTGATGGACTGGTACCCTGGGTTTTGGGTCCTTCTTGGCGTCATCATGGGCCCATATATGAGGTCATCTAGTCTCATTTCATCTAGGCTCACATATCGATAAGTTCCATTATCAGATTACGGGTATTATTAAACTCCCGTCAAAATTCACTGTTATGGGAATAACTTTTTATACAGGACTTCTTCCGGGGTTCTGTCCAATTCATAATATCTGACACTGTAGGGCACACTTTCCTATAATTCCCCTACTTATATCTGATATCCATGGACTCTGATAAAACTTCAGATAACTTTTAGACTATCAGATAATTTTCTACTGTCTGGAGCCCTAATAAAATTTCTGTATCATGCCAGATTAACCAGCATAACTTCCTCTATTTACTGATGGAATATGGGACTGAAAAACTTTTGGGCAGTTATAACCCTTTCTAGGCTGATCTTTTCCATAATTACATTTATGTCCCTGACTTTTTACTTAATTATATTTAGTTCCCTAAACTTTTGGAAATTACCACTTTTGGCCCAATTTTTGTTTCTACTTTAACTTTTGGCCTTTAACCTTTTCCAATTTTTGTTTAGGTCATTCTCTTTCTTTAAGACTTATCTAACCTTTATTATTTCTTCTGATGTTCGTCATAATCCTTTCTAAGCCTCTTTCCACTATCAGTACTATACGGATAGGGAAAAATTAGGATATGACACTTTCCCCTCATGTAGTCCACACAAGAATCAAATTTTGAATAGTTTAAAGATGGAAGAATTTTGTCTTTAGTTAACCTTTTGATTCTGTCAACGGAGATATGTCCCAATATGCTATATGCTATAAGAATTCTCATCGATGATACTTCTTATTACAATGCCACACATAAAAAGATTATGCGAATCAGAAATAATTTTAAATAAGCCATCAATTATAACTAAATTCGCAATCAAAACAGAATCCTTTGTCAAAGTCATAAGTTTCTTAGAAAGAACTAATGATAATCAAATGGAATAAGTTTTGACATAGAAATCAAATTCCTTTTGTAAGAGGAAATATAAAAAACATCATAAAGTTTCAAAACATGATTATTAGAAAAGGTTATGCAAAAAGATCTGACAACTTTCATAGGATCTCCTCTCCCACTACCTGAAATGACAGTTTCCTCATTGGGATATAGAGACCTGCTTGACAGAAAGCCTTATATGGTAGTCAAAATATGGATCATCGACCCAATGTCAATCAACCAAGTGTCATCATTAACGCTAGAAAAATTAGATTCAAAAGTAACACAAGATGAAAGCATACCTCTCATCTTTATTATATGTTGCCTCACACCACCAATACCTGTAAGCCTCATAGTGCATAATTCAGACACGATGGCACCACCTATTTGATTGTTTGTCAACTTGAATTGCTTATCTAAAACTTCCAGGTATCCTTTAGTTGTGTCATACTTAGGGACTGTTCCCCTAATACTTTTGGTGATCCTTTGTTATATAAGCAAAAGATATGAGCGGTTGCTCTGCTCCCACATATTATACCTTTCTTTGCCTCTCTGTTATTAGAGGCATCATTAGGTCTCAGAGGTTTATCATACCTCAAGGAATAATCTAAGTCCAAGAAACTGAGTTATAGCAAAACACTGTCTCTCCAATCAACATAGTTAATGTTGTCATCTAAGATTGTTTTGTTTCTTACATCAACCCCTAATTCTGGGACAACAATTGGATCTGCAAAATAGAACAGACAAATGTAGAAACAAGTTCACGAGTTAGAATTTGAAGCAATCACAAGTCACTATGCCATGTATGCATGATTAGTACAAATGTAGCATGCAAGCAGTATAAATAAAAATCACCAATGTCTACCTATAGGCAAAGGCATTAGCGTATCATGTATTTATCTCAAGTGATGGAACTAAAATGCATTTTTACTTTTCTAATACATGTGGGTTACTTAGAAAATAATAAGACCATTCTATCACACCCTAATTAAATGTATAATTATGAGATATCTACCTGTAGGCAAAAATAAATTATAGATGTACATTTAATTACAAATAATATTTTAAATCCATATGTGATTAATTAATGCATGCAACAAATCCAATAAACAAGGATGTTGTGGTTACTCTTCAAGGAATTGCATGCTAATCACAAATATCATTAATGTGCATTGAAAATCCAAATATACATAATTTAATGGAGAAATTAATTCTCACCCTAATTAAATATACAATTATGAGATATCTACATATGGGTAAAGATAAATCATAACTATACATTTAATTACCATTGATATTTTAAATCTATATGTGATTAATTAATGCTTGCTACAAAATTCAATAAATAAGGACATTGTGGCTACTCCACACAAAATTGCATGCTAATCACAAATATCATTAACGTGCGTATAAATCTAATTATGCATAACTTAATGGAGCATTTATAAAATTAATTTAATCAATAAATATGACTAAATAATTTAATTTAAATTCTCTCACTATTTCATGCACAAAAAATGTTTAATAATTAATTTTAACTCAAAAGATTTTTATAAAAATTAAATAGTTATTTTAATTGCTAAGGGAGAAATTAATGTACAACATAGGCAATTAAATAATATAAAAAATTAATATTTGTAAATACCTTTTTCAAATAAAAAAATAATGAAGAAATTAATTTTCTTGTATTTAAACATTTGCAGTGCATGTAATAGTATTTAAAAGGACATATTAAAATTGAAAGGAAATTAATTTGAACAAAATATTCTAGAAAATCAAATTAAATGGCTCAAAATAATTTTTTTTGAAATAAAACTAAATGACCCGTACACAAAAGTCCAAAATAGAGCCCAATCACAAGAGTTCAAAAAGAATAAAAATATTTTTTAGAAATAAAAAACAAAATTGTCCAGGCCCAAAACATAAGTTGAGAAAGCAAAACACCAAAAAAAAATCATTTTAGGCCCAAATGCACTAGGTCCAGTAGAGAGAAAAATTTTGTGGATAGCCCAATGCGTGTAGCCTAGAACTTAAGCAAAAATAAATAAATAATTTTTGACCCAATCATTGTGCTTGGTACCTGCATATCCAAAAAGCCTTTATTGGGCCCAACATTGGTGAATGAAGAAAGGGAAGCATATGAACCCCAGCCTCCATGGTAGTCAAGCCTCTTATCAAAAAACAACATGTTCCTAACTCGTTGAATGGCAATATCCCATGAGTCTGTGACTAATCTCTCTTATAAGTTTCCCAATTATTATGTGCCAAATCTTTTGGAGCCTCTCACTTGTTGCCTCTCGATGAAAGCTTTTCGTCAAAAGCAATATAGTCTCTCTCTCTCTCGTGATAAACAATAATAAATGGTCAAAGATAAAAAATAAAACAAATTATAATCTTTAGAGTTCCATATACTACATATTGTTACTCATAAAGATTAAAAATCAACAAGCAAGGCAAGAGGATCTCAAACAAGATTTTGATACCACATGTTATATTATAAACATATTTTACACAATATAATCAATCCATATTATAATATATATATATAAGTATAAAAGCTATACGGATAGGGGTGTTCACAATACCCGTCGCCCGGTTCGCCAGCCTGAGCCAGTAAAAAAATTGCCCGGCCCGGCCCTAAAAAAGTTGCCCAAAATGTATTTAGCAGGGCAGGGCCGGGCACTGGGCAGGGCAGCATGCCCTGCCCATTTGGCCCGGCCCTATATATATATTTATTATTTTTTTTTAATTTTTTCTTAACTTATTTTATTTGTAATTTTACACTTTTCACTTTAGCTGACAACTCTCTTTGCTCATTTTTAAAATATTAAACATAACTTTTATATTTATATATATACCAAAGTTGTTTCTCTGCTTTACTTGCTAAGTATTCAATTTTTTTAGTTGCAATAACGCTACAAATATCCGACCTCTACATATTTCAATATTTCTTTTTTATATATGCAATAGACTTTGATACTTTAATTACTATCTTTTTGTTACCTTATTTTTAGTAAATTATATATATTATTTAACTCTTAAAAATATAAATATAATATTATTTTATAAGTTCATGATGGCAGATTTTTTTCTCACAATATGAGCAGAACATTACAATTTGGGCATGCCCAGCCCGCCCATGCCCAGCCCGAAATAGTTAGGGCTTTTATCGGGCCGGGCCGAGCATCAGGCTGCAAAATGCAGCCCATACTTTTTTCGGGCAGGGCACCAGGCAGGGGGCTGCCCTGCCCATGCAAACCCCTATATACGAATACAGCGGAAGACTTAAAGTTATCTCTCGCCATTAGCTTAATTGATCTGAGAAAGAACTAGAATTCAATGTAGAAAACATGTCAATCAGAAAACACTGTAAGATAAATAACAGGTTCTTCTAGCTGGTGATTAGGTATAGTGATGACAACTTGTGTACTACTGTTACCAGTGGAAAACCTTCAAGAGTGAGTAGAAAAATTAGGTTATCACTTTAAGATTAAAAAACGTTCGCACGAATAATTCTCAAATTTGTTAATTTCCATCATTAGAAAATTAACCTTAATAAACTGAGTCAATAACCTACCTTGGATTGAGTCCAAATACCTACAGGTCACACTAAAAAATATTTATTAATTATTCTAATTAATATCTAAATAGGTTATATTATTGTTAGAAAGTGGGCTGATCCACCTTTGGTGGACTAGACCCAAACCTAATAGGATTGTGATAACATAGGGAATAGAGGAAACAATTTTTCTCCTTAGTTTTCAAAAGGGGAAAAATGTGGGAGTGGGAAGTTACAGGTATCCCACTCCCCCACCACATATACACACGCATAGAAGAAGCAGAAAAGAGAGCAATCAGTCTACTTGTGTGTAATTTTTTGCTATGAAGAATTGTGCTCTTCTCTTTTCTCCTCCTCTATTCTTCCATTCTGTTTGTTCATCGATGCTCTTCCTTCATTGGTGTCATTTACTGTGAAACATACTAGAGTCTATACAAGGTGCTCCAGTTACGTATGGGTATCTCAGTAGATAAGAAGACTATCTCAGGTATGCCCAAAAGCTAATAATGGTATCATGAGCAGGTTATGTGCTTCTATATGCTTCTCTGTAATTTTTTGTTTTTCAAGGTAGCATGTTGTTCTTACCTTTATTTATGTTTAATACATTATTTTTGTGTAAAGAAACTCAGAGCATGCATTTAAACCATAAACAGAATCCAAATCACCATAAACCATGACAAAGAAATTTTGTTTTGAAATTGGGTCATTAGAAAATAGTGCTTTTAGGCTTTGAAATTGGTCCCATTATGTAGAGCACAAAAAAATGAAGAAAATGACACTAAGAACGTCGAAATTGGATGGAGAAGTTATGGCCAGAAAATGAGTCAGGTTCGACGGACTCGACCAGTTTTCCAGTCGGGTCTGTGTGACCCAACTAGAGGTTAGGGATGATCAAAATGCACTTTGACACTTTGTAAGAAAAAACTGCTGCTGTACTGTGGACTGGGCTGGTGCAGCCCAGTGTAACAAAAAAAAATTTGGGCTGAACTGGGCTAAGCCCATTTCCAAAAAAAATGATTTTTTAAAATGATAAAAGTACGTGACATTGTATTCTTTACATGTGCTATATATATGTAAATTGACTTAAATATTCTAGGGTTCAATAAATTAATGTGGCAAAGGTTTTTTATAGAACCGATATTGAACAATGGCATCAAAGAGCATTATTGTTGAATTTAACAAGGGGAAAAACTCAACAGGGACAACTGGGATATTTGGCACCGAAAGGTTCAATATATTTTAGAAGAACAGGATACAATTGAGCCATTAACAATGGTTATGGTAGACCCTGAGGCTAGAAATACGGCCCAGCACAGGATAGACCAGGAAGTATACCTATCATGAAAAAGGAAGAATAGCATCGCAAGAATCACACTGCTGAGTGCAATAGGTGATGATTTAATGTGTGAGTTTGAGACACACAGAACAGCTTAAGCAATATAGATTGCCTTAAAGGATAAGTTTGGGGGAGTCTACACGACTAAGTTTAGAAGGTTGACAATCAAATTTGATAACTATAAGCTAAAACTAAATAATTCTAAGAGGCAACATCTATGAGAGGCAAGCAACAATACAAAAAGAAGGGAAGGGAAGGAGGTAAGAAAAAGCTAGACCTAAAGAAGGTCAAATGCTTTGTCTGCCACAATATGGAAAATTTCGCACGTGACTATTCTAAGGTAACAATAAATTATGTGAATTCACATGTCTCTTTTGTTTTTAGCACTGCTTTTCTGACAGAACCTATTTATTTTTCTTAGATTATTGACTCTGGCTCCATAGACCACATAAGTCGAGATCGATGATCTTTCATGGAATACCGTCAGTTGCCATTTCAAAGCAAGTGGAATTTTTGTTAGCAATAATGCAATGATTGAGGTTCGCGGCATTGGCACCTGCAAACTTGTTTTGCGTGGTGAAAAGACCTTGATACTGCATGATGTGCTTCATGCTCCTGACATATAACATAATTTAATTTTTGTAATTTGCTTATTAGACTTTGGGTTTAATGTAAACTTTTATGGTAAAGTTACAGATATTTATAGCAACTCAATATTTTATGGTTCACCTTTTCGATTTCAAAAGTTCTTTATTTTAGATCTTGTTAGTGATTTTAATGTTCATGATTGCTTTGCTATTACTTTGAATAATCCTGGTATGAATATCTGGCATACTAGATTAGGATATATTAAACAAAATAGAATGATTAAACTGGCTAAAGAAGGCTTGTTGGGGGTGATCCCTAATATGGATATGTCATTATGCGAAAGCTGTCTAGCTAGTAAGGCTACTAGGAAACCATTCAGTAAGGGAATACGAGCCTAAAACCCATTACAATTAATCTATTTTGATATTTGTGGTCCAATGAGTATGAGGGCGAGACACGGAGCTTGGTATTTCATTACCTTTATTGATAATTTTTCACAATAGTCATGTCTATTTGATTTCACATAAGTCTGAGGCATTAGAATGCTTTAGACGATACATAAATAAAGTAGAGAATCAAATGGACAATAGAATCAAGGCATTACGTGCTGATCAAGGTCATAAATACCTTTCATATTAATTCAATCAGCTCTGTGAAGAAAAAGGGATTATTAGGAAACTAATTATCTCTGGCATACCTCAATAGAATGGGGTTGCCGAAAGAAGAAATAGAACTCTTCTAGACATGGTTAGGTCTATGATGGCTCAGGAGAACATTCAAATTTCATATTGGGGTGATGCTTTATTGACAGCAACCTTCATACTTAACCGTGTGCCCTCAAAGTCAATCGCTTCCACACTCTACGAGTTATGGACTAAACGTCAGCCAGATCTAAGCATCCTTAGACCTTGGGGCTCAGCGGCATATATCCATGACAATTCTCATAGACATGGGAAACTGGGTCCTAGAGGGAAGAAATGTATTTTTATAAGGTACTCTGAACCCTCAAAAGGATATGTATTCATAAGTGAAATTGAAGATGGAACAATGACTAAAATAGAATCAAGAGATGTATTTATTGGGACGGAGTTTCCTAGTAAGGGAGATGTTGACCGCACTGTATCTCTTTATGAGACTCAGGAATAGGATAGTGCCGAATAAATTGACAGACCAGAATCCTCTAGGTATGCCAATCTGAGTGGGAGCTAAGAATGGTTAACACAAAGACCGAGATAAATGAGAAAAGATAAGCAAGTTGCTCCTACCAGAAAGAGTAACAAGGAAAGTGTTCCAAAGAAAAGCTTCCAACTAGAAGGAGAAGCACTCTTAGTTACTCCAGAAGGGGATGATGAACCCCGTACTGTTCATGAGGCCTTGGCAGGTCTTGTCAAGAAGGAATGGAAGAAAGCAATAAAAGAGGAAATAGACTCAATGATAAAAAATTAAGTTTAGGAATTGGTTGATCTGCCAAAAAGGCATAAAGCCATTGGGAACAAGTGGGTTCTCAAAATTAAGAGAAAGATGGATGGATCAATTGACAAATTTAAAGCTCGATTGGTTGCAAAAGGATATACACAACAGGAAGGTATAGATTATGAGGATACTGTTCCACCTGTTGTGCGCTTTATTTCAATAAGACTTATTCTATCAATAGTAAACAATTTAAACTTAAAGTTACATCAGATGGATGTAAAAACCACATTCCTGAATAGTGATATGGATGAAGAAATCTATATAGAACAACCAATAGGTTTTATTGAAAAAGGGTTTGAACACAAGAAGTATAAACTCAAAAGATCCATTTATGGATTAAAGCAGTCATCCAGACAGTGGTACTTGAGGTTTCACAAAGCGATAACCTCATATAACTTCTAGATAATAGAGGAAGACCACTGTGTCTACATTAAGCGGTTTGAGGGTAACTTTGTGATATTATCCTTATATGTAGATGACATATTCTTAGGCGAAAATAGTCTTGACTCGGTGATAGCTATTAAAGAATGGCTTTCATCAAATTTTGAAATGAAAGACATGGGTGAAGCAAAATATATACTTGGAGTCAAGCTTTGAAGGAATCATTCCAAGAGAATTCTCACTCTTTCACAACATAATTATATCAATAAAATACTTGAGCGATTCAATATGAGTGACTGCAATCCCATGGATATCCCTGTAGCCACTAGAGTGGCCTTGAGTTCTGACATGTGTCCCAAAACTAAATTAGATAAAAAGCAAATAGAAAGAGTTCCATATGCCAGTGTCGTGTGTAGCCTGATGTATGCAATCATGTGTACAAGATCAAATATTTGTTATGCTATAGGGCTAGTTAGCAGATTCCAGTCCAACCCCGGTGAGAAACACTGGAAAGCAGTGAAGAGGATCTTGAGATACTTAAAGGGCACAACTGACTACACGTTGTGTTATCAAGGAAGCAATCTGCGCCTAATTGGATATTACAATGCTGATATAGGCGGTGATGAAGAAGAACAAAGATCGACTTCATGATACACCTTCTTGCTTAACAACGAAGCCATATGTTGGAGTAGCAAGAAGCATACTTGCATTACTTTACACTCTATGGAAGCTGAGTTTGTGGCATGCACTATAGCAGTATAAGAGGCTGTTTGGCTGAAGAGATTTATCGAATACCTAAGATTTGGGAATGAGAGTACCAATCTAGTGTTGATACATTGATAATACTGCATCCATAGCCTATATTAAAGACCATAAGTATCATAGCAAGACCAAATACATTGATATAAAGTATAACTTTGTGAGGGATTATATAGCACAAAAAATTATAACTATACAATATATTTCAACCAAATGTATGGTTGCAGACCCCCTGACCAAGTCAATAGGCAAAGAAATATTCGAAAAACATGTAAAAGCCATTGGCATGCAAAAAATGTAAAGTTGCAGATTGTATGTAATACTTTTGTTTTTAATTAATGATATCATGTCATTTATTATTACTTAAATGTCTGGGTAAAAGTATACAATATCTAGTATGTCGTATAAGCTGAAAAGGGTAGCTCTCTCACACAAGCAATCGCGTTTGATGCTAGAGAAGCATTCAAAGATGAGATATGTGTTCACCAGTAAAACAACAGGAGTGCTGATATGGTATAGAAGAAACACAATGAATATCGCCTTGGCTTAAAAAGTGCAGTAAGTCGAGATGAAATCTATGAGTAAGGGTATGGATCAAACAATGGATACCCACATCCATGAAACCTGTTGCCAGATAACAAATTCTTCAAAATTGATGTCATATTATGTGAATAGAATTGAAGAGTTTGGGTTTAGATACTAGAGTGTCTAGACTTAAGTCTGTATAGTGTGATTGATAGAATTAAAATTATGTACACTCTTTAAGGATAAGAGAAACATTGTAACATGTGATTCATACCACATGTGCTAAAGAACTGCTAATAGAAAGCAAGCGAATCAATCCCTACTTCATTGTTGTGTGAGTTCTAGAAAGGTATAATCCTTTCATTAATGTCCTTTGACTTTGACAGTATTATAGAGGTATGTTTCGACGATTGCTACTTTAGTATATGTCCTATATTCAAATCATATATGAACCAAAGGTATTATGCTAGGAAAGTGTTAATTCATATCAAAATGATATATGGGCGAAAGAAAGATTGCCAGAATATACATATCCATGCTAGTGTCTGTGACTGGTCCCTTGTGATATTATTTTGTTAATTTCATAAGTATGGATACTATCCATAAGTGGAGGCTATCTAAGTTATATGCTAACTCAAGAGGGATTAGATTAGCCATAGGAAAAGTGTATATGAGTAAATCTAGGACATTCAAGGTACTATAACTTATTCTGATCGAGCTGCACTAAAGGGTTGCTTTGTGCTGGTCTTTGTAAAAGGGATTTCTAGTACAAACGCCCGAATGGAGATGTTATGCCTACGCAGCCACAGCAAAGTACCTAGTATGAAAGAAGGAAAAGAATGAGATTGGATCTATGACATCTAATCCACCAAGTGTGAGTGGGAGATATTAGAAAGTGGGCTGATCCATTAGACTTCTCCTTAGTTTTCAAAAGGAGAAAAATGTGGGAGTAGGAAATTACAGGTATCCCACTCCCCTACCACATATACACACGCATGGAAGAAGCAAAAAAGAGAGTGATCAGTCTACTTGTGTGTTTAGTTTTTTGCTCTATAGAATTGTGCTATTCTCTTTGCTCCTCCTCTATTCTCCTTCCATTCTGTTTGTTCATTAGTGCTCTTCTTTTGTTGGTGTCATTTGCTATGAAATATACCAAAGTTTATATAAGGTGCTCCGATTATGTATGGGTATCTTAGTGGATAAGAAGACCATCTCAGATACACCAGAAAACTAACAATTGTAATAATAAATATCTCATATGGTGGGCATATCATATGGAGTTATTGGAATATGATTGGAAGGGTTGGAGGAAATTGTTGAAATAAAACTGGTAGAAGCAAGCAAATTGCCTCGTG
The DNA here is from genome assembly GCA_037074615.1 of Leucaena leucocephala. Classification (NCBI taxonomy): domain Eukaryota; kingdom Viridiplantae; phylum Streptophyta; class Magnoliopsida; order Fabales; family Fabaceae; genus Leucaena; species Leucaena leucocephala. The sequence continues at coordinate 15,492,501 of CM073515.1, read as the reverse complement.
TTAATTTGGTTATGATATTTGTGCTATTTGATATTAAAAAAAATTGACGAGATATGGTGAGTTTACCGGGTTGCAATCTACAAGGGTATCAAAATTTTGTTATTTATTTGGGTTGTTTTGTTATTTTTGATATTAAGGACTTATTCTTTTATATTTTAAATTTTTAATCATAACAATAAGATTTATAATAATCATAAATAATTAATAAATTATAATTTGTTTTTATCACTTCTATTGCAAGGGAGAAATCTCTAGTTCATTTCTATATCATAGGCAAAATGAGACTAAATAATCACCATGATAACCGTATTTATTCTTCATTAAAAATCTCTTTAATTTTCGAAATTGAATTCAATGAATTTTCAAGACAAATCATTTAGTTTTCTACTGAAAAATTTTCGATATATCAAATTAAAAATTTATTATATAATTTTTTAACAAATTACGGAATAAATGATTTCATAAACTTTTTATTCTAATCATAATAAATAAGACCAATAATTTTTTTTTATAGCAGATTCGACTCATTTATCACATCGAATGACATAGAGGCCAAAAATTTTTAGCTTTCGTTTATCATTTGTCACAAGAACTGAGAGTACATGCATCGAAACACACACACACACGCACACATATTCACATTTATTAAGCACTTAAAGAAGATTTTAACCTTCAAAATCCTTCAAACAGCAGCAAAGTTTTACTTTTATATAACTTGTATAATAATTCTTGTGCCTTCCAATGAAATATCCACTAAAAACAATTACTCTAGCAACTCGAATAAAGAGCTATAGATTTGAATCCTTCCTTTACTAATATAGAACAGATATCCACATCAAATTTTAGAGAATCTGAAGCTTCATCACACAAAAAGCATGCCTTCGTTTCAGCAAATGCAACCTCAACAAAACGCCCAAATACTAGACTCGCTGTTTCAACGTTTATTAAACATTTTCATTCTCTTTAGCTTAGATTTCAGAGTGTTCAAAGTCACACTACTAGATTAGCAAATCTCTGTTTTATAAAATCATAACCCATTGCAGAGCAAAGCACATGCAGCCATAAAAATCGACGATTTAGGCTAGATTTCATGTTATTACGCTTAAATCTTTGCTTTTCCAGACCGAATCAACATTTTTCCTCTCTCAAGCTTCAATTTTGGAACAGCCCATAACCCCAAAATAGTAGAGTTAGAAGAGGATTTAGGAGACTCACTAAGTCAAAAACCACCCTTGCCTGAGACGATCGGCCTCTCCTTCGCCAGTGACGACCTCCGTTCTCTCTCTCCCTCTCACTTTCTCTTGCTCTTCTCTGTGCTCAATTGCAAAGGCATTTTTACCAAGAGACTACAAACAGTAAAAAAAATTACCCAAATCCAATATGGTAAAAAGTATTTACCAAAATACTATACTAGAAATTGTTCTTGCTAAGAACCACTTCAGTTTTATGAAGAAGTCTTTGTTTACTAAGAACAACTTTACTGTGACTCTAATCTCTCTTTCCTATCACATTATTTTATCATTTTTACATTTATATTTTTTAAGGAAAAAATGAAATGGTTCTTGCAAAGAATTATTTAAATTTTTTTCTCACCTTCCCTATCTCATACATAGTGTATCACACAACGGGTCTTTTTTCTTCTCCACCCTTCAACCCATACGTGTGCTATTTATGCGTTATCAAGTTTTTTCTTATAAGATACACTTTATAAATGTCTAAATATTTAATTTACTTTTTTATTTTTACCCTCAATTAATTATGTCATTTTTATCTATTTTTTCCACTCATTCTCTACCATCTACTTTTCAATTCATTCTCTCCCCCACTCACATTTGCTATAAATAAATGTGTTTTTGGAAAATAAATTACATATTTACATATTTCTTGATTCTAACTAATTTTAATTAATTATTTTAGCAATGTGATTCCGTTAATTGTATCTTCTAGAAAAATGGAGGGAGTAAAAGTGTAGATAACAAGAACATTTTTTGAAAAAAAAACAAGAAGAACAAATGTGAGATTAATTAATTACTCATTTGATCCTTCATATAATATTTATTTAAATAATTTAATTAGATTAAGAAAATTAATTTAGTTAATATGAAATATTTTTTTTAAAACATCTTAAATATCTTTCTTAATTCTCCCACTTCTCTCTTTTACTTAATTATTATTGATGTAGTACATATATGAATAATTTAAAAAAGAATTGATAAATATATATCTTATATTTATGACCATAATCAACTCTTAATTAGATTTTATGTTAGTACTTGATAATGAATAATCTTGTCCAGCCATATGGGACTAGAGGGTGGAGGAGAAAAAAAAAAACTCAGATAGTTGTGCCATACACTATGCATGAGATGGGGAAGGTGAGAGAAAAATTGAAATCGTTCTTTGCAATAACGATTCAACTTTTTCCTTAAAAAAATATAAATGTCTAAAGTGATGTGATAGGAGATAGATTAGAGTTAAAGTAAAGTTGTCCTTGGCAAAAATGATTTCTTCACAAAACCAAAGTTGTTCTTGGCAAGAACAATTTCTAGTATAGTATTTTGGTAAATACTTCCCACCATATAGTATTTTGGGTAAATTCTTTTTTACTGTTTGGAGTGGCTTGATAAAACTGCCCAATTGAAAACGATGGAGACGATGAATGGGAATGGAGAGGAAAGAGCACGTGTGGAAGAGAAACTAATATATCCCTCGACCATAAATTTTATTTCCAATCTCCTTTTCCTTTATTTTCTTTTTATATACTGAAACCTTTAGAAATTCATAGAAATAAATTCTTAATGTTATATAAGGATTGTTTTTCCTTCAATAGCTTCTCTAGCTCATAAAGTAATTTCCCTATAAATTTTACCTCAAAAATTAACCTCTAGATATTTTTCTTGAATTTTCTAAGAAAATAGAGTCTTCAAATCTGAAAAATAGCTTTTTAAGTCATTTAGGATAAACATCATAATATACCATTATTAAAGGGCTTTTGATCATAGATAACAGTATCAATATCACAAAGAATAATGAAGAAACTGCAATGGAATAGTACTTTTTGCACTCTCAATTTCAAATGGCCAGCAAAGTATATAAAATGACAATATATATGTTGTTCGAAATCTTACCTTCTTAAAGAATAAAGGGGCCGTTTTGGCAACATGTTGGGGTAAAGATATGCATTCAATCATGCAATGATGACATTGTTGTGCTAATCCTATCACAGTTTCAAGAAATACAACCTCCTTCTTTTGCTTTGCGAGCATCATAACAAGGCATTTCTTGAAATTCCTAACTTCACTCCACAGATCATCATCCACAGTTCTTGTAGATGATTCATGCTGTCAAGCAAAAATAATAAGGAGGAAAATAATAAGTGTGGATACGCCAAGAGACATAAATACTAACCTGAATGGGTAAAATGCAACAATGGCCAGGCACCACAGGCTTCCACTTTGGCAACATCAGATGTGTAATTTGCTATTGAAATTACAAGATGTAATGGACGGTCTAGATTCTCTAAACAAAACATGCATGCAACGTTCTTTCTCGGTTAAAATCCGCTTGGCTTGATTGTTGTTCTTTTGGACCATGATCTTATGATCAGTGTTGTCTCTCTTCCTTGGGCAGGGTGGTCAGCTGGCATTTTCAGCTGCACCTCCTACTGTGCAGCCATTTTGTGCCCCCTCCCAAATATTTTTTTCGTGTTTCCTTAGATCATTATATTCTACATAAAATAAGTGAAATTTTGACATCTTATGGGTCATAAAATGGTTCAGTTTTTAATTTTTTATGAATTTTTAAATATTTAATACTTTGAATCTAAAACTACAGCTCTCTTTCTCCTTTTAGAGTATTAAATCATTAAAAATCATAAATAAATTGAAAATTAAACTATTTTTTGTTCATAAAATGTCAAAATTTTGCTTATTTTGTGTAGAATATAATAATCCAAAGAAACGCATAAAAACCATTTGGGAGAGGGGACAAAATGGCGGCATAGCAAGTGGCACAGCTGAGAATGCATAGCTGATATCCAAATTCCTCTTCTTTACACTTACCAAGAACTTCTCAGCTGGTTCATGCTTCCCTTTAAACGTAGCTACAAAGCCTTTGCTGCCAATTGGTTTTCACTCATCCCATCCTTCTCATTTTGCATCATAGAAGAATCCTAATCAGAGAAAGGTAACAAAAAATAGGGGAATGAGATATTGAACTTAGAAAATAAGAAAATAAAAAACTAACATGACTAGGCTAGAGAACTCCATATATAGAAGGATTACCTTTAGATCTTTAATAATGGTACTTCTCAAGTCATTAACTCTATGGAACTCTTTTTCCTTCTTGGAAGAAATAGCAGCATCCTCAGCTTGACTCTTCCGTTTACCGCAGTATAAAGAATCTTGAATTTTAGGCGCCCTCATTCTACAAAAAGATAATGCTAACCCATTAGTAAGCTGAGTAGTTTTCTATAACGTAACGTCCAACTTATTTTCTTAGACGTGGGAACAACATTAGCCTGGGATCGAAAGGCTTGACTTTTTTTAAGGCCTACTAAAATTATAGGCCTTTAAATAGTGCTGAAAAATGAGTCACGCTTCAAAAGCAAGAATGCAAAGAACTATGGGATTTCAACACAAACAATGAAAGAGACTACTTTAATTTGTCTTTGAACCATTGCACCAATTTATTATAAGGTTTGGAGTCAACAAATAGAAACATCAACACGTGGTCTAGGATAAGAGAGACTACTGTTAAAGTTGAAAATTTTGTATATCCTATCAAAATGGAAGATTTTAATATGAAAAAATGGATCCTAGGGGAGAGGGCCATTTTTGAAAAATCCAGCAAATATAATGATCATAAGAACACCAGCAGGCCATCGGATTTATATAGAATACGTTGTATGAACAGATAATTCGAAACTGAACCATAAATTAAAATTAAAATTAAAGGGGTTAAAGGGCATTTTTTCCCCGGAATGGAAGTTTTATGAAAGTAATGTTGCCCCGGAAGTTTGAAAATGTATCATTTTCGCCCTGACCATTACCCAAAGTTAAGTTTGACCGTCAGCTGACAAAGATGCTGACATAGCATGCCATGTTATCTTTTATTTTTTTGTTGAAGTGTAAATTTACTTTAGAAGTTTTCACTCGGAAGCATTAGGTATTTAGAAATTTCTTTTTGGTTCAATATTACCCAACTGTTATCAAGGTTTAATTTGACTATTAGTTTGACTAAATATACTGAACTAACTAACCCACGTGCCATCTACTTTATTTTTTTATGTCAAATTTATAAATAAAGAAAAATTAAAAAAGTACATTCCTCCAATCCCTGTTGTTAACAGAGTATCATTCTCAGGAGACCATATTTTATTTTGAAAATAACATATTATTTTTTGAGAGGTTTCCAGAGTATGGTTTGCTTAGAGTAATACTTTGATAATGATGGAGTTTGGAGGGATGCATTTTTTTTTAATTTTTTTATTGTTTATAAATATGACTTGGGAAAAAATATAAAGAGGATGACATGTGTACTGACTAGCTTTTTTTTTGTTCAATATCCCCTTATCATTATCCAGGTTTAGTTTGACCAAATGCTAAGTTAGTCAGTATATATATCATCCACTTCATTTTTTTTCCAAGTCATATTTATAAACAAGAAAAAAAATTAAAGAAAATGTGTCCCTCAAAGCTCCATCGTTATCAAAGGATCACTCTTAGTAGACTATACTATCATAACCTCTCAAAAACTAACATGTTATTTCCAAAATAAATTATGGTCTCTCAAGAGTGATAATGCGTTAACGACAGTGCTTGGAGGAATATATTTTTTTAATTTTTCCTTATTTATAAATTTGACCTCGAAGAAAATGAAGTGGACTTGTCAGTTTAGTATATTTGGTCACACTAACAGTCAAATTGAACTTGGATAACGGTTGGAGTAATATTGAACCCAAAACAACTTTCTGGATACCCAACGTTCTCGAGTGAAAACTTCCAAGGCAAATTTGCACCTGAACAAAAAATAAAAAATGACGTGATATGCCACATGGCATGACACGTTATTATATTGGTCAACTGAATGTCAAACTTAATTTTGGGTAACGATCAAGGTGAAAATGCTACATTTTAAAACTCCTCGGGTGACATTAATTTCCCAAAAAAAAGTTTCAAAGTGACATTACCCCTCATAAAACTTTTAGGCCATATTAGCTCATCGCAGAATACTTTCGAGGGCAAAAATGCCCTTTAACCCAAATTAAAATGATGTCAAACTGTAAATATTCTATTTACCCCATTGGCCAAAAAAACATTGTATTATATTAACCCTAACATTAATTTACGATTCAAAACTACTAAACAATTATCTCAAAACTACTATGATATTACTCTAAAGTTACTTTGGACTTTTAGAACTAACCCAGAGAACCCAAAATCCTCTTATAAATTAATCCGTTTCCTTTATAAGTTAATTAATTCATTATAACAATAAATTACATGCCAATCTTTAATTTACAAAAAATTCCCAATTTTTAATTTATAAAACTAAATCCATATTACATATATCCATGTATTGAAGAGAAAAAGCTGGAGTGTGGCCTGTTTAAATAAATTAAATATAATCTTATATCTATATATGTATTACCAAGAGATTGGTGTGTGTGTGTGTAGTAGCATCAATTACATTATAATGCATCCACCCGTCTTCAATTTCAATTAAATAATATGAGTGTTTGCCGCAGAGAATGAACGGAAAATCAAAGTAGTTTTTCAAAACTACGGTATTAGGAACTTATAAAAGCGTAAACTAATCCCCTTATCTTATTATTGTTGTTGTTGTTTTGTTCCTATATTAATTATTGTTATTAAAAGTCCTATTGAAAGTAAAGCTAATTTCAAGATAACTAAAAGAATTTGAAATATTTCTGATTTAAATCACGTGCTTAAATAATTTTCTACTATTTTATTATTAAATATTATCTTATTAGTATTAAAAAATAGATGGCAAGGTGATAGTTTGCCATTTAGCAAAAATGGTATAAAATTTAAAAATAAAAAATGGAGATATTATATCTATAACATGTATGTAATTGTTTTAAAAGATTTAATTTGCAACATAGCTTCGAAGCTTTCTGCTAAAAAGCATTCGAGAGCAGTTATATTCACAAGTGTGGCAGACAAATTTTCATCAGTTTTGTTCAATGCCGACACTGTTCTGCCATGGGATTCCCTTAAGCCTTCTAACATTGTCTTGTAGAGCTTTTCTTTGCAGTCTCAGCTTGTTGAGATAAGGACTGCGATATCCCAATTGCTCCTCCTTGAGCGACAGATGCGTCCATTCTTTTTTCCCAATCCTTTTCTAAGTTGCTCTTCTTCCCACATCTGCTCCTCCTCCTCCTCCTCCTCCTCATCAATATCATCTATAGAATCCAATTTTGGTGCTTTTTCTTTCACTGGTTCCGCGGGTTTCAATACACAAATCAATTCAGATGAGCGTTTTGAATCCGAAGAAGGACCAGAACTACTGCGAGCCAAAGTTCGATTGTTCTTCTGGACCTCACGGAGTGCTTCCTTGGTGTAGGTTCCAGCTTGGGACTGAACATTAGAAGCAACAGAAGCCGCCGCCGCGACGAATGAGGAACGACCAGTATGGTCTTTCAGGGCAGTCATCTTATGCGAGGAGGAGGAAGATGGCTTGGCAAGACGAAAAGAGGACTCGTTGTCCGAACGCATTGGAGCTTCATTGTCTTCGTCGGCAATGCTGAGAATCTTAGCGCCTTGTGGCTTCTTAGGCTTGGCGCCAGAGATGGGCAACAGTTTTGACGGGGGGTTTCATGGGGTTGGTTGTTAAGACCGTATCGCCGCCGGTGGCCTCATTATCATCATGATCTCCGGCAGGTGGCGAAACTTCCTTGCTCTTTTTCTGTTCATGGGAGCTCCAGCAGCTCGAATTTGAAGAAGAGAAGCGGAAGATGGAGGAGGCGCGAATCGAGGGACTAGACACGGGTGCAGATCAAAAGCATAAACAAATCTTAATAATAAGATATATATATATATAAATATATATATATATATATAATTTAGGGAGAAAAATAAAAAAATTCCATTTGAATTTCAAAAGGATAAATTGGGCCTTTGAATATTCAAAAGGACAGATTGGGCAGGAGGCCCAATATGTCATTTACAAATTTGTGTGCAAAGACCAAATTACCCTTCACTTTTCCAATATTTTGACAATACGATTTACAAGTTTGCCAATGATATTTACAACTCTGACAATGATATTTTCAACTCCTATAATAGTATTTATAACTTTGACAATAGTATTTGCAATTTTGACAATGGTGTTTGTAACTTTGCCAATGGTATTTGTAACTTCCATAGTGGTATTTGCAATTTCAACAATGATATTTATAACTCCCACAATAGAGAAGAAGCAACTTTGACAATACAATTTACAACTTTACCAATGGTATTTAGAACTCTGACAATGGTATTTGCACCTGGGAGAAATCCAATTTTGGCAATTGGGAGAAACACTGTAGCTAACACTGTAGCTTTGACTAAGTGGAGTTGCAAATCCCATTATAAGAAGTTGTAAATCTTGTAGGTGAAGTTACAAACCCATTTGGTGAAGTTGCAAATCCCTTAGAAAAAATTACAAATCCCATTGGGAGAGTTGTAAATAATATTAGCCAAATTGAACACTAAAATACTATTGTAAATCTGACAATGATATTTGCAACTCCTATAATAGTATTTATAACTTTGACAATAGTATTTGCAATTTTAACAATGGTATTTGTAACTTTGACAATAGTATTTGTAGCTTTGACAATAGTATTTGCAACTTTGTCAATTGTATTCGTAACTCCCATAGTGGTATTTACAATTTCAACAATGATATTTGCAAGTCCCGCAATGGTATTTGTAACTCCCACAATAGAGAAGAAGCAACTTTGTCAATGGGATTAACAACTTTGCCAATGTTATTTGTAACTCCCACAATAGTATTTACATCTTTGCCAATAGTATTAGCAAGTTTATCAATTGTATTTATAACTCTTTGCCACTTCCACAATGGGATTTTCAACTTTACCAATGGTATTTGCAACTCCACCAATGATATTTACAACTCTCACAACAGAAAAGAAGCAATGTTATTTGTAATAACTTAAACTATTGACCGACTGATGTTCTAACTTAGTTAATCACTTTTCAATGTTCAATTTTTGTAAAGTTCTCTTAAAGAATGAGATTTATAACAATATTTTAGTGTTCAATTTGGCTAATATTATTTGCAACTCTCCCAATGGAATTTGTAACTTTATCAATGGGATTTGCAACTTTTCCTAGGGGATTTGTAACTTCACCAAATGGGTTTGTAACTTCACCTACAAGATTTACAACTTCTTATAATGGGATTTGCAACTCCACTTAGTCGAAGCTACAGTGTCAGCTACAGTGTTTCTCCCCAATTGCCAAAATTGGATTTCTCCCAGTTGTAAATACTATTGTCAGAGTTGTAAATACCATTGATAAAGTTGTAAATCGTATTGTCGATGTTGCTTCTTCTCTATTGTGGGAGTTATAAATATCATTGTTGAAATTGCAAATACCACTATGGAAGTTACAAATACCATTGGCAAAGTTACAAACACCATTGTCAAAATTGTAAATACTATTGTCAAAGTTATAAATACTATTATAGGAGTTACAAATATCATCGTCATAATTGTAAATATCATTGGCAAACTTGTAAATCGTATTGTCAAAATATTGGGAAAGTGAAGGGTAATTTGGTCTTTGCACACAAATTTGCAAATGCTTTTAAATATTCAGAGGCCCAATTTATCCTTTTGAAATTCAAATGGGCTTTTGTTGTATTTCTCCCTAAAGTTTTTATATATTATTATTATTAATTATATATATCTGATTATTAAATAAGATATATTATAGATATCTGGTACTTTTAAAAAATATCGATGTTTATATCTATATTTATATATAATTTTTTAATATTTTAACTATATCTATACATATTTTTTAACTATATATAGATTTAGATTAGAATTTATATTAATTATTTTAAAAAAACAAAACATAAAAATGTATTAATTATTTTATATTAGTTATTAATAATAATTATTTAAATATTATTATTAAAGAAGATATATCATATTATCTTATATTTTTTTTAATAAGTCATCTATATTAAAGAAGATGTCGATAGATAATTTTCAATAATTTGTTACATCATCTATATGATTCAGGATGATCAAACAAGTCATGCTAACAGTAAATCTATTTGGATAAATAAACTTCTAATTTACTATAACTAACAATAAATTTAATTTTCATAATATATGACTGATTTATAACCTCAATATGACATCCATTTTCAGAGATCAATTGGACTTACATGAAGGCCTGAGTAGAATTTCATCCAATTTTAGTTCACACTTTTATTCCAATAATCTCCCCATCAAGTGAGTCATATCAAAATATTTTTATTTTTCATGTATTCCACTAAGAAGTCTAGATGCTTCGTATCTTATATACAATCATAGATCTAATATAGATCTATAGGTCATAATTTTTATTATCAATCATCCCATAAAGAAAATATGTATTAGTTATTTAGAAACTGAAGAACTATCATATATTATTACATCACTATATAATTTTAATATTAATTAATAACATACTTCAACATATTCAAAGTATTATAATTATTTATAATATTTATAGAGTACAGTGGACTAAGATCCAACATATCATCAATATTATAATATAAAATAATAAATAATTATGAGTAAATCAATAGTCAATAACTCACAGAATATATACTATTTTTAATATTTTTTTGCATCAATCATCAATTTAATCAACAAATAAAGAGAGTAAAAATTACCTTCAACCAATGGTAATTCATTCAAGATCCTTGCATGAGTAATGTTACACCAATATTAACTATATCCAATAGAATTCAAAATATTCCGCTAACCAAAAATAATTTACATAACTTAAATATTAAGATTAGCAGGTAATAACTCTTAATATTAGAATCTATAAAATAATAAATTCTCATTCAAATGTAACATAAATATATAATTTTTCTTTTTCTCTCAAATGTCATAAGAAAACCAAATTTAATTCTAATATAAATGCCCAATAATTCATTTTTTTTAAAATGAAGGTTGAAAATATTTCTATTGAGATTAGAATAAATACTAATAACAAATATAAGTATATAATTGTATTTAAATCAATCCAATATTTATCAAACTCATCAAACCTAAATATAGAAGATCCTTTAAAGTGAACTTTTGAGATAATATATACAACTTATTTTCAACATTCAAAATATATCATATGGACTAATGCTTACATATTATATGAGTTCTGAATTTTTCTTTCTTAACAAAATATAAACCAAACAAAATAAATACAAACCCAATAAAATGAAGGAAACATGTAAATGGCATAAATTATGTGTATGCCAATTATAATGCTGTAAACATAATAATAATAAACAGTATAAAAGATAAAATAAAAATAAATAGCAAGATAAAAGATAAACAACAACAACAACAATCCTTATCCCATTAAATGGGGTCGGCTACATGGATCATACGACGCCATTGTGCTCTATCAAAAACTAAATCCTTGGATAGGTTATTAACCAGGAGATCCCGCTCAATGACCTCTTTGAGCGTTCTCTTTGACCTTCCTCTAGTCCTTTTAACCGGTGTCCATACTGTTTGATCCACCCTCTTCACTGGCGCATCCCTTGGCCTTCTTTGTACATGTCCAAACCACCTAAGACGGTTCTCTACCATTTTCTCTTCAATAGGTGCCACTCCAACTCTTCTCCGTATATGTTCATTATGAATCTTATCTTTTCTTGTATGCCCACACATCCATCTCAACATTCTCATCTCAGCTACCCCAACTTTATGCTCGTGCTGTCCTTTTAAAGCCCAGCATTCACTTCCATAAAGCATTACTGGTCTTATAGCAGTGCGATAAAACTTTCCTTTTACTTTATCTGGTACTTTTCGATCACATATAACCCCAGTAGCCTTTCTCCATTTAAACCACCAGGCCTGAATTCTATGATGAACATCTTCCAAAATTTTACTGTCCTTCTATATAATTGATCCCAAATATTTGAACTTATCTATTTGTGGAATAACTTGATCTCCCAATTTGACCTCCAAGTTACTTCTAACTTGCCTCTTATCAAAATTACAATGCATATATTCAGTCTTACTTCTACTCAGACGGAAACCCTTCGACTCTAAAGTACTTCTCCATAACTCAAGTTTAAAATTAATTTCTTCTCTTGATTCCGCCACCAGAACTATATCGTCCGCAAAAAGCATGCACTTAGGGATTTCCTCTTGAATAGGCTTAGTTAGAACATCCACTACTAGATTAAATAAATAAGGACTCAAGGATGATCCCTGATGTAGACCAATCCTTATGGGAAAATCCTTTGTTTCGCCCCCAGACGTTCTTACAGTAGTTGTTACCCCCTCATACATATCTTTTATTGTCTTGATATATGCCATGCGTACACCTTTCTTTTCCAAAGCTTTCCAAAACACCTCCCTTGGCACTCGATCATATGCTTTTTCTAAATCAATGAAGACCATATGCAAGTCTCTTCTTTTAGTCCGGTACCTTTCCATTAACCCCCTTAATAAATAAATCGCCTCTATTGTAGATCTACCCGGCATGAAACCACACTAATTCTCAGTAATATCAGTCTCTAATCTCAATTTGTGTTCAATTACCTTTTCCCACAACTTCATAGTATGACTCATAAGCTTTATCCCTCTGTAGTTTGCACAATTTTGGATATCCCCTTTGTTTTTGTAAATAGGAACTAAAGTACTTTTCCTCTAGTCATCCGGTATTTTCTTAGAGCTTAAGATCACATTAAAAAGTTTAGCAAGCCACACCACCCCCGCTTCACCTAAACACTTCCAAACTTCAATAAGAATACTATCAGGTCCAACAGCTTTACTATTTTCCATTTTCTTAAGCGCTTCTTTAACCTCGCCAATACAGATCCTACGGTAAAAAGCTAAATTTGGTTTAACTTCTCCTGTTAAATCCTCTAGCTCAAAACTTGACCCTCCTCCCTCATCATTAAATAATTTGTAAAAGTAGGTCTCCCACCGTTCTTTAATATCACTATCTGCAACCAAAACATTGCCCTCTTCATCCTTAATACATCGTACTTGATCAAAATCCCTCGATTTCCTTTCCCTGTCTCTTGCAATCTTATAAATCTTTCGTTCTCCCGACTTTGTTTCTAACTCCTTATAAAATTCCTCAAAAGCCTTAAAACGAGCTGCACTCACCGCATTTTTAGTTTCCTTCTTAGGTAAATGATACTTTTCCCAATTTTCGATATTATTATAAGTGTATAGCTTTGAAACAGTCTCTCTTGTACTTAACTTTCTGTTGTACATCCTTGTTCCACCACCAAGTCTCCTTATCTCGTCGACCAAAACCTTTAGATTCTCCCAAAATTACTTTAGCAACCGCTTAGACCTTTTCAGCCATTTCCTTCCACATGATATCAGCATTTTCTTGCACCTCCCAAATCCTCTCATTTAACATAGTTTTTTTAAAAGTTTCCCTCTTCTCCCCCTTTAGCTGCCACCACTTGACTCTTGTATTTAAAACATGTCGCCGCTTTTCATTCCTACACTTAATACGCACGTCAAGGACCATTAACCTATGCTGAGTTGTCACTCCGTCCCCTGGAATCACTTTACAGTTTGTACAAAGTCTTCTGTCTTGACTCCTTACCAAAAAGAAATCAATCTGTGATCTGTGGACCCCACTCTTGTATGTGATCAAGTGCTCCTCCCGCTTCTTAAAGCACGTGTTGACAATCTTAAGGTTATAAGCTAAGGAAAACTCAAGGATAGATTGCCCTTCAATATTAATTTTCCCAAAACCAAAACCACCATGAGCCACTGCATATTGCCCTGCTTCCTTACTAACATGACCATTAAGATCCCCACCAATAAAAAATCTTTTCAGTAAGTGGTATGCTCTGAATCAGCCCCTCCAAATCTTCCCAAAACTTTTCTTTAAGATGTGCTTCTGTTCCCACTTGAGGTGCATAAGCACTAATAACGTTGATTGTATCCCTACCAACAATTATTCTTAAAGATATAATTTTGTCATCAATCCTTTTAACATCCACCACATTCGTCTTCCACTCTTTATCCACAATGATACCAACACCATTCCTCGTACTTGTTTTACATGTATACCAAAATTTGAACTCATTGATCTCCCGAGATTTTTCTCCAACCCATTTAGTTTCCTGAAGGCACAAGATGTTAATCTTTCGCTTTACCATTTCACCCACCACCTCCCACGCTTTTCCGGTCATAGTTCCAATATTCCAAGTGCCAAATCTAATCTTTCTCTCCTGAACTAGCTTCTTTAGCCGCCTCTGTCTGTAAGAGAGCGGTAGCCCTTGCTCATTTAACACTACATCCGGGTGACGATGTAGTGGCCCTTGCTCACTTCTCACTGTACTCGAGCCATACAGCGCATTACTTACGGGCAATGACCTAGTATTAACGCAATTTCTTCGTATGTCCATGTTCATAAGATTTGACAAGTTTTACGTTGGCTGTCGGGACCTAACACAACCCTCCTCCTTTACCCGGGCTTGGGACCAGCTACATGCGTAGGCGGAGTTAAGATAAAAGATAAACATAAAAGATAAATATAAATAACATAAATAAATAGAAAAATAATAATCAACATATTGAATATAGTAAATATATAAAAAAGTTAAAGTTACCCATGATAATTGGGTAAAATAAATATTTATATAAATAGAACATTATCATATACCATAAGATTATACGCATCTATAAGAAATTCAAATTAAATTCATATGATACAATCATAATTTCATCACTTAATATTTATCACAATATTTTAATATATAACATATAATACATTGTTAATTAACATAATCTTATATAATCTATTAATAATTTTTTAATTAATAATAATATAAAATTGAAATTTTATTTTTTCAACTGGAATGTGATTTCTAACAGTTGCTAGAAAATTACAAACATGAATTTGTTTTAATTAAATTAAAATTTGGTTCACAATTGACACCTCTAACTACTAGAAATCATGACACCATCTTAAAAATTTTATTTCTACCAACAAAGATCTCACAAAATTTCTAGCAGTTGCCTTAACTGTTTACAAATATTTTTTGAATTTTAATTCCCGCCTAAATATTTTCTAACTGTTGTAATCTGTTACTAACATCATCCTATTAGTTTTCTAGCATTTACTTAAATCGCGCCTGAGTTTTTAACGATTTATCCAATCGCTAGAAATTGTTATTCTAACGATTACTCCTAGAAATCCCCATAAAATAACTCCTATAAAATACCTATTTTTTTTGTAGTGATAGGAAATCTCAATCTAGATTCATGCCAACAAAATCGAGAAAAGAGAAGAATAAGAAGAAAAGTGAAATTAGAAGGTAACATTGGATAATTTACAAGGAAAGAACGAATTGGAAGACAAAATCAAACCTAGAAATAGAGACAATCTGGCTGGTAAGCTTCATCCTTGGCCTTGATCTTAGGAGGTTCTAATTGCCAACAGGGACCACCTTTTGCTCTGACAGAAAACTAAAACTAACAAATACCTTCCACCATAGACAGACATGCTCAACTCATACTCAAATGTTCCAATTTTGTTGATGAATGTTGAGGGATGAAATATAGGTGTTTGCCAAAACCCAAGATGGAGAAGAGAATGGGTGTTGTTGGAAATGGAGGGGGCTCGCTCCCACTTAAATAAGGCAGCCACTTTCTAGTATAAATGAAACGTTGAGACCAAAAGACAGGAGGCTAAAGGACAGGTTCAAAGAATTTCACTTATCACATTTAATGCATAGGGGAGTGAAGAAGTAATCCAATTAACAAAAGACAGGTTGAAAGAATTTCATTTATCACCACTACTTCATAGGGGAGTGGTGAATCAATTCAATGAACCAACTATAAAGACAAGGTTGCCACATAATCACCATTTATAAACTGCCACTGTTACATTTATCAAAATATCAACCATTTCTTTATTTAAAATTTAATTTAAGAAAGTTAATTATCTGAACTATCTTTCTATCTCCATAGTTTTGAGTTTTTATTTGATTTCGATCTATCCTCCCCTTATTATTAGTACATTTATTAATGTTGAATAAATACAATGAATACACAAGACACAAGAACCACCACTGGAAAAAAGCTTTTTACATCAGTTAAAAGTGGTATTTAACAGCGATTTTAATTATAAGCCGCTTGAATACTATCGCTATTATGAGTTGAAGGATTTCATGACGTAGAAAGTGACTTTTGACAGTGATTATACTATTAACTGCCGTGAAAAGTCACTAGGCCAACCACCCGTAGTCAACCAATATGGCCTCTCTCATTAAAGTATCAGACCAGATCTTGAGAGGAAGTCGAAGATCTAGTGAAGAAGTTGAAGATCTAGAAGCTTCTGCCATTGAAGCTCTTTTCGCTAAGGTCTGTACGCCATTACACACCGTTAACCACCACGGCAACCCTCATCAAGAGTATCAAAAAAGATCTAGAGAAAAAGTCGAAGATATAGTAGAGAAGTTTAAGATCTAGAAGCTTTTTCTAACAAGATGTGAAGAGATTTCAAAGAGTGCAGGTTTGAAGAAGTAAAGAGAAAGATGTCCAAGAGAAAGGAAAACTTACAAATGGTGATGGTGAGCATGACAACAATGGAGTGGGTGGTGGTGACACTAAACATTGGAGGAAATTACTGATCCTTGGTTGTCATTGAGGTATAAAGTGGGGTAGGGTTGATCAACCATGAAATTGTGAAACTATTAGTCGTGATAAAGTTATAAAATTTTGAAAACTTTTAATAGCGGTCGTAAAAAAATTACTTTTAACAGTGCTTATTTTAAATAGCCTTAATTAAAAGAACTTTTTTCGGTATTTTTTTATAAAACTACGGTTAAAAGTAAACTTTCAGCAATTTAATTAAAAAAAAAGGGCACCTCTTTTTTTTCATGGAGCTTTTTAATTTAATCGCTGTAAAGTAGTGTCGTGAAAGCCATATTTTCTAAACCAAAATTCAATTAAAAAAGAATAAATATAATGAACCAAATGAAAAAAAACAAAAGAGTAGCCACATAAGCCCCACACACTAATCGCCACATCAACAGCGACAATCTTAGGTAGCCCTGAAAGCTAGCACCTCCACGGGATTTATAAGAGTATATTGATGATTATATATTGATGTTGGTACAAAAAGGAGAGAAACGATTTATTCATTCCATAAACACTATCATTTTATTCTAAAAAATTATGGGTGTCTAAAGTTTCCAGTCTCCGGTTGTCCCGACCTAGTCCTGGGTGTTTCAAAATAGGTTCGTCCCGTCCCATAAAGAATTGGGATGGGAATATATCGGGTTAGGATAGGACGGGTTTCGGTTTGACTATCGGGACTATTATCCTATCTCAAACATTTTTTTGTAAAAAAATAGAAAATATCTTTGTTTTATTTATTTTTTTGTAAAAAATAGCAAAGAGAAAATGGTATTGATTATATCATATTATTTGTTTTATTTATTAGATGATTTTATTTTTCTCTTCCTCACTTGTCTTTGTTTCTTTGCAGATGAAGTAGTAACTTCAGTTGGTAAAGTGGAAGAATTGAAGAAGTAATGGTATTTGTAGTGTTGATTAATGGTATTTGTTGTTTTAAGTTGATAATCATATTAGGGAGGATTTAATTTCTTCTGTTTTCTTTGAAGTTAATTATAAACTTCAGCGTGCTTAATTATAATTTGGTCAAAAGTTATATGCTTAATTATAAACTTAAGCTGATTATGACAGAAGTAAAATTTTATTATGTGCTGTTTTCTGTTTTAATCTGTTTTAATTTCTTCTGTTGTTTTTTGCATTTTGATTATATGTTATTAATAGGCAAATTGTTCATAAAATATCTAGTAGTCTAATTGTTTTTTTAAAAAGGAGGATTTGGGAATTCCCATACCGTCTTAGTCCTGTTCAGGACAGGATATTCTTGAGACGGGATGGGACACGGGGCGTAAAATACATCTCATGTACTATATCAAGATAGGACATAGGACAAAATTGTCTCGATGTCAACCCGTCCCGTGAATGCCCCTATAACAAATGATAATCCCTATTCCCTAGTTCCTTAGATAAGTGTTCATCCCAGTCAATCGACATGAGCGAGGTGGAAATGGATGGTGACAACCCTGTTCTTCCTCAAGATATCATCACCAACATTCGCATACGCCTCCTGGTAAAATCCCTAGTCCGATTTCAATGTGTCTGTAAACATGGGAAAAATCTCTTCAAGAACCCATCTTTCATTGTTGAACACCTCCGCCACTCCTCTCATCAAAACCTTTCTCTTCTATTTGATGATTTTCTCAAATATGATTCCTTTCATATATGTTTGCTTGATCATAAGTTGCCAGTCGTTGAGGTTCTAAATGATCCTTTGATTAGTTATATGTAGTGGTGTGTTTACACCGTCCGTTCCTATCATGGCTTGCTCTATTTTTCTAATGCTACTTTTCCCATAACTCTTTCCCTTTTAGTGTGGAATCTAGCGACAAGAGAAGTGAGACAGGTTCTTAGAGCGTTTGATCATTTTGAGTATGAGCATTTTTGTGTAGGATTTGCGTTCAGTCCTACCATTAATTATTACAAGTTGGTGAAAATTCGTGTTTTTACACTTGATTATATGGTTAATCAAGTGGAAGTGTATTTATTAAGCACTGGGTCATTGAGGGAAGTAGAATTTGGAAACTTAGATGGTGTAGCTATTTATTATGACGGTTTCACTACTAATGGAGCTATCTCTTGGTTTGGGCTAAAGCAAGGTGTAGAGGAGGATGAAGAGGATATTACTTTGATAGTCTTATTTGGAATAGCAATGGAAGTGTTTTCATTAATACTAATGCCTCCTTCATCCTTTTCAATTAGAAGTACATCATTCCCCAAATATCTTATTGCATATGAGAACAAACTTGTTGTGCTTTGTGGCACTTTGGATGGGGATTCTAGATCATGTTTGATTCATTTGTGGGTGATAGAGGAGGGGATTGGCGCAAATACAGAGAGAGTGTTGGAGTAAGAAATATACTAGCATCCCTTATCCAGACTTGTTAATTTCAATGACTATATGGAGGAATGAAATTGTTTGTCGTGTTAACAGACCTATTGATCAAGCTAAAGATGAAGTAGATAATGATGAATGAAAACTTGTTATGTTCGATCTCTCAGCTAATCAAGTTAGGACGTTTGATATCCGCAAATATGCCCTTGGTTATGGTATTTTCAATTCTGCCAAAAGCCTTGTTCCAATCATTAGCATCCATACTGAATAGCTTCAGCCCTAAATCTTCCTTATTATATTTCATATTTACTTTGTTTGGGCACTTTTGATGGAAATAAATCTGTAACCTATAAGAGTTTAGTTTGTTCCATAAATATATATCAAGTATGATGAATGATAAATGCATATATGCAATAATAGATTATTGTAGCTTTATTTGACCTATCTATAATATCATGCTATTATAATTCAGTTTCTGACGTATTGATTATTTGGGGCTTTATTGTCTGGCTAGCATATCTATTGTTTGGTATAATACGTGAGAAGAAAAGTAAGTGAAGCAAATTTGAGTGTTAATTGCTTGATCCATAGAGACTTAGACTCTTTGTTTAATTAGTTATGCGCTCTTCTAGTACTTTAAAATTTTGATTGGATTAAGATCTTTCTATTTCATTTCTCCATTCATTTTGAAGCAAATAAGATATATCATCTCAAAAACTAAATCTTTAATGCTAACCATATTAAGATTTACAAATTTTCTCAAAAATGAAAAAAAAATAGGAAAGAATTGAAATCCTGTACCGCTGGGCGGGAAGTTTAAGAATCTTTCCAGCACCAACTAAATACCCCTCTCCTATTGCATAATATTTCTCTGGTTTTTAATATAAAATATAGTTTATAAGTCTTATATTAAAGATAAGAAGAATAAGAAAATTATAAAAGGCTTTTTCTATTGCCAAACATCATAGGAAGGAATTATTTAAGAAGGCATATGGTACAATGTTTTGTGATAATAGCCAATTGGCTTATAAACATTTGATCTTTGTCATTAGATATATTAAAGACTAACACATTACTTACCACTGGTGTTACAGATAGAGATGTTTTAAATGAAAAAAAAATTGGGTGAGTTGGGTATTAGTGGCTCATCAGAGCTACGATATGCTTCTATGTTCAAATAACACTTACAGATTGTCTACCAATAAAGTCCTTATATTGAATAAAACTAAATTAACCTTTATTAGCCATTATCCATTTTTTTATTTCATAAACCTTATCAAATCCCCATGTTATGTGCAGCTATTTTTTTGGGTGGGCTATTATGCATTTATTTTCATTGGATCAATTCATTTAAGGTGTATTTGGCATAAGGGATTTAGAAAGAAAATTTTTATGAGTTGAATTTTAAAAAATTAAAGAAATGGGGTGAAGACTTATTAATTATTTTTTTCCCTTTTATTTTACTTCTTTTTATTAAAATTTTATAACCACACTTTTTCAATTTTTTCAAATTTAACTTAAATTTTTTTTCTCTCCCCTCTCTTTTCTTCCAAATCTCTCGAGCCAAACAACCCTGAGACATTTGATGGAAATTATGGGTGGTACTTAGCACTAGCAACTACATTTAGCACTAGCACTAGCTTTTAGAGAGTGGCATTTTGGTCTTTTAATTTTAGCACTAACTTGTCAAAAAGGGGTTACTTTTACATTTAGCACTAGCAACTATACAGTGGCATTTTGGTCTTTTAATTTTCTTTTCGAGTAGGCATTTTAATCTTTTAACTATATTAAAAAATTTATAATCAAGCATTTTGGCCTGATTAAAAATTTGTTAAAAGTATGGACATAAATTTAAATTTTGGTATAATTATTTATAAATTTAACCTCGAAAAGCATGAAGTGGATGGCACGTGAGTTAGTTAGTTCAGTATATTTGGTCAAACTAACAGTCAAATTAAATCTAGATAAAGGTTAGGGTTTAATTGAAACTCTTTCTGTTACTATTTATATGCATGAATAGTGATAAGAATTTCATGATTATGATACTTTCAATGGATTTAAAATGAAAAATTGTGTGGAATTAAGTAGAAAAACAAGTATTGGAAGAATTTGAATCAAAATGAAAATTTTTGGAAATAAAGATGGCATATTTCAGTTCTGTCTAGAATTTGTGCAGTAGCTGGAATTTAATAATTCTAAGTTCATAGATGGATTTAGAAGGTAAAATTGTATAGGGTAAAGTCAAGGCGCAAATTAATTCAAATGACAAGACAATTAACCATAAATTAAGAGAGTTAGGGGTCAATTGATTATGTTAAGTTCAATGTCCTTATATGCTAGTTAAATTGGATCATGATGAATGGATGAATATGTGATGTTTAGGATTTGTTTTGTAGACTCAAGAAGGTAGCCACTTAGCAAGGAAAGAGGTCAAAGAAGAGAGTAAAAGAAAGTAAATCAATAATATAGCGAAATATCCTAAATTTGTATGTGTTGGATGTTATGCTTAGTTGTGTTATGGTTTTGTTGAATTGTGTTGCATATGTGTATATGATTGAATTTATGTTTCTATGATTACTTTGGCCAATTGTATTTCATATGTTACATGGAAGCATGCACATTACATAATGTTGGAACAATCACAAGAAAGCACAAGCATTTACATTAAAGCATATATTGTTTAGTTCCATTTACTACTGAGATTTCCCAGAAATCTCACCCCCTCCATATCACAACCATCCCAACAGGCTGTACATGTTAAGAATAAGAGGATGATGCATGGAGAAGAGTTAAGAATTAGTTGCATGATTTATATGTATATGAACGTAAAGTTAGTTGTTAAAACTTGTCACTGTGAACAATAACTCGTGAAAAGGCAGTGACATTTGAGTTATAATTAAAAATAGCAAATGATCAAATAAATGTATGACACTTTAGCAATACTTAGGTAACATTTCAAGCTTCATTTTAACACCAAGAATGATTTATTGTGATATTTGTACAAAGAGAACTAATCTTTCAAAGTCAGAGATCAGAAACTATTTTTCAAAAATTTTGACCAAACAAATAGTGATCTTTGATTATTGAAGTGTGTTGTTTGGCTTAGCATCTAGTCTGAGACTTATTTTTCCATTAACTTTCACTATGTTAGCTTTGGGTATCCTTCTGAACCAATTCATTTCAATTTTTTTAGAATTAATTATGATATTTTATAGTTCATTGCCAAATCTGAAAATACCAAATGAACAGTACTGTGAAGTTTGAAAATTACAGAGTTTGTAATTGAACTTTAATGGATATTTAAGTGGTTCTAAATATTACTAAATGGTCCCTAAGACTTACAAAAGTAAGGTGTTATATTTTTGGTATGAGAACAAAGTTTTTGGCATCAGGTAAGATAGTTCCCAGACCCTAATCCTAAGTAGTTAACATTATGTTAAGGTTAGGGTACTTAGTGGGAAAGTCTGTATCACTTAAATTTGAATCTTAAGTGAACCAAGAAAATCCCCACCCTAGATAATTGGTACACTGTTAAAAGTATGATTCATAAAAGGAATCTTAAGAAGAGAATTTTTAGGGAAATTTATGTTCAAGTTATGACTAAGATTTACAGAGGATGTTAGCCACAACAAGCTAGTGTGATGGACACGACAACAGTAGATTGGTCTTAGTCAGCTAATACCTCAAGGGTCTCGTGTTTCTTTTAACACGATATAGCTTGACTAAGTGGAACAGTGAGTGAGAAGTAGTTTCCTCTACTGATAGAGACAGAAGTTGACCAGTCTAAGGTTAAGGGTGTCAAGCTACAAGAGTTAGCTCTGGGTATCACTCGGGGAACGAAATAGAATCATTCTGTGAACTTGAATTCCTTAGAAATAGATATTAGATGCTACAATAACAATGAGAGCAAAGGCATCAACCTCGCTGAAGATCATAAGCTAGTGGTTTAGCATGGAGTGCAAGCAAGCTAGATGGTACGATGTATAGGGATACAGAAGATTAGTTTAGGAAGACACTCAAAAGTGGAACCTTTGTGTGAGAACCAGAAGTAGATCTATGTTGTGAAAGATTTTGTTAGGATAGTCTTCCTTAAACAGAAGGTTTAGAAGTATGAAATTGAGGTTGTCTAGAAATGTGATGGTTAATAGACGAAGAGCTAATATTCTTGAAGTAGAGGAACCCCATCGCGAAGGAGCTAGTGACCTAAGATACCTAATGTAGGGCACTCCAAATGGCAAGATTAATAGCACAGATAATGGATGGGATCCTGATAACTTATGTTTGTCAGGGACAAGAAAGAGGTACCACTATCACGACAGTCATAATAGTAGTTGTTGCTACAATGATTGGAAAAAGGAGTCGTCAAGGAGCCACAATCTAGATAAGAACAAACTAGGACTAGCATATAGTCAAGATTTGCTAAGGAATTAGATAGTATCTAACTATGTGATGTATAATTTCGTAAGCAGAATCTATTTGTATTCAAAGGTGCATTAAATGTTCAAGCAACGAAGAATGGGATAAACCGCTTGGAAGTGATCTCCAAAGCGATGAAGTATCCTACAAAGTGAAAAGTACAGTTAGCTAATTACCAGCCAGAGAAAGATGTAAAGAAATAATAGAAATGTACAGAAGTTACTCTATGAAGACAAAAAAGGAACTACTCCTCTGGGAAATTTTCTTGAGCAGTTTTTATGAAAAGTATTCTCCTCATTCAAATCAAAATAAGCATGAGGCTAAGTTAAAGTGTTAAAGCAGAGTAAGAAGAACCTTTTGATGGATACTTAACCGAGTTCATCCACATGAACAATGAAAGTTGAATGATTGAGAAGTTAACTCATGGATTGGATTCCATGTTGCAAGAAATCATTTTTCCTAGGCAGTTGTAGAGGTTCCATAGAGCGGTAAAGGTATGCAAGATTACAGAAAGAAGCCTACGATACCCAGAAAAGATAAAGATGACTCTAAGAGATGAATCCTCTCGGTGTTTTCAATAAGGATGATTGCATAGGACCTTTAGTTCTTAAAAGAGATGATAAGAATCAAGAAAAGTGAGAATGTGAGTAGAATATTTAAAATAGAAAAGTAGTAAGCTAGAAATGCAAACAGACAATCAGAGCCTAACAAATATGAGATCTGTGATAGAGACCACAAATATAGGCTTTGATTGGTGGGTCGATGAAGTTGGTATAGTTGTGGCAAGCTAAGACATTTTGCCATAGAATATCTACATAATACAATAGGTGAAATATCTCAGTTACAGAGGAAGAGTTTTTCATTGACCAGAGAAGAGGAAAGAAAGTCGCTTGAGATGATTTAAGATTGAATATGATTTAATGATCACTGAGTATAGGCGATATGGGATTCAGGCGCTAGTCATTTGTTTGTAACAATGATTGTATAGGGCAACTTGGTCATCCTGTTAGTACTTTGCCATTATTCCCATTGACTCAAGGGGCAACCTGATGCATTTTTAAATGGTAATGTCTAGGATGTACATTATGGACCTACCCTAGATATAATATGTTTACTTATGCCTATTAGAGAAAGTCTTGATGAGGCACAAACAAAATTTAAAGAGATTGTTGGTTGGATAGATAGAGAGTTGATAAGGCCTAATGTGTAAGGAATTAGTCTTGTGAAATTATCAATAGTGATTACCAACTGTGTAGAGATCACTTAATTATGTTGTTTGAAGTTTCCCAGAGATGAGGATACAATGGAATCATAGTGGATTCCAAAGGATCATAGTAGATCCTAATATGATTAGCAAATATATTGTTCCTAGGTTACAGTAAATTCTGAAGAGGCTGATGGTATATCACAGTAAATCCTGAACATCGTAGTAGACTTAGCCTAAGAAAAGTTGATGAGCCATATGTAAAAGGATACATTATTCCTTTGGGAAGATGACGACTAGGGATTTGGTGAACTGCTCAAATTGGGTTAATTAATGCAAAGAAAGTACTCATGATTGTGTTTCAAACAACCATATCATTGATTAAGCTAAGTCAAATTCTCTTCTAATTAATAAAAGAAGATAAGTATCAGTTAGAATTATAAGTTCTGAACAAGAAGCAATCAGACTAGTTCAGATATGAGAAAAACCCCATACGATATGAAAGCAAACTGAGTATTGACAGACAAATACCCATAAGATTTTGAATGAGGCTATAAATGAGGTTATAGATGAAAATGGGAATGTGAAATAGGATAGTAATAGGAAGGTATCCAGAATAATAGACAATCTCAGCAAGTGAGATAGTCAGTTATAGTATGATTGATATTACTCAGGTATTTTTACAAGCTTATGAATACAATACTTAGGGCAATTTCTTATGGTAGCTTTATGCCAATTACCAAAAAGGTGGTAATTTTATGACTCTATCAAAGGAAGGGTGTATACGAATGAGGTTCTATAGTAATAGTACAACATAAGTACACAATATTCCATTTCTTATGCGATAAACATGATATATATATAGGAAAAAAAAGATCGTTCTCAAAGTAGAGCTAGATCTAGATTTCTCTTCAGATAGAGCTAGATTCAGATGAGAGGAAATGAGAAGTATTATATAGTACCATAGTAGAAGGCAATTGTAGATAGCAATTGCATATGGCTAGACCATCATCGGAAGAAAGCTGAGAAGAAACTCCTGAGTAAGAGAGAGGATAAGTGAAGTCTTGATAAACGAGATGGGCTACTAGACATAGTCCTGGAGAATTATCTGTTGAGTTATCAACAAAATGGAGTAATTAACTCTATAATTTAGTCCATTGATTGAGGTCTTTCAGAAGGGTCACAATTGATCCTAATATGATTCACAAGGGAGTGATATCCCGTACTCTGACAGTTCTTGAAAAGGCTTAGGGCGACAGCGGGTGATTCTGAGTCATGCAATAAACTAGCCTAGGGACAGGATAATGTGAGTCGTGAAGAAGAGGAATATGACAACTCAATATCTCTCTAATAAGATGATCATCAAGGATGAGTGTTGAATAACTCATACAGTGAGAGTATCCATGGTGATTTCTAATTAGCCATAAGACTGAACTTAGTTTTCTCTTAAACCAAGACAGAGTCCAAGTATAAATATGAGTATTAACATTCAAAAGATTGTAGAAATAGACTTGAAAAACAAATAAGAGAACCCCAAATGTCTTGAGAGGAGACCAAAAGATATGTCTGGGTTAGATAGACCTAGAGAAGAGGGTCTAAGGCAAACAAAGAGGCCCAGAGAAAGGTCTAAACAAAGTAAAGTTAGAACACAGTTCTATGAGAAAGAGTATGTTAGGGTTCAGAGCCATATAAAGTGTAACCTAGTCCTAAGTCAACAGCACACTTAACTAAGAGGTGCTTAGGCCAGAGAAGTCTAAAGATAGGTGACCATTGCAAAATACAGTGTTGAATCACAAAGTTAGAAAGATGTTCTAAAATAAAAAGAAAGAATAGCATAAGTGCTCAGTAGAGAAAATAAGGGACATATTATTCCCTTGTATCAGTTGCATATAGAAGAACTGTAAAGAAAGAAAGAGATAATTAGATGACAAGTATTTCCTTATACTAGTTCCAATAGAGGAAATGTGGAGAGAAAAAGATAGATAAATAGAAAAGTTAAGAAAAGTTAGAAAGAGTTATGAAAGGTAAAGGACTATAACCCTTAGATCCCCATGAAGAGGATTTGAAAGGAAATATTCAGATTATAGTTTTATTTCAGGAGGAAGTTAGAAAGGCTTAAGAGCAAGATCCTCCTCAGAAGCAAAATCAAAGAGAATGTTAGACTTATGGTATCTCGAGATACAGCAAGATACGCTATGATACAGCAAGATACGATAAGATATGCCATGATATGTCATGATACGACATGAGAAACACGTAATGAGATACGCAGTGAGAAATATGTAATGAGAAGTATAGTTAGGAGTGGCTTTGCAGCTGACTCTATAAACATATAGAGAGGCTTCCTTTATGATAGAATGATTAAATAAAATGTTATAAAAGTAATAACGAGTAAGAGCTTATACTCCTTACATTGAATGCCAGTCACTATGTTATATTTATGAAGAAATGCTTAAGCTCCAATGTTAGAGCTACACATTCATAAGCACGTATGTAGACCTACAATATGTTAGCTAGGCATTATATGTGTTAGAGTACGAGCTTCTACTTAGAAGTAAAGCAAGAAATAAATAATTGCATAAATCATATATATGTATCATTCAAAATTGTTAAAGACGGTAAGAGTAGCTAGAAAAGTGATAGAGTTCCTAAGGAAATCGATTAAGCCATAATATGAGACATAAACCAGATCTAAAGAAATAGACAGATAGATGGCTTGGAAAGAATTTTTATAAGGTTAAGGTGGAACTTAAAGGATACATAATGTACATATATGTAATGAAACATGTAATAGGATAAGTGATGGTATATAATGAGAAGTATGAAGTGTGAAAGAGACTCTATAATTACATTAAATTTCTAGAACGTTATATATGAAAGAAATGAACACTACTCACGAATCTAGTATAGTGAGTTGTCCATAAATAGATAGGCAGATGACAGACAAGAAAGATGTGAAGCTTTACGGATGTTAAGAAAAACTCTGCCAGATACTAAGATAAGAAATACAGTTTCTAGAGATACCCCGAAACTTTAGTCACAAAACAGAAAAAGGTATAAAGAACAAATATATCCGAGATTGTTTGACTAAGGTTTGAGTTAAATTTCGAGGATGAAATTTATTTTAAGCGATAGAAATGTAACATCATAAATTTTCCCTATCTGTATAAGACAGATAGAGAAAACAGGTTATAAAGGGATTAGGATGATAATAAAAAGAAAATGTAATGTTTAGATAAGGTTTAAGTTAGAGAAATAGAGAAGGTATAAGTTATAAAGAAAAAGGGGTTAAATTGCAATTAATTAAAGCTAGAGACTAAATTGCAAATACTGAAAAGTTCAAGGACCTAAATAGAATTTTGAGAATTCAAGGACCAAATTAGAGCTTCAAATTTGGTTGAAAGGGGCTAAAATGGAATTTGGTAATTTTAAAGACTACAGTGCAATTTTACCAAATTTAGGGTCAAAAGTGTAATTTTGGAAAGTTGAGCCAAAAAAAGCCCAAAATTTGCCCCAAAATGTTTAGTTTCAAGTTTTACCAGTAAATAGATAATAGAATTTGGGCCAGACATATCTCTTAGAATTTTGATTTAAGGTCCCAATAAATTAATATTAATTCCTGAAGTCTGCAATTAATACAATATCTTCTAGACTTAAGAATCAGATAAAATTTTGTAGTAAATTCTTATAATTAATATAAGAATTTATGAAACTAACAAACATAAAAAAGAGTCTTGTAGAATTTATTATGGAATTTAAGGAGAAAAAGGACACTGATAAAGGATTTAAAGAAAACATGTTAAATTTTTATCAGGACTTCTGGGTCTCAAAAAATTATGATTCTTTGTAAGAAATTCATTTAATATTAGAATGAATTTATAAACATGTCAAAATCATTAAAAGAGATGTCTAGAATTTATCTAAAAATCAGGGTAATTTAAAGATATTAGTGTAGGAAATTAAAGGAAGTGCATGGGGATTTGTGCTAACTAGAATTTGGACCCAATTTTGGCCCAATAAGGTGTCAAGTGAAGTAGCCCAATAAACCAAGCAATTGCTTGGAGGCTAAGTTGAATTATAGGATAACTTGTTAATTATTAAAAAGAAAAGAAAGAAAGGAAATTGCAAGGAATGTGCATGAGTATAAGGTGGCATTGTGAGGTGTCTTTATGGACCCCACACTCCCTCCATATGGTGCCAAGGCAAGGAAGAAATGGTTATGCCATATGCTCAATTATATTAAAATAATATAAGAAATAAGTTAATTAAGATTAAGGTGAATTAATTAGAAAAGTTAACCAATAAGAGGAGAGTGTAAGGCTACGTAATAATTAGATAATGGAAGCGTATTTTAGTCCCAAGATGCTAAAGTTTTAGCTATATAAACCCCTCATTCTTTAAGCAAAGTGAAGTCTTTTTGGCTTGTGGAAGTTCTTGAAAAATAAAGACTCAAACAAAGCAATTCAAGGAAGAAGTTCAAGGTACTTTGATCCAAGAAAGCTAAGGTATAAGGTAAGCAATCTTCCTAGCTTATATATATATATATATATATATATATATCTTTTAGAAGATTGAAACCTAGGTTTTAGAGGTTTAAAAATAAATTTTTTCCCTTGAACCTATGCTGGCCTAAATTCAAGTACACAAGGGGAAAAAGAAATTGAAGTTAGAATCATGTAATTAGCAATTAAACAAGTTAGTTTGGATGTTTGGTTTTGGAATTACATTATGTTCTTGACTTTGCTCTTTGTTGAGGCCATTCAGCCAAGGGCTGTTGTGGACATTGGAGATTGATTCTCAATGATCTAATGCTTCCATTGAATTGAAATGATGATTTTGTGTAGGATTGAATAGGATTGGAACCTTAGAAGCATTGAAATTGGAAAAATAAAGTTTTGAAATCTCTTATATTACTTTTCATATACATGAATAGTGATGAGAATTTCATGATTTTGATACTTCCAATGGATTTAAAATAAAAAATTTTGTGGAATTAAGTAGAGAAACAAGTATTTGAAGCATTGGAATCAAAATGAGAATTTTGGAAATAAAGATGACATATTTCGGTTATGTCTAGAATTTGTGCAGGAGCTGGAATTTTATAATTCTAAGCTGATAGATGGATTAAGAACATGAAATTGTGTAGGGTGAAGTCAATGCACAAATTAATTCAAAGGACAAGACAATTAACCACAAATTAAAAGAGTTATGGGTTAATTGATTAGGTTAAGTTCAATGTCCTTATATGCTAGTTAAATTGGATTATGATGAATAGATGAATATGTGATGTTTAGGCTTTGTTTTATGGACTCAAGAAGGAAGCCACTTAGTAAGGAAAGAGGACAAAGAAAAGAGTAGAAGAAAGTAAAGTAGTAAACTATCTTAAACTTGTATGTGTTGGATGTTATACTTAGTTATGCTATGGTTTTGTTGAATTTTGTTGCATGTGTGTATATGATTGAAGTTCTATTTCTATAATTACTTTGGCCAATTGTATTTTATATGTTATATGGAAGAATATACATTACATAATGTTGACTATATCACAAGCAAACACAAGCATTTACATTAAAGCATACATTGTTTAGTTCTGTTTACTACTGATATTTCCCAAGAAATCTCACCCCCTCCATATCACAACCATTCCAGCAGGGTGTTCATGTGAAGAAGAAGAGGATGATGCATGGAGATGCATGGAGAAGAGTTAAGAATTAGTTGCATGATTTATATGACATTTGAGTTATAATTAAACATAGCAAATGATCAAATAAATATATGATATTTTAGTAGTACTTAGCTAACATGTCAAGCTGCATTTTGATTTTAGCAGTACTTAGCTAACATGTCAAGCTGCATCATGAGAAGGCAATGACATTTGTCTATTAATTAATTGTGGCAATGGAGTTTGTTGATGCTATTAATTTGGGAATGTTTTGTTAAACCATTCTTTTTTTTGCAGTTTCTGAGTCATCCTGCTCTTGGTGAGCTTTTGAATGAAGAAGATCAAAAGGTGTGAATGTCTCTAAAATTTCAATTTTGCAAACCACTAGTTCTCCTCATTTTAACATCCATTCTCTTGTTCACTTTCATAAATGTATCTGCTGTTTATGTGAATGTGAGGGGTTTAGTGGAAGTGATGCCCATATGTATTTTTACTTTTGTAACTTATTGAATTCTTATTTAGTAGATATTTAAGCATTTGAGTTCTTTGGAGGTTGAAGATTTTAAGGACATCAAATCAGGCTATTCAATCAGCTTTGTAAGTTGCACCTTTCTTGCTTTCTTTTTTCATTTTGTTTATGTTTCCTTACTATAAAATAATGGCAAATCATTGTTGAATGTGGAAATTTATCATTTGCTTGAACACTCCTAAATTGTATATATTTCATTGAGTTGTTCAGTGACAATAAGCAGAAAGATGATATGGATGACATACATGATAAGGTGAAATTTTCTGTTTCTTTATTCAAATACCTTTGTTTTCTATTTTGTGATGACTCTGATGCTTTACTCTATACACACTCCTTGTGGGCTCTTGTTCATTAGATTGCTTGTCTTTCCTATTATCTTCTTACATTACATCCATTTTGGTTATCTTCCTTCAATGCTTTTACTACCCCAGCAGATATTCAGGCATTCACCCTTGAGGAAAAAACTAAGTTGTCTACTCATTAGGTTAAGTAAGAAAATAATGGAGTCTCAATTTCATAAGAAAAATACTTATCACTGTGGAACATACTATGAGCCTGGACACACAGTCAAGACTTGTAATAATCTAAATCTGAACTGAGAAATAGTGCTGGGTTGTATAGTTTTTTGTGTAAATATAGAGCACACTAATTTTTTCTTTGTAAATAGCTAAGCAAAGTGAGAATGTTATTTTTTTGTAACCTTCATCAAGCTCCACCTTTTGAATCATAGGGTGGATCTTGATGCAAATGACAGTGTATATTATACTCATTTTACATTTGCTTCTAATTATTGTTGTAACTGTAAAGTGCACATATATGAAATATTCTCATCAGAGTAGTGTTGGAAAGTCTTGTGCCAAAGTTGTTATATTTACACAATAGAGTTGTCATTTGTTATTGGTGGAGTTGTTATTTTCATAAACATAGTATGTTCTTTTTGGTTTAGTCTAGGTATTGAGCTTGCGTCCCCAATTCACTTTCTGTCTATTCTAATCCTAGGAAGAATTATGAAGATGCCATTATTTAGAAGTGGTGGAGCTGTTACTTTTGCAGTTGTATGGTTGTTCTGTTTTCATTGGTTATGTTGTTATTCCTTCATTACGGGGTTGTTATTTATAAGTGTTAGAGTTGTTATTTTTGCTATTGTAGATAAGTTATTTTTCAGTTATCAAGTTTTTATTCCTTCAATATGAGGTTCTTATTTCCTACTGATAGAGTTGTTATTTTTGTTGTCATTATGTAGTTGTTATTTACAAATTTGTTATACCTTCAATGTGGGGTTGTTATTTCCTACTGCTGAAGTTGTTATTTGTTCAATATGGGTTTATATTTTTAAGTACTGGAGTTGTTATTTTTGTTGTCAGCAATGGCAACATGCACCAGACACAAATTATTAACAATTCAACCACTTATATTAACAACTATCACGTAACATATTAACCAACTCAACCACTCATACTAACTCCTCATTTGAATTTGCCTGTAAAACTCAACAAACTGGAAAAGTAACAAGTTCATAAGGGAAAACAAACAAATGGAAAAATAACAACCCCACCACTACAAAATAACAACCCCGTCGTAAAGGAATAACAACTACTTCATAATTCTTCCCAGGATAACACCTTGATTGAAGTAGAAAAAACAAACTACTGGATTAAACTTAACAACACCGCCAATAACAAATGACAACTTCATGTTGACAAAATACATATTCAGTACGTTTCTTCACATAATTATTATAGTCATAATATAACTTCATATGTACACTTTATAATTACAATTTTTGGTAGCAAATATAAAAGGAGTACATCAAGCATAGTCATTTTCATCAAGATCCACCCTACCTTCTAGACAGATAGATATTGATCAAGTTTACAAAAAATTACTTTTATCACTGTGTATAGATATTTACAAAGCAGAAATCAATGTTGTATGTATTTACACATGGCCACTTTCTTCATTGAACATTATAAAATGCTCAATTCCTTAATCATTAAACATGTCAACAAATGTGTGCCGATCAAATCTAACAGTAAATTTTATTACAATTTTATCAC
This sequence comes from Leucaena leucocephala, assembly GCA_037074615.1. Lineage (NCBI taxonomy): Eukaryota > Viridiplantae > Streptophyta > Magnoliopsida > Fabales > Fabaceae > Leucaena > Leucaena leucocephala. Next base: position 15,459,422 of record CM073515.1, on the reverse strand, counting down.
TTCCTTTCCCAACAAGTGATGCTATTAATATTTTGAACCCATCATATGTTATGCATTTCTTTATGGATATTGTTGTTACTTGACCACCAATATATGTATGGCTTTCTCCATCATTTCCAAATTGTTCCCCATATAAGTTTAACAGATTATATGCTTTCTAGACAAACTCGCCATCAGTAATGACAACCTGCACTAGACATATAATATTAACAACTCTAGCACTTATATTAACAACTATCGCATACTATAATAACAACTCACATTACCTTGCATATCAGATCATGATATGTCATTTACACTTTGAAGTAACATTTCTAATGTTCATATTTTCTTGCTTCACTGAAGTAAACACACCAATCTGTAAATTGAACATAACTTTTAAAGGGATCAGCTTTTCCAATGAAAGGGATGTTAGAGTAGAATCCAAAGAAAGATGACTTCACATTATGATATAACACGTAAACTATACAAATTTAAACATAAAAAGTTTCCTTCATTTGTTTAAATCAATTGCATGGAAAGCAAGAGACTACCAAATGCATTGAAAGCCAGAAATCTAAATTCATAACGATAGTCAAAACCACTCATACTAATCCTCATTTGAATTTGTTTGCAAAACTCAGCAATTTCAAAAAACAAAAGCAAGAAAGCAATATAGCTGTAACATGATCATGCTAGAATCTAGTGTAGAATATACCAGGGCAGAAATATTTTTTGGATAAGCAATGAATATAACATCTAATATTCAACAGGTAAATATTTATTGTCTAGAGAATTATTTATAATTTTGTAGTACCTTCCTCTCAAGAACTAATTTCTATTTTTGAACTTTCTTAATGTCAGTTAAAAGGGAATCTTGCACATTTTCAGCTACAATTCTAGCTTCCTTTTTTTTCTATGACATTCAATTGCTTCCTGATTATTAAACAAAGGGATAATCAAGAAACAAGAAATTTAAAAGCATTCAATCATAGTGCGTGATGGCTAGCAATCTTACCTTCTTACACAACTCTTCCCTTGCAATTTTCTCATCTAAAGAAGAAACTGTCTTTCTCAAATCTGATCTCCCATGGAACAATATGCATTATCTCCCACAACTAATCAAGAGGGGTAGGTTGTCCAGTTGTAGGATCTCTCTACAAAATAATAGCATATAAGAAAATACAAATAATATATTTTAAAATAAAAAATGATTAAAAACTTAAATTATAGTGGTGATCGATTGAACTTACTGTAGCATACTCAATCTCTCCAAATGATTAAGGACCACAAGTATGTTTAGTCATTTATTTTTCTCGATTTGTCATGTTTCTTGCACTTTTGTTCTACAATAAAATTTGGTCACTAATAAAAATTTAATTATTGAAGCAAAAAATATAATTTATTTAGAAGAATAATGAGGTGCCTTAAACATATCAGACTTAAAATATATTAATAACCACTCCCAATCTTAAAAACTAATAGTTTGAGGAGGATCAACCAACCTATCCTCATCAGTCTCATATTTCTTATAGTGAGAGTGCAAATTGGTCTTCCAATTTCTGAATGCATTTTGTAAAATAATTGATATAGCTATATCAAATTTTCTTCAGCAATTGCATCAGCAAGTTCGAATTTATCCAGAAACAAGTAAATATGAACACTTTACATAATAATATAAATAAACTAAGATAAGTATAAAAATTTGACATAAGTAATACCTTTATTTTTAAAATCATATCCTGACCATATTTTTCAAAACTATTCTTCTAGTTACCTCCACCATCCCTGAAAGAGACTATGGTTCTAAGAGTTAAACCACAATAATTAGAAAAGTCTCTTGCTTCTGGACCGATTGCTCTTGACATGGAATCATAAAGCTTGACTCGAATCTTTTCTCCTTGTACAATCCTCAAATTTATGTTAATAGACTTATAAACTCCTCTGCGCTTGTTGAATGCACTAGAAGAGCTTATCATTGAAGTTCAATTAGAATAATTAAATGTTACATGCGATATAAATCAATTATTATAAAATTAAAGGAAATTTACCTGCACTACTATTTTGAGTATGGGGAGTAGGAGGAGAATTGACAGGCATTTCCTCAAGTTGTTGTTGCAGTGATAGAGGTGAAATAATAGGTCTTCAATATGTACCTTGGCTATTTGTGCTGTTATGAGATGTAACAGAAAGACCTTTTCCACCTCGATCTCTCTTTAATAATGACATATCCTATAAAAGTACACATTTCAGTTAGCAAATAATAATCAATCAAATTTTAAATAGCAAGGAATCAAGAATCAATCTAGATATGAATAAAATCTACCATATCAATTAATGTCATTCAATTGAATCTTCTGTCGCACTATCACTTCTATCAATGTCTTCTAATTTATCTGTTTCTTCTATTCCAGTTTCTATGTCATTTTCTTCTTCAGTATCGCTATCAAAGTTGTCAAGAAGATCCTCTTCATCACTAAATCTCGTCTCAATGGCATTATTTTTACGTATTTGTGATGGTTCTTCTTGAGCTAAGGTCAGCGCTTGTCCAGCTTCTCTATATAAGTTAATGATAATATCATCAAGTTGTGTAGGAATCGCAAGGTAAACATTCAAGTCTACCACCAATTGTTGATAAAGCTCTTTATCAACCATAGGATCATTGACCCCACTATCATCAATATCATTGTCAATTGGTACATAAAACAAGTCATGTGGGTTTGTTTTGACAACAACGAGCCAACTGGGTTCAACAATGTCATCCACATAGAAAACTTGCTTAGCTTGAGATGCTAGAATAAATAGTTTATTCGTTTGTAATGAATATCGCGTGTTGATACTTATGAACCCGTACTTATCAACCTTATATCCTTTGTCATAATGAGCCACATCCTACTAATGACAGTTAAACAAGTATACTTTTCTGTTGCCTATGTTAGACAACTCATAAATATGCTGTAACATACCATAATATTCTTTGTCAGCATTAGTATCATCACCTTGAGCTAATACACCATTGTTTTGGGTTTTTTTTCCTGTTACAAGGTCTTCTGTGTGAAAACAAAATCTATTGCCTATGAACATGGAATAACGATTCACCATTGTTAATGGACCAATTGATAAACTTATTAGTTCATCACTCACATGGCTCTGTGTCAACAATGATGTTACCTTTAAGGATAAAAGTCATGTGTTAGATATTTTATACTAATTTATTGCTAGAAATATCATGGCTCAAAATGCTATAACTTACTTGTGAACGAAACCATTAAGGAAACTCATATTGGCTTTGCTCACTCCTTGATCCATGGGCTCCAACCTCTATTGTATATTCTCTACAAATTTTCAAAGCAATAAGAAAAATATGCAATATGACAAATAATTTTTCTCTTTAAGTCAAGTGACTTACTCCACCTAAGTGTTCTGTTGCTTTCTTTTTGTACCCTTCCCAAATGACATATCACCTAAGTTTTCTAGTCCACAATATTGCTGCATGCATGATAAAATTTGATCGACAATATGCATCATACGTCTGTACCCCTACTTCCCATAATTGTTTTAACTCCTCAATCATTGGTTAGAGGTAAACATCTATTTCATCACCTAGATACTTTGGACCAAGAATAAGAAGAGTCATCATAAAGTATGGGCTTTCATACAAAGCCATAGTGGCAAGTTATATGGCACTAAGACAACAGGCCAAATACTATGATTGGAACTTATATTCCCAAAAGGTCAAAATCCATCACTTGCTAAACCCATTCGAACACTTCTTGGATGAGTAGAGAAGTTAGGGTATTGGTGTTCAAAGTGTTTCCAAGCTAAAGAATCAATTGGATGTCTCAATACATCATCATTTGAGTGTTTCTCCTTGTGCCACCTTATTTCTTTAGCTGTATCTCTTGACATATAAAGCCTTTGTAGCCTAGTTGTTATAGGAAAATGCCTCAACAATTTATGTGGAACCTTTTTCCCTTTCTGTTTGTTTACCTTCCATCTAGGCATCTTACACTTAGGACATGATTATGTATTTGTGTGCTCTTCCCAATACAATATGTAATCATTCTCACAAGTATCAATTTTATGATAATCTAAACCTAGATCATGAATTATCTTCTTAGCTTTACAGAATGAGTCTGGAACTAATGCCCCTTCTGGGAGAACTTCTTTTAATAAGCCCAACAACACATCTATAGATTTATTACTCCAATGGTTAAGGCACTTCACTTGAAGCAACTTTATAATAAAAGAAAGTTTGGACATCTTCACACAACCTAGATAAAATTCAATTTCAGCATCTTTTAATAAGTCAAAGAACCTTTTAGTCTGAACATTAGGCTCTTCCCTCTCATAGTCACTAGTATTTGTATAATCCACACATGGAACTCCATATGCATCACATACCATCCTGACAAAGTTGTCATTATCACTATCATTTTCTAGGTCATGACTAGAAGTTCTACAATTTGTCTGAAATCTTCTAATTTCACCATGCAACTCCCACACGTCATAACTATTCTAAAAACCCTTGCTCAATAAGTCTGTCCTAACATCTCTTCTCACTTTAAATATAACATTCATGCATCTTTTATAAGGACACCGTATTTGATTTACCACGCCAAGTTGACTAAATGCCCATTCTAAAAAGGCACCCACTCCTCTAATATATGATATGTTACCTCTGTCTTTAATATGTAGCCAACTTTTTATCAATTTTTAGCCCTAAAAAGTTACACCTAGGATACAACAACAAAATCCAACAAACATATTAATGCATAAACATATTAATATTGGGGTAATTAAATGTTTGAGTCTTCAACTTAAAATAATCACTTGTGTGAAAATTTTAACATGCATAATTGAAAATAATCACTTGTGTGAAAAGGAGAGCATAATTGAAAATTGTTCTGAAGTTATAAACTGAAGCAGTGATGAAGCAGATATGGAGTCTAATAAACTTGACAATGATATATGAAATGTCTAATATGTTTGTAACGTTCACTGATTAGTAAGTGATGCCTTGCATTCCAAATAAAAGATCTAAAGAAGGCTACAATGAAGATATAGATAGAACCATACATGACCAATTTACATGCATTCCATCTTCCTTTAAGATATTTGACAAAAGAGAAAATATATATAATATAATGGTTCAAAAATCAAAAGGTGATAGAAAGATTATACAATGAAACAAAGTTTAGAATCCCAACTAAGATAAATTATACTCTTCCCTATTTGCCCCCTTTGTTGGGCAATGTGAAGGTAGAGAAAAGAAATTGAAATCTATCCCAACTTGTTTGATTGTTTAACAAATGGAACTATAGAAAAGGAAAAAAAAACTTTAGTTAATAAGAACAATATTAATTAATAGAAAATTAAATCGAATTAATTTAAGGATAAAGAAAGAAAGTCATTTGGATAAAAAATATGGATACAAATAATAGGATTTAAGCTAATTTCACATGGTATATAAAGCTTCTGATACTCATTCAAAGTAGAGAAAAAAAGGCAAAATACAAAGTATTAATACTTCATTGTCAAATTTCATGACTTCTAATACTTACTTGCAGACAAGAGAGCATAAATAACATGCCAAAACCACTGCTTTAAAAATAGTGTAAAGATGTGCTTATGCGTGGAATTGCTTACTTTTTTTAGATTAACAGATATACTAAATAGCTATGGCCAGGCAAAACATTTGTTCCTCTATGAATGAAGAATAAACTAAGTTAAACCACACAAAGATGTTACCTTCTTGAGCCGTTTGACCAACTTCTGAAGAAGAAAGCCTCATATTAAGATATGTCCAAGCGACTAAAACCACTCTCGACCTTTAAACCTTAAATCCAACAACGTCCAATCACTCAATAGCCTGCCCTGTATCAAAGCATTAGCAAGGCATATTCTTCATATTCTCTGCCCTGTATCAAAGCATTAATGCCACTCCACAAAATAACTCAACGAAGGGGGGCAAATAGGGAGGCTTATGGTCAAGGAGATTGAGAATTTAAAAATAACTCAATGTGAGAGGGAAGAGCATTGCCAGTTATAGCCATAACTGAAATAGGAGATTGAGAATACCATATTACAGAGGGAATATGTTTTGAAGGAAGCTGAAAGTTTAAACCATGGAAAAGAGAGGTTTGAGAAAGAATGGGAAGTACTGGGTGAGAGGTTAGGGGCCGCAAGGGCTAACACAACACCTGTCGATTTACGGAGTGAGCATATACAGCAGCTAAGATTTACGATTTCAGTTTGATTTCAAGTTTAACAACTCAAATCCTTAATCCTTTGCAGTTAGTCAACCAAAAATCACCTAAAACCTTAACTTCATTGGTGATAGAACAGAGAAGTCGAGGTGAAGATGGAGTCGAAGAACTCACCTTAGCTGGTCAACTAAGCCGTAAGCTCGTCCCTCCTCCAGCCAACCTTTAGACGTCTCACCCTCTGGTCCTTTTCCTATGCTCATCTGTCTTTCTTTCTTATCTCTCTCTTTCTACAGATGAGTGAGGAAACTGATGAAGAACAAAGGTACGCGACGCCGATAATTGACTATGCGAAAAGGTGTGATACGAAGGTCTGAACTGAAGGACGATGCTGTTGGAAAATGTGCCCTAGGGGCCAATCATTGTCTTATGAACATTATTGATTTATGAATTTATTAATTGTGTTACCATATTATTTGCATATTTACTGTGATGACCATCCTTAGATAATTCATGATCTTATCCTAAATGTCCCTGGTCGATCATCTATGCGGGAGCAGAGATGAAATAAGACCAGTATGACTTTGAAGATGTATAGAGATATAAATCAAAGTCATAGGCACATGTAAGAGTACAAGGTGTTGGACCGACCCGCTATGAGAGAGCTGCATGGGTTACGTCATAAGCTTCTCTCATATACAAACCATGTCACTATGCCCTATGACCTGAGATCATCATGGATTCCAACATGACAAACGCTCAGCTTTGACCTAGTCAAAAGTCACTTTTGACCGAGTGATCATAAAGACTATGTTCGGGCTTAGTGGTTTTTCATGCGGAGGAATGTGAATGGTCAAGATGGAATTTGTCCCTCACATTTGTACAGAGATATTACTGGCCCTATCGGTGAGTGAGTCTGAGAAATGTATGGCCATACTGTAATGGAAAGGTAGTTCTATTTCTATAGTCAGACTATTCAGGGATCGAGAAAGTAACGGTCAGGAATAGGAGGATGACATTATCCATGCCTCATCCATGACTAAAATATCGCGTGACAGAAGGGACATGATATGGTTGTATAAAAGGTTACATCGTTTATCGATCCGCATATGATTTGGGTAGTCGTTATGTCTTGCTAGAGACCGCTTGCGACTTGTAGGCCAGTATAGCAAATGGCCCACTGCCAACTTCATATGGGCCTACAGGGTCGCACACAAAATAGCCCAACACGAGCTATGATGTCCAGATTCATTGAATCTTAGACGTGTCTAGATTCAATGAATGATCCAGGGTTGATGTATATATTTATTTATATTTATATTCATATATATATATATATATAAATTCACATATATATATATATATATTATATATAAGGGATATATAGGATTTAATTTATAAGGATAAATTAAATCTCTATCACGTTTGAATTTGAAATTCAAATTGATAGGATATCTCAAATTTGATTTATGAGAATAAATCAAATATAGTCCAATCTTATCTTTATTTAAATTAAATAAATAGGTGAATTAAATCTGTGGGACGGATTTAATATAAATATTATTTATTTAATTAGTTTCTTATCAAATTATACAATATGTGATATTGTATTAATTTCAGAATTAATATAGATTAATTCCAAAATCCAATTCGGTTGAAAAAAATGCAGATCATCCTATATATCTGATTTGAGGAGCTACGTTTTCAACAGACAACACATAACACAAAAACACAAAAGGCCGAACGAAATCTGTAAAAGGTTTGCAGATAAGAAACTGCGAAAGTAGAGACAGAGAGGACGAATTCTTGAGAAAGCCTTGGAGGGACAGGAGACGCTAGCACGTCGTTCGTGGTTGGAACGCTGTTTGTGTGGATACCAGTAGAGGAAGCCGACCTGAGGCATCGACTTCTTGCGATCAGAAAGAGAGCACAAGCTGCGAAGAGAAGTTATGGACATCTTCTTGTGATCGGAAGAGATCACCAGCCGCGGAGAGAAGCAGTGGAAGTCACTGAGAAACGCTAAGGGTAATGCTTCTTCCCACTTGACTTAAACACATACAGTAGACTCTGGCAAGGAATGGAAAAATTTTTAAATTAATTTCCGCTGCGTGTCTTCCAATTCCTTACAGATGCAACGGGGATCTAAACTTTGCAAAGATTTCGCAAAGGAGAGGAGAGAAATTGTGTGGAAGTCAGATGCAATCGGGATTAGGGGAATTAGGGTTAACATATTTAGGAAAATAACCTTCAGCGTCGACAAGAAAAGTCGCCATTGAAAGTCTACCGCTGAAAGTCTTACTTTTACCAAATAATTTTTAGAACATAATCCACTTAATAAATTAACGATATTTTTTTCACAATAGCTTCTTTAAATTATTAGGGAATTTTTTTAAAATTTTCTAGGAAATGATACTTCTAATTATTTTTCTTAAATTTTCTAAAAAAAATAGGTATTTTATTCCTGAAAAATAACTATTAAATCATTTAGGTCTCTTTTGAGGAAATAAAATCTTTCATAATTTTTTAAGGCTCCAAAATACTCATTTTATGATTTTTTTTCCTTAATTTTTCTTAACCCCAAAATATTTGTAATGATTATTCTTTCCTTTATTCTTTCTCTAAAATTTCACTTTTTAGACTTTTTAATTTTAGAAAAATACTTTTAAACTCAATAATACCTTATAAATCCTTTTTATAAAAGTTGGGATGTTATATAAAATATAGCTATAGAGAACATATGCATCAATGACTAAGAATGTATATTTGTAATTTACTTTTCTTCTTTCTCCTGATCTCTCCCACACCCACATATATCCCTCTCTCTATCTCCTTCCCCACATTCTCTCTAGCACACAGATACTAACTCTCATGCTTATTAACATACATTTATAGTATTTTTCTCATGCATATACCCCTGCTTCATCTCCTTCTTTCACATACATTACATTATTATCTGTATAATCTCTCCTTGCTATAATAACACGTGAAATTTCATTATTTAATATTTAAAAATAACATTATTCAATAATTTAATTCTATATATTAGATAGTTGCTTTGGACCTATGTAAAGTGGGAAAAAATGTATGAAGACTTTTAGCGATGACATAAAAAAGTCACCGCTGAATTATGCCTTCTGCGGCGACAACCAATTGTCACCCAGAAACTATAGACTTTCTGTTGTGACACATATATGTCGCTGCAGATACTATGACCTTCTGCAGTGACAATTACTGTCGCAGCAGAAAAGTGTCTTCAAAAATTTTGAGTTATTAACCTTCTGCGACGACAAGAAAATGTTGCCGCTAAAAGACAGTTTTCAACGGCGACATTATTTGTCGCCACTGAAAGTCAGTTTTTAGTGATGACTTTTTTTGTCGCTGCTGAAAAGTCATAGCCAAATCATTGTTTTTTTGTAGTGACATGAGAGAGAGAGTAGAGGTTGGGAGAGGGAGGGAGGTGTGGAGATTGGAGCAAAGAGAGATGAGAGAGGAATGGCGATGAGAGGGAGGGAAAGTTTATGAGAAGAGTGTTATAGAAGAGAGAGAGAGAAGGAGAGATAAAAAGAGGGGGTGAGTGACTGACAAACACAAAATTTATATCATTTTCACAACTAAGCTAATTATATTAATAAGTATTGTGACATCTATTAATAACTCACATATTTATTATTAACATCTAAATTAGTTATATTAACACATATCATGTCATGTATTAACAACTAATATCAATATGCACCACTTACTTGTTATTGACAATAAAACTAGCCACATTAACAACTGTGGCAACATGTATTAACAACTAAACCAAACAATAAAGGTAGCTTAATAAATTCATAATTAGATTCTCTTCTTATAGGTTCTATGGGACTTTATAATACTTTATACATTTAGTGAGGTATCTGGATAATAAAATCGCTTTACGTTGCAAATTGTCATATCCTAATTTTTCCCTATCTGTATAGTACTGATAGTGGAAAGAGGTTTAAGAAGGATTATGACAAAGATCAGAAGAAATAATAAAGGTTAAATGAGTCTTGAAGGAAGAAAGGGACCTAAACAAAAATTGGAAAAGTTTAAAGGCCAAAAGTTAAAGTAGAAACAAAAGTTTGGCCAAAAGTTGTAATTTCCAAAAGTTTAGGGACCTGAATGTAAATATCCAAAAAGTTAGGGACATAAATGTAATTAAGCAAAAAGTCAAGGACATAAATGTAATTATGGAAAAGTTCAGCCAGAAAAGTTTATAACTGCCTGTAAGTATTTCAGTCCCATATTCCATCAGTAAATAGAGGAAGTTATGTTGGGTAATCTGGCATGATACAGAAATTTTATTAGGGCTCCAGACAGCAGAAAATTATCTGATAGTCTAAAAGTTATTTGAATTTTTATCAGATTCTATGGACATCAGATATATATGGGCAAATTATAGGAAAGTGTGCCCTACAGTGTCAGATGTCCTGGATCTGACAGAACTCCAGAAGAAGTTATGTATAAAAAGTTATTCACATATCAGTGAATTTTGACGGGAGTTTGTTAACACCCGTGATCCGATAATGGAACTTATCGGTATGTAAGCCTGGATAGAATGAGATCAGATGACCTCATATATAGGCCCATAATGACGCCAAGGAAGGCCCAAAACCCAGGGTACCAGTCTACCAGTAGAAGGGGCCAGTGCCAGAAAAAGTGCACAATTACGAAAATACCCCTGGATACCCAGATTATACCAGAGATGGATGAAGGGCATTTTGGTTATCTGGGACAGGCTAAAAACGTGACACATGGTATAAATATGATTATTTGAGCCAATATATGCCCTGAGGCAGTACAAAAGGGGTGAAATGACAATTATGCCCTTAGGGTCAGTACAGTGCAAGAAAGGACACCAAGGGTATTTTGGTCATTTTCCAAGGGATGGATGGAAGATAAATACTCAGTCTAACATTTTCAATGGTATGAGAAGCCTATACATTAATTTCCAGGATAGAATACATATCCTGGTATATTATAAAAAATTAGGAAAAGAACACAGTTCGGTTGTTGTGAAACTGCACTGATCGGTACCGGATTGGACTGGAATTTCTCCAGAAGGTTCCTTGCAGGGGCAGCACGCCACCTAACCCCTTGAGGTGTCCCTTGAGCTGTCCCACATGATGTCATAATTATTATTTTATGAAAAAGTTAAATTCAAGATTAAATGTGGGCCTTTAGATCAAATAGTAACCAAATCAATCTTGGCCATTCATTTTTCTTGGATTTTGGCTATAAATACCCCCTCATTCTGCAGCAAACCGTAGCTTCATGGACCCTTGGGGAAACTCTTGCAAAATGGAAACTCAAGCCAAGACAAAGAAGATTCAAGGTTCCAAAGTTCAAGCAAGCTAGAGATTAAAGGTAAGCAATCTTTCCTAACTTATTCTCCTTTGATTTGGGAGCTTGAACTTAGGGTTTTCATGGGGAAAAAGTTGAGTTTTCTCTAAGGGAAGGTGCTGCCCAAAAACCTTAGATGAAAGGGGAAAGAAGAAATTAAAGTTAGAACCATATGATTAAAGCTTAAACAAGCTAGTTAAGTGGTTGGTTGTTGAATCAAATTGATATTCTTGACTTTGCCATGGTGTGCCCTGTTCGGTCTGCACTGTTCATGAGGGAAGGAAATTGAATTTCAATGATTTAATGCTTCCATTGAGTTTATATGATGATTTTGTATAGGATTGGAAAGGTTTTAAACCTTGGAAACATTAAAATCTCAAGGTTATAGTCTTTGAGATTCCTTACGGTTACTGTTCACTCGCATGAACAGTAATTGGAATTTCATGATTTTGATGGTTCCAATGGTTTTAAAATGAAAATTTGTGTGGGGTAAAGTGGAGAAACAAGTATGGGAAGCATTAGAATCAAAATGAGAATTTTTGAAAGAATTGTATGCTTATGTTCAGTTCTGTACAGCAGGCCATGATGGAGCTGGAATTTCATGATTCTAAGCTCATAAATGGATTCAAAAGATGAAATTGTGTAGGGTAAAGTCAAGACATCAATTGATTCAAGAGCCAAGTGGATTAGTGAATATTAGGGAAAGTTATGACAATAAGGAGTGTAACAAAGTTAATCTTGAACATGGTTGGGGTTCATGAGTCCTAATGAATTATGTGATGAATATGAATGTATTTAGGACCTTGAAACATCCAAGAACATGTTGGGAAGTGATTGGCATAAAGGTTTATTGGTTGGAAAGCTAGGAAGCAAATGCTAAAGATCAAGAGGGAAGCTTAAGTGCAAGGTAGTGAACTTATCTCTTTATGTGCTTGATGTGGTATGCTTATGTGTTGACATGTATGTGATATTTGAATGATGTTGTGACATGATTAATGATGTTCAATGTATTGTGAATAACATGTTTTCCATGGCCATGCACTTTATTTAAAAGTATATAGCATGATAGCATGTCACTAACCAAAGAAAGTTTAATGAAATTACATACAATGCATTAGCATCCATCTTGCATATTTAAGTGGTAATGTTTGCTACTGAGATTCCCTAGAATCTCACTCTCCCATAACCAACCAATTTAGGTCAAACATGAAGAAAAGGTATGCATGGAGAAGAGCTAAAGCATGGAAGAAGGAAAGTGAAGTATTTAAGATTCTAGCATATGATATGCATTTTCCATGTATGTAAATGCCATGTAAGGTGTCCATTTATGTAATGAAACTATTGTAATACTTATGGCATATGTAAATGATGTATATGAATGTTAAGAAGCTTATTTGATGGCCTGTGCATGCTGAAACAATTATTGGAAATGAAAGAAAAGAAACTGAAATGGTAAAAACGTAGGTCCTGAAGCAGTTTTGTTGTGGCTTCAGTTTGACCTAGCAAATGAAGGAATTATTTCATAAAATTTTATGAACATGTATCACACATCCATAGCTTTAAGTGAATAGGTAGAACGTTTCATTTGGATGTGTATATCAATAGAAATGATTTTCCAAAGTAAGGGACCAGAATCTGTTTCCAGAGTTTTTGACCAAATGAACAGTAAACTTCAACGAATAAACTGTATCAATTGGCTAATCATTTGGTCTAGAAATTATTTTTCCCTTAAACTTCAATATGTTATGTTCATGTAGCTTTTTGAACCACTTCATTTCGATTTTTCTAGAATTAATTATGATTTTTCAAAGTTCGTTGCGTAATCTGGAATACCATATGAACAGTAACCCTAGAAAGAGTAAAATTCTAGATTTGGCTAATGGACTTCCAAGGTCTTGTAAGTGGTTCTAAATGCTACTGAATGGTCCCTAAGATGTATAAAAGTAAGGATGTTACACAAATCAACTGCTCCTAATATGGTGTATGGTCGTCGGCTAGTTTTTGCAGTTGAAGGTGAGGGAATGGTGGACGTAGCATATTGTTGCGGTTAGGAATGCATGGCCTAAAGCGGTTCAAGTGCTTTAGGTCTTTAAGGACCTAGGGTTAGGTCTTTAGGTCTTTCTCATTCCTGTCCCAATGCTCATTTATTATAAACTCTCCAAGAAAAATAAAACTTAAATATAAAAGTTGACGACGAATGAACACTTGAATTTCCCAAGGGCATCCCTTTAAAAATAAATTCACTATATCAACACGTGTTTGTCCTAACTAGTGGAAAGAGCGTTGACCATTTAAATAATAAATCTTAAATTCAATTCAATATGAACGCTGAAAACTAATACTAATATTAATATGCACCATTCAATTGTTATTGACAATAAAATTAGCCACATTAAGAACTATGACGATATATATTAACAACTAAACTAAATAATAAAGGTAGCTTAATAAATTCATAATTAGATTCTCTTACTTAAAGGTTCTATGGGACTTTATAATAGTTTAGACATTTAGTGAGATATCTGAATAATAAAATCGCTTTACGTTGCAAATCAACTGCTCCTAATATATTGGTGTATGGTCGTCGGCTAGTTTTTGCAGTTGAATGTGAGGGAATGGTAGACGTAGCATATTGTTGCGGTTAGGAATGCATGGCCTAAAGAGGTTCAAGTGCTTTAGGTCTTTAAGGACCTAGGGTTGATTGATACTTACAATGCCTCTAGGTCTTTAACCTTTTTCTCAATGACAGACTTCAATTACCACCCTTTTGCCTTGGAAAGCTATCTTTCTCATTCCTATCCCAATGCTCATTTATTATAAACTCTCCAAGGAAAATAAAATATAAATATAAAAGTTGACGAGGGATGAACACTTGAATTTCCCAAGGGGCATCCCTTTAAAAATAAATTCACTATATCAACACGTGTTGGTCCTAACTAGTGGAAAGAGAGTTGACCATTTAAATAATAAATCTTAAATTCAATTCAATTCAATATGAACGCTGAAAACTAATACTAGTTTGAACGTGGATGGGTTAATGACTTCTTTAGGCCTATTTAAGATTATAATGCTTTGTCACTCACAGATTACGGCAATTGAGGAATTTTTTTTTGTTGGTTTAAGATTCAAGTAATATATATTCTTTTCTTTCCATAATTGATTGTCTCCTTTATATGTATATATTAGTTTTTTCTTTACAAGTTAACTCTTGAAGTCTGATCATTGTGGCATTGACGATGAAATTTTGTACAAGGTCCATAAATTGACTGAAATGGAATCTGAAGATGGTGTGTTCAAATTACATCCGACTGATTCACTTGGATTCTTACCACTATAATCAGTGGCACGAAGTAATTCCCTTTCATTGATTTTAGTAGTGAAAAATATCATTCATATCTTCCAGTTTGAATGTGATATCTTTCTCATTTTAGACTAATTTAGTGTGGTTTACTAATTGTTGTTTACTTGAAACATCAAAACTTTTAGTATATCAACTGTTGCGATATAATGTGTGTGAGGTTTGTTGTTTGTTGGCTTTAGCACCAATTAATGTTGAAAATGTTTGGTTATGAACTTTGTATGCATATGTCAGGAACAGTATGAACTGTATTTAGTTTATATTTAAAACCTCCTTAAGGGCTGCTGCTAATAAATGTCAATGACATGTTGGGTATCTAATATGCATAATCTAGCTTTGATACCACTGATGTATAACTACAGAAAGAACAGGGAAAGAATGGGAAAGAGGAGAGAAGGAGAGAGGAGAAGAAGGAAATAAGGAAGAGGATAGAACAAAGCTAGGTTATGCATAGGTTGTATAGATATTTGTTACGTAGTGTCCTAAGGTTATATATATATATATACTAGTGCTATTTATAAATCAATTTTAGTATATTTCCCACAAATCTAGTAAAACTTTAAACTTAATTAGCTCTTTAAAATTCAATAACTTTTCAAATTTATTTCGATTTAATATATATTATACTCCATAAAAATAAACTCAATATAATAATAAATAAAGAGTAAAATTATACATTCATATCAAAATCTAATAATATAACTTATAAATAGAACTAAAAAATTATTTCTCTCTCTATCTAGAAATATGACTAGAGGAGTATATCACATATAACTACACCATTATTTTATGGGTAGTTTTGGCTGACAATCCTTTTAGATTGAACTATGTGATGCCCTGACCACAAGCTATATCAAAAAGAAACATATGAGACGAGAGTTCAAGATGTAAAGAATTTCGATTTAAGGGGCTCGTTTTTTATTCGAAAAGAGTATCACTATCATAATTTCATATAGACATGGTTATCAAATTGAATTTTACAAAAGAAAGGAGGAATGCTTATATGATTTATTTTTTATTAATTTAAATGTATTTAGAATTATAAATGAATCACATATATACAGATTGGAAAAATATATATAGGAAAATAATTAATTTATGTGATTATTTTATTTTTAAAGTTATACGTATGTTATAAGTGATGTTGATGATTTTTGTTTGGATATGTTTTTTAAATAAGTGACTTTGAGAACTTTGATTATGTTTGGATTTTTTCTATTAAAATCTCTTATGAATGTATAATTATTAAAAAGGGTATGAATTTTATAAAGTTTTTAACATTTTCATAATTATAATTAATCATTATTAAATATAACTAAATAAACTATATGAATATTTAAATATAATTTTTATTACAATAGTATTTATTATAAAAAAATACTATTAGTACTGTTATTATTATTATAAGAAAGGAGTTGGTAAATGGGGAAACAATTATTGCTAAAATCTATCATATTATTCCAAACACATAAGCAGCCCCCTTATCATTTTTGTAAAAATTGCGGTGGGGCTAAAATTACAATTGATAAGTATTTCAGAAAAATTAAACAAACATAGTAAATGGGTTTTATAATCATTTTTGTAGGCTCCAATGGGTTTATTCAAGCTCCCACCGGCTAAACCAATTAGGCACTTTATCTATCTGATTTGAAATAATAAGTATAAGATTTAAATATATTAATTTACCTATGTCTTATTTGACAACAATACATTTATAACCTTTTCGATTTTTAACACCTCAGAAAAAATTAGAGCAACATAAAAGTAAAAAAATATATTATTAAAAATTATAATTCTCTGAAAAATAAATCAAATAATCAAAATTCAAACTAAAAATTATGATCTTATATCTTGCCTCAAACAGAAAAAGAAGTTGTTGCACCAACACCACATGATTGAAGAGTTGGTGAATAGGAAATGAAGTCCAAATTGAAAGCCTCTTTAACTTCAAACTCGTTAAAAATGAAATCCTTTTCATATCCATGCTCCCTAATATATTCATCCTTTTTATAATTATTATTATTTCTTTCACCAACTAATAAATCATACTTATACAATCTTGACCTGGTCGCAAACACCAAAGAATTCCCATTCATGATTGTAAATCCAATGGCAACATCAGAATTCTTCAACCCCATTATTATATATTCCAAACTTATGGTTAAATGCTTTGACCAAGAACTTGATTCATAATCCATCAACACCCATATGATAGAAATAGAACGCTTGAAAAATGTCACAAAACTTAATGATTCATTTGAACTTTCAGCTTTGCCCCATTTGAAAATCCTCATATCGAGCTGGTTTTTGGGCACATACTCATCAAAGGCTTCTTTCGGAAGACTCGGAAATTTCGATGTGCCACTGTCGAGTTGATGATGTGCTACTATTTTTGGAGCAAAAATAGCATTATAAACAAAGTAGAAAAGTGAATCAATTAAAAGGATGTGAAGGGCTCCCATGTAGATCAATGGAGACTTACAAACCATACCACGATAGCTTTCCAGACGCCATATTTCGGCATATAAGTTTCGATCTCATAATCATAACTAGATACCTCATACTGAACAAAAAGAATCAACTTGTATTCCTCCAAGTTAACACTTGTATTATGGTTGCATTCAAGGACGAATTTCACAAAAGTAGGGCGATTTTGTATCAATTTGTTTGGAGTGGGAATGTCAAAGCAAGATTTTGTTATTGGATTACTAATGAATAGTCGTTTTCTTACTCCTTTCACATATTGACAGAGAAGCAATCCATTACTAGAAGCAAGAAATCTTGAGGAGGTTTGAGCCAGAAACTGAAGGAAATTTCTGGGGACACCTGAAGATTTCTCTTCTCCAGGTAATGCATGTGTTTCTAGTTTGAATGATTGAGATGAACGTCGTTGAATAAAGAAGCAAGAATCATTCATAATCATTGAATGTTGAGATTGCTTCAATGCAAAGTTTGTTTCTTGGGTCAGCTTAGAGATGGACTTGGAACAAGACTTGAACTTGCATATTGATTTTGCAGGAAGCAAAGAAAATATTTCAGACATAATATCTTCTGATATCTCCATTCTTTGAACTGAAAACACAATAAATATCATATTACTATAACTATATAAAACTTCAAAATATGCTTACAAGCCATTATTGCGTATAATTTTGTGTTAATTGTGATAGAAGCGAATTAGAAATTATAGCAACTGACGCTTAAAAAGTATGAGATCTCAAGTTGTGTAAATGCAAAAAAAAAAACTTTAAAATGTTATTCCCAATTGAGATTAACAATAGTCAAATATAACTCAGTAAAAAAGTAGTAAAATAAAAAATGAGTTAATATTGACCCGGAAGTTTTTGCTCATGAGCAATGTTACCTTGCAAGTTTTTCTAGTTCAATATTACCCTAAAAGTTTCAAAACATAGTAATGTTGTCCTGTCTCATTAAAAAATTAACGTTGACCATTAAAAAATTGGTATGAACTGTAAACATTTTTAATGTTAAAGGATAACATTACTCTATTTTAATTCTTCTAAGGTAACCTTGAATTCAAAAAACGTTCGGAACAATATTGCTTCTCAAAACTTTAAAAATAAGAAAATTTTACAATACTAAACAAACATGGAAAGATAAATGTAAAACTTACTTGAGGATATATAAAATGCCTTTCCTCCAAAATCAAGGAACTACAATCCACCCAAAATGAACCGGGCTTGATTTATATAATAATGTTTTTTGGGGGGACCATAATTCTAATGGTAGTCGGTAAGAGCTAATGCAGATGGATGGGAATCCTTTTTAATATGAATGATTAAGTTATATCATCAAAGATAAGATAACGCAAAACTTATTATTTTATATTTCAAATTCAAATTATCTTTCTAACTAATGAGGGGTTTTATATATTTAAACTTTTTAACAAGTTTTTAACGTTTTATTATTTAAATTATATTTTTAGATTATCTTTTAAATGTTTAAATGATTAATCTATATTTATTTTGATTTAAAAATACAAATGTGAGCAGATTTGAATCGGATAAATCTGGGCTTAATATGCTTATGGGAATCTTTTAATGTGATCGATTAAGTTAGCTCATTAAGGATAAGATTAGGCTAAATTATTATTTTATTAATTTCTAATTCGAATTTCTTTTTGGTTTCCTCTGGTTCCAACATTGATTTTGAATCTTCAACTATTGGTTTTTGCTTCCGATTACGACTATTTACTGTTGATCCATAACAGATCTGAGTTTGAATCTGATGAAACCACTTGCTTGCTCTCCCATGGAAGAATTCGGCGTGCTCCCTTCTCACACTCAATATTTGTCCCTCTCTCCAGTGCCACATCATCTCCGGTTAATATAAACTAACGGCATCTGAAGGATTTAGTAACAGAAGGACTGATGCCTCTAACAGGGTGAATTATAAAGATTCCATAAAAAAGAAAAAAAAAGTATAAGGACTTGATTCAAAATCTGTTGAAACTATAAGGATCAGCACATTAATTTTCCCAAAAATTAATTTAGAAGTCTTATAATTTGCATTAATTTTAAATCAGGTCCAAATAATTTATTTCTTTTCAATTAAACTCTTATAACTTTGATTCGTGAAGCTCATCTATCTCTGATGTGGCAGCTAGATGGATTAATTCTGATGCTGATAATCAATTGATCTGGAATATAAGAAGAGAAACGCCAAAATGTCTAGAGAGCTGACAATTCGTCGCTCCCAATTTTCCGACAACCATCACAGCAGCTCCGAACAGCGAGCTCGGCTTCAATTCCGGCTTATTCTCCGATATCGTTATACATGAAATGGGGGTTCCACTTATCATCTCCATCTCCTAATCCTTTCTCAGAGTTCGTATTTCAAGTGATGATAATATAAATTTCTACTGAAATTTTGTTTTTTTTTTATTTTACACCTTCTCAATTTTCTTCATTTAGTTGTTCTTTCATTCCCCCAATTTCTTTTTTCGGTTTTAAACTTTGCACATATACTTATTTTGTTTCAGCATAACCAATGATCTTATATTCGAGCCTTGTACAATGACGATAATTAACGTAGCAAGGTTGGATTTACATTCTTACAAATTGGACGAGTTAGATGCTATAGCGCTAAATAACGGTGGATAAATCCAAAAACTTTGCATATATACTAGTTGAGTAAACTCCTTTTACTAGTTTATTTTTGCCAATGATTTATGTTACTAAATTTGTTAATCGATAATGCTATAACTATTTTGGTTCTTTCTCTTTTATAAAAAGATAAAATGACATTAAATGATACCATTCTTACAGAGTCAAAACACGTAACATACAATATTAGCAAAAGTTTTGGAATAAGACTCAGTAAATAACATAAACTGTAAAAAGAAAAAGGAAACAGTTTTTAATCGAAGAAGAGTACTAAGATGACATAGGTTGTGATCAACCTTCAATATTGTGGCCTATTAGTTCTTAAATAACGGGAAGGATTACGTCCAAAACAGTTTAAACAGTAAAAAACATATCGTCCGTAGGTTCAACTAGCGAATGTGTAAAATATACAACCATTTAGAGCGTGTTCGATCCCTGGAGAGTATCACTTTGTTGTGGTTCTAGTCGCGGCGTTTAGGGAGACACCCTAACTCCTTGGTGCCTAGGTTTACATCTGAGGGTAATAAACGGCTCATCCTGCCCAATATTGGTATCACTTAGGATGAAGGGAGACTTTGCCCTGCCCTTAGATCGTGGGTGAGCCCAACTTCTCTTCAAAAATATTTTGTACAAAAAGAGAGTTTAAACAATAAAGATCTAATAAAAAGAAAAAAAGTTCAATGATCTAATTAAAAATTATGTAAAACTATAAGGATTTGCATATAAACTAGCCATTTATTCTAGTGTGGTATATAGGGAGCACAAAACAATATATTATAATTGATTAATTATTATTATAAATTATGGTTAGAAATTTAAAATATCATAGTATTATTTAATTATATTACTGACTAATTGCTATCATGGGGTTCAAAATCCTCAAAAGATCAAAATGGTTTATAATTATTATGAATTATCATTATAGTTATAAATTTAAAATATTATATAATTGGTTAATGGGATTACTAATTAATTACTATGATATGACTCAAAATCTTTCAAAAATCAAAGTGAAATTATTGATTAGATTAGTTACTATGACTTTAAACAAATGAATTGAAATACTAAGTCACATCGTTCTAAATCTATTTTTAATTAAGTTGCGTATTAAAATATTTTAATAGTATATGTATTTTTTTTCCTTTTTAATGATTATATTATTTTTTGAAACCTCTGAGTGATTTTCCCTCCATTTAATCCTTTTCTACGTTACAGAATAAAAGCTTTCAAATTTTTCTTTCTAATTCAGGAAGTTAAAATCATTTGGGGTTTTCTTTTCTGGATTATAACTTTTGCTTTTATGGCATCAGTGCTTCCGTAGAAAACTAGAAATTGACTTTGACATACACCACCATATCAAAAGTAATAAGAAAATGAAATAATTAGTTTTCACCAAAACATTGTTAGAAACTCGAAAGTTATGATAATAATTTACAGATTTAATTAGATTGTTTCGGCAGTTTTGCACAGATATTTTAATTTTCTATAGACAAAACAAACACAGCCCAATTGAATTCATCCCATGTTTTTGAAATAAAGCTCCTGTTTATAGATGTGTCTTTAGGAATCAGAGTTTCTATGATTATGATTGAATTACTCACAAAGACACATTAACAAAAAGTAAATTTGATTTCAAGGCAAGTTTTGTCTCTTCTGTTGACAGTTATGTTAAAAGCATTTAACTCTGCAGAAGTTTTCGTTTTTACCATTAAAAAAGAAATGCTATCATAAAATGGAATAAACCATAATTACAAATAGATGTCCAAAAACAAACATGAACCAAAATCAAAACAAATAATTCCTATCCAAAATATTCTAATTATCAAATGTAAAGAAGGTCTCTATCCCTAAATACAGTACTCAGTTATCAAAATCGCAGAAATCAAGGAAGTTGTTTGTCTGAACAAAGTTTTTATAAAAAATTTCGTACAAGAAGCTACATTTGGGAGGAAAGGGGAATATTTTGCCATGTCATGACTGATATTTGTGCTTACCTTCTTCCCTGACGAGTACCCCTTATTACCTTCTTCTTCTTCATCACCTTCACTCCTTCACACCTTCCTCCACCATGGATGGACCTTCTGCAACTATGGACGTTGTGCTCAATTGTCAAAGATGTTGCAGATCTAACTAGGCTCCACACTATTCGACTTCTTCGTCGTGCCTGCTTCTCCACCTTCTGAAATATTCTGCTCACGGTACATCTACACTTGTTCGTCGTCACCAACTAGAACACAACTAAAGAACGTCGCCGCCAACAGAGCTTTAGGTGGTGAAAATGTTTCAGATCCGCTCACAAATCTAATTCAGGCGTTGACATGATTATTAGAAATAATTCCAAATCTAGTTTGGTACAATGGTTTTATTTTCTTCTTCTTTTTTTTCTTTTTTAAATGAAGGTTGTATTCCAATAACAAATTTGAGGAGACCTTACAAGCTAATTAGAAAGTAGGGCATAGGTGCAAGAATACACATAAATTTTTACTTGCGTCCAACATTATAAAGTTTTTAGTGATACAAAAGTACCCATAACGTTTAAAAATAGATAAAATATACTAAATTCTATTAATTAACCATTAGAGAGAAAACCTTTGACTAAAATTGTGGCATGAGGGATTTGGAGGCTAGGGGAGAGAATTATTTTAAGTATGAGGTTATAAAATTTTAATAAAGACAAGATATAAGATACAATATTAAAAAAATAAATTAAAAGCTTTTAATTATATTTCTCCAATTATTATTTTTTTAAATTGGACTCATAAAAATTTCCTTTACCTTCCAAATCCTTTGTACCAAAAAGCCCGTTAGGAATTAGGAAGAAGGAGTAGGGGCACTATATGATGTCTCTTAAAAGTGAACGCATACTTCAACTATTCTTAACTTCTAAAAATTTATTATCGTCCAATAACATCCACAAAATAGTAAATATTAAAATTGAATAATATATAAGTAATTCATGCTAATATAAAACATAAAAATATGAATAAACACCTAAACAAACATTTCTACTTTTTGGGTCGATCTTCACTTAAGAAATTTCGAGACGACATATGGGGCAATTATTCTTGATCAATAACCAATTAACAACGCAGTTCCCATGAAAGAAATGAGAACAAGGCATTTGAGCTGCATCAACCCTGAAATATTTCAAACATTGTACAATCATCTTCTTTTTGTTAAAGCTTCACTCCCTTCAATTTATTGTTAGATGCTTTACTTGCAACCTTTGCTTGGCAAAATTGACCCTTCATAGATGTTTCTATAGCTCGATCATAATCGTCATTGTTGTAGTAGAGAATGTCAAAATTCACCATCACAATCATATATAAAATATTACAACGTCTATACGTTTTAGACAATTCTTCGCATAATCCAGAATATGTTGCGCCTTTGATTTCTGATTTCCTTCAGGAACGTTAAGAATAGAAAGAATATGATTTTCTGCTTGCTTCATTGACATCTTCGAAATAATCTAGCAGTATTGGTTTGTGCTAGGTGCATGTTTGAAGCATGACAATAGTGCTCTTCTAGAAAAATTCTAATATTGAAGTATCTATCACCTGAGGGAGGAAATTTATGGAGCCCCATCTATATAGTCTAAACAGATATAATAAATATTAATTGTACACTCGTATCTACACTCCATAGCTTTTTTTTTTTTTACTTAAAAAAACTCAAAACAGCAAGTTAATTAGAAAGCGGGAAAACTATTCCATAGGTACCTTGTATTGAAGCTAATTGTGCATACCTGTTTCCTTAGAAAAATTTGAATTAGTTCTTCTATATTGTCATGAATTTAGATCCTCCTTTGATCTAGTACATAAGGCTAATATGAGATATGCAATGAGTAAGGGTCAAGTAAATCAATTAATTATAATATAATTCAAGTATATACAATCGATTTTCTTGGTTTGCCAAAGTCAAATATAGCCATCGATCAGTGAATAGTGAAAGAGATAAATTAATAAAGTAATTTATCGTGAATGCACCCATAACAATGACAAGGAAAAGCCTAAGTCACAGTTTTGAGCATGAAAGAAGGTTAATTAATGTAAACTATGAAATTTAAGTATCAGGAATAAGATATTGGAAGCAAAAGTGTAAAGACCCAGAAAAGAAAGAACCGGCAGAAGAAAGATTGTCATTAAAATAGGTTAAAACAGATGTCAAATAATAGTTTATGCTTTTATATATATATATATATATATATATATATATATCCTGTAACATTCTCTTTCAAATCCGCCATAGCATTAGAAGACAAAGCACACGAAGGGAAGAAAGAGAGACGAAGCTAGAGAAGGAAGATAGACTGACATGCCGGCATGAGGAGACGGTACGGAGACGATGTCAGAGGAGGCGAGTAGAGCAGCCTGGACTATATAGGCTTTCTAGCTTTCTTTTATATATATATATGAAATATAAAAACTATTAACCAGGCCGCAAGCCCTATTAAAAATCTAACCTATTTCTATCCTAAGTATAGCAGCCAAAAGCCACAAAAGAGAAGGGAGAGATGGCTAAATAACAACTGTAGCCTCCTATTTATAGAGGATGTGGGGGAGTATTTTTAATATAAAATGTCTCAATATGTATCACAATCTCTAATGTCTAGTTGAATTTCTCTCCACCTAACTTTTTTTACTATCCACACCTCATTTTTTCCCCTACCTTTTCTCCCTTATCCAAACAAAAGAAATCTTGTCTCCCTCCCTATTTTCTCTCATAGTTTTTTTCCTCCTCATTTTTTCTCCATCCAAATGGGGTTAAATCTTTATTATCTATTCACGATATTTGATTATTAGATTAAATACTGATTTAATCCATAAATATAATTATAATTTAAATCATATATATTAAACTTATCAGATTTCTCTGCTTATCATATAATTTAAACTTATCAAATTAAATTATAAATATATTAAGCTTATTTTATTTTTAGCCGATGGATTTGAACCCAAATACACATATATATACTTATCAAATATTCTTCCGTTTGTATATTTTTCAAGTTTTTTTGTTTGGTTATTTTATTTCCATGTTTTGAGAGGGCTTAGACGATTGTTGAGTGTTAGATATCTAACAATGATAGTTTTAACTATGACATTTGCTTGATGGCAATGCCCAATTCGTTTTGTGAGCATTTCTGAAGTTGAAGGCTAAAACTCTTGGATTGGGTGCTAGATAGGTTTGCTATACTTGGTCATTTTGATATTTTCTAATGTTAAAAATAGAATAAGATGATGCCACATACCATTTCATTCATATGGCTAGAGGATGATTTTTATTTAATAAATCTAAATATAAGCTAGTAGATCTCGAATTTACGAAAAACATATTCATATGGTTTGGAAAACATTAGGCTATGTTTGATGCGAAGGACTGGAGGTGTGGGACTGGGATTGGGTTATGGATGGACGAAATTGTACTGTTTGCTAAATGGTATTGAGGATAGCTTGGGATTAGGCAAACCCCCTTACCCTTGGTATTGCTTTTTCAGGATTAGAGATTTTGATGACAAAAATATTCCTCCTTATAATAATTTTAAGACTGGACTGCCCCTCTAAATTTGCCCTAATACTCGTGTCTTCTTATCAGCCTTTCTCACCATCAACCATGGATTGATTGGGTCATGTCCAAAAGCCGTCGAACTCACAAGCACCCTTAGCCACTTCATTGCTCTGCAGTTGACGACCTCTTCTCCACCCTCGACATCAAAGATATCACGGCAATCAACGTCGCCAATCCTCCTTCCTCCTTCAGTGCTTCCTCCACTCCACTGACGTGCTCACCGTTGCCTCTCTCTCTCTCTCGTTTCTGGCTGTTACTATTACTTCCGTTCTTCCAAATATTTCTTCATCTTCTCCAATTCCTCTATTTCATTCCTTCTGATTATATATTGTTTATATTGGTTTGTGGATTTTTCTGTGTTTGGTTTTTGATTTATATTGATTTGTGCTTTTTATAAGCTTTATTTGTGTTTGGTGCTTATTAATTTCAATTTATTTCTCCTGCCTTCCACAAACGTCAGCGAGGATGAATGAGTAGGCCTGAGACAAGAGATCATATTGGGGAAGAAAAGTCATGATATAGTATTCTCTTTTATTTATTGAAATGGGCGTTATTGTCTTTTTACAATTTATAACCTATTATAAAATAAAATTAATATAAGCATTCCCTTCAAATATTATTTCATATTAAATGTAATTTTAAAATATGGTTCTTAATCCTAATCTCATTCCCAATCTATCAAAATTTAGGTCTTGTATTTAAGTTCCAGTGTTTTGTTTTTTACCTTCACCCGGTATCATTCTTTAGTCTTTCTTTTTCCTCTTCTACAATCATATCACTACAAAAAAATTGGTTTTCAGCGGCGACGGTTAAAAGTCGCCGCTAAATCCCTTTAGTGGTGACATTTTATTGCCGCCTATGACACTGTCACCTATACATATTGGCGGCGACAATTCAAAGTCGCTGCCTAAAGTATGAGGATTCTGCGGCGACACTTTGTCGCCGCTTAAAGAGTTTTCTGCGGCAAAATGAAAGTCGCCGCCTAAAGAATATTCTGTGATGACAAAATAGTCGCCGCTTAAAGATGTTTAGGCGGTGATAGAACTGTCGCCGCCTAAACTTAATATTTTTTTTGAAATTCTTTTATATAATTTCAATGAAAAAATATAATTTAATAATAAATAACTAAATAAACTATACTCTAATAATATTAACAAATATGTTAATTATCGTATAAAATATCAAATTAGTTCAATTACATAAACATATTTAAAATTAAAAAAAATTATTTAGTTTATACATAAATTTTATGTAGAATGACGAATACTATAACTAGAAGAGGTAGCCGCATGTGGTTGTCTCTTCTGCATCAAAGTAGCGAATTGAGCTTGTATCCTTTGCTCTATTCGCTCCATTAGTCTTTGCTCGAATTGCACACGCTCTTGTTGCATCTTTTCACGCTCTTCTTCTATCTTTGCACGCTCAGCTTCCAATTTTTTTCTCTCCTCTTGAAATTTTTTATCAAACTCTTCCTGCAATTGGGCACGCACACTCTCAACAACAGAACTATCAGTAGATTGATGGCGATTTCTCTTCCTTGAAGGTTCCGCTCCATACCCTTTCCCTCTTACATACCCTGACCTCTCACTAAGAACCGTCGACAATATTTCCTCTGACGTCATTCAAGCATCACTCTCTAAATCTTGGTCTTGTTGTTCAGAAAGTTCGTGCATACGATTCTATAATAAAAACATATGAAACTATTAGATTAAAAATAAAACTAAATCAAAATAAGATAAAACAACAATGCATACATGAAGCTGTTCAGAGTGTGGATCAGCCCATACTACTTGTCCATCTAATGTCTTCCTAGTATGCGTTATCTCCCACAACTGGTCAAGAGGGATAGGTTGTCCAGTAGTAGGATCTCTCTACAAAATAATAACATACAAGAAAATAAAAAGATAATATTTTAAAATAGAAAAAGGATTAAAAATTTAAATTATAGTGGTGATAAATTGAAGTTACTGTAGCATATTCAATCTCTGCAAATGATCGAGGACCACAAGTATGTTTAGTCATTTGTTTTTCTCAATTTATCGTGTTCCTTACACTTTTGTTCTACAACAAAATGTAATACCTAATAAGCATTTAATAATTAAAAAATGAATATAATTTATTTAAAAGGATAGTGAGATACCTTAAACTTGTCAGACTTAAAATATATTAATAACCACTCCCAATCTTGAAAACTAATAGTTTGAGGAGGATCAGCCAACCTATCATCATCATTCTCATATTTCTTGTAATGAGAATGCAAATTGTTTTTCCAATTTCTGAATGCATTTTGTAAAATAATTGATATAGCTATATGAAACTTTTCTTCAGTAATTACATCAGCAGGTTCAAATTTATCCTGAAATAAATAAATATAAATACTTTATATAATAATATAAGTAAACTAAAATAAGTATAAAAATTTGACATAAATGATACCTTTATTTTTAAAATCATATCATGACCATATTTTTTAAAAATATTCTTCCAACTACCTCTACTATCCCTGAAAGAGATTATTGTTCTAAGAGTTAAACCACAATAATTAGAAAAGTATCTTGCTTCTGAACTAATTGCTCTTGACATGGAATTTGAAAATTTGACTCGAATCTTTGCTCCTTGTGCAGTCCTCAAATTTACGTTAATAGATTTATAAACTCCTCTGCACTTGTTGATTGCAGTAGAAGAGCCTATCATTAAAATTCAATTAGAACAATTAAATATTATATGTGATGTAAATTAATTATTATAAAATTGAAGCAAACTTACCTGCACTACTATTTTGAGTATGGGGAGTAGGAGGAGAGTTGATAGGCATTTCCTCAAGTTGTTACAGTGATAGAGGTGAAATAACAGGTCTTGATTGAGGTATAGAGCATGTACCTCCATTTGTGTTATCATGAGATGTAACAGAAAGATTTTTCTCACCTCGACCTCTCTTTAATATTGACATATCCTACAAAAAAATTGCATTTCATAGGGGAGTTAACATTAGTAATTACTGGATCAAAGAATGTGGAGTTCCCCCAATATATGCCTCAGAGTACACAAACTTCCTTTAACAAAACAAACTTCCATTTCATTCATTAGGTTTGACTTTGGTGCATCAAATGTGGGGCAACATGTTGATTCCCTTATCATACTATGCAAAGTTCACAAAATGACAATGAAAAGCATTACAAGATCACGCATACTTCACATGGCTGCATTTGAAAATAGAAAAAGTACCAACTAAAATGACATGACAAATCACTATTAAATAACCCAGGACCATGAACTATTAATTATAATAAATAACTCATGTCATCAAAGCAAACCATAATCGATGAAAATTAACAGAATAGGAAACCTCACTTAGTTGAATGTAGAAGACATACATGGTGTATAGCAAAGGCATTTTGTGAATAACTTATGGAATTAAAAATGCCACTTAGAGTATCTTTAAGTAGCAATAGAACACAACAACTAAAACAGGGGGCAAATCACATACCAGGCTACAACAACCAATTATCCAAGTATAATAGAGGAACTCAAGCCAGTAATGAATTCCTGACCTAACTAAGTGCAGTGCAATGAATGGGCTTGATGTGAATTACCCACTCAAACCGAATAGCACTTTCTTCCTGTTGGAAATTTGTATGAACTGCTACTTGCTTGGGAGAAAAACAGATGTTGATGGGGGCTTGAGATTTTGATATATTTTTATTTAATTGATATGAAATGCATTAGCATTCATGGGATCTGGATTCCCTCTCAAGCGAGAAGGAAAACAGAGTGAAAATTACTTTCCTTTCTTTTCCATTCCTCTTTCTGTACAGAGGTGGATCATGATGCGCATTCATACAGCTCCCAATCCATCGAGGAAGGTGTTTAATTTCTGAAAGCTTTATATTGATTCAGTATCTACATAATACCACCTAGGCATGTCTCGTTTTTATCCAAGTGCCACCTTCATTTCTTGATTCATCAATGCGAGACATGCTTCAGCGATAGACCATACGGAACAGATATAAGAAATGGCATGTTCCCTTTGGCTATCACAAATTGTCTTATTTCACCTTTTACTCTTATCCTCTGTTCCTAAATTCCATTTTCTTCTCTTTTCCAGGTCTCTACATCCCATATAGTAATGGAGAAACTCCCCGTAAATTTTATTTCTTTTCTTAACTGTATAAGAATACTTAGTTCCTAATTTAACAGATGCTATCTTGATTGTTGAGAATCGCCTTATAAGAAATTTTACCTTTGCCCCATCATTCCTTTTTCTTGGTACTAGCATAGTAAACAAAGGTGGCCAATTCTTAATATTGAACTGACGAAACTTTGATCCTTCAGTAATGAATTCATGGTCCCTGAAATTCTTCGAAAATACAGATTGGAGAAGCAGTCAGAGAACTCACATCAAATTGCCGACGATGTCACAAGCCAGCCCTCTGTCCTCCGGTCACTCCTCTAACATCACAATCCTTTCGCCATTCACTCGTGGTCTGCCTCTATCTCTCGCTCTCGGTGTTCTTTTTCGCATCGACGAGAAATAAGAAATAGAAGGGGAACCCTAAGATATAAACTGTTTCAGCAACGACATATCAAAGTCACCATATGTCGCCGCTGAAAGTACATTTCAGCGGCGATAGAACAAAGTCGCCGTTAAAAGTCCACTTTTAGCGGCGACTGAAACAAGTCGCCGCTAAAGACCCATTCAGCGGCGACTGAAACAAGTCGCCGCTAAAGACCCATTCAGCGGCGACTGAAACAAGTCGCCGCTAAAGACCCATTCAGCGGCGACTATATTATGTCGCCGCTAGAAGTCTGACTATTACCAAATATTTTTAAAAAATAATCCTCTTAACCAAAAATTATCTTTTTCCTCCAATAACTTTTTCAACTCATTAGAAATTTTTTTAAATAAATAATAACCTCTAACTATTTTTCTTGAATTTTATAAGAAAATAGTTCTTTAATTCTTGAAAAATAATTACTAAATCATTTGGGTCTCTTTTTTTTTTTAAAAAAACTCTTTTATAATTTTCTAAGCCACCAAAATACTCATTTTATTATTTTTTTTTCTTAACCTCAATATATTTTTAATGATAATTATTTTATTCATTCTTTTTCTAAAATTTTACTTTTTACACTTTTTAATTTCAGACAAATACAATTAAACTCAATAATATCTCATAAACTATTTTTATAAAAGTTAAGATGTTATATGAAATATAGCAACAAAGGGCATATATAACATCAACTAAAAATTTATGTATGTTCATATGTATTTAAAG
Source organism: Leucaena leucocephala (assembly GCA_037074615.1). NCBI lineage: Eukaryota > Viridiplantae > Streptophyta > Magnoliopsida > Fabales > Fabaceae > Leucaena > Leucaena leucocephala. The sequence continues at coordinate 15,428,539 of CM073515.1, read as the reverse complement.
CATATTCTTTCTCCTTATCTCTCTCACACATACATTGTCACGTCCCTATTTCTGGACCGTGACCGGCACAGAATATGAATACATCATATTCTGAAAGCCTATCATTTTAAGTAAAACCATTAATTCTCCATAGCATTTTTCAAAATCATACAAACATTTTCTAAGGTTCATGCAGAGCACTTTCCTTTCCAAAATAATTAAAGTTCTTAAGAAGCAATTACATCAAAAGTAGTTCTTATCAAATGAAACTTCGGATCAACAGCAAGGCTCTTTACCGCTCAGCTGGAGAAATAGGGTCACCTGCACTATCTGAAGCCAAAAATCTACTCGTGAATAACGTCCCAAAAACATGATTTAAAAGAATGCGGAAAATAATCAATACATAATCATCTTAAACATGTATTTCTTAACACTTCATAATCTAATGCAAACCTTTTCGTAAACATTTGTATTTCAGGGGAAATAACCGTAGGAAATAACTGTTTCAAATAACTCATTCAAAACAATCTTTTTATAACCATGATCTTTCTGTAGGATTTCAACAGAACAAAAACTGACGTGGACACACAGTCCACGAGGGTAACTAACCATTCTGGTGGCTCGAAGCCACTATCTGTCGCGAGAACGAATCCCACGAAATAATTCTGGTGGCTATGCCACAAACTGTCGCAAGAATAAATCCCACGAAATAATTCTGGTGGCTATGCCACAAACTGTCGCGAGAATAAATCCCACGAAATAATTCTGGTGGCTATGCCACAAACTGTCGAGCTCGAATACCAAGGTGCACCAAGGACTAACAGTACTGCTGTTAGCAACCAGCGTTCTGTATTCCGTCCTAAAACGTTTGCATCATGCGTGGGGTCCTTTTCACATGTAAATATTTCAATCGTTTCAAATATCATAATCATTAATAAACCCACTTTGAATTTCTGTTACCCCAGCATGAACATACAAAATCATGTTACTGTAAAAACATATGCAATTCGCAGAGAAATATTTCATGAATAACATCAGTTCACTGTCAAAACTTTTTCTAAGGCTTCTTTATCCATTTTTATGCATAATCGTAATCTTTGGTAAATTAATCGAAGGAAAATCATTTCTAACGATTTAAACTGTACTTTCATAAAATTGGCTTTTCGAAATTCATATTTGAAATTTAACATTTGAAATGACAATGCATTTGAAAATGTAAATTTTTAGGGAACGTTATTCACTCACCTGCCACGCTCCTAAACATCTACTCTTTCAGTCCAACCACTTCAATTGCTTTCCTTTCTAAATCCCCTGGTATTTTGAAATAGCATTTTAACATTCTAACTAAAGTTCCAACAGAAATAAAGTATCTTTAACCTAACATTCCAACTCATTTTCTTTAATATAATTATTCATCACTTGAAAACACCACACAGCAAGCTATATCAATATAATCTTTCCATTCAATTCAACACAACCCACTATGGCATGCTTCTGCCTCCTCTTCCCTTTGACAGCATGACCACATACACACATATATACCTTCACACTGCATGCATACCCAGCGCATACATATACATACGCATAACAGTACAATTCTCCAATCCTTTCTTCTTTCCTTAATTCGTAAATACCCACAGCAGATTCATATTTATCATGACAGTAATACATTCCCAACCCATGTATCCACAGCAACTTTAGCAACACAGGCATAAGAACATTCATATACATTTTCTCAGTCCCCCCTTATACTGTCAACTAACGCCACTGCACACACGCATCCACATATATATATCTCCACAGCCTAACAAACATAATGCACATATACAATCGTTTCCAACAGCAACATAAATCATTTCTTGGGACAGCGGCCTTGACAGAACAATGGCTTAACATATTCATACACAACGCACCAATTAGCCCACGCATACAACTATCAAACCAAACCAGTGACCATCATCACCGACGTCACATACACAACTCTGTTTCTCACATTACCACAGAACACATACCTTTCGGCTGCCAGAAGTAGTTCACAGACAACACAGCAGGGAGCAAGGAACGGCTCAGCACACAGAAGCTGGAACCCACCTACGACCAGTGCCACCAATTACCGAGTTAAGCCTTTCTGCGACTCGAAAAACAGGGGAGTACCGACGATACAACCCGAACAGAGTGAGCTCTATGCGCACGATAACAAGCCAGAAGAAAAGAGGTTTGAATGCGGATATCGGTTTAAGAAGCTTACCCACGGAATCACTCGCCGAAAGCAGCTGAAACTGGACCTCCGAGACTTGCTACAGTAGCAATGGATTTGCTACAGTAGCACGACAATGGTGTCGGACCGAAGCTACACGGCGACGGTGCTCACTGTGAATGTGGTCCACCGGAATGAGTGTTTACCGGCGCTAACCTGACTCACTGCACTCGCGACACGCCTGCACCTTGCATTTCTAACTCTCACCACAGCCTCACTGTCGATGGAACCAGAAAGGATCGGCGGAATGCTTCTTGAAGGCGTCCAGCCGAGCTTCCGTGCCGTGTACTCTTCTCCCACGCCGCACGCTGAGCTTCTGCCATCCCGCACCTACCCACGCTGCAACCTGCCGTCTCTGTTCGCGGCTCGCAGGAAGGAAGAAGGAAAATGATGAAGAAAAGCAGAGGATTCGGTGGAAATAGACAGAGGGGCAAAATGGTAATTTCACGCGTCTGAGAAAAAAAAAACAATTCACCTCCGCTTTCGCTGCGACTCGAACCCTGGCCGAATGTGTTTCCTTTCGCCGCTTGAACCATTTGGCTAACACTTCCCATTCGAAATATTCTACAAAGAATATACATATATATTAACTAAATTCCTGATCATAACATTCTTCCCCTCTTAAGAAATTCGGTCCTCCGAATTTGAAAATATACATACCTTAGATCTGAAATAATTGCGGGTATTTGATTCGCATCTCAGCCTCCAACTCCCAAGTAGCTTCTTCCTCTGAGTGGTTTCGCCATAACACCTTTACTGAAGGAATCTCCTTCGACCGTAACTTCTTTACTTGTTGATCAATAATGGCTAACGGATATTCATCATAAGACAGGTCCTCGTTCACCTGAACTTCCTGATATTCAACAACATGAGATGGATCATACAAGTACTTCCATAGCATCGATACATGAAACACCGGATGTATCCCTGATAGCTCTGGTGGTAAGGCTAATCGATAAGCTACTGCACCTACTTTATCCAAAATCTCAAAGGGGCCGATAAACCTCGGACTTAACTTACCCTTTTTACCAAATCTCATAACCCCTTTCATTGGTGACACTCTTAAAAACACTTTATCTCCGGCCATGAACTCTAATTCCCTGCGACGATGATCTGCATAAGATTTCTGTCGACTTTGAGCCACCAACAATCTTTGTTGAATCACCTTCACCTTTTCTTTAGCATCTTGAACCAAATCAGGTCCTAATATCATTCCGTCTCCAACTTCAAACCATCCAATTGGAGATCTACACTGCCTCCCGTACAACGCCTCAAATGGTGCCATTTGAATACTTGATTGATAACTGTTATTATAGGCAAACTCTACTAACGGTAAATGTTTGTCCCAACTTCCACCAAAATCCATGACACAAGACCTCAACATATCCTCAACTATCTGGATTGTCCTCTCCGACTGTCCATCAGTCTGAGGATGAAAAGCAGTACTAAGATTCAATCGAGTGCCCAAAGCTTTCTGAAATGATTTCCAAAATTGAGAAGTAAACTGGGGCCCTCTATCTGAAATAATAGATACTGGGACTCCGTGTAACCGCAAGATCTCCTCAATGTAAACCTCAGCGTATCTAGCTGCACTGTACGTCGTCTTTACTGGTAGAAAATGGGCAGACTTGGTCAATCTATCAACAATTACCCAAATAGAATCAAAACCTCTAGCAGTACGGGGCAATCCCACGATAAAATCCATAGTTATGTTTTCCCACTTCCATTCAGGTATCTCCAACCGTTGTAACGGTCCTGCCGGCTTCTGATGTTCCGCCTTAACTTGTTGGCACACTAAACAATGTGCAACAAAATTCGCCACATCATTCTTCATACCATGGCACCAAAACAACTGTTTCAAATCTTGGTACATCTTAGTTATACCAGGGTGGATAGTATAGGCAGAATGATGAGCTTCCTCAAGAATCAGCCTCCTCAACTCCTGAACTTGTGGTACACAAATCCTACCCTCGAACCTCAAAACACCTTCCTGATCAATCATAAATTCCGAATTACTTCTGTCTTTAACTGAATCCCTCAACTCGCATAACTTCGGGTCTGAATACTGAGCTTCCTTAATCTGATCACATAATGAGGAATGAGCTTGCAAATGAGCCAAAAATACTCCCTTATTAGCAATTTCAAATACGACTCCCTCTTGTTCAACTTTATGAATCTCTTGTACCAACGGTCTTCTTTCAATCTTTATGTGTGCTAAACTATTCATAGACTTCCTGCTTAAAGCATCAGCCACAACGTTCGCTTTCCCTGGATGGTACAGAATCGTACAATCATAATCCTTTAACAACTCCATCCACCTTCTCTGTCTGAGATTCAAATCCTTCTGCTCAAAGATGTACTTAAGGCTTTTGTGATCCGTGAAAATCTCACAGGTTTCTCCGTACAGATAATGTCTCCAAATCTTTAAAGCAAACACCACCGCAGCCATCTCTAAATCATGAGTTGGATAATTCTGCTCATGCAACTTAAGCTTTCTAGAGGCATAGGCAATAACTCGACCATCTTGCATTAACACACAGCCTAGCCCAATCCGAGAAGCATCACAATACACAGTATACCCACCAACTCCGGAAGGTAAACTTAGCACTGGAGCAGAGGTCAAAGATTCCTTTAACTTTTGAAAACTTGCCTCGCATTTCTCATCCCACACGAATTTCACATTCTTTTGGGTTAGCCTTGTCATCGGAGCTGCTATTCTTGAAAAATCCTGAACAAAACGGCGATAATATCCTGCAAGTCCTAAGAAACTCCGAATCTCCGTTACCGTAGTAGGTCGTGGCCAGCTTTTAACTGCCTCAACCTTACTAGGATCAACTTGGATGCCATCTCTCGACACCACATGCCCTAAGAAAGTGACCTCAGTTAACCAAAACTCACACTTGGAAAGTTTAGCATAGAGCTGATGTTCTCTCAATCTCTGCAACACTATCCGCAAATGATGTTCATGCTCTTACTCACTCTTGGAATAAACCAGGATATCATCAATGAACACGATCACAAACTTATCCAGGAATTCTCTGAATACTCGATTCATTAAATCCATGAATGCCGCAGGAGCATTTGTCAAACCAAAGGACATTACTAAAAATTCATAATGACCATAACGAGTCCTAAATGCTGTTTTTGGAATGTCTTCCTTCTTAATCTTCAACTGATGATACCCTGATCGCAGGTCTACTTTTGAAAAGTACTGCGCTCCTTGCAACTGATCAAACAAATCATCGATGCGCGGCAACGGGTACTTGTTCTTTACTGTCACCTTGTTAAGCTGTCGATAATCAATGCACAATCTCATCGATCCATCCTTCTTCTTGACAAATAACACTGGTGCACCCCAAGGAGAAGTACTAGGTCGTACGAACCCCTTATCTAGCAATTCTTGCAACTGACTTTTTAATTCCCTTAACTCAGACGGCGCCATTCTATAGGGCGGAATAGAAATTGGCTGCGTACCAGGAATGACGTCAATACTAAATTCTATCTCTCGATCTGGGGGTAATCCCGGCAATTCCTCCGGAAAAACATCAGGAAATTCCTGAACAATAGGAATTTGGTCTAAGCTGACAATAGGACTATCAACATCTTGGATTACCGCCAAAAATCCCTGACAACCTTTTGCCAACATTTGCCGGGCTTTTAAAGCAGAGATTAAGTTTGTTGGCTTATCTACTTCGTTTCCAAACAACACAAACGAAGTTTCACCCGGAAAGTTAAACTTTACCACTTTCAGGTGACAATCCACCGAAGCATAGCATGAGGCTAACCAATCTATGCCCAGTATGACATCAAAGTCTATCATATCAAGTATCATCAAATCGACAAAACTTTCTCTACCCTCAACAGACACTTCACAAGATTTGTACACTTGTGAAACTGACAAAGATTCCCCAACAGGGGTAGCCACAGTGAAAGGACAATCAAGTCTAACTGAATTCTTATCCATCATCTTAGCAAAATATTTTGAAATATAAGAGTGTGTCGAACCAGGGTCAAACAATGCATAAGCCTTTTGAGAACATATAGAGATAATACCTGTGACCACAGCATTGGAAGCCCGAGCATCTTGCCTTGTCATTGCGTAAACCCTAGCTTGACCTTGGCCTGAAGGTTGTGCTCTCTTCTTTGGAGGTCGTCCTGATGTACCTCTACCCATAGAGGCAGAAGTTGCTCCTACAGACGGAGCTGCAAAAGTAGTAGGGTGGGGAGAAGGTCTAGCTGATCCATAACTCGAGGCTGATTGAGCAAACGGACACTCTTTCTTCATGTGACCCGGCTGTCCACAACCATAACACACCCCCAAGGACTTCAGACAAACCCCTGAATGGTGCTTCCCACACATATTACAGGTAGGCCTGGAATAACTAGTCTGGCTCCCCCCAGACTGAGGTTTAGTACCTCCAAACTTCGGTCCTGAATCAGGAATGCCCACAGAAGATCTATAAGATCTGGGCACTGGCCGCATATCAGCTGACGAGGGTTGGCCCTGAGGGCGGTTACCCTTAAATGATCCTTGGAACCTTTTGTTCCCAGTCTTCTGCTTCTTAGAAACCCCTTCTTCTTCCATGTGCCTCAACTCAATTCTCAAAGCACAGTCAACCACATCAGCATAAGAAGCAAAATGATTTAGCATCGGGGCCACAGCATCATGAATATGTATCGGTAATCCCTGTATAAACCTACCGATTCTATCCCTCTCCGACGGAATCAAGGTAGATGCATACGATGAAAGTTCTGTAAATCTTCTGTCATACTCGGCCACAGACATCCCCGAAGTACACTTCAACAGAAGAAATTCTTTAACTCTAGCATCCTTCTTGCTCTGGGGAAGAAAATGCTTCAGGAAAAGATCCTTAAAATCTGCCCATGACAATAATGATACTCTATCCCCCTGAAATCCTGGTACCGTCTTACTCCACGCATTCGCAATCCCCTCAAGTCAAAACAAGGCAAACTCTACGTATTGCACATCTAAACATCTCAAAGCCCGGCATCTCTTCTCAATTCCTTCCAGAAACTCAATGGGTTCCTCTCGAGAGTCAAACCCTGAGAACTTCGGAGGATCCAACTTTATAAACTCTGATAGCCTAACTGCGATGGATTCTTCCTCTATAACCTGGGGTGTTCCTACTGGAGTCTCGTGCCTAGAGGACGTAGAGATCTCAGGAGACTGTGGGTGAGATGGTTCTGCCTCAGATAGAATTTCCTGAAGAGGTCTAAGGGGTCGACCTCCCCGAACCCTAGCACCCCTACGACCCTGTCCTCGGCCTCGAGGAGGCAAATCACTTCGCTGAGCAGAGCCTTGATCCGAAGCCCTAGAGCTCCCTCTAGACTGAACTCGTCTAGGCGGCATTTAACTATTCATAAAACATAGAAAATCTTCAGTTTTTAAATAAATACGTTTCTGAAATAATAGGAAAATACCACTTTTGAATTTTTCTTAGAGATCTTCAGAGATGCCACAATTATAGTTATGCCCGGGTTCATAACAATAATTGAGACCCCATCGAAGTATCCCTGCTCTGCTTAACCATAGAAAAACCTTGGCTCTGATACCAAACTGTCACGTCCCTATTTCTGGACCGTGACCGGCACAGAATATGAATACATCATATTCTGAAAGCCTATCATTTTAAGTAAAACCATTAATTCTCCATAGCATTTTTCAAAATCATACAAACATTTTCTAAGGTTCATGCAGAGCACTTTCCTTTCCAAAATAATTAAAGTTCTTAAGAAGCAATTACATCAAAAGTAGTTCTTATCAAATGAAACTTTGGATCAACAGCAAGGCTCTTTACCGCTCAGCTGGAGAAATAGGGTCACCTGCACTATCTGAAGCCAAAAATCTACTCGTGAATAACGTCCCAAAAACATGATTTAAAAGAATGCGGAAAATAATCAATACATAATCATCTTAAACATGTATTTCTTAACACTTCATAATCTAATGCAAACCTTTTCGTAAACATTTGTATTTCAGGGGAAATAACCGTAGGAAATAACTGTTTCAAATAACTCATTCAAAACAATCTTTTTATAACCATGATCTTTCTGTAGGATTTCAACAGAACGAAAACTGACGTGGACACACAGTCCACGAGGGTAACTAACCATTCTGGTGGCTCGAAGCCACTATCTGTCGCGAGAACGAATCCCACGAAATAATTCTGGTGGCTATGCCACAAACTGTCGCGAGAATAAATCCCACGAAATAATTCTGGTGGCTATGCCACAAACTGTCGCGAGAATAAATCCCACGAAATAATTCTGGTGGCTATGCCACAAACTGTCGAGCTCGAATACCAAGGTGCACCAAGGACTAACAGTACTGCTGTTAGCAACCAACGTTCTGTATTCCGTCCTAAAACGTTTGCATCATGCGTGGGGTCCTTTTCACATGTAAATATTTCAATCGTTTCAAATATCATAATCATTAATAAACCCACTTTGAATTTCTGTTACCCCAGCATGAACATACAAAATCATGTTACTGTAAAAACATATGCAATTCGCAGAGAAATATTTCATGAATAACATCAGTTCACTGTCAAAACTTTTTCTAAGGCTTCTTTATCCATTTTTATGCATAATCGTAATCTTTGGTAAATTAATCGAAGGAAAATCATTTCTAACGATTTAAACTGTACTTTCATAAAATTGGCTTTTCGAAATTCATATTTGAAATTTAACATTTGAAATGACAATGCATTTGAAAATGTAAATTTTTAGGGAACGTTATTCACTCACCTGCCACGCTCCTAAACAGCTACTCTTTCAGTCCAACCACTTCAATTGCTTTCCTTTCTAAATCCCCTGGTATTTTGAAATAGCATTTTAACATTCTAACTAAAGTTCCAACAGAAATAAAGTATCTTTAACCTAACATTCCAACTCATTTTCTTTAATATAATTATTCATCACTTGAAAACACCACACAGCAAGCTATATCAATATAATCTTTCCATTCAATTCAACACAACCCACTATGGCATGCTTCTGCCTCCTCTTCCCTTTGACAGCATGACCACATACACACATATATACCTTCACACTGCATGCATACCCAGCGCATACATATACATACGCATAACAGTACAATTCTCCAATCCTTTCTTCTTTCCTTAATTCGCAAATACCCACAGCAGATTCATATTTATCATGACAGTAATACATTCCCAACCCATGTATCCACAGCAACTTTAGCAACACAGGCATAAGAACATTCATATACATTTTCTCAGTCCCCCCTTATACTGTCAACTAACGCCACCGCACACACGCATCCACATATATATATCTCCACAGCCTAACAAACATAATGCACATATACAATCGTTTCCAACAGCAACATAAATCATTTCTTGGGACAGCGGCCTTGACAGAACAATGGCTTAACATATTCATACACAACGCACCAATTAGCCCACGCATACAACTATCAAACCAAACCAGTGACCATCATCACCGACGTCACATACACAACTCTGTTTCTCACATTACCACAGAACACATACCTTTCGGCTGCCAGAAGTAGTTCACAGACAACACAGCAGGGAGCAAGGAACGGCTCAGCACACAGAAGCTGGAACCCACCTACGACCAGTGCCACCAATTACCGAGTTAAGCCTTTCTGCGACTCGGAAAATAGGGGAGTACCGACGATACAACCCGAACAGAGTGAGCTCTATGCGCACGATAACAAGCCAGAAGAAAAGAGGTTTGAATGCGGATATCGGTTTAAGAAGCTTACCCACGGAATCACTCGCCGAAAGCAGCTGAAACTGGACCTCCGAGACTTGCTACAGTAGCAATGGATTTGCTACAGTAGCACGACAATGGTGTCGGACCGAAGCTACACGGCGACGGTGCTCACTGTGAATGTGGTCCATCGGAATGAGTGTTTACCGGCGCTAACCTGACTCACTGCACTCGCGACACGCCTGCACCTTGCATTTCTAACTCTCACCACAGCCTCACTGTCGATGGAACCAGAAAGGATCGGCAGAATGCTTCTTGAAGGCGTCCAGCCGAGCTTCCGTGCCGTGTACTCTTCTCCCACGCCGCACGCTGAGCTTCTGCCGTCCCGCACCTACCCACGCTGCAACCTGCCGTCTCTGTTCGCGGCTCGCAGGAAGGAAGAAGGAAAATGATGAAGAAAAGCAGAGGATTCGGTGGAAATAGACAGAGGGGCAAAATGGTAATTTCACGCGTCTGAGAAAAAAAAAACAATTCACCTCCGCTTTCGCTGCGACTCGAACCCTGGCCGAATGTGTTTCCTTTCGCCGCTTGAACCATTTGGCTAACACTTCCCATTCGAAATATTCTACAAAGAATATACATATATATTAACTAAATTCCTGATCATAACATACATCTCCTTCTATCTATAATCTTTCTTTACTACAATAATATGTGAAATTTCTTCTTTTGTTATTTAAAAATAAAATTATTCAATAATTTAATTATATATATTAGATAGTTGTTTTAAACTCATTGAAATGGGGAACAATTGTATTAAAACTTTTAGCGGCGACATGGATATAAAAGTCGCCACTGAATACATCCTTTTAGATTCTTGACCTTTTGTGGCGACATTTAGTATTAGCGGTGACAAAGCGAAGTCGCCGCTAAAAGTCTCTCTTTCAACGGCGACAAATTAAAGTCGCCGCTAAAAGGCTTACTTTCAGCGACGACATTTTTATCGCCGCAGATATTCAGGACTTCTAGCGGCGACAATTAAAGTTGCCGCTGAAAGTCAATTTTCAGCGGCGACAAATTTTGTCGCCGCTGAAAAGTCGTGGCCAAATCCTTATTTTTTTGTAGTGTATGGCAACCTTATGTGGGTAATTATGGCCCATGTTTTGCATAAGTGGGTTGTTCGCCAGAAGACTCCGCCATTTTCGATTTGGAAAGTTGGATGATACTTGGGGATAAGCAGGTTAGTTCTGCTATTGGTGTTTTTTTGTTCATCCCTTCTTATGTATTTTCTGATTCTTATTTGTTCCCGTTTCAGAGTCTTGTAGAATCGAAGGCTTTTGCCACTAAGAAAGACCTGATTGATTGTTAATTTTTAATTAACTGTTTTGTAAAATAAGAAATACTTTTTTAAAAATAAAAATGGAAAACTATTATGTGGTGTGAATCTTTTTATAGTTTTAGTCAATTTTGGTCAATGTGCCTAAAATTTGTTTTTCAAGGCATGGATCCTTGTGTGTAGCTTAGAACCGTTAAATTTTGGCTTAACAGTGTTAAAAAGGATTGCATGTGGCAAATGGTTTAATGAGTTGGCAATTTGTTTTCTTGTGACTGAGTTTTTTTTATTAAGAAAAAAACAATAACCCCTCTTCGCATTGCCTTTTCTGGCAAACAGCCCCTAATTAATCCCATTCTTCTTCACACCCTTTCTGGAACGGCAGCACTTCTTAGCCCCTCTTTCAATTCAGAAAAAGTCCTCCGCCTTTCCCAAAACTAAGCCCCAACCAGCTTGTTTGGGTCATTCCTTAACCATGTGTTTGGATGAGAAGAAAATTAGGAATGAAAGAATACTATAAGAGAAAACTCTCAAAAATAATAATTTCTTTTTTACTTTTTTGGAAAAATTTCCTTCTTAGTATTTCTTTCCTCCTATTTCCCCTTACTTTGCTCTTCATTCACACATAGCCTAAAAGACTAAAGCAACATAATCGGAATCAGGAAATAGATGATGAAAGGAGCTGAGGCCCCAAGGAACTAAATATTGAGGTGGGAACCAGTATTTCATGTCAAAGAAAAATACTGGCAATTACGAGAATTAAAAGATTAAAATTATAGGGAAAACATGAGTATGAGAGTATTATTAATCTTTATGAATAAGAACAAAAATAGTTCTTTATATAAATAAAAATATAGAGTTAATAGACATAACATAAATTCTATCATGATCCTAATATCTTAAATTTATTGTTCTAAGATAATATAATATCTAAATTTAACTCTAGACAATTAAATAACTAACAAATATGTCAAGAGCAATGATCGGGAAATGTAAGGCCATTAAAAAAAGGCCAAACTATTCATCTCTTGAACACTGCTCTCAACACTCACAATCACAATCACAATCACCTTAAGAAATCTTTCCTTGATCATCAAAGGTCTTCTTGCTTTACCTTTTATTTGCTAGTTTATTTTTGTTTCCATTGTTTTCTTTTAGAAGGAAATCATCTTCCTTTTGATCGTATTGATTCATTAGGAGGTTGATTTAGAATACAAAGGAGACTATACTTTGAGTCTCCCAGAAGAACTGTTGCCGTTCGAGCAGGGATGTGAAGAAGAATGTGGTGGAGGGGCCTTTCGCCGGAGAAGGCAAATTGGAAGAGGGGTAATTTTTTTTTTTTAAGAAAAATGTCCAATCACCATAAAATAATTTACCGACTCATTGTCATTTTGCTACACCAATGAGGATTAGTCCGAGTGGTAAGCGGCTCGGTATCGCTTAAGCGAGGTCTTGAGTTCGAGTCTTGACGTAGGCAGAAAATCCCCATTGGGAGACTCACCCATCATAGCCAGGTACGCGACGCGGGTCAAATCCAGATGTAGTCTGGGCAAAGCTTTAGTGAACCAGGTGGGCAACCAAAAAAACAAAGTCATTTTGCTACTCATAATCCTTTTTGACAGTGTTAAGCCAAAAATTAACCGTTAAATTTTAGGGACCAGACCAAATTTGACTAAAACTACAAGGACCCATATGATTTTCCCAAATAAAAAACTAAAAAAAAATTGTTTTCTGTTTTTTTATTAAATTTTACTTTCGATCAAGGCCACGCTCTCTTAAATATGATTTTTTAGAGCAATCTTCTAAATAAATTTTTAGCAGAATGGCTCAGAGCTCCCATGAAAGTTATTTTATTACTAAAAAGTCCTTGAAAGTCATAAAATAAATAAGAAGTCACAAGGGACCTGATAGTAAGAGATTCTATTTATGAAATTACTAAGATACCTTGTGAATTTAAAATGAAAGTGAAGCAAAACATGAGGGTTCTTGTGCTTCTGCATCTCTTTATCCAATCGCCTCTCACCTACCATCTCTCTCTTTCTTTTTCTCATGTGTGCTCTCAATTTTGCAACTCATACTCATTCTTTTGGAAACACGTTTTGTTCATTTTTGCTGTGTTCTGAACATCTCCACCAGCTGCATCGGCCATTGTCTCAGCAAGACACCCTCCATAGTGGCCGCATGTCGCTGGCGAGAGGTTCTTCAAGATTTTAAGGTCTGATTTGTTTGGAGAATATGAGAAAGGAAGAGAAGCTGGTGACCCGTGAAAAATGACAGTATCTTGTTCATGAACAGTGCTTGTTCGAGTGAAAGAAAAAGCAAATAAAACAAAACATTTACTTGTGTGATATGTAGAGGGCTCCATGGCGGGATCAGAAGCATCAAAAGCACATATGAGAGAGAGAGAGAGAGTAGAGGTTGGGAGGGGAGGGGGAGAGGGAGGGAGGCGTGGAGATGGGAGCAAAGAGAGATGAGAGAGGAATGGCGGTGAGAGGGATGGAAAGTTTCTGAGAAGAGTGTTACAGAAGAGAGGGAGAGAAAAGGAGAGATAAAAAGAGGGGGTGAGTGACTGACAAACACAAAATTTATATCATTTTCACAACTAACCTAATTATATTAATAAGTTTGAATTATGTATTAATAACTAATGTTAACATGTATCACATATTTATTATTATCTAAATTAGTTATATTAACCTCTATCATGTTATGTATTAACAACTAATATTAATATGCACCATTTAATTGTTATTGACAATAAAATTAGCCACATTAAGAACTATGACGATATATATTAATAACTAGACTAAATAATAAAGGTAGCTTAATAAATTCATAATTAGATTCTCCTACTTAAAGGTTCTATGGGACTTTATAATAGTTTAGACATTTAGTGAGATATCTGAATAATAAAATCGCTTTACGTTGCAAATCAACTGCTCCTAATATATTGGTGTATGGTCGTCGGCTAGTTTTTGCAGTTGAATGTGAGGGAATGGTAGACGTAGCATATTGTTGCGGTTAGGAATGCATGGCCTAAAGCGGTTCAAGTGCTTTAGGTCTTTAAGGACCTAGGGTTGATTGATACTTACAATGCCTCTAGGTCTTTAACCTTTTTCTCAATGACAGACTTCAATTACCACCCTTTTGCCTTGGAAAGCTATCTTTCTCATTCCTGTCCCAATGCTCATTTATTATAAACTCTCCAAGGAAAATAAAATATAAATATAAAAGTTGACGAGGGATGAACACTTGAATTTCCCAAGGGGCATCCCTTTAAAAATAAATTCACTATATCAACACGTGTTGGTCCTAACTAGTGGAAAGAGCGTTGACCATTTAAATAATAAATCTTAAATTCAATTCAATTCAATATGAACGCTGAAAACTAATACTAGTTTGAACGTGGATGGGTTAATGACTTCTTTAGGCCTATTTAAGATTATAATGCTTTGTCACTCACAGATTACGGCAATTGAGGAATTTTTTTTTGTTGATTTAAGATTCAAGTAATATATATTCTTTTCTTTCCATAATTGATTGTCTCCTTTATATGTATATATTAGTTTTTTCTTTGCAAGTTAACTCTTGAAGTCTGATCATTGTGGCATTGACGATGAAATTTTGTACAAGGTCCATGAATTGACTGAAATGGAATCTGAAGATGGTGTGTTCAAATTACATCCGACTGATTCACTTGGATTCTTACCACTATAATCAGTGGCACGAAGTAATTCCCTTTCATTGATTTTAGTAGTGAAAAATATCATTCATATCTTCCAGTTTGAATTTGATATATTTCTCATTTTAGGCTAATTTAGTGTGGTTTACTAATTGTTGTTTACTTGAAACGTCAAAACTTTTAGTATATCAACTATTGCGATATAATGTGTGTGAGGTTTGTTGTTTGTTGGCTTTAGCACCAATTAATGTTGAAGATGTTTGATTATGAACTTTGTATGCATATGTCAGGAACAGTATGAACTGTATTTAGTTGATATTTAAAACCTCCTTAAGGGCTGCTGCTAGTAAATGTTCATGACATGTTGGGTATCTGATATGCATATTCTAGCTTTGATAGCACTGATGCATAACTATAGAAAGAATAGGGAAAGATTGGGAAAGAGGTGAGAAGGAAAGACGAGAAGAAGGAAATAAGGAAGATGATAGAACAAATCTAGGTTATGAATAGGTTGTATGGATATTTAGTGTCCTATAGCTAGCTAGGTTATATATATATATATATATATATATTATTTGGTGCTATTTATAAGTCACTTCTATTATATTTCATATAGATCAAATAAAATTTTAAATTTTATTAACTCTATCTTAAAATTTAATAACTTTTAATTTTATCTTTATTTAATATACATTATATATCATGAGAATAAAGTCAATATAATAATAAATGAAGCGTAAAATTATATATTCATATAAAAAAATTAATGATATGACTTATAAATAAGACAAAAAATTGTTTTCTCACTCTACTTTATAAATAGGATCAGAAGATATCACATATTACAACACCATTATTTTTTGGAAAGTTTTGGTTGACAATCCTTTTAGACTGAACTATGTGATTCACCGACCACAAGCTAAATACTTGATACCATAAAGCTATGTCAAAAAGAAACATATGATATGAGAGTTCAAGATGTAAAGAATTTCGATATAAGGGGGCTCGTTTTTTTATTCAAAAAGAGTATCACCATCATAATTTCAATTAGACATGGTTACAAATTGAATTTTACAAAAGAAAGGAGGAATGCTTATATGATTTATTTTTTTATTAATGTAAATTATATAGAATTATAAATGAATCACATATATATAGATTGCAAAACGTATATATATATACAGGAAAATAAATTTATGTGATTATTTTATTTTTAAAGTTAGAAGTATTTTATAAGTGATGTTGATGATTTTTGTTTGGATATTTTTTTTTAAAAATAAGTGACTTTGAGAATTTTGATTATGTTTAGATTTTTTCTATTAAAATCACTTATGAATGTATAATTACTAAAAAAGGGTATGAATTTTATAAAGTTTTTAACATTTTCATAACTATATGAATATTTAAATATAATTTTATTACAATAGTAATTATTATAAAAAATACTATTATTATTATTATTATTATTATAAGAAAGGAGTTGGTAAATGGGGAAAAATTATTGCTAAAATTTATCAGGATTATTCAAAAAACATAAGTAGCACCCTTATCATTTATGCAAAAATTGTGGTGGGGGTTAAAATTACAATTGAACAGGATTTTAGAAAAATTAACCAAACATAGTAAATGGGTTTCATAATCATTGTTTTAGGCTCAAATGTATTTATTCGAGCTCCCACGGTTAAACCAATTAGGCACTTTATCTATCTGATTTGAAATAATAAGATTTAAATATATTAATTTACTTATGTCTTATTTGACAACAATACATATATAACCTTTCCGATTTTTAATACCTCAGAAAAAATTAGTGCAACATACAAAGTAAAACAATATTATTAAAAAAATTATAATTCTCTGAAAAATAAATCAAATAATCAAAATTAAAACTAAAAGTTATAATCTTACATCTTCCCTCAAAAAGAAAAAGTTGTTGCACCAATGCCACATGATTGAAGAGTAGGTGAATAAGAAATGAAGTCCAAATTGAAAGCCTCTTCATATCGAAACTCATTAAAAACTAAATCCTCTGCATATCCATGCTCACTAATATATTCAAGCTTCTTATTATTATTTCTTTCACCAACTAATAAATCATACTTATACAACCTTGATCTGGTAGCAAACACCAAAGAATTCCCATTCATAATTGTAAATCCAATGGCAACAGAATTCTTCAACCCCATTATTTCTTCCAAACTTAGGGTTAAATGCTTTGACCAAGAACTTGATTCATAATCCATCAACAACCATATGGTAAAAATAGAACGCTTGAAAAATGTCACAAAACATAATGATTCATTTGAACTTTCAGCTTTGCCCCATTTGAAAATCCTCATGTCGAGTTGGTTTTTCAGCACATACTCATCAAAGGCTTCTTTCGGAAGACTCAGAAATTTCGACGTGCCACTCTCTAGTTGATGTGCTACTATTTTTGGAGCAAAAATAGCATTATCAAAAAAGTAGAAAAGTGAATCAATTAAAACGATGTGAAGTGCTCCCATGTAGATCAATGGAGACTTACAAACCATACCACGGTATCGTCGTGTCGAGAGGCCTCCATCTGTAGCTTTCCAGATGCCATATTTAGGCATATAAGTTTCTATCTCATAATTATAACTAGATACCTCATACTGAACAAGAAGAATCAACTTGTATTCCTCCAAGTTAACACTTGTATTATGGTTGCATTCAAGGACGAATTTCACAGAAGTAGGACTATTTTGTATCAATTTGTGTGGAGTGGGAACATCAAAGCATGATTTTGTTATTGGATTACAAATGAATAGTTGTTTTCTTCCTCCTTTCAGATATTGACAGAGAAGCAATCCATTACTAGAAGCAAGAATTCTTGAGGAGGTTTGAGTAAGAAACTGGATGAAATTTCTGGGGACACCGGAAGATTTCTCCTCACCAGGTAATGCGTGTGTTTCTAGTTTGAATGATTGAGATGAACGTGGTTGAATAAAGAAGCAAGAATCATTCATAATCATTGAATGTTGAGATTGCTTCAATGCAAAGTTTGTTTCTTGGGTCAGCTTAGAGATGGACTTGGAACAAGACTTGAACTTGCATATTGATTTTGAAGGAAGTAAAGAAAATATTTCAGATATAATGTCTTCTGATATTTCCATTCCTTAAACTGAAATTACAATAAATGACATATTAGTATAAATATCTAAAACTTCAGAATATGGAATCATTATATCTTACAGAAATTATCTGCAAAATATGGCTACAAGCCATTATTGCGTATAATTTTGTTTTAATTGTGATAGAAGAGAATTATAAATTATGCAACCAACATGGACTGTTCTTAGTAAAATGGGGTTAAGGTGACTTAAGAATGAGATTTCAAGTTATGTGAATGCAGAAACATATTTAAAAAGCTACTTCTAATTAGGATCGACAATACTTGAATATACCGTAAAATAAAATTAGAAAAGTGTTTTGCAATACTAAACAAACATGAAAAAATAAACGTAGAACTTACTTGAGGATATAAAACACCTTTCTTTTGAAATCAAGGAACTGTAATACACCCCAAATGAACTGGCCTTGATTTATATAACAATGTTTTCGGAGGAGACTAGAATTCTAAGAGTAGTCGGTAAGAGCTAATGCTTATAGGAATCCTTTTAATACGATTTGTGGATTACGATATCTCAACAAAGATAAGATTACGAAAACTAATTAGTTTATATTTTAAATTCAAATTATATTTGCATTCTAATTAATTAGGATAATATTTAAACTTTTTAACAAGTTTTTAAGGTTTTATTGTTGAGATTATATTTTTAGATTATCTTTTAAATTTTAAAATAAGTAATCTATATTTATTTTCTATAGAATATAAAAATGTGAGTTTCAGTTCATGTGAGAAATCTCACCTTGGATAAAGTTCTGATGGGAGTCTTTTTAATATAATTGATTAAGTTATCTCATTAAGGATAAGATTAGGACAAATTTATTATTTTATATTTCAAATTCAAATTATCCTGGTATTCTAATCTAATGAGTGGTGATATGTTTAAACTTTTGGAAAATTATTTTACAAGTAATAATTTTATATCAATTTTAAATCAATTTTAATAAAATTTAATATATGTTTTGGAAAAATATCAATATTAGTATATTATTCAGAAGATATTAATATATTCAAGTATTGCGTATCAATATCAATATATTCACAAGATCAAATATCAATATCAATATATTCAAGTATTGCGTATAAATATAAAGATCAAAGTAAGAGTTGCAGATAAAATCGCTGGGTAGCATAACACCATCTAAAAAAAAATTAGTATATTATAATAAGAAATTAACAAAATTTTAACAATAAGGATTAAATTATAAATTTTTTAAATTATATATATACCAATATTATAATTCATATTTTAAACTTTTCTAAAAACTTCCATAGCATATACATGAAATAAATTTTCTTGAATAATTTTAAAAAAAATCATAACTAATTCTACAAAATTCCAATTAAACAGGTTCAAAGTTCTACTTAAAGTTTTCGGATAGCTCTTTGCAATAAAAATAAAACCCAGTTCATTATTTCTAACCCAGTTGATCCAGAAACCTATCTAAACCAAAACTGGTTAGTGGGATTTTTGTTGGAATTTCTGAAATTGTAACTTTGGAAAATCATATCTTTCAGTTAATTTTCACATCTAAAAAATTATAAACTGACTCGTTTTAAAGCTTAGGATCTGTACTTTTAACAGGTAAATTTTCAATGGTTAACTCATACATTTACCTTGCTACTCCCAAAATTACGATTGAGACTAAAACAACTACGAAACTAAGTTTTTACTTCATGCATTCTACTATATTGTGAGATAGCACTTACCTTAGTCTTGAGCATAGCTCTCCTGCTCCTCCTTATGGGAGGTTGTTTATATACCAATATATAACATATACTTAAGTAAATTTAAACTAAAGCATATATATGCACACACACAATCAGCCACAGTAAGTAACAAATATAGCTTCCTGAGTCTTCCCCTTCACATCTCTTCCACCAATTTGCTCTTTCCTTTTAAGGAACTAGCTCCTAGCTACTGTTAAACAATCTTTCAACTTACTTCCATTTACTAGCTTACTTGAACTTCTTTAGTTTGGCTTCCTCCTTTGTTTGACAGCAAATACCAAATCCTTAGCCTAGATATCTGGTTGTATGAGGGTGATCTTCTCTTCTTCACCCCACATCCTTTCCGTCTCCAATCCAACCTTTTCTACCATCTCCAACTCTCGCACTCCTACTTGTTTCTAGTGCAGGGACGAAATGGGGTGTGAGGGAGGTGCTGATGTGTTTAAATTAATCGAAAGAGGATTATCTTACTCACTTTTTTTTATATAGATAAGAGAATCTATCACTAATAGTAGTGACAAATACTCTCACCACGGGCTTTCACTTTAAGAGTAAACAACTAGCCAATTATTTTACTTAGTCTCACATATGGTAACTTATGGCATAAACTTGGTTTTAAGCATTTTATTGGGCCAAGTCTTTACAAAATCTGGACCTCATCATCTTTTTTTTTTTTTTGTTGGGTATAAAGAAAATTTAAGTGGTTTTGATACCATTCTCCTACCAAAATCAAGACATAGGCCCAGGGTTCAAAGAATATTTATAGAAGACTTACGATATCACCTACTAAAGGAGCCCTTACAAGGGCAGCGAGAATCAAATTTACATCATTAAAAGATATAAATACGTTCCTTACTATATGTACCAACTCTTATTAACTATACCTTATTATCTTGATTACATTAGGCCCGTCTTGACTTCCCATTTTGGGCTTAACAATGGCCCAATTCCATTTTTGAGCTTGGAATAGTAAATTTACCATTTTACCCCTTCTCTATGGATACTTAATTACCAATTAAATTTTATAATTTAATCCAGAATACTTTGTAAGAACTTTATGCCTTAATTAGCATCTTTAACTTATAAAATAATTATCCTACAAATTTCTGCTAAAACATTACCTTCAACTATTTTTCCTCAAATATTTGGGAAAATATGCCCTTTAATTCCCAAAACTAAGCTTTAAAATTATTGAGACTACTTTTGAGGAATTAAATATATTCATAATTTTCCTAAAATTCCAAAATAATGTTTTATATTTTTCTTCAATTTTTATGGACCCTTAAATAATTTTAATAATTATTCTTTTCATTTTTCTTTAAAATCTCACTCAAATAGTAGGTTCTCTTCAAAATGTGTACAAGTGGAAAAAATACCTTACAAATATCTTTCCTATTTTCAAGATTTTTCTTGACTTTGCGGAATTTTTGTCTAATTTCTGTACAATTTTTCCACAATTATACTTTTGGCTGATAATTATCCTTTTTTATGTTTTTGCAACTAAATTTCTCTATTTTAACTTTTGGCTAACTTGACTTGTTTAACCGGTATTTAGAATTGGGGATGTTAAATAGCACATATGTATTTATTGAAGGGTTAATATACAATTTTAATAACAAATTTTGGCATTAGGTGCAACTACCACTATAAATTTTGAAGGATTCTATAGTATCCATGATCATTAATTTTTCCATTTTCATTAACCTTGCCTAAACTCCTTTACTTTTTTTTTTTTTTTGTGTGTGAGCCCCACGCTTGTCCAGTGTCTTCTTTCTTCTCCTTCTCTTTCACATTTTCTCAAACCATAGGCCATAGTAAATTGCTGCTCCGTAACTCGTTCCACCTCTCCATAACTCCATCGTCCTCAACTCCTTCATCCATCTCCATAGCCCACCAACACTTCAATCTTCACCTCCAGATTTTACACGATCACTCCGCCATTGCCAGATCTCCATAGCTTGGACTGCTTACATCGTGTCCAGGTTCAAATAGGCCTCCTCAATGAGAGGGGAGCATCGTAGAGGGGTCAGAAGGGAAAGCAACATGGAGGGGTTAGAAAGGCGTGACTTCGGCCCCAAGGGCGTGTCGGCGGAAGAGGGGAGCAGCGTGGAGTGGTCAGAAGCCAAAATTTCTTGTTCCATGTGATCTGTGGTTCTGTATTTCTTGTTGTTCTGGTTTGTGACAGAGAAATTTGCTCTCCCAAGAAGCGCATGACTGAGAAGCTTGTGAGTTTGTGTTTTTCTGGCCGTTGCTCATCCATGGGAGAAGATCTAAAGCTCCATTGATTTTGGGTTGAGAGTGTTAATTTTATTGTTGCTGGGCTTTATCTTGGTCTTCAGTTTAATGGCGTTTGTCGGTGACTTCTTGGTATTGACAAATCGAGCAAAGAGAAAGGGGTCGCTGAGTTTTTTTTTTTTAATTATTTAAAATTTGATAGAGGCATGTGAGTATTTCTATATTTTAAATATTGGGTGATTAAATTTTAGAGAATAAATTATTACTATAATATATTTTAAAAATAATAGATTATGAAGAATCGATTTTAAAAAATATATTATAGATAAAATAAATTTTAAAGAATATATTTTTAATTGAATAAATTTTAGAAAAATAAATTTTGAGGATAATAGATTTTTATAAAAAAATATTTTTTAATATAAATCATATTTTTAAATTAAATAATCTAAATATCTCATTGTTTTTTTTACAAAAACTAATAAGCTATAAAAATATTAATTTTTTTTACAATCAATTTTTTTTTACTAAAACTAATAAACTATCTAAACATTAATTTTTTTTATAATCAATTTTTTACTAAAATTTATGGTTTTAGAAAAATTAAGAGAACTACTTCTAACAATCAATTTTTTTATAAAATCTATTCTTCAAAAGTTAATAACATACTAATAAAAATTAAATTTTTTACAAAATATATTCTATTCAGAATATATTCTTTCCTAAAAATTCTATTCTTCAAGAGTTAATTTAAACATATAAGTTAGAATTTGTTTCCCTTAACTTATACTAAAATTATGGTTATAGTAAAAAAAATTGTTAATAAAAATTAGTGTTTGGATAATTGATTACTTTTAGTAAAAAATTGATTGTAGAAAAAAA
This sequence comes from Leucaena leucocephala, assembly GCA_037074615.1. Lineage (NCBI taxonomy): Eukaryota > Viridiplantae > Streptophyta > Magnoliopsida > Fabales > Fabaceae > Leucaena > Leucaena leucocephala. Next base: position 15,405,573 of record CM073515.1, on the reverse strand, counting down.
TTAATATTTAAATAATTTATTAATTTTTATAAAAATTGATTATAAAAAATATAGAATATTTAGATTATTTTATCCAAAAGTATACTTTTGTGTCCAATCCAAACAAAAGAGATAAATGATGATGATTGTGGGCATGAGAAGTTGTTGAACAAATTTTGCTTGTGACGGAGAAGTAGAAGCGTGTAGGAGTCAGGGGAGGGAGGAAGGAGAGAGATAAAATAGAAAAGACAAAAGCCGAGGAGAAGACGCCTGGACAAGTGTGAGGCCCATAAAAAAAATAAACTAATGGAGTTTAGGCAGGTTAATAGAAATGGGAAAATTGCTCTATTTTTTAATAATTATGTACATTATAGAATCTATTAAAACTTTATGGTGATAGATACATATCATAGTGCAACATTAACCCTTTATTGAATTTAACAATACTTTAACTGCATATTTTTATCTTTGAGAATTAGTTATTTATTTGTTATAAAATGGTTTGAGATCTAATTAATTAATCAAATGGTTTAAACTATTTTGATAAAGTAGACAATCCTCATAGTTAATATACAAAATTTGATACGGTATTAAAAGCCTTTTGATTTTAGACAAAATAAAATAATAATGAAAGAGAAAAGTAGTTGGGATTTAAGGCAAATGGATAAAAAGAAAACATTCATGCTTAGAACCAAATTTTAGACACAAAAGGGGATCTATTACATCATTTAAACCAAAAGGAATTTGAATCCTTCAGAAGCTATATGCTATTTGCTATATTCTATATGCTATCAATTTTAAGTAACCTCCACATTTTCTCTATTTAGTTTTGTGTAAGCACCACAAGAGAACTCCAATTCAAAAACGAATAGGGGGACATCTTGGACCTGCAAATGGCTTAGCTGGAGGATTGTCATCTTGATAGAAGTCAAGAATCGCATACACAGTCTGAACGATAGTTAATGCAAACATAACTATGGCTGCAACAAGAGACACAATCTCCCATGGATTTCTGAAGTAAGTTTCAATGAGATTAGCTCTCCACTCCATGGCTTCTTGCAGTATCTACACAAACTCATTTGCACTATTTTCAAACCTCCTCCATGATCAACCGCAAGATCCTTTGACAATGAGTTGAAAAGCTTGGCCACAGCTTTATCACTTCCTAGAGCATTCTGTAAAATCCCTTTCTATTCTAAAATCAATACGTCAATCTCGTTGTCGATGATGTTATCCATGAAGAAGACAAAGGAAGAAACCTCGTTGCCTGCTCCTAGTGCATGCGTTCAAATGCAATGAGGTTCAACAACAATGTCTCTGTCAAGTCGTCTACGATAATTGAAGGAATTCTGAGGATAACGCCATTGAAGGAGACATCTTTGAGGCTGTGGCTTTTGCTTGGCTTGAAGTTGATGCCAGCTTCTTGAAGCTCTCTTGCAGAGGGGATGTGAGTTCATCTTCTTCGTGTTTGTTTGATTTGATTTGTTTGGAAATTATGGTACGATGAGTGGGTTAATTTTGAAGGAGGGATTTTCTGTAGAGATCTAACATGTGTAAGAATTTTTCATTGCTTTTGAGGATCAGGGTGCAACTGGGTCGACAGAAGATCTTGAGAATTAGCTTGCTCAAGAACTCTGGATCCTACAATAGTGATGATGATGTGACGTGTTCAATCAAACAAATGAACAAATTCAATGAAAATGTATAGAGATTATAAACAAATCAATTTATTTATTTCAACAAAAGGCCTAAAATAATTTCAAGTACCATTTGATTCTTATAAATCACTAATAATTTAATAATCATTTTAAAGAGTTTATTTCCAGCCGAAAATATAGATAATTTCCCTAAACTTTATGTCATATATAGAAACTTCTTTAAGGTTTAAAACTTTACAACAAATTCTCCTAAACTCTTATATTTATATGTATATACTATTTCAGGTCCTTAATATAAAACTTATTTAACTAATTTGATATATTAAGAAAGTTAGTTAAATTAGTTATTTATAACGATTGTATGTTGGTTTTCCTAAAATATTCTCATTTAATCATATGCATTTAAATTACTCTTAATAGAAATTTTCTACTATGAGTAATCATATAAGGATACTTTGGGGGCAAAATTATAATCTTATGAGATAAAATAGATTGGGATCCTATAATTATGACAAAAATAAACTCTTTATTTAGTCTTTATATTTAGGACCAGATGGAGTAACTTATTATCTACATATATACTAAGGTTTACGAGGCTTATATGCATTCAAAATATAAGGGAGTTATATACACACAAAAGTATAACATAAGGAGGTATATAATTGATGGTTTGGGGTATCCACGTAAATTTGAAAATTTAGGTAAGTTTGTTATTAAGTTTTAAGGGTTAAAATGATTCTTTGTATGGATGGTTCAAAGTAGTTAAAAGGAATTTTGTGTAATTTAGTGTTATTTTCAAGGCAAATACTCCATCTGGACCGGAGAGGGTACTTGTTAATGAAGATTAGAATCTTTGTGTGCCAAAACCGCTTGTATTTCTCAGTTAATCTAACTAAAGACTTTTTTATGGTCATTAAAACACAATTAGGATCCTTTCAATATCCCAATTACTTGCGAAGAGAGAGATAGAAATAAAGCCAAAAATCCACATGACAAGTGATCATATCTCTAAATATAGGAACTAGATAACTAATTCAAAGTGATCACTAAAAATTTAGTTAAATTAGTTATTTATAAAAAAGTATATTGATTTTTCATAAAATACTTTTCTTTTGATGGTTTGCATTAAAAACTACCCCTTTGATCAAACCTTTTAATATGTACAATGAATAACGATAGTTTAAAGAAAAACTTTAAGTTTAAGAGATAGATTAAATTGATATTTTACATTTAGATTTAAGACAAACCCTTCAATTAGCTTTAACATTTAAGACAAGTCCATGTTTAAGAAAAAGGTTGTAAAGGTATTTGTATGCCCAAGATTCTTATATTAATTAATAACAAGATTTGAACTCACAACTTATAGATTATACGCTAACATCTTATCAAATAAACTAATTTTGTGTGGAGATTCAAAATTTTTCCTACTAAGTTTGCTCAATAATCAGCACAATTAAAATTCCTAAAAACATATCAGATATAACATGCCTAAAACATATGATATATATTAAAATCCACAATATAAGATACCTGGTTTTTGTTTCCATGGCAACTGAATATGATCGTTATCTGCATAATCACCATCTCTATTATCATCACAAATTGCAAATTTCAGCAGTTCAAGCATGAAACACCCAGCAACAATTTGTAATGTTCACAGATATATAATACTAAATTAAGACTAAGGCAAGTATGAATTCTATGCACTGGAATTATGAAGTGGTTATATCATCACAATCATGTTATAAACCAATATACTGTAAGGTCAAGAATCAAATGCCACAATAATAGAATTGTCAGACAATCTGCAGTACAGAAAGGAAGAGCAGAAAAGACAAAGAAATTCAGAGAGCTGGTCCAGAGAGAGAGAGTACACACATAAATCACACCCCCACATTTCGGTTTCCCCACTTTTTTTTTGGGTACAAATTCGGTTTCCCCACTTAAATACTAATTCCCCATCACTTTCCATGTGGGTCGCCTCTGACGGTTGCTCTTAGTATGCTAATACCTTCCATTACAATCTCATTTGCATTCTCATGGCCCATCTCATTCGGGCCCATTACAATACCCCCTGTGCAAGATTGACCTTGTCCCCAAGGTCAAATGAAGGATACAAAGATTAAAACTCAGAAATAAACTCCGAAGTAGGATTGTCTAGACCTTCCCACTGAACCAAAATCTGTGGTGACCATTCATTCCTTTTCTGCACAACACGGGACTCAACAATGTCAATTAGACATAAAATTGGTCCCTCCAGTTCAGATAATAATGGTAAGGGTACATATAGAGTTGCAACAGGCCCGTTATATCTTTTCAGTAAAGATACATGAAATACCAAATGAATCTTCACATGATCAAGAAGTTGTAAATGGTAAGCCACTGTCCCAATTTTATGAGTGATTGGAAAAGGCCCAAAATACTTCATAGCCAACTTACTATGTTTCCTCAGAGCAACAGAATGTTGGCAATATGGCTGTAATTTAACAAAGACAAAGTCACCTACATTGAAATGAACTTCTGTGCGTCTCAAATCTATGTGCTTCTTCATTTTATCTTATGCTTTCAACAGATTCTTCTTCAAGTCGACAAGTAAGTGATCCCTATATTGCAACTGGTTAGCTAAATCAGTGGGCATATATGTTGAAAAATAAGTAGGCAAAATTGATGGGGGATCACGTCCATAAACGGCACGAAATGGTATCATGCCAATAGTTATATGATGAGATGTGTTATACCAGAATTCAGCCCAAGGTAGATAATCAAACCAGTGTTGAGGGCTGTAAAAAACAAAATAGGGTAAATATATTTCCAAACATCTATTCATGATTTCAGATTGCCTATCCAACTGTGGATGATATGAAGAAGTCATGTGAAGTGTACTGCCATGTACTTTAGTTAAGTGCTGCCAAAAAGAACTCACAAACACCTTATCTCGATCAGAGACTATTGTCTTTGGGAAACCATGAAGTTTGACCATAGAGTGTATAGAAATTTCTACAACTTGCTCACTGGCATAAGAAGCTTTTAATGACATAAAGTGAGCATACTTAGATAGACGATCAATTACCACAAAAATGACAAAATATCTTTTAACAAGAGGTAAGGCAGTAATGAAATCCATGGCAATGTCTTCCCATATTTGAGAAGGTATAGGTAAAGGAAATAACATACCTATAGGCTATGCTTGTAGGGACTTGGCTTGCTGACAAACAATGCATTGTCAAATGAAATCCTTAACATCTCGTCTCATATGTGGCCAATAAAATAGGGCAGCCAACCGAAAAAAAGTTCTCAACACTCCAGCATGCCCCCCAATTGGAGAAGAATGGTATTCAAGTAATATGCATTATTTAAGCTCTGAATGATTAGTAGGAATAACAAGACGACCCTTCCAATACAACAAGCCATCTTTACTCTCAAAACCTGATAATAACATAGGACTCTGTTGTAATTTAATGAGAGTATCCTGAATATATGAGGAAGCTCACAAAAAGGGAACTATATCTTTGATAATAGAGGAATTGATTTGAATAAGTGACATACAAGTCATCCGAGATAAATAATCAGCTACCATATTCGACTTGCCCAGATTATACTCAATAGTATAATCATAACCCAACAATTTAGGTAAAAAAGGCTTCTTGTTCCGGTGTCTGGAGTGCTTAGGTACATAAATGTTTAAGACTTTCCTAATCAGTACAAATGACAAAGTGATGACCAAATAAGTAATGTCAAAATTTTGCTCCTGCTATAGTGATAGCTTATAGTTCCTGAACATAAGCTGACTGAGATTGCATTTTGGTTGATAATTGTTTGGAAAAGTAAGAAATTGGATGGTCATGCTGACTTAAAATAGCAATAATACCCATCCCTGAAGCATCTGTCTTTAACACAAAAGGTTCTACAAAGTCAGGTAAAACTAGTGTGGGAGCCTGTATAAGAGCCAACTTGAGTTGGCCAAAGCTGTCTACGCTTCTATAGACCATTGAAAAGAATCTTTCTATAAAAGTTTCATTAATGAACTGGTCAACGAGGCATATTACCTAATAAAATGACGGTAATAATCAAATAACCCAAGGAAACCCTGTAGTTGAGAAACATATAATGGTGTAGGCCATCGCTGAACTGCTTCAACTTTAGAATGATCCATGGCAACCCTAGCCATAGATACAATATGGCCAAGGTATTCCACTCTAGTACTTCCAAAAGAACATTTAGACAATTTGGCAAAGAGGCTATGTTGAACCATTAGCTTAAAAACTTCCTCCATATGGAAAAGATGTTGAGACCAAGAACCACTATAAATGAGGATATCATCGAAGAATATTAAGACAAATTTACTTAGAAAAGGCTAGAACACAGAATTTATAAGGGCTTGAAAGGTGGCTGGAGCATTAGTGAGCCCAAAGGGTATGACAAGCCATTCATATAGTCCTTGATGAGTGTGAAAAGATGTCTTCTCTCTATCACTTGGAGCCATACATATATGATGATAACATGAACACAAATCTAGTTTTGTATAATAAACTGAGCCACCTAATTCATCCAGAAGTTGATCAACAATAGGTATAGGAAAAGAATCCTTAATAGTAACCATATTTAATGCCCTATAGTCAACACAGAATTGCCATGTGCCATCTTTTTTTTAACTAATATAACTGGGGACAAAAAGGGACTAGTACTAGGTTGAATTAAACCTTCCCTCAACAATCATCTATTCAATCACATCCTTTTGACTAAAAGGATAATGATAAGGTCTAACCTTAATAAGGGTTGTATTTGGTTGTAAGAAAATTTGATGTTCATGGGCTCTCGATGGTGGTAATCCAGTGGGTTTCTCAAATATCACTTGAAATTGGTGCAATAGAAGTCTCATATCCTCAGGAACCTCTGCTGTTAAATTTAGTACCCAATTGTCATTAGAAACATGGGTATCCAAGTGCATGTAAAACATTTCTACAACTGCTCCAGTATTGACCAATCTCTGAAGTTGATGAAACGCAGCCTTGGAGATAGAGGATTTGGTATTCCCTTGCAATGCTATAAATTTCCCATCATGTAAAAACTTAATGTAAGAATTACCAACTATATAGTTAGAAACATGAGGACCAAGAGTAGCCAACCAAGACGCCCTAATAACTACATCAGATCCTGCTATAGGTAAGACATATGTAGGAATATTTATTGGATGATCCTGAATGTGGATAGTTAATGAACGAACAAGGCCCTCCCCTTTCATTGAATAGCCATCGCCGATCATAACTTGTATACGACCCACCGGTTCTACTGGAAAATGAAGATGTTTAACAATACGAGGGTGAACGAAACTATGAGTGCTACCACCATCAAGGAGTACCTGCACCGTTATGCTTGAGATGCATCCATCAAAATGAATCGTAGACATTCCTTGGTGTCCTTAGAAAGAATGTAAGGAGAGATAATGAAAAGAAGGTTTCTTATTGTCATCACCAAAACCCTGCTCCCCATCAACGTTATTCGTTTGAAGACCATCAGAAATTTCCTCCCACTCCAAGAGCATATACTGTTTATTGGCACAGAGATGGCTAGATGAAAATTTCTAGTCACAAGTATAACAAAGACCCTTTTCTCGTCTAAGAGCCATTTCTGCAGGTGATATTTTATTGACTGCTGAAAAAGGTTTCATCGGTGGTGTAGGAAGAAGTGTTAGAGCAACTGACCTTGCTGAAGTTGCCATTATTGATGAAGGAGAAAAACCCTTCATAGGAATATTGGAATGATGTGTGCTAAATGTAGTGGACTTGGACTAACCACCAGACCTACTAGAGCCCCAGCCACATCAAACAACTTGGCAAATTCAGTGGCCCTTAGAAGAGTTGAGGGATTATGGGCCATCACATCATGTTGGACTTTTGCTTTTAACCCACCCAAGAAGCAGTCAAGCAATGCCTTATCGAAAACACCCTCCTTCCTATTTGATAGCGCTATGAACTCCTAGCAATAATCATCAACAAATCCTTTTTGAGTTAATTTAAACAACCGAACTCAAGGTTTATCAAATAATGACAGACCATACTCATTCTCGATAGCTTTTGTAAAGGATGATCAGTCTGTAATAACTCTAGATTTTTGCAGTAACTAAAACCAATGCACTATATCGCCTTCCAAATTCACCAATGCAATGAGGACGCGTTGTATATCGGGAGTCCCATAATACACAAAATATTGTTTAGCACAAAAAATCCAAGTCATCGGATCTGTTCTACTGAATTTAGGAAAATCCATTTTAAGATGGGGTTGAGTATGTCCTAACTGGAAACAGGAGCGATCAAACCATAGATTATGAGCTCGAACAAGCGCCTCTAGTCCAGCTTGAAGTTGATCAAAATGAGCATTGTTATGCTCTTGAATATGCTCGAATTTAGAATTTATTGAAGACTCCAACTGCGCGACGTATTTTGTCATATTTTTGACATCAGCCTGTAAATATTTGAACCATATAACCTCTGCCATGGAGCTCAATGAAAGCACCAAATGTAATGTTCACAGATATATTATACTGAAATAAGACTAAAGCAAGTATGAATTTGATGCACCGGAATTATGAAATGGTTATATCATTACAGTCATGATATAAACCAATATACTGTAAGGTCAAAAATCAAATACCACAATAACATAATTGTCAAACAACTATAGTACAGAAAGGAAGAGCAGAAAGGACAAAGAAATTTAGAGAGCTGGTCCAGAGAGAGAGAGTACACATATAAATCACACCCCCTTCATTTCTATTTCTCCACTTAAATACTAATTCCCCTTCACTTTCCATGTGGGTCACCTCTGAAGGTTGCTCCTACATATGCCAATACCTTACATTACAGTCTTATTTGCATTCTCATGGCCCATCTCATTCGGGCCCATTACACAATCATCATCTTCAAGAAGCTGCTATGATTATTATTCTCCCATTGATGATCAAGTGGCTTGTAACAGTCCCTCATATCTTCTTCAACTTTGGCCATGCTTTCCATCACCAACTCCAATGGTTTCCTCCTCAGAAAGTGGATCAGAGCTTTCTACTTGTGCTCTTCCATGGCTACCAGATGCTTCTTCACGTGGTGATATGGACCAAACGACACCGTTTGGGGGTTGTAAGCCTTCTTGTTCAGGTCTGCAACACAGTAGGGAATGGCATAAATGCAATGCTTCTTCCATTTTCTAATCTCCATTGAAGAAGATTCATGGCTCATCCGCTTCTTGTTGCTTTGAAGCACCACTGATCTATTTCTAACTCCATGGTTGTGCTTCATCTCTTTCTTCCTTGAATCTGATCTTGAGATGTTTTTAGAGTGTTCTGATGCTTGTGAAGGGAGAAACTAAACTTGCGCTCTTCTCTTCAAGTATATGATTAATTTAATGTAATCGTGATTTATTAATCTATCTTGTTATGTCCTAAAATTCCTTTCTTGCAGATTGTTGGTTCTTAATTCATTAAATTCTTATCCTGTTAGCTCAACACTTTGTTCTAACATGAAGTTAAGAACAAGTTCACAAGCCAAAAGGCCATTTTTTACTATTTCGGCCGTTCTTTTACTATATATTACAGTGTTATTAATATTAATTAATGAATTGCCATTAAGTACATCGCATTGGATTCTGTATTTTTCGGTGGGGTCAAGAATAACCAAGCCCCTATCAGACTGCCTATGATTTTGGATTTGGCCAGGTTTAGACCAAATCTGGACCTATTTAATGACCTGCTTTATATTCGTCAGATATTTAATATAAAATATAATTTAATGTAATTTGAACAATAAATTAAATTATATAGAAATTTTAAATAAGATCAAGATGATTTGTTTAGCTTTTAAAAAGGCTTTAAGCCAAAGGCTTAGACTTGTTCCTAAAAAAATATGCATATAAACTTAAGCTTTGAACTCCCACTACAATCTTAGTCCTATTTAACTAAAAGCTAACATAAGGCTGCTGCATAAAAGGGGAGCGGTGGCGTTTCTTTTTCTCAGCCAGTACCACTGAATGGTAGGATCACTTAATAAACACCGCAGAAGGGAAAGTAAGTGGTAGCGCTTCTTTGAAATAAACGCTACAACTTGTATTTTTTTTAATAAAGAAGTAAAAGTGTTTATGGGTCATAAACACTACCGCATCATGTATTGCTTATAAGAATTGGTAGTGCTTAACCAATGAAGCACTACCACTCTACCTTAAATTATTTTTATAGCGGCAGCATTTCTCTACTAAGCAAATACTACTAAATATATGCTACTAAAGTTATCTTTTGTATTAGTGTGACCTGCCTAATTCCCAACCTAGGTGGACACTAATATTATAATAATTGGAAGTGGACAAAGCAAAAAAAAAGTAAATACGTGATTGAAAATTTGGTCCCTCTCATCCCCTTTCAGACGGTCCGAATTTGTCACTTTTTCGTCTATCATTACTTTTCAAAGTTTTTTTGTTTAAAATTGCTTATTCTGTATTTTGTTTATTTGGAAATAATTAAATAATTATAAAGTTTGCATATGATTAGCAACTTTCCGGTACATCAGGTAACTAGGCAATTGTTTTTTGAACAAATGAACAAAAAACAATGCTGTTTTGAAATACCAGCTTCGGCCTGCTACTTTTTCAAACTTATCCCTTTGTGTTTTGGAGAAAAAAGTATATTAAAATAAAAAAATAAAACTTGTAAGTTGAGTTTAATATATCAATTTAAAAAAAAATCACATGCACGGTTGTACGGAGTTGGATTTATATAAAAATGAAAAGAAACAACAAAAGCAAAGCAAGGAAGTTGATTCCATTCTTCAGTGATGATGTAAAGCATTGTTGTCCAGTAAAGACATGGGAAGAGAGAATTTTAAGAAGAGAGAATTTTAAAGTTGTGTTCAACATGGACCTTACTTCATATAAGGGAGTATACAAAGGTGTGCGCGTGTAAATTTTCAACACACATTGAGAAACATTCTTAACTTTTTTTTTATAATAAAAAATTTGGGTAAATTGAGTCCCAAAGACTCATCATAGCTAGAACATGCTTTTTTTTTTTATACAAAGAACATGCCTTTAAATTTGAGAAGTGCCTACAGAATTCAATAGGGGTCGAGGGAGTAGCTTCAATCCGAGATAGACCATGGTGTGGGGCTTACAGAGAGTCTGGGATGCGATTCAAATTGGAAGAGTTTTTGTAGAAAAAGATTGTTAGGAGATCCTTTTGGTAGGGGTGGTCGGTGCAGATCATTGTGATGGAGAGCTTCTTGATGAAATGTTGACAAGTATCAATATTTGCATGCATTTTAGATATTATTTGTTAGCTTCTTAGCACTATTATTGGATATTTTGGGCATAATTAGTGATATTTTAGGCATAGATGCTAGTGAAGTCATTTATTAAGCTTTTAGTGTATTCTTATACGTTTTATATGATTCTTGTGTATTTATGCTTTGATTCTATTGGCTTGGTGTGCTTTGTAGAAAGCTTGGGTTAATATTTATCAATTGGACTTGAAATAGAAGAACTGCATAGAAGGACTAAGGGTAAAAACGCACCATGTTGGAATTTCAGATTTGAAGCGTCTCGACTGAGATTTCATATTGATGATGGCGCACTCACTCTCAGATCAATCACCCAGTTTCGGACTTCTAGAGCTCCAGATCCATTTCTCCGCTTTCTCCTTCATATTTCCGATGAATTCCACCTCTCCACCACCACTCTATGTCGGATTCCTCAAGTCTGACACTTCCTCAGCCTAGATCACAATTGATGACCATTGAAGTTCCTGAAGTTCGGTTGAGCTCGATTCTAGCCATGTGTTCGTGATTCGTCCTCTCCTTCATGAGTTGATTCAGCTATCTAAGCTCTCTGCACCTTAGGGAAGTTTTATTGCATTTATTTTCAAATTCCACTCTCCATGTATCTCATTTATGGTTTCTAGGTTTCTATGGACTGTAATTAATGTATATATGGCTGAAGATTGTTGACTAGGTCTTAGTGTAATGGATTCTCTCAATTGTTTTGAGTTTATGTTCAAATAAATTGTGATTGTCTAATTGGACCGATTATCTATGTGATTACTTTCTATGTCATTGATTACTCTTGATTATAATTCTAGGTGGCTAGGTTTGATTGAGAGTGTTATGACCTCTGTAGGTTAATGCAAGCCAAGTCTTAAGGTTCTTTATCTAGTTAACCGTTTAGGTGGCTAATAGAGTCAATTAGGTATTAATGGAGTTGGTTTGGTTAAGTGCAATGGAATCCATTCATCAATGGAACTAGGAAGATTAGCTAGTCAATGGTCAAGTAGAATTCACTTCACTCATAATCTATAATCATCCATTTCCATCATAAAAATAGAAAATCACAAATATTAGTTTAGTTCTATCATATGCTCGTGGTTATCAATCACTTCACTCTCACAACCTTTGGTTAATTTGTAATTAATCCTAATTAGCTAATAGTATAATCGGCTCCCAAAAGAGACCGACGCCTATATTAGTGCCACTATAGTGTATTAGCTTAATTTTTTGTTTGAATTTGTCCCCACATGGCTTTTTCATATTTTTTCAACAGAGATGCAGCCGGGGCTGTTGATGCATTGGCGAAAGCGACTCTGAATGTAGTGGAGGGTGTTTGTTGTTTCTCTTCCCCTCCTAAGTTCCTTACGCATGTCCTTAGGATGGATTTAGGGACCAAGGCTAGCCTTAATCTTTGTATTACGCTATCGAACAAAAAGTTGGTAGGAATTTTTTTTGAACAAGTGAACCAAAAAATATGCTGTTTTGTAAAAGGCCGGTTTTTCAAACTTTTTCTTTTGTATTTTGGTGAAAAATAAATTAAAATAAAATAAAGTTAATACTATGTTGGTTGTTAATTTTGATTTTTGTCCCCTTAATTTTAAATTGTGGCTTTTTTGTCCCTATATTTTCTTCTGTCCAAAGTATTAGTCATATAATTTTACAAGAATTTAGATCTGAGTTTAGTGGTGTTAACTTTGTTAACACTATTAAGTATCATGACCAAAAGTAAAATACGTTAAAAATATTAAGACCAAAATCAAAACTCATTAAAAACATAAATTAAAAAAATTTCTTCAAATTTTTCAAGGGAAAATTGGGAAAGTTGTCATTTGGAAAACTTTTTTGTCAAAAGGATTTGATGCAATTATTCTTATTGGTGTAACTCTTCTTTAATTATGTGCAAGATAAAGTGATTTGATTTTTAATTAGTATATATAGATCATATTAATTTCTTTGGATTGTACTAGAATTGTAATGACTCTCGAAATGCTTATGATATTAATTTATTATAGAATATATATATTATTTCTTGCATACTTTTTTTAGAGGAAATTGAATAGCTGAGTGGGTGGGGACAGAGGAGTTGACTTTAAGGTATCGTGTTCAATCTTCAGCGCCTGCAGAAGTAAGGTTTTATTTTTTCCATATGTGTGAAATTACCCTATTGCCCTTCTGTTCAATTTTAGTTCAGCCACTCCTGCATTTCCATTTCTTGTCGGCAGCGAGAGAGAGAGTTCGGGGAAGAAGCTTCTCGACAGTGAGACCATAGCTGCTGTGCTGCTGTTCTCTGTCGCCCATGCTGTATGACTTTAAGCTACCGTGTTCAATCCCCAGCGCCTGCAGAAGTAAGTGGGTGAAATTACCCTATTACCCTTCTGTTCGTTTTTAGTTCAGCCACTCCTCCATTTCCATTTCTTGTCGGCAGCGAGAGAGAGAGAGAGAAAGTTCAGGGAAGAAGCTTCTTGACAGTGAGACTGTAGCTGATGTGCCGCTGTTCTCTGTCGCCCATGCTGGTGTCACCGGTGACCATCCCTATCGCCGTGGCTCTCTCCCTTTTCTTCTCTGTGGGCGAGTGACTGTGAGCGAGGAGTAGAGACAGACTGGAAGTAGAGGCGGAGGCAGCAAGAGATAGTGAGATACTAGAGCAACTCTCCTCTCATTTTTCATTCTCCACTGTTGCCAACTGCCACAGAAGAGTGAGAGCGAGGGTCAGTGAGAGAGGTGGAGGCAGCGACGGGAGCTTGATCGCGATAGTAGCAGTGGCCGTGTAGGACGTCATCGGAGTTTGGATAGCGTACGTCGGAATGGATCCCGACTAAGGTAAGCTTTCTCAACATCTTCCTACCATTCTTTCCCGCGATCTGTAAGCTTTTAAGTCACGAGCTACTGTAGCAACCTCATCTCTACCGTGCTTCTCTGTTCAGATCGCTGTGTGTGTGAGTGAGAGAAGAGAAGGAGGAAGAAGCAACGTCCGTCGCCTGGCTACTGCAGAAAAACCACCATGTGCAGTGGGGTAAGTTCCCTCCGACTTGTTTCTTGTTGTGTGCCGTGAACTTTAGCTGTGAGAGGAGTGTTTTGATTTGCTACATTTGAATATTTTGTGCACGGGAAGGAAGGGGAATTGAAAGTTATGTGATGTGGTTCACTGGGAGTTGCATGTGTGAGTGATTGCTGTGGTTGCCGTGCTGCTTTATGTACAACTGCAGTAAGCATATATATATGTACAACTGCTTTATGGTTGCCGTGCTGCTTTATGGTGTGCAGTAAGCATATATATATGTACAAATGCAGTAAGCATATAATCAAAATTGAAATGCTGTGATTGCAGTTGCTGTTTTGATTATATAATCTAGAAGCTTGCGATTTTCTGATTGAATGTACAACTGTATGAATGTGTACGACTAGCTTAATGTTGGCAAGAAGAAAATTGGGAATAGGAGCTAATCATTTACTTCCTGTTTTGGTATTGTTGGCTGAAAGATTTGAGGGTCAAAATGGTGTTTAAGAGCCAATGATATGGCCTGATTTAATTGCTGTAACTGTTGAAATAAGGCATTTCAACGAGTTTGAAAGTGGAAAATGGCATAAGGAAAGAATTTAAAAGTAAGAAGATAAGTAAGTCAAGTATATATATGTATGTTTGTGTCTCGGCCAACTTTGATGCAAAAGGGAATGAAGTTATATTCTTTGAACTTGAGCGTTTCAATGAATTAAAGAGATGATATTATTCCAATAAGTTGGAATTTAAGAAAAGGAACCTAAGAATATGGATGAAATTAAAATAAAAGTTTTGGAATTAAATATGGACGCAAGGTTGGAAATTTCAGAGTTAATGGATGGTTATAGATTTTTCTTTAAATAGCTTCAAGTATTAATAAAGATAAAGCTTTTGGTGAATAATTATGGTTGTTTGTGAAGATTGAATTTGTTTAAATTATGGTTTTTGAATGTTAGCTTACGAAATGTTTTATTTTCGAAAAATTTAGGGAAATGAAGGGAGAATGATATTCTGAAGTTTAGAGCAAGAGTAAGTTATATTAGAGTATTACATGTGAGTGAATAACGTCCCCTAAAAATGATATTTTTACAAATGAATTGTTATTTGATATGTTATATTTAAAATATTAAATTTGAAGTATGCTTTTCTAAAGAAAGTTTTGAAAAAGATTTTGAGAAATATTATATTAAATTGATTTTCTGAATAAAATATTCTTATGTTTGGATAATTGTCCATTTGCTTTAAATAAATCTCGATATTTTATTTTAAATGTTCATGCTGTGGTTTTGTAATTTCGAAGTATTCTTACTGAAGATTATTTCATTAGAAGTGTTGTGATTATTACATGTCAAATAGACCCTATGCATGCTGGAAAGGTTTTCAGAAAGGATAGAATATAGAACGTTGGTTACTGATAGCAGTACTGTTAGTCCTTGATACACTATAGTTAAACTTAAGCTCGATGGATATTCGTGAGTCTCGTACTCGCGCTTGTTATTCGTGGGATTTATTCTCGCGACTGTTTCTCGTAAGTCTTGTACCTATGCCTGTTATTCGTAGGTCTCGTACCTACGCTGGTTTCGTGGCCTCGTGCTACACTTGGTTATTTACCCTCGTGGACTGTGTGTCTACACCTATTTTTGTGGCCTCGAGCCACATCAGATTAGTTAGTTACCCTCGTGGACTGTGTGTCAACGCCTGTTTTCGTTCTATTAAAGTCCTAAGGAAAAATGATTGTTTTAAATGGATTTCCTGAAATAAAAAGTTTACTGGAATATTTGTATTTAATTATAAAATGTTATGATTTACATTTAAACATGTTGAAATTGTTATTTCCGCATTTTAAATTATATTTTTAAGACGTTATTCACAAGTAGATTATTTTGGCTTCAGATAGTGCAGTTGACCCTATTCCTCCAGTTGGGCAGTGAAGAGTCTCATTGTAGATCCAAAGTATTGATCTTGGGCATATACATTTATAATATAATTATGATTTTATGAAATATTTGTATTATTTTGTTAAAAGAATACATGCTCCACCTAACCTATTGATAAGATTATAGTTATTTTGAAAATATTACTGGTGATTTTGAAATGTTCGTAGTCTGTTGTAAGATTGTCGGGATGTCAGTTATACAATGATGATCCTACCAAAATTCCTACAGAAAACTTGTCTTTTTAATAAAAATATAATATATTATGATTATCGTTTCAAATGTTTTATTTAAGATTTTAGGCTTAAGGAATATGAATTTATTCATATTCTGTACTGGTCACAGCTCAAATTTTGAGACGTGATAAAAATGAATATTATATATTTTCTGAATTCAATAACGTGGTCAATGACTTTTATTTTGATTGAAATATAGAATGATGTCTGATTATATAGTTTTACTACATATCGATATTTCAATATTATTAATGAATTGTCATATTGGGCAGCACATTTCTATTTTAGTTTTTGGGGGAGTGGAGAATAAACGAGGTTAGTCCTCTACCAGGTGGCCTATGGCCTGGCTGAGACTTTAATTAAAAAAATATAATTATATATATTATATTTATATTTTCTTATTCTTATATTTTAATTTAATATAACATTAGTCAATTATTTTACTAAAATAATTTTTTATGAAAGTGAGAGGGAAAATAGAATTATATTTAAAATAAGTTTTAAAAATTTGTTTAGTAGGATAGAAATGAGTATAAAATTGATATATATATATTTTTATAATTTGGGGTAAAATGATCTAAATTTTTTTATAATTTAGAAAGGGTTAAAATTATTCATAAATTTTATAATTTGAGGTAAAATAATTTAAAATATTTTTCTTCTTCTTTCATCATCTCATTTTTTAGCGTTTTTTATAAAATTGAAATTACCCAAAATGATAAAAGTAAAAGTGACTTCTATTACACCAAACAATCTTCTACTTTTTCACTTTCACTTCTCTGGTACAAACATGCCCTTAGGTTTTTTACAACTTCCTCAATCCCTCCAAGTCAGCCAATGTAAGGTAGAAAAAAAAAATACTGTTTTTCAAAAGCAGCTTGTAAGGTATGCTACTCTCTCAAACGTTTTCTTTTGTAATTTGGTGAAATGAATAAATTAAAATTAAAAAAATAAAACTTGTGAGTTAAGTTTAATCAATAAAAAATCACATGCATGGTTGTTGTCACGTCCCTATCTTTGGACCGTGACCGGCACATAATATACATACATCATATTCTGAAAGCCTAGCATTTTAAATAAAACCTTTAAATTTTCCATAGCATTTTTCAAAATCATACAAACATTTTCTAAGGTTCATGCAGAGCATTATCCTTTCCAAAATAATAAAAGTTCTTAATAAGCAATTACATCAAAAGTAGTATTTATCAAACGAAGCTTCGGATCAACAGCAAGGCTCTTTACCGCTCAGCTGGAGGATTAGGGTCACCTGCACTATCTGAAGTCAAATAATCTACTCGTGAATAACGTCCCAAAAACATGACTTAAAGAATGCGGAAATAAACAATGCATAATTATATTGAAAATGTATTTCATAACACTTCATAATCTAATGTAAACCTTTTCGTAAATATTTGTATTTCAGGGAAAATAACAATCTGCAGTAACCGTTTCAAATCAATCTGAAATAACTATATCAAATCAATTGTTGTAAAACAATCCTTTCTAAACCATAATCTTTCTATAGGACTTCAACAGAACGAACACAGACGTGGACACACAGTCCACGAGGGTAACTAACCAATCTGGCAGCTCGAAGCCGCTAACTGTCGGTGGCTCTAGGCCACTAACCTTCGCGAGTACGAAACCCACGGTGAAATCTGGTAGCTTAGCCACTACCCTTCGTGAGTACAAAACTCACGGTGAAATCTGGTAGCTCAACCACTACCCTTCGCGAGTACGAAACCCACGGTGAAATCTATCGAGCTCGGGTAACCGAGGTGCACCAAGGACTAATAGTACTGCTGTTAGCAACCAGCGTTCTGTATTCCGTCCTAAAACATTTCCATCATGCATGGGGTCCTTTTTCACATGTAATGATCTCAATCGTTTTAAATACCATAATCATTGATAAATTCACTTTGAATTTCAAAAACCCCAGCATGAACATTAAAAATGAAATTTCTGTAAAAACGTATGCAATTCACATAGAAATATTTCATGAATAACATCAGTTCACTGTCAAATCTTTTTCTAAAGCCTCTTTATCCATTTTCATGCATAATCGTAATCTTTTGTAAATCAATCGAAAGAAAATTATTTCTAACGATTTAAACCATACTTTCATAAAACTTGCTTTCTGAAATCCATATTTGAAATTCATCATTTGAAATAACAATGCATTTGAAAAATGTAATTTTTTTAGGGAACGTTATTCACTCACCTGCCACGCTCCTAAACCGTTATTCCTTTCAGCCCAACAACTTCGGTTGCATTCACTTCTCAATTCCCTGGTATCCCGAAACCATAAATTAACATTCTATTTAAAGTTTCCACATAAATCAATCATCCTTAGACTATCATTTCAATCTATAACACACTATCAACCATACATCCCCAATTCAATTTATAAGCTCCTACCATTTCCCAATCACCATATACCCTCAATGGGATTATCACATTAAATCATTTTCAAAAGACCTTACTCATTAACCTTTGTACTAAAAACAAGAATCCCTTAACCCAAAACTCCACTCAAATTCAGTTTACACACAATGAAATCTCTTATATATAGGTATATATGTTATATGAGCAATTTCCCATAAGCTCAATTATGCACAGCATCCACATCAGACTCCTTACCATGACAATAATGTATATACTTATACCTCAAGCCAAAACAGTAACGCATATGCACGTGTGTACATAAATATATTCCTAGAGAAAAATGATCAAAGCCTCCTTCCCAAATGTTTCCCAATTCATTTGCATGTACACGGACATGCACAGCAATAGCATCCCTTTCTTTCTTTCAACTAAAATATGCCCCACATATAAATCATATTCCAATGATATCAACAATTGTTCCAAATTCTATTTCATTCACCAATTCCATTAATTTCCACTTTCTTAAAATCTTAATACACATACACATCTTATGCCTCTGTTCCTCTTTCTCTCCTTCAGCGTAACCACACACACACAGAGCAGCATAACAGGCACATACACAGCGCACAACCCACAGAAACAAAGTGACAGCAATGCTCATCGTTCATAACTATTGACAGCACACAACATGCATATCTTCACAGAACCCGCGAGCACAGTATGACAACAACATAAATGTGTATATATATCCTCTACACCCCTGGATTAAAAATCATTCCTTCCATCAACACCATTAACAGAACAGTACTGTAAACCTCCATACACAGCGCACATGAGCAGCAATTTAACAAGACTCAGAGCCGGCATACACAGATTATCCATAAGTGTAATACCCAGAACCAACAATACCGAGCAAGTAAACGGAGACAGGGTTAGGTACTTACTGCCTATTGCCGACAACTCTGCAACTCTGTCTCCGGTGTCACCAACTAGCTTCTCACTTCCTTCTTTCCTTCTATCAACTACAACAAACATCCTGATACTTGGAATGACGATGACACCGAAGAACAGAGTGAGCTTAGTTGCTCACGGTAGTAATTCAGGAATAGAAGAAAGAACATGAGTATGGAATATGGTTCAAGAAGCTTACCCCAATCGCCCCCCGAACTGCCACTGCGGAAGAAAATCGAAATGAAATTCAAAGACTTGCTACAGTAGCAAAGGTTTGCTACAGTAGCAAAGGTTTGCTACAGTAGCAGAGAATGGCGACGGACTACAGCTCTCCGGTGACTGCGACGACCACAAAAATGGTCTACGGGAAGAAGCATCCACCGGCGTTAGAACCCAACTCACAGAGCTCGCAACACCCCTGCCTTCCACCTTCACTCTCACGGCGACCGCACAGATGACAGAAGAAGAAGAAGAGCGGGGCGGTTGCTTCTTAATGACAACGGCAGAGACCTCTCTTGCCGTGTACTCTCCTCCCGCGCCGCACGCTGAACCTCTGCTACCCTTCACCTACACCTGCTGCTGCTCTGCCATCTCTGGTCACAAGGAAAGAAAGAAGAAAAAAAATAGGGAGGCAGTCGGGATTTGGTGACAGGGAACAGAGGGGAAAAAGAAAAAAATTTCCACAAAATGACCTACGCTCTGCACAAGCTGGGATTCGAACACAGGCCATGCGTTTTCCTTTCGCCACATGAACCATTCCGCCAATGCTCTCCATACGAAATATTCTACAATGAATATACATATACCCGATAATTAGAATTCTTGATCATAACAGTTGTGCCGAGTTGGGTTTAAATAAAGTTCATAATTAATATTATTATATAATAATGAAAAGAAATTGTTAACAAAAGCAAATCAGGGAAGTTGATTTCATTCTCAAGTGATGAAGTGAAGTCTTGCAGTTTTAGGATAGACATGGAAAAGAGAATTTTAAAGTTGGGTTCCACGTGAGCTTTACTTCATAACAGAGTAAATATAGGTAAATATTATCCTAATTCTAAATATAAAAATTAGATAAAAAATTTATTAATATTAAACAAATTAATATAATAAAATTAGTTATTTATAAAAATTATTTATTGGTTTACTATATATCCCTTCAACAATTAATAATTGGTAAGAAAGGAATCTTCTCCATAACTTCTAACCACTGTCTAGCATTTAAGTTACCTTATTTTTATAAAGTTAAACCACTCCAAGTAGGTCCTTATATTTTTAAAGAGTTTTAATGTTTATCTTTATATTTTTAATAAATTTTAATTTTGGTCTCTACACATAAGCTACATCAGTTTATAGTTAATCTCCATGTCAACTTACTTATTGGTGTTAACGCCACATCAGTGAAGTTAACACCGTTAAACTCATATCTAAATCCTTATGAATAATCACTACTGTAAAAAGGCTTTCTAAATCGGTTGAAAATGGTATTCTACATCGGACAACGACCGGTATAGAAACAGATCGTTCAAAAAGTGTACACTTTTTAAATTGGGAGGTTCATAGATGTAAAATGAGTAGAATTTAGACCGGTGCTTTTTGAAATCAGAAGTAGAATTTGCTAATATCTACACTGGTTGAACTAATCCCTTTTAAATGACTGTTGTAAATTAATGAATTGTTTACACCGGTTGTTTTTGCACCGGGTGTAGATTAATGAGTTTTTATACCAATTGTGTTTATACCTGGTGTAGATTAATGAATTTTCTATATCTCACTATAAAAATAACCGATGTAGATGTTGTCATATTTACATACTATTTCTACACTTGCCGGTATTCTTTTTGTCCAGTTTAAATGTATTTTGAAAAGAATGACCCCTTCAATGTTTCATTGACCCCATCCCTTGAAACTTCATGAATAAACTGCTCAAATATACAGACTCAAAGAGATAGTAGCAGAGACAAAGTTCAATATGGCAGAAATAGATCTTCAATTGCTCATTACATTATTCATTTAATAAAATTTAATAAAAAAATACAATCATTTAAACAGAAAAATAAAAAATATATATTCTAGTAATGACAAATACTATTAAGAAGGAATTATTTGAACAAAAAGCTCAGCCCAAATATTGCACAGGTCCTCAATATGTTGTTTAGGAAATGGGTCAAATTGATTAAACATCTGAAACATCAAATTAAAATAAAAGAAATTAAAGAATTACTAAGATATATTAAATTGACCAAAAATATATGAAATAATTAAAAATACACAAAATGCCGCACAAGTTGCTAATTAATCCCATTTGATCATTAAAATATATGAAATTAAAGCATTACTAAGATATATTAAATTGACCATAAATATATGAAATCATTAAAAACACACAAGATTCCGCACAAGTTGAAATCATTAAAATCATTATATGAAATCAGTCCTATTTGACAAGATAATATTGATCATGTGTCTAACCATGTAGAAGCCGCACAAGTTGCTTTTTTTGGGTTGCCTTCAACTATGTAATATAAACATGAACAAAATTATATGTCATTAGCAAAAAACTGCGTGGAATATAAGACTTAACACTTTTATTATCTTCAGTGTGATCCATTCAGGGTTCCTCACTGAGTTAGTTTTCGTAAGACCCCTTGCAATTGCAAACATCCTCATAACCTTATGACTAAAGTTATGAACTTAGTAATCATTTTATTACAAATGCTATATTTAATTTATTACAAACACTATTGTTCTATAAGGAAGAAAACTCACATGTTCATAATCTTCTTGGCATCAACCGATGGCTTATAGTGGAGGGAGCATAAGAAGAAACTTTTATAAGTATGCTTATAAGTATGATCAATTGCCAATGATTGCTGTAGAAAATAATTAAACTATAATGATTATTAGCATTAAGCAAATACAAATCTAGTATGAAAAAATTTAAAATATTATTATTCTTACTCTATATATATGGTGCGAAGAAACAATCAATATCGGTTTCACCAAGCCTCCTTGCAATGTACTAAAGTCTTGAAGATTGTAAGGTCCCTTTTGAATAAATCTGAAATGGGTATAGAAATCCGAACTGACCTTGTTTGCCCTAGGAAACCAACTTATCTTGCATGTACCTACAGTTAATGCAAACACTCAGCTTGCATACATTTTGTTATTATATATATTTTTAAATTAGACTTACATTAAAAATACTTGGATGCACCCAGAGGTTAGTTCATTTCTAGGAGTGATAACATATTTCACATCTGCATGGTCAATGAAGGCAGGTGCCCCCATGTCACCCACAACTGAATCCATAGGTAATGCATCCACATGGAACGTTTGGTCAGATACCAATTAGATCACAGGTTGCATGGCACTCAAATTGGGAGGTATGGGAAGTTCGCTTGGGGATGATACGACGTGACCCGAAACAAGATGCTTTGGCCATAATATGAAAGTCTCATTTGCCTTACTCACAGTCTTCACCTCATCAGTCAGAATTGGGACAAGAGAATCTTCAAATATCACGTTTTTAACTGCCACACTTAACTGATGGTCCTGAATTTGGATGTGGTGGGCAGTTTTCCCTAAGATATGGATGGAACCATGTGTCACTAACCTTTTGATAGGATTTTTCACATATAGATCACAAGGTTCAGCATCCTCTGATACCAGCCCAGCCATGCAACATCTCCCTTTAGTGCTAGGACGGGCTACATGTGAGAGCATTTGGGTGGCACTTGGCTCCTGTTGCCTTGATGTCAACATGGACAATATTTCTTCCTTGATCTTTGCCAACCCCTCTTGTAATCATGCCTCAATTGAAGCTTCTGCCTATGCCCTAGCCTCTGCCCAAGCCTCTGCCTCAGCCTATATCCTCATGGTGGATAACAATAATTCTAACTCTACCCTCGGCACATATGGGCAACAGTCAAGATGTTATTCCTACCATCTAACTTGAATGAGCCATGGGATTTTTGTTGTTTAAGATCAACCTATAACATAAAAATAACAAACATAAGAAATAATATAATTAGTCTACTAAAATAAAATAATACAAGTAGTACTTACAATTTTTGCCACATTCATGAGAGCGTGATCTCTTGTAAATGATCTACTTCTTTTTTGGTGAGCGTACAACCATTTATCTTTGTGACATATTGGAGATGTGGGAGAAAGAGTAACACTAGGATCAGACTCAGCATCCTCTTCTAGCCTCTTCCTCTTGGCCCCCAACAAGTCTTTTTCAGCCTTTGCGTAACCCTTTGAGACATTGTGTGGGGGCAATCATTCTTGAGAGCGTGTTCAATGGCTTTTGCTCTTTTTTCGTACAAGACTTGAAGTAGTTAAAATCAATACATACAAAAGGAAAAAATATGGGAAATGCAAGATTCCTTTTTCACAATATATCAACTCACCATAGCTACTGTAGTAGTCTGAAGCCTAACAAATTCTTCCCAAGTAGCTTCATCAATGAATCGGTACTTGCTGTATGGAGAATGTGTAAGGAATTGGAAGATACGTAGCGGAAATTAATTTAAAATTTTTTTCCCCATTCCTTGCCAGGATCTACCGTATGTGTTTAAGTCAAGTGGAAAGAAGCATTACCCTTGGTGTTCCTCAGTGACTTCCACAGCTTCTCTCCGCGACTGGTGATCTCTTTCCGATCACAAGAAGATGTCCACAGCTTCTCTCTGCGGCTCGTGCTCTCTTTCTGATCGCAAGAAGTCGACGTCTCAGGTCAGCTTCCTCTACTGGTATCCACACGAACAGCGTTCCAACCACGAACGACGTGCTAGCGTCTCCTGTCCCTCCAAGGCTCTCTCAAGAATTCGTCCTCTCTGTCTATACTTCAGTAGTTTCTTATCTGCAAACCTTTTGCAGATTCCGTTCGCCCTTTTGTGTTGTGTGTTGTGTACCAAAAACGTAGCTCCTAAAATCATATATATAGGATGCTCTGCGTTTTTTTTCTCAACCGAATTCGATCTTGGAATTAATCTATATTAATTCCAAAATTAATACAATATCACATATTGTATAATTTGATAAGAAACTAATTAAATAAATAATATTTATATTAAATCCGTCCCACAGATTTAATTCACCTATTTATTTAATTTAAATAAAGATAAGATTGGATTATATTTGATTTATTCTCATAAATCAAATTTGAGATATCCTATCAATTTGAATTTCAAATTCAAACGTGATAGAGATTTAATTTATCCTTATAAATTAAATCTTATAAATATCTCTTATATAAGATATCCTATCAATTTGAATTTCAAATTCAAACATGATAGAGATTTAATTTATCCTTATAAATTAAATTCTATATATCCCTTATATATGATATATATATATATATATACGAATTTATATATATACGAATATAAATATAAATAAATATATACATCAACCCTAGATCATTCATTGAATCTAGACACGTCTTAGATTCAATGAATCTGGACATCATAGCTCGTGTTGGGCTATTTTGTGTGCGACCCTGTAGGCCCATATGAAGTTGACAGTGGGCTATTTGATATACTGGCCCACAAGTTGCAAGCGGTCTCTAACAAGACATAACGACTACCCAAATCATATGAGGATCGATAAACGATGTAACCTTTTATACAAGCATATCATGTCCCTTCTGTTAAGCGATATTTTGGTCATGGATGAGGCATGGATAATGTCATTCTCCTATTCCTGACCGTTACTTTCTCGATCCCTGAGTAGTCTGACTATAGAAATGGAACTACTTTTCTATTACAGTATGGCCATACATTTCTCAGACTCACTCATCGAGGGGCCCAGTAATATCTCTCTACGAATGTGAGGGACAAATTCCATCTTGACCATTCACATTCCTCCGCATGAAAAACCACTAAGCCCGAACATAGTCTTTATGATCACTCGGTCAAAAGTGACTTTTAACTAGGTCAAAGCTGAGCGTTTGTCATGTAGGAATCCATGATGATCTCAGGTCAAAGGGCATAGTGACATGGTTTGTATATGAGAGAAGCTTATGACGTAACCCATGCAACTCTCTCATAGTGGGTCGGTCCAACACCTTGTACTCTTACATGTGCCTATGACTTTGATTTATATCTCTATACATCTTCAAAGTCATACTGGTCTTATTTCATCTCTGCTCCCGCACAGATGACCGACCAGGGATATTTAGGATAAGATCATGAATTATCCAAGGATGGTCATCACAGTAAACATGCAAATAATATGATAACACAATTGATAAACTCATAAATCAATAATGTTTATAAGACAATGATTGGCCCCTAGGGCACATTTTCCAACAGAATGATGAGGCTGACCATCTTTGTCCCAACCATTCACATACTTACAAGCTAGTTATGTCTTGAATGCCCTCTAACGCTCAGCGCAATAAGACAACTTTAAAACTTCATTGTTGGGAACGTCGTAAGTAAGCTGTAATAATTTCCATTGAAAGCAGAGTTATCAACAAATAGTTGTATTTTTTGGTATTGGTCTGCATACAATATACAATAGTAAGTTCTTATACCCAGATAGAGTCCTAATTTGATTCTTCACGTGATTATCAACAGTATCCCAAGTCTGTATGGTGATGTTAGTCTTGTTGCATGCTAGGAGGCTGACATAAGTCATATGCTTTGTCCTATGTTCACCAATTGGGTTCCAACATATGTCAAACTCAATCAGTAGTAATTTTCCTTTCTTCCTTTCTTTTGAAATGTCTTACAATCGCGTTGCACTTCTACCCCTCCTTTGCTTAGAGTTGCTTGAAGTATTGTTAGCCTCATTCTGATTACCACTACCCCCATATTTCTATATACACAATAACAAAAACAAACATAGTAAACAAAGAAGAATGATTGACCACAACGAAAGAAGTGCAAATATTTATCGCAGAAAACTACAAAATCTAGATTAAACAACACGTAAAAGGTGAAGCACGTACACGAGAAAATAAGTGTCTAGAACACATACACGACAAAGCACAACGAGAGCGAGAACAGAGAAGAACGACTAACCACAGTGAAGCAAGACGAAAACCACATAGCACTACGACTGGCATAATGATAGACGATGTAAACATAAGACTAAATACAACTTGAGAAATGAGAAAGGAAGAGACACGCCAAGGGGCGAGCTTCGATAAAGTATTTTCATTAAGACTTTTTACACCGGTTAATATTTAACTTAGGTGTAAAAATCATATTTTGAATATAAAATGGCTAATATTTTGAATTTCAAAAGACTTTCTACACTGTATAACTTATAAATTCGTGTAAAAAAGGTGTTTCTCATATCACTTTTTATACCAGGTAACATGTACAACCGGTATAAAAAAGTGACTTCACTTTTTAGATCAATTTTTACGCTGAATAACATGTACAACCATTTTAAATATTAGAGTTATTTTTTCAAACAAACCCTTTATTAACCCATCACTTGTAAGTTACAACAAAACATATATGTAATCAGAACAATATATTTTTGTACTGTTATTACATCAAAATAATATATGCAATCACATACAAATCAATTAGAATCCACTTCTTCTTCATTCAATTTTGGTAAACCTACTGAAAAAGAATGGATCTCACAAATTGAATCATCATTGTTAATAACCTTTTTTCCTTGGAGAGCGACAAACCATCTTTTATTTGCCAGATCAGTGATATAAAACATCTGCTTTGCTTGATCTGCCATAATGAAAGGTTCATTCCTAAAACTTGTATTATTCAAATCAACCAGTATAAATCCTAATCGATTCACCATAACACTGTTGTTTACATTAGCCCATTTGCATTTGAACATGGGAACTGTGAATTTGGTGTAGTCCAACTCCCAAATCTCCTCAACGATGCCATAATAAGGGATGACTTCTAATTTAGGATTGTTGTCTTTTAACTAGAGAAATACATAGCTTCAGCCACTAACATAACACCAATATTCTTCATGCTACTTTTATCATCTAGAGACTTGGTATAAAAGGAATACCAGTTGATATCAAATGAATTCCAACATATCACATTAAATTTAGGACCAAATGCCAACCATCTAACTGAATCAGATACACAATCATCATTTTCAACCTTCTATTTGAACTAATGTGCAAAAGATTTGTCGTGTTCTCTAATAAGCTTTTGCTCTGTCATTCTATTATTTTATTTTTGGACAAAATCTTTATGAACAGATATATAGTCTTAAACTTTATCAATATTATTCAAGATGTGTAAGTGTATTTAAATATAATTATATT
Source organism: Leucaena leucocephala (assembly GCA_037074615.1). Classification (NCBI taxonomy): domain Eukaryota; kingdom Viridiplantae; phylum Streptophyta; class Magnoliopsida; order Fabales; family Fabaceae; genus Leucaena; species Leucaena leucocephala. The sequence continues at coordinate 15,377,867 of CM073515.1, read as the reverse complement.
ATTTTTGTTTTATTTTCTTTTGTAAAAACCTCCAATCAAACAATACTCTAATTTCTAAATATGGGGGAAAGCCAAAAAGGGTAGGAAGGTTTGCTTGGGGGCTTAGAGCGGAGAGGATTTTACTATATTCTTATTTTAGCAACTTTATTAGATTTAAATTACATTAAGAGAAAATATGAATGCCCACAGAATAATATATTTAAAATTAACCAGTTCCAAACATTTTAGGGTATCCAATAAAATTGAAGCTGGGACTTTTACTTGAGATTTGTGAAGATAAAAAATCGTATGAATCACACAAACCTCATCTCTTAAAGAATTTATCAACGAAACCTAAAATCTTAGAAGCATGAGTGCACATTGTTAGCACACTGAAAGTGTGCCTAAGCCCTTCTCCATCGATCTAAAACCCCTGTGGTTAATCGAATTTAAATCCTAATTCAAAGACTCATATAGAGAATTATTCATATTGTTCACAACGCATGCACCAATAATTTTTTACTTATGAAATTGATAATATGTTTGTTTCTTAATGATAAGTACCAATGCATTTCTTAAGAACTAAATAATGTTGTAGGTGATTTAGTAAAGGGACTCCAATATTTAGAGCTTTATGAGACGACTCCTCAATATTTGAGGGTTTGGGAAGAAAATCAAAATACTACTATGGTATTATATATAAATTTATCTAATATTAGTTAAATTATTTAATATGTTCTAGATTAATTTTTTAAATTTCTCTTTATTTAAGAATAGAAGGTACATATTTCAACTTGAATTAATTAATTCACATTTCAACCTGAATTAATTAATTTTTTTTTACATTCAATAGGAGTAAAATTAGAAGACACTCGTTAATGCCCTCAAGGTGGACTTATATTAAAAACCTAATTTTTTTTTTCTAAAATAGATTTATATATATAGAACTAAAGTGGCAATTGTTTGGGATTTAATTATGTAGGCTAATTAATACATATAGTTTATTGCTAATGAGAATTGACACAGATGGTAAGAAACGAATTGTGCCCCACAATTATGGAAGCTCTATTCCAGCTACTGTTGTGATGGCTCATTTAGTATGCAATCTTATAACTCCCTTGTAAGTGTTATTTGAGCCCTGAAGCCGTGCTCTAACTTTAGTGGTAGACTGATGACACATACATAACTTTTTTGTACCAAAAAAGTACATATAGTTTCTTATTGGGCTCATACAATATGGCTTCAGGCCCAATGAATTAATTCTAACTCCTATTTCTTACAATCTTCAACAAAACCTAAGATATTTCAAGAGGGAGAGTACAATAAAATCAAACCAAGTTTTTCTTTTACCTAAAAAAACCTATAACTAAGGTTGAGTGTATGTTAAAGTGATCAACAACTTATAACCTCAAAGAATTAATTTACCACATAAAGTCTAAAAAGGTTTCATGAAGCTAACGATGATTAATCCAATTAACAAAGAGTTGGCTTATAATTCATGAGGTCATAAATATAAATCTCACTGTCGATGTAAAGATTTTTTTAATGGATAATCTGTAAGCACGCTTTGAGTCTTGAGGCATGCACTAAACCTAACAAGCCTTCGAGACCCAACTCTTCTTAACTTTTTATTACAAAAAAAATGCAACAAAAAGAAGATAATTTATTTGAAGAGAAGAATTTATGTCTTGAGGAGTTAACTCAAATGAGTGAATAAGATAATTTAATATTTCAATTGTTAAGAACTTATTTGGCTGAGTTTTGTTTTATTCATTTTCATTTCGATCACATCATAAAGACAAGTCTTCTACTCCATTTGGTACGCTTGTAGAAAAGTAATCCATAATTTGTAGGGATATGAAAAGCGGTTACATCAGAGGAAGTTATTTTAAGGGCAATAATAAGATCAAAGTTTTGATTCCATTTAAATTATTTAAGAGAGAGTATGAAACTAAATAAACATATTTCACGAATACTTTTCTAATGCAAAAGAAGTCGATTTTGAAACTAAACAAAAAATATTACAATTACAATTGCTCAAAATGAGGCTTTAAATGTTATATAAGGATTTTGATCACATCATAAATGTGTGATGGGATATAAAACACGTAAAAGTTTAAAGTTGAACCACTTTTATTAATATCTCAATTACTTTAGCATATTTCTCCCACTTTCAATTATGAAAGCTAATGGGATTAATATGATATTTAGTATTTATAATTTGTTATTATTTTAGTTTTGGTATATATAGTTTTAAATTATATGTTTTGTTTGCTCAAATATCTTTTTAACTAAAATGGTGTCTCTACAATTTAATAAAGATCTATACAACTTTAGTTTTTGAGAGACTAAAACTTATAATTTAAAAAATGAGAGTAAATTATAAGTATCAAACACTGTATTAATGCAAATTAATACATAAAATTAATTTTCTAAAATTATTTTAAATCCTGTTTAGACACAATTTTTTATTTATCTTATGTTAGGTTTTACATTCTATCAATTTATCTAAATAAAATAATTTTTTGTCAATTAAACACTAAGTCTCAAGTTCGAATATGTGTGACGGCAGAAAACATATTTGGAAGAGCTATTTACATTTGGATATGATACTTCTCAAATTTGATTCAACTAGATAGTCATACAAAATAAAAACTTTAATTTTCATAAACTTAATTTTATGAGTATTTATAGTTAATAGTTCGTTACAATTTAGCTAACGAATTATAACTATAGCGTGTTTGATAGTTTGCATGGCATTGAAATTAGAACTATTTAAAATCACATGACATAAATGAATTTATTCCACAATCTATAGTGAAAGACGATATTGAATTTTCTTACTTCTAAATCTTTGATCATGTCACTCTAATAATAACAAAAATAATTTTGAATTGTTTGCTTATCTTTAATAATATTAAAATTTAATTAGTTTTTCTAAATTTCCCTATTTTATGCCAAAATTTATCTAAAATTTGGAAACATTTTCTTAATTATCTAACATATGACATTATTTATTCTCAGTCTTCTTTGTTTTTTTCCAAGTCAAGCATAACGATCTCTATTAGATTTTAAAAATATATGTAGGGGTTTCTTCTAAAATTTAAAAATTGTACTACACAATCCCTTCTTTTATTTTCAATATCTATTAATCTCTTAAATATGAAAGCGGGCTAAAGAGATTGTTTAAATATATGTGAGTTGTTTGAATTACCTTTTCAAATTATACAAATGATATAATAATGAATTACTAATTGTTCATAAAACTCTTTAATTTTTATAATATCAAAATATTAGTCACAATTAATCAAACATATAAATATTCATTTAAAAATTTTCAAATTCTCAATGAAACTTTTTTAATTTTTTTAAAACAATTAACTAAGCTTTGTGACAATTCGTAGACAGATATTTTCAACATCCAAATAGCCTTATTATGCAATTTCCCCGTTGGAGATGACCTCATCATCACCTACATACATATATTAATTTTATATATGATATATATATGAGAGAAATACTTGCATACTCCTAAAATACTATCTCATTTGTATTCTGACTAATTAAAATACAACAACTCATTTGATTTAAATTGTAGTTTGCACCCTCTATTATTTAAAAAAAAAACCCTCATAATTAGAATAACAATATATGTATATGAATTGTTGGCAATAAATAAGAATAAATTATGCATTTTAATTTATTAGAATATAGATGAAGTGGCATTATGAGAGTATATAAATAAATAGGTTGAAGAGGATTAATAGTTTAAGTAGAGGTTTAATATGTCATCACTTAAATATAATTTTTTTTATGATGAAATTGTGAAACAATTAAAAATCGGTGCTGTTAAAATCAGTTTGAATGATAAATGAATGGAATCTTAGAAATTAAATTTTAGTTTTGGATTTGGATTTGTAAAGTCTTCAAACTTTATCGGCTTCAAGAATCTACAACGATAGTCAACTTTAGTTGATATACAAATACTTTAGAAAATTTTATTTTTAAAGAATTCCTTTAAATTAATATTTTTAGGAGTCAACTCAAATGAGTTAAGAGAATAATTTAATATTTCATTTGTTAAGAATTTATTGGGCTAAGAGTATCTTTTGCTTCATTTTTATTTCAATCACATCACAAAGACAATTCTATTCTACCCCATTTGGTAAGTTTATGGAACAATAATCTGTAATTGAAAGCTTTGTTGGGCATTTATTATTTTAGTTTTGGCTAATATAGATTTTGTTTTTTTTCAATTTATTTCTGTCTAAAACGTTAGTTTTAGTAGTTTAATAAGGATTTGGATTATTTTACCTCTCGAGGGACTAAAATTTATAGTTTAAAATTATATGAACAAAAGTTAAAATGAACGCACGCTATAATGAACAAATACTGTATTAAGCAAACTAATACACGAACTTAATTTCATGATAAAGTTAACTATGTTTAGATCAATATATTAAATTAATTAATATTACTATTTAAATTTCAAAAGTATCATTTTTTATTTTCTACTAATTTTTCAGTGCAGTAAAAATAATAACATGATTAAAACGAGATTGCTTTAATTTATATATATAAATTATTTCATATTGGCATAACATGAGGTATATTTAAAGGGAGGAGAAATGACTTGCATTTACTATCACCATATTAATAGCTAATAAAATTATATTATAAGATATTTATAACGTGTTCTACAATTTGAGGTGACACTGAAATTAAAATTAAATTGGGTGCAGATTAAAAATAAAAAAAGAGCTGTTTTTTATTACATTAATATGTTATTCCAAGTAAAGTGAAAATTAAAGGAAGCGCATATAGATATATACATATAAATTCTTAGATTATTCCATTTCCAAGCCAAAAACATTTACATACACTCAAATACATACATACCAATTTATGAAACTGTGAAACAATTATAAATCGGTGCTGTTAAAATCAGTTTTATTGATAAATGAATGGAATCTTAGAAATTAATTCTTGGTTTTGGGTTTGTAGAGTCTTAAAATTTTGTGGGTTTCAATAGGCTATGATGATAGACAAATTTGGTTGATATACAATTTCTCTAGAAAATTTTGTTCCTTAAGAATTATTTAAATTTATGTTTTTAGGAGTGAACTCAAATAGATTGCATATTAGAATTTTTCAATGGCCCACCCTTGAGTGTAGAATTTTTTCTTTTTGTTTTTTGACTTGACTTAATCTTGCTTTCGTTTGCATGGTTTTAACCTGGGTCTTGCATAACAAAAAAGTCAATTCAATGAACTTAATTTAAAACAAAATTTAGAGGTTACCTCTTAATTAAAATATTGTGAATTTAAGGATTAATTAATATCTCAGTTACTTTAGCATGTTTCTCCTTAAAGTATTAAGGAGGAAAATAAATGAAAAGAAAAGAAGCGCCTTACTTTCAAGTAACTTTTTAATTATGAAAGCTAATAGGATTGATATGGTTATAATTTATCATTATTAAAGGCATATAACACTTTACTTTTTAAATGACTAAAACTTATAATTTGAAACTATAAAAAAGTCAAAATAAGAGTAAATTATAAGGATCAAACACTGTATTAACTCAAATTAATACATGAAATTATTTTTCTGAAATTATGTTAAATGCTGTTTAGACCCAATTTTTCATTTATCGTATGTTAGAATTATTTTTTTTCGTTTAAACACGAAGTCTCAAATTTAAATATGTACGAATATAAAAAACACATTTAAGAGAGCTACTCACAGTTGGACATGACTTCTCAAATTTAATTCAACTAGTTAGTCACATAAAATAAAAATTTTAATTTTCATAAACTTAATTTTATGAGAATTTATAGTTAATAGTTCGCTACAATTTAGTTAATGAATTACAATGAGGAGATTTATAACGTGTTTGATAGTGAATTATTCCACAAACAATAGTGAAAGACATTATTGAATTTTCTCATTTTCAAACCTTTTACCATGTCACTCTAGTAATAATAAAATCAATTTTGAATTATTTCCTTATCTTCAAATAATATTGATATTTAATTACTTTTTTCTTCTTCTAAATTTCCTTATTTTATGCCAAAATTTATCTAATATTAGAAAAAAATTTCTTATTTACATAACATATGACATTATTTTTAGTCCAAGTCTTTTTTTTCCCAAGTCAAGCATAACTATCTCTATTGGATTTTAAAATATATGTAGGGGCCTCTTCTAAATTTAAAAATTGTATTACACAAACTCTTCTTTTATTTTGAATATCTAGTAATCTCTTAAACATAAAAGTTGGCTAAAGAGATTCTTTAAACATTTTGAATTACCTTTTCAGATTATAAAAAATATAATAATAAATTATTAATTGTTCATAAAACTCTTTAATTTTTATAATATAAAAACATTAGTCACATTTAATCAAACATATATATATATTCGTTTACAAATTTTCAAAGTTTCAATGAAGCTTTTTAATTTTTTCTAAAACAATTAACTAAGCTTTGTGACAATTCACAAACAAATATTCCGTTTTGGAGATGACAACGCCATCACCTACATGCATATATATATATATATATATATATGCATAGGAGAAATATTTACATACTCCCAAAGTGCTACTATATTTATACTCTTATCAATTAAAATACAACAACTAATTTTATTTAAATTCTAACTTGCACCCTCTATTTTTTTGAAAAGTAGAAAAAATTCACAATTAGAGCAAAAATAGATGTGTATGAATTGTTGATTATAGTATAGATGAGATGACATTTTGGGAGTATGTAAGCATATAGGTTGAAGAGGATTTATATATCAATGGTTTAAGTAGAGGTTTAATATGTCATCACTTAAATATAATTTTTTATGTATGAAATTGTGAAACAACTAAAAATCGGTGCTGTTAAAATCAGTTGATAGATGAATGGAATCTTATAAATTAAATTTTGGTTTAGGGTTTGTAAAGTCTTCAAATTTTGTTGGCTTCAACAATTTAAAAAATGACAGTCAATTTTGGTTGATATATAAGTACTTTGAAAAATTTTGTTTCTCAATAATTCCTTTAAATTAATGCTTTTAGAAGTCAACTCAGATGAGTCAAGAGAATAATTTAATATTTCATTTATTAAGAATTTATTGGGCTGAGAATATTCTTTGATTTATTTTTCATTTCAATCACATCACAAAGACAATTCTATACTACCCCATTTGGTACGATTATAGAAAAATGATATGTAATTGAAAACTTCTTTGGGTGTTTATATTATTTTAACTTTAAGTTTTGCTTATTTAAATTTATTTTCATCTAAAACATTAGTCTCAGTAGTTTAATAAGGATCTAAACCATTTTATCCCTCAAGGGACTAAAATTTATAGTTTAAAATTATATGGACAAAAGCCAAAATGAACGCAAGTATAATTATCATATACTGTATTAACCAAACTAGTACACAAAATTAATTTCATGTTAAAATTGCCTATGTTTAGATCAATATATTGAAATTTCTAAATTAATATTGCTATTTAATATTGAAAAGTATCATTTTTTATTTTCTACTAATTTTTCAGTGCAATGAAAATAATAACATGATTAAAATAAAATTGCCTTAATTTATATATATAAATTATTTTGTATTGGTGTATTATGAGGTATACTCGAAGGGAGGAGAAAAGTATTGAATTCACTATCATCATATGAATAGCTAGTAAAATTGTAAGAGACTTCTAGCCTATTTTACACGTTGAGGTGTCATTGAACTTAGAATATAACAATTGAATTTATGTCATTTTCACTATTTTGAATTTTCTCACTTTCAAATGGTAATTACGTCTTTTACCTGAAATTTATAAAGAATAGTTTGGACATGAGGTACAATTTGTTCTTTTTAAAATTCATAAGCCCTTTTTGTCCTTTTAAATTTTAAAATATCTTTTATTGTATTTTTCCAAAAATCAATCTTCTTTGTAATTATTTATTCTGCATATTGTTTTAGATTTTTTTGACCTGATGTTTCCTCAAAATTACCTTATAATAGTTCATACGTAGAAAATAAATTCATTATATTATATTACATAACTTAGTTCAAATTTTAATTACCTTAAAAAAATCTTACATAAGTCAATCTAAATAAAATATTAAAAAAAGGTGTATGAAGCCTGATAGCAAACTTTAAAAATTATATTTCATCTCTAACTTCATATATCCAAAGCTAAAAATATAGTTTTGTTTAGTATAATTATCACTTTTATATTTAATTAAGATATTTCAAACCATTTTAGACTTTTAAAACCATTTTGTTTAGCATAAAAAAAGTTCACCTTGATTAAATAAATACATTTCTCGAGATTTAAATTTGTGTTCTCTCCTTAGAGAGATGAGACTGCTTATTACTTAAATCAATAGCCTTTTATTAATATAATTATAAATAATTTTCAGCTTTATCGATCAAATTTTTGTTCAAAATTATAAAAAGAAAAATATGTGATGTGTATCCATCCATTCTTTCATTGAAATTATTTTGCGGAATAATCAAAGGAGTGAACTTTGTAACTATTGCGGCCAAGATATATTGTAACAAATGTGTTTGTAAAAAAAAAAAAGTTTTGAGAATTTTGCAAGAAAGGATTTTTTTTTCCAATTGGGAAGAAAAGTCTTGCATATCCGGATCCATCATGTCACTACATTGAAGATGACATTGCTAATTAATAAATTTAATTATTAACATCAAAGTATTTTCTTTTGTTCATCCATCAGATATTTTTCTATATTCTACAATGCATATGTGTAGTCACTCTAACTTGTTAATATTGTGAGATATTTATTATTATAATATAACCTGTTTAGATATTAATTAGGATAATTAATACATATTTCTGAGTGTGGCCAGTAGTCATTTGGGCCCAATCTAAGGTGGTTTATTGACTCAATTTATTAAGGTTAATTTTCTAATGGTGGAAATTAACAATTGAGATTATTTGTGTGATGGTTTTTGAGTTCCAGAGCGATAACCTAGTTTCTTAGCTCACTCTTGAAGGTTTCCCACTGGTGACAGTAGTACACAAGTTGCCATCACCGTGCCTAATCACTAGCTGGAAAAAACTGTTGTTTATCTAACAATATTCTCTGATTAACAGGTATTTAATTGAGTTCCAGTTATTTTTAGATCAATCAAGCTAATGACAAGAGGTATTTATAAATATTCCGCTGTATCTCATATAGGATTTATACTTATGTATGTTATAATCTGGATTGATTATATTGTGTACGAGATATTTATATTCTAACATGTGGCATCAGAGTCTAGTTTGAGATCTCCCTTGCCTTATTTGTTGATCTCTAATCCTCATAAATAACAATATAAGATAGAATATGGGATATAGGAAATCTCAATCTCTTTGTTTTGAATTTTGTATGTGACTAACAATATATGAACTCTTATTTCTCATGTATGTGCGACTTCAGTAACAACAACAGTGTCTATGGTGGCAACTTGTCCCCATCTTCCAACTAACCCGTAAATCCCTAAGAGGGAACGTCGATGGCAAGGGCAAGCAAGAAGATAAACAGTGAGGAGGAGAGTCAGATTATGGTCAAAATCATTGCTCAAGTGGTAAATCACATTACAAGAGTAGTAAATAATCAAAGTAATTGCAATTCAGTTATTACTAGGATTAGTAAATGCTTTAGAAAAAGTGGTTAAAATCATTGCTCAAGTTCCTATTGTAGGAGTTCCAAACCCGAAATGCAAGTACATTTTTATAAAGAGCTATAAATGTCTTAGGGGAAGTTGTCAAAACTATTGCTCATGTTGTAAATCCCATTGCAAAAGTTACAAATCTGAAAGCTATTATTTGTAAGTACATTGTTACATAGAGTTGTTAATGTCTTAGGAAAAGTTGTCAAAACTATTGTTCATGTTATAAATAGGACTTATAAACCCAAAAGCTATTACTTGTAAATACATTGTTATGGAGTTGTTAATGTCTTATGGGAAGTTATTAAAAACATTGCTAATGTTGTAAATATCATTATAAAAGTTGTAAACCCTAAAGCACTTACATGCAACTACGTTGTTGCAGAGTAAAAAATCTCTTAACTAAAGTTATCAAAATTATTACTCAAATTATAAATCTCATTACAGGCGTTATAAATGACCAAATAGTAATTACATCTTTTACCTCAAAATTGTAAAGAACAAATTGGATAGGAGGCCTAATTTGTCATTTTTAAAGTTCAGAAGCCCTTTTTATCATTTTGAATTTTAAAAGATCTTTTATTGTTTGTTTTCAAAAATTAATCTTCTTTGAAATTATTTATTCTGCATATTGTTTTAGATTTATGTTTGACTTGATGTTTCCTTACAATAGTTCATAAGTAGAAAATAAATTCATTATATAATATTAGATAACTTAGTTCAAATTTTAATTACCTTAAAAAAATCCTACATAAGTCCATCTAAATAAAATATTGAAAAAAGTGTATGAATAGCAAATTTTAAAAATTACATTTCATCTCTAACTTCTTATATCCAAAGCTAAAAATCTAGTTTTGTTTAGTATAATTATCAATTTTTTATTTAATTAAGATATTTCAAACCATTTTAGACTTGAGACTAATCTCTTTCAATATTTATAGTATAAAAAGTTTTGAGCTTGATTAAACAAATAAGTTTCTTGAGATTTAAATTTTTGTTCTCTGATGAGATTACTTATTACTTCAATCAATAACTTTTTAGTAATATAATTATAAATAACTTTTCAGCTTTATATGATATCAAATTTTTGTTCAAAATTATAAAAAAGAAAAATATGTTGTGTGTATCCGTCCCTTCTTTCATTGAAATTATTTTGCGGAATAATCAAAGGAGTGAACTTTGTGACTATTGCGGCCAAGAAATATTGTAACAAACATGTTTGCAAAAACAAAGTTTTTTTGGGAAGAAAAGTATTGCATATCCGAGTCCATCATCTCACTACATTGAAGATGACATTACTAATTATTAACGAATTTAATTACTAACATCAAATTCTTTTCTTTTTCTTTTTTGTTTTTTTTTGATCGAGACGTCAAAGTCTTTTCTTTTGTTTATCCGTCAAATATTTTTCCATATTCTACAATGCACATGTGTAGTCAATATAATTTGTTAATATGGGACCCTTTCGAAAATTCTTTATTAGTTGACGCTACAAACCTTTATCCACGGCACATTAATTCATCTATGAGCAAATCATAAGATATCATCGACTGACTCCATTTTTTATTTTTTTACTAATTTTTTGTGCAGTAAAAATAATAACATGATTAAAACTATTGAACTTATAAGAGATTTATACCATGTTTTATACTTTAAGGTGACATTAAAGTTATAATAGAATTATTAAATTTATGTCATTTCCACAATAAATAACCATTTTAAATTTTCTCACTTCTAAACTTTATAACTCGTCATCTCCTACATACATATATTAATATTATATATATGTATATGTATGTATATAGGTTGAAGATGATTTATATATCAATAGTTTAAGTAGAGGTTTAATATGTCATCACTTAAATATAATTTTTTATGTATGAAATTGTGAAATTAAAATCAGTTTGATTGATATACAAGTACTTTGAAAAAATTTGTTTCTAATTTTTTTTTGAAATTAATGCTTTTAGGGGTCAACTCAAATGAGTCAAGAGAATAATTTAATATTTCATTTGTTAAGAATTTATTGGGCTGAGAGTATTCTTTAATTTATTTTCATTTCAATCATATCATAAAGACAATTCTATTCTACCCCATTTGGTATGTTTATGGAAAAATAATCTGTAATTGAAATCTTGGTTGGGTGTTTATTATTTTAGTTTTGGCTAATATAGGTTTTGCTTCTTTAAATTTATTTCTGTCTAATAGGTTAGTCTCAATAGTTTAATAAAGATATAAACCATTTTATCCTTGAAAGACTAAAACTTATATTTTAAAATTATATGAACAAAAGCTAAAATGAATGCAATTTATAATGATCAAATACTGTATTAACAAAACTAATACACGAAATTAATTTCATGTTAAAGTTACTTATGTTTAGATCAATATATTAAATTTTCTAAATTAATATTACTATTTAAATTTTAAATGTATCATTTTTTACTTTTTACTAATTTTTCAGTGCAGCAAAAGTAATAACATGATTAGAACGAGATTGCTTTAAGTTATATATATAAGTTATTTCATATTGGCATACCATGAGGTATATTCAAAAGGAGGAGAAATGACTTGCATTCAAATAGAACCATTGAATTTATATTATAAGAGATCTATAGCTTGTTCTACACTTTGAGATAACACTGAAATTAAAATAGAACTATTGAATTTATGGTACTTCCATAATGAAAGACAATTTTGAATTTTCTCACCCCCCAACCTTATAACATGTCATTCAAATAATAACCACAAAAATTAATATAATGTTAAAATTTGATTACTTTTTCTAAATATTACTTTATAATTAAGATCTCTCTCTTATATTATAATCCACTTCATTTTAAATTATTAATTGGAATAGTTTATGATTTAGCATAAAAATAATTATCAAATTGATCTGCCTCACAAAATTCTATATTTCTTAATTGTATTAGTAATTATTAAATTAAATATAAACAACTAATTTTTAAATTATTTACTATATGTATGAATAACAAAATTTTCTTTTATTTGAGGGCATGACTTTCACTTTTTCTTTTAAAAAAATTAATCTTTTTTACGATTAGCTAATAATATATTAACTATCAAACATTTAACACTCTAATTGGATACTATATCTTTTACATTCATAGCTCTTTCTAAATTGAGTTATAACGTCAACAATTACAATTCATATTAGTTTTATAACGAGTTTAGTGACAATCCACTCAATTACTCAAAATTTTTAACGACTGAAAACTCTATGTGATTAAATTGAATATTAGTCATATTCTTTATTTTTATTTAATATTAATTATTAATTGTGAATTAAGACATTCAATTTTTTATTGACAATTATTTTTGATGTAATGTTAATATGAACATGAACAAAAAGTCTTTGCATTTATTTGAACATCACATCTTATTCTTGATATTGCAATGCATGGTCACTAAAATTTATTAAACGGGGCCCTTTTAAGGTATACGACAATAAACCTTTTCAATTTTAAAAGTTTAGTATAAGTCAGACAACCCTTTGTTCAAGGCCCATTATTAATTGACAGAATTGTTTTTTGAATTAATTACAATGAATGTGTCTAAGTTTTACGGATGGGATTTTATGTAACGGAAATTGTTTTTTATAATATAACAAATTAAAATTTGAATATCTATTAAAGAAATATCTATATTTAGTGTCTAATTGCATTGAATAGGATATTCTCCAATAAAAAGATGCCTCGAATCAATATTTTAAGGTATACCACAATAAACTTTTTCAATTTTATAAATTTAGTACTAATAAGACAACCCTTTGTTCACGGCCTATTATTAATTGATATAATTTTCTTTTGAATAAATTACAATGAATGTGTCTAAGTTTTATGAACGGGATTTGGTTTAACAGAAATAGTTAGTTTTTTATAATATAACGAATTAATATTTGAATCTCTATTAAAGAAGCATATGTATTTAGTATCTAATAGTGTCTCAAATATGATATCCTCCAATAAGAGGATACTTACTCTTAACAAAAAAAACTTGTCAAAGTTTTGATGGCAAAAAGATTAATAATATTTTTCTGAGTTTTGTTAAAACTAAAGAAACTCCTTTGGCAAAAAAAAAAAAAACTCATGTTAATTGCTATTTCCCTAGATAAAGATTTAGGTTCTAAGTCTTGTTTGTATAGGCACCATGTGCAAATAATTCATTCTTTGAATCGTCTAATAATTTTAATTTTTAACTTTTTATTTTTTGCTTAATATTTTAGATCCATAGAAAATTATATCAAATTAACAAGATAATTCAAATTTCTTGATTTATTGATCATAACTAGTCTTAGTCATAAAGCATGCTTCCAAGTAATTTTAAGTCAAAGAAACAAAAATCAATCTTCTTTGTAATTATTTTTTTGTATAATTCTTTTTTTAGATCTATTTTTTACCTCAAGTTTCCTCAAAGTTTCATTACAAGAGTTCATACGTAGAAAACAAATGCTATATACGAATGCATTATATAATATTAGATAACTTAGTTCAAGTTTTAATTACCTTGAAAAAAATACATAAGTCCATCTATATAAAATATAGAAAAAGGTGTATGAATCCTGCTAGCAAACTTTAAATATTACATTTCATCTCGTACTTCGTCCAAAGCTAAAAATCTAGTGTTGTTTAGTATAATTATTAATTTTTTATTTAATTAAGAGATTTCAAACTATTTTAGACTTAAGACTAATCTTTTTCAATATTTATAGCATAAAAAATCTTCACCTTGGTTAAACAAATATGTTTTTAGAAATTTAAACTTTTGTTCTCTCCCTGAGAGATGAGATTATTTATCACCTCAACCAATAGATTTTTGGTAGTCTAATTATAAATCATTTTTCAGCTTTATATGAGAGCAAATTTTTGTTCAAAATTATAAAAAGATAAATATGTGACTATTGCAGACAAGAAAATGTTGTAAAAATATGTTTGCAAAAAAAAAAAAGTTTTGGGATTTTTGCAAAAAAGGATTTTTTTAATTGGGAAGAAAATTATTGCATATCCGGGTCCATCATGTCACTACACTGAAGATGACATTGCTAATTAATAAATTTAATTATTGACATCAAAGTATTTTTTTTTCTACAATGCACATGTGTAGTCAATATAATTTGTTAATATGGGACCCATTTTCAAAATTCTTTATTAGTTGATGCTACAAACCTTTATCCACGGCACATCAATTCATCTACGAACATTATTGAAATTTTTATTTATAAATGTTATATTATTAATTTTTTTTAGATAAATAGTATTAGTCGCCGAATATCCTCTTTTTGGGTTCCTTTGGTAGTCAAAATCTTGAGTTTGCATGGGCATCATGCCATGTGTAGTGTTGGTACCATTATAAATATAGCCTCTTTTGTTAAAGTCCATATATCAATCTTCTACTTCTTCATAGCTTCCAACTTCACTTATGGCATTTAGAATTATCCTCTGTTTGTACTTGTTCTTTCTTTCTCCTCCCCTTTCTTCTTCTCTCAACCCACCGCCATTATGTAATTCTCATGATTCCTTTGCGCTCCACCAATTCAAAAACTCTCTCTCTTAATCATTCCGCCTCACTAGAGTGTGATGAGTTTTTTGATGACTATAATCTCTATAATATTCATTTTAAGAACATATCTTACTCAAAGACAACTTCATGGGGAAATGATTCAAATTGCTGCTTGTGGGATGGGATCACATGTGACTCCATGTTCGGTTATGTGATTGGCCTCGACCTAAGTTGCAGTTGGCTCCAAGGTCAACTTCATCCTAATAATAGCATCTTCCAACTTTCTCATCTCCAAACACTCAACTTGGCTCACAATGATTTTAGTGGGTCTTTGATATCTTCTCAATTTGGTGATCTTTCCACTCTCTTGCATCTAAACTTGAGCTCCTCTAGTTTTACTGGTGCAATTCCTCCTAAAATTGCAGAATTGTCTAAATTGATCTCTCTAGATTTGTCTAGTAATTCATTTTTCTCCAATGAATGGTTGAGTTTAAGACTTGAACCATCCACTTGGGAGAAGCTCGTTCTAAACATGACTCATCTACGAGAACTTGTTTTAGATTATGTAGATATGTCTTCCATTGCACCAAGCCACTTGTCTATGCTCATGAATTTGTCATCCTCTTTGGTCTATCTTAGTCTTCAACAGACTTGAAATTTGGCAAATAACATTTTTCATTTACAAAATCTTCAAAAGTTAGATTTGTCGTAGAATGGAAATCTCATGGGTAAGCTTACAAATTCCATAGGCCATTTGAAGTCTCTCAATTTTTTGAGGCTTGAAAACTGTCAATTTGATGGGCCTATTCCTACAGGTTTTGAGAATCTCACTCACTTAACTTATTTGAACCTTAAGTCAAACAATTTTAGTGGTGAGCTCTCATTTCTTTTAGATCTCCAAAATCTCACTTCATTGAACCTCAGATACAATTCTTTTAGTTGTAAGCTCTTATTTCTTTCAAATCTCTAAAGTCTCACTTTATTGCACCTCAGTTACAAGCCTTTTAGTGGTGAGTTATCATTTCTTTCAAATCTCCAAAGTCTCACTTCATTGGACCTCAGTGGCAATTCTTTTAGTGGACTAAATTCCATAGGACATTTGAAGTCTCTTAATTTTTTGAGTCTTAAAAAATGTCAATTTGATGGGCCTATTCCTGCAAGTTTTGAGAACCTCACTCACTTAACTTGTTTGGACCTTAAATCGAACAATTTTAGTGGTGAGCTCTCATTTTTTTTCAAATCTCCAAAGTCTCACTTCATTGGACCTCAGTGACAATTCTTTTAGTGGTGAGATACCAAATGTGTTTGGAAATCATAGAAAATTGAAAGTTTTCTCATTTTCTAGAAATGGCATTGAAGGGCAATTGCCATTTTCATTGTGTAATCTCCCTCAACTTACTGATTTATCCTGTAGCTCTAACAAATTAATATTTCCAGCTAACTGCAAACTTTCAAATTTGGAACTTCTTGATTTTTCTAACAACAAGCAATAAGGCAATTTCCCTGAGTCAATTTTTAGTCTTTTAAATCTTTCTTATTTGGATCTATCATTCAATAACTTGAGTGGCTCTGTTCATTTATTACTATTTATATTTAATATTTTTAAATACATACACAGCATGTCTATGCTTTTGTTAATTAAGATACACACTTCCTTCAAAGATACATTTTTTTAATAAAAATATCAAATTATATAAAATGAATAAAATAATATAACTAAAGTCGCTATTATAGTTTTAGGGGATGGGAAATTAAAACATCAGTTTTATACAGGGAGTGAGTAGAGAAAAGATTAAACAGCATATGAATATCCTTCTCCAAAGTATCACTATGAACAGAATGGAAAAGAAGACATATTCTTTTTGCATGTAACAACCTTTATGTGGTTCAATGATGCAGAGAATGTTGAGCAGCTTGTGTAATCCAGTGTAACATCAGTCTCAGACATGAGATATAAATAAGATTAGGATTAGGAAAAGGTAATTTCATTCATCTGAAGCTTTGGGGATTTCATCATGATGAAGAAAAATTGTGGCAACACAAGAAGTATGCCTTCGAAATTTGACTTTTGTCATGTAGATTGTCCAACTTCATGAAAACCTAAGAATGTTTCAAATATCACGACTGGGCAAAATAGAGAAAGGAGCTACATGTAAAGTATTAGAATTGCGTGAAGAGCCTTGCCAATTACAAATCTCTAAAAGATTTTGGAAATGAGCTCCTGAAATCTTGAATTACTTGTTTTGGCTTGCTAATGAGACTTTTGTGAACAAACCACATTTCGCTTTGTCCATATGAGGTTAAGTAAGATGACAATTCCTTTTAACACTGTCAAATCACCATCAGAAAAAAGTCGTTCTAGTGTTCTAGATAGCCATGCAAGAAATCCTTGGTTAGGAAGTTTAGCAGAGCAAAGAGATAATCAAACCAGATATCTTTTATACAA
Source organism: Leucaena leucocephala (assembly GCA_037074615.1). Taxonomy (NCBI): domain Eukaryota; kingdom Viridiplantae; phylum Streptophyta; class Magnoliopsida; order Fabales; family Fabaceae; genus Leucaena; species Leucaena leucocephala. The sequence goes on along the minus strand of CM073515.1, from coordinate 15,360,242 downwards.
GGACAAGAACTAAAGAGATAATCAACCGTTTCAGCAACTTAACAATCAAAGGCACAATTAACCTGTACATCTAAGTGATGCTTTCTCAAAACTTCTCCAATAGACACAGTAGAACGAATAAGTTTCCAAATGAATAGAAGTAGTTTGTGAGGCAACTGAATTTTCCAAAAAATCTACTTTATAAACTTAAAAAATTAAATTGAAATTTAATATAAAGTTAGATGATCAAACATACACTTTAGTCTTTTTGCGATAGAAGTAAGCATTTTATTGATAAAAATTAGTGACGAAAATGTTCTGTCAATAAATCAGTTGCAAAATAGGAGTTCGTTATTCTCAAAGTTAGAAACAACATTTTTGGTTACTAAATATTTGTTTAAGTGCCTCAAGGCCTTATTTGTTGTTTAATTGGGATCCCAAAGCATTGATAAGTGTTAATTGAATGTTAAATATACAAGTCTTTTAGTTGATGTATCACATGAATCACTAAAGTGAACTAATCATTTCATATATTTTGGAGCTTAGTATTCCCTTCAATCTTAAATATAAGACATCATTTGTAGTACAATTTATCCTATAAGCAGTAATTATCTTAGATAATATTTTACATTTTATTACTAAGAAGTATTAGAGGTTTAACCACCATATAACCTTTTAAGAACTAAAAAGTGGTAGAATCAAATTCTGACGTGATGACCCTTACCAAAAAAAACTCCAGTTACTAGCATTGGATAAAAAGACTAAAGTGCACATCCTCTCTCTCCTCCCTCCACTTGTACCGCCTGCAAGCTCCTCTAGCGTCGTGGCAACCCACTCAAAATCAAGAAAATTACATCTGAGGGTGTTGACGTTAAAATGTATATTTAATTACGAATTTTGAGAAGCCAAAGGATAAAACAAAACGAGAGGAGGAGAAATTCGAATACTGATCTGAAGAAACTAGAGGAGGAAGAGGAAAATGATCCCAAGTTCTTGAAAGAATTAATGATGATGCTTACAAAATTGATTTAATTACCTGGTGAGTATAATGTTAGTGCTACTTTCAATGTGGCTGATTTATCTCTTTTGATACAGGTGATGATTCGAGGACAAATCCTTTTGAGGAGAAAGGGAATGATGCGATATAGCAAAATGACCTTTCAACTTCCAATGATCATTTGCTTATTCTAACTGGACTAATCACAAGAACAAGAGCTAAAAGAATTAAATAAGCATTGAATGGGTTAGTATAAGAGGCATTGACAAAGCAAATGACAATTGGAGCAACAAATCAGATTAAAAATACTGAGTACTTCATTAATTTCATTTGTACTGAAAATAGAGCTGCTATACCTATTTTGGGCTTGGAGACATGGGCCTAAATAATCACTTTTTGGGCTTAAAATGCTAATTCTATTTTTTATTATTGTATTTGTGTGAAAATTAGTTATTAGTTGGCAGACTTGACTTTTAGATTTTCAACTTGCTAGCAATAAGTCATTGTTATTTTATTTACTATTTTGAGTTCCTAGATTGTATTTAATGTTTTTAGGTCAGATTTGAAATCATCTCTTCAAAAATATTGTATGACTCATTTTTAGGATCATATTGGATTGTTAATTGAAAGTTGCATTTTTGCACTTTGTTTATTGAGAGTGGATTCTCTCTAGAGTTCTTCATATAACTAATAGACTTATCAAGGCATGATCAACCTTGTGGTGTCTTCCAACACTTTGGGTTCTTGTGCTTCTATGTTCAAAGGTTCAAGTAAATCACCAGACCTCTATTTAGCGTTCTTGGGGTGCGTATATTCAGATTGGTTGTAGGTTTGTAGAATTTTCTCTAATTATTCATATTATTTTGATGGGTTTTTGTCATTATTTTGGTCCTTAATTATATTATTTGTTATTGCTACTTTCAATGCGGCTGATTTATCTCTTTTCATATAGGTGATAATTCGAGGACAAATCCTTTTGAGGAGATAGGGAATGATGCGATACAACAAAATGACCTTTCAACTTCCAATGATCATTTGCTTATTCTACTGGACTAATCACAAGAGCAAGAGCTAAAACAATTAAAGAAGCATTGAATGGGTTGGTATAAGAGGCATTGACAAAGCAAATGACAATTGGAGCAACAAATCAGATTAAAAATGCTAAGCACTTCATTAATTTCATTTGTACTAAAAATGGAGCTACTATACCTATATTATTTGTGCATCATTTGAATTAATTACCTTACATTGAATTAGTGCATAATAGGGTTGTCATATTTTTATGATTTCTCCTAAACAATTATTTTTGGAACAAAAGATATTACATTATAATGATTTGTATTTCAGGTATTTAGTAGAAATCAAAATTTACAAATGACAACAAAGGACCACAAATTCAAAAATTGCATGAGGACCCATAGGCCAAACCTTGCGATTTGGCCCATTAGGTATTTTTATACCTTCTTGCGTGCAATTAGAAAAGCGCGGCGTGCACAGGAGAAAAGGGGAGTGCCGCGACTTCACTTACATCATCCACCCACCATACAAACCGTCACCATCTGTCATCATTCGCACACCAAGCTATTCACACGCAGACAACAGCGAGAGACGGCTGACTGCACACTAAGCTATTCACATACAGAACTATCATCATTCGTTCATCTCTATCACGTTGTCACCATCCATTCATCATCACCCAGACCACCACTGTCGGCACCTTTAGTCCGTCTTCCACGATAGCTCCTTAGAACAACGCAGATATCCAGGTGATTTTCTGGTCATAGTAACCAGAACAGGAGGGAACATGACTGTAGCAGGTGAGACGTGAATCAGCAGCGCAGTCATAGTCTTGTCCTTCACGGTGGTGTCAACTTCTAAGGCAAACCGTGGCTACAATGTCCAAATCCCCTAATTCAGTGACAAAGCATGAGTTTGGGATCTCAAAGGGGTCTTATAATAATTTTATAATTATCGGGAAAGTTTATAATGATTTATTTATATTTATTGATGATTTTTTTAATTGGATTACTGTTTATCATTTGATATTAAGCTTATTATAACTTAATTTCATTACTCTGTTTTTGGTCAAGACTTTGTATTGAGATTTTAGTAAATATTTTATGATTTTTCAATGTGGTTTGAATTATTATATCATTATATCTCTTGCTGACTTTAATCCTATTTTTTATGAATTATTGAATTATAATTGAGCATTAGTTTTTAATATCTTTAGTCATATTTTATTATTCTAGTGGCAGTTAATAAATTAGGACTTTAGAAAATATTTTGTAACAATTCGAGGTGACTCGGTTGTTGGATTAAAAGCTTAATTATAATTCTTGATTTATTGTTTATAACTTCTATATTTGTTGAAGCTATGATTTCTTACTTTATTGAATTGGAGGATTTCTTTTATTATTGTTAATCACTTTCACTATCATTCCATTCACTTTAAATCACTTAATTATTGAATTAAAAATACCAAACATATTTTATTCAAATTCATTTTAATTCTTGGCATTTCAAATCAAACCCCATTTTATAGCTTAGGTTGCATTGTATTTAGTTACTTAAGAATTTTATTTTATTTTTAGATCCTCAAAGAGAACGACCCGAGGTTTCACTATACGTAATCCTTAGTTTAATTTTTTAAATAACCCCATGGCGTCATCAGATGTAAGGTTGTTTGAAGTGGTGTCAAGTAACATTGATTGGGGTTTATTTATTTGTTCATCCTGTCTTAATTAGTTTGCATAATTTTTGCATTTGCATTTTCATTTATATTTTTTTAAAAAAAATAAATATTTAGGTTAATTGCTTTTGGTTTATTTACTTCCTTTTTCTTTTTCTTTTTTATTTTGTTTGATTCATTTATTTTTATTTTATTTTATTTGGTTTTCCTTTTATTTTGGTTTTTTTATTTGACAGCTACCTCTAGTAAACACCTATATATGTCAATGATTCTGAATCAGAAAAAACCCATGAATTATTTTAATGATAGTAATGAATATAATGGGTTTAATGGGAACAACATATATGGTAAAAACAACTTCTGGTATAATGATGAGAATAATAGAAGCATGAGGGAGATTTATAATTTCAATATTAATTATGATCCTTATAACTTTTATACTGATAATATGAATTTTGAAATTAAAGGAGCATTAAATTCTTCCCTACCTAGATCATATGGCTTTGCAAGTGATGGTCCCTACTTTAACACCTATAATACAGGTTAGAGAGATCACCATAACTTTAGATAGGCTGAGGATCAAGGCAATACTCAATAAAATTTCTCCAATCAAGTAGTGTCTAATCAAGGGTCATCATTTTCTTCTTCTGGAGGTAATAAACTTGCTATGATCGTTAAAGGTATTACTGAACTTAATTCAAAATTTGACCATCAAAATTCACAAACTGAGGCTAAGTTACATGCTATGGAGAATAAGATGAACTCATGTATACAAAATATGTTCTATAAATTGGAACAAATAGAGACTAAGCATAAGAACTTGAACACTTTTGTTACTCAAGACTCCAACAACTTAATGGAATAACAAGCAAAGAGTAGTGGTTCTATACCCTCTAATATAGTCATAAATCCTAAATCTTTGAATACAATCACACTGAGAAGTGGTAAGAAAATTGGAGCTAAGAAAGTGCAATTCGAAGAGGATAAAGAGGATGAAAAATTGGTTGATGAGAAAATAGAAGTTGAATCTCCCTCGACCAACACTACTCAAGAAACTTCTTAAGCTAAGAAAGAAGCCTCTATTCAATTTGAAGGCCTGCAAGAAAAGAAGCTGTTGAAGCAGTCTCAAAAACAACCAGTGGTACAAAATGATGAAGAGGCCAAACTATCAAGAAGATACAAGTGGAGAAATGATCAACTTCTGACTCTACAGGTGATGAGGAGACTCATGTACATAAACCTGACAGTTATGACATGGTTGTGAAGCATGGTGATATTGTTACTTGTCTATCAATTCCTCATGCTGAAGTCAAGACTCTTACTAAAAGGAGTCTTATTGATTTTATTGGATGTGATAAATACTTATGCTCTTATATATCTTATAGAACTCTCATATATGATATCTTGATTACTAACCTTGCACGCTTGAAGACTTTTTAAAGCTTCAAGTATTTTGATTCTTGTCCCATACTTGGAGTTGAAAAAGTTGTTGCTTGTGTTTTGTCAAATATCTTGCAGGCACCTCACTTAAGAAAATTGTATGGTGATTATTATATCCCATATATTAGGGATCCTCCAATTAATTAAGAATTACCACCATCAAGAAAGAATAATGTAGGAGAAGTAGATGCAATGAAGAAATGCATATTTCTCATCCGGGATGAGAACTTCTCTTACAAGAGTTTGAAGAGATTTCATCCTCAAGGTTGTCCCTTTCCTTCTTTGCCTCCTCACCTTTTGATTTATTGAGCTTTATTGTTTGATATAAGTGTGAGGAGGGACTATCCCAGTAGCAAAAGTTAGAATAATTTAGATTTATTGCTTTTTGTCTTTTAATAATTTATTAAAATATGTTGTATTTTAAGGATTTCTTAGTCTTATGTTAATTTTTTCTTTGAATAAATCTCCTATTTAGCTCATGATTATTTAACCATCTTCCCTTCTCCCTTTGATATATGCTTTAGTGATCGTTGAGGACAACACATGGTTTAAGTGTGGGGGAGGGATTGCTTTTGCTGATTTCTTTTGCCTTTGCTTGGATTGTCATTAATATGAAATAATATAAAAAAATATTTGAACTTTTTGATATAAATTGATTGGATTTGATGCTATAATTCTTACCTTCTGACTTGACTTTTGTAATCCTTGGGCCTTGTTTTTAAATCCTTATTGCTTTATGCATGTGAAGATTGGCATATCTAGGTAATAATGCATTTTGATTTGAGTAATTCTTATTCTGAGTTGATTAGCATAGTGGAGTGAGGTTTACGGAGGAAATATCTTAAAGAAAGCTTTGATGGAAGGTTTTGAGGCTTACTTTTCTTTCTCATCTTGTGTGATTTCCACTAGTTTTAGTTAACCTCTATAACTTGTTTAGATTATTTTTCAAAGCTACATTAATACTTAGAATTATGAGCATGATAGGGCCATTTATTTCTAAACCCTTTTACCCAAACACAAACCATCTCGATTAACCTTTGCTTACTCTTTTGAGCCCATCACTTTCATTTCATTCAATTGATTTTGAACAAGTACTTTGCATGAGTTACATTATGTTCTTCATGATTAAATGTGTACTATTGATGTTGCTATTTTTATCTTTAGGTTAGTTTTGTCAATATAAAAAATAGAGAAAAAATGAGAAAAGAAATATAAAAGAGAAGAAAGAGAAGAAAATGTACATAAAAAACTAAGAAAGAAGTTTGAAAAAAAAGAAAGAGAGAAAAAGAAAACAACAATTGGCAACAATAAAAAAAGTTTAAAATAAGGCATCCATTGATGGTTGAATATTAAAGATTGGTTTTATTGGCACATTGATGCTCATTTGATGGTTGTACCTTTGCTTACTTTGGGCTGTTCTTAACACTCATGCATTGAACTTGTTCCACATTTAGTTCTATCCATTCATCATCCTTTTACCAATATTACAACCCTACAAAGTCCCCTTGATGATGAAACTATAGTATGTTGTGGTAGAGATAATAGAATCTTTACAAGCCTATAGTAAGTGCTAATTTAAGTGGATTAAGTGAAAATTCCCTATATTTGATAGTTGAGTGAGATACTTACACCTGTGAGAGCTCTATTATATTTTCCTTTATTTATCTTGCTATGTCTCTTGTATTAATTTCTTTGCACCTAAGTATTCCATGATTATTGATTGATTAGGGATAGAAGTTGCTTAAGTTGATTGCATATTCCTGGCTTGTCAGTTTTATATTTGCTTGCATTGAGTTTAACTATTAGATTTTCTTGACTAGTATTTTGCCCAGGAGTACAAAAGGCTAAGTGTGGGGCAGTTGATAAACCCATATTTTTATATATTTATTCATATTATTTTGATAGATTTTTATCATTAGTTTGATTCTTAATTATATTATTTATGCATAATTTGAATTAATGTACATTACATTGAATTAGTGCATAACAGGGGCATAATTGCCATACTTTTATGATTTCTCCCAAACAATTATTTTTAGAACAAAATATATTACATTATTATGATTTGTATTTTCGATATTTAGGAGAAATCAAAATTTATAAATGATAACAAAGAACCACAAATTAATAAATTGCATATGACAACCCAGGAGTTAAACCTTACAATTTGGCCCATTAGGTAATTTTGTACCTTCTTGCATACAATTAGAAAAGCGCAGCATGCACAGGAGAAAAGGGGAGTGCCGCAATGCCACTTCCATCATCCACCCACACCCTTCTTCCTTCACCACACCTCCCTTCTATCATCCACCCACCATACAAGCTGTCACTTTCTGCCATCTACTTTACTTCTTCACTCCTGATGGTAGTATGCACACCAAGAGTGGCAACAAACATAATATCGAGAGACGACCAACTGCATACCAAGCTATTCACACACAGAGTCATAATCATTCGTTCATCTCTATCACGCTGTCACCATCCATTCATCATCACCCAGACCACCACCGTCGGCACTTCTAGTATGTCCTCCATGGTAGCTCCTCATAATAGCGCATATGTCCATGTGATTTTCTAGTCACAGCAACTATAATAGGAGGGAACATGATGACAACAGGTGAGATATGAACCAGCAGCACATGCACAGTCTTGTCCTTGACGGTGGCATCGACTTCTATGGCAAACCGTGGCTAGAGCATCCAAATCCCCCAATTTAGTGATAAAGGCATAAGTTTGGGATCTCAAATAGGAGTTTAAATTACTCTAATATTCTACCCATTAATTATTTCATCATTCTTTGGTCTTAGGATAATTTTATAATTATCAGGAAAGTTTATAATGATTTATTTATATTTATTGAGGATTTTTGTAATTGAATTACTATTTAGCATTTGATATTGAGCTGATTATAACTTAATTTCATTACTCTGTTTTGGGTCAAGACTTTGTATTGAGATTTTAGTAAATATTTTGTGATTTTCCAAGTTGGCTTGAATTATGAGATCATTGTATCTCTTACTGGCTTTAATCATATTTTTTATGAATTATTGAATTATAATTGAGCATTGATTTTTAATATCCTTAGTCATATTTTATTATTCTGGTGGCAATTAATGACTTAGGACTTTGAAAAATATTTTGTGACAATTCGAGGTGGCTAGATTGTTGGATTAAAAGTTTAATTATAATTCTTGACTCATTGTATGTAACTCCCATATATGTTAAAGCTATGATTGCCTGCGTTATATATTTGGATGATTGCTTTTATTAATTTTAATCACTTTCACTATCATTCCATTCACTTTAAATCACTTAATTATTGAATTAAAAATACTAAAAATATTTTATTCAAATTCATTTTAATTCTTGACATTTCAAATCAAACCCCATTTTATAGCTTAGGTTGCTTTGCATTTAGTTACTTAGGAATTTAATTTAATTTTTGGATCCTTAAAGAGAATGACCCGAGGTTGCACTATACACAATCCTTGGTTTAATTTTTGAAGTAACCCCAAGGAGACATCAAACATAAGGTTCTTTCAATTAGAGAGGCAAGAAGAAAGAATTACAAATATGCAAGGAGCTAAACCTAATCCTAGAAGGCATGATGGGAGAAGGGAGGTTTCTATGGATGAGTTTGAATCTGAAGGTGATGAGAAAATTGGTAGTGAGGGGGAATTTGAATATGAATTGGAAGTGGATTGAAATAAGCATAGAGGAGATAGGCATAGGAGGAGACATTACAGAAATATTCCAAGAGAGAGAAATAAAGTATATGGGAACCTTAGTAGCATCAAAATGAAGATACCATCTTTTCAAGACCTTGAAGCCTGTTTAGAGTGGGAAAAGAAAATAGAAATGATTTTTGAGTACCATAATTACTCTAAAGCTAAAAGGGTAAAGTTGGCAGCAATAGAATTCTCTAATTATGCTATTGTTTGGTGGATAAATTGGGTCTAAATAGGGGGAACAATAGTGAGAGGCTCGTAACAACTTTGAGAGAAATAAAGACTCTAATGAGGAGGAGATTTATTCCTAATCATTACTACAGAGAATTTTACCAAAAATTATAGACCCTTACATAAGACTCTAGGAGTATGGATAAGTATTATAAGGATATGAAATTAGCTTTGATAATAGCTAATGTACAAGAAGATAGGGAGGCCACAATGGCTCAATTTTTGAATGGGCTGAACAAAGATATAACTGATATAGTGGAATTGCATCATTATATAGAGATGGAAGACATGGTGCACATGCAATTAAGGTGAAAAAGCAACTCAAGTGTAAAGGTGTTTCAAAATTCTTTCCTGGGTCAAGTTCTTTATTGAAACATAAATGGAAGAAAGAAAAAAAAAAGCTATCTAAAATCATACCATTAAATGTAAAGAAGAAGCTTCATCAAAAAGCAAAGGTAAATATGATTCCAAACTTCTAGAAATAGAGAAGTGTTTTGGTACAAGTCATATAACTTCTTAATACCCCAACAAGATTCTATAGCCTTACTTGAAGATTATAGGGATGATGGTGTTGAATATCTTGTGGAAGAAGAATACCTTGTGGTTAGAAGAGCTTTGAATTTTCAAATCAAGGAAGATGAGATGAATGAGCAAAGGGAAAACATTTTACATACTCGCTGCCTCATTAATAACAAGGTATGTAGTGTTATAATTGATGGTGGGAGTGTTAAAAATATTGCAAGAACTATATTGATTGAGAAATTGAATTTGCCTATTGTTAGACATCCTAGACCATACAAGCAACAATGGTTGAATGAATGTGGGGACGTTAAAGTTGATAAGCAAGTTCTGATTTCTTTCTTAGTTGGAAAATATTGTAATGAATTATTGTGTGATGTTGTTCCTATGCATGCTGGACATATACTGTTGGAAAAACCTTGGGAGTTTGATAGAAAAAGTGAAGAATGATAGGTTTACAAATAGATATTCTTTTGTAATGAATAACAGGGCTATTACTCTTGTACCATTGATACCATTAATGCCAAAGCAAGTGTATGAGGATTAACTCAAGATGAAAAAAGATAGGTAAAAATAAGAGTGATCTGAAAAATAAGAAAAATGAGAGAAAGAGCGACATCAAAAAGAAATGAGACTAAAAAGGAGAATAAAGTTTATCTCAAAAAAAAATAAATGTAGAAAAAGAATGAAGAGAGAAAAGAAAAGAAGAAAGTGAATTTTTATGCAAAAGAAAGTGAAGTGCGGAGTGCTTTCTTGGCTGAACAGTAATTGTTTCTCCTTGTTTACAAGGAATCATTTTTTAACACTATCGACATTGACTCTTCCTTTCCAAGTGTTTTTGGTTCTTTGTTGCAAGAATTTGAAGATATATTTTATGAAGAAATTTCTCCCAGGTTACCACCCATTATAGGAATTGAACATCAAATTGATTTCATTCCAAGAGTCACAATTCCTAATAGGCTAGCCTATAAAAGCAATCCAAAAGAAACGAAGGAGCTTCAAAGGCAAGTGGAATAGCTCATGGAAAAAGGATATGTTAGAGAAAGCTAAAGTCCTTCTGATGTTCTAGTACTTGTAGTTCCAAAGAAAGATAGAACATGGAGGATGTGCATTAATTGTAGAGCTATAAATAATATCACTTTAAAGTATCACCATCCCATTCCTATACTAGATGATATGCTTAATGAATTGCATGGTTCTATTATCTTTTCTAAAATTGATTTGAAATCTGGATACCATCAAATTATAATGAGGGAAGGCGATGAGTGAAAAATTACTTTCAAAATAAAATATGGTTTGTATGAGTGGTTAGTTATGGAATTTGGATTAACTAATGCACCTAGCACTTTCAAGAGATTAATTAATCATGTTTTGCGTACTTCCATTGGGAAATTTGTTGTGGTGTATTTTGTTGACATTATGATATATATAGCAAGAATCTTGATGAGTATTTGAATCATTTACATTGTGTGCTTGATGTTTTGAGAAAGGAAAAATTGTTTGCAAATATGAAAAAGTGTAATTTTTGCATGGATAAAATTGTTTTTCTTGGTTTTGTGGTGAGCGCTAAAGGCATAGAAGTTGATGAGGAAAACATAAGAGTTATAAAAGAATGGCCAATGCCTAAAAGCATAACTGAGGTAAGAAGTTTTCATGGTTTGGCTAGCTTTTGTATGTGTTTTGTGAAAGATTTTAGCACATTTGCTGCACCACTCATTGAGGTCATTAAAAAATCTTTTGGTTTTAAATGGGATAAAGCACAAGATGATGCATTCCATGAACTTAAGGATAAATAGTGTTTTGCACCTATGTTAGTTTTACCTAACTTTAATAAAACTTTTGAAATTGAATGTGATGCATCTAGAGTTGGAATAGGAGTTGTTTTAATGCTAGAAGGAAAGCCAATTACTTATTTTAATAAAAAGCTAAATGGAGCAACCTTGAAATATCCAACATATAACAAGGAGCTATATGCACTCAAAAGAGCATTGGAGATTGGCAAAATTACCTTCGGCCTAAGCAATTTGTGATTCATACTAATCATCAATCTTTGAAGCACATAAAGGTAAACTAAACAAAAGGCATGCAAGATGGTTGGAATTTATTGAGATATTTCTATATGCCATCATATACAAGAAAGGTAAGGGAAATGTGGTGATTGATACATTGTCAAGAAGGTATACTCTTCTTACTTCTCTAAATACTAGATTGCTTAGTTTTGAATATATTAAAGAGTTGAATGCCAATGATGCTGATTTTGCTAAAATGGTTATTGCTTGTGGAAAGAAAGCATTTGATAAGTGTTATAGAATGGATGACTATTTTTTTTAAAGAAAATAGATTATGTGTACGTCAATGTTCTTTACGGGTATTGCTTGTAAGAGAAGCATACGGGGGATGGTTAATGTCGTGCCATATGGTTTGTATATCCTATTACCTGTGCCTAGGGAACCTTGGGTAGATATTCTAATGAACTTTGTTTTGGGTTTGCCTAGGTTAAAAAGAGGGATGGATTCAATATTTGTGGTTGTTGACAAATTTTCTAAAATGGTACATTTCATTGGATGTCATAAAATTGATGATGCCACATATATTTCTAATATGTTCTTTAAAGAATTGTGAGACTTCATAGTGTTCCTAAAAGCATTGTTTCTGATAGGGATATAAAGTTTTTTAGTCATTTTTTGAGAGTTTTGTGGGAAAAGTTTGGTACTAAATTGTTATTTTCTACTGCATGTCATCCATAAATTGATGGAAAAACTAAAGTTATTGATAGAACTTTAACTCAATTGCTTAGAATTGTGATTCAAAATAATTTGAAAAATTGGAAAGATTGCTTGTCATTCATTGAATTTTCTTATAATAGGAGTGTGCATTAATCTACTGATTATTCTCTTTTTGAGATTGTGTATGGTTTTAATGCACTAATTACTTTGGATGTATTACCATTACATATTGATGAGAGAGCAAGTCTTGATGGGAAAAAGAAAGTTGAAATAGTGAAACAACTTCATGAAAAAGTAAAACAACAAATTGAAAACAAAAATAGCAACATGCATCCAAGGCTAACAAAGAAAGAATGAGTATTCTTTTTGAACTAGGTGATTGGGTGTGGGTGTATATGAGGAAAGAAAGATTTTCAGCTCAAAGAAAGTCCAAATTAGCTCCAAGAAGTGATGATCCCTTTCAGTTCTTGAAAGAATTAATGATAATGCTTACAAAATTGATTTACCTAGTGAGTATAATGTTAGTGCTACTTTCAATGTGGATGATTTATCTCTTTTGATACAGGTGATGATTCAAGAACGAATCCTTTTGAGGTGAGAGAGAATGATGCGATATAGGAAGATGACTTTTCAACTTTCAAGGATTGTTTGCATATTCCAAATAGACCAATCACAAGAGGAAGAGCTAAAAGAATTAAGAAAGCATTGAATGGGTTAGTACAAGAGGCATTAACAAAGCAAATGACAATTGGAGTAACAAATCAGATTAAAAATGCTGAGCACGTTATTAATTCCATTTGTCATGAAAATGGAGCTGCTAAACCTATTTGAGATTTGGAGACATTAATTTAAAGGCCTTAGACCAAGTAGTACACATGAGAAGACTCATTTGGGCCTAAAAAAAATCCCTTTTTGAACTTAACATGCTGATTCTATTTTTATTATTGTATTTATGTGAAAATTAGTTATTAGTTTGGAGACTTGACTTTTAGATTTTCAAGTTACTTACATTAAGTCCTTGTTATTTTATTTACTATTTTGAGTTCTTAGGTTGTATTTAATGCTTTTTAGATCATATTTGAAATGATTTCTTCAAAAATATTGTATGACTCATTTTTGGAATCAGATTGAATTGTTGATTAAAAGTTGTATTTTTGTACTTTGTTTCTTGAGAGTAGATTCTCTCTAGGGTTCTATATAGAACTAATAGACTTATCAAAGTTTGATTAACCTTGTGACATCTTCTAACACTTTGGGTCTTTATTCTTCTATGTTCAAGTGTTCAAATAGATCATCAGACTTCTATTTAATGTTCTTGGTGTGCGTATATTTGGATTGATTGTGGGTTCTTGGGATTTTCTCTAGTCGGTTCGCACCAGAAGGACGAAGAAGAGGAGGAAGAGGAGAAATTAGATTGAGTAATGGAATGGAGAGGATGAAGTTCTAAACATGAGAGGAGGAACCGGAGAAGGACGGGAGAAGGCGAGCATGACTATGGAGGAGGAGCCAGAAAAGGATCAGCTAAGGTTGCCGGATTTCCATCCGCGCTGTCCTGCTTTGAACTCTCTTTACAGAACTTAACACCCTCAAGAATTAAGAGAAGCTTTTGACCAAGTCACCCTTGCACGAACTTCAGCCTTGAATACACACACACACACGAGACACGGCCCATGAAGCAGCGAGGCCAAACAAATTACAGGAACAAGGATCAAAATCTGGTGCTTTGAACCACCACGAGTGTACTTAGGTGGGGATTTTGTTGGCTAAGGAAGGAAAATTTGTTTGTGCTGGAGAGAGAGGTTGCAGCTGAGACTTGGAGGAGGAAAGACAGTAGAGAAAGAAGAGAAAATAGATGATAGATATTTTGATCTTTTTATCAAGAACTTTAAAATGTCACAATGGTCCATACACCATTGTATCATTTATAAATATTAGAGTCTAAATTTATATTTTCTTATTTTCGATAGTTTGTTTAGGTTAATTTTCCAAATAAAAAAAAAAGTATTTTTTACACAATCAGAAGAAAACTCTTCTCATATATTTGTATCCTATCGTGTAAAATAATTAAAATAAATTAATCTAATATATGGTAAGATTTTAAAATTTTCATATTTAAATATTCCTTATATTGACATTAATTTTGGTACAAGACAGATTTTGAAATTTAAATACTACATTGACATTAATTTTGGAACAAGACGAAAATGCGCGGGTAATATTCACCCGTAGAAGTCAAAAAGTTGGGAGGCAAGTTTGGGGAGACTTTAGAAAATCTATTAGTTCAGTCCAATCTTTTCACGCTTCAATCCAAACGCTGTGGCGCTTTCCTTATCTGCACGCCACCGTCTTATTGTTGATCCAAGTATTATAGCTTCCTTGCATTTGCTTTCTTTCAACGGCATGAATTGTGTTGACCACTAGAGAAGACTTCAATTATTGTTGCACTCTATTGTGTCTCTGCAGTTTCTTCTTATATATTGTAAAATGAAAAATTCAACTAATTAATTAAAACCTAAGAAAATTACTCATAAATTCCGTAAAAGAAAATTTATTATAAAAAAAGTCTCACAAAATTATCAAATAATTAAATAGTCATAAAAAACATAAAATTAATAAATTTAATTTGTACAATTACTAAATTACTTTTATGTATGAATGATAAGTTTTTAGCTACATGATAATAATAACTTGAAATGACAAAAATAATAATTATAGGTTGTTATCACATGATCTCTAATTAGTATCATTTTAAGTTGTTATTGCGTTTTTAATAACTTGTATTTTTGTATAAATATAATTTAATAATTGTATAAATCGAATATATTATCCCCATATCTCTTAGGACTATTTAATTATTTAATGATTTTACAAAAAATTTTAATAATAAATTCTCTTCCACATTACCTCTAAATAATTTTCCTTTAAAACTTTGGCAAAAAAAAACTAATTAATCAAAACCAAGTCCATGAAGATAATAATACTGAATAGTCTGCTCAGCGCGTGGGCGCCACAAAGATCATGTTCACACCCTCCTCGCTGCAGCTTCTTTTGTAGACTTTCCAAGCGAATAAGCTAGCTTTTCTTCCTCATCGACACTATTTCTATGTGAATATAAAGAAGGCCAAATCCAAGAGATAAAAGATATGAAGAGAAGGATATAACATTAACAAGATGTGGGTAGTAGTCTTGCGTGTGCTGGTGTGGTTCATAGTGGGAAGCAAATGCAACGGTGGTCCCGGTAGCCCTTCCGCCGGTGGTATCAGCGGCATCATCTCCAGCGACACCTTCAACCAGATGCTCAAGCACCGCAACGACAGTGCTTGCCCAGCCAGAGGCTTCTTCACCTACGATACCTTCATTCAAGCCGCCAAGTCTTTCCCGGCTTTCGGCACCACCGGCGATGTTGCCACGCGCAAGATGGAGATCGCAGCCTTCCTCGGCCAAACTTCCCACGAGACAACCGGGGGTTGGACCAGCGCTCCCGATGGTCCTTACGCATGGGGCTACTGCTTCAACAAGGAACAGAACCCAACTAATTACTGTGACCCCAGCCCCCAATATCCATGTGCTTCCGGCGAGCAATACTATGGCCGCGGACCCTTCCAACTCTCCTGGTACATATACACACATATATATATTACTCCTCGCTCAATTTTATAACTAATTAACTAATTTAAAAAGATTAAGTATATTAATTAAATTAGTTAATTATTTTTGTTTTTTTCTTAATAAACTCATGATGTTTGAAGTTTTAACTTTTGATACAATAACTTCATATATATATATATATATATGAGTATTATTTTAGTGTTTAAGGGTTTGTTTGTTTGGGAAAAATGGAGGGGAGGGGAGAGGAGATTTTTTGTTTTTTTGTAGTCCCCTCCCCTCTAAAAGTGGGGGTTTTTGGAGGGGAGAGAAAATTTTTTATTTTTATAACCAAATTACCCTTAATATTTATTTAATATTTCAATTGTACCCTAAAACCTTTTTTTTATTTTTCTCACATCTAATTTTTTTTAAATTGTTAAAATTTAATAAACATAATAAATTATTTATATATTATATTAAAATATATAATAATTATATAATTAATAAAAAATAATATTAAAATTTTATCATATTTTTTCATTTTTTTAATTTTATTATATATATAAATGAGATAAAAAAATTTAAGATTTATAAATTAAAAAAAATAATATTTTTGATATGAATATTATAAATAAAAAATAAATAAATTTAAATAAAGAGATAAGAGTATATTTATCAATTTCTTATTAATTCCCCTCCCCTCCCCTCCCCTCCCCTCCCCTTCTGAACTAAACAAAATACATCATTAATTAACCTCTACCTTTTTTTACCCTCTCTTAAATTAATCTAATTTAGCTGAATAAAACAAAGCCTAAATGAATGAAATCCATCATATTATAATAATGTTTGATGTTCATTGTTTTGAGATTTAAAATCTACAGACTAATTTTTTGTTTGGACTATACTTATATCCAGTTGCTTATATACAGTACAACCTCTCCAATACTGATGTGATATTTGGATCCTTTTTAACACACAAACATAAACGTCGTTGACGACTCCGTTTACGATTTTCACACGGCTTCTTTCTTTGTCAGAGTCCTGAAGTTATTCTCCTCTGCAGCCTCGTCATTTCAATTTCCCCTTCTTCCCTCTTCTCTCACAAGCTATGGTTTCTGCAAGATTGCAACCTCTTCCGGGATAAATTGCCTCCTTCCCTTTTTCTGGGATGAGGGCAACAGATCCCCATGATCGACACCGCAGTAGCTTTTGCATCTCATGGCGGAGCCAACTCCATCATCATCACTACCCTCTCTAACTCTCTTCACTTCCACAAAAACGTCCGGCACCAACAACCCGGCCTTCCCATCACCGTTCTTACTTGGCCTCGAATCGTCAAAGCCTCCGACATCAACATGTTCGCTGGGCCCACCACAGACACCTCCGTCCTACAACAACCTCTCCGACAACTCCTCGAGGATCTCAATCCCGATGCTATTGTCGTTGAAATGTTCCATGGTTGGGCTGCTGACGTCATTGATGAGCTCAAATCCCAAGGATCGTCTTCCACGGCAGTGGGTGTTTCTTCTCGTGGTGTCTTCCACAACGTAACACACTATGCTCCACATCAGAAATTGGGTTCCGATTCGGAGCCCTTTGAATTGACAAGGTTGCAGTTTCCCCCATTTATCAGAGACCTATCTCAAGGAGGATTTGATTGGAGGAAGAAAGCCATGTGAAAATTGTGAACATCAATGGCGTTTATGGTTGTGTTAAAAAGATCCAAATTCACATCATTATTGGAGAACTGGTTGTATCATATATAAACAACTGCATATAAGTATGGTCTTTTTGTTTTTTTTTGTTAGTTTATAGAATTTAAAAAAATGTTTAAAATTATTCTCTACACTAACAAATTAAAAATTACTCACTTTATATAATATATGAGTATATTATTAAATTATTGTTATATTTAATTATTATTAAGGAAGTATTAATAATAAAGATAATTTAAAAAAATAATAAATATAAAAAAAAATCTTATATTTAAAACTAATATTAACTTTTAAATTAGATTATATATATTATTAAACACAAGAGGAATATATATACATACACAATAAAGACGATAATATCTAATTTATCTGCGTAATTTTAATTTATTTGATATGTTCTGTTGTCCAATGATTGAATAATAGGAACTTCAACTATGGACAGTGCGGAGAAGCAATAGGGGTAGACTTGCTCAACAACCCTGACCTGGTGGCGAGTGATGCGGTGATATCCTTCAAGACAGCACTGTGGTTTTTGATGACGGTGCAGTCGCCAAAGCCGTCATGCCACGACGTCATCACAGGGAGATGGACACCGTCTGGTACCGACACGGCGGCGGGTCGAGTTCTTGGCTACGGAACCACCACAAACATCATCAACGGAGGGGTGGAGTGTGGGAGAGGTAATCAGGATTCAAGGGCCGTGGATCGCATTGGATTTTACAAGAGATACTGCGACATACTTGGTGTAGAGTATGGTTCCAACCTCGACTGCGATTTACAGAGACCATTCGGCTCTTCCTCTCCCAACGTCGACGAGGACGAGGACGGCGAATTTGTAGTCTGTTTGCTGTACCCAAGCAACGTCAACGACAATTCTAATGGAGCTGTTATAAGCAATTCTATAGGACACCAACATTAAAGATTAATCTAGAGAATAAATATTAGAGATCCTTTAATTTGAGAGTTATAAATTATAATAACATTTAATATGAGATAGAATTCTAAGAGATTATAAACATCTAAATATGATATAATATTTATAATACTCTCTTTAAGATGTTCATAGATAAATATTGTACCTCATTAAAATTTTATTAAAAAAAATCATGTGGAATAAAAATCTAGTGAAAGAAAAAGAGTACACAATATATATTAAATCTGTCTTATTAAAAAAAATTTACCAAAAACCCAATGGACTTAAAAAAAATGAGAAAATGGGATTAAAAGCTTTTAATTAGTTTTTTTCTCTTTCATTTTACATATTCTCTATTAAAATTTTATAACCCCACATCTCTAATTTTTTTTAAATTGAACTCAACATTTCCCTTATACCAAAAAGGTATACATTGTGATTATCTAGTTTGTTTCAACAATCAGCATTTAAAGCATTACTGTTATGTTATCTATCGATTGACCAATGTTTCAAATTTATGACTTCTTACAGTACGTAGTTAATTTTCAAATCCGCTTATCAGGTTTCATACTTTGGTTAGCTTTTTATACTATGGATTGTAAAAGTCTAACCATGATTTTCATGCTATTCCATCCACTATTATATACAACATAGATAGTGTGCTTCATTTTTTGGGTACAAGTATATAAATCATTTGATGACAATTACCTTGTGCTTTTAAAAAATAAGTCTCAAGATCATCTTTGATAATGACCTCAAACAAGAGCATAACAACTATAGGGTTATATTGTCTCTGGGTCTTTAACATAAGAGCTAGATAATTCATTTGAGTAGATTAAAAAATTAGTTAGATTAATTATTTTTAATATATATAGTTTAATTATACTAAAATACTATATTTTATCATGATTATCCTTGAAAAAATTTACTTTAATATGTATAATTAATAGAGATATTTTAAGAGAAAAAGTATAAATTTAGACAATAAAAAGAATTGAGATCTTATATTTACTATTAAATTTAACTCTTTAACTATTTTTTATACTAAATATAAGAAAAAATAATAACTATTGTCGCCTTATTATTTTTATTTGCTCATCAATGATAGGTGAGTGTGAGTGAGAGTGAGAGAGGGCGTGTGAGGGAGGATGAGAGGGACGGGTAGCCACAATGTAACGAGTCTCGGTACTCACCATATAAGAATGAGTTTCGGTACTTACAAAAATTAGACCATCCAAATGTAATATCAACTGTATATATTTAATTTAAAAAAATATTTTATTGAGTACAAAATATAGAATAAGGATAATCTCTTACGCGTTAGTTTTTTAGAAATAATTTTATATTTAAAAATTATTAGCTTAAAAATTTAATTTTAAATTATTAAAACTGTATTTAAATAATATAGATCTCACTATAGTAATAAATACTAAAAATGGGTCCAAGCTATAATTGGGGGAAGGACTTTGATCGGTCAAGAACAGAAAAAATACCCTTTTAAAGTGGTTAAAAAAAAACCTTCAAAACCAGCTTAAAAAGTCTATTGCCTAAACAATTTAATTATGAAATTGTCGCTACTCGCACTTTCTAAATCTCATGTGTAACAACCGGTTTAGAAACTCCACTTTAAAAATGTTTTTTTTTTATTCTATCAGCGAGTACAGTTCTTCTTCTTCTTTTTTTTAAATAAAGTACAGTTCATATATGCGGTACTTATTTTTATAAAATAAAATTAGGACATATTTATTTTTTTTAATTCATGATTTATCACCAAACCAGCTTTTGTTAATAATATTTTTATTTTTCCAAAAAACATTAAATCTATTTGTATAATTTGATTATTCGGACAAATAATTTTAATCATACAAGATAAGGCACCCAAGTTCTTTCTCATGTTTCTTTTCTTTCTACCTTTTCTTGGTGATGAGAAGCAATCAATCAAATATTTTTGCTAAAGTTGCAGGAATCCTATGAATCCCAGACCCTACATGTGGCCCCCCTCCGTGGAATCCTATCCTAATCTAACCTTCTTCCAATTCCCCATTTTTCATCCAACCTTCTTTATGCTTTTCAATAATTTCCCTTATGATCTAATCTTATCAGCAGGGACATTTATATTTATAGGGTAGAAGTTCAAATCACCATATACTCCTCTATTTAAAAAAATTCAGGCATGCCTGGCTAACCTTGATTTTTATATATTTTATCCCAATTTTATCTAAGGATTTAATACTGGTTTTGAGATTAACCAAGTATTTTACACATTATTTGAGTCATTCATAAAGTTTGAGAAAAAGTATAAATATTAAAAATCATTGGGTCAAATTGTAAATATTTTAACGTTCTTAATTTTGTGCGGATTAATATTTTCTATTATATTTTAGAAAAAAAATATCTATTTAAATTCTAAAATTTTTAAGAGAGCATGCTTATATATAAAAAAGTTAAGATACTCTTAATATCCTAAAATAATTTTTATAATACAATTGAGCACAATAAATTATTTTAGGATATAATTAGTACCATAATATAATTTTTTAAGTGCAATTAATATTCTGCATAAATTTTAATCAGAATTTTGGTGCATGTATATCCACATGGGTTTTTTTCCATGTCATTATTTAAATTCCACCCTAAAAATTCCACCTGGAAAATATTTTTTTTATAAAAAAAAAGATAGCAAAATAGAAGAGGGATCTAGGGGTGAAAGTTGAAGCGGAAGAGAGAAGGCGACGACGGAGGTGGGCACAATAAGGAAATGAGGGAACTTGAATTCCAATACCTCCCAACCGATTTCATGTACGTCGTGAAATCCTGGCTTGGCCATCATTTCTCACACGGTTCTCTCATGCCCTTCTCAAGCGTCTCCCTCAACCCCTCTGCCATTTTGAAGTACTCTCAGGTCGCTCTCTCTCTCTCTCTCTCTCTCTCTCTCTGTGGTGTTAGAAACTAATATTTAGATCTGGAAGTAATTGAAAGAGGCAAAGTTAGACGATTATTGTTACACACGTGGATTTCACGTCGAGGAAATCGCATTTGTATTTCCGTCAATTTCTGTTGAACTTGATAGCAAAAATGTTCAGGGAGTGTTCGAAGTATTGAAGGCGCATAGAAGTGAAGAGGGAAGAATTACTGTTCAGACCATGAGAGAATGCGACGAGGATGAAGATTGGAGCGGAAAGAATGTGCTTGCCTTCCCCTTCGATTAAGCAATTTGTTAACACCGTCAAGCACACCCTGTTATTGCCAATCGACGACTTTCACCTCCAAATCCCTCTTCTGTTTTGCTGTCTTTTCTTTTTTTCAAAAAAAAAATTGAAAGAATGATATGGAAAAAAACTACGTGGACATGCATGGCGGACGGAAGTTCACTAGGGTGCTGATTGTATTCAAAATATTAATTTAAGATATTAATTGTATTCTAAACTATTATAAGGTACCAATTGTATTATTATAATTATTTGAGGATGTTGGGTGTACTTTAACATTATATAAAATGACATATTAATTACAAATAATTTAAAATTTTAATATTTATAGAAAAAAACGGATAAATCTTTTAATAAATTAGTTATGGATATTGCTAGTAATAAAATTGATAATATATATAATAATTTTAATTATTTTAATAATAAAATTAACCACTTCCTTTAATAAAGTAGTGATTCAAATAATAGATCTTATTATAAGTAGTTATTGTATTAGTAACAAAAATTGACAACATGTATAATCTTATTATTAAAATAGTTAAAATTATTATATGTATTGTTAATTTTGTTATTAATATAGTCAATACATATAATTCATAAGTAATTCCTTTATCTCATAAATATTTTAATCTCATATTAATACTTATAATAAATTTGTCCTTTTATATTGTAGTATACCTATTTTAAAAATTCATAATTTATGTGGTATTTTTCTAAGGATTTTTCCTGTGTTTTATACAAAATTAAATGGCATTCATTAAATTATTTGTGAATTAAACCAGAGATTGTCATGTGTCTATTTGGAACAATTTAAAATAAAATAAAGGGTTTACCAAGAAACTTTTACACAATGTGCACATGACATTATAAACTTTTATTGGGTAGAAATATCCATTAAAATATGTTAATGTTTGTTACTTTTTGTAGTGAGGATTATGCTATTTTTATAAAAATACGAAAATATCTTCAATTTTATAGGTATTTTTTTTCTCAAGAAAAGTTTATTGTGTTAGGGGCACATTGTGGGTCTTTTGTTGATATCATCAATGTACTGTGATTGATGAGTTGAATTAACTTGAAGTTTTCTTTCAAATTAAAAAAATAGAAAATTCAGAAAAATAGTAGAAGAAAGAGTCACATAGAAGGTTACAGAGAAGAATCACCCCAAAAGAAGAAAATCACAGAGAGAGTGAGAATAATCAGAGGGGAAAGCGACTTCACAATATTCTCCACTGCCCAAGCCACCCTTATGCCATGTTTGGTAAGTGAGAAATAAATCTTCTACTTTCATCATTTGCTAGAAGTTACTATTATTTCTATTTCTATTTTTAATATTTTAGGTCATTTCAGTTTTATTAAAAATGTTGAGAATTGAGATGATAGAAGTAGTAATAAATTTTTTTAGCCAAATTTATCCCAATTATAAAATTTTTGAACAATTTTAACCTTTTCTAAGCTACAAAAAAAATATACATAAATTCTATGCTTATTTCTATCATATTAAATAAACTTTTAAATCTAATTTTTACTTTTATTTTTACTTTCATTTTTTTTTGTACAAAAATTTTTTGAAAGGGGTTGGGCTCACCCACGATTTAAAGGCAGAGCGAAGTCTCCCTTCCTCTTAGGTGATACCAATATCGGGCAGGGCGAGCCGTCTATTACCCCCAGGTGTAAATCTAAGCATCCAAGAGCTAGGATGTCTCCCCAAGCGCTGCGACTGGAACCATAATAAAATGATACTCCCCAAAGTTCGAATACACTCCAAATAGTACTCCTCAGGTTCGATTCATTTTAGTTCTATACAAAATTCTTCCAACTTACTATACATATATCGTTAGTCTTCTATCTATATTACCCATCTGTTTCTTTACCGTCAGTCTATTACCAAGCCCAACTAGCAAATCTTTTGGCCCATTCGTTATATCTCTCTATTTTTTTTAATTATCACTCGGCATTTCATATTTTTTTTAGATTGTATTATTAAATATTAAAGTAACTGACTACTATAATTTTGAGCTTCATTATATCTGTTTGATTGTGTATGAACCTTATATTGCCATTAACGTGTTATCTTATTTGTTTAACATGTGTGTGTTCAAGCTTTGCCTTTAGATTTTTCTGGACGCATTAACCATTTTCCCCAACTTGTTAACGAGGCTGTCTTGCAAATTAAATTGGTTTCTTATTTTTCTTTAACATTTAAAAGCTCATAATGTAAAATTTTTCTTCTAATATAATAATTAACCCATTTTAAAACTAATAATCAACTATTACAGTAAAAAAGGAAATTAGTTACTACAAAGCTACTATAGTATAAAAAGATTTTCTCTAACGGTTCAAAATCTAACTATGGTCGAAAATATTTTAAATAATCAATTAAAAGCTAACCTAGTGATAAATAGAAAATTGGCTTTGAAAAAATTAACATGATAGAAAAGACTAAAATTATCCTTTAAAAAATTCTATCATAGTTAAAAGAACTCAAATCCATTTATTATAGAGTAACCATGTTATAAAATATTTTACTTGGAATAAAAGGAACTATCACAATTAGAAAAGAGCTTTTCTAAATCTCCCAAGCTTATCCATATGATAGAAGAGCAACAAATTAACAACCATAAAACTATCATGGATAAAATAACTTTACTAATAATTTCTAAAGTAAAACTATGTTAGAAAAGATTTAACTCTACTGACATAGTTAGAAAAAGAATAATCTTTACTTTACACATAGCTTTGCAACTACATCACAATTAACACCAATAAACCTCTCTAGACTTCGAACATAGGAATAACAACACAGAAGCCTAATAATACATATTTATTGAATAGTATACATCATAAAATCTTAATTCAAAAGTTTTATAAGTTCATATGTGGTTCCACGAGTCCAAACACATGCATCCACCTAGGGCCATTGGCACACTATTGTTGGCACACATCGAAATTAATTAATTCACAAGTATCAACAATAATCAAAGTATGACAGCATGAGCCCTAAATGTGATAATATACACAATGTTCAACATATAAAATAAAAGGAGGAGGTTATACAAAGAATTGTAGCCAACTAATTAAGCCTCCAGAACTTTCCTTAAAAAACTAACACAGAGGACTATCACTTGAAAATATAATAATAATTACGGGGTGATATAAATGCTTCATTAATCAATAATTCTACTCATTATATATACTAGCAATGCTCGTGAGGTGCTAGTGGTATAGTTATAAAACTATAATAATTTATCACATTACCTTATCAATATAATTAACATATGAACAAGACAATGCACTATCCCAACCATCTTTATAACTTATGATTGGACCTATTGACTGAGATGCTACCCATATAATTGGTGACCCTAAAAGCTCATCGATTATGTGATGTTGGTCGGCCAATACTCACATAGCATACAATCGGACCATGAGCCCCTCATGAAACTATTGGTCATAACCTCTCCTAAAACTGTAGAGGCTTAAAGGCCCCTCATGAATAAAAATTAAAAATTAAAATGTTACACATAATATTTGGACTTAGTTTTGAACCTTCAAATGTGACTATTTGGGTGTTCATTTTAGCCATGACGGTGAACTAGGCTATGCGAAATTTTGGTGTGCCACGGCCAAGTCCTTCCCTTCATTCCCTTCCCATTTGAGGTCTAGTTGTGATTTTTCCCCAGTTTATTAGGTTCATAATTGAGTTCAATGGCATGTTTAAAGCATATAGTGAAAAGTCTACAAATGTTTAAAAAAGGAACTTTGAAATTGAAAATATATTTTCCTATTTTATCCTCACCAAGCTTAGTTATTTGGGCATCAGGGAAACAAATTTAACTCTAATTAAACAAGGACTAATAACGTAGGAGAATATTATAACACTTTAGGAATATTTCTCACTATAATTAATTAAAAAGTCAATTCAAATTATAGAAACTATCAACCCATAGAGTGAATCCTAAAACCCAATATGTCAAGTGATTAGTAAAAATACAATATATCCCTTTAATTATTCATTATTTGTATTAGTAAAAATACAATATCCCTGTGGGATATGACTCCATATTACTCTAGGATTTTTATTACAACAAACTCGTAGATTTGTCTAAATGATTACTAATTTTTTTTAAAGATACCTGTCTCTTATTTGAAGAAATCATATTTAAGATATTGTCATATATTAAATATAGATATATTTTTTATCGAGAATTTAAATATTAATTTATCATATTATTTAAGATTAACCGTTAGATCTAAACTGTATTTGTATCTTTACTTCTAAGAATATTGTTTTAAGTTCAAAGGTGTTATATATAAAGCATATCCTCAGCACGTGTGACTCAGAGAAAGAGAGAATCGAGTTATATCAATGCGTTCACTTTGAGATTTATTATTATTAGAAAGAACTACATTTTTTTGTCAAAGAATAGAATCTTAGTTCTTGCCCACGCAGTCACATTTACCTTGGTTGTTACAAAGAGTAAGCCCCCTCTTACACTTGCCAAGACAAACTACATCGCGTCTGCATTCACGTGCTTGAATTCCAATGTCAGTACTCACGAATTATTCCCCTGCGCACACACACATACGCGCGAGCGAAATCATTTCCTCAAAACGGGATTTTAGTGTAGAAGTGAGAGAGAAAATTATACAAATCACTGTTCACCACTATAATAAATTTTAAAACATTTTGGTTTTGGTATATTCAAATTTGTACGAATAACTCTTGAGAAGTATAAGCCACTTGTACATCTAACTAATACCATAGCATTATATGGCACACTCATTTATCTAAAAATATCAATTCAATTTATAGTGAATGAATAATTATAGACGATTTGGCTTTATTTACATATTACCTTATTATATTAATTAAAGAGTGAGTATATATTGTTGGATATTTATTATTATTATTATAACCTATTTAGATATTAATTAGGATAATTAATAAATATTTCTGAGTGTGGTCCATAGTCATTGGGCCTAGTTCAACGTGGGTTATTGACTTAGTTTATTTAAGGTTAATTTTCTGATGGTGGAAATTAACAATTCATCTTTGTGAGATCTCTTTTCTGAGTCCAGAGCGAAATCCTATTCTCAGCTCTACTTCTGAAGGTTCCCCACTGGTGACGGCTGAAAACAAGTTGCCATCACTGTGCCTAATCATCAACTGGAAGAACCTGTGATTTATCTGACACTGTTCTCTTTTGACAGATATCCTAATTGATCCCAGTTCTCAGATCAATCAAGCTAATTGCAAGAGGTAACTTTAAATCTTCCGCTGCATCTCATATAGGTTTATATTTGAGTATGATATAATTTGGATTGATTATATTGCTTTTGAGATATTTATTTTCTAACATGTGGTATCAGAGCCTTGTTTAAAATCACCCTTGCCTTACTTATTGATCATTTGTGTTCATGAGATAAAATATGAGATAGAATATGGGACATATAAATTATAATTTATTTGTTTTTATTCTTTAATCCTCTCTTTTGTCCATGTTCGAGAGAGAACTTTCTGGGAATCCGATGGCAAGAAACTGAGAGTGCGAGAGACGTGTTTGCTCTTCTGGATATCCTCAGTGAATAGCGAGATAGAGAGAAAGCGAGGTCGCCTAATGATAGGAGTTCAAGTGGTTGCCAGAAACTGGAGACGTTGTCGCTGGCGTCATCTGCTGGAGGAAACTGGAGACACATCGCTGGTGTCCATAGCTGAGAGAGTCGCTGTGAAATGTCGCGGCAAGATTCACTGTCCAAGGAGACGCCCATCGCCGACAATCACATGTCCAAGCCACCGGCGTTGCAGGGTCTCGCGGCGTTGTGTCTCTGGCGTCCTTGCATGTCGGGTCATGAGTCGGGCTAGATCAACCCAACGATCATTTAAAAAAAAAACTAATTTCACGCATTCTGGGCTGCTCCATACAAAAAAAAAAATCTGCTGGACCAGATTGCTTTGGGCTGCTAGAATGAATTATTGTTTTTTTTTTGTTTCAATTGCTGTATGGGTTACCTACAGTGTTTTAGGCCAACTGCCTTTTATGGGCCGTACTGTTTTGGGTTGAAGGAATATTTTTTTTTGAAAAATAGTTTTGGGCTGGATTTTTGGGTTTTGTTTCTAAAAATTATTTTAGGCCCTATTTTTGGACTTTTGTGTATGGGCCACTTGGTTTTATTTCTAGAAAATTATTTTTTTGGCCAATTAATTTGATTTTTTCAGAAAGTATTTTAATTACTATTCCATGCACTATAAATATTTAAATTAATTTTTCTATTATTTTAATTTTTTTTGGAAAAATGTATTTACAAATTTTAATTTTTATGTTATTTAATTGCCTATTTTGTTTTTTAATTTCTCCCTAGGCAATTAAATTAACTATATAATTTTTGTAAAAACCTTTTGAGTTAAAATTAATTTATTAGACATTCTTGGGTGCATGAAATAGTGGAAGAATTTAAGTTAAATTATTTAGTCACTTTTGTTGATTAAATTAATTTATTAAATGCTCCATTGTGTTGTGCATTTTTGGATTTATATGCACGTTATTGATATTTGTGATTAGCATGCATTTTTGTGAGGAATAGCCATATCATCCTCATTTATTTTTGTTGTGTGCATTAATTAATCACATATGGATTTAAAATATCAATAATAATTAAACGTATAGTTATGATTTATCTTTACGCACATGTAGATATCTTATGATTGTACATTTAATTAGGGGAGAATTAATTTCTCCATTAAGTTGTGCATATTTGGATTTTCAATGTACATGAATGATATCGTGGTTAGCGTCCAATTCTTTAAGGAGTAGCCACAGCATCCTTATTTATTGAATTTGTTGCATGCATTCATTAATCACATATGGATTTGAAATATCATTTGCAATTAAATGTATAGCTATAATTTATCTTTACCCACAGGTATATATCTCTTAATTATACATTTAATTAGGGTGGAATAGAATGGCCTCGTTATTTTCTAATTAACCCATAGGTATTAGGAAATTACGAATGCGTTCTAATTCCACCATTTGAGATAAACACCTAGTTATGCCAATGTCTTTGCCCACAGGTAGACATTGGTGATACGTATTTATATTGCTTGCATGCTACATTTGAGCTAAGCATGCATACATGGCACAGTGACTTGTAATTGCTTCAAATTCCTTCTGTGAGCTTATTTGTACGTTTGTTCTCATTTTATAGATCCAATTACTGCTCCTAGGATTATGGATAATGTTAACAACCAAACAATCTTAGATGGCAACATTAACTATGCTGACTGGAAAGACGATATTTTGCTGTAGCTTGATTTCTTAGACTTGGATTATGCCTTGAGGTTTGATAAACCTCTTAGACCTGATGATGCCTCTAATGACAGAGAGGCAAAGGAAAGGTATAATATGTGGGAGCAGAGTAACCGCTCATCTCTTTTATTTATAAAATAAAGGATCACTAGGAGCATTAGGACAGTAGTCCCTCAGTGTGACACAGCTAAGGGATACCTGGAAGTCTTAGATAAGCAATTCAAGCTAACAGATGAGCATATGGGTGGTTCCATCACGTCTGAACTACATGCTGTGAGGCTTACAGGTATTGGCAGTATGGGGCAACATATTAAGGAGATGAGAGGTATGCTTTCATCGTGTGTTACTTTTGAGTCTAACTTTTCTAGCGTTAATGATGATACTTGGTGGATTGACACTGGTTCGATGATCCACATTTTGACTACCATGCAGGGCTTTCTGTTCTCCACATCCCAATAAGGAAATTGTCCTTTCAGGTAGTGGGAGAAGAGATCCTGTGAAAGCCGTTGGAACCTTTCAAATAAAAATATTTTGGAACTTTATGATGTTTTTTATGTTCCCTCTTACAAGAGGAATTTCATTTCTATGTCAATGCTCATTCCATGTGATTATCATCTAGTTCTTTCTAAGAAATGTATGACTTTGACAAAGAATTCAGTTTTGATTGCGAATTTGGTTATGATTGATGTCATATTTAAAATTATTTCTGATTCGCCTCAATCTCTTTGTGTTTCGCATGGTATAAGAGAAGTGTCATTGATGAGAATTCTTATAGCCTGTGGTATAAGAGATTGGGTCATATCTCCGTTGACAGAATCAAAAGGTTAAATAAAGAAGAAATTCTTCCATCTTTAAACCATTCAGAGTTTGATTCTTGTGTAGACTGCATAAGGGGAAAGTAGACCAATAAGTCACATAAGGGGGTTAAAAGAAGTTCTGAGTTGCTAGAAATCATACACACAGATATTTGTTGCCCTGATTTGATTGCGTATGGTCAAAAGTACTTTATCACCTTTATTGATGATCACTCACGACACATGTATGTCTACAAACTTTATAATAAAAGTTAGGCACTAGATGTTTTTAAGGAATATAAAGTAGAGGTAGAAAAATAGATTGGGAAACCAATCAAGATCGTGAGATCAGACCGTGGTGGTGAGTATTATGGTAGATACACTAGTGAAGGACAAACAACAGGTCCATTTGCTAAATTTCTTCGACAGCAAGGTATAGTGGCTCATTACACTATGCCTGGATCACCTGACATGAATAGTGTAGTTGAGAGAAGAAATGGGACCTTACTGGATATGGTTAGGAGCATGATGAGTAGCTCCAAACTGCCGTCTTCTCTATGGAAGGAAGCACTCAAGACAACCACATACATATTAAATTGGATTCCAACAAAGGTAGTGTCTAAGATACCCTTTGAAATCTGGAAAGGATGGAAACCCAGCTTAAATCATTTCAAGATATGGGGTTGTCCTGCGGAAGTAAGAGTGTATAATCCACAGGAGAAGAAATTGGACCCTAAGACCATTAGAGCTTACTTTCTAGGCTATGCGGAGAGGTCTAAGGGTTATAAGTTTTATTGTTCTCCACCTTCTACAAGGTTTGTAGAGTCTATGAATGCCAAGTTTCTTGAGAATGATGTGATTAGTGTGAGTGATTATCCATTGGATGATCACATAAAGCGAACCACTAATATCACTCATTAAGGGATATTAATAGTTAATGATTATCCCACTGTTGGGATTGACATTCAATGTGATGTGGTCCCTATGGCTCAAGTTGATGGTGCTGATAGACACATACCTAATGGTCAACCTATCACACAAATGGAACCACCATAAAATGTGATAGAAGATGTCATTATTCAACAACCTGGTTTAACCCAAGAGGTTGAATTAAGGAGGTCAACTAGAAAGATAAAACCAGTATTATCTCATGATTATATAGTGTATTATGCTGAGGTTGACTGTGATGTAAGTGTTGAGAATGATCCTTTGTCGTTTACTCAGGCTGTGAGGAGTATGAACTCCAAGTTATGGCATGATGCTATGATTGATGAAATAAATTCCATGGCAAACAACCATGTTTGGGAACTTGTAGAGTTTCCTAGTGGCTCTAAGCCCATACGCTGTAAATGGGTTTATAAAACCAAGAGAGACTCACAAGGTAACATCGATAGATACAAGGCTAGGTTGTTTGCAAAGGGATTCACTCAAGTAGAAGGAATCGATTACAGTGAAACTTTTTTACTTGTATCTAAGAAAGATTCATTCTGTATCATCATGGCATTGGTTGCCTATTTTGATCTGAAGTTGCACCAGATGGATGTTAAGACTACTTTCCTCAATGGTGACTGGAGGAAGAAGTCTACATGAACCAGCCTGAGGGATTTGTTGCAGAAGGTAAAGATCAATTGGTGTGCAAGCTAAAGAAATCAATATATGGTTTGAAACAGGCTTCACGACAATGGTATTTGAAGTTCCATGAAGTGATCACGTCATTTGGTTTTGTTGAGAACATCATGGATGATTGTATATACCACAAGGCTAGTGGGAGTAAAATCATATTCATGATTTTGTATGTGGATGACATACTGCTTGCTACGAATAATATGGGACTATTGAGTGAGGTGAAGCAATTTTTGTTTAAGAGTTTTAGCATGAAAGACATAGGTGAGGCTTCTTATGTCATTGGCATAAAGATCCATAGAGATAGAACCCAATGTCTTGTAGGCTTGTCTCAAGAAGCTTACGTTGTCAAAATTCTTGAACGATTCACGATGTAAAACTGTTCATCTAACGTGGTTCCTATTGAAAAATGAGACAAGTTTAGTCTAAGTCAATGTCCTAAAACTGAGCTTGATAGGAAACAGATGGAAAGGGTCCCATATGCCTCAATTGTAGGAAGCTTGATGTATGCACAGGTTTGTACAAGACCTGACATCGCTTTTACTGTGGGTATGTTGGGAAGATACCAAAGTAATCCTGGGGGCACATTGGACAGCTGCAAAGAAAGTGTTTAGGTACCTATAAGGCACTAAACACTACATGCTCACATATAGGAGAACAGACAGTTTGGATGTGATTGGATACTCAGATTCAGAGCTTGGAGGATACGTAGACTCGAACAAGTCTACATCTGGTTACATTTTCCTATTGGCAGAAGGAGCTATATTGTGGAGAAGCACTAAGCAAAGTCAAACAACTCCTTCTACCGGTGATGCTGAGTACATTGCGTGTTTTGAAGCAAGTTCACAAGTTATTTGGATAAGGAATTTTATTACTGGGCTTAAGATTGTGGATTCAGTCTCTAAGCCAATCGAAATGTACTCTAATAACGCAGCTATGGTGTTCATAGTGAACAACAAAAGGAATAAAAGTCGCAGCAAATTTGTTGAACTTAAATTCCTTTGCTTTAGAGAAAGGGTTTAGGATAGCCAAGTTTCTATTGAATGTATTAGTACATTAGACATGTTGGCTGATCCTTTGACAAAAGGGTTAAAGCCGAATATTTTTGTGACACATGTACCTCATATGGGACTTCGTCCTACTTTTGATTAGTGGAGGTATGAGCAATAAAATTATATTTTATGGTTTATCATTTCAATTTGTGATTGTATACATTTTGTATTATTGAAATTGATAAACATTGAGACAGGAACCTATGAACATTGAGTTCATGTATATTGTGATACCCATTAAGTGATGGTACTACCTGTAATACTTGGAAGGTAATACCCGATAAAAGGAGACTTATCGCTTTGATTCTTGTAGCATGACATCAATTTACCTAGACATGGCAATGACATTGAGTATACGAGCCAAGTGAGAGAATGTTGGATATTTATTATTATAATCTATTTAGATATTAATTAGAATAATTAATAAATATTTATGAGTGTGGCCCGTAGTCATTAGGCTCAATCCAACGTGGGTTATTGACTCAATTTATTTAAGGTTAATTTTCTGATAGTGGAAATTAACAATTCATCTTTGTGAGATCTCTTTTCTGAGTTCATAGCAAAACTCTATTCTCAGTTCTACTTTTGAAGGTTCCTCACTAATGATGGCTGAAAACAAGTTGCCATCACTGTGCCTAATCACCAGCTGGAAGAACCTGTGATTTATCTGACAGTATTCTTTTTTGACAGGTATTCTAATTGATCCCAATTCTCCTCATATCAATCAAGCTAATGTCGAGAGGTAACTTTAAGTCTTCCGCTGCATCTTATATAGGTTTATATTTGAGTATGATATAATCTGGATTGATTATATTGCTTTTGAGATGTTTATTTTCTAATATATATATTTAAGGGTAAACTTAAAAAAGAATCATTAATAACCCTTTGAATGATTTATATGATAAAAAAATTATTCTAGAAGTGACTTATAATAAGACTCAATTTCTATACGCATTGGGGTGACAAGTTTACGGTGCTTATCACGCGTGGTTAGTCTGTATTGTCTACAGTTTTAATTATTTAGATTTAAAATTTTCAACCAATAATTTTTAAATAAAGAATTAACTTTTTGAAAAAAAATTGTACTTAATTCTTTATTTTAGATTATGTATCCATTAAAATATCTTAAAAAATTAAATTTGGATGATTAAAATAAAGAGTACTATAACTGGATGTCTTGTAATAGAGAATCAGTGGTAATGTCTTGGTTAAACAAAAAATGATGAGATCACTTTTAATTTTAATTAAAAATATATATAATAAATAAAGACAAAATAAATATAATTTATTTTAAAAGCCATGAGTTATAGAAGTTTGAGATCCATACCCACGGTCACATTTACCCTGATTGTTAGGGGAAGTCCTCTCTACCCTGTCCTAGACAATCTACATCACGTTTGCAGGTACCACACACACACACACATACATATGATTCATTAATTAATATTTCATCAAATCTAAATTTCAATATAGAGGCGACGGAGTAAACTATAGAAATCATTGCTAAAAAATTATAAACATTCTTGTTTTTCATACATTGGACACTTTATAAGAATTCTTGGAAGTACAGCAAAAATTAATTTGCAAATTTTTATAGTATGCTTCAATTTTAAATCAAATTCGTGCTGCTCGAATTTTTGAATAAAAACTGTATAGTTTGAACTATTAAGAATCTTAGTACTTAATTAATAACCCTCTTTATTTTTTTTTATGATGTGGCTAACAGGAAGTTTATTTGGTAGGCCGACATGTTAAAAATAGGTTATTAAAATTTTTTATAATATTTTTAATAGTTAAAACTATAATAATTTGATTTAAAAAATTTAAACTGTAGGGACTTGATTTAAAATTGAAGCAAACTGTAAGGGTCTACAAATTAATTTTCCCAAAAGTATATATGACATTGATAAATTTAAAAAATAATAAATTCAATATAAAATGAATGAGTAATTATATAAACATTTATGTTTTAAAATATATGTCAGCATCTTTCAAAATGAAAAATCACACTAGATTTTAATTTAATTTTTCATAAAACTACAGTCAATTCAATGTTTAATTGCAAAAATATATATTTAAAACATAAATTAAAAGATATTAATTTAAAAAAGAGATTCAATTAAGAATAGAATTATTACATGACGCTACTATAGTGAATATAAACACCCTTGACACCAGTCCAAGGGAACAGTTCTCCATTGTAATTTGTGTGATAGAGCTTGTGTTTTGTTTTATTGAGATGGGATGTTTGAGCTAACCAATTAAACCTATTTATAATTGTACTAAAGTTAATAAAAGGAAAGAAGGAAAAAAGGTATAATCTAATTCATTTATGGCAGAATCATATCTCACCTAAAATGAAGATGCATATCTTCTGCACAAATAATTTAATTTATGGTACATAACAACCTAATTATTATTTTTTTATTCAGTACATTTTCCTTGGTGGGGGAACAAAACACATAAAGAAAAAAAATCCAAATTCTTTAAAATTAAATACTTTTAGTTTTTTGTTCTTATTTTGTCTTATAATCACCGCCTAATCATTGTTCTTTATCAAATAAAAAATTACGTATTTTTATTTATCTAGTCTTTATTATTTTAATCTTTATGTAAAAACAAATTATTTATTACGATTTATATCTCTAATATTTTTAAATACATACATAAATATCTATGCACTATTGGAAAAAAGTTTTTAACACTGGTTAAAATTATGGGATTTTAACATTAGATTTGGGTTCGTTGTAGGTATGTGCTTATAACTAGTGTAAAAAGTGGATGCTCAATAAAAAACTTCTCACTCTTTAGGCAGTTATTTCTATAACCAATATAAAGAGTATGTATTTTTTAATTAAAAAGTTTTTATCTAATTAAAACATTCTGATAACTTAATTACAAGCTAATTATGAAGCAATATAAATTTAACAATTAGTCTAAATATTTAAAAATGCAATGGAAAATACAATGTATGTTTCAATTAACATACAAAGTAATCAAATAAAATATTCAATTAGTCAATTGTATTATTTTATGCTAAGTCCTTCCCCAACCTTCATTGCTCTCCCTCGTATATACTCATTGAATCTTCTGTCAATTGTTTCTTCACAATATATTTTTTCTTGCTTTTTTTATCTTTAATCTTTTAAAGGAGTTAGATGAGTTTTGAGTGTTGGATCTGTTTGTTGTAATTTAACTGCCGATGCCTACTTGATATTGATAGCCAGTTCCTTTGATAAGTATAGCTAATGTCAATGCTCGTAACTTCAGATTGGGTGCTACGTTTACCAATCTATGCATGCTTTTGTTACGATACACATTTCTTTCAAAGATACGTAAATGTTCATGCATGTAACATGTGCTATTTTAAAGAATGCATTCAAATATGTTGACCGACTTTCCATTAAAGCATGAAGATATCAGAAGTTAAGCCTGTGACAAAAATGGCTTATTATATTTTATTGTTCTCAAGATATACAAATTTGAAACCTTTGATTATGAACTGGTAAGTTACAAAAATTAGGATTTTATAATAATATCCATCTAAAAAAGATGAAAAATCATAATATCTAAAATTTATTTAAAAATTTGGGATTATTAAGATTTACTTTAGAGATTCAGGATTTTGTTTTAATGATTCTCATCTTTTGTAAGAGGAATTTTTAGGTACTACTAAAGTACTATGTAAGACGAACTCTCTCCAAGAAAAGCATAACAAGTCATCATCTTTTAATCTAGTTGGCTGCTGACTCAGATACTGATGTGGCTCCCTTTTTATTTTTCTGACAGAAAAATAAACCCTCTAATTGGAAAAAACAAAACCCATCGGAAGAACAATTCCGCGCTCACGCTTTGATTAGAGCCATTGAAAGAGTTGAAGGAGTGTGCCCTAACCTAGCTCTGGACTCCGCTGCAACTTCGTCGCTAACAAAGATTTGAGTCGTCGCGGAGAGTCGCATAGACAGTGTAGAATCTATGGCTTGCGTAAGCCTTTTATTGTGTCTTCTCCCCACTTCTTGTTGGTGGCTCAGGGTTCGCATTCTTTCTAATCCATTTCCCCATTCTTTTGTGTCTTCTTCAGATTTGTTCTTAGATAAAGAAGGTTGATTTGTACTTCATAAGTTAAAGGTTGCAACGTTTTTAATTTTATTGAAGAAATGGGCTATTCGTTACAAGTTTTTTTTTCTCCCGTGTTTTATCTTTTATCTTTGAACTTTGTCATTTTCTGATAGGGGCTGGTTTAATCATTTTTATTTTCTTATCATTTCTCAAAAAAAATATTGTTATAATTTTGTCAACAAATAAAAGTTGAAACTGATTGAAGATAGGGATGGAAAAAGTTTAGTCAATCTCTTACATAGTCATCAAGCTGAAGAGTCAATGTTTTACTATATAGTGTTCAATTTGATCAAGAATTATGTTTGACAAGTGGCTTTTGGAGGGATGGAAGCTCAACAATTAATTAAGATTGTTTTGTGGGTGTAGTGGTTTTTCATATGACTTATCGTACCATTAAGTAAGATTTGGTTTGTGGACCATTTGTTGGGATAACTCATCATTCGCAAAATGTAATGCTTGGAAGTGCTCTTTTGATGATGAATCAACAGCATCCTTTGAATGGTTGTTTGAGTAATTTCTAAAATCTGGGAAATTTGAGTTCACAGACTATTGTCCCTGATCAAGATGCTGCCATGGCTAAAGCAATTGAAAAGTATTTCCTAATACATAGCACCGGTTATGCTTGTGGCATATATCTAAATGCCCCATCTCATTTGGGTTCTCTGAAATCTAATAGTGATTTTCAATCATTGTTTAGGAATTTGAAATCACATGGATGAAATGATTGGGAAATTTGATTTCAGTGACCATAGTTGTTTGAGTAGAATGTATACAATTTGGCATAAATGGTCAACTGCATTTGGTAAATATATGTTTTCTACAAATATATAACCTTCTCAAAGGAGTGAGAGCACTAATAGCATTTTGGGAGACATGTCTACAACAAACCCTCTCTTATAGAACTTTTCTTAGCTTTTAAGATGGTAGAAAAATGGATAAGCTTTAAGGGTGAATATTTTCACAATAGTCAACCCACTCCTTCATGTCTTATCAATAGGAATCAGACTTTATACCATTCATCAAAGATTTATACTAAAAATATTTTCAAATTGTTTGAGAAAGAATATTTGGATGGAGTGGGGATTTTGTTTAAAGAAGTAGAAAAGGAAGGAGACATCTTTTATTGTCAGTTGTGAGTGGATGGAAAATAGTCAAAGAGGTGGATTGTGCTTTTTTATTCCTCTAATGAGGATGTTACTTGTAGTTGCAAGAAACTTGAATCTATGGGTATTCATTGTTCACATGCATTGAGAGAGTATATAACATTAAATGTGTGACAAGAGCACCAAATAAATACTTCTTAAAGCGATGGTCAAAGAATGCGAAGTTTACTTATTATGAGAATATATGAAGATGTGCAACTAGTCAAGATCCAAAAATTATATATCGCAATTCCATTTTGCAGTTTTGTTTATAACCTTGTGTTGGCCTCACAAGATAACAAAGGAACTCAAGATATCATATAGAACATTATCAAGAATGGATCTCAACAAGTGCAAGAACATCTATGTAATTTGAATAAAAGCAACAATGTGAAAAATAATAAAGAAATTCTTATTACCAATCAAGATGCATTTGAAGTAGGCCAAATTCTTGATCCCACAAGAGTAGAGCCAATAGGGGGTGGAAGTGGTAAAAGAAAGGGCCATTTTGAAAACAACGAAAATAAAGATATTAATTTTAGAAATACTTGTATATATGTACATATATTATATACGCGTTACTAAATAACTTTGTAGAAAACAGAAAGGAGTAGAAATGTTGCTTCAACTGCACCATAGCAAACTTCAGTTTACCAGAGTTCTTTCACACTTTTTTCACAGGTTAGTAGATGTGAATATAATTGTATTATGTTATAGGTCAATTCTACTCAACTTATTCCTACTAATCATTCTATGATCCTACATATTTTTTATGGCGCTTGGAATGTTAGAAGCCCATTTCACATCATTGACGGGAACAACAATTTAAATCAGGTATAAATCAACTATATATATTAAAGTGTGTTAGTCAATTATATTATTTTAATATTTTTTTCAGGGAGCACATTCATCAACTTTGAGACCACCAACTACGTTTGCAAAAAACCAACAATTGTCTTCAAGCCATCCAAGTAAAGCATATTCAAGAAGATTCATTGTTTTTATACCTTGTAAGCTATTTTGATGTAAACTTAAATTATGTAAGTTGGATATCTTTTGAATACCAGCTATTTTGATGTAAGTATACCTAGCTGTTTTATTTATTGATGTAAGTGTTCTAGGGGGTAGAAAAGAGACCACTTTGTGCTTAGTTATTGCATAACTTCATGGTGAAAGCACTTGTTTAAATGCAAATTGGACATGTCCAGACCAGATTGTATTTGTAATAAACAAGTTTGGAGTTGTCATTCCCCCTTTGAAAAAGTGAACTAGCCTTGTTTGATCATTGCTCGTGCATATACATGATATCACTTTATTATTCGTTTGAAAAATTCATATACAGCAGCTATATACAACTATTATCATTGCAATTACATGGTCCCATCACTTTTGTGCCAGATAAATATTCAAAGTTACGATATCCCTTCAGGGAGTCTGTCAAATAACTTCCAAGCATAATTTAGATCCCCATACTTGGAATACATGCTAACCCGTGAAGTTCCTACTATAGTATCACTAACCAATGGAAATTTACAAATAAATGGATGAACTTGTTTACCTAATTCCTGAAAAGCTTCAATCCATCCTCTGTAATCATAGCATTCCAAGTCATGAAGTTCTTGAAAGGAATTTCTTTAAACAATTTTTCTGCTGCTTGAACCCTCGCCCAAACTTCATGTACCCCGTTACCATAGAAGTCATGCAATCACACTCTTTATATAGTGATTCTTTGGAAATCATGGTTGGAGGGAAACACTCTATATACTAGCCCTTGTAACGTCCTTAATTTACCTCTCATATATGCTCAATTGGAAGCTATTGAACCACTTATAAACCTCTTAAAGTGAACAGGATGAATTTTAAAAATT
The DNA here is from genome assembly GCA_037074615.1 of Leucaena leucocephala. NCBI lineage: Eukaryota > Viridiplantae > Streptophyta > Magnoliopsida > Fabales > Fabaceae > Leucaena > Leucaena leucocephala. Next base: position 15,320,597 of record CM073515.1, on the reverse strand, counting down.
CTCTTTCTCGGGTATTGTTCATATTGTTATTTCTAAATTTCTGACCCAATTTTAAAAATTCATGTTCAATGATCCTCATTTAAGTCTTTCCCTTTATAAAATTCAGCACCTATAGAATGGTCAATTTATGAGAGGAATATGATTTCAAAGAAATCTCAATAGAAAAAGATAATACTTTAATATTCATTAAGTTGAGTTATTCAATCACATGCATATGACATGGGAGTAATATAATCTCATCATCATTCATATTATAACATGCATATTGTCATGACATATATAGCAAGGAGATACAACAACTAACATAGCTCATGGCAACATAATCTATAGCATCATCACATAGCAAACTCAACCAGCCATCATACAACAAGGCAATTAAACAATCAACTAAACAAATTTTAAAGTAAGCTATCATTGCTACCTTTTGAAGATCACTTGATATTTTCCTCTAGGATTTGTTCTCTCCTTAGGAAAATGTCAAAGCCTATACATTGAAAAGCAATGGCATGTTATAATTCATTCTATAACTCAATTCTAACATTAAAGTCTCTATGTAACCCCTTTCTTTTCCATTTTAGGACTCTTGGTTCCTTCTACCTAAAATTAATTCCCAAGGTCCAATCCTACATAATTTTTCATTTAGAATTCAATTATAAAGTTAGAATTTTGAAAATCAAACTCCTCCCTTAAATCTTGATAGAAATCGTGAGCATCCCTCAAATTTTCTAAATTTTATATTTTGATTCCAATGCTTGTTTATCTACTTATCACCACTCAATTTTCAATTTTAACCCATTGAAAGTATCAAAATCATCAAATTCTAGCTCCATCTCTAGGTTCTGTAAAGTGGCAGCAAGTCTACCTAAGCAAAATTCCAGCAACACTTTGATTTCCTAAGCTTAAACTAAGTAAAACTAGTTTTTTCCTAATTGTCTAAGCTATGTATGACATAAAATTCATCCTCCTCTAGCAGCATAACATTTCATCCAGTAGCCCCCAAGGAGAGAAAAATAACATTTTAACCATTCAAACTCAAGAAAAGTCTTCCTACTATATAATTCAAGATTAGAGGAAGAAATTACCTTGATTAACTTGAAGTTTAGAAGCTTGATATTGGCCAGTGAGAGTTGGAATAGATAGTAAGAACGAGCTCATATCCTATAAGGACGTGAGTTTGATTCCCACTGTTGTCGTAAGGGCTCCTTTGGTAGGCGATCTCGTAAGTCTCCTGTAAATACTCTCTGAGCTCTGGGGCTATGCCTTGGCCTTGATGGGGACCAGTACCGAACTCACCTAAACTTTATTGTAACAAAAAAAGAAGCTTGATATTGGGTTGAATAAACATTTTACAAGAGTTTTCCCTAGTTTCACCTTAGCTTCTGAAATGTTAGTGGGAGTATTTATAGAAAAATTTGAAATTAGATCAAGGGCTAAGATCTAATCTTATAGTGGATGGGCAATATTGCATCTTGAAATCAATGGCCAAGATTTAGTCATCCAATCACCCCTTGACATCACTTGGGTTAGGTGAATGCTAGGTGGGATCCTTGCATAGGGAGAAAGCTTATTGGAAAAATTAAGTCCAATAAGGTATTGGCCTGGTAAGATTCCCTAAAACTAGATTTTTTTAATCTAATTTTTATGAGATTCCATAATATATTTTCTAATATTAGATTTAGTGTCCAGATTTTTCATACCTCTAACATTCTTAGACTGGGTATGAATTTAATTACTGACCCTTGAAAATTACCAAAATACCTTTTATTAAGTGTAATAACCTTAGGGGCATTATCGGCTTTTTATACTTCATCAGGTTATTTCTTGACCTTGGTCCCATATTTCTATAAACTTCCTTAACTTTTTGTCCAGGGTGAATGGCTAAAAAGCCATATTTTCACTTTTATTTATTTCCATAACACTAGTGTCATTTTTGTCTTTTAATATTCCATAGTATTTCTTAGCCCTGATCTCTAATTCCTATAGCCCTTTTTGACCCCTTATCCATGACCATCTCGTTTATTAAATATTTAGTCTAAAAATATCCAAAAATATTTACTAAAAATTTAATTATTTGAGTAATTTATGTCAATTAATCGGGACTGCAAATAAAAATTTGATGCACACTATACTTATAAAAAAATCCATTGTATTTTTCCTTGACCTCAGATCATTGGGTTTCTGATCTTTTTCTAAAATTACATTTAGGTCCCTAACTTCATTAATGACATCTATATCCCTTCTTTTTGAAAAAAAATACGTTTATGTCCCTAAACTTTCAATAATTATACTTTAGGACCTTAAATTTTGTCTACCTTCACTTTTAACCACAGAACTTTTAGGGTTTTCACTCTAGTCCCTTAAACTTTACAATTTGGTCCCTTAGCTACCTTTATAATTTATTTTGTCCAACCATTCCTAATATTTTCCCTCACTAGGCTTCATTTACCCTAGATAGGGAATTTAAGTATGTGACATTTCCTTCCCCCTTAAAATAAATTTATTCCTCAAAATTTAAAACATACCTTAAGGAAATAGCTCTAGATACTTATCCTTTCTTCCCTTCCCATGTAGTTTTGTTCTCTGTTAATCCCTTCCATACTAGTTTGACTAGCAAAATTTGCTTGTTTCTTAGTTGCTTGACCTTTCCATCAACAATCCGTGTTGGGCCAACCTCGTATGTTAAGTTGTCTTATAGCACTATATCATCTTGCTCGATTACGTGTGATGGGTCTAGGATATACTTCTTTAACTAGAAAATATGAAAGATATCATGAATTTGAATGAGATTAGGGGGAAGAGCTAGTCTGTAGGCAACATATCCTATTTTAGTGAGGATCTGGCATGATCCTATGTATCTCGGATACAACTTCTTCACTTTAATAGACCAACTAACTCCTGTAGTTGGAATTAATTTGAGGCACACATATTTGCCTTCTTCAAACTTCAACGGTTTACTTCTAACATCAACATAACTTTTCTGTCTGCTTTGAGCCGTCAACAGTCTCTTCTTGATCAGGTCAATCTGTGCTACAATTTGATTTACTATTTCAGGACCATACATCCTTTTTTCGCTCAAATCTACCATACATAAAGTAGATATGCACAATCGCCTACAAAGTGCTTTGAATGGGGACATTTGAATACTAGACCGATAGCTATTGTTGTAAGTGAACTCTATCAGTAGTAGATAGACATCCCAACTTCCTCTAAATCTAAGACACAAGCTCTGAGCATATCCTCCAATGTCTAGATCAATCTGTGGATGATAGGATATACTGAATATGAGAGTAGTGTTTGTTTCTTTATGCAGAGCCCTCTAGAAATTTGATATAAACCTAGGGTTTTTGTCAAAAATAACACTATTTAGGAAACCATGCAACCTAACAATTTCTTTTATATAAATCTTTACCAGCTTTTCAAGATAATCCCTTAAATTGATTGCCAAGAAATGGGCTGACTTAGTCAGTTGATCAACCACTACCCATATAGGGTCATGCTTAGCTAAAGTCATAGGTAGTCCTTCAGCAAAGTGTATGGCAATGCTATCCCATTTCTACTCAAGGATATCTAGAGGTTCCAGCTTCCCTGCTAGCTTATGATGTATGACCTTTACCTTCTGACACTTCAGGCATCTTGACATGTAGGTCATAACATCTTTCTTTAATTAAGGCCACCAAAATAAACTCTTAACATCGTGATATATTTTGGTCATTCCTAGATGTATTGTATACTTACTCTTATAAGCTTCCTCTAAAATTTTCTCACTTACTCATGCTATGTTAGGAATATGCGGTCTTCCCCTGAACCATAACAATCCATCCCTGGAGACTTCAAAATTCTTAGTCTCCCTTCATTGCAGCTTATTCTTAAAATTTTTTGCCAACTTATCGTGCTCTTGGGCCTCTTTTATTTCATCGTCAATTAATCCTTTGAAATGCATTCCTCCAAAAGAATTGCCACTATCTTTATTTGATACAACTGACTCCAATCCCTAACATCTTGACCAGCTTAAGCTCTTTGATCATAAATGTCTCTACTTGCACTGCCTTCATGCTCAAGTGATCAACTATGGCATTTTTTTCCTGGATGGTATTTGATTTAGAAATCATAATCCTTCAATAACTCTATCTATCTATCTATGCTAATGCATATTCAATTCTTTTTTATCCTATAGGTATGTTAGTGTCACGTCCTGAAATTTGAGCCGTGACTGCACAAAATATGAATAAATTCATATTCCTTAAACTTAAAACCTTGAAATAAACGTTTAAAATAGTAATAATAATATATTACAATTTCATCAAAAGGTCAAGTCCTCTGTAGGAATTTTGGCAGGATCGTTGTTATATAACTAACCTCCCAATAATCCTACAACAGACTGCAAACGTGTCAAAATCACCTGTAAATATTTTCAAAATAACTAGATTCTTATACATAGACTAGGTGGAGCATCTAAACTTCAAACAAAATAATAGAGGTAATTCAGAAATTATAATACATCAAAGGATATATGCCAAAAATCAATGCTTTGGATCAAACATGAGGCTCTTAACTACTCAGCTGGAGGAATAGAGTCAACTGCACTATCTGAAGCTAAAATAATCTACTCGTGAATAACGTCCCAAAAATATAATTTAAAATATGAAAATAAACAACTTCAACATGTTTAAAGGTAAATCATGACATTTTGTAATTCAATACAAATATTTTGTTAAACATCTTATTTTAGGAAAACTATTTGAAACAATAATTTCAAATTAATCATTTTTTTCATAGGACTTCAACAGAATGACAATAGGCATAGACACATGATCCACGAGGGTAACTAACTAATCTAGTGTGGCTCGAGGCCACAAAAATAGGCATGGATACACAGTACATAAGGGTAAGTAACAAATCTGGCATGGCTCAAAGCCACAAAAATATGTGTGGACACACAGTCCACGAGGGTAAATAACCAAGCATAACACAAGGCCACGAAATAGGTGCAGGTATGAGACCCACGAATAACAAGCGTAGGTACAAGACCTATGAGAAACAGGAGTGAGAATAAATCCCATGAATAATTGGCACGAGTACGAGACTCAAGAATATCCATCAAGCTCAGGTTTAACCATGGTGAACTAAAGACTAATAGTATTCTTGTTAGTAACTAGCATTCTGTATTCTGTCCTTTCTGAAAACCTTTCCAGCATGCGTTGTAATATCCTTACTTTTATACGTCTTAGGGACTATTCAGTAGCATTTAGAACCACTTACAAGACCTTGGAAGTCCATTAGCCAAATCTGGAATTTTACTCTTTCTCGGGTTACTGTTCATATGGTATTCCAGATTACGCAACAAAATTTGAAAAATCATAATTAATTCTAGAAAACTCAAAATGAAGTGGTTCAAAAAGATACATGAACATAACATCTTTAGGTTTAATGGAAAAATAATTTCTAGACCAAATGATTAGCCAATTGATACAGTTTATTCGTTGAAGTTTATTGTTCATTTGGTCAAAAACTCTGGAAACAGATTCTAGTCCCTTACTTTGGAAAATCATTTCTCTTGATATACACATCCAAATGCAACGTTCTACCTATGCAATTAAAGATATGGATGTGTTCTACATGCTCATAAAATTTCGTGAACTAATTCCTTCATTTGATAGGTCAAACTGAAGCCACAACAAAACTGCTTTAGGACCTACGTTTTTACCATTTCAGTTTCTTTTCTTTCATTTCCAATAATTGTTTCAGCATACATAAATCATCTCTTTTGCCTTTTCTGAATTCATACACATCATGGGGTTATACAATAATTGTTTCATACAATCTCATCACATAAATAGATACTTTATATGGCTTTGACATACATGGAAAGTGCATAGCATATGCTAACATCTTAAATACTTCACTTTTCTTCTTCCATGCTTTTGCTCTTCTCCATGCATACCTTTTCTTCATGCTTGACCTAAATTGGTTGGTTATGGGAGAGTGAGATTCTAGGGAATCTCAGTAGCAAACATTACCACTTAAATACGCAAGATGGATGCTAATGCATGATATGTAATTTCATTAAACTTTCTTTGATTAGTGACATGCCATCATGCTATATACTTTTATATAAAGTGCATGGCCATGGAAACATGTTATTCATAATACATTCAACATCATTTATCATGTCACAACATCATTCAAATAACATATACATGTCAACACATAAGCATACCATATCAAGCACATAAAGAGGTAAGTTCACTACCTTGCACTTAAGCTTTCCTCTTGACCTTTAGCCCTTGCTGCCTAGCTTTCCAACCATTAAGCCTTTATGTCCATCATTTCCCAACATCTTCTTGGATGTTTCATGGTCCTAAACACATTCATATTCATCACATAACTCATTAGGACTCATGAACTCCAACCCTGTTCAAGACTAACTTTGTTACACTCTTTATTGTCATAACTTTCTCTAATTTTCACTAATCCACTCGGCTCTTGAACCAGTTGATGTCTTGACTTTATCCTACACAATTTCATATTTTGAACTCATTTATGAGCTTAGAATCATGAAATTCCAGCTCCTTCATGGCCTGCTGTACAGAATTGAACATAAGCACACAATTCTTTCAAAAATTCTCATTTTGATTATAATGCTTCCCATACTTGTTTCTCCACTTTACCCCACACAATTTTTCATTTTAAAACCATTGGAACCATCAAAATCATGAAATTCCAATCACTGTTCATGCAAGTGAACAGTAATTGTAAGGAATCTCAAAGACTACAACCTTGAGATTTTAATGTTTTCAAGGTTCAAAACCTTTCCAATCCTACACAAAATCATCATACAAACACAATGGAAGCATTAAATCATTGAAATTCAATTTCCTTCCCTCATGAACAGTGCAGACTGAACAGTGCACACCATGGCAAAGTCAAGAATATCAATTTGATTCCACAACCAATCACTTAACTAGCTTGTTTAAGCTTCAATCATATAGTTCTAACTTTAATTTCTTCTTTCCATTTTCCTTTAAGGTCTTTGGGCAGAACCTTCCCTTAGAGAAAACTCAACTTTTCTCCCATTAAAACCCTAAGTTCAAGCTCCCAAATCAAAGGAAAATAAGCTAGGAGAGATTGCTTACCTTTAATCTCTAGCTTGCTTGAACTTTGGAACCTTGAATCTTCTTTGTCTTGGCTTGAGTTTCCATTTTGCAAGAGCTTTCCCAAGGGTACATGAGCTTACGGTTCTGAACCAGAATTGAGGGGTATTTATAGCCAAAATCCAAGAAAAATGAATGGCCAAGATTGATTTGGTTACTATTTGATCTAAAGGCCCACATTTAATCTTGGATTTAACTTTTTCATAAAATAATAATTATGACATCATGTGGGACAGCTCATGGGACACCTAAGAGGGTTAGGTGGCGTGCTGCCCATGCAAGGAACCTTCTGGAGAAATTCCAGTCCAATCCGGTACTGATCAGTACAGTTTCACAACAACCAGACTGTGTTCTGTTCCTAATTTTTTTATAATATACCAGGATATGTATTCTATCCTGGAAATTAATGTCTAGGCTTCTCACACCATTGACATACTTGTACTGGCCACAACTTAATTACAGATCCCTTGGGAAATGACCAAAATACCCTTGGTGTCATTTCTTGCACTATATTGACCCTAAGGGCATAATTGTCATTTCACCCCTTCTTGTACTGCCTCAGGGCATATATTGGCTCAACTAATCATATTTATACCATGTGTCATGTTTTTATCCTATCCCAGATAACTAAAATTCCCTTCATCCATCTCTGGTACAATCTGGGCATCCAGGGGCATTTTCATAATTTCGCACTTTTTCTGGCACTGGCCCCTTCTACTGATAGACTGGTACCCTGGGTTTTGGCCCTTCCTTGGTGCCATTATGGGCCTATATATGAGGTCATCTGATCTCATTCTATCCAGGCTTACATACCGATAAGTTCCATTATCGGATCACGGCTGTTAACAAACTCCCGTCAAAATTCACTGATATGTGAATAACCTTTTATACAGAACTTCTTCTGGAGTTCTGTCAGATCCAGGACATCTGACTCTGTAGGGCACACTTTCCTGTAATTTGCCCACTTATATCTGAAGTCCATGAAATCTGATAAAATTTCAGATAATTTTTAGACTATCAGATAATTTTTTGCTGTCTGGAGCCCTAATAAAATTTCTATATCATGCCAGATTACCCAGCATGACTTCCTCTATTTACTGATGGAATGTGGGATTGAAATACTTACAGGCAGTTCTAAGCCTTTTCTGCCTGAACTTTTCCATAATTACATTTATGTCCCTGACTTTTTGCTTAATTACATTTATATCCCTAACTTTTTGCATATTTACATTTAGGTCCCTAAACTTTTAGAAATTATCACTTTTGGCCTAACATTTATTTCTACTTTAACTTTTGGCCTTTAACCTTTTCCAATTTGCGTTTAGGTCCCTTTCTTCCTTCAAGACTCATTTAACCTTTATCATTTCTTCTGATCTTTGTCATAATCCTTCCTAAACCTCTTTCCACTATCAGTACTATACAGATAGGAAAAATTTAGGATATGACATGCGTGGGGTCTATTTGACATGTAATGATTATATCACTTTCTAATGAAATAATCTTCAATAAAAATACTTCAAAATTACAAACTCCAGCATGAATATTTAAAATAAACTATCAAGAGATTTATTTAAAGCATATGGAACAATTATCCAAATTATGAAATCCACATAAGAATATTTCATTGAGAAAATAAATTCAATGTAAAATTTATAACAATTTTTTTCCAAAATTCTCTTTATTCAATTTGTTTACACAAACTTGGTCATTTAATAACCAAATTGAAAGAAAAATCATTTATAACAGTTAAACCCATGAATTCATATAACTTAGTTTTCTTAATCATTTTTAAAAATCAACACTTTAAATAAAATACATCAAATAACAAGTTATTAATAAAAATACAATTTTTAAGGGATGTTATTATCTCACCTGCAATATTGTGATATAGCTTACTCCTGCTCTATTCCTCAGAATAATATTCTCTTCTTGAATTACCTAAATTCCCAAAATAAAATATTCCTCTAGGAAATACTATTAATCTCTTTTACACCCAATACTTTTATTTATCACAACCACAACACCTCATATATGTTCTTTTTAATATTTGAAGCTACAAAAACATAATCATCACTTAACTCTGAAAATTTCAAACTTTGTATCCATATTTACTTAAAAATATTTATCCCAAATTCATCCATATTCTTAGGCTCCTTTTCTTAAATTTCAACTTGTTGAAATAAATTTATTGTCTTGAATTTACCCATACACACACACATATGCATATAATAACAATAGCCATATTCTTATCATTTTTTCTTCTTCCTGCAGCATTATCGCACATATATATATACATATCTATATATACACATGTATATTGAAATATCATTTCTTTACTCCCTCACAACATCACTGATTCCTTCTTCTCTCTGTTTTTTAACCAAAACATATCAGCATATGCATATATATATATATATATGTATATGCTGCAATGTTCTCTCTTCCTTTCCTTCTTTTCTTCTTTTATTTTTCCATCTAAATCATAACAGTAGAACCATATGTATATATACACATTCATATATCATTTAACTTCTAAAACTGTAGCCTATACATGTATATATATACCTACAACAGTAACAACCACAACAACATAGTATCCACTATTTTTTTCAGAACAACAGCTCACATCAATAATAATTCATATATATATACACACACACTTGCTGTCCAAACACTTCCCTACAACAGTGACATATGTATATTCAGCCATTAACCCAGCTGTTAGCTCAATAGATCACTCATAGCCCACACAGCAAATCATTCTTTACACTCCTATCCCTCTAAGACATGGCAAGTAGAGGAGAAAGAAAATTAAATCATCCAACCGACAGGAACAACAATTAACAGTAAACTTCCAACCACTAAGAAAGCCATACACATATATACATACACACAACACACAGTAGCACTGCATACAGGAAGAAGTAAGTCAAAGGGAACCTACCCCACTGCACATAATGGTTTTTCTACAATGGCCAGGAGTTGGACGTTGCTTCTTACTCCTCTTTTCCCTCACTCACACACACACGACGATTTGAACAGGGAAGCACGATAGAGATGAGATTGCTACAGTAGCTCGTGACTCAAAGCTTATAGATCACCAAAAAGAATGGTAGGAAGACGTGGAGAAAGCTTACCTTAGTCGGGATCCATTCCAACGTACGCTATTCAAGCTCCGATGACGTCCTACACAGCCACTACCACTATCGCGATCAAGCTCTCATTGCTGCCTCCATCTCTCTCACTGACCTTCGCTCTCACTCTTCTATTTCAAGTTAGATGACAGAAAATGGCGATCATAATAGCAACCAGTCTCACCATCGCAGAGTCTTTCCTCTAAATATCCCCTTCTCTTTTCTCTCTCACTTTTACTCTTTGCTTCTCGCTGATCAGGAGTAAAGAAGGAAGGAAAGATAGGCGTGCTTTTTAAAAAAATAGAAGGGCAGTTTGGTAATTTTACACATCTAAAAAAAATAAAATCCCACCTTTGTAGCTGCTGAGCTTCAAACAGGGGATCTCAAGCTTACCTGCTCCGCCTCAAACCACTCAGCTATGCATATCCCTTTGTGAATATAATTCTAACCCTTGTAAAATTACCATAATGCCCTTGGCTCATTTTCATTCACTTTAATAACCTTAGGGGCATTATCGTCATTTTACACTTCATTAGGGTATTTCTTGACCTTGGTTCCATATTCTTGTAACCATCCTTGACTTTCTGTATAGGGTAAAATGGCTAAAATTCCCTTATTTCACTTTTATTTATTTCTATAACATTAGGGGCTTTTTTGTCTTTTCATATTCCACAGTATTTCTTAGCCCTAATCTCCAATTCCTGTAGCCCTCTTTGACCCCTATCCAGGGTCATCTCTTTTATTAAATATTTAATCTAAAAATATCCATAAACATTTACTAAAATTTAATTATTTAGTAATTTATATCAATTAATCACGAATCTAAATGAAAATTCTCATGCATTTCACATTGATTAGAAAATCTCCTCTTTTTTTCCCTAACCTCTGATCATTTGGTTTTCAATCTTTTTCCAAAATCATATTTAGGTCCCTAACTTTATCGTTAATGACATCCATATCCATTCTTTTTAAAAATTACCTTTATATCCCTAAAATTTCCATAATTATGCTTATGGCCTTAAATTTTGTCTACCTTCACTTTTGACCATGTAACTTTTAGGGTTTTCATTCTCGTCCATTAAAACTTTAAAATTTGGTCCCTTTAGCTACATTTCTTTATAATTTATTTCATCCAACCATTCCTAATCTTTTCCCTTACTAGGCTTCATTTACCCTAGATGGAGAATTTAAGGATGTGACAATCCTTGTATATGTTGAGGATTGTTGTGGTTAAGAAGTTGGTGCCATGCATATGGTTAATTGTTTCAAGGTAGCTATAAATTCTTATAGTTGAGGCGAGATTGGATAGATTTGTAGCATCTACACATTTATCTAGCTCTACCTATTTCTTATGCTTTTTTGCAAAAGAATAATTCTATCCCAACCTCTACTTAGCCCAATACAAGCCTTGACCAACTACTATCACATTAGCTTATGACTAGCACTACTTCAGAATTTTATGTTAGTTCAAGTCAACACTATAACATCCTTATTTTTTTACGTCTTATAGATCATTTGGTAGCATTTAGAACTACTTATATGACCTTTAAAGTCCATTAGCTAAACCTGAAATTTCATTCTAATGAGTTACTGTTCATACAATATTTCAGAATTCAGAGAGAAACTTTGAAAAATCATAATTAATTATAAATAAAATATCAAAATGAAGCAGTTCAAAAAACTACACGAAGCTAACATCTTGAACGTGAAAGGAAAAATACTTCCTTAGACCCAATGATCAGTTAACTGAGTCAACCTGATGTCAAAGGTTACTATTTATTTGGTCAAAAATTCTAGAAATAGATTGTGGTCCCTGACTTTGGAAAAATTGTTCTCTTTGTACATACATCGAAATAAGGAGTACTTAGTGTCAAAATGAAGCTTGACATGCTAACTAAATGTCTATAAAATTTTGTATATTTATTCCATAATTTACTATTTTTCATTACATCATGAACACCGTTGCTCAAACTGGTCTTTTAACATTATTACATGCAACAATTTATACATTTATCATATAACATCTACATTATCCAATCCCTAACTTCTTTTCATGCTTCTTAATCTTCTTGCATCATTCATGAACCTGTTGGGATTGGGATTACATGGAGGGGGTGAGATTTCTAGGAAATTTTTAGGACAAACAGTATTAAACAATGTATATATCAATGTATGTGCTTGCTTGTGAGAGTATGTGTAATGTGCATACTTCCATGTAACTTATGAAATACAATTGGCCAAAGTAATAATAGAAACAGAGCTTCAATCATATAAATATATGCAACACAATTCAACATAGTCATAACACAACCAAGCATAACATGTAATACATACAAGTTTAGGATAGTTTATTACCTCACATGCTTGACTTTACTTTATCTTTGCCTTTTGCTTCTTACTTCTCCTTGATATGTGGCTTCCTTCTTTTGAGTACACAATTCAAATCCTAACATCATATTATTATCCATTCATTACAATATAACTTTATTTGAACATTGAGCTTACTTAACTAAAATAACTTTCCTTAATCCTTACTAATTGAATTAGCCTTTGAACATATTGATGTATTGACCTTACCCTACATAATTTGGCCTTCTAAATCCATTTATGAACCCATAATTCCCAAATTCTATTAGTTACACATTGTTCTAGATAGAACCAAAATATGTCCTCTTTGTTTCCAAAAATTCTCATTTTGATTCAAATGCTTCTAATACTTGTTTCTCTAATTTATTTCACACAATTTTTTATTTTAAAACTATTGAAAGCATCAAAATCATGAAATTCTAATCACTATTCATTTATATGAACATTAAAACATAAGACTTTAAAAATTTATCTTTTAATTCCAATACTTCCAATGTTCCAAACCTATCCAGTCCTACACAAAATCATCATATAAATTCAATGGAAGCATTATATCATTAAAATTACATCTCCCTCTATCCAGAATAGTGCAAGCTAAAAGGTCTCTTCCATGGCAAAGTTAAGAATATCAACTTGAGTTAATAATCAATTATCTAATTGCTTGTTTAAGCACTAACTACATAGTTTTAGCTTTAACTTCTTCTTTCATCTAGGGCTTTGAACATTATATATACCCTAGATAAAGCTCAAATTTCTTTCATAAAAACCTTAAGTTTAAACCCCATTCTAAAGGAAAAAAAGCTATGATAAATTATTTATCTTAATCCCTAGTTAGCTTGAACTTTGATACCTTGAATCTTTCTTGTCTTGGCTTAGCTTTTCACTTGGGCAGCACCTCCCAAGGTTTCATTATGCCACAATTTTGGGCAGCTTAGGGTGGGGTATTTATTGAAAAATTCCATGGAAAATGAAATGCCAAGATCACTTTGTACACTATTTAATCCAATGGTCCATAATCACTATTGATCTTGGCTTGCCCAACAAGCCAAATTTAAGATAAGATCACATGCCAAAAATCCTCCTCTCCCTCCTTGCTTGACACCATGTGTGCTGCCTTGTGTGGCCCACCATGTGCAAACCCTAATCTTCCTCTTGAAGCTTCCTTAATTTTCTATTTTTTTTCAAAAAATATAAGTTATCTATTATTTGACTTGGCCTTCAAAAAAACTTTTGGGACTTATTTGGATTATGCATGACGCAATTATTGTGTCTCCCTTAGGTCCAATTAATAATTGGCATAAATTCCAAGGCATTCTTATCTGATATCCTTAAATTGCCATAATTTTTAATATAAATTCTAAACGCCTCTTTTATTAGTTCTGAAATTTTTATAAATTCATTCTAATATAAAGTAATTTTTTTACAAAGTCTTATAATTTTTTGAGACCCAGAAGCCCTGATAAAAATTATATACATTTCTTTTAAACCCTTTATAGGTGTCATTTTCACTGTAAATTCCATAATTAATTCTACAGGACTCCTTTTTAACTTCTGTCAATTTTATAAATTCTAATATTAGTTAAAATAATTTACTACAAAATTTCATTTGATTATGAGGTCTAAAAGATACTGTACTAAATTTTCAAACTTCAAAATTTTATATCAATTTATCGGGACTTTAAATCAAAATTTTTGTTGCATTAAACTAATCAGAATAATATTATCTATTTAATGGCAAAATCTGTGACTAAAATGCTTCTAGGCAATTTTGTGCCTTTTCTGACTCAACTTTCTTAATTACTATTTTGCCCCAAACTTTTAAAAATTGCACTTTAGTCCCTCAACTTTTTATAATCACACTTAATGGCCCATAATTTGTGTCTACTTTCATTTTAGACCATGAAACTTTTAGAATTTTCACTTTACTCCCTCTCTTTTTCAAAATGACAATTATGCCCTTGGGACTTTCTAAAATTATGATTTTACCTTTGCTTAAGCTTTAACATCGTAAATCATCTATTTGATGTCTTTGTTTCAACCTTAGGCCTCTAGGTAATCTCTTTTATCTTTCTATACCCCTGAAGTCTCTAACTTGTATATATATATATATTTACTCCTAGGAACTTTACTATTACATATAAGTCCTTAAACTGTTATTATTTACAGTTTAATCCCTAAACATTATCTGTGTATTTTTTAGACTTCTGCTTTAAGGGCCTGGTAGCCTACTTATTTCAGGCTACATAATGGGTTTCTAAGCCTAAAAATCGAGATATAACAAACACAATCCTCAATTATAGTTATTTATTATTCCACGAATTTACTCATTAACAATAACAATGCCTTAACATAAATTTTAAGATCATATTCAGAAAAAAAAATCTAGCAAATTCCTCACCATAAATAAAAGCAGCATGAAGAAAAAGGAAAAGTAAGCTAACATGCTAGCCAGAGCATGCCAAATAAAAAACAATTATTTCATCTTTATGCCACAAAATCGTTCAACATACAGCATCATGACCAAAAACTTTAAATTTCATTTAGCTTCGCAATAATCACATTGGACTCCAAAGAAAAGAAAATCAGTTGTCGAAAAGAGGATATAGAAGTGATAGAATAAGATAACCAATCATGCTTAACCCTTTCCCATTTTTTGAATAATCATCTGAGTTGAAATTTACTATCAATGGGCAACATGGAATCACCATAAATTTAACATGAGTAACAGAGAATATGATTCCATGCCTAACCCTTCTATGTTGGACCCTAAAGCTAAAATGCAAGAAAAATAGCCATGAGCAATAGAGAATCCCCACACCCTCTCCTCTACTCCTATCGATGGCGAGGTAAATGAACTTTAATATTGCTTACCTTCATATCAATTAAACCTTGTATACACCCTATTTTGTCTGGGGCCCACAAATAAATAATAAAAATAATAAACAATAAATACGAATAAAACCCGTCTTGACTTCTCACAATTTGGGACACAAGAACCATGAATGCGAGATTCTTATCTTTTTTTATTCTATTCCACAATTTAGGAAAATCTCTTTTGAAATAAATCAATAATCATTAATGATGATTTTTCTTGCAATCAAAGTTTTGTCTATAACAAATAGAAATGTAAATTCAAATTTCAAAGGAAAGTCATTAATGTTGATTGGCCTCTAAATCAGGAAATTGTCGTTTTCTCATTTATGTTGATTGGTTTCAAGTTAGGAAACATCATTAGGGAAGAAAATTAATTAAAAAATAAAAACAAATTAAATAAAAAATCCCAAATTAACAATGATTTGGTACCATTGATAATGGTTTGGCCCTAAATCAGGAAACACCATTAAGCAAAAAATAATAAAAATGAAAAAAAATCATCTTAGAGGCAAAACCTACCTTGTACCTATAAAAGGGAGAGTAAGGGTTGAGGCAAGGGACATGAATTTTTTAGAGAGAAAAATGGTGACAGGAAAGAAGGTTAGAGAAGCACAATCTAACTTACTCATTTGAGCTTATCATTTAAAAATGATTTTGGTGGGAGTGGGTAGTGGACCAAAAGAGTGTTTTACTTATGCTTTGTCTACTTAGATCTTGAGATTCTTACCTAAGCCAATGAACATCTCTAGTTGAAGATGGAGGCATTCTAATTTGAACATTGGACAATCTCCAAGGCATGCATGATTTTTATGATTACTCATATGATTTTTTATGTTGTTTGTCTATATATATATATATATCTTACCTTCCACTGCTAGAAAAAAAATTATACAACAACGGTTAAAAATGACATTTCACGGTATTTTTTGACTGCTGTTAATTCTATCACCTTTGTAAGTCTAACTTTTAACGGCGGTTAAAAAACTAATAATAAATGTAATAATATAACAACGGTTTTGATAAAATTGCATATACTTAGAATTTTATGGCAGTTTCTAGTAAAATTGCCGTTAGAGTTTAATCATATAATGTCAATTTTTATATTAATCATCATTACAGTCTATACTTGTAATAGCAATTTTAAGAAGAACTATCATTAAAGACTTAAGTTTTTTACACTTTCTTTTAATTTTCCCATCTATACTGCCTTATATTTGCCATAATAAAGACAGACTCTAGGCAGTAAAGTAAGCAATGGCAAAACCCAAATTAAATGTTAATATATAGTAATAAATTAATTCAAATTCTTATTAATGCATGCAATGAACCAAAATATGATACAATCATATATACACAGATATTGTACAATCATATGCACACACAAAATGGATGATTGATTAAGGCAAGTTTTCCAGCATGATTTTTGCCAAATAATTCATCATTGAGTGTATTTGATATTCTTCAAAGATCATTTTGTTTAGCTTTAACAACTACAAGTTAGAAGTATAAGTAAATACATACTAGATGTGATAAATTGAAAAAGTCTAAATATTGATCACTTCATACCTCATGTAAGCTATCCGTGATCCCTATCTCAATGATCTTATACATATATCATATTATATAATATCCACACTCAACACTGTAGGTTGACAGCGGTACTAACAAAATAGAAAAAAACATAGTATATTAGTGACATATACTTATAATGGCAGTTGTTAATAAAACCACCGTAAAAAGCATTAATAAAATGTATATGTAACAGATGTGCAGACTTTATATGGCAATTTTATTAACAACTACCATTGGTGGTTTTTAATAAAAACCACTGTAGAAAGCATTGATCATATTATATATTTAAAGATAACATATATATTATCTTGAATATAATAAATTAGACAGTAAGCTAGTATGCTAACGGTATTTAGTAATTATTTGTATTATCAATTTATTGGATAGATTAGAATTTTTATTACTATTTTTTCTCAAAATATTAGCACTTTCAATTTTTGTTAAGGTACTCATTACTGAACACATAGCTAATTAAAAAAGGTAAAATTGATGTATTAATTTGTTGAGTTTTGCGCAACCTAGATGGCATCATTCTCAACTATACAAAAATTTTGGGTGAGTTGAGTTAGACTGATATCAAACTGAGTACAATATAATAATAGATATATTATATTCTTGAAAGGAATTGGAAGACACGCAGCGAAAATTAATTAAATTTTTTTTCCATTCCTTGCCAGGATCTACCCTATGTATTTAAGTCAAGTAGGAAGAAGCATTACCCTCAGTGTTTCTCAGCGACTTCCACAGCTTCTCTATGCGGCTGGTGATCTCTTTCTGATTGCAAGAAGATGTCCACAGCTTTTCTCCGTGGCTCGTGCTCTCTTTCTGATCGCAAGAAGTCGACACCTCAGGTCAACTTCCTCTACTGGTATCCACACAACAGCGTTCCAACCACAAACGACATGCTAGCGTCTCCTGTCCCTCCAAGACTCTCTCAACAATTCGTCCTCTCTATCTCTACTTCAGCAGTTTCTTATATGCAAACCTTTTGTAGATTCCCTTCGGCCTTTTGTGTTATGTGTTGTTCAAAAAACGTAGCTCCTAAAATCAGATATATAGGATGCTCTGCGTATTTCTGAACCGAATTGGATTTTGGAATTAATCTATATTAATTCTAAAATTAATACAATATCATATATTGTATGATTTGATAAGAAACTAATTAAATAAATAATATTTATATTAAATCCGTCCCACAGATTTAATTCACCTATTTATTTAATTTAAAATAAAGATAAGACGGGACTATATTTGATTTATTCTCATAAATCAAATTTGAGATATCATGTTAATTTGAATTTCAAATTCAAACGTGATAGATTTAATTTATCCTTATAAATTAAATCTTGTAAATATCTCTTATATGAGATATTCTATCAATTTGAATTTCAAATTCAAACGTGATAGAGATTTAATTTATCCTTATAAATTAAATCTTGTAAATATCTCTTATATGAGATATCCTATCAATTTGAATTTCAAATTCAAATATGATAGAGATTTAATTTATCCTTATAAATTAAATCCTATATATTCCTTATATATAATGTATATATACGAATTTATATATATATATATATATGAATATAAATATAAATAAATATATACATCAACCTTGGATCATTCATTGAATCTGGACACGTCTTAGATTCAATGAATCTGGACATCATAGCTCGTGTTAGGCTATTTTGTGTGCGACCCTGTAGGCCCATATGAAGTTGGCAGTGGACCATTTGCTATACTGGCCCACAAGTCGCAAGCGGTCTATAGCAAGACATAACGACTACCCAAATCATATAAGTATCGATAAACGATGTAACCTTTTATACAACCATATCATGTCCCTTCTGTCACGCGATATTTTGGTTATGGATGAGGCATGGATAATGTTATCCTCCTATTCCTGACCGTTACTTTCTCGATCCCTGAGTAGTCTGACTATAGAAATGGAAATACCTTTCCATTACAGTATGGCCATACATTTCTCAGACTCACTCATCGAGGGGCCCAGTAATATCTCTCTACGAATGTGAGGGAAAAATTCCATCTTGACCATTCACATTCCTCCGCATGAAAAACCACTAAGCCTGAACATAGTCTTTATGATCACTCGGTCAAAAGTGACTTTTGACTAGGTCAAAGCTGAGCGTTTGTCATGTAGGAATCCATAATGATCTCAGGTCAAAGGGCATAGTGACATGGTTTGTATATGAGAGAAGCTTATGACGTAACCCATGCAGCTCTCTCATAGCGGGTCGGTCCAACACCTTATACTCTTACATGTGCCTATGACTTTGATTTATATCTCTATACATCTTTAAAGTCATACTGGCATTATTTTATCTCTACTCCCACATAGATGACCGACCAGGGACATTTAGGATAAGATCATGAATTATCCAAGGATGGTCATCACAATAAACATGCAAATAATATGATAACATAATTAATAAATTCATAAATCAATAATGTTCATAAGACAATGATTGGCCCCTAGGGCATATTTTCCAACAACCTTCTACTTGCACTAGGTACAATAATTAATTTGACTAATTCCCATTGACCTAACATGACGCTCATGCTTTGCCTGCACAAGTGGCTTTGTTAGAGGATCGACAACATTGTCTTCTCCTGCTACTTTGCATATTTTTATATCACCTCTATCATTGATTTCTCTGATGAGATGAAATCACCTGAGTATATGCTTGGTCCTTTGATGTGACCTAGGCTCTTTGGCTTGTGCAATGGCACCGCTATTGTCACAGAGAAAAGTTATTGGATCTGAGATGGTAGGTATCACCCCTAGTTCCGTGATGAACTTCCTGATCCAAACAGCTTCCTTAGCTGCATCAGATGCTGCTATATACTCAGCTTCCATTGCAGATTCTGCTACAGTGCCCTGCTTAGAGCTCTTCCAGCTTACTGCTCCATTGTTGAGGAGGAATATATATCCAGATTGCGATTTTTGGTCATCCTGGTCAGTTTAGAAACTCGCGTCTGTGTAACCAGTTACACAGAGTTCATCATCTAATCTACCATAGACCAAGAATAAGTCCTTAGTCCTTCTTAAGTACTTAAGGATATTCTTGACAGCAGTCCAATGGCCCTCACCAGGGTCCTGTTGATATCTGCTAGTCATACTTAAGGCAAATGAGACATCCGGTCGAGTACATAACATGGCGTACATGATAGATCCTATGGCTGAGGCATATGGAACTTTACTCATGCGACCTCGCTGATCAGATGTACTAGGACACAGATCTTTGTTGAGATGACTACCATGAGACATGGGTATGAAACCCCTCTTTGATTCGTGCATACTGAAAATGCAGTATTTTGTCTATGTATGTACTCTGTCTGAGTCCTAGAAGTCTTTTAGATCTATCTCTATAGATCCTAATTCCTAGGATGTAGGTGGCTTCACCCAAGTCTTTCATCGAGAAAGACTTTCCTAACCAAGACTTGACAATCTGTAAGGTAGGAATGTCATTCCCAATAAGTAGTATGTCATCGACATAGAGTACCAAAAACACAACTGTGCTCCTACTAACCTTCTTGTACACACAAGGTTCATCAATATTTTGAAGAAATCCAAACTCTTTGACTACTTTATCAAAACGATGATTCCAACTTCGAGAGGCTTGCTTCAGTCCATAAATGGACCTTTGAAGCTTGCACACTTTACCAGAGTCCTCGGAACGCACAAATCCTTCAGTTTGTGTCATGTACACATCCTCAAGGAGCTTTCTATTAAGGAAGGCTGTCTTGACGTCCATCTGCCATATTTCATAGTCATAATATGCTGCTATGGCAAAGAGAATTCTGATTGATTTGGCCATTGCAACTGGGGAAAAGGTCCCATCATAGTCCACACCATGAGTTTGAGTAAATCCTTTTGCAACCAATCATGCCTTGAAGACATTTACATTACCATCCATGTCAGTTTTCTCCTTAAAAACCCACTTACACCTAACGGTTTTTACACCTTCAGGCGGGTCGACTAAGGTCCAAACCTTACTATCGTACATGGATTGCATTTCAGACTTCATGGCATTAAGCCACTTTTCATAGTTTGGTCCCACTATAGCTTCTCGATAGGTAATTGGCTCATTATGCTCAATGAGCAACACATCACAACTATCAGAAATCAGAAATCCATATCTCTGAGGCTGCAGTCGTGTCCTATTAGACTTCCGTGGACCTTGCGTGACTTGAGGAGTCTCAACAACTTGTTGTGAGTCTTCTCTATTTTCCATCTGTAGTTCTGTGGTGTCTTGTGGCTCTCGAACTTCTTCGAGTTGTACCTTACTCCCACTGCTTCTTTTAGAGATAAATTCTCGTTCAAGAAAGATACCATTTCTGACAACAAACACTTTGTTATCAGCAGGGTTGTAGACATAATATCCTTGGTTTCCTTAGGATATCCCATAAAAAGGAACTTTGACGATTTGGGCGCTAATTTGTCTGAGGCTTTTTGCTTAACATAGACCTCACATCCCCAAATCTTGAGGAAAGATAAACTAGGCGTCCTCCCAGTCCATATCTCATACGGAGTCTTTTCAATTGCCTTAGATGGAACACGATTGAGTGTGAACGCAGCTGTCTCTAGGGCATGGCCCCAAAAGGAGGGCGGAAGATCTGTTCGACTCATCATGGATCGAACCATATCTAATAGTGTTCGATTCCTCCGTTCAAAAATGCCATTCCATTGTGGTGTCCCTAGAGGAGTCAATTGTGAGACTATCCCACAACTCCTGAGATGATCTATGAACTCTTGGCTCAAATATTCACCACCCCGATTAGATCGAAGTGCTTTAATTGTTTTGCCAAGCTAGTTTTGTACTTCATTTTGAAATATCTTGAACTTTTCAAAAGATTCAAATTTATGTTTTATCGGATAGATGTACCCATATCTGCTGAAATCATTTATGAATGTTATGAAGTATGAATAACCTCCTCTGGCATTTGTGTTCATCGGTCCACACACATCTGTATGTATAAGGCTCAATAAATCAGTGGCCCTCTAACTGTGCCCAGTGAAGGGTGACTTTGTCATCTTTCCTAACAAGTAAGACCTGCAAGTGTCATATGATTCAAAATCAAATGAGTTTAGAAATCCATTTTGATGGAGTTTGGAAATGCGTTTCTATTTATGTGGCCTAGACGACAGTGCCAGAAGTATGTCGAATTCAAATCGTTTGGTTTGACCCTTTTGGCAGTTATGTTATAGATATTTCCATGATTGGGTTATTCCAAATTTAATATGTAATGATCAACATGCAAATCACCATGAGCATAGAAAACATCATTACGATAAATAGAACATCTACTATTCCCAGGAATGGAAGTGAAACCTTCCTTATCTAAATAAGAAAGTGAAATAATGTTACTACTTAAAGCAGAAACATAATAGCAATTGTTCAAAACTAACAAAAGCCCAGTGGGCAGAACTAATTCATAAGTGCCTACAGCTAACGCAGCAACCCTTGCTCTGTTTCCAACTAGTAGGTCAACCTCGCCCTTTTTCAGCTTCCTACTGTCCTTTAGTCCCTGCACATTTGTACAAATGTGAGAACCACATGCGGTATCTAATACCCATGAAGTGGAAGTAGAAAGATGAATGTCTATAACATAAATACCTGAAGCGATAGCCCCGCTATCCTTCTTGTTCTTTTTCAGATCTTCGAGGTAGAGTTTGCAATTCCTCTTCCAATGACCAGGTTCATTGCAGAAGAAGGAGACTCCTTCCTTCGGAGGCTTTGCCTTCTTTGGTGCAGGTTTAGTTTTGGGCTTGCCTGACTCTTTGGTCTTACCTGATGAGCCATGACCCTTCCCCTTGCCTTTGCCTTTCTTTTTCATACCCTTTCCTTTTTGAACCATCAAAACAGCACTGGGCTTCTTCTTAAGACTTGGCTCAGCAGTTTTAAGCATCCCATGCAATTCAGAAATAGATTTCTCCATGTTGTTCATGTTGTAGTTCATGACAAACTGGTCATAACTTTCTGGGAGTAAGTTTAAGATCAAATCGGTAGCTAACTTCTGGCTCATGGGAAATCCAAGCCTTTCAAGGTGATCAATGTACCCTTTCATCTTTAAGACATGAGTACTGACTGATACACCTTCAGCCATCTTGCAGGAATGTAAGGTCTTAGTGGTCTCATACCTCTCTTGCCTTGCCTGTTGCTGGAACATTTCCTTGAGATGCACAATCATCTCATAAGCCTCCATATGTTCCAGATCTCTTTAGAGCTCCGGAACCATGGTGGCTAGCATCAAGCATCCCACATCGACAGAGTCTTCCTTATGGTTCGTGTAAGCATCTCTCTGAGCTCTAGGAGCATTGGCCGCTGGCTCCTCAGGAATGGGTTGATCTAGGACATGCGCCTTTCTTTCCTGCTTGAGAACAATTCTCAATTTCCTAAACCAGTCAAGAAAGTTTATTCCATTAAGTTTGTCCTTCTCAAGGACAGATCGCAGCGATAATGTAGCAGTATTACTAGTCGTCATGATTCTACAATTAAAAATATGCAATTTAATTAGCAATCTCCCACTAAATAAAGAATCCTCAATGCAATAGTTAGTGGGCTAAGATCAATATTTGGCTCAAACTTAAATCCGCTTTGGCAGGATGCTTAAATTAAGTTATTTAGGTAGGTAACACCTTTACCAATTACATCAAATGTAACTCTTAGATGTTCATGGGATTCTATCATCATATGATCTGTCATGATTTTAATCCCATCTAATGCCTTGAGACCCAAAACCATTTTGTTAATCTCAATTAAGTCAAACAATAATAAACATATGAGAGGCACCATTACTCTTGCTTATCTCCCCAAGATAACTCAAAAGCTCTCACTTTGGTGAAGTCCACAATTGAGCGATCGAGATTTTGACAAGTGTTCATAAATTGACAGCATTATGACTTAAGATTTCATTCAGAGGGCTTAATTTATCTATCTTGTTTATAAGAATGCATGTTTCTCAGTTTGTATCTCATACAAGTAATATGCATGTTTCTGATATAATCATAAGATGCATAATTTAAACGTGATACAATATGGCTCACCTATCCTAAGTCCCCTCAAGCCAATGAGAGGAGCTCTCTAGTAAGAAAAGGGAAATTACATATAGAAACCTCTTTTAACATTCGAGGGGAGTGAGATGAGAAGAAAAGGTACATTAAGAGTATATAGAGGAAGGCACGACATGCAGGCCGTATTTAAAAATTAGAACACTTGCAATCTAGAGCCATATTGTTTACCATACCCAGACATTCAAGAATCAATATTCAGATCTAATTGAAGGGCAATTAATGTTTCAAATCTAAAACATTCACAAAATAACATGTGTTACGATTGTGTTGCGCTACGAACAGGTAGCCACGGCGGTCCCGCTAGCCGGTTAGCAGGCGGGGTCTGGGGCAGCGCCCCAAGAAAAAAAAATTTGTTTCATAAATAATCACGAATTTGCATTCAGTTTTCTTAGACCCCATCTATGTTAATTGATCAAATCAAAACGTATCACCACCGATTTCAATTCCCTTTTAGATTCCTTTTATGTCATACATAACACGGATTTCTTATATGTCATACATAAAACGCATATTATATGAACAGCTACAACTAACACATATCATATTAATCAACAATCAAGCTTAACTTAAACACAAAACGGCATGGCTCTAATACCACTGAAAGGAATTGGAAGACACGCAGCGAAAATTAATTAAACAATTTTTCCATTCCTTGCCAGGATCTACTGTATGTGTTTAAGTCAAGTGGGAAGAAGCATTACCCTCAGTGTTTCTCAGTGACTGGTGATCTCTTTTTGATCGCAAGAAGATGTCCACAGCTTCTCTTCGTGGCTCATGCTTTCTTTCCGATCACAAGAAGTCAACGCCTCAGGTCGGCTTCCTCTACTGGTATCCAAACGAACAGCGTTCTAACCATGAACGACGTGCTAGAGTCTCCTGTCCCTCCAAGGCTCTCTCAACAATTCGTCCTCTCTGTCTTTACTTCAGCAGTTTCTTATCTGCAAACCTTTTGTAGATTCCCTTTGGCCTTTTGTGTTATGTGTTGTTCAAAAAATGTAGCTCCTAAAATCAGATATATAGGATGCTCTACATTTTTCTCAACCGAATTGGATTTTAGAATTAATCTATATTAATTCCAAAATTAATACAATATCATATATTGTATGATTTGATAAGAAACTAATTAAATAAGTAATGTTTATATTAAATCCGTCCCTCAAATTTAATTCACCTATTTATTTAATTTAAAATAAAGATAAGACGGGACTATATTTGATTTATTCTCATAAATTAAATTTGACATATCATGTTAATTTGAATTTCAAATTCAAACGTGATAGAGATTTAATTTATCCTTATAAATTAAATCTTGTAAATATCTCTTATATGAAATATTCTATCAATTTGAATTTCAAATTCAAACATGATAGAGATTTAATTTATTCTTATAAATTAAATCTTGTAAATATCTCTTATATGAGGTATCCTATCAATTTGAATTTCAAATTCAAACATGACAGAGATTTAATTTATCCTTCTAAATTAAATCCTATATATTCCTTATATATAATGTATATATACCAATTTATATATATATATATACGAATATAAATATAAATAAATATATACATCAACCTTGGATCATTCATTGAATCTGGACACGTCTTAGATTCAATGAATCTGGACATCATAGCTCGTGTTGGGCTATTTTGTGTGTGACCCTGTAGGCCCATATGAAGTTGGCAGTGGGCCATTTGCTATACTGGTCCACAAGTCACAAACGGTCTCTAGCAAGACATAACGACTACCCAAATCATATGAGGATCGATAAACGATGTAACCTTTTATACAACCATATCATGTCCCTTCTGTCACGCGATATTTTGGTCATGGATGAGGCATGGATAATGTTATCCTTCTATTCCTGACCGTTACTTTCTCGATCCCTGAGTAGTCTGACTATAGAAATGGAACTACCTTTCCATTACAGTATGGCCATACATTTCTCAGACTCACTCATCGAGGGGCCCAGTAATATCTCTCTACGAATGTGAGGGACAAATTCCATCTTGACCATTCACATTCTTC
The DNA here is from genome assembly GCA_037074615.1 of Leucaena leucocephala. Classification (NCBI taxonomy): domain Eukaryota; kingdom Viridiplantae; phylum Streptophyta; class Magnoliopsida; order Fabales; family Fabaceae; genus Leucaena; species Leucaena leucocephala. The sequence continues at coordinate 15,294,375 of CM073515.1, read as the reverse complement.
CGCATGAAAAACCACTAAGCCTGAACATAGTCTTTATGATCACTCGATCAAAAGTGACTTTTGACTAGGTCAAAGCTGAGCGTTTGTCATGTAGGAATCCATGATGATCTCAGGTTAAAGGGCATAGTGACATGGTTTGTATATGAGAGAAGCTTATGACGTAACCCATGCAGCTCTCTTATAGCGGGTCGATCCAACACCTTATACTCTTACATGTGCCTATGACTTTGATTTATATCTCTATACATCTTCAAAGTCATACTGGCCTTATTTCATCTCTGCTCCCACATAGATGAACGACTAGGGACATTTAGGATAAGATCATGAATTATCCAAGGATGGTCATCACAATAAATATGCAAATAATATGATAACACAATTAATAAATTCATAAATCAATAATGTTCATAAGACAATGATTGGCCCCTAGGGCACATTTTCCAACAATTCTTAAGATAACTCAGTATAACTGATCAGAAAAATAATAACTGACTTTAGAAAATATTTTATTTTGACTACTACTTATAAAATATTGTAGCAAACTATGTTTTACATTTTACAGAAATCCCATCCCATCCAAACGCCAAGCGCCAAAAAATATAAAAAAAAGGAGGTGAACGAAAGGCGTGAAGCCTTTCAATCAGATGATGAAGTAGAGTCATTTGAGGTTTAGGAGTCATCTGAGTCATCTAAAGGGTAGTGGAAGTGCCAATGGTTAAGTTAACGGTGGAGATCAAAACGGAGATGATTGAAGCTTTCTTACAAGTTCTCTACCTATAGGGAGAGCTCTTCAGCTGAGTTCTCAATCTTATCCATTATGTTTATCAACTCTTCTAGACGTTTGAGGAGGTTTGAAAATAGTGAAGCAAGTATAAAGTCTGGGAAAGGATGTTTATCCTCAAAATCATCACGCAATCTTTTCTATGAACTAGAAGTAGAAGAGCCTGAAAAGGACGCCATTTTAAGAAAGCTTAAAAGAGAGTAAGGCAAAGACAATAAAGAGGAAATAGATTTTTGGAAAGGAAGTGGAACAAAAAGTACAATAAAAAGGTATTTAAAATTAAGAAAAAGACAGTTCGTAAGAGGTATCTGTTGGCCTTCCCTCATTAATGGCTATAGACATTGGGAGCCAAAAGGTAAGAGATGTACAATTTCATTCTATAGATAGGGTGTAAAGAGAATGATTAACTTATAATGGTAGTTGTTCTAAAAAGCGCTATTATAAGTTCTTGGTGTTACTTTTAACGGCGGTTGTATGAAAAATTGCTATACAAATTTTCTAAAATGCAGATTTATTTACAAAGAAGCCACCACTTTTTTTATGGCATTTGTACTTTTAACCACTATGAAGTAGCTTCATGATAAGTGTTTTTTCTAATAGTGTTCATTTGATCATTTGGGTCTCCTGTCTCTGTTTTTCAAAAGCACTAACACAAGAGGTATGTGTTTTGTCTCTTATCTCTTTAATATGTTTCAATATCATTGTCTCCACTATGTGCTTTCTGGTCACTTTGATATCATGGTTATGCAACTCTTGCTTGTCCTTATTTGTTGAATAAAAAGTTCATTGTTTTTCTTGAGGTCCAACTTTCATATAAGGAAACTTAAGTTTTAGCAGAAAGATCTAGAGGTATGTACTTGTTCATGATCTACCTTTATTTGTTATATTATCAAATTTTGTTGTTTTTGTAATCGTCTCCAACTGATATGGTGGAATGACCTCAAGAGGTATATACTTGTTCATAACTCTTTTATTTGTTCCATTATTTGCTTCTTCTAATTATTGGATTTTCCACGATGTCGTGATTGGGCAAGTGCTATTTTATTGTTGTTCCATTAGTGATCGCGATGAATTTTCCTTGTTTCTATTTTATCTAATCTTTGTAAATATCAAAATTTGGAAAATAGAAAAATAAAGTTCCTTTGTTAATGAAAATAAGAAAAAAAATCAAGATTTTAAAATGGTTTTATGCTGTGTGAGGTTTTTAGAACCTCCTTAAGCGAAATCAATTATTCTTTTTTGTGAGATTATGATAATATCTTTAGGAAGTTTAATCCAAAACTCTTTCAAAAATTGTCTTTTAAATATATAATATTTCAAAATGATTTTGTGAGTGTTTGGATAGAGACAAAATCATAGTTTTAAAAGGGTTTTTAGTACAAACTATAGTTAGGGAAAAAATTTAAATAAGCAGCCTTAAAAACTCGATAAGTATTTATGTATCAAAAGCTGGTTCAAACCTATATTTTGGATAAGCTGATGGAAATATTTTATGGGTAGAGAAAAGAACTTATGGGCTGCCTAATTACCATTTTACCCTACTTTTTTACACACACTCTCCTCTCTATCTCTTCTTCACCGAGCTTCACCATCGATGTCTTATCTCCGTCGTCTCCTTCAATCTTCTCTCTCACTGTCTTTTTTCTGTCATGGACCATCCCTTCTCGTCTTGGGTGAGATCTCATCGTGGGAGGAGAAAAAGAAATCATGTTGTAAATCTTGCCATTGTCATAGTGGGGAGATCGCTATTGTCTTCTTCTTCATCATCGTGAGATTGGGTGACAATGATGGCTAGTTGGGCTACCATATCTAGTTGCTCCCGATGTGCCTGAGGTCATTGGCCATGTTGACAGTGGTGGGAACAGCGACATCCTCGTTGGCAGTCAAAATTATGGAGGTATTGTCGCTTGGAGCTCGGTATCGTCATCACTAGTAGGGATGATAAAGAACAGTGACCAATATTTATTTATTCATTTATTTTTTTTCATCTTACGCCTTTTCTGGTAATTTATCATAACAAAAGTCATTCAAGTAATAACTATTCAAACACTTATTTTGTTCAGAATCACTTTTTTCCATAAGCTCTTCTCTAAAAGAGTTTATGCAGAATCACTCCGAAATAATTTTTTCTCCATAAACTCTTCTCCAAAAGACAATCAAAATAGGACTTTTGTGCTGTGTGAGGTTTTTAGAACCTCCTTAGGTGAAATCGATTACTCTTTCATGTGAGATTTTGAAAATCTCTTCAAGAAGTTTAATCCAAATTCTTTCATGAAATATTTTTTGAAAGACAATAAAAGAGTTGTTTTTTAAAATAAAAAGGACAAAACAATAAAAATATTTTTTTCATAAATAAATAAATAAACATTTTCGTAAAAGAAGCTAACTAACTGATACACATTTCTACCTTCAAATTACGTGGGCTTTGATCCCTCTAAAGGGTACGTAGACCCTAGGCTATGATCCTAGGTCAAGTTTAACTTTGTAAATAATTAATCTTTTTCCTCTATTTTTCTATTTCTTTTTATTTGTAACTAAACAATCTTCTCTCATTTGATTTTTTTTATTTCCTTTCCTATTTTTGGGTAATTAGAATATAATTAATGGCCATGTTTATTTTAAATAGTCAACTTAAACTAATTGTGCTTATAAACAGGTGCTATGGGGTACTTAATACTTTCCCCACGCACAATCGACTCCCGAACCCCTTTTCTATTTAGTAGACCACATTTTTTCTTTAAAAGAGGATTTTAAAAATCTTTTTAAAATTTTGGAGGCAACTCCCACTTGTTTTTAAACTCCCTTTCCAGGGAGGCCGGGATTTAGGGCTCTACAAACCTGAAACTAAAATTGAACCCGAAATTGAAATAGAAATTAAAACTTAAATCTGTAGGTAGCAAACATCGGCTAAGAGAAGCTCTAAACCGATACGGACGATGGGACGAAGCAAAGAAGATGATGGGGCTATGGCACACTTCCTCAACTCTCGTCAAAGGAGTGTGAAGAACATGCAAAAGAAGGGCGACCCAAGCCATGACTATCCATGATGCCACTCTCTTAAATCGAAGAGGATGGGTTTTGTTTTTTCCTATAAGAGGGTTTATTTTTCTCTTAGAAAAATAAAATGAGAGCCACATCAATATTTGAGTCTACAGCCAACTGGGTTAAAAGATAATGACTTGTTAAGCTTTTATTGGAGAGATTTCATCTTACATGGTACTATAGGAGTACCTAAGAATACCTCCTTTTGTAATTATCTTTTTGTTGGCCGTTGAAAGTTTGAAATATTTAATGAGGCAATTTGACTAAATAAAATAATATTAAATTAATGAACATTTAATTTAATATCAGTCTAATTTTAACTAATAAAGGGGTTAAAATGAACTAGCAGTTTAAAGTATTTTTTAGGTGCATCTAGTATTTTAAAATTAGTTATGGTACTATTTTACCTTTAAAATTTTTAAAATGATACAATTTCATCCAAACTAATAAAACTATTAATTTTGACTATTAAAATATTGAGTCAGAGTTTCTAGGTATATAGGGCAAGGCAGATGACGTGGCATGATATGATGGGGTTATATGTTTTTTTAAAACAATAGCTTTTTTTATCTCATAATATTTGAAGAAACTTTGAGGATGGAAAAAATCATTGGAAAAAATCTAAGGGTTTTTATTCCCCATCTTGATCAAAAATTGCCAACCCATAAAAAGTCATGGATAGCCGCAGACCTAGTGGAAATTGTAGTAATGTTGGGGGTTTCTTATATGCAACTCTACTTCTCTAGTTAGGCTCTGTCTAGTATTACATACTATTCCACAATCGTGTGGGTCATGCGAGCCATCTTCTCCTAAGATCCTCTTTTCGTTAACACCTCTGTCTCTCTTCTCCACTCCATCGCCACTTTAGCTTTTGGTTCATCTCTTTTTTCCTCATTTATAACAAATGTTCTAGTCATAATATTTTATAAGCATCTTTGCTTGTGAATATGTTGAAGAAGAATCAATGTTAAGAGTTATGCCAGTGATGCCACTAAAAAAAATTAACTTTCAGCGCTGAAAGTATAAAAGTAGCCACTGAAAAGTTACAGTGACTATCGTTGATGGTTTTTATCAGTGTCGCCTCGGAAAGGTAGTTTCAGCAACGACTTGAATGTTGCCGTACAAGGGTGTTCAGAAAACTTTCACCATAGGAAAGTACGGCGGCGAGCCTTGTCACTGCCATGTTGCCACCTAACTGTTGACCTCCTTGTGCTGTGGCCAAGCTTCTAACCATTGAGCTTAAATGAATTCGGTGATTCTTATTTTAAAATTAAATATATTTTATTAAATTATGCACTCGCTATCTCACACACACTCACATATATTATATTATATTTTTTATGTATTTATATTTATTGAATTTACTAATATTATATATTTTAATATTTATATTTATAATTTAAAAATATATAAAATTAATAAATAAAAATAAAAATAAAGTGAGATCTTAGTGACAACTTAACAAGGAGTTGCTGAAAGTCTCACTTTGTACGGCAACTTTTAGTGTCACTACAAAGTCTTTAAAGGGCAGATTTTCAATAGGGACATTATATAGCTTCCACTAAAGGTCTCACTTTTAATGGTGATATATATTGTCACTAATCAAAGTCTCATTTTCAACGGTCCCTGAAAGTGAAATTTCAATGGTAACTATTTTTAGTCATAGCTAAAAGTCTTATTTTTTGACATGTGTTGCTATGATCTTGGCTAGATTGTTTGGTTAAACAAAACAATACAATCCCATGACGCCATGTCATGTTTTTGTCATTTGCCAAGTGATGGTTTTCGGGCGTACCTGGAATCGTTTGCTTGACACACTAGATACCCACACGTAACCGGAGCACCCTATATGGACTCTGGTTTGTTTTCACAACAAATGCACCGGAAGAAAATGCAGAAACAGAGCTTCGGAAACAGAGGAGGCGGGAACTTTCTATATCTCACTCAGACTTTCTCTTTTGTCCGTGTATTTATAGATTGTGGGAAGGGGAGTTAGATAACTTTATCTAACTCCCTCATTTTTGAATTCAAACACTCCCCTTCAACTGCTCCTCACGGTTGGTTCCCTCCCCTGTTCCTCAAAGTCGGGTTTGATCTACCATGGGTGGATCGCCCATTTCCTTACATCTCCCACTCACACATGGTGGATTAAATATTATGGCTCCAATCTCATTTTCTTCCTTCTTTCATACTAGGTGCTTTGCCGTGACCGCGTAGGCTTGACGTCTCCTTTTGGGCATTTGTACTAGTAATCCCTTTTTCAGAGCCTAGCACAAAGCAACCATTGAGTGCAGCTCGATCAAATAAATTATAGTGCCTTGAATGTCCTAGATTTGCCCATATACACTTTTCTCATGGATAATCTAATCCCTCTTGAGTCAGTATACAACTCAGATAGCCTTCACTTATGCATAGTATCCACACTTATGAAATTAACAAAATAACATCACAAGGGACCGGTCAAAGACACTAGCATGGATATGTATATTCTGGCAATCTTTCTTTCGCCCATATATCATTTTGATATGAATCAACCGCTTTCCTAGCATAATACCTTTGGTTCATGTATAATTTGACCACAGGACATATACCAAAGTAGCAATTGCTGAAACATACCTCCATAATATTGTCAAAGTCAAAGGACATTAATGAAAGGATTATACCTTTCTGGAACTCACACAACAATGAAGCAGGGATTGATTCACTTGCTTTCCATTTGCGGTTCTTTAGCGCATGTGGTATAAATCACATGTTACGGTGTTCTTCTTATCCTTAAAGAGTGTATGTCGTTTTGATTCTATCAATCACACCATACAGATTTAAGTCTAGACACTCATAGTATCTAAACCCAAACTCTTCAATTATATTCACATAATATGACGTCAATTTTTTTTTTGAAGAATTTGTCCTCTGGCAACAGGTTTTATGGATGTGAGAATCCATTGTTCGATCCATACCCTTACTCATGGATCTCATCTTGACTCACTGCACTTTTAAGCGAAGGCGACACTTATTGTGTTTCTTCTCTACCATATCAGCACACTTGTTGTTTTACTGGTAAACACATGTCTCATCTTTGAAAGCTTCTGTAACATCAAAGGCGGTTGCTCATGTGAGAGAGCTACCTCTTTCAACCTGTACGACATACTAGACATTGTATACTTTTACCCAGACATATAAGTAATAATAAATGACATGATATCATTAATAAAAATAAAAGTATTACATACAGTCTGTAACTTTATATTTTTAACATGCCAATGGCTTTTACATGTTTCTCAAATGTTTATTTGCCTATTGGCTTGGTTAGGGGATCTTTAACTATACATTTTGTTTAAATGTATTGTAAAGTTACAATTTTCTGTGCTATATAATCCCTCACAAAGTTATACTTTATATCAATGTGTTTGGTCTTGCTGTGATATTTAGGGTCTTTTGTGTAGGCTATAGCTGTAGTATTGTCACAGTGTATCAACACCGGATTGGTACTCTTGTTCCCAAATCCTAGGTGCTCGATAAATCTCTTCAGCCAAATAGCCTATTGCGCTACTGCAGTGCATGCCACAAACTCAACTTCCATAGAGAGTAAAGCAATGCACGTTTGCTTCTTGCTACTCCAACATATGGCGCTGTTGTTAAGCAAGAAGGTGTATCCTGAAGTTGATCTTCATTCTTCTTCATCACCACCTACATCAGCATTGGAATATCCAATTAGGCGTAGATCGCTTCCTTGATAAAATAATGCATAGTCAGCTATGCCCTTTAAGTATCTCAAGATCCTTTTCACTGCTTTCCAGTGTTTCTCACCAAGGTTGGACTGGAATATGCTAACCATCCCTATGGCATAACAAATATCTGGTCTTGTACACATCATTGCATACATCAGGCTACCAACGGCACTTGCATATGGAACTCTTTCCATTTGCTTTTTATCTGATTCAGTTTTGGGACACATGTCAAAACTCAAGGCCACTCCAGTGGCCACAGGGATATCCATGGGTTTGCATTCACTTATATTGAATCGCTCAAGTATCTTATTGATATAATTCTCTTGTGAAAGAGTGAGGATTCTCTTGGAACGATTCGTTTGAATCTTGACTCCAAGTATGTATTCTACTTTACCCATATCTTTCATCTCAAAATTTGATGAAAGCCATTCTTTAATAGCTATCATAGAGTCAAGATTATTTCCAGCTAATAGTATATCGTCTACGTATAAGGATAATATCACAAAGTTACCCTTAAACCGCTTAACGTAGATACAGTGGTCTTCCTCTATCATCTGGAAGTTATATGAGGTAATCGCCTTATGAAACCTCAAGTACCATTGTCTGGATGATTGTTTTAATCCATAAATGGATCTTTTGAGTTTACACTTCTTGTGTTCAAACCTTTTTTCAATGAAACCTATTAGTTGTTCCATATAGATTTCTTCATCCAGATCGCCATTCAGGAATGCGGTTTTTACATCCATCTGATGTAACTATAAGTTTAAACTGTTTACTATTGCTAGAATAAGTCTTATTGAATTGAAGCGCACAATAGGTGAAAAAGTATCCTCATAATCTATACCTTCCTGTTGTGTATATCCCTTTGCAACCAATCAAACTTTGAATTTGTCAATTGATCCGTCTACCTTTCTTTTGATTTTGATAACCTACTTGTTCCCAATGGCTTTACGCCCTTTTGGCAGATCAACCAATTCCCAAACTTGGTTTTTCATCATTGAGTCCATTTCCTCTTTCATTGCTTTCTTCCATTCCTCCTTTGCAGGACTTGCTAAGGCCTCATAAACAGTGCGGGGTTCATCATCCCCTTCTGGAGTAACTAAGAGTGCTTCTCCTTCTATTTGGAAGCGTCTCTTTGGAACACTTTCCCTGTTACTTTTTTTGGTAGGAGCAATTTACTTCATTGTTTCGGTATTTGTGTTGACCGTTCTTGGCTCCCACTCAGATTGACATGCCTAGACAATTCTGGTCTGTTAATTTGTTCGGTACTGTCCTGTTCCTGAGTCTCATAAAGAGATACAGTACGGTCAATATCTCCCCTACTAGGAAACTCCGTCTCAATAAATACAACATCTCTTGATTCTGTTTCAGTCACTGTTCCATCTTCAATTTCACTTATGAATACATATCCTTTTGAGGGTTCAGAGTACCTTATAAAAATACATTTTTTCCCTCTAGGACCCAGTTTCCCATGTCTATGAGAATTGTCATGGATGTATGCCGCCGAACCCTAAGGTCTAAGTATGCTTAGATCTGGCTGACGTTTGGTCCATAACTCGTAGGGTGTGAAAGTGACTGATTTTGAGGGCACACGGTTAAGTATGAAGGTTGCTGTCAATAAAGCATCACCCTAATGTGAAATTGGAAGGTTTGCCTGAGCCATCATAGACCTAACCATGTCTAGAAGAGTTCTGTTTCTTCTTTCGGCAACCCCATTCTGTTGAGGTGTGCGAGGGATAGTTAGTTACCTAATAATCCCTTTTTCTTCATAGAGCTGTTTGAATTGATCTAAAAGGTATTCATGACCTCGATCAGTACGTAATGCCTTGATTCTTTTGTCCATTTGATTCTCTACTTCATTCACGTATCGTCTAAAACACTCTAGTGCCTCGGACTTATGTGAAATCAAATAGACATGACCATATCGTGAAAAATTATCAATAAAGGTAATGAAATACCAAGCTCCGTGTCTTGCCCTCACACTCATTGGACCGCAAATGTTAGAATGGATTAATTGCCATGGGTTTTCAGCTCGTATTCCCTTACCAAATGGTTTCCTGGTAGCCTTACCAGCTAGACAGCTTTCGCATAATGACATATCCATGTCAGGGATCACCCCCAACATGCCTTCTTTAGCCAGTTTAATCATTCTATTTTGATTAATATGTCCTAGTCTAGCATGCCAAATATTCATATCAGAATTATTTGAAGTAATAACAAAGCAATCATGAACATTAAAATCATTAGCAAGATCCAAAATAAAGAAGCTTTGAAAATGAAAAGCTGAACCATAAAATATTGAGTTGCTACAAATGTCTGTAACTTTACCATGAAAGTTTACATTAAACCCAAAGTCTAGTAAGCAAATTACAGAAATTAAATTCCGTCGGATGTCAGGAGCATGAAGCACATCATGCAGTATCAACGTCTTTCCACTACGCAAAACAAGTTTGCAAGTGCCAATGCCTCGAACCTCGATCCTCGCATTATTGCCAATGAAAAGCCACTTTCTTTGATATGGCAACTGACGGTATTCTATGAAAGATCCTCGATCTCGACTTACGTGGTATGTGGAGCCTGAGTCAATAATCCAAGAAAAAGAAATAGGTTCTGTCAGAAAAATAGTGCTAGAAATAAATGAGACATGTGAATTCACATAATTCACTGTTACCTTTTCGCTCTCGGCTTGTTTAGAACAGTCACGTGCGAAATGTCCCATTTTCTGGCAGGCAAAGCATTTGACCTTCTTTTGGTCTAGCTTTTTCTTGCCTCCTTTCTTTCCCTTCTTCTTGAACTGTTGCTTGCCCTTCTTGGGTGGAGGACCGCCTTTCTTCCCATTTTTATGAGATTTCTTGCCCTTTTTTGATTCAGGCTTTGATTGGGAAGGACCAGCACCTTTGGTCAAATAGGCTTGTCCAGTGGCTTTATAACCCTCCAGACGTTCATCCTCTAGCTCCAAATGCTTAGTTATATCACTGAAAGTAATGATATTTTCATTATGGGTCAGATTAACTTTCATGTGCTCCCAACTGGCAGGGAGTGATCTAATGACAGCCTACACTTGCTGTTCGTCAGATAGATTATGTCTGGCTTCTTTCAGTTCACGGATCATTGTGGACATCTCTCTTAGATGTTGCCTCATAGGATTATTTGGTTTTAGCTTATAGGTATCGAATTTAATCGTTAACCTTCTAAGCTTAGTCGTGGACACTCCTCCAAACTTATCCTTTAAGGCAATCCACATTGCCTGTGCCGTTCTGTGTGTCTCAAATTCACACATTAAGTCATCAGACATTGTGCTCAATAGAGTGATTCTTGCAATGCTATTCTTCTTTTTCCAGGATTGGTAAGCTTCCTGGTATCTTTTGTGTTGGGCCGTATTGCCAGCCTCAGGTTCTACCATGGCCATTGTTAATGGCTCAATAGCATCCTGTTCTTCTAGAATATGTTGGACCTTTCAGTGCCAAATATCCCAATTGCCCCCGTTGAGTTTTCCCCCTTGTTTAATTTAGTAATAATGTTCTTTGATGCCATTGTTCAATATCAGCTATGTGATAAACTTTTCCCACATTAATTTATTGAACCATAGAACATTTAAGTGAATTTGCATATATATATATATATATATATATAGCAAATGTAAAGTATACAATGTCATGTACTTTTATTAATTTTTGATCAGAAAATAATAATATCACTAGACCCATGATCAGGAGAATACATTTGTACCTCCTATCACACAAGCACTAGCAATGCCATCATTCTCTATCAAAATTAATATAAGTAATTTTCTTATGAAATATTGCTTTTCAGAATACTCATCATCTAAAATACCTCCCACTTATAAAAAATATAGATGAATCATAACATATAAAGAATTAAAATGAAACATGTTTCTCTTGCATACAAGGCATATAATAATAAGTCTTTACAAAGAAAGAGAATAAAAGTATGTCTTTAACAAAGTAAAGCAATGGAAATCAAAGTAAAAACATACATAATTCGATACGAGTTTTACATTATTCTAACATTGCTTTTCTTAGCTTCTTAAGCTCACGAGGTGGCTTTTTAAGGTTAGATACAAATTCTATTCTTGTAAACTAATTTTTCTTTCTGATGCGTCCTGGATTGGGCTTTCCTCTAACTCTTGTAGCTCTTATAAATTCCATTATGACTTTTAAGTTGAATTCAGTATGCTTCTTATCTGTCATAACTTCAATGTATTTACCAATAAAGCCATTAATGCCTTTCATGTTTGTTAACATAGCTACATCTCTTTCAGCTATGTTCATGGCCAAAATAGGGGTAAGAGATTGATTAACTTCTTCTCCATCCTCAACTTGAGGTTCACCGTTAAGAGTAGGCACCATCTTGGAGTTTAAATCTGAAGACACCATTAAAGGCTGTAGAGGAAGTGGTTCGATGGGGAATAATGTTTCCGAGCACGGTCCGAAATCATCTCTTTCTTCTGGTTCCTCTTGTGGAACTTCCTCCATCAACTCCTCTAGATCTTCTTCAGAAAGATTATCAAGATCTTGCTCTGAATCCTCCTCAGGTTCCCCCTCGGGATCCTCTTGAAGGTTTTCCTCTAGGTTATTGAACTCATCCAAAAATGAGATATCATCATTTATAGTATATCCCAGAGATTTAGTGCTAGATGAAGTCATTTTCACCTAAATAATAATACATATTAATTATCATAATTTTCTGGAATTTTTAAACACAAAATAACGCCAGAAAATACACTGAATATTCATAAATAGGTCCAGAATTGCCTCCCAAATTAGGCAAATTATATGTCAAAATAAAGATCTTAAGTTTAGGGATTTTTAGGAACAAACCGCACCTCAATCGGAGATCCCACTCTCCCTCACGCGCCCCAAGAAGGAAAAATTCAGAAAAAATAAAAAAACTAAACGAAACCCACTCTCGGCTGCTGGCGCGTGTACTGCACGCGCCAGTCTAGTGCTGCCATGTGTTGCAACCAGAATTTCCCCAAATATTTTTTAAATAAAAAAAAAATTTTTAATTAAAAATATCTTTTTTTTTGTTTTTTTTTCTGGGCCTCTTGCAACCCAAACTTCTTTTTTTTTTGTGACTAGGCTAGACGCAGCCCAGTCCACCGTGAACAATACCCCGTAATTTTTTTTATTTTTTTTGTGAAAGAGGCAAAACGACGTCATTTTGGGGGATGAACAGTGTCATCCCCTACCTCCAGCCTGGTCTGCACAGACCCAACTGGAAAACGAGTCGGGTCCGACGACCTAACTCATTTTTCACTCATAACTTCTCTGTCTGACGTCCGATTTTGACATTCTTGGTGTCATTTTCTTCATTTTTTTCATGCTCTACACAATAGGATCATTTTCAAGGCCTAAAAACTCTATTTTCTAATGACCCAATTTGGAAAATGAAAATTTTCAATTCGGTTTACGTTGAAAATGCTTCTCTTTATCGTTTAAATGCATGTTCTATTCATATTATCACTAAACAAACACTTTAAGACATATATATGCAACAGAACAGTGCATAACCAGGAAAAAATGAAAATACAGAGAAGCATGCAGAAGCGAATAACCATGCTCTGATGCCACTGATGGTTTTCGGGCGTACCTGGAATCGTTTGCTTGACACACTAGATACCCACATGTAACCGGAGCAACCTGTATGGACTCTGGTTCATTTTCACAACAAATGCACTGGAAGAAAATGCAGAAACAGAGCTTTAGAAACAGAGAAGGCGGGAACTTTCTATATCTCACTCAGACTTTCTTTTCTGTCCGTGTATTTATAGATTATAGGGAGGGGAGTTAGATAACTGTATCTAACTCCCTCATTTTTGAATTCAAACACTCCCCTTCAACTGCTCCTCACGGTTGGTTCCCTCCCCTGTTCCTCAGGGTTAGGTTTGATCCACCATGGGTGGATCGCCCGTTTCCTTACACCAAGTAAGATTGTTTTAGTCAAATACTAGTTGGCTTAGTATTCTAACAATCAAAATTAACAGTTCTGTTAATTTGTATGAAATTATACCATTTTAATGACTTAAAAGGTTAAAGTGTACCACAAATAACGTTAGGATATTTAGTGCACTTGAGAAAATTTGTCAAGATGCTAGGTACACCTTAACCCTAATTAAAATATCATATTTGAATTGATCTTATCCAAATCAAAATATCTGAATTTAATTAAGATATGATAAGTTGTTGAAAGATATTTCCAATATTAGTTAGAATCACTTATCTGATATTCGAAATGTGGATAAAATATTATATATTTTAATCATAAATATACCACCTACTAACTCTATAAATAAGAGTTGCCACCATAAGTCAAAACACATTACATATTATATTGAATGTAATTGAATGAAACTTTGTCTCTTTTCCTACTTCTCTCTTTTGTGAGTTGCATCTATTTGGCTTAGTACACTTAGTAGATCGCTCTGACCTCAAATCTGTTATGTCTCTCTACCTTCATTTATTATCTGAGAATGCCATCAAAGTTGCATTGTTCCTAAGTCTGTGGGTTACAGTGCTATGTTATAATACTGGGTTAGAAAAATTAGCCTGTAGTCTTGTTTAACCTGAACATAACCCAGTACCTCTCTGGACAAGACAAGTTTGGACCAGACTTTCGAGTTGGTCCCAATTAAAAAGAATGATCAAAAATTAAAAACTACAACAAGCCGGCCCAAACCTAAAAGCCCATTTGCCTTAATAAATGTTGACATTGAACTGTGAGTTAGTTTGTAGCTTAAGGTCCCTTTGTATATATATATGCATACATATTGGTTGTCATAAACGGTGGTTATCATGTTCATGCAAATTGTAATAAGCTTGTTAGGTAAGGCAACAACCCTTTCTAACATGGTTAAATAGGTAAAAGGTAGTGGCCGAGTGGAAGTCTCCCCTTCTTGCATGGTTGAGAAGGGTTAATATGGTTTTGTTCAGTAATTAATAACATGATGCTTTTATAACCATAGCACAAGTTCATGTCATTCTTTTCCTATCATGGTTATCACTATTAAATGAAAAGTTTTAGTTTATTCCTTTTATTACCATGGTAATAGCATGCATTGATAGTTTTGAAGCTAAGTTTCATGTTTTAGAAATGCATAGCGCATTTCATGTCATTATTTTATACCTCATGAGTAATTGAGTTAGATATAACCTATTAAACTTAGCAGAGGGTTATAAGTGAACTGAAAGACACTTGTAGTTACTAATACTCTATATTAACTAAATTAATAATCAGACTATTTAATCAGGTGAAACTACAAAAAGATGAGAGCTTTAGTGGTTCATTTGTAGCGGTTAGGGACAAACCATGTATAATGTCATTTTGTAGATGTTTAATGATGAACCCCTATAAATTTGCAACTGTTTGACTATGAACAATATTTTTAGAGACATTTATAATGGTTGCAACTGTTACTAAAATTTGTGCCACGGTGTGCGAATACTTTCCAGTGGTCTAAACTGCTACAAAAATCAAGTAGATAAGTGACTTTGGTTTAACGAAAGTTTAAAAACACTACAAAATTCCCTAAGGATTAGAGACGGTTTGCATGCCTGGGCTATAAACATAACTGAGGAAAATGACAAATCTCATTTTGCTCTTGGAACATCTTTGTATAAACTAATACAAACTAGCACTCACACTGATGCATGGACACGTGTTAGATACCGTTGGTAATTTGCACTAGTTTTGTCATCATTAATTGCTACAAATAAATAAACTGCTACACAATTTTAGCAACCTATAAATACCCCCTACCCCTTCATTTTAAAGTTTTTCTGTTTACGAATAGCGAAGCTCTGTCAAATTTTGATCATAAGTCTTATTTGACACGAATACCAAATTTTAGTCTACTTTTGATGCACGAATAAAATTTTTACTTACGTAGCTTATTTATTTAAGAAGTTAAGTTATTTATTTATGTTAGTTATATTTTGATTATAAATCTTTATTTGCGTTATTTAATTGTTTATTTAGCGAGTTTATATGGTTAGGATTGTTTTTATCATGTTGGATTTTATTTTTATTTGTTAATAAAGAATATAAATTGGACTATGAGTACTTGTGACTATGAATATAAATTAGTTTATTTATTAAGAGTGGTGTTTGTGTATGAATATTTTTATCTATTACTTAGGATTGTGATTATGAATTTAATATTTTGATTATTGAATTATGATTTTTTTTCAACAAATTGGACTTTATTTATATATTGATTATTTACTTATAAAAATAGAGAGACTGTCATACAATTATTTATTTATAATCAATAAATATGTCATGTGTATTTATCATTTTAAATAGGACGAGTCATCGTAGTAGTAAGGAGCCGATGGAGTCGTATAGACCTACCCCTTGTGTTGATGATAGGGATTCTAAGCTGGACATCAGTGTGGAAGATTATGTTCACTACCAGATCAACGACACAATGATGTTATCTATGTTTGATGGAGGAGTTCCTCAGACTAGAGATTCTTCCTGCCAGCATGATGCAAGCGAGAAAGCAGGTAGAGGAAGAAAGGATAATAGTTTTGATCAAGAGGGGAAGAGGGGGGTGGCTGGTGGCTAAGCAAATGAGCAGCCACTTCATGGAAGACAACAAACGTGACAGTTAATAGAAGTCCTATGTAAGAATTTATTTTACGATTTATAATTTAAATTTTATGAGTTTGGATAATATAATTATTTTTAAATTATACTTTGTAGATGAGCAGTGGTTCAGGTCAACTAGCAGGATAATAGCTATAGACTTCTCCATGATAACGAGGGGGTGTGTGATTGTGTTAGTTAACCGTATAGACCAGCCGATCTAACAAGGGAGTTACACAATAAGTACCTGCTGTTGCTGGTAAAAGAGTGGACCCGTTTTCCCATCAACAATATGGACTGGCATTTGTACCGATCAAGGATAGAGCATAGGAACTAATAAAGGTAATTTAACTTTAATCCTATATCAGTTATTTAAATATGAATATTTTGTTGAAATTTAAGTTTGTGATGGAAGGCATTTATAGGGAACACAATGAAGAAGTTGGGGACTGAAGGAATATAGGATTGGCCCTATTTCATCAGGCAAGTAGTGATAGGATGAGGATTTTGGAGGACATAGTGAAGGATGTGCCCAATAGCATCCTTACGTAGGATTGGAGGGAGTTCATAAGATCGTAGTTTACAACAGAGGCGAGGGTATGAATTTAGTTAATTAAGTTTACAATATTTAATTATTTGACTAGTTAACTGTCCATATATGTAACTTTGTTTAAAGAAGCCTCCCAAAGAGATGCCTCTAGCGTCCGTCACTAGACTATGAGGCATACGGGATGCTCGAGACCCTTCTTGGTTGCTTATAATGAGATCGTAAGTAAAGAAATTAAATTATTAGATGTCATTAACTATTTATAAACTTATTTAATATTTACATATTTAATTATAATTAACTTTTAGGAGAGGAGGGTCATGGCAGAACGGGGATACACGCCTACCATAGGCAAGATATGGCCAGAGTTGTATAAGCCTCGTGACAGGGACTTTTGTATCAGAAGGAGTTGAAAAAGGTGTGGTATGTATTTAATTACTATAGTTTAGTGTTTTATAAATAATTAAGATTTTTTTAATTTGTTTAGTTTTTCCTATTGTTTTGACATGGCTAGTGACTCAAGTTGATGAAACCTGTGGGAGTCATAGGGATCTGCTTTGGATCTACTATATCACTCTTAAAGGTCTGTGGCTAACATCAGCACCTAGGTAGGATCATGGGGCTCGACAAGCTTTATCAGCCCATACATGCAAACTAAAGTATTTATGGATAAGATTTGGAATAAGGTCAGATGGGAGATACTTGAGCAGGTGGAGACAATGGTCTAAACCTAGGTACAGTTCTAGTTGTAGTCCCAGGTATAGACCATACTAGCCACATTTAGTCGTAGGTTGACACCTTTATGAGACAGGTAGAAGCCTTCATGAGGCCTGTATTGACATAAATTATGGGCATTACAATGGTCCAAACCTAGGTATAGTTCTAGTATTAGTCCCAGGTGCAGACCATACTAGCCATATGTAGTCTCAGGTTAACACCTTCATGAGCCAGGTGGAAGCCTTCATGAGGCCTGTATTGACATAAATTCTAGGCATCACAACTCATCCACCAATACCTACTTCCACCATGCTGCCTTTGGTCATACGATGCCTATCGCCCTCGCTATCATCCCTATTGGCTCCACAGCAGTCGCCACAGCCATATCTCAATGACAATATGCAAGATGATGTACAATATCCTTAAGAGGATATTTGTACTCTTTTTTAAAAAAAACATTGTTATTTATATTTTATTTTATTGAGTTTGGAGATTATGAATTTAAATTTATAAATTTTATTTTATTCAATAATTTCACAAATTTTAGTTTATTTCAAAAAATTTAATGTATTTTAGTTTTTAATTAGAGAAATTTTATTTAATCCTATAAACAAATCATTTGTTAACTTTATAGTATTTAACAACCTCTAAAAAATGTATTGTTTGAATTCAAAATTTCCTCCAATTTGAGATACGACCAACCTCCCTTCATGCATATATGAGTGATGACATTTTTTGGCAGTTAGTAACCGCTGCAAAAGTATAAATTTCAAATTCATAACTCCCTCCTTAAGATGTTTGTCACGACTTTTGTAGCGATTATTAACTGTTGCAAATGTACAATTTTCAAATTACAAGTTCTCTCCATATTTGTCCGTAGTAATCTGACTGTTGTGTGCATCTGTAGCGGTTTTGGAAACCGCTATAAATTTTTTACCGTTAGAACTCATCTTTATAAGGGATGAATTTTCAGTTGAAATTCATAATAACTTCCAATATAGATTTTACTCTCACATATTCTCTAAATCACTACTATAACAATAATGGATAAGACTTAGAACAATGTACCACATATGATGACCTCACGATATCTAGTTGAATTCAACTCTTTCTTGGACTTTACGTTCCATAATGCGTTAGTCAATGGTAAGATTCAATGTCTATGCCCTATATGTAATTTCAATAAGTTGCATCCAAGAAATATTGTTAAGGATAATTTGATTGTTAAGCCCTTCCCATGGAATTATATCATTTGGACTCTACATGGAGAATAACATAATATGTTTGTTGAGTTAACTCTGGTTATATCACAAATGGGAGTTTGAGTTGATCAACCCAATGCCATGAATGATAAATTGTAGCCAAGTTGAATCTTTTCTCCTATAAGTATATATACATAAATTAAATGCACACTACTTTTTATACTTGTAATTCAATTTATTCATCTCTAACGCTTATAAAACAAACTACACTTCATTGTATCAGGAGTACAGAAGTCATGTCAAGCACCAGCTACAAGTACATGGCTAAACATATGTTAAAGCTAATAAAATAGTCCACATAGAGTTTCCTGATTGGTTTACATGATGACTGCGTAATGACAACAGAACTTACATAGCCAAATTTAGAAATCTTTCACTCGACCCATTACACCATGAGAGAAGGTATAATGCGTATAATGTTAATGTGTTCAAGTTCTACAGGGTTGCACGTGACCAGGGATTACTGACACAAAACTATAAGGTTTATGGCACATTAGGACTAGGAGTTATGGTAGTAGCAATGACAGTGACGTACGAGGCGTCACTTATCACAAAAAGCTTATTGATATTATTGAGTTAAATTACCAACTTTTCACTATAACCCTCCTCAAGTGCTCCTAGGTAAACACGACATCTTCACGAGAAGTTACTATTGATGACTTCGGCATCACATCTATCAACTTTTCTAGGCTCATTTATACAGGTAAATATGAAGATTATGAGCTGTTCATTATGGCCTTTGAGGCTCAACATGTTTATTATGTGGAGGAATATAAGCATAAAGATTGGAATATGGTGGTTCACCTCAAGCCATAAGATCTTTTTGACATAGGTGATAGTGACATTATCACTTACGACAGTGAGCCCTTCCATCAGACAAATTTTGAAAACTTCTTCTCTTAAGGTGATGACAATTTACCCATTATCAAGTAAGTATCCTCTTCATCCCAGTATTTATTTACATTTGTCATTATTAAATTACTTAAAAACTTATTTACTTCAAATTTAAATTTGAATTCATTTTAATCTGATTATAAATTAAACTTAATAATATTTTATAATCAAAATTCTCATTTCAGGCAGGGTGATGATGATAATGATGAATAACTTTTATTAAGCTTTAAAATAATTAATGTATCATTTGTTATTGTACAAAAATAATTATGAAAAAAAATAAATATTTTTTAAAAGATAAATAAGCACACTTTGGTAGCGGTTTCCATAAACCACTACAAATTCTATGTGGAGTTAACCGCTACAAAACTCGATAAACCGCTGTAAAAGGCATACAATCGCTACAAAACAAAACTTGGAGTCCATAAATACCTCCCCTCCTCCCATTCTTGCAGCGCGCAGCTTGTTCCTCTCCTCTCCTTTGGTTCTTTCTCCTTTCAGCTATTAGGGTGGTTCTTTTTTTACATGTAAGATCATTTTAATTTATAATTTTTTTTGTTTGTACATTTATTTTTATTAACATATCAATTTATTCTTTTCAAGTCTTTCTTACACAAATTACTAGTTTATTCAATTAATTCTATATCATATTTCCTACAATTTCTTCACTTTCCAACTCTTTTCTACACCTTCTTTTATCTTCTTTGATAACTTTCTACCAAACTAATAATATCAATTTTTACACTTTTTATATCTTCAATATTTCTCATAAAATAAAATATATCAAATTAAGTTATATACTACTTTAACCTATTAAATAAAAGTATATTCATATATATATATATTTAATTATATGTATCGTACATGAATTTTTTATTTTTTACAAAGGCTATAATATTTGTAGTAGTTTCAACTGCTATAAACTCTCAACGCGGGAAAATTTGATTTTTAAATTTTTTTGAAGCATATGCTGAAATTTGTAGTTGTTTAATAATCGCTACAAATCTTTGGCGCCAATACCAAATTTGTTTGCTTTTTGCCTAATTTTTTGGTTGCTAGAAGCCTTTCTCGTCAACTTGTGACAAATTTTATAGTGGTTGAGTAAACCGCTATAAAACTTTATCCCTTATATTAACATGTACATTTATAGTGGTTGAGTGAACCCTACAAAATTAATAAAACTACTAAAAAAATTTATAGCGGTTTAACCTTAATGCGCAGCGGTTACGTAAACTGCTACAAAAGTGTTTGTAGTGCACAATTTTGTAGCGGTTGGGCTAACTGCTATAAAACTTCTTACCAACGGTTCAAACCGCTAGAAAAACAAAAATCTAACCTCTACAAATTGCCTATTTTTTGTAGTGTGAAAGTAAGGGTCTATGAAGCAAGGGATTAGTGAATCTAGATTGACTTTAATATTCATACTTTTTAGTTTAATAAACTCTGTGTTTATTTCTATTCATTTTATTCTAATTTGCTTAACTTAAATAAAAATTCGAATTCTAGTACCTAAATATTATTTTGTCTGATTCTCCGTGGGAATGATACTCTACTTACTCTCTATTACTTGATTTGACACATGCACTTGTGTTATTCACATTATGTGTGCATCAGTTTATCAACCAAATGTTGAAATTAAAAACCGGACCAAATGGTCGAATCGATTCAACTAGTGACTTGAACACTTTTTTAACTCGGTTAGTGTAGTTTAGCCAATTAGTCACATTGAGTTATAGTTTAAGAGCTGTGTTATTTTTCCCTTATTTTTGTAATTGAATTAATACTTCATTTCTTTATTTATTATATATAATTCCTTAAATACGTACCCTTTATTTTGTTTATTAAAAAAATTAATATTTTAATTTAAATTAATCTTATGCTCAATTTTATTTAATTAAATTATCAAAAAATTTATTTAAATTATTTATCAATTTAGTAATTTATTTTTTACCCCATATATTAATATATATATATATATATATGTATATAATATTTTTATGAACCAATCTGACTTTTTGAATCGTGACTTATTGATATGTAACATTCCCATTTTTATACATATGATTTATGTGATAATAGAGAGTTACTGGGCCAGTTCAATATCGATGCATGTACCATATAGAGAGTTACTAAATGATCTTTTATCCCTATATTTTCAATTTCATTTTTTTTATTTTGATTTCTCAAAATTAGTAATGGAATATTGACCTATAGGTACTTAGGAAAATTAAAATCATATGTTGGAAATAAGGTGTGGCTAGAGGGGTCAATAATTGAAAGTTATTATGGAGATGAGGTCTTAACTTTCTATCTCAGGTGCTTTGATGATGATATGAAGATATCTTTTAACCTCCCTTGTCATGTTGAAGATTGTCCTCCTAATCCTTCCATGTCAAATTTATTTCCTCCTCTGGGGAAACCAGTTGGAGGATGTGAATTCTTTAACTCACTCTCATAGAGAAAGTTCAAGCACACATGCATATTTTGATAAATTGCAACCAATTGGAATGGCTACTACAAAAAAGGCTTTTTAAACCAGTTTAAAATAGTATTATGTACTAGACCATGATCTGGTGTAGATACAGAACATGTAAAACGTGTACACCTTTTAAACTAGGTGGTACACAGGTGTAGAATAATTTTTTTTCCTAAACTGGGCTAAAAATGAGGCATAAAAGGCTCATTTTCTTAACAATTTAATATCAGGTGTAGAATTTGCTAATATATATACCGGTTGTAAGGATATTAGGTGTAGATGAATACATTTTTTATACCATATGTTAAAACAATCACTACAGATGAATAAAGTTTCTACACCAATTTTGATCATGTTCACTGTAGATGACTTAACTTTATACACTGGTTGTGATTATGTCTGGTGTAAATGAATCTATTTTTTACACCTCACCTGTATACAACTGAAAATTGGTGTAGATGTTATAATATATTGTTTATATACCACCCGATATTCTTTGTCTGATTTAAATATTTTTTAAATACGACTCATTCACTATTTCATTACCTTATCCCCTAAAGCTTCAAAAATAAATTGCTCAAATATACGAATCAAAGAGACAGTAACAGAGACAGAGTTCAAGATTGTAGAGATAGAATTCAATTACTCATTATTCATTTAATAAAATTCAATACACAGGTCCAACAATTTGAACAAAAAAAATGTGTTGAGTGAAACATAAATACTATTGAGAAGAAATACATTGAACAAAAAGTCCAGCCCAATGATTGCGCATGTCCTCAATATCTTGTTCACAAAATAGGTTAAGTTGATCAAACATCTGAAATATCAAATTAAAATAAAAGAAATTAAAGCATTAATAAAATATATTAAATTGACAAGAAATATGAAAACATTAAAAACACAATTTTACCTCTTCAGTCAAGTTAGTTCTATTTGACACGATAATATTAATGGTGTCTAACTATGTATGAGTCGTACAAGTTTCTTTCTCTAGGTTACTTTTACTCTATAATATTAATGTGATCAAAATTGTTTATCATCATCAAAATGTGGAGTCTAACACTTAATGTTTTTATTACATTTTGTGTGATCCATTTAGGGTCCCTCACCATATTGGCGTGCTTAAGGCCCTTTGCAATTGTGAACATCCTCATAGCCCTGTGACTAAAGTTATAAAGTTAATAACCTATTTATTACAAAGATCATTGTTCTATAGAAGAAAACTCATGTGTTTATAATCTTCTTGACATCACTCGATAGCTTGTAATGGAGGGAGTATAAGAAAATAACTTTATAACTATACTTACATAGGATGACTAATTGCCAATTGTTGCTGTAGAAATTAAAAGAGAATGAAATTATCATTAAGTAAATACTAAAGTAGTATGAAAATAAAATGAACTATTATTATTCTTACTCATGGATATATGGTACAAAGAAACAATCAATATCGATTTCATTTAGCCTCCTTGAAATGTATTAAAGTGTCAAAGCTTGAAAAGTCCTTTTTGAATAAATCTAAATCTAGCATAGGAATATAAACTTACCTTGTTTTCTCTTGGAAACCAACTCAGCTTGCATGTACCTACAGTTAATGCATACACTATGTTAGTTATAAGTGTTGAATTTTGTTATTACATACATTTACATTTAAATTAGACTTACTTAAAAAACACTCTGATGCACTTGACGCTCAGTTGATCCTTAGGAGTTATAAGAAATGCCACATCTGTATAGTTCAGATAGGCTAGTACCCCTACATTGTCAATAACTGAACCCATAGGCAATACATCTAGATGGACTTTCTATCAAATTCCAATAGGATTACACGTTATATGGCACTCAAAGTGGGAGGTACATCTAGCTGATGGGGAGGAGTTAGAAGTTGGCTTAGGGATAAAGCGACATGATCTGAAATAAGTTGTTTTAGCCACAATATGAAAGTTCCCTTCGCCTGACTCACCATCTTCACCTCATCAGTGGGAATTGGCACATGAATATCTTCAATTATCATGTCTTCAACTATCACCCGTAATTGATTGTCCTAAATTTGGATATGGGGGATAGTTTCCCCTAAGTTATGGATGGAACCATGTGACACTAATAATTTAAAATGATTTTTCACATATAGATCACAAGGTTCAATATCTAGATCTGCACGATCCTCTGATGCCAGCCTGACAATGCAACGACTTCCTTTAATGCTATGACGAGCTACAAGTGAGCGCATGTGAGGGTCACTTAGCTCCTATTGCCTTGATGTCATCATGGATAACATTTTTTCCTTGAGCTTTACTAACCCCTCTTATAATCATGACTCAAGTGAAGCTTTTGCCTCCACCCTAGTCTTTACTCTCACAGTGGCCAATAACGATTCCAATTCTTCCCTCGACACCATATATGGGAAATGCTGTGAAGATGCTGTTAGAAAACGTGCCCTAGGGGCCAATCATTGTCTTATGAACATTATTGATTTATGAATTTATTAATTGTGTTATCATATTATTTGCATGTTTACTGTGATGACCATCCTTGGATAATTCATGATCTTATCCTAAATGTCCCTGGTTGGTCATCTGTGCAGGAGCAGAGATGAAATAAGACCAGTATGACTTTGAAGATATATAGAGATATAAATCAAAGTCATATGCACATGTAAGAGTACAAGGTATTGGACCGACCCACTATGAGAGAGTTGCATGGGTTACATCATAATCTTCTCTCACATACAAACCATGTCTTTATGCCCTTTAACCTGAGATCATCATGGATTCCTACATGACAAACGCTCAGCTTTGGCCTAGTCAAAATTCACTTTTGACCGAGTGATCATAAAGACTATGTTTGGGCTTAGTGGTTTTTCATGCGGAGGAATGTGAATGGTCAAGATGGAATTTGTCCCTCACATTCGTAAAGAGATATTACTGGGCCCCTCGATGAGTGAGTCTGAGAAATGTATGGCCATACTATAATGGAAAGGTAGTTCCATTTCTATAGTCAGACTACTTAGGGACCGAGAAAGTAACGGTCAGGAATAGGAGGATGACATTATCCATGCCTCATCCATGACCAAAATATCACGTGACAGAAGGGACATGATATGGTTGTATAAAAGGTTACATCGTTTATCGATTCTCATATGATTTGGGTAGTCGTTATGTCTTGCTAGAGACTTCTTGTGACTTGTGGGCCAGTGTAGCAAATGGCCCACTGCCAACTTCATATGGGCCTACAGGGTCACACACAAAATAGCCCAACACGAGCTATGATATCCAAATTCATTGAATCTAAGACGTGTCTAGATTCAATAAATGATCCAGGGTTGATGTATATATTTATTTATATTTATATGCGTATATATATAAATTCGTATATATATATATTATATATAAGGGATATATAGGATTTAATTTATAAGGATAAATTAAATCTCTATCACGTTTGAATTTGAAATTCAAATTGATAGGATATCTCATATAAGAGACATTTACAAGATTTAATTTATAAGGATAAATTAAATCTCTATCACGTTTGAATTTGAAATTCAAATTGATAGGATATCTCATATAAGAGATATTTACAAGATTTAATTTATAAGGATAAATTAAATCTCGATCACGTTTGAATTTGAAATTCAAATTGATAGGATATCTCAAATTTGATTTATGAGAATAAATCAAATACAATCCAATCTTATCTTTATTTAAAATTAAATAAATAGGTGAATTAAATCTGTGGGACGGATTTATTATAAACATTATTTATTTAATTAGTTTCTTATCAAATTATACAATATGTGATATTGTATTCAGAATTAATATAGATTAATTCCAAAATCCAATTCGGTTGAGAAAAACGCAGAGCATCCTATATATCCGATCTTAGGAGCTGCGTTTTGAATACAACACATAACACAAAAAGGGCCGAACGGAATCTGCAAAAGGTTTGCAGATAAGAAACTACTGAAGGAGAGACGGAGAGGACGAACTCTTGAGAAAGCCTTAGAGGGACAGGAGACGCTAGCACGTCATTTATGGTTGGAACGTTGTTCGTGTGGATACCAGTAGAGGAAGACGACCTGAGGAGTTGACTTCTTGCGATAAAAAAGAGAGCATGAGCCACGGAGAGAAGCTGTGGACGTCTCCTTACGATCGGAAAGAGATCACCAGCCGCGGAGAAAAGCTGTGGAAGTCGCTAAGAAACACTGAGGGTAATGCTTCTTCCCACTTGACTTAAACACATACGGTAGATCCTGGCAAGGAATGGAAAAAATTTTAAATTAATTTCCGCTGCGTGTCTTCCAATTCCTTACAGATGCTCCAAAGTAGTCTCTTATACTCATACCTCCTCCAACTCCCCTGACATAACCCATGCTCTTGTTTTCCCATAGCAATAGTCAAGATATCATTCTTGGCTTCTGACTTGAAGGATCCCTGGGTCTCTTATTCTTTAAGATTGTTCTATAACATATAAATAACAAACATAAGTAATAATATAATTAGTCTACTAAAATAAAGTAATAGAAGTAGAACTCACAATTGTTTCTACAATATGCGATCATGATTGTTTGTATATGATCTACTCCTTGTTTGATGTGCGTACAACCATTTATCTTCAGATGGGGGAAAAAGAAGAATAGAAGGATCTGATTCAGCATTTTCTTCTAACCTCTTTCTCTTAGCTGCCATTAAGTCTCTTTCAGACTTCGTGTAACCCCTTGTTACATTATGTTGGGGCAATCATTCTTGAGAGTGTGTTCAATTACTTTTGCCCTTTTTTTCCTACAAGAATTGAAGTAGTTAAAATCAATACACATGATAATCCATAATGGGAATAAACTTTAAGATAGATCAACTTAGCATAGCTGCTAGTGTAGTCTGAAGCCTAACAAATTCTTCCCAACTAGCTTCATCAATAAATTGATACTTGCTTCATGGAGAAGGATGAGACTCACTATCTTTCTCTTGGCCATGCACATATATATGAGCTAGTTGTATCTTGAATACCCTCTAACACTT
The DNA here is from genome assembly GCA_037074615.1 of Leucaena leucocephala. Taxonomy (NCBI): domain Eukaryota; kingdom Viridiplantae; phylum Streptophyta; class Magnoliopsida; order Fabales; family Fabaceae; genus Leucaena; species Leucaena leucocephala. The sequence continues at coordinate 15,267,297 of CM073515.1, read as the reverse complement.
AGCGCAATAAGGCAATGTCTTAATCTTCAAGACTTCATTATTGTGAACATCATAAGTGAGCTGCAATAATTGCCATTGAAAGTAGAGTTAGAAACAAACAATTATATTTTTTGTATTGCTCTCCATACAATATAAAATAGTAAGTTTCTATACCTAGATAGTGTCCCGAATTTGATTTTTCACACAATCATCAATAGCATACCAAGTTTGTATACTGATATTAGGCTTGTTGTGTGCTAGGAGGCTAACATAACTTAATAACTTAGTCTTTTGTTCACCAATTGGGTTCTAATATATGTCAAACTCAATCGGTAGCATTTTTCATTCCTTCCTGTCTGTCATAATTCTTTCAATTGTGTTATGCCCCTCCTTTATGTAGAGTGTCTTAGAGCATCGCTAGTCTTATTCTAATTAATACTACCCCATATTCCTATATACAACAAAATTAAACATAGTAAACAGACTTAATCTTTTTTCCATCACCCCGTCAGAATACTCAACACTTTTTCATTTAGCATTTATCGATGGAATAAAAGAAGTGCAACCATTTATCACAGGAAAACTAGAAAAACTAGATTAAATAAATATGTACAATTACACAGTAAGCAAGTACAAGAGAATAAAAGTATCAAGAACACATACAAAAATAAGAAAAAAGCACGAGCACAGTAAAGTACAACTGAGCTTGACAAGGCACAATGAACATGAGAACACTAAATAGAGAAGAACGACTGAGCAAGCCCCACAAAAACCATAGAGCATGACAAGCAGAGTAGTGAGAGATGTGAGAAGGAAGACTGAAGAAAACAAGCATACACAAGAGAATAGAGGAAAGAATATAGTATTTTTGATGTGAGAGAGGTAAAAGAACTAGTAGAAAATGAGAAATGCAATACGCTCTATGAATTTTTAGTTCTCAAGGCAAGGAGTTCAAAAGAAAACTCACTGTGATAGAATGGCCAAATAGACGTACACGCTAAACTAGTGAAAAATAAGAGATGAGAGGAGCGAAGGGGGTTTTGATTAAATTGAAGTGTATTTCAAAAGCCAATCTACACCTAATACAAAGGATGCAATGATTATTTTTTAATTATTAAAAAGTATTTTAGAAGAAAATATGTATTGGATCAAATGGACAACTAGTGGAGAAAGAACTTTTTTTCAAAATCGGGTATAATTCAACTTAAGTTTAGAAAATTTTTAACATCTGATCAAAAGGTAAATCGGTGTAGAACGATTCTATAGTAATTTTTTAATTATAAAAACTTATTTCAAAAGCAAATCTACACTAAATGAAATTTGCATATGGTGTAGACAATGTGATAATCTAGACTAGACATTGACATGTCTGGTTTCAATCTTTTGTATGTTTTTTTTTTATATTTTTGAATAATAAAAGGAACACCATGTCATCAGAACAAGACACTTCATTTATTTAAACTTTACTAATAAATTTATATCCAAAGTTTGAAATAAAAAAAATATCTATCAACTATATTATCTCCTTTTTTCATTATATCAAAAAATAAAAAAGAAGGCACAGATAAAGGTACAGGCTTACACTCCTCACAGTCAGAGTTTTGGGAGTCAGAGTGGGGATCAATAGGATTATAGAAGCTATTATTTTGTTGATTATGGCAAACTTTAGGGTGAAAGGCTCTAAAATAGTCTTTCAGTATGTCAAGTTTTAGAGTCAGTTCTTCTACAAAGTCCTCCAGGCCATTGAATATAGGATGAGTTTCTCAAGGCGCTCCATCATAGTGACAACCAAGGGAGGAGAAGGAACTAAAGGGTGAGAGACAGGATTTCTTTTCTTCAAAATTGTCTTTATTTCTTTTTGTGAAGCAAAGAAATAAGTGTGCATGAGGAAGTAGCCATTGAAGGGTTCAGATAGAAGAAAAGAAAAGAAAACTGAGAAAAGTACCGAGATAAAAAGTACTTATCATAGGAAAGGTATATATATACAAGGTTGAGGAATAAGAACAGTCTTAGAAAAAAAATATAGAAGAATGCAATTGGCATTCTATCATAATGACTATAAAATGTTGGGAACTGAAGAAGTGAGATGAACTGTCTAAAGAAGTTACAGAAAAGAAGTGGGAAAGCATAGACAAGAAATTGAATAGTCATAAGAAGACAATGCTAATCTACACTTAATGAAATGATATCGGGTGTAGAAAAAAAAATCTAAATCATACCTAGAGGTAACTTGTTATATCCCCAATTTTCTTATCTGATGTATATGTACATCTTATATGTAATAGACATGAGATTCTTGAAGTAAATTGAATCAGATTGAGGAAGGAAAGAGATGGACTGGTAACTAAGGAAAGTTCAAGGACCTAAATGAAAATTAGAAAAGGTTTAAGGCCAAAAATAAAAGTAGAGATAAAAGTTAGGTCAAAAGGTGTAACTACTAAAAATTTAGGGACTTAAATGTAATTTATCAAAAATTTAGAGGCAAAAATGTAATTATTAGAAAGTTGAGCCAGAAAAGACCTAAAACTATTTGAAAACAGTTTAGTCCCAAATTTTACTAGTAAATAGAGAAAATTATTCTGATCAGTTTAACGCAACACAGATTTTTTATTTGAGGTCCCGATTAATTTATATGAATTACTGAAGTTAAAAAAAATTATTACAGTATTTTTTAGACCTTAGAATCAGATAAAACTTTACAGTAAATTCCTATATTTAATATAAGAATTTATAAAATTGACAGATTCAGAAAAGGAATCCTGTAGAATCCTTAAGGAGATTTATAGTGTAATAAAATACCCGATAAATACCTTCGGGAGAGGTTTCTTAGAATTTATGGCATAAAGGTAATGGATCCATATCAAGGCCAAAAATGGTGTCCCAGAGGCCCAGTGAGGTGGTTGGACAGTTAAGTGGGCCAAAGTCCAGAGCAACCATGGAAAAGTGTGAAATTATGAAAATGTCCCTATGTAACCAGATTGTACCAGAGATGGATGGAGGGCATTTTGGTCATTCTGGATAGGTCAAAAATGTCCAAGAAAGTATAGGGGTGATTAGTTAGAGCCAGTATATACTCAGATGAAGTATAAAGAGGTGTGAAATGATAATTTTGCCCTTAGGGTTAACATAGTGCAAGAAAGTGCAATGAGGATATTTTGGTCATTTCTCAAGGAATGGTTGGCAGATAAATACTCAGTCTAACAATGTCAATGGTAGAGAAAACCTAGATACTAGTTTTCATGACAAAATACATATTCTGGAATATTATAAAAATTGGGAATATAAACCAGTATGGTTTTTGTGAAACTACTCAGATCAGTATTGGACTGGACTGGAATTTTTTCTATCAATATTTCTACTTTTCTTCAGCCAAACACAGCCCGAAATGATGTCATGCATCGTTATTAGAAGGCTTCTAGGGTAAGCTTGGTGGAAGGTAAGTTATGGACCATTAGATCAAATAGTAACCAAACTAATCTTGGCCTTCCATTTCCACTCAATTTTGCCTATAAATACCCCACCAATTCAGACTTGGGTTGGCATCTTTGATTACCTGAAGGAACCTTTGCCAAAATTTTCTTTAAAGTAAGAAAGAAGCATACAACTTGGAGCAACAAGTAAGGTAACTAGTTCCTTTGTTCTTAGACTTTAATCTAGCAAGTTGGCTCTTGGTTTTAAGAGGTTTTTGTGATATATTTCCCTTGATGGTGCTGCTATAAGTGCTGTCCATATGTGATAAGAATATGAGTTTTATGTTATGGATAGTTTAGATAAGCTTAAACAAGATAGAATCAAGTGGTATAGGCTTGGAAATTCAAGTATGCATGTAGTTAGGGTTTTGTGTTCTTGGCTGCCACTATATAAATCACTGTTCATATATTGGAATTTCATGATTTTCATGTTTCCAATGAGTTTAAAATGGAAAATTGTGTGGGGATAAAGTAGAGAAACAAGTATTGGAAGCATTGGAATCAAAATGTGAATTTTTGGAAAATAGTTTATGCTTTTCGGTTCTGTACAGCAGCCAAGGATGTGTTTAGATTTTGGAAATTCTGGTTTCATATTTGGATTATACATGAAAAATTGTTTGAGAATGAAGAATGAGAATTTATTTTAGAAAGATGGAAGTATGGAACATAAAATGGAAAAAGAATGGAAGTTAGTGAAAACCTAGTCTTGGAATTGTTTTGAAGTTGAGTTGTAACTTGATGTTATTTTGTAATGACTAGGTTTTAAAATTGGTGTGGGAAGAATACCATTTCAATAAGAGTGTGACAAAGATATCTTAAGAGGTAGCAAGAATACCTAACTATAATTTCATATTTGTTTGATTGTATGCTTGCTTGTTAGTTATGATGTTTGGTTGAGCTTAAGATTATGCCATCATGATAATGATGAAGTATGAATAATTGCAACTCCTTGCAACTAATGTCATGACAATATGCATGTTTTGCTTATGTATTATTATGAAGTAGCTCCCATATCATGATAACATGTTAAGCATCTAATTAATCATGCATAATATTATAGTTTGTATGACTTGCTATTGAGATTTCCATGAAATCTCATTCTTTCCATATGCATAACCATGTTATAGGTGCTAGAACATCTCAAGGAAAAAGGGTAAAGGTTGAACTTGTGTAATAAGTTATGTTGATCACTTGGCACTATGAGATGACTTGATGGTATACCTAGCATGATATAGTATGTTTGTAATATGAGGCAGTATCCTTATGACGATAATTACGATGACTTACCCAAAGATTTTGGACTTGATATTTGGTATGAAAATAGCTAAGATATAGAGCTTTAAATGGACACCAAGAACTCCTCAATTGGCTAAGTTTTTGATTTACTATGATCTTTCTAAGTAGGAGATAAAAATCTTGAATTGAGATAAAGTGAGCAACTGAAGGTAGTGATGTTCAATCACTAATTTCATATAGTAAATGAACAAATTTCTCTATGAAATTTTATAGGCTTAAAGAACACATCTGGAGCTTTAAGTCTATAGGTAACACGTTTAATTTGGACAACTAAAGAGAAATAAATTTTTGAATTTAAGACAAAAAAATTAGAACTTTCAGATTTACCAAATGAATAGTATTTTCCAACGAATAAAATGATTTCATTTGGACAATGAAACCTCAATTTAATATTTTTCCTTCAAATTTAAATGAAAGATCTTTCATTATAAATTTGAACCACCTATTCTTATTTTTTATATTTAATTATGAATTTTCAAAGTTAGGTATGTATTCTAGATGACCAAATGAATAGTACCTGAGAAGAAATCTTTTGAAAATGCATATTTCTAACGCAAAGGGATATGTAATTGGTTCAAATAACTTCCAATTGAGGTTGAAAAAAAGGATACGACACAACCGGTGTAGAAAGAACTTTTTCTAAACTAGACCTTGATACAGTTGGTGTAGAAAGTATATTTTAAACTGGCTATGGAGGCATCCATCGTAGTAATTTTCTTCTACACCCATCATGTGTACATCTAGTATAAATATTTTATCTCATTTACAAAAATACCACTAGTTATTTTTTAAACCTTCTCTATAAGCACCAGTTTAGAAATGGGGCTTTAGAAATACTATTTTGTAGTAGTGAACCCTTCATGCAATAAGTATTATGCACTCACCAACTTTTACACTTTATATGTATTCCTCATTGAGTCTAACAAATTTCACTTCATTTTAGTGAGTTTATAAATTATCTCAATTGGTAGCTACTAGGGCACACGTTCTGCTGAGATTGACAAGAAATTCTACAAAGAGTTCCCCATATGGTTCACATGCCAAATACATAATAACGTTAGCCCATACATAGATAAACTCAGAACCCTTTTCCTTGATCCATTAGACAATGCAAGAAGGTATACATCTATAATGTCAATGGGTTCAAGTTCTATACGGTTGCATGTGATCAGGGATTGTCAACATTCATTTTGGAAGCATAACTTATTATGCAAAGTTGATGGACATCTTTGAATTAAATTATGAGCTTTTCACTGTAACTATATTCAAGTGCTCTTGGGCAAATACAATAACTTCACGAAGACTCACCATTGGCAACTTAAGCATTAGAGGCACACTATGTTTACTATGTCCAAGACAAGAAGCATAAACACTAGAATATGTTTGTCCACCTCAAGCCAAGAGATCTTTATGACATGGATGATGGTGACATTACTTATGACAATGAGTTCTTCTAACTAACGAATTTTGAAGACTTCTTCCCTCAAGAATATGATAATTTAGCCATTATTATGTATATATCTTTTATTAAATTATTTGGTAATAAATTTTTTCCTAAATATATTTAATTATAATATTAACAATAATTTTTTTAATTTTTCATTCCATGCAAGATGATGATCAAGAATAACAGATTCAATGATCTTTTTCACTCACGTAGTAAATTGGTTTTATATATAAGTTAAATATGTACAATTATTGGTTCCATTTTTTAAAAATTAAAATTTTGAAATTTCTATTGGTCGCTAGAAATTGTATTAGCAACAAAAACTATTACAAAATGTACAAAACTGCTAGAAATCCTTCTTATACTTATATAAAGACCACCTTATCTACTCATTTATTCACTCCTACATTGTTTTTCCTCCCTCTTGTCACTAGAAATTGTATCAGCAACAAAAACCATTACAAAATGTACAAAACTCCTAGAAATCTTTCCCATGCCTCTATAAATACCACCTCATCTGCTCATTCATTTACTCCTACATTGTTTGTCCTCCCTCTCCTCTCCTTCATCTCTTTCCTTAAAACTCCTTCTTCTCTTCTCCTCCTCCTCCTTTTTTTTACATGGCAAGAATTTATTAATTTTTTAACTCTTTATTTATTTTATTTATCTTCGTTTATAGTTTACTAACATACTTATATTTTCTTCTTTTATATTTTCTTTCTTCATCTCAACCAATCCAACAACTTTTTTAACATATGGATTGAAGTTCAACACTACAAACTATCTCATCTCCAATTCTTACATCTCTAACTCAGTTACCTTAACAAATTAAATTAAATTTAAATTATACACTTATAATTTAATTACTTATTATTTATCACAATATATTTTTATATATAACATGTAATATATTGTTAATTACACATATCCACATAATCATTTGATATAATTGATCAATCCCTATTTTATCATATTATTTTCTATATATTTTAGGGAATATATTGTGTTTAATAAGAATTATTGTAGTAGTTTTGCTTTTATGTGCTTTAATTAGTTATATGAATTAAATGATTAAAAATATTATTTTATTTTGTTTTTATTGATTTTATTATTTTTGTTGATTAAATTATTTTGCATTGAGATATTTTGCTTTTATCCACTTCAAAAAATTAGAAAAAAATAAATAAATGATGACTAGGACCAACATTAACTATTACACAATTATATTATATGAGAAAGGATAATTGAAGAATTGCTAAATTGAAGGAGAAAATTATAATATCTAATTAGATAAAATCAAAATACCTCCAACAATATTATATTATATTATATTATATTAATATTATATGTGATTAATTAATTCATTCCTTTAATATAATATTATACTATATTAGTATTATGTTATATTAAATCAATATCATTTGAATTAATTGAAAGATAGTTTCTCAATATCCAATATTTGAATTTAATTAAAGGATAATAGATAAGGTGTTATCGTTTCCTATTTTCTTATTAATTATTTTATCTCCTTTATCCTATTACTTTTTATTTGAATTATTTTTAAAATATTTGAGTTAAAAGGATTATCTTTAGAGATATTATAAAACATAAAAATTTGGAGATAATTGAAGGTCATGAAAGATAAATCAAGGATAAATAATTATCTCTTGGGGAGACAATAAGTGAAGAGTCCCATATCAACAAGGAAGACACCAAGCCCACAATCTAAGGCTATATAAAAAAAAAACTCCAAGACTCTTCCATTTGATACACCAATCACCACCACAATCACAATCATTTTCTTTATCTTTTCCACAATTCCAGCACTTTCTGAGTTTTTTAGAAGAGATATATTGGTTTGAGTTCTTGTGCTTTAGTATAGGAGTTGAATAATTTTATGATTTGATCTTTTTTTCTTTGTTCAAGTTTATGATTTCCTATTTTAGGTTTTGAGGAGATACATGTATGATCAAACTCTTGTGATTTATTATTTCAATTTATAATCTGTTGTTCTATATTTTATATCTTTAGTTTTCTCTTATAATTATTCATATTGGGTTCACATGTTTAGTTATAGGGTTTTCGATTGAATTTTCATGTTAGAGGAATAAATTATTTATTGTTTAATTTATCACATGCTAAGTAGAGCTTTTAAATAATAATTATTAATGCAATTGTATGCTAGATCTAGGTATAATTATGGATTTTATGATTAGGATATTGGTGATTGTCTAGGGTTATGCATATTAGGGAATTATTATATATAATTGTTATAATTGATATATTATTGAACGATGATAGTCATGCATTAATCCTCGAGAGCGCTTGACTTGATATCGGTAATATCCTCAATTTGTATTGCTTTTATTCTCATTATTTTCTCTTTATTTTTATAGAAAAATCTAATTAATCAAACACTCTTATACTCCTTCTATGCACATATAGTAATCTAGAGTTAAGCTACACATAGACTCCACATAAAAAAAATGACTTAGGTTGACCTCTATACTACATAAAGATTAATTTAGTAAATAATTTGAGCGCTAACGACATGCAACATCAAATTAATCTATTTAATTGTTTCCTAATTAATAATATCATATTTTATAATAATAATAAAAAAATATTTTTGTTTTTATCTAGAATAAACTTTCTAGTGGCTTTGTAATAGCTAGAAAATAACAAGCCCAGAAATAATTTGCTCAAATTCAAATTTTGGACCCTAAATGTGGAAAAAGTTTTTCAAAAATTCTTATTTTAGCCCCACATTTCTTGTGGTTCCTAATCATTAGAAATTCTGGTGCCATCCTAAAACTTTCTTTTCCTGCCAACTACTAGAAACTTTCTAGCGGTTCTGAACTACTACTAATGTTATCCTTTTGGCTTCTCCTGCCATTTTTTTTCTATCATTTTGACCACTATGCATAGCGATTACCCAAAACTACTAGAAACTATTTTCTAACACTTTAATTTCTAGTGGTTCACTTGATCGTTAAAGTCAATTTCTAGCAATTTTAACTATTAGAAACATCATAAAATAACTGTTACAAAATATCTATTGTTTTATAGCCATTTTAGATTTGAGAATTTTGGGGATTTTTATTAAAGTGAATAATTGAAGATTTATTGAGAATTCAATTAAGTGATTCATATTTAAAACACAAAAATTAGTGTTGGGAGCTTAATTATGAATTATGGGAGAATGGTGTTAAAATTCATATTTTAACCTGTTAAAGGTTGATCATAAGTTTAGAAATTTTAGGGATTTTATAGCATTGGAGAATTTAATAATGAAATTGAGATTAAATAATTATTCAAGTGAGTTGTTTGGGTTGAGGAAAGTTGCAAAATGTAATTAGTATGATGCTTGGACAATTTATGAGGAATTTGGAAATTTAGATTAAATTTTTGGGAACTTTATGTTATTTAAACCAAGTTAATGGTTTGCCTAACTTGTGTAACATTATGTATCTTCCTTAATTGTGTAGATTAATTATTAAATTGTGGTTTAAGAATGGAGTTGAAGTTAATGGTAAATCCCTTTTACTTTGGCGAGAAGTGATCGCTTTCCACTTGTTATACATGCTAGTTAGTGTGTGTGAGTGATTTTGAAATGTGAATTGTGAAAGATATATGAAGTATATAATTATGTTGAAGTACTATGATATTTGATATTATAATTGTCACTTGGGACATAATTCAATTGAATTGTGTATTATACTTGAGATTACTATGATTTTTACTAATAGTATGAGATTGACTTAAAAGAGTACTATGAAGTATGATTTTGTATGTCTATCAATTGTACTTGTACCATTGTTTATATTCTATTATAATTTTCATAACGTAGTTCCATGATTAATTTTCATAACTTAGTTCCATGATTGAATTGCATGTTATGGGGTAGTGGGTGGAGGTGTAATTCAGAGATATTTTACCATTAAAACCATGTGGTAGGCTTCCATGGATGTATGATGGATAGCATTGCCCCAATATTTCTATGAGATGATTTTACAATTTACAGTGATTCATTTGATACATGTCTAGATAGTTTAGATAAAATTCTTGCTACATGCATTAAAAAGAACTTGGTTTTGAATTATAAGAAATATCATGTTATGGTTAATTAGGGAATTGTCCTAAGACACTTAATATCTAGAAAAGGAATAGAAGATGATAAAGCTAAAATTGAAATATTCTCAACCTTGCCATGTCCAACTAATCTGAAAGAACTTAAATCCTTCTTAAGTCATTCTAGATTCTATAAGAGATTTATTAAGGATTTTAGCAAAATTGCTTTGCCTTTATCTATACTCATGCAAAAGGATACAAAGTTTGTTTTTTAATGATAATTGCATAGATGCTTTTAACAAACTCAAGGAAATTATCATCTCTCCTCCTATCTTAACTGTAATTGATTGGACTTTACCTTTTGAGTTTGCATGTGATGCTTCTAATAATGCAGTTGGTGCCATGCTTCAACAAAGAAAAGGTAATTTGTCAAGGGTTGTTGCTTATAGGGGTGCTCACGGGACGGGTAAGGACCGGGACAACCCCGTCCCGTGTCCCGTCCCGATACAGTGCACGGGATGCAAAATGCGTCCCGTGTCCCGTCCCGTCCCAAATTTGTCCCGGTCCCGATGAGACCGGGATGGGTTCGGGACGGGCCGGGATGGGAATTCCTGATTTTTTTTAAAAAAATATAATAATAAAATTATCTCAATAAATCATTCTATATAAAATACCACGGCAATTTTCTCTAAATACAAACATTCCTCCCTAATATAAAATGATAAGTTACCCAGATAAGAGGAAAAATAACAGTAAAGAAGAATAAAAATATATGTATAGGAATATTTGTAAGTAAAAATATTTATATGAGAGTAGCGACTGGCGAGACCTGTGACTGGGAGCAAGTAAAGTGTAAGAAAAGAGAGACGGAGAGCCTAAAAAGAGTGTACAAAGTGAGAAATATAAGATAATGTAATATAATTTTTTTTATAAAAAAAAAAATAGGGTCGGGACGGGACGGGAATCCTGAGGGTCAGGCTGAGACCCGTCCCGTCCCGACCTTCCCTCTGTCCCGTCCCGGTCCTTTTCAGGACGGGACGGACCCATCCCAAAATCATCGGGACCGGGTCGGGACCCCCTGGGACGGGACATGTTTAGACACCCCTAGTTGCTTATGCATCTAAGACCTTAGACATAGAACAGGAAAACTACACAACCACAGAGAAAAAATTATACACTATTTTTTTTGCTTTAGATAAGTTTAGACAATATCTCATAAACTCCAAGGTTGTTGTTTTTATAGATCATACAGTAATAATATCTTTTTAAGAAGCCTTAATCAAAACCAAAGTTGTTGTAAAGGATACTCCTTATACAAGAATTTGATATTGAGATCAAATATCAAGCAGGAGTTAAGAACCATGTAGTAGACCATTTAAACAGACTTCCAGATAAAGCAAGGGGAGTAGATGTTTCTGATTTGACTTGTGATGACTTCCCTGATTCTATCATTTGTGCTTATAATACTAAAGAGCCTTGGTATGCTAATATAGTTAATTATTTATTTGATGATTTGGTTCCTCCTATGGAGAATGTGTAGTGACCAAATGATTAGACGTTGTATGCCAAATGATGAGTTTGAGTTTATACTCAATTCATGCCATTCCATGGTTTGTAGAGGGAACTTTAGTTCCAAGAAGACCTATAGAAGAATCCTAGAAGCTAGACTCTATTGGCCTATATTGTTTAAAGATGCCTACAATCTTTATACGGCATGTTATAAATGCCAAAGGTTTAGTGGCTTGGGTAAGAGCATGAGATGCCACAACAGCCTATGTTTTCTGTGAGATATTGATAAATGTGACATTGACTTCATGGGCATAGTTGTACTTATACCTTTTAAGATATTGATTACTTGTCTAGGTAGGTAGAAGTCATTCCAACATATAAGGATGATGCTGCCATATCTTCTAAGTTTATAGAGTCTAACATTATTTGCATTTTTGGAATACTAAGGGCTATAGTCGTAACAGAGTCACTCACTTCTGTAATAGGATCCTTGAGAAGTTTTTGCTAAGTTTGGCATCACACATAAAGTCTCAACTGCTTATTATCCATAAACTAATGGCCAAGTAGAAGTCTCGAACAAAGAAGTAAAGCACATCTTAGAAATGAGTGTGTACCCTGATAGGAAAGACTAGAGCTTACGCCTTGAGGAAGTACTTTAGGCATAAAAGACAACCTTCAAAACACCTATAGGGATGCCTCTATACATGATTATCTATAGTAAGTCATGTCATATCCCTGTAGAACTTGAAAATCAAGCTTATTGGCTTTTAAAATGTGTAACATGGATGTGGAAGCCTCAAGCCTAGAAAGAAAGTTATAGTTGTGGGAATTAGAAGAGCTAAGGCTTGATGCCTATAAAAGCTTTCATCTTTATAAAGAAAAGATAAAGCTGATACATGATAAAGGCATACTTAGGAAGCAGTTCAAGGTTGGAGATAAAGTGTTACAATTCCTCACTAGATTTAAATACACCGGTGGAAAGCTCAAAATTAAGTGAGATAGCTCGTACACAATCACCAAAGTTCATGACTTTAGGATGGTAGGGTTGATTAATGATGCTACAGTTGAGGCCCGTAAGGTCAATGGACACCTATTGAAACTTTACCATGAGAGCCCATATCCTCTATAAGGTTCAAGTTATCTCTTTACTCTCTTATCCTATAATTCATACTTGTTCTTTATTGCTTAAGAAAAGTTGGGGGAGAGACATTTTAGTGGGATGTAGTTTTTTGTTTCAATTTTTAGTTTTCTGCATTTTACAGAATTCCTATATTAGGTTGCATTTTACAGATTTCTTAATTTTAGGATAGTTTTTACAACTTATATCTATCTTAGCCTCCTCTTTTTCTCTTGATTTATGATATAGTTTTACGTTAAAGACAACAAACAATTTTAAGTGTGGGTTAGAGAGTTATTTGTGCTTGTGCCTACTTTTGCCAAAAATGCCTATTTTTCAAAAACATTTCACAGTTATGCTTTTAAACACTCTTGTTTTAAATTAAAATATCATATTGATTACAATGATACATGTATGAATCTTTCAAGGCCATTGTTAATTATGATAGTTTAGTTATTCAATATCTAAGAGTTATCCTAAAAACAAGTAATACAATGATTTGAGAATAGTTGAAGTCTTCAGTAAGACTCTATGAATAGGAATAAAGATAGATAACCCTATTAGAAGGATTCTCAGTCTTAAACTCCTAAATTGAGTGAGTAGCTTCTACACTAGTTATTGTTAGAACTTGTCTTAGTTCTTTTATGTGTTGTCTAACTCATGTGTAACTTTTTTAAATGATTGAGGCCATCATATTCTAAACCCCTTTTATCGCAAACACAAGTCTTTTACAAATTATATCTCTAGTCACCCCCTTTGAGCCCATCACTTATTTTTTCCATCATTTTATAGAAAGTCATATATGCATTAACATCTTTTTGAAATAAAAATTTTATTCATGTTAGAAAATTATTATTGTAATGTTGTACTACATCTTTTATATACAAGGTACCAAATAAAAAAGAGAAAAAGAAAAGAAAGATAGTGCAAGAAAAATACAAAAAACAAAGAAAGTAAAGCAAAAATAAAAAGCAAAAGAAAAGAAAACGAGAAATGAAGAAGCACTATTATCAGCTTTTATTAGCACAATTGCCACCCTTACACCTTTTATGACATGAATTCATGCTATATATTCATTATTATATGTATATACTATTTTATATTCTTCATGTTCCATTCTACATAGCCTATTTTCAATATTGCAGGCTTATAAGTCCACTTGATTAGAGAATGCACATGTAACTAATGGCAGAGACTTAGAACTATTACAAGCCTACGGTGAAGGCTAGTATAGGCAGGTATGAGTGAAAGAACCCCTAAAATGTAAGATGAGCAAAATAATTATATCTCTAAGTGTACTATCTTTTATCATTTCCCTCTGTCTTAACTATGTTCATAGAGATTGATCACATTGTATTTGTTATTTTGTGACCTTGGCTCACTTGAGAGATTTTATTAATTTGATTATCACTTTCATGCTCGAACTTGTTTAACTCCTCTACTTGTTTTCAGTGTTTATCAGGTGTTTTTTCATTGCTTTGCCCAGGAGTACAAAGGTTTAAGTATGGGGAATTTGATATATCCCTATTTTATCATATTATTTTCTATCTATTTTAAGGAATTTATCATATTCAATAGACATTATTGTAATAGTTTTGTTCACTTTATGCTTTAATTACTTTTATGAATTAAATGGTTACAAATATCATTTTCTTGTATTTTTATTGATTTTACTATTTCTCTTGATTAAATTGATTTGCATGAAAATATTTTGCTTTTATATATTTTAGGAATTGGAAAAAATAAATAAATGATTGCTAGGACCCAGATCAACTACTACACAATTATATTAGATGATGAAGGTTAATTGAGGAATTGCTAAATTGAAGGAGAAAATTATAATATCTAATTAGAGAAAATCAAAATACCTCCAATAATATTATATTATATTAATATTATTTTTTATTATATTAATTAATTACTTTAATATAATATAATATTATATTATTATTATGTTATATTATAAGTATTATATAATATTATATTAATTCAATATCATTTAAAGTAATTTAAAGATAATTCCTCAATATCTAATATTTGAATTTAATTAAAAGATAATAGATAACAGTGTTATCTTTTCCTACTTCCTTAATTATTTTATCTCCTTTATCCTATTACTTTTTATTTGAATTATCTTCATGATATTTGAGTTAAAAAAATTATCTTTGGAGATATTAGAAAATATGACAACTGGGAGATAATTGAAGATTTTGGAAGATAAATCATCATCATAGTTTCTCACATCAACAAAGACTACACCAATACCACAACCTAAGGCTTTATGAAGGACCCTAAGGCCCCTCCATTTGACATACCATCTCATTCATAATCATTTCATATCTTGTCTCCTCTATTATTCTCTTGCTTCTATTATTCATCATGCTATCATCTAGCCATATGAGTGGCTAGTTCTCCTCTTTTTTGAGGATGGAAGTTGTAGGCTTGAGTTCTATATTCTTATTATTTAGGAGTTTACTAAGGTTTAATCTTTGATTTTCAAGTTTTAAGATTTCCTAAGTTTGTAAGATTTTGAAAACTAACTTATGAACCTAGTTATTTGTATAAATTTGTCATCAAACTATTGTGATCCTTTTATCAGTTGTACTTTTTGTTCTTCATTCCTATATTTATTACTCTTATATATGTTCTTATCACTTGTTCTTAAAGTTATTTTTGAATTGTGTGGTTGAACATATTGTTGAAAGGATTTCATTAGAAACCTTAAAAGGGATTTTCATTGAAAGTTCAAAATTTTATTTGAGGATAGATCATAACTAGTATTAGGATTACAAGCTAAGTGGTTCTTGAATAATTATTTATGAATTAAATTTATTCTAGGGTTCTAGGTGCTTTATGAAAAAAATAATTAGACTTAGAAAGTTTTCTAGTGTTCTGCCTTTGACTTAGCTATTATATTCTTTTATAACTCTGACATATTATTTGTAAGCAATGATAACCAAAGCCATCCATCCTTTGAAAGTCTTACCATACTGGTAATCGTTTATAATCGCTCTCTACTTTGTTTACTTTCTTAGATCATCCTCATAATTGAACTAAACTTTTTTCTCTACTCTTGGCTCCTCTTTATAATCACTTTAATTCAATCAAGAGTTAAGTCACGCATTGACTCCACCTTGAGATTGACCTAAGGTTAGCTTTTATACATATATGGTTTAAACTAATAATTAATTTGATTGCTAAGGACAAACAACATCACTATACAAGGAATTGATTAGGAAATTTCTGAAATATCTTTTATAAACTTTTATATGAATAAGGTCTTTAATTTTAAAATGTTTATTTTAAAATTTTTATGCTTGAGGCTTTAGTTATATTCTTTACTAGTTTGCAGTAGTAGAAGTTTTTCCTTAGCAAATGGTTCATCGACCCCAAGCATGCTTGAAAATATTTTCTAAGAGGATTGAATATAGAACGCTAGTTACTAATAATAGTATTGTTAGTCTTTAGCACACCTTGGTTAACATCGAGCTCACTTGACATTTGTGGGTATAGTATTCACATTCTAAATTGTGGACTATGTTCTCATGCCTGATATTCATGGGTTTTGTACTTGCTCTTGTTTTGTGGCTTTAAGCTGCATTTTGTTACTTATTCTGTGGACTTGTCCATACTTGTTTTTGTAGCCTTGAGATACACTTAGTTAGTTAGCGCTCATGGACTGTGAGACCATGTTTGTTAATTATTTTGTTATATTGAAGTCTTACGAAAAGACAAAATTTGTGATTCAATGGTTTTTAATTGATTAAGTTAAACAAACTATTTTATTACACACTTGGTTTTATTTTGTTAGTGATATTTTAGATAGTTTCATTTATGTTTGTAATTGTATATTATAGAAATTGACGCACTACAAGAAAATAGACTTTTGGCAACGTCTTTTTAGCGGCAACAAAAAAAGTCACGCTAAAAGTTGATTTTCAGCGGCGACTATGGTTGTCGCTGCTGAACATCAATGATTAAAAAAATTTTCCTACACTGTTTAGCGGCGACAAAAGCAATCGCCGCTAAAAGTAAGACTTTTTTTGGCGACAAAGTTTTGTCGCCGCAGAAAGTATGTGTCAGCGACGACTTTTCTCACCTTCAGTGGTGACAAATGTCGCCGCTAAAAGTCTTCCTATAATTTTTCACCCTTTTATAAGTTTTAAGCAACTATTTAATATATATAATTAAATTATTGAATGATGTCATGTTTAAATAATAATTATTATTTCCCCAAAAAGAATAATATATATAATCATTTAAATAATAATAATATAGTATCTTAGTTATTATTACAAATGTCCTCTGTTACTGTATTTTAGAAAAGAATAATCATTAAAAATAATTTGGAGTTAGGAAAAAATCATAAAATGAGTATTTTGAATACTTAGAAAATTATGAAAGAGTTTATTTCTCCAAAAGAGACCTAAATGATTTAATAGTTATTTTTTGAGAATTACATACCTGTTTTTTTAGAAAACTTAAGAAAAATAGTTAAAAGTTATCATTTACCCAAAACAAAAGCGAGAGAAGGCGGCGTGAGGAGCAGAGGGAGTGCAAGCGGTGTAAAGGCAAAAGCGCAGGTCAGAGAAGAGATCGTGACTTCATCGATGCTACAGTTAGGGATCACAGTTTTCTTCGTCTGAAAGAATAGAGCAATTTCCAACCTAGCTGCAATTTCCATCGCTAACCCTTCTTCGTTTAGATCTCGGCAGCTGGAAGCTTTTCTCCTTTCCTTTCTATTCTGGATCCAGCTGGGTGAGTTCTCTGACTCTAATTTCTCTGTTCTGTTGGAGTTTAATTGATTTATAAATTGTTGGCAAAATCCCGAGCTTTCACGCATCAAATATTGCTTAGTAGTATTTACAGATTCATTCCCTGTGGCTGACTCGGGAAGAAAAGAGCGAAGTTGACACGGATTGGGTGACTATGCAAAATTAATAAGCAACCTAAAAAACCATGGATGGATGCGGGGGAAATAATATATTCTGTTGGGGCTTCGGTGGCATGATCTTTATTCTTGTTTACTGCACCACCGGAATCTCAGTTGGGTCCATGAGTCACCAGTTAGGGTTGGTCATCATTTGTTGCACAGGTGAGCTATGATAAATCTTTGATTGTATTGAAACCAAATTTTGTAGTTGGCTAATCAGATGCTTAGCATGTTGATTACATGTATAATTATAGTCTTTACAACGCAAAGGTCTCTATCGTGTTTTGTAGGTGTTGCTTCCTTATGATTTTTGTGCTAGTAGCTTGGTTTGGATTTGTTGGTTGCTCTGCTTTTCAACAATTGTTTTGTAGACAATCTATAATTCCATACAGAGGCTTTGAGGACTAATTTCTATTCTAAATGTACTATGTATTAAAAATAGCAGGTCTTAGATAATGTGAATTTTATGCATCATTATATGTGTGTGGGTGTTATTGACATGAATTATGCATCATTATAGAGGATTTTATTAAATATTAACATGAATTCAACTTGTATTCTTATAATGTATTATGACAAAAATGAATGTTGGGTGATTCAAGATGTGAATGTTTTTTATGTAGTAGAGGATCCGGTGAAGTCAATTACATTACCTTATAGTCAATTGCATTCTTGGTTGCAAAGGGAACATATCTCATTGTAAAGAAATTTTGCAGTTAGAACGCGTGTGTTGTCTGACATCCAGATATATAGGCCGAGCAATGCAAACAATGGCGTCGCTAGTTTGTCCCCTGTTGGCTCCTTCATTGGATTTGGACATGAACATATACTCAAGGCACTTTTCTGATCTGTCGTCTCTTGTACTTCCAAGATGATCTTTTTCCGTATACCTGGCGATTGCTATATATATCGATTAAGTATTAATCTTTTTCCTACATCATCAAATGCAGTGTATATTCTTTTCCCTGGGTTTTATGAATATTTCTGCTTTCGGTGGTACTCCTTAAAAGTTTTAGGTAGCTATGTGATTTGAAAATTTATAGTATAGGTTGTAAACTTGCTGATTAACTCGTCTTGTTTGGCCTGTCTTGTGAAGATTTCTTATTGGAGTTACAAAGGGGTGTGTTTAGTGAAATGGTTTGGGTAGATGATCATAGAATGGGAGAAATAATTAAATGGAATTAATGGGTGGCAGAATAGAGAGGACAGACAGAGAAAACAAACGAGTGATGATTGATCCATTATAAGTGACGATGTATTGTTGTGTAGGGTCAACAATATATACACACACACATATACAGGTGCTGTCTTTTCAGAGAAGATCGATCCATGATGAATAACTTCATATATAGTTGTGGGATCAGAGATGCACAGGTCAAAAGTGATTAATTATTCTTCTCTTCTTACTCTATTTTTTCTATTAAAGAAAGAAAGAGATAATATATGAACAAGTAGTTTGACTGAATAATATTCTAATAGGAGACTCTATAATTACAAGTTGCATGAGAATCTGGAGTTGTGGTGGGGCGAAGACAAGTGTTATGGCATGTTAAATGAAGTGGTCTATTATTCCTTTGAGGGTGAAATTTACAATCCCCAACCCAAAATTGCTATGCCTTCCCCAAAAGTCCCCATACAGACACTTCCTTATATATAAATATATATTCACCGATCTTTCCTATTCCCTTCCTCTCTTCTTTTCCTTTTTTCTACTAATATGCGTTTTCACTTAATTTGCTCTATGCTTTCATTACTTTAATTATTCTATATAGATGTTCATATTGATTGCTTTCTCTATAGGAAGGAACATTTTGGACTCTGTGTGCTGGGTCTATTGCAAATTAAAGAGAGAAGCTTCTAGAGAATTGTATTTGAAGGCATTTTGCACGAGTCGCAGTGCCCATTGCAAACTATTGTTGTATATTTGCTTATGTCTTGTTTGGCAACCACATGCGCCTACTTCTCCTACTTTTAATATTGGTCATTCTATGTAATATTTATGTATAAACTAAACAATTTTAAATATATTTAAGTAATTGAAGTAATTTAATTTTTATACGATTATCAATATTATTAGATTCTAGTTTATTTAATTATTTATCATTATTTTTGTTATTAAATTATATTTTTTCATATAAGAAAAATACTAGAAAAGAATTTAAAAAATAATATTAACTTTCAGCGGCCACAAATATCGCCGCATAATAACCTTTAAGTGGCAACTATCTTGTCGCTGCAGATTCCACTTTAGGCGGCGACAAAATATTGCCGCTAAAGGTCTTTAGTGGCGACTTTTGTAGTCGCCGCTGAAAGTCAATTTTTTATAGTGACATTATAGTCATGTCATTATTTAAATCTGTTTAAATTATTTTATTTGATATTTTATTAAATTCTATAAATTGGACGTTATTCACTAAGGGATTCTACTTGTACCTTCGCCTCATTCTGATCATTAATGGCATGTTTCGTAGCATAGAAATGGAAGTAGAATCAAATATTTTTGTTATTTGATATAATGGAAACCACTTCCACTTTGACTTCTACTTCTAATATTTTGGGCTATTTCAGTTCTATAAAAAAGTTAAAGAAATGAGATAGGAGAAGTGGAAGTGAAATATTTTGGACTATTTTACCCCAAATTATAAAATTTTTGGATAACTTTAACCCTTCCCAAGTTATAAAAAAATATTTTAGACAATTTTACCCCAAGCATAAACTATATACTTATTTCTAACTAACCAAAAAAACTTTTAAAACTCATTTCTAGCCTAATTTTATTTCTATTTCCATAAAAAATGCTTCCATCTTACCAAACGTATCATAAGGATTCTACTGTTCACTTGAACTGAAGTATTGTTTCGAAAGATGCCCCCATTTGTAAAACCTTAAAGTCTTGTTCATATGTCTATGAATCTTGTTTTAGGTGCTCCACCTATACTCTAGGCAAGATCCTCACCTTATTAATGTTTTGGTTATCATTGATATGGAGCGGAGCTCCTTTTTAACTAAATTGTGTTGATTTTATTATTGTAGAGTTTATGGGAAGTCCCATTTGTAATGGAGACTCTGCTGAAATTTCAGAGAAAGTTTATACCTTTTGTTATATGAAATATATTCATAGATTAGATATTATATATTGTAAACATGTTATATATACATAACAATAGGGAATAATAATGAGTTCTATTTATTTAAGGCTTATAGGATATATGTTCTCTCATATTCCAAGCCAATCACTAAGTTTTAAGGCGTGACAATAACCTATCATCAATTATTTGCAAATTAGAAAATATTTGTAAATAGTTAATAATATGTTATATACAACTAAATAAAAGCTGCATCTTCAGAAAATGAGTTACACCCGTTTAAAGACCTATATTCTTACTTCTTAGATATCATTGAATAATAAATTTTATAATAGGAGATTTTTCAATTATTTTTTACAATTACTTTTATATACATTGTAATGAATGGATGACGACTTTGGATTTTAGTATTTCATTAGAACTCTTAAAGAATAATGCAGCCTTTGACCTAAACTGTTTTAAAAAACCCTTTTCTACATACGAGAGAGACATTGTTTAATTTCCATCTCATAAAACTTAAAATGATATTCACGAAACATATCCATTTATATATCTATATATCCCTTTATATATATATATATAGCTCAATCATTAATTTGCTGTGCCTTTGATGCTACGCTTTGTGATGAACAAATTAATGCATAATACACTATAATTGATCGTGCTTAAATTATAATATATTTTTAATTCATATAAATATAAATATAAAACCTATTTTTATGATAGTTATTGGCTAATTTACTAGTTAGTTTTAAATTATGTTTTATTAATTTTGGTATTTTCACGGTTCCTAATATGATCTTGGTCTAATTCATTAATCCCCCTATTAAAACGCAGCTTTAATATAGGAAAAGTTACTGAAAAATTATCTATTGTTTAAAGACTTAAGTGTAATTTATTTTTAGTAAATACAACTTTTATTTAGCTGTATGTAACCTAAATGAAGATATATTGCACATATTTAAAGAAAAATTGTATGTAGCTGCTCCATGATCTTTGTCCTTAGGTACTTTTGGATAATAAATTTTATAATGATAGATTTTTCAGCAATTTTCCCTCTAATTTATCCAATTTCTAAATAATAATAGATATTATTTATATTATATGATAATGCAAGCTATACTCCATTATTGAGTCGTTCGGATAAGGAGATAAGTCCCTCTGGCACTTTACATGGACGAGGTTACTTACCATTACATCAACAACTGATATACTCTCTGTTTTTTTTTTTAGCAAAATACAGATCATACTATCCTCAAGATATTATTAGTTTCGTAGACGAGTGAAATTTTTCTTAATTAATTATATTATCTTTTCAGGATAGAATTTCTCTCTCGTTATTATACTTTGTAGATAAGATATTTTAATTCTTTATCTCTGAGGATTCTTTTCTCAATTCACTCTGGCACTTGAATATTTTAGATTGGCTTCTATTTACTAAAATCATTAATCAACTTTACTTTTAAAATTTTATAATACTCAATTCAATTAAAAATAGACTTAAGTTGATCTGATCCAAAACTTTCAATTCATTTATTTACAAGCCACAATTAATAATCTTAATTAGCAATCACATTTTAATCTTGAAAAGATTTTAAATCATAGTAATTAATCAGTAACCATATCAATTCACTCTATCCTATGAATATTTTAGGTTGGCTTCTATTTACTAAAATTGCTATCCATAATAATTATCACATTGCACAATATATCATCGACAATGGAGAGCACTATAGATCCGGGTTCTTAGATTAAATGGTTTATATTAAATATTTTATAAAAATATTAAAATATTTTAAGGTAAAATTTATTATTAAATATTAAGGTAAAATATTAAAAATATTATAAATGGTTCATATTATTTATTTCTTAATGTCAAGTTTATATTATATATTTTTAAAAAAAGTCCAGATCTTATATAAATAATCTATTAAAACTCTAAAATTCAATAATAAATCCTTAAACATTTCATTTTTTTACAATCTATTATTTAATTTCATTAATAACAAAGTATAATGATCATCGTAATTTCTTTTATGCATCGACAACGTTTGAATCATTGACTTCTACTCATGCCCTATCCGCCCTTATCACCTGAGCTAGCTTTAGGTGGTATATAATTTAGTTCGTTGTTAAATTTAAAGCATATTCAAGATGGAAGAATCTTTTTCAATCTAAAGTTAATATTTTAAACATTCTAATACTATTTTGTAGATAATCAATGTTTTATATTTAAGAAAATGTTTGACAACATGGAGCTGCTTAAACATGCTTAAAGCAAAAGAATACAGACAATTTCTTTGAGGTTCTGTTGTATTGGAACGAGCAATGTTCAGACAAATTAAGATATGGTCCAACCCAACTGTACATGTTACAGACACACACACACACACACACACATTTAACAAGAATGGATGATAGAGACTCAAAATAAGCCAAAATTGCGGTGCCTCATGTTTTAAAGCAAAATGATACCCACATGATAAAGATAACGGTCGTTGTTATATATTTCAAATCAAGGTGGTGTTGGTTCAGAAGGGTTTAACAAAAGTATGAGTCTTGAATTGTTATTTGACGTAAACCTCCAATGCATGCAAATCTTAATAGTTCTCAAACATAGAAATCCACTAAAAAAACGAATGAAAAATAAAAAAAAACATTGCAAATTGATTTTGCAAAATTTTTTGTGCTGGAAAATTCTGCAACACACTTTTTCATTGATTTATAGCTGATTTTGCGACAAATATTTTACAAATATTTCATTCATAACAAAGTATAATGAGCTCGTAATTTTTTTTATGCATCAACAACGTTTGAATCATTGACTTCTACTCATGCCCTATCCACCCTTATCCCCTGAGCTAGCTTTAGGAGGTATATAATTTAGTTCGTTGTTAAATTTAAAGCATATTCAAGATCGAAGAATCTTGTTCAATCTAAAGTTAATATTTTAAACATTCTAATACTATTTTGTAGATAATCAATGTTTAATATTCTTCCTTTTAGTAAGAAAATGATTGACAACATGGAGCTTCTTAAACATGCTTAAAGCAAAAGAATACAGACAAGTTTTCGAGGTTCTGTTGTATTGGAACGAGCAATGTTCAGACAAATTAAGATATGGGTCAAACCCAACTGTACACGTTACACACACACACAGATATATATATGTGTGTGTGTGTGTGTGTGTGCTTAATAAGATTGGGTGGTAAAGACTCAAAATAAGCAAAAATTGCAGTGCCTCATGTTTTAAAGCAAAATGATACCCATATGATAAAGATAACGGTCGTTGTTATATATTTCAAATCAAAGTGTGGTTGGTTCAGAAGGGTTTAACAAAAGTATGAGTCGTGGATTGTTATTTGACGCAAACCTCCAATGCATGCAAATCTTAATAGTTCTCAAACATAGGAATGCACTAAAATGAAAATTAGAAGAAAAAAACATTGCAAATTGATTTTCAAATTTTTTTCGTGTGGGAAAATTCTGCAACACACTTTTTCATGGATTTATAGCTGATTTTGCGACAATTTTTTTTAATGTGTTAAAGTACATACAGCACCTTAAAATATTTTTCAAGTAGGATCCAATATCCTAAATTAATAATTTGATATTCATCTAGTACTTTAATGTATTTTTCCAGTAATACTTAATAACCTAAAATATTTTTTCAATAATTTTTTGATAGCCGAGGCCTGAACAAGAAAAGGCAACCAGAGAATATAAATTCTTGATTTAAGTATAAGCATGTAATTATATTTGGACATATTAATTATTGCAGCTCACTATTACTTGTTCCTATCATACTTTTATGGAGCTTTTATCATATTTAAGCTCAGTTGATTGAAATGTGAGTAATAAATAATTAAGCTTACTTGATACATTTTAACTTCAATGAAAGAAGAAGATTTTTCTTGAATGAAAGGGGAAAAACATATTTAAGCTTCCTAAGCAAAGTGAACCGATATCTAGCATAACCCTGAAAACTTAAATCATTCTGTGATCACTTTTACCATAAATCTTGATACAGTATTTGAATTTCTTTGTAATTTAATTTCTAAACATATGTTATCCCATCTCTTCAAAATTTACACATTCCTGCACGAAAACAATTTTCTTATTGGCAAAATAAATGAAATGGCCTTCTCTCACATAATTTCTCACATTTAAGAAAGATTGTGAAATGATCTTTCTGTGGGAAAATGAAGTTTCTCTCATAATGTGCTATAAGAAATTATTCTCAAGGTTATTGTTACGCCTTGAAATTTGAGCCGTAACCGGTACAGAATATGAATAAATTCATATTCCTTAAACCTTAAACCTTAAATAGAACATTTAAAATGATAATCAGAAGATATATTCTATTTTTATCAAAATGCAAGTCATCTGTAGGAATTTTGGAAGGATTGTCTTCGTATAACTGACCTGCCAAAAATTCTACAATAGACTGTAAATGTTTCAAATCGCTAGCAAATGTTTTCAAAATAACCTAAATCTTATATATAGACTAGGTGGAGCATCTAAACTTCAAACAAAATAATACAGGTATTTCATAAATTATAATTATATCAAAAGTAGATATGCCAAACAATAATACTTCGGATCGAATGTGAGGCTCTTCACTGCTCAGCTGGAGGAATAGGGTCAACAGCACTATCTGAAGCCAAAATAATCTACTCGTAAATAACGTACCAAAAATATAATTTAAAGTGCGAAAAAAATAATTTCAACATGTTTAAATGCAAATAATAACACTTCGTAATTAAATGTAATATTCCAATAAAATATTTTATTTCAGGAAATCCATTTAAAACAATTATTTTAAAACAATCATTTTTTTGTAAGACTTCAATATAATGAAAACAGGCATAGACACATAGTCCATGAGGGTAACTAACCAATCCAGCACATCTCGAGGCCACAAAAATAAGCGCAAGTACGAAATCCACGAATAATAGGCACAGGTACAAGACCTACAAGGAACAGGCGCAAGAATAAATTCCAAGAATAACCCGGGTGAATACGAGACCCACGAATATCTATCGATCTCAGGTTTAACCATGGTGCACAAAGGACAACAGTACTGCTGCTAGTAACCAGCATTCTATAATCATTCATTTCTAAAAACCTTTCTAGCATGCGTGGGGTCCATTTGGCATTTAATGATCATAACACTTCCCAATGTAACAATTTTTGCTAAAAATACTTCATAATTATGAAACCCTAGTATGAATATTAAAATAAAATATCAAGATATTTATTTAATGCATATGGAACAATTATTCAAATTATGAAATTCACATAAGAATGTTTCATCGAGAAAATTGACTCGATGTAACATTTATAACAATCTTTTTTCAAAACCCTCTTCATTCATTTTCTCACATAAACTTGGTCACTTAATAACACAATTGAAAGAAAAACCATTGC
Organism: Leucaena leucocephala; assembly: GCA_037074615.1. NCBI lineage: Eukaryota > Viridiplantae > Streptophyta > Magnoliopsida > Fabales > Fabaceae > Leucaena > Leucaena leucocephala. The sequence continues at coordinate 15,240,959 of CM073515.1, read as the reverse complement.
TAACAATTAAAACCATGAATTCATATAACTTGTTTTTCATAAATCATATTTAAAAATTAACACTTTAAATGAAATATATCAAATAACAAGTTATTATTAAAAAATATCATTTTTAGGGGACGTTATTCACTCACATGCTCTATTCCGATATAGCTTATTCCTAGTCTATTCTTCATAATAATATTCTCTCCTTTATTTCCCTAAATTTCCCAAAAATAAATATTCCATAAGCTAACATATAGAAATTATAAACAAATTCAACCTTTACAAACAGTTATAATCATTCCCTAAAGACCTTATCTTTAATTCTTTTTCCAAACTATTCCCTTCCATAATCCCTTAAGAAATGAAATTCATCTCTTTTGTACCAAGTACCATTTATTTATCACAACCACAATAATTCCCATAAATACTTATTAACATTTAATATTGCAATACTTTTTCATTATCATCTTCCCTATTTCAACTTTGAAATTTTAAGCTTCAGTCCAATATCTCACATCATGCAAGCATATAATCATCATTTTCCCTATACCCTTCAATTCCAACAATTACTTTCATCAGCTTTTGGTTCCTCTACAACTTGAACCAAACCTACTGCACCATTTAGAAAAACAAACTCTCCCCTTAACCAAGACCACCTACTAACAACAACAAACTTCCATATCTATATGTTGTCCATCTACTCCCTCACAATAGTGACATGTATAACCAGCAAACAAAGGGACATAGAATTTAATCACTCACTTAACCTTACACAGCTTATCGTAATTTCTAACATCATTCACTTACCTAGCTTCAAGCTCATAAGGAATCCATAACACAACTCACTTTACACCCTTCTATCCAACATCAACTCGACAACAGAGGAGAAAAAGGGAAGTCAGTTTCTACTTGTAGTTATGAATAATGAATGAATAGGGAAATGTGTTGGCTTACCATACCACACAAGATGGTTTTCTATAGTAGTATGGAAGAGAAACGATGGAAGCTGTCACCACAGAAATGAGGAAGCATTAACATATACCACCACAGCAAGCCTATGCATACACATGTACATCATTCCTACTCAACCCAAAAGCCTAACATCGACGACACACTTCTATTTCCTCTCTTTCTATTTTCCTTGCTGCAGGACCATATGTATATGTATATATATCAAATAGAGTCCAATGCCCTTTTTCTTCTTCATGGTAGCTACAATACACAAAAATCACTCACGCACACACACCTCCAGGTGAAGACGGTTTCTTATCACTGCATAACTCACAGCCATGGACAAACCATGGAAAAAGGAAAGATCCATCACTTACCACCATACATATTGAATTGCATAATGGAAAGAGGTTAGAGTTTAAGCTTCTATAGTTCAATGGAGATACTTGACAGTATCTGTAGCACCAACAATTCAAGTCGACAGCGCTACTAATGACAGCTCATGATCACATCAACAGCGTGCCTGTCAACGGCGTTAGAGGTAGCAGCTCTGATGGAAATGGTAGACAGAATAAGGAGGCACTATAGACACTCCTATCTTCCTCCCATGGTCAATATCTTAACAGTGGAGAAGAGCACCAGGACAGCAATAGTCACCGGTGACATTAGCACAAATGACAGGAAAAGAGGAAGATACAGTAGTCACAACTATGAGTCGTGAAGCTTTTCTATGGTTTCTGCTATCTCTCTCATGTTCAAAAATAAACATCTCAAAAGCACTATAATCAATCTAGATTATGTCATACTCAAATATAAACCTATATGAGATGTAGCGGAAGACTTAAAGTTACCTCTTGCCATCAACTTGATTGATCTGAGGAGAACTGGAATCAAATGAGATACTATCAAAAGAAAAAATACTGTCAAATAAAGAACAGGTTCTTCCAGCTGGTGATTAGGCACAGCAATGGCAACTTGTTTTTAGCCATCACCAGTGGAGAACCTTCAGAAGTAGAGCTGAGAATAGGGTTTCGCTCTGGACTTAGAAAAGAGATCTCACAAAGTGAATTGTTAATTTCTACTATCAGAAAATTAACCTTAAATAAACTGAGTCAATAACCCTCTTTGGACTGGGCCCAATGACCACGGGCCATACTTAGAAATATTTATTAATTATCCTAATTAATATCTAAATAAGTTATATAATAAATAAATATATTACATTCTCCCACTTGGCCCGTGTACTCAATGTCATTGCCCTGTCTAGGTAAACTGATATCGTGCTACAAGAATCAAGGCAATAAGTCCCCTTTTATCGGGTAATTACCTTCCATGTATTACAGGTAACACCATCACTTAATGGGCATCACAATATACATGAACTCAATGTTCATAGGTTCCTGTCTCAATGTTTATCAATTTCAATAAGAAAAATGTATACAATCATAAATTGAAATGATAAACCACAAAATATAATTTCATTGCTCATACCTTCACTAATCAAAAGTAGGACGAAGTCCCATATGAGGTACATGTGTGATAAAGATGTTTGACTTTAATCCTTTTGTCAAAGGATCAGCTAACATGTACAATGCACTGATACGTTCAACAGAAACTTGGTCATCCTGAACCCTCTCTATCAAGCAAAGGAATTTAAATTTATCAAACTTGCTGTGACTTTTATTCCTTTTATTGTTCACTATGGCCATTGCAGCTGCGTTATCACAATATATTCTGATTGGCTTAGAGACTGAATCCATAATCTTAAGCCCAACAATAAAATTCCTTATCCAAATAGCTTGTGAACTTGCTTCAAAACACGTAATATACTCAACATCGCCGGTAGAATGAGCTGTTTGAGTTTGTTTAGCGCTTCTCCATGATATAGCTCCTTCTGCCAATAGGAAGATGTAGCCAGATGTAGACTTATTCGAGTCTATGTATCCTTCAAGATCTGAATCTGAGTATCCAATCACATCCAAACTGTCTGTTCTCCTGTATATAAGCATGTAGTGTTTAGTGCCTTGTAGGTACCTAAACACTTACTTTGCAGCTGTTTAATGTGCTTCCCCAGGATTACTTTGGTATCATCCCAACATACCCACAGTAAAAGCAATGTCAGGTCTTGTACAAACCTGTGCATACATTAAGCTTCCTACTGCTGAGGCATATGGGACCCTTTCCATCTGTTTCCTATCAAGCTCAGTTTCAAGACATTGACTTAAACTAAACTTGTCTCCTTTTTCAATAGGAGCCACATTAGATGAACAGTTATGCATCCTGAATCGTTCAAGAATTTTGACAACGTAAGCTTCTTGAGATAAACCTACAAGACATTGGGTTCTATCTCTATAGATCTTTATGCCAATGACATAAGAAGCCTCACCCATGTCTTTCATGTTAAAACTCTTGAACAGAAATTGTTTCACCTCACGTAATAGTCCTAAATCATTAGTAGCAAGTAGTATGCCATCCACGTACAAAATAAAGAATATGATTTTACTCCCACTAGCCTTGTAGTATATACAATCATCCATGATGTTCTCAATGAAACCAAATGACGTGATCACTTCATGGAACTTCAAGTACCACTGTCGTGAAGCCTGTTTTAAACCATATATTGATTTCTTCAGCTTGCATACCAATTGATCTTTACCTTCTGTAACAAATCCCTCAAGTTGTTTCATGTAGACTTCTTCCTCCAGTTCACCATTGAGGAAAATAGTCTTAACATCCATCTGGTGTAACTCCAGATCAAAATAGGCAACCAATACCATGATGATATGGAATGAATCTTTCTTAGATACAGGTGAAAAGGTTTCACTGTAATCGATTTCTTCCATTTGAGTGAATCCCTTTGCAACCAACCTAGCCTTATATCTATCGATGTTACCTTGTGAGTCTCTCTTAGTTTTATAAACCCATTTACATCCAATGGCTTTAGACCTACTAGGAAACTCTACAAGTTCCCAAACATGGTTATTTGCCATGGAATCCATTTCATCAATCATAACATCATGCCACAACTTGGAGTTCACACTCCTCACAGCCTGAGTAAACAACAAAGGATTATTCTCAACACTTATATCACAGTCAACCTCAACAGAAGGAACTATATAGTCATAAGGTAATATCGGTCTTCTGTCTTTAGTTGACCTCCTCAATTCAACCTCTTGGGTTGAACCAAGTTGCTGAATAATGACATCCTCTATCACAACTTGTGGTGGTTCTACTTGTGTGATAGGTTGACCATCAAATATGTATCCATCTTGTTCAACACCATCAACTTGAGCCATAGGGTCTACATCACATTTAATGTCAATCCCAATAGTGGGATGAACATTGACTATTGACATCCCCACATGAATGATGTCAGTGGTTCGCTCCATGTGATCATCCAATGGATAATTATTCCTACTAATCACATCATTCTCAAGAAACTTGGCATTCCTATACTCTATAAACCTTGTATAAGGTGAAGGACAATAAAACTTATAACCCTTAAACCTCTCCGCATAGCCTACAAAGTAAGCTCTAATGGTCTTATGATCCAACTTCTTCTCCTGTGGATTATACACTCTTACTTCCTCAGGATAACCCCATACCTTAAAATGATTTAAACTGGGTTTTCATCCTTTCTAGATTTAAAAGGGATTCTTGGACACTGCCTTTGTTGGAACCCTGTTCAATATGTATGTGGTTGTGTTGAGTGCTTCCTTCCACAGAGAAGGCGACAATTTGGAGCTACTCATCATGCTCCTAACTATGTCCAGCAAGGTCCTATTTCTTCTCTTAGTTACACTATTCATGTCAAGTGATCCAGGCATAGTGTATTGAGCCACTATACCTTGCTCTCGAAGAAATTCAGCAAATAGACCTGCTGCTTGTCCTTCACTAGTATATTTGCCATAATACTCACTACCACGTTCTGATCTCATGATCTTGATTGGTTTTCCAATCTATTTTTCTACTTCTACTTTATATTCCTTGAAAGTATTTAATGCCTCACTTTTATTATAAAGCATGTAGACATACATGTATCGTGAGTGATCATCAATAAAGGTGATAAAGTACTTTTGACCATACGTAGTCAAATCAAGGCAACAAATATCTGTGTGTACAATTTCTAGCAACTCATAACTTCTTTTAGCCCCCTTATGTGACTTATTAGTCTGCTTTTCCCTTATGCAGTCCACACAAGAATCAAACTCTGAATGATTTAAAGATGGAAGAATTCCTTCTTTATTTAACCTTTTGATTCTATCAACGGAGATATGACCCAATCTCCTATGCCATAGGTTATAAAAATTCTCATCGATGACACTTCTCTTAGTACCATGCGAAACAGAAAGAGATTGAGGCGAATCATAAACAATCTTAAATAGGCCATCAATCATAACCAAATTCGTAATCAAAATTGAATTCTTTGTCAAAGTCATATGTTTCTTAGAAAGAACTAGATGATAATCAAATGGAATGAGCTTTGACATAGAAATCAAATTCCTCTTATAAGAGGGAACATACAAAACATCATAAAGTTCCAAAATATTTTGATTTGAAAGATGAATGCGAAAGGTTCCAACGGCTTTCACAGGATCTCCTCTCCCACTGCCTAAAAAAATAGTTTCCTCATTAGGATGTAGAGACCTACTTGACAGAAAGCCCTGCATGGTAGTCGAAATGTGGATCATCGAACCAGTGTCAATCCACCAAGTGTCATCATTAACGCTAAAAAAGTTAGACTTAAAAGTAACACATGATGAAAGCATACCTCTCATCTCCATAATATGTTGACCCACACTGCCAATACATGTAAGCCTTATAGCACATAGTTCAGACATGATGGCACCACCCATATGCTCATCTGTTAGCTTGAATTGCTTATCTAAGGCTTCCAGGTATCCCTTAGTTGTGTCACACTTAGAAACTACTGCCCTAATGCTCCTAGAAATCCTTTGTTTTATAAGCAGAAGAGATGAGCGGTTACTCCACTCCCATATATTATACCTTTCCTTTGCCTCTCTATTATCGAAGGAATCATCAGGTCTCAGAGGTTTATCAAACCTCAAGGCATAATCCAAGTCTAAGAAATCAAGCTACAGAAAAACATTGTCTCTCCAGTCAGCATAGTTAATGCTGCCATCTAAGATTATTTTGTTGCTAACATCATCCATAATCCTGGGAGCAGCAATTAGATCTGCAAAATGAGAACTGACAAATGCATAAATAAGCTCACAGAAAGAATTTGAAGCAATCACAAGTCAATGTGCCATGTATGCATGCTTAGCTCAAATGTAGCATGCAAGCAGTATAAATACATATCACAAATGTCTACCTGTGGGCAAAGGCATTAGCATAACCAAGTATTTATTTCAAATGGTGGAATTAGAACGCATTCGTAATTTCCCAATACCTATGGGTTAATTAGAAAATAACAAGGCCATCCTATCCCACCCTAATTAAATGTACAATTATGAGATATCTACCTATGGGCAAAGATAAATCACAACTATATATTTAATTACAAATGATATTTTAAATCCATATGTGATTAATGAACGCATGCAACAAATACAATAAACAAGGATGCTATGGCTACTCCTCAAAGAATTGCATGTTAACCACAAATATCATTCATGTGCATTAAAAATCTAAATATGCACAACTTAATGGAGAAAGTAATTCTCCCCTAATTAAATGTACAATCATGAGATATGTCCCTGTGGGTAAAGATAAATCATAACTATACATTTAATTAATATTGATATTTTAAATCTATATATGATTAATTAATGCACGTAACAAAATAAATGAGGATGCTATGCCTACTCCTCACAAAAATGCATGCTAATCACAAATATCAATAACGTGCATATAAATCTAAATATGCACAACATAATGGAGCATTTAATAAATTAATTTAATCAGCAAAAAATTGACTAAATAATTTAATTTAAATTCTCCCACTATTTCATGCACCAAAAAATGTCTAACAAATTAATTTTAACTCAAAAAGCTTTTAAAAAAATTAAACAGTTAATTTAATTGTTAAGGGAGAAATTAAAAATAAAATAGGCAATTAAATAACATAAAAATTAAAATTTGTAAATTCCTTTTTCTAAAATTAAAATAATAGAGAAATTAATTTTAAACATTTACCGTGCATGTAATAGTAATTAAAATGTTATGGAAAATCAAATTAAATGGCCAAAATTAATTTTCTAGAAATAAAACCAAGTGGCACATACACAAAAGTCTAAAAATAGGGCCCAAAATAATTTCCAGAATCAAAAACCCAAAAATTAGGCCCAAAAACGTTTTCTGAAGAAAAATTAACTTCAGGTCCAAAACTGACGGCCCAAATCAGAAACTGCATTCCAGTAGCCATTCCAGAAGAAAAAAAAATTAAACAGGTGGCCCAAATCATGAGACCCAAAAAGCAGTAAAAAAATATTACTTCTGGCTGCCCAAAAAAAAACAGTGCGGCCCAATAACATTTTCCAAAAACAAAACAAAAAAAATGTTAAGAGGCCCAGCTGCACGGAAGCCCTACAGAATATAAAAAAATTATATATATTCTGCCCAAAAGCGTTAGCCGTACACATTAGTGAAACGGTTCATTTCGCTGAAGGCTGAAATGCACCGTTTCATTCCTTCTTCCTCTCCTGGGTCGGGTTAACCTAACCTGACTCAGGACCCGACGCAAAGGAAACCTAAAGCAGTGGCCGCAACGCACAGTGGACCCTCGACGTCGGTGACTCTGCAGGGGTATTTTCCAGTGATCCAAGGCTCTATTTCAGACAGTTTTTGTGGCAGCATGAAAGGAAAATAACGATGAATACTCCTGTCACCTTAAATCTCTCGATAAGAAGCCAAAACACGAGGGTGATCCAGTTGAATCTGAACTCGTGGGTCACGCGTCACCCTTTCTCAGTTTCTCTCTAGCTGTCAATGCAAGATTTTTAGCCTCTCGCCATCGCAGAAGGAAACTCTCGCCCTCTCTAGTGGTCGACGACAGTCTCAAAAGGAAACTCTCGCCGTTGACTCACACTCACCATGCACAAAAGGGCTCTCTCCGTCAGTCATTGAACAAAATAGGGTTAAAGGATAAAAATAAAATGAAATAAATTCTTGTATCCCATATTTATCTCATATTGCTATTTATGAGAATAAAGGATCAATAAGTAAGGTAAGAGTGATCTTAAACTTGGCTTTGATACCACATGTTAGAAAATAAACATCTAAAAAGCACTATAATCAATCCAGATTATGTTATACTCAAATATAAACCTATATGAGATGCAACGGAAGACTTAAAGTTACCTCTTGCCATCAACTTGATTGATTTGAGGAGAACTGGAATCAAATGAGATACCTGTCAAAAGAAATAACACTGTCAAATAAAGAACATGTTCTTCCAGCTGGTGATTAGGCACAGCGATGGCAACTTGTTTTTAGCCGTCACCAGTGGGGAACATTCAGAAGTATAGCTGAGAATAGAGTTTCACTCTGGACTTAGAAAAGAGATCTCACAAAGTGAATTGTTAATTTTCACCATCAGAAAATTAACCTTAAATAAACTGAGTCAATAACCCTCCTTGGACTGGGCTCAATGACCACGAGCTACACTCAGAAATATTTATTAATTATCCTAATTAATATCTAAATAAGTTATATAATAAATAAATATCTCACATCTCACAGTGCTAAAAGGAATTGGAAAAGAGAAGTGGTTGAAATAATAATTAGGCAGAAGGGCAATATGGTCATTTCACAAGTGAATTAAAAAGATAAATTTCTCATTATGGCTAGAGTTGGGATTCGAACAGGGGACCTCCTACTCACCTATTCTATCCTCAACCACTCAACTAGTCATTCCCCTTTGTGATATCCCTGCTAGACAAATATATATATCCTTTAATAATTTAATATCATAACTGAGTGTTTTCTAGGGTCATTATAGTTATTCTCAATGAAAATTTTGTGTGAAAACCTAGTTACATAACTTCTACTGTGAAAAAGGTTCTAGATGATTATAATTGTCTGTAAGAAAGTTTATGTCATCATGGAATAATAAATTTGTGCGTAAGACTTCACCAATATGAAATATCAAAGAAGATGGAACTATGTTTCTATATATTTTTCTTGCTTTGCCCCTCTAGTTAATGCCTTTAGAGTCATTTCATACTCATATATTAGTAACTAAAAGCCTTTTTTAATGTAAGGTAAGGATGATTATGATCAAGAAACTTATTGTGACCAAGGTAGACAATCTTCCTTTTGTATTTAAGTTGGTTGTAATGTATGTCTTCTTCACATATACGACATGCTTTACGCCCTTAATACTGTATCTTAAACAATTTTCACTATAAAAAAATAAAGTTTTGATGATGACTTTTTAGCAGCGACTTTAGTTGTCGTGGATGAAAGTCTTGAGTTTCTGCTATGACTTTGTTTTGCTGCTAAAAGAAAGACTTTATGTAGCGACACATATTGTCATCGCAGAAGGTCATAGTATCTACAACGATATTTTAGATAGTCACCGCTAAAAGTCTTAATACAATTTTTCTCAATTTGGAGGGGTTTTAAGCAACTATCTAATATATAGAATTAAATTATTGAATAATGTCATTTTTAAATAATAAATAAAGGAATTTCACATGTTATTGTAATAAGAAGAGATTATACAGATAAAAATGTGATGTATGTGAAAGAAGGAGATGAAGCAGGGGTATGTGTATGAGAGAGATATTATAAATATGTGTCAATGAGCATGAGAGTATGTGTGAATTAGAGACAATGTGGGGGAAGAGATAAAGAGGGAGATGTGTGTGTTAGAAAGAGACAGATAAAGAGAAAGAAGAGACGTAAACTACATACATACATACATACATACATACATACATACATACATACATACATACATACATACATACATACATACATACATACATACATACATACATACATACATACATACATACATACATACATACATACATACATACATACATACATACATACATACATACATACATACATACATACATACATACATACATACATACATACATACATATATTATTAGTTACTGTTACATATGCTCTCTATTATTACATTTCATGTAACATCCCAACTTTTATAAAAAGGATTTATAAGGTATTATTGAGTTTAAGAGTATTTTTCTATAATTAAACAAGTCTCAAAAGTAAAATTTTAGAGAAAGGATAATCATTAAAAATATTTTAGGATTAAGAAAAATTAAGAAAAAAGAGGCCCAAATGATTTAATAGCTATTTTTCAGGAATTAAATGCCTATTTTCTTAGAAAATTCAAGAAAAATAATTAGAGGTTATCATTTGACCCAAAAATTTTATAACAAATCCCTAATGAGTTGAAGAATCTATTGGAGAAAAAATATTATTATTTTATTAAGAGGATTATTTCCTAAAAAATATTTGGTAAAAGTAAGACTTTCACGACAACTTTGTTTTGTCGCCACTAATACATTTTAACATTTCATTAGGGATCTCCTTCTCTTCCTTATTCCTTAGTGTTGACAGCTTCAGTGAACAATCAAAACATCGAGAGTGGGAGACAGAGGGAGAGTATGAGGGAAAGACCAGAGGATTGTGATGTGGAAGAGTGATCGGAGGACGGAGATCGAGCTTGTGATGTCGTCAGCTATCTGAGGTAAGTTCTCCAACTTTGTCTTCAATCTGTCTCCTCTATTTTCTTTTGATTATGGGGTGGGTCACTGATTAAAGTTAAGATTTTGAGTAGCTTTTTGTTGATTCAATGAAAATGAGTAAGTATTTGAGTTTTTTGACTTTAAACTGAACCAAAATCATTTGACATTGGGGTTGAAGGTAGACTTGTTGTGGCTATGCGTTTTGAAGTGTTCTAACTGTCTAAATTTGGGATTTTGAGATTAACTTACTGATTAAGTAATTAATGAAGCTTAAAAATGTGGAATCAAGCTTTAATCTCAAAATATTGTTGCTGTATGATCTTCTATATTTCTGAATAAGGTTACCGAACAGGGGAGCTTGTATGTGTGTGTTTGTAACCTTGATTTCCTGTAAATAGAGGCAAAAATGAAATTGATTAGAAATTTCCTGTAAACAATTCGACTTGGGTCCTCTGTTGGGCATGTGGTTTTGGTTGAAGATCCTGGTAAACTGGTTAGAAATTTCCTCTGAGCCAGAGTGCATATTAATATCAAAGAGCCATTAATGACATGTTGCCATATGGAGTTTAGATATAACTATAGATGTCCTTCATTCTTCTAAAGATATTATCCATACCACTCTATAATTGGGTACAACATATGTCTCGTGTTATATCACTTTTGTGTACTGGCCCCCTAAAAATACTGAGAAGGTGTGGGAAAAGCTGGTAGGAATATCTATAGTGTTCGGGGAATGGATGTGTGGGAGATTTTAATGATCTCATTGTTCAGAATAAAAAAGGGGAGGTAAACCCAGAGATATATATATTGCTTGTGTGCTTAGCTTAGTTTAATGGAGGATTTGAGGTCTTGTGTAGGCTCTAGAGTTAAGGTTGAGAAGCAAACTAGGTTTCCCATTTGGGAAATGAAGAAAAAAAGAAGACATTCTTGTTCTTTTGGATCTGAAAATGCAATTTCATTCGATGAGCTCAAGTTTATGTGCAGGTTTATTTTCCCTAATGATTTTTGTTTCCTTTACTTCGTTGATAAACACATGTCTGTGAGCTATGAGATCATTTAATGTGGTGAAGATCATGGCACTTAGATTAAAAGACTCCCACTCATATATATATATATATATATATATATATATGCATCAAACATATATACACCTTCCTCCCATAACATTTTCAAGTCCTCAATCAAAGGTGTCAAGTAGATATGGATATTGTTTCCCATCTTAGACAATGTGATATACTTGCATTTCATATACAACCAAGGAATTAAGTTATAAATTACTAAGACAATTAGTCATACACTATGTGTGCTATTGAGGTTACCATAAAAGTTGAATATTCCATCTATACAAAGTTCAAGCTGAAGGTTTGTTTGTTGGCTCACTACCAAATTCAAAAAACCTTCGATTTATTGTCTTCCATTAAGGATAATTAGCAAGGTGTCAGAATTTTATATAACTTATTTTCTCATCATAATATCATCTCAAGTTCCTTGATTCTGCAGCATTAACAAACAAACTCTTAAATTGTGATATTATTAGAAAATATCACAACACAATCGAAAAAAGCCCTTCAATTGTGGAAATTTTAAAATGGTGTGGTGAAACTGACAGAAATCGGAGCGGAAGTGCCCAAAATGTGAGGACTTGTGCAATAACGGCCTTCATAGAAGCAATGGTGAGGGAAACTAATGATGATGCGACTCTGTTTTAGGGGTAATATGGAATATGAAAATACAAAGGTTTACTACATCAATCAACTATAAAACGATGTAATATGCCTTAACTACATCATTGTATTTGTAGAATAAGAAATTTAGTTAAAATTGTATAAAATTTTAAAATTGTCCTCAATAAAATTTATTAATTAGAAAATCACTTATTTGGTTACTTAGAAGGTTCTTTAGTTGGTTAGAGAATGTCAAGACAAAGAACATTCACGAAAATTTAAAATTAATGTCTTAGACCAAAAAAACAACTCTTACGTACTAATAGAAACATGGTGGGAAAGGTCCTTATAACATGGACTAAAAGGATTATATTATCTTAAAAAAGATAAGAAAAATAATCTTTTAACTATTAACTTTAAAAATGTTGATTGAAAATATACATATAAATATAAAATTTAAATTATTTAAATTTCATCTAGACATATAATCTATTGCTGCAAAAAAGTTACAACTGTGCTAGTGTTTTATTATAGTAACTGAGAATCATGTTCAAGAAAAATAATGACCCACATAGTCACATTAACAATCAAAACCAAGTGCATCCTTAAATTCATTTTATAGAAGGTAGTTATACTTTATCTGGGGTTTAGGAAACTTCACCTTAAACGCAGCATATTTGAATGCAAATATTATTGTTTATTATGCATTTGCGCTCATACTTATGACCTATATACCAAAATTTTAGAGTAATTAATTACTGTCTTCAAAGTAATGATTATGACGTTCCCTTTTAATGCTCACTATATTTATATTCATATAATGCATACAATATCATGTATTTATTAAATATATATGAGTGGACCATTATAAGTCGCGTTCAATATAAAGTTAAATTCTAAACCGGCGGTCGGCAAGTAGGCTGATAACCTGATATGATATGAAAATAACATCCCCTCTGAAGAGTTAATTAATTTATCATATATTGACAAGTGCCTCTCACATTCACTTACACAATAATGATATGGAAACCGTCCTTTGATTTTGAACCAAGGAATTTGCTCTACACAAAGAGGGGACCAACGCAAGTAGGCAATGTTTTAACTTCCAAGTGACTAAGTCTGTAATTACAATAATATTTTAATTTAAACTGAGCGCATCTCATTTGATTATAACAAAGGAAAAAATTTATATCAATTTATTTACATTTATGTCATCAAGTTCTCCAATGTCACTCTACACGTATCTTATTTTTTTAATATATTTATTTAACTTAAACTCACATAAAAAAGTGTGATTAAAAAACTTGACATAATAGACATGAGAAGATGTAAGTATTATCCTATAATAAAATATTTCTCTCTGTCAATACGAGCAACACTTTACTTAATGAAAAAAGTTATCTGAAATTAAATTAATTTTCTTAGAAGAATATTAATCTCTAATTGCAACTAATGTTTAAAAAATCTATGGTATTATTGCCTTTGTTTTTTTTCTGTTAAGAATTCCCTTAGGTTTTCTCTTCAAAATGATTCCAATATCAATTATATAAAATAAGAGAATTAAACAATTATTTTCTTTTTTTCTCTAAATTAATGTTAAGAACAATTATTTTAAATATTTTTTTTAATTCCCAAATATGATTTTTAAGAACAATCATCTAAACAGATTTTTCTTTTCTTTTCAAAACTTGTTCTGAAAACAATTTTATAAAATTATTCTAAGAACGTTAAAATAAAAACCAGAAACAAACGAGGCCATTGTTTATTTATTTTCCATTTCTTTTGTAAGAGTGATGAGGTGATGGTGATCAAAATAATTATAGGAAATTTAATTTAGTTTCATTGCAATTCTACAGATAAATTAACAATGAATAGTGCAAATAAAGGTTCTCTTTACAATGATTAAAAAAGAATATCTAAAGCTGAAAACTCTTAATTGAAAGAATACGGAACATAAGTGAGAAAACTAGTGAGAGAAAGGGTACGCACATAGATTCCACAAGACAACAGGAAGCAAACTCAAGCAAACAATGGACCAACCAAAGAGGATGATGAGATTCGAGGACGAAATATGAAGAAAAGGAGAAGCTAGCCAACCTAGCCAAAAAGAGTTTACTAAAACTCAAATATCCTACAAGCAGGAGCTAATGGATAAAGAGGAAATGAACATTGAAGAAAAGGATTTCAAGGATCATATGAGAGCGTGTATGGTTGAAGCACTACAAAAAAACATTGACTTTCAAACACTTAGTGACAACTTTTTGTCGCTACCAAGTCATCACCTATAAGTATTGACAACGACTATTGAAAGTCACCGCTAAATATCAACAATCAGCGGCAACATTAGGTCATCACTGAAAGTTCAACAAAAAGTGTCAAACCGGAAGTCGCCACCAAAGGCACCACTAAAATTGGTATCAGCAAAGACATAAAAATTTGCCTCCTAAAGTGCAATCGGTGGCCACTTAATTTGTCGCCGCCTAATATGCAATTAGTGGCAACATAAATTGTCACCTCTTAAAGCAGAATCTATAGCGACAAAATTGTCGCAGCCTAATGTGGAATCAGCAGCGACAATTTTCGCCACTAAAAGTCAATAATTGCTTTTAAATTATTTTTCCTAATTTTTTAAATGAACCTATAATATAGTAATAAATATAAAAATAAAATAATAAATAACTAAATGAACCAAAATCTAATAACATTAATGAATAATTTACATCATCCTTTAAAATATTAGAATACATTAATTACTTAAACATATTTAAAACTAGAACAAAATTGTTTAATTGAAACAAAAACATTATATGGAAAGACTAATAATAGGAGTAGACGAAGTAGGCACATTTGGTGGCCCTGTCTGTATCAAGGCAAAAAATTGAGTTTGAATCCTTTGCTTCATTAGTCCTTAGTCAAATTGCACACTCTCTTCTTTTATCTTTCCATGCTCTAATGCACCCTTTGCTTCTATTTTTTTATCAAACTCTTCCTGCAACTGAGGACACATACTTTGCCCAACTAAATTATTGATATTTTTTAATTATGGTTTCCTAGCTACTTCATGATTAATGATTAATCAATGATTTTACCTCCCTTCAAATTATAAGCCTAGAATATAAGCAAGACATATTTCCCAAATGAATGCACTTTATAAACCTAAATACTACTACTCAAATGTCTCTTCATTGCATGTCTTAGACTTACCAAACACCTAGATATTAGAAGGAATCAAATGAAGGAAATGTAACTACAATTCTATATATGTTTATGACAAATTTCTCCTCCCTCTATCAAACAACTGCCAAGGAAAAAGCTGATACATAATACATAAGATTGAGAAAATCGCCAGTAAAGAATTTCAAATTAAAATGAACACAATAAAACTTGCTAAACTTTGTCATAAATGTTGCCGCACTAGTTACAACACTCAAAGAAATAGCTAGAGCTTCTTAAGAACATAAGCAATCAAGCATTTATTTATTTAGTCACCAACTATGTCAAACCTTTAAGGTGGACATTTTTCCTTTGCGAAGGAATGATAAAGCCAACCTTTGAGGCTTTGGAACCAACAAGAGTAAACAATCCACCAATTGGCTTACAACTTCTTTACTTGCTGTATATATCACCTGAAATCTTATATGCTTCACATTGTATAGTGGAATCTGTAAGAAAGAGGAATCCATATTGGAATCCTTCATAGGAGTTTATTATAGGTTCTTCCAAATTTTGGCATGTTATGAAAGCATCAATTGGACTAAACTTCAACCCAGTAAGTTTGAGAACCTTCAAAAAATTTGGAAGTAAAAAGAGGAAGAAACTTGTTGTAACTCACATTCTTCTTATTCATGACACTCTAGTCTTGCATAATAATGAGATAGCAGAACGTGATTCCTATATCAAAGATTATCTCTTTGCAATTGTTTTGCTATTCAAAGTTTAGTAAGGCATAAAATACAGTACGATAAGGATAGAACTTAGTAGAATTGGTCTCTTTATGGTAAGAGAAAATTAAATTTTGTAAAGAACCAGCTATCTAAGGGCCACGAAGTTTTGTGATTCTTCGTATAAAGGAGAAAAATGTCTCATTTGAATTGTTCTTTTGTCCAAGGAAATTCCTATTTACCATTAGTAAGAATAGAAATTCCTATTTACCTTTGTTTACGAGTTTCATTTTCTAATTTAAAACCATTCTACAATATTGACAGAATAAAAGGATGACAAAGTTCTTACCATGGAGAAATTTATTCTAGCAATCATGGACTTAACCCTGACCAAAACACACGAACAGGTATTAGAGTTGTACAAATTGATCTAGCAAGATAACCAAGTGAAAGATTCGATTATAATCAAAAAATAATACAAAATAGCCAACAAGAATTTTTTAGATACATGCACAGGTTCAATTGGACATAGACGCTAAACCACGCAATACAGGGGAAACTAGAGTATAAAAAGGAAAGGGAGATAAGCCCAACTTCGTGAACTAGAAATAATATATTGGAAGAAAGTCAAAGAACAAATCCGAATCGCTAATGCCTTAAAAGTAGAAAATTTTACGAGATTGAGACCAATGTTAGAGTCACCTTGGAATGTTAACAAGCAGCAAGTTTTGCGCAGAAAGAGCAAGCTAGGATTTTGGTATCTTTCATATTTATGAATGGAGATGTTCAGAGAATGATACTCAAAGTTTAACTTCTCTCTTCCCTCAGAAACAAGGAATATACAATCAAGGTGTAAAATCAAAACAAACTTGGTTTTAGGAAAAATTTAAACCTACTGAGGAGGAGGAGGAGGAGGAGGAGCGATGGTTCGATGACCTATGAACCAAGGAAACAGGGATAATGATTTAGGATGAGAGGGAGCAATGTGTTTGCGCGAGAGCTAATATGAAGAGAGGCGAAGGAAAAAATTTAGGGCGGTAAAGTTGAAATTTAGGGAATTTGGGGTGCGAGAGCAGATGAAGAGTGAATAAAATTAAATATTTTAAAACAATTAAATATTGACCTTCTGTGGGGACTATTAGTGTCACCGCAGAAAGTCTTACTAGACTAAATTTAAGTTTTTAATTTTTAGAAAATAACTATTAAATCATTTAGGCTTCTTTTGAGAAAATAAATGCTTCCATAATTTCCTAAGTCTCCAAGATACTCATTTCATGATTTTTTTTATTTTTCTGAACCCAAAATATTTTTAATGATTTTTTCCTTTATTCTTTCTCTAAAATTTTACCTTTGAGACTTTTTCATTTAAAAAAAAAAACTTTTAACCTCAATAATACCTTATAATCCCTTTTATTAAAATTTAGGATGTTATATGAAACGCAACAATAGAAGGCAAAGGCAATAGTATGTATGTATGTATGTATGTATGTATGTATGTATGTATGTATGTATGTATGTATGTATGTATGTATGTATGTATGTATGTATGTATGTATGTATGTATGTATGGATGGATGTATGCATGTATGCATGCATGTATGTATGTATGTATGCATGTATGTATGCATGCATGCATGTATGTATGTATGTATGTATGCATGCATGTATGTATGTATGTATGTATGTATGTATGTATGTATGTATGTATGTATGTATGTATGTATGTATGTATGTATGTATGTATGTATTTCACTTTCACTTCTTTATTCCTATCTCTCATTCTTAATTACAATCTTCCCCCACTCTCTAACACACACACACTATATGTATATTTGTATTTCACTTTCCCTTCTTTCTCCCTATCTCTCACTCTATCTTTCTCACACACACATCTCCCTCTCTCTATATTCTTTCCCACATTGTCTCTAACACACATATACTAACTCTCATACTTATTGACATATAATTATAATATCTCTCTAATATACACACCCCTGCTTCATCTCCTTCTTTCACACACACCATAATATTATCTATATAATCTCTTCTTATTACAATAACATGTGAAATTCCTCTATTTATTCTTTAAAAGTAACATTATTCAATAAATTTATTCTATATATTAGATAGTTTCTTAAAAGCCCTTCAAATTGGGAAAAATTGCATTAAGACTTTCAGTGGTAACAGTTAGAAAGTCGCCGCTAAATCCTACCTTCTGCGGCCACAATTAGTGTCGCCGCAGAAATTCATACTTTTAGGTGCGACCTTTTTGTTGCCTACTGAAAAGTGTTTCCAAAACTCCTTTTTATGTATTGCCCTTCTATGGCGACAATTTATGTCGCAGTAGAAAGTCTTATTTGTAGCGGCGACAAAAAAAGTTGCCTAAAAAAGTCTTACTTTCAGCCGCTACAGGACTAACGCGGCTAAAAGTAGACTTTCAATGGAGAACTTTTTGTTGTCGCAGAAACTTAGGAATTTCAGTGATGAACTAAAAAGTCACCGCTTAAAGTCTATTTTCAAAGGTGACTTTTTTTGTTACCACTAAAAAGTCATTGCTAAAACTCTACTTTTTAGTAGTGAAGAAAAGGTAACATCACCTATATTTTTAGAGGATCAGAGGAAGGTAATCGATAGTTTGTCAAAACTTAACATTAGATATGAAAGGCTCAAGCAGTTATGCGGCCATGGAAGGATGCTCTCATTATCATGCTTTACTGAGTAAGAATATACATTGAAAGATGATGAGGGATAGGGTATGTTGGATGGTTAAATATGATAAATTCAAGCTTATAGACTTGCTAAACAATTATTTTGTGTTCCAATATGATGTTTAATAACTTAAACAAAAAACTATTTTATGATGACACTTGGCTCATATAGGCCATTACTTGGTTGTTTAAAGAATGAACCCAAATTTTGGCTCATATTGTAATAAAGTGAGGAAAGTTGCAATATGGGTTAAGTCCCAATTCTTCCTATCCACTATTATTCTGAGGATGTTCTTTGGGAGATGGGAGACATAATTGGGAAGGCTCTAAAAGTTTATCTAAATACTCTTGCACAATGCAACAACTCCATTAATTTAGTATATAAGTGTAAGTTTGCCAGAGTTATTGTGGAGATAGATCTTATCAAAAAGCTACAATCCCATTTTATGGTGCATAAGAGTTTGTTCATAGTGGAGTATACATAAGAATGTGTTCGTAGTGGAGTATAAAGGGCTTGAAATCACTTATGTCAAGTGTGTTAAATTGTCCACTATACAAGAAAGAGCCAAGGCAAGAAAACTCACTAAAGACAAGAATGGTGGTGCAAGAAGAAGCTATTATGGACATCATTCATCATTAATGGCAACCGTTGTTTAGTGTGCTAGGGGTCACAATCAATCAAGAGTTTAGTACTTGGATGAAGGTGACAAAGATGATTTATAGTGATGAGATCAGTATTTCATATATATATATATATATTAAAACCCTAACATAATTTTTGGCACTAAGAGAAGGTTTAATCACAATTATAATCATGGATATAATTAAAAGCTCTAAAATCAATCATCATTACAATAGATTAAACTCAAATAGGTAATCTCATAAAGAACTTACAAATCCAACCATAAATATCTCATCATAGATCTTGGAGAAAGCAAATACAAGCTAAAATTAAGAACTCCCCTTTGTAGTTGCATTACTCAAGCTCAAGACTCAATCCTCAAGAGATAATCCCTTAGCATCATATTTGAGTAGTGTTGTCATAACCATCTCACAAATTGCAGAAATGATGGAAGGAAATGGAAGACGATAGAAGCAAATGGTCACTATGCTCACTCATGGCTGTTAAAAGTAAAAATGATGTAAAAAAAGGTGATGGCATATCCATAAATAAATCTATATTTTAGAAATTTTTTACTACGATTTTTAGGACAACTACTGTTAAAAGTGACACCGAGAACTTATAACGGTGATTTTTAGGACAACCACCATTGTAAGTCAATCCTTCTATCTTCCCACTATCGCGCCCCTCTCAGTAGAAAGAAATTATAAGTCTCTTGCCACTTTGGTTGCTAACATCTCAATCCATCTTGAGGGAAATCTAATAGATACCTTTTACAAACCGTCTTTTCCTTAATATTAAATAACCTTCCATTATACTCTTTATTCCACTTCCATTTCCTCAATTTATTTTCTCTCGCATTGTCTTCATCTTAATCTATTTACAGCTTGTTTAAAATAGTGTCCTTTTCAGGCTCTTCTCCTTCTCATTTATAGTAAATAACGTGTAATGATTTTGAGGATAAGCATCCTCTCCCATACTTGATACATGCTTCATCGTTTCTAAATCTCCTCAAACATATGGATGAATTGATAAACAAAATGGATATGTTGGAGAAATTAGTTGAAGAGCTCTCCTTGAAGGTAGAGAACCTGCAAGAAAGTGTCAATCGTTCCTGTTCTGATCTCTACCGCTTAAGTAACCATTAACTCTTCTACCAACCTTTAGATGACCCAAATGACTTCTAAAACTCATATGACTCTGCTTAATCATCTAATTAAAAGACTTCACACCTTTTGATGTCTATCTCTTTTTTATGCTTTTTGGTCTTTGCGTGCGGATGGGATAGATTTTTTGTAAAATGTAAAGAATATTTTGATACAATATTTTGTAAAGAATAGTCAAAATAGAATATTCTATAAGGTTAGTTATTATTGTTCTGATCATTTGTTCAAAGCTCAATAAATTATTACACAATTCTGTCCAGGGTTTTGACCACAAAGGAGATTTATAAATTCACCTAGACAGGAATGACATAGTGCAATTCCTTAATTTTTAGGAGATGGATTCAACTGTCATCCAGTGTGTCATATAGTAAGTTGCAACTTTATTTTAATAATTTATTTTTAACCATTATGGCAGTACTGTCTCCTTTCTCTATATACAATAGCTACTTCTATCAGAGATGCCTGAAAGAAGAAAAAGGAGACATATATGGCTTGATGTGTCCACAACATGTCCAAGAGACAGGCACCTATAGGAGCTCAAGGATTGTGTACATGGGCGACGTTATGACCCGCATCAAGAGGAAGATATATTTTTCATCTTACATTAAATGGCAATTATACTCTTATACTTGGAACACTTATACATATTACTCTACATTTATATATAACATTCATATTTTATAGTATCAATTGGAGTCTGCTTGTCATATCCCCTGAACCTAATATTTTATACTGGTTTGATTCCTGGTTTGGACGGCCAGATATGGAGATTTCATCCATCGTCAACACGTGAGTTTTTTTCATAGATTTGTTAGCATAAAAATTAATAAGTTATATGATATCTTTTTCCAAATTGGAAATAGGGTTGTGCAACGCTTCCAGTTGGTTGGTGGCTATCTCGATAGTCCTAATCATTCATGGATTTATCCTCAAATAAGTACTTTTCAAATAATTAAGTTTCAATTTTTTAGTTTCAGTCACTAATGTGCTCTATGTTTTTCTATTTTGTTAGTACCACCATCAATCGAGTAGTGTTAAGTATGGATATTATATAATCCGATATATGCATGAGATTATTGAGATATGGATCGCAAATAGCTTACATGAAGTATAAAGTGATCAATATTTAAACTTTTTCAATTTATTATATCTAGTAGGTATTTACCTATTAATTCTAACATGTAGTTGTTTGAGCAAAACAAAAATGGCTTTGAAGATGATCAAATCCTCTTAATGATGGAAGCTTTGGTAAAAATCATGATGGAGAACTTGCCTTAATTAAGCATCTATTTTGTATGTGTATATGATTTTACAATATCCGTTTATGTATGCTTGTATAATAAGAATTCAAATTAATTTATTACTATATATTGACATTTAATTTGGGTTTTTCTACTATTTACTTACTTTGTTGCCTAAGTTTGTCTTCATTATGGCGAATACAGGGTAGTATAGATGGAAAAATTAAAAGAAAATGTAAAAAAAAATAAACCTTTTAACAGTGGTTAAAATAAAAATCCACATTATATGGTTAAACTGTAACGGCATTTGTACTGGAAACCACTGGTATATGGTTAATATATAACAACAGTTTTTATAAAATTACCATTAAAATATTACATTTAATGGCAGTTTTCCAACCACCGTAAAAAGTTAAACATATAATGGTGGTAGAATTTGTGATAGTCAAAGCACTGCCATGAAATGTCATTTTTAACCGCAATTATATGACTTTTTTCTAGTAATGGGTAATGGAAGGTAAAGCAGATGAAAGAACTTGTGTGCTAGGGTTAAAATTGTGTAGAGTGGTAAATTAATGATGAATGAATGAATTTGTGGCTAAACCTAGATGGTTTATGTTAAGCCCTTGTATTGGTTCATTAAAAATGAATTTGCTTCATTGAAGTAACCCCGTGGCAATTAGTACTTAGTCAAATTATGATTGCCCAAGCCCATTCTCAAGAGTTTTTCATTACTTGCATTTTCAAACTAACTTTCTATAAAAACCTAAAAATATCTATTTTCATTGCATTATATTAAATTAATTTCAAATGAATTCTCAATAGTCCCCATATTGGCATTCTTCTAAGAACTTAGTTCATGAGGATTTTAATAAATAAGGCTCCTTGATAAGTGAAAGACCTGAGTTTCTGGCTTACTACAATCTTTGGAAATTACAAATATTTTTATTGGAGATCCCCAAAGGCATATTTCTTGCAGCAATCAATAGACAACAATCAATGAAAGTGGAGGTAGAGAAAGCAAGCAGTGAAAACAAATTTGGGGATAAAATCAAACACGGGAGAGTAAAAAGTCTCTGCAAGGACAAGATTTGAGATACTTAGAGAAGTAAACCCACCTGTTCAACCTATGGATAGAAGAGAATCTAGAACAATTAAGGATCCTAATGCTATGGTGTGGAAGCAGAAGGAAGCGGCAACTGAGAGAAAGAAAAGAAGGCACTTTAATTTCTCAGCTCCCAAAGTTAAGTTCACTATAGGAAAACGGGTTTTAGGCAACGTCTTTTCAACAGCGACAAAAGGAGTCACCGCTGAAAGTCAAACTTTTAGTGGTGACATATTTCGTTGCCCCTTAAAGAGAGACATTCATCGACAACATATTTTGTCGCCACTGAAAGTGCTACATTCAGCGGTGACATACTTTTGTCGCCGCTGAAAGTTTGACTTTTAGAGGCGACTTTTGTTGTCACCACAGAAATTCAGAAAAAATTTTTTTACTCCACTCTTCTGTGACGACACTAAATGTCGCTACAAAAGGTAATAGTATCTATAGCAACACATTAGTGTCGCAGCAAAAAGTCTATACTTTTTGTGGCAACAATTTTTTGTCACCGCAGATGGTGTGATTCAGCGGCAACATATGTATTCTTCCCCCATCTCAAAGAACCATGAAGCAACTATCTAATATATAAAATTAAATTATTATGATGTCTATGAAAGAAGGAGATAAAGCAATGAGTCAATGAGAGAGATATTATAAATGTGTCAATGAGCGTGAGAGTTAGTATCTGTATATTAGAGACAATGTAGAAGAGGAGATAGAGAGAGGGAGATTTGTGTGTGTGAGATCGGGAGAAAGAATAGACATAATATATATATATATATATATATACACGTTCTTATTTACTATTGCATTTGGCCTTTATTGCTGCATTTCATATAACTTCCTAACTTTTATAAGAAGGATTTATAAAAGTATGACTGAAATTGGGGAAAGCAGCGGCAAAGAGACGCAAGAGTCAAACTTAAAAGGCAAAAAGGGTATTAGTATGGGAAAGAGCAAGTATACAAAGGCAATCCTTATTTATTGCACCAAAAGTAAACATAAACAATTGAATTAAAATGAACTAACTATAGTTGTAGTAGCTCAAGGAAGTGAGTTGTCCAATACATGCGGCCAGTCTAAATATTCTCTTGAGGGAATGGATCATTAATGTAAAACACATGAGATATGCACGTTCAAAGTCAAACAAAGCATTAACTCCAAATAAAATAAGTAATACGAATTTTTCAAAAATGAACTTATCTCTTCAGAAAATTTAGTCGTGCCAAGGGTGACGATGTTGGATGTGTCTCATCACATACAAGTTGCACCTCTTGGTATTCTTCAGTTGTCTATGACTCTACATTAGAGGTTCATGAAGTGTTCTCATTCAAATCATCTACCTTTGGGGTGACGATCCATGTAGGGAGGGTCATGGCCCTATGATGAAAATTATAGAGATAATAACTTATATATCACAAAAAATGAGAAAATTAATATTTTAGCCATTCAATTGTTAACCTATTTATAACTCAATCTATCAAATATGACTCAACATAACTCAGTCCCTAAACTTTTGATTTGTGTAAAACTTAGCCTTTATCTTTTGACTTTTTTTTTTAAAAAAAAATGATCCTTATGAGTCCAACCAAAAAACAGCCATTAACGCCTATAATGTGGCTGCCAAGTCAGATACTGTGGGCACTATCTACCCTTATGCATGTGCTTCATGCCCTTCCTCCTCTCAGAACTTACCATTACTTTTGTGCACCCAAGAATGAAAGCTCCATCCTTTGGTCTCTCCATGAATTGTTCTCACCTATACCCAGGAGGAAACAACTTCATTAGGTTATTGTTAAAAAATAGCATGTGGAAAATTCCCCTCAATAAACAGAAAACTTTCTGTTTCTTCACAGCACATAGGCCCTATAATCTTGATGCAATGGGTCATCTTTATACGGCCAATCAAAATTATTTATGGGATACTCAAACAAACTGGCCAAAATATGAACAGAACATCATGAAGATTCTCAAAATGATTTTATGTGATCTAAACAATTTTCCAGGGAAGATCTAGAATTAACAATGTACTTCTCTTGGTCCTATCTCCTTTGAATATTTTATTAGAAAATTTGCATTTAAGTCCTATATAAGGAATTTAATTACAAAAAATAAAAATTTGAGAAATCATTCAATTACTGTGAAGTCCTACGAGACTTAGGATTAATTTTTTCAAATTGTGAAATGACAAAACTACCTCTATAGAGAAAAAAACTCAAGCAATAGGAATAATAACTCTATGAGGAAAAATAACAACACAAATAAGAAAGAAAAAGATAACAACTCAAGCAATGGGAATGACAACTCTTGGAGAAAAGAATAACAACTAGAAAGCGAAAAAAATAACTGAGGTATTTTTTTGAGGGTAGTTCTGTCATTTTATAATTCAAAAAAATTCATGGGAGTTCACAATAATTTTATGATTTTTCATGATTTTGCTGCAATTAGATTTCCTGTATAAGACTTAAATATAATTTTTCCTATTTTATTTTAGGGGACCAGAATGCCGGAAGTAGATATTCCTGATAATTGGGTTGAGCTAAGGATTGCTGAAGCACAATCTTCAAATGTCCAAGGAATAATAGAATGTAAGTATCAACAAAGCCCTACAACTATAGGTATTAATTAACCATTTTTTTTCCAATGTTCTAAAATTTGAAAAAGAATTGTGAAAATTTTACAATTCCAACTTTCACATAAAAGATTGAAAAAACAAATATATAAATGTAAGAATTTCATACTGAATTTCCGCAATTTAACTTTGATGTATGAAAAAGTTGCAACCGATGTCTTAACATCTTATGTAGAAGATTGAGAAAAAAAAAAAACTTGTTTAACTAATACATAGAGTTGCTGAGATTTGGCACTCATATTCTGTAATTTACTACTAACTATATAATACTATACAACTAATTCTTCCAATTTTTAAAATGAAACATTAATTATAGGGGAAATGATAATTAAATAAAGGATTAAAAGGTATTTTTTCACTAAAATATTTCACAAGGAATACTAGTTATCCAAAACTAATAATTAGAGTGATGTCTCCTTTAAAGTGTTAAAATTGTAACAACGTCACCTTTGAACTGATATCGATATTGATGGTTAACTTTACATATACTGTATGGGTCAAAGAGTATTTTTACCAATGTCATCCCAATAACCAAGGTAAACTAGTCTAAATAAGAGCTAGAAATAATAATAGCACTTGAGGCCAATGCTTGAATTTGAATTAATTGATAATACGAAATCCTAGGTAGTTATCATAAAAAATACCTATTAATATATATATATATATATAACTTATATCTTTTTTTAAAATATATATATATTCTCATTCTCACATGGGATAACCTGCCGTATCCGATATGCATAAACCCATCAATGTTTATTATCATTTCAACTTTTTTTACTATGTTATTTTGGTCGTGAGGGAAAGTGCTGTTTAGGACAACAATTTTTGCCATTAACGCTGTAGGAGGACTTCATCTTTGATCATCATTTTACAATCAAGAAACCCATCTTTTTCTGCTTTCTGGGCTAAATTGATTATAAAGTATAAATTAGTGATTATTTATTTTATCATTATTAAATGTTAAATAATAGGGTGGCTTTAATTAAAGTTATAATATATCTGTGCTTTTTTTGTTTACCACACAACTAAGAATAATGGATATCTATTTTTCAAAAAGGTTGTCTGAAGTTTTAGTTCTACATTGTTTGCACGCATCCTCCTTTGAAAATGAAACGAAACCTATCTTGAGATTCTTTGAATACTTTATAATAATTATACAAAGAGAGAGTACAATACATAGCAGTTTAGTAAAGTGAAAACTACGTTTATGTGGATTATTTTTATTCTCTTTCCACCACCAACGTCGTAGCCAAGCATCAACAAGATAAACATTGTATGATATATATATATATATATATATATGCATGCATAGACACACGCACACTGACAGACACACACACACACACACACATCTTTGGAATACTAAGTTTGGTCCACGCTTAAGAATTACAATTCTAGCAAAAAAAAACTTAATATGTTGAATTTTAGAAGAAAATACTAATGACCACGTATCAAACATGATTAATTATAATCAATTAAAAGTTTGAAGAAACAATACACTGAGTAATTCCTATTATATATAAAATTCAAAATGACAAAAAGAAGGGGAAATAATAAAATAATTATTTTTTCTTATCTTGATTTGTGAATTTATGCGTTCATGAGCAGGAAAGAAATATAGACAGAGAATCAGAAAGTGACAAAGACAACATTAGTTGTATAAAGAAGTCTTATAAGTGGTCCGGAAAAAAGAAAGGAATAAAAAACATTTTTGTTCAATTTAATTAATTAATGTGTTGTCGATCACTAGAGTGTATTGCATTTAGGTCTACTGTAAAGGTTTGTATTTTGAACTAGTCATACTTTTGATCTGGTAAACAATAAATTATTGTTTTTTTGTACAATTTTTACGTTTTATATTAATAATAATTCCATTGCTTTATCTAGTGAAATCTTAATAATCTTACAATGATTTACTGTGTTCGAATAATTTTATTGAATAAAAGTATATTTTTTGCTTCTAAAATTGTATTGAATTTTTAAAATTTAGATCCTATAATTAAATAAATTATAATTGATTTCTTATATTCTATAAAAAATTTAATCTAGTCCTTGCGCCCAAAAGAGCGTTAAACTTTGCCGTGATGTAACTAATATATCGTTTCAGTACTACAAATTTACATATGTTCATAAAACGATTAAAAAATATAGATGATAAAGTAAGATTAATTGTATGTTTTTTTTTGCATTATATTGAAAAATAATGAAAATATTAATATTAAAAGTTATTCAAGCTATAACGATTTAACTGCAAATTTTCATTTTAAACTATAGTGAGACTATAAGGAAAATCCAATGAAAAAATGGGTGGGCCTCTTTGATTCTATTATCTATTGTTATATTCTTAGAACAATTATGTAAAGTAATTTTATACAGAACAAGTTTTAAAAATTAAAAAAATGTGTATCATTATTCTGAAAAACATATCTATAAGGGTAAATGAATAATTTTATATATTTACATAATTTCCCTTAGTG
Source organism: Leucaena leucocephala (assembly GCA_037074615.1). Taxonomy (NCBI): domain Eukaryota; kingdom Viridiplantae; phylum Streptophyta; class Magnoliopsida; order Fabales; family Fabaceae; genus Leucaena; species Leucaena leucocephala. The sequence goes on along the minus strand of CM073515.1, from coordinate 15,212,836 downwards.
AAAGTACAATGTTCTTCATCTCTTCTCTAATTTTGTAAAGCACATTATGAGTGTCATTTTCTGTTTCTCTTTTTACTTCAAGAAAGAAGTGTGCCTCACTTTAGTGATAACTTTATTCCGCGAATAATTGAAGAACTGGTTAATAGATGTACGCCATGTGAGCTTTAGTCATGTCAGAATATTAAAAAATACAGCCATTCATCTATGTAGATTGAATAACCATTGATAGCCCTACACAAATTATAGATTTTTTATTTTATTTTTTAGAAATTTTTTTAAGTGAATTTGATCTTCAAGACTTATTAAAATCAGGACAGGTCTCTCATGACTCAATTTTGAAAAGATGCTTACTGATGACTTATCAATTAGATTTTATATCGACTATAAAACTCAGATCTATACTCTTGTAAGGTTCCACACTAATATTCTTAGCAATTTAACCAACCTTCAATGATATTATATATTAATTATATTTTGTTCTAATATATACACAAAATAGCCAAAACTACATTTATGATAAGTAATACTTTTATAGCTGTCTTAATTTCTTAAGACAGGGAATAACCGATTTCACAATTTTTTATTCAAGAAAATCTGAAAACCCACGTCACGAATGTATATTGTCTGTAGTCAGCACAATACTATTACATAATTAGGCTTATTAACGCTTCATAACTTATCAGTTAAATAGAAAAACTTCAAGTAATCTAAAGCAAAGATTGATCAATGACCTACTTGATGGATATTATCTTGACCATTGAATACGTATAGGTAATTATTTAACAGTCATATTGAACAACCGTCAAACATTTGTAGTTTTTAAATTTTTGAAAAATTATATAACTATTTAATAGGTTTCTTAAAAATAATTGTGAAATAGTTGAAGTTAATATTTGAAAGATGTTAGATTCCATGTTTTAATTATTCCAAAACAAGTAGAAGGATTTACTGTTTTGCAAGGATTAAATAAGTTTGAAAGTTTATGTAATATGAAATAATCACCTTTGCTTCGCTAAATCCCTATAAGTCTTGAGTTTGATTTCTAAAAGAGACACTTATACTAAGAGGAGCAGCCACGAATCCTAAAATTAGGATATCTGATAATAAGATCCGATTAATGTTATAAAAAAATCACCTTTGTACTCAAGCATATTTTGCGAACTCTACTATTTAAGATATTTGATATAGAAAATAGATTTCTTGAATTATATACTCGAACAAGAATGTTAAGATATTCTGAACCACATGTTCGAATGTAGTAGAACTAGGAGCACATATATTCAAAGGATTGCGGGAGTCATACACTTGTACAATTCTGTAAGAGTAGAATTGTATGAGTCATACACCCGAACAATATAATTCTAAGAGTGAAGTTGTGCGAATCATATTGAGCAGAGAATATCATAAGGTACTTCACATAGTAAAGCTGTGCGAGTTGTAGGATTATAATTATTTATTAACTTTCCATGTCCAAGAAAGCAAAGTTGTATTATAGGTAGAAAGCATTAAATGATTAATGGACAATTCACCTACCAAAGCTACTAGATGTAAGTCAAGTGGATTGGAATGAACTTGTCATGTCCCGAAATTTGGACTGTGACCAGCACAGAATATGAATAATTTCACATTCTTAAAGCCTAAAATATTTGAAACAGAAACCATAATAAATTTCAATTCATAAATCAAAAGCAAGTTCTCTATAGGAATCTTGGCATGATCGTCGTTATATAAACAGTAAAGAGCACAAAATGTTAGGAATGCCGGAAAGAATTGCTCATTTTGGGATTCCCAACACCATTTTGTGCTCTTTACTGTTTGGTCTATGGTTGTCGTCATCACTAGGTTTTGGGTTTGCTACTAGCATTTTTGTTCTCATTGGTTTATTGTCCATCCTCTATTGTTCATTCATCTCTTGGGTTGTTCCCTCATGGGATTGAGTTTAGTTTTTGTTGGTCCTCATAGTGACTTGAAATTTCTAGTTTTCCCCATTTTGTGTGTGCTCAAGATGTTATTGTTACTATATATTCTCACTGCTTTTTATATGTTTTATTTGTTGGTTTTTGAAATGTATTAGCTAGGTTAATATATTGTTCTGATTAGATTTGACTATAAGGTTATTGACACTGATTTGACTGTGCCTTATGCATGTATAAATTTTAGTTATTGTGTTGTCGATTTGGGCATATGATTTAATTCATTTTGACATTTAAATGATTCATTTTATATGAATAGCATAGACAAGGAATAGATATATGGCAATCATTTATCCAAAGAATACTTGGATGGGATAGCAAGTTTCGTTAAGTTTACTTTAATCATTTTAATTATCCCAATATTATTTGCCCTTGTGAAAAGTGTTGCCTTATGAAGCGGGTTAGTCTAGAGAAGTGTGAAAAACACAATTACCTATAGAATTAGACAAAGTATAGGGAGACAAGGGATGTCAACAATAGTAGTTGGGAAGCAAGGTGTGAATCACCTAATTTTGACATAAGTACATATGAGGCTAATCGTCTTGACAATATGATCAAAGAAATTGAAGGGGAATTCAATGAATGTATAGACACATTTAAGAGCTTGAAGAGTAATGTGAAGAAGCCTTTGTATGATGGTTGTTTTGAGTTCATACTATTGTCTATAATGTTAAACTTGTACAACTTGAAAGCCATAAGTAGGTAGATTGATAAGAGCTACAACAAATTGCTTAAGTTTTTTAAGATAATGCTACCAAAGGACAACATGCTTTTAACCAAGACATATGACACAAAACAAGTGTTGCATTGCATCGGGCTGAGTTATGAGAAGATTCATACTTGTCACAATGATTGTATTTTATTTAGAATGATTATGAATACTTAACCAAGTATCCTAAGTGTCATGTTGAATGCTATCAAGAGAACGGGACAAGTCCAAAGAAGGAATTATGGTGCTTTCCAATTGTACCTAGATTTAGATTCTTGTATAGCGATGAAGCAGATGCAAAAAGATTTAAGGTGGCATGCTCACACAAAGATTAAAGATGGCATGCTTAGGTATCCTATTGATTCTCCATAGTAAAAGAAGTTTGATCTTGAATACTCTAATTTTAAGATAAAAGATTAAAACATCCACCTAACATTGTCTACTGATGGGATAAACTCATGGGATGCAAAGTCCCAAAGTACATGGGTAGTTATTTTGTTCATATATAACCTTCCTCCATAGCTCTCTATAAAGAGAGGTATATAATGTTGTCAATGCTAATCTCATGCTAAGTAATATGGGATTGACATAAGTGTACATGGCTCCACTAATTGAAGAATTGAATCTATTATGGGAGGATGGGTGGATTATATAATGCTTATGAAGAAGAAACATTCAAATTGAGGCCATGTTGTTTGGACAATTATTGACTTTCTTGCATATGGTAATTTGTCAAGGTACAACATTAAAGGCTATCTTAGGTGACCAATTTATGAAGAGTGTATACGTTCATAAGGTTAAAACATTGTATAAAGAATTTGCTATATGACACATAGTAGATTTTTGCATCAAGATAACCTTATACTTTGAAGAAAGCTTTCAACAGGAATCTAAAGAAAGTAGAGCTCTTGAATTTGGCAAACCTTTTGCGAGATATGTTGGACAAATAGGTGGAAGAAAAGTTCTATTTTCTTTAAAGGATAGCATAAATATGAGGCTAAATATGGCTAAGATGAGGATAAGGGAGTAATTAGTATCTCCAAAATTTCATTCATGAACCCAAACCTTCCTTTCCCTCCAATATATTCATTATCATTTATGCATTTTTGGGTTCTTGTCATCCTAAATCACCTTGTCTTTAAGGTATGTGTTTGTTCTCTATCTTTATATTTACCGATTGTGACTTATGTGTCAATTTGGTCAATTGGGTTTCTTAAACATCTATGCATATTTTAGTATTCTAAATGCGAATTGCACTCTTTCTTTAATTTTTCTTTCTTCTCTAGTAATATTTTCTTTCAACATACTTATGTTATTATTATAGATTACCCCAACCATGTGTCATTGAATTTTATTTTCCTAGGACATGGCTTGTGTTAGTAAAGGTCAACTATATTTTTCTAAATATAGATGTTAATATAATCAATTGCAATTATGGCTATCCTATGAGAATTATGTCCTTAGACATGGTGTTGCTTAATAATGAGGTACACAAATTTTTCTTAAATAGTGGTTTGTCATTATTTTTTGTCATGTATTTGTTTAGAATTAATTTCTGAGAACATGATATAATTGTAGGTCTGCTGTATATTTGCAACTACATTAGATGAGGACATGATTGATCTTTTTCTCTATGAGGCTTGCTTTATGAGAGTACTTATTATATGTCTGGATTTATAGTTCATAATGGTGGCAAGGGTTTCCATTATAGTCACCATATATCCTTCTTGTCAAACTCAAAAGTAGAGGAATGTAATGTGTATATGTTTGATCATGCCTTTAGCTTGAAGTCCAAAGAAAATATTGCACTAGGTTGCAACTTTCTCTACTACATTACTATATATACAATCTTTTCTAAGGATACAAAACATTAGGAACTCTCAATAATATTATGTTAAAAACAATATCTAAACAATACTCTCACAAAAAGGATGGTACATAAAATTCATTAAGAACAAAGCAAGAAAGCTTTTTGATGAAGAGTAGGTGGAAAATGAATGCACAATCAATAATCACTTAAAATTAATACTTATCGACTTAAATGTAGTAGTATTTACTTTTTTCCAATATAGATGTTAGAAACAACAAACTAGTCGTTAGAAACCAAACAAATATGTTATAAAAAATACACTTTTCACCAAACAACATTGAATGTGTATTAGACGCTAGTCAACATGTTAGATACATAATTAACGTATTAAGCACAATATAAATTATTTTCAAAAGCTATTTGACATCTCAAGTTAGTGTTAAAGGTGAAAGTTAGCACAATAAATAGATATCTAAAATGCAAGAATGTGATGGTTATATTGGATAATGCATTTGGCAAAAGCATTAACATATTCAAGGTCTTCTAGAAAGAAAACTTTGATCACTTCACATGTTAGATAGAGAAACTAGCATATTAAGCAAGATGTGAATTTCAAGACTTAGATAAGCTCAATCTTGATAGCATGTTAGATATGTGGGTTAAGGTACTGAATGAATTTTGTCAATAACTATACTTGAACAAGAAGCTTGATAACTTGTTAGATCTAAGAACTTATATGTTAAAGGAGTTTCAAAGAAAGCCTAAAAATGGTTAACACATTAGACATAAAGATTAACACATTAATGAACCTTTTACTCAATTTCAAAATTTTGACACATAACTCATTAACATATTAGTCATAATAAGGTTATTCATAGGATGAGGTAGCCTTATCCCAATATTCAAGATGAGATAACCTTTTTGCCCCATGTCTCATCTTGTCCTAAGCGTGTCTAGGTCTTGAATGAGACAAGACATAATAGGAAAGTCTCCTCTAATCTTTATTTTTTTTGTTTTTGAGTTATAAAAGCAATTCAAAGTTTGGGTGACCAAATAATTTCTTTAATTATATTGCAACTTGTCAACTTGACATAATCTAAAGAAAGAAAACAAATGACTAATTATAAATAATAACAAGAAATACTTAGGGTGTGTTAGGGATTATTTTTGGGAAACATGCATCTCAACTTATAGAAATGGATTTTTTGATCCAAATGATGTTTGGGCTACCATTTTTGGAATCTAACTTTTAGGTCCAAATGGACTTATAAGAAGAAGCTCATTTCTTCTACTTTCATAGGTTGGCATGATAAATAAAGCTATTGAGAATCATCTACTATCTTTTAAATTTTTTACCTACCCATTTGACCCTTGTGCATGCCTTATCTTCTCCTCCATCTGTGTCTAAAAAACAAGAATAACAGCATCTTCCTGTTGTAAGCATTGATTGATATCTATTCTCTCATCACCATCGAATCTTGTCTGCTAACAGTAACCTTTTTTACCTGGTAGGAGATAAATTTTTTTAATCCATATCCATTTCTTTGTTTTCTTCTTCTTTATTACTATATAGATCTCCTCTACTCACAATCTACTCTGTTAAAGGATTCATATTTCTTCAGTAGTTAACTATTTTTTGGAATAGAACTATATTTTTAGCTAACTTTCTGATTTAGGGATTTGGTAGATTGTTGTTTGTGAATTTAGTTTTATATTTTTGCTTAAGCTGTATGATTGAAATGTAAATTTCTCTTACGACCTTTTTTATCCCTCTCATTCTCTCAATATTGCTCTTTCTTTCTTATGTGCATACTCTCTTACTCTTTTCAAGGTTTGATCTTCCCTCTTATTTGTGTTTGATGTTAATAATCCTTGTTTCATTATGCTTATTCTTGTTTTGGTTAATTTGAGCTGGCTTGCTTTGATAAATGATGTTAGACTTTCATTACATCATTTTACCCATGTTTATAACTTGTTACTCAATTTTTACCCTATCTAGGTGATAAGAAACTGAAGAAAAAATGAAAATTGTAAAATATTTTGCTCCAAAACTTGTTCTAAGCAATAGAGTTTAATCATGGCTTTTACTTTCAATAATAGATTCATTTTAATGTGAAAACTATAAGAATAACTTGATTTAGATTGAAAACTTCACTATAAAAGTATGTGAATGTTGAGACATTGTCTTCAGTACTTGCTTTTTCTAATTCTCTGATAAGAAAAAAGCTATCTTGAACATATGGGTTGTTCTTTTACTATTGTTGGTGGTTTCTTTGTGCTTTGTGTTGAAAATTGTAGGAATCATGTTGCTTCTCATATTATATTATATTAGAAATTTATGGGATTTGCCTTAGATATTGTTTGTTTGAAAAATTTATGGGTAAGTTACTTATTTGAAGCAATCTTCGATAATATGTATCTCTTCAAATATATGTTGTGTTGTCTTATATTGTGATATTACATTTTTTTTTATATGTATCTCTTGAAGCTATTGACAAGAAGCTTGAGAGGAAGCTAGTTGAACTTGAATACACATTTTGGAGGAATGGTTAACAGAGACTAGAAGAAAACTTCTTTGTTGAAAGGTGTATATATTATATGCATTGTTTTGTCTATTGATCATATGTTATGCAAATTCTACAATTTAGTTCATGTAAATATTGAATTTGATCATGATGTTGTTCATAGCTCTTTTTTTATCAACATGTTATAATTTTTATAGGTTTTTTATGCATGTAAGTGTGTTTACTATATGATTTATGTGTTTTTGTGTATAATACTAGAGTTTTGACGTTATAATTATTTATGTGTTTTTGTCTATAGCTTCAAGTTTCTCCAATTTTACATTTTGCTTATTGACATTTTCCTATAGAATGATGAACAATGAAAAAGGTAAAGCAAAGTAGGATATAAGCTCCACAAAGATTTTTATTAAATAATGCATTAAGTAAATATACTAGCAATAACATAAAGGAAAGCCATTTACAAGGCCTAAGTGAAACAATATTCACTCTACATTCAAATAAAAAAATAGGAAAATCATATGAGAATAAACAAATAAAAATTAGGTTAGATAGCTTGAGGAAAGATTGGAAGACATAGGATTCACTCTCAAAAGAGACTGGTGTATCCTAGGATGCTGCAACAAATAATGTGTGGCACTAAATGAGTGGTGGGAGAAAATAAAATAGGTATAGAATTGTTATACTTGAGTTATAAGTTGTATTACTATTTTAGATAGACTTTGATTTTGGTTGCTTGTATGTATGTAGAAGAATCCCTAGTATGAAAAGTTTAGAAACAATAGATTGAAGTTTGCAAATGAATTAACAATGATATTCAAGAATACGATGGCATCTAAAGAGGATATAATGCCACCATAGTTAACCTAGCATCAAACATAAGGAGACAAATAAAAAGATGTGTATCGACCTTACATAGACCTACTAGAAGGATTAGCGGACTATCAAGAAAAGATTGAGGGTGCTAGTGTAGGAGTTATGGATGAGTTGGTAGACTTTAACTTAACAATAAACACTTCCCTAATGGTTCAGGAAGTCATGGGCAGAGGAAGAGGGGTGAAGCATCTAGTAGGCAGGAAAAGAAATAAATTATATCCTTAACAAATAGCAAATTCATTAAGTACGATAGCTACCACATCTAAGGATAGAGTGATGATATTAAACAAAATAAATGAAACATCAATTACTAAGGCTAAGGTTGGACTACTCCACCTTGAGGAAATTAAAAGTGACTATGACCTTCGTACTCAATGTTTAAAACTCATAATACATAAGACAATGTGAGAAATATTTGTTGCATTAAAAGGAGAACATGATAAAATGGCTATAGAGATGGCATATGATCCCCCGCCATGACTAAACACCCTACCTCCTTAAACTATATTTTATGACACCTATTATGACTTTATTTTTTCTAACTTGATCTATAGTCTTTATTGTATGTTCCTAAGTTAATATAATTGAAATTATGAAAGTATGTAACATGTTGGATGATTATATGTTGTTTACGGTGACAATTATAATTTATAATAGATCTTTGCATGTCGAAGAGGAAAATTATATTTATATGTCACTTGAAATGCTAACATTGAATTTAACCATACTCATAGGTTCTATGACAAATTTGAACAATCAATTTATGTTACAGAGGATAGACAAAGATGAACAATCTCAATAAGGGATGGAGGAAGATGAACATATGATCAATTAGTTTGCCTTTCTAGATGAAGAGGTAGTTTATTGGTAAGTCAATATGTGATGCCTTTTGTGTGCAAAGAGCCACATAGAACTAGTGAGCAAACATGTAATTTGTGGGTGCATGAAGTTTTACAAGCACATAGAGTATGGTATTATGACATATTTTGAATAGAAAACCATATCTTCATACAGTTATTCTCTAAATTGGTTGAACATGGTTTACATAATTCTAAGTACTTGGAAGAAATGGTTTTCATGTTCTTAAACACAATTAGACATGAACAATATAATAGGATGATAATAGAAAAGATTTTGACATGTTCTTAAGTAGTCATTTTCACAAAGTATTACAGGCTTGCCTTAATCTATCTAGAGAATATATCAAACCACGCAATCCTATGTTTATTAAAGTCACCCAAAAATAAAAAAAAAATGATAAATAATGGCATTCACATATGATGTGTGGTGAGTCTTTCTAAGCAAGATAAATATATCGAGAGAAAGGGATATTTGACACATAATGTCATGGTTGTAGTTGATCAGGATATGTGCTTTCCTTTTGTGTTGGCAAGATGGGAAGATATTGCACATGACGCCAATGTATATAACATTGTTATCTCAACTCCATCCTTGAATTTTTCCCATCCAACTCACCTCACCTTAAGGTATATTTTCATCAGCTTCAATTCAATTACTTTATGTTCATTTTATATATGCATTAGTTTCACACTATCAAGATAATTTCATGATTTATTATGAAAATATTTGGTCAGTGTTGGCTATCCAACACTAGAAGGATATCTTAGTGGTTTTAGTCTAGTTAATTTGGTTTTCAATTTTTTTTTGTTTTTATTTAAGGTTCTTTTTGGATCCGGTGTTTGGTTTGGTGAGTTTTAAATTCTTTTATCATAACCAAAAAATCAAAATTACATTATATATGGGCATCACTACTTATGCAATCTCATATCTATATATCTCACTATTTCTACTAGCCTAAACCCAACAATCATATTCTTCTTTAAAACAGACAAGTACATAACCTAACCTAAACTTAAATCCAAAAGGGGAGAACCCATAGTCACAAAAAAGCTTGGCGAGTTAAGCTCCTTCATCACTAGCAACGCTCTTCTACTACAAACTAGACTATGGGTTCCTTCTCTTTACTCTTAAGATGTGTCACGACCCATAAACTTGTCGGAGACTGTACCATAGGCCAATCAATTTGATATAGACATTATAATTTATTCAATAAAAGGAACTTTATTAAATAAATATTTATTATATTGTTTTGCATGTTTTCATTATAATAAATATTCATGAATAATTAAAGAATTATTTTAAATGTCCATAGTCAATTATTATTGTGGAAATAATAAAAAACTAAGACTAATATAACTTTGATAGATGGTGACGCAATGACATTTCACTACTACAAAATAGGCCTTATAAAGCCCTTTTCTAAATCGGTTCTTGTAGAAACAGTTTAAAAAAATAACTGGGTTTTTTTATAAATAAAGGTAAAATATTTACACTTAATTTAAATATGACCAGTGTAAAAGAAATAACCAGTGACATTTTTATAAATAAGGGTGAAATATTTATACTTAATTTAAATATGACCGATGTAAAAGAAATGGATGGTGGCATTTTTATAAATAAAGGCAAAATATTTATACCTAATGTACACTTGACTAGTATAAAAGAAATGAGCGGTGACATTTTTGTAAATAAGGGTGAAATATTTACACCTAATGTACACGTAACTATTATAAAAGATAAAATATTATACTGACTACTAGTGAGAAATGTCCTTACTATTAAAAATCTAACAAAAAGCCCTAGTTTATGCACTATCATATCTTCACAAATCATCATCATCATAGAGAAAACCAACAAGGGAGAACTGATAGAGACAAGAATCTTTGTTGCAGCACACTGTCTAAAGATCATTGAAGAAGAAGACCTAGATATGCGATGAGCCATACCCGTGCTCGTTGTTCTCTATTGTTAAAGTCCATCATTCTCACCTCTAAAGCTCCCTAGAGAAGAAGACCCAAATCTACAATGGTGGGTGTCAGATCTACAGCTCGTCGTCTCAAGAAGTAGTATTATTGGTTGATGATTTGAAATTACTTTTGGGGATTCCTCGCTATAGAATATGCCATGAAGAAGAATTTGAGAGCTCTGAAAGGCTGTAAGCTCCCTGTGCTTTTTCTGGCAACATTAAGGTAAACCCAGAATTGTTTTTTGTTGGGTTCTTATGGCCTAATTATTCTATTATACTTTTGGAAGTTCTCTTCAAAGGCTATATGTTATTTTGCAATTTGCTCACAAAGATTATGTATAGAGATGGTGCAATGAGAAAGGAAACACGACTTGAGAAATATGTCTTCAGGTACCAAATTTCTATAATTCAATCTCTAATTTTGAGTTATAGCTGATAAAGACAAAGTCCATATCATTTTCTCTATTTTTTAAATATAAATTTTGAATTTTTGTGCTTAACGTTCGTTCTCTACCTAGCCTTGCTTAGCATATAAGTTTGACAAATCCATATTTTTATATATTTTTTCACATCATTTTGATGGCTTTTTATTATTATTTTGGTCCTTAATTATATTATTTATGCATTAGTTCAATTAGTATACCTTACATTGAATTAGTACATAATAGGGGCATAATTGTCATATTTTTTTATAATTTCTCTTCAACAATTATTTTTAGAACAAAAGGAATTATATTATTATGATTTGTATTTCAAGAATTTAGGAAAAATCAAAATTTACAAATGACAACAAATAACCATAAATTCAAAAATTACACTGGAGAACCTATAGCCCATTAGGTTTTTTTTACTCTTTTCTTCTCAACTTTTAACTAGGCAACGTGCAAAGGAGAAAGGTGTGTGAGCTGCGACACTACTCCACCATTCAGTTGACACCACATTCTTCTTTCCTCTCCATTCATGCTGTTAGACCAAAGCCATTACCTTCATCATCATTCATCACCTCTCCTCAATTCCATCTACCATCTGGACTCCATTAACCTATGCACCTAGCCTTTACCATTATCTTCTCTGCACAATTGTAAATAGCGTAATACAGTAGTGCCGGCAGCAACTAGAGGGCATTCTCTTGCACTATTCTATCTTTTTTTCACTGTCATTACATGGGTGGCCATGAAAGCTTAACGGTTGCGTTAATTTTCATGGCTAGGCTTGGCTGAAGCATCCTAATCCTTCTATTCAATGGCAAAGGCATGAGCTTGAGATATCAAAATGGGGGTTTAAGTTACTCTAATTTTCTACCATTAATTATGTTATGATTCCTAGGTCTTAAGATAATTTTATAATTATTGAGAAGCTTGATAATAATTTATTTATATTTATTGAGGATTATTGTTTGGCAATTGATATTGTACTAGCTATAACTTAATTTTATTACTCTATTTTGGGTCAAGACTTTGTATTGAGATTTTAGTGAATATTTTATGATTTTTCAAGGTAATTTGAATTATTGGATCATTATATCTCTTGCTAACTTTAATCCTAATTTTTATGAATTGTTGAGTTATGATTGAGCATTTTGTTTTATGCCATTAGTCATATTTTATTGTTCTGGTTGTAGTTAATAAATTATGACTTAGAAAATATTTTGTGACAATTCGAGGTGGCTCTGTTGTTGGATTCAAAGTTTAATTATAATTCTTGATTCATTGTTTATAACTCCCATATCTGTTGAAGCTATGATTACCTGCATTATTGAATTGAATTATTGCTTTTATTATTATTAATCACTTTCACTCTCATTCCATTAACTTATTATCATTCACTATCACTTTCTTTCAATTAAAAATATCAAAATTATTTTATTTAAATTTATTATTAATTCATTGCTATCCCGTAAGTGTGTTTATTCATTTTGCCATATCACAAACTCACTGGTTCTTATTCGTTACAATCTCTATTTTCTTTAAGGAGTTTTATATCCCATCTTCTACTTTGAGGAGTTGTATATGTGTAAAATTAACTTTCAATCTCATATTAGTTGTCCATTGTCCAAACTTACAACTTACAAGAAATAGACGAGGGTGATTCCAATTTTTTTTACTTTATTTTTTAAATTAGTTATAAAGTAACTAGTGTAAAAAGGACAACTTTTTTTTAAATTGGCTATATGACTGGTGTAGAATGTCAGATGTAGAAGCCTATTTTCAACTGGTTTAAAAAGCACATTTTCTAGCAGTGGTATAGAGAAACAAATTAAATTAAAGTCATAGGCAATTGTTAAAGACTAAGGTGTTGGACTGGCCCATCATGAGATAGCTACATTAATTAGGCTATAAGTGTATCTTATTGAAGCTATGTTAATGAGCCCTCTAAGATTACCATATATTCTTACATGAGGAGCATTATGTTTTGACATAATCAAAATTCACTTTTAACTAAATGATCATAAAGGTCATGATTAATCATAATAAGATTGATGCAGAGAAAAGTAAGATAGAATTTAATCCTTTCATTAATACAAATATATCTCTAAGCCCCTTGATGAGTAGGACTAAGAAATGCATGGTTGTGCTCAAATGATATGAATATCATTTGTCTTATCAATCTATTGAAGAGAAACTATGATTCAACAATATGAGAGTGACATCTCCATGTCTTATGATCGATATAGATATCATGCAACAAAAGGAACTTGGCATGGTTATAAAACAAGTTAAATAAATAGAGTTTAAATGTAAAGGTATTTTGGGCCAAATGAAGTAGTCTTTTTATTTGGACACTACGTAAAGAAAACACGTAGTATATGTCATTGAAAAACTGAAACTCTGAGTGGCTATTTCAAGTATATTTTTCTTCGACTGATGGATTATCTTTATTCCATATGCAAGTTTAGTGATTATTTTCTCTTCAATTTTTAATACTTAGAAACATCAATCCCAATGAGTGAGCTCATTATCTAGAAACATTTTTGAATTTATCATTCTTATGTTTGTCTGTTTTAGAGAGTTGAAACTGAATATTGTAATGTGCGATAATTCTTTTAGAGACCAAGTTCACATATAATGTATGCTAGTATTAGTTTCTATTTATCTGTTTGTTTTTTATTTAGATTTCAACATTTTCATGCAAATTTTTATATTACTTTTAATGAATATCCAATTATAGGATGGTGGAAGCCCACCATATGAAAATGTCAAAACAAATGCTTTAATGACAATTAGCCAAGTGAGTGATTATGTTTCACATCATGTGACTTTTAACAGCAGCTACCAGTAAGAGTATGAACATGTAAGTCCCACATATGCAACAAGGTTGCAAAAATCCTCTCCAAATCACGACAACAAAAGCAATGGATATGGATCACAGTCCCATAATGTTAATGCCCTCTATAACATCTTTATCATCTTTGAGATGGCCTCAATCAATATAGCTATTGGGGTAGGCATGAACAATGTTGTGGTAATCAAGATCGAAACTTTCATATAAGTTTTCAATGGTAGGAATATGTTTATGCCATCACCCAAAGGTATTTCCAGATTTACAAGGCCTCTGGCTCCATTGCCTCCTCTATAGGACAGTGATCTACATCCGCTTATCCAAGCAAGTTACTCAGTCACAATGTCATTAGGCCTAAAGCAACTCTCTAAGCCCTCACTAATGGGATTCGAATCATGGCAAGTTGTGTGTGGCAGATGAGCAATCAACCATAGTTGTTAGTTATAGCAACGAAGCAACAAAATCACATGATGAAGCCTATGGGATTAGAATCATGGGAAGTTATGCATGGCGGATAAGCAATCAACCATAGTTGTCAACAACAACAACGAAGCAACAAAATCACATGATGATGTCACATCATCTAGTGATTTAGGATTATCATTAGGATCATTGTCAGATGAATAATCAATTAGAGTTAACATTAACGGCATGCTGTAGAAGTGGTGACAAATAAAAGAGTCAGACTTTACACCTAAAATTTGTGTATCATCCATAACAAAATGAGTCCATGATGTAGTCATGCAAATAATTGCTGAAAGAAAAGGTGACATTGAAAAATAGGCTTGAAATAGCCATTGAGAGGTTTAGTTTTAGTGACCTATACTATGTATTTTCTTTAAGTAGCGTCCAAACAAAAAAGATTGGCTCACTAGGCCCAAAATATCCATACATGCTCTATAGAGAGGTTAGGACTTTTTTAAAGTCAAAGACCCATAAAAAACCATTGATAGAGTGAAAAACTATGAAAAAAAATATAGTCAATTTTTTATTCGAGTTACACAATCAAAACAGGTGTGACATTCCTGGACAACAAGAACAATCACGTTTCATAAAAAAAGGTGCTAGTACATCATTCATGCGGATACTAGTAGAGGGCGTTTATTCAAGGAACAACATATATGATCTAAATTAAGCACAGCATTCATGTTAATGATCTATTCGTGTGGATATCGGTTGAGCTTAATCATTTGAGGAGCCGTACCAATGATCAGAATTACCAAACAAAATTTTAGAGATTAGATATTGTGATAAATTGATAAGTCTACCTTCTAATTCAATTTAAGCAATGAAAATAGATCCCTTGGGGGTTTTGTTAAACAAAATTGAATTTTTATTCCGTTGCGTATGTGCCAAAAACCCAAAAATCTATCCCTAATCTTAGAGCAAATGACAGGGAAAATTAAGGTGATAGTAATAAGGCCAACTATCGAGCTTTATGAGGTGACATACCATGTAGTAATAAGATTAACCAATATTTTAAAAGTTTGACCAAAAATTCCAAGGTCATAGTTTCAATAGTCATATTAGTCAAGAATTAACATAATAATTAACTAAAAATAATATTATATACATATTAATTGTATAAATATAACAAATACATGAGAAATAATAAGAGTTGAACATTGAAAATGTAATATAATTATAGAAATTTATATATATATTGATCATGTAAATATATTAAAAAAATTATATTATCAAATTACATCCCAAAAACTCTAATCACCACATAATATTTACCATTGATTTAAGAAAATTTTCATTTGTTTTTTTATAGTATTGATTTTTAATTTGAATCTTCAATCAAAATGTTTGTATAGTTATAGTCTACTGCCTACCCAATGATGTGTTCTCTCTTCTTCGACAACTAACCAACATTAGATTACTTCTCAATTCTCACCCTACAATTCACATGCTTTAGCTCAATAATGTCATAATACAAATCATAGTTCACAAATAAGGTTTACAAGCAAATCATATACCACTTTTCATAAACAAATCACAATCTACTTTTCATGAATCAACATAAGTCTATTTTATACAACAATATAAATCCCAAAGGACAATTAATGACATAAACATGTACTCATAGCTTGATCAAACTTATAAAACAAATATATATAACAAAAAACACAACAGTCAAGCATGCATAATGAATTGAACGTGGTTTATCTTTTGCCTTTGCTTACTCAATATCCAAATTAATTAATGTGTTTCCACTTGTGAGCACAAGAAGGTCAATATGCAAAAGTTAGAACAATAATCCATCATTAATCACAAGTTTATCATCCTCAAATTATCTAATAGTATTACTTTAGTTTTCTAAATCCACTTAAGTGCCAATTTCTCTTTATCTAACCCAATATCTATAATAATATAGTTCAACTAACCCTTAAATATTAATATTCTAATATTAAATCCTTTGAATATTGAAATCCTCAAATTAAAAACCTAGGGTTTACTTATAATTAAACAACCTCCATCCTCAAAAATTTGCATCATAATCTTAATAAATGATTTCTATTCCTAATAAATCTCAAAGAATTCAAATAAACTCAATTTAATCCTAAAAAATCCATATACCAAAAAACTTAACTAACTCATAATTCACAATTTTCCAAACCTCTAAAATCTAAAGAGTAATGGTGAGAATCAAATTTTAGGACTATACCTTATGGTGTAAACTCCTAAATCAAGCTTAACATTGTTGGATTATGAAATCTTGGCAAAAAGTAAGTATTTTCACCACTTTACTATGTTTTTCCTTTATTTTTAGTTCAATTTCATGATTTATAATTCTTTATCTAATGTATGTTTACCCACAGACAACCAAATTATTTTTATGTTAGTCATAAACAAACAACAAATCTCACCAGTTATCACCTATCCTATATGTGCAAGTGTATAAGCGCACAATGTGCAATGTCCATTATTGGATGATAATAGAGAACTCAACTCTATTCCTTTTATCTTTATTTGTGGATGGAAAATTCTTTATCCATGTCTACAAACAAATACACACATAAGTCATAATTATTCCTCTCTTTCAATTCATCCTATCCAAATCTCATTCCAAAGTGTTCCTATGCCCCCAATCAAGTTAAAACATTATTCATAAGCCACAATTAGCTCTACTGATCATTTTAAACCTTAATTATATTATTACCTAACCCAAATAATTTCCTAATTTACTAATGATTTAGCTAGGATATTACAAATCCTACTCAATGTCACAGTTCTCTCTTTTCATTCATATTTTTTCCTTTTGTTTTCATGTTATTTATTATCAATATCTGAGTTTTATATCCAATGTCAAAAGTTCCTTCATGATTTTCATTCATTGACAAACAAAATGTTAACTTTGACTAATCTATCCAAGCTTTCACACATAGTTAGATGTACACATATCTACTTTCATCTATTAACCGAAACAAATAAATATGGTACCACTTTGGAAAACATAAATTATACTTCAAGTAATTTTATTATAAGAATGGAATGAATAAAGAAATAAAAAGAGTAATGATATAAACATGATATGAAGAGTCTCATATTAGAAGCTTGGGAGGAGCAATTGGGATGTTGCCTATACACAAGAAGTCCACATCGACTAGAAAAGAATTTGAGGAGGAGCTAGAGCCTATAAATAGGAGGTGTTATGTTGAAGTTAAGCACTCCTTTCGAAAGGTAGCTTGAGCCCATAGTAAAATATTTTATACGTTCTTAGGGGCCACGAGAATTCCATAGGCTGAAGATAGGCAAGTCATCTAGCTCGAGTTTTAATATTAAATTTTAGATTTTTAAAAATTTATAAAGTTTTAGGTAATTTGGGGAATAAGACTTGGTAAGATTATTTTGCAATTTTAGTAAATCTTTGTGTACAACTTTGCTAACGGTTGGATTGAGGCAAACTTTGTTCAACACTCTTACTTATTCGTCATATCCAATGGTACAATTTGTGATTTAATTCCATGTTAGTAAGTTATCAACTCCGTACTAAACCCCTCTTTCTGGACCTTACTAACATAACCTTAGATGATAAATTAATCATTACGATTATTTTAACCATTAGATCATGCTAAAATTTGGATACTAGCCTCATGACATTCAAAAAGTCAACTGTAACAATTAGTTTTTCTATTAAATATCTAAGGTGAGAGTAATTCAATTCGTACCAAAACAATGTTTTTGATTTGCTTTGGGAACCCTTAGAATTTTGAGTTTTCCCCAAAACTATTCTAGGATATAGCTTATTAACTCGTTTGATATATAGACTTTGTAGATGTGTTGTGATTGTCATTTGGGGAACTCTGAGAGTGATTCTTACAAGTTTGAAAAGCAAACAATAAAAGGTAACGTGAATTCTTATCTACTATATATGTTGATACCTCTATGAGGCTTTAGAGTAAATAAGAATCTCATAGGATGTATCATAAATGACTTTGGATTAAATAACTTGTTAGGATTGATAGAAATACCTTGTGGAACTTAGAGTTGACCCTGTGGCATGTTGTATAATAGAAAATTATGGACTTTGAAACCTTATGATTGGATAGAGAACTACTATTGAATGTTTGGTAATTACTGATGTTCTGTGTAGTCCACTCCAGTGAGTGGTCTAGAATTTTTCATATAGATTTATTTATTATTTATGTTTGGTTTATGTGAGATGCATGCTAGATCTGTGTTATTACTTCTTAACAATAATATAAAGCTATGATCTAGGAACATGAGCATTGAATGGTAAGAGATTGAGGTAAATAGAATCTGATGTGCATATGTGAACGATTGTGAACTAAGTTTTATTGATGTAATTGAATTGAATAATATTACAGGAGGTGTGATAGAGACTTGATACTTTACTACATGATTTGCCTCCATAGCACATTATAGTTGGCCTTTGAGAGGCCAATACACCCTTATTGCGACACTCCATAAGTATCCTGAGGTAGTAAACCTACTATAATACTAGGTAATAAATCCACTGGGTAGCTTACCTCATTTTTGAAAGAACCCATAGCCCACGTGTGCTTCGCGAACTTTGGTCGGGCCGCATCACTCATGTGGAAAGCTCATGAGAGTTGCTAGTTATATAGTCTATACTTAGCCTATGGGTTCAAGTCAACAAATATAAGGAGGTTATAAGGAGGGAACTGACCGGTAATTAAGTATGAATAATTGTGAGGTATTGCATGATTATATATATTGTTTACTTATATTGGATATTGTTATAACTATTGTTTGCTATGAACTCTTAAGGCATGTGTGATCATTTTAAATGCTAGTCCCGCTTGGCATCTCATAAGGGTATTGATAGATAAGATAGGTAGAAATATATGTTAGTGATACACTAATCCCACCCCATTACTATTTACCAAACACATCCAGTTAGGTCTAATTTGGAAAATATCATAACTTCTTGAGTGGGTTAGGCCCCACATGAATGTGCCCATCTCAACTAATGCATTTTGACTCAACCTAATAAAAGGAAAGGAAGCTTGACCAAACCTACTATAAAAGAATGACCCGACAAAAAAAATAAAAAATATTTTGAAGTTACTTCGCAATTTTAGCTAAAAGCATTAACACAACAAACCATTAATATTCATTAATAGTATAATTTTTTATAAATTTTGCATTATACTATCTAAGTCTAGACACGATAATTATTAGAATCGCATATAAATAAGCAAGATGAGATAAAAGAAAATTTTCTAATAAGTTAAAAATAAAGATCCAAAAAAGTAAAATAATAATTGTGAAATATTTCTAGAAAAAATTAACTAAATTGCTTTGTGACATTTGTTATTGCATTATTTTTGATAAACAAAATCCAACAAAACATAATCATTTCAATCAAACAGTTAGTGCATGTTTGGTTTTACGTGGACCAAAATTAAAATTTCGTAAACGTAACTTTGCAAACTTGCTTTTAGACAAAATTGAGATTGAAAAAGAAATAATTTTAAGCAAACTCGGTTGCCAAAAATTGACCATATGTGAGTTCTAAATTATTGTATTTCAATGTTTAGTTCTCCTTTTTACTATGTTTTGAGTAAAAAAAAAAAAAAAAGAGGAAATTTCTGGGAGAGAAATTGAGTTAGATTTTCAGTTGGAGTAAAATCTAATTAATTCCAACCTGTATTTACTCTAACCTCAAATTGTATAGCTATTTCTTTCTTACCAAAAAATTGTATATCTATTGACAAAATCAAAATATACTATTATAAATATTTTTTTAAAAAAATATCTCTATTAGTATAAATATATACTATTTGCATTGATACTATGATTAACATTTCTCTAACGATGTCCTTGCATATTATTGAACAATTATGTTATAGAAAAGGATTGAGAGATAAGAACATGATTAATTAGACTTTAGTATTAAATTAATGATATTTTAAAAAAATTGAATAATTTTTTTAATTAAAAATATTAACTAATTTTAAAATATTTATGTGTAAATTAGTTATAGAGTAATTACTTATGAATCAAAATGGATGGAGTATATATATATTTTTTTTTGAAGATGAGGTGCCGTTTAACTTTTAAGTGAAAAGTTAGTCATGCCCAATACATTTTATATTTTATATTAATGAATTGATTTAAATTAAATTATATATTTTTAAACAAAATAAATTACCCAAGCTAAAGTTATATATAATCTATAATTTTAAAAATTAATTAAATAATTTATTTTAATTTTAAATATAAAATTTCAATTTTTTTATCTCTATGTTTCCTAAAACTAATGTGCCCCATCTACATGAGTATAAATGATTGATAAGAGTGATATTTTAGAAAATTCAAAATATATTTTTATAAATAAAAAATTTAACTAATTTTATTAATATATGTATTAGTTATCTAATGGCTCTAAACAAAGAATATATACATATATAAAAGAAGCGGCCAGGGCTTTAAATTTAAAAAAACTTTGTAAGAAATTTTTGTTTTCTTTCATTTTTTTTAATTTGTTAAATGTTCTCTCTTTGGTCATAGGATTCCATTCTTTGGCTTCCACAATCGAACACGGTGTCCAACTCTTCCCCTCTCTCTCTTCCTCTCAGATGTCTCTCTCAAAAATCTATATATAACCCTCCCTTTCTCGTCAATGGTCTCCACCCTAATCCACTGCCCGCACCACATAACGCACACTTCTATTCCCTTCTAGCTTTCACTATCAAATCATATTCCTCTCCTTCTGGTAAATCAACCCTTTTTCAATTTTCAACTCCTCAAAAGCCTTCTGGGTACTATACCGAAAGCAGCTAAAGGAATATACTCTTCGATCCCAATCTCTCCCTGTCTCTCTCTCTTCCCTTTTCTTTATATATTTAATTTTGAATTCGTTCCTGTAATTCCAGTCTCTGTCTCTCTGGCTTCTTCTTCCCTCTTCCACAAATCTCCATTCTTTTTTCTCTTTCGGTTGAATTTTGATTTGATATGAAAGTTGCAGAACTCCAGGTTCAGCTTCATCACCCCCACCATCATCAGCACCAACAGCAGAAGCGAGACAAACAGAAAGACACCGTCCAGATGTGTAGGAAGATCCAATTGTGTGTTGCAGACCACCTCTCTCCGCCTATCCCCTCCGACGCCGCCGATGACTGTAATAAGACAGACGACGGCGAGGAATTCTTCGTTCCGCCTCTCAATTTCGCTATGGTGGATAATGGCATTTTCAGGTCTGGCTTCCCTGAGCCCGCCAATTTGGCCTTCCTGCAAACCCTCGGCCTTCGCTCCATCATGTATGTGCACAAGCAGCTTATTGAATTTTCGATTCGGTCTTTTTATATAGTTTTTCGATTAAAATAATAATTGTATTCTTTCCTTTGGTTTTTGATTTAGGCATTATTTCTTATTAGTATCGATTATCGAAGTGATTGAGTCAGATTCAATTTCAGACAACGCAGGTTTATGATTTTTGGAAAGAAATGAGATAAAAGACAAGCATTCCAATGATTAAAGAACTCAATTGTGACTAGGAAGATCACCATAAATATTTCCCCGTAATTTCCTCTTTTCAAATTTGGACTACGTTTACTTGCGTTTTATGACTGTTTGTGGGCAGAGCTTGAATTTTCTATTGGAGCTTTGAAGAATCCATTAACTGTTTCAAATCTTTGCTGGTGGACTGAGTTTGTTTGAATGGGTATGTTTCAGATATCTATGTCCTGAGCCGTACCCGGAGGCTAACTTAGAGTTTCTGAAATCAAATGGGATTAAGCTTTATCAATTCGGGATCGAAGGTCGCAAGGTATTCTCTCAGTTTTCAGGTTAAATTTGTCTTTTGTTTTCCTTTTTTGGGTTGGTCTCTTTCTGGCCTGATTGTTCTATGTTGCTTTTTTTTTCTTTTTTAACTTTGTTTGAAGATGAATGGGTATCTAATCCAATATACCTGTCTCTCTCATACTTTTGTTTTAATTATTATTTTGTGTGATATATAGTGAAATTAGATATGAATTCTTTCATGGCTTGCACTATTCTGCTGTTGTAATGTCTCATGTTATTAACTAATAAGAGATTTCCATCATGATGAAACTTTTTCTCCTTTTCCATCAAACAAATTAAGTAATTATCACATCTGTTTAGGCATCATTATTACCAGTGGTTAGATCAGTTATGATTTGAGCTCATGTATTTTCCTTGGGAAGATGAAAGTTTTTGCACAACTAAGTTATACGAACTTTAGAATATGAAAATCACGGTATATGAAATCCAGGCTGGTAGTGGAAGTCTTTTCCTTGGGAATATAAATTTGTTACATTTTTTTAACTATGCATGATGCTTCCTCTATAATGAGTCCATTAATGGATATGCAGAAAAGTAATTCTCTCTGAGCAGTACAAACATTCTATCTGATGATGCAAGTATGGAGAAAAAGGATCAAACAATCTGAGTAACAGAATTAACACAAAATCATGACCAAGCGCAGGAAAGGCTAGAATTTAGAGAGAAAGAACTATTGGTATATGACATAATTCACTGAATTCACTGCACTATGAAGGCAGTATTTGTTCCACTGGTTGGAACTCAGATGTTAGTTAACCTAGGAGTAAGGGACAATAGTTCCTATTTCTGTGATTTTTCAGTAATAAATACATTTATGCTTAAAAAGATTACAACATTTTCAATTTGGCATCCTAAAGTGTAAGCCCTGAATTTTGGATCCCCCAATAATGTTTTCCTAATTAATTTAGTTTTCCATTTGTTAGATGTGTTTTCAATTGATTTTGTAGACGTCGACTGGTAGAATGTTTATATGGCTATTATCTGATTAAGTGGCCTTGGTATCCAGAAAACTAGCTGAAATTCTAGGAATTTGGTGGCTATAGTTCTTTCTTTTCTTTTTTTTTCCTGGATACCTGGCATGACCTTTTACATCCAAATAAGCATTATATTAGCTTAAAACAAAAATTTAGTTCAATTCATGTTAGTTAAACAAATTGAGGACTAAGTTGTTTGGGGTGAAATTGTTGAGGGATAAAATTAATAGGTTTCCATTTTGGAGGACTGAATCGTGAATTTTGAAATCATCCAAAGATGAAATTTGTAATCTAGTTTTTGCCCTCTAATGATGGATGGGTCTTCCTTTGATACTTATAACAAAACTAAACCTTGTTCTTTTATTAGGTTCCCTCAGATTATCTTAGCTGACTTGTTTCTCTGGGGCTAAAACACATCTCCTTGAATTTCTTTACTACTCATGCATATAGATGTTTCTGATGCCTTCATTATAAAAATTGAGCGTCAGATGAATTCAAATGCATAAGTGGTCTGTTTGCCCTTGTCTAAGCTCGAGGAGTGGATAGTGTGTGATTAATTGATATTTGCTTTT
The DNA here is from genome assembly GCA_037074615.1 of Leucaena leucocephala. NCBI lineage: Eukaryota > Viridiplantae > Streptophyta > Magnoliopsida > Fabales > Fabaceae > Leucaena > Leucaena leucocephala. The sequence continues at coordinate 15,188,996 of CM073515.1, read as the reverse complement.
TCCAGATCCTAAAAGTAATTCATTGAATATATACCATAGCTAGTTGTGAAACTGCTTTAAATCATCTTTAAATTAGCTCCCTGATTCCTCGTATCTTGTTTACCAATGAATCTTACTTGAAAAGCAATCTTAAATGGGAGTTAAGTATTGTGTTGTCATAGAAAGTTCATATTAATGCTAATTAATATCTAGCCTCATGAACTGATGCTGAAAATTGTGCTTCCAGGAGCCTTTTGTAAACATCCCAGACGACACAATCCGTGAAGCACTGAAAGTTGTCCTTGGTACTACAACCAATCGCCATTGCTTTCACACTTTGATGATTCATTGAAAGATTCTTGACTAGACTTTAGGCAAGGCGAATATGAAGAGACTTCTAAGCATGTTGGAAACCCTTTTCGTTGAAACTCACATCTATCATGCTTACATGTCAATTCATGTTTACTTGGTCTGCGTGAGTCTAGGAATTGCTCAGTTTCATTAACTAAATTAGGTAGGATTAACTTTTGGCCTTCAATAATGCAGAGGTCAAAAACCATCCCGTTTTAATTCACTGTAAGCGGGGAAAGGTGAGGATTTTCAGTGGATTTTCTTGTTTATCTTTAGATAACTTACAGTTAACTCATGTGCTAACAATGTTCTGTAAATGCTTCCTCTCTTACCATGTGCAGCACCGAACAGGTTGTCTCGTAGGGTGCTTGAGAAAGCTGCAAAAATGGTGCTTATCATCGGTGTTTGATGAGTACCAGCGATTTGCAGCTGCCAAAGCGAGAGTTTCCGACCAGAGATTCATTGAGTTGTTCGACATTTCGAGCCTGAAGCATTTGCCCATGTCATTCTCATGTTCAAAGAGGTGATGAACACAAAACCCAGAGATATGTGGAGTTTCCTTCCTTTTCCTTGGGGAAGCGAATCCTGTATCCTGCTCCTTTTAAATAATTAGTATAAGGTGATGAGTTCCTTCATTGCATCCCAGCGGCAAAGGAATAGTTCTTCTCCAATTTTTATAATAAGAGAAATGAATAATTAATACGGTAGCACATTGATTACCCCCATTGGCATCAGTGCGAGTCTCATTGTATTTTTGGTTAGTTTTGGCTTCGATTGGAATTTGAACTCGGATCTTTTAGTTCTAGAGACAATTCCAATAAAATCGAGCCAACGTTGTTGTCATTTGGCCTCTCTTTGAGCCGCCCGCGTTTTACTATTTTTTTTCTTTTTGATTGCTGCTCCTATTCATCAGGAAGAGTGTAGATATACCTTGACTTTTTCTCGAGAAAATTCAAGAGTCTACCCAGAAAAATCTTGGTGGGTAGTTGGAACAGAGAAACTGTTATATTTTATTTGCTAGTAATATTGATGATTATCATGTACTGTGATCTGATAAATAGTACTGAGTGCCCTGTTTAGAGAGAATTAGACAGACGTATTCTTATGTGTATTATTAGATAAAGGTTAAAATAGGTAATTGCTTATAGTTTATGAATATTGTTTAATTCATGCATAGTGCTGCTTGTTAATCATTTCATGTGATGATTTGTGGTAATCGGGAACAATTGTTAACCATTTTAAGTTCTGAATACTCTCTCCTGGTTTTTATTTGACTTTTGACTCTTTTTGTATAAATTAAAAAAGTTAAATATATTAATTAATTATAATTAATATAAGATTTTGGTAAATTAAATGATATATAGTATAAATTTATTTTGACGGTTTAAATTTAATTATAATTAATTAATATTTTTTTATTTTTTTAAAATAGTTATTTAATTTTTATATTAAATAATAAGGGAGAGTAATGTAGGACAAATCTTTATTAGAAGGGATTTATTGAAAATGGTGTCTTGCAGGGAAATATATTCTTTTATAGTTTTTAATATATAATTTAATTTGTAATATAAATTATATTATAAGCTACATTAATATATGATCTCAATTGAGGCTGATAATGTATGACTATAATACTAGATATCAAATAGAGTAACTAATGATGAGCTAATGAACGTTTCAATATCCATAGATAATATTAAATTTTCCAACACACTCAGGAATTTAAATTATCACAATATTTGTTTTTCCCCTTAAATCGTCGTATTGCCTAAAAAAAACAGTAATTGTTATAAGTATTTTTACACACGTGGATATCAATATAACTTCTATATATTGGGATTTTTCTTATGATTTTTTATTTCCTTTATACTATAAAACTATAAATTTCTCAATAAATGACTTGAGAGAGATTTCTTGTGGTTAATGCCATTTTATTCATCTTTAATCATTTATAATCTTATACATTTTATTCATCTTTAATCATTTATAACCTTATATTTAATCTTTAATGATTGTGGCATATAAATAGTAGTTATATAGAAGGCATTTGGACGTATGAATATACAAGCATATGAGGAATATTTTATTGCCTCATATTTCACTTTTTTGTCTTGTTATTTCTTCTCATCTTTAACTTCTTTATCTTCTCTTATTTTATAACACGTTATCAGAAGGTATGAATTTCTTATCAATTCATATACTATTATGTTCAATTACATATAAAGGATATTAGTTTTCTCTTTATCTAATTATCGTATATGTTTTATTTTATATTATCATCTTACTTAATTATTATAGGCAAAATTTATTTTTATATATTTGTTATATATTTTATCATTATTTATTATGTTATTCTTTCCTATTCATTTTAATTTTTGTTCTTAGATATGTGTGTGTGGGTTATCTTTATTATATCTTATTCTTATATAAAATATTGTGTTATTCTAATTTTTCTTCTTCTTTTGATATATTGATATAATATTATGATTGATTCTCTATTTATATATATTTACTTATATGTATATTGTTTACATTTTTCCTTCTCCTTATATATTATTTACATTTCCAATTCCCCATCCCTATATCTTTATTAATTTATATTTTAATTGATTTATTTATCTTCTTTGTATTCTTAGCATTATTATATATTTATTACAGTTATATAATATTCACTTATTTATATTACAAAATACTTATACTATGTTATTATTTATATATTTAATTTATATTATTTCTAATTTTAAGTATTGTAACATATTATTTATGTTGTTTATATTTATCCGTGTTTTTTTTGTTATTTAATTTATTTTGTTACATTTATTTCTATTTATTTAATTTATATTACTAATTTAATTTATGTTATTTCTATTGTAGTATTATTTTCTCTATATTATTTATGTTGTTTCCATTATTTTATTTTCTTATGTGTTACTATATATATTTTATAGTTATTTATTTTATTTATTTATTTTGTTCCTTTATTTATACTATTTATATTTTGTTACTTTTATAGAATTTATATTTATGTAGAATATATATTATTTATTTGATTTATATTTATGTTTAATATATATTGTTTATTTGATTTATGTTTTTATTATCATATTTTTCTAATTAATTTTATCAAAATTCTAATTGTTATTATTATTTTAGTTTGATCCATGGCTAATCTAACGAAATTCGAGTTTACTGCTCTTGATATCTTGGGAAAAAATTATCTTTCTTGAGTTTTAGATACTGAAATTCACTTAGATGCCAAAGGTCTAGGGAATACTATTTTACCTAGAAATGAAGCAAGCAGTCAAGACAAGGCTAAGGCTATGATTTTTCTTCGCCACCATTTACATGAAGGGCTAAAAGCTGAATACCTAACGGTGAAATATCCGTTAAAATTGTGGAGTAATTTAAAAGAACGATATGATCACCAAAAGACGGTAATATTGCCCAAAACTTGTTATAAATTGTTGCATTTGAGGCTGCAAGATTTTAAATCTGTATCTGAATATAATTCAGCTGTTTTTAAAATAAGTTCTCAACTAAAATTGTGTAGTGAGAAAATAACATATGAGGACTTATTAGAAAAAACTTTTTCAACATTTCATGCTTTAAATGTGCGAAAAAGGTTTTAAAAGGTATTCTGAACTAATCTCATGTTTTCTTATGGCTGAACAAAATAATGAGTTGTTAATAAAAAATCATAAGATCTGTCCCACTGGATCAGCTCCATTCCCTAATGCGAATGTGACTGAACGCACTGACTTTCATACCCGTGGTTGTGGTCGCGATCGTAGCCGTGGTAGGGGACGTAGTAATTATTATCATCATGGTGGTGGAAGTAATTATAATCCAAATACCCACCAAAAGAAGAAATATAATAAAGGGCAGAAAAATGACAAGGGTGATCCCTCAAAAACTGTGAAAAATCTATGTTATAAGTGTGGGATGAAAGGGCATTGGTCGCATACATGTCGTACGCCTGAGCATCTAGCAAAGCTTTATCAAGCCTCCATAAAAAAGAATTCAAAGAACATGGAAGCAAATATGACTTTCCAATATGATGATGTTGAGGTAAATTTTGCATACAAGAATAATGATACCAATGAGCTATATGATGACCTTGATGCTATGGCACACTTAGAAGTGGCTGATTTCTTTGAGAATCATGATTATATAAACAAATTTAGTCTATATTTTATCTTAATTTAGTTATGCTTTATTTATATTTATATTTATTTTCTTCTTTTAAGAGCATTATTGCTAATAATATATTTTGATACATTTATTTTCTTTTGATGAAGAGTATTGATGTTCCTCTCTCTTTTATTGGGCACAAGAATGGAGATATATGTCTCATAGATAGTGCTACAACACATACCATACTCAAAGATAAAAAAATATTTTTTTCATTTGACAATGAATGGTGCAAGCATCAATAATATAGCGGGTAATACAAAACTAATTGAAGGCTCCGGAAGAGCAATGATAATATTACCTAAAGGGACAAATTTTGTAATTAATGATACTTTATATTCCTCTAAGTCTCAAAGAAATTTGTTAAATTTTAAAGATATCTGTCAAAATGGGTATCATATTAAGACTATAAATGAGAAAAATATTAAATATCTATATATTACAATTGTTAGACATAGAGAAAAATGTGTTCTTGAAAAAGCACCTGCATTATCTTCTGGTTTGTACTATACAAATATTGGTATAATTGAAATAAATGCTATAGTAAACCATAAGTTTACTGATAAAAATACATTCATTATTTGGTATGACCAGTTAGGCCATCCCGGATCAACTATGATGTGAAGGATTATTGAAAATTCACATGGATATCCATTGAAGAGCCAGGAGATTTTTCAATTTAAAAATTTTTCATGTGTTACTTATTCTCAAGGCAAAATAATTACAAGACCTTCATTAACAAAAGTTAGAGTAGAATCCCCTGCATTTCTAGAACATATCCAAGGGGATATATGTGGACTTATTCATCCACCATGTGGATCATTTATATATTTTATGATTTTAATAGATGCATCTACAAGATGGTCACATGTGTGTTTATTATCTACACGTAATTTAGCATTTGCTAGATTACTTGCTCAAATAATTCGATTAAGAGCACAATTTTCAGAATATGCAATTAAGACAATTTGTCTTAATAATGCGAGTGAGTTTTTATCGCAAAAGTTTAATGATTATTGCATAGCAACTGGAATAACAGTGGAAAAATCTATTGTTCATGTCCACACTCAAAATAGTTTAGCAGAATCATTAATTAAATGCCTCCAATTGATTGCTAGACTAATACTTATGAGAACAAAACTTCCCATTTCAGCTTGAGGACATGCAATTTTATATGCATCAACAATTATACGCATCAGGCCAACAAGTTATCATAAATTCTCCCAATTACAATTGGCTTTTGGTCAGGAGTCAAATATTTCTCATCTTAGAATTTTTGAATATGCGGTATTTGTCCCAATTGCTCCACCACAACGCACAAAGATGGGACCTTAGAGAAGGTTAGGGATATATGTTGGTTATAAATCTCCTTCTATAATTAAGTATTTAGAACTGTTAATGGGAGATTTGTTTACAGCATGTTTCAATTATTGTCATTTTGATGAGACAAATTTTCCAACATTAACGGGAGATAATAAGCAGCTGGATAAAGAAATCACATGGAAATCATTATCGTTGTCTCATTTAGATCCTCGAACACAAATATGTGAGCTTGAAGTTCAAAAAATAATTCATTTATAAAATATTACAAATCAACTGCCAGATGCATTTACTGATCCCAAGAGAATTATTAAATCTCATATTCCAGCTGAAAATACTCCAATTTTAATTGATATCCCAGCAGAACAAGTAGCAAGTGCAAATGAAAGTAAACCACGTTTGAATCATGATAGACCTATCGGTTCCAAAGATAAAAATCCTAGAAAGAAAAGAATAAACAATCAAGATGGTCAAATTGAGGAGGCTGATCTTATAGGAGATACCCAGGACATAACAAATCAAAAGACCCCAGAAGAGGTCCAGGTACCTGAAAATAATAAAAAGATTTCGATAAGTTATGTCACTATAGGAAAAAGGTGGAACCAAGAAAATATAGTCGTCGACGATATTTTTTCATACAGTGTTGCTATTGAAATAACTAATCCAAGTGAGGATCTTGAACCTAGGTCAATTGAAGAATGTAGACATAGAAATGATTGGCCAAAATGGAAAGACACAATTCAAGCAGAATTGAATTCACTTTCAAAACGTGAAATTTTTGGACCTATAGTCCAAATACAGAATGGTGTTAAACCAATTGGGTATAGATGGGTTTTTGTGTGAAAATGAAATGAGAAAAATGAGGTTGTTATATATAAAGCACAACTTGTGGCACAAGGTTTTTTGTAAAGACCTAGCATTAATTATGAAGAAACATATTCTCCTGTGGTGGATATAATTACTTTAAGATATCTAATTAGTCTTGCAGTGCATTAAAGATTTGATATGTGTCTAATGAATGTTGTTATAGCATACTTATATGGTTCTTTAGATACTGAAATTTATATGAAAATCCCTGAAGGATTTAAATTACCTAAAGCATGTAAGAATTCTTGAGAAAATTATGCAATTCGTTTGCATAAGTCCTTATACGTATTAAAACAATATGGAAGAATGTGGTATAACCGTCTAAGTGAATATTTGTTGAAAGTAGGCTATAAAAATGACTCAATTAGCCCATGTGTTTTTATAAAAAGGAATATATCAGAATTTGTTATAATTGCTGTCTATTTGGAAGACTTGAATATAATTGGAACTCCTGAAGAGTTTCAAAAAGCAATGGATTATTTAAAGAGAGAATTTGAAATGAAAGATCTTGGAAAAACAAAGTTTTATCTCGGATTACAAACTGAACACTTAACCAATGGACTTTTTCTTCATTAATCAGCTTATAGTGAAAAAATATTAAAGCAATTTTATATGGATAAAACACATCCATTAACTATTCCAATGGTTGTGAGATTGCTAGTTAAAGAAAAAGATCATTTTCGCCCTCAAGAGGAAAATGAAGAACTTCTTGGTCCAAAAGTACTATATCTTAGTGCTATAGGGGCACTACTATATCTTGCTAATTCGACACGATCTGATATTACATTTGCTGTGAGTTTATTGGCAAGATTTAGTTCTTCTTCAACAAGAAGACACTGGAATAGAGTTAAACATATATTTTGATACCTTCGAGGGACCATTGATATGGGATTATTTTGTTCTAATAAATCTGGATCACAATTGATTGGTTATGCAGATGTAGGATTTTTAGCAGATCCACATAAAGGTAGATCTCATACAAGATATTTATTTACTTGTGGAGGTACAGCTATATCTTGGAGTTCGATAAAGAAAACTTTATTAGCTACCTCATCAAATCATGCAAAAATAATTGCAGTTCATAAGGCAAGTCGAGAATGTGTTTGGCTAAGGTTAATATTCCAACATATCCAAAGAATGAGTGGTCCACTTCCAGAACAAGAGATTCTAACAGTATTATATGAAGATAATACAGCATGCATAGCTCAATTGAAATGAGGATATATCAAAGAAGATAGAACAAAACATATTTCTCTAAAATTCTTTTTCAATCATGATCTTATGAAGAATGGTGATATAGAAGTTCAGTAAATTCGATCATGTGACAACCTTACAGATTTGTTTACCAAGATACTACCAACCAAGCCATTTGAGAAGTTAGTGTATGGTATTGTAATGCGCAGATTCAAAGACATAAATTGACAACGTCATCAGTGGAGTAAACAAATACTTGATGTACTCGTCATTTTAAGGATTTTTTTTTTTACTGGCTTTTCCTGAAAAGGTTTTTGACAAGGCAACCTAAATAAATATTGTGTACTCTTTTTTCTTCACTAGTTTTTTGTCCCAATGGGTTTTTCCTAGTAAGGTTTTAATAAGGCACAATATTTGTCATGGACATCTAAAGAGGAGTGTTACAAATATTCTTACACATGTGGATGTCCATATAACTTCTACCTTTTGGGATTCCTCTTAAGATTCCTTTTTCCTTTTATGCCATAAAACTATAACTTCCTCAATGAATGACTTGAGAGGTGTTTCTTGTGGTTAATAGTATTTTATTCATCTTTAATCCTTTGTAACCTTATGTTTAGTCTTTAATGGTTGTGGCCTATAAATAGTGGCTATGTATAAGGCATTTGGACATGCGAATATACAAGCATATGAGGAATACTCTATTGCCTCCCATTTCACTCTTTTATCTTGTTATTTTTTCTCCTCTTTAACTTCTTCATCTTCTCTTATTTTATAACAGTAATCATATTGTAAGTTTGATTCGGCCCAAAATATTCTCTACACCATTTTCTCTCCCCAAGAGAATGAACCGAAGACCATTTTATTTTCTTCATGTTTCTTCAAGGGCAAGACATAATCCAATATATATTAAGCGCATCAAATAATTTATATCACCTGTAAAATTAATTATTTATCCCTACACTTATAATTTAGTTATAATTCTGTCACTATACTTTCTATTGTTTAAAAGATTAATTCTCATAGCTAATAATACTTGGTTAGTTTTGCAAAACTCATCCCATGTGGCATAAGAAGTAGCATGTCATCCTAATTATGTTGGACAGGTTTTTGTGATAAAATTGCCAACGTGGCCTCCCACTTGATTGATTTATAAAAGTGTTTAAATTATAGATATTGAGTTATAATTAAATTAAAAGTATAGAGACTAAATAATTATTTTTTTTCTTATTTTTCTCTTGATCAACAGAAACAAGTGAAGTTTGTAAGATTCAAATGGAGGAACATTAATCAAATCAACTAGTTAAAAGATTGATTCAAAATCTCAAATTGGCCAAACCTTTGTTTCCTTGCACTACTTGATAGCTCTTAATATAGATAATAGGTTTGAATTTTATGAATAAAGAAATTAATATTGGAGATCTAACTCTATGTCTAGCACTTAAATTTGAATTAATTGATAGTATCCAAAACCATATAATTATAGTATATACTCCTTCCATTTCAAAATATGTCTTTTAAGGTTTAAGCACACAAATTAAGAATAAGAAATATAATTAAGATATTAAAATATTTATTATATTGTTAAACTTTCCTCTAAGTAATGTGTTGAATAAATTGAAATTATTAGAATAGATAAGGGTTTAATAGGAAAAAAGATTAGTAAATGTTGCTTTGAATTCATAAAAAAAAACACATAAATGAGGCAAGAAAATTCCTCCAAAAGAACTTGGAGCCTGAATGGTTTATTGTGTTCAAAACAGTTTTTTTTTTTAAATAACAATAAAAGAACATGTTTCAAAATGTGTTTTCATTGTGTGTTTTAAAAAACAATAAAGTTAAAATTTGTTTTAAAAATAGTTTTTATGGTCTTTTTACTTTTTGTTCTACAAAATTAGACATGTAAAGAACATGTTTTTGAATGACAAATATGCTAATAAAGTAAACCATGGGCTTGCTTGATTTTATTATCAAATTTTTTGTTCTTAGAAAAAGATTGTAAAGTATTTTTTTTAAAACAAGTTTTGGAAACAAAAAATTAAAAAACCTATTTGAGTCATTATTTTGAAAAACATATATAAAATAATAAAATGAAGAGAGAAAGAATAGTTTGCTTTATTGGTATGGTTATCGTTAATAAAAATACAATGTTCCTTGTATGTTCTCTAATTTTGAAGAACAAAAATAAAGATGTTCTGCTTTTTTTAATTTTTAGAACAAAATTTATTTTTTTACTTTTCAAAAAATATAACAAAAAACACATTTTTAATTTTTTTTTACTTTTTTAAATTTTTCAAAACAAAAATCTGTTTGAAAATAAAAGCACAGGATGCTTAATAGGCCCTACTTTTCTACTTAAGCATTTTATATATTATTTTCAAACAAGCCTAGAGTCATAGACTCATGTGAAACATAACTTTTTTTTTGGTTGCTCACCCAGTTTATTAGAATTTTATCCTGACTACATTCAGATCTGAGCCGCATTGTGTACCTGGCTATGGTGGGTGAGTCTCCTAATGAGGATTTTATGCATACGCTAAGACTCGAACTTGAGACCTCGTTTAAGCGATATCAAGTCACTTATTACTTGAATCAACTCTGTTGGTATGCGAAGCATAACTATAAGTAGTAATGCTCAATTGTATATTAATGTTGGGCCAATCAATGATCATTTCACTACTTAAAATGTCCCAACCTTCAATAAGAAGCCTATGCATAACTAATGGTAGTTAATCTAAGTGGTAAACAACTCAATATCGTTTAAACGATATCTCGAGTTTGAGTCTTGGCATATGCAGAAAATCCCTGTTAGGAGACTCACCCACCATAGTCAGGTGTGCGACGCGGATGAATCCAAATGTAGTCGGGCCAAAACTCCGATGAATCAGGTAGATAAAAAAAACAAGAAAAAGCCTATGCATAATATATGTATGTATAACCAGTCACATAATTATACTCACCACGAGACTTGTATTTTAATATATGTAAGTATTTTTTTATTTTAAATCATGTAATTGTATTTTTTTGACATATCACATTCTATTCACAAAAAATCTATAGTTATACAAGTATCTTCCTATTAAAAGTAATCATATTTAAGATATTTTTAAATATCAAATATCAATATTTCTTTCCACTAGGATTTAAACATTGTGCTCTGTCAAATTTGGTCTTACTATTTGGATGAACTTTAATTAGGCATTTTTGCATGTAACCAAAGGGGCCAAAAGTATCAAAAGAAATTTGATGAATGAGTTATATCATTGATGACTTATATATAGCTTGTTAAGATTTTTATTTCATTTATGTATTGATATGTATAAATTGATAACATCTTGTTTAACTAAACAAATGTATTCTACTTCAAAAAAAAGAAGTATATAGAAAAAAGGCCTTATTTGATTTATTAATTTTATATAATTGATATTGGGATTATATTTTTTTATAATTACGTATTATCTCATTTGAAGAGTATTTATGTATAACTAAACACATCACCACACAAAATCGTAAAAAGGGTACCAATATATCTAAATAATGGTTGATTCATCTTAATATGTTTGAGATCTAAAAAATATGTTGTCAATTGCATTACTCATGTGGTAAATGTATAATAAAGTGTAGTAAATTTTGTTAGAAAAGTAATAAATCTCCCAAAGGCAAAATTATAAAACCATTTAAATTTTAAAATTTCTATTTAATTATGAGTATGAATTTTAGATTTTAAAAATTAGTGTGATTATTGTAGAATTTAGAAATTCAAGATTGCCCCCACTAACTTGTCACTTTTTTAAAAAAATTATATTTTTAAAAAATTATTTTTAAACTTTTAAAATACTAATAAAAAAATTTTAATGTCATATCAATATAATAAAAAAATATTAATATTATACTCTTAAAATATCTTGTATTTTATAAAAAAAATATCAAATTTTATAATTATAAATCTAAATAAATATTAACATAATATTAACAAATTATAATATGTTAATACATCAACAAATAAGTAATTATTTTTATTAGATTTAATAATGGAAGTATTTAAAGTAATATTTGTGTAAAATAAATAATAATTAAAAAAAAGTTAACGGTCTAAGTTATGCAACATGCTATAAAATAAACAGGCTTGTTTTATCAGCTCTAATTAGTTAGGGTACACAAAAAGCCTCCGAGAGTATTACAAGGACAGAACGATGGAGGCCCAAAGCTAGCACGTAAAAGATTGAAAAAAACACATAGAGGATATAAGTTGAGGCCCAATCCAAAACCAGACAAAGTGAGATTGGCCATAACCAACCACACGGAGAAAGAACTCAAATACTCCTGTTGCGGGAAGCTAGAAGATATCAGACGTCGAGAGTCCTTGCTGTTGGGAGTGCCGACTTTGTTGAGAAGACCTGAACTGTGAGATCCTATGAATTATGCCACCAAGGGAAGGTAGGGGTGGCTGCCCTTTCTATCGATCGAAATTTCCTTGTACCTCATTGCCTACCTTTATACTCCTAAATTTGTTTTAAAAATGGGCCAGCGGAAATTGATAAACTGGGTTATCTAAATTTAAAATCCAATTAATTGTTTTACATAGTCCAACTTCTTATCTCTAAACATGAAGTATTTGTTAGCAATTTTTTTAGTACAAAAATTTTAAAAAAATAGTTAGACTAACCTATAATTTAAGAGTAGAATGAAATCTCCCTTCCTTCTAGGCAATATTAATGTCGGATAGTACGAGCCATCTATTACTCTCAAGTGTAAATATAGGCACCCAAAAAAATATTTAAAATCTAAGTATTTGTTAGAATTGATCAAGAAAATATTTTACAATATTTTTAAAATATGTAAACTCACATAATTCAACTTTTTCACTGTAGATGTTAATTATATTTGTCTTTTATGCTCAAACTATTATATTTATAATACCATAGTTTATTTGTTTATCTAATAAAAAATTTGTTAAAAATTCGCCCATCTAATTCTAAATTTTTTGTTCCACCATTGGACCTAGTGCGGAGTAACATCGCATGACAAGTAAATCCAGTCGTGAGCAATGCATGATTCCACTTCAAAAGAGTCGTGTGATGAGAGAGCTCCAAGAGAAACTAAAACCTGCAAATAGAAATAAAGGAAAGCCAAAGAAAACAAAGCAAAGAAACCAAACGAGTAGCCTGTTAGTTAGAGCATTTGTCATAACACTACTTATTTTATGGCAAATGCAACGCAGAAGCTTGATGGTTCCACACAGCGAATCTTTGAAAGAAGTTGAGTTCTCAAGTCAAATTAACAAATAATATTAAAAATAAACATTGAAAAAAAATATTAAAAATAAACATAATGTTTTTGCTTCTCGATTTTGGAGGTATAAAATCGGGTCTAAAATATTGTTCGTACCAAAACAAAACTAATAATTTATTTTGTGGATTTGTTGCTTGTTGGTACCAAAACATTGTTTGTCCAACTGTGCTTCATATCAATTAAGTGGTTGTTTGGTTTAACCGTGGAAGTCTATATAATCTCATTTGAGGTTAAAAAAAAGTGATTATGAAGCCTATTTAAATGGTTTGGGTAATTTTTCTAAAACCCCTATCAATCACGACTATTTTGTTTGGGTTCTCTTGGATCCCTCAGCTTCACTTGAACAAAACCTTGTTTTCCCTAGACCAGCCTAACATAAAAGTCCATATCCGTCAAGACGGATAAGAGAAGCCAATCCCTACCATTGGATTCATAGATACTGGGTCTTGTAGGACTATCATGAAACCTCATATCCTTCCGCCTAAAGAATGGGTTCCTACTGCAAATGGAAGCCTATTCAAAATTGAATGGACCACTAGAAGGAAAATTGGCATTCAAGTCTTCCCAAATTGTGTTTTATGGATGAAGGTGTTAGGAAGTGATCTTCCTAGAAAAGATATCCTCATCTACTTTGTTGCTTATTTCCGGACTAAGAATCTTCAAAGTTTGCTTAATGGAGTTGGATACAAAAACTTCTCTAGTGCATATACTGAAATTCTTAGTCTATTGAAAATTCAACAAGTTCATCTAGAATATGAAATGTTGCCTTCTAAGAAGAACGAAGACATTAATCCTACCAAAACTTCTCATCCAGGAATGAATCCAGGAGACTTAAAACTACATAGGGAAGAATGTGCAACCCTTCTTAAACATGGACTTATTGAACCAACTAAGTCAGATTGGACTTGCGAGGCATTTCATTGAAAAAAGGTTAGAAATAAAAAGAGAAAAAAGAAAATGCTAGTAATTGATTACAAGCCTCTCAACATTTTACTCAAGGATGCTAAATTTCCTCTCCCAAAGACCAACACTCTATTAGTCCACTTACAGAAGGCCAAAATCTTTTCAAAATTTGATCTCAAAGCTGGTTTTTGGCAACTAGGCATCCATCCAGACAACCGGTATAAAACTGTCTTCTGCATTCCAAATGCCCAATACCAATGGATAGTAATGCCTTTTGGGCCTAAATTTTCCCCTTCTTTATTCCAAAAGGCCATGACAATGATATTTGAGCCTATAATTGATAATGCCTTAATTTATATTGATAATATTCTCCTCTTTGAAGATCAAGGATCCCATAAAACTCTGTCATCCCATTTCATTGACATCATAAGGCAATATGGGATTATGCTTTTAGCTAAGCAAGCAGAAACTGGAACAACTAAGATTGAGTTTATGGGGATGACCTTTGAGGGTGGCTAATATTAGCCAGGACCACATATTACTGCAGAATTATATAAATTTTCAGATGAAAACTTAACCATGAAGTATATTCAACAATTCCTGGGAATAATCAATTATCTCCAGGACTTGATTCCAAATGTGTCTAGATAGACAAGCCACTGTCTAAACTTCTCAAGAAGAACCCCTTGCATGTAGAAAAGGACAGAAGCATTATAAACTCTGAAAAATATTGCTCAACATCCTTATCCTTTAAAGATTCCCGATAAAGGCATAAGGATTCTTCAGATAGACGCTAGTGATGAGTACTAGGGAGCCATACTTATTGAAGAATTAAATGGTAAAAGGTTCTACTATGGTCATGCTAGTTGACAATTTTATTATGCCATTTATAAGGAGATTCTTGCAGTGAAAAAAGGGATTTAGAAGTTCAACTTCCATTTAAGCCCTATGAATTTATAGTAGAAATTGACAACAAATATTTTCTAAAGATGGTTGATCCAAAAGGAAAAGTATTATTAGATAGCCAACTGCTCCGGTGAAAGGATTGGTTTTCATGCTATAAATTCATAGTATGTCATCTTAAAGGAGACCAAAATATCAAGGCAGACTATGTAAAATCCTCCTAAAATATACCTATTATTAATTATTTTGACCTATTTTGTACCCAATATAATTTAAAAATATTATTATAAATGAATTTAGCTTATTTCAAAAGAGCTAATAATGGTAGAAAATAATTTTACTAAAATATAAAAGAAACTCTACTATGGTTATAAAAAAACTTTTCATAAAATTTAAATAATTAATATAATATTAAAGTATGCCTAATGAAAACTACTGTGACAATATGCAAGTATTCTACACGTATCTTTAAAGGAGAATACTATACAATTAATATAGCTTAATCAAGCTTTTGAAGTTTTTCTTAGGGTCCTAAGATGAGACTATCACCTGAAAAATGTTAATACTAATAAGGTAAGACAAATGTCTTAAGTAATAAGCTATTCTACTCATCATGTATACTAACATGTACTCATAAGTTATCAAGTGAGACATCACAAAATATAATATATAGAAAGTAACATATTATCATAATAAAATCAAATGGATAACCCATCTAAGTTCATCCAATCAATCCAATCGACGCCTTATTCTCGCCGATCGAACCCATGGGCTAGTGTTAACTAATAACTCAAAAAGTTAACCGGTCAAGTGGTATAGATAGGCCAAAATTCACAAAGCACATGACCAAACTATGGGATCATTCTTCCTCTGTAAACAGGTGGGAGTGTCACAGCTCCTCGATAAACAGGTGGCACTTCTCTAGGTAAACAGGTAGGACAAAAGCCAACCATCGAGTTCTAATGGAGGTTATACCACATGGTAGAAGAACAACTATTTCATCACCAATTCCCAATGTATAATTTTCAAGATAATTATATTAATCAAAATCTCAATAGTTTGATAAATCTCATAAAAGGGTTTTTCTCAAGATAATAACTTTCTTCAAATTCCAATATCAAAATATAATAATTTTATAATCTCAACTCAAACTTTTTAAATTAAACTTTAAGTCTCATAAGACTATTTTTAATAAAAATAATCTAAAAAAAATTCTCGATACAAGCATATCAATATCAATATCAATATATATATCAAATCACTCACAAACATCACATTAGCACACACAATGAATAGAAAATGGTTACCTCTCACCTAAATATATGAATAATTATCACAAAAGATATGAAAGGTAAATCTTAAATTTGAGTGAGTTGAATTAACGGCGTGTTTGGGAAGAAAATAGATGTGGGATTCTTTGAAAACATGAAAGGGATTGAGAGAGAGGATCCGACTTAATAATCAAGTATAAGAAATAACTCAAGGCCTTAGCTCTATTTATAAAACAATATTAATATTCAAATTTAAATCCATGTCTAAATTTGAACCCAAATCCTTATAATTCTCTAACTAATAATAACAATCAAATCATAAAGCTCTATATGAAGATAATCGTAAGATAATCCAGATATCATATTTTATTAAAAAATAATAAAAATAATACACCATAATAATTTAATTAGCAAATATTTTTAAGTTATTAATAAATAATATTTTAAATTTTACTTAAATATAAGGATAAAAATTTAGATGCTACAGGCTATCTTTCAAGACCTCAAAAACTCCTTCAAACTTTAGAACAATCACCTTTCAATCCATCTCTACCTCAGCTATCTTTGAACCAAGCACAAAAATGCCTTACCAAATCAAAGCTTCTATCTTTCCCCTAAATGTTATCCATCCTGACCCACCTAATACTGTCCTTAACTCAGCCAAAGGTATCTTATTTTATTGGTTCCATCTCTTGTTTATTAAAACCCAAATCTATCCTTACCTAGAGTTTTTTGGCATGGAAACCCCATACCTCACAATTCCTATCATCAAGGGACCTATCCCAAAAGAACTTTTATGGTACTTATGGGCTCTTTCATTCATCCATACATGTGCTATATCCTTCCTAGTCTTACCCATCTATCATTATCTCTGTGATGCAGCCAACCAAAACTCACATCTTGTCACCCTTTTTGAAATGTTTGCTCCTCTTCCTTACTGGAGAGGAAAAATTTATAAAATAATTAATAAAAACAATGTGTAGGAAGACTCAAGGACAAATCAACAAAAATTCTTATGTTTCTTTACTATTTTTAGGAGCTATGACAAAAATACTGATGGAAGTCTTTATACGGCTAATGAAGTTCACTTATGGAATACTTATGCTCTGGGGCCAAATATGAAAGAAAAGATAATGAAAAGTTTAGGCTAGACTCTATCTAAGATGAATGAACCAAATGCTAACAACCTTTTCGACGCTGGCATTTTATTTGAAGGATTCCCTCTAAGACCTTTTCGTCATTATCAATTTGCTCTGTGCTCTATCTAGTAATGTTTCCAATAATGTAACTTTGTATTATGAGTGCTCACCCCTTTATAAGGGTGAGCTTGCCAATGTAATAGGTATAATAAGTTGTATAACCTTTGTATAATGTAAGTGTGGTTTGCTTCCATGAGTTCTCTCTGAATTCCTCTCTTCCCTTACGAGCCATAGTTTATAATATTTTACTTTTGTCTTCCTAGAGCTATTCATGTATGGTGATAAGAATACATGAAATTTCAAATTTAACGAGTGACATTGAATACCATTAAATTTAAAATATAAAATTGTATTTAAAATATCCATAATTTTAAATCAAATATACACGCCAAAAACACATTTTTTATGTATTTTTTTTAATTTTTTTATTTAGTTAAAGGTATAATATGTTCAATTTGGTTGTATCACCTAAGAGGGGTGAATTAGGTAATTTTAAAAATTTTAAAAACTCAGAATATTTGAACAAAATTAAAAAGTAGAGTTTAAAAAGATATCATCGAATGAAGAAGTTAATGAAGAGAAATTACACAATATGATTTATACTAGTTTTGCCCAATCCACTTGGCCTACGTCCAATCCTTAGAGCTTCTCTGAGTATTCTACTATTCTCCAAGATTAATCGACCTCTTGACACTTCAGTATATCAACGTGAGAATCCCCTCTCACTCCCCCTTACAACCCATAGGGTTATCACCAGTGAGAATTCCTCTCCCTCTCTCCCTTACAACTAGTAAGATTAAAATTCAATCAAGAGATCCACTCTTGAGCAATTTCAAAGGATGATTGATGCAGATAAAACTTTCTCAGTAGAATAGATAAGATAAACACTTAAACTCTAACTCTCTAAGTTTCTTTCTTCTAAGAATATGGTATGCTCTAAACCAAATAAGAGAAACAGAGTGAAACAGAGATACATTTACTGAATATAATTAAAGTGCATTGTAAGCACCTCTTGTTTTTCTTTTACGTCTCCTAACTTGTTCCCTTTTCTCTTTCTAGCTTCTTCTTCTTTTATAGTTTGGTTCTTCATAAATCCGTTGAAATAGTTGTTAATGAATATAGCCATTATTGCTAACGTATGCATCTAACTTTTTGATTTTTAGTTGATCTCTTCGTTTGATCTTGTTTTATCCTACAAATAATCTTGAAACATGCTTTAGAGAAGATATATAATTAATATAAACATATAACAATTGTTTACAAATGGTTTAGATTTAAAGATCTTGATCTGATAAAGTTTTGTTTAAAAACTTTTCATAGAATTATTGAAGTGCTTATCGAAGATAACCCTTTTCAAAAAGGTCTTCGATAAAATTACTGAAGAATTACATTTAAAATAGTTTAAATCTTATCGAGTAATACTTTGATAATCAATATTATCAAAAAAGACTTCGACAATTTTTCAATAAATTTCATTCAAACAAATCTTAGATTTATTGAATAGTTCTTTGATAAATATCCTTATCGAAAATATCTTTAAAAAATATTCTTTCAAAACATATCCTTTTAGATTTATCAATATATTTTACAATACATCATTTATCGAAGTGTTTTTTGATAAACGAACTTTTTGAATAGCTTATCGATAAATAATGAAGAACATTCATTCAAACCTTTTCAAACAGACTTTCAAACAATCTTTGATCTTCAAAACGTTGTAACATAATTGGAAACATATATTCAACAGATCATTTGTCAATTTAGATAAAAATCATGAGATCATCTTCTACAAGATTATAAGCTTGAGTGAAAGAAAATATTTAGTGTAACAAATTATGAGCTTATAAAGATCTTTCATTAAATATGATTAGGATAAAAATCCATATAGATCATTCATTTAATCAAAACAAAGTAATTCATATGCTCAACAAAATCATTCCCAGATTCTCAATCAAATCTTTCAATGTAATTCATTTTAGCTTAACAGAAGGATCTTTTTGAAGTTCTCTTTGATAAATAATCTAATTGAATAGTTTATCGATAAGGGCATAATGAATCAGACTTTGTATCTTTCATGAATAATCTATCTTCATAATTTCAAGACTAATCAAACCATAGATGATTCAAATAGATGAATCAATATTATAATCAATGAATCATCTTCAACATCAATTCAAACAATCAAATCATTCTTGAAACATCCTACTTTTAACTCCTCAGAGTACATATTTGAAAGCGTATTTGATTAGAGAAAGCATTACTTTGGCCTAACAATTAAAATTTTAAAACTTACTTCTCGAGTACTATTTATTTGGTAAATTCTAGATTTATAGTCTAACTTTGAAAATTCATAACTAATTCTAGAAAAATTGTATGGAGGTGATTCAAATTTCTAATTGAAGGTCTTTCATATCTCTTTAAGGGAAAATATAAATATGAACATTTACTTTTCCAATCAATATAGTTAAATCATTACTTTTTACCATTTATATGGTAAAATCTGGAAATTCGAGATTTTATCTCTTAATTTTAGAAATTCATTTCTCTTGATATACACATCCAAATAAGACATGTTACCAATGCATTTAAAGATATCGATGTGTACTAATTGCTCATAAAATTTCATATATTCCTTCATTTTCTAGATCAAACTAAAGCCACAATAAAACTGCTTTAGGACCTACATTTTTACTATTTCATTTTTCTTTCTTTAATTCTCAATAATTGTTCCAGCATGCATAAACCATCTCTTTGGCCTCTCATACATTCATATAAATCATGGAGTTATACTATAATTATTTCATATATTATAAAAATGATAACATACATGGCATGCCATCACTTATCTACTTCTTCTCATCGATTCCTTAGCTCATGTATCAAGCATGATTCTTCCATCATAAATAACCTATTGTGGTTGGTTATGGGAGGATGATATTCTAGAAAATCTCAGTAACAAATATTACTATTTAAATATGAAAGATAGATGCTAATACATGATATGTAATTTCATTAAACTTTCTTTAATTAGTAACATGCCATCATGCTATATACTTTGTATAAAAATGCATAGCCATGGGAAACATATTATTCATAAAATATTCAACATCATTTATCATGTCACAACATCATTCAATCATCATGTACATGTCAGTACATAAGCGTACCACATCAAGTACATAAAAAGGTAAGTCCACTACCTTAAAACTTTATCAATTTCTCTTTGCTCCCTATGCCTCCAACCAAACATTGGTTGCTTACTCATCCTATTTAACTCATTTTCTTTGACATATCATGACCCTAAAAATAATTACATTATGTATACAACTCATTAGAGCAATTACATAAACATGGTATATCAAGTTCCTTAAACCCCAAAATCTTAACTTAATTCTTGGAATTAGTGGTTTACCTTTCTAATAATTATTTCCATAGACCAATCCTAAATAATTTTTCAAGGAATCAAAATATGATGTTATAATTTCAAAATTCCAACTTCTCCCTTAGCTGCTATATAGAAATGAAGCATACCCTCTTTATTTACAAAAATTCTCATTTTGATTCCCATACTTCCAATTCTTGTTTCTCTACTTTATTCCACATAATTTTTCATTTTGAACACATTGAAAGCATCAAAATCTTGAAATTCTCACATATGAACAGTGATTCATACAGTGGCATCCAAGAGCATAAACCCTAATTTCATGCATACTTAAATTTTCATGCCAATACTACTTGATTCAAGCTTATTTAAGCTTGTCTAAACATTCCATGACTTAAAATTCATATTTTCCCTCTAATTTTGGATCATGTACAGCAGCTAATATGGAGAGAAAAATAGTGTTTCAACTATCCAGATCTAAGAGAAATCTTCCTATAACATAATACAAAAATAGGAGAAATCTTCCTATTAAGGTTCCACAAGGGTATTCATCAAACTTTAGGAAACTTGTTTTAATGCGAGATTTGAAGATAATAGGTATGAAGTCCCACGATTGCCACATGTTAATGCAACAATTACTACTAGTGACTATTTGAGGCATTGTGAAAGATGATGTGAGGCGCATTATTACTAGACTTTTGTATGTTCTTTAATGCTATTTGCAGTAAAGTAATTGATCCTTCTGAGTTAAATGAATTAGAAAATGAAGGTTATGTTATCCTCTCCCAGTTGGAGATGTACTTTGTTAGACTAGGCAGATACACCCAAGAGGGGGTGAATTTGGTGTTTTAAAAACTTTTAAGAGAAATTTAAAACTTAAAGACAATAGGAATATGAATGAATGAATGAAAAGAATAGGGATCAGAAAGATTTTACCGAAGGATGGAAGAATCAACAAAAGCAGTTTATTATGGTTCAGACTAATCCTCTTGTCCTATGTCCAGTCCCCATAGGCCTTATGAGATTTTTAACTATCTCCAAGATTTAAATATGTTATTGGCACCTCAGTGCAAAAAGTAATTTACTCAATCACTCCCTCTTACTCCCATAAGGTTATAATCCTAACTTAAGAGAACCAATATCTTAAGTCTATAGAATGAATGAAAAATATATTCATAATCTTTCTCTCAAAGAGTATGTGTAATGATAAACACTGAATGAAACATCCTCATTTTCATACATCTTAGGGACCAAACAGTAGCATCTGGAATCACTTTTAAGGCTATTGAAGTCAAATTACTCAATCTGGAATTTTACTTTTAGCGAGTATTGTTCACTGTGTAAATTCCAGTAGAGTGACTTGACTTCAAAAATTATAACTAATTCTAAAAAAATTGAAATAGAGTGGTTCAAATTGCTACACGAAGCTAACTTAATGCCCTTTTAGGGAAAAATAACTTGTTGACTAGTCCTTGACCAGGTCAACATCAGTAAACATCCGAAGTTTACTATTCATCCAGTATTTTTCCCTTATTCCAGCATTTTGGTCCCAACATTTGTACTATCCAATCCCCAGCTTCTCTTCATGCTTCTTCAATCCTCTTCTAATATACCTATGGGATTGGGATTACATGGAAGGGGATAAGATTTCTGGGGAAATCTCAGTAGCAAACAAAAACTATACAATATATGCAACTATATGCTTGATACTACTATGTGTGTACTTAATGATCATGCTTGCATCATGATAACATACACGCTTTCATGTTACTTAATTATAATATATGGCCATAGTACATACATACTTCACATCATCAAGGTAAGAAAACATCACATAAAACATCCAAGCAGTATAAGCACACAAGTAGGTAAGTTTACTACCTAGCGTGTAGCCTTTCCTTCCAGCTCTTAGCCTTGTCTCTAAAGTCCCTTCTATGCCACCTCATGATTCCAGATCACTTTTTCCAGTTCTATCCTTAATCGGGTAACCTTACTTTATGTAAAAGCACTAAAATATTATTTTAATGCCTCTTAAACTCCATAATCATTGGGCCTACGTTTTTGGACTTTTAAATATCATCTTAGGTTTCTAACTAAGCCCAACCACTCTGGTGACTCGATTCCCAAGAACACCTCTTACTTCTTCTTTATGCCTAGAGAGACTTTTACTATTTTCCCTAAATTTTCACTTTCTTACAGTTTAGTCCCTGAACATCATCTATACACTTCTGGGACTCCTGTACAATAGGGTTTAGTAGCCTTCCTTTTTCAAGCTACATACTAGGCTTCTAGGCCTAAAAATTAGGATATGACACTAAAGCTCAATAAATATCCGGTTATAGAATAAAGAAACAAAGAATGTAATAAATTTAGAAGTTGTTTTATCTATTGGTTATTTCTTCATCAATAATGAGTCCTTAAATAGCAGCTACTTCGTTTAGTAGCCATTAGACTCAGATTTATAACCGTTAGAGTAAAGGCATCGTTGGTCGTTGGCGGGTAGGTGAGCAATTAATGCTTTGCTAGAAGTAGTAAGTTTACATTACCGTAGTATTCATCATTTCAATCTCTTGGTGTTTTCTGAACACACTCAATCTCAAAAGATTTGTTAGTAGTTAAAGTATTGATTAACTGTATGAACTATTAATAATCAACTTATTACCAAAGATCAAGTTCTTGATCAAGTTCAAATGGCTTTTAGGAAAATATATTATATTAATCAATTAACAAATTGATTAATTATCATTAATTCTATCAATGTTTCAATTAATGAGAAAATATAAAATAGAGCATTACATGATAAGAATTTTTAACCATATATAATATAATTTGATAATATAAGTTTCTCAAAAGATATATGATGAGAAACAAATGTATATTTCATACTTAAATAATCATATAAGGTTCAAAGAGAGATTCAATCAGTTTCAATGCAAACAGAGAAAGATTTTTGGAATATATGAAGTTAATTGATCAACTAATCGATTAATAAGTTAATCGAATACCTAGTCGATTAATATCTCTTAAAGAATTGAAACAAAAATATTTTTAACACAAATTAATTGAACAATTAATACACTAATGTAAATTAATATATTAATGGATTTAGATTTGAATTTCATAAAATGATTCTTCACAGATTAATCGAACAGTTAATGGATTAATATAAATTAATCGATTAATGGAATTATCTTAGTTTAAAGGGAAAATTGTTCTCAACAGATTGACTTATATATTCAATTCCATAGAGCAATCTGATGACATTAATCAAACACTTATAGGATTAATTGATGTTCTTTGATAGCACATAACACTGTTCTCACATTAATTGAACAACTAATCAATTAATTGACATTTATTAATCGATTGACTAATCGATTTACTCCTATTTTTATTTTTAACATCATTTAAACATAGAAACACTTTGATTATTTTAAAATCACTTTTGACATCATCAAAATATTATTGAATATGGAATCTAACACACTTCCCTCTAGCAATTTTTGATATTATGGTATATTTGATAGCTCACCTGGTATGTGAGATTAGGTTTTGTGGGTCTACGTGTTTAAGGTAGGTGCACCCATTTGAGAGATATATGAAAATCCTTAAAGCGTATTGTAAAAGTCCTTATCAACCTAAGCCATCAATTGTTAATAAATATGTAGCTAAGGAGGCCGTTGAGTTTTGTAACTCATGTCCTATTGGGTTAAAGGCAATTAGTTGGACTTCCTTAATCTTGGCATGATCAGGGGAGAAAAAGCAAGGAAACTCGGGGTGCCAAAGTTAAGCCATGTCTCGTGAAGTGGTGATGCAAGCAAACCTTTGCATTTTGAACAATAAAGATGAAGTTATGCTTTAGTTGGATTCTCATAAGAATATTCTCATAAATATGAACCCAAGAAAGAGCAATATGCAACTAGCTAATGAAAATAGCAGGTCTTTTACATAATGGTTCAAGCAAGAAATGTTAAAGGATAACAATTCTTTTGAAACAATACAAAGGCTAGCTGTAGGATCTCATTTTGAAGTTGTGTGTTAGGAAATATATGATATAAATGGTTATTTTTCTTACACAAAAGCTCAAGATGATAAAAGTACTATACAGAATAATGGGGTGATGGTTGTAGTTGAAGTAATGTATTTCTCTAGTTTAAAAGATAAAAGGTCAAAATTAGCGTCCATGCTATATTATGGAATGATTGAATAGATTTAGGAGGTTAGTTACTCCAAGTTTAAAGTTTCGGTCTTCAAATGTAAGTGAGTTAATTGCATGATTACTATTTCTACTTTTTGTCCCTTATTGCAGCTTCAATTTATTTGTTCTTTGTACTTGACTGCAACAACATTTTGATATTCTCGCCACAACATACGTGAGGCATTGGATCTTGAAGCAATGCGATGAACAATGGTGAGACTTTAAGTCCAACCTTGCAAAGGACTACATTGGAGGAAGTAAGATGGGAGAGTATCCAAAGGACCCATCCCCAATATTAGTGACAAAGTATGGATACTATTATGTCAACGTCGAGAAGAGGCTACTTATAATAAGGTTTAATGTGTGTAAACTTACGTTTTAATTAACTTAGTTAGTAATGAATGTACATTTGAATTAACTAATCCAACTTTGTTTCATTTTCAAAGGTTATGAGTAAGAAGAATAGAAAAATAGCTAAGAAGAATGTGTACCAGCATTACATGTCTTGAGGGTTACAGTGGTCTAGAAAGCAAAATGATAGAATAGTAGTTACAGACTATGCAACAAGCTGTTGCATTAGATCTTACTAGAGTCAGCCAAACCATCCAATGTCTATCTCACTAATAAAAATAGAATGCAGTGAGGGTTAAGAAGGGAAAATACATCACTCCATATATTGCTACTGTTGTTGAGAGGATTATAAGTAATTAATTTAAATAGTAAGAATTTATACATGATTACATGCTCTTCAATTATTTTAAATTGGTTACTTGTATGTTATAGGATGCATTGGAGAAACAAGCAATATAAGGGTCTTTTGTTCCTGAAAAAGGAATGGATATCTTGGAGACAATCACTAGAAGGCTTGACCACCCAAGTCAAGTAAGAGGGGCCCCTAAAGAAGTTATTTGAAAAAAGCTTTTTCACTCCTCATAATGAAGAAGAAGTGCAGTCTTCACAGACATGGTGTCTATAGACGATCTCCAAAAGGTTTGAGATAAACTTATTGCACAATAGTAAGAATTTATATGTGATTACGTACTCTTTAGTTATTTTAAATTAGTTACTTATATGTTATAGGATGCACTGGAGGAATAAGCAACCTAAGGCTCTTCCGTTCCTAAAAAATGAATGGATATCTTGGAGACAATTATTAAGAGGCCTGACCACTTAGGTTGAGTAAGAAGGCCCCCTAAAGGAGTTATTCAAAAAGAGTTTTTAGCTCCGTATCACGAAGAAGAAGTGTAGCTTCCTCAGACATGGTGTTTATAGATGAGCTCTAAATGGTTCGAGATGAACTTACTACACAACATCAAGCAGAGATGCAAATGATGCGTGAGGAGATGGATGAGAGACTTAATCAAGCTATGGATGCCAAACTCAATCAAGCTTGCTAGACTTAATCAAGCTATGATGATGATGGACTTCCCTACTTCCATCCAATTTTTAGAAAAATATTCACTTCTTTTCAAAGGATATTTATATATATTTTGTCTTGAGTAATTTCTTTAATTTGTTTAGGGTTCTCCTATGGTGATAAGTGGTAAGGGTAGCAAGAATAAGAAAGAGAAGTTTGTCTCCCAACCATATGACCCTAACTAGATTGAAGACAATAGGAAAGAATGTAGTCTCTTCATTTTGATAGACAAGGGGGCTAAAACCCTTGCCTTTCAGGGTACAGTGTAAGTGTCCACCACAATAATTCACCATAAGAGAATTTGACAAGGTAAAGTGAAAGTGAGAGTACATATTATCAAAGAAGGTTTTGCCACTACATTGGTTCATTGCCCCATTGACGAGGTCCACATGTTGGACGATGCTCTAGGCAGTTTCTTCTATGGCAACCATCTCATATCAAATTGAAGAAGGTGGTCACACAGGAGCTTGAATCAAAGAAGGTTCATGAGGAGCTTGAATCAAAGAAGGTTCCTGAGAGGACAACATTGAAGGAGGTGTCACAGAAGCCAAAGTCAAAGAAGGTGAAAAAAGATAAACTCAAACATCTTCATTCAAACCATATCCTCAAGATTTGACAATATGACAACTCTTCATACTCTGGTAATTGATATTGAGGAAACATTTAGTTTCACAATTCCATTAACGATTTTGAATACATAGGAGCCTTATAAATTCACCATAGATAAGAATGACATAGTGCAATTACTAAATATTTTATGCTAGATTCAACTGCCATCTAGTTAGCTATATTGCAAGTTGTAAATTTATTTTAATATTTTATATTTTATCATTCGAGCACTAACTCCTTTTTCTTTCAAACAAAAGCCACTTCTATTGTAAATGCATGGACAAAGAAAAAGGAGACACATATGGCTTCATATATTCGCAAAAGATGCAGGAGGCAAGTAACGATAAGAATTCGAGGATGTTGCACATGGTGGATGTCATGACACGAATCAAGAGGACGATATATTTTGCACATTATATTAAAGGGTAAGTATACTCTTACTTGGCACGTACATATATATTATAATAAAATCATATATAATGTGGTCGATATTTTGTAGTATGCATTAGACTCTACTTATCATTGTCCCTCAAGACAATGTGGTCATTGCCAAATCCCCATATTGTATACATCGTCAATAAGTGAGTTTTTGTTTATACATTTATTAAGCATAAAATTTAATGTTATATAATATCTTTTTTTCAATTGGCGATAGAGCTATTCAAGGTGTCAATTGTTTCAGAGCGCATACACATAATACTAATCCTACATAGATTTTTCCTAAAGTAAGTTTTTTCAACTAATGAAGTTTTATTTTTAGAAATGTATTAGGTATAAATAAAGTTTAATATTCCCTAATGTGATTAATATTTTTCCATTTTATTAGTACTGCCATCAACCTAGCCGTGTTGAATGCAGATATTATGTGATCTCTACAGTCATGAAATCATTGAGATAAGGCTCAAGGAGAACTTACATGAGGTATGAAGATGACAGGATTAATGTTTTTGTGATTCTTCAATTTATTCACAAATTTAATACTTCCCTATTACTTATAATTTGCAGTTATTCAATAACAACTTCTGCACATGCCTTGAAGATGAAGTATTTGTCAAAGTTTTGGTAAATATTTTATCAATATTTTTTAAACTTGTTTAGAAGTGATCATTCAACCATTTCTTTGATGTATATATGATGTACAAAGAGCTATTTGGTTCATTGAAAGTTGACCAATTTAGATTTTTTTATTACCATTTGGATTTTGGCATTGCTGACTTCATACTTTGTTGTCTAGAAATTTGTTGTCTTAATTTTGCTAAATACAGGATGTATAAAATAAAAAATTAATGGAAAACAAAAAAAATACACCTTTCACAGTAGTTAACTGGGAACCACTGTGGAAAGTAAACAATTCATGGTGGTTGTCAAACAAATTGCTGTTAAATGTATGTGCCACGGGGTAAAAGGAATGTACCATAGAGTACAATTAACAGAGGTTCATATATTAACCACCATTAAATATAACACTTTTCATGGTAGTTTTAGTCTAAAACTACCATGAAAAGTCTTACATTTAACAACAGTTACAAAACGTCACTAAAATGTTGACTTATTATGTCAGTAAAATTCATGTCACTCATAAAACTGCCAGGAAAAAACTATTTTTAACTGCCATTAAATGCATTTTTTCTAGTAGTGAAAAGTACATTTATCAATTTATAATAAGTTCCACTCTGCACCCCTCCATAACCAAACAATAAAACTTCCCTCCCCTCCCCAAGCCTCCAATCAA
The DNA here is from genome assembly GCA_037074615.1 of Leucaena leucocephala. Classification (NCBI taxonomy): domain Eukaryota; kingdom Viridiplantae; phylum Streptophyta; class Magnoliopsida; order Fabales; family Fabaceae; genus Leucaena; species Leucaena leucocephala. The sequence continues at coordinate 15,160,188 of CM073515.1, read as the reverse complement.
ACAAAATTCATGACCTCCCCTACCCTTCTCTCCATTGAACCAAATATGAGCACATGCAAGGGGCATTATCAATTAAGGAAAAGTCATGTGATTTTCCATAACAAATTGTTTTTGAGCATTTCCTGTTAAAGTTGCTCTTGATCTCTTTGAAACCTAATTTTGATCTATGTTCTTATTTTGTTTAATTAATAAGTTATTTATTTAATTATATCTATATTTATTATATCCCTACATCCTTTTTTAAGTGTTGTTTAAGGTTTTGGTACAAGATTGAAAAGATAGTAATAAATAACTTTATGACTCACGTAATTTTACTAAATTATCTTTATTGTATCTTCTCTCACATTTTTTTTTATTTTATGTGATGGCTTTGTATTCAAAATTCATATATGAATTACTTGTTACGATTAGAATTGAAAAAATATTAATAAATAATAATCTCTATTGATATTATAAAATATAAAATAAATGTTAGAGTGGAACAAAGTTTTTTTGATAATATAAAAATAAAAAGGGGAATAGAGAGAGTATATAAAAATTTAATTAATGAGCTACATTATTCATAAGTTATAAGCTCTAACAAAAAAAAGTTATAACCGGTTCTCATTTAGTACTTATCGCTGTAATAAAATATAAACCGTCTAAATCTAATCTAAATGGCCTAAAATTAAAATTTTTAATATGTAATTTTTAAATGATAAGTTTATTTTTTTTAGAAGTATTAGTTATAAGATTATCTTTATTTTAAATGTTACATCTATTAAAATAAAAATATTCAAAATATAAAAATTAAATTAAATCTTAACCATCCAAAATCTCTTTTGTTCAAACAACTTACCTTTCTTTTTATTGGTGCAATGATAAGAGCTATTTTTAAAGTGTTAAGGGAAAAATTTGCCCAGTACATTTCACTCATGAACAATATTGCCCTGAAAGTATTTTCAAGTTCAAGATTTTCGTAGAAGTGATAAAATAGATTAATGTTGCCCTTTATTATTAAATTATTAATGATCAATATCAAATTTTTAACAGTCAATATTAATTTTTTAATAGGGTGGGATGATATTAGTACGTTTTAAAACTTTTGGAGTGAAAATAAACCCAAAAGTTTATAGAGCATTATTACTTTTAAAAAAAAATTCTTATACAAATTTACACATTAAATCTTTAAAAAAAAGCGCCACACACAAACTTGGGGATAATCAATATTCATTATCCTCATATTATACCAAAAAATTATTCATTATCATCATATATCATCCATTGATAATTATCACTTTTTATTGAGGAAAAAGAGATACCTTTCCTTATATATATATATATATATATATATAATAAAAGAGATATATTTCATCTAAAATTTTATAATTTTATTATAAGTTAAGGTATAAATGTGTCCCTAGAATTTTATCTTAGAAATAATGTTGCTTCAAAAATTTCAAAATATAATAGTGCTACCCACCTCGATAAAATTGACAATTATCGTTAACAATTTTAATAATAAAGGGTAACATTATTTTATTTTAATATTTTCGAGGTGACATAGAATATAAAATATTTATATGGCAATATTACTCCTGACTGAAAACTTTAGAACAAACCGACACAACATGAAAATAATCTATTTCACTTTATTATTTTCTTAAAAAAGAAAATACTCGAATCCCAACTTGATTATTTGAGTTTGAATTGATTAGCTCATTTTAAGCAAGATAAGATTTTCTTATGAGATTTTTACAATGAGATCCGATCACTCTCATATATCATGATTATATAATTAAATTTTGTGTCCAAGGGAGAATTATATCCCAGTCATCAAGGTGTAAGAAACATTCTATTTTCAGCAGTTTAATCATCTTTCAAAGACTGCAAAATTCGGCCGTGAATGAATAACCTTCAACATAATAATTAAAAGAAGGATCCTTTGAGGGCAAAAAGACAAAGACAATCTAAAATCTAAAGTTTGTTTGTATTGTAAATTTTAAGTTTGTTCCTATAACAATATTTTTATTCAATAATCACACAAAGTTATTCATACAGCTGTTTAGTATATCCAGTATTATCAATAAATTATTAGTTGGGGTGGTAAGCAACATTATCTTTATAAGGAGGATAATACAAATTTAAATTTTGGAAAACACACTTGTTGGAATTTGAATTCTGAGATTGAAGTTAAAAGTATCCAGTATCAAATTTAAATTAAATATTATCTAGTTGAATTGAAGTTAACTTTTTTCCGTTTGAACCCTATGTTCTTTCTACAAAAACAATTCAAGTTTGATAAAAATATTTGTTATAAAAGGCCCATTTGAATTGGTTTTTTGAGAAAAATTTACGGAAAAAAATAATTTAAAAATATTTTAGATAAACTCTTCTGGAAAATAGTTTATAGAAAAAACAATGATTCTGAGTTAAATAATGTTTGGATGATTATTAATGGAAAGACTTTTATAATTGGTAAATTATCAGAAAGGGTATAAGATAAAAAAAATAATTATCTATCACTGTCCATCATTAACATCACATCCCATCTTTATCACTCCATCACCTCCATTGTTCCTCTTCTTTCTCATTGATTCTAGGTGATAGTCAGCCTCCTCAACTTCTTCGTCTTCCTCCTCTCCTTCCTCTCTATCGACCTCCTCTGCTTTTTCATCTTCCTCCTCTCTTTCTTCCTCACGATGGCGAAGTAGAGACGCTCAACATAGGAGAGCGATGGATGATAGAAGGACATGCGACTGACAACATATGAGCAGTAGAAGATGTGACAAAATGATGACATATACTTAAAGATAGGAGAGATAATATGAGAAAAATAAAGGTAAAATAATCTTTTGATACCCATAAACCCTTTTTTATATATGCAGTTATTCCCATAAGCTTTTATGAAACTATGGTTTTAAACCATAGTTTTACTCAAAAGTCCTCATGGACATGTATTGCTATTTATTTAAATTTTTTTTATAAATATAGTTTAGGCTAAAAACTATTTTAAAAGCACAGTTTTGGTTAGATCCAAAAGCTCGGCAAATTTTGTTTAATTTGAACCATTGAATGTGATTCCCCATCTTTTATATATTTTGATGATTTCCACATATTTTAAGTCAAGGAGAATTTTAAGTCTTAAGGATCTATTTTGTTTACATAAGTTTTATGCTGTACTTCAAATGTCTGTCTTTGGGCAAACAGTTATCTGGCTGGTGTTATGATTAAAAAGCAAATTTAAGAGGCTTCATCATGCCTACAAACTCACTTTCGGTTCTAAAAATAATCATATAATAATATAAAAAAGTGTTATCTTCGCTGTCCGAAGTTGCATACTTACGTGGATGGGTCAATCTCATATATCATAAAATTTATAATCACATTTACAAATCATGCATGAACCAAGCTGGTATATATTATGTCATTAAAACCCCACCCTAATCTACAATAAATCGGTAAATCAATATCCTAGTCAAATCAACCAAGAATTTTTGATAGGTTGACTGGGCTAGATTTTACTTTTTATTCTTCCTTCACTAAGCATAAAATGACATTATTTTAAATTAAAAATAACACTTTGTTATATTTATATTTTAATAATTTTATTTTGTTAGATTATGTGTGGTTTATGCATAAATATTCGTTTTACTTAGGAATTAATTATTTTTTATTTAAATATTACTCTTTTTATAGTTATATATAAATATTTTTTGTATATTTTAAAAAAATTATATTATTTTAATTATGATAGGGTTGACTCCAATTCAACGACAGTTAGACTAATAACCATTAAACTATTAGTTTAACCAATTCAATACTCAATCCGATATTATCGAAGTAGAGTAAGTTTAAACATTAGGGCTCAGTAAGTAACTAGATTTTGTGGTTGAATTACATGTTTGGGTGGTTTTTCCATTTGTAAAAGAATTACATAATTTTAGGTAGTTTTGGTATAAGCAATCTGAACATTGTTTGATGGGAGAATTATTGTGCAGTCCCACATAAATAATTTAACAACTAAAAAGTCTTATAATAAGTGAGTAATATGTAACATGTTATAATTTCCTACATCTGATCTTGTTATTCCATACTATTCATTTATTACAAGATTTTTAATAATTAAATTGTTTATATAAAATTGTACGATAATTCTCTCTTGTTTGGTTTCAATACATAAATATATATGTGGCAATTTTTTTATAAGGAAAATATTTTTTATTTTAAATAAAAGTAAATTATGAGCATACATTTTGTACAGAGCTTTCCTGAGAGTATAATACTAGATATATGTTATGAAAGTAAGAAAAAATACAACAGAATTGGGTTGAGAGAGATGAGCAATACAACAGAGAAATAGGAAGAAAGAGTGAGGAGTTTTTCTTCATTTTAAGCTTGCAATCATTTGATACATGTCGACTATTTATGGGTCACCAACTCTTACAAGAGTTATTATTTCACAAAGAAGAAAATTAAGCAAATTAATGATACAATTGGAAGTTATAGAGAATAAATATTATAGACTTTTTAATTTATAAATTATATGTTATAATGCCATTCAATATGAGATAAAATCTTAAGAGACTATGGGCATCTATACATTATGTAATATTTATAATACTCCCCGTTGGATGTTCATAAATAAATATTGTACCTCATTCAAACTTTACTAGAAAAAATCTAGTGAGACAAGACCTAATTAAAAAAAAGAGTACACAATACATATTGAAGTTGTCTTGTTAAAAATTTTATCAAGAAAATTCAGTAAAACAAAACATTAGTTAAAAAAAAGAAAGAATACAATATGATCTTTTTCTCTCATGAAGAAATTTTGTTCTTTTATTTCTCCTTGTGACAATATTACTTTTACTTCCCTAATAACCATATCACTCTATCTCAATAGAGTATAATAGTTTTTCAAGTGCGACTATCTTCATTCAATTTCCAAACAATGAGTTTAAAATAATTTTTTTACTTAATCAAGAGTATAATCTCTTTCAAAATTTAAAGATAATTTTTATCTTTTTTTTTAACAAGTACATATTTTATATTTAAACTTATATTATATATTTTCTTTAACTATCAGCTTTTTAGTTCTAAAATACCTATAGTGTTTACAAAAACGAGTTACCTATTATAGTTTATAACTAAATAGTTAAATGTATATATTTATATGTAATACAAAAAATTATAGGAAATCATAATATTTATTTATATGTTATATATTGATATTTTTATATATTTTAATTAAATTTATTATTTTAAATTATGATTGAATCACGTACCATTAAAATACTGTCTTAACCAAATGATCAATCTAATTTTCACTATATTTAATAATTCATTTAGTACATGAAACTTATTTCTATTTTTTTTTCTATTAGAAGATATGCAAGGTGTTGAACGATCGAACATAATGAAATGTGTGAAAATATTTTAATAAAAAAATGATGAGGGACTGCATTGTCATTGCTTATGAGAAAATTCAACTCTATAAATTTTTAAGAAAATTATTTAAATATCTTATATAAATGATTTAATCTCTAAAAATCTCAATGATAAGTAAATAATATAAATATATTATCAACCTCTATTGTATAACTTGTTATTAAATGCTGTTCCATTGTTATTATATTTTAAGATAATTAATTCTCTATTATAGGATATTTAAGTAATTCTACTTAAATTTTATGTGATGTGATATTTTAAAATTATTTAATAATCCCACAAAAGCCGGCAAATACTATTTCAAAAGATATTTTAGTGATATTTTCCCTGTGTTTTCTCGAGAAAATCTCATAATCACGGTCCAGATAAATTACGCTGAGGAAGTAATGCAATAAAACAAAGCTAAATTCTTTTTATTAGAACTAAAATTAACAATAAATCGGTTATCAATAATGGCTTTATATTTTGACTTGTAATAGTGAGGTCCAACGCCAAATATAAGGTCTCACGTAATTTAATTTGTTGAAACTATTCAAGTGAAAAAAGGAACAAAAAATGAAAAAAGATAGAAAATATTAGCCTTGCTTTATTTTTTGTTTTGTTTTGAAAACAAATTAATTAAAAAGAAAATAAAAAACCTTGTCTGATAATTTAGTTTTAGTTAGGTGTTTAAAAAATAAAAAAATAGTGATCTTTTTTTTAAAACTTAAAAACTAAAATAATTTTTGGATGTTTACTTATTTTTGTTTTTACACTTTTTATTTTTGGTATTTGTTTACAAGCTCTGCACTCATTCGACAAGATCGATCAGCAAGGCTTATGTTTCCTGCCGTCAGAATTATAATCCCTCATAGCAACAAATCAAGAAAACTTTCCTCACTATAACGATAACCATTTTTGTCAGCAAAATTGTCGTTCAAGGAACGCAATTAAACTAAAACTTATATATAAAATAATGTAAATATCAATTATATAAAATAAATTAATAAAACAATTTTTTAAAAAGTTGATTCTAAAATAAATGGAATAGAAAGAAAGGGAATGAAATGAAAAAATATCAACTAAAAGGACGTTTGGTTGGTAATGAAAAAAAATAGTATGATGAAAAATTTTATATTTAGTTGGTTTAAAGTGAAAGAAAATTTGTTAGTCCATACATGTTAAAGGCTTTATTACCTTTAATGAATAAAATATATTTATATGTATAAAAAGCCTTTAGCTAGACGAGATTTTTTGCCCAGCTCCTCTGCTTGGGAAGTCGAGGACAAGACCGTGAACCGTGACGAAGAGAATGTCGATGGTGGAGGGTCCGGCCACGCTGACCGTGACTACCTCTTTCTGATCTATCGGTCCATTGATTAATAATTTTTTTTATACTGAAATTTTTGAAAAAAATGGTTATTGGGCTCATTTACTATCTAAAACTAGGGTGAAATCTTCCTTTTTTTAAAATATTAATATTAAGTAGGGCGAGCTGTCAATTATCTTCATGTTTAAATTTTAGTTTTAGTAGATCCATTCATATTTTTCACAAAATGGGCCATGGAATTTTTTGTGGCTTGTAGGAAATTTTGGCCAGGCTTGTCTGTGGACCTTTGAAGAGCTAACTATTCTCGTTTATTTGCTTGTGGAAATGTGACTAAGGGGACAATACATGGACGACAAAGGTTGCTTGGCTGCTGGTTATGTAAGGTATCTGCAACAGGAGATGGAACAAAGGTTACCAGGAACTGGGTTGAAGGGTCCAAGTGATATATGCTCTGTGATAAGGAAGTTGAAGGAAGATTTCACATCAGTGTTCGACATGTTGTATGGGCCGAACACAAATGACTTTAGGTGGGACAATGTCACAAATTGTGTAAAGGCAGATGATGTTGTGAGGGATCCCTATGTTGCAGTAAGTTTGATGATTTGATACATTGTTAATTTTGTCAGCTTTGGGGTTATTAGTCCGTTGATGTGAAATTGTTTTTTTTTCTCTATAGATACAACAGGCCTTTTGCTCACTTTAGAAATTTATGCATTGTGTTGAGAGGGTTAGGATAGATTTGGGATGATGACTTTACTGATGCGAAGTTGCAGCAAGAAACAAGAATGGGGCTATGTTGTCATCAATTGTGCTTTGGCTATGTAAAAGGCAATGATAAAATTTTTATGTTATGCTATCAATTTGTTGTTCTTTTCCTATATTGTCAAGATGCAACATTCGTGTACTGGGCATTTAAAAAATTTTCCATTAAGCGTTAAAATAGGTGAATTCATTGTTCCAGCACCAATCGATAAATACAGTTGATATTTAGAACTTCCTCTATATAGAAGATTCTACGGAGCGTGAATTGCAAAATGGAAAAGTTTTGAGAAATTGGTTTTGTAGGTGTGAAATCGATTGCGTAACTGGGAAATCAATTTGGTCTAGCAAAACTAAATTTAAAAATTTTGTATCATTCAAAATTGAGTATATGATAGGTTGTTGAGGTTAAACAACTTAACATGGATGGAAAACATTAACGTATAGACTGAAAACAGCAAAGATGCATAACTCAATAACATTAAAAACTGATTTGCATTATAAAATTAAAAGCATACGACATATATTTGATTTTTGAATATAACATAATTTTGAACATAAATTTTCCAAGTTGCATAACTGAAACACAAAAATAGCAAAACGATTAACATAAGCTTCGCTTCTACATCGAACAGGACTTTCTTCCCCTTAGTCTTCTTCCCCATATCGGCAGCAGCAGTATTGGGTACATCAAGAGGAATATAGGAACACCTCGGATATTGTGAAGAGTATGGACCTGGGAGATTTGGGGAATTAATAAACGTCAGGAATTCATGGTAAGGCACAATGGATATGGGTATTGGTTCTGGGATGGATTGTCGGTGTTGGTGGGAGGATGAGACAGAGTTGGGTGAAGGATGAGGGAATTTGGAGTTACTGGTTCCAGTGGTTCTTCCAAATCAATAGAGGTAGAAAAAGATTCAGACGCATCAGACAAATGGAACAATTCCTTGGATTGTATTTCAGGGATTACTTCAGGTGAAATGGGAGATGATACAGATGAGGGACTGGGGGAGTGGGTGACTGAGTTGGTGGAGTAGTTGCTGCCTTTGTTGGGGGTTGAGTAGGAGAATTGAGTATTGAGTCACTGTGGAGGTGGATGGGTGAGTGAGCTGGCGAATTGGCAAAAGACACATAAGGTAGCTTGTAACTGTCTTACTTGTTACCTAGTATGCGGAAATGTATTTGATTAGCTGTAGTATCACTTTAGCTTAAAAATAAAAAATTTACAAGTTAGTCATTAGAACTGTTCACTATGTATTTTTTATATTTTTAAATATAAATTTAAAAAATTATAATTAATTCTAAAAAAATTATATGGAGGTATTTTAAATTTTTACTTGAAGCTCTTTTATTTCTCTTTAAAAAAAATATAAATATTGAATTTTATTAAACAAATTAATACAATTAATTTATTTAAAATTATTATTGATGTGGTCTAACTTATAGATTCTAAGGATGAGTAATAGTCACTTTCCGTCCTTTTCGCATAATTAATTGACATTATTAATATTATTATTTGAGCTGCCCATGTGCTGTTTTAATATATATATATATATATATATATATATATATATATGAAGTTGATTAAATGGATGTGCCGATGTGGAATAAAATTAGAATTATTTAGAAATATTATATATTGAATAATATATACATTAATTGGCAGGAAAGATTGCAGTGATTCATTCCATGCATGAAATGTTTGTTTATGATTTTTGTTCACATTAAAATTAAAAAATTTATTAAATAGAGTTTTGCATAGGTTTTGAGACTAGGGTACGCTGTGATAAAAACTTATTAGATGGATATTGTCACTTTCATGATCATGATATTAAAATCCACCTTAAATCAATTTATCTAAGCAATAAATTAATAAATCATTTTTTTTTACTTACTCGGTGAAAAATTTTGAATGAATCGATGAGTTGAAATTCATGTTTTTTCTTTGACAAAATAGTAAATTGTTATATTTGTACTTTAGTAATAACTCTTATTTGCTTAATGATACTAGTTATATATAAAAATTTCATTTACTTAAGGGTTAAAGTGTAATCTTATTTTGAAAGTTTATATTCAAGTGTTGAATATTTAGAAATTTTTTAGAGCATATTTTCATATCATAGCAATGTTTACCAAAAGTTAAATTTAAATATTAATTAACTAATATATTGATATGGCATGATATTATTCACGTTTTTCAAGATATGTCTGAGTCCCCTTTACATTTGTTATATTCTATATTTTTTCTGTTCTACTTTATACTCAAAAAATATACCAAAAAAGTATAGTTTCGTGATGCTCTATTAACTATGGAGTTTAAAAAAATATATGTTTATAACTTTCTCTTATTTATAAATTTAATTTTAAAAAAATAAAATGGATAACATATGGAAGGTTAGCTCATAATATTTTTTTCAAACTAACGGTCAAGTGTACGTGGATAATGCATTTGATGCAATATTGAACCTACAAAAATATTCCAAATACCTAGCAATCTTAAATAAAAACTTTTGAGAAAAATTTGTACATTAACTAAAAATAAAAGATGATGTGGATGTTATATGGCATGTCACATCACAATATTAGTTAATTAATTGTCAAACTTAACTTCAGTTAACCGGTATGGCAACATTCCTACGATTTGAAAATTTTTAGGGTAATATTACTCCTAAAAAACTTCCGAATACACACAGTACTCATGAATGAAAACTTTTAGTACAAATTTACACATTAACCCTTTATTTAATTATAAATTAATGTCTTATTTACTCTTTCCAGGGTTACATACGAAATTTTTGTATATTTTAATTAAATTAAATTATTTTACCTATGATAAGTTTGACACTCAAAATAACCACAATTAAACTATTATTTCAACTGGTACAATTATTAATCTAAGTTTTAGTACCTTACTTCAGATTTTATTTGGCTCTAAATAGATTAGTCAAAGCCTAAACCCCAAAAAACATTTTCAATAAATTATGAAAAAACGGTAAGAAATTAGCCTCAATGAATTATTTGTGAAGCGAAGAATTGATATATCTTTTGTTCAATTCGTTTCTCACTATTTTAAATGACTATATATAAGTACTTGAAGCAATTTCATTCATAATTGTTGGAAAAAATCATTCATGATTCACTTAATTTTTAATTGGTTTTTGGCAACACAACTTGGAGGGAAAAAAATCGATTAGATAAACAGAATCCTCTTTAGAGAAGTTAATGTGATACCATATGACGTTAGTCTAAGTAAAAAGGATTTTAATTATTTAAATATGATATATTAAGTTTAAATTTGTATGAACATAAAAAAATATTTTTAGTAGAGTTAACTCTAATTAGACTTAACAATATTTAAATTTAACAAAATTGAATAACTATATAAAAATAAATACAGAAAAATTGGTGCATACAAGGAGCTAAATTCACATACCTAGCTAATAACAAAATTGTATGCATAGAATGGAACACAATAATTTTTTTTTTTTAAAAAATCATATTTGTAATATGTAGATCCCATTAAAATGTGACAAAATAATTGGAAAAATAAAAAATGCATAGTGCTTTGTAAAATAAATGGACATAGATTTTTTTTGACCTGTAGATGGAGATAGATTGAAAGGATATAAAAATTAGATGAATTCAAATTAGTCAATAACAGCAAATATCATATGATTATTACCAAAAAGTCTTAGAGTATAAAAAAGCCACACTATTTCTAAATTAATTTTGATTGCCCATATATCCATTTTTCCTTAAAATTTCAATCTCAATGAACATTCAACCAAAATGAACGGTTGTTAAGGAGTGAAATTCCGCTTTTATCCTTCATGTAGGTTTCACGGCTCTTTTGATGTAGGGCCTATTTGAAAACGTGTTTTTAAAAAAGCTTTTGGGGTAAAGCTTTAATTTAAAAAAAAATTAAAATAAAAAGTTATATTTGTTCAAATAGGCTTTTTGACTAAATTATAGTTTAAAACTAAGGTTTCAGATAAGCTGGTTAGAGTAGCTTATGAAACAGTAAAATAGCTTATGAACTAACCAATTACTATATTACCCCTATTTTTTCTTATACCCTCTCTCCTACTTTTTCTTACACCCTCTCTCCTATTTTTTCTCACACCCTCTATCTTTTTTTTCTTACATTATCTTTCATCTTATATCTTATCTCTTCTCATTTAATACTCATACTCTTTTTCGTAATTTATCAATAATAAAAGTACTTCTGGAAATAACTATCCAAACACTCATTTATTCAAAACCACTTTTTTTTATAAACTCTTCTCCAAAAACTCTTTTCTATAAGCTACCCAAAAACTCTCCTTTTTTTTTTCATAAACTCGTTTCTAAAATCCTATCTAAACGGGCCGTAACACTTGTTTTTACCCATTTTTTTATATGATACTTTTTTTCTTTTATATTTCTTAACTTAATTAGTAGAAATCAAAATTTATTTTTTTAGCTAATATCCATTAATCTAAGCTATGTTTAATTAAAAACATGTAATACTAACCTGAAAACAATCTTATGACACGTACCCAAAATAATCTAATCTTAAATTTTTAATTCAAAGATAAAAATTAATATTTTAACACAAACAAAAAAGATCTAAAAATTAATTTAAGCTTTCAAAATAAGTATATTTCTATTTAAATTTTTAGTTAATATTATAAGACTCATGCGTAATCTAGAAAAACGAATAAAAGGTTAAAAGAAATTGATTCATTTAAGCTTATAAATAGTAAGTACTGTAGTAGTATATTACAAAGGATCAAAGGTGAAGAAGAATTAATTCATTTAGGCTTACAAAATATTAATTATAATACGTAGAATAAAATATGAAGAGAAATTTATTCATTAAAATAATCCAAATGGTATAGAAGAAAGTAATTTATGTAGAAATAAAATAAATTATTGTTTATATTATTAACAATGATAACTCACTAAGTGTTGATGATAATTTAATAATTAAATAATGACAAAATTTTTATAATTTTTATTTTTTAAAATATAAAATATAACACTACTTAAAATATGATTAAAATATAAACATGTTTTTGTTAACATTTAATTGCATTATTATCACTTAAATTTAATGAGTAATTATTTTCCTTTAGTGAATTTAACTATATTAAATTTAAAGACTAAAAGTATATTTTTTTAAAATTTAAGGGATTAAAATGAAACTTGATGCAAATATAAATGATCAAATGTATACTTTAACATATAAAATAATGTCAATTATTTATATTTTTTATATAACATGTAAGTAGCATGGAATAATAAATTTTGGTATATAATATAACAATAGGTCTGTGTGTGTCTGGGTAACTCTAAAACTTAAATTTTAAAAGAATATGGTACAAACTTTAGTTTAATTTTTTTTTAAAATAAACAGGTATATTTGTTCAAAAAGGTTTATTAACCAAACTATAGATTAAAATCATAGTTTTGAAAAAGCTTCTAGAAATATCTTATAGAATAGTAAAATAGCTTATACAATATTTTTGGTGTTTTTGGCCATACTTTTTAGGACACCCCTCTTTTCTTTTTTCCATCTTCTCTCTATTCTCTTCTCTCTCTACCTAATAATAAAAGTTAGTTGATTTTTTTTAGATATATATAAAAAACTAAATAAATTAGTTAATTGTAACTAATAGAAGAGGTAATTGATTAATTTGGATAAATTAAAAAGTATAAAATATAAATTCATCTTAAAATATTAAATTTAATCATAATTAACTGATTTATTTAGTTTTATAAATAGCTAGATGTATCTAAAAAATTAACCAGCTATTATAATTAGGATCGTATATTATTATATCTCAATTTACATAAATCTTTCTTCATAGTTTAAACCAAACAACGCTTAAATGTGTGGTTGACAAAAATATCCTTTTGATGATTTAAGTATAAAAAAGATTATAAAATTATAATATTTTTTAAAAAAATTCAATACTAAAATGTCTATGAAAATTTTCTTATACTCATATTATCATACACAATCACCGTACAGTAGTGTTTTTATTTATATATTGTACCATAACTAATTTTAAACTATATTTTCATATTTTGAATAGTCATAATATAAAAAATTAGCTAATTTCTTTTTGACTTATAATTAGAATTTTTAAAAATGGTCTTAATCATACCTAATGGTTTTGTACTTTGACTTGTAAAGTGGTCCAAAGCCTAGGTTGGTCTGTTATACAAGAGAAAGAAAAAGAAATGTAATAAATACCAGAAGAGCCCAGAACAACTTGTGCTAGATAAATAATAATATTTTTTTCTTAATTTTTTAATTATCAAATTATATTTTTGATATTTTACTCAAAAAAATGGGAATGATAATAGGTTTTAAAAAATCAATAATTAATTTAAAAATATTTATTTCGGGAAATAAGTTACAAATAATTACATAAAATAAAAGCTTTAATTATAAATTTATGAATAAGAGTTTTTTAGGACCAAAACCCCGTCATGATAAATTCAAATCACTGTTACTTTTTCTCTCATTTTGCAAATTATTTTTACTAAAAGAGAGAAATAATTAAGAAAAAATTTAGTTAGTTATACATATCTTTTATTATTAAGAACTTATTTGAATAAATAACATAGGTGTGTCCCAAATTTTTCAAAAATGTATTAAATAACTAATATTTTTAGACATATATGGACTTTTTCCAAACATAAATTTTTCTTGATTCTTCCTTCAATTACTTTCTAAAATTTTAATCACAAAAATTATTTTCTTAATGATATCAAAATCTATATTAATTTCATAATATTTAAGTAAAATCTCACAATTTACTCAATTTAGCTATTATACTTGTAGTAGTCACTTTTCTGTATTTTTCTTTTTTGCCAGAGTCACTTTTCTCTATTAGCGTTTGATACATTGTATTCAGCAATAAGTTTATTTTAAATTACTTTTTTGAACAGACAAAATAAAATAATAATAGTGGTCAATGTTTTTATTACTATAAAATTTTCAATAACCTAGTTATACTCATGACTTTGTACTTTGACTTGAATTTTGGTCCCCACTCACGTACACGTACAGCCAGACGAGGAAAAAGAAATGTGACAAAGACAAGAACAATTTCTGCTACTTAAATAATAATATATATATTTTTTTATTTATGAACTGATTTTTGTTTCATACAAGAAACAACTTCCACCCCACAATTCAACTATAAGATAATAATGGTATCGCAAAAAAAACAAACTATAAGATAATGATATAATATTATAATATCCAGTTTGAGATATATCGTCTTCTCAAACTAGAATATTCCTACTTATAGTGATATATATAATATAATCCTGATGGGAAACAACATTTTAGTAGTTCACTTCGTTCTTAAGCTGTTGCGATTGGTCCCAGATTCACATTTGATGCTTTGAAGGCTTCAAATCTTGGTTCTTTGGCGTCGAACTTGAGCCTTGCGTAGAGATTCATGTAATCTCCGAACACAAATCTGGGGTATTCTTCGTTCTTCTCCTTCTCCACCAATGTTGGTGCTGGGTAGATCACAGCGTCGCTTCCTGGATTGAAGAATGAGGCTATGGACATTCTGGTTCCATCGGTTTGTGCGATCACACGGTGCTCCACACTCTTGTACTTCCCATTTGTGATCACCTGCGCATTCATGGAAATTTGTTCTGAGAATTTGGAAGTAGCAGGTAAGGTGTTCGATGAAATAATGTGTGCGAGGAATAAATCGATGTTTGTGTTTGTCTTATCAGAAATATAAGAGTGAATGATTTTACCTCGACCTGGTCACCGAGGTTGACGACGATGGAGTGGCGCATTGGAGGCACATCGATCCACTGGCCATCTTTGAGCAGCTGAAGGCCACTGACTGTGTCGTCCTGGAAGAGAAGGATGATGCCGCCGGCGTCGGTGTGGGGACGAAGACCCTTGACGAGCTCCGGTTTAGGACAAGGAGGGTAGTTTGCAACCTTGGTGCCAAAAGTTGGACCTCTTGATCCATAAAAGGCTTTCTTGAGGTAACCTTTTTCTAACCCAAGATTCTCGCATAGCAAGTCTAGAAGCTCCTCTGCTAGCTTCTCTAACTTTAAAGCGAACTCCTTCATCACTTTCCTGCATAAATCATAATGAACAGTGATTTATAGGTAGACACTCAGAATCAATCAAATATTAAATAATGAAACAAATCACAACAAGGTGGGAATTCTGTTCACATGGGGACCTCTCTGTTTCTGGGTCAATTATTTGTTATTTGGGAACTCTGTTCACACTTCACATGGAGATTCATAAATTCACATAGGTAGGTGAATGAATGATATTTTGCTTGTTTGCGTGTGTTATACCTGTATTCATCAGTCAGATCAGGGATCTCAGAAATGTTTGACTCAGGAAGATGACGCAAATGGAAGGTGCTCTCCCAATCCATGTCTCTGACCTCAGTTTGAACAGCTTCTAGCCCTTTGCTTGCCACTAATGCCTTAAACCTCTCTTCCATGCATTTCCTGTAGTGTTCTTTGGTCAACCTCTCCACAGTGTCCATGAAATCATGTGGTATTCCATGATTCACTAGCTACAGTTTTTTATTTGAAAGCCAAATTAGAAAAAAAAAACCCACAAAGCTAAAACAGAGATCTAAATCTGATAATAACTTGAAACAAAAGCAAGAAAGTTCTTAGAAGGGTATATATATATACCTCAAAGAATCCCCAGTTTTCACAAGCATCTTTTATCTTCTCCATAGTGGCCTTCCTCTCATCACCATTGAGCTTGTCCAAACTAATAACTGGGAAGTTCAAGTTCTCCATCTCTCAAAGAACACTTACTTTCTCTCTATGTTTCTCTCTCTCTTTCTATCTCAATAGCTTAAGTTGCTTAATGGAGATTATGCTTCGTGGGTGGTATTTATAGGCGATGGCTTGGGGATTAGGACCCAAATATTGAAAAATATAATATCTGATTAAAATATTTCATTAATGTGGTTGAGCTTCACTACCTTGCTTTATTGTCCTGAACACAGCTAATATTCATAGATAGCTTTTGTTACGTTATGGAATTGTCTTACCACTCTGGTTTGGGATGTGGGCCCCACTTGGTGGCTGAAATCCTTTCTTGAAACTTTGACCAGACTTTAGATAGGATAGCTGCCAGCCTGCCACTAAAGCACATTTATTAAGCATTCTTCACAAGTTTTCTTTTTTCTTCTCAATTTTTTTTTGTGTATTTTTCTGAGCTGAAAGTGATGTGTAGGAAGGGGCCGAGAAACTTCACTTCCTTAGCATAAACAAAATTCCTACCTTTGATATCTAAATCGAGTTTGCTTTTTGTGTTTGAGAGTTTATTTTAACGGTTAATCTTTTGCTGAAAAATTCTTTTATTTCATCTTATAGGATTTATGAGTCACTCTTTTTTTATCGGTTCAAACTTCTTACACTTCAAAAATGAGTGCATATAATTTTCTAAACACGTAACATTTTCATAATAAAATAAAAATAATTATCTATCTATAAATATATGTATCTATGTATGATATAAAAACACTGATATGATATAAAAACACTGATAAGTTATGCACTAGTCATGAACTATAAATAATATTATTTACTGCTCTGATTCAGTACAATACGTAGTACCCATAATTTTTTTAGAAAGCTGATAATAACATTATTTAAAAATTAAAAATGAAATAAAATATGGACCGTTAATATTATATTTGGAATAAGAAAAGTGATAAGTGTGATGATGGGATGTTCACTATCATACATAATCATATTCTTCTGTATCAATTTCTCTGTATAGATGAATATGTATAAGTATATATGATAGATAATCTCGTGTATGTCTCTCTGTCTCATGGTCGACTCATATTTATTTTGTTTTTGAATATTTCTGTGTTTTTTTAAGTTGAATGCTTTTGAATTATTTTTATGTCGATGGAGATTGATGAAAATGTCATAGGTACAGAAAAAATAGGTTAAAAATGGAAAACTTACTAAGATCAAATGCTTTGCAGTTTGAGTAATTGAACTTTCTTGAGAAACCTGAAACAGCAATGAAGCTTCCAAAATGGTGATCATTTTAAAGACATCTTTTGTCAATTTTGGAATTCTTCATTCTTCATTCTTTTGCTGATTTAAGTTTTCTCTGTACTTTTCCTACAAGTGACGAAAAACTTATTTCTTCTTGGTCATTAGTTCCGTCAGAATTACTGCCATTTCTTCAAACCTTATCTCATTAGAGGAGTAATCTTAATGGAACATTTTTCCTTTTGTTTTACTTGAGAATTACAGACCTATGTGCCGTTTATTTACATAGAGTTGTACCATTCACAATTTATAAATAAATGAATAATGAAAGTTTTTATACTATATTTTATAGGGAAAATTATTTTAGAGATACTTATATTTTTTCTCAATTTTTAATTCAATACCTATGTTTTTTTCTCCTTATTAAACCATTTAATTTTATTTTGTTAACACAATTAGCTTCTGTACAATGCATAATAGTGCTACAAAGCAAAGTTACTTATGCTATTAGTGTTAATAGAGAAAAATTAAGAGATTTAATAAGAAAAAAATATAAATACAATTAAAAATTGAGAGAAAATATACACACTTACAAAATGATTGATAGTGGATTTTTTGTATACACGTGGAGCTTGAGATAAATTGTGAGCATGGTTGTCTCTTAGCTATATTTTAGATAGGGTCTATGCATTTATATAAAGCTTAATATAATTTTTGGTATATTAAATTTACTCTCATTTTAATTTTAATCCCTTTAATTTTAAATCATAAGTTTTAGCCCTTCAATTTTTTTATGTCTAAAATATTAGTCCCTATAATTTAATAAAAACATATATCATTTTATCTTTCGGGAAATTAAAACCCATAGTTTAAAATTTGAGAGATCAAATCTAAAATTCAGGTAAATTTAATAGACCAAAAGATTATATTAGTCATTTATATAAAATCTAAAATGAGTCATATTGTATGGTATGGTACTCCTTCCTTCTTAATTATAAGAGACCCAATTTTGAAATCCATTAAGTGGTTAAAGTTGGTTGTGTAATTTTTAATTTTTTGTTTTTTGTTTTTTTGCTTTTTACCAAATTTAAATTTAATTAAGGATAATGATTTGCAAAATTCTAAATGCTCTTTTATTAGGATTTAATCATTTATTATGTGTATATTTGGATATATATATATATATTGTTAAGCGTATATATCATTCTATTAGAGATATCATTCTATTTGAGACAGTATCATATACTAAATGTGAGTAACTTTTTTATTAATGATTCGAATTTAGTTTGTCATATTATGATAGACTAGTCATTTTTATTAGACCCAATTCTGTTGATATTTAAAAGCATATTATAATTATTCATAGAATTGGGAAAATGGTTTTATATGATGAGACGTCAAAATGGGGTTTTAAAATATCGAATAGCTTTTAGAAGTCATGTTTGACTCTAATTAATTTTTTTAATGATAGGATTCTTCTAATTTCAATTGAGTTTGGATTGAATCACATGGTGTAACGTTCTCCATATGGCGGTTTTTTCATACATAATAGCACTTGAACCTAAGACATTTCTTAAAGGAAGCAAACGTTAAACCGTTTGAACCAAGTCAAATAAGGAAGGGAAGCAAAATATATAACGTGTTCATTATTTTCATTTTCCTCATTGTACTCTAATTTCTGGTCAACGAAGTGTTAGAATAGTTGTTTTACCCAATAGATGGATGAATTATGTGATTTTATAAACTTTTGAAAAACTTTAAGATTTTTAAAATAAAATCAAGGATTAAATTTAGAAGGATATGACCGATTGTAAAACAACAAAGGAAGCAGATGAATAAGAAAATGATCATTGGTAATTTATACTGGTTCAGCCCAATCACTTGGCTTATGGCTAGTCCTTAGAGCTCCTCTGAATGATCTACTATCTTCCAAAATTAGCTGGGCTCTTGACACCTCAATACATCAATCTTGAGATTCCACTCACTCCCCCTTATAACCAGTAAGATGATAATTCTCAAGCGACCTACTCTTGAGCAACTCAGAAAAGTAATTGATACAAAGATAACTCTCTCTCATTAGAGATATAATATGCTCTATACAAAAGAGGAGAAATAGAATGAAATAGAGACTCTCTTATGATTTTACTCAATATGATCGAAATGCATTGTTGAATCTTTTTTGTCTCTTCTTACCTTGTTCAACTTCCTCAGCTTTCCTATTTTGGCTTCTTCTTCTTTTATACTTGTTCTTCATAATTATGTTGAAGTAGCCATTGAGATAGTTGTTGATGAATATAGCCGTTATTACTTATGTATGCATCTTATGCTTTTGGTTCTTCCATTGATCTATTTGTTTGATTTTTCTTTAGCCTATATATGATCTTAAAATATGATTTAATAAAGATATATAATCATTATAAGCATATAACAATTATTTCTAAATGATTTAGAATTAAATATCAAGATATGACAAAGTTTAGTTTAAAAAACTTTTCACAAAAAGGCTTGACTTATCGAAGTACTTATCGTATAACCTTATTGAAAATGCCTTTGATAAATTGCTAAAGAATTACATTTGAAACAGTTAAAATCT
Organism: Leucaena leucocephala; assembly: GCA_037074615.1. NCBI lineage: Eukaryota > Viridiplantae > Streptophyta > Magnoliopsida > Fabales > Fabaceae > Leucaena > Leucaena leucocephala. The sequence goes on along the minus strand of CM073515.1, from coordinate 15,140,077 downwards.
TATCGAGTAATTTTTTTATAATCAGCCTTATCGAAAAGGATTTCGATAAATCTTCAATGAATTGCGTAAATATATTTTATGATTTATCGAATAGTTATTGGATAAATGTCCTTATTGAATAACTCTTTAAAAAATATTTCTCAAAATATATACTTTTAAACTTATCGATATATTTCACAATATATTATTTATCGAAGTGTTCTTCGATAACTAAGCTCTTTGAATATCTTACCGATAAATATTGAAGAACATCTTTTTTAACCTTTTCATAATTAGACTTTCAAGCATTTTCATCTTTTCTCAAATTATGTAATATATTTGGAAATCAATAATCATAAGATCATTTATCAACTTAGATCAAAATCATAAGATCATCTTTTAGCACATCAGAACAAATCACAAGATCATATGCTCGACTAAGTTTATTTAACATATCAGAATAAGTCATGAGTATATAATCATTCATCAAATATAAAGAAGCTATAGATTCATGAAGATTATTCAATCATATCAAAGGAATTCATAATCTCATCAAAGTCTTTCCGAGATTTATCTAATTAGAGTTTCGACAGATTAATCTTAACAAAAAATCTTATTGAATATCTCTTTAATAAATATTCTAATTGAATAGATTATTGCTAAGAGCATAATCTAATCTTCATAATTTCAAGTCTAATTAAATTATAGATAATTCAAACAGATCAATCAAATATTGTAAAAAATGAATCATCATCAAAATATTTCAATCAATCAAATCACCATAAGAAACAACAAAACATAATCAAGATTCTAGTGATTTGAATTTGAAATAATTTATTTCTTCATTCTCAAATTTGGTCTTATAAATTTGTAACTTAAGAAATATTATTTTAAGAAGTAGACAAAACATATCAGTCACTTGTCAAGATTATTCTCAAACATTCTAAAAAATAGAGATTTATTTAAGCTTGAAAATCATAGTCACTCTATGATCATAAAATATCTTAAGAAGAATTAATAAGTATAATATCTTATCAAAACTAAATAGTGTAGAATCATTTGATTTAGTGTTATTGTAAACTCAAAAATTTTTCTGTATTTATCGAAAAATAAATAGTGTAGAATCATTTGATTTAGTGTTATTGTAAACTCAAAAAATTTTCTGTATTTATCGAAGAGTTATTCGGTAAATCCACTTATCGAATAGTCGTTCGATAAATGGCTCTTCAAAATCTAAAGGTGTTCTTTGAAAATATAATTTATTGATCGAAGACTTGATTGATAAATACTTTATTCGATCAATACTTCAACAAAACCTTTGAAAAAATTATTTTTCACAAAACTAGGTCTTTACAAAACTTATCAAAGGCGTATTCGATAAATTCTCTTATCGAATAAGTCTTCGAATAATTCTAGTTTCAGAAAATATGACTCAGAGTTTACATAAGCTAAATTTATATTGATTTATCAAAGTCTTTATTGATAATAAACCTTATCGAATAGGTCCTCGATAAATGCTTTTCAGAAATCATATTTTTGTTCAAAATTTATTTCTCATTAATTGAATAATTTATCGAATAATTACCTTATCGATAAATATTTATTATCAATTTAAAACTATTAACATTGAAGTCTAACACGAAGATGGGATAACCCGCGTTTGGTATCTCCATTTTGATGGATTTTTATTAGTGCTTAAAATAAGGTAGAGAAAATCGGACCGATCATTAAATTAAATTAACTGAGGTAGTGGTTTATGGGTCAATGATCCAATCATAGTTAAATTAGGTCAACTGAGTCATAATTTAAATAATATAATTTATCAATAAGGGTTGGGTCTAGCAAAAATGGTTAGTTTCTTATAACATGGTAAACTAATGCTCGAAATTCTGTTAAAAGAGTAGTTATATTTAGTATTTGACAGTGTCTTGGATGTAATTGCCTTCAATAGGATGATACCTACGCTTAACAAAAAAATTAATTAAACTATATATATTTAAATTCAAATATATTAATTCACAAATAAATGAAACTTTATGTATAAATGATACATACTCAAATAAAATAGAGTTACTAAAATATAAATATAATAAACTATTTTTTTATTCAAAATAAGGTCATTTTAGGCTTAGTGAGGGAAGAAAAAAATAGAAAATTTAATTCTGTTTATTCGTTCAAAACTCTTAATCAGATTGGTGAAATGTTTGGTTTACTAGTTCATTTTGTCTGATCCGTAAACTTAGCTTAAATGTTAATACAATGGTTCAAAATTAACTTATAAAAAAGGTTATAATTTTTTATTACAACGAAAGTATAATTTTTTTTTTAAATTTTCCTTAAAGGTTTGTTTGGTTGGAGGGTTTTGGAAGGGAGGGGAGGGAAGGGGAGAGGAAAGTGTGTTTGGTTGGAAAAAATGGAGGGGAGGGGAGAGGAGCTTTTTTGTCCTTATGTGCTCCCCTCCCCTCCCTTAGCTCCCCTCCAAAATTGGGGATTTTTGGAGGGGAGAGAATTTTTTTGCCTCTTTTAGACCAAATTACCCTCAAGCATTTTTTAATATTCCAACTATACCCTTAAACATTTTTTTTATTTTTCTCACACCTAATTTTTTTTAATTACATAATAATTATAATAAATTATAATAAAACTTAATAAGTATAATAAATTATTTATATATTATTTTAAAATATATAATAATTATAAAATTAATAAAAAATAATGTTAAAATTTTAACATATTTTTTATTTTTTTATTTTTATTATATATAAAAATGAGATAAAAAAAATTTGAGATTTATAAATTAAAAAATAATAATTTTGATATGAATATTATAAACAAAGAATAAATAAATTTAAATAAAGAGATAAGAGTATTTTTGTCAACTTTTAATTAACACATCTCCCCTCCCCTCCCCTTCTGAACCAAACAAAAAATATCATTCATTAACCTCTCCTACCTTTCCCTACCCTCCCTTAAATTAACCTAACCTTCCCTCCCTTTAGCTGAACCAAACAAAGCCTAAAAGTCAATCTTCTATTTCTCAGCAGTAAGATTTAACAAACATTAGTATAATACGAAATAAATTTGAATATTGAGTATACGTGTACGAATGCATAAAAAAAACTTTTTTTTTCCTTTGAGAAACATAGAGCACAATAATATGTGTTGTGAAAGAATCTTTCACATGTTATAGCTATCCACTTATCTGAAATTATGCTCCAAATGAGTGACAACCATTGTTTTATACAAAATTAGTATTTTTTAAAAAATAAGTTTGAATGGTGAGCCTTCTTCTTTCCTAAGTATATATTAGAGGACAACGAAGTATCGACTATCATGTGTCATTATTGGAGTATATTTTTTCCATTTATGATTTCTCAAATCACTAGTAATGTACAATGAACTGAATTATGAGAGTCTATGTGTGTGTGTGTATATATATATAATCCATATGTGTGTGTGGTGACAATTGTTTTTGGTATCCAATAATACTATTGATTATTATCAAGTCCAATTAAGAATAGTTACATCTAATGTAATTTTTTCTTCTTCTTATACCTATATGAGATTTGGTAATACTAGGTCAAATTTAAACATTATCAAATTCAATTAGAGATAACTTTTCTAATGTGATTTCTTCTATATAAGGTTAGACCTCTTGATTTTGGATCATGATCATTTCGTTTTTTTCTCAAGATCAGATCCGAACCTTTAAATCCGAACCTTTAACCTGCACAGTTCATAACTACAGTATACAAAAAATAGAAAAAAAATAATTTATAAAATATTAAATTAGAACTATCTAGTTTTTGATCTATAAGTGGAGATGAGATTTTAAGAAAAAATGGAGAAAGAGGAAAAGAAGAAGATCTAGTTCCCTTGATTTTGCCTACAAGAAATTGAGTTCTTTCCACTTAAAAAAACTACTATTGGCAATGTGTTTTTTTTCCTATACAGAAGATTATATTTACAGTATGTGATCATATATGGAAGAAAATATTCTATATATAAGATCAGAGAGAGTCCTATCAGGGATATGTTAATATTGGGAAAAAAATCCCTTAAAAAATATTGGGAAAAATTTGAGCAATATCAAATTCAATTAGAAATAACTAATTTAGTCTATTTATTATAATGTTTCAAACTCTTCATTCAATGAAAACATTGTGTTGAATAGAGTTTTCTTCTATTTAGACCTGGACGCGGCTCAAATTCAAATCATTTAATAAAAGTAGGTGTCGAATAGTTTTCAAAAGAAATATTTTTGGAAAATTTATAGCTACAATAATTGTTTGGTAAGGCAAAAAACAAAAAAGGATATGATCAAATGAATTGGTCCCATAATGTGGGGAGATTGAAAGGAACTGTTCAAATGCGTGAATGTATCCACAATTTTGTTCATGGATTGGCTCAGGAAATAAGGCCAAAAATAGAACGAGTCATAATTATTGTTTTTAATATAATAAATAAATATAGAAATATCCCAAAATATAGTTAATATCTAATATTGTTATTCAATAGCATAATCATTGCATTTTTTTGTGCTATAAAAATAACCCAAAACTTACTATGTAGAAAGATTAATGGTTTGATACATGTATTTAAGTAAAATTAATTTGAAGCGTGTGATTTGCATCAAGCAAACTATTGTTTACAATAGCAAAAATTTGACGGACAACTATTTTTTTATTTTATATTTTTTTACCTCATAAAGACACCATTTCATAATGGAAGAAAAATTATATAAAATTTACCTTATCAATTAATACAAAACTCTTGATCAGGTTAGGCAGGAATCAAGTCATCGATTTATTGGTATAACTGATCAACCAAGTTGGGTTTTAATCTTTTAATACCATGCTATGTTCTCCATTCATATTTAAGGATTGATTGAATTTATGGTATAATTTAAGAGATAATGAGTTTTATCATCATTATGGAAACAAACAATAACTAAGGTTAATACTACCTCCAATCTTAAATATAAAAGTTAAATAAAAAGTTTAATTTGATCATAAATATAAAATTTCGATTAATTTTGTCTCTTAATTTTATAATTTTTTTCTAAAAAATCTCACTATTGATTACACATGGTAAATGGGTTATATTAAGGAGTGGTTGTACTGCACATAATTAATAATGATATTATATGGAAGCTAACATATATTTGTTATAAATAACTAACTTAACAAATTTTTTAATTTATTAATATTAATTATCTAACTCTTATATTAAGGATTATATATAGTATTTTTTAAATATACGTTTAATGGTTATAAATTAAAGTAGTTATAATCTAGGCGAACATATACGTAGAGCAACATGGTTAGGTAATTTTTGCGAAGAATGATGATCTAAACAAAGGTGGGCTCCGACGTTAGTGATAGATAGAGAGAGAAGACGGGGAGGACCACCATGAACGCTACTTTTTGGAAAGTGTTTCACATGATCTTATTTTATTATATATTAATGTTTGATAGCCAATATCGCCTCTAAGTTGGAGAAATTATGGTTCGTATATCTCCACGCATGCATTAATAACTTTTGATTGCACGTTCCATGTCTTTTTCTCAACCGCTTTTTTTTTAATTATTGATTTTATAAGAAAATGTTTAGTTATGAGTTGGGATTTAGAGCTCATCCGAGCCAAAAGATGCCTTATGGCAAAGGCAGTTAGATATATTTACAAATTTATTTATAAAAGATATATACTGGTCTCTTTACTGAATTATTAAGATTTTAATCTTTATTAAAAAGTTGTTACTATGTTATACCAAAATTGTGATGTTTTAATAAAATCATGTTGAAGGGACTAAAATATTAATAAATCTTTTTATAAGGAACTTAATTATTATTATCTGTTAGAAAATTTGGGCTGATCCACCTTTGGTGGATTAGACCAAAACTCAATAGGTATTGGGATAACAGAGGGAATGGAGGGAATAGTTTTTCTTCTTAGTTTTCAAAAGGAGAAAAATGTGAGAGTGGGAAGTTACAAGTATCCTACTCCCCACACCACATATACACACGCATAGAAGAAGCAAAGAAAAAAAGAGTGAACATTCTACTTGTGTGTATAGTTTTTTGCTCCGCAGAATTGTGTTCTTCACTTTTCTCCTCCTTTGTTCATCGATGCTCTTCATTTTTGGGTGAATTTGCTATGAAACATATCAGAGTCCATACAAGGTTCTCCAGTTACGTATGGGTATCTCAGTTAAAAGGAAACCATTTCAGGTACGCCCAAAACCTTAAATGGTATCATGAGCAAGGTTCTGTGCTTCCGTATACTTCTCTGCGATTTTTCATTTTCTGGTTATACACTGTTCTGTATGCTTATTTCTGTTTGAGTGTTTATTTAGTGATAATATGCATAGAGCATGCATTTAAACTATAAACAGAAGCATTTTCAACGTAAACCGTAACTGAGCACTTTCATTTTGAAATTGGGTCATTAGTAAAATAGAGGATTTATGCCTTGAAATTGATCCCATTGCGTAGAGAATAAAAAAAATAAAAAAATGACACCAAGAACGTTGAAATCGGACGTTGGACGGAGAAGTTTTAACAAAAAAATATTCGGGTCTGACATATCCGACCCGTTTTCCAGTCGGGACTATGCAACCCAGTTGGAGGTTAGTGATGATCAAAATGCACCATTTTGATCATCCCAAAACAGCATCATTTTAAAGCCTGAAGAAAAAAAATTGGCGCAGCACTGTTCCTGCAGACTGGGTTCCGTCTAGCACAGTCCGATAACAATTTTTTTTGAGTTGACAAAAGCCTATTCAATTTTTTTTTTTGTTTTCTAGAAGTAAAGGTAATGGGCCAGGTCAGATCAGTGGATCCTACCTGAACCCACTTAAAATATTTTTTTAATTAATTTTTTTAATTTAAAAAAAAGAGGAGAAAAATCTTGTGACTAACACGTGGCAGTGGCCATGTGCCAGCACCAGACTGGCACGTGCATTGGGCTTCATTCAGGTTTTTTTTTAATTTTTTCTTCTTGGGGCACGTGAGGGAGCATGAGACTTCCGATTGAGGTGCGGTTTGTTCCTAAAAATTCCTAAAATCAAGATATTTATTTTGATATATAATTTGCCTAATTTTGGGGTCAATTCTAGATCTATTTATGAATATTCAGTGTATTTTCTAGTGTTTTTTAGTGTTTAAAAATTTTAAAAAATTATGATAATTAATATTTTTTATTATTTAGGTGAAAATGACTTCATCTAGCATTGAACTTCTGGGATATACTTTAAATGATGACATCTTATTCTTGGATGATATCAATAACCTAGAGGAAAACCTTTAAGAGGACCTCGAGGGGGAACCTGAGGAGGATTCATAACAAGATCTTGATGATTTTTCTGAAAAAGACCAAGAGGAGTTTATAGAGGAAGTTCCGCAAGAGGAACCAGAAGTAATATATGATTTCATACCATGCTCAGAAACTTTATTACCAATTGAACCACTTTCTCTACAGCCTTTCATAGTGTTTTCAGATTTAAACTCCAAGATGGTGCCTACTCTTAACAGTGAATCTCCAGTTGAGGATGGAGAGGAAGTGAACCAACCTCTAACCCCTACTTTGGCAATGAACATAGCTGAAAAAGATGCAGCCAAATTAACAAACATAAAAGGCGTTAATAGCGTGATTGGTGATTACATTGAATGCATGACAGATAAGGAGAATACTGAATTCTACGTGAAAGTCATAATGGAATATATAAGAGTAACAAGAGTTAAGGTAAGCCCAAACTAGGACGCATGAGCAAAAAATATTGGTTTAGAACAATAGAATTTGTATCTAACCTTATAAAGCTGCCTCGTCAGCTTAAGAAGCTAAGAAAAGTGATGTTAGAATGTTGTAAAGCTCATATCAAATGACGTATATTTGTATTTTGATTTCTATTGCTTTACTTTAAGGATATGCTTTATTACTTTTTCTTTGTAAAGACTTGTCATTTATTACATGCTTTATATGTAAGAAAAATATTCTTCATTTCATGTCTTTATCTTATATATGATTCATGTATACATTTTTATAAGTAGGAGCTTTTTTAGATGATGAGTATTCTAAAAAAGTAATATATGATGAGAATAATGCTTATATTAATTTTTGATAGGAAATGATGGTGTTGCTATTACTTGTGTGATGGAGGTACAAACGTATTCTCCTAATAATTGGTCTAGTGATATTATTATTTTCTAATCAAAAAATGATAAAAGTACATGACATTGTATTCTTTACATGTGCTATATATATGTAAATTCACTTAAATATTCTATGATTCAATAAATTAATGTGGGAAAGGTTTGTCACAGAACCGATATTGAACAATGATATCAAAGAACATTATTGCTAAATTGAACAAAGGAAAAAAACTCAACGGCGACAAATAGGATATTTGGCACCAAAAGATCCAATATATTCTAGAAGAACAGGATGCAATTGAGCCATTAACAATGGCTATGGTAGAGCCTAAAGCTGGAAATATGGCCTAGCACAGGAGAGACCAGGAAGCATACCTGTCATAGAAAAGGAAGAATAGTATCGCAAGAATCACACTGCTGAGTGCAATGGCTGATGATTTAATGTGTGAGTTTGAGACACACATAACGGCACAAGCAATATGGATTGCCTTAAAGGATAAGTTTGGGGGAGTGTCCACGACTAAGTTTAGAAGGTTGACGATTAAATTTGATACTTATAAGCTAAAACCAAATAATCCTTTGAGGCAACATGTACGAGAGATGTCCATAACGATTCCTGAATTGAAGCAAGCTAGACATAATCTATCTAACAAATACCAAGTGCAAGCTGTCATTAGGTCATTCCCTACCAATTAGGAGCACATGAAAGTCAATCTCACCCATAATGAAAATATCATAACTTTCAATGATGTAGCTAAGCATTTGGAGCTATAGGATGAACGTTTGGAGGCTTATAAGACCACTGGACAAGCCTATTTGACCAAAGGTAGTCCTCCAAATAGAAGGGGCAAGAAATTTTAGAAAAATGGAAAGAAAGGCAGTCCTCCACCCAATAAGGGCAAGCAACAATACAAGAAGAAGGGAAAGAAAGGAAGCAAGAAAAAGCTAGACCTAAAGAAGGTCAAATGCTTTGCCTGCCACAATATGGGACATTTCGCACGTAACTATTCTAAACAGACCGAGAGCAGAAAGGTAACAGTGAATTATGTGAATTCACATGTCTCATTTATTTCTAGCATTGTTTTTTTTTTATAAAACCTATTTCTTTTTCTTGGATTATTGACTCAGGCTCCACAAACCACATAAGTCAAGATTGAGAATCTTTCATGAAATACCGTCATTTGCCATTTCAAAGCAAGTGGCTTTTTATTGGCAATAATGCAAGGATCGAGGTTCGAGACATTGGCACCTGTAAACTTGTTTTGCGTGGTGAAAAGACCTTGATGCTGTATGATATGCTTCATGCTCCTGACATCCTATGGAATTTAATTTTTGTAATTTGCTTATTAGACTTTAGGTTTAATGTAAACTTTCATGGTAAAGTTGCAGACATTTATAGCGACTCAATATTTTATGGTTTAGCCTTCCAATTTCAAAAGTTCTTTATTTTAGATCTTGCTAGTGATTTTAATGTTCATGATTTTTTTGCTATTACTTCGAATAATCCTAATATGAATATCTAGCATGTTAGACTAGGGCATATTAATCAAAATAGAATGATTAGATTGGCTAAAGAAGGCTTATTGGGGGTAATCCCTAACATGGATATGTCATTATGCGAAAATTATTTAGCTGGTAAGGCTACCAGAAAACCATTCGGTAAGGGAATACGAGCCGAAAACCCATTGCAATTAATCTATTCTGATATTTGTGGTCTAATGAGTGTGAGGGTGAGACACAGAGTTTGGTATTTCATTACCTTTATTGATGATTTTTCACGATATAGTCATGTCTATTTGATTTCACATAAGTCTGAGGCACTAGAGTGCTTTAGAATTAAATGGACAATAGAATCAAGGTATTACGTACTGATCAAGAATACCTTTTAGATCAATTCAAATAGCTTTGTGAAGAAAAAGGGATTATTAGGCAATTAACTATCCCTGCCACACCTCAACAGAATAGGGTTGCTAAAAGAAGAAATATAACTCTTTTAGACATGGTTATGTCTATGATGGCTCAGGAAAATCTTCCAATTTCACATTGGAGTAATGCTTTATTGACAGCAACCTTTATACTTAACCATGTGCCCTCAAAGTCAGTCGCTTCCACACCCTACAAGTTATGGACTAAACGTCAGCCAAATCTAAGCATCTTTAGACCTTGGGGTTCGGTGATATATATCCATGACAATTCTCATAGACATGAGAAATTAGATCCTAGAGGGAAGAAATGTATTTTTATAAGGTACTCTGAATCCTCAAAAGGATATGTATTCATAAGTGAAATTGAAGATGGAACAGTGACTGAAACATAAGCAAGAGATGCTGTATTTATTGAGGCAGAGTTTCCTAGTAGGGAAGATGTTGACCGCACTGTATCTCTTTATGAGACTCAGGAACAGGACAGTGCCAAACAAATTGACAGACCATAATCCTCTAGGTATGTCAATCTGAGTGAAAGCCAAGAACGATCAACACAAAGACCGAGACAAATGAGAAAAGATAAGCAAGTTACTCCTACCAGAAAGAGTAACAGGAAAAGTGTTCCAAAGAGACACTTCCAAATAGAAGGCGAAGCACTCTTAGTTACTTCAGAAGGGGATGATGAACCCCACACTGTTCATGAGGCTTTAGCAGGTCCTGAGAAGGAGGAATGGAAGAAAGTAATGAAAGAGGAAATGGACTCAATGATAAAAACTAAGTTTGGGAATTGGTTGATCTGCCAAAAGGGCGTAAAGCCATTGGGAATAAGTAAGTTCTCAAAATCAAGAGAAAGGTGGATCAATTGACAAATTCAAAGCTGGATTGGTTACAAACGGATATAAACAATAAGAAGGTATAGATTATGAGGATACTTTTTCACCTGTTGTGCGCTTCAATTCAATAAGACTAATTCTGGTAATAGTAAATAGTTTAAACTTAGAGTTATATTAGATAGATGTAAAAAATGCATTCCTGAATGGTGATTTGGATAAAGAAATCTATATGGAACAACCAATAGGTTTCATTGAAAAAGGGTTTGAACACAAGAAGTGTAAACTCAAATGATCCATTTATGGATTAAAACAATCATCCAGATAGTGGTACTTGAGGTTTCACAAGGCGATTACCTCATATACCTTCCAGATGATAGAGGAAGACCACTGTGTCTACATTAAGCGGTTTGAGGGTAACTTTGTGATATTATCATTATACGTAGATGATATACTCTTAGCCATAAATAGTCTTGACTCGGTGATAGCTATTAAAGAATGGCTTTCATCAAATTTTGAGATGAAAGACATGGGTGAAGCAGAATACATACTTGGAATCAAGATTCAAAGGAATCGTTCCAAGAGAATCCTCACTCTTTCACAAGAGAATTATATCAAGAAGATATTTGAACGATTCAATATGAGTGAATGCAATCCCATGGATATCCCTGTGGCCATTGGAGTGGCCTTGAGTTCTGACATGTGTCTCAAAACTGAATTAGATAAAAAACAAATGGAAAGAGTTCCATATGCTAGTGTCATTGGTAGCTTGATGTATGCAATGATATGTATAAGACCAGATATTTGTTATGTCGTAGGGCTGGTTAGCAGATTCCAGTCTAACCCCAGTGAGAAACACTGGAAAGCAGTGAAAAGGATCTTGAGGTATTTAAAGGGCACAACTGACTATGCATTGTGTTATCAAGGAAGCAATCTGCGCCTAATCAGATATTCAGATGCTGATGTAGGCGGTGATAAAGAAGAACGAAGATCGACTTTAGGATACACCTTCTTGCTTAACAACGGTGCCATATGTTGGAATAGCAAGAAGCATACGTGCATTGCTTTACACTCTATGAAAGCTGAGTTTATGGCATGCACTACAGCAGCACAAGAGGCTGTTTGACTGAAGAGATTTATCGAACACCTAGGATTTAAGAATGAGAGTACCAATCCGGTGTTGATACACTGTGACAATATTACAGCTATAGCCTATACTAAAGATCTTAAGTATCACAGCAAGACCAAACATATTAATATAAAGTATAACTTTGTGAGGGATTATATAACACAAAAAATTATAACTGTATAATACATTTCAACCAAATGTATGGTTGCAGACCCTCTGACTAAGCCAATAGGCAAGGAAACATTCGAGAAATATGTAAAAGCCATTGGCATACAAAAAATATAAAGTTGTAGAATGTATGTAATACTTTTGTTTTTATTAATGATATCATGTCATTTATTATTACTTATATGTATGGGTAAAAGTATACAATGTCTAGTATGTCATACAAGTTAAAAATGGTAGCTCTCTCACACGAGCAACCGCCTTTGATGCTAGAGAAGCATTCAAAGATGAGACATGTGTTCACTAATAAAACATCAAGAGTGTTGATATGGTAGAGAAGAAACACAATGAATGTCGCCTTGACTTAAAAGGTGCAGTAAGTCGAGATGAAATCCATGAGTAAGGGTATAGATCGAACAATGGATACTCGCATCCATGAAACCTATTGCCAGATAACAAATTCTTCAAAATTGACGTCATATTATGTGAATAAAAGTGAAGATTTTGGGTTTAGATAATATGAGTGTCTAGACTTAAATCTGTATAGTGTGATAGATAGAATCAAAATGACGTACACTCTTTAAGGATAAGAGAAGTATCATAACATGTGATTCATACCACATGTGCTAAAGAACTGCTAATGGAAAGCAAGTGAATCAATCCCTGCTTCATTGTTGTGTGAGTTCCAAAAAGGTGTAATTCTTTCATTAATGTCCTTTGACTTTGATAATATTATAGAGGTATGTTTCAGTGATTGCTACTTTAGTATATGTCCTATGGTCAAATCATGTATGAACCAAAGGTATTATGCTAAGAAAGTGGTTGTTCATATCAAAATGATATATGAGCGAAAGAAAGATTGCCAGAATATACACATTCATGATAGTGTCTATGATCGGTCCCTTGTGATATTATTTTATTAATTTCATAAGTGTGAATACTATGCATAAGTGTATGCTATCTGAGTTATATTCTAACTCAAGAGGGATTAGATTAGCCATACGAAAAGTATATATGGGCAAATCTCAGACATTCAAGGCACTATAACTTATTATGATCGAGCTGCACTAAAGGGTTGCTTTGTGCTAGTCTCTGTAAAAAGGAATTTCTAGTACAAACGCCCGAAAGAAGACGTCATGCCTACGCGGTCATGGCAAAGCACCTTATATGAAAGAAAGAAGAGAATGAGATTGGACCTATGATATATAATCGACCAAATGTGAGTGGGAGATGTTAGAAAATTTGGGCTGATCCACCTTTGGTAGATTAGACCCAAACCCAATAGGTATTGGGATAATAGAGGGAATAGAGAGAACCGTTTTTCTCCTTAGTTTTCAAAAGGAGAAAAATGTGGGAGTAGGATGTTACAACTATCCCACTCCCCCACCACATATACACACGCACAGAAGAGGCAAAGAAACAAAAGAGTGATTAGTCTACTTCTATGTGTAGTTTTTTGCTCTAAAGAATTGTGCTCTTCGCTTTGCTCTTCCTCTGTTCATCGGTGCTCTTCATTTTTGAGTGAATTTTCTATGAAACGTACCAGAGTCCATACAAGTTGCTCCGGTTACGTGTGGGTATATCAGTGGAAAGGAAACCATCTCAGGTACGCCCAAAACCTTCATTATCCTTATTATTTATTTACAAGACTCTCACATCAAGTGCAACACTTTAATCCTAGATCTTTTAGAGTATAAATTATAAAATCATTATTGACAAAACCAACTTTAATGTTTTTGAATGAAATATTGTATTTGATTTTAGGGTTAAGATACTTCTAGCACCTTAAAAAAAATTATGGTGTAATTTTATGATTAATATATTAAAAATGGAGCAATTTCACTCCAACCTAACTGAAGCACAAATGAGGGTTAATCCAAAAAACAAGGTTGCATATGAAGAATACCTCATTCCCTCCATGCCTACCACCATGACCAATGTCTCCAAAATCTGCTTGATTCCCCTGGAAAATCTTCAAGGAACAACAATGCCTTCTTCTTCTTCATTAATGGCTTCCCTACCTTGAATAAAAAACACTAAAATCTCAACACATGAAAATGGCTTTTGCTCGTTTAGCTCTGAAACAATTTCAGCAAAGGGTAGGCTCTCCTTCTTCTTCTTCCTCAGTGGAAACCAGGCCAATTGGTTCTGCATAGAAGCTGCTATTGAGAAGCTTTTCTACTGAGAAGGAAGCATCTGTTAAAGCTCCAAGGTTACTGTGCCTAAATGCAAGAAGTGGAGGTTGTTTTCTAGAAGACAACGAAGATGTCCATAGAAAAACGATGATAGAGACTTCGCTCCTACCCTTGCTGGTACCTACACTCTTCTCTACATAGCTCTCTACATTTAGTTACATAACTTGATGAGGGATCATAAATTCACAAACTTTTCATGACTTTGTGATAGAGTTCCTTCCTTCAGGGCTACAGAATGCACTGATGCAGGTGACTGAGAACATTAACAGGTTATTTGGGATTAACGGCAATTTGGGCTTCAGTTAGGTTGGGGTGAACTTGCTCCATTTTTAATATATTAAGGGAAAAATTGTACTATAAAATATTTTAGAGTGTTAGATATATCTCAAAAATAATTTTAAGGTGTTAGATGCACTTTAAACCTTGATTTTATAAAAAAAAAAGATGCCAAATATTTTAATAAAAGATTTTACTATTCAATGAAATAGTCGGCCGATGATAAGTGTTTAACTAAATTTTAATGTCAAATATATTAATAAAATATATATTTTTTTAATAAATTACATTACTTATAAGTTATCAACTAAGCGATTTATTTTTTCAGAACTTTAAACGGTTAGAAATGGCAAAACAATTACAGAAATGGTTAATTGACTGTTTATACGCTTCTACAAAAAATTACATACTTGACGCTTCATACCTGTTGGTTAAACAACAAAACATCAAGTAATGTGAGGTGTATATTGAGTAAGGGCTTATTTGAATAAGTTTGTAAAATTATTTTACGGTTCTTAACAACCAAAAAACCCATCATCCATGGGTTCAACTAGAGAAAGAGTGAGACATACGACTATTTGAAACATGTTCGATTCATGAGGAGTACTACTTTTTAGTGGTTCTAATTGTAGTGTTTAGGGAGGTATCCTAACTCCTGGGTGCCTAAGTTTACGCTTGAGACCAATAGATGGCTCGTTCTACCCGAAATTAGTATTGCTTAGGAGGAAGAGATACTTCGCCTAGCCTTTGGATCGTAGGTGAACCTAACTTTTTTCCAAAAATTCTTATACTAAAAAAAACCGAAAAATACTATTTTTTTATAAGTTTTTAGAAATTTAAAACTCTTTGATGATTATTTCGAAACAACTGTGTCAAATATTTGAAGCTAGTATTTGACGGTTGTTTGTAAAAAGTCCGTCGAACGGTATGATACTTGTCAGTTATTTTGTAATAATCGTTAAGTAGTCTCATTTAAATAGCCCTTAGAAACTTCTCGCCCTTTCATTTTTAACCAGACGTGTTTGAGCTTTCCCCATTTTTCTCTCCTCTATGGCCAAACCCTCCTGATACCTAATCTTCCTTCTCCCTACGTTGATCATATCATCTTCATCATTTGAAAGCATCTTCATCTCAGGCCACAAAATCCTCGCCAACCACTGCATTTTTCTCGCGTTGATGAGTCATGCCACACAACGTAATGAAGAGTACGAATGAAAAGTTGTCTCTACAGCCGTCATTCTTGTCAAATTGATTTTCAACATGATATGTTATTCTTATTACGTCATTCTCGTCAAATTGTTATTCTTATTATGTTTTCAACATGATTTAACATGATATGTTAAATCATGCTCGTAGTCATATTATTTCACTCGGGTGCCCTGTCGCACCTATTTGTGTGATTAGTCTCTCCCATACTTCTTTGCCTTCGCTCCCTTCACCTTCTTTTTCACCAACAGTTGCCTTCTGCTCTCTGTTGACTACACCATATGGAGCTTGTTAGACTATTGATGATAATAAATGATTTTGACGATGTATTTTAAAATTATTTTGAAATAGCTTATTTTTTATAAACTTATCGATAATAGTGTTTATCAATAACTCATTCGATAAATAAAAAAAATTATGTTATGGAAAACTGTTTTATAAAAAGAATTGTTTTAAAATGTGTTTGAAAAGGGTATTTATCGATAAAGACTTAGATAAACGCTTTTTAAACTTAATTTGTGAAACTTATGCAAAACTAATTTTACAAGAGGATTTATTGAAATATTGATTGATAAAGGCATTTATTAATAAAAAAATAAATGTAGTCAGTTAATAACTTAATTTCTAAACTATAATATGTTTTTAAAAGATCTTATCAGAGCATTTATCAATGAGGTGATTTATCCAAAAAATCTTGGATAAATAAGGTCAAATTATGTCAAAACATGTTTCAAACTTCATTTATTAAAGTATTAATTAGTAAGACATTTTATCCATCAATATTTTGATAAATAGAAAATTTTTTACTTTTTAATCAAAGCACTGAATTGTTTATTTGAATTAATTATAATGATTTGCTTCTAAAATGATTTATGAAATATTGTTTTGCTAAAAATTACATACTATATAAGATTAAACATCGAACATAGAAAGTTTGAAGGTCTGCTAATTGTTCTTGAGGCATTTATCGATAAGCCTATTTATCGAATGACACTTTGATAAATTGGTTATCCTAGCATGTTTTGAAATAATTATTGTATTTTTGATAAGTGTGAAAGCCTATGTTATCAAAATGTGACTTTAGATATTTCGATAAAACTATTTATTAAAGTGCTATTCGATAAGAACTAAGCTGTTTCGATCCAATATGCTTGATATTTATCAAAATCTTTTTTTATAAGACATCTTTTCATAAACAATTTGATAAATTCAAATGATTTTTGAAAAAACTTTAAACCAGACTTTGATGTTTTAATTTAAAACATTATGAATAAGTTGATACAAGCTTAAACTCTTTATATATCTTTTATGAAACATATTTTCAAATTATTTATAGGCAAAAAAAAAAGATCAAACAAAGAGTTTCATCAAAAAATAAAAATATGTCAGAATGCATTAAATGCTTCAAAAATCAGGAAACAACGGCTTTATTTCTTCAACGGTAACATTCAATGAGTCTAACAGATTTTTGAAGGACTCAAGTATAAAAGAAACTATAGTAAAATGCTGAAGTTAAGAAGCTCACCAAACACGATCAAACTGCAATTATTCGAGCATTAATTGTTGCATTCAATATATTTTGTTTTACCCTATTTTTCATTCTCTAAATAGAGGAATTTTTCTTTGAGATATATACTTAGAAATTATGTTCTTCAGTGCTTAGCATAATCCTTCTAGTGAAGAGAGAGACATAAATTCTCATTTATTATCTGAGATACTCAAAAGTGGGACTCTTGAGTGGAATTGTAATCTTAAATGAAGTAATGGGAGTGAGAGAGATACTTTCTATTGATGTATTTAGATACCAAAAGCCAAGTGAATCTTAGAAGATTAGTAAAATACTTAGAGGAATTCTAAAAACTGGAAGTAAGCTAAGTGGTTAGGCTACACTAGTATAAACTGACTATATGCAATTATCTTCTATTTGTTTCTCTCGGTGAAATCTTTCTATACTTAATTTTTATGATTTCATTTAAATTTTAAAATTTTTAATATCATCCAGTTCACCACATTTTGGGTGAAACTATCATACTAATATAACTCATCCTCTTCATATCTTCTATTATCTCTCCTCGTTTCTCCTTCTTAAGTGCTTTCAATGTATTTTCTTCTCTTCCATTGATCATTTATTTCATTAAAAGTCATCTTCTTACTTTAATATGTCTAGGTATATATGTATGGTTTGTTTATATGATCTGTCCACGTATATAATTTGATGCGTTGTTTGTTTCTCTAGAGTTTGTTGTTCTCATCTATCTAGGTATATATATATATATTGATGTTAGTTTTGTTTCTCTGTGGATTGTTGCTTTGTATATAATATATATTGAACA
Organism: Leucaena leucocephala; assembly: GCA_037074615.1. Classification (NCBI taxonomy): domain Eukaryota; kingdom Viridiplantae; phylum Streptophyta; class Magnoliopsida; order Fabales; family Fabaceae; genus Leucaena; species Leucaena leucocephala. Next base: position 15,121,888 of record CM073515.1, on the reverse strand, counting down.
TGGAAGATTAGTGCTGGCCAACCATGCTTCACTCGTTTTGGCATATCTGCCCACTCAGGTATAAAAAATGCAGTCATCGTCCAGTGTCACGATAAGCCCAACATCGTGGCAAGTCCGTAGAACGGTGACATAACTCGTATACTTGAGTGGCCAATGAGAGTTCAAATAGATGATAAGGAAAGGGCTCATATCTTATAAAGAAACGAGTTCGATTTCTGATGCCGTCGTGAAGACTCCTTTAGTATGCGATCTTGTAAATCTTTTATAAGCGCTCTCTGAACCCTAAGGCTATGCTCTGGCCTTGCTGGAAAACCGGTGCCAAACCTACCTAAACTTTTTATATATATAAAAAAAAAACTTGTATACTTGAGTGGGCCATATCTTGTGAGTGTATCAGATTGGTCAACTTTATCCTTTGCAAGATGAGTCTCTACCTAATCCTTGCAGTATTGTTTATTAGTTAAAATATTATGTGGTTTGTTTTTCAGTTAATATATATATCCATATGTCTTAATATATATAAATTAATTTAAATTTTTTTATTATATATATATGCATGATCGATTGAAACGATTTTATTCAATGGATGCATCCGTGGAATAAAATTGTTTCAACTTATGTCGCGCCTCTTTATAAATAACAACCAGAATTTATTTTATATATATATATATATATATATATATGAACACACACATATTAACTTATGTGAAATTATAATTTTTTTTAAATTTTTTATTTCCTATACTAGTGTGAAAATTATCCACAAAACTTATGTATATTAAACATAATATTATGGAGACCGACCAAACTAAGTTTTTTTAAAGAGAAAAAAGAAAAGAAAAAGTGAAGCATCTTGCAAACGATTTTGTATGCCATTCATACAGTACCTCTTTAGATTTGTTGGAGACAATTATCTCTATCCCTCGCTTTCTAAATGACATGGTCCACTAGACAATTTTTTTCCTTTGATAATGACTACACAAAGTTCTTAAAGATAATCGAAGTGGATATCCACACACACACACACATATTATTTTTGGAGGTAGCCACCTTTTTTCTTTGAAATAAAAAAACTTCTAAAAAATAAATACTATTAAAATGTTGGTATTATAAAGGATAAAACAATATTTGGTAAGAAAATGATAAAATAAATTTGCGAGTAATGTATTTTATACTCATGTTAACTATTTTTTTAGTTTGTAGTCCCTGAAGATAATGTTTTACCCATACTACGTACTTTTCGAAGTTTTTTATTAGTGTTCAGTACGATTTATACATCGACTTACTGGCAATTGAATTGATGTTAAACAATCAATACAACACAATACAAATGAATAGATTGGTGTGTATAGATTTATTGTAGAATTACTATTCATTTTACTTTATTAATTTTTTTATTTTCTGTTTGTGCATAAAAATTTTAATACTTTAAGGTGATGAGATATAAAATAATGGCTGATTTAGGATATTTGACTATTTCAGATGTTAGGAAATATTTCATTTTAATTATGACTTATTGTTATATTTTTAGCATTTGTTATTGATTGTAATTTTTTATTTAATTTTAGGATTTCTAGAATATTTTATATTTAATTTCTAAAGTTATAGTTGAGGTTATAAATGGCCTTCAAACCATCTTATTTTGTACACCTTTAATTATATTAGAATATTGAGTATTCAATCTCCCTCTTCTCCCTCTATTCCTGAGGTATCCAGTTTTGAGTCTTTTGGCTACCCCTTACAATATAAATGCCTCTTTTAATAAACAAACACAAAACCTAAGAGATGTAATATAGCCTTATAGCACTAAACTAACTCTATATTGATATTTTATTTATGAATTTCCATGTACGTATTTATAATTTAATTCTATAACAGGAATGATGGCTAGTGGAAAATTGATTTGAACCATAAAACAACTAGCCACTTAAGAAATTAACTAAACAATCAATTACAATGCTGATGATGTCTCATTTCTAGATTTATCTCTTTTAATTTGATTATTTTATTTCCAATGTCATATGGAAATGGAACCGACAAACCAGTCAATAGTACAAAAAATGTTTTTAACACGCAGGATGATATAAAAAATATGACCGGTAACATTTCTATAAATATAAACAAATGTTTACCTCATATGCGCCATACACAGTGTAAGCAAACTCTTTACTCTAGCTTTAATAGAATCTAGTCTATATTCTTACACCGGCTCTTTGTGAAGACGATGTAAATATTACTCTTTACATTTGCTCTTTATTTGAACTGGTCTAGAACCTTCATGCTTCATCATAATGTTTTCCCTCCAAGTCCTTCCGTATTCCAACGCTTTTGAGTAATGATAAGTTGTCTCTTGGAAACCTCAACATACACATCATTTCACTCTAGCATTCTCAGCTATAAGTAGGCAAGGTGGAAATCTAAAGTCTCAAATCTCTCTCTTCCTCTCTCTCTTCAGTTCCATATTTGGCAAAAAAAGGCAGCGTCTACCTCAGGCTTCACCTCCCATTGGCTCATCCCTCCCCTGCCTGTCTCCATCACTATCCCCACCACCACCACCTGCCATTGACATAACCAACGAAAACACTTGCTATAGGCCATTATCTACCTTTAGTTTTATGCATTGAACTAATAAAAGATTGTGTTCGCATCATTGATGAATGTGAACACTTTAAGATAGTATTCTGGCCATATAAAGTCTAGGCTTGACAGGCTCCTGAGGCACGTAGATAGGCTGCCCAATGACAAAGTTAACTTGGCAAACGATGGCTAGGATAAACCTTTGAACGCCATAACCTTCAACCCCTCCGACAACGAGGAGGAATAATTTTATTTTTTGATAAGTTATTAGAAATTTTAGTTTAAGTTTTGTTTAACAGGTTTTAGGTTTTTAAATAGGCTTTTATTTATTAGGTTTTACTTTTTTAATTTATAAATTTAGATGTATTATAGGCGAATATATATAAAAATATATAAATTATTAGTATTATTTTAGTTTATTGATATTTAATTCAAATGTGAATTAATTTGGGCAAATAATAATACTAATAATAATGGCATAACTATGAATGATTATTAATTTTAGTTTAATTAATTTTTATATACAGTGGTTAGTGGGTATAGCCAGTGTAAATCTTATAACCTAATTTATAACCTTATGATTATGTCTAGCGCCACTTTCACTCCTCATTTTCCTATGGCACTCGCGCTTTCACTATTGTAGGGCTCTCTAGCTCTCTCTTTCTACCTCAAAGGCATCTCTCCTATTGATGTTGTCATGCTCTATGTTTTTCTATAAGTGGTCACCCTCCTTCCTTGCTCTCTTTCTTGCTTGCATTGTTTCATTTAGGTTGGTAGGGTTCTGTGTTTGCTTGATCATATGTTTGTTTCTTTTGATATATGCTAGTGTTACGAGTTTGTTTGCATTGTGTTGTTTCAGTTGCTAGGATTTGGATTAATGGTCAAAAATATAGTTTCCTTGCTTCTGAATGGTGTTTTATCTTAAACTTATTATTTCTTGGTTTATTTCATTTTCATCCAGTCAATTTGATGAACCCCACATATAGATATACATATATTTTTATATACTTATCAGACCTTCCTCCTTGTGTTTTCCAAGATTTTTTTGTTTGATTGCTTTATTTACACAATATGAGATAACTTAGATGATATATTGTTGATTGCTAGATATCTAACGATGATAGTTTCAATCCCGACAACTGTTTTTGTTGGTGATGGTCGATTCCTTTTATGAGTATTGCTAAAGTTGAAGGCTGTGACTCTTGGATTGGATGCTAGGTTCACTAAACTTAGTCATTTTGATCTTTTCTAGAGTTAAAAATAGAACATGACGATGCCAAACCATTTGGTTTATATGGCTAAGGGAAGATTTTTATATAATGAATATAAGTATAAGTTAGTTGATCTCCAATTTACGAAAAATATATTAGATATGGTTAGTTATAATCGAGTGAGGTGTTCTTGATTGGTAAAAAACCAAACGGAAAGCCAATATTACGATTTTACCTGGGAATCTTCCCCTAGCTATATGGATTAAGGGGTACGGTGGAACCATGTTTTATTTTTAGCATTAAAAGGATTGAAATGTTAAATATTGGTGAATGTATCACCCAATTTGAAGTTGCGGGCATTGACATTAGCTATGCTCTCTAAAGGAACTAGCTATTAGCATCAAGCTGGTATCAGTGATTAAATTACATCCAAGAGATCCAACACTCAAGAATCATCTAACTTCTTTAGAGGCATTGAAGATAAAATAAGCAGGCAAAAAAATATATTGTGAAGAAACAATTGGCGGAAGATTATTATTATATACGAGGAAGACTAATGAGGATCGAGGAAGGAATTAGTACAAGATAATACAATTGACTCGTAAGTTTATTTTTAATAAGTTCACTACTGCAAATAAGGCTTTGTAAATCGGCTGAAAATGGTATTCTACATCGGACAATGATCTGTGTAGAAACATATCGTTTAGAAAGTGTACATTTTTTAAATCGGGCAGTTCACCAGTATAGAATGACTATAATTTAAACTGGTCCCTTTTGAAATTAGGAGTAGAATTTACTAATATCTACACGGGTTATGTGAACAGATTAATCAATTTTTTACACCAATTGTATTTACACCCAGTGTAGATTAATCAATTTTCTACACCTCGCCATAAAGACGACCGGTGTAGATGTTATAATATTTACATATTGTTTCTACACCTGCCAATATACTTTGTCTGGTTTAAATGTATTTTTAAAAAATGACCCCTTTAATATTTTATTAACCTCATCCCCTTCAAAGAGACAGCAGTAGAGACAGAGTTCAAGATGGCACAGACAAATCTTTAATTGCTCATTACATTATTCATTTAATAAAATTCAATAAAAAAATACAACAATTTGAACAGAAAAATAAAAAAATGTATTCTAGTAATGACAAATACTATTGAGAAGGAATATTTTGAACAAAAAAAATCAACTCAAATATTGCGCGGGTCCTCAATATCTTATTCAGGAAATAGATCAGATTGATCAAACATCTGAAATATCAAACTAAAATAAAAGAAATTAAGGCATCATTAAGATATATTAAATTGACAAGAAATATATGAAATCAATAAAAACACAATTTACCTCCTTAGTTAGGTCAATTATATTTGACAAGATGATATTGATCATGCGTCTAACCATATAGAAGTTGCACAAGTTGCTTTCTTTGGGTTGCCTTCAAATTTATAATATTAACATGAACAAAATTATGTATCATCAGCAAAAAACTATGTGGAGCATAAGACTTAATACTTTTATTACCTTCAGTGTGATCCATTTGGGTCCCTCAATGATAAGAAGAAAATTTTATAAGTGTGCTTTCATAGTATGATCAATTACCAATAATTGCTGTAGAAATTAATTAAACAATAATGATTATTAGCATTAAGCTAAGAAAATACAAAACTAGTATGAAATATAATGAAATATTATTATTCTTACTCCTGCATATATGGTGCAAAGAAACAATCAATATCGGTTTCACCAAGCCTCCTTAAAATGTAGTGTGAAGTCTTAAATATTGGGAGGTCCCTTTTGCATAAATATGAAATTGGCATGGGAATCCGAACTGACCTTATTTGCTCTTAGAAATCAACTCAGCTTGCATGTACCTATAGTTAATGCAAACACTCAACAAACATAAATTTTGTTATTACATATATTTATATTTAAATTAGACTTACATAAAAAAACACTTGTATGCACTTGGATGTTAGTTCATTGCTATGAGTGATAATAGATTTGACATCTGCATGGTCAACAAAGGCATGTGCCCTCGTGTCACCCATAACTAAATCCATAGGCAATGCATCCACATAGAACATTTTGTCATATGTCAATCGTATCACATGTTGCACAGCACTCAAATTAGGAGGTGTAGGAAGTTTACTTGGGGATGACACGATGTGATCTGAAACAAGATGCTTTGGCCATAATATGAAAGTCCCATTTGCCTGACTCATTGTCTTTACTTTATTAGTCTAAATTAGGACAAGAGCATCTTGAAATATCACGTCTTTAACTGCCACCCTTAACTGATCATCCTGAATTTGGATGTGGTAGTAAGATATGGATGGAACCATATGCCACTAACCTTTTGATAAGATCCTCCACATAGAGATCACAAGGTTCATCATCCTCTGACACTGGCTTAGTCATGCAACAGCTCCCTTTAGTGATAGGATGGGTTGCATGTGAGAGTATTTGGTTGGCACTTGGCTCCTATTTCCTTGATGTCAACATGGACAATATTTCTTACTTGATCTTTGCTAACCCCTCTTGTAATCATGCCTCAATTGAAGCTTCTACCTGTGCCCTAACCTCTGCCCTCATGGTGGATAACAATGATTCCATCTCTGCTCTCAGCATATATGGGGAATGTCATGGAGATACTCCAAAATAATCTCTTATATCGATACCTCATCTAACTCCCCTAACACAGCCCCTATGCTCTTGCTTGCCCGTGGTAACAGTCAAGATGTCATTCCTACCATTTGATTTGAAAGAGCCATGAGATCCTTGTTGTTTAAAATCAGCCTATAACATATAAAGAGCAAACATAAGAAATAATATAATTAGTCTACTTAAACAAAATAATAGAAGTAGTACTTACAATTTTTTTCGCATTCATGTGAGTGTGAACGCTTGTAAATGATCCACTCCTTTTTTGGTGAGTGTACCACCATTTATCTTCGTGAAATATTGGAGATAGGGGAGTAAGAGTAACATTAGGTTCAGACTCAGTATTTTCTTCTAGCCTCTTCCTTTTGGCCCCCAACAAGTCTCTTTCAACCTTCACGTAACCCCCTCGAGACATTATGTGTTTAGGCAATCATTCCTGAGAGCGTGTTCAATGGCTTTTTCTCTTTTCTTCTATAAGACTTGAAGTAGTTAAAATCAATATATACAAAAGGAAGAAATATGGTAAATGCAAGATTCCTTTTTCACGACATATCAACTCACCATAGTTGTTGTTGTAGTCTGAACCTTAACAAATTCTTCCCAAATAGCTTCGTCAATGAATTGATACTTGCTGCATGGAGAAGGATGAGGCTGACTATCTTTGTCCTGGCCATGCACATAATGATGAGCTAGTTGTGTCTTGAATGCCCTCCAACGCTCAGTGCAATAAGACAACGTCTTCTTCTTCAAGACTTCATTGTTGATAACATTGTAAGTGAGCTGCAATAATTTCCATTAAAAGCAGAGTTATCAACAAATATTTATGTTTTTTGGTATTGGTCTGCATACAATATACAATAGTCAGTTTCTATACCTAAATAGATTCCCAAATTTGATTCTTCACGTGATGATTAATAGCATCCCAAATCTGTATGGCGAGGTTAGTCTTGTTGCATGTTAGGAGGCTGACATAACTCATGTACTTAGTCCTATGTTCACCATTTGGGTTCCAACGTGTGTCAAACTCAATTGATAGTAATTTCCTTTCCTTCATGTCTTTCAATCGTGTTGGACTTCTGCCCCTCCTTTGCTAAGAGTTGCTTGGAGTATCGCTAGCCTCATTCTAATTGACACTACCCCCATATTCCTATATATGCAATAACAAAAACAAACATAGTAAACAGACTTAAACCTTTTACCTTCCATCAAAATACACAAAACTTATTGCTTTAGCATTTATAAATGGAAAGAAGTGCAAGTATTTATCGTAGAAAACTACAAAACCTAGATTAAACGAACATGTAAAAGGCAAAGCATGTACATGAGAAAATAAGTATCCAGCACACATGCACAGCAAAACACAACAAGAGTGAGAATAGAGAAGAACGACTAACCATAGTGAACCCCGACGAAAACCACAGAGCACGACGAGTGGAGTAATAATAGACGACGTAAAAAATAAGACTAAATAAAACCTGAGAAATAAAGAGACGCGCCAAGGGGCAAGCTTTAATAAAGTATTTTCATTAAGACTTTTTACACTTGTTAACATTTAAATTCGGTGTAAAAATTATATTTTGAATATGAAATGACTAATATTTTGAATTTTAAAAGACTTTCTACACCGGATAACATATAACTCTGGTGTAAAAAAGGTGACCTTAAACTTTTCAGATCACTTTTTACATCAGATAACATATAACTCTAATGTTAAAGGGTGACCTTAAATTTTGCATATCACTTTTACACCAGATAACATATAAAACCGGTTTAAATATTGGAGTTATGTTTTCAAGCCAACCCTTTTATTAACCCATCACTTGTAAGTTACAACAAAATAATATATGCAATCAGAACAATATACTTGTGCTATTATTACATCAAAACAATATATCCAATCAAATATAAATCAATCAAAATCTACTTCTTCTTCATTCAATTTTGGTAAACCTATTGAAAAAGAAGGGGTCTCACAAATTAAATCATCATCGTCAACAACCATTTTTCCTTGGAGAGTGACAGACCAGCTTTTATTTGCTGGATTAGTAATACAGAACACTTGCTTTGCTTGGTCTTCTATAATGAAAGGCTCATTCTCAAAACTTGTACTATTTAAATCAACAGTATAAATCCTAACAGAAAGCTCAAAAAAGACAGATCTTTTCTCCATATATTTTTCTCACTTCTCTTGGTAGTCTTACCAAAAGTAATATTGATGTCTTTCACCGTTTCATAAACTTGTTCTCCAGTCAATGGCTTCAGAGCATTTTCAATTCTTGGCTGCAAAAGATTTTTTTCCTTAGTCGACAGTATGGGTGGCATTGTCTTAGAAATCTCCTATAACCTAGGTAGACTATCTTTCCTCCATGACGAAGTTGATAGTATCAAGTCCTTTCCTCACAAATCGGACATGCTTTATGACCCTTAACACTATATCTTGACAAATTTCCTTATGCGGAAAAGTTATTAATTGTACAAAAGATTATGGCCTGCATATTGAATACCTCCTTCTCAATCGCATAAAAAGCATCCACACCTTCCCATAGCTTCTTCAAATCTTCTATCAAGGGTATTAGGTAAACGTCTATGCCATTTCCCAATTTTTTTGGTCCTAAGATCAATATAGACAACATTACATACTTGCGTCTCACACACAACAAGGGAGATAGGTTGTAAACCACTAAGAGGACAGATCATGAACTATGTATACTACTAAGGCTACCATAAGGGTTTATGCCATCTGTATTGAGTCCAAGCCTTAGGTTTCATGGTTCATTGCTGAACTCAATAAATAAGTCATCAATCTTCTTCCATTGTAAAGAATTAGCTTAATGACGAAGCTTTCTATCATAAATCCTTTCAGTTATATGCCATAACATTTTTTTTGCATAATCTTCATTAGCAAAAAGCTACTTAAACCTTAGTATAATTGGAAGATACTATAACACCTTTGCAGGAAACTTGTTTGATCTGTACATTGGTGTCTTACATATTGGACATTTATCCTCATCTTCAAAATCTTTCCTATACAATATGTAATCATTTAGGCATACATGAATCTTTCTATACTGCATGCCTAAAGGACATATTATTTTCTTAACATCATAGTAGCGTTTGGGTAACACATTTTCTTCTGGAAACATGTTTTGTAACAAGTCAAGCAATTCTAAAAAATATCTATCACTCCACCCATGCCTTGCTTTCATACTTACCAATCTAAATACCGCATTTAACATATTGTATTTTCTGTACCCTAGGTATAGAGGATTTTCTACATCAATATGCATGTGATCGCATAAAAGTATCTTCTCCAATATCACGAATCATGTACTCTACCCGATTATTAGTATCCATGTAATCATCAAAGGTCTATTGAAACTGTTCATATGTATTCAACTTTTCCACATTTTCACCATGCCATACCCATACTGTGTAACTCTTGGAAAACCCCTCACAAATTAGATAAGTGTACATATCTGCAGGACTTTGTTTCCTCTCATTCAAACAACTCACACAAGGACAATAAAATCTTCCATTGTCATCATCACCGTTTTGTTTAGCAAAATCCAAAAAGTCCTTCACCCCTCAGCATACTCAACACTTGTTCATTTAACATTTATCTAACTACAATCCATATTTGTGGAAGACTAAAAAACTAAGAAAATAAAAAAATAAGAAAACCTAGCTTGCAACTAATTATGGGAGAGAATATATCACGCACAAGTAGAAGAACTCACTAAAAGAAATAAGTAAATGACATCAATGAATCCATCACAAATAACAACAAAAGCTACCACCAGTAGTGCATAAATCTTTAGTTCTTGAGACAAGGAGTTTAAAACAAAACTCACCAGTTGTAAAGGATCGAGAAGACTTAAACGCGCGAACAAGTGAAAAATGACAGATGGGAGGCATGAAAGGGCTTTCGATTAAATTAAAGTGTATTTTATAAGCAAATATACACCGGATAAAATGCAACACTAGTGTAGACATAACTTTTTCTAAGCCAGATATTATATTCTACACTGGTCACTATTACACCAGTGTAAAATAATATAAATTGAATAACTCTACACCAGATGAAGTAAAAGACCGTTGTAGAAATAACTTATTCTAAACCGGTCATTATATTCTATACCTGACATTGACATGGCCAATTTCAATCTATTGCATTTTTTTATTTTTGAAAAATAAAATAACAACATGTTATCAGACAAGAAACTTCATTCATTCAGCTTTACTAATAACTTTACATCAAAAGTATAAAATTTTCAAAACAATATCTATCAGAATATATAATATATTCTCTATCTTTTTTAATTAAGTACAAAAAATAAAATATGAGGGGAAGATAAAGGTTGTAGGTTTTCAATCCTCATAAGAATTGAAGGTCTTGGATTCATCAGAGTCAGTAGGATGAACAAGATTATACAAGCTTCATTCTGTTGATGGTGGCGAATTCTTAGCAGAAAGCTCTGAAACTATCTTTTAGTCTATTAACTTTCTGAGTCAATTCTCCCACTGATTCTTCTAGGCAATTGAAGTGCATGATGAGTTCTTAAGGTGCTCCATCAAAGTGATAACTAGGGGAGGAGGAGAAGGAACTACAGGGTGAGGGTCAGCATGTTTGTCTTTAAAATCGTCTTTATTACTTTTGTATAGTAGAGAAGGAGGTGTGCATAAGGAAGAAGTCATTAGAGAATTCAGATAGAAGAAAAGAAAAGAAAGTAGAGATAAAGTGATGAGACGAAAAGTACTGATCACAGAAATGGTATACATATGGTTGAGGAATAAGAACAATTTCAGAAAAGAATATCGAAGAATACAACTGGCCTTCTATCATAATGAGTACAAATGTGAGGAACTAAAGAAGTGAAATGAACAGCCTGAGAAGGTACAGAGAAAAGAAGTGGGAAAGCATAGACAGAAAACTGAAGAGTCAGAATAGAAAGTATATTTAACACCAGTTATATATTTTTTACACCAGTTCAATGTAAATCTGGTATAATTATTTTATCTTATTTATAAAAATGCCGCCAATCATTTGTTTTAAAGCATCTCCGCAAGGTATAAAGAAGTTACAGAAAAGAAGTGGGAAATCATAGATAAGAAATTGAAGAGTCAGAATATGACTCGACTAATCTACACCTATTGATATTAGTATTTGGTATAGTAATTATATTTTATATAATTACATGTACATATAGTTTAACTATTTCATCTTATTTATAAAAATACCACTGGTCATTTTTTGTAAATCGTTTGTGCAAGGATCAGTTTAAAACTGGGGCTTTAAAAAAGCATACTTTATACTAGTGTTTGATATATATATATATATATATGTATATGTATATTATCGTGTCCTTATTTTTAACCTTAATTATACTCAATTGGAAGTCATTTGAACCAATTACATATCCCTTTCCTTTAGAAATGTGCATTTTCAAAAGATTTCTTCTCGGGTACTATTCATAGTTACTGTTCATTTGGTAATCCAGAATATATACTTAATTTTGAAAATTTATAATTAAATCTAGAAAAATTGAAATGGGGTGGTTCCAATTTCTAATAAAATCTATTTCATTTAAATTTGAAGAAAAAAAATGTAAAACTAAGGTTTCATTGTACAAATAAAATTAGTTTATTCGTTGAAAAACAATGTTCATTTGGTAAATCTGAAAGTTCCGGTTTCTTTGCCTTAATTTCAAAAATTCATTTCTCTTTCGTTACTTAGCCAAATGAGACGTGTTACCTATGGATTTAAATCTACATATGTGTTCTTTAAGTCTATAAAATATTATAGAAAAACTCGTTCATTTACTATAAGAAATTAGTGATTGAACGTCACTACCTCCACTTATTTACTTTATCTCAATTCCAAATTTTATCTCCAATTTAGAAAAATCATAGTAAATTGAAAACTTAACCAATTGAGATGTTTTTGGTGTCCATTTAAATCTCTATATATTAGCTATTTTCATACCAAATTTCAAGTCGAAAATCATTGGGTAAGTTGTCATAAGTATCATCACAAAGCTACTGCCTCATATTACAAACACACTATATCATGCTAGGTATCCCATCAAGTCATCATTATAGTGTCAAGTGATCAACATAACTTATTATATAAGTTCAACCATCTATATTTTCCCTTTTTCCTTGAGATGTTACAGCACTTATAACATGGTTATGCATATGGAAAGAATGAGATTTCATGGAAATCTCAATAGCAATCATACAAACTATAATATCATGCATGATTGACTAGATGCCTAATATGTTATCATAAGATAGGAGCTACTTCATAATAATGCATAAGCAAACTCTAACATCCATATTGTCATGACTTAGTTGCAAGGAGTTGCAATCATTCATACTTCATCATCAACATGATGACATAATCTTAAGCTCAACCAAACATCATAACTAACAAGCAAGCATACAATCAAGCAAACATGAGATTATAGTTAGGTATTCTTGCTACCTCTTAAGCTATCATTGACAAAGTCTTCTTGAGATAGTTTCCTTCCCTCATAAATGTCAAAACCTAGCCATTACTAAGTAACATCAAGTTACAACTCAACTTGAAAACAATTTCAAGACTAGGTTTTCACTAACTTCCATTCTTTTTTCCATTTTATATTCTATACTTCCATCTTTTTCCAGATAATTTTTCATGTAGAATCCAAATATGAAACCAAAATGTCCAAAATCAAAACATACCCTTGGCTGCTGTACATAACCAAAGTGATACTCTTATTTTCTAAAAATTCACATTTTGATTCCAATGCTTTCAATACTTATTTCCCTACTTTATCCCCACACAATTTTCCATTTTAAACTCATTGAAAGCATCAAAATTATGAAATTTCAACATATTAATAGTGATTCATATAGTGGCAGCCAAGAACACAATCCTAACTACATGCATACTTGAATTTCCAAGCATATACCACTTGATTCTAGCTTGTTTAAGCTTGTCTAAACTATCTACAACATAAAACTCATATTCTTATCACATATGGATAGCACTTCCAAAAGCACCCTCAAAGGAAATATGTCACAAAAATCTCTTGAAACCAATAGCCAACTTGATAGATTAAAGTCCAAGAACAAAGGAGCTAGTTACCTTACTTGTTGCTCTAAGTTATAAGCTTCTTTCTTGCTTCAAAGAAAATTTTGGCAGAGGTTCCCTAAGGTGCTCATGGATTCCGAACAAGTCTGATTTGAAGGGTATTTATAGGCAAATTTGGGTGGAAATGGAAGGCAAGATTAGTTTGGTTACTATTTGATATAATGGTTCATAATCCACCTTTAACCAAGCTTGCCCTAGAAGCCTATAATAACGCCATGCATGACCTCATTTAGGGCTGTGTTTGGCTGGAAAAAGGTAGATATACTGATAGGAAAAATTTTAGTCTAGTCTAGTACTAATCTAAGCAGTTTCACAAAAACCAAACTGTTTTATGTTCCCAATTTTTATAATATTCCATAATATGTATTCTGTCATGAAAACCAATGTCTAGGTTTTTCCTACCATTGACATTGTTAGACTGAGTATTTATCTATCAACCATCCCTTGAGAAATGACTAAAAAACCTTATTGCACTTTCTTGCACTATATTAACCCTAAGGGTATAATTATTATTTCACACATCTTTATACTTCATCAGAGTATATACTAGCTCTAACTCATCATCCCTGTACTAGCTTGGATGGTTTTTACCTATCCAGAATGACCAAAATACCTTTCATCCTTCTCTAGTACAATCTGGCTATATAGGGGTATTTTCGTAATTTCACACTTTTTCGGGGTTACTCTGGGCTCTGGCCCACTTAACTATCTAACCACCCTACTGGCCTCTGGGATGCCATTTTGGACCTTGATATGGGTCCATTACCTTTTTGCATAAATTCTAAGAAACCTCTCCCGAAGGTATTTATCGGGTATTTTATCACATTATAAATTCCCTTAAGAATTTTACAGGATTCCTTTTCTGACTCTATCAATTTTATAAACTCCCATATTAATTATAAGAATTTACTGTAAGGTTTCATCTGATTCTGAGGTCTAAAAAATACTGTAATAATTTTTTCTAACTTTAGGAATTTATATCAATTAATCAAGACCTCAAATCAAAAATCTGTATTGTGTTAAACTGATCAAAATAATGTTGTTTATCTACTGGTAAAATTTGGGACTAAACTGCTTCCGGACATTTTTTGACCTTTTTCGGTTCAACTTTCTCATAATTACATTTTTGTCCATGAACTTTTGATAAATTACATTTAGGTCCCTAAACTTTTGATAATTACACCTTTTGGCCCAACTTTTATCTCTACTTTTACTTTTGGCCTTAAACATTTTCTAATTTTCATTTAGGTACTTGAACTCTCTTTAGTTACCAGTCCCTCTCTTTACTTCCTCAATCTGATAGATTTTACTTCAAGAATCTCATATCAATTACATATAAACTGTATATATATATATATATATATATATCAGATAAGAAAATTGGGGATATAATATATATATCCTCTTGTTAGATTGATGAGTTATTGTTTGATTACTTTCTATGTTAATTGTATTTTTAAATACATTTTGAAATATATGGATTGACAGTTAAATTTATGTTGCATAATTAGCTTGTAATCCAGGACATTTTAGGTGGATAAAAAATGTTAATTAAAAAAATCCACTTTTTAGACCGTTTAGGGTGGACATTTTTTTTATTGAACACCTACTCTTTACACCTATTAGAAACACAACTGATGTAAACTTTATATAAGACGTATATCCCGTGTAAAAAATTCTGAACTTTCCACACCACCATATATACAACGAATCTAAATCTGATATAAAAAAACCTGTGTTAAATTTTTTTTCATTAATGAATCCTCTTATGATTTAAAATTTAGGTAAATGTTTATGAAATATACGCAGTAGCTAAAGATGTTAAAAGGTTTTGAAAATCGATAAAAAAAATACTAAAAATCGATAGATGAAGGTTGAGTATAATGGAATAGGCTAATCGCTCACTCACAATATGCCAAATTAATGTTCAAATACTCACTAGGAGATGTGCTCGATAGTACCTCGAGTAGCATTACTCTAATAGAAAAGTTCCTCTGTTCAGCCAAAAAAAGTACTAAAAATCAGTCGAATTATACAACCAATTCAGCTATAATTCATATACGATTAGTCAATTATAGACTAATAAATCATGAATCAGTGCCTCTACAAATTTAATCACAAGTTAAACTTTGAAAAAATTATAATCATTATTGAAATTACTAAATTAACATGTTTTAAAGGATTATATTTTAGTTTATTTGTAAATTTAATTGTACTGTTAACTCTAATCAATTCAAGGTGGATTGTTTAAATCGTTTTAAATATGCATGCGCATGCTTTAATTTTAAATAGAAGGCAGAAACGTGCACGCACCTTTTTAATTTGTTACTTCTTTTGCTTTTTTTTTATATGCATTTGTTTTTATATTGCTAATAAATCATGAATCAGTGTCTCTACAAATTTAATCACAAGTCAAACTTTGAAAAAATTATAATCATGATTGAAATTACTAAATTAACATGTTTTAGTATGTGTTTGGCAATCACATTTCAAAATAGATTAGGGATAAAACCATGGTTTGAGAGAATTTGAGCCAAATACTATTTTTTTTTAAATCAATTTTAAGATCCAAACCATAGTTTGAGCTTTCAAACCATGATTTTGGAAAAATTTGTTTCTGGGCAGCTTTGTGCCCCAACTTTTCAGTTTTTGGAACGTGTCTGTGTTTTTTTTTTTAAATTTAAATTTTATTTAAAAAAATAAAAATAAATACTATTTAAAATCTAAAATTTTAATTTATTATTTTAAAATTACTATCTTCCAAAATTTTAGACAGTGATCTAAATTGGTTAATTCTAATAAAATTTTTAGCGAAAAAAATTAAAATTTAGATGAATACTGTAAATGTTTACCTTACTCAAATGCATATATATGTATTATCTTGTAATCACTTAAATGAAAAAATTTAAAATTAAATTTATTCTTTATATAATTATCATATTAGTTTATGTCCTTTTTAGTAAATATTCTATAGAAAAATGATTTTACTACTAATCATCCAAACATCTCTAAATTTTAAAATAACTTTTTTCTCAAAATCTATTCTTCCCAAAATATATTTTCCAGAATCTATTTTTTCCAAAATCTATTCTCCAAAAGCTAATCCAAACACACCCTTAAAGGATTATATTTTAGTTTATTTGTAAATTTAATTGTACTGTTAACCCTAATCAATTCAACGTGGATTGATTAAATCATTTTAAATATGCATGCACATGCTTTAATTTTAAATAGAAGCCAGGAACGTGCAATCACCATTTTAATTTGTTATTCTTTTGCTTTTTGTTTTTATATGCATTTGACCATTCGGTATCCTATGCTTTTTTTTGGACCCTATTACTAAGTGTTTGATTAGAGTTGGGAATTTAAGTTTGGCAGGTTGGATTGCCAATTTAGAAACCTATTATAGTGCGGGTCTTTTTAACCCGCACCCGCTAAACCCACACCCACAGTGGGGTTAGCAGGTTAGCCCACTTTTTTTTTTATTATTATTATTTATATTACACTTTATTAATTTTATAATTTTAACCAAGTTAAAGTTTACATTATACTTAATTTATACTAACTTTATCTTATTGAGTCATTTCTTTATATATATATGTTTTATTTTATTATTATTTTACTTGTGATAGATTTATCTACTGATAGTGATAAAGTTAAAGAAATAAATATTTTGACAATTTTAGATCATGCTTTGAATTCAATTAATATTGATACATATAAATTATTTTTAAAAAAATATATATGAAAATATTTTTTTTTAAAAAAAGATATATATAAATAATTTTTTAAAAAAAACCTGGCTGATAGGCTCGGGTTGGTATAATACCAACCCGCCTGAAAGTGGACCAAGGCCAACCTGTATCCGACGGTTTGGCCCACATTCCTACCTCTATGTTTGATCAAGTGACAAATTCAGGGATCTAGCACTTGTGGGACCTTTTGGGTGTTAAGCTTTCCCAGTAAGATTTAATGCTATCACATCCCATTTTGTTACTTCTGTAATATTATTTTCACTATAATTCTTTCATCTACAATTAATTAAATGCTAAAGAGTAAAAAATTGAAGCAGATCAAGAGGTTAATATAATATCACGTCCCAAAATTTGAGCCATGATAAGCACAAAATATGAATAAATTTATATTCCTTGAACCTAAAACCTTGAAAAAAATATTTAAAATATTATTCATAATATATTACAATTTCATCAAAAGGGCAAGTCCTCTATAGGAATTTCAGCAGGATCGTCGTTATATAACTGACCTCCTGACAATCCTACAATAAACTGTGAATATTTCAAAATCACCTGTAAATATTTCTAAAATAACCAGAATCTTATCATAGACTAGGTGGACCATCTATTATTTCAACAAAATAATACAAGTATTTCAGAAATTATAATTACATCAAAAGGAGATTTGACAAAAATCAATACTTCGAATCGAACGAGAGGCTCTTCACTGCTCAGCTGGAAGAATAGGGTAAACTGCACTATATGAAGCCAAATAATTTACTCGTGAATAACGTCCCCAAAATATAATTTAAAATGCGAAAATAAACAATACATAAAAAATATTTAGATGTAAATCATAATATTTTGTAATTCGATACAAATATTTCAGTAAACGTTTTATTTCACGAAAACCATTTAAAATAATCATTTCAAACAATTATTTTTCTGTAGGACTTCAACAAAACGAACACAAACGTGGACACACAGTCTACGAGGATAACTAACCAATCCGATGTGGCTCGAAACCATGAAAACAGGCGTGGATACACCATCTACAAGGGTAACTAACCAATCTGTCACGGCCCGAAGCCATGAAAACAAGCACAGGTACAAGACTCGTGAATAATAGACGCATGTACGAGACCTACGAAATAATATTTCATGAAGAAAATCAATTCAATATAACATTTGTCAAAGTCTTTCTAAAACTTCTTTATCCATTTTCATACTTAACCACAATCATTTTATAAACCAATTGAAAGAAAATAATTTCTAACAATTAAAGTCATGAATTCATAAAACTTACTTTTCATAAATCATATTTAAAATTCAACACTTTAAATGAAATAAATCAAATAACAATTTATTAAAAATACTATTTTTAAGGGACGTTATTTATTCACATGCAATACTCCAATATAACTTACTCTTGCTTTTAGCTCCAGAATATCATTCTCCCTTTATTTCCCGAAAATAAAACATTCTATCAGTAATTACTATTCATATCTTTTGTACTATATACCATTTATTTTCATTTATGAAAATAGGACATTTGTCCACATAAACTTATTTTCTAGCAAACATAACACATGCATCAATAATTAATAAGCTCTAAGAATCACTCTCTTTATTGCACCTTTTCAAACCCCATAATCCATCAAGAAATGCAATTTCTCCTTTATCCCAATTTTCTTTCATTTACCATTACCATAGCAAGTCACATATATACTTATTAATACTTAAATATTCCAACAGTTTTCCTTATCCTCTTTTCCCCTAAATATGAACCCACAACCTTTACTTTGCTACCATATTTAATTTAAACAATCTTTATCTAATTTCATATTCTTCCATATATCTCAACATCCTTAAGCAAAATGACTCGTCAATTTTTATTCCTTTTCCAACATACATTTAAACCCAAAGAGGCATAGCCTATGTCCACTTTTACTTCATTACCACCAAAAAAATTAATTAAAATATTCCCTCCCTCTTTATTCGTCTTTCTAATTCAAACAGCAGATCACCCCCACCTATCAACAATGAAATCCCTATATATATATATATATACATATATAATCCATATCAGTGACACGATATATATATGTACATATGTTGTCCGAAACAATTTCCCATAGACTTAAACACGCACAACCCAGCAGCAAACTTCTAAGCTACCATGACAGCATTATACACGTATATATATACTCGGCATCCACTGTCTAACACCCTTTCCTGCAACAACAATACCCTCAACAACACAGCAATAACAATAAGCATATATACAGCAATGCAGCTCATACTTTCAGTTTGATTTCAAGTCTAAAACTTTGATCCCTGGCTTATCCTTACTAAATCAACTTAATGTTCCATATTAATCAATTACACAAACTAAGAATCAAGAACAGAGGAGTCAGACGAAAACAAGTTCACGGGGAATACACAGCACAATACACCTCAATCTTCACCCTTATATCCATCACAGGCTCAGCACACAAGGGAGAACAGAATTTAAATCATCCAACCACCGTGCATACCGATCAACAGAGAAAGAAAAGAAGAAACCAATCTTGACTTACATTTAAGTAGCACCTTAACAAGTAGAACAAAGAGGAGTATCCAGCAATCACGGCTACTGAATCATTAACAACCAAGGTTGTCTGCTACGACGGAAGAAAAAAAGAGCCCAACAGAAAAAACACAGTAGCCATCTAGAACCACGATGGCAAAGCTTGAACCTAAAAAGACAATGGCTATCAGACAGTATCGCGATGACAACTTCTGCTCTCTATCTCTTTATTTTACAACAGCACTCACACCCCACGATCTGAACAAATAAGGGAGTCGGAGACTTGCTACAGTAACTTGTGACTCAGAAGCTTACAGATCGCTAGAAAGAATGTAGGAATGTTGGATATTTATTATTATTATAACCTATTTAGATATTAATTAGGATAATTAATAAATATTTTTGAGTGTGACCCATAGTCATTGGGCTTAGTCCAAGATGGGTTATTGACTCAGTTTATTTAAGGTTAATTTTCTAATGGTAGAAATTAACAGTTCACTTTGTGAGATCTCTTTTTTGAGTCCAGATCGAAATCCTATTCTCAGTTCGCTTCTGAAGGTTCCCCACTGGTGACGGATGAAAACAAGTTGACATCACTGTACCTAATCACCAGCTGAAAGAACCTGTTATTTATCTGACAGTGTTTCTTGTTTGACAGGTATTCTATTGGGATCTCAGTTCTCCTCAGATCAATTAAGCTAATGGTGAGAGGTAACTTTAAGTCTTCCGCTATATCTCATATAGGTTTTATATTTGAGTATTGTTAATATAGATTGATTATATTGCATTTGAGATGTTTATTTTCTAACATGTGATATCAGAGCCTTGTTTGAAATCGCATTTGCCTTACTTATTGATCTTTTGTGTTCAAGAGATAAATATGGGATATCTAAATATCATAATTTATTTTCATTATTCCTTTAATGACTTCTGTTCTATAAACGATGACAGAGAGACCTTCAAGAATTTGAGGCATTAGAGCTCTGGTTTCTTTGATGGGGAAGGCCTTGCGATTTGTAGTGAGATATCATCTCTTGTGGCATTGGCGTGGTGGCTTCATCTTCTAAACCTAAATTTCCAAGCACTGTGAGTGGCCCAAAGAAAAAAAAACATGGGCAGTTTCAACTTTTGGCCATCCTTATATATATATATATATATATATATATATATATATATTATTTTGGTTGGCTGCTGCATGTTCAGGGGTCGATTTACTATTATTATTATATTATTTTTGCTAAGAAGAGCTTGGGGAAAGCATTGGGCTGTCAACGTTCCATTTTCTTTTTATTATTTTTTTTCCTTTTCCCTGGGTTATGAAAAAATATATGTATATATATTTGGTTGGCTTTCTGGATCTGTTTTTTTTTTTGGGCCTGATTTGAGTTTTTGTTCCTGGAAATTATTTTGGGCCCTAGTTTTTAGACTTTTATATATGGGTCATTTGGTTTTATTTCTAGAAAATTATTTTTGGCCAATTAATTTGATTTTTCTAGAAAACCAAAATTACTATTTTCATGCACAATAAATGTTCAAATTAATTTCTCTATTATTTTAGATTTTAGAAAAAAGAATTTATAAATTTTAATTTTTATATTATTTAATTGTCTATTTTATTTTTAATTTCTCCCTCAACAATTAAATTAACTGTTTAATTTTTGTAAAAACCTTTTGAGTTGAAATTAATTTGTTAGACATTTTTGGGTGTATGAAATAGTGGGAGAATTTTAATTAAATTATTTAGTCACTTTTATTGATTAAATTAATTTATTAAATGCTCCATTATGTTGTGCATATTTGGATTTATGTGCACGTTAT
This sequence comes from Leucaena leucocephala, assembly GCA_037074615.1. Classification (NCBI taxonomy): domain Eukaryota; kingdom Viridiplantae; phylum Streptophyta; class Magnoliopsida; order Fabales; family Fabaceae; genus Leucaena; species Leucaena leucocephala. The sequence continues at coordinate 15,100,171 of CM073515.1, read as the reverse complement.
TGATATTTGTGATTATCATGCAGTTTTGTGAGGAGTAGCCACAGCATCCTTATTTAATTTTGTTGCGTGCATTAATTAATCACATATGGATTTAAAATATCAATAATAATTAAATGTATAGTTATGAATTATCTTTACCCACAGGTAGATATATCATGATTGTACATTTAATTAGGGGAGAATTAATTTCTCCATTAAATTGTGCATATTTAGATTTTCAATGCATATGAATGATATTTGTGGTTAGCGTGCAATTTTTTGAGGAGTAGCCACATCATCCTTGTTTATTGAATTTGTTGCATGCATTCATTAATCACATATGGATTTGAAATATCATTTATAATTAAATGTATAGTTATGATTTATCTTGGCCCACTGATAGATATCTCATAATTGTATATTTAATTATGGTAGGATAGAATAGCCTCGTTATTTTCTAATTAACCCACAGGTATTAAGAAATTACGAATGCATTCTAATTCCACAATTTGAGATAAATACCTGGCTATGCTAATGTCTTTGCCCACAGGTAGACATTAGTGATACATATTTATACTGCTTGCATGCTACATTTGAGCTAAGTATGCATGCATGGCACAGTAACTTGTGATTGCTTTAAATTCTTTCTGTGACCTTATTTGTGAGTTTGTATGTTCTTATTTTGCAGATCCGATTGTTGCCCCCAGGATTATGGATTATGTTAGCAACAAAACAATCTTAGATGGCAGCATTAACTATACTGATTGGAGAGACGATGTTTTGCTACAGCTCAATTTCTTGGACTTGGATTATGCTTTGAGGTTTGATAAACCTTCGAGACCTAATGATACCTCCAATAATAGAGAGGCAAAGGAAAGGTATAATATGTGGGAGCGGAGTAACCGCTCATCTCTTCTGCTTATCAAACAAAGGATCTCTAGGTGTATTAGGGCAGCAGTCCCTAAGTATGACACAGCCAAAGGGTACATGGAAGCCTTGGATAGGCAATTCAAGCTGACAGACGAGCAGATAGGTGGTACCATCACGTCTAAACTATGTCCTGTGAGGCTTACAGGTATTGGCGATGTGGGGCAATATATTATGGAGATGAGAGGTATGCTTTCATCATGTGTTACTTTTGAGTCTAACTTTTCTAGCGTTAATGATGACACGTGGTGGATTGACACTGGTTCGATGATCCATATTTTGACTACCATGCAGGGCTTTCTGTCAAGCAGGTCTCCACATCCTAATGAGGAAATTGTCCTTTCAGGCAATGGGAGAGGAGATCCTGTGAAAGCCGTTGGAACCTTGCGCATTCATCTTTCAAATAAAAATATTTTGAAATTTTATGATGTTTTTTTGTTCCCTCTTACAAGAGGAATTTGATTTCTATATCAAAGCTCATTCCATTTGATTATCATCTAGTTCTTTCTAAGAAACATATGACTTTGACAAAGAATTCAGTTTTGATTGCGAATTTGGTTATGATTGATGGCTTATTTAAAATTATTTCTGATTCGTCTCAATCTCTTTCTATTTCGCATGGTACTAAGAGAAGTGTCATCGATGAGAATTCTTATAGCCTATGGTATAGGAGATTGGATCATATCTCCGTTGACAGAATTAAAAGGTTAAATAAAAAAGGAATTCTTCCATCTTTAAACCATTTGGAGTTTGATTCTTGTGTGGACTACATAAGGGGAAAGCAGACCAATAAGTCACATAAAGGGGCTAAAAGAAGTTTTGACTTGCTAGAAATTATACACACGGATATTTGTTGCCTTGATTTGACTGCGCATGGTCAAAAATACTTTATCACCTTTATTGATGATCACTCACGATACATATATGTCTACATGCTTTATAATAAAAGTGAGGCACTAGATGCTTTCAAGGAATATAAAGTAGAAATAGAAAAATAGATTGGGAAACCAATCAAGATTGTGAGATCAGACCGTGGTGGTAAGCATTATGGCAGATACAATAGTGAAGGACAAGTAGCAGGTCCATTTGCTGAATTTCTTCGAGGGCAAGGTATAGTGGCTCAATACACTATGCCTGGATCATCTGACATGAATGGTGTAGCTGAGAGAAGAAATAGGACCTTGCTGGACATGGTTAGGAGTATGATGAGTAGCTCTAAACTGCCTTCTTCCCTGTGGAAGGAAGCACTTAAGACAGCCACATACATATTGAATAGGATTCCAACAAAGGCAGTGTCCAAGACACCCTTTAAAATCTAGAAAGAATGAAAACCCAGTTTAAATCATTTTAAGGTATGAGGTTGTCCTGCGGAAGTAAGTGTATAATCCACAGGAGAAGAAGTTGGATCCTAAGACCATTAGAGCTTACTTTGTAGGCTATGCGGAGAAGTCTAAGGGTTATAAGTTTTATTGTCCTCCACCCTCTACAAGGTTTGTAGACTCTAGGAATACCAAGTTTCTTGAGAATGATATGATTAGTAGGAGTGATTATCCATTGGATGATCACATAGAGCGAACCACTGATATCATTCATGAGGGGACGTCAATAGTCAATGTTCATCCCACTGTTGGGATTGACATTGAACGTGATGTAGACCCTGTGGCTCAAGTTGACAGTGCTAAACAAGACGGACACATACCTGATAGTCAACTTATCACACAAGTGGAACCACCACAAGATGTGATAGAGGATGTCATTGTTCAGCAACCTGGTTCAACCCAAGAGGTTGAATTGAGGAGGTCAACTAGAGAGAGAAGATCGGCATTACCTGATGACTATATAGTGTATTCTACTGAGGTTGACTGTGATGTAAGTGTTAAGGATGATCCTTTATCGTTTACTTAGGATGTGAGGAGTGTGAACTCCAAGTTATGGCATGATGCTATGATTGATGAAATGAATTCCATGGCAAACAACCATGTTTTGGAACTTGTAAAGTTGCCTAGTGGGTCTAAGGCCATTGGTTGTAAGTGGGTTTACAAAACTAAGAGAGACTCACAAGAAAACATCAATAGATACAAGGCTAGGTTGGTTATAAAGGGATTCACTCAAGTGGAAGGAACCGATTATAGTGAAACATTTTCACCTGTATCTAAGAAAGATTCATTCCGTATCATCATGGCATTGGTTGCCCATTTTGATCTGGAGTTGTACCAGATGAATGTTAAGACTGCTTTCCTCAATGGTGAAATGGAGGAAGAAGTCTACATGAAGTAGCCTGTGGGTTTTGTTGTAATAGGTAAAGATCAATTGGTGTGCAAGTTGAAGAAATCAATATATAGTTTAAAACAGGCTTCAAGGCAGTGGTATTTGAAGTTTCATAAAGTGATCACGTCATTTGATTTTGTTGAGAACATCATGGATGACTGTATATACCACAAGACTAGTGGGAGTAAAATCATATTCTTGATTTTATATGTGGATGACATACTACTTGCTACCAATGATCTGGGACTATTACGTGAGGTGAAATAGTTTCTGTTCAAGAGCTTTGACATGAAAGACATGGGTGAGGCTTCTTATGTTATTGGCATAAAGATCCATAGAGATAGAACCCAATGTCTTATAGGCTTATCTCAAGAGGCTTACACCGTTAAAATTCTTGAACGATTTAGGATGTAGAACTGTTCATCTAACGAGGCTCCTATTTAAAAAGGAGACAATTCTAGTCTAAGTCAATGTCCTGAAATTGAGCTTGACGGGAAATAGATGGAAATGATCCTATATGCCTCAGCGCTAGGAAGCTTGATGTATGCGCAGGTTTGTACAAGACCTGACATCGCTTTTACTATAGGTATATTGGGAAGATACCAAAGTAATCCTGGGGAAGCACATTAGACAGCTGCAAAGAAGGTGTTTAGGTTCCTACAAAGCACTAAACACTACATGCTCACATACAAGAGAACAGATAGTTTGGATGTGATTAGATACTCAAATTCAGATCTTGGAGGATACGTAGACTTGAACAAGTATACATCTGGTTATATCTTCCTATTGGCAGAAGGAGCTATATCGTAGAGAAGCGCTAAGCAAACTCAAACAGCTCCTTCTACCGATGATACTGAGCATATTATGTGTTTAGAAGCAAGTTCACAAGCTATTTGGATAAGGAATTTCATTGATGGGCTTAAGATTGTGGATTCAGTCTCTAAGCCAATCAAAATATACTGTGATAACACAGCTGCGGTGACCATAGCGAACAATAAAAGGAATAAAAGTCACAGCAAGTTTGTTGAACTTAAATTCCTTTGCTTGAGATAAAGGGTTTAGGATGGCCAAGTTTCTGTTGAACGTATCAGTACATTGGACATGTTGGATGATCCTTTAATGAAAGGATTGAAGCCGAACATCTTTGTCACACATGTACCTCATATGGGACTTCGTGTTGGAAATCGTGCCCTAGGGGCCAATCATTGTCTTATGAACATTATTGATTTATGAATTTATTAATTGAGTTATCATATTATTTGTATGTTTACTATGATGACCATCCTTGGATAATTCATGATATTATCCTAAATGTCCCTGGTCGATCATCTATGTGGGAGCACAGATGAAATAAGACCAGTATGACTTTGAAAATGTATAGAGATATAAATCAAAGTCATAAGCACATGTAAGAGTACAGGGTGTTGGATCGACCCGCTATGAGAGAACTACATGGGTAATGTCATAAGCTTCTCTCATATACAAACCATGTCAATATGCCCTTTGACCTGAGATCATCATGGATTCCTACATGACAAAACGCTCAGCTTTGACCTAGTCAAAAGTCACTTTTGACCGAGTGATCATAAAGACTATGTTCGGGCTTAGTGGTTTTTTATGCGGAGGAATGTGAATGGCCAAGATGGAATTTGTCCCTCACATTCGTGGAGAGATATTACTGGGCCCCTCGATGAGTGAGTCTGAGAAATATATGGCCATACTGTAATGGATAGGTAGTTCCATTTCTATAGTCAGACTACTCAGGGATCGAGAAAGTAATGGTCGGGGATAGGAGGATGACATCATCCATGCCTCATCCATGACCAAAATATCGCGTGACAGAAGAGACATGATATGGTTGTATAAAAGGTTACATCGTTTATCGATCCTCATATGATTTGGGTAGTCATTATGTCTTGCTAGAGACCGCTTGCGACTTGTGGGCTAGTATAGCAAATGGCCCACTGCCAACTTCATATAGGCCTACAGGGTCGCATACAAAATAGCCCAACACGAGCTATAATGTCCAGATTCATTGAATCTAAGACATGTCCAGATTCAATGAATGATCCAGGTGAATGTATATATATTTATTTATATTTATATTCGTATATATATAAATTCGTATATATATATTATATATATGAAATATATGAGATTTAATTTATAAGGATAAATTAAATCCCTATCACGTTTGAATTCGAAATTCAAATTGATAGAATATCTCATATAAGAGATATTTATAAGATTTAATTTATAAGGATAAATTAAATCTCTATCACGTTTGAATTCGAAATTCAAATTGATAGGATATCTCATATAAGAGATATTTATAAGATTTAATTTATAAGGATAAATTAAATCTCTATCACGTTTGAATTCGAAATTCAAATTGATAGGATATCTCATATAAGAGATATTTATAAGATTTAATTTTAAGGATTAATTAAATCCCTATCATGTTTGAATTTGAAATTCAAATTGATAGGATATCTCAAATTTGTTTTATGAGAATAAATCAAATATAGTTCAGTCTCATCTTTATTTAAAGTTAAATAAATAGGTAATTAGATCTGTGGGACGGATTTAATATTATTTATTTAATTAGTTTCTTATAAAATTATACAATATATGATATTGTATTATTTTTCGAAATTAATATAAGATTAACTCCTAAAATCCTTTTCGGTTAGGGAAAACGCAGAGCATCCTATATATATAATATTAGGAGCTACGTTTTGGAATAGACACACACATAGAACACAGAAAGGCCGAAGGGGACTCTGCAAAAGGTTTGCAGATAAGAAACTGCCGAAATAGAGACGGAGAGGACGAACTCTTAAGAAAGCCCTGGAGGGACAAGAGACGCTAGCACGTCGTTCGTGGTTGAAAAGTTGTTCGTGTGGATACCAGTAGAGGAAGCTGACCTGAGTCATCGACTTCTTGTGATCAGAAAGGGAGCACGAGCCGCAGAGGGAAGCTGTGAACGTCGTGACCGAAAGCTGTGGAAGTCGCTGAGACACACTGAGGGTAATGCTTCTTCCCACTTGACTTAAACACATATGGTAGATCCTGACAAGGAATGAAAAATTTTTTAAGATAATTTCCGCTGCGTGTCTTTCAATTCCTTACACTTCGTCCTACTTTTGATTAGTGGAGGTATGAGCAATGAAATTATATTTTGTGGTTTATCATTTTAATTTGTGATTGTATACATTTTGTGTTATTGAAATTGATAAACATTGAGACAGGAACCTATGAACATTGAGTTCATGTGATACCCATTAAGTGATGGTGCTACCTGTAATACTTGGAAGGTAATACCTGATAAAAGGGGACTTATCGCCTTGATTCTTGTAGCATGATATCAGTTTACCTAGACAGGGCAATGACATTAAGTATACGGGCCAAGTGGGAGAATGTTGGATATTTATTATTATTATAACCTATTTAGATATTAATTAGGATAATTAATAAATATTTTTTAGTGTGGCCCATAGTCATTGGGCCTAGTCCAAGATGGGTTATTGACTCAGTTTATTTAAGGTTAATTTTCTGATGGTGGAAATTAACAATTCACTTTGTGATATCTCTTTTCTGAGTCTAGAGCGAAATCCTATTCTCAGCTCGCTTCTTAAGGTTCCCCACTAGTGACGGCTGAAAATAAGTTGACATCACTATACCTAATCACTAGCTGGAAGACCTGTTATTTATCTGACAGTGTTCCTTGTTTGACAGGTATCCTATTGGGATCTCAGTTCTCCTTAGATCAATTAAGCTAATGGCAAGATGTAACTTTAAGTCTTCCGATGTATCTCATATAGGTTTTATAGTTGAGTATTGTTAATCTGGATTGATTATATTGGGATGTTTATTTTCTAACAAGGAAGACATTGAGAAGGCTTACCTCAGTTGGAATCCATTCCGACGTACACTATCCAAGCTCTGACGACGTCCTACACGGACACGACCACTATCGCGATCAAGCTCCTGTCGTTGCCTCTGCCTCTCTCATTAAATCTCGCCATCACTCTTCTGCTGCAATTCAGATGACAGAAAACGGTGATCATAGCAGCGATAAGTCCCACCAACGCAGAGCCTCCGTCTCTCTCTCACAGAGCTCTCACTCTTGGGTAGCTGGCAAAATGAGGAAGAAGGTGACAGGAATTTAAAAATACAATAGAAGGGCAATTTAGTAATTTCACGTCTAGGAAAATAAAACCCCACATTTTTCCAGCCACTGGGATGCGAACTCTGTACCCTAATGTTAACCCCTCCATCCCCAACCACTCGACTACTCCATTCCTTCTATGATTTCATTGCAATAACTAATATATATACCTTATTAAATTGTTTTTATATCTTTGTAATTTCTTAGGCCATTACATACAGAATTAGAAATTATCAGACCTTAGTAAACTATATATATATTTGATAAATGAACTTAAATTATGCATTTAAATTAATAAACTATCCATTTAATCAACAAACTTCAAGTCAAGCATGATTTTACCTAAATTATACATTTAAATTATCTTTATCAAGCATAATTTAAATAAATAAAACAATATAAATGGCGGCCAAACGCTTAAAAGCAGTAATTATAAGATTAGATCAGCACATAATTATCATTAACAACTAAAAGAGAGGAACAAAACGAAGCCTTAAAGTTATACAATGGGTTGAAATAATCCTTGAAGGAAATGTTTGGCTACTCATAGTCATGAAAGAACCAAAACTATACAAGATAATTTGGTCCATTTACATTGAATAAAGTAGAAACGAAAAGAAGATAGGGAAAAAAAAAACACAAAATGTGGATCTCAAGTGTCTTCAAAATCCACTCCCAAGCTCCCAAATCTTCAAAATCTTTAAAACCTTGTTAAAACCAGCTCCAAAATGTCACAAAGTGTGAAGCTCCCATATTTCAAACTTTGTTGTTGCATCAGAAGTCAAAACACATAGCTACAGTTTTTCCTCGTAGAGGGCATTTTTAGGATATTGGTGTGTTTGTCGTGGCAAAAGTACCAGTGATCACGGCGAATGACACACAGTCTCCCTTCAAAATTGGCCTTATTGGCAACTGCGAAAGGTGTTTGTCGTGGTGAGGCTCTTCTTTAGCCTCAATCTTCAAGATTACTCCTAGATGCTTCCGTCTTCCTTCCAACCCATCAATGTTACCAAAATCCTCAAACCAACCTTCATACACGAGAGAAATTGTAAAATCTTCAATTATTCGAAATAAACCAAAATATTAACATTTAAACCAAAAATTTCCATGAGTTTAGTATGAGTGTCTCAATGCACATTTTCCTTTGTATATATTTAGATTTTGCACAATTCAAACCAAAAATTATGTGAAAGAGTAGGAAATGCGATGAAATGACATAAATTTCCCTGGGTTATCATTAAGCATTAATTTTTAATACATATTCACCCTGTTATGATTGAAAGAAAAATATTTAACTAGACAAATTTTTCCACTTCAAGTGATTTGGTACTTTTCTTTTTATTTAGAACTTGCTAAGGGTTGATGCCCAAAAAAAAAACAAAGAAACTTGCTAAGATTTAATTTGTAATTCATATGTCTTATGTAATAAAAAATGAAAAATTGAGCTGTCGAAGCTTTTCTCATTTCTAGTCATTACTAATTTTCTCTAATTTAAAAGTTGCTAAATATTAATTTACAACTCATTTTTTTTATTATAGGGAAATAGAAAATGAGGGTGTTTTTGTAAAAAAAAAAGTGTATTTTATTAAATTTTCTCTTAGGCTTAAATCATTGAAGATTGCTATTATTTTGTGCGTGTGTGTGTATATATATATATATATATCATGTTTTTCTTGGTAAGATGTATATATCTTGTTTATTTTAAAACTAAAAATCTTATTAAACATACAGATTTAATTTGGATCGGTGCAAACTGAATGGGGACAATTTAAGTCAATTGTAAGCATAATACATATTCTACATTTTAAAGATATGCCCGATGGTGAATAAATGAAGGCAACTTCGTAGAACATGAACAGATATAGTCAATCAAAAGAGTACAAAGAAAAATCAACTCGTACAAAACAAAAAAATAAATAACACAAATATTTGCTTCTTTTTCTTTGTTCATCACATTCGATTGCATGAAAAAAATATTGAAAAGATGAGGAAAAAGAACAAAGAAGAATCTGCTTGGCAACTAGTTTCTTGTACTATTTCTGAGATTATTTTTCTCGAACCACACGGGATTTCTCTCATTATCTATTTGGTCCCCACTCTTTCTCATCATTCGTTTTGGTCAATATTTTGAACTTTCAAAATTATCAAATTAGTTAGTATTTAGAAGTGGGAACGGTCTTAATTAACGGTTGAAGTTTAAATGTCTTATTTGGAGGACTTATTAATTTAATTTGACTTAATTCGTTCAAGTATAAGTTCAACTAAACTCATTTTCCTCCTTTTTTTTACATAATTTAAAATAAAAAACCTTATTTGTGGCATATAAATAATAGGACTTATTATAGACCCCTTCCCTATTCTTTTTTAGTCTTATGTTTCATATTATTTTAAGGGTAAAGGTATAAAAATACTCATCAAGTTTTACCCAAAATATGCCTATAGATATTTTTACACATTTGCCCTTCTTTTAATTAGAGTCTATGTTTTGATGACAAAAAAATTTAAAGTTTGTTTTACAAAGTAAATCAAAAAGAAAAAACAAATTATTTGACAACGATTTGAATATGAAGTTTGATGTAGATAAGTTAAATAAATCTTAACTTGAGAGCATGATCACTGAACCAATCTACTTTAGTTAATCTCCTTTTGAGCATTTAAGTTTTTCCCTTAATCGAGTATGCTTCTTGTATTATTCTACATTACTCAATTTATTATTGTTGTCGTCGTCATCATCATCTTATAATTATTAGAATAAAATACAAAAAACCCACAAACTTGAATTTTGAACGAGTTGCATATCACCTCTTTAAACTTAAAAAGTTTCAGTTAACAACTCTAATATTTTATATTTTGATTATCAATCCTCTACTGTTAAAGTTACTATTAAAGTACACGATTTTTTACATATCATAATTTTTATATTTTATTATATATCATATCATTTAAAAAATAACGCTTAGCACTCAATGTGTAATTTTAAGTATTTTAAACTTTTTATTTAAAAAGTATATTGTTAGATAAATATTTTAATTTTTTTAAGTATTTTTATTTAAAACAGATATGGTCAAATAAATATTTTAAATAATTTTTTAGGTATTTTAAATATTTAAAAATAATTAAAATTATATATAAAATGCTAAAGTCATGTTTGGTATACATCACTAGATTTTGATAGATTGATATTGGGACTGGGAGTAGGAGTAGGAGTGAGAATGGACCTTTAAAATTTTAAAATTATGTTTAGTATGAAGCAATATTTGAAGGGAATGATTTTATTAATTTTATTTTATAATTAACCATAAATTATGAAAAAGACCAATATTACTCCTTGCCCTAAACCCCAACTAGTAAAGCCGTCGTAAAGGCCAAGATGGGGGCAAATACTAAATTGGAGGAAATCGAATTTCTTGGATGAGACCTCTAGATGTGGTGGTCACGATACTGCTACAGGTGGAACCGATGGTGACATTGGTGAATGCCTCAATGATGACGAAGTGTTTGTGGTCGTTGTAGAAGAAGTTAGGCAATGGCTAAGTGGAGATAGGGGTCATTAGAGTTCTGGTGAGCTTCGACCGCTCGAAGAAAGACATGCTCAGGTAAGTGGAGAAGGAAAGATAAATCTATGATAAGGGTAATTTTGTCTAAAATTGTATTTTCAAGAATATGTTTGTCTTAACAAATTTCAATCACATGATTGAGATTGCAATACCCAGAGGGGAGGTGGGATTGCCTAATCCCACCTATATAGTATTGCCCAATCTCAAAGTTTTTCTAATGCTACATACCAAAAAGACTAATTTAGCTCATTCTTTATCCCTTTGCCAATTTCAAGCTCTCAATGTTGTGTACCAAACGGGCCTAATTGTTAGTTGTTGGACAAAACTTAAGGTCCAGTCTCTTAGATCTATTAGATCCAGTAAACCAATTATATACCGCCACCTATATATTTTTTACACATGAGCAATTAACCCAAGAAAACACCGTTAACTAAAATTAAAAGAGAGGAGGGGCTACGTCGAATCTTTTCTTTCTTCCTTAAAACTCCTAATTCACTGTCGTTCGAATTTAAACGCTGTTAATCACAAGAAGAAAATCATTACAATTCAACTTGAAAACTTAAATCACCAGTTATGCTTTTCCACCCTACCCAGCAAACATGAAGGATTAAAAAACACTAGCCATCACAGGGCCGATGACGTCACTGAAGCCGGAACGGCCTATCGTCGAAGCTCCACAAATCGTGCACCACGGTTTCCTCTGCATTATTAGGCGCTGTCGATTGCCCATCATAATATGGAATGTGATAAAACTTTATTAGTTCTCGTATGCCATCAGCTCCTCCGATAGCTTTTGTATCTCGTTCTTCTCTTCCTAGCCTTTTAACACCACCTCTTTAGCTTTTCCTAGTTTAAGAAAATTAATACACTTTTTTAAATAATTAATTTAACTAATTTATTTATTCTCTACAAATTAATTATTTAATTTCTATATTTAAGATTGTAGAAATATTAATTTTTTTGGGTACAAAGATTGTATAAATATTTAATTTGCACAATTGATATCTTCTTAGTTCACAGCACGAAGCCTAATGATTTGGGGGGAGGGGTGCTTCACACGCAAACCTGAAAATAGTCCATTCATTTCGTTTAAGACCAAAAATTTGGATTAGGCCAAACATTGGCCCAAACTTGTAGGGCCAGAATATTTTTCATATGCATGTATCCATTTTAAAGATGTCGGCCACATTTGTCCAAAACATAAATGTGGTGTAATTAGCTGTCTCATGGCCCGTTTTGATTTTTAATTTTTTGGACAATCTAAAATTGTAGTACTTAATTTTAGGGCCGTGAATGCGAAGATAGCGGGTTTAATATATAATTAGACTGGTATTTAAGGAGACATCATAACTTTTACATGTTTAAATTTATATTTGAAGATAATTAATGGCTCATCCTATCCGACATTAGTATCGTCTAGGAAGAAAGGAGATTTCGCCATACCTTTAGATCATGGGTGATCCCAACTCCTTTTAAAAAGTTATTGTATAATATATATATATATATATATATATATAACTACACCCTTCGGTTCTGTTTTATAAGAAGTTTTTAGGAAAACATTTTTTGTCCTTATTATAAAATGTTTTAACAGTTTCAATAAACCTAAATATTTTTTTTTCATATATCTTCATATTTAATAAGATAGTGAGAAAGAATATAAATTAATATGATATTAAAATTTAGTGTAATTAATAAGAGTAATATTAAAAATCACTTAAATTTTGTAATAAATTTAATATTTTTATATACACTTGTGAAAGTCTTATAAAATGGATAAGAGGGAGTGCTACTCAGTATTTAACTCATTTTTTTTCAGAAAATAACTGGCATGTCATTTTTTGGGCATTTAAAAATGCACTACATTTTTTTCGGCGCAAGTGTTCTGTCAAGGATTTTGAACCCTCTTGATGTGTGTTTTAGAACTTGTTACGAATTTGTGGGGGTGGGGGGGACATATAAAGATATTCTAGTGTTAAGGGCGAGGATATATAAAGATTGAAGAACATAACAAGTCTATGGCTTTTGTGATGTTTTGTATTATATAAAAGTATTCATCAAGTAATATAATTAAAAAAATATTTTTAATTATAAATATAAGATCTATTTTTTATATTTATTATTTTTTAAATTATTCTTATTAATATTTTGTTAATAATAATCAAATAAGATAAGGAGATGGGAAATTAAAGAAGATAACTATAATATTTTAAAAAATAAATATCATATTAACTAATTTAACTAATTTTTATTATTTAATTAAATAAATTAAATAAATTTTGTAGTAAGAATCAGTATTATGTTTGGTTTGGTTATGCCTTATCAAGACTAGATATTGTGGGCATTTATGGTGAGCAACTATGTATAAATGATGATCTTATGTATGACATGTAGGGCCCTAAATACAGATGAGGTATGAGTTCTAGTATGCTTACTTAATATAGTGATGTCCAAGTATCCAGTTAAATTGTGAGTGCTTAAATAATCAAATGAAGTGAGAAATTAAGTTTAATGAAATTCAAAGCACACTTGAAAATGCCTATGAACCTAAGTTATGTCAAAAGAATGTGCATAAAGGAAATAAAGTGTGGGCAAACGTGGGAGAGTTTTTGCGTGAAATTACTGTACAAAACTATGCCATAAGACTGTTCATTTTATATTCTTCCCTTTAAAAGGAAACTTATCAAGCCAAACTTTGTAAATTCAAGGATTTTGGTTCTTTCAAGTCCTCCCTTAACTTGAATGACTTCTAATATTCCTCTATATATACACATATAAATATTAAGTCTTAGAAAGCAATAATTGACATACCACATTAGTCAAAATGCAAGGTAGTACATTTTCTATACTTCCTACCCCATGGTTTTGATCTTTAACAACATTTTGAGGATTTGGTAGCCGCCACTGTAACATCTGAAAATTGGGCTTATATGCTTATAGTGGCACATATCTACTGTTCTGTAGTATCATGATGCTAGATAATGAATACAGTAAAGAGAGCCCTTGACATAATTTAGTAATCTGAATGTAATTAAGCATTTTATACAAAATGGGGATAATGATCTAAAAGGATTTCTGTAGCATGTCTAGAGTCATCAAGAGAAGTGAAATCCATGAGTTCATAATTCAAGATTTTAGTAATTTTAAGAGAAATACTTCCCTTGTTTGTTAGGGATAGGAAATGGATTATAAAGAAGTTAGTAAGAGGATAATAAATGGATAGAGAAATAATTACATATTTAATATTTTATTGTCCTTAATATAAAAATTAATTAACTAATTTAATTTAAATAAATTAAAAAACACATAAATTATTTAATTATAACAAATATACTATAATTTTTATAAAATATTCTTATATAGTATTAGATTATATATCTATTTATAAATTAAAAAAAATTAATTTTAAAAAAATAATAATTATTAAAAATAAAATAAATTAAAATTTTATATTTAGATTAAGAATAATTTCAGCTACTTTATTTGGGACAATAAAGAGTATTATTTCTTGCAATACTACAAAAAAGAATTAATTTTTTGCAGCTCCTTAAAAGTCCAAAAGTTACCCGTGCAGCTAAAAGTTTTGTGGGATGACATTTGTTTCACAATAATCAATCCACAAACTCATTAGGTTCTTACAATAGTAATTAATAAAGCCCAATCCATAACTCCATCACCAATAGCTATTTTAGAAGCCTCAAATCTCAGATGCCATTCCTTTGAACATCCTACTGATTTTCTAGAGCTGTTGTATTCAACTTCATTCATATTTTGATGATGATGAAGAAGAAATAATATATAATAGTATTTTGAAGCTTTAGGAGTTTAACATTAACTGTATAATATTTTTATTATCATGGTTATAAGTCCGGATCGGACCGGCCGGTTTAGCTCGGAAACTAGCGAACCATCCACTTGTCCGGTCTGGGTGACTAACAACCGAGAATAGAATGAACGGATGCAGCTTGGCCAAACTCGGGATTAACTGAGAAACCCGCTGGTTAGACGAGTTACCGATCCATTTTTTTTCAACTCAACCATGCGTTCAATTTTTTTTTTTTTTTTTTGAAAAAACAAAAGACTCAGTCACCTTCGTCGTATTCTTCTTCTCTGAACTCAACTCTATTGCTGCTAGGGACTATATCTTCGCCGTCACTCTCCTCAATTCGTGCCATCATTCACTGCTATTTCTTTCTCGGTGCTCCCTCTTCCATTTTGATAGGCTAGATCTCCCTCCCACTCATTGGATCGTCGCAGTCCATGCTTTAATAAGAACTGATTAGATCTGTGCCGAGAAGCCATGGACGCTGCAAACATGCTCTTGGAAGGCAAGGAAGAAGTCCCATAGTGTCTTATCCAAGATCCGATTATTTCAGAAGCACTTTCTCTCATCATTTTTTGTTGCTCAGATTATAAAAAAATATTTTTCTAAATAATATTTTTTTTAACAAAAACATTTTTTTTAGAAAAATATCTTCTAAAAAATACTTTAATTTTATTAAAAAAATTAAAACACTTGTTACAGTATTTTTTTTAAAAAAAATTTTTACAGTGTTTTTAAAAAATATTTTTTCCATTTTTATCATATTTTAAATTTTTTATAATTTAAATAAATAAAAGAAATAAATAGGAAAAAAAATAAAGCAAGAATAAGAGAAGGAGTGCTTATCAGGGAGAGTGTTAGGGAGAGTGTTCGTGAGAGAAGGATATGGCTCTGTCTTAGTGTTTTTCTGGAAAATTTTTAAATTAATATTTTAAAAAAAATTTAACCTAAATTTTAATTTAAAATTTTTTTAAAATAAATAATTATATTAATTTAAAAATATTTTTAGACTAATTTTAAATAAATTATTAAAATTAATTTTTAAAATAATAAAATAATTTATAGATTATTTACTTAATATTTTTTTTATATTTTTTTTATATTTTCTTTTATTTCTTTTTTAATTTTTTACTCTCTTTTTTTTTTCTCTCCTTATTTTTCTCTTTTTCACTATCTCTTCTCTATTTTCTACTATCTCCTCTTTTAAATTTTTAATAAAATTATATAATTTTTAATTATAAATTTTTTTAATAATAACTATCTAAATATTTATTTATTTAAAATTATTTGTATATATATATTTTTTAATTTATTTAAAAATAATTTTTTTATAATTTTTAAACTCCAATTTAAACAGCTTTTTATGTCCGTGGTGAGCTGTGATGCGTGTTGGACATTGTGAAAGAGCGGATATGTGTGTTGGAGAGTGTAGAAGATTCTCTGCCATCCGATGTGCTGGTGATGCGTGTGAAAGAGAGGGGAGTGCAAAAGAAGGGAAACAATTAGTGGGTATATACCGGGAGAGTTGGATAATTCTCTACTTAATAAAAATTTTAATTATTTTAAATTGAATATAGATAAATTGGATATATTTAAATGGTGATGTTATGTCTATGTTATAAAAAAAATTATAATTATAAACTTTTAAAATATACTGTATTTATATATATTCAATAATTAAATAATATTTATAATTTACTAAACATAAAACAACATAAAGATAATAATTAAAATCTTAAAATTTATTATATATAAAACAATACCTTAAATTTTAAGTAGTTTGTAATTGTAACTTTACATCAATTTTTCTAATATTGATAAAGATGAGGCATCTGAAGAAAATAAAATAAATAATTATAGTTATAAATATTAAAAGATACAACTTACCTATTTAACTAATCATATTTTTAAAATAACTATTTAGTTAATAGTAGTTATCATATTCTCCCTTTTAAATGTAGCATCTAGGGGAAAGTAAAAAAAATAAAAGAAATGGTGCTCATGGACATGATAGGGTAGTCCCTGCCTATGTTCAGCTTAAAAATGATATGAATTATATTTTATAACTCAATATTTAACTTTATTTTAGATTTATTGGGTTAGGTAGGATATTTTTATTGTGGATATTATATAAAGACAAGTGAAAAAGGGTGGTAAAACGAAAAAAGAGATAAATTAAAATAAGAAAAAACTAAAACAGAAGGCAGAATGGGTATGGGTGACGTGGGGAGAGAATAAATAAAACATGGAGCAGAAATAAAAAGAAAATAATTTCATGTACATGTAAACATTTTGACTTAAGTATTCATTATTAAAATATAAATATATTTATATATTTTAATTAAATTATATTATTTTAATTATTACCAATTTAATGTGACTTCGATCTAACTCATTAACCTAATATTTTTTATTAGTTCAACTATCAATCTCAAGTTTTAATACCTTATTTATTATTATACAACTTATCAATATCAATATATCATAATATAATAAATCATCAATAAATATACTATTCACAAATAATGTGACTCACATAGACATAGTTATAGTACAATAGGTGTCTAGTTTATATTATTTATTTTATTTTAATCAAAATCTATTTATTTTCTTTTTTACTCTAAAATTTCCTCTTCTTAGCCATTAGTTTTTTCTTGCGTATATAACTTCAATGCTTCTTCTCTTTATATTGACCATAAGAACTATCCATGTTAATTTGAATTTCCAGATTAACAAAATATCATCATTTGATTAAAAAAATTTCCAAAGTTTTTTGGACATGCAATTAGATTTTTTTAATACATATAATTAAGTAATATATTATTATTACTATTATTTTCAACCGAGTGAAAGATTTATTTGATCATTAGATGAACAAAAAAATAATCTATACGTACATATTTGATAAATTTATAGTAAGCCACTTGACTTATGGAGAGAGGTCACTCATCTCCCCTTCCTTTTCTAAAGATTATATCGTGATATTTCAATGGTTCAGATTTTAATCTTTTTCTAATTATTCATAAAATATTTTTTAAAACTGTTGAGATTAAATTTTAATAATTTTTCTTTTATTATTTATTTTTTATGATTTAACATTTTAATAATCTAAATTGTTAAAATATCGATCTAACGAATAGAAAAGGAAGAGGAGATTAGGACGGGAAGGAAAGCCCATTTCTTAAATTCTCCATATAATTTTTTAAACAACCCGTTAAGTGTATATATTTTTTATTTTTTTAATAAATCATATCCTATATCAAACTATCATCTGATTAATGAGGGAAAAATCCAGTTTTAATAAAGGCATCAGACGATTTTGATGACCTTAAGGAATTTATTTCATCATAATCAACCGATAATTACGAATGGCCAAAACAATAACGTCAGTGAAAGAAAGATAAACATAAAATTTATATAAATATTATATCAGTATTTAATTAATGAAGTCTCAAAAAGATATGTACATAACTATCCCCAACCAAAATCAAACGCCAATATTTAAACGAAAACGAAAAAGGGAAATTCAAATTCAAATAAAAACAAAAAAAAAAAACTAACCGAATAATTACTACTAAAAAAGAATTAATAACCTAATTTTTTTTTCTATGAAACTAAATTGTTCTATCAGACTGCCTCCACTTCAAGCCTCTTAAAAATATTTCCGCAATTTGTTGACCCAAATGTTTTCTCTGATATATCAATAGAACATGTCTGCTTACCCCCACACGCCAGCATAATTTTAATTAAATTAAAATAAGTTGATTAATTAACCAATGCAATAACTGAATATAAGAATGCATAAAATATATATAATATAGAATTTGTGTATAAGAATATTACCTTTTCTATAATTGCCAAGGCATAGTTGCTGCTTTCACAAGTTCCTCTGTAGAATGAACCACATGTACCTTGAGGATTTCCAAAACTAGCAAATTTAATGGCAGAAATTGGGCGACTTTGGCAAGATAGTTCGAATATGTGGTTCTCATAGGCATTTACACAAGCAGTTCCAACACTAACTGTTCTGAAATTCACATACGATGGATTTCGGCCCATCTCCTAGAACAAAAACAATGTGTTGTCTCCGTCTTTTAGGAAAGATTGAGGAACATATATAGTACCTAAAAAACATATTTAATAAAGTAAAACTGTATCGTTAAAATCAAATATGGACAATTAGGGATCTAGATCCCTTCACTTAATTTAGAAGAAAAAAAACATAGAGGAAGATAATTCAACTAACCATTTTTGTGTAGCCTTTCCACAGTTAGAAATACATTTTGTGGGGGAATATTCACCACGATAATCCCAAGGATCATTGCTGCAACAATCTTCTGCTGCCAAGTAGGCAGGCCAATAGAGACCAATGTTATAACCCAAGCAAACCCTTTTCCAAGTCCATCTAAATCAACCACCACAGGGTCTTTTCCAAGAGGAGCTTTGACTGTACTCTAACCCATATTTAATTAATTTCAAAGATAAATAAATCAGTTTCTGTATTTGAATTATTATTGGACTAAGAACAAAAGAATATCATAATTGGTAAATTATTGCCAAGTACTTGTTGTACCATGTGAAGCTTCTGTTTGTTGGTAATTGATCTGATGCCCATTTAGTGTTAGAATTAGACTCTTCACTAAATAATTTCTTATCCCAACCATCCAATCCAATTCTGTAGTGCCACTTGTGAGAAGATAAGTCATTAATAATTGTCTCATGACCTTTTTTTATCAATCACCTCAATCGGTCAAACCAGACTGATATGCCCTGTGTTAAAAAAAGGCCCGTAATTCTATTCAAACAAAAGAGATATATTGTTATATAATTAAATCAAAGTAACATATCATCGCTCCAAATAGGATCATCTTTGTCAAGATGAAGTCTATGAAAGAAGAAAGAAAATTAACGATTGTTAGGCCTTAAGAATTAGAATAATAAATCATCATGCCTCCACACCCACTTCAATGATTTTGGCTGCTTCTCAGCTTTTACTACTAGAAAAAGCATTGCAGTTAAAAGTAGTCCACCTGAGTTTTGGGAGATAGACTTCAAAGGATCGAAGGGAAGAGGGGAGAAATTAAAGAAAAGGAAATAGAGAACTGGATGGACCAGTTAATGCATTACTGAAATGTAAAATGCATGCAGAGGGGATGCTCTTGAATGAACTAAAAGCGGTAGAACCGGCCAATCTTAACTCATAAAAGAAGGCAATGATATGAAAAGAAAAGAAAAGAAAGCTTTAAGCAAACTGAAACTAAAAGTTTATTAAAATATAAGCACTTACAAGAGGAGGAAGGGATATAGAAGGAGTAAGAAGAGAAAGAAGGAGGAGACTCTCTCTCTAGACTCAGAGTATCTCTCTCTAAGTGTAAGGAGTGGGTGTAACTCAATCTGCCTTATGAAGGAAATGAATACGACTTAAGAAGGCATGAGCGGTTACTGTTTGAACAATATTCTGACGTGGATAACTTTACTGTTTGCACAGTTCCGCATCATAATACTATTTCCACAGTATCTGCCGACACTAGTATTTTGCCGACACTACAATGACACTATTTTTTTTAAAAAAAAATTACAATTTAACTAAAAACCTAGGACAGATTACTTGATCAACTAAGTTTCTGGATAGTTTAATCTTCATCTAAGTCTATGACAAATTCTTCTTCATCGTCTTTCTCGAAAGGTGGTGCATAATCTGTCTGACTTGTAGAAGGGGTCTGCTCCTGTTACTGTAGAATCTGGAGCATGGAGTTTAATTGATTGATAAGGCTAACCTTATCGTTTGTTGAGGTGAGGACAACTTGTACCTTATTCTTCTGATTCAAGAACTTGCTGTGTTCTGTCATGCAGAGAAATTGGGGGTTCTGTTTAAACCATCTCTCGACAGTTTGAGTGTTTATTCGGGAAAGGTCAAATTTGGGCCACCACTTTACAGATGGAAGTCTTTGTAGTATTAGCAAAAATCTTGATCTTTCAGTTTGAGAAAATCTGTAATTTCAAGAAAATATCCAAGATACAGATAAGTTTGAAAAATAGTAAAGTTCAACAGGAAAAGGATTTTCTTCAATGTTAAACTTTTGTTTAAAAAGCTTAAAGGCCCAAACTACTTCTGCAGGAAATATCTCTAGAATAGGTCCAAAGAAATCCCACGAGTGTCCAAACCATTGAGGAAAATTGTATTTGGTTTTTATTTTGAAATAAATAAACCAAGTATGTTTAAAAAATTTGTTTTGTTCCCAGAATACATGGTACCATGCATCAACATAATTATGATAATTGTATCCAATATGATTAAAGTTTATCCCAAAAGTTTAATTTTGTTTAAATCTTGTCCCCACTGGGATGGAGTGACAACTTTCAAAATCTGCAGGGTAGAATGAGTTATTAAATATTCGTCTGTTTTGTCAGCATTCTTTTTAATTGCAACTGACTCAGAATGAATCAATATTAATTCATAATATTCCCTAGTTTTTGTCAATTATTTAGGCCTAAAATGAAATCCTTGGGGAAAAACATTTAAAGCCACCTGGTTTGGGTTTTTATGATAGAATTCTGGCTCTATTTGGATAATATTCATAGCCCTATTTTGTTTGGAAAAGGCTAGAGTATTGTCCATTTTTTGGGAGACAGAAGCAGAAACTATATGTTTTTAGAGGGATTTATCTGCAAGACATTTGGTTGTTTATCAAGCAAATCATACTGGTTTTTTGTAAGAACTTTTGCAGGGATTGGAGGAAGGGCCAATTTCTGGGCAAAAGTTTTGTCTAGGAGAATCTTCTGGGCATAACTCTAGGCATATGATTCCAAAGTCTTTTTAGAAGATGATCTTATTTGAATTTGCTGGGTTGATAACCCAGACGGAGTAGATGACTCCAATTTTGTTTGGGGTTTCTGGACTAAAGATCCATCAGAATCAGTTTGAATAGATGAAAAAATAATTTGTTTATCTTCTGGAGTAAGGTAATGATCCCACCAATTTTTCAATTGCCCTATAAAACCAGATACCAAAAGATTTGTGATTTGTTCATCTGTGTAGTTGTTTTGGGTTTGATACGCAGTACACAACATTGTCATCTGTTGCATCGTTGAAAGGATATTAGCTTTGTTAAGACCATCTATGTTCCATTCATAAATGTTCTCTCCGCTAAATAACCTAAAGTTTTGGTTAACTCGTTCTTCAACTAGAATATCTGGAGGGCTTGCCTATGGTAATACAGTTTGGAGGGTTGTTTTCAGTGTTGTTGGTTGATCTGGAGTTGGGATTTTTAAGAATCTGTTTGGGAGGCTTGGGAGTCTTTCTCTAGGTTACCTATTTGGGCAGAAGAGGTAGACTCATTTTGAGGAGTTTCTGGGACATTCAATGTTTGGGATATTTGAAGTCTTTTTTGATTGATTTTGTCAATCAAGTTGGACTTGTTTTGGAAGAACATTTTAGACTTCATTTGTGGACTGAGTTGAAATAGTTTGAAGATTGGGTTTTCAATCCTCAGCTTTGACTGTTCTGAAATAACATTTGAAGATGTTTGAAGAAAATGATCACCTAATTGTTGAAGATACAAATTAGTATAATTATTTTGCTTAACTATCTTTTTTATGTCATTTGAATCAATAGGTTGACTCATATTTTTAAAACAAAAAGGTACTGCAAGTACTGGCTGACCTATATCATCTTTAGAGTGAGGAGGAATTTGCACTGTTTTTGGTGGAAGAAATTCAGAAGAGATATTTTCTCCTTGGAAACTTTTCCATTGTTTAATAACACTAATATTTTGGTCAAATGGATAATCCAATTTTGTAGTTTTAGCATATTCACTAAACCAATCAAAAATGGAATATTCACTTGAGCTCTTTTAAGGAATCTGTAGAATTTTTCTTGAATTTGTTTTCTACTAGATCCTTTGAATTTTTTAAAAAACCATTTCCTCTGGAGATTGTATTCTTCCAAGTAAAACTATTTTTGCAAAGTTTGTTTGTCAATCTGAAATTCATTTTCAATGAAATTTATGTTTAAATTTCCCATATCCATTGATGAATAAGTTGGAGACTCAACAAATCCCATATCAGATCTTAAGTCTTCATCTTTTTCATAAACGGTTTGGGGTATATTTGAAGAATTATCAATTCCTTGGATTGAAGCACTAGTAGCTGATGGTGTTTGGACAACTACTGTGTGTGTTTCGGATGCCATTCCATATATGACAGAAGGCGGTCTAGGAATTGAAGAATAAGAGAGTCAGGATGATTATGTTTGGACAAATCTACAGTCTTCATATATTGAAGTCTCATATCTTTAAGTTTGAGAAATTGATCTTCTTGACAGATCAAGGATAACCTGATAGATCCATCAGAATTTTGGGTGATTTTCTTCAACTGTGAAATGGGTTCTGGAGTAGGATGTGAGGCTTTCTCTATAATCCATTCGTCTGGTAATACAACATCATTCCACATAATAATTCTAGGAATTGTTATATTAACATTTTGAAAATCAGTTAAGAAAATCGTTGTTTGGTCAGTTTCAGATAGTATTTGAACATAAGAAGTTGACGTGTTAGAGACCCTATACTTTATCCTATAAATTAGGGTAGCTAGTATGGATCATGCCAACATGTTCAAACCATGAAGTTTAATTTTAAGTTTGACACCTTTGAGGACATTTTCATCGTTTAAATCCATCATTATATCAGGAAAACAATTGAAATAAATGGGTCCTGCATGAAGGCCAATTTCTACCATTGCTAAAACAACATCTTGATATATATTATGTCTACCATCCAATAAAACTAGTAAACATGATATATTCAAGCCTTTTCTGAAAAGAGGTTTTATGGCGATTTGAACACTACCGACATGTAAAAAGTTATATTCTTTTTGGTGACGTTCAATCGACATTTTTCAAAGAAGGAAAAAAAATCCTCTTTATCAGGTTTAATAAAAACTGATTCTTCAACAGTCATGATTATATGAACAGATTTTGAAAACCATTTTCTATCATATGTTTACGCGTAAAGCGTGTTTACTGCAATAGGAGGTAAAGTCCAATTGTCAATGTTTTGATTTATGTTTTGAACAGAAATTTCTTCTTTGAAAATTCTTTTGTTTGAAGTGGATGTTGCTTCGTTTAATTCCTCATCGTTTAGGGGAGGGTTTGAAGAAGAAGTTGAGGAAGATCCTCATTTGAAAGAGAAGGAACGGAATAAAGACATGATTAAAATAACAAAAGTAAAAGAACAGGAATTTAAATTGCAGAAAATAAATAGACAGAATTAAATGACAGAAAGTAAATATGCGGAATTTAAAAAGTAAAAAGCAGAAAGTAAAAGAACAGAATAAGTAAAAGTGCAAGTAAATAAATAAAGCAATAAAAAGTAAGAAAAATAAAAGAAAATAAAATTGCAGTAAAGAAGAGCAATAAAGTAAAGTAAAAAGAAAGTTCAATAATTCACTTTCTCCCTTTCGTCGGTATCTTTACCTTCTGGATCCATAGTGGTATGATGAATAAAAATTTACTGATCTTTATGAATTCTGGAAAAATTGTTAGGTCATAAATATGATAGTATCTAACTAGCCATAATCTAGCCAATGTATTTGTACATGTACTAATGTCATTACACACTACTGCGTACGATGTTCCACCTACCTCAGTTTGTCGGGTCTTACAGTCCATTGTCGTACAGATGGTCTCATGTGTAATAAACTTAGACTAGTACCAACATGCTATCGATTTCTGACAGTTGTATCATACTAATAAGCTCAACAATTATTCAGATATCATAGAGATAGATCCAATTTTATTTACCACATCTCTACTTCACCTTCTGGCTTTGATACCAACTAGGAGGAGGGACCCCAAAGGATCAAAGGGAAAATGGGAGAAATTAAAGAAAAGGAAGTAGAGAACTGGTATCAAGAGAGAGAGAGTCTCTCTCTATTCCCTTATTCCTTCAGTTATGCCCTGTTCAATTATCCACGTTAGAACACTGTTCAAATAGCAACCGCTCATACCTTCTTAAGTCGTATTCATTTCCTTTAGAGGAAAGGTTTAGTTACACCCACTCCTTACACTTAGAGAGATACTCCGAGTCTAGAGAGAGTCTCCTTCTCCTTCTTTCTCTTCTTACTCCTTCTGTATCCCTTCCTCCTCTTGTAAGTGCTTATGTTTTAATAAACTTTTACTTTCAGTTTGCTTAAAGCTTTATTTTCTTTTCTTTACATATCTGGGAGAGACCCCGAAGGATCGAAGGGAAGAGGGGAGAAATTAAAGAAAAGGAAGTAGAGAACTGGATGGACCAGTTAATGCATTACTGAAATGTAAAATGCATGTAGAGGGGATGCTCTTGAATGAACTAAAAGGTGGTAGAACTGGCCAATCTTAGCTCATAAGAGGAGGTAATGATATGAAAAGAAAGCTTTAAGCAAACTGAAAGTAAAAGTTTATTAAAACATAAGCACTTACAAGAGGAGGAAGGGATATAGAAGGAGTAAGAAGAGAAAGAAGGAGGAGACTCTCTCTCTAGACTCAGAGTATCTCTCTCTAAGTGTAAGGAGTAGGTGTAACTGAACCTGCCTTTTGAAGAAAATGAATACGACTTAAGAAGGCATGAGCGGTTACTGTTTGAATAGTGTTCTGACGTGGATAATTTTACTATTTACACAGTTTCGTATCATAACACTATTTACACAGTATCTGCCGACACTACAGTGACTCACTATTTTTTTTAAAAAAAATTATAATTTAACCAAAAACCTAGGATAGATTACTCGATCAACTAAGTTTCTGGATAGTTTAATCTTCATCTAAGTCTATGACAAATTCTTCTTTATCATCTTTCTCAGAAGGTGATGCAGAATCTGTCTGACTTGTAGAAGGGGTCTGCTCCTGTTGCTGTAGAATCTGGAACAGGGAGTTTAATTGAATGATAAGGTTAGCCTTATCGTTTGTTGAGTATCAGAGAGCAGAAGGTGAAGTAGAGATGTGGTAAATAAAACTGGATCTATCTCTATGATATCTGAATAATTGTTGAGCTTATTAGTATGATACGATTGTCAGAAATTGATAGCATGTTGGTACTAGTCTAAGTTTATTACACATGAGACCATCTGTACAACAAAGGACTGTAAGACCCGACGAACTGAGGTAAGTGGAATATCGTACGCAGTAGTGTGTAATGAAATTAGTACATGTACAAATACATTGGCTAGATTATGGCTAGTTAGATACTATCATACTTATGACCTAACAATTTTTTCAGAATTCATAAAGATCAGTAAATTTTTATTCATCATACCGCTATGGATCCAGAAGGTAAAGATATTGACGAAAGGGAAAAAGTGAATTATTGAGCTTTCTTTTTACTTTACTTTATTTCTCTTCTTTATTGCAATTTTATTTTCTTTTATTGTTCTTACTTTTTATTGCTTTATTTATTTACTTGCACTTTTACTTATTCTGTTCTTTTACTTTTTGCTTTTTACTTTTTAAATTCCGCATATTTACTTTCTGTCATTTAATTATGTCTATTTATTTTCTACAATTTAAATTCCTGTTCTTTTACTTCTGTTATTTTAATCATGTCTTTATTTCGTTCCTTCTCTTTCAAACGAGGATCCTCCTTAACTTCTTCTTCAAACCCTCCCCTAAACGATGAGGAATTAAATGAAGCAACATCCGCTTCAAACAAAAGAATTTTCAAAGAAGAAATTTCTGTTCAAAACATAAATCAAAATATTGACAATTGGACTTTACCTCCTATTGCAATAAACACGCTTTATGCGTAAACAGAGGATAGAAAATGGTTTTCAAAATCTGTTCATATAATTAGGACTATTGAAGAATCAGTTTCTATTAAACCTGATAAAGATGATTTTTTTCCTTCTTTCAAAAATGTCGATTGAACGTCGCCAAAAAGAATATAACTTTTTACATGTCAGTAGTGTTCAAATCGCCATAAAATCTCTTTTCAGAAAAGGTTTGAATATATCATGTTTACTAGTTTTATTGGATGGTAGACATAATATATATCAAGATGTTGTTTTAGCAATGGCAGAAATTGGCCTTCATGCAAGACCCATTTATTTCAATTGTTTTCCTGATATAATGATGGATTTAAACGATGAAAATGTCCTCAAAGGTGTCAAACTTAAAATTAAACTTCATGGTTTGAACATATTGTTAGGATCCATACCAACTACCCTAATTTATAGGATACAGTATAAGGTCTCTAACACGTCAACTTCTTATGTTCAAATACCATCTGAAACTGACCAAACAACAATTTTCTAAACTGATTTTCAAAATGTTAATATAACAATTCCTAGAATTATTATGTGGAATGATGTTGTATTACTAGACGAATGGATTATAGAGAAAGCCTCACATCCTACTCCAGAACCCATTTCACAGTTGAAGAAAATCACCCAAACTTCTGATGGATCTTTCAAGTTATCCTTTGATCTATGAAGAAGATCAATTTCTCAAACTCAAAGATATGAGACTTCAATATATGAAGACTGTAGATTTGTCCAAACATAATAATCCCGATTCTCCTGTTCTTCAATTCCTAGACCGCCTTCTATCATATATGGAATGGCATCCGAAACACACACAGTAGTTGTCCAAACAGCATCAGCTACTAGTGCTTCAATCTAAGGAATTGATAATTCTTCAAATATACCCCAAACCGTTTATGAAAAAGATGAAGACTTAAGATCTGATATGGGATTTGTTGAGTCTCCAACTTATTCATCAATGGATATGGGAAATTTAAACATAAATGTCATTGAAAATGAATTTCAGATTGACAAACAAACTTTGCAAAAATAGTTTTACTCGGAAGAATACAATCTCCAGAGGAAATGGTTTTTTGAAAAATTCAAAGGATCTAGTAGAAAAAAATTCAAGAAAAATTCTACAGATTTCTTGAAAGAGCTCAAGTGAATATTCCATTTTTTTGATTAGTTTAGTGAATATGCTAAAACTACAAAATTGGATTATCCATTTGACCAAAATATTGGTGTTATTAAACAATGGAAAAGTTCCCAAGGAAAAAATATCTCTTCTGAATTTCTTCCACTAAAAACAGTGCAAATTCCTCTCTCTAAAGATGATATAGGTTAGCAAGTACTTGCAGCACCTTTGCATTTTAAAAATGTGAGTCAACCTGTTGATTTAAATCACATAAAAAAGATATTTGAGCAAAATAATTGTACTAATTTGCATCTTCAACAATTAGGTGATCATTTTGTTCAAACATCTTCAAATGTTATTTCAGAACAGTCAAAACCGAGTATTGAAAACCCAATCTTCAAACCATTTTAACTCAGTCCACAAATGAAGTCTGAAATGTTCCTCCAAAACAAGTCCAACTTGATTGACAAAATCAATCAAAAAAGACTTCAAATATCCCAAACATTGACTGTCCCAGAAACTCCTCAAAATGAGTCTACCTCTTCTGCCCAAATAGGTAACCTAGAGAAAGACTCCCAAGCCTCCCAAACAGATTCTTCAAAATCCCAACTCCAGATCAACCAACAACACTGGAAACAACCCTCCAAATTGTATTACCATAGGCAAGCCCTCCAGATATTCTGATTGAAGAACGAGTTAACTAAAACTTTAGGTTATTTAGCAGAGAGAACATTTATGAATGGAACATAGATGGTCTTAACGAAGTTAATATCCTTTCAATGATGCAGCAGATGACAATATTATGTACTGCATATCAAACCCAAAAGAACTACACAGATAAACAAATCACAAATCTTTTAGTATCTGGTTTTACAGGTCAATTGAAAAATTGGTGGGATCATTACCTTACTCCAGAAGATAAACAAACTATTTTTTCATCTATTCAAACTAATTTTGATAGAATGCCTATTCTTTATAATGGTGAAAGCCATCCAGATTCTGTCTAAACTTTGATTTTTACAATTGTTAAACATTTTGTTGGTGATCTATCTATTTGGAAAGATAGATCAGCTGAATTACTATCAAATCTTAAGTGCAGAACCCTTTCTGATTTCATATGGTATAGGGATACTTTCATCACTTGAGTTCTCACAAGAGATGATGCTAAATAACCTTTTTGGAAAGAAAAATTCCTAGCTGGATTACCTAAATCTTTAGATGATAAAGTTAGAGAAAAATTTAGAAACCAAAATGATGGCATAATCCCTTATGAGCACCTGACATATGGAGAATTAATCTCTTATGTTCAAAAAACTGCTCTTAAAATTTGTCAGGATGATAGCATCCAACATCAACTGGCCAAAGAGAAAGCCATAAACCATAGAGAGTTTGGAACTTTCTGTGAACAATTCGGTCTTTCAGCCTATAAACATTCCAAAAAACATAGGAAACCTTCTTCCTACTATAAAAAGAAGAAACATATCTACCAAACACACCTCCCCGTAGGTTGAAATAGGAATTTAGATCCAAACCTAAGGTCGACTTTCCTAAACAAAATAAGGTCAAATGTTTTAAATGTGGCAAACAAGGTCATATTTCTAAATATTGTGCCTTAAGAAGAAAACTCAAGAAGATCAGGTGTATTGATGAATCTGTTATTGAACAAATAAACAATCTTTTGATTGATGATACTTCTAGTTCAGAAATTGAAAGTGAATCTTTTGAGGATATTCAAAATGATGATATCCCATAATCTTCATCTTCAATCAATGTTATTTTGAAGGAACAAGATTTACTTCTTGATATCATTGAAAAACTTCCAGATTCTGAAAAAGGAGAATATTTGTTTAAGTTTTGAGAATTGGTTAATCAACAACCTTCTTATTCAAACTCAAAACCTGTTTTTCCTGTAAACAAATACAATCTAACAGATATTTTAAACAAATTATAACATTATGTTAAACCAACCACCCTTCAGGATCTAGAGGTCAAACATGTTAAGACTGAAATACATCTGATTAAACTCTAACAAGAAACCTGTGCCGAAACCATATCCCAACACCAAGATATGCAACTAACAGGTAAAATTGAAGAAAATCTTGAAATCACATCTAACGATGGCAATGAGGAAGAAAACACTTTCTTAAACTTGATTTCTTGAATTTCTATTCAAAAATTTTACATCTATGCCAAAATTATTATTCACAATGATTTTATTTTGAAACAAACTGTCTTATTTGACACAGGAGCTGATTCTAATTGTTTTAATGAAGGAATTATTCCTACAAAATGTTTTGAAAAAACAACCGAAAGGTTTAATGGCGTCAATAGCTCACGCTTAGATGTCAGATACAAAGTTTCAAAAGTTGTTGTTGAAAATCAAGAACTGAAATTTGAAACTCCATTTATATTAGTTAAAAATATAGGAACTCAAATCATTCTGTGTGCGCCTTTTGTAAGGTTATTATTCACATAAATAAATGATGAAAATGGAATTTCAAAAGAATATTTGGGTAAAATGATTTTGTTTCCTTTTACTCAAAAACCTAGAATCAAAGAGCTCAATCTTTTGACTTCAAAACAACAATAGATAAACTTCTAAAAATGAAGAAATTTCTTTTCAACATTTAGAAAGGCAATTGTGTCAAAAAGATGTTCAAAAGAAAATTCAAACTTGTCTTGAACAAATCCACAAAAATATTTGTTCTGATTTACCAAATGCTTTTTGGAATAGAAAACAACATGTGATAGATTTGCCATATGAAAAAGACTTTTCCAAAAAAAATTCCAAGCAAGGCCAGACCAATTCAAATGAGTCCGGAGCTTTTGGAAACTTGCAAAAAAGATATCCAAGATCTTTTAAGCAAAAAATTAATTCGCAGGTCGAGAAGTCTATAGTCTTATGCTTCTTTTTATGTTAATAAAAATACCGAGATTGAACGTGGGGCTCCTAGGCTTGTAATTAATTACAAACCTTTAAACAATGCTTTGTAATGGATCAGGTATCCAATACCAAACAAATCTGATCTACTAAAATGTTTGTATCCTACAATTTTTTTTTCAAAATTTGATATGAAATCTGAGTTTTTGCAAATACAAATCTCTAAAAATGATAGGTATAAAACTCCTTTTACTGTACCATTTGGTCAGTACAAGTGGAATGTTATGCCTTTTAGTTTAAAAAATGCTCCTTTTGAATTCCATAGAATTGTGAATGAGATATTTAATGATCATAGTTAATACATTATTGTTTATATTGATAATGTATTAGTCTATAGTCATTCTATAGATCAACATTTTAAACATATCTCTAAATTTGTTAGGATTGCATAAACAAATGGATTAGTGGTTTCAAAACCTAAAATTAGTTTGTTTCAAACTAAAATAAGATTTTTGAGTCATTGGATTTATCAAGGGTCCATTATACCAATTGAAAGAGCAATTCAATTTGCTAAAAAATTCCCCGATCAAATCATTGATAAAATACAACTTCAACGATTTTTGGGATGATTAAACTATGTTGCTAACTTTATTCCTCATCTCAGTAACTTCATTAAACCGCTTCATCAGTGACTTAAGGACAATCCACCTCTGTGGACTGACCTTCATTCAAATATTGTTAGGCAGATAAAATCCTAGGTTAAGGAGCTTTCTTGTCTTAGCCTTCCTGATCCGAATGCCTTCAAAATCGTTGAAATAGATGCCAGTGACATAGGTTATGGTGGAATTCTCAAACAAAGTCTTGATGGAAAAGAAAAAATTGTCTCTTTTACATCCAAGTATTGGAATAGTACTCAACAAAACTATTCCACTATTAAAAAAGAAATTTTGGCGATTGTTTTATGCATTTCCAAATTTCAATATGATTTATTAAACAAAAGATGTTTACTTTGCATTGATTTCAAATATGCAAAAGATGTTTTGCAAAAGGATGCTCAAAATCTTGCATCTAAACAAGTCTTCACCAGATAGCAAGCAATTTTGAGTGTCTTTGATTTTGAAATTGATTTTATCAAAGGTACTTCAAACTCCCTTCCATACTTTCTAACTTGTGAGTTTTTACAGGCTAGATAAAGTTTGAGAGAAAACCAAAAAGAAACTACCAAAATTCTGAGGAAAAAGAAACCCAGAGATGGTGAGGATAAAAAACAAAAGGGTATTTTACAAGATGCCCAAAGCCAAACAGTCTCTAGTTCTGAACTTAAGGCCATCATCCAAAAGGTGATGCAATAATATGGGTCTCAACAGGGAACCCAGAAAACAAAAATGAAGTCATCTACTCCATCTGGATCTTCAGTCCAGAAACCCCAAACAAAATTGGAGTCATTTACTCCGTCTGGGTTATCAACCCAACAAATTCAAACAAGAGCATATTCTAAAAAGACCTTGGAATCATATGCCTAGAGTTATGTCCAGAAGATTCTCCTAGACAAAACTTTTGCCCAGAAATTGGCCCTTCCTCCAATCCCTGCAAAAGTTCTTACAAAAAACCAGTATAATTTGCTTGATGAACAACCAAATGTCTTGTAGATCAATCCCTCTAAAAAAAATATAGTTTTTGCTTCTATCTCCCAAAAAATGGACAATACTCCAGCCTTTTTCAAAAAAAATAGGGCTATGAATATTATCCAGATAGAGCCAGAATTCTATCATAAAAATCCAAACCAGGCGGCTTTAAATGTTTTTCCCCAAGGATTTCATTTTAGGCCTAAACAATTGACAAAAACTAGGGAATATTATGAATTAATATTGATTCATTCTGAGTCGGTTGCAATTAAAAAGAATGCTGAAAAAATAGATGAATCTTTAATAACTCATTCTACCCTGCAGATTTTGAAAGTTCTCACTCCATCCCAGTGGGGACAAGATTTAAACAAAATTAAAACTTTTGGGATAAACTTTGATCCTATTGGATATAATTATCATGATTATGTTGATGCATGGTACCATATATTCTGGGAACAAAACAAATTTTTTAAACATACTTGGTTTATTTATTTCAAAATAAAAACCAAATACAATTTTCCTCAATGGTTTGGACACTGGTGGGATTTCTTTAGACCTATTCCAGAGATATTTCCTGCAAAAGTAGTTCGGGCCTTTGAACTTTTAAACAAAAGTTTAACATTGAAGAAAACCCTTTTCCTGTTGAACTTTACTATTTTTCAAACTTATTTGTATCTTGGATATTTTTTTGGAATTACAGATTTTCTCAAACTGAAGGATCAAGATTTTTGCCAATACTACAAAGACTTCCGTCTGTAAAGTGGTGGCCTAAATTTGATCTTTCCCAAATAAACACTCAAGTTGTTGAGAGATGGTTTAAATAGAACCCCCAGTTTCTCTGCATGACAGAACACATCAAGTTCTTGAATCAGAAGAATAGGGCACAAGCTGTCCTCGCCTCAACAAATGATAAGGCTAGCCTTATCAATCAATTAAACTATATGCTCCAGATCTACAGCAATAGGAGCAGACCCCTTCTATAAGTCAGATAAATTCTGCACCACCTTATGAGAAAGATGATGAAGAAGAATTTGTCATAGACTTAGATGAAGATTAAGCTATCCAGAAACTTAGTTGATCGAGCAATCTGTCTTAGGTTTTTGGTTAAATTGTAATATTTTTTTAAAAATAGTGAGTCATTGTAGTGTCAACAGATACTGTGCAATTAGTGTTATGATGCGAAACTGTGCAAACAATAAAATTATCCACATCAGAACACTGTTCAAACAGTAACCGCTCATGTCTTTTTAAGTCGTATTCATTTCCTTCATAGGGTAAGTTCAGTTATGCCCACTCCTTACACTTAGAGAGAGATACTCCAAGTCTAGAGAGAGTCTCCTCCTCCTTCTTTCTCTTCTTACTCCTTATGTATCCCTTCCTCCTCTTGTAAGTGCTTATGTTTTAATAAACTTTTACTTTCAGTTTGCTTAAAGCTTTCTTTTCTTTTCTTTTCATATCATTGCCTCCTCTTATGAGCTAAGATTAGCCGGTTCTACTGCCTTTTAGTTCATTCAAGAGCATCTCTTCTTCATGCATTTTACATTTCAGTAATGCATTAACTGGTTCATCCAGTTCTCTACTTCCTTTTCTTTAATTTTTCCCCTCTTCCCTATTTAGACTCAGTTGGACTATAAGTATTACTTATAATAGTGATTTTTTAGAAAACTACTGTGTTAAGTATTTTTATTAGCAGTTTTTAAAAAAAGTACAAAAAACTGCTATTAAAAGTGATTAGAGGGACTATTAAGAGTAATTTTTTAAAAAAGTGCCGTTAAAAATGATTAGATGTGACTTTTTAAAACCAACATTAAAAGTCCCCTGAAAATTAAAAAACTTGACCAGATTAGAGTTTTATTTTCACTTTTTCATAGTTGTTTGTGGTCCTATTCCTCTACCTCACCACGATAGACTTGCATGAAGGTCATTTTTTAGCATTTTTCTCCTATTTTTGGTGCTTATCTCTATATTTAACATCATTCTCCATCATAAAAGCCGTAAGTCATTGTTTAACTTCATAATTTGCTCATTTTTCTTACTTTTTTAGTTATTTGTTATTTATAAATTGTAATACATCATATGGTCAATCATCCTTATTACAATAATAAACACAATCCACTTTCTCGTATGGTCACATGCAACAGTATAGAACTTGAACCTTTTAACATTATATGTGGTATACCTTCTCATATGGTCTAAAGGGTCGAGTGAAAGATTTCTGAATTTGGTTGTGTAAGGTCTGCTGTCATTTTGTATTTGTTGTGTAAACCTGTCAGGAAACTCTCAGTGGACTCTTTTATTAGCCTCAATGGAAATTCACCCACCTACTCGTAGCTGAGGCCTAACATGACTTCTATACTCCCTATACAATATAATGAAGTGTACTTTGTTTTATAAGCATTAGAGATGAATAAATTGAATTACAAGTATATAAAATAGTGTGTGTTTAATTTACGTATATATACTTACAGGAGAAAATATTCAATTTGGCTGTAATTTATCAAAACATGTACGTGTGCCTGTCGTTTCTTTGTGGGAGTGAGTTTGAAGAACTCAGATCCTCTAATGGGTTTCCTAACAGGAGGGAATAAATTACTTGACATGGTAAGATAAGGAGGAGAGTTATCAGCGCAACGTGGGCGGTTAAAAGATGTCTCAATATCATCAAAGTACCTAAAACAAAAAGTTATGGCATCATCCCCTGAATAACCTTTTGGTATTAACCCCTCTGGCCATGCCTTATTATGAACATAGGTTTTCAGTTTTCCCAAAATCTACACTGTCACATTCGATTAACAACTGTACATGTTGTCAAATAAAATATGAAGAGATAAAGTTTCTCGTACCTCTCAATAGGGTACATCTAACGATATTGA
The DNA here is from genome assembly GCA_037074615.1 of Leucaena leucocephala. Taxonomy (NCBI): domain Eukaryota; kingdom Viridiplantae; phylum Streptophyta; class Magnoliopsida; order Fabales; family Fabaceae; genus Leucaena; species Leucaena leucocephala. The sequence continues at coordinate 15,065,160 of CM073515.1, read as the reverse complement.
ACTGGGCTAGCAAGCTTTACTTCTCAAACAAGGTGGACCGTCAAGTGAACCATAATAGTGAACAAGATTAGAGGAAATATCATCTCCAAGTAACACAATAGTACACATCTCAATGTCTCAACGTCATCCATCCATAGCTCTATCAACTCTTGTATCAACGGCTGTAGGTACACGTCTATATCATTTCCCAGTGCTTTCTTTCTAGGGATGATAAAGGAAAGCAAAACTGAGCTTTGCTTCATGCACATCTGAGGCGGGAGATTGTATGGAATCAGCACAACTGGCCATATACTATAGGTGGTGCTCATGTTACTAAATGGATTAAAACTATCAATTACTAAAGCAAGATAGATATTTCTTGGATCAAGAACAAAATCTGGGAATTGTGAGTTAAACGCCTTCCAGGCCTCTGAATCCCTCGAATGTCTTAGCTTCTCATTTACATTCTTCTCAAGAACATGCTACCTTATATGCTTTGCCATCTTTGATGACAGATACATTCGTTGTAGCCGCGACTTCAATGGGAAGTACCTAATAATTCAAACTGTCATTTATTAAACAGAGAAAAATTAAGTAACAAATAATACTAAAGAATTTTTGAAGGTTTCTTCTTCTGCTTCTTCCCCTTTCACACTATATTGTATCAAGATTGCTTACATACAGATCTCCCTATTCGCATCCTCTCCCTAGTACAACATACAATCATTTGGGCATGCATCAGTCTTGTTGTAGTTCAATCCAAGCATGTTAATAATATTTTTTGCTTCATAAAAACACTGTAGGAATACAGCTTAGGAGAAAGCATCTTCGAGCAATTCCAATAGCATAGACATGGCCTTGTTTGTGATACCGCACAAGCATTTAATATGATACAATTTTATCATGAAGGACAACTTATAATACCTTGTATACCCATAAAACAGAGGCTTGTTAGCTTCATTCATCAGTTCAAAAAATTCTCGAGTAGTGTCATTCCTCTCGAACTTTAGCTCAGGGCCCTGTACTTAATTAATAGTGTCAGCTTCATGAATACCAAATGTATCACTTACTGTATCATTCACGGTATCGGGTTAGTATACTCAAACTCTTATTTTGTGATATAACAGGAGTTAACTCAACAATCATATCATGTTGTTCACCATGTAAAGTATAAATGACATAATTTCATAGGAAAAGCTTAACAATCAAATGGTCCCTAATAATATTTCTTGGATATCACTAGTTGAAATTACATATAGGGTATGGACATTGAATCTTACTATTCATCGACACATTATTGAACACAAAATCCAAGAAAAAGTTGAGTTTAGCTAGATATCGCAAGGTCATATGTGGTACATTGATCCAAGTCTTATCCATTATTACTGTAACATTGATCTAGAGAACATGTGAGAATAAAAGCTCTATTGGCAATTATTATGAAGTTGAATTGAAGTTTACCCCTTATAAGTGTGAGTTGTAACGGTAAAAAAATTGTAGCAGTTGTAAAATTTGCTATAAAGTTAAACAACAGTCAAACTACTTTTACATAATTTTGCAGCGGTTAGTAACTGCTATAAAATGTGATAGCTATAGAGGGAAATTTAAATTTGAAATTTGAACATTTGCAACAGTTATAGAACTCTACAAAATATTCGGATAGAGGGACTTTTGAGTTTGAAATTTACATGTTTGTAGCAGTTAGTAACCACTACAAAATGTCCTGATGACAAATATGGAGGGAATTTTGAATTTAAAATTTGCAAGTTTGCAGCTATTAGTAACTGCTAGAAAGGTTCACATCAAAGAACAACCTTTGTAGTGGTTTTGAAACCGCTGCAAAAGGAAAGCAAATTAAAATTTATTAATTGAATTAAAGTAAAATTTGTGAAATTAAACTATAACTTGTGAAATACACTAAATTTAAAGAAATAAACTATAATTTATGAAATAACTAAATAAAATTTATAAATTTAAATTAATAATATCTAAACTTTGTGAAATAAAATATAAATAATAACAATGTTAAAAAAAGGATAGAAATCCACTCAGGAATGTTGTGCATCATCCTGCACATTCTCGGTGAGATCTGACAATGGTGGGGCTTATAGGACTAATATGACCAAATGCAGGATGCTAATAGCAAGCATCGTTGTAGGAGTTATGATGCCTAGAATTTGTGTCAATAGGGCCCTCAGGAAGGCGTCAACCTGCCTTTCAATGGACTGCACCGAGCTCGCCATATGTAACTGCATGTTTGACTATATCTACGAGTGAATGGTCTGCACCTGTGACTACATCTTGCATATGACCTAGTCTCTAAGCTCATAAATAGATACTACGCTTTAGTGCCAAAGTCCTGCGCTCGTTTAGGTCAGTGCAGCTTGTGACTGAGAGCTCAATGGGAAAGGAGTACTTAAAGACGGTCTCAGTCTCATTGGTGTGGGACTGAGACTGAGTCCTATGATCTTGCTGGGGTGTTGAGGTCAGCCATGAGCCTTTAGGAGTGATACAGTGGGATCCAAGATAGACTCCTGTAACTCCCACATCTCTACATCGATCTGAGTCATCCGCACTTGTCAAAACAATTAGAAAAAGTAAACAAATTAAAAATGTTAATTATTTATAAAAATACTAACATATAGGAATTAAATACATAGAACAACTTCTTCAACCCCATTCGATACATGAGTCCTGTCTCAAGGCCTATACAACCAAGCTATATTTCGCCTATGGTAAGAGTGTATCCCTGCTTCGCCATGACCCTCCTCTCCTGAGAGTCAATTACAAATAAATATGTAACTATTAAATTAGTTTATAAGTAGTTAATGACATCTAATAATTTAATTTATTTACTTACGATCTCATTGTAAGCAACTGAGAAGGGTCTTGAATCACCCCTATGTCACATAGTCTGGTGACGAATTCTGGCGACACCTCTCTAGGACGCTTCCTAAAATAAATTACATATATGGTTAGTCAAATGGGTGAAAAATTAAATATTCTGAACTTAATTAACTAAATTTATACCCTTTCCTCTAGTATAAATCACGATCTTGTGAACTCCTTCCAAGCTTGCGCAGGGATACCATCGGGTACATCGTTGGCGATATCCTCCTCACTCCTCTTTTTGTCACCTCTCGCACGATGAAATAGGGCTAACCTCATATTCCTCCAGTCCTTCGGTAGCTTCTTCATGGTATTCTCCTACACACACCTTCCACCATAAACTTAGTTTGCAGTTAAGTAAATTAAATGTTAATTTTCAAGAAAATAGTCATTCATTTAAATAACTATTGTATGATTAAAATTAATTACCTTTATTAGTTCCCATGCCCTATCCTTAATCGGAGTGTCCATTGCCTACCAATCCGTCTTGTTGATTAGGAAATGAGTCAACTCCTTTGCCAGCAACTATAGGTATTTGTTGTATATCTGGCCCCTTGTTGGATCAACTAGTCCATCCAGTTAACCAACATGATCACATACCCCCTCATCATCGTGGAGATGTCTATAGTTGTCATCCTACTACTTGACATGATCCCCTGCTCATCTACAAAGTGTAATTTAAAAATAATTATATTATTCAAACTCATATAAAAATCAAATTATAAATTATAAAGTACATATTAAATAAATTCTTACCTATGACTTATACCAACTGCCTAGTTTGCCTCCTTCTAAGATGAGGCTGCTTATCCGTTCATCCACGATGAGGCGGGAAGACTGTCTAGTTTGAGGAGCTCCTCTCTCAAACAAATTGAACACGATTGCCTCATTGAGTCAGTAGGGCTCATTACCATCCACACTGATATCCAGCTCAGAATCCCTGTAACCAATACTCTAGCTAAGGGTAGGTCTATACGAATCCATCGGCTCTTTAGCACTACAATGACTGAAACAACCTTAATCTGATGTCGCCTTGGGATTACTTCAAAATCTAAACCAATATTTCCTATAGTGCAATCTCGAGTCATTCTCTTCCCTTTAAGGAGCCAAAAATTGAAATTAAATTATTAAGTAATTAAATGCAATGTAACGTAAGCTAAAAAATAGGGTTTATTTTGATTGACTAACAACTACATGCAATGAATTAAAAATAAATTTAAATAAAATACTTTTGATATTTTTAATTTAAATAATTAATTAATAAAGAGTGAATAGAATGATAATGCAAGTGATTAAAAATACTAAAAGAAATCATCCAATTCAATAACGTATGCAATCATAGCTTCAATAGATATTGAGTTATAAACAATGAATCAAGAATTATAATTAAGCTTCTAATCCAACAACCGAGCTACGTCGAATTGTCACAAAATATTTTCTAAAATCCTAATTTATTAATTGCCACCAGAATAATAAAATAGGACTACAGATATTAAAAACTAATGCTCAATTATAACTCATTAATTCATAAAAATAGGATTAAAGTGTAAGGAATTGGAAGACACGGAGCGAAAATTAATTTAAAAAATTTTCCATTCCTTGCCAGGATCTACCGTATGTGTTTAAGTCAAGTGGGAGGAAGCATTACCCTCAGTGTTCCTCACCGACTTCCACAGCTTCTGGTCACGACGTTCACAGCTTCTCTCCGTGGCTCGTGCTCCCTTTCTGATCATAAGAAGTCGACGACTCAGGTCGGCTTCCTCTACTGGTATCCACACGAACATCGTTCCAATCACGAACGACGTGCTAGCGTCTCTTGTCCCTCTAGGGCTTTCTCAAGAATTCGTCCTCTCCGTCTCTATTTCGGCAGTTTCTTATCTGCAAACCTTTTGCAGATTCCCCTTTGGCCTTTCTGTGTTCTATGTGTGTCACTAAAACGCAGCTCCTAAAATCAGATATATAGGATGCTATGCGTTTCTCTCTTTACCGAATTGGATTTTGGAGTTAATCTTATATTAATTCCAAAATTAATACAATATCATATATTATATAATTTTATAAGAAACTAATTAAATAAATAATATTAAATCCATCCCACAGATTTAATTACCTATTTATTTAACTTTAAATAAAGATGAGACTGAACTATATTTAATTTATTCTCATAAATTAAATTTGAGATATCATATCAATTTGAATTTCAAATTTAAACGTGATAGGGATTTAATTTATCCTTATAAATTAAATCTTATAAATATCTCTTATATGAGATATCCTATCAATTTGAATTTTAAATTCAAACGTGATAAAGATTTAATTTATCCTTATAAATTAAATCTCATATATCTCTTATATGAGATATCCTATCAATTTGAATTTCAAATTCAAACGTGATAGAGATTTAATTTATCCTTATAAATTAAATCTCATATATCTCTTATATTTAATATATATATACGAATTTATATATATATATATGAATATAAATATAAATAAATATATACATCCACACTGGATCATTCATTGAATCTGGATATGTCTTATATTCAATGAATCTGGACACCATAGCTCGTGTTAGGCTATTTTGTGTGCGACCCTGTAAGCCCATATGAAGTTGGCAGTGGGCCATTTGCTATACTGGCCCACAAGTCGCAAGCGGTCTCTAGTAAGATATAACAACTACCCAAATCATATGAGGATCGTTAAACGATGTAACCTTTTATACAACCATATCATGTCCCTTTTGTCACGCGATATTTTGGTCATGGTTGAGGCATGGATAATGTCATCCTCCTATTCCTGACCATTACTTTCTCGATCCCTGAGTAGTCTGACTGTAGAAATGGAACTACCTTTCCATTACAGTATAGCCATACATTTCTCAGACTCACTCATCGAGGGGCCCAGTAATATCTCTCTACGAATGTGAGGGACAAATTCCATCTTGACCATTCACATTCCTCCGCATGAAAAACCACTAAGTTCGAACATAGTCTTTATGATCACTCGGTCAAAAGTGACTTTTGACTAGGTCAAAGTGGAGTGTTTGTCATGTAGGAATCCATGATGATCTCAGGTCAAATGGTATATTGACATGGTTTGTATATAAGAGAAGCTTATGACGTTACCCATGCAGTTCTCTATAGTGGGTCGGTCCAACACCTTGTACTCTTACATGTGCCTATGACTCTGATTTATATCTCTATATATCTTCAAAGTCATACAGGTCTTATTTCATCTATACTCCCGTATAGATGACCGACCAGGGACATTTAGCATAAGATCATGAATTATCCAAGGATGGTCATCATAGTAAACATGCAAATAATATGATAACACAATTAATAAATTTATAAATCAATAATGTTCATAAGACAATGATTGACCCCTAGGGCATGATTTCTAACATAAAGGCAGTAAGAGATACAATGATTCAATAATTCAAGCTACCTTGAAAAATCACTAAATATTAACTAAAATCTCAATACAAAGTCTCGACCAAACATAAAGTAATAAAATTAAGTTTCAATATGTTCAATACCAAATGCTAAACAATAATATAGTTACAATAATCCTCATTAAATATAAATAAATTATTATCAAGCTTCCCAATAATTATAAAATTATCTTAAGATTTAGGAATCATAAAATAATTAATGAATAGAAAATTAGAGTAACTTAAACTCCCCTTTGAGATTCAAAGCTTATGTCTATGCCATTGAATTAGAGAATTTATAACGCGTAGCCACACATACCCATTAAGGTCCATGCTGCCATCAACACTAACATCCCTACACCGTGGCTTACGTTGTCACTGTTCTGGAATAGAGAGGAGAGGGGACTGTGGGCCAATGGAGATGGAATGATGATGATGGTAGAGGTGGGATGGGTGTGGAAGGAAGGTGAATGGAGGACGTAGGGTTTGGCTTGGGTGATGACAACTAGGTTTTGTGATATCACTGTGTGTGGGAAAGGTCTCGCGGCCAAAGCTTCTCCCTCTACGTGGTTTTATCACTGTCGCACACCTCTTCTATTTTTTCTGTCTCCTATGTCTCAACATCCTTTTTATGAATTACTAAAGGAGGCAATTTGAAAGGTAACCTAATGGGTCAAATCTCAAGGTTTAGTCCATTCGGTCTTTATATACAATCTTTTAATTTGTAGTCCTTTGTTGTTATTTATAAGTTCTAATTTCTCCTTAGTACCTAAAATACAAATGATCGTAATATAATACTTTTTTTTCCAAAAATAATTATTTAGGAGAAATAATAAAAATATGACAATTATACCCCTATTAAGCACTAATTCAATGTAAAATATATTAATCCAAATAATGCATAAACTATACAATTAAGGACCAAAATAATGACAAAAGCCCATTAAAATGATATGAATAAATATATAAAAATATGGGTTTGTTAATGACTCATCCTATTTAAAATGATAAATACACAATGGCAGATTGTATTAATTATAAGTAAATAATTACATGATAAAATATTAAATAAAATTACAAATATATAATGCATGATCTTATTAAATCTATATAAAAAAATTTCCTAATCCATATTACTAATCAATAAAAATAATCAATATATAAATGAAGTATAATTTATTGAAAAAATTCATAACTCAATAATCAAAACATTAAACTTTGCAAAATATTCCTAATCACAATACTAATTAACAAATAAAAAATATTCCTAGTTAAACACCACTCTTAAGTTCAACATATTAAAAATAATGTCCAATAAGTATTTATAGTCAAACAAGTTTTCGTAATCCAATTTATATTCCTAATTAACAAATAAAAATAAAGTTCAACATATTAAAAATATTCTAGTCAAACAAGTATTCCTAATCCATCTAACCATCTAAACTTTACTAAATAAACATTTAAATAACGCTAAATAAGAATTTATAATCAATATATAACTAAATTAAATAAGTAACTCAATTTTTTAAATAAATAAACTACATAAATATAATTTATATTCATACCTCAAAAGTGGACTAAGATATCAGTCTTCGTGCTAAGTAAGAGTTATGATCACAATTTGGCATAGCTTCGCCATTTGTAAACAACAAAACTTTAAAATAAAGGCGTAGGGGGATTTATAGGTTTATGAAAGCGCATTTTTTTTGTAGTAGTTTGACATTTGTAGAAGTTAATTATGACAAACCACTACAAATTTCCAATGGTCTCTGACACATCTCATTTTGCGTGGTACTTTGTAAAGGTTCAAATCACTACAAACATGTCCCCAGAGCGAAATAAGTCGTCAGGAAAGTTTGCAGTGGGTTAAACTGTTGCAAACTCAGGCATGCCAATAGTCACTCCTCAGCCCGCACTGCTACAAACTCTCGACAAACCAATAGTTACTCATCCGCTTGAAAGTTTGTAGTGATTTGAATCGCTAAAAATTGTTCGTATGTTATGGCACAAAAATTAGTAAAAATTTATACTGCTACAAATTTGTTTCTGCCTTATGGCGCTAGCTTGAAGCTATACTTGTAACAGTTTTAATTGCAGTAAATGTCTCCGTAGACACTATTCATGATTAAAGTGCTACAAATTTACAGCGTTTTAGGTCAAACTGCTACAAAATGAGACTTTGCAGCGGTTTGTCCCTAACCACTACAAATTAACCGCTGCAGCTTTCAGTTTTTTTTGTAGCATGTATAACAAGTGAAAAGTAGTTACCTCTTTGTAGAAGCTAATAAAAGTACGATAAATGAGGAGTCAAGTGCTTAGTTCACAATTCACTAGTCAATCTAAATAATTTGTATAAATGTGTATCAATAAGTTGTTAATTTGACACAACATATACTTTTAAATAAATACTCAATTTTCTCATCTAACTCTTTTATTTAGAAATTCTTAATTCAATACCTTAACTTATTTTCTTTATCCCAATTATAACTCTATCATCCAATAATTTGATAATATCAAAATTTTTATCCAATTAATCTATTTCTACAACTCACTTTAATCTTGAAGAAAAATAACTACAATTCATCTATTTTTCAAATTATAATTTCAATGATAATCCTATATAGTCTCAACTCTATTCTATCATTTAAAATCCTTATTTAACATCACACTCCTTAAATCATCTAACAAAACCCCAATTTTTAATCTTAAGGTCTTATTCAAAATCTCCAATATTCACATTTCATCATAAATCTCAAAATAAATCTATCAAATCATCAATATCAAATTGTTAAACAAATAATCAATTTAATTACATAGGTTTAAAGTTCTCAATTTTACCTCTAAATTCTAAATCTCACTCACAATATTCAAATCTTTATTTTAATATTAAATCACATCATTTCTAGAGTTCAATAACTCATTTTAAACCATCAATTAACCCACAATTATTCAATTTAATTAAAATCTTAAATTTCTCCAATTTAGGGTTCTAACAAAAATACACATGCCATTTTCAATTTACAAACTCTAGCCATAGTCTAAACCGATTAAATATCAATTATACCTTCAATAAACATAACATAATTATTAAAATCAAATTTAATAAATAAAATTATTATATTAAATCATCTATGTATACTAACATTTAAACCCTAACCCTAAATCTATTAAATAATGTAATAAAAAAAATTTAAACTAATTAAATACAAGTATTCACTTACCTCTAAATTCTATGTATCTCATTTATTGAAAATTCATACTTATGCTAAGCCCTAACCCTCAAATTTGCTTTGCTTCCAAATAGAAATTATATTTTTAAAAAGCTCATTTGATATAGAAAAATAATTAGAAAGTAAGTATGATAGTAGAAAGATTTTATGAGAATAAAATAGAGCTCAAATGGATCTAGATATTCATCAATAGGAGGGCTGGAATAGAAATGGCGAAGGAAGAAGAAGAAGAATGCCTGCGTATGTTTGAAATATTATATAAAAAGGGGTGTAGGCCCACTTTCTCTTTCTAATATTCTATTTTTTTCTCTCTTCTAAATTGTGCCTTGCCTTTCACTTCCTTTTTTTCCTTCTCTCTTTTTGTTTTTATTTTTACTTTTAATAGAATTATTATTATTATTATTTAAGTTTCAATTTTAGTTTTTTTATACTTTAGATAAACTCCTTTAACTTAGGTAGTTAAATAAAAATTTTATCTACTAAGAATTAGTTCTTTCTAATGCTACTTGAATCCTAAAATAAAAATTTGGATGTTACAACCTCCGCTGCTAGTAGAAGCTGGCGACTGTCACCATTATTATTTAAATTGATGGTAAAAATAATTATTTTTTGCTCATCTACATCGTGTTTCAATATTCTGACTCTTTGTTCATTGTCATTACACTTTACACTCTATCTTTGACATTCTCTTAATTCTCAAAGTTTTTATTTTGGTAGAGTACATGCAATATTCCTACAGTCGATAGCTAGAGACTAATTCTCCTAGGGGTAGAGATTACCATATAGGTTTTGTCTTTCCCAATAAAGCTGTTTCTATACACATGGCATGATTTGAACTTAGGATATCATATTTAAGAGACCTAGTTATCTACTTAATCTTAAAGTTAGTTTTAAAAAAATTGTTCCAAGCAAGTTTTTATACCTTTTTGTTTTCAAATATAAGATTTTAGAACAATTATCCAAACAATATTTTTTCTTTAAAACTAGTTTTATAAAATTGTTTTAAAAAAATAGACAAGAAACAAACAGGCCTATGTCTCCCGAAAGGTAATGTAAAAAATCCTCCAAAACATGCCTAAGAAGTGTTTGCTGTATGTGAATTTTAATGAGACCCTAGTAGTTTATTTATCTTTTTACCAAGTTTTTATAGTTTTACTTGATTTTAATCAGGTTCCTACAATAATTTTTTAATTAAGTTCTTATAGGTATATTTGATGTTTAATAAGGTCCTTGCAATCTCAAATGACTAATAAAAAGAAAACAATTACATGGATTTGACTAAAAATTAGGTGAAATAATAAAGACTTGATTAAAAAAGAAAAACAAACTATAGGGACCTGATTAAAATTAGGTGAGACTACAAGCACATGATAAAAAATAAAAAACTACAAAGACTTAATTAAGAATAAGGTGAAATTATAAAAACCTGCAGATTAATTTTCCCTTACACATTTAGCTATGTTTGGATGGACAGAAATGTGAGGGCAAAAATAGGGGATGATATTAGGAAAGAAAATCTTTTAAAATGGTAAAAAAATTTACTATTTTTTAGAGTTTTCCTTCTAGTATTCTTTTCTCTTTAATTTTTTTTCCCATCCAAACATAGGTTAATTTCATCTTATTTATCATGACATGGAGTATGTGACATGAATCCCGGGGAAAAAGAAGAGTTGTTTATGCTCCAAACTGTGCTGAGTTTTAATCGAATTAAACATTGCTTGAAACTGTAGTTAACTTTTATCCTCTTCTTACTATTCGTGGAGAAAGAAAACTAGAAACCCAATATATATGGGCAAACAAGATATCAAAACAATGCTAACTTTTATTGATAAACTAGAGATTTCTCCCTCATGCATTGCACAGAAACTGGAAAAATAGGTTATAGTTGATTGATTATTTATGACTATTATAGTGAAAAATTTAAAATATTATAGAATTAGTTAATGAATTAGTGATTAATTACCATTATATTATAGGCTCAGATTCTTTTAAAGATTAAAGTATTTTATAATTATTATGAATCATTATTATAATTATAAATTTAAAATATTATATAATCAGTTAATAAAATTACTAATTAAGTACTATCATGGGGTTCAAAATCTTTCAAAGATCAAAGTGCGATTATTGATATCGATTATTGATTGTGATTTGTAGACAAAAGAATTAAAAATATTGAGTCGGATTGACCCAAATCTATTTTTTGACTGAATTTGATATTATAAAATTTTAAGAATATAGTTGATAATTCATAATTTACTTATTGATAATAAAGTAAAACCAATTAAATTCTTAATTCTCTTAATTAAGCCCTACCTAACCCTTTTGTTTTATTTTTGTGTATATTATTTCTTAATTTTCCATTCCCAAATTAATAAATTATTTTCCCTCTCCTTAAGCTGTTGCAGCGGTGGAACTCATAGCTTTCATGGCATCAAACCTTGGTTCCTTGGCCTGAAACTTGAGTCCTGCATAGAGCTTCATGTAATCTTCAAACACAAATTTTGGATAAATCTGGTTCATTTCTTCTTCCTTAATTCCTTCAATCAATGTCGTTGCTGGATGTATAAGAGCATCACTTGCTGGATTGTAGAATGAAGCAACTGACATCCTAGTCCCATTAGTTTGTGCAATCACACGATGCTCCACACTCTTGTACTTCCCATTTGTGATTACCTGTTCATGAAATAATTGTCCATGATCACTTCTGTCTTAAGAACCAAAAGTATTACAAGGATTAAATTTAATTAATTAATACGTAGCCTTAATTTTCTAACACTGTAGTGTAGTTTATGTAACTATGAGAGATATAAATATAAGTTGGGTCCCATATAGGTATGTGGGTCTGTCACTATCACAATCTCTCTATAGTTGCACAAAGTATTGTATTCTAGACTACTAGAACTTTTTAAGTGAGTTAGGGAGGGCTTAGAAGTCCTCCTTGCAATAGTGAATATAATAATAGTTTTTTGATAATTTATATCGGTAAAACTAACAACATAAAAATGATTTTCTACATCGGTTACACTAAATAACCGACGAAAAAAGTCTACTTTTTATATCAGTTAACTTGTTTTGTGAGGATACTATAGTTATAATACATATCAAGTTGGTGATTGTTTTTGAGGATATTAGTTATAGTACATATCATGCGAGTTTTATAGAAGAATATATCTTTAATACCTCAAGTTGGTCACCAAGATTCACCACGATCGAGTGGCGCATTGGAGGAACATCGATCCACTTGCTGTCTTTCAGAAGTTGGAGGCCACTGACCTTGTCATCTTGGAAGAGAAGGATGATGCCACCAGCATCGGTGTGGGCGCGAAGACCCTTCATGAGTTTAGGGTTAGGGCAAGCAGGATAGTTGGCAACCTTTGTGCCAAAATTTGGTCCTCTTGATCCATGGAAGGCCTTCTTAAGGTAGCCCTTCTCTAGTCTAAGATTCTCACAAAGCAAATCTAGTAGTTCCTCTGCAAGTTTTTGTATCTCTTCTGCAAATTCCTTCATTACCTTCCTGCATTTAATTTGAATTTAAACATAGTTCATTATATGTACATAACCATGTGTATATTAGATAGTTGTCTACCAAACGATAAATATAGTACTCCTCCGGTCCTTAAATAGGATATAATTGAGGAGTTGATCTTAATTCTAAATATAAGATATATTTCTTATATTTATCTATATTTTTTTAAATTATCTTTATTAATACTCTTTCGACATAAGAGAGGGATAAAGAAAATAAAGAAATATGATTAGGGTATTTTAAAAAAATATGTTATATTATTGGAGTAATATAAAACACGTTTACGTATTTATTCTTTATTTTTTGTGAGAAACAACGAACACTTGTGTATTAACTTTTTCAACATATTTGTTTCGTTTAGTTTGATCTTTTACCTGTATTCTTCAGTAAGACCTGGGATTTCAGAGAAGTTTGAGTCAGGCAAGTGGCGCAAGAAGAATGTGCTTTCCCAATCCGTGTCCTTAACTTCAACTTGAACACCTTCTAGGGCTTTGCTTGCCACAAACTCCTTGAACCTTTTTTCCATGCATCTCCTATAATGCTCTTTTGTTAACCTCTCCACTGTGTCCAAAAGTTCATGGGTTATCCCATGGTTCACCACCTACAAGAAAAACAATGAGATTTTAATCAATAATTGCCAACAAAATTATTAACAAAAATAACCACAAGACAAAATACACATTTAGTCCTCTAACTTTATACAAGATTTTAGTTTAATCCTTTAATTTAAAAAATTACCCTTTTCAGCCTTCAACCTTAACACCCTCAAATAATAATTTTTGGTAACAACCGCTGTTATTTTGAAAATTAAACTTTTATGTCAGGCATTAAGAATGTTCTGTCAATATTTAAAATTTTGATGTCAACATTTTTTTATTAACAGTTTTAGAGTTAAAAGACTAAAAATATATTTTATAAAATGAAAGGACCAAAGTAAAAGAAAAGCTAAAGAATTAAATTAAAGGTGCAATTTTGCCTAAACACAAATATGCATAAATGAATAATATTACCTCAAAGAATCCCCAATTCTCACAAGCGTCATTGATTTTCTCCATAGTAGCCTGTCTCTCTTCACCATTAAGCTTCTCCAAGTTGATTACTGGGAAGTTCGCCATTTCAAAACACACACAAACTCTCTGTTAATTCCTTTGGTCTCTCAGAAATATTCTTTGTTAGTTTCTATGTGTAAGTTCCAAGCAAGGTGTGTGGTATTTATAGATAGGAGGAGTTCAACATAAGACGAGGAAGACCGCAAGAAACTACACTTAAAAAGACATCAATTATGACTTAAACGCTTACTTAATCTGACCGCGTTGAAAAAATTAATTTGCGTTGTTGAATTTTCCACTGATTATTATTTGGGGTCTGCTTCAACATTATTAAGCGTTGTAATTATTGTCTTTTACTGTGTTGGGTTTGTTCGTTTGTGTTTTGGATGATGTTAGTGACACTTTTCTTGGAAGGCGGCTAAAGTTATAAAAAGTGGTCTAATTTGTCTCAAACAATTCTTCGAAGGGTCTCGTCGAAGAAGGAATCATGCATTCGTAAGCAAATATGTATGTGCAATTAATGATCAAGCTTCACGTTACACAATTGACAAAATGTAGTTAAAAAAACAAATTTATTTGTGTATAAAACACTGCAACGAATTCAAGTTCAGATCAATGTCAATATGAATATAACGATGCGGCAAGTATTTGTATGAAGTAAAAATAAAATTAAAGCATATATTTTTAAAATTTAAAATTATTTACGTATTCAAAATGAAAAACCTATTATATTTGTAATATTAATTTTGAATAAATAAAATTATTTTATTTTGTATTTTTAGGTGCATAAATAAAGTAACATGTTCATTAAATCATTAATTCCCCTCACTTATGACAATGGTAAATAAATTCCTTTTTAAGAAAAAAATCATCTGTTCAAAAGAATAAACAATAAAAAAATTATCATGATATGAAAAAGTTTTCTTATCCCATTAAGATAAGGAAATTAAACTTTTGATTCCTCAAGTTTAACTTAATTATTGATTTAGTTCCTGAAGTTTTATTATTATCAAATAAGTCCTTAAATTTCTTTACCAAAAAAAATTAAGTCCTTAAAGTTTGATAACTATATACAATTAGTCTTTATGGTCTGAGGACTTATAATTCTAGATATACATATGATATGTATCTTTTTTTCAATAAAAGGGTAATTTCATTAAAAAAAAAAAAAAGAGTTGTACAAAACCAGAGTTATTGTGAATATACAAGATCAATATAAAAACAAAACAAGTTTTTAAAGTATGATCTACTATCACAAGAACATGTGTTAAAATACCCTCTACTGTATAAGTATCATTGGTAAAAAGACAGTTATTCCTAACTTCCTATAACTTCCAGCATAAACTTTTAACTCAAGTTGACAACATGGATTGTAGAAAAAAAAATTGTTGGTTCAATGAGACAAAATAAAATTATGAAATTGTGTACAAAACTTTAGGGACTTGATTGATAAAAATTAAATTTTAGTAACTAAATTGAGAATTGAGGAAAACTTAAAGGATCAAAAGTTTTATTATCCCTTATACTATATTCATGACTTGTAAATAACACATAATTTGTTATAGATTTCGTTACCTATATTTGATGTCAATAAATTTATTAGTTACAAATTATATATAATATGATTCATTTTGTTATATGTAAAAGATCCGTAAGTCCAACCAATTTATATATGATATACCAAAGCAGAATGATTTGCAGTGATAGCTGATTTTCAGTAATGCGTGTGATCTGATAAATGTGGAAAGTGAATTCCTGATGAAAAGTATGTGAGAAAATAATGAAGTCAATTCAGCAGCTAAATTCAAAACAAAATTTGATTTTGTACCTTTGACTCATGAGTGAGATCCCTTGCAATATCCTTCTTAATTACTTCCGAATATTAGAGACCCTTTAGAAAAAAATTGAATAAAAATAAGGGGTGAGTTTTTAGCATTGCACAGAGTAAAATATATATTACACTATCAATAATTTATGAATAATATGACTTCATATATTTTATATTTATATTGACATGTTAAATTTGTTTTTCTTTTCCAAGATCATTGTATTGAGTTGATTTAACCTTTTTAAAAATAAAAAAATTAAATTGCTAAAAAAATAATAATTCAAGAGCAAAAGAAGCATTCAATTTGCAATTTTTAAGTAAAAATTATTTTCCACACTAAAATAATATTAAATCTCCTTAAATTTATAACACCCTTTAATTTGTTTCTTTTTATTATTTTATCAAGGGCGAAAACCATTGTTTAGATGATATTATTGACTTGCTAGCTAACACCACATGATGCTATTATTACAACTTTTACTGATATCGCCGACTACTACTATTATTAACGCGTTTAAGTTGTGGCATTATTCAGAATGTGAAAAGCATGTACACAATGTGGTTGTTTCTTAACACATGCAATTTCTATATATATTTTTTAATTTAATTAAGGGTATCCCCTAAGCCATATTAGATTTGAAATTAATGTCATGCTCCAAAATTTGGACCGTGACTGACACAGAATATGAATAACTTCACATTCTGAAAGTTTAAAACCCTTAATAAAACATTTGAAATAAAATCATAATAAATTTCAATTCATAAATCAAAAGCAAGTTCTATGTAGAAATCTTGGCGGGATTATCATTATATAACCAATCTCCCGATGCTCCTATAGCAAACAACAAACATTCGAAATTTCCATGACTTTTTCCAAAACATAATTTTTTTTCTAAGGTATATGTGGAGCATTTACCCATTTATCAAAATAATCCAAGTAATTTATAAAGGATAATTACATAAAAAATAGTATTTGTCAAAACAACACTTCAGATCGGCCAAGAGGCTCTTTACTGCTCAGCGGGAAAATTAGGATCACCTACATTATCTGAAGCCAAATAATCTACTCGTGAATAACGTCCTAAAAACATGATTTAAAAGAATGCGGAAATAAACAATGCATAATCATGTTAAAAATGTATCTCATAACATTTCGTAATCTGATGCAAACCTTTTCGTAAACCTTTATATTTCAGGGAAAACAACAATCTGAAATAACCATTTCAAATCAATCATTTAAAAATAATCCTTTCAAAACCATAATATTTTCATAGGACTTCAACATAACGAAAATAGAAGTGGACACACAGTCCACGAGGGTACTAACCATTCTGATGGCTCGAAACCACTAATACAGATGTGAACACAATTCATGAGGGTAAGTAACCATTCTGGTGACTCGAAGCCACTAACTGTCACGAGAATGAATCCCACAAAATAATTCTGGTGGCTTAAGGCCACAAACTGTCGAGCTCGAGTAACCAAGGTGCACCAAGGGCTAATAGTAATGTTGTTAGCAACCAGCGTTCTGTCTTCCATCCTTTCTAAAACATTTCCATCATACATGAGGTTTATTTCACATGTAATAATCTCAATCATTTCAATGCCATAATCGCTGGTAAAAACCATGTTGAATTTCAAAAATCCTAGCATGTACATTTAAAATCAAGTTACTGTAAAAAAACATATGAAATTTGCATATGAATGTGTTTCAAGAACAATCATCAGTTCAATGCAACTTTTGCCAAACTCTTTTCAAAATGCTTATTCAGTCATTTTCATACATAATCTAAATTCCTTTGTAAACCAATAAAAAAAATCATTTATAAAGATTTAAACCATACTTTCGTAAAATTTGCTTTTCAAAATTTATATTTAAAATTCACCGTTTGAAATGACAATGCATTTGAAAATATAAATTTTAGGGAACATTATTCACTCACTTGCCACACTCCAAACCTTTACCCGTTACAGCCAAACAATTTTTAAGAATTTCTCGCTTTACAATTTCCTGATATACCAAAAATAACGTATTACAATTAAATTGTATTCTTAACAATCCAGAATCATGTCACCATGCCCAAACTATAACACTTTAAAACGAATTCAAACTTTAGTCCCTATATGTGTATATATATATATTCCAATAATACGTTGGCCCTTTTAAAAGATAATAGGACTTGTCACTCATAGATAACAAATCCTACCTTTAAACTTTAGAAATTTTCCTTCTCCTTTCCCCTTTCTTGTTGACAAGTTTAAATTCAATAAATTTAGCTGCCATCAAGGCATCAATAAGCATTGATATATATATAGACAACCTTAAGCATATATCACTAAGCATCGATATAACCATGCTAATTTAAGCATATATTCTTAAGTTTATCTATTTGTGAATTCCAACAAAGTCACAATGACATCCCAAAACATTTATTAATTTCATAAAACATCCATTCATCTCTTTATACCTTATATAATTGATTACCACCTTTTATGCAAGCTATAAACATCCTAACGATTCCACCAGTTAAGCATCCTTTACTCTGTTTTCCAAAAAATGGAAACCGCTATACAATAATCTCCTAAAATAGGGCAATCCATCACACAACACACATACACACATACACATATAACTATACTGATCAGAGCCCTTCTCTCACAGCATTACACACACCCTTAACACAGACTGAAAATCCCTTACACACAGCTAACGGCCACAACGCATACTCAAATGCAAACACAGTAGCTGAATCCCATATTCATCAGAATACATATATAGATATACCCTTTCTAGTTTGATATGCTTGCATCTTATTTCTAAAACCATGAAATCACCTATACCGAGGCAACAAGTTCCAATTCTTATCGGCCAGATCATAGAACAGGGAAGAAAATAGAATTTACCACACAGAACAGTTCACCCAATTGTAGTAACGTTGATCGCTCAATCAGAAAACAAACTGAACAAAGCAGCCTGACAATTTGATTCCCCAACCCGACCCATCGCTGAGGAACAACTAAAAGGGAAGATGCAAACCTCAAAACCTCTGACAAAAGCTTTTTCCTGACGGCTTGGTCACTGAACAACGTTGTGATAGATGTGAGTAGACTCGCGGTACTATAGTCGCTAGATCACGTAAACGAAAAGGAACAGGCAGAAATTCAAGGATTTGCTACAGTACTCAATTCTTGAAATGAGACGACAGCGATAGCAGCATCACGGCACGGCGGTAATGACTGACCTTGGCAGTGACTCACAACAGCGTCAACCCTCTTCTTTCCCTTTTTCCCCACCGTTCGTGACCCCTCGCTGGATTCCCCTCCCCACAGGCACCATTTATGAGAAGAGCGCGGTTGCCATATGATGTGATGAATCTAACTGTGGTGACCAGCAGAGTGAGTGTCGAAACACTGGAGGGGAAGACTGCACGATAACAGTAGCGTGAAGACTTTTATCCTGCTCCTGCCGCTCCCCGCCTGTCTCGCCACTGAACTGAAATCTGAAGGAAATGGGGTACGACATACAGAAAAAGAAAGGGAGGGCAAAATGGTAATTTTGTGAATCCAAAAATCAAAATAAATGCCCTCACCCTGCTGTAGCCAAGACTCTAGGACATCAAAGTTAACCCTCACACCTTTAGCCACTTACTGCCGATAGCCTTTGAAAAAAAAAACTGCAAGATCTAATATATATTTATTTGTTGAATAAATTTTATCTATTAAATTTTTAAAGCCATAATAATTAGTCTCTTTCAAGACTTAAAATATAAAAAATTTTCATTTCTCTCAATAAATATATTTTTTAAAATTTAAATTTGTATTCTCTGTTTTTTATAGGATGAGGTTACTTATGACATCAATTAATAACTTGCAATTCCTTGAGACACATGATTCACAAGATATACATAAGACCAGAAAAGTAATCCCATTCTCAACATGTTTCTCCTTAATTAGGGCAAAAACAGTAAAATGGACAAGTTCATGAAGGATTCCTATATGCGTTATATTTTTCAAAAGAAGACAATGCCCTTCACTTTTCTCTCATTTTCTGTGCTTTCATGCCTAGAAAGGCCTAACATGAATGTGGTTGTTGATATAGGATTTGCTTCTGTGTCACCATATGATTGAAATCCATTATTTTCCATCATTCGCGCCATCCAACCTACACTTCGAAGGAAATGTACAACCATAAGCAATGGATTAAAACGGAATGGTAACATGGACTCTATTAACAAAAGATACTGGCATTGAAATTTCTAATATTAAAAAACATTCTCAAATACAGATATACTCTTATAATCTTTAATGTAAGAATTAATTATTAATTTGGGGAGTTTAAGGAAGTTTATTAATTTAGTTAATTGTCCTTATTTTTTCTAAGTTATTGTTTCAACTTTTTATACTTTTCTGAGAAGCTACAATAAATTTCATATGTATAGAAGCACTATTTTAATCTATAAATGAATGAAATTTATGATACTATAATGTTTGATACTCATTATTTTCGGATTTATAGATTCACAAGTCTACAAACTGATTTTTTTATGTCTTTGATGCTAGTTTGTAGAATTATAAAATATTATTAAAATTATTTTATTTGAAAATAAAAAAAATGTAGAATTTATTTGTGTGTGACATTGATGAATTTCTCTACACTAGTAAGTATTACTTTACATGATACGTTGGTGCATTATTCCTGTTGTATTTAATTATTGTTGAGGGACCAATATTAACTTTCTAAGTAGGTCATACATTAAAGACAAAATGATAATCAAGTTTAATTTTAAAAAATAAAAATGATTGATACAAAAAATAATCATTTGACACTATGTTAGGATTAAAGGATTGAAATGATACTTTATAAAATTAAGGAATCAAACTGAAACCTTGTATAAATTTAGAGAGCCAAAGATACATTGCTACTTTAAAAAATAAAGATATTAAAATTTTAATAAAAAAATAAAATCTGAATTCTTTGGATAATTCAAATAAGATGTACATATAAATAATGGTAAATGTGCAAAAATACCTATGTACCTTTTCTAAAAGTACACCTAACATCATAGCACTACTAGAAAAAAGTCGTATAATAATAGTTTTTTAAGCGACGTGAATTCTACCGGCATTGTAAGTCTAGCTATTAACGGCAGTTTTTTAAGTGTCGTTATATGTAATACTTTAATAGTAGTTTTTATAAAACAGCCATTAAATATTTAGCATTTAATGGTGCTTTCTAATAAAATCGCCATTACAGTTTAATCATATAATGGTATAGTATATACTTATAACGGCGATTTTAAAAAAATTTGTCATTAAAGGTTTAATTTTTTTACATTTTCTTTTAATTTTCCCATCTATACTGCCCTGTATTTGCAATAATGAAGATAGACTATAGGCAGTAAAGTAAGTAAGCAATAGAAAAACCAAATTAAACGTTAACATACAGTAATAAATTAATTCGAATTCTTATTGTACAATCATATATACACATGAAATAGATGCTTGATTAAAGTAAGTTCTCCATCATGATTTTTGCCAAAACTTCCATAATTGAGTTGATTTAATCATCTTCAAAGCTCTTTTTGTGTTGCTCGAACAACTGCAAGTTAGAAGTAATAGGTAAATACATACCAGATATGATAAATTGAAAAAGTATAAATATTGGTCACTTCATACCTCATGTAAGCTATCCGTGATCCCTATCTCAATGATCTCGTGCATATATCGAATTATATAATATCCATACTCAACACTGTTAGGTTGATGATGGTACTAACAAAATAGAAAAACACAGAGCACATTACTGACTAACTTTCATCCTAATAAATTTTTGAAAATTGGAACTTAATTATTTAAAAAGTACTTACTCGATGATAAATTCTTGAAGGATTAGGACTATTGGGGTGGCCTTTGACCAAGTTGAAGCATTGCACAACTCTATCTCCAATTGGAAAAATATATTTAATATAACTTACTACATGTTCATGTTAATAGATCTATGAAGAAAAACTCACGTGTTGACGATGGATGAAATCTCAGTATTTGGCTGTCCAAACAACAAATCGAACCAGTACACTACATTAGCTTCAGGGGCTATGACAAGAAGAGTCCAATGCATACTACAAAATATGAACAACGTTATATATGAATATAGAGTTATATATATGAGTGTACCAAGTATAAGAGTATACTTAACCTTTAATGTAAGTTACAAAATATATCTTCCTCCTAATGTAGGTCATAATGTCTTACCATGTACATGATCCTGTAGCTCCTATTGGTGCCTATTTCTTGGACACATTGAGAACACATAAAGTCATATGTGTTTCCTTTTGCTTATTTTAGGCATATCTAATAGAAGTGACTATTGCTAATTGAGAAAGGAGTCAGTACTGCAAGAATAGTTAAACATAAAGTATTAAAATAAAGTTGTAACTTACTATTTGGTACACTGGATGACAGTTGAATCAAACTTCTAAAAATTGAGGAATTTCACTATGTCATTCCTACTTAGGTGAATTTGTAAATATCCTGTGTGGTCAAAACCCCTGACGATATTATGAAACTAATTGCTTCATCCAATTCTGCTATCATAGAGTAGAGCATTGACATAGCAAATTATCTCGAGGATATGTTTTTAGGAAGAGGTCTAAACTTGTTTACTTTTACCCTCTGAACCTTGGGTTTCTGTGGTGCCTTTTCTGGTTCTGGGCCCTTTAGGGTTTACTTCTTAGGCACCTTCTCTAGCACTGGCTCCTATGTAACCCATTTTCTCAATTTGATCAGATGTGTTAGCCACATAATATATTACCCTAGAGCTTATTCCAATATTTTGACATTATCAATGGGGCAGGGAATAGGGGCATTGCCTATATGTCTCTTTATGCGCTCTACCGTGACCTTGACATTGCCATAGTAATTGGTTTCTGGTGAAGTGTTGTGGCATCTCGGTACATGGTACCATAAGTGACAAAGGATATAGTCCCTTGGTCTGTCACAATATAGAGACCACACTTTTCCCTATTGTCCTCGTTGTGCTCAAGGCTAGGTTCAGGACCATATGATTGGGAGACAAACTTCTCCTTATTGGTGCTACCCTTCCTATAGGAGAACCTTGAAAATGTAAACAAAATTAGTCAAGACAAAATACATATTAAACATTCCTTGAAAAAAAGTAAATGAATATGTGTTTACCCCTGAACTTTGGCCAGATGTGGGGAAGCCAATCATCATCTTGGTTTGCTTAAGCTTGGCATCCATAAGCTCTTAGACTCTGACTTCAACTATGGCATCCATCTCGGAGCTCATCTTTTCCAACTCTGCTTGGTGATCTCCTTTAATTTCATATCAAACATTTTGTAACTCATCTTGAAGTGGAGCCTAAAAATTTCAAACTAGACTTTGACAACATCCTTTGATGTTTCAATCCAAAATATTATGAATTAATTGATCTATGCTTAAACTCTTTCTATATTATTTATACAATATATTTCTAGATCAATTGCAAGAAGAAACAAGATTAAATGAAGAAATTAATCAAAAAGCAAAAATTTGTCAGAATGCATTAAATGCTTCAAGCATTAGTAATTAATGGCTTTATTCTTCAATAACTACTTTAATGCGTCAAATGGATATTCAAATGACTCAACTATAAAAGTAGCCACATTTAAAGTTGGAGTTAAGAAGCTTAATGAACGATCAATGAACAACATTTATTGAGCATTAATTATTACTCTTTGATTTACTCTATTTCTCATTCTTTGAACAGAGCATTTTCATTCTTTAAGAGAGAAACTTTGAGAGTTTTGATCTTCAGTACTTATCATCATTACTATATGAGAGAGAGCTAGAAATACTTATTCATTCTTTATTTGAGATACTCAAGAGTGGGACTCTTGAGTGGGATTGTAACTTTACAGGAAGTAAGGGGAATGAGAGAGGCAATCTCTAATACTGAGGCACCAAGGGCCCGGTGACTCTTGAAAAATAGTAGAATACTTATAGGTGTCTGAGAACTAGATGTAGGCTAAGTGGTTGGGCTAAACCAGTATAAATTGTCTGTGTGCAATATCTCACTTATCTACTTCATTCTTCTGTAATATTTTTTATTAACTCGATCTTTGTGTTTCTATTTAAGTTTAACATTTTTAATATCACCTAATTCACCTCACCTTTTGGGTGAAACAATCGTTCTAACATTTTGTATTAAAACAGGTCACTTGTTTAAAGGATTTAATGATCTCAAGTGCAAAGATCATGGCTGAATATAAATGTTTTGATTATACTATTCCTCCTTTTCTTAGATATATTGATTTTTATTTTTGGAAAGCTCAGATAGTGATATTTTTAAAAATTATTTATTTTGATATAAGATATATTTTTACAAATGATTTTGATTTCAAATTAAGAAAGGATTGGATTGAAAAAGAAAAGAAAATATATTTCTTAAACATTAGAGCAATGAAAATTCTGTATAATGGTTTAACTAAGAGTGATTATGGGAAAATCAAATCTTGCTCTAGAGGTAAAGGTATTTTAGATACTCTTGACTTTATTTATGCTTCTAACAACTTTGTTAAAGTGAATGGTTCTAATAGTTGATTTGAACAAATGGTAGCTAAGATTGAAGAAAGAGAAATCTCAAAACACTTCCATGAGCCAGTCAATCTTGATAGACAACAGGAAGGTAAGTATCAAGAAGAGCTCACCAGGGATGAATTAAATGAAAATGAATCATTGCGTAGAGGTTAAAATATACTTATAGTAAACATTTCCAATTCTTCTTAGGCATTCGTGAAAAATAATTTTGAAGTATTGCATAAAATTGTCTTTCAACCTATTGTTGATTTTGTTTTAAAAAGCGAAAAATATTTTGCATTCTAAGTTTACTAATATTACTTAAAAATCTAATGGGAAGGAAGAAATTATACATATTGATCATTTGAGATTGTTTCCACTCGACCAACACAATACTTGCAAAAATATTCATGAAAAAGCATCATTATATCATTTGCAATTATTATGGTAAATTATGTCACATTTCTTACACATGCTATATTAGAAGAAAATCTAATATGAGAAATACAAATTGGGTTCCTAAAGGACAAGTAATGCCCAATTCTAATATTCAATGACCCAAATATATGTGGATACCAAATTTCTTAGTTCTTTAATTTTGCAAGATTTTTCTAAGAATGAACATATTGGCCTAAATAAAAAGAAAGCACTCAAGAGAACTCTTAGAGAACCCAGTCCTCAAGCTACAAAGACTATTCATAAGGAAAAGAAATGGAGATAAAGAAGAAGGTCACTTCACATCTCAAGGATAGACTACCACAGAGTACCTTTCAACTACCTTGATGAGAACAAAAGAAGTTGCATTTCTCAAGCACCAAGTAGAATGTAAGCTCCTAAAGTAAGAAATCCAAAGTCTCAACATCACAAAATAGATATATTGGGGACCATGATTAGAAGAAGGATGTTAGAATTCATCCATACTCACCTGAAATTGGCAAACACCTCTAGCACAAGAATAATTCACCTATATACGAAGAGAACTGGAAATGTAAATCCTAATGAATTTTAAAAATTTCTCATACACTTACTATATTTCTCTTTAAGCATTAAATTATATGTTTTGATTATTAATTTTGCTGACTTTAGTAGCAAAGTAGCAAAAGTTTATTTTTGCAAGATACTCTAATCAATGATCACAAAATAGAGACAAAAAAAGTATATTAAAATTTTTTAGTTTTTTAAAATACTTTTTTGACATTAAAGGAACAAGGCAAATTGATAGTAGATGAGACATTTGAGAAATTCTCACTAAGAAAAGACAGAGTCAATCGTCATATTCTTCACTTGCTCTTTGATTTTGAGGGCTCACAAAGGACCTTAGGAATGAATACTGCACTACTTGAAATGTTATTTTCATAACCTTAGAAAATCTATTTAACAAATATATTTACAAAGGGATTCGATATTCAGTAGTTTATTTCCTTGTGCATACATGATTTCAAAAGAAAATATCTCTTATACACATAAAGTAATTATGCTCAAAACTAGTTATATCTTTAGAGCATGTGAATTTTGTGTGTTTTGATTCCACAAACTAATTATTGATGGATCTAAGTAAAGTTGAATACCAAGAAAGAAAATGAATTATATTAGGATAGAAAGTTTCATCTCAAGATTGTGGCTACAAAGAGAAATAATTCAAATCTTAAAGTTGAACAAGTGAAGCTTGGATTTTGGTACTAAATAAGCAAAGAAGAAAAGATCAACATTAATTAACCAAAGTCAAGCAAGCTGTCATGAGGACAAGAGGAAATATGGTGAAATATGATATTTACCCCTTTATTGTGCTTAAATGAGTCCTAGACTTAGGTAATGAATACTTGTTCCTTGTTGCATTCCTTTAGTAATCAACATTTCCATATTTAAAAAAATATTGTTAGATTGCTAAATGGACTATAAAGTGAAACTATGCATGTTTTCTATATATTTGTGTTTTCAAATACACAATCTAAATTGTTTTACAAAATGCATACAAATGATTTGGAAAATATTCATATATTTTTTAAATGTATGGGTTTCAAAATTGGAAGTTAATATTTCAAATATGCTCCAAATCCATTTGCTAAAGTTATCATTGATCCTAATTGTACTATCATATGCTTGAACTCTTTATCCTTCAATAAGTTAAACATTCTTCTATCTAACATGTTAACCATCTATATGAATTTCAAGCCTATATGTCCAGAATATGAAAGCCTTATGCTTAAAGTGTTTATTCCTATTGGTTGAATGATAATCATTATTATGGAATGACTTATGTATTTGCTGGAACATACTTGCTACTATGATTATTTAGACTAACGAGCTAATGGGCTTCATTGTTCAAACATCATTTGAATATGAGCAAAGCCCTTTTATCTAACATCTTATCCAACATGACTTTTTCTCCTAGAAAATTTCCCAATATGTTAACATTATTGTTTAACATGTTATCTAATATAACCTTACAAGAGTAAAGTTATCTAATATTTTTCCAATCTATGGACTTCCATATTTCCACAAGACTATTTTTTCCAAAGATCCATATTTTGAAAAATTACATTGAAATTTTTATTTCAAAAGAAACATTATTTTTTAGAATAGTTTTTTAAATGAAAGACCTTGCATTTTATTCTTTAATGATCTTATCATATTGTTCTCTCAACAAAGTTTCAAAGCATATAAATTTCTTGATCATTCCCCTGCTACCTAACCTCCTTGGACTCTAAGTATTGAGTAATATAAAATAAATTCATTTGTCTATAGGAAAAGAACTAGAAATAATCAATGCTTATCAAAAGTTATTTTTCTAAATAATCAAGTATATAAAGGAACAAGAAGCTTGAGGACGAATGCCCTATTTAAACTTGAGCAAATATGATAAATCAGATATTCTAAAGCAAGTATGCCAAAAATTAGATATCAAGAGATTTAGATTTGAAGTTTTCAAACTTTGAAAATATCCAAACTCATCAAACCTGAAGATAAATATCAATCATATAACAAGAGTCTCTACCAAGACAAAAATCTTCAATAAATTACACAAATAAGGGGAAGTTCTCAATTACGTTTCTGTCATAATTTTAAATTTTCTTATCTTGCATTGATTAAGGGAGAGCTTCATATTCATATATGTATTATACAAGCTCATCTCCTAGTATACCCATCCGCATTCATTGTCAATTAATTAGTTTTGATGATAAATTATTATTATATGGTATTATATAGAAATTATTCTCTATATATTTAATACTTGATCAAACTAACCATTCTCGTAGAAAGAAAGAATTTGAATTCATGACAGGAGGAGAATCTGTGTTAAGAAAGAAAATTCCTCAATTGGCTACATGGAACATCCATCAAATTTGAGAATTGACAATCCAATAGAGACAAAAGAGTACTAGAGCTACAAAGTTCATTTGGCATCGACTTTAAGAGGATCATCTTCCATGCCAATACAAAGGAGCAATAAGCATAACATGCTAGTTATGGAAGAAATCAACTCAACTCGATGGGAGAAATTTGGAAACAAAATGAATACACATCATAGTTACGCAGTAGAAGTGAGATTCATTCGAGGATGCTTAACCACAATAAGAGAGGAAGATAATGGATTTCATGGATCAATTCATCAAGTTGCCAAATCCAAATGAGCATTTCTAGACCCTCTCTTTATATATATTTCACTTGTATCTATAGAATATATTACATAAACTGAGATATTTTGATATTTCTCATGCTATGTCTCTATGTGCTTTCATCAAAAATCTTCTTTTATTCGCATTACCTTAAACTAGAAGGATGAGAAAGGGAAGCTTCACTATAATTAATCCTTCAATTTTTTTCTAGTGACAAATAGGGGATAAGTGGTTATGAAAAATATTATATCGTATCTATAATTTTGTTTTGTAGAAAAGTACTATAATTGCTCGAATACCACTTAGATAAGAATGTTGATCGAAGGAGTCTCGATAAATAGAAGTCTAGAGAAGTTGAAGAAATAAGAGATTTATCAAAGAAGTCAACAATAAAATGTCTTATCGATAAGGCCTTTGACAAATACAGCAAATCTTTTGATAAACCTTCTCTATTGAATGGTAACATTTGTCAAACCATTTATCAATGAAGACTTAGATAAATGAGAGGTAAAAGTTTCAACATTCAGTTACTGGTCTTTTCTTTTCGATAACAATAAACATTTATCAAAAAGCTCTTCACCAAGAGCATTTATTGAAAAGCCTTTTGATAAATAAATCGAATAGGTAAAGTTTTTATCAATATTTATGGATAAATACTTCAAAAAAGGGCCTTATTGAAGTGCTTATAGAAAAATTTGCAATTATAAAACCTTATTTCCAAAAATCTCTCCACTCTTTGTAACCGAAACTTCTCTTAACTATTTTTCATTCTTAAATTCATCCTTCAAACTTCCCAAATTATCCTCCCTAACCTCTCAAACCTCTCCTCACTCATAAATCTTCATCTCATCTCTGTTTATGTCTCTCTTCATGATTGTTCACAATAAAAATGGTGAAGACCAAGAATGACAACATTGGGAGAGAGAGCAGTAAAGGGAAGAACCTAATGACTCCTTCCAAGTAGAAATTCAGGCCTAAAGTCAAGCAAGATGTAATTCCTCCACCACAAGACTCGGTCACTCTAAGATCTAATAAACAGTAAAGCTCACAACAACCCACTTTAAAGAGGAAGAGGCCCATCTTACTGACTATGTATGAATAATTTGGGTCATAAAACACCCACTCTGATGATAATATCAATCAAGCAGTTAATGATGCCCTCAACATGGGAATTCCTACTTCGACGATTCCATCTGCTTCTCCATCTAGTTAGAGAAAGAAACAAATGACTGGGAGAGGAAACATTTATTCCTCTCAAGGTACCCTGCTCCTATTCCTACTTCTAAAGAGTTTCCCATGAGAAACTTAGAGAAATAGATAAAGGAAAATACAAATTAGAATTTACTGATAGGGATTTCTACCCTATAGTTTATGTGGACTTAGACTACTTGAAATATAATAACATAACCCGATTAGATCTATCAAATCCCATCAAGTATTATGAAAATTAGTTAGGGATCAATCATCATACAGCTCTAAAGTAGTTAGGAGATTTTATTATAATATAAAGATTTATGATGAAGTAAATATGGATAGAGAATTGGTCAAGAGTTACCTCACCACTAAGTTAAAGACTTCGATAAAGGCATTAATTGATAAGTAGAAAACTTAATTTTTGAAATCTTGTGAAATGCTAAGAGACATATATTGAAGCATTTATTAATAAAGGTGTTTATCGATAAGCTCTTTGATAAATAAGGACAAAATTGTTATGAAGTATGTTTCAAGCTTTATTTGTTGAAGTATTAATCGATAAGATAGTTTATCGATAAAAGCTTCGATAAATAGAGGAGATTTAGTTTTAAACCAAAGTTTTAAAACCGATAAACGATTTTGAAAATTTGTAAATGATCTTATGACTTGTTTTGAAAAAATGATATTATAAAATCTTGTTCTAAAATATATTACATAGCATTTGAGATAAGATCATAAAAATTAAACAAAGTTTGAAAGTCATACCATTGTTCTTCAATGTTAGGTGTCATATCATAAGTTTTTCCTATCAATATAAGACTGATGAAGGAAAGATGTTTAGAAGGGACTGTGACAATAAACAGAAAGAAAGATAATGATTTGACAATGGTATAAAGAAAAGGGACTAAAATGAAAACCCTAAAAATTCTATGGTGTAAAATGAAAGTAGATATAAGCTTTAGGCCATTAATTATAATTATAAAAAGTTGATGACCTAAAGTATAATTTTTAAAAGTTCAGGGGTAAAATAGTAATTATAGGAAGTTGAGCCAGAAAAAACCCAAAACTACCTAAAATATTTTGGCACCAAAGTTTATCAATAAATGGAGAAAATTATCTAATCAGTTTAACCCAACATGAAATTTTGATTTGAGGTTTCGATAAATTGATATAAATTTTTAAAGTCAAGAAATTATTATAGTATTTTTTAGACCTCAGAATTAGATAAAATTTTGTAGTAAACTCTTATAATTAATATAATAATTTATGAAACTAACAAGAGTAGAAAAGAAGTCCTATAGAATTAATTATAGAATTTACGGTGAAAAAGGACACCGATAAAGGATTTGAAGAAGATGTATGAATTTTTAACAAGACTTTTAAGTCTCAAAAAATTATGATACTTTGTAAGAAATTCATTTTATATTAGAATAAATTTTTAAAAATATCAAAACCAATAAAAGAGTTTTATAAAATTTATCCCAAAAATTAGGGCAATTTAGGAATATCAGTATAAGAAAGAATAGGAAGTGCCTTGGGATATATGCTAAACATCAAGTTGGACTCAATTTGGGTCCAAAATGGCATCATGTGCTGGCCTAAGAAGTCAAAGAATTTGTCATGTCACCAAGTGAATTTTCTAGGATATTTATATATTTTTAAAAGAAAAAAAGAAGAAGCATTAAGTGGCATGTGAGGTGTCCTATGTGGATCCCACATTGTGCCACATGGAAGGATATGCAAGGAAGAAAGTTTCATCACATGTTGAATTATAATAAAATAATGTAAGAATTAAGTTAATGATGATTAAAGATAATTATGCAATAAAGCAACCAATAAAATTCAAGATTGAGTTATAATAATTAGTTGAAGGAGGGATATTTTTGTCCTAAGATGCCAAAGTTTTGGCTATAAATACCCCCCATTCTTCATTAAAACCGTGAGCTCTTAGGTGCCAAGGGAAAACTCTTGTAAAATGAAAACTCACCTAATACAAGGCAATTCCAAGAGGAAGTTCAAGGGATTTTGATCTAAGGTAGCTAGAGCTTAAGGTATGTAATCCTTCATAGTTTGTTTATAAGTATTTTGGAAGGATAAAACCTAGATTTTAATGGAAGAAAAGTGAGATATTCTCTTGTCAATGGTGCTGTCCAAAACTGGATAGAAGTGAAGAAAGAAGAAAAGTAAGATAGAATTAAGTAGAAGACACTTAGATAAACTAGTTTGATGATTGATTATTGAATTGAGTTGATATTCTTGACTTTGCCCTTTCTTGAGGCCTTTCGGTTAGTACTGTTTTACATAGGAAGAGATGGAATTTCAATTATTTAATGCTTCTATTGAATTAAAATGATGATTTTGTATAGGTTTGGATAGGTTTGGAACCTTGGAAGCATTGGAATTGAAAGTTATAATTTTCAAGTCTTCTCTATTACTATTCACACACATCAACAGTGATTAAAATTTCATGATTTTGATACTTCCAATATTTTTAAAATAAAAAATTGTGTTGGATAAAGTAGAGAAACAAGTATTTGGAGTATTGGAATCAAAATGAGAATTTTTGAAATAAAAAAAGGATATGTTTTTGGTTCTGCCCATAACAGTGTGTAGCTGCTAAAATTTGGAAATTCTGAGTTCATAAATGGATTCAAAAGGCCAAATTTTATAGGGTAAAGTCAAGATATCAATTGATTCAAAGACCAAGCTAATTAAGAAAGATTAAAGAAAGTTACTTTAGTGGATAAAGTTCAATGTTCAAGGAAATTGAATTGTAATGAGTTAATGCTAATGCAATGTTAGGATTTGATTTGTGTGCTCAAAGAGGGCAGCCATACATCAAGAATAAGTAGGAAGCAAGAGGTAAAGGAAAAGGATAAAGAAAGCAAGGAATATGAGATAGTGAACTTACCTACTTGTATGCTTTACTTACTTGGATGTTTGTGTTTGATGCTTACTTTGATGATGTGAAGCATGTATGATTAAGTGATGCTCTATTTCTTTTTATGCTATGACCATATGTTATAATTAAGGGAGGAAGCATATAAGATATCATTATACAAGCATGATCGTGCACACATATTATATCAAGCATATAGTTGCATATATTGTACGGTTTCCATTTGCTACTGAGATTTCTCTCGAATCTCACCCCCTCCATGTCACACCACAACAGTGATTTCATATGAGGAATAAAATGAAGAGGCATGAATAAAAGATAGGAATTAGTTGCATTATTTATGTGTATATGTATGTAAAGATAGTTGCTAAAATTTGTCACTGTGAATAGTAATTGTGAGGAGGCAATGACATTTGAGATGTAATTAAAATTAGTAAACTTTAGAATAAATGTATGAAATTTTACCAAAATTTATTTAACATGTCAAGCTTTGTTTTGACACCAAGAATTCCTTATTCTGATGTCAATACAAAGAGAATGAATTTTTCAAAGTTAGGGACCAGAAACTGTTTTCTATAAATTTTGACCAAATGAACAGTGACCTTTGAAGATTAAAATGTACTGATTAGCTAATCATTTGGTTTGAGACTTTTTTTTTTAAATTTGAATATGTTATCTTCGAGTATGCTTTTGAATCACTTAATTTGGATTTTTTAAAATTAATTATAATTTTTGAAATTTATCACTTAATTTGGAATTATCATATGAACTGTACCTGGGAAGTTTGAAAATTTCAGATTTTGTACTTGAACTTCAATGGATATTTAAGTGGTTCTAAATGCTACCGAATTTTACATTAAGCATTTATCAAATAACTACTTGATAAACCTATTTATTGAATAACGCTTCGATATATTGACAATTCTGGTAGTGGGATAAAAGTTTTGAAAAGAGTTTTCTCTATGAGTATTTCGATAAGTCTGAACTAAATCTCTGTTATCAAGATGTTATTTTTCAAAAGACATTTTGATAAGGCTAGGTATTGCAGTATTATTCGATAAGATTCAATCTATTTCAAATACACAATATCTGATATTTATTATTGAAACTCTTTTCGATAAATTTAATTGTTCTCCGAAAATATTTTCAAACCAGAATTTGACAACAACCTTTGATATTTCAATCTAAAATGTTATAAATTAATTGATGTATGCTTAAAATCTTAGTATATCATATATAAGACATATTTCTAGATCAATTGTAGGCATAAATAAGATCAATTGAAGAAATTTATCAAAAAGCAAAAATTTGTTAGAATGCATTAAATGCTTCAAGGGTTAATAACTAATAGCTCTATTCTTTAATGGCTACTTCACTAAGTTTAACGAATATTCAAATGACTCAACTATTATAAAAGAAGCCACAATAAATGCTGGAGTTAAGAAGCTAAACAAACGATCAACAAAAAACATTTATTAAGCATTCATTACTACTCTGTTGCTCATTCTCTGAATAGAGCATTTTCATTCTTTGAGGGAGAAATTTAGAGAGTTTTGATCTTCAGTACTTATCATCATCATTCTATGAGAGAGTTAGAAATACTTATTCATTCTTTATCTAAGATACTCAAGAGTAGGACTCTTGAGTGGGATTGTAACCTTACATTAAGTAAGGGGAGTGAGAGAGGCAATCTCTTGTACTGAGGCACCAAGACTCTGGTGAATCTTGAAAAATAGTGGAATACTCAAAGGTGTTTGAGAACTAGACTTAGGCCAAATATTTAGGATAAACGGGTATAAATTGTCTATGAAATATCTCAATTATCTGCTTCATTCACCGTTGATATTTTTTATTAACTCAATTTTTATGTTTCTATTTAAGTTTAAAATTTTTAATATCACCCGATTCACCCCCTCTCTTGGGTGAAATAGCTGTTCTAACAAAGGATTATTATTTCTAGTTGATTGTGGAGATGAGGATAGTCTAGAAGTTGGAAGGGATATATTTCTTTTTTGAATTAA
This sequence comes from Leucaena leucocephala, assembly GCA_037074615.1. Taxonomy (NCBI): domain Eukaryota; kingdom Viridiplantae; phylum Streptophyta; class Magnoliopsida; order Fabales; family Fabaceae; genus Leucaena; species Leucaena leucocephala. Next base: position 15,030,912 of record CM073515.1, on the reverse strand, counting down.
TTTGATATTTTAGATGTTTGATCAATCTGACCCATTTCCTGAACAAGATATTGAGGACCTACACAATATTTGGGTTGAGTTTTTTGTTCAAATTATTCTTTCTCAATAGTATTTGTCTTTACCAGAATACATTTTTTTTTATTTTTCTGTTCAAATAATTGTATTTTTTATTGAATTTTATTAAATGAATAATGTAATAAACAATTGAAGATCTGTCTTTGCCATCTTGAACTTTGTCTTGTTGCTATCTCATTGCTTCTGTATATTTGGGCAATTTATTTATGAAGCTTCAACGGATGGAGTTAATGAAATATTGAAGGGGTTATTTTTTTGAAAATATATTTAAACTAGACAAAAAGAATACCGGCAGGTGTAAAAACAGTATGTAAATATGATAATATCTACACCGGTTGTCTTTATAGTGAAGTGTAGAAAATTCATTAATCTACACCGGGTATAAATACAATTGGTAAAAAATTCATTAACCTACACTAGGTGCAAACACAACCGGTGTAAATCATTAATCTATAACAGCCATTCAAAAGGGATCAGTTCAACCAATGTAGATATTAGTAAATTCTACTCCTAATTTCAAAAGGGGCAATCTAAATTCTACTCATTCTACACCGGTAAACCGCTCGATTTAAAAAGTATACACTTTCTAAACGGTCTATTTCTACACCAGTCATTGTTCAATGTACAATAACATTTTTAACCGATTTAGAAAGCCTTTTTTGTATTAGTGATTAAGGGTATTTTGGTACTTTTATTTTGTAATGGACAGAGGTTAGCCTACTTTAATGGTTTTGGTATTTTTGTTTCAATTTTTAATATTTATAGATATTTTTGTTCCTCTAAAAAAACCTATAATATTATGCATACTTTTGAAAACAAATGTATGGGTATTGTTATATTTTTACCCTATAAATAACTCTTAGATGTGAGAGTCCCCTATCAATATTGTAGACTTTCAAATTTGTCATTTTAGTTTTTATGTATAAATTTAATTGGATATAACAACTCATATGCAAAACAATTAAGATCATTTCTAGGTGGAATATGATAATAAATTACATATTTATGATTTATTAATAATATGGCTTATTATAGATTTTATATGTACACAAATTCTTATAATTCGGAGAACAATAATTCAAAAATATTATACGTTTTAGATATAAAGTATTTTCAGAAGGTCTTCAGTTTTATTATGTAAGGTATTTTATGACATTTTAAGAACAATTGATATCTTTTTAATATATATAAAAATCTAATAAGAGTATCATAAAATTAATTTCCTTCTATTAGAAACAAATAATTAATGATGAAAATACTTTATATATTGAAATATGGACTTTCAAAAGAGAAAAAATTGCCAAAAAATATCTTTTATTGCAAAATTTATTGCCTAAAAAGGTACCTAAAATTTATTTAAGGATCTAGGTACATCCTATCTTCACTAGACACAACTTTTCTCTATTAGCTGTATACAACCTATTTTCAACATGAAAAATAAAAAAATATTTACACATAGCTCAGTGTGTGTGTTTGGTTCACTTTTGGCCCAAACATCAGTTTGTGTTAAAAGTTAAACAAACAGCCTTTAAATATCCATAAGAATTTATAGATCAAACTATAGTTTCAAATTATAATTTTGAATAAACTTCTAGGAATAGCTTATGGATAAGGAAAATAATTTATAGGCTATCTAATGACCATTTTGCCCCTACTTTTTTCTACACTCTCCTCTCTCTCCTCTTCCGTTGCTTCAGATCTCACCATCATCGTTGCTCTCACTGTCGTCACCATGGTTGCTGGGTTGCTTCAGATCAAACCATGGTCTCGCCATGGTCACTGCTATCTTCTTCTTCAAATGTCGAGCATGGTGGAGGATGGATAATGATAGTGGAGGAGATGAACAGTGATCGTACTTATTTTTTTTTTCATCTCATACCCATTCTGGTAATTTATAAATCCTAAAACTCATTTTGATAATAACCATCTAAATACACATTTTGTTCAAAATCACTTTTTTTTCTATAAACTCTTCTCAAGAATAGCTTCTCCATAAAAGCTTTTAAATTACTTATTCTCTATAAAAGTTTCTTCAAAAGCTAAACTAAATGGGTCCTATATATTGAACTCGTTGAAGATGAGTTATATCTACTCAAAGAGCTAGGTACTTAGTTATCTTTAGGTAATAAATTTTATAATTAGAGATTTTTCAGCAATTTTCTTTTAAAAAATAGAAAATCTACGAATTCCTTATTTGAAAATTTGGTTGATAAGAAAAGTTTCAGTTTTAATACTAGTATTTTGTGATAAATTCTTTAAAATACTGGTACTTTTTATTTATGAAAATATATCATATTCTTTTAAATCAAAAGATTTTCAAACAGACTTTTCAACTTTTTTTTTAAAAAAAATACCTTGTATTTGAAAGGAAGGTAGGATAAGAAGGAATACTTAAACTACGATGGGTCCATTATGGCAGTCATTAGAACAATCCATATCTAAAATCGCAACAAGCACAAGAGGCACATGGTAGGCCTAAAGTTCTAATGAAAGGCTGTCCCCTCAACCATTATGTGTAGGAACCCAATAAGAAATTGGCCCATCAATTCTCTCATTAAAGGTTCCTCTCTCCAAAGCCACCAACAAATCACTATATATAAAGGGAAAGTTCCAGTTATCTTCATAATTTATAAACATTTTGACGAATTTAATTCATAATGTGTGGTTTGCTCGCTGCTGTTCATGTTCAATTTTATAACTATTTTATTTATCCCAGAGATAAAATTTTTCCAATTTGAAGATTTTCCTTACAAGGTAGAGTATCCATTGAAAGCTACTTCCAAGTGTTTTCTAGATTTTCGTGCATATTTGGATATTTTGAACAACTTGAAGGAAATAGCACAGTTATGTATATATTATTTACACTTGTTTTTCCTTTCGGAAAGAGCAGGGGTAATAGTATTCCCTCTAATAAATCTATTTTAATTTTAAATATAAGACTATAATCTAATTTATCTTTTAAAATTATAATTTTCTCTCAAAAATATCCTTATATAATTCTACATATTCAAAGAGTTTTTATTACGAATAATTTAAATATATATAATTAAAAATATATTTTAAAAAAATTTATATATAATTATTATAAATAACTAGGGTTAAAATGTATCTAATATCTTAAAATATTTTTTTAGATATACTCAATATCGTAAGGTAATATGTGATACAAAAAATAATACAATCTCATCTAAACCTTGGTTAGCAAGAAGATCATAGTGGTGACAAAAACTTTAGGCGAAGATGAAGTTGGAAAAAAAGGATGTAGCTAATGGACATTTGGAGACTATTTTATCTTGTGTGAGATTACAGCAACAGTAGGAGCAGTAGTAATAATAATATGGGGCATTGAAGAGACTTTCAAATTTTTACATTCCCAAAAAGATGTTTTGTAAAATGGGATAAGGTCCTAAAGTACTCCAGAAGTTTCCTTAGAAATTTTTTTCGATCTAATATGTTCTAGAATTTTTATTTCACAGCATTTCTACCCCCACCACTAAAGAGACTAATTTTGACAATTAGTTGATCAATGTGTTGATTCACATGCCCATCTAGTATCTAAATCATCTTTTTATTTTGAGTTAATATATAAATTTGCTTCAGAAAGTTTTCATTCAGTAATACTAAATATCCAAAATTATTTTTTTGGTTCCATATCCCCTAGCTATTACCCAGGTTCAATTTAACTGTTAGTTAATTTTATATAGCTGACAAATTCAAGTAAATCCACTTTATTTTTTTTAACTCGAATTTATAAATAAAAAAAACTATCCCTCTTAACTCCTACATTAACAAAATATTATTATCGAGAGACTATACTTTGGCTTAATACATTTTTTTAGCATAACAATATAGCAAAAGAAAATAAAGAAAATAACACATGTTGAGGGAGATATTTTTTAAAAGGCGTAAATGATAGGGTGATTTTGAGAATAACCACGGGCATATGTTATCTTATAAAATATAAGAAAATAACATATAAGACTATTATATATTATTTTTTGAGAGGCTGACAGAGTATAGTCTCTTAAGAACGATACTCTAATAATAGTGGAGTTTGGATGGATGCATTTTGTTTAATTTTTTCTTTATTTTTAAATATGACTTAGAAAAAAGTGAAGTTGAGGACATGTGGACTAGCCAACTTAGTATATTTAGCCAATTAACGGTGAAATTGAACCTAACCAATAGTCAGGGCAATATTGAGAAAAAAAATTCTAGACACCCATTATTCCTGAATAAAAACTTTCATGAAAAATTTATACTTTAACTCACAATAAAATATGACATGGATATTACATAGATATGTCATGTTAGTATATGGATCAATTAACGGTTAAAATTAACATTTTTAATGGTAGGGGACATAAATACTATGAAATAAAACTTCCAGGCATATTAGATCCAAAAATCCTTTCGGATATTGGGTGTTTCTTCGGGAAACTTCTGGGGCATTTTTGGACTTTAATCCTTGTAAAATTAATATCTTTAAGTAACCTAAATTCTATGTGCAACGTTTGGGGCTAATAGAGTGGATAGATGTGTTAGATTCTAATATTTTGATAATGACAATTTAAAAAAGATTTTAAAAAGCATTTTAATTTATAAAGAATATTTATTAATAAGTTTATCGATAAGGGGTTTGATCGATCAACTCTTTGATAAATGAGAAAGAAATTTGTGAAGAGAATGTGCTTTCTAAAGTGGATTTGTCTAAATTTTATTTGATAAGGTTGTTTATAGATAAAGCCTTCGATAAATAAATGATAGAATATGTCTTATAAAAGTCTATGGCTTTGTTTAAATCCATATTTATTCAAAGACTTATTTGATAAGATTGTTTATGGAATAAGCTTTCAATAAATGAAAGCTTGACTTAGAAATTTATTTGAATAAATGTATCGATGTATTTATCAAGTAACAATTTGATCGATAAAGACTTCAAACATAAATCTTTTTTAAAATAGTTTTTAAATTAAAGTTATCGAAGTCTTAATTGCTAAATGAAGTAAATCAAGTTTGAACTTTGTTCTAAACAACTTATCAACTTATCGATAAGTTATTTGATAAATATTGATTCTGTTTAGAGTTTTAGATTTCTAAAACTTAATTTATCAAAGTATCATTCGATAAGGGTATTTATCAAAGAATACTTTAATAAATGAGAAAAAATTTCACTTATAGACTTGTTGAAGTTACAAACTTAACGGATTTCAATTTTAAATGTAATCCTAGAACATTAGAAGTTACTTTTTAGAGGATTTATTAATAAGTTATTCGATAAGGCTATTCTTCGAATAACACCTCGATAAATCAGATACAGTGAAACAAAATAAAGTCTAATTTAACTTGTGATGTTTATTGATAAACTATTCAAATAGGTTTTTTATCGATAAAATGAGAAACTGTTCATTGTGAAAAACTAATTTGAGATTCATCAAAATCTTTTTCTGTAAGCTATCTTATCATAAGTTTTTCAATAAATACCTATAAAATTTCAAAAAAATTTCAGACCAGATTTTGAAAATCATTGTAGACTTAGAGTAATCATTGCTATATATTTTTAATTATTATCTATTATTCTCACCACATCTTCCTAGTTTTTTGTTACAGAGAACTTCAAATGGCGAAATTTTAGCTAAAAGCAAAATTGGCAGAAATTCATTAAATGTAACTACCTATTGTCGTCAACCACCTACGGCTTTGTTTTGGCTTCACTCAAACCTTCCTATATCTAACAAATAACTTACTAGTTGAAGCTACAAATAGGAGACAAATTGAATACCGAAATTAAGATGTGAGAAAAGCACAACAACCTACTATTAAAGCATTTACTCACGCATTCATTTTACTCTCAGTACATTGTTTGTACTTTGTTATCTCTGTTTCACTTAGCATGAACAAAGAAACCTTTTGAGGGAGAGAAATGTGTGTACTTTAGTGTTTATCATAAATCCGCTTCTAAGAGAACTTTGTAATTTCTCTATTCTTTTCTAAGTTTTTTAAGAGTGTGTGACTCTTGAGTGGATTATATCCTTACTAGTTGTAAAGGAGACTGATAGGGATTCTCACAGCTGATGTACGGAAGCACTAAGATTCTAGCTAATCTTGGAAGTTATAGGGAAAATCTTAGAGAAAATCTGATTACTGGACGTAGGTCAAGTAGTTAGATTAAATTACAATAAATCTACTGTGTTAACTTCTTCCTTTAGCTATTATTGGTCATATTATTCTTAACTTATCTGTTTAAATTTTAAAAAAATTTAAATTTTTAAATATCACGTAATTTATCCTCTCTTAAGTGTAACTGCACAAACTAATAAGGTGGTCATTTTCAAGAGAGGATATATCATGGTGTTCAAATAAGGAGGCAATGGTGGATGTGGCTGTAACACCTTATTTCAAAACACCTTATACGTTGAAAATTTTAACTTTTGACAGGTAATTAAAATATTGGAAAAATTAATCTGTATGTCCTTATAATTTATCTTGATTTTGAATTAGTTCCAGTTAGTCTATTTTGTTTAAATTGGACCGTTATCACCTCATATGTTATTGTTATACGTCCTTGAGTGTATAAATCGTTTATTTTAATTTATAAAATTTCATGGACTTTGTCAAATCTTCTTCATTTAATTTTATCTTGTTTTAACATTGGTACAATTTTAAGAATGAAATTATGTAAAGTTTATAAATTAAAATTAACATATCAAATATTAATGATTCAATTCAAATGAAATAAACTACAAAGACTTAATTTAAAATTGAGGTAAACTATAATGACTTGTGAATATATTTTCCCAAAAATATTTGGGATCCAAAAATCCTTTCAAACAATAGTGGACTTGGAGCATTAAAGGGCCCAAAATAACATAAAGCCACAAGCCCAACACCACAACCCTTCAACACCTTTCTCGGTTTATAAAACATAAATCCATCAAGCTCATAGAAGAATGGGTTCCCAACAAGGTGGCGAAATCAGCAATAATCTGTAAAGATCCAATTCATGAGCAGAAATGCATCCCATAAAACCTGAACAAAAGCGTCAATGATTTAAACCCTAAGTCTTAAACTCTAAGGCCCATTTAGTAAGAAGAATTGATTGTGATGGAAAGGAAATGAAGGGAATAGAATTTTTTTTACTGTTGACATGTTTGTTATGTCCTGGAATAGAAAATGATTTGATTGAAAAAAAATTATATTTGGTAGGTTAAAAATGATAGTAAAATACGTAGGAAAACTTGCATACAACTTGCAAGTTATTTGTTGCCATTGTGGTTGCTGTTCCCTTCCCTTTTGCTTGCCTTTTCTAGTTTCTGGTTAGTTCTTTCTTTTACTCACCGTTTTCTCTTCTTCCTTTAGTTCTCCTTTGATTTGGTCTTCAAACTCTTCTATTTATTGGTCTTTTCACTCTTCAGTTCCCTCATCTTCAAAATCAATTTTGAAGTTATCCTTACATTTCGGTTCTTCAATTTCAGATGCCACTTGATGGACCAAAATCCAGGTCGATGACAATCATGAAGCAGAAGGAGAAAGACAAATAGTTCAAAGATCATCTCATAGCTAGAAATGATTTACAGGCCTAAGGAGTTTGTGAAAAGACTTAGCTTGATGAAAACGACAAGTTCCAGCCAGCTAAATTCACTTTAATCAAGTAAAATAAAGATATCTTCCTTTCGACACTAAAGAATATTAAAGTACCTTATGGATATTCTAGCAACATCTCAAAGTTACTAGATTAAAGAGTCATGACTCCCATATTTTCATGCAACAGTGACTCCCACTGGGTTTGAAAAACACAATTCCTTATGATATATCAGTCATTTTTGTGGATATGTGTTCATTTTTTAGCAAGTTGTGTGCGAAAATCTTGGTACCTGAAGAGCTCAATTGGCTACAAAATCAAATAATTCTTACACTTTATCGCTTGGAGATAATATTTCCTCTATCATTCTTCACTTTCATGGTCCACTTGACCATCCACCTTGTACGAGAAGTAAATGTCATTGTACTAGTTCAATATCGATGGATGTAACCTATAGAGAGGTACTAAATGATCTTTTATTCTTGCATTTTCAATTCTATTTTTTCATTTTGAATTCTCAAAATTATTAATAGAATATTAATCTACAGGTACTTGGGGAAATTAAAATCATGTTATAAATAAGGCATGGCCAAAGGGGTCAATAGCAGAAGGTTATTCTCGAGACAATGTCCTAACTTTCTATTCAAGGTACTTTGATAATTATATGGAGACATCTTTTAACCGCCCTCGTCGCATTGATGATTGTCCTCCTAGTCCTTCCACGTGAGCTTTATTTCCTCCTATAGGGAAACCAGTTGGAGGATGTGAATTCTTTACATTCACTCCCACGGAGAAACTCCAAGCACACAAACATGTTTTGATAAAGTCCAGCTAAATTGAACCTTTCATACAATAATTATTATATAAGTATTATGTGTTCACCAACTTTTATACTTTATATGTATTCCTCACTGACTTTAACAAGTTACACTTCATTGCAATGAGTTTAGGAATTATCTCAAGCAGTAGCTATGATGGCGCTTGCATTCTGCTAAGATTGATAAGCAATTCTATAAAGAGGTCCCAGATGGTTCACAAGTTAAATACGTAATGACGTTAGCTAGTACGCAGATGAACTCAGAACCTTTTCCCTCGGTCTGTTAGATCATGCAACAAAGTATACAATATATAATATCAATGGATTCAAATTTTGTACAGTTGCACATTATCAGGGATTGCTTACACAAAACTCTGGAGTTTGTGGCATATTTGGGACGAGGTGCTACACTAACATTAGTGACGCTAACATGCGTTGATCTATAAAAGAATCAATGATCTCTATCAGTCATATAATAATTTATTTTTTTACATAAATTAAATATGTACAAATAAATCAAAAGTGGTTCAATTTTTTTAAAATTAAATTGTTTGCATTTCTAGCGGTTCCAGATGGTTTCGGACATACAACCGCTACAAAATGCATAAAAACTGTTAGAAATGCTACACAGATCTCTATAAATACCACCTCATCCCCTCATTCACTCACTTCCATATTTCTTTTCCTACCTCTCCTCTCATTTATATTTTTCTTTAAAATTTCTTCTTCTCTTCTCCTAATCCTCCTTTTTTTCTTTACATGGTAATTTTTTTTAGATATTTATTTATTTTTATTTATAATTTACTAACATATTTATATTTTCTTTCTTCATCTCAACCAATCCAACCACTTCTTCAACTTATGAATTGAAGTTCAACACTATAAACTATTACATCTATAATTTTTGTATCTCTAACTCAATTACTTTAACAAATTAAATTAAACTCATATGATATAATCATAATTTAATTACTTTTTATTTATCACAATATATTTTTTTATACAGCATGTAATACATTACTAATTACACATATGAATATAATCATCTCATATAACTTATTTAATAGTTTTCTAATTAATAATATCATATTTTATAATAATAAAAAAGTATATTATTATTTTTTTCCTAGAATGAACTTTCTAGCAACTTTGTAACAACTAGAAAATGATAAACCTAAGAAATTCAAATTTTAGACCCTAAAAGTAGGAATAATTTTTTAAAAATTTAAATTCCCACGTCATATTTCTAGCGGTTTCCAACCGCTAAAAATTCTAACACTATCCTAAAAGTTTCACTTCCCCCAATCATCAAGAATTTTCTAGCAGTTCAAAGAACCCCTATAAATATTACTAATGTAAATATTTTCTAGGCATTATCAACTGTTACTAACATCATCTTTTTGGATTCTCTTATCATATTTTTTCTAACGATTTACAAAACTGTTAAAAATATTCTAGCATTTTAACTACTATACGTAACAATTCCCAACAAGAACTGTTAGAAATTATTTTCTAGCACCCGATTTTCTAGTGGTTCACCAAACTGCTAGGAACGCCATAAAATTAATGTTACAAAATACCTATTTTTGTAGTGATATAGAAAACAAGTTTTACATATATTAAAAGAGAAATGGTGTAGAAACTATGATTGATAGTGATTTTATAAAAAACGATTAAAGTTTCTTTTCTACTTTCTACGTTAGTTAATTATTATTTAAAACAGTGTAAAAAATGAGCGCAATGGCACTTATAAAAATAAGTTGTAGTGTTTTTTTTTTTTGCAAGCTAAAGCTTGCAGGCACGGGGATGTCTATGTTCGTTGGATATGTATTTCAGGTCATGTCTATTCTTAAATGCTAAGTTTAGTGAGTCTCCGGTCAACATGTGAAATTTTAAATTTGTCATCACTAATAGAGAAAACACGTTTTACATTAAAAGAGAAATGGTGAGAAAATATGATTGAGAGAAATTTTATAAAAAAAAATTAAAGTTTCCTTTTTACTTTTTATGTTAGTTAATTATTATTTTAAATTTTGTAAAAAATGTGCGCAATGGCACTTTTAAAAAGCTAAAGCTTGCAGGCACGGGGATTCAGACCTGTGAAAGTGACACCATCGGGCACCATTTATACCACTGCACGACAAGGGTGCCAATTGTAGCTTTTTTCTACTTTATATATCGGTTAACTAGTATAGGAAGACGTATATTATTTTTTGTTAAAGTATATATTTAATTTTTTTGTATTTATATTAAATTTTATTTAATTTTTTTAAATTTAAAATATATATTTTTAGTCTTTTAAATTTAACATTGTTAACCTCATTTAATAGAAAATACTGACTGAATTTAAATTATGATTGTGTAATTAAAAGCTAACAAAATATGCTTGTATTTTAATCTTTTTAAATCGTGGTATATTTTATATTAAATAATTAAAATTTTGATATATTTTATCAATAATTAATTATTAAGTTATTATTTTAAATTTGCTGAGTTAGTATTTTTTTTATTAGTAATATTAACAATGTTAAGTTTAAAAAACTAAAAATATATTTTTTAAAATTAAGGGATTAAAATATAATTTGATGTAAATATAAAAGATCAAACATATATTTTAGCTATTATTTAAAAAAAATTAACTATCTATAATGGATAAGAGAATAACTAATGTTGAAAGTTGAAATTCGAATCTTTAAAGTATATTTGCTCGGAGAAGTAAAAGTTATTTGTGCTCTAGTGCTCTAATCTTTGAAAAGGTAAGAATACCCTTCACTAAATAACAAAAATTGTTGAAAGATTAAAAATGTTTTTGTTATTAAGGTTTCTACTATGTTTGAAATCTCTTCTTAAAAATCCTTATTGCTGCCTCTCTTCCCTCTAATTTCCCTATTAACACAAGTTTTGTCGTGCCTTCGCTCTCTTGCCTTCCATCTTTTCCACTTTTATATCACCTTCGCCTTCATGTTTGACCATGACGTTTGCCATTCATCTTTATCATTGTGGCGAGACTTTTTCAATTAACAAGCTGCGCTTTGATCCCCTTCGTCTTCGCTGTTGCCTTCTACTAGACGCGCGCCCACTCCTTTTCAAAATTAAAGGCAACGGGGCCCTTAATCGGGACAAAAAGTAAAATCAATCTTATAAAAAATAAATAATAATTTCAGGTTTCTAAAATATTTTGATATGTTATTGCATATAAATGACTTGGGGAAAAATATATCATACTTCAAAATTTACCGGAAAATAATAATATCTACATGTATAATATAAACTTGAAAGTAATTATATATAGATTTAATATAATTAAAAAAATACCAATAGAAGTTAAGTTTAGCAAAATTGGCTAATCCTTACACTGTGGCAAACTAATAAAGTTTTAATTCTTATTGAAAGATATACCCATATTTATGGTGTGTTTGGCTCAACATAAAGGATAGAAGGGGACGAATTTTAATGGAGGGGAATGAGGAAAAAGGAGGGGAGAGATTTTATTATTATCTGGTTTGAATTTATTCGAGTGGAAGGAAGGAGAGTGATTTTGATGTTATCTTATTTAGTTTAGGAGGGGAGGGGAGAAAAATATTTTTATTTAGACAATTTTACCATCATTAAAATTAATTAGATAAAATCATACATAATTAAAACATTTTATGAATATAACACTACTAAAAAAAAGTCATAATGGTGGTTAAAAGTGATCTTTCACATCGGTGTTTTGACCGTCGTGAATTTTACTGCCATTGTATGTCTAGCTTTTTACAGCGGTTGGAAAATTGTTGTTAAATGTTAACAATATAACGGCGATTTCTAGTACAACCACAGTTATACAACATCATTTTTATTTTAACCGCCATTACAGTATATACTTATAATGGCAATTTTAAGAAAAATCGCCTTGTATTTGCCATAATGAAGATAGAGTGTAGGCAACAAAGTAAGTAAGTAATAGAAAAACCCAAATTAAATATTAATATATAGTAATAAATTAATTCAAATTCTTATTAAACGAGCATACATAAATAGATATTGTATAATGATATATACACACGAAATAGATGCTTGATTAAGACAAGTTCTCCAACATGATTTTTGCCAAAGCTTCTGTCATTGAAAGGATTTGATCATCTTCAAAGCTCTTTTTGTTCTACTCGAACAACTGCAAGTTAGAATAAATTGAAAAATTCTAAATATTGATCACTTCATACCTCGTGTAAGCTATATGTGATCCCTATCTCAATGATCTCGTGCGTATAGCGGATTATATAATATTTGCACTCAACACTGCTTGGTTGATGGTGGTACTAACAAAAATGTAAAAAACAACATATTAGTGACTGGAATTAAAAAACTAAAACTTAATTATTTGAAAAGTACTTACTCGAGGATAAATCCATGAAGGATTAGGACTATCGGGATTGCCACTGACTAAGTAGAAGCCTTGCACAGCCCTATCTCCAATTGAAAAATAAAAGATATATAACTTACTAAATTTTCATGTTAACAAATTTATGAAGAAAAACTCACGTATTGATAATGGATGAAATCATGGTATCTGGCTGTCCAAACAATGAATAAAACCAGTACACCATATTAAAACTTCAGGGGCTATGACAAGCAGAGTCCAATGCGTACTACAAAATATGAACAATATTATATATAAATGTATAGTCATATGTATGAGTGTACTAAGTATAAGAGTATACTTACCATTTAATGTAAGGTGCAAAATATATCTTCCTCCTGATGCGGGTGATAATGACAACCATGTACATAATCCTCGAGCTCCTATCGGTGCCTATCTCTTGGACACATTGAGGACACATGAAGCTATATGTGTGTCCTTTTGTTTCTTATAGGCGTCTCCAATAGAAGTGGTTATTGCATATAGAGAAAGTAGTCAGTACTACTTGAATATTTAAACATAAAGTATTAAAATAAAGTTACAACTCACTATATGGCACACTAGATGACAGTTGAATCTAGCTCCTAAAAATTGAGGAATTGCACTGTTATTCCTATACAAGGTGAACTTGTAAATCTCTTGTGTAGTCAAAACCCCAGACAAAATTGTGAAACTAAGCATTTTCTCAAATCCTGCTGCTATAGAGTGGAACATTGGTATAGCAAAATATCTCAAGGATATGTTTTTAGGAAGAGGTCTGAGCTCATATACTTTTACTCTCTAAACCTTAAATTTCTGTGGTGCCTTTTCTATTTCTAAGTTCTTTGGGGTTTTCTTCTTCGGTACATTCTCTGGCACCGGCTCCAGTGTGACCCGCTTTATCAATTTGACTAGTTATATTAGCCACATAATATACCGCCTTAGAGGTTGCTCCAATACTTTGACCTCATCAGTGGGGTAGGGAACCAGTGCAGTGCCTATGTGGTTCTTTATCCGTTTTACCATGGCCTTGATATTGCCTTCAGGAATTGGTTTTTGGTGAAGTGTTTTGGCATGCTGGTACATGGTACCATGAGCGACAAAGGATGTAGTCCTTTGGTATGTCATAATGTAGAGACCATATTTTTTCCCATCATTCTCGGTGTGCTCAGGGGTAGGTGAGGACTAAATGGTGGGGAGACAAATTTCTCCTTATTGGCACCGCTAATAAATTTATATTTTTATATATTTATTCATATAATTTTAGTGGGCATATATCATTATTTTGGTCCTTAATTATATTATTTGTGTATCATTTGAATTAGTGTATCTTACATTGAATTAGTACAAAACAGGAGCATAATTGTCATATTTTTATAATTTCTCCTAAACAATTATTTTTAGAACAAAAGGTATTACATTATTATGAATTGTATTTTAGGAATTTAGGAGAAATTAAAATTTGCAAATGACAACAAAGGACCATAAATTTAGAAATTGCATTGAAGGACCCATAGGTCAAACCTTGCAGTTTAGCCCATTCAGTAAACGCACAGGGAATGGAGGGCGACTGTGACCTTCCATCATTAACACGATCTCCACATATAAGAGGCTGCCCACCCACACATACCATCTATTCCCTCTATCACGCCATCACCATCCATCTTATTCCTTGCGTCTCCTTTCTGTCTTCCACTGTCGACAGGACAACAGAACCCATTCATGAGTAACCATCACCATTCACGACCTCTATTCAAGGCTAACAACATCATCATCACCTTCACCCATTCTATTCATGTCACCCATTCACCACCTTCTATACAGCACGAGATGACACAGCACATAAGAAAATTGCAACCAGCATGTGATAGAGAAGTAGCAATCACGATGATACAACGAGAAAGATTTAAGCAGTGATGGTGGCAACGTCCATAACAGCTATGCGTGGCTAAGTGTCCTAATCTTCCTAATTAATGGCAAAGGCATGAGCTTATGATCTCAAAGGGGAGTTTAAGTTATTTTAATTTTTTACCCCATTAATTATATTATGATTCCTACGTCTTAGGATAATTTTATAATTATTGAAAAGTTTTCTAATGATTTATTATATTTATTGAGGATTATTATGACTGAATTTTTGCTTAGCATTTGGCATTGTTTTTTAATTAACTTTAATTTTATTTACCTCAATTTGAGTCAAACTTTGTATTGAGATTATTGTGAATATTTAGTGATTTTCTACGGTGGCTTGGATTATTTGATCATTTTGTCATTTGTTAGCTTTTATTCTTTCTAATTTGAATCTTTGAGTTATTTTTAAACATTGGTCTCTAATATCTTTAGTCCTATTTTATTATTCTGGTGGCAGTTAATAGATTGAGATGTTGAAAAATATTTTATGACAATTCGAGGTAGCTCGGTTGTTGAATTAAAAGTTTAATTATAATTTTTAATTCATTATTTTTAATCCCTATATCTGTTGAAGCTATGATTGCATGCACTATTGAATTGGAGGGTTGCTTTTCTTATTGTTAATCACTTTCGTATCCATTTTCCATTCATTATCCATTTTATAAAAAAAATACCAAAAATATTTTATTTAAATTTATTTTTAATTCATTTTATTTAGTTGTTAGTCAACCAGTCTAAACCCCATTTTATAGCTTAGGTTGCATTTAGTTACTTAAAAATTTAATTTCATATTTTGATTTCTCAAAGATAACGATCCGAGGTTACACTATACACAATTCTTGGTTTAATTTTTGAAGTAACCCCAATGCGACATGGGACGTTAGGTTGTTTAAAGTGGCGTCGTTGCCGGGGAGCCAGGAAATTGGTTCTCTAATAATTAAGTGTCTAGTAACATTGACTGAGATTTATATGTTTATTGAGCCTGTCATAGTTAGTTTGCATAATTTTTGGATTTGTATTTTGATTTGCATTTTTTTAAACAAATTAGGTTTATTTTATTTTTTTCTTTGTTTATTTGGTTCATTTTATTTTTATTTTATTTTATTTAGTTTTCTTTTATTTTAGTCTTCTTTAACTAACAACTAGCTCTACTGAATACTTGTCTATTTCTGAATAGGAAAACAACCCATGAATAATTTTAATGGTAATAATGGATATAATGAGTTTAATGGGAATAATAGATATGATGCGACCAATTTATGGCATAATGATGAGGATAATAGAAGCATGAGGGAGATTGATAATTCTAATATTAACTATGATCCTTATGACTTTTATACTGATGATGTGAATTTTGAAATTAAAGGAGCATTAAATTCTCCCTTACCCAGATTCTATGGCTTTGTAGGTGATGATCCCTATTCTAACACCTATAATCCAGGTTGGAGATATCACCATAACTTTAGATAGGCTAGGGATCAAGGCAATACTCAAGAAAATTTCTCCAATCAAGAGGTGTCTAATTAAGTGGCATCATTTTCTTCTTCTGGAGGTAATGAACTTGCTATGATCGTGAAAGGCATTACCGAACTTAATTCAAAATTTGACCATTAGAATTCATAAAATGAGGCTAAGTTACATGTTATAGAGAATAAGATGGACTCATGTCTACAAAATGTGTTATCTAAATTGGAGCAAATGGAGACTAAGCATGAGAACTTGAATGCTTTTGTTACTCAAATCTCCAACAACTTGAGTGAACAATAAGCAAAGAGTAGTAGCTCTATACCCTCTAACATAGTAATAAATCCTAAATATTTGAATGCAATCACACTAAGTGGTAAGGAAAGTGGAGCTAAGAAAGTGTAATTTGAAAAGAATGAAGAAGATGAAGAACCGGTTGATGAGGAAATAGAAGTTGAATCTCCCTCAACCAACACTACTCAAGAAACTTCCCAAGCGGATAAAGAAGCCTCTATTCAATGTGAAAGCCTACAAGAAAAGAAGCTGTTAGAGCAATCTCAAAAACAACCAATAGTACAAAATGATGAAGATGCTACAACTATCATGAAGATACAAGTAGAGAAAGGATCCCCTTTTGACTCCACAGGTGATAAGGAGACTCATGTGCATGAACCTGATAGGTATGACATGGTTGTGAAGCATGGTGATGTTATTACTTGTCTATCAATTCCTCATGTTGAAGTCAAGACTCTTAATGAATGGAGTCTTATTGTTTTATTGGATATGAGAAATACTTATGTTCTAATATATCTTATATAGCTCTCATATATGATATCTCGATTATTAACCTTGCACACTTGAAAACTTTTTATGACTTTAAGTATTTTAATTCTTGTCCCACACAGGGAGTTGGTTGTTATGTTTTGTCAAATATCTTTAAATATCTTACAAGTACCTCACTTAACAAAATTGTATGGTGATTACTATATCCGCTATATTAAGGCTCCTCCAATTGATCAAGAACCACCACCATCAAGGAAGAATAATATAGGAGAAGTAGCTGCAATGAAGAAATACATGTTTCTTATAACATCCTCATTTTCTTACGTCTTAGAGACCATTCGGTAGCATTTAGAACCACTTCTAAGGCCGTTGAAGTCAAATTACTTAATCTGGAATTTTACTCATAGCGAGTACTGTTCACTGTGCAAATTCCAGTGAAGTGACCTGACTTCAAAAAATTATAACTAATTCTAAAAAAATTGAAATGGAGTGGTTCAAATTGCTACACGAAGCTAACATAATTATATTTCAGGGAAAAATGACTTGTTGACCACTACTTGACCAGGTCAACGTTGGTCAACGTTCCGAGATCACTGTTCATCCAGCGTCCTGTCCCTGATTCCAGCATTCTGGTCCCAACTTTGATAAATCATATCTTTATATGCAGACATCCAAATGAGAAGTTATATATATAAAATCAAAGCTTGTCATGTCTACTATTTACTGGAAAAATATCATACATTTATTCAATCATTTACTAGTTATAATTACAGCTCAAATATCACTGCCTCTATCACGAGTTATTGTTCACAGTGACAATTTCCAGCAATTATACATACATGAATCAAATATCAATCCAGCTAAGTAATTAACATCTCTTCATGCATCTTTTTCTCCTCCATCTTGAGAAGACCTGCTGTAATTGGATTGATATGGAAGGGGTGAGATTTCTGGGGAAATCTCAGTAGCAAACGGTACTAAACAATGCATGCATTAATGTGAATACTTGTGCTTGCTTGTGAAAGTGTTAACATTGCGTAATGTGCATGCTTCCATGTTACATATGAAATACAATTGGCCAAAGTAATCATAGGAACAGAGCTTCATACATAAGCACATATTCAACACAATTCAACAAAGCCATAGCACATCAAGCATAACATTCAATGCATACAAGTTTAGGATTAGTTCACTACTTGACATGTAGCTTTCCTTCTAACTCTTAGCCTTTGCTATAAGGTTCATTCTTTCCATAGGTTAGAGCCTATACATAGCATAATAATATCTTCATTATTATTCTATCAGCATAGCTCTACTTAACTCTTAATTAACTAGGGGTGATATCCTTAATCTGACATTCCCCTGTCTTTCTTTTTACCTTTAGCTACCTTTATTAATAGAGATATTTCTCTATTCTAACCACTAAGAGCAATCCTATACTTTATTAGAGCAGGGAATAGATAACTTTCTTACCTCATTCCTAAGCTTTGCCCAGTCCCTCGGCTCCTTAGACTGCTCCTGGCTCCACCAGAACTCCTTCCTTTCTTTCCTTTCTTTCTTTCCTTCTCTCTTTCTCTCTTTCTCTCTTCTTTCTCTTCCTTTTCTTGTTAGATCCGTGGTATACCTTGAAAAGGGAGGGGAGTGGCCTATTTATAGGTGAGAGGAGGTGGAATGAATGGTCTAGATTGATTCGCGATGAATGGCTCAGATTGCTTGCTTCCTCAAGAAGCTTTGCCTGCATCATCACGATGACATCACCCTCCCTGATGACTCACCACTCATGACATCATCTATGACACCTCAAGGGACACCTCACCAGCTGACTCAGCCTTTCCAGAGAGTTCTAGAGTCTTTTCCTTGAATGGACGGCCGAGATCGTGCCACGTGTCCTCTTGCCTTTTCTCATTTTTCTCTAATCATGCCACGTGTCCTTTGCTTTCCTTTTTTACTATAATCATGCCATGTAGCCCATTGTGGGCCCCATTTATGTCCTCTCATGATTCCAGATCACTTTACCCAGTTCTATCTTGGACCGGGTCACTTTACTTTATTGAAAAAGCACTAAAATATTATTTTAATGCCTCTTAGGCCCACATTACTCTTGGACTACATTTTTGGGCCTTTAAATATCATCTTGGGTTTCTAACCAAGCCCAAGCACTCTGGTGGCTCGGTTCCCAAGGAACATTCTTAGTAAATTACTAGAATACCCTTACTACCTCTTTAGTACTTATAGGGGCACTATTGTCTTTTCATACCTTACCAGAGTATCTTTTGACCCTGGTCAACTATCTAGATACCCTTTCTTAACTATCTAACCTTAGTCAAATGATCATAATGCCCTTCGTCTGACTCTGACTTAATGACACAACACAGTTGCATACCTTTAGTGGCATTTTCGTAATTCTTCATTTTTCTCGGTCTTTATTAGCCCTGGCCCACATATTTATCTGAAAATATTATTGGGCCTATAAGGTGCCATTCTGGACTCTCTGTATGATCCACTATCTTCATGGGCTCAATTCCCGAGAAATTCCCCTGAAACCTATTTATCGGGTCTTTTAATTTACTGTAAATTCTGTAGTAAATTCTACAAAACTCCTTTTTGAGCTCTGTCAGTTTCAAAAATTCTTATATTAATTATAGGAATTTACTGCCACTTTTCATCTGATTCTAAGGTCCAGAGAATACTGTATTAATTTTTCTTCTATTCAGAAATTAATATAAATCTTTCAGGATCTCATATCAAAACCCTATGTTGTATCAACTGATCAGCATAATTTTTTCTATTTATTGAGACCTTTGCTCAATAGGGTCTGGTAGCATCCCTTTTTCAGGCTATATACGGGACTTCTAAGCCTAAAAATTGGGATATGACATTTCTCATCCAAGATGAAAACTTCTCTTATAAAAGTTTGAAGAGATTTCATTATCGAGGTTGTCATTTTCCTTCCTTGCCTCCTCACCCTTTGATTTATTGAGCTTTATTTTTTATATAAGTGTGAGGGAGGGACTATCCTAGTAGTAAAAGGTAGAATAATTTAGATTTACTACTTTTTGTCTTTTAACAATTTATTAGAATATTTTACATTTCAAGGATCTTAATCTTATGTTAATTTTTTCTTTGAATATCCTTTAGCTTATGACTCTTTAACCATTTTCCCTTTTCCCTTTGATATATGCTTTAGTGATGCATTGAGGACAACATATAGTTTAAGTGTAGGGGAGAGATTGGGATTGCTTTTGCTAATTTCTTTTCTCATTGCTTAGATTGTCATTGATATGAAATAATATGAAAAATTAAAAAAAAATATTAACTTTTGAGCTAAATTGATTAGATTTGCTGCTATAATTCTCACCCTCTGACTTGACTTGTATAATCCTTGGGCCTTGTTTTTAAATCCTTATTGCTTTATGAGGTAAGAATGTATTTTGATTTGAGTAATTATTATTTCTAGTTGATTATCATAATAGAGTACCTTTAGTACAGTGTTATTAAATTTATTTTATAGCTTGATCTTAGGGAAGAAACATTTTAGACAAAGCCTTGTTAGAAGGATTTTTTAACCTTATTTTTCTTCCTTATATTGTGTGATTTTTGCATAGTTTTGGTTAACCTCTAGAACTTATTTAAATTCTTTTTCAAAGCTGCATTAATACTTAGATTTTTGAGCATGATACGGCCATTCATTTTTAAAACCTTTTAGCCAAATACAAGCTATCTCTATTGACCTTTGCTTACCCTTTCAAAATCATTCCACTGATTTTTAACAAGTACTTTGCATGAGTTATATTATGTTATTCATGATTAAATGAGCACTATTGATGTTGCTATCTTTATCTCTTTGAGTTAGGTTTGCCAATATAAAAAAAGAGAAAAGAAATAGAAAAGATAAGAAAGAGAAGAAAATGTTCAGAAAAAAGAAAGAAAGAAGTTTGAAAAGAAATAAAGAGAGAAAAAGAAAATAAAAGAAAAATTGGCAACAAGGAATAAAGTTTGAAATAATGCATTCATTGATGGTAGAATATTAAAGATAGGTTCTATTATCATATTAGAATTCATTTGATGGTCACACTTTAGCTAACTTTGAGTGTTTTTAGCACTCATGCATTGAACTTGTTCTACATTCCATTTCATCTATTCATTAGCTTTTCACCAACATTACAGCCCTACAAAGTCTCCTTGATCATGAATATATTGTATGTTAGTGGTGGAGATGGTATAATCTTTACAAGCCTTTGGTAGGTGCTAATATAGGTGGATTGAGTGAAAATTTTCCATATTGAGAGTTGAGTGAGACACTTATTACTATGAGAGATCTATTATGTTTCTTTTCCTTCTATCCTACTATGTCTCTTGTGTTAATTTCTTTGCACTGAAGCATTCCATAACTGTTGATTGATTAGGTATAAATGTTGATTGAGTTGATTACATATTCTTGTCTTATCAATTTTATGTTTGCTTGCATTAAGTTTAACTGTTGGATTTCCTTTTAATGATATTTTGTCTGGGAGTGCAAAAGGTTAAGTGTGAGAAAGTTGATAAAATCATATTTTTATATATTTATTTATATCATTTTAGTGGGAATTTGTCATTATTTTTATCCTTAATTATATTATTTGTGCGTCATTTGAATTAGTGTACCTTACATTGAATTAGTGCATAACAGGGACATAATTGTCATATTTTTATGATTTCTCCTAAACAATTATTTTTGGAACAAAAGGTGTTACATTATTATGAATTGTATTTCAGGAATTTAGGAGAAATTGAAATTTACAAATGATAGCAAAGGACCATAAATTTAGAAACTGCATTGAAAGACCCATGGCCCAAACCTTGTGATTTCACCCATTAAGTTATTTCCTCTCAACTTTTAAACACATGCATGTAGAACGCATAGGGAATGGAGGGAGGCCATGACCTTCCATCATCAACACCATTTCCACGCACATTATCCATTCCCTCTATCACGCCATCACCATCCATCTCCTTCCTTGCGTTTCCCTTCTGTCTTCCACTATCAGTAGCACAACAAAACCCAGTCGCGAGTAGCCATCACCATTCATGACCTCCATTCATGGCTGACACTATCATCATCACCTTCACCCACTTTATTCACGTCATCCATTCATCACCTTCCATCATGACACGAGACGACACAACACAGAAGAAAATTGCAACCAACACAGTGACAGAGGAGCAGCAATCACGACAGTACAGCGAGAAGGACATAAGTAGTGATGGTGCAGTGATGGTGGCAGCATCTGTGATAGCTATGCGTGGCTAAGCGTCCTAATCTTCCTAATCAATGGCAAATGCAAGAGCTTAGGATCTCAAAGGGGAGTTTAAGTTATTCTAATTTTCTACCCATTAATTATATTATAATTCCTATATCTTAGGATAATTTTAGAATTATTAGGAAGCTTTCTAATAATTTATTTATATTTATTGAGGATTATTGAGACTGAATTTTTGTTTAGGATTTGACATTGTTCTTTAATTAACTTTAATTTTATTTACTTTAATCTAGGTCAAACTTTGTATTGAGATTATTGTGAATATTTAGTGATTTTCTAAGGTGGCAGTTAATAGATTGAGACTTTAAAAAATATTTTGTGATAATTCGAGGTGACTCGGTTGTTGAATTAAAAATTTAATTATAATTTTTAATTCATTATTTTAACCCCTCCCATATATGTTAAAGCTATAATTGCCTGCGCTATTGAATTAGATGGTTGCTTTTCTCATTGTTAATCACTTTCGTATCCATTTTCTATTCATTATCCATTTTATAAAAAAATATCAAAAATATTTTATTTAAATTTATTTTTAATTTATTATATTTAGTTATTAGTCAATCAATCCAAACCCCATTTTATAGCTTAGGTTGCATTGCATTTAGTTACTTAAAAATTTAATTTTATATTTTAGCTCCTCAAAGATAACGACCCAAGGTTGCACTATACACAATTCTTGATATAATTTTTGAAGTAACCCCAATGCGACATCGAACGTTAAATTGTTTTATCTTCCCTTCCCACTAGTCACAGCAAGAGAACCCTAAAAACGTAAACAAAATTAGTTAAGACAAATTACATGTTAAACATCCCTTGACAAGAAGTCTCTAAAATTTGGCCGGGTGTGGGGAAACATATCATCATCATCGCCTGCTAGATCTTAGCATCTAAGAACTGTTTGACTTTGGCATCCACCTCATTGCGTATCTTGGCCAACTCTGCTTGGTGCTCTACTTTAAGTTCATCTCAAACCTTTTGTACTTAAACTTAAAGCATGTTTGCGGAGGGCATGCTTCTTCTTCGAGAGGCAAAGCCAAAAAAGTCTTTACGTATGACTCCTTTTGGGGCCATTCTTACTTGATCTGGGTGGTCAAGGGTCCCAATTACAATCTCTAGGATATCCATTCCTTTTTCAGGAATGAAACACTCTTGGGATGCCTATTGCTCCAGTGCATCCTACAACATATACAAGTTAACAAGTTAAATGAATTGAAGAGCAAGTAATAAAATATAAATTATTAGTTTTTAAATTAGTTATTTACAATCCTTTCAACAACTGTAGAAATCTCTGGATTGATATATTGTCCCTTCTTCACCCTCGAACCTTCCATTTTTGTTAGCCAGATAGACACTAGAGGTTGATGGATGAAGAAGGATGTAATGCAGTTGTTGTTTTTGTAGCCTCCAACTGCTTATGTATCATTTTCCTCTCAAGGACACTATACCCCTTGAGACATATAGTGCTGGTACACATTATTCTTGTCTATTTCTTGATTTCTCTTACAAATAGCCTATAAAAATGAAACAAGATTAGATTTGTTGATTAAAATGTACATTTATTAGTAATTAAGTTAAATAAAATATAAGTTAATGAAAACCTTATAAGTAGTCTTTTCCCATCGTTGACGAAATAATGTCTAAGCTTCATCACTAACATTGGGGTATGTATTCCTCGGATGCTCCCTTATCTTATTGTCTTAGAGGTAGTCATTCGCAAGGTTTGACTTAAAGTCCCTCTACTGTTCATTTTATTGCTTTAAGATGTGATGCTTTATGTTTGTAGCGGTGGGAATATAAAAAATTTTCTACGTGGAAGTACAAAGAATATATTAGGTAAATCTGCAATAAGGTACAAAAATTAAAAATAACTAAATTAAATAGGTGTAATATAGAATTAGAGATATACCAAAATGTCCTCCCACATCATATACTTGTCTTATTGGTCAACTGACCTCCATTTGGGGTTCGCAATGCTAATCTTAGCACGTACTATGTGGCTGACATAGCTGTTCAACGCTGACCTATTTTGACTAGTTGTCTTCATATTAGCATCAAACTCAACTTGCAACCTCATGGGATTTGAGTCCTCATCTGTCTTAGAGACCCATTTCATACAGGTCAAGTCTTTTCCTCCTTTCTTACCAGATTGACCTAAACTTGAACCTGTTGAACCTGACCCATCCATGCTCTCTTCACAAAATAATAAATAAAGTTAAGAACATGATACAACTAAAGCACACTTAAAGTGATATATATATGCTTTGGTCCTAAGCCTACGGAGTAATTTGACATAATATGCTCAATTTTTTAGCAACAAAATAGTTCAATGCATGAAAAACAATTCACCAACAATATAACAGTTCAAATAACAACACATGAATGTGCTCAGTTTTTTAGTAACAAAACAATTTCTTCGCTTTTTCAACAAAAAAAACCCAACAATTCATAACATACACAAACCTATATACGAATTAAACTCATTCTATTATTTAGCAACAAAACACCCAAAACTCCATAACCTACTTCAGTGAATCACTTGGCTACATACCCATAGTGTGACATTTACAGATCACAAAATAATAAAGTTAAATGGTGACTTATAGCTTTTATGAAAGACAACGGAGATAGTGAACGACATTGATAACGACGATGGAGTCACTGAAATCAGTTAGAAAATGATAAAAATGCCTTTTGTCTAAGTCTATGGTTGTAGGGCGGAGAACGGGACTACTCACAGTTGTGTGAAAAGTAAATCTGAAGCTCACCGCAGATTAGGTTTAGTATTTTTTTTTTAATTTTTACAATGGTTTTTATCAATAACTGCCATTAAATATACTTATACAGGGGTTTTATTGATAACCTAACGATGGGTTTTAATAAAATCGCCGTAAAAATCTTTGATCCTGGAGTATATATATATTTGAGGATAACATAGACAGTAAGCCAACAGTATTTAGTAATTTGTTGCATTATCAATTTATTGGATAGATTAAACTTCTTGATTGATATTTTTTTCTCAAAATATATACACTCCAATTTCAATTTCCTTTAATGTACTGATTAAACATTTATTTATAAAATTAAACAAGGTAAAATTAATGTAATAATTTGTTGAGCTTTCAGAAAATTGATCAGAACAATAATAATTAAATTTAAAAAATATTCTATTTTGACTATTCCTTACAAAATATTGTATCAGAATATTCTTTACATTTTACATAAATCTATCCTATCTACACGCCAAGTGCTAAAAAGTATAAAAAAAAAAGGAGATGAACGCATAAAGGTGTGAAGCCTTTCAATCATATGATGAAGCAAAGTAGTTTGGGTCATCTGAAGGGTTGTGGAAGCTCTGATGGTTACATTAGTAGCGGAGATCAGAATGGAGACGATTGACGCTTTCTTGTAGGTTCTCTACCTGTAGGAGAGATCTTCAACTGAGTTTTCTAATGTATCCATTTTATTTATCAATTCATACAGATGTTTGAGAAGGTCTGGAAATGGCAAAATAGGTATTGAGTCTAGGAGAGGATGCTTATGCTCAAAATATCATTCGTTCTTTTCTGCGAACTGGAAGGAGAAGAGCCTGAAGATGATGCCATTTTAAGAAAGCTGAAATGAGAGTAAGACAAACAAGATGCAAGAGGAAACAAATTGAGGAAATAGAAGTGGAACAAAAAGTACAATAGAAGGGTATTTAAGATTGAGGAAAAGACGGTTTATAAGAGATATCTGTTAGCCTTCCCTCAATATGGGTAGAGACGTTGGGAACTGAAGAGTCAAGAGACGTACACTTTATTTCTGTAGAGAGGGGCGCGATGGTGGGAAGGCAGTAGGATTGACTTACAATGGCAGTTGTTATAAAAATTACTATTATAAGTTCTCGGTGTCACTTTTAATGGTGGTTGTATAAAAAAACGTAGATTTATTTATGGATATGCCACTGCCTTTTTTTACAGCATTTTTACTTTTAACTATCGTGAAAAAGCATCGTGATAAGTATTTTTTTTAGTAGTATAATAGTCAGATTATACCAAAATATTACTCTTTCACTCCAAATCCCCACTTTTGGACGAGAGGAAAATTTCACAAGGGAAAATGACGGAAAATCCCTTCCCTCCATTTCCCTCCTACCAAGCACACCCTTATTGCCCAATAATAATTATATGCAATTGAATGATACATGTGCTTACAAAAGATGCTTAAACAAATCTGTTATTATCAATCATAAATTAAATAGGAAAATTCATATAAATTTTGCCCCACAAGGACTAATTTATCACGTCATCACCAAAGCGCGGGAGGGAGTGAGACCATGTTTAGTCAAAGTAAACTCTGAGTCATACAGCCGCTTGTGACTTGTGAGGCTAAGAGGAGTGCCCAGAGTGAAAATATCATATTTATAACAAATCATAAATATGTTTTTGAATATTCTTCTAACTATTGTCTAACGAATTAGACTAAATATATGTACTCTTTCTTATAAAAAATATAAGATTTTTAAGTAATTTACACATACTAAAAAAATATTTAAGAGCTTTTCTAAAGCATTAAAGTTATCATCAAGTTAAAATAATTTTTAATATTATTCTTATTAATTATATTAAATATAAAGGGACTAGTGTTTTGATAACTAAGGACAAACAGTAGGATGGCTACTATTTTTTTTTTTTCCTTGACTAGCATATTCAATTTTGCATGTCGCATATCCAATATCAGTGCCTATCAAAAGTCAAATGTTTATCAATCTAACGAGAAAAAAAATGCAACCATAATTGAGCCGATCAAGACAATAATTCAATAGTAAATAATTTAACCGTAGTTGAATTAGAATATAACTAATGATCGTTAAAATAATATAATTATATTAAAATATATAAAAATACTCATATATAATTTTAAAAATAGTAATATTTAAATAAAAATATAATAATATTTTCAAAAAATATGGAAAATTCACAAATAAACCATATATAATATAACAAAATAGATTATTAAAACACAATGTAACAAACTGTTTTAATTTTTTTTCTTTTAACTCAAAACAACTCTATTAACTATTTTAAAACTCTTGATCAAATTAATAAAGAGATTAATTCATCAGTTCACTTGTATAATTTATTAACTTGGATCAAGTTTTGATACCATACCGTGTATAAAGAAATCCAAATATAACCTAAACCATCACATCCGGCCTAAGAACAAGTTAGTCCGTACTGGGGATAAATAGCATAGCTATTCTCTCTCTGCACATATATATATATTTATATATCCTATAGCCAAAACGCTAATCTCATTCTTAGTCTTAATTTGAACATTATTTCAGCTATGCCTAGCCAACTTCGAGTGCTTAGTGCTCTTGATGTTGCCAAGACACAATGGTACCACTTCAAAGCCATCGTAATTGCTGGCATGGGCTTCTTCACTGACGCCTATGATCTCTTCTGTTTACCAAACCTGACCAAGTTACTCGGACGTATCTACTACACCCACGCCGGTGCGCCGCCCGGAACTCTCCCTCCAGGCGTGAATTCCGCCGTCAATGGCGTTGCCTTAATTGGCACCTTAATAGGTCAGCTTTTCTTTGGATGGCTGGGTGACAAAATGGGCAGAAAAAAGGCCTACGGAGTAACACTTGTGCTCATGGTTGTCTCCTCTCTGGCCTCCGGTCTCTCTTTCGGCAAATCCGCAAAGGGCGTCATCGCCACCCTCTGCTTCTTCCGCTTCTGGCTCGGATTTGGCATCGGAGGCGACTACCCTCTCTCCGCCACCATCATGTCAGAATATGCCAACAAAAAGACTCGCGGTGCTTTCATCGCAGCGGTTTTCGCCATGCAAGGCTTTGGGATTCTGTTTGGCGGCGTAGTTTCCCTAATCGTCGCGATTGCGTTCGATCATGCCTACGAAGCACCGCCTTATAAGGTCAACGCTGCCGCTTCTCTTGTTCCTCAAGCTGACTATGTATGGCGAATCATTCTAATGTTTGGTGCTCTACCAGCTGCTCTCACTTACTACTGGCGTATGAAAATGCCGGAGACGGCTCGTTATACGGCTCTCATTGCTAAGAATGCGAAGCAAGCCGCAGACGACATGGCTAAAGTACTGCAAGTTGATATTGAAGCTGAACCAGAGAAGGTAGAGAAGATGACTCAGAGGAAGAACAGATACGGCTTGTTCAGTTATGAGTTTGCTCGCAGGCATGGCCTCCACTTGCTTGGGACCACCACCACTTGGTTTTTATTAGATATTGCGTATTACAGCTCTAATATTTTTCAGAAAGATATTTACACTGCAGTTGGGTGGCTTCCTCCAGCTGAAGACATGAACGCAATCCATGAGGTATCTATATATATAAGTCAAAGTTAGCATATTGAATAAATCTGGATTGTGGAAGAGATACATACATACATATATATATATATATATAGATAAACAAGGCTCAGATTAATATCAAAAGATTTTTTTCAGTGAAGATAAGGTGTCAAACTTATTTATATATTTCTTCTCAAAACTAATTAAATTACTGAGCTTGAGTGATGTAAGTATCAGTTCTTTATATTTTTTTAGTAGTGGGAAAAGAATTCTCACATGCATATACAGTACACTTAGACTAAAGATGTGTATCTCTAATCTCTAATAAAGACTCATAATTATAGTTTAAGATTTTTAATTAAGATATGATATTCCATTTGATCCTAGTAGTAAATGTATGATCTCAATTCAATTTATCTCAAATTTATAATTTTTTTTCAAAATCTTTTTATTGATTGTACATAAATTTTCCATGGGGAATAGTTTCCCATACAAATAATTAGAAGAGGTAATTTAAAAAAATTAATATATATATATTTTTTAAAAATAATTAATTTAACTAATTTTTTTAATATATATAAATTAGTTATCCAGTTCATACATTTAAAATTGAGAAGAGTATCAAATTTAGTCTCTATGTTTTCTTAAAACTCACTAAATATCTCCCCGTCTTTTTAACTGGTTAAAGCCTTTTGTACTTCATGAAGAGTACTGAAGACTAATTATGATTTAATGCATATATAATAGGTTTACAGGGTTGCGAGAGCACAAACGCTTATAACATTATGTGGTACAGTGCCTGGTTATTGGTTTACAGTGGCATTTATAGACTATTTGGGTCGGTTCTTCATCCAACTCATGGGCTTCTTCTTCATGACCATCTTCATGTTTGCGCTTGCGATCCCATATGATCACTGGACGAAGAAGCATAATCAAACCGGGTTTCTTGTAATGTACTCGCTCACCTTCTTCTTCGCCAATTTCGGCCCAAATACAATCACTTTCATTGTCCCTGCAGAGATTTTCCCGGCAAGGTTGAGGTCCACTTGCCATGGGATATCTGCAGCTGCCGGAAAAGCTGGAGCCACCATCGGCGTGATCGGGTTTTTGTTCGCAGCACAGAGCAAGGACCCCAAAAAGACGGATGAAAGGTATCCAACAGGCATTGGGGTGAAGAATTCTCTTATTATGCTTGGTGTGATTAATTTTGCTGGGATGCTATTTACGTTCCTCCTACCAGAATCAAAGGGCAAATCATTGGAGCAGTTAAGTGGAGAGAACGAAGACGAAGGCCAAGAAGGCGATCAAACTATATAGTCAAAAAGTTGGTTTTAATCAGTTCCTGCATATAGCTTTAGGTCATTGTTTATTTAAGTTGGATAATAGATTTTGTATATAAAATGATTAGTTTAGCTAGCATACAATTTTAAGATTTACTATTGATTCTAGTTCTAGCTTGGATAGTGCAAAGTTGGATTTGGTTATATTACTGGTTAAATTTTGTTGGTGTACATAGCTCTAGTTTTGAACTGCAAGGTGATTTGTAATAATAACATTTTACCTCGGTTATGTGTAAAACTGACGTAGAAATCATTTTTACATTGATTGTTTTGTGTCATTTCTCCGTCTGTTGTTCTTTTTACGTAAATATGTGACATACTATTACGTACTTTTATACATTCCTCCATAAATTAATGACATGAAAATCCATTCCTAATCAACACAGAAAGTTTTGCCTATAGTAGTAAGCATGACTCTTCTAATAACAACAGGATATATATCTACACCTAATTTTGTATATTAAAATAATTAATTTTTATTTATTATTAATGGAGGTAACTTATAAACTTGATCAACTTCTATGATGCTTCCATAGAAAGTTCACAATATTTCACTATCGGAAATTCAGCATATTAATTAACGGGTCTTCGCCAAGAAAAGTCATGAAACATGACATGTTTGATTTGATAGAGGAAGCAATTAATATTACATAAAATTCTTGGGTGTATTTTCCATGACGTGTAGAATAGATATCTTAACGACTGGTGGATAAAATTCTCCACAAATTATCAATTAAAAAGAACAAATAATTGAGACAATTCAACGGTTAATGTTGACCAAGAAAAATAATAGAAATGTATCAATAATAATTTGTAAGTCGCTTGTAAACCATTGTTTGGTTAGAAATCGCTTTCAAAAATCACAAAAGAGTGAAACACATTTCCATAAGAGCTTTCCTGGAAATTATATGTTCTTCGTCTCCATTCGTTGATTTCTAAAAATAATATACCAGTTTAATAATGTACATATTTTTTTGGTTGAGGTGCATCCAATATTGAAGTATTTTTTTCAAATAAATCTAGTATTCTAAAGTATTTTGTGATACGTCTAGTACCCTAAAGTATTTTACATGTGCATCTTTCATCCTAAAGCATTTTTTGTGCCTTAGTGCTAGATGCATCAAAAAATATTTTAGTATGCTAAAAGCACTTAAAAAATACTCCAGTGCTAAATTTATAAAAAAAAATACTTTAGGGTGTTGATGTATATAAAAAAATACTTTATGATATTAAATATATCACAAAATATTTTAGTGTATTAGATATAAATGAGAAAATACTTTATAGTAATGGATGTAACTTAACCCTTCTTTTTTTATCATGATTTGTTATGAGTGGTAGATCAAGAGCCTCATAAATGAAGTGGGAGTTATAAGTTTTAGGTACTCCTACCCTAACAAATTAGTCTTTTGGAATAAATAATTTATTTGGATTTAATTTGTGCTCATAACATTGGTATTTTTATTGATAAATCAATATTTTTGGAAAGGGCTACCCATGGAGGGTTATGACCCGTAAGAGACTGACGTGCCATGAAGTGGAACCACTAGGGACATTTGCTCTTGAACGGCCCGTATTGTTATGAGTCATATATCATGAAGCTTCACAATTGAAGCGTGATTTTTATAAGTTTAAGAGATTTTTTCACAATATGCCAGTTTTTGAAATAGACTCTCCCTTTATACTTGTACGGATAACATGATCATATTTACCTATAGCAGGAATCTTAACTTTGGGTTGATCTATGGTTATGGGTCAAATAACGTTTAAGCGGTTAATGATTATAAATCATTAATATATTTCGAATAATAAAAACATATTGATTGCTATACTCTTAAGAGTCGTCACAATACGACAAGCTGATAGGCAAAAACATTTAAAATTACAATTATATTCAAGTATATATAAGTAATGAAGTAATGAGTAAAATATTGTTTTCAATTAATGATGACTTAGTGTCAATAACTCAATTAGCAAGCTAAAACGTTTATGTATTGAGTTTTACAAATTTCAGTGTTGGCAAGGTCAAAATTGGCCTCAAAGTTTATGTGATGCCTGATTCCTAATATTTTACATTTATTATTGCGATATTTTTCATAGTATTTTGAGAGTCATTGAAACAATTTAGATGTACTTTCCTTATTTGATTATAATAAATAAAATTAGTATCATCACTTGGAATTCTTTGGTAATTTTGTTTTTCTGTAAGCAAGATTGAGTACCTAAGGGAGGAGAAAGCCAAGTTAGAAGGATGAAAATCAAGTAAAGAATGATGTAGGTGTCAAAGCATTGATGATATAAAAACCCAATCAGATTAGCCAATTGGATTAGTTAGACCTAAAAAATGCGTAAAAACCGGACCAAGTTAGAACTAGTCTAAAGACCCCTCTTAAATATTTACTTTGTACAACATAAAATTATTTAAAATAAACTAATCCAAACACCCATTGAATAATCTTTTTCTCATCTTCCTATGTATATAAGGATACCCCTTCTTTTATTGTAAGCTATATAAATCTGTGAGTTTTATTTTAGGTTGAATGGACGTTCTTCATCTTTTCCAAAACCAAAAACTGAAGGGGGAAAATCTCATCATCTCAATTTTTTTGTGACCCTCACGATCTTAATTTGGTAATGCAACAGAGTATTTTTTATGGTTTTTAATAAAAGAACGAAAGGTTGGACAAAATAATAGGGAGAATTATTATAATACCCCAATTCTAAATAAATATTTAATTACCAAAAAGTCTCAAATAATATAATTTATTGTCAATATCTGCATTGAAACTTATCATTATTAACTCTTCAATTGTCATTGGGATTTTAGATAATTAAGTCTCTTGTGTAGAACCTCATTATAATTCTCCTAAAATAAAATAAAAGGTTAAAGAACATGTTTATCCTCAAATTGTTTTCGAATGAGTATATGGTATAATACATCTTTTTTGGTCATATGATATAATAGATTTTTAAGTGATGCAATCTCACTCTTAAAATTTGAAAATGTTGCAATAATGTTCTCTACCATTAAAAAAAATTAATTTAACTGTTAAATTATTTACTTTAACCAAGACTGTAAACGTGGTAATTTACATTGCCCTCAATAACTTGATAGGTACAGCTTCATCTCTTCCACTACAAGAGAAGAGCTCAATATTTTGTTTTTGAATTAGAGTTAGAGGGACATATTTTAACAGCTTATAATTATAAATGAGATCAAAACAGCAGCCTCCCAATTACAATGATAGAATTTTATGTTTCTTCCCATCACTACTAGAAAGAAAGCTTATAACGACAATTAAAAGTGGTATTTTATAGAAGTTTTAGGAGAGCCGTAAATTCTACTGCCGTTATAAATGTACTTTTTTATAACAGCTATTAAAGGTAACTTTTCACAACAGTTTTCAAAAAACTGCCATTAATTGCTTAAATTTTTTTCCTCGGCCTACACCCACCATTAGCTATCTCGATCATATTTATCAAAAGTATCATACTAGGTTTATAGAGAATAAGTCAAAGATATGCTAAAAAAACTAAAGATCCATAAACTTCTTCCATTAAAGTTTTTCATGCTCTTTCCAACAAGGTTCATCTACTAACACCTATTATTAGCCACCATAGTTAGCCTCATTAAAAAGTTGAAGATCTGGAGAAAAAGTTACAGATCTGGAGAAAATGTTGAAGAACTAGAAAGTTTTGATATTAAATCTCTTCAAGATCCTAATGTATTACAATTTATAAACAATAAATGAAGAAGTACCACAGTTAGCTTTTGTTATATGATGTATTACAGTTTATAAACAACATACAACTGAAAAAATAAGAAAAATGAGCAAATGAAGAAGTTAAATGGTGACTTACGACTTTCATGATGGAGAATGATGATGAAGACGACAGAGAACGACATTAACGACTGAGATGGGCACCGAAACTAAGGAAAAAATGTCAAAAAATGACATTCATCAAAGTCTGTGGTGATGGGGAAAAGAAACGAGACTACATATGGCTATGAAAAATGAAACTGAAATTGGGTCTAGGGTTTTTAAAATTTTGCGGGGACATTTTATGACTTTTTTAAAAAACTGCGGTTAAAAGTCTCTCATGATAACTTTTAACCACGATTTTATAAAAATCTCTTTTTAAAAGTTTTTAAAATTGAACTAATTTAAGAAAATACCACTGTCTTTTTCACTGCAATTTTTCTTATAACTACCGTGAAGTAACGCTGTGATAAGTGATTTTTCTAATAGTGCATTCTTCATCTTTATTTTTGGAAGCTTCTTTTCAACAATCCGATGATGAAACACCCCAAAACAATTCCTTATCTCCTAAAGAAAAGCACTCTTCCAAAGGTATCTCCACCCGCTACCACCTTCCCCCTTTGTCGTTTCCTATGTGCTTGAGAAATGTAGCAGCGTCCATCACTTTCTTCAATAGTAAGGGCAACATTGCAACGTTTTCAAAATATTTAGAAAGATATCGCGCTACTTAAAATGTTTAGGGTAAACTTGAAAAGAATAATATGAACAAGGTTGGCCCAAAAAATAATAATAGAATGAAACTACACTTTTTGGCATTCATGCGTAATTGTTAGAGTTGTCACACCAGGTTTATTGAATTAAATGGTTAAAACCCACCATGAGTCATATAAGCTTAATTTGATGAAAATCTTATTTAACTTTCTTTGGCTACATGAGTTGAACTTGCAAAATTTGAAACCATCTTACCTGGTAGATTAGTCGGATTTTTCCCTTTAAACTAAACATAATACAATTAAAAACCATAAAAATGCGCTTAAATCATGGTCTAATGTTTCATATTTTATTTAAAACACAACATAAGCTATCTTTATATAGAATGTTTCAAGCGTAACATTTCAGAATTTATAAAATGATAACCAGGCTAGAGAAGCTATGTAGGATTATAGTAGCAGAAAAAGAATGGCAAAACCCTAGAAAAGAATTTCTGAATTATTTTTAAGGAGTATAGGAGGTACTAAAGTAAAAAAGAAAACACTTTAAGAGTAATATTAGTATTGGATCAAAAATTTAATTGGGCTTAAAATATATCACTAGGTTAGAATCCTGTGATCCAAAATTATGTAAAGACATTAAATAATTACTGGGCAAATGCGCGCCCAACACCTTGAAAAAA
Source organism: Leucaena leucocephala (assembly GCA_037074615.1). NCBI lineage: Eukaryota > Viridiplantae > Streptophyta > Magnoliopsida > Fabales > Fabaceae > Leucaena > Leucaena leucocephala. The sequence goes on along the minus strand of CM073515.1, from coordinate 14,995,793 downwards.
TTTTAGAGGTTCACCTAACACTACTAGAAAAAAAACATTTATCACGGTGCTAACTCATGGCGATTAAGATAAAAAAACACTGTCAAAAACAGGCGGTGGCATATTTGTAAATAAATTATATTTTTAAACCCTTTTAACACTAGTTTTATTTGAAACCACTGTTAAAGTATAACTTAATGTCTGTTCCAACAAGAACAACCGTTAAAAAATCATTTAACAGCAATTTTCATGTAAAACATCCATTAAATTTTTACAAAATTTTAAAGACCCTCACATGGAGTACAGTTTCAGTTTCACTTTTTCACATCCTTGTGTGTTATGTTACTCTGCCAAAACACAATAGACTTGTACGAATGTCATTTTCTGGCATTTTCTCCTATTTTTGGTGCCAATCTCCATCAATAATGCCGTTCTCCACTGTCATTCTACTGCGTTAGTGTAGTAAGTCACTATTTAACTTTGTTATTTTTCTCATTTTTCTTGCTATTTCAGTTTTTGATTGTTTGTAAGCTATAATACATCTTATGGGCTGTCATCCTTGTATTAAAAACATGATTTTTATAGTTTTGGTTTGTTACATTGATTCCTATTTGTTTGTGGGTGCGTTTTTTAAATTTTCCTAATATGTGTATGTTTTTGTCAATTGTTCTTTGAATTTGTTTGTTATAAACTGCAATATATATTGTGGGCTATCTTACTTTACTAAAGATTTTATTTTTGTAGTTTTAGTTCGTTAACTGGCTTATAAAAAATATAGGTTCCTATTTATTTCCTATTTGATGTATTTGGTTACCATTTGAGATTGTTTACATTTAAGGGAATAATAGATTGTAGTTGGATGAAAGCAAAGAGAACTACTAAGAAATATGAAGATGGCTTAGAAAGGATTCTTGAATTTGTTCATAAGAATACTTTGATGGGATAAGTTTAAGATATATAAACTGGATTTGTCATGATGAGATTAGGATAACTCCTTTGTTCGAGGAAGTTGTGAACAATAACTTTGGGGATATAATTCTAGATATGTTTTGTGATATTGAAGCTGAATCCTTTTTCCACATATCTCTCCTATATGTTAAAGTTTGCTAAGTGATGCCGAGATGCCATTGTACTTGGAGAGTAAATATGAGTACACAAGGTTCAAATTTTTGTTGTGATCGATGAATTTAAAAATGAGAAATGGTTGGACCGATTCTAGTTTGACATAATTGCTCAAGTTATTGAGTGATACCCTTCCTATAGGCAATACACTACCAAAATGTATGTATGAGGCAAAGAAAGTATCGTGTCCGATGGGTTTGTCATATAAGAAGATACATGTGTGCCCTAATGATTGTATATTATACATAAATGAGTATGAATGACTAAATAAGTTCCCTAAATGTGGCACTTCAAGATATAAAGTAAAGAAAGATGGTTATGATTGTGATGAGATTACTAAAGACCCTCCTTTGAAAGTTTTGTGGTATCTTTCAATAATACCACAGTGTAAGCATTTGTTTATTAATGCCATAGATGCAAAGAACTTGAGATGGCATTCCATGGGAAATAAATGATAGACAACTTTATCACTCAGCTAATTCTCCTCAATAGAAGATAATAGATTAGAAATTTCCTGAATTTAGTTTTGAGTCCAAAAACCTTTAGCTTGGGGTATGTATGAACATAATCAATCTGTATGGCAATATCAATAGCACACATAGTGCTTGTCCAATTCTCAACTTGCCTCCCTTATTGTGCATGAAATGAAAGTACATCATGTTGTCTTTAATGATCTTGGAGCCTAAATAGTTGGGAAATGATATAGATGTGTACTTGACACCTTTGATTGATAATTTAAAGAAACTGTCGGAAGACGGTGTTGATGTCTTTAATGCATACAAACAAGAGACCTTTAAACTATGTTCCTTAATCTTCATCATGATAAATGAATTTCTGACATATGAAAATTTGTTAAGCTATAGTGTTAAGGGGCATAAAGCATGTCCTATATGTGAAGAATACACTAACTACATGCAACTCAAGCATGAAAGGAAGATATTATACCTTTGTATAGAAGTTTCTTAGCCAACACACCCTTATCGTAGGTTGAAGAAGGCATTTAATGGCTCACAGGAATATGAAATAGGTCATGTTCCTTTAAATGGAGAACAAGTGTATCAATATTTGATGGGGTTCATGTTACCTTGGGTAAAAGTAATAAGAAGAAAGTACTTGAAAGGAATATGGAAAAAGATATCAATCTTCTTTGATCTTCCATATTGGAGGATTCTTCAAGTGAGACATAGTCTAGATGTTATGGATGTAGAGAAAAATGTGTGAGAAAGCCTTGTTGGTACTTACCTGCATATTAAGGAAAGAATAAGGGTAAGGTAAATGCTAGATGAGACTTAGCTAAAATGGGAATAAGTTTACCTCTACATCCACAACATAGAGAAGGTGGTAAGAGAGTTTATTTGTACCCTGATGCACACACATGATCCAAATATGAAAGAATAATCATATGTGAGTGCTTGCATGGTATTAAGGTACCACAAGGATATTCATCAAATTTTAGGAAGCTTGTATCAAAGCAAGATTTGAAAATAACAGGTATAAAGTCCCACGATTGCCACATTTCAATACAACAATTAATACCAATGGCTATTAGAGACATTATGAAAGATTATGTGAGGAGTAATATTACTAGACTTTGTATGTTCTTCAATGTTATTTGAAGTAAAGTAATTGATCTTACTGAGTTGGATGAATTGGAGAACGAAGGTTATGTCCAGTTAGAGATACACTTCCCTCCAACATTTTGTAACATCATGGTCTATTTGATTGCTCACCTAGTACACGAGATTAGACTTTGTGGCCCTATTTGTTTGAGGTGATGTACATGTTTGAAAGATACATGAAAATCCTTAAAGGGTATTCTAAAAATCTTTATCGATCAGAGGCATCAATTGTTGAGAGGTATATAGTTGAAGAGGTAGTTTAGTTTTGTAACTCATATCTTGCTTCTGTAAAAGCAGTTAGACTTTCTCAATTTTAGCATGACCAAGGGAGAAAAAGAATGGGAACTTGTTATGCCAAAGTGAAGTGCATGTCTTGCCAATTAGTGATGTAAGCACCTCTTTACATTTTGAACAATAAAGATAAAGTTTAGCTATATTGGGATGCTCACAAGAATATGCTTAGGAACATGAATTCAAGAAAGAGCGATATGCAACTAGCTAATGAGTACAACAGGTTTTTGTAGAATGGTTTGAGCAAGAAGTGTTGAAGGATAACAATCCTTCTAAGACAATATGAGACAATACAAAGGCTAACTATAAGACCTCATTTTGAGGTTGTGCATTTAGAAGGATATGACATAAATGGATACTCTTTTTACACAAAAGCCCAAGATAATAAAAGTACCATGTAGAACAGTGTGGTGATGGTTGTGGCCGAAGTGATGTATTTTACTAGTTCAAAGATAAGAGGCTAACATTGGCATCCATGCCATATTATAAAGTGAATGAAGAGATTTGGGAGGTTAGTTACTCCAGGTTTAAAGTGTCAATCTTTAAATGTAAGTGGGTTAATAGGAATGTTGTCTAAGTAGATGAGAAATTTGGATTTGTTTCAGTCAATCTTCAGATAGTTTGATACGTAGATGAGCCATTCATCTTAGCAAGTCAAGCAATTCAAGTGTTTTATGTCATTGATCCAACAAATAAAGATATTTACATTGTGTTCCAAGGTAAAAGGTAAGCGATTTGTGACGATAGTGACTTAGGGTTCAACCTCAACGAAACTCCACCTTTCACAACTGATTTTGATTTGGAAGATGACGAATCTGTTATTAGGGATGATCATTGTGAAGGAATTTGGGTGGATATAAACTAATAGAAAATTAGTTTACTGTTTTGTAATAAATATCTGTTTGATTACTTAATTCAGACTAATCCTTTTTTCCTATGTCCAGTCCTTAGAGGCCTTTTGAGATTTTCAACTATACCCCAAGATTTGAATAGGCTCTTGGTGCCATAGAATAATAAGTGATCCTCTTAATCACTTCCCCTTACTTCTCGTAAGGTAACAATCATAACTTAAGAGATCCAATCTCATAATCTAATCTCTTAAGTCTATTTAATGAATAAAAATTTTCTCAATATCTATTACAGAGTATATATGATGATGAACACTGAAGCACAAGAATATCGGGTTACATAATGAATGAAGAATCAAATAGTGTAATAAATTCAGTCATTGTTATTCCGTCCTCTTCATTAATGCTGAGTCTTTCTTCAATAGCATTTATTTCGTTTGGTAGCCGTTAAACTCCATCTTATAATCATTGTAACCATTGGAGTAAAGGCATCATTAGTAGTTAGGTGAACATTCAATGCTTTACCGGATGTAATAAGTTTTTTTGACGTAGCCTTCATCATTTCAAACTTTAACATTTTCTTAACACACTATATCTCAAAAGGTTTGTTAGTAGTTTAAGCATTGATTAAGTGTATGAACAAACAATAATCATCTCATGTTATAAAGATCAAGATCTAATAAGGTTCATATGGCTTTCTAAAAAATATATTGTATTAATAGATTAACTAATCGTTTAATTATCATTAATTCGATTAATGTTTCAATTAATATAGAAAATAGAAAATAGAGTATCACATTGATAAGAGTGTTCAAACATATTCAATATAAATTGATAAGTTTCTCAAAAGATTTATAATGTAGAATGATGAGAAACATAAGCATATTTTAGATTTAAATCAAACATATATAGTTCAAAGAGAGATGCACTTAGTTTTAACATAATCAAAGAAGTATCATTGAAATATATTAAGTAATCAAATAATTGATCTATTAATGTAAGTTAATTGAATCCTTAGTTGATTATCTCAAGATGAATTAATATAGAAAGTTTTTAAAATATAATAATTGAATAGTCAATCAATTAATATTAGCCAATCGATTAATGGATTCATATTTGATTTTTACACACTGATTATGAAGTAATTAATCCAACAATTAATGTATTAATTTAGATTAATCAAATAATTAATCGATTAATAGAGTCAATTGATTAATCGATTTATCTTTTCAATTCAAGAGAGCAACTCTATGACATTAATCGAACCTTTAATTGATTAAATGATACTCATTAATCGATTAACTAATCGATTAACTTGATCTAATTTGATTGATTAAATTGATTAACTTGTTACTTTTGGCAAACAACTTGATTAATTAAGTGATCTTTTACCAAAACAATTTGAGTTACTTTTGACATCATCAAAACATCATTAAGTATGGATGCTAATATTCTCCCCCTTTTTGATGATGACAAAATCAAGTGAATCAACATAATTAGCATGAGATAAAATATAATATAATTAACATAACTTGAATATATTGAAATGACAAAAGTCACTTATCATATAATTAAAAGCAGTTATACAAGAAACAAAATAATCAAAATAACAGCAGTCAATCCAAGTGACTCAAGAGATGAATCATCCTTCTTCTCTTTATTTCCTCTCTCCCCCTTTTCGACATCATTCAAAAGGGTTGGGGCTAGAGTGGAAGGAATAATCATGGGAAGTAAGGGTAATGGAATACTAGGTGCAATTGAGATGGAAGGAAGGGGTACAATGAGTGAATAAGTAGTACACATGTTAAGGTTGGAGATGGTGAAGGACAGGAACCACAGGATGAGGCTCTAAAGATGGTGGAGATGGAACAATGTCATGTTGAGTAGGAGGCTGATCGTTAAGCTCTTCGTTTAAGATAAAATGGCCAAGGTTGTTCAAATAAGAAAGAAGAATATTCTTCAGATCAGATACCTCCTAATGAATAACCTCTTGTCTCTCTAAAATAATCTCTTACCTCTCTCTTACTTCTGCCTCAAATGCTTGAAAATGCCGGGCATAACTCTTTAGAAGTGTCTATATCCTATAGCTACACCTCTCATGATTGATGTCTGCTTCTTTCCTCAAGGCATTGAATTTGCTCTCTAGCTTTGCAAACTCAATCTAGAGATACCTATGAATAGATGTATCTACGAACAATGTGTAGTAGAGACTTGAGATCCAGCAGAGGAATGTCCTTTATCCTGAGGAAGGGAAGCACTAGCCATAAGCTATTTGCCTTGAATGTCTTTGGGAATCAATCCCTTCTTTGCATCATAAGAGAGCTTGATCTTCATCTTTTATAGTTAAGACATCTTAAAGGCTCCAATTTGTTCCTTTTTTTTCTTTTTTTAGATTATAAATGTTGAAATGCTTGAGGAAGAAGGAAACAAGCTTAGGATAAGGCATAAGGGTAGTCCTTGATTTGTTAAGACAAAATTCCCTCACTTATTATAGATGAAAGCTCCTAAGTTGAGCTTCTCTTTACTAATTATCCTAGCCAGTGTAATGTAGTCTGCTTATTAAGATAAGTGAAGCTGTTGGACTTGATGATCATACACCGAGAGTAGATGTAATGAATGATGTAATGGAAATCACATATCTGATGTCTAGCTTGGGGTCATATCCTACTTTTTCGCTATCTATATAAGACTGATAGAGGAAAGAGGTTTATAAAGAATTATGATAATAAATATAAAGGAAAATTGATTTTTAGACAAATGTATAAAGAAAATGGACTAAATTAAAAATTCTAAAAGTTCTATGGTACAAAAATGAAAGTAGAAAATAACTTTGGGCCATTAAGTGTAATTATGAAAAGTTGAGGGCCTAAAGTGTAATTTTCAAAAGTTACAAAATGGTAATTATTGAAAGTTGAGCCAGAAAAGACCCAAAAATGCCCAAAATCATATTAGTTCCAAATTTTTCTAGTAAATAGAGAAAATTATTTTTATCAGTTTGATGTAACACAAAATTTTGATTTGAGTTCCTGAAAAATTGATATGAATTTCTGAAGAAAGAAAACTAATACAGTATCCTCTGGAACTTAGAATCAGATGAAATTTGATAGTAAATTGTTATAATTAATATAAGAATTTATGAAAATGACAGAGCTTAAAAAGGAGTTATGTAGAATTTATTATAGAATTTACAGTAGATTAAAATATCCAATAAATACGTTTCATGGAACTTCTCAGGAGTTGAGCCCATAAAGGCAGTAGACCATGTAGAAGGTCCAAAATAGCACCTTATAGGCCCAATAATATTTTTATATAAGTATGAGGGCCAGGGTTAATAAAGACTGAGAAAAATGTAAAATTATGAAAATGCCATTAGTATGCCACTATGTTGTGTCATTGAGTCAGAGTTAGACGAAGGGCATTTTGGTCATTTGACTAAGGTTATACAGTCAAGGAGAGTTCCCAAAATAGTTGAGCAAGGTCAGGGAATACTCTAATGAGGTGTGAAAAGATGATAATGCCCTTGATATGTTAAAGTGAATAAAGAGGAACCAATGGGCATTTTGGTAATTTGTTAAGGGATCTGTAATTAAGTCTAGACCCAATACAAGAATTTCAATGATAGGAGGAATCTAGATAATGGATTTAAGGTCAGAAATCATATTGTGAAATCTCAGAAAAATTATATTTAGAAAACAACCTAATTTTTAGGAAATCAGACTGAGTCGGTACTAGATTGGACTATAATTTTTTTAGATGCATCCTCCCTCTATAATTTCGTCATATGGGCTATGAGGTGTCACTTGATTATGTCATAGATGATGTCATCTCATTGGCTTCTAGAGCAAGCTAATCCAAGATCAAATATGAGCCATTAGATCAAATAGTGCATAAAGTGATCTTGGTCATTCATTTTCTATAGAATTTTTCTATAAATACCCCTATTTTTTTTGCACAAAAATGTGTCCCTTGGAACCCTTGGGGAGGTGCTGCTCAAATGAAGAGTCAAGCCAAGACAAAGAAGATTCAAGGTACCAAAGTTCAATCTAGCTAGAGATTAAGGTAAATGATATATCCTAACTTATTTTTTCTTTGATTTGGGAGCTTGAACTTAGGGTTTTAATGGAAGAAAGTTGAGTTTTCTCTAAGGTGTATGTGCTGTCCAAAACCTTATATAAAAGGAGAAAGAAGAAATTAAAGTTAGAGTTATGTGATTGAAGCTTAAACTAGTTAGATGAATGGTTGTTGAATCAAGTTGATATTCTTTACTTGGCCAATGAAGATATATTTTGGTCTTCATTGTTCATGATAAAAGAAGATGGAATTTCAATACTCTAATGCTTCCATTGAATTTATATGATGATTTTGTGTAGGATTGGATAGGTTTTGAATCTTGGAAACATTAGAATTGAAAGTTGTAAATCTTGGAATTCTTCTCTATTATTGTTCACTCACATGAATAGTGATTGGAATTTCATGATTTTGATCATTCCAATGGTTTTAAAATGAAAAGTTGTGTGGGATAAAGTAGAGAAACAAGTATGGGAAGCATTAGAATCAAAATGAGAATGTTTGGAAGAATTATGCATGTTTTTCAAATATGTTTAGAACAGTGCATAGGAGCTAGAATTTCATAATTCTAAGCTCATAAATGGATTCAAAAGATGAAATTGTGTAGGGTAAAGTCAATACATCAATTGATTCAAAGGCCAAGTCTATTAGTTAATATTAAGGAAAGTTAATATAGTTAAATGAGCCCAATGTTCAAGAGAAAGTTAGATTGTAATGGATGAATGATTATGTGATGTTAGGATTTGATTGTGGACTTCAAAGAGGCAGCCAAACAACAAGAAGAAGTAAGAAGAAAGAGGCAAAGCAAAGTTAAAGTGAAAGAAAGTCAATTATATAAGGTAGTAAACTTATCATAAACTTGTATGTATTGAATATTATGCTTAGTTGTGCTATGGCTTTGGAATTGTGTTGTATGTGTATATGATTGAAGCTCTATTTCTATGATTACTTTGGTCAATTGTATTTTATATGTAACATGAAAGCATGAACATTATACAATGTTAACAATTTCACAAGCAAGCACAAGTATTTACATTAATGCATGCATTGTTTAATATCGTTTGCTACTGAGATTTTCCTATAAATCTCACCCCTCCATATAATCACAATCCCACAGGTTTATTAATGATTAAAGATAATGAAGAAGCATAAAGAGAAGTTAGGGATTGTATAATATAAATGTTATATGATGAATGTATAAATTGTTGCAAGTAATGATATTATATGACATGTTTGAGCCACAATGCTCATGATATAATTAAAAATAGAAAATGATGAGATAAATATATGAAATTTTATAGACATTTAGTTTTGTTTTGACTCCAAGAACATCTTATTTCAATATCTGTACAAAGAGAAAGAATTTTCTAAAGTTAGGGATTGATCTGTTTTCAGGATTTTTGACTAAATAAATAGTAATATTTGACGATTAAAATGTATTACCTGACTAAGAATTTGGTCAAGAAATTATTTTTCTCTTAAATTTCAAGATGTTATCTTCACATAACTTGTTGAACCACTTCATTTCAATTCTCTTAGAATTAATTTTGATTTTTCGAAGTTCGTCGCCTAATCTAGAATATCATATGAACAGTAACTCGAGAAGAGTAAAATTCTATATTTAGCTAATGGACTTCCAAGGTCTTATAAGTGGTTCTAAATGCTACTAAATGGTCCCTAAGACGTATAAAAGTAAGGATATTTCATCAAAAAGTTTCTATCATTAGATAAAATAGTTCCCATACCCTAACTCTAAATAGTAAGTACTTTGTTATGTTAGGGTATGGGTTAGGAGAGTTAGCATTGTTTATTTAAGCAAATATTATAGGAGTATATATAGGATTTCATAAATTTAAGTCAGAGCCATCAGTTAATAAGGGAGACCCCAACCAGTAATAATATATGAAGATGATGTACATCCAAATTTTGATCCTCCTTCAGATTTGGAAGAGTTTATATGGTAGTATAGGGGATCAATCAAGGAGGTCTACAATATAATATCCCATAGATATTTCTGTAGACTCAAACATGCAATCTGGAGATTATATAGAGGATTTAACTTGAAGTTATGTGTGTATTAGATGATGCTGAGTCTAGTGACTCTATATAATATGAGTTTGTTGGAGTGCCCTCTAACCTTGATGTAAGCTCTATTCCTCCAATGAGAGGACATATTACGACTGAGAAAGTTGAGTACTGGTACTGAATTACAGGTAGACCAGATATTATTCCTCCTCACTAGAGTTTGAGGATAAATTTGATATGAGTAACCTATAGCAGTCCCTTAATCTAGAGATATGTGACTTTATAGAGAAAGGTTAGTGTGATATTCATGGTCCTAGCCAACCCCAACCTTCTTTGCTAAAGATAGTTAATGTTGACTATATTAGTCTTAAGAAAGTGGTGGAGAGTGAATTACTTAGTTTAGGTCAAGGGATAGAAAGAAGTATAGATCAAGAGCAGTCAGTTTATCTGCAGTTCCTCAATATCGTAGCAGGGATGATAAACAAATATACAATAGAGGGTATTGACCTAAATCAGGTTTATACTCTAGAAGATTGGCATAAGATGGTAGTAAGTCAGATACTACTATATATCCCTACATGGCACATAGAGCTAAGTGAGTTTTTAGCGAATGATCCGTTAACTGATATACAGGTGTGGCATTTCTGTATGCAAAAGTATTTGCAGTTCATTATTCCCTAGAAAAGAATGTAAAAAGAGATTAGGGGTAATGTAAATTTATAAATAGTGTAAAGTAAAGCAATTATATAGATGTATGATAGTTATGATGTATCCTGAATATGTAGTGGACATGTATGTAATATATGTACAAATGTTATGGTGATATGAAATATGAGTTTTGATGTGATATAATGAAATGATAGTTAGTTAAACATCTGTAAGAATATGTTCCCTATTTAATGTGATTATGATAGATAGATAGATATACTGAGTTTCAATTGACTCAAGCTCAACAAAGTTAAGAACAAGAATTGGCCATTGCTAGAATGAAGACTAGACAAACAACATTATAAGAGATTATTCAAAGAAAGCTATATCCAGGTCATGACTGGAAGGTGTTTAAGTCACGACTGGAAGGTGTTTAAATCACGACTACTAGTCATAGAGAAGTGAAGTTGTTACAAGTTAAGACATGAGTCACGACAAATATTCACAGAGGTATTTTGGTCATGACGAGTAAAGACCATTGGTCGTGACAGGAAGTTTCAGAGCTATCAAGTCACAATGAGTCAAGTAATAAGATGCAACTAATATATATAAAGCAATTCAGGTTGTGACGTGAGAAGACCTCTATCGCGACTGAAGGGCACAGAGCTGTCAAGTCATGATGAGTAGATTGAGATGGTTGCGACTAAAGTTTAAAGAGAATATGAGTTATGACTAGCCAATACTCAGGTCACGACTAGGATGCACAAAGACCAGCCTCACTGAAGTTTATCAGTTAGAGGTTTAGCACAGCGTGTAGGCAAGCCAAACAGTATGAGGTACTAAGATATAGAAGATCAGTTTAAGAAAATTTTCAAAAGTAGATCTTCTGTATGATCACCAGGAGTTGATCTATGTTACAAAAGATTCATTCACGTAGTCTTTACTAAATAGAATAATAAGAAATTATAATGAGACTTGCCTAAGAATGAACCTAATACATGGCTTAAGGTTAGAGATGTGATGGTTAATAGATAAAAAGTTAAAGTTCCCAGAACAGAGGGATACCATCATGAAGAGACAAAAACCTAGTAGACTTAGGGTAGAGCACCCTAAAGAACAAAAGCAATAGTACTAGATGATGAATGAGATCCAAGTAACTTAAGTTAGTTAGGATCAAGAAAAGATCATAAAAGAACCATAGTCTGGTCCACAGCAGACTGATATACAGATAAAAAGAGTTAAGAGATAGTAGAGGATACAAAAGTTACTCCATAGAGATAGAGATTGATCCGCTTACCTAAGAAGTTTTTCTCGAATAGTTTACGAGAAGCATTCCTCTCAGTTAGATAGAGATGAGCGTGGGACTAAGGGTTAAATCAGGGAAAGAGAAACCCTTTAATGAATACTTAGTCGAGTTTATCCACATGAACAGTGAGAGTTGAATGACTAAGAAGTTAGTTCGCGGATTGAATTTTGTGTTACAAAGAAAGAGTTTTTCTCAGGTAGTTGAAGAAGTTCAACAGAGCAATGGATGTATGCAAGATAAGAAAAAGAAGTTTATGATGTCTAAAGAGAGAAAGGTAACCACAGTTGAAAAGATAAAATGACTCCCCTATTCCCTATGTAAAAAAGAGTAATTGAGGATTGAGTCTATACCCTAGTAAGAGAGTAACGTGGTAGCCTAAGTTAGATGAATAGTTATTTCAGGTTCTTGAATAAATTTTTAGATCCTGATCAGATAATGTGATAGATAATTTGGTAGTTATGGTGATAAAGGGACATAATACTTTAAAATATTACCTAATTAATTGTTTAATTATAGTGTGATTATAAGGGATGGTTGAGTAAATTACGTAATTATGGTATGGCTTATGTTGCTATAAGGTATGATGAACAGTTGAATCTCCTTGCAGTTGTCATATGATGGCACGCATGTTAGATAATGCTTAAATGATTATATATCCTTGATGAATGAATACTCCCCTTTTAAATTTCATACAGGGTAGAGTATATATGATAAGAAAGTTATATTGCTCCCATACCATACGACATGCAATTAGATAATTTAACTTCATAATGATAAAACAATAAATGAGATTAGAGATGAATGTTAGTAGCAAATCTATAGACATATGATTACAATACTCAGACATGTCCCTTCAATAGGGATGAGATACATGAATGATATACCATGAATATGAGATAAAATTAGATGCAGTTATGAAAGATGATGTAGCTCTAAGAATGAGCAGTGTCTATTTAATAAAAGTTAACGTTCTCATAATATATCTAGATTGCTCTTGTGATAGAGCCAAGAGAATGGAAAGTGCATCTCATGTAGAATAATGTCCGCCATATGAGATGTACAGATTATGACAAATGTGTGTATAGTAGAGCCTGTGTAGCTCTTTGTAACGCTAGATGTAGTAAAGTTATGAAAGATGATAATGATATGTGAAATTCTTGAGTGATAAAGGAAATGAGTAAAGTCTTAATGTCTTCTGTGATCAGTGTTGGGGAATTATCTATTGACTTAGCAACTAAGTGGAAGTGGCTAACCTTGTAACTTAGTCCATTGGTTGAGTCTTCTAGAGATGAAAATACAGTACAACAGAATCATAGTAGATTCCAGAGGATTGCAGTTAGATCCTAACATGGCTCAAAGAGAATAGAATTCTAAGGTCACAATTAGATCCTAAAGAGGCTTACAGTTGATCGCAGTAAATCCTGAGGGTCACAGTAGACCTAGCCTAGAGAAAGAAAATAATGAGCCATAAATACAATATTTCTTTAGAAAGATGAATACCAAAGAAAAGGTTAAGGCAGGGAAGCCTCATAAGTAGGTTAACTCATAATAGAGATAGTACACATGATGTTAATTTCAGATAACCTTATTACTATTAGGGACTGAACTCATAATCTTCTTACACGCAACAGGAACTAAGTAATCAAAGTTAAAGTTTTTAGTCTTGAGTAATAGATATTTATTAGTTTGTAGATAATATGCCTAAGGAAGAGAAAAAGAATATCTCAAAATATAAGAAGGGGTCAAATAAGAATAAAAAGATCCTTAAGATGAGATTACACAGAATAAGAATGAGAGATAAATAGATCCTCCATATGAGGATAAAGAGATTAGAAGGCTAGATAGACCCAAGAGAGACAATATAAAAAGGGTCTAAGATAGTAAAGTACCAGGGTTGGAGCTTGTTAGCATCAGTGCTTCAAAGTTTTATCGGCACTTTTCAGTTAAGCGTACTCAGGCAAGAGTAGTCCAATGATAGGTAACCCCCTGGGAAGTGATAAAAGAAGGGTGTAAATGCCACAGAAGTTTGGAATATATGCATAGAGTTATATAAAATGATAGAGAGAGCTATGAAAAATTAGAAAGGGTTATGAATGGTAAAAGACTAGAACCCTTATGTGAAGTCCAAATAAAATAGATTTGAAAGGAAATATTTAGAAGAGTTTTCTCAAAAGCTAGCAAAGTTATAAGTTAAAGAGAATATTAGACTTATGGTATGTTAAGATACGACATGATAAGGCAAGATAAGTCATGAAAGGGTGAGATACACCATGATATAGCCAGTTTGGCCCGATATGACGTAATACGGTCTGAAAAGTACATAATGAGATATGTTATGAGAAATATGTAATGTAATGCATAATGAGAAATATGTATTAAGAAGTACAACACGAAGTGACTTTATAGCTAGCTTTGTAAACAAATAGAGAGTCTCCCTTTTTGAAAGGGATAAGATGTTTGAATGTTATGTTACAAATGAAATAGCAAATGAGAGCTTTCACTCCTTGCATAACATGCAAGGCATTATTTTATGTATGTAAATATGCTAAAGTTCTAAATGTTAGAGCAGTGCAAGCTCCATTTGATAAAGCTGTGCAAGCTCCGAGTGTTAGAGCTGTGTATATTAAGGAAAGAAATACTTGAGCTCCAATGTTAGAGCTTTGCATTCATAAGCAGGTATGTAATCCTGCAACATGTTGGCTAGGCATTATGCATGTTAGAGTATGTGCTCCTATTTAGTAGTAAAGTAAAGAAAGAAATAATAATGACATAAGTCCTCTCTCTGTATTATGATGAATTATTAAAGATGATAAAAGCAATTGAAGGGTGATAAATTTTCTAAGGTAGAAGAAGTACGATGACACAAAAATGAGATATAAAACTTTGCGAATGTTAAGAAAATTTCGCTAGATACTCAGAGAAATAATAAGAGATATGTGTTAAAGGTATGATGAGTAATTGATGAAAACTCCAGAATACTACAGTATTCGAGAATTTTATATAAAAGAAATGGACACTACTCATAAGTCCAATATAGTAAGAAGTCCATATGCAAATAGGTGTATAGCAAGTAATCAAGTAACAGAATAAAGTAGAGTTCAACTTGATTGAGTTGATTCAGAAAAGAAGAGTAACGACAACAAAGATATAAAGATTTACGGATATGAGAAATACTCCTCCAAATGTCAAGATAGAAGATAAGAGATAGATACCCTAATCTTTAGTTATAAAGCAGGAAGGGATATAAAGAGGATGTATATCCAAAATAGTTGACTAAGGTGCTAAGTAAATTTCAAGGACAAAATTTATTTTGAAGGGGGTAGAAATGTCATATCCTATTTTTTCTCTATTTGTATAAGACTGATAGAGGAAAGAGGTTTGTAAAGGATTGTGATGATAAATAGAGAGAAAAAGTGATTATTAGACAAATGTATAAAGAAAAATGACTAAATTGAAAAGTTTAAAAGTTCTGTGGTGCAACAATGAAAGTAGAAATAAATTGAGTCATTAAGTGTAATTATGAAACGTTGAGAGCCTAAAGTGTAATTTTTAAAAGTTCAAGGGCAAATGGTAATTATTGAAAGTTGAGCCGAAAAAGGCCCAAAAATTCCTAGAATCATATTAGTCCCAAATTTTCTCAGTAAATAGAGAAAATTATTCTGATCACTTTGACGCAACATAGAATTTTAATTTGAGGTTACGAAAATGCCCTTAAGTATTCCACTGTATTGTCATTGAGTCAGAGTTAGACGAAGGGCATTTTGGTTATTTGACTAAGTTTATACATAGTTTATCAAGGTCAGGGAATACTCTGATGAGGTGTGAAAAAATGATAATGCCCTTGAGATGTTAAAGTGAATAAAGAGGAACCAAGGGGCATTTTGGTAATTTGTCAAGGGATCTGTAATTAAGTCTAGACATAGTAAAAGAATTTCAATGATAGGAAGAATCCGGATAATGGATTTAAGGTCAGAAATCATATTGTGGAATCTCAAAAAAATTAGATTCAGAAAATAGGTTGATTTTTGGGAAATCGGACTGAGTCGGTATGAGATTGGATTGCAATTTTTCCAGATGCTTCCTCCCTTTATAATTTATCCACATGGACTATGAGGTGTCACTTGATGATGTCATGGATGATGTCATCTCATTGGCTTCTAGGGTAAGCTAATATGAGATCAAATATGAGCTATTAGATCAAACAGTGCACAAAGTGATCTTGGCCATTCATTTTCCATAAAATTTTTTATAAATACCCCCATTTTTATGCACAAAACTGTGGCCCTTGGAACCCTTAGGGAGGTACTGCTCAAATGAAAAGTCAAGCCAAGACAAAGAAGATTAAAGGTACTAAAGTTCAAGCTAACTAGAGATTAAGGTAACTGATATATCTATCCTAGCTTGTTTTCCTTTGATATGGGGGCTTAGACTTAGGGTTTTCATGGAAGAAATTTGAGTTTTCTCTAAGGTGTATGTGCTATCCAAAACCTTAGATGAAAGGAGAAAGAAGAAATTAAAGTTAAAGTTATGTGATTGACGCTTAAACAAGCTAGTTAGATGAATGGTTGTTGAAGCAAGTTGATATTTTTTACTTGGCCATTGAAGATATATTTCAGTCTTCACTATTCATGATAAAAGAAGATGGAATTTAAATTATATAATGCTTCCATTGAATTTATATGATAATTTTGTGTAGGATTGGATAGGTTTTGAACCTTGAAATATTGGAATTGAAAGTTGTAATTCTTGAAATTCTTCTCTATTACTGTTCACTCATATGAATAGTGATTGGAATTTCATAATTTTGATACTTCCAATGATTTTAAATGAAAAGTTATGTGGGATAAAGTAGAGAAACAAGTATGAGAAATATTGGAATCAAAATAATAATTTTTAGAAGAATTATACATGTTTTTCAAATCTATTCAGAACAATACATAGGAGCTAGAATTTCATAATTCTAAGCTCATAAATGGATTCAAAAGATAAAATTTTGTAGGGTAAAGTCAAGATATCAGTTGATTCAAAGGCCAAGTCCATTAGTTAAGATTAAGGAAAGTTAATGTAGTTAAATGAGCTCAATGTTCAAGAGAAATTTAGATTGTAATGGACGATTGATTATGTGATGTTAGGTTTTGATTGTGGACTCCAAAAAGGCAGCCACACAACAAGAAGAATTAAGAAGAAAGAGGCAAAGCAAAGTTAAAGTGAAAGAAAGTCAATTATATGAAGGTAGTAAACTTATCCTAAACTTGTATGTATTGAATGTTATGTTTGATTGTGATATGGCTTTGTGGAATTGTGTTGTATGTGTATATGATTGAAGCTCTATTTCTATGATTATTTTGGCTAATTGTATTTCATATGTAACATGGAAGCATGCACATTACACAATGTTAACACTTTCACAAGCAAGCACAAGTATTTACATTAATGTATGCATTGTTTATTATCTTTTGCTACTGAGATTTCCCTAGAAATCTCACCCCTCCATATAATCCCAATCCCACTGGTTTATTAATGATAAAAGAGAATGAAGAAGTATGAAGAGAAGTTAGATATTGGATAATATAAATGTTATATGATGAATGTATAAATTGTTGCAAGTAATGATGTTATATGACGTGTTTGACCAATAATGCTCATAATGTAATGAAAAATAGCAAATAATGAGATAAATGTATGAAATTTTACACAGATTTAGTTAACATACCAAGCTTCATTTTGACTCTAAGAACATCTTATTTCAATGTATGTACAAAGAGAAAGAATTTTCCAAAGTTAGGGACCATAATCTATTTTCAGGATTTTTGACCAATAAACAGTAATAATTGATGATTAAATTGTATTAACTGACTAAGAATTTGGTCAAGAAATTATTTTTTCTTTAAATTGCAAGATGTTATCTTCACATAGCTTTTTGAACCACTTCATTTCAATTTTTCTAGAATTAATTATGATTTTTTGAAGTTCTTCGCCTAATCTGGAATAGTAACTCGAGAATAGTAAAATTTCAGATTTAGCTAATAGACTTCTAAGGTCTTGTAAGTAGTTCTAAATACTACTGAATAGTCTCTAAGACGTATGAAAGTAAGAATGTTTCACTTGCTCTCTCGACCTCTCAATATGGTAGTCAGATAGTTATCGACAATATTTTCATCATCATCCAATATGTCAAAAATCTTCATATTACAATAAAACCTTCTGACTACATCCAGACTATATGGTTCATTAAACCTAAACCAACTCTCAAAATGGCATAGTGGCTCTATCAAATCCTAATTGACCTTCTGATCAGTTTTAATTGTAGGAATATCCACATAAACTATAGGACAACATTTCATCTCCCTAAACTCCAAGTTAAAATTAGTCAGATCAACATCTAAATCCAAGTTACCTAGTAAAAAAAGTAAACTTTATGACTAAGAACTTTAAGGAGCTAGAGTTATAGAGACCTTCCTTGGAGTATTTTGCCTCTTTCTAAGTGGCTCAGTGGCAGTCTTCGCTGTGTTTTCCAATATTATAGTGAATTTAGGTTCAGAGTCTATGTTAGAATTATGTTGTTGTAACCTTGGCTTTATCTTTGAAGCATATTGAAGTGAAAGCTCATAAATATGTACTTTGCTTTTATCCTTGGTGGTTGCTTTCACTAGTGCCTTGCTCGAATGCTCCTTATTTTTGGTCTTTAAGATATCTAGGTCATCCTTGGCCACTTTTGCTTGATATTTCTTCTTCTTACCTTTAAAACTGATGTTTAAGGAGCATTAGATGTCAACTTGGATAGATAATGCTTAGAGCCATCGGGATTAGTTGTCTTAGTTCTCACCATTGCTTCCATAAAGAATATGGGATATGAGTGATTGAAAGGTGAAATAGAGGAATATGTGAGTATTTTTTTGTGGGTTTTGGTCTATAGAGAGTGCCCAATGTATCCCACAAACAAATTTGAGGATTTGTGAAGTTTGAAGATGAGAGAAAATAAATATTAGTCAATTAGGGCTCGAGTTGAATAGTGAAGAGTCATAACTGATTGCTAATAAAACTCAATATTAATCGATAACTAATAGATTAATACACATTAATCGATTAAGTAATCAATTAATTTTATAAGATATACACATATTTAGACAAATTAATTGATTAGTTGTTCTATTAATTACAATTAATCGATTAATTTCAAAGAAAAATAATTTTTAACATATATTCAACATTGATTAATCGATTGGATTTTCGATTAATTACAATTAATTAAATTTTTAATTGATTAATTCCCAAAGAAAAACAACATTTAAGACATATTTATCACATTAATTGATTAGATATTTGATTAATTAACATCAATCAAATTATTAATTGACTAATTTTAAAGAAAAAATATTTAACACATTAATATATTAGATGTTCGATTAATCTCAATTAATAGAACTATTAAACGATTAATTTCACAAAAGTAAGATATTTATAATATAGTTTACAAAAGAATAAAATTACATCCCTTAAATAATCAATTATGTGTTAGATTAATCTTTCCTCTGTTAGCTTATATTTTCTAATCCAATAACAGAGCATCCTGCAAAAATGTAACTATATACTCCGAAGATTAAGTTAGCAACTTGAATCATCAAAACATAAATATTGAATAATTATTGAGAAAACGAAAGTGGAAGAAAGTTTAAAGAAAAACAAATTTAGTTAGTTTATTAAAGAAACATAATCCTTACAATCCACTGGGATTTACCATTCCCAATTTTCTCTTGATTGAATTAATCATGAGCAAGAATTTTAGTGAAAATATCTACTAATTGAGGATGGGTTGGGATGAATTCAACTTTTATATCTTTCTTCTGCACATTAGCAACTTCACAAATATTGTGAGGATTTAAATAAATGGCAGGACTTATATATATATATATCTTTTCAACCTCAGCAACATAAATGGCAGGACTGGGTGCTTTTTTTTGCTTCGGATTATTTCATACGACTGGACACTTTTTTATACAGGGGCATTTTAATTAATTACGTGTCATTATGTTTTTAAAAAAAATGCTTATCTGTCAGAGGGCAAACATCCGTTTTTGAACTGTTAATTTTGGGTATAATTGCTCTATTTTAAATATATTGGTTGTAAAATTGCCCCCCTAAATTTTTCAGGGTGGGGTGTTTAGCGTACATTTACCCAAAACTATTAGAGGTTTGTATCATTTATTGGACAAACAAAGTTCTAGAACATAGAATTTCCAAAGTTATATTGGGTCTAGAAAGTATACAAGATTTAGTTTGTCCCAACCAAACCTAATATTATTTGAGAGCCGAAATAGGCCGAAGAAGGAGAAGAAATATTTTTTTTTGGTACAAAAGGAAAAGGGGGGAAATTTTGGAAGTGTTATGCCAACTTATTGGGATAAGAAATACCTAATTCTTGAAATAAAAGCCCAACCCCTTATGAAAGCCGAAGGTAGCCCATTTGGAAGGGAGAATGGAAGTAAGGAGGAGAGAAATTTTGAAGCAATTATAATCTAATTTACTTGGCCAAGAAAAAACAGATCAAAATATGTAGTGATGGATTAAAGTGGAGGAGGCAAATGGTGGAAATTAAAAGTTATCAACTATGATTAACTCTTTTATAATTAACCAGTCTCCCTCCCTCCTTATTAGTTTCAGCCTGACCAAGGGAACAAGGAGAGAAGGAAGCTATCATGGAGTGTAAGCCAGTTTGGGAGAGAGTTTAGTGGGAGGAAAAAAATAAGCTTTAGTCATTTCTAACCTAAAAGTCACCATTTTCCCGCTATAATATCTTCCAAAAAAATCTTTCTTCACACCTAAAGCTTCTTGGTTATAGTCTTGGCTTCTTGAAAGAAGAAATTTGGAGGAAGAATCATGGAGAAAAAGTTCAAGAAATCAATAACCAACTTTAGTAAGGAGTTCAGGTAAACCTTAGCTTAATTTCGAGTTAAGTTTTACAAATCTCATTAGGCAAAAGCTATAGCTATTAGTCAGGATGCAGCTCTATTGCCTTAAGCCTTTCCAAAGGGTTGTGTTAATTATTGGTGTCATAAGTTGGGGTGTTAAGCCTATTGAATCATAAGGGAGACGTTGGTCACACCTCCAACAATTCCCTCCAATGACACTTGAGGGATTCAAACTCATGACCCCTCTCTAATACTACTTGTAGGATCAAGCATAATCATTAAGTCATCAAAGGCTATATAGTTGTTAGTCAGCGCACAACTCTATTTTCTTACGTCTTCCCGAGGGGATGCACCAATTACAAGTGCCATAGGCTGGAATGTATAGCCCATTGAATCACAAGAGAGACATTGGCCAAACCTTGTCCAACTGTTTCTATGCACAAAATTTTATAGGATTGGTATTTATGTAGTTTGATGGGATCCGAATAGATGGATTGGTGTTTTTGAAACTCAATTTTAATTTGTTGAGGAGCTTGTCAGAGAAGTTGCTTCTACTCATGTTACCTCAAGTTGCTTTCAAAATGTCAAAGTTCTTAGATGTATTTCAACTTGGTTTTAGGTTCATAAAAAAAATAAAAGTTCCTTTTCTGGTTTTAGGTTCATAAAAAAAAAAAAGTTCCTTTTCTATTTTTATTAAATCGTCATCTTCAAAGAAAATATAAAAAGTAGAGAAAAAATATGATTTGTCATTATACATGTTTATGATTTTAATAGCATAAACATTCTTTGTTGTTGACAATTCCATCATTGTATTATATTTAGCAAAAGTGGTACTTCTCTGATCCTATTTATAACTTACTTCTAGCATATTTCACATAGACAAAGAAAAAATTTAAAAATAATTGATTATGTCATAAAATCTAACAACTTTTTAACTTTACCACATTTAATATATATTATATCTCAAAGAAATAAAGCCAACATAATAATAAATAAATGATAAAATGGTATATTCATATGAAAAATTTCTTTTTGCTTTATAAATAAGACTAAAATAAACATTATATCTCTGTTTTATAAATAGTATAAGAGGAGTGTGTTAACAATTTAGTTGAATATGTCATTGCCATGTGAAATTGATTATTGTGTTGTTATAATATCATTTGATATGCCAAATTCACAAAGATATACACATAAGGCAGTATGCAAAAGGTGGATATATAGGCTTGTATTATATCAATATCCCCATAGATATCCATCGAAAAAGTCTCATAGATATATGGTATAGTTTACGAAAGGTGAATTGTGAGTTTAATTAATGTACTCTTGAACATCACTTTCATAAGTAAATGTCCAATCTTTAATGGGCCTATGTAGTTGGAAAAGTAACCCATGGTTCTTATACAAGAGATTGCGTTGCCTGCGTGTAAATCATATCATTCATATAATTATCTCATCCCCTTGGAGAGGGTTCCAAAGAGCTCCCCCATAAAGCACTGTGGGCTTAAAGATTTTATCTATTGGATTCTACTAGTCATCATTGTGGTATTTTATTTAAGAGATTAGACTTACATGAATTATGGATGCCAAGTTTAGGTTCATGCACTTTGTAAACTCTTGATACTCTTGCTAAAATGTATATCGTATAACATTAAGATTACTTGATATTTTTTGCAATTGCCGGTTGAAATTAATGCAAGATGATGGTTTGGATTATGTGAATTAGTATATCATACATTGCAGTCTTCACTAGGTGGTCAAATTTGTAGTTATTGGTAATTGTTTTCTTTTTAGAATTAGCCGCTTAAGTCTTAGGTTCGAGCCTAAAGCTTAACTATTGATTAAATTACGCATTTAGTCCTTTAAGTATATCAAGTTTCAGTTTTGTCCATTTGATTTGATTGGTTCCTTCCCACGCCTTGGGGTTAAAATCACAATATTTATCACAAAGGATTGCACTAAAGTGGTACCACACTTAGGTCGTTCTCTCACTTGAGAAACTTTTTATTGAGTCCTAAGTAATATAAATGCCATACAAAATGCCCTAATTACAAGTGTGAAATAGTTTTGGGGTTTTGCATAGATAAAAGTTAAATTGCAATAAAGATAAATCTTAAACTACTTGGTTTTGGTATATTATAAAATATGATTGGTATATCAATGGATGATATGGAATCTCTTGAGAAATGGTTGCTTAACTATCACTGTTCTAAAATATGGAAGTTAATGCAATTTGGATGATTTAGTGCAATTGTTTCTTTTGAAAGAGAATTTTACTATAGAACTAACATACATGATTATGCAATGAGAGCTTAACATAACATATCAATTCCATAATATTTCCAACATACAACATCATCCATAGTCAATTTAGTGATAAACAACTAAATCCACCTATTTAATACTAGATAATTATAACGACAATTTGTGGATCCACAATCATCAAGCTAGATAGTCAAATAAGAAAATGCTCAAGAATAGTAACGGTACCCAAAATTAAACAACTAAAGTCTGAATGATAAAAATGTGTCCTAAGTGGCCATTAAATATAAAACAACATAAACTCATAAAAGTAACGAAAATGATAAAAGTAACGAAATGAGACTAATGTCTCAGTAATGTAAATCCCTACCCACTTTACCTACTAATACCTCTATGAAGTATCATGTGGGACTAACAATTGAAAACTAGTATCCAGACAATAGGAATATAATAAGTGTACAAAGCAATAGGTATCACATTAAATCCACAATAACATCATATTTAATAAGCAAAGTAAGCATAATCATAATCATCACATTAATACTAGTTATTAATTATTCCATTCATGCCTTATATCCTCCTTATTTATGCTAATATGAACACATGGGCTAATTGTTACCCACATCATCACTGACCCTCACAAGCTTCCCACAAATGCGAACCGGCCAAAGTTGGCAAAGCACATAAGGATCATTGATTCCTCCAAAAAAGGGAATGTTGCCCCTTGGGTATATTGCCCAATATCCTATCAAGTATACTATCCTGAGGGGATTCTATCCCAAATACTTATGGAGTGTCAAAAATGAGGGTGTAGTACCCTCTCAAAGGGCAAGACATAATGCGCTCTATGGGGCCAAACCACGTAGTCTCAATATCTGTCGCACCCTAACATTCTAAAGCATGACAGGCACAAAGTTCAAGAATACCTTACTTCATAAGCCCATTTAAATTGATAATTTTCTATCTACAATATGCAATAGGGGTGTATATGAGCAGAGTTAGAAAGCCGCCTACCAGGTGCCTAACCCCGAAGAAAAATGCAATCCAATAACCGACCTTACTCGTTAAAAGCCCTAAATATTTTGGACTGGCCATGTGAGGAAGGGCAAGGTGGGTTTCCCTGTCTAAGTGACGATGCCCTACTCAATTATGGTACAAAAATTTGTAATTATGAATTTTTAAAATAATATTATATTCATATGTCTTCAAAAGTTAAATAATATATATAATCTACTAAAAATAAGGCAACAAAAATATAGTAATTCATGTTTTAAAGTCAATTGCATATATTAAAAAACAGTCTTGAAGTCTAAATAATTTACAATTATAACTTTATATCAATATTACCAAAGTTGACAAGATGAAACATATAAAAAAATAAAAGAAACTATTATAATTTATAATATAATTATATAATTGTTAGCAAAGTTTTAAAAAAAATAAAGAAATTAATTTAGTTATAAATTTTAAAAGATGCAACTTACTTACTCGACTACTCATATTTGTAAAATGACTATTTAGTTAGCGGTAACCATCATATTCTCCCCTCCAAGGCAATACCTATTTTATTAGTATAATATCAATTGACATTATAACACTCATTCATGAACTTTTGTGTAAATATTCAACAAAGATCTCTTCAAACGTTGGACATTCTAAACATATTTACAACAATTAATTTCACCATAATACATTCTCTCATTCTCAACGTATGCATAAATAAGTAAATAAGGACATGAGCATCATGTCTACAAGTTCTGTAGAACAACTTTTATCTTCAACAAAAGAATAAATCGAGTTTATCATAAAATTTATAAAAATTAATACCACAATCCAATAAATGGGTGATCCACTGTACAATACAGACGAAAGAGTAGATTTATTTCTGCTATCTGAAAACACAAATAACTAGGTAAGTACATTAAGTCTCATCACACAATTCATTACTAAAATAATTGAATAGTACATCAATAATTCAAATCTACATAAAAAAATCTTGAAATTCACATTCATTTACTTGGTTGGTTGAAATTTAATTTATTGCACATCCTATATGATTATATTTTTTAATTCCCCTTTGGTTTTTTTTAATTATCTTATGATGAGCCTATTTGAAATTGTTATATAGGAGAATCATATCAAAAAGAAAGAGATCAGTCGAAGGAAGAAGTAAGAGGGATACTCTTGAAACTGAGAAATCATGTGGAACAACTTGAGCTCATCGATGATTTGCAAAGACTTGGAGTGGTTTTCCTTTAACCATGAGATAAGGAACATAATGAAAGAGATTCACAATAAAGGAAAATTGGGGATAAATCCCTTTTTGAGAAATTAATTAGAGAATATGACCTAGAAAAAGGTGAAGCTATGATCTCTGTTAGGGTAAATAAATAACCACATAAACTGATAATTTTGCCCTCCTGACCCCACATCTCTCTCTTCACCCTCATTTACAGCCTCCATTTCCCTTTCTTCCAGCGATTGCAATCTTCAGCGACGTCAAAGGATGTTAGTGACAGCAAACTCTAGATCTTTTTCGGTGACATCTTCTACTTAATCTTTCAAACTCCTTTGATAATAAATAAAACAAAAATCATCCACCACGAAGTCATTCAAGACAGACGCGATTCATCTTATTTAGATCTGAAAATTTGTTGGGTGACGATGCTTCAAGAAGGACACGACTAGAGGACGAAAATATATAACTCAAATTGCGAGGATGACGCCGGCGAGACCTATGCTCATATCTCTCATCTTCGTTAGAGGTTTCAAGGTCGGTGGCTATGTGGGTTCTGTGTGGAGGCTGCGAAGGATGAGACTTTAAGATTTGACTACCTCATCGCTCTCGACTCAACTGTAATATCAATTTCTACTCCCAGTTCGGATCTTCTTCTGGTGGTTATCTCAATGAAGCTGAGAACCCAATATTCTCATTTGGGTTCTTCGCTGAAGCCGATCAAACTCATCAAGCTTCTCTTTGCTGGTGACTCATCAAGCTCGAAGCTCATCCATGGTTTTGTCAGAAAGTTGCTTCTCCTCTATCTCAGGTTGATGTAAAATGCGACAGTGGAACCCTCCATCTCTGTTTACAAGAATTGCATCATATTCATAAAGTTTCTAAGCACTAGTCTTAAACAATAATCAAGCACATTATGCTATGTTTTGATGGTCATAACCATATTCACTGTGATAGCCATGTGATAATGATTTCTGTTTATTTTTCATCTGTAACAAGTATCAAACTCTAAAAAGAAAAAAAGGGAGAAAAGGTTATGTCTGAAACTTCTGGTTGTGCCTACGACCTGGCCATCCTTTGCCATTGTCGTAGCTCGCCGTCACTAGAAGAGGAGATGGGGACTGTGAATTAGAGTTAATAGAAAGATGTACGGCCAGAAGGATAAAGTTGTCATTTTATGGTTACTTATTTACCGTAAAGGACTTCATGGCTTCACCTTTTTCTAGGTTCAATTCCCCAATTAATTTCTCAAATGGGATTTTATCCCCAATTTTCCCATACAATAATGACACATTGAAGAAAAGTGACAATTTATATGCCATGGCACTTGATTCAGACTCTTGAAACAATATGGCTATTATGTGTCATCAGGTATCTATTTGATCATCAAATTGTAAAGTTCACAAAAATCACATCATTATTGAGAACATAATTGTCTTAATCAATGTTAATTACTCAATACATAATTATATGGTTATTTTCAGAGACATTTGATGCATTCTTAGACTACATTGGTAATTTTCATTCTTGACTTTCAGGTGATATCAAGGGCATGCTATCTTTGGATGAAATTTATTTTCATTCATTGGAAGGTTAAATGGCATTGGATAAAGCAAGAGAGTTTTGCTCAACTCGTCTCAAAGAATTTGTGCACAAAAGCAGTGAAGAAGATGAAATATCATCCTTGATTAGTCATGCGCTAGAGCTTCCACTACATTGGAAGATATCAAGATTATTAGAAACTCGATGGTTTATCGATGTTTATGTTAAAAGACTGAACATGAGACTTGCTTTGCTCAATCTTGATAAATTGGACTTCAACATCATACCTACCAAGAGGATATGAAACATGTGTCAAGGTGAAAATAATGATACATATAATTCAACTCTTCTACGAAACTTAACTATGTTTATTTTTTAGATCTCACAATTCTTACAATGTTTTATATCTTATTGGTTGATTCTTTCATAAAAATACAACACTTCATTTATTTTGCAATATAATTCAACCCAACAATTAAGATTACGAGTTTCAAACCTATTTCTCAATGGTTTCATTTTTATTTTGAAAATTGATGGAACAAGCTAGCTACCCTGTACCTTTGTTGTTACTGCCATGCTGGCAAAATGCAAGGGATCAGTTTGACTGCTGGCATCCCCCAACAAAAATATCAAAAGAAAATCAATGGAATAGCAAGAAGAATTTTACTAAACTCTAACCCATCAAAAGAAAACAAAGAGAATATAAGCATACTACTAATAATTCAATAGTTTTCACTTAATGTTTTTTATTTGAAGATGGTGCAAAATAACTGAATTTGGAGAGAAGCTGAGTTTTACAAGGGATAGAATGGTTGAGAACTTTATTTGGTCAGTTGATTTGGCTTTTAAACCACAACTTGGATATTTTAGAAAAGTGATGACAAAGGTTGGTGCCTTGACAATGACAATCGATGATATTTATGATGTTCACGGCACTTTAGAAGAACTAAAACTTTTTCCAGAAGTGGTTAACATGCTAGTAATAAGTTGTCTTTTGAAATATGTATGTATGTATGTATGTATGTATGTATGTATGTATGTATGCATTCATGCATACATGTATGTATGTATGTATGTATGTATGTATGTATGTATGTATGTATGTATGTATGTATGTATGTATGTATGTATAATTTATTGTTGTTGGGTTATATACCTACTCCACTTTTAGTGGATTAAGGCCCAATTCAATTACAAATATGGCACCAATGGAAATAAAGCAAAGTATGAGTTAAGCATATGCACTATATCCCTTTATATGGAAAGGCAGTTACATAATCGTAAGGATATGGGTTACTGAAATAATAACCCAGAGAAACATGCTTCTCTTCCTCTGGAAAAAGCTTCTCATCTCAGTCCTATGAATGGCATAACATTTTATACCTCTTTTATCACATAGATGGGTTATTAATGCCTTGGATAAACTTCCAGACTACATGAAAATATGTTTCCTTGCACTTTATAATTTTGTCAATGAAGTGGCTTTTGACTTCCTCAAAGAAAATTGGAGCAACATCATTCCAAACCTTAAGAAGGGGTATGCATTCATTTAATTAATTGGTTTATGTTTTCTTATTATTTATTGTCTAAAATATCTCATTTAATCATGTGCATTTGAACAGCCCTTAATAAAAACTCTCTTAATTGTGCAATCATATATAGATACTTTGAGTAGAAAATTATAATTTTATTGTCAAAATATATTAGGGTTTTATATTTATTTTTCAAATAGAATATTTATCTAGCTATTATATTTAAAATTAGATGGAGCATAATATAAATTAGCGAGTCATGATATTTTCTTATTTAATATATTAACTTTTGTGTCTAATTTTTCAGTGGACTGATATCTGTAAATCATATCTAGTTGAGGCAACATGGTACTATAATGATTATAAACCTAGCTTCCATGAGTACCTAGAAAATGAATGGATTTCAGTTGGGGCACCAGTCATACTTTCTCACGCTTATTTTCTACTTCCTTATTCAACAAATAAGGAGGACTCAATATAGTTAGAAGAATATTGTAATATGATTCGTTGTTCATAAACTATTTTGCGCCTTGCCAATGATTTGGGAACATCGTCTAAGGTATTATGATATAGTCCTCTAATATTTAATTAACCACTAAGTATTGCATGAAATATGGTAGTATTGATTTCCTACATATCTTTAATTTTGCAGAGAGAGAAGGTGACTGGTGACATACCCAAATCAGTTGAATGCTATATGAATGAAATCGGAGCTTTAGAAACCGAAGCTCACAAGCACATAAATTCCTTGATATGTGAAACTTGGTAGAAGATGAATAAAGAAGTTAGCAATTCTTCTTATTCAAGGAGTTTCATTCAAGCTGTTGTGAATCTTGTAAGGATGTCCATATGCATGTACCGACATGGAGATGGCTATACCGTTCAAGATGATGAAACTAAGAATTGCATAATATCATTGCTTTTCCAAACTATTGCATAAATTTAATTTGATTGAAAGAGTCTTTTTAATTTGCTTATGAGGTATGTTCAAGAGTTTGTCAAACATTTTTAAATGTGTTGTTTTGTGATCAATCTCTAAGTGTTTGATATGAATAATGCTTTTTTAAATAATTAATACCAAGTCTTGAAGTTGTTTAATATGGAAAGATCTTGTTATATCGTGACTTAGGAAAGTTTTCCAATTTATGTGACATAAAATGTGAATTAAGAAAATATATGATTTAGTTATTAGAGGAAAGTTTGTGTTCTCGTTAATTGATCTTGTATTTATGAATTAAGGAAAGATCTATTTAAAGTACGAATTAGAGCATAACTAGCAGCACAGCCGGGATCAGGGTATAATTGTAATTTTGAGTTAGAGAATGTTTAGTTTAATTATATAGATTATTATTTTCAGACACATTGAGGTATACAATTCAATGATGTAAATTTGTGTTGGCACTATATTTATTACAATCACGGATTGTGATTGTAGTATATCTTCCATAATTTGGCCAGAAATTCCTTCACTTTTAAAGGCCTTTTCAACCTCTTATATCCATGACATTTCTTTTTACTCCTTTTCCACCTTTTTTCCCCTAATATTATTTGTTCTTTGTGCTTTATATTTTTGTAAGACTTTAATTTCATTTTGTCTTTCTAGCCCCAAAAAGAAAAGGAATGTAAATTTAATGTAATGTAGTTATTAATATAAATACACCCATTTGTTTTGCAAGAAAAAATAAAGGGAGAAAGACAAAAAAAAAGCCCATTTGAATTCTAAAAGGATAAATTGGGCTTCTAAATATTGAAAGGGACAGATTGGGCAGGAGGCCCAATCTGTCATTTGCAAATTTGTGTGCAAAGACCAAATTACCCTTCACTTTCCCAATGTTTTGATAATACGATTTACAAGTTTGCTAATGATATTTACAACTCTGACAATGATATTTGTAACTCCGACAATGATATTTGCAACTCCTATAATAGTATTTATAACTTTGACAATAATATTTACAATTTTGACAATGGTGTTTGTAACTTTGACAATAGTATTTGTAGCTTTGATAATAGTGTTTGTAACTTTGCCAATAGTATTTATAACTCCCATAGTGGTATTTGCAATTTCAACAATGATATTTGCAACTCCCGCAATGGTATTTGTAACTCCCACAATAGAGAAGAAGCAACTTTGTCAATGGGATTAACAACTTTGCCAATGTTATTTGCAACTCCCACAATAGTATTTGTAGCTTTGCCAATAGTATTAGTAAATTTATCAATTGTATTTATAACTCCTAGTATTTGTCACTTCTACAATGGGATTTTTAACTTTACCAATAGTATTTGCAACTCTCGCAATGATATTTACAACTCTCACAACATAAAAGAAGTAATAGTATTTGTAATAACTTAAAACATTGACCGACTGATGTTCTGACTTAGTTAATCACTTTTCAATGTTCAATTTTTGTAAAGTTCCCTTAAAGAATGAGATTTATAACAGTATTTTAGTGTTTAATTTGGCTAATATTATTTGCAGCTCTCTCAATGGGATTTACAACTTTTCCTAGGGGATTTGCAACTTCACCAAATGGGTTTGTAACTTCACCTACAATATTTACAATCTTACATCCCTAACAATCATCATCAACACTTCACAAGATAGCCACAATACATAATTCATTACTTCAATGGAGGTTATCAGTTTTTCTACAGTTAAGTAAATAGCATACTTCAAGTTGTGAAATTAATTACTGAACTTGCAAATTCTACTACAGGAGTTTGCAAACTTTAAAAAGCAATATCAATTACTTGTTACGTACCTTTAAATTTCTTAACTCAAGTTCTTGAAATCATTAATAGACCATTAAATGACCCAACTTATTGCACTTAACTTTTCTCATGAGTATTAAATGTCTAAGTTGATGTTATTAATATCATTTGTCAAGTTGTATATCCCATGAGAAGAAGAATAATTGACCCAACTAATTGCACCTAACTTTTTGCAGAGTATAAAACTGTTTTCGCAGTTCATTGTACAGAAGCAAATGGTTGTTCTTTCCCAAATGAATTTTATTTCGTAAATCATTGTTGTCAAATCTTTTCCGCAAATGATTGTTCTTTCCCAAATGACTTATATATGTGTGCGGAAGTTATACTTCGCAATTTCTCCAGCTGCTTTGTTCAACTACTTGACTCTATCGTTTTCTCAATCTCTTTCTCCTAAAGTAACCACAGTAAATAAAAT
This sequence comes from Leucaena leucocephala, assembly GCA_037074615.1. Taxonomy (NCBI): domain Eukaryota; kingdom Viridiplantae; phylum Streptophyta; class Magnoliopsida; order Fabales; family Fabaceae; genus Leucaena; species Leucaena leucocephala. The sequence continues at coordinate 14,964,216 of CM073515.1, read as the reverse complement.
ATACCTGATTACCAGTGGAGTAAAACAAGAAGATTTGTGTCAACTCTTTTCTTACACTTCCTCCTGTTTACCTTCAACTCAGACAAAGGCGTCTCTCATAAGCTTCTTCTGTCATTCGCGCCCTCCCTTGCTGTTACTATAGTATCCTCTTCTAATGAGGGTTAATTTTATCTTTGCCCCAGAATTTCCAAAAGACAGATTGGGCCTCCTGCCTAATCTGTCTTTTCCATTTTTCAGATGCCCAATCTGTCTTTTTGATTTTCAGGTAGTTTTTTCCTGTCTTTTTCTCTAGAAGGAAACGAAAAAAAGGAAAGGAAAAAAAACTGAGGATGCGTTTCTCAAAGGCCTAATTTTTAGAACCTCTAATTTTGTTGTTTATTATTGATGATTTGTAAAATTTTCACAGCAGCTCATCATATAGATTCTAGGACAGTCTTGTGATTCGTGACAGTGACAACTCAGGTAGGATAGGAACTGGCCTGGGGGCTGATTAGTCATGGCAATAATTGCAATTGGACAGCTAAATGGTCCAAAATTTACATTATTTTGTTTTACATATTTTAATAAATACTTAAGTTTAAAATAACAAAATATTTTAACTGTAATTTTTATTAAAACCGAATTTATTAGCAAAATAATTATAGATTTATATCCTTAATTTTTGAAGTATCCAAATTAAATTAAAGTTATCTAAATCTCATCATAATGATAAGAACCGCAAACGAACCCAATGAGATTGGATGTGTGACATAATCTTGTAACCCATAATGATTAATTATATTTAAGACAGTATCAGATACTACATATAAATATCTTTTTTAATAAAAATTTAAATTTTAATTTATTATATTATAAGAGATTAATTATATCTGTTAGATCCTTTTTTATTGGTACCCAAAATGATTTTTGTTTTGGTAAAAAAATTTTAAAAAAAATTAGACTCATTCACAATTTAAATATAAGACGAAATATCTTTTTTTTGTCTTTCTAAATGATACATGATATTGAAGTTTTAAGCAGGTTCATTTATTAGAAATCACAGCCACAACCATCTCCATCAAACTTAAATTATATATGAGGATAATAGACAGTTCGTCCTACTCGATATTAGTATCACTTAGGAGGAAAGGAGACTTCATCCTATCTTTAGATCGTGAGTGAGTCCAACCCCCTTTTAAAAAATTTTATATAAAAAAAATGAACTAGTAAATTATGAACTCATTTGCATGAGTGGGCTGGGAACTTCTACATTTACATGTTTAATGAAGATACCTATTGTTTGAAGATATACAATTATTTAAAACGTATTTGATTCTTAAGGAGTATCATTTTATTATGGTTCTAGTCGCGGTACTTGAGAAGACATCCTAACTCCTAGGTACCTAAGTTTACACCTGAAGGTAATAGATATCTCATCCTACCCGATATTGATATCATCTAAAAGTAAGGAGACTTCATTCACCCTTGAATTGTAGGTCAACTTAACCTTTTTTTTAAATTTTTTGTACCAAAAAAAGATATTTACATGAAGATTGATACTTTTAAGCAACTAAAACTCGTCCGAATTTTCATATTCTATAGAAAATTTATACATTTATTTTTTATTGTTTAAATAACATTCAAGAAATTCAGGCAAGGAGTATTTTTTGTATACATACAAATAATATGTACTAACATTTTAGCACAATTAATATTTTAAGCTAGTAAATTAGCATTGAAGATGAAATGAAGCAACTTAGACATTCCAAATTTGAGTTGTTATTTTTATCATTATTAATTACTGTATAATCATGTCTTCATCAATATATATTTATCATTATATGCTACACTATTTCTCATTTAATAAATAATAATATAATTTATTTATCATACTTCTTGCAAAGTATATATGATCGATATGTTTTAAACAGACTTTAATTTCAGCATATTCTGTAATGTGATAGAAAGATATGTACTCTTCAGTGGCTGAAAGGTATTCAAATGTCCTTTATAATATTTTGTGAACACACAGCGAATGATTGTTAAGTATAAGAAAGAGAAGAAAAGAAAAAAGCTAAGCGTCCTCTGAAAAAAAAAAAAAAATGAGCCCGTGTTTCTGAAGGGCTAATTTTTGGAACATTTCCACCGTTAGTTACATTATATGCTGATGACACGTAATTTTCACATCACAAGGAGTGTTGTCGATCTTGTGTTTCTTGACGGCGACTACTCGGTGACATGCATGGACCCTAATGCAAAGTCTTTTTTTTTATATATGGGTTAAAACCCAAAAGTAAAAGAAGTTAAACTCCTGATAACTTTAATCCTATATATTTTAAAGCCACTAAATCTTGCAATTGTATAAGACGTGTGCCAAATATCATAGATATAAAAAATCTTTTTTTTATAAATCTATTTACAACTTAATTGGTTTCTCTTAATATAAATTACAGTTTTAATTTCTACCTTTTATATATGAAATTCTCAATTTGCACAATTAACAAATTACTTTGTTACCTTATACTATTTTCCTCTAACATATCAATGAGATACTTGACATATGATTTAAATGTAATTTTCTTATATTTTTTATTCCATATAATTTGTAACTCCTTAAAAGTAACATATTTCTCTGAATCAGCTGCAATGTAGAGTCCAGTGAAATTGAATTTAAAAGATCAAGCTAGTGTGTGGATAAAAGTTCTCAGCACGTACAATAATTGGGCCACATATATCACAACCACAACCATATCCATCAAATCTTAAATGAACTTGTTTACATGATTCGAAACTCTTCTATATCCATACGTTAGTTTAACCTTTTAAATTTTCTTCTTTGTGTATTTAAAAGTTGATTCCATTTTTTGGCTTCAACACAATAATTTGTTTCTAAATTATTACTCATCATGTCCTTAATATAAGACTTAATTAAGGAGTCAATTTTAATCTTAAATATAATATATATTTTCTATATTTGTCATAATTTTTAAATTATTCTTGTTAATATTCTCTCAACATAAATCAAGTAAAAGAGGGAGTAAGGGAGTTAAGGAAGAAGATTATAGTATTTTAGAAAAATATATCATATTAACTAATTAAATTAGTTAAATATATCCCATATTAAATATTGATATATTATTTTTTTCGTCAACCTCTTATACTAAGCCAATGCAAGGCTGAAAATCAAATCCCTGCAGGCTAGCAATTACGAAGGACACAACATGGTCCACCCCCGATATAAATCTTTGTTCGGTGTTCATGATATTGGATGGTGAAATTCAGGTAAAAAACTTTTCTTGTTATTAAAACCACCAGTAATTCTTCTAAAGGATCCATACCAAATATAAATAGAGAACTGGCGCTCCATTTCCCCCAGAACATCGCAAAAGAAAGTAGAACTAAGTAGAAACTTATCCTCTTCACCCAAATGGCTATCGCCCAATTTTGCTTGCTTTCAAATAGTACTCACTTCCAAACCAAAATTCTCCAATCTAAACCAATAACCCCAGTGCGAACAATCAAGAGCTCTAGTGTTCCTCCTACAATCCAATGCAAGGCCTCAACCACTAGTCAAAACAATAGTTCTCGTGGATCTACAAATCCCTTTCAACCTTCAATTTGGGATTATGATTATATTCAATCGATAAGAAGTGATTTTGTGGTATGGCTTGTTTCACTTACTTTATGGTTTATTGAAATTTTATTTCATATCATGCACATATTTTTTTTTCTTGTGAATGATCGATTTTCTAATTTTTATGACCCACAATTTATGATGGCCCAATTTTCTAATTTGCATCAATGAACTCTATGTTTGAAAGGATCAAATTGATCTGCAAAAACTGAAGAGCTACGAAGAAAACCGAGTTTATTGTCTCGAAATCTATCATTGTAGGTAGTTTAAAGATTTATTAAAGAAAAATTTCTAAAGAGTTTACTAGAAAAATGCTTTAATAAAGTCTGGCTTTCATAACATAATTGCTTCTCGTTTTCAAATTCATTTTGCTGACAATTTATGATGGCCTAATTTTAAATTGTTGTAGGAAGAATCATATCTAGAAAAAAGGGATCGCTTTAAAGAAGAAGTGAAAGTGATGCTCTTGGCATTGACAAATCGTGTGGAACAACTAGAGTTCATTGATAACATTCAAAGACTGGGAGTTGCTTCTCATTTTAATCCAGAGATAAGGAAAATAATGAAAAAGATTTACAATTATGGCATATTAAAGATAAATAACAATTTATATGCCATGGCTCTTGAATTCAGACTCTTAAGACAGCAAGGCTATTATGATGTGTCATCAGGTATATAAGTTTCAAAAAAAATTGGGGAAATTAAAGTCCTCAATTACAAATTTTATTGATGAGAATGACTTAAATCTGAGTATTGGTTGTGTATGTGGATAAAATTTATAAAGTATAAAACTTTATCATGTTTTTTCACCAATAAAAATTTTAATGGGGGCTTTTTCCCCAATTTTTCTTATAATTTATTCACAAATTATAAAGTTCACAAAAATCACCTCATTACTGAGAATATAATTGTATTAATCAATTAATTCTAACAATTACTCAATTAAATATGTAATTACATGGCTTTTTTTCAGAGACATTTGATGGATTCCTAGATTACAAGGGTAATTTTCATGCTGGCCTTTCGGGTGATATCAAGGGTATGATATCTTTATATGAAGCTTCTTTTCTTTCAATGGAAGGGGAAATAGTTTTGGATAAAGCAAGAGAGTTTTGCTCCACTCATCTCAAAGAATTTGTGAACAATAGCATTGAAGACGATGGAATATCACCCTTGGTTAGTCATGCCCTAGAGCTTCCACTACATTTGAGGATGTCAAGATTAGAAACTCGGTGGTTCATCAATGTTTATGAAAGAAGACAGAAAATGTGCCCAGTTTTGCTTGAGCTTGCCAAACTGGACTTTAATATCGTACAAGCTACCCACCAAGAGGATATGAAACATGCATCAAGGTAAAAATAATGATACATATTCTAATAGATTTCGTGTTTTGAAAAATGATGTTTTAGATCACAACACTATATTAAAGATGAAGAATTTTTTGAACATACTTTTCCTTTGAAAGTTGAGCATATTCCTCAAAGAATTAAAAATGATTCTTCATGTTTTGAACAAAATAGAAAAGAATATTTAGTTGGAAATTTAAGGAGAAGTAAGAGGCAAAGAAAATAATTTTCTTTTGGAGATGAATTTTATACTTATTTGATACAAGATGAAGCATCAAATTTTATGAAGCTAGTTCTTGTTCGGATGCCAATTTTTGAATGGTAATTTAGAAGAAGTTTATATGGTGTAACTTGAAGGGTGTGTTATTCCTGGAAAAGAAAAATAAAATTTGTAAACTTGTTAAAATTTTTATATGGCTTGAAGCAAGGACTGAAACAATGGTATGAAAAATTAGATCTAGTTTTGACAAATGATGTCAATCTTAATCGATTTTGTGATAAAAAATTCTGGTAGATTCACTAACCAAACCTTTAAGGAAGAAACAAATTATTATAACATCAAGGGGAATGGGACTCAAGCCACTAATATATTAACAAATATACCTAACCTTCATGATTGAAGATCTCATGAAGAAGGTTTATATGCATAAAAACAAATTATTTGTTACTTACTAGCATTAAAATTCTAGTCCTTTTTCCTAAGGTTTGATAAAGTGACAGAATGCATTATTTGTGAGGTTGAGCAAAAGCTATGAATGATATCATCATACTTATAGATGGTATATTAATTGTAGATACACTTGATGAAGTCACCTATATAAATGTGGAGGATGCCACCTATGAGATCGTGGCAAAATCTTTAGAGTATTTGTTAAATACCAAGAGTTTGCACATCTATTTTAAAGCACAAAACCACTATTTATAGCAGGAATTATGGGGTTATAATATGATTAATAAGGCCTCTAGTATGCACTCAATAGTTGTTGATTCATAGAAGTATGTTCCATTGACAGCTCTATGAACTAAACGTTACTGATCTAGGTTTAGTTCATAGCCCAATGTTACTGATCTAGGTTTAATTCATAGCCCAAAAGATGCCCAATTTAAAACGTTTATACTTATGTGTGTAACTCAAATGATAATGTTTCTTTTGACACATGTAGAGGATTTGCGGTTTGTGCATGTTTGTGCCAAAAGAAGTCCCACATTGCTCATGCTAAAGGGAGCTCAAATGTGTTGAGGTTTGAATTTGGACTAATAAAAGGGCCAAGAGGAGAGTGGGATTGCATGCATGGTAATATGCCAACACAATTGAAATCTGTTAACTTCCTCCCTACACTCAAATGTTTAGTAACTATCCTCTAACTAATGGGGTTTAGACCTAGTAAAAGTGGCTAGTATTGGAAATCGTGCCCTAGGGGCCAATCATTGTCTTATGAACATTATTGATTTATGAATTTATTAATTGTGTTATCATATTATTTGCATGTTTACTGTGATGACCATCCTTGGATAATTCATGACCTTATCCTAAATGTCCCTGGTCGGTCATCTATGCGGGAGCACAGATGAAATAAGACCAGTATGACTTTGAAAATGTATAGAGATATAAATCAAAGTTATAAGCACATGTAAGAGTACAAGGTGTTGGACCGACCCGCTATGAGAGAACTGCATGGGTAACGTCATAAGCTTCTCTCATATACAAACCATGTCAATATGCCCTTTGACCTGAGATCATCATGGATTCCTACATGACAAACGCTCAGCTTTGACCTAGTCAAAAGTCACTTTTGACCGAGTGATCATAAAGACTATGTTTGGGCTTAGTGGTTTTTCATGGGGAGGAATGTGAATGGTCAAGATGGAATTTGTCCCTCACATTCGTAGAGAGATATTACTGGGCCCCTCGATGAGTGAGTCTGAGAAATGTATGGCCATACTGTAATGGAAAGGTAGTTCCATTTCTATAGTCAGACTACTCAGGGATCGAGAAAGTAACGGTCAGGAATAGGAGGATGACATTATCCATGCCTCATCCATGACCAAAATATCGCGTGACAGAAGGGACATGATATGGTTGTATAAAAGGTTACATCGTTTAAACGATCCTCATATGATTTGGGTAATCGTTATATCTTGCTAGAGACCGCTTGCGACTTGTGGGCTAGTATAACAAATGGCCAACTGCCAACTTCATATGGGCCTATAGGGTCGCACACAAAATAGCCTAACACGAGCTATAATGTCCAGATTCATTGAATCTAAGACATGTCCAGATTCAATAAATGATCCAGGATAGATGTATATATATTTATTTATATTTATATTCGTATATATATATATAAATTCGTATATATATACATTATATATAAGAGATATATGAGATTTAATTTATAAGGATAAATTAAATCTCTATCACGTTTGAATTTAAAATTCAAATTGATAGGATATCACATATAAGAGATATTTATAAGATTTAATTTATAAGGATAAATTAAATATCTATCACGTTTGAATTTGAAATTCAAATTGATAGGATATCTCATATAAGAGATATTTATAAGATTTAATTTATAAGGATAAATTAAAACTCTATCACGTTTGAATTTGAAATTCGAATTGATATGATATCTCAAATTTGATTTATGAGAATAAATCAAATACAGTTCAGTCTTAGCTTTATTTTAAGTTAAATAAATAGGTGAATTAAATCTGTGGGACGGATTTACTATTATTTATTTAATTAGTTTCTTATCAAATTATACAATATATGATATTGTATTAATTTCGGAATTAATATAAGATTAACTTCTAAAATCCAATTCGGTAGAAGAAAACGCAGAGCATCCTATATATCTGATATTAGGAGCTACGTTTTGAATAGACATACACATAGAACACAGAAAGGCCGAAGGGGACTCTGCAAAAGGTTTGCAGATAAGAAACTGCCGAAATAGAGACGGAGAGGACGAACTCTTGAGAAAGCCTTGGAGGGACAAGAGACGCTAGCACGTCGTTCGTGGTTAGAACGCTGTTCGTGTGGATACCAGTAGAGGAAGCCGACCTGAGTCGTCAACTTCTTGCGATCAGAAAGGGAGCACAAGCCATGGAGAGAAGCTGTGAACGTCGTGACCGAAAGCTGTGGAAGTCGCTGAGGCACACTAAGGGTAATGCTTCTTCCCACTTGACTTAAACACATACGGTAGATCCTGGCAAGGAATAGAAAAATTTTTAAATTAATTTCTGCTGCGTATCTTCCAATTCCTTACAGCTAGTCCTTTATAACATGAAGAACCAAATGTTTGAATTCCATTAGAAGACGTACCTATATTTAATACTCAACAATACTTCAAATATGATTGCGTTTAATAGGAGGATATTTATACTTAAACAAAAACAAATAAAACAAAAGAAACTGCCCTCTATAATCCATGGTGAAGTTCAAATTGCACTTCTCTAGGATTCTTAAGCTGCTCCCTTCCTCTCTTCTTGAGTTCTTCATCATTTATTTTTGTTGTTATGTTTCCCTATTTCCTTGCAGTTCAGTTAATACCAGGGACTTGGACCAGATTTTCTAATAATACTGCCAACATGATTTACATTTTATTGGTTGAATATTTTAATATAACGTTCTCAATCTCTATCAAATTTCTTTCATAAATATACAAAACTTTGTTTATTTTACAATTCAACCCAATATGATTATATGTTTCAAACATATTTCTCAATGGTTTTCTTTTTAGTTGTCAAAATTGATGGAACTACAAGAAGAATTTTACTAACCTATATTCCTTCAAAAAATAAAAAATAAAAAGAGAAAATGTACATACTACTAATAAACTAATCTATCTTACTTAATGATTTTCTATCTGAAGATGGTGGAAAAGAATTGGACTTGGAGAACAGCTGAGTTTTGCAAGAGATAGAATGGTTGAGAACTTCATTTGGACAGTAGGTTTGGCTTTTGAACCACAACTTGGAAATTTAAGAAGAGTGATGTCAAAGGTTAATGCATTGATAACTACAATTGATGATATTTATGATGTTCATGGCACTTTGGAAGAACTAAAACTTTTTACAGAAGTGGTCAATAGGTTAGTATTTTTTTATGAAATATATAATTGTCTTATAATTATCCCATTATTTATTACCATTTTATGCTTCTTTCATGACATAGATGGGATACAAATGCCATGAATGAACTTCCATACTACATGAAAATATGCTTCCTTGCACTTAATAACCTTGTCCACGAAGTGGCTTTTGACTTCCTCAAAGCAAATGGGCACAACATCATTCCCCAACTTAAGAAAGTGGTATGCTTTGAATTAATACATTGTTTTCATGTTTTCTTATTATATATGATATAAATTAACTAATCATGGTATTTTCTAATTTAATATATTAATTATTGTGTCTAATATTTTCAGTGGATTGATCTCTGTAAATCTTATCTGGTTGAGGCAACATGGTACCATAATGATTACAAACCTAGCTTCCATGAGTACCTAGAAAATGCATGGATTTCAATTGGTACATCGGTCATACTTTTCCATGCGTATTTTTCACTTCCTAATTCAACAAATAAGGAGCACTCGATTTGGTTGGAAGAATATTCTAATATCATTCATTGTTCATCAACTATTACGCGCCTAGCCAATGATTTAGGAACAGCTAAGGTATGAAGATACAATCCTTTCATATTTAATTAATTATCAAGATTAATATTGCATGAAATATGATATTGATTTTCTACATATCTTTAATTTTGTAGCGAGAAAAGGTAACTGGCGATATACCCAAATCAGTTGAGTGCTATATGAATGAAATTGGAGCTTCTGAAGCTGATGCACAGAGGCACATAAATTCCTTGATCTATGAAACTTGGAAGAAGATGAATAAAGAAGTTAGCAATTCTTCTTATTCAAGGTGTTTCATTCAAGTTGCTGTGAATCTTGCAAGGATGTCCATATGCATGTACCAACATGGAGATGGCCATACCGTTCAAGATGATGAAACTAAGAGTCGTATAATATCACTTCTTTTACAGCCTATTGCATAAATTTAATTTGATGCAACGAGTCTTTATTTTATTTGCTTTTTTTTTTGTACACGAATTTTTGGAAAGGGGTTGGGCTCACCCACGATTCAAGGGCAGGACAAAGTCTCCCTTCCTCCTAGGCAATACCATGTCGAGCAGGGCAGAGTTAGAATGCCTCCCCAAGTGCCTATTTTATTTGCTTATGAGTGTATGTGCAAGAGTTTGTTTTTTGGTACAAATGTGCAAGACATAGGAATCAAGAGCGTACTCTAAATCCCACATTTAGAACCCCATGATTCTTCGCAAGACATAGGAAGTCCGATGACACGTTCAAGGAGCAACAAAAATGAAGGAGGCTTTACAAGCCTTGATAAGGAACTTGTTTGAGATAGAAGCCCAACCCTAAGATGTAGAAACAAGCCCAACAATACTTATTTATATTGTGAAACTCACCTCTCCATGACAGTAGTGTAAAATACATTTTTTACATATCCATTTATACATAGGTTGTAGCAGGGACAATATAATAGGTGTAGAGAATGTGAATAGTGGCAATTTCATAAATAAGAAGTGAGGTAGATGACATTCTACACTAGTTGGCAAAGTAACCCTTGGAGAAAACACTTTCTACACTGGTTCACTATACATACCAGTGTACAAAAGGTTAACAAAAATTCTAAAAAATTTATTACTTTGTACACTGGTTGTTGATTTAACTAGTGTAGAAAGTGTTTCATCAATTTTTAAAAAATAAATTTCTTTCTACACTAGTTTTTGTTTTAGTCGGGGTAGAAAGTCATTTGAAATGACTTCAAAATCATCTCCTCTATGTTCATTCGCGCAAGTCATCACACCCAATATCGTAAATCATCTCACTCTCATGGATTGTCTTCATCCCTCACTGATTGTAATCTCCCTCGATGATCGATACTCATGATTGTCTTCTCCCTCATTAATAGTCTTCTCATTCTCTAATCGTCTTCAAATAAGCAATTATTTTATTGATTAATTTTTTGTCCTTGCTCCCTCATTGATTGTCTTCTCCCCCACTATCAGAGTTCGTAAGGCCTGAGTTTGAATCCCACATCATAGTCATTGAGGTGATCAACTTGATTATCAATAATGCTCTAAAGAAGTTCTTGTGCACGTGTGAAGGACTCAATATAATGTAACCTTACAAAGATGCATGTTCTTTTAACAATGTGTTTACCTCCTGGCTTCTTCAGTTTTAGTTATTTTGTTTCTCTTGCCCTTTGCTGTTGTCACGTATGTTTTTGGATTGTGTTGTCTACTATGTGTTTTGTATTTATCTTTTATTTTTGGTTGTTTTTTCTTTTCATTGGTTGGAGTATTTCTACAGGGACTATCTTGTTTTGACTGACTGGAACATTTGAAAGCTAGGAAAGTATATATTGATTGTTATTTGAAACATTTTAATTTTGATTGATAGAAATATATTTGGATGTGTTTTTTAGAAATTGCATCTTTATGTTGAAATTTATTTTCTCAATCTTTCATCTGAATATACTTTATTCTTTTTTTTTTTTGTCAAAAGATACTCAATCTCTAATCTAGTCTTACTCTCTCAATTCTTTAATATAAGAGATAGTTGACTTTTTTAAATAGATTAAAAAAATCTTAATAAATCAGTTAATTATGATTAAATTTAACTCATATTAGACGAATTCATATTAAATACTCCTTAATATACTCAAATTTATCAATTAGCTCATATATTAATTATAATTAATTTATTTATTTGACTTCTCTAATATATCTAAAAAAGTTAATTAGTACTCTTATATTAAGGAACGGGGTAGTATAATCTAAATTGAGTGTTTTGAGAGTTGATTATCAATTGTCTCTTTCCTAAAATCCTCAAATCAATTCCCTTTCCATTACATTCTTTATAGCAAACATTGCAAGAAGAATGCAATGAAAAGATAAATGATGTAAGTATTATTCCCTATTGGGAAACTTAAGAGTTCAAGATTGTCTGTGTGTAAAAGTAACCCCTTTTCTATATAAATCTATCACAATTTTTATTTGAAATGATATGCTAATTAACATATGATAATCATTTCAACTAAAATTGTAATTTGTAGATTTTTTTTTTGTTTTAGAAGAATTTGTCCTACTTCTTCCCTTACGTAACCCCATGTTATAGAAACCAATAGCATGTAATGAGTGATTCTGACACGAGTAGAACACCCTTCATGCATGATCATTACTAGCGCGATACAAGTGAACAACAAACACATGAAGAATGGCACATCATGATGTATCATTCTTCCCATGTTTAAGCTGTCCACTTGTACTGTTTGGTAGTCGTGATCATGCTTGAAGGGTGCTATACAGTCCTTGAACCATTCATTAGAGGTTATTGGTTTTTCTACAATAGGGAAGAAACAAAAAGTTTTTAATAAAAATATCAACAAACTTTCTACACTAATTGGGAAATCGGTGCAAAACGACCTTTTTAACAGGTGTTAAAAATCTTTTTTACACTAGTGTGAATCAGCTAATTTGGAAACTGATAATAGAGTCATTCCTAATATGGCAACCAAAGCCAATTTAGCGGCGGAAGAGCTTCTTATTTTTTTTTTTTTTGGTACAATGGTGGAAGAGCTTCTAAATGACTAGAGTGCATGGAGAACAGAAGGTGGCACATTTCTCATACTAAATGGACTCAAAATGGCACCATATGAGGCCCATGTAAGGCTTAAATTATTTTTTTTTTACAAAAATTTTTAAAAAGGGGTTGGGCTCACTAACGATTTAATGGTAGGATAAAATTTTTTTTCCTCCTAGATAATACCAATGTTGGGCAGGGTAAGCCATCTATTACTCTCGGTGTAAATCTAAACACCTAGAAGTTAGGATGCCTTCCCAAACGCCGATACCAATATAAGGTTCAAATTGTTGAGTCTTTTGTTTAAGTTGTGTATTTGATATATTTTTTGGGCTGGACATTTAAATGCCCAATTTAGAGGACTTGGGACATTTTTAGATGTTGTTTTTGCTTTAATCGGTTATTAGGAATATCCTATAACTTAAGAATCCAAAAATATTATTAAATATTACTTAACCTCTATAATCAATTGTCTTCCATGATATGATTTCTCTCATTTTAAAGATTTCTTTTATCCGCTATTCTTTCTCATATTTTTAATCTAATATCCTTTCTTTCTTTCTTTTTGTATGTCCTTTCTCATATTTTTTTCTTTCTTTTTAATATAATAATTTGTATTTGCTAAACATTTTTTGTATAAAAAAATATATCCTTTCTTTTTGACAAAATGGCAATTTTCTTTTGTTTTTTGGTACAACAAAATGACAATTTTCATTAAAATATAAAGTATTGCAAAAACAAGCCCTCTAGCTCAACAAGAGGCAAGAGGGCCCAAAGCAAAATGTAAAAGATACATAGGTTAGACAAGTAGTGGTCAACAAAGCCCAAAAAGAAAACCATTATTGAAAGCACACTACTACACAAAACAACTTTCACGAACCCTGGGATAAGAGATACTACCATTTGGAGTGTGTTCGAATCCTGGAGAGTACCACTTTGTTGTGGTTCCAGTCGCGGCACTTGGGGAGGCATCCTAGCTCTTGGGTGCTTAGGTTTACGCCTGAGGGTAATAGACGGCTCGCCCTGCCCGACATTGGTATCGCCTAAGAGGAAGGGAGACTTCACCCTGCCCTTGGATCATGGGTAAGCCCAAAAATTTTCATACCAAAAAAAAAACTTTCACGAACCCTATTCATAGAGGTTTAATGTAAAATAGCCATTAAAAAAATGGGATGACATTTTTATAAATAAAATACTATTAAAAAATTTTCATGGCGATTTTTAAGCAAAAATGCAATTAAAAGCATTCCCACACAGTAAAAAAAATGGGGTTGTACAAAAATTACAAGGTTTTTAATGGTGGTTATATAAAAACTGCTGTTAAAATCCTTCAGAATTTTAAAACCCTATCACAAAATCAATTCACAATTTCACATTTCATAGACATTTGTGGTCCCATCACCGTGCCCTACCATCAACAACATCAATAAGAAGCAAAGTTCGTCCATCTACCTCTATTTTTTAGGCCACCATTTCCCCATTGTGCTCGTCATCTTCTCTATTGTTTGAGTATCATTCATTGTAAATTCCATTCTCCTCATCGTCCATCCATTTTTTATGATTTTTCAATATTTTGTTGTATTTAAACATTAATAGATGATATGAGTTGTGTATATCTACATTGTTGTTATATATAATTTTTATTTTACAAATCATTGTGATTGAAACTTTTTGTTGCTAATTAGTATGAATAGCTTGTTTATTTGTTATGGATATCATTGAAATAGTAATAGAAGTTTGGCTGTGAGATTATTTTTTATGCTATATTGATTTTTTATTTTTGAGATATATATTTAGTATTTTTGTGTTATTTTTTGTTTGAGCAATGTGAGTGTTATTTTGAAAAGTTATAAATAATATAAGTTAAAAGATTTAGTTAATGAGAAGTTTGCTTATCAAGTTTAATTGATAATAGACTTCATTTGAATTATTGTTTTGAACTCAACTTTTATTTTAAAATGATTTCTTTGGTATTGTGGAATTGAGACTATTGAAATTGGTTTTCTAGTTGTTGATACCATTATTAGTGAGTGGCTATTATTGTTTATTATTTGGGAGTGTTTATATTTAAGAGGAAACTTTGCCAAAATTTTTATAAAATAAGAAAGGCATTTCCTATAATTGGACAAGTATTATGCTAAATGATAATGTAGAAGGGATCATAGTTGGATAAAAGTTAGAAGAATTTAGCAAGGAATATGAGGATTTGGTGGAAAGGTTTCTTAAATTTATTGAGATGAATACTCCTAAGAAAAGGTATATGTTGTATTTCTGTCATTGTATCAAGTGTTTAAACATTAACCGGTTGAGCATTTATGATATAAGAGAGCATCTTATATATGATGGGATAAATCTAAAGTACATAAATTGGATCTGGCATGGTGAAATTAGAAGGACTCTTGTTTAAAATTGAGGAATTATAAGTGATAACTTTAGAAATAGAATTATGGACATATTTCATGGGGCCGAGTTCTTTTCACAATTCTATCTTATATGTGAAAGTTTGTGTAGTGATGTAGAGACACCATTGTGTCTAGGGAGTAGCCAAGCGATGAAATTAGAGGCATCGCTTCGAGGGCCCTAGAAGGAGTAGGTTAACTAAGGAAAAGAGTTCATTAAAATACTAAATGGATTTTTCCAAGAATAAGTTATTTTGATTTAATTAAGTTGTTTGTTTATTAACTTATATACTAAGAAGTTTTATTATTTCCTAATGGATTCAATATTTTTTCATGTTGTTAGCACTGCGAACAACCTGATGCTACTAATTGTGAATATTATGTCATGCACTATATGCATGAGATCATAGATAACAAGTTGGCTAACCAAGAGGCTTTAGGAGATAAAAAGAGAAAACATGACTTATCATACCCATTTCTTATAGGTTATTTCATGTCATTTTAGGGTCAATTAGTGCATTATTTGGGCCATTATTGCATATAGTATAGATGATTTAGATCATAGAGTGATTGCATCGAATTTGTACTTAAAAAGGGCAATTTTGTGATACTATTTGCAAGTATTCTTCATTTGATTTATTTCTTAGACCTATGATGCTTCTTGAGCCTTATCTTTATTCTGGGCACCTTAGAAGATGAAGATCGGAGGTGTAAAGGCCCAAACAAGGGACATTTTTGGGCCCAAAATTCGGAAACCCATATCTATGTCGTTTGCCCTAGCGAATACAGTTTGCCCAAGCAAAGCGTCATTGACAGCAACTATGCGTTTTGACTTGGAGCTCTGTTTTGGTTGGGTTTTCTACCCAAAATGTTACCCAAATCCATCCCATTCTTGCCTATACCTTCAGATTTTGAAACCCTGGCCTTAGTTTTGACACATTAGACACTTCTCCAAGCTCTTAACTCTCTCATTCACTCACTTCTTCCACCACTTCACAATTCCTTCATTTTCCTTCATCTCTTTCACCATAGGTCTAAAGATTGAGCTTCATTTTGTTGCTTTCCAAGCTCCTATGTGTGGCTGAGTTCCTATGGTTATCTTGAGGATGGGTTGAAAGTGGCTCAAGGATTTGGTTCATCAATGGGGATTGTTCTTAGTTCCCATAACATTATTAGGATGTTTTCTTTGTATATTTTTATATTCCTTATGGGTTTTCTAATTATGTACTATTGAAGATATTTTCATGATGCTTTTGTTGATCTAAGTTTATGATTTATAGATTGGTTGATGTATTTGGAGTTTTAATTTATTATCACTTCAATAAATTTGGTGATGAGTGCATGGCATTATGGTGCTAGGAGCATTCCCTTAATGAACTTTTTCTAAAGGCACCAAGTTAATTAGTCATCTTAGTGCCTGTTTGGGGATAAGGTTTCAAAATCAATTTTGGGTCGGTTTAGAAAAATTTGAAACAAACAGTTATTTTTATCCAGAATTAATTTTGGCCAAAACTATTGTTTAAAACCATGGTTTTGAATAAGCTACTGAAAATAACTTTTTGAACAATAAAAGAACTTATGGACTATTCAATTACTATTTTATCCCTACTTTTTCTTATACCCTCTCTCCTCTCTCCTCTCTCCTCTCTCTTCTCTCTCCTCTCTCCTCTCTCCTTTCTCATCTCTCTTCTCTCTCCTCTCTCCTCTCTCCTTTCTCATCTCTCTTCTTCACCCTCTCTTTCTCTACACTCTCTTCTCTCTTTTATTTATTCTCTACCATCTCTCCTCTCTCCTATTTATTCTCTACTATCTCTCCTCCCTCCTATTTATTCTCTACCCTCTCTCCTCTCTCATACTTTAATTAAATCATACCCTTTTTAGTAATTTATCAATATAAAAAGTGATTATACTACTAATCATCCAAACAGTTCTATTTTTAAAATATATTCTTCCCAAAATCTATTCTCCAAAAGCTAATTCAAACACACCCGTAGTGAATCAAGGTCACGGAATTAATCTTAATTCTATGGTTTCTTTTATTTCTCTAAATATGTATAATGACATTCAAGTGTGTGTTTTGGTTAATGTGGAGTTTCCTTGTATTGACAATGAGTGAATCCATGGACTATAGCTTATCTTGAGTATAATTCTATGTAATTAGGTAGATTTTGTTTAGAAGTTATTTTGAACCAACCATGAGTTTAGTTTGATTTCATGCTAATTCCTTATTGAATTAACCAATGTTTTGTCACCAATGGCCCTAACTCAAGAGAGCCTACCATCTCATTTGTTATTCACTTATTTCCACTCCATTTCCACTTTATTCCCCAAAATCCAAAAATATATTTACATTTCATTGCATTGTTTTTAATCTTGTTTCACTATGATTTTCACCAAACCCCATGTTTTATAGCTTTCCATTGCATTAGTTAGTTAGGATAGTCAAAGGCTCCTCAAGTGACATGACCCTAGGTTGCACCACTTGGTATAATTCTTGATTTTGAGCCCCAAGGCACACTAGAACACGCTCACTCATCAATGACTAATATTTTGTGATTCACCACGTTTTTCATATTTATATTATTTGCCTAATTATTTTGTTACTTCTTAATTTACAACATCTCAATTTCAAAACAAGATATGATCAAGTTAACATCAATTCAATGAGGGATGATTTGGCCAACTTAATGATGAATAACCTTCCTAATGCTTGATATTTAGGTTAGGTTTTTAGTTGTATATAGTTGAAATATTGTATTGATGAATAACTAGGGAGGATGTGTTTATCGTTATTATTAAGATTTTTGTTGAATTGTTCATTGATTATTTTGGGTATTAAATTGGATTTTAGGAATTGATTACTGCATACTGAAAATTGGATTGTTTGGATTTTATAGAATGCAGGTGATAAAATACAAAATTCTAGAAAAATCTTTAAAAAAATAACATTTTCACGAAAGTTATTTAGAAAACCGCTGGAAAACGATACCTAGAAAATGAATTTTTCAATGGACCGTGTTTATATAGGAAAACTGTTGTTAAAACTATATTTTTAATGCTGGTTTTAAAATAGCCATAAAATCTTGTACCGAAAAAAAAAAATGGCCATAAAATCTCAAGCGTCCAAAAAGTAGAAGACCTCAACATCACGAGCCCAAGAGCTGAGAGAGGTCCAGCAACAAAGCTTTTTCGAGCATGGACAACTCGCCGTACTTCACGATGTGAACTTCGCTAATGGCTTTGAAAGAGTATTGGCTGAAACCAACGCTCAAGCAACCAAAGCTGGAAGCATACCTTGCAAGGTTGAACGAAACTAGCGGCATACATATCTCCGAAAGTAAGCAAATGAGGAAGAAAACATATAGAGAAAACCAAACATAAAACCTATAGATGAGAGTAGATAGCAACGTCAAAACCAGATTAACTAGGGAGATATCAAAAAAATTAACAAGGGTTTAGATGAGCTAGGAACAAGTTGGGCTTCCTACTCCCAATCCAACCCCAAAGAACTAAAAATCTCAAACAAGAGGGACAACAACGGGGACTGATGATAGGCAAAGGGAAAGAGGAAGAAGAACAGGGTGGGATGATAAGTAATAGACGGACAAAGAAAATTGAGGTAATGAAAGGCAATGGAGAAAACTCAGTGGAGGAGGAAGAAAGAAGAAGGAAGTTTGGGAAAGAGAAAATGGATGGTAGAAGGCGGTGGAAATTGCTAAACAAAAACGGAAAGTCAAAAGGAAGGCGGTGAATAGAGAGGCGAAAACTAAAGAAGAGTCAGTCGAAGAAAAGTGGAAGGTTAAGGCATGGAAGATGGCATGAAAAAATAGAAAACGAAGGAAGGCGATGGAAGGATAAGCGAAGGCGGAGATGTTGGCGGGGTGAAAGATGGAGTGGAAGGGCAGCAAATTCTTGTGACGGTAGAAGGAAGGAGGAGGCGACAAAGTGCAAGAGGGCAAAGTTGGAAAAAGCGGCAAAATCGATAAACAAGCTAAACATACACTGGAACAGCGTCAAGAGATGCCGGAAAGCGCTAAGATAGCTCCGCAAAGTGCCAAGAAAAAGGCACCGGAGAGCAACACAGGCTCCGACTAAAGAACCCTTGAGAGAAAACCTCGCCCTCCAATCTAATATCCTTTCACACATATTGTCCACTAAAAATTAGATCATTTTAATAATCTAATTATCCTTTCCGCCAATAACTTTATTATTTAATTTAAAAATATCTATTTTTTATTTAATTAATTAAAGCGGCATCCTCCGCCATCCCTCCTTGTTAGTTTCGTCACTTCCTCTTGTTTTATTAATCCATCATTACAATTAAATTGTTGAGTTGCTGTCTTTCTTAAAAATAGTATGTCACAATCACCTGTACTAAAAATCAATTTGAACCAGAATTGGGATATATAATCATATAATGATGAGAAAACACTTATAATTGATAGTATAAATTAAAGTTCAACTACAAGGCTGAGTCTACTACAAGGAAAGTGGTAGAAGAGAACAAAAGGAAAAAGTCAAAGAGAGAAGCAAAGGTCGTGGGACGTGATTTCATCACCTCCACATCCCATTCTTGCTGTAACGACTTCAAGTCATAAGAAGATCAAACCTATGACTTATAGGGGAACTTTTATATCGTTAAGTCACAAAGCCATTGGCACTTTTTGCTCCATCTATATACCTTAACTCCTTTTTGACGTAAAAGTTTTGTTAGTTGGTGGTTTATAAGTATTTTTTGAGATTGGAGATATATGTTGATCTTAATGAACCTTTTGAAACAACTTATATTCATTTTTTTGTAACAAAAAACCTCCCTCCATGTGAGCCCATACCTCCTAAGCCCAATACTAATATCATTCGTATCAATATTTTCTTTTTGGTATAATTTTTTTTAGAAAAATGTTGGGTTTACCTATGATCCAAGTAAAAAACAAAATCTCCATTCCTCCTAAGTGATACCAATGTCAGGTAAGGCGAGTCATTAATTATCATCAGGTATAAATTTAGGCACCTAGGAGTTAGGATACTTCCTCAAACGTCGTGACTAGAACCACAACAAAGTGGTACTCCCTAGAAATCGAACACGCTCCAAATAGTCGTATATCTCATCCCTTCACTAGATGAACTCACAGACGATGGGTCATTCATACCAATAATTGCTTCATCCTGATCCCCTTCCCATCCATAGGTCATTAAGCCCATTGTGACATATCCGTCAATGGTTCTTTATTTATTTATTTATTTTTACCAATTCTACAAAAGAAGGTAACGCCTTCCAAACATACGTTTTCTACACAACTAATTAATAATTAATGATTATTAATGTTAATAATTGTTTGAGGTGGAAATTAATTTGGGCTATGTGTCACATTAAGCCCATACCTACGGCCCAAGGAGAAAGGTAAATAAAATGTGGCGTTGTAAATAAGCTCATGATACCAACGGGAGTTAGTCCGAGTAGTAAGCGACTCAGTATCACTTAAATAAGGTCTCGAGTTCGAGCCTTGGCGTATGCAGAAAATTTCCGTTAGGAGACTCATCCACTATAGCCAGGTGCACGACGCATGTTGGATTCGGATGTAGTTGGGATAAACCTCCAGTGAATCAGATGGGCAACTAAAAAAAATAATAAGCTCATGATACCTACGGGGGTTAGTCCGAGTGGTAAACGGCTCGATATCGCTTAAGCGAGGTCTCAAATTCGAGCCTTAGTGTATGCAGAAAATCTCCATTAGGAGACTCACCCACTATAACCAGGTGTGCGACGTGGGTCAGATCCGGATATAGTTGGGGCAAAACTCTGGTAAATCGGGGGGTAACTAAAAAAAAGAAGCTCATGATAGTTAAGACTTTTTTTTTGTTACAATAATAGTTAAGACTTAAGACGACCATATCTCCTCTGCTCCCCAAAATTAGGGATCCACAACTTTGTGATGATGAGATCCACATTAACTTCCTTCAAAAAGGAGGGAGAATTTGAATCCAAAATCTGGGTGTGACTATACTTACGACATGTTTTCTTCAATCTCATTGCATTCCTGCAATGCAATGCAATGCAATATAATGTAATGGAAATGGAATGTAATATTGAGTATAGGGATATTGTTTGATATTTTTTTTAAAAAAAGTAGCAATGGTTATTTTTAATAATTATTTAAAAATAGGGAGAATTAGGGAGAAGGACCTAGGAAAAATAATATTTATTAAAAAAGATCTTAAAAATTATAATTATTTAAAATGACCAAAATAAAAATAAAAATTTATAATTACTAAATTACGCCAACCTATACTCTTACATTCTATCCCTTAATCTCAATGAATTGACTGTTATCTCCCACTACTCCAATTTTTTATGAATTTAAATTAATGCAATGATTTTTTTTTTACAAATTTTTTTAAAAGGAATTAGGCTCACCCACGATCTAAAAGCAGAACAAAGTCTCTATTTCTCTTAGGCGATACTAATGTCGGGTAGAGCGAGTCGTCTATTACCCTCAGGCATAAACCTAGCCACTTAGGAGTTAGGATATCTCCCTAAGCGCAGCAACTGAAACCACAATAAAGTTGTACTACCTAGGGATCGAACACGCTCTAAGTAGTCGTATGTCTCACTCATTCGCTAGTTGAATTCACGGACGGTGGGTATTAATGCAATGATGTTAATCACAGAAATAAATTGCAATTCTTAGCCAGGGTATTGGGTAGATTTTGGTGAAAAACAAAGGTCAACATTGATTTCACTGTTGAGATAATCTTGCAGCATTGAAGTTTTTTTAATGGGGCAAATATAAAAAATAAGAATTTAACTAAAAAATTAAGGAAATAACATTATCCAAAAATTAAGGATTAAAATTAAATATTTTAAATAACTGCCAATTAAGCTTTGATGCAATGTGAAGATTCAGTTCAGATGCTGTATACGTGGATGTCAATTAAAAAAAAATGGAGAGAGCAGTTGTCAAAAGGACTCTGTTTAATAGAGGCAATTTAGTAATTATAAATTTATATTTTAATTTTTTGTCCTTTTAAATAAATAAACTTTTTAAGATCCTTTTTAATAATTATTATTTTTCCTTGGTTCTTCTCCCTAATTCTCCTTTAAAAATAACATATAATAGGGAGATCATATTACCCTTAAAAATAATTTAGAGCTAATTATTTAGCTAACGTATATAGTATTTTGCATAACTTTATTAAGGTGGTTTGGTGGCTCTATGGTCACCCGCAGTTTTGAGATCCAGGGGTGGTGGAATCAAATTCCTTTTTTCTTTTTGTTCCATACCCAATTCACCCGAATTTTACCCTGACTACACACGAATCTGACCAGCATCACGCACCTGACTATAGTGGGTGAGTCTCCTAATAGAATTTTTTTGCATATGCTAAAGCTTAAACTCAAGATCTTATTTAAGTGATACCGAATCACTCACCATTTAGATTAACCTTTGGTTGTAGAATCAAATTCCATTTAAATATTATAGAGCCACCAAACCATTTTAAAATTCCATTTAAATCCCACCTTGGCCCCAAAAAATTCCAAGGGCCTAACGACAAGGCTGGGGGTTTGTGCCGAAGCTTCGGTGGACAGCCACCTGCAACGATGGTTAGAATTTTTTTTTTAAAATAATAATAATGGACAATATAGTAAAAGCACACTAATTTAAAATTTTCAATTAAATGATGAGTATTTATTTAGGATTTCAGAAATTGTGATCACTCTTTTAGAATATTGAATTTCAAAAGTTATTTTTATTGGGATTTTCCTTTTCAAAAATCCTAACTTTATTTATGGTTAGAATTTTAAATATGACCTTTATTTAAAAATATTATCATTATCATTTATATTATATTTAATGCTTACATTGTAAAAAAGTGAGGGCATTTTAGTCTTTAAACAACATTAAGGAATCTCTAAATATTTTGGCCTGTTTACGAATTTGTTAAAAGTGTTGGTCTTAATTTAGATTTTAGTATTTTAGCTGGATTTAATTAGGATTCTCCCTATAAAATTATAAATTGCAAAATTTATAATTTCTTCAAATCAAATTTTTAATTTTTTTTATCTTTCTTCAAATTATTTTTATCAGTGTTATTTTATTAAAAACATCATATATTATGGTGTAATTATATGGGCAAATATTTTTTTATTTAATTATTACGTAAATGGTCTAACCATTCTGACCGTTTGAAGTGACCCCGCTGGCCTCTCCTGCTAGACGTCCGATCTGGTTTCTAAGGTAGGGTATCTATCTGTGTCTCCTTAGGTGTCTGAGAAAATGGAACGTCATCAAACTCATGAGGAATCAGAGTAATCCATAATACAAAAAGTGGACAAATTCTAAACAGTAGCAAATGAGTGCTCAAAGATTCAGAGTATGCAAAGACACTCAACAATGGAGCTAATGAGTGATTACAGCTTATGCAAAGTCAAAAGCAATGGAAGTGTGCCAATTCATCTTGAACTAGATTTAGCAATTGTGCCCAAATTTCAAAATCTGGTCAGATATATGTCAACAAAAATTTTAGTGTCGTATGGAACAGATTGACATTCAGCTGGGTCATAAACCAATGTAATAGAACAGAGTTCAAATCAAGCATAGCAACAAAATTTCGATGCTCAATTCTCAGCCAAAACGGACAATTCAGTTTCTTAAGATGAGAATGTGCAGCAAACAGATTTTTCCTTCAGTCATTTTAACAGATTGCAGCAAGGTGTACTCAACAAGTGAAAATCCAGAATTATACACAAGCAAACTAATGCACAAGGTTCAGTCAGCAATTTCTCAAGCAATGAGAATGCAAAGAAGGAACAATTCAGTCAACAATTCAAACTTATCCAGATCACACGAGTTTTTTATTTTTTCATGTAGATTCTTTACAGTTCTGAATCAGGTTTGGAAACTCAAGAAGATCAACCCAGAAGCATAAGTGCACACATAATTTAGGCTGTAACACAAATTCCCAACAAGTTTCAGCACGTATGGGTTTGACGGCAAAAATCAAGAGTGACAGCAACCACACTCCAATGGCACTCAAAATCAATTTGCAAAATGCTTTTCGATGCACAAATATATCAAACCACTCAAAATTGACTTGGGGACATGATGCAATCACTCAAACAAGTAAATCCTATCTAGAACAATCTTAAAAACCTAAAAATCAAGAGAAATCAAAGAAGGAAAACTCAAAAGCTCACCTAGAGAAAAATCTGGAAAAATTCCAGAAAATAAAGAAAAATTGAAAAAGTGCCCAAAACAATGGAATTTGGCTAAAATCCCCCACTCCCAATAACAAAGCTATTGATCTTCTTGCTTACAATGGCCCAAACCTTTAGGAAACCAAAGCTCAAATTTTTCTGGGCAAAAATTTCGAAAAATGACAGCAAGCTCAAATGAAGGTGTGAGTGAGTTTTAATTAGTTTCCAATCAAAGGGCAACCAAGGTAGCACTTAGTTCCAGCCACAAAACCAATGAATTTGCTAGAAATTGATGGAATCTTGCAAGATATAAGGGTTTAGATCAAATCTGGAAAAAATTTCAATAACTCCAGCAAGCACACGATCAGTTCCAGCACATGCATTTCATGAAATCCAAGCAAAGATCAAGTGAATATGGACTGACACAGGGCAAAAACAAAAAAGAGGAAATAACTTCAAAACCAAGTGAAACTTTCTCAGTGCTCAAGCAAGCTACATATCAGATTTTGACAGCACATATATCAGCAAAATTCAGCAGATTCGGAGCAAAACAACAGCAAGGTTCTACATTAACCAATGACTTCTGAAACAAACCTGTTTAGAACCAGAATTTCAGCAAAGAATGCAATCATCCAAGTTCCAGAGAAAGGCTCTAAATACAAATCAATGTATCCTGATGTCAATCAAATTTCCCAATTTCAAAGTTCATTTCAGAGTAAGTTCAGTGGTGCAAACAATTATGAAAAGTGTGTCAAATTCTAAAATGCAAGTGCCTTTAGGTGTCAAATCTGCAGAATTTCCCATGATTCCTTCCCAAACTCCTAAGAGGGCACTAAATGTAGATACCTCTCTCAATGAGGATCCAAACCTTGGCTCGCCATTGGTGGAGCTAGGATTCTATCACAGCATTCATTTAACTTGTTCTACCACTTTGATTATGAACATTGAATTATCGATACATCAAAAGTAAATATCTACACAGCTCTATAAGATCCATTCAGTTTTTTTTTTTTTTTAAAAAGAGAACAAAAAAAAAACTAGCGACATGAATTCCACTTCTCTACTGCCACCACAAGCAATTCTTAATTCCTTGAGCAGAGACTCTTGAGGCTGCAATCCTGCTGCCTTCATCTGATACAAAAGCTTAATAGCCGTAAGGTACAGCCCATTTTGCATGTCCCCATAAGCATAGCATTCCAGCAGGCCATGTTTGTTCTATTATGAATCATCTCAAACACAAGTTTTGCTTCTCTCACTAACCCACTTCTTCCATACATGTCAATCAATACACACTCCACATAAGTACCTGACACAAGTCCAAGCTTGGTTGCGTTAGCATGGACTTGTTCACCAGTGTCCATGGCTTGGCATTCTTCCATATGCTTTAAGAACATTGGAAACTGCAAAAATGTTCTTACTTATTCCTCGCCTTCCCATCTCTTTGAAGTCATTGAGAACCTCATAGAAATGCATTTCTCTGCAATCATTCACAATTTTAGCTGTCCAAGTGAAGGTGTTATGTCTAGTTACCTTGTTAAATGCCATATTTGCATCTTCTAGGCAATTGAATTTACCATAGAATCTAATCAATGAGCAAGTGAAAAGTACATCATCACTAATGTCCAACTTGACTAATGTTTTCCCAGATCCAGATTCATACTGTAGGCACATGCCTTGAGAATACAGACCAAGATCCAATTAGGCAGTTCCGAAATACTCACTTGGTCAAGCATGTTGAGAAACAAACCTATCGCTCCCTGGTAATCTGCATTATCAAAATAAGCAACAAGTAAGATAGCCCACTAGTTGACATCCCTCACAGACAATTTATCAAACAGGTGGTTCGCAAACTCGATCAAACTACATGAAGCAAACTTGAGGAGAAGCCGATTGAGGAAGCTTAAGCGAGGATTAATGCCGCTTTGCCTAATATGAGCATGTAGCTCCATGGATGTATGAGGGTCCCCATAAACAGTACACTCTTCTATCAAAGAGACGTACATGTCAATGGGTATAGAGAAGCCGAGACCATCCATCAAGCGCAAAACATCAGATATCGTGCTCCGAGCATGGATAAATCCTTTTTTTTTTCTTGTTTTTCTTCTTTGTCAAACTGAAACCATTTGAATTATTAGGATGGGGACGAAGGAGTTTGACGGATTGGGATGAAGTTGGAGGCAGATTTTGTGTGGGACGATGGAGCAGAAGCTGAAGAGGGAAGTTGTTCAACTGAGGAGTAACAAGCTCCATGCATGGTGCTTTCGATGGAAGAGAGACCATTTTCGACTAGTTAAAGCTTAATTTCTTGATTTGACCATCCCAAAAATCCATTGCTTTTGTTGTGCCATTTTTGGGGCCAAATTCCTTTGATTGAATCATTAAATCATGCTCAAAGGAATGATAGAGACTTTGTTTGGGCGTTACATGGCGAGGAGATAATGTTTCACGAGCTTTTGGAAATGACCGAAGGGTAAAGGTGTGTATGGGTAGGGTTAGATAGGATAATCTTTTACTTAGTGTTTTATCTGAAAAAAGTATGAGTTATATTTTGTAACTCGATATACAACCCTACCTGATAAATGTCCTAACTATTTTAGGTTGGGTATAAGCAGGTTGGGCATAGGCGGGCTGGGTATGCCCAAATTATGATATTCTCCTCATATTGTGAAAAAAAAAATCTACAATTATAAACTTATAAAATAATATTATATTTATATCTTCAAGAGTTAAATAATATCTATAATTTATTAAGAATAAGGTAACAAAAAGATAGTAATTAAAGTCTTAAAGTCTATTGTATATATAAAAAAGAAATATTGAAATATGTAAAGGTCGGATATTTGTAGTGTTATTGCAACATCAATAATCGAATATTTGACAAGTAAAGCAGATGAGCAACTTTAGTATCTACATCAATATAATAGTTATGTTTAATATTTTAAAAATGAGTAATGAGAGTTATCAGCTAAAGTGAAAATTATAAAATTACTAATAGAATAAACTAAGAAAAGAAATAAGACTCTAAGAAAAAAATTAAAAAATATATATATAGAGCCGGGTTAAATGGGTGGGGCAGCATATTCTGTCCAGTGCCCTACCCTTTCTAACATTTGGCCTGGTCTGGTTTTATCCAAATATATTTTAAATAATTTTTTTAAGGTCGAGTTAAGTAATTTTTTTATAAGCTTGAATGGACAGATCTAGCCATAAGCATTGTGAACACTGACGGATTTCCACAGTTGTTGACGCCAGCCAGAGGCGAGCGACCACCACTTTTTTACCTACAACGGGCATTTATGTCTTTTTATTTTATTTTTATCTTTTTTTCTTGATTTCAAAAATCTAATTTTAGGATTTCATACCTTTTCTAACATTAATAAATTCAGGGATTTTCTGGCATTTTGCAATTTTTAGGTTCTATTTCTATCTTCTTTTTCATAAAATAAATATATTAATATGCACGTTTATTTTAAAAACAATTATTAAAAAATACTATTTAAATTTTAAAATTTTAAATCAATTTATTTATTATATTTTATAAATTAATGACTACTCTTGTAAAAAAATAATAATATATTTTTATAATAATTTTTTATTTAGAATTTTAAAATTTAAATAATATTTTTCTCTCTAAGATTTCCCCTTTATTTTAGTTTCAAAATATAAAAATAATTACATAGAATAGTTAAAATTTAAAATAAACATGATGATATCCAAGTTTAGTCTAAGTTTAAAATATAAAAATAATTATAAATATATTTTATTAATATTTAATTATATAGCCTCCCTCTTAATTTGGTGAGGTAGCATTTTCAGTTAAAAATAGTAATATTAAAAGATAAAAAAAAATACACTTTATAAATTTTAGAAATTAAACTAAAACTTGATATAAATTTAAAAGACTTAATATAATATGGCAAGCCTTTTAATAGGGACTTATAGCTTGATCTAGTTAAAATATAATAAGGCTAAACCTATTTAACAAATATTTTAAATTTTAAACCTATTTAAATGCTTATTAATTTACATAGGCAATGCTTTTTCTTTTAAGGCATGGGCTGTAAGCCTGTTAGCCTACCATGTTTAATATTATATATATATATATATATATATATATATTTTATATTTTTAAATATATAAATTTTAAAGTCTATTAAAAATTTATATTTATAGCCTTTAAAATTTTAAATATAAGGCATTTTATGAGTCTTACATTTTCAATATATTTTTAAAATGGTTTTAGGTCTAATAGATTTTCTACGAGTTTAGACTTGAAGCTAAAAAAATCTTTTTATAAGCTCTAACTTTAGGTACTTATTATAAGTTTAGATATATTTAGCTAAAATCTAATCAGACTTAACATATTTTCATGCGAAGATTGTTTTATATATAAAATATTAAATTATACAAAATCCTTATAAACTTTACTTCATATGTAAACAACATACGTAACCTGGCCTTTAACATTTTACAATAAATATCCCTAAACGTGTATATTTATACAAATTACTTTTAGTTTTGTTCATTATTACTCTGCAAATTATCTACCGTTTAATATTCTATTGCACTTGTTAATTAGCAATGATTGAAAAGCAAATCAAACGGGCCGATCTTTTTAATAAATTTTGACTCTGTTTAAATCACTTTGCAAACCATTCATATTAAACAAAGGAAAATTAACATATAACTCCTTATAATTTTACTTTATTTTTAATTAAATTTTTATAATTGTTACTTTCTTTTAAGTCCTTATAGTTTCTCTCTCTTTTTTATAAATAAGGATTAATACATCATAAATATAAACTAATTTCTTAGGGGATTGAATCTCAACGCTTTGATCCATACAGCTTTTAAATAAGAATAATATGAATATAATACTATCATATTTATCAATCTATCTTTAACTATAATATCTATAAATTAATTCTAATATTTAAATATATATTGAATTTATAAATCCCATAATAATTTTAAAAATTTGTGTATTTATAATACTAATAAACTATATTTATAGACTCTTGAATTTATCAATATATTAATAGTATTCTTGATATTAGATTTAAATATAATATTTTTAAATCTTAAATCCTAAATAAATTTTCGACCTCTTTAGTTTCTCAATTTGACCATATTAGATTACATCTTAATATACATCACATACCTATAGCCTTAGAAGGTGCGAAGGAAATCGCTCAGGGAAACGGAGGCAATTGCCCTTAAGCTGGTAGCTTTTGTGGGACCCATGTTACATGTTTTCCCTGTTTGTTTAATATTATACTCTTGCATGTATGAGCTTATTTTATTTTTTAAAACATATTTTTTTCTAATTTTGTGGTAATTTAAATATTGTTTAGTTAACATTCACATCAATCATAATTAATAGATTGTGAGCATAAAAACTAATTTTCATAACTCATAAAACTATAAGAATCAAATAAAAAATTATAAGAACTTAATTAAAAATCATATAAAATTATTATTATTCTAAAATATACTTTTAATGGCGATATTTTACATCGATTATTACTCAAAATGACGTTGAAGAAAATGGGGTAGTATTTTATAAATAAAATAAAGTACTAGAGAAAATTTTCACATTGTTTGGTTTAAAATAAATGTCATATGTTAACTTATAATGTCTGTTTATTAAACACATATTGTTTCTTTTCTAACATCATTTATATGTTTTAATCGACGTTATAAATCAAATTTTAAATCCTAAACCAGAACACAACTTTTACAATTCATAGTTTTACCACTTACAGTTTCCCTCGTCCTTGCACTCTCCTTCGCCCTTGCCACTTGAAACTTCAACCCCTACTCATTTACAGTAGTTCCCCTTTGTTTTTGGCGTTCTCCACCATTCCACCTCCATCTTCCATCGTCCATCGTCCATGGTCAAGGTTTTGTATTTTCTTTCACATTTTCAGGTTTGTCGTTGACTATATAATATATGAAATGAGTAACTTTATTTCACTTTGATTGCATTAAGTGTTATTATTATAGTTTTAGTTCGAAGAGTTGTCTAAGCTGAATTTAAGCTATATAACCATTCGTATTTGATTGGAAAACATAATTACTTGCTATGCACGACTTGAAATACTTGTCAAAGCTTTCATATGTTATTATTTTGCAAAGTTGTATTGTTTTCAGATTCTTGTGTTAATTATTTTCAATTTTTGGGCTATTTTTGTCTGGGCCCCACAAAATAAAAATAAAAAAACAATGAAAATAATAAAATCCTTCTTGATTCCTTCTCATAATTTGGAAGCCAATCACCATAAATAAATGAGAGATCTTTTGTTCTTCTTGATTTCTTTTCACAATTTGAGAAAATCTCCTTTGAGATAAATAAAAAAAAAAAGTAAATGTCATTAATGATGATTGGTTTGCAATTAAAGTGTGAGAAAGTCCCCTTTGTAACACTACAAAAAAACAATGATTTGGCAACGACTTTTCAGTGGCGACAAAAAATGTCACCGCTGAAAATAGACTTTCAGTGGCGACTTTATATGTCACCGCTAAAAGTCTTGAGTTTCAGCGGTGACTATATTTTGTCGCCACAAAAGGTAAGAAATTGGAAATTTTAGAGGCACTTTTCTGCGACGACACTAATTGTCACCGCAGAAGGTGATAGTATCTGCAGCGACATATATTTGTCGCGGCAGAAAGTCTATAATTTCTGTGGCGATATTTTTTTATCGCCGCAGAAGGGGGTATTCAACGGCGACTTTACTATGTCGCCGCTGAAAGTGTTCATACAATTTCCCCCCCTTAAATTCATTTTAAACAATTATCTAATATATATAATTAAATTATTGAATAATTTTATTTTTAAATAACAAATAAAGAAATTTCACATGAGATTATAGTAAAGAAAGATTATAAAGAGAATAATATGATGTCTATGAAATAAGGATATGTACATAAGAGAGATATTATAAATATGTGTCAATGAGCGTGAGAGTTAGTATGTGTGTGTTAGAGACAATGTGGAGGAGGAGATAGACGATGGGGAGATATGTGTGTGAGAGAGATAAGAAGAGAGAATATACATAAAATACATACATACATACATAACTTTTTAGTTACTGTTGCATATGCTCTCTATTGTTGTATTTCATGTAACATCTGAACTTTTATAAAAATGATTTATAAGGTGTTATTGAGTTTAAAAGTGTTTGTCTGAAATTAAAAAATTACGAAAGAGTTTATTTTCTAAAAAGAGACCCAAATAATTTAATAGCTATTTTTCAAAAATTAAAGGCCTATTTTCTTATAAAATTAAAAAAAAATAGTTAGAGGTTATTATTTACCCATAAAATTTTATAAAAATTCCCTAATGAGGTGAAGAAACTATTTGAGAAAAAACATCATTTTTTATTAAGAGGATTATTTTTTAAAAAATATTTGGTAAAAGTAAGACCTTCAGCGGCGACTTGGATTTGTCGCCACTGAAAGGTGACCTTCAGCGGCGACTTTGTTTTGTCGCCGCTGATACGTTTTTATATTTTAAGGCTCCTTCTCTTCCTTATTTCTCAGGTCGAGGGGTTTCAGAGTGATTGATAGAGGGAGAGCACGAGGGAACGGTCGAAGGATTGTGACGTTGGAGGAGTGACCGGAGGACGGAGAGCGAGCTTGCGACGTCGTCAGCCATCTGAGGTGAGTTCTCCAACTGTGTCTTCAATCTGTCTCCTCTATTTTCTTCCGAGCCCTATGGTTTGCAGTGTTTCTAACAGTTTAAATTTGGGGTTTTGAGGTTGAATCACTAATTAAGTAATTAATGAAGTTTGAAAACGTGGAATCAAGCATTAATCTCAAGCTATGTAGCTTCATGGACAGAACCGATTTGCTACTGTAATACCTACATCTGTGTTAATTTTATGATGATTCTATTTTATATGCATTTTTCTATGTTAATTTTATGATGATTCTGTGAGTTACAATTGTTCTGTTTGTCTAAGTGGTAGGGCTTAACTATTGGAACACAAGAGCATATGGAGATCACATGGTGTTGTCTTTAGAGGTCTTTTTCAATAAAGCCTACAAGTCAAGATGACCTAAACGAAGAATGGACTAAGAAACCCATTTGGCTAAGATTTGATGTCTTTCTCAAATGTCAACATGGATCACTGGAACTTCTCAAGGCATAACTGAAAGATAGGATTAACATAGATTAGAAAGCACAAATATAATTCCCCAGTCATAAAACATGCTCCACCTTCATTGTTGAAAACTCGTGACAGTAAATACTTGAAATTGTCCACTTTAATAGAAGATTCTGAATGGAATTAATTGATATGGTAGATTGTATTAATATCTAGATTGATTATCAGTTGCTTGCTAATTTTGATTTGATTGATTGCTATTTCTCAAATGAAATGTATATATTTGTAGGATATGTCAGTATTAAAGAGAGGTCGAGGTGGGAAAGATCTTTCTGTTATATCTAATGACAACTCAAATAGTCGAGGTGCATGTTCTACACCTCAATCAAGACATGTTATTTCACCTCTATCACTGCAACAACTTGAGGAAATGTCTGTCAATTCTCCTCCTACTCCCCACACTCAAAATAGTAATGCAGGTAAGTTTGCTTCAGTTTTATAATAATTGACTTACATTCATTGTAACATTTAATTGTTCTAATTCAACTTCAATCATAGGGTCTTCTAGTGCAATCAACAAGCACAGAGGAGTTTATAAGTCTATTAACGTGAATTTGAGAACTGCACAAGGAGCAAAGATTCGAGTCAAGTTCTCTGATTCCATGTCAAGAGCAATCGGTGCAAAAGCAATAGACTTTTCTAATTATTGTGGTTTAACTCTTAGAACCACAGTCTCTTTTAGGAATGGTGGAGGTAACTGGAAGAATATTTTTAAAAAATATGGTCAAGATATGATTTTAAAAATAAAGGTATTATTTATGTCAAATTTTTTCACTTATCTTACTTTATTTATATTATTATATAAAGTGTTCATTTTATTTATTTCAGGATAAATTTGAACCTGCTGATGCAATTGCTGAAGAAAATTTTTATATAGCTATATCAATTATTTTACAAAATGTATTCAGAAATTGGAAGACCAATCTGCACTCTCACTATAAGAAATATGAGACTGATGAGGATAGGTTGGCTGATCCTCCTCAAACTATTAGTTTTTAAGATTGGGAATGGTTATTAAGATATTTTAAGTCTGATATGTTTAAGGTACCCCACTATCATTCTAAATAAATTATCTTTTTTGTTTCAATAATTAAATTCTTATTAGTTACCAAATGTTGTTGTAGAATAAAAGTGCAAGAAACGCGATAAATCGAGAAAAATAAATGATTAAACATACTTATGGTCCTTGATCATTTGCAGAGATTGAGTTTGTTACAGTAAGTTCAATCTCTCACCACTATAATTTAAATTTTTAATCATTTTTTTATTTTAAAATCTATTTTTTGTATTTTATATATTATTATTTTGTAGAGAGATCCTATTACTGGACAACCTACTCCTCCTGACTAGTTGTGGGAGATAACGCATACTAGGAAGACATTAGATGGACAAGTAGTATGGGCTAACCCACACTCTGAACAGATTCATGTATGCATTGTAGTTTATTTTATTGTGATTTATTTTTATTATTATTCTAATAGTTTCACATGTTTTTTATAGAGTCGTATGTACGAACTTTCTCAGCAACAAGACCAAGATTTAGAGAGCGATACTCGAATGACATCAGAAGAAACATTGTCGATAGTTCTTGGTAAGAGGTCAGGGTATGTAAGAGAGAAAGGGTATGGAGCTGAGCCTTCAAGGAAGAGAAATTGCCCTCAATCTAGTGATAGTTCAGTTGTCCAGAGTGTGCATGCTTAATTGCAGGAAGAGTTTGATAAAAACTTTCAAGAGGAGAGAGAAAAAATGGAGGCAGAGCGTGCAAAGATAGAAGAAGAGTGTGTAAAAGAGCGTAAAAAGATGCAAGAAGAGCGTGTGCAATTCGAGCAAAGACTTATGGAACAAATGGAGCAAAGGATACAAGCTCAATTTGCTACCTTGATGCAAAAAGGACAACTATATGCGCCTAGTTTTACTCCTACTATTGGTCATTCTACGTAATATTTATGTATAAAATAAACAATTTTATTTTAATTTTAAATATTTAAATAATTTGATATTTTATATAGTGATTGAAATTATTTATCAATGTTATTATCTTCTGTTTAATTTAGTTATTGATTATTATTTTTGAAATTAAATTATATATTTTTTATATAAAAAAATTATTAAAAAAATTCAAAAAACAATAGCAACTTTCAGCCGCTTTGAAACTTTCATAGGCGACCTGTTGTTGCCGCTAATGATTGACATTCAGCGGCGACTTCTTGTCGCCGCTAATGATTAATATTCAGCGGCAACTTGATGTCGCCGCTAATGATTGACATTCAGCGACGACTTTCAATTGTCGCCGCCAATGCATATAGGCGACAGTCTATATCGCCGCTGAAAGTCAATTTTTTTGTAGTGTAATAAATAACAATGGAAATTCATTTTTTTTTAAAAAAAAAAAGAGATCCTTTTATGGCAATTTTCGTCAATTTAGGAAATGTGATTTGCGTCATTAAATAAAACTATAAAAAATACAAAATCAAGAGAAAAATATCTCATTTATGTTGATTGGTTCAAGTTAGGAAATGTCATTAAGGAGAAAAATAAAAAAGGTAAACCCATAGTAGTACCTATATAAAGAAATTTGGGAGAAGGAGGCAAGTGAGAAAGTTGTCCTTTGGATAACAAGAAAAACAGTGAAGGTTAATTATCTATAATGAGAACATCACCCCCATCCTAGACATGAAGCCTCTGATATATGATTAATACCCACATGAGCGCAACAAGAAATATGAAGATTATTTGTCTAACAATTGTTGATATTCCCCTCATCTGTGTGATGAATCATTTTATTTTTGTTGTTAATCCCTTTTTTTCTTAAATTGTTATTGACAAGGACAAAATGTCTTTTCATCCCAAAATTTAATTTCATTTTAATACATAAGGCCATAGGGGTTTAATGAAATTTGAGAACATTTTGGGGGGAATATGATATTAAATTGCTACATTGGGACATATGAAATTTCACCTATTTCTGTTGGCATAGAAAAACTCAACAAATTGAAGTGAATCAGGGAACACAACTAAGGGAATTATTATGAGGTTCTAAAGAAGAAAGTTAATCACAAAAAAAAATTAAAAGAAAAAGAAAATTAGGGAAGAAAATAAAAAAAAAGTGAGATTTCCTCTACATGGATAGGGAAAAAGTGGAATGAATGAAAGGTAGAAGAAGGGAAATTAAGATGTGGGATACTGGGATCCACCCATTTTCTCCCCACAAATGGAGAGAAAATGAGAAAAGGCAGTTTCCTACCCTATCCTCGAATTTGTGCACCGTTCATGAGCATAAAATGCCTACTTTGCGATGATAAAGCCAATAAATAGAGGCAAAGTCATCTGCCAAGTTTTTTCAAGACCTAAAATTGGATATTTTATAACCATGGGCATTTTTTTTTAAGAAAAAAAGACATTCATTAAACCAAATTAAAATGAAGAGCAACAAATAGCGCGGCATTACATGATTGGCAAAATAAAAGAACAACATCACAACAAAGAGTTTCATTCTTAGTTGGTAGTTTTTCTCTCTATTGGGATTCGTGCACGTTTACTTATGGCTGAGTCTGGTTTATGAAAGGTCCTGCCAGACTGACCACCGGTGGATGGTGAGGGATAATCGGAAGAAGAAAAAGGTGGAAGAACCTTCTTCAGAAATAATGATTGATCAAATGGAAGAAAGAGGAGAAGATGGTAAGAGGTCCTTGGATGCTAGAGGTGATGGAACAGAGGAGCTACCTCCACAAACCAAACCTTTTACTTCATATCGTGCTTCATTGATGGTGTTTAATGGAGTGGCCATGGGGATAACATAATGAAGGAGGAAGATTTGTTTAATGATGGAGACGAAATCTCCTAGAGACTGCCTGAGGAATCAGAAAAGATTAAGAGACTAATGAAGATTTATCCTGTTGTTCCAATTACTCAAGAAGAATTTAACGAATGGTGCCAACCTTGGAATTATGCTCTGGAATTAAGCGTGCTTGGTAGGAAGTTTAATCTCTTTATGCTGGCTGAAGGACTACATGTGTATACTATGGGGTTTCTCTAGCTTTGAGTTAATTGATTTACCAAACAATTAGGTTCTATCATATCCTAAAATTTCTCTATCTATAAAAGGCACATATGAAAATAGGTTACATAGGGATTGTCATAATAATTAGAAGAGAAAATAACGATTAGATGAAGTTTAAGTTGGAAAAAGAAGTTTAGAAGTTTTAGGGACTAAAATGAAGTTTTAAAATGAGTAGAAAGTGATTAAAATGAAATTTGATAAATTTAAGGATTAAAGTGTAATTAGCTAAATTTAAGGGGTAAAATCGTAACTAAGTGAAAATTGAGTTAGAAATAGCCAAACATTGCTCGAAAGTATTTCAATCTAAATTTTTACCAAGAAATAGATGATACAATTTGGGCTAGGCATATCTCTCATAATTATGATTTAAGGTCCTAATAAATTGATATTAATTTTTAAAATATGGATATTAGTATAATACCTTATGGGCCTTATAATCAGATAAAATTTTACAGTAAATTTTATAATTATTATAAGGATTTATAAAATTTACAAAAATAAAAAAAGAGTCTTGTAGAATTAATTATAGAATTTACGGTGAAAAAAGAAATCGATAATGGTTTAAAAGAAACATAAGGAATTTTTATCAGGACTTCTGGGTCTCAAAAAATTATAATATTTTGCAAAAAAAATATTTAATATTAAAATAAATTTATAAAAATGTAGTAACCATTAAAAGAATTTTATATAATTTATTTCAAAAATTAGAAAAATTTAAGGATTTCGGTATAAGAAGTGCATTGGGATTTATACCAATTAGCTATTGGACCCCAAGAAAGGCCCAATAATGGCATCATATGCAAGCCCAACAAGCCCAAGGGTTTGTCTTGGAGGTCAAGCAATTTTTATATAATTTTATAAAATAAAAAGGAAACTTCAAGGAGAAGGCAAGAAGCAAAAAAGTCTTCTTGTGAGATCCACAACAAAGTCACATGGCGCCAAGATAAGGAGGGAGTAGTTATACCATGTGCTCAAATATATTAAAATAATATAAAAATTTAATTAAGTATGGTTAAAGATTAATTAAGCAAGAAGGCAACCAATAAAATTTAAAATTAAGGGGTTGTAATTATTAGGAAATTCAATGGCAAAATGGTCCCTAAAACCTTGGAAATTCGCTATAAATAGCCCTCATTCCTTCATAAAAACATAAACAAGAGAGAGCTAAGGGGAAACTCTTGCCAAATAAAAATTTGACCTATTCCAAGGCAAATCCAAGAAGGAATTCAAAGGGCTTTGATCTAAAGTAGCTTAGAGCTTAAAGTATGTAATCATTCCTAGTCTATTTACATGAGTTTTGGAAGGATACAACCCAGGTTTTAATGTTTAGAAATAGGATTTATCTTGGACTATGCTTGCTGCCCAAAACTGTACAGGACCAAGGAGTTTGAATTTCAAAGATCTAATGCTTCCATTGAATTTAAATGATGATTTTGTGTAGGATTAGATATGTTTGAAACCTTGGAAGCATTGAAATTGAAAAGGAGAAAATTTGAAGTCTTCTCTGTTACTGTTTATACGCATGAACATTTATTAGAATTTCATGATTTTGATATTTTCAATAGTTTTAAAATGAAAAATTGTGTGGAATTAAGAAGAGAAACAAGCATTGAAAGCATTGAATTAAAATCAGAATTTTTGAAAGAAAAATGATGCTTTCCGGTTCTGTACAGCAAAGGATAAAGCAGCTGAAATTTTAGAATTCTGAGTTTATAAATGAATTTAGAAGGTCAAATTGTGTAGGGTAAATTCAAGACATCAATTAGTTCAAATGTAAAGCTAATTAATAAAAATTAGGAAATTAGGTTGTGATGAATATATGATTATGTTATGCTAGGCTTTGATTTTTTGATAAAGAGGACCACAAAGCAAGGACAATGATAAAAGGAACAAGAATGTGAATAAAGGTAAAGAGAAAGGGTAGAGGAAGAGCAAGGACTAGAGTTTGTAAACTTAATTAAACTTATAAGTATTGATTGTATGGATAATTGTGTTATGGCTTTGTTAATGGTGTTGTTCATATTTATTTGTTGTAGCTCTACTCTGTTCTATTATTACTTTTACCAATTATATTTCATATGTTACATGGAAGCATGCGCAATACATTATGTTAACACAATCATAAGCAAGTACAAGTTCCAAGCATTAATGCATATATTATTTAGAACCGTTTACTATTGAGATTTCCCTAGAAATCTCACCTCATCCATGTCATCCCAACACCTATAGGTATTTCAAAGATGGAGGAAGACGAAGATGCATGAAGATAATTTAGGAGATATATAACATGATTGATTGTAATTATGTTATGTGAATGTATGTATAGTAGCTAGATTTTATCACTATGAATAGTAACAAGTGGTGAGCAGGCCTGAGTAACGAGCGGGGTAGGTTGGCCCGATGGTTAGCCCGTGCCCTGCCAGTTTATTTTTTTGGGCACGAGCCATGCCCCAGCCCATTTAAGCCTGTATTAAACGGACTAGGCTGAACCCGTTTGGGTTACAACGGGCATGAGCAACCCGTTTGTCAGAGGGGGAAAATTTCAATTTAAACTTATTTGATGTTCTAATAACAATCAATGCTCACAAACAATATAGTGTACAGTGATAATAAAACAATAATACACATGATATGATTATTCATCCTAAAATCACAACCCTACAAAACACCGATTCAAATACTTAAATCAGACTTTTATCCTTCAAAAGTAACTTAATTCCAAATTATAATCTTTACATCTTAAAATTTAAGAACTTCAACATTATGTAATAAAAACTAAAGCCTATTAACATAAAACATGAAGCTTTATTTCAAACTTCATCATCACACATGCAAACACAAGGAATGTACAAGATATCCCCCATAGCCCGCCTGTATAATATAGTAAGCCCGCCCATTTAACCCCGCCCATTACGGGCTTATTTTGGGCTGGCC
Organism: Leucaena leucocephala; assembly: GCA_037074615.1. Classification (NCBI taxonomy): domain Eukaryota; kingdom Viridiplantae; phylum Streptophyta; class Magnoliopsida; order Fabales; family Fabaceae; genus Leucaena; species Leucaena leucocephala. The sequence goes on along the minus strand of CM073515.1, from coordinate 14,924,824 downwards.
TAAACCAGACAAATTTACCCTTGGTCAGGGCGGGTACACTGGGCTGCGGGCATCTTGCTCAATCTTAGTGGTTAGGCAATGATATTTATGTTATAATTAAAAATAATAAATGTTAGAATAGATGTATGAAACTTTACTAATATTTAGTTAATATGTAAAACTTCATTTTGACATAAAGAATACCTTATTTTGACATCTGTATAAAGAGAATGAATTTTTCAAATTAGGAACTAGAAATTATTTTCCAGAAATTTTGACCAAATATTAGTTAACATTGACGTCAGAGTTGACTCAGTTGAATGGTCAATTGGTTTGAGATTTATTTTTCTTTCAAAGTTCAATATGTTAGCTTTGTGTAGCATTTTGAACCACTTCATTTCATTTTTTTTAGAATTAATTATGATTTTTTGAAGTTCGTCGCTGAATCTGGAATAACTATATGAACATTATTCATGAACTTTAAAATTTTAGATTTAGCTAATGGACTTCAAATATCATATAAGTAGTTCTAAATGCTACCGATTAGTCCCTAAGACTTACGAAAGTAAGATGTTACAGGTTCGTTTCCATGAACCACAATAGTGGAGAACACATTATCGCAAGGTTTTGTTTGAGGGTCCTTGGGTAGTCAAGCAACAGTGTCCTAGTTCAAAGATGGACCGCTACTTTAATCCTTATCATAACCCTTTAGGCTGGGTTGTAATGTGGGTTTGTGTTCATAATGTCCCGATGTATTTTTACAATAGTCATTTCATGTCAAGGTTGGGTGACCAAATTGGGAAGACATTCAAGGTTGACCTACATACTCTGGAGAATTTTAATGCTTAGAACTTAAAGGTAGAAAGGGAGAAATATGTTCGTATTTGTGTCAAATTAAACCTCCAGAAGAGGCTTATACCTCATGTTATATCTACTAGAGAAGTTTTCAATGTTGAATATGAAGGGCTTGACATTATCTGCTTTGCTTATGGCCATTTTGGCTATCACCTAGAGGCTTGACCATGAAAGACTAGTACGAGATCTACAAGTGAAGGAATGAGTGTGTCGACATCGGTAGTCAAATCCCTAAAAGTTTGTTGGGAAAAAAGAGCTCTGGTGCTGATGTGCTATTTGGGGCTTAGTTGTTTGTGGGCAAGTCAAACAAGGGATGAGGTATACGAAAATTTAAGTAGAAAATCTTTCAAAAAGCCATATGTGAACGCAGATGAAAGTACAAAAAAAGGGATGAATTTTAGGCATCAATCGCATTTTGCCATCTTTGAAGATCTGAGATATGAGAGATGTGAAAAGGATCAATCGAAGGTTGACATAGGAATGGTGACTACTGCATCTCAAAAGGAGGTGTCTTTTTTTCAAACAAGAATATGTTAGTGGTGGCGGCAGAAAATCATAAGGGAATTAATAAAACAGTAAAGGGAGAAGGACCCAAAACTCATCTAGGATTTAAACATAGTGGGAAAGAGAATATAAGGCCTACTAATAGGCTAAAAGCCCCAAATGGGTTGTCTAAACCGATTTTGGTTTATACCTATTCATTATATGCTTTTAATCTCATTATGAAGGATTATAGTTTGGATCATCATCTTCGAGACACCATTAGTGAAGTTCAAGATTTGATCTTTAGTAACTAGTCTATGGAATTGCATCACACCTACAAGAAGAATATAAGATCTAATTATTTTTTGGCTTAGGAAGGACACAATGTTTCTTTGGATATAGTACTGTTTCCATGTGTGCTGAGTGGATGCCTAGGCATGTTTTTGGAGGATAAGGAAGGCTTCATTGACCCCTTGTAGTTTAGGACATTTCTTTTTATACTTCAAGCTTTTGCTTGCCATTCCATGTGAAAAAGGGTAAAGTAATAGAACAAGGCAGCCTAATCCAAAAGAAAGCAACCAACAATTGCAAACTTAAAGCACAGTCAAACAAAACATACATAACAAAGTTAGAAGAAAAAGAAAAAAAGAGCTTTAAGCAAAACAAAAATTCTCTTAGTATTGTATGGAGATTCTCTCTCAGACTCTACTTCCTTAGTTGTGCTTAATTCACAGGAGGAGGAGGATTTATTGATCATAATCTCAAATAAAGTAAAAAAGGATAAGATTAAGGATGGGGTGACAAGATTCTTCAAAGTCATTGGCCTAAACTAGGCTCAAAGAGATATAAATTTATTCAAGGTGGGCCTTCTTTTGCTGAGAAGCTTAAAGGAATTGATGTTTCTAATGCTTATTCTAAAAATAAAGTGGAAGAAGAGGACGAGGATATGGTTTATGATGACATAATGGCAGATTCATCAGAACAGGGACATTGTGGAAAGGATGAACCTATATGCAAAACAATTGAAAATCCTACCATAAACTTTCCTACTTTCCTTTTTCAGGGAAAATGAAGAAAAAGCTCTATAGAGCATAAAGGAAAGCAATGATACTCAAATTACTGGATAGAGATATTGGCTAAAAAGCTTTACAGACAAGATTATAGTCAATGTGACAAAGAATGGTGTTTTATGTTTGCTCAATATTAACCATGGATTTTATGTGGTTAAGATGTCAAAGAAGCAAGATTATTTCAATACTTCAATTGGAGGCCCATAGATGATATATGATCATTATCTCACGATGAAACCTTGGGAACCAAATTTTAGATTAGAAATGGCAACCATTAACAAGGTAATGGTTTGGGTTTGAATGCCTAAGGTATCTCTTAAGTACTATATTGAAAAGGCACTCACTATTATTGAAAACTGAATTGGGAAAACAGCAAAGGTAGATATGAACACTTCTTTCCAATTAAAAGATCATTATGCAAGGAATTGTGTACTCATTGATTTGGAGAAGCAATTGATGGATGGGTTCTCATTAGATGGGGATGATTATTATCTAGAATATGAGGGCCTTTATCTACTTTGCACTAATTGTGGTATCTATAGCCATCATGGAGATACTTGCCCAAACAAAGTGTAGAGATAGGAGACAAGTGACAATGTTTCTAATATAAATCAATCTCAACCACAAAATAAGGAGAAGCTGAATAATGTTGATTCTACAAACTGGGATCAATGGAAGGTGGTGCAGAAGCCTCACCAACAAAGAAGACAGAAGGAGAACATGATTGACGCTTCTCGCCAGGAAATCATAGGGTCTTAGTTCAGAGTACTTGTTGAGGAAGAGACCTACGTTCAAGAAAAGTACAATAATGAAAGAAGTTAAAACGTCAGTGCTTAGGAGTTAGAACCTCCACAGCCACCACAGACAGATGCCAATGTGATAAGGCAATCAAAAGTCTGAAAAAAGAAGATTTTAAAAAGCAAGGTTCAACAGGATTCAAAAGGTATGGAGAGGGAGGGTAGAACAACAAGTAGCATAGGGGAGGAGGTATGGAAGAGGAGTGAGAAAAGGCCTCGGGCAGTGCTACAAAGAGATAAGAACAAGGGGAGCCGTTATTGTTAATGATGGGCAAAGGAAATATGGAAATGGTAGAAGCAGGTGGGTGTACGGGAGAGATGTACATTGGACTTGGGCTTTTGGGAGAGGAAAACGTTGGACTTAAGGGTAGTGGAAATGAGAGTACTGGACGTGGGCTTATGAAACAAGATATTGTGGACATGGAATAATGGGTGAAGTAGTAGTGGGTCGTCTAAGGGAAAAACAAAATTCAAAGGTCCACAATTATTCTAATGAAATAAGAATAGAGGAGATAGAACCTGGAGATCCAGATTTAGGCTATATGGATATGAGCCCAATTCCTATAATTAATGAGATATGTGAGAATGGGGAGGAAAGTATGGTACCTGAGTCTCAAGATTTTTAGGAGGTATAATGGGCTTGTGCGGCTGTATGTTGGATCTAGTTACTAGACTTACAATTTTTTATGGATAGTTTATTATATTGGAATGTAAGAGGAGCTTGTGATAAGGGGCTTATCAAAAACTTAAAGGTTATTTGCTTGGGTCCAAAACTAAGCCTCATAGTGTTGTCTGAAATGAAACGTTCTATAGAATCTTGATTTAGTTTTTTGCAGACTTGGGGATTGGATTATCTAAGAATGATTACCAGTTCAAGCCACTCAGGAGGTTTGGTAGAGGCTTCAAAAAGTGATCATGTTAAAGTGTCGATACTTATTGAAAATAGGCAATTCTTCCATTTTCAATGTGAGATTGCTGGGCATCCGCCTTTTCTATTAACGGCAATATACGCCACTCCGTACTATAATCTTCTACAGGAATTATGGAAAGATCTGCAGAATCTGTCTAATTCTATTACTATGCCTCGGGTTGTTTATGGTGATTTTAATTATATCCTTCAAGCATCTGATAGAATTGGGGGAGTTGCTTGCAATCATAGTAGGATAAATTGGTTCCAAAATAGAGTGAAAGACTATGGTATATCAGACATGGGTTTTGAAGGGCCAAAATTTACATGGAAGGGACCTCAGATTGCTAGTTGTTCTCGTCTTTATGAAAGACTAGATCGAGCATTAGCTAATTCTATTTTTCTTGATTTGCTATCAGGTGGCTTCTTGAAGGTACTGTCGTGAACTCAATTCTCTGATCATAATCCTATTGTTTTGCAATGTCAAAATATATCTTTTGTTAGAAAACATAAACCTTTTAGGTTTGAGGCAATGAGGCTATCTCATGAAAGCTTTAAATAATTTATTACTAATGGTTGGATGGAATTTGAGGATTTTAATAAATCTTTGAAAAAATTAGGTGATGATCTTATTCATTGGAACAAAAATATTTTTGGATTTGTTGAGAAAAAGAAAAAGAACTTGCTTGCTCAGTTAAATAGCATTCAAAGCTCTCCTGCTTATACTTATTCTCATTTTTTAAAATCTCTTGAAAATGATTTGTAATCTGAATTAGATTATTTCTTAAATTAGAGGAGATTAAGTGGTTTCAAAAGGCAAGAACTGAATAGATCTGATAGTATGAACCTAAATTGATATTAATGGCTATAAATTATTTTAAGGAGCTTTATAATGATCTGATAGTAATCCTTACAAGCTGCAAACTATGACAAGTTTTCCTTCTGAGCCCAAAGCTAATCTTAGTAATATGTGTAAGATGCCAACTTATAAGGATATTAAGGAAGCTCTCTTTTCTATGGGACCTTATAAGGCTCATGACATTGATGGTTTCTCCCCAATATTTTACCAAGTTAATTGGAGTGTTGTAGGTAAATCTCTTTATAAGTTTGTGAAGAATGCTTTTGAGAGAGGGTCATTTGAGGATGATGCAAATAGGACCTTGATTTCTCTTATTCCGAAGAGGGATCATCCTAAGGTGATTGACCATTTTAGACCTATTGCTTTATGTACGGTACATTATAAATGCATTACTAAAGTGATTTTAAGTAGATTAAGGGAGGTGATAGATAATATCATTTCTCCTTTCCAATCAAGCTTCATAAAGGGAAGGAACATACAAGACAATATTATAATCGGACAAGAAATTATGCATACAATAAAGAAAGCTCAAGGCAAGACTGGTTTAATGGCTTTAAAGATTGATCTAGAAAAAGTTTATGATGACATTAGATGGGATTTTCTTCAATAGATTCTTATTGATGTTGGTTGAGATGTTAAACTTATCAATCTTATTATGAGTTGTTTTATATCTGTTTCTTATAATTTATTGTGGAATGGTTCTCAGTATGATTTTTTCTATCCTAAAAGAGGACTCCGTCAAGGTGAACCTATATCACCTTTGTTGTTCATTTTTGTATGGATAGATTATCACATATTATTACTGATACAATGAATACAGGAGATTGGAAACCAATTTCCATTACTAGTGGTAGTCTGTACATTTCTCATATAATGTTTATAGATGACCTCCTTCTTTTAGGAGTGGCGACTGACAAACAAACAAGGTGTATGATGAATTTTTTGAATAAATTCTATTTAGCCTCTGGGGAGAAGATTAATAAGAGCAAATCTTCAATCATCTTTTCTCCAAAAGTTAATGTCAATATTAGAAAAAGAATTAGTGGGATTACAAGAATGTCTATTGTTGTAGATATAGGGAAGTATCTGGGTTTTTCAATCATCAGAGGGAGAAAACTCAAGGCAGTATATCATTGATCGGGTTAAATCTAAACTTGCTTCTTGAAAAGAGAGTACACTTTATATGGCTGGAAGGATTACCTTAGCTAAATTAGTTCTAAGTTCTATACCAGTTATCCTATGCTAGTTGCTAAAGTTTCAGCTTTGTTTGTTAGGAGGTGGAGAGGTTGCAAAGAAATTTTCTTTGGGGAAATAGTCAAAGTTCACATGCATTTCATCCTATTGGGTAGGGTCAAATTGTTAGACCTAAATTGTATGGTGGGCTATGATTCAAGAAGCTAGGATCATTTAACCATGCGTGTAGAGCTAAAAGTGCTTGGAACCTTATAAATGGAAATAAAGGCACGTGGGTGGATGTTCTTTTACACAAATATATATTGAGAAATGAGAACATCTATTGCTGGCAAGAAAAAGGGGACTCTACACTGTAGAAGTTTATATCCTAACAGCAAGAAATAGTGGATTTAGGTACTAGATGGCAAATAAGAAATAGGCATCTAGTTAATTTCTTTACAGATAAGTGGCTATGTCTGAATAAAAGTTTAAAGGAGATATGTCTTCAGTCGCTTACAAGTAAAGAAGAAAATAGTAAAGTCACAGATTTGGTATATTCTGGGACTTACGATTATCAAAGACTTGTTGATTTGATTCCAAGTAATGCATGGCAACAGTTAATAAGTATGATACCATCAATGGCTAAAGAGGTAATGATTTAACTATTTGGAATGCTACTAATGATGGCAAATTTTCTATTAAAAGTGCCTATTATCCTTTTGAGAATCAAGTGAAGAATAACTTTAGCTCTATTTATAAAGACATTTGGAAATGGAGGGATGCTGAGCATATTAGAGTATTTATTTGGTTAGTGTTTAACAATTGCCTTCTAACTAATAATTGGAGAAGTAAGAGGTCTTCAACTAGTGCGTTATGTCAATACTGTTGTGACAATATTGAAGATGTTTTACATATTCTTCAAGATTGTTCTTATGCTACCCAAATTTGGCAAAGATTAGTCCATCCCAAGTTCCATTCTTCCTTCTTTAGGTCTTCTTCAAGAGATTGGTTTTCTTTAAATCTTAGAAGAGAGTTAGGAGTTGATGGTAGTGATAATTGGGGTCCTATCTAGGGAGTTTCAATTTGGAATTATGGAAGTGGTGAAATCAAACTACTTTTAATCAGGAATTTTTGAAACCGATGGACCCATATTTGATTATTATGCAATCTTGGATAGGTTTTGTGCATAATCAACAAACTCATTTTGATAATGACGTTGCTTTATCAAATTTATCTGATTGGCAACCTCCCCTTATGGAGTGGTTTAAGCTAAACGTTGATGAAGCTCTTACTACAAAGCATGGGAAGGCAAGATGTGGTGGAGTTATTTGTGATCATTCGAAAAATTGGATTATTGGATTTACAAATTAATTGGGTATATGCGATGTGATTGAAGCAAAATAGCGGGCAATATATAAAAAGTTAAAAATTGTTTGGGATTTAGGATTTAAAAAAGTTATTCTTGAATCAGACACTAAGAATATTGTCAGGATGTTAACGAATTAGACCACAGAGAGATGTAGTTTATTGGTCACACAGATACAAAGCCTGCTAAAGTTAGCATGAGAAGTGAAAATTCAACATATACCTAGAGATCAAAATAAACTTGCAGACGTGCTTGCCAAGGAAGGTTTGACTACCACAATGATATTATATTCTTGTCTTTCACATTTGAGGACTCTAGTTTCTATTGAGTATTTAAGAGTTAATCCCCTTTTAATTTAGTTTACGTTAGTATTTTGGGCTTCACTCTTTTACCCCAAAAATAAGTTAGAAGAAATATATTAATGGACCCAAATGGAAGTTTAGTATGGACCCAATTTGTTGAACATGGACTATAGCCTACTCAAAAGACCAAAGTCCTTGATGCTCCTTCTTAAAAGTATATGTACCAACAAAGCCCGATATAGTTGGTAGATAGCTAGGTCCCTTAAACATAATGTCCTAGATTTAACCAGGTTATGTGCTTATAAAGGCTTTGTTGGAAGAGGCAAAACCTACATCGATGATCTGTATGCCTCGAGATGATTAGTCTTTAGCTATCGACTAAGAGATATCATCTATATTCTACCAAAAAAAGTATAAGTATATTAACCATAATGCCTAGCACAATTGGCGCTTAATTGAGTTCCTTAACCATCTTGTCAAGAGTTTGATCATTGGTGGTGTATAAGGAGAGTGTGTCATGGCTAGTACTAAAGTCCTTTCGAGAAGTAAATGGTGCAAATGGATTAGTCATTGCTTCCGATAGCGGATACACTATGTTTGTCTAAAAGTATATGTATATTTATAACTCAAATTAGAAATAAATTATAAACAAGAGGATTAATCAAAAGGAAAATTTTTAAATCAAATTACTTACATCTATTTCGTTAAGTTCTCCAATATTATTTTACCATATGTCCTTTTTTTTAAAATATCTCTATTTAAATCAAACCCACATGAAAAAAAATAGTACACATGGATAAGTAGAATTAGAGAAATTGACATAATAGATATAAAGAATTTGATATAAATACCAAAATATGGTCCTAATTAAAAAACACAGACAATATCTAAACATATCAATATTTATAAAAACATAAAATAATATTTTTGTAGTTTCAAAAGTTGAATTTAAACGATAAATTTTCTTACATATTTAGGGAAAAAGGGGGATCAAAATTCTCCTATATCCGACACCCAACAATTCAACAAAGTTAGTTGCACTGCCGACCTAAACATCCAACAGAGACTAGTGTTTCTAAGAAAACAAACAGGAACATTATTTTGTATTATTTATCGTTTCTTATAATAATAAGAATATTTATATTATTTTGTTCCTTAATGTTTTGGACAATTATATTTCCATTTTTTTATTTATTTTGTTGCATATGAAAAGTCTAAATGAATGAAGTCCACGCGTAATATATGCAACGTGGATTAGGTAGCCGAGAAAGCCGTCCCAGGCCAACCCAATCTCCGAGAGTCATAAATCAACACGGCACATGCATCTAATAAAATAAAACAAAAAACCCACGCGTTTTATTAATTTATGCAAGTTTTAGTTTTAGAATGCCTCCAACATTGCGAGTACATTAAAAAAAAGTCGATATAACGAGTCTCCTAAAATATGCTTTATAATTTAAAATAATTTTTAATTGTCTAAAATGTAGTGGTTAATTTGTTTTGGCAAAAAATATTAATTTGTTTTTATTTTACTAATTTCTTTGTTAAGAGATTCTTTCCTATAATTTTGTTATTGGCTAAATATACCTATAATTTTTCTTAAAATTATTTACTTACTTCAAGATATATCATCATTAGAGATTTTGGAAAAATTGCATCTGGATACCTAAACTTAATAAAATTATTTTGAAAATAATTAAAAACAATTTTGATTAAAAATAATTAAAATTTTAGTTATTCTAAAGGCTAAAATTATTCGAAAAATTGATTTTCTTACTGCACATATTTTTTGTTATATTTATTATTATTTAAATACTTTTAACCAAAAATTTATTCTTACGTAAATACAAAATAAATATTTCTTTTAATTTAAGTATTTTTTTTATCTTCCAAAAATTATATTAAATAAAAAATAATATTGTAACTTTCTGAGAACTTCTGGACAAAAAACAAGGTGCTAGGGTTAGAATAAGACTTCAGTATGGCTATACGATCAGATTTATGTGGGACAAAAGATTCAGGCACTTTGATTGCTAATCTTTTGTATGGTTTTTAACTTTTCATCATATGGTGTACACGTGATGTGTACAATAAGCTATCTTACATTTAAAAGTGCGAAATTTTAAAGAAAAATGTGATTACCAATATGTCCAACAAAAAATTAGCTCCATGGATATATTATTTAGTACACCAAAACTTATGCTGCGATTGAATTCTTTTTTTTTAGAATTTTATAATATATTTTTTATTTTTTTTAATACAACAATTTAAATAGCAGGTCAAAACAATATAATAATTTAAACAAGAGAGAGATACAAAAATACATCTTAAAAATATGCAATTCCCAATTTAATACCTTATAACTGTGGAGTTGCTAGGAGCTAGTATGGGATTAAATTTTATAACAAAATCATCTAAATTCCTTTAATGTGTTATTATAACTTAATATTTTGAAAAAAAAAACAAAGTTGAAAAATTAATTTACATAAAAAAAAATTTAGAATTTTGTTTTCAACTATTAATATTAATTAGATTAGATTTAAAACAGTCCATGTTGAATCTAGTAGAATGGACTAATTTTTCATAACTTAATGAACTAATATTTAAATTTTCACTAGCAAAAATACTACATTTAATACTCGATAGTGCCTTTAAAATTATCTCCAATAAAAATATGCTTATATTTAATTAAAAAATTTAGATTGGATTTATATGGGGACGAAGATTCATGGGTGCATTCTCAATATTTAATTATTTATTTATTACATTTTATTATATATTGCCCACGCGGTTGCAGCCGTAGCGCTCTAATCTTCTTTTCCTTAGTGACCTACGTTTCCTTCCAATCAACTTCTGCGGAACTCTCTATAAATATAATATTTTCTTCTTCTTCCTCCCTCATATTCAATCTTTCCTGGTCATCTTCTTCTTCTTCTTCGTTTATTTTCTTGTAAGCATCGACATTTCGTTGATCTCTATAGATATTTCTAAGTCGTCTGCTTCAATTCAACTCAATTCTTAATTATTAGTTACAGAAGAGCTTGATATATATACTCTTTCAACCATGAGTTCCGGTGTTCCAGCAGGTAAATTAAATTTTACATATTAAGTTTTTGCTCAATTTTTTAGCTTGGTTTTGATATCGTTTAATTTTAGAATTTAATTTCTCAGATGTGAGATAGGGATTTACCAAGTATATATCATCTTAGAATTTTTTCGAGGACAACATTATATATGTTTGTGGGACTTTAGTAGAATTAAGAATGAAAATTTCCCATTTGCCGTGGTAGATATGAAAAAAATTAATGTAGAAATTTTCTGGCTTTGAGATTAACCATGATCAACATTAGATAATTGAAAATATGAAATATGTTATATATATATATATATGGACTATGTTTTAGGAAATAAATGTCATTCCCCTAATCCAAAATATATAAGCCCGATAATTAATTTAAAGGGATAAAAAATTTAATTAATTAAATTAGTTATAATTGTTAAAAGTGTATGAGAGTTTGTTTAAAATATTTCTTTTGATCATTTATATTAGAAATAATTATTTCACGTAAAACTCTTTTAATATATATAATTAATAAATAATTTTTAAAAAAAACTTATAAATTTAAAATATGGCCAAAAAAAATAAAGCGAAGAAAGAAAATATAATTATCGTTGGCCTCAACTTTCTTCATGTGGGTAATAGTGGACTTATCCCTCATAAATCAAATGAATGGATTAGGTGGGAGTTGCATTATTGATATCTTTTTGAAATGTGCAACCTTTTTTAATAAATTATATTATATTAATATTTTAATATTTTTTATGTAATATATTTTTCAATGGATAAAAATAGATACTTAAATTCTTATATTTAATATATTTATTTTCAATCAAATCTTAATTATTTTGTATCAAATCATGATAGGTAGATTTTTTTTTCTTTAATGCAATACTTATCCCGTTCTTACTACTCGACACGGCAGATCTATGTAGATACAATTGGCAAGAAGATTAATTTAATAATTAATTTGTTTTTCTTAATTTTGGTTAATGAACAGCATATCCTAATGCTCCATCAACAAATGCACCTGCGGGTGTATATGTAGCAGCTCCTCCTCCACCAGTTGGTTATCCCACCACTGACCCTTCATCAACAACCGCTCCTGTCACCACCGACTCCAGGGGTGATGGCTTCTGGAAAGGATGGTATATTCTCTCTCTGTCTCACCCCCCCCCCTCTCCCCTCTCTTTTATTTTACGCTTTTCATGGTATTAAAATCTAAACTTAGGTCAGGCTATTAGACCAATATAAATTGATCAACTAGTTTCGGATCAATTAAAGAGTTTTAGACGGGTCCACTATTTTAGATTGTAAATTAAAACAATGATATTTTAAATTAAAAATATAGTAATACATTATATTAATATTTTAATAACTCTATTTTATTATATTATATGTGATTTATATATAAATTGTCCTATTTACTTGTAGATTAATATATTTTGATTTAAATATTACTCTTTTTAATATTATATATAAATAGTTTATATATTTTAATTAAATTAAATTATTTTAATTATGATTAGATTGACTTAATTTAATCATAGTTGAATCACTAATCTTTAAATTAATCGAGTAATTTGACAAATTTTATGCAGTTGTGCGGCATTGTGTTGCTGTTGTGTTTTGGACGCTTGCTTCTGAGGCTGAGGAGGCAGATCACACACATACATATATAGGAGTGTGTGTGTGTGTGTGTATTCTCATTATTTGATTGATCATATGTTTGTATTATTTCTTGAATAAATTAAATAAAGGACGAATATTGTAATGTAAAGTTGCTTCTTCTTCTTTTTGTGTTTATTTAATTTCATAGATTCGTCGTTGTTGTTGTTAGTCTTGTGTAACATATATTCAAACACAATTATTTTTTATGCAACGTGCCTTTTTCTTTCTCTAGAAGAGTTTGACTTGCGATATATTTCAATTTTCCATTAATAAGCAGAGTAATTTTTTTATTAAAAAAATTTAAGCAAGCAATGTTATGTCGATAACAACGTGGTCCTGTTCATTTTCTTTTTAATGATAGTACGTCTGAAGAACAATACTAATTCACCTTTTAGTTTGTATCTAGTATATAAAAGTAGTTTTCGTTTACTGCTAAATATATATACTTAATTGGGTTTTTAAACAGAAATATGATCATCTACGATTAATTAAAAAAACTAATTAAATAATGTGCGAGAGATATAATTATATTAAAAAAATGCGGTGTTCAACTAGTTAATGGAAGAGTGATAGTGGGAGAGTCTAATGTTACACCCAACTATCACCTAATTTTGTAATAATTTTTTACCCAACTTAATTAATTCAATGACCATATAACATTTTAGAGTCAACTTAATAATTTCCCTTAATAATTTCCCTCTTACTGACATTTTACAAACACAATTTTTATAATCAACCAAGTTTAGAGTCAACTTTTCAAGGCCATAATTCTTAGATGATGGGCCTCACATCAACCCCTCATAGCATTCATTCTTACCAAATAAGAATTGAACAATTTTTCTTTAAGACATGCTTTTTACCACACAAGCATAGAAACCAATGTTTTATACCCACAGTACCAACCAAGTTAGCATACAGCTAATTTTTCAAGTTAATAATTCATTTTAGACGGATTAGATCAATTTTTTATGTCTATAGTTCATCTCAAATGAATATGGAGTCAAATTTTCGTACTTTTAATTCATCTTTAACATTACCTATGTCATCATTTGATGGCAATGATTCATATTAGATGAGCAAAGAACTAACTTTTCATACCCATAACTCACATCAAGTAAACGCAATACCAAACTTTCGTATCCATAACTTTTATCAGACCACTAGAAAACTAAGTCCAAAATTTAGAATGCAAACTAATAATCTTTTAATAGTAAAAGCAATGCCAACCATTGTTACTAGGAATCCTAATAATGAAGCTATAGTTCACGGAGCAAAATTTCATAACACAATGGCTCAACCAACATTTCATACAAAAGTTCCTAGCAAATATTTATTAATAGCACCAAAGGAAGAAGGTGATCCATTTAGATCGTGGCTAAATTCTTTGACCAATAGTAAAGATGCTCTTAACAAATCAATGCAAAAATTAAGTATATAGCAGCAAAAACAAACATGGTTGAAGCAACAACAAGGATCATAAAAAAAAAATTGAACTAAATTTGTACATACATATTTATGTGATAGTATTAATATATATAATTAAGTTTATGAATATAATTTGATTTGATTAATTTTTTTCTTTTTTTTCAAAATCCTTTTATCTTTATTTTTGTTAATTGTCAGTCTTTCTTTCTAAATTATAATAGAAACTGGTATTATTAATATAAAATTTGCATAAAAAATCTTCACTAGTTCTATTACAGATAATCATTATTAAAAAATTTCGTCATCGATCCATTGAAAAGGACTCAATGCCAAATATTATTGATAGAATTTTTCATCGTTAATTAGTTTGACAACCTATTTCAATTTGGGAGAATTCCAATTAAATCATATTAAAATACTTAAATTTAAATTCAAGCCCACACTTTCAACATATCCTTAAGAAGGCCAAGAGGCCCAACTAAGAATTTCTGAATGTTGTTAAAAGACAATAAAGCCCTCAGATGAGATTTAAAATAAATATATTTATGATTTATTAAAATCATATATACTTAAACCTACATTCACCCCTCGCTCGAACTCAACATTGCCTCCCATTTTCCTTTCCTAGCTCCCTTTAATTTTCGCCAGATTAGATCTATTCCAGCATCCCCTCCTGAAAATAGCATAAACCCGCTAACTTATATGATTTAATATAAATTTAATTATAATTTATTTATTTATTTAATTTCTTACATCTCTTTATAAATATTAACTAATTCGTGTAATTGAGACCATTTATAATATATCTGAGAAGAGGAACTGAGAAAATGTTCAAACTCTTGATCGTTATGTTTTATTTCTGATATATATAGAAGTATTACATAAAAACTATTATAGATTCCAATTTTTAAAAATGTTGAAATCCCATCCTCATGTAAGTAGATATTGCACATATAGCATAGTGCGCTTGTTGAGAACTCTATTCTCATTAAATTCCATTTGTCCTCGATAGTTTCTATGATGTTGCCCTATGAGCACAATTGGCGTTACGCGTTTTAACTTTGTTGAGCTCATGAGCTGTCACCAAGTTTGAGCACTTTCCAAAATACTCCCTCATTCCAAAATATAATATCCTTTTAACCCAATTATATTGTTAGACAAATTAATTAAAATTAACAAATATATAAGAGATGTATTTTTTTTCTAAATATGCCATCACCTATAATGGTTAAATGGGAGAGTAATAATGAGAAAAATGGGTAAAAAATATTTATTGTTCAAAGAGGGATCTTATAAAATAGAATAAGTTAATTCAAATAAAGGGATCTTATATTTTAAGAATGAGAGAGTATTAAATATTTGAAAAAAAAGATAATAAAAGATATTTTAAAATTAAAAGGATAAAAATGACCTCTGAATTTTAAAAGGGACAAATTGAGTTTCCTGTCCAATCTATCATTTACAAATTTGGGACAAAAAACAAAATTACCCTTTAGTCATTTGCAACTCCTACAATGAGATTTACAATTTAAGTAATGATTTTG
Organism: Leucaena leucocephala; assembly: GCA_037074615.1. NCBI lineage: Eukaryota > Viridiplantae > Streptophyta > Magnoliopsida > Fabales > Fabaceae > Leucaena > Leucaena leucocephala. The sequence goes on along the minus strand of CM073515.1, from coordinate 14,909,335 downwards.
ACAACTTTTTTTAAAATATTTATAACTTTAAAATTTGAACTAATTGTTTTCGGGTTTCCAACTCTAGTAATGACATTTACAATTTTAGTAATAGTTTTAACAATTTTAGCTAAAATATTTAAAACTTTAGAATTGCAACTAACTATTTTTGGATTTGCAACTCCTGCAATGAGATTTGCAACTTCAATAATTGTTTTATCAACTCTCCCTAAGACATTTATAAATATGAAATTGGAATAAATTATTTTTGGGTTTACAACTCCTGCAATGGTCTTTTATTATCTTTTTATTATTTTGGGTTTGCAACTCTCGCAAAAGCAATTTATTCCAATTTCATATTTGTAAATATTTTATGGGAAGTTGTAAAAACTATTACTAAAATTATAAATCACATTGCAGGAGTTACAAACTAGAAAATAGTTAGTTGTAATTTCAGAGTTATAAATATTTTAGTTGAAGTTGTCAAAAGCATCACTGAAATTGTAAATCTCATTGTAGGAGTTGCAAATGACTAAAGGGCAATTTTATCTTTTATCTCAAATTTATAAAGGACAGATTCGATGGAGGCCTAATCTATCCTTTTTGAAATTCATATGCCCTTTTTATTTTTTTGAATTTCAAAAGTCTTTTATTTTCTTTTTTCTTAAATATTTTATAATTTTATCAAAATCCTATGAAATTCAAATACCAAAATATATAATATATTATCTGAAGTTGAATAAATAAAACTTAATTGAGTGGATATTTATCATTGTTTTAAAATTAACTAGTATCACAAATATGATAGTGTAAGATAGTATATTGTATCAATTCATGAATACAATTAATGAGAATTTGAAATACTGACAAAATCCAGCAAAAAAAGAAAGCGTTGATTCAAATTTCAAACTAGTGGGATTGGGCAGACAATTGAAGTCTTTTGCATTATAACAAATAAATGCATTGTATAGGAATAAATATAGAAAAATAATAATTAATGCATTGTATAGGATAAATATAGAAAAATAATAATTAAAAAAATGAGATGGGAGCCATACATATTTTAATTACATTTTTTATTCATTTTCTTAATGAATGCATGGGCATGTAAATAGTACATATTAAGTAATCAAATTGTTATGTGGAACTAGCTTATAGATGGAGACCCTTAAAATAATCTAATTGTTATTATGACTTAAGTTGTTTTAAAATATAAATTGAAAAAAAAACAATTTACATTAAAAAAGAACTTTAGACTTTAGTTTTTAAATCTGAGTTAAATATAGTTAAAATAGTTAATCAATTATAATATAATGAACTAATATTTAAACTCTTATTAAGAGAGGTATCTATATTTAATATTCGATAATATTTTAAATATTATTTTCAATAAAATAATATTTATACTTAATAAAAAAATTATATTGAATTTATATGGGGATGAAGATTCGTGGGTGCATTCTCAATATTTAATTAATTATTTATTGCATTTTATGATATATTGCCAACGCGGTTGCAACATGGCATTCTAATCTTCTTTTTCTTAATGCTTGTGTTTCCTTCCAAGCAACTCCTGCTTATTTATATATATCTATAAATATAACATTGACTTTTTCCTCCGTCATTCAATCTTTTGTCCTCGTCTTTCATCTTCTTCGTTTATTTTCTTTTAAGCGTCGACGTTTCATTGATCTCTATATATATTTTTGGGTCGTCGTCTGCTTCAATTCAACTCAGTTCTTAATTATTAGTTGCAGAAGAGCTTGATATATATACGCTTTCAACCATGAGTTCCGGTGCTCCAGCAGGTAAATTTAATTGTAAATATTAAGTTTTTGTTCATGCTTTTAGCTTGCTTTTGATATCGTTTAATTTTAGAATTTAATTTCTCAGATGTGAGATAGGGATTTACCAAGTATATCATCTTAGAACTTTTTCGACGACAACATTATGCATGTTTGTAGAACTTTTGTAGAATTAAGAATGAAAATTTCCCATTTTCCGTGGTAGATATGAAGAAAATTAATGTAGAAATTTTCTGACTTTGAGATTAACCATGATCAACATTAGATAATTGAAAATATGAGATATGTTATATATATATATATATATGGACTTCGTTTTAGGGAATAAACGGTCTCCTAATCCTAAATATATAAACCCGATAATTAATTTTAAAAGATTAATTATAATTGTTAGAAGTTTCTGTTGATTTCTTGCAAGTATTTCTTTTAATTATTTTTATTAGAAACAATTCTTTTATACAAATTTTTTAATATATAAAATTAATAAATATTTTTTTAAAAAAATTATAAATTTAAATAATATATTAATATTTGCTATTTATGATCAATCTATTACTCTTATTTAGTTTTGTTGAGGTTGTGTTGTTAAAGTGAAGAAAGAGTTTGGCCAAATAAATAAATAAATAAAGCGAAAAGAGAGAATATAATTATCGTTGGCCTCAACTTTCATCATGTGGGTCATAGTGGACTTATCCCTCATAAATTAAATGACTGGATTGGGTGTGAGTTGCATTATTGATAACTTTTTGAAATGTGTAACCCTTTTTTAATAAATTATATTATATTAATTGATACGGATTCATTCTTAGAAGATTTATGCTAGTATTTTAATATTTTTTATGTAATGAATTTTTCAATGGATAAAAATAGATACTTAAATTATTATATTTAATATATTTATTTTCAATAAAATCTTAATTATTTTGTATCAAATCATGATAGGTAGATTTTTTTCCTTTAATGCCATACTTATCCAGTTCTTACTAATTGACATCAGAGATCTATGTAGATACAATTGACAAGAAGATTACTTTAATAATTAATTTGTTTTTTTGTTTAAATTTTGGTTAATGAACAGCATATCCTAATGCTCCATCAACAAATGCACCTGCGGGTGTATATGTAACAGCTGCTCCTTCACCAGCTGGCTATCCCACGACTGGCCCTTCATCAACAACTGCACCTGTCACCACCAACTCCAGGGGTGATGGCTTACGGAAAGGATGGTATATTCTCTCTCTCTATCTCTTCCCCCTCCCCCTCTCTTATTTATTTTTACGCTTTTCATGATATTAAAATATAAGCTTGGGTCGAGCTTATTAGATTAATAAATTAATAAATTAGTCTCATAAAAGATCAATCAAAAAGTCTTGGACGAGTTAACTATTTTAGATTTTAATTATATTTTATCAACTTTACTCAACCTAAAAGGATATTATTTTTGAGTTATAGAAAATAATTTAAATTGAATTTATACATATTTATGTGATAGTATTAATAAATATGATTAAGTTTATGAATATAATTTGATTTAATTAGCTTTTTTTTTTAATTTTTTTATCCTTATTTTTGTTAATTGTCAGTCTTTTTTCTAAATTATAATACAAACTGGTATTACTGATATAAAATTTGCATAAAAAATTCTTACTAATTCTATTACTATGACATGATCATCATTGAAAATTTTCGTCATTGATGTATTGAAAATGACTCAATGACAAATATTATTGATAGAATTTTTCATCATTAATTAGTTTGACAAACCACTTCAATTTGGGAGAATTCTAATTAAATCATGTTAAAATATTTAAATTCAAATTCAAGCCCACACTTTTAAGAAATCCTTAAGAATGCCAAGGGGCCTAATTAAGGATTTCTGAATGCTGTTAAAAGACAATAAAGCCCCTCAGATGAGATTTAAAATGAATATATTTATGATTTATTAAAATCATATATACTTGAACCTCATTCACCCCTCGCTAGTCCTCAACATCGCCTCCCATTTTCCTTTCCTAACTCTCTTTAATTTTCGCCAGATTAGATCTATTCCAGCATCCCCTCCTGAAAATAGTATAAACCCAATACCTGATATGATTTAACATATATTTAATTATAATTAATTAATTAATTAATTTTCTTAAATCTTTTTAAAAATATTCACTAATTCGTATAATTAAAACTGATATAGTATATCTAAGAAGAAGAACTTAGAAAATGTTTAAACTCTTGATCATTGTGTTTTATTTCTGCCACATATAGAAGTATCACGTAAAATCTATTATAGATTTCAATTTTAAAAAATGTTGAAATCCCATCCTCATGGAAGTAAGGGTATATTTGGAAAACTCCTAAATTATAGTTTTAAAAGTATTTTTGATCTAAACTTTAGTTTAGGAAAATTTTAAAACAAACAGCTATATTTGTCCAGAAATATTTTTGGATCAAACTATAGTTTCAGATAAGCTAGTAGGAGTAGCTTTTGGAACATTAAAATAACTTATAAACTACTCAATTACTATTTTACCTTTACTTTTTCTCACACCCTATTTTCTCTTCTTCTCTATTCACTCTTCTCTACCATCTCTCATCTCTCCTATGTCCTCTTTTTTCTCTATTCACTCTTTTTCACATTCTCCCATCTCTCTTATTTTTAATAAAATTATATTCTAATAATTTTTTAATTTTAAAAGTCATTTTGATAATAACTATCCAAACATTTATTTATCAAAAATTATTTTTTTTATAAACTCTTTTGTAAACCTCTTCTAAATATTGCACATGCACAGTGCGCTTGTTGAGAACTCCATTCTCATTAAATTCCATTGGTCCTCAGTAGCTGCTTTGATGTTGCCCCACGAGCGCAATTGGCATTACGCGTTTTAACTTTGTATCCCTTAGTTTGAGCACTTTCCAAAATACTCCCTCATTCCAAAATATAATATCATTTTAAACAAATTATATGGTTGGACAAAACAGTTAAAATTAATTAAAAATAATAAATATATAAAAGATGTATTTTTTCTAAATATACTATAGTCTATAGTGATTAAAGGGAAGATTAATAATGAGTAAAATGGGGAGAGAGAAATTGATAGAAAAATATTTATTGTTCAAACAAATTCAAGAGAGATCTTATAAAATAGAACAAGTTAATTCAAATAAAGGGATCTTATATTTTGAGACAGAGGGAGTATTAAATATTTTATAATTTTATCAAAATCCTACAAAATTCAAATACTTAACTATATAATATATTATCTGAAGTTGAATAAATAAAACTTAATTGAGTGGATATTTATCATTGTTTTAAAATTAACTAGTATCACAAATATGATAGTATAAGATAATATATTGTATCAATTCATGAATACAATTAATGAGAATTTGAAATACTGAAAAAATCCAGCAAAAAAAAAAAGAAAGTGTTGATTCAAATTTCAAACTAGTGGGATTGGACTTTGAAGTTTCTGTCAAGTGGTAGACAATTGAAGTCTTTTGCATTATAACAATAAATAAATGCATTGTATATATAGGAATAAATATAGAAAAATAATAATTGTAAAAAATGAGATGGGAGCCATACATATTTTAATTACATTTTGTATTCATTTTCTTAATGAATGCATGGGCATGTAAATAGTAAATATTAAGTAATCTATTTATTATGTGGAACTAGCTTATAGATAGAGACCCTTAAGATAATCTAATTGTTATTATAACTTAAGTTTTTTTTTAATAAAGTTGAAAAAAAATTTACGTTAAAAAATGACTTTAGACTTTAGTCTTCAACTATTAATATTAATTAGATTGGATTTAAACCAACCCAGGTTAAATATAACAAAAATAGTTAGCCTCTTATAAGATAATAAACTAAGATTTAAACTCTTATTAAAATAGATACTTATATTTAATGCCTGATAATGTCTTAAAAATTATCTCTAATAATATAATATTTATACTTAGTAAAAATATTATATTGGATTTATACGGGGATGAAGATTCGTGGGTGCATTCTCAATATTTAATTAATTATTTATTGCATTTTATTATATATTGCTTACGTGGTTGCAACGTGGCATCGTAATCCTCTTTTTCTTAATGACGAAGCAACTACTGCTTATATATTGCCAACGTGGTATCGACGTGGCGTAATAATCTTCTCTTTCTTTCTTGTCTGTATAAATATAGCATTTTGACTTCTTCTTGCTCCCTCATAGTCAATCTTTCGTTCTCATCTTCATCTTCTTCTTCGTTTATTTTCTTTCATTGTTCTCTCTATATATTTTTGGGTCGTCTGCTTCAATTCAACTCAGTTCTTAATTATTAATTGCAGAAGATCTTGATATATATACTCTTTCAACCATGACCTTTGCTGATCCAGCAGGTAAATTTAATTGTAAATATTAAGTTTTTGCTCAAGCTTTTAGCTTTCTTTTGATCTCGTTTAATTTTAGAATTTAATTTAATTTCTTAGATGTGGAAAGGGATTTACCAAGTATATCATCTTAGAATTTTTTCGATGACAACATTATGTATGTTTGTAGAACTTTTGTCGAATTAAGAATGAAAATTTTACATTTGCCGTGGTAGATATGAAATTAATGGAGAAATTTTCTGGCTTTGAGATTAACCATGATCAACATTAGATAATTGAAAATATGAAATATGTTATATATCTATATTCCCAAGTTCTAAATATATTAATCCGATAATTAATTTAAAAAAATTAAAAAATTAATTATAATTGTTAAAAGTTTTTGTTAATTTTTTAAAAGTATTTTTTTAATTAATTGTTTTAGCAACAATTCCTTCATGTAAAACTCCCTTGATATTATCTTATATATATTTAGGATCAAGCTATTACTCTTTTTTTAAGTTTTGAGGAGGTTGTGTTGCTGAAGTGAAGAAAGGTTTTGGGGGAAAAAATAAAGCGAAGAGAATATAATTACCGTTGGCCTCAACTTTCTTCAAGGGGGTCATATCATAGTTGGATTTGGTGTGAGTTGCATTATCGATAACTTTTTGAAATGTGTAACCTTTTTTTAATAAATTATATTATATTAATTGATACGGTTAATTTTTAGAAGATTTATGCTATTATTTTAATATTTTTTATGCCATGAATTTTTGGATGGATAAAAATAGAAATTTAAATTCTTATATTTAATATATTTATTTTCAATCAAATCTTAATTATTTTGTATCAAATATTTAAATTCTTACTACTTGACACATCAGATCTATGTAGATAGAATTTACAAGAAGATTAATTTAATAATTATATTTTTTCCTCAATTTTCGTTAATGAACAGCATATCCTGATGCCTCATCAACAACTGTTCCTGTCACCACCAACTCCGGGGGTGATGGCTTCTGGAAAGGATGGTATATTCTCTCTCTCTCTTTCTCCCCCTCTCTCTCTTATATATTTTTTTTTCATGATACTAAAATCTAATCTTAGCTCGGCTTGTTTAAATATAATTGTTATATTTACTTATGGATTAATGAATTTTTATTTAAATATTACTCTTTTTTATATTATATTATATATGAATATTTTATATTTTTTAATTAAATTAAATTATTTTAATTATGATTAATTTGGAAATTATGGCCGGATGACTGACCCTTAAATTGATCGAGTAATTTGACAATTTTTATGCAGTTGTTCGGTATTCTGTTGCTGTACGCCTGCTTCTGTGTCTGAGGCAGATTACATACATACACAGGAGTGTGCGTGTGTGTATATATATATAATATAAATACCTTTATTTGATTGATCATATGTTTGTATTATTTCTTGTATAAATTAAATTTCTTGAATAAATTACGTCTGAAGAACAATACCAATTCGCCTTTTAGTTTGTATTAGTGTAGAAAAGTAGTTTCTTTTTACTGCAGTTAAAAATAGTTTTCTATTCTAACTTTTTAGAACTGGTGTAAAACTAATCGGTACAACAAGTTTTGGACAAGATTTTTTAGACTCGAGAGATATTATACCCCAGTTCCAATACAGCTGATACAGTGCATGCTTGACAAACTTTTAAAGTTTTATCTCCAAACTATTATTTTAAAAGTTGAATAGTTATCAATCGTATGTAGATTTAACTGGTAAAATGGTGAGATATATAATTATTTAGTATATATTTAATCCTTGAGGAATATCAATTTATTGTGGTTTCAGTCGCGGCGCTTGAAGATGCATCCTAATTCTTAGATGCCTATGTTTACATTTGAAGGTAATAGACGGCTCACCCTACTCGACATTAGTATCGACTAAGAAGAAGGGAGACTTTACCCTGCCCTTAGATCGTGAGTGAGTCTAATCTTTCTCTAAAAATTTTAATATATAAAAAAAAGTTGAATAGATAAATATATATATATTTAACTGAGTTTTTAGACAAAAATATGGAATATATGATTAATTAAAAATAATTAATTAAATAATATGTGAGACATATAGTCATGCTAAAAAGAGGTAGTGTTCAACTAGTTAATGGAAGAGTGATAGCTAAATATGATACTACACATAACTATCACCTAATTTTGTAATAATTTTTCACCCAACTTAATTAATTCAAGGATTGTATAACATTTTAGAGTCAACTTAATAAATTTCTGAGATTTTACAACCACAATTTTTATAATCAACCCAGCTTAGAGTCAACTTTTCAAAGCCATAATTCTTAGATGATGGTCCCCACACCAACCCCTCATAGCATTCCTTCTTACCAAACAAGCAATGAACAATTTTTCTTAAGACATATTTCTTACCAAGCAAGTATAGAACTTTCATATTCACAATACCAACCAAGTGAGCATACAATCAATTTTTTAAGTTAATAATTCATTTCTGAGAAGTATTAGACCAATTTTTCATGGTCATACTACGTCATCATTTTATGGCAATAATTCATATTACTCACAGCAAGCAAAAACAATACCAAATTTTCATACCCATAACTCACAGCAAGCAAACACAGTACCAAATTTTCATACCCATAACTTTTATCAGACCGGTAGAAAAACAAGTCCAATATTTAAAGTGCAAAATAATAATTTTTTAATAGTAGAAGTAACACCAACTATTGTTACTAGGAATCCTAATAATAAAGCTATGGTTCAAGGAGCAAGATTTCATAACATTGGCTGGATCAACATTTCATGCAAAGGTTTCTAAAGAACTTTCATTGGGAGCACCAAAGGAAGAAGGTGATTAATTTGGATCGTGACCAAGTTCGTTGACCAATAATAATGATGCTCTTAATGAATCAATATAGAAACTAAGTATAGAGCAGTACAGACAAATCTAATTGAAACAACTAAAAAAGATCATAGAAAAACATTTGAACTGAATTTGCACATATTTATGTGATAGTATTAATAAATATGACTAATTTTATGAATATAATTTGATTTAATTAGCTTTCTGTTTTTTTTAATTTTTTTCTGTTTTAAGAAAGAGATTTGACACACCTATGATTTAAAGATAGGGTGAAATCTCTCTTCCTCGGGTAAGGCATGATGTCAATTACCCTCATGCGTTAACCTAAAAAAATTAAAAATTAAGATACCTCCCTAAATGTTGCGACTAAAATTACAATAAAATAGTACTTTCTAAAGATCGAATACGTTATAAATAATTATATATCTTATCCCTTTATTAGTTGAACCTATAGACAATCAATATATGGGTGAATCTAATATAAAAAGTCTTTTGTGTTTACTTTTCTTTTTCAAAGCTCAATTTGTTTTCCGGCCACCCAAATCAGCTGAAAAGTCTAAGGCCGGACTTAGCATAATGGGTTTTTATCTTAGTTCAGGATTGACTTGACCGATTATCCGATTATGGGAATGAAAAAGTCTAATTTTATTTTACTATCAAAACTTGCCTCCCTTGGCCCCTTGCACATGTGGGTTTAAATCAGGTGCTACATATGAAAATATTTTACTGAGAAAGATAAAATTTATTGTGGTGATGATTAATCTCTAAGCTAATTTTTTAAAAGAAAAAAAAAGTCTAATTTTGAATTTTGAACTATAATAAAAATTTTGGTTAAAAATCCTGCAATATGGGAGCCTGTGGCTACACAGACTTCTGAGTTGGAATTACACAATTCCACAAAACTTATCTTTCGATGTTCGCCACCCAGTTCCTGCCATGGTAATTTCATTGAGGAAAGTCAAAGAAAGGGAGTTTCAAATTTTCTGAAGCGAAACTGCAAAAGCTTCAGAATCTCACAGAGCCTTTACTCAATGGAGATTGGCTCTTCCCCCTCAACCTTCCGCTTTCAACCAGCAGTTCAACCCCTAATTAGAACTAGTACTACATTTTCTACTTGCTGCCGGAGGAATAGAAGAGTCTTTGCACAGGGTTTCTCAGTCTCTTACCGGAAGTTCGTCGACTTTGCTTTGGAAGAAACCAGACGCCACACCCATTTGATCCCTTCGCCTTTACAGGTATGGCCGGATATCTGCACTACTTTGGATTACGCTCGGTTTCTGATTCGTCTTAGGGTTCTTGAATTGGATATAGTTGATCGTTAAATTTGTATTTAATCCTGTTTTATGGCTTGACATTGAAGTTGAGACCAATTGTAAGTATTTCAAATTGGTTGGATTTTGAACTTAGGACTGTGGGGTTTTCGAATAATTCTTTGTTGTCAGAATGAGGAAATGTGTGGATTCTAGTTGCAGATATATGGACACTGGACATCAAATTTTGTAATGCATCTATGCTTGCTTGATTTACACTTCCTGTAAGTTATGCTTGCTATCAAGGGGAAGCTATAGAGAAGAAACGAAAACGGTAGAAGGTTAATACACCGTTCTCTTCCTGCAATTGCAAATGTCTTTGGTCTTGGCCTGTAAGAATCTCTTGGTCAATGCTGAGACCTTGCACGGGTTGGTTCTAAGAATGTTGTGACACTAGAGCTTTTTATTAGTTATTATTTCAGAATGTTTAAGTTATGCAAGATGATTCATTAATTCATATTTTCTGCTTCAATTCCTCCTCTCCCCCCTTGTTATTATGTTTGTTATGTTTCTAGAGTATTGATGCTCACTCTTGAATATGTATACTGTTTCCTGGGGATCTTGATTATTGGTGATGTTCCAATCATCATGGTGATTAATACCCAAAAAAGCTTCTTTACGAATAAGTAGATATGTATTCCATTTAATGTTATCGTAAACATTGAATTCTTTATATAAAGCTTCTTTATATGAATTAGATATATATTCCACTTTCTTGATAGAATGTTACTTCCAGTTTTGAAAATTTTATTTATAACCGGACACCTCTTGGGCATGTGTAGTGTCTTTGAGAATTCCTAAATACATTATGTTGATGAAATTTTACAATTGAAAAATCAAATGGACATTCACTTTGGTAAACATTTCATTTTCTATTTTTACTTTTTAAAATTAAAGTATATTTCACATTTGTTTCATGACTTGACCTTATTCTTCAGTTTTTGTTGCATTGTCGTGTTCCTCAAGCATTCTCCTGATCCTTCCATTGTATTCATGATTGTTTGTCTTTGAAACTTATTTTATGCCTTTTGAAAACCCATGTTCCTCCTGAAATGTCACTTGCTTTAATTTTAGTTTGTGTACTAGATGATGTTTTATATTACTAAATTGTTGATACAGTCTATATGATTTAGGTTACTGGATTGTTGGTAGTATCCTATCAACATTAACAAATGCTTACTAAGAATATTTTTCTTACTAGGAAAAATTCAGTTCCATCAATTCTAAGGATGGTAAAGGAGTGCTTCATATGGTATCCTTTCAAGCTGCCAAGATTAGGCTTCTGCGAAGTTTGACCATTGAAACTGAGACAATGCAGGTATTCCTTTCCTATTTGGTTAGGAAATGACATGCTTTATCTTTGATTTTAAAGTGTCCCATAATACTACATATCTTCTGGATTCTTCTAAAGATACTCATTTGTAAGTATTTCATTGACAATTTTATTTAATTTGATGGAGCATATTGGATTGGTTTTCTGTACCATCTAACTAGTTTTTTTTCTTGTAGTGGCTGTCGATTTATTGTAGTTAGAATGATTGGTTACCCTCAATATTTATTTAAACGCCTTGTTGTCCATCGTTGCTTACCCTTTTATCCTCCTCATTCATGAATTAATGAAAGCTGAGTTGCTTTAAAAGTTCATCTAGAACAATGTAAGGAAACCAGGTCCAGAATACTTATTAAATCATTGGTCATTCTCATTGAGGAATGACAGAACGCTATGATTCTAAAAATTAATGATAATAACATTCTCAGCAAAACTATCTCAACGTCCTATGCATTTGAGTGGCATAGTCTCAAAACCATCCCCAAATCTTCCATTGATTTCACCCATCTCCATCCTTGGTGAAGGAACCTTTTAGTGATATGCAAAGTAGGTGAGCAGTGACTGCCTTGCTTCCATTGTCATTGCTAGGTCCATTTGTCACCTCTTTCAGAATAGTTGCTAATAATTCATCCACTGTATCCATTTTACTCTCAAAGTGTTCTACTCCCTGCTCTGCTTTTGTCATTTTAGCCTCCAATGCCTTCACTTGTTGCTCCATTCATGTAATTACCATCCCCCAACACTCAGCAAAACCATCTCGGCTTCCTATGCATTTGAAAGGAATAGGCTCTCCCAATATCTTCCTTACCTTTCTCTCTCCCCAAAACCACCTACGCACAAAACTTTTCTCCTCTTACCTCTAATGGCCAAAACAAGAACTTTGTAGGAGATATCCAAATTAATTAGGAGATATTCGGATTAATTAAGAGGGATTTCAGGAACCAATTAGGCAAGATTATGGAAATATGATATGATTATATTCATTAATATCTCCCTGATTTTCTCCATGTATCATGCCCCTCTGATTCTATGTTTCCTAGTATATATATGTACTCAAATTAGATGAATTGTACAGAAGAGAATTACCAATACTACATTGCTCTCTGTCATTGTCCCGTAGTGATATCTCTGTGCTAAGAATCCAATATGGTATCAGAGCAGGGATCTCCATTGTCACTCTCCGCTGATGCAGCCTCCACCATGACCGACGGTGTGTTGCGTTGCCCACCCAAGGTCTCCAGCATTGAAGGCTCCACTGTAATCATTGTCCCCGAGCGTCTTACCGGCGACAATTATGTCGAATGGGCTCAGTCAATGTATCTGGCACTCGATGGTCGTGACAGGCTGGATATAATTCAAACCGACCCACCTTCCACTGATGAAGTTGCTGCTCGCCGTCAATGGAAGACTGAGAACTCGTTGGTGGCGTCGTGGTTGCTCAACTCCATGGTACCCGATGTCAGGAGAAGCTTTATGTTCCTTCCCTCCGCAAAAGAACTTTGGCTGGCTGTGAAGGAAGCCTATGGAAAACGTCCGACGGCGTCTCTGGTGTTTGACCTTCGCTCTCGACTATGGACGGTCAGACAAGGTGATCGCCCTTTAAATATGTATTACCTGGAAAAAACTACCCTCTGGCAGGAATTGGATCAATTGAAGCAACGCGTTTGGCGACACACTGAAGACGCAGTAGCTTATCGACGATATCTGGACGAAGATAGGCTCTTTGAGTTCCTTGTCGGCCTGAATCCAGTGTATGATGAAGTTCGCTGTCGCCTTCTTGGACGTACACCTCTCCCAACAGTTCCCGAAGCTTTTTCTCTTCTGAGAGATGAGGAAACTCGTCGACAGGTGATGCAGAGTGCCTCTCCAGCGACGCGACCAACAGTAGCTGAAGCTTCCGCCCTCGCTGCTCGGGTTGGAGACACCAGAAGAGAACGGCCAGTATGTGAGCATTGCAAGAAGGTTGGGCATACCAGAGACAAGTGTTGGGACTTGCACGGTAAACCTGCGGATTGGAAGCCGAGAGCAAGGAAACCTAGAGCTCTGCAAGCCGACGCCTCCACGATTCCCTCAAATGACGCTCACGGTACTGGCGCTGCGAAGGAAGCAAGGATTCTGGCCCAATATGATTCAGCCCACGGTGACAGTTCACTTGTGGGTGGATCAGCCCATTTTGACTCAGCCCGTGACGCCACTGGATCAGCCCACCGTGAACTGTCTGGATCAGCCCACAGTGCTGTTTATCCATCAGCCCATAACTCTGCCCAGAGCCCAGATCCATTAGCAGTAATTTTGGCCCGCCTTACTGCTCTAGAAAATCAGACACGTAAGCAACCAATTGCCACCATCATAAAGAAAGGTAATCTCATTAATGCCCTTTCCACCATTCAAGGTAAGTGTCTGGGTTCGTGTTGGATAATTGACTCTGGTGCTTCTGATCACATGACCAATGATATCTCTCTTTTTTCCAAATATACTCCTGGAAAAAATAATCTCACAGTTAAAATTGCTGATGCCTCTGATTCCGTGGTTGCTGGTTGTGGCACTATCAATATCTCTAATCATTTGACTCTTCATAATGTCCTACATGTTCCAAACTTGCAATGTAACTTGCTATCTGTCAGTCAGTTCACTAGAGATGCACGATGTCAGGCTAATTTTTCCTCTACCCACTGTATTTTTCAGGATCTGCTCACGGGGACGACGATTGGTGTTGCTAAGAAGCTCGATGGGCTCTATTACCTGGTTGACGATCCAAATCAAGCACCTCATTTCTGTAATAAAGTGTCTCTCCCTAAGACTAGTGAATTGGAGTTATGGCACAAGAGATTAGGTCATCCGAACTTTCACTATATGTGTAAGATGTTTCCCTCAATCTCTAATAAAATTTCAGAATTTTCTTGTGATGCTTGTGAACTTGCCAAACACCATCGCACGTCCAAACCTTTCGCGATCATCCACAGTGATTTATGGGGCCCATCCCGAGTTGCAAACCGTACCCAGTCAAAATGGTTTATGACCCTCATTGATGATCATACCCGTGTTACTTGGGTGTTTCTTCTAAAAGACAAAACCGAGGTGTACCAAACATTTGTTGACTTCTATAACATGGTTCTCACCCAATTTGATACAAAAATTCAGACCCTCCATACTGACAATGGCACTGAGTATTTCAACTCTCCGCTATCTCATTTCCTGAAAGACCAAGGTATCACTCACAAAAGTTCCTGTCCTTACAGTCCCCAACAAAATGGTATTGCTGAACGGAAAAATAGGCACATCCTCGAGACTGCTCGGGCGCTTCTGTTTAGTAGTCATGTTCCAAGTTTCTATTGGACCGATGCTATTCTTATGGCTACTTTCCTTATCAATCGCATGCCGTGTAAACCTTTGTCCTTCCAAACCCCTCTACAGGTCCTCCAACATCATTTCCGCCTCCCTTACCTAGAAAATACTCTTCCCCTTAAAGTTTTTGGCTGTACTGCCTTCATCCATCTCTACCATACTTCCAAACTTGACCCCAAGGCTGTCAAATGCATTTTCCTCGGCCCAGCCAATACCCAAAAAGGATACAAATGTTTTGATCCCCTAACTAAACGCCTCTACATTACTTGTGATGTTACCTTCCATGAAACCGTTCCTTTTTATCCGTCCTCTTCGGTTCAGGGGGAGACTTGGGGTGAACCTTTAGAACTTCACACTAATCTTAGACCCCAGCCATTATACCTCCATCAGGAACATGAGAACCTCCATATCCTTGACACACCATCACAAGAAGAATCTGAGGGTGATAGGGAATCTGAAGGAGATAAAGATACTAGTTCAGGGGGAGACACTAAGAAATGGGGACAGGTATATGCTCGCAGAAACACAACAGGTAATACCCCTCTGGTGAATGACGCACACCAAGAGTCTGAACCAGGTGCAGATTCTGACCACGCCCAAACTCAGAGTAATGACCTTGACCTCCCAATAGCAATCAGAAAACCACAGAGAGCTTGTACCAGGCACCCCATAGAAAGGTTTGTCTCATACCAAGCCTTATCCTCTGAACATTATGCTTTTATCTCTCACCTTGACCAACTCAGAATACCAGAGAATATACATGAAGCCTTAACAAGTCCTGAATGGAGAAGAGCAGTTATGGAAGAGATGGAGGCACTGGAAAAGAATAACACGTGGGACATAGTTGAGTTACCCACAGGCAAGAAAGCAGTTGGGTGTAAATGGGTATTCACCCCGAAATTTCTGGCAGATGGAAGCCTAGACAAGTATAAAGCACGGTTGGTGGCTAAGGGCTTTACACAAGTCTATGGCATGGATTATACTGAAACATTTACACCAGTGGCAAAATTGAATACTATCAGAATCCTACTATCTCTTGCTGCTAATCTAGATTGGCCTTTACATCAGATGGACGTTAAGAATGCCTTCTTAAACGGAGAATTGAAGGAAGACGTATATATGAAGATGCCTCCCGGATTCCCTGAAAGTAAGAAAGGACAAGTATGCAAGTTAAGGAAGTCACTGTATGGATTGAAACAGTCTCCTCGAGCATGGTTTGAAAGATTCACCAGAGTATTAAAAGACCTGGGCTACATACAAGGACAAAGTGATCACACTCTATTCTTCAGACATGAAAACAAGAAACTTACTGTATTAGCAGTATATGTAGATGACATCATCCTCACTGGTGACAATCCAACAGAAATTGATAGAGTAAAAAGGGCTCTTAACCAGGAATTCCAAGTGAAAGACCTAGGGAAAATGAAATATTTCCTAGGCATGGAAGTGGCCAGGTCAGCAAAAGGAATCAATATCTCACAGAGAAAATACATACTAGATCTCCTAGAAGAAACAGGTATGTTGGGCTGTAGACCAAGTGATACCCCTATCAAGGTTGAAAAAATTAAAGATGATGAAGACCTGGGAAAGGAGGTAGATATGGGAAGATATCAACGTATGGTAGGAAAACTGATTTACCTATCACACACAAGGCCAGATATTGCCTATGCTGTCAGTGTCGTAAGTCAACACTCTCATAACCCAAGACAGAAGCATCTAAATGAGGTCTATAGAATCCTCAGGTACCTGAAAGGATCACCTGGATTAGGCCTTCTATTCAGGAAAACTGATAAGAGGAATGTAGAAATTTTCACAGATGCTGATTGGGCAGGTGACCAAGACGATAGAAGATCAACCTCTGGCTATGCTACCTATGTATGGGGCAACTTAGTCACATGGCGCAGTAAAAAACAGAGTGTGGTAGCCAGAAGCAGTGCAGAAGCAGAATTCAGAGCAATTGCTCTAGGCATATGTGAAAGCCTATGGGTAAAGCGACTACTAGAAGAATTGGGAATGCTAACAGTATTACCAATCAGGCTACACTCAGACAACATGGCAGCTATAAATATGTCACACAATCCAGTCCAACATGACAGAACCAAGCATGTAGAAATAGATAGACACTTCATAAGAGAAAAGATTGATGCTGGGACAATCGAACTGAAATACATTCCTTCTAAAGAACAGACAGCAGATGTACTCACGAAAGGATTGACTCGAGATAAGTTTGAATATCTCATCAGCAAGTTGGACATGACAAATATCTATACTCCAACTTGAGGGGGAGTGTAGGAGATATCCAAATTAATTAGGAGATATTCGGATTAATTAAGAGGGATTTCAGGAACCAATTAGGCAAGATTATGGAAATATGATATGATTATATTCATTAATATCTCCCTGATTTTCTCCATGTATCATGCCCCTCTGATTCTATGTTTCCTAGTATATATATGTACTCAGATTAGATGAATTGTACAGAAGAGAATTACCAATACTACATTGCTCTCTGTCATTGTCCCGTAGTGATATCTCTGTGCTAAGAATCCAATAAACTTCCCCAGTTTCCCCTATATTAAATCTTGAGCTTGGGCTTTCTCCTTGAGTAAGTGAATTGAGGTCCATTTTCATCATAATGTTTGTAGTTAGATCTTCGAAACTTGTCTTTCTTGCAACATCTCTTTACTTCGAGACTTCCTTAGGGTGTAAAACTCACACAGCTTCTAATTCATTAGTAATTGCAGTAATTAACTATCAGCAGATTAGGTTCCATATAGTTCTTTTTCCAATGTTTTTTGCCCTGTCTTGGGGCCCTCTTTTTTGTATTTGGTCTATTGACCCTTTTCCGTACTAAAATAAAAAATAGCAATAAACTCTGTAACAAAGTGTTATTCTCCATATGCATGCTGATTGTAATACCTCAAACTTCATCTGTAGTTCTTAGAAAATCCGGACTTCCTACTATTGTTTTGGCATCCCTTCTCAACTGTTGCAATTCCAATTGCTAGATTTGACAGTGATGCATCTTGCTTGGTTTGCTTTTCCATAAGACAATTTCCATCACCAATTGTGAGGATCCATTTTGATTGAATGTGCATTTGGCAAATATAACTACAGATGATTGCAGTAACTCATTGATTTGTTATTTTTCCAGATTCGCTCTCTTTGTTGTACAAAGCATCCCATTTCATCCTTCTTACTGTTAATATCCTTTACTCTCGCTTCATTTCTACTTTTAATTACAAAGATTGCCATGCATACATATATACATGTAAAATGAAAACAGCATTGAATTACTTACTTTGTGGAAGTCTTTAAATATTTTTTTATGACAATTGATCCCATAAGAGGAGAAGAACATAACTTCTCCAGATTTTCTTCCTTCATATGAACAATGACCAAATTTGAAGGTCTGAGAGAATGAAAGCAAAATAAACAGAAGTCCTTGTCGAAGTGCTCTGAATTTTCTTTCCTGTGGGTTGAGTTAGAAATTATTTATGCATGATACTTGCTGCTTGTTTTTTTGGCAATAAGCCAATCACTTTGTCTTGATCCCTTTTGTGCAGGTTTTGGATTTTGCTGTCTTTCCGAAAGTAGAATATGACTTACCTATATTTTGTGCCAACTTTTTCACAAGTGGCAGATCAAGCATCGTTGTGTTGTAAGTTAGCATATTCTCTGTTAGCTAAGTGTGCTTTTTCTAGTTGTAAAACCTTCCTCCGATTTGTTGAGCAATAATGAAATTTGTCCTATTTTTGTTGTTGCTGAATTTGTTTCTAAGCTAATGGAACTTTAAGTCAATGCAATATTTTCTTGTTCAAGCATAGTTCACTAATTTATCAAATTCCGTTGGGTTGAACTTCATTTTAAGTAAATTTTATTCATATTTAACTTTCTTTTAGCATTTATTGCACATCGTTTGACCTATGAGAATATTCTACTATTGGAATTATATAGCATGCTGCCTCATTATTCTGGGGTGTAGTGTGTCAATGTATTTTAGGGGGAATGACAGTTAGGTCTTAAAATTTTTGAAGGAAGATAGATGGGTTGCAAATATCATATGAATAGATGTAAATATGAGAGTCTTAGTTGCAAATCATTAGAGTTTAGGGCATTTAAGTCCTCAATAATTTGCATTTAAGACTGCTACATTTGCAATTGTTTGTATTAGATATTTGCAACTCATTTTCTTTAAAATTGTTTTGGGACCTTGTAGTGATTAAATTGGTCTGTTGGGACCTAACTGTTATTCTCCCTATATTTTTCTAGACCATAATGCCACATTCTCCTTAGTTAATTAGAAAGATCAGTTTTACTGGCTACTCTGATTGAACTCGGTGAAAATAAATATTACATTTACAAGGTATTAATTATCTCCAGTAGAGTTTTGTGAAAGGACGTGTCATTATTGTTTGGACAAGGTTGACACCTCTTTCTTATCAGTTCATATTTGAAAATATCAGAATGGATGTCTTCATTCTTGGAGAAGTTTATTTTTATGTAGTTCAAAATTTGTTAGTTATTAAGAACGTTTAGAGTGGCCCCCTTCTTTCTGTCTTTATTCCTTGCCCCTCTTTCTTTCCCTTCCAGTTTAAGTTTCTTTCACTCTCTTGGTTTTTATAGTATATTCTGTGAATTTTGTGAGCATTATTAGGAGTTAATAGTTGTTCCGATTGTTTTCTTGTTACTACAAGTACAGGGTCTTAACGAAAGTGAAGAAGTCGTGTTCTAATAATCAGAACTGCTACATACAACCATCACAATCTTTACTTGCAGTGCTTCTTTGACTCTTCTGATCAGTTAGAGTTTACATAGATTGACATAGATTATTTTATCTGCCCAATCCCTCAATTCTGTATTTATTAATACATTTGATTAACATCATTAAAAATTGGTCAAAAAAAATTGAACTGTTAAATCATAAATCTAAATCTTATAAGTGTAACCTCTACTAATTTCATGAAGAATAACCTAATATCTTTTTGGGTTCCCTTCATCATTTTATGGTTGGCAATGAGCTTATAACATTGTGCCTCTTTATTTTTTACGTTCTTGATGTCCTTGTGTGTTAAAGTTTTCTTTTCTGATGGCACTGGCATATTATAAGAGTTTTGCACTTATCCTTCTGTGACTTCTTAAGTTCAAACATTACAAACAAATTACAGTGTTTTATGTGGAACACTAACTCTGGAGCATAGCATTAAAAATTTTCAGGGACCTTAACCCATTTCATGATATTATTAATCAGCATGATTATAAGGAAAAGTACTTCAGAGCTTAATTCATCTTGGCCTAAAATATGCTGAGGTAACTTCAAACATGTTAGCTTGCCACTTTAAAGTTTTCAAGTGCATCTTTGAATCTGTTTAACTTAGCAGTTCGTTGACTTCTTTCTATAATGATCTAGGTTTCATAACAGAACACAAATTTCATGCAGCTTTTATGATGAGGAGGGAAGCTTACAAGCGAGTCCATTCAATTTTTTTTCACCCATTGTCTTATGGACCAAGTTTCCTTCAAGCCCAGAAAACTATGATATTCTGTATTCTGCATTCCAGGATTACTCCAAGGTAATGGTACCATGATCTTTTCTTACTATATGCTTTAAGGATCATAATTTGAATTCCTTTCCAAAAATATTACCCAATAAAATACTACTTTTTCTACATGATCCTTAATTTTCAGGCATCGCTGGAATTAATAGGCAAAGCAGTTGAGGAGACAGATGCCTCTCAGATTTCATGCAATCGTGAAGCACAATATCGATATCTAACGTGAACAGAAAAGGTAGTTAGGATATATCGTAACTCATCATACAGTCTTATGATTGGCCATTTGACCATATTAACCTTTATGCTTGTCTTGCTATTGTTTAAGGACATTCTAACTTGCTTCTTTCACACACAGCATGTGGATAGCATTTATAATCTTTCCATAAGGTGTCTTAAGGAAAGAAGAGAAATAATCGATTGACGATGCCTTTTGAAGTTGGTTACTTAACTCAACTTCCTTGAGAATTAATCATATGGTATCCCATTATTCATATGGATATCATCTGCTGCTTGAATAACCAAACCATAGTTATATATGTGGCAACAGCATTTCAGCAGCATTTTTTAAGAGTTAATATTGTCAACAAACTTGAATGATATACAATGGTCTCCGACATTTCAATGAATCCTAGAAAATTCATTTTAGATTTTGCATTTCTTAAAATATGAATCTAGACTGATAATTTTCCCAAGTACGTTGTTGGTCATGCTATGAATTTCGCGTTCTTATCAATGTCGTTTGTTTTTGTTCAAAGCTCTTACCGATGTCTTAGAAGATTTGCGTAACTCGTCATAAAAGCTATTTTTCTAGAATTAAAAACAGGATTTTATTGATACCAAACTTTGGGAGGTGAATTTTATGTTTACTAACTAATCATGAACACCATTCAACAATGGCTTAGACTGAGAGTTTCATTATATTTGTAACATATCTTTTATGGGCTTTGTTCATGGAAACTTTTGGAAAGCAGCATCCGGGTCAAGGACTTCTGAAGAAGCTTATTGGTGACACGCTAACGTATCCCTAGATATGATATCAGTGCTTTTCCTCAACAAACTTATAGTGCAGTTTCAAACTTGTCTTATATACTATAGGGACTTGCTGAGGAACTTTCTATTCAATGGAGTTGATGAACTTGGAAGCAAAATGTTCCTTGATTACTTTCCAGAATTCCGCTGCAATGATGGCACTGTGAATAAATCACATTGCATTGTCGGGAAGTCTTATGAAAATCGCCTTGGGGATGCTAGAGGAGAATTCATCGGCTGCTGATTTCACTATCTGGTTTTGGGAAATGGACGTTTTGTTTTCGTCTCTTCTATTTGATCTCTTTCCTTGTTTCCCCTCACAATTTTGGCTTCCCCATCATCGGATTTATGTTGTTCTTTGATCTTGAATGTAATATTTGTAACATGCCTATCTTTTACTGTAAAAGTGAGTAAAAATAGTCTCAGCTAATTTGATTTGAACCTAATTCATGCAGTAGATAGTAGTCTTAATTATTTTTTATATAGTTATTTGATTGGATTAAATTTGAGTATTATTATATCTAATTCTCTCAAAAATATTTTCTACATTCATACGAACTCAAATTTAAATTTAAAATATTATGTTTCATCAATTGAAGCCTCTTATATTAGGATCAACCTTTATTGGTATAAATAATTTTAGCTGTTACTGGAATTGCTAATTTAGTAAACCATTTCATTCCTCATCTTCATAAGTTGTATTATTATCCTCTCCCAATGGTTCCCTTGCTTCTGCGCAATCCCTTAAGACATGCCAAGTGTCTCCTGTTTTCTTATTGCACTATGCATGAAACATCCTCATTTTCATACGTCTTAGGGACCAAATGGTAGCATATGGAATCACTTTTAAGGCTATTGAAATTAATTTACTCAATCTAGAACTTTATTCTTAGCGAGTATTGTTCACTGTGTAAATTCCAGAGGAGTTACCTGACTTCGAAAAATCATAAATAATTCTAGAAACATCGAAACGAAATGGTTCAAATTGCTACACGAAGCTAACATAATGCTCTTTCAGGAAAAAAATAACTCGTTGACCACCCCTTAACCAGGTCAACGTCTGAAATTTACTGTTCATCCTACATTTTTTCCCGATTTCAGCATTTTGGTCCCAACATTTGCACTATCTAATCCCCAGCTTCTCTTCATGCTTCTTCAATCTTTCCTCATCTTAAACCTGTGGGATTGGGATTACATGGAAGGGGGTGAGATTTCTAGAGAAATCTCAGTAGTAAACAGAAACCATACAATGTATGCAACTATATGCTTGATGTTACTATATGTGTACTTAATGATCATGTTTGCATCATGATAACATGTATGCTTCCATGTTACTTAATTATAACATATGGCCATAGTATAAAAAGAAATAGAGTATTACTTAATCATATATGCTTCACATTATCAAGGTAAGAAAACATCACATAAAACATCCAAGCAGTATAAGCATACAAGTAAGTAAGTTTACTACCTGGCGTGTAGCCTTTCCTTCCTGCTTTTAGCCTTGTCTCTAAGGTCCCTTCTTCTCATAAGTCAGAGCCTATACATAGCATAATAATATCTTTATTATTATCCAGTATAGCTCTACTTAAGTCATGCTTAACTAGGGGTAATATTCTTAATCTGACATTCCTCTGGCTTTCTTTCTACCTTTAGTTACCTTTATTAATAGAGATATTTCTCTATTCTAAGTATTAAGAGCAATCCTCTACTTATTAGAGCAGGGACTAGAATAACTTACTTATTTTATTCTTAAACTTTTCCCAGTCCCTTAGCTCCTTAGATTGCTATTGGCTCCACCAGAACTCCTTCATTCTTTCTCTTCCTTCCTTCCTTTCTCTCTTCTTTCTCTCCTTTTCCTTGCTCTTGGCCGTGGCTTCCTTGAAGGGAGGAGTGACCTATTTATAGATGGAGGGAGGTGGAATGAATGGTCTAGATCAAATCGTGATGAATGGCCCAGATTGCTTAGCTTCCTCAAGAAGCTTCGCCTGCATCATCACGATGACATCCTCCTCCTCCATGACTCACTATTATGACATCATCTAAGGACACCTTAGGGGACACCTCAGGGGGTATGTGGCGCAATTGGTGGGGCCCTTGGGACACCTCACCAGCTGACTCAGCATCTCCTGAGAATTCCAGAGCCTTTTCATAGAATGAACGGCCGAAATTGTGCCATGTGTCCTTTTTACTTTTTCTCCTTTTTCTAATCTCATGACATTTGTCCTTAAATTTTCTTCTTTTCCTGTAATCATGCCATGTGGCGCCTTGTGGGTCTCTTTTATGCTACCTCATGATTCCATATCACTTTCCCCAGTTCTATCTTTGACCGGGTCACTTTACTTTATTGAAAAGCACTAAAATATTATTTTAATACCTCTCAAACTTCCATAACTACTGGGCCTACGTTTTTGGGTCTTCAAATGTCATCTTGGGTTTCTAACCAAGCCCAAGCACTTTGGTGGCTCGGTTCCCAAGAAACACCTCTTATTTTTCCATTATGCCCACAGGGACTTTTACTATTTACGCTTTAGTCCCTGAATTTTCACTTTCTTGCAGTTTAGTCCCTAAACATCATGTGTATACTTCTGGGACTCCTGCATAATAGGATCTAGTAGCCTTCCTTTTTCAGGCTATATATTAAGCTTATAGGCCTAAAAATTGGGATATAACAGTGCACAAATCTTGGAAGTCATTCTCGAGCTATTTGTTAGAATTGGATCATGAAGCATGATGCATAACAGCGTTTGATTACCACTTATATGCTTGCGTTTTCACTTTTTTTTTTTGTTCATCTAGCACTGTGAGATATTTTTCTAAGCACATCCACAACTCTAAAATATTTTGTAGTGTAATTTTGCTATTAAAGTATTAATTTTTTTAAGGAGCAATTTTGTCACCAAAGGATTTTTATGGAGCAAATTTAACATCATTTAATACTCACAAAATTTGTTAAAGTGAAGGTGCATTTAATACTTTAAAATATTTTTAAGTAGTACTGAACATTGTAAGATAATTTTTTGATGCAATTTTTCTCTTGAATTATTTTTGGATTTAATTTTTTATCACTCATTTTCCATATTTTTAGTACTCATTTAGCACTTCCAAAAATTAGGGTGTTGGATACATGGAAAAATACTTTAGGTTGTTGGATGACCATTAACTCTTCATAAAAATCTCTGAACAGTTTGAAAATAACTTATTTTTTAGGTTTAACTAAACAAGCCTTTCAATGCATGCTTTTTGTTGATTTTTCCCACACAGGTTACTCAATGGCAATGAAGGGCTCAAATGCTTTGCTAGAGTTCCAAGTTCACAGCTCCATATATTCTTGCCGTCTTGCAACAGAAAGTGAGGGAAAACATTACAACATACAGAGTCCAACATTGAACCTACCAAATCTAGAATAAAAAGTTGTCTTTACAAATGAGGTAGTATAATTGTTTATATGATGAGTATGATGAGTATTTTGCTTTTCTTATTAAGAACCAAATATTATTAGACTACAAAAAACAAGTTAATAAAGTTGGGGTTCTTCTTGTACAGTCTAACAAAACCAATGGATTTAACTTTTTTTTTAGTTGCGCTCGCACATTAGCTATAGTAGGTGAGCCTACTAGCAGAAATTTAATATTGATTTAAAACATAATAACATAAAGACTCCATGGTGGGTCCACACCCAGTGGGAATTGGTAAAACATTAGTTACAAAAGTTTGAGAAGGAAAAAAAAGTGCATTTCAAATAGCAACCAGCTACACTAGCAAATTTGCTATTTTGATTAGGAGATTATACTTTTCCAGTTTTTAATATACTGATTTATTTAAATAATTTAATTAGATTAAGATAATTAAATTAATATGATATGTTTTATCTAAAATATCTTAATCTTTAATTTTATTTTTCTCTCTTGATTATTATTGAGAGAGTATTGATAGGGATAATTTTAGAAAAAATTAATAAATATAAAAAAATATTTATATTTAACATCAATATTAACTCTCAAATTAAATTTTATATTAATGATAGAAAGAATATATCCTTAGATGGAAAAGCCAATAATTCTATAAAATGCAAATTGCTATGTTGGACTTCTTGGGTATGTTATTTTCCAATGGGAAGCTAAATATCCCACAAGTTAACAGCATTTCTTTTTACCTGATGAAAATTTGGACAGCACGTTGCTGGTAAAAAAAAATTTAATACCGTTTAAAATAATTTTTTAACACCAAATTTGGATTCGATGTAGATACAGCCAGTGTAAAAATTCTAGAATTTTTTACACTGGATATATATCTGAGTGTAAAGTTTACATAAGTTATAGTTATAATTGGTGTAAATAGTAGAAGTTTAATAAAAAAATGTTCAGTCTTTAGACCGGTTATTGCTATAACCAGTCCAAATGGGACTTTTTTTAATTAACAATTTTTATCTACTTAAAACGCTTTAATAACCTGATTACACACTAATTATTTAGTAATATAAATTCAGCGGTTAGCCTAAATATTTTAAAATATAATTGAAAATATAATATAGATTTCAAATAACATATAAAGTTATCAAATAAAACTCATCAATTTTAACAAGATGATAATTGTCAAACTTATTAAAAATATACTTATAAGTTAATTGTATTATATTATGATAAAAATTTACTTATAACCATATGAAACAAATGGTATGGCATTGTCATGTTCTACTTTTAGCCCAATAAAAAATCAAAATTATTAAGCTTAATGAACTTAGCACATAATCTAATAGTAGTGGCCTTCAACTTTAACAATATTCAAAGAAAGAATTGAGCATCACCAACAAGTAATTGTCGTTATTGAAACTATTATAGTTAAATATTTAATATTAAACAATAGTCTAAATCCTCTCAACAAGTAAAAATAAAGCAATTAATGAAATAAATATTGAAAAAACACAAGAGAAAGATATGATAAGTAAATAAATATATAGATATTTATATGTGTGTTATTAAAAAAATACTTATAATAATATTATTTCATGGTGATTATAAATAAAATTGTTGTGAAAAAAAACTATGACATTTTAATAAATAAATTCTATTTTAAAATTTTATCAATATTACCATGAAATTTTTTTTTAATAACACTCGTGTGAAAAATATTCATTAAAAATGACAATGAATAGGCTAACTAAATGACAATGATGAGGTAAAGGAAGAGGGAGTATTAAACCATCATGAATAATTAATTTTACAATTGTTATTATTTCCTGAGGTTAGCCACATAGTCAAATACAAAAAAATATTATAATATTAAAAATAAAAAAATAGGAGACATCAATTAATATAATACATTCAAATATCCCCAGAAACCTCCCTTTACTCCTCATCACTGTTATTATTTTATTATTCTATTTTCGTCAAACTCAACGAACTAGGGGACCAATTTGTAAGGCGGAGTATATGGAGAGGCGCCACGTGTTAAGATGGGACCAAATCATGTGAGAGAGAAAGCAATAAGGTGTTGTCATTATGACCTGATAAGCTCACTAAATGTGCTACTGAACTCATCAGAGACGGGGGTACGTGATTGGTTAAAGGGACAAGGCATGGGTAAGCAGGCAGTGAGCTTTTAAAGTCTATTTTTATAAAAAAACTATAATTAAAAATATAAAAAACACTGTTAAACATAATAAAATTATCATTAAAAATTTCTTTTAATAACTTTTAATAGTTTTTTTTAAAAAAAATTATCATTAAAAGTGATTAGAAATCACTTTTAAATGCGGTTAACTTTTTAAAAATTATTGTTAAAAATTTCTTAAAAATTTAAAAATATTAATTTAATTATAATTTTATTTTTATTTTTTATAGTTATTTAAAGTCATATTCTTCTATCCACCGACTTATATAAAGGTTATTTTTTAATTTTTTCTCTCTTATTTTTCAGTGTATATCTCTATCATTCTCTGTTATCTTTGTCCTTATCCTCTATTGTGAAAGATGAAAGTTATTGTTTAATTTAGTCATTTGTTCAATTTTTCATATTTTTTTAGTTGTTTATTATTTATAAATTATAATTTATCATATAGTCTATTATCCTTATATTAAAAATTTGTAAGTTTTATCTTTTATTCGTTATCTTTTTTTTCACTCCTTCAACCCTACACTTATTTGAATTTTTTTACCATCATGTCAAAAGGAATTTGAAGAACTTCAATAGCAAAAGTTTTCTAGATATTCAACTTTTTTACCAAATCTATTACTTTTTTTCTAGATCTGATCTAATACTTTTAGTGAGGTTGACCGGGTGACTAATAGTGGATACTGATAGATAGACTTTGTTGGAATGAGCTCAAAGAACTTCAATAAAAGAAATTTCTGGATCTTTAATTTTTTTACCAACTCTTTAACTTTTTTTCTCCATATATGATATGATGCTTTTAATAAGTGTGAACGAGATGGTTGATTGTAGGTATAGGTTGAGGAAAGATAAAAATAACTCTAACTTTCCACAACAGTTATAGTCAAAATCGCCATATAAATAAAGCAATTAATGTTATTAACTGTTTCACCTTTCACGATAGTTTTTTGCAAAAAATTACTATAAAAAGTTATTTTTAACGACAGTTATAAAATCATTATTAAAAGATAAAAAATAATAGTGGAATTCATGCCACTCTCAAAAATATCATAAAAGATTACTTTTAACTATCATTAAAAATCTTTTTTTTTTAAATAGTTGTAAGATTTATCAAATTGACTAGTTAAAAATAAAATAAATAAATAAAAATAATAAATTTAAAATAAAATACCATTTTAAAAAAATGAAATTATATTTTTGACTATTAATCTAAACCTTAACAATTTAAATAAAATAATACAAATAAACTCATAGCACTAGCATAAATTAAAAGAATTAAACATAGGATGGATCAAAGGCTGAACCATAACAATTTGAATGAACACAATGCAAGCAAAGAGACAAGGAAGGAGGGTGACCATTTACAAAAAGAGATAAGGATGACATTATTGACTGGAGAGATGTGGTTGCCGATGTGTGCAATTGCAAGTGGTTAGCACATGTAGATTTATTGCGATTGACAGAGTTTTTAAATATAGTATAATTTAAAATTTTTCTAACAATATGCTTGATCTTACATATTTGTAGCTAGGCATATCAAATTCTATACAAAAATATGTGTTTGAGATACCAAAAAAATTGTTGAGTAATTTTTTATCTGAAAATCTAGTAAAAAATTTGGAAGAATTTCTGTTTTGTACTTTTCATCTGAAAATCTACCAAAAAATTTGGGCCTGATAGAATATTTTTCTAATCCATCGAAAAAATCAATTTAGAGATTTTTTTTAATTCTTAATTTTACATCATAAATATCCATCACAATGCATGGTGGCCAAACTTGCTAGCTCTAGTTAATTTAAACAAATTATGAATTTTTTAAATATTTTTAATCGAATAAACTTAATTGTGTGAAGAACACTACATATAACGAATAAATTTAATAACAAAATGTGAACATTACAAACCGTTATTGATTATGTGAAGAAAATTATACTTAAAATGCATAAATAAATCAATAAATAACACTACATATAAAATAAGTCTTTGGAAAACTTAAATGATTAATAACTCACATGTATATCAAACATTAATTTGTCATGTTCCATATTGGCAATTATTATCTCGTACTGATTATGTTCCCTCCTACAGGATGGCGTCCATATCAAAGCCGAAAACTGTAACTAATAAACCCGTTGCTATGATTACTCTTGTATGAGTAGTTGCTAATTTGCTATGATTAACCTTATGAGTATTTTTTTTTTAGATAAATTTTACGAGTAATATTTTATGATATAGAATTATGGAAAATAATTTCTATTTTCTCCTCCAATATAAAAATATCATTGGATATAAGGTGCTAGGATAAGAAATGTTCATGATATTAATCAAAATATTCATGTTTGGTTCAGCAGAAGGAGGATAAGGGAAGTTATGAGGAGAAAGGCAGGTTTTTTATTTGGTTTAAAAAAAAAAGAGAGCTAATTAAAAGGATAAATATACTATTGTCTTTTTATTTATATTTTTTTTCTTATTTTATGATATTTATATCATAATTATTATTTTTTAATGAGTTATATAGCATCAAATATCTTGATCTTATTTCTTATATGTGTTCAGTATCCTAATCTTATTTGTGGTATAATTTTACATATAATCTTTTTAATTTAGTACAATTTCAATCATAATTTTTTTAATTTAGTATAATTTTATACATAATCTTATTTCTCAAATACTAATAATTGTACCAAATTAAAAAGTTATGGGTGAAATTGTAGCAAATTAAAAGGATCATAGGTAAAATTGTACCATAAATAAAATTAGAATATTAGACACATATGAGAAATAAGATCGGGTACTATATAACTCTTTCTTAATTTATGAATCTCAAAAGACTTGTTACATCATTTATATATAATAAAATATTTTTATACACATTTTAAAGAATAATTTTGTTAATTTTAACATATTATCTCATTAATTTTAATATACTGTTTAAAATCTTATAAAATTAAAAAATTGGAAAGTATGATAAAATTTTAATATTCTATCTCATTAATTTTATAATTATAATTATAAAATAATTTATATATAGATATATACATATCATAAAAATATATATACGTAATACGTGTCATGTTGTATTATTAAATTTAAATATATATATATATTTAAATATTAAATAAACGAAGATAGATTTGAGGATCACTTGACGAAGTGTACGAGTGACAGTTAGAAAGGGAGAGAGGACAACGCTAATGGGAGAGAGCAGCGAAAGAGAAGAAAGAAGAATATAGTTTTTAATCAGGAGGGTAGACTTGGAATATTAAAAAATAAGTATGGATAATTTAATCTATTCATGATCCAATATTTCTCATCCCTCTAAAAATTTCCTATTATCGGCGAGAGTTGGATGAGGAGGGAAGGATAACATTAGAAGACAAATTTTAACTCTCTACCCTTCTCTTTATTTTTCTTAATCAAATATATTTATCTCTACTCTTCCCTTCCCTTCAAAAGTACAAGGGAACTAAGAACAGCAAGGAGAAGTGTAATTATAATTAGATAATATGGCTCAGCTCAACCAATAACATGATAGCCAGTAAAAGATTAATCCCAACAAACATAACAATGGTAACAAACACAATCAAAAAAAAAAGAGAGAAGAAGCAATGAAAAAAATTCTTTAGTGGCTAAGAATATGAAAATGTGTCGGAGCCATTGTCTAAAGAGTAAATTTATGAAAAGGTAAAAGATATCAATGTTATCTTCGATAAAGCTATAAAGAGTATATAAAAAAAGAAATATATCTTCTTTGATCTTTCATATTAGCATAATATTGACGTAAGGCACTGTATTGATATAATGTATGTGGAGAAAAATATATGCGATAATATTATTGGAACACTTCTAAATATACATGGTAGTTGCAAGCTCGGTGTGAAGACATGATTATATCTGTTAGAAATAAAAATGAGAGCTTTTATATCCAAAGCCAGATGGTAAGAAGAGTTATTGTCTTGAAGATTATAATACTTTGCCTAAGGATGAGAAAAGAATTATTTATAAGTATTTGCACGTATCAAAGTACCCTCTAGGTATTAATCAAATTTTAAGAAATTTGTGTCGATAAAAGATTTTAAATTAGTGGGCTAAAAGTGTCAAGATGTCATGTCTGATACAATAATTACTATATGTGGCTATTGGAGGTATCTTTGAAGATGATTTTGAGAGACATTTTGACCCCACTTCACATTTTCTTTAATTCTATATGTGGTAAAGTCTTGAAAAACTTAAAAGATAAATGAACATGAATGTTATGTTACCTTATGCCAATTTGAAAACATCTTTTTTCCTATATTTTTTGACATCATGGTACACCTAATTGTTCATCTAGTGCGAAAGATAAAATTATGTAGCCATATATACTTACGATGGATGTATCCAATTAAAAGATATATGAAAACCTTGAAAGGGTATGTGAAGAATCCAAACCAACCTGAAGTATCTATTGTTTAAAAATATATTTTTGAAGACTATAGAATTTTGTCAATATTACCTATAAAAAGTAAGACCCTTTAATCTACCTAAACCTCATGCTAAAGGGGGGGTAAAGCCGGGATGATAGCGAAGAGCATGAATCTTAATGAATCGCAATAAATATACTTATATATTTTAAATAATATTAATGAAGTTAACTTCTTACACCGGATTTAGTCTAAACTAGTGTAAAAGTTAACTATTTCAGTGTAAAAAATTATATTTTTTTAAATCAGCCAATAACTATAACCGGTGTAGAATATTCTTGAAGAGACTGATTATAATATATATCCACTCTAAAAAGTTAGCTTTCTACAGTGCACCCTATAGTCTGCTTTAAAAAGTCTTCCTTTGTTTACATAGGACTTTAGGCCGGTTTAAAATAGATGGACTTTCTAAAATGGTCTTATGTGCATCAGACCCTTTATCGGTATATATTACAATTTTTAACCGGTTTAAAATTCAATTTTTTCAGTAGTGTAAATTCCCTATATATTTTGCACGTAAAATCCTAATTAATGTTAGTGAACTCATCGATCAATTATTGATTTCATTTTTTCCAAAAATTATTAGTCATTAATTCGCAATATAATTTTTTTACATACAACAACACTAATGATATCATAGATGTAAGATCTAGAAAATTATATGAACTATATATAGCCAATTCTATAAACACCTCGATTTGATATTCTATTGATCCTATTTATAAAAGACAGATTCGTTTCTCATAGCTTTGTCGTCATCATCTTCTTGATCTAAAACTTGTATGGGTAACATGTCAAAATCACTCATAGCGACTAAAGAAAAACCTTCTTGCACGAATAGAGTTTGGCAGCCACTTTTGTTGCTTTTAAAGCTTAAGCGGTATTTACAAGGCGAAGAGAACTTGGGTTTTCTTTCGGCCTATTTGAAAGGCGCGGTTCATGATGTGTGCGGCTATGCACACACGTGTTTTTCACATGTGGATTTAAAGCAATCAAGAGTTTCATGTCAATCTAGTCTAAAAATCATATTATTTGACAGAGAAACGCTATTTTTTCATATTTCATAATAATAATACATTGAAAACCGGATCAATCATCAAGACATAGTTACGATTAAAATATAATCTTAATTATATAGTAAATATTTTAGATAAAAATAAGAATAAAAAATTCAATATAAAAATATATTTTAAATTATAGCAAAAATAAAGTGGCAAAATATATCGATATAATCACATTATAACCAATTTCCATTGCAATAAGGTAGCTTAGCTTGCTATCTCTTGTTTCATACACATATAGCCATTATTAAGTGAAAATATATTTTTCATTGATTCGGCCATCACTTAAAAAATGTGTTTGTGTATAAAAAAATTGAATGAAAATAGTTAAAAATCTATAATTTCTTTTCCCAAAATTTAAAGTGGCAAATTGAAAAAAGTTGGAAGGCCATGAAACACGAGTTAATAATTAAATCTAAGCATAGCTAAAAATATATTTTTAAAATAGGTTAAAAATAGGCTTTTATACCGTAGATTGGTCTGACGTAGATATAACCTGTATAGAAAATATAATATTATACATCGGTTATATTAATAGTGTAAAAAATCAATTTTTTTAAACTAGTTATTTTATACAATCAATTTAAAAAGCAATATAAAAAAATAAAAAAGCAAATCACCCATTACAGCATCTAGATACCTTAGATCTCATTATACAAAATAAACATCTGAACCCATATCATCGAACAAGAATTCTAGTGACAAGCCCACTCCCAACTGCACACAAGATTTCGCCATAATTTGCTTCTTTTCTTCTTCTTGCTGTTCCTTTTTCACCTATTTGACTGAGAAATTGATGACACTACTCCTCCTTCCTTCCCAGTTCCTCTGCCTATAACTCAGCATCTATAAACATGTCTCTTCCTTTGCTATCACATCCCCAATCGCTATTCTTGCAAGCCAAATCGATTGAACCATACCTTTTGAAGTCTTGCACTGAACTTTGAACGTGATCGACTGTACATGCAATGGCATCTCCACCATCAGCTTCTCGTTCCATATAGTGCCTAGGCTCCCTACTCTTGGCTTCACCATTTTTGTGCTCCAACACTTTACTCTGCACGAATCACAACATACATGTTCTCCATCACTGATATAAAAACATGAAATGCAAGGCAAGACGAGATGAGATCGAAAGGCAAGCTCAGAGAGGAACGAACTCACCTACCTTCTCCTTCCTGACCCCGCTCCAAATATGTCTGATTCGAAACCCTAGGAAATCACTTA
The DNA here is from genome assembly GCA_037074615.1 of Leucaena leucocephala. Classification (NCBI taxonomy): domain Eukaryota; kingdom Viridiplantae; phylum Streptophyta; class Magnoliopsida; order Fabales; family Fabaceae; genus Leucaena; species Leucaena leucocephala. The sequence continues at coordinate 14,875,393 of CM073515.1, read as the reverse complement.
CAAGATCCTGGTCGCTGCTTGTCGGAGCATCGGGGGAAGCCCTTAACATTCATCTCCCAGTCCAAGAAAGGGGAACTGAGTTCATAGGCACTCACGTTGTCTCCCTCACTGTATAGGTCTCTAACTTCGACAACGTCTAGCAAGGTGAAGAAGGCTTTGGGTCTCAAAACGTCTTCTTCAAAGAAGAAGGGCAAGTTGGCGAGTCAAGTGAAGAGTAAGCGGGTGGTGATGATGGTGGAGTTGATGAGGTTATAGATGAGGGTTTCTAAGCAGACGGATACAAGAATTCGTTGAGCCCTCATGAGAGTGGTCGCTGGTCATGTGTGAACTTAGTTAAGTGCAATCATTTTTTTCCTCTTTAGAATTACACCGGATGAAATGGATAACTGGTGTAGATATATCATATCTAAATATTTTACATAGATTACCTGAGATATTAGGTATAAATATTTTATTTTTATTTATAAAAATATCACCGCTCATTTTTTTTTTATTGGTTACTTGTATATCTAGTGTAAATATTTTATCTTTATTTATAAAAATACAACCACTTATTTTTTTCTACATGAGTTATTTGTATGTCTGGTATAAATATTTTACTTTATTTATAAATGAGCGGTGTAGAATGACAAATTTAGATTAGCTTATTTAGAGTATTTTTTATAGTATGAGATAAATATATAAGAAAAGTTATCTTATAAAACTGTAAAAATAATTTTCCCTAACTTCCATATATAACTTTATATTATATTATATATAATATAACTTTATTTCAGATTTTTAGCATAATGAGAATGACAAGTTGAGGTGTAAGCATTGATAAGTTAGAGAGAAAAAAAATGACAAGTTTGGGTGAAAGCATTGACAATTCATATTATTTCAGAATAATTAACTTCATATCATATCCAAGCAGGCTTTTCCCATCCTCATATCACATTAAGCCATAATGCACAAAGGAAAGAATACTCTCTGACATAAATCTTACGCTCAAAGCCACTGCTCCCTAAGATTTTGCTAAAGATCTGGACAAAATCAAGACAGACTACAAAACAGGCTATTTCCCAATACATATTATTCCATTGTATTGAGACGATTAGGCACAATGGGTTGGAATAGATTATCTGCTCAGTGCCTAATATGAGACGTATTGAAGAACCCAAACATGATGTGGCCACAGTCTGAGGTGACAAATGTGAGTTTATTCATGGTCCTTCATCCCTAGTAGAAGCTCCGACAAGATTCTTGTACTTTCCAAAGTGCTAAATTAAATAAACTGCTTCCAGATTCCTGTCAATCATTCTTCTGTTACAATAGCGAGCAAATTCTGCCTCTGCTTAAATCTATATCTTCTGCTTGAGAACACGGCGCAAGTGGAGTTTCTGGCTTTGCATCTGAGCCTCCAGAAGCCTGGCTTTCAGACCATTCTTCTGCGTACTTGCGAGGAATGCATCCTTTCATGCATCGATGTGCTTGTAGATTTCCTGACCCGGGGAACTCAACTGGCATAAAAGATCTGAGGTTCCAAATTCATCAACCACACTGACGAATTTAGAATCTTAAAATATAAACAATAAACACATGATAGAAAATTAAGAACAACGGATTTGAAAAATTTTAAAAGCTCTGGAGTTATAAGAGAGTGCAAAACCAGAGAACTGTGTCGAGGTTCCAAAGCGCACTATTATAAAAAAAGTTTTTAATAACGGTTAAAAATAATATTTTAAGGCAATTTTAGAAGCGATATTAATTTAAACACCTTTGTAAATATATTTTTTAATAGCGATTTTATAACTATAGTTAAAGATAACATTTTACGGTAGTTTTTATATAAAACTACTGTAAAAGGTGAAACAATTAACGGTGTTAATTGTTTTACTTCTACAGTGATTCTAGTTAAAACTATTATAGTTAGAATTTTTTTTAGTTTTCTTTAGCCTACACCTACTATCAACCACTTCGATCACACTTATTAAAAATATCAAATCAAATTTGGAAAAAAGTCAAATATATGGTGAAAAAACTGAAGATCCATAAGTTTATTCTATTCAAGCTTTTTGAACTCTTTCCAACAAAGTTTATCTACCACTACCAACTGTTAGCTATTACAGTCAGCTTCACTAAAAGTATTGGACTAAATATGGAGAGGAAGTTGCATATCGTACAAAAAAGTTGAAGATCTAACAAGCTTTTGTTATTAAAACTTTTCAAACTCCTTCTGACGCGATGAAGAAATTCAAACGAGTGCAAGATTGAAGGAGTAAAGAGAAAAATGGCGAATAGAAAAGAGTACTTATAAGTTTTTAATACAAGGATAATAGCCCATATGACATATTACAATTTGAATATATATATTAATTTTTATTTTCTCACTATCCTTATTAAATATATATATATATCTGAATAAAACAGTTTTTGCTCATTGAAACTATCAAAATATCATATAAAAAGGATCAAAAATATTTTCTAAAATGTGTCATATAATACGGCCTGGAAGAAGTATATTAAATATGGGATAAAATTAGTAAGTTTATTAAATTTTAAGGTAAAATTCATATGGTAACTTATAAATAGGATAAAAATGTATTCTTTTTGTTTTTATACAGGACCTGAGTTTTATTCTTTTAATGCTATACCAACTTTTACTGAGCCATTGTGTAACATCTCAAAAATTGGTAAAAAAGATTTGTAAAGAATTATTGAGAGGTAAGGAGTAATTTTTTATTAATCTTTATGTTATTCTTTTCCTAAAATTTCACTTTTAAGGCTATTTAATTCTAAAAACAAGTACTCTTGACATCAATAATACCTTATAAATTTCTTTTACTAATTTTCGTAATGTTACAATTAAAATATTTTTTAATAATTATTCTTTTTTTATTTTTCTTTAAAATTTTATCTTTGAGGTTTTTTAATTCTAAAACTATACTCTTGACCTCAATAATATTTTATAAATCACTTTTACCAATTTTTGAGATGTTACACATTGTGTGGGGTTAGCTATATGCAGCAGAACCAAAAATTTGGGACCAAAGGGGTGAGCCTTATGAAATGGACCTCGAGCCGAATACTCCCTCCTAGCTTGATCTCTTATTCCCACATAATACTTTTCAATTTGTCTTCAAAGTTCTTGATAACAATTGTATCATTCAGATCAAACGAGTTTTCTTGTAGACAATAGTATTAACATTAGATGATAAATTTGTTATTAATTTAGTTGTTTTTTAAATGTATTTAAAAAACTTCTCCATATTTAAAATAATTTATTATTTTAACAATCAATGTAGAATAATAATAATTTAATAATTATATCTAAACAAAATAATAAAATAAAGCTACAAAAATGATTTAATTTTATTTTATGTTAGCTGGTTGTGAGATTGAAGAATATAGGTATCTACGAGGAAGAATTAAAAAGAAAGAGAAAGTGATACATTTTTTTAATTGGATTTTTTACATTGAGATGTCACATTTCATCAATTTCAACTTATATATATTTTAAATAATTTTTTGCCAAATTTTGGAAACAAATTTAAAACACTCTCAAGGGATACAGGGGGAGGTAAGGGGTATAGAGAAATTCTAATAGACGAGAGGGATGACTACCTTTTTGCCTTTCCCTTAAGTCCACCCCAAGCTATATGATGGTGATGGTAAGATGGCATTACGCTCTATTACCTATATTAATATTATTACTGAATTTTTGAATTTTTTATATAAAATTATAAGTCTATGAGGTAGTATTTCTATAATCCTAAATTAAATAATTAATTTATAAAAATTTAAAAAATTAATTAAATTATTTATTTAAAAACAATATTTGTTAGTTTGCATAAAATCCTCATTTTTAATCATTTGTATCAAATAATATTCTTTCAATAGAAAACTCAGCTAATATGTATAATTAATATGAAAAATTTATGAAAAAAATTATAAATTTAAAAAATAATATAGATTGAAATTTCACGTTCAAGATTAAGATAAACTTATCCGGATTTTACATAAATTAGGATTAGAGAAAATATCTAGTATCAAATTAGATTAGATTCTAATATTACTATGGGTCTATCAGAAAATATAGAAAGTTTGGGTTCAAACGACAGATAAAATTTGCATAACAACGCAGTGGTTAAAAGCAGATGCAAAGACACTCAAAAAGCCAACGGTAATAATGCTATGCTAAGAAAATCCAAAGCCACACAGATTCAAAGAAGATAAAGCAGTTAGCTCACAGTGACAGGAACATGGAAAATTTGCCAGAGTCGAAGCAGAGATGCTTGAGACAATGGCACCTATGATTAAATTTGTCAACAATAACAATTCTGTGCTTGTGTCGCTCAATATGATGGTAAAAGAAGAATCTGGAACCCAGAATCCTTTATTGCTTCCTAAATATCCCATGATTATCTTAAACAACGATTCTCAATGAGATTAGCGGCAATTCCACAAAAATAGGTAAATTTCCTTTCCGAGATCATTCACTGTGCTCTTGTTAAGCCTATACCTAACACGATCAGATTCATAAGAGGGGTAGGCTAACAAGAACTTTTCAAGCAAACCAAAATTGTAGGGCTTACCTTCTTCAATGGCGATAATGAGAGCGGTGAACGAACAATGGCAAAGAAAAAAACCTCAGCGTGTTGTGAATGATCGGCGGTAGTTGCGGTGAATGATCGGCGGTAGTTGCTGTGGAGCAGAGAGCGAGAGGCGGACGGCAACGGAGCGGAGAGTGAGGTGGTCCATGGAAGAGGGCTCTCGTTTTCCCTCAGTCTTTTCCTTAAAATCTAGGGTAATCTAGTAATTGCGTAATTAGAATCTCTGAACTCAAATTTCTTGGAACTTCTTAATTATCTGAAGATTTTCAAGGACTTTTAGTAATAAATTTTTTTCCATTGGAACCTACCGTAATTCTCTTTAAAATAAATACATTATTCAATTCTTAATACAAAATTTAATTTAGTTCACTAACTTAAATTAGATAAATTAATAAATTAATTAAATAGTTATATATAACATTAAATTATTTATGAGTTTAAAATTCATAAATTAGATAAATTAATTTTTTAAAAAATTAATAAATATAAAATATAAAATAAATTAAAAGTATTGTAATTTAGATAAATGTGTACCGTAAATTAATTTTAAAAGAATAATTAATATCCTAAAATATTTAAATATATAATTAGTATCTTAAACTATTTTTAGATATATAATAAATACTTTAAAATATTTAAATTAATATAATTATATATTTTTATTGATAAAAATATAAATTTATATACGATCTATATCATATAAATTTTTTTTAATATATTATTATTAAAAATATCATATATATTATATTGTATAAAAAAATACTGAATAAACGCTAAAATTGATATTATATAGAATTTATATATAATTATTGAGAAATTTCACAATTTATTTAGTATAATTTATAAAAATAATATTATATATGTAATATTTTAAATAATAATATATTAAAATAAAAATTTATATAGTATGTATTAAATAAAATTTTATATTTTTATTAACTGATAGGTAAAATTTCAACAATTTAAATATTATAAGTATTAATTATATTTTTAAAATTAATTTAAAATACTGATTATATCTTTAAATATTTTAAAATATTTTTTATTATGTGAAATTAATTTAGAGTGTTTAGATGTAACATTATCCCTATATTTTTATCAACTTAGAGTATGTTTGGATTAGTTTTTGAATAATAGATTCTGAAAAATAGATTTTAAGAAAAATATATTTTGGAAAGAATAGATTTTAAAAATAGAGATGTTTAGATTATTAGTAGTAGAATCACTTTTTAGATTAGTAAATTATTAAAAATAGTATAATTTGATTAAAAATATGAGATATGAGAGAGGGTAGAGAAGAAAGATGAGAGATGAAAGAGTATATAGAAGAGAGAGGAGAGAGGAAAGATGATATATGGTGGAAAAAATATATGAGAGAAGAGAGAGGATAGAGATTAGAGATGAGAGAAGAAATATTATAAAAATAAGGGTAAAATAGTAATTGGATAATTCATAAGTTCTTTTATTATTCTAAAAACTAATTTTAATAGTTTATTTAAAATTATAATTTTAAATTATAATTTTAATTAAAATTATTTTTAAATAAATATAATTATTTATTTTAAAAAAAATTATACCAAAATTTTAGGCAAACGAACTTTTCAAAAGGGCCAAACGCTCGCTTAATCCTTCAACCGGTTAAAAGCAGCAGTGATACTTTTATAATATAATATAAATTAATTAATAAAATAAAATTTATTATTTAGGTAGCTAATTCTCCCTAAAATCCAATTTTCTTCGTTGACGAACAAGCACTCCATACTTGGTCGAGCTCGCCGCCGGACGCCGTCCGCCGTTGTCAGCCCTGCGTGGTTGTTCTCGGGCAAGTATTGAAGAAGATCGAACCCTAGGGCCTGGTCTACTTCCAAAAAGCCGGTGAGATTCATTTGTTCAATGTGGGTTTGAATCTAGATTTGAATTTATTCCCCTCGTCATCTGTTTCCTGTGTTGTGATCAACCCTGTGTCGGACGCCGTCGCACCGTTTCTTACTTTTATTTAAATTTTCATTTTGATTTGGCTTGGAATCTGGCCAAGTGATCGTTCGAATATTAACGCTTTTGAATCAAGATTGAGTTCACTTCTTTCTTAAAAAAACTTTTGTTACTAGTTTTTGCTTCAATGATCTATAATCGACGATTATACTTCTGCCTCCTTATTTTGGTTACTAGCAACTTATGTGCATTGGATTGTTTTGTTGTGCAATGTTGGATTCGTTGGGTATTGTCATTATGTTTCTTAATCTCTTTATATCATCATCTATTTAGAAAATTCTAAAGGTATTTGTGATGCATGATCTGGTAAATGACTTGGCTAGAGTTGTGTCTTACAGTTTGGAAGTTTGAGCTTAAATTATTATTATTCAGTAGCTTGGAGGAGTTGCCTGAATCAATTCGCGTGCTGAGGCATCTTCGTCAAAGTATCTGGAACAAAACTTAAAGGGATAATATATCAACTATTCATAATATATATCCGCCTATGCTTGCTCCATTCATGGCTATCATCTTGTTCCCTAATTTATCATTTCCCGACTTCCTTTAAATTTCCATTGTTTTATTTATTAATTTGTTATTGAATTTTATATCTTTTAACTCTAGTCAACTCAATTTTGCACATCCTCGTTTTCAATGTAAATGGAGACAAGTGATGCTTGAAAAATATAGGAAAAAGGAAATTAGATGATCAGTATTACGTTGCATTTTAATGCAAATCAGCATGATGGAATTGCACACCCTAATGGGCAGAAAATTGCATATTGGAACAGAAAAATGTCAGTGTTTTTTTTTTTTGCTAACAGAAAGGCTATGGATGAGTGAGAAAGTTGCTATTACTGATATCTTTTTCGTGAAAGCTGATGAGCCTTTGTTAATATACATAATAATATTGCAGAAGGAAGGAAAAAAGAGAAGAGAAAGTGGTCCGGGGGAAGTGAATTAGAAAGTGGAGTCAGTAGTTTTAAACATATTCTTGAAGATTAAAGAGCTAGGAGGTGTTAGAGGGGCAGGAGGGAAATTACAAGGGGAATAATTAACTTTGTGAGGCAGCTTGAGGAGAGAGGAATGAGCTGCAGGAGTGAGAATAAGTTGGTTATCAGGGCCTCAGGGGAATCTTCAGGGTGGAATAAACCTAGGGGAGTTCTGGCAGTGATTTTTGCTTCTCAAAATATTGGAAGTGTTTTAGTTCCTTTTTTTGTTTTTTTTTTTGCTACTGTGGTTTGCTGTTATGTTCCTATTTTATGTTTTTTGGCTGGTACTACTTGTCAGGATATATCTCTTAACTCTGAACAGGAATTCTCTTAGTATTTCTGTTGATTCAATAATATTTAGGTGATTTTTCTATCACAAGCTTAATCAAATAAATTTTGTACAAAAACCGTGATTTTTAGTTCATTAGCTAATAATTGTTGATGAACAAGTTTTATCTGATGATTACACACAGCCCTATAGTCTGTTTTATTATCTGTAATCTGAATAGTCACTGATCTGGATATATTGGAAATGAGTCATTGTTTCTTTTTTCAAGCAATACTCTGTTTCCGCAGGTTCTCTAAGTGGCTTTCAGTTTTTGATTGTTAAGAATGGTACTGGTCTTGGCGCTGGGGGATTTGCACATACCACACAGGGCACCTGATCTGCCAGCGAAGTTCAAATCCATGCTTGTTCCTGGCAAGATCCAGCACATCATTTGCACTGGAAATTTATGTATCAAAGTATGTCTATCTTTTTTTCTTCTAGTCTCTTAACAAAGTGTGTCTATATTTTTGAACTTATCCATATTAGTCTTAGCATACGTGTGTCTGTGTGGCTTCAACTTTTTGCTCCCTGTTAATGGAGGTCCTTAATAACATCTGCTTGTGACCACAACAGTGTCCTCCTTGAAATTGCCATATGACAAACATGACCGCCCAATAAGGTATATGGATAAAAAATATTCATCACATCTGTTTATGACAACAACAGTATCTTCCTTGTAATTGCCATACAACAAACTGATCACTGAATAAGGTATATCCTTAAAATATCTTCATGCATGCTAATTCGATATGAATCAATTTGACTTTCTTTGATGGACAATCTTGTGGTTCTCTCAATTATGTAGTTGTCCATTTATTGCCTCCTATTTTCTTTTAAATTGTAGTTACTTAAATCTCTTAATTATTTGCACTAGGTGTTGGATAATGGTGTTTTGATGTCATTTTAAATTAAAATATTGACAATTACACTGCCTGTTGGTCGCTTTGCCCTTAATTTTGTCAGTAAATGAAAGTACACTTCATTTGGCAAAAGAAAAAAAAAAGTAAAAATAATTGTGAAGATATTAAAAGATTTACTCATTACTGTGTAAATAGTGTATTCTGTACCACAATTATAGGGATAAGATATTATTCTGTCATTACAGTTTGTGTTTCTTTAAGAATGAGATCTTACTTAATTTTGAGTTTAACTCATACTATTATAATTTTTCTGTTTCATTCTCCTAGGGCTACCTGTCTCAAAACGTGTTTTAGAGATTTTCTCTGGATTTATTTACCCAGACCATATGTGATCCTTTGACTTATATTGTATTTCTGGTTCCGGATTCTGGACTCTCAAGTGTAGCTAATATCTTTTCAAACCCCATATAATTCTAACATGTGGGTAGGATTCTAGTTTGAGTTTTTGTTGATCTATGGGCCCGTTTGGATAGGATTTTAGAAACGGGTTTATGAAAAAAAAGGGTTTTTGAACAACTTATAGAAAAGGGATTTTAAAAAAGAGTTTATGAAAAAAAGTGGTTTTGAATAGTTATTTTCAGAAGTATTTTTATTATTGGTAAATTACAAAAAAGGGTATGAGTATTAAATGAGGAGAGATAACAGATGAGAGAAGAGAGGAGAGAGGGTGTAAGAAAAGAGAGGAGAGAATGTGTAAGAAAAAGTAGGAGAGAGGAGAGATGGTGTAAGAAAAAGTAGGGGTAATATAGTAATTGGTTAGTTCATAAGTGGTTTACTATTCTATAAGCTACTCTGACTAACTTATCTAAAACTTTAATTTTAAACCATGGTTTAGTCCAAAAGCCCGTTTGAACAAATATGACTGTTTGTTTTAAAATTTTCCCAAACTAAGGTTTTGCCCCAAAAGGGCTTTTAAAACCTTGGTTTGGTGAAAACCAAACAGGCACTATATCACAACTCACTCCTCACTCAAACTAAAAGTGTAAGCTATTTGAAGGAACACAGTAGTAGCTCTTATAACTCTCAGACAACATGCGCATGAGAAATCACATTGCCTTGAAAGTTGGATGGAGTATAAATTCAGAGTTACCTTGTATTGGAGTTCTAAACTTATAAACTAATTTCTACAGATACTGAGATCTTAGATAAAAATTTTATGTTTAGGTTAACTGAATAAAGATTTTAAACTGTGAATTATTTGGCTCTTGACCTGTTCTATTTTAAAATTAACTTAATTCTTTATTTTATTTTTTGGTTTAGTTGGATATTCAGTTATTCTGATTGTTCACTCCAACCCAACTTTCATTTCCAGAAGTTATTTCTGCTTTAAATACCAAGACTAAGTTATGAATGAACATGGAGGCTGTGGTGATTGGCTTTGAAAGCAAAAATTATTTGATAATGTCAAGAGTTGCAATTTGTCGCCAGTATGGTGTTCAATTAGATAATATTGCCTTGGACTTCTAAGCTAACTGTATGCCAATTATGTTCAGGAAGTTCATGACTATTTGAAGACTCTTTGTCCTGATTTGCATATAACTCGTGGAGAATATGATGAAGATACAAGATATCCAGAAACCAAAACACTAACCATTGGTCAATTTAAGCTGGGACTATGCCATGGTCATCAGGTCTTGCTTTTATTTGACTCACCTGTTATTTCCGCCATTTTGCTTCTTTACATGTCTAGGTACCAGAAATTGTACAGTTTAGGATGTCTGTGGCAGTAAGAGGGCCTCACTCCTGGATTTTTTCACTGTGAAAAGTTCTATACTTTAAGAAAAGGGAAAATATTTTGAAGCCATATATGTAGCATACCCTGAAGCAGCTTCAACCTAAACTATGCCCTTTATTCATGGTTCATATGCATGTTGCACATACGGGCAAGGCAATGGTTATCTCATTGTCAAGGTGTTTCCCATTGGTATTAAAGGGTGCAATTTACATCCGTTTGTTTGATTGCAACTGTGTTTCTTATTTTTCTATTCAACTATCTCCCACAGTTATAGGATTTTTATGCAATTGTTGTTGGTTCAGTCAAGTAGAAACTAAAGATTTACTGGTAGCAGTTGGGTTGAGTTTAAAGACTTTTTACTCCATAAGTAAGGTCTCTGCTTCGAGCCTATTTGGATAAAAAAAAAAAAAACTTACCGGGAGAGTCACCCTAATTTGGCCCAACAATGCTTGAATGTAGATTAATTGTTATCATTAGATATGAAAGGGATTTCAGAGGAAAAAAACTAATTCCAGTTTCTCTACATCTACATGATGCTGACGCTTCGTTCTTATTGGTTATGAAGGTTATTCCATGGGGAGACCTAGACTCACTAGCAATGCTTCAGAGGCAACTTGATGTGGACATCCTTGTCACAGGTCACACCCATCAATTCACTGCTTACAAACACGAGGGTGGCGTCGTTATAAATCCGGGTTCTGCAACCGGCGCTTACAGCAGCATCACTTATGACGTTAACCCGAGCTTTGTCCTCATGGACATCGATGGCCTGCGTGTTGTGGTCTATGTCTACGAACTCATTGATGGAGAGGTAAAGGTTGACAAGATTGATTTTAAGAAAACATCCTCAAGCCACTCTGCTCATTAAAAAAGATTTGGATCTTGTTTTCTCTTTGCCTCTTGTATCCCTTTTCCTTTTCTCTTATTTTTCTGTTTTTAGTTTCTCTTCTTTTGACCTTGTAATAGGGTTTTCTCTTTGGCAATATCATGTATACTCGTAGGATTTTGGGAATTTGGTCGAAGTATGTATTTGAAAATGTTTTTTTTTTTTGTGTGGTACAAATGCATGTAAAATGGCTACATATATTCTGGGAGATGTTGCATGTGACGGATTTATTAATAAGGGATCATCGTGATATCTTTATTAAAGGGTTCATGAAAAAGTTCGAAGACATGGCTAGAACCAATACAGGAAGTTCTCTTGTTATGCTTGGAAGAGGAATTTGGCAATGTGATGGATGCTATCAACATTGAAGTAATAATTATGATTAACATTGTTGATATAATGAGAAATTTGATGGATATGTTGGAAAGGTTAGGAGAGCAAATCTTTTCTTTTTTAATTTCACCGACTTTTGAAACATTGGTTGTTATGTTTCCTTGTACGGTAAGCAAAATTTAAAAATTGGACGGTCGCTTATAATATTAATTCTTTAATATAATCATTTTTATATATTAAAATTAAAATAACTCTACCATATTTACATTAAGTTTTTTGTGTCTATTTTATTAAGTTTTTTAAATTACAGTTTGATGAAATGGAGGTAAGGAATTTAATCTAAATTTGTTTTATGAGCATTTAACTATAGGGTCATTTAATTTATTAAGTAGGTATTAACTATAACTATATTCTCAAAATTTTGCAATACCCAATTTAAGTTGACCCAATTTAGTACTTTTAGTTTTTTCATTTACAAGCCATTACAATAAACTCATTTTGATCTTTTAAATTTTTTTAGTCTTATGATAATAATTAATCAGAAATTCAATTGATTATATGAAATTTCAACTTTATTATTGTGATAATTAATTAGTAATCTTATTGAAATTGTGATTCCTTGGCTATTCATAGTAATTATTATAATCCATTATTTAATCTAATTTTTATTCAGAATGCACCATTGCTTATTAGAATTGATATTTTTCTAATAAAGACACCATTCACTATTTTAAAATTTTATAATATTCAGTTCATTTAAAAATAAATTTAGGTTGATTTAACTTAATATTTTTAATTACTTTATTTATAAATCATAATCTATAATTCTAATCAATAATTATATTTTGATCTTTAAAACTTATTGCGGTGATTATCTCACACACAACCAGTTTTGCATTGATGATTATGCATCGCCTAGCACTTACAATTGTCATTCTTTTCCCTTAGGGTTAGTTTAATATGAGGGATTTTGGGAGAAAAGGAAAAAAAAAAAAGAGATTTTACTTTATTTTCCTTATTTAGGTAATAAGAATTTTTAAGAGGGGAGAGAGAATTTTTTAAAATTTTCTCTTCCCTCCCAAGTTTTACCACCCCTTCAAAATTAGAAAAATTTAGAGGGGAGATATAATATTTTTATTTTATAATATTAATATATTTATAATTTTTTAATATCTCAATATTAGCTATATATTATATTTTATTAAAATATTATATAAAATAATATAAAGGTAAATTTGTCTATATAAAAATATTTTCCCTCCCTTTTTTCTTGAACCAAACAATATAACATGAAAATTCCTCCCCTCCCTTCCTTTAATATTAATCCAAACAAGTTAATAATAAAATCTTATATTTTCCCTTCCTTCCTTTTCTCTCTATTAAAATCTCTCCTTTTACTTTTTTTTCATTGAGCCAAACATACCCTTACACTTTATGCACCCGTAACTAAAGCTTTAATCCATTGAATGGATATGAATCCATCAAAGTCTTTAATTCAATGATTTTTTTTATATATATATTTTCGCAGATTGAACCACTAAATTATATCTCTCCACAAATAAATTAAAATAGTATGTTAAACTTTAACCTATTTTTTATTTTTCTCAACTCGGCACCTTAAAGTATTTTATGATTAATTTAACACTTTAAAATATTTTTCTTTATTCATCCAATAACCTAAAATTATTATTTAAAAAATATTTTTAAATACTAGATACACTTTCACACAAAGTGTGTTTGGCTCAATTGAGAGGAGAGAATGGGAGATATTTTAATAGAGGAGGAGAGAAGAGAAAAGAAATGAAATAATTTTAATATTACTTTATTTTAATTAATAAAAAGAGAGATGATGTGAGAGATTTTAATTTTATATTGTTTAATTCATAAGAAAAGAGAAAAAATTTTTATATAAATAACTATAAGATACGAAAAGAATATTTTAGAGATATTAACAAAAGTATTATGAATATAATATTTAAAACAAAATAAAAATTTAATTTTCCCCAAATTCTCCTAAATTTGGAGAAATGGGGAGGGAAAATCTTAAAAAAAAATTCTCTCCCTCTAAAAATTTTGTAGTGTTAAACAAGAGACAATAAGTAAAATTCTTCAATTTTCTTACCCTCCCTTTCAAATCCCTCATACTAAACATATTTTTAAAATATTTTTTGGGAGTTAATATCGATGTTAAAATTGATCCTAAAACTTTAAGAGCAAAGTTTCCCTTCAAAAAAAATTAAGGGTAAATGTTCGCTCATAACCTCAAATTAATTTTAGTAGTGTAATTTGCATTTAAAATATTTTTTGTATGCAATTAACATCCTCCACTGAACCTCAAATTTTCCTTTAAACCCCTCCACATAAGCTTTTTTTTATATGTCATTATTTAAAATTCCACTTATATGATTATTTTTAAAAATAATCCAGCAAATGAAAAGAGATTATTTTTTGTTTTTTTTTTAAATTTCATACTCTTTCCCATCCCTGCTCACCACCATGCCAAATTCATCAAGGGCAAAATGGTCCCACTATTGAGTTCCATGCTTTTATGGAATCGCATTCCGTGGTACAAGATGAGGGCTATTTTCAATTCAATACCCAATGCAGTCCCCTGGCTCCAGTTCCATGGTACCAAATGGGGCCGAACTCTTCGCTCTCCCTCGTTCTAAATCTCTTTTATTTGTTACATTTTTTAAAAATTAATTATATAAGTGAATACCAAATGGGCCCGAACTCTTCGCTCTTCCTCGTTATAAATCTCTTTTATTTGTTGCATTTTTTAAAAATTAATTATATAAGTGAAATTTTAAATAATGACATAAAAAAATTAGATAGAGGGGTTGAGACAGAAATTAGGATCTCTTAAGTGCTCATTTCATTAAAACAAATATATTTTAAGATATAAATTATACTACTAAAATTAATCCGGTACTATATATACTTTTACCCAAAAATTAAGACTTAAAGAGAAAAATTGTTTATAAAATATTTTAGAAAATACTTAACAAAATATTTTAGAATGTTAGATAAATAAAAAATATTTTATAATATTAGATATACTTAAGAAAAAATATTTTAGAGTGTGAGACATATTTTAACTCTTATATATAGTATATATATTACTGCTGATATTAATTATTAAAATTAATTAATTAATATAAATAAATTAAAAAATATATAGTATAAATTTATTTATAATCAATTAATTCATTATAATTTTTTAAAAAAATTATAACGATGGAGTATATATATATATATATATATATATATATATGTTAACACTTATCCTTAAAAAAAATAACATTGAAAACAAAGAAGGTCGTATTGACAAACATTACACCAAAGAAAAAAAAGGTAGAAAAAGGGGCAAAAACATAAAGAATATTATAAATATTTATTGTATATTTGAATATCCATATAACTCCTATCTTATTACCCAATTATCCTCTTATTTAATTATTATGGGCAAATTTTATTCTTTTATATATTTGTTATATATTCTATCATTATTTATTATGTTATTCTTTTCTATTCATTTTAGTTTTTGTTGTTAGATTATATGTGTGTGGGTTATATTTGTTATATTTTATTCTTATATAAAATATTATATTGTTCTATTTCTTCTTCTTTTTTTAATATATTAATACAATATTATGACTGATTCTCTATTTATATATATAGATATGTGTTGTTTACATTTTTCTTTTTCCCTATATATTATTTACATTTCTAAATCTACCTCCCTATATATTTATTAAGTTATATTTCAATTGATTTTTTTTATATTTTTGATATTATAATATATTTATTACAGGTATATAATATTCACTTATTTATATTACGAATTACTATATTACTATTTATATATTTAATTTATATTGTTTTTAATTCTATCTCTTGTATCATATTATTTATGTTGTTTATATTTATACATATTTCATTATATTATTTAATTTATTTTATTACATTTATTTATGTTTATTTAATTTATATTATTTATTTTATTTATGTTATGTCTATTGTAGTATTATTTTTTCTGTATTATTTATGTTGTTTCCATTATATATTATTTTGTTTCATTTATTTAATTGCTTATGTGCTACTATATATATTTTATAATTATTTATTTTATTTTTTCTTCTTTATTTATTCTATTTATATTTTGTTACTTTTATTAAATTTATATTTATGTTGAATATATAATATTTATTTGATTTATGTTTTTATTGTCAAATTTTTTTCAATTAATTTTATCAAAATTCTAATTATTATTATTATTATTATTATTTTAGTTTGATCTATGACTAATCTGACTAAACTTGAGTTTACTGCTCTCGATATCTTAAAAAAAAATTATCTATCTTAGGTTTTAGATACTGAAATCCACCTAGATGCCAAAAGTTTAAGGAATGTTATTTTACCTATAAATGAAGCAAGCGGTCAAGACAAGGCTAAGGCCATAATTTTTCCTCGTCACCATTACCATAAAGGGCTCAAAGCTGAATACCTAACGGTGAAAGATCCGTTAGAATTGTGGAATAATTTAAAAGAATGATATGACTACCAAAAGTCAGTAATCTTGCCTAAAACTCATTGTGAATGGTTGCATTTGAGGCTACAAGATTTTAAATATGTATCTGAATATAATTTAGTTGTTTTTAAAATAAGTTTTCAACTGAAATTGTGTGGTGAGAAAATAACAGATGAGGACTTATTAGAAAAAACATTTTCAACATTTTATGCTTCAAATGTGCTCCTGCAACAGCAATACCGTGAAAAATATTTTAAAAAGTATTATGAACTAATCTCATGTCTTTTTGTGGCTGAACAAAATAATGAGTTGTTGATGAAAAATCACAAGATCTGTCCCACTGGATTAGCTCCATTCCGTAAAGCAAATGTGACTGAATATACTAATTTTCATGGTCGCAGTTGTGGTCGTGGCCGTGGCCTTGGTAGGGGATGTGGCAATTACCGTCATCATGGTAGTGGATGTAATTATAATCCAAATACCCACCAAAAAAAGAAACATAATGAAAGGCAGAAAAGAGATAAGGGTGATCCCTCGAAAATTGTAAAAAATCTATATTATAGGTATAAGATGAAGGGGCATTGGTTGCATACCTGTCGTAAGTCTCAAAGAAATTTGTTAAGTTTTAAAGATATCCAACAAAATGGGTACCATATTGAGACTATAGATGAGAAAAATATTGAATATCTATATATTACAATTGTTAGACATGTAGAAAAATATGTTCTTGAAAAAGTACATGCATTATCTTGTAATTTGTACTATACAAATATTAGTATAATTGAAACAAATGCTACAGTAAAGCATAAGTTTACTGACAAAAATATATTCATTGTTTGGCATGACTGGTTAGGCCATACCATATCAACTATGATGCGAAGAATTATTAAAATTTCACATGGACATCCATTGAAGAGCCAGGGGATTCTTCAATTTAAAGATTTTTCATATGTTGCTTATTCTCAAGGCAAACTAATTACAAGACCTTCATTAATAAAAGTTAGGGTAGAATTCCTTATATTTCTAGAACGTATCCAAGGGGATATATGTGGACCTATTTATCCACCATGTAGACCATTTAAATATTTTATGGTTTTAATATATGCATATACAACATGGTCACATGTGTGTTTGTTATCTACACATAATTTAACATTTACTAGATTACTTACTCAAATAATTTGATTAAGAGTATAATTTCCAGAATATGCAATTAAGACAATTCGTCTTAATAATGCGAGTGAGCTTTTATCGCAAATGTTTAATGGTTATTGCATGTCAACTGGAATAACTGTGGAGAAATATGTTGTTCATGTCCACACTCAAAATGGTTTAGTAAAATCATTAATCAAACACCTCTAATTGATTGCTAGATCAATGCTTATGAGAACAAAACTTCCTATTTCAACTTGGGGACATGCAATTTTATATGCATCAACAATTATACGCATTATGCTAACAAGTTATCATAAATTCTTCCTATTACAGTTGGCTTTAGGTTAGGAGCTAAATATTTCTCATCTTAAAATTTTTAGATGTGTGGTATTTGCCCCAATTGCTGCACCACAACGCACAAAGATGAGATATCAGAGAAGGTTATGAATATATATTGGTTATGAATCTCCTTCTATAATCAAGTATTTAAAACCGTTAACGGGAGATTTATTTATAGCACGTTTTGATGATTGTCATTTTGATGAGATAAATTTTTCAATATTAAGGGGAGATAATAAGTAGCTGGATAAAGAAATCACATGAAAAGTATTATCGTTGTCTCATTTAGATCATCGAACACAAATATGTGAGTTTGAAGTTCAAAAAATAATTCATTTATAAAATATTACAAATCAACTGTCAGATGCATTTACTGACCCTAAGAGAATTACTAACTCTCATATTCCAGTTGAAAATACCCCAATTAGAATTGATGTCCCAATAGGACAAGTAGCAATCGCAAATGAAACTAAACCACGTTTGAAGTGTGGTAGACCAGTCGATTCTAAAGATACAAATACTAGAAAGAAAAGAGTAAACAATCAATATGGTCAACTTGAAAAGGTTAGTTTTATAGAAAATACCTAGGACATAACAAATTAAAAGACCCTAGAAAAGGTCCAGGTACCTGAAAATAATGAAGAGATCTCGATAAGTTATGTCACTATAGGAAAAAGATATAATAGAGAAAATATAGTCGTCGACAATATTTTTTCATACAGTGTTGTTGTTGAAATAACTAATCAAAATGAGGATCTTGAACCTAGGTCAATTAAAGAATGCAGACATAGAAATGATTGGCCAAAATGGAAAGATGCAATTCAAGTATAATTGAATTCACTTTCAAAACATAAAGTTTTTGAACATGTAGTCCAGATATCGAATGGTGTTAAACCAGTTGGGTATATATGGGTTTTTGTGCGAAAAAGAAATGAGAAAAATGAGGTTGTTAGATATAAAGCACGCCTTGTGGCACAATGTTTTTTCGCAAAGATCTAGCATTGATTATGATGAAACATATTCTTCTGTGGTGGATATAATTACTTTAAGATATCTAATTATTCCGACAGTGCATGAAAGACTTGATATACGTCTAATGGATGTTGTTACAACATACTTATATGATTCTTTAGATACTGAAATTTATATGAAAATCCCTGAAGGATTTAAATTGGTTGAAGCTTGTAAGAATTATCGAGAAAATTATATAATCCGTTTGCATAAATCCTTATACGAATTAAAATAATCTGGAATAATGTGATATAACCGTCTAAGTGAATATTTGTTGAAAGCAGGCTATAAAAATAACTCAATCAGCCTATGTGCTTTTATAAAAAGGAATACATCAGAATTTATTATAATTGCCATATATGTGGATGACTTGAATATAATTGAAACTCTGGAAAAGTTTTAAAAAGCAGTGGATTGTTTAAAGAGAGAATTTGAAATGAAAGATCTTGGAAAAATAATTTTATCTCAGTTTATAAATCGATCACTTAATAAATGGAGTTTTTTTTCATCAATCAGTTTATATTGAAAAAAATATTAAAGCAATTTTATATGGATAAAGTGTATCCATTAATTACTAATAGTTGTGAGAGTAAAAGAAAAAGATCATTTTCGCGCTTAAGAGGAAAATGAAGAACTTTTTAGTTTAGAAGTACCATATCTTAGTGCTATACTGACATTAATATATCTTGCTAATTCAACACAACCTGATATTGCATTTGCTGTGAGTTTATTGGCAAGATTTAGTTCTTGTCCAATAAAAAGACATTGGAATGAAGTTAAACATATATTTTGATATCTTCGAGGGACAATTGATATGTGATTATTTTATTCTAATGAATCTGGATCACAATTGATTGGTTATGCAAATACAAGATTTTTATCAAATCCACATAAAGGTAGATCTTAGATAGGATATTTATTTACTTGTAGAGGTACAGCTATATCTTGGCGTTCAATAAAAGCAAATTTTATCAGCTACCTTATCAAATCATACAGAAATAATTGCAGTCCATGAGGCAAGTCGAGAATGTATTTGTCTGAGGTTAGTAATCCAACATATCTAAAGAATGAGTAGTCTATTTCCAGAACTAAGAGATTCTAACAATATTATATGAAGATAATACAACATGCATAGCTCATTTGAAAGGGGATATATCAAAACATATTTCTCCAAAAATTTTTTTTATTCATGATCTTATGAAAAATGGTGATATATATATTCAGCAAATTCGATTATGTGACAACCTTGCAGATTTGTTTATTAAGACACTACCAACTAAACCATTTGAGAAGTTAGTGTATGGTATTGGAATGCGCAGATTCAAAGATATAAATTGACAATATCATCAGGGTGAGTAAACAAGTAATTGTTGTACTTCTTTCCTTTTTAAGGTTTTTATTCCACTGGGTTTTCCTGAAAAGACTTTTAATGAGATAACCTAAATAAGTTTGTGTACTCTTTTTCCTTAATTAGATTTTTGTCCCAATATATTTTTTCTAGTAAAATTTTAATGAGGCATAATATTTATCATGGACATCTAAGAGGGAGTATTAAAAATATTTCTTAAATATGTGGATGTCTATATAACTTTTACCTCTTAAAATTATTCTTAGGATTCCTTCTTTTTTTTATGTCATAAACATATAACCTTCACAATGAATATGTTGAGAGAGTTTATTATTGTTAATACCATTATATATACCTTTATTTCTTTATAATATAATGTTTAATATTTAATAGTTATGGCCTATAAATAATAGTCATATACAAAATATTTATATAAATAAATATATAAACATATAAAAAATACTCTATTAAACCCCCCCCCCCCCCCCCCCCCCCCATTTCATCGTTTTATCTTATTATTTTTATTCTTTAACTTCTTCCTCCTGTCTTATTTTACAACATAGAAGAGAAAGGGATGGAATGTTTTTTCTTATTCCCGTCGAGCTCGAGCATTAAAAGAGTGAACAAAGAAAGTAGCGCGCTCCCGCTTCACTGACTCAGATCTGCCCTAACTGCCATAATCGGACTGTCCGCCATCCTTTCGTGCCATCTTGCCACCACCTTCCCACCAGGCATTGGATTGTCCCTTTTCTTTTCTCGTTTTTCGTTTCTTTATTCCTTTATTTTCGCGATTATGTTTCCGTTCTACTCATTCTGTAAAAGTCTGTTCTGTCATGTTCTCAATGCCTCGTTGGAGGGAAAATTGAAATTTCTGATGATTGTTATTTTATTGGGCTCCAATTTTGTGGGGATTCTATGAGAATTGTTTAAAAGCAACGAAAAGAAATTGGGGGAATCTAGAAATTGTCAAACAATTATCTACTCTAGAATTAAATAGCTGACTCTTCCATACCTATACATCGTAATCCTGTTGTCTACGGTGGTGTTTGTCATATACTAAGAGATAGTGATAGAGCATGTACACATATTATCAGATATAAGATTATTTTTCAAGGGTAATTTTGGGGCCAGCATATCTTTCTGCTATTTAGAAGTATTATTGTATGGATGAGTAATTTTTTTTTTGGGTACTATAGGCGTTGAACTTTATTAAGGTTTTATTGTTATTATGGAGTGAGCTCCTCTAGGGTTTTATTCGGTGTTACATCTCCTATGGCAGCGACTAGAGCAAAGTTAAGTGTTGAACAAGAGCTTGTAGTTGAACAATCTCGGCTTTTCTATCAACTGTGTTGGAAATCCCGGCTGACATTATTTTGTGAAACTTTGATTGTTGATCTCGAAATTTTAGTTCTTTGATACAGAATGTGTAGCTTTTCAGTTTGCAAAATTGCATCATGCATGTTAGTCTTTCCGCTTTTGTAATTATTTCTTGAGGAGAATGGACTTTACTTGATCATGAGGAAGCATTTGGGAAATCTGAATGCAAGGCTTTGGTCAACTCTGGGAGCAGGAAATAGTAGTTTGTTTACTCTAGCAGCATCCTGATTTAGTATAGCAATTGTTAAATTAGTCCTTGACTTTTGAGGCAAAGACATTGTCTAAATATGAAAAAAAGGCTATGTGAACAGTTTCTAAAAGTACTGCCAATTTTCCATTTTTGCTTTCAGTTTTTCATTTTTGGGGATGTGTAAATATACAATTATCATTCTTGGTTTTTACGTAAGTTTAGCTGTACAAGAGATTTGAATAATACTTCGGTGTCTATTTGCCTGTTTCAACTGCTTCGTGCATTTTATATTTTTATTCTGATGTGTTTAACTTTCAATTTAGGTGGTGTGCACACCGAGAAGCACATTGCTACGGAGCTCTTATGTCACTTTTCCTCTGTCTCTTCATATTCAAACTGTCTTCTATTGGCAGACAAAATCAGAAACGTTATTGATTTCCATGTGTGGTAAGAGTCATTATCTTTCTTCAATAACTCTGTATCAAGTCTGCAGCTTCTGTGTTGATATCCATTTTCATAAGTTCTACTCATGTTATGTGGTAGGAACCAAGTTATTCTCTTCACTGATTCGTTTATCTATCCTGATTCAGTTTGTTATTATACATTGGTATGAATCTTGATGGAGTTCTCAAGAAGACAGAAATCTTGTCTTTTCATTGTGATTGTGTTGCTATAAGGTTTTTCCTGGTGCTGTCATACTTTTTGTTTCTATTTTATGGACCATCTCCTGTTGACTAGTGTGGGAATGGTGTTTGAAGTGCTGCTTAATTGACCTTTGTTTATATCATGTAGGAAACCATTTGTTCTACCTCGAATCTCCAGTTCAATTGAAGTCTTTTTGTATCATTGGGATTTGTTATCAGGAGGATACGTAAGTAACTTACCAAAATGGGGACACGACCTGAGCAACCATGTCGAGAGGAAGAGGAAGATGAGCTGCTAGGTCGGGGAACAACACTTTCTGGCCAATCAATTTCCACTAGTAAAAGTGTAGGGTCTCCTTCCAGTCGGAGTGAGCAGACAATGGCTACACCGGCAAGTGATAACGCTTTTCTAAGACTAAATCATCTTGACATCCATGGTGATGATGCTGATGCTGGATCTCAGGGAGCAGTTGGGTGAGTTCTCTGTTATTCTATGAGGTTGTGGTGAATGTAGTTTCTATAACGTAGTATGCTCTGGGCCATTGTGGCTTTCCTTTCCAAGGTTGTAGTAAATTATTATTTTTTATTTCCTGATGTACACTAAATTTCTTTGTTTCTGCTTTGGTTCAAGGCAATACATTTGGTCATACATTTACTTTCATTGTAGAATTAGATACTGGATTTGAATCTTAATTAATACTTTCAAGTGTCAATTCATGTGGTTTAATGATTCTCTAGATGCTTTTTTGTTTCTTGTTTACACAGTTATTCTATTCTTACTTATTCTTATTTGTTAAGTAGTAGCAAGAAGAAAAAGAGGGGCCAGCGTGCTGTTGGAGGTGACAAGAGTGGAAGAGGGCTCCGCCAATTTAGTATGAAAGGTTTATAATCTATCCATCTCCCCTTTTTGTTGTTGGCCTTGCTGGGATGCATTTTGTGCACTTCAATAACTGCAAAGTTGTAGTAGTTTATATGCTTTTGCTCTTAACACATTTTCAGACATATTAATTTTATGCAGTTGCTGCTTATGTTTACTTAGTTATTTATTTATTTTTCTCTTGCAGTGTGCGAGAAGGTGGAAAGTAAGGGAAGAACCACTTACAATGAGGTTAGGGGATTACTTCTGTATCTGTTACATGTATTAACCTTTTGGTCCAATTTTATGCAGTAGTCTGTGTAATGAATCTGTTATTGATGGACCCAAACACAAAAGTAATTTGCTGTATTATTTTCTTAAGGTGATATGGTGGTAGTGAGTAGCCATATCTAAGTGACTATATTTTAGTCGTGAATATGATAGATGCTGGGGAATTTCTATGGATCTTATAGTGAATTCTGGGGAACTCAAGAAGAAATAGAGAAATAGACGAGAGCCAAGGGGAATAAAAGATTTCTCTATCAGATTATGAACTGGAATCTGAAGTTCATATCTAATAAGACCAAAGGAAGTATCGCCAAGATATTAGACTGAATTATACTTCACATCCATTCTCTAAGGCCCCTTTTGGTTAACTGGAAAGAGGGCCCAGGAACAGGAAAATGAAGAGGAAAAAGCATTTTCTGTGGTTTCGCTTGCATGATTTTGGCTTCTTAAGAATTGATTTTCATTGCAAAGGCTGAAAAATCATTTCCTGACCTGAACCCATGAAAATTTTATTTTCCTTGGAAAATAATCTTCATCCTCATTCTGTCCTTATGGGAAGGAACCCGCCATCTTTGTTGACAATGGAGGACCTAGATTCAACCTTCGCCCACCACCTTCTCCGACCTTCACCCTCCATCTTCACCAACCTCCATTACGCACCCTTTGCCCTCCTCTTTCTCCATCCCAAATCCAACAGTACTACGATTAGCAATGAGGAGCAAGTAGTAGTGGTTCGTACATCCGATGGCAAGCTCAATGGTTCTCACAAATTGTCAGTGGGCTTGAATTTTCTTCTTCAACAAATTGTGCTTCCTCATTGGTCTACAGCCTCTTTTTTTTTTTTTTGTAATTATTTCCTGTTCGTTCTGTGATCTTGTGATTGAGGCTATAGTTTTCAATGTTCTGATCTTGACACTGAACAAGATCTTGCAACTGCTGGAGTAGAAAAGAGTTAAGTTTATTGTAATCTTGACAAGACAGAAGAGAGAGAGATAATTGAGAGGAATGAACAGAACAGGAGTGAAGAGGAAGAGAAGTAGAGGGACTGAGAGAGAGAGAGATCTGAATCATTCCCTGTATATTCACAACATAAGCATTACACCTAAGAGTATACACCAGGTCCTATTTATAGATGGAGGATTAGGAAAATTAGTGACGCAGATTAGTAAAGGCCAGTTGCCAACTAACTTACCCACCCTGTGCCCTAATTATGTTTACATAACAGAAAGACAAGAACGTTTTGGTGGTGGTGTTAGATCTGGAATTTTTCTGATTTGAAACTTTGTTAAAATTTGACGATTTTGGATCTTGTAGTTGTATAGTTATACATTATGGTCTTGGTCTTTGTTCTGTGCTTGGTGTTTCCGTGAATAATTGACGAGGAAGGAAAGAATGAGGAAGGAATGATGGGTTATATTGTCCATTTTTATTTTAAATCAATTTCAGATAATTGACAACACATTGGACAACATATGACGAGACTTAAGGGAAGTTACTCCCTCTTCATAACAGAACCATCCATCCCCATACCCTCCTAATTTTCTCTCATTCCTACTGTATATGAGTCATGATATTCTATCAGAATAAGTTAATGTCTCATGATAGAATTCATCATGCTAGGTATGACTTGGAGTTGAATAATGTATGCTAAGCCCTCTAAACTACAATAGTCTTTTATAGTAATTGTGAAATCAGATATTCTTAGTTGGCCTTGAATTTCAAAGGGGATTCCCAATCAGTGAACTCTGGAACTGCCAAACATTTTGTTATGGAATAATAATAAATAAATAAAAATAGTCAGTTACCGCAAATAGCAGTTGGGGTAGGTAGAGAACTTAGACTATAAATAAACCCCTAATGCTATTGTATTCTATGATTTGATAGTTAATGAAGCCTAAGTGCATTCTCAATTTCTCTTGTCTCTCTGTTTCTCTTCTCTCTTGAATCCCTCCTCTGTTTCTCTCTCATTTCCTTTTCTCTCTCCTATCTTATTCATTTTACATAACACATTTTAATGATGTTGCATATTAAATGAAAGGCAAAAGGGCCTATCTGGCTTGGATGCAGGAATGCTGCAATGCAATAGGGGAAATAGGTTTAACTGGTGGGATTAGATAACAATATTTGATGAAATATAAAAATTTGCGTTGTTGCAAATTATTATTATTCTTCATGTAGCTGTTAGGAGACATTTTTGGGCATCTTTATGTTATAATTGTTTGGGTGGTGAGTGGGTTTGGGGGAAGATTGACAATCAGGAAAGCTTTTGGCACGGTACCTATCCTGCCAGGTCTGTTCCTCAACAAGTTACATGAAGTCATGAACTGATTGTGGGTTAGAATTCTTTGCAAAATAGTCTTTTCTTCCTTTGTAAAAGTTGCTAATCTCCAATTTGTTTCTTATAATTTAATTCAATATATCTGAAGATTGTAGTTATGTTAATAGGTTGCAGATGAACTTGTGGCTGAATTTGCTGACCCAAGCAATAGCATTTCAACTCCTGATCAGGTTTGCTCATAATACTATCAGTTGCAATATACTGAATGAAAGTTTAAGTTAGATGTTCTGGACTAACTGAGGGCAAATATTTGACAGCAACAATATGACGAGAAAAACATTCGTCGAAGGGTTTATGATGCTTTGAATGTTCTCATGGCAATGGATATAATTTCCAAGGATAAAAAGGAAATTCAATGGAAGGGTCTCCCTCGTACAAGTCTGAATGATATTGAAGAATTAAAGGTTTGCATACATTTCATATGATCTTTTATGGATCAATTGGTTTATGCTGTACCTGTAATGTTCTGAGATAATACAAAAATACAAGGATTACGACACCTCTAGTGTAATTTATCCAGACGGAGCGCCTTCAGCTTCGGAATCGGATTGAAAAGAAAGCTGCCTACCTGCAGGAGCTGGAGGAGCAAGTAAGCCAGTGCTCACTAATGGATTTGATTTTGGGAATTAAATACGAATTTGCCAGTTCAAGGAATTTTGTAGTTTTTACTCTTGGAATGTGTTGTTGGTTATAAGTACCTGACAAACGACTTCTAGTGTATTGATTAGTGTCTGTTTGCTGATTTGATGTCTTATTACATCAAGTACATAGGTCTTCAGAATCTCATACAACGAAATGAGCAATTATATGGATCTGGAAATGCTCCCAGTGGAGGTGTAGCCTTACCTTTTATTCTTGTGCAGGTATACTATCTTCTCATTATCTGCTGATTTTTTTGGTGAAACTGTTCATATGAAATTGTTGCCCAGTTTTTTCTTGGTCTAAACATTCTTATTGTCTGACATGGTTTTGTGGGTCTACTCTCTCATCACATTCGCTGTAAAATATTTTATTTGCTAGAACTATATCATCAGCTATCACTCTTAGTTCACTGAACTCTCAGACCATCTGGGATTATATTTTCACAATTTTACGTTGTGGATCATGGTAGGAATCATAGTTGTCGAACATAGGAGAGTTTACCCATGTTAAAATTTAATTGGAGGTCATTGTTATGTAATAAATAGGGGAGTATGAATTAGTTAGGAAGTTAGGTTAGTTAGTTAATTAGGGTTAAGGGTATGGCTATAGACAATGGGTTGAGTTAGTTTGTAATCAAGGCTTTTGAGATTAATGGATTGAGTTGTTTCTTTCTTCCTCTCTATATGTTTCTCTGTTCTCCATATGCCTCCAACTCCTCTCCCCCTCCCCTCTACTGTCTCTCTTTTCCTCTTCACTTATCTATTGTTACATAACAGTCGGATTTTAAAGGAAGGAAGAAATTTTAAAATTTACATAATAATAGTGCGTGGCTCTTAAATTGTTTCCTTGTAGTCTTTGTGACATTTTTTCCCCTAATTTCTTGAAACTGTAGACTCGCCCCCATGCAACTGTTGAAGTGGAAATATCAGAAGATATGCAGCTTGTACATTTTGATTTCAATAGGTGAGAAAGCTTCTTTGGATATCCAATATTGTTCTTGAAAGTATTGGTGGGCTTATCTTATCTCTCTCCAAGTAATCCTCCCAAGACCATGAATACAAGCCTAAGACATTAGCTTGTAAGAGCTTTTGCTTCCCTTTGAGAAAATCTGAAAAGGGCACTCTGAAATAACCATTTGCTGAACCTACAAGTATGGATAAATTTAAAAACTCCTGCATTCTCTTCTAACCAGAGGCACCAGGAGCCTGCAAACTAAGCACACTGCCAAAGGACTTTATGCTCCTTATCCTGCCCAAAACACATGAACTTGGGCTAAGGTCTAATTTTACCTCGGAAGTTGTTACATGGGAGCAATGTTGCCTTGGAAGCTATTTTGGGTTCAATATCACCTTGGAAGGAGGTGTTAAAAAATAAGTAAAGTCACCCTAACCGTTAGTTGAGTATTAAGAAAACTATCGTTGGCTGTTAATATTTTTAATGACCAGGGGCGGCATTATTCCCTTTTGAACATTTCTGGGGTGATATTAAACTTTAAAGAACTTCTGGGGCAACATTGCTTCTACGTGATAACTTCCAGGGTAAACTTGAAGCTTAAACTAATGTACTTTATTCCTGAAATTGCCTGTAGAACAGCTGGACAAACCGTACATCTCAGCTTTACATAAATACCTGAAAATGGAAACTTCACAAAAACTAACGATTTTTTTTAATATGAATTTACTGCCATTGGGTAATTTCCACCAAGAGAAACATCATATCTCAATTACACCATCAATGGGGAAAGCTTTTCTGTACAAATTGAGAAGTGCATCAGCCACCTGCTTTTTTTGTCTTTTATATCTGAACCTTTCAAAATCTTTCCTTTTAATCTGTACATACTTTTCTCCTCTCCATCTACAGCACTCCTTTTGAGCTGCATGATGACAACTATGTCCTCAAGGCAATGAAATTTTGTGAGAGACCACAGAATGATAATGTGACGCAGAATCTTATGGACGGGGGTGAAGGTTCTAGCATGTCAGGCTTGTATCAGGCGCAGGTCACTCCTTCAGCATCAAACCAACCAGTTAGAAATCTGACCTCGCCGCCTCTCCCTGGAATATTGAAGGCAAGAGTTAAGCATGAGCATTGATATGCAATTATATATTCTGGCTCTCTTATTATTTTAGCATGTCTATATGCTTTTGTAAAGTAGTTTTCTGCCCATCAATACACCTTCATTATGGTTAATCCAGCCAGCCAAATCACTCTGTAGGTTAGTCACATATAGCCACATGCGCTTTTGAATTCTAAGTCATTGTGGGTTAATTTGTTACTAGTGTCCACCTTATGTACCAGCATAGGATTAATTTTTCAATTTACTCTGGTGTAAATTTTCACTTCTGTCAATCTTTGTTGGTATATTTTTTACTTCTGGCTGTGCACTTTCATTCAAGATAAGTTCATGTTTAGCGGCACAATCTTTTGGAAGGTTTTCAAACAGGGTATAACTGACTATAGAAATACCAAAATTTGAATGCTATTAATTATAGGTGAGAATTTCGATTGATTCACAAAACATACCTTTAATTTTAGTTGTAAATTTAAATGTTTTCTCAAGTATTTTTTGACTTTGTCTCAAAAACATAAGACCGTCCGGGATTATAATTAAACAAAGATCTTGTTAAAATGTGGCGGCATCAATTCTAAAAATGTTGCTGGTCGTGATGGTGCTGCCATTGCTGGCAACCAAAAATATGGAGGAAGAATGTCTGCTAAATTCCTTGAACTTAGACCTGTAAATTTGTTTTTTTTACTACTTATTTCTCAAACATGTTTTTGAATGGACATATAAATCTGCATTTTCTAAGTGTTAAATTTTTGGGAATATTAGGAAAAAGTCCCTTATTATTTTTTTTATGAGAAGGATTTAAATTGGAGTATTGGTACTTTGTGGATACAAAATTTGTAGAGAATTTACTTTTTTATATATAAAAAATTTATCAGATTTTTCTTACCAATAAAATTTATTGCCCCATTTTCCTTAATTTTTTTAACAATCGAACTTGTTATGCATGAATGACTTGTTCCACCCCTATTTAAGAAAATTTGTGTTGGTATTTTTTGATGACATTTTAATATATAGTATTACTGTATTTCAACATATAGAACATTTTCAAATTGTTTTCTACATTTTGCAACATCACTCTATTTATGTCAACACAGAAATGTGCTTTTGGCCAGACAAGCATAAACTATTTGGGGCACATTATCACTACCCAGGGGGTAGAAGTTATAGTTATGCATGGAAAGATTCATGGTAGAAGTTATAGTTATGCATGGAAAGATTCATGGTAGAAGTTATACTTATGCATGGAAAGATTCATGATATTGTTCATTGGCAGTAAACGAATTGAGGGGATTCCTAGGTCTCATGTTACTAGAGGAGATTTGTGAAAGATTATGGTATTATTGTTCGCCTATTGATTGACTTAACCAAAAAGCATGCTTTTGTGTGGACGGAAAGAGCTCAAGAGGCTTTTGACAAGTTGATTTTACTAACCACCAAATTGGTCCTATATCTACCCAATTGCCAAATTCCACTTACAGTGGAATGCAATGTTTCAATAGAAGGAGTAGGTGCTATCTTTATGCAAAAAGGGCATCCGATTGCTTATTTTAATAAGGGATTCTCTTTTTCTAACAAATATAAATCAATTTATGATTGGGAATTACTGGCCTTAGTACTCTCTTTACAAAAATGGTGACATTATTTGCTTGGTTGCCATTTGTTTGTGCAAACTGACCATTACATCCTTCAATTCTTGCTTGATCAATCTACCATCGCATATGCCCAACAACGTCTCTTGGTCAAACTACTACCATTTGACTTTTCAATCTCCTACAAATCAGGAAAGACCAACACAACAATTGACTTTGTCACGAAGGCCTCCATACGTGAACTTCTACCACATTGTTATTTCTATTGCTGAAGAGTTATTACAGTTGCCTCAAGCATTAAGGGAAGATGTAGAAAGTAGAAAAATTATTGACATGTTACATGATTCAAAATCATTTCTAAATTTTTCTGGGGTACAAGATAGATGTATTACAACAAGTTGTTTATCCCCAACCACACCACACTCAGAGTTAAGTTGAGGAGGCTCATGCCACACCAGCGGGGGCACATGGTGGATTTCTAAAAACATAGAAGTAGTTGAGTGAGCAGGTGCATTGGCATGGGATAAAAAATGATGTCAAACGATACATATAATAGTGCTATACTTACGCGAGCAAAACAAATATGAAACTTTAGCCCTAGCAGGCCTCCTGTAACTACTTCCTATCCCTACAATGATTTGGGAAGATATTTCACTTGATTTCCTTTATGGACTGCCAAAATCCAAAGTGTTTGATGTCATCCTTGTCATGGTGGACCGCCTCAGCAAATATTGCCATGTAATGACTTCGTCACACCCTTACTCTGCAAAGGCAATTGCTGAACTATTCTGCAAGGAAGTGGTTAGATTACATGGCATGCCTAGATCTATTGTCTCCGATTTAGATCTGAAAAGAATTTTTTAGGTTAAGCCAAACAAGACTAAACATAAGCACAGCCTACCACCCCCAATCCGATGGGCAAACTGAAGTTGTAAATCACTACCTAGAGACTTACCTCCATTGTTTTACACATGAGCAACCCAAAATGTGGAGTAAATTCCTTTGTTGGCCAGAATATTCTTTTAATACTAGCTTCCATGTCTCTGCCAATACTACACCCTTCAAACTAGTATATGATAGAGAACCCTCGCCACTCATTCCATATGTCAAAGGAGAGACTTTAGTGGCTAACTTAGAGGAGCAACTCGAGCTACTCGATGAAATACTCTAATTTTTACATCAAAACTTGTTGAAGGCTCAAAACAGAATGAAATCACAAGCTGATCAAAAGAGGAGGGACTTTCAGTTCTCATCAGAAGATTGGGTTTGGCTAAGTTTGCAGCCTTACTTCCAAAAGACTTCGGCTAAACAACAATACGACAAATTTTCTCCCAGGTTTTTTGGGCTCTATAAGGTGATCCGCAAGATTAGACAAGTCTTTTATGAATTGGAGCTTCTCCTTGAGGCTAAGATACACCCTATCTTTCATGTCTCACTTCTAAGAATAGCATTGGGATAGCCACCAATAGGTCCTCCTACACTTCTACCCTTCTCTTCAGATATGGAGCTGATTCTCTACCCCTTACAAATCCTGCAGCATCGTTGGATTAAGAAGGGCAACTTGGAATTACTAGTTCAATGGAAGTCTCGTGCAATAGAATATTCAAATTGGGAAGACTACGATCTACTCTCGGCACAATTTTCATCTTTTCGACTTGAGGACAAGTCAATTTTTCGGGAGGGGAGTATTGATAGCATCCCAACAAAGCCACTAAGAACTTACTCTAGAAGGCTTAAAAGTACAAGAGAAAATTCCACCATAAATAATTAATTTACTATTTTCTGTTTGTTATTTTTAGCTGATTTTATCATTCCTACTTTTATATTAGTTGTGAAATTAGTGGGTTACCCACTTTTAGATGTATTAGAAGTAGTGTCATTCAGTTTCTTCATTTTATTTTCATTTATTCATCTAAAAAAAAAACCAGAAATCATATCTGTAAATGATATTATATATTGGCCATTTGGCCCTGATGAATGACAAGGATCAATTACAGAGTAAACAACATAGATTCTCTTGGCTTCTTCTCATCTTTTGTGAGATTAGGATTGTGAGATTCTCTTGGCCATGTTAGATCTTGTTTATTGAAGTTGAGGCAGTGATTTTATAACAAGTAATCTAATCATATATAATCTAACATAATAGTTATTAAAACATAAATATAACAGGCTATTATTTTTTTATTTTTAACTCAAAATAATGTCATTTCAAACTTAACATAGTGAAAAAAGTATAAATTTCAAGTTGGCTGACGCATCCAAAAATCTTAAGAAGACTAGATTAATTTTACTAGTATAACCGAACGACCTAAGTTGAGTTTTAATACTATGGAAAAATATATCAAAAAAACATAGATGGATATATATATATAGCCATAATAAACCTTCTAGTTCATAGCAAATCATATTTTATTAATAACATTATTGATATGAAGTAAGAATCCCCCTTGAACTTGTATTTGTATTTTGCTCTTCCTATAAATTAAGAGTGACTTGAGAGCAAGAAGAAAGTTGTTTCAACAAGAAAAGAAAGCTGGTTTTGAGTACAACATCCCTTGGACCTGAATTAGCTCTTGTTGATATAAGAGAGTTTAGGACTCTAGTGTCTTAAGAAAACAAGAACCTTATTCGATTCAAGCACAATAGAAAGATTAAACAAAATTTCTTGAGACAGTCAAGTGTACAAACATTGATTTATTTTGACATTCAATTTTCAATTTCAAGATTGTAGCTATTGGAACTGTCATAATTTATAGGTTCCCTGTACATTTTATATGCAATTGATGATTTTGGAGTATGAAAATCATAAGAAAACAGAAAAATTGGCAAGAAAAATACAACAAATAGTATCCTACTAGGTGGAATATGCTACATGAATCACATGGCGTTATTATGCTCTATTTAAGAAAACAAAACTATGGAAATAAATATTACAAGGAAGAAATGGAACAAAATTGTGTTCCAACAAAATAAGCTTAAAACCCTGAAGCGACTCACAAGATTGCTCTGTTTGATGTCAAGTTTGTCAAACTTAGTTTGCAATCCCACAGAATGATGGAAATTTCATTTTTCATTCAACTTTACTCTTTTCCTCTTCCTGCAAATGGAATTCAAGAATTGGGTTTAAAGATTCATAAATGCCTTGGATAATCATTTTGAGCAAATTGCCTATTCAATTAACTTGAATGATCTGAATCTGATAATAATTATTTTTTTTAATCTTCAATAAAAGAAGACATCTCCATAGTGCTTGATGAGAAATATTTGTTCAAAATGAATAATATTTTCATGCCTTCAATTGGAAAACAAATTGGGGGGCATACACAATTCTCCCATTTTTATAGGTTCATACAATAAACTAGTAACTAATATGGAACAAAGCTGCAACTCTAATGTTTTAATCCCAAGAGAACTGTAATTATTATATTTTATTTTTGCTTAATTTCTCGTAACTGAAGTATATTTTCACAAAAAAAAACTTGTTAGAAGTTAAAATGTCTACCATTGGCACTTGAGCCATGAATCAAAATTTAGGATACTTGTCCAAAAGACAAGGAAAATATCAATAACCCATAATATATGGAACTTTATAATTGGTGGTGTAGTCCTTGTTATTTGGGGGAATTATTAGGTCCAAATAACAGATCTAATTACTCAAAAGTTATATAACAATTAAAAAACTAACAATAACAAGTTCCAGTACATGAATTAACAATAAGTTTATATTATTTGAGATTTTTTTATGCTTAAATCTTTTCTTTAGGATTTCATTGTAATTCCCATATTATTTTGACTCTATAATTTCCTTAACTACAAAAGTTACAAATCTTTGTAATATATAGATAATCATAGTTAGAACGACCAAACATAACTATAAATTCTAAGACTATACTAAGAACTCTCATAGATAGATTATTAGACTTTTTGTGATGTGAAACAATGTTTGAAAGCCAAGTTATTAAATTGGGAGAACCAATTCACTTAAATACCCTATAATGTACTTCCTAATTAGTCAAACTATTCATGCCTTACTTGCCTTCAAAGAAGCAAGAAAGCTCCCCAAACATGTTTAGGGGATTAGAGTTTTCAGTGCACCCTTTATTAAGAGAATTTTTTTAGAGTTCTCTCGGTCCTATTTATAGAAAAACAACCTCTTGTATATAGCATTTATTAAAAATTTTCTTTTATACCCTCATTAAAAAAGAGTATTTATTAATGAAATCAATTATTAAAAGTCACCAACCAATTATTAAATGAGGGTACTTTTAAAAAAATTATATTATTTTAACATATTTATTAACTCAACTTACATTAACTACATTTTTTAATCATTGAGAATTAATTATTTGTCTCTTATGAAAGAGATTGGCAAGAACAATAATGAGGAGACTTGCTCGAGACAAAGCTTTTTTCCTCTTTTCCTTTTCTTCCATTCATAAAGTTTTTCTTCTTATTTTCATTAACTTTCTCTTTCACAAGTAAACATCACATAAGATTATATAAATTTCCACTACCCTCAAACACTATTTTACTTGAAAGATAGTATCAGGTTCTCCATCATAAACAACATTTGCATTAAGTTCAGTTTGAAAATAAATAGAAAAAATCACTATGAAGTCTTCTAAAAAATTTTAATTATTAAAAAGTCTGACAATAAGTGAGTAGTAAATTTTAATTACATTCATGGATCTCATATAATGATTTTCAATAAATAACGTTCAAATCTCAAAATTAAGATCCCTAATTACCAGATTTTGTTTCACCCAAGTTGTTCGAGCCTGTCTTAAATGTACTTGCTGTGATGCTTGGCATTTGCGACATAATGTTCGGACAAACTCCTGTATATGATGATAAATGCTGCATATGCCATCATGTCAATTTATGGTTAGTGCCTATATTAATTATAATATCATTCCATTGACACTCATCCAGTTGTAGACTATATGAAAAGTTATGAGAACCGAGGTTTTAAATTTCAGTGCATGACAATGCAGAAAATACTATTAGAAAAGTTACTCTTAATTAATTAGACCCAACAATATTTAAAGTTAACTTAGTCATATACTTATAATTAATTGCAGTTGAAGCAAACCAAGTGGCAAGAACTAATTCATTATAAAAGCTAAAGATCTTAGGAGTGGATTCGTAAATGAGATGAATAATTTTGAAATTTATGGTCAACAAAAAGAAAGTTTGAACATTATGTAACATCATATTATAACTTGAATAAATTAGTTTACAAAAAAATAAGATAAGAGATAAAGCATATTGAGATATTATATTGAGGAGTTAAGACTAAAATTAACCTCATAACTAGTTCCTACATTTATGATCGAAGAAATACTTTCTTTAATCCTAAATAAAAGAGTTAAGATAACTAATTTGTAAAAATTAAGTAAATTAATTTAAATTAGCTATTTTATAAAAAATGTGGGTTGATTTCCCTCGTATATCTACTTTAATCTTTTGCATTTTAAATTGCTCCCTTGATGAAAAGCCTTCTAATATGTGTGATTAATAAGATGATTTTAGAAAAAAATTATAAATTTAGAAGAAAAAATAAATTAAGATATTACATTTAAGATCAAAATAAACTTCTCTATTAACTCTTACATTCGGTCCTAAATCTAACTACTCCCTCTTATGCATATTTTTTCTAAAAAACAAAAACAGTGTAGTTTAGTAGAACTTCATATGAGAGTTGGGAAAAACTTGGTAGAGGAAAATGGCCATTAAGGATGAGGTGGGATCAAGGCTATAATACCTCTACAGTCTACAAAGATAGTCCAAATGCTACTTCTCTAACAAATTAATTAATGTTAACAGAAAATTCTTTAGACAAAAATTCCTATTATTCAAATCAAGCTAGTTCTTTTAAATAATGAAAGCTGATATTTTTGGTAAAAATAATTAAAAAAAAGAACAAGGAACTAGAAGAGTAGCAATCTAGGTGTTAGGATCTCTCCTCTTCCCTCTTTTTTTTTTGTAATTGTTAGATCTATATTTCAACAGTTCAGATTTTAATCTTTTTTAAAAGTATTATTAAAATATTATTTTTTATAAAAATAATAAAATTAAAACTACTAAAATTTAATTTCAACAATTTTAAAGTACACTAAAAAACTTTTTAAAATATTTTATAAATTATTTTAGAAAATTAAAATCTGAAATATTCAAATATCAATTAGAAAAAGCTTGAGAAAGAAAGAGCAGAGAACCCTATGCTAGTCCAGAAGCAATTCCACCAGGTCAGATCCTTTATTCCAACAATCATTTTCTTGAGCTGGAGCTCAAATGGTTCCTTCACTACTTGGTTTGAAGGATGTAGGCAGGAGGGGAAAGGAAAAACACGTGATAAAGCTGTAAATATTTTACATTTATGGGAAAATCTCTATAAAATAACATTTGAATTTTAAAATTTTAAAAGGTTATTCCAATAAGGACTCAACTACCCATCGCTGGAGATGCCGGTGGCTAACCGGCCACTAGAGCTCGGGCACCAGTGGCCAACCTCCGCTGATAAGTACCGGCACCATTTAAATAACATAACTTTTGTTTATATTTATCTAGCAATATTTGATGCTACTAGCAACTGACTAATCTAATTCGTAAGAATATAAACTCACAATTGGGAAAACCTCGTTACTTTTGAATAATTATTACAGCTATATATTTAGAACTCGAATAAGATACTACTAATTAAACTGGAACAACCTATAGCCACTTGATCATAAGTGATATAATGTCATTTACTACTCCATTTAATAAGTTTTACATTTAGAGAAATTCAACTAATTTAACTTTTATGTTTTAAAAAAGAGGCAAAATTATAACAACACTAACATTTTAATATTCTATTTTGGTCATTGAGTATCATTAATTATTAACTATATTTTTAAAATCTTATAACACCGTTAAAAATAATCTAGGTAGACCTGATTTAGTATTTTCAATTATTTTATCTATAAATCACAATTAATAATCTTTATCAGTAATCCCATTTTAATCTTCAAAAGATTTTGAGTCCATATTAATGAGATTACTAATTAATTACTATTATAAGACTTAAAATCTTTTAAAAATCAAAATAAAATTCAAAATCTTTTGAAGATCAAATTTAAAATTTTTAATAATAAAAATTTATAAAATTTATAGATAATTAATCACTTGTAACCTATTCTTTTCCTACCCTGTACAACACACGTAGAAATTTCTAATTGATTTAATAATCGATTTAAGATATGTGATATTGGAATAAGCTTTTTGAGATTTGAAGGGTGTGTTTGGTTGGACAGATTTGGAATAGAGGGGAGGTAAAAGGAAGGATTTTGCCTATTTTAATTTATTTGGCACCACAAAAAATCAAGATTTTCCCTCCACTCTTAACCCTCCGCTCTAAAATTGGGGTAATTTAGGGAGAAAATTATTTTTTTTACCTTATTTTGACTATTATATCTATAATATTTTTTTAATATATCTAAAATACCACTTGTTTATATAAAAATTTTCTCCTTTATTTTCTAAATTAAACAATATAACATTAAAGTCTTTCCCCTCTCCTTCCATTTTTTTATCAATAAAAATGAAGTAATATTAAAAACTCTTGTTTTTTCTTTCTCTCCCCTCTCCCTCTATTAAAATTTCTCCCCTCCCTTCTCTTCCGTTTTCATCAATCCAAATCACCTAATATTAAAATCCCTCCTTTTTTCTTTCTCTTATTTCTCCCTCTATTCAAATCCCTTCACTCCCCAACCCAAACATACCCTAAAATTCCAGCGATATTTTAAAGGAATATTTTTTATATTATTTTTATTGTTATTACGATTTTAGGGAGAAAATCAGGGGTAGATATTTTATTGAATATTCTGATTTTTGGCATCCATTCGTAATCCCCTGCATTTGCTTCGGTATGATTCTCTTCTCTCTCTCTATATATATATATATACACACACATGCACTGTAGTCTCAGAGGAGAGGAATAGATCATCCCATTCTACATGATATCAGAACACAGCTCTGCCTAAGTCCCGCCTAATTAGATAAGAGTTTAAAAACAATGTATGAAAGAAAAAAAAATTTAGACAGTTTTTAAAAAAATATTTTAAAAAATCTTATGAAAAAAAATAGTTTTGAATAAATGAGTGTTTAGATAGTTATTATTATAAAGACTTTTATAATTAGAAAATTACTAAAAAAGGTATAATTTTACTAAATATAGGAGAGAGAATAGATGGTGTAGAAGAGATAAGAGAGAGACTAGATAAGAGAGAGGAGAGAAGGTAGAGAAAAGAGATGAAAGAAGAGAAAGAAGAGAGGGTGTAAGAAAAAATAAAAATAAAATAATAATTAAATAGTCTATAAATTCTTTTACTGTTTCAAAAACTAGTCTCAGTAGTTTATTTAAAATTTTAATTTTAAACTATAATTTTATCTAAAAATTCTTTTGCATAAATATAATTTTTTATTTTAAAATTTTTTTAAACTAAAATTTTATCTTAAATGTGTTTTCCAAACACACTCCATCTGTGCCAGCTGTGGTCAAGAGTTCTCCAGAATCAAACTTTGATAACGAGGGGTTCACGTTGATTACCTCAAAAATTCAATGGTGACAATTATCGAGATTGGGCGAAGGCTGTTAAGCTCGCAATTGAAGGAACAGGAAAATTGGGATTCATCACATGGGAGTGCAGAAAACCAGACCAGTCTTCTGATTCAAGTGCCATGAATAAATGGAAGACTGAAAACGCCATTGTATCATTATGGTTGATCAATTCCATGACTCCACAGATTGGAAGCATATTCATGTTTAAGCCAACAGCTCAAGCAATTTGGGAAGCTGTTCGAGACATGTATTATTTTAGAGAAGATCCTGTTCTACTGTTTCTTCTCAATAGAAAGTGTTGGCAATTCAAGCAAGGTGAAAGAGAGGTAATGGAATATTGGCTAGAGTTAGTAGCTATAAGGAAAGTGATTGATCGTAATACAGAAGAAAACAATGGTCTTGTGATGTTGATGCTGCTATTTACAGGAAAGTGGTTGATGATGAAAGGGTTTTTCAGTTCTTAGCTGGTCTTAATGATTCACTTGATAATGTTCGTTGCAGGATCTTAGATCGATCATCACTGCCCTCGCCATTTGAGGTCTTTGCAGAAGTTCGCCAAGAGGCTTCTCTTCGTAAACTGATGTTAGTAGGTAAAGATACTGATCAAGGGAGAAAGACCTCAAAAGGGAGGTTATCATGTGATTATTGTAAGAAGATTGGCCATTCTCGAGACGTATGTTGGGATTTACATGGAAAACCTCCTAACTGGAAGCCCCGTAAGGGGAAGCCTCGAGGTTATCGAGCCACATAGGACGCTGCTACTGAAAAACCCAGTGCCATGCCCATTTTTAACAAAGAACAACTTGGTTAACTTATTGAATTTCTCAGTGCTATGCAGAAGACTGGGCAGTCCCAACAAACTTGTGTGCCTCATAAAGTTACTTGTTCTTCTGCTTTAAGAAGCTCATATGCTCCCTCCTAATGGATTATTAATACTGGTACCTCTTACCATAGTACTTCTGAGGCACATATGTTTGGTTCTTATCTTCCCTGTGCATGAAAAGATCAGAACTGCAAATGGTACCTTATCCCTTATTGCTAGTAAAGGCACAGTTACTATTTCTGATTTGTTGCACTTGAAGTCTGTCCTACATGTCTCACATCTGGCTTCTTGTAATCTCCTTTCTATCAGCCATTTAATTAAACATGCAAACTAATCTGCTCACTTCTTTACCACTCACTGTTCAGGATCTCTTATCGGGGAAGATGATTGGTTTTGAAGAGCACGATGGGCTCTATTATTTTGACAAATCAACTATGAGTGCCTTATGTTCGCATGTTCTAAGTGGTCTAGTGTCTACATGGGAGGATAATGAATGGGTCATCCTAATTTTACCTATTTGAATTGTTTGTTTCCTCAATTTTCTTCTAATAAAATGATTGATTTTCATTGTGATGTCTGTGAAATTGCCATGTGCCATCGTATTACTTTTCCACATTCTACCTATAAATCTACACGACTTTTTTCTGTCAGTAATAGTAACTTGTGGGGACCATCTCGTGTTCCTAATCGTTCCGTGCAAAATAGTTTATTACTTTCACTTATAGTCATACTTGAATGTGTTGGATGAATTTACTTAATGACAAGTTCAATGTCCCCTCCAACTTCATTGAATTCCTTAATTTCATCATCACCTAGTTCAATACTACCATTCAAATATTGTATACTCACAATGACGCTGAATACTTCAATCAATCTCTAGGCAGCTTTCTCAAAATTCTTAGTATTATACACAAAAGCACTTGCCCTCATTGCCCAGGGCCCATAACAAAATGACGTTGTTGAACGTGAAAATAAACATTTACTTAAAGTTACTAGGGCTCTTATATTTACGTGCAATGTGCCAAAATATTTTAGGGGGCATGCGATTTTAACTGCCAGATATCTGATCAATCAAATGCCCAGTCATGTCCTTTCCTATGTCTCTCCTCTTGACAAACTCTAGAAAACATACTCTCTCACTCACCTTGACCACTACCTTCTGCTTAGTGTCTGGGTGCTTAACATTTGTCCACTTACATTATTCCACATCCAAGTTTGATCTCTGTGCTGTCAAATGCATATTTCTTGGCTACTCTCCATCTCAGAAAAACTACAAATGCTACGATCCTATTTCTAAACACTTATTTTGTTAGTTGAGATGTCACCTTCTTTGAGACTAATCCCCATTTTCTCAAGTCTTCAATGCAGGGGGAGAGTTGGAGTGAATTTAGCCTCTAGAGGATGTTCTTGAAAACCTATACTTGAACCTATTATTGATCATATTCCTAAGCCTATTCCTAAGAGTGGAGGATCTTCTATGCTAAGACATGAGAAAACATCCAATTTTCTTAGATCCTATCTCTTAGTTTCTGTTCTATAAGGAACCAATAGCGCTTTAGCTTCACAAATTCTATTAGTAATTATATGGACAAATAACCATTATTTTGTAGGAAAACATGAATTACCCTAA
The DNA here is from genome assembly GCA_037074615.1 of Leucaena leucocephala. NCBI lineage: Eukaryota > Viridiplantae > Streptophyta > Magnoliopsida > Fabales > Fabaceae > Leucaena > Leucaena leucocephala. The sequence goes on along the minus strand of CM073515.1, from coordinate 14,834,202 downwards.
AGTGTTTCAATCACTAAAATTACAGAAGAACCAAGTAAATTCCCACTCAAACTTTTTCTAAAACTCAGTATGCAGAGTCCACTATCACAAACCACCATATATGATTTTGCTCTCTTCAGGTAATTAAAATTGAGTATAAGTATACCTCAGTCGGTGCCTGTTACATGCTGCAAGGAATTCAGCAACTCCATGCAGTATAATCCTGAGAGCACGGAATATCTGGAATATGTATGAATTAACATACAACAATCAGAATAATTTTCTTTTTTACAACAACTCCTCCTTCCAATCCCTATTATAACACACTTTCTAGAAGGAATAAGTGATCCCCATTATAAGTCACCAAATGGGGTATCAATTACATTTTTCCAAAACCTATGATTTGAAATTTAAGGGACCAAAATCAAAATAAGGACAAACTTGAGGAACCAAAATTTGTATTAATGCATTTTTCCGTTTTTGCTTTTCAAAATGTAATCCATGGTTATAAATACGGGTAAATTTGGAAATTCCTTTTATTTCCAAACAAATGTAATGACTTAATTACTTTTTTGTTATGATAAAGTGGTTAGAGATTTCTTATAATAGGAACTGGAGGGAGTATATTCCAAGATTCACTAATGTACCATCTAACAACCTGGGAAAAAAGGTCTTTCCAAAGAGCACGCCACATGGAAACTTCACTGGTGCTGACTGTTGCCTCAGAAGATGATGCAAGCTGGAAGATACCACTAACAAACTGCCATGTAGCTCCAAGTATATTAATCATGCAGGTAAATAGGGAAGCCAGAAAACTGGATATTGCTAGCAGTAAACGTATAGGAGCATATAGAATTTCCCCAGAGATCCAGAATATAGGATATAGGATTGAATAAGCTGTAGGACATTGCAAACAAGAACATACGAGCAATTAGCAGTAGGACTTGTACACCAAACAACTAATTCAAAAAATAAAGGAAAACTCAGTGAAATGTCTCTATTTAAAAATATTATTGGCCAAACGGACCTGATATGTCTTAATATACAAAAAGTATTAATACTCTGAAGGATTTTATATACCTAGAGAATATTAGTACTTGAACTCATATTGTTCTAGACTAATAAAATTTTTAAATAGGGACTTTTTATTGGTTTTCCGTTTAAGAAATAAAGGACAAGACAAGAAGTCTAAACAAGAACATACAAGCAATTAACAGTAGTACTTGTACACGAAATAAGTAATTTAAAAGAAAAAAGAAAAATCAGTGAAAATTATCTGTCTGTTTAGAAATTTTATTAGCCAGAAAGACTTGATATGCTTTCATACACATAAAATACCAGAACTATAAAGAATTTATACATACAAAGTACTAGTATTTGAACTCAGGTCCTTATAGCTAATAAAATTTTCAAACAAGTATTTTTCTCTCTCAAAAAAGGGAAAATCACATAAATGACTTACTAACTCTCCAATAAAAAATAAAGGACAAGACCAGAAGTCCAAAACATAAAATGACTTACTAACTCTCCAAACAACAGTGACAATGAACCACAGTGGTGTGAAGAGAAGCTCCAACAGAACTCCTAACATGTCGCCAAGAGATTCAATCACTTCCCGAACAACATAGAAAATGCTTTCTACTACTTCAAACAATATGTTCCAGGTGGGAAGAAGGAATTCAAAGATCATCACCAATGGTTCTGAAAGAGGACGAACAAGAACCAAGAAAAAGGATCGCACTACATTTGACAAGGCCAAACACCAGCCAAAAGCCTTTCTAAGATGGTGGAGGAACAGCATTGTTCCTAAGTATTTAATCCTTGAAACCATATCCCAAGTTTCTATCCAACCAAAAAAAGGCCCAAATAAATGAGATGCAGCAGCCTTAAGAATTGGAACATTTTTGTATAAATCATATAATCCAATGAGGACAGTGACAAGTGATATTGTCACATATAAAACCCGAGCCAGCGGGCACATCCATGGCCGATAAAGATTGCAGACTACCGGGTACGACTGAAGGAAGATGACCCAAGCCGGGAGGCCAGCCTCTAACAAAGTAAGTAATCGAAGATCAAATATTATAACTTCTCTTAATTTAAAAGGAAGTTCATGGTCATTAAACCTAAATGATATTAGAACATCCTTATATTGAGTGGCTTCAGCTGCATCCTCAGAAACAATACTAGAAGTCTCAGAATTTGTCACATATTGTATTTCCTTGCAATAACGTCTCTCAACCTCAGCATCAGCACTAAAGGAATTAATTACTTTTCTTCTCTTAGAAGGTGTGAGTTCTATGTCAATGTTCTCAGAAAACACTTCAATATTTGGTTCCTTAGCAGTCCGAATACTGTTGCAGATATTATCATCCTTATCAATATGTTCAGTTCCAGAAAGATCTTCACAAGCATCATAAAAATGATCCCCTGAAGGAAAATTGCAGATATCAAACAAATTTATCAGAACCTCATTTCAGTCCATAAGTTATAAAAATTTATATGTAGATCTGGTGATCATTACAAATGCACATAGTTCCAGAAAGAAATCATATTCTCGTCATTGAATACTAGTGACTTATCAAGATATATCATACATAAAAAGCCCAGTTGAACGGTGAAGTAAATCTTGTGAAAACACATAAAACAGCAACGCTAATAAGGTACCCTGAATTCTGGATAGTTGCACTTGACAAGATTCTAAAACCAGGTACCTTTCCATGCAAACCATATTTAATCATCAAGAAGCATGGGTAAAAAAGTCAAGGAAAAAAACCTTTCTATTTTCCTCTTTATGTTCTGGCATCCAAACAAGGCACTAAGGTATTACATAGTCTCAATGCTGCAAGCAGCTAATGCATTGTTAAACTTATGTCTAATAAGTTTACCACAACAAACTCAAACCCCAAGGTCTTGCATATCAACCAAACCTTTAATATGATGATAACTCCCTTATCAAATATATGGCACGTCTATTGATGCACACAAATTAATAAACATATTTAAAGGTAGTTAGTGTCTGTAAAAATGCTTTTTCTTTCCTATTTTACACACAATTAAGGTAAATTTAGGTTGGCAAAATAAAAACAAATTAAGGCAAATTTGGAGTATTACTCCACTTGCATTGGATAATGGAGAGTCATAACTGATTCAATAGTTTTGATTATTTCTCAGGGGTATTTTAGAAAAGATATCGTTAAATATTCATAGAGATCTGCCTTGTGCCTTATATTTTCATAACAGAGGTGATGGTAATTGGACAAGCGCGCCCATTATGATCGAGTAAGTTGACTTATTTTTCGCTTCTTAGACAGACCTCTTGTAGAACGAAATTCCCTGTCTACGATTCAGCCTATTTTCCGAGGGTTTCGTCGGATCATGATCACGGGAGGAATAGCCGCACCAAACTTCATTATTAAAACTATCCTAAGTCCAAAGTTCAAAACTTATGAGATGCACACTCAAAACAGAAGTCAAGAAATTCCGTCTTAGTACCTGCAATAGAATCCAGGTGCTCTTTCAACTGCATTTGCTCAGATAGCTTTCCTGAAAACCACAATGACATACAGCTTGCTGCTTGAGCTATGCTGTCAAATTCCCATCTTTGCATGAATTTAGCTTGGATATACATTAAGGTATCAGTCTGTAAATAATAAAAATGATCAGACACACAGTACATAATACTCATATGATATAGGATCTATTTAACTAATTTAAATAAATTAAGAAACTTAGTTAAATTAGTTAATATAATATATTTTTTCTAAAACACCCTAATTATCTTCTTTAACTCCCTCCCTTACTTGATTATTATTGAGGGAGTATTATTAGGCGTTATTTGGGAAAAAATTCTTAAATATAGAAAATATGTTTTATATTTAGAACTAAGATCAATTCTCTAAATAGGTCTATATTAAGGATGGGAGGAGTAGGATAGAAGGTAAACATAAAACATAATATGGAGCATGTGAGAGAGAAGCTGTACCTGAAGATCATTCAAATAGTTGATGCCATTAACATTGTTCCATGCAACTTCAAATACAATAAATCCATACAAAGTCCTATGCAATTCAAAGCAGAAGGGCAGGGAATTCCTTAGATTTTTTACGGGAAGCATAACCTTCTTTCTCGATAGCGTTAATTCTTGAATTAATGAGGACCAGCTTAGAAACTTGTTTTGTTCACTAGTAGTACCGCTTGATTCATCACAAACCTCCTTTCTCTCTCCCCGAGCTTTTGAAATAGCGAAAGGCGATAACCTTGACTGGAATTTACAAAGTTATGTAGGTTTATTTCAAGGATGAAATAATATCAATGTAAAATCATGTGCTTAGTCACCTTGGTAACCATCAATTGCCATAAGTGTGCGCTCTGGTACCCTGGATCTCTCAACCAGGGTCGGTTGTCAACCAAAATATATACCATTTTACTATCATTGGCAAGGAAAAGGCTAATATCTGAGAGGTAAGATTGCAAATCTCTGAAAAATACATCACAAACGGTGCTTAACATATTGTGAAACGTAGAGAAATTAAGAAAATAACACCATACAATATCCAGGGTCATTGAATAGTGTAATTACACTGGATAATGATGCATCCTAAAATCATTCATGATTTGTCTTCATCAAACTTCTCATACTTCTGTCAATGGATAGCTTGGTTTAGATGGAAAAAAAATGGGAGGAAAATAGGAGAAGAGAATATTAGGAAGGAAAACTTAGTTTCACTTTTTTTCGGAGTTTTCCTTTCTAATATTCTTTCTTCTCTAATTTTCTTCCCATCATACTAAAGGTAGAAGCATATGCAATAATCATTATTAGACCACGATTAACAAAGCAACATCATGTGTACTTAGAGTTCATATGCTCTTTATTATTTTCTTTTTAAAAAATAACCAATGTGATTAACAAGTTGAATACTTGACAGAAATTATAACAAAACCAACTAAAATAGGACCAAAGTGTAGTTGCATATTGAGATACCAGAAGTCTAGTCAATTCCAATTTGAAAATCCTAATCACAAACCCCTGTGGTCCTCTTTATAAGCTAAAAGAGAAATATTTCATATGAATATCCCATTTTACCTTTTATTTATAATTATGTTAACTTTATTTTTATAGGGTATAAAATATATTAAATATGGGTCAAGTTGAAAAATTGTTAAATTTTATGATTAACTGGATTTTTGCTTATCATCTAATGGATTAAATAAGTTCTAATGTTCTATGCATCGCAAAACATGGCAGCATTCGGAGCATCATATATATGAAAATGCCGATATATCAAACAACAATAAGGAACTTGAACTAAAATCAAATTTATAAATATGAGGCAAAAAAACACAAGCAGCATATAAGCCAACTAATATTACACAAATCAAAGGATTCTAAGAAACATAATAATTAAAAAAAAAGATAAATCACAACGCATGGTGAATAATAGCATGCTTACATTAATTTACGCAACAATTTCGTACATACAAAATAATATCCACTTTGTTTAGACAAAAAAAAAAAAAAGAGATTACCCAATTTGCAAACTGGTAAGAGGAAAAATGCCGAACCCATCATTCCCTTTCCCCATGAAGACCAACCTGTACGACTTTCTTATTACCTGAATATTTTCCAAACAAGCTTCTAATTTCTGCTTAAAATGCCAGAACATAGAAAACCGATCAGCTTCGACGGACAAATAGACAAATCTACATAAACATAAATGCATAGGAGATTGCGAAAGAGTACCTGAGAGATGAGAATTACATAAAAATCGAAAAATGAAGCTTTCAACGAGGAACTTCATAACAGAATACCCAGCTTGCATAAATGAACAAAGTCAATATGGTTAGCAATACAACAATACGTCAATGAATGGTGTTCGAGACAGGAATTCAATTGTTAGATTGACGAATTTGTATTCGAATCTCAAAATCAAAATACAAAAAAGAGGAAATTTTGTGTCTATAGTATCAACCGTTAATGTTTTGAGTTTTTGAGTTTTGAGTTTTGAGGCGGTGGTGCTGAGGGTATAATGGTAAATTAAAGGGTGCGCGTACAACGCCTCCCGCCAAAATCGTCGTTGTCCTTGGTTTCTTATGGATAAAAAAAATGTATTTTTCAGGAAACAAAAGAAAAGAAAATAGGAAGGGAGAAAAGCAAGCAGCATGTTGTTTCTACGTAAAGGAAATTATTTAATAATTTTTCTTAAATAAAATTATATGGAAGTCCCATATTATTAGGACTTAGGATCTGAGAGTTAAAATCCAACGTTTTTGGACCAAATTAAATTTTATATATTGATGACTTATAAATGAGGAAGTTTCTTTATTTAAGGGGGTGTTCGGTTCAAAAGAATGGGAGGGAAGGCAAGAGAAAATGAACCACTCCTTTCATTCAATTTGTAAATTTTAGGGGGGAGTCAAAATTTTGGCACATGTCCCTTCTCTCCCACAGTTTTTGCGTCCCTTCAAATCGATGAATTTTTTAGAGGGATACTAAAATTTGGGACAATTATATCTCGTGTGCACACAGCTATCCTAATTGTCCTAATATTGTCTTTCTTTTTCACGCCTTTGTCACAGTTGAATTGTCGAGTGGGTTTGTTGTGGAAGTTATGGCGCCGCCGTCATCGCCTGTGTCTTCTCCACACATTGGGCCATGGTTGGTTGTTATTGCTCACCATCGCCGTTGCCTGTCTTTCCCAGAAGTAAAGATTTCTTCAACTACATCATCCTCTTGTTATTTAGCTACATCTTGTCCAGATTTCATAGCCGACACCTAACATGTTGTCTAGATTCTAGTATTTTAGCTAGCATTTTAGCCTGACATTACTTCCATGGTTTTCAATTGAGCATTATAGTTTATATAATTATTTCCATTAAATGTTGATTTGTTGATATACAACTTTTTCCTTGCTATATTAGATAGACTACATAATTGAATACTTTGTATTGGTATGTCGATGGTTTGAATTGCCTCAAAGAGCAATAATATTACTTGCTCGTGTTATTGCACAAGTATATATCATTAAGTTCTATCATAAAAAGAATAAGTTACAGTTTGAGTGGCCAAAGGGAGAAAGTGAAAGGAATTGGAAGACACGCAGCGGAAATTAATTTAAAAATTTTTTCATTCCTTGCCAGGATCTACCGTATGTGTTTAAGTCAAGTGGGAAGAAGCATTACCCTTAGTGTTCCTCAACGACTTCTATAGCTTCTGGTCACGATGTTCACAACTTCTCTCCGAGGCTCGTGCTCCCTTTCCGATTGCAAGAAGTCGACGACTCAGGTCGGCTTCCTCTACTGGTATCCACACGAACAGCGTTCCAACCATGAACGACGTGCTAGCATCTCTTGTCCCTCCAGGGTTTTCTTAAGAATTCGTCCTCTCCGTCTCTATTTCGGCAGTTTCTTATCTTCAAACCTTTTGCAGATTCCCCTTCCGCCTTTCTGTGTTCTATGTGTGTCACTAAAACGCAGCTCCTAAAATCAGATATATAGGATGCTATGTGTTTTTCTCTCTACCGAATTGGATTTTAGAGTTAATCTTATATTAATTCCGAAATTAATACAATATCATATATTGTATAATTTTATATGAAACTAATTAGATAAATAATATTAAATCCGTCCCACAGATTTAATTACCTATTTATTTAACTTTAAATAAAGATGAGACTGAACTATATTTGATTTATTCTCATAAATCAAATTTGAGATATCATATCAATTTAAATTTTAAATTCAAACGTGATAGGGATTTAATTTATCCTTATAAATTAAATATTATAAATATCTCTTATATGAGATATCCTATCAATTTGAATTTCAAATTCAAACATGATAGAGATTTAATTTATCCTTATAAATTAAATCTCATACATCTCTTATATATATAATATATATATATATACAAATTTATATATATATACCAATATAAATATAAATAAATATATACATCCACCCTGGATCATTCATTGAATCTGGACATGTCTTAGATTCAATGAATCTGGACATCATAGCTCGTGTTGGGCTATTTTGTGTGCGACCCTGTAGGCCCATATGAAGTTGGCAGTGGGCCATTTGCTATACTGGCCCACAAGTCGTAAGTGGTCTCTAACAAGACATAACGACTACCTAAATTATATGAGGATCGTTAAACGATGTAACCTTTTATACAACCATATCGTGTCCCTTTTGTCACGCGATATTTTGGTCATGGTTGAGGCATGGATAATGTCATCCTCCTATTCCTGACCGTTACTTTCTCGATCTTTGAGTAGTCTGACTGTAGAAATGGAACTACCTTTCCATTACAGTATGGCCATACATTTCTCAGACTCACTCATCGAGGGGCCCAGTAATATCTCTCTACGAATGTGAGGGACAAATTCCATCTTGACCATTCATATTCCTCCGCATGAAAAACCACTAAGGCCGAACATAGTCTTTATGATCACTCGGTCAAAAGTGACTTTTGACTAGGTCAAAGCTGAGCGTTTGCCATGTAGGAATCCATGATGATCTCAGGTCAAAGGGCATATTGATATGGTTTGTATATTAGAGAATCTTATGACGTTACCCATGCAGTTCTCTCATAGCGGGTCGGTCCAACCCCTTATACTCTTACATGTTCCTATGACTCTGATTTATATCTCTATATATCTTCAAAGTCATACTGGTCTTATTTCATCTGTGCTCCCGCATAGATGACCGACCAGGGACATTTAGGATAAGATCATGAATTATTCAAGGATGGTCATCATAGTAAATATGCAAATAATATGATAACACAATTAATAAATTCATAAATCAATAATATTCATAAGACAATGATTGGCCCCTAGGACACGATTTCCAACAACCTCCCACTTGCACTAGGTACAATCATTAATTTGACTAATTCCCATTGACCTAACATGACGCTCATGCTTTGCCTGCACAAGCGGCTTTGTTAGAGGATCAGCAACATTATCTTCTCCTACTACTTTGCATATTTTTATATCACCTCTATCGTTGATTTCTCTGATGAGATGAAATCGCCTGAGTATATGCTTGGTCTTTTGATGTGACCTAGGCTCTTTGGCCTGTGCAATGGCACCGCTATTGTCACAGAGCAAAGTTATTGGATCTGATATGGTAGGTATCACCCCTAGTTCTGTGATAAACTTCCTGATCCAAACGGCTTCCTTAGCTGCATCTGATGTTGCTATATACTCAACTTCCGTTGCAGAATCTGCTACAGTGCCCTGCTTAGAGCTCTTCCAGCTTACTGCTCCATTGTTGAGGAGGAATATATATCCATACTACGATTTTTGGTCATCCTGGTCAGTTTGGAAACTCGCATCTGTGTAACCAGTTACACAGAGTTCGTCATCCAATCCACCATAGACAAAAAATAAGTCCTTAGTCCTTCTTAAGTACTTAAGGATATTCTTGACGGCAGTCCAATGGCCCTCACCAGGGTCCTGTTGATATCTGAAATGAGACATCCGATCGAGTATATAACATGGCGTACATGATAGATCCTATGGCTGAGGCATATGGAACTTTACTCATGCGACCTCGCTGATCAGATGTACTAGGACACAGATCTTTGCTGAGGTGAATACCATAAGACATGGGTATGAAACCCCTCTTTGATTCGTGTATACTGAACCTATGCAGTATTTTATCTATGTATGTACTATGACTGAGTCCTAGAAGTCTTTTTGATCTATCTCTATAGATTCTTATTCCTAGGATGTAGGTGGCTTCACCCAAGTCTTTCATCAAGAAAGACTTTCCTAACCAAGACTTAACAATCTGCAAGGTAGGAATGTCATTCCCAATAAGTAGGATGTCATCGACATAGAGTACCAAAAATACAACTGTGCTCCCACTAACCTTCTTGTACACACAAGGTTCATCAATATTTTGAAGAAATCCAAACTCTTTGACTACTTCATCAAAATGATGATTCCAACTCCGAGAGGTTTGCTTCAGTCCATAAATGGACCTTTGAAGCTTGCACACTTAACCAGAGTCCTCGGAATGCACAAACCCTTCAGATTGTGTCATGTACACATCCTCAAGGAGTTTTCCATTAAGGAAGGCTGTCTTGACGTCCATCTGCCATATTTCATAGTCATAGTCCACACCATAAGTTTGAGTAAATCTTTTTGCAACCATTCATGCCTTGAAGACATTTACATTGCCATCAATGTCAGTTTTCTCCTTAAAAACCCACTTGCCCCCGACAGTTTTCACACTTTCAGGTGGGTCGACTAAGTTCCAAACCTTATTGTCGTACATGGATTGTATCTTAGACTTCATAGCATTAAGCCAGTTTTCAGAGTTTGATCCCACTATAGCTTCTCGATAGGTAGTTGGCTCATTATGCTCAATGAGCAACACATCACGAATGTCAAAAATCAGAAATCCATATCTCTGAGGCTGAAGTCGTGTCCTATTAGATTTCTGTAGACCTTGCGTGACTTCAGGAGTCTCAACAACTTGTTGTGAGTCTTCTATATTTTCCATCTGCAGTTCTGTGGTATCTTCTGGCTCTCGAACTTCTTCGAGGTGTACCTTACTCCCACTGGTTCTTTTAGAGATAAATTCTCGTTTGAGAAAGATACCATTTCTAACAACAAACACATTGTTATCAGCAGGGTTGTAGATGTAATATCCCTTGGTTTCCTTAGGATATCCCACAAAAAGGCACCTTGAGGATTTAGACGCTAATTTGTCTGAGGCTTGTTGCTTAACATAGACCTCGCATCCCCAAATCTTGAGGAAAGACAAACTAGGCGTCCTCCAAGTCCATATCTCATACGGAGTCTTTTCAATTGCCTTAGATGGAACACGATTAAGTGTGAACGTAGTTGTCTCTAGAGCATGGCCCCAAAAGGAGGGTAGAAGATCTGTTCGACTCATCATGGATCAAACCATATCTAATATTGTTCGATTCCTCCGTTCAGAAACGCTATTCCATTGTGGTGTCCCTGTAGGAGTCAATTATGAGACTATCCCACAACTCCTAAGATGATCTATGAACTCTTAGCTCAAATATTCACCACCCCGATCAGATCGAAGGGCTTTAATTGTTTTGCCAAGCTGGTTTTGTACTTCATTTTGAAATATTTTAAACTTTTCAAAAGACTCAGATTTATGTTTCATCAGATAGATATACCTATATCTGCTGAAATCATCTATGAATGTTATAAAGTACGAATAACCTCCTCTGGCATTTGTGTTCATTGGTCCACACACATCTGTATGTATGAGGCCCAATAAATCAGTGGCCCTCTCACTGTGCCTAGTGAAAGGTGACTTTATCACCTTTCCTAACAAGCAAGACTCGCAAGTGTCATATGATTCAAAATCAAATGAGTTTATGTGGCCCAGACGACAGTGCCAGAGGTATGTGGGATTCAAATCGTTTGGTTTGACCCTTTTGGCAGTTATGTTATAGATATTTCCATGATTGGGTTGTTTCAAATTTAATATGTAATGATCAACATACAAATCACCATGAGAATAGAAAACATCATTACGATAAATAGAATATGTACTATTCCCAGCAATGGAAGTGAAACCTTCCTTATACAAATAAGAAAGTGAAACAATGTTACTACTTAAAGCAGGAACATAATAGCAATTGTTCAAAACTAACAAAAGCCCAGTGGGCAGAACTAATTCATAAGTGCCTACACGCAATATCTAATACCCATGAGGTGGAAGTAGAAAGATGAATGTCTATAACATAAATACCTAAAGCGATAGCCCCGCTATCCTTCTTGTTCTTTTTCAGATCTTCAAGGTAGAGTTTACAATTCCTCTTCCAATGACTAGGTTCATTGCAAAAGAAGCAAACTCCTTCCTTTGGAGGCTTTGCCTTCTTTGGTGTAGGCTTGGTTTCGGGCTTGCCTGACTCTTTGGTCTTACCTGATGAGTCATGACCCTTCCCCTTGCCTTTGCCTTTCTTTTTCATACCTTTTCCTTTCTGAACCATCAAAACACTACTGGGCTTCTTCTTAAGACTTGACTCAGCAGTTTTAAGCATCCCATGCAGTTCAGAAATAGATTTCTCCATGTTATTCATGTTGTAGTTCATGACAAACTGGTCATAACTTTCTGGGAGTGAGTTCAAGATCAACTTCGTAGCAAACTCCTGGCTCATGGGAAATCCAAGCCTCTCAAGGTGATCAATGTACCCCTTCATCTTTAAGATATGAGTACTGACTGATGCACCTTCAGCCATCTTGCAAGAATATAAGGCCTTAGTGGTCTCATACCTCTCTTGCCTTGCCTGTTGCTGGAACATTTCCTTGAGAGGCACAATCATCTCATAAGCCTCCATGTGTTCCAGATCTCTTTGGAGCTCCGAAACCATGGTGACTAGCATCAAGCATCCCACATCGACAGAGTCTTCCTTATGCTTCGTGTAAGTATCTCTCTAAGCTCTAGGAGTATTGGCCGCAGGCTCCTCAGGAATGGGTTGATCTAGGACATGCACCTTTCTTTCCTGCTTGAGAACAATTCTCAAGTTCCTTCCCATTGAGTTTGTCCTTCTCAAGGACAGATTGCAGCGATAATGTAGCAGTATTACTAGTCGTCATGATTCTACAATTAAAATATGCAATTTAATTAGCAATCTCCCACTGAATAAACAACCCTCAATACAATAGTTAGTGGGCTAAGATCCATATTTGACTCAAACTTAAGTCCGCTTTGGCAGGATGCTTAAATTAAGTTATTTAGGTAGGTAACACCTTTACCAATTGCATCAAATGTAACTCTTAGATGTTCATGGGATCCTATCATCATATGATCTGGCATGTTTTTAATCCCATCTAATGCCTTGAGACCCAAAACTGTTTTGTTAATCTTAATTAAGTCAAACAATAATAAACATATGAGAGTAGCACCATTACTCTTGCTTATCTCCCTAAGATAACTCAAAAGCACCCACTTTGGTGGAGTCCACAATTGAGCAATCGAGGTTTTGACAAGTGTTCATAAATTGACGGCATTATGACTTAAGATTTCATTTAGAGGGCTTAATTTAACTATTTGGTTTATAAGAATGCATGTTTCTCAGGTTGTATCTCATACAAGTAATATACATGTGCTAATATAATCATAAGATGCATAATTTAAACGTGATACAATATGGCTCACCTATCCTAAGTCCCCTCAAGCCAATGAGAGGCTTTGGTAAGAAAAGGGAAATTACATATAGAAACCTCTTTTAACATTCGAGGGAAGTGAGATGAGAAGAGAAGGTACATTGAGAGTATATATATATAGGAAGGCACGACACGCAGGCCGTATTTAAAAAATTACAACATTGGCAATCTAGAGCCATATTGTTCACCATACCCAAGCATTCAAGAATCAACATTCAGATTTAATTGCAGGGTAATTGATGGTTCAAATATAAAACATTCACAAAATAACATATGTTACAGTTATGTTGCGCTACGAACAGGTAGCCATGGAGGTCCCGCAAGCCGGTTAGCGGGCGGGGTTTGGGGCAACGCCCTTAGAAATTTTTTTTTGCTTTATTAATAATCACGAATATGAATTCGATTTTTTTGGACCCCATCTACGTTAATTGATCAAATCAAAATGTATCACCACCAATTTCAATTCCCTTTTAGATTCCTTTTATGTCATATATAATACGGATCCCTTATATATCACACATAAAACGCATATCATATGATCGGTTATGACTAACACATATCATATGAATCAACAATCAAGCCTAACTTAAACACAAAACTGCATGGCTCTGATACCAATGAAAGGAATTGGAAGACACGCAGCGAAAATTAATTTAAAAATTTTTCCATTCCTTGCCAGAATCTACCGTATATGTTTAAGTCAAGTGGGAAGAAGCATTACTCTCAGTGTTCCTCAGCGACTTCCACAGCTTCTGTTCACGACATTCACAGCTTCTCTCTTAGGCTCGTGCTCCCTTTCCGATCACAAGAAGTCGACGACTCAGGTCGGCTTCCTCTACTGGTATCCACACGAACAGCGTTCCAACCACGAACGATGTGCTAGCATCCACCCTGGATCATGTAAGGAATTGGAAGACACGCAGCGGAAATAAACTTTAAAAATTTTCCATTCCTTGCCAGGATCTGCCGTATGTGTTTAAGTCAAGTGGAAAGAATCCTTACCCTTAGTGTTGCTCAGCGAATTTCACAGCTTCTCTACGTGGGTGGTGATCTCTTTCTGATCGCAAGAAATCGACGGAGTGTTCCTCAGCGACCTTCACAGATTCTCTCCGCGGACGGTGGTCTCTTTCCGATCACAAGAAGTCGACGCCTCAGGTCGGCTTCCTCTACTGGTATCCACACGAACAGCGTTCCAACCACGAACGACGTGCTAGCGTCTCCTGTCCCTCCAAGGCTTTCACAAGTCTCCGTCTCTATTTCGGGAGTTTCTTGTCTGCAAACCTTTTGCAGATTCCGTTCGGCCTTTTGTGTTCTATGTTATTTTCAAACGTAGCTCCTCCAATCAGATATATAGGATGCTATGCGTTTTTTTACTTGACCTAATTGGATTTTGGAGTTAATCTTATATTAATTCCGAATTGATACAATATCATATATTGTATAATTTTATAAGAAACTAATTAAATAAAATAATATTAAATCCGTCCCACAGATTTAATTACTTATTTATTTAACTTTAAATAAAGATGAGACTGAGTTATATTTGATTTATTCCCATAAATCAAATTTGAGATATCCTATCAATTTAAATTTCGAATTTCAAACGTGATAGAGATTTAATTTATCCTTATAAATTAAATCTTATAAATATCTCTTATATGAGATATCCTATCAATTTGAATTTCGAATTTCAAACGTGATAGAGATTTAATTTATCCTTATAAATTAAATCTTATAAATATCTCTTATATGAGATATCCTATCAATTTGAATTTCGAATTTCAAACGTGATAGAGATTTAATTTATCCTTATAAATTAAATCTTATAAATATCTCTTATATGAGATATCCTATCAATTTGAATTTCGAATTCAAACGTGATAGGGATTTAATTTATCCTTATAAATTAAATCTCATATATCTCATATATATAATATATATATATATATACGAATTTATATATATACGAATATAAATAAATATATATACATTCACCTGGATCTTTCATTGAATCTGGACATGTCTTAGATTCAATGAATCTGGACATCATAGCTCGTGTTGGGCTATTTTGTGTGCGACCCTGTAGGCCCATATGAAGTTGGCAGTGGGCCATTTGCTATACTAGCCCACAAGTCGCAAGCGGTCTCTAGCAAGACATAACGACTACCCAAATCATATGAGGATCGATAAACGATGTAACCTTTTATACAACCATATCATGTCCCTTCTGTCACGCGATATTTTGGTCATGGATGAGGCATGGATAATGTCATCCTCCTATTCCCGACCGTTACTTTCTCGATCCCTGAGTAGTCTGACTATAGAAATGGAACTACCTTTCCATTACAGTATGGCCATACATTTCTCAGACTCACTCATCGAGGGGCCCAGTAATATCTCTCTACGAATGTGAGGGACAAATTCCTTCTTGACCATTCACATTCCTCCGCATGAAAAACCACTAAGCCCGAGCATAGCCTTTATGATCACTCGGTCAAAAGTGACTTTTGACTAGGTCAAAGCTGAGCGTTTGTCATGTAGGAATCCATGATGATCTCAGGTCAAAGGGCATAGTGACATGGCTTGTATATGAGAGGAGCTTATGACTTGACCCATGCAGCTCTCTCATAGCGGGTCGGTCCAACACCCTGTACTCTTACATGTGCTTATGACTTTGATTTATATCTCTATATATCTTCAAAGTCATACTGGTCTTATTTCATCTCTGCTCCCACATAGATGACCGACCAGGGACATTTAGGATAAGATCATGAGTTATCCAAGGATGGTCATCATAGTAAACATGCAAATAATATGATAACTCAATTAATAAATTCATAAATCAATAATGTTCATAAGACAATGATTGGCCCCTAGGGCACGATTTCCAACAGATCATTCATTTAATTTATCCACCCTAGCATCAAATTCAAATGTGATAGAGATTTAATTTATCCTTATAAATTAAATCTTATACATCTCTTATTTATAATATATATACAAATTTATATATATATACCAATATAAATATAAATAAATATATACATCCACCCTGGATCATTTATTGAATCTGGACATGTCTTAGATTCAATGAATCTGGACATCATAACTCGTGTTGGGCTATTTTGTGTGTGATCCTGTAGGCCCATATGAAGTTGCCAGTGGGCCATTTGCTATACTAGCCCACAAGTCGCAAGTGGTCTCTAGTAAGACATAACGACTACCTAAATTATATGAGGATCGTTAAACGATATAACCTTTTATACAACCATATCATGTCCCTTTTGTCACGCGATATTTTGGTCATGGTTGAGGTATGGATAATGTCATCCTCCTATTCCTGACCGTTACTTTCTCGATCCTTGAGTAGTCTGACTGTAGAAATGGAACTACCTTTCCATTACAGTATGGCCATACATTTCTCAGACTCACTCATCGAGGGGCCCAATAATATCTCTCTACGAATGTGAGGGACAAATTCCATCTTGACCATTCATATTCCTCCGCATGAAAAACCACTAAGGCCGAACATAGTCTTTATGATCACTCGGTCAAAAGTGACTTTTGACTAGGTCAAAGCTGAGCGTTTGCCATGTAGGAATCCATGATGATCTCAGGTCAAAAGGCATATTGATATGGTTTGTATATTAGAGAAGCTTATGACATTACCCATGCAGTTCTCTCATAGCGGGTCGGTCTAACCCCTTGTACTCTTACATGTTCCTATGACTCTGATTTATATCTCTATATATCTTCAAAGTCATACTGGTCTTATTTCATCTGTGCTCCCCCAGAGATGATCGACCAGGGACATTTAGGATAAGATCATGAATTATCCAAGGATGGTCATCATAGTAAACATGTAAATAATATGATAACACAATTAATAAATTCATAAATCAATAATGTTCATAAGACAATAATTGGCCCCTAGGACACGATTTCCAACAGAAAGTTTCTGATAAAATAATGAGCAGAATAAGTAATTGTCTATTTAGTCAAAATATCATTAGAATGACTCCTAGAGCTTTATTAGAATTGTGTGGCTTGTTAGAAAGAAAGGGTGGTCTGCAACCCACTCTTTGGTTAAATGTGAAAGAACAAGTTGTAAAAAGTCTTTACATACTAACACATAATGTGAGAAATTGGGAAGTCAATTTTTGGCTTAGGCGATCTGGTGACATAGTTAGTCGTCATCTTCGTAAATTTTTTGCCACTATCATTGGGTTAAGAAAAAAAATTTATAGTGCAACTTGATGGGTCTATTGTCCCTCCTGATATTCAGAATGAGATAAAGTTCTTTCTATACTTTAAAGATTGTATAGGTGTTATAGATGGAACACATATACGAGTCAAGTTGTCTCCTATAGATGCTCATAGATATCGTGGTCAAAAGGAATTCCCTATATAGAATGTGTTAGCAACATGTACATTTGATTTGATAATTAAAAATGCATTATCAAGGGAAGATAACCTTAAAATTCCTGAAAGTAAATATTTTACCAATTTCGTAGAGTTTACATTAGTAGAGTTCACATAGTAATCATATTCATTCATGATAGGTAAATATTTCCTTATGGATGGATTCATGTTAACATGCGGACTCATAACATCTTATCAAGGAGTTCAGCATCATTTGAAAGAGTATTCGAGAAGAAATTTACCATAAAAACTATAAGGAGTTATTTAACCTAAGACATGTAAAGTTGCGTAATGCAATTGAAAGAGCTTTTGGTGTTATGAAGGAAAGGTAATTTTGTCCAATGGAACTAAACATACATATGGAATCAAAGCTCAAAAGATGATAATATATGCATGTGTGCAATATTTCTCCTACAACTTCTTCCTTCTGTGATATTATTCTAAGCACTAATCTTTAAATTCATTCAAATATCTTTAGAGTTCTTTAAAAATTTTAAAATCACCCAATTCACCCCTCTTAGGTGATACAACCATATTCAACACGGATAGTTACTTGTAGCATTTAATCAAGTATTATTTTCCCGATACTCAATGGCTCCATCCTCACCATTGATGTGAGCAATTGCATGTCCTTTGAAGTCAGAGTGGAGAAATTTTCACCCTTATTAAAAAAAAATCATGTTGTATACATAATGTAGAATCCTATACTGATTAGGTAATTCAGCAGGCTTCACGGTTGGCTTCTGTGGGACAGTAGTAGAATTCAAAAGGGCTTGAATATATACTTGTTAGAGTATGCTGGCTCAGTGTGCACAGGGAAATCCATATGAAGCAAATATATAATACCTTCCTCTGTTATCCATTTCTTTTCCTCTCACTTTGGTTTTCATAGACTTTTATTCTTATCCACTCGTAAGTTTCCGTAAAAGACTTTTACTATTGATTCACTATATGGTAGGCTCAATTTTAGCAGGTGCTCATATGGTAGTAAGATATCAAATAAATCAAAGTTGTACTTATATACAAATTTTCAAATATCTACCTTAACACCTGGGCTGAACTTTTTCTATTTGAAAATTGACTCTACATCTTCAAGTGGACCAAAGGCAAAATCCTCTTTCCTAACTGTTATCTTTTGAGCTTCCTTGCTCTTATATCTCCTCAGCAGTCTTGCTCTGACAGAAGCTTTAGAATGTGGATTAGAAGAAGAGGGGTGTTGAAGGCTTGTATTTTCTGTGGTGCGAGCCATCAAAGAGGTCTCCATGGATGCATTCCAGCCACCTACTTCCCTTTTCTAATTTCCTTAGCTTTTCTTTTTTGAGTAGTCAGACGGGACACAGGTGTATGCCCTTGTGAAGACTCAGACCCTCACGAAGAAGTCGTCCCCTTTTGCTGCTTCTCCTTCTCCCAAATGGTCTCTTTCTTCTTCTGCGACCGTTCAGGTTCAACTACATCCTTCCTTAGTCTTTGACTTTACCTAGGCTTTTCAGACTGAGTATTCTCTTCAAATGACCTTTTCACCGTAGGAAATTTTGTTCAGGCAATTATAGGGTTAGTATAGATAAGACACGATCACAGCACAGATAGGGCAAATGAAGTGGGAGGGCTAAGAGTGGGTTTAGAGAATAGATGATCAAAGCACAGTGAGGGTAGACAATTTGAGTTTTGAAATGACGAGGCAATTATAGGGTTTTAAAATGCAGTGACCCAATCTAGACAAGTCCATTTTCGAAGAAAAACACAACTTTAGTATGAAAACTCGATTTTTTGAGAAAAATTTGATTTATATGTATATGCATCACATTGTCAAAACTCGAGTTTATTAATCAAAATATAATTATTACACAAGTCTGTTAAACACCATTTTCACCATAACTCAATTTTCTTCTTATTACATAACTCGAGTTTTGTTAAAAATCCCTATTTCTATATACAAGTTCATCGGTTTTACAATAAGGATATAATAGTAAATTAATCATATCATTCCCTCCCCTTCCATCTTTAACTAAACAAAGGATTACTAAAAACACATTCACTCTCATCCCTTCCAATCAAACCAAACAAGGTAACTTTCATCCCTCCCCTGCCCTTCATTCCCTTCCTTTTTCTTCCCTTCCTTCCACAACCGCTTAACCAAATACCCCCTAAATTTTATATTATATAGGAAAATTTTCAAATAAATACCTCTAGATTTAAAAAATCTAGAAAGGTGAGTCGAATTTCAATAATCTCAAATCAATCTATGTACCAAAATAGAATTTTGAAATGTCTATGATTTTATAATATTGCCTATCACTTTAAAATAAAAATAAAATAGCATGTTTAAGGGAATTTACTACACTATAAGCGGAATTTACTCCATTTCCAATGAATTTTCCCATAACATATTAATGATTTACAACACGTTTTTTTTTTTTACAAATTTCACATTTAGGAAGATCAAAGTAAAAGGATATGTTTAAGGGAATATACTACTATATTAATGATTTAGAACACTTCAGCAATTTACAACACTTTTTTATGAGTTCCAAAATTAGAATGATCAATGTATGATTACATTTGCATCTTGACATTTGAAATTGTTTATTTATTGTCAATTATAATATTATTGGATATTTGTCTCATTTGACACCTCATAAACACATACTGATATGTATGATGAATAGGAACCGTTGATTATTGAGATTTTTATCTCACCATGTAGTTATTCATATTTTTTAGGAGTTTTTTAAGTTGCCAGTTTGAACGGGAAGGCACTGGAAGTATAATTATGCTAATTGATCTGTTTAGCACCCTCCTTTTTATTTATGTGTTGAGTATATGTATATTGCCATTGTAGTGCCTACTTTTGTTTATACTCTGATGATTTGTTATTTTAATTAATTGAATATTGTGCGCTAGTATAAGGACACAGTAACTATTTGCATGTGCTGGTAGAGGGCCTTTTAGGATTATACATGTGACTTTGTGAATCTACATTAACTATTTGCTATAGCATGAGTATTACTCCATATGTCTAGTCGTGTTATAGGCTTTAGTATTGTTTACCCGGGTTTGACGCCTAGAGGCCCATTTCAAAAGTTTAACATTAATAACTGTGATAGTGGTATTAATCAATAGGTTGAATCTTGTAACTATGTATTGGAGTTAAATCTTTTCTAATATACTTTTACAGATGAAAGTTATGTGAAGCTTTTATATCCATGATAGTATCCTAATATAATTTTTACTTTTTTATATCATAGATATCCTTTTTAAAATAAGTTGAACTCTCTTAACCATGATATATTGGAAGGGTAGTTTTGTATTTTCTATCATGGTTATTTATTGATTAAGAAAAGTCTTTTTATAACCATTATAGGATTTCTTTTAAATTTTAGTAGAGTTATTTTCTACCATGTTTACATTGTGATTGATTTAAATTGTGAACAAGATGGATTAAAGTAATTAATAGTAGTTATAATAAATAGAACTTTATATTAATACAATATTTATTATTGTTAATAAACCTAATTTGGAATTTATCATTTTCCATAATTCTTTTGTCATTTTCTCTTTTTTTCATTGCATTATTATTTTTACTTTTATGTTTTTTTTGTTTTTACTATTTGAATTTGATTTTTTGTATTATTATTTTTATTTTCACCTATTTTAGCTACTTTTTTTAATATTTAAATTTGAATTTTTTAAATTGACTTTGTAAAATCTTATTGAAATTAATCTATTATTCCGTTAAAAAAAGTTAATAATGTATGTATTAAGAGATGAATAATACATTCATATTTTACTTTTTTTCTTGATACAAAATTTTAGAAAATAGGTTGGACTCGCCTATAATCTAAAAGTAGGGCTCCTAACTCATGATTCACTAGGATTTGCCTAGGTACAGATATGCATGTACCTATTATTTAATCATGGTAATACTTTTGTTTCATTTAGTTGTAAAGAGGTCTCCCCAAGTATTGCAATGTTTTTTAGGAATCGAATGCCTTTCTTTTGATAAGAATATCTAACCCTTTAATTACTGAATCCACAGGCCATAGCTATACATTCATATTTTACTAGTAACAAAGTTTTTGTTGTCTTCTTTGGATCTAGTTGGCTTTTTGGTTGATTGGCATTTGGTAACTTGATTTTTTCAAGGACTTCTTTCTTGAAGCTGGTATCTATACCTGCTAAGAAAATTAGGTAAATAATTGTGTTTACCATTAATTATAATCACCTTAAAAGAATAACAAGAAAAGAATACACTCTATTTTCTTTCGTAAAACAATTGCATTAGGACATTTTTCTGAACAAATGCCTTCACTTGAGAATTGTCAGCTTTGAAACAATCTAATGTTCAAATTTCTTAATAGCTTTTATGACAGCAAGTGTTTCTTTTTCGTTGATGTCATAATTTATTTCTGCTCCTGTAAATTTACCAGATGCATGAGAGACTACAGGATTTGCTTTATTATATTTTATTCTTAGCATTGGTCCCCAACATAAATATAAAGCATATGTTTGAATAAAATGATAATCTTCTTTAGTAATATGAATTGGAATAGCTGTTTCACATATAATTATTTTTACCTTTTCTAATTCTTTTTCATGTTGCTCAGTCCATTCAAAAGGTTTTTTACCTCTTAGTTTTGACTGAAGTTTTTCTGTTATTCTAGAACAATAAAGAATAAATTCTTGAGCATAATTTATTATCCCTAATATCTATTCTAATTGCTTCCTATCTTTAATTTCATTAGGAAATATTTTTATAGAGTTTATGATGTTTTCTAATAACTCTACTTTTCCATTTCCCATTTTTCTTCTTAAAAACTCAATTTCAGTTTTTCCAATAATGGCTTTCTTCCGTGAAATAACCAAACCATTTTCTTTTGCCTTTATAGCAAATACAAATAAATGTTTTCTAAGCTCTTTTTCATTATAAGAGTATATCAAAATATTATCAATATAAACAATGATAAAATGGCGATACTTATTAAATATTTTATCCATTTTTTCTTAAATACAGGGATTAGTTATTAACTACAAATATTTAAATACAGTAGTTAAGGCTAATACTTATTCCTATAAGAGTCCAACAGCAAGCCTAATGAGTCTACGATATTAAAAGAATCTTCAAAAACATCTTCTAATGCTTTTTGAAATAAGAATGTTATTGCAAATTCTTTTAATATCTTAGACTCACCAGGTTGTGCTGTTGCACTCTGATGGAATAAGTATAATGATGTCTATATGGTTTAGACAACAAGGGCATAATTATTGGTGTATCACAATGTGTTTTTGTGAAAAAAATACTTTTGTTTGAAAGTAAATTAACTAAACACTTGTCTTAATCCTTTCATTCCTAATATAAGATCACATCCAATATTAGGATTATAATAAACCTCATTTACCTTAAATTGGATATTTCTTATGTCAAGTATAAGAAATCCATATCCCTTTTGGTATTCAGTTGAATTTTGATTTACATCTAAAGCAATCTTAATGCTTAAATTATCAAATTCTTTAATTTTTCTTGCAACAAGATTTATTGAGCAACCTGTATCAATTAGCGCATGAAACAATTTATTACTGATTTTTACTGTAATGTAAGAGGTCTCCTTAATCACATCTGTTGACCTCAAAGTAATTTATTTTCACAAAAATACTTGCTAAAACACATTGATGTGTTTGCAAGAAATCTTGTCCTAATACTATACTAGTATTAGATTGTAATAACTCAAATGTATGAATTATCCTTTGTTCTTTTCCATTAGAGTAAATAAATATACATATTAACTCAACTTCTTCATCTACTCTTGAGGTAGTTGTAAGACTTGTTTGATAAATTCTAGTATGTTTGAGCTTTTTAATCTCATTCCAATTTATCAATTCTGGGGTTATATGACTATGAATAAAAGCAGTTTACAATAGCATTTTGAAAATTTATATCTTCATTTAAGATAGAATTTTTTATTATAAAAGGCTTTGGTTTTATGCTATTAGAACTCGAAGCTTCCTCTAAAATGCTTCCTTTTCGAATATCTAATGATATTTTTCCTAATTCTTGGATAACTAAGTTAGAATTATTTTTTATACTTGATTACCTTTGACTAAATTGTAATATAGGTGTTCCTAGATTATTTTCTTTATTTCTTTTAAATTCAATATGGACTATCTCTGGTAGAGATTGTTCATCCGATATAATTTCTTCAAGCCTAATGCATGTTCTAAACACATTAGGAGTGTCATTGTATCTCTTACTCATTTTTTGACAGCATGAGATTTTGTAAATGCATCAAAATTCTTGCTTCTATTGTTAAGACATGATCCTTGAATCATGTCTATTCCACTTAGTTTGTAAGAAAGCTTAATAGCTCTATTTTCATTTTTATCTCTAGTAGTAATACTAAATTCTGAAAAGATTGTGAATTTTAGTTTTTGATAAATTAAATTTCTTAAAATTCTACCTATTAAACTGTATTTTATTTTATCCGTATATATCATAGATATTATCATCATTGATTTTAGATAGTTCTTCTTGAACTATTGATTATGAAAATAGTAGAATTTCTGAACTTCCACTTAGGGCTTTAGATATTTCTATTTGTTTTTTAATAATTCTTTTAATTAAATATTGTTCTTTATATTTCTTGAATGAAGGTAGAAGTCTTGATTTAAAAACATTTTTTGGTTCTAGCGTTGAGACTTCTCTATTTATTTTTTCTGAAAGCTATAGTTCAACGATTATGGTTTCTCTATTCATAATCTGATTGTGAAGTTTATAGTTCTTCTTAAGAATCATTTTTCTTAGATATGTCATAAACACTCTTATCTAAAGAGTATAATTTTCTCCTTCTTTACAAGGGCATAAATCGAATTGATTTACTATTGTCTCAAAACTTTTGTTTTTTCTAAATTTTTCTTTTTTCTTAGGACATTCTTTTGCATAATGCCCTTAAAACATGTACACCTCTTGTTCGGAGGTCTTCTATATTTTCTTTATGCCTTTTTCCAATAACCACTTTTAGGCTTTTTCTTATTATAAATTCTATTCTTTCTTTTATAAAACTTATAATTTCTCTCTCTCTCTCTCTTTGTGTAACTCCTTTTTTTCATATCCCCAAGTAGTCTCTGTGATTTTTTTACAACAATTTTTTTTTCTTTATTATACATTTATTTATTTTTCCATTCATTTGTGAATTCTCATTATTTTCAAACCAATATTTTATCCAAGCGGTTTTTCTTCCTAAAGTATCATTAATTGTACTTTTATTATTCTTTTCAAAATCTTCATAATATTCTTTTTTTATTCTAGTTCCCCAAGGTTCTTTGATTTTATCAAATATTAATTGAGAATATATTTTATAGTCTTCATCCAATCGTCCACCAAAGAATCCTCTATAACAAATTTCATTAAATTGGCATATATATTCTTGGTAATAACATGGATTACACAATTTAAGTTGAGCTAAACTCTTTTTAGCTTCGCCTTTCTTTCTTAGTTTATATTCTTTTTCTGATTATTTTAACTGAGTTCCTATAAACTCCCTATAAAGTGTACTCCATATTCTGGTTAACATATCTCTAACATTTTTTACTGATAGGATATGGCTTTTTATTTCTGGTTGGATATCAAGAAATAATCTACATTTTCACTTGTGGCTATGGCCATGAAATTATATGCTTTCTATTTATCCATTCCTTGCTACAAAATTACTGCAGTATTTTCTTTTACCTGTTGGGATATTTTTTTCTTATGGTTTTTCATCGCAATCTATATTCAATATTACCCCTGGTTCTAATGGATTGCTTCCTAGTTCATATTTTCAAGTCATTTCATTAGTACTTTTTATAGGAATATACCGATCGTAAAATTTTGGTTTACTTTTTATTCTTTCTTTGTGCCAAACATCAGGCCTATGAAGATCATCATGATAATCTTTTCTTCTTTAGTTTCCTCCGGTTTCTTTGTTCCTGAAGTTCCTATTTCATTCATTTTGGATTCTATTATAGCCACCTTATTAAGATGTTCTAACATAGATTCTTCCATTTCTTCTATTTGAGATTTTGTTCATAAATATTCTTCTATTTGGGAATATAGTTTTTTCGTTTCTTCATTATTACTTATTGGAAAATTTTCTATTTTTTCTTCCGGATAAGTCTTTTCTATTTCTACCATTTTCTTCCCTTCACTTCTTTCCTTTAATTTTTTCATTTTTTTCAAATTCTTTTTAAAGTTTCTCTTTCTTTAAATAATTCTTTGGACGGTTCTGGTACTCTCTATTCTTCCATATAATATTTTCGACTTCTTCCAAGTTTTTCTAATTCTTTTAGAAACTCTATTCTTGGAGATCTCTGTTCACTTTTTTCTTTAAAAGTTTCTTTTTCTCTATATCCACTCTTGTCATTTATCCTTCTATTATAATTTGTTCTGAAATTAGACTTAATTTTACTGAAGAGTTTTTATATGAGTGTCTATATCATTAGTGGTAGTTGTCCTACCAATAATAATCTTTTGTAGTTCTTTCTTTGAGATTTATTTCTCAATTTGTTGTTTTTCAAATCTGAATCTATCCATTCCAACTAGTTTGTTTTGAATTAATTGGTATTCCTAATATTTCTGCCATATTAGAAATTACTTCTTTTATATCCTTTAGATTTTCTTTTATTTCTTCTAAATCTTTTTCTTGTTTTTCTATTTTTTCTTTTAAACTAGTAAAACTTATGTGTTTTTCCTTTATCTTTCTTTTTATAATTTTTAAATCTTGATTATTTTCAAGCTTAGATAATTTTTCTTTTATTTCTCCATTATTAGATGATAATTGTTTTGCTAAATCTTGGAGATTGTGCTTATTATTACTAGTAACAGATGGGTTGCTAGTACCTGATTATAAATTTCATTTTTTTTCTCCTATTTTTTCCAAAGGAAAGTATTTGTCCAATTTAATTGCTAACAACTATGAAGTTAGTTATCACTAAAACGGACTAGAAGTTAGTTATCGCTAAAACGGACTAAGGGTTCTAGTCTTGCTGAAGACTAACCTGTTTCTGTAAAACTATTTACAAGTAACAAATTCTTTTCTAT
This sequence comes from Leucaena leucocephala, assembly GCA_037074615.1. Taxonomy (NCBI): domain Eukaryota; kingdom Viridiplantae; phylum Streptophyta; class Magnoliopsida; order Fabales; family Fabaceae; genus Leucaena; species Leucaena leucocephala. The sequence continues at coordinate 14,807,562 of CM073515.1, read as the reverse complement.
GTTACACTTTTGGAATTCTAATTCTATTTTATTCCAACAAGAATTACTCATTAATCTGAATTAAATAATGCTTCTCTTTCTTCTGGACTTAAAGAATCTAACCATCTTTGATAAGAATCTTTTTCTTCTTGTTCTCTTAACTGTTGCAAAAATTCTTCAACCAAATTAATGGAAAAACTTCTTGGTAATGCATTGGAAGATTCTCCTATCTTTCCTTTTTGTTTTTTATTCCTTGTTATTGGCTTTGATGCCATGCTTGGGGCTTGTCAATTAAAAGTTGTGGAATTTCTTTATATCGATAGTCTAGTTAATTGTGATATAGGAATGTTAAGCAAAACTCCCTCTGTTGCATCTCATGATGAGAGTGAGAAGGCTCTTCATAAGGAGTATTCATATGAAGATATGAAACTCTACTCAATATCATAGGGCTCTAATAATCATTAGAGAAAAATTATCTAATCAAGTTTTCTTTACATTTAAAGGCTTCTGGAGGACTATATAGAAGTAATTCTAAATATGATCTATATTGGCTATTTCTTACCAATTTTTCTATATAATTTCATACTGCAAAATTATAGATTATAAAGAGTTTCTCTATAATTCTATAAATAATCTACTTTTTACAGTTATCTATTTGTTCTACTAAATTATTCAATTGGTGTTTATTGAATTCTTTATAGTGTTCTTTCACCTATTTTTCTCTATATAGGTAATCTAAAATTAGATTTTCCATAACTTCTAATAATAAAAAACTATGATTTTAACCTTAAAACCATATTTTGATATAAATAATCAATTATTACATTTTAAGTGGTGTTTGGTATAAATTTTTGGGAAAATGACATATGAGTCCCATGGAAGCAAATGAATGACAAAAAAGTCCCATCAAATGCTATAATTCATTTCAAGTCCCATGGGACCTCACATGAATTTCTAGTAGTAAAAAGACTTAAATACCCCTGTTGAGATATAAAAAAACATTAAAGAAGAAATCAGAGTTGGCGGGCTTTGTTGTGAAATAAGAGAACAGTCAGAACACCATTACTGGCCATACGATGGCTCCCACGTTGTGTTGGTAGGTGGGTTTATGCATCATCGTGGCTAGATGTTGCCGCAGAAGTGCTGTATATGTCATCTTCTCTGACTATCATATGAGAACTTGAATGATAAACATAGCAAACCCAAGGAAATAGGTAGCTCATCATCCTCCTGCTACATATGATATGATAGTGTGTGGCTGAAGTAAGGTATAAAAAGACCCACGTAAATATGGAGATTGCGTTAATTCTATGACTTTTTTATCATTTGAGGTATGGGTTAAATGAGCTTATTTAGGGTTTGAAAAGTTATGTTTAGTTTTTAAGAATCTGTGGTATGTTTGGTTGAGTATAATAACAATATATGAACAAGGAAAAGGTACCTGTAAAGTGTGAATGATAGATATGAGCTGATATGCGGGCAATAAGAGTTGTTATTATAATATGACATAGTTGTTAATATAATTGCATGAGTTGTAAATATTATATGTCTGGTGCAGGTTGTCATTGTTGATGGCGGGTTCATCTGCAAAGCATCATTCTGTTATGTTCATATGGGAGGACAATTTGGAGATGATGTAAAAGGTCATACATATGTTGGGGGTCAAGTAAGAACAATATCTATAAAAGAAGGCACAATATACGATGAGTTTAAAATATTAGTAGCATCACTAGTTGGAAAATGAAGTGATGAAATTTTGATAAAATTCACTGTTAGATTTGATAAACACACATTTGTTGACATGTTTAATGATGAAGGAATTGAGCATTTAATAATGTTCAATGGAGAAAGTGGCCATATGTACGTAAGAGAGAAAGCAAACAATGAATGCACAGAACTTCGTATGGATGATGTAATGGAAGAGGAAGATGTGTAAGTAATATAGTGTGTTGATTGTAAAATGTTGTCCTATATAATTTACAATATATGTTGTCATATCAGTTGGAGACAATTGTCATTACTGACATAATAAGTTGTCATTTTTTGTAGGTTTGCTGAATTATTTAGAAGTGGGAATGTATGCTCTATGTCTCCACCTACTTTGGGAAATGAGAATGAAGTATTGCCATTAGTGTTTTGTGCTGACAAATAATTCCAACAGGTACACATGAAATGAATTGCACAAAGTGGAAGGATTTGATTGTTAAAGAAGGTCAAACATTTCCAAATACAGGGGTTCTTCAGAAACAGCTAGACAAGTACAGTATCGCGCACAGATTTTCGTACAAATTTATCAAAAACAATAAACAAAAAATCATTGTCAAGTGCAAGGTGGATGGATGCCCATGGTACATGGGTGTATATTGTTTGGGTGAACGTCAAGATGCAGAATTGTTAAGTATAAGAAGCTTCACAAGTCAGCACATGCATAATGCACAAGAATACCTAGTTGTAACTCACCATGTAAAGCAAGCTTAACATCATCTTTAATTATTGATGCTTTGACGAGTAATATCAATAAGAATACAAAAGAAATCAGCAATGACCTGTACAGAGAATACGGTGTGCGATTAAACTATAAGCAAGCGTACAAGGGTAGAGAACAAGCATTAAGGGAAATACATGGTACTGCAGAGGATTCGTACAAGATTATTCCTTGGATATGTGAGAGGCTTATGGAAACTAATCCAAGAACTGTTGATAGATAGGAAGGCTCAGAGTCCAAAAGATTTGAGAGGGTATTCATTGTATATGGATGCTCAATTGAAGGTTTTTGCAAGGGTGCAGTGCAATACTATATATAGATAGATGTCATCTTAGTGGTCCATACAGGGGAACAATGCTTACAGCTAATGCATATGACACAGATAATGAATTATTTTTGTTGGCATATGCTATTGTTAGTGGTGAGATGCATGATGAGTAGACTTGGTTTCTCCAAAATGTTAAAGAGATCATAGGATCCTTAAAGATCACATTTGTCTCTGACCGAAACAATGCAATGATCACTGCTGTTCAAACTATTTTTTCCTTTACTAGACATGCTTATTACTACCGGCATGTGAAAGAAAACTATAGTGTTGCTTTTCTCAAAATAGTAAGAGGTAGGGGATGAGCATCAAGGGTCTGAAAAGAGGACGCACTTAACCTGCTTAATGGAATTGCATATGCAAGGCTTAAGGGAGATTTTAATATCGCAATGGGAAAGCTACAAGCCTTTTGTCCACATCTAGCACAATGGGTTCAGACCTAAGGAGACATGCAAAAATGGGCTATGAGCAAGTTCCCATTCAAACTATGGGACAATATCACCACTAATCTCACAAAGTCATTCAATGCATGGATTTTGCAAGAGCAGAGACACAATGTGTCTGTTATAATGCTTGAGCATCAAGAGAAGCTGGCTCAGAAGTTATTGAGAAGTAAATTGTCAATGGTCAATTGGAAAAATGGTGTTGAGCCAAATATTGAGGCAAAATTGATGCAACAAATTAGGCTCGCCACAAATATGCATGCCCGATATTGGAGAAATGACGTTGTCTAGGTTGAGACTTGGGGGCCCAATGGAGTCATTAAACTTACTATTGATATGCAAACACGTAAATGCACATGTTTAGGTTAGCAAATGAGTGGACTACCTTGTGTCCATGCATGTGCTACAATAAAGCTAATGCAAAGAAGTGTGTACATATTTGTGGATGATTGCTACAAGTTATCTGCCCAGGAGAAAATATATGCTAGTGTCATGAGGCCTATTGCTACACATGATTGTCCATGTCCTAACAACCGACAATGTTCGAACTAATAAAAGAAAGATTCCTTGACCCTCCAATTACTAGAAGGCCTCTGGGAAGGCCAAACAGAAAAAGGACTGAGTCTCAATTTTAGAATAGAAAGACTTATCATTGTGGAAGATGCCATGAGGTTGGACACACAGTGAAGACATGTAAGAATCCAAACCCAAGCTAAGGATTGGCTCTTGGTGGCTCTATTTTGTTTGTAAATACGTAGCACACTGATTTTTTATTTGCACATATATGTACAAAGTGCTAAAAGTCCTTTCTTGTAACCTTGATCAATCTCTACCTTGTTGGAAGGTAGGGTGGCTCTTGATGAAGGTGTCTATGTTTACTGTATTCCTTTTACATTTACTGCTAACAGGGGATATCATTGCAAACTACATGTATATTAATCAAAGTGCATAGTATGTTTTCTGATATTTGCTGTCATTTATTTGTTACATGCGCTAGAGTTGTTAGTTGTAGGCGCTGGGGTTGTTAGTGCAGCAGATGGGGTTCTTAATTGCAGCAGATGGGGTTATTAGTTGCAAGCGCTGGGGTTGTTAAGTTAGCAGATGGGGTTCTTAGTTATAGCAAGTAGGGTTGTTAGTACAGTAGATGTGGTTGTTAGTGCAGCAGATGGGGTTCATAGTTATAAGCTGTTGGGATTGTTATAGCAGGTGCTAGGGTTGTTAAGTAAGGCACTGGGGTTGTTAGTTTAGGCGTTGGGGTTGTTAGTTACAGCAGATGGGTTTCTTAGTTGCACGGCCTGGGGTTGTTAGTTACAACTGCTGGGGTTGTTATTGCAGGTGCTAGGGTTACTAATTCAGGCGCTGGGGTTGTTAATTGCAACAGATGGGTTTCTTAGTTACACTAGTTGCAGCTACTTGGATTGTTATTGCAGGTGCTAGGGTTATTAATTTAGGCGCTGGAATTGTTATTGCATGCGCTAGGGTTGTTATTGTAGCATATGGGTTTCTTAGTTGCACAGCCTGGGGTTGTTAGTTACAGCTGCTGGGGTTATTATTGCAGGTGCTAGGGTTGTCAATTCAAGCGCTAGGGTTATTAATTCAAAATCTCTTTTCTCTATTTTCCTTCTGTCTTTGGTAATTGTTACATCAATTGGATGTGATTTTTCCTGAGCATCCATTTGTAAACCATCAGCAGCTTGTAAAAGGAACTGAGTCCATAAATTTCACTCTGGAAATAACATGTCACTAGCCATATAACTTATCTAGAAAAATGAGTGTAGAAGCAAAGATTGTTTTAAAGTGGATTGGTTATAAGTCAAATCTACCAGGTTATAAGGAATCAAAATTACCCATGTCGCAAAACCTTCATTAAGCCACGAATGAGTCCACCATTCCATAGTTACTAGATTGTCAAACCATTGATGAGCTAATTAACATCTTGACATTAATTGAAATTGTTCAAATACACATATTCTTTATAAATTTTACAATGACAAATACACCTAATTAGTCACTATTTTCTCTTATGGCTGGGGTCTTTGTCTGCTAGTATGGACAACACGCGTTCCCGTTGTGAATTGTTGGGGTGATTAATCAGTCAACACAAACAATCAACCCTCAACTGGTGAAGGTCTTCAATGGAGTATTTTTGCATTGTATAACCTTTGTCATCTACGGTATTGCCATCCCAAGTCTTTAGCCATGACAACACAATAATCGCGCATGAATACCTACACATTGTGCAGTAGTTGAAGACTATAAATTCACTTAGTCACAAGGAAAAGGAAAGCAAAAATTGAAATAGATGTGTTAGCACGCTCATGTGTCCGTTTAGAGATGCAATTTTGGCCAATTCACTTCAAACTGATCGTCTTACCCAAAAACTTGTGGCTTTAATGTACCAAGTATTTTCAAGAAGCAACACTTCTGCACATGTACAATACAGACACAAGATAAATTAAATTAAAAATTGACTACTAATACGTAAGTGAGTAAGGACCTGTAGATTAAGAAATACATACACAAGCATTCCATCCATTGCTTCTCTTTGAATATATGTTGCCCGCTGGTCCTCTTCTTCTTGCATTTACCTTTTCTGTCCTCCTCATATGCTTCTTCATGTTACTGCCTTTGTAAGTGCATAAACGTTAAAGTATCAACCAATGAGTCAAGGGCACAGAATTGCATCTTATTAACGTCAAAACCATAGCAGAACCAGTGGTCCATTACGCAAGCAGGTCAAAAATGAAGTCACAATCACCAATATTATAGCCAACATATTGTGGCAATATTTCTGATTCATTGCCTTCAATTGACCACCGCAGGGGATTCACCAACATTTTCTGCATGAAATGTGCAGAAAAGATGTGTCTTCTGACTTAACGGTTTTTGTCTTTCTCATCCTGTACCAATGTCTTGGCCACAATCATTATTACCTATGAATACAAACATTAAATCAGCAAATCACCATTACAGTGCACAATGATCACAGTTGATAAGGACAATTGTCTCATAGTGGTGTTCATCCATGCTTTACTACGAAGGCAACCTAGCTCACCTCGAGTGACATGAAACTCATTCATCTCCACATAAATCCTACAGCAATCGAAACTAAAATCAAGCACTCACTTTTGACTGGGGAAATAAGATTTTTAGCAGGCAACGACAATGAAATACTAACTCTTGATCCTCACAACCAGCACATTGACTTGTGCACATGTTGAACAATGCTTCCTTGTCATCAACATTCTTCCTCTTCTTGGCAACCCTCACCTTTGTCTCCATAAAGTAGGGAGTCCTAACATCTGGTTTCTTTTCCCTCTTTGATATTTTTACATGTGTTTCCCCTCTTGTTCATTCCCTTTATCACCACCTTCCTCACCACGTTCATCTCTACCTCCATCTGCACCTTTATCACCAATTCTGTTGCCCTCCTTTTCACCTTTACCTCCGTCTTCCTCATCACGTTCGATTCTTCATCTGCTCCTTCTTCTTGACAATGATCTGTTGCTTCATTGACCTCTCCACCTTCAGCTTCCCCTAAGAGCCTATGCTGAAGAGCCAACAATTCTTTCCCTACCATATTCATAATTCTACCGTAACTTGCCTTTATTAGCTGAAAAGACAAACAATTTAGCACATTACCTAAATTGTACTAAACCAACAAATGAAACCAATTAGCGATGTACGTACTGGGTGAGTAAGATCAATATCTGGATTAAATGTTGATGCTTTCAGCCAGTCCTTGCTTGTGTTACCATGTAGAACACCTTGCTTGCTTTCCTTCTCAAGCCGTGTTCTTGCCTAGACTTACTCATCATTCTAATAACTAATGGCATCCCTGACCTCAGAGTCTTTCTGTCATCCCAGTGGAAACATTTGTAGAAAATAAATATACATTTCACATGATGCACAAGTTAAGAACATATTTTAATACACACTAATAGTTAATTGTTCTTACACACACAAAAAATGTTACCCTTAAGACACTTACCATGAAGAAGTATAAGCAGCCTCCTATGTTATTTCTCCTACCGTCATCCCCTTTCCTCAACTCTTACAGATAATCTTTAACAGAGTCTGCTAATTTATTAAGAACAAATGTGCACCAATCAAACTCCCTGTACACATCTTTGGTTAAAGCCATTACCTTCAACACCTTGTCACTTACATATATACATGCGCTAGGATCTAAAAGGATCCTTATGATGTACATCACAAGGAAGAACTCTAAATCAGCATGCTCCTTCTCATCAACCAACCAGCAAGCTATTGTTGTGTATGGCACCTTCCCATACACCATCTTCATCTCCTTGAACCTTTCCTCATCACACGTTGTTGGCATTATTGCATACCCATCAACTGGCAATCCCATTATTTCATTCACATTTGTTGCATCCATTTCACACGTTTCCCTCTAATTGAAATTGTCTTTGTCAGGGGGTCAAAAGCACGCATAAACACCCCACATAAGTCTTACTGAATGTGTGAGTAGCTTATGCACACTAATTTATCAAACCCAATCACTCTCAACCTCTCCATTGTTTTAGGCCTCCCCTTCAACACCTTGCAGACATCTATGAACTGCTTTAATGCACATCGTGTGTAGAAGGGCTCGATATATTTCTTCCCTTTCACTGGACCTCTTAATTCCTTTGCCCTGCTTTTGTATTCTAATCTCTCATGCTCTTCCAATTTATTCCAACTTTCCCTCAATGATGCACCGGCAGCTTGTAGTGACATCTTCTTTTGCAGGTTGGTATTTTTTTGCTCTTCAACGAAGAATGCATAACCAGATAAGTTGTAACTTCTTTGTCCGCCTTTACTTTTTCCAATATTGGACATCTTTTATCCTACAATAACAACCACTTTCATCAATACAATGAATTATTACTCAATATTTCAATCCAAATAATTAGGACAGCAGTGTTGCAAATGCAGAAGTACCAAATGAAAATCAGAGCCTCCCCCCCCCAATTCACTTGCATACACACAACAACTCCTAACCACCAGGACAATTTTACACACACATGGCAACAAATACTCCCACAAACACAGCTTCTGTTTCCTCATACAATTTTTAACAAAATTATCACACAATTTCATAAATATATAAATGTATGCAACTCAACCATCCAGCAAGTCATATACACCATTCATTCTCAACCCAAAGCACCAAACCCAACAAATTCCTTCTCTAAATTCACTCACAGCCGCAGTATAATCACATGGGTTTTTCCATCTCAAGGCAACAACAACATATGCATACATACACAGCGCACAAAATGAGTACCCACACACAGAGATTTTATGCTCAGCTCAAGCCAAAATAGCATTCTGAACAAAATTCCTATTAATCATGTTTCATTCTGAACAGAAGCACCAAATGTTTCATTCTGAATTATTACTATGGGTAAAATGGCATTGTAAACAGATTTTTCATTCTTAAATTTAAGCTTCTATGTCAAACGTCTCTAGGAGCCTCCAATTGAATATCTAGCTACTTTAAGAACACTTACCTGACCCAGCTTTCTTTCATGCTGACTTTATATATCCACAATCTTACTTGGGACTTCCTGATTCATGCTAACACTCCTACTTCTATTCCTATATCACAACCCCACATTGATTTGCTTTGTCTTCCTTACCGACTCAGAATTGAACTCTAAAAAAAGGACTGACTAAGGCCTAACAGGAAATGTACGTAAAGCGACACTCAAAAATAAGTAGGGGAAAGGACTATTGTATTCGGAAGGCCAATGCTTCCCTTCTGTATGTTAAAAAATAAAGATAGTAGTCACATTTAAAGCAAGAACGATATTACCTGGACCAGGGGCTTTCGTAGGAAGAGGAAAGGTGATGATGATTTAGACGATGAAGCAGGATGGGCGGTTGGCGATGGCAGTGGCAGTAACAATAACCCCAGCATGGCCAGCTGACTGAAGGAGTATACCTAATGAGTATCAGAGTACAAAATACGGCATGACGAGCAGGTGCCAGTGACGACAATCACCACAGAAAGGGCGGGTCAATAAAGGACAAAAGGCGATGATAACTTCAACGATGAACCAAGTACCGACGGCAGGAGGTGCAAGTCAGAGCTAAGGAGCACAATGCAGAGACCACACACAGACGAGGAGAAGAGAACATAGACCGACCAGAGAAGAGGAGTAGAGTGATGTTCGCTAGGGCTTCGGTTTCTCAATTATGCAAAGTGATAAGTGAGCTCAGCATTTAGCATTTAGCATTTAGTTTCTCAACAAGGGGCATTTAAATCTTTTTACGACTAGAAAAAATTAATGTGAGGTCCCATGGGACTTGAAATGAATTATAGCATTAGATGAAACTTTTTTGTCATTCATTTGCTTCATGGGACCCATATGTCATTTTCCTTAAATTTTTTTCTAGAGGAGCATAATCCACCTATTACCAATTTTAATATTATTCATAATTAGTGGTATAAAACTCTGTTAAATATCTAAATCCCAAGTTTGAATTCTAGAGATGATATATATTGAAAATGGCAACCACAAATCTAAATTTAAATATCTAATAATTGAATCTAGAAAATAATATTATAAAAATAATGATATCAATAGGAAAACAAACACTTGATTTATATTTTCAAAATGGCTTCATTAATGATGGTCAGTTTATTTTAGCTTGGCCTTCTCATGATATTCGTAATCCTCACATGGCTAATGGGGCAAATACTTAAAGGTGATTCTATATATTATTTGAGGTAAAAAAAACAAAAGAAGATACGGGGTGGCTCTTAAGTATTAAAATAAATACAATATTACTTTTTACATATACCCTCTGACTTTTTTTTTCTAACTAAATATACCTCTTTAATACTATAATTTAATAATATTTTAAAAATTATTAAATTAATTATTCATATTATAAAATTAATTAAATTAAATATTTATTATAAATATATGTTAAATCTTTTTAGAATTCTCTTTCTAATTATGTATTTTACTATTCTATAATAGAAAATATCTTTAATATATACTATCAACAAAAATATTTTTAAAATAAATTATAAATTTAAGAATTAAAATAAATTAAAATATTATGCTTAAAATCAAAATAAAAGAAAAAGAAGTTTAAAGAAGTTGGGGGAAAAAGGAGACACTCTGAACATTATATATATGAATGTAGCAGCGTAAGCGCTTTCGATCTAAGATCGGTGCAGGCCCAATATATATGCTCATTTGTTGGTAAATAAATGTAGAAAAGATACATAAAACAGGATTATAGTTAAAATTAATAATTTCCTCTAACAAATATTTCTCCCGATTTCATTCGATAGAAATGTGAACTTACAGAATTCAAGAGAAGGAAGTCTCAGATACAACTCTGTATTGTACATCAATCAACAATTTCAGACGGCACTTGCAACATATAAGTGCAATCATCATCGACTTCACTATCTCAAAACCCTAAAATAATGAATTAACCACAATTGTGGAAATATTTTAATGGGATTTTTCCATGTTTCAACTGTTAAAAAAGGGGGGGAAAGTAATTTCAACACACAATATTTCTTCAAAGTTCGTCCGATGGAATGTGACCTTAGAGACGAAGAGAAGGAAGTCCCAGAGAGAACTCTACATGTTACATCAACCAGCAACTTAAGACGGTACTTACAACATATAATTGCAATAATCATCGACTTTACTATCTCAAAACCCTAAAATAATGAATTAACCAAAATTTTAAGAATGTAATCGCACAAATCGGCTCCGAAGGATCAGTAGAGGAGAGATCCACGGATTCCTATCAACATGCGAAACACAGAGCTCAATCTCAGTCCGATCATAGCATCGCCAGGCAAAGCTCTTTGTAGCTACCGGCGACGTGGCATCGGACATTTGGGAAGAAGAATAAAACAAGAGGGGAGAAAATAAAAACAGAGATGGATCGTTTCTCACTCGCTTCGCTCTTTCTGTTGCATTTGCCTCTTCTTCGGCATCGAATGAGGCATAGATCTACAATGAAAATGAAGAAGACTGGCAGAACTGTTCTGAATCACACGAGAGAGAAAACATGTAGGCGGCGATTAATGACGATCGGATCAAAGAATAAGAATGAGATACTGTTTATATAGGAGCGAATAATATCTAAATTCCGCACCGAACCCTATCTCTTTATAATTTACTATTTTATTCCTATTTTAAGTTAGACACAAAGAAATGAATTGCGTAAAACTTACTAATTTTTTTTTACAATTTTTAAAAATTAATTCATCACTTATATTTTATTTTATTATTATATACATTAGTTGTTATATTTATTATCTATTTAATTATTTTTATAAATAGCAACCACCTAAATCACACAGGTTAAATTATTAGTTAAATTTTTTAAAAATATAAAAAATATAAAATTTTTAAATATTACATTATTTATGAGGATGTTAATTGGGAAGAGAAAATGAACAACAAAAAATAAATAAAAGAGACATATAATTAATTAAAAATAATTATTAAAAAATATATTAAATTTTTAGATAAATCTAACTTATTGTTTATATATAAGACTATTCATATGAAAGATAATATTGCTTGTAAAAAGATTCAAAGGGAGTACTATATTAGAACTGGTGTAAATATACGGATAAATTATTGATTGTAATGATGAATAACTCACATTATAAGGAGAAGAATAAAAATTTGAATATGTGAAACCCACTTGTTGAAAGATATAAATATATTTTATATTTTATATTTTAAAAAGATAAAAATACACTTCACTAAATAAAAAATTTAATTTAGGATGAGACATCATTTCTCTTATAAATTAATAAATTATGAGTACATACATTAATACTTATAATCAAGGAAATAATAAAGACATAATGAAAAGAAAAAAAACTAAAAAATTAGATAAAATTAGATAAACTTGCAAATAATTTTTCTAAAATAAAAAAGTCACAATTTTTAATGCAAAAAATCAACATGTTCCAAAATTTATGATTGAAGACTAAGTAACTTGCAATATACAAATTAAAAAAAATTAAAAGAAATTAGTTTTTATAATATAGTAAATTAATATTTGAGTATTATAATGAGAGTTATTTATATCTAGTCATTGACAATATTTCGAATATAATTATCTTAAATAAGATGATACCTATATTTAATAAAAAAAAATCATCAGGATATACTTCCTCTCCCTTGTAGAAAGCCATTTTTGATATTGGTTAAAAACAATTTTTAAAATCGCATCTAAAATTAATATAAATAAGAGCAATTTAGAAAGTCGGGACAATTGTGATAGAGTCCCAACAAAGACAAATAATCAACATAAAGTCCCTGAGCTTGTTGAAATAATGGCAGGTTTCTAAGGAACTTGAAATTAATTATCTACAATTATAAAATTATCCACTTTCCCTTATTAATACCGTTCAAAAGGCGTTAACAAGTGAGAGTGCAACAATCAATAAGTGATGGTGCAAAAATTAAAAACTAAAGTTGCCATAATTAACAAGTGGCAGTGGAACAATTCACAAATATAATTTTCTTTTTATTATAAGAATTTTTAAGAAGAGATTGGGTTCACCTACAATTTAAAGGTAAAGTAAAATCTCCTTTACTCTTAAATGATATTAATATTAGGTAGTGCGAGTTGTTAATTATCCTCAGGTATAAATTTAGGCATTTAGGAGCTAGGATACATCTTCAAGTATCGCGATTGGAATCACAACAAAGTGGTACTTCTTAGGGATTAAACATACTCCAAATAGTCGTATGTTTCACCCATTTACTAGTTGAATCTATAGACGATAGGTAATTCATGAATATAATATTATTTTTTATGTAAAAAATTTTAGAAAAGGGATTGGCTTTACCTACCATCCAAAGATAGGGTAAAGTTTCCCTTCTTCCTAGTCAATACCAATTTGTATGATAGGGTGAATCGTCTATTACCCTCAGGCGTAAACCTAAGTAGCTAGGAGCTAGGATGTCTTCTAAGCGCTGTGATTAAAATCACAATAAAGTGATACTCTTTAGGAATTAAACATACTTTAAATAATAATATGTCTTTTCTATTTGCTAATTGAACCTATGATACAAATATAATATAATTGCAACATCACTTGACCACACGATTGACCTGGGATGAAAATGGAAGTGGGCCTACTCCATGAAATATGGCAAACACTATTGGGCTTGAATTATCCAGGAGATGTATCCCGTTCGAACACACCTGTGGTTCTTCTAAGGATTTGGTTACAGTGGATGAGCTATTCACAATTACGAAGTCTTAAGTTTAAATTCATTTGAATACAACCCAACCAAAATTTCAGGATTATATATACAACATCCTCTATGGGATTAACTCAAAGAAAGAACGTCAAATTAATGAAGCAAAATACAAGACATCTTATTGTTTATTATACGAGGGAAATATGTTGTCTCTTTCTCCACCCAATCAGCAACAACTGTAATTAACTAACTTCTTATCCTTTCATATATCTTCAGTGGACAAATACATTCCTGAAATCCTATTTCGTATTTAGATTTCAGCCATGCATTTTGTAGGAGAAGAAAATATATATTATTGATGGGTTATAAATTATAAGTCTCTGGATGAAGAGAAATGCTTCTTAATTAGCTCAATTGTCAGTTTAAAATTTTTCTTTTGATTAGTGTACTGTGAGAGTCTTCCTACCAACTCGTTAAGAGCAAAATGAGGGATAGATACTGATAATGTGTGTTCCTTTGTGTGTATATGAAGTCCCACGTTTGACAAACTAAGAAATAGACTAAAGGTATATAGGCTTGAGGTGAGCTTCGAAAGACAAACATGATATTTCTTCCAATTCTTAATATCAAATATATTTAACTAATTTAAGTAAATTTAAAAAATTAATTTAATTAGTTATTTATAATAATTGTATATTAATTTTTTTAAAATACTTTATACTATCATATGTATTGGAACTACCTCTCCGTAGAAACTCTTTAATTTATGTGCAATTATATAGGGATACTTTAGAAAGAAAATTATAAATATGAGATACAAAGTGAATTGGAATATTATATTTATGATTAAAATAAATTATTTATTTAACTCTTATAATTATAAATAGAAGTAATATATAGTGAATTCATTAAAATATAATAATAATGGGGAGGAACCACTTATTCATATACAGAGAGATTGCAAGATAATAAGAAGAGTCTGGTTAAATTAACTTGACCCCTATTGATTTGTTCTGATTGGCAGGAATGGCCTAAAGGAAATATGCAACATATATAATAATGCTGGCCTTGGACTCTAGTGTTTGGACTAATATATTGGTTGTTTATGGGAGAGATTCAATGGCCTGGAAAGTGAGATTCAGGATTGAAGCAAGACTGAGGACAAGTTAATCGTTTAATTGTTTTTTTTTTTGGGTGAACGTCTTAAGTTACATGTTTGTTTTGCCTTGATCAACCTCAAATATCAGTGATCACATACATATTGGAGACAGGGCAAGTCCTTCAAAAGTGAACCATCTTGATAAACCTGTACAGAAATCGGCATTTTTCTTTTGGAAGAAGTACCATACAAGTAACACTTTTACTGAGCTCTAATTTAATATATTTATAGAACTTCATATGCTGTGGAATTCCTCAATGTGCCCTTTATTTCTGCTTAGGAAGTTGCCATTCTTCTATTGTGACTGTTTGGAACTTCCAAGGTATCCTTGCTATCATCGTAAGATTAAAACACCATATGTACTCTGTATGTATGTATATAAGCGCGTGTGTATATATGCATTTGTGCTAAGTATAATTTACATAGTTGTAACATCCCAAAAAATTAGAAAAAAGATTTGCAAGGCATATTTGAGGCCTAGCGATGTTATTTAAAATCAAGGAAATTTCCAGGTAAGATTATTGGCCAAACAACCTCTTAGCTAAGATTTTCATGAAATCAAGGAAGAAATAATTATTTGCAAATGTGTAAAGGCCCGTAAAAATTGAATAAAAATCATGAAATGTGAATTTTAGGGTTTTAGAAAATTATGGGAAAATGTAATTACCAAAAGAGGTCTAAATATTTTTAAAGTTATTTTTTAAGAATTAAGGGCCTATTTTCGTGAAAATTTTAAGAAAAATAGTTAGAAGTTTTTCTTTGGCCTAAACATTTAGGAAAATCATTTTGTAAGGTAGAGAAACTACTTAAGGAAGAAAATTCTTATAAAGTGTTAAGGATTAATTTCAGGGATTTATTTGGTAATTAACTATAGCTAGAGGAGGGGTAAAATAGCACCACACCCCAGAAATGAAATTGGCCCAATGTTTATCCCAAATTTAGAAGCCTAGGACATGCCTCATGTAATTAAGAAGATTCTCCTAACAGAAATTTTTTATATATGTCAAGGCTTAAACTCGAGACCTCACTTAAGCGATACTGAGCCGCTTACTACTCAGACCAACTTCTGTTGATTGAAGCTCCAATAAATCGGGTGGGCAACAAAAAAATCAAGAAGATGAGCTTCAAATGTTTTTAAGAAATTGATAAGATGAAATGCTAAAGGCAAGGCTTCATTGATATGCTTCTATGAGGGACCCATAAGTAATAAAAAAATTGTTCTTTTCTATATCCTCATTAAACCATTTTAGCTGCTCTCTCATCCCTCATTTCGACCCAGAATCCGAAAAATAGAGAGATGAGATGATGAACCGTGAGAGAGCAATAGAGAACGGAGGATAAGAAGAGGAAAAAAGATAGCATCTCACCCACATGCAAAGTTGAATCTAGGCTAAGGTAAGGGTCCTAAACCTTATTCCATCACTCTTTTCTTTAGCTGGGGAGTGTTTTGCAAATGGCGATGCTTGGAAACCTGATTCTAGTGAGAGAAAATGAAGGAGAAAGTGAAATGAGCATAGCTAGACATGAATTAAAGCTTATATAGATGATAGGTAGTGGTATATCAATATATGATGATGCATGTGCCCTGTTTTAGCCAGCCACTATTTTAATATATAAGAGTCAAGTTCTGCTCCATTTGATGCTTCCCAAAGAGTTTAGAATGCAACATTGAATAGGGTTAGCATAATGAAAAGAAATTAAATATGTAAAGGATAAGCAAGTTAAATATTAAAGCAAAAGAGAGGAGAATGAGAGTTTGGGGATATAGGGAGAGATTAATTATGAAATGGAAATATACCAAAGTTTGAGTACTAATCTGTTCCTATAAATGTGTATAAATAATTGGTAGGATTTGACATTTGTTATCAAGACAAAAGAAGAAGTGCAAGCAAGAGGTGGTAATTTGGGAGTGTAAGCAAGAGATAGTTTAACCTTTTATTTCTCAATATTTATTTCCTTGTTGTTCTCCATGAGTATAATAAGTGAGTAACTTCTCAATGGGCAAATGAATTGGTACCTTGATAAAGATCTCAAGTAATGAATAATTCATTTTTTATACTCTTAGTTTCGTTATCGTCTTTCTACTTTATTATGATTTAAAAAGTGTAGTGTCCAAGAATTTACACACACGAACACACATTATGGACAATCATGCATTCAATTTTGTTATACTCTTCCAGTTGTTGATATATGAGCCACTTAATTTTTTTAATTAAATTAAAAAATTAAATAAATCAGTAGTATAAGAGTTACTTGACTTATTTAAATAGATTAAGAAATATATAATATAAATTTGTCTTAAGTGACTGTATTACTAATTATAATTAATTAATTTATTTAGTTTATTTAATCTATTAAAAAATTAACTAACTTTTATATTGAAGACTAGAGGAATTAATATTGTAATATAATAAGTGATTGCCAAGAGTCTTAAGTCACAATGTTATTACATATTCAAACATATCCTATAAACCAGACTCAAAAGTTCATATCATGGCAGACTATGTGAGTACTTGACTGAGTCTTAATAATATAAAATAATAAATCTCACATTGAATAAGATTGAATGTTTAATAGGATACATAAATGGGTTGGTTATCCCATTTTTTTTATTTAATAAAATTCAAGTGCGCGCCCACATATAAACATGTCAATATCGAGTTTGAACCTGAGACCTCATTCAAGCATGGTGGGTGTCATTGCTACTGGGGCAACTAGTCGTTGATAAATGAATAGGTGATATGATTCTTCCATTTCAATAACTAACTTTTAATATAAGGTTTTTTATCCCACTTAATTAAATACCCATATGTATTATATTCTTTCCATTCCTTTTTATGAGAGACAATTTATGGGTATGCCATGTTCCCTTTTATAAGATATACTTAGATGTTGTCTCAATTTTTTTGTTAATTTTATATTTTGTCTTCATTTAATTACTCATATTACCCATCTCATTGTATTTAATTTCCATGTATTCTCTCTCTTCCACATAAATGAGGATATTTTTAGAAAAAATAGTTACATTTTTTGTACTTTTTATTGTCTCTAACTAATTTTAACTAACTTTTTAAACTCAGCTAATTTTTTCTATAGAGAGGAATAAAGGGAGTACCAATTTTTATCAACCCTTTGTTAGCTTTTTCTACTTTCACTTGACCTCATTCATCTATTGTTGACCTTCAACTATTTATTGCACATAATCAGATTTTCTTGGGTTAGACGCATTGATACAACACTTAGCTATGCATGTGAAACAACTGGTAAATTGGAGAAGAGGCAAGCAACCTCTTCTTTTTTCCATTCAATATTTTAAAGATTATAATAGTAAAGATAGAATAACCATGCAACAAAACATGTATTATATTTGCTAGCTGCACACTTTTCCAACATTAGTATTATGAAGCTGTTTTTAAAATTTTATAAATATGTGAAATTGATTGGGTTTAATTTATTTTTTAGATAACAGATTGGGTTTATTTTCTAATGGGTGTAATAAAGGTGAAGTTGTCGTTGGTTGTCTATTCATTGGATTGAAATTACAAGTCTTCATTAGGATTTTTTTTTTCTTATATTCGTGTTTACTATCAAATAATATATGTTAGTAATAACAATATATCCTAAAAAAAAGCAATAATTATTTCAATTTTTATTTAATTTCTTGCATCTATAAAACAGTTTTCTATAAAAAGCAATAATTCCTGTTCCCACAACTACATGGAATGAGTCTCAGACTTGTGCTCCTCATTGACATTTGTGTGTGCTTAAAATGTTTGTAATAAAAAAATGTCTGACTTAATAAAATTCATCTTATTGAGATTATATTTTTACAATTTTAAAAATATGTGAAATTAAGGGGCTTTAATTTGTAATTATAAAGATCTATTCAATTTGATGGGTATGTATATTTGTTCATCTCTTGGATTATCATCTAATCATTGAATATATGGAGTTATATGATCTTCCAGCATTGGAATATATTTGGAAGACACAAATTGTAAGCCTTGGTAGACTTACTGATGTTAAATTAAGTAGATGCTCAAGATTGAAAAATATATTCACTCTTGCTACTGTTACAAGCTTTCCCTAGTTGAAGGTACTTCCAGTAGACCAACAATGCAAGGAATGGGAGGGAATACTTTGTGAAGAATCACTTAAAAACCTTTCTTCTTCTTCCATTGTTTGCCCCCCTAGACTTGTGTTCGTTCGTATATCTGAATGCCACAAAGTGAGAAAGTTGTTCTCATATTATCTAGCGTCTCATTGTCCTTCATTGAAGTGAATAACCATTCGTGATTGCTGTCAACTTCAGGGGTTGTTCAATGTGAAATTGTTGGTAATGATGAAAAAGCTATTTTCTAAACTGAATGATTTGGATCTCAAAGGGTTGCCAAAGCTTAGAGTGATTTACCCCTATTATAAATTCAACCTCTTATTTGGTACTATGGTTATAGAAGATTGTCCAAACATATGCAACATCTCGTTACAAACAAATCTCATCAGGTATGTAAATATACTCTTTCTGAATAAGAAACAAAATATTACTTGCATACTCTTCCTTTAAAACTATTACTCTTCCATATCTTAATATAAAATATATTTAATTAATTCAATTAAATTAAAAAATTTACTTAAAATATATCATATTTTATCTAAAATACACTAATTATCTTTTATCAACTTTCTCACTTCTTCTCTTACTTGATTATTGTTGAGAAAGTATCAATAAAGATAATTTAAAAAAATTGATAAATATAAAAAATATGTCTTATATTTAGACCAAGATCAACTCCTCAATTAAGTCATATATTAAGGACTAAAAAACTATTATTTTTAATTAATGAAATAGCACTTGGTTTTCAAGTTGTAGCTTTATCAAACACATAAATTGTATGTTTCTGTTTTTGTCACTGAAAAAAGTACCACTATTTTTATGAGAAACTTGAATAATCCCCAATTGTAAGTATATATAGAGCCTCCAGTTGTAAGTATTGTAAGTATATAGAGCCTCAAGTAGCAAGAGTAATTTGGACTGTAAGGTATTGTTAGTATATAGAGCCTGCAGTTATACAATTAGTGGATAGTAATTCTAACTTACAACCTTCTTATGCAATAATAATGATGTTCTGATGAACTTTTTCTCTTCCTGATATTAATTAATATTGTTAATTAAACAAATTAAACCACGTCCAAATACTAAACTTAGAATGGAATCTACAAATCATTGAGTGGTTCAATAAGCCCACAGCATATTACTATCTATATACAGCTGCAAACAAATGACACTTTGAAATGATGAACATAAGCTATAGATACACAATTAAACCTCCGACCTTACCAAAACATCAATTTGAGGAAAACAAAGCAATTTCAGCAAAATAATGCCTCTCCTCTTTTTTTATGCAAAGGCCTGAGCACATATAAGCTCTGAAGAACTTTGGAAAACTAGGAAGATTAAGAACCTCCTTGTCTCCTTTTGTTGCTGTGTCTTTTCTTTCCTTACCTTCCCCGCCAGGCATGGCCCGTTCTCAAAATGTGCTTACTTTTCCAACTTTAGAAGACTTGTTTTTGTAGAGACCACTATAACACAAATTCTCCATTTCCATGAAAAGGGTTGACAATAAATGCCATTTCTAGGAGTACACACAAAATATCAAATAAGGATGCCATATTATATAACACAGCTGGAAACATGTGTCTTGGTTGAGACAAATCACCCTTTGAAGTGATGAACTTACATATGGACCATCCTATACAACCAATGTACACTGATTAAACACAAGCTCATGAGCCATATGAAAAAGAAACTGGACTTATACCCTATACTTGGATGGCAAGAAAATTAGGGAGAAAAGAATACTAGAAAGGAGGAAGAAAAAACTTACCAAACCACTTGAAGAATCACTTTATTTGTACCTTCACAACAGAAATTTTTGCTTCATTGTTCAAAATCTGAAGCACTCTTTTCATGGAAGGTCTCTCTGCATTATCTGGATTTCCACAGGTCAACCCTAACAGTAACAACTTGCTCATTCCTTCTTTCTCAAATTCTCCATTCAGCCTTATATCTTCTGCTTATATTATCTTCCTTTATGAGTGAAGTGCCCAAACCCAATCAACCAAATTCGTCATCCTCTGACCTTCATTCTCACTTGGCCTCCTTCCACATGCCACTTCAAGCACTACAACTCCATAGCTAAATACATCTGTTTGCTCAGTTGCTTTCCCATGCTGAAGGTACTCTGGTGCAAGGTACCCCAGTCTAGGATTCAAATTTCCATCAGGCAGTATATTCGAAGTCTTGAAGTATATCACTCTCTGCTCACACTCTTGGTGAAGATAAGTGAGAACAGAAGCCACCCCAAGAATAATGTTGCGTCTATGAGACCAACTCAATACGTTACATTGTTCATATTCTTGGTATAGAGCATCCTATAAGCTCCCATGGGGCATGAAGTCATACACGAAGTAACTCACCTCTCTCAACACACCAACCTTGAAGTTGAAGCAAGTTCTTGTGCCTCAAACTAGCTATAATCGATAGTTTGGTTGGGAATTCTGTTTCAAGCTCATGGGTTTGTCTTGAACTTTTCATGACAGCAAAACTTCTAGAAGATATAAAGAAATCTTTATAAACCGTACCAAAAGATCCACGCCTAATGATTCTGCTAGAGTGAAACCCTCTTGTCACTCACTTCAACTCTCCATAACTAAAACCCTCTTATTTTTAAGGTCCCTCCATTTACTCACAGAAACATATCCTAAAACTGAAACTATTGTGCAGTCGCAGCACCAACTATAGCAACACCTAATTCAAGGTTCTTTTGATGTTTCTTTCCGATTTCTTTTGCAAGAATGCCGACTACAACAGTGGTCCCTGAGGTACCTAAAACATAAACATTAGGAGGAGGTGAGCAGGGTCTTACAGGATGAAACTCAAATGACTCAGCTCCAATTTTTAATCACATAAAGTTGGGTACTTCCCTCGGTAGAAGAAGAAAACCCCACATACAATTCCCCTTCAAATAATCATAAAGTTCAATATCATCAACACCCAGAATCGGTCGCTGAGGCTTGATGACAGAGTAACTCAGAAAAACTTGCAAATTCCTTGTATAACTCTTATAATCAATCCAAGTCGTAATCAGATTCCCACTCCTCAAGTCAATACCTTGCAAGATAGGATCCCCAGTCTTGAATGAGACCATAACACCAATGTCCAACCCAATATGATTCCCACTAGGATCATTCAAAATCAAATCCTGGTGGGTGTCAAACTCCACGGCCACAAACTTGTTTGGATTCAACTGAGACAGGTTAATAAGACCCAGAAAAGGACCAGGAGGCCAAGAGTGTAGTTAATTGGAGAAAGAAAGAAGGCTAATCCATTGCCCAACAAGTCGTTGATGTAGAAAGTGAATCATGTGGAGAAAGAATACGTGGTGTTTGAGATAGGGTCAAAGAGTGAGATAGGTTCATGATATAAAACAGCACCAATACCGGGAAAGTTGACAGTACTGGTGAAGCCGACGCCTCCTTCACTGATATATAAAGTGCCCATAAAAGAGAGGTTCCTAAGGTGCAAAGACTAGAAATCAAAGAAGTAGGTCCGGCAATAGCCGAGAGGTAAGAATCTAAGTAGCTGGCAAAGGCTACGACCAGAGAGAAGAATAGAGTACTCATTCTTGAAACCATATTGGGCCTATGTGAAAACTTTAAAACCAAACTAAACTTTAAAAACTTCTGAAGCAAATATTAGTTGGAAGAAATTTTAAAATAATTAGGAGGGTTAATTTGAGTGTTAAATGATTCAGTATCGTTTAAATGAGGTCTCGAATTTGAGTTTGAGTTTAGATATATGTAGAAAATCCCCATTAGGAGACTCACCTACTATAGCCAAGTGCGCGATGCAGGTCAGATCCAGATGTAGTCAAGCAAAGCTCCAATGAACCGGGTGGACAATTAAAATAAATTTAAAATAAATAATTATATTTATCCATAAATATTTTTAGGTTAAACTATAGTTTAAAATTAAAGTTTTAGATAAACTAGCTTCTTTAACAGTAAAAGTTTATAAATTATCTAATTATTATTTTACTCTTACTTTTTCTTATATTATATGTCCTCTCTTTTTTCTATCATTTCTCCTCTCTCTTCTCTTTTCTCTCCAATATCCTCTATACTCTCTCTTATTTTTAATAAAATTATACATATTTTAATAATTTTTTTATTATAAAAGTCTTCTGATAATAATTATCTAGATAGTCATTTATCTAAAACTATTTTTTATAAACTTTTCTTTAAAAATCTCTTTTTAAAAACTATTTTAATTTTTCTTTGTCATAAATATTTTTCTAAAATTTATCTAAACATAAGGAGAAAAGAGAATTATAGGGGTTTTAAACCCTTGGAATAAGCCACATCATGTTTTTTAAATTTAAAATTTAAATTAATAAAAGCGTATTTATTCAGCAAGCTAGAGTTGTGAATAAACTGTATATTTTTCAATTTTATTTATTGAAACTATATTTTATATGAATATCTGTGTTATTTATTGAAATTATATAGGGATTTATTATAACTTTTAATATATACAAATATCTTTTTAATTGAATTTAGAAAGAAGAGAAAGAAGTAGGGTTATAAAAATTTAAAAAGGGGCAATATGTAAGGTAAAATAGTAAGAAATATCAATTAAAATTTTTAAACTCTATTTTTTTATTTTTTTTTCAAATCCAACTCAAAAAAAATTTCAATCTATATACCAATCAGCCCCTGTAAAAGTCAAATAAAAAAATTATTCTATATTTTTGTTTAGATTAAAATTTAAAATCATCAATAGTCAATAAAATCTTATAATAATCAGTTTAATCAAAAATAAATTTAAATCAATCTAATTTAATATTTTTAATTTTTTGCCTATGAGCCCCATTAATAATATCAATAAGTAATCTATATTTAATTTTTAAAAGATTTTGTATTTTATTATAATAATTAATTAATAATCTCATTAATTGATTATATAATATATTAAATTTCTTCAATTAAAAATGAGTCTAAACCGATTCATCTTAATATCTTTAATTTTTTTTCTATAAACTGTAATTATTAATATCAATATAATCTTAAATTATTAATTTTTCATTTATCCCCATTTAATTTATATTATTATATTTATTATTAAGGTCAATTATATTCTGTCTTATGCTCTCTTCTTATGAGAGTATTTTTAAAAAAAAATTGTATTTTTACGTATTTATTACCTAACTGATATTAACATAGGTGGTTAAAAATATTTTATATAAAGTATGCGCACTGCTTGACATTATTTAAATATTTTTAACTAATATTTTATTATTAATACTAACATCATTCCATGAAATAAGACTAAATTAGTTAATTTAAGGAGGTTAAGGAATAATTAAATAAATTATTTTAATGTATATATATTTATTATTTTTTTAAATTAATTTATCTAATATATAAATTAATATATAATCTAATAATATTATATATATATATACTATAATTAAATTATTTATTAGTTTTTTTAATTTTTTAAAACTTAATTAATTAAATTTTATATTAAAGACATGAACGACATCTATATGTCATGAAAACGTATTCCAAATTTCCAATCAAAACAGCTTCCACTTTGCTTCTGACTAATGCGTATTGTCTTGCCAACATTTATTTATTGCATCTTTAGTTACTAATTACTATTATATCACGTAACGAAGTGTTATGGTTGCAGAGGAAGGGTGTCAGAGTTTTACATTCATGGGACAATTTTTCGGCTTTTTTACCATAAAAATATTTAACCAAATACTACACCGTATATATACTCAATGTTATTCTTTAGATAAATTTTAAATTTATGAAAAAGTTGTTCACTACTAATACAATTTTAAGTATGTGACAATTTTTTAAATTGTAAAAATTAAAAGTTATTCTCTAACAAAAATGACTTTGATGGTATGATTATGAAAATTAAAAGTTATTCTATAATAGAATGATTTTTAAAATTCATTTGGCCTTTTCTAATATTTGGATTCACTATGCTCCTAGTAATAAAGTTGATTATGGAGAGTTACACTTTAAAAATTTATCACCTAAACATTGACTTCTTTAATATTCTGTTTCTTAATTACAATACAATAAAATTTCACTTTGGTAGTAAACAACTTTAAAAGTTTAGCACTACAAAAATAACTTAATTACCTTAATATCTTCAGCCTCTTCCGTCTCCTCTTAAAATGAAAATAAAATGATTTATATAATAATTTTATTGAAAATTTATGGAAAAATAAACAATTGAAAGAAAGTATTAATAATAAATACATAATAACACTGATAATTATTATGAAAATAATATGGGTGTATTAAATAAAAAATAATTAATTAAAAATTGGTAATGGAATTTTGAGAATTAATTTACCTGAAAAATATTGACTTCTGGTGCCACATCTTGTTCTTCTTCTCATACATTGAAGTCATTGTTGTATGTTCATTTTTTCTTGAGATTCAAGTGTCTCATTTATTTATATATTTGGTGTATCTAAATCAAACTAAGCTAATTCAACTAAAGAAATTGATTGTATATGGGTGATAAATGCTTCGTTTGATAGACCACCTTGCTCAAAAGTAGAAGAAGAGTTGTATTTGGTTGAAAATAGTACTAGGTCATCAAATAATAGCATGAATGATTGAAATTGAGCATGATTTGGTGAGTCAAAATGTAATGATGTCAATGGAGGTGACATGTAAGGAGGGTCAAATTGAGTAAGATTATGAGATGTGATAGGTAGGGGTGTGCACGGGACGGGACAGGACTGGGACAACCCCGTCCTGGTCTCGTCCCGTCCCGTGGGTGTCCCGATCCCTTTCGGGACGGGTTCGGGAATTCCCGAACCCTTTTTTTAAAATAATAAAAAATATTCCATAATTCATTCCATAGAAAATGATGCAACAATTTCCTCTTAATACTACTATTACTCTCTAATATAAAATTAAAATGATAAACATTCAAAGAAACAGCTTAATGAAGATACAACAATATCATATAAAATTAAAATATTCCAAGGAATTAAACAAAGAAAGAAACAAACACTGAAAAACCAAAGACGTGCTACTTCTTCAATTCTTCCACTTCACTTAATAGAGTTATTGCTTCGTCTGCAAAGAAACAAAAAGACATAGAGGATAATTAAGAAATAAAACAAGGGTAAACAAATAAAATTATCTATGAAATTAAAAAAATAATATGATATAACTAATACCATTTTCTACTGCTAAAATTTCATTGAAGTTGTCGATATCATAGTATTTTAATTTGAATGTAGATGGAGATAACCAATTTTGGGCATAGATTAACGCTTCAACCATCTTAGGGGATAATGAACTTCTGAAGTCATCAATAACACATCCCCTTGTACTGAATGATGATTCTGAGGACACGGTAGAGACAGGTATGGCTAACACATCACGTGCAATCAATGAAATGACTTTGTATTTACTAGCATTCAGTCTCTACCAATCCAAAAGATCAAATGTAGGATTATGATAGTAAGCTAACTCAGCCTGCAGATACCTCTCTAACTCTGCATACTTATATGTTTGACTCTCAAAGTCAGTATGGGCAAGGAACCTTTGAATTGCACAAGAACCCTCCCCATCATCAATGTCAAAAGACTCTAGGTCCAAGACATCCGTGTCACAAGAAGCTTGAGTTGGTAGTTGACTCTGACTTTGACTTCCACTTTGAGTTTGAAGCTAAGATGCATCATATGCATCTGAATAATGATCATACAAGCGATACAAGACTGCGGAGACCTTTTTAGACATGGTGTCACGATGTGTAGGATCAGAAAATATATCCTCACAAGCAAACTTCAAAAACTTCATTCTATACCTGGGGTGAAGCACTACTGCAATCACCAATAAAGGATTTAAGTTTTCAAACTTACCCCAATACTTGTCGTATTTGCCCTGCATACTCTTAGCCATGTGACACAACAAAGAATTTGGATTGTTTGCCCTTTTCTTCAAAAGAACAGCCACATTAATGATTTGTTGGAAGGCCAAACTTGAGGTCACGTGAAGTGATCCTGAAAACTTCAAAGTGACATTGTAGAACACCTTTAAGAATATAACAAATTCCTGAGCTTCCTTGAATGACTTTGTAGTAGGGGCCAATTAATTTTTTATCCTTAAAGCTTTTTTGATACTCTGTATCCAATTCTTCCATCCTTGCAAACACGCTACTGAATTTAATAGCATTCTCCAACATTATGTAAGTTGAATTCCACCTAGTTGGACAATCCATTCTCAATAGACTTTTTGAATTAATCTTCATTTTCTCCACAAGCTCTTTGAATTTTTGGAATCTTGCAGGAGAAGATCTTACATATTTAACTACATTCCGAATGGATTCAATGGAGTCATCCATTTCTTTCACACCATCTGACACAATCAGATTCATGATATGAGCACAACACCTCGAGTGCAAGAAGTCCCCATCACAGACAAGACTATTCCAATGTCTGAAAACTGACTTTAAAGTTGATAATGCATTGTCATTTGAAGAAGCATTATCAACTGTGATGGTAAAAACTTTATCAATGCCCCATGACAATAAACATTTCTCAATTTCTTCTACAATTGTATCACCTTTATGGTCTTCAACTACGCAGAAATTCAAGATTCATTTTTGCAAATGCCAATCTTCATCGATCCAATGAGCAGTGAGACACATATAGTTGGCATTCTAGTTAGAAGTCCATGTATCAGTAGTAAGGGAAACTCGAACTTTTGTTCTTCTGAAATAACTTTTCAAGTTACTTGCTTCTTCAAGATACACCTTTAAGTAGCTCCTAGTAACCGTTGACCTTGATGATATTTGAAAGTAAGGCTCTACCTCACTCATCATCTGTCTAAAACCTTCACCTTCAACAGTTTGAAAGGGCATTTAATCCAAAATGATATACTTTGCAACGGCTCATCTACATCGCTCTTGATTAAATAAATGATGACCAACAGTTTTAAAAGAGCCTACTGGAGAGAACATAGCTTGCCTCATCTTATTTATTCTGTTCGGATTTAGAGGGCACCTATCCAAATGTTTTCGTAATCCACTTGTCCCGTGGGTGACAGGATTGCAAGCAATCTTTGCTGGACAGTACTTGCACTTGGCTTTGTGATCTCTATTGTTTTCATCCAAAGGAATCTTATCAAAATGCTCCCAAACAATTGATTTGAGTCTTTTTGTTGGTTTCTCATCTTCATCAACATCTTCTGCTTCTCCCTCTGTCTCTTGTACTTCAACTACAGCTTCATGTTTAGCATCTTCAATCTGTTCTAAGTTCTCTTCAGTTGTAGGTGTAGTTGCCATCCTCCTATAAAATAGAAAAAAAATTGTAGTAGTTAACTAGTTATTGATAAAAGTAAACCAAACTTAAGCCAAACTTATGCCATGAGGAAAATCAAAATCAAGCGCACTTCCTTTGAAAATTGATTTCAGATCAAAGATAAGCAAGTATTTAGTGTCCCGTGGGATTTCATTTTGCACTTATTTTATTATTAACTGTATCTTTGCTACATGTCACTCCAGATCAGAGACAAATGATATTTTCTTCAATCTGTCCTACGAACTTTAATGTGGTTAATGATTCTTTGTTTAGATTTGGCACAAGAAGAAACATGGGTTGACTTCATATACCTCTTCATTTGCCAATGTATAAAGTAGTTTGCATAGAAAGATTGAATCACTGATATTCTGATAAGATGATTTCATGAGATGTGAAGAATGAAAATGCTAAGATAGGTTACAGATGCAAACTGCAGAGCATGAATTGGACATCACTTTATAGTAAAGCAGATTTCATGAGACATATCGATATGCATACTCAAAGTTGTGTTATATAGAAAAACAAACCAACCACACGCATGTATCCATAATCGCACCAAAAAATCAGGTAAATACTCACAAATGTTTAACTCAAATCAGATAAATAATCATCAAAATAGCTACAGAAATTGAAGCCTAAAGGCGATTTGAAAGTGATTAACCTACCTCAAGCTTGGAATTTTGCGGAGTACAAGAGACCTAAACAGAATTTGGAAATTGTAAGTTAATCGACGACGGTGGACGAGTGGAGTCCTGGGCTACTAGAGACAGCAAGGATTGACTCGGAGAAGTGACCAAAGCCGTGAGGAGAAGGTGAATAGCAGCAATGACTGGTAAACCCTAAAGGGATTTTCAATTTACAAGCACGGTAGACCTAAGTTGGACAGGGACTTGCGCGTGCCTAGTGAAACTGTCGAGCCTGACAAGTAGTGAAGTGAGTTGAGATCGTCACCGACTCAGCAGCTGAGATTGAGTGCAAGAGGTGAGACTCGAGACAAGAGGCTGAGAGCGACAAGCAGAGCAGAACAATGAAGGAAGGGAAAGTTGAGCTGACCGAACAATTTTTTTTTTAAATATGCATAATGTTGGGACGGGACGGGATGTCCCGATGGCCTGATCGAGACCCGTCCCGTCCTGAACATGCTCCTGTACCAACTCAAATAATTCCCTTCCTGATCATACACGGGACAGGACAAACCCATCCCATAGCCCTCGGTCCCGGGTCGGGACATTTTGCCCACCCCTAGTGATAGGGGTGATGATGAGATTAGCCTATGATGTGACTAGCTAAAAATTGGAGGCTCTTGTCCTTCAATATTTTGATTTTAAATTTGTGGTTGGGTAGACAAGTAGTTGCCATGCATGTCGCTTGCTCGGTCTATCTCAAGGAATTTATGGCCGTGGCAAATCAACTGTTGGTGGAGCAGGCTGAGGGTTCATGTTCAGTCGTTGTTCTCTCATTACAAGTAAGATGTTCTATTAGTCTCGAGCAACTCTTTGTCAAAAATCAATGCAATTAGAGCATGTTGAATGAGAACCAATTGCCAACATGATAACTCTTCTTCTATGTCAGTCTGAAAATATGATATTTTGGTGTAACATTTGTTGTCAGTTGAAAATAAAAAAGATGGTATTAGTAAAAATAGGTGAAAAACTTACCACTAGCCAGTATCACCACTAATACATTGGATCCATTGTCTCATATATCTCCAATACCATTGCATATATTCATATGTTCGTTCAAATTCATCAAGCATAATAGAAGTGTGAACAATAGCATGTGGCCATCTATCCCATGCTTGAATGAAGTTTGAATATTGTTGGGTCCAATTTGTAGTTGTCCTGCATGGTATTATATGGTAATTTCCCAAATGAACAGGTAAGGTAAGAATTGGTTGTTGATGATCGAATTGCCACAAGACACGATCAGGGTGATGCCATTCAATAATATGAAAGCATATGAGAGGAATAGAAGCTAGCCAAAGTTTAGGTGTTGCCAAACAGTACTCTAAAATCAATTGACTGACTTGGGGGATTCATATGGCCGCTAAACTATCTCATCATCTATCATTCTATCAAGCAAACTCCTATAATGGTATAAAGGCATTGCTGTTGAACGAGGGTATTGCCCAATATTTTTCCACCTATTATGATCACAAAACATAATGTTAAAATTTATATAATTTTAATAATAAGTGAATATCAAATATCTGTTGGGTCAATTTATCATACCTAAAACCCAATGGAAATAAGATAGGGTACATATTAGCATGTAGATATGGAGATATAGGCCGTTAATTGTTTTGCATTCCATGCTTTCTTATATGATACAGTATAACATGGATTGCATTCTCTCAATAATTTGAGACACTTTCATATTTGGTTTGTCAATTACCATTGGCACCATACACGATAATATAACATCAATATCGAACTTTAGATGATCTTGAGTTAACGATGTATTTAAGCATGTATGGGTCCCCCTATATTTTGTAATTTGCCAATAGTTTCTATTTTCCCTCTTGCAAGCCCTTACTCACGTCGATATTCTTCATATTTGTGACATGCATAATAGACCTTAAATGTATGATGAACACGATAAAGTATGGCTTGATTGCACATCTTAGAACGCAAACATTACTAAACATTTTTCCAATACATAACTCTTCATTATCACTAAAAGGTAGAATTTCTTCTATTTCACTAAGCTCAGGAGCCATAGTAGATTCAACATTAACATGTGGGAAAAAAAAACCAACTGCATGAGCATTTTCATCCTCATCCATCCATGATGTCTTCCATTGGAAAAAGAGAACGCGATGCTCCACTGTTGCAACCATCTTGGGTTGGTTCTAATGGATGGAAATTTCCCATGGATCCTTGAGCGACAATGTTCATCTCATTGTAACTTGATGGTAGAGTATTTTCAACATAATTATCCATTGACTCTGATTCAACATGACAAAAACTTTCTACATCACATATGTTGGCATGCAACTCTGCACCTGTTAATTCAGTTGAAAATCTTTCTGTCACTTGACACATTTGTTTTATATCTAAGTCATCTTCTAAATTGTAAGCTTGATATCGTGGTGGATTTATGCATGTAGGGTACGGTATACTAGATTTGTCACCATTTGATTGGAAAGAAGTCATAGCTTTCATCCAATAACTTCCTTCAATATTTGGGTCGACTTTTATTATTTTTACTCTATTAGATTCAAATATAATTCCATTTGAGCCATTTAAAATTCGTCCATTTGCAAATACACACACGAACTCCTTTCTGTGATCCATTCTTCTCCCTAAATATTATATTATAATTATTAATCAATCAAAATTAAATGGTAAAAAAATGATTCAAAAAATTATTCATAATTAATTAAGTAATTTTAGATAAATATTTTTATTTGTTTTATTATACTATCAAATTGACTAATTTCCATCATACTATAACGTACATTAAATTTATAATTCAGTTTTTTATTTCTTCAATAACTCAAATATTTAATATTATTTATTTATGTAAACGTATTTACGATGTATTTCTGTAATACATATATGGGTCCAAATGTCCCATAATCATATAAATCTTCAATCAAATCATTATTTAATAAGTCGTTCGTATGTTTTATATTAAAATTATTTAATTTTTTTCTAAGTCTAGTGAAACATTTAAAAAAAAAAAAAAAACTAGCAACTATTAGAATGTTTGGCGCCTAACACTTGCGGCACGACCCCAGGAACGACAGAACGACTTGGCATAGAAGGAAGGAATTTTTCCTTAGTGAACCGTAATTATTTTGCAATTGTATCTATATCTATATTTTATTTATAAATTTATAAATACATGATTTTTTTTTTACAGTTCTTATATTAGGGGTAATTTAATATTTATATTTTAATTTTTAGCCCTTCTAAATAATTAGAATTTTAAAGATCCTTTAGAATAAATATTATTTTTCTTACGTCTTTCTTTCTAATTCTCCCATAAATTCTTAGTTAGCATAATTTTTTTAAAATACAACAAGTTATAGCCAATATTTATGGGGGAAACTTAGGCCAAGTTCCCTACCTTAATTATATTCTATAAGAAAATAAACTGTATTATATTCTATAAAAAAAATTAGCAATATGTCTACATCTTTAATACTAAATTCAACCTCTCAAAAAATTTATTACTAAATATAATAACTTTATTACAAGAAATTAAAAAAGAAATTAAGTAAGAAAATACATTTTAATTAGATCAATAATCAAATTTTAAGTAAAATAAAATGTAGTAAACCACAATATGTATACATCACTAATATCTCACTAAAAAATGAAGGAAGCAATTGACAATAAAGAGCAAATGGCTAATATGAAAGTGAGAGGAATGGACTGAGAAAGAATAAGAAAAATAGATGGTGAAAGGGAAAAAATGAGTGTGCAACGTTTATATAGAGTCATCTTACACTAAGCTTTTTCACAAGCTCTCACATGGGTTTTCCTACTGCTGCTATCCCACTCAATGGAAAGAAGATTCAGCAAAAGCTTTAAGCAGTTGTCTTCACTATTGCTTCCCGAGTTCACAGGAAGCCTTGGCATATATGAAGACAGAATTTAAACGATTAATAGATGATGCTCAATGATAGAAATTTCAAGAATAATTTTTAAAATCGTTTTATCAGAGAAAAATTTTCAATTTTTGTAATTTTAAAAATTATCATATCCTCAAAATCGTATTGACAATAAATAATTTTTTTATAAATATAAAATTTATCTATTAGAAAACAACTTTAAGTGTAGAATTTTGGTAAATAGTATCTACAATGTAGTATTTTGAGCAAATATTTTTACTGTTTATAGCATTACTATAAAAAGTCTAATTTTTCATATGTGCTTAGACCTAGAAATGCGGGCCAATCTGTCAGACACGGGTTAGCCTGCCGCGGGTTGGCCTGAAAATGGACCAGATTTAACCGGCCCGCTTTCAAGCGGGTTGGTAAACTATCAACCCGCCCTTGCCAACCTGCCATTTTTTTTTTAAATTATTTATTTTTTTAAAAAAATTCTTTTCATATATATATTTTTTTTAAAAAAATCTTTTCATATATATATATTTTTTAAAAAATAATTTATGTATATCAATATTAATTGGATTCAAAGTATGATATAAAATTATTAAAATATTTATTTTTTTAACTTTATCACTATCCGTATATAAATTTATCACAAGTAAAATAATAAAAAAAATAAAATATATATTTAAAGAAATGACTCAATAAGATAAAGTTAGTATAAATTAAATATAATATAAACTTTAATTTTGTTAAAACTATAAAATTAATAAAATATAATAAAAATAATAAAAATTTAAAAAAAAAAAGCGGGCTAAACGGGTTAACCCGTCAACTCGACAGGTTAGCCCGCTGCGGGTACGGGTTTGGTTGACCCGCACTAAAATGGGTTGCCAAACCCACCATAAAATGGTGAGTTAGGCCCGCGGGCCCAATTCAAATTACCAGCTCTACATGTGCTAGAGACTGCCTTCAATCCCTATCAGACTTTTTTTTTATCCCATACCATAAAATATTTCGCTAGGTTTAAAATGATGTTTAACATGATTTTGAGGGCAAATGATTTTATGTTTTGCCCAAAAGCCACTAATTTATAGTTAAAATAACTTTTTCCTATATCAAGTTTTTCTTTAGATTGTTTTTTTGGCCAAAGGCTTTTCTTTCAATTTGAACGTTCTTAATATGATTTTTTAATATTTACTGTAAATAAATTTATGCCAAATTAATTTTCTATAAAAGCATATTGAGATATAAATTGTATTATACTAATTGATTTCTGTGTCAACTATATTTTATAAAATATAGTTAGAATAAAAGTTACTTTTGTAAACATTAATCCAAATAATTCTAATATAGATAAAATAAAAGTCACACTTATAAAGGTTACAATGTGATAACTCTCCAATTTTACATATTTCCATTAGAGAGATTTGTTTTTGTTATTAAATGTGATAACTCTCCAATTTTTATACATTTAAATTATATTTTAATCAAATTTTGAGAGCTATCTAGACATTTTGGGTGATTTTTATAAATTAATAAGAGCACATAAATTTTAGTGCATTATTTGAGGGATTTTTCACGTACATATTATAGTTTTTAAAATTAAATAAAGATAGTTAAGATTAGAAAAAAATTTCAAAAAGACTCTAAAATTTACAATATCTTAAATCGATCCTCAAACGTTTGCAAATGCTATAAAGGTGTGAGGACTCAATTTAACGTTTTGCATTTCAAAATCAAATGACCAAATATCCTTATTTATTTAAACAAAAAATTTCATCCTCCGACCATCTTAATCTTCTTTATCGACAAACCACCTAGCTACAAAGCTCAAGCACTAGTTTTATTTTCTTTCTATTTATCTAAGTGATAAATATTTCAGTATTATTTAAGTGAGATTTTGAATTCGAATCTTAATATATATAAAAAAAATTTATTAAAAGACTTACTTATTATAGTTAAATGTACGACACGTATTAAATCTAAATATAATTAAAATAAAATTTTAGTAAATTGACTAAGGAAAAAAAAGTTTTACTTTCCTTCTCTTCTCGCGTGGGTCATATCTTCTTTTCTGAATTCGTATGTTTCTAGAGAAGCGAGTATGACTAATCCTTGGTGGAACGTTCAAGTGGGGTTGCCGGGAGTAGAGCCGCCAACCAACTCCCCCACCATCAACAAGCGTCACTCCTCTTTCCATTAACGATAGCAGTGGCAATAGCAGCAATCGAGGAGATGACGAAGAAAGAGAAAACGGAGATGTGCCCAATAAGGGGGCAATCAATGTCAGAACCCACGGGCTAAGGAGCCGACCTCCCAACTTCAAAAACAAACTCAAGTCGCCCATCTTTGTCACGAGATAGTCCCAACGCCCTAAGAAGCCACGTGATGGAAGTTGCCGGTGGAGCTGACGTTGCGGAGAGTGTGGCCCAATTCGCTAGGAGGTGTCAGCGTGGCATTTGTGTTCTCAATGGGAGCGGCTTCATCGCCAACATCACTCTTCGTCGCTGCCCCTAGAGCTGTTGTGGCCATCCTGGTAGATGTGAATATGGTGGAAGTAGGAGATGAAGGTGGCTGGCGTTGATGTCGATGAAGACCGTTTTCTAGTTGGATGACTTCTTTAATAAACAAAGATATTTTAATCATTTGGCTCCAATCTTTAAAATAAGGCCTCCGACTATTCTAATATTTATAAATATTAGTCTATATAGTAATTTTCTGATAGTTTTTAGATTTTCCCTTAAGATTAGAATGGAGAAAAAGATAATAAAAAAACTTTTAAAATATAAAAAGATAAAAAAGGTTTTTAAATTTTAAAAAGAAAATATTATACCTCCTATCCAACCTGTCATATGTAAATTTAAAATAAAAATAAAATTGTCATTTGGTCATTTACTCCTCCAGTATTAGGTTTATAACTTGAGTAATAATTTTGATAATTTCCCCTAAGATATTTATAATTCTGTATAATGTACTTACAAGTAATTATTTTTAGGTTTGCAACTCCTATAATAAAATTTATCACTTAAGCAGTGGTTTTGAATCCTCTACAGTTTACGTAAGCCTCAACCTTCTTACTTGCTCAATAAGAAGTTGTCAAAATCATTGCTCATATTGTAAATCTCATTGCAGGAGTTATAAACTCAAAAACAATTACTTACAAGTATATTGTTATACAGAGTTGTAAAGAAGTTGTCAAAATTATTGCTCATATTATAAATCTCATTGCATGAGTTGTAAACTCAAAAACTATTACTTGCAAGTACATTGTTAAATAGAGTTGTTAATATTTCAGGGAAAGTGGTCAAAACCATTGCTTATATTGTAAACATTATTGTAGAAGTTGCAAACCCAAAAGTTATTACATGTAACTACTCTTACAATGATATTTACGACTTGAGCAATGAGATTTATTATTCTCAAGTAATTGTTTTGGTTGTTTATAACTCTTATAATGTGATTTATGACTTGAACAATATGATTTATCACTCATCGTCAGCTCAAACCACTATCAGTCATTTCCTGTTCACTCGTCCTCCACCTCTCTCTTCTGTCGATGGTGAGCACAAAAGTAGCATGAAGAAGCACTGAAAGACTAGGACGACGATAGTGGCAAGGCTACAAGGCATAGAGGAAGATAGAGATAATAACGATGCAAACAGGGGGCCTCGAGTGCAACTCGACTGGAAACCTTGAGACAAATTGATGATGATGACATTGTGACAATAGTACATTATTATAGAATTGTAAATATTTTAGGAAAATTTATTAAAAATATTATTCAAATTATAAACCTATTGTAAGAGTAATAAATGATTAAAAAGTAATTCTATCTTTTGTTTTAAATTTGACATATTGAGTAGGATGTTTAATATGTTATTTTTAAAATTTAGAGATCATTTTTATCTTTTTTAAATTTTAAAATATATTTTATTGTCTTTTTTCTATTAGAATAAGAGAATAAAGTAGATTTTAATTTTATTATTTCCTTTCTATTCATTTTCCTTTATTTTGTTAATTGTGTTTCTTCCTCTTGGAACGCCGTTTTGCGGAATAGGGGCGTTTATGGGCCTGTCTGAAACCATGAGAGTGTGGTTTTAAAAGTTTTTTTAGATTAAAATTTTAATTTAATTTTTTTTAAAATAAATAATTATATTTATTTAAACGAATTTTTAAATTAAATTATAATTTAAAATTAAGATTTTAGATAAGTTGATCAGAGTAAATTATATAACAGTAAAAGAGTTTATGGACTAACCAATTACTATATTACTTATATTTTTTCTTATATCCCTCTCCTATTTTTTCTTACACCCTCTCTCTTCTCTCATACTTTTTCTTATAATCTCTCTCATTTATTTCTTACACCATCTCTCATATCTCCTCTTATATTTTATCTCTTCTCATTTATACTTATACCCTTTTTTATAATTTATCAATAATAAAAGTATTTCTGAAAATGACTATCCAAACACTTATTTATTTAAAGCTATTTTTTTTCATAAACTATTCTTCAAAAATCCTTTTCTATAAGTTGTTCAAAAATTTTTTTTTTTATAAATTTATTTCTAAAATTTTATCCAAATGAGCATATGTCTATTTATTTAATTTTTGTCTTTTTCTTTAGTTTCTAAAATTCCATCTTGAGATCTGGGTTATTGGAATTCAGGTCCTTTTTTGTGATTTTACAATTTCCTCCTTTTCCATTAAATTCAGCTTCTTCTATATTTTAGTCCTTTTGAGAGTATACTTTGAAAACCTAATTGAGTTCTCCCCTGCCGCTACGAGCCTTCCTCCAGCTCCAACGTCATTCATCGTCTCACTTCTCAGCTTTCCACTCGTCTCTCGCCCTGGCCACAGAGCTCACACTCTTACACTCTTGTGCATCCAGGTTTTTCCCAGCTTTTTCTTTTCTTTGTTTTTTTACTGTGTTCTCTTTTATCCTCGTCACCTTTGTTTCTTCATCTCTTGTAACGGTTATCTAGTGTCCTTTTATTCTGTGATTTATTAAGTTAGAGAAGTAAGTGTTCTTTCCAGAAGGAAATGACTATGAATTGAAACTAAACCTATCTCCCTCATTGCTCTTGTGTCGATTTTGCTGGTTTGATGATATATTTGCGCCGCTCTGCTTGATTTTACATGTGACTAGATAACAACGTTGCGCTTAATTATTCCTCACACTGATTTTTCCCTACTCGCTCATTCTTACACTCCGTCTTTTCTTAAGCTGGCAGACTTTGTGGTTCAAACCATTTAGTTTGGGGTTTCTACTACTCTAATCGGAAAACTCGGCACACTGGGCAATTAACTGCTATTTGGGGCGAATATGGATTTCAATGCCATTGGAGATTCTACAGACAAGCTGAAGGGTGTCCGAATCACATCCCTTGATGATAATGATGACGACGAGGTCCTTATTAACAATGAGTATGAAGACTATGACTCTGACGATGAGGAGGAAGAAGACCCTATTACTTTAGGTTTCGTTGAGAAACCTAAAAATAAATGGTCTCTTCAACGGCAATATTTTCCTAGCAAAGCTGGAGGTGCCCCGGTAGTTATATAATTTGATTAAATTCTTTTGTGGTTCTTGCAACAGAGAAAGAGGGTGAGGGGTGGAAGGGGAATTTAATTTATATTTGTATATATTATGGGAATAAGGATAAATAAGAAGCTATTCAAGTCTTGCATATATTGAAAACAAGTAAATATTTTTGCTGGTCAAACTAATTTACGGCTTTATCTGTTATAAATAGGCCTGGCTTGACCCAGTAAGTATACCGGTCGGAAAGTCGTGTATGTGTGACATATGTGGAGAGCCTTTGCAATTTCTTCTTCAGGTAGTATTCCTTATTTCTTGGGCAACCTTCCTCAGTATCGTTTATTTGGAGGCCAATATTTATTACCATGTGTTATGAAATATATCCTTACTCTTGGAATTATCTGTAAATTGTTCTAACATCTTCCTTAGTATATGTCTATTTGTCTGAGTTTTGCTATTGAATGATAGTTTTCTTTAATCTTTGAACTACAAGGTTTATGCGCCAACTGAAAAGGAAAGTACATTTCACCGGATGTTATTTGTTTTCATGTGCCCTTCAATGAAATGCCTTCTTAGGGATCAGCATGAGCAATGGAAATGCCATCCAGAGAAGCCATCTAGAAGGTATTGTTAACTGTTCTTGATCCCTTTGCTTTTTCAGTTTGATCTATTTTCATTAGCTATGGGACGAATTTTCCTTTTCACTTCCTTTTTCCTGTTGATTAGTTCTAATTATGCTATTCGCTCTGAAGTGTGAAGGTTTTCCGTTGCCAATTACCACGCGATAATCCGTTTTTCTCTAGTGAATGTCCGAAATACAATGGGACTGACAAACCTGTTGGCAGTGGAGGTCAGTTTTACTCAGCTTCCTTTTTTTCTCTTAAGGAGAAAAATCTATTTCATTTTGCTAGAGCCAAGTATCCTAAAATCAATCTTATGAAAGTTTTATTGTGAGACTTCATGGAAGTTTTAACTTTGTTTTCCTACGCAACTGGAAGCAAAATTGGCTACCTTTTAAAACAGAAGAAAGTGCCTTTTTGCATTTATGAATGTTGGGATAAAGAGTAAATTCATAACTATGAAGATGTACCATGTTACATGTGGAATTGATAATTTGTTATGCATACCGATTGAATGTTGCTTTGGGTCTTTACTTGTTGGGTTTCTTAGTTTATGTTGATTTGTGAACGTTATTATCTCTGATTGCATATGCTGGTGGGGTGATTCATTGAAAGAATCCGGTATTATTTGGAAAGACCTCGTGGTTTACATGCTGACTTCCATCTGTCTTTCTTCTTAATGTTACATTTCAACCACAATGAAGTCAAAATTATTAGCCTGAATGAGTTGCTCATTAGTTTGCTGTAACACGTTTTACCTGCATTTTTTAAAACTAAATTTATAATGGCAATCTGTATTAGCTACATTCATCTATATATTTATAATTGGATTAACTCCTACTAATGGCTCATTGGCTCTAGAAGTAATTGGAATAAATGAACGTACAATATGTTGAGCTACTTCCTTTTCGCTTCAAGACAATGTTTTGATAGAATTTCATACTTTGAACTTTTAGCTGCTCTATGTGATTGGTGTGGTACATGGAAAGGTGATAAACTCTGTAGTAGTTGTAGACAAGTGCGGTATTGCTCTGAGAAGCACCAGGTATCTATGCTTCTTAAATTTCTTTTAGTTCTCTATTTATAAATTTGATTTCTAAAAGACTCCTTTTCTCATTAAACTTTCAGGTGAGGCATTGGCGCTCTGGTCATAAAATTGCTTGCCCGCGGATGAAAATTTCTTCTTCTGGATCCAACGACTGCAGAACCATTTCAGTGGAGTCTCAGAAAGGTTGGTGGTTTAAAGTTATGTAGACTAGTACTTGGGCATAAATGGTGGTTGGGAATGAAAATTTTGGTCACGTTTTTGAAAACCCATGGTATTGGTATGATGAAACTAATTATAATTATGATTGTATGGCATAAAATGGTTATAAATTATTAAAAGAAAAACCATGTACCAGCTTTCATTATAGAGAGCTAATGTCTAAAGGAATTTTGTGATATTTAAATTTTTGCAAGTTCAACGCAGAATCATTCTTTACAATACAGATTCTAGCAATACCCTGTGGCCCGAATTTGAGATCATTATTGAAGACGAAAGTGATAACAATAACAGAGACATTTCTGAGAGCAATGCTTTAACTAGTTCATTGATCTCAAAGAATAGAATTGACGACAAAATGAATTCCATAATGGAGAATTTTCAGGTATTGCCTCAAATTCACCAGTAAGTGCCAGTATAGTTTATATGCAACTTCGTTCTTTGCTAATTTCTTTCTTCTTTTTTTTGCCTGTGAACAGGGTGATGATGACAAAAAGAGTTGGATCTACTTCCAGGAGCGTATTGCTTCAGCCCCTGAACAGATATTGAGGTGATTATTGCTTAACTGATTTAAATTCTGTCCGAGAATTGCTTCAAGCACGCCAGAAATGTTTGGCAAACAGATTATATTGTGCCTTGGTGTGACAAATGAGCTTGAAAGTGATCTGTTTTTTTCCCTGACTGGTCTATCCAAGCATATATGATACTTATGAACA
The DNA here is from genome assembly GCA_037074615.1 of Leucaena leucocephala. Classification (NCBI taxonomy): domain Eukaryota; kingdom Viridiplantae; phylum Streptophyta; class Magnoliopsida; order Fabales; family Fabaceae; genus Leucaena; species Leucaena leucocephala. The sequence goes on along the minus strand of CM073515.1, from coordinate 14,766,845 downwards.
GAGTGATGGTTGTGACTTTGCTGCATTACATGTTCTGACAATTACTGACGTGAATGTTACCATCTTAAATTACCCAATTTAAAATGTCTCTCAGAAAAATTTGGCTAGTCTTGCCCCTTTTCACTATACGCTACCCTTTTTTATTGCAATTTTAATAGCTTACTTTTTTTGTCAACAAAACAGGTATTATAGAAATACTAATGCAAGACCCATATGGCCAGTTTCAAGCGGCCGACCATCTAAAGCTGATATCCCTAAATGCAGTTACTGTGGTGGTTCTATGTGTTGTGAGTTTCAGGTAAGTTTTCAAGGATTCATTGATGGAATTTCAATGTATATACAATTTGTTATCATTGTTCCTGTAGTTACCGATTTATGAATGTTTTCGGTGCCAGATTTTGCCACAACTACTCTATTACTTAGGCGTGGACAATGAAGTGGACTCTATGGATTGGGCTTCAATTGTGGTGTATACATGTGAAGCTTCTTGTGACTCCGGTGCGGCTTACAAAGAAGAATATGCTTGGGTTCAGGTTTACCTACCTTCCACCACCTGACCAGTTTTGAAATATCTATTTTTCGATTTTTTTTAGTAGAGGAAGTATGAGATAGAAATATAGAGATGCAGTGTGAAAATTTAATTGTGTATGATATTGTCATAGGATATTGATTTTTGTAATTGAGAATATTCAGTTTTGGTTCATATTTATTCTGATTATCACTGCTCATGATAAACGTTGGTTTGAAGTTCTCTACAGCTTATGTCTATTTTGAGCCCCATTTGGATTACCGTAAAGATAGGGGTAGTAGTAATGTGATGATGATTATGCTTGAGATAGAAGCTTTTGATTAGTTGGAGTTAAAGTCTTCATCTAGAAAGGACATGAATAGTAGAGAGGGAAGTTCTTAAATATCTACAATAATAGGGATAGTTTAACAAGAAAATTATAAATTTAAAATATAGTAGATCAAGGTTTTATATTTATGATTAAAAATAATTTTTTAACTAACTCTTATATTTATAATTAGAAGGAGAAATAATTTTTGTGAATCTGAATAGCTTCTAAACCCATAATTGATGAATCCATCTTAGCTTTTCAAATGCTTAAACCATGAACATATAGTCAAAGATCAAAAGTGTTGAGTTCATGTTAATAACCTCGTAAGTTAGTGATATAAAAGTCATCTTGTAATTGAGAAACTGGAAATTCAATCTTAATTATTGTAAACTTAGATTATTAGTACATACCCTTTTAATTGAAAAATTATTTTTTAAAACAATATAGTCAAAAAATTACTTTTATTTTAGATTTTATCCTCATTAAAATAATTTGTTGAGAATAAAGATAAGAAAAAAAATTAAAATCTGATGAGCTTAGGGTGATAATCATTAAAATGATCGGCACATTGCTTCCTAATGATTACACGTTAGATTTGCAGTTCTACGATCTTGGGAACGTCCACCGGCTTTTTTATCAAGATGTTATAAACGGTAAAGTACTAAAACCTTATAAAGTATTTATAAAAAATATACACTCAGAGTCATTATTTACTAAATAAACTGTTAATTTTTTTATTCACTACTAATACAACTTTAAGGATATAATAATTTTTTAAATTATAAAAATTGAAAGTTGTTCTATAATAAAACAATTTTAAAAGTTATTCTTTGACATAACAATTTTAGTTTTATCTCATTTAAATAGTGCTCCGCGTGCCCTCTTTTCCCTATAAGATTTTTGAGCTTAATCTATCAATCCATTATATTTTTTATCTTTATAAAGTATAAAGCTTCTCATATGAGCTTGTGAAGATATAGTATAAAGGTGAAGATTTAAAAGTGATAGAAAAGAGAATGGTACGTGAGAATAATAAATATTAGTGCTACATAAACATTGCATGTTCTCTTTCTTTCACATTCTATTTCTCTTCTTCTTTCTTTCTTAGTTTCTTCCTTTCTCTTTCATATTAGACATTTGTTCTTCTTTGTCAATTACTTCCTTCCTCTTCTAGCTAGATATTAGTAGTATATACGTATTGTAGTCTACTGCATTTTATTTTAACTTGAACTTTAATTATTGATCAAATTAAGGTGCATTTTCTTAATTTATTTTTTATTTTTAAAGTTATTATATTTAGTTATGAATTTTTTGACTGTGTGAATTTGGTATTAAATATGTACACATATTGCTAATTTTCTTATAAAATATAGCGCACTTTAATTTTTTTACAAAAAAAATAAATATATATATTCATTAACATTATGGATGAAATTATAAAAACTCAAATGTTGTAGATATATTTTTTTTTTATTTTTTTGACTATTGACATAGTTAGTATTGGGTTTTCCCAATAAATAGTTGTGTGATTGAAAGAAAAAAATAAGTAAAATGTAATTTTTTTAAGGCTCTACTAACTTGCGTCCTCTCACCCTCGTTTCTTCCCTCTCTTTCTTCACTCCAACATCATACACTCACTCAGTGTACACGCTCCTCATCCTCTTCCCTCCTCCTCTCTCTAGAATTTCCCTCTTTTGCTCATCATCCCAGTGATTTTGTCATCTACCAGTACACAAATAATGAGATACTTGAATTTCAAAAAAAAGTTAACATACAACAACAATCTTAACATGTAAGAAGAACAAGATATGACACTAGAAGTCACCATTTATCATATAAATCAATTCTCACAATTTCATTACCAATTTTTAATTAATTATCTTTTATTTAATACTCCCATATTAATTTCATAATAATTATTAGTGTTATTATGTATTTATTATTAACACTTTCATTTAATTATTTATTTTCTCATAAATTTTCAATAAAATAATTATAAAATTATTATATAAATTATTTTATTTTTATGGTAGGAGGAGATGGAAGAAATTGAAGATATTAAGGTGATAAAATTATTCTTGTAAAGGTGAACTTTTAAAGTTGTTTACTCTCAAAATAAATTTTTATTGTATTGAAAAAATCAATCTTTGATTGATGTGCTTTTAAAGTATAATTAATTCTTAAGTCAACTATCATTATCTTGTAATAATTTTAAGAAAACTAAATATTAAATAAGTCAGGTGTAACAAAAAAAATTCAAAAATCATTCCATCATATAACAACTTTTAAATTTTATAATTTAAAAATATCACATCATTAAAATCGTTCTGAAACAACTTTTAAAATTATTTTGTCATAAAATATTATTTAATTTTTTTCAATTTAAAAAATTTTACATCTTTAAAATTGTATTAATAATGAATAATTTCTTTTAAAATAAAAAATTTGTCTAATAGAAAACGGAATGTGAACTTTTGGTATGTTGGAGAAATTTTTTTACTGTTTATATAGGGTAATGGGAAAAAAGCCGACAAAAACCGGTAAACCGTACAAAGTTAAGTACTACTAAGATCTTTTGATGAGTTTCGACAAACAATGTGTTATATTTATTTTTGTGAGGGGGTGTGGCAAAAAAACAAGTCTCGTCGCTAAATTGTTGTATTTAGCTTGCGGGTGATTGTTAAAAGGAAATTTCACGTTACTCTTGCTCAATAAAATTAAAATTTTAAATAAATTAATTAAAATAGCTTATAAAATAATAAAAAAATTTATAAATTAATTAATTATTATATTATTCTTATTTTTTTTTACACCCTCTCTCTTCTCTTCTATTTTTTCTCTATTTTATTTCTTATACTCTCTCTTCTTTTATCTCTTATCTCTCCTCATTTAATATTCATATCCTTTTTTATAATTTATCAATCATAAATTCTTTGTATAAATAACTATCTAAATATTTATTTATTTAAAATTATTTTTTTTATATAATATCTTTTAAAAAAAAATTTATAAGCTGTCCCATTTCTTTTATAAGCTCGTTTGGAAAAATATTTCCAAACACACACTTAAACCCAGACTGGACGGGTGGACCGTAAGCCGGAGTTCCCGGCGGCTCTTTTTCTGCATAAGAATCGCTTTAAAGAGGTTGGGCCGGATTGAGCCGGCAAGAACCGGCTTTTGAGCCGCAAATTGCTATCAAGCCGGGAACCGGAGCGATATTTGAAAAAACGGACTGTCCACGAGATAATGTTGCAAAGAAGGGAGAGAGGAAGAACTATAAAAAAAACCCAGTACCTACCTGCATCATTTTTCCTTTAATAACAGCAGAAATAATCAAAAATATTGGCAATAAAATCAGAAGAAAACTGAACCATTTTCTACACATAAACTTAATGTCGAAGTTCTTTGGCAAAAGGATAAAATATGTTGGGGTTCACAGGTTAGGAAGAAGAAGAAAGATGAAGAAGGATGGAAAAGACTCGACGGAAAGAGAGAAGAGATCCGCAGAGTATTAGACCAGTTTTACACTCTTTTACTGTCACTTTCTTCTGCCCTTGGTACTATCAGTCTTATCACTCTCTTTTTTCAATGTACACAAATTAAATTTATGATCACATAGTTACGTCAATATACCAGTGACAAAATCTAGATATTTTTTCACACAATGTTTAACAAAATTAGTTTTAATTATAATTAATTTAAAAAAATTAATTTAAATTATGATTTAAAAAAATTAAAATAAATAATTATAAATTTTTATAACTACTTCTGAACTAAATAACAGTTTTAGATAATATCATAAAAATAATTTTTAGATAAATAAAATGTTTATAAATATTAAAAAATTATTTTATTTTTATTTTTTTATATCCCCTCTCCTCATTCCTTTATTTCGTCGCTTTAGCTATTCTTCTTTATTGTTTTTCTCTCCTTTCTACCGCTATACTCTCATCATCCACTCTATCATTACTTTTGTCTGTTGATGTTAGGGAGGAGGAAGTCAACGTGAGTCATAGAGAGAAACAATGAGTGGAGATGAAGACAATGGTCATTAGAAGAGAGAAGGAAGCTAGTAGTCACTGGCCATTAGTAGTTGGTCATTTAGAATTTCATATAAGGAAAAAGAGAAAGAAAATAAGCAATGAAAAAAAAAAAGTGGAGATAAAACATTACAGTCTAATGAGTGAATAATAATATTATTTTTTTATTTTATATTATTTTTAATAATTTATTAATTATAAAAATTATTTTAATAATAATTATTTAAATACTAATTTATTTATAATTATTTTTTATATACTATTTTGTCAAAATTAATATAAATGAGCCCTTGATATCAATAAGACCTTTTGTAATAGTGCAGCACATTCTTATGGAACATCTGTGTAGCCTGGCAAAAATGTGAAAAAATGATGAAACCTTTTATAATTTGATTGAATGACAAAGAAATAGAGTTTTATTATAATTGCTTAGTTCCGCCTTCCTTTTGAAAACTACCAAAACATTAAAACATAAATAACTTATAATGAAAATTTATTAATTCTAATTATATTTGAGAAAGCTTATATTAAGCAGTGGGAGGTGAAATATTATGAAAAAAGATAAAAATATATTAAAAATAAAAAAATACTACTTAAAATTTTAAATTTTAAATCAGTTTATTTCATACACTTTATAAACTATTAATTACACTTGTAAAATAAATAATAACATATTTTTATATAATTTTTAATTTGAGATTTTAAAATTTAAGTGATATTTTTTTAGAATTTATCTATAAGCCAATAAATAAATATATGCTTTCTTATTAAGCAAATTAGGTATATACACTTTTACATAAGTCCTAACCAATTTGACTTATATCAAATTCTATACAAAATATGTACTTATAATTTAATTTAAAAATTTTTAGCCAAAAATTTTAGTTTAAAAATGGATAAAACTAAAGGTGAAAATAGGGTAAACCTTTATTAGCGGCCTATGGGCTAGCCTAACTTAAATCTAGTCTGACATATTTATTAAATAGGTTAGGCTTAGATTTAGGCCTATTGCCAAGCATATTTAAATAAACAAGTCAAATATATTTTTATGAGGCATAGCATACAAGCTTATATGCCTCGCCTATTTAGCTTTTTTTTATTGTACTATTTATATGTTATAATTTAAATAAATTTTATAAAATTATTAACTTAACTTTAACTCTAAATTTCACGTTCCATCATTAAAACTTTAACTCTAAATTTCACATTTTAATGTTGACACATAATCTTAACCTTTTTAGTGTGTGTTTAAAAACGGCCATAACTTAAAGTTTTAAAATAGTTCTTTATCTTAACCTTGATTTTAAATTTTTTAAAAATAAATAATTATATTTATCTAAAAATACTTTTAAACTAAATCATAATTTAAAACTAAAATTTGAGATAAATTATTGAGACTAGCTTTTAGAATATTAAAAGAACTTATCAACTAGCTAATTATTATTTTATTTTTATTTTTTTTACACTCTCTCATCTCTCATCTATCTTTTTCACTGTATTTTCGCTCTCTTCTCCACCTTCTCTCCTATCTCCTATCTCTTCTCTATCTTCTTTTTTCCACCTTCTCTTATCTCTCATCTCTCTTTTCTATTATTTATCTCCTCTCTTCTCTCATCTTTTATAATTTTAATAATATCATAACCTTTCTGATAATTTTTTAATTACAAAAATATTTCTAGTAATTACTATTCAAACACTCATTTATTTAAAACTATTTTTTTCTATAAACTCTTTTCTAAAAATCCTTTTTTAAAAGTTATCTAAAAACTCCTTTTTTTTATAAACCGTCTCTTGTCTCTTTAATCCTTTTTTTTTAAAAGCACTCTCTCCCCCCTAATTTATATTATTGGATGAATTATAATAATTACTATAAATTTAGTTTAGTGATACCCAAAAGAAATATAATAACCTAAACATAGGAGTTTGTCCCAACTTATGTGAAAAAAAAAATCCAGTCAAAAGATGATTGTTCTTCTTATTCCTACTAGCTTAAACAATTATTGTGATTAGGCATTCTTTTCATTTCCATGCTCTTTAATGTTAATGACTTGATATATTTTGTAAGAGTCATCTAAAAGAAGAAATCATATTGAAGTCTTAGATTATTTGATGTGACCATGATAATTTTTTAAGATTATATTTGTTATTATTATAAACAAATTGTTATATCTGTATTATTTTAAACTAATAATAAATTGAATTTTGTTATTTTACTATAAATTTAAATTAATTTTTGGATAATTAAATTAAATGTAATATTTTTAGCATTAAAACTTATTTAAAATATAACATAGATTTTAAATAGATTTAAAATGTTATATATAAAAATTGAAAGCATAGGCTTTTAAGTCTATTTAAATGTCTACATTTTAAGTAGGTATTGTTAAGCCTTTTGAAGGCTATGAGTCTAAAAAAATCTACATGCTACCTCAAGTTTTAAATCTCTGATGTATGCCTAGACATATTTGACTAACACATAATTTAGTCTATTTTCACCTCTAGATAAAAACAATACTATTATATGTAAAATTACATTTATTTTGTATTAAAAAAACTAAATTCAGTGAAATTTAGGAAAGAAGCCAGAAGAACATGTATGGCTTGGCTTCCCATAAATTTTACAATTTATATCAATATTTAACTTTAAAATTAATATTAACTATTGCGAGTTCCACACTTCACAAAAAGTAAGTTATATTATTGTTGACCAGAAAAAGTTATATTATTTATAATTTATAAATAATATCACTTAATTTTTTATAATATTATTATATTATTAAATATTTTAATTTTAGAATTTATGATTATTTTTTTAGTATATATATCTTTTTTTAATAATCAAATTTGAAATTATATATGAATAATATCACTTGTTAATTTTTTAAATTATATATATAAAGATAATTCATTAATATTATAGAACATACTTTAAAATTTATATGTATCATTATAATGCAGTATGGAATTATGGCATTGGAAAAATTTGGAATTACGGATTTGCCACCATAATAAGGTTTCGCACAGTGAGATTAATATTGAGGGCTTGATATTCCTACTTATTTACAATATTGCCATCGTCCCCACAGAGCTCTTAAAAGCTGCCAACCGACGCTCTGCGCTTTCCACTTGGTCCAGCACATATTCCTCCTGGTTTCTTCACCTCATAAAGTTAAAATTACAGTTAAAGTCCTAAAATTTATTATTTTTTAAATAAATATAAGATGTTCATATAATTTGTAACAATTATCTAGTATAATGAATTTATAGTTCAGACTCAAATGAACAAAAATTATTTATATTAATTAAAAAATATAAATATTGATGTAGGAGGTGAATAACTAATTTTATAGAAATTAAAAAAAATAATTAAAATATTTATTTATAAAAGTATATGTTGATTTCTTAAAGTATATTCCTATTATACTTAATATATGATATATATTAAATTAATTAATTAGATTAAAAAAAATTAAATATTTTTAAGAATATGCTAATCATCTTCTTTAATTATCTCCCTTATTATGTTATTTAATTATTATTGAGGGATAATTTAGAAAAAATAAATAAATAATATATTTTATATTTAAGACTAATATTAATTTTTTAATTAGGTTATATATTAAAAACTAGATAGGTATCTTTTAATCTTAAGCAAACACATCAACTCTTATATCTAAAATAGGATGTAGTGTTAAATTAAAATAAAATTATTATTATTAAACTTAAGAATTTATTAGTTAAATTATTCTTATAATATGATAAAACCTTTCTTATAATCAAATATAAATTTTTTAAAACTTTTTTTAAGTTATATAAAAGTATTTTGAATTTTGATCACTTCCTACACCAATTATAGCCTTATTAAGAGAAATACTTATATACTCAAGTAATATCACATCATATAAATTATATTTAATCAAAATATAGCAATTAGCACATTTTTATTTTAGGGCCTGTTTGAAAAACCCCTAAACTATAGTTTTAAAAGGGCTTCTGACCTAAACTTAATTTGAAATTTTTTAAAAATAAATAGTCATATTTATCCATAAATACTTCTAGGCTAAACATGATTTCAGACAAGCTGGTAAAAGTAGATTTTAGAATAGTAAAAAAGCTTGTAAATTATCTAATTATTATTTTACCATAATTTTCTCACTCTCTCTCCTCTTCTCTAGAATTTATGTCGCCGTCTTCCTTCCAGATGGCAGTGGGTCTCGTGCTCCGTCATTGAGGGTCGCGTGGAGCTTGTCATCGCTAAGGGTCGCCTAAAGCTTGCGGTCACCGAGGGTCACATGGGTATACTCTCTTTTGTTGCCGTCACCATCATTGTTTATCGCTAGTCTCGCTCTGCCGCTGAAGTAGCTCGCGGTCGCTAGAGTCACCTTCACTATGTCGTGCCGTCATGGTCGAGTGCTCTATCGAAGATGACACTGACGAAAAAGGGAAGAGATGAACAGTGACCTAAGAGGAGAAAACAGTGAATAATTATTTTTCTCTAATAATATACCCTTTCAAGTAATTTATTAATTACAAAAATATTTCTGATAATAACTTTTTAAACACTAATTTATTTAAAATTATTTTTTTTCTATAAACTCTTATCCAGAAGCATTTTTCTAAAAGTTGTTTAAAAGCCATTTATTTCTATAAACCCTTTTTCAAAAATCTATCAAAACACACTTAATTGACTGATATTTCACTTGAAAAAAATCATATTTTATTTTGTTTTAAAGACAAATAAACCTCATAATTTAAAAAATAAAAAATTCATCAGAATTAAATTAAAAACTTTATTTTTTTGAAAATAAAAAGAAATAGGAATTATTAGCTAATTATAATCAAAATGTGTTGATTCATATTTCTATTAGATAGAGTTTATATAATGTGATAGTTTTAAAATATGTAAATATTTTTCCCAGTTGAACTCCCAAATGTTCCTTTTTTATTTTAAATTTAAATTATGGAAAATAGTTATACATTTCATAATTATGAATCTAAAGTTTAGCATAAAGTATGGGCACTTAAATGGCATTGCCTCCACAAATAGATATCCAAGGAACCATCTCATAAAGCAACTAGAAACAAAAAGGACTTCCGACTTAGTGTCCCAGGCAGCTCACAACCCTGACAATCTATTTAATGCAAATTGACTCCCTTTTCAAATTCTCTCTCTCTCAACTTTCTCATTGATCATCGGTTTGTCAGTTTTGAACCTGTGTACTTTCAAAATATAAGGTAAAAATAACTAAATTATATATTTTAAAAATTTAGTTAAAATTAATTAAATATAATAAATATATAAAAAATATAAATTATTTTTTAAAATATGTTTATTTATGGAGATGGTAAACAAAAGAGAGGGCATGTTGAAAAAGATATATAAAAGAATAAAAAAAATATAAGAAACATATTATTAATTATGAATAAAATTAAAAAAAATATTTAATTATGAGATAAACTCAATTTTACCTTATAAAAAAACTAAACCCTTTATTAATATTTCCACTTCATAGTTTGAATAGGAAATCCAATTAAGATTGTGAAACTCACAAATTTAAATAAATCTATAATAGGAAAGAGTAAATTTAGATCCTAAATTCATATTATAAACTTATTAGAGTTTAATTTTATCAGTAAATAATTATTAAAATATATGATTAAATAATAAAAATAAAAAGACTAACAATCTTAATTTAAATATATTTTAAATTTAAATAATTGAAATTAAATTTATGAATATTTATAATTTATCATACTTAATTAAGAGTTTTCTTTCAATTTTATATATAAAGTAACTAAATGTAAGTTAACATAATTTTATAAATAAAAATATAAAAATGATAAAATTGACGAGTAAACTTACAAATTTAATCGGGTTTACTATTAGTATGAATTTACATGTGAATTGACACAATTTTATGACATAAAATTATAAAAAAAATTGGAGAGTCAACTGGCAACTTTGTAACAACAATACTTCTAGCTATCTTGTTAAAATCAAGTAAATATAATTAAATTATTAATTTTGTCTAAAAAATAAAAAGAGTTTTTATATTTATCTATATTTAATGTATAAATTATATCTAATAAGTTATACAAGACTACAGCTTACAATTAAGGAGATTTTAAATAAGGGAAATTCTTAAAAAAATATAATTAAAATAGGGGAACAATCATTTAATATTTAACCACATTAACTAAGAAATGTGTTATATGACTAGCGAGCAATGAGCATAATGGCTGAGTTTATAACTACATTATGAATTCCAAAGTATTAATGAATTAAATGTCAACGACTTCATTAATTTATATTTATGAAATATTAGACCTGAATATTTTGTTTTATTTTTTTTGTCACAATTAATTGAATTTGGGAGATTCACACACTGTTTAACTTGGTAGTTGGTATTAAACTTAAAACACTAACGAAAAAGAAAAATAAAAAAAGAAAACTAATTAGTTTCAAACAATTTGAATTTCAAATGACTGAATTAGCTGGATTTGATTTGTTTATAACGGTCAAGGAAAAATCACGAAAATTTCTTGAATAAACATAACATTAGTCAAATTTAAAATTACTGTAGCTTCGTAATTCATAAAAAAATATAATTAATAATTTAAAATTAAAATTAGTCTAATTAATTACCCTTATATTTTTTAAATTATTATAAAACATTGAAAATATTTAAAAAAATAAAAATTGAGTCCCAATTTTTTTTTTAATTTTAAAATGTTATATTATTAAATATAAATATTTCTAAATTAGATAGTCTCTCCCCTATCTCCTAGGGTACCCTGTGCCTGCATAATTCCTCTCAAGGGTAAGATAGTCATTCCATTTCATCAGACAAAAGTGAATTAAAAGAGAATTTTTTCCCTCCTTTCCTAGGTTCCCTCATAAAGCCTTGAAACTTCCCCGCTCCCTTCCAATGACACCCCTTTATGAACCTTGTAAAAAACACATCAAACCTTATCCCCCTCACACAGAAGAGGGCGTTACGCAGAAGCTCTGACTTATATATATATATATATATATATATATATATATAAAATATATATGCATTTCTTTATTTATTCATTTTCAAGCTTTTGTTTGCTCATTCACTTTATATCTGCACTTTGTTCTGAATTCCTTTACTTCCACCTTTTTTCCTACTTCCTTCTCTGTTGTTATTATTTTTTTTGCCTCCCCGTTTTCTTTCTTCTTGTGTGTGAGCTTTGTCAGAAGCTTCAACAATGGCGGACAATATCCATACACCTATGGATCAGCTTCAGGACCTTGAGTATTGCATAGACTCAAATCCTCCGTGGGGTACGCCTCGCTCTTTCTCTTTCTATAATCTGTTTTGGGTTTTGTCTGTTTCTGGTTTTCCACGCTTAAAGAAATGCGCTTTGTGGGTCTCTCTCTGTTGTTTTGGCGTCTCTTGGCTTAACTCGTTATTATTTCCACTTTGTATTGCTCCTTTGTCTTCCTTCATAAAAAAAAACAAGAGCTTTTTAAATATTGATTTGACTGTAAGCTTGCAGTCAATTTTTTCTCCTCCACAAAACAGAGGATGGAAAGCTTGTCATTTTCTACAGTATCATCGGTAAACTTTTTCTTATCATTACAGACATTTCTTAATTGAAGGGAAAATGCCGCTATTTATTTTGAGTTTTCTGAGTAATAACGAAAGAAGTGTGGAAATATGCTATCACTGTCTTTCTGGGTTTGTCGATTAAAAAGTTCAAATTTTTATGTTTCTCTTTGAGGGTAATTTTCTTTATAATCTGCATTCTGGCTTTAAAATTAGTATATCGAGCTTCCCAGTACTTCATTATAATGTTTACTTGTCCTTCGCTATGGAAGAGTAATTACCAATAATGGCATCATGTCAAGGCTAAGCAACTTTCTCCTTCAAGCTAGTTCTGGTGAATGAGTAATTAATTACTGAAGAGATTAAAGTGGCTCCACATATTTAAGACTAACCCTTTAATTACGTTAGTAACCCCTGCATTGATGTTCTATCAGCAATAGAAGAGTTATATATATATATATATATATTATTTATTTCTTTATTTTTGCTGTAGCTTACTCCTACATTGAAACTATTGGGAATTCAAAATCAGCTTGTATAGTTAAAAGGTTTGAGCTACTGGACCATTTGGAATTTAGAGATGTAGTCATAGCAGTAAAAATGAGACAAAAAATTTCTGACTTTGTTTTCCAGAATTTGGACTAACTACTCAGAACTTTGCTGAATTTACTTGGATGTTTGTTACAAGGTTCTCCAATAAAAGCATGAGATGTGGAGAAATTTTCGGAAGACTCAACCATGTGCTTGAGTTGTGAAAATTATCCACTTGTTATGTTTTTAGTGGAGAGCTTGAGAGCGAATGCCTCAAACTTCTACCACCAACGTTTTGTTGTGTTCCTTATTTTTTATTTTAGTAGGGAGTATTCAGTTTTCTCTAGATGCCTAGCTGCAAGTAATACAGATAGGAACTTAAAGAAGGTTCGTCATAATATTAATCTGCATCATACAAAATTCAGTGTCACTCGAAGGTTGTAAAGTGTTAACTATGAGAAAATTGCCATTAAGATTTTGAAAAATTATGCTTATATCTTATAACCGATCGGCGGGTAAAGATTCACTTGAATACTTGTGTTAGTTACTGAGTTCTAGCTGAATTGCATCAAAAAACAATAGTCCATATCTAGTCTTCTGATGTAATTTAAGCATATGAGTGTAAGTTGTGTGATATATTGCTTGTGCAAATCAAATGATGAGAGAAAGCTATTCTCATATTCTGCTGCTGATTTTCTTCAAGCTTTGGGGATATATCTTGATATCTGAAAAGTTCCAGCTTTCTCAACTTTTAAGGTCATGTTTGGATGGAGAGAAAAGTGAGGGAAAAATAAGGGGAGGGAATATTGGGAAAGAAAATTTCCAAAAATGGTAAAAAGTTTACTTTTTTTTGGGAGTTTTCTCCCCTGGTATTCTTTCCTCCCTAATTTTCTTCCCATCCAAACATAGGGTAAATTGACAAATGATCTTAGTTACAGTATATAACGTCCAATATTTAGAGAGTGAAGACGTACATGTTTAAGTATAGTTAGATGTTTCTTTACATTCTGTCCTGTTTTTCATTCAATTTTTGTCCTTTTTTTCTGCTCATAGTGAACGCCTTATGTTGCAGTGGAAACTATCGTATTAGGATTTCAAAATTACATATTGGTGCTGGGGACAAGTGTGATGATACCTTCACTGCTTGTTCCGGCAATGGGAGGAAGCGATGTAAGATGAATTTCTGATGCCTGCCTTGTCTTCTTTCATCTTTTCAACTTCCTTCACTTTTTGCTTACATCCATGTTCTTGCATGGTTTAAAACTTAAGAGCCTTCTATTCATGATTCTCTAAAGAGCATGTAGGAATGTTATATCATTTAGTTATATCATATATGTTTGCTGCTGATCTCATGTGCCAATTCCCATCCTAACCTGTAACTTAAACAAAATATCACAGAATTCTTTTTAACTATATGGGGTTAAATTTTGGCCAAGATGATCTTTTCAGGTTCTGTTAATATGGTGCACAAAAGCGTTTACTGATTTGCTTGCTTATACAACCAGGGTGACAAAGCGAGAGTAATACAGACTTTACTCTTTGTAGCTGGCATTAACACGCTTCTCCAATCACTTTTCGGAACCAGATTGCCTGCAGTTGTTGGAGGATCTTATGCCTATTTAATTCCAATTGCTTATATTATCAGTGACTCGTCGTTGCATCGAATTAGTGATCATCATGAAGTAATTTTCCTTCATCCATCTCTATTGATTCAGTAATGCTTCGGCTTTAACATTGATTTTCTTTTCCTTTCTTGCCATCTAATAATTGATTGAGGCTCTTTGCTTGTCATTGTCAGAGATTTATACAGTCAATGCGAGCTATACAAGGAGCTCTAATTGTAGCCTCGAGTATTCAGATAATCCTCGGATACAGCCAAGTGTGGGGACTACTTTCAAGGTACACAAGTTGCATTTGAAAATGTTGATGAAATTAAAATTACAAAAAACAATATATATATATATATATATCCAATCATTTACTGAGATATGGTTTATGGATCTTCTCTGCAGATTTTTCAGTCCTCTTAACATGGCACCTGTAGTTGGATTGCTTGGATTAGGATTATTTCAACGAGGATTTCCTGCAGTATGTGTTGCCATGAGAAGCTTTATATGTTATACATTTGGAAAACCTTAGCCTTTTTGAGGGGAAAAAATAAAATGACAAGGAAAATTACGGGACCATACCATTTCGATTATAAAAGGATTTCTGCTCTGAATGAAGCTTAACAATAGCATCTAAAAACCATTCCTTGAATAGTTGAATGCAACAAGATTAGAGTTAGGCCTCTGCTTCTGTTTTACTTATAGGAATGCTTATTCTAGTTTCCATCATTTTGGATTTCTGAATGGTGATTGATTTGACCTCTAAATAAGTGTATTAATGAAGTTTCTTTCAAAAGGATATTTTTAACTCACAGAGCTATCTAATCCAAGATCAGACCCTTATTTGCATACTATCTTAGGTTAATTAATGGCTCATTTGGTGTGCAGAATATTAGGGATGGAAGGTAAAATAGAATAAAAATGGATAAAAGATTCACACTCATATCCCTGGATAACAAGTAGTAAAAAATGATGGTCAATGTTGAGTAATGAGATGAGGGACATAATAGACATTGCATATTTCTTTTTTTATTTTTAATGCTATCACATGCCCTAAGTGTACTGAGTTATTTGATTCTTTATTCCAGTTGGGAAACTGTGTAGAAATTGGTCTACCAATGCTGTTGTTGGTGATTGTATTGTCACAAGTAAGTGGAAATCACACAGATAAAACATAGTGCTTCAATTCTTCCTTCAGACAAAACTAATTCTGTATAATTTGCAGTATTTTAAGCATGTGAGACCATTTAGAGATACTCCTATATTTGAACGATTTCCAGTGTTGATTTGCGTTGCCATTGTTTGGATTTACGCTGTTATATTGACTGCAAGTGGAGCTTACCGGCATAAACCTACTAGAACACAACATATTTGTCGTACAGACAGAGCAAACCTGATATCTACAGCTCCATGGTACCCCATGATCTTTTTGTTCAATTCTTGTTATATTTTTGAACACTTTGTTGCTGAGGTCTGAGGTTTCTTTCCTTGCTAATAATAGGTTCATGTTCCCATACCCCCTCCAATGGGGCCCACCGACATTTTCAGCTGGTCATGCGTTTGCTACAATGTCTGCAGTTATTGTCTCAATGGTTGAGGTAACCATTTTTTATCCAATTCATGTCATTCACTATTGTTACTGTTATTTTCACTAACCTTGCAAAGAGAAGGATGTTCTTTTCTGATGCAACATAGCATGCCTAAGTTACGTTTGACCAAATTCAAACACAAAAAAAAAAAAAAAAACTGATAAAAGCTGTTTGGATTAAAAAGACCTTGGGCTTTTAAATATCTGTGTTACATATATTCTATGTAATATAAATATGATAATTATGTTTTTCTGTTTTTTGTCTTGTTCAAATGGTTTGGAAATAACTTTCCAAGGTATTGAGAAATTAGAATACCCACATACCAACTGCTACCTTTGTGTTCAGTTATTTCTGCTGACTGTTTCTGTAACTATAGTATTCACATTCTGAAAGTTTTTTAATTAAGGAATTAGAGAAAGGAATTTTTCTTCCTTGTTTTGCTATGTCTTTATACAATTATAATCATTATACAATATTTCTTTTTATTACTTTTCAAAGTAAGAGGATGACGTTTCATTTTTACCCTCAATCTTTTTTTTTTTTTGCCATTTTTATTTTCCATTTCATTTGTTTTCAATGTGCATACCAAATGATAAAAAGGAAGAATTTAGAATAATCATAATGTAAGCCTCTTTACTATTTTGGTGTATTATGCAATGGCGTTCTGACAAAGAATTTCTCAATGCAGTCAACTGCTGGATACAAGGCAGCATCCCGGTTGGCAATCGCAACTCCACCTCCAGCTTATGTTCTAAGTCGAGGCATCGGTTGGCAGGTAAGCCACTAACTACTTACCACTAATCAGTTATTAATAAAGTACTGGATATGATCATAGTGATTGTTAAACTTTGATTATGTTGATTTGTTAGTCCTGTCACTTGACTTGCAAGAAATGCGTAATGACATTATTATAGATGAGATACTTAATGTGTCTGAAAGCTAATCCTTTTAATTCTGCACAGGGGATCGGCATCTTGCTCGGTGGTCTTTATGGAACTGGGACCGGTTCTACCGTTTCAGTGTAAGTGACACACCCTTTGGTGGGTTATTACTGCAAAGTTACTTCTTGCATATGGTCTTGTTTTTAGTCTTTGAATATTATTAGCTTGATGACCATCTTTATTGTGGATTCTAGAGAAAATGTAGGGCTTCTCGGACTAACCCGAGTTGGAAGCCGAAGGGTTGTTCAGATTTCTGCTGGTTTCATGATATTCTTCTCCATGTTAGGTTGGTATTATAGTTCTTTCAAAACATCAATCTGCACCACTGATATAGCAAAAGTGAGGTTCTGATGTTTCATTTCTTTCACATGCTGTGTTTTTTAAGTGAGGAAAATGAAAATACACCTCTTCAAGTTTATGTAATTTATGCATATCATAAACTTTAAAAATGCATTAAAAAGAGACATTATTGAGTATAACAAAGATATGCTCCCTCTGGTCCTAAATATAAAGTCCTTTAAATTTATTCATAGAATCCAAAAAAAGTAGTTAAGATGGTCGTTTGTAATTATTATGTAGAAAATTGGTGACACTTCTCCAAAATTACC
This sequence comes from Leucaena leucocephala, assembly GCA_037074615.1. Lineage (NCBI taxonomy): Eukaryota > Viridiplantae > Streptophyta > Magnoliopsida > Fabales > Fabaceae > Leucaena > Leucaena leucocephala. The sequence continues at coordinate 14,749,113 of CM073515.1, read as the reverse complement.
CGTCATTTAATGCGTAGGGATTAAAATGCTCTAATAAATATGGGTATTATGGGAAAGAAACAATTAATATGGTAGACACGAGGGAATTGAACCTTATATTTAAGACTAAATTAAAACTCTCGAATGGATCTTATATTTAAGAGCCCGAGGGAGTAATAGATTGCAAAAGGCATTACTTCCATCTCTCTCTTTCCTTCCCAATGTTTCCAAATGCTGAAGGATGAAAGTTTTGGGATAATTTTGAGTTTCCTAAAGTATAACTGTTTGCAAAGGACTTGAAGTGAAAGGGTTGTATTCACATTTTCCTATCTTGATGTTCTGAACTTAATAAGTCGAACTTGTTTTCTGTTATGACAAAATAGAAATCCGAGAAAGAAGATAGTTTCATTTACACAAGCTTTTGGTTATTGTTCTGTTTGTTTCTGTAGGAAAGTTTGGAGCTGTTTTTGCATCGATACCATTCCCCATATTCACCGCGCTGTACTGCATTCTCTTTGGCCTCGTAGGTACGCAAGCAATGTAAGGAATTGGAAGACACGCAGCGGAAATAAACTTTAAAAATTTTCCATTCCTTGCCAGGATCTGCCGTATGTGTTTAAGTCAAGTGGAAAGAATCATTACCCTTAGTGTTGCTCAGCGAATTTCACAGCTTCTCTACGTGGGTGGTGATCTCTTTCTGATCGCAAGAAATCGACGGAGTGTTCCTCAGCGACCTTCACAGATTCTCTCCGCGGACGATGGTCTCTTTCCGATCACAAGAAGTCGACGCCTCAGGTCGGCTTCCTCTACTGGTATCCACACGAACAGCGTTCCAACCACGAACGACGTGCTAGCGTCTCCTGTCCCTCCAAGGCTTTCACAAGTCTCCGTCTCTATTTCGGCAGTTTCTTGTCTGCAAACCTTTTTGCAGATTCCATTCGGCCTTTTGTGTTCTGTGTTATTTTCAAACGTAGCTCCTCCAATCAGATATAGAGGATGCTATGCGTTTTTCCACTTGACCTAATTGGATTTTGGAGTTAATCTTATATTAATTCCGAATTGATACAATATCATATATTGTATAATTTTATAAGAAACTAATTAAATAAAATAATATTAAATCCGTCCCACAGATTTAATTACTTATTTATTTAACTTTAAATAAAGATGAGACTGAGTTATATTTGATTTATTCCCATAAATCAAATTTGAGATATCCTATCAATTTAAATTTCGAATTTCAAACGTGATAGAGATTTAATTTATCCTTATAAATTAAATCTTATAAATATCTCTTATATGAGATATCCTATCAATTTGAATTTCGAATTTCAAACGTGATAGAGATTTAATTTATCCTTATAAATTAAATCTCATAAATATCTCTTATATGAGATATCCTATCAATTTGAATTTCGAATTCAAACGTGATAGGGATTTAATTTATCCTTATAAATTAAATCTCATAAATATCTCTTATATGAGATATCCTATCAATTTGAATTTCGAATTCAAACGTGATAGGGATTTAATTTATCCTTATAAATTAAATCTCATATATCTCATATATATAATATATATATATATACGAATTTATATATATACGAATATAAATAAATATATATACATTCACCTGGATCTTTCATTGAATCTGGACATGTCTTAGATTCAATGAATCTGGACATCATAGCTCGTGTTGGGCTATTTTGTGTGCGACCCTGTAGGCCCATATGAAGTTGGCAGTGGGCCATTTGCTATACTAGCCCACAAGTCGCAAGCGGTCTCTAGCAAGACATAACAACTACCCAAATCATATGAGGATCGATAAACGATGTAACCTTTTATACAACCATATCATGTCCCTTCTGTCACGCGATATTTTGGTCATGGATGAGGCATGGATAATGTCATCCTCCTATTCCCGACCGTTACTTTCTCGATCCCTGAGTAGTCTGACTATAGAAATGGAACTACCTTTCCATTACAGTATGGCCATACATTTCTCAGACTCACTCATCGAGGGGCCCAGTAATATCTCTCCACGAATGTGAGGGACAAATTCCATCTTGACCATTCACATTCCTCCGCATGAAAAACCACTAAGCCCGAACATAGTCTTTATGATCACTCGGTCAAAAGTGACTTTTGACTAGGTCAAAGCTGAGCGTTTTGTCATGTAGGAATCCATGATGATCTCAGGTCAAAGGGCATATTGACATGGTTTGTATATGAGAGAAGCTTATGACGTTACCCATGCAGTTCTCTCATAGCGGGTCGGTCCAACACCCTGTACTCTTACATGTGCTTATGACTTTGATTTATATCTCTATACATCTTCAAAGTCATACTGGTCTTATTTCATCTGTGCTCCCACATAGATGATCGACCAGGGACATTTAGGATAATATCATGAATTATCCAAGGATGGTCATCATAGTAAACATGCAAATAATATGATAACTCAATTAATAAATTCATAAATCAATAATGTTCATAAGACAATGATTGGCCCCTAGGGCACGATTTCCAACAACCTCCCACTTGCACTAGGTACAATCATTAATTTGACTAATTCCCATTGACCTAACATGACGCTCATGCTTTGCCTGCACAAGCGGCTTTGTTAGAGGATCAGCAACATTATCTTCTCCTGCTACTTTGCATATTTTTATATCACCTCTATCGTTGATTTCTCTGATGAGATGAAATCGCCTGAGTATATGCTTGGTCCTTTGATGTGACCTAGGCTCTTTGGCCTGTGCAATAGCACCGCTATTATCACAGAGCAAAGTTATTGGATCTGAGATGGTAGGTATCACCCCTAGTTCTGTGATGAACTTCCTGATCCAAACGGCTTCCTTAGCTGCATCAGATGCTGCTATATACTCAGCTTCCGTTGCAGAATCTGCTACAGTGCCCTGCTTAGAGCTCTTCCAGCTTACTGCTCCATTATTGAGGAGGAATATGTATCCAGACTGCGATTTTTGGTCGTCCTGGTCAGTTTGGAAACTCGCATCTGTGTAACCAGTTACACAGAGCTCATCATCCAATCCACCATAGACCAAGAATAAGTCCTTAGTCCTTCTTAAGTACTTAAGGATATTCTTGACAGCAGTCCAATGGCCCTCACCAGGGTCCTGTTGGTATCTGCTAGTCATACTTAAGGCAAACGAGACATCCGGTCGAGTACATAACATGGCGTACATGATAGATCCTATGGCCGAGGCATATGGAACCTTACTCATGCGACCTCGCTGATCAGATGTACTAGGACACAGATCTTTGCTGAGGTGAGTACCATGAGACATGGGTATGAAACCCCTCTTTGATTCGTGCATACTGAACCTATGCAGTATTTTGTCTATGTATGTACTCTGACTGAGTCCTAGAAGTCTTTTAGATCTATCTCTATAGATCCTGATTCCTAGGATGTAGGTGGCTTCACCCAAGTCTTTCATCGAGAAAGACTTTCCTAACCAAGACTTGACAATCTGCAAGGTAGGAATGTCATTCCCAATAAGTAGGATGTCATCGACATAGAGTACCAAAAACACAACTGTGCTCCCACTAACCTTCTTGTACACACAAGGTTCATCAATGTTTTGAAGAAATCCAAACTCTTTGATTACTTCATCAAAACGATGATTCCAACTCCGAGAGGCTTGCTTTAGTCCATAAATGGACCTTTGAAGCTTGCACACTTTACCAGAGTCCTCGGAACGCACAAACCCTTCAGGTTGTGTCATGTACACGTCCTCAAGGAGCTTTCCATTAAGGAAGGCTGTCTTGACGTCCATCTGCCATATTTCATAGTCATAATATGCTGCAATAGCAAAGAGGATTCTGATTGATTTGGCCATTGCTACTGGGGAAAAGGTCTCATCATAGTCCACACCATGAGTTTGAGTAAAACCTTTTGCAACCAGTCGTGCCTTGAAGACATTTATATTGCCATCCATGTCAGTTTTCTCTTTGAAAACCCACTTGCACCCGACGGTTTTTACACCTTCAGGCGGGTCGACTAAGGTCCAAACCTGATTGTCGTACATGGATTGCATCTCAGACTTCATGGCACTAAGCCATTTTTCGGAGTTTGGTCCCACTATAGCTTCTCGATAGGTAGTCGGCTCATTATGCTCAATGAGCAACACATCACGACTATCAGAAATCAGAAATCCATATCTCTGAGGCTGAAGTCGTGTCCTATTAGACTTTCGTGGACCTTGCGTGACTTGAGGAGTCTCAACAACTTGTTGTGAGTCTTCTCTATTTTCCATCTGCAGTTCTGTGGTGTCTTGTAGCTCTCGAACTTCTTCGAGTTGTACCTTACTCCCACTGGTTCTTTTAGAGATAAATTCTCGTTCAAGAAAGATACCATTTCTGACAACAAACACTTTGTTATCAGCAGGGTTGTAGACGTAATATCCCTTGGTTTCCTTAGGATATCCCACAAAAAGGCATTTTGAGGATTTGGGCGCTAATTTGTCTGAGGCTTGTTGCTTAACATAGACCTCGCATCCCCAAATCTTGAGGAAAGATAAACTAGGCGTCCTCCCAGTCCATATCTCATACGGAGTCTTTTCGATTGCCTTAGATGGAACACGATTGAGTGTGAACGCAGCTGTCTCTAGGGCATAGCCCCAAAAGGAGGGCGGAAGATCTGTTCGACTCATCATGGATCGAACCATATCTAATAGTGTTCGATTTCTCCGTTCAGAAACGCCATTCCATTGTGGTGTCCCTGGAGGAGTCAATTGTGAGAGTGTCCCACAATTCCTAAGATGATCTATGAACTCTTGGCTCAAATATTCACCACCCCGATCAGATCGAAGGGCTTTAATTGTTTTGCCAAGCTGGTTTTGTACTTCATTTTGAAATATCTTGAACTTTTCAAAAGATTCAGATTTATGTTTCATTAGATAGATGTACCCATATCTGCTGAAATCATCTATGAATGTTATGAAGTACGAATAACCTCCTCTGGCATTTGTGTTCATCGGTCCACACACATCTGTATGTATGAGGCCCAATAAATCAGTGGCCCTCTCACTGTGCCCAGTGAAAGGTGACTTTGTCATCTTTCCTAACAAGCAAGACTCGCAAGTGTCATATGATTCAAAATCAAATGAGTTTAGAAATCCATCTTGATGGAGTTTGGAAATGCGTTTCTCATTTATGTGGCCCAGACGACAGTGCCAGAGGTATGTGGGATTCAAATCGTTTGGTTTGACCCTTTTGGCGGTTATGTTATAGATATTTCCATGATTGGGTTGTTCCAAATTTAATATGTAATGATCAACATGCAAATCACCATGAGCATATAAAACATCATTACGATAAATAGAACATCTACTATTCCCAGCAATGGAAGTGAAACCTTCCTTATCCAAATAAGAAAGTGAAACAATGTTACTACTTAAAGCAGGAACATAATAGCAATTGTTCAAAACTAACAAAAGCCCAGTGGGCAGAACTAATTCATAAGTGCCTACAGCTAACGCAGCAACCCTTGCTCTGTTTCCAACTCGTAGGTCAACTTCACCCCTTTTCAGCTTCCTACTGTCCTTTAGTCCCTGCACATTCGTACAAATGTGAGAACCACATGCAGTATCTAATACCCATGAGGTGGAAGTAGAAAGATGAATGTCTATAACATAAATACCAGAAGCGATAGCCCCGCTATCCTTCTTGTTCTTTTTCAGATCTTCGAGGTAGAGTTTGCAATTCCTCTTCCAATGACCCGGTTCATTGCAGAAGAAGCAGACTCCTTCCTTCGGAGGCTTTGCCTTCTTTGGTGCAGGCTTGGTTTCGGGCTTGCCTGACTCTTTGGTCTTACCTGATGAGCCATGACCCTTCCCCTTGCCTTTGCCTTTCTTTTTCGTACCCTTTCCTTTCTGAACCATCAAAACACTACTGGGTTTCTTCTTAAGACTCGGCTCAGCAGTTTTAAGCATCCCATGCAGTTCAGAAATAGATTTCTCCATGTTGTTCATGTTGTAGTTCATAACAAACTGGTCATAACTTTCCGGGAGTGAGTTTAAGATCAAATCTGTAGCTAACTCCTGGCTCATGGGAAATCCAAGCCGTTCAAGGTGATCAATGTACCCTTTCATCTTTAAGACATGAGCACTGACTGATGCACCTTCAGCCATCTTGCAGGAATGTAAGGCCTTAGTGGTCTCATACCTCTCTTGCCTTGCCTGTTGCTGGAACATTTCCTTGAGATGCACAATCATCTCATAAGCCTCCATGTGTTCCAGATCTCTTTGGAGCTCCGGAACCATGGTGGCTAGCATCAAGCATCCCACATCGACAGAGTCTTCCTTATGCTTCATATAAGCATCTCTCTGAGCTCTGGGAGCATTGGCGGCTGGCTCCTCAGGAATGGGTTGATCTAGGACATGCGCCTTTCTTTCTTGCTTGAGAACAATTCTCAAGTTCCTAAACCAGTCAAGAAAGTTTGTCCCATTGAGTTTGTCCTTCTCAAGGACAGATCGCAGCGATAATGTAGCAGTATTACTAGTCGTCATGATTCTACAATTAAAATATGCAATGTAATTAGTAATCTCCCACTAAATAAACAACCCTCAATGCAATAGTTAGTGGGCTAAGATCCATATTTGGCTCAAACTTAAGTCCGCTTTGGCAGGACGCTTAGATTAAGTTATTTAGGTAGGTAACACCTTTACCAATTACATCAAATGTAACTCTTAGATATTCATGGGATCCTATCATCATATGATCTGGCATGTTCTAATCCCATCTAATGCCTTGAGATCCAAAACCGTTTTGTTAATCTCAATTAAGTCAAACAATAATGAACCTATGAGAGTAGCACCATTACTCTTTGCTTATCTCCCCAAGATAACTCAAAAGCACCCACTTTGGTGGAGTCCACAATTGAGCGATCAAGGTTTTGACAAGTGTTCATAAATTGACAGCATTATGACTTAAGATTTCTTTTAGAGGGCCTAATTTAAGTATCTGGTTTATAAAACGCATGTTTCTCAGTTCGTATCTCATACAAGTAATATGCATGTGCTGATCTAATCATAAGATGCATAATTCAAACGTGATACAATATGGCTCACCTATCCTAAGTCCCCTCAAGCCAATGAGAGGAGCTCTCTAGTAAGAAAAGAGAAATTACATATAGAAACCTCTTTTAACATTCGAGGGGAGTGAGATGAGAGGAGAAGGTACATGGAGAGTATATAGAGGAAGGCACGACACGCAGGCCGTATTTTTTTAAAAATTACAACACTTGCAATCTAGAGCCATATTGTTCACCATACCCAAACATTCAAGAATCAATATTCAGATCTAATCGAAGGGCAAAAAAACATTTACAAAGTAACATATGTTACGGTTATGTTGCGCTACGAACAGGTAGCTACGGCGGTCCCGCTATGCGGATTGATCAAATCAAAAAGCATCACCACCGATTTCAATTTCCTTTTAGATTCCTTTTATGTCATACACAACAAGGATTCCATATATGTCACACATACAACGCTTATTATATGATCGGCTACTTCTAACATATATCATATAAATCACAAATCAAGCCTAACTTAAACACAAAACAGCATGGCTCTGATACCACTGTAAGGAATTGGAAGACACGCAGCGGAAATAAACTTTAAAAATTTTCCATTCCTTGCCAGGATCTGCCGTATGTGTTTAAGTCAAGTGGAAAGAATCATTACCCTTAGTGTTGCTCAGCGAATTTCACAGCTTCTCTACGTGGGTGGTGATCTCTTTCTGATCGCAAGAAATCGACGGAGTGTTCCTCAGCGACCTTCACAGATTCTCTCCGCGGACGATGGTCTCTTTCCGATCACAAGAAGTCGACGCCTCAGGTCGGCTTCCTCTACTGGTATCCACACGAACAGCGTTCCAACCACGAACGACGTGCTAGCGTCTCCTGTCCCTCCAAGGCTTTCACAAGTCTCCGTCTCTATTTCGGCAGTTTCTTGTCTGCAAACCTTTTTGCAGATTCCATTCGGCCTTTTGTGTTCTGTGTTATTTTCAAACGTAGCTCCTCCAATCAGATATAGAGGATGCTATGCGTTTTTCCACTTGACCTAATTGGATTTTGGAGTTAATCTTATATTAATTCCGAATTGATACAATATCATATATTGTATAATTTTATAAGAAACTAATTAAATAAAATAATATTAAATCCGTCCCACAGATTTAATTACTTATTTATTTAACTTTAAATAAAGATGAGACTGAGTTATATTTGATTTATTCCCATAAATCAAATTTGAGATATCCTATCAATTTAAATTTCGAATTTCAAACGTGATAGAGATTTAATTTATCCTTATAAATTAAATCTTATAAATATCTCTTATATGAGATATCCTATCAATTTGAATTTCGAATTTCAAACGTGATAGAGATTTAATTTATCCTTATAAATTAAATCTCATAAATATCTCTTATATGAGATATCCTATCAATTTGAATTTCGAATTCAAACGTGATAGGGATTTAATTTATCCTTATAAATTAAATCTCATAAATATCTCTTATATGAGATATCCTATCAATTTGAATTTCGAATTCAAACGTGATAGGGATTTAATTTATCCTTATAAATTAAATCTCATATATCTCATATATATAATATATATATATATACGAATTTATATATATACGAATATAAATAAATATATATACATTCACCTGGATCTTTCATTGAATCTGGACATGTCTTAGATTCAATGAATCTGGACATCATAGCTCGTGTTGGGCTATTTTGTGTGCGACCCTGTAGGCCCATATGAAGTTGGCAGTGGGCCATTTGCTATACTAGCCCACAAGTCGCAAGCGGTCTCTAGCAAGACATAACAACTACCCAAATCATATGAGGATCGATAAACGATGTAACCTTTTATACAACCATATCATGTCCCTTCTGTCACGCGATATTTTGGTCATGGATGAGGCATGGATAATGTCATCCTCCTATTCCCGACCGTTACTTTCTCGATCCCTGAGTAGTCTGACTATAGAAATGGAACTACCTTTCCATTACAGTATGGCCATACATTTCTCAGACTCACTCATCGAGGGGCCCAGTAATATCTCTCCACGAATGTGAGGGACAAATTCCATCTTGACCATTCACATTCCTCCGCATGAAAAACCACTAAGCCCGAACATAGTCTTTATGATCACTCGGTCAAAAGTGACTTTTGACTAGGTCAAAGCTGAGCGTTTTGTCATGTAGGAATCCATGATGATCTCAGGTCAAAGGGCATATTGACATGGTTTGTATATGAGAGAAGCTTATGACGTTACCCATGCAGTTCTCTCATAGCGGGTCGGTCCAACACCCTGTACTCTTACATGTGCTTATGACTTTGATTTATATCTCTATACATCTTCAAAGTCATACTGGTCTTATTTCATCTGTGCTCCCACATAGATGATCGACCAGGGACATTTAGGATAATATCATGAATTATCCAAGGATGGTCATCATAGTAAACATGCAAATAATATGATAACTCAATTAATAAATTCATAAATCAATAATGTTCATAAGACAATGATTGGCCCCTAGGGCACGATTTCCAACAAGCAAGTAGTTCAATTGAATAATTTCCATTGCCATAGTTAATGGGTTCCTCTATTCACAGTTACTTGTTCTTGTTCCTTCCTTCAGCTTCAGTTGGAATATCATTTCTTCAATTCACAAACATGAACTCCATGAGGAACCTAATCATCACTGGGCTCTCATTGTTCCTTGGAATTTCTATTCCTCAATTTTTCAATGATTATTTTAGTCCTCCACATCATGGCCTTGTTCATACTAATGCTGGATGGGTGAGCTTTCCTTTAGTAGCATAATTTGCTGTTTAATACACATAATTTGGTCGAAAATGGAAAAAAGGTAATTTTCAGAAATGTTGAACCAAACAAGTTAGTGTTAAATAAAATTATAGTTTACTTCTTTCATTCTTTGTAGTTTAGAACATTTTCACTTTCTTTAGAACATTTCATGGCATGTTTGGTTGGATTACAAGAATCAATATTACTCCCTCTGTTCGTTAATAAAAGACTTAGTTGATTAATTTGAGAAGATTAAAGAAGCTAAATAAATGATTTAATTATTGCATATGTTAAATATCATTAGACTATATATGAATTTATAAATTAGGCAAATTAGTTTAGACAAAAACGATAAAATATAAATATTTTAAAGTAATTTATATAGTTTCCTTAATATCTTTAAATCAGTTAATTGGGTCTTATATTAAGGAATATTAAGGAACAGAGGTAGTACATGTAATCCTGATGCAAATGCTTGATTCAGATGTTTTTTGAGTTACTGTAATTGAAAGGGAATTACATTTTTGTTTGCTGATTCCCTTGAGTAGCTGTGTTGGGATTACAACGCTGACTCATGAATGGGGATGTGGATTTCTTGTAATCGAATGAAAAAGGAACTATTGCCCTTATACTTTTTAAAATTGACCACATTGGACTTTAGGGAAAGTTGTCTTAGAAGACTGAGATTGCTCAAGATATAAGTAAACCATCCCTCCGCTTACTTTTTTGCAGAAATTTTTCAACATCAGGAGCTCATTTTGTGTGTGCTAATGTGTCATCTTTGCAGTTCAATGCACTCATAAACACCATATTCTCATCGCCGCCCACGGTGGCTTTGATCGTGGCGGTGTTCCTTGACAACACACTCGAGGTTGAAAAGTCGAAGAAAGATCGAGGGATGACATGGTGGGGTAAGTTCAGAAAGTTTAAAGGAGATAGCAGAAATGAAGAGTTCTATACTTTGCCATTCAATCTCAACAGGTTCTTCCCACCTACTTGATATTCGTGACAATGAGAAGCATAGTAGATACAGGATCTTTGGTAAAAGTTCATTTTTGTCCTTTAACTTTACATAAGATTTCATTTTGGTCTCTTAATTTTATAAAATGTAATTTTTTAATCCTCTAATCTTAATTGTTAGTTTTACTAAAAAAAAAAAAAAATTGCCGCCACTGAAAATTTAATATTGAAAAAACATTCTAGAATGCTTGCATTCTAAGTTTATTTTTTTTTAAATAACAATGATTTGCACCGAAAAAAAATCGTTTGAGACTAGTGTCAGGATTAGAGGACTCAAGATATTTTATAAAATTAAGGGATCAAATTGAAATTTTGTATAAAATTAAGGACTAAATGTACACTTTTACCCGTAAATTTTTCTTAGTCCATGTGGGATATTCTTTCTTCACAATCAGCCCTCAATTTTTTCTTTTTCTTTTTTTTGTGTGCTTGTGGACCATGGAATAATGAAACTTGGTCCCACTTAGGATTATAAGGCATTTGGATTCATGCTCTGTAGATTCAATAAATAGAACAATTATGTTTTTAGCTGTATCTTCTCAAAAACTCTCGTCAATTTCTGATTTGTAATTGTTCCATATTGAGTTACATTTGGAACTTTATTCAAGTGTATCTAAGGCATGAATGTAAAGAATCCAAATTCCTTCTAGATTACCTGAAGTTTATTTTATTAGATGCATAGAAAATGACAAAAAAGGGCAGATTTAGGACCCAGATAAATCTTTTTATCTCACTTATTGATAGGGGTAGCAAGGAATCTTAGAACTAGATTATACGGTTGCTTGAATATCTAGTTGTAAGATTTAGAAAAAGTGTTAAATACTTATTGATATTATAAAAAAAATATTTATATGTAATAATTTAGTTGTAATGAAACCAATATATATGTAATCTAACAATATATATTTTTTTAAAATTAAGTTGCACGAAAGAAAATTGTGACAATTCTAGAGTTACCACCACACAATTTCTAGAGTTGTCAAACAAGTGGCGGAGATCAGGATGAATTTTTTTTTAAACAAAAGATAACACTTTTTTTATTCTTGATATAAAAATTATTTAATTAATTTAAATAAATTATTTAATTATAATAAATATAATATAATCTTCTTATAATATCTATATTTATGCATAATATTAAATAATTATATATCAATTTTTAAGTTTGGTAATTTTTTTGACAAAATAATTTAAATAAATTAGTTTTAGAGAAAATGATAAATATAAATAATAAAGTGACTTGTAGTCTAATTAATTCTTATATTTATGATTAAAGGAGTTTATAGCAATATATATTATCATATAAAGTATATAAAAGTTATATACTATATATAACTAAATATGGTGCATATACTTTCCAAGTTTTATTAGGGGTGTGCATGGGTTGGGCAGGGCAGTCCCCCTGCCCGGTGCCCTACCCAAAAAATGCAATGCAGCCCGATGCCCGGCCCTACCCGGTAAAAGCCCTAACAATTTTGGGCAGGGCATGGGCGGGCTGGGCATGCTCAAGTCGTGATGTCATGCTCATATTGTGAAAAAAAATTGTAATTATGAATTTCTAAAATAATACCATATTCATGTGTCTTTAAGAGTTAAATAATATCTATAATTCACTAAGAATAAGAGAACAAAGATAATAATTAAAATCTTGAGATCCATTGCATATAAAAAATAAGCGTTGAAATCTAAGTAGTTTATAATTATAACTTTGTATCAATCTCCCTAATATTGATAAAGATAAAGCATCTAAAAAAATAAAATAAATAATTATAATTTATAATGTAATCATATGATAATTAACAAAGTTAAAAAAAAAAGAAAAAATTAGTATAGTTATAAATATTAAAAGATACAACTTACCTACTTATATTTCTAAAATTACCTTATAGTCACCAGTAGCTATCATATTCTCCCTTTTAAGATAGAGAAAAAATAAAAAAAATAAAAGAAGGGGTGCTCATAGGCAGGGCAGGGCAGCCCCTATGCCCGGTGCCCAGCCCGAAAAATGCATGGGCTGTATTTTGCAGCCCGATACCCAGCTCTGCTCGATAAAAATCAAGTTGGGCAGGGTATTTTTCTTGTGGGCTGGGCAAGGCATAGTGGGCTATGGGCATTATGCACAGCCCTAAGTTTTATATTGAAAAAATTGTTGAAAATTTTCTTATTAAAATATCAAGTTCTTGAGGGCGCATATAAATCAGGATGAAATGATCAAAATATCATTTAAAAATCTGCAACTTATCTTCAAAACAAAAGTAGTTGGATTGTGCATTTGGATTATCTTCCAAAATAAAAAAAATATTTAATTTGAGTTGCATTCAATGATATTATTCTTAAGAGATATTCTATTACCCCTCAGTAAATTAGGAAGTGATATTCATAAGATTAAACAAATTTTTCCAGCAAAGATACAGCGAAACATAACAAGCATAATATAATAGAATTCTACGGGATAAAATATATAAAAGGAGGAAGATTTCAACAACTTTGTGTTTTATCAAGAAACCCTTTTATAGACAGTGAAAAAGTACATGACATATCTTTTATGTATATGTCCGTAGGATTCAAGAGTCATGCTAACAAACGCTTCTTTCTTTGACACAATTTTTCATAATATTTATAATATTTTCAATAATCTACACACTTCTTAAAAAAATTCTATTAGCTGAATTACACATATAGATATAACTATTATATCTAATAGTCCTATGGATTTAAAACAAAACCTAAACCATAGCATTTAGTATAGAAAGATGTCAGTAGTCCTATGGACTTAAAACCCAACTCACCTTTTGGGTGTGTATTAGAAGCATTAAAAGTCATATTATATCCTCACATTTTTGCTGTTAATAGGCAATTTTGAGCGTTAGACAATCATGTGTGTCCTGGTGCTTAACGAATGCTTTAGAGATTTTGTCACAATCTCATAGGAGCGGCCTCACTCCTCATTCTTATAGGTGATTTCATTAAGTGTACCTACATTTATATATCATCACGTAAGATTAAGTAATCATTAAAAGATTATGCTCAACCCTTTAGAAATGTAGTCTAGCATTTTTTTCCATACACCATAGGAAGGGACCATTAATTATGTTTTAGTGCTAACAGAACTAACAAATTACTTGTTCTTACTTATTGAACATTCTTCATGGATCACTAATCATAAATGTTGAGTTGCCATTGCTTGTCATTATCAAATTGACTTTAGTACCATTCCTCTTAGCATTTCAACAATTTGTTTTTTTCCCAGGGTTTTGTTAAGGATATAATATGTCTATTTTTTACCCCAATCAATTGAGATAACTCTACAATTTTTAAGCGTTAATTCATATAGTATCTCAAATGATGTCCATTTGCACCATTTTTCTCTCTATAATGATTATTATCATTTGGCAATCACAGCTCATCAACACTGAGTGTCGGTTTTATACCAAAATATTTGCTAAAATGTTTTCAACAACTTAGCCTCCAGTTTCAGCTATCTTCAGAGTAACAAACTCTTATTCACATAAGATTTTATCTTTATCAAAACCACATATAAATCACCACTTAATATCCATATATTTTAATACAACAAGAATATAAAATATATGATATTTTCTCACATGTATTAAACTAAAATTTAGTTAACCATCAATGTATCATAATACAATGAAATTTACTGTACATGATACCAATATTTATGGTATTCCTTAAATATTACATTCTCTTCATAAGGTTAAATTTTTATATATGTATGCTCAATCTTTCACACAATACATGCTATATCAAAGGAATTAATATTAATATATTAAATTATCATGATTTGTATATAAATAGATTGAGCAAAACAACACCCCAAATAATGAATTATCATCCTAATGAATATTCATACTATGATTCTTAAAACCAAACCTTGAATCATTTCTCCAGATGATCTATCACACTACTATTTCTTTTAATTTCAATACCCAAAATTATATTTGATTTTCCCATACTTTCAAATTAAATTTGAAGCAAACATAACATTAAACATATCATGTGTGTTTATATCAAGATAAATACATATCTACAAATCATGAAAATTTAAAACATATGTATCTCTCAACTAGACAAATAATTAAATTTTCATGACCCTAAAATGCTTGTTTCAAGCAACACAAAAAATATATTGTTCACAAAATTTGCACCCAGTGACAAATAACAAAGTGTTCACTTAATTTCTTAATCACATCACATAATTATAAAATGGGGTTAGTATACATATAATTTTTAACTCATAAATTTTGTAAGATAACCCCATATTTTAGGCACGCCACACTTTCAAATCTAAAACTATATTTAGCAACTTATCAATAACAATTATAATTAATTAGAATATCACCATATAATCTCACTCTATTATAATTAAATTAGAATTTTCCACTATATATCATATCAGGTGATACGCCAATAAATCATAGCAACCAAAATTAGAACTCAATCTTAAATCCACAAAGAATTTTCCACACAAATTGTGAAGTTATTAATTGTGAAACAAAATTATATCTCTTAAAGACAATGTTTTCAGATGTGAGTTAAATTTTGTTAATAAACTTTAAGAGATACCCTGACTGATCTTATATTCTAAAAGCCAAAGTCTACAGAGCAATGCCACAGTGAACACGTTCCATGCTCATCACCATCTGGCCAGTCCAAATTAATTTTGGACAGTTCATATTTAGTATAAATTAATTTTTATATTTTAAATATTTTTAATAGGTATAAAATTTAAAATAAAGATAATCTTATAACTGTCACTTTACTCAAATAAATTTGTCATTGAAAAAATCATAGATTAAAGATTTGATTTTAACAATCTAGACTTTACTCAAAAATAAATTTGTTACTGAAAAAATTATAGATTAAGATATTGACTCTAAATCGTTCAGATTTAATTTCAACAGTCCAATTCTCATGATGAGTATTTGGTGCTTATAACTGTCACTAGCACCGAATGAAGACCACAAGCCAAAGTTTACTTTGAGGGAAGAACATTCAAGGTCGCTTAGTTGAGAAGAAAGAACAGTGAAGAGCCACCATATGAACTTTGAAGAAGCCCGATGTCAGGGCACAACGTATTTCTTCAAGCCTTCAATCACGAAATACAAATCAACAAAAGCATCTCGTATCATACCTGGTTTTGCCCTTCGTTCACTCTTAGTTTGCTTTAAACCCAACAAAGACAAGGAGTCTTTGAATACAGAGGGGTTATGACGTGGCGGTTTTGAGGCCTGAATAATTAAAAGGAGCTTCCTTTTGTCCCACAGGTAATATTTTTCTGTTTTTTGTTTTTACTTCTTTGCTATCCAGTTTTTTAATATGATATTCTTTGGAAATTATAATAGTCGTTTACAATTTTTTGGGTGGACTTAGTGCGTGTTTGGCATTATATTTAGGAATGAATTTTGGGGTAAAATTTCAATTTGAAAAAATTTTACACAAACATCAATTTTTGTCTAGAATTGATTTTGGACAAAACCTCAGTTTGAAACCATGGTTTTGAATAAGCTATTGAAAATGGATTTTGGAACTGTAAAAGAGCTTATAGATTATCTAATTACTATTTTACCCCTACTTTTTTCTTATACTCTCTCTCATCTCTCTCATCTCTCTCTCCTCTCTCTCCTCTCCCTCTCTCTCTCCTCTCTCTCTCCTCTCTCTTTCTCATCTCTCATACTTTAATCAAATCATACCCTTTTTAGTAATTTATTAATATAAAAAGTAATTCTACTATTAATCATCCAAACATTTCTATTTGCAAAATCTATTATTCCCAAAATCTATTCTCTCCAGAATCTATTCTCCAGAATCTATTATTCCCAGAATCTATTCTCCAAAAATTAATCCAAACACACCCTTATATTAGCATAAAAAGTTATTCCTCAATAAATTTATAATAAAAAGTGGTATATATATAGATAACGATTGAAATGTACAAAAAATAAAATATAATTAAAATAAAATAATAATAAAATATTATTATCTAAATCTTTAAATAATGTCAAAGTTCAATCCGTACATATATATAAATACATATAAAATCAATTTTTTTTATACAAAAATTTAAAAAAAAAACATTGGGCTCATCGATAATCTAAAGGCAATATAAAGTTTTTCTTCTTTCTAAATGATAATAATATTAAGTAGGACGAGCTATCGATTATTTTTATGTGTAAACTTATATAACTATGAGTTAGGATGCCTCCTTAAATATTATGACTAAAATTATAATAAAATAATATTTTTTAAAGATTAAATATATTTTAAATAATTATATATTTTATTTTTTATTACTTGAACCCATGTATGATGGGGTCAAATCTGTTTTAAAATCACGGTTAAACACTACACGTGAGTTTGATAAGCTTCATTGTCTTATTCTTTTTCCTTAGTCTCTTTACCAGCCTGCTTCTTAAAGAAGCTACAAAATACTCTATCCATTTATAATTATAAAAGTTAGATAGGGTTATATTTATTTTTAAATATAAGAACACAATAAATAGAGGGTTAGATTTATTTCTAAATATAAGAGCTAAATCTATTTATTTTGACAAAATTATCACACAATTATTACAATTAACTAATTTATTTAATTTTCTTAATATATTCAAATTAATTAGTAGATCTTATAATTAAGAACAAATGTATGGCATAATTATGGGTATGTTTAGATAAGAATTTAGAAAATAACTTATAAAAAAAAACTTTTGGACAGATTTAGAAAAAAGAATTTTTGGAGAAGAGTTTATAGAAAAAGTAATTATGAATAAATGAGTATTTGAATATTTATTACCAAAAAGACTTTTGTAATTAAAAAATTATAAAAAAATGTATGATTTTATTAAAAATATGAGAGAAGAGAGAGGTGGATAAGCGTAAGGAGAGAGGAGAGAGGAGAGAGGAAAGATGTTATAAAAAAAGTAAGGGTAGAATAATAATTGAGTAGTTTATAATTTTTTTACTGTTCTAAAAGTTAGTCTCAATAGTTTATCCAATACCTTATTTTTAAATTATAATTTAGTCTAAAAACTCTTTTAGATAAATATAACTGTTTGTTTTAAAATTTTTATAAACTAATATTTGAGCTAAATTTTTTTTTAAAATCTTAGTTTGGGGTTTCTGAAACATGCACTATATATACATATAATGAAAATGGAATTGCTTGAGTGAAGAGAAAAACTTGGTGTAACTAGAATTGTTGGTGAGATGTTTTGATTTTTAATTTCTTACTATCTTTTTTTACTTTGCATCTTGGTTTTTACTATATATGTTAGGCATCACTTAGTTTGGCTATGATTTCTTTGATTAAATTAGGTAAGAGCGATAAATTTCTTTTTAATTTTCTACAAATTATTTTTTCTCTCTTTTTAACTGAATTATTTTCTTTGCATTTTGATTGTTTCTCCTTCTTCTCAAAATTTCAGAATTAAAGTGGTATTTTTATAAGATTTTTCCTTTTTTTTTCTTGTGACTTTTATCCATTTATACACTTGTTTCTTCCCACGTTAATATCTTTTTATTAGAAATAATTTTATTTAAGATATTATTAAATACAATATGTATATACTTTTTTCTTTTGGTAAATAAATTTTTAGAAAAGAATTGGGTTCACCCACAATCTAAAGGTTAAGGTAAAATCTCTATTCTTTTTAAACAATACCAATATTAAGTAGAGTAAGTCGTTAATTACCTTTAAATATAAATCTAAGTACATATGAGTTATAATGTCTTTTTAAATACCACGATTAGAACTATAATAAAATAATATTTTTAAAAATTAAATATATTTTAAATAATAATATGTTTCACATCTTCACTAATCAAACACACTACCAATGGGTTACATATCGGTACCTATTTATTTTGTCATTGGTTTGTTCGTGGTCTTGGGCTTATAAATACGGATTGGATGAAATTGGCTTGTGTTGCTTTTCTGAGCTAAATTCCATCAACGTGAGATGTGTCCCTAACCAAAGTGCATGCTTTCAATATAAAATGTTAATGTTAATGTTAATAACAGTTAATATATATAATAAAAAATATATTTATATCCTATAAAAATATAAGTTTAATTCATATTATTATAATAATTTATTTAATAGATAATTTTGTAAGTCCATATAATTAATTTTTAAATCTTAGGATTATATCCTGACCTTAGTAGGAGATTAGCGCTAAATATATTCAAACTTTTTTGTACAAAGTGTCATGATTGGAACTATGATATTTCTATAAGTGCTACAACTAAAATAATAATAAAATAATACTCTTTAATAATTAAATATATTCTAAATAATTGTATATTTTATATTTTTGTTAGCTGAAAACAGTAACTATAAATTACATGTGGGTACCTATTTATCTTGTTATTGGTTTGTCCACGATCTTGGGCTTATAAATATGGATTGGATGAAATTGGCTTGTGTTATATTTTGGGCTAAATTTCTTCAACGTGAGATCTTTCCCTAACGAAAGTGCACGCTTTCAATATAAAATGTTAAAGTTAGTAAGACTTCATAAATAAATTTATATTTAGAATATAAATTTATTTATATTCTATAAGAATATAAATAAGATTTTTATTGCTGTCATGATAATTTTTTTAGTAGACAATTTCATAAGTATTCTATAAACGTTATCTGAACTTTGGGGCTATAATCTAGTTTTAGTAGGAGATCGGTGTTGAATATACTTAAATTTTTTTTTACCAAAAAAAGATAAAATGTTAAATTAATTTTTCAAAATTAAACTAAAAAAATTCTTTTGTTCAAAATAAATAAGTAAAAACGAGTCTTATAATGTAGCTGCATGTGAACAGAGGAAAAAAATGAACCAATTGCAGAGCAAGTGGAGAAGAGAAAGCCAAAGGGTAAAAAAGCATGAAGGAAGGAGCTGGGAATCGTGAAAATAGAAGGTGGCTTGAACGATGCTTTGCGGCCCCTTCTGAAAGAGAATGCCGTGCGGAAGTGAAAGATAAAATAGGATTGGGTCTTTCTAAATAAAATTTAGAGTAAAATACTCTAATTAACCCTTAATTTTATTCTAATTATACGAACCCCTCTATTTTGAAAACCTATATCAACCTCATTTAAAATTAAAATACATATTTGTTAAACTCCATTACATATTTGAGATTCCATTTTCATATACCCAAACATTATTAAGTTTGACTTTTGAATTTTTTTATCAAGATGTCCCTCCTTATTGTAAGAATTAATCAACATTTATATCTAAAAATATTATATAACTATAAAAAAATTATAAAATTTTATTTTTCAATAAATTTAACTGTTTAATCTCATTTATTTATGAAAACGGACTATTTATGATTCATGATGTAATCCTTTAAAATACATATGTTGACTAAAATGTTTTGCAATTATAGACATACATTTTCAATTAAATTATAAAATTATATGATTTTAACATCTTTATATGAATATATTATAATTAATTTTTTTAAATATATTTTACTAAACTAATGTTTGTTAAAACTAAGTACTTAAATTTTTTATCAAGTTGTTACTATTTTCACATAAGAAATCACTTAATTTTTATAATAATAATATTAAATAGATCATTAATAGATATTAATATTAAAAGATAAATTAGAAATTTGGTATAATGAAGGTAGATTAGTAAACAAAATTTATTTTAATATATTTTTATTAAAAAAAATACTTCAAGAATCTTTTTAAAATATCCTGTAGCGATATTAATAGTTTAGAATAAAATGTATGTTCTTAAAATGAAATAGAAATTTGTGTAATTTAAGTACAAAAATAAAAGGTGATTAGAGTATTTTACTCTAAAATTTATAGTTTATAAATTTTTTAGTTAAAGTGGTTTTTTCATATCAAACAAATCTTACGTCATCTAGAAAGCTCCACAGAGTAATTTTTATTCTCAATATCTTAACATTTATTAAGATTTTCAAATTTTCATGTTCTCCTTTATCTGTAAATATGAGTGTGTTTACATCTCATTTTATTTTAATAAACTTTATCTCAATGTTTACAATTACAACTTATGTCAATGGAAAAAATTAGCACAAACATTCTTTAATTTTATCAAAATTATAATTTTATTTTTAAAATTGACACAAATTTTCATTGAAAATAAAAATTCAGTAAATTTAAAAAACCTTGAGATGTTTTATAATTTATTATATATGTTAAAAGAAAGGTTACATATTTCTAAAGTTAAAAAAAAATCTCAGTTTTAAACTGTTTGTATAATTTATTTTTATTTTAGAATAAATTTGTCAGTTTAATTGAAGATATCATTATGTGGATCAGAATGTTATTACTGAAAAATAAAAGTTGGAAAAAAATCCTGTCATGGATAGTTTTGGGTTTTCTAATTTCCGTGGTTCATATTAGTTTTAAAATAAAATGTGGGAGATAATGTAAGAGAAAAAAATTATTTTAGTTTTAATGGGAAATTTAGTAATTATAAATTTTTATTTTGATATTTAATTCTTATAAACCATTAAAAGTTGTATAGTTATTTTTCATAAATATAATTTACTATAGGTTTTTTATTTTAATTCTCCCAATATGTTTTGTTGTTATTACTAGGACTACTAGTATTAACTTAATTTTTTTAAAAATAATTTTTTAATCATATTTTAAGGGTTTGCCCGGATACTAGGAAGATCTTATTAAATATGGGATATATATCTTAATGACTTTACATGATAATTTTTTGTTAAGAAATTCTCTTTAAAAATAAAAATTTTAGCTTTTTTTATTATTATAATTCAATTTTACTTTTAATTCTTTTTCTCTCTATTTGGGTTATCACAAAGATCAGGTAGGAAGTAAGGGAAGGTACGAGTAGAGGGGTTATTTTAAATGATAATCATACGAATTATATCAAATCAATTTTGAAAAAACGATTAACAAAAAAAAAAGGGAGAATCCCAATTAAAATAATGAAAACCTAAATTAGACTTATACTTTTAACAAATTCCTAATTAAGACAAGAGGTCTCATTAAGGATTTTATAATGTTGTTAAATGACAACAATATCCCTATGTTTAAAAAGAGAGAGAAGGCATTAGTTCAGTGGAGTCAAAATTAAATTTATTTTATTAACTTCCCACAATCCTTTATTTAATATTTATTCCATATGAAAAAAACTCCCTAATAAGTATCAACTCCCCAAAAATCATTTTAACAGTTATTTTCATTTTGGTTTTTATCAGATATGTTAGGCATCACTCACTTGGGCTATGATTTCTTTGATTAAATAGGTAAGAGTGATGAATTTCTTCTCATTTTCTACAAATTTGTTTTTTCTTTTATAGTGAAATATTTTCTCTTTCCTCTTATAACTCAAGGAGGGATTTGGTGTATCTAAATTTTGAAGAAAATTGTTGGTAGAACTGATTCTTTAAAGAGCACTCTACCCATATTTGGAGGAAGGATTGTTGGTGGAACTAATTCTATTTTTTTTTTCAATTCCACCACGTTTTCTTTAAGTTTCCGACACATTACTCAAGTATTTTTTTTTTATGTTTAACTCGATTTAAATTACTTTTTTCTTAAAACATAGTCTACATTTTAGGTTGGAATCATTGAATTGTTAGAGAGCTTGATTTATATAAAAAAGTTATTTAAATTTAATTCTTATTTAATTAATTTCATAATTACATGTTGCAGATTCTTAGGGTAACAACTCCATTAGTAAGCTTAATGTTAAAGAGCTTTCAAGCTTTCCATGATTACAAGTGGATGCATGCATATGTTGTCAAACTATTTGGGCCAATCGATTAGGGGAGGAAGTCACCTATATAGCAAGTATGTATACCTAATCGCTAAGTAGTGGACTCTACTGCCCATTCATGCTAAGGACGGAACAAAAAAAAAATTCAAAGCACATGATAAAGATGTAGCTTGAAAAATGATAAATGTAAGATATATTTTTTATTTAAACTAATTATTATTTGATTAAATCTATATAATCAATATAATAAATATTAAATCTATATAATCTATATTAATATAGATAGATTTAATATAGATTATATATTTAATATATTGAATCTATGTAATGTATGTATAGATTATATATAATTTATATTAAATGTATATAATATATATAATGAATAAATTTTTTTATTTATTTAATTACAGGACAAATTTATATTTGGGAAAGGAGTTGAAGGTGGATATCTTTAAGAGAATAAGGGAAGAAGAATGAAAGAACCAAATGGGTGATTTGTGGCATGAGAAGAACAGTGATAGGATATGACCCTTCCAGGAGATTCTAGTAGATATTTCTTATGGAGTCTTAAAGTAAGATTGGTCTAATTTTGTCTACTTGAAGATCTCGCATGAGCATTAGACACATGATATTAATAATATTGCATTAATTATAATTTTGTTTTAAATTTTTATTAATGTTGTTACACTTTGTTTAATGCCATCTCTATGAGAAATGTTGACAGCATCAGACAGCATATAGGAAAGGATTCAAGAGCTTTGTTGTTGCCTACAATAAAATTGTAAATACATTAAAATAATTTATACATTGGGTATGTGTATATTATTTGTAAATAATTACTTTTTCTATTTAATTTATAGAAGGCAAAGCTGTGACATAAGTGAGAGGTCACACCTACGTACGATGAGATGTGGCCTTACCTGTACATGCCTTAAGTGGGACTCATTCGTTAGCTAAGGTTAAGGAGATGACAGTATGTAATTAATTTATTAATTAAATTATAATAGTTAAGTTTAAATATTCAATATTAATTTGTTTATTTTAATTTTGATAGGCACGCATAACTCAAGTACATATAAAGTTATGAGAGTCATAGGGGTTTGCCTTAGATCCTACCCGAGTTAGTTGACTGGGCCTTGGACCCACACCGAGTAGGCTACCCTTAGGTAATGCTGGGCCTTCATACCCTGTAGGGACATGTCAGTCAGTAATGATGTCCCATTAGACGAGTGTTGGAATGAAGTGGTCTAGAGCTGCTAACATGGACAAGCTGCTAGAGGAGAGTAGACGAGAAATGGATGATACGATCAGGTAATAGGGGAGCAAATTAGGGATATAAAGATGTAGCTCCACTAGTTCAAAGCATCAGTTTTGGTAATGCAAGAGCTGGTGAAGGTATTGACTCCATACATCCATATCCCCTTGATCCCTAGCCTAGACGTGCCACCAATGCCCCCGCACCTGAGGAGCCCTCTCAGCCCTAGCAGCCCCCAAGCCGATAAGCCCGCCTAGCTCCAACCCAATCAGGATGACGCTGATTCTGGCCTATATCCCTGATCCTGTCATATGTTAATATTTGCCAATTGGTTTAATTATAATTTTTAATTACAATTACAAGTTTTGACAATGTCTCCAAATTTTTTGCTTTAGTTTAAAGTTAATATTGTTTAATATTATTTGTAACTCTTTAATATTAACTTAAATAGATGGCTTTTCCCTCTCAGACTGACTTTTCTAGCGGTTATTAATCTCTAGAAATCTCCCCACAAATTTTGAAATTTGAAAGTGAAATTTCCCTCAACATGACATTTCTAGCAGTTACTAATGGCTAGAAATGTTTGACCGTTAGGTTATGAAATTTGAAATTCAAATTTGCCTCCATGGTAAAGATTTCTAGCGGTTATTAACCACTGGAAAAGTTTGATCGTTAGGTTATGAAATTTGTAACCACTAGAAATATTTGCCGTGGAGGAAAATTTGAATTTCAAATTTTAAAAGGTAACTGGAGAATGTTTCTAGCAGTTTAGAACTGTAGAAATATGTGTTAGTTATTCGTCATTTTCTAGCGATTTTGTAATCGCTAGAAAATTTTAACCGTTGTGTAATCACTGGATCTCTTCTTTAAAAGCTAAACTACTTCATTTTAAGTTTATTTTAACTTCTATTTGAGATTTTCCTCTGAAGTATTATAGAGATTTGTGCACTACTAGTGATTGATAGGTCGTAGATCAACTTGCATTGGTTGACTATGCAATATTTAGCTAAACTAAACAATTTCTTGGATTTTTCTTCTGCCAATGCCTCTATAAACAATAAGATCCATTATCCATATCTTAAATATAATTTCAAAAAGTGGCATTTAATAGATGTTGTTAGAGAGTATTTGATATTCAAACTCTTCTCGTAAGAGTATGTATTTTGGCAACTACATAAGAACGGCCAAGTATAATTGCTAAGTTAATTCTCATAATTTCACAAATGGGAGTATGAGTGGAAGAATCCAATGTTGTGAATGATGTTGTGCGTGACGCTTTATGTATTCATGAAAGTGAGGAGCCAGATGAAGTAAAGGTGCATTGTCTAGAGTTCTCGTTAGAAGTGAAACTACCCAAGAGCTTTTTGA
This sequence comes from Leucaena leucocephala, assembly GCA_037074615.1. NCBI lineage: Eukaryota > Viridiplantae > Streptophyta > Magnoliopsida > Fabales > Fabaceae > Leucaena > Leucaena leucocephala. The sequence continues at coordinate 14,723,888 of CM073515.1, read as the reverse complement.
CCTCATGAATAAAGCCAATAAACCTCTTTATTCATGTTGCATAAAGTATTCTAAGTTGTCATTATTGGTAAAGCTATATCATATCAAATGCTTTTGTGGTATATGACTGAAAATGTAATGTCTATGATGTTGGAGTTACTAGGAAATGTTTTCCCTAAACTGAATTTTCTCCATCTTTTTATGAAGTAAATAAGATTATTAACAAACTTCACTTGAACTACAAGAAGATAGGTGAATGCCTAAACGACTATATGTTATATTGGGAAGATGATGCAAACAGGGATATTTATAAGTAATGTAAGACATACAGAAGGCAAAAGTAGAATAAGAAATTGACAAAAATTTTAAGGTATAATTTATTACAATATATTCCTTATTATGTGTCTGAACAAAATTTAATACAATTCTTAATACATTAGATTGTTAGGTATTTTTCTTTGAAACTGTGGTTGCAAAGAATGTATATGTCATAAAAAATGGCTGAGCACATAGAGTGGCACATGATTGAGCATAATCCGGATGGCAAGTTAAGACACTTACGGGTTTAATGTCCCTAAATATTTACTAGCCTATTTCCTTTCTCCTTAATCAGAAATCCCTTCATCTCTCGCTTCCTTCTCACCCTCTGTCCAATCATGGAACACTTCCTACCATATGAAAGAATAAAAATCTAGGACCTTCATACGCTACAAAAAAAAAGAAAATTATGCCATCAATATACCAACTAAATTGATCTATGCATATTTTATAATATTTTAGGCAAAATGTAGGCTGAATCTAACAAGATCATGAATTTTTCTTCCTTAGAATGCTTACTTTAATTAAGAAAACTGATTTTAGAGGAATTATTATAGCAAAAAAAATGAAATTTGATATGGAAATCAAGAAAAACTCATCGTAGATTGCTTTTGTTAAAATTTCGGATGGTAGGAAGAGTATGATGATCAGAGAGAGTGAGAAGGATGGAGGAGAAAGAAGAATTGATTGAGGAGAGATGAAGAGGTTAATAAACATTTAAGGGCCTTGAAATAAATTTATAAAATTATAAAATTCTTAATTAGTCCTCTTGTTTTGATTAAGAATTTGTTGAAAGTGTAAGTCTAAATTTAAATTTTAATATTTTAGCAGAATTTAATTGAGATTCCCTATAATTATAAAAAGTGATTGTTATATGTATAAAATTGTAAAATATTTTGAATCATTATTTTAATTCCTAATTTTATATTTTAAAATGATTTATTAATATACATTAAATTATATATTCTAAATAAATATTTATTTAAATTATTTTCAAGAATTTCAAATTAAGAAATTAAAATTTTAATAAAGTTTAAATCCTAAAAGATAATGCAGATTTAATAAAAATAAAAAATTCATTATTTTTTAGTCAAAATTTAATTTTAATTAATAATTGAGTACTTTGAAATTAAAGAAATAGTAGTAAATTTGAATTTATTTACCAAAGGCCATCCATTGAAGCAAGTAGAAATTTCACGAGTTTGATCAAATGCCTCCAGCTTTATTGGGAGAATATTGACCATGGAGAGACCATTTATTCTTTTGGGTTCTCTACAAAACATGAAGTAACATTCTTGTTTCCCGTCATGCGTATCTTCAATATGTGTTTTGACCATCTTATTGGCGAGTGAGGAATTTATAGTATAAGGCTACGTACTCAATTTTTTCTATTAGATACAGATATTGTTTTATTATTCACAATTTTATTCAATATACGGTTAGATATTAAATATAAACATATCTTTTAGTAAAAATTTAAACATTATTTTATCATTATCTGCCTTCCAGTTATTATTTATATTACTTCAAGATGTTATTGCGTGCTTAAAAATTTATTATTTATACATAAGGATAATTTAGTAATTATACAAATCGAGTTTGTTATCTTAAATCTTTTAGAACTATTTAATTATTTAATGATTTCAATAGCTTTTTTTGTAATAAATTTTCTTCTTCTAGAGCTCTAAATAATTCTTCCATATGTTTGCTTGAGTAATCTAACTTAAAATTTTTGTCCTTAATTATTGAAATGTGTACGTACAGAAAGGAGATCTCTTATCTTAATGATATTTTGGAAAACTCTTATATGATATGTTTGAAATCACGTTGTAAACGTGATTTTTGAAAAGCATATTATAGGTTAATTTTGAGAAATCTCGTTGCAGATATGATTTATACATTTAACATAGAAGATGCCAAGTGTAAATTAATGCTCTAATTTATGTGACAAAAATAGAATGGGATATTAAATAAATACTCCATAGAGGGTTCAACCCCCCATAATGGGTCAATTCAGGTAGATAGATTCAATAATCAATTCATTAAATCAAACTCAATTATCTCATGATAATTCATACTACTTTTGGAACAACTGCAACAACAACAATAACAACAACAACATATGCCTTTAAATAAAGAAAATGCACATCTCCATAAAATTAGTTGAGTGCCACGGATTTGGATTTAGTGACGTTGAAATTGGTAAAATTGAGTGAGTTTTCCTTTTTTTCCTTTTTTTGGGGGGGGGGGGGTGTTGGAGAAGTGGTGTAGGGTAGCGCAAAAGTAGGTTTTCTTTGTTCTTTTTTTCTCTTCCAAAATTTAGTAAACTTCACTCAAGATTACCATCCTCAAATTTAGAGGATCCGTATCCAAAACAACATACGATAAGGGCCTGGGGCTCTCTATACTGAGGGCCTCCTCCATTGCCATCCATTTAGTTAAACCTATGTAGTTTTAATATTGGATATTAGAAAAACACAAGTCCAACAGAGATGAAGAGTTAGAGGCGTACAATAGGTGAAGATAAACAATGCCCTTTAATATATCATTTGTTTTCCTACCGGTCAAAACCCTATGTTGGTAGCCCTTTTTGGTTGGTCGGCGTTCAGTGAAAGCATCATTGTAACTGAGCACAAAGTTAAATGTATGGAATGGGAAACACAAGGCTTTATAAGGCTCTTCTTTTTTAAAAAAAAAACCATCCAATGTGAGACTCATGACAATGAGATTTATAAGTTTAAGAAATTTTCCTTTATAATAGGCCAATTTATTAGAATTATATTCTCCCTTTAAATTTTGTTTATTATACATATTACTTCCTCTGTTCTTTATGATAAGACCCAATTGATTTTTTTAAAAATTAAAAAATTAAATAAATTACTTAAAATATTTATGTTTATATTTTTTCTCTAAACTAATTTGTCTGACTTATAAATCGATATATAATCTAATAAATCTTATAATAAGGAATCGGAAGTAGTATTTATTTGTTCTTATGAATTGCAAACAAATGACTGAAATCAACCAATTCTTATTATATTATATGACATATACAAAATTCCCACATGGTTGGATGACTTTATGGAAGTGAGAATCTAACTTTAGGATCATCATATGTTTTACAAAGGCCAAACATTCCACAGTATCAAACAAAAAGGTTTAAAGAAAGAAAAAGAGGAAAGAAAAAATGAAATAAAATAGAGAGACACAACTTATGTGTTGCTTATATCTGTCACCATAACAGGTTTTTAAGTCTCAAACCAAGAATCAAACTTGTGATACTCTTTGATTTTGAAAATTAAACTTAATTTGACTGTTTTCAAGATTAGTTTATCAACATTTAGAATTTAAATGTCAGCAAGGCAGTAGGGTTTAAAAACTTAAAAAACATTTTATAACATTAAGAAATCAAAATAAAACTTTATATAAAGTTAACTGACTAAAAGTGTCCTACCTTGACTTATTAGTGTCTAACCTATTCTTTAAAAAATGTCACGCAAAAAATTATGCTGACTGATGTAGGGATAGGTTTTGTTTTGGAACACATGAAACATCAAGAATTTAAATTAAAAATAGAAACGAATATGATTTTGTAATAAAATAACTATTTATGCATATGAAACAATTTACACTTTAAATCATGGTGGAATAGTCAGGCGTATATCCATTTGATTTCTTAACTCACAATTATGTACTAAATATTTCTACCAAACATGAAAATGAGCAATACAATTATTTTTGGTTGTCCACCCAATTCACCGGAATTTTGTCCCGACTACATCTGAATCTGACCCGCGTCGCACACTTAGCTATGGTGAGTGAGTCTCCTAACGGAGATTTTCTGCATGCGCCAAGGCTCGAACTCAAGACCTCGTTTAAGCGATACTGACCTGCTTACTACTCAGACCAACCCCCATTATCCACTTGATTATAGTAAATTTGTCAAGCCTAGACTAATCCGGATAGAGTCTATTGCGTTCCCAAATTCAAACTTGAAACCTCTAATTAAGTTGTAATAAATTCTATTAGTTGATCTAAGTATTCCGTAGTCATTTAGCTCCTACAATAAAGACAAAATGAGGTATATTAATATGGAAGCTATTGATTAATATATATAAATAAATTATAATTGAAATATATTAAGAATAAAATGTAATTAAAGTAAATAAATAAAATATCATCTAAATATTAGAATCAAGTCAGCCGTACATTTTTTTTAATGATCACGGTTAAACTCTCCCGAGACTCTGCCTTCTTCTGCTTCTTTACCGGCCTGGTTCCTACTTTCAGTGGTTTTAAATTAAAGCTGCAAAATATATTTCATGCAAAATGCAATTACTTGAGAGAAGAGAATAGCTTTTACTAACAGAACAAACATAGAATAAGTGAAAGAGACGACCCTATAATTATTATAGTTTAATTCCACGTCTGCAGCAAGCAAACCTTCAGCTTCATCTCCTTCGTTTTAGAGGCTTCAGTTCAGACTTCAGTCCCACCCCATATATCATTCCCGTCAGCTTCTGCTTCTGTTCCATTGAGGGATTCTGGTTTCATCTCCCCCTTCTCCCGGTCGATGGAGATTGGCGTAGAAGCTATTTTCCCGGCAACTTTGAGGTGGGTTATGACGGCATTTGCCCACCATCAACTTCATCAAAGCTCTAATCCTATGTACTGGCCTATGTCAATTCATGGTTTTGTTGTTGTGCTTAGCAAATCGGTAAGTCTACAATACAAGTTTTGTATAGTGATAGGCTTTTTAGACCTCAATCTCTCATTCTTCTTCTTTCTCTATCTCAGCCATGGATTTGTTTATTTCTGGAACTAGAATTGTTATGTGATTTTCTGATTCTTTGGTTAATTCCTTACTGTCTATCTTCTTCTCTTATTTGTATTTTGTTTCTCATTAGATTTACTTGGTGTCACCAATTTTGACAATGCTTTCTTTCATTAAATCTGGTAACACAATGAATTTCTTTTTATTTTTTACATGTGGCTGTAAAGCTTGCCTCATTCATGAGATAATGAAAGTGAGATTGCATATTTCAGATTACTTAAATGAATGTTGTTAGTACGGATGGGTATGCTTGTTTCTTTGATTTTCTGAACTGTCTTGTATTGAATTGGTGTGTTTGAGCCTCCACATCTATTTTTCATTGATTTCCAAAATAAAAACTAACACAAGAATCTCAAATTCTTCTTGTTTCAGTACATAGACATCCAAAGAGGGAGGAAGAGGGTTATATGATAGATCTTGGAGGGCTTAGGGGACAAAAGAGTTATGGTTATTGGGAATGCAGATAGTGCATCTCTAACCACATTATTCACTACATACAATGTACATAAATAAAGTAGTATAATTTAGTTTTATCTTCCCATCTCCTTTCTCTCCCTCTTTTAGATTATATCAGATTGTTCTTAATAATTATCTGCTTGTTCTGTTTAATATTAGAAATTTTAGTCTTATTATATGTAAACCTTTAACTGGATGATTATGACTAAGTGTGTATTAATGAAGTACTATAATTCAGATTTATATTCCCCCTTTCTTCCCTCAATATCTCATTTAAACCACCTATAAATCTTTACAGTATATTTGATATGATAAAAGAGTTTTTTTTTTATAGAAATAGAAGTGAAAATGAAAGTGGTAGTATAAATAAAATTAGGTTAGAAATAAATTTTAAAAATTTATTTAGTATGATAGAAGTAAATATTAAATTTATGTATATTTTTTTTTATAACTTGAGGTAAAATAGTCCAAAATATTTTTTTATAACTTGGGAAGGGTTAAAGTTGTATAAAAAATTTATAACTTAAGGTAAAATGGTCTAAAATATTTCACTTTCACTTTTATCATCTCATAAATAATACAAAATGTTAGAAATAAATAGAAGTGATTTCCACAGCAGTAAACAAAAGAAGTGAAATATTATACTTTTATGATACCAAACATGCCCTCACAGCATCTTTTGTCTATAAATTTGATCAAACACCTCTAAGCTTTATTGCAAAAATATTGACGATAAAAAGCCCTGTAATCTTATTTTAAGTATTTTTATGTTGTACGATATCAGTAGAGGATTTGAGGATCAGCAGATACACTATATCTGTTGTAGTATAAGGCCATATACTCAGTTTTGATAATATTCATACGATGGAATGTTTTTTTTTTTGAATAAGTATATTTGTGGATTTCAAGCAAGTGTTTTGAATTGTTCTTGCACAAGTGTTGATATACTTTTATAAGCATTAAGCTAATCCTAAAAATTAAATGCATAATATTCGAAAATCCTAAAATTAAATGAAAAAAATACAATAAATGATAAATCTAAAAATACAACAATAAATCAAAACAAAATATTGCTACATATTTTATAATAAAACTAAATATTTTAAATATCTAAAATTCAATTCAGCATTAAACAAGATTGCCTTCAAATTGACATGGTATCATTTTTACCTTTTTCGCTAGATATTCCCATCTTACCCAACTTATTATACCAATCCTCTACTTCTCCAAAGGAGAGTTCTTTTTAGCAAGGGGAAATGATGGGAAGAAAAAATATACTTGTACGATTTGAAGATTCTTATTTAATACTAAATTGCATTTTAGATGTTTCAAATTTTTAATTTTATTAGAAAAGATTTAGCAATATTTTGTTTTGATTTATCACTATCTTTTTATATTTATCATTTATTGTTGCCTTTACATTTAATTTTAGATTTTTCAGAATATTATACATTTAATTCTATGAATTAAATATTGCATTGCCTTTCATCCCATATTAACCGTCTAGATCTGATAGCTAATATTTAATTTCTTTTTCAATTGATTTTTTAAATAATCTTTTTAAAAAAATAACAATTAAGAGTTTTTTTTTTTAGATTTTATACCCATTATAATAATTAAAAAAAAATAAAGATAAAAAGAAAATTAAATATGGACCGTCAAAATGAAAGATGAGCACGCAAACTGGTTCTATTTTGAAAAATCATGTTGCAAATATTTTTATTATAGATGATGCCAAGTGTAAATTAATTCATTAATTTTTTTATTTGATCAAAATATCTTCTTTTGAGACTTAAGTGTCTCTCAACAAATGTGATTCCTATGATTGAACTTTTATTCTCTTCTTATGGGGTGAAGCCACTTACTATATCTATCAATTGATTGTTAGTATTAATTTATATAGTAAGAGTAGGATGAAATATTAAATAATATAAAAGGTTCAACCCCTCACAACCTAACAAATAAGGCAAAATCACCAATTCATAAAATCAAATTCAATTGACTCATAATTATCGATCAAATTTTTGCAATAATATAAATAATAAGCATTCTCCTTTACATAAAGAAAATGAACATTGTTCATAAAATTAGTTAAATGCCACAGATTTGGATTTAGTGAAGTTGGATTTGGTGAAATTGAGTAAATTTTCTTTTGTTTTTTCCCCAAGGGAGGGCAAAAATAAGGTTTTCTTTTTGTTATTCTTCCTCTCAAAATTTAGTAAAATTCAGTGAAGATTACTATCCTCAAATTTAGAGGATCCAAATCCAAAACAACAAATGACAGCAGCTGATTTAAATCATTAAATGTATAATTATTCCAACTCTTTATGGGGCCCCAAATACAAAGTCCAACATACAGAAACAATAACAAGTAAGAATCCAATAACCTGACTAAAAGATGGAGCCACACTTGAAAAGGCAAGCCTCCACAATTGTGATAGTTCTACCTGAAATGAAAAAATGGGTTGCTTTGTATAAAAAAAAGAAAGAAGGGGGCAGTATCTCAAATAGGTCTTTTTTCTACTCATTCTCTCTCATTCCCCTTCTCTTTCTCTCCATAAATAAGAGTATTTTTTAACAATAAAATACATATAAATTTTACTTTTATTGCCTTTAACCAATTTTTTTATTTATGTTATTCGGTTATTTATATTTTATATATAAGACTGAAACGAGTATCACCATCAAGTGATGGGAAAATATAAGACACAAGATGGGTCCTGTAAGACTTCTCTCATGAAATGCCGTATTGCTTACCAGCAAACTCTAGTTTCTAAACAGAGCGTTAACATGATAAAACATTTACCCCAGCATAATATCATTCCAGATCCTCTATAATAAATAATGTATGGCATATAGTGCTGAAAGAAAGGGGCAGTAGAGAGAAAAAATTGGATGCGTATAAATAAATGAAATGGGTCTTATGCACTCCCATATCTTGTACCACTCTACCCCCACCCCACCCACAAACAAAAAAAATCAAATCACAATACCATTGCAGAGGATCAAAACTTGCATAACATTTGTCCATTATATCAATGGGAAATGTTTAATCCAACACTATCTAGTAGGATAAGGCTTGCTGTTGTTGCATCTATAGGAAATGTTTAGAAAGGATTATGGGTGTTCTGGTTTCTACCATTAACTGTAAGCAATTTACATGTAATGGGGCAATAACGTTTGGCAAGTTGCTCACTTTTGCTGTATTAAGTTGGGAGATGACATGAAGGGAAATAACAAATGGTAAGCATGCTATTGAAGTAGTTATATTTTCAAAGTTCAAACAAGTGGAAACACTTTTAATTTATAATGAAGAAGAAAATAGGAACAACATAACCGGCAGTATAATTAGCATACCTCGAAGTATAGGACATTGACAATTCTCCCAATCCTCTCAAGTTGCATTCCACGCGCTAACAATACCTGTAAGAGATTTATGAGTAGATGATTGTTCAACAGGAAAGAGCTGAAAGTATTTGAACATGGAGAAAACATAAAATTGAAGAAAAAAGAAAGAGTATATGGGCAAAAAGAGAGAGATTTGTTCCTTTTATTCCATTAAATAGGACAAAATTAGGAACAACAAATTAATACAAGAAACTCCTTCGAACTCCTTCGATCTCACAACATAATAGACAACGAAACACCATCAGTTATTAGTCCATTAGGTAGGAGAAAAAAAGAGTGATAGAGTACCAGATGTCATGGAATTGTGGATCAAGTTAACGATCAAATTGTTGACATATTTTTAAGAGATTTTAGTTTATTTTACAAATAATAAGGAGATTTTATTTATAAATATCTGTTAGAATTTATTTATTATTGAGTCAAAGTTAAGATTTTGAATATTTAAATTAGATTATCTTGAATCAAATATTCAAATATTTGATTAGAGATATTAGGATTATCTTTAGATTATTTTATTAGGACATTTGTGTATAAATAGGCTAGCTCCTCTAAAACTAATCATTCAATGAATAATATTTGAATTTTATTATTTGGACTTTAGGAGATTATCCTTGAGTATTGACTAATAAAGGGAAGTTGAGCGAGATTCTTTCTCTCTTTTCTTTATTAGAGGCTTTATTAGTTATATGAGTTTAAGATCCTTCTTCATATTCTAATAGAGATTTTCTTTCCATCTCTATTAATTTGCGAAGTTAAATCCTGATTTTATAATTTACTCGAGACTCTTCTCCTTTATTTCTCTAAATATTCCGGTCCCTAACACATTGTTAGATAGAAGGATCAAAAAGTGCAATACATTATATTAGAGCAACACAGTGCTGGATATTCTTTTTGCTCCTAATATCTCACTTCCCTTTAACTATGATGACCAAAGAACCAAAAAAATCTATGCAGTCCTTAATTAATAAGAAAAAATAGGATCATAATATAGTCTAGAGTGGCACCTCGGCAAAGAAGGCAAGAACACTAAGTACAAGCATGAGCATAATTGACTGAAATCCTGGGAGCACAAAATCCTGCATCAACAAGACAAGGTTTTAGTTTGTTTAAGTATCAAGAAAACTCATAAGAGAGATGACACACAGGCTAATCTTGACTAATAATTTTGGTGAAAATAAATGAAATGTTAACAATAACAGGCTACACCAAACCACATCTGATGCATTCTAAAGGTAGGTAGTATACGCCAGGGCAAAGGTGATTGCTAAGCTACTTCAGAAACCACATTTTTCAGTAATGAACAAATGAATGTGCTACGATGTATTCAATATTCCATGGATTACCAGAATTTATGAATGCATCTGTGGTGTTTTTAGGATATGAATTGTCCGATGATCATTGCTTTGGCTTATGCCTCATATATATACACAGTTCTTGGGAATCAAATGAGATACACCAAGATAAAATCAAATCTCTCATAACTATACCGAAATCAAATATGATATACTAACAATAATATCTCTAACAATAATATCCTAATGTTAATGATATAATAATAATAATATCTCTAACAATAATATCCTAATATTAATGATTTAGATATTAGGATATTCCTACACTCCCCCTCAAGTTGGATCATAGATATTGACCATGTCCAACTTGCCTAGAAGCCGTTCAAATATTTCTTCTGGTAGTCCCTTGGTGAGAATATCTGCAGTTTGTAGCCTTGTAGGTATGTAGGTGAGGCACATAATCCCATCCTCTACTTTCTCACGATGTTTAGTTCTGCTATGCTGGATAGGGTTCAAGGCCATATTTATAGCAGCCTTATTGTCACAAAATAACTTTAATGGAGCATCTATCTTCAAATGAGCCTCTTTTGCAACTCTTGCTAACCATAAACCCTCCATGATTCCTTGAGCAAGAGCTCGTAATTCTGATTCTGCACTACTTTTAGCCACTACTTTCTGTTTCTGACTCTGCCAAGTGACAAGATTTCCCCATACAAATGTGCAATAGCCAGATGTTGATCGACTGTCTTCTTGTGATCCTGCCCAATCAGCATCGGTGTAGATTTCTACCGATCTATTTGTGCTCTTTCTAAAGAATAGCCCATGGCCAGGAGTACCTTTTAAGTATTGCAGCATCTTGTAAGCCGAGTCCATATGTTTCTTCCGTGGATCATGCATATGTTGACTGGCAACACTCACTGCAAAGGCGATATCAGGACGTGTGTGTGAGAGATAAATGAGTTTCCCAACTAACCTTTGATATCTTCCTTTGTCTGTTTTCATTTCATCCCTTTCTCGTTTCTTCTGCTTGTTCTCATCTCTGTCAGTTTCCACCACAGATTGCTTTTTCTTTTGTTTCACTGTGCTGTTAGGGACTTTACTAGGTTTACACCCAAGCATTCTTGTTTCCTTGAGTAGATCAATGATATACTTTCTCTGGGAAACATAAATACCACCCTTAGATCTTGCCACTTCCATACTGAGAAAGTATTTCAACTTACCAAGGTCTTTGACCTCAAATTCATGATTCAGGGCTACCTTGATTCGATCAATCTCCTTAGTATCATTTCCTGTGACAATAATATCATCCACATAGACAATGATAATAGTGATGAGGTCATTACGACGGGATACAAACATCGTGTGATCAGATAAACTTTGCTGATACCCTTCAACCTTGAGAACACTAGAAAATCTGTCAAACCAGGCACGTGGTGATTGTTTCAGCCCGTAGATGGATTTTCTCAGCCTACACACCTGGTTTTGTCTTCCTGCTTCAAAACCTGGTGGGAGTGTCATGTACACTTTCTCTTTTAAATCTCCATTGAGGAAGGCATTCTTAATATCAAGTTGTTCTAGGGGCCAATCTAGATTTGCTGCTACTGAGAAGAGAACCCGTATGGTATTGAGTTTTGCAACAGGTGCAAAGGTTTCGTTGTAGTCAATACTATGCGTTTGCGTAAACCCCCGAGCAACTAGTCTAGCCTTCAACTTGTTTAACGTACTATCAGCATTGTATTTGGGAGTAAACACCCACTTGCAGCTTACGGGTTTTATTCCTGAAGGCATCTGCACTATCTCCCAAGTCCCATTTTTCTCCAAGGCTTGCATTTCTTCCATCACTGCCTGTTTCCACTCTGGGACAGCCAATGCCTCATGTACGTTGTTAGGAATCTTGATGCTGTCAAGGTTAGTTACAAAAGCATAGTAACTTGGAGTAAGAGCAGCATAAGAAACAAACTTTTTGATAGGATGCTTCGTACATGTCCGTGGTAGTTTTCTCAATGCAATAGGAAGCTCCAGGTTAGCCTCATCATGTTCAGGATCTACCAACGGTTCAGGAACTGGTTCTACCTCAGAGATATGATGGTCGTGGCCTCTATGATGTCGGCGTGAGTATATTTTTCCCCATCTTTATTGTTCAGATCCTTCTGGAGGCTGTAAAGGTCCATGTGGTGTGAGGGAAATAGGTACAATGGGTTCCATAGGTTGAGATTCATTCCAACTCTCCCCCGGAATCGAAGACTTGGGATAATATGACTGGTGCTCAACAAAGGTGACATCACGGGTAACAAACAGGTGTTTGGACACAGGATCAAAACATTTGTAACCTTTTTGGGAGGAGGAGTAGCCCAAGAAGACACATTTAGTGGCACGAGGATGGAACTTTGAGGGAGGATGATGAATATGAACAAGAACAGTGCATCCAAAGACACGTAGTGGAAGAAAAGACTGTAAGTGAGAGACATCGTGAGTTTTTTGTAATTCGGCAATGGGAGAGGTGAAGGAAAGAATACGATTAGGAAGACGATTAATGAGCTGAATAGCGGTCTGGATGGCATCCCCCCAATAAAACAAAGGAACATGACACTGAAATAAGAGAGCCCTAGCAACCTCAAGAATATGTTTATTTTTTCATTCCGCAACCCCATTTTGCTGAGGACTATAGGGACAACTGCTGTGATGAACAATTCCTTTAGCAGACAGGAAAGTGTGAAGGGAGTTATTGAAGTATTCAGTGCCATTATCGGTGTAAAGGACTTTGACAGAGGTATGGAATTGGTTTTGGATAAAACCATAGAATTCGATGAAGACATTAGGGACCTCAGATTTATCTTTTAGGAGATAGACCCAACACATGCGAGTATGATCATCAATAAACATGACAAAATATTTTGTCTGAGTGCGATTAGGAATCTTTGAGGGACCCCATACATCACTATGAATAATGGAGAAAGGGGAAGACGGTTTATATGGAACAGGAGGAAAGGAAACACGGTGATGTTTAGCGAAAGCACAAGTATCGCAAACAAAAGAACTTTTATTGATAGATAATTGGGGAAACAACTTTTGTAAATAAGAAACACTAGGATGACCTAGTCGTCTATGCCATAAAAGAAAAAACTCCTCATCAGATGTGGGGTTGGGTGTAAAGGTGGTAATCTTAGACCATAATGCACTCACAGTAGATGTGTCGAGACAGTAAAGACCATCATACTCCTTAGCAGAACCAATCATCTTCCCCGATGTGAGATCCTGAAAATCACAATGAGTAGAATAAAAGTGAGCTGAGCAGTTTGCTTATTTCGTCAATTTGCTAATAGAAAGCAAGTTACAAGCTAAATGAGGAACATGAAATATTGATTCAAGATGCAAAGAATCTGAGATAGTTACAGAACCGACGCCTGCTATGGGTGAAGGAGTGCCTGTAGCCGTAGTGATTTTCTTATTCCCTGCTAAGGGATGGTAAGTGACAAACATCTTTTCATTTGATGTCATGTGATCAGAGGCCCCTGTATCCACAATCCACTGTGATGGAGGAAGAGAGGTATGTAAAGCAATGGGGATTATACCTTTATGAGCCATGGATGCAGATCCGTGAGGATGTTCAACTTGAAGGCTTCTAAACATACGTGCAATCTGATTTAATTGCTCCTGATTGAAGGATGTGGATGGCTCAGATGGGGATGGTACATATGCTGATTCATTTGAGGCTTGGTGAGCTCGTGGCTTGTTTTTACGAGGCTTCCAATCAACAGGCTTGCCATAGATATCCCAACATTTTTCACGAGTATGTCCCACCTTCTTGCAGTGGTCACAAGTGGGTCTAGTCTTACCAGAAACATCAGGATTGGTATGTTTACTAACAAAGGCTGTTGACTCAGGAAGAGGTTGTTTGGATTCAACAGGCATAGTCTCCCTCCTAGATTCTTCTCTGCGTACCTCAGCATAAGTTTCCAGAAGTGATGGTAGGATGGAATTACTGAGAATTCTAGCCCTCACAGCATCAAATTCATCATTTAGACCAGCAAGGAAAAGAAGTATTCTTCCCTTTTCAATCTTTTTTGATTTCGAACGACGTCTGTAGGGGTATCCCATTCATCTTCGTCAAGAAGATCCATCTTTTGCCAGAATGCCACGAGGTCAAGCCAGTATTCGTGCACTCCATGGGTCCCCTGAATGCAGTGCCATGTACTACGTTTGAGGTTGAACAGGCGGGAATAGTCTTTGGTGACTGAATAAGAGTCACGAACGGCTACCCAAATGTCTCGTGCTGTGGGTAGATACATGAAGCTTCGTTTGATGTTTGGAGACATGGAGTTGATAAGCCAGGAAGAAACCAAATGATTGTCGATGGTCCATTGTTGCATCTCAGGAGATGCTTCATTCGCTGGTTTTTTAACATCACCGGTCAGATAAGCAAGTTTCCCGCGCCTACCAACTGCATGTTTTATTGCCTGAGCCCAGTCTTGATAATTTGTCAAGGTGAGCTTGTCGGATACAATGGAAACAGGAACACTGGATGCCCCATCAAAGCCTGCACTCAACCCGTGATTCTTCCGCTGGTCAGACATGGTAGAATCTCAACTCGGCACTGTAGCACTCGGCACTGTAGCAATGCTGTTAACACAAGACGCTGAACTGAAAGAAAGCGGTAAACACGACGCCTGCTGGGAGCATGATCAGAGACCCGTAACAAATCAAAACAGAGCGGCAGTGGAGGGCGGAGGATCACGACGCCGCCGCTGGGAGGGATCACGATGCCGCCGCTAGGATTATGTGCCGCTGTGCTGACAGGAATTTATCACGACGCCGTAGGAACTGAAGATGGAAGGGGATCACCACGCCGCTGGGAGGGGTCACGGCGCCGCTGGTCGTCGCTAATCTCCGTTGGACTGGGCTGCTCCTGTCTGTGCTAGCTGTATTGGAGACACTAGACTTGCGCAGTGTTTGCTGGACAGAACGCGATGCTGTTGCTCACAGAGGCAACTCATTCGCAGGACAGCAGCACAGAGGAGGTTTGTCAGACTCCTAGCTCTGATACCATGTGGTGTTTTTAGGATATGAATTGTTCGATGATCATTGCTTTGGCTTATGTCTCATATATATACACAGTTCTTGGGAATCAAATGAGATACACCATGATAAAATCAAATCTCTCATAACTATATCTAAATCAAATCTGATATACTAACAATAATATCCTAATGTTAATGATATAATAATAATAATATCTCTAACAATAATATCCTAATATTAATGATTTAGATATTAGGATATTCCTACAGCATCATATTATATGGAGCCTATGATCCTATAATGTAAGTAGCTAAAATTGTGTACAAACAGCCACAGATCAATAAAAATAGAAATGCAGCAACAGTAACAGTTAGTGCCATTGCTTCGTATTTTGCTGAACAAACTAAATGAATCCTATGAAAGTTTTTCTTCTGCCAGTGATTAGCATTCTAAGAGAAATTATTTAATTAGAAGCCTTTACACCTGCAGTGGCACCATTTTACTTATGCACTTTCCGAGAAATAGTAGCTTAAATGCACCAGAACTTTCCCAGAAATAGTAGCTTAAACGCACCATGACTTTACCTCAAAGAAAAATGTACATATGGCCATCACCGGGCTAGCCAGCATGCTAAATGTAAGGACAGTTACCCTGGAAGAAGGAAGAATTTCAGAGATTAGACAAGTTATAGAAACTCTCGCAGAATTACACAATTAGTCAGAGAAACTCACACGGATATTTTACCTAATATGTCCCCTCTAATTTCACTGAATATTAGTGTCTCTTGGGGTAGATAAAACATGAAATGATTTTACGATCAAGTGTGCTCCTACCTACTCTACCTTAAAGAGTAAATATTTCTTACAACATCAATTTTGAGTCACAGCAATTGCACCGTGCAGCATGACAAATTTTAATTTGTCAGCATTTCTTTGTAACACGGTCAGTAACATGCATACTGAAATCTGCCACCCTAGGCATTCCATGATGCATACGGTTAGACTCCAAAGCTATGAGATAAGTGAAAGATATGTTATCAAATATAGCTAATTAACTTGGATTTATTTTGAATGTCAAAGTATCATAATACACCAATTCTTACTAAGAAATAACAGATCCTCTGTTTGTCAAGTTTCATTCCCTTTTTTCCACTACGAAATACTGTAACAGAGCAATGGTCATGAACCCTAGTTTTTTGTCCAAAAAAGTATTCTTTCTATCCAGGCCACAACCTGAAATCCTGAATCAATTAGTCATTTTTTCCATCATCTCAAGATAATTAAACTATCTTATAACTAAACCTTTCGTTTCCCATCCACAATTTTAGCAGGTTATCATTCCTGACGCCTAACTTGCCCATGAATCTTAACCTTTCCAAATTAAGTATATCTCAGTGAAATATTATTCTCGCAAATATGCTGTTTAATGATTTAGATTTTTATCTTCATAATTTCTTTTTCTGCCTAGATCATCACATTGCAGATTTTTAGGGATTAGATAGTTCTGATGTCTTGCTTTTATTGCTCCCCTGTAATCACGTCATGTGTCTTGGACTTGAGCAGCAGGACCGTTGCTAGCCTAACCCATTAGCAGTATAAGAGAGATTTTCTCCATGCTCAAGTTAAGTATATATCCTAAAAGATTCTAAAAGATTTGTGAAGAATCAAAAGAATTTGAAACAAAGTTTTGGGCCATTCCATTGCCTACCACAAGAATGGCAATGAAATAAAACTAGAAATGAATAAAAATAATGCATAAAATTAATAGCTTGGTAATTATTTTTTTGGGACTTAGACTTTTGATTCGGGGTAAAGGGTTTCACATTTGATCCTCTTCTAGTACCCAAAAAGCATGTGAATCAGAGCATAAACATCCAGGAAATTAATAACGACAAACTTTATGATCTTACAGTGGCTGATCAGAAGCTTTTGCTCCAGCCCTTATAAGGCAGTAACTGGTTCCACCTGTAATTGATGAAACGAGACCGAGTAAAAATGCAAATATATGACTCCCTTTGTAATTTGCATTACTTTCTTCCTCAGCTTTAATTAACTGTCCTGAAATTCCAAAAATAGGAAGAGTTATTAAGCTGAACTTACAGTTCTTACTGAAAGCATCAAACAACAAAATGCTGAATATACTTCTCAATTATTAGAATTAGAATGAATAAAAACATAAAACACTTGATTAGAACTAGATAAAACTCATAGACCTCAACATTCTCAAAGTCTAGGACAAGCTAGCCCTTCTTTAAAGATGCCCATAGCTCACTCTTAAAATTTTTATCCAGAAAAGGCAGCTAATATGAAGGACTAAAGCATTTACAAACAATCACAATGAGCAAGATCTCTGAATCAAAAACACAACGTGTGAATTAAAACTCACCCAGCTCATTCATAGATCTATATTGTGCAAGCCAACTACAACATAAAGGAACAACAAATATTCAAATACATAAATTATATGAAAAATGATGTATTAACCAGACTTAGAATGGAAACTACTTTACCTCGTGTAGCAAGCATTTCATGGAAAAAGAAGAGCACACCAAAGAAACTGCAAGCAAGGCCTGAAATAGAGATGACAATAAATAACCAATCATTACTGAGGAAAAATATTATTTCTGTATTTCTCTATATTGATCGAAGAGAAAGAGATGGGTATGTATAGGGAGGATCATGGCAGCTAGAAATAAATGATTCACTCCCAAAGTCAAACAGAATAAGCAAAGCAGTAAAGACATTGGAAATAATAACAAGCAATAAAGACTACCACTAAACAAAGCAAACTTAAAACTAGGTTAAGCATAAATATAAGTCAAGGACCAAGACTCGTTAACAATTACTATTGCTATAAATCTTATTGCCAAACCAAGCGTCTGATTGTTCTCAGAAATTGCAAACTTATTCAGAAATTTCTAGTACAATTTATTCCTCTGCAAAACTGGCTATGTTTGTATAAAATATCTTATTGTCAGTTATATAATAGTTACATTTCCTCTTTGCCTACAAAATACAGAGATAGATAGAAAATAGACAGATCACAACCAAAGACAAAGTAAAGATTTTCAAGGTTTAACGAATACAATTTAGGGTTGTTAACTGGGGCAAGGATTCATGGTCATGGCTTGAAATGTCTAATAACAACTAGTCCAAGAATAAAGAATGGCAAAAACGTGTATAGAAAAAATCCATCATCAAATGATAATCAACTAAGGAGATGGTTATTCCACCTAAAATTGTCCAACCAAACTACAACTTCTGGGGTTCTTCACAGAAAATCTACATAACTAGAAATCATATTTATTCTCATTGGATCTTAAGAACTGAACTAAAACGTTTTACCTGCAATGTCTGAAATTTTCAACTTTTCTTGCAAAACGAGCCTTGCCATAATTGATGCCATAATAGGAGTTGTTAAATTTAATACAATAGCCTGAGAGAAAGGCAAACTCTGAACACTGAAAAGAATAGAGTTCTCGTTATTACTGAAGTTTGCAACTAATTAAGTTTTAAAGAGCATCAAGACAGAATTACATCCTGGACTCAGACCTTTACCATTTCATAGGAGTTACAAGATACATATAAATGCCATGAAACATCCACAAATTTTTTACTGGATAGCATGTTGGTGGCTAGTAATGCAGTTAATGTACTCCTCTAGTCCCAAATATAAGATATATTTAACTAATTTGAATAGATTAAGGAAGTTAGTTAATCTAGTTGATATGACATTCTTTTTCTAAAACACCCTAATTATCTCCTATAATCCCTCCTCTTACTTGATTAATGTTATGGGAGTATCAATAGGGGTAATTTGGAGAAACATTCATAAATATGAGAAATAAGTCTTCTATTTAAGATCAAAGTTAACTCCTCAATTAGGTCCTATATTTAGGACCGGAGTATTTGTGTAAACCCAATAGCTTTTTATGGTATCACCATCATCTGTGGAGAAAAAAAATCTATGATAACTTTAAAAAAGAAGTAGTGTAAAGATCTTCAACAAAGAAATTAGGCAATAGTATTGAGAATGATCTGTGAAATGTTTAAAAGAATATTGAGAGAAAAAAATTCATAAAACAATTGACTCACCAATATACAAAACTTGACAAAGACAAACAGCCTACAAGGGCCCTTGAAATCAAAATATTCCTAACATGGGATGTTGCAAAAAGTGGCTGTTCACCCCTTCTCAACCAGATATATGACAGTACCAACATAACTGTACATCTTGTGAAAGCAGCCTCAAATAAAGGAATTGCCTGAACTACAAAATAAAAAATTTATTTCCAAAATTAAAATAGTGTACAGACAAGAAAAGTGATTATATCAAATATTGGAAAAGCATGTCAAAAGTAAATGACTGAACTGCCACAAAGCATGAGTAGAGATTACACTGACTTCCCTTGAGGCTTGCCAAAACTACATGCACCTACCCTCTTGGTTTAAAAATTTGCTCCAACCACCCCTATTTAAATTTTTATATAGGACAATTTAGAAATATGACCTTGTATAAATTTTATGTAGACACATATACGCCCTACTACTGCCTTCCTTACAGGTGAAATGTCAAAGAAATGGTCAGTGTAGTTTCCTACCAAAAGGGGAAAGATCCATAATCTTGCCAAACCTCAGTAAATGTCATTTTAGTTTACTCAATCAGCATAGCTATCTGATGAATACTCTTCAAGGATAACCACATTTCCGATAATGAAGATAAGATAATCTTCTATTTTCTTCAACCCATCTAAAGAAGGTGCTCTCTCCAGTTAACTTAACAATATAGGGCAAGTTAACTACTTTCCAATTTTACCCATGAGTGATTATAAACACCACACGTTGCCCTATATTCTGGGCCATATAGAGCTTCTTGAAACTGCCCAATATTGT
Organism: Leucaena leucocephala; assembly: GCA_037074615.1. Taxonomy (NCBI): domain Eukaryota; kingdom Viridiplantae; phylum Streptophyta; class Magnoliopsida; order Fabales; family Fabaceae; genus Leucaena; species Leucaena leucocephala. The sequence goes on along the minus strand of CM073515.1, from coordinate 14,703,690 downwards.
GGACTGGAGAGAGTATGTAATATGTTTTTTTGGCTAATAGATAAGATGGAGGAGGAGGAGGAGATAGGCTGTTGCTATAAGGATATAAAAGAAGCCAACCTAGATTTTTAAGGATTGATGCAATATGACCGAGAAATACAGAAAAATAATGAGGAAATTTCAAATATATGTATATTTAAGATTCATTGAATAACTTAAGGCCCAAAAAAAACATATTGACTGAAAAAGTGTAGTGCTGAGCAACCCGGTAAATGAAATAATCATATAAGGTCTCAGGTTATCCCTTTCTTCTTTAAAAGAAATGCAATACATGTTTCATCAGCACAGTTATGATAGCGCAACCAAAATAGCTATATTCGTCTGTACTCTTTCTTTGTTGCTTAATTAATCCTGTAGACGCTAATAGCTGGCAGAGTAAAATACAGAGCAGAACTGAAGAACTTACCATAAAAAATATTGGAAAGAACTTCCATAAGAAAGTAGGTGGTAGATGAAAGGACCATACAAAGTAAACCAGAGTATCTAGATCCGCTCCATACCCACAATATGAAACGGGTCAAAGAAGAAGGCTCTGACTCAAGTAATCTTGTTACTTCATCCTGCAACCATATTGAATCCAGAAATGTACTTCATTTTCTTCTCTCTCAAATTTTGATTGACAATATTGAAAACAATTTTTTTTCTTCTAACTGTAAGACAAAACTAATTAATCTAAAGCAAAAAGTTGTCCAACTAGAATATACTCCAACATCTTTCATGAAAAAAAAACCCTGTTTTGTATTTGTCGTTTTATTTTTCAGCTCGTAACTGTATTTCAATAGGTATATCACCATGTGGCTAAGAAAAGGGGAAAAATAGGTAAAAAAGTCATTACTAAGATAAGTTTAGTTTTTGTCCTCCAAGCCCAAGGCAATTGGCAGGATAGACCCACGCAAGGTAGAAAGAAGCTAATTTTGTAATCCCTTCGACATTTGCCAGACATCAATACTCATCCGACTCATTTGTGGCAAACGCACATTCTGGAAGGCCTTTCCGTCAATCTTTTCAATTTGTTAATCATCCTATAAAGAATTCTTCACGCTGTTGAAAACCGAACCATACTTCACAAATAAAAGCTGTACTGTCATTTCTTCCTTTCATGTTAAATTTCACTTTAACTCCCTTGAATTTTTAGTTATGTGCTGATAAACTTCCGTCTCCTTCAAAACTTCAAAATGAAGCTCTCTAAATTTTTAAATTCGCGCAGATAAATCACCACCAGCAAATCAATCTATTATTCTATTAACAGAAAATGAGAAGAACCAGCGGAGTTGATCCGAGTGGTAAATGGTTTGTTATCTGAGGTCTTGAGTTTGAGGTATACAAAAAATCTCGTTGGGAGACTCACCCACTATAGCTAGGTATGCGACGCGGGTAAGATCTGGATGTAGTCGGGGTAAAGTTATGATGAACCGAGTGGGTAAAAAAAAAACAAAAAGAAAATGAGAAGAGATCATCCGCGCTAGACTTTTCAAGTTAATGGAGTTATCTTCGCACAAATGACAATTAAAAAAAAATTATCTGCACGAAAACCGATGTATCATGCTTCATAATACAATAACAGACTAATTAACAACAAAGAATTAGTTGGGGAAATTTTGAAAATCACTAAAATTCTGTTCTTTTTACGTTTTACATTCACATTCTTTCTCAAAGTGCCGTGTAATTCACCTTTCTAGAAGACTTAATGACAAACAGAAAAAGACAAAACTATAAATTACTCTGGATTTTCTTCGGTGATAAGGGGCGGGGAAGATGTTGATCCTGGGTCTTTCGGGCTGCGTGAGCAAAGGAGACAAGTCCTCCGAAACCGCAACAACATCAGCATCGACGGCCGAATCTGAGGAATCACGCACAATTAGCTCTACAATACGATCTCCATCTTTGGGTTCCGGAGATGCCATGCTCGTTAACTTATCAAACTTACTTCTCAGGTTCCTCCTCCTTGTACAGTTGACTCATCATTTCCTGTCTACAGGCTACCTAGAGGTGGGAAAACGGGCTGGCCCGCCAAAAACGGGCCAGCCCGCTTTAGGGGCGGGCTGGGACGGGGCGGGCTGTGCAGCCCGCCCCAAAACGGGCTGGCATTTTGCCAGCCCGAGCCCGCCCCGTTTTAGGGGCGGGCCAGCCCGCGGCCCGTCCCTCTTTTTTTTTTTTTAATTTTTAATATTTTTAAAAAATTATTTTTAAACTTTTAGAATACTAATACAAAATTTCTAATGTTATATTAGTATAATTAAAATATAGTTAATGTTATACTCTTAAAAATTTTTACTTTTTATAAAAAATATCAAATTTTATAGCTATAAATCTAAATAAATATTAACATAATATTAATCAATTATAATATGTCAACACATATTAACAAATAGGTAATTATCTTTACTAGTATTCAATACTAAAAGTATTCAAAATAATATTTAGATAAAATAAATAATAATATTAAAAATTTAAAATTAAAAAAAAAAAAAAACGGGCTGGCGGGCCAGCCCGCTTAAAAAACGGGCCAGCCCGCCAGCACTGGCGGGCTGGGCGGGGCGGGCTGTGCAGCCCGCCCCAAAACGGGCTGGCAAAATGCCAGCCCGAGCCCGCCCCGTTTTGCTGGAAAACGGGCCCAGCCCGCGGGCTGGGCCCGTTTTACCAGCTCTAGCTACCATAGCCACCTATTGACTTGAACAGGAAAACGGATACCAAAATTCTATTATTTATAAAAGGCTTTTTAATAGGCAATATAAATGGGGGTTAAGGGGGGAGAAAATAGAGAGAATTACAATAAGTAAGATAATTAATTGTGAAAAAAGCCTATAAAATTATTAAATAACTGGCCTTAAGAGACATATTATGAGCTTTTCTCTCTCTCGAAAGACAAAAACGCACAAACTAATCCTTGCTTTTGTTCAAACATCTTTTTTTTAAACAGTAAGGACAATTATATTATTTTATAATTTAAAAATATTACCACAAGCCTTTTAGACTATTCACTTATTTAATGATTTTAATTTTTTTTATAATTAATTATTTTTTACAAGATTTGTGTGTAATTCTCCAGTAAAAATGTTCACTAAATACTCATCTAGTCCTATCATAGGGTAGAGAAAATATTTCCCTATGAATATATAATTTTATTTTTTATTTATTGTTATATTCACTTTATTTTTATAGAGTATAATATATATTAAATAAGGATAAAATTATAAAATTGTTAAATTTTAAGGCAAAATTAATAAAATTTAAGATTTTTCTTGGTACATGTAAAGCATGCTAAAAATGCAAATAAGACTAAAAGAATAATTAATATACCGGGCCTAATTATAAAAGTTAGTTAATTTTTTTTAAAATTTATTAAGGACACCAAATAATACAATTAATTATAAATAATATAAAAATTGATTGACTAATTTAGATAGATTCAGTAATATATATAATATAAATTTATTTTAAGATGTTAGATTTTGTCATAATTAAATAATTTATTTAACTTCCTTAACCTATAAAAAAAGTCAACTAGCTCTTGCTAGATGATATTTTTAGAAATATTAAACAAACTAAATAAATCAATTAATTATAAATATTATAAAAGTTAATTGATCAATTTGGGTACATTAAAAAGTGTATAATATAAATTTATCTTAAAAAGTTAGATCTAATCATAATTAATTAATTTATTTAGTTTATTTAATCTACTAAAAAATTAATTAGTTCTTATATTAAGAAATAGAGAGAGTACTTTGTTTTTCTCACCATGCTTGAAAACTTACAAACAGCAGCATTCATACTTCTTTGGCCTTATTTATAGGTAGAGAGAGTAAATTTTTTATTACTATTTATTAGTTATATTATTAAATTTTTCATGTGACTGTGCAATTTTAGCCTTTATTTATTATTTCTATTGTCCTTAATATAGAATCTAATTGGAGAGTTAATCTTAATCATAAATACAAAATTTATTTTTTATATTTATTAATTTTTCTCTATACCCCTATTAATACTCCATTAACATTAATCAAATAAGAGAGATAATAATGAATTAAAGAAGATGATTAGAATATTTTAAGAAAATCACATCATATTAACGAATTTAATTATCTTATTTAATCTAATTAAATTAGTTAATTATATCATATATTAAAGATTATAAAAATATTATATTAACTTTATTCTTATATGGTACAATGTATATTAAATAGGGATAAAGTTATAAAATTATTTAGTTCTAGGGCAAGTTAATAAAATTTAAAATTTTTTAATATGTGTAAAATATATTAAAAATGATTTATAAATATCATCAAAAGTATACACAAATTATAATAAATCATCTTTGCATAATTTCTATGTCAAATTCTTTTTCTCTCCAAAAATGCGCATGAATTTGACATTTTTTTAGAAAAAATAAGTTTTCAGTCTTTCAACTTTTAATTTATTTATAACTTATTCTTTTAATTATAATACAGCATAACTCCGTACTTAAATTTTTAACTCATATGACTTGGTCATAAAAAATTTATCTCCTGTTTTTTTTAGCAGACATGCAGGGATGTAAAGTCATAATGCATTATGCAAACGGCATAGTAAGCTACATTTCCATGATTTTTATTCAGATTATTGCTGTTGATTAACTTGAAGTAATTAATGATTTCATGTGTCTGTATCGTTATATGCAGAAACCACACACCATCTGATGAGTTGTGAATCAGAAGTGGGATACAGAAAGTATGCTCAACGTATTTGCAGAAGTGGGGGAGGAATGGAGGAGGAGGGTGGTGAGACAGAAAGTGAACTTCAACGTGAGAATGAAAGTGAGTCTTAGATTTTGACGCTGGGAATTGGCCTCCAAGGTCGAAGCCTTTTCAATCACGGATCTCCATTCTCCAGCCATTTCTTCTTTTATTTAAATTCTCTAAGAAAAACGTAGGTGGCGCTTATTGAAAGGAAATATAAGGGTGTTTTGACGCGTAGGACTGAGAAGGATAATGCTATTCTCATTCTTCTTGAATCCTCATTCTTCTTCAATATAACATCTAAACAAATATAGATTAAAATTTTTAGTTATATTAATTATTTGTACTAAATATAATTTAATTTTTTTAAAATATTATCTTTTATTATGATTATTCTTAAATAAAAACTTTTTAATATATACAATTGAAGGATTTCGGGCGTACTTGGAATCGTTTTCTCGATATACTAGATACCCACACGTAACCGGAGCACTCTGTATGGACTCTGGTTAGTTTTCACGGCAAATGCACTTTGAGGAATAATGAAAACAGAGCGTCGGAAACAGAGAATTGTTGTTCTTCAACCAACTTCATTTCTGTCCGTGTATGCACATATATATAACCTGTAGGGATGGGGGTTAGATAACCGTATCTAACTCCCTCATTTGAAATTCAAACTTTCCCTCGATTCTCATGTACACGGTTCTCTGTTTTCTATTGGTCGGGTTTGATCCACCATGGGTGGATCGCCCGTTTCCTTACAACAATCAATAGAAATATTTTAATAAAAAATTATTATTTTAATAGACAAAATATATTATAATATTATATTTAGGATCAAATATAACCTCACAGTTTGATTTTATATTAAGAATTAAAGGGAGTAATATAAAATAGTAAAAATTTGAGGGACTAGGTCATAAAAACAAGTCAAAAGTTTTAGAACCAAGCCACAGAAAATCATAATTAAGGGACTAAATTATAAGTGAATTAAATTAGTTTATTTATTATACTTTTTAAATATTTTACTACTCCTATAAAATAAATAACAACATAATTTTATAAATATTCATAATTTAAAATTTTAAAATTTAAGTGATATTGTTTTAGATTTTTCCGAAAATATTATCTAAGAAAAAGTGGATCAGAAGTCTAAAACCTTAAGCCTACAAGACCAAAAGTAAAAGAAAATCAAAACGACTATTAATTAAATTAATCTGAAAAGTGAAAACTTGTAAATATAAATCTATAATATATTTTACATAAATATTCTATCAATATAAAAAATTAAAAATGATAAATTAGTGCAAAAAATGAAAAATGGAACATAGAATGAAGTCTCTAACATAAACTAAGGTTGCAATTTTTTTTGTTAAGAATATATATACCCCTATTAAATATAATATTATTTAAGATACTAATAGATATTAAATATTGATATTTTTAATAGGAATTTAAATATTAATTTATTATTTTATGAATAATTAGTTTTTTTTTACTAAATTTAACCCTAGTTAGTATTAAGATTGCATTTAAATTAAGAAATAAACAATAACTTTTTTATTCAAACCAAAATTAAAAAAAGCGGCCAACTCATAGGTTGACTGGATATGTTGGATAAGCGTTCACATTAAAATGCGTTCACATTTTGCCAATCTAACCCACCTCTCTTCAGTACACATGATTGGATGTCAAAAGGTCTAGGATATATTTAGATAAAAATTTAAAAAATAGTTTATGAAAAAAAAATTTTAGATAATTTTAAGAAAAAAATTTTTAGAGAAAAATTTATAGAAAAAAAATAATTTTGAATAAATGAGTCTTTATAAATAAAAAATAGTTAAATTTTTTTATATAATTATTATTTTTAATTAATATAAATCAGTTATTTAAAATTTATAAATAAAATCAAAGGGAATAATAATAGTTCAAAGATTAATTAATATGTGGAGCAAGAGGAGGTGAAGGAGAAGTTGACGAGGGCTTTGTTTGTGGACAGTCAGGGCAATCCCGTTGATCTCTGCATCGCACGTGGATCTTCATTTCTGCATCTTCACTGCCAAACTCGAAAGCTGCAAATAAATATAAGATTTTTTTATCAAAAATAAATAAATATAATATTTTATTAATGCTTGTGTAGGGATATTAACATATAACAATGTTAATGTTTGTTGCGTACAATTTGCTACTCTCCCCTTCTTATAAATAATATTTCCTTTCATAAGAGTAATTCTATATATATTTATTTAAAAATTTAATGTAACTTTCTTAAAATTTAACGCCAATTAATTACACATTTTTCTCATATATTTTTCTCCACTTATCCCTCTCCTATATATCATCCTTAGTTATATTTAAACAAAAATTATATTTCATACATAATTATTTTTTTACCTATTTTTAATAAATATTTTGATCCATGTGATTTGAATAATTATTGTTTATAAAAAATATTAGAGGGAGAAATGTATTGTATAGAACGAAAAGATAACTTAAAACACCTCTAATTATAAATATGATATTTAATTAAGATATTTTTTTAATAATAAATATGAGATGCCAATATTTTTTCTCCACCATCTAATATTTTTCTACGTTACTCAAATTAATTTTATAAATTTTTTTATTGTTAGTCTCCCATATTTAATATCTTCATTAAAAGAATGATATTTTAGGAGAAGTGTGACACTTTTTTTTTACATAATAATAAAAATAGTTGATGTTACAAATATTCTTACACATGTGGATGTCAATAAAACTTTACCTCTTGAGATTTCTCTTAGAATTCCTTTTTCCCTTTATGCCATAAACCTATAACTTCCTCAATGAATGATTTGAGAGGGGTTTCTTATGGTTAATGGTATTTTATTCCTCTTTAATCTTTTGTAACCTTATGTTTAGTCTTTAATGGGTGTGTCTTATAAATAGTGGCTATGTAGAAGGCATTTAAACAAGTGAATATACAAGCATATGAAGAATTCTCTCTTGTCCTTCCATTTCTCTCATCTCTAAATCTTGTCTTGTTATTCTTTCTACTATCTCACTTTCTTATTTTTATAACATATTATCAGCACGACATTACTCTGAAAAATTTAAGGTATGAACTCCTTATCAATTCATATACTATTATGTTCAATTATATACAAAGGATATTAGTTTTCTCTTTATCTAATTATCATATATGTTTTATTTTCTATTATCATCTTACTTAATTATTATGGCAAATGTTATTATATATTTTACCGTTATTTATTATTCTTTCTTGTCCATTTTAATTTTTGTTGTTAAATATGTGTGTGTGGGTTATCTTTATTCTTATATAAAATATTGTATTATTCTAATTTTTCTTCTTCTTTTGATATATTGATACAATATTATGATTGATTCTCTATTTATATATATTTACATATATGTGTTGTTTACATTTTTCTTTCTCCCTATATATTGTTTACATTTCCAATTCCCCCTTCCTATATATTTATTAATTTATATTTCAATTGATTTATTTATCTTCTTTGTATTCTTGGCATTATTATATATTTATTACAGTTATATAATATTCATTTATTTATATTACGAAATACTTATACTATGTTATTATTTATATATTTAGTTTATGTTATTTCTATTGTAGTATTATTTTCTCTATATTATTTATATTGTTTCCATTATTTTATTTTCTTATGTGTTACTATTATTTATTTTATTTCTTTATTTATACCATTTATATTTTGTTATTTTTATTGAATTTATATTTATGTTTAATATATATTGTTTATTTGATTTATGCTTTTATTATCATATTTTTTAATTAATTTTATCATAATTCTAATTATTATTATTTTAGTTTGATACATGGTTAATCTGACGAAACTAGAGTTTACTGCTCTTGATATCTTGGGAAAAAATTATCTGTCTTGGGTTTTAGATGCTGAAATCCATTTAGATGCAAAAGGTCTAGGGAATGCTATTTTACCTAGAAATGAAGCAAGCAGTCAAGACAAGGCTAAGGCCATGATTTTTCTTCACCACCATTTACATGAAGGGCTAAAAGCTGAATACCTAACGGTGAAAGATCCGTTAGAATTGTGGAGTAATTTAAAAGAACGATATGATCACCAAAAGACGGTAATATTGCCCAAAGCTCATTATGAATGGTTGCATTTGAGGCTGCAAGATTTTAAATCTGTATCTGAATATAATTCAGCTGTTTTTAAAATAAGTTCTCAACTGAAGTTGTGTGGTGAGAAAATAACAGATGAGGACTTATTAGAAATTTTTTTTTCAACCTTTCATGCTTCAAATGTGCTCCTGCAGCAGCAATACCTTGAAAAAGGTTTTAAAATGTATTCTGAACTAATCTCATGTCTTCTTGTGGCTAAACAAAATAATGAGTTGTTAATAAAAAATCATGAGATCTGTCCCACTGGATCAGCTCCATTCCCTGAAGCGAATATGACTGAACGCACTGATTTTTATGCCCGTGGTCGTAGTCGTAGTCGCGGTCGCGGTCGTGGCCGTGGCCGTGGTAGGGGACGTGGCAATTACCGTCATCATGGTGGTGGAAGTAATTATAATCCAAATACCCACCAAAAGAAGAAATATAATGAAGGGTAGAAAAAAGACAAGGGTGGACCCTCAAAAACTGTGAAAAATTTATGTTATAGGTGTGGGATGAAAGGGTATTGGTTGCGTACCTGTCGTATGCCTGAGCATCTAGCAAAGCTTTATCAAGCCTCCATAAAAAAGAATTTAAAGAACATGGAAGCAAATATGACTTTCCAAGATGATGATGTTGAGGCAAATTTTGCATACAAGAATGATGATACAAATGAGCTATATGATGACCTTGATGCTATGGCACACTTAGAAATATGACTTTCCAAGATGATGATGTTGAGGCAAATTTTGCATACAAGAATGATGATACCAATGAGCTATATGATGACCTTGATGCTATGGCACACTTAGAAGTGACTGATTTCTTTGAGAATCATGATTAGAGAAATAAATTTAGTTTATTTTATCTATATTTTATCTTAATTTAGTTATGCTTTATGCTTTATTTATGTTTACTTTTATTTTCTTCTTTTAAGAGCATGATTACTAATAATATATTTTGATACATTTATTTTCTTTTGATGAAGAATATGGATGTTCCTCTCTCTTTTATTGGGCACAAGAATGAAGATATATGTCTCATAGATAGTGCTACAACACATACCATACTCAAAGATAAAAAATATTTTTCTCATTTGACAATGAATTGTGCAAGCATCAATACTATAGCGGGTAATACAAAACTAATTGAAGGCTCCAGAAGAGCAATGATAATATTGCCCAAAGGGACAAATTTTGTAATTAATGATGCTTTATATTCCTCTAAGTCTCAAAGAAATTTGTTAAGTCTTAAAGATATCCGCTGAAATGGGTATCATATTGAGACTATAGATGAGAAAAATATTGAATATCTATATATTACAATTGTTAGACATGGAGAAAAATGTGTTCTTCAAAAAGTACCGACATTATCTTCTGGTTTGTACTATACAAATATTGGTATAATTGAAACAAATGCTACAGTAAACCAGAAGTTTACTGATAAAAATACATTCATTATTTGGCATGACCGGTTAGGCCATCCTGGATCAACTATGATGCGAAGGATTATTGAAAATTCACATGAACATCCATTGAAGAGCCAGGAGATTCTTCAATTTAAAGATTTTTCATGTGTTGCTTGTTCTCAAGGCAAACTAATTACAAGACCGTCATTAACAAAAGTTAGGGTAGAATCCCCTGCATTTCTAGAATGTATCCAAGGGGATATATATGGACCTATTCATCCACCATGTGGACCATTTAGATATTTTATGGTTTTAATAGATGCATCTACAAGATGGTCACATGTGTGCTTGTTATCTACACGTAATTTAGCATTTGCTAGATTCCTTGCTCAAATAATTCGATTAAGAGCACAATTTCTAGAATATTGAATTAAGACAATTCGTCTTGATAATGCGAGTGAGTTTTCATTGCAAAGGTTTAATGATTATTGCATGGCAACTGGAATAACAGTAGAGAAATCTGTTGCTCATGTCCACACTCAAAATGGTTTAGCAGAATCATTAATTAAACGCCTCCAATTAATTGCTAGACCAATACTTATGAGAACAAAACTTCCCATTTCAGCTTGGGGACATGCAATTTTACATGCATCAACAATTATACGCATCAGGCCAACAAGTTATCATAAATTCTCCCCATTACAATTGGCTTTTGGTCAGGAGCCAAATATTTCTCATCTTAGAATTTTTGGATGTGCGGTATCTGTCCCAATTGCTCCACCACAACGCACAAAAATAGGACCTCAGAGAAGGTTAGGAATATATGTTGGTTATGAATCTCCTTCTATAATCAAGTATTTAGAACCATTAATGGGAGATTTATTTACAGCACGTTTCGATGATTGTTATTTTGATGAGACAAATTTTCTAACATTAGGGGGAGATAATAAGCAGCTGGATAAAGAAATCACATGGAAAGTATTATCGTTGTCTCATTTAGATCCTCGAACACAAATATGTGAGTTTGGAGTTCAAAAAATAATTCATTTGTAAAATATTGCAAATCAACTGCCAGATGCATTTACTGACTCCAAGAGAATTATTAAATCTCATATTCCAGCTGAAAATACTCCAATTCAAATTGATGTCCCAGCAGGACAAGTAGCAAGTGCAAATGAAACTAAACCACGTTTGAAGTGTGGTAGACCAATCGGTTCCGAAGATAAAAATTCTAGAAAGAAAAGAGTAAACAATCAAGATGGTCAAATTGAGGAGATAGTCTTATAGGAGATACCCAGGACATAACAAATTAAAAGACCCCAGAAGAGGTCCAGGTACCTGAAAATAATGAAGAGATCTCGATAAGTTATGTCAATACGGGAAAAAGGTGGAACCGAGAAAATATAGTCGTTGACGATATTTTTTCATACAATATTGCTGTTGAAATAACTAATCAAAGTGAGGATCTTGAACCTAGGTCAGTTGAAGAATGTAGACATAGAAATGATTGGCCAAAATGGAAAGACGCAATTCAAGTAGAATTGAATTCACTTTCAAAACGTGAAGTTTTTAGACTTGTAGTCCAAATACCAAATGGTGTTAAACCAGTTGGATATATGTGGGTTTTTGTGCGAAAATAAAATGAGAAAAATGAGGTTGTTAGATATAAACCATGCCTTGTGGCACAAGGCTTTTCGCAAAGACCTGGCATTGATTATGAAGAAACATATTCTCCTGTGGTGGATACAATTACTTTCAGATATCTAATCAGTTTGGTAGTGCATGAAAGACTTGATATGCGTCTAATGGATATTGTTACAACATACTTATATGGTTCTTTAGATACTGAAATTTATATGAAAATCCCTGAAGGATTTAAATTGCCTGAAGCATGTAAGAATCCTCGAGAAAATTATGCAATTTGTTTGGATAAATCCTTATACGGATTAAAACAATCTGGAAGAATGTGGTATAACTGTCTAAGTGAATATTTGTTGAAAGCAGGCTATAAAAATGACTCAATTAGCCCATGTATTTTTATAAAAAGGAACATATCAGAATTTATTATAATTGCTGTCTATGTGGATGATTTGAATATAATTGGAACTCCTGAAGAGCTTCAAAAAGCAGTGGATTGTTTAAAGAGAGAATTTGAAATGAAAGATCTTAGAAAAATAAAGTTTTGTCTCGGTTTACAAATCGAGCACTTAACAAATGGAGTGTTTCTTCATCAATCAGCTTATATTGAAAAAATATTAAAGCAATTTTATATGGATAAATCACATCCATTAACTACTCCAATGGTTGTAAGATCGCTAGTTAAAGAAAAATATCATTTTCGCTCTCAAGAGGAAAATGAAGAACTTCTTGGTCCAGAAGTACCATATCTTAGTGTTATAGGGGCATTAATATATCTTGCTAATTCAACATGACCTGATATTGCACTTGCTGTGAGTTTATTGGCAAGATTTAGTTCTTCTCCAACAAGAAGATATTGGAATGGAGTTAAACATATATTTCGATACCTTCGAGGGACAATTGATATAGGATTATTTTATTCTAATGAATCCGGATCACAATTGATTGGTTATGCAGATGCAGGATTTTTATCAGATCCACATAAAGGTAGATCTCAGACAGGATATTTATTTACTTGTGGAGGTACAACTATATCTTGGCGTTTGATAAAATAAACTTTATCAGCTACCTCATCAAATCATGTAGAAATCATTGCAGTTCATGAAGCAAGTCGAGAATGTGTTTGGCTAAGGTTAGTAATTCAACATATCCAAAGAATGAGTGGTCTACTTCCAAAACAAGAGATTCTAATAGTATTATATGAAGATAATACAGCATGCATAGCTCAATTGAAAGGAGGATATATCAAAGGAGATAGAACAAAACATATTTCTCCAAAATTCTTTTTCACTCATTATCTTATGAAGAATGGTGATATAGATGTTCAGCAAATTCGATCATGTGACAACCTTGCAGATTTGTTTACCAAGACACTACCAACTAAGCCATTTGAGAAGTTAGTGTATGGTATTGGAATGCACAGATTCAAAGACATAAATTGACAATGTCATCAGGGGAGTAAACACGTACTTGATGTACTCTTTAAGGATTTTGTTTTTCATTGGGTTTTCCTAAAAATTTTTTTTGATAAGGCAACCTAAATAAATATTGTGTACTCTTTTTCCTTCATTAGGTTTTTGTCCCAATGGGTTTTTCCTAGTAAGGTTTTAATGAGGCATAATATCTGTCATGGACATCCAAGGGGGAGTGTTACAAATATTCTTACACATGTGGATGTCCATAAAACTTATACCTCTTGGAATTCCTCTTAGGATTCCTTATTTCCTTTATGCCATAAACCTATAACTTCCTCAATGAATGACTTGAGAGGGGTTTCTTATGGTTAATGGCATTTTATTCCTCTTTAATCTTTTGTAACCTTATGTTTAGTCTTTAATGGGTGTGTCCTATAAATAATGGCTATGTAGAAGGGATTTGGATAAGTGAATATACAAGCATATGAAGAATTCTCTCTTGTCCTTCCATTTCTCTCATCTCTAAATTTTGTCTTGTTATTCTTTCTACTATCTCACTTTCTTATTTTTATAACAGTTGATATAATATTTAGTTCTTATAAGTTATGACTAGAGATTTTTCTTGATCGTTATACTAGGAGTAGGAATAAATATGCTACAATTGATTAATTATTTATTATTAGCATAAATTTTTAGGGAGAAAGACAAAAAAATCACATTTAAATTTTAAAAGGATAAATTGGGCTTCTCAATATTGAAAATGACAGATTGGGCAAGAGGCACAGTCTATCATTTACAAATTTGTGTGCAAAGACCAAATTAGCCTTCACTTTCCCAATGATATTTGCAAGTTTGACAATACGATTTACAACTTTGCCAATAATGTTTATAACTCTAATAATGGTATTTGCAATTCCTATAATAGTATTTATAACTTTGACAATACTATTTGCAATTTTGACAATGGTGCTTGTAACTTTGACAATAATATTTGTAATTTTAACAATGGTATTTGCAACTTTACTAATGATATTTATAACTCCTATAATGGTGTTTGCAATTTCAACAATGATATTTAGAACTCCCGCAATGGTATTTACAACTCCCATAAAGGGGAAGAAACAATTTTGCCAATGTGATTAATAACTTTGCCATTAATATTTGTAACTCCTATAATATAATTTGCAACTTTATCAATGGTATTTATAACTTCCGCAATGGTATTTGTAACTCCCACAACCGAGAAGAAGCAACTTTGTCAATGGTATTTGCAACTCTCACAATTATATTTGCAACTTTGCCAATAGTATTTACAAGTTTGTCAATAGTTTGTCAATAATATTTGCAACTCCCACAATGGTATTTATAACTCCCATAATAGTATTTGCAACTCCTACCACGGAGAAGAAATAACTTTGTTAAAGGGATTAACAATTTTGTCAATAGTATTTGCAACTTTCACAATGATATTTATAATTTTTCCAATAGTATTTACAACTCCCACAATAAAGAAGAAACAACTTTGTGAATATGATTAACAACTTTGCGAATGGGATTAACAACTTTGCCAATGTTATTTGCAACTCCCACAATAGTATTTGCAGCTTTGCCAATGGTATTTATAAATTTATCAATTGTATTTATAACTCCTACTAGTATTTGCCACTTCCACAATGGGATTTTCAACTTTACCAATGGTATTTGTAACTCCCGCAATGATATTTAAAATTCCAACAATAGAGAAAAAGCAATGATATTTGTAATAATTTCAACTATTAACCGATTGATGTTCTGACTTAGTTAATTACTTTTCAATGTTCAATTTTTGTAAACTTCCCTTAAAGAATGAGATTTGTAACAGTATTTTAGTGTTCAACTTAGCTAATAGTATATGCAACTCTCCCAATGGGATTTGCAACTTAATCAATAAGATTTGTAACTTTTTCTATGGGATTTGTAACTTTACCAAATGTGTTTGTAACTTTATGTACATGATTTGCAATTTCTTACAACGGGATTTGCTATTTCACCTAGTCGAAGCTACAGTGTCAACTTCACCTGCAGGTTTTTTGGGTTGAAATCTATGGTATTAATCCTACTATCATGCAAAATCCATTGGGATGAACATTTCCCTGTCCTGCTATCCCAAATGGTCAAACCTCCAAGACCATTGCCAAAATATAGGCATTTTGCATCATTATTTGGCTCTGAGAGAGAGTATAAAGTTTCATCATTGTTAAACACCAGGTAAAAAATCTCCTTTTCAGCATCCATCAGGCGAACCAATCCACCATAGCAACTTGTGTAAATCTGCATTGACCGTAATATAAAAACAACTTTAAATTAACAAAATAAGTGGTAACGATGAATAGGTAAAATATTGCCCCATTACATTTTTGATTAAATACCAAGCAAATAAACAAATTCAAATCAGAAAAACATGTTGGAGAGGTAAATATAGAAATTGTCTTGAACCAAATTCAATTGTAAGCTAAGAAAACAGATGCTTCAGTGCAGTACTAGTTAACATTACAATCAATGTCTTTAAACCAATATCCCAGAAATGGCAGCTGGATGGGGGTGGTATAAATGAACTTCATTTCCTTCATTATTCCGAGAATCACAATCCCAGAATCCAAGATTTCCAAATTTATCACCTGCCACGATCATCTTCACACTGCTTGAAGGAAAAAATCGTGCAATAGTGGTTCTTGAAGGAACAAGCCTTACTCTGTTCTCAAAATCCAAAGTCATCGATTCCAACTTCAATGAATCCCAGACCTTGTATTCCTCCTTTAACCTTTCTAAATCACAAGAAGACCCGATGCTTCTTTCCTTAAAGTCATTTAAAGCACTCTCATCTTTATAGCTACCAATTTCTTCTCCATTCAAAGCAAGAGAATGAGTTTCCTTCTTAGCCAAACCCACAGTTGTTTCCACGAGTGAAAGATGATGACTAGAAGAGATTTCAAAAACCCAAAAGCATAAAGTGAGGAAGAAGTAGATCTGATGCGTCGAAATGACGATATGTTACTCTCAACTTCCGACAATCAACGGTTATTTGGTCTTTTCATCTAAATTTGTAAAAGATAGATTGGACCTCATACCCAATCTGTCCTTTTAAATATTCGTATACCCATATTATCTTTTCCAAATTCATATAGTTGTTTATTGTCTTTTTCCCTTACAGTTAAAAATTTAAAATATCATAATAATTTAAAATTTGATATGCGAATAATTTTGAACCCCATTTTGATACTTAAAAGATTTTAAACCCCATGATAATATTTAATCAATAAGTTGTTAAATTAAGGTTCAAAATCTTTTGAATATCAAAGTGGGATTACTTATTATGATTATTGATTGTGGCTTGCTCAAAAATAGAATTAAGAATATTAAGTTGAGTTAATCCAAATCAATCTTTAACTGAATTAGGTATTATAATATTTTAATAGTTAGTTGTTGATTGTTTATATTTTAGTTTTGATCCTTATAGTTTTAAATAATGTGTTTTGGCAATTTAGAACCATCAAAGAAGGGAAAAAGACAAAAAAAAAGCCCATTTCAGTTTCAAAATGACAATTTGGGCATGTGAATATTTAAAAAGATAGATTGGGCAGGAGACTCAATCTGTCATTTGTAAATTTGAGTAAAAAGACTAAATAGCCTTGGAAGCATTTGAAGAAAAAGCTGAAGAATGAAACTTAGAACATAATGAAGCGAGAGAAAAAAGTAGGAGAACAGAAGAACTAAATGGCCATGTTTCCTTTGCTGGTTCATCACGAACCTTACTACCCACCAGCGTTCGCTTACTTCATTTTAGGTTGTCACCAAGATAAGGACCAGATCTTCAGGTTGTTGCTGGTAGTTTATCATTCAAGTAAACGGTATCTTCTGCATCTAGGGCGAGACACAAATGATGAAGAAAGGCTCAAGTTAGTTGCGGTAATTAGGTCAATGCCTACAACTCGTGCTTTTGGGAACGTAGATATAGTGGGCAAGGCCAATTAGGTTACCTACTTAGGCTCTACTAATATTGCCATTACACTACGAGCTGCGGTAAAATTGGATAGTAGGTGGAATTAGTTCATCACTTTGAATGCTTATGATTATCCCCTCATCACCCAGGATGGTATGCTAATTCGGTAATCTATGCTTGTGGTTTTCTTTTATTTTTTTTATTAATTTGTACTATGTACCTTGTGTTTTATTCTTAGATTCACACACAATTTTGATTTAAGTGCACCTATTTTGGACTTTAGAATATCGTATTAAATGAAGGCTTAGTCTCTCTAGATTGAGCGTTAATGTAGAATAGTTTGGTCACACATGCCCGCGTTTCCATTTGGCTTTTGACTTTTCTCAGTCTCTGGGAAAGTGTTTCTATAACTGCTGAGTCTCTCTCTCTATTTTTTTATTAAGAGAATTGTACCATTCTATTTAAGTAATATTAGTTGTCTTAATTTTATATTTCTAAGGGTCCTAATTCTAGTTCCAAGTTGAGATTTTGAGTTTCTCCATTATGTACCATTTTTTGTTGTGTAGTCTAATGTTATTCTTGTTTTCTCCACAATTTTCTATCCTGTATGCCTAGAATTTTGCAATTTTGATTGTTATTGAAGCTGATGGGAATAGAAGAGAAAATAAGTGTGGCCAAAATCTACATACAGAAGCCTTAACTTCATTCTTCATTGATTAAATTATATGTCTTACTTTGTCGACTGAAATATCCAAAAATCCTAATAGTTGGTTGTGATAACACTCTAACATTTGATTTCTACCGTGTGCTAATAGTGGTTCTTCACAAAACCTGAAATTTTAAGTGTTGCTGTTGATTGAAGAATAAAGAAGCCACTTAACTTGTTCAAGTGGCTTGTTCCTTCAACAAGGTTAATGGGAGATTTTAGGTTTGGTATTAGTTGGTGTGATACCCGCAAAATGTATTTTGCTTTGCTTTTCACAGGTTAGAAATGATTAGAAAATGCAAAATGTATTTTGACCAAAAATGATTGCTCTTCTAAACATAATCTTCTGCAGGGGTACGCTACATGCCTTGTCACATTGAACTACACCAGTCATGGGGACTATGAATGATATTTTTTTGTGAAGAATGGAAAATTAGAGCAAGAATCCTTAGCACACCCTCCCAAAGACATGCCACAACCTGATCTGGATGATGTTTAAATTGTTGTAATGTCTAACTTTTGTAATGTTTCATTTTTGGAAAGTTTATAGAATATGATGTATAGTGTTAATGTTTGCTTGTCATTTGTTCATATGTAATATAAATATTGTCATGGGTAGGATATTTGTTGTAAGTGTCATAAGTCAAGTGGTCAATGTGATAAATGAAATTGTACATTATGTTATGGTTATAAGTTGTAAATACCATAGCAAGAGTTGCAAACTCATCATAATAGTGGCAAACCAACTGCATTAGTTGCAGGACTCATAAAACGAGTTACAAATCCTATTATGGAAGTTGCAAATACCATTGGGGAAGTTGCAAATCCTATTATGGTAGTTATAAATCTCATTATCAGAGTTAGAAATCTAATTTTTACAATTGGGAGAGAGACTGTAGCTGACACTGTAGCTTTGACTAGATGAAGTTGCAAATCCCATTGTAAGAAGTTGTAAATCCTGTAGGTGAAGTTACAAACCCATTTGGTGAAGTTGCAAATCCTATTGATAAAGTTACAAATCCTATTGGGAGAGTTGCAAATACTATTAGCCAAGTTGAGCACTAAAATACTATTGTAAATCTCATTCTTTAAGGGAACTTTACAAAAATTGAACATTGAAAAGTGATTAACTAAGTCAGAACATCAGTCGGTTAATGGTTGAAATTATTACAAATATCATTGCTTCTTCTCTATTGTGGGAGTTGTAAATATCATTGCGGGAATTGTAAATATTATTGATAAAGTTGAAAATCCCAATGTGGAAGTGGCAAATACTAGTAGGAGTTATAAATACCATTGATAAACTTGCAAATACCATTGGCAAAACTGCAAATACTATTGTGGGAGTTACAAATAACATGGGCAAAATTGTTAATCCCATTGGCAAAGTTGCTTTTTCTCCATTGTGGGAGTTGCAAATACCATTGGCAAAATTGCAAATACCATTATGGGAGTTTCAAATACTATTGGCAAAGTTATTAATCCCTTTGACAAAGTTGCTTCTTCTCCGTGGTAGGAGTTACAAATACCATTACGGGAGTTACAAATATCATGATGATGGGAGTTGCAAATATCATTGGCAAAATTTCAAATCACATTGTGAAAGTGGCAAACGGGAGTTGTAGATACCATTGATAAAGTTGCAACTTCTATTATAGGAGTTACAAATATTATTGGCAAATTTATTAATCCCATTGGCAAAGTTGTTTCTTCTCCTTCGTGGGAGTTGCAAATACCATTGTGAGAGTTACAAATATTATTATTGAAATTGCAAATACCACTATGGGAGTTACAAATATCATTGGTAAAGTTGCAAACACCATTGTCAAAGTTACAAATACTATGTCAAAGTTACAAATACTATTGTCAAAGTTACAAATACCATTGTCAAAATTGCAAATGTTATTGTCAAAGTTATAAATACTATTATAGGAGTTGTAAATACCATTATTAGAGTTATAAATATCATTAGTAAAGTTGTAAATCTTATTGTCAAACTTACAAATACCATTAGCTAAGTGAAGGCTAATTTGATCTTTGCACACAAATTTGTAAATGACAGATTGGGCAGGTTTGAGAAGCCCAATTTGTGCTTTTGAAATTTAAATGGGTTTTGTTTGTCTTTCTATCAATATTCTATCCATTTGGGCAAAAATATCCATCAAATATTAATATTTTTTTAGTTTAATAAAAACATAAAACATTATGCTCTTTTAATAATTAAAATATATGGTTTGAAACTATAAGAACCAAAACTTGAATAAGGACAAACTATAAGAACTAAACATTATTAATCCAAATACTCCATCCGTTCCAAAATATAAGATCATTTTGACTAAATCGTGTTTTTCAAGAAAAAAAGTTAAAATTAGTTAAAAGGAATAAATATATAGTAAACACATTTTTCTTTCCAAATATGTCCTCATTTATAGTTGTTAGATAAGAGAGTAATAATGAGTAAAATGATGAGAGATAATATATTTATTATTGAGAGAAAATGAAATTAAATAGGGGTAAAATGGGTATAAAATCATTCATTTTTGAGACAAAGTCAAAAGGGATCTTATATTTTAGGACAAGCTAATTTAGAAAAAATGATCTTATATTTTAGGACGAAGGGAATAAAAAAATAATCAACTCAACCAAACTCTTTTTTTAACCAAAACAAGTCAATTTTATTAATATAAAAAAAATAGTACAAACAATAATAGTCAAAACTAAGAAAAAAACACTCAAAAAAGCCTATTAATACAAGCTCAACGCACGAAAGCTCACAAAAAATAAAATACAACAAACAAGTGAAAATAATCTAGAAACCAAGGAAACAAATACAACAGAAAAACATTTTAAAGTAGCAAACAAAACAACCAGAATATTAACCAATTCCAGACCTTACACTCACCGTGCCAGTGATCACACACTCTTCAAAATGCCTCATATCTTCATTCAACGCAGCGGCAAGAGGGCGTGGGGGTTGTACCAAGCAACCCACTAAGCACGTCCCCTTTGATCCAAACACTGCTAACCAATCAGCAGCTTTGTTCATGAAACTGGAAATCAGATTAAAAGAGATATTTGATATCGTCCTAAGCTTCTGAAGAATATCCTCCACCACCATTTAAGACTTCCACTCGCATGCTACAGTAGTCCCATAGATAATAGATCGATACAAGACTTCACAATCTGTTTCAATTATGACGTTACCATAATCCTACTGCATAATTATCTCAATTGTCCTTCTAGTTGCTAAAGCTTCAGCCATGAATGCAGAAGAGGATTCCACCTAATCAATGCCTTTCAACATATTGCATCTCTATTCCTGAAGATTATCCTAATACCAGCCCCGCCAGACTTATGAAGAAAAGACCCATCAATATTCACTTTAGTAAAATTTGTTTCTAGAGCTCTCCAAACCTTCCTCAATCCACTCCTATCTTTCATCCACCCCAAGCCTCCCAAAACTCGTTTACTAAAGCAATAGCATTGTTTAGAGTCTTTTCTAGATTAATAGTTTCATCTTGGAAAACTTTGCAGCACCTATTCTTCCATACATTCTAGCATACAGAAGCTATAATAGCCTTCCGATATTCATTCCACTTCCTACCTTCACTCATCAGTCCCCATCACCATCCTAACCTGGTAATGTTTCTCTCCATCAATAAAACATTGATTTGGAGACCCATATCTTAACCCATTCATAAAGAAGAAGGCAGTGTTCAATCTTTTCTTCATGTTTTCCACATAGCAAACATATTGAATCATTGCAACACTTTTTCTTAAATAGAATATCTCTAGTAGGAAGGCTACCATTCACTGCCCTCTATATAAAGTGCTATACCTTTGGTGGAACTTTAAGCTTCCAAATTTCCTGCCACACAGCTTCAGGAATAGAGTATGACAGTTCAAGCCTTATTCTTTTCACGGCTCCACTTTTCTTTCTTAAGAGATTATATCCATCCTTCTCATAATATTCTCCCTTCCAACTTCCTCACCACACCATTCTATCTTCTCTTCCTGCTTGAGAAATTGGAATCTTCATGATCTGCTTTACCACTTCCTTACTCAAAATACTTCTCAAGTACTCGATATTCCAAGAACCATCCCTTATGATTTCAGCCACCAGCATATCAGAATTAGTTAGGGAGCCTTCAACAATTTTCTCCAACACATTATCTCCAATCTATCTATCCTTCCAAAACCTCAATTTATTTAATTTCTAGCTAATTGCACACATTGTTCTTTCTATCCTTCCATAATGCAATTTATCCACCTATGATTGAACCCTAGCTTCTTCATAACTTCCTCCAAAAGATCCTACTCAACTCTGTCATAAGCCTTGCTCATGTACATTTTAAGTGCAAACTCAAACTTTGTCTTCCCATTCCTTCTTTTAAGATAGTGGAAAGCCTCATGTGCTGGTACGGTATTGTCATGAATCATCCTTACCTCCACAAACGCACATTGGTTCTAAGATATAATCTTTGGCATCAACAACTTCATTCTATTAGTTAGGACTTTTGACAGTACTTTATAGTAGAAATTACACAGACTTACAGGTCTATACTGTGAAACCATTTCAAGTTTATCCATCTTTGGGATCATTACCAGGTCTGTGCAATTAATAGGCTCAACTCTTTCACTATTTTCAATATATTTCCTAACCAAATAAAAGACTTTCTCACCTACCTCCTCCCATAAGAAGTGAAAAAACTGAGTGAGAATCCATCCGGACCTGGGGCTTTCCCTCCTTCCATCTGCAAGCAAGTTGCTTTCACTTCTTCTTTAGCAACAGGTGTCAGTAACATGTTGTCAGCATCTGTTACCCTTATATTCAACATAACTCAAAGCTTTAGTCATGTTCCTCATGCCAGAATTGCTAAAAAGATCTCTGTAATAGGTAATAAAATTCTCAGCTATTACCCCTTCATCTTCAATCCAGATTCCCAGGTGAAGTTGTTGAGGCTTCCGACGGTGTTCATGACGCTGCTGTTATGACGTTGCTGAAGGGAACAAACTAAAGGAAGAACATAGTTGCTGAATGGGAAGAGAAGCTAGAAGAAATGAATATTCTGATTGCTATATTATTGTATTGATCCTACTGCATTATATACATTCATGATGGCCTAATTTTAGGCAACTATAATCTGTACAATAATTACAATAATGAGGCAAATCATCTACATAATCATCTGACTTAATTATGCTAATTAATACACAATCATGCCCGTTAATAGAATCTCCTATAATCATCTCTAATAAATGCACTGCTGTATACACTCCCTCTCAAGTTGGCCCGTATATATTTATCATTGCCAACTTGCCAACAAAGTGTTCAAACCTTTCTTTGGATAGACCTTTAGTAAGGATGTCCGTTGTTTGTTCTCTGGAGGGTATATATCTAAGATCAATTATTTTTCCATTAATTTTTCTCAAATAAAATGTCTGTCTATTTCAACATGTTTTGTAAGATCATGTTGAATTGGATTATGAGAGATATTGATGGCTACCATACTGTCTAAGTAGAACTTTATATGTGGACTCATAGTCACCCTCAATTCTTCAAGTACTTGTTTGACCCAAATGCCTTCGCAGATCCCAAGAGTTATAGCTCTGAATTATTCTTTTGCACTACTTCTGGTGACTACACTCTATTTCTTGCTTCTCCAATTGACAAGATTGCCCCAAATGAAGGTGGCATATCCTGAAGTAGACCTTCTATCATCCTGGTATGCTGCCCAATCAACATCTATGAAGATCTTGACTTGTCTTTCATTGGTTCTCTGAAACAATAGACCTCGACCTGGTATACCTTTCAAATATCGATAAATCCTATAGACTTCATTCAAGTGTATTTGTTTAGGATTGTGGGAGTGTTGGCTTACCACACTTACTGCAAATGCTATATATGGTCGAGTGTGGGACAGATAGATGAATTTTCCCACCATTCATTGGTATCTTCCTTTGTTAACATCCTTTCCCAGATCCTTGCCTTCTTCAATTTTGCTGACCTGTATAGGTGTGCCACTTGGTCTACATCTTAACATTCATGTATCTTTTAGAAGATCTAAGACATACTTTCTCTGAGATATACTTATTCCCTTTCTAGATCTGGCAACTTCCATCCCCAGGTAGTACTTTATTTCTCCAAGGTCTTTGACTTGGAACTTTTCATTAAGAACTCCTTTATCCTACTGATTTCACCATAGTCATCTCCAGTTAAAACTATATCATCCACATATACTGCTAGTACAATTATCTTCTTTCCACAGTACTTATAGAACATAGTATTATCACTTTATCTTTGCTGATAGTCTTAATTTTTTAACACTCCATAAAAATATTCAAACCATGCTCTAGGAGACTGTTTTAAGCCATAGAGAGCATTTTTTAATTTGTACACTTGGCCATCTTGTTTCCTATATAAGCTTGGTGGAGGCTTCATATAAACCTCTTCCCTTAGTTCGCCATTAAGAAACACATTCATTATATCCATTTGATACAGTTGCCAGTCAAGATTTATAGCTAGAGAGAGCAAGATTATGATGGTGTTCTTCTTTTCTATAGATGCAAAAGTTTTAGTATAGTCTGTACCATATATCTGAGAAAAACCTTTTGCCACTAATCTCACCTTATACTTGGACAGAGTGCCATCAGCTATGTATTTTGCAGTAAATACACACTTACATCCTACATGTTTCTTGCCTTTAGGAAGGTCTACCATTTCCTAAGTTCCATTATTTTCCAATGCTTGTATTTCTTCCATGATTTCCTTCTTCCATTCTGGGCTAGATCATGCCTCATTGATATCCGTAGGGATTCTAACATTGTCAAGGTGAGAGACAAGTGCATAATACTTTGATGAAAGGGTTTTGTAGGAAATAAACCTTTCGATAGGGTGTTAAGTGCATGACCGAGGCTTCTTTCTCAGGGCAATGGGTAGTTCAAGATCAGTTGGAGTATATTCAGATGCATTATTCTCTGTTCCCCTAGATCTGTATCTAGCTCTGAGTCTTGATGTCTGCTAGATGTTGGAGGAGCTCTCCTTGTGGCAGGCCTTCTAGCATAAACTCAAAAATTTTGGTTTGTATCTCCCTCTAGAGTTTTTGGTTCTGGATTTATGTTAGGAGATGGATTTGGATAAGGTAATTCCATATGAGGAGTGAGATCATATTTAATGAATAATCGTATATTTTCATGTGTGTTTTCGGGTAGTGTTTGCTCCTGAGGTTCCCTCAAAGTCTCCCCTAAACTGAGGAGGGATAATAGGGGACTTGTTCATGAAAGATAACATCACACGTGACAAATATACGACAGGTAAAGGGATCATAACACCTATATCCCTTTTGAGTACCTGAGTAACCCAAGAAGATACATTTGATGGCTTTTGGATCAAGTTTATTTGGATGGTAAATATGAATATAGGACATGCAACCAAAGACCCTAAGCAGAAGGTGGTTTTCAAGGAAGGGGAGATTATAGAAATGGTGAAGCACTTGTATGGGAGATTTATAAGAAAGGGGCTTGCTTGGAAGGTGATTGATAAGGAAGGTAGCTGTAAGTACGACATCATCCCAATAGAATTTAGGAACATTTGAGGTGAAGAGAAGGCCATATGATGTTTCCATTATATGCCTATTTTTATGTTCAGCTATGCCATTTTGTTGGGGTATATATGTATAGGTATGTCTATATATGATACCTTGTTTAGCTAGGAAAGTGGCTAAATACTGATTGAAGTATTCAGTTCTATTATCTATGTGAAGAATCTTAATTTTTGTGTGGAATTAAGTTTTAACCATGGTATAGAAGGTACAGAAGGTGGAACAAGCATATGTTTTATCTTTTAATAAGAATACCCATGTAACACGTGTGTGATCATCAATGAAAGTGATGAACTATTTTTACTTGGTATGATTTGGAGTACGAGAAGATCACCATAAATCACTGTGGATAGTGGTGAAAGGAGCAAAAGCATGATATGAATGACTAGGAAAAGAGGCACGCTGATGTTTGGCCAACTTACAGGAATCACAATAAAACTTGGCACTTTTATTAGAAATTAGTGAGGGAAACATTTAGGACATGTACTGAAAATTAGGATGACCTAACCGTTTATGCCATAAATCCATATTATCACTATTAAAGAGAGACATTTGATAAGAAATAGTTTTTCTTCCACACCCATCCAGATAGTACAGCCCATCAAACACCTTAGCATTGCCAATTGTCATCTATGTAAGCAGATCCTAAAACACACAATGAGTGCCAAAAAAATCAGCATGGCAACTTTCTTTACAAGCAAGTTGATTTACAGATAATAAGTTACACTTTAAGTTAGGCACATAGAGAACATTATATATTAATATAAGAGAATCATAGACTTTCACACGACCAATGCCAGCAACAGGTTTATTAGAAACATCAGCAATTTTTACTATCAGATGGGAAGAGGCATTGGTGTAATGAGAAAATAACGACCGATCATTAGTCATGTGGTCGAATGTACTAGAGTCAACAATCCAACACTGGCTATAACACCTACCTTTAATGGTTGTCAGGGCCTGGGAAGAATTACCTCGCTGGACAACTGTCACCACAGGTTATTTTTTCTTTTTAGGGCAGTTAGCCTGTCTAAAATTTTTTGCAATGCATCACTTTGGTCTGAAGGGGCAGCAATATTCTCATTGGTACTAGCTAATTCAGCAACATATCCACACTTCCCTTTCTTTGGTTTCCAGTCTGGTGGCTTCCCATGCAAATCCCAATAGGTATCTTTGGTATGTCCAAGTTTCTTACAATGATCAGAGCTTGGATGAGGCTTACTAGTCTTTGAATCAATGCCCCGAGCAGCAAGGCTAGACATTTTTGCAGGGGCAGCAGTAGCCAGGCAAGGGTTGGGTTCACCAACGGGCATAAACAAACGATGAGCTTCTTCATTACAGAGAAGGAAGAAAGCCTCATGGACAATTGGCAATAGAGTTTGGGCTAAGATGTGACCCTAAGTGTCGTCATACATTTGGTCGAGTCTTGCTAACAATTCAAACAACCTCTCCTCCTCCAATTCCTTCCTGTTGGCTTTGGCATCTTCAGTATAGTTCCATGTATGCTCCTGAAGAATATCTAGATCCTACCAAAGTGAAACCTTTGCCAGGTAATATGCGGTGAGGCTCTAATTTCCCTGTTGAATGCGCCAAACCTTTGCCCTTACATCATACATCATTGCCTTGTTCTTCCTAGAGCCGTAGGAGTCTTTCACCGCCTCCCATATTTTAGGGGCCGTTGGTAGTAAGAGAAATGGCTTATTAATAGTGAAGATCATTGAGTTGAGCAGCCATGCTGAGACAACTGAGTTCTTCATCATCTATCGCCTCCACTCCTTGATGTTGGACATGGAGGGAACATTGACGTCGCTAGTGATAGGACGGGCAGAGGAGCCGTCACCTTCAGTTGAGCGATGAGTGTTCATGACTGAGATAGAGGGTCGACGCCGACAGCACTACCAGACTTCAATGCTCTGATACCATGAAGTTGTTGAGGTTGCTGATGGTGTTCATGACGCTGCTGTTATGATGTTGCCGAAAGGAACAAACTAAAGGCAGAACGTAGTTGCTGAATGGGAAGAGAAGGTAGAAGAAATGAATGAATGATTGCTAGATTATTGTATTGATCCTACCGCATTATATACACTCATGATGCCCTAATTTTAGGCAACTATAATCTATACAATAATTACAATAATGAAGCAAATTGTCCCCATAATCATCCGACTTAATTATGCTAAATAATATATAATCATGCCTGTTAATATGATTATCCCCTATAATCATTTCCAATAAATGCACTGCTATCTATACTAGGTCATTTTTCAAACTCAAGATTTTATTCCTTGCTTTATGTTGGACAGTTAACAGGTGAAAATATTTTGTATTGCAGTCCCCATCCTTCAACCATGACACCTTTGAACGTTTATGCCAATACTTCTCTTCTAACCTCCAAATTTCCTTTAACTAATCTGTAAATATCTTCTTTCTTGAGCAGGATTTCTTTATTTAAGGTGAAGCTGTTGCATTCTTCCAATTTCTTCATCATCAACTCAATACTCTTTCTGTTATTTGGAAAAGTAGTGCTGCTCCACTTCATTAAATCCTTCCCACACCCTTCTAATCTCATAGCCAGCTCAACACTTGAATTGAAGGACTCACCAATACTCTAACTCTCCTTCACAACCATGCCAAAATCTCTGTTCAGATCAGAAAGAGTCGAATATGAAATACCTTGTGCTCTTGTGCTCTTTATAGTTTAGATCCACTACTGACAAATGGTGGTTATATCCCACCGGTTCACTATGAAACACCAAAGCTCTTAGGAATCTCTCTCATATCACCATTCCCAAACACCATAACAATCCTTTCTTTGATGTGATCCTCACCCAACCTACCATTAGCCCAGGTAAATCTAGATCATTTAAATTCCAAATCCATACATCCACAAGCTCCAAGAATTTTATGAAATCTAAGAATCTTTCTTGCAGCTTTCGCGTTTCCACCTAACTTCTCACTTTGGTTAAGAATCTCATTAAAATCTCCAGCACACATCCAAGTCCCCTCTACTGTGGTAGCAATTCTAGCCATTTTGTCCCATATCTTTCTTCTTTCAGCTACCTTCGGAGGGCCATAAACCAAAGTAAGAAATTTAGGAACGTCTTCACAGCTGCAATATATCCTATCATGGATTGTATTACTGCTGACTGAGATAGGATTAAAATTTAGTTCATCTTTCCACCATATAGCCAACCCTCCACTTCTACCCCTTGGATCCATATAAATTTAGTTTTCAAAACCCATTCTTCTCATTTTCTTCATATAGAATTGGTGCTTTTTAGTTTACATGAGAAACACTAAAGTAGGCTATGTTTCTAACAAGCTTCCTTTAGATTTCTCACTGCCAGAGGTGTACCAAACCCCTAGCAGTTCCAAATTATAAAAGTCATGACTCCATAGTGACTAGTTTTGGCCAGTCGCTACAGCCCTTCTCATCAATATAAGCAAAGGAACTCCTTGTTTCAGAATTAAAGACAAATTGGCCTTCCATACTTTGCAGCTTCCTCTCATGATCAATAGTGTTCACTCCATTAAGTGTGCTTCCCTCCTGCCTTATCTTTCTTCTGATTGATCATACACTTCTTCTCTCCCCTTTCTTCTAACTTGGTTGATTGTTCTGCTCTGGCTTTTCCATCACACCATCAAAGCAAAGCCTTCTTTTCTTTAAATTTTCTTTATCCTCCATATCTTCAGCCCTTCCCTTTAGTCCAATCTTTTTCATACCACACACTACCTCACATAGGCAATATACTGTTGAACAACACAATCGCCTTCGAGAGGTCAAACCACACACTTCCATTCTTCCATTCTTTTTATATACTGCCAAACCACAGACTTCCATTATTCTCTCTTTTTTAACTTTTTATAGCCACCTTTTCAACATTTACATTTCTTTCACCACAAACTTTTCGTCCATTAATCACTTCACTCGAATTGCCTTCATCACAAATAAGTCCTACCTTCTTTAGCTTTGATTTACTCTCAACTTGCGATGGCAGCAATTCATCCCTACCTTCCATCCTATCTCTTGTATTCTATTTATCAGCCTCTTCTAGTACAGTCTTCCCTTGTATCTTTTACAAACTTCTTCTTTTCGGTTTTTACCAGATCACTTTTTAGATCCAGCTTTTCCTCAATCTGTGGAGGAGGAACTTTTCTATGATACATCGTAGCTTTCCAGCCTTCTGCTTCCTCTCATCCATCCTTACAGACTTTCACAGAACGTTCAATCTATTTAGCAGCCTATATGCTTAACCAATTACCATACTCGACTACAGCTACTTCACTATCTTCCTTTCTGCGTGAACAACCTCTTAAGTCATGTCCTACTCTACCACAATCAAGGCAGAAGCATTGTAACGTCTCATAACGTGCCTTAATCTAGAGAGGCTTCTTCTTCTTCCTCAGAGACCACATTCCTGTAACAAGAGGCTTTCTCAGAACCACTAAGACTCTAGCACGAAGAAAGCTTCTAGTCAAAAGACCTTCAACTCTCGTATCTTTCACCATCGCTACTTGATCAGACTTCCTAATCTCAACGCGTTGTCCACATCCAACTCTCAAATTTTTCAATTGATTACACTCACAACTCAACCAAACTTTTAATCTTCATAAATTAGCTACTAAAATTTTATATTTAGGGTCAAATAAAATAGATGCGTTTTTAATTTATTGTATAAAAGTATAGTTTTCATAAACAAAGCTACAACTTCAAAGAGAGAATTATACTAACCCTAAGTTACAAAATTTGAACAGTCAATTATATGATAGAAGCTTGTTAGTATAATTTATTATATTATAACTAGAAGAATAACTCGTAATTATTAAAAGTATTATATGCTATTCTACTGGAAATACACAGGTAAGCAGGAAATAAATAGTAAAACAAAGTATTATTAAATATTTTATTGTATAATATATTGATAATGATAAATAAAATTCCTAATGAATATAAAATTTTACAAACAACAACAAAAATGGAAGGTTCTCACCTGAAGCTGAAAGCATAAAATAGACAAGAAAAGCTCCCATAATCAGAGACTTGGCCGCCATTTGTTATCACACTGGGATGCGTATTCACAACGAGTCTGTATTTATAGTTGAAACTAGTACAATTTTTGGAATATTTTAATAGCATTTATTATTATTATTATTTATTTTTTGTATTTTGTATTTCACATTTAAATAATTCTAAAGATTTTTTTTTCCAATAATGCAGAATAATGCCGGCATGGAATTTACTACTTACCATTTTATAATTTTGTTCAACTCTATTATTCTATTATAGCGGGATTAAAATTAGCCCTCTCAGACGCTTATAGCCCTACATCAGCAAACTTATGATAGATTAATAAAATATAAAATAATACTAATATAGAGTTAATCTGACAAAATTTCTCCGGGTCTAGCGGTGTATTTCATATTTCAAATTAAGAAAATTCTAAAAATAAAATGACTTTTATAGTTAAAAATAAATCTTCGATTATTCAAGTATTTGATATTATATATTTCCATTCAATTTTCTAATGTAGGAATACGAGTATGAAATATTAAATTAATTAAAAATATTTTAAATATTTTACGCACACCCATTACTACAAATATAGTTTTTATGACGCTATTTTACGGTAATTAAATAAATTTTTTTATAAAAAAATAGTGATATTTTTATAATTAAATTATTAAAATTTTACTTTTAACACTAGTTTTTTAAAAAACACCTTAAAAATTTCTTTTAATGACAATTATTTAAAAAAATGCCGTTAAAAGCTCTTTTTAAGACTTTTTTTTAAAAAATTGCTATTAAATATTTTTAAAATTTTATAATTTTATCATGAAAGTTTATTTTTAACGGTGGTGTTTATAAAAACGTCATAAAATATTTTTAAAATTTTATAACTTTATTACGAAAGTTTATTTTTAATGACGATTTTTTAAAAAAGTAATGTAAAAAGTTCTTTTAATGGAGTTTTTTTAAAAATTGCCGTTAATTTTTTTTAAATTTTATAATTTCATCATGATGAACAGTTTCGCAATTTTATAGTTACTTTACCTTACCCCCTCTAGATTTCAAAAATAACTAAAGATCAATAATTTCCTCTAGATTCTGGAGTTACCACACACTATGTTGACATCATGCTCATAGTCACTATTTGTAAGTGTTCTTTTCTTTTTGTCATTCTTCTCTTCATTCCTTCAACTTTACACTCCTTGAAATCTCTTCGCTATCTTATTAGGAAGAGCTCGAAGAGTTTAAATATTAGAAACTTCTAAATCTTTAACTTCTCTATCAGATATTTGACTTCTTCTATAAACTAGTACAATACTCTTGGTGACGATGACCATGGTATCTGTTGGTGGGTGATGTCGTACAGACCTTATTGGAAGGAGTTCGAGGAGCTCCAATGGCATAAACTTCTGGATCTTCAACTTTTCCACCATATCTTTGATTTCTTCTCTAGACAGTGTTTTAGTGACTTTTAACGGTAGTTAATAGTACAAATGCTGTTGAAAATCACTTTCCACCACGACGATACAAAACTGCTATGAAATCCTTCAACTTATTATAGAACTAGTATTGATGTTACTCCTAAAATCACTATGAAAAGTCATTTTTAATCACTGTATGATCTATATTTTCTAGTAGTGACCTTTTGTCTTCCTAGTAAATTTTCAAATATTTTGCACACACCCTTTGTCTCCTCAGTTATTATAATAAGTGATAACTTCCTATTCCTATAGGGCTATGTATATTTTAAATTTCAAATTATAAAATACTTAAAAAATAATATAAATTTTCTAACCCCCAAATAAATCTCTAATTTATTTGGGTTCATGATATCATATTGTTTTATTCAATTTTCCTAACCCACAAATATAAATGAGAAATATTAAATTAAAAATTCTCAAATTTATATTTTCTTTAGATTTATTATAACTTGCCATCTATGTTTTAAATTTCAAACTAACAAAATAAACTAAAAAAAATCATATAACTTGCTGAAGCCACAAATAAATTTGGTAAAAAGACAAGAAAATATCATGTGAATTTGAAAATGATAATTTAGTTATATGCATATCTAAAAGGACATATTGGGCATACATCCAATCTATCCTTTGCAAATTTAAATAAAAACACTAAATTACTCATGGAATAAATGAAACGTATACTAAGGCATCAACGTGAAGAATGAATAGTTGGCATGCATGGGAGACGAAGTTTGCGAAAGACGTATTTGGTTGAGCTAAAGCTAGAAAGGAGAAAGTGTAAGTAAATTTTTTGATACAAATCTATTGGAAAATGTGCCATAGGGGCCAATCATTGTCTTATGAACATTATTGATTTATGAATTTATTAATTGTGTTATCATATTATTTGCATGTTTATTGTGATGACCATCCTTGGATAATTCATGTTCTTATCCTAAATATCCCTGGTCGGTCATCTATGTGGGAGCAGAGATGAAATAAGTCCAGTATGACTTTGAAGATGTATAGAGATATAAATAAAAGTCATAGGAACATGTAAGAGTACAAGGTGTTGGACCGACCTGCCTTGAGAGAGCTGCATGGGTTACGTCATAAGCTTCTCTCATATACAAACCATGTCACTATGCCCTTTGACCTGAGATCATCATGGATTCCTATATGACAAACGCTTAGCTTTGACCTAGTCAAAAGTCACTTTTGACCGAGTGATCATAAAGATTATGTTCAGGCTTAGTGATTTTTCATGCGGAGGAATATGAATGGTCAAGATGGAATTTGTCCCTCACATTCGTAGAGAGATATTACTGGACCCCTCGATGAGTGAGTATGAGAAATGTATGGCCATACTGTAATGGAAAGGTAGTTCTATTTCTATAGTCAGACTACTCAGGGATCGAGAAAGTAACGGTCAGGAATAGGAGGATGACATTATCCATGCCTCATCCATAACCAAAATATCGCGTGACAGAAGGGACATGATATGGTTGTATAAAAGGTTACATCGTTTATCGATCCTCATATGATTTGGGTAGTCGTTATGTCTTGCTAGAGACCGCTTGTGATTTGCGGGCCAGTATAGCAAATGACCCACTGCCAACTTCATATGGGCCTATAGGGTCGCACACAAAATAGCCCAACACGAGCTATGATGTCCAGATTCAATGAATGATCCAAGGTTGATGTATAGATTTATTTATATTTATATTCGTATATATATATATAAATTCATATATATACATTATATATATAAGGAATATATAGGATTTAATTTATAAGGATAAATTAAATCTCTATCATGTTTGAATTTGAAATTCAAATTGATAGGATATCTCATATAAAAGATATTTACAAGATTTAATTTATAAGGATAAATTAAATCTCTATCACGTTTGAATTTGAAATTCAAATTGATAGGATATCTCATATAAGAGATATTTACAAGATTTAATTTATAAGGATAAATTAAATCTCTATCACGTTTGAATTTGAAATTCAAATTGATAGGATATCTCATATAAGAGATATTTACAAGATTTAATTTATAAGGATAAATTAAATCTCTATCACGTTTGAATTTGAAATTCAAATTGACATGATATCTCAAATTTGATTTATGAGAATAAATCAAATATAGTCCCGTCTTATCTTTATTTTAAATTAAATAAATAGGTGAATTAAATCTGTGGGACGAATTTAATATAAATATTATTTATTTAATTAGTTTCTTATCAAATCATACAATATATGATATTGTATTAATTTCAGAATTAATATAGATTAATTCCAAAATCCAATTCGGTTGAGAAAAACACAAAGCATCCTATATATCTGATTTTAGGAGCTACGTTTTTTAACACACATAACACAAAAGGCTGAAGGGAATCTGCAAAAGGTTTGCAGATAAGAAACTGCTGAAGTAGAGACGGAGAGGATGAATTGTTAAGAGAGCCTTGGAGGTACAGGAGACGCTAGCACGTCGTTCGTGGTTGGAACGCTGTTCGTGTGGATACCAGTAGAGGAAGCTGACCTGAGGTGTCAACTTCTTGCGATCGGAAAGAGAGCACGAGCCGCGGAGAGAAGCTGTGGACATCTTCTTGTGATTGGAAAGAGATCACCAGCCGTGGAGAGAAGCTGTGGAAGTCGCTGAGAAACACTGAGGGTAATGCTTCCTCCCACTTGACTTAAAAACATACGGTAGATCCTGGCAAGGAATGAAATTTTTTTTTAATTAATTTCCACTGCGTGTCTTCCAATTCCTTTCAAAATCTTCTTTTAATCCTCCGATAATTATCATTGTTTTGTTTTTTTTGGGAGGAAGACTTTAACTTTTACTGTAATTTTGACTAGTTTCAGAATGCAATAGGAGAAATTGCACTTGCAGTCCATTGTTTTTTGCATTAGGGCATTCCTTTGTAGCCAATTCAGATTGAGTGGGAAAGAGTAGTCATTTGTGAAAAAGCAGACCCTTGCTTTTCACATGACTGATAATGTTTATAGTAAGACTTACTTGCAAGTCATTTAAATTAAGTACATGATGGATTTACTACTTTTTTAATGATATTTACAATTTCGGGAATGATTTTCATAATTTTAGCTAAAACATTTAGTACTTCGTGGAACAAATTAGGTACAATTATTTGGGTCATTTATTACTCCTCTAATGTAATTTGTAACTTCAGTAATAACTTTGATAACTTGAGTTAAGACATTTACAACTCTTTATAACAAGTAATTACAATTGCTTTTAGGTTTGCAACTTCTGTAATGTAATTTGCAACTTCAGTAATAGTTTTGACAACTTTTCTAAAACATTTACAACTCTAAAATTGCAAGATATTGCTTTCAGGTTTGTAACTCTTACAATGTGATTTGCAACTTCACCAATAGTTTTGACGATTTTTCCTAAGATATTTACAACTCTATATAACAAGAAGTAATTGCTATTGCTTTCGGGTTTGCAACTCCTGTAATGATATTTGTAACTTTACTAATGATTTTGATAACTTGAGCTAAGACATTGACTATTCCGTAGAAAAACTTATAACCTTCATTACCTCAAGACATTTACTACTTTGCATCCTGAAGTCTGTGTTATGGCCATCTTATAAAGTGTTGAATGATGATTGTTAGGCAAGATTTTGATGAATGCTTTGTTTGTTGCAGGTTAGTGGACAAGATGACATCTAATATTAGGTTGACATCTTCAAAGGAAATTTGTTATTTTTTCCATATAAGTGGTAACTTTGTAGATAATATTGAATGATGAATGATGATTGAAGCAAGTTTATATTTAAACGATGGGATAATATAACGACAAACCTTGTTGAGTTATTCAATGCTTGGATTGTGAATGAGAAATAACATAACATTGCCAACTTATCCATGAGATCATGAGAAAGTGGCAAAGAAGATGTATGCAGCAACAATTATTATGAGTAAATGGAAAAATGGTGTGGGCCTAAACATAAATGTAAAAGTGATGGAGATTATGGCTAATGTTAGGCATATGACTCATGTACCTTATATAGGAGGGCAAGTGTATGTACATATATTTGATGGAGACCTACATGTAAATCTTGGTTCAGTTGTGTGGAGTGGCAAATGTTAGGCATTCCATGTGCACACACTTGTATGGCCATCAAGGTTTTCCATCTCAATATGTATGATTATGTTGATGAGTGCTACAAGATTACATCCCACCAAAAGATTTATAGTAGGACCATGATTCTAGTGGTGACAATTAACATGCCAAATCCTAAAGACTATCAGATAGAAAATATAGCTAATCAAACATGGCTAACACCACCTCTGATAATTCAATGACCAGGAAGGCCTATAACTAAAAGGAGAGAGTCTCAATTCCAAAATAAGAAGATATATCACTACAGCACATACTACCAAGTGGGCATAATAGAAAACATGGAAAAATCTAAATCTATTGTGAAGTTGGCTATCAATACATAAGGGATATTCTTTGGAGTTCATTTGTATGTATAATCAAATACCTTCATAATATTGTTTTGACAATGGTTGTGGTATATAACTGATCCTTTTTGTATATAATGTTTATGGTATATGAAGCAAATGTATACTGTATGAACTATAATGTCTAGTGTTAATAATAAAAAAACATTGGGCACAAGTGGAATTTTAATGCCCTCTTGTCATTTGATTATATGAAATGTAATTGATGTAATAGGCATGATGATTTTTGGTAAATGCCATAAGTGGCCAACGCCATTTAATGAAATTGTGCATGCAATTATGACTATTGCAGGAGTTGTAAATGTTGCAATTTCAATTGTAAATGTCTTAGGAAAAAAAGTTACAAATTCTATTATTAAAGTTGTAAATGTCATTGTAAGAGTTGAAAATCCCATTGTAGGAGTTGTAAATCCCATTAGCGATATGTTATAATTTGTTGTAGTTGTACATCCCATTGTTGAAGTTGTAACTCTCATTATTCGAGTTGTAAATCCCATTGTTAAAGTTACAAATCCCATTAGACGAGTTGCAAATGTTATTACAGGAGTCGTAAATCCCATTGTTGAAGTTAAAAATCATATTAGACGAGTTGCAAATGTCATTGCAGGAGTCGTAAATCCCATTATTGAAGTTACAAATTCTATTAGACGAGTTTTAAATAACATTGTAGGAGTTACAAATCCTATTAGCAATAGGTTGCAATTTCAGTTGTAAATGTTAGCGTAAGGAAAGTTACAAATCATATTGTTGAAGTTGCAAATCCCATTAGTAATATGTTGCAATTTCAATTGTAAATGTTATTGTTGAAGTTGCAAATGCTATAGTTAAAGTTGTAGATCACATTGTTCGACTTGCAAATGTCATTGTTGAAGTTACAAATCCCTTCAGAAATATGTTACAATTTTAATTGTAAATATCATTGTTAAAATTGTAAATCCTATTGTTTGACTTGCAAATGACATTGTTGAAGTTGTAAATCCCATTAGACAAGTTACAAATCCCTTCAACAATATGTTGCAATTTTAGTTGTAAATATCATTATTGAAATCGTAAATCACATTGTTTAACTTGCAAATACCATTACAGGAGTTACAAATCCTATTAGCAGTATGTTGCAAATCCCACTACTTTTTCTTCAAATGCTTCTAGGGTAATTTGTTCTTCTCACCCAAATTTACAAGTGACAAATTGAATCGCGCCTTTATTATAACTTTTTATGTAAGTATGTTTTAATTTTTAAATTATAAGAAACCTACAAAATCGTATAAATCATGGGAGCCATGCCGACCGGTTTCTAGTTGGCCGATGAGAAAAAATCGTATGACAACTAAAATTAGAGATTTATTATGATGAACATGGTAAATTAGGAAATAAAAAATACTCGCTTTTTATGCTATAAGAACTAATTAGTTTTTTAATAGATTAAATTATTAAATAAATAGATTCAAATTACTAAATTTTAGTCAGAAATAAAATATCCCATTCCATAAATATTTCCTTTAAAAGGATACACTTTGCCTCCTTGTTCCATTTGTCTTTTTAACTCCCAAACATATATTTATTTTATGTAATAAGCAGGACATAATCCAAAAAACAAACTTAAAGAGTTAAGGGATTATCTTTTGTTTCGGGACATTTTGTGAAGGAAACATTGGGCTCTGAATCATATTCTTTAAGTTGTGAATCAGCGCAATCACATTTATTATCAACGCAACGATAGCCAGGGAACTGCCAGTCAAGTATGCATGTTATAATGATCTTGATTTCTTCATCTTCACTTTCATACTCCAAAGCTACAAACATAAGATTTTATAAGTATTTGTATATTTGTATAAAACATTAAAAAGGCAATGAAATTTACACTAATAATTAACATGTGTTGTGTGAAAAATAAAGTGAAAATCATAAGGAACACAAGATAGAGAGATTTTGGGGAACCCATTTCAAAGGCTTTAAGAAATTATTTTAGGTAGTATTGCTTCTAGTCCTATATATAAGAGTTAAATAAAAAATTTATTTTGGTCTTAAATATAATCTTTTAATATATTTTATCTTCTAAATTTATAATTTTTTTCTGCATTATCCTTATTAATTGTATATAGTAATAAGGTTTCTATTAACGTGTAGTTACAGTGCACATGATTAAAAATAATATTTTATAATCAACTTATATTTGCTACAAATAATTAATTTAACTAATTTTTTTAATATATGATCATAAATTCAAATTAGTCCAATTTTAGGATTATACATGACCAAACTAGATTATAGATTGGCTGAAGCTTGAACTACTTAACCGGTTTGGTTGGTTTTTAACCCATGATTAACCACAATAACTAGGAAAAATATGAGATTGTCATCATGGGTTTGTTTTTGGACATTGCATTATATTAAGTTATTAACCCTCAATTTGAAAATTAACAATCAATTATAATATATAATTAATTTGAAAATCATTACCACAATAGACTCGCACGTATTTTATGTGGAATTGGAAATTAAGAACAATAGTAAAACAAAGTGCTATATAGTGGGTGTTTGGATAATCACAAAACTCTAGTTTTAAAAGGGTTTTTGCCTCGAACCATGGTTGGGAGGAAAAATAAGACAAACAGCCCCAAATGTCTAAAAGGATTTATGGACGAAACCATGGTTTCAAATTATAGTTTTTGATAAACTCTTGGGAATAGCTTTTGGGTGAGAAAAAAAGCTTATAGGCAAGAAAAAGAATTTATAGGCTATCCAATGACTATTTTCCCCTACTCTTTTTGATATAATCTCTCTTCTCTTCTATCTATTCTCTCTCTTCTCTTCTCTCTTTTCTTCTTTATTGCCGCTTCTTCTCCACCTCTATGTCTTCTTCAGTTTGCTGTCATTGTCACCTCCATATTTGTTGCATCTAGGGTCGCCTCCACATCATCACTTTTGGGGTCCCTTCCGTCTATGCTCATCATTGTCCAAATATAGGGTTGCCTTAGCTATTGTTGTTGTCCTCTATATGTGATTTGTCGCCAATTCTAGTTCCTTCATCACCATATGTCTCCTTCATTGAGCTCTGGTTTCTCCATAAGTGTCATCACCATTCACAGTGGTTGGAATGGAGATATCCGACTAGAGAGGGTGGAAGATGATAACGTTTAAGGATGATGAACAATGGAGGTGATAGAAGAGTGGGTGAGATGAGACGATAATTAATTATGAATAGTAAGGGTGATGGAAGATTGGGTAAGGATGATGATTATAAACAATAAATAATTATTTAAGAGAGTATCTTATATGTGATGGGATATATTTAAACTATACAAATTGGATTTGGCATATTGATATTAGGAGGACTCCTTTGTGTGGAAATAATGAAGTTGTGATTGATAACTTTGGGATAGAATTATGGATATATTTTGTGATATTAGACCCAAGTCCTTTCCACAGTTCTATCATATACATGAAAGCTTGCTAAATAATATCGAGACACCATTGTACTCAGGAAGTAAAGATGAGTGCACAAGGTTAAAATTTGTGTTAGGATTGATGAATTTAAAATCGATAAATGGTTGGATCAATTCTAGTTTGATAGAATTTCTCGAGTTGTTAAGTGATGTTCTTCCTGTAGGCAATACACTTTCAAAATCAATGTATGAGGCAAAGAAAATATTGTGTGTAATGGGTTCATTATATAAGAAGATACATGCATGCCTAACAGCTACATATTATATATAAATGAGTATGAAAGGCTAAATAAGTGCCTTAAATATGCCACTTCAATATACAAAGTGAAGAAATACGATGATGATTATGATGGGATTACGAAAGGATCTCCTTATAAGGTGTTGTGGTATCTTCTAATAATATCAATGTTTAAGCATTTGTTTGCTAACGTCATAGATTCAAAGAACTTGAGATGACATTCCAATGGGAAAATAAATGATGGATAACTTCATCACCCAACTAATTCTCCTCAATAGAAGATAATATATTAGAATTTTTCTAAATTTATTTGTGAGCCTAGAAATATTTGTCATGGGCTATATACAGACAGAATCACTTTGTATGGTAATATCAATAGTACATATAGTGCTTGTTCAGTTCTCCTTGTGATTTACAACTTGTCCCTCTCATTATGTATGAAATGAAAGTATATCATGTTATATTTGATGATCTTAGGGCCAAAACAGCCAGGAGATGATATCAATTTGTACTTGGCACCTTTGATTGATTTTTTTGAAAAAACTGTGGGAGGAAGGTGTTAATAGGTTTGATGTATACAAATAAGAGACATTTAAACTATGTGTCATGATTTTCACCTCGATAAATGACTTCCCGATGTATAAATTTTTTTCAGGATATAGATTTAAGAGGCATAAAGCATGTCCTATATGTGAAGAAAGCGCTAACTACATGCAACTCAAGTATGGATGGAAGACAATCTACCTTTCTCATAGAAGGTTTTTTAGCTGACACCATCCTTACTGTAGGTTGAAGAAGTCATTTAATGGCTCATAAGAATATGAAATAGCTCTAACACTTTTAACTGGAGAAGAAATATACCATGTTTACAGGGGTTCATGTTAACTTGGGTAAAAATAATAAGAAGAAGGCAGTTGAAAGGAATATATGAAAAAAGAAATCAATCTTCTTTGATCTTCCATATTGGCAGAGTCTTAAAGTGAGACATAATCTAGATATCACATATATAGAGAAAAAACATGTGTGAGAGCCTTGTTAGCACGTTCTTGCATATTAGTGAAAAGAGTAAGGACGTGGTCAATACTAGATGAGACTTAGCAGAAATAGGAATAAGAGTACATCTATATCCACAACAAAGATAGGGTAATAAGAGAGTTTATTTATACCCAGTAGCACACATATTATCCAAATATAAAAACAAATAAGCCTATATGAGTATTTGGATGGTATTAAGGCTCCCTAAGGGTTTTAATCAAATTTTAGGAAGCTTGTTTCAATGTAAAATTTAAAGATAATGGCTATGAAGTCCCATGATTGTCACATATTGATGCAATAATTACTACCAGTGGTTATTTAAGAAATTATGAAAGATAATGTGAGGAGTACTATTATTAAACTTTATATGTTCTTCAATGTTATTTGCAGCAAAGTGATTAATCCTGTTGAGTTCGATGAATTGGAAAATGAAGGTTATACTATGTTCTCCCAGTTGAAGATACACTTTCTTCTAGCATTGTTTTTGACATTATGCTTCATTTGATAGCTCACTTGGTACATGAAATTATACTTTATGGCATTGTATGTTTGAGGTAGATGTACTCATTTCAGAGATACATGAAAATACTTAAGGGTATTATAAAAATTCTTATCAACCTGAGGCATCAATTGTTAAGGGATATGTAGCTAAGGAGACATTTGAGTTTTGTAAATCATATCTTGTTGGAGTAAAGGTGGTTAGACTTCTTCAATCTCGGTAGGGTCAATGGAGAAGAAGAAAGGGAACTCAGGGTGCCAAAGTAAAATGCGTGTCTTGCGAAGTGGTGATGCAAACACATCTTTATATATCAAATAATAAAGATGAAGTTCTACCCTACTTGGATGCTCAAAAGAATATGCTTAAGAACATGAACCCAAGAAAGAGCAATATGCAACTAGCTAATAAGCACAATAGGTCTTTTGTAGAATGGTTCAAGCAAGAGGTGTTAAAGGATAACAATCATTCTGAAACAATACAAAGACTCACTCTAGGGCCTCATTTTGAGGTTGTCTATTAGGAAGGGCATTTCATAAATGATTACTCTTTCTACACAAAAACCCAAGATAATAAAAGTACTATGCAAAATAACAGTGTGATAGTTATAGTTGAAGCGATATATTTTGCTAGTTCAAAGGTTAAAAGGCCAAGATTGGCAACAATGCCATATTATGGAGTGATTGAAGAGATTTGGAAGGTTAGTTACTCCAAGTTTAAAGTGTCAGTCTTCAAATATAAGTGGGTTAATAGTAATGTTATGCAAGTAGATGAGAAATTTAGATTTGTTTTAGTCGATCTTCAGAAAGTTTGATACCTATAGGAGACATTCATCTTATCAAGTCAAGAAATTCAAGTATTTTATGTCACCGATCTAGCAAATAAAGATATTTCCATTGTGCTCCAAGTTAAAAGGCAAGCAAATGGTGGAGATGACAGTGACTTAGAGTTCAAACTCTACGAAACCCCACCTTTCACAACTGTTCGATCTAAAACAAAATAGTTTGATTTGTTATACGACAAAAATGTTGTTAGGGATGATAATTGTGAAGGAATTTGGGTGGATACCAACTAGTAAGAAATTAATTTATTTTGTGTAATAAACGTTTGTTTGATTACTAAATTGATTACATGATTACTATTTTTTGTTCTTACTGAAGTATATTTTTGGTAAATATTCGATCCATAGTTTTTTTAACTTGTTTAGGATTCATCATTTAATCATTTCCTTCTTGTATATATGATGTACATAGACATAAGTTGATTGAAGGTTTACCAATTTGGATTATTTTATGACCATATGGATTTTAGCATTGTTGCTTCATACTTTGCTGCTTGAAATTAATTGGTTGATTATATTAAATGCAAGATAGCATAAAATGAAAAATAAATGAAAAAAAGTTCAAGCTTTCTATGGTGGTTAAATGGAAAATCGTCATAGAAAACTTTAAAATAAATAAAAAATCAAACTTTCTAAGACAGTTTTACCTACAACTGCTATAGAAAAAAGACATTAATGACAGTTTGCTATGTAACCATTGTTAATGTCTTAACCTTTAATAGTGGTTTTGTGAAAAAACTGTCGTGAAATATGACCTTTAAATGGGGTTACAAAACCGCTGTTAATAGGTAGACTAACAACACACGGTAGAATTCACGCCTCTTGTAAAATTGTCATGAAAGTCTACTTGTAACTGTCATTAAAAGTCTCTTTTCTAGTATTGTCAACATGAAAGTTTTATATTGATGTACAATTTTTTCCCTTAATTTATTATTATATTAACTTTATTCTCATAGATACAATGTATATTATATAGAGATAAAATTATAAAGTTATTAAAATTTAAAGTAGAGTTAATGAAATTTAAAGTGACTTATAACATGCTGCAAGTGACTTATAAAAATAGGATTAGATAAGTATTTTCTTTAAAAGGATACAATATGCCTTCTTATTCCATTGGCCTTTTCAACTCCCAAACATATATATTCTATTCATTAAATAGGAGATAATCCAACAAAGAGTGAAGCTAAGGGATTATATTTGTTATTTTGGACATTGTTTGTGAGGAATTTAGAGTTCGGATCTGAATCATGTTCTTGAGATGAAGGGGGAAGGTCACAATGCCTTCATAATTAAGGCAAGGACAGTTAGGGCTATCCCAGTCACCTGTACATGGCACATGGACATCGATTTCAGCATCTTCCGTTTCATTCTCCAAAGCTGCAAATAAGAGGTTTTCTTATATCATAATACATACATACATACATACATACATACATACATACATACATACATACATACATACATACATATGAAAAAAAACCCCTAAACTGTGAATCATAGTCTTTAAAACTTAATAAAAAAACCTTAAACTTTTAAATCTACATAGATAACACCATACTATCAATTATACACTCTTTAAATTTTATTTTACTGTATACTCGCAATTGTCTTTGTTATAAGGCACTAACTACAAATTTACACATATCAATTAAAATATTTAAAAGTATTACATTTATCTTAAAATTTAAGTAATTTTTAATATTACCGCTATTGATTATATTAAACTCTATCTTCATACTTTCTCCTTGAAAATAAGTAAGTGTATTATAAAAATGATTAAG
The DNA here is from genome assembly GCA_037074615.1 of Leucaena leucocephala. Lineage (NCBI taxonomy): Eukaryota > Viridiplantae > Streptophyta > Magnoliopsida > Fabales > Fabaceae > Leucaena > Leucaena leucocephala. Next base: position 14,659,213 of record CM073515.1, on the reverse strand, counting down.
AGCAATTGTTAGTTGGTGTTTCATAATAAATAACATAGGATACTATAACATCTCAAACTTTAATTGATATGTAGATAGTCTCCTATACTTTAAGCTGTGTGCATATAAATGAGATACAAAATTAATAGTAATATGTATAAATGCAAGAGGCCAAGAGTTTGGGAGAATTCATCATAAAGTTTCAAACGCAAGGTCAGCCACTCCCCTATGCATGTTATAACGAGCTTCATTTCGGCATCTTCAGTTTCATACTCCAATGCTATATTTGTTTATTATAACATAAAAAAATAGGTAATGAGACTTGCACTATATTAATAAGTTGTCAATAAATAGCTCCTCTTTAGCTCAGCTCGAAATATTTTTTTTTTATTTTCTATACTTAATTCAAATATATATATATATATATATATATATATTTAGGGTCAATACAATCTTTAGTCTTTATGTTTACTCTCATTTTAGTTTTGGTCCCTCCAATTTTTAAACCATAGATTTTGTTCCCTCCAATTTTTTTCCATATAGAACATTGATCCTTATAATTTAATATAATCTTGAATCCTTTTACATTTTAAGGGATAAAATCCTATAGTTTGAAAATTGAGGCACTAAAAAAAATTCATACAAATTCAAAATATTAAATATTATATTAACCCTTTCTATTTTGATTATATGTTATATGAGAATATAAATTATTAATATTGGTATGCTTCATCATTCATAACCAATCATTGCATACACTATATTAATAAGTTGTCAATAAATAGCTCCTCTTTAGCTCGGAATATTATTTTTTTATTTTCTATACTTAATTCAAATATATATTTATATATGTATATATATTTAGGGTCAATACAATTTTTAGTCTTTAAGTTTGCCTTCATTTTGGTTTTGGTCCCTCAAATTTTCAAACCATAGATTTTGTTCCCTCCAATTTTTTTCCATCTAAAACATTGACCCTTATAATTTAATATAATCTTGAATCATTTTACCTATTAAGGGATAAAAACCTATAGTTTGAAGCTTGAGGGACTAAAAAAATTCATACAAATTTAAAAGATTAAATATTATATTAACCCTTTTTTATTTTGATTATATGCTATATGAGAATAGAAATTATTAATATTGGTATGCTTCATCATTCATAACTAATCATTGCATACACTATATTAATAAGTTGTCAATAAATAGCTCCTCTTTAGCTCGGAATATTTTTTTTATTTTCTATACTTAATTCAAATATATATTTATATATGTATATATATTTAGGGTCAATACAATTTTTAGTTTTTAAGTTTGCCTTCATTTTGGTTTTGGTCCCTCAAATTTTCAAACCATAGATTTTGTTCCTTCCAATTTTTTTCCATCTAAAATATTGACCCTTATAATTTAATATAATTTTGAATCATTTTACCTTTTAAGGGATAAAAACTTATAGTTTAAAATTTGAAGGACTAAAAAAATTCATACAAATTTAAAAGATTAAATATTATATTAACCCTGTTTTATTTTGATTATATGCTATATGAGAATAGAAATTATTAATATTGGTATGCTTCATCATTCATAACTAATCATTGCATACACTATATTAATAAGTTGTCAATAAATAGCTCCTCTTTAGCTCGGAATATTTTTTTTATTTTCTATACTTAATTCAAATATATATTTATATATGTATATATATTTAGGGTCAATACAATTTTTAGTCTTTAAGTTTGCCTTCATTTTGGTTTTGGTCCCTCAAATTTTCAAACCATAGATTTTGTTCCTTCCAATTTTTTTCCATCTAAAATATTGACCCTTATAATTTAATATAATTTTGAATCATTTTACCTTTTAAGGGATAAAAACTTATAGTTTAAAATTTGAAGGACTAAAAAAATTCATACAAATTTAAAAGATTAAATATTATATTAACCCTGTTTTATTTTGATTATATGCTATATGAGAATAGAAATTATTAATATTGGTATACTTCATCATTCATAACTAATCATTGAAATTTGAATAAATGAATACACATCTATAATCATAAATTAAAATTAAAGCAACGAATAATCAATTAAAAATTAAAATCATTATATTCTGATGTAGCAAGTGTTAACATGAAGTTGGACAAAAAAGTATTAGCATGAGCGTGAGCAGCATGATATCATGTAGAAAATATTTTCTTTTATCCCTTTTCTTAATAAAACAAGAAAAATAGTAAAAGTTAAAAATAAAAAATGAATAAAATTTGCATTCTTTCTATTTGACGAAGAACTCATCATATATGTCCTAACAATCACTTCAAATTCATTCAATGTCTAAGGGCACACATATATTCATAATATAGGGAAATATCAAATTATTAAGCATTATAAAGAGACATATTAAAATAAATGTTAGGACTATGGGGGCGTAGAAATTTTTAAGATATTGGATTATATGTCTCTTAAAATGTACACTTAGTTTGAAAATCATTATAGCAGTAGACTCATACTTTATGTGGAAGTGAAAAGTGACAATAGTAAAACAAAGTGCTATATAGATTGATATATAATATAATTCAATATTGGTAGAAAAATCCTAGTGAATGTAATTTTACACAAACATGAGAAACAGAGATATTGAAGGGTGCTCTCACCTGATGAAGAAAACAGAAGGACGAGAATAAAAGCTCCCTTAAAACCAGACTATTGTCCATGTTTTATCAACTTGTGATCGATGGTTGAGAATTCTATTATATTTTAAAAGATCTTTCTAAAAATAATCCTTTTCAATAACACAATTATTTAATTAGAGACATTAGGGAAGAACAAAAAGTTTTTAGTAGAAGTACACCTCTAATCCTTTAACTTTACAAAATATTTCATTTTGCTTCTTTAATGTTATAAAGTGTCTTATCAGTTCTTTAATCTTAATACCATTAACAAAAATTACTGACATTAAAATTTTAAACGTTAACAAAACATTTTTAAATACTACTAATTTTTATAAAAAAAACACAATCATCTAAGATTAACAATATTAAAATTAGATAATTAAAAGGATACTTTATAAAATTAAGGAATTAAACTAAAATCTTATATAAAATTAGAGTACTAGATGGTTTTTAGATAAAGGCAAACTCTTTGGTCTGCATGTTTCCGGTACCTCTTTACTATATGTAGGGATGGTGGGAGGGAGAATAATTTTTGGAAGGCATTAATTTTCACAGCATTTACTGTCACTTTGCTTTTGTGATTCTGCATTTCCCTTCGAAATAATTATGAAGATTTGGTTACTTCCAAAATTGCTTGTATAAAAAATATAAGTTTTAATTATAGTTATCTTTGGAATATTTCGTGATAAGTCTACCAACTATGAATGAGGAATGTAATTAGAATTTGCATCTTATATAAGATGATTATCATAAATTTTTATTATGGTTAAAATTTGATATTTGAAAATTTTGAGCCTTACTTTGATTTTTAAAATATTTTGAGCTACATAATAGTAACTAATCAATAATCTCATTAAAGTAGAGCTCAAAATTTTTTAAAGATCAAAATAAAATTATATATTTAGACTTATAAATAAAAAAATTAAAAGTACTAAATTCGTTCAATCTAAATATATTTTTAATTGAATTGAATATTATAAAATTTTAATAATATAATTAATTAATTTATTGAAAGTCTTGGATTCTGATTGTAAAACTCTTCCTCATGGTATTGACATTAGGCTATTTGTTTAAGACATTAACTAATTACTAATGACATTATAGTCTATTGATTTAAGATTTTTTTTACAAGTTAGAGGTTGTAAGTTCGATCTTGTTTTATTAACTAATTTTAATTTTATTGTATTTTTTAATATATTTAAAGTTGTTAATAAGTTCTTATAATAATGAACAGAGGAAGAACCCTATGCTAATAAGTAATATGTGTTGGGAAAAAACTAAAATTTAATGACAAAGCTAATTTTGATAATTTTATTTGTAGTTTTTTTCTTTTAAAAATAGGTCTTGAAAAGAAAAATGATTAGGAAATTATGTATAAATTTGAAATTAGAGACTTATTTATAAATAAGTCCCGCAAATTTGCTAAAATACTCTCAAGTCATTCTTTTAAAGTTATAAATCAAACTGTGAAATTTTTAACTTAATAAAATAAAGAATACTTAAGTCCACATGTAACTTTAAGAAGATGATTTGTAAATAAGTTGACATGTAAATCAATTTTAAAAAGTTGAAGAAACCAATAAAAGACTATGTATATTAACTTGTAAAAATATAAGACATTTGCTTCTAAATATTAAAGTGTCAATATTGTAATAGGTAATAAAATGTCAAAAAGTTCTATTCGTAAATTTGCAATGTTTAACTTGTAAATTTTCAGTATTACTCCTTATGTCCTTCCTATAGAGTTAATTAATTTTTTTAGATATATTAAAAAATATAAATAAATATCTTAATTATAACTAATACTATTTTTCATTTCTTAATATAATATCTAATAACTTTTTTAGATATATTAAATTAAATAAACTAGTTAATTATAATTAATATTAGAATTATTAATTAATTTAGTTAGATTAAGTAGTTTAAGATATAAATTTATGTTAAAATATTAAATTTGATTAAGATTAACTAATTTATTATTTTTTTAATCTATCTAAAAAGTCAATTGAATCTTATATTAATAAATAAAATAGTATAAAAATTAGTTAATTAATTTAAATAGATTAAAATATATATAATATAAATTTGTATTGAATAGTTTAACTTAGTCATAATTATTTTATTTATTTTATTTTTTTAATTTATTTAAAAAATTACTTATGTTTTATATTAAAAATATAAGGAGTAATATTTTAATTAAAAAATAAGTTTTTAATTTTTTTTACCTGTCAACACCAGCCACCCACTCGTCAAAAATCATCGGCTCCCAGTCAATACTAGCCCGTGACTCCTCAATCAGCTGTCAGTGTACCAATCAACAACCTGCAGTGGTCAGTCAATGCAGTTAGTCAAAGGAAGTCGAGTTCAAAGGCATTTGTATCATTTTGCGGGACATATTTATAAATAAGTCCCTTAATTGGAAATTATTCATAATTTTCTCGAACGAATATGAATCATTAGGGAAAATGGCTTTGATGGGACCTTATATGCCCCAAAAAAATGTCTTTGGTCTCCAATGAAAATATTTGCAGTTTTCAAATATGGTAGCAAGCTATAATTGCATATTGTTCACTAATTGATGAGTCTCGTTTATTAAAATCTTAGAGAATTAAGTGCAATAAAAACATATAAATATGATTTTTTTAGAATTAATTTAAAATTAGTTTAAGACAATGCAATAAAAATAATTATTTTTAGGTTTTTATATAAATAAATAGAATGAGTAGAAAATTAGTTTAAAGATCCAAATAATAAAATGCTCTTGACAATGAATTTGGGCTATCATATTTCTACTAAATATGATAGTTAATTAATTGCCATAAAATTAATTTAATAAAGTTAATTCCTTTTTAATAAATCATTGCAAAGCCTTAACACTAATCTATTTTATATGCATAAATAATCTCAACTCACAACACATAAATATAGTAAAATTGAATAATTCATAATTATAGATATTATAAAAAGCTCCAAAATCAATTCTCATTACAGTATGTTCAACTCTTATATAAATTATAAATACAACCATAAAAGTCTCATTCTAAATCTAGGAGAAAGCAAATACAACCAAACCTCCATCTTCAAGAGATAAGCCCTCTAACCATGTATTAGAGTAGGTGTTATCACCACTATCTCATAAGTTGTAGAAGTCATGGAAGGAAATTGAAGATGAAAGGGAAAGGTGATGGAAGGTAAAGAAGATGAGAGAACTTGTATGCTAGGGTTAGAATTATGTAAAGAAATGAATGAAAGATTAATGAATAAATTGGCAGCTAAACCAATATGATTTAAGCCGAAAATTAAGTTAGGAAGTCAGCCTAGTATGAGAACTAAGGTTAGAGTTAGATTCAAGTTGAAATCTTAGCATAAAACACTATTATGCAAGTTCTGTCTCCATTCCCCGCTGTGAAATACGCGTTTTTATGAAGGTACAAATTTATTCCTAAGTCTTTTTGTAGCATAAATTTGGGCTCTTCCTTTAGTACTTTTTTAGTCTTTTGGCACCTTTCCTTTTAATCATTTTCTACCATTTTTTAAATTTGCTCCTAACTTTAATTAATCTCCAAGTTTCCTACAATTAAGATGAAATATTTGTAATGCCTCATGTATTGGAAATCATTCAAAATTGTAAAATATAAATAAATGACCAAAATGTCATTTTTAGCACAAAGTCACTAGTAAAGACCTAAGACTTAATAAAGCCAAATGATATGCAATATAAGCTTAAAAATTTTATTGAATGACCTTAAAATGATATAAAAAATATATAAAATATTAATCTCATCATGCTTTAAGAAAATGAATCAAGATTTTTTTTAACATTTTCAAAGATAATTTTTAAGAAGATATTTCTGGTAAATTGGTCCCTACCAAAATTATTTTATTTTTTAATCAAATGTCAATTATTCCTTCGGTTATAAATATGATATAATTGAAGAGTTAAACTTAATCTTAAATATAAAATCTATTTTTTTTAATTTATCAATTATTTTTTAAATTACTCATATTGATACTTTCTACACAATAATCAATAAAGAGAATGAGGAAGGGATTTCAGAAAAATGATTAGGCTACTTTAATAAAAATATGATATAATAATTAATTTAACTATTTTTTAAAAAATAATCAAATTGTTTAAATATATCTTATATTTAATACCGAAGGAGTAATATTTAAAATGAAATTTAACTTAAAACAAAATAAATTTAAAATAGTTAACGCTTATAAATATTTCTCACATCTTAGATTAGTACTAAAGCTGAGAAAATAGGTTCAATTTTTTTGGTACAAAAATTTTTAGAAAGGGTTGGGCTCACCTATGATCTAAGGGTAGGAAAAAGTCTTCTTTCTTCCTAGGTGATACCAATGTCATGTAAGACGAGCCGTCTATTACCTTCAAGCATAAACTTAGACACCCAAGAGCTAGGATGCCTTCCCAAGTGCCGTGAGTAGAATCACAACAAAGTGATACTTCCCAAAGATTGAACATATTCTAAATAGTCAGATGTCTCACTCCTTCACTAGTTGAACCTACAAGGGTAAAAAAGAAAACAGGTTCATTTAAATCCATTAAAATGAAGGGTTATGCTTGACATTGAAGTTGGGCTTAAAAGGACGGATCCTAATGGACTCAATTAAACGGGCCAGCCGGCCTGGTTTAGGTCTTTTATTTATTTTTAAATATTTGAATTATTATTATTGTTTAGATTTCAAAGATCTTTCATCAGATACTCCATTAGTTTGATTTTCTCAGGAATATGTTTCACTGAATGAATATTTATAGACTCAATCATTCACTGAAAACATCTTAAGCGTTTATTGAAAACAACTTTAATAAGCACTTAAGTAATTGGTACAGCCACATGTTGAAGTTGCTGGAATGTGATTATGATCAGAATAATATAGAATCATGTGTTTAAATTGGTCACATCAATCCAGAATTGTTGCAAATTAGGCATCGAAGCTTGTTCAGATTTTAGATTCATACTCTTTGCTATACATACATACATACATACATACATACATACATACATAAGAACATAAAAACTCCCAATATAAGTATACTAGCTACCCAGCCACAGACAGCCAAATTAAGGCATCAAACAAACTTAGAGATTAAAAAGTACTGTTAAATATATCTGTATATATAATATTATATTTTGCTAGTTATTATATAGAGTTAAATTTAAATATTGTTTAGGATTAAATTTAAATATTACTATATCTTAGAAAAATAAATTTAATATATTAGAATTATCGTATGATTCTATATTTAGCCTATTAACTTATATTTCTACCATATAAAAGTCAATATGTGTTATTATTCATTCAATAATTAATAATTAATAATACTCTAAGATTTTTATTTTTTTTTTTACTTTTAATCCTTGAGTTCTCATAAGTACTATAGCCAACTTTCAACAGCATTACTAAGACCATTACTTAAATAACTTTTAACAACAGTTGTAATTAAAACCATCGTTAAAAGTATGACACATCACTTATGAAGAGTAAATGTCACTATTTTTTATGGCAGTTTTTGACAAAATTGCCTTTAAAAGTCTTTCACATCACTTTGGGAATAGTAAATGTCACTACTTTTTATAGGGATTTTTCACAAAACTACAGTTAAAAGTCTTTTCTTCAATTTATAATGGAGATTTTTTTAAAAAACCTAAAGCTCAGTTTTAGTTTAAGATTTCAAAAAACCTAAAGCTCAGCTTTAGTTTGAGATTTCAAAAACCTAAAGCTCAATTTCAGTTGCAGATTTAATTACTTTTCACAGCCCTTAGGGTCCCGTTTTGTACCTCACCACACAAACTTGGACAAAGGGCATTTTTCCTCATTTTCTCTTATTTTCTGTGTCCTCTGTTGTCGTTCTCGTTGTCCTTCACTCCCTCCATCATTGTTCTTGTATTCAAAGCCATAGGTCATCATTTCATTTCTTCATTAGCATGTTTTTCTTCTTTTACGGTTATGGGTTATCATCCTTGTATTATAGAACACAAAAAGAAAGAAAATATGCATGCTTTGTCAACAAAAAAGTTCCCCTCCACACATAGAGGCTTTTATATGTTTTGTTTTATTTTGTTAGATTGTGAATGATTATCTAAAGCTCAATTTCAGTTGCAGATTTAATTACTTTTCACAGCCCTTAGGGTCCCGTTTTGTACCCCACCACACAAACTTGGACAAAGGGCATTTTTTCTCATTTTCTCTTATTTTCTGTGTCCTCTGTTGTCGTTCTCGTTGTCCTTCACTCCCTCCATCATTGTTCTTGTATTCAAAGCCATAGGTCACCATTTCATTTCTTCATTGGCATGTTTTTCTTCTTTTACGGTTATGGGTTATCATCCTTGTATTATAGAACACAAAAAGAAAGAAAATATGCATGCTTTGTCAACAAAAAAGTTCCCCTCCACACAAACACAGAGGCTTTTATATGTTTTGTTTTATTTTGTTAGATTGTTGAATGATTATGCTGATGACTATATATTGTTTTTGGTTGTAAAACAAAACAAAAGAGATCGATATATGTAATGTTTACTCTATTCATGATATTATTGTTACTAAAAATAGAAAAAGGATAAAGACAAGAGGGATCGAACAAGACAAATAGACCATATATATGGTGAAAAATTGGATTCTCAAATCACATAAGTAATGTAATATAAGGTATAACCCTATCTTAAATCACATTGTACCCAATAATGTAATATAAGACACAACCCTATTGTTCTTCTTAAGAAGTATTTTTATTAGAATCCTAGCAAATTGTTGAAATGATAACATTGAAGACTTGAGTAAAAGCATGGGGTTTTTGGTTTCATCAAACTTTGGTGCAATAAAAATATGGGTGCAGTACAAGTAAATATTTTTGATATTTTAAATAATGACAGAATAATGCTTTTGATTGTGGAAGAAATACGATAGAAAAAACTCTTGATGATGAAAACATAGCTATCATCACTCTTGATTTGAAATGGGAGTTATGAAATAATTAAATCTTAAATAAAACCTTAATTAATCAATTGGGTCCATTATATTAATCATTTTGAAATCACTTTAATAAAAGTCAAATTACAAATCTCTTAATACACTATTGAAAGTCACTTGGTGTGTAAATTGAATTAAACGATACAAATACTCTCAATTGACTATCAATCAATATCCTAAAACTCTAATCAATTGAATTAATTAATAACAATTCCCAATAATCACCCAATAAACCAGAAATCACACTGAAATATAATATATATATATATATATATTAAAAATCTGTAATCACATCATCCAAATTAATTACAAATGTATAATCTAAGAAATAATCAATCGATATTCAATTCTTATATACATCATGGAAATCCCTAAATCTAGAAATCCTAAAATAAGAACAAGTTTAGATTAGAGTAAAATAACTCCTTCATTTAGTCCATGAGCTCAAGTTGTGTTGTACATCACTAAGAAGCTAAAATATCTAGCCTCTCATAGCTCCGATAGTGCTACAATTGCTGTCCAAAGTCGCTCCCATGAGAAGTGTAGAAAAAAGTGATGGAAATATGAATAAAAGGGTGCAAATGTAGAAAAGTGGAGGATTTGATTGAAGGTTGATGAGAGGAGTTGAGAGAATGTCTTGAGCTGTTCTTCACCAAATATGGTGAAAATTAAGCTTCTACCTCATGGCTGGCTGAGTTCTTTCCTTAATTACAGAGTGACATAACAAATAACGCACAACTCTACTAATGACCTCTTTTTGTCGTGACCAGTGAGCACAGAAAACCTTCTAGAAGAATGTAGGTCATGACCAGTGGACGCTCAGGTCATGACTAAGAAACACAATGGCTGGCTCTTATTTTTTGCTCTCTTTATCTTGTAATTCCTTCTCTGCTCCACTTTGGGGCTTTGAATCTCCTCCAAATACATGTAAACCAAATCCAACCTCCTTGTAAAAGTCAAGAAAATTAAAAATCAAAGCATTTGTAGTATGGAAGAAATAATTGACCATTTTACCCTTAAATAAACATATTGCCATGCAAAATTAAATATCATCACACAAGTACAGTTGCAAACATAAAATAAAAGTAAAGGTGTCACAAAAACCCTTGAAAATGCCAAATAAATCATATAGGATTTGTATCTTATCAAGTACAAACCAAATAAGATTTGTAATGTTGGGTGATTTGAAGAACAAGACCACGTGAAGAAAGACAATAAATGAACAAGACCACATTATATATATTCACTGTCCCTCCTATCCTATGAATTAATTGTGAGATTTATTTTGATCTTAATCATAAGGTTTCTATCTAATTTATTTCTTAAATTTATGCCTCTTTGATCCTAAATGTAAGAATTAGTTAAGGGGTTTAATTTGTTTTTATCCTAAATATAAAACTGCAATCCATTTTAAGACATACTCATAATTGGCATCTTACATAGGAATATGAATTTGGTTATAAGTTATTGGACTATTTTGTTGGACTCTTATAAGTTATTGCTTACATATAAGATATTGGATTGTTTTGTGATCAATAGGTTTATTCAATACATTGGTTCCTATTTATTTAAGTTTGATGTTGTAGAGATATTATGAGATATATAAATATCCTATAATTAGTATATAAGATAAGATATAATATTATTTTATTAGTATATAGGATTTTCTATTTTATCTAAACTTATCTAGAATTCTCTATTGTATGTATAAATATCCCTTCTGACTATAAATAAAGTACAAGTATTATTCATTTAAAATAACATGGTATCAGAGCTATCCACCCCTTTCGTCCCTTGGTGTATAGGCGTTATTGCCACTCTGCTTTGCGATTTGAAGTCGCCATCTAGACTTATTGCCATACACAGTGTTTGAGACCTTGTTTCTATTTGGTCATAGGCCTTTTAGTTTCTGCTTCTATTTGCAAGCTTGTGCATGACGCCACGTGTTCTTTGTCCCTAGTGTGACAATTTGGTTGTGCCTCCAATATCATTTGCTTTTGATTTTATCTTTGATAGCTGCACCCAAAACTATCGCAATTTCTAAGATGATTCCAATAGTCACTAAGATTGCTGAATACAAATTAACTTGGAGAAATTATCTTGATTGGAGTAAATCTATTCGTATCTATTTTTGAAGTATTGAGAAAGAAGATCACTTGACAGATGATCCCCAAGACGAGAAAGATACCTCTCGCAAGTTATTGTTAAGGGATGATGTATGACTCTTTTCACAAATTCGTAACTCTATTGATAGTGAGATGATGCCTTCTATTACTCATTGTGAATTTGTTAAAGAACTAATGGACTACTTGGCACTCTTATACTCAAGCAAGAATAATATCTCTCGGATATACGAGCGTTGTAGATCTTTCTATCGCGTAGAGATGCCAGATGACCGTCCCCTTATAGTCTTCTTTATGGACTTTAAAGGAATGTATGAAGAACTAAATGCTCTCATGCCTATTTCTGATGAGAGGAAGGTTAATGTGTCCCACCGAGAGCAGATGGCTACCATGAGTTTTCTTACTGCACTTCTGCCTCGATTTATGGCTGCTCCTTCTCAAATTTTATCTAGAGCTCAGCTCATTTCTCTTGAAGAAGCTTTTTCTCGTGTATTGAGAATAGAACAAACCTCTTTACAGGCCCTTACTGAGTCTACTAGTGCGTTGCTCAGTCGCAGTCAGACGAATAATTATGGGCTACCTAATCATCGTAGTTCTACACCAGGGGACCCTAACCAGGGGTCAAAGGACATGATCTATTACTACTATAAGGAACTGGGTCATACAAAATATACATAATGTAAACTTCAAAACAAACAAAATTGACAAAACTCTGCACATGTAACCACCATAGCCAATGACACAGTTACCATTTCCACTGCTGAATATACTCAGTTAAGTCTGTCAACCCCCCTGTGAGTTATGGTATTGCAATAGGTAACGAGGCTACTGCTCTTGTTTCATCTTCTTCCAAATGGATCATAAACTCTGGTGCTACTGATCATATGATAGGTAACCGCTATCTTTTCTCCACATATAATTCTTTTGCCAACCCTTCAGATATCACCATTACGGACGGTTCTCAATCCCGTGTTCTTGGTTCTGGCACTATTGACCCTAACTCTTCTATTCATTTAGAATCCGTGCTCAATGTCCATATTCTTGCGTTTAACCTTTTGTCCCCTAGTAAACTTACTCGTCAATTAAAATGTTGGGTCTCACTTTTTCCTGACCATTGCTTGATATAGGGTCTTTTGATAAAGAAGATTATTGGTAGGGGTTACAAATCTAGAGATCATTACTTCCTTGATGATTAGGGATCTCGTGTAATGGATTGTACCAGTGGTGTCACTCCTTTTGAAGCATATTGTCGTTTGGGTCATTTATCTTTATTGTCTTTAAAAAAAATTTCCTCAATTTCAGCATTTTTCCTCATTAGATTGTGAGTCCTGTCATTTTACTAAACATCATCATCTTCCTTTAGTATCTCAAGTCAATAAATGGGCTCCTTCTCCTTTTGAGTTGGTACACTGATATTTGGGGACCGTGTCAAGTTGAGTCTAAAGCTGGTTTTAAGTACTTTGTTACATTTATTGATGATTATTCCTGTACCACTTGGTTATATTTAATGAAAAGTCGTTCTAAGTTATTCTCTCATTTTGTGCTTTTATTGCCAAAATTAAAAATCAATTCAATTCGTCTATCCATACTTTACATAGTGATAATGATAAAGAATATTTTTTGAATCATTTCACTCATTTACGCTTCAAAATGGAATTCTACATCAATCTTTTTGTGTGGATACACTATCTCAAAATGGTGTTGTCGAAAAAAATCACCACTTATTAGAAGTAGCTCATGCTCTTTTATTTCAAATGCACGTTTTAAAACTATTTTGGGCAGATGCAGTCTCTACTACTTGCTTTCTCATTAATAGCATGCCCTTCTCTGTTCTTGATGGTCACATTCCATATACCACTCTCTTTCCCTCCAAACCTTTATTTCCTATTAATCCTAAGATTTTTGGATGTGTGTACTTTATTCGAGATGTGCGCCTGACTGTCTCCAAAATAAACCCTAAGTCCCTCAAGTGTGTTTTGGTTGGCTACTCTCGTGTTTAGAAGGGTTATCGGTGTTTCTCTTATACTCTTAATCGTTATCTGGTTTCTACGAATGTCACTTTTTAGGAATCTGTTGCATATTTTGCTTATAACATTTCAGCTCCTCCTTCTCCACCTATGATGGAGGATACTCTCATAGTATATTCTGTTACTCACTCACCATCATCGGCCTATTGTCTCGGGTTTATACTAGACGTTTAAAGAAAAATATTACTACTCTTTTACCAGATTCAGCCCCGCCATTATCTACTTCATCATTAGATCCTGTAGAAAGCATTACTCACCCTGAGCCTGACCAAGTCTCTGAATATGAGATACCTCTTGTTCTGGATCTAGATCCTTCTCTTGATTTGCCAATTGCCCTCCGCAAAGGTAAACATACTTGTACCTATCCTATTTCTTCTTTTATTTCATATAACCGCCTCTCCTCTACTTCTCGTGCATTCGTTGCCTCTTTAGATACTATCTCAGTACCTTAGTTCATTCCTGAACCCTTATCCCTCTCGGGTTAGAGTACTGTTATGGAAGAGGAGATGGCGACCCTTGATCATGCTGGTACGTGGACCTTAGTGAATTTACCAGCATGAAAGAAAGCTATTGGATATAGATAGGTGTTGACTCCTAAAACAAAAGCTGATGGCACTCTTGAATGTCTTAAAGCTTGCCTTGTTGTTAAAGGCTATGCTCAAAAGTATGGTGTTGACTATTATGAGACATTTTCCCCTGCAGCTAAACTATCCTATGTTCATCTCTTTATCTCTTTAGTTGTTACTTATGGTTTGGACCTCTCTTAACTAGATATCAAAAATGCCTTCTTACATGGTGATCTTCTTGAAAAAGTGTACATAGAGCAACTGCCTAGTTTTGTTGCTTAGGGGGAACGTGGTAAAGTGTGTCATCTTAAGAGATATTTATATAGCTTGAGGCAAAGTTCTCGGGCATGGTTTGATAGACTTAGTATTATTGTAAAGGATTTTGGCTTATGCCAGAGTAAGTGTGATCATTCTGTGTTCTATTAAAGAACAAGTATAGGCATGATTCTACTAGTTGTGTATGTTGATGATATTGTGATTACGAGGAGTAATGCCTTGGGGATCTCATCACTTAAGTCATTCCTCAACTCTCATTTTCGAATGAAGGATCTGGGTTCATTAAAGTACTTCTTGGGGATTAAAGTCATGAGAAGTAAGAAGGGCATCCTATTGACTTAGAGAAAATATGTCCTTGATTTGCTAAAAGAAATTGAAAAACTAAGAGCTGCCATAACTAGCTTTCCTATAGTTTATAATCCATTACTTGATGCTAACGGTATTATACCATCTAAAAATTCTATTGAAGCTGCCAAAAGTAAGCCATTTGAGAACCTAGAGAGGTCCAGAAGATTGATTGGCAAATTGAATTATCTTACGGTAACATGTCCTGATATCACTTACCCAATGAGCATCCTTAACCAATTTATGGTCTCTCCAACTGTCAGACAGTAGGAAGCCTTAGAACATGTGTTACATTACTTGAAGGGATCTCCAGGTTGTGGGATATTATACAAAAATATGGTCACATAGATATTAAGTGTTTTTGTGCGTTGATCATGGTGGATCAAAAGCTACAAGATGATCGCTACAGGATACTGTGTTTTTGTAGGAGGATATTTAGTATCTTGGAGAAGCAAGAAATAAATGTGGTGTCAAGATTGAGTGCAGAAGCATAATATAGAGCTATGGCATAATCAGTATGTGAGATAGTCTATATATATCCGTTACTAAAAGTGGTTGAGCTTAAAATCTCGTTACTAGCGAAGCTGTGGTGTGATAATAAAGCGACCTTACATATAGCTTCTAATTCAGTATTTCATGAACGCACGAAACATATTGAAATTGATTGTCATTTTATTTGTGATAAGCTTAAGGAAAACTTTATCTCTATGACATATGTCAGATCTAGTGATCAGCTGGGTGATCTCCTCACCAAAGCTCTTCATAGGATTCGAGTTGATTATCTTTATAACAAGTTGGGCATGATTGACATTTATGCTCTAACTTGAGGGGAATGTAAAGATATTATGAGATATGTAAATATTCTATAATTAGTATATAGGATAAGATATAATATTATTTTATTAGTATTTAGGATTTTCTATTTTATCTAGGTTTATCTAGAATTCTTTATTGTATGTATAAATATCCCTTCTGACTATCAATAAAATACAAGCATTATTCATTTGAAATAACATATGGATTTAGTTATCATTTTGGATTCTTACATTAATTAATTTTCTAACAGAGCATGGACGGTTCAGGTCAGGATTGTTTTAGTGGCAAGGGAAGAAAAGAGAAAAGGCCCGACCCATATGAAATGGGTGGCTAAGACAGATGAGGGAACTTACCCACAAAGTTGCTAGTGGAGTTTAATTATAACATAAAGACAAATGGTCAAAATGAATCATTACTTAATAGCTATATCGGCCATATAATATGCACTAAGATTAGCATCGTGTACACAATTGAAAGGCGATAAACCTGAAAGGCAAGGATATGACTTGGGAGGACATTTTAGTACATTTGTAATTCTATGTTTCATCTATCTACTTTATTTATTAATAATTTTTGTCCCTTATTGCATCTTCATTTTATTTATTTTTTATACTTTAATGTAGCAACATTTTAATATTCTCGCTATAGCAAGCATAAGACATCACATCTTAAAGCAATGCATTGAATATAAAGGACTACCTTCGAGGAAGTAAGATGGGAGAGCATATAAATGACGCATACCCCAATGTTAGTCACAACCCATGGATATAGTGTCATCAATAGTAGGAAGATGCTACTTATAAGGTTTAATGTGTGTAAACCTACATTTTAATTAACTTAGATAGTAATAAATATACATTTTAATAAACTAATCTAACTTTATTTTATTTTCATATGCTATTAATAAGAAGAATAAGGAAATATCCAAGAAGAATATGTACCACCATTACATATCTCGAGGTGTGTACAGTGTCCTAGAGAGGAAAATGATGGAAAAACTATTATATGCTGTGCAACAAGCTGCTACATCAAATTCTAGTGCATCAAACCCTTTTGCATCCATCTAACTTCCATCTCACCAACAAAAATGGAAAACTACGAGGGCTAAGAAGGGGCAATACATCACTCTATAGGTTACTACTAGCTACCAAACAATTCACTAGAATACTAACTTTTCATGGCAGAGTCAAGGTCACAGTACATCGTATCAGCAAAGGTTTTGGCACTACACTGATTCCCTACCCCACTACGAGGTCCACATATTGGATGATGCTCCAGGGTAATATATTCTGTTGCTAACACATCTAATTAAATTAGGAAAGGGTCACACTAGAGTTGATGCCAGAGCCAAAGTAGTAAATATTGAAGTAGCAAGAACCAAAAAATGTGCCATAGAAGCCAAAGGTAATGATGGTGAAAGGAGACAAGCTCAAACATCTTCCTGAGAACATATCTTCGAGATATATGAACATGGAAACTCTTCATGCTCTGGGAAATGGTATGGAAGAAGCACTTAGTTTCACAATTTTGTCAGGGATTTTGACTATACATAAGCTTTATAAATTCACCCTGGATAGGAATGATATAGTGCAATTCCTAAATTTTGATATGTTAGATTCAAATGTTATCCAGTTAGTCATATTGTAAGTTACAAATTTATTTTAATACTTTGTGTTTTATCATTTGCATAGTAATGACTCCTTTCTTTATTGAACAATAGCCACTTCTATTGCAAATTCCTAGATGAAGCCAAAGGAGAACCATATGGCTTCATATATATGTCTAAGAGACCCATATGTTCATAAAGTGTCTGAGAGATAGACACCGATAGGAACTTGAGGATGATGTATATGGTCAACATCATATGTCTAAGATATATTTTACACCTTACATTAAATGGTAAGTATACTCTTATATTTAGAATACACATATTCATATTATAATAAAATCCTATATAACATTGTTGATATTTTGTAGTTTGTATTAGACTCTGCTAGTCATTACCCTTAAAGATAATGTGGTGTACTAGTTTGATTTAATGTTTGAGCAACCAGATTCCAAGATTGTATCCATTGTCAACAAGTGATTTTTTCTTCATAGATTCATTAAGAGTAAAATTTAGCAAGTTATATGATATATTTTCTCTAATTGGCTGATAGGGCTGTGTAAGGTATCAACGTTTTCAAAGGCCATCCACATAGTATTAATCCTACATAGATTTTTCCTTAATTAGGTTGTTTTCAAATAATTAAGTTTCAATTTCATAAATTTATTAGATATAAGTTATTCCTTAATGTACTCTGTGTTTTTCTATTTTATTAGTACCACCGTCAACTTAGCTGTCACCCCCCAAAATCATAGGGTGACTGGCACATAATATAAAGAATTCATATTCTGTAAGCCTCAAATATTTAAATAGAATAATTAATTTAATGATTAAAAATAACCTTGAGCATGTATATTATTCTATCAAAATGACAAAGGTAAATGGAATCCTATCTATAAATTAAGTGGAGCACCTAATTTATAAAAAAATATATAATTTTATAAGTTTATATTTAAATTCTATAGGAGCTACACAAAAAAGAGCAAGAACTTCATATCAACAGAGAGGCTCTCCACTATTTAGCTAAGGAACTTGGTCGATAACATTATCTGAAGCCAAAATAATCTATCGGTGAATAATGTCCTATTATAAAAATAATTTAAAATGTTGAAATAAAAAATTTAAAATATATTTAACTGTGAATAATAAAGTTTGTTGATGAATCTAAATTTCCAGAGTATAGAATTATAGCAATAATGGAACTATATAAAAATCATTAATCAAATCAATCCAAATATTCAATAAAACATTTTATTTAAGGAAATCTATTTAAAACAATAATCCTTAAATCTCACTTTCGAAGGGCTTCAACATAACGTATAACAAATATGGACACACAGTCCACGAGGGTAACTAATCAATCCGGCATGGCTCAAAGCCACGAAAATAAGCTCAGGTATGAAACCCACGAATAACAAGCGCAAGAATAAATAATATCCGGCATGAGTGCTGTGCTCACGAACATCCATCGAACTCGAGTTTAACCATGGTGCACTAAGAACTAATAGAAATACTATTAGTAATCAGCGTTCTGTATTCATTCCTCTTCAAAATCATTTTCAAGCATGCATGGGGTCAATTTAACATTATAAATAATAAAATCTTTCAATACCAAAATCTCATAAAAATATTCTAAAATCAAGTACCCCAAGCATAAAATAAAAATAAAATCTCAAAAGATTTCCTTCAATTTAAATGCAATAAATCTTTTTCAAATAATAGGAATTCACATGACAATGTTTCATATTAAAAAATCATCTCAATATAAAAGTTTATAAAATATCTTTCAGAATTTTCTTTGCTTATTCCACACATAAGCATGACGATATAATAAGCTATTTGAAAGAAAAATTAATAACAATAATTAATCCTTATTTCATAGAAGGATGGGCATATTTTTCCAAAATGTTAAAATATTGAAATATTGAGAAAATAAAATTTAATAATGATGAATTTAATTATATTTCCCTGGAAAAATAATATTTTAAAAGCAATACTATGGGACGCTATTGACTCACCTGCCATGCTCTTAAATCTTTACTCATTCCAACTAAACAATTTCCAATTATTGTTATTTCTCAATTCCTGATATCCCAAAAATAATATATTAAATTCTAATTATATTTTTGACAATCCAGAATTATATCCTAGTGCTCAATTTATAACCTTTAAAATAGAAGGAGAACTTAAACTTTAATCCCCATTTTTCTCCAAATAACATTATGACACTTTAAATAATAATAGAACATATAACCTATAATTTACAAATCTAATATTTAAACTTTAGGAATCATCTTCCACCTTCAACTTTCTCCTTGTCAAGCTCAAATTTAATAAACTTAATCACTGCCACAACAACAATAAATATTTATATAAGAGCATCCACGTAATTCTTACCCATTCCATGAATATATAAACATGCTAGTTCCAACATTTGTTTTCAAGATCATCTATCCATAAATTCCAACAATATCAAAATTTCACTTCAAAATTCCTTATAGGGAATAATTCCTCTTTTACCATAATTTAACCAATAATACTTCCCTCATATACGTGTTTGATACCAAAGACAATCAATTCATATATCATGTATCTCCCCGAACCCCTTGTGAGCATCAACATTAAAATAAGTTCATCAACACAATTGACAAGCTTCTGTTTTGTTTGTTTTTTCCTGCAATATTAATCGCAACAAAGCAAGAATATACAATGCTTAAGCTACTCTTTACTGATTAAACATTCTTTCTTGCTTAAATCTGTCAAAACCATTCACAAAAATAAGAAATTAGAGAAATACATGCTCAAGCCAAGACCCACATTAATCAAACTCAGCTCTCTTAATCATTGGAAATTGAAGAAGTCAAAGGTGGAGAACAAATAAGAGAGACTCACCCTTGTCGAAGATCACTTCTATATGCAAACTATCTCTTCCTCAAAGTCACCTTCTCCCTCTCTATAGCGATACTAGACAGAAAAGGAAGGAATATAATCTCTACAACAGCGGCAAGGAAGGTGAAGTCGAACAAATAACAACACAGTCGTTGACAGTAACAACACAGATGACAGAGGCTGATGGAATGGTAGCTGAGGTGAAGTCTCGGAGAGGATCGCGAAGCTTTTTTCTCCTGCTCTATTTCTCTCGCTTATTGATAGAAAAATGGAGAAAGGGAAAGTGTTTAACCATATGTGTAATAGAGGGGCAGCTTTGTAAATTCATGCAACTGGGTTGGGAATAAATTTCATTTTAGAGAGAATTGGGTTCGAACTCAGTACCTATTACTTAATTCCATCATCTCAGCCACCAACTTCTTTTGTTATAAAACTACAAGAAATAATACATAGACTATTAAAGTGATATTGTTTATCTATTTATTTCCTTTAACAGTCTAGGGTCATTATACTGGTGGTGTTGAGTATAGATATTATGTAATTCGCTATATTCACAAGATCATTGAGATAGTTCTCACAGAGAACTTACATAAGGTATGAAGCGATTAATATTTAGTAATTTTTCAATTTATTCACATATTAAATATTTACCTATTGCTTCTAACTTGCAGTTGATCGATAACATTAGCTATGAAGACAACCTAATCAACTCATTGAGGGATGATTCGGCACAAACAATACTTTTATACATGCCTTGATCATTCAACCATTTCCTTGTATATATGATGTACAAATTTTGATTTGGTTAATTATAAGATTAGGAATTTGAATTATTTTATTACTATTTATTACCATTTAATTTGGACATTTGTATTGCTTACTTCATACTTTGTTACCTAGAAATTAGTCTGTCTTGATTATGGTAAATACATGATGGTACTAAATGGAAAATTAATGGAAATATTAAAAAGAAAAAATAAAATTAGTTTTTTCACAAAACCATCGTTGAAGGTATATCCTTTAATGGTAGTTTCAATGATAACCATTGTTAAAGTTTATACCTTTAATGACGATTTTTTTCGCAAAGTTGCCGGCAGTGTACATTTAATGGCAGTTACAAAACTGTTGGTCACAAAACCGCTGTTAAATACATTTTTTCTAGTAGTATTTGTCTTTTCAACTTCCAAACATATTTTATTTTATGCAATAAAAAGGAGACAATCAACAAAGATTCAAACTAAGGGATTATCTGTTGTTTTGGGACATTGTTTGCGATGAAGGTGATGTTGGGCTCTGAGTCATGCACTTGAGATTGAGGGGGAAATTCACAATGGCATTCAAAATTAAGGCACCAACAATCAGGGCACTGCCAATCACCTTTGCATGGTATATGGAGCTTGATTTCTCCATCTTCCGTTGCATTCTCCAAAGCTACAAATATGATATTTTATTTTATCAATTTTATATGTTTGTATAAAACACTAGAAAAAGATAATAAGACTTTACATAGAATTGCTACTAATTACTTGGGGTGGTAATATTAATGTTTCTTGCACAGAGTTGGTCATTGGTGAACCAATTATGTTATGTTTAGATTGGGATTATTTATGATAATCCAGAACCAGATCAACCCGGTTCAACCTTAAACACTTGATTGAGTCAAGTATAAAAAAAGTAGCCCCAAAAAATAGGCATACCACATTAGATTAGGCCATCGGCCATCGGTTTAGACCAGGTTCCAAACATACCCTTCAAACCCTAAATTTCGAAATTAACTGTCACTTATAATTTCAATTATTTTGAAATTCATTATAACAGTATATTCCTACTTTATGTGGAAGTGGAAAGAACAATGGTAAAACAAAGTGCTATATAGATTATTTATATGTGATATATCGATATTGCTGGGGGAAAAATCGTAATGAACATAATTATACACAAACATAAACAGATATATTGAAGGGTGTTCTCACCTGAAACAGAAAACAAAAGGACGAGAAGAAAAGCTCCGTTAACCAAAGTCTTGTCCATGTTTATCAAATTGGATGCGTCTCGGTTCACTAAGTTTTCGATTTATAGAAGAATACATGGTCAGAATTCAATGATATTTTAAAAGATCTTTCCAAAAATATTTTTATTTAATGAGTTTTCTATATCGCTTAATAAATGATCTTTTAAAAAATATCCCTATTTAATTAGAGATATAAGAATAAAAATTAGATAAAGGCAATTAAGCTCATTGGAAATCAAATTTTCTCAGCATTTATTGTCACTTTGTTTTTGCGATTCTGTATTCACATAGAAATAATCCCGAAGATTTTTTAAATATTGATTTTCTAGAATCAGTTACATTCTTTGTAATATATTATATATGTTTGAAGAAAATCTCATGGATTAATACATTGAATTTCATAAGATTCATTGCAATATTTAGAGCAGTTTTTTTCGTGATTTAGTATTACCATTTTTTATAAGTCAGAAAGATATGATTTTGTATTTCAATGTAAATAAAGTTACTCTGAATGTTTTCTTCGAAAATTGTATGCACGTGTAGAATTTAATAGTTATTTTAATATTGGATAATATCTAAAGCAATAGTTTCAACCAAAAGTACAGCATGCAATTATTAAAAACACTTGTCACGGCGTAATTTTATGGCGGTTAAAAGGAAAAACGCTATAAAAAAAGGTAATAACATATTTGTAAATAAATCTGTATTTTAAAAACTTTTAAAAGAAGTTTATGTCATTTTTCATCAAATCGCTATTAAAATTGATATCGAAAACTGATAACGGCAGTTTTTTTGTTATAAGTTAATCGTTATACCTTCCTGCCTTTGCCTCTTCATGCTCTATCTGCAAAAAAAAATAAAAAAGTGTATATCTCTTACCTTTTCAGTTCCTAACATCTCTAGCCATCATGAGGAAAGCCTAATAGATACATCTTATGAACTGTCTTTTCCTCAATCTTAAATACTCTTCCATTGTACTTTTTGTTCCACTTCCTTTTTCTCAATTTGTTTTCTCTTATTATCGTCTTTGTCTTACTGTCTTTTTTATTTTTTTACATGGCGTCCTCTTCTAGCTCTTCTCCTTCTAGTTCACAAAAAGATCCCGTGATGATTTTACATGGCATCCTCTTCAGGCTCTTTTTCATTTTTGTTCATTTTTGTACACATTTTTCTTAAGAATAAACCTATATATATTGTACCAAATTTGATATCAGTCTATCTCAACTCACCAAAATTTTGGTATGGTTGAAAATTCTGCAATATAGATTGCTCAAAACTCAATAAAATTGCAAAGAATTTTTTATGGGACCTGTTTCAATTTTACCTTGTTTAGCTGGGCATTCATCAATGAGTGCTTTAAAGGAAATTGAAAGTGCGTATATTTTGATAAAAATATTAATCAAAAAGTCTAATTTATCCCATAAATTAATAATTCAACAAATTATTAAATACTATTGGCATACTAGTTTAGTGTCTAATTTATTGGATTCAAAATTATATGTTATCTTCAAATAATATGATCAATGCTTTTTGCGGCAATTTTTATTAAAAATTGCCATTACAGATACTTATAATGATGATTTTAATAAAACCACTATATAACGTCTTTATATATTGTAAATGTCAAACTTTTGACCATGGTTTTATTAAAAATTGCTTGAAAGTATATGTAATGGCAGTAACTGCTATAAAAAGCCACAAAAATTTAAAAAATCTAATCTGTGGTGAGCTTTAGATTTACTTTCACACAGCTGCTTGTGGTCATGTTCTCTGCCCAACCACTATAGACTTAGACGAAAGGCATTTTCTATCATTTTAACCTATTTTTGGTGATTCCATCGTTGTTCTCATTGTTGTTCATGATCTCTATCATCGTTAACTCCCTCCGTCATCATTCTCATTTTTGAAGCTATAAGTCACCTTTTAACTTCATTATTTTGTGGTCTAGTTATTTATTGGGATTAAAGCTAAAAGAGACTAAATGAGTTAATAAAATATATAAATGCCGCACTGTGAGTATGTAGACAAGTGATTCACTGAAGTGGGTTATGGAGTTTTGGGTGTTTGGTTGATGAAAAATTAAATTGAGTTTTGTTCACTTATATTCCTAAATGTTCGAACTGTTGTAATAGGTATTGAAAAACTCTAAAATGAGGCTTTATGATAGTAGAGTTTAAGTTATAAATTTGTTCTCTTCCTTTATTTGGACAGTATGTTAAACCATGGGAGAACTAAATTTCGGTTAATCTTAAATGTGAGTTTTAGGACTCAAGATTATGGGACATAAGAGGAGTTGGATGATTAGGTGATTATAATATAATCGATAGTTAAAATGATGGTTTAATGGTTGATTTATAGATATAATGAAGATGAATATATGTTTGTGTATGTTATTGGGCCATTGAGGTTTAAAGAGTATAATATAGTGTACTGTTTTGAGATTCTTAATTTCTAAAGAAGTGGCTCAATGAAGTTATAATTTGGGAAATTAATTCACTATTTTGGGTGATTAATTGTATCATATTCTTAATTTTATTTATTATTTTTAATAGAGCATAGACTGTTCAAGTTCAATACGTTCAGGTTCTGGTCAGCAAGAAAATAAAAGAGGAAGAGGTCTAATTGTATAAAACGGGTCTTTAGTAGAAAAAATTATTAATTTTATACTAAGGGAGTTAGAGTTAAATGATTGAAAATATGATTTATAAAATTATGGAACCAAATTAAAATCTTGTATATACTTAGAACTTAGAAAACCAAATATATACATTTATATAAATATAAAGAGGATAGATAATAGAAAATTGTGGAGGAAGAGAGGAGAGAAAGCATACCAAGTCCAAATCTAGGTTCGGATTTGAGTCAAACCACCAAAGCTCCAAAGTACAAACTAGTGTTACAGTAGATGCATCACACAAGAGAAAATAAGAGAATGAAGAGGATAGTAAAAAAAAAAAAACTCAATGGCTAAGGGAGGCACTCACTATTTATAACGCTAAGAGTGATCATAAATTAGGAAGGGAAAATCTCCCTCATTTATTAGGAAATAATTCCTACTTGCCCTTTAGTTAACAATACACGTAACTAATATGATATTTGATAATAAATTTAATCATAGTTTAGTTTATATATTTTAATAAGGTGGAGACTCTAATTAAAATATTCTTGCCATTAAGGGCGAATCAGACCCAAAGTCCAATAGTTAAGAGACAAACGTGAGGTGCATGTATAAAAATTTGGTTTTTTTCATTAGAACTAGATATGTTTTCCCTAAAAAAATAAGTTATAATTGATTAATTATTTATGATGTTATGAATTGTTATTATAGTTAAAAATTTAAAATATTATATAATTAGTGTTAGTGAGGGGTGTGTGGATGATTTGTATGATTTTCTCCCTAGTCCCATTCTTGGGAAATCTCTTCATGTGGCTCTCTTCTTCCTTTCGACTTTATGGCTATTTCCCTTTTCTGCATTTGTTGATTTTGTTATGTGGTTGTTGATTTGTTCCTATGCTTTGGATTCTTAAGACTGAATGTACCTTATGATCAGTTGATAAGAATATATTCAGAACTTCATACATTTTCAATGCTATTATTGTTGCATTATTTTTTGTGTGATCATTACACACTATCATAACTGAAAAATGAAATCTTCGATTTCACTTTTATTGAATAGATCCATGTTGCTGCATTTGTTTGATGAATATGACAACGGAAATCCAGATTTATTAGTTCGGAGTTATGTTAACAATTTCTTTTACCCGTATGGACTCATTGTCAGTTAAGATTCAGTTTACCGAGAACAAGTTCATCTTTACTAATTAACCACCCAACAAGTTGATGATCAAATTAAAACATTTGGTAAAACAAAATACATTTGCTCTTGGACAGTTTTTTAAAGAGTACATTACTGTAAAAACAATAATAAACTTTAAAAAATAAGCAAAAAGAAAAATATATTACAATTCTAGAAAACAGAAGTTATACAAATTAAAACTAACCTAAATGTAAATCATCAACTATCATTATCAATCATCAATCAACTATCAACTATACATTATCAATCAAATATTAACTATACTATTAAAATCTTATAATATACAGTTTAATTAAAAATATATTTATATTGATCTGACTCATCCATACTTTTAATTCACTTATCTATAAGTCACAATCAATAATTCTAATCAGTGACATTTTAATTGTTGAAAGATTTTAAGCCCCACTTTAATATTTGAAAGATTTTGAGTCCCATGATATAATTAATCAGTAATTCTATGCCCATTTCCCAACATCTCCCACTCACACATGGTGGATTAGTTATAGTGGCTCCAATCTCATTTTCTTCTTTCTTTCATATTAGATGCTTTGCCGTGACTGCATAGGCATGACGTCTCCTTCCGGGCGTTTGTACTAGAAATCTCTTTTTTAGAGACTAGCACAAAGTAACCCTTTAGTACAGCTCGATCAAATAAGTTATAGTGCCTTAGATGTCCTAGATTTGCCTATATACACTTTTCTTATGGCTAATCTAATCCCTCTTGAGTAAGCATATAACTCAGATAACCTCCACTTATGCATAGTATCCACACTTATGAAATTAACAAAATAATATCACAAGGGACCGGTCATAGATACTAGCATGGATGTGTATATTCTGGCAATCTTTCTTTTGCCCATATATCATTTTGATATGAATTAACTGCTTTCTTAACATAATACCTTTGGTTTATATATAATTTGACCATAGGACATATACTAAAGTAGCAATCGCCGAAACATACCTCGATAATACTATCAAAGTCAAAGGACATTATTGAAAGGATGATACCTTTCTGGAACTCACACAACAATGAAGCAAGGATTGATTCACTTGCTTCCATTTGCGGTTTTTTAGCACATGTGGTATGAATCACATGTTACGGTGTTTCTCTTATTCTTAAAGAGTGTATGTCATTTTAATTCTATCAATCACACTGTACAGACTTAAGTTTAGACACTCATAGTATCTAAACCCAAACTCTTCATTTCTAATCACATAATATGACGTCAATTTTCAAGAATTTTTTATCTGGCAACATGTTTTATAGATGTGGGCATCCATAGTTCGATACATACCCTTACTCATGGATCTTATATCAACTTACTACACTGTTTAAGCTAAGGCGACATTTATTGTATTTTTTCTCTACCATATTAGTACTCTTGCTTCTTTACTAGTGAACACATGTCTCATCTTTGAATGCTTCTTTAGCATCAAAGGCGTTGCTCGTGTGAAAGAGCTACTCTTTTCAACTTGTATGACATACTAGACATTGTATACTTTTACCCAGACATATAAGTAATAATAAATAACATGATATCATTAAAAAAAGTATACATACAGTCTGTAACTTTACATTTTTTGCATGCCAATGGATTTTACATGTTTCTCGAATGTTTCTTTGCCTATTGGCTTGGTCAGGGGGTTTGCAACCATACATTTGGTTAAAATATATTGTACAATTACAATTTTTTGTGCTATATAATCCCTCACAAAGTTATACTTTATATCAATGTGTTTGATCTTGCTATGATACTTAGGGTTTTTAGTGTAGGCTATAGCTGTAGTATTGTTAAATGTATCAACATCGGATTGGTACTCTCGTTCCCAAATCCTAGGTATTTGATAAATCTCTTTAGCCAAACAGCCTCTTGCATTGCTACAATGCATGCTATAAACTCAGCTTCCATAGAGTATAAAGCAACGCACGTCTGCTTCTTGCTACTTCAACATATGGCAATGTTGTTAAGCAAAAAGATGTATCCTGAAGTCAATCTTTGTTCTTCTTCATCACTGCCTACATCAGCATCAGAATATCCGATTAGGCGCATATCGCTTCCTTGATAATACAACACATAGTCAATTGTGCCCTTTAAGTATCTCAAGATCCTCTTAACTATTTTCTAGTATTTCTCACCAGGGTTAAACTGAAATCTACTAACTATCCCTACGGCATAACAAATATCTAGTCTTGTACATATCATTGCATATCAGGCTATCAATAGCACTGTTATATGGAACTTTTTCCATTTGCTTTTTATCTAATTCAATTTTGGGACACATGTCAGAACTCAAGGCCACTTCAGTGGCCACAGGGATATCCATGGGATTGCATTCACTTATATTGAATCGCTCAAGTATCTTCTTAATATAATTCTCTTGTGAAAGAGTGAGGATTCTCTTGGAACGATTCCTTCAAAGTTTAACTCCAAGTATGTATTTTGCTTCACCCATGTCTTTCATTTTGAAATTTGATAAAAGTCATTCTTTAATAGCTATCACCGAGTCAAGACTATTTTTGGCTAAGAGTATATAGTCTACGTATAAGGATAATATCACAAAGTTACCGTGAAATTGCTTAATATAGACACAGTGGTCTTCCTCTATCATCTGGAAGTTATATGAGATAATCGCCTTGTGAAACCTCAAGTACTACTGTCTGGATTATTGTTTTAATTCATAAATGGATCTTTTGAGTTTACACTTCTTGTATTCAAACCCTTTTTTAATGAAACCTATTAGTTATTCCATATAGATTTCTTCATCCAAATCACCATTCAGGAATACGATTTATACATCCATATGATATAACTCTAAGTTTAAACTATTTACTATTGCCAGAATAAGTCTTATTGAATTCCAGTGAACAACAGGTGAAAAAGTATCCTCATAATCTATACCTTCCTGTTATGGACAGTACCAAAAAGCTTCTATTTTTCTTTCAAAAATTCTCATTTTGATTCCAATGCTTCCAATACTTGTTTATCTATTTTCCTCCACACAATTTTTTATTTTAAAACCATTGGGAGCATCAAAATCATGAAATTTTAACTACTATTCATGCGTGTGAATAGTAATAGAGAATACTTAAAAATTATAACTTTGAATTCCAATGCTTCTAAAGTTCCAAACTTATCAAATCCTACACAAAATCATCTTTTAAATTCAATAAAAGTATTAGATCATTGAAATTCCATCTTCTACTATCCAGAATAGCCTTGGCCAAAAGGCCTCAAGAAAGAGCAAAGTCAAGAATATCAACTAAATTCAATAACCAATCATCAAATTAGCTTTATCTAAGTGTCTTCTACTTGATTCTATCTTGCTTTCTTCTTTCTTTATTTCTATCCAGATTTGGACAGCAAGCATACTCTAGATTTAATGGAATTTCTAAACACTAAAACCTAGGTTTTACCCTTCTAAAACACATCTAAATAAACTATGAAGGATTACATACCTTATGCCTTGACTACCTTGATCTCTAAGTGGCTTGAATTGCCTTTATCTTAGTTGAGTTTTCAAATGACAAGAGTTTCTCCAAGGGAACCAAGAGGCCACGATTTTGCAATGAAATGGAGGGGTATTTATAGCCAAAACTTTGGCATCTTGGGACAAGAATATCCCTCCTTCAACTAATTATTACAACTCCTTAATCTTGAATTTGATTGGTTGCTTTTTGGATTAATTAACCTTAATCACCATTAGGTTAATTCTTATATTATTTTATTTTATTTTAGCACATGTCCACACTCTTCTTCCTTATTCTTGCTTCCATGTGGCGTATTGCACATGGTGTATGGGTCCCACCATGTGCAACCCTTGGCTTCCTTTTAAAGCTCATTAATTTTCTTTTGATTTTTCTATTTAAAAATTCATAAAATATCTAAAATTGACTGAAGCTCCAAGACTTGATCTTGGGCTTATTGGGCTTGTCTAGGATGCCATATTGGGACTCTTTTAGGGCCAATAGCTAATTGGCACAAATCCCAAGGCAATTTTCTTATACCGATATTCTTAAATCACCCTAATTTTTGAAATAAATGCTAGACACCTCTTTTAATGGTTCTAAAATTTTTAAAAATTCATTCTAATATAAAATGAATTCTCTACAAAGTCTCATAATTTTCTAAGACCCAGAAATCTTGATAAAAATTTATACATCTTCTTCAAATCCTTTATCGGTGTCTGATTATAC
Organism: Leucaena leucocephala; assembly: GCA_037074615.1. NCBI lineage: Eukaryota > Viridiplantae > Streptophyta > Magnoliopsida > Fabales > Fabaceae > Leucaena > Leucaena leucocephala. Next base: position 14,628,895 of record CM073515.1, on the reverse strand, counting down.
CATAAATTTCATAATTAATTCTACAGGACTTCTTTTTGACCTCTGTCAATTTTATAAATTCTTATATTATTTATAAGAATTTATTATTAAATTTTATCTGATTATGAGGTTCAGAGGATACTATAATAATCTTCCTAACTTTAGAAATTAATATCAATTTATCGGGACCTCAAGTCAAAATTCTGAATTGTGTTAAAATGATCAGAATAAATTTATCTATTTTATGATAAAAGTTGAAACTAAAATGCTTTCGGGTAGTTTTTAGTCTTTTCTAGCTCAACTTTTCATAACTACCATTTTGCCCCATGAACTTTTAGAAATTGTACTTTAGGCCCTCAATTTTTTATAATTACACTTAATGACCCAAAGCTTAGTCTACTTCCATTTTGCACCATGGAACTTTTAGAATTTTCACTTTAGTCCCTTTCTTTTCTAAAATATCCATTGTCATTGGAAACTTTTATTAACTGCAATTTAATCCCTAGACTTTCACTAAATTGTAATTTAGTCCCTTTTTCTCTTTCTTTGGCTAAAAACTTATCTTAATCATTATCTTTTCTTCTGATTACCATTACAATCCTTCATAATCTCTTTTCTCTATCAGTCTTATACAGTTAGTAAAAATTTAGGATGTTACAGTATGACTCAACTAGAATGTATTTATAAGGTTATGTAAATGTTACAAGTACCTATGTGCATGTGTATGAGGAATTAAAGGTTAATACTTCCCTATTGAGCATGATCTGCAGGTTGGGTTGGAACAGAGCTTGCAGTTGAAATCTGACCCTATATCCTGTAACCTTAAAATTACACAGTGATCTAAGCTTTAAAATGAGTCTTAATTCAAATTAGTTTGATGTGTATGCTATTAAATGAGTCTATATTACAAGTCACTTCTAATTAATTACACATACTCATAAAATTAGTTAAAAGTATTAAATTTATCATAAAAATGTGATTTTTAAGAAAGTTATTAACTATTTCTATTGTCCTATTTATAGGGTAAAGAAAAAAATTATTGGTCATATTTAAAAGTCATATTATTAAATTTTCATATGAATATATAATTTTACTATTTATTTATTATTGTATTGACTTTATTATAAATAGGACTGGAGGAGTACACTTAACTTTAACATCATATTAATTTCTACTTTTTTTTACTACCCTGATTAAATATGGCTATATATGAAAAAAGTATTTAATTATGAACTAATTATGAATGCCTTTTAGAAAGTTCCCTACAATAGGGACCAAAGGGAGTATAATTTTTCAAAGTTTGGGATAAAAAATCTGATTTTTTTGACCAAACAAACGGTGGTACTATGATAATGTCATGAGATTTATGGAATTACTTGTCAAAGTTTTCATACAGATCATATATTTGTCCCTTGAAGAGAATTTAATAAGGTTTAATTAGAGACTTAAAACACCTTTAAAAGATTTTTCGTTATGAATTTGTAAAGTTAACCGAAAATTGTGAAGAAAAAAAAACACATCATCGAGATTCAACAGTAACTGGAGAATAGAAGTTTTTGTTCAAGAATGTGAATTTAATTCTTTTAGGGTTTCTAAGGTTCAAAGTGGTTATGGTTTAGTCTCTAATGCATATAAAAGATGTGATGTGTCGGTTGCCATCTAATGCGGATTTTCTCCCTCATTCTTAGCCCAACCTTGATCCTAACATGTACAATATATTAATCCTCAAGTGCTGAGTTACATTTAACTTAAAAAATGTTGTTAATGAAATAAATTGAACATTTTCATATATAGTTCCAATTTCCTTGTTTTATTCACTCTACTTCAGCACTCTCCCAATCACACCTTGAGAAATGATAGGGTTGCTAAATTCTACATATAACGCTTGAAACTAGCTGAGGTGAGTACATAACTTGATAAAAGTCCAACTATATGTTGTAAACACAAAAAAAAAAAATCAGGCCAACTATATATTTATATCGAGTCAGATGTGTACAATAACATTATTTAAAATCCTGAATTGTAAGAAAATCAGAGAAAAGAAGAAAAAATAAAATTTAAAAGAAATTAATAATTTTTATTTTGAAAATAATATTAAAAATATAAAATTTAAATTGTCTGAACCAAATTGGTAAAAAGATATATTTGATCCTTTAACTTCACATAAAATTTTATTTTGGTTTCTTACTTTTATAAAGTTTTCTTTAATCAAATAACACTTACACTATGAGTTGACGTTCTAATTTTAATATTTTTATATTTCTACCTTATAAAATCGTGTCAACTTACACTTAAACTTATGTTAGTAATAAACTCGGTTAAACTCACAAGTTCACCTTTTAAGTTTCCTATTTTTATATTTATAATTTATAAAATTGTTGTAACTTTTTAAATTTGATTATGTTTAATGGCTTCATATATTTTTTAAATTAAATTGTTAGTCATTTTTTATATTTTAATTATTTAATCATATACTTTATTAACTATTTATTGATAGAAGTAAACTCTTACGGGTTTACTATTCAAATTCACAATCCAAGTTTAACTTCCTATCACTTGTGAGTTTCATAACCTTGATAACACTATTAGTTTGATTAACAAAAAAAAAACACCAACATTAGAATTTTAAATGTTAACAAAATATTCATAAATATTGATATATTTAGTTTAACATTAAAAAATAACAGTGGCGGTTGCAAAAAAAAAAACAAAGAACATAATTTAAAACTAATTTTTTTAGGGTTAGATTACTGAAAATATACTTTATAAAAAAAAATAAAGAACTGAAATCTTGTACAAAATTATAGGATGAAGGTGCACTTTTGCCGAATGAAACACGGGCAATTTCGATCGCATTTAACACATAACTAAATATCTCCCAGTAATTGTTCAATTTTATAAATTAGGGGAAACAAGTAAACATTGACAATAGTCCACAGATTTCCATCAATCCCAGCAATTCAACAGCAGTTCAAAACCCTAAATTGCAAGAAAACCAGACACTTCAACACAGAAGAAGAAAATTAAAACAACCTTCGAAGAAGCCGTTTCGCAAGACTGGGGAATTTAGAAGACATGGATGACGATGTTACAAGGGCTTTGGAGGAAGGTGATGATTCTGTTGTTGCAGAGGTTGATGAAGAAGACTTTGAAGCACAAGCTGATGAAAAATAGCCATGATCGTCTGAATTAGAGGACTCGGAGTGAGAAAACATAGGTGATTTCTTAAGGGTTTTCTTGGACCTTTTGAAAAAGCAAGATGTAGGACCTGTCAAAGAAGGTGATCTCTTTTTTATAATCTGGTTCTGATTATTGGACCTTAAACTCGAATCCTTCTTCAACCTTGGAGAAGATTCCAATGGTATCGATGAAGAATCTTCTTCTTCATTTGGTGGATCTTTGGGAATCCCAGGTTGCACTTCCCATTTGAATGGAACAGACCAGGCAATTTACAAATGTATGTCTCACTCACTCGTGGAAGAGAATATTGTTCAGAAGAAGATAATGAACTTCTCGAGAGTTTATTCACAAAAACATCATTTCCATGAAAAAGCACTGAAGATTCAAATGGATGAGATAGAGAATCGCCATTCTCCATTTTCGTTGTAATATAATCAGAAGAAAGCAAATTGTTCCATCATTTAAGCAAAATGATAGAGACTATAGTATAGTTGACCACATAACTGGAAGGATTAATTAAAGCCGAAATAATTGGGATGAAAGCATGCATGTGATTATGTATATCTCCAATTAAAGTATATTTTGATTTGAAGAAAAAAAAAATTAAAGTGTATCTTAGGAAAGGAAATGATATAATTTTTATTTTTGTCCATTAATATTGCGTATTTAATTACTTGGAAGAATTCAAACAACCAAAAGAGGAAAAAAAGACGCACTAAGGAAGATATTTTCAGATATTGTTTTAAGGGTTACGTTTTATATATTTTTTTCTTATACTTCCCATAAATTGATGGGAGGGGAAATTTGACTGCATAAATTTACACATACACGCACATACATATATATATATATATATATATGTATGTATTGATTAAGGAAGATTTTTTGATAATATATTTATATATTGTTAACCAAAGGGATGAACAAGGCGGTTAAACTCAAAGAGTTTGATAAGATATCTCCATATGGTGGGACTGGTAAGATTTTACTTTTATAACACGTATAATAAAATGAGAATAATTTCTAAAGTTTGAGCCGGATCGCTCAGTAATAAAAGATCTTTTAAAATATATAATAATGCATTCAAAGTGGTATAATATGAAATAAAATATATAAATATCATTTAAATTTCATCATTATTAATAATTTATAACTAATAGGATTTAATGTAATCTTAATATTGTATAAATAAATTTTATACGTATAACCAAAGATTTCTCCAGTGCGTTTGCACAGGGAGTGGGAAAATATATATATATATATATATATATATTAATGTGTTATTATAATTAATTTGTAGGCAGATATAAATTAGTGGTGCCATCAGCAAATACTTTCCTCAAGTTTTTTCGTTGAATCATAGTAAATCTTGACCATAATAGTTTTTTACCGAATCAAATGAAATACTTATGATTATCTTTATTATTAAGAAAAATCTATTTTTTTGTTATGATTATTATGAATCATTATTATAGTTATAATTTTAAATATAAAAAAATTAGTTAATAGGATTATTTATTAATTACCATGATTGTGTTTTTATGATTATTATGAATCATAATCATAGTTAAAAATTTAAATATTATAGAATTAATTAATAGAATTACTAATTAATTACTATTATGAGGCTCCATATCTTTCAAATCAAAGTGTGATTACTTATTGAAACTATTGATTATAGCTTTTAGATAAAGAAATTAAAAATATTGAGTCAAATCGACTTAGACCTCATTTTAATTGAACTATATATTATAAGACTTTAAGATGAAAATTAGTTGATACTTAAACTTTGTGTTTATTGATTAAATGCCTATGATAAAATATTTTGCTATAACCTATATTTCGCTACCTCTCTTAAGTATAAGTCATACGAATTACAAATCATTATATTATACTTTTAGTGTAAATGCTTCAGAAAAAATATTATAAAAATGCCATTAAAGTAGTTTAACTTTCTAATTTTTCTCAAATTATAATTAGTTTTTAGAATTTCCCCTAATATATGGTTTACCTTCTAATTAACGTAATTATTTTTAATATCTTTTTTATTGTTTTCCTCATTAATTTATGGGTTCTTCCACATTTATATACATACATATATATATTGCTTATTAATCCCAGCCCTATTTGGCGTGACATTTTGCACAGTCCATCCACGCTTGAATATCCTAACATTTATATATATATATATATATATGTATAACCAATGCCCAATCTTACTTATCTTAACCTATGTTTTTATACAAACTTGCTCAAAATATTATAAATATTGTGTAAGTGTCAAAAAAAGAAGCATTTCTCTAATATGACTCTTAGGTTTTGGAGACGTATGTTTAAAAGACGTGTCTCGTGTCATTTCACATTCTATAAAAATAGATGTTAACAAAAGATTAATAACAGATGATTACTAAGATTTTTCTCATTTTATATATTTTGTCCTATTAAATTCTATCATCTTTCGACAGTTCTATTATTTTATATCCTTATAGGAAGAATATATTTAATTTTAGAGAGTACTGCTTCTTAATTTACTAAGAGTTATAGAATATCTCTTGAGAATAGTGTACTTGAACATGACTCAAACTAGATACTTTATTATTTTGTAAAGTTTGTCAACAATATTTCCTGTTTATTCTATAGAATTGGACTATGATGAGAAGAAAAGGGGCCGAGCCTTGATCTGTTGAAAGAGTGGCGGGAAGAAGATGACGAACTTGGACATGGAAATCAAGTGGAAGCCATGGAGATCGTGTTCGGTTGATCTGAACTTCCCTTCGGATGATAACTCCAACATCGCTGGTGTTGGGTTGATCTGAACGTCCCTTCAGATGGTAACTCCAACATCACTGTTGAAGCTATCATTACTATGAGAGGGAGATTTCATGTTTTCTCTTCTTTTGCTTTTTGTGTTCAGAGAAAACCCAAGGGAGGAGGAAAAGATATTTGAGAAATAATAACAGAGTAAAGGTGGAAGCACTGTATAAAACTAATGGTATAGCCTGAAGTCTGATGAGGAATCAAATACCGTTCGCCTTGTAAGTTAGGGATATAAAAATGACTTAAAGTTGAAAAAGTAAAAGAGACGTTACAGCGTGTTTTGCGTAACAGTATGTGAAACTAAGACCTTCAATTATTAAATGATAGTTTATTATTTTACCATGTCAACGGTAATTTCCTCAAATGACATCAAGTGTCAATGCCAATTAATATTCATTACGGAAGATATCTCATCTGGGTATATGAGTTTTTCCCCCTTTTAATTGCCGTTGGTTCATATCAAGCATATGATTATTGACATTTGAGTTTTCAAGTACTATAACATTTGGAAAATGGTTTATTTTGTGTAGTGACAAAATCTTCTGGAAAATTCTAATTTAATTAGAATGGAAGGGGATTATATGGGGTGAAATTCTAATTTAGTTAGAATTATTATTTGCTAAATATAATTAAGATAAAATTTGAGATCTAAAAGTGTGAGGGTGCTTAATATTTGGAGTGATCTACAAAATTTGAGTTAAAACAATTAGATCCAAACAAAATTTATGAGTTGAAAATCTTACCTCTGCTAGCCTTATTTTATAATTGTGAAGTGTGCTATGCTCAAAATTAAATGGAAGTTTTATTATTTGTTATTGAAAGTAATCTAATTTTTTCGGTTGCTTGAAAGAAATATTTTAAGAATATGAAAATTTAATCATTTGTCTAGTAGAGAGATAATTGTGTTTAAACTTTTATTATTTATGAGTGTATTTATCTTAGAGTAAATATACATGATTATTGGAAAATATATTGAATTTTTATTATGTTATCTTAAATATGAATTTAAAAGCATAGGTGAATCAAATATGATTCAAAAATTGTTTCAAAGATTGGTTTTAAGAACCATAATGTGAATGTTCCTTATGATGCTAACATATTATTTGGGGTATTGTTTGCTCAATTTATTTGTGTACAAATTGTGAGAATTTGATACGTTAATATTAATTCCTATGACATGATGTATGCTGTGTGGAGATTGAGTATATATACATACATAAAAATTTAATCTCATGAGGAGAATGAAATGTTTGAGGAGTACCATAGATGTTGGTATCAGATACAATAGATTTCCGTTGTATCAAAATACACGCATGTCTACATTTTAATTTTATATGTGTGAGAAAATATCATATATTGAATATTTCTGTTGTATTAAAATACACATTTGTTAAGTGGTGATTTATCTTTAGTTATGGTAAAGATAAAATATTATATAAATAAAAGTGTATTACTTAAGAGATAGCATAAACTGGAAGCTTGAGTTGTTGAAAACTTTTTAGCAAAAATTTTGGTATAAAACCAACAATTAGTATTGATGAGTTATAATTTCCAAATGGCAATAAATATTGTTGAAAGAACAATGGTGCAATCGTTTGAAATACTATCTGAATAAGTAAGATTAATAAAGAATTGTGGAGTTATTTCAATCTAATTGTGAGGTCAAAAATAGACCCCTATCGGATCCGTTAACAAAACCTTGGAAAGAAAACAATTGTTGAAACATCGAGGGGAATAATGCTAAAGCCAATTTGATTACTATAGCGATGTAAACCCAACCTTTGTTATTAATGATCATATGAAGAAGATTCAATGGGTAAGAACAAGTTGATTGTTAGTTCTATTAACATTAAAATATTAGTACTGGTAATTTCTTATGGTATGGAAGAAAGTGTTAGATTGCATATTGGAGGATTGAGAAAAAGTTCTTAATGATTTTAAATCCTACAGGATGGTATATTTAGTGTAGATACACTTAAAAAAATCACCTATACAAATGAGGGGTGTGGGCCGTTCCTATGAGATCGGGGTGAAATTTATATAGCATTCGTTAAAAACCAAGACAAGCGCATGGCCGCCTAACGCGTAAAATCGCTTAGTAAATAGTGAAAACATGGGGGTATAATCTGACTATTAATACCTCTGGTATACGTCCAAGAGGTGCTAATTTATAGTCCATAGAACCATTGACATCTCTGTGTACCAAATATTATCGGTCTAGGTCTAGTTTATAATCCATAGGAGCACTAGATACAATAGTTATATCCATATGTGTAACTCAGCTAATCGTGTTTCTTTAACACATATGGGAGATTGCTAGAAATATTGTGTAAGGATGTGTCAAAGAAAGAAGCATCTTTCTAACATGACTTTTATTTCTTAGAGACATATGTCTAAAAAATATGTCTTGTGTCATTCTATAGTCTATAAAAATAGATTGTTGATAAAAGATTAATAACATATAATTGTTGTGATATTTCTCCTTTTATATATTTTGTCCCGTTGAGTTCTGTCATTTTTTGCTAGTTCTGTCACTTACAAGAAAAGTTTGTTTAATCCTATGGAATGACACTTCCTAATTTATTGAGGGGTTGCAGAATATCTTTCAAGGACAATGTTCTCGGATATGACTCAGACTAGATACTTTATTATTTTGCAGACTTTGTCAAGAATATCAAACCGAGCTGAAAGAAATAAACTTGATTTTTGCTAAAAAGTAATCTAAAGAGGGTGACGTTTTGAGTCATTTTTCAATAGATTATTGTATATCATTCCGTGTTTATATATATTACCAACAAAAAGAGAACTTTAAAAATATAAAACCCCATAATGGTGCATTGAAATTGTAAAATTGCTATAACATGTTAAAACCCATATTTTAAATTCAAACAAAAAAGTAAAAAAATACCCCTTGTTTTATTAAAAAAAAAATGTCCCCCACCCCTTGCGGGTGGTTGGCTGCTAATGGGAGGAATAAACCGTAAGCTTTTGTTTAAACAAAAGTTGTGAATAACTTGAAAGAGTGACCTTGTTAATTGCTAAACAAAAACTGTAAATAGCTCCTAAAATATAGTGAATAGCCAAACAAAAATTGTGAATGACCTGTAGTCAAAGTTTAGTTAACTTATATTCTTTTAGTCATATTTATAAGGTAGAGAGAATAAAATTTTTGATCATATTTAGAGGTTACATAGAGAAATTTTTTATATAAATGTACAATTTACCCTTCATTTATTGCTGTATTTACTTTGTTTTCATAGGGTATAAAGTATATTAAATATGGATAAAATTGTAAAATTGTTAAATTTTAAGACGGAGTTAATGAGTTTAAAGTTTTTCTTGATCTGGATGAAATATGCTTATAAATAGAATTAGAGGAGTATATTATTTTGCATTATATTTACAATAAAAAAATAAGTTTGGTGGCTCAATGATCACTTATATTTTTATAACTTTTTGCTTGAATTTCAAAATCCCCTTTTAGGATGTGACATGCTATTTGAATTTTACAATTTCAATGCACCATTCTGGGATTTTATATTTCAAAGTTCAATTTCTGACATTTTGCCTATTACTTATTAAGCCAACTCTGATATAAGACTTCCTATTATCTCAAGTCTACTCACACTTCAACATTCTAACATTTACAAATATAAATAATAAGATGAATCTATAGCCAATTTCTTCTTTTACTTATAACCATGCACTTTGTTTTTATGCTAACTTACCAAACAGAACTTAAACAGATAAAGTTAACATGAATTTTGCTAAAAGCGAATGAAGAATGAGTGGCTTTTTACGTCAGTTTTGAATAGAACTAACATAGAAAACTTTGTCCATAAATAAGCTCTTCACAATATTTTCCACATTCCTTAGAAATGAAGGGGAAAACACGCATCACAGTATCACACATATTCCGTTCCAACCAAATTGGCACATGAAATTTTGCACCTTCCTGTTGCTGAGTGAAACATATTAAATGCATAAATGATATATATATATATATATATATATATATTATATGTTAGTAAGCAACAAATCTTATATATCAAGGACAAATAATAATGTCAAGAAGAAAAAAACACACCCACACACACACATTATTTCACAAGGAAAAAACGAATATTCTCTATGCAAAACTATAGGATTTACTTTCGAAATGGTTGTTACGAGATCATTCCTATCAAGGACAAACAATGGCAACAAAAAAGAGGGAATATACACCACTCTTATTCTAAATATAGGAACTAGGTAGATAACTAATTTATATATATTAACAAAATTAGTTAAATTAATTATTTGTCACAAATGTGTTAGTGTTCCTAAAATACCTTATTTAATTATGATCTCCTTTGTTGAAAACACTCTTTAATATATACAATCAATTAAGTTCTTATATTTTGAATCAAAGCAAATCCATCAACTAACTCGTATATTAAGGATTGTAGGAAGTAAAACTTGATAATGTTAAAGGGTAAATTATTCGACAAGTAAAATTTTGTTCGAGTTCATGATCAGCATTTAGTGGGGACTAGAAATATCAGAGCAGCAATTACAGTACTATAACGGTTGCTTACATCTTAACTACATATCAAATATTGTTTAGCTATCAAACAATATAAAAAGAAAATTGAACAAGTTATCAGTGAATCAACTTACTGCATTTACAAGTCGAGCTTCTTTAAGGTTTGCATTCTTCAGGTTGGCATTATTCAACTTTGCGCCCTGAAATATAAAACTGATTCTAATGAACATATCTTTAAACAATGAATATAGTTAATTGAAAGAAAAATTTAACCCCGAAAAAAAGGGAATAAATTACCACCGAAACATTTGTTGTTGCATTTGTTGTATTATGACTCACATGAATCCTCATCACAATTCATAGTGAAATGTGTGTGTGTATCTAAATGCATTGAGAGATCCAGGATCTCTTATCTTACCTCTAAATTTGTTCCTTCCATGTTAGCTCCCTCTAGATTGGCGTTAGTAAGATCTGCATTATGAGGCAAAGAAGGTACTACTTGTCAATGGATGACTAAAAATAATTTCCAATAGTTAATGACATGATCCAAAAAAAGTTCCTTAAAAAAAAAAAAAGAGCCTTTCCTATTAATTGCCACTAATTAAACATCTAACAATTATGGAAGAATGTAATGACCCTAGAAAATAATCAGTTATGATATTAATTTATTAAAGGATATATATATTTTCTAGCAAGGATATCACAAGAGGAATTGGATGGCTGAATGGTTAGAGTCAGTACTTGCAAAAATGAGATTTTATTTTTCCAGACGTGTGAAATTATCAAAATTCTCCTCCTATATTTTTATTTTTGCAGCCTCTCTTCTTCTCATTTCTGTCGACAGCGGTGAAAGGAAATCCAGAGGAAGCTTCACGAGTTCTGAGATCTATCACCATGAGTCTATTTCCCTCTGTCGTCGTGTTGCTGTCACCCACTGCCATTGTCTATATATGTTGTCGTCGGTGATTGCTGCTTTTGTGGTGTTCTTTCTCGCTGTGTAGATCTTAACAGTAGAAGGGTCTGGGAGCTTGCACAGTATTGCCTTGTCCTTTCCATCTCTGTCGTCTGAGCTGCCTCCACCAGCGTCATTAGCGTGCATGCTTTGGCTACGGTCACCAGTCACCGTCGTGCTGTTGTAAGTCCACTGTTGCTGCCGTCACCTTGTAAACTCAGTTCTGTAGTACTACAGATCTTCAGATTCCTTCTCTGTCTCGGTATAACTATTGTAGGAGAGTGGTAGGCTGTACGTCTTTCCTCTAGTTTAACTCTTGTTGGTTGTGTTTGAAAGATTGAATCTTCCTTCCCTTCTTGCCGAGTATGCATTGGATGTGAGGGAGAAAGTTGAGTTTGTGTGCTGTGGAATCTGGTAACCTGAAGCCGTGTGTATGACTGTTCTGTGAGCTGCTATTCTAGTTAAAAAAAACAACAACACAGAGAGACGAGGAAGTGGTTGCTGCTGCTGTGAATTGGCGATAATGTTATGGGAAGAAAAAAAATGAGAATGTGGCTGTTGTTGATATATGTATATATATGTGTATGGATAAATTAAAGACATGGAAGTTATTCCAACAAGTTGGAATTTAAGAAAAGGAGCCAAAGAAATAATTAAATGAAACAAGCTAACAGGAACATTGAAGCTTGTCAAGAGATGCATATTGGTTTCTTTGAGGGATATACTTCGTGCAAACAATATGATAACCATATATGTGAAATGCTCTCAGGTAGATGAAGCTCAAAAGCTTTTTGATATAATGCATGACCAAAATATCATTGCATGAACAACATATGCGCATATATATATATATATATATATATATGAAAGTAAATTGTTAGAATTAAAGGGTATAGGGAAAATGATGATTATAAGCTTACATGATGTGAGATATTGGATTTATATTTGGAACAATTGTTGAAGTATGAGTGTTGAACTGAATGAAAAAATATGAAATTTGGTAGAGATTTTTGAACTTAATTATGGTTATAAAGTTGAAAACTTTCAAAGTTAAAGGTTGGTTTCATATTTCCAAGTGTTATAAAGAAATAGGATACAAGGATAAGGAAAAATTGTTGGAATACTTAAGTGTTAGTAAATATATGGGATTTATTGTGGTTGTGATAAATAAAGGGTACTTGGTACAAAATAGATGAATTACATTTCTTAAGGGAATATAGAAATTGGACAGTTTGGAAAAAGAAATAAATATAACATTTTTAGTATTTGATTATTGTTGTTTGCAAAGATGGAATTTGTTTAAATTATGGTTTTCGGATGTTAGCTTATGGAATGTTTTATCTTCGGGAAATTTAGGAAAATGAAGGGAAAATGATATTCTAAAGCTATGAGCTAGAGTAAGATATAGTGGAATATTACAAGTGAGTGAATAACATCCCTTAAAAATATTATTTTTATTAATAACTTGTTATTTGATGTATTCATTTAAATTGTTAATTTTTAAAAAAATGATTTATGAAAAGCAAGTTATTTTAATTCATGACTTAGCACTGCTGATTGGCATCATCCATCCTCTCTCGTTGGTCAAGTGGCTACCTTTGGCTTAATATCAATTGCAGTCCTTTGCTTTGGTAGACTAGGGAGAGGTCTGAAAGCGTGCCTCAACATCCAAGCTGTGACAACCCAGTAGCAACAACCTGTCTCAGCAAAGGGAAAAAAATATATCTCCTTCATCCCAACAACATCAAAATCAGCAGCCACACCAGGTAGCTCAGTGGTATCTCCTCCACTTTCATTCCACGTTAGCTATTTAATTAGTTAGTCAAAAATTCCTACCCCAAGGGGCATTTTGTCGATTTGCAAACCTTAATCCTTAATGGCTTTATGTTCATGAGATGGCTTTCACTACCTGGATGTTCATTCAACACCTACAGGTGTGTCCGCACCCCTTAAGGTGATGAGAAAGAAAGGATTTCTCAGAGAAGATGAATCTTCCAGACCCAGGAGTCAACTTTCCCGTATGAGCATTCAGAACATGTATCAGTCCGTGGCGATCAGGCACACTTCTTACTTCTTCTCAATCAAGGACAAGACTGTCTTATCTACTTGGAAATCCCTCTCAAAGACTTCTTTCCTAAAAAGCATAGCATCTTATCGTTCATGCCAATAGCAGATGGCTAGCGTTCTCTCATCTATCTTGGTATTTGTATTGATGAATCAGCTGGTCTTTGGTATAAAGTAGGGAGGCTTCATGTGACCCAACTTTTTCCACCCCTTGACCACATAGAGGGCTCATTTACCCGAGCCCTAGAAGAGTCTTTTTGACTCCTACTTCTTTAGAAGTTTGATTCTTTTGCATGTTTATAGACCCCTCTTCTACAACTCCCATAGGCTTACAACTCAGTCCTTCTTTCAAACTCAACTTTCTGGTTTTCTAGTAATAAGAAGAGTAGAAGAACCACAGCGTGCTGCTGACAATGCTGACCATAACCCTTCCTACCTTTTGTCCCTATGCTGTAGTAAGGTAGGCTTGGGTAAAGACCCCATTTATTCTCTTGTGGATCACCCTTACTAGTCACCGTAGAAAGGAAGTGATTAGATAAAAGAGGAACCCTCAGGCCGTCAAGAAAAAATGAAGAGGATCCTAGAATGAGTGGGAGACCCTGCCCGCCTAGCCGTCAACTGCTTCAATAGCATATACGGCTGACCTAATGTTATATTGAATTGAATTTCTCCATAAATATTCTCATGGGAATTTCATAATTTAGAAAATTGTTCCATATGCTTCAAAAAATTTCTTGATATTTGATTTTAAATGTTCATGTTGGGGTTTTAAAATTTAAAGTATTCTTACTGAAGATTATTACATTAGAAACTGTGGTAATCATTATATGTCAAATAGACCCCACGCATGTCAGAAAGGTTTTAAAAAGGATTGAATACAAAATGCTGGTTACTAACAGCAATACTATTAGTCCTTGGTGCACCATGGTTAAACCTGAGCTTGATGGATATTTGTGAGTCTCGTACTCGCGTCAATTATTCGTGAGATTTATTATCGCCTCTATTTCTCATAGGTCTTGTACATATGCGTGTTATTTGTGGGTCTTGTACCTGCGCTTGTTTCGTGGCCTCATGTTACGCTTGATTATTTACCCTCATGGGCTGTGTGTCCACGCCTATTTTCATGGCTTCAAGCCACGTCGAATTAGTTAGTTACCCTCATGAATTATGTGTCCACACCTATTTTTATGGCTTGGAGCCGCATCAAATTGATTAGTTACCCTTGTGGACTGTGTGTCAATACCTGTTTTTGTTCTGTTGAAGTATTACAGAAAAAATGATTGTTTTGAAAGAATTTTTTTTGAATAGTTTTCTTGAAATTTAATGTTTACATAAATTTTTGTATCGAATTACAATGATTTACATTTAAACATGTTGAAACTATTTATTTTCGTATTTTAAATTATGTTTTTGAGATGTTATTCACTAGCAGATTATTTGGCTTCAGATAGTGCAGTTGACCCTATTCCTCTAGTTGAGTAGTAAAGAGCCTCACATTTGATCTGAAGTGTTGATTTTGACAAATCTCCTTTTGATGTAATTATAATTTATAAAATACTTATATTTTTTGTTGAAAGGATAGATGTTCTACCTAGCCTATGGATAAGATTATGATTATTTTGAAAATGTTTACATGTAAATTTGAAATATTCACAGTCTGTTGTAGGATTATCAGAAGGTCAGTTATACAAGGATAATTTTGCCAAAACTCCTACAGAAGACTTGCCTTTTTGGTGAAAATATAATATATTATGATTACTATTTTAAATGTTTTATTCAAGGTTTTAAACTTAAGGAATATGAATTTATTTATATTCTGTGTCGGTCATGGCTCAAATTTTGAGATGTGGCAGTTTAGTATCAAAGTAAATGTTTTCTATGGCTAAGTAGAGTGGGGATGCTTCAATGGGGTATCAATTATCTTTATGAAACTAGGCATAATTATAGTTGAGGCATCATTGAAGGTCATTTGAGGAAAGTTAAAGGTGTTTTGTTTTCTTATTATTTTGAAATTATATTTCCCTTAAAATTGAATATTTTCTATGTTTTATGTATAGCTAAATACCGCCTAGACGTCTACCAGTTGAAAGAGGCTTTAGGAGTGATAGGGCTTCGGACAGAGGCTTTGCTCAGTGAAGTGACTTTCCTCTTAGAGGCAGAGGATAGAGTCGTAAGAGAGTTAGGATTAGGGGAGGTGACCCTTTAAACCTCTTCAAGAAATCCTATATGAAGTTGAACCATCTAATCTATAATCCCTAGAAATTTCCAAATCATCCAGACACGAGACTCAAGAAGAAACACATCATGTTATGGAGGAGGATAATATAACAGTCAAGTTGTCAAAATTCATTAAGCTAGATCCTCCTAAGTTCTCAGGTTTTGATTCTCGAGAGAAACTTATGGAATTTCTAGATAGTATTAAGAAGAGGTGCAGAGCCCTGCGATGTCTTAATGTTCAGAATATGAAGTTTGCTTTATTTCAGTTGGAAGGAATAGCTAATGCGTGGAGCAAGATAATGTCGTCATGGGCTTATTTCAAGGATCTTTTTCTTAAGCGCTATCTTCCAAGAGTAAAAAGGATGCTAGAATTAAAGAGTTCCTACTATTGAAATGTACTCTAGGAATGACAGGAGGTTTACAGAGTATTCATCTTATGCATCTACATTGATTCCTTTATAGAAGGATAGGATTGACATATTCATTCAGGGATTACCGATATATAATGATGTTGTGGCCCTTATGTTAAATCATTTTGCTTCTTACGTTGATGTGGTTGATTATGCATTGAGAATTGAGCTAAGGCACAATGAAGAAGAAGGGGTTTCTAAGAAGCAGAATACAGGGAGCGAAAGATTCCAAGGGTCTTCATTTAAAGGGAATCTCTGTCAAGGACAACCCCCATTATTTGCTATATAGCTAGCACCCAGATCTTATAGACCCTCTATGGGCATTTCAAATGTGAGACCTAAGTTTGGAGGTGCTAGACCTCAGCTTGTTATGAACTAGTCTAATTATTCCAGGTCTCCTTATACTAGTGTGGGAATTATCATTCAGGAGTCTATCGTAAGACCACGGGTGTATGTTATGGGTATGGATAGCCCTGTCATATGAAGAGAGAATGTATGTTTGCTCAGCTCACTTTGAGTTATGGATCAGCACAACCTTCTCCCTGCCCTACTACTTTTGTGGCCTGTCTATAGGAACAACTTCTACCTCTACATGTACAGCTATATCAAGAAGATCTTCGAAGAAAAGGGCACAACCTTCTACAGGTCAAGTCCAAGCAAGGGATATGCTATGATGAGGCAAGATGCTCAGGCCTCTAATGCCGTGTCATATGTATTACCACTATATGTTCTCAAAAAGCTTAGGCATTATTTGACCTTGGATCGACACATTCTTATGTTTCAATATATTTTGCCAAAAGGTTGGGTAAAGATTCTGTTAAACTTGATTGTCCATTTTCAGTTGCTATCCTAGTCGGGGAATCATTATCAATTTTACAGGCGTATAAATCTTGTGAAGTGTCTTTTGAGGGTAGAGAAAGTCTTGTTGATTTGATGATCTTTGACATGATTGATTTTGATGTGATATTAGGCATGGATTGTTTGCCTCTTGTTATGCTACTGTTAATTGCCACTTGAAAGTGGTGAATTTTAATATTCCAGTGAAACTCCTTTTGTGTTGTAAGGGAATGAAGTAGAGATGCCAACTAACTTGATCTCTGCTTTAAAATCCCAACGATTGTTGACAAAAGGTTGTCAAGGATTTCTGATTATAGTCCAAGATATAAGTCTACTATCAGTTTAGATCAAATTCCAATTGTTCAGGAATTTCCTGATGTCTTTCTAGAGGAATTGCTTGATTTACCTCCAGATAGAGAAATAGAATTTGATATTGATGTCATTCTTACCACTCAGCCAATTTCTATTTTGCCTTATAGGATTATGCCCTCGAAATTAAGGGAATTAAAGACTCAGCTACAAGAATTGTTAGATAAGGGGTTTGTTCAACCCAGCACTTCTCTGTGGGGCGCACCCGTGTTATTTGTGAAAAAGAAAGATTGTCTTTGAGGTTGTGCATTGGTTATCGACAGCTTAATAAAGTGACAATAAAGAATAAGTACCCGTTGCCACGCATTGATAATCTTTTTGATCAGTTGCAAGGAGCACAATATTTTTCAAAGGTGGACTTGCGATCAGGGTATCATCAATTAAAGATCAAGAAGGAAGATATTCCAAAGATAACATTTCGAACTCAGTATGGTCATTACAAATTATTGGTGATGTCTTTCGGTTTGATGAATGATTCTGTAACATTCATGAACTTGATGAATTGGGTATTCAGAGCATTTCTGGATAAGTTTGTAATTGTGTTTATTGATGATATCTTGGTATATTCCAAGAGTATGAAGGAGCACGAACATCATTTGCAGTTAGTGTTACAAAGGTTGAGAGAACAATAGCTTTATGCTAAGTTTTCTAAATGTGAATTCTAGTTGACTGAGGTCACTTTCTTGGGACACGTGGTGTCAAAAGACAGTATTTAGGTTAATATAGCAAGGTTGAGGCAGTAAAAAATGACTTACAACATGATCACCGAGATTTACAGTTTCTTGGGCCCTATAGGATATTATCACCACTTTGCGCAAGATTTTTCAAGAATAATGGCTCCATTGACAAGGGTAACTCAGAAGAATGTGAAAATCATCTAGAATAATAAGTGTGAATGAAGTTTTTAGAAGTTAAAGGAATCTTTGACTTTTGCTCCAATTTTAAGCTTATGTTCAGGAGTTGGAGGGTATACAGTGTATTGTGATGCTTCTCTAGTTGGTTTAGGATGTGTATTAATGCATAATGGGAAAGTAATTGCTTATGCCTCTAGAAAGGTTAAGAAGCATGAGCAAAAATTATCTAACTCATGATTTAGAAATGGCCGCAATGGTGTTTGCTTTAAAGATTTGGAGACATTATCTGTATGGTGAAACTTGTGATATCTTCACTGACCATAAAAGTCTCAAGTACATTTTTTATCAGAAGTACCTGAATCTTAGATAGAGAAGCTGTATGGAATTGTTAAAAGATTATGATTATACAATTATGTATCATCTAGGGAAAGCGAATGTGGTAGCTGATGCTTTAAATAGAAAGTCTATGGGTAGCTTGACACATATAAATGTTGAAAGAAGACTATTGGTACAGGAAATTCATAAAGTGGAGCAAGAGAGAGTTTTATTTGAAATTGGTGATAAAGGAGCATTTTTAGCTTATTTGCAAGCTCATTCCTCTTTAAATGATCAGATTAAGGAAGCTCAGTACTCTTGATCCAAAATTGAGCAAGTTATGAGATTTGGTCCAAGAGGGAAGTAATACATATTTTTTTATTGACCAGGAAGGTGTTCTAAGGTATAATGGCAGAATTTGCATACCTCAAGTTCAAGATTTGAGAAAACAAATTCTAGAAGAAGCTCATCATCTACTTATACTATCCACCCTGGTATAACTAAGATGTATCAAGATTTAAAGAAATGTATTGGTGGCATGGTATGAAGAATGATGTGGTGGACTTTATTGCACATTATTTGTTATGTCAACAAGTTAAAGCAGAGCATCAGAAGCCTGCAGGACCATTGTAATGGTTAGAAATACCTGAGTGAAAATGGGAAAACATAACAATAGATTTCATTGTTGGCTTGCCCCGTTAGAGGTCTTGACTTTATTTGTATTGTTGACAGGTTAACTAAGTCTGCCCATTTTCTTCCAGTGAATATGACTTACAATGCAGCTAGATATGTTGAGATCATATTGTAGAGATTTTACATTTACACAGAGTTCTAATGTCTATCATTTCAAATAGAATGCCCCAATTCACTTCTCCATTTTGGGAGTCATTTCCAAAAGTGTTGGGTATTCGATTGAATCTAAGTATTGCTTTTCATCCTCAAACTGATAGGCAATCTGAGAGAATGATCCAAATATTCAAGGATATATTGAGATCTTATATTATAAATTTTGGTGGAAGTTAGGATAATCATTTGCCGCTAATTTGCCTATAATAATAATTATCAATCAAGTATTCAAATGGCACCATTTGAAGCATTATATGGAAAACAATTTAGATCTCCAATCGAATGGTTTGAAGTTGGTGATAGAGTGATTTTTGGACTAGATATGGTTCAGGATGCTAAAGAGAAGGTGAAAGTAATTTAGCAAAAGTTATTGATAGCTCATAGCTGACAGAAATCTTATGTGGATCATCATCACAAAGAATTGGAATTCATGATTGGAGACAACGTATTTTTAAAGGTGTTACCAATTAAAGGTGTCATGAGATTTGGGAAGAAAGACAAGTTAAGTCGAAGGTATATTGGTCTATTTGAGATCTTAGACAAAGTGGGAGATGTGTAGCTTATCGATTAGCCTTACCACCAGAGTTATAGGCAATTCATCCAATATTTTATGTGTCGATGCTATAGAAATATCTATATGATCACTCTCATGTATGTGAATATCAAGAGGTTCATGTAAATAAAGACTTACCATATAATGAGAACCCATTGGTTATCATTAATAAACAAGTAAAAAAGTTATTATCAAAAGAGATTCCTTCGGTGATGGTGTTGTGACATAATCATTTAGAGGAAGAAGCTACTTGAAAAATTGAGAGTAAGATATAGATTAAGTAATCACAATTGTTCGAGAATTGAGTTGAGCATATTTTTCAAATTCAAAAACTGAATTTCATAAGAGGGAAGGAATGTAATGACGCTAGAAAATAATCAGTTATGATATTAATTTATTAAAGGATATTTATATATTTTCTGGCAAGTATATCACAAGAGAAATTGGATGGCTGAATGGTTAGAGTCAGTGCAGTTAAGCTTGAGGTACTGAGTTTGAATCCCACCACCTTTAAAAGGAGGATTTATTTTTCCAGACTTATGAAATTACCAAAATGCCCTTTTTATATTTTTTTTATTTTTGTAGCTTCTCTTCCTCTCATTTCTGTCTACAGCGGTGAAAGGAAATCCAGAGGAAGCTTCACGAGTTCTAAGATCTATTGCCATGAGTATATTTCCCTCTGTTATTGTGTAGTTGTCGTCTATCATCATTGTCTGTGTTGTCGCCGATGATTATTGCTTTTGTGGTGTTTTTCCTCGCTGTGTGGATCTTGACAGTATAAGGATCTGGGAGCTTGCACAATGTCGCCTTGTCTTCTCTATCTCTACCGTCTGAGCTACCTCCACCATCATTAGTAGAGTGTACGCTGTGGCTACTATCACCAGTCAGCATCGTGCTGTTGCAGATCTACTATTGCTGTCGTCTCCTTGTAAACTTGGACTGTAGCACTACAAATCTTCAGCTTCCTTCTCTATCTCAGTATAGCTGCTGTAGGAAAGTGATAAGCTATACGTCCTTCCTCTCGTTTAACTTTTGTTGGTTGTGTTTGAAAGATTGAATCTTCCTTCCCTTCTTGCCGAGTATGTATTGGATATAAGGGAGAAAGTTAAGTTTGTGTGTTGTAGAATCTGGTTTCCTGAAGCCGTGTGTGTGATTGTTCTGTGAGCTGCTGTCCTAGTTAAAAAATAACAATAATAATATAGAGAGACGAGGAAGTGGTTGCTGATGTTGTGAATGATATATGTATATATATGGTGATAATGTTATGGGAAGAAAAAAATGAGAATGTGGTTGTTGTTGATATATGCATATATATGTGTATGGATAAATTAAAGACATATGGAAGTTATTCCTGTAAGGAATTAGAAGACACGCAGCGGAAATAAACTTTAAAAATTTTTCATTCCTTGCCAGGATCTGCCGTATGTGTTTAAGTCAAGTGGAAAGAATCATTACCCTTAGTGTTGCTCGGCGAATTTCACAGCTTCTCTACGTGGGTAGTGATCTCTTTCTGATCGCAAGAAATTGACGGAGTGTTCCTCAGCGACCTTCACAGATTCTCTCCGCGGACGGTGGTCTCTTTCCGATCACAAGAAGTCGACGCCTCAGGTCGGCTTCCTCTACTGGTATCCACACGAACAGCGTTCCAACCACGAACGACGTGCTAGCGTCTCCTGTCCCTCCAAGGCTTTCACAAGTCTCCGTCTCTATTTCGACAGTTTCTTGTCTGCAAACCTTTTGCAGATTCCGTTCGGCCTTTTGTGTTCTGTGTTATTTTCAAACGTAGCTCCTCCAATCAGATATAGAGGATGCTATGCGTTTTTCCACTTTCACCTAATTGGATTTTGGAGTTAATTTTATATTAATTCTGAATTGATACAATATCATATATTGTATGATTTTATAAGAAACTAATTAAATAAAATAATATCAAATCCGTCCCACAGATTTAATTACCCATTTATTTAATTTTAAATAAAGATGAGACTGAACTATTTTTGATTTATTCTTATAAATCAAATTTGAGATATCCTATCAATTTGAATTTCGAATTTCAAACGTGATAGAGATTTAATTTATCCTTATAAATTAAATCTTATAAATATCTCTTATATGAGATATCCTATCAATTTGAATTTCGAATTTCAAACGTGATAGAGATTTAATTTATCCTTATAAATTAAATCTTATAAATATCTCTTATATGAGATATCCTATCAATTTGAATTTCGAATTCAAACGTGATAGAGATTTAATTTATCCTTATAAATTAAATCTCATATATCTCATATATATAATATATATATATATACGAATTTATATATATACGAATATAAATATAAATAAATATATATACATTCACCTGGATCTTTCATTGAATCTGGACATGTCTTAGATTCAATGAATCTGGACATCATAGCTCGTGTTGGGCTATTTTGTGTGCGACCCTGTAGGCCCATATGAAGTTGGCAGTGGGCCATTTGCTATACTAGCCCACAAGTCACAAGCGGTCTCTAGCAAGACATAACGACTACCCAAATCATATGAGGATCGATAAACGATGTAACCTTTTATACAACCATATCATGTCCCTTCTGTCACGCGATATTTTGGTCATGGATGAGGCATGGATAATGTCATCCTCCTATTCCTGACCGTTACTTTCTCGATCCCTGAGTAGTCTGACTATAGAAATGGAACTACCTTTCCATTACAGTATGGCCATACATTTCTCAGACTCACTCATCGAGGGGCCCAGTAATATCTCTCCACGAATGTGAGGGACAAATTCCATCTTGACCATTCACATTCCTCCGCATGAAAAACCACTAAGGCCGAACATAGTCTTTATGATCACTCGGTCAAAAGTGACTTTTGACTAGGTCAAAGCTGAGCGTTTTGTCATGTAGGAATCCATGATGATCTCAGGTCAAAGGGCATATTGACATGGTTTGTATATGAGAGAAGCTTATGACGTTACCCATGCAGTTCTCTCATAGCGGGTCGGTCCAACACCCTGTACTCTTACATGTGCTTATGACTTTGATTTATATCTCTATACATCTTCAAAGTCATACTGGTCTTATTTCATCTGTGCTCCCACATAGATGATCGACCAGGGACATTTAGGATAATATCATGAATTATCCAAGGATGGTCATCATAGTAAACATGCAAATAATATGATAACTCAATTAATAAATTCATAAATCAATAATGTTCATAAGACAATGATTGGCCCCTAGGGCACGATTTCCAACAATTCCAACAAGTTGGAATTTAAGAAAAGGAGCCAAAGAAATAATTAAATGAAACAAGCTAACAGGAACATTGAAGCTTGATGTAGTATGGGTTTAAGTTTGGAAAACTGCTGTCAAGAGATGCATATTGGTTTCTTTGAGGAATATACTTTGTGTAAACAATATGATAACCATATATGTGAAATGCTCTCAGGTAGATGATGCTCAAAAGCTTTTTGATGTAATGCATGACCAAAATATCATTACATGAACAACATATGTGCATATATATATATATGAAAGTAAATGGGTTGAATTAAAGGGTATAGGGAAAATGATGATTATATGCTTACATGATGTGAGATATTGGATGTATATTTGAAACAATTGTTGAAGTATGGGTGTTGAGCTGAATGAAAGAATATGAAATTTGGTAGAGATTTTTTATATTAATTATGTTTATAAAGTTGAAAACTTTCAAAGTTAAAGGTTGGTTGCATATTTCCAAGTGTTATAAAGAAATGGGATACGAGGATAAGGAAAAAATGTTGGACTACTTAAGTGTTATTAAGTATATGGGATTTATTGTGGTTGTGATAAATAAAGGGTACTTGGTACAAAAGAGATTAATTGCATTTCTCAAGGGAATATGAAAATTGGACAATTTGGAAGAAGAAATAAATATAACATTTTTAGTGTTTTATTATGGTTGTTTGCAAAGATGGAATGTTTTATCTTTGGGAAATTTAGGAAAATAAAGGGAGAATGATATTATGAAGCTAAGAGTTAGAGAAAGTTATAGTGGAATATTATAGGTGAGTGACTAATGTTTCTTAAAAATATTATTTTTATTAATAACTTGTTATTTGATGTATTTTATTTAAAGTATTAATTTTTAAAACAGTGATTTATGAAAAGCAAGTTATACGAATTCATGGTTTTAATTGTTAAAAATTGTTTTTCTTTCAATTTGGTTATTAAGTGACTAAGTTTATGTGAGAAAATGAATAAAGAGAGTTTTGAAAAAGATTGTTATAAATGTTATATTGAATTGATTTTCTCCATAGAATATTCTTATGGGAATTTCATAATTTAGAAAATTGTTCTATATGCTTCCAAAAAATCTTGATATTTGATTTTAAATGTTCATACTGGGGTTTTGAAATTCGAAGTATTCTTACTGAAGATTATTGCATTAGAAACTGTGGTAATCATTTTATATCAAATAGACCCCACGTATGTTATAAAGGTTTTAGAATAGATTGAATACATAATGCTGGTTACTAACAGCAATACTGTTAGTTCTTGGTGTTCATGGTTAAACCCAAACTCGATGGATATTTGTGAGTCTTGTACTCGCGTCGGTTATTCATGTGATTTATTCTTACATCTGTTTCTCGTAGGTCTTGTACCTGCGCTTATTATTCGTGGGTCTCGTACTTGCACCTATTTCATGCTTGGTTATTTACCCTCATGGACTGTGTGTCTACGCCTATTTTCATCGAGATGCGCTGAATTAGTTAGTTACCCTCGTAGATTGTGTGTCTATGCCTATTTTCGTGGCTTCGAGCCATGCCAGATTGATTAGTTAGCCTCATAAACTGTGTATCCACGCCTATTTTTGTTCTGTTGAAGTCCTACAGAAAAAATGATTGTTTTGAATAGTTTTCCTGAAATTTAATGATTACAAAAATATTTGTATCGAATTACAAAATGTTATGACTTACATTTAAACATGTTGAAACTGTTTATTTTCGCATTTAAATTATGTTTTTGGGATGTTATTCTCGAGTAGATTATTTGACTTCAGATAGTGCAATTCACCCTATTCCTTCAGCTGAGCAGTAAAGAGCCTAATGTTCGATCCGAAGCATTGATTTTGACAAATCTCCTTTTGATATAATTATAATTTATGAAATATGTGTATTGTTTTGTTGAAATGATAGATGCTCCACCTAGAATATGGATAAGATTATGATTATTTTGAAAATGTTTACAGGTGAATTTGAAACGTTCACAGTCTGTTGTAGGATTATCGGAAGATCGATTACATAAGGACGATCCTGTCGAAACTCCTACAGAAGACTTGCCTATTGGTGAAAATATAATATATTATGATTACTGTTTTAAACGTTCTATTTAAGGTTTTAAACTTAAGGAATATGAATTTATTTATATTATGTGCCAAACACGGCTCAAATTTTGGGATATGACAAAGAATGTATTAAACTAGATAGGATAATGTAGTTTGATGGACCTCAAATATGCTAATTAAAGTACTAATGCCAACTTGTTTATAAATTATTAATACCTGCTAATAGTCTTTCATGCTGTTTAAACTAATGTACTATTTGTGTTGAATATTCTAGAACCATGAACAAATATCTAGACATGTGTGTGTGTGTATATATATAAATAAAGAAAACAAATATCTAGAAAGGAAGCATCTAGAGTTTTGCACTAAAAAATGGTTCTGCCTTGTTCATTTGTAATTTAGGCAGCAAATTAAACTGCCTCTTCTTTTACCTTCACACATGTTACTCTCATTGTAAAAAAATAATTATATTACATCCCATCTTTAATATAAAAGTTAGATAACTAATTGATAAATATTAAAAAAATTAGTTAAGTTGATTATTTGTAATAAATATGTGTAAGTTTTCCTAAAATACACTATATAATCACATGCATTTGGAACTACCCATTCATGAAAACATATTTACTATATATGTGCAATAAAAAATGATACTTTAGGGGAAAAATATAAATTTTAAAGATAAAATAAATTGAGATATTATATTTCAGATTAAAGTAAACTCTTTATATCTACCTCATATATTTAGTACAAGAGGGAGAGGGAGTAACATTTAAAGATTCATGTTTGGTACTGTTGATTGACCCTGGAAATCAGCAAAAAGCATGACTGCTTCGAAGAAGTCACAACCTATTAACCAAGAATCTGCAGAATTGTACAAACTATTAATAAAAGAAACTTTGTTTCTAGATATAATACACACATGATTACAAGTAAAAGATTAATGTACGTTTCAGATTTGCAGGCTGAAGAACGGCATGTTTGAATGAAGCTCCATGAAGATTCGCATTAGCAAATTCACATCTTCCCTAGACCCAATTCATTTACTGATAACCTTTTGAAAAAATTATGCAATAATAATAAGAGAAGTATTGCTCTGAGAGCGACTTAGTCATGAATAGTTGCGTAGTCAAAGATGGTGGCCTCAGCATTAGCATACTATCAAATGAATATTATAGGTTTCATCCAAACAGACGCAAATTATTCTACCAAACTGGTCCATAGTAATTAAGGATCAGATTTCTAATAAATATATATCATTTGTACAAACCATGTTTAAATTTAAACTCATCTGAAAATTTACAGACACAAGGTTTGCACGAGAAAATGAAACATTTTTAAGAGATGCAGATCTTAAATTCAGAACTCGCACAATCTGAAAACGAATGATCAAGTTTATAAGTTCACCTTAAAACATTGGACATCTAAATTACTATAACATGTTATATATGTTTAAACACGTTTCCATATCTACGCAACATAGTACTTCTCCGTACCTCCTGTACTTTTTATAAAATCAGATAACTCAATTATGTAGATAAAAAAATTGGTTAAAATTTGTTAAAGATAATGAATATGTAAAAAGTATAATTTATTTCTTAAAACACTTCTATTTATGGAGAGAGTGAGTGTGTGAGAGAAAATGAGCAAATAATTAATTAATGCTGTGAGAGTGATCAGTAACTAATAGGGACAAAGATGAAAATTGATATTAAAAATTTTAGATAGGCTATTAGTTTCTCTTATAAATAGGAATAAGCTATCAGTAAAAAAATTAAAAAATCCCAGAAAAAATACACTCAAAATTTAAAAATTATCAAATATGATGCAAAATACCATATCAGTAGTCACATGAAATGTTGTCAAATATGCAAAATGCCATATCAGTATCACGTTTTTTAAAACAAGGCACAAGCGCCTACGGCTAGAATTTCTTGTGGCAAAGTTGGTTAATGAAATATAGTAAATAGCTTATGAAGTGTATAAATAGCGAATGAAGTGAGGTAAATATCTTGAAACATGCCACTGAAAATTTTAAAAAATATGTTGTCATTTACTAATCAAGTGTAGTAAACAGTGAATGAAGTGTAGTAAATAAACAAATTTCAACAAATTACATAGTGGGATGTAACATTTACAACACTTCATTCTCTATTTATTACATTTAATTAGCTAGGTATAGAAACCTTTATAACTTAGATTTTAAAATGGTTTCTAATCCAAATTTTAGTTTGGATAAATTTTAAAGCAAATAGCATATTTGTCCATAAATGTTATGGGATTAAAACATAAAATAAAAATTTTGAATAACATAATGAGACTAGCTTCTAGAACAATAAAAGAGTTTATGAACTACCCAATTAATATTTTATCCTTACTTTTTCTTATACTATCTCTCCTCTCCACCCTCTACCCTCTCTCCTATTTCCTTTCCACCCTCTATCCTATCTCCTTTATCTTCTACACTCTCTCTCCTCTCTACTATTTTTAATAAAATAAATACTTTTTGGTAATTTTTTAATTACAAAAGTCATTCTGGTAATAACTATCCAAATATTCATTTATTAAGAACTACTTTTTTTCATAAATTTTTCTCCAAAATCTATTTTTCTAAAAGCTGTCTAAAAACCTATTTTTTTTATAGGTCATTTTTTAAAATTCTATCCAAATACACATTTTGTCACAAGAAATTCAAGCTGCCAACACTGGAGCCTAGTGGCTTGAGATAGCCTTTTTTTTAAGTGAAGGGGCAACATTTTAAAAATAAAATATGTCAAAATTCCATTTTAGTCCAATGACTGATTTGGAATTATTGAAATTTGAATAACTGATTTGGGATTTTGATATTTCGAGGATATATTTTTGAGATTTTCTCATTCTCTTAAATATATAGAGCAGGAGGGAATATTTGTTTAGGCTCGCCCCGTCAGTACAATTTACATTGACGTTATATCAACTAATCCACTTACTTTATTCTCTAATTTGACATGTGGCAGATGACTTAATTTCCACCTATTGTGCGATTATGATCAAGCGATTATGATCAACCTATTGTGAATGATCAACTTTAATTTCCACCCCTGAGATCCACTATTCGTTTACCTCTAAATTAGTTTTTTTTTTTTCACGACAGCTCCTTGTAGAATGATTGGTAAGATCTGCATTCTGGGATGATGAAAAGGTGCTTATTGAAGGATCGTGAAAATTTATTTTTCAAAAATTGATAAAAAGGAAATAAATATGTAAAAAAGGGAGATAATGAGCACATAGCATTAATTAATTAATAAATTGAGACCAATAATTAATGGAGTTAAAAATGGAAAATAATATTAAAAATTTTAAACAAGACTGTTAGTGTCGTTTATAATAAGAACATGTCATCCTAAAAAAAATCTTTTATATAGGACCGGAGGGAGTACTTTAATTATTATTACACACTATAGCATTCAATTCATTCGCCCACTATTGTGTGTGTGTGTGTGTGTACTAAAATTGACCAACAGATTAAATTCTAAGTTCTACCTAATCACATGTTCAGTATAGATTTAGAGGCGAACCTTTGGAACTGCAGAGGTTAGATGTGCGTCGTATAAATCACAGTCTCTTAGGCAAACATCTGCAGAATTAAAAAATGTAAACTGAAATACTCAAGGTGATATTCTTATCTTGTTTCAGTGAGATTCATACATGCATATGTATATTGACAAAGTCTTAGTGAAGTATAAAGCAGATA
The DNA here is from genome assembly GCA_037074615.1 of Leucaena leucocephala. Taxonomy (NCBI): domain Eukaryota; kingdom Viridiplantae; phylum Streptophyta; class Magnoliopsida; order Fabales; family Fabaceae; genus Leucaena; species Leucaena leucocephala. Next base: position 14,599,910 of record CM073515.1, on the reverse strand, counting down.
AAACAATTCACTGGTAGTTCTAAAACTCATCATCAGACTTTAAGTTCGAAAAACGAATAGATTAGCATGCCTTCTAGATCTGTGCCGCGAAGGAAAGCATCTTTTAGGGAAACTCCACGAAAATTTGCCCTTGTAAGTTTACATCTGTCAAATAAAATGGCTGATTATAATTTAGTGTTGTCTGGTGTCTGAATCAAATGTAGGACACGTATTGAAGACAACCCGACGACTGTCTGTTTTAAAACATCCATGGGTAATGAAGAGAAACATATATAGTGCTAAAATTAGGAGTCCATTCTTTTGCAAGCTCTATATGATAGAAGGGTTTTGAATTTTGGTGTAGCCAATATGAAAATGTTGGTTTCAGTTACTTACAGAGGTAAATCTGCGTTATCAAAGATGCAGTCTTCAGCATCAACATCCTACCAATTAAGATAGCTACGTTAAGATATATATATATATATATATATAGTGAAATATATTTGATTTGAAAGATAAATTAAGTTGGTACGGTTAGTCTCAAACTATTGATGCCCATATGTCTTAGGTTTATATGTTCACTATACCCTTCGATTTTAAAATGCAAGAACTAATAGACAAGTTTATTTAATCTTAAATATAATATCTTAATCAAAATTATTTTTTAAATTTATATTTTTTTAATTCTCCTTACTAATTGTACATATTCATAGGATTTTCTATAAGAGGAGTAGTTTTCAAAGAAAATGATTAAAAAGGATTCTTTAAAGAAACTAATATATTTATTTACAAATAACTAATTTAATTAATTTTTTTAATTTCTATAAATTAAGTATCTACTTTCTATATTTAAGATCTGAGGGAGTAATATACATACCAGAAATTTTGCTCGGTCAAGACCGGACTGCTTAAAGTTGACATTCTTAAGACGAGCATAGCTGTAATCTCTAAACGGTAAACCCTGAAAAGCCATAATCAAACTGTTAGGGGAAGTGGGTGAAGCAAAATTGACCAAACAATTTTTTTACAAGTAAACTAATTAATTAAGTTAATACTTGCAAAGAGGTGAGATTCAAGAAATTACCTGTCTGGGGAGATTAAGATCAGAAAGAAAATTTACCTATTGAGCAATGCATTTTATATTACCCTTAATTATTTCAGTAGCTATCAACTTTTGGAGCACTGAGGGTATTTCACTTACAATTTGTCCCTAAATTATTAATAGAAGTTAATTAAAATAGGTGGATTGAGGAAAACCAAGTAAAATAAATATTCTCTTTTTTATAAAGTAAAATAAAATATTCAAATTAATTATACTTTGTCATTTGGTAATTGGAGATAACGTCTGGATATAAGATAATCATTGTTGGTGGGAGTGTATTTCATGAGCACAAATAAGGTTTATCTTTGCCTATTAGGATGTATATGACATTTTTTATTGGCTAAAATCTATAAAATTTTCCTGAATTTTGGGTCAATTGAGCAATACCTACCTTATCTTTAAAAATTTAAATTAAGGACTATAATATTTTATGTGTTGACTATTAACTCCCATGCCTTTAAAATTACTGATAAAAACTAAAAATAATACTTTGCAACTAACATATAATTTTAAGTATTTTATACTTTTTTATTTAACAAATGATATGATCGAATAAATATTTTACATGTTTTATAAAGTATTTTATATTTTTTATTTAAAAAGGACATGGTCAAATAAATATTTTAAATGCTTTTTCAAGTATTTTATAATTTTAAGTATCTTAAAAGTACCTAAAATTACATGTGAAATGCTAATTATTTTTTTAAAAATAATAGAAAATATAAATTTTGTGACATAATAAAAATTGTTAACTTTCATGGTAATTTTAACAGAGTATTGATAGTCAAAACCTAAAACATTATAGTTTTTCATTTAAACTTTTAACAGTTAGCCTTTTTTATTTGGATCAAACTTAGATCAAATGTCTTACAGCCATTAAGTCATGTTTTCTAATCATACTTTGTGATATATCCTATTTTTCATATGATCATTTAAACTAAAGCTACATGAAAAGAATAAGACAAGTGGCCGTATGTGATTAAAGAACTTAACATAAGGCTATCAGTAAGTTGTCTTTAAGTTTTGTCCTTTTTATTTTTGTTTGACAAATGTCGTAGTGTGGTTCAATGCATTTTGACCATTATTGATATGCTGAAAAATTGACTTGTTAAAACATGGAAGGTCCTACTCATAGGAGGATACTACCTAGCTAGCTGGACACTTGAAATATCTAGAATCTGTTCTTCAAACTTCATTTTATAAGAAGAAACATCGATATATGAAATTTGAAGAAATGATATGTCCAACCAAAATAGTCCATCTGGTATTAAACATAAGAACTAATTGAAAAATTTATTTTAGTCTTAAATGTAAAATTTTGGTTGTTATGGCTCTGCACTTTAAAGGGTTATATATTTATTCATTTCCAAAATTGGGAATAAGGGGCGTTAGCCGAGTGGTCAATATGACGGGAATTAAACCAGTATACCGTGTTGGAGTCTTAGTTAGGACAGAAGGGAAGGTTTTTATCTATTTTAGGCAGGAAAAATTACAATTATGCCCCTCTGTCCTTTTACCTAATTCTCGTCCCCTCCCCCCATTTCCTTTCTACCGGCAGCGATGCTGAGCAGCAGCACGACGCGAGGGGAGAGCAGCGATGGTCAGCGTGCGCCGCGGGAAGGGAGTGCACGGCACGGAAGGTCTATTGCCGTCGCCTATAAGTCTGAAGCACTCCTTCCCCATTCCATGTTCCTTCGCCTGAGAAAGGTAGCGAGAGTGAGAGCAGAGCAGCGTCGCAGGCGAGGAAGGAACTTCCCGACGGTCGGCGTGTTGTAGAATGCACTCTGTAGTTGGTTTTAGCTGCCGCCGCCATCGTGCCATTTCCTATTGCTGCTGTAGCATTTCAGTATTTGGGTCCTGAAATTCTGGTTGCGTTCAATCCCCAACTCGTCGTCAGTGTAGTGCGGTGTTGGGAAGAGTTGATTTGGGGGGGCAGTAGAAGAAGGAAAGAAGGCCTGAGCGCGACATTGGAGGCTGAGTTGCAGAGTCGTCGGCGGTAAGTGGTAAGTGCCCGACTCTACTTCCGTTCTCCGCCTCTTTGATTCTTGAATTTTGGGGTTTGATCTTCTGAGTAAGTCGTGAGAGAGTGCTATTGCTGGGTATATTTTTCTGTGTGTGGATCATATTCTCCCCTGCTCTATGTTTGCCAAGAAACATAGACTTGATGTCTCGGTGGATAGGTGAATTCCTGGTTCTGGTTATAAGATTCAAAGTATGTGTATCTATATATATCCTGATGTAATGGTGGTCTCCTGCGGTGATTGTGTGTGAGTAGGGATTTTTGGAAACAGGGACCCTCTGTGTTGGTTTTAGATTGATGCCTGCCTGTGAGGGGGTGTGTGTTGCCGTGAGTAAAGAGCTCGGGATAGTTTAGATATATATATATATATATATATATATATATACTTATTTATGGGTGTACTGAGGAATGGTGGTGATGATGGGAGTATATGTGTATGTGAATATGTGTGAAATTTGTTGCTGGACAGGGGATGCCGTGGTTATACATTATGTACAGGTATAGTGTCTGATTTAGGAAACATGGGCCAGGGGTTACTGCCTTAGTCTTGTAAGCAGATTGGGAATATATAAAACTTGCTTTGCTGTGTGTTTATGCTTTTTGTGGTTGCTGCTTTGCGAAGTATATGTGTAACTGAGGATGCTGCTGAGATGAACAAATAGTGGAAAGAGGTTTTAAGCATTGTTGAAGGTATATACACACACACACATACATTTATGCTGTTCTGGTTTGAAACTGAAAAGAATATATGGGTATACTGACACTTAAAGTCTAGTGTTATGAATTAGAAGGAAGAAAGAATGAGGATAACGTAGATAAGTTGGCTGCTAATATGTCTATATATACATATATATGTATAAATGGATTTGAGAATTGACAGAAGTGAATTAATGGATTTAGTGAATGAAGAAATTGATCAATAGTTTGGTCTTAATTGGAATCTGATTTAAGTGTGTAATATAGTTTAGCTTGAAGAGAAGAAAGGGAAGTTGATTTTAGAGATAACTTTACTAAAGATGTAGAAGTTGAAAATATTCACAGCAGTACATTGGAAATACTAATTTATTGTCAATTAAATGCATTTTCATGTTGAGACATAATAGGTAAAATATTATTTGGTGAAGTCAGTGAAGTAGATAATGCTTTGATAAAAGGTGACTGAAGGGTAGTCGCACATAATCAGTTGTCTCTAATGGAGTAGTTGTGTACGAGAAAGATTATATATTTCTTTGAAACTATATTTTAGCAAAGGGAAGTTGACTTCGTGTTTAAGTTGTAAGAAAGGAATAAGTGATTGAATTGATTTAATCGTGGTCAATTCATGGCACCAAAGATGCATTCTAATGGGTTATAGATTTCGGAAGTAATGGGTTAATGGTATAGAAACTTAAGTATTGAATCTTTGATTGAATGGTTGATGGTATGTAATTAGTTGAAATTATAGATTAAGGATGATTATTTCTGTTGAATGGAATATTGTTTCGGGATATCAGAAAATTGAGAAGTGATTATAATTGAGAGTTGATTGGCTGGAAAGATTTAAGTTTAAGAGCGTGGCAGGTGAGTGAATAATGTTCCCTAAAGTTAACATTTGAAATACATTGATATTTCATTGAAAATATTAAATTTTAAATATGATTTACGAAAAAGCCAGTTTTATGAAATTATGTTTTAAATTGTTAGAAATAATTTTCTTTCGATTGGTTTACAAAAAAATTACGATTATGTATGAAAATAGATAAAGAGGTTTTAGAAAAAGATTTGACATTTCACTGATGTTATTCACGAAATATTCCTATCTGAATTTTATATGTTTTCATAGTAACTTGATTTAAACATATATGCTGGGGTTTTTGAAATTCAAAGTGGTTTTTACCAACGATTATGGCATTGAAACGATTGAGATCATTATATATGAAATAAACTCCACGCATGATGGAAACATTTTGAAAGGACGGAATACAGAATACTAGTTGCTAACAGCAGTACTGTTAGTCCTTGGTCACCTTAGTTATCTGAGCTCTACGGATATACGTGGGTTTTGTACTCACGACGGATATTCGTGGGATTTATTCTCGCGTCTGTTATTTGTAGATCTCGTACCTGCGTCTGTTATTCATAGGTTTCGTACCTGTGTCTGTTTTGTGGCTTTAGGCCGCGTCTGATAGTTAAGGACTGTGTGTCTATGTCTGTTTTTGTTTTATTGAAGTCCTACGGAAAGATTATAGTTTTTGAAATGATTGTTTTACAACGATTGACTTGAAATGATTATTTCAAATTGTATCTCTGAAACAATAATATTTACAGAAAGATTATGGTCTTGAAATGATTATTGATTTGAAATGGTTATTTCAAATTGTTTCCTTGAAAGAAAATATTTACAGAAAAATTTGCATTGAAATGCAAAATGTTATTTGAAACATGTTTATCCACTGTGTACTTCCTTATTCTTTTAAATCATGTTTTTGGGACATTATTCATAAGTAAATTATTTGGTTTCAGATAGTGTAGATGACCCTAATCCTTCCACTAAGTAGTAAAGAGCCTCACTGGCGATCCGAAGCGTCGTATTTGACAAATATTACCTTTGATGTAATTGCTTTTCGTAAGAACTTGTGTTATTTTGCTGAAATGAGTGAATGCTCCACATAGGCCTTAGAAAAGATTCTGTTTATTATGAAAAATGTTATGGATAATTCGAATGTTTTATTAAAGGTGTTAGGCTTTCGGAATATGAAATTATCTATATTTTGTACCGGTCATGGTCTAAATTTGGGGATATGACATTAATTTACTTTATCTCCTAAATTTATAATTTTTTCATAAACTCTCTATATTGATTGCAAATAAAAAAGGGCGTTTCCATTAATAGGGATAGTTTGCAATGCAAATTAAATAATTAGAGGAAAAAGGTATTTTAAAAAAATGAATATATATTTTTCTTATAAATAACTAAGTTAATAAATATCTCTAATATTTATAAATTAATTATTTAGTTCTTATATTTGAGACGGGGGAAGGACGAAGAATAACTACAACATTGGTGATGCAATAAAAAAGAAGACATAATCAAATAAAGAGACTTGCCCATCAATCCTGTGATGGCCACTTATATTTGCAACTTCTTTCAAGTCATTTCTCCATTTCTGCACTTGTTCTTGATTTGACTATGTTTTTAAAAGGCATCTGCAAAACTACCTCTTTGATGTCGTACATAAGATGGATCTATATTACATGACTTGTTACGGTCAACAATCTGAGAGCTCATCGAAACACGACGAAGACGAAGCATAATCCTTGGAGAAAATGACAATTGCACACATAGATTCTTCAAGGGCTTCAATTAGTTCAAGGGATTCTCCTTATATCATAATCTATGAAAGTTTTGATACTCCTTTCTTTTAGAGCTTTGTGTAACTCAGCTGTGAAGCCTTTTTAAGTGTCTTCTCCCCTAAAACTCAAGCAAAGATGATACTTCCATGGTTGGATTGAGTTCACATGTGAAGTTGCCATTGGGATAACGTTATGGTTTGGGTTAGAATAAGAAAGTTACATAATAAACAATGGAATGAAAGAGACGATATCTATAGATATTATAAAAGTGTTAATTTTGTCGTCCAACTTGCATTGGAGTCAGATGCAAATTACATTCACGCGCCAATGATTTAGTTGTTGAATGGAAAGACCCCACAAATTAACTGGCTTTTAATGAAGACTTCCTTCCTCCTTTTTATAAGATACAAATATTTAAATTATACAAATTAAAAAGTTAGTTAAAATTAATTAATAAATATGTAAAAAAATTAACTTATTTTTAAAAGTATAAATATGCTTATTTATGGTGAGAGCGAGAGTGTGTGGATAATTAATACAATTAAACTAACCAATAATTTGAAGAGGCAAAAATGAAAAATCATACTAAAATTTCATACGGCTATTAGTAACAAACAATCCCTAAAAATAGTTCTCTTACATACAGAATTGGAGGGGGTAATAATTTTCAAATCTTCCAATGAGTACACTTGCTTGTGTTATTAACAGACCAACTAGTTATTTTTTACAAGACCGTGACAACTAGTTCTAGTTGAATGATGGGACTTCGGAATTTGTTATTTTAATTGATAGCTAATGAAAATTGGTTTAGTATTATAATTCATATCCTAAAAGAATGCTTTTAAATCCTAATATTATTTTAAAGATTTTATTGATCAACTATCTATTATACTTCTAGCATAATTTAAATCTTGAGGCATGTTTTCTTTAATAAACTGTCGGAATCCAACTTAAACTTCAATTAAAAAAACAGAGGGTAGCTCGTAGCCATGGTGTGTATGTAACCTATTCCTATCATGAAATTTTGATACAACAAAATGGAGCCTTATAATGAACCCAAAGGATTATAACCAGAATTCCAATATCACCATAATGAATACAAAGTTTAATTATTCTAATGAAAAGCGCAATTATAGGATAATAACAAATCAACCCATCACCAAAGGATTCTATAAAAATAGAAGGAGCAAATAGAGCAATAAAAATACGTATCTCTTGGGCAAAGATAGATGCAAATTGCGTGAGCTAGAGATCACCAAAAATCAAGCCTTATATAGATGATAAAGAATGGATACCAAAGATCTCCCACGTAAAGTTTCAACCAAAATAGAGATTAAATCATAGCGCAAATCCTTGCCAGATCAAAAACACACAATTTGCAGTGCGTATGACATCTTCCAACATTCATGCCAAATCTGAGGATGATAGAGAGCTTCAATTGAAACGCCCACTATTTAGATACAAGATTGGGATGTTCCGAAATACTACACAAAATTTCAGCTTGACCAGACCACAATTCACCTTCCGTTTATCATCTTGATCAAAATCACACAGATTTGAACTCTACAAAACATGAACTTTTGTTCATGGAATTTCTGGGAAAATTTGAGAACTCCAATGGCCAAACCAACTGTCCCAAATAAATATCTATATGTTGGGAACCTCCACAAAAAATTTAGCCTAATCAAATAAGAAATAACCTTCCAATCGTTATTCTAATGAAAAGTTGTATAAGTTGAAAAACAGAAACATCATGAATTCTCTCAAAAGCAAAACAAGAACTCTATCTTCTCTCTTTCTTGATCTCTTGCTCTCACCTATGCGGCAGCTACACATCAACCCTTATATTAGATTTTTCCTTTTTTGTTCTTTTTCTTTTTTTTCACAAAATAGAAAAATACCTGAACAACATTAAATAATTAAAGTATTGGGCCTCTACATAGGAGTCACTCCTATATATGGCCCAACACAAACGGCCCTTTAATTTTGTTTTTGTTTTTGTGTTAATACCTACATCCAGTCTGAGTTTTCAACTTTTTTTTTGTTGACTCTTCAATGCAATAACTTCGATAAATTAAAAAAATTATGCGAAAAAGAATAACATGATAGATCCAATCCGCCAATCACGATTTCGAAATACAAATTTAATCAATGCATGAGCATCCATTTCTTCTATGCTAGTGCGTATCATATGTCTAAAAAGATCAATATCATATGAAAAAGACATGGTTCATTTTCGGGAATGTACATTTTGTTCCTTGACTAGTGGAAATTTCTCATTCAACAATTTTGGAATCAAATTATCCAAAATTTGATCAAACGAAGGAATGAAACAAACATTAAGACAAATTTTAAAGCGTGTGAATTTAATATTATCTTCAAAGTAATATTTGTCCCTTTTTTACTGCAGAATACTAACAGTGTTGCATATGTAAAAATTTATTCGAAAGTATCTTATGAGAGAAATAGTTTTGGACAAATATTATAAATAGTTTCGAAACTACTTTGAACAAGTAAAGAACATAACAAATAGAGTTCGAACTAGGCAGTATGTAGAAAAAAAAAATTATTTAGGAGAGACAAAATCTATTTTAGTGTTCTTTATATCTTAGGAGGATTAATTTCTAGCTATTGATCATGGAATATTGGTTAGATGTTACCCAAAAAATAGAAGAAGATAATAGATATTTAAGGAAATATAAAGATAAAAAATTTAATTTATAATTATTTAATATATTATTCGCATCTTTTTCTTATAAAGCAATTGGTTTTATCAGATAAGAACGAATTAAATTTCAGATAAACTTTGAGACTATATAAACATATAATATCCCTCATGGTTACCCCCACACAAAACAAAGATTAATTGAAATCCAATATTATATTGAAGGGCCAGGATTTCGTTCACATTTATCTTCATCATATCCTTCTCGTCATTGCCATCTCAGGTGAATTTATCAATAATTCTTCTTTAATTTGATGTTCAAATTCTAATATTTATCATGAGACATTTAACTGGCTTCATCATGGGTGTGTCTACATAAGTAAATATATTACACACATAGTACATGCGTGCACGCACTTATTTACCTTATGTATTTACACCCACACGACCCCTCAGAGATTTTAATTAATTTTTTTCTAGTATATAATGATATTTATACAATCAATGCCCCCATAAAACATATTTATCAAAATTATTTAACACCAACTAAAAATAGCATGCTCAACGGTTGTTGTTGAGAGTTGAAGATTTAACGCAAGAAGTTGTAATAATCGGTCAATCGAAAGATAAAAATTAGACTTTTCAACCTCTACATTGATGTAGAACGGAGAAGGGGGAGGGGGGGGAGAGAGGAAGAGAACATATATATAGAGAGAGAGAGATTCAAGGAGTAGGGAAAAATTAATTAGGAATTAGTGGTAAAACATTCAAGAATCATAAAACTTAAATGTAAATATTCTGAAAAATAACAAAAAATGATAAAGATTTAAAATTAAAATAAATGATAAAGATTCAACATTAGAACAAAATAGTTGTCGATGTTTGTTGCATTAATCTTTAAATCGCCTTGATATCTTTTTCTTATGTTTTCGAATAATTGGGTCTTTTGGCGACGTCAAACTCATATTGTTACAAATATGATTTCCATACTAAATTTCTCAAAAACATTGCAAATATCCTTGCGTTACTTGTAATGCTAAGGATTAAAGGACATTATCCAGTGATATATGTTCTATCTTTCAAATTTAAGGTCCAATTTTCAAAAGATGGAAAATGTGATTTTTTTTCTCTCAATGATTTGTTTTACCAAAAAGTTTACTGTAGATACAATACTCCTCCTCTGTTTAATATATAGATTAATTAGATAGTTAATTTTAATTCTAAATATAAGATTTATTTATCATATTTTTATTATTTTTCTAAATTATCCATATTAATACTTCTCAATAATAATCAAGTAAGAGAGAGAAAATTAAGGAAGATAGTTAGGGTATTTGAGAAGAACTATATCGTATTAATTAATTTTTTTTAATCTTATTAAATTAGTTAAATAAGCCTTACATTAAAAATCGGAGGAGTAGTTGATATGTTTATGTCATTAGAGAGGCCAGAAATTTGCCTGTGATGTTATGACCATTTAGTTTTAACTATAATCCTTTTTCTTGGATCCGAAAAATCAGTGCCTTCTTGCCAAGTGCCAGTAGAAATGCTTTAAAGATTACCAAGGTCGTAAAGTATGCAAATAAAATGTTTTTGAACCACGCATTTGTCGACGTCAATGTTTCTATAATTGTTGAACTCTCTATTCTCTTAAATTTCTACAAAATATCGCTGCTGGATATAATATGATTTGTGTATACACATTTTCGTGTATACGCAATTGAGTAATGACAAATAAAGGTTTATGTGTTTTATATTTCATTTTGTTATATTATACTTCATGCAGGCTTAAATATAAGAATTAGTTAATAGTTAAATTGGGTTATAAATATAAAACCTTAACACATATTGCCTCATATTTATTTATTTTTTTTAAACTAATTTACCCAACATATCAACTAAGATATAATCTAATATTATATAGAGATATTTTAAAATATTAAGTCATACTTATTATAAGTAATAAATATATTTCATTTATATATGTATTCTCTTTGAATTAGTTAAGGAGCTTTTAGGACAAAGAGGAGGAATGTATATATATTTAATTACAGTGTATCTCGTTTGAGAAACAGATGACAGGAACCCCTAAGAATGCAAGTAGAAATTTTATTTGTTTTTTTATTGTTTGATTATTTAGGCAGCAATTCAGCAAAAGAAAAAGGGTTACCTTCAGAATTTTCAATATAAATCTTTTGCATTGTTCCGCTCGGCAGAAATGAATGTTATAGTTGATTTGGAGTGTAAAAATTGGAGCAATGATGATTGGAGGGAGAGTGAGAAGCGTGGGAAGAAGGAGGGATTCCTATTTGAGGAGAGAGCAAAGGGGGTAGGGAACATTTAAGGAATTAAGGTAAATTTACACGATTAAAAAATCCCTCATTAATCCTCATAGTCTGACTAGGAATTTGTTAAAAGTGTAGGCCTGAATCTGAATTTAATTAGGATTCTCCTTATTATTAATATCTTTTGCTTAACAAGGAATTAACTTTATTCAATCAGAACGAATTAATTTTTGGACCAACTTTGAGTCCTATATAAACCTCTCAAATTCCCCATGGTTACACCCACACAAAACAAAGATTATATTCAACATCCCCGCTGCACCGTTGTTCTCAGTCATTGGAGAAATGGCCAGGGTTTCATTCACAAATATCTTCTTCCTTCTTGTCATTGTCATCTCAGGTGAATTTATGAATATCTCTCTCTTTGATATTCAAATTCTAATGTTTATGAGAAATTTGGTGGTTTCTACATATGTAAACATATTGCACACATAGATACGCGAGTGCACGTTGCTATGAGATATTGTAAGGTTGATATTGGGATTGCCCATTTTGTCATGTTTAGTATGAGGATTTCATCAGCAATTTTGAAACTATACAATACCTCAATACCACCTCCTCTGGTATTGAAAAATGAATCCTACAAAATTGCCTCTCACCCCATCCCTCTCTTAACTTGAAAGTTATTACACGGGGGTCGATCGATGTCTGCCAGGTCAACAACACCACTCTCGACAAAGCAGGCATCACCTTTGCCGTTGCCCCATCCCTCAACCTTCCTCTAAACAGCCATGGCCAATACCTTGGCCTCACCAACTCCACCACTAAACATGAGGAGGTTCGAGTTTTTCAACTATCGCTGATCTAGGTCTTCTTCCACCTTCGCAAATCTAGATCATCTTCTTTTGAACTCCCCTCGAGCTTGCGTTCCTCAATCGCATATGGGTCTTCTTCTTGTCATCATAGTTGCCACAATCTTTTTGCAATTCGGTGAGCCACCCAGATCTACAACCACAACTCCACATATGGGTATTTTAGGAGATATGAATATTTTAGAATATTTTGTAATTTATTTTCTCTGTTTTTCTTTAATTCATCAATCCCATGACATAATAAACATAATTTTAGAACTTATTTCCAATTTCAATCCTAATCTCACTAATATTCTCATTCCCTTAAAAATTCAATCCCTTGAAGATTTTAATTTTTCCTTATTGTATAATGATCTTATTTACACTTTACCTTCCCCTCCGAAAAATAATGTTTATGAAAATTTAACATCAACTAGAAAAGGATGCTCAATGGTTGCTGTTGAGACTGGAAAATTTAACACAAGTAATAATCGTCCAATAAAAGATAAACACTATACTTTTCATCCTCTATAATTCACTCAAGTCCTAAAAAAATGGAATTTTGAGCAGGTCAAACTCATATTGTTGCAAATTGGATTTGAATTGTAAAATTTCTTATCAAAATTATAAATATAATTTCATTAACTCTTTTAATGATAAGGATTGAAGGACTTTTCCTGTGATGTTATCTTTCAAATTTAAGGTCCAATTTTCACAAAAAGAAAAGATGAAAGATTACTTTTTCAATGATTTAATGGTTATTTGTTTTACTAAAAAAATTACTGTAAACATGACAGTTGATATTCTAATGCCATGAAATATTGACGGGCATAACTTTAAAAATAAAGGTATATTTTTTTTAATTATATATTTCAAATATTGAATATGGATATTTTAAAACATTTATATTATATTAATCATATAAGAATCAACTAATAGGTTTATGATTCTTGATATATATAGTTGGAGTTTTAATTATAATCCTTTCTTCTTGGTAGCTATGGCAATGAAAGGGGAAGCTGGAAGATGCATAAAGGTTTTGGATCCAACAAAACAGTGCCTTCTTGCAAAGTGCCAGGAGGATTGCTTTAAGCTTAAAGGATACCAAGGTCGTGGAGTTTGCACAGAAAATATTTACAAACCAAGCAGTTATGAATGTCAATGCATCTATAATTGTTGAACTCTCTATTCTCTTATTAGTTATTACTACAAAATATTGCTGGATATGATATATGCATGTATGTCTGTGTTTGGGTATACGTAATTGAGTAATAACAAAGAAAGGTTACATGTGTTCAATGTTTGATCCCGTTATATTATCATGTACATGATGCTCATCATTGCGCTGTGATATGCTCTATTAAAATACAGTTTCAGTAGTATAGATTTAAAATTTTCAATGACTAATTTTTATATTAAAAATTATTTTTTTAAAAAATTGACAGTTAAGAGATTATCTTTATTTTATATTATGTACATACTAAAAAATAAATATTTTAAAAACAATTCAATATGAACCATCCAAATTAAATATGGACAATTTACATTGACGATGAGCTCTTAGTGGTTATCAGTCCACTACAACAAATCACATTAAACTCTGATGAGTTTTTAGGTTCAGATGATCAATTTAAATGTAATACGCTGTGTCAATTCTAGATAGTCTCAGCAATTCAAATATCGATATGTTACCCAGCAATATCGTGGCAACAAAATTCACTACAAAAAAATTGACTATCGCCGCTGAATACTTTTAGTGGCAATATCTTGTCACTGCCAAGTCACTCGCCTATGAGATTGTCGCTTATACACATTGGCGGCGATAATTGAAAATTGCCGCTGAATGTCAACAATTAGCGACGATAATAAGTCATTGCTGAAAATTTAACAGAAGTCATCCAATCAATGTCGCCAACAAAGGTATGTCAAAGGCGGCGGTAAAAGTCACCCCTAAAACCGAATCAGCGGCGACTAATGTTGTCGCCGCCTAAAGGTAAATCTACGGTGACAAAATAGTCGCCGCCTGAAGGTGAATCTACAGCGACAAAAGTATAATTTGTGGCAACAATTTTGTCGTAACTAAAAGGTGATATTATTTTTTTAAAATTTTTTCCTGTAAGTTTTCTTATATGGAAAAAAATATAATTTAATCACAAAAATAATAAATGATAAATAACTAAATAAACATAATCTAATAACATTGATAAATAATTTCGATCATCGTATAAAATATCAAATTACTTCAATTATTTAAACATATTTAAAATTAAAATAAAATTATTCAGTTTATACATAAACATTATATAGAATGACCAATACTAGAAGTAGAAGAAATAAGCGCATGTGGTTGCCCTCTCTGCATCAAGGCATCGAATTGAGTTTGCATCCTCTGTTCTATTTGTTCCATTAGTCTTTGTTTGAATTCCACATGCTCTTCTTTCATATTTTTAAACTCTGATGCACACTCTTCTTCCATCTTTGCAAGCTCTGCTACACGCTTTGCCTCTATTTTTTCTCTTTCCTCTTGAAATTTTTATCAAACTCTTCCTACAATTGGGCACGCACACTCTGTATAACTGAACTATCACTAGATTGAGGGCAATTTCTCTTCCTTGAAGGCTCCTCTCCATACCATTTCCCTTTTACATACCCTGACCTCTCACCAAGAACTATTGCCAATATTTTCTCTAACGTCATCCAAGCATCACTCTCTAAATCTTGGTCTTGTTGCTAAGAAAGTCCGTGCATACGACTCTATAAAAAACATATGAAACTATTAGATTAAAAATAAAACTAAATCAAAATAAAATATTAAACTACAATGCATACATGAATTTGTTCAGAGTGTAGGTCAGCAGATACTACTTGTCCATCTAATATCTTCCTAGTATACGTTATCTCCTACAGCTGGTCAGGAGGGGTTGGTTGTCCAGTAGTAGGATCTCTCTACAAAATAATTACATATAAGAAAATACAAAGAATAGATTTTAAAATAAAAAATGATTAAAAACTTAAATTATAGTGGGGATATATTGAACTTACTGTAACACACTTAATCTCTACAAATGATTAAGGACCACAAGTATATTTAGTTATTTATTTTTCTCGATTTATCGTGTTTCTTGCACTTTTGTTCTACAACAAAATTTGATAACTAATAAGAATTTAATTATTAAAACAAAAAATATAATTTATTTAGAAAGATAGTAAGGTACCTTAAACATGTTAAATTTAAAATATATTAATAACCACTCCCAATCTTGAAAACTAATAGTTTGAGGAGGATCAACCGACCTATCCTCATCAGTCTCATATTTATTATAGTGAGAGTACAGATTGGTCTTCTAATTTCTGAATGCATTTTGTAAAATAATTGATATAGGTATATGAAATTTTTCTTCAGCAATTGCATCAGTAGGTTCAAATTTATCCTGAAACAAATAAATATGAACACTTTATATAATAATATAAATAAACTAAGATAGTATACAAATTTGACATAAATAATACCTTTATTTTTAAAATCATATCTTGACCATATTTTTCAAAAATATTCTTCCAGTTACCTCCACCATCCCTGAAAGAGAATGTGGTTCTAAGAGTTAAACCATAATAATTAGAAAAGTCTCTTAGTTTGGACTGATTGCTCTTGATATGGAATCAAAAAATTTAACTCAAAATTTTGCTCCTTGTGCAGTCCTTAAATTCACGTTAATAGACTTATAAACTCCTTTGCGCTTGTTGATTGCAATAGAAGAGTATATCATTGAAGTTAAATTAGAACAATTAAATGTTACATGCGATGTAAATCAATTATTATAAAATTGAAGCAAACTTACCTACACTACTATTTTGAGTATGGGGAGTAGGAGGAGAATTGATAGGCATTTTCTCAAGTTGTTATTGTAGTGATAGAAGTGAAATAACAGGTCTTGATTGAAGTGTAGAGCATGTACCTCGGCTATTTATGTTGTCATGAGATGTAACATAAAGACTTTTCCCACCTCGACCTCTCTTTCATACTGACATATCCTATAAAAATATACATTTCATTTAGGAAATAACAATCAATCAAATTTTAAATAGCAAGGAATCAAGAATAAATCTAGATATTAATAAAATCTACCATATCAATTAATTTCATTCAATTGAATCTTCCATCACACTAGGGGTGTTCACAATGCCCGTCGCCCGGTTCGCCCGCCCGAGCCCGTAAAAATATCGCCAGGCTCGGCTCTAAAAAAGTTGCCCAAAATATATTTGGGCATGGCCGGGCCAGGCCAAGTGCCGGGCCGGGCACTGGGCAAGGCAGCATGCCCTGCCCATTTGGCCCGGCCCTATATATATATTTATTATTTTTTTTAATTTTTTTAACTTATTTTATTTATAATTTTACACTTTTCACTTTAGCTGACAACTCTCTTTACTCATTTTAAAATATTAAACATAATTTTTATATTTATGTAGATACCAAAGTTGTTCCTCTATTTTATTTGCTAAGTATTTGATTTTTTTAGTTGCAATAACGCTACAAATATCCGACCTCTACATATTTTAATATTTCTTTTTTATATATGCAATAGACTTTGAAACTTTAATTACTATCTTTTTGTTACCTTATTCTTAGTGAATTATATATATTATTTAACTCTTAAAAATATAAATATAATATTATTTTATAAGTTCATGATGGCAGATTTTTTTCTCACAATATGAGCAGAACATCACAATTTGGGCATACCCAGCTTGCCCATGCCCAGCCCACTCATGCCCAGCCTGAAATAGTTAGGGCTTTTATCGGGCCGGGCCGGGTATCAGGCTGTAAAATGCAGCCTATACTTTTTTCGGGCAGGGCACCGAGCAGGGGGCTGCCCTGCCCAGCCCTGCCCATGCACACCCCTACATCACACTATCACTTTTATCAATGTCTTCTATTTCATCTGTTTTTTCTATTTCATTTTCTATATCATTTTCTTCTTCAGTATCACTATCAAATCATCAAGAAGATCCTCTTCATTACTAAATCCAGTCTCAACAGCATTATTTTTATGTATTTGTGATGGTTCTCCTTGAGCTAATATCTATGTTTGTCCAACTTCTCTATATAAGTTAATGATAATATCATCAATTTGTGTAGGACTCGTATAGTAGACACTTAAGTCTACCACCAATTGTTGATAAGGTTCTATATCAACCATAGGATCGTTGACCTGACTATCATCAGTATCATTGTCAATTGGTACATTAAACAAGTCACGTGGGTTTATTTTGACAATAATGAGCCAACCGGGTGCAACAATGTCATCCACATAAAAAACTTGCTCATCTTGAGATGCTAGAATAAATGGTTCATTCGTTTGTAATGAATATCGTGTGTCGATACTTATGAACCAGTACTTATCAACCTTATATCCTTTGTCATAATGAGCCACATCCCACAAATGACACTTAAGCAAGTATACTTTTCTATTGCCTATATAAGACAACTCATAAAAATGTTGTAACACACTATAATATTCTTTGTCAGTATTAGTGTTATCATCTTTAGCAAAGATACTACTATCTTGATTTTTTTTTCCGGTTCCACGGTCTTCTGTGCGAAAATGAAATCTATTGCCTATGAACACGGAATAACGATTCACCATTATTAATGGACCAATTGATAAACTTATTTGTCCATCACTCACATGGCTCTGTGTAGACAATGATGTCACCTTTAAGGACAAAAGTTATGTGTTAGATATTTTATAATAATGTAATTGCTAGAAATATCATGGCTCAAAATGTTATAACTTACTTGTGAATGAAACCATTGAGAAAACTCATATTAGCTTTGCTCACTCCTTGATCCATAGGCTTCAAGCCTTGTTGTATATTCCCTACAAATTTTCAAAGCAATAAGAAAAATATGCATTATGACAAATAAATTTTCTCTTTAAGTCAAGCAACTTACTCCATAAATGGCCAAACTTCTTCACAATTTTGGAGCACATACATTCTTGCTTGATAGTACTATTCATAGGGAAGAGAAATTGACTCACAATGTCCCATAACTTGACTACTTTTCTTAAATATTGAAAACTCAGGGTTGATATCATCATTGGTATAATCATTCCTACGTGGCACATTAAAATTTGGAGGAAAATATTTCAAATATCTTGAGCAAAACATGAGACTTTCATTTGCCAATATCCTTCTCTAATTGATCTTTCAGGCCGAGCTTTATTGCAAACATATGATTTGAGTATCCGTAAATACCTAGTGCATTAAAATTAATTAACCTTCTATAGTTATGAATAATAAATATACAATGATATTGACGTATGTTACCTTTCTATTAGATACATCCAATGATATTGAAATGGTCCAGCAACTTTTGCCTCCCCTGCCAAGTGTATTGGTAAGTGAACCATCACATTAAAGAAAACGGGTGGGAAGATAGTCTCCAACTTGCACAATGTCAATATTATCTGACTTTGGAGTTTGTCAAGTAGTTCACAACAAGTCAAAGACTTCGAACAAAGATTTTTGAAAAATCTTCCCAACTCTATAATTGGTTCACATACTTTAAAAGGTAATAACCCACATATTGCAATTGGAAATATCTCTTCCAATAACACATGGTGATCATGACACTTCAAACCAAATAATTTTCACTCCTGAATGTTGACACATCTTGAAATATTAGATGAAAAAGTATCAGGCACTTTTAAGTTAGCTAAGAATTTTAAAAGAGATTGTTTATTTTCAAGGGACAATGTATAAGGAGCAAAAGGAATAGAAACATTATTACCATCTTCAACTGGGTGCATATCACTCCTAATACCCAAGTCCATCAAGCCATACCTACTTTTAATTGTATCCTTCGTCTTTCCAACTAAATCCATCACTGTGTACACAATGTTATGAGAAACATTTCTTTCTTATGCATCACATCAAGATTATGCCATATTAGCAAGTTCTTCCAATAAGGCAATTGGAAAAAAATACTTCTTTTCCTCCAACTGTAAGCATTATTATGTGTATGACACTTTCGTTTCGTACCCTTCCCAAATAACACATCACCCTAATGTTCTAGTTGCTTAAGTACTTCATCTCCAGTCAATTGAACTGGTATATCCATATGCTTTTCTTTACTATCAAATGATACCTTATTTTTATGCTATGGGTGATTTTGTGGAAGAAAATGCCTATGCCCCATGTAAGACAACTTGCTCCTTATTGAAATATAATGTGTGTCTTTATGGCAACATGGACATGCAAGTTTACCTTTAGTTGACCACCTTGGAAGATTTCTATATGCGGGAAAATCATTTATAGTTCACACTATTGCTGCATGTATGATAAAATTTGATTGACAATATGCATCATATGTTTGTATCCCTACTTCCCATAATTGTTTGAACTCCTCAATCATTAGTTAGAGGTAAACATCTATTGCATCACCTAGACACTTTGGACCAGGAATAAGAAGTATTATCATAAAGTATGGGCTTTTCATACAAAGCCTGAAAGCCATGGTGGCAAGTTATATGGCACTAAGACAATAGGCCAGATATTATGATTGGCACTTATATTACCAAAAGGTTGAAATTTATCACTTGCTAAACCCAGTCGAACACTTCTTGGATCAGTAAAGAAGTTAGGGTATTGTTGGTCAAAGTGTTTCCAAACTAACAAATCAACTAGATGTCTTAGTAAATCATCATTTGAGTATTTCTCCTTATGCCACCTTATTTCTTTAGTTGTATCTCTTGACATATAAAGTCTTTTATAGTCTAGGTGTTATAGGAAAATGCCTCAAGACTTTATGTAGAACCTTCTTCCCTTTCTGTTTGTTTAACTTCCATATAGTCATCTTACACTTGAGACATGATTTTGTATTTGTGTGCTCTCCCCGATTGTCATATCCCAATTTTTAGGCCTTAAAGCCTAGTATATAGCCTAAAAAAAGGATGCTACCAGACCCTATTGAGTAGAGGTCTCAATAAATAGAGAAAATTATGATGATCAGTTTGATACAACACAAAGTTTTGATATGAGGTCTCAAAAGGTTTATATTAATTTTTGAAGAGAAAGAAAATTAATATAGTATTCTCTAGACCTCAGAATCAGATGAAATGTGGCAGTAAATTCCTATAATTAATATAAGAATTTCTGAAACTGACAGAGCTAAAAAATGAGTTATGTAGAATTTACTATAGAATTTACAGTGGATTAAAATACCCAATAACTAGGTTTCGGGGGAATTTATCGGGAATTGAGCCCATGAAGATAGGGGATCATGTAGAGGGTCCAAAATGGCACCTTATAGGCCTAATGATATTTTCAGATAAATATGTGGGCTAGGGCTAATAAAGACTGAGAAAAATGAAGAATTACGAAAATGCCACTGAAGGTATGCCACTGTGTTGTGTCATTGAGTTAGATCAGATGAAGGGCATTATAATTGTTTGACTAAGGTTAGATAGTTAATAAAGGGTATCTGGATAGCTGACCAGGGTCAAGAGATACTCTGGTAAGGTATAAAAATATAACAATGCTCCTATAAGTACTAAAAAGGAACTAAGGGCATTTTGGTAATTTACTAAGGGTTTTCCTTGGGAACTGAGCCACCAGAGTGCTTGGGCTTGGTTAGAAACCCAAGTTGATATTTAAAGGCCAAAAAACGTAGCCCAAGAGTAATGTGGGCCCAAGAGGCATTAAAATAATGTTTTAGTGCTTTTTCAATAAAGTAAAGTGACCCGGTCCAAGATAGAACTGGGTAAAGTAATTTAGAATCATGAGAGGACATAAATGGGGCCCACAATGTGCCACATGGCATGATTATAGTAAAAGAGGAAAAGCAAAGGACACATGGCATGATTAGAGAAAAAGGAGAAAAAGCAAGAGGACACGTGGCACGATCTCGGTCATCCATTCAGGGAAAAGACTCTGGAACTCTCTGGAGAGGCTGAGTCAGCTGGTGAGGTATCCCAAGGGCCCCACATTTCATCACATATACCCTTGAGGTGTCCTAGATGATGTCATGAGTGGTGAGTCATCAAGGAGGGTGATGTCATCGTGATGATGCAGGCAAAGCTTCTTGAGGAAGCAAGCAATTTGGGCCATTCATCATGAATCAATCTGGACCATTTATTCCACCTCCTCTCACCTATAAATAGGCCACTCCCCTCCCATTTCAAGTCACACCACGGATCTAGCAAGAAAAGGAAGAGAAAGAAGAGAGGAAGAGAGAAATAGAGGAAGAAAGAAAGAAAGGAAGAAAGGAAGGAGTTCTGGTGGAGTCAGGAGCAGTCTGAGGAGCCGAGGGACTGGGCAAAACTTAGGAATGAGGTAAGAAAGTTATCTAGTCCCTGCTCTAATAAAGTAGATGATTGCTCTTAATGGTTAGAATAGAGAAATATCTCTATTAATAAAGTTATCTATAGATAGAAAGAAAGTTAGAGGAATGTCAGAGTAAGGATATTTCCCCTAGCTATGCATGAGTTAAATAGAGCTATACTGATAGAGTAATAATAAAAATATTATTATGCTATGTATAGGCTCTAACGTATGGAAAGAATTAATCTTAGAGCAAAGGCTAAGAGCTAGAAGGAAAGCTACATGTCAGGTAGTGAACTAATCCTAAACTTGTATGCATTGAATGTTATACTTGATGTGCTATGGCTTTGTTGAATTGTGTTAAACATGTGCTTATGTATGAAGCTCTATTTCTATGATTACTTTGGCCAATTGTATTTCATATGCAACATGGAAGCATGCACATTATGCAATGCTAACACTTTCACAAGCAAGCATAAGTATTCACATTAATGCATGCATTATTTAGTGCTGTTTGCTACTGAGATTTCCCCAGAAATCTCACCCCTTCCATATCAATCCAATTAAAGCAGGTCTTCTCAAGATGGAGAAGATAAAGATTCATGAAGAAATGTTAATTGCTTAGCATGATTGATATGTGATTCATGTATGTATAATTGCTGGAAATTGTCACTATGAACAGTAACTTGTGATGGAGGCAGTGACATTTAATCTGTAATTATAAATAGTAAATGATTGAATAAATGTATGATATTTTTTCAGTAAATAGTATACATGCCAAGCTTCGATTTGATATATAGAACGTCTTATTTGGATGTCTACACATAAAGATATGATTTATCAAAGTTGGGACCAGAGATGCTGGAATCAGGGACAGGACGCTGGATGAACAGTGATTTCGGAACATTGACCAACGTTTACATGGTCAAGTCGTGGTCAATGAGTCATTTTTACCTGAAATATAATTATGTTAGCTTCGTGTAGCAATTTGAACCACTCCATTTCGATTTTTATAGAATTATTTATGATTTTTCGAATTCAGGTCACTTCTCTGGAATTCGCACAGTGAACAGTACTCGCTAAGAGTAAAATTCCAGATTGAGTAATTTGACTTCAACAGCTTTGGAAGTAGTTCCAGATGCTACAGTTTGGTCCCTAAGACGTATGAAAAGGAGGATGTTATACCAATACACTATGTAATCATTCTCACAAGCATCAATTTTATGATAATCTAAACCTAGATCACGAATTATCTTCTTAGCTTTCATAGAATGAGTCTGGCACTAAAACCCCTTATGGGAGGACTTCTTTTAACAAGCCTAAGAACACATCCATAGATTTATTACTCCAATGGTTCAGGAACTTCACTTGAAGCAACTTTACAATAAAAAAAAGTTTAGACATCTTCACACAACTTGGATAAAGTTCAGTTTCAGCATCTTTTAATAAGTCAAAGAACCTTTTAGCATGAACATTAGGCTCTTCACTCTCATAGTCACTAGTATTTGTATAATATACACATAGAACTGAATATGCATCACATACCAACCTGACAAAGTTCTCATTATCAGTATCATTTTCTAGGTCATGACTAGAAGTTCCACATCTATCTAAAATCTTCTAATTTCACCATGCAACTCCTACACATTATAACTATTCTAAAAACCCTTGCTCAATAAATTTGTCCTAACATCTTTTATCACTTTAAATATAACATTCATGCATCTTTTACAAGGATAACATATTTGATTTACCATGTGAGGTTGACCAAATGCCCATTCTAGAAAAGCATCCACTCCTCTAATATATGATAGGTTGCCTTTGTCTTTAATATGTAGCCAACTTTTATCTATTTTTATACCTAAAAAGTTACACCTAGGATACCTCAAGAAAATCCAACAAACATATCAATTCATAAACATATGTAGTTCCTTAGAAAGATATTATATATATAAATAAAATCAACTAGAGGCTAGATTATATGAACTGGATTCAAAAGCAAGTTACCAAACCCACATTGTGGGTAAAAGCAAATAATAATAAAAATAATGCCAAAATAAAATAGTTAAGGATAAACAAGCAGTTCTCACAAGTTGCCCAACTCAACAGTAGAATATATTACATGGGGTATACCTAAATGGCCAATTATCTCACATATTGTAAGCACTTCAGTTGACATTATCGAAAATACCCATAATTAATTTTATAAATCAAATAAAAGAAAAATTACATAGAAGGGAGAATAAGATAGAAGCTTAGACCATTCACCATAAGGAAAATGGTTCTAGCACCCATCAAATGATCCCACTTGAGGAAAATGCTTTTGGTTGAATGATAATTGGCCTCCCCTGACCAAAACTAGGCCAAAACACAACCCAATATAAAATCACTCCAAAGATAAATCATTGGTTCTTACCAAACTATAATATATTTTTCTAAGTTAAGAGTGTGTTTGGGAAGATATGAAAAAGTACTTTAGCCTTTAAAACTGTAGTTTTAAGAAATACCAACTAGTAAGTATAATTGTATCAACAAAGCATTCTATATCATACACACAAAACCACTATCTCAATGATCCAGCTTAATTCACTTATATAAGTATTTAATTCCACGAAGAGAAGGTAGAGTACGGCCAAATATTTCCTGTGTTGCAATTTTGCTTGAGCATTATACGCAAATGCTATAGAACAAAATTGAACAATCACACTCAAGTTTTGTCAATGCCTCTGAAGCATGATGACATCACCATTAAAGCATAATAAATGCTACACTTTTGAACTTAGAAAATTTTAACTTTGCATATATTCTTGCCCTTGGAATATATCCATCAAATACCGAGCATATAGAAGCCTCCATGGGATTACAATTTACATATACAAATGCATATTTATTGTTTGTTTGTTTGTTCCACTTAGCAGTTATTCAGATCATCTCTAGTATATTGGCTCTTTCCTAAAACAAGTTTCTAAATTGCGTGTTTTTTAATTCTGCTATCATAATATTATCCATCAACATAAAATGTAAAAGTAGTAGAGAGCACATCGTTTCAGATTTTTAGGCCTAAAGCTTTTCAGATAAATAGAAGGTACGTTTATGTTATGTTCACTCACATGTTAAGCACATAGGAATAAATATGTCAAAGGAAACATGGTAAGAATTGATGGGTGAAAATAGGAGAAAATAAATAACTTGATGAAATAATAATTGCCCCATAAAGATGGGCATTATGAATGGGGGATAAGGATTTGCTTCAAGGTGATGCATTCAGAATCTTCAGTTGGCCCTATCACAATCTAGCACTATAAAGGAACAAGCACAAGCTTATCTTCTTCACACCCACTTTTCTATCATTTCCTTCCCAAATATTGAATCACAAATTTCATACACATTCCTAAAATCAATTCAACATCATTCGATAGTCTAAATTTTAACCTGGTTCCTCTTCTATTCTATTCTACAAACATCCTACGTGCATTTCTAACATCAAGTCACAACGCACAGAACAGAAGTGGGAGGAGATGGATTTATGTTGCAGAATAGAGGAAGAAGAAATTGGTAGAGGGATAATGGGTGATGAGGTTCTGGGCCTCCCCTCCTCTCGAAGCTTCTTCCATTTTTCCTACCAAGTCCTATTTGTCAGAAATCATAACCCCAAAATAGAGCGAGCATATACAGCAGCTAAGATTTACGATTTCAGTTTGATTTCTAGTTTAAAAGCTCAAATTCTTAATCCTTCCCACTTAATAAACCAAAAATACCCAAAACCTCAACTTTATCGGTGACATAATAGAGAAGTCAAAGATGAAGATGGAGTTAAAGAACTCACCTTAGCTAGTCAATTATGCCGCAAGCTCATCCTTCTCTGGCCACCCTTCTGATGTCTCACCCTCTAGTATTTCTCCTGTGTTCCTCTCTCTTTCTCATCGCTCTCTTTACAAATGAGCGAGGCAACTGATAAAGAACAAAGGTACACGATGATGACAATGGACTCTACAAAGAGGCACAATCTAAAGGTATAAACTGAAGGATGAAGGTGCCACAAACTCAAAAGTTTTCACAATGGAGAGAAATTGAAAAGTGGCAGATGGATGGGGATTAGGGGGAATTAGAGTTAACATATTTAGAAAAATAACCTCTAGTGGCTACAAGAAAAAGTCACTATTAAAAGTCTTACTTTCAGCGATGACAGAAAGAGTCACCACTGAAAGTTTTACTTTCAGCGGTGACAAAAAATAGTCGCCGTTAAAAGTCTAACTTTTACCAAATAATTTTTAGAAAATAATTTACTTAATAAAATAACAATATTTTCCCCCAATAGCTTCTTCAAATTATTAGGGAATTTTTGTAAAATTTTATGGGCAAATGGTACTTTTAAACTATTTTTCTTTAATTTTCTAAAAAAATATGTCTTTAATTCCCAAAAAATAACTATTAAATCATTTGGGTCTCTTTTAGGGAAATAAACTTTTTCATAATTTTCTAAGGCCCCAAAATACTCATTTTATAATTTTTCCTTAATTTTTCTTAACCCTAAAATATTTGTAATGATTATTCTTTCCTTTACTCTTTCTCTAAAATTTCACTTTTTATACTTTTTAATTTTAGAAAAATACTCTTAAACTCAATAATACCTTATAAATATTTTTTATAAAAGTTGGGATGTTATATGAAATGCAGCTACAGAGAACATATGCAACAATGACTAAGAATGTATATATGTAATTTATGTCCCTTCTTTCTCCTCATCTCTCCCCCACACACAGATCTCCCTTTCTCTATCTCCCCCCCACATTGTCTCTAACATATAAATACTAACTCTCACATTCATTGACACACATTTATAATATCTCTCTCATGCACATACCTTTGCTTCATATCCTTCTTTCACAGACATTACATTATTATCCGTATAATCTCTCCTTACTATAATAACATGTGAAATTCCTCTATTTAATATTTAAAAATGATATTATTCAATAATTTAATTTTACATATTAGATAGTTGCTTCAGACCCATCTAAAGTGGGAAAAATATATGAAGACTTTTAGCGGCGACAATGAAGGATACAAAACTCATCGTTGAATCATGCCTTCTATGGTGACAAAAAATTTTTGCCGTAGAAACTAGAGACTTTCTATCACGACACATATAAATCATTGCAAATACTATGACCTTCTGGAGCGACAATTACTATCGCGCCAGAAAAGTGTCATCAAAATTTTTTAGTTATTGACCTTTTGTGCCAATAAGATAATGTCACTGCTGAAAATTAATTTTTAGCTGCGACTTTCTTTATCACCGCTGAAAAGTCATCACCAAAAACTTTATTTTTTTGTAATGATTCACAAAATGGAAATACATTAATGAAATGGAATACATTATTATTGGCTAATAATATATGTGTGAGGAGAAATTCCCTGCCCGAACACCTTAACTCTAACGTCATTGAACATTCATAAATCATATGCTAATAATATGCTCGAGCAATACACATGTTAATAACCTACTATCATCATATTAAAATCATTTAGCAACTATTCATGCAATAATGCCATAAGCGAGATTTAAGGAATTTATGGGATACTATATATAATGCAATTCAAAGGCAATTTATAATAGGGTTAAGGCAAAACAAGATCCAAATAAATAAATAAATAAATATATAACTAAGTGGACTAACAATTTCAAACTAAATGGGATAGAATTTGAGATTAATTAAGGTGTTATTTAGTTTAATATTGACAAATCCTATATTTTTATATATTTGTTCATATCTTTTTCGTAGCCTTTTGTCATCCTTTTGATCTTTAATTGGGACATTTGTGCACCATTTATATTACTGTGCCTTACATTAAATTAGTACTTAACTGGGGTTTAATTGTCATATTTTTATAATTTTTGCAAAGTAATTATTTTTAGAATTAAAGGTATTACATTATTATGATTTGTATTTCAGGTATTTGAAAGAAATTGAAATTTACAAATGACAACAAATGACGACAATTTCAAAAATGTCACATAAGGACCCATTGGCACCTTTGATTGATGATTTGAAGAAACTGTGGGAGGATGATGTTGATGTATTTGATGTATACAAACAAGAGACATTTAAACTCTGCGCCATGATCTTCATCATGATAAATGACTTCCCAATATTTGAAAATTTGTTAGGCTATAGTGTTAAGAGGCATAAAGCATGTCCCATATGTAAAGAATACACTAACAACATGCAAATCAAGTATGGAAGAAAGACAATCTACTTTTCCCATAGAAAGTTTCTTAGCCGACACCACCCTTACCGTAGGTTGAATAAGGTATTAAATGGCTCACATGAATATGAAATGGCTCCTATTCTTTTAATTGAAGAAGTGTATCAATGTTTACAAGGTGTTCATGTTACCTTGGGTAAAAGTAATAAGAAGAAGGAACTTGAAATGAATATATGTAAAAAGAGATAAATCTTCTTTAATCTTCCATATTGGTGGAGTCTTGAACTGAGACAAAGTCTAGATGTCATCCATGTGGAGAAAAATGTGTGTGAGGGCCTTGTTGGCACACTCTTGCATATTAGTGGAAAGAGTAAAGATGGGGTCAATGATAGATGAGACTTAGCTAAATGGGAATAAGAGCACCCTATATCCACAATCAAATAGAGGGTAGTAAGAGAGTTTATTTGTACCCAGTAGTGCACACATTATCCAATAAAAAAAAGACTATGTGAGTGTTTGCATAGTATTAAGATGCCACAAGAGTATTCATCAAATTTTAGGAAGCTTGTACCAATGTACGATTTGAAGATAACAGGCATGAACTCTCACAATTACCACATGTTGATGCAATAATCATTACCAGTGGCTATTTGAGGCATTATGAAAGATGATGTGAGAAACATTGTTACTAGACTTTGTATGTTCTTCAATGCTATTTGTAGCAAAGTGATTGATCCTATTGAGTTGGATGAATTGAAAAATGAAGGTTATGTTATCATCTCCCAGTTAGATATGCATTTCCCTCTAGCATTTTTTAACACCATGGTCTATTTTATTGCTCACCTAGTATGAGATATTAGACTTTGTGGCCCTGTGTGTTTGAGGTAGATATACCCATTTAAGAGATACACGTAAATCTTTAAAGAGTATTTTAAAAATCTTTATCGACCTGAGGTATCAATTGTTGAGAAGTATATAGCTGAGGAGGCAATTAAGTTTTATAACTCATATCTTACTGGGGTAAAGGCAGTTGGACTTCCTCAATCTCAGCCTGACCAGGGGAGAAAAAGTAGGGAAATTCATGGTTCCAAAGTGAAGTGCATGTCTTACAAATTAGTGATGCAATCACATCTTTATACATTGAACAATAAAGATGAAGTTCTGCCATACTTGGATGCTCACAAAAATATGCTCAAGAACATGAACCCAAGAAAGAGTGATATATAACTAGATAATGAGCACAACAGGTCTTTTTGCATAATTTTTCAAGTAAGAAGTGTTAAAGGATAATAATAATTCTTAGATAATATAAAGGCTAGCTGCAGTGCCTTGTTTTAAGGTTTTGTGTTGGGAAGGATGTGACAAATGGCTACTCTTTTTACACAAAAGTTTAAGATGATAAAAGTACAATACAAAATAGTGGGGTTATTGTTGCAGCCGAGCAATGTATTTTGCTAGTTTAAAAGATAAGAGGCAAATATTGCTGTCTATCCCATATTACATAGTGATTCAAGAGATATGGGAGGTTAGGTACTCTAGGTTTGAAGTGACAGTCTTTAAATGTAAGTGGGTTAATAGTAATATTGTCCAAGTAGATGAGAAATTTGGATTTATTTCAGTTGATCTTCAGAGAGCTGGATACCTAGATGAGTCATTCATCTTAGCAAGTCAAACAATTCAAGTGTTTTATGTCACTGATATAACAAATAAAGATCTTTCCATTGGGTTCCAAGGTAAAAAGCAAGTGATTGGACGACAGGGACTTAGGGTTCAACCTTGACGAAACTCCACCTTTTACAACTACTTGACCTATAATGACAACAGAGTTTGATTTGAAAGATGATCAATATACTGTTAGGGGTTATCATTGTGAAGGAATTTGGGTAGACACAAACTAGTAGGAAATTAGTTTATTCTGTTATAATAAATGTCCCTGTGATTACTTAAATCATTACATGATTAATATTCTTGGTTCTTATATTTACTCATTGTTTTGTAAACATGATGAAGTACATTTTTTGTTAATATTTTGATGCTTGGAATTGTCTTTTAACTTGTTTAGGATTCATCTTCAGCCATTCTTGTTTTTATATATGATATACATATGTGTGTGTGTGTGTGTGTTCATTGAAAGTTTACCAATTCAGATGATTGTATGACCATTTGGATTTTGGGATTGCTAACTTAATACTTTGATGCATAGAATTAATTTATCTATCTTGAATATACTAAATACAGGGTAACATAAAATGATAAATAAAAGCAATGATTCATAGAAAACTTCCATGGCAGTTTAAAAAAACTGATGTGTAAAGATTAAATAAAAGGAAAATTATACATTAACAGCGGTTAATAATATAACCACAGTTTATGTATTACACTATAACGTCAATTTTAATACTAAACTGCCATTGTTAGTTTAACATTTAACTGCGGTTAAACTGCCATTAAATGTTAGACTTATAACAACAGTATAATTCATGCTGCTCATAAAACCGTTATGAAATGTCACTTTTAATTGCCGTTAAAAGCTTTTTTTTTATAGTAGTATAGGCAATGGAGGGCCCTCATAAGCATTGTTTAGCAATATATATTATAAACTGCTACGTATAATTACTGATTGAATGGAAAATCTTTTCACACACACATGTTAATATTTATTTAATAACTATGAGAAAAAGTAAAACTTCCTTCACGTGATTTTGGGGGCCCAAAATAATAATAATAGCTATCTTTTGCATATTTCTTGCTTTCATCAGTTGGTTTTCAATCAAAGATGGAAGGAAGTTCATATCAGGTAAGAAAAGAAAGCCATAATGATGGGCCTTTCATTGATTTCTTCTATAGAGCTGCATATACAATATTCTAACATGACTTTTGTCCAATCTAATAGGAATGTTCATATCTTTTGGATTTCCATCTTTAGCAATTTGTCCGAATGCGTTTTCTCAAACTTTTCAAAATCATAAATAATTATATAAAAATGGTACCAAGATAATTTAGCACTATCACTTGAAATTGATGTAGCTTATGGAATTTTCTACCAAGTACTATGGTCTAGACTTGAACAGAAGGATTTGAATGTGCTAAAGAGAAGCCTTGAGGAATAGGCAAGTAGTGGTGAAGAGAGCTAAAGGAGAGGAGCAAGATTAATGGAAGAAGGGGCGTTAAGAAAAACAAGATAAAATATACAGACCTAAGACATACTATAATGCAATTCAAAAGAAATTTATGGCAGGATTATGGTAAAAGAAATCCAAATAAATTATAAGTGGACTAACCATTCAAACTAAATGGGATAGCATATGAGATTAAGTTTTTACTTAGTTTAACATTATTTGCCAATTTAAGACAGTTGGTAACTGATTTAATCATATTCCTATTTTTAAATTTTAATTTTTACTATTACTCTAGAGTGGTAAAACTCACACAAACGGATTTTAATCCTCTAATCCACTTCCCACCTTAATCCTGGGATCAAATTTTGAATGGGTAGGATTTAACATTCTACAAAATTATTATTAAAATATAACATTATGAAAATAAATAAATAAATTGTGAAAACTTAATCTAAATAGTCTATAACTATAATTAAGAGAAAAAAATTAAAAAATATTTTATAAAATATTAAACCTTAACCATTCAAAATTTGATCCTTTGTTGAGAGATGGGAAGTAGTGGAGAGGAGAATTCAACAAAAACAAGCATTCAAATTCTTATACCAATTTTTATCTAGTTTTTGGAAATCTGTACTTAAGATATTTGATGAAGACAATCTCGTAGATCTCAAGTGTCCCTATTTGATAAATTGTGTTTTGCCATTTCTTTATTAAATTGATAAAATTCACTAGCTAATAAAATAGTAAAATTCTTTCCAATTAAGTCCCTAAATTTATATTTCATATTAGACCTTGATCATTTCTAAAAGTCATTATCTAGTTTATTTGATATACTATGAAAGTTGTCATGTTTAGAAATCTTAGGGTATGACTAAGAGTAGAAATAGGTTAAACCTTTGAAAGGGGTCGTAGTCTAGTTAAAACTTGTAAGACTTTATATGTTTAATAAATAGTCTAGACTTCAAGTCTATTTAAATGTCTATTTGTTTAAATAAACTAAACTTTTTTTAAGGCATAACCTACAAGCTTAGAGGCATAGTCTATTTAATATTATTTATATATAATATATATACTTTGATCTAAATTATAGCTAAATACCTCAAATATTTCTTTAAATACCTCATATATTTCTTTTAAGCTTTAGAGCAAATTATAATTAATTACCTCCCCAACTCTTACAATTCTAGGGCTGTGTAAGAAGCCTATAGCCCGATGAGCCCAACTGAGACACTCAAAAAAGGCCCTGCCCAGCCGGTAAAAAATGGCCCAATTAAAAATAGGCAATTTTGGACCAGGCTAATGTTCGGGCTTTGCCCGGTTAGTTAGATTATATTATATATTTTAGAAGTTCACAGCTTAGCATTTCACAACTACAGAAGTTACAAAAGACGAAAATAGGGCCTAGGTTTCATTTCATTTGTATGCCTAAAGCTCTGTTCCTTTCCTTGAGCTCTTTACCCACTCTCAAATCTGCCAAAACCTATTCTTCATCATATATGCCAGGTCGATAGATCAAGTTGCTCATGCGCCGTATCTGAATCCTCAGTTTTGTGACAATTTTGTGATAGTTCACGATGACTCACACTCTTTACCCATATTTTGCTAATATTGTGGAGTGCTTTTTAAGGTACTATATCCCTCATTGTGCAAGGCCTTCCTGTTTCCATTCGTAAATATTGATTTTTTGTAATTGGTCCTAGATATTTGTTCTTTTGTATTGTAACATTTTTGTTAAAAGCTATATTCATTGAGATGTGAAAATTGATAATTTTGAGTGTCACAAGATAGGCAGATACCCTCATATTGTCTTAACCATCACATATGTTAAAAGCTATATTCATTTAGATTATCTTGGTCAAGGTGAAATCCAAGAACCAAGATTGAGAAAGCTGTTTGTTTAAATCCATAGCAAGGCAAGTAACATATCAGTTATCAAGTGTGTTACCAATAATGACTTACTAAAATCAAATTAACAATTATGCAAAAGCAAGAGTTCTAGGTAAGAGTATGAATCTAGAATCACGTTTGAAGATCAATAATAGAATTTTTACATTTGCACACTATTCCTAACAATACAAAAAGACTATCTTTTATAACAAGTGATTAGTGCAACAATATGATATCATAATAATCCTAGAATTGTTGACAACTGATCTTATATGAATCAATGTATACATGCAACATGCAGAGTTTTGTGTGTGTCTATGTGTGAGAGATAGAGAGAGATTTCCGCCATGCTCTCCTTGATAAGACATATTTAGGAATGAGATTGAATTTATTATGATAAATATGCATGCAAAATCATTAAACCACAACATAATGATACTTTCCACCCAATGACCCTAAGGTTTATATCTTCATCAAATGCTATTGTGTAGACTAATTAATAGAAACTAAATGTTTCAATTTATAGGAATTTTATTTTGCTTTAGGGATGTGTTGTTAAAGGAATTATCAACATTCCTACTTCCTCTTCATCTGCTCATATCAGAATTTATAGTAATTTTATTTTACTTTCGGGATGTGTTGTCA
This sequence comes from Leucaena leucocephala, assembly GCA_037074615.1. Taxonomy (NCBI): domain Eukaryota; kingdom Viridiplantae; phylum Streptophyta; class Magnoliopsida; order Fabales; family Fabaceae; genus Leucaena; species Leucaena leucocephala. Next base: position 14,566,490 of record CM073515.1, on the reverse strand, counting down.
GGGAATTCAAATAAGAACTTCATCTTCTATAATAATACACCGTATCTGCTTAAGATTTTAGTAAGTTAGTTATTGGTAGCACACTTGATAACATATCAGCAAGAAAAGTAACATATCATTTGAGAAACTATTTTCTTGATAGAAAATGTGTGATGAGAATTAACTAAACTATTTTCTAAAATACTTTGTAATGTTAGTTATATTTTATTCTATTATTCTGTATTTTAATATTTTAATAGTTAATTTCAGGTTAAATGGATAATCAAGATTCTAATGTATCCCATTGTCTTTTGAAGATATCTCAACTTCAACCTCTTTTAAAAATTCTAATGCATCACCAACCCCTAATCCTATTCATAATGGACCTAGTGAAGGTCTTACCCCTGACTATACTCTTACACCTCATCCTCCTCCTCCACCTACCTCTCAATCTCTCCTCCCCTATCCCCACCCTCCTACTTCTCATGATCCCACTCCCACCACCCAAATACAAACAGAATTTGTCACACAAGAAATAAATATTGAAGGTAAGGTTACAAAGAGAAAGGCAAGAGAACCCAAGCACATATCACAAGTATGGGATCACTTTGTTAGATTGCCATTAGAAGAAACCAATGGGGAGTACTTAGCAGCTTGTAAGTATTACCATACAACTTATAAGGCTAATCCAAATCGCCATGGGAAACATTCTTTGTTGAGGCATATCCCAAAGTGTAAAGAGAACCCAAACAAGGCCACAACAAATAGAAGGCAATCTATGTTAACTCTTTTGTCCAGTGGGTCAAGTGGGTAAGGAAGATCGATAGTCTCACATCTATATGATGAGAAGCGATGTAGAAGAGCTTTAGTTGAATTTATTATATTGGATGAGCAGCCGTTCATAATTATTGAGAATCTTGCATTTAAGAAATTATTAAATGAGTTTGAGCCCCACTTTCCAATCCCTTCAAGAATAACAATTGGAAGGGATGTGTGGTAGTTATACCTTGGAGAAGTTAAATTATTGAAGAAATCCTTACAACAAAGTGCTAAGCATGTTTTCCTTACCATAAACTACTGGACATCACGCCAAAATTTCAATTATATATGTTTGACAACACATTTTATTGATGAGAAAGATTCACAAGATAATCTTGAATTTTGTTATGATTGAAAATGATAAAGGTGATACTATAGGGAAGACCATTGAGTAATGCTTGTTACAGTGGGTGATTGAAAATATCTTCACCATAACTATGGATAATGCCTCAGCTAATGACACAGCTTTGGTATATATGAAAAGGCATTTAAGGAGTTGGAAGGGGTTACTTTGTGATGGGGATTATATACAATTAAAGTGTTGTGCCCATGTCCTTAATTTAGTGGTTAATGAAGGAATTAAAGAAATGAAGGATAGCTTTAAAGCCATTCGAAGTGCTATTAGATATGTTCATTCTTCTCCTTCATGCTTCTTAAAATTTAAAACTTGGGCTGAAGCTAAAAAATAAATACTAAAAGCCTTGTTTGCCTTGATGTAAATACTCAATAGAACTCATCATAGTTGATGTTGGAAGCTGCGATGAAGTTTCAAAAAGTATTTGAGCAGATGTTTGATGAAGATAATGACTACATTTCCCACTTTAGTTTGAAAAAGTATTTGACCGGATGCGTGATGAAGATAATGACTACATTTCGCACTTCAGCTTAATCACCTCAAGCTTTAGGCGTAAGTGCGATACTGCTAGTTTTGCTAGACGTGAGCGTGATGGTTCTAGGTTTGATGCTTTTGGTGGTGTTAGGCATGACAAAAATGACTTCTCTGGTCCTATTAGTGATGAATGGGATAATGTTAAGATCTTCATCAAATTCTTAAAGGTATTTTATGACATAACATTGAAATTTTCAAGCTCCCTTTCTATAACATCAAATGATTGTTTCCACCAGATTGCATGTGTTCAAAAAATGTTGTAAAAGAATATTATAGACAAAGCGAATAATTTTTTGAGAGACATAAGCATCAGTATGCAGGCAAAATATGACAAGTATTGGGGACAAGCAGATAATATGAATCCCTTACTATTTGTGGCTGTAATTTTGGAACCTCATTACAAACTAGTATATGTCAATCATATATTTGATGTCCTTTACATTGATCCTAAAGTATGTTCATTTATGAAGCATAGGGTCAAAGATTGGTTGTATCGATTGTTTGATAAGTACCCTACAAGGGTTTCTATTGAATTAGGGGATGTTTTAACAAGTACAATAGGTGCAACTTCATTGCCTTCTTTTGATAATGATATACTCAGGATCCGGGTCATAAGTGGTTAGAACCTATGAAAATAAGAACCTCAACAGATCCTCAAACTGAGTTAGATAGATATATTGTAGCTGACTCAAGAGATAAAATCCCTTCTGCATCTGAGTTTGACATATTGTTATGGTGAAAAGCTAATTCTCAAAAATATAAAATTCTCTCCCATATGGCACGAGATGTATTGGCTATTCCAGTTTCTATAGTTGCTTCTAAGTCTACCTTTAGCACTGGTGGACATATAGTTGATCATAGCTCTTTATCTTACAAAATGACAGAAGTACTAATTTGTAGCCAAAATTAGCTACAAGCTAGCCAATCTATCCAAGATTTAGCTGACAAGTTTTGAGAATTCGATAATTTTGATGAAACAAAAAATATCATTCAGCTTGCAAGTAGTTTTATTTTAAAGCTCATAATTTCTATTATATATTACTTCATAATATGTAATGCAATTGTTTTTTTACTTTTTTATGTTTTTCCCTAAATACTACACTTGGAGGAGAGAATATGATAGCTACTGGTGATTGAAGGATAATTTTACACATATGAGTAGTCAAGTAGGTAATTGCATCCTTCAAATTTATAACTAGATAGATTTCTTTCTTTGTTTTTTAAACTTTGCAAACTGTCATATTTTTTTTCAGATGCTTCATACTTGTCAACTTTGAGGAAATTGATACAAAGTTACAATTACAAACTATTTAGATTTTAAGGTTTTTTTATAAGCAATGGATTTCAAGATTTTAATTACTATCTTTTTGTTGACTTATTCTTACTGGATTATATATATTATTTAACTCTTGAAGACATATGAATGTGGTTTTATTTTAAAAGTTCATAATTACATATGTTTCTCACAATATGAGCAGGTCATCATGACTTGGGCATGCAAGCCTGCACATGCCCAACCCGCCAATGCCCAGCCCAAAATAGTTGGTACTTTTACTAGGTAGGGCCGGGTATCAGACTATAAAATGTAACCTATACTTTTTTCGAGTAGGGGCTACCCTACTTAGCCTTCCCCATACACACCCCTATACAATTCCACCCAGGTTTCCATCCCTTATCTCCTTTTTCTACTTAAACATTGGAAAAATTACAATTAGATACCTTAGCTTTCTTGAGATTCTTACACGATTTTCCTTTTCTTTTATTCTCATCTTTTTCCCTTTATTTTTAGTGTTCTAAAACCCAAACTGGACAAGACCAGCCGAGTTGACCAAACTGATAACCTTGGTCACATGACTAGTTCAATCAAGGTTCTAAATTGGGAGGATTTTGACCCAGGTTGACCCGATGTAACTCGAGCAACCTGGAGTAACCCGTGTCAAACTTATTATTTTTTAAAAAAATAATTTTTATTTTTTTTTTAATTTTGGTGGATTTAGATTCCCATAACTATATTTATTGTTTAATTAATCACTATTTTGTGGATTTCTTTTATTTTCTGGATTACTAGATCAAACTGCTATTAACTATTATTGATGTTTTATTGTTCTGTTACTATGTAACTTTTTGAAGGATTGGAAGGATAAAATATATATTCTAATAATTATGTTTTGTTATTATTACAATTAAATAGTTGCACAAGATATGGATGTATCAAAACATGGGTTAAACTACAAGAATAACTATAAAAATCTTTCAAAGGTGCACATGGCACTGTAAACTTTACAAAGGTTTAAAAATACCCATAAGCTTCTCTAAAGGAAAAATGCGACCTCCAGTAACTAGTATAAACCGCCGCTACTTTTGATCTTGTGGGCCGCATATTATTATTTTTAAATGATTATTTATAAAAAAATCTTCACACTCTCTCTCCCCCACCCCCTTCCGTCAAACACGCCCCTCCTTTCTCTCTCCCATCTTTAATTTCTCACGTCTCAACTCTCCCTCTAACTCTCTCTCGGCACCCGCGGAGTCAAGCCATGCGTTTTGTCCTTCGAAGCTGACCAGTTCGACGACGCTGATGAGGCTGATAAGGAGAAGAAGGGCTCTTTTTCAACTGTTTCTATTTCTCCATCAACATTGATGCTCTCATCACCGCTTCTGTGGTGGTTTGGGTTCAGGAAAAGACCTGGTGGGGAGTGTGGTTTGGGATTCTGGTGGCGGGGATGGCCATCGCTGTGGTTTTTTTCTTCTTCGGCATGAGTTTCGACACCAGAAGCCCGGTGGGAGCCCTCTAGCGCGTATATTTTATGTGGTTGTGGTGCGCGTCTCTGAGAAAGCACAAGGTTGAGGTTCCAAACGATAAACGTCTCTTGTACAAGGTTGAGGCTGATACAACGTTTGCCGTTGGCGGAAGCTGCAAACTTAACCATACTTCAGGGTTAAGTATTTTTTTTTATTTAAATATTAACTTGTTGATAGTTAAATACAAATATTTTTATTAAATTATATTATTTTAATATAATCAGTATAATGCCTCAACCAAGTCAGCGCCAGTATGAGTTTTAGTAACTTGTTTATTTTATGATATGTCCTACAGAATAGTATATTTTATCGAAAGAATACTTTTTATCTTTATAATTAGATAAAATTAGATTTAGGGGGAAAATATATAAAATAAATCATATATATATATATATATATATATGGATTGTTTTATTGTTGAGTTCTCATGGGTTTATTTTTTGGAGACTGAAATTTTAGATCTCATCTAATAAGTTTTTATAATTTTTTTAAATTGAGTTTTATTTTTTATTTTAATTATGTTGATATGAGTAATTAGTAATGTATTACATGTTATATATTAAAATATTATTATGATAAATAATAAGTAATTAAATTATGATTATATCAGCATATGAATTTAATTTAATTTCATAAGATAATTGAGTTAGAGATTCAAGAATTGAAGATAAGATAGTTTATAATGCTGAACTTCAATTCTTAAGTTAAAGAAATGATTATATTGGGTGAGATAAAGAAACAAAATCTAAAAGAAAAAATATAAGTATATTAGTAAACTATAAATCAAGATAAATAAAATTAATTAAAATCTATAAAATAAAAAGTATCTTACCATATAAAGAAGGAAGAGGAGGAGGAAAGAAGATAGAATTTTAGAGAAGGAGATGAAGGAGAGGAGAGGCAGGAAAATAAAAGATGGAGTAAATGAATGAGGAGATATAATGATATTTATAAAGTTCTAGGAATGATTTCTAGCGATTCTTTTGGCCAAACAATTTCTAGCAGTTCTCTTAACCATTACAAATGTCAAATGTTTAATTTTTAAAAATTGAATTAATTTTGATTTATTTATATATGTTTAATTTATGTATGAAAAATAAATTATTATATGAGTGATAGAGATTATTGAATATGTTATTCTTGATCGTCATTGTGTCTAGAAGGAGAAATTAAAAATATATAGTTAGGATTATAATTAAATATGTTTAGGGAAAAATTTCATAGTTAATTATTTAAATAATTTAATAAAAAAATATATACCTAACAAAGGCTAAATTATAGTCTCCTTAAAGAATTTTGTTTCAAAATTCGTTGGTTGAAAAGGCTCATTGTCATAAGTAATGTCACCATCATCCATATCATAAAAATCTTATGACTTGAGGTAAATGACTATATTCTAGTCTTTATGCTTTCATCTTAGACATAATAAATCTAGTGTGCCTCGGAGGCAAGAATATATAGCTCATCATCTTTGGATTCCCCCATATGAATGCATCTAGAGAAATTAAAAAAGTTAATGCTCAAGTTCTCAGCAGTGAGTCCCTGTGAAGTTGTGGTATTTGCCTATGAGCATTTGAAAATAGTTACGGTGAAATTGTGGTAACTTAACGATGTCAATAAGCTTTACATAGCTGTCACTACTGCTAGAATAAAATCTTGCCCTGAATATGCCGCAAACTCCAGAGTTTTATGTGAGTCATCTTTGATCATGTGCAACCATACAAAACTTGAACCATTGAAATTATACTCAGTATACCTTCTTACATGGTCCAACGGACTGAGGCAAAGAGTTTTGAATTCATCTATGTACTGATTGGTTGACATCATTACGTATTCGACATGTAAATCAACTAGGGAACTCTCTGTGGAATATTTTATCAATATCAGTAGAACAGGCACGCCCTCGTAACTATCGCTTGAGATAATTTCTAAATTCACTATAATGAATTGTAATTTATTAGAGTCAGTGAGGAATAAATATAACATATAAAAGTTGGTGAGCGCATAATATTTACTACATGAAGATTCAACTTGGTTGCAATTTATTAAAACATGTATGTGTGCTTGGAGTTTCTATGGGAGTGAGTCTAAAGAATTCATATCCTTTAACTGGTTTACCAACAGGAGGAAATAAAGTTGATGTAGAAGGACCAGGAAGAGAATCATAAATATGATGCAGGCAGTTAAAAGAAATCTCCGTGTTATCAAAATACCTTTAAGGGAAAATTATGACATTATCTCCTGAATAACCTTCTACTATTGACCCCTCTATCCTCGCCTTATTCCTAGTATATGATTTTAATTTTTCCAAATACCTACATCTTAATATTCCATTAATAATTTTGAGCAATTGAAAAAAATATGAAATTAAAATGCAGTGATAAAAGATTATTTGGTACCTCTCTATAGGGTACATCTATCGATATTGAACTGGGTTAACAATCTTTACTTTACAAACAATGTGGACGGTCAAGTAAACCATGATAGTGAAAAATAATAGAGAAAATATTATCTCCAAGTGACAGAGTGTAAAAATTATTTTATTTTGCAGCTGATCAAGCTCTTCAGATATCAAGACCTTTACATACAACTTCTTGAAAAATGAACACAACTCCACCAAAACTACTGATACATCAGAAGGAAATGTATTTCTCAAAGCCAATGGAAGTAATTGTTGCATAAGAACATGTGAGTCTTGACTATTTAACCCAGTAACTTTTCGAGCCTTGAGATCGATACACCTTAAGATATTGCTAGAATATCCATAAGGTACTTGAATGTTCTTCAACACCAAAAGGAAGATATCCTTGTTCTGCTTAGACAAGATGAATTTTACTGGCTAAAACTTGTCTTTTTCATCATGCCAAGCCTCTTCATGAATTCCCCAAGCCCGTAAATCTTTTCTAATTGCAAGATGGTCTTTAAACTTTCCAGCTTTGTTGAGCAACATATATAGCACATTATCTCATACATTTTTCTCAATGTGAATAACATCTAAACTGTACCGTAGTAAATAATATTCTCAATAAGGAAGAGTGAAAACTATACTTCTCTTTTGCCACTACATAGGCCGAGCATCAGATGTTTCACAAGATTTGACATCAGATGTCCCAGTCATTCGGGATCCTTATTCTTGCCAAATTTGACATCAATATCTTATGACTACCGTAGATATCCCTACCAGACAAAGTAAGAAGAGGATCACTCTTTTTCTTGTTTTCCATCAAAGCAAATATGTTGAAATCTAAATATGTGATTGGAATCAAGGAACTGTAGATGTTTCATGAAGTACCACTTATAACTATGCAAAAGGTGACATACTATAAAGTTAAAGTTGCACTCAAGACAGGCTAACCTAGTATGCGTGTTCTAGCTAAACAAAGTTCCTAAACTAGGGAAATCACTTATTGTCCACATAAGGTTGTATAAAGGTTGAATAGTCGCTTCTCATATGAGTCTTATGTCTCAACATCATTGTTCACATCTCAATCAATTCTTGTATCAACGGCTGTAAGTACACATTTATATCATTCCATGGTGCTTTCTTTCTAGGAATGATTATGGAAAGCAAAAATGAGCTCTATTTCATGCACATCCAAGCTGAAAGGTTGTACGAAATTAACACCATAGGCCATATACTGTAGTTTGTGCTCATGTTTCTGAAGGGATTAAAACCATCAATTTTCAACGCAAAATGGACATTTCAAATATCACCGATAAAGTCTAAAAATTTCAGTTCAAATACTTTCCATGCCTCTAAATCTCATTGGTGTCTTAACTTGCCATATGGATTTTGTTCAGTCATTTGCTACCTTTTGTGCTCAATCATTTTTGATAACATATATATTATTTACAACCCCGGTTTCAAATGAAAGTACCTAATAATTCAATGTATTGAGAACTGTATTAAATTTTATTTTGAAACATAATAAGTAACATATTGTAAGAAATTATACCTTAGAATTTTAGCCAGTTTCTTCTTTTGCTTTTTCTCCTTCTATACTGACTTGTAGTGAGATGTCTTACATCGCTTACAAATCTCCTTGTTTGCATCCTCTCCCCAATATAACATATAGTTGTTTGGGCTTGCATCTATCTTCTTGTAGTTCAAACCAAATTTGTTAATAATCTTATTTGCTTCATAAAAGGATGGAAGGAATTCAGTTTGAGGGAAAGCATCTCCTAGTAACTCTAATAGCATGGACATCTCCTTTTCAGTCATATTACACAAGCATCTGATATGATACAACTTTACTAAGAATGCAACTTAGAATATTTTATGCACCCATAATAAAGAGCTTTATCAGCTTCGTTCATGAGGTCAAAAAATTCCAGGTATTTTCATTTATAATGAATACTAGATGAGGCCCTTCTACTTCATTGGGCTCCTCACTTTCATGAATGCTGAAAGCATCATGCACAACATCGTTCATGACATTGGATTCTTTCGCTCGAACTCCCATTCGTGAAATTACAGGAATTGACTTACCAATCATATCTTGTCGTTCCTCATGTAGTTTCCAAAAATACATATTCTCGCTAGAAGGGTTTAAATATCAAATGCTCTTTAATAACATCTCTTAAATGCCACTTTTTAAAATTATATTTAGGACATGGACATTGAATTTTTCTATTTATAGAGGAAATGACAAAAGTAAAATCCAAGAAATTTAGTCTAGCTAAATATTGTGGAGTTGATTAATATAAGTTTATCCACGACATATCCATAACTAATATTGCTCATATTTTATTAACATTTTAGAGGAAAAACTCAAATAGAAGTTAAAATGAATTTAAAGATAAAGTTGTTCAATTTTTAAAGAAATTGGCTAACCGAAATGAAGAATGAAAGAAATAAGAGGGATGAGAAGTTTTCAAGTGTTTAAAAATAATATATTAAGCGGGAATGGATGACAACTAATATTTCCCACTAACTCTTTATCTTTTCTTTAATTTTATATACAACTTAATAGGATAATTTTCCTCTTCCCATATGATCATGAATTACTCAATAAATTCTAAGAACAATTCCCCATCACTTTACAAATTGTATTCTTTAATTAAATTTTGACTAAAATATATGTTTGGTACTTTATATTTTCATCAAATTTTATTTTAGTTCCTTAAGTCTAAAAAGCATATTTTTTTAGGACTTAAAACTTAAAACTGTTAACTTTACTGATAAAAAATACTAACTCAGTAAATTTAAAATGATAACTCAACAACTAAATACTGTCAAACCATATTTATATTTTAATTATTTAATATAAAATATAACACAATTTAAAATGATTAAAGTTTGCATTTAATTGCTCAATCATCACTTAACTTTGATAAGTAAGCATTTTTCATTAAATAAAATTAACGATGGTAAGTTTAAAGGACTAAAAATATATTTTTTAAACTTAAAGAATTAAAATAAAATTTGATACAAACATAAAAGACCAATTTTATACTTTAGCCTTAACTTTTATACCTTACAAATTAGTTTCTCTAAAATTGTCATGTTAAAAATTAACCTCTAACTATTTTTTCTTGTAAATTTTTAGGAAAAAGAAGTTCATTATTTTCAAAAATTAGTTTGAAAATTATTTACTCCACTTTTTAGGAAATTAACCTTCTCATAATCTTTCTAAATTCCCATGTTTCATAATTTTCCCCTAATTTTCTAGGACCTGTACATAATTTGTAAATTATGCATTCATTTATTCCTTTAAAAGTCTATCCAAAAATAGGTATTTTAAACTAATAATTATTTTTTGAGGGATTTTTCTTCTCAGATAAATACTCTGAGCCTCAAAAATACCTTAGGAACATTTTTTTTATTCTTTTAAAATTTTCTTAATTTTTTATCATTTTTTTATATTTACACTTTTACCAATATTTTACTCTTATTTATACTTTTGCCCTTAGTATGTCTTTAATTTCATATTTTGGCCCAACTAACTTCTCTTTATACAATGCCTACTTGGGCTTTATCTTCATACTTTACTCTTAGTCCAATTACATCATATTTCCTGTTATTTTTCTTATATAACAAGTATATAAAATATCGGATGTTGTATTGGATCTCCAATACTTTAGGAGAGTGTAGGTTTAACCAATCCCACCTATGCGATATTCTCTAATTTCAAGTTAACCCTAATCCCTCGTACCAAATATCACAAAATAATCCCAATACTAAACCTAATACCACTCCCTTAATATCCCGTACTAAATAAGTCCTAAAAGTGTACTTTTACTTAAAATTTTAGAATAATTATGTTTAAAATTTTAAACTAATTACATTTGGCTATAACCACAACCACATTAAAGTGTGATAGCCACTAAAGATTGGCAGGGACATGACTAAATCTCAAAATATCATGGGTTTAAATCCAATATCATTATTTAAATCTTGAAATACGCTTAGTCTATTAATTAATTAGAAATCTAACTCATCTAAATTTTATTATATATATATATATATATAACCCTGTAGGCGAGGGGAGTATGTAACTATTCCTATCAGGAAATTTTGATAGGACGAAAGAGTTCCCATCACAAAACACAAAGCAGCATTTGAGATAGAAACCATAGAACTTTAGTGTGACGTCAAAATAAAGAGATTTATTTTGGATTGGGTTAGGGTCCTTAAATTCGCTGAAAAATTCTTGTTAGGGTAAATGTTCATTCAACATCTTCAAAGAATTTTAGAAGTATAATTAACATCCGTTTAAAGGTACAATTAGCATAAAAAAATATTTAAATTAGTATAATTATGCCCATTCACTATTAAAAACACTAACTTCTATCTGATATATACCACATAAATTTTTTATTTTAACACATTATTATTTACAATGCCATATGTATAATATTTATAGGGTAAAGGTATATCTAACACCCCAAAATAATTTTTGAGGTATAATTAATACTCTTTTAGAGGTACAATCAGCATTCTAAAATATTTAAATTTGTGCAATTATATCCCTTCACTATCATAAATATAAACTTATATTTGATCTATGTGACACAAGTTTTTTGTTTCAACACATTATTGTTTACCATGCCACATGTATAATATTTCTAGGGTAAAGGTGTATCTAACACAACAAAATAATTTTTGAGATATAATTAACACTCTTTTAAAAGTACAATCAGCACCATAAAATATTTAAATTGTTATAATTATATCATTTTACTATTAGAAGCATAAACTTCTGTCTAATTCATGTCATACAAGCTTTTTGTTTTGACATGTCATTATTTACCATGCCATGTAATAGTTTTAGGGAAAGGTATATCCAATATCCTAAAATAATTTTAGAGGTATAATTAGTACCTATTTAGAGGTACAATCATTACCCTACAATATTTAAATTTGTACAATTATGCCTCTTCGCTATCATAAATATAAACTTTTATCTGATCCATATCACGTAAACTTTTTATTTTAATATATTATTATTTAAAAGGTCATATGTGTAATATTGTTTAAAAATATACCAAATAAACCCTGTGAATCATATATAAAGATTGAAAAATTTTAAAGTTTATTTAGTTTATTTTCTAAAACAAGATTGCATATGTGACATATTAATGGTTAATTAAAATTTAATTAATAATTAATAATATGTTAATGGTAAAATAAATATTGAAAATATACTTAGATATATTTTAGGATTTATGAAAATAAAGCCCAATTAGCAATAGATGGGCCTTAGGCCTGTTTAACTTATCTTTTTCTGAAGTGCGAAAAGCAATCTAGGGATCGACTGGGCAGGCTGAGGCGATAAAGCAAGCTGGAACAAACCAGAGAGTAGAAATCCGGAAGGCTTGGATTGAGCTTCGAAGGTAAAATTTAATGGGTTCTGACATGTTTATTCTGATTCTCCTTTATAGTTTAATAGTAGCCGAATTACAAAGGGTCAAGTAAGGTTGGTCCGAGTTGGGAATTGGACTATAGTCTTTAGAAGATTTTGGTTTTTGCGTTCATATAAAGTAGCTATATCGTCCCCTTCTCAGTCATTGGATTTTGAATTGTTAATGAGACGGACAGGTTTAATAGTGATTTATATGTAGTGTTAATATCGAGTTTTAAGCTTGTTTTAGCAGTAATTTTGAGGTGTAGTGGATTTTGATCTTAGGATTAGTTGTGTCGGTTCCGAAACTTAATCCCCAATGTTGTCTTGCATAAAATTCCAAGCTGGCTTTTTAATTGCTTTTACCATGTTTCAAAAGATTACGTAGTGTGGTTTTATTCAAATTAAAAGGGATGGTTACTGCCCTATGGTTCATACGACGTAAGCTTTCCTTTTGATTAGCCTTTGTGCCAAAATGCTGAGCAAATAATTGTTGTCTTATAGTTCTTCATATAATATAATTTTTGGTTTTTAGTTGACGTTTTGCAATTTGCAACATGAATGCTTACAGATTTCTGTTGATATTATTGCTATGGTAGAGTTTCTTTTATTTTCTTTTTCTAAATGATTTTGAGGGTCAAAATACAGTTGCCTTCCGTACTCTGTTCTTGTATCCATAAGGGCACTGGCCGTGACAGTGGCTATTATGGTAAGATCATTGGTGGACTTTAAGTACTGCAAAATAAATAATTTTTTTTTAAAAAAAAAAAAACAAGACGATGCTACCACATATTGCCAGTTGCTGGAGAAGAAAATCAATGGCTTGATTCACTAGTTGGTATGCATACATTGTATAAACTTAGTCTTGTGTTTAAGATTTATTTTCCCAAATTAAACAATACCTCCAGGTTCCAACAGCAACCTAATGATCATGGGCTGGTAATTCTCCCTATTTTAAGCTTGAGGAAAGGATCCTTTGGATTTGGGTTTGCATGTGAAAATTATCCTTGCTGCTGTGAATGCATTAGTTCTGTTTTGGCTTGATGAAATGATCACTTTGCCTCAACTTTGCATGAGAAAAGCTTATTGTAATGGTATTATATGTTTAGGTACTGTTTAAGTTCTTAAGTGCTCCATATTCATATACTTTTCTGTATCAATGGTTGAGTAGGTATACTCTGTTTTGAGGGTTTAAAATTGACCAAATACCCGCATATTTATGAATTTAGGTGATGGAATTGATTGTATTAATTACAATCTCCACGTGCGTGCCTGCGTGTGCCCTGTTGTCAAAGAGAAGGCACATGACTGACTGAGACTTCCTTTTCTTTTTCCTGTTTTTCTGTCTTTGCTAGTTTGCGACACTGCACAAAGAAAACTCTGAAGAGAACAAAAAACTTGGGGGAAAAAAGAACAAACATGGTATCAATATACTTGGTTTTGGGTAGATGGATAGGGGAAGAGTTCCTCATACTCCTTGATATAAACATTTGAAGCGTGATGTTCCTAAGAAATTTGAAGTTTCTGTGACAGTTTGGGGAACTTAGTCCTTTAATCTGCAAAATGAAATCATGATAAAGACCATGCAGATTAATATAAGTATACAACAATGAGCACAAGTGTTTACATTCATATATTTATGTGGGATTTAGTTATATTAGAAGACGGTTTAAAGCTTAAAATGAGATGATCCAGAATTCATGATTCCTTTGTTTGGTTTTTATGTGAAAATGCATTCCTTTTCCTTTCTCTTGTTTGCGCTTCGACGTCTCTACTTATTTTGGCATTTCACTACAAACATCATTTTGTATTTTATCTAGGCATTTTAAGAAAGAAGGATAAGAGATAGATTTGTTTTGATGGTTTTTTTATAATGATGGATTTCCTTCCTTTACAGTCAAGCTACTTCATCGGGGAGGATGTACTTTTAAGTTTAGAGGAGGTAGATCTTTCATATCTTTCAATATCCACCCTACAATAAGGGGTCAAATCTCAGTGTTTACCTCATTGACTTGAATGATAGGAAGCGGTGGATGAGTTTAGAATGCCTTATAGATTCAAAGAATTTTATATTCTTAACTAAATGTGGAGGTGTCTAATTTTTTGTTACTACAGCTAGATTAACAATGTATTAGGCTTGTTTGCCTCTCATAATGATTACCAAATGTTGACCATTTTAGTTCTGCATGAAGTATCACTTTTCCTTCTTTTTTCTACCATGACCCTTTTGTTGTCCATCTATTAATCTTATCAGGTTACTTTGGCATGGGAAACAAACCAGCAAAACAACAAGAAACAACAGAAGATGTGATATTATTGAAGGTTCCCCCACCTTTGGACCGGGCATATGTAAAATGGCTTGCTAGAGATGTTGCGAGAATTCATGGCTTTACTCCTACTCGTATTCGTGCTGTGAAGCCTCCAGATCATTATGTTGAATACATGAAATTTAATGGATGGTTGGATGTAAGTTTAGATGATCCTGATCTTGCCCATTTATTCAGGTAGAGCGTTTCCTAATTGGCTAATGATGAAAACAGCTCCAAATGGTATTATTCAATCATAAACCTCTTCACAGAGTGCAAGTCTAATGGAGGGATACACTGGACAAAGAAATAAGATAACTCTATTCTATGCTTTCGAGAGGCACAGGCCAGCCCGCTCTCATGCAATATGCCCATGCTCTTTCCCTCTACCTGTCAACTGGAAATCCCAAAAACACCCCCTCTCACCGTCTGCGTCAATGCTCAAGTATTGGACTTCCTCCTATAATATGCAGGGAAACTTGTTGAATGACATTATAATCCTTCCATATGGTGTCAAGGTTAGATAAATTAGTCCACTTGATGAGGAGTTCAATGTGACCATTAGTGAGCCTGCGATGCTGTAAAACAGATTCAGGATAAACCTGAAGCTCCAAATCATCAATTAAGGAAGAAGGAAGAAGGTAGAGATTGAGGCATGGCAATAGAAGAAAGGGATTTATTGAGCTGTGATATGTGGATAACAGGATGAATTTTTGCATTGGAGGGAAGTTCTAGGCGGTAAGCAACAGAACCAACCGCTCCATAATAGCAGAAGGCATGGAAAATACCATGTAGTTGTGAGGAGAGCCTGTGCCACTCGAAAGCATAGGATAGAGTTATTTTGTTTCTTTGCCCAGTGTATCCTTCCATTATACTTACTCTGGAGAGAGGTTTATGATTGACTAATATCATTTGGAGCTGTTTTCATCAGCTAAGTGATAAAAACACCAAAAAGAAAACAAAGACAGTTAAGCTGTGTCGTGTAGACTAGCCAGGAATTAATGTTTCATTAAGATTTCCAACACTGTAGAGCAGTATAACTGTTTATGTATGAATGTATTTAACTGGTTTTTCTACTCATAGGTCGCCAATTTTCTTTTTTCCTTTGGAGGCTTTTTGTACCATGAAATTCAAATACATGCATTAAACCATATTTTCGACTACTCACCTAATATTCTTGGTTTTTGTTTTCCTTTTGCCTTCACTCAGGTCCTACATATACTCCCACGTAGCTACAGAGATAATGTGATCTATTGTAATCCTAGGAAACATCTTTTTTAAGTTGTCGAAGTCACCTCTCTATATAACCTAACTTTTTATTGAGTTGAATCAGTTCTATTTGGTAACCCCATAATTAAATTGAAATGGAATAAAGATCTCAAAATTCTCTATAGGGGAAAAGATATTCCACTTCACTTGCTCTATAATTCCAGAAAATTTTACCACCATGTCCATGTGGTCAAATACTATTTTTCAGCTTTTCTATCTCAAATTTGAAAATTTATCTCTCAGTATATACATCTAATTTAAGTGATTTAGGACATATTTTAAAGCTTGAGATGTGTTGTAAGGTTTGGAAGTTAATAAATAAGTCTGAATTTACCAAACCATGTTAAAAAAGAGTTTCGAAAATGTCCTAAAAGACAATAATTCCTAGCGAATATGTAATATTCAGTTTTGTTGAATAAAGATTAAATATATAATTAAAGGTTATTTAAGGGCCAAATTAAATAATAGACACCCTAAGGTAAACATGTATATCTACCATCTCACGTCTCAGGTTTAGGTAAAACTATAATTTTAAAAATTACAGTAAGGGAGATTATGGAATTATGCCTAGAATCTCAAAAAAAAAAAAAAAATCCCTGGAGACACACGAAGTTAGAGAATAATTCCCCAGACTATATTTGAGGCGTAATTGAGATATAAATGAGAAAATTACCTTAGAAATGAATTTTAAATTATTATTAAATTGTGGCTAAATAAGGATAATTAACCAAATTTAATTAAGAAAAATACCAAAAGGCATCATAATTGTAAACAAATAGGGGAAAATTACTTTAAGGTTAACGTGAATTTATAAATATGGTTTCATGTCCAAGAAATAAAACGGTTTACAAGGGATTCTTAAGGCTAAAACGGGTATAAATGATGAAAAGACCTCAAGGAATATATTAGAATGATTAAAAAGTAACCATGATTAAGAAGGGTTAATGGCAAAATTAGTAAATATTATGACATCTAAGGTCAAAAGGAAAGTTTATAATTGATCTCAAGGACAAGATTGGAGAGTTAAAATGAATGGTTAATATTTATTTTTAAAAAGTAAGGTTAATGATGATTAAAGTACTAATTTGGCCAAATATGATTAGTTGAAGCCAAAATTTAATAAAAATAATCCTATGCTCATTTAAGGGCGAGAATGACGTGCTAATGGGCAGAAAATGGAGAGGATATTTTGCCAAAATCACTTGGGTAAGGTTCATTAAAAAAATTAATCGTAAAGAAATTTAAAAAAAATTATTACAAAAGAGAAAATGGAGGATTTTCATTGGTGGATTGAAGAAAATATCCACTCAATTAAATATCCCACTTAAACACTAAGGAACTCCATTCTTCTTCCTCATTTTTTGTCAAATGAAAGGGGAGAGATAAGAGAAAAATTTCAAGTCTCAATGATTAAGAGAGAGTCTAGAGAGAGAAGGGAAAGATTAATCAAAATCCCTTCTTTTTCCAATACTTTCTTAACAAAAGTTTTTCTAGAGAAACATTCCTATGGTTTTAGATTCTCAAGAGGAGGAGTTTGATGCAGCCTAAGTGTGAAAGTTGAAAGATTCAATAAAAAGTTATAGCAAAGGAAAGAGATAAGTATAAGCTTTTATTTAAACTAAGTATCCTATGATTTAATTTAAGTTTTATTGATGATGAGTTGCTACCCTGATTTTGTAAAGAGGAAATCTTAGGATGTTTTATGATGTTATGAGATCATATAAATGAGCTAAAAGGGTTTTATACATGATAGAATAAGTGTTTAGCAAGTTTGATGTGAAAAATTGAAAGCTTGAATTCATGGGGAGGTGCTGTCAAATTTCCTCAAGAGAAAGCCATGACTTTAATCAAGTTTAAGCATGTGGAAGATGATTTAAAACCTAGCTTAAAGCTATGAAAAAATGATGTAGGATTCAAGTTTTTTTGTTTTGGTACAAAAATATTTAGGTGGTTTCGATACTGATCCCTCACCAAAGTCAGGCCATAGCCCTAAGGCTCATAGAGCGATTATAGGGGACTTACAAGATTGCCTATTAAATGAGCTCTCACAAAGACAGCGAGAATCGAACTCGTGTTCTTGTAGGATACAAGCATATTCCTTACTATACAAAGTGGATAGAGTATTCAAAAACCCTCCACTATTCGGCTTAACCAATATGGGCTAGGGGAGTTGGAATTTGTTTTTTTTTATCAAATCCCAAACACTCGTCCACAAGAACCCTTAAATGAGGAGGGCATGAAGATAGTGATTCTGTCGTCCTTAATCTATTCTTTACCAGAACATCTGTCAGTTGATTTTGATCTCTAGACACATGTTATATTTTCAATTCCTAAGATAAATTCATCATTCTCTAGATTTGTAAAACAAATAAGCTACAACTATGAATTGTCACATTCATTAACATGTCTACCACATTATTGGTATTCGATTACAGTATGATCTTCTTGAATTCTAATTTTAAAGCTAGCTTTAGTCTTAAGGACTGCCTATTGTTCTACTTCAATGACACTACACAACCCTAGAACACTCATAAATCCCATAACTCAACTTCCAGTATAATCTCTAATAACTCCACCACACCCCGCCCTAGAATGAGCTACAGTAAATGCTTCATCAACATTTAATTTCACCCATTTTGTAGGAGGGGGTTACCAATAGGATGAAGTTGATGAACCCAAGTTATAGGCATACTGAACCTGCACAAAACTTTTTCATGTTTGCATAATGACCAAATAGGATCCAATGGCTTCAAAAATCGCTATCAACTAGAGCTTGATTCCTCCACTTCTATAGGTTCCAAATTGAAACACCACATATTAGACTTCAATTACTATCTCCATCAACTTCAAGCTGTCTTAAGATTTATAGCAAACCAATCCTGTAATAGTGCTCTAAAGAAGGAAGAGAAATTTATGGGATGAATTAATTTTAACCAAAGATGTCTAGCATAGTAACAATCACGGAGTATATGCAAAATATCTTATGTATCGTTACCACAGTACTGTCATGTTGTATCGGTTGAGGACCACTTACTTCTCAAAGCATTGGTTGCTAACTGATTATTAAAGGCTATTTACATGAATACACGAATGCATTTAGCACCTCTCTATTTCCATGTCTTTGTATACTGAATTATAGTCTTGTGCAAAAAATTTCTCAATAATAAAGTAAGCACTTTTAATAGTAAAGTGCCATCATTTATAGCATTCTAAACCATCAAATCACTATCTGCCTCCAATATAGGTGGTAACATGCCAATTAATCTCTGAATTATATTACTTGGCATAACAGTAGCAATTCTCTAGAAATCCCAAGTCCCACAAGAAATCCAATACCACTTTACTACTTTCTTCTTCCATAGTAATTGGCCGAAGACATAGATCTTTTAACTTATTTTCTGAAAAACAACCACTTATTTGTGAAGAAATTTACTAGTTGACCATTCTTGATATGACATCTTATACCTAGCTCAATTGTATCTTGTTGTTGTGAGATAAATTTACATAGTGCAGAATCTCCTTTTCTAGCATCAAGTATATTATCTTCATTCCTTAGCATATATTTGTGTAACAACACATCTACCCATAGACATTTCCCTCCATTAAGTAATTTTCAAGCTTTCTTGGATCCACAGGCACAATTAAAAGAAGATAAATTCTTGAATCACAATCCACCATACAATTTAGGCTTTACCATCTGATCACATCCAATAGGGTAAAATCCATATGAGCTTTGACTATATCCCCATATAAAGTTCCTTTGTAATATCTCCACTTCTTGACAAATCGACACAGGAATGTTGGCAACTTACATAGGATATACCGGTATAGAACTTAAAATAGACTTTGCTAAAATAATCCATCTAGCCATTGAAAGAGTATTTTCTTTCCAAGCAGCAAGTTTATATTTGACTCTATCAATGATATACTGAAAAGTATCTCTGGATTTTCTTCCTCTGATGATTGGAAAGCTCAGATAATTTCCTATATAAGTAGAAATAGTCAACCTATAATATCACTAACATTTTTTCTAATATTAACATTTACCTTTGGAGATAAAAAGATTGATGATTTAGTCTTATTTATTTTCACTCTTAAAGCTTTACAAAATTTATCAAGGCAATCCATCATACTTTTTGATTGCTTCTCATAAGCCACTCTGAAGAGAAAAATGTCATCTGCAAACTTCAAATGAGAGATTGATGGCCCTCCACTAGTCACCACAATCAGCTTCCACTTGTTTGAATTGATCGCATCCATAATAATATTAGATAACATGTATATACAAAGAACAAACAAAAGGAGTGAAATAGGATCTTATTGTCTGAGACCTCTTTTAGGATGAAAGAATTCAGTTTGAGAATCATTCCATAATAAATTATATGAAACAGAATAAATACTGCTCATAATAAGACTTATCAAAGAAAGATCCAGTCCCACATCAATAAGAACCTGATGAATAAAATTACATCGAATACGATCATAGGCTTTCTGTAAATCAGCCTTTAAAGCTAATAATCAATTTTTTTTCTTTAGCTTTCTTCATAATATGCATGATTTCTTGATCAATTATAATATTATCCTATATATGTCTACCTTTAATAAAGCTATATTGATAAGGAGAAAATACTTCATTCATAACACGCCTTAGTCTACTAACAATCACCTTAGTAATGCATTTATAGTGTACATTACAATACTAGGAGCCTTATGAGGCCCCATAAAAAATAGCTTCCTTTATTTCTATATCAGTTGGCTGATGAGACATATTAAGGAGTCTAGTTTTAACATTAACAAGAAAATTTATCTTTGTATGTAAATTACAATGAATATTGTCAGACCAATAATAAAGTATCTAGAAATAATTCACAACTATAAGTATAAGCTCCGATTCATTTTCAATCCAATTTCCATTATCAACTTTTAGAGTTATAATTTTATTCTTTCTTCTTCTCATCTTTGTTTTAAGATGATAATAACCGGTATTATGATCAACTTGATTAATCCAATCAGTCCTAACTTTTTGAAACCACTTTATCTCTTCTAATTTTAGAATATCTTCTAACTCATCTTGCAATTTCTTCATTAGAAAATTTAAAAACTTTTAATGAGTATAAGATGTTGAACTTTGAATTCCTCTCAAACAGGCTAACAAAACCTTTTTTTTCTTTTCTATAAACCCAAAAGTGTTTTTATTCCATTCCATTAGAGAAACAACCAATTCTTGCAAAGTTTTATTAAAATCACCACAATCAGGCCAAGTAGTAGAAATAAAATCCTTAAAATTTTCATGAGTAAGCCACATGGCTTCAAAATGAAAAGGCTTATTTTTTTTGGGAAAATGACATTTAAGTCCCATGTAAGCAATTGAATGACAAAAAAGTCCCAAGAAATGGCATAATTAATGTCAAGTCCCATGGGACCTCATATGAATTTTTTCTAATTGTAAAAAGACATAAATATCCTTGAAATTTTCCCTTAAGCAATCGACTCCCGCGATAGTAAGATACGGATACCCGATAGTGGGGTTTACCTACGGATACCCGATAGTGGGGTTTACCCCTCCATCGGGGAAATAATAACCCCTGTACCTATAACTAACAACCCCAGCGCCTGAAATAATAACCCCAATACTTGCAACTAACAACCCCATCAGCTATAACTAATAACCCTATCAGCTGCACTTACAATCTCTCCACTTGAAATAACAACCACAGCACCTGCAACTAACAGCCTTAGCCCCTGCAACTAACAACCCCATCAGCTGTACTAAACACCATCAACTAGAAACGTGAAACTATCTGATAGTGACACAGCTGCTACAGTACAGTATTGGCACATTTTGCTATGAAATAAGAGAACAGTACACTGTGTTGCAGGTGGATTTACTCATCATCGTGGCTAGGGTTATTAGTACAGCTGATGGGGTTGTTAGTTGCAGGTGCTAGGGTTATTATTTTAGGCGCTGGGGTTGTTATTGTAGGTGTTGTGTTATAAGTTACAGCTGATGGGGTTGTTAGTGTAGGGGCTGGAGTTTTTAGTACAGCTGATGGGGTTGTTAGTTGTAGGGGCTAAGGCTGTTAGTTGCAGGTGCTGTGGTTGTTATTTCAAGTGGAGAGGTTGTAAGTGCAGCTGATAGGGTTATTAGTTATAGCTAATGGGGTTGTTAGTTGCAAGTGTTGGGGTTATTATTTCAGGCGCTGGGATTGTTAGTTACAGGTACAGGGGTTATTATTTCCCCGATGGAGGGGTAAACCCCAATATCGGGTATCCGTAGGTAAACCCCACTATCGGGTATCCATATCTTACTATCGCGGGAGACTCTTGCTTAAGGGAAAATTTCAAGGATATTTATGTCTTTTTATAATTAGAAAAAATTCATATGAGGTCCCATGGGACTTGATATTAATTATGCCATTTCTTGAAACTTTTTTGTCATTCAATTGCTTACATGGGACTTAAATGTCATTTTCCCTATTTTTTTTCCCCATTCAAATTATTTAGAAATTGAAGTGTAAGAGGATTATGATCAAAAAATTGAGTTATAGGAGGTACTTTTAAAAAACAATATGATATATTATTTAGAAAATGAGTATTCGCTAAAGCCCTGTCTAATCTTTTATATAATCTAAAACAACCAGCAATTTTAGGACCCTTCCATGTGAATTTTGGTCCCTGAAAGCCCAAATCCGTAAGCCCACAATCCCTAACCCTATCTTGGAACCAGCTAATTCTATTATAAGAACAATTGACCCCCCAATTATATTCATAGGCTTAATGATGTCATTAAAATCTCCTAATGCTACCCATAAAATAAAAATAGAATTAGATAAATTCTTTAAATCATACTAAAGTATTTGACGAAAATTTGAATGTGGAATTGTGTAGATTGTCGTTAGCATGAATAAAGGTCTACCACCTATTTCACAATGAAAATGGAAGAATTAGATCACTTTTTCAGGCTACTACTAATCCTCCAGAACAACCTGAACTAGGAATTATTCTGATAGAATCGAAGCCCAAAGACTTCATAAATTGAAATCGAGATAAATTTTCACATTTGGTTTCAGTTAAAATGATAAGACTTGATCTTGGTCTAATGCACACGACTTTTAGATTCCTAAGGAACCCATTAGCATAAACTCCCCTAATATTCCAATATAACATATTATCCATAAATAACTAAAATAATTATTTATTTCTATATCCAACAATAAAACTCACTTAGACCCCTTGCATGAATTGGGTCTTATCCACCATAATATCGTCATCCTCATCCAATTCCTCATTCACTAATGGAACTGGACTCAAGCCCACAGTACCCATGGATGAAGAACCAATTTCACTAGGATCAAAGTCTTCAATTCCTATTTGTTGCCCAATATGAATAGTATTAACATGGGCTTAGTCATGATCTACTTCCTCTTCCTTTTTTTTGCGCAAGTCTATTTTCCCATTTTTTGGCCCAAGTCCATTTCCTCTCTTCCTTCTTTCGGCCCAAGGCCTTCTTTTGGCCCAAATCCATTCTCCTCCCATCACATACATGGCCACCATGCGTCATTTCCTCCCTAATTGATTCCATCTCATTTCCAACGTACATCTCCTTCTCTCTCCCTTGTCTTGTTCTCTTTTCTTTTCTTTTCATCCCATCACGTTCTCTCCCTTCATTAATTGCACATTTCACAACTTCAACTTCTCTACCTTCATTAATTGCCTCAAGACATTTCACACCTTCACCATCTTCCCCTTCATTAATTACCTCAAGAACACCTGCCCTACTGCTACCCCTTTCGTCCTCTGAAGCTTTCATTATTTTCCCATTCATTCACCATTATTTACTCTAATGTTATTTCTTCCCATTTGAAACGTAGCCGGCTCCCGCTATTGGTGAATAATTTTTAGATCATACAACCTCGTCATCTCTCACGCCCTTACTCTGGTCAGCCACCTCAGCTAAAGCTTCAAACTGTAAACCCATATTTTCTGGCCTGACATTATCTCCTCTGTTCTCCTTTCGCTTGCTCTGCTGGTGAGATTTCTGAACAAACCTCCATTGCTCTTCTTCTCTCAAGGAAGTACTTTCCTCTTTCATAATGTTAACATTTTCGCTTCGTTGTTCATTCCCAAATATATTATCACTCTGTGGTTGATTCCTTTTAGTCGAACAGCCTTCATTTATGTGACCATAAAACCTACACATGGTGCACAACAAATAGAGGCCCTCATACTACCGATAATATTCTCCTCCATATTATCTCTCCTTCATCTAGAGAGAACCTAGACATCAATTATTTTTCCAAATCGACCAGAACGCAAAGACGTGCATAGTGGCCTCTTAAATGATTTGAGGTGTTCATATTCACCTTGAAAGTCTCCCCTATCCTATTACTATAGGACAGTTATCGGGAGGGCCTCTTCATCATAATATTCTAAAGGCATTCTCAGTACCCGAATCCAAACTGCCACTTTATCTATTTTAGCTTTCTCTCGTCTGAAGTCTAACTATTGAATAGTGATCATAAATCATCTAAGGACCACTAGTTAGAGCATTAAAATGATCATCTATATTAGATTGTTTAACCATATAGAAACATTGACCGATGTTAATGAGATTGATCACACTTCGTTTAGCCCATAAAGCTTGTAGTCTTGACTGAAGAGCCTTGTAGCTAATACTTCTGTCAAGTAGTTTAACTATTATCGCCTTCCTCCAAGCTCTGAATAATATTAAAATAATTGTTTCTTCATCCTTTTAGAAAAAGCAAAAGACGAAAAGTTTCTTGAAGGATCTTCAGAAATCTTGAACAATAGCTCTTCCTTCTCCTGTTCTATCTCCTGTAATGAATCATCTGACATTGAATCATCAGAGAATACACTATCCTCCTCTTCAATATTATTATTAGAGCAATCCTCATTTGTATTAGTACCGTTCAGTTTATCAGCAAACGAAAGTTTTCCAGTTGCCCCCAACTTTAGCCATTGCTCTTGATATACATTTCCTTCTATGTACTTGCTTCTATTTTTAATCTTTTTCACACTTTGTAGTAGTTGATCATCCTCCTCCAAAGATGGAGGAATCAAAGTTTGCTTCTTGGTAGAGAGAACTAAAGCCATCACGCTAGAGTGTGCTTGGATGAACGCAGAGGGAGTATCGTTGATGAGTAGTGCTAGTAATTTGTTTTGGTTTTCGTGGAATTTGTTTATTCTAATCTCAAAATTGAACTCCTCATTGAAAATTGAGTGGGAAATTGTAATGCCCCATGAATTTGATAATTCTTAAAATCAATAATTAATTAATTAATCGAGTAAGTTGATTTTAATGACCATGGAATTTAAATAAGATAATTATGTTATTATTATGAAAATATGAAGTTAATATGAGAAAAATAGGCATACTTTGCTAGTGTTAAATATAAATTTTTTATTGGAAATATGTGTTAAACTCTATGTTTTGATGATGACAAAACTTTAATTTTGTTTTTAACAGATTATTTTTTTGATAAGTTTATCGATAATGGTATTTATTGATAAACTCTTTGATAAATAAGAATAAAATTTAATTTGTGAAATTAATTTCTAAAAGATATTTATAAAAGTATTTATTAATTAGGGTGTTTATCGATAAGCCATTCGATAAATAAGAAAGAAATTCAGTTTGTGAAATCAGTTTCTAAATAGCGTTTATCGATAATGGTATTTATCAATAAATCTTTTAAAAAATAATAATTAATAAAATTTAGTTTGTGAAATATGTTTCTAAAATGTATTTATTGAAACATTTATCAATATAAGATTATTTATTGATAAGCCTTTTAATAAATGAGAATAAATTATATCTATGAAATCGATTTTTAAATGACATTTATCGAATCATTGATCGATAAGGTAGTTTATTGATAAATACTTTAATAAATAGAGAACTCTTAGTTTTTAAACTAATTTATGAAACTAGTTAAGTAATATTTAAAATTATGTAATTACGTTGAACAATGATTTTATAAAACCTTGATATAAAAATGTATTACATTCCATTTGTGATAAAGATTACAAGAATTAAAGAAAATCATACATAATGTTTTTATCACAAGATCTTATCTAATACTTATTCAATAAAGTTACTTATCGAAGAATACTTTGATAAGATATCTCTTCTAGTCTATGAAATAAATATTTTGAAAAGACTTCTTCTCGATAAGTATTTTGATAAGCCTAAACCATGCCTATGTAACTAAAAGTTTATTTTTTGAAGGACATTTTGATAAGGCTGGTTTTGAAGTATTATTTGTTAAGAGTTGATTTGGTTTGAATGCACATTGTTTGAATATTTATTGAAGCTTTTTCTATAAGAGTATTTTTTGATAAATAATTTGATAAATCTACATGTACTTCAAAATGATTTTCAAACCAGACTTCACTATTTCAATCTATTGCTTTAGAAACTAATTGATCTTGGCTTAAATACTTATTATATCATTTATACATTGCATTTCAAGATTAATTGCTGGCAGAAATAAGATCAAATAAAAAAATCATTAAAAAATAAATTTGTGTCAGATGCATTAAATGCTTCAACCATTACATACCTATGACTCTATTCTTCAACGGCTACTCAACTAACTGATCTTCATACTCAACTATAAAAGAAGTTACAGTAAATGTAAAAGATAATAACAAACAAATGACACTTATTGAGCATTGATTATTGCATTTATTTTCATACTTTGTTCT
Source organism: Leucaena leucocephala (assembly GCA_037074615.1). NCBI lineage: Eukaryota > Viridiplantae > Streptophyta > Magnoliopsida > Fabales > Fabaceae > Leucaena > Leucaena leucocephala. Next base: position 14,539,854 of record CM073515.1, on the reverse strand, counting down.
ATTATGTTTTTTTCATATTCTAAGTATAGCATCTTTGATCTTCAGTGTTTAACATTATTACTCTATTTGAGAAAGAAACTTAGAAATCTTTTATTTTTTCATATGAGATACTTAAGAGTGGGTTTTTGAGTTGGTAGATTGTAACAATATGGAAAGTAAGGGGAAGTGAGAGACGTTATCTCTTGTTGATGTATTGAGGTATCAAGAGCCTTATGAATCTTAAAAAATAGTGGAATACTTAAAGGAGTTCTAAGGACTAGACGTAGGCCAAGTCATTAGGTTAAACTAATATAAACACTCTATGCATCATCTTATTTATCTGCTTCCTCTCTCTTTGGTGATATCTTTTTTAACTTAATCTCTATCTTTCAATTTAAGTTTTAAAATTTTTAATTTTACCCAATTCATACCCCTTCTTATACAAAACTGTCATTCTAACATTTGGTATTAAAGTATGTCTTTTAGAAAAGACTAAACCGTCTCAAGAGTATATCTTAATTGCAAGATTTGGTGATAGTGTGTTTCCTAAAGGAAGTTCTACAACAAAGCCACTGGATTCAAAGTAGAGAATTTTACCTTATGGAAGATGAGAATAAAGACTTTCATTAAGGCTTAGAATATGGATTATGGGATGTAATCCAACTACGTTCAAATGAAAGTAGTAGATGGTTCAAGGATTCTCAAAATACCAAGTGAGTACGATGATGATAACAAAAAACTTGTTGTGCTAAATGACAAAGCTATTAACATATTCACTTATGCTCTAAGTTAGAAAGAGTATTTTAGAGTATTAAGTCTAGAGATAGCGAAGGAGATTGGGAGGCACTTGAAATTGCTCATGAAGGAACTTATAGAGTAAGTAGAGCAGAGTCAACACTCTAATAATAGAATTTGAATTGTTTCAAATGAATATAGGAGAAAGGATCCAAGACATGGAAGTCAAATTCTCTCACCTCATGACCCATTTGATTGCACTTGGCAAGATATATAGTCAAGAGGATCAAATAAGAAAAATTCTTGATAGACTCACCTAAGAATGAGAACCAAAGGTGACTATTATCTGCTATTGAAGAAGCAAAAAGAGAATCAATGCGATAGGTTGATACACTCTTTGGAAGCTTGTCAGAATACGAGAGCAAGCAGAAATACAAGGAGGAGCTAAAGGAGAAAAATTATAAAGGAATTGCACTCAAAGCTCAGGAAAGCGAAGATGAAGATGATGAGCTAGATGATGATGAAATAGGTCTCACTGTTAAAAGATTCTAGAAATTTTACAAAAACAAAGCTACTAGAAGAAAATTTCAATCAAAAAGAAAATTTCCCTCAACCTCAAAAGTAAGGGATCAGTTTGCTTCGAATGCAATAAGCTAGGACACACTAAAGCTCTTATTGTCCATAACTATAAAAAAAGGACAAAGAAAAGAAGGACATATGTTAGAAAAGAAAAATTCTAGTCACATATATTTAGGGAGATAGATCATCAGAGGATAAAGATAATGACAATAAAGAAGTGGCAAACATATGTCTCGTTGCTTAAGAACAAGAAGAGTCTGATGTTGATGAGGTGAATAATCTTGAACCTACCTATGAAGAATTGTTATTTGAGTACAATGCTTTACAATTTGAATTGATAAGAATAGCAAAGGAGTTGGTAAGCTCCAAGAAGAAAGTTAATGTTCTTAAAGAACAACTCTAGCAAAAAATAAAAAATGTACAATCATGTACAAAATGTGAAGAAGCTGACAGAAAGAGCAAAAAGTTAACGAGAACTCTCGAAAAAATCACCAAAGGAGGTGAAATACTTAAAGTAATTATTGGAAGTCAAAGATGCATTACTAACAAGTCTAGAATTGGATATAATCTAACTCTAGATAAAATCAAAGGAAGAAGAATGTTGAAAAATCGTATTTAACTTATTTTAAAAGTTTTGTTCATTCTTCTAGATTGTTTGCTAAGCGTACGTACTATAACTATAAGGGTCACATTACTTTTTCTTGTTATCACAAGAGGAAAGGAACCTACAGGACATTAAAATGGGTACCTAATGATACTTATATACCTAAGGTTATTTAGACTAACTAGCTAGGATCCAAAAAGATATGTGTACCTAAAAATAAGTAATCTTTTTGTTGGTTTGTCTTAAGGCATCCAAAACTACTAAATGGTATATTAATAGTGGATGCTCAATTCTTCAAACTCAAATCTAAGGAATGAGGAAAAGTCAATTTTGGTAGAAACCAAAACAATAGCTGGAATTAGAGAAATTGGAAATCAAGAAGGAATAAGGATTGAAGATATCTATTATGTGGAAAGATTATGCCACACTTTGTTGAATGTGAGTCAAAGTGTAGACAAAGAAAATTGGGTGATCTTTGATTCAAAAGAATGTCTGATCATTAACAAGGACTTACCACTCAACAAAGAGGAATTAAAGTCAGAGCTCAGAGCACCAAGGGATGGTAACTTCTATACTATTTCAATTGACTCAAATCCCTCTCAAAATTGATTTATGGGTAAAACAAGTTAAAGTTGGATTTGACATAAATGTTTAGCTCATGTTAATATGGGCCAATTTTTAAAATTGATCAAAAGTAATTGGTCTACTTAAAATTAAATTTGAAAATGATATTGTATGTGATGCTTTGTCAAAAGGGAAAACAAACAAAGTCTTCTTTCAAATTGAAGAAGACAGTCTCAACTGAAAGGTCACTATAAATGCTTCATATGGATTTGTTGGTTCAGCAAAAGTTAAAAGTTATAGAGAAAACTTGTATACTCTTATAATAGTTGATGACTATTCAAGATTTACCTAGACTTTGTTTCTTTTATCTAAAGATGAAACATTTAAAGCATTAGTTGTATTTACTAAAAATGTCTAAAATGATAAAGATATTTCTATTGTGTATATCAGGATTAACTATAGAGCAAAATTTGAAAAACATGAGTTTGTCGAGTACTATGAGGAGCATGGAATCAATCATAATTTCTCAGCTCCAATCATATCTTAATAAAATAGAGTAGTATAAAGAAAGAATATAGTTCTCACTGATATGGCTAGAGCTATGCTCAGTGGCTTAGCTCCAAATACATTATTCCTTTACCTTCTCTGGTGGTGCCACTTTTGATTGTCAAGGTTCAACAGCTTGGAATTGCAAAAAGCTTTCTACGGTAATTAATCAATTATAGAGTTATATAGCATCCAATATCTTAATTTTATTTCTCTTATACGTCCAGTATCATAATCTTATTTGTGATTCAATTTTACCCATAGTCTTTTAATTTGATACAATTTCACCCATAATCTTTTTAATTTAGTATAATTTTACATATAATTTTATTTCTCAAGTACTAAGAATTGCACAAAATTAAAAAGATTATAGTTAAAATTTGTGCCAAATTAAAAAGATTATAGATAAAATTATACCATAAATAAAATTAAGATACTGGATGTATATGAGAAATAAGATCAAGATATTAGGTGCTATATAACCGTAAATTATATACATTTCAAAAATTCACAAACATGCGTTGAATTCCTTATATTTATTATTTTTTTAGAATTTTTAATTAAAATACAAGAAATGTATAACATCTAAATAATAATATAAGAGTATATGTTGTAACATGAAATATCTCATAATGAGTGAATTTTCTCATATAGTTAAAAATAGGTTAAGAGAAAGAAAGTAAACTAGACTGATTTTTGTGTTCATTCTGTAATGACTAGCATCTCATTCTCTTTTTGATTTAGCCTCCTCTTAAAATGAAAACAAATCCTAAATCAATAGTGTACGTACATACTCTTTTCAAAGTCTAACTTTCTTTGAAACCCCTTCCAGAATTTCGGCTTCAGCTTCACGAACAATTCGATCATCCAAGAAATAACATAAAAACACAGTAAACACTTTCATGTGAATGTTCTCAGGAGCTGGAATATTACATTCATCAAATTCTCCATTGAGGCCCCAGCAGAGAGTCCAAATACAGATGGAATCCACATTGGAAGATCAACGCTGGCGAAAATACTTGACTCAAACATTGAAATAGGAGATGATTGCATCTCATTGGGTGATGGAAGTAGACAAGTAAGTGTTGAGAATGTGACATGCAAACCTAGCCATGGAATTAGTGATGGAAGCCTCGAAAAGTACGAAAACGAAGAACGTGTGGAATGCTTGATAGTAGAGAATTGCACTTTCAAAAACACCAACAATGGTGTGAGAATCAAGACTTGGCCTGGTAATTCAATGTAGATCCTAGTTTCTCAATTGCGTTTTAAGAATATTGTCATGATTAATATCACCAATTTTATAATCATAGACTAAGAATATTGTTCATGGAACCAATGGTCAAAGCAGGTATTTATAGCTCTCCCCCCTCACAAAATACATACATATTTATGTATGTATGGCACATCAAACAATATGAAATAAAATTAAATCTCAAACAAGCATTTAAAAAGCATTTGTTCATATCGATCGAATGAAAAATTGTATCTGTACTGCATGTTTGAATAATAAAATATGGGGGTATGTATCTAATTTGTATATTTATGTTTTTTGTGTATAATTTTTTCTTAGTTTACTCCACATATTTCTAACTATATTTTTTCTTTGTATTTCCTTTTGCCTTTCTTGCATTTTGAGCTACTACAACAAACTCCATTGAAAGTGCAAATAAGTAGTTTCCTTCAATAATATTAGAGGCACATCAACAACAAAGGAAGGAATGATTATAATTTATATAGTAGTAGTGTACCATGTGAGAAGGTAAAACTCACAAATATCGATCTCAAATTCAACGGGACTCCTGCAGTCGCTATTTGTAAGGACATAAAGCCCCAAGTCTTTGTGGGAATGTACCCATATTTTAGAAATACCATGCTATATTAATTAACTTAATTAATTTAGTTAATTTCTTGAATATAATTAAATTAGTTAAGTAGGCCTCATATTAAAGATTGAAGGAGTAATATTTTTTACCACATAGGATAAGTAGGCCTCATATTAAATGTGTAAAGATGTGTAACCGAATTTTAGATTAATTAAAAGTTCAGAGATTAAGTTATATCAAATCTTAATCGAATGATAGAATCATAAATTAGTTAAAATTTAAAGAACTAAAATATTAAGTTTTTTCTAATAAAATAGTATACGTTTTAATTTGAAAAATCACATAATGAGGGAATTTTCCCATATGGTAAAATATAGGTTAAGAGAAAGAGAAAGAAAAGTAGATTGACTTGTGTTCATTTGGTTATGCCTAACATCTTTTTATCCATTTAGCATCTTCTTACAATGAAAACAAATTCTAAAGCAATGATGTACATATTCTTTTCAAAGTCTAACATTCTTTGAAATTCTTTAACTTTATGAACAATTTAATCATCCCGGACTGAATATAAAAACACAATAAACAATTTCGCGCGAATGTACTAGGATGCTAAAATATTACATTCAGCAAATTATAAGCACCAAGCAGAAAGTCCGAATAAAAATATCAAAAATTACGTCATGGAAAATATTATTAACTTTAATAATAATTTTAATAATAGATAGTCAATAGTCAAAAGTTAAAATATTAAGGTCATTAATTTAAACTTTTAATAATTAGAAAGTGATACATTAAATATATAACCTAAAAATATTAGGCAGGTATTCTTTAATATATCCTCATTAGTTCAAAAAAATCTCCAAATTATCTTTATTATTATTGTATAAGGAGAGATTTTAATAAGTTTAATTTGAGAAAAATAGACTAATGGAATTGTAAAGTTTTAATAAAGAGGATACGTATGAAAAAAGAATAAGAAAATTAACTATAAATATTTTAACCTAACTTATCCATTTTCATTTTAAAAAAAAAAAATAGAATTGAACTCATTAAAATCTCTGCTCTCTTCTCTTCCTTTTGCCTGAATTCCTCACCAACCTTGCAAAGAGGGCTGGCGAATCCATACGAGGATATAATGAAATTTTAACTAGAAGAAAATTGAACTAGAAAATAGAAATAATGAATATTAATTATAAATTAGTATAAATAAATATAAATAAAAAATAATTACAATTGAATTATTTATAAAGAATAAGAAAATAATTCAAATGAAAAAAATTAAAGTGAATTTTATTTTTTTAAAAAAAATTAATGTGAAATATGAATAATAATTAAAAAAAAAACAAGCGATTGGATTTCAATCTGGTATTACTTTTCTTCAAACAGAATCCAATGTCGGGCAAAAATGCAGTGTTTTATTTATATTACCTTATTTATGGAACAAGTTATGCCTCACATAACACAGAGGAAAACAAACTCATTCATAAACTTCAATAATCACACGTCACATTCCTGAAGAAGCAACCAAAAAAGGAATATTTTCATTCGTAAGAAAAAACAGAAGGGCGAAGGCACCAACCCCTATAAATATTGAAAGTTGAAACCCTTGGATGCAATTAAGAAAAGTTGCCATAATTTTCTCATACCAGATAGAGACAAGTAAGACGACATGGCTTCAATGCAAAATCCCAACCCTCAACAAACATATGAAGATTTCAAGCCACTTATGGAAGAGAAGGATACTCCAGATGCTCTTCTTCTGCTTGTTCATCTTCCTGGTCTGTATCTATCGTCTGCTAACTTGAATTGAGCCTATATTTTTTTATTGACAAAAGTATATATTTGATCCTCCAACTTCATATAAAATTTAAATTTGATCCATTAATTTTATAAAATATACTCCTCCATTTAATTAATTTAATTAGATTAAGAAAGTTAATTAAATTAGTTAATATATAATATTTTTCTAAACTACCCTAATCATCTTCCTTAACTCCCCCCTTCCCTCTCTTACTATACTATTGTTGAGAGAGTATCAATAAAAGTAATTTACAAAAAAAATAAATGTTAAAAATATATTTTATATTTATGATCAATATTAACCCTCTGATTAGATCCTATATTAAAAATTAAAAAAATATTTGCAATTCTCTAAAACTCTTAACACTGCTAATTTCAAATAATATTTTTTATGCTTCTCTAATTGTTAATATAAGATTTATTTAATTAATTTAATTAAATTAAAAAAATTAATTAAATTAATTAATATAGCAATTTTTTCTAAAATACTCTAATTATATTCCTTATTTTCATCCCACTTCTTACTTGATAATTATTGAAAAAAGTATCAGTAAAAATAATTTTTAAAAAAATATATAAATATAAAAAATACTTCTTATATTTAAAATTAGTATAAATTTCTCAATTAAATTATATATTAAAAATAACGAGCACCAATAATTGTTATTTTTTTAAAAAAATAATTATACTTAATATGTTATAATTTAAGAATAGTTTGTTAACATTTAAAATTTCAATGTTAATATTTATTAAAGATCCCAAAAATACTTTATAAAATTTGAAATTGGCTGAATCCTACTTAGAGGGAATACTCTCCAAACATGTTTTTTCCACAAAGCTTAAACTCAGAGTTTGTTGAAGTACTTGATATTTTACCACTTGACCCAGCCTATATGTGGAAGATATTTTATGTACAAATCAATACAAAAGGAAAACATTTGGATTCCAATACTTTAATATAACAAAAATTAATTTTATTTTTAAGAACAAATTCGTGGAACCATTGAAAAAGTGATAGTTTTGATGGTTGATGCTACTCTTACATTTGTTTACATTAACTACTAACTAATAAGTTTTTCTCCAGGTTTTACCAAAGAACAAGTTGGTGCAAGCTTTGAGGCAGACTCAAGGAAAATTAGGGTTTTTGGAGAAAAACCAGTTGACAATAGCAAGAGGAAACGTTTCAAAGAAGAGTATGTGATTCCAGAAACTTGTGATTGTGATAAGCTCAAAGGGAAGTTTGATGGATCAGTTATCACCATTACAATGCCAAAGAAGCCAATTTCAAAAAGTGTTACTCCTAAAGAATCAAAACCAGCTGAAGAAAAAGCAGCCAAACAGGTCACTCCTCCAACATCTACTTCTGGGGTTGAACCAGAAACAGCCATTAAAAAGGGTGATGAGAAAGGTGTCTCTCAAGAACAACCCAAATCAGAAATGGAGAACCAGGGAGAATCTGATAATAAAAAAGATGAAACACAAACCCCACCAGAAGCAACTAAAGAATCTCAAAAGCCTCAAAAGGATAAGGAAGAAATTCCCCAAAAAGGTATCAATGAGAAGGAGACTAAAGATGATTCAACCCCAGAAAAAGCCGAAGGCGAATCTAGAATGTCTAAAAATGAACATCAAGAGGGAAGTCCTCGAAAACGTAAATTAGATGATGAGAAGCATGAGGAAAACAAGAGGGCTGAGAAGAAAAGGATTCAAGAAGATCATAGGAAGACTTCAGAGGAAGGAAAAGCATCTCAGAAGGTTCAGACTTTGGCTAGAGAAGCAAGCAAGGAAAAAGAAAAGGGAAGTTCTGGCTTGAAAACCCCTGCTGAGCAAAGGGAGAAAGAAAAGGATGTTAAAACTGGTAAAGTCAATCAGAGGAATTACGGAAGGAAAGAAAGTGATTTGTCCATAGGAAAAGGCATAAAGGATATAGCTAACTCTGCTTCTCAGGCTGTAACTAGATTGGCAGACAAGTTCAGTGAAGAAGATAAACAGAAGCTGTTATACGCAGGTGCAGCAATCCTGATGGTAGCAGTAGGCATTTATGCTTCCCTGAAGGTTCGTTTCCCAGGAAGACAGTAGACAAAAGAATATCTAATCCCTCCGACATGATTCTGTACAAAAGTTTCATCCAATAATTACATCTTAACATATTGTAAAATAAGCTGGCCAACTTTTAGTGACTTCAAACTCAAGTTGACCTGCCCCACCTTTTAGTATGCATTAATGTAACCAATATTTAAATGGATCATATGAAAGTTCACAAAAACAATTTACTGTGCAAGAAACAGCTAAAGCACCGTTTTCATCCAAAAAATTAGCTGAGTTTCAACCTCGTCAAAGATTTATCTGGGTCACATTTGTCCTATGTTATTCTCAAATGTTTCACTGCTTCCCAAATCAATTAGGCCATAATTCACTCAACTGAAGTGACAGAAATTGCATACCTGCTACTTCATTTGTCCAACTTGTAGTTTGATGCAGTAGGGAGGGGATAGACAAATAAAGCTTCCTAGATGCTAGAAATATTAGAAGTGGATAAAAGAAGTTAAGAATAAAGAGAAGAAATTATCATTAACCATCTTCCGATATTACAGAAAAATAAATATGCTGTCATTCATCAGAAAGTTCATCAGCATATAAATTGTCACCATTATCCTGATCAACAAAATATTTACTTTTAGACTTTGAAGATTTACTGGATTTTGAGGGTTTCTTGACTTTTTCTGCCTGCAATTCCAGCCCCTTCTCTGATGGTTTTCGCTTTCTTTTCATATGCATTCCTCCTGCATCGTCTGCAGAAGAAAACTTTAAGACTACATAGGAGTCATAGATACACAAGAAAAAATGCAAACATCTTTCATAATTCAACCTATAGGGTACTGTTACTGATCCGCAAAGGATGCAAACAGACATCTTTCATAACTCCACCTATAGTTACATAGGAATTATGCTAAGGATGTAACCCCTGCCAGCATGAAATAAGCAAGGGAAAGGAACCAAAATTCTAAAATAGCCCAGCAAAACCAAATTGCAAACAAAATTTAATGTGGGTTATTGATTCATTTGGAATTTGGTGTTCTTTGGAATTCAAACAAGTCACTTTTATGCTGCAAGGCATAATGTTACCTTCAAGTGGACTTGATACATGGTTCATATGTCCATTTGGTCCAGGCTCTTCTGAAAGAGGGGATCCAGAATTATTACTGTCCGCCAGCTTTGAAAAACTTTCTATGCCCTTGTCCTGCTGCTCATCGTGACTAGGAGTTGCTGACAAGAAGCAGAGCTCTTCCTGAGACATATCAGAATCACTGAAAGCTTCGTCTTTTTCCACTGTCACAATGTCAACTTCTTCATCTTCATTAACATCAGATGTTTTCACCTGCAAGCGTAATATGTGTTGGGGAATTAAGAAAAATAACAGAGTAGGGAAAGCAAGAGATGACTGGCATGATACAAATCCCCTCATACCTTCTCAGTCTCAGGAATCAAATCAAACTCATCTTCTCGTTCAACATACTCCTCATTTTCCTCAAGCTCTTTGAAATCAGGAGCAAATGCACTCCAGTTCTCAGTATAATCTTTAGCCCAGATATAAACTAAGCCAGCCAGAGAAACCGATACAATAATAGGACGAACAGGATGCCAAGCTAAATCAATAAGGGCTTCTTTAGGCCCTTCAAGGATTTTCACAAGATGCCCAGCTCTATCCCATATGTAAATCTTGTGTTCTCCTTTGCTAGCAGAACCACCAACAACCCATTCACCATCGCCACTAAAGCAGGGTGCTTTCCAGTGCACCTTTGTGATGGAATCTTGAAACTCACAGAATAAATTTAAACATTTAGATCCAACAGCCTTCAACTTTTCAACATCACTAAGATCATTGAAGTTCTCATTTAGGTCATGAAGGGCTCTAATTTCTTCTTTCAGGGGAAGAAGGTTTTCATAAACCCTGATTATTCGATCATTTGAATTTGTGAGTAGATACTGCCCATTTCTGCTGAACACTATGCTCTTGACCACTGAACCGCCAGAGATAGGAACCATGGCACATACTTCATTGCCTTTATAGTCAATTACAAGAATCTCCCCCTTCGAATTCCCCACATAAACCAAACTCCCATACTTATTGAAACATGCAGCAGTTGGGCTGTAGGAAGTAGATCCATCAGAGCTCTTATTGCGTGATGGAGCAGTCGATCCATTGCTTATGTCTGGGACAGAAACTTTAAGTAAAGTTGTATCTCCTGAATTCAAATCAACAATCATGGGAGCACATGAAACAGGACATGCCAAGCAAAGAGATGGAGTTGAGGAACCAGGATGAAGACGGGCTTGTAGAGGGGTTTGTTGTAAAACTATTCGCTTAATCTTCTCACTGCTCTTAACATCCCACAATGTTAATGACTTATCAGCAGCTGATACAAGAATTCGATGACCATACTTGGACCAACATATACTAGTGATGGGAGACGAACATTCATAATCCCGAAGCTCCTTAGCAATGCCCCTGGTTTCAAAATCCCAAATAATGCAACTTCCATCATTGCACCCAGCTGATTCAGAAGAATAAATCAAGAATCAGAGCTCATAACAATATATATTCACAACATTTCAACACTTGCCATAATATTTATCAACCCTTACACAAACATTTTTCAGACCCAAAAAAATTACAGAGCATGCATTAAGTTGGTGATGCAGAAAGGAACCATGCAAGTCAGCTTGACTTCATAAACAGTAGATGAAGATGAGAATTTGATCATGAAACCCCTTGCTCTATTTTGCTAAACAGCTTAACATTGTAACCACTTTAGAAAGTACAAGCGTTGAAGGTCGCCTTAAATACAAGGAATACATCATCAACATCACATCAAGTATCTTGCCAGGGCAAGATGTAACTACAAATCAGCATGATTGACAATATCTCAACATCAACTAAGCAACAGTCCAAACAAGATTTTGTTTACAAAAGATAGAATGAAGAGTTCCTAGTTTCTATCCTGTATCCTCCTTCATCTTATTGACCCCAAAGGATGTAAACTAACTAGTGCCTTTGCTGTTAACTTTATTACCCATACACCACCAGCATATATCCAAAAATCTGTCCAAACAAGATTCTTTCTACAGGTTATAAAATATTTTCTATTAACTAGTATCACCAAAACCCTCTTTCCCAATATTATCATCCCACATCCAAACATATCAACAGTAAGCCCCATCTCTCCATCTTATTTTCAGGAAACCAACTTGCATTAAAGAATTTGCATTCATTATCCATATTCTCAAGTTCACCACCACCAGGGAAATAATTTGTATCAAATTGAGAGGACAACTTAAGTCAATCATATAAAATGTTATTTTGTTGTTACCCTTGTAATCCATATCCTTGTAAAGTCCAAGCCCCAATCTCAGTACAACATTATAAATTTCTTAAAGAAAAGGAAAAAGAAAACTTCATAAGGACCAGTTATTGGCAAACCCTAGATCAACAAGGTTCAGTATGCTATAAGCGAGGAAACAAACAACTTTGTAAACCATACTAATTTCATGATGCCACCACCCCAGGTAGGCAGGTATCACTGTGTCAGTCATACACAAATTTACAACTACTGTAAATTTGAACTGTAATTATGAAAAATATAAAAATGTCCATCCACATAAGCCCTGCCCAAATTGAAAGCTCTCTTGCCATCCTAAACCAAAAAGACAAATTAAATTCATACATGATTCCTTTTTTGAGTGAATTCCTTAAGTCAAAAATACATGAGTGAAACATGAAATAATGACGACCTCTCTATAGTGTTTTTTCTTTCAAGAAAATTGACTCTCGTTCGTTTTTCTTTTGGCTTATCAAGGGTAAAGGGATGTGACGTTCTCACTAGCCTACAATCCCCCACGATGAATATAAGAGTGCTACTCCCAAAGAGATCCCATGATCTAAAGAAAAATATAAGCAAGAACACAATTTGAATGGCCCACAAGTACAGACCTTTGCAGGGAAATGCCGGGGGAGAGACATCAAAGTTAGAAACCCAGAAAAAGGCAGGAAAACTCCTATAAACCTAGTAAACGAACAACGAAAGTGAAAATTACCAGCAAGAAGGGTACCACGACGATTGAACGCAATACATTTCATACACCCATGCTCCAGATATTCCTCGATCACTTCGGGGAAATCTCCCTGCAGAGGATCTTCAAAATGCAACAGAATTCGTTAAAAATAAAGCCAGCAAAAATCTGTTTCAAAAATACAACGAGTTCGGGGAGTTAGAGATACATAAGAGAGCGACAAAAAGCAGACGAAAGCTTACCGATAATGGGGGCGTCCATGACTGTAGAAAGTTCAAAATGCCAGAGACTCAACTAGAAGCAAGAATATTGCATGGAGAGAAACCAACTGAATCTTTCAAGTTCGAACTGACATGGTCTGGAGTAAGGGAGGAGAAGAAAGAACGCTACCTTTACTTCTTCGTTCTTTCCCGCAGACTAGAAAAAACCCATATACAAGATTGCAGCCAGGACGAAGAATGAAGTGCGAGTTTCCAGCTAACCGATGAGTTCGATTGCAGAGTTAGGGATTGTGTTCAAATTGGAGGATGAAGGTCGAGGGGTATGAAGCGCGCCACGAAGAATGAAGGTTGGACGAAGATTGAAGAGGGATCTCGTTCGATTGCAGGTCGGACGAAGATTGACGCTTTTCGGTTCAAGGCAAAACGAGGATTCGAAGTGAGACCTAACAGAGGATTTGAGTTGCCGGAGAGGCTAACGTATAATGAACCCAATATATATATATATATATATATATATATATTCCCTGTAAACAAATAAACATTAGAAAATTATAAATAAATATATTAGAAATATCAAAATCTCAAATTAATTAGTGATTCTAATTTCAATAATTCCAAATCAATCAATTATACCAAAATAGAATTTTGAAATGTTTGCATTTTTACAATATTACTCTTAGTTGAAAAAAAAATATATTTTGATACAATTGACTGATTTGAAATTATTAAAATTGCAATTATTGACTTGAAATTTTGATATTTTTAAAGTATTTATTTAGAATTTTTCGCATACACATTTTAGACGTAAATCTCCATGTTACCCAAGAGTTCAAATTACACTGACTAAATGACAAGTTATGTATAATAATTAATAACTTTATTATTAGTGACAACTAGATTTTCAGTAGTGACAATTAATTTTCATGATTAGCAACTTGGTTTCAAGTGTTGGAGTTTAATGACAAGTTCAGTATGATAAATAACAACAATTTTGATTTTTACTAATGATAACTATTTAAGTTTAGTAGTGACAACTACTTCACAAAAATTAAATTTATGTGTTTGATGGGTAGTAGTCATTAGGGCTACTCAAATTTTCCCATCCTAGGTTATTCTGACCAAATTTTAAGTAATTCGAGACGGGTTCGTCCTATCTCGTGAAGGGTTAGGATGGGACAAGTCTCGATCTAACTCTTGGGATTCCCATCCCATCCCGAATATTTTTTTAAAAAAATAAAAAATATTTTTATTTTATTTATTTTTATAAAAAATAGAAATAGAAAATAGTATTGATTATATCATATTATTTACTAGATGATTGTATATTTCTCTTCTTTACATGTATTTGTTTCTTTACAAATGAAACATTAACTTTAGTTGGTGAAGTGAAAAAATTAAAAAAATAATAATATTTGTAGTATAATTAATAGTATTTATTGTTTGAACTTAGTAATTATAATAAAAAGAATTTAATTTCTTCTATTATCTTTTTATATTCGGATTCCTGAACCCTATTTTAAAAAAAATTAAACTATTAGATATTTTATGTATATCCCGAATCGGGACTAGGACATATTTAAGATAGGACAGGACACGAGACGTATTTTGTGTTATATATCCTATCTCGATAGGACCAAAATAGAGTTATCTTAGTCCCGTGATATCCCATATCCACTCATAGTAGTCATCTAGATTTCAACGACAAGTTCATTATGATGAGTAACAACTCCGATTATATCAAATCACAACTATAAATTCATAAATGATAACTATTTTTCAGAAATTTAACAGTTACGACTGTGGCCAATATGGTAATTTGATAAAGAAATGAATGTGGAAACTCCAATGTAATTAGCAGTGGTTCTCATAATTCTTCCAGCAAACATTATTATAGTTACTCCTCTTATTATTAATATATATACTATTTTAAGTATTGATATAAATCATAAATATAATACTTATTTTTTTATAATTATTTAATTTTTTAAAATTATCTCTATTGATATTATTTTAATAATATAATAATTAAATAAGAGATAGAGGAAGTGAGTTAAAAAAGATAATTTTAATATTTTAAAAAAATATGCTATATTAACTTATTTAATATAATTAAATTAGTTAAATAGTATCATATAATCTAGCAAAAGAAGTATATACATATATTTCACATATATAATCAGAAATAACAGACACAATAAAACTGAGTTGGCAACATACTATCTATACCTTTCAGGTTCTGCAGTGATACTCTGCTCTCTAGGAAGATGAGACCTTGTCTAGTAAGTGCATAATTATAAACAACTAACAATCCCTTCTTCCCCTTATGTTTGCTAAACGCATTAATCTTCTCCTTCAAAAACAGTATGTATACAGAAATCTTTCCCTTTAACTAACAAAACTAGACATAGTTAATAAATAGTTGAGTCCCTTAAATGTGAGGTCTTAAGTTCGAACGAGGCCGTGTGCTTGAAAAAACTTTCTTGGGAGATGTAAAATTTATTTTAATAATCTTTACAATTCAAGATGATTATTTTCTAGCTATCGGCAAGGCTAAGGGATATCACTTGAACTTTACAAAAAAGAAGAAAGAAGTCCTGCCCTTCACAAAAAGTCCAACCATATCTAGTGTGGTCTCTAGTCACATCTCATGCTCATATTCTTCCAAGTTTCACGTATGTTTATGTAGAGAAATTTATTTCCTACTTGTTCAGATAACTCTTTGAGGTTGCACTTATGGTATATTTGGTAGGAATGAAGAATCTTTTATAGAAGTATAAGTGAATATATAATTAGGCTAAAAATATATTTTGAAAGTTTGTTTAATATGTTATAAATAAATATATAATTGATGTATATATTTTTTATAACTTGGAATAAAATGGTCCAAGATATTTTTTTTATAACTTAGGAAGGGTTAAAGTTGTTCAGGAATTTTATAACTTAGAGTAAAATAGTCTAAAATATTTCACTTCTACTTCTCTTATCTTATTTTCCAGTTTTTTTTTATGGAATTGAAATAGTTTAAATTATTGAAAATAAAAGTAAAAGTAGAAGTGATATCTATTATACTAAATAAAAGAAATACTTAATTCTACTTTCACTTTTATTTTCTTACTTCCACTTTCATGCTACCAAACGTACCCTTTAAGTATTTTGATGCAATCATAAATTCCTGTAAAACCATATCAAGTATGGAGTCCAACAAATTTCAGTCACTCACTATATTTACACACACACACACACATATATATATGTTATCATCATCAACATAGACTTTTTCCAACAAGGAAATGCTTTTATTAACTTAAAAAAACACACCAAACAAACGTCTGAAATGTAAAACAACCCACTAAGAAAGAGCTAAAACAAAATAAAAAACCAAACAAAAACATCAACCATGGTTAATTAAAAGATCAACACAATCTTTATATCAGAATCTTCAACTGAACTGGAGGTCTCCACACCCAATTAGAGGGAGACGACCTATTCAACGAAGATTTAACAACCCCCAATCAACCACCAAATTTGCTTCTCTAGAAATCCACACACAAGAGTGGTTTCTGATAAATTGCCTTGATGCAAGGATATTTTCAATCAATATATCACACTTCCATTATGGAGATGCACTCCAAAATTTCGAACCAAATGAGGGGAGGGAAGTTGATCAAAGCTAAATTATTAGACTCAAACACCACTTCATCCAATTAGTTCTCAATGGCATAATTAGTAGCATCAATATAAGAGCCAAACATTTTACATAGCAAAAAAGCACTAGAGTAAGAGAGAAGAAAGGTTATGTGAGATGAATGGTTTTCCGTGTATAGATATCCTCCTATTAGAGACAATCTTATTCGAGATAACTAAATATGGGTATCTCTATTAGAGGGTATTTAAATATTAGTTCACCACATTATAAATGACTAGCCCCTTCTGTGAGACCTAACTCCTTTTTTTGGTACAAATATTTTTGAGAAGGGGTTGAGCTTATCTACGATCTAAGATAATAGTAAAGTCTCATTTTCTTATAGACAATACTAATATCGAATAAGACAGACAGTTAATTATTCTCAGGTATAAACTTAAATCTCGCTTATAGGGTTGAGAGAGTTTTTGTCTTCACTCATAAACAAAAGGTCTACAATGTTAAAAGGGGTCCAAGCCCATATAACAAAAATCCCAAGAAACAAATCAGCCCCAGCCCTTAGCAAATAACAAAAAAAATGCACTAACCCATATCCTTACGCACCTTTACGCATCACTACAATTTGATGCAAGAAAATGGGACTATGCAATGTGGAAATTCATCTTCCAACAACAAGATATAATTAATTTAGGTATAAGATGACAAATTAAAAATGGGCAATTAGTGAATTTCGTTATTGATAAGTAGCTATTTCCTAATAAAAGATTAAAGGACATGTGTCTTAAGCCACTTACAAGTGAGGAATAAAAGAGTACAATGGTAGACGGGGTGGTTTTTGGGACTTGAAATTTCCAAACACTTTTAGGTCTTATTACATAAAATGCATTTCAAAGGTTAATAAGCATGTTTTCAGCTACGGTGGAAGCGGGCAATGATGTAATGCTTTAAAATGCCATAAATGATGGGGATTTTTACTATTAAAAATGACTATTTTCTTATTGGAAACCAAGTAGAAAACAATTTCAGCTTCATTTATAAAGATGTTTAGAAGTAAAAGGGTGCTGAACATATTAGAATTTTTATGTGGATATCATTTAATAATTGTCTGCAGACTAATGTTTGGAGAAGTAAATAATCTTCAGCTAATGTATTGTGTCAACACTGTGGAGAGGATATAGAAGATACTTTGTATATTCTTTGTGAGTACGCTTATGCTAGACAACTTTGGCATAAATTGATTAAACATAGGTTTTATTCAGCATTCTTCTCAGCCTCTTTAAGATATTAGTTTGCTTTAAACCTTAAAATGGATATTGTGGTTCATGGTATTGGAAATTGGAGTTTAATCTGAGGGGTGTCAATTTGGAGCTTATGGAAGTGGCAAAATCATGTCGTATTTCAATAGGACATCTTGAAACCATTAGATCCTTAATTAGCACTATGCAAACATGAAAACGATTTGTGCAAATTCAACAAAATCAGTTGGATAATGGTTTAGTTTTACCAAATTCTACTACTTTGTCATCTCCCATTTGACAACCTCCTCTTTTGGGATAGTTTAAGTTAAATGTTGATTGAGCTCTTACTATAATCTATGGTAAGATAGGATATGGTGGAGTTATTCTAGATCATTTGGGAAGTTAGGTTACTGGATTTACTACTCAATTAGGTATATGCAATGTAATTGAAGCATAGCAATGGGCAATATATAAGGAGCTACAAATAGCTTAGGACCTAAGGTATAAGAATATTATCTTTAAATCTGACACAAGAATGTTGTTAATATGCTATTAAATATGTCTAGTGACAGATGTAATTTATTATTATCATAAATAAATACAGGTACTACTAAAGCTAAAATAGTAATTGAAGATTCAATATATAGTTAAAAATCAAAAAAGACTTATTGATGCACTTGCAAAGGAAGAATTGAATTCTACAGCAATATTATACTCATGTAATTTATATTTAAGGACTCTTGTTGCTTCTAAGAGTTTGAGAGATGATCCCCTCATGGTTTAAATTATTTGTTTGTTTTTTTTGGCGTTTTATCCCTCTCCTTTATCAAAAAAAAACTTCCCCTATTTTTATATACCACGTAGGCCTAACATATGAGTAAGTTAGGGTTGGACAATTGGTTTTAATTCTAAAGGTCTGTTTCATACGTGGGAAATAAAAGAGAAATTTAAAAAAATAAAAAAATTGAGGTTAAAATTTTTAATTAATTTTTATTCTTTTATCTTATATTCTCTATTAAAATTTTATAATTTCACTTACCTAATTTTTTTAAATTTAACTCATTAAAGGTTCTAACATATATCAAATAGAAGCCCATATCAAAAAGAAAAGGTAGGTACTAGGTATTACATATAAGTATATATTAAAAAGGTATATTTTCACTTTTCAGTTAAAAAAAGGAAAAAAGAACCTACTCTTTGTTCAAAAGCACAGTACATCTTTCATTATGGTGAATGGGTCACTCATTGGGAGGGGAGTGTTGGTGGGGACAAGACTTTAAATTATTGAGAGATGAAGGTATTATGGGGAGAGAGTTTTTAAATGAATCACTTTAACTATTTTTTTTCAAAAACAATCTTTCGTTCATTTTTTTGCCCACTTTATTGGTTTCTTTACAGCTTATTTTATTATTTTAACATTTCTTAAGATAATTTAATATATTTAAATACTATATTATACACTATGCATCTACTTATATAATATATATACGTGTATATATATATATGTATACCCTCTTTTATATATAGGTATGTAGTTACATATAAGCATATATAACCTCGCTCCATTTCTAGTCACAACATCTTCAACGTAACCTTCATCCATGGCTTCAAGCGTTTCTATTTCCTCATCGGAACCCCAAATGCTTCTAGCATCGGATATTAAAAACATCAAAGCCTTCATTCAATCAAACGACACCTTTACAATCGCTCCCGACTTCTTCTCTGTCACTGAACTTCGTGAAAAAGTTGCAGACGAGCTTGCTGCTTCCATAACTATCGTTGATCTCTCCCTCCTCACCTCACGTGACCCTCGCGTGCATGCTAATGCCGTTCGGAGAACTTGGCAAAGCCTGCAAAGAATGGGGCTTCTTCATGGTAATTAGATTTCAACCTTCGTTTTTAAAACCCTAGTGATGGAATGTGAATGACTCATTACTTAGAGTTGATTTTCTGGTCATTTTCAGATCATAAATCATGTGGGATTTCAGAGAAGCTTCTGGAGAATGTAATAAACAAGTCTTTAGAGCTTCATGACTTGTCTCTTGAGGCAAAGAAGGGGCTTGCAAATGATGACCTAATCACACCCATTAGATATGGAACCAGTGCTTTTCGTCAAGGAGAGAAGGTTCATTATTGGAGAGATTATCTATCTGAAACTTGAAACACATCCTTTCAATTTCCCTCATAAGCCTCCTGGTTTCTTTCTCGTAATTTAAACAACTTTTTCGTCACCCTCCTTCCTTTTATCTTCGTCGCGTCTGTCATTTCTACCTGTATAGTATGCATACGGAAGCAGTGCAGTTCAGGCTAATCATTAATTATAGCCGACATTTTTACCTCTTTTGAGCCTCAAACACTTCCAGGACATTTTTCTCTATTTTTTATGAATGTTTGAGAATTTTCTGAAAATTTGAGCATATTTTTTAAAAATATTCTTCATGGCCCGGGACTTTTTAAACTTATACTTTTGACCCAACTTGAGTCTAATCTCATTATTCAGGTTCCTTTTGAAGCCAGCTTCTCTGCTTTTCTCTCACCACCGCCCGCTGCCTACATCCTCTATCCAAAAGTATACTGTTTTAAGTGTAAAATGTTGATGCTGAATATCTTTCGTTGTTTTTTAGTAAACTAACATCCAATATTTTAACATATTTTTATATAGCATTAATTATCTCAAAATAATTTTATTGAGTACATATAGTACCTTAAAATATTTTTTTCAGTAACGTTCAATATTTTAAAATATTTTTTTATACAATTTTATCCTTAAAAGTATTTTTTTAATAGTAATAAGTATCCTAAATTTAAAATATTGTGCGTTACTAGAAAAATAATTTATAATATTGAATGCACTAAAATTAGTTTATAATAATATGTGTTTATAAAAAACTATTTTAAGATACAAATTGCATATTAGATACAGTACTGAGCGCGAAAAAACATTTTAGAGTATTGAATCTATTTTACCTCCAAAACAAGGTCCAATGTCTATATTGTACCACTAAAATGGTGTAGTTTTGGGTAGAGGATGGCAACCGACAATAAGAGAAAAGAAAGGAGAGGAGTCGTGTTCCTTTCTTTTATCTTTCTCTTTCTTCTTCATTGAACACTTTTTCTTTTTTCTTTTTTCTATAGGGAAGCTACGTTCTAGTATAGTAGGAAAATCAGAGAGATGTCAAGGACATTGCTTAAAGGAGTATAAGAGAGTTTAGGGTTTGACAAGATGTCATTATTAAGTACACAGTTTGATTCAAGTTATCAGACATGTCAACTGAACTTTATAATCTCCATTGTAGATACAAATTGCATATTAGATACAGTACTGAGCGCGAAAAAACATTTTAGAGTATTGAATCTATTTTACCTCCAAAACAAGGTCCAATGTCTATATTGTACCACTAAAATGGTGTAGTTTTGGGTAGAGGATGGCAACCGACAATAAGAGAAAAGAAAGGAGAGGAGTCGTGTTCCTTTCTTTTATCTTTCTCTTTCTTCTTCATTGAACACTTTTTCTTTTTTCTTTTTTCTATAGGGAAGCTACGTTCTAGTATAGTAGGAAAATCAGAGAGATGTCAAGGACATTGCTTAAAGGAGTATAAGAGAGTTTAGGGTTTGACAAGATGTCATTATTAAGTACACAGTTTGATTCAAGTTATCAGACATGTCAACTGAACTTTATAATCTCCATTGTAGATACAAATTGCATATTAGATACAGTACTGAGCGCGAAAAAACATTTTAGAGTATTGAATCTATTTTACCTCCAAAACAAGGTCCAATGTCTATATTGTACCACTAAAATGGTGTAGTTTTGGGTAGAGGATGGCAACCGACAATAAGAGAAAAGAAAGGAGAGGAGTCGTGTTCCTTTCTTTTATCTTTCTCTTTCTTCTTCATTGAACACTTCTTCTTTTTTCTTTTTTCTATAGGGAAGCTACGTTCTAGTATAGTAGGAAAATCAGAGAGATGTCAAGGACATTGCTTAAAGGAGTATAAGAGAGTTTAGGGTTTGACAAGATGTCATTATTAAGTACACAGTTTGATTCAAGTTATCAGACATGTCAACTGAACTTTATAATCTCCATTGTAGGTATTTACGGGACGGGGTTGGGACACTTCATCTTGTGTCCCATCAGGAGAATAGATATGGGACGCATTTCACGTTCAGTGTCTCATTTTGTCCCGATTCTGATCAGGACCAGAACGAGTTTGAGACGAGTTCAAACGGGACAGGGAATTCCCAAACCAATGTATAAATCACCCTTGGCAAGTCAATTTTTGGATTCTCTAGTCAAATACCAAGTCCAGAAACATTTAGCCGAACTCATTACAATCAAGGAAGAGTTGAAATCTATCCAGCTTACTGTGTCCTAGGACCATATCTTGCGCGAAGGTTATCGTAAGTTCTAGTCACCAACAAAATTGGGAGCCGTCTTCAGGAATCTCACATTCTTGCAATTCCAAACAGAAAATTAAGGATTCGATTTACATGTCCAGTTTTTTTGCATTTTTTCTTATACAGGAACAGAATGAAGAAAATGATGGCGAGAAATCACAACGGGGCTAGGACGACTTCACTGCATGCAAAATCGTCCGAGTTTTTGAGGGAATCTTGTTGCGGCCACGAATACTGAAGAAGCTTCAGCAACAATTGCGCCTTCTTCTTCACCCTCTTCGTGCAATCGCTCTGCACCAGCAACAGCAGTTGCGTCAGCACCCCCGCCATCACCGCCTTCCACTGGCTCTGCTCCGTTCAGAGCACAGTGACAGCAGTGCTCCTGCTGTGTACTCTGTCGCTTAGTCTGATATTTTCAGTATTATCTTCACCAGCCAGGGCACCGTCAGCGCGTGCCCTGCGAACACCTTGCACCCCGCTGGGATTCGACATAGAAGTTCGATCGTTGCGAGGGCCCTCTCTACGTCGCATTTCTCGAAATCTGCCAGTTGATCGATGAGGATCTCCAGTGCTTCGGCTGCCACCGTTTTTTCCCTTGTCTCTTTTGAGATCCAAAGCTGATTCTTCTGATGGAGTTGAACCAGAAGAACAGATCTTCATGTTAAATCTGGAGCGATCAATCTTTCTTTAACCTACAATTATAGTTGTATTAGTAAAATGGGGCTAATAGAATTCTGAACTGTGAAAGAAATCTCCACTCAATCAACCAAGCTAAAAGGAAAAAAAATAAAAACAAATAAATCAAATCAAAGTATTGAGTATCAAATCAAAAGCCCAGAATACGAATAGCATAATCATCACTAAATAATACCATTCCAAGCTCGAAGGAGAGGGGAAGTAAAGGAAGAGAAGTAAAAGAAAAAGAATGAAAGTAAAACTCACTGTCTCTTATCGGTAGAGGAGGAAGGTATATCAAAGCGCCAAATTGGAGTGAGAATCTGCAACAAAATAGCATAATTGGGGGGATTCCATTGTACAGGGCAAAATTGCCGATTTGCCAAAGTCTAATTGTGCTAGGGTTGCCGAGTGTGAGACCGAGGAAGAGGAAGTGGCAAGGGCTAGCGGCATTTAGTTTATCAATTAAAAATTACCTTCGGGACGGAATAGGACATCTCTAAGGAGGTCATACGAAGACCCATCCCATCCCAACATAACCCATATCCTGTCTTGATGATTTCATGTCCCAATTCTTCTCGGGATGAGACGAGTCACTCTGGATAGGATGAAAGTGATCAGTCCTACCCTCCATGTCCACATACTAATAATGGCTTAATGACTCTTCTAATTCAAAATGGAATTGGAGGCCTTCAAGTGAAGCATCATGGTAAATGGGTTAATGACAATCCTCTTCCTAATTCAATAATTGCCAACACAGGAGATCAACTTGAGCTCACTTTCAGTACTTTTTATAAGAGATTTTTTTGTTTGTTTTAGGGTTCTATTGGTTGTCATAAGAAACAACAACCTCTAGGGGGGGCATTTATTAAAATTTTCTTTTTATATCTTCATAAGAAAGACATATTACTCCCTTTGGTACTTTTTATAAAGAACTAATCCTGTCTAAAAATTTAAATTTATCTTTGTACTTTTACTTCCAATAAAGTGCTCCACTATTTTTTCTACAGTAAATTTTTATTTATTATTTTTCATGTACTCTCTTTATAAACAATAGTATAATTCGATAAACAAATATATATCTTACATATTTATTACTTTTAACTAATATTTTAAATCACATGATCTTAGAAGGGCATGAAGGTGTAATAAGCTAAATTATTAAAAGCACCAACTAATTATTAAATGAGGGTATTTTGTACAAGAAACTTGAATTTTTAACATACTCCCGACAGTCTTATATATAAGTAATATTCTACCACACATGATTGGTCATATATATAAATAGGATTTTTATATTTGTTTAAAAATTTAATAATTTTCTTAATTAATTTATGTCTCTTTTATATTTTTCACTAATTCTTTTATATTTCTTTTTTCACTCATTCTCTCTCACTCATTATCTTTATAAATAAGAATGTATTTAAAAGAATATATATCTTATACATTTATTTCTTTTAACTAACTTTAACAAACATTTTGATTCACACGATTTAGTAGGACCGGTATGACTAAAAGCCACCAACCAAATATTAAATAAGGGTATTTCTTAGAATAAACTTGAGTGTCTTTAACATACATGTTAATCCAACTAACTTCACGCATTTTTCGAGAATTAGTTATTCCTCGGGAGTATTTTATTTTCATTTTTTAAATATACACAAATCTCATATATATGAAGCAAAAGGATATTTATCCTAAACTTTATTCCAACGTTATATATATATTAATAAATTTTTCTTAGGTTGTGAGCAATGAAGGTACCAGATCAGAGTATTTGGCAGAGTGGTTGTGAAATGAGTGACGCACAAGGCTTAGCTTTGCACTGTGGAATGGACCAGCTCATGAGAACAAAGCATGACCTGCATCTAAATTTTTTTTTATATATCAATTTTTAGAAAGAAGTTAGACTCACCCACGATTCAAGAGTAGAGTGAAGTCTCAGTTCCTTCTAGACAATATTAATATCAGACAGGATAAATCGTTTATTAACTTTAAGGAAAAAAAATAGTTCATAAGACCATCAAGTACAAGGACTACTTCAAACTTCAACAAGAGGCCTGATTTGTTGATAAGAGAGGCTTGGATTTGATTCATATTGATTAAGAATGTTCCAAAATGGTGTGATCTGCAATTATATCTATCTATCTTAATTATACCATTTTTGTGTCTTTGGAGATTATATATAAATTTATGTTTAATTTTAAATGTGAGTGTGTTATAATGAGATTATCTAGATTGTCCTGTTTATGTAATTTATGCGCAAATCCAAATTGTCTCAGAAGCTTAGATAGCGTAGAGCAGCAGAAAAATTTACGGATTGATTAGAAGCAGCAGCAACAAGTGATTAATAGTGAGGCAATTTAGTTTGATGTTTTTTTTTATTATTTTTATTATTTGCAGTAAAAGATAAAATTCAGGAATGCTTTTGAGTTGATGATCAATTTGCTATGGTTTGAAAATATTTTGATGGTTTTTTTTTCATTTGCAGAAAAAGATTTTGAGTGAAAAAGAGAAGAGTATAAAAAATTGATACCTCTTTGCCTTGGGTTCCTTTTGCTGTTGCCGCTATTGATTTTTGAGTCTATAGCAGTCACTTTTTTCTTTCTTTTTCTCTAAAATGAGGTAAAGATAAGGGAAAAAGATAAATAAAGACCATGTAAATTTAAAAAGAACAATTTGAGCATATGAATATTTAAAAAGATAGATTGAACAAGAGGCATAATCTGTCTTTTATAAATTTGGGTGATAATACCAAATTACCCCTAGATTAAATGAAATATATAACTAAGGCATCAATCTGAAGAAGG
The DNA here is from genome assembly GCA_037074615.1 of Leucaena leucocephala. Classification (NCBI taxonomy): domain Eukaryota; kingdom Viridiplantae; phylum Streptophyta; class Magnoliopsida; order Fabales; family Fabaceae; genus Leucaena; species Leucaena leucocephala. Next base: position 14,514,166 of record CM073515.1, on the reverse strand, counting down.
AATTGTTGGTACACATGGGAGACGAAGCTTGCGGGAGATATCTTTGGCGGAGCTAAAACTGGAAAGGAGGAAGTATAAGTAAATTTTTGACACAAATCTTCTTCTTTTACTCCTCTGATAATCACAATTATTTTGTTCATTTTGATGGTTACCTTGGGAGAAAGACTACAATTTTTTATTGTAGATTTGTCTAGTTTAAAAAAGCAATAGGAAAAATCACGAATTCATTGCTTTCCGTCCATTGCTTTTTGTGTCCTGCAGTCCATTACTTTTTGTGCATTATAACTATTTATGAGTTGCAGTTTCAAAGTTGCAAATGTCTAAGGGAAAGTTGCAAATCTCATTAGACTATTTGCAAATTTTATTATAGGAGTTACAAATCCTTTTAAATACTCCCCAGGTTTGATATATTTTGCTATCATTAAGAAAATTATTATCTGACCCTCCAACTTTGATTTTTCAGCATACTAATGTTGAAAATTATGGGGCTTCTACTTAGTTCGATTGGATTATATTACCCGGCTTTGACTTGGTGCTGTTTACACTTAAAATAATAAGGTTTGATTGCAAGTTTGCCATTATTGTTTATAGAATGTAAACATGGTTGGTACAAATGTGGTCTAGTTTTGAAGCCTTATTTGGTCGCCATGAAGTAAGGTTGCTCAAAGGGTAACTTTGCTTTGACATACCTATTTTTGCTGATATGAATATTTTACCACTAAAATCTAAGTTCTGATCAAATATGTTGGCTTCATCAAGCAAACTATATACTTCTCCTTTCAATATTGGGCCCCTTTTGTAGTTAATACAGTGGAAAGATATTGGGGTTACCAATCTTCTAGGAGTTATCATCCTTGTAGCTTGTTTGCTGATATGGGTGACATCTTTTTCTCCAGTGAGGAAGTAAAATTTTAAGTTGTTCTTCTGAGGGGTGTTCAAGATGCCCATAGCCCAGTGCGCCCACCCGAGCCCGCCTAAAAAATGCCCTGCCCAGCCCAAAAAAAAAAAATAGCCCAATTAAAAATGGGTAAATTTGGGCCGGGCCAATATTCGGGCAGGGGTTGTTGCCTTGCCCATTTGGCCCTGCCCAGTTATTTACTTAATATATACATATCGCCTATCGATTATCACTTATCACAATACACGAAAAGGGGCTTCGCTTAGGGTTTATCTCATTTATAATTTGTATGCCTTGTTCTTTCCCTGAGCTCATGGCTTCTGCCTCCAATTCAGTTTAAGCTTTGCTTCCGCCTTCAGTTCAGCTCAAGCTCTGCTTCCGCCAAAACCTCCTCTTCTAATCAGTAAATCGCTCATGCGCCATATCTGCACGAATCATTCAAAGGAAATATAGCTTGGTTTTGTGACTGAATCCTTAGTTTTATGACTAAATCCTCTATTTTGCGACAGTTATGCGACTGAATCCTGAGTTTACTAACATTTCTTTCTTATCGCGGAGTGCTTTTTCAGGTTCTATATCCCTCCTTCCCCAATCTGATATAAATATATAATTTTTTCTTTGTCGCACGAGGAAGCAAACTTCATTCTTTCTTGGACAACCATTGCTATATTTGGATTAGGGTTCATAGATGTTGGGTCAGGTTTACTTGCTTGCTTAGCTTAATTTCCTATGATTTGAGCAGAAAGATTCTTAATTTTCCACTCATTCGTGTGATTCACATGTTGTTATTTCAAGTACAATGGAGACTGGTCGAGGGTTGGAGTGATTACCCTACAAACTGAAGAATTACTCAAGATCGCAGCCTTTATAGTGATTCCCTTGTATGTCTTTCTCATCATTTCTATTACAAAGAACCGAATGCTTGAGATTTTTCAGTTTGATGTGATCAATTTAGATGTAGATCAATTTATCAGCTGGTTTGGTGATTAACTGATAATTGAGAATCATAGTGATGACTGGTTTAGTGATTGGGTATAATTTTTCATGGCTTTAATTATTTGTGTCTGCAAATCAAGAGAAAATTATGAAGAACTTGACTATTTTTTAATCCTATAAGTACAGGGGAAATGATTATGTGATTTATGCCTATACTTAGTATCGAATTTCTCCTGAATGAATATCATTCAAAGCTTACTCTTGACTTATATCTTGATATTATCAAAGCGCTAGGCATGGTTCAATTTTTAATCATTTCTTGGTGCTATTTGTAGATTGAGGTCAATGATGTGAGTAAGGAGATGGACTTAGATATTATCAAGAAAAATAGTCAAGTTTGTTTTTCTGCATTTTATGACTTTGATCTTTCACTTCTCTGTTTTATGATGCATTGCATCTAATTTAGTTATGATTTGTATTTTTAGGTGGAAAGAATCAAGAGAAAATTATGAAGAACTTGGCTATTTTTTAATCCTATCAGTACAGGGGAAATGATTATGTGATTTATGCCTATACTAAGTATCGAATTTCTCCTGAATGAATATCATTCAAAGCTTACTCTTGACTTATATCTTGATATTATCAAAGCGCTAGGCATGGTTCAATTTTTAATCATTTCTTGGTGCTATTTGTAGATTAAGGTCAATGATGTGAGTAATGAGATGGACTTAGATATTATCAAGCAAAATAGTCAAGTTTGTTTTTCTGCATTTTATGACTTTGATCTTTCACTTCTCTATTTTATGATGCATTGCATCTAATTTAGTTATGATTTGTATTTTTAGGTGGAAAGAATTAAGAATCATTACAGATAGAATCGACAAAGATAATTCTGATGAGAAGGGGCTATTTGGTCGATTGGATTGGGAAGGAAATTTCTCAACTTCCATTACAGATCCTCAACCAATGGGGAAAGTTGGAATGTGCTTCCATCCTAATTAAGATAGGATCCTTACTGTTCGAGAGTGTGCTCGATCTCAAGTAAGTATATTTACTTGTTAACTATTGCCTTTAATGCCCCTACATGTATCTGTTGACTCTATAATGTGCAAATAAAAATTTCACAAGGTAAATGTTAAGTGTAGGCTACTAATATTAATCGTAGGTAGTAATAAACTACTTTATGCATAAAAATAGAAAATGATGTGACTGTCTCAAGTTAATTATAGTTCCAAAAATAGCTCAAGTTAGGATATTACTATTTGGGCCCACCCACGCCCAGCCTGAAATAGTTAGGGCTTTTACCGGGTAAGGCTGGGCATCGGGCTATAAAATGCAGCCCATGATATTTTTGGGCAGGGCATCAGGCAGGGGGCTGCCCTACCCAGCCCTACCCATGCACACCCCTAGTTCTTCTACACTCATCAATTATATATGGTCTTTGTTGTCTTTTTGACTTTGTAAAGTTTAGACAAAACCTAATGTGGTGGCTAGTAAATTATGAGCTCAACTCAAGGTGAGAATTTGAGTTAGACCTATTTCTACCAAGTTAGACTGCTACATTGACCAAATGATGTTTCAATTTTTTGTAATGTTCAACTATTAACCAACTGATGTTTAAACTTAGGTAATCACTTTTTAGTGTTCAACTTTTGTAATGTTAAACTTTGTAATAACTATGACAACATTTTATAATGACTTGACTATAACCATATTTTGTAATGACTATGTTTAACAATAGGATTTGCAACTTTCCTTAGGATCTTTACAAGTGAAATTGTAAGATATTGCTTTCGGGTTTGCAACTTCTATAATGATATTTGCCACTTCTGTAATGGAATTTGTAACTTTTGCAATGATATTTGAAACTTTCCCTAAGATATTCACAAGTGAAATTGCAATATATTGCTTTCAAGTTTGTAACTCATGTCATGTCATTTGCAATTCCTACAATGGCATTTGTAACTTGAAAATAGGATTTGCAACTTCCTCTAAGTCATTTACAACTAAAATTGCAAGATATTTCTTTCGGTTTTGCAACTCATATAATGACATTTGTAATTCCTCTAATGAAATTTGTAGCTTCCCTAAACCATTTACAACCAAAATTGCAAGATATTGCTTTTAGGTTTATAACTCCTGCAATGTGATTTGTAACTCCTCTAATTGGATTTATAACTTTTCCTAAGACATTTACAACTGAAATTGCATTACAAACAAAGCTAGAACCAAAAAGAAGCAATTCAATTAGAGTTGTCAAGAAATAGATTCCCAAAAAATATAAGATGTGAAGGAATGATTGATCCCAGAAAAATGTGGGAAAGTTGGATTAAAGCAAACTAATGGAAGAAACAAGTAAGAGAAAATGAATTAGGAAGGGGATCAAAATATGAATAATGAAGGAAGGTTTTTCAATTTGAGAGATTTGGTGAAGAGAGGAGAGAGTTTGGGTTTCAAAAACTGAAGAATTGACACAATTTGATGATTAACCATCTTCTCCCTCTAAAAGATTCTATTTTTTGACGTCATTGTGAAAGTTGCAAATTTCATTATAGGAGTTATAAATCCTATTAGCAATATGTTACAATTTCAGTTGTAAATGGCATTGCAAGAGTTGCAAATGCCATTACAGGAGTTATAAATCCCATTAGCAATATGTTACTATTTCAGTTATAAATGTCATTGTTGAAGTTGCACATCTTATTACATGAGTTGTAAATCCCATTAGTAATAGGTTGCAAATTCAATTGTAAATATCATTGTAGGAGTTGTAAATCACATTATTTAAGTTACAAATCCCATTATTACTAGGTTGCAATTTTAGTTGTAAACATCATTGCAAGAGTTGCAAATGCCATTAGACGGTTGCAAATGTCATTACAGGAGTTGCAAATCCCATTATCAATAAGTTACAATTTTAGTTGTAAATTTCATTGTTGAAGTTGCAAATCTCATTACAGGAGTTGTAAATCCCATTAGCAATATGTTACAATTTCGTGTTTTTGAAGGTTTTTACGTGTGTTGTTGCATCTGCAGAGTAGGCATACAAGGAAAAGGAAAATGCTAACATCCCTCTAGAAATTCATACCCTTATCCTCTACTATAATTTCTAGCGACATTGAGAGAAATTGGAAACTCTTTTCAACCTAAAATTTTCAATTCAAAAGTCTTAAATCTAGTAACTCCAATTTGGCTAAACCTCTAAGTTCCTTGGGAATAGGTCCAGAGAAAATGTTCTTGCACAACACACTAATTTAAAAAAGCAAAGGAAGATTACCAAAACAACAATAAAAAATGTAGTTGGATAGAAAATAATGAATTAAAATAATTGTATGATAGTAAATATGTTTTAATAGTACATGAACAACTAAACTAGTAAGACAATATAATAAGTTAATAATATATGAATAACAAAGTCAATTCTAAAAATTTTTGTTAGAAGCACATTTACATTGATAGTATCATAAGTTAATTAATCTTAGAGTAAAATAGAAACTCAATCATTCAGAAGCACACCTAACTACAAATCTAAATTGTATTTTAGATTTCTTGAATATAATGGAAATGACAGAACCTGCCAAAAGAAAAAGGAACACTTCTGAAGGACACATATACTTATTTCTAGACACAGGATATATGTATATATAGCACCTAATATCCACTATATGAAGTTTACAAAAAATAAATTGATGAGAAAGAGGTAGTACTTTGATTAAGTCATATTTGTTTTATCATCTATCTTCCATAATTCAAATATTTCACCATATTTCAACTTAGAACTCAATTGGCTTTATATAACTTCCATTCAACATGTATTTTGTTGAAGAACACATAAACAGAAACATGTTGTATAATACTTACAGAGATTTTGAGTGACCAAGTTTTCCAAACTCTGGGCCCAATGTCCCTTCTAAAGATAAGGAGTTTAAGTCACTACAAAAAATTATAGAAGAAGAGATATCGTGTAAGCATTAATAAGTGCTATATTACTCTTAAAAGATGAATTGTATTGAACAGGATAAGTATAAAAAGCAATTTTCATACAACATTAAGAACAAGTACAACTACAAATATTTGTCTTTCAGTAAAGTAGCAATTATGCTCTGGTGGATTGTGTTTGAGGAAAACTAAAGAGAAACTTACAGAATTTGAATTTTATTGTCAATATAATGAACACCTAACCAGTAGCAAGGGCTACCATCATTTGGATTCCAATTCATCAAAGCTCTGTAAGGATCAAACGTTATTCTACCTCAGAACTCCAACAAGGGTAACCCTACATTTTCATTGGGATTATTCATCAAAGTACAACAAATGGCTTGCACATGTAAAAAAAACAAAGAAAGAAGACAAATTGTTGGAATCACCTTTGTTGTTCAGTGACCCACACACTTAAAATTTCCACAAAGAAATCAAAGGCATATCTATTTGACCTATAATCCAAATTGGTTCCATCTAACCCCCATTGCTTTCAAAAGCTAATACAAGAGTAATTAAAGCAATATCTATATCCCTTGATTGAGGGAAGACAATAAAATAAAAAATGGCCAGGTTTTATGTTTTCTATGAACAAAAATAAACTTTAATCTTCAATCTACTGATCTTCGCAATATGCAGAAAAACTTTCACTAGCTATACAAATGAATATTAAAAGTAAGGGAATGAAATTACTGGGGTCCGAAGATCAAATTAGGGCCCCTCATTCTTTGTAACTCAACCTCTTATTCAACATAGCCATAAACAACCTCATTATATTCCCTTTAATAATCCTCAGTAACAATGGCTAGATTGTAAAATGAATGCTAGTGAACTAAAAGAGGAGGAATAACCTAACATGTAAGAAAGAAAGAAAAATAGAATAAAGAACCAAATGCAACAATAAAGTAGCCATTCACAAAAAGAGTGAGAGAATGTACCTTGAAGAAGGGACAAAATGAATGAATGTGTAGGAAAATGAATACCCTCTATAGTGTTTGATGACGCAGAGGAAGAAAATGAACTGTAAGCTTGGGGGGTAGAGGGGTTGGGTATCTGTGGGGTTGATAGAGGAGACTAAGACTTTTTTTCAGGAAAAAAGGCAACAAAAATTTTCCTAGAAAATTACCCCTTCTACTCTTCTTATCGGCTCGGCATCACACAGTTAAATCTTCAGTCTTTATTGGTTCAGACCTACTAGTGCCTCATCATCTTCATCCTTCCCCTTTTCAATCATTTTTCTATCCTTCAGTTCATCATCGGTAGGTGTGCAAGCTTTAGTTGATTTCCTCTGCTTCTTCCTTTTCTTGGAATAACATGCCTTGTGTGTGGGTTTAAAAAATTTAAACCTGTTCTCCTATGCTCCAATCGTGTATGTATATTTGAATCCTTTTCTCCTTTATCTGTTTTACACTTCGTTGTTGTGTATGTGTTTACCAAGGTTCTTTCTCCTTTCTTGTTGTGTCATGGTGTAGCATATTTCGATTTCCTCTTTCCCCTGCTGCTTATTCTTCAATTTCCTCTTTCTCCTGCTTTTGATCGTTCGATTTCCTCTTTCCCCTGTAGCATATTTCCTCTTTTCTCTTTCCACCTTGCTGATCGTTTGTTGTTAATTGATGGATTATGATGGTTGTTTGTGACTTGGTCTTAGTATGAACAAAGTGTTTGATAAAATATTTAGAAGAGGAATTTGGTGGCAATGGGATAAGAGATTGGATAGTAAGTTTGATGAAATTGTTTGATCATCATTGCCCACAAGGTGTTTGTTAATAGGTTAAGAGAAAGTTATAATACCAGGAGGCAATTAATTGAGACAAAAGTAATATTGGACAATTAATGCTTCTAGGTTTAATCAGAGTTTTATTGAAATTGATAATTAGATTAGGAACATGTAATTGATTAAATTCATTGTTATATCCTATGAGGAAGATTGAAGCCAAGATATTTCTCTTATATTTCTATCCAAATTGGTATAGTGTGAAAACTGCAGTTTTCCTCTATCACGATCTGCAATAGATGACCCACCTGACGGAACACGTTCTAGGACTAATAAATAGAACTGTCATGCACAATGGGCACCTGTTGCCTAACAAATTAAGACAAGCATTAACATATTTAATATATAATTATTATCTAATATTTCTAATGTGATATAGTGTCTTAGGTTTTAAACCTAAGTTTGGGCAAAATTTAGGTTTTGAGAAATTTTTAAACAAACAATTATATTTGTTCAAAAGGGCTTTTGGACCAAACTATAACCAATATTTTAGATAAGCTGGTCAGAGTAGCTTATAGAATAGTAAAAGAGCTTATAGATTAACCAATTACTATATTACCCCTACTTTTTCTTATACCCTCTCTCCTCTCTCTTCTACACCCTCTCTTCTTTCTTTTCTACACCCTCTCTTCTTTCTTTTCTACACCCTCTCTCATTTCTTTTATATACTATCTCTCCTCTCTCGTCTCTCTTCTACACTATCTCTCCTCTCTCCTCTCTTATCTCCTCTCTCTCCTCTCTCCTATATTTAATACTCATACCCTTTTTCATAATTTACCAATAATAAAAGTACTTCTAGAAATAACTATCTAAACACTCATTTATTCAAAACCACTTTTTTTCATAAGCCCTTCTCCATAGACCATTTTCTAAAAGCTACCCAAAAGCCATTTTTCAAACTCTTATCCAAACGGGCCCATATAATTGTTTACTTTATGATATATAATTGTTTTCTTATTCTATATTTTAATATTTTGATAGTTAATTTAGGTTAAATCGATGATCAAGCTTCTAATGTATCGTTATAATCTCTTAAAGATATTTTAACCCCTATTGAAACTTCTAATGTATCACCAACTCTTAATCCTATCCATAATTGACATAGTGAAGTTCTTACCCATAACCATACTCCTATACCTCCTCTTCTTCCTCCTTCTCCTCCTCCTCCACCTACTTCTCAATCTCTCCTCCTCTCTCCCTTTCCCCTCCCTTCTACTTCTCATGCTCCCACTTCCACCACCTAAACACAAACAAAACTTATCATACTAGAAACAAATGTTGAAGTTAGCGGTACAAAAAGAAAGAAAAAAGTACCCAAGCACACATCAAAGGTGTGGGATCACTTTGTTAGATTGCCATTAAAAAAAGTAATGGGGAGAACTTAACAACTTGTAAGTATTGCCATTCTACTTATAAGGCTGATCCAAATCATAATGGGACACATTCTTTGTTGACGTATCCCAAAGTATAAAGAGAACCCAAACAATGCATTACAGATAGAAGGAAATATGTGTTAACTTTTTTGTCTGGTGGGTCGAGTGGGCAATGAAGATTGATAGGCGCACAACTATATGATGAGAAGCGATGCAGGAGAGTTTTAGTTGAATTTATTATATGTGATAAGCAATGGTTTAGAATTATTAAGAAGCCTACATTTAAGAAATTATTGAATGAGTATAAGCCCCACTTTTCAATCCCTTCAAGAACAACAATTGGAAAGAATGTGTGGCAATTATATCTTGGAAAAGTTAAATTATTGAAGAAATTCTTATAGAAAAATGCTAAGCGTGTTTGCCTTACCACTGACTACTAGACATCATCCCAAAATTTTAATTATATGTGTTTGATAGCACATTTTATTGATGAGGATTGGAAGCTTTATAAAAGGATATTGAATTTTGTTATGATTCAAAATCATAGAGGTGATACTATAGGGAAGACCATTAAACAATGTTTGTTGCAGTGAGGTGATATTATATCTGAAGAGGAATTTAAGGAGTTGGAAGGGGTTACTTTGTAATGAGAATTATATATAGTTAAGATGTTTTGCCCCATGTACTTAATTTGGTGCTCAATGAAGGTATCAAAGAGATGAATGATAGTTTTAAAGCCATTGAAGTGCTATTAGATATGTTCGTTCTTCTCCTTCACACTTCTTGAAATCAAAACTTGGGTTGAAACTAAAAAAATAGACACCAAAAGGCTTATTTGCCTTGATTTAAACACTCGATGGAACTTATCATACTTGATATTGGAAGCTGTGATGAAGTTTTAGAAATTATTTGACCGGATATGTGATGAAGATAATGACTATACTTTCCACTCTAGCTCAAGCACTTCAAGCTCTAGGCATGAGCGTGGTGCTTTTGGTGGTGCTAGTCATATTGAAGATGACTTCTATAGTCTTATTAGTGATTATTGGGATTATATTAAGATCTTCATCAAATTCTTGAAGATATTTTATAATATAACATTGAAAATTTCAAGCTCCATTTATGTAACATCAAATGAATGTTTCCACCTAATTGCATGTGTTTAGAAAATGTTGCCATATAATATTATGAACATAGCAAATAATTTTTTGGGAGAGATGACCATTTATATAGGCAAAATATGATAAGTATTGAGGTTAAGGAGATAATATAAATCCATTAATATTTATAGTTGTAATTTTGGATCCTCGTATGAGCTAGCCTATATCAATCATATGTTTGATGTCCTTTATATTGACCCTGAAGTATATTCACTTATGAAGTAGATGGTCAAAGATTGCTTGTATCAGTTGTTTGATGAGTACTCTATAAGGGTTTCTATTTAATTAGGGATTGTTTCAACAAGTACAACATATGCAACTTTATTGCTTTCTTTTGATGATGATGATACTAAGGATCTATGTCATAAGTGTTTAGAATCTATGAAAATAAGAACAATAGATCCCCAAACTGAGTTAGATAGATATATTGCAACTGACTCAAGAGATGAAATCCCTTATACATCTGAGTTTGACATACTGTTATGGTAGAAAGCTAATTCTAAAAATTATAAAATTCTCTCCCACATGGCAATAGATGTATTGGCTATTCTGGTTACTTCAATGGCTTCTGAGTCTGCCTTTAGCATTAGGGGATTTATAGTTGATCATTACAAGAGCTCTTTGTCTAATAAAATGACAGAAATACTGATTTATAGCCAAAATTAGCTACAATCTGGCCAATCTATCAATAATTTAGTTGATAAGCTTTGGAAGTTTGATAATTTTGATGAAACAGAAAATGTCATTTAGCTTGCAAGTAATATTTTATTTTAAAACTCATACATTCTATTATATATTACTTCATAATATTTAATATAATTGTTCTTTTACTTTTTAATTTTCCCCTATATACTACACTTGGATAGGAGAATATGATAGATACTAGTGACTAAAGAGTCAGTTTATAAATGAGTAGTCAAGTAGGTAAGTTGCATCATTTAAAATTTATAACTATATTTATTTCTTTCATTTTTTTAACTTTGCTATCCATTATATGATTATATTATAAATTATAATTGTTTTTTTTTTAATTTTTTCAGATGATTCATCCTTGTTAACTTTGGGGAGATTAATGGAAAGTTACAATTATAAACTATTTAAACTTTAAGGTTTTTTTATATGCAATAGACTTCAAGACTTTAATTACTATATTTTTGTTACGTTATTCTTAGTGGATTATAGATATTATTTAAATCTTGAAGATATATAAATATGATATTATTTTAGAGGTTCATATTTACATATTTTTGTCTTATAGTATGAGCATGACATTACCACTTGAGCATGAAAGGCCACCTTGCCTAGGCAGCCTATGCTAGCCCAAAATTGTTAGAATTTTTACAGGGTAAGATTGGGCTTCAGGCTGCAAAAAGCAACCTATTCATTCTTCGGGCTAGGCATCAAGCATGTGGCTACCCTCCTCAGCTTTGCCCATGCATACCCTTATTGATGACATTAACATATTGGATCAAATTATATATTTTTAAAATAGAGGGGAGATTCGTGTAATACAAAATTCTTGTGTTTTATCTGAGGAGAGATTAGGTAAAGGGAACATATATTAATGTACACAATGTTAAAACTGAATAATAAAATATTAATATCCTAACATTTCCTTAGAAGAACGCATAGTTTGGCTCGCAAGCACTTCTAAATTATAATACTTGTATCAAGTTTTGTTTTCATTATTCATTTTGACCAGTTAGTTAATAGCTATATGTACTTGTTAACCCTAAAATCAACTTTACCAGAGGAAAAAAACATAATAATGGACTATTATACCAAACAGCTTTTTGTATACCAGATGCTCAATATCCTCCTTTACTCAGAAGATGAAGAAAGTCACAAAAAACTATTGGCCCAATTTGCTAATATTGTTAAAGCCCATGGTATCATGTTATCCTCCAAAAAATGATATATTGCTCAAGCCTGCATTGATTTCTTAGGAATGAATTTCCATGATGGTTTCTATTAACATCGCCCACATTTAGCCCAAGAGCTACTTAACTTTCCAAATGACAACTTATCGTTAAAACAAATTCAACAATTCTTGAAATTGTGAATTACTTGCGTGACTTTATTCCAGATGTGACTAGACATATAGTCAGCTGTCAACCTTATTAAAGAAGAATCCCTCATCTTGGGGACCTAAACAGACAATAGCTATCCATACAATGAAAATAATTTCACAAACTCCTTTACTTTTGAAGATTCCAAGAATAGACAACGCATTCTCCAAATAGATGCTAGTGACCATTATTTGGGAGAAATACTTCTTGAAGAAGTAAAAGGGAAAATACATTACTATGCCCATGCTAGTGGAAAATTTAAAGATTTTGAACATTATTATGCCATTTACAAGGAAATTATGTGGTAAAAAAGGTGTAGAAAAATTCAATTTTCACTTAAGTTCTTATGAATTTATTGTGGAAATGGATAACACTGCTTTCCCATCTATGCTGGATACTAAAAAGAAAGTCTTACCTAACTCTCAACTTCTCAAATGGAAAGATTGGTTTTCTGGCTATAAATTCACAGCTCGGCATATTAAAGGCCTTCAAAATACTATAGCAGATTACCTCTCCAGACCTTAAAAAATCTAGCTCCTTACTCCTTTTGGTCCATGATACATTCTTATGATGGATCATCTTCCTCTTTCTAAATACTCCTACCTGACCTCAAAAGGTCATAACTTCCCACCTAGTTAAATTCCTACACTGTAGAGCAAGTTCAACAAATATCCAAAAGAAATTTTTCTATTGGCTTCATCTTCTGCTTGCTACTTATTCTATTTCTCCATCCATTGATCATTTCAATATGGAGAAACCCTATATCTCAATCCCCTTAATAAAAGACCCAGTACTTGAAGAGTTAAAGTAGTACCCTTGGTCCTTTTTAGCTTTGTATACTTTTGTCACAACCATTTCACTACTTCCAGTGTTTCATTATGGACTATCCTCTAATGGTTTTCTCCTCTCCCTGTCTGGAGATCACAGCTCAGGAAAGTCATTGAGCAACATCATCTTTGGGAAAGTTCAGAAAATCAACAGCTGAAGTACCAGTACTTCTTTGCACTTCACAGGCCTTATAACATGAATCATCATGGAAAATTATATACTCTTAATAATGCTTTCCTTTGGCAGTCATAGACCAATTGACCTCATTACAAAGATATTTTTTTTCTCAAATTTAGAACTCTTTATAAGCATCATGAATAATTGCCCTAAAGGAAACCCTAATATGAAGTGTACATCTCTAGATCATATTCCTAATAATGAAGCCTTTATTATTCCTGATATCCAACAATGGTATAGGAGACCTAAAGAATATGAGTTTTTTCTTGCTACTTTACAGTATTTGGATTATCGTCCATTTACTTCTAAGTCAACAATAAGGTCAACAGAGTTATAGTTATTACCCAACTCATCTTGTTCAGAATCAGATCCAGCTATCTCAGATCTAACTATCCTACTGTCACAAGATGAAGACCCTTTGAGTAGTCCTCTATCACAAGACCCTTAGGATCTACCACTCTCTGCTGATCTTAAAGCAGTATTAATATATCCTCTGGACCCATACTGTAGATTTGATAAAGACTATTCAAATATGAACCCGAATAATGACCATAAACTTATCTATGATTAAAGGTTCCCATGTGCAGCTATCTGTCCCATGTGAAGTTGTATGTCAACTTTAATAAAGTACATTCCCGCGTATTTATTAAAGTAGTTTGTCTATTTGTACTTAGCCTTATCAACTTTATTTGCTAGTGTGAAATGCTTTAATGCTTTCCAACTAATGTATCATTATGAGTTCTTATCTTGTTATAAGCTAGACTCTATATAATGAGTTTCTATTCTCCTGAGGAGATCATCGAGAGTTCATATTGTAATATATCTTTGTGAAATAGAAGAATATCTTCATTATAAGTTTTCTCTTTTCTGAAAGCTCTATCCTTCTTTATTTATGTTAAAGTCTCCATATAAATTCTATTATACTCTATAATTGCCTCTCATAGAGGATCCTAAGAATCAGAACATGTTACCAGAGTTTAAGTCTTTCGCTTGAATAATTTGATTTAGTTTGGGAGTTCATGAGTTCTGAATCTTAAAGGCAGCAGGGCTGGGATGCCAAAGTAAGTCTATAGAAAATATCAGTGCTATGAACATCTTGGAATGGGTCTCAGAGTTCAAAAGGAGATCTACCCCTCTTGATATCAGAGCCTTATGATACAGTATATCAGGCGAGACTATAACAATAATAAAGTTAGAGAAGAGTGAGTAACAAGACATTTAAACCATGAGTAACACACCTTTTACTTTATCTGAACCAGTTAGAATCTCGTCCTCCTTATCTATAGATAGAATTCCTTCATCCATCCGATGAACCTTATCTAACAAAATAGACAATTTAGTAGAGTTCACCCATCTCCTAGAGGAAGCTCGTGTCAGAGACACAGAGTTACCTTACTCAATCCTTACTCCCTTTTCCACATACAACTTTCTACTACTTTTCAAAGTATCCTCCATATGATCACCATAACTTCTCCTATCAAGGAGATTATTCAAAGTTCTCATCTAGACTAGTGTGGAATTCCTTCCACTTCAAGTGAACAGTATGTTACCTTAGAGTTACCCCAACCTCTTATCAACTTTTATATTGACCAAGGTTATACCTACCTCCATCTCAAAGCCATTCGTCTTGTTCTAATACTTCATGGCAGAAAATGACTTCTTATCTCTACTAAAGTTTCTTTGCTTGATATAACCTATAAATAGTATCAACATGCCCTAATTAGTGATCTTGTCACTACTCTCAACAATGGGAGGATTACTTTCACTATAACTCTAAACTTCAACATGCAGCTTTCGAATATAACCCTTTCTAACATGATTGAAGTCCAGATCTAGCTTGTTAGAAGAGGGCTTTTTCTTAATGCCATAGCAGCTACTCTTCATCATCAACTGATCTATAGAATTCATAACTATTCTTTGGATCTGTAATTCCCCATAGATACTCAGGATTCTTTGCTGATGTTTACAGATAATGATCATGGTCCTGCCTTGTCAACATTCCAAGGTAGATTCCTAAAGAGGAACTACCTCATATCATCCCCTTGAGTAGATTACCAATTTTGAACGAAAGTTTAACTCTACTCTTTCTGATGTTCATACTACTGCACCTCCTATCATTGCAAAGATGTCTAATGGCACTGTTAAAATCATTTTTCAAAAGCCAAGCTTAGAAGGTTCATACTCTTCCAGGACTATTGCAACAATTTCTCTTGCATATACTAGTGACCCTCCAGTACATGAGTTTTCAAAAGAAGTTGAACTAGTATATGTTTCTTATGTTCTAGACATTTTATTTGGGATTTTGATAATTCCATGTGTGAATCTGATTGTCAATGCTATAAATCCTCTTTTTGGGAATATTTAGACGATGAAGATTTTTGGAGAGCAATCAAGAAGGAGAAAAAGAAGAAGCCTGCTCAACCTAGGAATCGTAAACCTAGGAAAAATGTTTATTATGACCCTATGCCAAAGCTCAGAGTTAATTGGGATATGGATGCCATGACTCCCAAGTCAGAATTATCTCTTTATGATATTCTAAAAGAACTTGGCCATGCTGAAATACTTGCTGATGTTTTTTCTCAACACAAATAACTGAAGCCTGCCATTCCAATATCTCCTCCAGTCTACTAGTAATTCCTCCAGTCCAACCACAACCATGTATAGCCATGCTGAATTTAGCTCCATAACTTTATAATGAATAGTTTCCTTCACTTGAGGAAAGCATTAACTAGAGTACTCATGTGACGAGAAGGCCATATATCTAAACTACTGAAGTTATACCACATGGACCAAAATCAATTACTCTTGCTGAAGCAATTTTAAACTGGCATATTGATAATGCAGTTAGCCAAAATAAGTTTCTATACCATATAGATTCAAAGTTGGATCACAACCTCTAGAATAGAAGATTTATCTTCACAGGTCGAATCTTTGATAGAAGAAGTCAACAAGCTTCATCTGAAGCTTGCTTCCCAAGCTCAACAACTTGATACTGACCTCAGGAGATATATTGATCAAAGATACTCTAGACTAGAGTTACAAAGGAAAGAATAGGAGTTACGACAAATACAAGTACAAATCAGGCAAATAGAAGGTGATATGCCCAAACATTCACTGTTGCCTCCCTCACCACTAACACCTGATTCTCGAACCTCATATGAACCCTTATACCCATCAACTTAACTAGTATATTCTCTATTAACATCTCCAACACCTGTACCTATACCTACAATTACAGCTAAGTGTTTCGTTCCACTTACTACCTAACAAGACAATTCAACCCTCTTAAGCCAAAAAAGCCTTCCAAGAAAAAACAAGTTTCTTATACTAGCCAGCAAACTACCATACCAACACCAGTTGATATACCTCCAAAATATACAAGCCCTATCTTTACCTATGTCAGACCCCCTGTAGAAGCTAGGAGACCTCCTTTATCATGAATACATATTCATGAACCAATTTCTTTACTTCCTACTACTAGAAATGTTTCCAACCCTACTAACTGAGGGAAAAATCTTATGGAGCAACCTAGTTCTTCAAATACTATTAGTGCGCTTTATAGAAACCAATATCAACCTCTCCTTGAGAATGACTCTATTGAAACCATTTCATGTGCAACTAATGAAACTGAAACATTGCCTGAATCTTCAACTCCTGAAGAATCTTTTATTATAGAAGATTCAACCACTATTTCAAAATTCTATAGTGAGGAACAGTATTATACTGGCCTATCTACCATTGCTATGGTAAATCTAAATCCTCAGACAACACAGTCTTCTAATCATCCCATAGTGGAAGATCCTTCTTTTAAAGAAGAAATAGAAGAAAGAACAGAAAAATCTAGATCCACACCATTTATATCTAAGAAACATAATTCTTGGTTTACTTTTGATGATATTTCACCATCCAAATGGCGTGATCGTTTGCATGAGTTTAGTACATGGATTGATTCATACATGACAAATCCAAGTCTCACCTTGGAACATATTTTGACAGAATTTGTCTCTCAAATGACTAGTAACCTAAGGGAATGGTTTACTCAATTAAGTGAGATCTCCTTTTGAAATCTAAGACCTAGTCCAAGATGGTTATAGTACTAATCTCTTCTAAAGACTTACTTCGGCATCTCAGCCCTGCTGCCTTTAAGATCTAGAGCTTATGAACTCCCAGACTAAAATAAATTATTAACGAGGAAGACTTAAACTATGGTAACATGGTATGATTCTTTTCTGATATACAAGATCCTCTATGAGAGGCAAGTGTAGAGAATAATATAATCTATATGGAGAATTTACCAGAAATAAAGAAATATAGAGCTTTTCGAAGAGATAAAACTTATAAGGAAGACATTATTCTATTTCACAAAGATATATTAAAATGTGAACTCTAGATAACCTCTTCAAGAGAATGGAGACTCATTATTGGTATATATAATTTCTGAAAATGAATGCCAAAAGAAATATGGGAAAATTTGAACTACACGAAAACTTTTAAGTGCGTAAAGAAAATTACAGCCGCGTCGCATTTATTGTTGCTCAACAATCTTTCCAATGACAATTGTGTGATAAAGGCAACGACATTGTCCACCAACGGAGACCACAAAATTTTCTAAGGGGGAAAATGAAAAAAAAAACACATAATTATTTATGAATCAATTTCTTTTAGCCCCTTTTGAACGTTTTTTTTCTGGGTATGGAACTCAATTTATGCCCAATTTCAGTATTATAATTTTAAGTAAGACTGATATAAATATAATTATTTTTTTTCTTATTTTACCTCAGAAATGGTGTACACTTTAATATATTATTGATATCGTCAAATATATATATTTGTAATTCGTACATCATATGACTTGTATAATTATTCTAAATGTTAAACGGATTCCCTTCACAATTTCCTTTACGCTTTGTTTGGTATACACGATTTGGAGAGAAGGGGAGTGATTTGGCTCCCCTTCCCTTATTTGGGTATATAATTTTTTTAGGAGTCAAATTTTCCCTCCCCTCCAAAATTGGAGGAATTTAGATGGGAGGAGTACTATTTTTATTTTATAATATTAATATATCCATAAGTTTTTTAATACTCAATATTATCTATATATTATATTTTATTAAAATATTCTATAAAATAATATAAGAGTAAATTTGTCTATATAAAAATATTTTCCCTCCCATCCCTTCTTGAACCAAATAAAGTAATATGAAAATTCCTTCCCTTCCTTTCCTTAATGTTAATATAAATAAGGTAATAACAAAATCCATCATCTTTCCTTCTTTCCCTTTCACTCTATTAAAATACCTTTCTTCCATTGTGCCAAACACACCTTTAGGGAAAGAGATGTTGTCAATTTGGTCAAACTTCATTTTCTACATAATAATTGCATCCACTAGTTGACTAGCCAAAGCAATGACCATATGTGGATCATACAATTATCAATTCTAGATTTCAGTTCCTTTCCAAGCAACTTCATCACAATGAAATAAATTTTCCAACCATTCCACAAGAGATTGTAATGTGTGTACCACTCAATATTTGATAGTAGTTCTACAATACAAATGAAAAAGAGAAGCCCTAAGCACAAAAACTAACTAATAAAGGAGTTTACAGTATAATCAAAGGGCATAATCAAAAAATAAGAATGAAATCTTGTGTTACAAAACCCTATTTGGCTAAATCATTCTAAATAATTAAAACGTAAAACCCCTCTTTATCTTATTATTCTTAATGATTAACTTAGTCTATATATATATATATATGATAGTATTGTTAGTTGTTAAAATACTTAATGTACTTGTAAATTTTGCTATTTTAGTTGTTAAAATGCTTATATCCACTTATAAATTTTCTATCAAAATTTTTTAGCATGTAAATTAGGAAATATAATTTATGATATATAAATTTGGAGAAAGTGGGGAAAATTCCCCTTGAAAAATTTTAGAGGTAATTGTTATGCAGATAAAAATAATTGCAAATCTTTAAATATGGCCTATTAAAGAAAAAATTACTCTTCCAATCCTTAATATATATAATCTATTTAATTAATTTTATTATATTAAAAAATAATTAAATTAATTAATATAACATATTTTTTTATAAAATATTATAATTATTTTTCTTAACTACTCCCTATTACCCTCTCTTAATATTATTGAACGAATATGAATAGAGTGGATTCGAGCAAAAATTAATAAATATAAAAAATATATCTTAGATTTATGACTAAAATTAACTCACTAATTAGATTATATATTAAAGACAATAAGAATAATAAAGAAAATGATATGAAAAATTGAAAGAAAAAAAAAGAATATATGTGACATATTGAAGACATTGCCCCCATCCTAACATTTGTGAAATCTTCATTCCAAACTACACTCAATTTTAGTCTTCTGCTCATTAATGGTTTCACCAAGGAGCTTCCCTTCTTATATAAACTCTCTGAATTTCCTTTGGTGAAAGAGACTTTGCCAATTTTGTCAAACATCATATTTTCTAATCCTTCTTTTTTTATTTTTTTTGGTTGCCCATCCGGTTTACTGGAGTTTTGCACCGACTACATCCGGATCCGACCCACGTCACGCACCTGGCTATAGTAGGTGAGTCTCCTAACAAGATTTTTCTATATATGCCAAGGCTCGAACTTGAGACCTTGCTTAAGGAATATCGAGCCGCTTACCACTCAGACCAACCCCCGTTGGTTCTTCTTTTTTTGGTTTTTGTCAACTAGTCTTTATACTTATTCATGGAATCCAGTGAAGAGCTTCCATTCTTATCATCTCTTTCAATTTCCTTGAGTGGAAGAGATGCTACAAATTTCATCAAACTCATTTTCTATGGAATTGTGTTAACCCATGTAATGGTGAATACCAAAGTTTCAGAGTATTTTTTTTTTCAAGTATTTCAATTCTTTCCCAATTAAAAAACTTCACAACTATAAATTGTGAGATTAACTAGAGACTAAACTAATATGAATCAAGTCAGATAATACCCTTTTAGGCCGTAAGTTTTAGCACAAAGTATTTAATATAGAAGTATTCTTAAAACTCAGACTTGTGAACTCTAATTAAGATGATACAATCCTATATTACTTAAATCAAATGTGAAGTGGTAATTAATCTCCTAATTTTATCCATGCGTGGTTCTCAAGGTACATCGCCAATTCATCATAGCTTGTACCTTAGCAACTTTGGCAAACATTTTATGTACCATTTTAATTTATTTATATTATTTACTATATCCTAATTGCTTGTCGCCAAATATCTCTTGATATGAAGATATTTAATTAAGTTACTTAATATTTTGTTATTCTGCGAAAATAGTCAAATACAATTCAAAATTCTACTTAGTTATATGATTTTGTTTATTATTTCTTCCTGTCTTAATCATAAGATGTTTTGTCTCCTTAAAAATAAGGATATCTTTATGGAAAAATAAGGATATCTTTATCAAATTACCATTAAAAAAGAATGAAGATGTTAATCCTATAAAAGTCACTTACTCAGGTATAAATCCTAATGATCTAATTCTAGATAGACAAGAGTGTGCTTCTTTGCTAGCCCAAAGTCTCATTGAGCCTACTGAATCAAATTAAGCTTGTCAAGCTTTTTATGTGGAGAAAAGGTATAAACAACTTAGAGGAAAATAGAAGTTGATGATTGATTAAAAGCCTCTTAATCTTTTCTTACAAGATGATAAGTTTTCTCTTCCAAAGCTGAATACATTAGCCTCTAGACTTGCTACAACAAAGATATTTTTAAAATTTGATTTAAAAGCAGGTTTTTGGCAAATTGGAATTCATCCTAAAGAACGATATAAGACAGCTTTTTGCATTCCAGATGCTCAATATCAATGGACTATTATTCCTTTTGGATTAAAGGTAGCTCCATCCCTTTTCTAGAAGACGATCATCAAGATATTTGAGCCCATTCTATATTCAACACTGGTGTATATTGATGACATTCTCCTCTATTCAGAGGATGAAGAAAGCCATAAGAAGCTATTGGCCCAGTTCGCAGATATTGCTGAAGTTCATGGAATTATGTTATCTTCTAAAATAGGATACATAGCTCAGGCCCATATTGATTTTCTAAGAATAAGTTTTCATCATGGTTTCTATCAACCAGGCCCACATTTGGCCCAAGAATTGCTCAACTTTCCAAACGACAACTTGTCAATAAAGTAGATTCAACAGTTTATTGGTATTGTAAATTATCTCCGTGACTTTATTCCATATGTGACTAAACACACCAGTCAACTATCAGCTTTATTGAAAAAGAATTCCCTACCTTGGGGACCTCAGCAGACTACAGCTGTCTAGATATTGAAAAAGATTTCACAGACTCCTCCAGCATTAAAGATTCTAGTAACAGGATAAATGATACTGTAGACTGATGCCAGTGATAATTATTGGGGAGCAATTTTTTTTGAAGAAGTAAATGGTAAATGACACTACTGTGCTCATGCTAGTGGTAAATTCAAAGAATCTGAATAACATTAACATGCCTTTTACAATGAGATCTTAGCAGTAAAAAAGGGTATTGAAAAATTTAGTTTTCACTTAAGTTCTTATGAATTTATTGTGGAAATAAATAATACTGTTTTTCCCTCCATGCTGGATACAAAAAAGAAAGTTTTACTTAACTCTTAACTTCTGAGATGGAAAGACTGGTTTTCTCGCTATAAATTCATGGTTCGACACATTAAAGGTCACTAGACCATTATAGCTTATTACCTTTCTAGACCCTAAAAAATCCAGCTTCTCACTCCTCTTAGCCATTGATACATCCTTATGATGGATCATCTTCATCTTCCAAAAAAACTCCTACCATATCACAAAATGCCATAGTTTTCCTTCTAGTGAAACCCCAACCACTGTGGAATAAGTTCAACAGGTAGCTAAGAGAAACCTTTGCTATTGGCTACATCTCTTGTTTGTTAACCATCCCATATCCTTAGCCATGGAACATTTTAGCCTAGATAAACCCTATCTCTCTATTCCTTTCATACCCGGACCAGTTCTAGAAGAGTTAAAGTGGTATCTTTGGTCACTTTCAACGTTTTATGTTTTTGTTATAGCTATTTCACCGTTACCTGTATTTCACTATCTGCATGACAGCAATAATAAAGGTTATTCTTTGAGGACTATTTTGCAATGGTTCTCTCCACTGCCTGTTTAGAGAACATTACTCAAAAAGATCGTTGAACAGTATCATCTCTGGGAAATCCCACAAGATCATCAGTTAATGTATCAGTGCTTCTTTACACTTTATAGGCCTTATAGTATGGATCATAAAGGAAAGTTGTACGCCCTCAATCAAGCATATCTTTAACAGACACAAACCTCTTAGCCCCACTATAAAGAAGTTCTCTTTTCTAATCTAAAACTCTGCATATGCAACATGAATAATTTCCCTAAGGATAATCCTAATTTAAAGTGTACATCATTAGGACCAATTCCTAATAAATCCTTAATTACTCCTCATATTCAACAATGGTATAGAAGACCCGGTGAACATATATTTTCTCCTGATACTCTAAGATATTTGGATTCCTATCCTTCTACCTCTAGGCCACAAGTTAGACCAACTAGACCAACTAAGTTATAGCTATTACCCAGCTCTTTACCTACTAATTTACAGCTATATTCAAAGACCCAAGAATTAGAATCTGAGGCTACTGTGTCACTGTCACAATCTAAAGAGCCTTGGAGTGAACCACTTGAGATTGATCTTGAAGCTACCTTGGAAAGTCCACCAGACCCTTACTTTAGATTTGATCCAGACTATTCAAACATGGACCCGAATGATAATCATGAGCATATCTACAAATGACAGAAAGATTCCTGCATGTTGTCCTTATGTCTGAAGCTTTAATAAAGTAGATTCCCGAGTGGTGTGATACTATTTACTTTTATGAAAAGTAGTTTGTATGCTTGTGGTCAGCCTTATTAAAGTTGTTTGTAGTCTTGTAAGATTGCTTTTCCGCTGTCTACTTTATAGCTCATGTAATAATTATAGTCGTTTGGAGTCTTGTGTATCTGACTCTCTATATAGTGAGCCTCATCTAGTCATTAGAGATCATCGAGAGTTCACATTGTAATATCTCTTTGTGAAATAAGAATGTGTGCCTTCTAAAATTCTCTCTTCTAAAAGCTATATCTTTCTTTATTTCTATCCAGGTCTTTACAGAGATTCTATTATGCTCTACACTTACCTCTTATAGTCCATTAGACCCTTGGGGTGTTACTAGAGATTTTAAGTCTTCTGCTTGAATGATCTGATTTAGTTTAGAAGTTTATGGAAACTAGAGTTTTTAAAGGCAAAAGTAAGTCCTAAGGAGAGGCAATCGTAAGTCTTTAGATAAAGATCAGGGTTTTATGATCATTCTGGACAGGGTCTCAAAGTTCATGAGGATATCCACCACTCCTAGTATCAGAGCCAGAACCTGCCTTTTCATATGTTAGACCTCCTGTAGAAGCTAGAAGACCTTCTTCTTCCAGTATTCACATTCGTGAACTTGTATCTATATTCCTACCATAAGAAATGTTTCTACTCCTACTGGTAGAGGAAAAATATTATGGGGCAACCAAGTACTTCCACTATTGGAGAACTTAAAAGAAACAAGTATTCTCTTTTTATAGATGCTTATTCTGAAAACTCATCTTCAAAAGAATCTACAAACACTGACACAGAAAGCTCAACAACCTTCTCAGAATTTTCTAGTGAGGAGATATACTATGTTGATTTATCCACCATTGCTATGGTGAATTGTAATCCTCAAACTAATGCAGAATCAACTAGTCATCCTATTATTGAATATTCTTCATCTGAATAAGAAGAAATAAAGAAAAGAATAGATGAAAGAATATCCACACCATTTAAGACCAAGGAGCATAACTCTTGGTTTACTTTTGATGAAATTCTAACAGGTTCAGACGAAGTAGAATGTGTATCACTCATGGTTGTAAAGATCTATCTTACTTACTCTTCTCTACTTTATTTCTATCAAGGTCTTGCCAAGATATTGTATCAATGGCTCTGATATCAAGAAGGGTGGATCTCCTCATGAAATCTGAGACCTAGTCCATAATGATCATGAAACCCTAAACTTTATCTAATGACATACGGTTACCTCTCCTTAGGACTTATTTTTGTCTTTAATGACCCCAGTTTCTATAAACTTCCAGACTAAATCAGATCATTCAAGCGGAAGACTTAAAATCTATAGTAATATGGTTTGATTCCTTTCTGATATACAGGATCCTCTATAAGAGTCAAGTGTATAGTATAATAGAATCTCTATAAAGACCTGGACAAAATAGAGAAAGATATAACTTTTAAAATAGAGAATTTTAGAAGGCACACATTCTTATTTCACAAAGAGACATTACAATGTGAACTCTCGATGAACCCCAATGACTAGATGAGGTTCATTATATAAAGAGTCAGATACATAAGACTCTAAACGACTATAATTATTAAATAAGCTAGAAAGCATACAGCAAAAAAGTAATCTTACAAGACTACAAACAACTTTAATAAGGTTAACCACAAGCATACAAACTACTTTTCAAAAAAGTAAATAGTATCACACCACACGGGAATCTACTTTATTAAAGCTTCAAACATAAAGACATCATGCGAGAATCTTTCTGCCATTTGTAATTAAGCTTATGATCATCATCCGGGTCCATGTTTGAGTAGTCTGGATCAAATCCAGAGTAAGGGTCTGGTAGACTTTCTAAGGAAGCTTCAAGATTAGTATCAAGTGATCCACCCTAAGGGTCTTGTAATAAAGGACCACCCTAGGGTCTTCAAATTATGACAGTGACATAGTAGCCTCAGATTCTGATTCTTAGGTCTTTGAAGATAGCTATAAATCAGTAGGTGAAGAGTTAGGTAACAATTATAACTCAGTTGGTCTAGCTAGTCTAATTTATGGCCTGGAGGTAGAAGGATGGGAATCCAAATATCTTATAGTATCATGAGAAAAAATATGTTCCCTAGGTCTTCTGTACCATTATTGAATATGAGGAGTAATTAAGGATTCATTAGGGATTGGTCCTAATGATGTACACTTTAAATTAGGATTATCCTTAGGGCAATTATTCATGTTGCATATAAAGAGTTTTATATTAGAAAAGAGAACTTCTTTATGGCGAGGCCAAGAGGTTTGTGTCTGCCAAAGATAGGCTTGATTGAGGGTGTACATCTTTCCTTCATGATCCATACTATAAGGCCTGTAAAGTTCAAAGAAGCACTGATACTTCAACTGCTGATCTTTTGAGATTTCTCAAAGATGATATTGTTCAATGATCTTTTTAAGTTGTGCTCTCCAAACAGGCAGTTTAGAAAACCATTGCAAAATAGTTCACAGAGAAGAACCTTTATTATTATCATACAAATAGTGAAACACAGGTAATGGTGGAATAGCCATAACAAAAACATAAAGAGCTAAAAGTGACCAAAAATATCACTTTAACTCTTATGGAACTGGTCCAGCTATAAAATGAATAAAGAGATAGGGTTTATCTAGGCTAAAATGTTTCATGGCTGAGGAGATGGGATGATTAACAAATAAGAGATGTAGCCAATAGAAAAGGTTTCTCTTAGCTACATGTTGAACTTATTCCACAGTGGTTGGGGTTTCACCAGGAGGAAACTATGGTGCTTTGTGATATGGTATGAGTTTTTTGGAAGAGGAAGATGATCCATCATAAGGATGTATCAAGGGCCAATAGGAGTGAGAAGCTGGATTTTTGTGGGTCTAGAAAGGTAATCAGTAATAATGTTCTGGTGACCTTTAATGTGTCAAATAGTGAATTTATAACGAGAAAACTAGTCTTTCCATCTTAAAATTGAGAGTCAGGTAAAACTTTCTTTTTTGTATCCAACATGGATGGAAAATCGGTATTATTCATTTCGATAATAAATTCATAAGAACTTAAGTAAAAATTGAATTTTTCAATACCCTTTTTTACTGCTAAGATCTCCTTGTAAAAGGCAAGTAATGTTGTTCAGATTATTTGAATTTACCGCTGGCAAGAGCATAGTAGTGTCATTTACTATTTACTTCTTCAAGAAGAATTACTCCCTAATAATTATCACTAGTATCAGTCTATAGTATCCTTTGTCCTATTTCTAGAATCTTTAATGGTAGAGGAGTCTGTGAAATCTTTTTCAATATCTAGACAACTATAGTCTGTTGATGTCCCCAAGGTGGGGGATTCTTTTTCAATAAAGCATATAGTTGACTGGTGTGTTTAGTCATTTCTGGAATAAAGTCACAGAGATAATTTACAATACCAAGAAATTTTTTAATCTGCTTTACTGATAAGTTGTCGTTTGGGAAGTTGAGCAGTTCTTGGGCCAGATGTGGGCCTAATTGATAGAAACTATCATGAAAACTCATTCCTAGAAAATCAATATGAGCCTGAGCTATGTATCATTTTTTGAAGATAACATAATTCTATGGGCTTCAGCAATATTTGCGAACTAGGCCAATAGTTTCTTATGGCTCTCTTCATCCTCTGAATAGAGGAAAATGTCATCAATATACACCAGTGTTGAATGTAGAATGGGCTCAAATATCTTGATCATCGTCTTCTGGAAAAGGAATAGAGCTACCTTTAATCCAAAAGGAATAACAGTCTATTGCTATTGAGCATCTTGAATGTAAAAAAATGTCTTATATCGTTCATCAGTATGAATTCCAATTTGCAAAAACTTGCTTTTAAATCAAATTTTGAAAATATCTTTGATGTAGCAAGTTTGGAGGCTAATGTATTCAGCTTTGGAAGAGGCAACTTACCATCTTATAAGAAAAGATTAAGAGGCTTATAATCAACACCAACCTCTTTTTTCCTCTAAGTTGTTCAAACCTTTTCTCCACATAAAAAGGTTGACAAGCCTAATTTGATTCAGTAGACTCAATGAGACTTTGTTCTAGCAGAGAAACACACTCTTGTCTGGCAAGAATTAGATAATCAAGATTCATAACTGAGTGAGTGGCTTTTATAGGATTAACATCTTCATTCTTTTTGAATGGTAATTTGACAAAGAAATCCTTATTTTCCACAAAGGTTGAGGATGTTGAAATTGATCATGGCTGTCAAAGCATAGATTAAGAATTCTATCTCTGAGAGATTTGTATCCAGCAGGAGCTTGTTTAATTTCAAGGATCTGGACATAAGGAGTAAAGAACTTTTTAAATGTTAGTCCTTGCGCCCATATTGATAATCTTGCTATCTTGTAAAGAGCATCACATTCAAGGAGTATATCCTTCTCAGGAAGATAACTTCCAAAAACTTTGATCCACATCACACATCTAGGGAAAAGCTATATCCCTATTTTCTTTCTAGAGATGAGCTCAATATGTAAAGGTTCTTGGTTCACAGTAAGGAATGGTTGATCAAAAGACATCCACATATCACTAGGGAGGATAAGGGGTTTGATTATGATTACACAAGAACCTGTGTCAATCATAGTGATTGCTTTGATCGGTTTATCATATTTAGACAAAAGGATCTTGGCTTCAGTAAGGGGTTTTGGAGTATGATCTACTTGAGGAATACTTACATATCCAAATAATCCATAAGTTGGTTCTTTTGTAAGTCTTGATATTGTATTCCAAAGACCAAGAGAATAAACATGTATATGAGGATATTCTATCTCAGAGTCTGAATCAGAATTAGAAGAATCATAGATGTGAAGGACATACTCTATTTCTTTATTTTCCTCATATTGTTTTTCATAAACAGACTCAATGTCTTCAATTTTTGTAATAGGTAATGTATACTGGAACGAATGAAGCATCTTGATGTCTCTCTTATTATTCTTTCTTGGACAAGACTTTGCAAAATGCCCTTTACTGCCATAAAGGAAAAACCTATTTGCCATAGGTGATTTGGAAGATCTCTGCTTAAAATACCTGAAAGGCTTTATGTATTTCTTCTTTCTTCCTTTATGAGGTTTCCACGCATAGAAATGAGACTTCTTCTTTATCAGGCAGTGGCATTTATCTTTATCCTTACATTTAATCTTCAAATGAGATCTGCTACATGCTGGCTTAAGCTTCGAGCTTCCTTTCATCATAGATTTAAAGAATTTATACTGCTCACACATCTCATCAAGAGTAGCTAATATAAGTTGATAGATTTCTCCTAAAGTAAGCTGTGTTACTTCTTTATTGAGAGAAGAAATCATCATATGCAATTCAGGTTGTAATTCATCTGGAAGAGAGGCAATGAAGACATGCCTAAGATTAGGATACTGAGGTTCTCCCAGAGGATAATACTTTTTAGCCATTCTGATATAGTGTTTATGAAGATCATGTCAATTGAGCAAATAACATTTCATTTCAAAATATTCCTGGGAATTTCTTTTCTGAATAACATAAAAATCTCTAAGGAATTCTTGATAAAGTGATCCAAGGAATGCTCCTGGACTTGCAGATCTAATCAGTTGTAATATCTGATATTTACTAAGCTGAGTAAACCATTCTCGTAGATTACTAGTCATTTGAGAGACAAACTCAGAAGAAGGATCTTTAACAATAGGATGACTAGTTGATTTTGCAGTGGTTTGAGGATTAGGATTCACATAAAAATGGTGGATAAATCAGCATAGTATTGCTCCTCACTAGAATATTCTGAGAAGGTTGTTGAGCTTTCTGTTATAACAGATTCCTCAGATTCTTCAAGTGTAGAAGAGGATTCAGGCTCAGTCTCTATAGATTCTTCTGAAGAGAAGTTTTTAGCATAAGCATCTCTAAGAAGAGAACACTTGTTTCTTTCAAGTGCTTTAATAGTTGAAGGACTTGATTACCTCATAATATTTTTTCCTCTACTAGCAGGAGTATAAATATTTCTTGTGGTAGGAGGTGTAGATACAAGTTCACGAATGTGAATGCTGGAAGAAGGAAGTCTTCTGGATTCTATAGGAGATCTAACATATGAAAAGGCAGGTCCTGTATATATGGGAAGTACATCAACTAGTGTTGAGGGAGCTTCTGGTATAGTGGTTTGATGGCCAGAGTAAGAAATTTGTTTTTTTTTCTTGGATGGCTTTTTAGGCTTAAGTAGGTTAAACTGTCTGGCTAGGTGATAAGTGGACCAAAACACTTGACTATAGTCTATAAGAGATGGTGTAAGTGTTGGTGAAGTCATAGGAGAGTAAACAGGGTAGGTTGACGGAAATAGGGGTGTATATAAGGTTCGAGGATCAACTGTTGATTGTGAGGGAGGAGGCTAAGTATGTTTAGGCATATTAGCTTCAATATGCCTAATTTGATCTTGTATTTACTTCAATTCCTATTCTTTCCTTTGGAAATGTGGTCCAAAGTAGCATTGATCAACATATCTCTGTAGTTTAGTGTCAAGTTGTTGAGCTTGAGAAGTAAGCTTCAAATGAAGCTTTTGAACTTGTCCAGCTAAAGATTCAACTTGTGAAGATAATTCCTCTGTATGGGAGATGATGAGGTCCAACTTAGAATCAATCCGGTATAGGAACTTATTCTAACAAATAGCATTATCTGTATGCCAATTTAGTACTACTTCAGCAGGAGTAATAGCTTTGGGTCTCTGTGGTGTAACCTCAGCACTTTTAACATATGGCCATCTAGCCACCTTAGTACTCTAGTGAAAGCTTTCTTCTATTGAAGGAAATTGAGCTTCATAAGGCTGCTGTGAATCCGGATTAAGCATAGCAATGCATGGATGTGGTGGGACTGTAGGAATAGTTGGCACCACTAGAGGTAGTTCTGGAATGGCAGGATCTAGTTGCTTTTGTTGGGAGAAAATATCTACAATCAAATCATCATGACTTAGCTCCTTTAGAATATCATAAAGAGAGAGTTCTAAGCTGGGTGTCATGGCATTAATATCCCAGTTTACACCAAATCTTGGTTTGGGTGGTTTATCATCATCATCTCTAGGCCTTCTGCGCCTAGGTTGAGTTGCAGGCTTCTTCTTTTTCTCCTTTTTTATAGCCCTTCTGAAATCTTCATCATCAGAAAAGTCTCAAAAGGAAGGATCATGACATTCACAATTAGACTCACATACGGAGTTGTCAAAATCACATATAAAGTGTCCATGAACATGAGAGATATAAACTGGTTTAACTGTGTTTGAGAATTCATGAACTATAGGGTCACTAGCTTCAGGGTCACTATAAGTAGCAATAAGTTTAGAAGGATAAGATCCTTCTAAGCTTGGCTTCTAGAAGACTATTCTGACAGTGCCATTGACATCTTAGCAATCACAGGAAGTGCTGTTGTATGAATATCAAAAGGAGTAGGGTTAAACTCATGTTCATAATTAGTGATCCACTCAAAAGGAATAATTTGAGCAAGTTCTTCCTTAGGGATTTGTCTTGGTATGTTGACTATGGTTGTACCCTATTGTCAGTGAATATGAGTAAAGCATCATGTGTATTTGTCAGAACCTGAAGATCCAGAGAATGGTTTTTGATTATGTAAATCAACTGATGATGCAAAGTGGCTGCTAGCATTGGAGTCAAGTTTAGCTCTAACAATCTGTACCTGGACCTTATTGCACATATTCAGGATGATTTTATCAAGAGTAATTCAAATACACATAATTAAAGAGGATATTTTAAGTAAATTAATACATAATTATTATCAATAACTAATTTAACTAATTTTTTAATTTATTTAAATTAACTAAATAAATTTTATATTAAGTATAGAAAGTAACATGTGATTTTTTTTTCAGTGCGGAGACAATCAAAATATACTTCCCTCTCGTAGAAGCAAAAACAAATAAAAAAAGTACTTCTTCTTGGTGTAGAACAAGAGTGGACCTTTCAAGGCCCATGTATATTAGGATCTCTAAAATCATTTTCTGTCTACATAATCAAACATACGTGGATTGTACCCAAAAAAAACATATGTGGATATTCTGTACAAAATAAAACATATGCGGATTTTTTTTTACTACATAAACAAAAGAGGGTAATCAAAAATAAAAATTAAAAAGGAAAGAAAAGGGGGGAATGTTAGTATATGAACAAATTAAATAAAGGGTGGCCGTAACTGTAGGAATTAATGAATGTAATAGTAGAAAGTTAAATGAACCAATAAAAAAGAACTTAGAAACCTAATTCAAAATGAAGAAAAACTATTAGGATTTCTAGATTAAATTTTTCTTTCTAAAATAAAATAACTCATCTAATATAGGTCGCATTACGTTTCTAAAAAAATTTATGAAAACATTGATTGATTTAGTTTCAAAATAATACAAATAGAAAGTTAAAATAAAAGGGTAAGAAAATATTTCTTTGGGGTAAAATATTTATAGTACCCTAAAATATTTTTTCTAAGTATATCCAAAATTTTAAAGTATTTATGGTACCAAACGTATATAGAAAAAATATTTCATTATATTGAATATATCACTAAATATTTTAGAATGCTAGTTATATACACTTTAACCCCTTTTCTTTTTATTTTTCCCTTGAAAAAAGTTTTAAAACGCAGCATTTAATCCAAAGACCTAATCTCCCCCACTCATTTCCTTCCCATGCAAGGTGCAGGACAACAAATGGAGAAAGCAGAGGCAGATATCAAGAGAGAAGGGTGAGAAGGAAATCTAACAATCAAGAGTACTTGTAGAGAAAGCAGAGTAGGTGAGTAATTACAACTTATTTAATTAAAGTTGAGAGAGGCAAGAGAAAGTAAAGTAGGCAAGTATTTATCTTATTTGTATTTAAATATAAAAATTAATATTATTTTGTCTTTATTTAAATAAGATGAAATAGATTTTAATATTACTTTAATTTAAGAGGGTAGGAGAGGGAAATTATTTTTATTGAACAATTTTACCTATATTCGGTTCACTCATATTTCTTTTAAATTGCTTTTTACAAATTTGGTATAACGATAATAAAATATAAGAAAATAAATATTCAAGGGAAAATCCTAATAAATAAATATTCAAGTAAAATAATTATTTATTTACATTTTTGTCAAATTAATTTAATTTAAAATAATGTTTTTTTTTACAACAATCGACAATCACTGCTACCCACAACTACTATTGTCATTTGTTACCATTTGATGAAGGTGACAACTATTGTGCTCAATCAAAGATGACTGCCATCGTAGTTAGACAATGAGGGATGCCATGACAATTGTTGATGGATTGCCACTATCATTGTCAATGGTTGTCGATAATCCCAACAATAGTCACCAATAGCCAGTTAGGGACAACCACTGTCACTAGTGTCTAACGATGATCACTATTGTCCACCTATTGAGTGTTGCTTGTCATTTATACTTGTCACCACTTCACAATTTGTTATGATTGCACCATATTTTCTCAATTCTTAGAATTGATTTTAAGAACAATTATTTCAAACAAAGTTTTATGTTTTATTATTTTTAGATATATATATTTTAAAACAATTATTCAAACAGATTTTTTTAGTTTACAAAACTTATTTTAACAAGCAGTTGTATAAAATTGTTTTGAGAACAAAAAATAAAAATGAACATACCCTTAAAACATGATTTTAGTTTTTTATTTTTAAAAACATTTTTTAATTTCTTTTTTTATTCTGGAAGAGACTTAAGTGAAAATAAGTTGTCAAATATTTTTAAAAAAAAAAAAAAACAAGCACACCCTTATATTTTTGAGAAAAAAATACTCTCTCTCTTATAAAGATCGAGTAATCATATATTAATTAATAAAATTTAATTAATATGATTTTGATTAGGGCTATGTACAAAGCCTGCCATTTAGTAAGCTCGCCCAATCCTGTAATAAAAATATTTTGCCCAGCCCAATAAATATAGAGCAGGGCAGTGCTGGGTATCGGGCTGTAAAATACAGCCCATGCATTTTTCGAGCTGGGCACCAGGCATAGGGGCTGCCTTGCCCATGAACACTCCTTCTTTTATTTTTTTTTATTTTTTTCTCTATCTTAGAAGGAAGAATATGATAGCTACTGGTAACTATAAGGTAATTTTAGAAATATAAGTAATTAAGTAAGTAAGTTGTATCTTTTAATATTTATAACTATACTAATTTTTTCTTTTTTTTTAACTTTATTAATTATCATATGATTACATTATAAATTATAATTATTTATTTTATTTTTTTAGATGCTTTATATTTGTCAATATTTGAGAGATTGATGCAAAGTTATAATTACAAACTACTTAGACTTCAATGCTTATTTTTTATATGTAATAAATCTCAAGATTTTAATTATTATCTTTGTTGCCTTATTCTTAGTAAATTATAGATATTATTTAACTATTGAAAATACATGAATATGATATTATTTTAGAAATTTATAATTGCAGATTTTTTTCACATGAGCATAACATCATGACTTTAGGCATGGCCCGCTCATACCCAACCCAAAATTATTAGGGCTTTTATCAGGCAGGACCGGGCATCGGGTTATAAAATACAGTCCATACTTTTTTTGGATAGAGCACCGGGCAAGGGGACTGCCCTCTAACCCTACCCATGCATATCTCTAATTTTGATGGCAAAAAATATTTTATGATATTTTAAACTAAAATTCCTGCCTAATCCACATCCACAATGATTCGGCGCACTCCTCAGTTCTCAGCGTCTCTGGCCTCTTCATTCCGTCACCGTTGCCGTGTCGGCGTTGGTATCTCTACGGCTTCGATCACATCGCTCTTCCATCTTACCGTCGCACCGTCGCTCTTCCATTTCCAGCTTCCATCGCATTTGCGGCTACTATTTTTCTTCTGACCAGCGCCGCTCATTGGCTCTTAACGGATTGCGCGTGCTAAAGCTAGTGGTAGAGGCGCAGAGAGAGCAAGTGATAAAGCCAGTGATAGTGGAAGAGTGATAGTTTCAATTAAAGTAGGAATGGAAATTACAGAATCCGCAGCTCCAGTGGCAGAAGTATGTGAGCTCTCAATTCCAAGGGGTGGGCCCATATATGTTCCGAATCTGGTTGGTCCATGTACTAGGGTTGCTGAGTTTGAGAATTCTGTTGTCTGTGAACTTCAGGCATGAATCTTCCGCTAATACTTTATGCTTCTATTCCAAAAATAGTGCGGCAGGTTCTTGTTTCTGCCTCACTCTCTTACGATAAATGTGTACTGTTGGTTTATTTGTGCAGAACCTAGAGGCAGAGTTGCATCAAAATGCTTCTGATGACCTGTGTGATGATGATATCTAGTGTGTACTCCTCATGTGCTTTTTTCTTTTGTTTGTTTTTCCAATTGTAATATGGTTTTTCTTTTTAGAGGCACTGACATATGCCGTTTTAGAATTGATGAGCTTAAAGTATATACGGAAGAGGAGTTAATGGGTATGGCTTTGAAGGGAGCATTGAAGGTATAGTCAACAGTCCTGTTCATAGCTCTTTGAATAACCGTCCCATAGCTTATACTTGTGCTATTCTAGGTTACGGAGAACAATGAATTTAATAATTGAGAGATCATTTGAATACGTGATCCAACCAAGGTATGTTTCTGGTATTTCAAACAACATAAACTAAAATAGAAATGAGCATCTTAAGCCTCGAACAGAATGTTATTAGATCCTTATAGCGATTCTAAAGTTGAAAGTTACAAATTTTGATATCTTAAACATCGAAATCAATATCCAACATGCCCATAAATCTTACAGATTGCAACACTTGTATCTGCCTTTTCGTTTTAATTGTTACACTTTCTCTTGAAATCTTAAATATGCAGAGGCAGAGGCATATAATATGTTTGTATGTGGTTCTAACTCATAAATCATGTTCGCTACTAGAGAAGGATAAACTATTGATTATGATATGATTCGTATTATTAATGTTTTAAATTGGCATAATTTGCAACTAATTAACCTTAATTATATTTCGAGATTTGAATGAAGTTAGTGTGTTTGTATACCCGTTTATTTAGATTATTTGACAAAGGATAATAGGATAATTGAGATATTATATTATTACGCCTTCTTAAGTTTTAGTGTGCTGTTGATTTGTTAAATAAATAATTAATGAATGATGTTTAAGTATGAGTGCTTAGTGAATAATAAAGTCAAATTAATCACTGCATTTACTCATACCAAGTTTCTCACTCTGTGATTTGAGCTGCGAGCAGGGTATCCATCATATTCTCTCTCAAATATCAAGTGTTACTTCCAAAAGCATACTTGATTGTTTCATTGAAAGAGAAAATAACCAAAGTTTTCAAGTGCAATGATACATAACTTGGAACACCATTCAACAAAGGCTGTTTTGCGACATGAGTACACACACATATAACACTGATAACTAATACTACAAAATAGAGATACTATATGACAATCAGTAGGAAACACTGGAGCCATGCATAACTGCACCAAACCTCTCTATTCCCTGAAACACAATATGAGATTTGAATGAATATAAGAGGAAGTCTTTGGAATATTACGTAGCATATAAAAATTTTAGAACAGTGTTCAAAAATATTGTACCTGAATATGCTTGCTTCTGCACTTGTATCCCGTACAGGAAGCATATCCAACAACGAAGTTAAATGAGTTAAGAACTGAATTTGTATGGCAAGAAGAAGACAAAAAGGACAACAAAAACTCGTTTAAAAAAGAATAACATCTAAGGGGTTACCTCAACAGTAGCATTCTGTTTTTAATATTCATTGGAAGCTTTTCTCAACATGAGGGCCACAATAACATAGAGTCGATCCACCAGAAGTTGAAACAGTTTAAAAAATTTGTGTCTCCAAGATCTTATGAGGAAGAGAGAACCACAAACTCCCAGAAACCAACTGCAAATCCAACTCCCATCCCAAGATACAATGACTTTAGAAAGTCATCATCTTCATTTCCTTCAACCTCCTTTGAGTGACAAGAAGCTTCTTTCTTGTAGCACTTATTTGGAAGAGGATCTCCACAAAGATCAAGATTGCCAACAAAATTCCAAGACTCAAAACTCTGAATTTGGGTTCCCAATGGGATTTGTCCAATGAAATTGTTGTATGATAGGTTTAAATAATCGAGAAAAGATAAATTAGAGATGGACGAAGGAATTTCTCCAAACAACTTATTGTAGCTGAGATCAAGAGATTCTAATTCTTTCATGCTACCAATTTCTTTAGGAATCTTCCCAATCAAATGGTTCCGAGATAAGTTTAAGGACCACAATTGAGTCAAGTTAAATAATTCCTTAGGAATTTCTCCAGACAAAATGTTAGTGGAAAGATCGATGCTATGCACAATACTAGAGAACTTGTAATCCAATTCTCTTACTTTAGCAAAGACTTCTATTTCATCTAATATAGGATCATATGCCCTAATCGGCTGCATAATTTTATATAGGC
Organism: Leucaena leucocephala; assembly: GCA_037074615.1. Classification (NCBI taxonomy): domain Eukaryota; kingdom Viridiplantae; phylum Streptophyta; class Magnoliopsida; order Fabales; family Fabaceae; genus Leucaena; species Leucaena leucocephala. The sequence continues at coordinate 14,477,657 of CM073515.1, read as the reverse complement.
AATGTGGTATAGGTCCTGAAAGTTTATTATCAGCGAGATCCAATATTGTCTAATAAATAAGGTTACATAACTGTGATGGAATATCGCCTATAAAATGGTTTTCCCTAAATTTGATAACTTGTAAATTTTGCTGCATGCTATTTGGCAAAGTTCCAGAAAATTTATTTCCCCGTAAAATGAGGAATTCCAAATCCATCCAGTTTGATAGGTTCACTGAAAAATTGCCAAAGAAACTATTATGACTCAAATCCAAACGCCGGAGACTCACTAATGAATCCATTGAAGGAGGAACTTTCCCTGTTAGCTTATTACTTCCCAAATTAAGGGAATATAATTCTGTCCAATTGGCCCAACAATCAGGAAGTGTTCCACTCAAATGATTATATGATAAGTCCAAATACCACAACTTGCTTTCTCCATTAGTCTTTGCTAGTTGGCACAATAATGAGAAAATAGATCCCGACAAAGAGTTGTGAGATGCATCCAAGTAAGAGATATTTGCTGATAGTGTGACATTGGATATGTCATCACTAATCATGTTGTATGAGAGATCAACATAAGAAAGTCCTGCTATAAAGCTCCAAAATACATTTGCATCAGTTCTTGAAATCCTTGATCTAGAAATGTCTAGATATCCTAGAGACCGCTGTGTATATAACCATGATGGAACATTAGGCCCTATGCTCATGTTACTCAAATCCAAATGCTCAAGTTGAAATGGTGGGACCCAATCAGGATCAATGTCAAATTCAAAACTTGTTGAACTCAAGTCCAATGAATTTAAATTTGATAAATTCCAAAAATTCTTTTCCGTAAGAATACCCGCCATGAAATTGTGCCCAATGTATAATTCATTTAAGTTATGGAGTTGTCCAAGGCTTTCTGGAAGATTGCCACTCAATTGATTGTAACACAAGTCTAAGTCCAACAAGGAAGAAATATTTCCAAGAGATGATGGAATTACTCCGGAGAACAAATTAGCTCCAATAGCCAAGTATTGCAACTGTTCATATTGGCCTAACCAATCTGGAATTGATCCTTCGAGTTCATTATAACTCAAATCTAAATGCTCGAGGTTTTGAAGATTTAACAAGGCTTTTGGTAATTGGCCATAGAAATTGCAACTAGGAAGGTCAAGATGATAGATGTGTTTGGTGATATTGAAGAATGATTTAGGTAATTTTGACTTCTTCTTGAAGTTGTGAGAAAGATCAAGAACTTGAAGTGACGTAAAATTGACATAATCAAGGGATGGAAAATAACTCAATTCACAATACCACAAGCGTAACTCAGAGAGTGAAGGAAGCATGGCTATGTAGTGGAGCCATTTGGTTTCATTTGCAATATCACAGTTGCTAAGGTTAAGATATTTTAAGGAAGAAAGTTGTGAAAGCCAATGAAGATCATTTATGAATAGAAGATTATTATATGAGAAGTCAAGATAACGTAGAGCTACAGAAAAACTAACTGATTTATTAGAAGGAGTAGTAGCACGTGATTGGTTGTCAAATTTGTGAGCATCAAAAGGAGATTTGGAGATTTGGCATGGCGGCATACTCACAGTTTTGAAGTGATTGCTGTTCAAGTCCAAGTGGTTGAGAAATTCAAGTTGAAGCACACAGAGATTAATCTCACCTTCTAATGTATGATCGGAAAGAGAGAGCTCTGTAACTCTTCCTGTGATGTTGTTGCACCAAACTCCCTCCCATGAACAGCAATCATCTTCAACAGCCCAAGAAGAGAGTTGGTTGTTTGGATCAACCACTCCTTGTTTGAAGATTAAAAGCAATCTTTGATCATTTTCATGGCAACGGATCACCTTATTTGAGGCAACCACGTTTCTGTCAAATGTTGTTGCAAATAGCAGAAACAACAAAACAAAGGAAATTTGTAAAGCAAAACTAGCCATTGTGGTTAGTTTGAACATAATGCCTCAATGAAGTCTTTACATGATATATATATATATAGAGTGCGTGTGTATGTTATGAAAGTCATTCTAAAACTCATTGCAAAACAAGTACATTAAAAAATTCTAAACTAAACAAAAATTTAATAATCACTTGAAATTCCTTATTTTGAAGTCTATTCATACTTCCAAGTCTTCCCGTCTTTTCAAAGAAAAATTGGAATATGGATCATGTTCACATCATTCATATTCTTATCTTCTTTTCAACTTTCACGACCAAATCGTTTGAACGCTTCAAAACGTAAGTCACTGAAAAAATTATGGGATTTCTTTTCACGATACAATGCAAATGCACCATTTAATTAGAGGTTATTTACGAATACAACTTTTAAAATAAGAAACATGTATGTTCCTAATTATAGGATCTATTTAACTAATTTATCTAGATTAAGAAAATTAGGTAAATTAGTTAATTGTAATTATTATGTGTTGATTTTCCTAAAATATCATATTTTATCATATGTATTTGAATTACCCATAATAGATACTTATATGCGCAATCATATAGAGATATTTTGGGAAAAAATTATAATTTTGATAGATAATAGATTTGTGTCTTATATTTAGGAATAAATATAATATTAATCTAATTTTTATAATTAAAAATAGAGTAGGTATTATTTTGACTTTTTATATATGTTGAGTTCATATAGATTATCAAGCTCAAATATTTATTTATTGAATTAACAACGAATTAGCTTTATTTTTTATTTTTAACTATCAAATGAGAAACTTAATGTATTTTGTATAGCTTGAGTTCAACTATATATATATATATATATAATATTCATTCTTTGCATCATAAGTTAGATTTATATAGAAAAAATCTTGGAGGCAATTATGTGTGTGTATATATATATTACAAATTCTAGATTGTTTATATATTCATATATTTATATATAGAGATAAAATAATATAAAAAGGTTAGCTATATAATTATCAAGTTAAAATATTAAACGGCTTCACTCCTATTAAAAAAAATATAAATTTAAATCTTAAGAATAATTATTCTAAATGTTAAACGGCTTCACTTCACACTTTCCTTTAGTGAAAGAGATGTTGCCAATTTGGTCAAACTTCATTTTCTACATAATAATTGCATCCACCAAATTTGACTAACCAAAGCAATGGCCACATGTGGATAATGCTTTTCTCAATTCTAGATTTCAGTTCCTTTCCAAGAAACTTCATCACAATGACATCAAACTTTCCAACCATTCCACAAGAGATTGCAATATGTGTACCCCTCAATATTTGGTAGTGGTTCTACAATACAAATGAACAAGAGAAGCCCTAAGCCCAAAAATTAACTAATAAAGGAGTTTAGGCGCAGAATCTAAAAATAAGAATAAAATCTTGTGCTGCAAAACCCTAATTTAGCTAAAGCATTCTAAATAATTAAAATGTGAAACCCCTCTCTATCTTATTATTCTAAATGATTAACTTGGCTTATATATATATATATAGATATATGTGTGTGTGTGTGTGTGTGTGTGTGTAGTATTATTAGTTGTTAAAATACTTAATGCTCTTATAAATTTTGCTATTTTAGTTGTTAAAATGATTATGTCCACTTATAAATTTTCTATTAAAATTTTTTAGCACGTAAATTAGAGAAAAAAAAGTTTATGGTATATAAATTTGGAAAAAGTGAGGAAGATTCCACTTGAAAACTTTTAGGGGTAATTGTTATGCGGATAAAAAAATTATAAATATTTAAATATGGCCTATTAAAGAAAAACTTACTCCTCTAATCCTTAGTGTTTGTGTGTGTATATATATATATGATCTACTTAATTAATTTAATTAGATTAAAAAAGTTAATTATAATATATATTTTTTCTAAAATACTATAATTATTTTTCTCAACTACTCCCTCCTACCCTCTCTTAATATTATTGAAGGAGTATGAATAGAGTGGTTTCAAGTGAACATTGATAAATATAAAAAATATATCTTATATTTAGGACTAAAATAACTCACTAATTAGGTCATATATTAAAGACAATAAGAGTAATATAGAAAATGATATGAAAAATTAAAAGAAAAAAAAAGAATATATGTGACATATTGAAGACATTGCCCCATCCTAACATTTGTGAAGTCTTCATTCCAAACTACACTCAAGTTTAGTCTTCTGCTCATTAATGGTTTCACCAAGGAGCTTCCCTTCTTATATAAACTCTTTGAATTTCCTTTGGTGAAAGAGACTTTGCCAATTTTGTCAAACATCATATTTTCTACTTCTTCTTTTTTGTTTTTGCCAACTAGTCTTTCTACTTATTCATGGAATCCAGTGAAGAGCTTCCATTCTTATCATCTCTTTCAATTTCCTTGAGTGGAAGAGATTTTACCAATTTCATCAAACTCATTTTCTATGGAATTGCGTTAACCCATGTAATGGTGAATACCAAAGTTTCAGAGTATTTTTTTTTTCCAGTATTTCAATTCTTTCCCAATTAAAAAACTTCACAACTATAAATTGTGAGATTAACTAGAGACTAAACTAATATGAATCAAGTCAGATAATATCGGCAAGTTTTAGTACAAAGTATTTAATATAGAAGTATTTTTAAAACTCAGACTTGTGACCTCTGATTAAGATGATACAACCCTATATTACTTAAATCAAATGTGAAGTGGTAATTAATCTCCTCATGTTATCCACGCGTGGTTCTCAAGGTACATCGCCAATTCATCATAGCTCGTTCCTTAGCAACTTTGGCGAACATTTTATGCAATGTGAATGACTCATTTTCATTTATTTATATTATTTACTATATCCTAATTGCTTATCTCCAAGTGTCACTTGATACGAAGACCCTCAGTGTCGGAACTTGTCAGGGAGTTTAATTGTTTAGAAATTTTTTTCATTCACTCTCTTGAAAGAGGCGGTGAATAAAGTTACTTAATATTTCGTTATTCTGCACAAATAGTCAAATACAATTCAAAATTCTACTTTGTTATATCATTTTTTTTATCATTTCTTCATGTCTTAATTTATAACTAAATAGAAAATCTATTTTAATTTTAAATATAAAATAATTTTTTTAATTTATTTAAATTAATTAAATATATATTATATTAAAAATAAGAGATAATAGCCCATATATGTTAGGGTCTCTAAAATCATTTTCTATCTACAGAATCAAACATCTGTGGATATTCTGTACAAAAAAAAAAGATATTTTTTTACTACAGAAACAAAAGGGGGTAATCAAAAATAAAAAATTAAAAAGGAAAGAAAAGGGAGGAATGTTAATACATGAACAAATTAAATAAAGGGTGGCCGTAACGGTAGGAACTAATGAATGTAATAGTAGAAAGTTAAATGACGCGATAAAAAAAAGAATTTAGAAACCTAATTCAAAATGAAGAAAAACTATTAGGATTTCTAGATTAAATTTTTCTTTCTAAAATAAAATAACTCATCTAATATAGGTCGCATCACGTTTCTAAAATTTTTTATGAAAACATTGATTGATTTAGTTCCAAAATAATACAAATAGAAAGTTGAAATAAAAGGGTAAGAAAATAGGAATAGTTTTCCCATTAAAAAAATAAAGAAAGAAAAAGAGGAATGTTTCTTTGGGTTAAATTATTTTTAGTACTTTAAAATATATTTTTCTAAGTGTATCCAAAATCTTAAAGTATTTATGGTACAAGACATATATGGAAAAATACTTCATGATATTAGATATACCACCAAATATTTTAGAATATTGGTTATATTTAGAAAAAATATTTAAGTTGTTAGATGCATTTTAATCTTTTCTTTTTTTTTTATTTTTTTCCTTGAAAAAAAGTTTCAAAACGCAGCATTTCATCTAAAGACCTAATCTCACTCACTCATTCCCTTCTCATGCGAGGTGCGAGACAACAAATGGAGAAAGCAGAGGCAGAAATTGAGAGAGAAAGGTGAGAAGGAAATCCAATAACCAAAAGAGTACTTGTAGATAGGGGTGGTCAAATTGTCCCGTCCCGGGTTGTCCTGACCCGATCCGGGGCAATTCAGAACGGGTCCGTCTCATCCCGTGAAGGGTCAGGACGGGATATATCGGGATAGGATGGGGGCCATGGTCTGGCCTTCGGAATTCCCGTCCCGCCCCACATATTTTTTATAAAAAATAAAAATAAAAAATAATATTGGTTATATCATATTATTTATTAGATAATTGTATTTTTCTCTTCCTTATATGTATTTGTTTCTTTATAGATCAAACAATAACTTCAATTGGTGAAGTGAAGAAATTAAAGAAGTAATAGTATTTGTAGTATAATTAATGGTATTTATTGGTTTAAGTTGATAATCATAATAAAGAGAATTTAATTTCTTTTATTATTTTTTGTGTTTTGATTATATGTTACTAATAGATATGATGTACATAAAATATCTAATAATTTATTTTTTTAAATAGGGTTCGAGAATTCCTGAACCCGTCCCGACCTGGACATATTTGGGACGGGACGGGATGGGACCGGGATGGGGTTGTCCCAGTCCCATCCTGTCCCGTGATCACCCCTACTTGTAGAGAAAGTAGAGTAGGCGAGTAATTACAACTTATTTGATTAAAGTAGAGGGAGGAGAGAGAAAGTAAAGTAGGCAAGAAATTATTTTATTTGCATTTAAATAGAGAGAGAAATTTTAATATTATTTTGTTTATAAATAGAGAGAAAGAATTTTAATATTAATTTAAGAGGGGAGGAGAGAGAAATTATTTTTATTGAACAGTTTTACCCTTATTCAGTTCGCTCTTATTTCTTTTAAATTGCTTTTTTTTTAAATTTGTTAGAATGTTAATAAAATTATAAGAAAATAAATAATTCAAGGGGAAATCCTAATAAATAAATAAATATTCAAGTAAAATAATTATTTATTTACATTTTTTGTCAAATTTACTTAATTTAAAATAAAATATTTTTTTCTTCACAACTGTCGACAATTATTGCTATCGACAATCGCCATTATCGTTTGTTGCCACTTGAGGATGGTGATGACCATTGTGATCAATTGAGGATGACCGCCATCATGGTTGGACAACGAGGGTCACTATGATAGTTGTTAACTGATGGCTGCTACTAGTGTTAATGGTTGTCAATAACCCCACGGCAGTCACCAAAAACTAGATAAGGACAACCATCATCACTGGTATCCAACGATGACCATCACTATCCACCTATTGAGCGTTGCTTGTCATTTATAATTATCACCACCCCACTATTGATAATGACTATGCCACATTTTCTCAATTCTCATAATTGATTTTAAGAACAATTATTTTAAACAAAGTTTTATGTTTTTTTTTGTTTTTAGATATATATTTTTTAAAATAATTATTTAAACAGATTTTTTTTGTTTACAAAACTTATTTAAAAAAGTAGTTGTATAAAACTGTTTTGAGAAAAAAAAACAGAAAATAGAAATGAACATACCCTTAAAACTTGTTTTTAGTTTTTTATTTTTAAAAAAAAATTTTAATTTATTTTTTATTTTGGAAGAGACGTAAGTGAAAATAAGTTGCCAAATAATTTTTAAAAAAAAACAAAAACAAGCATGTCATTATATTTTTGAGAGAAAAAAAATACTCATTTCCTTCTAAAGATCGCCTCGAGGCTCCATTCGTTAGACTATTACCAAAAAATTCATTAGACTATTACCAAAAGCATTGAATATGTTTCTTATTTTTTTTTAAAGTATAAATATCTTTCTATTAAAGATAATCCTATTCAAGATAATACTAAATATTAAATATGAGCAATTCTCTCTATGAAATGAGGTTATAATTTAAGATTATAAAAAGTACTTGTCCCGTGCTGTATATTTAAAATATTTAATTAATTTAATTAGATTAAAAAATTAATAAAATTAAATATAATATATAATATTTTTTAAAAAAATTATCATAATTATTTTTCTTAACTCTCTCATTCTCTTCCTTAATTATTATTAAGAGAATATATAATTTGAAAAAAAGTTCATAAAAATAAAAATGGGCTTGTTTGGATTACATTCAAACCATGGTTTTAGAAACTATTTTGGGCAAAACCTTAATTTGAAAAAAATTTAAGACAAATAGTCATATTTATCCAAAAGGACTTCTAAGTAAAATCATGATTTAAAACTATGAATTCAAATAAACTAGTAGGACTAACTTTTAGAATAGTAAAATAAATTATGGACTACACATTTACTATTTTGCCCTCATTTTTTTCCTACTCTCTTATCTTCTTTCTCCTCTCTCTCTTCTCCTTCGTATCGGCGTCATTGTGTTGCTTCCTCCGTGTCACCGTCTCCGCTTATGGGTCACTGCAAGCCATGGGTCGTCGGTCGTCACTTGCCGTCATTGTTCGCCGTTAGTCGCTACACGCCGTGGGTTACCACTCATAAGTCGTCGGTCACTGCAAGATGTAGGTAGCGTCTCTCTGTCCTCACTTCTGTCAGTCTCCTCCATCTATCGTCACCCTTCATCCATCATCGTCCTCATCGCTGTCCTCACCTCTGCCAGTCGTCTCCACTTCGCTGTCTACCTTCGTCATCGTGAGAGAAAGAAAAGAAATGAGGATGAATAGTGGAACGCAAAGGCTAGTTTTTTTTTATCTCATACCCTTTCTAATAATTTACCAATCACAAAAGTCTTTCTACTAATAACTATCCAAACACTCACATTTTTTACATTACTTTTTTCCATAAACTCTTGTCTAAAAACCATTTTCTAAAAGCTGTCCAAAAACCAGTTTTTTCTATAAGCCTTTCCCAAAAGTTTATCCAAACACACAATATATCTTATATTTATATTTATGATTAAGATTGACTCTTAATTAGATTCTATATTAGGAGTATATTATTACAATAAAAATAATTTTTTCTTCAATTTTTAATTTAATTTAATAACATTTAATTAATACGATTTTGATGCCAAAAAAATAATTTTAAGATATTTTAAACTAAAATTCATGCCTAACCCACATCCCCGATGATTCTTCGCACTCTAAGCTAAGTTCTTAGCGTCTCTGGCCTCTTTATTCTGTCCCTATTGCTGTGTCGGCGTTGGTATATCTCCGGCTTCGATCGCATCACTCTTCCATCTTACCGTCGCACCGTCTCTCTTCATTTCCAACTTCTATCGCATTCTGCGGCTACTATTTTTCTTTTGACCAACATCGCTTATTGGCTCTTAACGGATTGTGCGTGCTAAAGCTAGTGATAGAGGCGCAGAGAGAGCAAGTGATAAAGCCAGAGGAAGAGTGATAGTTTCAATTCAAGTAGGAATGGAAATTACATAATCCCAGCTCTAGTGGCAGAAGTATATGAGCGCTTAATTCCAAGGGGTGGGCCCATATAAGTTCCAAATCTGGTTGTTCCCTGCACTAGGGTTACTGAGTTTGAGAATTCTATCGTCTGTGAACTTTAGGCATGAATCTTCCGTTAACACTTTATGCTTCTATTCCAAAAATAGTGCGGCAGGTTCTTGTTTTTGCCTCACTCTCTTACGATAAATGTGTACTGTTTAGTTTATTTGTGCAAAACCTAGAGGCATAGTTGCATCAAGATGCTTCTGATGACCTGTGTGATGATGATATCTCATGTGTACTCCTCATGTGCTTTTTTCTTTTGTTTGTTTTTCCAATTGTAATATGGTTTTTCTCTTTAGAGGCACTGGCATATGCCATTTTAGAATTGATGAGCTTAAAGTATATACGGAAGAGGAGTTAATGGATATGGCTTTAAAGGAAGCATTTAAGGTATAGTCAACAGTCCTGTTCATAGCTCTTTGTATAACCGTCCCATAGCTTATACTTGTGCTATTCCAGGTTACGGAGAATAATGAAAATTATCCTCCAAATTTAGACCAATCTAACGCAGGGTGAGTAAAATATTTTTTATATGTTTATGTTTGTCTTTATGTTGTGAAAATTTGGCGCCTTCGTAGTATGATCAATGTCCATTTTGTGCATAGTTGCAAGGCGTTTCAATTACTTGTTACTTTTTCTTTTTGATACATCTATTGTATTATACTTTAGTATTATTGCTTTTGACAACTTCAATGGAAGTATTTCTGGTCTCTTTTTCTCTTTCTAAAACTTCTTTCAGGTATAATTCTGATTTATGTATTAGTGAACTTGATAAACCAATTAAAATTTTATTCTTTGTATCACTGGGCTGAGGTAATCTATTTTAAATGGCTTATCCTGTCAATAGAATTTTCTAATTCCACCTATACATGTAACCGATCCTAAGCCCAAGCAAGGAAAGAGGGTTGTGTTAGGCCCCGACAACTAACGTAAAACTTGTCGAATCTTATGAACATGAACATACAAAAAAATTGCACTAATATTAGGTAGTTGCCCGTACGTAACGCGCTGTATGGCTCGAGTACAATGAGAAGTGAGGAAGGGTCGTTATATCGTTGCCTGAATGTAGTGTTAAATGAGAAAGGGATACCGCTCTCTTACGGACGGAGGCGGTTAAAGAAGCTAGTTCAGAAGAGAAAGATAAGATTTGATACTTGGAATATTTGAACTATAAGCGAAAAAGTGTGGGAGGTGGTGGGTGTAATGGTAAAGCGAAAGAGTAATATCTTGTGCCTTCAGGAAACTAAATAGGTTGGAGAAAAATCTCAGAAAATCAATGAGTTCAAATTTTGGTACACAGGTAAAACAGGTACGAGGAATGATGTTGGTATCATTGTGGATAAAGAGTGGAAGATGAATGTGGTGAATATTAAAAGGATTGATAACAGAATTATATCTTTAAGAATAATTGTTGGTAGGGATACAATCAACATTATTAGTGCTTATGCACCTCAAGTGGAAACAGAAGCACATCTTAAGAAAAAGTTCTATGAAGATTTGGAGGGATTGATTTAGAGCATACCACTTACTGAGAATATTTTTATTGGTGGGGGCCTTAATGGTCATGTTGATAAGGAGGCAAGGTAATATGTAGGGGCTCATGATGGTTTTGGAGAGATTAATAATAAAGGGTAATCTATCATTGAGTTTTTCTTAGCTTACAATCTTAAGATTGTCAACATGTGCTTTAAGAAATGGGAGAAGCACTTGATCACATATAAGAGTGGGGTCCACAGGTCACAGATTGACTTCTTTTGTGTAAGGAGTCATGACAGAAGACTTTGTACAAATTGTAAAGTGATTCCATGGGACAGAGTGACAACCCAACATAGGTTAATGGTTTGTGACGTGCGTATTAAGTGTAGAAAGGAAAAGCGCTAATTTGCTTTAAACACAAGAGTCAAGTGGTGGCAATTAAAGGAGAGAAGAGGGAAATGTTTAAGAGAACTATGTTAATTGAAGGGGTTTGGGAGGGGCAGAAAAATGCTAATATCATGTGGAAGGAAACGGCGGAGTATGTCTGAACTGTTGCTAAAGCAATTTGGGAGAATCTAAAGGTTTGGGTTGACAAGATAAGGAGACTTGCTGGTAGAATGAGGACATACAAGAAAAAGTTAAGAATAGGAAAGACTGTTTTAAAGCTATACACTTATGTAATAATACTAAAAATTGAAAAAAAATATCGTTTAGCTAAGAAGGAAACTAAGAAGACAGTGAGTGCATCTTGTTTTAAGGCTTTTGAGGAATTTTATAAGGAGTTAGGGACAAAGTCGAGAGAATGAAAGATTTATAAGATTGCAAGAGACAGGGAAAGGAAATTGAGAGATTTGGATCAAGTGCGATGTATTAAGAATGAAGAAGGCAAGGTTTTGGTTACAGATAGTGATATTAAAGAATGGTGGGAGACCTATTCTTACAAATTATTTAATAATGAAGGAGGAGGGTCGATTTATGGGTTAGGGGATTTAACACGAGAAATTAAACTAAATTTGGCATTTTACTGTAAGATCCGTGTTGGCGAGGTTAAAGAGGTACTTAAGAAAATAGAAAATAGTAAAGCTGTTGGACCTGATGGTATTATTATTGAAGTTTGGAAGTGTTTAGTCGAAGTAGGGGTGGTGTGGCTTGCTAAACTTTTTAATGTGATCTTAAATTCTAAGAAAATACCCGATAACTGGAGGAAAAGTACTTTAGTTCCTATTTACAAAAATAAATGGGATATTCAAAATGGTGCAGACTATAAAGAGATAAAGCTTATGAGTCACACTATAAAGTTATGGGAAAAGGTAATTGAATACAGGTTAAGATTAGAGACTGATATTATTAAGAATCAATGTTGTTTCATGCTGAGTAGGTTTACAATAGTGGCAATTCATTTATTAAGGGGTTAATGGAAAGGTGCTAGACTAAAAGAAGAGACTTGTATATGGTCTTCTGACTTAGAAAAAGCATATGATCGAGTGCCAAGGGAGGTGCTTTGGAAAGATTTGGAAAAGAAGAGTGTGCGCATATTATATATCAAGGCAATAAAAGATATGTATAAGGGGATAACAACTACTGTAAGAACTGCTAGGGGCAAAATAAAGGATTTTCCCATAAGGATTGGTCTATATCAGGGATTATCATGGAGTCCTTATTTATTTAATCTAGTAGTGGATGTTCTAACTAATCCTATTCAAGAAGAAATCCCTAAGTGCATGCTTTTTGAGGATGATATAGTTCTTGTGGTGGAGTCAAGAGAAGAGATTAATTTTAAACTTGAGTTATGGAGAAGTATTTTAGAGTCGAAGGATTTTCGGCTGAGTAGAAGTAAGACTAATATATACATTGTAATTTTGATAAGAGGCAAGTTAGAAGTAACTTGGAGGTCAGATTGGGAGATCAAGTTATTTTACAAATAGATAAGTTCAAATATTTGGGATCAATTATATAGAATGATGGTGAAATTTTGGAGGATGTTAATAATAGAATTCAGGCTGGGTGGTTTAAATGGAGAAAGGCTACTGGGGTTATATGTGATCGGAAAGTACCAGATAAAGTAAAAGTAAAATTTTATCGAACTGCTATAAGACCAACGATAGTTTATGGAAGTGAATGTTGGACTTTAAAAGGACAGTAAGAGCATAAAGTTGGGGTAGCTGAGATTATGATGTTAAGATAGATGTGTGGGCATATAAGAAAAGATAAGATTCGTAATGATTAAATATAGGGAAGAGTTAGAGTGGCACCTATTGAAGAGAAATTGGTAGAGAACTGTCTTAGGTGGGTTAGACACATGCAAAGAAGGCCAAAGGATGTGCTGGTGAGGAGGGTGGATCAAACAGTATGGACTCAGGTTAAAAGGAGTAGAGGAAGACCAAAAAGAACGCTCAATGAGGTAATTGAGCTGGATCTCCTACTCAATAACCTATTCAAAGATTTAGTTTTTGATAGAGCACAATGGATTGTATGATCCATGTAGCCAACCCTATTTAATGTGATAAAGCTTGTTGTTGTTGTTGTTAGATGTACAAAAAAGTATTAAATAAACACCATCTTGGTTCTAAACATGCATTTGAGGAGAATTTTCTAACTACAAAGGATTATCCAGATCTAGTGCAACTTGGTTGCAAATTGAGTCGAATCGACTGAATCTACGGCCACCAGAACAGCCCCTCCCTGGATAAAGTCGTCGACTCTCGAAATGCTTGGATGGCCTTGGTGAGAACTATCTAGGGAACTAGCATCAGATCCAATTCCTCCTGTACCAAATGACCTAGATCACTCCTCATAAGCCAGCTTTGGATTCTTGAGGATCCTCCTTCTCAGTTTAGCGTTAGATAAAGAAAATGGGTGAGGAAGAGAGAGGGAGGGAGAAGAGGAAGGAAGGGTTATGCTCTACGCGGTTACATGTGGAGGCAGAGTGAGCTGGCAACTTTGGATGATGAGGCGGCATGTATGGATTGCATGTGTACATGTTAGTCAAATTTAAGGGTCAAAATCAACATTTTAAATGATGGGGGCAAGATTGATACGGTTCTAAAACTTTTAAGGTAATATTGTTCTTAAAAAATCTTACAGATAAACATTATTTCTAAGTAGAAACTTCTAGAATAAAATTGTATTTTAATTTATATATATTTAATAATTGAAATCATTTGAATACGTGATCCAACTAAGGTATGTTTTTATTATTTCAAACAACATAAACTAAAATAGAAATGAGCATATTAAGCCTCGAACAGAATGTTGTTAGATCCTTATAGCGGTTCTAAAGTTGAAAGTTACAAATTTTGATATCTTAAACATCGAAATCAATATCCAAAATGCACATAAATCTTACAGATTGCGTGCAGACGCAGAGGCATATAATATGTTTTTATGTTGTTCTAACTCATAAATCATGTTCATTATTAGAGAAGGACAAACTATTTGGGATTAATCCAAAAGTTTGATGTAAACATCAAGGCCTTCACTACAAGAGAAGGAAAAACTATTGATTATGATATGATTCGTATTATTAATGTTCTAAATTGACATAATTTGCAACTAATTAACCTTAATTATATTCCGAGTAGAAGACATTGATAGATTTTTTAGTGAGTAGAAGAAGATAAAAGGAAAATGAAACCCCATTTAAATAGTAACAATACTTGAAAAAGTAAGGCAATTAATTTATTACCTCAAGGGAAATTTGTTATTGATATTCACTCGAAGCTTTTGAAACAAAGGACCAAGGCAACATAAAGTTGATCTATTAAGTGATTAAACTATCAGGAAAATTTGTATATCCATACTCTAACGAGGAAGAGAGGACTATAAATGCCCTGCAAATCCAAACCCTGATGCTAAGATATAACGACTTTAGAAAGTCGTCTTCATTTCCTTCAACTAGTTGAATCGGGAGCTTCGTTTCTTTTCTTTTGGTTGAAAAGTTCATGATTGCCAAGAATCAAAACTCTTGGGTTCCCAATGGAATCTGTCTATTACAATTGTTGTATGTGAGGTTAAAATATTGAAATAAAGACAAATTAGAAATAGTCAAGGGAATTTCTCCAGAAAGTCTATTGTAGCTAAGATTAAAAGATTTTAAGTTTTTCATGTCTCCAATTTTCTTTGAGAATTTTTTCAGTTAAATGGTTTCAATACAAGTTCAAGGAATGCATATGATTAATACTAAACAGTTATTTAAGAATTTCTCGAGAGAAACTATTAGCAATAAGATCAATAATCCTGCTTTCAAGTTCTACAAAAAGATAAGAATAGTAGTCTACTTTTCTTCCTTTGGTAAAGATTTTTACAATTTCATGAGACTTAATTACACTAGTTGGACGCGTGATATTGTATAGGCAGAGAGGTATGTATCTAGAAAGCTTATTTTTAAAAAGATCAAGTACTATCAAAGAAGAAAGGTTGCATAATTGTGATGGAACATTGCCTATAAATTGATTGGTCATCAATTTAACAACATGCAAATTTTGTGCCATATAAGGAATATTTGGGAAACTTTCAAAAAAACTCATTTTTCTCGAGAACAAGGTATTGCAACTTTGTCCAGTTTGACTCAAATCCAAGGTGGAGGGAGGAACCTTACCAATTAGCTTATTAGTGTGCAAGTCAATGTAAGATAGTCGTTTCCAATTCGCCCAACAATTAAGAATGCTCCCACTTAAATTATTGTATGATAAGTCCAAACCATACATGTTTTTCCCATTACAGCTCCAAAATACATCTCCATCTATTGTTGAAATCCCTAATGTAGAACTATTTGGATCACTTAAAGATCGCTGTGTATATAGCCATGTTGAAACATTAGAACTTATGCTTGTGTTACCCACGTACAAGGCCTCAAGTTGAAATGGTAGGATCTATTTGGCATCAATGTCAAATTTAAAACTTGTAGAACTCAAACGAAATAATGCTAAATTTGAGAAATTCTTTTATGTAAGAACACCCACTAAACTCATAAATACCTCTTCTAAATACCAAATCTGAAATGGAAAAGGCTATGGATGTGATAAGTCTGAGGGTAGACACTTGTAGTACTTCTCAGAACATAGATCTAGATGACATAGAATATAAGCCCGGGGACACAATTAGGATACTTGAAGAAACCTCTAGTACTGAGTAGCGCCAGGACTCAACCCTAGCTACAAGTTCTGATGACCTAGGGTGGCCTACTGCACTAAGAAAGTGGTAAGGAAATGTACACATCATCCTATTAGTAACTTTATTTCATATGATCGGCTAGCTCCATGTATGCAGAGTTTTGTTACTAACTGCGTGTTTGAAAAGTTTTCGAACCGTACTTTTATAAGTTTTTTTTTGTAAATTTAAAAAAAATTAAAACAAACAGTCATATTTATCTTAAAGGATTTTTGAACCAAATCATGTTTTAAAACTAAAATTTTAGATAAACTAATAAAACTGGTTTCTAAAATAGTAAAAGAGCTTATAGACTACCCAATTACTATTTTACTATTATTTTTCCCTATTTCTCTCTCTCCTATTTTCTCTGCTTCCTCTCCTACTCTCCGTAAATCTTCCCTACCTATGCCTCCGTGCTCTTTTTTCTCTATCATCGTCCTTGTACAAGTCGCCGTTAAACTCATCGTCGTCACTAGTAGAGGAAAGAAGATGACCAGTTCTGACATTTATTGATGCAGGAGGGAGAAAAATGTGAACAGTACGTGTAAACAATCGTGCTCATAGTCATATAAACAATGTGAGTGATGTGTACAATAACTGAAGAATAGTATCAAGACTAATTTAATTAATATTTTTGTATCTGTATATATGTTTGAATCCCTTTTCTCCTTTATCTATTTTGCACCTAGCTGTTGTGCATGTGTTTGCCAAGTTTCTTTCTCATTCCTTGTTGTGTCATGGTGTAGCATATTTCAATTTCCTCTTTCCCCTGCTGCTTATCCTTTGATTTCCTCTTTCCCCTGCTGTTGACCGTTCGATTTCCTCTTTCCCCTATAGCATGTTTCCTCTTTTCTCTTTCCACCTCGCTGATCATTTGTTGTTAATTTATGGAGTATGACGGTTGTTTGTGACTTGGTCTTAGTATGTACAAAGTGTTTGATGAAATATTTAGAAGAGGAATTTGGTGGCAATGGGATAAGAGATTGGATAGTAAGTTTGATGAAATTGTTCGATCATCGTTGCCACCAACGTGTTTGTTAAAAGGTTTAAAAGAAAGTTATAATACCTGGTAGGTAATTAATTGAGACAAAAGTAATATTGGATAATTAATGCTTCTAGGTTTAATCGGAGTTTTATTGAAATTGATAATTAGATAAGGCATGCGTAATTGATTAAATTCAATGTTATATCCTACGAGGAAGATTGAGGCAAAGATATTTCTCTTATTGATGAGGATTGAAAGCTTTATAAGAGGATATTGAATGTTGTTATGATGAAAGTCATAGAGGTGATACTATAAGGAAGACCATTGAGCAATTTTGATAATAATGGATAATCCCTCGGCTAATGACACAATTTTAGGATATTTGAAGAGGCGTTTAAGAAGTTAGAAGGGATTACTTTGTAATGGGAATTATGTACTGTTAAGGTGTTGTGACATATCCTTAATTTGGTGGTCAATGAAGGTATCAAAGAGATTAATCAAATTATTGTTAGATATCTTTGTTCTTCTCCTTCACACTTCCTGAAATTCAAAACTTGGGCTGAAGATAAAAAAATAGACACCAAAAAGCTTGTTTACCTTGATGTAAACACTAGATAGAACGCATCATACTTGATGTTGGAAGTTGCGATGAAGTCTCATAAAGTATTTGAGCATATAGGTGATGAAGATAATGACTATATTTTCTACTTCAACTCAAGCACTTCAAGCTCTAGGCATGAGCGCGATGCTTCTGGTTCTACTAGACGTGAGTGTGATAGTTTTAGACGTGATGCTTTTGGTGGTGCTAGACATGGCGAAGATGACTTCTCTAGTTATATTAGTGATGATTGAGATAATGATAAGATCTTCATCAAATTCTTAAAAATATTTTACAACATGACATTAAAATTTTCAAACTCCCTTTCTGTAACATCAAATGAATATTTCCACCACATTGCACATATTTAGAAAATATTACAAAATAATATTATGAATAGAGCGAATAATTTTGTGAGAGTTCGATGATTTTGATGAAACAGAAAATGTCATTCAGCTTGCAAGTAATGTATTATTTTAAAACTCGTAAATTCTATTATATATTACTTCATAATATTTAATATAATTGTTCTTTTATTTTTTTTTACTTTATCCCTTAGATGATATACTTAGAAGAGAGAATATGATGGCTATTTATAACTAAAGGGTCATTTTACAAATATTAGTAATCAAATAGATAAGTTGTATCCTTTAAAATTTATAATTAGATTGATTTCTTTTTTTTCAACTTTGCTAACTATCGTAATATTACATTACAAATTATAATTATTTTTATTTTTGAGTTATATAGCACATAATATTTTGATTTTAGTTCTCATATGCATCCAATATCATAATTTTATTTGTTATACAATTTTACCTATAATCTTTTTAATTTAGTACAATTTTACCCGTAATCTTTTTAATTTGATAAAATTCTTGGTGTTGAGAAATAAGATTGTGTAAAATTGTACTAAATTAAAAAGATTATTGGTAAAATTGTACTAAATTAAAAAGATTATGGGTAAAATTATACTAAATTAAAAAGATTATGAATAAAATTGTATCATAAATAAGATTAGGATATTATACGCATATGAGAAATAAGATCCAGATATTTGGTACTATATAACCCTTTATTTTTCTTAGATGTTTCATCCTTGCCAACTTTAGGAAGATTGATGCAAAGTTGTAATTGCAAACTACTTAAAGGTTAAGATTTTTTTTTATATGCAATGGATTTTAAGATTTTAATTATTATCTTTTTGTTATCTTGTTATTAATAGATTATAGATATTATTCAACTCTTGAAGATATATAAATATGATATTATTTTAGAAGATCATAATTATAAATTTTTATCCTACAATATGAGCAAGGCATCACCACTTGAACAAGGAAGCCCACCCTGATTAGCCTAAAATAGTTAATACTTTTATAAGGTAAAGTCAAACATTAGGCTATAAAATGTAGTATATTTTTTCTTCGGGCCGGATCCTAAGTAGGGGCTACCTACCCAACTTTATCCATGAACATCCTTACTAACCACTTTAATAGATTAGATCAAATTATATATTTTTAAAATAGAAAAGAGATATGTATAATTAAGATATAACTGAAAGATAATTAATGTATTTTATTCTTGCTTTTTTATCCAAGGAGGGATTCGGTAGAGGGAACATATAGTAATGTACACATTAATGTTGAAAGTGAATAATAATAATAATAATAATATCCCAACATTTCCTTCGAAGAACGCAAAGCCTGGCTCCGCAAGCACTTCTAAATTCTAATAGCTGCATCAAATTTTGTTTTCATTTTGACCAGTTAGTTAATAGCTACTTTTACTTGTTAACTCCAAAATCAACTTTAAACAGAACAGTGGACTATTATGCTGCACTAATTTGAAACCTCAATCTATCTTTTCTTAATCACAGTTTGTGAGATAAGTATGCGAACAAAATTTTATCTTGACTTATATAAACATTTTATTGAAATGTTAATTACTAATATGCACATATGGCAGTCCATACATGCCACCTCATCATCCAAATTGCCAACTCACCCTGCCTCCACCTAACCCTTCCTTTTCCCACCTCTCTTCAGAAGGTTCATCGCTTCATCCTTGACCATCTTCTTCTGCAACACGTCTTCTTCCTTACCCCAAAGCTTTACTGGTGCAAACAATCCAGAAATTTGCAACTTCAAAAATAGTTTGTGAGCTTCTCAATCGAAAAACCCTGCTCTTAATCATCGCCCAACTTCATAAAATAGCCTCCCCAATAGCTTACTCACCGTCTCCAACTACTTCAATGTCGCATTCATTGCAAAAAATGGGTCATTAAACACAATTAAAAAAATCTTATTCCAGCCAAGAATCATTATATGAAAGAAGTTAAAAATTTTGTCACAAACATAAATAAAGACACTTGAAATGAGTTTGAGATGAAGAGTATATATATGGGTTTGAAAAAAAATCAGTTTCTTACCATGTGTAGAGAGGTTCGAAGCTTGGGAATCTCCATGGACAAGATTTTATACCTCATTAAGCTCTTCGCAGCCTTTCCCAACGCTATGGACCCATCATGTAAGAGTGTTCCGAGATGGACTAATTTCAACTCGTTCCGTTTCAGCGTGAGATTGAGTCAAACACAGAAAGTCATTTTAGATTACTACAAAGGATTATCCAGATCTGGTCCGACTTGGTTGCAACTGAGTCGAATCGGCTGAATCTACGGCTACCAGAATAGCCCCCTCCCTGGATAAAGTCGTCGACTCAACGAAATGCTTGGATGGCCTTGGCGAGAACTATCTAGGGAACTAGCATCAAATCCAATTCCTCCTGTATCAAATGACTCAGATCACTCCTCATAAGCCAGCTTTGGATTCTTGAGGATCCTCCTTCTCAGTTTAGCGATAGAGAAAGAAAATCGGTGAGGAAGAGGGAGGGAGGGAGAAGTGGAAGGAAGGGTTACGCTCTATGCGGTTACATGTGGAGGCAGAGTGAGCTGGCAACTTTGGATGATTGAGGCGGCATGTATGGACAGCCACGTGTACATGTTGGATCAAATTAACATTTTAAAAGGTGGGGGAAAGATTGATCCGTTTTTACAACTTCTAAAATAATATTACTCCTAAAAAAAAATTAGATAACTTTCTGAGTATAAATTTTTAGAGTAGAATTGTACTATAATCATATTTAATAGTGCTCATTATATATTTAATCATAACTTGGAACACCATTCAACAAAGGCTGTTTTGTGACATGAGTACACACACATATTACACTCTGATAACTAATACTACAGAAATAGAGATAATATATGACAATCAGTAGGAACCATTGGAGCCACGTATAACTGCACCAAACCTCTCTATTCCCTGAAACACAATATGAGATTTGAATGAATATAAGAGGAAGTCTTTGGAATATTACATAGCAGATAAAAATCTTAGAACAGTGTTCAAAAATATTGTACCTGAATATGCTTGCTGCTGCACTTGTATCCCGTACGGAAAGCATATCCAACAATGAAGTTGAATGAGTTAAGAACTGAATTTGTATGGCAATAAGAAGAGAAAAAGGAAAACAAAAACTCGTTTATAAAATAATAACATCTAAGGGGTTACCTCAACAGTAGGAATCTGTTCTTAATATTCATTGGAAGCTTTTCTCAACATGAGGGCCACAATAACATAGAGTCGATCCACCAGAACTTGAAACAGTAGAAAAAATTTGTGTCTCCAAGATCTTATGAGGAAGAGAGAACCACAAACTCCCCAGAAACCCGCTGCAAATCCAACTCCCATCCCAAGATACAATGACTTTAGAAAG
Organism: Leucaena leucocephala; assembly: GCA_037074615.1. NCBI lineage: Eukaryota > Viridiplantae > Streptophyta > Magnoliopsida > Fabales > Fabaceae > Leucaena > Leucaena leucocephala. The sequence goes on along the minus strand of CM073515.1, from coordinate 14,456,354 downwards.
TCATCATCTTCATTTCCTTCAACTTCCTCTGAGTGATAAGAAGCTTCTTTCTTGTAGCACTTATTTGGAAGAGGATCTCCACAAAGATCAAGATTGCCAACAAAACTCCATGACTCAAAACTCTGAATTTGGGTTCCCAATGGGATTTGTCCAATGAAATTGTTGTATGATAGGTTTAAATAATCGAGAAAAGACAAATTAGATATGGACAAAGGAATTTCTCCAGAAAACTTATTGTAGCTGAGATCAAGAGATTCTAATCCTTTCATACCATCAATTTCTTCAGGAATCTTCCCAATCAAATAGTTTCGAGACAAGTTTAAGGACCACAATTGAGTCAAGTTAAACAATTCCTTAGGAATTTCTTCAGACAAACTGTTAGTGGAAAGATCGATGCTATGCACATGCATAATACCAAAAAGAGAATTCGTAATCCAATTCTCTTCCTTGCGCAAAGACTTCTATATCATCTAAAGAATAATATTTCTCAATCGGCTGCATGATTTTATACAGGCAATATGGTATAGGTCCTGAAAGGTTATTATCAGCGAGATCCAATATTGTCAAATAAGTAAGGTTACATAACTGTGAAGGAATATCGCCTATAAATTGGTTTTCCCTGAATTTGATAACATAAATTTTGTTGCATGCCATTTGGCAAAGTTCCAGAAAATTTATTTCCCTTTAAAGTGAGGTATTCCAAATCCATCCAGTTTGATAGGTCTACTGAAAATTTGCCAAAGAAAATATTATGACTCAAATCCAAATGCTCGAGACTCACTAATGAATCCATTGAGAGAGGAACTTTACCAGTTAGCTTATTACTCCCCAAATTAAGGGAATATAATTGTGTCAAATTGGCCCAACAATCAGGAAGTGTTCCAGTCAAATGATTATATGATAAGTCCAAATTAAACAGCTTGCTTTCCCCATTACTCTTTGCTAGTTGGCATAATAATGAGAAAATAGATCCCGACAAAGAGTTGTGAGATGCATCAAAGTAAGCGATATTTTCTGATAGTGTGACATTGGATATGTCATCACTAATCACGTTGTTTGAGAGATCAACAAACGAAATTCCTGCTATGAAGCTCCAAAATACATTTGCATCAATAATTGAACATTAGGCCCTATGCTCATGTTACTCAAATCCAAATGCTCAAGTTGAAATGGTGGGACCCAATCAGGATCAATGTCAAATTCAAAACTTGTTGAACTCAAGTCCAATGAATTTAAATTTGATAAATTCCAAAAATTCTTTTCCGTAAGAATACCCACCAGGAAATTGTATCGAATGTATAATTGATTTAAGTTATGGAGGTGTCCAAGGCTTTCTGGAAGATTGCCACTCAATTGATTGTCAGACAAGTCTAAGTCCAACAAGGAAGAAATATTTCCAAGAGATGATGGAATTACTCCGTAGAACAAATTACCTCCAATATCCAAGTATTGCAACTGTTTATATTGGCTTAACCAATCTGGAATTGATCCTTCGAGTTCATTATAACTCAAATCTAAATGCTCGAGGTTTTGAAGATTGAGAAAGGCTTTCGGTAATTGGCCATAGAAACTGCAACCACTAAGGTTGTCACGTCCCTAAATTTGGACCGTGGCCGGCACAGAATATAAATATCTCATATTCTGAAAGCCTAGCACATTAAGTAAAACCTTTAAATTTTCCATAACATTTTCAAAATCATACGAGATCTTTCCTAAGGTTTATGTGGAGCATTATCCTTTCCAAAATAATACAAGTTCTTAAGAAAGTAATTACTGTAAGGAATTGAAAGACACGCAGTGGAAATTATCTTAAAAATTTTTCATTCCTTGCCAGGATCTACCGTATGTGTTTAAGTCAAGTGGGAAGAAGCATTACCCTCAGTGTGTCTCAGCGACTTCCACAGCTTTCGGTCATGACGTTCACAGCTTCTCTCTGCGGCTCGTGCTCCCTTTCTGATCACAAGAAGTCGACGACTCAGGTCGGCTTCCTCTACTGGTATCCACACGAACAGCTTTTCAACCACGAACGACGTGCTAGCGTCTCCTGTCCCTCCAGGGCTTTCTCAAGAGTTCGTCCTCTCCGTCTCTATTTCGGCAGTTTCTTATCTGTAAACCTTTTGCAGAGTCCCCTTCGGCCTTTCTGTGTTCTATGTGTGTGTCTGTTCCAAAACGTAGCTCCTAATATTAGATATATAGGATGCTCTGCGTTTTCCCTAACCGAAAAGGATTTTAGGAGTTAATCTTATATTAATTCCGAAAATAATACAATATCATATATTGTATAATTTTATAAGAAACTAATTAAATAAATAATATTAAATCCGTCCCACAGATTTAATTACCTATTTATTTAACTTTAAATAAAGATAAAACTGAACTATATTTGATTTATTCTCATAAAACAAATTTGAGATATCCTATCAATTTGAATTTCAAATTCAAACATGATAGGGATTTAATTTATCCTTAAAATTAAATCTTATAAATATCTCTTATATGAGATATCTTATCAATTTGAATTTCGAATTCAAACGTGATAGAGATTTAATTTATCCTTATAAATTAAATCTTATAAATATCTCTTATATGAGATATCCTATCAATTTGAATTTCGAATTCAAACGTGATAGAGATTTAATTTATCCTTATAAATTAAATCTCATATATCTCATATATATAATATATATATATATATATACGAATTTATATATATATACGAATATAAATATAAATAAATATATATACATTCACCTGGATCATTCATTGAATCTGGACATGTCTTAGATTCAATGAATCTGGACATCATAGCTCGTGTTGGGCTATTTTGTGTGTGACCCTGTAGGCCCATATGAAGTTGGCAGTGGGCCATTTGCTATACTAGCCCACAAGTCGCAAGCGGTCTCTAGCAAGACATAACGACTACCCAAATCATATGAGAATCGATAAACGATGTAACCTTTTATACAACCATATCATGTCCCTTCTGTCACGCGATATTTTGGTCATGGATGAGGCATGGATGATGTCATCCTCCTATTCCCGACCGTTACTTTCTCGATCCCTGAGTAGTCTGACTATAGAAATGGAACTACCTTTCCATTACAGTATGGCCATACATTTCTCAGACTCAATCATCGAGGGGCCCAGTAATATCTCTCCACGAATGTGAGGGACAAATTCCATCTTGACCATTCACATTCCTCCGCATGAAAAACCACTAAGCCCGAACATAGTCTTTATGATCACTCGGTCAAAAGTGACTTTTGACTAGGTCAAAGTTGAGCGTTTTGTCATGTAGGAATCCATAATGATCTCAGGTCAAAGGGCATATTGACATGGTTTGTATATGAGAGAAGCTTATGACGTTACCCATGCAGTTCTATCATAGCGGGTCAGTCCAACACCCTGTACTCTTACATGTGCTTATGACTTTGATTTATATCTCTATACATTTTCAAAGTCATACTGGTCTTATTTTATCTGTGCTCCCACATAGATGATCGACCAGGGACATTTAGGATAATATCATGAATTATCCAAGGATGGTCATCATAGTAAACATGCAAATAATATGATAACTCAATTAATAAATTCATAAATCAATAATGTTCATAAGACAATGATTGGCCCCTAGGGCATGATTTCCAACAACTACATCAAAAGTAGTATTTGTCAAACGATACTTCGGATCGACAATGAGGCTCTTTACTGCTCAGCCAGAGGACTAGGGTCACCTGCACTATCTGAAGCCAAATAATCTACTCGTGAATAACGTCCCAAAAATATGATTTAAAAGAATGCGGAAATAAATAATGCATAATCATGTTGAAAATTTATTTCATGACATTTCGTAATCTGATGCAAACATTTCTATAAACATTGTATTTCAGGGGAAACAACAATCTGAAATAACCATTTCAAATTCAATCTGAAATAATCCTTTGAAAACCATAATCCTTCTGTAGGACTTTAACAGAACAAAAACAGACGTGGACACACAGTCCATGAGGGTAACTAACCGTTCTGGTGGCTCGAAACCACTAACTGTCGCGAGAATGAATCCCACGAAATAATTCTGGTGGCTCAAGGCCACAAACTGTCTCGAGAATAAATCCCACGAAATAATTCTGGTGGCTCAAGGCCACAAACTGTCGTGAGAATAAATCCCACGAAATAATTCTGGTGGCTCAAGGCCACAAACTGTCGAGCTCGAGTACCAAGGTGCACCAAGGACTAACCGTACTGCTGTTAGCAACCGGTGTTCTGTATTCTGTCCTAAAACGTTTCCATCATGCGTAGGGTTTATTTCACATGAAATAATCTCAATCGTTTCAATGCCATAACCATTGGTAAAATCACTTTAACTTTCCAAAAACCCCAGAATGTACATTTGAAATCACATTACTGTGAAAACATATGAAATTCGCAAAAGAATATATTTCATGAATAACATCAATTCAATGCAACTTTTGCCAAACTCTTTTCAAAAACGTATTCATCCATTTTCATACATAATCATAATTCTCTTGTAAATCAATCGAAAGAAAATCATTTCCAACGATTTAAACCATACTTTCGTAAACCTTGCTTTTCGTAAATCATATTTGAAATTCAACATTTTCAATAAAATAACAATGTGTTTAAAAATATAAATTTGTAGGGAACGTTATTCACTCACCTGCCGCGTTCCTAAATCGCTACTCCTCCCACCAAACACTTGCTGTAAAGTCACTTCTCAATCCCCTGATATTTTGAAATAGTATATTAACATTCTCTTCAAATTCTCAGCAAAACTAATTGCCCTTAGCCCACAACTAAATATGAAGACAAACACTTAATCATTTACACACACATAGCAACAGAACTCATTTATTCCCTCATTCTTCTTACTTTCTTCTTGCAATTTATAACAGCATTTTCTTATATAAATATATCATTTAGCCTCCAACACCGCAACATGGTTCTCTGATTTAAGAACCCATCTTTATACGTATATATATATACATACGCATAACAGTAAAAGTCTCCAATCACTTCTTCTTTCATTAATTAGCAATATCCATGCCTAGGTGCAAACAGCAACCATATCCCAAAGCACATACACTGCACACCGAACACCCTTGCACACAAAACACACACACAGCAGCAGCACAACAATATATATGTACACTGTAGTAGCAACCCATCATGCATCCAAAGATATACACATTGCAATAGAAACCTTCTCCCCCAACCATGCCCAAATCCACAAGTTCACAACGCCAGAACCATAAGCACGGTCACAGAGAAAATAAGGAAAATGGGTGAAACTTACCACCCTTATCGCACTTGGAATTCACGGTAACAGAACCACATAACTAAGTAGAAGAAAATGACAGTGCACAGCTTCAATTCCCTTCCTCTATCAAACACGGCAACAGCCTAAAACAGAGAAATGTGATGACACAGACATAACAGAATGAGCTCTGTCACTCAGCAACCACTTAAGATGAAAGATGAAACTGCATATTGAATGTGAACCAAGGAGCTTACCACTTCACTCCCCGAACGGATCACAGTAGAAACAAGATGGATATTGGAATCAAAGACTTGCTACAGTAGCAGAGGATTGCTACAGTAGCACAAAAATGGCGACAGATAACAGCTACATAGCGACGACATTAACCATGAAGGTGGTCTACTAGAAGGAGTGTTCACCAGCGCTATAACTTGAATACCGAACCCGCGACACTCCTGCGCCCTCCACTCAAACTCTCGCTGCCACCTCGCTGCCGATGGAAGAATGGATGGGAAAGGAATGCCTCAAACTTAAAGGCGACCAGCAGACCTTCTGTGCCGTGCACTCCCTTCCTGTGCCGCGTGCTGTGCTAACACCAAACCCCTCTCACATCACAATGTAAATCCTACCGTTGCCCTGTAGACAGGAAGAAAATAGGGGGGGAGTCGAGATTTGGTAAAATGGACAGAAGGGCAAAAGGGTAATTTCACGCGTATGAATTTAAGAAAAATAATCACTCGTCTACACCTGCTGGGATTCGAACATGGGCCAAACATTTTCCTTTCAACTTTTAAACCATTCGGTCAACACTTCCAATACAAGATATTCTACAATGAAAATACATATATCTGAAAAAAAAATCCCTGATCATAACAAAGGTCAAGATGATAGATGTGTTTGGTGATATTGAAGAATGATTTAGGTAATTTTGACTTCTTCTCGAAGTTGTCAGAAAGATCAAGAACTTGAAGTGACGTAAAATTGAAACAATCAAGGGATGGAAAATAACTCAATTCACAAGACCCCAAGCGTAACTCAGAGAGTGAAGGAAGCATGGCTATATAGTGGAGCCATTTGGTTTCATTTGCAATATCACTGTATCTAAGGTCAAGATATTTTAAGGAAGAAAGTTGGGAAAGCCAATGAAGATCATGTATGACTAGAAGATAATTATTTGAGAAATTAAGATAACGTAGAGCTACAGAAAAACTAGCTGAGTGATTAGAAGGAGTAGTGGCATGGGATTGATTGTCAAATTTGTGAGCATCAAAAGGAGATTTGGCATGGCGGCATACTCACAGTCTTGAAGTCATTGTAGCTCAAGTCCAAGTGGTTGAGAAATTCAAGTTGAAGCACACAGAGATTAATCTCACCTTCTAAGGTGTAATTGAAAAGAGAGAGCTCTGTAACTCTTCCTGTGATGTTGTTGCACCAAACTCCCTCCCATGAACAGCAATCATCTTCAACAGCCCAAGAAGAGAGTTGGTTGTTTGGATCAACCACTCCTTGTTTGAAGATTAAAAGCAATCTTTGATCATTTTCATGGCAACGGATCACCTTGTTTGAGGCAACCACGTTTCTGTCAAATGTTGTTGTAAATAGCAAAAACAACAAAACAAAGGAAATTTGTGAAGCAAAACTAGCCAATGTGGTAAGTTAGAGCATAATGCCTCAATGAAGTCCTTACACGAGATATATATATATATATATATATATATATATTATGCGTGTGTATGTTATGAAAGTCATTCTAAAACTCATTGCAAAACAAGTATATTAAAAAATTCTAAACTAAACAAAAATTTAATAACCACATGAAATTCCTTATTGTGAAGTCTATTCATACTTCCAAGTCTTCCCGTCTTTTCAAAGAAAAATTGGAATATAGATCATGTTTCACATTATTCATGTTCTTATCTTCTTTTTAACTTTCACAACCAAATCGTTTGAATGCTTCAAAAAGTAAGGCACTGAAAAAATTATGGGATTTCTTTTCACGATACAATGCAAATGCACCATTTAATTAGAGGTTATTTACGAATACAACTTTTAAAATAAGAAACATGCCTTATAGATTACTACCTCCATTCTTAATTATAAGATCTATTTAACTAATTTATATAGATTAAAAAATTAGTTAAATTAGTTAATTATAATAATTATATGTTGATTTTCCTAAAATATCATATTTTATCATGTACATTTGAACTACCCATGATATATACTTATATGTGCAATCACATAAAGATGTATTAGGAAAAAATTATAATTTTAAGAGATAATAGATTTGAGTCTTATATTTAAGATAAATCTAACATACATCTAATTTTTATAATTAAGAACGGAGACAGTATTATTTAGACCTTTTATATATGTTTAACTCTCTCTCTATATATATATAATATTCATTCTTTGCATCATAATTTAGATTTATATAGAAAAAATCTTGGAGGCAATTATTACGCTTATAAAGAATTAATTTTATTTTCTTATTTTAGCTCAGAAATGGTGTACACGTTAATATATTATTGATATCGTCAAATATATATATTTGCTGATAGTGTGACATTGGATATGTCATCACTAATCATGTTGTTTGAGAGATCAACAGAAAAACTTCCTGCTATAAAGCTCCAAAATACATTTGCATCAGTTCTTGAAATCCTTGATCTAGAAATGTCTAGAGATTCTAGAGACCGCTGTGTATATAACCATGATGGAACATCAGGCCCTATGCTCATGTTACTCAAATCCAAAAGCTCAAGTTGAAATGGTGGGACCCAATCAGGATCAATGTCAAATTCAAAACTTGTTGAACTCAAGTCCAATAAATTTAAATTTGATAAATTCCAAAAATTCTTTTCCGTAAGAATACCCGCCAAGAAATTGTGCCCAACGTATAATTGATTTAAGTTATGGAGTTGTCCAAGGCTTTCTGGAAGATTGCCACTCAATTGATTGTAAGACAAGTCTAAGTCCAACAAGGAAGAAATATTTCCAAGAGATGATGGAATTACTCCGTAGAACAAATTACCTCCAATAGCCAAGTATTGCAACCGTTATTGGCCTAACCAATATGGAATTGATCCTTCGAGTTCATTAATTATAACTCAAATCTAATTGCTCGAGGTTTTGAAGATTGAACAAGGCTTTTGGTAATTGGCCATAGAAATTGCAACTACGAAGTTCAAGATGATAGATGTGTTTGGTGATATTGAAGAATGATTCAGGTAATTTTGACTTCTTCTTGAAGTTGTGAGAAAGATCAAGAACTTGAAGTGACGTAAAATTGACATAATCAAGGGATGGAAAATAACTCAATTCACAAGACTCCAAGCGTAACTCAGAGAGTGAAGGAAGCATGGCTATATAGTTGAGCCATTTGGTTTCATTTGCAATATCACTGGAGCTAAGGTCAAGATATTTTAAGGAAGAAAGTTGGGAAAGCCAATGAAGATCATTTATGACTAGAAGATAATTATTTGAGAAGTTAAGATAACGTAGAGCTACAGAAAAACTAGCTGAGTGATTAGAAGGAGTAGTAGCACGTGATTGGTTGTCAAATTTGTGAGGATCCAAAGGAGATTTGGAGATTTGGCATGGCGGCATACTCACAGTTCTGAAGTGGTTGTAGCTCAAGTCCAAGTGGTTGAGAAATTCAAGTTGAAGCACACAGAGGTTAATCTCACCTTCTAATGTATGATTGGAAAGAGAGAGCTCTGTAACTCTTCCTGTGATGTTGTTGCACCAAACTCCCTGCCATGAACAGCAATCATCTTCAACAGCCCAAGAAGAGAGTTGGTTGTTTGGATCAACCACTCCTTGTTTGAAGATTAAAAGCAATCTTTGATCATTTTCATGGCAACGGATCACCTTATTTGAGGCAACCACGTTTCTGTCAAATGTTGTTGAAAATAGCAGAAACAACAAAACAAAGGAAATTTGTGAAGCAAAACTAGCCATTGTGGTAAGTTTGAGCATAATGCCTCAATGAAGTCTTTACATGATATATATATATATATATATATATATATAGTATGCGTGTGTATGTTATGAAAGTCATTCTAAAACTCATTGCAAAATAAGTATATTAAAAAATTTTAAACTAAACAAAAATTTAATAACCACATGAAATTCCTTATTGTGAAGTCTATTCATACTTCCAAGTGTTCCCGTCTTTTCAAAGAAAAATTGGAATATGGATCATGTTTCACATCATTCATATTCTTATCTTCTTTTTAACTTTCACGACCAAATCGTTTGAACGCTTCAAAAAGTAAGCCACTGAGAAAATTATGGAATTTCTTTTCACGATACAATGCAAATGCACCATTTAATTAGAGGTTATTTACGAATATAACTTTTAAAATAAGAAACATGCCCTATAGATTACTACCTCCATTCCTAATTATAGGATCTATTTAGCTAATTTATATAGATTAAAAAAATTAGGTAAATTAGTTAATTATAATTATTATGTATTGATTTTTCTAAAATATTATATTTTATCCTGTGTATTTGAACTACCCATAATAGATACTTATATACGCAACCACATAGTAATGTATTGGGAAAAAATTATAATTTTAAGAGATAATAGATTTGCATCTTATATTTAGGAATAAATATAACATCAATCTAACTTTTATAATTAAAAACGGAGACAATATTATTTAGACCTTTTATATATGTTGAGTTCATATAGATTATCAGGCTCAAATATTAATTTATTGAATTAACAACGAATTAGCTTTATTTTTTATTTTTAGCTATCAAATGAGAAACTTAATGTATTTTGTATAACTTGAGTTCAACTATATATATATAATATTCATTCTTTGCATCATAAGTTAGATTTATATAGAAAAAATCTTGGAGGCAATTATTATGCTCATAAAGAATTAATTTTATTTTCTTATTTTAGCTCAGAAATGGTGTACACATTAATATATTATTGATATCGTCACATATATATATATTTGTAATTCGTACATCATATGACTTGTATAAAAATTTGTGGGACAATTGTTATGTAGATAATAACTTGCAAAACTTAAGAGTGTGACGGAAAATCTTAAGTATAAGTCTAATCTAATTCTTCATAAAATTTCATATAACTAACTCTCCAAAGTATAAAGCTTCCACATAAAATTACAAATGGCCTCCCAAAAACTTTTCTTTTGTTCTTTTTAGCCTCGCCCTATTCTGCTTCTGTCTTCACATGCCTTACAATATTTGAATGTGGACATTACAAAAACGCATTTATATAAATATATATATATATATATATATATTACAAATTCTAGATTGTTTATATATTCATATATTTATATATAGAGATAAAATAATATAAAAAGGTTAGCTATATAACCATCAAGTTAAAATGTTAAATGACTTCACTTTTATAAGAAAAAAAAATATAAATTTAAATTTTAAGAATAATTATTCAAAATGTTAAACGGTTTCACTTCACAATGTGAAAGAGATGTTGCCAATTTGGTCAAACTTCATTTTCTACATAATAATTGCATACACTAAAGTTGATTAGCTAAAGCAATGACCACATGTGGATCATATTTTTCTCAATTCTAGATTTCAGTTCCTTTCCAAGAAACTTCATCACAATGACGTCAATCTTTCCAACCATTCCACGAGATTGTAATGTGTGTACCACTCAATATTTAGTATTCGTTCTACAATACAAATGAACAAGAGAAGGCCTAAGCCCAAAAACTAACTAATAAAGGAGTTCACAGTATAATCAAGGGATAGAATCCAAAAATAAGAATGAAATCTTGTGCTGCAAAACCCTATTTAGCTAAAACATTCCAAATAATTAAAACGTGAAACCCCTCTCTATCTTATTATTCTAAATAATTAACTTGGCCTATATATATATATATGGTGGTATAGTTATTTGTTAAAATACTTAATGCATTTGTAAATTTTGTTATTTTAGTTGTTAAAATGCTTATGTCCACTTATAAATTTTCTATTAAAATTTTTTAGCATTTAAATTAGGAAACAAAATTTATGATATATAAATTTAGAAAAAGTGGGGAAAATTCCCCTTGAAAACTTTTAGAGGTAATTGTTATGCGGATAAAAAAATTGGATGTGTGTCTGTATTATATTCATTTTGGTTATATTATTTACTATATCCTAAAGTCACTTAATATTTCGTTATTCTGCTCAAATAGTCAAATAAAATTAAAAATTCTACTTTGTTATATGATTTTTTTTATTATTTCTTCCTATCTTAATTATAAAAATTAAATAAAAAATATACTTTAATTCTAAATATAAGATACTTTATTTTCTAAAATTATATATTTTTTTAAAGTATCCTTATATAATTGTATATATTAAGGATAATTCTATCAAGAGTAATATTCAAATACATATAATTAACGAGGATATTTTAGGCAAACTAATACACCGTTATTACTAATAACTAATTTAATTAATTTTTAATTTATTTAAATTAATTAAGTAGATTTTATATTAAAATCAGGAGATGACATGTGATTTTTTTTTGGCAGTGTTGAGACAATCAAAATATACTTATCGTAGAAGCAAAAACAAAAAAAAAAACTTCTTCTCGGGGTAGAACAAGATTGGGCCTTTCAAGGCCCATGTATGTTAGGCTCTCTAAAATCATTTTCTGTGGATATTCTGTACAAAAAAAAACATATGGGGATTTTTTTTAACTACAGAAACAAAATGGGGTAATCAAAAATAAATTAAAAAGGAAAGAAAAGGGAGGAATGTTAATACATGAACAAATTAAATAAAGGGTGGCCGTAACAGTAGGAACTAATGAATGTAATAGTAGAAAGTTAAATGACCCAATAAAAAAAAAACGTAGACACCTAATTCAAAATGGAGATAAACTATTAGGATTTTTAGATTAAATTTTTCTTTCTAAAATAACATAACTCATCTAATATAGGTCGCATTACGTTTCTAAAGTTTTTTATGAAAACATTGATTGATTTAGTTCCAAAATAATACAAATAGAAAGTAAAATAAAAGGTAAGAAAAGAGAAATAGTTTTTCCATAAAAAAAGAAAGAAAAAAAGAGAGGAATGTTTCTTTGGGTTAAAGTATTCTCATTTAAAATAATTTTTCTAAGTTTATTCAAAATCTTAAAGTATTTATGGTACAAGACATATATGGAAAAATATTTTATGGTATTAGATGTACTATTAAATATTTTATAATACTGATTGTATTTAGAAAAAATATTTAAAGTATTAGATGCATTTTAATTCCAGTTTTTTTTTCCTTGAAAAAAGTTTCAAAACGTAACATTTCATCCAAAGACCTAATCTCACTCACTCATTCCCTTCACATGCAAGGTGTGGGATAACAAATGGAGAAAGCGAGGCAGAAATTGAGAGAGAATGGTGAGAAAGAAATCCAACAATTAAAAGAGGGAGGTTAGAGAAAGCAAAATAGGCTATTAGTTATCTTATTTGCATTTAAATAATGTGAATATTATTTCGTTTATATCTAAATAGAAAGAAGAGATTTTAATATTATTTTAATTTAGGAGGAGAAAAAAGAGAAATTATTTTTATTAAACAATTTTAACCGTTTTACTCTTATTTCTTTTAAATTGCTTTTTTCTTAAAAAAATGTAGAATGTTAATAAAATATAAGAAAATATATATTCAAGAGGAAATTCTAATATATAAATATTCAAATAAAATAATTATTTATTTATATTTTTTGTCAAATTTACTTAATTTAAAATAATTTTTTTTTCTTGACAATAGTCGACAATCGCTACGATTAATAACTATTATTGTCGTTTGTTGCCACTTGATCAGGGTGACGATCATTATAATTAATTGAAAATGACTGCCATTGTGATTATCTATAACCCTCACAACAATCACCAATAACTAGTTGGGGACAACCATCATCCCTCACATCCAACGATAATCACCATTGTACACCTATTGAGCATTGTTTGTCATTTATAATTATTGCCACCTCACGATTGATGATGACTACACAACATTTTCTCAGTTTTTAGAATTGATTTGAAGAACAATTATTTTAAATAAAGTTTTATATTTTTTTGTTTTTAGATATATATATTTTAAAATAATTATTCAAACAATTTTTTTTTGTTTACAAAACTTATTTTAAAAACCAGTTGTATAAAACTGTTTTGAGAAAAAAGAAGAAGAAATAAATATATTCTTAAAACTTGTTTTTAGTTTTTTATTTTTAGAAACACTTTTTAATTTCTTTTTTATTTTAGAAGAGACTTGAGTGAAAATAAGTTGCCAAATAATTATTTTAAAAAAAAAACAAAAACAACCATGCCCTTATATTGTTTAGGAAGAAAAATAGTCATTTCCTTCTAAATATCAACTACAGACTCCATTCATTAGACTATTACCAAAAACATTGAATGGATTCTCTATTTTTTAAAAGTATAAATATCTTTTTATTAAAGATAATTCTATTCAAGATACTATTAAATATTAAATATGAGTAATTCTCTCTATAAAATGAGGTTATAATTTAAGATTATAAATAGTACTTGTCCCGTGTTTAATATATTATTTATTTAATTAATTTAATTTAATTAATAAAATTAAAAATATATAATATTTTTAAAAAATATTTTAATTATTTTTCTTAACTCCCTCATTCTCTTATTTAATTATTATTAAAAGAATATATAATTTAAAAAAATTGATAAAAATAAAAAATATATCTTATATTTATATTTATGATGACTCTTAATTAGATTCTATATTAGGAATATATCATTACAATAAAAATAAATTTCTTTCTTCAATTTCGAATTTAATTTAATAACATTTAATTAATACGATTTTGATGGCAAAAAACTATTTTATGATACTTTGAACTAAAATTCCTGCCTAACCCGCATCCCCGATGATTCTTCGCACTCTAGGCTAAGTTCTCAGCGTCTTTGGCCTCTTCATTCCATCACCGTTGCCGTGTCGGCGTTGGTATATCTCGGTCTTCGATCGCATCGCTCTTCCATCTTACCGTCGCACCGTCGCTCTTCTATTTCCAGCTTCCATCGCATTCTGCAGCTACTATTTTTCTTCTGACAAGCGCCGCTCATTGGCTCTTAACGGATTGTGCGTGCTAAAGCTAGTGATGGAGGCGCAGAGAGAGCAAGGGATAAAGCCAGTGATAGAGGAAGAGTCATAGTTTCAATTCAAGTAGGAATGGAAATTACAGAATCCGCAGCTCCAGTGGCAGAAGTATGTGAGCGCTCAATTCCAAGGGGTGGGCCCATATATGTTCTGAATCTGGTTGGTCCCTACACTAGGGTTGCTGAGTTTGAGAATTCTGTCGTCTGTGAACTTCAGGCATGAATCTTCCTTTAATACTTTATGCTTCTATTCCAAAAATAGGACGGCAGGTTCTTGTTTCTGCCTCACTCTCTTACGATAAATGTGTACTGTTTGGTTTATTTGTGCAGAACCTAGAGGCAGAGTTGCATCAAGATGCTTCTGATGACCTGTGTGATGGTGATATCTCGTGTGTACTCCTCATGTGCTTTTTTTTCTTTTGTTTGTTTTTCCAATTTTAATATGGTTTTTCTCTTTAGAGGCATTGACATATGCCATTTTAGAATTAATGAGCTTAAAGTATATACGGAAGAGGAGTTAATGGATATGGCTTTGAAGGAAGCATTTAAGGTATAGTCAACAGTCCTGTTCATAGCTCTTTGTATAACCGTCCCATAGCTTATACTTGTGCTATTCCAGGTTACAGAGAAGAATGAAAATTATCCTCCAACTTTAGACCAATCTAACACAAGGTGAGTAAAATATTTTTTTATATGTTTATGTTTGTCTTTATGTTGTGAAAATTTGGCACCTTCGTAGTATGATCAATGTCCATTTTGTGCATAGTTGCAAGGCGTTTCAATTACTTGTTACTTTTTCTTTTTGATACATCTATTGTATTTTAGTTTAGTATTATTGCTTTTGACAACTTCAATGGAAGTATTTCTGGTCTCTTTCTCTCTTTCTGAAACTTCTTTCATGATAATTCTGATTTATGTATCAGTGAACTTCATAAACCAATTAAAATTTTATTCACAGGGCTGAGGTAATCTATTTTGAAGGCCTTATCCTGTCTATAGAATTTTCTAATTATGGATGTATAAAAAATATTAAATAAACACCATCTTGGTTCTAGACATGCATTTGAGGAGAATTTTCTAACTACAAAGGATTATCCAGATCTGGTCGGACTTGGTTGCAAACTAAGTCGAATCGGCTGAATCTCCGGTCACCAGAACAACCCCCTCCCTGTATAAAGCTGTCGACTCTCGAAATGCTTGGATGGCCTTGGCAAGAACTATCTAGGGAACTAGCATCAGATCCAATTCCTCCTGTATCAAATGACTCATATCACTCCTCATAAGCTAGCTTTGGATTCTTGAGGATCCTACTTCTCAGTTTAGCGTTAGAGAAAGAAAATCGGTGAGGAAGAGAGAGGGAGGGAGAAGAGGAAGGAAGGGTTACGCTCTACATGGTTACATGTGGAGGCAGAGTGAGCTGGCAACTTTGGATGATGAGGTGGCATGTATGGATTGCCACGTATACAGTTGGATCAAAATTAACATTTTAAATGGTGGGGACAAGATTGATACGATTTTATCACTTCTAATGTAATATTACTTTTAAAAAAACTTATAGATAAGTAGTGTTTTTGGGTATAAACTTTTATAGTAGATTTTGTTAGAAAACGTGCCCTAGGGGCCAATCATTGTCTTATAAACATTATTGATTTATGAATTTATTAATTGTGTTTTCATATTATTTGCATGTTTACTATGATGACCATCCTTGGATAATTCATGATCTTATCCTAAATGTTCCTGATCAGTCATCTATGCGGGAGCATAGATAAAATAAGACTAGTATGACTTTGAAGATATATAGAGATATAAATCAGAGTCATAAGCACATGTAAGAGTACAAGGTGTTAGACCGACCCGCTATGAAAGAACTACCTGGGTAACATCATAAGTTTCTCTCATATACAAATCATATCAATATGCCCTTTGACCTGAGATCATTATGGATTCCTACATGACAAACGCTCAGCTTTGACCTAGTCAAAAGTCACTTTTGACCGAGTCATCATAAAGATTATGTTCGGGTTTAGTGGTTTTTCATGCGGAGGAATGTGAATGGTCAAGATGGAATTTGTCCCTCACATTCGTAGAGAAATATTACTGGGCCCCTCGATGAGTGAGTCTGAGAAATGTATGGCCATACTGTAATGGAAAGGTAGTTCCATTTCTACAGTCAGACTACTCAGGGATCGAGAAAGTAACGGTCAGGAATAGGAGGATGACATTATCCATGCCTCAACCATGACCAAAATATCACGTGACAAAAGGGACATGATATGGTTGTATAAAAGATTAAATCGTTTAACGATCCTCATATAATTTGGGTAGTCGTTATGTCTTGCTAGAGATTGCTTGCGACTTGTGGGCCAGTATAGCAAATGGCCCACTGCCAACTTTATATGGGCCTACAGGGTCACACACAAAATAGCCCAACACGAATTATGATGTCCAGATTTATTGAATCTAAAACATGTCAAGATTCAATGAAAGATCCAGAGTGGATGTATATATTTATTTATATTTATATTTGTACATATATATATATATTATATATATATATATGAGATATATGAGATTTAATTTATAAGGATAAATTGAATATCTATCATGTTTGAATTTGAAATTCAAATTGATAGGATATCCATATAAGAGATATTTATGAGATTTAATTTATAAGGATAAATTAAATCTCTATCACATTTGAATTTGAAATTTAAATTGATAGGATATCTCATATAAGAGATATTTATAAGATTTAATTTATAAGGATAAATTAAATCCCTATCACGTTTGAATTTGAAATTCAAATTGATAAGATATCTCAAATTTGATTTATGAGAGTAAATCAAATATAGTTCAGTCTCATCTTTATTTAAAGTTAAATAAATAGGTAATTAAATCTGTGGGACGGATTTAATATTATTTATTTAATTAGTTTCTTATAAAATTATATAATATATGATATTGTATTAATTTTAAAATTAATATAAGATTAACTCCAAAATCCAATTCGGCAGAGAGAAAAACGCATAGTATCCTATATATATGATTTTAGGAGATGCGTTTTTAATCAAGACACACAGAGAACATAGAAAGGCCGAAAGGGAATCTGCAAAAAGTTTGTAGATAAGAAACTGCCGAAATAGAGATGGAGAGGATGAATTCTTGAGAAAGCCCTGGAGGGATAAGATACACTAGCACGTCGTTCATGGTTAGAACGCTGTTCGTGTGGATACCAGTAGAGGAAGTCGACCCGAGTCGTCGACTTCTTGCGATCGGAAAGGGAGCACGAGCCATGGAGAGAAGCTGTGAACGTCGTGACCAGAAGCTGTGGAAGTCGCTGAGGAACACTGAGGGTAATGCTTATTTCCACTTGACTTAAACACATACGGTAGATCCTGGTAAGGAATGAAAAAAATTTTAAATTAATTTCCGCTGCGTGTCTTCCAATTCCTTTCAGTGGTATCAGAGCCATGCCATTTTGTGTTTAAGTTAGGCTTGATTGTTGATTCATATGATATGTGTTAGTCGTAGCCAATCGTATGATATGCGTTTTATGTGTGACATATAAGGGATTCGTATTATGTATGACATAAAAGGAATCTAAAAGGGAATTGAAATCGGTGGTGATACATTTTGATTTGATCAATTAACGTAGATGGGGTCCAAGAAAACCGAATTCAGATTCGTGATTATTTATGAAGCAAATTTTTTTTCTCGGACCGCCACCCACTAACAAGCTAGCGGGACCACCGTGGGTACCTATTCGTAGCGCAACATAACCGTAACATATGTTATTTTGAATGTTTTAGATTTGAAATATTAATTGCCCTGCAAATAAATCTGAATGTTGATTGTTGAATGCTTGGGTATGGTGAACACTATGGCTCCATATTGCAAGTGTTGTAATTTTTTAAATACGGCATGCGTGTTATGCCTTCCTATATAAATACTCTCAATGTACCTTCTCTTCTCATCTCACTCCCCTCGAATGTTAAAAGAGGTTTCTATATGTAATTTCCCTTTTCTTACTAGAGAGCTCCTCTCATTGGCTTGAGGGGACTTAGGATAGGTGAGCCATATTGTATCACGTTTAATTATGTATCTTATGATTAAATTAGCACATGCATATTATTAGTATGAGATACAAACTGAGAAACATGCATTCGTATAAACTAGATAGTCAAATTAAGCCCTCTAAACGAAATCTTAAGTCATAATGCCGTCAATTTATGAACATTTGTCAAAACCTCGATTGCCAATTATGGATTCCACCAAAGTGGGTGCTTTTAAGTTATCTTGGGGAGATAACCAAGAGTAATAGTGCTACTCTCACATGTTTATTATTGTTTGACTTAATTGAGATTAACAAAATGGTTTTGGGTCTCAAGGCATTAGATGGGATTAAAAACATGCCAGATCATATGATGATAGAATCCTATGAACATCTAAGAGTTACATTTGATGTAATTGGTAAAGGTGTTACCTACCTAAATAACTTAATTTAAGCGTCCTGCCAAAGCGGATTTAAGTTTGAGCCAAATATGGATCTTAGCTCACTAACTATTGTATTGAGGGTTGTTTATTCAGTGGGAGATTGCTAATTAAATTGCATATTTTAATTGTAGAATCATGACGACTAGTAATACTGCTACATTATCTCTGCGATCTGTCCTTGAGAAGGACAAACTCAATGGGACAAAATTTCTTGACTGGTTTAGGAACTTGAGTATTGTTCTCAAGCAGGAAAGAAAGGCGTATGTCCTAAATCAACCCATTCCTGAGGAGCCAGCGGCTAATGCTCCTAGAGCTCAGAGAGATGCTTACATGAAAAATAAGGAAGAATCTGTTGATGTGGGATGCTTGATGCTAGCCACCATGGTTCCGGAGCTCCAACGATATCTGGAACACATGGAGGTTTATGAAATGATTGTGCATCTCAAGGAAATGTTCCAGCAACAGGCAAGGCAAGAGAGGTATGAGACCACTAAGGCCTTATATTCCTGCAAGATGGCTGAAGGTGCATCAGTCAGTACTCATGTCTTAAAGATGAAGGGGTACATTGATCACCTTGAAAGGTTTGGATTTCCCATGAGCCAGGAGTTAGCTACGGATTTGATCTTGAACTCACTCCCAGAAAGTTATGACCAGTTTGTCATGAACTACAATATGAATAACATAGAGAAACCTATTTCTGAACTGCATGTGATGCTTAACACTACTGAGCCCAGCCATAAGAAGAAGCCCAGTAGTGTTTTGATGGTTCAGAAAGGAAAAGGTATGAAAAAGAAAGGCAAAGGCAAGGGGAAGGGTCATGGCTCATCAGGTAAGACCAAAGAGTCAGGCAAGCCCGAAACCAAGCCTGCACCAAAGAAGGCAAAGCTCCGAAGGAAGGAGTCTGCTTCTTCTGCAATGAACCTGATCATTGGAAGAGGAATTGCAAACTCTACCTCAAAGATCTGAAAAAGAACAAGAAGGATAGCAGGGCTATTGCTTTAGGTATTTATGTTATAGACATTCATTTTTCTACTTCCAACTCATGGGTATTAGATACTGCGTGTGGTTCTCACATTTGTACAAATGTGCAGGGACTAAAGGACAGTAGGAAGCTAAAAAAGGGTGAGGTTGACCTATGAGTTGGAAACAGAGCAAGGGTTGCTGCGTTAGCTGTAGGCACTTATGAATTAGTTCTGCCCACTGGGCTTTTGTTAGTTTTGAACAATTGCTATTATATTCCTGCTTTAAGTAGTAACATTGTTTCACTTTCTTATTTGGATAAGGAAGGTTTCACTTCCATTGCTGGGAATAGTAGATGTTCTATTTATCGTAATGATGTTTTCTATGCTCATGGTGATTTGCATGTTGATCATTACATATTAAATTTGAAACAACCCAATCATGGAAATATCTATAACATAACCGCCAAAAGGGTCAAACCAAACGATTTGAATCCCACATACCTCTGGCACTATCGTCTAGGCCACATAAATGAGAAACACATTTCCAAACTCCATCAAGATGGATTTCTCAACTCATTTGATTTTGAATCATATGACACTTGCGAGTCTTACATGTTAGGAAAGTTGACAAAGTCACCTTTCACTGGGCACAGTGAGAGAGCCACTGATTTATTGGGCCTCATACATACAGATGTATATGGACCGATGAACACAAATGCCAGAGGAGGTTATTCGTACTTCATAACATTCATAGATGATTTCAGCAGATATGGGTATATCTATCTGATGAAACATAAATCTGAGTCTTTTGAAAAGTTCAAAATATTTCAAAATGAAGTACAAAACCAGCTTGGCAAAACAATTAAACCCTTTCGATCTGATCAAGGTGGGGAATATTTGACCCAAGAGTTCATAGATCATCTTCGCAGTTGTGGGATAGTCTCACAATTGACTCCTCCAGGGACACCACAATGGAATAACGTTTCTGAACGAAGGAATCGAACGCTATTAGATATGGTTTGATCCATGATGAGTCAAACAGATCTTCTGCCCTCCTTTTGGGGCCATGCCCTAAAGACAGCTGCGTTCACATTCAATCGTGTTCCATCTAAGGCAATTGAAAAGACTCCGTATGAGATATGGACTAGGAGGACGCCTAGTTTGTCTTTCCTCAAGATTTGGGGATGCGAGGTCTATGTTAAGCAACAAGCTTCAGACAAATTAGCGCCCAAATCCTCAATGTGCCTTTTTGTGGGATATCCTAAGGAAACCAAGGGATATTACGTCTACAATCTTGCTGATAACAAAATGTTTGTTGTCAGAAATGGTATCTTTTTCGAACGAGAATTTATCTCTAAAAGAACCAGTGGGAGTAATGTACATCTCGAAGAAGTTTGAGAGCCACAAGACACCACAGAACTGCCGATGGAAAACAGAGAAGACTCAGAGATATGGATTTCTGATTTCTGATAGTCGTGATGTGTTGCTCATTGAGTATAATGAGCCAACTACCTATCGAGAAGCTATAGTGGGACCAAACTCTGAAAAATGGCTTAATGCCATGAAGTCTGAGATGCAATCCATATATGACAATAAGGTTTGGACCTTAGTCGACCTGCCTGAAGGTGTAAAAACTGTCGGGTGCAAGTGGGTTTTTAAGGAGAAAACTGACATGGATGGCAATGTAAATGTCTTCAAGGCACGATTGGTTGCAAAAGGATTTACTCAAACTCATGGTGTGGACTATGATGAGACTTTTTCCCCAGTTGCGATGTCCAAATCAATCAGAATCCTCTTTGCCATAGCAGCATATTATGACTATGAAATATGGCAGATGGACGTCAAGACAGCCTTCCTTAATGGAAAGCTCCTTGAGGATGTGTACATGACACAACCTGAAGGGTTTGTGCGTTCTGAGGACTCTGGTAAAGTGTGCAAGCTTCAAAGGTCCATTTATGGACTGAAGCAAGCCTCTCAGAGTTGGAATCATCGTTTTGATGAAGTAGTCAAATAGTTTGGATTTCTTCAAAACATCGATGAACCTTGTATGTACAAGAAGGTTAGTGGGAGCACAGTTGTGTTTTTGGTACTCTATGTCGATGACATCCTACTTATTGGGAATGACATTCCTACCTTGCAGATTGTCAAGTCTTGGTTAAGAAAGTCTTTCTCGATGAAAGACTTAGGTGAAGCCACCTACATTCTAGGAATCAGAATCTATAGAGATAGATATAAAAGACTTCTAGGATTCAGTCAGAGTACATATATAGACAAAATACTGCATAGGTTCAGTATGCACGAATCAAAGAGGGGTTTCATACCCATGTCTCATGGTATTCACCTCAGCAAAGATCTGTGTCCTACTACATCTGATCAGCGAGGTCGCATGAGTAAAGTTACATATGCCTCGGTCATATGATCTATCATGTACGCCATGTTATGTACTCGACCAGATGTCTCGTTTGCCTTAAGTATGACTAGCAGATATCAACAGGACCCTGGTGAGGGCCATTGGACTGCTGTCAAGAATATCCTTAAGTACTTAAGAAGAACTAAGGACTTATTTTTGGTCTATGATGGATTGGATGACGAACTCTGTGTAACTGGTTACATAGATGCGAGTTTTCAAACTGACCAGGATGACCAAAAATCGCAGTCTGGATATATATTCCTCCTCAATAATGGAGCAGTAAGCTGGAAGAGCTCTAAGCAGGGCACTGTAGCAGATTTTGCAACAGAAGCTGAGTATATAGCACATCAGATATAGCTAAGGAAGCCGTTTGGATCAGGAAGTTCATCACAGAACTAGGAGTGATACCTACCATCTCAGATCCAATAACTTTGCTCTGTGACAATAGTGGTGCCATTGTATAGGTCAAAG
Organism: Leucaena leucocephala; assembly: GCA_037074615.1. NCBI lineage: Eukaryota > Viridiplantae > Streptophyta > Magnoliopsida > Fabales > Fabaceae > Leucaena > Leucaena leucocephala. Next base: position 14,433,585 of record CM073515.1, on the reverse strand, counting down.
GGCCTAGGTCACATCAAATGATCAAGCATCTACTCAGGTGATTTCATCTCATCAGAGAAATCAACGATAGAGGTGATATAAAAATATGCAAAGTAGTAGGAGAAGATAATGTTGCCGATCCTCTAACAAAGCCGCTTGTGCAGGCAAAGCATGAGCGTCATGTTAGGTCAATGGGAATTAGTCAAATTAATGATTGTACCTAGTGCAAGTGGGAGGTTGTTGGAAAACGTGCCCTAGGGGCCAATCATTGTCTTATGAACATTATTGATTTATGAATTTATTAATTGTGTTATCATATTATTTGCATGTTTACTATGATGACCATCCTTGGATAATTCATGATCTTATCCTAAATATCCCTGGTCGGTCATCTATGCGGGAGCATAGATGAAATAAGACTAGTATGACTTTGAAGATATATAGAGATATAAATCAGAGTCATAAGCACATGTAAGAGTACAAGGTGTTAGACCGACCCGCTATGAAAGAACTACCTGGGTAATGTCATAAGTTTCTCTCATATACAAACTATGTCAATATGCCCTTTGACCTGAGATCATCATGGATTCCTACATGACAAACACTCAGCTTTGATCTAGTCAAAAGTCACTTTTGACCAAGTGATCATAAAGACTATGTTCGGGTTTAGTGGTTTTTCATGCGGAGGAATGTGAATGGTCAAGATGGAATTTGTCCCTCACATTCGTAAAGAGATATTATTGAGCCCCTAGATGAGTGAGTCTGAGAAATGTATGGCCATACTGTAATGGAAAGGTAGTTCCATTTCTACAGTCAGACTACTCAGGGATCGAGAAAGTAACGGTCAGGAATAGGAGGATGACATTATCCATGCCTCAACCATGACCAAAATATCGCGTGATAAAAGGGACATGATATGGTTGTATAAAAAGTTACATCGTTTAACGATCCTCATATGATTTGGGTAGTCGTTATGTCTTGCTAGAGACCGCTTGCGACTTGTGGGCCAGTATAGCAAATGGCCCACTGCAACTTTATATGGGCCTATAAGGTCGCACACAAAATAGCCCAACACAAGCTATGATGTCCAGATTCATTGAATCTAAGACATGTCCAGATTCAATGAAAGATCCAGGGTGGATGTATATATTTATTTATATTTATATTCGTATATATATATAAATTCGTATATATATATTATATATATATATATGAGATATATGAGATTTAATTTATAAGGATAAATTAAATCTCTATCACGTTTGAATTTGAAATTCAAATTGATAGGATATCTCATATAAGAGATATTTATGAGATTTAATTTATAAGGATAAATTAAATCTCTGTCACGTTTGAATTTGAAATTTAAATTGATAAGATATCTCATATAAGAGATATTTATAAGATTTAATTTATAAGGATAAATTAAATCCCTATCACATTTGAATTTGAAATTCAAATTGATAGGATATCTCAAATTTGATTTATGAGAATAAATCAAATATAGTTCAGTCTCATCTTTATTTAAAGTTAAATAAATAGGTAATTAAATATGTGGGACGGATTTAATATTATTTATTTAATTAGTTTCTTATAAAATTATACAATATATGATATTGTATTAATTTTGGAATTAATATAAGATTAACTCCAAAATCCAATTCGGCAGAGAGAAAAATGCATAGCATCCTATATATTTGATTTTAGGAGTTGCGTTTTTAAACAAGACACACAGAGAACACAGAAAGGTCGAAAGGGAATCTACAAAAGGTTTGCAGATAAGAAACTGCCGAAATAGATACGGAGAGGACGAATTCTTGAGAAAGCCCTGGAGGGACAAAAGACACTAGCACGTCGTTCGTAGTTGAAACGCTGTTCGTGTGGATATCAGTAGAGGAAGCTGACCTGAGTCGTCGACTTCTTGCGATCGGAAAGGGAGCACGAGCCGCGGAGAGAAGCTGTGACCGTCGTGACCAGAAGCTGTGGAAGTCGCTGAGGAACACTGAGGGTAATACTTCTTTCCATTTGACTTAAACACATACGGTAGATTCTGACAAAGAATGGAAAATTTTTTAAATTAATTTTCGCTGCGTGTCTTCCAATTCCTTTCAGATTTGTACTTTAATCATATTTAATAGTGTTCATTATATATTTAATAACTCGAATATAGCGAGATAATCAATTCCAAAAGCATAATTGATTATTTCATTGAAAGAGAAAATAACCAAAGTTGTGAAGTACAATGGTACATAACTTGGAACACTATTCAACAAAGGCTGTTCTGTGACATGAGTGCACACACATGTTACACTCTGATAACTAACACTACAAAAATAGAAATAATATTATGACAATCAGTAGGAAACATTGGAGCCATGTATAACTGCACCAAACCTCTCTACCTGAAACACAATATGATATGTGAATGAATGAAAGAGGAAGTCTTTGGAACATTACATAGCAGATAAAAATTGTTGAACAGTGCTTAAAAATATTGTACCTGAATATGCTTGCTGCTGCACTCGTATCCCGTACGGAAAGCATATCCAACAATAAAGGTGAATGAGTCAAGAACTGAACTTGTATGGCAAGAAGAAGCCGAAAAGGACAACAAAAACTCGTTTAAAAAAGAATAACATCTAAGGGGTTACCTCAACAGTAGCAATCTGATTTTAGTATTCATTGGAAGCTTTTCTCAACATGAGGGCCACAATAACATAGAGTCAATCCACCAGAAGTTGAAACAGTTGAAAAAATTTGTGTCTCCATGATCTTATGAGGAAGAGAAAACCACAAACTCCCCAAAAACCTGCTGCAAATCCAACTCCCAGCCCAATATATAATGACTTTAGAAAGTCGTCGTCATTTTCTTTTCCTTCAACTGCCTTTGAGTGATAAGAAGCTTCTTTCTTGTAGCACTTCTTTTGAAGAGGATCTCCACAAAGATCCAAGATTGCCAACAAAACTCCACGACTCAAAACTCTGAATTTGGGTTCCCAATGGGATTTGTCCAATGAAATTGTTGTATGATAGGTTTAAATAATCGAGAAAAGATAAATTAGAGATGGACGAAGGAATTTGTCCAGAAAACTTATTATAGCTGAGATCAAGAGATTCTAATCCTCTGATGCCATTAATTTCTTCAGGAATATTCCCAATTAAATGGTTTCGAGATAAGTTTAAGGACTACAATTTAGTCAAGTTAAACAATTCTTTAGGAATTTCTCCAGACAAACTATTAGTGGAAAGATCAATGTTATGCACAATATCAAAGAACTCGTAATCCAATTCTCTTCCTTTAGCAAAGACTTCTATTTCATCTAATATAGGATAAAATCTCATAATCGGCTGCATGATTTTATATAGGCAATGTGGTCTAGGTCCTGAAAGTTTATTATCAGCGAGATCCAATATTGTCAAATAAGTAAGGTTACATAACTGTGATGGAATATCACCTATAAACTGGTTTCCCCTAAATTTGATAATAGATAAATTTTGCTGCATGCTATTTGGCAAAGTTCCAGAAAATTTATTTCCCTCTAAAATGAGGTATTCCAAATCCATCCAGTTTGATAGGTTCACTGAAAATTTGCCAAAGAAACTATTATGACTCAAATCCAAATGCCGGAGACTCACTAATGAATCCATTGAAGGAGGAACTTTCCCTATTAGCTTATTACTTCCCAAATTAAGGGAACGTAATTCTGTCCGATTGCCCCAACAATCAGGAAGTGTTCCACTCAAATGATTGTGATAAGTCCAAATACCCCAACTTGCTTTCTCCATTACTCTTTGCTAGTTGGCACAATAATGAGAAAATAGATCCCGACAAAGAGTTGTGAGATGCATCCAAGTAAGAGATATTTGATGATAGTGTGACATTGGATATGTCATCACTAATCATGTTGTTTGAGAGATCAACATAAAAAATTCCTGCTATAAAGCTCCAAAATACATTTGCATCAGTTCTTGAAATCCTTGATCTAGAAATTTCTAGATCTCCTAGAGACCGCTGTGTATATAACCATGATGGAACATTAGGCCCTATGCTCATGTTACTCAAACCCAAATGCTCAAGTGGAAATGGTGGGACCCAATCAGGATCAATGTCAAATTCAAAACTAGTTGAACTCAAGTCCAATGAATTTAAATTTGATAAATTCCAAAAATTCTTTTCCGTAAGAATACCCGCCAAGAAATTGTGCCCAATGTATAATTGATTTAAGTTGTGGAGTTGTCCAAGGCTTTCGGGAAGATTGCCACTCAATTGATTGTAAGACAAGTCTAAGTCCAACAAGGAAGAAATATTTCCAAGAGATGATGGAATTACTCCGTAGAACAAATTACCTCCAATAGCCAAGTATTGCAACTGTTCATATTGGCCTAACCAATTTGGAATTGATCCTTCGATTTCATTATAACTCAAATCTAAATGCTTGAGGTTTTGAAGATTGAGAAAGGCTTTCGGTAATTGGCCATAGAAACTGCAACTACTAAGGTCAAGATGATAGATGTGTTTGGTGATATTGAAGAATGATTTAGGTAATTTTGACTTCTTCTTGAAGTTGTAAGAAAGATCAAGAACTTGAAGTGACGTAAAATTGACATAATCAAGGGATGGAAAATAACTCAATTCACAAGACCCCAAGCGTAACACAGAAAGTGAAGGAAGCATGGCTATATAGTGGAGCCATTTGGTGTCATTTGCAATATCACTGTATCTAAGGTCAATATATTTTAAGGAAGAAAGTTGGGAAAGCCAATGAAGATCATTTATGACTAGAAGATAATTATTTGAGAAGTTAAGATAACGTAGAGCTACAGAAAAACTAGCTGAGTGATTAGAAGGAGTAGTAGCACGTGATTGGTTGTCAAATTTGTGAGGATCCAAAGGAGATTTGGAGATTTGGCATGGCGGCATACTCACAGTTCTGAAGTGGTTGTAGCTCAAGTCCAAGTGGTTGAGAAATTCAAGTTGAAGCACAGAGGTTAATCTCACCTTCTAATGTATGATTGGAAAGAGAGAGCTCTGTAACTCTTCCTGTGATGTTGTTGCACCAAACTCCCTCCCATGAACAGCAATCATCTTCAACAGCCCAAGAAGAGAGTTGGTTGTTTGGATCAACCACTCCTTGTTTGAAGATTAGAAGCAATATTTGATCATTTTCAAGGCAACGGATCACCTTGTTTGAGGCAACCACGCTTCTGTCAAATGTTGTTGCAAATAGCAGAAACAACAAAACAAAGGAAATTTGGGAAGCAAAGCTCGCCATTGTAGTTAAGTTTGTGTATAATGGCCTCAATATATGTAAGTTATGAAAGTCATTACGAAAATTTTTGCGAAGGAGAGGAATGTTTCTTCAAAAGAAATATAAGAAAATCTGAAGCAGCCAAAAATTTAAATGCCTTAAAAATTGATAATTAACCGTATAACATTTCTCACTGTCAAGTTCTACTAATATTTTGATTATAAAATTTAGGATATAAAGTTTCATACGATACATTGATATTATTTCTCATTTGTATTCAATACTTTAATCTTATATATGGTATAATTTAGCCTTTAAAATATCGTCAAAAATTTTACCCTTGCCATTATCGTCAAAAATATTTTCTATAGCACATTAGCACCAAAAAATTACTTTTGGGTGCTCGGTGTTGAATGCTACTGAAAAATATTTTTGAGAGCTAACAGTGAGGATAAAAGTGTAATTGAAAAGATACTTTATAATTACTATAAATATATTCCTTTCGGAGATTATATTAATTATATTACTCATCATCGATTATTCAGAAAGACCAGTTTTTTAATCCCTTCAGTTATAGATGCTACAACAGCACAGAAATTTCCAGTCTTTAACATCTCATTTACAAATATAGCTGTTTCTAAAGATCGAAGCTGTCTTTTTTGCCACGAACACACAAAATTGACCGACTTTGTAAAACTAATATATATTGAAGATCATTGTGTGTATAATAAGGTTAATCAATTCAAACGGTGGATTATATAATGTCTGACGTTAATGTTGAAAGTGAATAATAATATCTCAATATTTTCCTTCCCAGAACGCCAAGTCTCTGACTCTGCAAGCACTAATCATTCTTATAAAACTTGTGAATTCATTCACCCATATTACTGTTTTTTGCTTTTAATTTATAATATTGTAAGTTCATCTAAATATTCTCTAAGCTTTAAGGATATGTTCTGATTTTAATGGGGAACATGTATCAAATTTATCTAATTTTGTTTGTGTAAAAAAAAGTACTATTAAACTTAGATAGTTTTATAGATTTGATCATGTTTAATAGCTCCATATGTAAATTTTATAGAAATTTCTCCGTTGAGTATAGTAAGCCTTATTTTGTTCATTGAGTTAGTTTTAATTATTTGAATTTGAAATATATTTAAAATAAATTGCTGTTATTTTTTCATATTTTAATTATTTAATCAAATATTTTTGGCAAAAAAATTAAATACTTTTAATAATTAGCTATTAATAAAAATAAACTCTTATTCGTTCACTTTATATCACTATCACGAGTTTAATTAATCTTGTGAATTTGATAACCTTAATTAAGAATCAAAACTTTGAATTTGGATTCCCAATGTAATTCGTCCCACAAAATTGTTATATGAGAGGTTCAAATAAGCAAGAAAAGATAAATTAGATATGCTCGAAGGAATTTCTCCAAAAAGGCTATTGAAGCTGAGATCAAGAGATTCTAAATTTTTTATTGCTCCAACTTCTCTAGGAATCTTCCCAGTCAAGTGATTTCGGGACAAATTCAAAGACCACATTTTGGTCAAATTAAATAATTCTTTAGGAATTTCTCCAGATAGATTGTTGTTGGAAAAATCAATAATCTTCAAAATGAGTGCATCATGATTGTAATCTAGTTCTTTTTCTTTAGTAAATAACTTAACTTCACGAGTAAGATCAAAAGATTCAGGATCTGAACGCATGATGTTATATAGGCAATGAGGAATGGATCCGGACAGGTTATTATCAGCAAGATCCAATATCCTCAAACAAGATAGGTTGCACATCTGTGATGGAATATTGCCTATAAAATGGTTATTCCTCAATTTGATAACCATCAAATTTTGCTGCATTGTATTTGGCAAACTTCCAGAAAATTTATTTTTCTCTAGGAGGAGGTATTCCAAATTTGTCCAGTTCGATATGTCTAATGAAAATTTTCTAGATAAACTATTATCACTCAAGTTGAGTTTCTGAAGATTCATCAAAGAAGCCATTGAGTCACTCAAGTTGAGTTTCTGAAGATTCATCAAAGAAGCCATTGAGGAAGGAACTTCACCTGTTAGCATATTACTCCCCAAATTAAGGTATTCTAATGGTCTCCAATTGGCCCAACAATCAGGAAGTGCTCCACTCAAATGATTATATGATAAGTCCAAAGAAGATAATTTCCTTTCTCCATTACTCTTTGGATGGCACAACAACAAGGAAATAGATCCTGAGAAAGAGTTTTGAGATGCAAGGAATGTTTGGACATTCGCTGATAACTGTGGGAGACCTCCAGAGATATTATTGTGGCTTAAATTTATATAAGTTGAGTTCATTGTCACTTGGGATAAATCTCCATTAATCAAGTTGTTTGATACATCGATGGTATCTATTCTTGCAACAAAACTCCAAAAGACATCCACATCTATGGTTGAAATCCCCGATTCATAAATGAATAGCGAGTCTAAAGACCGTTGCGTATATATCCATGCTGGAACATTCGGGCCTATACTTGTGTTACCCAAATACAAAAACTCGAGTTGAAATGGTGGTACCCAATTGGGATCAAAGTTTGATTTAAAACCAGTTGAACAAGCGTATAGATATGATAACTTTGAGAGATTGGCAAAATTCTTTTCTGACAAAACACCAACCAAGGGATTGCCTCCAATGGATAATATATTTAGGTTATGGAATTGCCCAAGGCTTATTGGAAGATTTCCACTCAATTGATTGTAGGACAAATCCAATTCAGTTAAAGAAGAAATATTCCCAAGAGAAGATGGAATTGAACCAGATAACGAATTATCAGAGATATAAAATTCCTCCAAATGTTCATGTTGGCCTATCCACTCTGGAATTGATCCTTTGAGCTTATTAAAGCCCACCCTTTAACTTTTCAAGTTTCGAAGCTTAAATAAGGCACCGGTACTTGCCCATACAAATAGTTGTCACTGAGGTCAATATGGGAGATATCACTGGTGAAATTAAAGAACGAATCATGTAATTCTGAGTTGAAACGATTGGCATTAAGAACAAGAGTCACAAGTGATGTAAAATTGACATAGTTGAGGATTGGAAGATTTCTCAGTCCACAAGATGTCAAGTGTAACTCAGACAGTGAAGGAAGCATAGCCATATAATGGATCCATTTGGTTTCATTTCCAATATCAACATAGCTAAGGTCAAGATATTTTAGGGAAGAAAGCTGAGAAAGCCAATGAAGATCATTTATGGTCAACTCTTGATTCCATGAAAAGTCAAGGTATTGCAGAGCAGTAGAGAATTTGGCTGATTGATTAACAGGGGAGGCAAGTGATTGGTTGCCATATCCCTTACTGTCTGTATTTAGAGATCAAGGTTTGGTATGTTGAACTACTTACAGTTGCAAAATCATTTGCTCGTAAGCTTAAATAATCGAGGAATTCAAGTTGAAGCAAACACAGATAATCTCACCTTGTAAGCTTTGACCATCTAAATAAAGCTCTGTGACTCTACCTGTGATGTTGTCACAGTGAACTCCATTCCATGAACAGCAATCTTCTTCACTAGCCCATGAGGTTAGTTTGCTTGAAGGATCTTCAACTCTTTGCTTGAACATCAAAAGTAGTCTTTGATCATTCTTGTTGCAGCGAATTGTGCTGTTTGTGGTACATAAGCTTCGGTTGAATGTTGCTGCAAATAGCATAAAGAGAAGAGAACAAATGAAACTTGTGAAGTGAAACTCTCCATTGTGGTTAATTTGAGTTGAATGAAATCATCTTGGTATATATAATTTCTGAAAATGAATGCCAAAAGAAATATGGGAAAATCTGAACTGCACGAAAACTAAAGTGCGTAAAGAAAATTACAGCTGCTTTGCATTTATTGTCGCTCAACAATCTTTCCAATGACAGTTGTGTGATAAAGGCAACGACATTGTCCACCAACGGAGACCAGAAAATTTTCTAAGGGGGAAAATGAGAAAAACACGTAATTATTGTTGAATCAATTTCTTTTGGCCCCTTCTGAATTTCCGTTTTTATTTTCTGGGTATGGAGCTCAATTTATACCCAATTTCAGTCTTATAATTTTAAGTAAGACTGATATAAATATAATTATAATTTTTTTTCTTATTTTACCTCAGATACGGGTTGGCTCGCCGCGGGTTGGCTTGGAAGTAGGCTGATCTTAAGAGGCCCGCTTCTAGGCGGGTATGTATTATACCAACTCGAGCCTGCTAGTTTTTATTTTTTTAAAAAAATATTTATATATATCTTTTTTTAAAAAATATTTTCATATATATTTTTTAAAAAAATAATTTACATGTATCAATATTAATTATATTTAAACCCTGATTTAAAATTGTCAAAATATTTATTTCTTTAACTTTATCACTATCCGTAGATAGATCTGTCACAAGTAAAACAATAATAAAACAAAAATATATATATAAAAAAATGACTCAATAAAATAAAGTTAGTATAAATGAAGTGTAATGTAAACTTTAACTTAATGGAGACTTTAAAAGTAATAAAGTGTAATATAAATGGTAAAAAAAACAGACTAACCCATCAACCCAGAGGATTAACCCGCCGCGGGTGCGAGTTTGGCATCAAAATGAGTTATCAATTTAGTAACATAAACTACCATAAAATAGCAATAAATTATAAGCTCTACTTCACAATTTCCTTTTAAGGGAAGAGATATTGTCAATTTGGTCAAACTTCATTTTCTACATAATAATTGCATCCACTAAAGTTGACTAGCCAAAGCAATGACCGCATGTGGATCATACTATTCTCATTTCTAGATTTCAGTCCCTTTTCAAGAAACTTCATCACAATGACATAAACTTTCCAACCATTCCACAAGAGATTGTAATGTGTGTACCGCTCAATATTTGGTAGTAGTTCTACAATACAAATGAACAAGAGAAGGCCTCTAAGCCCAAAAATAAGTAATAAAGGAGTTTACACTATAATCAAGGGGTAGAGTCCAAAAATAAGAATGAAATCTTGTGCTGCAAAACCCTATTTGGCTAAAACATTCTGAATAATTAAGAAGTGAAACTCCTCTTTATCTTATTATTCTAAATGATTAACTTGGCCCCTCTCTCTATATATATGGTGATATCATTAGTTGTTAAAATACTTAATGCACTTGTAAATTTTGTTATTATTAGTTGTTAAACTGTTTGTGTCCACTTATAAATTTTCTATTAAAATTTTTAGCATGTAAATTAGGAAACAAAATTTATTATATTATAAATTTGGAAAAAGTGGGGAAAATTCCCCTTGAAAACTTTTAGAGGTAATTTTTATGCTGATAAAAAATTGCAAATATTTAAATATGGCCTATTAGAGAAAAAATTACTCCTCCAATCCTTAATATTTATATATATAATATATTTAATTCATTTGTTTAGATTAAAAAATAATTAAATTAATTAATATAATATTTTTTTAAAATATTATAATTATTTTTCTTAACTACTCCCTCCTACCCTCTTTTAATATTATTGAAAGAGTATGAATAGAATGATTTCAAGTGAAAATTGATAAATATATAAAATATATCTTATATTTAAGATTAAAATCAACTCACTAATTATGTCATATATTAAAGACAATAAGAGTAATAAAGAAAATGATATGAAAAATTAAAATGAAAAAAAAGAATATATGTGACATATTGAAGACATTGCCCCATCCTAACATTTGTGAAGTCTTCATTCCAAACTACACTCAATTTTAGTATTATGCTCATTAATGGTTTCACCAAGGAGCTTCCCTTCTTATATAAACTCTTTGAATTTCCTTTGGTGAAAGAGACTTTGCCAATTTTGTCTAACATCATATTTTCTACTTTTTTTTTTGTTTTCTGTTTTCTTTTTGGTTTTTGCCAACTAGCCTTACTACTTATTCATGGAATCCAGTGAAGAGCTTCCATTCTTATCACCTCTATCAGTTTCCTTGAGTGGAAGAGATTTTACCAATTTCATCAAACTCATTTTCTATGGAATTGCGTTAACCCATGCAATGGTGAATACCCAAAGTTTCAGAGTATTGTTTCCCAGTATTTCATTTCTTTCCCAATTAAAAAACTTCACAACTATAAATTGTGAGATTAACTAGAGTCTAGACTAATATGAATCAAGCCAGATAATATCTGCAAGTTTTAGTACAAAGTATTTAATATAGAAGTATTCTTAAAACTCAGACTTGTGACCTCTGATTAAGATGATACAACCCTATATTACTTAAATCAAATGTGAAGTGGTAATTAATCTCCTAATTTTATCCATGCGTGGTTCTCAAGGTACCTCGCCAATTCCTCATAGCTTGTACCTTAGCAACTTTGGCAAACATTTTATGCAATGTGAAAGACTCATTTTAATTTATTTATATTATTTAGTATATCCTATTGCTTATCTCCAAGTGTCTCTTGATACGAAGACCCTCAGGACCGGAACTTGTCAGCGAGTTTAATTGTTTAGAAATTTTTTTCATTCGCTCTCTTGAAAGAAGCGGTGAATAAAGTTACTTAATATTTCGTTATTATGCAGAAATAGTCAAATACAATTCAAAATTATACTTTGTTATATGATTTTTTTATTATTTCTATATATTTTAATTATAAAAGCTAAATAGAAAATCTATTTTAATTTTAAATATAAAATGTTTTATCTCCTAAAATTATATTTTCCTAAAATATCCATATATAATTACACATATTAAAGATAATTCTATTAAGAGTAATTCAAATATACATAATTAAAAATAATATTTTAGACAAATTAATATATAATTATTATCAATAAATAATTTAATTAATTTTTTAATTTATTTAAATTAATTAAATATATTTTATATTAAAGATTGGAGGAAAAATGTGATTTTATTTTTATTTTTTTATAATATTGAGACAATTAAAATATACTTCCCTCTGGTAGAAGGGGCAAAAAAAGAAATACTTCCGATGTAGAACAAGAGTGAGCATTTCAAGGCCCATGTATGTTAAGGCCTGTAAAATCATTTTCAAACTATAAAAGACTTGTTTGGATAAAAAATTAAAAAACAATTTATTAAAAAAATATATTTTTGGATAGTTTTTAGAAAGGATTTTTAGAAAAGAGTTTATAAAAAAAATAATTTTAAATAAATGAGTATTTAGATAGTTATTTCTAAAAATACTTTTATTATTGATAAATTATAAAAAATAGTATGATTATTAAATATAGCAGAGATGAGAGATGAGATATGGTATAGAGGAGAGAGGAGAGAGGAGAGATGAGGGTGAAAAAAAAGGAGAGAGGAGAGAGCGTATAGAAGAGAGAGGAGAGATAGTGTAAAAAAATAGGGGTAATATAGTAATTTGTTAGTTCATAAACTCGTTTACTATTATATAAGTTACTCTGACCAGTTTATCTGAAACTTTAGTTTTAAACCATAATTTAATTTAAAAACTCTTTTAAATAAATATAAATATTTATTTTAATTTTTTTTAAATTTAAATTTTATCCAAACCTAAGTTTAGGAAAATCAAACACACAGAATTAAACATATGTGGATATTCTGCACAAAAAAGACATATGAGGATTTTTTTTTTACTACAGAAACAAAAGGGGGTAATCAAAAATAAAAATTAAAAAGGAAAGAAAAGTGGGGAATGTTAGTACATGAACAAATTAAATAAAGGGTTGCCATAACAGTAGGAACTAATGAATGTAATCGTAGAAAGTTAAATGACCCAATAAAAAAAAACTTAGAAACCTAATTCAAAATGGAGAAAAACTATTACGATTCTAGATTAAATTTTTCTTTCTAAAATAAAATAACTCATCTAATATAGGTCGCATTACGTTTCTAAAAAAATTTATGAAAACATTGATTGATTTAGTTTCAAAATAATACAAATAGAAAGTTAAAATAAAAGGGTATGAAAAGAGGAATAGTTTTCTCATAAAAAAAGAAAGAAAAGAAAAGAAAAGAAAAGAGGAATGTTTCTTTGGGTTAAATATTTTTTTTAATTGTATTTAAAATTTTAAAATATTTATGGTACTAAATATATATGAGAAAAAATATTTTATGGTGTTGGATATATTACTAAATATTTTAGAGTGCTAGTTGTATTTTAAAAAAAATATTTAAAATATTAGATTCATTTTAACTTTTTTTTTTCTCTTAAAAAAGTTTCAAAACGCATCATTTCATCCAAAGACCTAATCTCACTCACTCATCCCCTTCCCATGCAAAGTGCGGGACAACAAATAGAGAAAGCAGAGGTAGAAATTGAGAGAGAAGGGTGAGAAGAAAATCCAATAATTAAAAGAGTACTTTCAGAGAAAGTAGAGTAGGCGAGTAATTACAGGTTATTTGATTAAAGTGGAGGGAGGTAAAAAAGCAAAGTAGGTGAGTAATTATCTCATTTGTATTCAAATATAAAAAAATTAATATTATTTTATTTGTATTTAAATAGAAAAAATATATTTTAATATTATTTTAATTTAAGAAGGAAGGAAAGGAAAATTATTTTTATTGAACAATTTTACCCTTATTCAGTTCACTCTTATTTCTTTTAAATTGCTTTTTTTAAAATTTGGTAGAATGTTAATAAAATATAAGGAAATAAATATTCCAGGGGAAATCCTAATAAATAAATAAATATTTAAGTAAAATAATTATTTATTTATATATTTTGTCAAAATTAATTAATTTAAAATATATTTTTTTTACAACAGTTGACAATCGTTATTACTGACAACCACTATTGTTATTTGTTACACTTGATGAAGGTGATGACAATTGTAAACAATTGAGGATGATCGCCATTGTAGCTGGACAATAAGAACCACTATGATAGTTGCTGACTAATAGCCACTACCATCACCAATAGTTATTAATAACCCCCACGACAATCACCAATATCTGGTGACAACTATCGTCACAAGCATATAACAATGACCACCACTGTCCACCTAATGAGCATTGCTTGTCATTTATAATTGTTGCTACCTCACAATTGATGATGACTACACTACATTTTCTCAATTTTTAGAATTGATTTTAAGAATAATTATTTTAAATAAAATTTTATATTTTTTAGTTTTTAGTATATATTTTTTAAAATAATTATTCAGGTTTTTTGTTTACAAAACTTATTTTAAAAAGCAGTTGTATAAAATTACTTTGAGAACAAAAAAAAAAACAAAAAATAGAAATGAACATTCCCTCAAAGCTTGTTTTTAGATTTTTATTTTTAAAAATATTTTTTATTTTTTATTATTTTGGAAGAGACTTACGTGCAAATAAGTTGCCAATTATTTTTTTTAAAAAAAAAGCATGTCCTTATATTTTTGAAAAAAAAAATACTCATTTCCTTCTAAAGATCGGTTCCACGTCCATTCATTAAACTATTACTAAAAGCATTGAACATATTTCCTATTATTTTTAAAATATAAATATTTTTTTATTAAAAATAATCTTATTTAAAATACTATTAAATACTATACTAATAATTCTCTCCACAAAATGGGGTTATAATTGAAGATTATAAATAGTATTTTTTTTATTTAATATATAATCTATTTAATTAATTTAATTATATTAATAAAATTAAATAATATATAATATTTTTTTAAAAAATATCTTAATTATTTTTCTTAACTCTCTTATTTTTTATTTAATTATTATTAAAAAAATATATAATTTAAAAAATTGATAAAAATAAAAAATATATCTTATATTTATATTTATGATTAAGATTTACTCTTAATTAGATTTTAGGAGCATATTATTATAATAAAAATAAAAATTTTTCTTCAATTTTAAATTTAATTTAATAACATTTAATTAATACGATTTTGATGGCAAAAAAAAAACTTATATAATATTTTAAACTAAAATTCATGCCTAAGTCCAACATCCCCGTGGTTGTTCGCCCTCTAGGCTCAGTTCTTAGCGTCTCTAGCCTCTTCATTCCGTCACCGTTCCCGTGTCGGCGTTGGGATATCTCCGGCTTCGATCGCATCGCTCTTCCATCTTACCGTCGCACCGTCGCTCTTCCATTTCGCTGTCGCACCGTCGCTCTTCCATTTCCAGCTTCCATCGCATTCTGCGGCTACTATTTTTCTTCTGACCGGCGCCGCTCATTGGCTCTTAACTGATTGTGCGTGCTAAAGCTAGTGATAGAGGAGCAGAGAGAGCAAGTGATAAAGCCAGTGATAGAGGAAGAGTGATAGTTTCAATTCAAGTAGGAATGGAAATTACAGAATCCACAGCTTCAGTGGCAGAAGTATGTGAGCTCTCAATTCCAAGGGGAGGGCCCATATATGTTCCGAATCTGGTTGGTCCCTGCACTAGGGTTTCTGAGTTTGAGAATTCTGTCGTCTGTGAACTTCAGGCATGAATTTTCCGTTAATACTTTATGCTTCTATTCCAAAAATAGTGCGGCAGGTTCTTGTTTCTGCCTCACTCTCTTACGATAAATGTGTACTGTTTGGTTTATTTGTGCAGAACCTAGAGGCAGAGTTGCATCAAGATGCTTCTGATGACCTGTGTGGTGATGATATCTCGTGTGTACTCCTCATGTCCTTTTTTCTTTTGTTTGTTTTTCCAATTGTAATATGGTTTTTCTCTTTAGAGGCACTGACATATGCTGTTTTAGAATTGATGAGCTTAAAGTATATACGGAAGAGGAGTTAATGGATATGGCTTTGAAGGAAGCATTTAAGGTATAGTCAACAGTCCTGTTCATAGCTCTTTGTATAACCGTCCCATAGCTTATACTTGTGCTATTCCAGGTTACGGAGAACAATGAAAATTATCCTCCAACTTTGGACCAATCTAACGCAGGGTGAGTAAAATATTTTTTATATGTTTATGTTTGTCTTTATGTTGTGAAAATTTGGCACCTTCGTAGTATGATCAATGTCCATTTTATACATAGTTACAAGGCGTTTCAATTACTTGTTACTTTTTCTTGTTGATACATCTATTGTATTTTACTCTAGTATTATTGCTTTTGACAACTTCAATGGAAGTAAGGAAAAAAATTCTCATGAATGAACTTCTGGTCGCTTTTTCTCTTTCTGAAACTTCTTTCAGGTATAATTCTGATTTATGTATTAGTGAACTTCATAAACCAATTAAAATTTTATTTTTGGATCACAGGGATGAGGTAATCTATTTTGAACACCTTATCCTGTCAATAGAATTTTCTAACTACGGAATGTACAAAAAAGTATTAAATAAACACCATCTTGGTTCTAAACATGCATTTGAGGGGAAATATATAAGTTGTTACGTCAGAAATTCAGAATGTTAGTATATTTTCTTTCCTTGCTTATTATACCATTATATTCTTGTTTTGTCATGATGGAATTTTATTTTGTTTAGTTAGATGTGGTGTGTGAGTCGCTGAGCCTTCAGCCTGGTTGTGATAAATGCACTATGTGATCGTGAGTGATGTTATGGTCTTGGAAGCTCAAATGCTTATTAACTTAATTGTGTATCCTTCAGAATAGAAGATGATCACAGAATATCAAGCAATGATCATGCCTCTTCAAATACAAATATCTGTGGTACAGTATCAGATGCTCCTACATCATTTGAGCCATCAAATCGAGCATCTGGAACTACGATCAACAGAAATATGAAGGGAATGATCTCAAGGAGAAAAAGGAAAGGCACAAATGCTATCTGTATTCAAGTATGCTGACTTTCTAAAAATATGCATGATTCCTGGTTAATTTTTGTAGTTTATGGCATCTAACTCTAATCAATATAAAAGAAGCAGAAGTTGATTTGATTGTTCATGCTGTCTATTGTCTTGTATTGTAAATAAAAACTATTTTCCTGAATACACCTATTATATCATTCAGTAATAGTTTAATTTTTCTACATTCATTCCCATGAGGATGTCTAATCTTTCCTCAGCTGGCAGAAAAGAAAACATAATGGAGGCTGTTGAGCTTATGATCATAAGGGTATTAAGTAGTTTAAGTGAACGGGATATGTGTGCACATAGCCCCATAGTAGTTTGTATATTTATTTCCATCTGCAATGTGATTAGATTTGCTGATAGGTTGGGAAGGTAGGCTAAACAGTTAGAATCTGGTTTTACATATCTGCTCTGGAAGTACAAGTGTGCCTTGTCTTTTTTGCATGGACAACTGGAGTGTTGAATTTTTCCCCTATACAGCATGTTCCTGAAGCATTACCTGATATACTCGTAAACAGCTTTCTGTTTTTGTTGTAAGGAATAGGCATTTTCTTTTGTTGAATTTTTTTTAAGTATTTCTTACATCTTATTGTTGACCAATTTCCAGGGTGGTTGTACAGAAAAGGTGGATGAAATTGTGAAAATCAAGCAAAAGCAGGAAGAGGACAAAGTGGCAGTCAGACTTCATTCATTCAAGTATGTTATATGCGTGTGATTTTCCATTTCCATATTAAGTTCTGACATTCTCTTGTCTCTTTTCTAGTCCTGCTTGCAAGATCAATCAATCTTCCCTCAAATCAGCTAGAACTGAAACTATGAGATCCCTTAGGTCTACAAATTCTTCCAAAAAGGTTAGTTTGAGATTCTTCACTCATTATCTACTGTACTAGAAATTGTTTTCGTTTTTTCTTTCATAATATATATGCTTTTACATTTTATTCATTTTTTAATGTTATAGCCTTACAATATGGATAAGAATTCACTCATATGAGGCTATTACCTGACAATGTCATTCATCCTTTATTTTCAATTGAAAGTAAGTCAACAGATTTACAAGATGGCAATCTTATGAGAAATAGAATCACTAATACTAATCCTTAAAATTTGCAATTTGACTTTATAAAATGATGAATGCTGGAACTTTTATTTTACATTTGATGTGTTACTTTTTACACTTTTTATTTACCTATGATTGAGTAAAGAAAAAGTGAAAAAACCAGAGAAAAAGAATGCAAAACTGGAGAAAGGCAATCAGTAGGTCAGACCAGACCAGGTCTGATCACTGTGTTTTAGGCAATCAGTAAGTCAGACCAGGTCTGATCACTGTGTTTTATTGCTTCTTTGTGCCAATACATCAGAGAGTAATTAAGGAATGATTAATTGCTAATCACCCTCTCTTAATCCCTTAAAACATAATGTTAGGACCGCTTTTGGAAACCTAGGAAAATACATGATAAGGTAAAGTCATCTTTTGTTGTTCAGAACTTGGACTTGCTATTTTGGAGAAAGAAATAGAAAGTAGGGTAGCTATAGAGTTGCTATAGGTCTAAGTCTATGAGTTGAGGACTGTGAGGGTCACTTTTTGGGTCTTCATATCTTCACTATGATTCAAGGAAGAGGCAGAGAAGAATTTGGAATTGGCTTGGCCCTTGGGGAGTGTAGAGTGCCAACCATCTCGAATGATTGGCAAATCTGTTATGTTCATTGTGCGTGTCTTGTTCTGTTCTCCCAGTGAGTTGTAGTGCTTTGTTCTGTTTCTTATAAGTTGTTGTGTCTTTGTATTGTTCTTGTTAAGTTGTGTCTCTTTGGTTGTAGTTTATGTTTCTGGTTAAAGAGTTATCTTTTCCCTTGTAATCTGTTTTGTTATGCAGTAATATCATTTCAGTCTCAAGTTATTTACCTCCTTTGCTGTCTATTTCTAGTTTCAGTGTGTTTTCAGTCTTGTTTTTAGACTTGTTTAGGAGAGGGTCATGTTACATAATATAAGATCCTAATCAAAGAGAAACAAAAGATACTACTAATATACCTGTTATTATTGAAAACAGAATAATAAAAAATTACACCCACTAAAGGAGAAGCCAAGGTCATGTGATCTTAGGCTTCTCCTATGGGCTTTGATATCCAACAAAAGTCATGGGTGAATTGCAACTAAAATGACAATGTGATTTGAAATCCTCTCATCAGAGGATTCTTGTCTTGTGCTATATTTGTGCCCTGCTGGGACTTTACATTGACTCTGGTTTTTCTTTTTCTTAAAATAACTTCTTGTGCTTCTAGATATGCCTTGTCTCTGTTGGATTAAACATTAAACATGTATTTAAATTCCATGATTTTATTTTGGAGATGATGATTTTACAACCAACTGCAAAATTTCCCAAAGTTGAAATCATTCATTTTTGGTGGTAAAATTGTGATTCCAAGGTGACAACCATGTTATTGTCTACTGAAGACTGATTTTGTCTTTTTGTCATCGTTTCATTAAATGACTTCACAGGGTCATTGGATTTTTGGAATTTTCTTGATTTTTCAGTTCTTATAAATATTTGGACTATTATGGAAATATAGTGTTTTCACCATCCTTCTTGTTATTATTTGTTCCTAACCTTTCTTCCTAGTTAATCATTGACAGGTTAAGTCAGAGGGTCTTCAGGAACACATACCTGTGCAGTATCCTGAAGTTGTACTTACTGTGGAGGTTTACCATCATGTTCGAAAGTGTGTAAAGGTATTTTAATGAACTTGTTTATGTCAATGAGGGTGATTTATCTAACATGTAAGAAGTATCATACGTTACTAATGACAAACTGTGTCTTTTTAATTAGACCCAAGAACTATTGGTTATTGGAGGACAGACTTTAACTGCTTTAAGGGACAAGATCTTTTGCTCAATGGATCAGGTGATGCAAAAAGCTGGACAGCATGATCCTTCTGGCTACTTTCTCATTGAAGTAAGCATCTGTACTTGTTCTTATGATCAGGGTGTTACAACAACAACAACAAACCTTATCCCATTAAATGGGATCGGCGATCAGGGTGTTATTTAACTTAATTTTAGTTGAAACTGACTGAAAGCCACTTCTCTGTAGGATGTGTTCTACGTTGATATGAGGGATCCGTCTGCTATTGATTATACCATACCTATATTTGATTGGCTTAGAAACTCCAAGGAGGAGGCACAAAAAAAATGGGAATGTATAATAACTGGGGAGTTGAGACAGAAACAAAAAGCAATCATGGGAGAAGCGTCATCTGTCTCACAATTGCCTCGCTTAACATCTGTTGACATGCAGAAGATACGTATTTGTGACATAAGATTCCGACTTGGTGCTGGATTCCTCTACTGTCACCAGGTATTTTTCTAGCTTTATGCTTTTCAATTTCATGTTTTAATTTCATGAAGGACATATACTACACAACACATGCCTGGCGGAAAAATAAGTTCCATTTTATTCTAAATTTATACCTAATGATTATGTAGATAAATTTATTTAATGTGAGGGTGGGAGGACATTCTATAAGCATTGACTAATTTTTTTTCTCCTATGGATATAAAAAGGATGACAAGAAAGCATGGTAATCTGTTTATTTATTTGTAAACTGCAGGGAGACTGCACTCACACACTAGTAATACGAGATATGAGGTTGATTCATCCAGATGATGTCCATAATCGAGCTGCTTATCCAATGGTTACTTTCCAACTAAAGTTTCGTTTTGAGAAATGTAGTGCTTGTAAGATTTTCAGAGCTACAAAGGTCACTGTGGATGACAAATGGACGCCGAAAAATCCTTGCTACTTTTGTGATGAATGCTTCTCTCTTCTTCACATAGCAAAGGATGGATCGCTTCATTATGCAGACTTTCTGGAGTATGATTATCATCATGATTAGTTGCCCTCTGCCCTGAACGCCGGAGGACGTTTAACTCATCAATTGCTATACATGCGATATAATGAACATTGCTTGGAATCTTTATTTGATGATAAGCAATAAGAGTTCCAGTCATCTGTTTTGAAATGATTTGTTTTGGTTTGTACAAGCTGAAGCGTCTATTAAATTGCAAATGGTCTGGATTCTCACTGCCTCTAGTTGAATTCACATGCAGATGGCTTGTCATTTTGGAACCTCTTATTGTTGCTTTGGAAGGTAACTAAATTGGAGTTCCATTGCAGTGGAGATGATATAGGTGCCTATTTGAATTATCTTGTATAATACTGTCTGGACAAAGCATCTTATTGCAAAAGAAGGAAGTAATACTCGTCCAGAAACATGTAGATCCTTGTACGGATGTCTGTTTATATTTATAAGAGACATTAATAATTTATTTAAAATTTAGTATTATTTTCTATTTTTTGCCTCCATTACTTATTGGTTAGTATCACTGCATTTAATTATTAGTTTCTCTCTCACTCTCCATAATAGGGGTATTTTTAGAAAGTAAGTTATATTTTTTATATATTTATTGTCTTTAACTAATTGTAACTAATTTTTTAATTTACCAATTGTTATTTGCATAACATGAAGTTCAGGGAATGGCTTCTCCTACTGTTTTATCATAACTTGATGGATGATTTTGAGTTGTAAAAGTTGTGAACATTGACCACCACAGGCTTCTCGGTCATGATAAAAACAGCTATGCAAATAGATGTCTTGCTTGTCTTTGAAGGTGTTATCTTGTCCCAGTGGGCATTTTTGCATCTTGCTTTATAAAGTTTACCATCGTCGCATCCTGATAAACTAGGCTATACAAGCCAACTTCTTTCTTTTTATTCCAATGAGCCGACCCTTTCAAACCAACCTCACTCTTGGCTCTACTTTGTCCCCAATTGGATTGGAGGTCAACAAATGTAATTTGAGATAATCATGATTTTCAAAAGTGAAATTGATCTAAAGTAACGTTGGTTTATTGTGATTTCTGTTTGGATTTTTTTTTTTCACAAAGGTGATTTTGAGATGATTAATTCCTTTTAGATTTCATTTATCAAAATGACTCTTGGATGTATAAACTGAGGGTATACCTTTTTTGTTTCCTTCATCGAAAACGGTATATCTAAGGAGAAATATTTAGGTGCTCCAGGTGTGCCACCTCATCCATGCTCTCTCCAATTAAATAGCACCAGTTTAATCTTACATGGCGTCAGTGAGACTTACAAATTATCTTTTATAATTTCTCTCTCTTACTTCCAAATTCACTTCCAATTCCCTTGCTATTTCATGGGAGGCCCGTCTCTCTCTCCATCTCCGGCTCCTACTCCTATTGCTCCCACTTCTTCTCCAACCTCCACTCTAGCTTTGCCCCACCGCCACCACTTCCCAAGCCGCTCCTCCACGATTCAGCAATATGCTCTGCAGGTAAGCTCTTTGCCACCTACATCACTCCCCTCCGACAACTCCATTTACTAAAACAATGTAAAATTGATACATACAAATTTAGCTTTTATACATCAGAAGATACACTCAATAGTATGATGATGCCAAATCTACTCAAAGCAAGTCATATAATAATATAAACATTGAAACCCATGAAAACATAAAACCACCACCACAACTGAACAAAGACAAGGACAAAAGACTCCAAGTCATAGAGTGCATAGCAATGGTCACCCAGGTGAGCCACTAGTAAAAAAGGTTTGGATATTATGAAGGATATTGAATACGAACAACTATATTTTTGGATTCCATAATCTCCTTTAAATTTTAAATGGGATTATTAGAGCCTCAACTAGAGGTGAGAAAATGGACTGGTCTACTAAAAATGGGCTAATCAATTTTGCACAGCCCGCCCTAAAATGGGCTGGCATTTTGCCAGCCTAGAGGCGGGTTAGCCCGCGGTCTACCTTTTTTTTTTTAAATTTTTAATATTTTTAAAAAATTATTTTTAAACTTTTATAATGCTAATAAAAAATTTTAATGTTATAGTAGTATAATTAAAAAATTGTTAATGTTATTCCTTTAAAAAAATTTACTTTTCATAAAAAAATTCTTAAATTTTATAACTATAAATCTAAATAAACATTAATATAATATTAATCAATTATAATATGTCAACACATATTAATAAATAAGTAATTATTTTTACTAGTATTCCATAATAAAATTATTTAAAGTAATATTTAAATAAAATAAATAATAATATTAATAATTTATTTAAAAAAAAACGGGTTAACGGGTTGGTCCGTTTAAAAATAAGCTAACTCATCAGAGGAGGTGCCAGCCCATTTTAGTGGAAAACGGGGCCCAGCCTGCGGGTTGAGCCCATTTCCCTAACTCTAGCCTCAAACATTTATCCAAATAGGCACCTATTAAACTCATTTGATATTTAAAGGGCAAAAGAAATTAAGTTTAAACTATTCTTAACAAAGATTAATCTAGTTAATAAATATTTAACTTATCATAGTCTAAACCTTAGCCTTGGCGAGCAATATTAGTTTTTGTTAACTCACCTAATATTTTTTTAAAAAAAATTAAAATTGAATGCACGGCTATGATTGGGTGTGAGATTTAACGGCTAAAGGTAATTTCATTTTAATTGAACCCACGCCATTTTAACGGAGAAGCTAAGCGAGGGGCGGTATAGAGAAAGGGAAGTCACGAGTTCTGGACGCAACGGAAGTTGGGTGAAGCAGAGAGCGTCCAATGTTACTTAGTGGTGGCTCTCGCATTTCTCATCATCTCCGAGAATGCGACTACCATTTCCACTTAAGCTGCAGATTTCGTTGCTACAGTTCCCAAATTGTTCAGCCTTCTTTTGGATCGCCTCTGAATCTTTCTTGGCCATGTATTGAAAAGCACACCAGACTGTCATCGTCGTCTTCGTGGTATTCATCTTGTTATGCCAGCATCCCATCTGAGTCTCCTCGAGAAACTCCACCCTTTTTTGACTCTTTCAGGTTCTTTCTTCCTTAGGATCAATTTTTTTTTGGGTTATACTATTCTGTAAAGTTTCTTTGTTGTTAAAAAGGAAAAAAAGAGTAGGAATTGATTTTTTCTTGAATTTTTGTGAAATTTGGTATGAACCTGGTACATGTGAATGAAGTTCCGAAGCAACTATGAATTAATCGATGAAAACACAGATGCAACAACTCTCGAGTGACTTGTGCTATTACCTAATTCATGACTGTTTACAACCACATTCACACTTTTGTTATCCATGTCTAATAAACCTGTAAGTAATTTACTTAACTTTTTAACTAACTAACCTACTTATTATATCCTACATATTCCACGATACCCAAAAAAATCTCTGTATCAGTTATTTCCTTCTAAAACATTCCCTGTTCTCAAAGATTAGAGATGGAGAAATCAATATAGCTGCTGCAGAGACTTCCATGTAGCATCCTTGAGAGCAGAGTACGTCTGATGAATAAACATTTGTGAGGCTTATTACTTCGTTTTCACATAACATTGGCAGAATGTAACTCATGAGTAGGCATGGATCCAGCATCAACTTCCCCGATCATCAATCTCTGGCTGCCCAGTTCAATTTGTTTTTTTGTTGGCAGAGAAACAAGCTTCGTTAGATATGAAGGGAACTACAAGAGAAGAGTATGGGACAACCTACTAAAAAACGCAGAAAAAGATGAGAGTTTTTTTTGGGGTGGGGGGGGGGGTGATGTGTGGGGGGCGCGGTGAAGAAAAAACATAGACTTAGAAAATATCGAAGCCCTTTAATCTTTACTCATATCATTCATAGAGATTCGAATAAAACATTGAAGTGAAGCAAGAGTTACTATACACTCTATGAGGCATTTAGAGTTGCCAAAGCATGGACACCATTAACAAAGGCCCTTCCTTCTCTTTTGGTTCATTTCTCTCCTAAGATGGGTGTTTCATAATAGGCCTATTAATTCCTTGTGTGGGTGGTGCTTTCTAACTAAGGTTGTACTTGGTAAAAGAGGATGGAAATTGAGAAAAGTATTGAATTTCTGAATGCATATGCAGCAGAGGCTTTGAGCTGAAAGAAAGACAGGGAGGAATGAGGTTTTTTGGGAATATGATGGAAAATTCTTCCACATGGCATTAATGTTGGTTTCTTTTACTCCACCTGATATACATATCGTTACTTATTGCTCTTAGATTAAGCATCCGCACAGGGACTTCAGCCTTTTTTTTTTAAAACCAAAAAATTGTGCTAAGCCCTCTGAAAAGACAGCTAATGGGACAGTTGTCTGATACTTCCAGATATTGGCAAAACCATTTTTTTTAAACTTTTCTTGGTAGTAACAGTATTTTCTCATTTCAAATTTGCCGGATGATGAGTGCACCCTTTTCTGATGAAGGGGAAGTTACATTGTTGCAAATAATCAAGAAATACTATTGGGTTCCAATTATGTATAATACAGTTGTAAATTCCAATTATTCACCTGCTATCTATCTTCAAGAGAGTTGGTTCTTGTATCCCAGTAGTTTAGAGCTCTCTTGTTGCTTGTGTGAATTTGAGGTTATTTATATTAACTTTTTGCATATGTGGCTGCTCATATTTGAGGTTTAAATTGTTGGGCAGGAGCTATCTGATTACTGATCAAGTAATCAATTTACATGTTCGCTGATTTTTTCCCTTCTAATTTCTATTGTATGTATCCTTTCTTTTTTTCCTTTTTAATCAAGATTCTAATTCCTTTTGTTTTTGCAAAGCCAACAAGAGGATGATCAAGAAATTATCTCCAATGGATTATCACCAATAGCAGGTTTTCAGTCACTTTCATTGTATTCCTCTTTTTCCATTTCTCCAGCACATGTACATCCTTATTACTAAGTTTGTTTTCTGAATTTCCCCCATATTTTCTGAACGGAAGAACATGCAGTTCCTATACTAAATTATGGGCTTAAATTGGGTTTTAGGGGTTGGGCTTGCAGTAATCTTTACTTACAAGGAAGCATTCCTATGGACTTCTGTATCTTTTAGTTTAGTATCTGTTTTGTTCCATCTTTTAAATCTTTAGGATTTTCAATTTCTGGCCTCTTTGGCTACATAAATGATGTGGAGGCTGCAAAGAAAAGCATGCAGAATCTGTAGTTGCATGCTTGCAAGATGGCCCGTATGCTCAATTTTATTAGCATTTGACTGTCTTCCTCTTGTTGAGAATATCAGAAGTTTATCTATTCCTTGTTAGGAAACTGGTATTTCTTAATGTGGCTAGGATTATCAGTTTGATGAAACAAGTCAACAACAACTAATAATGTCATGAGCTGAAAAAAGAAAGTTAATTAAACTTCCCATGCACTTTCTACCTTCTTTGAAACATTGAACCCTGAAATTTTCATAGACAGTACTAAATGTAGGATGGCAAAAGATTGCGATTTTATGCATGCTTCTTTTAGTTGGGCATAGTAGGTAAATCTCCCATTAAAGCAAGAAAAGTTTTCGGTGTTCACTATGCCCTTGAAAGAAGAAAGCTGATCATTGTATTTGGACTTCAATCTATGTCAATATCGATATATTTATGGAAGTTGTTGGATGCGATACTATTCATAGTTCGTGAACAACATAGCTTATCTCAGACTCTATGTAAATGCATAGGGCCCACTCTGGTTATAGGAATTCGTACAAGTATCTTGCGAGTACTTGGTCCTATTATGACTATGATAGGCCTATGCCTAACATCTGTAGGTGGAAGAAAGAAGAAAGAAAATATGAAGAGAGGTTCGTGGGAAGAGAATTAACAAATGGTGACATGACACATTTTCAAAGTGTCAAGGGGAAGTCATAAAAAGAATAGCTAGCCATGTGCAGCAGCGTTTATATATATACATTTATTCTCTTGGAAGAAAAAAGGGGAGGGTGGGATAGCTAGCCATCAGTGTTTAAGCGAATATATGCATATTGTGGTGCCTATTCACTTGTTACAACGTCAACAATAAGCCTTGTTCTACTTAGTAGATTCAAGCAACATAGAGTTTTCTTGAGCAAATAGATAGATAGACTTTTTAGAACAAGCCTATTCATTTGTTAGCTAAAACAGACTTGACTTAGCCTTGTTTTTTAAAGTTTCCATTGTTATTTTACTTGCTGGATTTTAATTGAAAAAAGAAGAGATGTGAAGGTGGATTCATCAACTTAGTATTGGTTGTAATGGTTTGTGCTTATTGACTAGCTTGAATATTCTCTATACCTTTAATGTTGGTCAAAGGACTAGAATCTACTAAAATGGCCTTGTAGTTGGGTCCTCAGCTTAAACCTTTTTTCCTTTTACTTCTCTAGAACTAAAAATTTTATGAGTTAGTTAATTACATAAAACTTATCATGCTTGTGACTATTTTGTTCAAATAAAGTCCTCTGGCCTACTGTAAGTTGCCAATTTGGTGAGTACTTTTGGTAGTACCAGATTTAGGTGGTGGCTACATTACACTTTTGAGAATAGCTGGAATCTGAAGTTACAGTTATATGCAAATGTTGTTTCCCTCCTCCTTCCCCTGACTATTGGCCGCATGTTATATATAATGCCCTATCTCAACAAGATATTAATGAAATTATCATGATAATCTCCAGGAGGAATTGTAGCATTGGGAAAGTTTGATGCCTTGCACATTGGTCATCGAGAGCTTGCCATTCAAGCATCAAGGGCTGGGCCTCCATTTCTTTTATCATTTTCTGGGATGGCCAAAGTACTTGGCTGGGAACAAAGGTATGATCCAGTACAGCATTCTGTCAATTCAGTATAGAAGTTTCTTTTATCAGTTTATATAACTTGAAAGATATGATTGTTTGTTTCAGTTACACAATCTTACACTTTCAATTGGTAGTCATAGCTTTGCAATTGAGAACAGGAAAATATTTCTACATGGACTAGATTAAATATCTAGTTAGCCATTTCTCTTTGTCTGTTAGGAAATGGACCAAAATCTGCTCTTGTATACCAACAAAAATATAATTTCTTGAGAATGTTGTTGACTAATACTACTGTGTTTTGAATGATTAGTGCTAGGGAAATAATATAAACTCGGGGATAAAAAATATAAAGAACTACTCTCAACTTGAGTCATCTTCATAGAATTCCCTTCACCTGGAAATCTTGATAATGGACTCCCTTGAACTTTCATTTGTATGCTCATATCACCATTCTGCTAATAACTCTGTTGAATCATTAGAAAAGTGCCACTTCATGCATAATAAAACCATGTGGCATCTGGCGTGGGAATATTAACATTAACATTTTTATAATATTCATTCAAGCTGCATAAGAGTCCATAGAAAAAACAAAAAAAGGAAAATGGGTTCCACTTCATTAGCATCAATGTCTTCATTGGCATAACAGAGATGACGCTTCAGTTCTCCATTTTTGCCCCTTTGATCAATCTGGACCTCACCCTCCATGCAATAACTCAGTATTTTTCCACTCCATTCCATCTGGACCTCACCCCCATCAATTTAGGGCTACCTTGTCAATAGCTTTCGCATGTGCTGAGTAACAATGCAATTGCAATGGTATTCTTTTATTCATTTGGAGAAACTTATGAGAATAGGTACATAGTTATCTATGAACATTATCAAGTAATTATATGTTTGTTTTCAGATGATCGATTATATGCTTCAGTAATTATATCTAATTAGGGTTATCATATGTTTCAGTTTGGATGAATATCATTTGGGCATAATTTGTTTAGTGATTTAAAGTCCTCCTTTCTAAAGAGCAGTTTCCTTTATGCTCATTGGTTATGGTAGTATTTCATATTTTATAGTAATAGATAAATGTATTGTGATTAAAATAAAAGACAATATAGACCATCTTTTTTATTACTTCCTAAACAGGGCTCCTATCGTTGCCAAATGTGACCGAAAGCGTGTGCTTTCTTCTTGGGCTCCTTATTGTTGTAACAAGGTCCCAAAAGAGTATCAGGGTGAGTTTTCAAGAGTGAGACATCTCAATCCTCGTGAATTTGTTGAGAAGTTATCAAAAGAGCTCAGAGTGCGTGGAGTTGTTGCTGGTAAATTACATTTCCACTATGTTCTATTTAATTAACCTAGCCCCATTCTCTTCTGCATTTGATTTGGTTACATGCATATTTTTTCTTGTAGTATAGAGAAAATCCACTACATCAAAAAAGGGTAATTACATTTTCTGATAGATTGAGAGTGGTTCTATTAAGGATCTGTTGATGCCCCGAAACAAAAATCAGGATGTGTTATTACTTATTACAATTTCTGGTTCTTTCAAGATGAAAAAGGAACTTCGCTGTAATATTTGTAATTTGGAGGGTGTAGTACGTTCTCCAATATTCAATGAACATATTTTTTAAATTAACAAAAAAGTTTATTATATAGGGAGTGAGTTACTGGAGATTAGGATAAAACAGCTTCCTAAAAGATACAAACCTCAAAAGAAGGGGGAAGGAAAACAATACGGGGGAAAATGAAACTTGGAAAATAAAAATGCTTCCCAGTCCCTAAGGGAAGGAATACATACAATCCTTTCCCGCAAGTCATTTAATGTTGTAGAGGCACTGCAAAAAATTTAGCATTCCTTTCTTAGCAAATAAACCAATTCATGACCAGAACAACCCTGCCATCAAGTCTGGTTTTCTAGAGAATCTGAATCTGACAAAAAATTCCAATCTCCCCATAGCGAAGTGTTGTAGCCTAACTGCAATGCAAGAAGAACTACAATGACTCCTACACTCAAAACAATTGTTAGGGGCAGTGCCCTTTGTGGCTGTAGAATTTGCAGCATGTCAGTAGTATACATTCTGTTGAGTACCTCTGTCCACACAAAACATATCATTTGCAGGGAGTTTAAGATTTCTCTGTTGAGAGAAGTATTCAAAGTAGGACTTACAAGAGAAAGCACTAGTTAAATCTAGAATCTGTTCAAGTAACATTTACATAATCTATCCTATTATTTATATTTGATTGCACACTTCAAAGCTTAAATAAGGCTAAAACTTTGTGGTATGGTACAGTTTTTGCAGTGTTATAATGCATATGTACTTTTATGAAACTGAGATAGACACCTGTAATGGACCTTGTGGCAGGTGAGAACTACCGATTTGGGTATAAAGCTGCTGGGGATGCATCAGAGTTGGTAAAGCTATGTGATGAATATGGTATGGAAGCTTACATAATAAAGTCTGTTATGGACAAGAATCAATGCTCTGCAACTTCAAGTACCAGCAACCCAAAAGAGAGAGGACAGGTTTCATCTACCCGTGTTCGGCAGGCTCTTGCTGTGGGAGACATGAGATATGTCTCAGAGCTTCTAGGTCGACACCACCGTCTTGTATTGATGGCGACTGAATCAGAAGCATTTAGTGTTAGTAATTACAAGGTATCTGCTTCTAAATCCTGCTTAATCAATCTTGCACCAAAGGAAGGTTTATATGAGAAATGTCATCTTTTCCTTGATCAAGAGAATGTAGTGCAGTGTAGAGTAGTTATTGACACCAAGTTTGTCCATGTAGAAATAGCTGACTTAGGTAGGAGTGACAATTTCAATACTCAACATTTTCAGTTGTTGCAAATTGAATTTGCTGGTTCCAGCTCTTGATTCTGTTAAAAATTTTAGCCTCTATGCTCATATTGATATTAGCTATGGTATATTTATAATCATACTCCCAAAATTCTTGGGATTCAAATGCTTTATCATGAGGCTGATTAAAGTCCATAGCTTAATCTTAATTCAGTTCCTTTTACTCTGCATCTATTTGGTATACTCAAATAACTCATACCACTGATGGTTAAGATTTGTGTTTCTCTTATTTTTCTGTTTATTATAAAAAGATAATTTAATTTTTGATAAAGCAATGAAATAAGATTTTTTTGTTATTGTTATATTGTAAAAGGCTGATTGACTTGGACAAACTAAGAACTTGGTTGTATCTGCTCCTCATTTGTATGGCCTTGCCATCACTTTTCATAACACCAATAATTATACAAACTTACACATTAGTGATAACCACACTCTAAATTATACTTTTCCCTAAAATATTGTCAATTAATCTAAATGTAAATTTCTTGTTAAATTTAATAAGAATAATATTTATTTGTGCACTTCTATTTGTCCAATTATAAAAACATACTTTAATATGTAATTTAAGTTAGTAGAAGACATACAGTGAAAAGTGATATTATATATATGGTAGAATGACAAAAAAAATAAATCCGCTTAAAATATGTGAATTCCATATTAAAACCTGGAAATTGTATAATCTCTGTAAAGTCTCCAAGTATTTATTTGGGATTAAGTTTTTTTGTGATTTTACCTTACCCTCTGCACGAAAGAAAGACTCGATTGAGATGCTGAATTTTTATGAAATTAGTTATCCCGTCTCTAGTTGTTGTGATCATTTTATAAAGTAATAGTAGTTATTTTCTTGTCATTACAGTTCAAATTATGGGCATTTTCCTAGACCAATTCATGGGGACTTCATGGTGATTAGATCATTTTGGGGTCCTAATTTGGGCTTCAAATATTTCATAGGAATATTTCTGTCATTCTCCCTATAGTTATATACAAAATAATTTCAAAAAAAAATCTTAAAATACAAGTGTTGTTTGTTTGTTCTTAAAAAACAAAAAACTAAAACCTCAACACTGGGCCCAATAACTCATAATATGGGAGAGTGGTCATTATAAAGCAGTTGGTTATTTTGGGTTCTGCAAAGTTGGTTATTTTTGGCTAAGCGAATGAAAATTATACCTACCTTTTTACTATTTTATTTGAAAAATAAACTTTCTTTTTCCTAATACTCTTCATTGAATTATTAAACCAGTATCCTTCTTCCTATTAAAATATTTAATCTTCTAATAGTTTGTGTTTAATTCCCAATATAGAAGTAAATTACAACTGTCTTCCCTCAAAATAATTCAACTTAATATGTACGTATTGCTAATCACATATACTAAAATACTAATGGAGCAGTAAAATAAAGTTAGAAATACAACCAATAAAGATGATGAGTGAATGAATGAGATTGGTAAATGATAATACTGTACTAGAGATTTATATTAGTTCAATCTAATCTATTTGACCTAAGATTACATCTTAAGATTTTTACTACAATCTCTCAAATTTAATAGGTTTTTAACACCTCCATACATTCACAACACAACTTTATACCATGAGTCACATTGGGAATGTGACATTAAAAAATGGGTCTTATAAGACTTTTAAGTTCCTCAACTTCAACAAGCTCTAGTTAGTCTCCTACCCTCATCGTTGAGAAGTAAGATCGAAACCCCTAGCTCGTTGTTAAGCTATCAAAGTCGCAACTCCAAGAAATGTTCGAAACAGAGAACTTACAATTGATTAATGATCTTTCTTTCTTTCTGGTTTTCTGTTGGTGTGAGCACATTGACTTGTGTTCTCCTCTCTATCTGTTTAAACTTTGCTGTCAATATTATCATCTCCTTTGGTTGTTCTTCCTCAGCTGGTACACGCAATCGAGCACAATAATTTTTTCTAAAATAGTTTCTTTTTCTGTGGGCTTAAGTTAGCTAAATGTCAGTTGGCAAAATGTGAGTCTTTTTCAACTAGCACCCCCTAACTTATACCCACGGCAAGTTGTCCCGCCTTATCAACTCTACATAAAACTACTTTTGAAATATGGTTCTCTCAAGGACTCGTGTCTTTTATTGAGAGTCAGCCAATATGAGAGAACTATATGTGGGAGGGTTCTAACTACTAGTAGGAGCCGAGTAAAATACTGTAGTGTGAAGCTGTCAGATATCTCTTCTTAACGTTCTCATAAATCTTGATTGGACCTATTCCTTTTAACACACCCACACCTAATTATCACAACAATATTCTCCCAACAAATAAAATAGGGGGACAAGACAAGTTCCGTTCCAAATATACACTATTATATAATTAAGGATCTTGTCATTGGAGAATAAATAAAGTGAGAGGGAAGTTACTTTGAACCACACAATAATGAAGAAAAATTCATCATCACTTTGTCTCGTACCATTTTCTACTTGCTATTCCGTATTCATTTGGGTTACAAAGGTGAATGATTAGGTACGACTATCAATCTTCTACAATGAGTCTTTGCTCTTGTAGTTATAATGAGATTTGCATAATTGAAATTAGATATGGATTATTCATATATAAAATTTTTAATAATAAATTAATTTTTTGATACACTGATGGCAAAAATATTATTGGATTAAACTCACGAGTTTTAATTTTAATTTTTATATTTTATTTTCTTTATTATTTGTCCCTATAATTTATGCAGTCTAAAATAATATAATTTTATAAGGAGTTTAGTTTTTAGTTATAACTCTTACATGATATATTTCTGATATTTAATATATGACTTAATTGGATATTTAATTTTGGTTCTAAATATAAGATTTATTTTTTATATTTATATATATTTTTTTAAATTATTGATATTGATACTCCCTCAATAATAATTAAGTAAATGATGAAAAAAATACAACTCAAACCAAATAATTATATGCAGCAGAAATAATTTTCATTCCTTTTGCAAAATATATGGCAAAAATATATCCCAAAATTATTAACGTGAAAAACCCTTAATATAAGGGTAAAAACCACATATCGTCTAGACTAAAGAAACCAAGCTCCACTATGATTAAAATAGGGTATAAAAAAGTCTCTAGTAGCTGCCCAAACAACTAAAGTAACAAGCTTACAAAAAAGAATGAAGAAGCTAAAAAGTATCCAAACTAAGGACTTGAGGGCAAACTCAATAACTTTCACACCATGCTTCGAATTCAAAATCTAACAATTCAGAACGACGCATTAGATGTTGCGAAACTGTTGACAATATTTCACCCCCTATTCAACGGTTAACAAATGCACATATCCTGATTTACCGACACTGCCATGTGTTTAAATGATCTTCTCTCCTTTTTCCTCTCAAATGACTGCGCTTTTCCTTGGAATTAAAACTCTCTCCCCGGCCTAGTCCAACTCCTCTGCACTTTTATAAGCGAGACATAAATGATTTTTAAATATTAGGTTTTTCTCTCCATTGGAAGAGATCCCAAACCCAACAATAAAAGAAAGAAAATGTGAAAGAGCTAAGAAAAATAATTAAGATACTTTAAAAAAAATATTATATTAATTAATTTAATTAATTTTTTTATTTAATTAAATTAATTAAATAGATTATAGATTTTATATTAAAGATAAAAAAGAGCATGAAAGATTGAATTGGACTCCATGTGAATTTATGCAACAAAGACACTGAATTAATGTTTGCACCAACGATCCTTGCCTTCCCCGCTGCTTCTAACAGATCTGGGCCGTTGGTTTATGGGACAATGTGAATTAGTGCAACTCAGTCAAACGACGTCGTTTTATTTTGCATATAAACGTTCCATGTAAGCAAAAAATCCTGTCCGTCGGTTGATTTATGTTAAGAATTCATCTTCTTTCCCAACCAGATATCATTCTTGGTACATAGGGAGGGAGAAAGGAGCTTGCTATGGAAAACGGAGATGAACAAGGAAGAAGCCTCGGGTATTGATTTTAATGGGTTTGAGGACTTCTCAAAGTGCGAAAATGATGATGAGAAGTAGCCACTAATGAGATAAATAAAATACATCTTTTTTTAGTTTTTATGTATTTTTTATAAGAACAATTATTATCGGAAATACCAACGAAATAAAGAGAATAAATCAGATGATATAAAAATAAATTTTATCTTTACCAGAATCCTGAATCATCTTCGATTTTAACAAAGGAAGCATCTTTTTTTTTTTTTTGTATTTTTGGACAAAACAAATGAAGCATTTTCTTGTGTTGTGTTAAATCAGAGTTTTATTCGTGTCATGAATTATATATATAGATATATATATAAGTTTGTTTCTTGTTAATAGATTTGATTCATATGTATATTGTTTTTATCGGTTTTCCTTTTTTTTTCTGTAGGTAAGACTTTTTAATTACGTGAGACAAGGGAGGGTTTTAATGTTGGTTTGTGAAAAATAATTAAATAAGGCATTTTAATTAATATGTCTCAAATTTACGTCAAACAAACAACAAACATATTGTATAAAACGACGTAGTAAAGTGAGATTCTACATCGGTTAGAACGTAACCAACGTGTATATTACTCTTTAAAAAAATATTCTAATTACAATTACAACGTCTCCTTTTCTTTCTACATCTTTTTATTTTAAATTGACATGGATTAACGAGGTAAAAAACTTTTTTTTTATTATAAATATTAAATTATAGATATCTATTAACTCTTCATCTTCTATCTCTGTCTACCTCTTCATCTTTTATCTCTTTAAATTTCTCTAGGTCATTATTACCTATAAATAGTACGTCATTTATGTATTAAAATAAGTGGAAGAATATAATATATTTCTATCATTTTTTTGTCTTTATCTTTTCTCTCTTCTTAATTTTGTAGATTAGTTGGTTAGTTTTATAACACGTTATCAGTACGACTGTTCTAGAAATTGACGTTATTGTACGGTTTATCATCGAAAGGTAAGTTTCTATATTACTTTCATGTTGAATTATAGTTTTATATTATATTACTTTTAATTATTCAACATTCTTAATATTGATCTCCATTTAACTTTTGTTATACTTTTATTATAGTATCATCATATCGAATCTTACAAAAATTGAGTTTATGGCTCTTAACATTATTTGAGTTTGTTATACTTTTGATGGTTGAACAAAATAATGAATTTCTAATGAGGAATTATGAATCCCATCCAACTGGCTCTATTGCATTCCCAGAAGTGAATATAGTGACAAATGAATCATCCTATGGTTGAGGAAATGGACGTGGACACGACCGTGGCTATAGACAAGGCCGTGGTCGTAATTACCACTCAAAGTAGACAAACAATGATGATAACCATAAAAAGGAAACTAGTGCGAATGATAATTATATTAAAAATTTATGTCATCGTTATGGTGGCAAATGTCATTGGGCTCGTATTTGTCGTACACTAAGACATTTGGTTGAACTATACCAAGAATTGATCAAAAGGAAAAATAAAAATAAAGGCAAAGAGCCAAAGATAAAAACCAATTTTGCCAGGAAAGAAAGCGATTCTGATTATGGCAACATCAATGTGGCTCATTTAGATATTGCTGATTTCTTTGCCAATCATAATGGAATAATTGATCACCTAATTGATTGTCCAAAAATAAGTTAACTTTTATGATTATATGCGTTTTCCTTTTACTACAATAAAGTTATAATTTTCTCAATAAAAAAAATCTACTTACTATAAAGTTATTTGTCCCAATAAATAAAATTATTTGTATTTCTTTTCATTAATTTTTTTTAGTTTTTTTGTCATTTGCTATGTTCCTGATGATGAAGAATGTCACTCATTGACATTAATAAAGAAGATTTGTGTCTCGTTGATAGTGTAACAACTCATACAATATTCAGAAATATAAAATATTTTTCTTCTTTGGTGATGCGAGGAGCCAATGTCCAGACTATATTTGGAAGTATAAAGATGATTGAGGAGTTTGGAAAAGCTAATATATTGTTACCTAGAGGAATACAATTATACATTGATAGTGTATTTTATTTCTCCAAATCTAACAGGAATTTGTTGAGTTTCAAAGATATCTGTAGAAATGAATACAATATTAAAACAACAAATAAAGAAAACTAGG
Organism: Leucaena leucocephala; assembly: GCA_037074615.1. Classification (NCBI taxonomy): domain Eukaryota; kingdom Viridiplantae; phylum Streptophyta; class Magnoliopsida; order Fabales; family Fabaceae; genus Leucaena; species Leucaena leucocephala. The sequence continues at coordinate 14,397,089 of CM073515.1, read as the reverse complement.
AATATCTTGTTATCACATATATGATTTCTGGTAAAAAATGCACATTGAAAAAATTCTCTGCTCTTTCATCTGGAATATACTACAATTAAAACACATGCTATTGCAAATCAAAAGTTTACAAGTGAGAATAAATTTAATATTTGTTATGACTGGTTAGACCATCTTGGGACAATAATGATGCAAAAAATAATTGAAAATTCATGTGGACATTCATTGAGAAGGCAATCAATTCCATAATCCCATATTTTCTCATGTGTTGTATATTCTGAAGGGAAACTAATTATTAGGCCATCATCGGTAAAAATAAAAAGTGAGTCTCTCACATGTCTAGAACGTATACATAGAGATATTTGTAGGCCGATACACCCACCATGTGAACCATTTAGATATTTTATGGTTCTAATTGATGCATCAACAAGATGGTCGCATGTTTGCTTATTATCTTCTCGTAACCTGGCATTTGCGAGATTACTTGCTCAACTAATTAAATTGAGAGCACATTTTTTATATTATCCCATCACCAAAATAAGTCTAGATAATGCAAGTGAATTTATTTTACAAGCTTTTAATGAGTATTGTATGTCTCTGGGAATCGATGTTAAACATATTGTAGAACATGTTCATACACAAAATATTCTTGCAGAATCATTAATTAAACGTTTGTAATTGATTGCTAAATCATTGCTTATGAAATCAAATCTCTCAATATCTACTTGGGGACATGCAATTTTACATGCAGTAATGTTAATTCGTATCAAGCCAACTAATTATCTCAAGGTCTCCCCTTTACAAATAGTTTTTGGTCAGCAACCGAATATTTCTCATCTAAGGACTTTTGGATGTGTGGTATATGTTTCAATTGCTCCACCACAATGCATTAAAATGGGTCCTCAAAGAAGAATATGAATATATGTTGGATATGAATCTCCTTTTATAAAAGAATATGTAGAGCCAACAACAGAAGATTTATTTACGGCTCCATTTACTTATTGTCATTTTAACGAATAAAATTTTTTAACATTAAGGGAAGAAAATAAGCAATTGGAAAATAAAATTAGTTAGAATGAATTATCATTATCTCATCTTGATCCTCATACAAAACAATGTGAGTTAGAAGTTTAAAAAATAATTCATTTACAGAGTCTAGCTAATTAATTGCCAAACGCATTCACTGACCCCAAGAAAGTGACCAAGTCACATGTTCTAGCTGTGAATGCTCCTATAAGAATTGATGTCCCTATTGGACAATCCACTGATGCAAATGGATCAAAAGCATGCTTGAAGCGTGGTAGGCCAATCGGTTCCAAAGATAAAAATCCTTAGAAAAGAAAAGGAGCTACAAATATAGATGGTCAAGTCGAGAATATTCAACAAAATTTAGTGACTCCAGAAGAGTACTTTGACAACACTAATATCTCAATTCCGAAAGAAATTCAGGTACTTGAAATATGTAAAAATAATGAGATCTCAATAAATTATATTGTCAATAGAATACGATAGGATCGAGATAAAGTTAACGTTGACAATATTTTTGTATATAATGTAGCATTTGATGTAATAAATGATTATGAGGATCATGAACCAAAGTCTATTAGCGAATGCAAACAAAGAGATTATTGGCCAAAATGGAAAGATGCAATTGATGCAGAATTAAAATCATTAGAAAAATAAAAAGTTTTTAGCCCTGTGGTTCTTACACCTGAAGATGTAAAACCAGTTGGATATAAATGGGTTTTTGTAAGAAAAGGAAATGAATATAGTGAAGTAGTAAGATATAAAGCATGACTTGTTGCTCAAAGATTTACACAAAGACCTGGTATTGATTTCATAGAAACATACTCACCAGTGGTGGATGCAACTACTTTTCGATATCTAATTAGTCTGGCAGTAAATGAAGGTCTCGATTTACATTTAATTGATGTTGTTACAGCCTATTTGTATAGCTCACTTGACAATGACATTTATATGAGTCTCCCTAACGGATTTGAGTTGCTAAAAGCATACAATTCAAGTTCTCAAGAACAGTACTCAATTAAGTTAAATAAATTTTTATATGGATTGAAGCAATCAGGGCGCATGTGGTATAATCAACTCAGTAAATATCTATTGAAAGAAGGATATAAGAATGATCAGATATGTCCATGAATTTTTATAAAAAGATATGGAAATGAATTTGCTATAATTGCTATTTATATCGATGACATAAATATCATTGGAACTCCTGAAGAGATTTCCAATGCGGTGAATTGCTTAAAGAAAGAATTTGAAATGAAGGACTTGGGAAGAACAAAATTTTTCCTTGGACTACAAATTGAACATCTAAAAAATGGGATCTTCGTGTATCAAAAAACTTACACGAGAAAAGTTTTAAAACGTTTCTATATAGATAAATCATATCTATTATACACTCTGATGATTGTAAGATCTTTGGAGAAAGATAAAGATCCCTTTAGACCTCAAGAAAATAATGAAGAACTATTTGGTCTAGAAGTATCTTATCTTAGTGCAATTGGTGAACTTATGTATCTTGCTAGTCACACACGACCAAATATATCGTTTGCTGTTAACTTACTAGCAAGATATAATTCTTTACCAATCGAAGACATTAGAATAGGGTTAAACACATTCTTCGTTACTTGAAGGGTACAATAGTTATAGGATTATTTTATTCAAATGAATACAAGATTGATTTTGTCGGCTATGCCGATGCTGGATTTCAGTCTGATCCACATGTTGGTAGATCACAAACAGGTTATTTGTTCACATGTAATAGTACAGCTATTTCATGGCGATTAATGAAACAAACCATATCAGCCATATCATCTAATCATGCAGAAATACTAGCGATACATGAAGCAAGTCGAGAATGTGTATAGTTAAGATTGATAATATATCATGTATGTACTACTTGTAGATTTTCATCTAGTAAAATGATCCCAACAGTCATATATGAAGATAATACTGCATGTATTACCTAACTAAAAGAAGGGTATATCAAAGGAGATAGGACAAAATATATTTCTCCAAAATTCTTTTTCACACATGATTTTCAAAAGAATGGTGATAATAATATCTAGCAAATATGTTCTAAGGAAAATCTAGCAGATTTGTTCACCAAGTCACTTCCAGCAATAATATTTGAAAAGCTCATACATGATATCGAACTTCGCAGATTCAGAGATATCAATTAATGTTGCAAAAAGGGAAGTCGATACATGTTGTATTCTTTTTCCCTTGGCTAAAGTTTTATCCCATTGGGTTTTTCTAGTAAGGTTTTTAATGAGGCAACACTGTGAGTGTATCAATTAAATATGTACTCTTTTTCTTTCACTATACTTTTATCCCATAAGGTTTTTCCTAGTTAAAATTTTTTTGAGGCACATTATCAAATAATGGATATCCAAGTGGGAGTATTATGAATATTAAATTGTGGATGTCTATTAACTCTTCGTCTTCCATCTCTATCTACCTCTTCATATTCCATCTCTTCAAATTCCCCTAGGTCATTATTGCCTATAAATAGTACATGTTATTTGTGTAGTAGAGTAAGTGGAAGAATACAATATACTTATATCATTTTCTTGTCTTTATCTTTTCTCTCTTCTTAACCTTGTGGATTGGTTGGTTAGTTTTATAATATTTTTTTAATAATAGTGCCATATATATAGATAATAACCAATCGACACATAGAAACAGAGGAAGATTTGAACGAGATCTAATAGAACTGAAGATACTTGGTTTTGAAAAATTAGATTGATTATTAAATTAATTGAAAAAATAGTTTAAATTAATGATATAAATGTGGTTAAACTAGAGTCATATTAATTATTATTAAAATAATATAATTTAATTAAAATATATTTAACTTTAGAAAAGTGGAAAGAGTAATAGTTAAATAAAAAAGTATTAATATATAAGCAAATATAACATTCACATAAAAACTATATATAATATAACAAACAAAATTATTAAAATAAAAATTTGACTAACTATTATTTTATTTAATTTAAAATGATATTGTTTCATACTGAATAATAAAATAAATTATAAAATTTAACTTGATTGGCTCATTTAATATTTTTGACTAAATTAATTAAAAAATTAATTTATTAATTTACTAATATAACTAATTTATTTAAATTAGATTTTAATACGATGATATCAAGTGCTTTTACTTGAGTTGATAACTACGAACCAACCGTACGTTAGTTAATCTCTCATGTTCTAATGTATGACTCTCTCTTTTTTTTGGAGTTCCGTACGTAATTCATGAAATCCTGAAAGTCCAGGCTTTCATCATTGTTTTCACAATCTCCATCCTTTTCTCTTCGCCTCAAATCGATTGTGCAATGATGGAGATGCCTTATTTATGAGTCATCCTTGTCGTTTTTAATTCACGAACAAATTTATAAATAATATTATAATAATTTTTTAACAACATATTGCCTCCATCGGAAATAAACTTTAAAATATCCACGTTTAGGTTTCATCATGATGTGGTCAAAAGGGCAGGTTGAGGGGTCTTACAATAAAAGGAAAAATCTAAAATAAAATTATAACCTTTTTCCAAAAAAAAATTGAAATTATATAAATTTTACTTTTATTTTCAAAATAATATATAATATACATGTTTAATGAAAAAAATTACTTTATTTTACAGATTGATTTTAATTTTGTTTACTAAAGTATTTTATATTAACAAGTTTGTGTCTGTTAAAATTAAAAAATTAAAAGGAAATTATTTTAATAAAAATTAAAATTATACAAAATGGTAAATTAATATTATTTTTTGAAATAAATGTTTATATATTACGGAAAATTTTTTTTTCATGAAATGAGTTCAATTCAAAAAGTAAAAGCTAAAAGAAAAAAAAATGTCAGAGAAATTTAAATTAGAATATAAAGATTAAAATTATACCTTTCCTATTCTGCTTAAATACAAAAATACAGATGATGAGGCATTTTCAAAAAGTCGAATGATATTATTCTTTTCTTTTCAGGTATGAACTTAATCGCCTGAATATTCTTTTGGTTTCTTCTGAATCATCCAATGTGATCATTAATTAGCTTTTGGCCAAAATTAAATGTATCTGAGATAATAAGATGCTTCTTAAATAAGGTTTGGAATTTGAATATTGAAAATAAAAATTAACAATAGAAGAGCATAATTTCTATTTAAATTAATAAATTTAATAATACTTGAATTTGTATACTAAATAAAATATGGATGCAAAAAAAATGATCTCACTTTTTTAAGACCAACAGAAATTTACCACATAATCTGAATGATATTAATATGAACGTACTCTTATTTATTTTTAAATATTTGAATTATTTTTTAAGAGGGCCTAAATACGCTTAGCTTTTTTTATTTTTTATTTTTAATTGTAACACCTACCTGGCTACCTCTTTATATTTCTCCAATAAAATCAAAATTATAATTAATATTATCATGAAGTGGTATCAATATGAATCATCAATATATCATCACTCAACCATTATAAATATTAAATATAAAAAATTTGTAAAATAAGTTGATCGATTTCTCAACCTATAAACTTATTAACAATAATGCAATTCATTTTTTAGAGAATGAAAATTACATTTTAAAATATTAATTTTATATTAGTTAGGTCTAAAAGAGTGTTTTTATAATTCATTTTTTAGTAAAGCTTTTAGACCTACGACCGAATTGAACTTTTGGAATACCTAAATATCATTCCCCTTTTTTTTTTTAATTTCGTAGAATACCCAATGCCACCTAATAATAATGTATTAAATGCAGAATATTTCATTCAAAATAAAAATAAGATAAGAAGACAAACTAAATTAATTTAAATAATAGTACTATTAGAATGTCAAAGATATTGGACCCAACGTACCCTAATAATTTCGGTTTAGAAAGTGACAATTTTTGTCAGTGCTTTTAAAAGTATTATTAAATATTTTCCCTCCCCCTCAAAAAAAAAAAAAAGAATTCGTAAATATCCTAACAAATCTTCAGTTACTGTTGTAAGAAAAATCGGGGAAATGATGCTTTGAGATCAAGCTAGCAAAAAGAATAATGACATTTTTGGGCACTGAAATTTTAAAATGTCAATTAAAAATCTTAATCTTTTGCTTATATGTAAAAAAAAGAAAGAAAGAAAATCAATTGACCAAAATGCCTTATTCACATATAAGTTTGAAATATTTATTGAAAAGTAAGTTGGAATATGAAAAAAAATAATTAATTGTAAATGATTTTGATTGAACTTCCAAGATTTTCACCTTATATGTGGATAATTTAATAGAAGATTATTCCAACTAAACATCTTACATTTTGAACTAATATTTTAAGATTTCCAACTTGTGTGTGTGTATATATGTGGTCATGAGAAAAAAAATTATATTTTCTCTTAAATGTAAATAAAAATAGAAAAAAATAATTTAAAAATTAAAAAATTATGGTAATCTGAATCAAAATATTCTATTTTGTATCAATGGAGGCTGGAACCAAAGAAAAATAGTCGATATTCTTTTAAGCATAGATTGCAGATTTGAACCTTGTATATGAGAAATATCATAATAAAGTACCAAATAGTTATATCAATTATAAAATTTATCAAAAAGATCATATTCTATTTGCTTACAGCTTTTAGTTGTAAGTAATATAATATATTAAAAACTATGCCAAGAGAGCATATTATGGAATATTTTTTGGCCAAAAAGATTTTTAGAAGATTGTGGAATTAGCACATCTGTTAATTAATAATGCATCTTCAATTTAAAGCTACCTTATCATGATTTAAAGCATTGGATTCTTCACTTTATAAAGATATAATCAATGTTCAAGTGATTTGCCAATGCTAACAACCTTTTTATTTCTAATTTTCAAACAAATAAAATATTCAAATTAAAATTAGATGGTCCATGTTGAATAATATGTCCAAATCAAGATCCCCTCAGTTGAGGGATCAAATAGTATTTCAAGAGCTGGTGGTCTAATTGTGGTTGAACCCATATTAATCCAATTATAATTATAATAATTTAATTTAATTGAAATATATATAACTATTTTTTTATCTATTTGCTACAAAGAGTAATATCTAAATAAAAAAGAACTTAATTCACAAGCAATTAATAGAACATTCAAATATGATTCATATATAATCTAATAAAAAAGAGTTATAAAAGTATAAATTTGACAAACTTTTATTTTTTAACTCAAAATAATATCTTTTTAAGCTCAATAAAAAAAATCAACATAATTAACCCATTATCAGCCGATCTAAGTTGAGTTTTAATATCATAATTGATTAATATACTAGTAATGCCCCACAAATTTTTTTCCTTAATAAATAACTGTTGCTCACTATGGGGATTCAATTTGCTTATCATGAAGAATCAAGAACAAACATAATTCAAAAGAAAGAATACAAAGCATATTTGGAGAAGTTTTCCGTTTTGCAATAATTCATTCCTTATGAAAATGACTTCATGGCGAAGGACCCAAATTAGGAATAATCTCTCTTTCTCTCTCTAATCTCTATCACTTTCATGTCTTTGTTATTTTGTGTTCTTTCATTGTCCCGTGACCAAGCTGCTACTCTGCATCTGTGTGGTAAAGGGAACGTACGTATTTGAGAAAGGACAATTTATTTTTCCCCCAAAAAAATGTGAGAAATAAATAAAAAAACGATAAAGATATGTAGAAGGAAAGAAAGGAAATGATAACAATAACAATTATAATAAAAATAATATAAACTTTGTTAATATGTTGACTAAATAATATGTATAAATTTCTTTGTTCTCAAAATTAGAACATTCTCTGAAGACTGAAATCCATCTAGTTCAAATGAAAATTTATTAAAAATCAATTATTCAAGTTAAAATAATTAAAATCAATCAATTTTTAATATAAAAATATATTAATTAAATTACAATTGCAATCTAATTACAATAAGACTAATAAATCTTCAATTAATACTTGTAATTGTTTAATGATCATACTGACTTAGAACTGTTTTAGTAAGATTAACCAAACAATAGACGTTAATCTTGATGGGGCTATAGCTATTTAACTATGTGGGATGAGGTCTAAAATTTAAGCATAAGTATATAAGATACTAGATATCAAATATGTATAAAAAATATTATATTTATACTTTAATATAACTTATTTTGTTGGATTATATACGATTTATATATAAATATTTTATTTACTAATAAATTAATATATTTTTTATTTAAATATTACTATTATCAACGTTATACTTAATATTTATGTATATTTTAATTAAATTATATTATTTTAATTATGATTATGTTGATTCTAGTATAACTATGGTTATATCACTAACCCTTTAACCCTAGTAAGAAAAAGGAGATCAAATGAAAATATTAAATAATAAAACTCGTACACATGTATTCGAAATGTAATCAATCCTATAGAGATATTCCTAGTTTTTTTAAATAAATAAATAAAAAAGAAAAAATGAGTTTGTTTTGTTTGAGTAGGCCAACATATCCCCACAACCACACAGTTCTTGAAAGTTGAAACTAAATACCTCCAAACACATACGGCTCTCACATGCCTTGCAGTTTTACTCCTTTAGCTTTAGTCTTCAAACCCAATCATCAACAACACCAAGTGGAGCCTATACGTACACACATACACACACACAAAAAAACTTCATTATAAGTAACACACACAAAAAATTATCATCAAACTCTTTCTTCTTTCTTCCCCATAACAAGAGCTTGTTATTAGCTTATTTTTATCCACCAGTTTCAGAAAACAGAAAGCATGGTAAGCTAGCTCAACTCATTCAGTTATGAACTGTTGTGTAATTCTTTCAAGTTTTGGTATAATGGGTTTTGTTTGTTTCAAATTTTCAATCTTTTTTGTAGGTGTTGGTTTCCAGCCATGGAGGCAAGAAAAATGCAGAAGAGAATGTTGCAGTAGATTTTCGAGGTCAGCCGGCTGATAAATCTCGCACCGGCGGCTGGTTGGCTGCCGGACTTATCTTAGGTGATGCTCATCACAACTTGAAAATAAATCCTGAAACTCAAAGTTTCAATTTTTTCTATCTACAAAGCTTAAATTTAGAATCTTTCTTAATGGGGTTTTAAGTATCTTACCATTTAGATGGTTTTCTTTTTGGTAGGAACTGAACTGTCAGAGAGAATATGTGTGATGGGGATAAGTATGAACTTGGTGACATATTTGGTGGGAGATTTGAATCTGTCATCAGCAAAATCTGCAACAATTGTGACCAACTTTCTGGGAACTTTGAACCTTCTTGGGTTGCTTGGTGGGTTTCTGGCTGATGCAAAACTTGGTAGATATCTCACTGTTGCTATCTCTGCTTCCATAGCTGCTTTGGTAAGTTCCAAGCTCTGTTATGTGCAGATTCTAATTTTTGTTATTTTTACTTAACCTTGATACAATGTTTAATCCTTATAGTTTCCTTTCAGTTTGATTTTTGGTCACTCTAATTTTAAATTATAAGTTTTAGTTTCTCAAGGACAAAATGTTATAGATTTTTATTAAAATATAGTACTACAGTTTTAGTTGGAAAACATAAATTGCATGGTCTTAAATTGGTAAATTCATACTAAGTGAATTCGGTTATATAAATCATACATTATTTTTAAGTTTTATCAATAAATAAATCTTTAAATAAATTGTAACTAAAATATCCTATTTAATAATTTTTTGAGTATTTAATTTAATTTTTCTCTCTATCTTTTTAGAATATTCTATATTATTTGATCTATTCTTTCTATCGGTGTCTCCAACAATTTTTTTTTATATTTTCAAATCACTTTAAACAATTTTTTTACTCTTTTTTTTGCCACATCAACTCTTCAAAACAAATAAGAAGAAAAAAAGAAAAGAAAAAGGACATAAAAAAATAAAAAGTAAAATGGTATATGGATGGATTAAAGCAACAAAACAAGCTTCTTGCTTAGTGGGCCAAAGAAAAAGAAACAGAACACACAAAACAAATGAGAGCACAGATTGCACATTTACTCAATCGCAACCAACCTTCTTACATCCCAAAAGGCTATTCTTTTGAGTGAAAAGGGAACTTTTTAGTCTCTAATTCATACAATTCTTGAGGAACAGAGACTCTGCAAAAACATAATAATCACAACTATATTTAACAATTCTTTTTTCATATTAACATATTTTGGTTGTAAGTATAAGAATTAGCCAAGTGATTTATTTTAACCCTAACTATAAGATCTTAATTTATCATAATTCCTAAACTTATAATTTATTCCCCAAATATATTTATTTCAAATAGTAAAGGATTTTTATCAAGAATTAGTTACAATACATATAATTTAAAATAATATTTTGAAGAAACTAATATATATTTATGATATATAATAAATTTAACTAATTTTCTTAATATAATCAAATTATTAATTATCTAGTTATTATATTAAAAATTTAAATAAACAATTTTTAATGCAAATGATTAATATAATTTAGATAAACTATCACATATTTATTATAAATAATTAAGTTAACTATTTTTTTTAAAATTTATAAATTAATTATTTAACTTCTCGAGGGAGGATAAGATATCCATATTATTGAACAGGGCAATCTCTAAGTAAGTTCTTGTGCCATTTTTATAGGGAGTTTTCCTCCTGACTTTAGCCACAGCCATCCCATCCATGAGGCCTCCAAGATGCAGCCAAGTCCGGCGACAGCACCACGAGTGCATCGCCGCAACCGGCAACCAACTCGCTCTTCTGTATGCAGCACTATACACCATAGCAGGAGGAGGAGGAGGAATAAAGTCCAATGTATCAGGTTTTGGATCAGACCAGTTTGACACAACAGATCCAAAGGAAGAGAGAAACATGATCTTCTTCTTCAATAGGTTCTATTTCTTCATAAGCATTGGTTCATTGTTTGCTGTTATAGTTCTTGTTTATGTGCAAGACAATGTGGGAAGAGGTTTGGGATATGGAATCTCAGCTGGAACAATGGTTATTGCTGTAGCTGTTTTGCTTTGTGGGACCCCTTTTTATAGGTACAAGAAAGCTCTTGGAAGTCCTTTGACTGTTATTTGGAGAGTCTTGATTTTGGCTTGGAACAAAAGGAAGCTTCCTTTGCCTTCACATCCAAGCTTTCTCAATGGATATCATCAAGCTGAGGTCCCACACACAGAGAGATTGAGGTATGCCTCTATCTTCATGGCTTCATGTTTTCAATAGATAATTGGGAGAATAACAGAAAAGCTCCCCTGAAATATGTGACTCCCAAATTAGGACCTGAAATGATATAATTACTGTGAAGTTTCTAGGAATTAGTACGGGATTAACTTTATTGCAAAATTACCCTGCATGTCCTTAACATAAAAAAAAGGAAATAATAATAACTACAAGTAACAACTTTAACTTTTCAAATAATAATAATAACTATGATAGTGATAACTAATTTCTCTCTGGGCAATTAGGTCATTTGATAAAAATTAATTACAGAATAATGCCTAAGGACTTCGTGGAAATTAAGACATTTTGGGGCACCATTTTGAGATTCCTATATTTCGATGGTCCTTAATTATATTTTTCTCTAAAAAATATTCTTAGATTTTTCAATTAAAAAAGAATAATAAATAACCTACCATAATTTGATTTAGTGAATTCAATACCTCTTCAATAAGATTGTAGATTGAATCTTTGTAAATTGAAAAAAAAAAAAACAATTATGAAACTCAGGATACCTACCCGTTTTTGGAAATTATACAGTTTTAGGGATGGAATTAGAAAAACCAGTTATTAAATTTGAGGAAGAGGAATATTATGTACTTAATCTAAATATTATATTCCTATGCTTTATAAAAGATATGAGAGATTAAGCAATCAAAATGAGAATTCTATTTAGGCATATTGGGTACTTCTTGTGATTATATCATTCACGATTAATTGCTATAATTAAATATATAAATTTACGTGTGATGAACTAAAGTTAGGTGAAATTATAAAGTTGGTTATAATAGGGTCAAGTTTGTCTAATTAAAGTCAAATTTCCATTCAAAACAAAAATCATGGTTCAAGTTATACGAAGTTGCAAGTAATTAAGTGTTGTAATCATCTTCGATTATTATTGGATACCAATTATGAAGATATGACCTTTTTGTAGTTGGGATAATATTGATAAACTTTGCTTATTATTTTTAATTCTTTAGTTGTTATTTTAAAAAGTGATCTCTCTTGACATGTCGGATAATGTTAAAGGATGGAATTTTCCTACTACCCATAAGTCGGATAAATAAATAAAATATAAATATTTCCTGTTAATTTTATTTAATATTTATAAGTCTTAAAGAGATTTAATATTTACCAATTAAAATTTGTATATTTAAAACTAAGTTGTGCTATTCATAATTCAAATTTATAAAATAACGTTTACAAGTCAATTTTTTATATTTATCGGTCAAATGATACCATTTACAAGTCATATTAGTAAATATTAAATTTATTGTGACATAATAGTTCTATAATAAAACTTGAAAGACATATCTATATTTAATTTTAGATTAATATAAATTTTGGTTTCTCCACTTTGTATTAATTTTAATTTTAATTCTTTAATAAGTTTTGGTTTTTTAGATTTACATCGTTTAAAGCCGTTAGTCTTTGTAATTTTAACGGTATTAAATTTAGATATATGACATTAATACTGTTAAAAATATTTATTTGGAGAGCTGAATGTACAAAATAGGGCTGATGTGTATATGCTGACTTGAAAATCTATTTTGTTAAAAAAAAAACGAAAAGAACTTTAAATTAGTTTGTTCCCTATCACTACCACTCTTCTCCTTCCTTTTGAGTCTATACCTGTCACACTTTCAAAATCAGTTTCTAAATCTATATCACAAATGATTGGATTGGGTAAAACGAAAGATCTATAAAGGCCTCGTCGAATGGGATTTGAGTGTCAGACCTTTAAACGAGAACGGGAGCATCTTCCACAACAGGCAGCACTTGAGGCATCCTTGGAACCATTCTTCCGACCAAGTAGACGTCCCAGGAAGCACGAGGCTCGTCAAAAGAGTATAGAGGATCATCAAACGATATCCGACCAATGTCGAGCGAGAACCTCGGACCGGTGACGCACGACCCAAACCCGTAATGAGCGATCTCTAACTGGGTCGCCCGGAATCTCTTTCCTATTGACTTTTCCACCGGCAATGTGGCAGACCCATCACCGCCTCTGTGCTTCTTCATCTTATGCTTGTGCCTCCATTTCTGCAATTTTTTTTGCTGAAAATCAAAGCTGCAAACCAGAAACTACCTGCAATTTCTTTGAAATGTCTCCCGCCTAAAGTCTTTTGAGCTAGCTAATCGAGATCTATAGTGATAATTTGTTATATAGAGTTAGAAACTGATTGTAAAAGTAGGCAGGCATCGACTCCATAGCCACGTACATGAAGGAGAAGAAGCTCCCAGTGGTAGTGGCAGGGAACAAACTGATTCAAAGTTTTTTTTTTCTTTTTTAAAAAAATATATCCAAGTCAGCATATACACATCAGCTCTATTTTGTATAGTCAGCTCTTCAAATAAGTATTTAAAGGTGTTGATGCCACATCGGTAAATTTAACACCGTTAAAATCGTTGGGGCCATTAGTGCCAGTTAATGCCACATAGTTAAATTTAATACTGCTAAAGTCATTAGGACTAACGACCATAAACTATGTAAATTTAAAAAACTAAAATCTTGTACTTAAAATTTTAGAGACTAAAATTTATATTAATTTTTTAATTTTCTTTTACTTGATACTTATGAGTAATTTTCCCATCTTTCTAATGCAAGTGTAAAAAGGGGTAAAAAAAAGTAATGCTAAACTAACCTAGGAACCCACTAGTCCATAACCACAACCTGCCTTAGATAAGAGGACTCATTTACTATCAGGCAATGCATTACGTGGATTTTTGGTGTATTTTAACACACCAAGAGGAAAACGAGAGAAATACCTGTAGAGCTACTTTGCCCTCAAAAACTTCTTCTTCTTTTTTTAGAAAAGACAAAATGATTATTAAATAATAAATTGAGAGGATAGAGTAAGTTATAGGATAAAGATATAAATTAGACAAATTAAAGAAGTACTCCTTTCTATAGGGATTAAAGAAAATATCTTGCCAAAGAACATGAGGGTGAAAAGATGTATCTATAGGAATCCTTTTGTTTTACCATTAGGATGCCCTGTGAGCCCTTAACAAGAATCTAAATCAATTATAATTAAATTTAACCTTTTAAAATAAATTCATATTATATACTCTTCAATTTATCTAAATTAGTCTATTAACTCTTATAATTATTATAATTAACTTATTTACTTAATTTTTTTAATATATTTAAAAAAGTAAACTAACTCTTATAATTAGGAACTGAGGTAATATCTAACAATTAAATTTAAAAATGTTACGATGAATAACGCAAGAAATCACTGATCACTACATATGTTAAATCAAAGAAAGGAACATTGATTCTTCCATAAATAAACTACAATAGTTCAAGCTAATTAAGATTCAACAATATAATGCCACCTATAACATTAAACAATACATAAAGGTTTCTGTGGATCTAACAGGCTTCTCCATTTATTGGTATCTATTGTGTATTATTTTACATCTTATTTTCTTTATTTCTTTTTTCTGTCTCCAAATGCACCATATACATGTTCACCGTTGTAAATGTAGGGAATCTAGATCAAAATATTTGTAAACAAGCTAGATACAATATGTCACCTAAAGCATTTGAAGAAAGTACACGTGCCCTTGAATCTGTTAGAATGATTAAACTACCCACACGAAACATAATCATTATTAATCTAAATAAGTTTATGTCAACCTTATTGTTTTTATTAATGTCTATCTAAATATAAATCATACTACACTAATTGATTCTTATATCAACTTCAAATAAAGGGGTATATTACACATACTTGCCTATACTTTTCCTTATTTCTATTTATTCCCCGCTTCTAATGCGCTGGGCTTATTCATTAAGGTTTAACCAGTATGCGTACGTGTGTGTGGGTGTGGGTGTATTAACATTTCCAAGAAGCTAATAAGATATTGTTTTTCCATGTTTGATTATGTTAAATTAGGTTCCTTGACAAGGCTGCGATTGTAGATGAAAATGATGAAGGAAACAAGAAAAATTCATGGCTGGTTTCCTCTGTAACACAAGTTGAAGAAGTGAAAATGGTAATTAAGCTCATACCAATTTGGTCTACAGGCATTCTCTTTTGGACAGTGTACTCTCAAATGACTACTTTCACTGTTGAGCAAGCAACTTTCATGGACAGAAAAGTTGGATCCATAGAGATTCCTTCAGGATCACTCTCAGCTTTCCTCTTCATCACCATCCTTCTCTTCACTTCCATCAATGAAAAACTCATCGTCCCGTTGGCTCGAAATCTCACTCATAACGTCCAAGGACTCACCAGCCTTCAGCGAGTCGGAATCGGCCTCTTGTTCTCCATTGCTGCCATGGTGGTTTCTGCAATTGTTGAGCAACAAAGAAGACATGAAGCCCTAACAGATAGTCATGGCTCCAAACTCAGTGCTTTCTGGTTAGTTCCTCAGTTCTTCCTCGTCGGTGCAGGAGAAGGATTCGCGTATGTCGGACAACTCGAGTTCTTCATTAGAGAAGCACCAGAAAGGATGAAATCTATGAGCACTGGGTTGTTCTTAAGCACACTTTCAATGGGTTTCTTTGTGAGTAGCTTATTGGTTTCGATGGTGGACAAAATAACGAAGAAGACATGGCTTCAAAGTAATCTTGATAAGGGCAAGTTAGATTACTTTTATTGGTTGCTTGCAGTTCTGGGAGGATTAAACTTCATACTTTTTCTGATCTTAGCAAGTAGGCATCAGTACAAAGTGCAGCAGAACTTAAACCATAACAATGAAAGTGAAGAGAAAGACAGAGAACTTGTGAGTGCAAGTGAAGTAATTTGTGTTGATGGGAAGGAAGAAGCATAGAGGATTTGATTATATATTTACCTGTTATATTCGATGTGATGGTTCTGGTTGTTTATTTATATATGTAGTTTATGTGTAATAAGAACAAAATATTATTATTGCAGTGATTTTTATAGTAAAAAAATATTAGGGGTATGTTTGGTAGGATGAAAGAGTTTTTTATGAAAATGGAAATAGAAATGGAAGTAGGTTGAAAATTGACTTTAAAAATTTGTTTGATATGATGGAAATAAATACGAAATTTATGCATTTTTTTATAATTTTGGATAAAATTATCTAAAATATTTTTTTATAACTTAAAAATGGTTAAAGTTATTCAAAAAATTTATAACTTAAAGTAAAATAGTTTAAAATATATTATTTTTATTTTCATCATCTCGTTTGACAGTTTTTTTGATAGAATTGATATAGGCCTCACAATGTTAGAAGTGGAGTTGAAAGTAAAATCTTCCACTATTAGCAATATATAAAGTGTAATTGTGTATAGAAAATGATTTAAGTTATTTGTACAAGGTAGAAGAGAGGTGATGTTGTGTGTGTCCAATGGATAAAATTAGGAAATGGTTAATTAAAATTTAAAAATCATGAAGATAGATTATTTGCTTGATTAAGAGTTTTTGTTTCATTATATAAGTATTAATTTTGCACATAATTACTAGTAACTTTAATTAAGTGATTAAGATATAGATATTCTATTCCCTTAAATTATGGATCACTCGATGATTTTAGCATGGCTTTAAAACTTAATTCGAACTAGCCAATCAGATTGATAAATTAGTGAATTAGTCTCTTGATAGGTTAGATTAAGAGTTTTGGAAAAGTTGATTGGATTGGATATTATGTTTTTCCTTTCCTTGCTAAACTTGAAATGACGTTGTTTTGAGTTAAAAAAATTACACACTGTCTTATTTGTGCTTTAGTAACTATTATGTATAGTTTATAAATGAATATGTCATTTACTTGTGGATTAATACATTTTTATTTAAATATTACTCTTTTTAAGATTATATATTAATATTTTTGTATATTTAATTAAATTATATTATTTTAACTGTGATTGAGTTAACTATAGTTTACCCACAGTTTAACCACTACCTCGACTAATTTAATAACTAGTTCAATTTTCACTAACTTAGATTTTATTTACTATGAAATATATAATTATTTTGTTACATGAACGATACAATCCCTTTCAAAGTTTATAGTACAAAAATGTTTTGCTTCTTTTAATAAGCGTGTTCTCAATATTTGAATTTGTGTTCTTCCTTTTACGGGATGATATCGCCTACCATTTCAACTGACAGCTTATTAGTTAAAGGCCCATCTTGTATTTTTTTTTTTCCCTTATAAATAGTAAGCAGGGGCCTTCTATGAAGCTTATTGTTTGAATGAGCCTTTGTTTTGCACATACTCCAATCACATGCAAAGAATTCACTTGACCTTCATATGTTAGTTATGTTGGTTGGACTATTAAAGTCTTTTAAACAACAAAGATTTATTCCAAATGAATAATTTTGTTACTTTAATTGGAAAGCCTATAAATTAAACCTTTAAAAATGTTTAATTTTATTTATCCTAATATATTTGGATATCATGATAAAGTAATATGTTGCTTGTTTGTTTATTCTGATTGAACTATTTTTTTTATAAAAAAAAATTAGGTGAATTTGACACTAATCCCTATCAAGATCAGGACATAACCCCAAAACTCAAAGAACGTTTACATGAAACTTACAAAATCGCCTACTAAATAAACCCTCACAACCAAAGCAAAAATCAAACTTACTTCCTTGTAAGATACTAACCTGTTACTGATCATTTGTTTATACTCTCATTAACTCGGACTAAATTATCTTGATTATGAAGAGGATAGGAAGAGATTTTAATTTATTCACTTTGAATTAGGTAGTTTAATTTATTTGTTGAAACCTGAATTGTCAAAAGTTAACTATAAATAAACTCGCATGTTTAGTAAATTGTTCAATCATTTCATAATGTTATTTGATATTTACCTCTATCAAAATGAATGTCATTTAAGTTTCATTTCCAGAAAACGATGAAATATTCTCGTATTAATGGGAAGATTTAAGCCTTTAAGTCCCTTGAGGGATTCTATTGAACAAAATCTATTAGTTTGCTAGATGGATCTACAAACTTAAGGGAAGTGGCATAACTGTGCTTGTTTGGATTTGTGATTGATAAGCACGTGCATATAAACCGAGACAAAGCTACTCTCACATATTTCTAAACTATAAAAGTACAATTCAAAAGTCAGATTATAGTTTCAAATCGCCAATCCAAACACACAAATCTATGAAGCCCATGGTCGAGCTTTAAAATATGAGAGGTAAAGTACAGAAGTTAAAAGAGATTTTAGGTGCTTAAATTTACGTCTAAAGATAATAGACAGCTCATCCTTCCTGACATTGATATCATTTAAGAGAAAGGAAAACTTCGCCCTACCCTACCCTACCCTACCCTACCCTTAGATCGTAGGTGAGCCCAACCACTTTCCAAAAAATTTTGTAAAAACAAAAAAAAAACAGAGATCCTATACATTTTAGGAGATGTTAATTATGTCAAAGCTGGATCTGGAAGGAACACAACAAACAATTTTAAAACTAACTTCCCAGAGATTATCTATGCCATCAGTAAACCAGCATTTCTCTACAAAGCAATTTGTGAAGCATACTAACAACCAAATATATTTGGAAAATGAATTAACTAATTTAAATGTAGAGCAACCTGTAAATCATAAACTTGGTGCCTTCAAATTGGTCTGGAAATGACACCAGGGGTCAAATCTACAATTTTTGAATGACAACTGAATTGGCTATACCTGCTTGCTCTATAGTCTGGTCCAAATCAGTGAGTTTTGTGGGAGGGAAACCCATTGTCTGAAGTTGGTAACTTCTTGCTCCACCAGGTCTTGATGCATCGATGAAACCTCGGACATCTCCGATTGTATGGTGGTAATTGAAGCGAGAAACCATGCGAGTACCATCAGCTAACCTCAGCTGGATCGATGTCACTGGCTGTGATTCATCCACAACTAAACCCATTGATGGCAATGAACCCGTGCTTGGAGTAGTCCCAGCTACAGTTGTTTGAATAGGTTCTCCACCAGCTTCGCTGGTGGAACTACTGCTTCCTAAAGTTCTTCCAACCCCACCGAAAGGAAGGTGCCGGGGCTTCACAGGTTCCTGCTAGATAAGCACAAAGAAAGGTAATTACAAAAAAACCAAATGCAGATACAGAACTAATCTCACCCCACGTAGGAAATAGACAAGAGCGTACAGGGTAGTTTTCATCCCGTCGTATGAGATCAACATGGACTGAAGTCCTTCGATCTGCTGGTTCAAGTTCTCGGGGGCACTCAGAATTCTTTACACTCTGTATCAATATAAAACTAATCATAAACATAGTAGTACTAGAAAAGAGATAATGATATTAATGATAATAGAATACAGAATCAAACTCAATCAATATAGCTAATACATACAAGGGGCTTGAAAGTGAACCTACATCAGCCTAGAAATTATCTAAATCAAAATTTAGGTTTGAAACTCTCATGGAACTGATAATAATTAAATTCTCTTATACAAGGTAAATGCGGAGAGAATAAATCTCAGTAAATTTGTTACACAAGTATAAATTTGGAAATCATGGATAGAAACCATCAAGAACTTTCCAAATCAATCATTCTTTATTGCAAGTTACCTGAAGAAAGGATGCATTTTGTGGATCATCCAACCGCCTTAGAGGTCCATCGTCAACAGAAAACCCATTCCTCCAGAAAGTGATTGTGTGCGTAACAACTTCCGGGGTAGAAGCAGCAGCATGTACTGTCTCTCCAGAAAGCAGTCTTGCAGTTCCAGTAAAATTTGTAGACTTTTGAGGATGCTCAGGAGGGGCATCAACAGTAGACTGTCTAGCTTGGTTAAAAAAATCATCCACACTGTTTCCTTTGGTGGGATCTTGGACAAGCATGCCACTATAATGATGAAAAAAACAAATCAATTTCAGCAATGTACATAAAAATCCACATTCCTGAGAAAGAGAATATTCCTTCTATTTAGAGCCAAAACACATCACACCTATTTAAAAAAGATTGATGAAGCCTCTCTCATGCATTTTATCCCATTCTCTTCAGAATATCAATAATTTATTTAATAAAAGACAAAATTGATAGTACAAATTTGGATTCGGATTTGGATTATCGTGACATCATACATCACTCTTCAAAATGATGTTACTCCATTAAGTGTAATGGATAATGTGGCACTACAACATGTAAAGGATCAAAATGAAAGATGAGGATCTTTCCAACGAGTGCACTCAGTTTCCCAAATTTTATGAGATGTAAAACAACTTAAATACTATCAGAGTTATAGTTTAGATAGTTTCCACAAATACAATCACAAACAGAAAATCTTACAACTAAGCAACCTGGAGAGCAAGTTTCTCATTCACCATTGTAGCAACTGCAATTAATAAAATCTCAAACCAAACTAATTTCGCTTGTAGAAAGAATTGAACAAATATTCAGGATTTCCACTGTGAAATCGCAACATTTGCCAAAATTAAGCTCCAACATAAATCCCAAGTCACAAACCCCATAAGAAGTTAATACAATTTCAAATAGAAAAGGAAAATAAGAATTATCGATACCTTTTCTGCCCTCCAGTGTAGTACTCCTGGGCTTCATCAGATTCAGAATCAGAACTATCACGCGCGGACCGATTCAAATCAGAAAGAGTCCGAATTCTCCCCGAACGGCTTCCAGAGGGCTTCGCAGCAGCCTTACCCCGATTACCCCGCGATCGGAGTTCATACGGCGCCCTTGATGGAGTCGGAGAAGCCGACCGAGATCGCGAAGGAGATTGCGACGGTGAGAAACCCGGTGAGTGGGGTTCAGACGGAGACTCTGGAGACGAAGCTCTCTTGGGATTATCGTTCGCAGCAGCAACGATGGGATCAATAGGGTTGTTGTTGTTGTTGGCACTAACGTTGTTGTTATTGTCGAAGAAGGTGGAAACGGCGGCGTCGAGGTCGAAGTTATGGCTTTCCAAGAAGAAGATGGCTTCTTCCTTGGAAGAAGAAGTGATCTCACAGAAGGAGTTGATGAGGGATGCATTGTCTCGAACTGATTCGCTTTCCATGGCAGAAGAAGATTGATCGTTGATCCGAGCTCTCGCTTCTCTTCTCAGTTACAGAGAAGCGTCCACTTTACTGCGTCACTTTTTTTCGATGATGGTGGGACCAATCTTCGGTTTTTCGTAGCAACCCGCTCGCCGTTTTGCCATCGCCCAAACGGCAGTGTCCCGTATATCCAAATCTCTTATCGTGGAGAATTATATTCCTTGATATGTTTATAAATATCAAATCTTTAAACAAAAGATAAACTAGATAAATCAATAAATAGGAAAATTGCTAAACAAAATCTCACATTCTCAGAATTTATGGTCAAAACGTACCTAAATATTCAGTCCTTCTTGAGTATCTGTAATTTTTTTAAGTTATATATAATATATCTGTATATTTATATAAATATATTTTATTTTACATATAATTAAAAATATACTGTATGTATAAATATTTGATATTTTATTTTAAATATTTAAGTCCTTTTGAGTATGTGTAATTTTTCTTAAATTATATACAATATACCTTTATATTTATGTAAATATATTTTATTTTATATATAATTAAAAATATATTGTATGCAAATAAAAAATAACTAAAAATATATTGCACTTGGCTCATATATTTAAAAAATAAATTTTCCAATATAAATTTATTTAATAATTTTTTCATTAAAAATTTAGTACGATGGGGGTAAATTAATTACATAAGATTTATTCCAATATAATTTTAGAGCTTTTTTAGAATATTTTTAATAGGTTAATTATTTGAACTAAAATGTATGCTTTTAAAATATAAAATATGTTTTTGTAATTAAAGAAAACATAAGGGGAATTAGACTATTTTGCTCAAACATATATTGTATTTGATGAGATTCTCTTAAGGAATTTTAAACTTAGTCGTCGTAATTTATTTTAATTTTATATTTATTCATAGTATACAATAATACAAGTTACACCATCAGTTATTAATTATATATACAAATAGTTCAGGTAATGGCAAAGTACAAAGTTATTGTATTTAAAAAAATGTCCAATTGAACCCCGTTTATAACAGTTCTGGGCAGAGAAGTTAAATAGGTATTTTAAGAAAATTAAGAGTGAGAAGCATTTTTTGTCACATCGAAGTAGTTGGATATAGTTTATATTTAATTACATTTTATTATCAGAATATTTGAATTATAATATTTGACCATATATTTAATTATGGAGAAAATTTATTTTAAGTTATTTATATACATTTAGTCAAATTATCTAATCACTCTACACTATGTATCCTATTTTTTAAATATATTTGTTTAACTTAAACTTATATGAAAAGAATAAGGCATATAGCATGGTTTAATTAGAGAATTTAATATAATCGATGTAAGGAATTTAATATAAGTATAGTGTTTTAATTAAAGAAGCTAACAGTTTTGTTGATGGGTTTATTCATCATAGTTATCTTATAAATACAAATCATGATTTTATATACTTTTTCTACACGGTGTAGAAATTATCTTTCAATGTGTGTATATATATAATGATTTTCATCTTGTTAATTTGTTTTTTTTTATACATACCATGAACATGTATTAAAACGATAACTATAAAATTTTAAAGAAAAGATTTAATTGCTTAAAAGTTATAATGATAAAAAATTTTAATATAAGAAATAACAATATATTTTTAATAAATGAAACTTTATAATAATTAATTTTTTTTAATATTTTATAATAATTTTTCTTAGTAATTTTTCTTAAAAAATTTTAATAATTTTTGTCTCTTAACACGTTTTCTCGGATCTCTTCCTTAGTTCGGTGCTTCGTTGATCCTTTAGATCTGTATCTCCTTTTCACCATGAACTAATGTATAATAGATATCACTCAAGAGGCATGGGTTTTTTTTCCCCCACAGAATGGAATTCTCAAGCTTCAAGTAAGCCTTTTTTTATAGATATTTTCTTTTTATTTAAAAAATAATAATTTTTTAATTCTTTAACTTTTAAATTAATTATAATTTAGTGTGGGTATATGACTTCTTCGACCTTAAAGCCCACTCACTCCCAACCCATAGACAATTTCAAGTTCTCCAACATCATCGTCAACTTCTCCATGACCAATTATACGTGGATTTGATTAATAAAATGATAAAATATATAATTATTTATAATATATTTAATTATTAAAAAATATTATTTTATTGTAGTTATAATCGCGATATTTAAAAAGATATTTTAACTCTTAAATATCTAGATTTATATTTGAGAGTAATTAACAACTTATTTTACTCAATATTTATATTGTTTATGAGGAATAAAGATTTTATTAAGTGTGTCTAATATTTTAAAAAAAAAATTATATAAAAAAAAAAACTCCTCCCGAACCTCTGGTTCCGTCTCTGTACTCCCACAATCTCAAGCTTCATAAAATCCCAAATACTAATTTACTTTCTCATTAACTGGAGAATAGCAAGGTCCGCGGCTCTGAACATAGTGACGACAAGCACAGGAGCAGTGGAGGTGGCGCCATTGGTGCTACTAAAGCTGGAGGGGAAGCTGAATGGAATAGCAAAGGGAGCCGCCGCCAATCATATCAGTGGTGAAGCATTAGATGAGGTGAACTCGCCTGGGTTTCCATTAAGCAAAAGAAGAAAGACACAACAGCGCCATGTGTTGCTGAGCTGGACGCAAATATTTGCCACATAAGATGAGTGATAGGAGAAATATTTGTACGTCTCCTGGAGCACCATGTCATCTATATGAGCTACTTCAATCAAAAGACACCAACTAAAGAAATCACGATTTATTTTATTCTTAAAAAATGAATATTTTAATTTTAAAAAATAAAAATTTATATAAACCAAATTAAGGAGTTTATTTTTTCTTAAAATAAAGATAAAATGTGAACTATTTAAAATGAGTAATCATTCGATTAGAACTAAAATATGTTAAGTTATTATAATTTAATTTGACAGAATTTAGATAATGTGACACTATGATTATATAAATATTTCTCAAGTTATATGTGATAATATAAAAATTGAAAAGATGAGAGCCTGATTTATAAATAAGTTAAAAATTTAAAGATTAAATTCTACGAGTCATGGTTGAGGGATTGAATTATAAATAAATTAAAAAGTTAAATTATTAAAAGATTAATTTTTTTTATTTTATGTTGTCCTAGTATGATTGGTATTTTATATTTATATCAAATTTTATTTTAGTCTCTTAAATTTTTAAGAAATAACTCTTAGTTTCTTAAACTTAATGCCGTTAACTTTATTAACAAATAACGCTAACTAAATGAATTTTAAATATTGATCAACAATTAATTAATTAGAAAGCATCTCAAAATTTTAATTTTAATTTTTTAATCTAATTATTTTTATATTTTAAAATTACAATTAGCCTTATACAAATACAAAAATCTATAATTACTATGTAGATATTCTTCTAAAATATATTTTAAATTAAAAGTTAATATATCGACATTTAAATTTTGAGTCAATATTTTGTATTTGTTAACTCGACATATGTTAAATCAATATTTTTTGTTAATGAAATTAAATGGCATTACATTTGGATATGTTTGATATAGTAGAAGTGAAAGCATTATCTTCTGCTTACATTATTTAGTATAATAAAAATTATTTATATTTTTAATATTTTAGATCATTTTAATTTCGTAAAAAGTTAGAAAATGAAATGATGGATGTGAAAGTAAAATATTTTAGACTATTTTATTTTAAATTATAAAATTTATGGACTTTAACCCTTCCCAATTTATGAAAAAATATTTTAGGCAATTTTACCCAAAGTTATAAAATATATATATATATATATTAATTACATATTTATTTTCATCCTACCAAACAATTTTTTACCCTAATTCTAGCATAATTTTATTTTTACTTCTATTTTTATTAAAAACAATTTCATCCTATAAAAAATACCCATTACTAAGCACTTCCACTTCCATCAAAATCTACTTCTACTTCCAATTTTTTATGGAATTTGTTTTGAAAAATATTTAAATTCTCCTATTATTTTACTTTCTCTTCTCTTTTTTTCTTTTTCCAAAATCTTTATATATCACTAGTTCCCTATTACCCATGTTTAAGAAATAAGACTATGCGCCCTAGGATATATCAAGTAAAATGGAAGAGTTTTAAAGAAATATAAATAGAAAAAAAAATAAAAATTCTAAAATAATGTCATTTGGATTTACGTTACCAATATGAATATTTATTGGGAGAATCTCACTCAAGTCTCACTTAAGAGACTTTATCCTTATAAGGTGTTACAAAATTATCAAATCATTGATAAATCTTATAAAGCCTTAGAGGGATATATTCTAATTGTAAAATAATCATTTTATCCTTATTTGTTAAAAATGACAAGTGAGAAACCGCAAATATCAATTATATATGTATTAAAATTAATAAGTTAGGCGGTTATGAATGACAATTATATTCCTCTAAAAATATTAAGTTCAGATTATATAAGTTATCATTCGTTGTTATTTGACTTATCAATTACAACAATATAAAATTATCATTGATATTATTTCATTTGTCATTTTTTAGGATAAGAGAGAAGATCTTTTCTCCCCTAAAAAATTAGGGAAATTTGAGAGAAAATTTAAATATTCACCTTATTTTAACTATTATATTCATAATATTTTTTAATATCTTTAAAATATTCCTTATGCATATCATATTTATCTATATAAAAATATTTTTTCTCCTTTACCCTTCTGAATTAAACAATATAACATTAAAATCCTACATAACAATATTAAAATCACTTCATTTCCTTTTTCTCTTCCCCTTCCATTAAAATTCCTCCACACCTCTCTCCTCAGTTGAACCAAACACACTAATATAAAATTAGTTAATTATTTTTATAGATTAATAAAATTAAATAAATTAATTAATTATAACTAATATAATAACTAGTTAACTAATTTAGGTAGATTAAAAAGTATATAATATGAATTCGTCTTATATGATTAAATTTAATCATAATTAATTTTTTTAATCTCTTCAAAGAATTAGGGTAAATATACATTTAAAATTATTTTTAAAATAACAATTAACACCATTATATATTAAAATTGGTGCCATTAGGACCCTTCCCTAACGGAGATGATAACGTCCGCTTACCTGACATATATAGACTTTTTTATTGTTTTGCCTTCATATAGACATTTTATTTTTATAATAATTAACACGTCATCCAGTCCCAGTCTCACCAATGGCGCCATTCCCCGCCTCCGCCTTTTCAGGTTTCCGATCGAACCCCCAATTTGGCGTCACCTCTGCGGCCGGCATACAAGATCCTCCAGAGAGCGTGGTTACTCCCGCAAACACTCTCACAACGCCGAGCCCAAATGAGCAGAAGCGGTTCAAGACCAAGTTCGCTCAGGGTGGAAGATGCAGAAGAGGGACGGTTCAAGATTTATGTGATGAAGCATGAGTTCAACAGAAGAGGAAAGTGAGACATCCATTCCATTTTTTGGAAATATTATTTTATTATAATTTTAATTATAATATTTTAAAAAATATGCTACTAGAATATTTAAATTTATGTTTAAAATTAATAAATAACTTAATTTATTTGATATTAATATTATAAGGAAAAAAATTTCATCCTAAATCGTGCCTTTTTTTAAAAAAAAAATTATAAAAAAAAATTTATGTGATGACGTTGGGGCTGACTGGGGAGCGTTGAAGCCTTGAAGGTTTGGATGCACAATAACAAAGAACACTTGGCATGAGATTCGAAGATGAGGATGATTGTGCCTCTGTGTTAGGTGGGAAACGGACGTTATCATCTTGGTTAGGGAAGCGTGCTAATCGCACCACTTACTATTTAGAATATTAGATATACTTTCACCTCAAAAATTAACCAAATCGAAAGGAGCTATATTTAAATTAAGATATTGTAATTTTGAAAAAATATCTTACTTTATTTTTACATTATGCATATTTCAAACTCAAGATACAAATATTATCTTTTCTCTTCATGCCAATCAGGACAAATGTTTTATTCTTGTTTGGTCGAAATGCAAGTTACGGCTATCGTATCATTAAAAAAAAAATAAAAAAATCGAATAGCTCGTCCAGCTTCAGATCAAGTCCTGCGCCTATTTGTGTGTCTAATATCTGAGATCCGAGGAACTACAACAGGCCCTCCACGGACCTTCTCAAGAGCAAAATTTATTCTCAACGGTCTTCCTAAAAGTGCCTGCATACAAAATGTCCCCAACACAAGAAACTTGGATAGGCAATAATAATAATAAGATACTCCCTCTAGTTTTAAATATAAAAAGGTAGATAATTAATTTATATATACTCTTTAGAGAATCTTATCAGAAAATTGATATTGATATTAAATATAATCAAGAGAGAGAGAGAGAGCAATAGTTAAAGAAGATTATTAGAATATTTTTTTAAAAAAAACATATCATATTAACTAACTTCATTAATTTCATTAATCTAATCAATTTAATTAAGTAGGTCTTATATTGAGGATTGTAATAGTCTTAAATAAATTAATTTAATTATTTATAATAAATGTGTGCTAATTTCTTTAAAGTACCCTTTTAATCATTTCTCCTATTGATAAAAACTCTTTTTAATATATGCAATCTATAGAAAAATAATATAAATTTAGAAGATAAAATGAATTGAGATGTTCCATTTCCATTTAGGAAGAAAACACACCCCTCAAGTAGGACATTTAGGACCCGAGGTAGTATAGCGCAAGATATAAGCAAAGTTCCCTAGCTGCTAACAGTTCATAACTTATTTGAAACAGCACAAGGTCCAGTCCAAGATATGGTTAGTAGATCTGTAGATTGGATAATAACAATTTGTTGTGATTGTATTGAAGAATCTGACGGTAAAGACCCACTAAATTCTTTAATTTCTTATTGTGATGCATTGGTTTCTCACCTTGCTATCCATGGCGTCTTTTGCAGTTTTGGCATTATCTTCATCCGAAAATATGACAAATCCAAACCCTCTAGACCGACCACTGTCTTTATCATAAGCTATCCTCTCTGCAAGAAAAGAAATCCGGGGATGTCGAAACTACAGCAAAAATTAAAACTAATTCTGTATGAAGCATGACAAAGGAACACTTTGAAAGCAGTAAAGAAAGCTAGTGATCCTTATTATGTCAAATAAATATGTTTGCACCAAAAATGTAATAAAGCTGTCCAATTCTTGTAAAGTCTGCACAGCTCAATAATTAGGCAATGTATAAAACAGCTTTCTTTTCTGTTTTCTCAGTCCGTCACTTTTGTTCATTTTATTCGGCACATATATAGATATTTGGGGCAACAAGCCTGCCCCTTAGCTCCAGGCTTATGAAATCTAGGTTAAATCTAACTAACATTACTAAAGGACAAGATAACTATAAACAACTGGATAAAAGGACTAAAGGATAAATAGTAACAATAAAATAAGATTAAAAAAACTAAAGTAAACATGTTGAAAAGTAAGAACGTGTAAGAAACTCAGAGTCTGGCCTAACCTAAAAAAAAATAGTCTAATATAAAATAGACAATTTTAGATAAGATTGGGCTCCAGGCAAGAGTTATTGCCCTGCCTATTTGGCCCTGACAAGTTGATTACTTTTTTTATATATCAAAATTTATAAATCATAGTATTTTATATAGAACAAATATGATAGATACTGGTGATTAAAGAGTAATTTTACAAATATAAATAGTCAAATAGATAATTATATCATTTAAAATTTATAAATAAATTGATTTCTTTCTTTATTTTTTTAAACTGTAGTAACTGTTATTTTTTTTTTCAGATGCTTCATCTTTGTCAATTTTAGGGAGATTGATACAAAATTATAATTACAAACTACTTATACTTAAATACTTTTTTATATGTCATGTATTTTAAAACTTTAATTACTATCTTTTTATTATTTTATTCTTAATAAATTATATATATTATTTAATTCGTGAAGACATATGAATATATTATTATTTTATAAATTTATAATTACATTTTTTTTACAATATGAGTAGAATATTATGACTTGGGCATGTCCAACTGGCCCATGTCCAGCCCAAAATAATTAAGACTTTTACTGGGTAGGACTAGATATCGGATCGTAAAATATAACCTATATTTTTTTTGGATAAAATATTGGGCAGGGCCCGCACACCCTTGCTCAAAAGAGGAGGTGCCAAACTCTACTAGGGCAGAGACACGCGGCGTTTGACAGGCAACATTAGGGGTGTGCATGGGTAGGGTTAGGTAGGGTAGCCTCCTGCCCGATGCCCTGCCCAAAAAAGGCATGGGCTGCATTTTGCAGCTCGATACCTGGCTCTACCCGGTAAAAGTCCTAACAATTTTGGGCTGGGCATGAGCGGATTGGGCATGGGAGGGCTGGGTATGTCCAAAGTCGTGATGGCATACTCATATTGTGAAAAAAATCTATAATTATGAACTTCTAAAATAATACTATATTCATGCGTCTTCAAGAGTTAAATAATATATATAATTCACTAAGAATAAGACAACAAAGACAATAATTAAAATTTTGAGATCCATTACATATAAAAAATAAGTGTTGAAGTCTAAGTAGTTTGTAATTATAACTTTGCATCAATCTTCCCAATATTAGCAAAGATAAAGCATCTAAAAAAATAAAATAAATAATTATAATTTGTAATGTAATCATATGATAATTAACAAAGTTAAAAAAAAGAAAAAATTAGTATAGTTATAAATATTAAAAGATACAATTTACCTACTTAATTACTTATATTTCTAAAATTACCTTATAGTCACCAGTAGCTATTATATTCGCCCTTTTAAGATAGAGAAAAAAATAAAAATAAATAAAAGAATGAGTGTTTATGGGCAGGGCAGAGTAGGACAGCCCCTATATCCGGTGCCTACCTCAAAAAATATATGGGCTGTATTTTGCAGTCCAATACCTAACCCTGCCCTATATTTATCGAGTTAGATAGAATATTTTTATTGCAGGCCTAAACAGACTTACTGGGCGGCAGATTTTGTGCGTAGCACTAGGCAATATACACTATT
This sequence comes from Leucaena leucocephala, assembly GCA_037074615.1. Lineage (NCBI taxonomy): Eukaryota > Viridiplantae > Streptophyta > Magnoliopsida > Fabales > Fabaceae > Leucaena > Leucaena leucocephala. The sequence continues at coordinate 14,366,880 of CM073515.1, read as the reverse complement.
TTAAAAGCCGTAATAAACCAAAAGGCATACCAAAGCGAACAAATTGTTTCTACATAAGGAAGTAAAAAAGTGTCAATAATGACAGCCAATTACTTTGAACATTTGTATAACGAACGCACCGCCTAACCAAACCAAGAAGAATTATATAGTTTTTATGGTTGAACATCCATATTCGTGTGGTCCAAACTTTCAACCAGGTTTTAAGAGGGTAATCTCTTATAGTAGTGACACGTTTTCTAATCTAGGGTGAGTCTCAACTAGTTTTAGGAGAATAGGTTTTAGGGAGAAGTGATAAAGTAATTTTAATAAAGAATAATTTTTGAAAAAGTAAAAATTTTAGACTTATGAAAAATCATGTCATAAAGTACTTATTCAAAAAAATAAGGTGTTTAGCTAACTTTTTTCAAAACCATGATTTTTACTACCAAAAGTGCTTTCTATTATCACCCAAACGCACTCCTAATGAATAACAAGTGATAAAAATTACCTAAGTTTGGAATCCTAAAATCCAACTTGATAAATTACTCCCAAAACCATCATTTGAAGCAAATATTTTGCTTAATCCTAGTGTACAAATTACCTAGGTTTGGATTCCTAAAATCCAACTTGATAAAAAACAGCAGTAGATTCTCAATGTAATGAAAAAACTTACTACATTAGAAAACTGGAGCGCTGAGACTCCATAACTGTCAGTCAGACACATTATCCAATATGTAGGACCCATATCAGCAATATATTAAAATGGAAAACTACAAAGGCCCAGAAAAATAGATATATACGTATTACCTTCAGTGACTTCACCAAATGAAGAGAAAGCATCTTTGAGGGACTTCTCATCCACGGCTAAGAGCTCATCATATTCATAACAAGACAAGATACAGAGAAATGAATAATGAGAGAAACCTCCGACAAAGAGTTTATTGCTGGAAGGAGGAGAAGACGCTGAGGAGGTTGAACAATAGATTCGCAATGGCGATGGGCTACAAAATTTTGTTGCAACAGTTCTTGCAAGAAATGCCAGACTGTTGTTCATAGCAGAGATCAGTTGTCAAAATAATCCAAAAACCGAGCACACTGCCTTATTCCTTTCCTGTTTATTTCTGAAATAAAAATGTCAACTTCTATTCTGATGTCACTCACTGCTGCAAGCCAAACGTACAGGAGATAAATGCTGAAAGAAAAACTAATACAGTTAACTCAAGAAGAGAGATAAAAGGCTAAGACAATTAGTTTCTTAAGCCACCCAAAAATAACCTCAAATTAGTTACAAGATGTAAAATATAAAATTAGATTCCAAAAGCCCAAACTGGCTACATGTTGCTCTGTAAAATGGGATAAAATCACCATCACTTTATATTCAATATTTGTAGTACAACTTTTCTATCATCAAACAAAATTACTAGTAAAAGCTTGCCATCATTGTCAAGACTCAAATGACTTAAAGCAACAAAAATCTTTCCAATATCAGTAATTTACATCAAATAAAATAATCATTAGAGATGATTCCTAGAGACCCTGGAGTTTTCAGTGATAACAGGAATATCAAAATTGTAAGAAGTGAATTAACTGTACATATAAGATAACAATAAGCAAACTGTGCCTGACAGTTTGATGAAGGTTGATCATACATAATTCCAGAGATGCTGATGAAGAACATGTGAACTCAAAACCCCATATACTCTTATGCCTTGTGAACTCCAAAATATTCCTGAGATTGCAATTCAAAATTAGAACTCAAAACAGAATATCCAGTGTTTTTTAATGAATTCAAAATAACTTCTCACATTACGAAAATACATATAGGGCCCAAACCCCCAATAAAAATGCCCTACCCAACCCGATAAATATAGGGCAGGGTCGGACATCGGGCTGCAAAATACAGCCCATACATTTTTCAGACTGAGCACCGGGCATAGGGGTTGCCCTGCCCATGAGCACTCCTTCTTTTATTTTTTTTTTATTTTTTCTCTATCTTGGAAGAGAGAATATGATAGTTATTGGTGACTAGAAAGTAATTTTAGAAATATAAGTAATTAAGTAGATAAGTTGTATCTTTTAATATTTATAACTATACTAATTTTTTCTTTTTTTAACTTTGTTAATTATCATATGATTACATTACAAATTATAATTATTTATTTTATTTGTTTAGATGCTTTATCTTTGTCAATATTGGGGAGATTGATGTAAAGTTATAATTACAAACTATTTAGATTTCAACGCTTATTTTTTATATGTAATGGATCTCAAGATTTTAATTATTATCTTTGTTGCTTTATTCTTAGTGAATTATAGATATTATTTAACTCTTGAAGACACATGAATATGATATTATTTTAAAAATTCATAATTATAGATTTTTTTCACAATATGAGCATGACATCACAACTTTGGGCATGCCCAACCCGAAATTGTTAGGGTTTTTATCGGGCAGGGTCGGACATCAGGCTATAAAATGCAGCCCATGATTTTTTTAGACAGAGCACCAGATAGGGGTTACCTTGCCCAACTCTACCCGCACACCCCTAAATACATACATCCCTTTTGAGTCGGAGAACAGGGATTAGCACCTGAGAGTCAAGAGCTCTTGAAACTCAACCTATTCCTCAAAACTATTGAAGGTTTTCGGGCGTACCTGGAATCCTTTTGTAGACTCACTTGATACCCACACGTAACCAGAGCACCCTGTATGGACTCTGGTTCGATTTCACAACAAATGCACTGGAAGAAAATGCAGAAACAGAGCGTCAGAAACAGAGAAATATATGTCCTGCTACACGCACCATTTCTGTCCGTGTATGTAGATATATATATATAGCCTGTGGGAGGGGAGTTAGATAACCGTATCTAACTCCCTCATTTCAAATTCAAACTTTCCCTTTCAACGGCTCTCTGTTTTCCCGGTCAGGTTTGATCCACCATGGGTGGATCACCCATTTCCTTACATCTCCCACTCACACATGGTGGATTAGATATTATGGCTCAAATCTCATTTTCTTCCTTCTTTCATACTAGGTGCTTTGCCGTGACTGCGTAGGCATGACGTCACCTTTCAGGCGTTTGTACTAGAAATTCCCTTTACAGAGACCAGCACAAAGCAACCCTTTAGTGCAGCTCGATCAAATAAATTATAGTGCCTTGAATGTCCTAGATTTGCCTGTATACACTTTTCTCATGGCTAATCTAATCCCTCTTGAGTCATTTTATAACTCAGATAGCCTTCCACTTATGCAAAGTATCCACACTTATGAAATTAACAAAATAATATCACAAGGGACCGGTCACAGATACTAGCATGGATATGTATATTCTGGCAATCTTTCTTTCGCCCATATATCATTTTGATATGAATCAACCGCTTTCCTAGCATAATACCTTTGGTTCATATATAATTTTAACCATAGGACATATACCAAAGTAGCAATCGCTGAAACATACCTCCATAATATTGTCAAAGTCAAAGGACATTAATGAAAGGATTATACCTTTCTGAAACTCACACAACAATGAAGCAGGGATTGATTTATTTGCTTTCCATTTGCGGTTCTTTAGCACATGTGGCATGAATCACATGTTACGGTGTTCCTCTTATCCTTAAAGAGTGTACGTCGTTTTGATTCTATCAATCACACCGTTTAGACTTAAGTCTAGACACTCACAGTATCTAAACCCAAACTCTTCAATTATATTCACATAATATGACGTCAATTTTGAAGAATTTGTTATCTGGCAACAGGTTTTATGGATGTTGGTATCCATTGTTCGATCCATACCCTTACTTATGGATCTCATCTCGACTCACTGCATTTTTAAGCCAAGGCGACACTTATTGTGTTTCTTCTCTACCATATCAGCACTCTTGCTGTTTTATTGGTGAACACATGTCTCATCTTTGAATGCTTCTATAGCATCAAAGGCGGTTGCTCGTGTGAGAGAGCTACCTCTTTCAACCTGTACGACATACTAGACATTGTATACTTTTACCCAGACATATAAGTAATAATAAATGACATGATATTATTAATAAAAACAAAAGTATTACATACAGTCTGTAACTTTACATTTTTAACATGCCAATGGCTTTTACATGTTTCTCAAATGTTTCTTTGCCTATTGGCTTGGTTAGGGGATCTGCAACCATACACTTGGTTGAAATGTATTGTACAGTTACAATTTTCTGTGCTATATAATCCCTCACAAAGTTATATTTTATATCAATGTGTTTGGTCTTACTGTGATACTTAGGGTCTTTAGTGTAGGCTATAGCTGCAGTATTGTCACAGTGTATCAACACCGGATTGGTACTCTCGTTCCCAAATCCTAGGTGCTCGATAAATCTCTTCAGCCAAATAGCCTCTTGCGATGCTGCAGTGCATGCCACAAACTCAGCTTCCATAGAGTGTAAAGCAATGCACGTTTGCTTCTTGCTACTCCAATATATGGCGCCGTTGTTAAGCAAGAAGGTGTATCTTGAAGTCGATCTTCGTTCTTCTTCATCACCGCCTACATCAGCATCGGAATATCCGATTAGGCGTAGATCGCTTCCTTGATAACACAATGCATAGTCAGCTGTGCCCTTTAAGTATCTCAAGATCCTTTTCACTGCTTTCCAGTGTTTCTCACCAGGGTTGGACTGGAATCTGCTAACCAGCTCTACGGCATAACAAATATCTGGTCTTGTACACATCATTGCATACATCAGGCTACCAACGGCACTGGCATATGGAACTCTTTCCATTTGCCTTTTCTCTGATTCAGTTTTGGGACACATGTCAGAACTCAAGGCCACTCCAGTAGCCACAGGGATATCCATGGGTTTGCATTCACTCATATGGAATCGCTCAAGTATCTTATTGATATAATTCTCTTGTGAAAGAGTGAGGATTCTCTTGGAACGATTCCTTCGAATCTTGACTCCAAGTATGTATTCTGCTTCACCCATGTCTTTCATCTCGAAATTTGATGAAAGCCATTCTTTAATAGCTATCACAGAGTCAAAACTATTTCCAGCTAATAGTATATCATCTATGTATAAGGATAATATCACAAAGTTACCCTTAAACCGCTTAACGTAGACACAGTGGTCTTCCTCTATCATCTGGAAGTTATATGAGGTAATCGCCTTATGAAACCTCAAGTACTACTGTCTGGATGACTGCTTTAATCCATAAATAGATCTTTTGAGTTTACACTTCTTGTGTTCAAACCCTTTTTCAATGAAACCTATTGGTTGTTCCATATAGATTTCTTCATCCAGATCACCATTCAGGAATGCGGTTTTTACATCCATTTGATGTAACTCTAAGTTTAAACTGTTTACTATTGCTAGAATAAGTCTTATTGAATTGAAGCGCACAACAGGTGAAAAAGTATCCTCATAATCTATACCTTCCTGTTGTGTATATCCCTTTGCAACCAATCGAGCTTTGAATTTGTCAATTGATCCATCTACCTTTCTTTTGATTTTGAAAACCCATTTGTTCCCAATGGCTTTACGCCCTTTTGGCAGATCAACCAATTCCCAAACTTGATTTTTCATCATTGAGTCCATTTCCTCTTTCATTGCTTTCTTCCATTCCTCCTTTGCAGGACTTGCTAAGGCCTCATGAACAGTGCGGGGTTCATCATCCCCTTCTGGAGTAACTAAGAGTGCTTCTCCTTCTATTTGGAAGCGTCTCTTTGGAACACTTTCCCTGTTACTCTTTCTGGTAGGAGCAATTTGCTTATCTTTTCTCATTTGTTTCAGTCCTTGTGTTGACCGTTCTTGGCTCCCACTCAGATTGACATGCCTAGACGATTCTGGGTTGTCAATTTGTTCTGCACTGTCCTGTTCCTGAGTCTCATAAAGAGATACAGTGCGGTCAACATCTCCCCTATTGGGAAACTCCGTCTCAATAAATACAACATCTCTTGATTCTGTTTCAGTCACTGTTCCATCTTCAATTTCACTTATGAATACATATCCTTTTGAGGGTTCAGAGTATCTTATAAAAATACATTTCTTCCCTCTAGGACCCAGTTTCCCATGTCTATGAGAATTATCATGGATGTATGCCGCCGAGCCCCAAGGTCTAAGGACGGTTAGATCTGCCTGACGTTTAGTCCATAACTCGTAGGGTGTGGAAGCGACTGATTTTGAGGGCACACGGTTAAGTATGAAGGTTGCCGTCAATAAAGCATCACCCCAATGTGAAATTGGAAGGTTTGCCTGGGCCATCATAGACCTAACCATGTCTAGAAGAGTTCTATTTCTTCTTTCAGCAACTCCATTTTGTTGAGGTGTGCCAGGGATAGTTAGTTGCCTAATAATCCCTTTTTCTTCACAGAGCTGTTTGAATTGATCTGAAAGATATTCACGACCTCGATCAGTGCGTAATGCCTTGATTCTATTGTCCATTTGATTCTCTTCTTCATTCATGTATCGTCTAAAGCACTCTAGTGCCTCGGACTTATATGAAATCAAATAGACATGACCATATCGTGAAAAATCATCAATAAAGATAATGAAATACTAAGCTCCGTGTCTTGCCCTCACACTCATTGGACCGCAAATGTCAAAATGGATTAATTGCAATGGGTTTTCAACTCGTATTCCCTTACCGAATGGTTTCCTGGTAGTCTTACCAGCTAGACAGCTTTCGCATAATGACATATCCATGTTGGGGATCACCCCCAACAAGCCTTCTTTGGCCAGTTTAATCATTCTATTTTGATTAATATGTCCTAGTCTAGCATGCCAAATATTCATATCAGGATTATTTGAAGTAATAGCAAAGCAATCATGAACATTAAAATCATTAGCAAGATCCAAAATAAAGAAGCTTTGAAACCGAAAAGCTGAACCATAAAATATTGAGTTGCTACAAATGTCTGCAACTTTATCATGAAAGTTTACATTAAACCCAAAGTCTAGTAAGCAAATTACAGAAATTAAATTCCGTCGGATGTCAGGAGCATGAAGCACATCATGCAGTATCAAGGTTTTTCCACTACGCAAAACAAGTTTGCAAGTGCCAATGCCTCGAACCTCGATCCTTGCATTATTGCCAACGAAAAGCCACTTGTTTTGATATGGCAACCGACGGTATTCCACGAAACATCCTCGATCTCGACTTACGTGGTCTGTGGAACCTGAGTCAATAATCCAAGAAAAAGAAATAGGTTCTGTCAGAAAAACAGTGCTAGAAACAAATGAGACATGTGAATTCACATAATTCACTGTTACCTTTTCGCTCTCGGCCTGTTTAGAACAGTCACGTGCGAAGTGTCCCATTTTCTGGCAAGCAAAGCATTTGACCTTCTTTAGGTCTAGCTTTTTCTTGCCTCCTTTCTTTCCCTTCTTCTTGTACTGTTGCTTGCCCTTCTTGGGTGGAGGACCGCCTTTCTTCCCATTTTTCTGAGATTTCTTGCCCTTTTTTGATTCAGGCTTTGATTGGGAAGGACCAACACCTTCGGTCAAATAGGCTTGTCCAGTGGCTTTATAAGCCTCCAGACGTTCATCCTCTAGCTCCAAATGCTTAGCTACATCACTGAAAGTAATGATATTTTCATTATGGGTTAGATTAACTTTCATGTGCTCCCAACTGGCAGGGAGCGATCTGATGACAGCTTGCACTTGCTGTTTGTCAGATAGATTATGTCCGGCTTCCTTCAGTTCACGGATCATTGTGGACATCTCTCGTAGATGTTGCCTCATAGGATTATTTGATTTTAGCTTATAGGTATCGAATTTAATCGTCAACCTTCTAAGCTTAGTTGTGGACACTCCTCCAAACTTATCCTTTAAGGCAATCCACATTGCCTGTGCCGTTCTGTGTGTCTCAAATTCACACATTAAGTCATCAGCCATTGCACTCAATAGAGTGATTCTTGCAATGCTATTCTTCTTTTTTCAGGATTGGTAAGCTTCCTGGTCTCTCCTGTGCTGGGCCGTATTGCCAGCCTCAGGTTCTACCATGGCCATTGTTAATGGCTCAATAGCATCCTGTTCTTCCAGAATATATTGGACCTTTCGGTGCCAAATATCCCAGTTGTCCCCGTTGAGTTTTTCCCCCTTGTTCAATTCAGCAATAATGTTCTTTGATGCCATTATTCAATATTGGTTCTGTGACAAACCTTTCCCACATTAATTTATTGAACCATAGAACATTTAAGTGAATTTACATATATATATATAGCACATATAAAGTATACAATGTCATGTACTTTTATTAATTTTAATCAAAAAATAATAATATCACTAGACCCATGATCAGGAGAATACATTTGTACCTCCCATCACACAAGTACTAGCAACGCCATCATTCTCTATCAAAATTAATATAAGTACTTGTCTCATCAAATATTGCTTTTCAGAATACTCATCATCTAAAAAAGGCTCCCACTTATAAAAAGTTATACATGAATCATAACATAGATAAAGAAATGAAATGAAACATGTTTCTCTTGCATACAAGGCATGTAATAATAATAAGTCTTTACAAAGAAAGAGTAATAAAATATGTCTTTAACAAAGTAAAGCAATGAAAATCAAAGTAAAAACATACATCATTTGATATGAGTTTTACAATATTCTAACATTGCTTTTCTTAGCTTCTTAAGCTCACGAGGTGGCTTTTTAAGGTTAGATACAAATTCTATTCTTGTAAGCCAATTTTTCTTTCTGATGCGTCCTGAATTGGGCTTTCCTCTAACTCTTGTAGCTCTTATAAATTCCATTATGACTTTCAAGTAGAATTTAGTATGCTTCTTATTAGTCATGCCTTCAATGTATTTACCAATGAAGCCATTAATGCCTTTCATGTTTGTTAACATAGCTGCATCTCTTTTAGCTATGTTCATGGCCAAAATAGGGGTAAGAGGTTGGTTCACTTCATCTCCATCCTCAATTCGAGATTCACGTTAAGAGTAGACACCATCTTGGAGTTTAAATCTGAAGACACCATTAAAGGCTGTAGAGGAAGTGGTTCGATGGGGAATAATGTTTCCGAGCACGGTCCGAAATCATCTTTTTCTTCTGGTTCCTCTTGTGGAACTTCCTCCATCAACTCCTCTGGGTCTTCTTCAGAAAGATTATCAAGATCTTGCTCTGGATCCTCCTCAGGTTCCCCATCGGGATCCTCTTGAAGGTTTTCCTCTAGGTTATTGAACTCATCCAAAAATGAGATATCATCATTTAAAGTATATCCCAGAGATTCAGTGCTAGATGAAGTCATTTTCACCTAAATAATAACACATATTAATTATTATAATTTTCTAGAATTTTTAAACACCAAAAAAACGCCAGAAAATACACTGAATATTCATAAATAGGTCTAGAATTGCCTCCCAAATTAGGCAAATTATATGTCAAAATAAAGATCTTGATTTTAGGGATTTTTAGGAACAAACCGCACCTCAATCGGAGGTCCCACGCTCCCTCACGCGCCCCAAGAAGGAAAAATTCAGAAAAAATTAAAAAACTGAACGAAGCCCACTCTCGGCTCTGGCGCGCGTACTACACGCGCCATTCTGGTGCTGCCACGTGTCACTGCCACGTGTCGCCACCAGAATTTCCCCAAGAAATAATTTTTTGTTAATAAAAAAACGAATTTTCGTTTTTTTAATAATAAAAAAAACTTTTTTTTTCTGGGCCTCGTACAGCCCAAATTTTTTTTTCGTGACTGGGCTGGACGCAGCCCAGTCTGCCGTGAATAGTGCCTGTTTATTTTTTTTTTTAAATAAGAGGCAAAACAGCGTCGTTTTGGGGATGAACAGTGTCATCCTCTACCTCCAGCCAGGTCTGCACAGACCCGACTGGAAAACGGGTCGGGTCCGACGACTCGACTCGTTTTTCACCCATAACTTCTCCATCCGACGTCCGATTTTAACGTTCTTGGAGTCGTTTGTCATCATTTTTTCGTGCTCTACACAATGGGATCATTTTCAAGTCCTAAATCTTCTGTTTTCTAATGACCCAATTTCAAAAAATGAAATTTTCAATTCGTTTTACGTTGAAAATGCTTCTCTTTATCGTTTAAATGCTTGCTCTATGCATATTATCACTAAACAATCACTTTAAGACATATATATGCAAAGAAACAATGCATAACCAGAAAAAAATGAAAATACAGAGAAGCATTCGGAAGCGAATAAACAGGCTTTGATACCACTGAAGGTTTTTGGGCGTACCTGAAATTCTTTTGTAGACTCACTTGATACCCACACGTAACTGGAGCACCCTGTATGGACTCTGGTTCAATTTCACAACAAATGCACCGGAAGAAAATGCAGAAACAGAGCGTCAGAAACAGAGAAATATATGTCCTGCCACACGCACCATTTCTGTCAGTGTATGTAGATATATATAACCTGTGGGAGGGGAGTTAGATAACCGTATCTAACTCCCTTATTTCAAATTCAAACTTTCCCTTTCAACGGCTCTCTGTTTTCCCGGTCGGGTTTGATCTACCATGGGTGGATCACCCATTTCCTTACAACTATAAACTGTGAGGATCACAAAATTAGATTATTATCAGAGAAAAGGCAACAAACTCAAGCTCACAGTTTATAATCGAGTAGAAGCTATCCATCAAAACAAGCTCTTATAATATATTTTTTCCCTTCAAATACGAATGGCATGCACCATGCAGGGTTGTAAAATGCTGTTACAATCTCAAAAACAAAAACAAAAAAAAGCGTTGATTCCGTAGCTGCCCGCTGGTATTATGCCTATCCTACAAATTGCTGAGCACAAACGATAACATGAAACGCCTTTATGTGCCTCAAATGAATCATTCAGTTTTATATGTATATGATTCGGTCCTGAAAATTTTTACCATTAAAAAAGACAAATGGGCATGCTATATGAAGTTGAAGGATTTACCAAAAATTCTCAAGAACAAAGACCAATAAGTTGAGGCGTCTAACAAAAAAATATATATTAACGTTCAGGCTAGCAAAATAAAAATTGTAGACACAAAAACAAGAAATCTACAACAGATAGCCGGATTGGGCTCGTTCGGCGGCCGGTGGCAAAGCAAAGTTGCAACTCCCAAGTTCGACGGGACTTCGGAGAGCACACTGTCAGGTACCTCCATCTGTGAGGGCTAAAAGGATTTTCAATATGAAAAAGTTTTCCATTTTTATCTATTTGAATTATTTTGAGAAATTTAAATATTTTAAATAGGGAAAATGAACATACAAATCCCTATAATTTCATCTTATTTATTAATTAAGTCATTATAATTTTTTCTTCCTATCAAGTGCTTATAATTTTCTCAATTATTTTTTTCTTCTTCTTATCAAGTGCTTATAATTTTCTCAATTAATTTTAGGTATTAGTCTTTAATATCAAAATTTACTAATTTGTAAAAGAAACAATATTAATAGTAGACATGACTCGCACTCACTTTACATTTGTATTAATTCTATTTTATGGATACACATAAAATTAAAATAAATCATATTACAAATTCTATATAATGGTAAAGAGATGATTACACATAATATTTTTTTTTATTTTTATACTAATAATAAATAAATTTTATTTCGTTTTAAATTTTTTTATTTTACATTTTGTGAAAACTTACGCTGAATAAGTATTCATATCAGGTTTAATTAACACACTATAAATATAAGGACAAATACTTGTAATTAAGAAAAAATTAGAGAAAATTGCATCTAAATTATATGGAAGGAATTAAATTGTAAAAAAATCCTGCGAAATAACAAAACTATTGTGAAATCTCATGGGAATTGAGATTAGTTTTTTTCAATTGTAAAAAGATATAACTACAACTTGCTCATATTTTCGTGGTCAGATTATATTTAATGCTGGGAAGAGAAAAAGAAGGAGTCGCCACTCCTCGCTATCGATGCTCTTCTCTTTACGTCTTCTATTCTCTTCGCACCTCTCACCTCCTCGCGTCCTTCTTCTTCTTCGCTTTAATTTCGAACAAGTTGCACAGTTATTTTTCCAAACTTTTCTTCTTCAACACTAACACAGAATGAGAACCCATTTAATCTTAAGCCTAGAGACATTCCCACAGAAATAGACACGAAGGGAAAAAGAACTTAGATATTGACTTTTGTTGTTATAAAATATGAATGACAAAGCATGCTTGAGTATAAGAGGAAACATGAGGTATTATTATATTACGCGATAGTTGTTAATATGAATGATAGAGTGTTTAATAATTTGGATCAATAAAATAACAATTACTCTTGTTTCTGAACTATCTTTAATTTTTAGAGAATGAGCGGTCTACCTTATGGTAATTATGCAACTACAAATTATAAATCTCGTTGAATGAAAAGCAAGTTTGTTCAAGATGTGTATTTTTGTTTTCTTTCTTCTAGAACAATAAAATTTGAGGAATAACATCTCTAACAATAATTTTTAGGGTTGAGGCAGAGTCATTACAGCATTTATCAGCTAAATATTGTCCCTTGTTGCCTCCCCCAGTCTACTATTGCAACTGCATTTAATCCAGATGGCAAAGTGATTGCATCGACATAGTAAGTTGTACTTTCCTCCTCCTCCTCCTTTTGCTAATTTGCACTCCTTTGTAGTTGAGTTTGGTTTTTTATTTGGCATGTGGAGTGGTGACCATACCATAGAAATAATTTATTGGGAAAATGAAAGTTGCTTAAATATATTAATTGGCCATAAAAAGACCCTTTTGGTGGTAAGCTTGTCGTTTTATTGTTTGCCTCAATTTCTTGTAGTTAAATTTTATTTTATAGTTTCTCTTATTCCTGGTACTGATTACCGTTTCTAGAGGGTGAAACATTTCTACATTAAGTTTGATGTGATATACTATCAAAGAAGGGACAGTTTCTAAGACTCTAATTTTATACATATATAACAAAATGTTAAATGTGTTAGTGTATGACATTTTTTTATCTTTTATAGATTTAAGGTGTTATATTATGTAATAGTACTTTTATTTCGTGGCTGGTGCATTGGAGTTTTCTTTGAGCACATGACAATTAGCAAGTTTGTTCAGTCCCTTATGTCATCTTCTCTTTGTTGGTTATATTTGTTTGTGTGATTTAATGGACTTTAAACAATTTATATATTATGCTTTTAGGATAAATTGGTTCAGGGTACTTATGAGTTGGTTATGTTGTGATTTGTATCATGTTTCATGGTTGAGCTTTCTTTTATTTGTTGCCACTGCACCAATGATCCCTGTGCTGTTAAAGTATCACATTTAAATATGAAAGTTTTGTAGAAGCATCATACATGTTTTAAAACTGAAAACAACTGAGTTCTTCTTTAGACTTCTTCTTAACTTGACTTATTTTTATTGAACTATGAGTTTCTGATTCAGTAGTGACATTAATACAAATAAGTCCAAGAAATGGGCAAAAGTTTGCTAATATGGGAGGAACATGGTCTAATATGGTGTAGGTTGTCATTACTTATAGTTGAGCTGTAAAATTAAGCAAAAGTTTGATATTGCTATGCACTCTCACTTAAACGTACTACTATGTCATCTTACTTTGCATATATATATGGCTAGTTCAACTTTATGGTTTTCTAAAATCCATTAGATATTTTTTTGGTGAAAAAGAATCTGGTTGCTGATCCAATTTACTTTACAATGATTTATTACATCATATTTATTTTTGTTCTTATATATATGTCTACTTGCTTTTATACAACTAATAGCTTCAATTGTCATATTATTATCCCTATACATTCTATATATGATCTACTGCAAATGACTTGTAACATATCCTTAATTATTGAATCCTTATATTTAAAATAAAAATAATTCCTATAGGTAGCTACCTTCACATCATGGATAGTAACAATAGCACTTTTGAGTTGTGATTATTATTTATACTTCTATTATTATTATTTTATTTAAATATTTTGAAAACTTCTTATAGAGCTTTTGAAATGTCATTTCTATTACATTTTTTGTCGAGTTTTTGTCTTCTCTTAGATTATGGTGCGCTAAGATTGTGGTTGGTAAATGTTGCATTAATATGAAAATATATGAACAACATTTATAGAGGAAGGCTTATCAGAAGTGTCATTTGATAAAATATCATTTTAACATATGCTAAATATAGTATTTTGCATGGATGATTATTGTGATTATTCATTTATTGGGTAAAACCATGAATCTTTGAAAATATCACTATACCTTGTGTGTTGATGAGTCTTAGACTTAATCTCATTTAAGTACTGCTGATAGACGTATGACAAAAAGCCTCAAAGGGCAAGCACCAAAGAGATCACTTTCAACCCATTTATTATATCATGGAACAAAACCACAACAAAAATTGTAGATTTTCAAGTCTTCCCATCTATATCACACTGGATTCAATTTCATATATAGGTTTGATTTTTCCATTCATTATGTCATTGATAGTCTTGCACACTAGATTTACTGTTGTTATGTTTTGACAGAGCATGATCTGATATGGGAAGGGAACATGAGTTATTATTATAGCACGCGATAGTTGTTAATATGAGTGGTTGAATTGTTAATCTGTATCTGGTGCAGATTGTCATTACTTATGGTTAGATCGTCTGGAAAATATCTATTATGTTATGTTCATATGTGGGACAATTTAAACATGATGGATGAGGCCAAACATATGTTGTTGGTCAAGTTAGAAAAAAATTGAGTCTCAATTTCATAACAAAAAGACTTATCATTTAGAAGATGCTATGAGGCTGGACACACATTCAAGACTTGTAATAATCCAAATTCGAGCTAAGAAATGGTGCGGGGTTGTATAGTTTTTTGTGTAAATACAAATCACATTAATTTTTACTTTGTAAATAGCTAAGCAAAGCGAGAATGTTATTTTTTTGTAACATTCATCAAGCTCCACCTTTTGGATGATAGGGTGGATCTTGATGCAACATTTTACGTTTGCTTCTCATTATTGCTATAACTGTAAAGTGCATATATATGAAATTATATCTCACTAGAGTAGTGTTGGAAAGTCTTATGCCAAAGTTATTATTTTTACACAATAGAGTTGTCCTTTGTTATTGGTGGAGTTGTTATTTTCGTACACACAGTATGTTCTTTCTTGTTCAACCTATATATTGTGTTTGCATCCCCATTTCACTTCCTATCTATTATAATCCTAGGAAGAATTATGAAGATGTTATTTAGAAGTGGTGGAGTTGTTATTTTTCTTGTTGTTGGTTTATTTTTTTTTTCTAATAGTGGAGTTATTATTCCTCTACCATAGAATTGTTATTTCCTAGTTGTGACTTGTTATTTTTCTAGATAATGGAGTTGTTATGTTTTGATGTGGGATAGTTATTTTTCTAGTGGGTGAGTTATTATTCCTTCAGCAGGTAATTGTTATTTTCAAGTGGTTGAATTATAATTATTCCCCCCATAATTAGGTTTTGTTAGATTAATTTCAAGAGTTAATATGGCATGCAATCCACATTTGTCATTAGTGGAGTTGGATTCTTATGTCTCTCGAAATACTTAGAAGAATTATGCCCATATTGTTATTCATTCACTATAAACTTGTTATTATCTAGTGGTAGATTTGTTATTATTTCCCACACTTATTTTCATTTATTATATTTTAGTTGTCAAATTTCCTGCCTACTTAAACAATGAAATGTCACACAATACCACTGAACATGATAAAATTATTTCATTAACAACATTACAATTTTATATTTTCATTACCAAAGGCATGGGCCTTAATATCAACTGCCTTCAACAATATGTAAACTACTTTCAGTGGTCTTTCTAGTTTTAATTATCATCACTCCTTTAAGTTCACTTATTTCTGCAATATCTGTAAGTTCATAATCTTCAACCTACAAATACTGTCAGGCCTATAAATGAATTTACAAAGTCTAAAACTACAAGTAATGTAATAGTCAGTAGGTAGAGAGATACATAATTTAATCAACATTTGAAGCAAGATATTTGCCATTATAATTATGAACTTGTTCAATCATCTAGTAAATAATTTGAATAAAATATTAAAATTCATAAGATAGATTTCTCACTTATATGGAAATCAAAGCTAATTTTGAAACAAGAGCAACTGTTGTTTTATCGATCCAAATTATTAACAATTCAATAAATCATATTAACAACTATAACAGTACTATAATAACAACTCATGTTCTCTCCCATATTATAACATGCTCTGTTATTCACGTTTTATAGCAACCAGAGTGAGTATCTCAATTCTTCCTTTCGTGTCTGTTTCTTCGAGGATGCCTCTAGATTCAAGACTAAATGGGTCCTCGTTTTGGGTCAGTGTTGAAGAAGAAAAGTTTGAAACAATAACTGTACATCTTGTCTGAAATTAAGGCGAAAAAGAAGGACACAAGGAGGTGAAAGAAAAGACGAGAACAAAAGACAAAGGTGATAAGGAAAAGAGCGTTAACAACGAGGAGTGATGACTCCTTTCTCTCTTCCCAACATTGAGGATAATTTAACCAAAAAAATATGAGCAAGGGGCAATTATATCTTTTCATAATTGAAAAAAAATAATCTGAAGTATTTAACCAAGAAAATATGAGCAAGGGACAATTATATCTTTTCATAATTGAAAAAAATTAATCTTTAAGTCTTATAAGACTTCATAATAGTTGTCATTTTGCGGCTTTTTTACAATTTAATTCCTCTATAGGACCTAAAGGCAATTCTCCCAAAACATTATATGTGAATGCCCATGCCTCCTTAGATTTTGAAAGAACATAATGCACATGCCTACTTTTCTTGTACAGACACTTGCTATTTTGGCAAGAACAAAAAATTGTCACACTACAAATGAAACAATTGTGCATCATCGATCTCTGTCAATCAATATCTTCCATCAATATTAACATTCATACATTCCTTACAAATATGGGAATTATCAACTGAAGTTTGAAAATGTGTTGACGATTGTGCAGAAACAGCATTGACTACTCTTAAAAATGGGGTAGTTATGATACAAGTGAAAGAGAGGAAAGTTATTTCGTTTAAAACTGAAAACACTTCTAAAAGAGGGAATAAAACGTGAAGAACGGATACGCCTTGAGAAGGAAAAAAGTATGTGGAAGAAAAAAATGCAGACTTTGAAATAAAAGAGAGAGAAAGGACGATAAACTCTACTATCAATTGCCCATTTTTTGTGACTACCAACATCTCAAAAACATTCCCGTTAACAGTAAAATACACTAACCAAATGAATACATGCAATCTTTATCTCCAATTTCTTTTCTTGAATCCAGCTTCATTTCCTTCCCCACAGCAGATTATAAATTAGTACCTATAAGAGAAAGTCACCATTAAATATATATATATATATATATATATATATATACTCCCACACACATATCAATATTTTTCTTAACTACATAATTGAACATAATCTACTAGCATATTGGCAATAAGAGAGCATGGAAATATAGTAAAAGAGGACAAGTTTCCATTGAAGATGGCATCAATAAGGGTTTGTCAATGGAAAATACATTTTTGTGTTCTCATAATAGTATAAGTAAAGCATTTTTTTTTATATTTTGAAAGATAATTCTTGTCTAGACTTTGATGGGCACTTTTGATGGAAAAACCTACTCCAAAAGCTAGTTATTGAGGTGAGAAAACTAATTCACTTAAATACTCTATCGAACAGTATATAACATTCCATATGGGACTTAATATCCCATATTATCAAGTCTCTATCAGATTTCAAGATCAACTTCAATCATAATTCAAACTATATCCACAGTCTAGTTTTTATACATTTGCTATCAAGTTCTGTAGTAAAAATATAACAACTAGAAATATTTTTGCGGTTTTAGAATTACATGATGATTGGGTCATTCAAAAAAGTTCGATTACATGCTATGGGTATTGATGGGTATTTACCGAACTCTCTTTTGTTTTTCTCCTTCACAATCCTTTCTTTTAATGGCAGGAAGGTAAACAAAATCCTTAAAAGCTGGTCATTGAAAATCACAATTATTAACAGTCAGGAATTGAAAAAAAAGGACTAAATTTACCTTCAACATAAGCCCAACGTTTGTGCACAATGATCAAATCTCGAAGATGCAGACAAACCAGACCGTCGCCATAACATTGCCTAGTAACTTGTTAGCATTGCCTTTTGTGAGCACAAATATCAGCAGAGCTATTTGATTGCAGATGCTGTGGTAGCTGCCGCCTCTGATATTAAGGAAATAGGTTGGCGAGCCTGCAGGCAAGCACCTATGTCGATCGGATGTAAACCAGATCCATCAAAAATAAGATTTACACCAGGAAGGACTACTTCTTTACTTTCATTTTCATCTGGTTCAGTTCTTGTCGTATTATTGCCTGGAGAGGATTCTCCAGCAGGCCTTGTGATATCATCGTAACCGGTTAAGGAATAAGATCTGCATGCACCATTCAAAATCATCCAGTTTTAGAGACTTGGATGGTAAGCAAAATCAAATTATGAGCCCCCATGCAAAGTGAAGAGCTAGATTTGGTTTCTTACTATTTCTATCACTGCACTTGGCTTAAAATATTGTCATTTAAAGAAAATCAATATCATCTAAAAAACTTAAAAACAAAGACAAAGGAACATATAGAATGACAAGAATCAAAGAAATGGCCAGAAGATTATTTAAAAGCAATTGATCTTAGATTTGTCAAAATATTGGTAGCTATTTTATATGAGAACACTCAGCATTGAAAGAATTAGTGAGCGCAAAAGCATAAACCTAAGAATGTTGCCATCAAAGCTCAAAATTTCTGTTCGCTCGCGCTGTCGATTAACAAGTTTTAATCTCTTCTGCTCATTTGATGGCCCTGAAATTGGAGAGGAAGGGTCCAAAAGTGGGTTCCATCTTCCACTAGCATAGTGCATAAGTTGTTGAGAAGATTCCTTAGCATGCTCTTTCTGGTATAGAAGCTTTGCAGCAGGACCTGTTGCTTGGTATTCAGCACAAATGTCACGCAACTTTTTCCTTAAGCTTTGCATGGCATCATGGTATTCACTAAATGAACCAGTTTGAAGGAAATCTGATGAAACCACCTTCTTACATATTTTATCGCACAACTTTGGACTAAATAGTGGAATCCCAAACTCCACACTTGGTGGAACCCATTCATACTTTTCTTCAGGTGACAAATGATCTGGTTCTTTTCCATGGAATAATTTCAACAGGCGAATGTAACCAACTGTCCACAATTCCATCTTGTTTGACAAATCAGTCAACAGAGAAGTCAACTTTGAGCTTTCTGCTTCACATAGACCTGACTCTTTTCCTACAGGAGCAATGGAGCCGTCAGAATTCTTTAGGGGTAGAGGGATATCAATAGTAATCACATTTCCAGAATCATCAAAATCATATCTACTCAGAGGTTGCACTAACAAAGCCGAATGTTTAAGAAGTGAATTTGAACAATGCAAGAGTTTACTTCCTTTCACTAAGTCTCCTTCCAGCTTCCCTCCCAACCCTCCTACAGTGGAACCATCCCAAGACCATATAGGGGCCTTCTCACATCCAGCCAATGGGGCAGGAAGCATACGCAAGCATTGTCCTTTCATTAGTACAACTGACAATGGCCCACTAGCCATAGTTGTGTATAATACCAGTTTCATCCAAGGAGTCATAGAAGAATACGAGGGAGGGGGCCAAAATGAACAGGACCTGAAGGTCCAGGAAGAATTGATGAATGAGGAAGAGGCACTATGGACACAACTATATCATAGTCAAGACGAAACAGTCGATATAGAGTAGCTGATGCAAGATAAGCCAAGCTTTCACAGCGGAAAATATCTACACGATATTTCTTTTTCCTCTTTACTATTTCTGTTCCGACATCTGATGCATCAGCTGCTATTAGTTTCTCGTTATGCTGGAGATTTGCATCAGATTCACTGGCTTCTTGCTCGTGAATAATGTCATCTTCCGATGTAATAGAATGTGTTCCATCATGTGCACTGCTAGGAGAAGGTTCAGAGGAAACAAGAGCATCCTCATGCTTCTTTTTATCCAAATTTAACAAATCATCACTGTCCTTCCTGAATTCTGTGATACCTGAATCACCAGATTTGTCAGCCAAGGATATTTCAGATATTAGAGAAGCTGATTCATCGTTGCTTGAAGTTAACATACCCATACTGTCAATTTTTTCCTCCACTTTTGCATCAGTAGGAAGTCCCCCTGATTGTAAACATTCTAATACACAACGCAGCTAAAAGCATGATTTGCAAATTCCTGTAGTTCACCCTCAAAATTTGCACCCTCCAAGGTACTTAGATACTTGCAAAGATCAGCAATGCTGGCATGACCCAATTTTCCCGCTTCATAGAGTGTCACAGCATGAGATTTCAAGCCTTAACAAATTTCACAGAGATGACATTTATGTCAGATACTTCAAACAGATTGTTTTTTGGTAAAAAAAAACATACAACGAATTCTCACACACATGGGAAGGCAGAGGACTAACAAACTCGAGCTTATTGACAATGAAACAGAAAGGCTTGCTAAAACTGCTTAGGCATAATAAGAATATGCCCCTATTTTTGCAAACTTTGGAACTTAGATCACAACACAGCAATTCATGTGCATTCATCTAACAGTTTAAGCTTGTGATCTGATGCATACTTTGACAATTAGAGCTCCCATGACAATGAGGTTAGACTTATGAATTGGATCCTTGATTGTCTCCATTTCCATAATCAAATTAAGTTTCACCACAAGGACTGGTGGGCGTGTTAGAGATTAAGATAAAGCTAATTCAATATTCATGGATCTTCATAGATTAAGATAAAGCTATTTCAATATCCATGGATCTTCAATCTCCATAGATTAAGATAAATCTATTCAATATCTTCATTTAATAAGTCAAGCTTAAGTGATGAACTGACCTTAGGTAAATCTCATTAAAGCTGGGACCAATATTAATGCAGACAATGTAGAATCCCAAGTCAATAGGAAATCTACTACAGGTCATTGAACTTTTCTTGGAGAAAACCTTGTTATCAGGAGAAGCTTGGACTTGGACTTTGTGAGCTATTTTTAATGAAAATAAGATTAAGATTTGAAAATCAAGTGGGAAAGCCCACTGAAGCTTTACTGTGTCAATAAATCAGCTATAAATACTGCCCACAATCCAGTACAACATGATTCCATGCAATACATTGAACCAGCACTTTACAAAACAGAAGTTGGACAGTGGCACTCATATCTACAACAAATCAGCTCTCAAATGTGCTAACTAAACGGATGTCTTGTTTCAATTTCCTAGACTAGAAACCAAGACAAACATCCACCCACTAGCTTGAGGGGGAGTGATCAACTTTATAATTATTTTGTAATTGGTAATAAGATTTATTGCATTTATTTCCTTTATCATTTAACCCAAGAATCAGGGATAAGATCAAAGGATTACCAATCCCCTACATTTTGTAATTTGTCCCGAGAACATTAAATGTCTTTCATATGATAGCTTCACCCTTTGTATAAATATATGTACCCATTCTATTTGGATTATTAGAAAATATCCAGACATTTATTAGTCTGGCAATCAGAGTAGTGATCCAGTTTTTATATTCTCTGACAAATTGTAATTAGAACTTTGAAGGATGCAGTTGAATATGGTTAGTTGACTGGCTGCAATGGTCGAACCTAATTCAAATGCTAATTTGGCTTTATCTCTAATACACTGAACTCTGAAGGCCTGCAACCGGTGATTTCATTTCTGATGTCAGGAACGGTAGGAAGCAGACTGTGGCAGCTCACTCTAGTTCAGAATTGAAGGGCTGTGGCACAAACTACTAGCAAATTTTTTGCAGGGAAAAGCAACACTGACAACCTATAGAACTACTGTGTGACACCGAATAAAAACCTATATTGCTTCAAATCTAGTGTTCCAAGAAAACACAGAACATATAGAAGTCATGTCATCTTGTTACAAAAAAGCTTTAGCAGATCCCAGACCAAAATACTCTGTCAGCTGGGGGATTTATTTACCAAATTTGTTGGAGGTTCTTAAGTGAAACTAATTCGAAATAAGCTTGAATGATATGATATTTATGCTCCAACTTACAGGAGAGTGTTTAAGGATAAAATCTAGAATTATCCAAGTGTTGTTCTCTAGGGTGATTACAGTTATCTTAGATTTATCCAACTTCTGTCCAGCGTATAGAGTAATTAGTTTGTCTTGATTCCTTCATCATTTGGTTTATCTTGATAAAATTATAAATAAAAGGCCAGTATTTCAGTGTCAGTTGATGACCTCTGTTAAACATGTAATTTAAAAGAGGATAAGAACAAGAAGCAACAGGCTCACTTCTTTCCGAATTGCTGCAGCATAGTTTTTTGATATCACTTGTGAAAAACCAAACAAATAGAAAAACCCTCCTGTCAAAGAAGAACAGCCAAAAAGGGCATTGAAATAAAAGTCCTCACATAGTATGCTATTTATGCCTAGATGACGACACCATGACACATCAAACTTTTCTGATCATTTAAATAAAAATCATAGACATATAACATTATTTAACAATGCTAGATACACATTTTCAGAAATAGGAGTCAAATAGAATTTCTAGAGCACATACTGCTAAGTTCTTCCGCAAGTAACGCATCATCTCTTCATAATATTCAGTGTCTTTACAAACTTTGCGAGCAAAACAGTTATTCCACTGAAGTCTATTCCTTATGCAGTATTCTATAATCCTGGAAAGAGTTACTTGAAGTCGTTTTGGAAGATTTTCCCAGGGGCATTCTTAATAGCTCTCTGTAACAATTGTTCCTCCACTGCCACTGGACCACCGTGCATTTTCCACTGCCCAGATATCTAGCCTCCCTCTACACTATAAAACACCATAAAGTCACCCAAGTCATTATGGTCATGATCTCGAGCTTGAACCTGGAGCTGAAACTTTTAACATACAAAAATTGACCCCAATTATGCAGAGAATAACAATTCTAAAATTCATTTCATAAAACATAGCTTCGAATTGTAAGGACCCGAACTAGATTACCACGGTTAGCAGATATGCTATGATAGTGACAAGGAATTCACAGGAAAGGAGAAGAAATTACATGAATGTTGGTCAAAACTGAAAAAGAGTAACGGACATTGAGCCCCTAATCTTCAGCTAGGTTTCAAAATTCAAATCCACTGACTCTGTTTCTTCTTCAGTGAAGCAAAGATGAAGATTTTCGCACGAGATCTGCAGAGTGATTCGCAAGAGTTCGTAGCCGTGTTACTTTCGCCAGTCGTTCAACCCATTGGATTTTATCCGACCCGTTATAGTGAAATAATAAAAACTATTTTTTATACAAAAAAACTAATTTTAAAATTAAAATATAAATATATATTTATGCTTCAGAATTTTATTTTATTTCAAAAATGTTACTAAATAAATTTATTGAATGGTGAACAAAGAGAATTTGTTTGACATGCCATCAAAAAATCATAAATAAAAAGTTATATTTTATCTAAACATAAAATAAATAGTAAATAATCTTTTTAACTCTACAAATATCAAAAGTAGACCCTTTTAAAATATTGATATTTTTTAAACTTAAAATAAAATTATTTTAAATTTAAATAAAAAATAAAATCTAATCGAATTGACTTATTGAATCCTCTAGGGGATTGGGTTTTGCCGGGTGAATTGCAGGTTATTGGTTTTAAATCACTTATTTTTCGGTTTAAATAATTGATAGAACCAATCAGGTCACCCATCAATTGGCAAGTAGCATTCGACTTTTGTTTTTTTTATAAAAATTTGAGTAAAACAAAATATAAACTATTAGACCCATTTATACAATAAATTCTGATAAAAGCACAAAAGCCCAAACAAAAAATAAAAAAGAAGACATAAAACAATTACAACAATATTAACACTAAAACAAGAAAGAGATGAGCTTTGGACAGTACAATATGAACCATGATACCGTAATATAGGAGGTGCACATAAGCAGAAGATGAGGTGACCCAATCCCCTCGAATGACCATACAGGCTTTCAAAATTTTAAGGGATAACAAGCCAGCTATAAGAGCGAAACTTCATACCTCTATAAGTATTTTATCATGTATAACACTATAGAAAAAAGTATAACACTATAAAGTAAAACAAAGTCTTCTGATACATTTTGGTAGGATGAAAGAATTATAAAATAGGAATAAAAATAAAATTAGATTAAAAATAGAGTTTAAAAGTTTTAAACATTTATTTGATATGTTAGAAGTAAATATAGAATTCATATATATATTTTTTATAATTTCAGTTAAAATAGTCTAAAATATTTTTTTATAACTTAAGAAGAGTTAAAGTTATTTAAAAATTTTATAACTTGAAGTAAAATATCCTAAAATATTTTATTTCCACTTCTTCTATTTTATTTTTTAACTTTTTTAATAGAACTAAAATAACCTAAAATATTATAAATAGAAGTAAAAATAGAAGTGACTTCTATTATATCAACTAAAAAAAATATTTGATTTCTTCCCCTATGTCCAATTTAAAATATTGATTCATAGAAAGAATAAATATCTATATAAATATATTGAATTTATACAATCCAAGTTATGTACTCAGGATTATATTAAATTATTTTAATATATAAAGATTTGTGAACATTTTTTGGCGTCTAAAACCTCTCTAGTTAAGAATTAATTTAATATCATCAAACTCCTCCAGTTAAGGAATCTTTTGTACAATTTTTTTTATAAAAAGTCAATTTAGAGTTCAAAATTTGAAATATAATTATTTTGCATATTTTAAATTCGTGTTTACAACGTAATCTTGAACAACCATATTTTTATCCCAGTTTCCACGAAGTAAGTGATTTTCACAAATATTTATATAGAGAGAGATTGATTAAATGACTTTTTTTATACATGAGATTAATTAAATTGCATAATTTCAAGAGGGGAAAAAAGGAACAAATTAAAAGTTTTTTTTTTAAATTCTTATATAAATGAGAAAGGTTGAATGGTTGATAAATAAATGCAAAATAATAAAAGTTAATGCATCTCTATACCAAAAAAGGAAAAAATTGCTAATACGTAGAAAATTTTACTTGTTAAAAAGTACATGGTGTACAAATGAAGACAAATTACTTGAAATTCATAAAAATGAGAAAAACAATAACTTACATTGAAATGAAAATTACAATACATTTCAATTACTAATAGTATATTTACAAGACACAGAACAAGAACAATATAGGGAACATGAAAGGTAAAAAAAACAAAAGATGACACAGTACACAGTGAAACCACATGTTGTGTTTAATTCACTCTTCTTTGATTTGGATGAGTTCTCTTCCTTGTCCTTTTTGCTTGTTTCTTAGGTGTAGCTTGAAAAATTCAAACAAGCCATTTAGGTTTCCCAATCAAAAAGACAACTTGTCCCATGAACATTCCAAACACCATCCCACATCCATATCCCATGGCTACTGGTTTCCAACCAAATCCAAATTTATCATCAGTTGACGAAGTTGGTTGTCGCAATTTCCCTTCATTTGGATTACATGCTTTTGACAATGGAAATCCACACAGCCCCAAATTTCCCCGATAGGAATCATTAGAAAATGTATCAAATTGTTTACCTCTTGGTATTTCTCCAACGAGTTGATTATGTGAAAGATTCAAAACTTCAAGGGAGTTGAGATTCACCAGTATAAGAGGAATCACACTTGTAAGCATGTTTGATGACAAGTCTAACCATTCTAGATTTGTTAAATTTGCAATGGATCGAGGAATATGACCAGTGATTTTATTGTGGGAGAGGTTCAGCCCTTTAAGTGAATATAGCTTACCAATAACTTGTGGAATCTCTCCATCAAACATGTTATTTGAGAGGTCAATGGATGTCAATGTAGTTAAGATCCTTTCAAGCTGAACCTGATTACCTTTCAATGTGATCTTCACTGATTCTTTGTACGAGACACTGCTATAATTATTTCTCATGTAATCCAAACCAACTGCATAATCTATTTCCATCATTCCCTTAAATTCTTTGATGTATGCAGTTGGCAAAGTTCCACTAAAATGGTTGTTGGAAACATCAAAAATTCTCAACATAGGAAAAGGATGTTTGGTGTTGGAAATATAAATGGCACCATAGAACTTGTTATCTCTCAAAATGAGTACCTGTAGCTCTGGTAAGCCTTCAATCCAATTTGGAAATTCATCTTTGATGTTGTTTGCTCCCACATCTAAAATCTCTAATTGCTTGCAATAGGTCAAAGACCAAGGCAACTGTCCCTCAAATTGGTTATTGTTCAAATGCAAAGATTGCAAGGAATTACTCTCAGAAAAATTGTGTGGTAGTCTTCCAAAAAAGTTATTCATTTGTAGATCTAAACTCTCAAGATTTGGTATTGCAACAAGGCACTCTAGGATAGGGCCCCACAAGTTGTTGTGAGATAAGTTGAGGATCACAAGTGAGCTTGCATTGCAAAATGAGGAAGAAATGTGTCCACTGAATTTGTTGTTGGACACTGAAAAGAATTTAACACCAAAGGATGGAATTGGGAGATTTCCTTGCAACATGTTGAAGCTGAGATCAAAAAATTTGAATTTTCTCATTGACAGATGTTCAACTAATGTCAAGTTATTATGAGAAAGATCCAAATACTCCAAAGAACCACTCCCCACATCATTGAACCACTTGGGAATATTTCCATGAATTTTGTTATTTGAAAGATATAGAGACTTCAAATTTTGAAGGTTTCCTAACTGTATAGGAATGTCATTGATGTCGCAAGAGGATAAGTCTAATGTGACAAGATTGGGAATGGTGTAGTTAAGATTATTATCAGAGCTAAGTGAGAGGAACTTGTTGTTTGAAAGATAAAGTTCTTGAAGATTTTGAAGCTTTGAAAATTGATGAAGACTGATTTGGCCCCTCAAACTATTTGATGATAGATATAGCTGAGAAAGATTCAAGAAACCGAAAATCGACTCAGGAATACCTTGCAGCTCATTATCATAAAGATTTAACTCTTGCAAATTTGGGAGGCTTAAGAATTTGGGAAAGATAGTGATATGACAAGAAGACAAATCTAATGTTCTAAGATTAGGAATTGTGTAGTTAAGATTATAATCAGATGCAAGTGAGAGAAACTTATTGTTCGAAAGATCAAGATCTTCAAGCTTTTGAAACTTGCAAAATTGGTAAAAATTAACAGAGCCACTCAAGTTATTGTATGATAGAATCAAAAAAGAAATATTTACGAGACTAAAAATTGACTTAGGGAAATTACTTTGTAGCTTGTTGTGAGAGAAATCAAGAAGTTCCAAATTTGGAAGTTTGAAGTCAGCAGGAAATATTAATTTGTTAGAGCTACATAATAAATCAGTAAGTTGAGGGAGATTACACAATGAAGATGGCAATTGCCCATCGATGTTATTTTCAAAAATTGAGAAATATTTCAATTTTGTATGATTTCCAAACACATCTGGTATTTCACCACTAAAAGAATTGACACTGAGGTCCAATGAAGTGAGACTTTGGAGATTTGAAAGAAATGAGAGCTCACCACTAAAATTGTTAAATGCAAGGTCCAAATAAGTTAAGTGAGTGAGGTTCTCAAAACTTGCAGGAATAGGGCCATCAAATTGACAGTTTTTTAGAATCAAAAAATTGAGAGACATCAAATGGCCTATGGAATTTGGAAGTTGACCCATGAGATTTTCATTTCCTGACAAATCTAACTTTTGAAGATTTTGTAAATGAAAAATGTTATTTGCCAAATGTCCCCGCAACGAAGTCTTTTGAAGACTAAGATAGACCAAAGAGGATGACAAATTCATGAGCATAGACAAGTGGCTTGGTGCAATGGAAGACATATTTACATCATCTAAAACAAGTTCTCGTAGATGAGTCATGTTTAGAATGAGCTTCTCCCAAGAGGATGGTTCAAGTCTTAAATTCAACCATTCATTGGAGAAAAAATAATTCCAAGACAAATCTAGAGAGATCAATTTAGACAATGCTGCAATTTTAGGAGGAATTGCACCAATAAAACCAGAGGAGCTCAAGTTTAGATGCAAGAGAGTGGAAAAATCTCCAAATTCAGAATATATCAAAGACCCACTAAAATTATTGTAAGCCAAGTTGAGTGTTTGGAGATGAGAAAGTTGGAAGATGCTATTGTTAGGATAAAGTTGACCATGGAGCCAACTGCAACTTAGGTCGAGGCCAATCACATGACCAAACAAGGAGTCGCATGTGATCCCATCCCACAAGCAGCAATTTGAATCATTTCCCCATGAAGCTGTCTTTGGGTAAGATATGTTCTTAAAGTGAATATTATAGGGATAATATTCATCAACAAACTCATCACAATCGATTGAAGCGGAATGATTAAGAGAGAGAGAGTTTTTGAATTGGAGGAGCGCAGAGGAATCATGAGGATTACATAATGGCGGTGGGTTGAGAGAAGAAGAAAGGGAAGGAGAAAGAAAGAACAAGTACAAACAGAGGATAATTCGAAATGCCATAAGTGAAGTTGGAAGGCTATGAAGAAGTGAAAGATTGATATATGGACTTTAACAAAAGAGGCTATATTTATAATGGTAGCAACACTATATGTCGCATGATGCACACGCAAACTCAAGATTTTGGCTAAAGGAACCCAAAAAGAGAATATTCGGCAACTAAGACTATTTATACTGAAAACAAAAACGAAAAGATGGAACTTTTTTGCTAATATTTTCTTACTGACTTGGTCCTGAAAAAGAGAATAATTAGAGGGGAAAAAAAGATAATGAACAAAACTTGGTGGTTATTTTTTGAGGGAATTCGTTATTGATATTTCTCCAATATTAGGGAGATATTACAAACAAATTTGAAAAGCTTTTGAAGAGTTACATTTCTTTTTCACTTGACTTGAAAAATTTTGGTGCAATTAAGTCTAAAGATGTACGTAGCACCGTGCAATTAAATATTCGGCAATTAAGCCTATTTATCTAAAAAATTTCAATAATATAACATTTATAAATAAAAATTCCAATAATGTTCGTAGATAAATTGATGTGCCGTGGATAAAGGTTTGTAGCGTCAACTGATAAAGAATTTTCAAAATGGGTCCCATATTAACAAATTATATTGACTACACATGTGCATTGTAGAATATAGAAATTTATTAATTAGCAATGTCATCTTCAATGTAGTGCCATGATGGACCCGGATGTGCCATACTTTTCTTCCCAATTACAAAAAAAAAAAAAAAATCCTTTTTAGCAAAATTCTCAAAACTTTTTTTTGCGCAAAATAATTTCAATGAAAGAAGGGGATACACAATCGCAGCAGCATTTACGACATATTTTTCGTATTATAATTTTGAACAAAAATTTGATCCCCTATAAAAGCTTTAAAATAATTTATAATTATACTAAACAACACTAGATTTTTAGCTTTGGATGAAGTTTGAGATGAAAAGTAATATTTAAAATTTGCTAGCAGACTTCATACACCTTTTTTTTTATATATTTTAAGGTAATTAAAACTTGAACTAAATTATCTAATATTATATAATGAATTCATATATAGCATATTTTTATACGTATGAACTTTTGTAAAGAAACTTTGAGAAAACTTCATGTCAAAAGTAAATCTAAAAAAAGAAGTATACAAGATAAATAATTACAAAGAAGATTAATTTTTTGACTTAAAATTACTTAGAAGAATGCTTTATGACTAAGACTAGTTATGATCAATAAATCAAAAAATTTGAGTTGTCTTGTTAATTTGGTATAATTTTCTATGGATCTAAAATATTAAGCAACAAACAAACAGTTAAAAATTAAAATTAATGGATGATCCAAATAGCCAATGATTTGCACATGGTGCCTATACAAACAAGACTTAGAACCTAAATCTTTATCCATGGAAATAGCAATTAACAGTAGGTTTTTTTTGTTGGCCAAAGGAGTTTCTTTAGCTTTAACAAAACTCAAAAAAATATTCTTAATTTTTTTTTGCCATCAAAACTTTGACAACATTTTTTGCTAAAAGTATGTATCATTTTATTCGAGTAATTATCAACCAATCAATATAAATATCTCTTTCAACTTATTTTTAAACCTTAGTTTGTTACATTGTTACAAACCTATTTTAATGATTATAATAAAAAAATATTTGAAAAAACTAACACATATTTTTTATAAATAATTAATTTAATTATTTTTTAATATATATAAATTAGTTATGTGGAAAGTATATCAATCAATATGGTATTCTCTTAAAATAGATAAAGAAATATTGAAAAGAACGTTTCATAAAATTATTGAGCAAGAAGTTTTAACTAACAATTTATTTATCTAAATATTTGATAATTGATAGAATATAATGATATCGGGAAATACATCTAATTAACCCTATATAATATAATAAACTTTGTTGTTATAGTAATATAAATTAGTCATATGGTTCTAATTACATTTAGGATCATAATGGTACCATAAAAATATTAGAGTTACATTATTTGAGTGATGCATAATACAGCTAATTTACCAGCTTTTGTGTGACATATGAATACACAAAACTTGAGAATAAATTAGACTACTTATAAATAATGAAAACAAATTACATGATACTCTTTTAATTTTTAATATAAAATTTCAAATTACATGATACTATTTACATTGTAACAAATCTGTTTGACTAATTATTTTTGTTAAACCCAAACCTAGTTCATAAAACTTAGACAAATTCATTGTAATTTATTCAAAAGAAAATCCAGTCAAATAAGGGGTTGTAGACTTGTAATAAACTTTCAAAGTTTGGAAAAGTTTATTGTCGTATACCTTAAAGGGGCCCCTTTTAATAAATTTTAATGATTATACATTACAATATCTAGAATAAAATGTGATGAATAAATGCAAAGACTTTTTGTTCATAATCATATTAACATCACATCTAAAATAATTGTCAATAAAGAAGTGAATGTCTTAATTCACAATTAGTAATTAATATTAACTACAAATAAAAATAAAGAATATGAATAATATCATTCAATAGTTGATTTAATCATTTAGAATTTTCACTCATTGAAAACTTGGAGTAATTGAATGAATTGAAAGTGAGCTTGTTATAAAACTGACATGAATTATAACTGGTGATGTCATAACTCAAGTTGGAAGGAACTATGAATGCAAAGGATATGGTATCCAACTTATGCGAGGCTTCCTTCATATTATGTTATAAATAAATGCTCCCTGTTCAAATTGGAGTGTTAAATACTTGATAGTTAATATATTTTAGTTAATCATATAAAAATTAAAATTTTCAAAAGAAAAACTAAAAGTCATGCCCTCCAATGAAAGAGAATTTTGTTATATATATATATATATATATATCATAAATAATTTAAAAATTAGCTGTTTATATTTAATTTAATAACTACTAATATGGTCAAGAAATATGGAATTTTGTGAGGTTATCAATTTGATAATTATTTTTATGCTAAATCTTTATCCATGGAAATAGCAATTAACAATAGTTTCATTTTTGTCCCACAAGATATAATTTTAAATAGTTTTAACTTCAATAGCACGCAAATTATCAAACATATTATAACTTTCTTTTAATTGTAATTCATTAACTAAATTTTAAGTTCACGAAAATTAAAATTTTTATTTTATATGACTATTTGATTTAATCAAATTTGAGAAGTGTTAGGTCCAATTGTGAGTATTTAACATAATTTTAAAAAATTAATTTAAGTTAATATAGGGTTTGGTCTTTATAATTTACACTTATTATAGTTTTTCATTTTGGTAAAAATCCTATAATGAACAATGGTCCTGACAACACTATTGGACCTGCTTGGCTAGAAAATGCGTGAAGAAGGACTTGCACATATCCACATTCAAGAGTGATGAAATATTGATTCAAGAAATATGTTCAAGAATTATTAATTAGTTGTTTATGTATAATTTAATAATTACTAATATGGTCAAGAAATATGGGATTTTGTGTGGCTGATCAATTTGATAACTATTTTTATGCTAAATCATGAACCGTAGAAGAATTGATGTGCCGTGAATAAAAGTTTGTAGTTAATGGAGTCAATCAATGACGCGTCAACAAATAAAGAATTTTTAAAATGGACCTCATATTAATAAATTATATTGACTACACATGTGCATATAGAAAAGTATTGAATGGATGAACAAAAGAAAAAACTTTGACGTCTCGATCAAAAAGAAAGAAAGAAAAGAAAAGACTTTGGTGTTAATAATTAAATTTATTAATTAGCAATGTCATCTTCAATGTGGTGACATGATGGACCCCTATATGCAATACTTTTCTTCCCAATTAAAAAACAGTCAAAACCTTTTTTTTTTTGCGATATTCTCAAAACCTTTTTTTTTTTTTGCAAACATATTTGTAACACAATGGTCACTCTTTGATTATTCCGCAAAATAATTTCATTGAAAGAAGGGATGGATACACACAACATGGTTTTCTTTTTATAATTTTGAACAAAAATTTGATCCCACATAAAGCTAAAAAATTATTTATAATTATACTACTAAAAAATTATTAGTTGAGGTAATAAGCAGTCTTATCTCTCTTTTCTTAATTAAATCTTGAGAAACATATTTGTTTAACTAATATGAAAATTTTTTATATTATAAATATTGAAAGAGATTAGTCTTAAGTCTAAAATAATTTGTGATATCTTAATTAAATAAAAAATTTATAATTATATTTTTAGTTTTGGATGAACTTCGAGATGAAACATAATATTTAAAGTTTGCTAGTAGGTTTTATACACCTTTTGTTTTATATTTTATATAGATGGACTTATGTAGGTTTTTTTTAAGGTAATTAAAACTTGAACTAAGTTATCTAATATTATATAATGAATTCATATATAGCCTTTTTTATATGTATGAACTCTTGTAAAGAAATTTTGAGGAAATTTCACGTCAAAAATAAATCTAAAAGAGAAGTATGCAGAATAAATAATTATAGAGAAGATTGATTTTTCTTTCTTTGACTTAAAATTAATTAGAAACATACTTTATGACTAAGAGTAGTTACAATCAATAAATAAAAAATTTGAGTTGTCTTGTTAATTTGATATAATTTTCTATGGATCTAAAATATTAAGCAACAAATAAATATTTAAAAATTAAAATTAATAGACGATCCAAATAATGAATGATATTGCACATGGTGCCTATACCAACAAGACTTAGAACCTAAATCTTTATCCATGGAAATAGCGATTAAGAGGAGTTTCTTTAGTTTTAACAAAACTCAGAAAAAATATTCTTAATCTTTTTAGCCACAAAAATTTTGAATTTTTTTTGCTATATCGTTTTATTAGAGATAATTTTATTCGAAGCACTGTCAGATATTAAATATAAATATATTTTTCAGCTGATATTTGAATATTAGTTCGTTACATTATAATAGACTAATTATTTTCGTTAAACACAACCGAGTTCATAAAATTTAGACAAAT
Organism: Leucaena leucocephala; assembly: GCA_037074615.1. Taxonomy (NCBI): domain Eukaryota; kingdom Viridiplantae; phylum Streptophyta; class Magnoliopsida; order Fabales; family Fabaceae; genus Leucaena; species Leucaena leucocephala. The sequence continues at coordinate 14,333,459 of CM073515.1, read as the reverse complement.
TCATTGTAATTTATTCAAAAGAAAATTCAGTCAATCAATAATGGACCGTAAATAAGGGGTTGTAGACTTAATAAACTTTCAAAGTTTGAAAAAGTTTATTGTCGTATCCCTTAAAAGGGCCCCCTTTAATAAATTTTAATGCATATACATTGCAATAAGATGTGATGAATAAATGCAAAGACTTTTTATTCATAATCATATTAACATCACGTCTAAAATAATTGTCAATAAAAAATTAAATGTCTTAATTTACAATTAGTAATTAATGTTAACTACAAATAAAGAATATGAATAATATCATTCAATCATTGATTTAATCACTTAGAGCTTTCCCTCGTTAAAAACTTTGAGTAATTAAGTGACTTGTTATAAAACTTACATGAATTATAACTGATGATGTCATAACTCAAATTAATGCAAATGATATGGTATCCAACATACGCGGGGCTTCATTTATATTGTGTTATAAATAAAAGCTCACCTGTTCAAGTTGGAGTGTTAAATATTTGATAATTAATATATTTTTAGCTAATAGTATAAAAATTAAAATTTTCAAAAGAAAAACTAAGTCGTGTCCTTGAATGAAAGAGAATTTTGTGAGGTTGATCAATTTGATAATTATTTTTATGCTAAGAAAGAGTTCTTAATTATAAAGTAATATTTAGAAAAACTTATCAAATTTTAACATTATATTATCTGAATATAAGAAGTGTGAGAGATATACAAGAGATTACCATATTATAATTAATAATTTTTGTGGCAATTATTTAAATTACGTGTTATAAGTTTTAGAAATGAGAAAATTTAAAATGGTCATTCACCGTGAAAGTGACATATAATTTCAATGTCACCTCAAAATGCAAAACATGCTATAAATCTTTTATAATATAATTTCACTAGCTATTCATATGGGTGACAGCGAATGTAAAACTTTTCTTCTCCCTTTGAATATAACTCATAATACAAAGTAATTTATATATATAAATTAAAACAATTTCGTTTTAATCATGCTATTATTTTTAATGCATTGAAAAAATAGTAGAAAATAAAAAATGATACTTTTGAATATTAAATATTAATATTAATTTAGAAAATTTAATAAATTGATATAAACATAGGTAACTTTAACATTAAATTAGTTTTATGTATTAATTTAGTTAATACAATATTTAATTATTATAATTTGCGTTTATTTTAGTTGTTGTCCTTATAATTTTAAACTATAAATTTTAAACCTATGAAATTGTATTAGTCAAAACTAAAATAATAAACACCCAATAAAATTTTTAATTAGAATTATTTTTCTATAAACGTACTAAATGGGGTAGAATATAATTGTCTTTATGATGTGATTGAAATGAAAATGAATCAAAGAATACTTTCAGTCCAATAAATTCTTAATAAATGAAATATTAAATTATCCTCTTGACTCATTTGAGTTGACTCTTAAAAGAATTAATTTAAAAGAATTATTGACAAACAAATTTTTTCAAAGTACTTGTTTGTCAACCAAATTTGCTTGTCATTTTATAAATTGTTGAAGCCAACAAAATTTGAAGACTTTACAAATCCAAAATCAAAATTTACTTTCTAAGATTCTATTCATTTATCAATCAAATTGATTTTAACAGCAATGATTTTTAATTGTTTCACAATTTCATACATAAAAAATTATATTTAAGTGATGACATATTAAACCTCTACTTAAACTATTGATACATAAGTCCTCTTCAACCCATTTATTTATATACTTTAAGAATGCTACTTCATTTATATTTTAATAAATTAAAATACACAATTTATTCTCATTTATTGCCAACAATTCATATACATCTATTGTTATTCTAATTGTGAGAAATTTTTTATTTTTTTAAATAATAGAGATGTTGTATTTTAATTAGTCAGAATATAAATGATATAGTATTTTAGAAATATGTAAACATTTTTCTCATATATATATAATATAAAATTAATATATGTATGTAGGGGATGACGTGATCATCTCCAGAGGGGAAATTGTATAATAAGGCTATTTGGATGTTGAAAATATTTGTCTGTGAATTGTCACAAAGCTTAGTTAATTGTTTTAAAAAAACATTAAAAGCTTCATTGAGAATTTGAAAATTTTTAAACGAATATTTATATTTTTTATTAAATGTGACTAATATTTTGATATTATAAAATTAAAGAGTTTTATGAACAATTAGTAATTCATTATTATATCATTTGTAAAATCTAAAAAGGTAATTCAAACAACTCACAGATATTTAAACAATCTCTTTTATCCACTTTTATGTTTAAGAGATTACTAGATATTGAAAATAAAAGAAGAGTTTGTGTAATACAATTTTTAATTTTAGAAGAGGCCCCTACATATATTTTTAATATCGAATAGAGATGGTTATGCTTGACTTGAAAAAAATAAAGAAGACTTAGACTAAAAATAATGTCATATGTTAGATAATTAAAAAAAATATTTCCTAATTTTAGATAAATTTTGGCATAACATAGGGAAATTTAGAAAAAATAATTAAATTTCAATATTATTAAAGATAAGAAAATAATTCAAAATTATTTTTGTTATTATTAGAGTGATGTGGTCAAAGGTTTAGAAGTTAAAAAATTTAACATTGTCTTTCACTATAGATTGTGAAATAAATTCATTTATATCCCACTAGATGTGATTTTGAATAGTTCTATCAAGTAAATTATCAAACACGCTATAAGTCTTCTATAGTTGTAATTTGTTAGCTAAATTGTAATGAACTCTTAACTATAAATACTCAAAAAATTAAGTTCATGAAAATTAAAGTTTTTATTTTGCATGGGTATCTAGTTGAATCAAATTTGACAAGGATCATATCCAACTAAAAATAGCTCTTTCAAATATATTACGCATATTCGAACTTGAGACTTAGTGTTTAAGTGACAAAAATTATTCTATTTGATAATTACTAATATGGTCCAAAAATATTTTATTTTGTGGGGCTGATCATTTGATAATTATTTTTATGCTAAATCAAGAACAATTTCAATTAATAATTTAAAATAAAATAAAATATAAGAAAGAGATCTTAATTATAAAGTAATATTTAGAAAGAGTGATCAAATTTTAACAGTATATTATCTGAATATAAGAAGTGTGGGCCAGATATAAGAGATTACCATATTATAATCAACAATTTTTGTGACAATTATTTAAATGACATGTTATAAGGTTTAGAAGTGAGAAAATTCAAAATGTTTATTCATTGTGAAAGTGCCATAAATTCAATGGTTCTATTCTAACTTCAATGTCACCTTAAAGTGTAAAACACACTATAAATATTTTATAATATAATTTCACTAGCTATTCATATGTGTGACAGTGAATACAAGACTTTTCTCCTCCATTTGAATATACCTCGTAATACCCCAATATGAAATAATTTATATATATAAATTAAAACAATATCATTTTAATCATGTTATTATTTTTAATGCACTGAAAAATTACTAGAAAATAAAAAATGATACTTTTGAAATGAAAAAAGTAATATTAATTTAGAAAATTTAATAAATTGATCTAAACATAGATAATTTTAACATGAAATTAATGTCGTGTATTAATTTGGTTAATACACTATTTGATCATTATAACTTATATTTATTTTAGTTTTTGTCCCCATAATTTTAAATTATAAATTTTAGTCCTTTAAAAATAAAACCTATAAAATTGGATCAATCAAAACTAAAATAATAAACACCCAACAAAATTTTCAATTAAGAATTATTTTTTCATAAAAGTACTAAATGGGGTATAATAGAATTGTCTTTGTGATGTGATTGAAATGAAAATGAATCCAAAAATATTCTTAGCCCAATAAATTCTTAATAAATAAAATATTAAATTATTCTCTTAACTCATTTGAGTTGACTCCTAAAAGTATTAATTTAAAGGAATTTTTGAGGAATAAAAAATTTCAAAGTACTTATATAACAACCAAAGTTGATTGTCATTATAAATTGTTATAGCCGACAAAATTTGAAGACTTCACAAACCCAAAACCAAAATTTAATTTCTATGATTACATTCGCTTATCAATCAAACTGATTTCAACAGCACTGAATTTTAATTGTTTCACAATTTCATCATAAAAAAATTATATTTAAGTGATGACATATTAAACCTCTACTTAAACCATTGATATATAAGTTCCCATCAAATGAAAAATTGCTTTCTATGCATTAAATGAAAAATTGGGTCTAAACAGCATTTAACATAATTTCAAAAACTTAATTACATGTATTAATTTGAGTATATACATTGTTTGATCTTTATAATTTACGTTTATTTTAGTTTTTTCTTTTAGTAAAAAACCTATAATGGACAATGGTCCTGACAACACAATTGGACCTACTTAGCTAGAAAATATGTGAAGAAGGACTTGCACATGTCCACATTCAAGCTTGATGGAATATTGATTCAAGAAATATGTTCAAGAATTAATAAGTAGTGTTTATGTATAATTTAAAAATTACTAATATGGTCAAGAAATATGGGATTTTGTGTGGTTGATAAATTTGATAACTATTTATATGCTAAATCATGAACAAGTTCAGTTAAGAATTTAAAATAAATGAAATATAAGAGAGATCTTAATTATAAGATAAGTTTTCTAAAAACGTGATTAAATTTGAACATTATCTCTAAATATAAGGAGGGTGGGAGAGATACAAGAGATAACCATATTATATGTCAACAATTTTTGTGACTATTATTTGAATGATGTGTTATAAGGGTTTAGAAGTGAGAAAATTCAAATAGTCTTTAATTCTAGAAGTGTCATAAATTCAATAATTCTATTCTAACTTTAATATAACCTTAAAATGTAAATCAAGCTATAAATCTCTTATAAATTCAATGGTTTTAATCATATTATTATTTTTACTATACTGAAAAATTAGTAGAAAATAAAAAATGGAGTCAGTCAATGACATCTTATGATTTGTTCGTAGAAGAATTGATGTACCGTAAATAAAGGTTTGTAGTCAATGGAGTTAGTCAATGACGCGTCAACTAATAAAGAATTTTTAAAATGGGTCCCATATTAACAAATTATATTGACTACACATGTGCATTGTAGAATATAGAAAAGAAAAGACTTTGATGTTAATAATTAAATTTATTAATTAGCAATGTCATCTTCAATGTAGTGACATGATGGATCCCGATATGCAATAATTCTTCCCAATTAAAAAACAATCCCTTTTTGCGAAATTCTCAAAACCTTTTTTTTTTTTTTGCAAGCATATTTGTTACAATATTTTCTTGGCCGCTATAGTCACAAAGTTCACTCCTTTGAAGATTCCACAAAATAATTTCAATGAAATAAGGGATGGATACACAAGCAACATTTATGACACATTTTTTTTTATAATTTTGAACAAAATTTTAATCCTATATAAATCTTTAAAATGATTTATAATATAGTAATATTAAATTAAAAAATTTAATAAATTGATCTAAACATAGGTAACTTTAACATAAAATTAATTTCATGTATTAATTTGATTAATACAGTATTTGATCATTATAACTTAACGTTTATTTTAGTTTTTGTTTTCATAATTTTAAATTATAAATTTTAGTCCTTTAAAAAATAAAACCTATAAAATAGTATCAGTCAAAACTAAAATAATAAACACCCAATAAAATTTTCAATTACAAATTATTTTTCCATAAACGTACTAAATGAGGTAGAATAGAATTATCTTTGTGATGTGATTGAAATGAAAATGAATCAAAGAATACTCTCAACCCAATAAATTCTTAATAAATGAAATATTAAATTATTCTCTTGACTCATTTGAATTGACTTACAATTTCATCATAAAAAAATTATATTTAAGTGATGGCATATTAAACCTCTACTTAAACCATTGATATATAAATACTCTTCAACCTATATACATATACATATATATATATAATTAATATATGTATGTAGGTGATGACGTTGTCATCTCTATCAAGGAAATTTCATAATAAGGCTATTTTGATGTGGAAAATATTTGTCCACGAATTGTCACAAAGTTTAGTTAATTATTAAAAAAAATTAAAAAGCTTCATCGAAAATTTGAAAAATTTTAGACGAATATATATATTTGATTAAATGTGACTAATATTTTTATATTATAAAAATTAAATAGTTTTATGAACAATTAATAATTCATTATTATATTATTTTTATAATCTGAAAAGGTAATTCAAACTCACATATGTTTAAGCAATCTTTTTAGCCAATTTTCATGTTTAAGATATTACTAGATATTGAAAATAAAAGAAAAATTTGTGTAATACAATTTTTAAATTTTAGAAGAGGCCCCTAAATATATTTTTAAAATCGAATAGAGATGGTTATGCTTGATTTGGAAAAAAACAAACAAGACACTTTATATAATGTCATATGTTAGATAATTAAAAAAAATGTTTCCTAATTTTAGATAAATTTTGGCATAAAATAGGGAAATTTAGAAAAAATAATTAAATTTCAATATTATTAAAGATAAGGAAATAATTCAAAATTGTTTTTGTTATTATTAGAGTGATGTGGTCAAAGGTTTAGAAGTTAGAAAATTCAACACCGTCTTTTACTACCATTTGTCGAATAAATTTATTTTTGTCCCACCAAATATGGTTTTAAATGGTTCTAACTTCAATGTCACGTAAACTATTAAACATGCTATAAGTCTCCTATAGTTATAATTTACTAATTAAGTTATAGCGAACTATCAACTATAAATTCTCAAAAAATAAATTTATGAAAATTAAAATTTTTATTTTATATGACTATTTGATTGAATTAAATTTGAGAAGTGTCATATCCAACTACAAGTAAATATTTCAAATATATTTTTTGTATTTATATAGATATGAATTTGAGACTTTATGCTTAAATAGCTAAAACCCCTTCTATTTACATAAATTCATAGGATGTAAAATCTAACATAAGATAAATGAAAAATTGGATCTAAATAGCATTTAACATATAATTTTCAAAAAATTAATTTCATATATTAATTTGGGTTAATACAGTATTTAGTCCTTATAATTAATGATCATATCAATTTTTTCTGTATAATTTCAAATTATAAGTTTTAGTCCCTCAAAAAGTAAAGTGATATATGTCTTTATTAAATTATAGAGATCACCGCTTTAGTTAAAAATAAATTTGAGAGATCAAAACCTATAATTTAAAAATATATATGCTAAAACTAAAATAAAAAACTAAATATCGTATTAACCCTATTAGTTTTCATAATTGAAAAGTTGCTTGAAAGTAGGACGCTTAAGCTCTATTTATTTTTTTTCTCCTTAATACTTTAAAGGGGAGAAACGTGCTAAAGTAAATGAGATATTAATAAAAGTGTTTGAAATTTAAAATTTTACGTGTTTTATACCTCAGTGTTAAATACTTTAAAAGGAATCAAAACTTTGATCTTACCATTGCCCTTAAAATAACTTCCTGTTTATAACCACTTTTCACATCCCTACAAATTATGAATTATTTTTCCACAAGCGTACCAAATGGAGTAGAGTAGAAGACTTGTCTTTATGATGTGATTGCAATGAAAATGATTAAAAAAAACAACTCATAGCCAAATAAATTCTTAACAATTCAAATATTAAATTATCTTATTCACTCTTTTGAGTTAACTCCTCAAGACACAAATTCTTCTCTTCAAATAAATTATCTTCTTTTTGTTGCCTCTTTAATAGGTCGTGCATTTTCATGGAGCCTTTGTTTTTTAGTAAAAAAAGTTAAGAATAGTTGGGTCTTGGAGGCTTATTAGGGTCAGCTCAAAAAATACTTATAGATTATTTACTAATAAAGTAGTTACATTGCAGTGAAATTTATATTGATAACATTGTGGGTTATAAGACAACTCCTTATCAATTAGATTAATATTTGTTGACTTCATGGAACCTTTTGACACTTTATAGGGTAAATTAATTATTTGAGGTTATGAGTTATTGATCACTTCAACATACACTTAACCTTGGTTGTAGGTTTTTTTTTTCAGGTAAAAGAAAAACTTGGTTTGATTTTATCGTACTCTCCCTCTTGATATACCTTAGATTTTGTTGAAAATTGTAAGAAGTAGGAGTTAGAATTAATTCATTGGGCCGGTAATCCTACTTGTACGAGCCTAATAAGAGACAATGAGCTTGGCCCATCTCCTTTTGTTTTCCGTGAAAAAGAGAGACTAAGCCCAAAAGTACATCAGAAAACTAAATAGTGTCAACTACAGTATTTCTCCTAATTGCTAAAATTGAATTTCTCCCAGTTGCAAATCCTATTGATAAAGTTACAATCCCATTGGAAATTTTGTAAATCGTATTGTTAAAGAAGCTACAATGTTTCTCCTAATTGCCAAAATTGGATTTCTTCCAGTTGCAAATACCATTAGCAAAGTTGTAAATAGTATTGTCAAAGAAACTACAATGTTTCTCCCAATTGCCAAAATTGGATTTCTTCTAGTTGTAAATACCATTGTCAGAGTTGTAAATACCATTAGTAAAGTTGTAAATCGTATTGTCAAAGTTGCTTTTCTCTATTGTGGAAGTTACAAATATCATTGTTTAAATTGTAAATACTACTATGGGAGTTACAAATATTATTGGCAAAATTATAAAGACTATTGGTAAAATTACAAAGACTATTGTCAAAATTACAAAGACTATTATCAAAGTTATAAATATTATTATAGGAGTTATAAATATCATTATCAGAGTTATAAATATCATTGGCAAACTTGTAAATCGTATTGTCAAAATATTAGGAAAGTGAAGGGTAATTTGATTTTTGAACGCAAATTTGTAAATAACAGATTGGGCCTCCTGCCCAATCTGTCCTTTTCAATATTCAGATGCCCAATTTATCCTTTTAAAATTCAAATAGATTTTTTTTTTGTCTTTCTCCCATTTATTAATGAGCAATGCCATCTTTAATGTAGTGACATGATGGATCGGATGTGCAATACTTTTCTTCCCAATTAAAAAACAACCCTTTTGTTTTGCGATATTCTCAAAAAAAAAAAATTCAAACATATTTATTACATAAAGGTCACTCCTTTGATTATTCCGCAAAATAATTTCAATGAAAGAAGGGATGAATACACACAACATGGTTTTCTTTTCATAATTTTGAACAAAAATTTGATCCCCTATAAAGCTGAAAAATTATTTATAATTATACTATCAAAAAGTTATTAGTTAATATGATAAGTAGTCTCATCTCTCTAAAGAAGAGAACATTTGTTTAATCAAAGTGAAAATCTTCAATGCTATAAATATCAAAAGAGATTAGTCTCAAATCTAAAATATTTTAAGATATTTAAATTAAATAAAAAATTGACAATTATATTGAACAAAACTAGATTTTTAGCTTTGGATGAAGTTAAAGATGAATTGTAATATTTAAAGTTTGCTAGCAGGCTTCAAACACCTTTTTTTAATATTTTATATAGATGGACTTATGTAGGATTTTTTCAAGGTAATTAAAACTAGAACTAAGTTATCTAATATTATATAATGAATTTATATATAGCATTTTGTTTCTACTTATGAACTCTTGTAAGGAAACTTCAGGTCAAAAATAAATCTAAAAAAAGAAGTATATAGAATAAATAATGACAAAAATGATTGATTTTTCTTTCTTTGACTTAAAATTACTTAGAAGCATGATTTATGATTAAAACTAGTTATGATCGATAAATCAAAAAAATTGAACTATCTTATTAATTTGATATAATTTTCTGTGGATCTAAAATATTCAGTAACAAATACAGAGTTAAAAATTAAAATTATTAGAAGATACAAAGAATGAATGATTGGCACATGGTGCCTATACAAACAAGGCTTAGAACCTACATTTTTATCCATAGAAATAGCAATTAACATGAGTGTTTTTTTTTTTTTGCCAAGAGGAGTTTCTTTAGTTTTAACAAAACTCAGAAAAATATTCTTAATCTTTTTGCCATCAAAAGTTTGACAACTTTTTTGGTTAAGACTAGGTATCCTCTTATTGGAGGATATCATATTCGAGGCATTTTCAGCACTGAATATATATGCTTCTTTAATAGAGATTCAAATATTGATTCGTTATATTGTAAAAGATTAACTATTTTTGTTACACTAAATCTCATTTGTAAAACTTAGACTCATTCATTGTAATTTATTCAAAAAAAAAAATCTGTCAATTAATAATGGGCCATGAACAAAGAGTTCTAGACTTATACTAAACTTTTAAAAATTGGAAATGTTTATTGTGGAATGGCTTAAAAGGGCCCTTTCAATAAAATTTAATGACCATACATTGCAACATCTAGAATAAGATGTGATGTTCAAATAAATGCAAAGACTTTTTGTTCATAATTAACATTACATCTAAAAAGAGCTATAAATTGTAACTGGTGATGTCATAACTCAAGTTAAAAAGAGCTATGAATCCAAAGGATATGGTATCCAACATATGAGAGACTTCCTTTATATTGTGTCAATAATGAATATTTACCCGGTTCAAATTGGAGTGTTAAATATTTGATAATTAATATAGTTTTAGCTAATCGTATAAAAATTAAAATTTTTAAAAGAAAAATTGAAAGTCATGCCCCTCAAATGAAAGAGAATTTTGTTATTTATATATAATGTAAATAATTTAAAAATTAGTTGTTTATATTTAATTTAATAATTACTAATATGGTTAAGAAATATTTTATTTTATGAGGCTGATCAATTTGATAATTATTTTTGCGCTAAATCACAAACAATTTCAATTAATAATTTAAAATGAAGTGAATTATAATATAAGAGAGAGATCTTGATTATAAAGTAATATTTAGAAAAAGTGATCAAATTTCAACATTATATTAATTTTTGTGACTATCATTTGAATGACATGTTATAAGGTTTGGAGGTGAGAAAATTCAAAATAGTCTTTTATTGTGGAAGTACCATAAATTCAATGGTTCTATTGTAATTTCAGCGTCACCACAAATAGTAAAACACACTATAAATATCTTATAATTTAATTTCACTAGCTATTAATATGGTGATAGTGAATGCAAGTCATTTATCTTTCCTTTGAATATACCTCATGTTATACCAATATGAAATAATTTATACATATAAATTAAAGCGATCTCATTTTGATCATATTATTATTTTTACTGCACTGAAAAAATTAGTAAAAAATAAAAAATGATACCTTTGGAATTTAAATAGTAATATTAATTTAGAAAATTTAATATATTGATCTAAACATAGGTAAATTTAACATGAAATTAATTTCATGTATTAGTTTAGTTAATATAGTATTTAATTATTATAACTTGCGTTCATTTTAGCTTTTGTTCATATAATTTTAAACTATAAATTTTAATCCTTCGAAGGTAAAATTGTCCAAATCTTTTTTAAACTATTAAGACTAACATTTTAGATAGAAATAAATTTAAAAAAGCAAAACCTATATTACCTAAAACTAAAATAATAAACACCCAACAAATCTTTCAATTATAGATTATTTTTCCATAAACGTACCAAATGGGGTAGAATAGAATTGTCTTGTGATGTGATAGAAATGAAAATGAATCAAACAGTACTCTCAATCCAATCAATTCTTAACAAATAAAATATTAAATTATCCTCTTGACTCATTTGAGTTGACTCCTAAAAGCACTAATTTAAAGGAATTCTTGAGGAACAAAATTTTCCAAATTACTTGTATATCAATTAAAGTTGATTGTTATTTTATAAATTGTTGAAACCGACAAAATTTGAAGACTTCACAAACCCAAAACCAAAATTTAATTTCAAAGATTCCATTCATTTATCAATCAAACTGATTTTAACAACAACAATTTTTAATTGTTTCACAATTTCATACATAAAAAAATATATTTAGGTGATGACATATTAAACCTCTACTTAAAATATTGATATATAAGTCCTCTTCAACCTGTTTATTCATATACTCTCATAATGCTACTACATTTATATTCTAATAAATTAAAATATACAATTTATTGTCATTTATTGCCAACAATTCATATGCATCTATTGTTATTCTAATTGTGAGGAATTCTTTTAATTTTTTAAAATAATAGAGATGTTGTGTTTTAATTAGTTAGAATATAAATGAGGTAGTATTTTGGAAGTATGTAAGTATTTCTCTCATATATATATATATATATAATATAAAATTAATATATGTATGTAGGTGATGATGTGGTCATCTCCAGTGGGGAAATTGCATAATAAGGCTATTTGAATATTGAAAATATTTGTCTGCGAATTGTCACAAAGCTTAGTTAATTGTTTTACAAAATTAAAAAGCTTCATTGAGAATTTGAAAATTTTTAAACGAATATTTATATGTTTGATTAAATGTGACTAATATTTTGATATTATAAAAATTAAAGAGTTTTATGAACAATTAGTAATTCATTATTATATCATTTGTAAAATCTAAAAAGGTAATTCAAACAACTCACAGATATTTAAACAATCTCTTTAGTCCACTTTCATGTTTAAGAGATTACTAGATATTGAAAATAAAAGAAGAGTTTGTGTAATACAATTTTTAATTTTAGAAGAGGCCCCTACATATATTTTTAAAATCAAATAGAAATAGTTATGCTTGACTTTGAAAAGACCAAGAAGATTTAGACTAAAACAATGTCATACGTTAAATAATTAAGAAAATTTTCCTAATTTTAGATAAATTTTGGCATAAAATAGAGAAATTTTTTAAAAAAATTTAATATTATTAAAGATAAGGAAATAATTCAAAATTATTTTTGTTATTATTAGAGTGACGTGGTCAAAGGTTTAGAAGTGAGAAAATTCAATATCATCTTTCACTATAGATTGTGGAATAAATTCATTTATGTCCCATATGATTTTGAATGGTTCTAACTTCAATACTACGTAAACTATTAAATACGCTATAAATCTCATATAGTTGTAATTTGTTAGCTAAATTGTCGCGAACTATTAACTATAAATACTCATAAAATTAAGTTTATGAAAATTAAAGATTTTATTTTTTATAACTATCTAGTTGAATCAAATTTGAGAAGTATCATATCCAATTGTAAATAGCTCTTCTAAATATATTTTTTACATTCACACATATTCGAATTTGAGACTTAGTGTTTAAGCAACAAAAAATATTCTATTTTATAATTACTAATATGGTCAAGAAATATAGAATTTTTGGAGGCTGATCAATTTGATAATTATTTTTATGCTAAATCAAGAACAATTTCAGTTAATAATTTAAAATAAAATGAAATATAATATAAGAAAGAGATCTTAATTATAAAGTAATATTTAGAAAGAGTGATCAAATTTTAATAACATTATATTATCTGAATATAAGGAGTTTAGGAGAGATATAAGAGATTACCATATTATAATCAACAATTTTATAGCAATTATTTAAATGACGTGTTATAAGGTTTAAAAATGAGAAAATTCAAAATAGTCATTCTCTGTCAAAGTGCCATGAATTTTATAGTTCTATTCTAACTTCAATGCATGTAAAACACTCTACATCTTTTATAATATAATTTCATTAGCTATTCTTATGTGTGACAGTGAGTACAAAATTTTTCTCTTCTATTTGAATATACCCCGTAATACCCCAATATGAAGTAATTTATATATATAAATTAAAACAATCTCATTTTAATCATGTTATTGTTTTTAATGCACTGAAAAATTATTAGAAAATAAAAAATGATACTTTTGAAATTTAAATAGTAATATTAATTTAGAAAATTTAATAAATTGATCTAAACATAGGTAATTTTAACATGAAATTAATTTCGTGTATTCATTTGATTAATATAATATTTGATCATTATAACTTACATTTATTTTAGTTTTTGTCCCCATAATTTTAAATTATAAATTTTAGTCCTTTAAAAAATAAAACCTATGAAATTGTATCAATCAAAACTAAAATAATAAACACCTAACAAAATTTTCAATTACAAATTATTTTTTCATAAAAGTATTAAATGGGGTAGAATAGAATTGTCTTTGTGATGTGATTGAAATGAAAATGAATCCAAAAATATTATTAGCCCAATAAATTCTTAATAAATAAAATATTAAATTATTCTCTTAACTCATTTTAGTTGAATCCTAAAAGCATTAATTTAAAAGAATTTTTGAGGAATAAAACTTTCCAAAGTACTTATATATCAACCAAAGTTGATTGCCATTTATAAATTGTTGAAGCCAACAAAATTTGAAAACTTCACAAACCCAAAACCAAAATTTAATTTTTAAGATTACATTCGCTTATCAATCAAACTAATTTTAACAGCACTAAATTCTAATTGTTTCACAATTTCATCATAAAAAATTATATTTAAGTGATGACATGTTAAACCTCTACTTAAACCATTGATATATAAATCCTCTTCAACCTATATACATACATACATACATATATATATATATATAATTAATATAGGTATGTAGGTGATGACATTGTCATCTCCATCAAGGAAATTTCATAATAAGACTATTTTGATGTAGAAAATATTTGTCCGCGAATTGTCACAAAGCTTAGTTAATTGTTTTAAAAAAATTAACAAGCTTCATTGAAATTTTGAAAATTTTTAAACGAATATATATATACATTTGATTAAGTGTGACTAATATTTTTATATTATAAAATTAAAATGTTTTATGGACAATTAATAATTCATTATTATATCATTTATATAATTTAAAAAGGTAATTCAAACAACTCACAGATATTTAAACAATCTCTCTAATCCACTTTCATGTTTAAGAGATTACTAGATATTGAAAATAAAAGAAGAGCTTGTGTAATACAATTTTTAAATTTTAGAAGAGGCCCCTACATATATTTTTAAAATTGAATAGAGATAATTATGCTTGACTTAAAAAAAAGACTTAGACTAAAAGTAATGCCATATGTTAGGTAATTAAGAAAATGTTTTATAATTTTAGATAAACTTTGGCATAAAATAGGGAAATCTAAAAAAAAATTAATTAAATTTCAATATTATTTAAAGATAAGGAAATAATTCAAAATTATTTTATTATTATTAGAGTGACGTGGTCAAAGGGTTTATAAGTGAGAAAATTTAACATCGTCTTTCACTACTATTTGTGGAATAAATTCATTTTTATCCCACCAAATGTAGTTTTAAATGGTTCTAACTTCAATACCATGCAAACTATCAAACACACTATAATTAAGTTATATCAAACTAGAACTTAATTTGAATGGTTCCTATAGTTGTAATTTGCTAATTAAGTTATATCAAACTATCAACTATAAATTCTCATAAAATTAAGTTTATAAAAATTAAAATTTTTATTTTATATGGACTATTTGATTGAATTAAATTTAAGAAGTGACATATCTAACTATGAGTAAATGTTCTAAATATATTTTTTGTATTCATATGGATTCGAATTTGAGATTTTACCATGGGTTATAAGTTAACTCCTTATCAATTAGATTAATATTTGTTAGCTTCATGAAACCTTTTTATACTTTATAGGGTAAATTAATTCTTTCAGGTTATGAGTTATTGTTCACTTCAACATACACTCAACCTTGGTTATAGGTTTTTTTCAGGTAAAAGAAAAACTTGGTTTGATTTTATTGAACTCTCCCTCTTGATATATCGTAGATTTTGTTAAAAATTGTAGGAAATAGGAGCTACAATTAATTCATTGTGCCTGTAAGCCTACTTGTACGAGTCCAATAAGAAACAATATATATTAATGAGCTTACATAATTAATTAGATGAGTAAGTAAAGGTGCTTCTTGGCCCATCTCCTTTTGTTTTCAGTGTAAAAGAGGGACTCAGCCCAAAAGTATATTAGAAAATTAAATAGTATGGGAGTTAAATCTCAAGCAGTTTAGTCTATACATAAGTCCATTTAAAAAAAAATATTTAGGTCCTTAGTATAATTTCACCTTGAAGGATATTAATGAGCGCCTTCTAATTTTATTTCTATTGAATGTAATAAAACATTAATTAATTCAATTTGAAATATGAATTATTCAGGTTGAAATATTTGCTTTTTATTCTTAAATAAAGGTAAATTTTAAAAAATAAATTTATATATAGTACCATAGTAGTATTTTGATTTTCTTCCCAAACCCTCAAATATTGAGGAGTTATCTCATAAAGATCTAAATATTGGAGTCCCTTCTTTTCTAAATTATCTACAACCTTATTTAGTTGTTGAGAAATGCATTGGTACTTACCATTGAGAAACAAGCATATTCTTAATTTCATAAGTGAAAAGTTACCGGTATATGCATTATGAACAATAAGGATAATTCTCTATAAGGGTCTTTGACTTAAGATTTAGACTTGACTAATCTAGGGGTTTAACCTCAATGGAGGAGGGTCTCAAGCAAACACTTTAATTTATAACAATGTGTACTGGGGATTCTAACCTCATGATATTTCAAGTTTTTTGGATAAATTTTCCCAAGATAAAGTTTGTACAATTTGTACAATTTTTTATCTTTGTAAATCTCGAGTCAAAACCCCAACTTCAATTTTATCGGATGCCTTGAAAGGTTGGGGATTGGTTAATTTTAAATATATTATCATGTGGTCATTCATGTTTTCTCTTAATTTAATTTAAATTTGATAAAGTTGTTAAAATAAGAATATAATAAAATCCTCTCAGCCACAAGGCCCCCAAGCAAACCCTCCTACCTATTTTTTGGCTTTCCCACATGTGGAATTTAAGAGAGATTAAGGCATTGTTTGGTTGAGGGAAAGATAAAGGAGATGTGGTATAAGTTTGTTTAGTTAGGAAAAATAGAAGGGAAGGGGTTTAAAATTGTATTTTTGTGTTTTCTTTCCTCTCTCACCCCCTCCAAATTGGATTGGGATACTATCAGGAGCACTTCCCTCATGATTACCTTGCCTCATAATGCAAGGGATTGTTGTGCGCCCTTCTGTGCCACTTTAAGCAGATGGAACAAGTGATACTGAATCAAAGGGTAAACACGGGGCTCCAAGGATGAGTTTATAAGCAAATCTAGGTGATGATGTGGAAGGAGTTGCAGCTGATGATCTTTCAAATCATAATATTCATTCTCGCCACATGCTTCGCACAAGTAGCATGCCACCTTCTTTAGAGTAACCTCTTAGGAGGACTCCTACTGTTCAACAAAATGCGGTAATTTATCTTTCTTACTACAGGCAGTCGAGTTGCTATTGCGGTCCAATTAATCTGTTTGTGCATCTTTTGATTTATACACATGTATGCTATCCTATACTTGTTATTGGAGTTTCTGGCATGAATTTATAAAAATGTGAGTTATATGGTGCACATAGGAGGGTCAGTTATAGGGAGACGAGATAAATCTTGTGTCTATACTTTATACCAAATTAGTTCAAAATCTCACGAAACATAATAAATGTCTAAATGGTGTCTATTGCGCCTTTTCTAAGTCTGTTATGTATGGAGTCCTTTGACAAGGCAGACTCAAGTATCCAAATTTGTTGAAGTGGTGAAATTCATTTGAGTTGCTAGAGGTCCAAATTGCATTCGTGATTGTACTTTGTGTGCTTTACTTCCTATTATTGTTATGGCCTAGGAATTCTTATATTTTAAAATTTTATTAATCGAGGATATAGGTATATTCATTGCAAAAATTTCACAGTGGAAGCGTTGGTTGAATGGTTCAAGGGCGGAGAGGAAATCAGTTTTCCCGTGTTCGAGCTCTGGCCAGTACAGGGGGAGAGTTTTCTTTTCATTTTAGAGGCGAAATGACGAAATTGGCCCTCTGCCCTTTTACCTAATCCCCGACCCTTTCTCCATTTCCTCTCTGAGTGCTGGCGATGGCAGAGGAGCAGCGTTGCGTGAGGGAGAGCAGCGGCGGGTCAGCATGCGGCGCGGGGAAAAGAGTTCACGGCATGGAAGGTCTACTGCCGTCCTTTAGTCTGAAACGCTTCTCCCCTTTTCTCATTATGGTTTATAGGCGCGAGAGAGAAAGCAGAGTGATACATCCGAGATTCATCGCGAGCTTCTGGAACCATAGCCGCCGTGATTCCATCTCTTGTGTGCTTCCGTCACTAGTGCCGTGTCGTTGCTCTTATTGTGGTTTTCCTTGCTGCGCTGTTGCTGTTTCTTCAGGGAAGTAGAGCGAGTGGGAGAGGAACAGTGTTGGATCGTTGGTTTTGAGGGAGGAGTGTTCACCGGCTGCTGTAAACTGCGATGCCAGCAGTTCTCTATCAGTGGTGGTGCCATTTGTCGCTATCAGGGGTCTCCATGTCACTGTAGCAAGTCTGAGATTTTTCCATCTCCTTCCTGCTGGGTTCTGTGAACTACTCAGTGGGTGTGCGATTAATGTTGGAAATCACCCTGTGTGGTGTGTGTGCCGTCGAGTACCTTGTCACTGCTAAAGCTTCCTCATTTCTGCAGTAAAGGCACCCCTGTTCGTCTCCCTCCATACCATTTGAAGACTCAGTCTGTGTGGTAAGCTCCGTGGCACCTCTTCTCAGAATTGATTTTTTTTTTCAATCAATGTCTGTTAAGGGTCTATGAGTGTGGGCTGCTGTTAAAACTGATTAAGAATATATAAGCGGTGCTATTCTGATTTTAAAGAAGTATTTATATACGTGTGAGTTGCTATCTTTGGGTGAGAAAACAGAAGAAAGAAGAGGAGGAAAGTGAAGCTGGAGCATACTATTTTTGTGAATATATTACGGCTGCATACGTGTGTTGAATCCTAGGGGAGATGGTTGGACAATATATGAATATATATGCTTATAAATGAACTGCTTTGACTTACTGTCTTGATGCATATACATGTTGCTGTTCTGGGAAGCATGTGTGTGTATATATGTGTGTGGTTGTGGCTGTTGGAAAGAAGAGAAATGTGGAAACATAAGTATGTTAGTAGGAAGTTGGTTGCTGCTGTTATGCATGGTATGTGTGTGTGTGTGTTGGTAAAGATGAACTGGTAAGAAGAATTAAACTAAAGGTAAATGGAAATTTATTGCTGGAATTGAAGGTTAAAGGGAGAATGACGATATGTTTTCTTAATGTGAGAAAATGGATTCAGTTTTAGATCAGTTATGGAAATAGGGGTGTTGAGTTAAATAAAGATTATGAATTGATTGAGGTTTCTAGAAATTGATTATTGTCATAAGTTTGAAAACTTACGAAAATTCAAAGGTTATGATTTCAGATTTCAAGTAAATAAATAGCATTTGGGATTAAAATGATTATTTGTGATTCCTAATGGAATGTTTTATTTTAGGGAAAACTTAGGGAAATAAAGGAAAGCCAATATTCTGAAGAGGAGAGCAATAGCAAGATAAATTGGAGTATCACAAGTGAGTAAATAACGTTCCCTAAAATTTATATTTGTCAAATGCATTGTTATTTCAAATGTTGAAATTTAAATATGAATTACGAAAAATAAACTTTACGAAAGTATGGTTTAAATCGTTAGAAATGATTTTTTTTCGATTGGTTTACAAATTAATTACGATTATATATGAAAATGAATGAATAAGCTTTTGAAAAGAGTTTGACAAAAGTTGCATTGAACTGATGTTATTCATGACACATTCCTATGCGAATTTCATATATTTACATAGTAACTTGATTTTAAATGTACATGCTGGGGGTTTTTGAAATTCAAAGTAGTTTTTATCAACGATTATGGCATTGAAACGATTGAGATCATTACATGTGAAATAATGTACGATGGAAACGTTTTGAAAGGATGGAGTACAAAACACTGGTTGCTAATAGCAGTACTGTTAGTCCTTGGTGTACCTTGGTTACCCGAGCTCGATAGATTATTTCATGGGTTTTGTACTCGTTATGGGTAGTGGCTGAGCTACCAGATTACACCATGGGTTTCGTACTTGTGAAGGTTAGTGGCCTTAAGCCATCGAGAGTTAGCGGCTTCGAGCTGCCAGATTAGTTAGTTACCTTCGTGGACTGTGTGTCCACGTCTGTTTCGTGGCTTCAGGCCGCGTCTGATGGTTAGTTACTCTTGTGGACTATGTGTCCACGTCTGCTTTCGTTTTGTTGAAGTCCTACGAAAAGATTATGGTTTTGAAAGGATTGTTTTTAAACAATTGATTTGAAATAGTTATTTCATATTCTTGTTTTCCCTGAAAGAAAATGTTTACGGAAATATTTGCATCAAATTACGAAATATAATGAAATACATTTTTTACTATGATTATGCATTTTTGACTTCCGTATTCTTTTAAATCACGTTTTTGGGATGTTATTCACTAGTAGATTATTTGGCCTCAGATAGTGCAGGTGACCTTAACCCTACCGCTGAGCAGTGAAGAACCTCGTTGTCGATCTGAAATATCGTTTTTGACAAATACTACTTTTGATGTAATTTTTTTTTTAAAGAACTTGTATTATTTTGAAAAGAATGTAGATGCTCCACATAAACTTTAGAAAATATTATGTTTATTTTGAAAACGTTGTGAAAAATTTGAATGTTTTATTTAAGGTGTTAGACTTTCAGAATGTGAAATTATTCATATTCTGTGCCGGTCACGATTCAAAGCAAATAATATGGCATACATTTGGTGTACTCATATGTTCTGGCAAAGAATATGGCATACATCTGGTGTATTTATATGTTCTGGCATTTTTTGGTTGTAGAGAGTGCAGCTTTACCGTATACCTAACTAAAATTGTTATCCATGTTCGTGCGCACTTGTATATTTCTTACTGTTACACCATATTGGACAATATGTGACTACTTTATGGCAGGTTTAACTGAGCAAATGAGTAATGGCAAGTTGTAATGGAGTGGCTAATTTGAACCCATAAACACACATTTCCCTGTAGTCTGATCATACATGGGGGAATGCTTTGTTTTGATTTGAGTAATGTGGTGATGGAATTCATCTGCCAAGTCTTAATAGCAATAGATTTATCTTGACGAGTTTGGGTTTAATTGCCATATCCATTGCATCATGTTGTATCGTATCCGATACAATTACCCGTATCAATGCTTCTTAGATGTCAACAATCATAGAAATTTTTATACAGAATAATAATAAATTAATTTGCTGCATTTTTTGGATTTCAGGAGTAAAATAATAAAACCTAATTATTTAAAGCAAGGAATAAAACATAAAATACAGAACACACCTTTGAACCGGTCATCAGGGGTATACAGGAACATCAAAATAGATTGATCCTCGTCTATAAAGACCTTTCACTGTGTAAGGATCAAACAGGATAAACGAATTTGCTTCTTCTTTACAGATTTTGTCTATTAGTAGCTGTTTCCTCATGAGTTTCTATAAGGCAAAACGCAAATGTGAGAAAAGTCAACATAAAAACCTGACATGTGAAGAAAAAGCTAACATTCCTAAATTAAAACAACAATCAACATTACCAAATGAACTTCCAGTTTATTAAGATCAAAGATAGGCCTCACTTTAAATTTTTCCAAGGTAAAGTTCACAAGACAGATTCCCCACCAGGGCTCCATTGGGAAATCCACAGGTTGCGTAGGTAAAAGTTCTCTTGCAATTGACTTGTTCAGTTTCCACATGATTTTCTGGTTGCTCCAAAAAAAAAAAGGAAATGACAGGTGAGATAAGAAGACGAAAAAGCGTCATGCTTGCAAGTCTGCAGGAAGGCGCATACTTGGGGACAGAAGTACAATGCATGTCTCTTTAGAGACCATTTTTTCCTACTTTTTCTTTTGAAAGCATTCATTTTGGAAAAGTTAAATTTTATTTTTGACTCTCTTAATTCACCATATTTCATATGCCCCAAGATTAAGGGGAGAAAATCGTATAATACTCTTATTATTCCTATAGATAATGCTTGCATTTATCTATTTCATGAGGACTAGAAAACAAAATGAAAAATATTATACATCCAAGTGAAGTCACTAAAGAAGTAATAACGCACCAAAAATAAAAACTCAGGAAGAACTCTATGGAACTCAAGGCAATCTCAACATTCAAGAAATTATGATTGTGAAATAAAGGTGAATAAACCAATAAACTAGCAAACCTATCATAGGCATATATGCTATAAAATTTTTATTTCATTAGAATTATAACTAATCTAAAACTCCTAACAAAAGATATTATGGTTATCACATAGATAGATATCTACCGACTAATAGATTATCCAATTAATCAAATTATTTCTGGAAAAAAATAGTTTAATTAATATAATTCAATAATTGTTCCATATCAGAAAATATAATAGCAAAAGATAATATATGATCTCAAATATTCTATTATTAGCAAACACCCCCTCAACTTTTAAATTGAAACTCCTAAGCTATCATGTTAACATTTGGGAATTTTGGGATTTAGGATTAGATGATCCATTCCCTCACAAAGCTTTTTCCAACATTTTAACTTCTAATTCACTTTCAAAACAACAGGGCCATGGCATGTTGCAAGGAAAATAGAATGAGGTGACGCCTCTGTTGATGGAAAATGGCCAAAAACTTAGAATGTTGAAGGTGAAAACTTAAGAGTAAAAGGGGTGTTCAAAAATGACCTAAAACTAAAAGGGGATAACTCTGCACTTATTCATTATATCAATAAATTCATTTCTCCTAATTCCTGTGAGTCTTAGAGCATCTGCAGCACTAAAATTTGGGATGCTGTCGGAAGGTTGCTCTACAAACAATTAAAGAGTGCAGCAAGTTTCTAAAGGCCATCTTCAACTTAAACATACTTTTAACATCACATCATACATATCTACAAAGCTTACAATAAACAATCAAACAAGTGGAAGAAAGAAAAAGAAGGTACATAACACAATCCATCCATTAATGAATAATAAATTTTGTAGATTATACATATATTAACATGTTACATACGCAAACAAATATTTATCCAAATAATTGATATGATGAAATCTTCTACACATTAAATGATGAAATCTGACAAAAAGTTGATACAAAATGCTCCAAAAATCTTATTAAGGTAATACTAATCTCACTAGCATGTAGGTCTTAGTAAGTACTACAAGCTAACACTCACGCCCTGAATATATACAACTTACAGCCCTTCTCTCTTTCACAATCACACACATCACACCTTTGCCCAAAAGTTAGTTACCGGCTCAGTCTATTAGCTACAGGTCCAACAAAAAGGCTTATTGGAAAAAGCAGAGGCACAAAAGAAACTGTTGTAATTGCTGTATTTATTGTTTCTTTCTTAATATAATAAATCAAGAAGCAAATCCCAAGAAAAAAATGAAAGAAAGGAAAAGGAAAAAAATAATGTCATCAGCAAGAATACCTAGGACAGCTGCTTTTGCAATATATTTGCATCAAGTCATCTCTTTCCTTAAAGCTTCCTCTCACCTTTCCTTTTATTTTACTTCATCACGGTTCATCTATGACACACCGACATCATTTAAATAGAAGCATGGTTTGAACCAAAGGGGCACATGAAAGAGTTCATTGTGTTCCTACTTGGGTAACCATTACCCTCTTCATCATGCTTCTTCAGCTTTCAATAACCAGCAATTGCTATAAGCCCTTAGCCCCTGACTAATTCTCATACAACTTTACTATAAGCCAAAACCTATCAAGGTAGCATGATATACCAAACCTTTTGAATATTTCGTCTTGTACCACAAGTGATAGTGGGTAAAGTACTATAGGATGCCTTAATCCACCATCAGATATCATCCACTATTCAATGGGATGCTTAAGAAGGGTAATTTTCTCGTATCATTAGTTATCTTTTAGAGAAGCGTTGTCCTATCAATTTGGGGTTTATCATTTGGTACCAAAAGCTGGCAATTGAAGTCTCTACAAAAGGCTACTTACAAAGGTTTCTGGCAGGCAAAATGCTGAATGAAGTGTGTTAAGTGTAGCCATTCGGGAAATCAAGTTTCCCACGACGCCCAATTGACAAGGACAAAGTGCTATGAAACTAAGTCTCATATTAAGCATGGACAAGAGTTCCCCTCCTTGCTCGGGTACCTATCAACAAGCATGGACCCTAAATGTATTCATTTGAAAAGGTCATCTTAATACTGGATGTCTCACTATAGATTTTTAATATGAAAATAGTAAGCATTAAACACTAACATAAAAATACATCTCCACTAGCAACTCAAGAAATAGATGCACCAACAATTCATACAAACACTATTCATCTGGTAATCAAGAAGCTGTCAATTGTCAAGAACCCTAAAAGACCAACAAACAAAATGGCATATCTAACTTGAAAAGATTCCAATAGTTCCATCTATGTGCATTAAAAAAATACCGCAAGACCCACTGGAGAATACAATTCATTTGACAATTGCGAATAGAGAAGTTACCATTTTTCATTACTTCAAAAATTATATCACAATAATATTTGAAAGGCGAGATTCTCATTATGCGGCAAATGTACTCTGCAAGATGTTAAGGAAATAGCTGCAAGTGGAAAAACAAAAGAAAAAGATAAACTCATTAAATGCACATGTCCTACAACAAAAGCAAAAGAAATTGAGGGCCTCACCCAACATCCAAGTAGTTCTAGTTAATGTTAATTTTATTTTTTAAATATGCAGAACCATAGACAAACAGATATTATCCTTTTGATAAGAAGACAATTAAATATAATCTATCATAAACTAATCTCAAAAATAAAGAAAAAACTAAGATCTATATTCAAAAATACTATTTAAGGCATAAAAACTTTATATATCACATAGTAATGGTGAGAATAAAAAAATTAGATGTTTCTATTCACTAAAAAAAATTACAGCATTTTCCTACTAAACAAAATCCATCGTCAAACTTTTCTGATTATCCAAATAAAAACCATAGACATATAACATTATTTAACAATGCATTAGATACACATTTTCAGAAATAGGAGTCAAATAGAATTTCTAGAGCACATACTGCTAAGTTCTTCCGCAAGTAACGCATCATCTCTTCATAATATTCAGTTTCTTTACAAACTTTGCGAGCAAAACAGTTATTCCACTGGAGTCTCTTCCTTATGCAGTATTCTATAATCCTGCATTAAATTTCCAGGGCCAGCAAAAGAAATAAGGCAATCTAAAAATGCATTTGAAAAAGAAACCCATTCAAGGATGCTGTTTGGACAGTGATATCTATGTCAGGAAAATAAAACTAAACAATGCATAGAGACATAAAATGAAAGCAATAAATTTAGAAGGGAAGTGATGACGCTAAACTCACCTTCTATGCCATTCTTCTTTGGAAGAAAGAGTTACTTGAAGTCGTTTTGGAAGATTTTCCCAGGGGCATTCTTAATAGCTCTCTGTAACAATTGTTCCTCCACTGCCACTGAACCGCGGTGCATTTTCCACTGCCCAGATATCTAGCCTTCCTCTACACTATAAACACCATAAAGTCACCCAAGTCATTATGGTGATGATCTCGAGCTTGAACCTGGAGCTAAATCTTTTAACATACAAAAATTGACCCCAATTATGCAGAGAATAACAATTCTAAAATTCATTTCATAAAACATAGCTTCGAATTGTAAGGACCCAAACTAGATTACCACGGGTTACCAGATATGCTATGATAGTGACAAGGAATTCACAGGAAAGGAGAAGAAATTACATGAATGTTGGTCAAAACTGAAAAAGAGTAATGGACATTGAGCCCCTGATCTTCAGGTAAGTTTCAAAATTCAAATCCACTGACTCTGTTTCTTCTTCAGTTAAGCAAGGATGAAGATTTTCGCACGAGATCTGCAGAGTGAAATTCGCCAGAGTTTGTAGCCGTGTACGTTGCCCGTCGTTCAACCCGTTCGATTTTATCCGACCCATTATAGTGAAATAATAAAAACTAATTTTTATACAAAAAAACTAATTTTAAAATTAAAATATAAATATATATTTATGCTTCAGAATTTTATTTTATTTGAAAAATGTTGCTAAATAAATTTATTGAATGGTGAACAAAGAGAATTTGTTTGACATGCCATCAAAAAATCATAAATAAAAAGTCATATTTTATCTAAAAATAAAATAAATAGAAAATAATCTTTTTAACTCTACAAATATCAAAAGTAGACCCTTTTAAAATATTGATATTTTTTAAACTTAAAATGATATTATTTTAAATTTAAACAAAAAATAAAATCTAATCGAATTGACTTATTGAATCCTCTAGGGGATTGGGTTGTGCCGGGTGAATTGCAGGTCATTGGTCATAAGTCATTTATTTTTTGGTTTAAATAATTGATAGAACCAATCAGGTCACCCATGAATTGGCAAGTAACATTCGACTTTTGTTTTTTTATAAAAAATTGAGTAAAACAAAATATAAACTATTAGACCCTTTTATACAATAAATTCTGATAAAAGCACAAAAGCTCAAACAAAAAATAAAAAAGAAGACATAAAACAATTACAACAATATTAACACTAAAACAAGAAAGAGATAAGCTTTAGACAGTACAATATGAACCATGATACCATAATATAGGGGGTGAACATGATCGAAGATGAGGTGACCTAATCCTCTCAAATGACCATACAGGCCTTCAAAATTTTAAGGGATGACAAGCTAGCTACAAGAGCGAAACTTGGGAACTCTCTAAGTATTTTATCATGTATAACACTATAAAAAAATGTATAACACTATAAAATAAAATAAAGTCTTATGATACATTTTGATAGGATGGAAGAATTATAAAGTGGGAATAAAAATAAAATTAGATTAAAAATAGAATTTAAAAGTTTTAAAAATTTATTTGATGTGTTATAAATAAATATAGAATTGATATATATATATATATATTATAATTTGAGTTAAAATAGTCTAAAATATTTTTTATAACTTAAAAAGAGTTAAAGTTATCCAAGAATTTTATAACTTGGAATAAAATATCCTAAAATATTTTACTTCCACTTCTCCTATCTTATTTCTCAACTTTTTTAATAGAATTAAAATAGCCTAAAATATTAGAAATAGAAGTAAAAATAGAAGTGACTTCTATTATATCAAATAAAAAAATATTTGATTTCTTCCCCCATGTCCAAGTTAAAATATTGATTCATAGAAAGAATAAATATCTATATATTGAATTTATACAATCCAAGTTATGTACTCAGGATTATATTGAATTATTTTAATATATAAAGATTTGTGAACATTTTTTGGCGTCTAAAACCTCTCTAGTTAAGAATTAATTTAATCTCATCAAACTCCTCCAGGTAACCAATCCTTCACAATTTAACTCTTGCGTGTAAAGAGACTTTTGAGCTTTGATATGATTTAGTTTTGTTATACTTTGTACAATTGTTTTTATAAAAAGTCAATTTAGAGTTCAAATTTTGAAATATAATTATTTTACATATTTTTAATTTGTGTTTGCTCCGTTATTTTGAACAACCATGTATTTATCCCAGTTTCCACGAAGTAAGTGATTTTCACAAATATTTATATATAGAGAGAGATTGATTAAATGACTTTTTTTATACATGAGATTAATTAAATTGCATAATTTCAAGAGGGGAAAAAAGGAACAAACTAAAAGTTTTTTTAAAATTCTTATATAAATGAGAAAGGTTGAATGGTTGATAACTAGATGCAAAATAATAAAAGTTAATGCATCTCTATACCAATAAAGGAAAAAATTGCTAATATGTAGAAAATTTTACTCGTTAAAAAGTACATGGTGTACAAATGAAGACAAATTACTTGAAATTCATAAAAAAGAGAAAAACAATAACTTACATTGAAATGAAAATTACAATACATTTCAATTACTAATAGTATATTTACAAGACACAGAACAAAAACAATATAGGGAACATGAAAGGTAAAAAAATAAAAGATGACACAATATACAATGAAGCCACATTTTGTGTTTAATTCACTCTTCTTTGATTTGGATGAGTTCTTTTCCTTGTCGTTTTTGCTTGTTTCTTAGGCCTAGCTTGAAAAATTCTAACAAGCCATTCAGGTTTACCAATCAAAAAGACAACTTGTCCCATAAACATTCCAAACACCATCCCACATCCATATCCCATGGCTATTGGTTTCCAACCAAATCCAAATTTGTCATCAGTTGATGAAGTTGGTTGTGGAAATTTCCCTTCATTTGGATTACATGCTTTTGACAATGGAAATCCACATAGCCATAAATTTCCCTCATAGGAATCATTGGAAAATGTATTAAATTGCTTACCTCTTGGTATTTCTCCGACGAGTTGATTATGTGAAAGATTCAAAACTTCAAGAGAGTTGAGATTCACCAGTGTAAGAGGAATCACATCCGTAAGTATGTTTGATGACAAGTCTAACCATTCTAGATTTGTTAAATTTGCAATGGATCGAGGAATATGACCAGTGATTTTATTGTGGGAGAGGTTCAGCCTTTTAAGTAAATATAGCTTACCAATAACTTGTGGAATCTCTCCATCAAACATGTTATTTGAGAGGTCAATGGATGTCAATGTAGTTAAGATCCTTTCAAGCTGAACCTGATTACCTTTCAATGTGACCTTCACTGATTCTTTGTATGAGACACTGCTATAATTATTTCTCATGTAATCCAAACCAACTGCATAATCTATTTCCATCATTCCCTTAAATTCTTTTATGTATGCAGTTGGCAAAGTTCCACTAATATGGTTGTTGGAAACATCAAAAATTCTCAACATAGGGAAAGGATGTTTGGTGTTGGAAATATAAATGGCACCATAGAACTTGTTATCTCTCAAAATGAGTACCTGTAGCTCCGATAAGCCATCAAGCCAATTAGGAAATTCATCTTCAATCATATTTTCTCCGACATCTAAAGTCTCTAATTTCTCGCAATGGGTCAAAGACAAAGGCAACCGTCCCTCAAATTGGTTGTTGTTCAAATGTAGAGATTGCAAGGAATTACTCCTAGAAAAACTGTTTGGTAGTCTTCCAACAAAGTTATTCATCTGTAGATCTAAACTCTCAAGATCTGGGAAAGCAATAAGGCACTCTGGGATGTGGCCTGACAAGTTGTTGTGAGATAAGTTGAGGATCACAAGTGAGCTTGCATTGCAAAATAAGGAAGAAATGTGTCCACTGAATTTGTTGTTAGACACTGAAAGGAATTCAACACCAAAGGATGGAATTGGGAGATTTCCTTGCAACATGTTGAAGCTGAGATCAAGAAATTTGAATTTTCTCATTGACAGATGTTCAACTGATGTCAAGTTATTATGAGAAAGATACAAATACTGCAAAGAACCATTCCCTACATCATTGAACCACTTGGGAATATTTCCATGAATTGTGTTATTGGAAAGATATAAAGTCTTCAAATTTTGAAGGTTTCCTAACTGTCTAGGAAAGTCATTGATGTCGCAAGAGGATAAGCCTAATGTATAAAGATAGGGAATGGTGAAGTTAAGATTATTCTCGAAGCTAAGTGAGAGAAACTTGTTGTTTGAAAGTTCAAGTACTTCAAGATTTTGAAGCTTTGAAAATTGATGAAGACTAATTGGGCCTCTCAAATTGTTTGATGATAAATATAGACGATAAAGATTCAAGAAACCGAAAAGTGACTCTGGAATACCTTGCAGCTCATTATCATCAAGAAATAAATTTTCCAAATTTGGGAGGCCCAAGAATTTGGGAAAGATAGTGATATGACAAGAAGACAAATCTAATGTTATAAGATTAGGAATAGTGTAGTTAAGATTATTATCATATGCAAGTGAGAGAAACTTATTGTTGGAAAGATCAAGAATTTCAAGTTTTTGAAACTTGGAAAATTGGTGAAAATTAATAGAGCCACTCAAGTTATTATATGATAGACTCAAAGAAGAAATATTCACGAGACTAAAAATTGACTGAGGGAAATTGCCTTTGAAATTATTTCTAGAAATTGAGAAAACTTCCAATTTTGTATGATTTCCAAACATATATGGTATCTCACCACTAAAATAATTATCACTGAGGTCCAATGAAGTGAGACTTTGGAGATTTGAAAGAAATGAGAGCTCACCACTAAAATTGTTTGATGCAAGGTTTAAATAAGTTAAGTGAGTGAGGTTCTCAAAACTTGCAGGAATAGACCCATCAAATTGACAGTATTTGAGACTCAAAAAATTGAGAGACTTCAAATGGCCTATAGAATTTGGTAATCCACCAATAAAAGAATTGTAAGTGAGGTCCAATGAAGTGAGACTTTTGAGATTTGAAAGAAATGAGAGCTCACCACTAAAATTGTTTGATGCAAGGTTCAAATAAGTTAAGTGAGTGAGGTTCTCAAAACTTGCAGGAATAGGCCTATCAAAATGACAGTTTTTTAGACGTAAAAAATTGAGAGACTTCAAATGGCCTATAGAATTTGGAAGTTGACCCATGAGATTTTCATTCCACGACAAATCTAACTTTTGAAGATTTTGTAAATGAAAAATGTTATTTGCCAAATTTCCATACAACCAAGTATATTGAAGACTAAGATAGACCAAAGAGGATGACAAATTCATGAGCATAGACAAGTGGCTTGGTGCAATGGAAGACATATCTACATCATCTAAAACAAGTTCTCGTAGATGAGTCATGTTTAGAACGATTTTCTCCCAAGATAATGGTTCAAGTTTTAAACTCAATTGTTCATTTGAGAAAATGTAATTCCAAGACAAATCTAGAGAGATCAATTTAGACAATTCTGCAATTTTAGGAGGAATTGCACCAATAAAATGAGAGGAGCTCAAGTTTAGATGCAAGAGAGTGGAAAGATCACCAAATTGAGAAGATATCAAAGACCCACTAAAATCATTGTAAGCCAAGTTGAGTGTTTGGAGATAAGAAAGTTGGAAGATGCTATTGTTAGGATGGAGTTGACCTTGGAGCCAACTGCAACTTAGGTCGAGGCCAATCACATGACCAAACAAGGAGTCGCATGTGATCCCATCCCACAAGCAGCAATTTGAATCATTTCCCCATAAAGTTGTCTTTGGGTAAGATATGTTCTTAAAATGAATATTATAGGGATAATAGTCATTAGAAAACTCATCACAATCGATTGAAGCGGAATGATTAAGAGAGAGAGAGTTTTTGAATTGGAGGAGCGCAGAGGAATCATGAGGATTACATAATTGCAGTGGGTTGAGAGAAGAAGAAAGGGAAGTAGAAAGAAAGAACAAGTACAAACAGAGGATAAAAATTCGAAATGCCATAAGTGAAGTTGGAAGGCTATGAAGAAGTGAAAGATTGATATATGGACTTTAACAAAAGAGGCTATATTTATAATGGTACCAACACTATATGTGGCATGATGCACACGCAAACTCAAGGTTTTGACTAGCAAAGGAACCCAAAAAGAGAATATTCCGCAACTAAGACTATTTATGCTTAAAACAAAAAGGAAAACGTGGAACTTTGCTAATGTTTTCTTACTTGACTTGGCCATGAAAAAAGGAGAATAATTAGAGGGAA
The DNA here is from genome assembly GCA_037074615.1 of Leucaena leucocephala. Taxonomy (NCBI): domain Eukaryota; kingdom Viridiplantae; phylum Streptophyta; class Magnoliopsida; order Fabales; family Fabaceae; genus Leucaena; species Leucaena leucocephala. The sequence continues at coordinate 14,302,002 of CM073515.1, read as the reverse complement.
AAAAGACTTGGTAGTTGTTTTTGTGGGAATTCGCTATTGATATTTCTCCAATATTAGGGAGATATTATAAACAAATTTGAAAAACTTTTGAAGGGTTGCATTTTTTTCACTTGACTTGAAAAATTTTCGTGCAACTAAGTTTAAAGATGTAACACCCTGAATAGAATGACAATAGGCCCCCTAAGTTTAAATATTCGGCAACTAAGACTATTTATCTAAAAAAATTCAATAATATAACATTTATAAATAAAATAGTCTATCCTACACGCACACTCTCTAAATCTATATAGCTGTTATATACTTTCAAGCTCTGTAATACTCTGTATTTAAATAGCAATTTGCATTAATGGTTTCTCTTGCTGAAAAATAAAAAGAAACTAAGAAAAATTTAGAGAAAAATAGCCAAAAATCCCCTTATTGAAAATTTAATTAGCTTTTGGGACCTATAACAGCCATAATATGCAATTACCTTCCATAAAATACAATTAGTATTAACATGTAAGTGATATTTCATAATATCTTCTATCATATGCAACTGACCTTCTATTCTTCTATTATATGTAACTACTTTTCGTTAAGTTTTAAGTCTTATTTTCTAATTGATTTGTCAAACGAGGATTTTTCTCCAATTTTTTTATATATTTATTATAATATTTTTTAAAAAAAATATGGAGTCAGTCAACGAGGTTTTATGATTTGTTCGTAGATGAATTGATGTGCCGTGAATAAAGTTTTATAGAGTAACTACTTTGAGGCAATTAAAACTTAAACTAACTAATCTAATACTATATAATTTTTTCTACGTATGAATTCTTGTAAGGAAATTTCAAGTAAAAAATAAATATAAAAAAAAGTATACAGAATAAATAATTACAAAGAAGAATAATTTTTTTTGACTTAAAATTACTTAGAAGTATGCTTTATAATTAACACTAGTTACGATCAATAAAACAAAAAATTTGAATTATATATCTTGTTAATTTGATATAATTTTCTGTGGATCTAAAATATTAAGCAACAAATAAACAGTTAAAAATTAAAATTATTAGACGGTCCAAATAAAGAATGATTTGCACATGGTTCCTATACAAACAAGACTTAGAATCTAAATATGTATTCATGGAAATAGCAATTAATATGAGTTTCTTTTTTTGGGGCCAGAAGAGTTTCTTTAGTTTTAACAAAACTTATAAAAATACACTTAATCTTTTTTGCCATAAAAACTTTGATATATTTTTTTTCTAAGAGTAAGTATCCTCTTATTAGAGCATATCTTATTTGAGGCACTAATAAATATTAAATATAAATATTTCTTTAGCGCTCATTCAAATTTTAGTTCATTAATATTATAAAAAATTAATCATTTTTGTTACACCCATTTTTCACGTAAAACTTAGACACATTCTTGTAATTTATTTGAAAAAAATTTGTCAATTAATAATGGGCCGTGAATAAAGGATTGTAGACTTATACTAAACTTTCATAAATGGGAAATATTTATTGCCGTGTGCCCCTTTTAATACATTTTAATGCAAAGACTTTTTGTTCATAATCATATTAACATCACATCTAAAATAATTGTCAATAAAAAATAGAATGTCTTAATTCACAATTAGTAATTAATATTAACTACAAATAAATAATATGAATAATATTCAATTTAATCACTTAGAGTTTTCAATCTTAAAAACTTTGAGTAATTGACTGAATTCTCACTCAACTCGTTATAAAACTTACATAAATTGTAAATGGTGATGTCATATAAAGGTGTAGGAGAGATATAAAAGATTACTATATTATATATCAATAATTTTTATATCTATTATTTGAATAACGTGCTATAAAATTTGGAAGTAAAAAAATTAAAATAGTTCTTTATTATGGATGTGCCATAAATTTAATAATTTTATTCTAACTTTAATGTCATTTTAAAGTGTAAAAGTCGCTATAAATCTCTTATAAATTCAATGATTGAATGATTACAGAATAAATAATTACAAAGAAGAACCATTTTAAGGAAATTTCAAGTAAAAAATAAATATAAAAAAAGTATACAGAATAAATAATTACAAAGAAGAATAATTTTTTTGACTTAAAATTACTTAGAAGTATGCTTTATAATTAACACTAGTTACGATCAATAAAACAAAAAATTTGAATTATATATCTTGTTAATTTGATATAATTTTCTATAGATCTAAAATATTAAGCAACAAATAAACAGTTAAAAATTAAAATTAATGGACGATTCAAATAATGAATGATTTGCACATGGTGCCTATACAAATAATACTAAGAATTTAAATCTTTATCTATGGAAATAGCAATTAAGAGGAGTTTTTTTTTTTTTGTTGGCCAGAGGAGTTTCTTTAGTTTTAACAAAACTCATAAAAAATATTCTTAATCTTTTTTGCCACAAAAACTTTGACAATTTTTTTTGGCTAAAAGTATATATCATCTTATTAGAGATAATTTTATTTAAAGTATTATCAAGTACTAAATATAAATTATCTTTCAGCTGATATTGGAGAAAATTTAATAAATTGATCTAAACTTAGGTAACTTTAACATGAAATTAATTTTATGTATTAATTTGGATAATACAGTGTTTGATTATTATAAATTGTGTTTATTTTAGTTGTTGTCTTTAATAATTTTAAACTATAAATTTTAGTCCCTTAAAATGTAAAACTTATTAAATGTATTAGTCAAAACTAAAATAATAAATACCCAACAAAATTTTTAGTTACAAATTAATTTTCTATAAACGTACCAAATGGGTTAGAATAGAATTGTCTTTGTGATGTGATGGAAATGAAAATGAATAAAAGAATACTCTCAGCCAAATATTTTTTTAATAAATGAAATATTAAATTATCCTCTTGACTCATTTGACTTGACTCCTAAAAGTATTAATTTAAATGAATTCTTGATGAACAAAATTTTCTAAAGTACTTGTACATCAACCAAAGTTGACTGTCATTTTATAAATTGTGGAAACTGACAAAATTTGAAGACTTCACAAACCCAAAACTAAAATTTAATTTCTAAGATTTCATTCATTTATCAATCAAACTGATTTTAATAGTACCGATTTTTAATTGTTTTACAATTTCATTCATAAAAAATTATATTTAAGTGATGACATATTAAACCTCTATTTAAACTATAGATATATAAATCCTATTCAACCTATTTATTTATAGACTCTCATAATGCCACTTTATCTATATTCTAATAAATTAAAATACACAATTTATTCTCATGTTTTATTAACAATTCATATACATCTATTGTTATTCTAATTGTGAGGGATTTTTTTAAAAAAATAATAGAGGGTGCAAACTAGAATTTAAATCAAATGAGTTGTTATATTTTAGTTAGTTATAATATAAATCAGATAGCATTTTAGGAGTACGTAAGTATTTCTCTGATATATATATATATATATATATATATATAATATAAAATTAATATATATATGTAGGTGATGACGTGGTCATCTCGAGAGGGGAAATGCATAATAAGGCTATTTTGATATTGAAAATATTTGTCTACATATTGTCACAAAGATTAGTTAATTGTTTTAAAAAAATTAAAAAGCTTCATTGAGAATTTGAAAATTTTTAAACAAATATATATATGTTTGATTAAATGTGACTAATATTTTGATATTATACAAATTAAAGAGTTTTATGAACAATTAGTAATTCATTATTATATCATTTGTATAATCTAAAAAGGTAATTCGAATAACTCACAAGTATTTAAACAACAACTCACAAGTATTTAAACAATCTCTTTAGCCTACTTTTATGTTTAAGAGATTACTAGATATTGAAAATAAAAGAAGAGATTGTGTAGTATAATTTTTTTGAATTTTAGAAAAAGCCCCTATATATATTTTTAAAATTGAATAGATATCGTTATGCTTGACTTAAAAAAACAAAGAAGACTTACACTAAAAATATTGTCATAAGTTAGATAATTAAGAAAATGTTTCCTAATTTTAGATAAATTTTGGCATAAAATAGGGAAATTCAGAAAAAGTAATTAAATTTCAATATTATTTGAAGATAAGGAAATAATTCAAAAAAAATTGGTTATTATTAGTGTCATGGTCAAAGGTTTGGAAGTGAGAAAATTCAACATCATTTTTCACTACCGATTGTAAAATAAATTCATTTATATCCACGAGATGTGGTTTTAAATAGTTATAACTTCAATGACATGCAAACTATCAAACACACTATAAATCTCCTTTAGTTGTAATTTGTTTGTTAAATTGTAGCGAACTATTAACTATAAATTCTCATAAAATTAAATTTATGAAAATTAAAAATTTTATTTTGTATAGTTATCTAGTTTATGAAAATTAAGAGATTACTAGATATAGAAAATAAAAAAAGAGTTTGTGTAATACAATTTTTAATTTTAGAAGAGGCCCCTACGTATATTTTTAAAATCAAATAGAGATGGTTATGCTTGACTTGGAAAAGACCAAGAAGACTTAGACTTAAAAAAATGTCACACGTTAGATTAATTAAGAAAATATTTCCTAATTTTAGATAAATTTCAGCATAAAATAGGGAAATTTAGAAAAATAATTAAATTTCAATATTATTAAAATAAGGAAATAATTCAAAATTTTTGTTATTATTAGAGTGATGTGGTCAAAGATTTAGAAGTGAGAAAATTCAACATCATCTTTCATTATAGATTGTGGAATAAATTCATTTATGTCCCACCAGATGTGATTTTAAATGGTTCAAACTTCATACCACACAAACTATCAAACATACTATAAGTCTCCTATAGCTATAATTTGTTAGCTAAATTGTAGAAAATTATTAACTATAAATACTCATAAAATTAAGTTTATGAAAATTAAAGATTTTATTTTGTATGGCTATCTAGTTGAATCAAATTTGAGAAGTATCATATCCAATTGTAAATAGCTCTTCCAAATATATTTTTTGCATTCCCACATATTCGAACTTGAGACTTAGTGTTTAAGCAACAAAAAATTATTCTATTTGATAATTACTAATATGGTCAAGAAATATAGAATTTTGTGAGGCTGATCAATTTGATAATTATTTTTATGCTAAATCAAGAACAATTTCATTTAATAATTTAAAATAAAATGAAATATAATATAAGAAAGAGATCTTAATTATAAAGTAATATTTAGAAAGAGTGATCAAATTTTAACATTATATTATCTGAATATAAGGAGTTTGGGAGAGATATAAGAAATTACCATATTATAATCAACGATTTTTGTAGCAATTATTTAAATGACGGGTTATAAGGTTTAAAAGTGAGAAAATTCAAAATAGTCATTCATTATGAAAGTGCCATAAATTCAATGGTGTTCTATTCTAACTTCAATGCCATGTAAAACACTCTATAAATCTTTTATAATATAATTTCACTAGCTATTCTTATGTGTGACAGTGAATACAAGACTTTTCTCCTCCATTTGAATATATCTGGTAATACCCCAATATGAACTAATTTATATATATAAATTAAAACAATATCATTTTAATCATGTTATTATTTTTAATGCACTGAAAAATTACTAGAAAATAAAAGATGATACTTTTGAAATTTAAAAAGTAATATTAGTTTAAAAAATTTAATAAATTAATCTAAACATAGGTAATTTTAACATGAAATTAATTTCGTGTATTAATTTGATTAATACAGTATTTGATCATTATAACTTATATTTATTTTAGTTTGTATCCCTATAATTTTAAATTATAAATTTTAATCCTTTGAAAAATAAAACCTATGAAATTGTATCAATCAAAACTAAAATAGTAAACACCTAACAAAATTTTTAATTATGAATTATTTTTCCTTAAAAGTACTAAATGGGGTAGAATAGAATTGTCTTTGTGATGTGATTGAAATGAAATGAATCCAAGAATATTCTTAACCCAATAAATTCTTAATAAATAAAATATTAAATTATTCTCTTAACTCATTTGAGTTGACTCTTAAAAGCATTAATTTAAAAGAATTTTTTAGGAATAATTTTTTTTAAAGTACTTATATATCAACTAAAGTTGATTGTCATTATAAATTGTTGAAGCTGACAAAATTTGAAGACTTCACAAACCCAAAACCAAAATTTAATTTCTAAAATTACATTCGCTTATCAATTAAACTGATTTTAACAGCACTGACTTTTAATTGTTTCACAATTTCATCATAAAAAAATTATATTTAAGTGATGACATATTAAACCTCTACTTAAACTATTGATCTATAAGTCCCCATCAAATGAAAAATTGGTTTCTATGCTTTAAATGAAAATTTGGGTCTAAATAGCATTTAACGTAATTTCATGTATTAATTTGAGTATATACAGTATTTAATCTTTATAATTTACGTTTATTTTAGTTTTTTATTTTAGTAAAAAATCCTATAATGGCCAATGGTCCTGACAACCCAATTGGACCTGCTTGGCCAGAAAATGTGTGAAGAAGGACTTGCACCTGTCCACATTCAAGCTTGACGGAATATTGATTCAAGAAATATGTTCAAGAATTAATAAGTAGTGTTTATGTATAATTTAAAAATTACTATTTATATGCTAAAGCATGAACAATTTCAGTTAAGAATTTAAAATATATGAAATATAAGAGAGATCTTAATTATAAGATAAGTTTTCTAAAAAAGTGATTAAATTTGAACATTATCTCTAAATATAAGGAGGGTGGGAGAGATACAAGAGATAACCATATTATATATCAATAATTTTTGTGACTATTATTCCTTGACATGTTATAAAGTTTGGAAGTGAGAAAATTCAAAATAGTCTTTAATTCCTGAAAGTGTCATAAATTCAATAATTCCATTCTAACTTTAATATAACCTTAAAATGTAAATCAAGCTATAAATATCTTATAAATTCAATGATTTTAATCATATTATTATTTTTACTATACTGAAAAATTAGTAGAAAATAAAAAATGGAGTCAGTCAATGATATCTTATGATTTATTGGTAAAAGAATTGATGTGCCGTAAATAAATGTTTGTAGTCAATAGAGTTAGTCAATGACGCGTCCTCTAATAAAGAATTTTTAAAATGGGTCCCATATTAACAAATTATATTGACTACACATGTGCATTGTGGAATATAGAAAAGAAAAGACTTTGATGTTAATAATTAATTTATTAATTAGCAATGTCATCTTCAATGTAGTGACATGATGGATCCCGATATGCAATAATTCTTCCCAATTAAAAAACAATCCTTTTTTGCGATATTCTCAAAACCTTTTTTTTTTTTTTGCAAGCATATTTGTTACAATATTTTCTTGGCCGCTATAGTCACAAAGTTCACTCCTTTGATGATTCCACAAAATAATTTCAATGAAAGAAGGGACGGATACACACAATCGCAACAACATTTATGACATATTTTTCGTTTTATAATTTTGAACAAAAATTTGATCCCATATAAAGCTTTAAAATGATTTATAATTATACAAGTTTAAATCTTAAAAAACATATTTGTTTAATCAAGATTAAAAATTTTTATGTCAAAAATAATTTGTGATATTTTAATTAAATAAAAAATTATAATTATACTAAATAAAATTATATTTTTAGCTTTGGATGAAGTTTGAGATGAAATATAATATTTAAAATTTACTAGCAGGCTTTATACACCTTTTTTATTATATTTTATATAGATGGATTTATGTAGGTTTTTTTAAGGTAATTAACACTTGAAGTTATCTAATATTATATAATGAATTCATATATAGTATTTTTCTTATATGTATGAACTCTTGTAAAGAAACTTTGAGGAATTTTCAGGTCAAAAGTAAATCTAAAAAAGGAAGTATGCAGAATAAATAATACAGAGGGATTATTTTTTTTCTTTGACTTAAAATTACTTGGAAACATGCTTGACTTAATTATAGAGAGATTACTAGATATTGAAAATAAAAGAAGAATTTGTGTAATACAATTTTTAAATTTTAGAAGAGGTCCCTACATATATTTTTAAAATTGAATAGAGATAGTTATGCTTGACTTGGGGGGGAAAACGTGAAGACTTGGACTAAAAATAATGTCATATGTTATATAATTAAGAAAATGTTTATAATTTTAGATAAATTTGGCATAAAATAGGGAAATTTAGAAAAAGTAATTAAATTTTAATATTATTTGAAGATAAGGAAATAATTCAAAATTGCTTTTGTTATTATTAGGGTGACTTGGTAAAAGGTTTGAAAGTGAGAAAATCTAACATCTGTCTTTCTCTACCTTTGTGGAATAAATTTATTTTTATTCCACTAAATGTGGTTTTGAATAGCTCAAACTTGAATACTACGCAAACTATCAAACACGCTATAAGTCTCTTATAGTTGTAATTCGCTAACTAAATTTTAAGTTTATGAAAATTAAAGTTTTTATTTTATATGACTATCTGATTGAATTAAATTTGAGAAGTTTTATGTCCAACTGCGAGTAGCCTTTCCAAATATATTTTCTACATTCATACATATTCGAATTTAAAACTTCATGTTTAAACGGATAAAACTCCTTATATTTAGATAAATCGATAGAAAGTAAAATCTAACATAAGATAAATGAAAATTTGGGTTCTATGCATTAAATGAAAAATTGGGTCTAAACAACATTTAACATAATTTAAAAAAATTAATTTCATGTATTAATTTAAGCTAATACAATATTTGATCCTTATAATTTATAATTATTTTAGCTTTTTATTTTAGTAAATATCATATAATGGACAATGGTCCTGAACAACACAATAGGACCTACTTTGCTAGAAAATGTGTGAAGAAGAACTTGCACATGTCCACATTCAAGCCTGGTGGAATATTGATTCAATTTTTTTTTGAAAATTAGTTGTTTATGTATAATTTAATAATTACTAATTTGGTCGAGAAATATGAGATTTTGTGTAGCTGATCAATTTGATAACTATTTGTATGTTAATCATGAAAAATTTTAGTTAAAAATTTAAAATAAAATAAAATATAAGAGAGATCTTAATTATAACATAATTTTTAGAAAAATGATTAAATTTGAACATTATCTCTGAATATAAGGAATGTGGGAGAGATATATTATCATATTATATATCAATAATTTTTATGGCTATTATTTGAATAAAATGTTATAAGGTTTGGAAGTAAGAAAATTTAAAATAATTATTTATTGTGGAAGTGCCATAAATTTAACAATTCTATTATAACTTTAATGTCATATCAAAGTGTAAAACACGTTATAAATCTCTTATAAATTTAATAGTTTTAATTATGTTATTATTTTCACTACATAGGAAAATTAGCAGAAAATAAAAAATGGAGTCAGTCAGTGACATCTTATAATTCGTTCGCAGATGAATTGATGTGCCGTGGATAAAGGTTTGCAGCGTCAATGTAGGGTCATGATGGATTTGGATATCCGCAAAATAATTTCATTGAAAGGAGGGATGGATACACACAACATACTTTTCGTTTTATAATTTCGAACAAAAATTTAATCCCATATAAAGCTGAAAAATTATTTCTAATTATATTACTAAAAGGTTATTGGTTAAAATAATAAGTAGTATTTTCTTTATAAGGAAGAGAATATAAATTTAAATTTTAAGAAATGTATTTGTTTAATTAAGGGAAAAAGTTTTTATGTTATAAATATTGAAAGAGATTAGTATCAAGTCTAAAATAGTTTTAAATATCTTAATTAAATAAAAAATTGATAATTATACTAAAAGAAACTAGATTTTTAACTTTGGATATGTGAAGTTAGAGATTAAATGTAATTTTTAAAGTTTGTTAGAAGGCTTCATACACATTTTTTAAATATTTTATTTAGATGGGCTTATGTTGGATTTTTTTAAGTTAATTAAAACTTGAACTAAGTTATCTAATAATATATAATGAAGTTATATTATGACATTTATTTTCTATGTATGAACTATTGTAAGGAAACTTCGACTAAACATTAGGTCAAAAATAAATCTAAAAAAATGCAGAATAAATAACTACAAAGAAGATTGATTTTTAGAAAAAGATAATAAAAGATATTTTAAAATTTAAAAAGATAAAAAAGACCTCTAAATTTTAAAAATAATAGATTGTGCCTCTTGCCCAATACGTTCTTTGTAAATTTAAGACAAAATATATAATTGCCATTTGGAAATGAGAAAATTCAAAATAGTAACATTTTGAAAATGCCATAAATTCAATAGTTTTATTCTAAGTTCAATGTCACCTCAACGTATAGAACACACTATAAATCTCTTGCAATTTCACTAGTTATTCATATGGTGATAGTGAATACAAAACTTTTCTCCACCCTTTAAATATACCTCATAATACACTAATACAAAATAATATATATATATATATATATATAAAATAAGGCAATCTTTTTTTAATCATGTTATTATTTTCATTGCACTAAAAAATTAGTATAAAATAAAAATGATACTTTTGCATATTAAATAGTAATATTAATTTAGACAATTTAATAAAGTGATCTAAACATAGGCAATTTTAACATAAATTAATTTCATGTACTAGCTTGGTTAATACATTGTTTGATAATTATAGTTACGTTTATTTTGGCTTTTATCCTTATAATTTTAAACTATAAATTTTAGTCCCTTAAAAGAAAAACATTCAAGATACTTATTAAACTACTGAGACTAAAGTTTTAGATAAAAATATATTTAAAGAAACAAAACCTATATTAGCCAAAACTAAAATAATATAAACACCTAATGAAGTTTTCAATTATATATTATTTTTCCTTAAACTTATTAAATGGGGTAGAATGGAATTGTCTTTGTGATATGATTGAAATGGAAAAAGAATCAAAGAATACTCTGGGGCCCAATAAACTTATAATAAATGAAATATTAAATTATTCTATTGACTCCTAAAAATATTAATTTAAAGGAATTATTGAGAAACAAAATTTTTAAAAGTACTTGTATATCAACCAAATTTGAAGACTTTACAAACCTAGAACCAAAATTTAATTTCTATTATTCCAATCATCTATCAATCAAACTGATTTTAACAACACCAATTTTTAGTTGTTTCACAATTTCATACATAAAAAATTATATTTAAGTGACAACATATTAAACCTCTACTTAAACCATTGATATATAAATCATCTTCAACCTATATGCTTACATACTCCCAAAATACCACCTCATCTATACTCTAATCAATTAAAATACACAATTTATTTTTATATGAATATATGTGTGTGTTTGGTTAAATGTGACTAATGTTTTTATATTATAAAAATTAAATATTTTTAAAAACAATTAATAATTCATTATTATATCATTTTTATAATCACAAAAGGTAATTCAAACTATTTAAACAATCTCTTTAGGCAACTTTCATGTTAAAAATAAAAGAAGAATTTATGTAATACAATTTTTAATTTTAAAGAGGGCCCTACATATATTTTCAAAATTGAATAGATATGGTTATGCTTGACTTTGGAAAAAATGAGAAAATTTAGACTAAAAATAACGTCATATGTTATGTAATTAAGAAAATATTTTATAATTTTAGATAAATTTTGGCATAAAATAGGGAAATTTAGAAAAAGTAATTAAATTTTAATATTATTTGAAGATAAGGAAATAATTCAAAATTGTTTATGTTATTATTAGAGTGACATGGTAAAAGGTTTGGAAGTGAGAAAATTTAATATTTTCTTTCAATGCTATTTGTGGAATAAATTTAATTTTGTCCACTGAGATGTGGTTTTAAATAATTCTAATTTCAATGTCACACAAACTATCATATGCGCTATAAGTCTCCTATAGTTGTAATTCGCTAACTAAATTTTAAATTTATTAAAATTAAAGTTTTTATTTTATATGACTATTTAGTATTTAGTTGAATTAAATTCGAGAACTATCATGTTCAACTATGAGTAACTATTCCAAATATGTTTTTCACATTCGCATAGATATAAGCTTGAGATTTTGTGTTTAAATGATAAAAAATCATTCTACTTAGATAAATCAATAGAATGGAAAATATAACGTAAGATAAATGAAAAAATTGGGTTATATGCAATAAATGAAACATCATGTCTAAACATAATTTCAAAAAATTAATGTCATGTATTAATTTAAGTTAATATAGTGTTTGCTCCTTATAATTTAGTCTAATTTTAACCTTTTTTCTCTATAATTTTAAATTATAAGTTTTGCTTTCCTCAAACGGATTATTTTTCTATAAACATACCAAATGGGGTAGGATATAATTGCATTTGTGATGTGAGTTAAATGAAAAATGAATCAAAGAATACTCTCAGCCCAATAAATTTTTTACAAATGAAATATTAAATTATCATCTTGACGCATATGAGTTGACTCTTAAAAATATTAATTTAAAAGAATTTTTTGGGAACAAAATTTTCCAAAATACTTGTATTTTAACTAATTTTGTCTGTTATTGTAACCTGTTGAAGCCCACAAAATTTGAAGACTTTATAAACCCAAAACCAAAATTTAATTTCTAAAATTCCATTCATTTATCAATTAAACTGATTATAACAACACCGATTTTTAATTGTTTCACAATTTCATAATTTGGTATGTAGGTATTTGAGTGTACGGAAATGTTTTTGGCTTGGACATGGAATAATATAAGAATTTATATGTATATAATATAATCCAAAACATGTTATAAATCTCTTATAATATAATTTTACTAGCTATTCATATGGTGATAGTGAATGTAAGTCTTGTCTCCTCCCTTTAAATATACCTCATAATACACCAATACAAAATAATTTTTATATATAAATATAAATTAAAGCAATATCATTTTATCATGTTATTATTTTCTCTACACTAAAAAATTAGTAAAAAATAAAAATGAAGTCAGTCAATGACATCTTATGATCTGTTTGTAGATTTACGACATATTTTTCATTTTATAATTTTGAACGAAAATTAGATCCCATATAAAGCTTTAAAATGATTTATAATTATATTACTGAAAGACTATTAGTTAAGGTAATAAGCAATCTTATATATCTAAATGAGAGAATACAAGTTTAAATCTCGAGATACACATTTATTTAATCAAGGTATTATAAATATTGAAAGAAATTAATTTTAAATCTAAAATAATTTTGGATATCTTAATTAAATAAAAAATTAATAATTATATTGAACAAAACTAGATTTTTAGCTTTGGATGAAGTTGGAGATGAAATGTAATATTTAAAGTTTGCTTGTAGGCTTCATACACCTTTTTTAATATTTTATATAGATGGACTTGTGTAGGATTTTTTCAAGGTAATTAAAACTTGAACTAAGTTATCTAATATTATATAATGAATTTATATATAGCATTTTTTCTACATATGAACTCTTGCAAGGAAACTTCAAGTCAAAAATAAATCTAAAAGAAGTATACAGAATAAATAATTACAAAGAAGATTGATTTTTCTTTCTTTGACTTAAAATTACTAAGAAGCATGATTTATGACTAAGATTAGTTACCATCAACAAAGCAAGAAATTAATTTCTTTGAATTATCTTGTTAATTTGAGATAATTTTCTATAGATATAAAATATTAAGTAACAAATAAACAGTTAAAATTTAAAATTAATGGACGATCCAAATAATGAATAATTTGCACATGCTGACTATAGGCTATTAGGAGTTTTTTTTTTGAGACCATCATTATGTATTTTAAAAATGAAGGAAAACATTATACAAACAAGACTTAGAACCTAAAATAGCAATTAACAGTATTGTTTTTTTAATTTGAACAGAGAATGATTGTGAAAGCTATAACTTAAGTTGGAAGGAGCTATGAATGCAAAGTATATGGTATCCAGTATATGAGAGGTTTCCTTTATTTTGTATCATAAATGAATACCCACCTACTCAAGTTAAAGTGTTAAATACTTGATAGGTAATATATTTTTAGCTAATCGTATAAAAAAAATAAAATTTTCAAAAGAAAAACTAAAAGGCATGCCCTCAAATTAAAGAGAATTTTGTTATTTATACATATCATAAATAATTTAAAAATTAGTTGTGTATATTTAATTTAATAATTACTAATATGATTAAGAAATGATAATTTTTTTATGCTAAATCATGAACAATTTCAGTTAGTAATTTAAAATAAAGTGAAATATAGTATAAAAGAGAGATCTTAATTATAAAGTAATAGTTAGAAAAAGTAATCAAATTTCAACATTATATTATCTGAATATAAAGAGTGTGAGAGAGATATAAAAGATTACTCTATTATCTATTAATAACTCTTATATCTATTATTTGAATGACGTGTTATAAGATTTGGTAGTGATAATATTTAAAATGGTTATTCATTATAAAAGTGTCATAAATTTAATAGTTTTATTCTAAATTCAATGTCATCTCAACCAAATGAAAATGAATCAAAAAAAAAAAAATTCAACCAAATAAATTCTTAATAATTAAAATATTAAATTATCTTATGGACTTATTTGAGTTAACTCCTCCAGACACAAATTCTTCTCTTGAAATAAATTGTCCTTTTTTGTTGCCTCCCTAATAGGTCCGTGCATTTTCACTTGAGCCTCTTTTTTTTTTTTGTAAATAAAAAATTAAGAAGAGTTGGGTGCTAGGGCCAGTGCATGCTTTAATGTTTAAAAAGTATCTATAAAAATAATTACATGTTGTCTACTAGGAAAGTCTTTTCATCAGCAATTATCTTTATACTCATGACCTTGTAGGTCATGGGCTAATTCTTTATTAATTAGATCAGTCCTTATTAACTTCATGGAACATTTTTACACTTTATAGGGTAAATTAATTCTTTGAGATTGAGTTGTTGATCACTTCAACATACACTTAACCTTGGTCATAGATTTTTTTTTCATGTAAAAGAAAAATATTGATTGATTTTATTGTACTCTCCCTTATGATATATTGTAAGTTTTTTTAGTATAAAAATTTTCAAAAGGGGATTAGGCTCACCTACTATCTAAGGGTAGGATGAAGTCTCTTTTTTTCCTATGTGATACTAATATTGGATAGGGCAAGCTATCAGTTAACCTAAGTACTTAAGAGTTAGGATGTCTTTCTAAGTGCCGCGACTATAACCACAATAAAATAATACTCTCTAAAAATTTAATATATTCTAAATAGTCGAATGTCTGACCTCTTCACTAGCGTTTTTTTTGTACAAAATTTTTTGGAAAGAGGTTGAGCTTACCTACGATCTAAGAATATGGTGAAATCTCCTTTTTTCCTAAGCGATACTAATGTCATGTAGTGCGCGTCGTCTATTACCATCAGAAGTAAATCTAAACACCCAAGAGTTAGGATGGCTCCTTAAGTACTGCAACTGTAACCATAATAAAGTGGTACTCCCTAAAGATTGATCGCTAATTAAACTCATAGACAATGGATTCTTTTTTCACTAGCTAAACCTAGAGATGTTGAGTATAGCGTAGGTTTTGTTGAACACTGTAAGAAATAGGAGTTAGAATTAATTCGTTGGGCTGAAGCCTTACTTTTATGAGCCTAATAAGAAACTATTTGTATTAATGAAACTATATAATTAATTAGCTGAGTAAGTAAAGGGCCATCTTGGCCCATCTATTTTTGTTTTTAGTAAAAAAGAGAGACTGACCCCCAAAATACATTAGAAAACTAAATAGTATGGGAATTAAATCTCAAACAATTACTATTTTAGTCCTATATATATATATATATGTCTAGTTTAGAAGAAATTTTTTACTAATAAGAGTTAGTATATATAATAAGAAATAAGCTCGTATCCTATAAGAATATGAGTTTTATTCTTACTACTGTCGTGAGTGCTAATTTAATAGGTAATTTAATAATATCTTTATAAGTATTTTTTGAACTTTAGAACTATTCCTTAACCTTAGTAAGAGACTAATATTAAACTTATCAAATTTTTTTATATAAAAAAAAGAAGAATAAATTTTTTGTCCTTAATATAAGATTACCTTGAGAGGTGTTAGTGAGTGTCTTCCAATTTTATTCATATTGAATATAATAAAAATTAATTCATGTTAAAATATGTGTCTCTTATTCTTAAATAAAGATAAATTTAAAAAAATTATAATATATTAAATAATTTAATTAATATTTTGTAATATATAAGAATTAATAAAGATACAAAGTAGTATTTTGATTTTCTTCCCAAAACTCAAATATTGAGTCATGTCATAAAGCTATAAATATTGGAATAATCTACAACCTTATCTAGTTCATGAGAAATATATTGGTACTTATCATTGAGAAACAATCATATTCTTAATTTTGTAAGTTAAAAATTACCGGTGCTGCGTTGTAAAACAATATGGATAATTCTCTATATGGGTCTTTGAATCAAGATTTAAGCTCAATTAGCCACCGCCCTTTAAGCTTAACGAAGGAGGGTCTCAGACAAACACTTTCACTTTGGTAACAATGTACACTCGGGATTCTAATCTCATAAGATTTCAAGTTTTGTTGATAAATTTTCCGAGACGAGGTTTGTGCGATTTATACGATTTTTTCATCTTCGTATATCTCAAGTCAAAACCCCAGCTTCAATTTTATCAGATAGCCCAAAAGGTCTGGCACTGGTTAATTTCAAATATGTTATTCTGTTGGGATTCGTATTTTTTCTTAATTTAATTTAGATATGATAAAGTTACGAAAACAAGAATATAGTAAAATCCTCTCTTCCACAAAGCCCCAAGCAAACCCTCCTATAGTCCTACCCTTTTTGGCTTTCCCGCATGTGAAATTTCTGAGAGATTAATGGTTAAAGCATATCAAACGGGTAATATCTCTCCTTCCCCCTTTTGGTTAATCCAGTTCATTTTGTGCCATAGAGGAATTTTATTCAAGAACTATGTTATCCATTTTTTAAAATGAAAATTCTATCCTAAATTTTAGTCCATCCTATGTTGTTTTTTTGATTTTTTTATTAATGAAAATCCAATTCGAGAATGGGATGGTTTAGTATGAATTCTCTTTTTGAATCCTACAAATTCATCCTCGATAGCAATACTGTCCTGTTTCCCTAATCCCTATCACTGATTGGTCTTCTGGTCAAAACTTCAACATCATTTGATGTTTTTGTTTAGCTCATTGAGTTGGTTAAATGTTACTCGTCTGTTAAATTCCCATAAGGCAATGCTTCGTTTGATTTGAGTAATGTGGTGATGGAATTCATCTGCTAAGTCTTAACAACAATAGATTTATTCTTACGAGTTTGTGTTTAATTGCTTGTTCATAGCCAATATTTTCTCACAAGTGGTGAAATATAAGGGGTCATTCTGTGCGAAGTTGTATTTGTTTCTTTTGCCTATGTTTACTGTTGTTTGTACTATTAAGAATATATGGGAATATGGTTTTAGGTTATTCAAATCCCTTCGTGCTTGGCCTATGTTAGTCATCTGATAAATAATCTAGTAAAAAAGTCATTTTATAGGTGGCTTGACGTACTATGCATTTTAGATGATAAAGCTAAGGAACCATAATTATACTCTGTTTCCTCTTCAAATCTTTAACATGGATTTATTATATACTTGGTGACTCTGTTGTTTTTATGCTAGTTTATTACTGAATTAGTGCCCATAATTGTATAGATTTTGTAAGATGTTCACTTCACCGTTTTAGTTTTTCTGATGATCAAAAAGATAAACTGTGAGGAAGATATCCCAGTTTGATAGGAGTTTTTGTCTGATGCTCCAAACAGCAGAAATTTCCCATCAGAGCCTTAGCATTCTCATCCTTCTCTGTCCAAAAAAGGGCAAATCTCTAACCACATCTTTATTTTATTTTAATGCAAGTCCAAATGTCTCATCTCTGGTAGCCATTAGGGTAATGACTGGAGATGCTATGATTGGACACATAGCAAGATTATTTCATTTCACATCCTGGTAGGAACCTTGGATCCTTTTCTCTTTGTCCTAATGGTGTTGATCTTTGGGATTGCAGATTTTTCTTTATTTTTTTAAATATGGTTTCTAGTTCTGATATACATTTCTAGAAGTCGATGAAAATAGTTAGATTTTCTTGTTTTGTTATTTTTAATTGATTTGGATTCTCTTCTCATTGCCTTTAAATCATTAATTGTTGTGAGCAGAGATAAAAATAACGAGAGTCTTCCACTTTGTCATCTATATTCTCTACATGCAAGAGTATTTGGGCTTACTATTTATTGCATTCTTATTTATATTTTTGATTCATCAATCATATAATTTTTGTAAGAATTTGGTTTGGAATCTTTGTAAGAATGTACGGATTGTTTATGTACAAAATCAACAAGGTGATTCATCCTTCCAAAGTACATATCAGTTAGTAGTAAGCGGTCTCTACCGTAGAAGTTATAATCTAACTAATTTGGATGGCTGGTGGGTTTGTTTGGAAATATAATCTGTTACCCTGCTATATCAACTTAAGTCCAGAGGATCCTTAGAGCTGTGTTTGAATGTCAATCTGGAGGTCTAAATCCAGTTTTGCAAGCCCAGTTTCC
The DNA here is from genome assembly GCA_037074615.1 of Leucaena leucocephala. NCBI lineage: Eukaryota > Viridiplantae > Streptophyta > Magnoliopsida > Fabales > Fabaceae > Leucaena > Leucaena leucocephala. The sequence goes on along the minus strand of CM073515.1, from coordinate 14,283,445 downwards.
ATTGAATATTTGTTTTGCTGCTTTTGCTAAATTGTGTTTTGCTTATCAAACTTAAGGTTTTCCAACACAAGTAGAAGGTTGCTTTTTTGTTAGGATTTGGAAAGTAAGTAGAAATGGGAGAAGGGAAAAGAAAAAAGATGGGGGAGAGAGAGAGAGAGCAGAAACTCTAGAACCATGATATGAAATTCTAGAGAGAGGAAGAGGCAAAGTTTTACTGGAAAATACTTCATTCATGTAATTGACAGAGGGAATGGTTGGTATTTATAGTCTAGTACATTAGTTGAAAATAACTACTCTGTCCTACATATATGAAACTTCTAAGCACTTGAAGTAGGAATGCAACGCCTCTTCCTAGAATAGACTAGTAAAAGACGCCAGTTCCAATCACTTTTGCTAGACCGAATTTTCTAAAATAAGTTTTCCCAACGTCATTTTAGAGAACTAATATCCAAAGATTATCTTATTGGGAGCTTTTACAAGCTAGATATAATGGGGACAAGCCCAACAGCAGTTCATTAGCACTTTCAAAAGTAGCTAGGTTGTCTGGGCCTGTGGATTGTGATATGAGGCTGGCCTAGGATATTGGGTGCATATACCCAAAAAAAGGCAGCTAGGTTGTAAAGTTGATAAGCTTCTTTGGAAGGAAAAATGTCCTCAGATAAGAAGTTTCACCAAACACAGCCCTGTTGAGAATATTCATAAGATAGAACCAACAACTTCTTGTCCTCTAATATCTTTAGTCAACCAGTTTCTTATTTAATGGGTATGTGAAAAGCTTTGTGAATTTATTTTGCATGTGTTTACAGCTGTGTGGACTATTAAGAATATATGGAATATGGTTTGGGTTATTAAAAATCCCATTTTACTTGGCCCATGTTAATCTGGTCAGGAAAAGTCAGTGCATATATGGCTTACAACAACAACAAGAAGTCTTATCCCATTAAATGGGGTCGGCTACATGGATCATATGACGCCATTGTGCTCTATCAAAAACAAAATCCTTCGATAGGTTATTGACCAAGAGATCCCGCTCAATGACCTCGTTGAGCGTTCTTTTTGGCCTTCCTCTATTCCTTTTAACCGGTGTCCATACTCGAGACGAGACGAGACAGGAATCATGATTTGTCCGATTTACTCTATTTCCTCTTCAAATCCCTAACATGGACTCATTATATGCTGTGTATGACTTTGTAATTCTTGATTTCTTGTGCTAGTTCATTAAATGAATTTGTGCCCATGATTGTGTAGGTTTTTTCTTTTGGATATGATCGATAATTTTAGTTTTTCTTATTAACAAAAAGATAAACCCTATAAGGAAGAGATCTCAAATTGATTGGAAGTGCTGTGTTGGGTTGAAACAACACTTTGGTTTTTCTTTATTTTTATTTTTTTGTGTGATATTTTGTTTGGGGCCATTGTGTTTGTGATATGGTGGTATTATGATTAACCTTACAAGTCTACTGTTTTTAAAGCTAAGTCCAAATGTCCCATCTCCAATAGCCATCAAGTAATGAACGTCAATGCTATGATTGGATAAAGAGCATGATTATTCCATTTCATATCCTGGTAGGAACTATGATTCATTTGTTCTTTGGATCCATAGTGTTAATTTCTGGGATTGCATATTTCTATTATTTCTTTTTTAAAATATGATTTCTATTTAAGGATAATATTGCTCAAAGTTGATGAGTATTTAATGATATACATTGAATGAATTTCTAGCTGATGGAGGCTATATATTTTAATATGCTCTTATTATATTGTTTATTTGATTTGGGTTCTCTACTCAAGTCTTCTTTATTGTGGAGAGGTAGAAATAACGAGGGTCTTCCCCTCATGGCACCTATTTTAAGTCTGAGCAAGAGTATTTGTGCTCGTGATTGGGGCATTCTGACTTCAATTCTTGATTCATTCACTGATACTATTTTGTAAGAACATGGTTTAGAATTTTTACCAATGAAGATGGGAAGGATGGATTTAAATGCTTCTTCTATTCTCTCACTGTCTTTTTGGAGGCATAAGGAGTATACTCTCCACTAACAGCTCGTACTATAGAGAGAGTAAAATGCAAACCTCTCCCAACTAGGTTTCTACATAAACAAGGCTTAAATCGAACCCTATTCATATGCTTTAGTGGTGAGAGCTTCTACCCCTCACCCAAATTTGAGTTGGTAAATGTTTTTTCTATTCTCTCTCTATTTTTTAGGGGAGGCACGAGGAGTATACCCTTCACTGATCCCATGTGATAGCGAGGTAAACAGTAAATCACTTCGAACTAGGTTGCTACATACACAGGGGCTAAGATTGAACCCAAATTTAAGTTGGTAAATGCTTTTTCTATTATTTTCCTTGGTGCAGTCGGGCTATCCTGAACTTTGAAGTAAACTATCCCACTTATGATCCATTTAATCTCTAGAGGTTCGATAAATTTCTTTTTACGATGATACATTCTTCCCTAGTTGTGGATCACTCATTTATTAATTTCTTTTTAGAAAAATGTGTCTAATTAATAAATTTAATAAACTTTGTAAGAGAACAAGTGTTGATATACATATAAACTCATTTGAAAGCATTGGAACACAAACTTTCGTGCACGAGAATCACTTGGTATATGATAATAATAGGCTAAAGTTGATCTTTCAGTTGGTGTACTTTACTATTATCTTCATCTTAGAAGAAAGAGCAAGGCTAACTGACTAAGATTTTATCATGAATTTTATCTTCTTTTATATATATATATATGATCTCACATCCATCTTATCATGTATAACTTTTAGCTACCCCAGCCTTATCCTCATGCTATTTTCTTTGAAGTCTAGATTTAAGACAAATTTCAAAAATATGATAGAAACATGTAAATCATATATATATAAAGGGCTATATCATATATATTGCTGTTTCAGAAGTTTCATGCTAATAACAATTATGAATCCTTCATATTTTCTCTCTTCAGTTTTCTATCATTCCTATAAGACAGAATCACAACTCTAATTCAATGATGAGGTGGGGGAAGTCTTGTAAGATTAAAAGGCCTATGAGGTGGAGAATTAGATGATGAACTAGAGTTGTCATCTTGATAGAATGGAACAATGGTAAACACAGTCTGAATATAGTCAACACAAGCAAAAACATTGCTGCAACAAGAGGCACAATTGCCCATGGATTTCTGAAGTAAGTTTCAATCAGATTAGCTCTCTGTTTATTCCATGGCTTCTTGCCATATCTACACACACTTGCACTATATCCAAACATCCCCTTTCACGATCTACATAAATTAAAGATCCCTAGAAAGTGAGTTAAAAATCACGGCCACAGCTTTATCACTTCCTAGAGTATTTTGTAAAATCCCTTTATATTCCAAAATCACCACGTCGACCTTGTTTTTGATGATGTTATCCATAAAGAACACAAACGATGAAAGCTTGTTGCCTGCTCCTACGTGCATGCGTTCAAATGCTATCAGGTTCAACGATGTTGTCTCTCTGGTGTTGTCTACAATGGTTGAAGGGATTCTGAGGATTCTGCCATTGTTGAAGGGGACATCTTTGAGGTTGTGTTTTTGCTTGGCCTGAAAGTGACGCCAGCTTCTTGAAGCTCTCTTGCAGAGGGAAAGATGATTTTGTATTGTTGGTAGTGTTTGGTTGATTTGATTTATCTGGGAATGATTGTGGGGTGAGTGGGTTCATGTTGAAGGAGGCATTTTCTGTAGAGGTCTAAAATGTGTAAGCATTTGCCAAAGCTTTTAAAGATTGGAGTTTCGGGGCAAAACAATTTGAGGATTAGCTTGTTCAAGAACTCTAGATCCTATAATCATATGGGAACAAATTATTTTAAAATCAACAATGGAATAAACTCAATGAAAATGAAATGATATTACAAATTAATCAATTTCTTTAGTTTAACAAAAAGTTACTTTGGAGAATTGGTGCAAAGTTCCCTATTGTAAAATTTACTATTTAACTATATACAATATATTTTGAGCTATGTGTTAATAATGTCTTTTGTTTAATACGTAGTTGAATAAAGATAGTTGTGGAAATTTGAAGGATTGAAAGTAGAGAGAAAAAACTTCAAAATATTATTAATCTTTAAATAAATAAGAATATAAATAAGTCTTTATATAAGAAAAAATATAAACTAATAAGCTAAATTTAAAATCTATCATAATCCTAATATCTTAATTTATTCTTCTAAGATATGATAATTTAATATTTAAATCTGATCCTAAATAATATCTGATCTTAAATTTAGATAATTAATTAAATAACTAATAAAATATGAATAATTAATTTTAAACTACAACATATCAACATTCCCCCTCAAGTTAGATCTACAGCTTAAATATTTGTACTTCTCAACACTCCCCCTTAAGTTAGGAGGTAGTTTGGATGTGAGCAGCATCATTATAAAATCAGAACTTTGAATCTTTAAATCAATAGTGACTACTAAACTGAAGTTGATTGGATCTTGAATATGGATCTTAAGACAAAATTGTGAACTTGACGAAGAACTTCCATGTTGTAGGCTTAACAAAAACATTTGTAAGAGAGGAACTTGATGAAGAATTATATGTACTAATCCCATAACCTATGAGATTTTGTGGGAAGAGATCCAAGTTATCCTCTTCTATCATATGTATTATTCAAGAGCAACATGCTCATATAATCATGGTAACCCACTTGGGTTTACACACTAATCTAATCTCACGTGAGGGAGATGAACTAATCCCATAACCTATGAGATTTTGTGAGATAAGACCCAAGTTATTCTCTTCTATTGTAACTCACTTGGGTTTACACATTAATCTAACATCACTTGAGGTAGATAAACTAATCCCATAACCTGAGATTTTGTAGGAAGAGACCCAAGTTACCCTCTTCCATTATAACCCACTTGGGTTTACACACTAATCTAACCTTACTTGAGGTAGATAAACTAATCCCATAACCTATGAAATTTTGTGAGAAGAGACCCAAGTTACCCTCTTTCATTGTAACCCACTTGGGTTTACACACTAATCTAACCTCACTTGAGGTAGATAAACTAATCCCATAATCTATGAGGTTTTGTGGGAAGGGACCCAAGTTACCCTCTTCCATCATATGTAACTAATCTTCACTTGAAGGTGTGCCTTCTCTTCAGGTTTGACATTTTTTTTCTTCTTTTTCAGGCTTTGATACCATGTGGAAATTTGAAGGATTGAAAGTAGAGGGAAAAAACCTCAAAATATTATTAATCCTTAAATGAATAAGAATACAAATAGGCTTTTATACAGGCAAAAATATAAACTAATAAGTTAAATCTAAAATCTATCATAATCTTAATATCTTATATTTATTCTTCTAAGATATGATAATTTAATATTCAAATCTGATCCTAAATAATATCTAAACTTAAATTTAGATAATTAATTAAATAACTAACAAAATATAATATTAATTAATTAATAGTTAATTCTAAACTATAATATCTCAACATTCCCCCTCAAGTTGAATTTACAGCTTAAATACTTGTGCTTCTTAACAATAGTACATAGTTAAAAAAGAGTTATACTTATTAAAGATAGATTATACATAGTTTTTTAAATAAATTTTTTGGTAAGTTTTTTAAATATGCAGGGATTCATGGTGGTTTTGGTTTTGGAGAAATTAACAATGAAGGGCAATCTATCCTTGAGTTTTCTTTAGCTTATAACCTTAAGATTGTCAACACGTGCTTTAAGAAGCGGGAGGAGCACTTGATCACATACAAGAGTGGGGTCTACAGGTCACAGATTGATTTCTTTTTGGTAAGGAGTCATGACAGAAGACTTTGTACAAATTGTAAAGTGATTCCAGGGGATAGAGTGACAACCCAGCATAGGTTAATAGTCTTTGACGTGCGTATTAAGTGTAGGAAGGAAAAGCGGCGACAGGTTTTAAACACAAGAGTCAAGTGGTGGCAGCTAAAGGGGGAGAAGAGAGAAACTTTTAAAAGAACTATGTTAAATGAAAGGATTTGGGAGGCGCAGGAAAATGCTAATATCATGTGGAAGGAAATGGCTGAAAAGGTTCGAGTGGTTGCTAAAGTAATTTTGGGAGAATCTAAAGGTTTTGGTCAATGAGCTAAAGAGACTTGGTGGTGGAATGAGGATGTACAAGCGAAAGTTAAGTCCAAGAGAAACTGTTTCAGAGCTATACACTTATGTAATAATACCGAAAGTTAGGAAAAGTATCGTTTAGCTAAGAAGGAAACTAAGAAGGCGGTGAGTACATCTCGTTTTAAGGCGTTTGAGGAATTTTATAAGGAGTTAGGGACAAATTTGGGAAAACGAAAGATTTACAAGATTGTAAGAGACAGAGAAAGGAAATAGAGGGATTTGGATCAAGTACGATGTATTAAGGATGACGGAGGCAATGTTTTAGTTGCAGATAGTGATATTAAAGAATGTTAGGAGACCTATTTTTACAAATTATTTAATGACGAGGGAGGAGGGTCGAGTTATGAGCTAGAGGATTTAACAAGAGAAGTTGAACCAAATTTGGCATTTTATCGTAGGATCCGTGTTGGCGAGGTTAAAGAGGCGCTTAAGAAAATGGAAAATGGTAAAGCTGTTGGACCTGATGGTATTTCTATTGAAGTTTAGAAGTGTTTAGGTGAAATGGGGGTGGTGTAGCTTGCTAAACTTTTTAATGTGATCTTAAGTTCAAAGAAAATGCCGGATGAATGGAGGAAAAGTACTTTAGTTCCTATTTACAAAAATAAAGGGGATATTCAAAATTGTGCAAACTACAGCGGGATAAAGCTTATGAGTCATACTATGAAGTTGTGGGAAAAGGTAATTGAACACAGGTTGAGATTAGAGACTGATATTACTGAGAATCAGTATGGTTTCATGCCAAGTAGGTCTACAATAGAGGCGATTTATTTATTAAGGGGGTTAATGGAAATGTACCGGACTAAAAGAAGAGACTTGCATATGGTCTTTATTGACTTAGAAAAAGCATACGATCGAGTGCCAAGAGAGGTGCTTTGGAAAGCTTTGGAAAAGAAAGGTGTACGTATGGCATATATCAAGGCAATAAAAGATATGTATGAGGGGGTAACAACTACTGTAAGAACGTTTGGGGGCGAAACAAAGGATTTTTCCATAAAGATTGGTCTACATCAGGGATCAGCCTTGAGTCCTTATTTATTTAATCTAGTAGTGGATGTTTTAACTAAGCCTATTCAAGAAGAAATCCCTAAGTGCATGCTTTTTGCGGACGATATAGTTTTTGCGGCGGAATCAAGAGAAGAGATTAATTTTAAACTTGAGTTATGGAGAAGTACTTTAGAGTCAAAGGGTTTTCGTCTGAGTAGAAGAAAGAATGAATATATGCATTGTAATTTTGATAAGAAGCAAGTTAGAAGTACCTTGGAGGTCAGATTGGGAAATCAAGTTATTCCACAAATAGATAAGTTTAAATATTTGGGATCAATGATACAGAAGGAAGGTGAAATTTTGGAGGATGTTAATCATAGAATTCAGGCCGGGTGGTTTAAATGGAGAAAGGCTACTGGGGTTATATGTGATCGGAAAGTATCAGATAAAGTAAAAGGAAAGTTTTATCGCACTGCTATAAGACCAACAATGCTTTATGGAAGTGAATGCTGGGCTTTAAAAGGACAGCAAGAGCATAAAGTTGGGGTAGCTGAGATGAGGATGCTGAGATGGATGTGTGGGCATACAAGAAAAGATAAGATTTATAATAAACATATACGGGGAAGATTTGGAGTGGCACCTATTGAAGAGAAAATAGTAGAGAACCGTCTTAGGTGGTTTGGACACGTACAAAGAAGGCCAAGGGATGCGCCGGTGAAGAGGGTGGATCAAATAGTATGGACACTGGTTAAAAGGAGTAGAGGAAAGCCAAAGAAAATGCTCAAAGAGGTCATTGAACGGGATCTCCTGATCAATAACCTACCTAAGGATTTAGTTTTTGATAGAGCACAATTGCGTCGTATGATCCATGTAGCCGACCCTATTTAATGGGATAAGGCTTGTTGTTGTTGTTGTTGTATTAAAACCATAAATTTGGATTCCTCCATCGCAATTACTCAAGTGAGAGAAGAGATAAATATACATAGGGGGAACCAATAGGGACAGGAGGGTACTACTTCTACTTTAATCTTTCCCTCACTTGATTAATTGTTAATTAATTAAGGAAGAATTTAGAGAGGAATCTGGTTTAGCCAACTGACACTACTAAAATCAACCTGACTAAATACCTAAAATATAATTTATTTTATTTTTAATATAAGAGCTAGTTATAAGGTTAGATTTAATCTTAAATATAATATCTCAATTCAATTTGTCTCTCATATTTATTATTTTTTTAAGCTAATTTATTTAACTTATAAATTGAAATGTAATATAATATTATATATAATTATTTAAGGAGATTATGTCATTTTTTATGATTAAGTAATTTGTCTCAATTCACCAACAAGATTTTGGAGAGCTTGTCAACTGAAGGGTTTCACAAGTGATCGGTCCAGATTAGTTTATGTCTCGGATCTGTTAATAGGGTCATACAGGAAAAGTGCCAGATAATCGGATGGCCAAAGGTATATAAAAAAACTTTTTAATCTACTTAAATTAGTTAAATAACTCTTATATTAAGGACTCAATGGACTACAAGATATAATTAACTTGATTAAAATGCCTAAAACATACAAGATAAAATCCAGAATTAATTAAATACCTGGGTTCGGTTTCCTTCAAATTCAATCAGTTTCTCAAGAACTATCATGGGGCCTGATTCTCAAGCATAAGCATATCCCGTTTGATATAGGGTATGAAATAAAGTCTTCCATGCCAACTGAAAATACGATCGTTGTCTGCCTAATCACCATCATTATTATCATCACACTCTGCAAATTTCAGCACTTCAAGCATGAAACACCCATCAATAATCATCATCTTCAAGAAGCTGCTAGGATTATTATTCTTCCATTTATGATCAAGTGGCTTGTAAAAGTCCCTCAGATCTTCAACTTTGGCCATGCTTTACATCAGCAACTCCAATGGCTTCCCACACCTCCTCCCAAAGTGGATCAGAGCTCTCTGCTTGTGTCTTCCATGGCTACCAGATGCTTCTTCATGAGGTGATATGGACCAAACGACACCGTTTGGGGGTTGTAAGCCTTCTAGTTCAGTTCTGCAACACAGTAGGGAATCTCATAAATGCAATGCTTCTTCCATTTTCGAAGCTCCATTGAAAAAATTCATTGCTCTTGAGCTTATCGTTTATTTGAACCACCCAAGGATCTGTTTCTAAATCCATGTTTGTTGGAATATGGAACATTGCTCTTTCTTCTTTGAATCTCTTGAGATGTGTTTATAGCGATTTCTTAGCTTGCAGGTAAAGAACCAAACTGCAATTGTATTCTTCCCTTCAAGAAAATGATTAATTTAAGAGTTAAACCCACTTCAAGTCCCAAGTCCCTATACTTTTGGTCTTTATAGTTTTTTCTGTTATTTTTTGTTCTTGTATTTTATCCTGTCCAAAATATTATTTATAGGGATTTAGATGAGTTTAACGGTGTTAACTTCGCTGATTTGGTTTTAACACAAGTAAGTAGGTTGACATGGAGATTAACTAGAACTGATATAGCTTATGTGTAGAGACTAAAATTAAAACTCATTAAAAATATAAGGACTAAAATTAAAACTCTTAAGGATCTGTTTGGAGTGGTTTAACTCTAAAAATAAGGTAACTTAAATCCATGACAATAGTAAGAAGTTATGGTGAAGATTCCTTACTTATCAATTATTGATTGTTGATTGAAAGGGATATAGTTCACGGAAATTAAAATATAATTTTTACAAATAACTAATTATATTATATTATTTATTATTTATAAATTGGTTATTTAACTTTTATATTTAGGATTATGTGATTATTTACCTAATATTTACTCTGTTATGAAGTAAACCTCATGTGGAACCCAACTTTAACATTCTCTTTTTCGTGTCTATCCTAAAACTGCAAGACCTCACGTCATCACTTAAGAATGGAATCAACTTCCCTGTTTTGCTTTTGTTAACAATTTCTTTTCATTGTTATATAATAATATTAATTATGAACTTTATTTAAACCCAACTCGGCACAACCATGATTGTGATATTTTTATTGATTAAACTTAAGTCACAAGTTTTATGTTTTTTTAATTTTAATTTATTCATTTCACCAAAGTACAAAAGAAAACGTTTGAAAGAGTAGCATGCCTTATAAGATGCTTTTGAAAAACAGTATTTGTTTTTTTTTTCCACCTTACATTGGCTGACTTGGAGGGATTGAGGAAGTTGTAAAAAAATATATAAGGTTATGTTTGGTACAAGGAAAGTGGAAATAGGAAAGTGGAAGTAGGAAAGTGAAAATGGAAGTGAAAGATTGTTTGGTACAATGGAACTCTTTTCTACTTATAATATTTTGGATAATTTTAGTTCCATAAAAAATGCTAAAAAATGAAATGATAGAAGTGGAAGTGAAATATTTTAAATTATTTTATCCTAAATTATAAAATTTTGGGACAACTTTAATTCTTTCCAAATTATAAAAAAAATTAAACTATTTTACCCAAAGTTATAAAAGAAATATACATAAATTATATACTCATTTCTATCATACCAAACAAACTTTTAAAGCATATTTTTAGCCTAATTATATTTTCACTTCTATTTCTATTTTCACTCCCATTTCTATGAAAAACTCTTCCATCCTACCAAACTTTAGTAGAATAATTCACTAATTTTATATTTAAATTAAAATATAAGAATGGGAAAATATAAATATAATATATATAATTATATATTTTTAATTACAGTCTCAAACCAAGCCATAGGCCTCGTGGTAGAGGACTAGCCTGGTTTATTCTCCACTCCCCCAAAAACTAAAATAGAAATGTGCTGCCCAATATGACAATTCATTAATAATATTGTAATATCGATATGTAGTAAAACTATATAATCAGACATCATTCTATATTTCATTCAAAATAAAAGTCATTGGCCACGTTATTGAATTCAGAAAATATATAATATCCATTTTAGTACAATCCAAAGAAATTAATATGATTTATATATACTAATTAAAAACCAAATCACTTTATCTCGCACATAATTAAAAAAGAATTACACCAGTAAAAATAATTGCACCAGATCCTTCTGATAAAAAAATTTGCCAAACGATAACTTTCACAATTTTCCCTTAAAAATTTTGAAGAAATTTTTTTAATTTATATTTTTAATTAGTTTTAATTTTGGTCTTAATATTTTTTACGTATTTTACTTTTAGTTATGATATATAACAGTATTAATAAAGTTAACACCACTAAACTCATATCTAAATTCTTGTGAAATTATATTCTGACACTTTGGTGCTTTTACAAAACAGCATTTTTTTTAGTTCACTTGTTCAAAAAAATTTCCCTACCTACTTTTTCTTCAATAGCGTAATACAAAATATCAAGGTTAGCCTAGGTCCCTAAATCCATCCTAAGGACATGCCTAACGAACTTAGGAGGGGAAGAGAAACAACAAAACACCCTTCACTATATTCGTAGTGGCTTTCGTCAGTGCATCAGCAGCCCCATTTGCTTTTCTATTGAAAAAAATATGAAAAAGTCACGTGGTGGCAATTCAAACAAAAAACTAAGCTAATACACTATAATGGCATTAATATAGGTGTCGATCTCTTTTGTGAGCCAATTATACTATTATCTAATTAGGATTAATTACAAATTAACCAAAGGTTGTGAAAGTGAAGTGATCGACAACCATGCATAGAGCTTATGATAGGACTAAACTAATATTTGCGGATTTCTATTTTTATGATGGAAATGGATGATTATAGATTATGAGTGAAATAAATTCTCCCCCATGATTGACTAGCTAATCTTCCTAGTTCTACTGATGAATAAAAATTCTATTGCACTTAACTAAACCAACTCCATTAATACCTAATCAACTGTATTAGCCACATAACCGGTTAACTAGATAAAGAGCCTTAAGATTCAGTTTTCATTGAACCTACAGAGGTCAGAACACTCTCAATCAAACCTAGCCACTTAGAATTATAATCGAGAGTAATCAATGGCATAGAAAGCAATCACACAATCGGTCCAATTAGACAATCACAATCTATTTGAACATAAACTCAAAACAAGTGAGAGAATCCATTGCACTAAGACGTAGTCAACAATCTTCAGCCATATACATCAATTACAATCCATAGAAACCTATAAACCATAAATGAGATACATGGAGAGTGGAATTTGAAAATAAATGCAACAAAACTTCCCTAAGGTGCAGAGAGCTTAGATAGCCGAATCAAATCATGAAGGAGAGGACAGAATGACGAACACATGGCTAGAATCAAGCTCAACCGAACTTCAGGACCTTCAATGGCCATCAATTGTGATCTGGACTGAGGAAGTGTCAGACTTGAGGAAGAAGGAAAATGAACGGTGGAAAGTGGAGGAATCCAGCATAGAATGGTGGTGGAGAGGTGGAATTCGTCGGAAATATGAAGGAGAAAGCGGAGAAATGGATCTGGAGCTCTAGAAGTCCGAATCTGGGTGAATGATCTGAGAGTGAGTGCGCCATCATCAATATGAAATCTCAGTCGAGAAGATTCAAATCTGAAATTCCAAAAGGGTGAGTTTTTACCCTTAGTGCTTCTTTGTAGTTCTTCAATTTGAGGTCCTTGAGTGACAATAATTCTAGGTGTTCGACTAGAATTTCTAAATTTCGTCTCCAATTGATAAATATTAACCCAAGCTTCCTACAAAGCACACCAAGCCAAACGAATCAAAGCATAAATACACAAGAATCATGTAAAACATATAAGAATACACTAAAAACTTAATAAATGGCTTCACTGATATCTATGCCTAAAATACACTAATTAAGCCCAAAATATCAAATAATAGTGCTAAGAAGCTAACAAATAACATATACAATGCATGTAAATATTAATATTTGTCAACATCTCGTCAAGAAGCTCTCCATAAGGATGATCCTCATCAACCACCCCTACTAAAAGGATCTCCCAACAATCTGTTTCTACGAAAACTCTTCCAATTTGAATCCCGTCCCATACTCTCTGTAAACCCCACACTATGGCCTATATCTCAGAGTGAAGCTACTCCCTCAATCCCTATTGAATTCTGTAGGCACTTCTCAAATTTAAAGGCACGTTCTAGCTCTGGTGAATTTTTGGGACTCAATTTACCCTAACTCTTTAGTTATGAAAAAAAGTAATGAATGTTTCTCAATGTGTGTTGAAAATTTACACGTGTACACCGTGTATACTCCCTTATATGAAGTAAGGTCCATGTTGAACACAACTTTAAAATTCTCTCTTCCATGTCTTTACCAGTTATAAAATAATTTAAGATAGAGTGGTTGTGCTTCATTGGTTAAGCACTACCAGTTCTTATAAGCGATACATGATGCGGTAGTGTTTATGACCCTAGGTCATAAACACTTCTACTTCTTTGTTAAAAAAAATACAAGTTGTAGCGTTTATTTCAACGAAGAGCTACCACTTACTTTCCCTTCAGCGGTGTTTATTAAGTGATTCTACCATTCAGTGGTACAGGCTGAGAAAAGGAAACGCGACCGCTCCCCTTTTACGCAGCAGCATTATGTTAGGTTTTAGTTAAATAGGATTAAGGATTTGTTTGGATAGATTTTTAAAAAAGAATTTATAAAAAAAAAAATTTTAGACAACTTTTGAAAAAGAGCTTATAGAGAATATTATATAAAAAAAATAGTTCTAAATAAATGAATGTTTGGATAGTTATTATAAGAATTTTTTTTATTGGTAGGAGAAAAATTTAATAAATACTATTTACTATTCATCAACCTCCCGAAACCTTTCATCTTCCTCCTCCCACGATGCCTACGCGATGCTGCTGAGCCCATGGTCCAGATCTGCAACGCCGAGATCTTGAGGTAGTACTTTATCCCTGACACCACTTGACTCTATGCCTCCACCACCTGCCTGAATTCCAATAGCTTATCAGTCAGATTCTGCCATAGTCTCAGGCTCCATTTGTGCTTGTCTATCGAAAACCTCCCTAGCTCCTACACCTTTATGTTGGAGTCAACATCCGGGATGTCCGTCTTCCCTCCCACGAGCGGTCCTCTGTGAGCAAAAGACTGTTAGAAATGGAGGTGGAGAGAAGGCAATACGCAAAGAGAGAAGAGAAGGAAGAGAAGAGAGAGAAATGAGTAGAGAGAGTATTAGAAAAATATAGATAAAATAATAATTAAGTAGTCAATAAATTCTTTTACTATTTTAAAAACTATTTTTATGAGTTTATTTAAAATTATGATTTTAAATATAATAATACTAAAAAATAAATAAGATAAATAATATCATTTTAATGGAATATATATATTTTTTCTTTGTATTTTGATTGAGTAGTTAGATAGGGTGGTTAATTTAAGTTTTTTTTTTCTCTCTTCCGCCAGTGTGAAAAGACCCAAAACCAAAACTAAAACCTTAAGGTATTATTTGGTTGGGGGTTTTGGAAGAGAGAGGAGGAGAGATATAAATATGTTTGGTTGAAAAAACTAAAAGGGAGGGGAGGTAAAATTTTTTGTCTTTATATGCTCCACTCTCCTCCTTTACCTCCCCTCTAAAAGTGAGAATTTTTAGAGGAGAGAGATTTTTTTTGCCTAATTTTAACTAAATTACTCTTTATATATTTTTAATATTCCAATTGTACCCTCATGAGTTCAAACCCTTTTTTTTATTCTCTTCACATGTGATTTTTACTTTGATTGCTAAAAGCTAATAAGCATAGTAAATAATTTATATATTTTATTAAAATATATAATAATTATAAAATTAATAAGAAACACTATTAACATTTTATCATATTTTTTAATTTTTTTAATTTTATTATATATATAAAAGAGATAAAAAATTTTAAAATTTAGAAATTAAAATAATAATTTTGATATGAATATTGTAAATAAAGAATAAATAAATTTAAATAAAGAGATAAGGTTATATTTATCAACTTTTAATTAACTCCCCTTTCCTCCCTTCCCCTCCTGAACTAAAAAAAAAAATCATCTCCCCTCATTTACCTTTACACCCACAATCTCTTCTACTTTTCCCTAGACTTACTATTCTTTAAATTAACTTAACCTACCCTCTCTCCCCATATTGAACCAACCAATGCCTAAGTTCCAAAACAAATCTTGAACCTCCTCGACTCCTTATCATCCTCCATGGTCCATTGTCGTCGAGTCCAGCCGTCTGTCGTCTGTCGATCTTTCCTTTGGAGTTCAGCCTCCTTAACGTCGTCTCCTCCGCTAGATTCCTAACTCCGATAACTGTTCTCTCTCTCTCTCTCTCACAGACAATGACACACACGAATTTGGGAAAGAGAACAAGTCACTCAAGATCTAATTCACCAAGTCAGCAAGTCCCAGGGCACTCGGCAGCTCACGGCCTCACCTCAACTTTCAACTTTCGGCTCACAGTCTCTTCTTAATGATGGCCCGAGGCCCCTTCACTCAATTCTCAGCTCAGCGTCATGAGAGAGCAGGGAGAAAAATGGCTGCACGCGGCAAAAGAGTGAGAGTGTGCGAAGGAAGACGAGAGACGAGGAGCATGATGACCCAAGAGAGACCAATGATTGGAGATATTGCTCACAGCACCGCTGTCAATAAAGGTGAGCTCTCTGTTTCCATTTTTTTCCTGATTCGTCTTCTCCGTCATTGCAAATTAGTTGGTTTGGGTAGTGATTTTTTTCAGCAAGATTTTGCCATTTCCATTGTGTGACTTTTATAGCTTTAGTTTGGAAAAAAAATCAAGGAAGAACGATGATGCTCTGTTAATGGTTGTTGCTGTGAATTATGGCAGAATATATATATATATATATATATATATATGCGTGTGTGTGTGGCGATGGATGTTGCAAGAAGAGAGAGATGAGGACGGGGTTCTGGTCGCTGATATGTGTCTGTACTGTAGCTAAAGAAAATAACAGAGTCAGAGATTGCCGTCCGATATAATGGGCAATGGTTTAGTTTTGGAAAGGATATATATATATAAGGGTATTGCGATTCTGGGTTCATTGAGCAGAATATATATATATATATATATATATATATATGACGTTGATGCTGCTGTTTTTATGACATAATATATACATATGTGTAAATGCTGTTATGGGCTGTTGTATGATGTTATTTTGAGGGGAAAAAATGACACAAAAAGAGAGAAGAAGAAAGGACGCTGGATGTTGAAGTTAAATGACATATATGTGGATATATATATAGTATTGCAGCATGTATATGTTCTTGTATGGTTTTAGTTTGGGAAAAAAAAGAGATGAGGATGTTGGTTGCTGCTGCTATGTATGGAGTATAAATATATATATGTATATAGTATATATAATCTGTAAGAAGAATGGAAGAAGAGAACAATAGATGTTGTTCCATTTTGGACAGCAACTCGTTGGGTATGACGGAGTTAGGTTTTGTTGGGTTTAATCCTTCGCATAAATTTAGAAGAGATTTTTGTATGGGACAATGGTCTTAGAGTAATCTTGAACCCATTAGAATTGAAAATGTAAGGTTGAGGTTTAAGTGACAAGTAAAAGTAATAGTGATGGGATGTTGTACTCTTTGAACTTAAATGCTTCAATCAATTAAAGAGATAAAATTTATTCTAATAAGCTGGAATTTGAGAAAAGGAACCAAAGAAAGAATTAAATAAAAAGGACTCTAAAATAATGGTTAAAGCCAGGTTCTTGAAGCTGGAGAATATTTTTAGAATGTTAACAGTGGGTTGTCCAAATTTTTGGGATGAGTTGAAGGGGCAAAAGCTAATGAAATGTTAGATATAATTGTGATTTGATGTATGAAGACAAGTGATAGTTGGGCTAAATTTTAAGGAGCTAAAATTTATTAAGTGTATTGTTTTAAAATACTTTAATATGAAGTAAGAGAATTATATTTGTAAACCACATTTGGAATACGTTTAAAGGCTTCTAAGTTGTGATTTAGAGTTTCAGAGTTGAGTATTGAAATCAGTTTAATAGAAGAAATAGAGTGGAGTTAAACTCCAAGCTACGTTTAA
This sequence comes from Leucaena leucocephala, assembly GCA_037074615.1. Lineage (NCBI taxonomy): Eukaryota > Viridiplantae > Streptophyta > Magnoliopsida > Fabales > Fabaceae > Leucaena > Leucaena leucocephala. The sequence goes on along the minus strand of CM073515.1, from coordinate 14,266,313 downwards.
AGATAATAAATAAGTTTAGAAACTAAAGAAAAGTAATAAAGGTAAGACTTCAACTAAAAGTGAGAGTGTGAGGGAAGTTTTGAGAAATATTTATTAATAAATTAAAGCACTAAAGAGTGTGCATACATTAATCTCCCATATACATATATTGATTATAAGGTAATGTGCATGAATTAATTTGATGCACTCATATAGCATAATTTTGTTCTATGACTCCTTGAAAGCCCTGGAAATGATTTTGCTTTGAGATAAACTGAAATAGGAATAGAGTATATAATAAAAAAACTAAGAATCATACTAAATGAGATATTATGAATATGTTATAATCATACTAAATGAGATATTATGAATATATTATATAAAGTTATAATGAGAGTAATAACATTTATGTTATGGGACATTAGGGAAGTAAATAAGTCAAAAGCAAATGAACAAGCGAAAGTGATGTGTATTTGGGAAGCAGTTAGGTAGGAGTAAATTATATATTTAAAAGCTCACAGGTAAGTGAATAACGTCCCATTAATTCATTTTGAATGATATTTTAGCCATTTATCATATTTTTATCCATTTATCAATTATGTTACATGTTATTTAATCAAAGCAAGTTTATTGAAATTATACTTTTGGATTATGAACAATTAACTATTTAGATGAAATAAGGATTTTATTTATTCTATTTCGATTTTGGTATTATTAAATGATCATTCATGAATTTCAAAGAAAATACTGTGCAATGATTTTCATGTTGGGGTACTTGATTAAGAAATGATTCTTGTGAGCTGTCAATATTGAAAGATCTTATTCTTTATTAATGTTAAGTTGATGCCATGCATGTTTGGAAATATTTTTGAAAGGACTGAATACAGAATACTGGTTATTAATAGCAGTTTGGTTAGTCCTTGGTACACCATGGTTAAACCTAAGCTCGATGGTTATTCGTGGGTCTTGTATGCACACCCGATATTCGTGGGTCTCGTACTTACGCCTGTTATTCGTGGGTCTCATACCTGTGCCTATTATTCATGGGTTTTGTACTTATGCCTATTTTTATGGCTTTGAGCCATGCTAGATTGATTAGTTACCCTTGTGGACTGTGTGTCCACGCTTGTTTTCGTTCTGTTGAAATCCTATGAAAAAGTATGACTTGAGAATTATTGTTTTAAATGGATTTCCTTAAATAAAAGGTTTTACTGGATATTTTGTTTGATTTGGTTAATGATTTTATACAGTCTCATGATTGTTATAATTCTATAATATGGAAAATGTATATTGAGTTACAAAGTGTTATTATTTACCTTTAAATATATTGTAATTGTTTCTTCCCGCATTTTAAATCATATTTTTAGGGGACATTATATTCTCCGATAGATTATTTTGGCCTCAGATAATATTGTTGACCTTACGCCTCCAGAAAAAATAGAGAAGACTCTCATAACTAATCAAAATTCGTAAGTGCTCCACGTAGTTTATAAGCAGAATTCCTGTCATCTCTTATTTTTTCATGAGGTATAGATAAATGTATATGATATGGTATTTATCATTTTGAAAAGTATAAATATGTTCATATATAAAAAATAATAAAATGGTTTATGCATGACTAGAATTATTATTATATTAATTTTGATATTTAAAAGGCTTACGGAATATGAGTTATCTTACATTCTGTGCCGGTTATCTCTATATTTTTGGGGTGTGACATTAAACTATAGTTTGGTATATAAACTATTTTAGATAAATATGATTGTTTGTTTTAAATTTTTTCTAAACTAAGGTTTAAACTAGAAACTCTTTTAAAACTAAAATTTGATGACTAAACAAACACACATTAAGATTGTAGTGGGAGTTCAAAGCTTAAGTTTGTATACATATCTTTTTTTAGGATTAAGTCTAAGCCTTTGGCTTAAAGGCTTTTTAAAAACTAAACTAATTAGACATTGATGGTCTTGATCTTATTTAAAATCTATCTATAATTTAATTTGTTGGGCAAATTGTATTAAATTATATTTTATATTAAAAATTAAATAGGTCTAGATTTGGTCTAAACCTTGCCAAATCCGAAATCATAGGATAGGGGCTTGGTTAATCTTGACCCCGCGGAAAAAAACAGAATCCAATGCGATGTACTTAATGACAATTTATTAATTAATATTAACAATACTGTAATATATAGTAAAAGAACGGCCGAAAGTAGTAAAAAATGGCCTTTTGGCGGGTGAACTTTTCTAAACATCATGTTAGAACAAACTGTAGAGCTAACAGGATAAGAATTTAATGAATTAAGAACGAACAATCTGCAAGAAAGGAATTTTGGGACGTAAAAAGATAGATTAATAAATCATGATTACATTAAATTAATCATATACATGAAGAGAAGAGCGTAAGTTTAGTTTCTCTCTTTACAATCATCAGAACACTATAAAAACATCTCAAGATCAGATTCAAGGAAGAAAGAGATGAAACACAACCATGGAGTTAGAAACAGATCAGTGGGTGGCTCAAATCAACAAGAAGCTGATGAGCCATGAATATTCTTCAATGGAAGAAGCATTGCATTTATGCGATTCCCTACTGTGTTGCAGACCTGAACAAGAAGGCTTACAACCCCCAAACGGTGTCGTTTGGTCCATATCACCACATGAAGAAGCATCTGGTAGCCATAGAAGAGCACAAGCAGAGAGCTCTGATCCACTTTCTGAGGAGGTGTGGGAAGCCATTGGAGTTGCTGATGGAAAGCATGGCTGAAGTTGAAGATCTGACAAACTGTTACAAGCCACTTGATCATCAATGGTAGAATAATTATCATAGCAGCTTCTTGAAGATGATGATTGTTGATGGGTGTTTCATGCTTGAAGTGCTGAAATTTGCAGATTGTGATGATAATAATGATGGTGATTATGCAGACAACGATCCTATTTTCAGTTGCCATGGAAAAAAAACCAGGTATCTTATACTGTGGATTTGAATATATGTTATACGTTTTAGGCATGTTAATCATTTTATCTGATATGTTTTAGGGATTTTAATTACGTCAATTATTTGAACAAACTTAGTAGGAAAAATTTTGAATCTACCAACAAAAATTAATTTTGTTGATAAAAAATTAGCTTATAATCCATAAAATTATGAGTTCAAATTTCTTTATTAATATAAAATTTTTATTAAGACGCGATATGAAAATATCTTTTCAACCTTTTTCTTAAACATGGACCTGTTCTAAATGTTATAACTAATTGAAGGAGTTATCTTAAATCTAAATATAAGATATCAATTCACTCTATCTCATAAACTTAATACTTTTCCTCAAACCATGGCTATTCATTGTAAATATTAAAGGGTTTCACCAAAAGGCTAGTCTTCAATGCAAACCATCAAAAGAAATATTTTATGAAAAAGTAACATATTTTTTAAAAATAACTAACTCAATATTTTAATTAGAGATGGGACCACTTGTCGTGGATTTCCGGCTTTATTTCTATCTCTCCCTTCGCGTGAGTAGAAGATCACCCTCATACAACCAGATATCTAGGCTAAGGATTTGGTATTTGCTGTCAAACAAAGGAGGAAGCAAAACTAATGAAGTTCAAGTAAGCTAGTAAATGGAAGTAAGTTGAAAGATTGTTTAATAGTAGCTGGGAGCTAGTTCCTTAAAAGGAAAGAAAAATTGGTGGAAGAGATGTGAAGGGGAAGACTCAGGAAGCTATTTGTTACTTACTGTGGCTGATTGTGTGTGTGCATATATATGCTTTAGTTTAAATTTACTTAAGTATATGTTATATATTGGTATATAAACAACCTCCCATAAGGAGGAGCAGGAGAGCTATGCTCAAGACTAAGGTAAGTGCTATCTCACAATATAGTACAATGCATGAAGTAAAAACTTAGTTTCGTAGTTGTTTTAGTCTCAATCGTAATTTTGGGAGTAGCAAGGTAAATGTATGAGTTAAGCATTGAAAAATTACCTGTTAAAAGTACAGATCCTAAGCTTTAAAACGAGTCAGTTTATAATTTTTTAGATGTGAAGGTTAACTGAAAGATATGATTTTCAAAGTTACAATTTCAGAAATTACAACAAAAATCCCACTAACCAGTTTTGGTTTAGATAGGTTTCTGGATCAACTGGGTTAGAAATAATAAACTGGGTTTTATTTTTATTGCAAAGAGCTATCCGAAAAGTTCAAGTAGAACTTTGAACCAGTTTAATTGGAATTTTGTAGAATTAGTTATGATTTTTTTTAAAATTATTCAAGAAAATTTATTTCATATATATGCTATCGAAGTTTTTAGAAAAGTTTTAATTATGAATTATAATATTGGTATATATATAGTTTATAAAATTTATAATTTAATCCTTATTGTTAAAATTTTGTTAATATCTTATTGTAATATACTGATTTTTTTATTTTTTTGAGATGGTGTTATTCTACCCAGCGATTTGATCTGCAACTCTTACTTTGTAACCTTTTTTGATCTTGTGCATATATTGATATTCACAATACTTGATATTGATACGCAATACTTGAATATATTGATATTGATACGCAATACTTGAATATATTAATATCTTCTGAATAATATACTAATATTGATATTTTTGTAAAACATATATTAAATTTTATTAATGTAACCATTTGTATATTATTTATAAAGACCTGATTTAAAATTGATATAAAAATTATTACTTGTAAATTAATTTTCCAAAAGTTTAAATATATCACCACTCATTAGATTAGAATACCAGGATAATTTGAATTTGAAATATAAAATAATAAATTTATCCTAATCTTATCCTTAATGAGATAACTTAATCAATTACATTAAAAAGATTCCCATCAGAACTTTATCCAAGGTGAGATTTCTCACATGAACTGAAACTCACATTTTTATATTCTAACGAAAATAAATATAGATTACTAATTTTAAAATTTAAAAAATAATCTAAAAATATAATCTCAACAATAACTCCTTAAGAACTTGCAAAGATAATTTGAATTTGAAATATAGACCAATAAGTTTTTGTAATCTTATCCTTGTTGAAATATCGTAATCTATAAATCGTATTAAAAGGATTCCCATCAGCATTATCTCTTATCGACTACTCTTAGAATTCTCGTCTCCCCCGAAAACATTGTCATATAAATCGAGGCCAGTTCATTTGGGGTGTATTATAGTTCCTTGATTTCAAAAGAAAGGTGTTTTATATCCTCAAGTAAGTTCTACGTTTATTTTTTCATGTTTTTTAGTATTGCAAAATAATTTTCTAATTTTATTTTATGGCATATTCGAGTATTATCATCTCAATTAGAAGTAACTTTTTAAATAAGCTTCTGCATTCACATAACTTTAAATCTCATTCTTAAGTCACCATAACCCCATTTTATTAAGAACAGTCCATGTTGGTTGTATAATTTATAATTCTCTTCTATCACAATTAAAACAAACTTATAGGCAATAATGGCTTGTAAGCATATTTTGCAGTTAATTTCTGCAAGATATAATGATTCCATATTTTGAAGTTTTAGATATTTATACTAATATGTCATTTATTGTACTTTCAGTTCAAAACATGGAGATATCAGAAGACATTATATCTGAAATATTTTCTTTGCTTCCTGCAAAATCAATATGCAAGTTCAAGTCTTGTTCCAAGTCCATCTCTAAGCTGACTCAAGAAACAAACTTTGCATTGAAGCAATCTCAACAGTCAATGATTATGAATGATTCTTGCTTCCTTATTCAACCACGTTCATCTCAATCATTCAAACTAGAAACACATGCATTACCTGGTGAGGAGAAATATTCCGGTGTCCCCAGAAATTTCATTCAGTTTCTTACTCAAACCTCCTCCAGAATTCTTGCTTCTAGTAATGGATTGCTTCTCTGTCAATATCTGAAAGGAGGAAGAAAACAACTATTCATTTGTAATCCAATAACAAAATCATGCTTTGATGTTCCCACTCCCCACAAATTGATACAAAATCGTCCTACTTTTGTGAAATTCGTCCTTGAATGCAACCATAATACAATTGTTAACTTGGAGGAATACAAGTTGATTCTTCTTGTTCAGTATGAGGTATCTAGTTATAATTATGAGATCGAAACTTATATGCCAAAATATGGCGTCTGGAAAGCTACAGATGGAGGCCTCTCGACACGACGACGATATAGTGGTATGGTTTGTAAGTCTCCAGTGATCTACATGGGAGCACTTCACATCGTTTTGATTGATTCACTTTTCTACTTTTTTGATAATGCTGTTTTTGCTCCAAAAATAGTAGCACATCAACTAGAGAGTGGCACGTCAAAATTTCTGAGTCTTCCGAAAGAATCCTTTGATAAGTATGTGCTGAAAAACCAGCTCGATATGAGGATTTTCAAATGGGGCAATGCTGAAAGTTCAAATGAATCATTATGTTTTGTGACATTTTTCAAGCGTTCTATTTTTACCATATGGGTGTTGATGGATTATGAATCAAGTTCTTGGTCAAAGCATTTAACACTAAGTTTGGAAGAAATAATGGGGTTGAAGAATTCTGTTGCCATTGGATTTACAATCATGAATGGGAATTCTTTGGTGTTTGCTACCAGGTCCAGGTTGTATAAGTATGATTTATTAGTTGGTGAAAGAAATAATAATAAGAAGCTTGAATATATTAGTGAGCATGGATATGAAGAGGATTTAGTTTTTAATGAGCTTCGATATGAAGAGGCTTTCAATTTGGACTTCATTTCTTATTCACCTACTCTTCAATCATGTGGCATTGGTGCAACAACTTTTTCTTTTTGAGGGAAGATATAAGATTATAACTTTTAGTTTGAATTTTGATCATTTGATTTATTTTTCAGAGAATTATAATTTTTTTAATAATATTTTTTTTTACTTTGTATGTTGCACTAATTTTTTCTGAGGTATTAAAAATCGAAAAGGTTATATATGTATTGTTTTCAAATAAGACATAAGTAAATTAATATATTTAAATCTTATTATTTCAAATCAGATAGATAAAGTGCCTAATTGGTTTAACCGTTGGAGCTCGAATAAATCCGTTTGAGCCTAAAACAATGATTATGAAACCCATTTACTATGTTTGGTTAATTTTTCTAAAATCCTGTTCAACTGTAATTTTAGCCACCACCACAATTTTTGCATAAATGATAAGGGTGCTACTTATGTTTTTGGAATAATCCAGATAAATTTTAGCAATAATTTTCCCCCATTTACCAACTCCTTTCTTATAATAATAGTAATAATAGTATTTTTCATAATAATTACTATTGTAATAAAATTATATTTAAATATTCATATAGTTTATTAAATTATATTTAATAATAATTAATTATAATTATGGAAATGTTAAAAACTTAAATTCATACCCTTGTTAGTAATTATACATTCATAAGTGATTTTAATAGAAAAAATCTAACATAATCAAAATTCTCAAAGTCACTTATTTAAAAAAAAAATCCAAACAAAAATCATCAACGTCACTTATAAAATACTTCTAACTTTAAAAATAAAATAATCAAATAAATTTATTTTCCTATATATATATGCTTTGCAATCTGTATATATGTGATCCATTTATAATTCTAAATAATTTAAATTAATAAAAAATAAATCATATAAGCATTCCTCCTTTCTTTTGTAAAATTCAATTTGTAACCATGTCCAATTGAAATTATGATGGTGATACTCTTTCTGAATTAAAAAACGAGCCCCCTTAAATCGAGATTATTTACATCTTCAACTCTCATATCATATGTTTCTTTTTGATATAGCTTTATGGTATCAAGTATTTAGCTTGTAGTCGGTGCATCACATAGTTCAGTTTAAAAGGATTGTCAGCCAAAACTACCCAAAAAATAATGGTGTTGTTATATGTAATATCTTCGGGTCCTATTTTATAGGACAGAATGAGAAATTTTTTTTGATCTTATTTAGAAGTTATATTATTAATTTTTTTCATATGAATGTACAATTTTATTCTTTATTTATTATTATATTGATTTTATTCTCATGATGTATAATATATATTAAATAAGAATAATTTTAAGATAGAGTTAATAAAAGTGACTTATAAATAACATATGTATATATATAACCTAGCTAGATATAGGACACTAAATATCCATACAACCTATGCATAATCTAGCTTTGTTCTATCCTCTTCCTTATTTCCTTCTTCTCCTCTTTCCTTCTCACATCTTTCCCAATCTTTCCCTATTTTTTGTATAGTTATGCATCAGTGGTATCAAAACTAGAATATGCATATCAGATACCCAACAGGTCATGGACATTTCTTAGCAACAGCCCTTAAGGAGGTTTTAAATATCAACTAAATACCGTTCATACTGTTCCTGACATATGCATACAAAATTCATAATCCAACATCTTCAACATTAATTGGTGCTAAAGCCAACAAACAACAAACCTCACACACATTATATCGCAACAGTTGATATACTAAAAATTTTGATGTTTCAAGTAAACAACAATTAGTAAACCACACTAAATTAGCCTAAAATGAGAAAGATATCATATTCAAACTGGAAGATACGAATGATATTTTTCACTACTAAAATCATTGAAAGGGATTTACTTCGTGCCATTAATTATAGTGGTAAGCAACCAAGTGAATCGGTTGGATGTAATTTGAACACACCATCTTCAGACTCCTTTTCAGTCAATTCATGGACCTTGTACAAAATTTCATCGTCAATGCCACAATGATCAGACTTCAAGAGTTAACTTATAAAGAAAAAACAAAAATATACATATAAAGGAGACAATCAATTATGGAAAGAAAAGAATATATATTACTTGAATCTTAAATCAACAAAAAACATTTCCTCAATTGCCGTAATCTATAAGTGACAAAGCATTATAATCTTAAATAGACCTTAAGAAGTCATTAACCCATCCACGTTCAGACTAGTATTAGTTTTCAGCATTCATATTGAATTGAATTTAAGATTTATTATTAAGTGGTCAACGCTCTTTCCACTAGTTAGGACCAACACGTTTCCATCCCTCGTCAACTTTTATGTTTATAATAAATGAGCATTGGGACAGGAAAGAGAAAGGTAAATTTCCAAGGCAAAAGGGTTGTAATTGAAGTCTTTGTCAATGAGAAAAAGGTTAAAGACCTAGAGTCATTGTAAGTATCAATCAACCCTAGGTTCTTAAAGACCTAAAGCACTTGAACCGCTTTAGGTCATGCATTCCTCACCGCAACAATATGCTACGTCTACCATTCCCTCACCTCCAACTGCAAAAACTAGCCGACGACCATACACCAATAGATTAGGAGCAGTTGATTTGCAACGTAAAGCGATTTTATTATTCAGATATCTCACTAAATGTCTAAACTATTATAAAGTTCCATAGAACCTTTAAGTAAGAGAATCTAATTATGAATTTATTAAGCTACCTTTTGTTGTTTAGTTTAGTTGTTAATGCATATCGCTATAGTTGATAGATAATGTAGCTAGTTTTATTGTCAATAACAAATAAGTGGTGCATATTGATATTAGTTGTTAATATATGATGATATTAGTTATTAATACATGATAGGTGTTAATATAACTAATTTAGTTGTCAATAATAAATATGTGATGCATGTTAACATTAGTTATTAATATATGTCACAATACTTATTAGTATAATTAGCTTAGTTGTGGAAAGAGAAATTTCTGGACCTTAATATTATAAATTGTGTTTGTCAGTCACTCGCCCCTTTTTTATCTCTCATTTTCTCTCTCTCTTCTATATCACTCTTCTCAGAAACTTTCCCTCCCTCTCACCGCAATTCCTCTCTCATCTCTCTTTGCTCCCATCTCCACGCCTCCCTCCCTCTCCCAACCTCTACTCTCTCTCTCTCTCTCTCTCTCATATGTGCTTTTGATGCTTCTGATCCTTCCATGGAGTGCTCTGCAAACCACACAAGTAGATTTTTTGTTTTATTTACTTTTCTTTCATGTGAAGAAGCACTGTTTATGAACAAGATACTGACATTTTTCACGGGTCACAAGCTTCTCTTCCTTTCTCATATTCTCCAAACAAATCAGACACTAAAATCTTGAAGAACCTCTCGCCACCGACATGCGGCCACTATGGAGGCTGTCTTCCCGAGACAAGGGCCGATGCAGCTGGTGGAGATGTTCAGAACACAGCAAAAATGAACAAAACGTGTTTCCAAAAGAATGAGTATGAGTTGCAAAATTAAGAGCACACGTGAGAAAAAGAACGAGAGAGATGGTAGGTGAGAGGCGATCGGAGAAAGAGATGCAGAAGCACAAGAACCCTCCTGTTTTACTTCACTTTCATTTTAAATTCACAAGGTATCTTAATAATTTCATAAATAGAATCTCTTACTATCAGGTCCTTTGGGACTTCTTGTTTATCTGATGATTTTCAAGGACATTTTAGTAATAAAATAACTTTCATGGGAGCTCCGAGCCATTCTGCTAAAAAATTTATTTAGATGATTGTTCTAAAAAATCATATTTAAGAGAGCGTGGCCTTGAGCGAAAGTAAAAATTAATAAAAGAAAACAGAAAACAATAGAAAACATAATTTTGTTTTTTAGTTTTTTATTTGGGAAAATCATATGGGTCCGTGTAGTTTTAGTCAAATTTGGTCTGGACCCTAAAATTTAACCGTTAATTTTTGGCTTGACACTGTCAAAAAGGATTATGAGTAGCAAAATGACTTAATGAGTCGGTAAATTATTTTATGGTGGTTGGGCCTTTTTTCTTAAAAAAAAAAAAATCACCCCTCTTCCAATTTGCCTTCTCCGGCGAAAAGCCCCTCCACCACATTCTTCTTCACATCCCTGCTCGAACGGCAACGGTTCTTCTTGGAGACTCAAAGTATAGTCTCATTTGTATTCATCAATGACTTCAATCAACCTCCTAATGAATCAATACGATCAAAAGGAAGATGATTTCCTTCTAAAAGAAAAAAAAATGGAAACAAAAATAAACTAGCAAATAAAAGGTAAAGCAAGAAGACCTTTGATGATCAAGGAGAGATTTCTTAAGGTGATTGTGATTGTGAGTGTTGAGAGCAGTGTTCAAGAGATGAATATTTTGGCCTCTTTTTAATGGCCTTACATTTACCGATCATTATCTTGACATATTTGTTAGTTATTTAATTGTCTAGAGTTAAATTTATATATTATTTAAGATTAAATTTAAATATTATATTATCTTAGAACAATAAATCTAAGATATTAGGATCATGATAGAATTTATGTTATGTCTATTAACTATATATATATATATAAAGAACTATTTTTGTTCTTATTCATAAAGATTAATAATACTCTCATACTCATGTTTCCCTATAATTTTAATCTTTCAATTCTCGCAATTGCCAGTATTTTTCTTCGACATGAAATACTGGTTCCCACCGAAATATTTTGTTCCTGGGGCCTCAGCTTCTTTCATCATCTATTTCACGATTCCGATTCTGTAGCTTTAGTCTTTTAGGCTATGTTTGAATGAAGAGAAAAGTAAGGGGAAAGAGGAGGAAGGAAATACTAAGAATGGAAATTTTCCTAAAATAGTAAAAAATATTATTTTTAATAGTTTTTTATAGTATTCTTTCATTCCTAATTTTTCTTCTCATCCAAATATAGGGTTAAAGAATGACCCAAACATGCTAATTTTGGGTTGGGGCTTGGTTTTGGGAAAGGCGGAGGACTTTGTCTGAATAAAAAGAGCGGCTAAGAAGAAGTGCTGCCGTTCCAGCAAGGATGTGAAGAAGAATGGGATTAATTAGGGGCTGTTTGCCAGAGAAGGCAATTGGAAGAGGGGTTATTTTTTTTTTAATAAAAAAAACTCAGTATGCACAATTAGGTTCAATACAAGGTACCTATGGAATAGTTTTCCCTCGTTCTAATTAACTTGCTGTTTTGATTTTTTTTAGTAAAAAAAACACAAAAGCTATGGAGTGCAGGAGTGCAGATACGAGTGCACAATTCATACTTATTATAATTGTTTAGACTATATAGATGGGGCTCCAGAATTTCCTCCCTTAGGTGATAGATATTTCAATATTAGAAATTTTCTAGAAGAGCGCTATTGTCATGCTTCAAACATGCACCTAGCACAAACCAGTACTGCCAGATATGATTTCTACAACATTTCGAAGAAGTCAATGAAGCAAGCAACAAATCATATTCTTAACGTTCCTGAAGAAAATCAGAAATCAAATGCGCAACATATTCTGGATTATGGGAAAAACTTGTCTAAGACGTATAGACGTGGTAATATTTTACATATGATTGTGACGGTGAATATTGACATTCTTTACTACAACAATGACAATTAAGATCGAGCTATAGAAACATTTCTGAAGGATCAATTTTGCCAAGTAAAGCATCTAACAATAAATTGAAGGGAGTGAAGCTTCAACAAAAAGGTGATTGTACAATTTGTTTGAAAGATTTCAGGGTTGATGCAGCTCAAATGCCTTGTTCTCATTTCTTTCATTGAAACTGCATTGTTAATGGGTTTTTGATCAAGAATAATTGCCCCATATGTCGTTTCGAAATTTCTTCAAGTGAAGATCGACCCAAAAAGTAGAAATGTTTGCTTAAGTTTTTATTCATATGTTTATGTTTTATATTAGCATGAACTATATATTATTGAATTTTGAATATTTACTATTTTGTGATGCTATCATATGATAATAATTTTTAGAAGTTAATAGTAGTTGAAGTATGAGTTCACTTTTAAGAGACATATGTATGTTTAGAGAAGATTTTAGAAAAATATTTATAAAAAAAAAAGAACTTGTAAACAACTTTTAGAAAATAGCTTATAAAAAAATAATTCTGAATAAATGAGTATTTAGATAGTTATTATCAAAAGAAATTTTATAATTGGAAAATTACCAGAAATAGTATAATTTTATTAAAAATATGAAAGAGGAGAGAGGGTGGAGAAGAGAAGAGAGGGTGAAGAGTGTAAGAAAAAGTAAGGATAAAATAATAATTGGGTAATTCATAAACTTTTTTATTGTTTCAGAAATACTTATGAATAAATATAGCTATTTGTTTTAAAATTTCTCTAAATTAAATTTTGGGCTATAAGCACTTTTAAACCTTAGTTTGATGAGCTTCCAAATAGGCCCATCATATTGCTCCTACTCCTTCCTAATCCCTAACAGACTTTTTGGTACAAGGAAGGGGAAATTTTTATGAGTTCAATTTAAAAAATTAGAGAAATGCAATTAAAAGCTTTTAATTTATTTTTTTACCATTGTATCTTACATCTTGTTTTTATTAAAATTTTATAACCTCATACTCAAAATAATTTTCTCTCCCTTACCCTCCAAATCCCTTATACCACAATTTTAGTCAAAAATTCTCTCTAACAGGCAACTAACAAAATTTAGTATTTTTGATCAATTTCTAAATGTGACTAATACATTTGCACCTTCAAAAACATTAGTGTTGGCGCTCCTCAGGTAAAAGTTTATGAGTATTTTTGCACATTTTCCCTACTTTTTAATTAGCTTCCCTTGTACTATCATTTTAGTCAAAAGTTCTCTCTCTAGACAACTAACAAAATTTAGTATTTTTTTCATCCATTTTAAAACATTACAGATATTTTTATACCTCCAAAAAACTTTATGGTATTAGGCGCTCCTCATGTAAAATTTTATGTGTATTTTTGCACCTTTCCCCCTACTTTCTAATTAGCTTGTAGGGTCTCCTCAAATTTGTTATTGGTGTTATTTGTGATAACCATGCTAACGCCGGAATTAGGTTTATGAGCGGTTCTAAATATATAATATTTTAAATTTATAACTATAATGATGATTCATAATAATTATAAACCACTTTGATCTTTTGAGGATTTTGAACCTCATGATAGCAATTAATCAGTAATATGAGTAAATAATACTATAATATTTCAAATTTCTAACGATAATAATAATTTTAGATAATTAATCAATTATAATATATATTTTCCTGCTCCCTGTATAACGCACTGGAATAAATCACTGTTTATATGTAAATCCTTATAGTTTCACATAATTTTTAATTAGGTCATTGAACTTTTTTTTTTCTTTTTATTAGATCTTTATTGTTTAAACTGTTTTGGACGTTAATCCTTCCCGTTATTTAAGAACCAATAGGCCACAATAGTGAAGGATGATCACAACCTATGTCATCCTAGTACTCTTCTTCGATTAAAAACTGTTTTTCCTTTTCCTTTTTACAGTTTATGTCATATTTACTGAGTCTCATTGTAAAACTTTTGCTAATATTGTATGTTACGTGTTTTGACTCTATGTAAGACTGGTATCAATTAATGTCATTTTATCTGTTTATAAAAAAGAGAACTAAAATAGTTATAGCATTATCGATTAACAAATTTAGTAACATAAATCATTGGCAAAAATAAACAAGTAAAAGGCGTTGACTCAACTAGTATATATGCAAAATTTTTGGATTTATCCACTAGTATTTGGCGCTATGGCAACTAACTAGTCCAATTCATAGGAATGTAAACCTAACCTTATTACATTAATTATCGGACTGCATACATAAGGCTCAAATACAAGACCATTGGTTAAGCTGAAACAAAATAAGTATATATGCAAAGTTTAAAACCGAAAAAAGAAATTGGGGGAATGAAAGCACAACTAAATGAAGAAAATTGAGAAGGTGTACAATAAAAAACAAAATTTCAGTACAAATTTATATTATCATCACTTGAAATACGAACTCTGAGAAAGGATAAGGAGATGGAGGTGATAAGTGGAACCCTCATTTCATGTATCACGATATCGGAGAATAAGCGGGAATTGAAGCCGAGCTCGCTGTTCGGAGCTGCTGTGATGGTTGTCGGAAAATTGGGAGTGACGAATTGTCATCTCTCTAGACATTTTGGCGTTTCTCTTCTTATATTCCAGATCAATTGATTATCAGCATCAGAATTAATCCATCTAGCTGCCACATCAGAGATAGATGAGCTTCACGAATCAAAGTTATAAGAGTTTAATTGAAAAGAAATAAATTATTTGGACCTGATTTAAAATTAATGTAAATTATAAGACTTCTAAATTAATTTTTGGGAAAATTAATATGTGGATCCTTATAGTTTCAACAGATTTTGAATCAAGTACTCATACTTTTTTTTCTTTTTTATGAAATCCTTATAATTCACACTGTTAGAGGCTTCAGAGCTTCTGTCACTAAATCCTTCAGATGCGGTTAGTTATATTAACCGGAGATGATGTGGCACTGGAGAGAGGGACAAATATTGCGTGTGAGAAGGGAGGACGCCGAATTCTTCCATGGGAGAGCAAGCAAGTGGTTTCATCAGATTAAAACTCAGATCTGTGAAGGAGCAACAGTAAATAGTCCTAATCAGCAGCAAAAACCAATAGTTGAAGATTCAAAATCAATGTTCGAAGAATAAATTTTAATAAAATAATAAATTTAGCTTAATCTTATCCTTAATGAGATAACTTAATCAATCAAATTAAAAGATTCCCATAAGCATATTAAAGCCCAAATTTATCCGATTCAAATCTACTTACATTTGTATTTTTAAATAAAAATAAATATAGATTCATCATTTAAACATTTAAAAGATAATCTAAAAACATAATTGCAATAATAAAACGTTAAAAACTTGTTAAAAAGTTTAAATATATATCACCCCACATTAATTAGAAAGATAATTTGAATTTGAAATATAAAATAATAAATTTTGCGTTATCTTATGTTTGATGAGATAACTTAATCTTTCGTTTAAAAAAGGATTCACATCTATCAGCATTAGCTCTTATTGACTACTATTAGAATTCTCGTCCCCCAAGAAAACATTATTATATAAATCAAGGCCTGTTCATTTAGGGTGGATTATAGTTCCTTGATTTTGGAGGAAAGGCATTTTATATATCCTCAAGTAAGTTTTACATTTATCTTTCCATGTTTGTTTGGTATTGTAAAACTTTCTAATTTTTAAAGTTTTCAGCAGCAACATTGCTCCAAAATTTTTTTGAATTAAAGGTTACCTTGGAAGAATTAAAATGGAGTAAAGTTACCATTTACATTAAAAATGTTTACAGTTCATACCAATTTTTTAACAGTTAATGTTAATTTTTTTACGACATAAGGTAACATTACTATATTTTAAATTTTTTAGAATAACATTAAACCAAAAAAAAAAAAACTTTCGAGGTATTATTGCTCATCAACAAAAACTTTCGGGTCAACATTAATCTCTTTTTTATGTGACTACTTTTTTACTGAGTTATATTTGAGTATTGTCAATGTTAATTGGAAGTAACTTTTTAAAGTGTTATTTTGCATTTACACAACTTGAGATCTCATGCTTTTAAGCTTCAGCTGCTATAATTTCTAATTCTCTTCTATCACAATTAACAGAAAATTATACGCAATAATGGCTTGTAAGCATCTTTTGAAGTTTTATATAGTTATACTAATATGATATTTATTGTATTTTCAGTTCAAAGAATTGCGATATCAGAAGATATTATATCTGAAATATTTTCTTTGCTTCCTGCAAAATCAATATGCAAGTTCAAGTCTTGTTCCAAGTCCATCTCTAAGCTGACCCAAGAAACAAACTTTGCATTGAAGCAATCTCAACATTCAATGATTATGAATGATTCTTGCTTCTTTATTCAACCACGTTCATCTCAATCATTCAAACTAGAAACACACGCATTACCTGGTGAGGAGAAATCTTCCGGTGTCCCCAGAAATTTCATTCAGTTTCTTACTCAAACCTCCTCAAGAATTCTTGCTTCTAGTAATGGATTGCTTCTCTGTCAATATCTGAAAGGAGGAAGAAAACAACTATTCATTTATAATCCAATAACAAAATCATGCTTTGATGTTCCCACTCCACACAAATTGATACAAAGTCGTCCTACTTTTGTGAAATTCGTCCTTGAATGCAACCATAATACAATTGTTAACTTGGAGGAATACAAGTTGATTCTTCTTGTTCAGTATGAGGTATCTAGTTATAATTATGAGATCGAAACTTATATGCCAAAATATGGCGTGTGGAAAGCTACAGATGGAGGCCTCTCGACACGAGGACATCGTGGTATGGTTTGCAAGTCTCCATTGATCTACATGGGAGCCCTTCACATCATTTTAACTGATTCACTTTTCTACTTTTTTGATAATGCTATTTCTGCTCCAAAAATAGTAGCACATCAACTCGACAGTGGCAAGTCGAAATTTCTGAGTCTTCCGAAAGAAGCCTTTGATGAGTATGTGCTGAAAAACCAGCTCGGTATGAGGATTTTCAAATGGGGCAAAGCTGAAAGTTCAAATGAATCATTATGTTTTGTGACATTTTTCAAGCGTTCTATTTTTACCATATGGGTGTTGATGAATGATGAATCAAGTTCTTGGTCAAAGCATTTAACCATAAGTTTGGAATATATAATAATGGGGTTGAAGAATTCTGATGTTGCCATTGGATTCACAATCATGAATGGGAATACTTTGGTGTTTGCGACCAGGTCAAGGTTGTATAAGTATGATTTATTAGGTGGTGAAAGAAATAATACCTTATAAAAAGGCTGAATATATTAGGGAGCATGGATATGAAAAGGATTTCATTTTTAATGAGTTTGAAGTTAAAGATGCTTTCAATTTGGACTTCATTTCCTAGTCACCAACTCTTCAATCATGTGGTGTTGGTGCAACTACTTTTTCTGTTTGAGGGAAGATACAATATTATAATTTATAATTTGAAGTTTTATATTTTGATCTTTGATTTCCTTTTAAGAGAATATGTTATAATTTTTTAATAAAATTGTTTACTTTCTTTATTTGTATGTTATGTTGGCCTAATTTTTCTTATACGTGTTGAAAACAGTTATAGAGAATGTATTATTGTCAAATAAGTCTTAACTAAATTAATATAATAAGATGGGAAAATTAATTTTTAACCCTTTAACTTTTAACTTACTTATAACTTAATCATTCATTTATGACTTAATGTGATTCAGTCCTTTATTTTTTTTAATTTTGTTTTTAAATTATTATCTTTATCATCTATAATTCAGTCCTACATGGCAAAATATGCTGCCTCCAACTTAGCCCCACCTGTATTTTTTTAATAAAATTTAAATAAAAGAAGAGAAGAGCGCTGGGGAAGATGGAGGAAGAGGAAAATATTTGCAGAGACATGACAACTCACAAGCTTGCCAGCCTCGGTGGTCTCGGAGGAATAGGGCTCTCCTCTTCCATTCCTCCCCCAATTATACAAACACTTTCTTCTTCTGCAATTGAAGGATGGCTGACTCATAATGACCCCAAAATTCGGGCGCCATCAAGAATAGGTGACAATGTAGATACTCCCTGCAATAGAAAATATAAAATAAAAATAATTAGATCACGTAATTTAAAATATTAGTTAAAATTAATTAAAGACAATAAATATGTAAAAAATACCTAAAACACCTTTACTTATGGAAATGGTAAGTGAGAGAGAATAGGTGAATAAAGATGCCAGAGATAATAGATGAAAAAAAAAGATGTATGAAATATAATATTAATTAGGGATAAAATTGAAAAAACATTAAATTATGAGACACTTCCAAACTTCACCTTATAAAAAAATGGAGACCCTTATCAACTTCTTCACCTTATATTTTAAACAAGAGGGAGTATTATGAAGACACGGAGAAGAAGTGCGATTGCTGGCAAGCCAAGAATTTACAAATTATTGGGCATAGTGTTGGTGGAAGAATTCAACTCTATGGCTGAACCTCTGGAGATTCATGTTGAGATGAGAATGTTTAAGAAACAAAATATTTGGGGTTTGTTTGTTTCTATTTTATGTTTTTAGAATAGTTTTATAAAATTGTTTTTTAAAACAAATTTTTTAAAACAAATTTATAAAAGAGAGAACAAAATTTATTTGGATGATTGTTCTAAAAAAATATATTTAAAAACAAAACAACATAAAAATTTATTTGGAATTATTATTCTTAAAATCAACTTAGAGAGCTAAGAGAAGCAAGAGACAAAGTGTATGAATAGAAAGTCAAAAGACTAAGAGACGATAGAGATGGGTACGAGTTTGAAAATCTTTAAATTCACATTTTACATATATCAGAATATGTATTAACATAAATTTTTACCATTTCCCAATTCTATTACCAATGATAGTAAGAGCTTCATTATCATAATATTCTAAAGCTATATTTGGCATTCTAACCCAAACCGCAACCTTACTAATTATAGTTTTTTTAGGCTTAAAATTGTTGTCATTTGTGAATTTTGATTTCTCCTAAATTTCTAAAATAAAAAAAATCATAATAATATAATATCTTTTATTCCAAAAATAATTATTTGGGAGAAATCATAAAAATATGACAATTATGCCCATATTAAGCACTAATTAAATATAAGTCATATTAATTCAATTAGTGCACAAATAATAAAATTAAGGACCACAATGTTAACAAAAGTTCACTAAAATGATATGAATTAATATATAAAAATATGGGTTTGTCACTACTTCTATATCATCCTCTACATAATCACTGTTTCTATCAACACCTTTAAGCTTCTTTGCAAAAGAAAGTCCACCCTTTGCATATTCAGTCCCTTTTGGTCACAGTGTTGGCCAATGACGCAGTAGGATATTCTCACCCCAGCTTTGTTCCCGTCTCTTTTAACCTTCTTAAAGCTTAGCAGCATTAGATCATCTTCCTCATGTTTCCCAAAAATTCTGAATTATTAATTATATAAATGGACTGCAAATGTCATATTCAATATTATGTCTATATGCATTGAGAACTCTTCCACTTTTCCCTTGAATTTGTGATTATAGATTTTTTTTCTTATTTTCCTTTGTTCTGTTAAACATCATTTCAAAGTTGGTTCATGTCAGTCTTCTCTTTATGTTTCCCCCTTTTTTCACTAAATACTCTTTTCTTTGATGTGCACGTTCAATTAAAATTGAAAATCAAATTATTTTTATCTGAAAAATTCATCATAATCAAAGGTTTATCAAGTAAATCAATGAGTCGCGTCACAGGGATCATATTAAAAATATGTGACCAAAGTTGAATTTGGTAAAGATCCATTCAAACTGCATGTAATCTGTTCTTTATATCTTTTTGACAATTTCTTGTTTACTAAATTAAATACATATTTCATTGATTGGCTACTTTTGATCAAATTGACCGTTTTTCCATGTATTTTTTTTCCATTAAATAATCTTTTTCTTTGACATCTACCTTCAATTTAAATTGAAAATAACTTCGTTTCATATCTGAAAAAAAAGTCTGCATAATCAATGTTTTCTCAAAAAATAAATAGATATGTCTTCATACCATCTAAATATGTTACCAATAATTGACAATAGATTTTGTTTCCCCGATATATCAACATAATTGATGAATTAGGTTCCTATAAATAAATGGACTGGAAGGATAATATTTAAATATTCAATGCTATATCTACTTGAAGGCTTTTCTGCTGCGCTCTTAAAATTGTGAGTATATTTTTCCCCCCGACAATGATCACTTCAATTTAAAGTGGGTAATGTTTTTATCATTACAAAATTTTATTTAATTTTTATTAGGGGAATTACTATAAGATCTTAAAAAAAGAATTTAACTATCTAAAAATTCAATAAATTAAGAAATATACAATAATAAATTTCGATACAAAAAATAACAATTAGGTTATACTACTTGTCATTAAAATTTTTAAATTAAGCTTCACAGGTAGTTTTATATATAAATATTACAGCAGAGGTCAATTAGGATTCCTAGGGTGTGACACGTGGCAACTCAATGTGCTACATTCTGAGTGTATTGTAAGTATAATTTTATACTTATATAAACAGTAGGACTTTCAAAGAGTGACACGCGGTAGCCCCCTATGCAGCATTATAAGTGTGTTATAATATTACTCATGCCCTTAATATATAACTTAGTAGCATTTAATTAATTTGATAAATAAATAAATTAAATTAGTTAATATAATATTTTTTTAAAATATTATAATTACCTTCCTTAACTAATTATTTCTCCCTCTCTTATTTGATTATTATTGAATGAGTCTCAAAAAGGTAATTTAGGAAAAAGTTACTCCTATAGTACTAAATATAAGATATAATTGAGGAGTTAACATTAGTCTTAAATATAATATCTATTTCTCCTATTTATTAATATTTTCTCAAATTACCCTATTGATACTTCCTTGACAATAATCAAGTAAGAGAATGGAGAAAATTATAGGAGATGATTAGGGTATTTTAGAAAAAATATCTCATATTAACTAGTTTAACTAATTTCTTTAATATAATCAAATCAGTTAAATATGTCTTATATTTAGGACTGAAAGAGTAATAAGTATATGAAATATATCTTATATTTAATATCAACATTAACTCACTAATTATGTTTTATATTAAGGACTAGAGGAGTATTATTTAAAAATTTTGGTAAATCTCATCCGATTTTATAATCTATTAATACTATTAATTTAAATGGGATCATAGCAAATTGTTGGGTCCTTAAACAACAATATATGGGTGTTTGGTTTGCTTAAAAACCAAGGTTTCAAAATGGCTTTTGGCCAACAAATAGCCTTCAAATGTACAAAAGAGTTTATAGATCAAACTATAGTTTTAGATAAACTTTTAAGAATAACTTTTGTGTGGGAAAGAACTTATGGGCTATCAAATGATCGTTTTACCCTACTTTTTTGACACTATCTCTCCTCTCCATTGTTTTCTTGTCTTATTTGCCGTCGCTATCTACCATCATCTAAATCACCGTCGTTGTCTTCCATAGGCACCAGAGGAGGAAGAAGCGGTGGTCGCGGTCCACCATCCCATCTCGTCATCATTTTCTTTGACTTTTTTTCTGTCTTCTTCTTCTCTAACTTCTTCTTATTTGTCTTCTTCTAAGACTTCTTCTTATCCATCTTCTTCTGCCATCGAGTCTCACTATCTAAAGAACAAGAAGATAGCAACGATGGTGAGATCTAGAAGAGAGATGATGACAGCGGGATATGGAGAAGGATGACAATGATGAGATCTAGAGGAGGGATGATGATGCTGAGATCTAGAGGAGGGATGACGAAGGCAAGATATGGAGGAGGGATGATAACGGCAAGATCTAAAAGAGGGATGAATAATGATCACAATTATTTTTTTTACCTCATAACGTTTCTGGTAATTTACCAATAACAAAACTCATTCTAGTACTAACCATCCAAACACTTATTTTATTTAAAATAACTTTTTATAAGATCTTCTCTAGAAAAATTTCTCCAAAAGTTAAGCCAAATAGGAGCCATAGTCACATTAGGATTTGACCTTAAATTTTGATTTTATAATTATTAAATGCGATTGAGCAATTAATGATTTTAAAGAGCAATAAATGAAGTTAAACACTTGTTCTTGACTTGAGAAAGCGTTTACAAATACTTTTTGAATCATAGACTAGCACATGTTTTTATTTAAAAATATTTATGAGAGGAGATGAATTAATTGTTAAGCCATACAAGGGAGATAAATAATTCTAGAATCCATTTTATACTTGAAGTCGAAGAATCACTTGTGTGTGTATTAATTTTTAGCTTTATTTATATTTACTTCATAGTCTTCACTCTCCATTGTTGTTTCATTCAAATTAGGTGAAATTGTAATAATTAATACTTGATCGGGTTTTAGAACAAAATTCTCCTAGGAATGATACTTTATTTATCACTTTATTACTTGGCATGACCTATGCACTTGCATAGCGAACAGTTATAAATGAGTAGAATACATATGCAACTTAAGTTATAAAACCTGGGTCTTTAAGTTTATTCAAAGTACTTGAATGAGGTTTAAGTATTTGTACCAAGTTTAACTTTGAGGAAAAAGAATTTAGTTGTAAATTTAATTTTTTTAAAGAAAGTCCCATTCTTCTGAAAAAAGAAGAACCCTTTTGGTATTACAAAGTTTGTAAAACTTTGGCTTTTAAAGGAACTAATAAAAAGTCCTTTATGGAAAATTGTCGGTAAAACCCGTAATAAAGGTGTCTATTTTTAAGGCGATTAAATACTAATTGTATTAAGCCTCATACACCAAATCCTTTTAATTGAATTAACCATTATTGGATATGGAGGATAAAGTTACTAACTGTGAGTGAGAAATTGAAAAAAGAGTGTATGGCCCAAATCAAGTATTATAAGCCCACGAAGGCCACTACTTTGCGTCCTTTATTTATTTAATGTTTTATCAGTTGCCTAATGTCCATAGATTTAGCTAGTAGAAAGGTACCAACGGGAGTTGGTCCGAGTGGTAAGCGGCTCGGTATCGCTTAAGTGAGGTCTCGAGTTCGAGCCTTGGCGTATGCAGAAAATCCCCGTTGGGAGACTCACCCACCATAGCCAGGTGCGCGACGCGGGTCGGATCCGGATGTAGTCGGGGCAAAGCTCCGGTGAACCGGGTGGGCAACAAAAAAAAAAGCTGGTAGAAAGGTGAGACATCGACTATTTAGAGTATATTTGATTTTTATAGAGTACTACTTTAATACAGTTCTAGTCACAACACTTTGGGAGACATCTTAGCTCTTTGGTACTAAAGTTGACGCCTGAGAGTAATTGACAGCTCGTCCTACATAATATTGGTATTACTTAAGAGGAAAAGAGACTATACCTTGCCCTTAAATCGTAAGTGAGTCTAACTTCTTTCTAAAATTTTTTACACAAAAAAAAATATTATAGTGCCTGAATCTCATATTAATGGGTTATATAAAAACCTCATATTAAAGGGGTGGGAGTGTGTGTAAACATTTGGTTCCAATTCATCTAACATAACTAAAAATATTGTGTATTTTTTTTAAAAAATAATAAATGTGTAAATTTGAATAAAGAAAAACTCGTATAATTTTATCATTTTTTTAAAAAATATTTCTAGTGATTTCAAAAATAGAAAACTTTGTTGGTAGAAACAACTTAGTTTTTTAGAAAAACTTAAGTCAAATTGTTATATTTATTATGTGAAATTTTCTAATTATACTTGTTATTTTGTTATTATTAGTTATTAAAATATTTATGTGTACTTATAAATTTATCTATGAATTATAAGCAATTTGACCTAAGTTGTTTTAAAAATTAAAACAAAAAACAAAGTTGAGGTGCGACAAGAAAATTACGAAATTATCCACTATTATAACGGAATGCATTTTGCACAGGTTCAAACTAAATGACATAGATAAAGAATATTCTGCACTTGGCGCTAATATGCCTTTGTTTTTTCATCTGATATATATCCAATTAAACATGAAAAATTTAAATTATTTCTATTTGCTTGATTATTAACATGAAGCATTTCCCATTTACTGAATAACGCATATTTAATTAATTAAGGATACAGACCGCATTAGCATGAAGAAAACCAAACCAATTTAAAAGGGAAAAAAAAAACTATGCTTCATTAATAATGTCTTCGGTAACGTCACTTTATTGTCAGGAGGCATATGGAAGTATGCACAGCAAGAACCTGCACAATATAATCAAATTGAATATAATCTAATCTAAGGCATGCATTATATGAATAGTGAAATATACTAGAATCCAACAATAAAAAACCACTGTTAATTAAAACAAAAATTACAAGTTTGGTTAACTCACCATAGTGCCAATTTTCAATTATAACGATTCATCTCAAAGATGACCATAGAAAGCTTGTCTTCTTAGAAAATAAACATCTCACGAGTAATACAATCAATCCAGACTATATCATACTCAAATATAAACCTATATGAGATACAGCGGAAGACTTAAAGTTACCCCTTGCCATTAACTTGATTGATCTGAGGAGAACTGGAATCAAATGAGATACCTGTCAAAAGAGAACACTGTCAGATAAACAACAGGTTCTTCCAACTGGTGATTAGGCACAGTGATGACAACTTATTTTTAGCCGTCACCAGTAGGGAACCTTCAGAAGCGAGCTGAGAATAGGGTTTCGCTCTGGACTCAGAAAAGAGATCTCACACTCAATGAATTGTTAATTCCCACAATCAGAAAATTAACCTTAAATAAATTGAATCAATAACCCTCCTTGGACTGGGCCCAATGACTACGGGCCACACTCAGAAATATTTATTAATTATCCTAATTAATATCTAAATAGGTTATAATATATAATAAATATCCAACATTCTTCTACTTGGCCCGTACTCTTAATGTCATTGCCCAGTCCAGGTAAACTGATGTCGTGCTACAAGAATCAATGCGATAAGTGCCCTTTTATCAGGTATTACCTTCCAAGTATTATAGGTAGCACCATCACTTAATGGGTATCACAATATACATGAACTCAATGTTCATAAGTTCCTGTCCTAATGTTTATCAAATTCAATAACACAAAATGTATACAATCACAAATTGAAATGATAAACCACAAAATATAATTTCATTGCTCATACCTTCACTAATCAAAAGTAGGATGAAGTCCCATATGAGGTATATGTGTGACAAAGATGTTCAGCTTCAATCCTTTCGTCAAAGGATCAGCCAACATGTCCAATGTACTGATACGCTTAACGGAAACTTGGCCATCCTGAACCCTCTCTCTGAAGCAAAGGAATTTAAGTTCAACAAACTTGCTGCGACTTTTATTCCTTTTGTTGTTCACTATGGCCACCACAGTTGTGTTATCACAGTACATTCTGATTGGCTTAGAGACTGAATCCACAATCTTAAACCCAGCAATGAAATTCCTTATCCAAATAGCTTGTGAACTTGCTTCAAAACACGTAATGTACTCAGCATCACCGATAGAAGGAGCTGTTTGAGTTTGCTTAGCGCTCCTCCACGATATAGCTTCTTCTGCCAATAGGAAGATGTAACCGGATGTAGACTTGTTCGAGTCTACGCATCCTCCAAGATCTGAATCTGAGTATCCAATCACGTCCAAACTGTCTACTCTCCTGTATGTGAGCATGTAGTGTTTAGTGCCTTGTAGGTACCTAAACACTTTCTTTGCAGCTATCCAATGTGCTTCCCCAGGATTACTTTGGTATCTTCCCAACATACCCACAGCAAAAGCGATGACAGGTCTTGTACAAACCTGTGCATACATTAAGCTTCCTACCGCTGAGGCATATGGGACCCTTTCCATCTATTTCTTATCAAACTCAATTTCAGGACATTGACTTAGACTAAACTTGTCTCCTTTTTCAATAGGAGCCACGTTAGGTGAACAGTTCTGCATCCTGAATCGTTCAAGAATTTTGACAACGTAAGCCTCTTGAGATAAGCCTACAAGACATTAGGTTCTCTCTCTATGGATCTTTATGCCAATGACATAAGAAGCCTCGCCCATGTCTTTCATGTCAAAGCTCTTGAATAGAAACTGTTTCACCTTACGTAATAGTCCCAGATCATTGGTAGCAAGTAGTATGTCATCCACATACAAAATCAAGAATATGATTTTACTCCCACTAGCCTTGTGGTATATACAATCATCCATGAT
Organism: Leucaena leucocephala; assembly: GCA_037074615.1. Taxonomy (NCBI): domain Eukaryota; kingdom Viridiplantae; phylum Streptophyta; class Magnoliopsida; order Fabales; family Fabaceae; genus Leucaena; species Leucaena leucocephala. Next base: position 14,239,805 of record CM073515.1, on the reverse strand, counting down.
GTTCTCAACGAAACCAAATGATGTGATCACTTCATGGAACTTCAAGTACCACTGCCATGAAGCCTGTTTCAAACCATATATTGATTTCTTCAGCTTGCATACCAATTGATCTTTACCTTCTGCAACAAAACCCTCAGGCTGCTTCATGTAGACTTCTTCCTCCAGTTCACCATTGAGGAAAGTAGTCTTAACATCCATCTGGTACAACTCCAGATCAAAATGGGCAACCAATGCCATGATGATATAGAATGAATCTTTCTTAGATACAGGTGAAAAAGTTTCACTGTAATCGATTCCTTCCACTTGAGTGAATCCCTTTGTAACTAACCTAGCCTTGTATCTATCGATGTTACCTTGTGAGTCTCTCTTGGTTTTATAAACCCATTTATAGCCAATGGCTTTAGACCCACTAGGTAACTCTACAAGTTCCCAAACATGGTTGTTTGCCATGGAATTCATTTCATCAATCATAGCGTCATGCCACAACTTGGAGTTCACACTCCTCACAGCCTGAGTAAATGACAAAGGATCATTCTCAATACTTACATCACAGTCAACCTCAGCAGAATACACTACATAGTCATCAGGTAATACCGATCTTCTTTCTCTAGTTGACCTCCTCAATTCAACCTCTTGGGTTGAACCAGGTTGCTGAACAATGGCATCCTCTATCACATCTTGTAGTGGTTCCACTTGTGTGATAGGTTGATCATCAGGTATGTATCCATCTTGTTCAATACTGTCAACTTGAGCCATAGGGTCTACATCACGTTCAATATCAATCCCAATAGTGGGATGAACATTGACTATTAGCGTCCCCTCATGAATGATGTCAGTGGTTCGCTTTATGTGATCATCCAATGGATAATCACTCCCACTAATCACATCATTCTCAAGAAACTTGGCATTCCTAGACTCTACAAACCTTGTAGAAGGTGGAAGACAATAAAACTTATAACCCTTAGACCACTCCACATAGCCTACAAAGTAGGCTCTGATAGTCTTAGGATCCAATTTCTTCTCCTGTAGATTATACACTCTTACTTCCGCAGGACAACCCCATACCTTGAAATGATTTAAACTGGATTTTCATCCTTTCCAGATTTCAAAGGGTGTCTTGGACACTGCCTTTGTTGGAACCCTGTTCAATATGTATGTGGCTGTCTTGAGTGCTTCCTTTCAAAGAGAAGGCGACAGTTTGGAGCTACTCATCATGCTCCTAACCATGTCTAGCAAGGTCCTATTTCTTTTCTCAGCTACACCATTCATGCCAGGTGATCCAAGCATAGTGTATTGAGCCACTATACCTTGCTCTCGAAGAAATTCAGCAAATGGACCTATTTCTTGTCCTTCACTAGTGTATCTATCATAATACTCACCACCACGGTCTGATCTCACGATCTTGATTTGTTTCTCAATCTATTTTTCTACTTCTACTTTATAATCCTTGAAAGTATCTAGTGCCTCACTTTTATTATAGAGCATGTAGACATACATGTATCGTGAGTGATCATCAATAAAGGTGATAAAGTACTTTTGACCATGCGCAGTTAAATCAGGGCAACAAATATCCGTGTGTATAATTTCTAGCAACTCAGAACTTCTTTTAGCCCCCTTATGTGACTTATTGGTCTGCTTTCCCTTTATGCAGTTCACACAAGAATCAAACTCCGAATGGTTTAAAGATGGAAGAATTCCTTCTTTATTTAATCTTTTGATTCTGTTAACGGAGATATGACCTAATCTCCTATGCCACAGGCTATAAGAATTCTCATCGATAATACTTCTCTTAGTACCATGCAAAACAGAAAGAGATTGAGGCGAATCAGAAATAATCTTAAACAGGCTATCAATCATAACCAAATTCGCAATCAAAACTAAATTCTTTGTCAAAGTCATACGTTTTTTAGAAAGAACTAGATGATAATCAAATGGAATGAGCTTTGACATAGAAATCAAATTCCTCTTGTAAGAGGGAACATAAAAAACATCATAAAGTTCCAAAACATTTTGATTTGAAAGATGAATGCGAAAGGTTCCAACGGCTTTCACAGGATCTTCTCTCCCACTGCCTGAAATGACAATTTCCTCATTGGGATGTGGAGACCTGCTTGACAGAAAGCCTTCATGGTAATCGAAATGTGGATCATCGAACCAGTGTCAATCCACCAAGTGTCATCATTAACGCTAGAAAAGTTAGACTCAAAAGTAACACACGATGAAAGCATACCTCTCATCTCTTTAATATGTTGCCCCACACTGCCAATACCTGTAAGCCTCACAGCATGTAGTTCAGACGTGATGGCACCACCCATCTGCTCGTCTGTTAGCTTGAATTGTTTATCTAAGGCTTCCAGGTACCCCTTAGCTGTGTCGTACTTAGGGACTGCTGCCCTAATACACCTAGAGATCCTTTGTTTTATAAGCAGAAGAGATGAACGGTTACTCCGCTCCCACATATTATACCTTTCCTTTGCCTCTCTGTCATCGGAGGCATCATCAGGTCTCAGAGGTTTATCAAACTTCAAGGCATAATCCAAGTCCAATAAACCAAGCTGCAGCAAAACATCATCTCTCCAGTCAGCATAGTTAATGCTACCATTTAAGATTATTTTGTTGCTAACATCATCCATAATCCTGGGAGCAGCAACCGAATCTGCAAAATGAGAACAGACAAACGCACAAATAAGCTCACAGTAATAATTTGAAGCAATCACAAGTCACTGTGCCATGTATGCATGCTTAGCTCAAATGTAGCATGCAAGCAGTATAAATACGTATCACTAATGTCTACCTGTGAGCAAAGACATTAGTATAACCAGGTATTTATCTCAAATGGTAGAATTAGAACTCATTCGTAATTTTCCAATGCTTGTGGGCTAATTAGAAAATAACGAGGTCATTCTATCCCACCCTAATTAAATGTACAATTATGAAATATCTACCTGTGGGCAAAGATAAATCATAGCTATACATTTAATTACAAATGATATTTCAAATCCATATGTGATTAATGACCGCATGCAACAATTTCAATAAACAAGGATGCTGTGGCTATTCCTCAAAGAATTGCGCGCCAACCACAAATATCATTCATGTGCATTGAAAATCCAAATATGCACAACTTAATAGAGAAATTAATTCTCCCCTAATTAAATGTATAATCATGATATATCTACCTGTGGGTAAAGATAAATCATAACTATACATTTAATTATTATTGATATTTTAAATCCATATGTGATTAATTAATGCACGCAACACAAACAAATGAGGATGTTGTGGCTACTCCTCATAAAACTGCATGCTTATCACAAATATCAATAACGTGCATATAAATCCAAATATGCACAACAAAATGGAGCATTTAATAAATTAATTTAATCAACAAAGGTGACTAAATAATTTAACTTAAATTCTCCCACTATTTCATGCACCCAAAAATGCCTAACAAATTAATTTCAACTCAAAAGGATTTTACAAAAATTAAACAGTTAATTTAATTGCCAAGGGAGAAATTAAAAATAAAATTGGCAATTAAATAACAAAAAAAATTAAAATTTGTAAATTCCTTTTTGTAAAATCTAAAATAATAGAGAAATTAATTTAAACATTTATAATGCATGAAATAGTAATTTTGATTTTCTAAGAAAATCAAATTAATTGGCCAAAATAATATTCTGAAAATAAAAATTATTTTTGGCCCAAGACAAACGGCCCAACACACAGAGAGAGAAAAAAAAGGAAAAAAAACTTCTTTCTAGTGGCCCAAAAACACGTGGCCAGTAGGCTGCAAAAAAAAACATATGTCTTGGCCCAGAAAGCAACTGGCCCAAAAATATAGAAAGCCCAAACAATTAAAAAAAATAATGCTTCTGCTGGAAAAAAAACACAATACGGCCCAAATTGCGTCAGCGGCCCAGCAGTGGAAAATGGATTTTTTTTTGAAATAGTCAGATTGCCCAAAATATTTCAGCCGAGAAGAAACTGCTGGCCCAAGACGCGGTGGCCCAAACGCTAATAATTTTTTTTGTTGAAAAAACCAGCTGCCCAAAACGGAATTTTAATAATTTTTTTTAAAAGTGTTACGGATCCTCCATGGCACTAAGTCGGGTTGACCTAACTCGACTTAGCAGCCAATGACCCACGACTGTAGGAAGCTATCTGTCACGATGCTTCACCTGCAGGTCAACAACGCCGGCGACTCATGGGGCATATTTTCTGACGGTCCAGGACTTCATTTCCAGTGCTTCTCACGAAAGCCTTATAGCCTAGTTGTCAGGGATCCTCACAACGACACGATGGTGATCCAAGATTCAGCCCTGCGCCTACCGCGAACTAACAACCAGAACTCGCCGACGGTCTTCTCCCCAGCAACAGGGACGTTAGTGACTTTCAGGGGGTTTTTGCCGATGACCTGCAACAGCAACAACCACATGCACCCAGTTTCTGGCAACCTCCACGGTGAATCACTCTCTCTCATCGTCGGTGTACAGAGAAAGGTTAAAGAATAATAATAAAATAAAATCCTGTATCCCATATTCATCCCATAAACACAAAAGATCAATAAGCAAGGCCCAGATGATCTCAAACCAGGCTCTGATACCACATGTTAGAAAATAAACATCTCACGAGTAATACAATCAATCCAGACTATATCATACTCAAATATAAACCTATATGAGATACAGCGGAAGACTTAAAGTCACCCCTTGCCATTAACTTGATTGATTTGAGGAGAACTGGAATCAAATGAGATACCTGTCAAAAGACAACACTGTCAGATAAATAACAGGTTCTTCCAACTGGTGATTAGGCACAGCGATGGCAACTTATTTTTAGCCGTCACCAGTGGGGAACCTTCAGAAGCGAGATGAGAATAGGGTTTCGCTCTGGACTCAAAAAAGAGATCTCACACTCAATGAATTGTTAATTTCCACCATCAGAAAATTAACCTTAAATAAACTGAGTCAATAACCCTCCTTGGACTGGGCCCAATGACTACAGGCCACACTCAGAAATATTTATTAATTATCCTAATTAATATTTAAATAGGTTATAATATATAATAAATATCCAACATGTCTTTGATACGATATGAGAAACTAAAGTAAGAACGTTTGAAATTATTGTTGAGGAAAATGACAATATAGAGTCCGTAGAAGGCTGTGGCAAATCCAACTCCCATCCCAATATAGAAGTAAGATAGAATTCATCTATTTGACTATCATTTCCTGCAATGGATGTCACATCTTTGTCTTTGCAGCTCTTTGGAAGTGGAGCTCCACATAGTTGAGGATTCACAATATAGATTTTCATATCAAACCCTTCAAGAAGTTGAGCTTCGTTCCAGATGGGATCTTCCCCATGAAATTGTTGAAGCAGAGGTTCAAGTTTTACTAGAAAAGACAATTCAGCCATGCTTTGAGAAATTTCACCCGAAAGTCGATTCCCTGCCAGATCAAGAGACTCCAAATTTTTCAAGTTTCAATCTCATTTGGTATGCTTCCCTCAAGATAATTATGGGACAAGTTCAAAGATTGCAATCCAATAAGGCCAAATATTTATTGAGGTGTTGATCCAGAGATATCATTACTTGATAGATCAATAGCATGCAAGAATTCCAAGTTTTCACCATAGATCAATTCTTTGCCTTTTGTATGGACCCTAATGTTCTCTTGAGCTTCATAAGTTACATATGGAGTTATGATACAAAATCTGTGAACCCCATTACCATTAGATGAAAAATGAAAGGAAACCATAACCGTTATATTTTGTAGACAGGTAGATATTGAAACTGATATTTTGTTAGTAAAATCCAAGATTACAAGGGAATCTAATTGGCATATTTGGAGAGGTATATTTTTCCACTGAATTGATTGGATATTAGGAGGAGAATCTTTGTATTATTCACTGTCCAATTTGGTAGGAATCGAGAAAATTTATTTTTTCCCACATCAAAGTATCTGCAGCTTTTGGCAATTTTTCAGCTCCAAAGGCAGCTCTCAGAATAAGTTATTTTCATAGTCATGCAAAACCATAAGGTTAGACAAGAAGCTTATTGATGGAGGGATTGTGTGCCCGTTAGAAAATTGTGACTTAGATTAACAATAACCATTGATTTCCAATACATCCAAAATTTTGTAAGCCATCCAGACAAAAGATTGTAAGGCATGCTCAAATGTTGTAATTGGTTTGTCCCATTCATTTTTTGACACAATAATGAATAAACAGGTCCTTGGAAAGAGTTATGTGCCGCACTGAACATCACAACATTTGGTGATAATTGAGGAAAGCTGCCTTTGATTTTGTTTGAGCACAGATTTATGAAGGTAGAGTTTAGTAACACGTTAGAAATCTCCCATGAATTGTGTTATTTTGTAAGTATATGTATTGCACTAGTCTTGCTACAAGTCTCAAAACTTGTCTTGAGGTTCAAATGAAATGATTGGGTAGGTACTTGTTAATCTGGTAAGAGATGTTTGTGTATGTATCCATGTGGGAAGTTTGGAGCTTACCATATGATACAAATAAATCCGTTCAAGTTGAAAAGGAGGAACCCATAGAGAATCGAACTTGAAGATTAAAACAGGTGATTGATGAATTACGATTTTATCATATTATTTTCTATCTATTTTAGGAAATTTATCATGATTAATAGATATTATTATAATAATTGTGGTTATTTTGTGCCTTAATTGACTATATAAATTAAATAACTAAAAAGGTCATTTTTCTTGTATTTTTACTAATTTTATTATCACAATGATATGCAGAAAGATATTTTTATCTTTTATGATTTTTAGGAAGAATAGGAAATAATTAATAGCCTACAAGAGGAGCAATCTAGGATTAATAAAGGAAAAATGCATATTAATTTATTAAAAGGGAAATCACTATTATCTAATTAGATAACTCTAATTAGAGAAAATTATTTATTTCATTTTAATATATTAATATGGCATAATAATATTTGAAATAGTAACAGAAAAAAGATCTTTCAAAATTTAAAATCAGATATCCACTTTGACTATTCAAATGTAATCCTCAAATATCTATATACATGCAATCATATCTCACGGATTGAATATGTGATATCCAAGAGAAATTTAATTCAAATTCTAAAAAAGAAGAGCGAATCACAAGTCAAGATTAAAAGCAAGAGGATAAATATTAATTATATCTTATCTCTAATTTCTTATATTATATCATATTTCATTTGAATTGATTGAAAAATAATTTATCAATATCTAACATTTGAATTTAATTAAAGGATAATGATAAATATGTTATCTTTTCCTATTTTCTCATTAATTATTTTATCCCTTTTATCCTATTAATTTTTATTTGAATTGTTTATGGGATATTTGAGTTTAAAAATATTATCTCTGGAGATATTGGAAAAAATGATAGCTTGAAAGGATACTGAAGATAAATGAAGATTATCATTATTTTTTGGAGAGTCAATCAGTAAAGAGACACATATCAAACATGATTTACTCCCAAAGGCTATATAAAGGATCCCAAGGCTCCTCTATTCAACACACCAACTCACTCCACACATCTCTTCTCTTCTCAAAGCCAACTTGGCATTCCTTCATCCACCATCTCTTCTTCATCTTTTTGCTTTCTTTCTAGATCCAATGGTGTCATCTAGCCCCATGAGTGGCTAGTCCTCCCTTGTTCTTAAGGATGGATGTCTAAGGCTTGAGCTCATTGTGCTAAATGTTAGGAGTTATACTATTTATTTCATTTGATATTTATTTTCTATGCAATTTTATGATTCCCTAGATTTAGGTTTTGAAAATTGTATAGGTTGACCTAGGATTTCTATTGAGATACCTTGTGATCAAACCTTTGTGTTTTGCTATTCAAGTTATGATTAGAGTTTTTTATTTCATATCTTTTGCTTCCTCATATAGCTATGCATGTCTTCTCTTGCATGATTATGTTTAGATTAATATGTATAGGTATATTTAGGGTTTCGATTGAATACCCATGATTGAGGACTAATAATATATTGTTGATCAATTCACATGCTAAGTGGTACTTTTAAATAATCATCTTTGATGCAATTATATGCTAGATCTAGATATGATTGTTGATTTTATGATTATGACTAAGACGATTGTCTAGGGTTATGTATAATAGGACTTAGTATATATAATTATTATCACTATGATATTATTTCGAATAATGATAGCCGGCATCATTCATCCTTAGGAATGTTCAACTTACAAGTAATCGTATCATTTAACTCTTTTACTTTCTTGTAATCATCGCTTTAATTAAACTGAATATTCTTCTCTACCCGTATCTACTCCTTAATCACTTTAATTAATCATAATCAAGCCACACATTGACTCCTCTTAGAGATCGACTTAGGGTTAGCTCCTATACATATAGGGTTAAAACTAGCAATTAATTTGAGCGCTAACGATAGGTGACATCAAATTTTGGCACTGTTGCCGGGGAGTCAATTCCCTTGATTCTTGATTTCTTATTGTGATTTTTTTTCCTGCTTTCATCTACACTTGTTATCTTTCTTGTGCATGACTAGGAGCAACAATAATAGACTACTACCTACTTACTCTGATCCTGAACAATTATTGAAGACAAGAAAGAAGATTCTTAAGAAGATCAAGCAGACACCTGACAGAACTAGTACTGAAGCTAGTTTGTCTACAAGTCCTATAAGCAAAAGTGTAGTGAAGAACTACACAAAAGTTTATAACAATATCATGGACAATAATAGGCCACCCGACGGAGGAGGAGGTGGGCCTAATACTGAAGAAGGGCATGGGAACTATGTACCACAAAATGAAGAGGACCATCGAAGATGCACTATTAAGGAATTAACTACTCCTAATGCTACTTTTATTCCTTTTAATAATGCTCTTCCTTATTTTACTACTTATTTTGAAATTAAGGGACAATTACTTCACAATATGCCCAAGTTTCATGGTGCTGCAGGTGAAGACCCTTACGCACACTTGAAGAGCCTCATTATAGTATGTAAAAGCATGCAACCACCTAGAGTCGACATAGTTGACATCTAATAGAAGGTCTTCCACCTCACCTTAGAAGGAAAAGCTAGGACCTGGTTCATGTCACTACCTAGGTACTCCCCTAATACCTACAAATCATGGAAAAATTTGAAACGTGCATTCCTAGAGAAATGTTGCCCTTTATCCAGAATATCCGCCATGTAAAAAGAAATTTATGGAGCTAAGCAAGATGTGATGGAGTCATTCTATGACTACTGGAGTCGCTTCCAAGACATGATAGATAAATGTCCAAATCATCAAATTCCAGACGAATTTTTGATCCTATACTTCAGTAAAGGACTCTTTCCCCAATATGCAAAAATTATAAATGCTAATGCAAGGCTCCATAGATGATATGTTCATTGAAGATGCATGGGAGTTGATAAAAAAATAGCAATAAACAAAGACCAATATGGTATGTCTAATGCCAAAGCAGTATATGAGATAAGTATTAGATGAGACCTACTACTAGTCAAACTTGCTGCCTATAACATTGAAATATTCACTAAACATATGAGTAATGTAACCAAGTAAGGCAACTCATGTTAAACCCAAGTGGCTACTAGTTGCAATCTCTATTATTCATCTATGCATATTACTACTAATTGTCCAACTCATCTAGAGAATGTTTCAACTATGTATCAGGGACATACATGTCAATTCCAAAAAAAGAGACCCCTTCTCTAACATATATAATGAAGGATGGAGAAATCACCCTAATCTCAGATACGGAGGCATAGATAACAGAACCATGCATAATCATTTTCAGGAAAGAGAGCATTCTCAAGCAATTGTGCCAATCCAAGACCCTTCTAATAAGGATGATGATATGACATTAGTTCTTAAAGGGATATAAGATCTAACCTCTACTATCACAAGTTTAACTTCTCAACTCTCAAACTTGTCATCCTGATTTGATATAGAGAAAGCTAGTACAGATACCAAACTTGATAAGCTAGCCTCAGGGCGTGCTACGTTAGATAGTAAGTATGATAATTTATCAACTTATTTGACTCAATTGGCTAACTCTATAAATAAGCAACAAGCGAAGAATGGAGGGACCATCCCCTCCAATACTGTCATCAATCCTAGGTCCTTAAATGCCATTATACTGAAAGATGGCAAAAAGGTAGGATTATTAGAAAACGATGATATGGCAAACACTACTGGAGATATCATTGAAGATACTACTGAAACCATCCATGATCACACCACTAAATGTGTGAAAGATGTTACTGAACACATCCCTGAAGTTCCCAAGCAATCAGCAAGTTTGAAAGAGAAAGAACTACTCAAGAAAGATGAGGCCACTCAAGTAGAGACTCCCCCAACTATCAGTAAAGAGGTAAGTATTCCTTTCCCTAAATCTTATGCAATGAGTAAGAGAACTGCTAATAAAGAACATGAAAAGAGATTTATGACTTGTTTAGAAAACTTAAGGTAATTATTCCATTGTTAGAATTACTTAAAGGCATGCTTAGAGTTGCTAAATTTATCAAAAACCTGTGTACCCATAAATATAGGTTTAGACCAAATAAAAGAGTCCAAGTTTCTTCTAATGTCTCTGCCCTCTTTAAACCTCCCTTTCAATTAAATGCCAAGATCCAGGGCTTTTACAATTCCTTGTACTATTGGGAAAGTGTTACAGTTAGTTGACAAAACTATGGGGCATCCAAATGGCATTTTAGAAGATGTTCTTATGCAGGTTAAGGGGCTAACCTTTCTTGCAGACTTTATAAAACTAGACATGTGCGGTGAGGAATCACGTTAAGATTATACCATCATCCTGGGAAGGCCTTTCTTAAGAATTGCATGCACTTTTACCGACATGAAGGAAGGAACCATCACCATGGAAATAGGGGAGGACAAGATAACCTTCAACATGAATGAAGTGATAAAAAACCCGTGTGAAGATTACTCTCTATTGGGTGTGAATGCCATAGACTTAACCATCGAAGAAGTAGTAGAAGAACATGAACTAAACTGCTATGAGCCATCTATTAATATGTCTCTATCTACTTATCCTATTTGTACTTGTGATAGAGAAATGATTTGTTATATTTGTTTAAAAGAAGTTAACGATTGTCCCTCTTTTTCACATAATTCTATGCTTGACATATCCAAAGAGGAGTTACTTTCTATTCTTGTAGGTATCCAATGCACGATAAGCACTGAGGACATGAGTATCTCACCCTCACCACCAGCTACTCTATCATCTTATTCCTTCAAGCTGCAGAAATCAAATGAAAAAGAAGACATGGAAGTAACTTATACCTTAGATTCTTTTAATTCTTCTTCCCTTTCTCGAATTCCAATGTCACCTCATCTATTAAAGATGTGCAAGATATCTTGTCTCAACATATAGAAAAAGAACCTACCAAACTCTCTAAAGTTTTGACATAACTCAACATGATAATTGGTAGAATTGACCAAGAAAAAGGGAGTGCTCTTAATCTTGTAGAAATATCCAAATTGATTCCTTCTATTGTCCAACTACCTATTCTTGAATTGAAACATCTTTCCTCTGATATGAAGTATATTTTTCTTGAATTAAATGAGAAGTTGCCTGTGATTATTTCTAACACCTTATCTTCATAGTAGGAAGAGAAACTATTATCTGTTCTTCAAAAGAATAGAGTTGCTATAGGATTGACACTAGCTGATATTCTAGGAATTAGTCATTCTGTTTGCACTCATAAGATCCTTCTAAATAGTGATTGTAAACCCATTAGACAGCCTCAAAGAAGGATGAACCCTCTCATATTAAATGTTGTAAAAAGGGAAGTTACTAAACTTCTTTCTGCGGGTGTTATCTATCCGATATCATATAGCAAATGGGTAAACCCTGTACAGGTTATTCCTAAGAAAAGTGGGATCACTGTTGTTAAGAATGAAAATAATGAATTGATCTCTACTAGAGTACAAAACTCCTAGCGTGTTTGTATCGACTATATGAAATTAAATGAGTCCACTAGGAAAGATCATTTCCCCTTCCTTTTATTGATCAAATGCTTGAGCATTTAGCAGGAAAATCCCATTATTGTTTTATAGACAGTTTTTTAGGTTAATTTTATATTTCTATTACACTAGAGGACCAGGAAAAAATTACCTTCACTTGCCCTTTTGGGACATATGCTTATAAAAGGATTCCATCTCTATAATGCCCTAGGCGCATTTTAACGTTGTATGATGAGTATATTTTTTTTTATTTTCTTGAGTAGTGTATGGATGTATCTATGGATGATTTTATAGTTTATGGTGAGTCCTTTGATACTTGTCTGGATAGTTTAGGTAAAGTTCTTACTAGGTGCATTGAGAAGAAATTAGTCCTTAATTTTGAAAAATGTCATTTTATGGTTAATTAGGGAATTGTCCTAGGACATTTAATATCTGGCAAAGGAATCGAGGTCAATAAAGCTAAAATTGAAATAATGGCTACCTTACCTATCCAACCAACTTAAAAGAACTTAGGTCCTTCTTAGGCCCTGCTGGATTCTATAGGAGATTTATTAAATATTTTAACAGAATTGCCTTACCATTATCTAAACTCTTGTAGAAGGATGTTGAATTTATTTTTTTATGACAAATGCATACATGCTTTTAACAAACTCAATGACAGTCTCACCTGCCCTCCTATTTTGACTGCACCTAATTAGAATGTACCTTTTGAGCATTCATATGATGCTTCTAACAGTACAGTCGGTGTCATGCTTTGATAGAGGGAAGATAAGGTTTCAAGGGTTATTTCTTATGCATCTAAGACCTTAGATGTAGCATAAGAGAACTACACAACTACAGAGAAGGAATTATATTCTATTGTTTTTACTTTAGATAAGTTTAGACAATATCTTATAAACTCTAAAGTTGTTATTTTTACAGATCATGCAGCAATAAGGTATCTTTTCAAGAAACCTCAATCTAAACCAAGGTTATTGCGATGGATGCTCCTTATACAAGAATTTGATATTGAGATCAAAGATCGAGTAGGAGCTAAGAACAATGTAGCTGACCACCTAAGTAGGCTTCCCGATAAAGCAACAGGAGTGGATAATTCTAATTTAGTTTATGATGATTTTCCTCATACTACCCTCTTTGCTTTGTCTTTGAAGGAACCATGGTATGCACACTTAGTAAATTATCTAGTGGCAAGTATAATCCCCCTGTTATGCCTCCCTTTTAGGTACAGAAGCTAAAGAGGAAATCTAGGTACTACGTGTGGGACGATCCACTCTTTTGGAGGATGTGTAATGATCAGGTAATCAGGAGATGTGTCCCAGAGGATGAGTTTGTTTCTATCCTGATAGCTTCTTATTTTGCAGTTTGTGGTGGGCACTTTAGTGTTAAGAAGACCTCTAGGAAAATCCTAGAAGCAGGTTTCTACTGGTCATCCTTATTTAAGGATGCTTTTTTCCTTTTGCAAAGCGTGTGATAAGTGTCAAAGGTTTGGTGGTTTGAGTAAGAGGCATGAGATGCCACAACAACCCATTCTATTCTATGAAATTTTTTATGTATGGAGAATTGACTTTATGGGTCCTTTTCCTCCTTCATTTAGTTTATCTTATATCCTTTAGCTGTTGACTATCTATCTAGGTAGGTGGAAGCAATCCCTACAAGGAAGGATGATGCTCAGACAGTCTCTAAGTTTATTAAATCTAACATCTTCTGCAGGTTTGGAACACCAAGAGCTATAATAAGTGATAGAGGAAGCCACTTCTGTAACAAGATTCTAGTTAAGCTCTTTGCTAAATTTGGGGTCACACACAAGGTTGCCACTGCTTATCATCCACAAACAAATGGTCAAGCAGAAGTCTCAAATCGAGAAGTAAAGCATATCTTAGAGAAGACTGTGCATCATAACAAGAAATATTGGAGCCTATGCCTTGAGGAAGCACTTTGGGCATATAGGATAACCTTCAAGACACCTATAGGGATGTTGCCATACAGGATTGTATTTGGTAAGCCATGTCATCTCCTTATAGAACTTGATCATAAGGCTTATTGGGCTATCAAGATATGCAATATGGATATGGAAGCTTCAGGTTTAGAAAGAATACTACAGTTGGAGGAATTGGATGAGATGAGGTGAGATGATATGAAAACTCTTGCATCTATAAAGAGAAAACAAGACTGCTCCATCACAAAGGCATTTTAAGGAAGCATTTTCAAGTAAGGGATAAAGTGTTGATGTTTACAGCTAGATTCAAGTTAAAACCTGGAAAGTTCACTACCAAGTGGGAAGGACCTTTCACTGTTACCAAAACCCACAAGTTTGGAATGGTAGAGCTCATAGACAATGCCACTGGAATGACAAGAAAGATCACACAACCCTCTTGATACTCAGGTTGTCTCTTTCCTCTCTTATCTCTTTTCTATACTTTAAGCTTATTGTTTGAGATAAGTATGGGGATGGACCATTCTAGTAGTTTAGGAGTAGAGTAGTTTGCGCTTTATAGATTTCCTAGAATAGGTCGCATTTTTTTAAAAGAAAACATTATTAGTTTTAGGTTAGTTTTCTTTGAATAAATATCCCTTTTATCACATGACTCTTTAACCATCTTCCTTCTCCCTCCGATATATGCTTTAGTACTACATTGAGGACAACACATGGTTTAAGTATGGGGAGAGAATAAATTTGATTGAGCTCTTGAAAATGCTTATTTTTTTAAAAAGCAAATTCCACACTTATCTTCTGAACACTCTTATTTTAAATTAAAATATTATCTTGATTATACTAATACAAGTATTAATCTTTCAAATCCATTGTTGATTGTGATAGTTCAGTTAGTCAAATATTCTGAGAGTTATCCTACAAACAAATAATGTAATGTATTGAGAACAATTGAAGTCTTCAGTGAGGCTCTGTGAACAGGAATGAAGAGAGACAGCCCTGTTGGAAGGATTCTCAACCTTAAATTCCTAAATTGAGTGAGTACCTCATATACTAGGTTCTTTTCAGAACTTTTCTTAGTTCTCTTATCTTCTATCTAACTCATATGCAACTCTTTAAAATGATCGAGGCCATCATATTCTAAGTGTTAGGAGTTATACTATTTATTTCATTTGTTCTTTATTTTCTATGCAATTTTATGATTTCCTAGATTTAGGTTTTAAAAATTGTATGAGTTGACCTAGGATTTTGATTGAGATACATTGTGATCAAACCTTTGTGTTTTTCTATTCAAGTTATGATTAGAGTTTTTTATTTCATATCTTTTGCTTCCTCATATAGCTATGCATGTCTTCTCTTACATGATTATGTTTGGATTAATATGTATAAATATATTTAGGGTTTCGATTGAATACCCATGATTGAGGACTAAACATATATTGCTGATCAATTCACATGCTAAGTGGTACTTTTACATAATCATCTTTGATGCAATTACATTCTAGATCGAGGTATGATTGTTGATTTTATGATTATAACTAAGACGATTGTCTAGGGTTATGTATAATATGACTTAATATATATAATTATTATAACTCTGATATTATTCGAACAATGATAGCTGACATCGTTCATTCTTGGGAACATTCAACTTACTGGTAATCATATCATTTAACTCTTTTACTTTCTTGCAATCATCGCTTTAATTAAACTGAATATTCTTCTCTACTCGTATTTACTCCTTAATCACTTTAATTAATCAAAATCAAGTCACGCATTGACTCTACCTAGAGATCAACTTAGGGTTAGCCCCTATACACATAGGGTTAAAACTAGTAATTAATTTGAGTGCTAATGACAGGCGACATCAGTGATCGCAAGTGAAGAATATTCAAATGTAAAGTTGGTAAGTATATCTCTATCTTACCAATAAAACTATTCATTCACCTTGCAAACTTCAAGTTCTCACACAATTTTACCCAAATTCTACACTCAAATTAGCCCTCTCAAGCATAACCCAAATGGATAAATTAAAACAATCCTAACAGTGATCAAGCATTTGGAAGCATTAAGCAAAGAGCAAAATAAACACATATATCATTAATCATAAAATGTGAGGAGTGATTAATAGTTAATCAACACAAAGGTTCAAAATAATCGTAAAACAAAGTGCCTGTCTACTCATTGTCAGCCACAAGCTAAAAATATACAAAAACAATATCGATTATAGCAACAAAAAAAAAAGATATGAAGAGAAAGAAAATCAGAAAAACCAAATGAAAGTAGCTTGAATCTCTCCAAATCCTTCGACATTAGCTTCCCAACCTTCCAAGAGCCCCAAAACTCTAGCAGAGTACGTACACCCCTAATTGGCCTCCAAAGTCAAAGAAAATACCAAAGGAGAATGGAATAAAAGGGGACCCTTTTGCGTCTCTGTAGCTCTCGAAAAAGAAAAGAAAAAACTTCCTCTTTTTTTAATATTCCAGAAACTCAACCCAACTATTATTAATTTTTATCCAAAACTAAATTATTTCTATTTTTTATTTTAAAATTATGATATTTGAAATGAAATACCCAAATAATGCATTAAACTGATATCTTATAAAAAAAACTCAAATAAATCCCTCAAATTTTGCAATAATGACTCCCCAAATATATCAAAATAGATCTCAAATCTAATTAAAATTAATGAGTCATCAATAACCAAACTAGAATCTTAATAGTAATATCACTATTAAACCATTCGTGTTGATTGGCACTCAACTATCTCAAGATTACATACTTCATTATATAATTCATATATAATAACTCGATATATAAGGCACGACTTTAATCAAAATATTTAACTATTTTAATCAAAAAATAAATCCGTCTCGATAAGTTTACGGTGTCCATGAATATAAGGTTGATTACGGCTATCTCTGTCGAGCATGCCACCTACTCTCGTCTGCATATGAAAAGGGAAGAAGAGAAGAGAGACGTGCTGCAGTTTGAACTTTGAAAGGCCCCAAGACAAAGACGCCGGCTCCCATCCTCAATCTTCCTAAACCTAGTAAATGACAAATTACCCTTTAATTCCCTAATTCTTATTTACACAACTTTATCCAAAAAGATAAACAATAAAAATGAATTCATTTAAGCCCAATTTTTTTCATCATTAATATTAAATTAAACTCAAAATCTGCACAAAATAAAATAATCTTCAATGACCATATGTGTAAAAATATTAAATAAAAATTTAATCATAAATATTTAAGATTTAACTGATTATTTTTATAGCATATAAAATGGTTCATAAAATAAAATCTAAATAAGTTCAATTATCAACAATTTATAACTAAAAAATAATCGAAGAGGATAAAAATATATTTTATCTCTAAGAATAAGATAATTGAAGATAATAATTAAAGAAAATTTAATCCTTGAAAACACATTTCGTATTTAATTAAAAATATTTATATTCAAATATCAACATTTTCAATTATATTATATTATTTTAATATGATCAATTTGATTTTGAGTTAACCCCGGTCTCTCGATCGGTCCAATTTTTTTGAACCTTTTGAGAAAGAGAAAATAGGAGTTAGTAGAAGACTTGCAATTTTTTTATTTAAAAAAAAGGCTTCCATTTTTTTTGATCAGCAACATGCAATTAATAATGTTTATCAATTAATAATGCAATTTATCTGTCCAACTCAAAAATCAAACAAGAAAAGACAAAGTCTAACGTGGAATACCAAACAAAAATAATTTTTAAACCTTCTATCTTCACCTACAATACTCTCTGTTTTCCTTAGACTTCTCCAAAAGCCATCATGGAAGAAGCAGCTCAAGATAAGCAAGAACCAATCATTATTTCAGAAAAAGCAGCTTCATCTTCTCCAACCATGGATCCTTCAGAATCACCACCAACAAACCTACATGAAGTAGAAGAGAAGATAGGATATATCTTCAAGAACAAGCGCTTATTGGAGGAGGCTTTCACACATTCGTCTTATTATTATACCAAAGATAATCAAGATGAGATTGAAATCAAGCCTTCTCATTTCAGCGTTTAGAGTATTTAGGAGATGCTGTGCTCACTTTGTTGGTCACTAAGGAGCAGTTCTTCTTATATCCAAGCTTTTCATCGGGTCAGTTGACCCAACTCCGAGCTGCCAACGTGGACACCGAGAAGCTTGCACGTGTGGCTATTAAATATGGACTACATTGTTACTTGCGCCACAAGACACCTCTTCTTGAAGAACGAGTAAGTTAATTTAATTTGTCATACTTGTGTTTCACTCAATTACCTTGTCAATATGTTGTATTTTCAATTGAATTGTTTTAAAACTGAATGGCAAAGGATCAATTTTTAATTTTGATTCTATGTGATGGAAGCAGATCAATGAGTTCAAAGAAGAAATACTGGAATACCCAATGCATGCAAATGGGCTCATAGATGTTCCGAAGAGTCTTGCCAATTTAGTGGAATCTATTATTGGTGCAATCTTCATTGATTGCGACTCCAACATCGACATTGTGTGGCAGGTACATACCTTCTTTCCTCTCTTAAATTTAACACGGAAGGTGATTTTATAATTTAATAGACATGACGATAAGGTGATTAAATAATTTATTATTTTGGAAAACTATGTTTTATGTGAATTAAAAGTTAATTTAATTTCATTGATAAAATAAAATAAAATAGATATTATGTATTATGATTTATAGAATTCGATTGTCAAAAGAGAATGTCATCGTGGATTCACTTTAAATTTTATCTAACTCTATTTGAAGATATATTTGATATTAATTTAAACATAATGCCTACTCATTTTTGCATTAAACAAATTTAGTATATATTGTGTTAAAATAATTATCTAATAGATTTGATTTAATTGCACAAATATAAAAGGAATAAGACTTATTTCTATCATATTCTACATTGTTGAAACGATCTATTACTATGCATTTTCTATGGAAAAAGAAGTTCAAACCCACCAATTCTTTCGCACCATCATATTTCTAGACAAACCTTTATTAGATTTATAATAGAAAAGATCTCTCGACTTCTACGAGGAATAATTTGGAACTTATTTACAATAACAAAATAAAGATTGATCCTAGTCAATTTTCTACTTCATCAATGATTGATCCTAATCAATTTTCTACTTCCTCAAACATTAACGTGAACTTTGGTCAAATCGTTTACTAAAGTTTTTGTTTTCACTGTCTCTCCCTTTGTTTGAGAATTTTGTTAATCTTTTCCCGTATCCTCCTATTTATAGGACTTTGTAATGTACTTGTTTATTTATTAAGATCATTTTTCCTATTATAAAAGGAAGAAGATGAAAGAGATGAAATATTTTCACAGGTATTTAGACCTTTGTTGGAGCCAATGATAGATGCAGAAACCTTAAAGGCACATCCAAAGAAAGCGTTGAATGAAGTTTGCCAGAAACTTAATCGGAAGGTTAAATTTGTGGATTCATATTCGAAGGATTCAAAGACAGTGAATGTTCTGGTGGATGATCAATGGGTTGGAAGCGCTATTTGTGATTCCAAGAAAGAAATCGTTCATAATAGAGCTCCACTAAATGCTTTGCAAAACATTCAAACCAATTTAACTATTAAAGACGACAATTCAACTTAATTTAGACGACATTGTGGATTAGATATTTTGTGTACTTCTTGTTTTTCCATTTCACATATCAAATCGTGTATTCAATCAACATTCACTATATATATACAAATATAATATAAAAGTTTGAACAAATATTGTTGTCATAGGGGTATTTCTCCAAAAGAATTCTTATGGAGAAACTAGATTTCACTTTCCTTTCCAAATACTTAAGAGCTTCAATATTTTAGATCCTTAAGTCTAGCTTGATTGAAGATGATGCTCCAAGCCACGTGTCACGCCCTAACATGCTAAAGCGTGACCGGCACAAAGTAGAAAATGATATAACTTTGTAAGCCTATTTATTTAATAAGTTTTATTTCAATGGGCAAGATCTACTTCGCTGATACTTTATGAAGTGACATTTATATACTCATTTAGAAATTTGTGTATAAATATTCAAGATGAATCTCTTTAATCATGCAACATCTCTATATTCGCAACAATCAATAAACCATTTTTCTAAGCTATGATACCCTTTTCCCATTATATATATATATATATATGAATATAACATAAAAATACAAATAAAAAACAAAGTGGATATCATGTCTAAAAAAATTTTAGAGTAACCTTTATTAAGAATAAATCAAGTTTATCGTCAAATAAACTTTACCATAACGAACGATACGCCAATGCGTTAAGAAGGTTGTCCATTCTACGACATAGGTAAAGCAGTAAGTTCATTTCTTCTATCTAAAATACAAATAACTTGAGAAGTAAATTAAATCTCATTATACAACGTATTACTAAAGTAATTGAAGAGTATATAATTAAAAAATATATCATAATAAGCTTCTCAAGTTGAAAGAAACCATACTTCAATCACTCAAATCTATTAAATACATGAAATGAATATGTGCATATGAATACTACCTGAAATAAAATTTTCAATATAAAAGAGACAAATATCATTGATATATGTATAAATCTTGTTTCCAAACTTATCATAATCATATACTTGTATTTTAAAAAAATATAGAAATTCAAGAAAATAATTGTCAGTTCAAGTCAAATACAAATTCAATAAAAGCAACTCCTTTTTCAATAAAATAATGATGAAAACATTTTTCCTGAAAAATTGTTTTATCAAAAGAATCAACATAAAATGAATAACAAGCGTAGCGTGAAGGCCACGAGTAATAAGCGTATCACAAGACCACGAGTAACAAGCACAGACACAGTCCATAGAACTAGTGAAGTGTCGCTTATAGCCGCAAAACAAGCGCATGCACGAATAACAAGCGTTATGTGTTAAGTCCCTTTGATAAAAACAAATGTTCAAAATCATATAAAAAACCATTTCATTTCACTTTACGAAAATCTTCTCAACTAAAATATATATAAATAAATTTTGTAAATCTTAAAGAATCAAATTTTCAACTTCCTCATAAACACATTATATATATATGATAATGATGATGATAATAATAGCAACAACAATACAGAAGCTATAAAATATCACTATAACATTTCATTTTCTTTCCTTTACAATCAAACCAAATATCAAATCCTTTTTCTTGTCCACCAAAATCTTCAGTTTCATGACAAGACCTTCATTTACAAAATAACAGGAAACAAACTACAACCAATAACTTTTAAATATACCAACATTTCCTCTCCTTTGAGGCATTTTATCAAACAAGTAATATGCATTAACTCAATAATATAAAGTCAGCTTTATATCATATAAGCTTCCTCCCAACAACATCCAAACACTCTATATACTTATTGCTTTCTTAGACTTCTTAGTACTTATTTGGGTAAACCCCAAACATAAGTTTTAAAAGAACTTCTGGCACAAACCTTGGTTTGAAAAAAATTTAAAATAAATAGTTATATTTGTCTAAAAGTACTTATAAAACAAACTATAGTTTAAAACTATAGTTTTAAATAAACTCCTAGGAATAACTTATAGAACAATAAAAGAAGTTATAAATTAACCAATTACTATTTTACCCCTACTTTTTCTGACACTTTCTCTTCTATCTTCTCTTTTTTCTCCTCTCTCTTCTCTAACGTCTCCTCTCCACCGCCATTTCTGTCTGATAGGAAGAAAGAAAAAGGAGGCGAGATGGCAGGTCGTCGTAATCAAATGAGGAAGTAGATGTCACTAGGAGATGCTATGAGGTCTAGTCATCGATTGGAAGAAAGAAGAAGAAATAGACGACAATGGTCGTTGACGCCAAGAAAGAAGAAGGTGTCTCTAGTCTTCGCTACTGCAGATCTGAGGTCAGGGGGTCGTGGTATGAGCTCTTCTCTTCTCCTTTATCTCTGGTCTTCTCAGTTATGTTCAAGCTCATGGAGGTCAGTAGAGGTAGGGATACTAGACAACCGAAGATTATGAACAGTGGTCAAAAAATATTTTATCTCATACCTTTTTTGGCAATTTACCAATAATAAAAGTCCTTTTGATAATAACTATCCAAACACTCATTTATTTAAAATCACTTTTTTCCATAAGAAGAGCTTATACAAAAGCTATTTTTTTCTATAAGCTATTTTTTAGAATCCTATCCAAATGAGCCCTTAGTTCAAGGTTGGCTCAAACAATTGTAGAATATAATATCATGTAGAGACACAAGATAGAGAAATATAATCATCTACATTCTATACGGTTTCCTCAACCACATCAACGTGTTGCTACATGACCAACCTCTCCAAATGAAGGGAGACACATATTGAAAAGATAAAGTTGGAATGTAAAATAAAATCAACTAAAGGGACAGAAAAAAAATTTGATTCCAAGCAACTTCATTACAAAACTACCCAAGCCCATATTCAACTTTCAGATTTAGTTTATAATCATTTTGCAACATTGTCACAAACACTAGGTGAGCACATATAAAATCATTCACTGATGAATCCCTATTTTATTATATTATTTTATATTTATCTTAAGAAATTTATCACATTTAATAGGTATTATTGTATTAATTATGGCCATTTTGTGCTTTAATTGAATATTTGAATTAAATGATTAAAAATATATATTTTTTATATTTTTATTGATTTTATTATTTCTCTTGGATTAAATTGATTTGCATGAAGGTATTTGTCTTTTATGTATTTTAGGAAATTAAGAAAAATAAATAAATGATAACTATGGACCACATCAACTACTACAAAAGTATATTTATTATAACCATGAGGAAGGGTAATTTATAATATTATATTAATATTATATTTTATTATATCAATTAATTCCTTTAATATAATAGTATATTAGATTTCATTTGAATTAATTAAAAGATAATTTCTCAATATCTAACATTTGAATTTAATCAAAGGATAATAGATAAATGCGTTATATTTTCCTATTTTGTTATTAATTGGCTTATCTCTTTTATCCTATTACTTTTTATTTGAATTTTTTATAAGATATTTGAGTTAAAAAAGATTATCTCTTGAGATATTAGAAAAGATGACAACTTGAAATGATACTAAAAATAAATAGAGATTATCATTATCTTCTGAAGAGTCAATCAGTAAAGAGACTCACATCAACATGACTCACTCGCAAAAGGTATATAAAATACCCTAAAGCTTCTCTATTCAACATACCAATCATCACCATCACAATCATTTTCTTCATCTCTTACACAATTCTGTCATTTTCCTTCTAAGTTCTTGAGGAGAGATGTAATGGTTTGAGTTTTTGTGCTTTAGAGTTAGGAGTTGAATAATTTTATATTTTGATATTTTTCTTTATACAAATTTATGATTTCATAGATTTAGGTTTTGAGATTTGTATATGTTGGACCTAGGGTTTCGATTGAGACACCTTTGTGATCAAACTCTTATGATTTATTATTTAAATTTATAATTTGATATTCTTTATTTAGTATCTTTAGTTTCTTCTTATAATTGTTCATGTTGTATTCACATGTTTAGTTATAGGATTTTTGTTTTAATATCCATGTTAGAGGAACAAATTATTGATTGTTTTATTTATCACATGCTAAGTGGATATTCACTAATCATTCTTGAGATATTTGTATGCTAGATCTATGTATAATTATAGATTTTATGATTATGACAATGACGATTGTCTAAGGTTTTATATGTTAGGGATTTAGTATATATATTTATTATAACTCCAATATATTATTGAATGATAATAGCCATGCATAAATCATTTTGAGCACTCTTCTTATTAGTCATATTCTTCTATACTATTACTTTTATTATATTTTATTATTATCTCCTTTTATTTTCTAAAAGTTATTAATTAATTTCTCTTCTATTATTCTTCTTTCTCACACTTAGTCTAATTTAGTGTTAAGCTATGCATTGACTCCACATAAAGAATACAACTTAGGTTGACATTTATACTATATAGAGATTAATTTAGTAAATAATTTGAGACCTAACAATAAGCAATATTAAATTTTGGCCCATTACTAGGAAGTCAATTTCCCTTGACTCCTAGATTAATTAAATGTATTTTTTTTTCTTAGTATGTAGTAGAGTCCAGTTGTTATGGCTCTGAAATTTTAATAGATAAAATTAATTTAGAAAAGTAATATGTATATATTTGTGTGGGAAATTCCAATGTGAATAGGTTAGTTGAGTGGTTAAGAAGCGGGGATTCAACTCTGAGGTTCCTTGTTCGAGCACTAGCGCCTGCAGAAGGAGAATGTTTTATTTTTTTCCTGGTATATGAAATTACAATATTACCCCCTTTGTCCTTTTTCACTGCGCCGTACCCTCTATTCCTTCCATTTCCTCTGATCCATCGGTGACTCAGAAGGAGCACAGCGGGAGCGCAGGGAGGAAACGTCACGCCATCTTTTGCCGTGTGATCAGAGTTTCCTTTTGCTAGTGTCGCTGTTGTGCTATAATCGACAGCCATCACGTGCTTTTCCTCTTATGGGCTATATAATTCTTCCTTCTTTCGCATTCTTCGTCGGTGGCAGCGAGAGAGAGTGAGAGTAGAGAAATTTCGCAGAAGGCTTCGCGTCACTAAGTCTCCGCTCTGTGATTGATGCCTTCCCCTATTGTCAGAGGGGTTACTGTCATCTTTGGATTGCTATGTTTCTCATAGTGGTACTGTGCTTCATCTCTGTTGGCGAGCGATAAGGAGCAAAGAAGCTGAGAGGCAAAGCAGGGAGAATAAAGGTGGTTGCCAAGGGTGAAGAGAGTAAATGGAGAGCTGAGTCTTCTCTGGAATCAGTGGGGTAAACTCCGGTAAGTGCCCGACTCTGTTTCTGTATCTGCCACAGGGATTTTGGAAATTCTGGGGCATGGGTCATTGTGGTGATTCTTCATGGTTGAATTGTGAGCTTGCCGAGCACATTGGCGATGTGTTTCTATTTAATGCTATGAAGGCTTTGGTGTGCAAGTCTTTATGTTGAATGTATGTGTATGTGTGGTATTGATATGTTTTAGGAGTAAAGGTTGTTAATTGGAATGGTTAGAATAAATGACCCTTATGGTGGCACTCCTAGAGATAATGAGAATGCGTCAAAGCACTAATCGAGAAATGGTTAATCTGTTGCTATAAGTATTGAAATCCTTATGTAAATTTTTCTTTTTCTTGTTTGGGCTGGATGTTTATGCTTTGGATATAAACATTTTTCTACTGCTATGTTACAAAATCTGGGCTCTTTTGCTGTCAATGTTTCTGAGTGATTGCCAACGCTGCTATTTCAATGTAAATATGTATGTTTAGTGCTGGTTCTGGAAATGGTACTTATGGATATATATATATATATATATATATATATATAGGCCGTGTATGCATGTGTTGTGATGGTTAGTGAATACTCTGACTCTGTTTGTGGTATTATTATGAGAATCATGAGTTTTTGGTTGGTTCACCGAGTAGGAACATGTTTAGGCTTGAATCATACTATGTATGGCTGCTATTATGAATGATTGTATATATATACACTGTGCTCGTGGGTGTTGTGAAGATATGCATGTGTGTGTGATGTGTTGTCGTTGGAATGGTTGCTGGACAGGGGATGCCGTGGGTATGCATATGTACCTATATAATGTCTGATTTAGAAAGCATTCAGACTTGAACGCTAACTAGAGTGTATTGACTTGCATTGCTATTTTTTTATATATGCTTACCATGGTTGTTGTTCTGTGGGGTATGTGGATGCTGGGGTGTTGAAGCCTGGCCAACCTCTGTTTGTGTGTGTGTTTGTGAAACAGAGAGATAAAGTTAAGGTTTTTGAGGAATGCAGCATGCCAGAATTATGATCTTGGTATATATATGATTTAAGATGAAGTGTTGTCTATAAATGGTATTCAGGTACTGAGTAGAACAATGAGGGAAATGATGATGGATGGGTTCAAGTAAGAGTGTTTGAATTGGAATGGGGTATGGAATTCCAGGGTAGTTATGTAGTAGTGTAGTCAAATTGAATGAATATGTCTGGGGAAGTAGGAAAGTGGTGTGCATGCAAAGTGTATTGTTAGGACCTGTGGAAAAGTGATTTTATAGTGATGGTTAAGTTCAAAATTTTGGAAGATTTTAAGAGTTAGCTTACGGTTAGGGATTATTCTTCCCTGATCATAGTTTTGTTGATGATTGTGATGATTATTTTGTCTATTTGAAATATAGGTCTCGAATGTTAGCTTCCTATATATTTTGTTTTGGGATGTCAGGGGATTGAGAAGTGATTATAATTGAAAGTAATTGGCTGAAAAGAGTAACGGTTTAGGAGCGTGGCAGGTAAGTGAATAATATTCCCAAAAATTTACATTTTCAAATGCATTTCAAATGTTGAATTTCAAATGTAAATTACGAAAAGCAAATTTTACGAAAGTATGGTTTAAATCATTAGAAATGATTTTTTTTCGATTGGTTTATAAAGGAATTACGATTATGCATGAAAATGAATGAATAGCTTTTGAAAAGAGTTTGTCAAAAGTTGCATTGAACTGAGTTTGTCAAAAGTTGCATTGAACTGATGTTATTCATGAAATATATTCCTATATGAATTTCATATGTTTTCAAAGTAACTTGATTTTTAATGTACATGATGGGATTTTTTAAATACAAAGTGATTTTATCAACGATTATGGCATTAAAATGATTAAGAATCATTACATGTGAAATAAACCCCACGCATGATGGAAACGTTTTGAAAGGATGGAATACAGAACGCTGGTTACTAATAGCAGTACTGTTAGTCCTTAGTGTACCTTGGTTACCCGATCTCGATGGATTATTCTGTGGGTTTCGTACTCGCGATGGGTAGTGGCTGAGCTACTAGATTATTCCGCGGTTTTCATATTCGCGATGTGTAGTGGTTGAGCTACCAGATTATTCCGTGGGTTTCGTACTCGTGATGGGTAGTTTCGTACTCGTGATGGGTAGTGGCTGAACTACCAGATTATTCTGTGAGTTTCGTACTCGCGATAGGTAGTGGCTGAGCTACTAGATTATTACGTGGGTTTCGTACTCACGACGGTTAGTGGCATTGAGCCGGCAGATTAGTTAGTTATCCTCATGGACAGTGTCCACGTCTATTTTCATTGTATTGAAGTCCTATGGAAAGATTATGGTTTTGAAATAATTGTTTTTAAACGATTGATTTGAAATGGTTACTTCAGATTGTTGTTTTCCCTGAAATATAAATGTTTATGGAAAGGTTTGTATCAAATTAAGAAATATTATGAAATACATCTTCAACATGTTTATGTATTGTTTATTTCTGCATTCTTTTAAATCATATTTTTGGGACATTATTCATGAGTAGATTATTTGGCTTCAAATAGTGCAGGTAACTCTAATTCTCCCGCTGAGCAGTAAAGAGCCTCGTTGTCGATCCGAAGCGTCGTTTTTGCCAAATATTACTTTTAATGTAATTATCATTTATAAAATACTTGGATTATTTTGATAAATGGGTAAATTCTCCACGTAGTCCTTAGAAAAGATTCTGTTGATTTCAGAAAAATGTTATGGAAATTTGAATATTTACAATCTGTTGTAGGATCATCAGGAGATCGGTTATACAGCGACAGTACTACCAAAATTCATACATAAGATGAAATCGGCAAACATCAGTTGTTCAGTATATCAGATTGTCATCACATTAGAATGTACTCCATGCCCCTGTACTAATAAGTACAAAAAAGAATAATTACATGTGAATATTATATTAGGAATAATTTTGCATGGGACAAATTTAGATAAGTTGGTAGTGAATCTTTTATTTTAAGGCACTGACAATCACTAGGTGTAAATCTACAATTATAATAATTAGAAATTCACTAATTTACATGTATAACTTCATGCCAAAATTTCATGGTTCAGTCGAACTTTACATTCCTTTCATTTAAAATATACTACAATTTTGAATTGTAATATATTTTTAGTGAAAGGAGTGTAAAATTATTTTTGCTAAGAAAAAATAATTTAAAATAATTACTGGGAGTAATAATTATTTTTTTTAGTAAAAATGTTACATATACAATTTTGAATATTGCAAAACTAAAAACATCGCAGCCTAGGTAGCCGCTCTCATTGTTCTCGACTTCCAACATTCTCTCTGTCTGTCCTTCATCGTTTTGCTTTTTCGCTCACCAATCTTCAAGGTCATTCGAATTTAGTGTTAATAATGCCTTGGACTTACGATACAAATGTCGAAGTGTATTGCTACAAAGTTTCAAGTACTCTTTATAACATATTTTATCTAAAAAATTAATTATTTTACTGAGTATCCTAATTAATATTACTTTCATTATTTAATATAAAAGTGAGATTACTAATTTAGCGTAGATTAAAAAAATTAATTATATTAATTATTTATAATAAATATAATTTAATTTTTTTTAGATATCATCTTTCATCATAACAATCTTTCGATGGAACCCTTTAGTGTGTATAATTAATAGGGATATTTTATAATAAAAAGTATAAATTTAGAGAATAAAATAGATCAAGATCTTATATTTATAATTAAATTTAACTCTTACTAATTAGTTCTTATATTAAAATAGAAATGAGTAATAAAATTTATTAACTAATGACTTTCCTTCATTTATATGAAGTTTTTAAGTGGCGCTTGTAAAAGACTGGGAGGTAGTAGAGGCTATCTGATCCTAATTCTTCATTTTTCAAACCCAACCAAACGCTTGTTAATTACTCTACTATTTCGCACTTCAATAAACAAGTTTCTTATAACCTATATAAAAGTTAATGAAAAATAATTATATGTATATATACTATATAACGAAATAAATATATGATAAGTCTAATTATCAACATAACAACATAAAATATGAAGTTTTTAATAAAATAATACTATATGACTATAAATAGAGTCTGAAAATTTAGATAGAGTCATTTAAAATTTTTTTTTTAGATTTTTAAATTATTTTTCATATTTTTTTTTCTATGAGGCCCATAACCCATCCATCTCTAAAAGCTATTTAAAGTTATTGATCTGGCGGCTTATCTCTGGTATAGCCTGATGAGTCAACTACAAAAAATGGTTTTTTAGTTTAAATCGAGCTACTCACGAGTCTGGTTAACAGTTCAATAATCAATCAGACTATTTGGTTTGTCTTAGTTTTCAAAACAATGGATCTTCAACGAGGTAGCTAGCGTGCTAATAATTTCATTTGGGATCAATCTCTTTATAGTATAGTACATTGATTTAAAAAAAATCTTTTTTTTTACGTGATTGAAAAAAGATTTCTACTTATAACAAAAAAAAATAAAAAAATAAAAAGAACTTTTACACATGTTCTCGAACTGCTGTAGATGCATAATACTGCTTTAAAATATAGTTCACTCTTGCTCCGTGAGATATAAGTGGATAATGCTCTTCTTGTTAGAGAATTGACAAGGTTGATTCGTCCAAAGAATGTTTAATTTATTCACGGTGCTTTAATACTTCACTCTTCTTTTTCACTTCCCACTGACCATTATACTCATCTTTTGGATTTGATATTTGTTATACTTTCAATGGAAGAGTTAATCTTAATTATATATCTAAGAAATATTTTTTATATGTATTACTTTTCTTTTTAAATTAACTTAACTAATACTCTATCAATAATAATTATTTATAATTAGAGATTTCTCTCGTGCATTGCATGGAACAAGAAAACTATGTTGGAATTTAACGTCTTAATATAATTAATTTGTAGGATGATATAAATTGGTGGTGCAATAAGCAAATATTAAATATTGACCATAATAGTTTTTCATTGGAAATATATTTTTTCTAGAAATTTAGAATATCATATACCAATTAATAGGGTTACTGATCAAAATCTTTTAAATATCATAGTAGAATTACTGATTAAAAATATTAATTAAAACTTGCAAATAAAAAAAATAAAAGTATTGAGTCTGGGTTGGCCTATACATATTTTTAACTTAATTGAGTATTATAAGTTTTTAAGAGTATAATTAATATTTAATAATGCACCCATGTATATGATGTACCATATAAAGTGAGTAATACTTGTTGGTGTAGAGAAAATTATTAACGTCACACGAAGAATTCTAATGTTGTTTTAAATAAAATAATTTAAAATATTTTTTTTAAAATATCATTTGTAAATCCCAAACAAAAATTATCATTAAATATTTGTGGATTTCATTCATTTAAAAACTAAAATAGTGCTATGTATATATGAAGTTTATTGTAGCTTCTTATAAAAGTATTAAAAGTTGAAACAATAACTTAAATGGGAAAAACAATCAATTAATTAACTTGCTTAATCTCTCTTAATTAATTAATTAATTAATTCTTATATTAAAGAATTGATCTGGATTTAATATTGTAATGAGGACAGTAGTTACTGTACGTCAAAGATGGTTGGAATTGCATAACTCGTCAGGGAAACAATGCCATGGACTTCATATATTCCACAATTTCAGCATAAAGCAATACAAAGAATAATTATTAAAAAATATTTGGAGACTAGAAAAATTGAGAAGAAAATCATGGGATAGGTAATTTGAGTACATAGAAAATTATAGAAGAGTTTAATTCAAGACGTTTAAAATATTTAATAGTTATTTTTTAGTTTTTTAAACTTTACTTTTTTAAAAGATTTTAAAAAAATAGTGAAAGGTTAATTTTGGAGCTGAAATATTTGTTTAGAAAAGCTATTCGTAGAAGAATTTTTTTTATTTTATAAAGAATTAATTTCTATAATTTTTTAAGGGTTTCAGGATATTAAATAACACAGAAAATTCGGATTGAGGGGTATAATGGACATTTTACCCACACCCCACCTCCATCTCGCATTCTCTCCTCGCACATAAACACTCCGTCTCATTCGCTTCTCGTTCGCCATCGTCATCTTCGTTCCAGAGAAAGAGAAAGGTGATGAATAGAGGTTTGCGACACTGCAGAAGGTGATAGGCGGGTCAGATTATGCGTGCAACCGGTGTTCCTAAGTTAGGTAAGCCTCCTCAACCTCCTTCTACCTTCAAGTTCTTCGATCTCTGCGATTTTGGGGATGTGTATTAGTTAAAAAACGAAGCTTGGGTGGTAGAATGTGCGATTCTGTTAAGGAAGGAAGATATTAAAGCTTGTAACTTGGAATCTAACTTGAATTATGGATCTTGGCTACTGCGTGTACCTCCCCTGTTTTGAACTGATGGTTTTGGGTGTAAAATCCTTTGTTTGATTCACTGAATACCCACACAAAAATACTTTAGAAGACTTACAGTTACGTTTGCATAGCAAATGCACTAAGAAAAGTAGAGGTAGAGCGTCGGACACCACACCTGAGATACCCTCCCATTTTGCTTCTGTGCCTCGTATGTATATGCATGAGTGAGGGGAAGTGGGTTACTGAAAACTCTCCTCACTCCCCCACATTCTCCTCCTGCAAAACCGGTGGGTAACTCTCATCGGTTTTAATATGGGAATTGGGTCTAACCCACTAAAGGTGCATCAGTCTACTTTCTTATATCTCCAACTCACATTTGGTGGATTAGATATCATGGGTCCAATATCATGCTCTTTATTCTTTCATACTAGTTGCTTTGACATGATAGCGTAGGCATGATTTCTCTTTTCGGGCGTTTGTACTAGAAATCCCTTTTATAGAGACTAGCACAAAGCAATCCTTTAGTGCAGTTCGATCAGAATAAGTTATAATGCCTTGAATGTCCTAAATTTGCCCATATACACTTTTCTTATAGCTAATATAATCCCTCTTGAGTCAGCATATAACTGAGATAGCCTCCTCTTATACATAGTATCCACACTTATGAAATTAACAAAATAATATCACAAGGGATCGGTCACAGACACTAGCATGGATGTGTATATTCTGGCAATATTTCTTTTGCTCATATATCATTTTGATATAAATCAACCGTTTTCCTAGCATAATACATTTGGTTCATATATAATTTGACCATAGGATATATACTAAAGTAGCAATAGCTGAAACATACCTCCATAATATTGTCAAAGTCAAAGGACATTAATGAAAGGATTATACCTTTCTGGAACTCACATAACAATGAAACAGGGATTGATTCACTTGCTTTCCATTTGCGGTTCTTTAGCACATGTGGTATGAATCACATATTACAGTATTCCTCTTATCTTTAAAGAATGTACATCGTTTTGATTCTATCAATCACACCGTACAGACTTAAATCTAGACACTCATAGTATCTAAACCCAAACTCTTCAATTCTATTCACATGACGTCAATTTTGAAGAATTTGTTTTCTTTGAACTTTGAAGCATGTTGGATTATATTTCCTTGTTGAATATAAAAAACGGATGAACGCATCTTGAAGTCCTCATATTATAGGTTGTTATTCCTGTGATTTATTTTATTAGGTATATTACAGTATCTAACATCTTGGTAGCTAGAAAGTAAATTTCAACATTTGTCACTTGAATTTTTTATTTCTTTTGTATCACGCTATTATACTTCAATCAGGAGGCAAGATTGTTTACTTTGTCTGAACTACTGGGCAACAGCAGATTGTTTTTGTCCCTTTTACATGTTGGTTTTCCCCACCCTTTTGCTTTTTTTTTTCGTCTTCTGTTTTTTTTTTTCGTTTTTTTACTTTGCTTTTTTTTTTTCCCCTTTGAAAATAGCCGGTGGATGGAGCCTAATGATAGAGTAATAAGTAACTTCACGAGATAAGACTTGTTGTTACATGTTGGCTTTTTTATGATTTGCAAGCAGCAGGATTGAATCTCAGTAGTGCACGTATCCATTTCACATATGGGAAAGATGGCATATGTGGATTTCAGATGAAGTGGGTGTAATTCAAACGAAGTTATTTCTTGTTTGCATGTTCTGTTAACCATTCAACAGTAATATTAAGAATGGTTCAGTTTCTAGCTATATAGGGGATTTTCATTTGATTCAGGAATGTATTGCGCATTGAATTTAAGTACCTCTGAAGGATATAAATTAGCAGGTTAACATACATATGAACACATGCTTGCAAAATTGCACTTACAAGCAATGTTGATTGAAGTTCTTGTTATGAAGCTAAGCATCTTAGTCAATTATTATGCAACACACATTTGCAACGTTTTTTCATATCATTTTTATGCAGGGTGGTTTGTCTGTTGTATGGCTAAATATTTCTATATATATATAAATTTTTTGTTGTTGCTGTTCTTGTTGACTTGTTGTATCACTAAATCTATTCATGCCACTGTTTAGAGAGCACACTTAATACCCATAACCCATGCATATATGGGGTTGCACATGTACAGCGTGGAGACTTTGATTTTTTTTTTTCAAAAACTTCACGTGACCATCACTGATCCTCTGCACACTAAATGATTTGTGCTCTAACTCAATGTAATATAACTTTAGTAATATTTGAAAACATTGTTATGCTGTGTAAAGTAAGTACAATCTTGGTTAATTAACCATTTCATTCAAGATTAAATTTTTATATCCCTCTCCATCCCTTCAAAAATATGAAAATAGAAAAAATACCAGATTCCTAAAAATTGGGGTGTTATTTATTTGTTTTTTTTTAAATATACAGCATGAGATTCATTGTGAAGTATTTCTGATGTTCCTTGGTAGTTTGTAATAGCCTGCAGTTATTGTTGATGCAACCCTTGTTATTGCTTTCTATAGGCCCTCATATATTTCCTCTCTGATTGCAGGGTTCAATGATATGGTTCTTGGCAAGCTTGGATAATTGTTTTTCTAAATATCCTTTGTTGAAAGCATTTTTTTCACTATCCCTTCATTTTGCAAACTCAATCTGAACATGTTAATCTTATTTAAACAAAAAATAGGAATGAATATTTTCATGATAAAGCATAATGATACTGTGTAATCCCTATAACCGATTCTATTTAATAGGATAAAGTTTGTTATTATTGTAAAACCATGACAATATGCAAAATAGGTATAAATGGGGGAGATGAATTTGAATATTTTTGAGCATTTGCTCTTGTGCCTGTAGAGGTACTGAATTATATTGAAATTTTGTTCCAAGTGTTTATGTTTGGCTCCTTTAATGCTTTTGGTTATCAATAAGGTTAAATAAAGTAACGACGGAAAAACTGGACAAAAACAATAGGCAAAAGGCAAAAGGCAAAAGGGGCCATCTACTGCAATGGATGTCACAATGACGATAACGAGAGGTCCAATGGTGAATTAAGATGAAGGAATGCCTATATTTCCAAAATCTTCTTCGATTAGACAAAAACAAAGGGAAAAAGTTAGAGGGGTTGTTTACCACAATAGATGACAGAATGATGATAAAAATAGGCCCAATGACAAGTTAAGATGAGGTAATGACTACATTTTTCAAAACTCTTTTTCAATTAGACAAAAATCAAAGGGAAAAGGTAAGAGGGAAACAATGCGATGCACTTCAGATCTTCAACAAGTTAGCTCTCTGCTTTTTTCAACTGCTTCGGTACTTAGTACTATTGAGTTGAAAAATGTCTCAAGATGGTAGCGAAAGAGGAAGAAATCAAAGTTGATGATGGAGGAGAGATAAAAGAATTGATCCAAATGAAATTAATTCCTCCCATACCCTCAAAATAAATGTTTAGGCAAGAAAATATCCACGAGATTATTTATTATAAAGTTGGGCAATATTATTGCAAAACAAATGGTTAAAAAGATAGAATAAATTAAAGGTTTTTTGACATTGAAACTTGATTTTCCTAACATGTCATGTCCCAAAATTTGAGCCGTGACTAGCACAAAATATAAATAAATTCATATTTTTTAAACCTAAAACTTTAAATAGAACGTTTAAAACAATAATTATAATATATATTATATTTGAATCAAAAAACAAGTCATCTGTAAAAATTTTGGCGTGATGATCTTTATATAACTGACTTTCCGACAATCCTACACTAGACTGTGAATGTTTGAAATCACCTACAGACATTTTCAAAATAACCAGAATCTTGTCTATAAACTAGGTCGAGCATCTAAACTTCAAACAAAATAATATAAGTATTTCATGAATTTATAGTTACATCAAAAGTAGATATGCCAAAAATCAATACTTCGGATCGAACGTGAGGCTCTTCACTGCTCAGCTGGAGGAATAGGGTCAACAGCACTATCTAAATCCAAAATAATCAACTCGTGAATAACGTACCAAAAATATAATTTAAAATGCGAAAATAAATAATTTTGTCATGTTTAAATATAAATCATAATATTTAGTAATTCAATGCAAAATGTTTCAGTTAACGTTTTATTTCAGGAAAAACATTTAAAATAATCATTTCAAATCAATCATTTTTCCATAGGACTTCAATAGAACGAAAATAGGCGTGGACACAAAGTCCACGAGGGCAACTAATCAATCCGGCATAGCTCGGGGCCACGAAAACAGGCATGGACACACAGTCCATGAGGGTAAATAACCAAGCATAGCACGAGGCCACGAAACAAGCGTAGGTATGAGACTCACGAATAACAGGTATAGATACAAGACCTACTAGAACATAAGTGAGAATAAATCCCACAAATAACCGGCGCGAGTACGAGATTCACAAATATCCATCGAGCTTAGGTTTAACTATGGTGTATGAAGGACTAAGAGTACTATTATTAGTAGCCGCTCTCAATGTTCTCCACTCCCAACATTCTCTGTCTTTCTTCATCGTTTTGCTTTTTCCCTCACCAATCTTCAAGGTCATTCGAATTTAGTGTTAATAATGGCTTGGACTTACGATACAAATGTCGAAGTGTATCTGCTACAAAGTTTCAAGTACTCTTTATAACATATTTTATTTAAAATATTATTTTTTTTACCTAATATCCTAATTAATATTACTTCTAGTGCTTAATATAAAAGTGAGATCACTAATTTAGCCTAGATTAAAAAAGTTAGTTATATTAATTATTTGTTATAAATATAATTTGATTTTTATAAAATATCATCTTTCATCATAATTATCTTTTGATCTAAAATTTTTAATTTATGTAATTAATAGAGATATTTTATAATAAAAATTATAAATTTAGAAGATAAAGTAGATGAATATCTTATATTTATAATTAAATCTAACTTTCACTAACTACTTCTTATATTAAAACAGAAAAAAGTAATAAAGTTTACTAACAAATGACTTTCCTTCATTTATATGAAGTTTTTAAGTGGCCCTTGTAAAAGAATTGGAGGTAGTAAATGGCATCTTTACAGATGAGGTTATCTCACCCTCCAGTGCACAGGGATTCTTCATTTTTCAAACCCCGATCGAACCAAACGCTTGTTAATTACTCTACTATTTCGCACTTCAATAAACAAGTTTCTTATAATTAACCTATATAAAGTTAATGAAAAATAATTATGTGTATATATACTATATAAGAAATAAATACATGATAATTCTAATTATCAACATAACAACATAATATATGAAGTTTTTAATAAAATAGCACTATATGACTACAAAGAGTCTGAAAATTTAGATAGAGTAATTTTTTAAAATATTTTTGTTAGGTTTTTAAATTTTTTTCACATTTTTTTCTATTAGGCCCATAACCCATCCATCTCTAAGAGCTGTTTCAAGTTATTGATCTGGCGGCTTAACTCTGGTATAGCCTGACTCAACTATTAAAAACGTTTTTTTAGTTTAAATCGAACTATTCACGAGTCTGGTTAACAGTTCAATCAATCAGACTATCCAGTTTGTCTTAGTTTCCAAAACAAATGGATCTTCAACGAGGTAGCAAGCGTGCTAATAATTTCATTTGGAAACAATCTCTTTATAGCATAGTACATTGATTAAAAAAAAATCTTCTTTTACGTGATTAAAAAAGGACTTCTACTTATAACAAAAAAATAAAAATAAAAATTTTTACACCTGTTCTCGAACTGCTGTAGATGCACAATACTGCTTTAAAATATAGTTCACTCTTGATCCATGAGATATAAGGGGATAATGCTCTTCTTGTTAGAGAATTGACAAGGTTGATTCGTCCAAAGAATGTTTACTTTATTCATGGTGCTTTTATACTTCACTCTTCTTTTTCACTTCCACTGACCATTATTCTCATCTTTTGGGTTTGAGATTTGTTATGCTTTCAATGGAAGAGTTGATCTTAATTTTAGATCTTAGAAATATTTTTTATGTGTATTACTTTTTTTTAATTAACCTGACTAATATTCTTTTAACAATAATTATATATAACTAGAGATTTTTCTATGTTGAACTTTACCGTGTTATTATAATTAATTTGTAGGAAGATATAAATTGGTGGTGCAATAAGCAAATGTTAAATAATGACCATAATAGTTTTTTCATGGGAAATATATTTTTTTAAAAAATTAAAATATCATAGAACTAAGTAATAGGATTACTTATCAAAATCTTATAAAGATAACAGTAGAATCATTGATTAAAATTATTAATTAGAGCATATAAATAAAAGAATTAAAAGTATTGAGTTGGACTAACTTATATTTATTTTTAACTAAATTGAATATTATAAAATTTTAAGAATATAGTTGATAGTTAATAATGTACCTATGCATAAGATGTACCATATAAAGTGAGTAATACTTGTGGGTGTAGAGAAATTTATTAATGTCACAAAGAATTCTACTGTTGTTTTAAATAAAATAATTTAAAACATTTTTAAAAAAAAATCATTTGTAAATCCATTTATTTAAAAACTAAAATAGTGCTCTGTATATATGAAGTTTATTGTAGTTTCTTATAAAAGTATTAAAAGTTGAAACAATAACTTATATGTGAAAATTAATTAATTAATTAATTAATTAATCTTTATATGCAATGGACTTGTAACATTCCAAAAATTAGGAAAAAAGGGATATACAAGTATAAATGAGGCCGAAAGGTATTTTATTTGATAAAAATTAAAATGCCTTAAGAATGAAATTTCAGGATAAAGCAATAGAAATAATAATAATTAAAAAATATTTGGAGACTCAGAAAAATTGAGAAAAAATTATGATATAGGTAATTGGGGAATATAAAAAATTATAAAAGAGTTTAATTATCTAAAAAGAGGCTTAAAATATTTAATAGTTATTTTTCAGATTTTCAAGTTTTTTTAAAAAAAATAAGAAAAAAAGTTATAGGTTAATTTTGGAGCTGAAATATTTTAAAAAATTACCTTTATTAGAAGAAGAAAATGTTTATTTCATAAAGAGGATTAATTTCTATAAATTTTTAAGGGTATTAGGATATTAAATAATGCAAAGAAAATTCCGATTGAGGGGTATAATGGACATTTTACCCACACCCACCTCCATCTCCCGTTCTCTCTGACACTCCGTCTCATTCTCTTCTCGTTCGCCATCGTCATCTTCGTTCCAGAGAAAGAAAGAGGTGATGAATAGAGGTTTGCGACGCTACAGAAGGTGATCGGCGGGTCAGATTGTGCGTGCAACCCGTGTTCCTAGTGACAAAAAGACTTCTACGTAGTTGATTTTTGTAGATAAATTTTAAAAAATTAAATATATAAATTAATTATAATTAATATAATAATTAGTTGATTAATTTTAATATTTTAAAAAAAATATAATATAAAATTATCTTTGAGGATTTAAATTTAGTCATAATTAATTAATTTTTTTTTATTTTTGTGTAAAAAAAGTTAACTCATAATTAATATAGAGTTTGTAATACAAAAGAAATTAATTCTCCGAGGATCAATGAGAGATGTAGCAAAAATACAGTCTTACAATTTATAATATCTTATTTCGACTTGTTTCTCAGGATGTTTAATTGCTGCTTAGGATTTCCATGAGGTTAGGTATATTAAAACTAGTATTTACTATTAATATATAATTCTGCTAAATACCTTTAGCAACGATTTTTTGTTACCGCTAAGTCGCCGGCTATGAGACTGTCACCTATAAACATTAGCGGCGACAATTAAAAGTCACCGCTGAATGTCAACAATCAGCGGCAACATTAGGTCATCGCTGAAAGTACAACAAAAAGATGTAAACCAATGGCACCACCAAATGCAAAGTAAAGGCGTGGAATCTACGGCGACATAATTGTCGCCGTCTAATGTGGAATCAGCAGCAACAATTGTCCCCGTTGAAAGTCAATAATTATTTTTTATTTTTTTTAAATTTTTAAATGAAAACCTATAATGGGCTTATAAATATATAAATAAAATAATAAATAACTAAATAAATTAAAATTTAATAATATTAATGAATAATTAACATAATCCTTTAAAATATGATAATATATCATTTACTAAGATAAATTTAAAAATAAAATAAAAATATTGATTAGAATCTTTCAACAATTGAACTCCAATCATTTGAAGGGGCATTTTTAGTTTCAACTTTATTGTCCTTTACTTTGACTATATCTTAGTTGTCTGCTGGTTTGGCTTCTTCAGACTATTCTTCTTCCTCCTTATCATCATCAACTTCATCTTCTTCAACTTCTTTTACGCCATTTTCAACATCATTCAAAATTTATTGTCAAATTATTGTTATTATTATTGTTAAGGAATAGATTTAAATTTATTAATAAATCCTCGATGCAATTAGAGGACGTCACAAGTTGAAATCAATAAATCCTCTATTGAGATATTGTAACACTAGATAAATCAACATTTTTTCTAGTTCAGTTGATTTACTAGACTGATTGGTTTTCAATACAACAGCAACAGCAACATACAATACATGGGCATCAGCAACATACATTATTAACACAGTGCTTCTTTCAAAAGGACCAAATCAGAAGCAGCAAATAAAAGGACTACACCAGACTAGAAGAGGATAAATAGACACCAACTAGAAACTACAAGACCCATAATCCAACCAAATTTCAAACCATTCATATGAATGTTACTCAGCAAATGGCTAAGGGTGAACATAATGTAAGTGAAATTAAGAAATTTGATCTAACTTCAAAGATGAACATAATGTAAGTGAAATTAAGAAATTTGATCTAACTTCAAAGACAATATTAAGTATCCAGACACGATCGCTCTTACCCCATTGAAAATTTAAAGCCTTCATTACAACACAAGGGCCTAATACATATTATTCTACCTAATGACCTCATAATTTAAGACTAAATTATCTACATTAAGCAAATACAGATGAAAGCAATCAGGATAACACACAAATAAAAGATTATATGAAATTTAGAAACTCCAGTCCAGCAATAATTGTGCAGTTTCTAAGTTAAATGATATGGCCAACATTTCTCAACAGGAACGAAATATACAGGAAATGCAGCAAAAAGAACTCCGACAGACTAGTTAACCAAGCCACATTAAACTCCATGAGCAATGCATGTTATCTAAGGACTAATTTTACTAAGATTACCTTCACCACATGGAGATTTCCTGGTGGTGATGTGAAGAACTTTAGTGGGCATTCTCACAGGTCCCTTGACCCTAAGCCTCTTGTCCTTCGCACCACGAACTAAGTCCGCACAAACTGTGAACAGGTGAAAAAACAGGCCCCATCATCAATACAATCAGGGAGTAGCCTAAAACTAAAGTTAACACTAAATCAAACTCATTAAAGAAACATTATAAAAGTTAACTTGGAATTATAACTCATCAATTCAAAGCTCACACTTTTTAGGATTTAAAGTAAGCACAGCATCCATGATCCACGAATAATTCAAAGTATAAAGCACTTCAATTTCAACCTGAGCAAGAAATTATAAATACCGAAGAAAAAAAGCACACCTTTCTCAAGATTTTTCACGTGCTTGGAGGACAGCTTAATCCTAATCTTGTGAATCTGCTCTTGGGGTTCCTCCAAACCCGGTTTAGTAGGCTTAATTGCATACGCCATTGTCACACCTTCTCTTTACGTAGTCTCCTCTACACGAAAATCACATAAGCTATTCAGAGAATTATGAGAGAAAATCAACAATATAGAACCTACAACAGCAACAGCAACAGCAACATACAATACATGGGCATCACAATAATAATCAAGCTCTAATTTATACTCCCATCATCAACCTCTATTAAGCCCTTATGTGTGTGTGTGTATCCTCCTGGTTTTATATCACTGGGATTATTATATAAACATGGGCATATATGCTAGCTTAATAGAACTGAGGAGTTGTAACATGGCATTCCCACGCCGCCAGTTTCTTCCCTGGGCTCTTGCTTTGATAGTTGTAACGTGGCATTCACAATGCTCGCAGAACTGAAATTATTCATCGAAGAATTCTCGGATCTCAACAACAACCTCCTTCTCACCATCATTTTTTTCCCTCAACGTCATCACCAAATAAATATATGTATACATTCATCCTTTAAGTCAGCAACTACACACACATATATACACATGCTGTCCAAAAGTTTCCCTGCACACACACTCAACCTTCAAGACCCAAGTCACTCTACAACACGTCTTCCTTCTTTCTTCTCTTCAATTCTATTAACTTCCTAACTTCCCAATTCATCTATATATATATATACATAACAGCAGCAGCATCCTCCCTTCCTTTCTTTGTTTTGTTTTTTTTTTCATAAAGCAACACTATAACAGCAAGCTTATGGGTATACGTATATATCATTTCCTACTCTACCCAAAACCTAACACCCGATGACAAACTCCTACTTCCTCTCTCTCTGTTTTCTCAACGTAGCTACAGTGCACAAAATCACAACCATTGCAGATTGCTAGAAATAAAATGAAGAGGCATTGAGGAAACTTACCACACATCACTCACGGCGTAAACTCTATTAGTAGAGGAAAGGGAAGTCGGAGACTTGTTGTAGTAGAAGTGATAAGTTCCGAGGGCGACGGGGCAACAGATCTGAACAGAAGAAAGATAGATAAAAGCTTTCCTGATGGCGCAAATCTGAGCTCAAAGAGGAAAGAAGAACAATAGGTGATGGACCACGGAACAATTACTCATTTTGTCTCCTACATCGCTACACACACACACTTGCATAATGGAGGGAAAGAGCTCAAAGCATCAGCGGACAAAATCTAAGGAACAAGAAGGGTGACAGCATTGGAAGCAGCAATACAGTCGATGGGGTAGACAGAACTCACATCAGTAGTGGATTCTTGTCAAAGATCGAGAAGCTTCTCCTCAGATATCTCTCTCGCTGGCGTCCAGACTGAAGCAGATGGAAGAAGTAAAATAAATTCTGAAATAAAAAGGTATGAGGGTAGTTTGTTTAGGGAAATAAATTGATCTTCAGCAAAAAAAAGCTAATAAGCAAAGAACGGAAGAAGAAGAAGAGAAGAGTAAAGTGAAGAGAGCAGAGTGAATAGCATGGTTTATTTAGGGAAATAAATTGATCTTCAGCGGCGACATTTATTGTCGCCGCTGAAAGTCTTCTTTTTACCAAATAATTTTTAAGAAATAATCCACTTAATAAAATAATTATATATTTTCCCCAATAGCTTCTTTAATTTATTAGATAATTTTTTTAAAATTTTATGGGCAAATGATAACTTCTAACTATTTTTCTTAAGTTTTCTAAGAAAATAGGTATGTAATTCTCAAAAAATAACTATTAAATCATTTGGGTCTCTTTTGGTGAAATAAACTCTTTCATAATTTTCTAAGCCCTCAAAATACTCATTTTATGATTTTTTTTCCTTCATTTTTCTTAACTCCAAAATATTTTTAATAATTATTCTTTC
This sequence comes from Leucaena leucocephala, assembly GCA_037074615.1. Classification (NCBI taxonomy): domain Eukaryota; kingdom Viridiplantae; phylum Streptophyta; class Magnoliopsida; order Fabales; family Fabaceae; genus Leucaena; species Leucaena leucocephala. Next base: position 14,197,170 of record CM073515.1, on the reverse strand, counting down.
CTAAAATGCAGTAATAGAGGGTATATATTTTATATCCTTTCTTTCTCCTTATCTCTCTCTCATACACACATCTCCCTCTCTCTATCTTCTCCCCCACATTATTTTTAACACACATATACTAACTCTCACACTCATTGACACACATTCATAATATCTCTCTTATGCATATACCCCTGCTTCATCTCATTCTTTCAAACACATCACATTATTATCTATATAATTTTTCATTATTATAATAACATGTGAAATTTTTTTATTTATTATTTAAACATGACATAATTCAATAATTTAATTATATATATTAGATAGTTGCTTAAAACCTATAAAAGGGTTAAAATTGTAGGAAGACTTTTAGCGGCGACATTTGTCGCCACTGAAGGTGAGAAAAGTCGCCGCTGAAACATACTTTCAACGGTGACAAATATTTGTCACCGCAGAAAGTCTTTCTTTTAGCGACGACTACTTTTGTCGCCATTGAAAAGTGTAGACAAAATTTTTTAATCATTGACGTTCAGTGGCGACAAAATGCAGTTGACTTTCAGCGGCAACAAAATATTGTCACAGCTGAAAAGTCGTCGCCAAAAGTCTATTCTTTTGTAGTGTATTGAAGTAGATATAATATAATGGTAAGTATTTTCACCTGTCATGTAGACAACCTGTGTTTTTTATCCTTGGCAGCAACATCTTGATTTGTAGCAACACTAAGTATAGGGGTTAGAATTAATAATTTTATGAATTTTGCCAAAGAAAATTAAGCAGGGTGTTGGGGGGAAAAAGAATTTGATTGGTTTTTTTTAATTATGTCAGTTTGGTTTATATAAGTTTGGACTGAATTATATATTGTTTTTTTACTTGTTTTCTCCTCTTTTTTCCAATTGTGCACTTATCTTACATATGATCAAAATATGTGTATAAAAAAATATATGATCAAAATACAATTCGTATTAATCTGATATAAAACTATGAGAATATAAGAAAGATTTAGAGTGAGAAAGATGAGCAAGATAAGAGAGAAATGGAGAGAAAAACCATCAAATATTTCCATTCTTAATATAATATTCATAGGTAATTATCAAGATACTATCAATCCATTCACATTTGCAATTTTGAATGTTGAAAAACAAAACATAACAGCCCAGCTAGCCACTCTTATTGTTCTCCACTTGCAATATTCTTCGTCTTTCTTCTTTGTTTTTGCTTTGTGCCTCACCGATCTTCATCGTCTTCGAATTTAGTGTTGGTTATGCCTTGGACTTGGATTGTGTTGTTACTATTGCTTGATTGTGTCGTTGGTGATGCTTGACTCTAATTATGTTTAAAGGTTACTTAAATATTTAATTTTCCGTAGCTATTATCACAACCTTCACATCGGCATGCACTTGAACATCCAAGTTGACCCTTCATTGAAAAGAGAAAAATATTCAAGAAATTAATTTTAATTTTATTATTGTATTTTACAATAATTTTTTAAAACAAGAAACAATCATGTCATTAAATATTTAATCGCCAAAATTTAATAAAATGCACATGATAAATAATTACCTTGTGACATGGGCAATATCCATTTTTACACATTGATTTTGTGTAATTGCATCCTCTTCCAGATTTTTCCTGATCAACAATGTTCTACAAAGAGCACAATAATGAAGTCATGAAGACAAAAAGCCAAAAAGAAAAACAAGAAGATTGAGTAATGAATAACAATTTATGATGTCTTTAAGCTGTTGGCCAAAGAACTTACCAGTCCCAATGGATTGTGACATGAAATGGTGTTCTTTCTCTCCAAAATAATTCTGTTTTCATGCTTCCATCTATTATAACAGTCTTGGCAATTGCAATTCTGACCATATAATTCTCCAGCAGCAAAACATGAACTGCAGAGCCAAACAAAACAATTTAATTTGCATATATTAATAATAGAATATATATATATATATATATATATGTATATATCTTGAGAATTGAGAAGGGATGATACCATAATTATTAATACAAGCATACAAAGAAGACTTACAGCTTTTGACATTGGGTCTTCTTGCAGTTGGTGTGTATGATGCATGATGTCTTCTGCCTGTTATGATATACAAAATTGGTTAAAAACATCTAAACATTGACGCAGGGAGGAAATAATAATAAAATTAAAGAGAGTGAAATTAGTGATTTAATGATAATTACTTTGCTAATTTAATTAGTCTTAAATTTTTTTTATCAATTTATATAATCCCCTAGTAAAAATAATATTATAGTAAATTACACATATTGTTCTTAAGTTTTTTCCTCAAAAGGATAAAAATTCTCTTAAATTGAACTAAAATAATGAGAAATTAATTTAATTTACTTCTATTGAAGAAATAAATCATTGAATTATCCTTAAGAGAATGAATTAGAGAGAAAAAACAAATAAACCTCTTAATTTGGGGAATTGACAATTGAGTGAATTGGTGAAATTGGCCAAAAATTTGAGGAGACGTTGAGGTACTTTGATCTTTGATGATTAAATCAGGCACATATTTAAATTTTGGAATATTTGTGTTGGCTTCTGTAAATTGAGTTATATTTCTATTCATCCAACCCTGCATATGAAACAAAAATCAATATTGATGAATATATATATGTTTGGGGTGTGTTTTACAGAATTTGATATATATATATATAGAGAGAGAGAGAGTTAATTGAAGGCAACAAGAGCAAGCATATGTGTGTGTATAGATAATTACCTGGGCGTAACAATCTTTATGTTCTTGAAATTTTTTTGTTGAAATAACTTCACAAATTCCCCCAAAGTTGCCGTCTCGCAATATAATCTTTAACACTTAGGGGAGCATTATTTGTTGTATTGTTGTGTCTGTTGATATACTCTTGTGACATGAGGATAGTATTCATCCCATCCTTCATAAAAATATAATTTTAGAGCTCTCATTATCAACAAGACAATATAATGAAAATTTATTATTTAGTCTTTTCAATTCATATTAATTTTAAAATAGATTCCTTTAAAAAAATTAAGTTATATGTAATATTTTAAAATATTTTTTAGTAGCATTCAATATATTAAATTAGTTTATGATTCCTCTAGTACCTCAATATTCTAAAATATTTTTTACATAATTTTTTATGCCCCTAGTACTCTAAAGTTTAGGGTATTCATTGCAATTAAAACAATATACAAGGTAAAATTGTACCACTAGGTGCTAATGAAAAAAAAAACCTTTAGGATTATTGATGAACTACGAATTAATTTAGGATATTAAATATTATACTAAAAATATATTTTATAATGCTGTATGGATCTTAACTTTTTAAAAATAGTCACTTTGCTGATTACCTTATGAGCATCCACAATATAACCGTCAACATTTATATAATCTTCTGATTGAAAAGTATCCATTTCGCTGTCATTTGTAGAATTTTGAATTGATTCAGATCCCACTTTGATATCTTGTGATATGGGTTTACTAGTCAACCCATCCTGCATAAAAGCAAAACCTTAGTTCTCTTTACAACATCAAGAATATAATGATAATGCATTTTTTGATCTCTCCCTCAATATTCTTGATCTTCTTGAGGATCCACAATATAATCATCAATATCATCTTCTGATACAGAGTTCACCAATTCGTTGTCATTTGTAGAATTTTCAAAAGATTCAGATCCATCCTGCATAAAAACAAACCTTTAGGTCTCTTAATCTCTCGCTCTCTGCGCAGTTCACATTATTAATCACATTATGAATTTCGAAATAGATTCTTTGAAAAGAATTTTAACCCATCGCTGTTATAATGTTACATATGGTTAAAATTACATAAAGAAGAATAGATTGTGGTAATTACGTACCTGGGCTTGGAAATCTTGATTTTCTTGAGAAACCTCCAAAAGTTAATTATGATTTGAAATAATACAACCATCAGAGAAATCTCTCAAGAATGGAAATTCATGACGAACGGTGGAAGGAGTCCATTGCATTGTAAAAATTTCAATGTAACATTCCATCGGGTCCTAAAATTTAAAGGATATATTTGCGTTTTATTTATATTGCAACTATATATAAAATGTACCAGAATATGTAAAAATATAAATTAAGATGTGTACCTTCGAAATATCATTAATTTGAAGGTTTTTCAGCATCCATGCTCGTGCTTTATGTGTGTAGCTTGCTTATAATGCTATTATATTATAAAACTATCACCAATTACAGGGACAAAAAATATCGAGATATATTTAAGACCACTAAGTACGTAGGTAGTGAAGTGGCTAAAATAGCATTATATATATATATATATATATATATATATATATAACCATTAGTACGTAGCTTCTCAAGTTTATATATCAGGAGATATATATATCTAATCTTGATATATTTATTTATCAAGTTTATATATCAGGAGATATATATTTCTAATCTTGATATATTTAATTATCAAGTTTATATATCAGGGGATATCTATATATATATATATTTATTTATAAGACCACTTAGTACATAGCTTCTAAAGTTTAATAATTGACAGGAGTTTAGTGAAGTGAATAAAATGGCATAATATACATATAAATATATACACACACACGTTTGTATTCGTTATTGTCCAATACAAAATCTTGATATCTTAATCAGTGACATGTGTGTGTATATGTTATTTATCTAATCTTGCTTGTTATTTTTTTTTTTTTGCCAAAAAAATCTTGATATATTTAATTTATAATTATTTTATGCTAATGGAGGATGAAGATACCTCAAAATACACTTTTCTTGGAGCCGGAGGCTGGAGGAATAATTTAAAATTTATTGATGATTTTTCTTTTCAATATTTTTTTCATTTTTGAAATTAAATTTATGAAGAATCATGTTGATACACGTATAGACTAAAAACAAAATTATCTATATAAAAATATTTTTTTCTACTCCTCCTAAAATAAACAAGATAACATCAATATATACCATTTATCTCTCCAAACTTTTAATCATTCTACATGAGTTAATATTATTAAAATGCATTCTTTTCCCGTAGTGGACCGAACAAATCCAATATTTTTCTCTCTCTATTTAAGAAAGAAAACAAAATACAATTTTTGCTCATATTTTCCTCTCTACTCCTTCCCCACTTTTCTCCCTAGCCAAGCCCAACGTTATTCTTTTAATAGAAAACTAAAAAAGAATTTATGATATAGCTAAAACATAATATATGATAAAATAAATTTTAGATACGTTGAGAGAAAATAACCTTTCGTGACGTGGGTGGTTTTTTGTGCGACGCTTTCACTCTCACCTCGTCTTGTGTTTGATTCATCAGCCACGGTGGTTTTCATGCCACGGTAGTTGTATTTATATCTTTTTAATGGTTGACCAGGTCAAAAATTATGAACTAAAGGGATAAATTATATAAAAGGGTATGGTAATAGGATGATTAGATTATTTAAAATATATAAAACTGTATAAACAGCCGTTTTAAAAATAAACCTTCGTAATGTGAGTGGTTTTTGACTTGCACAATACTTTTGCTCTCACCTCGTCCTTAGTTCAATTCAGCAAATGTGATTTTTCACACCAGGGTATACTACAAAAAACTTAAGTTTTGGCAACGATGTTTTAGCGGTGATAAAAAACATCGCTGCTGAAAGTATATTTTCAGTAACGACTTTAGTAGTCACTACTGAAAGTCCTGAGTTTTTGTGGCGACAAATAAGTTGCCACTGAAAGTCTTGAGTTTCTATGACGACAAAGAAGTCACCGCTAAAAATAAGACTTTCAGCGGCGATTTCATTTTATCGCTGCAGAAAGTAAAACTTTTGACAGCGACACATATTGTCACTGTAGAAGGTCATAGTAATTACAACGACATATATTTATCGTGGCAGAAAGTCTATAGTTTTTACGGCGACAATATTTTATCGCCATAGAAGACGGGATTCAATTTCGATTTTGTATCCTAATAATTTTATATGTTTTTATTATAGACTCGTATGTACGAACTTTCTCGGTAACAAGACCAAGATTTAGAGAGTGATACTCAAATGACATAGAAGAAATATTGGCGACTGCTCTTGGTGAGAGGTCAATGTATGTAAGAGGGAAAGGGTATGGAGCGGAGCCTTCAGGGAAAAGAAATCGCCCTCAATCTAGTGATAATTCAGTTGTGCAAAGTGTGCGTGCTCAATTGCAAGAAGAGTTTGATAAAAAATTTTAACAGGAGAGAGAAAAATTTGAGGCAGAGGGTGCAAAGATGGAAGAAGAGGATGTGCAATTCGAGCAAAGACTAATGGAGCAAAAGATACAAGTTCAATTCGCTGCTTTGATGCAGAGGGGGCAACACAGGTACCTACTTCTACTTCTAATATTGATCCTCCTATATAATGTTTATGTATAAACTAAATAATTTTATTTATTTTCAAATATGTTTAAGTAATTGAAATAATTTGATATTTTATAGGATGATTTAAATTACGATTGTTCATTCAAGGGCTACATATTGTCACTATTGATTGTTGACATTCAGCGGCGACACATTGTCACCTCTGATTGTTGACATTCAGCAATGACATAGTGTCGTTGCTGATTGTTGACATTCAGCGGCGATATTCAATTGTCAATCTCGCCGCTAATGTGTATAACTAACAGTCTCATAGGTAGCGATAAAATATCGCCGCTAAATGTATTCAGTGACGACTTTTATTCTTTTAATGGCGACTTTTATCGCCGCTGAAAACTAATTTTTTTGTAGTGTACATAGGTGTATTTTTTACCTTTTTAACGTTGACCAAGTCCAAATATATTAATATATAGAATTAAAAAATTATAATCTATAACAAATAATATTTATGTCAGCAATATAAAAAATAATGTGACTTATTGTTGACGCCACATTAGAGGCATTTGAATGATCAAACGTTATTTAAACTATTATTATTTTCCCTCTAAAATACAAGAAGTTCAACTTAGATATAAATTTTATATCCATCTGAGAAATATATAATCTATATGAAATTACATTAATCGCAATATATATAAAGGATAACGTGACTTATTGTTAATGATACTATCTCCAGAAAATATGATTGGATGAGTGGCTAATTAATGATAAGAGTTTGTTTCAGTCGGAGTATAACTAAACGGATAAAGGATATATGATAATAGAAATATTAGATTATTAATATATATATATAATTTGAAAAAACAAAGACTAATGGATAATTTAAGGATTATTTAAATCAGATTCCCGAAGAAAATCTCATTTTTTTAATAGAATTTTAAACAACGATGTTTTTTGACGTTCTTTAAATATTGAATTTGGGTTTAAAGTTTGAACTTTTAACTGATGATTGGATTGTAGGCATTTATTGTGTATTTATCTCAGAAATCAAATTAAATTAAAGTTATGTGTATTTATTATGTCTTATCTCTCTAACGCATGAAAAACCACCAGAACGGCAGTTCACCTTTGACCTTTTATTGCCCATGACCAACAATTGGATGTATGGTCATCAAACCACCACCGGTAGCTAGCAGCAAACAAAATGAGTTATAAGAAACATTATTTAAAATATTAATATTTTTAACGAATTTTAGATTTAATTCTTACAAATAAACTATGTCAAATTTAGTCAGTAGTTCACATCAGTTTATTTAACAGTATATAACATGAGTGAAGTTAACACTGTTAAGTTCAAATATAGAGATTAAAGTTTTAAATAATATAAAATATGAGGATAAAAAATAAAACTTGTTAAAAGTACAGAAAATGAAGAAGACTGGAGGAGATCCACACAAAGCAATAGATCAATTATATTCGATATTGCATTGAGGAGAGAGAGTTGCCGAGTAAAATATTGTTGCAATTGCACAAATAGTGCAATGGATTCCAGATCATGTACAAATGACTTCCACAGTCTCCAATTAGAGATCCACATGTACACAAAAATACAGGAGTGTTGCAGTTTATTGCATTTGATTTCGACTTGTTTCTCTAGATATTCACTTGCTGCTTAGGATTTTGATGACGTTAGGTATATTAAAAGTAGATTAACTGTTAATACATATTTAATTATTGAAGTCGTTGTAATATAGATTATGTTTCTGGCAAACTTCATACACCTCTGTCTTTTGATGTGTCTTTAGTGTTTTTTCTGTCTTGGGGTTTCTCCGCGAGAATTCAAATCTCTTGGGCGACAATGAATTTTTAAATTAACTTATTTATAAAAGGGTTAAAATATAAATCTACCTATAAATATTAATGATGTTGCTTTGGTCGAGTGGTTAAGGCATGTACCTGCTAAGTACATGGGGTTTCTCTTCACCAGTTTGAATCTCTCATGCTATAATAAATTTTTTTAAATAAACTTATTTATAAAAAGATTAAGGTATAAATCTACGCATAAATATTAATAATGTGGCTTTGGGCGAGTGGTTAAGGCATGTGTCTCCTAAGTAAATTGAAATCGTGGTGTGTGTCCAGGTAGAGGAGAGAATCTGCGTCCAGTAGGAAACTGAGGATTAACAGGCCTAAACTATCATGCAGTATGCAGTAAGTAGATACTATGCACTCAGTCAAGTATATAGAGTCTTGTTTCATAAAACACAATATCAGAGTCTTGCCTCATCAAACGCAAAAGGAGTCTTGTCTTATCAAGAAGATATGAATCAAATATTTGGAGGACAAATATTAAAAAAGAAATAAGTTTTTTAAAAAACTTTATTTGTTGGAAGGTTAAATTAAGAATTAGTTAAAGTTGTTTACTGTTAATCAATTTGTTATTAGGTGACTCTAAAACTATATAAAAGGTTATAGTTCATAGGTTAAGTGTGTGAATGATGTGGAGCCCTCTCCCAATGTGTGAGAGAGAGTAACTTAAGTCACTCTAATTGAATTCTTAAGAGTTTATGAACTAGTAATCACCCTCAAAGTGAGTTACAATAATTGTATGAGCATATTAGTTTTTCATGAATAATATGATTCTTCATCTTCTTATTATTTCTCCCTAATCAAGCTAATATTATTACTAATAAAATTACTCAGGAGGAACAGAAAGTATTTGATTTGAGATCAATTTGCTAGTCATGGCACAGATCAACCTCCGTTTCTGGGTCGCATGAACGATTCCATAAATTCACAATATTTGGCACATTTACAATGGATTCTCAAGCACATGGAGACACAGTATGAGAAATGTTTGAAGCAACAACGCAAGTGGCGTCATTAATGATAGCTTGCTGTTCTTTCTTTCTTTCTTTTTTGGTATTATTGCGTCTAATAAAAGAACACAAGGCCAAATGATGAATATATATGACTATATGAATATCCAATTTACTAATTTGTATAAAATAAAAATCAAATGGTGTTGTTCAATAATTCCTGAATTTTATTTAATTATAATGAATATGAACTAGGGAAAATTCCAATAAAATACCCTTAAAACTTTCAAAACCCAAAATTATGCTTTGAGTATGACAATTCCCAAATTGATTGGCCAATGCAAAATGGGATTTGAATATCTTGGTAAAAAGACAAAAGTGCCCTCAATTATATTTTTTCTCCGTTTACCACAAAGGATGAGATAGTGACAATAACAATAGGCCAAATTGCTAGTTAAAATAAGGGAATAACTACACCTTCTAAAACTCTTCTTTAATTAGACAAAAATCAAAGGGAAAATGCTAGAGGGGCCGTTTATCACAATAGATGATACAATGATGATAATGATAGGTCTAATGACGAGTTAAGATGAGGGAATGTCTATACCTTCTAAAATCTTCTTCAATTAGGAAAACAAAAAGAGTGAGGGGCCGTTTACCACAATAGATGATAAAATGACTATAATGATAGGCCAATGACAAGTTAAAATAAGAGAATGACTATACCTTTTGAAACACTTTTTCCTTGGCTTCTTTTTTTTTTAAATATGAGGGGCACTTCTGCCTTTTTGCCAAGTTATTCAAAGCCCATTTTGCACCAGACCACCAATCTGGGATTTGCCATATTCAAAGCATCATTTTAGGTTTTCCAATTTTTAGGGGTATTTTATGGGGATTTTCCCCATACACTAGGTCATCATGCAAGAAGATATGTTACAGTCGTCTTCAAGTTTCCAAACACATGATGCTGACCAAAAGCTCGAAGAACTTCAAGAAAGGAAACTGATAAGTTATGAATCCTCACTTTGAGAAGAAATTGCATTCTGCAGAAAGCATTGGATAAGGAAAAGAAGAAGATCATCAGGTGGTCAACAGAAAGCATTATTGGATCAATTATATTTCATATTGCAATGAGGAGAGATAGTTACCGGAAGTCAAAGATTGTTGGAATTTCATAACTTGTGAGGGGAACAACGCGATGCACTTCAGATCTTCAACAAGTTAGCTCTCTGCTTTTTTCAACTGCTTCGGTGCTTAGCAATATTGAGATGAAAAAGTTCTGAAGATGGTAGTGAACAAAGGAGGAAGAAATCAAAGTTGATGATGGAGGAGAGATAAAAAACTTATCCGAATGAAATTAAATTCTCTCTTTTCAAATATCGACATGCAATGCAACAAGTGCACGTGGTTGCTTAATGAGAGATTCACATGTAGACAAAAATACAGAGTCTTATGAACTTTATTATATCTTATTTCAACTTGTTTCTCAAGATATTTACTTGCAGCTTAGGATTTCCATGAAGTTAGTATATTAAAACTATTATTAACTGGTTAATATATACTTATTAACTTAGAAATCAAAGTTGATGATGGAGGAGAGATAAAAAAAACTGATCCAGATGAAATTATCCTCACTGTCCAAAGATCGACATTTAATGCAACATGTCTACGTGGTTGCTCAATGAGAGATTCACATGTACACAAAAATACGGAGTCTTATGCAGTTTATTACATCTTACTTCAACTTGTTTCTTAAGATATTTACTTGCAGCTTAGTATTTCCATGAAGTTAGGTATATTAAAACTATTATTAACTGTTAATATATATTTAATCATTGAAATCATTTTAGTATAGTGGTAAGTATTACTGTCTATCACGTGGATGACTCGGGTTTGATCCCCAGCAATAGAGTATTTTTATGTTCTTTGTTTTCTAATTCCTATTTGCATTGACATCATTTTTTTCTTACATGTGATTAAATTTTGAGAAAATTAATCTTTTAGTACTTCAAATTTTAGCTCAGTTACGACCTAATCTTTCAATGATAATTCTATACAACTGAGTTCTTGAACTTTTAATTTAGGTAAAACTTCATCCCTATTAGAGTTAATTTCCATTGTACCATATACTCTTCTCAATGTGTTGAGTTATGACTGTGCTCAAGACTATGTTGTTGACCCAAGTCCTTCAACAATAAGCTTCCAAATATGACATGTTGTGACGATGAAGGATCTAGGGTAGCTAGTCTTGCTCTCCAATCTCTCTGGTTTTTTAATATGGAGTATTGGACTGAAAACATTTAAGATGATTACTAAAAATATTGGAAAGTTTTTTACTCAAGTTTTACTCAATACTAAAAATAGTTAAAGATTAGGATTAAAAATATGGAAGATAAGTCTAAAAAATATTTAAAAATGTTAAACATAAATTTTAAAAATATGGAAGAGGAAAAGAAAAGCAATAAAAGAAATTAACTTAGCAAATATTTTAAAGGTAAAATTGTACCCAAAAAATATTTTAAGATATTGAATGCTTAAAAATAAATTTAGGGGGATAGATGCACATTCACTTAGTAGACTTTTTGAGAGTTAACAGTGATTAAAAATGTTCTGGAAAAAAATACTCCTCTGATCCTATTTATATGACAGGGAAAAATATTTATTTTGATAATATTTATATATGAATATGTCATTTTACCCTTTATTTATTATTATGTTAACTTTACCTCCATGGGATATAATATATATTATTATGTGTGTACTCTCTCTCTCTCTGTGGACCAGCTCTCTAAATTTCTCTGTCCTTTCTGCTCTTCCTTTCTGTACTGCAGATTGTCTTGACAATTCTATTATTGTGGTATTTGATTCTTGACCTTACAGTATATTGGTTTATATTATGACTGTGATCATATAACCATTTCATAATTCCAGTGGATCGAATTCATACTTGCCTTAGTCTTATTTCAGTATTATATATCTGTGAACATTACAGATTGTTGCTGGGTATTTCATGCTTGAACTGCTGAAATTTGCAGATTGTGATGATAATAGTGATGGTGATTATGCAGACAACGATCCTATTTTCAGTTTCCATGGAAACCAAAACCAGGTATCTTATATTGTGGATTTTAATATATATCATATGTTTTAGGCATGTTATATCTGAAATGTTTTAGGAATTTTAATTCTGCTGATTATTGAGCAAACTTAGTAGGAAAAATTTTGAATCTGCAAACAAAATTTAGTTTAGTTGATAAGATATTGGCTTATAATCTGATTGTGAGTTCAAATCTCGTTATTAATTAATATAAGAATCTTGGACATACAAATACATTTACAACCTTTTTCTTAAACATGGACTTGTCCTAAATGTTAAAGCTAATTGAAGGGTTTGTCTTTAATCTAAATGTAAGATATCAATTCAATCTATCTTTTAAACTTAAAATTTTTCTTTAAACTATCGTTATTTATTGTAAATATTAAAGGGCTTGATCAAAGGGGTAGTTTTTAATGCAAACCATCAAAAGAAAAGTATTTTATGAAAAATCAATATATTTTTTTTTACAAATAACTAACTTAACAAAAATTTTTATAATCACTTTGAATTAGTTATCTAGTTCCTATATTTAGAGATATGACCACTTGTCATGTGGATTTTTGGCTTTATTTCTATCTCTCTCTTCGCAAGTAATTGGGATATTGAAAGGATCCTAATTGTGTTTTAATGACCATAAAAAAGTCTTTAGTTAGATTAACTGAGAAATACAAGCGGTTTTGGCACACAGATTCTAATCTTCATTAACAAGTACTCTCCCCGGTCCGGATGGAGTATTTGCCTTGAAAATAACACTAAATTACACAAAATTCCTTTTAACTACTTTGAACCATCCATACAAAGAATCATTTTAACCCTTAAAACTTAATAACAAACTTACCTAAATTTTCGAATTTACGTGGATACCCCAAACCATCAATTATATACCTCCTTATATTATACTTTTGTGTGTATATAACTCTCTTATATTTTGAATGCATATAAGCCTCGTAAACCTTAATATATATGTAGATAATAAGTTACTCCCTCTGGTTCTAAATATAAGGACTAAATGAAGAGTTTATTTTTGTTATAATTATAGGATCACAATCTATTTTATCTCATAAGATTATAATTTTGCCCCCAAAGTATCCCTATATGATTACTCATAGTAGAAAATTTCTATTAAGAGTAGTTCAAATACACATGAGTAAATGAGAATATTTTAGGAAAATCAACACACAATCGTTACAAATAACTAATTTAACTAATTTTCTTAATCTATTAAATTAGTTAAATAAGTTTTATATTAAGGACCCGAAGTAGTATATATATATAAATATAAGAGTTTAGGAGAATTTGTTGTAAAGTTTTAAACCTTAAAGAAGTTTCTATATATGACAAAGTTTAGGGAAATTATCTATATCTTCGGCTGGAAATAAACTCTTTAAAATGATTCTTAAATTACTAGTGATTTATAAGAATCAAATAGTACTTGAAATTATTTTAGGCCTTTTGTTGAAATAAAGAAATTAATTTGTTTATAATCTCTATACATTTTCACTGAATTTGTTCATTTGTTTGATTGAACACATGTCACATCATCATCACTATTGTAGGATCCAGAGTTCTTGAACAAGCTAATTCTCAAGATCTTCTGTCGACCCAGCTGCACCCTGATCCTCAAAAGCAATGAAAAATTCTTACACATGTTAGATCTCTACAGAAAATCCCTCCTTCAAAATTAACCCACTCATCGTACCATAATTTCTAAACAAATCAAATCAAACAAACACGAAGAAGATGAACTCATCATCCCCTCTGCAAGAGAGCTTCAAGAAGCTGGCATAAACTTCAAGCCAAGCAAAAGCCACAGCCTCAAAGATGTCTCCTTCAATGGCGTTATCCTCAGAATTCCTTCAATTATCGTAGACGACTTGACATAGACATTGTTGTTGAACCTCATTGCATTTGAACGCATGCACTAGGAGCAGGCAACGAGGTTTCTTCCTTTGTCTTCTTCATGGATAACATCATCGACAACGAGATTGACGTATTGATTTTGGAACAGAAAGGGATTTTACAGAATGCTCTAGGAAGTGATAAAGCTGTGGCCAAGCTTTTCAACTCATTGTCAAAGGATCTTGCTGTGGATCACGGAGGAGGTTTGAAAATAGTGCAAATGAGTTTGTGTAGATATTACAAGAAGCCATGGAGTGGAGAGCTAATCTCATTGAAACTTACTTCAGAAATCCATGGGAGATTGTGTCTCTTGTTGCAGCCATAGTTCTGTTTGCATTAACTATCGTTCAGACTGTGTATGCGATTCTTGACTTCTATCAAGATGACAATCCTCCAGCTAGGCCGTTTGCAGGTCCAAGATGTCCCCCTATTCGTTTTTGAATTGGACTTCTCTTGTGGTGCTTACACAGAACTAAATAGAGAAAATGTGGAGGTTACTTATAATTGATAGCATATAGCATATAGCATATAGCTTCTGAAGAATTCAAATTCTTTTCGGTTTAAACGATGTAATAGATCCCCTTTTGTGTTTAAAATTTGGTTCTAAGCACGAATCTTTTCTTTTTATCCATTTGCCTTAAATCCCAACTACTTTTCTCTTTCATTATTATTTTATTTTGTCTAAAATCAAAGGGCTCTTAATACCGTATCAAATTTTGTATATGAACTATGAGGATTGTCTACTTTATCAAAATAGTTTAAACCATTTGATTAATTAATTAGATCCCAAACCATTTTATAAGAAATAAATAACTAATTCTCAAAGATAAAAATATGTAGTTGAAGTATTGTTAAATTCAATAAAGGGTTAATGTTGCACTATGATATGTATCTATCACCATAAAATTTTAAAAGATGCTATAATAAACATAATTATTTAAAAATAGAGCAATTTTCCCATTTCTATTAACCTGCCTAAACTCCATTATTTTATTTTATTTTTATGGGCCTCACACTTGTCCATGTGTCTTCTTCTTCCCTTTTGTCTTTTCTATTATATCTCTCCTCTCTCTCTCTCTCTCCTGAGTCCTACATGGTTCTACTTCTCCCACACAAGCAAAATTTGCATAACAGCTTCTCTTGTCCACAATCATCAATATTTATCTGTTTTGTTTAAATTGGATACAAAAGTATACTTTTGGATAAAATAATCTAAATACTCTATATTTTTTATAATCAATTTTTACAAAATTCAATAAATTATTTAAATATTATTTTTTTCTACAATCATTTTTTCAATAAAACTAATCAACTATTCAAAAACACTAACTTTTATTAACAATTTTTTTTTTTTACTATAGCCATAGTTTTGATATAAATTAAGAGAAACAAATTCTAACTGATATGTTTAAATTAATTTTTAAAGGACAGATTTTCAGAAAAGAATATATTTTAAGTAGAATATATTTTTTATCAGTATATTATTAGTTTTTGGAAAATAGATTCTATTAAAAAATTAATTGTTAGAAGTGGTTCCATTAACTTTTTCAAAAACATAGTTTTTAGTAAAAATTGACTGTAAAAAAAATTAGTGTTTTTATAATTTATTAGTTTTCGTAAAAAATGATTGTAAAATATATGGGATATTTATTTTATTTGATCTAAAACTATAGTTTAGATTAAAAAATAATTTTTTTATAAAAAAATATTATTTTTAAAATCTATTCTTCTAAAATTTATTTAATTAAAAATATATTATTCAAAATCTATTATGTCAATAATTTATTCTTTAAAATCAATTCTTCATAATCTATTATACCCAAAATCTATTTTCTAAAATATATTATACCAATAGCTTATTCTCTATAATCTAATCACCCAATATTTAAAATATAGAAATACCCACATGCCTCTTTTAAATTTTAAATAACTAAAAAATAAACTCAGCAGCCCCTTTCTCTTTGCTCTATTTGTCAATACAAGAAGTCACCGACAAACGCCACTAAACCAAAGACCACGATAAAGCACAGCAACAATAAAATTGTTAACACTCTCAATCCAAAATCAACGGAGCTTTAGATCTTCTCGCATGGATGAGCAACGGCCAGAAAAACACGAACTCACAAGCTTCTCAGTCATGCGCTTCTTGGGAGAGCAAATTTCTGTCACAAACCAGAACAACAAGAAATACAGAACCGCATATCACATGGAACAAGAAATGTTGGCTTCTGACCACTCCACGCTGCTCCCCTCTTCCGCCGACACGCCCTTGGGGTCGAAGTCATGCCCTTCTAACCCCTCAATGTTGCTTTCCCTTCTGACCCCTTTATGATGCTCCCCTCTCATTGTGGAGGCCGATTTGAACTTGGACGCGATTTAAGTAGTCCAAGCTATGGAGATCTGGCAATGGCGGATTGATCGTGTGGGAAAATCTGGAGGTGAAGATTGAAGTGTTGGTCAGCTATGGAGATGGATGAAGGAGTTGAGGACGATGGAGTTATGGAGAAGGGTGGAACGAGTTACGGAGCAGCAATTTACTGTGGCCTATGGTTTGAGAAAATGAGAGAAGGAGAAGACATAAGACATTGGACAGTGTGGGGCTCGCACAAAAAAAATAAAATAATAAAGTAAAGGAGTTTAGGCAAGGTTAATGAAAATGGAAAAATTGCTTAATTTTTAAATGATAATGTATACTATAGAACCCTTCAAAATTTATAGGGGTAGGTGCACGTATTGCCAAAATTTGTTATTAAAATTGTATATTAACCCTTCAATAAATACATATTTGCTATTTAACATCCCCAATTCTAAATACCGGTTAAACAAGTCAAGTTAGGCAAAAGTTAAAATATGAGAAATTTAGGTGCAAAAACATAAAAAAGATAATTATCAGCCAAAAGTATAATTGTGGAAAAATTGTCCAGAAATTAGAGAAAAATTCCGCAAAGTCAAGAAAAATCTTGAAAATAGGAAAGATATTTGTAAGGCATTTTTTCGACTTGTACACATTTTGAAGAGAACCTACTATTTCTATTTGAATGAGATTTTAAGGAAAAAATGAAAATAATAATTATTAAAATTATTTAAGGGTCCGTAAAATTGAAGAAAAATATAAAATATTATTTTAGAATTTTAGGAAAATTATGAAGATATTTAATTCCTCAAAAGTAGTCTCAATAATTTTAAAGCTTAGTTTTGGGAATTAAAGGGCATATTTTCCCAAATATTTGAGGAAAAATAGTTAAAGGTTAATGTTTTAGCTGAAATTTGTAGGATAAGTATTTTATAAGTTAAAGATGCTAATTAAGGCATAAAGTTCTTACAAAGCATTATGGATTAAATTATGAAATTTAATTGGTAATTAAGTATTCATAGAGAAGGGGTAAAATGATAAATTTACTACTCCAAGGTCAAAAATGAAATTGGGCCATTGTTATGCCCAAAATGGGAAGTCAAGACGGGCCTAATCTAATCAAGATGATGGGGTCTAATTAATAAGAGTCGTACATATGGTAATAAACCAATTTGTATATTCTAAGGACATGAATTTGATTCAAACTGCCATTGTGGGGTTTCTTTAGTAGGTGATATCGTGAGTCCCTTATAAGTAATCTTTGAGCCCGAGACCTTGACTTTAGTAGGAAACTTGCCGAACCCACCTAAATTTTCTTTCTACAAAAAGAAAAAACAGATGATGAGGTCCATATTTTGTATAGAGTTGGCCCAATAAAATGCTTAAAACCAAGTTTATGCGGTAAGTTACCATGTGTGAGACCAAGTTAGTAAAATAATTGGCTAGTTGTTTACTCTTAAAGTGAAAGTTGTGGCACTGCTATAAGTGATAGATTCCCTTATCTATATAAAAAAAGTGAGTAAAATAATCTTCTTTCGATTAATTTAAACACATCAGCACCTCCCTCACACCCCATTTCGTCCCTGCACTAGAAACAAGTGAGAGAACGAGAGTTGGAGATGGTGGAAAAGGTTGGATCGGAGACGGAGAGGATGTGGGGTGAAGAAGAGAAGATCACCCTCATACAACCAGGTATCTAGGCTAAGGATTTGGTATTTTCTGTCAAACAAAGGAGGAAACAAAAGTAAAGAAGTTCAAGTAAGATAGTAAATGGAAGTAAGTTGAAAGATTGTTTAATAGTAGCTAGGAGCTAGTTCCTTAAAAGGAAAGAGCAAATTGGTGGAATAGATGTGAAGGGAAGACTCAGGAAGCTATTTGTTACATACTGTGGCTGATTGTGTGTGTGTGTGTGTGTGTGTGTATGCTTTACTTTAAATTTACTTAAGTATATGTTATATATTGGTATATAAACAACCTCCCATAAGGAGGAGCAGGAGAGCTATGCTCAACACCAAGGTAAGGGCTATCTCACAATATAGTAGAATGCATGAAGTAGAAACTTAGTTTAGTA
This sequence comes from Leucaena leucocephala, assembly GCA_037074615.1. NCBI lineage: Eukaryota > Viridiplantae > Streptophyta > Magnoliopsida > Fabales > Fabaceae > Leucaena > Leucaena leucocephala. The sequence goes on along the minus strand of CM073515.1, from coordinate 14,178,623 downwards.
GTTGTTTTAGTCTCAATCGTAATTTTGGGAGTAGCAAGGTAAATGTATGAGTTAAGCATTGAAAATTTACCTGTTAAAAGTACAGATCCTAAGCTTTAAAACAAGTCAGTTTATAATTTTTTTAGATGTGAAAATTAACTGAAAGATATAATTTTCCAAAGTTACAATTTCAGAAATTCCAACAAAAATCCCAGTAACCAGTTTTGGTTTAGATGGGTTTCTGGATCAAATGGGTTAGAAATAATGAACTGGGTTTTATTTTTATTGCAAATATCTATCCAAAAACTTTAAGTAGAACTTTGAACTTCTTTGATTAGAATTTTGTAGAATCAGTTATGATTTTTTTTTTAAAATTATTCAAGAAAATTTATTTCATATATATGCTATCGAAGTTTTTAGAAAAGTTTTAAATATGAATTATAATATTGGTATATATATAGTTTTTTTTTTGAGATGGTGTTATTCTACCCAGCGATTTGATCTGCAACTCTTACTTTGTAACCTTTTTTGATCTTGTGAATACATGATATTCACAATACTTGATAATGATATGCAATACTTGAATATATTGATATTGATATTTGATCTTGTGAATATATTGATATTGATACGCAATATTTGAATATATTAATATCTTCTGAATAATATACTAATATTTATATTTTTCTAAAACATATATAAAATTTATTAATGTAACCATTTGTATATTGTTTATAAAGACCTTATTTAAAATTGATATAAAAATTATTACTTGTAAATTAATTTTCCAAAAGTTTAAATATAACACCGCTCATTAGATTAGAATACCAGGATAATTTGAATTTGAAATATAAAATAATAAATTTATCCTAATCTTATCCTTAATGAAATAACTTAATCAATTACATTAAAAAGATTCCCATCAGAACTTTATCCAAGGTGAGATTTCTCACATGAATTGAAACTCGCATTTTTATATTCTAAGGAAAATAAATATAGATTACTTATTTTAAAATTTAAAAAATAATCTAAAAATATAATCTCAACAATAAAACCTTAAGAACTTGTTAAAAAGTTTAAATATTATCCTAATTAATTAGAATGCAAAGATAATTTGAATTTGAAATATAAACTAATAAGTTTTTGTAATCTTATCCTTGTTGAAATATCGTAATCTATAAATCGTATTAAAAAGATTCCCATCAGCATTAGCTCTTATCGACTACTGGTAGAATTCTCGTCTCCCCCGAAAACATTGTTATATAAATAGAGGCCAATTCATTTGGGGTGTATTATAGTTCCTTGATTTCAAAAGAAAGGTGTTTTATATCCTGAAGTGAGTTCTACGTTTATTTTTTCATGTTTGTTTAGTATTGCAAAATAATTTTCTAATTTTATTTTATGGTGTAGTCGAGTATTATCGATCAATTAGAAGTAACTTTTTAAATAAGCTTCTGCATTCACATAACTTGAAATCTCATTCTTAAGTCACCATAACCCCATTTTATTAAGAACAGTACATGTGGGTCGTATAATTTATAATTCTCTTACATCACAATTAAAGCAAAATTATAGGCAATAATGGCTTGTAAGCATATTTTGCAGTTAATTTCTGCAAGATATAATGATTCCATATTTTGAAGTTTTAGATATTTATACTAATATGTCATTTATTGTAGTTTCAGTTCAAAGCATGGAGATATCAGAAGACATTATATCTGAAATATTTTCTTTGCTTCCTACAAAATCAATATGCAAGTTCAAGTCTTGTTCCAAGTCCATCTCTAAGCTGACTCAAGAAACAAACTTTGCATTGAAGCAATCTCAACATTCAATGATTATGAATGATTCTTGCTTCTTTATTCAACCACGTTCATCGCAATCATTCAAACTAGAAACACATGCATTACCTGGTGAGGAGAAATATTCCGGTGTCCCCAGAAATTTCATTCAGTTTCTTACTCAAACCTCCTCAAGAATTCTTGCTTCTAGTAATGGATTGCTTCTCTGTCAATATCTGAAAGGAGGAAGAAAACAACTATTCATTTGTAATCCAATAACAAAATCATGCTTTGATGTTCCCACTCCCCACAAATTGATACAAAATCGTCCTACTTTTGTGAAATTCGTCCTTGAATGCAACCATAATACAAGTGTTAACTTGGAGGAATACAAGTTGATTCTTCTTGTTCAGTATGAGGTATCTAGTTATAATTATGAGATCGAAACTTATATGCCAAAATATGGCGTGTGGAAAGCTACAGATGGAGGCCTCTCGACACGACGATATGGTGGTATGGTTTGCAAGTCTCCATTGATCTACATGGGAGCACTTCACATCGTTTTAATTGATTCACTTTTCTACTTTTTTGATAATGCTGTTTTTGCTCCAAAAATAGTAGCACATCAACTAGAGAGTGGCACGTCAAAATTTCTGAGTCTTCCGAAAGAATCCTTTGATAAGTATGTGCTGAAAAACCAGCTCGACATGAGGATTTTCAAATGGGGCAAAGCTGAAAGTTCAAATGAATCATTATGTTTTGTGACATTTTTCAAGCGTTCTATTTTTACCATATGGGTGTTGATGGATTATGAATCAAGTTCTTGGTCAAAGCATTTAACCCTAAGTTTGGAAGAAATAATGGGGTTGAAGAATTCTGTTGCCATTGGATTTACAATCATGAATGGGAATTCTTTGGTGTTTGCTACCAGGTCCAGGTTGTATAAGTATGGTTTTTTAGTTGGTGAAAGAAATAATAATAAGAAGCTTGAATATATTAGTGAGCATGGATATGAAGAGGATTTAGTTTTTAATGAGTTTCGATATGAAGAGGCTTTCAATTTGGACTTCATTTCATATTCACCTACTCTTCAATCATGTGGCATTGGTGCAACAACTTTTTCTTTTTGAGGGAAGATATAAGATTATAACTTTTAGTTTGAATTTTGATTATTGGATTTATTTTTCAGAATTATAATTTTTTTAATAATATTTTTTTTTACTTTGTATGTTGCACTAATTTTTTCTGAGGTATTAAAAATCGAAAAGGTTATATATGTATTGTTGTCAAATAAGACATAAGTAAATTAATACATTTAAATCTTATTATTTCAAATCAGATAGATAAAGTGCCTAATTGGTTTAACCGTGGGAGCTCGAATAAATCCGTTTGAGCCTAAGACAATGATTATGAAACCCATTTACTATGTTTGGTTAATTTTTCTAAAATCCTGTTCAATTGTAATTTTAGCCCCCACCACAATTTTTGCATAAATGATAAGGGTGCTACTTATGTTTTTGGAATAATCCTGATAAATTTTAGCAATAATTTTCCCCATTTACCAACTCCTTTCTTATAATAATAATAATAGTACTAATAGTATTTTTCATAATTAATACAATTGTAATAAAATTATATTTAAATATTCATATAGTTTATTAAATTATATTTAATTATAATTATGGAAATGTTAAAAACTTTATAAAATTCACCCTTTTTGTAATTATACATTCATAAGCGATTTTAATAGAAAAAAATCCAAACATGCTCAATGTTATAGTCTGAAACAAAATACTATTGAGTAATGTAATATGTATATTTGGTGCAAGGAATTTCAATATGGTCAAGTTAGCAGAGTAGTCAGAAGGCGCGGGTTGTAGCATTAGGTTATGTGTTCGAACCCTGGAAACAGCAGGAAATGGGTTTTATTTTTGTCTCTCTGTAGCGTGAAATATCAACTTTGTTTTCCCCCCTCTTTTTCTTCAGACGTCATACGATCTCCCCATTTCCTCTGAAGTTTTTCTCAGCGGCGCAGCAGGAGAGCCAGGGAGAGCAGCGCCAAGCGTGTCATGCCAGCGATGCCGTGTGACCAGACGTTACTTCCGTCAGACACTCTGGTCGTGTTGTCACCGCTGGAGCTGTCACCTCTAGCACAGTTATGGCTGTGCAATAAATGAAGCGAGGGGGGATTGTGGACGAGAGTGACTGGCGAGGAAGGAGTGGTCGCGGGGTGTCGGGAATTTCATGATCTTTGGTCTGTTATCAAATTCTGGTGCTGTTAGCAAGCACCATTGTTGTCGCCGCCGCTTCAAGCATTCTGGGTACTGTAGCAAGTCTCTACTTTCAAGTTTCATTTAAGTCACCGAAAGCTTCAAGGTCAGTCGAACTGTTTCCTTGCTCTCCTCAAATTCCACAGTCCCTGCTGCTGCCATCGGTGTTGCCGTGCTTCCTAAATTTGCCTTCGTAGGAGAAGAGCAGAGTGAGAGTATCAGCGAGGGAGTAATTTGGTTATCCTAGTAATCACATTTTGTTGAGATCCTTCACTACCTCGGTCATGTTCCTTTTGGTTGATGGTACGTATGAATGAAAGATTTCTTTTCTCTTCTGTATGATCAGCGTTCACGGCAGCGGGATGATTTATTTTCTGTTTTCTCTGTTTGCCGAGTCTAGGAAGGGGAGTGAAGGAACTTTTGGCGCAAGGGCTGTGATGCTTTTATTGAGTTCGTAAATTGTAAGTGGTAAGTGTTCCCTATTCCCTTCCACCATTATTTCCAGTTGTCTGTATGTTTGGGGGGTGCTCTGTTCGATCAAAGTTGGAGCTGGTGGGAGTAATGTTTGGTTTGTTGTGGATAGCTATATACTGAAGCTGTTTAAAGCGAAACTTAGCTTAAATCAATGAGCTTGGTTGCTATTTGTGCTGTGGTGATTTGAGTTGGGATTGTTTGAGCAGATTGAGTTTTGCCATTGGTGTGTTTGGTTTCCGGATCTTTGAAATCAGGATAATAAGAGTATAGCTTTCAAAGCAAAGTTAATGGAAGGAACTGTTCATGATTTATGGTCTTTAGTTGGTGCATTCAAACTGTGAAGGCTGAACCTAGAAATGGATATATATTTAACTCATGAGTTGTTGGCAATTGTGAGTAAATGGTTCAAAGAACTTAAGTTAGAAAGTTAAGTTGTTGATGTTTGAGTAGTAAAGTTTGGGTGATAAGTTCAAGAACCAAAATAAGTCGCTATTCAATATTTTATCTCTATCATGGGGTCTTATTGAAGTCTAGTGATAAAGTGGATTTTGGTTAAAGGTTTGGGATTGGAGATATTATGTTACTAAGATATTATGTTACCAAGATTGCTATTTCTGGAGTTTGTTAAATAATATCAAATGGTACTTAGCCTTATTGGTGACATCTTTGACTCGATTCAAAGTGGTTTTGGTGTTTAATTTCGTGTTGATATGAAATTAAGAATAAGGACAATTTTTTAACGGGTAGTCATTCACAAAGGGTATATTGATTGGATTTGGAAAGTAAAGTTATGATAAAAATTAAATGAAGGTCTTTATAAAAGAAATGGAGAAATTTTGTTAAGAATCTAGTCGATTTTTACAAGGTTAGAGTTAGGTGATAATGATGCATATGTATATGGGAAATGTTACGGGAAGAAGGAAGAAGAGATAATGGACGCTATTACTTTGACACACCCCTACATTGTATTCAGTGCTGCTGTTGGTGTACATGTATGTGCATGACTTGTAGTTTTGGTTAATATATATGTATACACGTATAAGATGGGGTTCTTAGATCAGGGAACTATGCCTCTGTGCTGGAAGCTAAATGATATATATATATATATATAAGGCAATGTTGTTATAAATTGCAAGAAGAAAGTAAGAAGAATAACGGAAGAAAAAGGGAATTCTGATGCTATGTGTGTGCGTGTAAATGATTAAGTGTTTGTCTTCATGATTAGTTGTAGATTAAGGGCGATTACTTTTGCTGAGAATTTGAATAGAATGTTAATATATTGTTTCGGGATACCAGGGAATTAAAAAGTGATTTTTAATCGAAAGTGATTAGCTGAAACGAGTAAAGGTTTTGGAGCGTGGCAGGTGAGTGAATAACGTTCCCTAAAATCTACATTTTCAAATGCATTGTCATTTCAAATGATGAATTTCACATATGGATTTTTAAAAGCAAATTTTATGAAAGTATGGTTTAAATCGTTAGAAATGATTTTTCTTTCGATTGATTTACAAAAGAATTATAATTATGTATGAAAATGGATGAATAAGCTTTTGAAAAGAGTTTGACAAAAGTTGCATTGAACTGATGTTATTCATGAAATATATTCTTATGCGAATTTCATATGATTTTACAGTAACTTGATTTTAAATGTACATGCTGGGGTTTCTGGAAAGTTAAAGTGATTTTACCAATGGTTATGGCATTGAAACGATTGAGATTATTTCATGTGAAATAAACCCCACGCATGATGGAAATGTTTTAGGACGGAATACAGAACGCTGGTTGCTAACAGCAGTACTGTTAGTCCTTGGTGCACCTTGGTTACCCGAGCTCGATAGATTACACCGTGGGTTTCATACTCGCGAAGGGTAGTGGATGAGCTACCAGATTACACCGTGGGTTTCGTACTCGCGAAGGGTAGTGGTTGAGCTACCAGATTACACCGTGGGTTTCGTACTCGCGAAGGGTAGTGGTTAAACTACCAGATTACACCGTGGGTTTCGTACTCGTGAAGGTTAGTGGCCTTGAGCCACCGACAGTTAGCGGCTTCGAGCTGCCAGATTGGTTAGTTACCCTCGTGGACTGTGTGTCCACGTCTGTTGTTGTTCTGTTGAAGTCCTACGTAAAGATTATGGTTTTGAAAGAGTTATGGTTCAACAATTGATTCGAAATGGTTATTTCAGATGGTTTTCCTTGAAATACAAACGTTTACAGAAAGACTTGCATTAAATTATGAAATATTATGACATACATTTTTAGCATGATTATGCATTGTTGACTTCCGCATTCTTTAAATCATGTTTTTGGGACGTTATTCACGAGTAGATTATTTGGCCTCAGATAGTGCAGGTGACCCTAATCCTCCCGCTGAGCAGTAAAGAGCCTCATCGCAGATCCGAAGCGTTGTTTTTGAACAAGATTGGTTTTTATCTTTATTAAGTACTTGTGTTATTTTGTTAAAAAGGTAAATGCTCCACGTAGACCTTAGAAAAGATTATGTTTATTTTGAAAAACATTATGGAAACTTTAAACGTTGTATTTGAGATTTTAGGCTTTCGGAACATGAAACTATCCATATTCCGTGCCGGTCACGGTCCAAATTTCGGGACGTGACAATCAAAGTTCTCAAAGTCACTTATTTTAAAAAAAAAATATCAAACAAAAATCATCAGCATCACTTATAACATACTTCTAACTTTAAAAGCAAAATAATCACATAAATTTATTTTCCTATATATATGTTTTTCAATCTGTATATATGTGATTCATTTATAATTCTAAATACATTTAAATTAATAAAAAATAAATCATATAAGCATTCCTCCTTTCCTTTGTAAAATTCAATTTGTAACCATGTCTAATTGAAATTATGATGATGATACTCTTTTTGAATAAAAAAACGAGCCCCCTTAAATCGAAATTCTTTCAATCTTGAACTCTCATCTCATATGTTTCTTTTTGATATAGCTTCATGGTATCAAGTATTTAGCTTGTGGTATGTGCATCACATAGTTCAGTCTAAAAGGATTGTCAGCCAAAACTACCCAAAAAATAATAGTGTAGTAATATGTGATATTTTCTAGTTTTATTTATAGGGCAGAGTGAGAAAAAATTTCTTAGTTTTATTTATATGTCATATCATTAATTTTTTTATAAATGTACAATTTTACCCTTTATTTTTCATTATATTGACTTTATTCTCATGATGTATATTGTTTATTAAATAGGATAAAGTTGAAATTTATTAAATTTTAAGACAGTTAATAAAGTTTAAAATTTTACTTGGAGTATAAGAAATATGTTAGCAGTGACTTTTAAAAAGTACAAGTGACTTATAAAAAGTACTAAGTAATGTGTGTGTGTGTGTGTATATAACCTAGCTAGCTATGGGAGACTAAATATCCATACAACCTATGCATAACCTAGCTTTTTTCTATCCTCTTCTTTATTTCCTTCTTCTCCTCTTTCCTTCACACCTTTTTCCCAATCTTTCCCTATTCTTTCTATAGTTATGCATCAGTGGTATGAAAGCTAGAATATGCATATCATATACCCAACAGGTCATGGACATTTCTTAGCAGAAGCCCTTAAGGAGGTTTTAAATATCAACTAAATACCGTTCACTGTTCCTGACATATCCATACAAAGTTCATAATCAAACATCTTCAACATTAATTGGTGCTAAAGCCAACAAACAACAAACCTCACACACATTATATCACAACAGTTGATATACTAAAAGTTTTGATGTTTCAAGTAAACAACAGGTAAACCACACTAAATTAGCCTAAAATGAGAAAGATATCATATTCAAACTGGAAGATATGAATGATATTTTTCACAAATAAAATCAATGACAGGGAATTACTTCGTGCCATTAATTATAGTGGTAAGGAACCAAGTGAATCAGTCGGATGTAATTTGAACACCCCATCTTCAGATTCCTTTTCAGTCAATTCATGGACCTTATACACAATTTCATCGTCGATGCCACAATGATCAGACTTCAAGAGTTAACTTATAAAGAAAAAACTAATATATACGTATAAAGGAGACAATCAATTATGGAAAGAAAAGAATATATATTACTTTAATCTTAAATCAACAAAAAAAAAATCCTCAGTTGCCGTAATCTATAAGTGACAAAGCATTATAATCTTAAATAGGCCTAAAGAAGTCATTAACCCATCCACGTTCAAGCTAGTATTAGTTTTCAGCATTCATATTGAATTGAATTTAAGATTTATTATTTAAGTGGTGAACGCTCTTTCCACTAGTTAGGACCAGCACGTGTTGATATAGTGAATTTATTTTTGAAGGGAGGCCCTTGGCAAATTCAAGTGTTCATCCCTCGTCAACTTTTATATTTATATTTTATTTTTCTTGGAGAGTTTATAATAAATGAGCATTGGGACAGGAAAGAGAAAGGTAACTTTCCAAGGCAAAAGGGTGGTAATTGAAGTCTCTGTCATTGAGAAAAAGATTAAAGACCTAGAGGCATTGTAAGTATCAACCCTAGGTCCTTAAAGACCTAAAGCACTTGAACCGCTTTAGGCCATGCATTCCTAACCACAACAATATGCTACGTCTACCTTTCCCTCACCTTCAACTGCAAAAACTAGCCGACAACCATACACCAACATATTAGGAGCAGTTGATTTGCAAAGTAAATCGATTTTATTATTCAGATATCTCATTAAATGTCTAAACTATTATAAAGTCCCATAGAACCTATAAGTAAGAGAATCTAATTATGAATTTATTAAGCTATCTTTATTGTTTGGTTTAGTTATTAATGCATACCGCCATAGTTGTTAATGTAGCTAGTTTTATTGTCAATAACAAATAAATTGTGCATATTGATATTAGTTATTAATACATGATGATATTAGTTATTTAATACATGATAGGTGTTAATATAACTAATTTAGATGTCAATAATAAATATGTGATATATGTTAACATTAGTTATTAATACATGTCACAATATTTATTAATATAATTAGCTTAGTTGTGAAAATGATATAAATTGTGCTTGTCAGTCGTTCACTTCCCCCTCTTTTTATCTCTTTTCTGTAACTCTCTTCTCAGAAACTTTCCCTCCCTCTCACCGCCATTCCTCTCTCATCTCTCTTTGCCCACACCTCCACGCCTCCCTCCCTCTCCCCTCCCCCTCACAACCTCTACTATCTCTCTCTCTCATATGTGCTTTTGATGCTTCTGATCCCGCCATGGAGCTCTCTACAAATCACACAAGTAGATGTTTTGTTTTATTTGCTTTTCTTTCACTTGAAGAAGCACTGTTCATGAACAAAATACTGACATTTTTCACGGGTCACCAGCTTCTCTTCTTTTCTCATATTCTCCAAACAAATCAATAACAAACCCATATTTTTATAGATTTATTCATATCATTTTAGTGAGTTTTTATCATTAATCTGGTCCTTAATTTATGTTTGTGCACTAATTGAATCAATATGTCTTATATTAAATTAGTGCTTAAAAGGGACGTAATTGTCATATTTTTATGATTTCTCCTAAATAATTATTTTTAGAATAAAATGTATTACATTATTATCATTTTATATTTCAGGAATTTAGGAGAAATTATAATCCACAAATGACAATAAAAGACTATAAAACTAGAAACTGCATAATAAGACCCAATGGACCAAACTTTGCGATTTAGCCTATTAGATTTTGTTTAATCATTCTTTTGGATTCAGCTTTTTCAAAGGGGAGCAGACACACGCACAGGAGGGGGAATTGGAAAAAAGAGAAAAACACTCACACGCACAGTGGAGGCGGAATTGAAAGAGGAAAAAGGGAATTGAAGCACACAAACATACACGGAAGAAAAGACGCACAGGGACGCTGCCTGGAGGAAAAAAGAAAAGGACGCACAGAGCAATAAGAGCGCCATAGCGTCACAACAAGACAGTGACGGTGCGATGATGTTGGTGATGATGGTAGCATCAACTTTCATGGTACTGCGTGGCTAAGGCGTCCTAATTCTCTAATTCAATAGTAAAGGTATGAGCTTCAGATCTCAAAGGAGAGTATAAGTTACTCTAATTCTCTACTCAATAATTATATCATGATTCCTAGGTCATAGGATTAATTTTATAATTATTGAGAATGTTTATAATGATTTATTTGTATTTATTGAGGATTATTGTGACTAAATTTTTGCTTGACATTTGACATTACTATTTAATTAACTTTCATTTACTTTGATCTGAGTCAGACATTATATTGAGATTATTGTGAATATTTTATGATTTTTCAATGTGGCTTGAATATTGGATCGTTGTGTCTCTTCTTAGCTTAAATTCTATTTTTATGAAATATTGTTATAATTGAGCTTTAATTTTTAATATCTTTAGTCATATTTTACTATTCTGGTGGCAGTTAATAAATTAGGATTTAGAAAATATTCTATGGCAATTTGAGGTGGCTCAGTTGTTAAAATAAAAGCTTAATTATAATTCTTAATTCATTGTTTATAACTCCCATATTTGTTGAAGCTATGATTGCCTACGTTATTGAATTAGAGGATTGCTTTTATTAATCACCTTCAAATTTATTCTTTTAACTTATTATCATTCATTATTCATTTCTTTAAACTAAAAATACCAAAAATATTTTATTTAAATTTATTTTTAATTTATTACATTTAGTTGTTAGTCAATCAAAACAAATCCCATTTTCTAACTTAGGTTGCATTGCATTTAGTTACTTAAGAATTTAATTTTATTTTTGGCTCCTCAAAGAAAATAACCTGAGGTTGCATTATACGCAATCCTTGATTTAAATTTTGAAGTAACCCCAAGGCGACATCGGATTAAGGTTGTTTCAAGTGGTGCCATTGCCAGGGAGCCAAGAAATTGGTTCCCTAGTAACTAAGTGTCAAGTAACATTTTTTGGGATTAATTCAATTGCTGAGCTAGTCTTAGTTAATTTGCATAACATTTGCATTTGCATTTTCTCCTGCATTATCTATTTAAAAAAAACAAAAATGTTGATTTTCTTTAGTTTGTTTATTTGGTTTTTCTTTTGTTTCAGATTTTTTTTAGCTGACTGCTACTGTTTATGCCTAGAAATGATAGGGCTTTACCTTTGATTCCCTTAAATCTTGAAATTGAAAGGTCTGTGAAAAAGATTAGAAGAAAGAGGAGATTAGAGGGTACAAGTAAAGTTATTGTCGAGGAAGGGCATATTTCACAAGAGTCAAGTTTGTCATCTAGTGAATAAGAGTCTAGTGAGAGATCTACCTCTAGTGAAAATGTGTCTGTTAGTAATTTTGAATTAGAACAAAAAACCATGGATGGTGATAACGGTAATAATGGTTATAATGGGCTTACTGGGAATAACGGACATGGTGAGAATAACTTAGGAAATAATGGTGAGGATGATAGAAGCATGAGGGAGATTAATAATTCTAAAGTTGATTATGATCCTTATGACTTTTATACTGATAATGTGAACTTTGAAATTAAAGGATCGTTAATTTCTTCCTTACCTAAATTTTATGGCTTTGCAGGTGATAATCCACACAGGCTTTTGAAGACTATGCATATGGGGTGCTCTTCTATGAAACCACCCACGTCTAATCTTCAAGATGTATTGAGAAGAGCATTTCATTTTACTTTAGAAGGCAATGTCAAGGAGTGGCTTTACATGCTACCCCAACATTTTACTACATTGACTTGGGATTAGTGGAAAGGAGCATTATGGGATGAATATTTCCCTGCCTCTAAAACTTCAAGGTTTAAAAAGGAGATACTAGTGTGGTCCAACGAGATAATGAATCCATGCATGAGTATTGGACCATGTTCATCATACTTCTAGCTCAGTGTCCACACCACAATATTTCAAAGAATGATCTGGTTAATTCTTTCTATGAAGGGCTACTTCCACATCATAAGCCCTCAATTCATGCCGCTGCAAATGGTTCTCTTAGAGAATTGAGTCCCAATGCTGCATGGGACCTACTTCAAAAGATGGCTACCAATGACCCTTAATCTAGAGACACAAAAAAAAGTGTATAATACCTCTTCGGTTTCTTCCAAAGATATTCTTGCTGAAATTGTTGCTTTGGGGAATTGAATAGAGAAAAGACTCAGTATTTTGGAGAATAATGTGAATGACAAGCAGGTTAGTTCAATGGGTCACTCTCAAGCTATAGTTACTGGTTGTGAGTATTGTGGATCAATGATACACGCCTCTAATACTTGTTCTCGATATGAAGAGGTTTCTTCCCTATACTAGAATAGGAATGGTCAATATCAAAAGAGGGATCCCTACTCTAACATTTATAATCCAGGTTGGAGAGATCATCCTAACCATAAATGGGGTGGGAATTAAGGAAACCCTCAAGGGAATTTCTCAAATCAAGTGATACCAAATCAAGGGGCATCATCCTCTTTCTCAGGAGGTAATGAACTTGGTATGATTGTGAAAGGTATTACTGAGCTCAATTCAAAGTTTGACAATCAAAAGTCACAAACTGAGGCCAAGTTACATGCTATGGAGAATAAGATGGATTCATGTCTACAAAATATGTTCTCTAAATTAGAGTAAATGGAGACTAAACATGAGAATTTGAATGCTTTTGTTACTCAATTCTCCAACAACTTGAGTGAACAACAAACAAAGAGTAGTGGTTCTATACCTTCCAACACAATGATAAATCCTAAATCTTTGAATGCAATCATATTGAGAAGTGGTAAGAAAATTGGGCCAAAGAATGTACAATTCAAAGAACATGAAGAGGATAAAGAGCAGGTTGATGAGGAAATAGAAGTTGAGTCTCCTCCTACCAAAACTACTCAAGAAACTTCCCAAGCTGAGAAAGAAGCTTCTGTCCAATATGAAGTCCTACAAGAAAAGAAGCTCTTGGAGAAGTGTCAGAAACAACCAATGGTGCAAAATGATGAAGAGGCAACAACTATCATAAAGGGACCAGTCGAGAAAGGATAATCTTCTGATTCTAAGGGTGATGAGGTAAATATTCATGACTTGCCTTTTCCAAATTCTTATTTAGTTAGTAAAAAGATTATTGAAAAGAAAGATAATAAGGAATTGTTTGAAATGTTTAGCAAACTTGAGGTTAATGTGCCATTGCTTGAATTGATTAAAAAGATGCCCAAGTGTGCTAAATTCTTGAAAGACCTATGTACAAACAAGAGAAAGCATAGGCATAGTGAGAGAATCCAACTGGGGTTGAGTATTAGTGTCTTATTTAAGCCACATTTGCCTGTTAAATGTAAAGACCCAGGTTCCTACATTATTTCTTATACCATAGGTAGAACTACAATTTCTCATGCCTTACTTGACTTAGGTGCAATAATTAATGTCATGCCGACCTCTGTTTATAAGACATTGGGTATTAAAGCTTTGAAAGACACTAGTGTAGTACTTGGCCTAGCTAATAGGACGGTGAGATACCTTAAAGGTATTCTAGAAGATATTCTTGTGCAAGTGAAAGGTCTTATTTTTCCAGCTAACTTTTATGTCCTTGATATGACTAATGACCTGCCCACTAAGAGTACCTTGATTCTAGGTAGACCTTTCCTTTTAACTGCTGAGACAATAATTACCATGGAAAAGGGTCTTATCACTATGGGAGTTAGGGATCAAGAAGTGCAATTTAATCTTTCAGAAGCTATGAATCATGGTTATGAAGATTGCTCTTGTTTGGGTATTAGTTCAATTGAATGTCATGATGTGCACCACTTACATGAGACTAATATGAATGGACCTCACTTATGTGACATGGTTGTGAAACATGACGATGCTTTTACTTGTCTATCTTCCCCCACCCTTCTCATGTTTGTGTATGTGAAGGTGGTGTATCATGTGCCTATTGTTTAGAGATAGATAGTTGGCTTTCTTCTGCTCATGAATTTGATGTATCATATTGTTTTGACACTGATATTACTGCTGATTCTACACTTGATAGCCTTGAGAAAGGTATATTTCTTGATTTTATAGGAAATGATGATAAGGAGGTTTATGCACAAGCTATGAATATAGCTTCCCCATTGAGTGGCGCTGGAACATTAGAGGAGGATAGCAGTGATTCTACTACTGCTTTAGTCATTTTTAATCCCACTCTCACTTCTAATTTACTTTCTTTTTCTATTGATCAGACTGACCCTAGCTCTCTTATTTCTAGGTCATCTGATGGTGGCACTAAGTCAGGAAGTGGAGGAAATATACATCATACTGAGCTTATATCTCCTTCCCTAAGCCACATGGATACACCACTTACACTGAATGCACTTGATATAACAAAGATGGTTCCTTCTATTGTGCAACCCCCTGATTTAGAATTGAAACCCCTCCCCTCTAACTTGAAATATGTCTTTCTTGCTAATGATTGTAAATTGCCTGTCATTATTTCCAGTTCTCTGAATAGTTCTGAAGAAGAGAGACTAGTTTCAGTATTGAAAAGGTATAAAAGGGCGATAGGTTGGTCTTTAGGGGACATACTAGGGATCAATCCCTTGGTTTGCACACACAAGATCCTTTTAGCTGAAGGGTCAAAACCAGTTAAACAGCTACCAAGGAGGTCAAATTCTCTTATTCATGATGTGATTAAAAAGGAGGTATCTAAATTATTGAGTGCTAGAATCATATATGCAATCTCAAATAGTAAGTGGGTGAGCCCGATACATGTAGTACCGAAGAAGAGCAGTATCACAGTAATAAAAAATGATAATAATGAACTTATTCCAACAAGAGTTCAGAATGCTTGGAGAATGTGTATAAACTATAGGAAGTTGAATGAAGCAACTAGGAAGGATCATTTTCCATTACCGTTCATTGATCAAATGTTGGAAAGAATATCTGGTAAATCTCACTATTGTTTCTTGGATGGCTTTTAGGTTATTTTCAGGTACCGATTGCACCTGCAAATCAAGACAAGACTACTTTTACATGTCCCTTTGGAACTTATGCGTATCAAAGGATGCTATTTGGGTTGTGTAATGCTCTAGGCACCTTTCAAATGTCACGTCCCAAAATTTGGACCGTGACCGGCACAGAATATGAATAGTTTCATATTCCGAAAGCCTAAAACTTTAAATGAAACGTTTTGAAATAAAAACCATTGTATCTCATAATTTAACAGAATCTTTTCTAAGGACTATGTGGAGCATTTACCTTCTTTTCAAAATAATACAAGCATTTTCTTAATGATAATTATATCAAAAGTAATTTTGTCAAAAACGATGCTTCGGATCGGCAACGAGGCTCTTCACTGCTCAGCGGGAAGGTTAAGGTCACCTGCACTATCTGAGGCCAAATAATCTACTCGTGAATAACGTCCCAAAAACATGATTTATAAGAATGCGGAAAATAAACAATGCATAATCATCTTAAAAATGTATTTTCTTAACACTTCATAATCTAATGCAAACCTTTTCATAAACATTTGTATTTCAGGGGAAATAACCGTATGAACTAACTGTTTCAAATAACTCATTCAAAACAATCTTTTCATAACCATGATCTTTCTGTAGGACTTCAACAGAACGAAAACTGACGTGGACACACAGTCCACGAGGGTAACTAACCATTCTGGTGGCTCGAAGCCACTAACTGTCGCGAGAACGAATCCCAGGAAATAATTCTGGTGGCTATGCCACAAACTGTCGCGAGAATAAATCCCACGAAATAATTCTGGTGGCTATGCCACAAACTGTCGCGAGAATAAATCCCACGAAATAATTCTGGTGGCTCAAGGCCACAAACTGTCGCGAGAATAAATCCCACGAAATAATTCTGGTGGCTATGCCACAATCTGTCGAGCTCGAGTACCAAGGTGCACCAAGGACTAACAGTACTGCTGTTAGCAACCAGTGTTCTGTATTCCGTCCTAAAACGTTTCCAGCATGCGTGGGGTCCTTTTCACATGAAATAATCTCAACTGTTTCAATGCTATAACTGTTGGTAAAAACCACTTTGAATTTCAAAACCCCAGCATGTACATTAAAAATCAAGTTACTGTAAAATCATATGAAATTCGCATAATAATGTATTTCATGAATAACATCATTTCAATGTAACTTTTGCCAAACTCTTTTCAAAAGCTTATTCATCCATTTTCATACATAATCATAATTCTTTTGTAAACCAATCGAAAGAAAATCATTTCTAACGATTTAAACTATACTTTCTTAAAATTTGCTTTTCGAAATCAATATTTGAAATTCATCATTTGAAATGACAATGCATTTGAAAAATGTAAATTTTAGGGAACGTTATTCACTCACCTGCCACGCTCCTACACCGTTTCTTTTTCGATTAGCCTCACTTCTCAATCCCCTGGTATTCCGAAATAGTATTAACATTCTATTCAAAGTTTTAATAGAATTAATCATCATTAAACTACAGCCAAACATAAAGGCGACTAACTATTAATTTTTTTAAACCTTGAACCCAACTCTTGCACAACTTTATAACTTCCACAACTCATAACGTAGCAAAACCTCAATTTGAGCACGTTACACATAAAACCAAAAACTTAGTTTTTCCAAATTTCCTTTACTTCCAAAACTTTAACTTAAATCCAGCTTTTGCACACAACTGCAATATGTCTATCTATACATCACACCAAAGAGCAGCACATACGCATGTTTGTATTAATGCCCACCATCAAAATGATCAGAGCCTCCCTCCTAAGTCACTTGCATGCACACACGGCAGTAGAAACCCCAGCAGCACAGCAACACAAAATACCTATAAGAACAACATACATGCATGTACCCTGTTCAAAATTTGGCACATATGCTTATGAACTCCTTCACACACACGGTTACCCTGACCATAACCATTCCTAAAATAACACCCCTAACAACAACAACAATATCACTTGTCCAAATACATGAAATAGCAGGAACCTTTACATAACCACATAACCCCATGCTTCTGTTCCTTTTTCCTTTACAACCAGCCATCACAATCCCACTTCATATTATTTCACATCAGTACCATCCAACAATTTAGCGACAACAATACGAATATAAGAACAGCAAATAGGGGAAATTTGCAAATTGAACATCGCTGCAACATTCTTACTCATACCCACAATTTAATTCCCACCAATACTAAACAGGATTCAATCAAGCAGAGAGTAATGGAATCAATAACATGGTTACTGGCCCAACACAGAGGAGTCGGCGGCCATAACAGAGAAACAGAAATTGTAATACTTTCTTACTTCACTCACGGCAACAAGTGAGAAAATCAATGGGGAAACCATTTTCCAGTAACAAGCATGAATCTCTGAAAACCAAAAACATAACATAACCAAATTCTCACCTTGGCTGTCGACGCCACAACCAAGCTTTATCTCTAACCACGACCATTGCTTCACTGACCCAAACCTTCCTCATTCACCAGTTCCTTTAACGCACAGAGCTCATCAGAGAACACGGCAGCTAGCATACTCATGACAGCGAAGCTTGAACCTAAATAAAACTATAGCTATGAGATAGTATCACGGTGAGAACTACCACCAACATCCCCTTCATTTAAACCCAACACACACCGCAATCAGAGCAACTGAAGGAGTCGGAGACTTGCTACAGTAACTCCCGACACAACACTTTCAGATTGCCAGAAAGAATGGATAGAAAAACGCTTGAGAAGGCTTACCTCTGCCGGAATCTCCTCCAATATACCCAATCCAAACTCTGACAAGTCCTAATCTACCACTCCATACTTGCGATAAAATCTCCCGTCTAACTCTGTTTCCCCCCCCAGACTCCTATCCTCACACCATTTCCCGGACTCAGATGACGGAAAAAAAATCAAAAGTCACAGCAACGACAAGTATCAAACTCACAGAGCCTTCGTCTCATACTCACTGGCTCCCTCACCCGCTATCTGACCGAGGAGCAAGAAGAAGAGTGCAGATTTAAGGAACTGGGCAATGGAACTTACAGAAGAAATCGCCTGCGCACGGCACCAGGGGCGTGACGCTACCAGCGCCGCTGCTCTCACTGATTTCCCGCTGCTGCCTCCTGCCTCGCCGATAAGATCAGAAAGAATGATGAAGGGAAGATACGGCGACTGGGTTGATTAAAGAAGCAGGGGAAAATAAAAAAAAATGCGTATGAGAAAAAGAAAATAAACCTTCCCTCTCGCAGCTGCTGGGACTCGAGCACGGGACCTCACGGTTACTTCAGCGCCTTTCACCACTTGGCTATTGCCTAACCATTTGAAACTTTCTACGTCGAATATATACATATCCCTTTGTTAAATTTATTTTATCTATTAAATTTTTTTCAAGCCATAACATCAAAGGTGTATGATGGCGATCTTTAGTGATTTATTGGAGCGTAATATAGAGATTTTCATGGATGACTTCACTGTTTATGGTGATGGCTTTGATGATTGTTTACTTAGTCTTGAACATGTTCTTGATAGATGTATTGAGAAAAAAGTTAGTTTTGAATTATAAAAAATGTCATTTTATGGTAGATAGTGGCATAGTGCTAGGTCACCGCATCTCTCAAAAGGGGATTGAGATTGATAAAGCCAAAATTAAAGTCATTTCTTCACTTCCCTATCCTACTTGTCTTAAATATTTGAGGTCTTTCTTGGGGCATGCCGGGTTTTATCGACGTTTTGTAAAAGATTTTAGGAAAATTGCTTTACCCCTCTCTACGCTGTTGAGAAAAGATGTTAATTTTCACTTTGATGATAAGTGTAGACATGCCTTTGACTCTTTGAAATTCTTGCTTGTTTCACCTCCTATTTCACTACACCTAATTGGGATTTGCCTTTTAAATTGTCTTGTGATATTTTTAACTTTGCAGTAGGTGCTATATTTAGTCAGAGGGAGGATAAGCGATCTAGAGTGATAGCATATGCCTCCAAGACACTTAACCCTACTCAAGTGAATTATACCACAACCAAGAAGGAACTTTTTGCTATAATCTTTGCTTTAGATAAGTTTAGACAATATCTGATAAATTCTCGAGTGGTTATTTTTACAGATCATGCAGCAGTATGTTACTTGTTCAAGAAGCCCCAGTCTAAACCAAGACTGCTCAGATGGGCTTTATTGCTATAGGAGTTTGACATTGAAATTAGAGACAGAGCTGGAGTAGAGAATCATGTGATTGACCACCTTAGTCAGTTACCTGAAGGTATCGAAGGAGTTGACTCCTCTGATCTTACTGTTGATTCCTTTCCTGATTTTACACTCTTTACTTTAGTTGTTCAGGAGACTTGGTACTCTAATATTGTTAACTATATTGTCACTAATCTTGTACCTCATTTTATGTCTAAGTTTCAGGTTGATAAGCTAAAGAGGGAGGCAAGATACTATATCTGGGATACTCTAATTCTTTAGAAGCAATGCAGTAACCAAATCATCAGACGATATATTTCTAACAATGAGATTCACTTTATCCTTACCTTTCCACATTCTTTATCTTGTGGGGGCATTTTAGTGCTAATAGAACTGCTATGAAGGTTTTATAATGTGGATTTTACTGGCCTACTCTATTCAAAGATGCTTATGCTTTCTATAAGTCTTGTGATAAGTGCCAGAGGTTTGGGAGTCTAGGTAGAAAGCATGAAATGCCTTTAAGACCTATGCATTTTTGTGAAATTTTTGATGTCTGGGGCATGATTTCATGGGTCCCTTTCCTCCATCATTTAGGTTTTCATATATATTACTTGCAGTAGACTATGTGTCTAGGTGGGTAGAGGCAGTGCCAACTAGGAAAGATGACACTTCTACTGTTGCCAAGTTCTTACACTCTCATATCTTTTGTAGGTACAGCATTCCAAGAGCAATCGTCAGTAACCAAGGAACACATTTCTGTAATAGGACCATAAAGTTTCTACTTGCTAAACATGGAGTTAATTACAAGCTGGCAACTCCTTACCACCCTCAGATAAATGGATTGGCTGAATTCTCTAATTGGGAAGTCAAACGGATACTAGAAAAGATTGTGAAGTCATCTCGTAAAGATTAGAGTGAAAGGCTTGAGGAGGCGCTGTGGGCTTACAGGACTGCCTACAAAACACCTATAGGCATGTCTCCTTTCCGATTGCTCTATGGTAAGTCTTGCCATCTACCTATGGAGATTGAGCACAAATCTTATTGGGCGATCAAGGCATGTGATGCATACCTTGAATTCTCACTTGAAAACCGAAAGATGCAACTCCAAGAGCTTGAAGAGATTATACTTGAATCCTATGATAATGCCAGAATCTATAAAGACAAGCTGAAAATGATTCATGACAAATAGATTTTGAGAAAACAATTCTATGAAGGTGACAAGGTTTTAAAATTCAAGGCCTGATTGAAGTTGATGCCTGGGAAGTTTGTCACCAAGTGGGAGGGCCCTTTTAGAGTCACCAAAGTGCATTCTTTTGGTACAGTAAAGCTGGTGGATGAAGCAACAGGTCATGTTTCACAAGCCAATGATCATCTGCTTAAGCACTACCATGAGAATCAGAGACCTCCCTAATTCCCCAGTTGTTCCTTTCCACCTTTCTCTTTTACTTTCTCTTGTATTGCTGATAATATCTGTTTGCTAAGATAGTTAGGAGTAAGTGTGGGGGAGGGACCATCACAGTAGTTTTAGATTTATTTGCTTTCTGTCTTTTAACAATTTCTTAGAATAGGTTGCATTTTAAAGATTCCTTAGTTTTAGGTTAGTTTCTCTCTGAATAAATCTCCCCTTTTAGCTCATGACTCTTTAATCATTTTTTTCTTCTCCCTTTTATATATGCTTTAGTGATGCGTTGAGGACAATGCATGGTTTAAGTGTGGGGGAGGGATTGCTTCTGTTAGTTCGTGTTGCGATTGCTTGAATCGCCATAATTTGAAAATTGAAATTTTTTTGAACCTTTGAGCTAAATTGATTGGATTTTTCAATGCTATATGAGCAAATTGCTACTGTGATTCCCACCTTCCACTTGACTTTTGCAATCATTGGGCTTTATTTTCAAATCCTTATTTCTTTATACATGTAAACATTGGCTTGTCTAGGTGAGAATATAATTTTGACTTGAGTAGTTTTTATTCTTAATTAGTTAGCGTAGTAGAGTGTCTTTGATGCAGAGTTATTAACCTTTTTGTAGCTTGATCTTAGGGAGGAAACTCTTAGAGAAAGCCTTGTTGGAATTGAGTGAAAATTCCCAATACTTGAGAGTTGAGTGAGACACTCATACCTATAAGAGATCTATTATATTTCCCTTCCTCTATCTTGCTGTATCTTGTGTTACTTTCCTTGCATCGAAGCATTCCATTACTGTTGATTAATTAGAGATATAATTTACTTGAGTTGATTATATATTATTGCCTTAACAATTTTATGCTTACTTGCATTGAGTCTAGCTGTTGGAATTCTTCTGACTGATATTTTGCCCAGGAGTGGAAAAGGCTAAGTATGGGGGAGTTGACAAACCTATATTTTTATAGATTTATTCATATCATTTTAGTGGATTTTTATCATTAATCTGGTCCTTAATTGTATGTTTATGCATTAATTGAATAAATATGTCTTATATTGAATTAGTGCTTAAAAGGGGCGTAATTGTCATATTTTTATGATTTCTCCTAAACAATTATTTTTGGAATAAAATGTACTACATTATTATGATTTTATATTTCAGGAATATAGGAGAAATCGGAATCCACAGGTGACAATGGGCCAAACCTTGTGATTTAGCCCATTAGGTTTTGTTTAATCATTCTTTTGTATTCAACTTTTTCAAAGGGGAGCAGACACACGCATAGGAGGGGGAATTGGAAAAAAGAGAAAAACACTCACACGCACAGTGGTGGTGGAATTGAAAGAGGAAAAAGGGAATTGAAGCACACAAACATACACGGAAGAAAAGACGCACAGGGACGCTGCCTGGAGGAAAAAAGAAAAGGAAGCATAGAGCAGCAAGAGCGTCATAGCATCACAACAAGTGCAGCAACCAGAGACCCACAGTGACTGTGCGAGGATGTAGGTGATGATGGTAGCATCAACTTTCATGATACTGTGTGGCTAAGGCATCCTAATTCTCTAATTCAATGGCAAAGGCATGAGCTTCGAATCTCAAAGGAGAGTATAAATTACTCTAATTCTCTACCTAATAATTATATCATGATTCTTAGGTCTTAGGATTAATTTTATAATTATTGAGAATGTTTATAATGATTTATTTGTATTTATTGAGGATTATTGTGATTGAATTTTTGCTTGACATTTGACATTAATCTTTAATTAACTTTAATTTTATTTACTTTGATTTGGGTCAGACATTGTATTGAGATTATTGTGAATATTTTGTGATTTTTCAAGGTGGCTTGAATTATTGGATCGTTGTGTCTCTTGTTAGCTTAAATTATATTTTTATGAAATATTGAGTTATAATTGAGTATTGATTTTTAATATCTGTAGTCATATTTTACTATTCTGGTGGCAGTTAATAAATTAGGGCTTAGAAAATATTCTGTGACAATTCTAGGTGGCTCAGTTGTTGGAATAAAAGCTTCATTATAATTCTTAATTCATTGTTTATAACTCTCATATTTGTTGACGCTATGATTGCCTACATTATTGAATTAGATGATTGCTTTTATTAATCACCTTCAAATTTATTCTTTTCACTTATTATCATTCATTATTCCTTTCTTTAAACTAAAATACTAAAAATATTGTATTTAAATTTATTTTTAATTTATTACATTTAGTTGTTAGTCAATCAAAACAAATCCCATTTTCTAGCTTAGGTTGCATTACATTTAGTTACTTAGGAATTTTATTTTATTTTTGACTCCTCAAAAAGAATGACCCGAGGTTGCACTATATGCAATCCTTAGTTTAAATTTTGAAGTAAGCCCAAGGCAACATCGAATTAAAGTTGTTTCAATCAAACCCTAAAACCTTG
Organism: Leucaena leucocephala; assembly: GCA_037074615.1. Taxonomy (NCBI): domain Eukaryota; kingdom Viridiplantae; phylum Streptophyta; class Magnoliopsida; order Fabales; family Fabaceae; genus Leucaena; species Leucaena leucocephala. The sequence continues at coordinate 14,155,201 of CM073515.1, read as the reverse complement.
AAGAACCTCTCGCCAGCGACATGCGGCCGCTATGGAGGGTATTGCTGAGACAAGGGCCGATGCAGCTGGTGGAGATGTTCAGAACACAGCAAAAATGAACAAAACGTGTTTCCAAAAGAATGAGTATGATTTGCAAAATTAAGAGCACACATGAGAAAAAGAAAGAGAGAATTGGTAGGTGAGCGGCGATCGGATAAAGAGATGCAGACGCAACCCTCCTGTTTTACTTCACTTTCATTTTAAATTCACAAGGTATCTTAGTAATTTCATAAATAGAATCTCTTACTATCAGGTCCTTGGGGACTTCTTATTTATTTGATGATTTGCAAGACCTTTTAGTAATAAAATAACTTTCATGGGAGCTCTGATCAATTCTGCTAAAATTTTATTTAGATGATTGTTCGTTCCAAAAAATCATATTTAAGAGAGCGTGGCCTTGAGAGAAAGTAAAATTTAATAAAAAAAAACAGAAAACAATAGAAAACATAATTTTTTTAGTTTTTTATTTGGGAAAATCATATGGGTCCTTGTAGTTTTAGTCAAATTTGGTCTGGTCCCTAAAATTTAACCGTTAATTTTTGGCTTAACACTGTCAAAAAGGAATGAGTAGCAAAATGACTTAATGAATCGGTAAATTATTTTATGGTGATTGGGCCTGTTTCTTAAAAAAAAAAAAAACACCGCTCTTCCAATTGCCTTCTCCGGCGAAAAGCCCCTCCACCACATTCTTCTTCACATCCCTGCTCGAACGGCAACAGTTCTTCTTGGAGACTCAAAGTATAGTCTCCTTTGTATTCATCAATGACTTCAATCAACCTCCTAATGTATCAATACGATCAAAAGGAAGATGATTTCCTTCTAAAAGAAAAATAATGGAAACAAAGATAAACTGGAAAATAAAAGGTAAAGCAAGAAGACCTTTGATGATCAAGGAGAGATTTCTTAATGTGATTGTGATTGTGAGTGTTGAGAGCAGTGTTCAAGAGATGAATATTTTGGCCTCTTTTTAATGGCCTTACATTTCCCAATCATTGCTCTTGCATATTTGTTAGTTATTTAATTGTCTAGAGTTAAATTTAAATATTATTTAGGATTAGATTTAAATATTATATTATCTTAGAACAATAAATCTAAGATATTATGATCATGATAGAATTTATGTTATGTCTATTAACTCTATATTTTTATCTATATAAAGAATTATTTTTATTCTTATTCATAAACATTAATAATATTCTTATACTCATGTGTTCCCTATAATTTTAATCTTTCAATTCTCGCAATTGCCAGTATTTTTCTTTGACATGAAATACTGGCTCCCGCCTCAATATTTCGTTCCTTGGGGCCTCAGCTCCTTCCATCATCTATTTCCTAATTCCGATTCTGTTTCTTTAGTCTTAGTCTACGTTTGAATGAAGAGAAAAGGAAGAGGACATAGGAGGAAGGAAATATTAAGAAGGATTTTTTTTTTTAAAATAATAAAAAAAAATTATTATTTTTGAGAGTTTTCTCTTATAGTATTCTTTTATTCCTAATTTTCTTCTCATCCAAACATAGGGTTAAGGAATGACCCAAACAGGCTAATTTTGGTTTGGGGCTTTGTTTTGGGAAAGGCCGAGGACTTTTTCTGAATTGAAAGAGCGGCTAAGAAGTGCTGCCGTTCCAGCAAGGATGTGAAGAAGAATGGGATTAATTAGGGGCTGGGCTGTTTGCCAGAGAAGGCAATTGGAAGAGGGGTTATTGTTTTTTTTTAAATAGAAAAAAACAGTCACAAGAAAACAAATTGCCAACTCATTAAACCATTTGCCACATGCAACCCTTTTTAACACTGTTAAGCCAAAACTTAACGGTTCTAAGCTACACACAAGGATCCATGCCTTAAAATAAATTTTAGGCACATTGACCAAATTTGACTAAAACTATAAAAAGATTCACACCACAGAATAGTTTTCCCTTTTTATTTTTAAAAACATATTTCATATTTTACAAAACATTTAATTAAAAATTAACAATCAATCAGGTCTTTCTTAGTGACAAAGCCTTCGATTCTACAAGACTGTGACATGGGAACAAATAAGAATCAGAAAATACATAAGAAGTGATGAACAAAAAAACACCAATAGCAGAACTAACCCGCTCATCCAACTTTCCAAATCGAAAACGGCGGAGTCTTACGGCGAACAACCCACTTATGCAAAACACGGGCCATAATTACCCACATAAGGTTGCCATATGATTGTAGAAGAGGAAAAAGGAAGACTAAAGAATGATACCTGGCGAAGGAAAAAAAACAAAAACTGGAACTTAAATACAAGACCTAAATTTTGATAGATTGGGAATGAGATTAGGATTAGGAATGATATTTTAAAATCATATTTAATATGAAATAATATTTGAAGGGAATGCTTATATTAATTTTATTTTATAATACATTATAAATTGTAAAAAGACAATAACGCCCATTTCAATAAATAAAAGAGAATACTATATTATGACTCTTCTTCCCCAATATGATCTCTTGTCTCAGGCCTACTCATTCATCCTCACTGACGTTTGTGGAAGGCAAGAGAAATAAATTGAAATTAATAAGCATCAAACACAAATAAAACTCATAAAAAGCGCAAATCAATATAAATCAAAAACGAAATATGGAAAAATCCACAAACCAATATAAACAATATATAATCAGAAGGAATGAAATAGAGGAATTGGAGAAGATGAAGAAAGATTTGGAAGAACAGAAGTAATAGTAACAGCCAGAAACAAGAGAGAGAGAGAGGCAACGGTGAGCACATCAGTGGAGTGGAAGAAGAAGGATTGGTGACGTTGATTGCCGTGATATCTTTGATGTCGAGGGTGGAGAAGAGGTCATCAATTGCAGAGCAATGAAGTGGCTAAGGGTGCTTGTGAGTTTGACGGCTTTTGGACATAACCCAATCCATGAACCACAAAAAAATTGATTTTTAGCGACGACTTTTGCCGCCGATGAAAATTTAAAAGTCGCCGTTGAATCCATGTAGTGGCGACATTTTATCACCGCTAAGTCGCCGCCTATGCGACTGTCACCTATACATATTGGCGGCAACAATTGAAAGTTGCTGCCTAAAGTTGAATTCGCGGCAACAAACTTGTCACTGCCTAAAGAGGATTTTTGTGATGACAGAAATATCGCCGCCTAAAGAGGATTCTGCGACAACAGTCTGATTCTGCGACGACAAAAATGTCACTGCCTAAAGTTAATATTATTTTTTAAATTTTTTTCTATAATTTCTTTGATATGAAAAAATATAATTTAATAATAAATAATAAATGATAAATAACTAAATAAACCATTATCTCATAATATTAATAAATATTTTGATTATCATATAAAATATGAAATTAGTTCAATTAGTTAAACATATTTAAAAGTAAAATAAAATTGTTTAGTTTATACATAAATTTTATATACAAGAACCAATACTATGACTAGAAGTAGCCGCATGTAGTTGCCCCTTTTGCATCAAGGCAGCGAATTGAGCTTGTATTCTTTGCTCCATTTGTTCCATTAGTCTTTGCTCGAATTGCACACGCTCTTGTTGTATATTTTCACGCTCTTCTTCCATCTTTGCACGTTACTGCACGCTCAGCCTCCATTTTTTCTCTCTCCTCTTGAAATTTTTTATCAAACTCTTCCTGCAATTGGGCACGCACACTCTCCACAACTGAACTATCAGTAGATTGAGGGCGATTTCTCTTCCTTGAAGGTTTCACTCCATACCCTTTCCCTCTTACATACCCTGACCTCTCACTAAGAACTGTTGCCAATATTTCCTCTGACGTCATTCGAGCATCACTCTCTAAATCTTGGTCTTGTTGTTGAGAAAGTTCGTGCATACGACTCTATAATAAAAATATAAAACTATTAGATTAAAAATAAAACTAAATCAAAATAAGATATTAAATAACAATGCATACATGAAGCTGTTCAGAATGTGGGTCAACCCATACTACTTGTCCATCTAATGTCTTCCTAGTATGCGTTATCTCCCACAGCTGATTAAGAGGGATAGGTCGTCCAGTAGTAGGATCTCTCTACAAAATAATAACATACAAGAAAATATAAAGATTATATTTAAAAAAAAAAGGATTGAAAATTTAAATTATAGTGATGATAGATTGAACTTACTGTAGCATATTCAATCTCTGCAAATGATCGAGAACCACAAGTATGTTTAGTCATTTGTTTTTCTCAATTTATCATGTTCCTTACATTTTTGTTCTACAACAAAATGTAGTAACTAATAAGAATTTAATAATTGGAAAAAAATATAATTTATTTAGAAGGATAGTGAGATACCTTAAACATGTTAGACTTAAAATATATTAATAACCACTCGCAATCTTGAAAACTAATAGTTTGAGGAGGATCAGCCAACCAATCCTTGTCAGTCTCATATTTCTTGTAGGGAGAGTGCAGATTGTTCTTCCAATTTCTGAATGCATTTTGTAAAATAATTGATATAGCTATATGAAACTTTTCTTCAATAATTTCATCAGCATTTTCAAATTTATCCTGAAACAAATAAATATAAACACTTTATATAATAATATAAATAAACTAAAATAAGTATACAAATTTGACATAAATACCTTTATTTTTAAAATCATATCATGACCATATTTTTCAAAAATATTCTTCCAACTACCTCCACCATCCCTGAAAGAAACTGTGGTTCTAAGAGTTAAACTACAATAATTAGAAAAGTCTCTTGCTTCTGGACTGATTGTTCTTGGCATGGAATCTAAAAGTTTGACTCGAATCTTTCCTCCTTGTGCAATCCTTAAATTCACATTAATAGGCTTGTAAACTCCTCTGCGCTTGTTGATTGCAGTAGAAGAGCCTATCATTGAAGTTGAATTAGAACAATTAAATGTTATAAGCGATGTAATATTAAAAATTTGAAACAAACTTACTTGCACTACTATTTTGAGTATGGGGAGTAGGAGGAGAGTTGATAGGCATTTCCTGAAGTTGCTGTTGCAGTAATAGAGGTGAAATAACAGGTCTTGATTGAGGTGTAGAGCATGTACCTCGACTATTTGTGTTGTCATTAAATATAACAGAAAGATTTTTTCCACCTCGACCTCTCTTTAATCCTAACATATCCTACAAAAAAGATGCATTTCATTTAGAAAGGAGCAATCAATCAAACAATAATCAATGTAGATAAAATGTACCATATCAATTAATTTCATTCATTTGAATCTTCCGTCGCACTATCACTTCTATCAATTTGTTTCAGCTGTTTCTTTTATTTCAGTTTTTGTGTCACTTTCTCCTTCAGTATCACTATCAAAGTCGTCAAGAAAATCCTCTTCATCACTAAATCCAATATTAATGGCATTATTTTGATGTATTTGTGATAGTTCTCCTTGAGCTAAGGTCTGCGTTTGTCCATCTTCTCCATATAAGTTAATGATAATATCATCAAGTTGTGTAGGACTCGCACAATAAACATTTAAGTCTACCACCAAATGTTGATAAGGTTCTGTATCAACCATACGATCATGGACCCCACTATCATCAATATCATTCTCAGTTGGTACATTAAACAAGTCGCGTGGGTTTGTTTTGACAACAACGAGCCAACCGGGTGCAACAATGTCATCCACATAGAAAACTTGCTCAGCTTGAGATGCAAGAATAAATGGTTCATTTGTTTGTAATAAGTATCGCGTATTGATACTTATGAACCCATACTTATCAACCTTATATCCTTTATCATAATGAGCCACATCCCACCAATGGCACTTAAACAAATATAATTTTCTGTTGCATATGTAAGACAACTCATAAATATGCTCTAACACACTATAATATTCTTTGTCAGCATTAGTGTCATCACCCTTAACTAGAATACCACTGTTTTGGGTTTTTTCCTGTTGCACGGTATTTTGTGTGAAAATGAAATCCATTGCCTATGAACATGGAATAGCGATTCACTATCGTTAATGGACCAATTGATAAACTTATGAGTTTATTATTGACATGGCTCTGTGTAGACAATGATGTCACCTTTTAGGACAAAAGTCATATGTTAGATATTTTATATAAATATAATTGCTAGAAATACTAAGGCTCAAAATGTTATAACTTACTCATGAACGAAACCATTGAGGAAACTCATATTGGCTTTGCTCACTCCTTGATCTATGGGCTTCAAGCTCTGTTGTATATTCCCTACAATATATGATAGCAATAAGATAAAAATGCAATATGACAAGTACATGTTTGCTCGAGTCATGCAACTTACTCCATAAATGGCCAAACTTGTTCACAATTTTGTAGCACATACATTCTTGCTTGACAATATTCTTCACAGGGAAGAGAAATTGACTCACAATGCCCCCTAGCTTGACCATTTTTCTTAAATGTTATAAACTCAGGGTTCATATCATCATTGGTGTCATCATTCCTACGTGGCACATTAAATTTTGTAGGAAAATCTTTCAAATATCTTGAACAGAACGTGAGACTTTCATTTGCCAAGTATCCTTCTGTAATTGATCCTTCAGGCCAAGCTTTATTACGAACATACGATTTGAGTGTCCGCAAATACATAATTCATTAAAAGTAATTAACATTCTACAATTATGAATTATAAATATACAATGCAATTAATGAATGTTACCTTTCTATTGGATACATCTAAAGATATTGAACTGGTCCAGCAACTTTTGCCTCCCCTGCTAAGTGTATTGGCAAGTGAAACCATCACATCAAAAAAAGCAGGTGGGAAGATCGTCTCTAACTTGCATAATGTCAATATTATCTGACTTTGGAGTTTGTCAAGTACTTTACAAGACAAAGACTTCAAACAAAGATTTTTGAAAAATCTTCCCAACTCTATAATTGGTTCACACACCTTAGAAGGTAATAACCCACGTATTGCAATTGGAAAGATCTCTTGCAATAACACATGGTGATCATAACACTTCAAACCAAACAATTTTTGCTCTTGAATGTTGACACATCTTGAAATATTAGATGAAAAAGTATCAGGCACTCTTAAGTTAGCCAAGAATTTTAAAAGGGATTGTTTGTTCTCATGAGACAATGTGTAAGGAGCAAGAGGAATAGAAACATTATTACCATCTTCAACTGGGTGCATATCACTCCTAATACCTAAGTCCATCAGGTCGTACCTACTTTTAATTGTGTCCTTCGTCTTTCCAACCAAATCCATCACCGTGCACACAATGTTATGAGAAACATTTCTCTCTATATGTATCACATCAAGATTATGCTATATTAGCAAGTTCTTCCAGTAAGAAAATTGGAAAAAATACTTCTTTTCCTCTAATTGTAAGCATTATTATGTGTATGACGCTTTCGTTTTGTACCCTTGCCAAATGACACATCACCTAAGTGCTGAAGTTGCTTGAGCACTTCAGCTCCAGTCAATGGAACTGGTGGATCCATATGCTCTTCTTTACCATCAAATGATACCTTATTTTTATGCCATGGGTGATTTTGTGGAAGAAAGCGCCAATGCCCCATGTAAGACAACTTTCTCCTTATCGAAATACAATACATGTCTTTGTGGCAACATGGACATGCAAGTTTACCTTTAGTTGACCACCCTGAAAGGTTTCCATATGCGGGAAAATCATTTATAGTCCACAATATTGCGACATGCATGATAAAATTTGATTAACAATACGCATCATACGTCTGTACCCCTACTTCCCATAATTGCTTCAACTCGTGAATCATAGGTTGGAGGTAAACATCTATTTCATCACCTGGACACTTTGGACTAGGAATAAGAAGTGTCATCATAAAGTATGGGCTTTTCATATAAAGCCATGGTGGCAAGTTATATGGTACTAAGACAACAAGCTAGATACTATGATTGGCACTCATATTCTCAAAATGTTGAAATCCATCACTTGCTAAACCCAGTCGAACACTTCTTGGATCAGCAGAGAAGTTAGGGTACTGGTTGTCAAAGTGTTTTCAAGCTAGAGAATCAGCTGGATGCCTCATTACCTCATCATTTGAGTGTTTCTCCTTGTGCCACCTCATTTCTCTAGCTGTATCTCTTGACATATACAATCTTTGTAGCCTTGGTGTTATGGGAAAATGCCTTAAGACTTTGTGTGGAACCTTCTTCCCTTTCTGTTTGTTTAAATTCCATCTAGGCATATTACACGTAGGACATGATTCTGCCTTTTTGTGCTCCCCCCAATACAATATGCAATCATTCTCACAAGCATCAATTTTATGGTAATCTAAACCCAGATCACGAATTATCTTCTTAGCTTCATAGAATGAGTTTGCCACTAAAGCCCCCTCTGGGAGAACTTCTTTTAACAAGCCCAACAACACATCCATAGATTTATTACTCCAATGGTTAAGGCATTTCACTTGAAGCAACTTTATAATGAAAGAAAGTTTTGATATCTTGACACAACCTGGATAAAGTTCAGTTTCAGCATCTTTTAACAAGTCAAAGAACCTTTTGGCCTGCAGATTAGGCTCTTCACTCTCACAGTCACTAGTATTTGTATAATCCACACATGGAACTCTATATGCATCGTATACCATCCTTGCAAAGTTTTCATTATCAGTAGCATTCTCTATGTCATTACTAGAAGTTCTACAATCTGTCTAAAATCTTCTAATTTCCCCAAGCAACTCCCACACCATATAACTATTCTAGAAACCCTTGCTCAATAAGTCTGTCCTGACATCTCTTCTCACTTTAAATATAACATTCATACATCTTTTACAAGGGCAACGTATTTGATTTACCATGCCAGGTTGACTAAATGCCCATTCTAGAAAACCATCTACTCCTCTAATATATGATAGGTTGCCTCTGTCTCTAATATGTAACCAACTTTTATCCATTTATATTCCCTAAACAGTTAAACCTAGGATACAACAACAAAAGCCAACAAATATATCAGTATATAAATATTATATATATATTAATATGATTTAAAATTCATATGAATTATTGAACCAATCAAAACACTAGTTCGAGTCTACTGATAAGAATTAATGACATGTGTAAAATGGTAACATTTTCGTCTACTATATGACAAAGCCATTAAATATTAAACAACGATAGGAGCTTACCTCATGGAAAAGCCGTATAATCCAGGGAGTTGATAAAGTGTAGCGAAGAAAAGTGCTTCCGACAAAGCCTCCACTACTTTTTAGTATGCGGCCGATTTCAGCAACCTTGAACAAGTTTCAAATAGCAATTTCATAATGCAAATTACATGTATTTGAATGGTGTGACCCAAATGTGAAGAACAAAATACAATGCAAAGTATATTTATAGGGTGAAAAGTCATTACATTCAAATTAGAAGAGGCTAAATGGATGAGGTGAGGAAAAGTGTGCCCAGTGATTATTTATGTTTGTTGAGACATTAAACGAGAAAACAGTGAGAATAAAGGGTTCTGGGTTTCAAGTTTATCATACACAGAAAAATGACACTTACAGCATTGGAGGGAAATGGCCAACAGTTTATAGGGTTTCACAAAATACCAACATCACAAAGAAAGGTTCAACTATCAAGAGTTTATAGGGTTAAGTGATTAAAAGTGATAAAAGGTAAAAAAAGTGCTATCTATACTTCACCAAGCACTTCACAAATGAATTCAAAACCAGTAGTAGAAAATTTTCTATTTTAAAATGAAAACTTGCAGGCATAAAACAACATATTTTAAGATCCACGTGCAAGAGGCATATCCCATCTTCAACAAAAATTTCAATTTCATCATCTTATAGGGTTAAGAGAACAAACAGGAAGCTGAAAAATACACATAACTTGGCTGCACAATGTAGTTCTCAGTCATATCATGGGCAATGATTGACTTCATCTTTCTCATAGCCATTAAAAAGATTTCCTATAAGAGAGAACAAATACTATTAAAAGCTGCAATATAAGACATCTTTAGATTTAGGGTAACCGAAACAACCTTATTTCTGAGACCTCTTGCATTGCATTACCATAACGAAATAAAAAATCAAAATAAAAGTTCTTGTAGAATGAACCTTTCTCGGTGGAAGAAAGGAATAGTGATAGATTCCTACGAAGCATTCAGGGAGAAGAAGACAAAATTGGACGATGAATTCTTATGTCGTCTGTTACTTGGTGGTTGGGACGAGGTATGCCTATATCTAATTCCAACACACTAGCCCCATTTAATCTTCACCAACAAATCCTCAATGTCATGGTTTTTGCAGCAGCTAAAACATATTTCAAGAAGTGATATAGGGCAGAGGATGATTTCAAACCTTCGCGGCGTCGATTATAGAGCAAAAGAAACCAGGTGTTCTTTGAAATCAACCCTTCACAGCGTTGATTTTAGCAAATAAGGCGACGGCGCATGGTGACTCTTGGACGGGGTGAGATGTCGATAATCAGAGCACCAGACCACCACACGACGCTGCAACACTATCGATAATTAGAGCACCATACCACCGACAATCAGAGCACCATACCACCACATGTAAAAGTAGTGCACCACCGTAATAGTTGCCATGAGCTCGTGATGAGCGAGGGACGCTGACGTTCTGCTAGGGCACAGAAGCAAAATGGGAAAAGCGAAGCAGGGTAAAGCGAACTGGACCTCGATCTGGGTAAATAAATTGGTCTTTAGCGGTGATAATAGAAAGTCACCACTGAAAGGACTTTCAACAGCGACCCTTTTGTCACCACTTAAAGGACTTTCAGCGGCGACCCATTTGTCGCCGCTGAAGGTCTGCCTTAAGCGGCGACCAAAAAAAGTCGCAGCTGAAGATCTACTTTCAGTGGCGACAAAAAAGTCAGCTGAAATTCTTCCTTTTACTAAATAATTTCTAAGAAATAATCCACTTAATAAAATAAAGATATTTTTTCCCTAATAGCTTCTTCATCTTATTAAAGAATTTTTTAAAAAATTTCTTTGCAAATGATAATTTCTAACTATTTTTCTTAAATTTTCGAAGAAAATAGGCATGTAATTCTCAAAAAAATAACTATTATATCATTTGGATCTCTTTTGGGCAAATAAACTCTTTCATAATTTTCTAAACCCCGAAAATACTCATTTTATTATTTTTTCCTTCATTTGTCTTAACTCCAAAATATTTTTAATGATTATTCTTTCCCTAAAATTTCACTTTTTTTAATTTTAGTAAAAGACTCTTAAACTCAATAATACCTTATGAATAATTTTTATAAAAGTTGAGATGTTACATAAAATGCAGTAAGAGATAGCATATGTAATAGTAACTAATAATGTATATATGTATGTATTTGATATCACTTCTTTCTCTCTATCTCTATCACACACACACACACCTCCCTCTCTATCTTCTCCCTCACATTGTTTATAACACACATATACTAACTCTCACACTCATTGACACACATTCATAATAAGCACACACCCCTACTTCATCACATTCTTTCAAAGACACCACATTATTATCTATATAATCTCTTATTATTATTACAATAATATGTGAAATTTTTTTATTTATTATTTAAACATGACATCATTCAATAATTTAATTATATATATTAGATATTTGCTTAAAACCTATAAAGGGGAAAATTGTGGGAAGACTTTTAGCGGCGATATTTGTCGCCACTGAAGGGGATAAAAGTCACCGCTGAATCATACCTTATGTGACGACCTACATTTGTCGCCGCAGAAAGTATTAATTTCAGCGACGACTGATTATGTCTCCGCTAAAAGGGGCGCCAAAATGTTTTAATCATTGACATTCAGCGGCGACCAACTGCAGTCGCCGCTGAAAGCCTTACTTTCAGCGGCGACAAAATATTGTCGCCCCTAAAAGTAAGGCTTTTAGCGGCGACAGTTACAGTCGTCGCTCAAAATCTTACTTTCAGCGGCGACAATAAATCAACTTTTAGCGGCGACTTTTTTGTTGCCGCTGAAAAGACGTCATCAAAAGTCTGTTTTTTTGTACTGATAGTTGATGGTCAGAAAGGCCTATAAGAAGATGAGTATTAGGGCAAAATTTAGAGGGGCATTCTAGTCTGAAAATTATTATAAGTAGGAATATTTTTTGTCATCAAAATCTCTAATCCTAAAAAAGCAATACCAAGGGTAATGTGGGTTTGCCTAATCCCAAGCGATCCTCAATACCACTTAAAAAAGAGTACAATTTCATCCATTCCCTAACCCAATCCCAGTCCCACATCTCCAGTCCTTCGCATCAAACATAGTTTAATGTTTTCCAAACCATACGAATACATCAACTAGCTTATATTTAGATTTATTAAATAAAAATCTTCCCCTAGCCATATGAATCAAATGGTATGTCATCGTCTTATTCTATGTTTAACATTAGAAAATATCAAAATGACCAAGTATAACAAACCTATCTAGCACACAATCCAAGAGTTGTAGCCTTCAACGTTAGAAATACTCACAAAAGGAATTGGTCATTGCCAGAAAGCAAATGTCATAGTTGAAAGTATCATTGTTAGATATCGTCTAAGCCCTCTCAAAACGTGGAAATAAAACAACCAAACAAAAAAACTTGAAAAATACAAATGGAAGAATATTTGATAAGTATATATGTGTACGTGGGTTCAAATCAATCGTCTAAAAATGAAATAAGCTTAATATTTATGATTTAATTTGATAAGTTTAAATTATATGATAAGTAGAGAAATTTGATAAGTTTAATATATATGATTTAATTTAATATGTTTAAATTATAATTATATTTATGGATTAAATCAGTATTTAATCTAATAATCAAATATCATGAATAGATAATAAAGATTTAACCCCGTTTGAAATGAGAAAAAATGAGGAGAAAAAAAACTAGGAGAGAAAATGGGGAGGAAGACAAGGTTTCTTTGTTTGAATAAGGGAGAAATGTGAGAGAAAAGAAAAGGTGGGGTAAAACATGAGGTGTGGATAGTAAAAAATGTTAGGGGGAGAGAAATTAAACTAATACATATTGACACAAATTTTATATTAAAAATACTCCCCTAACTCCTCTATAAATAGGAGGCTACAGTTAGTTATTTAGTCATCTCTCCCTTCTCTTTTGTGACTTTTGGCTGCTACACTTACAGATAGAAATATGTGAGACTTTTAATAGGGCTTACGGCCTGATTAATAGTTTTTATATTTCATATATATATATAAATAAAAGAAAGCTAGAAACCCTATATAGTTCAGGCTACTCTACTCGCCTTCTCTGACATCGTCTCCGTCTCTTCATGCTGGCAGGTCAGTCTTTCTTCTTCTCTAAGTTCATCTCTCTTTCTTCCCTTGGTATGCTTTGTCTTCTAATGCTATGACGGATTTGAAAGAGAATGTTACAGGATATTATATATATATATAAGCACAAACTGTTATTTGAAATCTGTTTTAACCTATTTTAATGACAATCTTTCTTCTGCGGGTTCTTTCATTTCTGGGTCTTTCCACTCTTGCTTCCTATATCTTATTCCTGATACTTAAATTTCATAGTTTACATTAATTGACCTTCTTTCATGCTCAAAATTGTGACTTAGGCTTTTCCCTGTCATTGTTATGCGTGCGTTCACTGATAAATTACTTTATTAATTTATCTCTTTCACTATTCACTGATCGATAGCTATATTTGACTTTGGCAAACCAAGAAAATCGATTGTATATACTGGAATTGTATTATAATGAATTAATTTACTTGCCCCTTTCTCAGTGCATATCTCATATTAGCCTTATGTACTAGATCTAAGTAGGATCTAAAGTCATGACAATATACAAGAACTAATTCAAATTTTTCTAAGGAAAACAGGTATGCACAATTAGCTTCAATACAAGGTACCTATGGAATAGTTTTCCCCCTTTCTAATTAACTTGTTGTTTTGATTTTTTTTAAGTAACAAAAAAGCTATGGAGTGCAGATACGAGTGTACAATTCATACTTATTATATCTGTTTAGACTATAAAGATGGGGCTTCAGAATTTCCTCCCTCAGGTGATAGATACTTCAAAATTAGAATTTTTCTAGAAGAGCACTATTGTCATGCTTCAAACATGTACATAGCACAAACCAATATTGCTAGATATGATTTCTAGAAGTCAATGAAGCAAGCAATAAATCATATTCTTTCTATTATTAACGTTCCTAAAGAAAATCAGAAATCAAAGGCCCAACGTGTATTCTTTCTAAGTTTTCTCTCTTCTAAAAGCTTTATCTTTCTTTATTTCTGTTAAAGTCTCTGCATAGGTTCTATTATACTTTACACTTGTCTCTTATAGAGGATCATGTGTATCAGAAAGGAATCAGATCATGTTACTAGAGTTTAAGTCTTCCGCATGAATAATCTGATTTAGTCTGAGAGTTCATGAGAATTGGTATCTTTAAAGGCAAAAGCAAAATCCTAAGGAAAGCAGCCATAAGTCCTTAGAAAAAAATTAGGTTCTATAAGCATTTTGGACTGGGTCTCAGAGTTCATAAGGAGATCTGCCCCTATTAGTATCAAAGCCTTATGATACAATATCTTAGGTGAGACTGAAATAGAAATAAAGTTAGAGAAGAGTGAGTAAGAAGATATTTACAATTCCAAGAAACTGCTGAATTTGCTTTACCGATAAATTTTTGTCATGAAAGTTAAGCAATTTTTGGGCCAGATGTGGGCCTGGTTGATAGAAATTATAATTAAAGCTCATTCTTAGAAAATCAATGCGGGTTTGAGCAATGTACCTTTTTTAGAGGATAACATGATTCTATGGACTTTAGCAATATCAGCGAACTAAGCCAATAATTTCTTGTGGCTTTCTTCATCCTCTAAGTAGAGGAGAATCTCATAAATGTAAACAAGTGTGGAGTGTAAGATAGGCTCAAATATTTTGATCATGGTCTTTTGGAAAAGGGATGGAGCAACCTTTAATCCAAAAGGAATAACAATCCATTGATATTAAGCATCTAAAATATAGAAGGCCATTTTGTATCTTTCTTCTGGATGGATTCCAATCTACCAGAATCCTGCTTTCAAATCAAACTTTGGGACTATTTTTATTGTAGCAAGTCTGAAGGCCTATGTATTTAGCTTTAGACGAGGAAACTTATCATCTTGTAAAAACACATTGAGAAGTTTATAATCAATAACTAACCTCTTTTTCCTCTGATTTTCTCATAACTTTTCTCCACATAAAAGGCTTGCCAAGCCCAATTTGATTCAGTAGGCTCAATGAGACCTTGGGTTAATAGAGAAACACACTATTATCTGGTAAGAACTAAGTCATATGGATTCATGCTCGAATGATTTCTTTTGTTAGGTTTACATCTTCATTCTTTTTAAATGGTAGCTTCACAAAGAAACTCTTGTTTTTCCATAAAGGATAAGGATGTTGAAATTTATCATGACTGTCAGAGTATAAACTGAGAAGTCTATCTCTAAGAGCTTCATATCTAGCAGGGGCTTGTTTTATTTAAAGTATGCTCGGTGTCTTGACATAAGGACTAAAAAGCTTTTTAAACCTTAATCCCTGTGCCGAGATGGATAATCCTGCTATCTTGTATAATGTATCAAACCCAGGAAGAATATCCTTTTCAAGAAGATAACTTTCCAAAACTTTAATCCATGTTACACATCCAGAAAAATGATGTATCCTTATTTTCTTTTTAGAGATAAGCTCAATGTGAAAAGGCTCCTGGTTTACTATGAAAAAGGGCTAGCTAAAGGGCATCCACATATCACCAGGAAGGATGTGAGGTTTGATAATGGTAGAACAAGAACCTGTATCAACCATAGCAATGGCTTTGATAGGTTTGTCATGTTTGGACAAAAGGATCTTAGCTTCAGTAAGAGGTCTTGGTGTATGGTCTATTTGGAGAATTCCTACAAACCCAAATGATCCATAGGTTGATTTATTAGAAACTCTGGAAATTGTATTCCAAAGACCAAGAGAGTAAACAGATCTCTGAGGGTATTTTATTTCAAAGTTAGAATTAGAGATGTGGAGAACATACTCTTTATCTTTATTTCCCTCAGCTGGGAATTCCTACTTCATAAATTGACAACTATATGTGTGAATTGGACTGTAAATGTCATAATCCTTCTTTCTGGGAATATTTAGATAATGAAAATTTTTGGAGAGCCATCAAAAAGGAAAAGAAGAAGAAAAAGAAGCATGCAGTCCAACATAGGCATAGAAAGGCCAGGAAGAAAGATGATGATGATGATGAGCCCAAGCCAAGATTCAGAGTAAATTGGGATATGAATGCTATCACTCCCAGCTCAGAATTATTTCTTTATGATATTCTGAAGGAACTTGTCCATGATAATTTGCTTGCTGATATTTTCTCTCAAAACAAACAACTGGACCCTGCTATTCCGGTATCTCCTCTAGTTGTACCTGTTATACCACCAGCCAACCATAGCCATATATTGCCAAGTTAAAATCTGAATTCATAATCTTATGGAGCTCAATTTCCTTCGACTGAGGAAAGCATTGACTCAAGTACTAATGTGGTCAGAAGACCATATGTCTAAGGTTACTCCACAGGGACACAAAGCAATTACTCCTATTGAAGCAGTTCTCAACTAGCATACTGATAATGCCATGAGTCAAAATAAGTTCCTGTATTTCTTTTTAGAGATAAGCTCAATATGAAAAGGTTCTTGGTTTACTGTGAAAAAGGGCTAGTTAAATGCATCCGTATATCACTAGGAAGGATTTGAGGTTTGATAATGGTAGCACAAGAACCTGTATAAACCATAGCAATAGCTTTGATAAGTTTGTTATATTTGGACAAAAGGATCTTAGCTTCAGTAAGAGGTCTTGGTGTATGGTCTATTTGGGGAATTCCTATGGACACAAATGATATATGATTGTGATGGTGAATGTTGACATTCTTTACTACAACAATGACAATTATGATCGAGCTATAGAAACATCTCTGAAGGATCAATTTTGCCAGGTAAAGGTTGCAAGTAAAGCATCTAACAATAAATTGAAGGGAGTGAAGCTTTAACAAAAAGAAGGTGATTGTACAATGTTTTAAATATTTCAGGGTTGATGCAGCTCAAATGCCTTGTTCTCATTTCTTTCATGGAAACTGCATTGTTAATTGGTTATTGATCAAGAATTATTGCCCCATAAGTCGTCTCGAAATTTCTTCAAGTGAAGATCGACCAAAAAAGTAGAAATGTTTGTTTAGGTGTTTATTCATATTTTTATGTTTTATATTAGCATGAATTACTTATATATTATTCAATTTTAATATTTACTATTCTGTGAATGTTATCGGATGATAATAAATTTTTAGAAGTTAAGAATAGTTGAAGTATGCGTTCACTTTTAAGAGACATCATATATTGCTCCTACTCCTTCTTCCTAATTCCTAATGGGCTTTTTGGTACAAAGGATTTGGAAGGTAAAGGAAATTTTTATGAGTCCAATTTAAAAAAAATTGGAGAAATATAGTTAAAAGCCTTTAATTTATTTTTTTTACCATTGTATCTTATATCTTGTCTTTATTAAAATTTTATAAGCTCATACTCAAAGTAATTTTCTCTCCCTTACCCTCCAAATCCCTCATGCCACAATTTTAGTCAAAAGTTTTCTCTCTAATGGTCAATTAATAAAATTTGATATTTTTTTTGTCTATGGGTACTTTTGTTCCTCCAAAAACTTTATAATGTTTGACGCAAGTAAAAATTTATGTGATTTTTTCACCTTTGCCCTACTTTCTAATTAGCTTGTAAGGTCTCCTCAAATTTGTTATTGTAACACAACCTTCATTTAAAAAAGAAAACAAAAACAAGATAAAACCATTGTACCAAACCAGATTTGGAATTATTTCTGATAACCACGCCAACGCCTGAATTAGATTTGTGAGCGGATCTGAAACATTTTCACCACCTAAAGCTCTGCTGGCGGCGACGTTCTTTAGTTGTGTTTGAGTTGGTGACGACGAACAAGTGTAGATGTACCGTTTTAGCAGAATATTTCAGAAGGTGGAACAGCAGTAACGACGAAGAAGTCGAATAGTGTAGAGCCTAGTTAGATCTGCAACATCTTTGACAGTTGAGCACAACGTCCATAGTTGCAGAAGGTCCATGGTGGAGGAAGGTGTGAAGTTGATGAAGAAGAAGAAGGTAAGAAGGGGTACTCGTCAGGGAAGAAGGTAAGCGCAAATGGTGGGAGGTGTTCACAAGAGATGACCCAGCTGGTAGATTAGGAATGTTAAAAATAACATTGGGTATATCAGCATCACATGGCAAAATATTCCCCTTTCCTCCCAAATGTATCTACTTGTACGAAAATTTTTATAAAAAACTCTGTTGAGACAAACAACTTACTTGATTTCTGCGATTTTGATAACTGAGTACTGTATTTAGGGATAGAGACCTTCTTTACATTTGATAATTAGCATAGTTTGGATAGGAATTATTTGTTTTGATTTTGGTTCATGTTTGTTTTTGGACATCTATTTGTAATTATGGTTTATTCCATTTTATGATAGCAATTCTTTTTTAATGGTAAAAACGAAAACTTCTGCAGAGTTAAATGCTTTTAACATAACAGTCAACAGAAGAGGCAAAACTTGCCTTGAAATCGAATTTGCTTTTTGTTAATGTGTCTTTGTGAGTAATTCAATCATAATCATAGAAACTCTGATTCCTAGAGACACATCTATAAACAGGAGCTTTATTTCAAAAGCATGGGATGAATTCAATTGGATTGTGTTTGTTTTGTCTATAGAAAATTAAAATATCTGTGCACAACTGCCGACAAAATCTAATTAAATCTGTAAATTATTATAATAACTTTCGAGTTTCTAACAATGTTTTGGTGAAAACTAATTATTTCTTTTTCTTATTACTTTTGATATGGTGGTGTATGTCATAGTCAAATTCTAGTTTTCTACGGAAGCATGACGCCATAAAAGCAAAAGTTATAATCCAGAAAAAAAAACACCAAATGATTTTAACTTCCGGAATTAGAAAGAAAAATTTGAAAGCTTTTATTCTGTAACGTAGAAAAGGATTAAATGGAGGGAAAATCACTGTGTAGTTTTCAAAAATAAATATAATCACTAAAAAGGAAAAAATCACCTATACGGTTAAAATATTACAATACTTAGTTTAGTCAAAAATTGGTCTAGAACAATCTGACTCAGTATTTCAATTCATTTGTCTAAAGTCATAATAAATAATCCAATCAATAATCTTATTTTGATATTTGAAAGATTTTGAGTGATATCATAGTAATTAATTAATAATGTCATTAATCAATTATATAATATTATAAATTTATAACTATAATGATGATTCATAATAATTATAAATTGCTTTCATCTTTTGAGAATTTTGAACTCCATGATAGCAATTAGTCAGTAATATCATTAAATAATACTATGATATTTTAAATTTTTAACCATATTAGTAATTTATAATAATAATTTTGGATAATTAATCAATTATGATATTTTTTTTCTTGCTCCCTGTGCACTAGAATAAATCGCTAGTTTATATGCCAATCCCTATAGTTTCATATAACTTTTAATTAGGTCATTGAACTTTTGTTTCTTTTTATTAGATCTTTATTATTTAAACCGTTTTGGACGTTAATCCTTCCCGTTATTTAAGAACTAATAGGCCACAATATTGAAGGTTGATCACAACCTATGTCATCTTAGTACTCTTCTTCGATTAAAAACTGTTTTTCCTTTTTCTCTTTACATATTATGTCATATTTACTGAGTCTTATTCCAAAACTTTTGCTAATATTGTATGTTACGTGTTTTGACTCTGTAAGACTTTCAAAAAATTGGGGGAATGAAAGAACAACTAAATGAAGAAAATTGAGAAGGTATACAATAATAAAACACAAAATTTCAGTAGAAATTTATATTATCATCACTTGAAATACGAACTCTGAGAAAGGATAAGGAGATGGAGGTGATAAGTGGAACCCCCATTTCATGTATCACGATATTGGAGAATAAGCGGGAATTGAAGCCGAGCTCGCTGTTGGGAGCTGCTGTGATGGTTGTCGGAAAATTGGGAGTGACGAATTGTCATCTCTCTAGACATTTTGGCGTTTCCCTTCTTATATTCCAGATCAATTAATTATCAGCATCAGAATTAATCCATCTAGCTGCCACATCGGAGATAGATGAGCTTCACGAATCAAAGTTATAAGAGTTTACTTGAAAAGAAATAAATTATTTGGACCTGATTTAAAATTAATGTAAATTATAAGAGTTCTAAATTAATTTTTGGGAAAATTAATGTGTGGATCCTTATAGTTTCAACAGATTTTGAATCTAGTCCTTATACTTTTTTTTCTTTTTTCTGGAATCCTTATAATTCACACTGTTAGAGGCATCAGTCCTTCTGTTACTAAATCCTTCAGATGCCGTTAGTTTATATTAACCGGAGATGATGATGTGGCACTGGAGAGAGGGACAAATATTGAGTGTGATTCTTCCATGGGAGAGCAAACAAGTGGTTTCATCAGATTCAAACACAGATCTGTTATGGATCAACAGTAAATAGTCGTAATCGGAAGCAAAATCCAATAGTTGAAGATTCAAAATCAATGTTGGAACCAGAGAAAACCAAAAAGAAATTAGAATTAGAAATTAATAAAATAATAAATTTAGCCTAATCTTATCCTTAATGAGATAACTTAATCAATCACATTAAAAGATTCCCATAAGCATATTAAGCCCAATTTTATCCGACTCAAATCTGCTCACATTTGTATTTTTAAATCAAAATAAATATAGATTAATCATTTAAACATTTAAAAGATAATCTAAAAATATAATTTCAATAATAAAACGTTAAAAACTTGTTAAAAAAGTTTAAATATATATCACCCCTCATTAATTAGAAAGATAATTTGAATTTGAAATATAAAATAATAAGTTTTGCGTTATCTTATCCTTGATGGGATAACTTAATCATTCGTATTAAAAAGGATTCCCAACCATCAGCATTAGCTCTTACCGACTACCATTAGAATTCTCGTCCCCCCAAAAAACATTATTATATAAATCAAGCCCAGTTCATTTTGGGTGGATTATAGTTCCTTGATTTTGGAGGAAAGGCATTCTATATATCGTCATGTAAGTTTTACATTTATTTTTCCATGTTTGTTTGGTATTGTAAATTTTCTTATTTTTAAAGTTTTGAGAAGCAACGTTGGTCTGAAAGTTTTTTTGAATTCAAGGTTACCTTAGAAGAATTAAAATAGAGTAATGTTTCCCATTAACATTAAAAATGTTTATAGTTTATACCAATTTTTTAACGGTCAACGTTAATTTCTATTACAATTAACACAAAATTATACGCAATAATGGCTTGTAAGCATATTTTGAAGTTTTATATAGTTATACTAATATGATATTTATTGTATTTTCAGTTCAAAGAATGGAGATATCAGAAGATATTATATCTGAAATATTTTCTTTGCTTCCTGCAAAATCAATATGCAAGTTCAAGTCTTGTTCCAAGTCCATCTCTAAGCTGACCCAAGAAACAAACTTTGCATTGAAGCAATCTCAACATTCAATGATTATGAATGATTCTTGCTTCTTTATTCAACCCCGTTCATCTCAATCATTCAACCTAGAAACACATGCATTACCTGGTGAGGAGAAATATTCCGGTGTCCCCAGAAATTTCATTCAGTTTCTTACTCAAACCTCCTCAAGAATTCTTGCTTCTAGTAATGGATTGCTTCTCTGTCAATATCTGAAAGGAGGAAGAAGACAACTATTCATTTGTAACCCAATAGCAAAATCATGCTTTGATGTTCCCACTCCACACAAATTGATACAAAATCGTCCTACTTTTGTGAAATTCGTCCTTGAATGCAACCATAATACAATTGTTAACTTGGAGGAATACAAGTTGATTCTTCTTGTTCAGTATGAGGTATCTAGTTATAATTATGAGATCGAAACTTATATGCCGAAATATGGCGTGTGGAAAGCTACAGATGGAGGCCTCTCGACACGACGATATCGCGGTATGGTTTGTAAGTCTCCATTGATCTACATGGGAGCCCTTCACATCATTTTAATTGATTCACTTTTCTACTTTTTTGATAATGCTATGTTTGCTCCAAAAATAGTAGCACATCAACTCGATAGTGGCAAGTCGAAATTTCTGAGTCTTCCGAAAGAAGCCTTTGATGAGTATGTGCCGAAAAACCAGCTCGATATGAGGATTTTCAAATGGGGCAAAGCTGAAAGTTCAAATCAATCATTATGTTTTGTGACATTTTTCAAGCGTTCTATTTTTACCATATGGGTGTTGATGGATTATGAATCAAGTTCTTGGTCAAAGCATTTAACCATAAGTTTGGAATATATTATAATTGGGTTGAAGAATTCTGATGTTGCCATTGGATTTACAATCATGAATGGGAATTCTTTGGTGTTTGCGACCAGGTCAAGGTTGTATAAGTATGATTTATTAGTTGGTGAAAGAAATAATACTTATAAAAAGGCTGAATATATTAGGGAGCATGGATATGAAAAGGATTTCATTTTTAATGAGTTTGAAGTTAAAGAGGCTTTCAATTTGGACTTCATTTCCTATTCACCAACTCTTCAATCATGTGGTGTTGGTGCAACAACTTTTTCTGTTTGAGGGAAGATATAATATTATAATTTCTAGTTTGAAGTTTGATAATTTGATCTTTGATTTCCTTTTAAGAGAATATATTATTTTTTAATAATATTGTTTACTTTCTTTATTTGTATGTTATGTTGGTCTAATTTTTCTTATACATGTTGACAACAGTTACAGAGAATGTATTATTGTCAAATAAGTCTTAACTAAATTAATATAATAAGATGGAAAAATTAATTTTTAACCCTTTAATTTTTAACTTACTTATAACTTAATCCCTCATATATGACTCGATGCGATTCAATCCTTTATTTTTTTAATTTTGTTTTTAAATTATTATCGTTATCATCTATAATTCAGTCCTACATGGTAAAATATACTGCCTCCGACTCAGCCCCACCTGTATTTTTTTAATAAAATTTAAATAAAAGAAGAGAAGGGCGCAGGGGAAGACGGAGGAAGAGAAAATATTTGCAGAGACATGACATCTCACAAGCTTGCCAGCCTCGGTGGTCTCGGAGGAATGGGGCCCTCCTCCTCCATTCCTCCCCCAATTATACAAATACTTTATTCTTCTACAATTGAAGGATGCCTGACTCATAATGACCCCAAAATTCGGGCGCCATCAAGACTAGGTGACAATGTAGATACTCCCTGCGATACAAAATATAAAATGAAAATAATTAGATCACGTAATTTAAAAAATTAGTTAAAATTAATTAAAGACAATAAATATGTAAAAAATATAACTTGTTTTCCTAAAACACTTTTACTTATGGAAGTGGTAAGTGAGAGAGAATGGGTGGATAAAGATGGCAGAGATAATAGATGGAAAAAAAGATGTATGAAATATAATATTAATTAGGGATAAAATTGAAAAAAAAAATTATGAGACACTCCCAAACTTCACCTTATAAAAAAATGGAGAACCTTCTCAACTTCTTCACCTTATATTTTAAACAAGAGGGAGTATTATGAAGACTCGGAGAAGAAGTGCGATTGCTTGCAAGCCAAGAATTTACAAATTATTGGGCATAGTGTTGGTGGAAGAATTCAACTCTATGGCTGAACCTCTGGAGATTCTTGTTGAGATGAGAATGTTCGGAAACAAGATATTTGGGGTTTGTTTGTTTGTTTCTATTTTATGTTTTTAGAATAGTTTTATAAAATTGTTTTTTAAAACAAATTTATAAAAGCGAAAATAAAATTTATTTGAATGATTGTTCTAAAAAAATATATTTAAAAACAAAAGAACATAAAAATTTATTTGGAATCATTATTCTTAAAATCAACTTAGTGAACTAAGAGAAGACAAGAGACAAAGTGTATGAATAGAAAGTCAAAAGACTAAGACACGATGGAGATGGGTACGAGTTTGAAAATCTTTGTATTCACATTTTACATATATCAAAATCTGTATTCATATCAACTTTCACCGTTTACCCAATTCTATTATCAATGATAGTAAAAGCTTCATTATCATAATATTCTAAAGCTACATTTGTCATTCTAACCCAAACCGCAACCTTACTAATTGTAGCTTTTTTAGGCTTAAAGTTAGGTTCCCACGGTATCACAGTCAAATAATGGTCATAAATCATCCATGGATCTCCTGTTACGCATGAGAATAACCTTCTCTATTTGGCAACTTAACAACATAAAAACCATAACCAATACCAATAAAACTTATCACCCCTTTTTCTGCCCAAATAGATTGCAACTGAAAACGTAGAGCTTTGTAATTAATACCTCCATCCGGTAGTTTGACAATCACTGCCTTAAACCATGCTATGTGAAGTTTTTTCTTCATCTTTCTTGAAAAAGCAAAGGTGGGAAAATTCCTTTTGGGATCTTCAATGGTGTTTCATAAGGGTTCTTCATTATTCAAATGACTCTGTTTAGGTGATTCTGACATACTATCATTAGATAAAATGTCTTCGTCTCCTTCTATATCATCCTCTACATGATCACTGTTTCTATCAACACCTTTAAGCTTCTCTGCAAAAGAAAGTCCACCCTTTGCATATTCAGTCCCTTTTGCTCCCAGTTTTGGCCAATAACCCAGTAGGATATTCTCACCCCAGCTTTGTTCCCATCACTTTTAACCTTCTTATAGCTTAGTGGCATTAGATCATTTTCCTCATGTTTCCCAAAAATTATGAATTATTAATTATATAAATGGACTCCAAATGTCATATTCAATATTATGTCTACATGCATTGAGAACTCTTCCACTTTGCCCTTGAATTTGTTATTATAGATTTTTTTTCCTTTTTTTTTTCCTTTGTTCTGTTAAACATCATTTCAAAGTGGGTTCATGTCAGTCTTCTCTTTATTGCCCCCCCCCCTTTTCACTAAATACTCTTTTCTTTGATGTGCACGTTCAATTAAAATTGAAAATCAAATTATTTTTATCGGAAAAATTCATCATAATCGAAGGCTTATCAAGTAAATCAATGAGTCGCGTCACAGGGATCATATTAAAAATATGTGACCAAAGTTGAATTTGGTAAAGTTCCATTCAAAGTGCATGTAATCTTTTCTTTATATCTTTTTAACAATTTCTTGTTTACTAAATTAAATACTTATTTCATTGATTGGCACTTTTGATCAAATTGACCGTATAGTTTTTCCCCACAACGACATCCGCATAATAAATGACGTTCCAATGAATAAATTGAATGGAACGATCAAATTTAACGTTATTTCTACGTCTTGAAGACCTTTTCACTCTGTTGGTAAACATCACTTCAAAGCGGCTACATGTTAATTTTCCTCTCTTTATTTTTTCATGTATTTTTTCTTCATTAAATAATCTTTTTCTTTAACGTCTACCTTCAATTTAAATTGAAAATAACTTCGTTTCACATATGAAAAAAAGTCTGCATAATCAATGTTTTCTCAAAAAATAAATAGATATGTCTTCATACCATCTAAATATGTTATCAAATTGACAATAGATTTTGTTTCCCCTATATATCAACATAATTGATGCATTAGGTTCCTATAAATAAATGGACTGGAAGGATAATATTCAAATATTCAATACTATATCTACTTGAGGGCTTTTCTGCTACGCTATTAATATTGTGAGCATATTTTTTTTCTGACAATGATCACTTCAATTTAAAGTGGGTAATGTTTTTATCATTAAAAAAATTTATTTAATTTTTATTAGGGAAATTATTATACGATTCTAAAAAAAAATAATTATCTAAAAATTCAATAATAATTAAAAGACATACAACAATAAATTTTGATATAGAAAATAACAATTAATTTATACTACTTAGTTGTTATAAAATTTTTAAATTAAACTTTAGAGATAGTTTTATATATAAATATTAAAGCAGAGGTCAAGTAGGATTCCTAGGGTGTGACACGTAGCAACCTCTATGGGCTACATTCCGAGTGTATTGTAAATATAATTTTATACTTATATAAAGAGTAGGACTTTCAAAGAGTGACACGTGTAACCTCCCTATGCAGCATTATAAGCGTATTATAATAATACTCATTATGTCCTCACTATATAACTTAGTAACATCTAATTACAAAAAAAAATAATTAAATTAATTAATATGATAAGTCTTTTTTCTAAAATACCATAATTATCTTCCTTAACTAACTCTCTCCCTTCTTCTTTTACTTAATTATTATTAAGAAAGTTTCAATAGGATAATTTAGGAAAAAGTTACTCCTATGATATTAAATATATGATATAATTAAGAAGTTAATCTTAGATCTAAATACAATAATTATTTCTCCTATTTATTAATATTTTCTCAAATTGCCCTATTAATACTCCCTGAACAATAATCAAATAATAGAAATTAAGAAAATTATAGGAGATAATTAGGGTATTTTAGAAAAGTATCTCATATTAACTAACTTAACTAATTTTTTTAATATAATCAAATAAATTAAATATATCTTATATTTAAGACTAAAAGAGTAATAAATATAGGAAATATATCTTATAGTTAATATCAAAATTAACTCACTAATTATGTTTTATATTAAAGACTAGAGGAGTATTATTTAAAAATTTTGGTGATTCGCATCCGATTTTATAATCTATCAATACTATTAATTTAAATGGGATCATAGCAAATTGTTGGGTCCTTAAACAACAATATATGGGTGTTTGGTTTACTTAAAAACCAAGGTTTCATAATGGCTTTTGGCTAACAAATAGCCTTAAAATGTTCAAAATAGTTTATAGATCAAACTATGGTTTTGGATAAACTTTTAGGAATAACTTTTGTGTGAGGAAGAGCTTATAGGCTGTCCAACAACTGTTTTACCCTTACTTTTTCTAATACTCTTTCTCCTCCATCATCTTCTTTATCAGTCGTCTTCTTTGCTGTCGCTATCTGCCTTAGTCACCAAAGGAGGAAGAAGAGGTGGTCGACGTCTGCCATCCCATCTTGTTGTCTTTTTCTCCATCTTCTTCTTCTCTATCTTCTTCTGCCGTCAAGTCTCACCATATGAAGAAGAAGAAGATAGCAACGACGATGAGATCTAGAAGAGGGATGATGATGGCGAGTTATGGAGGAGGGATGATAACACTGAGAACTGGAGGAAGGATGACGACGCTGAGATATGGAGGAGGGATGACGATGACAAGATATGGAAGAGGGATGATGACGGTGAGATTTAGGAGATAGATGAATAGTGATCACAATTATTTTTTTATCTCATAACATTTTTGGTAATTTACCAATTACAAAACTCATTCTGGTAATAACTATCCAAACACTCATTTTATTTAAAATAATTTTTTTCCCATAAAATCTTAGAAGAGCTTCTCCAGAAGAGTTTTGAAATCACTTATGTTTCATAAGAGCTTCAAAAACTAAACCAAACGGGCCATAGTCACATTAGGATTTGAACTTAAATTTTGATTTTATTAATTGTTGTAAGAGATTGAGCAATTAATGAAGTTAAACACTTGTTTTTGACTTAAGAGAGCATTTACAAATACTTTTTGAATCATAGACTAGCACATGTTTTTATTTAAAAAATATTTATGAGAGGAGATTAATTGATTGTTAAGACATACATGGGAGATAAATGATTATAGAATCCATTTTATCCTTGAAGTCGGAGCATCACTTGTGTGTGTGTGTATTTTTAGTTTTTGTTTATATTTACTTCATAGTCTTCACTCTTAATTGTTGTTTCATTCAAATTAGGAGAAATTGTAATAATTAATACTTGATCGGGTTTTAGAACAAAATCCTCATGAGAATGATACTTTATTCATCGCTTTATTACTTGGCATGACCTATGCACTTGTGGACTGAATAATTATAAATAAGAAGAATACATATACTACTTAAGTTATAAAACCTGAGTCTTTAAGTTTATTCAAAGTATTTGAATGAGGTTTAAGTATCTATACCAAGTTTAACTTTGAGGAAAAAGAATTTAGTTATGAATTTTAATTTTTTTTAAAGAAAATTCCATTCTTTTCAAAAAAGAAGAACCCACTTGATATTACAAAGTTTGTAAAACTTTGGCTTTTAAAGGAACTAATAAAAAATCCTTTATGGAAAATCCTTCTATTTTTAAGGCGATTAAATGCTAATTGTATTAAGCCTAATAGTTATACCAAATCATTTTAATTGAATTAACCATTATTGGATATGGAGAATAAATTTGCTAACTCTGAGTGAGAAATTAAAAAAAGAGCCTTTGGCCCAAATCAAGTACTATAAGCCAATGAAGGCCACTACTTTGCGACCTTTATTTATTTAATATTCTAGTAGCTACCTATCGTCATATTCAATTAGTGAAGGGGTGAGACATCAACTATTTAAAATATATTTGATCTATGAGAAGTATCATTTTATTACGGTTTCAGTTGCAGCACTTGAAAAAGTATCATAACTCTTGGGTATTTAGATTTAGGCCTGAGAGTAATTGACGGCTCGCTATGTCTAACATTATTATTACATAGAAATAAGGGAAACTTTGCCCTACCCTTAAATTATGAGTGAACCTAACCTCCTTCTAAAAACGTTTATATAAAAAAAAAATATTCTAGTGGCTGAATCTCATATTAATCGGTCATATAAAAAACTCATTAAAGGGGTGGGAGCGTGTGTAAACATTTGGCTTCCAATTCATCTAACATAACTAAAAATATTGTGTATTTTTTTTAAAAAAATAATAAATGTATAAATTTGAATAAAGAAAAAATCGTATAATTTTATAATTTTTTTAAAAAATATTTCTACTGATTTCTGTTGGTGAAAACAACATAGTTTTTCAGACAAAACTTAGTCAAATTTTTATATCTATTAGATTAAATTTTCTAATCACACTTGTTATTTTGTTATTGTTAGTTTTTAAAATACTTATATATATATATATATATAAATTCATTTATGAATTATAACCAACTTGACCTAAGTTTTTTTTTTTAAAAATTAAAACAAACAACAAATTTGAGGTTCAATAAGAAAATTACGAAATTATCCATGATAGAATATCTATCAATCGTCATTTATAACGGAATGCATTTTACACATGTTCAAACTAAATGACATAGATAAAGAATATTCCGCACTTTGCACTAATATGCCTTTCTTTTTTCATATGATATATATCCAATTAAACCTGAAAATTTTAAATTATTTCTATTTGCTTGATTATTAACATGAAGCATTTCCCATTTACTAAATAACACATATTTAATTAATTAAGGGTACAGCCCGCATTAGCATGAAGAAAACCAAACCGATTTAAAAAGGAAAAAAAAACTATGCTTCATTAATAATGTCTTCGGTAACGCCACTTTATTGTCAGGAGGCATATGGGAAGTATGCACAGCAAGAACCTGCACAATAAAATCAAATTGATCTAATCTAAGGCATGCATTATATGAATAGAGAAATATACTAGAATTCAAACAATAAGAAAACCACAGTTACTTAAAACAAAAATAACAAGTTTGTTTAACTCACCATAGTGCCAATTTTCAGTTATAACGATTCATCTCAAAGATGATCATAGAAAGTTTGTCTTTGATGCGATATGAGTAACTAAAGTAAGAATGTTTGAAATTATTGTTGAAGAAAATGACAATAGACTCCGCAGAAGGCTGTGGCAAATCCAACTCCCATCCCAATATAGAAGTAAGATAGAATTCATCTATTTGACTATCATTTCCTTCAATGGACTTGCAGATGGTCAACCTCACCCTCCGTCTCCTCTCTCGTCCCGACGCCGCTCGCCTCCCAGTGATTGTACAGAATCTTGGTCTCGAGTACGACGAGAAGGTTCTTCCTTCAATTGGAAATGAAGTCTTGAAAGCAGTGGTTGCTCAATTCAATGCTGATCAGCTCTTGACGAAACGTCCCCCTGTTTCGGCTCTTGTTCGCGAGAAATTGATACGGCGAGCTAAGGACTTCAACATAGTTATTGATGATGTACGTATGGTTATTTAATTTTGATCCAAATTCTGTTCGGGTTAATATAAGTTGAAGAATGGAAATTCACATACTGATTTTCTGATATTTACACAGGTCGCCTTTACGCATTTGTCATATGGTGCTGAGTTTTCAAGGGCCGTGGAGCAGAAGAGGGTGGCTCAACAAGAGGCAGAGAGGTCCAAGTTCGGGGTGATGAAGGCGAAGCAGGAAAGGAGGACTGCCATTATTAGAGCTGAGGGAGTGAATCTGTTAAGGTAATTTCAGATGCAACAGCGGCTGCCGGCCGGTACAGGGCTGATTGAGCTAAGGAGGATCAAGGCATCCAGGGAGGTGGCTTCAAATTTGGCCAAGTCGCCTGATGTAGCCTACCTTCCTGGTGGCCAGAATTTGGTCATGGCTCTTAACTCTTCACGGTGATGCCGGTAATCTTGCCAGTTTATTGCTTTTTATTATTTTTTCATGTGTCTTGGCTTTTATTTTTGGTACATAGTTGTGTGTTTTCTGCTTGATTCACAATCTTTTTCCTTATCTTATTTGTTGCCTTGATTTAGTTGTTCTTTATTACGTTTCATCTTGATTTATGATTTTAGGATACCTATAGTTACCGACTTTAACCACACTGGTCGAGCAATTTTGGATTTGAGATATTGTGGTGAACCTCTGAGTGGATTTCCATATAAATTAAAATATTAAAATAATGAATGCACTCTGATATTTGGTTCTGTTAATAGGGCCACAGTGTTCAGGCCCTTCCGTAGCATTCACCGGAGTTTATCCTCCAATAGCTTTGAGTATATTAGAAAACTGCAAGGATATGAATGCCCATCATTTCAAGTATCAGTTTATGCTTGGCACGTTCTTATGTAAAGGCATGATAAAAATAATCTGAATACCATCATTACCTTATATTTAAGGAAGATGGAAATGCATGGTATATGTATTAATACTAGCATTACCTTTATATAAAGACAATGAAAAGAGCAGTAAATTCACCATGTTGAATTCTGCTGGAAGGGATGGGCTTAGATTATCATCATACCTATTATATCAGCGAAACTGTTTTTTCATGTTAGCTCAAAGACTTAACTTGCTAGTTGTCTTTGTTTTCTTGGAACTTTGAAGCATGTTGGATTATATTTCTTTGTTGAATATAAAAAACGGATAAACGCATCTTGAAGTCCTCATATTATAGGTTGTTATTCCTGTGATTTATTTTATTAGGTATATTACAGTATCTAACATCTTGGTAGCTAGAAAGTAAATTTCAACATTTGTTACTTTAATTTTTCATTTCTTTTGTATCATACTATTACTTCAATCAGGAGGCAAGATTGTTTACTTTGTATGAACTACTGGGCAATAGCAGATTGTTTTTGTCCCTTTTACATGTTGGTTTTTCCCCACCCTTTTGCTTTTTATTTTCGTCTTCTATGTTTTTTTTACTTTGCTTTTTTTTTCCTTTTTGGAATAGCCAGTGAATGGAGCCTGATGATAGAGTGATAGCTAATTTCACTTAGTGAGATAAGACTTGTTGTATGTTGGCATTTTTATGATTTGCAAGCAGTAGGATTGAATCTCAGTAGTGCACGTATCCATTTCACATATGGGAAAGATGGCATATGTGGATTTCAGATGAAGCGGGCGTAATTCAAACGAAGTTATTTCTTGTTTGCATGTTCTGTTAACCATTCAACAGTAATATTAAGAATGGTTCAGTTTCTAGCTATATAGGGGATTTTCATTTGATTCAGGAATGTCTTGCGCATTGAATTTAAGTACCTCTGAAGGATATAAATTAGCAGGTTAACATACATATGAACACATGCTTGCAAAATTGCACTTACAAGCAATGTTGATTGAAGTTCTTGTTATGAAGCTAAGCATATTAGTCGATTATTATGCAATACGCATTTGCAACTTTTTTTCATATCATTTTTATGCAGGGTGGTTTGTCTGTTGTATGGCTAAATATTTTCTATATATATATAAATTTTTTGTTGTTGCTGTTGTTGTTGACTTGTTGTATCACTAAATCTA
This sequence comes from Leucaena leucocephala, assembly GCA_037074615.1. Classification (NCBI taxonomy): domain Eukaryota; kingdom Viridiplantae; phylum Streptophyta; class Magnoliopsida; order Fabales; family Fabaceae; genus Leucaena; species Leucaena leucocephala. The sequence continues at coordinate 14,123,100 of CM073515.1, read as the reverse complement.
TTCATGCCACTGTTTAGAGAGCACACTTAATACCCATAACCCATGCATATATGGGGTTGCACATGTACAGCGTGGAGACTTTGAATTTTTTTCCTCAAAAACTTCTTGTGAACATCACTGATCCTCTACACAGTAAATGATTTGTGCTCTAACTCAATGTAATATAACTCTAGGAATATTTGAAAACATTGTTATGCTGTGTAAAGTAAGTACAATCTTGGTTAATTAACCATTTCATTCAAGATTAAATTTTTATATCCCTCTCCAACCCTTCAAAAATATGAAAATAGAAAAAATCCCAGATTCCTAAAAATTGGGGTGTTATTTATTTGTTTATTTTTAAATATACATCATGAGATTCATTGTGAAGTATTTCTGATGTTCCTTGGTAGTTTGTAATAGCCTGCAGTTATTGTTGATGCAACCCTTGTTCTTGCTTTCTACAGGCCCTCATATATTTCCTCTCTGATTGCAGGGTTCAATGATATGGTTCTTGGCAATCTTGGATAATTGTTTTTCTAAATATCCTTTGTTGAAAGCATTTTTTTCACTATCCCTTCATTTTGAAAACTCAATCTGAACATGTTAATCTTATTTAAACAAAAAATAGGAATGAATATTTTCATGATAGAGCATAAGATAACCGATTCTATTTTATAGGATAAAGTTTGTTGTTATTGTAAAACCGTGACAATATGCAAAATAGGTATAAATGGGGGAGATGAATTTGAATATTTTTTAGCATTTGCTCTTGTGCCTGTGGAGGTACTGAATTATATTGAAATTTTGTTCCAAGTGTTTATGTTTGGCTCCTTTAATGCTTTTGGTTATCAATAAGGTTAAATAAAGTAACGACGGAAAAACTGGACAAAAACCATAGGCAAAAGGCAAAAGGGGCCATCTACTGCAATGAATGTCACAATGACGATAACGACAGGTCCATTGCTACGTTAAGATGAAGGAATGCCTATATTTCCAAAATCTTCTTCGATTAGACCAAAACAAAGGGAAAAAGTTAGAGGGGCTGTTTACCACAATAGATGATAGAATGATGATAAAAATAGGCCCAATGACAAGTTAAGATGAGGTAATGACTACATTTTTCAAAACTCTTTTTTAATTAGACAAAAATCAAAGGGAAAAGGTAAGAGGGAAACAATGCGATGCACTTCAAATCTTCAACAAGTTAGCTCTCTGCTTTTTTCAACTGCTTCGGTACTTAGTACTATTGAGTTGAAAAATGTCTCAAGATGGTAGTGAACAAAGGAGGAAGAAATCAAAGTTGATGATGCAGGAGAGATAAAAGACTTGATCCGAATGAAATTAATTCCTCCCATACGCTCAAAATAAATGTTTAAACAAGAAAATATCACCGAGATTATTTATTATAAAGTTGGGCAATATTATTGCAAAACAAATGGTTAAAAAGATAGAAAAATTAAAGGTTTGTTGACATTGAAACTTGATCTTCATAACATATCACGTCCCAAAATTTGAGCTTTAACTGGCATAGAATATAAATAAATTCATATTCTTTAAGCCTAAAATCTTAAATAGAATATTTAAAACAATAATTATAATATATATTACATTTGAATCAAAAAGCAAGTCATCTGTAAAAATTTTAGTAGGATGATCTTTGTATGACCGACTCCGACAATACTACAACAAATTGTGAATATTTGAAATCTCCTGCAAACGTTTTCAAAATAACCAGAATATTTTCTATAAACTAGGTGGAACATCTAAACTTCAAACAAAATAATACAAGTATTTCATAAATTTATAATTACATCAAAAGTAGATATGCCAAAAATCAATGCTTCGGATCGAACGTGAAGCTCTTCATTGCTCAGTTGGAAGAATAGAGTCAACAGCACTATTTAAAGCCAAAATAATTTACTCGTGAATAATTTCCTAAAAATATATTTAAAATGCGAAAATAAACAATTTCGATATGTTTAAATGTAAATCATAATATTTGGTAATTCAATGTAAATGTTTCAGTAAACGTTTTATTTCAAGAAAATCATGTAAAACAATCATTTCAAATCAATCTTTAATAGAACAAAAATAGGCGTAGACACAAAGTCCAAGAGGGCAACTAACCAATCTAGTGCAACTCGAGGCTACGAAAACAAGCATGGACAAACAGTCCACGGGGGTAAATAACCAATAATAGCACGAGGCCATGAAACAAGCGTATGTATGAGACCCACGAATAACAGGTATAGGTACAAGACCTATTAGAACATAAGCGAGAGTAAATCCCACGAATAACCGACGCTAGTACGAGATTCACGAATATCCATCGAGCTCGAGTTTAACCATGGTGCACTAAGGACTAAGAGTACTGCTATTAGTGAATAACGTTATGTATTCAGTTCTTTTTGAAAATATTTCCAGTATGCGTGGGGTTCATGTGGCATATAATGATCACAACACTTTCTAATGCAATAATCTTTATCAAGAATACTTCAAAATTTCAAAACCCCAGCATGAACATTAAAATAAAATTTCAAAACCCCAGCATGAACGTGATATAAACCCTGTGGCTCAAGTTGACGGTGCTGAATAAGATGGACACATACCTGATGGTCAACCTATCACACAAGTAGAACCACCACAAAATGTGATAGAGGATATCATTATTCAGTAACCTAGTTCAACCCAAGAGGTTGAATTAAGGAGGTCAACTAGAAAAAGAAGACCGGTATTACCTGATGACTATGTAGTGTATTCTGCTGAGGTTGATTGTGATGTAAGTGTTGAGAATGATCCTTTGTCGTTTACTCAGGCTATGAAGAGTGTGAACTCCAAGTTGTGGCATGATGTTATGATTGATGAAATGAATTCCATGGCAAACAACCATGTTTGGGAACTTGTAGAGTTGCTTAGTAGGTCTAAAGCATTGGTTGTAAATGGGTTTACAAAACCAAGAGAGACTCACATAGATACAAGGCTAGATTGGTTGCTAAGGGCTTCACTCAAGTAGAAGGAATCGATTACAGTGAAACATTTTCACCTGTATCTAAGAAAGATTCATTTCGTATCATCATGGCATTGATTGCCCATTTTGATCTGGAGTTCCACCATATGGATGTAAAGACTGCTTTCCTCAATGGTGAACTTGAGGAAGAAGTCTATATGAAACAACCTGAGGGATTTGTGGCAGAAGGTAAAGAACAATTGGTATGCAAACTGAAGAAAACAATATATGGTTTGAAACAGGTTTCACGGCAGTAGTACTTGAAGTTCCATGAAGTGATCATGTCATTTGGTTTCATTGAGAACATCATGGATGATTGTATATACCACAAGGCTAGTGGGAGTAAAATCATATTCTTGATTTTGTATGTGGATGTCATACTACTTGCTACCAATGATTTGGGACTATTGCGTGGGGTGAAGCAGTTTCTGTTCAAGAGTTTTGACATGAAAGACATTGGTGAGGCTTCTTATGTCATTGGCATAAAGATCCATAGAGATAGAACCCAATGTCTTGTAGGCTTATCTCAAGAGGCTTACGTTGTCAAAATTCTTGAACGATTCAGGATACAAAACTATTCATCTAACATGGCTCCAATTGAAAAGGGAGACAAGTTTAGTCTAAGTCAATATCCTAAAATTGAGCTTGATAAGAAATAGATGGAAAAGGGTCTCATATGCCTCAGCGGTAGGAAGCTTGATGTATGCATAGGTTTGTACAAGACCTGACATCACTTTCGCTATGGGTATGTTAGGAAGATACTAAAGTATCCTAGGGAAGCACATTGGACAGCTACAAAGAAGGTGTTTAGGTACCTACAAGGCACTACACACTACATGCTCACAAACAGGAGAACAGACAATTTGGACGTAATTAGATACTCAGATTCTGATCTTAGAGGATGCGTAGACACGAACAAGTCTACATCTGGATACATCTTCCTATTGGTAGAAAGAGCTATATCATGGAGAAGAGCTAAGCAAACTCAAACAGCTCCTTCTACCGGTTATACTGAGTACATTACGTGTTTTGAAGCAAGTTCACAAGCTATTTGGATAAGGAATTTCATTGCTGGGCTTAAGATTATGGATTCAGTCTCTAAGCCAATCAGAATGTACTGTGATAGCGCAGCTGCTGTGGCCATAGCGAACAACAAAAGGAATAAAAGTCGCAACAAGTTTGTTGAACTTAAATTCCTTTGCTTGAGAGAAAGGGTTTAGGATGTCCAAATTTTCGTTGAACGCATCAGTACATTGGATATGTTGGCTTATCCTTTGATGAAAGGGTTAAAGCTTAACATCTTTGTCACACATGTACCTCATATGAGATTTCGTCCTAGTTTTGATTAATGGAGGTATGAGCAATGAAATTGTATTTTGTGGTTTATCATTTCAAATTGTGATTATATACATTTGAGTTATTGAAATTGATAAATATTGAGATAGGAACCTATGAATATTGAGTTCATGTATAATGTGATACCCATTAAGTGATTGTGCTACCTATAATACATGGAAGGTAATACCCCAATAAAAGGGGACTTATCGCCTTGATTCTTGTAGCATGACATCAGTTTACTTAGACAGGGCAATAAGATTAAGTATACGGGCCAAGTGGGAGAATGTGAGATATTTATTTATTATATAACCTATTTAGATATTAATTAGGATAATTAATAAATATTTCAGAGTGTGGCCCGTAGTCATTGGGCCTAGTTCAAGGTGGGTTATTGACTCAATTTATTTAAAGTTAATTTTCTGATGGTGAAAATTAACAATTGAGAACAATTCAGTTAATCATGAGATTACTTTATGAGTCCAGAGCGAAACCTAATTTCTCAGCTCTCTTCTGAAGGTTCCCCACTAGTGACGGCAGAATACAAGTTACGATCACTATGCCTAATCACCAGCTGGAAGAACTTGTTGTTTACTTGACAGTATTCTCTTTTGACAGGTATCTTATTTGATTTCAATTCTCCTCATATCAATCAATTTATTATAATTTCCATCGATCAACACGTAATAATAAGATAAGTGTAGTTGCTCAGATGTACACAAAAATACAGAGTCTTACAATTTATTATATCTTATTTTGACTTGTTTCTCAAGATGTTTAATTGCTCTTAGGATTTTCATGAGGTTATGTATATTAAAACTAGTATTTACTTTTACTATATAATTAATTATTGAAGTCGTTGAAATATAGTGGTAAGGATTGCCACTTGTCATGCGGACAACCGGGTTTGATCCTTGGGAATGGCGTCTTTATGCAACACTAAGTATAGGGTTAAGAATTAATAATTTTATCAATTTTGCCAAAGAAAATTAAGCAGGGAGTTGGGGAAAAAAAGAATTTGATTTTTTTTTAATTATATCAGTTTGGTTTATATAAGGTTGGAGTGAAGTACATATTGTTTTTCACTTGCTTTCTCCTCTTTTTTCCAATTGTGCACTTATCTTACACATGATCAAAATATGTGTATAAAAAAATATATGATCAAAATACAATTCGTATTAATATGATATAAAACTAATATGAGAAGAAAGATTTGGAATGAGAAAGATGAAGAGAGAACTGGAGAGAAAAATCATCAAATATTTTACGGTTCCTATAAAGTATATCCATTCCTAATATAATATTCCCAGGTAATTATCAAGACTCTATCAATCGATTCACATTTACAATTTTGAATATTGAAAAACAAAAAATCACATTGTTCGCATTGTTCTCCACTTCCAATATCCTTCGTCTTCTATGTTTTTGCTTTGTGCCTCACCGATCTTCATCGTCACTCGAATTTATTGTGGATTATGCTTTGGACTTGAATTGTGTTGTTCCTATAGCTGGATTGTGTAGTTAGTTGGTGATGCTTGACTCTAATTCCAAAGGTTACTTAAATATTTAATTTTCAAATGATCTTAAAATTTGACAATTTCTTAACATTCTTATGGTTGTATATATTCAAAGTATCAAATAAAAATAAAAATGTAAACTCACATGATATTTGCACAGAAAATTCTTACCTTTTTATTGCCGTAGTTATTATCACAACCTTCACATCGGCATGCACTTGAACATCCAAGTTGACCCTTCATTGATAAGATAAAAATATTCAAAAAAATTCATTTTAATTTTACAATAAGTTTTTAAAGCAAGGCCCAATCATGTCATTAAATAATTTAATCGCCAAAATTTAATAAAATGCACATGATAAATAATTACCTTGTGACAAGGGCAATATCCATTTTTACACATTGATTTTGTGCAATTGCATCCTCTTCCAGATTTTTCCTGATCAACAATGTTCTACAAAGAGCACAATAATGAAGTCATGAAGACAACAAGCCAAAAAGAAAAACAAGAAGATTGAGTAATGAATAACAATTTATTCTGTCTTTAAGCGGTTGGCCAAAGAACTTACAAGTCCCAATGGATTGTGACATGAAATGGTGTTCTGTCTCTCCAAAATAATTCTGTTTTCATGCTTCCATCTATTATAACAGTCTTGGCAATTGGAATTCTGACCACATAATTCTCCAGCAGCAAAACATTCACAATAACTGAAGAGCCAAACAAAACAATTTAATTTGCATATATTAATAATAGAATATATATATATATATATATATATATGTATATATATCTTGAGAATTGAGAAGGGATGATACCATAATTATTAATACAAGCATACAAAGTAGACTTACAGCTTTTGACATTGGGTCTTCTTGCAGTTGGAGTGTATGATGCTTGATGTCTTCTGCCTGTTATGATATACAAAATTGGTTAAAAACATCTAAACATTGACGCAGGGAGGAAATAATAATAAAATTAAAGAGAGTGAAATTACTGATTTAATGATAATTACTTTGCTAATTTAATTAGTCTTAAATTTTTTTATCAATTTATATAATCCCCTAGTAAAAATAATATTATAGTAAATTACACATATTGTTCTTAAGATTTTTCCTCAAAAGGATAAAAATTCTCTTAAATTGAACTAAAATAATGAGAAATTATTAATTTAATTTACTTCGATTGAAGAAATAAATCATTGAATTATCCTTAACAGAATGAATTAGAAAAAAAAAAACAAATAAACCTCTTAATTTGGGGAATTGACAATTGAGTGAAATGGTGAGATTGGCCAAAAATTTGAGAAGTTGAGGTACTTCGATCTTTGATAATTAAATCAGGCACAAATTTAAATTTCGGAATATTTGTGTTGGTTTCTGTAAATTGAGTTATATTTTTATTCATCCAACCCTGCATATGAAACAAAAATCAATATTGATGAATATATATATATTTTGCTGTGTGTTTTACAGAATTTGATATATATATATATATATATATAGAGAGAGAGAGAGAGACAGTTAATTGAAGCAACAAGAGCAAGCATATGTGTGTGTACTGATAATTACCTGGGCGAAACAATCTTTATGTTCTTGAAAAAAATTTGTTGAAATAACTTCACAAATTCCCCCAAAGTTGCCATCCGCAATATAATCTTTAACACTTAGGGGAGCATTATTTGTTGTATTGTTGTGTCTGTTGATATACTCTTGTGACATGAGGATAGTATTCATCCCATCCTTCATAAAAATATAATTTTAGAGCTCTCATTATCAACAAGACAATATAATGAAAATTTATTATTTAGTCTTTTCAATTCATATTAATTTTAAAATAGATTCCTTTAAACAAATTAAGTTACATCTAATATTTTAAAATATTTTTTAGTAGCATTCAATATATTAAATTAGTTTATAGTTCCTCTAGTACCTCAATATCCTAAAATATTTCTTTCTTAATTTTTTATACCCCTAGCACTCAAAAGTTTAGGTGCTCATTACTATTAAAAAAATATATATATACTTTAAAGGTAAAAGTGTACCATTGGGGGCTAGTGGAAAAAAAAACTTTAGGGTTCTTGAGGAACTATGAATTAATTTAGGATATTAAATATTCTAATTAAAATATATTTTATAATGCTGTATGGATCTTAACTTTTTAAAAATAGTCACTTTGCTGATTACCTTATGAGCATCCACAATATAACCGTCAATATTTATATAATCTTCTGATTGAAAAGTATCCATTTCGCTGTCATTTGTAGAATTTTGAACTGATTCAGATCCCACTTTGATATCTTGTGATATGGGTTTACTAGTCAACCCATCCTGCATAAAAGCAAAACCTTAGTTCTCTTTACAACATCAAGAATATAATGATAATTCATTTTTTGATCTATCCCTTTCTTCAGTTCACATAAAAATTTCGAAATCGATTCTTTTAAATATAATTTTTTAAAAAATATAATTCACATTAATTTTTTTAAAAAAATTAACACTTTGCGTCGTTAATCATCACTATAATGATTTACCTTATGAGCATCATAATATTCTTGACCTTCGTGAGGATCCACGATATAATCATCAATATAATCTTCTGATACAGAGTTCTCCAATTCGTTGTCATTTGTAGAATTTTTGAAAGATTCCGGTCCATCCTGCATAAAAACAAATCTTTAGTTCTCTTAATCTCTCGCTCTCTGCGCAGATTCTTCGAAAAAGAATTTTAACCCATCGCTGTTTTAATGTTATATATGATAAAAGTTACATAAAAAGCAGAAGGGATTGAGGTAATTACGTACCTGGGCTTGTAAATCTGTATTTTCTTGAGAAACCTCCAAAAGTTCATTATTATTTGAAATAATACAACCATCAGAGAAATCTCTCAAGAATGGAAATTCATGACGAACGGTGGAAGGAGTCCATTGCATTGTAAAAATTTCAATGTAACATTCCATTGGGTCCTAAAATTTAAAGGATATATTTTCGTTTTATTTATATTGCAACTATATATAAAATGTACAAGAATATGTAAAAATATAAATTAAGATATATTTACCTTTGAAATATCATTTGAAGGTTTTTCAGCATCCATGCTCGTGCTTTATGTGTGTAGCTTGCGTATAATGCTATTATATTATAAAACTATCACCAACGACAGGGAAAAAAGACCACTAAGTAGTAAGTACGTAGGTAGTGAAGTGGCTCACATATCATTATATATATATATATATATTATATATATAACAATTAGTACGTAGCTTCTCAAGTTTATATATCAGGATATATATATATATAATCTTGATATATTTATTTATCAAGTTTATATATCAGAAGATATATATTTCTAATCTTGATATATTTAATTATCAAGTTTATATATCAGGGGATATAATATATATATATATATATATATATTTTATAAGACCACTTAGTATGTAGCTTCTAAAGTTTAATAATTGACAGGAGTTTAATGAAGTGGATAAAATAGCATAATATATATAAATATATACACACATGCATTTATTCGTTATTGTCCAATACAAAATCTTGATATCTTCATCAGTGACATGTGTGTATATGTTATTTATCTAATCTTGCTTGTTATTTTTTTGGCCAAAAAAATCTTGATATATTTAATTTATAATTATTTTGTGCTAATGGAGCGATGAAGATACCTCAAACCACACTTTTCTTGGAGCGGGAGGCAGGAGGAATAATTTATAATTTATTGATGATTTTTCTTCTCAATATTTTTTCATTTTTGAGATTAAATTTATGGAGAATCATGTGGATACACGGATAAACTAAGAACAAAATTATCTATATAAAAATATTTTTCCTACTCCTCCTAAACCAAACAAGATAACATCAATACCATTTATCTCTCCAACCTTTTAATCATTCTACATGAGTTAATATTATTAAAATGCATTCCTTTCCCGTAGTGGACCGAACAAATCCAATATTTTTCTCTCTCTAATTAAGAAAAAAATTACAATTTTTACCCATATTTTCCTCTCTACTTCTTCCCCACTTTTCTCCCTAGCAAAGCCCAACGTTATTCTTTTAATAGAAAACTATAAAAGAATTTATGATATAGCTAAAACATAATATATGATAAAATAAATTTTAGATACGTTAAGAGAAAATAACCTTTCGTGATGTGGGTGGTTTTTTGTGCGACGCTTTCACTCTCACCTCGTCTTGTGTTTGATTCAGCCCCGGTGGTTTTCATGGCACGGTAGTTGTATTTATATCTTTTTAATGGTTGACCAGGTCAAAAACTATGAACTAAAGGGATAAATTATATAAAAGGATATGATAATAGGATGATTAGATTATTTAAAATATATAAAACTGTATAAACAGCCGTTTTAAAAATAAACCTTCGTAATGTGAGTGGTTTTTTACTTGCACAATACTTTTGCTCTCACCTCGTCCTTAGTTCAATTCAGCAAATGTGATTTTTTCACGCCAGGGTAGGTGTATTTTTTTCCACCTTTTTAACGTTTGACCAAGTCAAAAAATATTAATATATATCATTAACAAAATTATAATCTATAACAAATAATATTTATTTCAGCAATATAAAAAATAATGTGACTTACTGTTGACGCCACATTAGAGACATTTGAATGATCAAACTTTATTTAAATTATATATCCATCTGAGAAATACATAATCTATATGAAATTACATTAATCACAGTATATATAAAATGTGACGTTACTTATTGTTCATGACGCCATCTTCAGAAAATATGATTGGATGAGCGGCTAATTAATGATAAGAGTTTGTTTCAGTCGGAATAAAGGATATATAATAATAGAAAGATTAGATTATTAATATAGATATATATATATATAATTTGAAAAAAATGCTAATGGATAATTTAAGGATTATTTAAATCAGATTCCCAAAACAAATCTAATTTTTTAATAGAATTTTAAGCAACGAATTTTTTAACGTTCTTTAAATATTGAATTTGGGTTTGAAGTTTGAACTTTTTAACTTATGATTGGATTGTAGGCATTTATTGTGTATTTATCTCAGAATTCAAATTAAAATAAAGTTATGTGTATTTATTATGTCTTATCTCTAACGCATGAAAATTTACTAGAATGGCATTTCACCCTTGACCTTTTATTGACCTTGACCAACAATTGGATGTAATGCCACTAAACCCCCGGTAGCCAGCTGCCAAACGAAATAAGTTATAAGAAACATTATTTAATATATTAATATTTTTAATAAATTTTAGTTTTAGTCATTATAAATAAGTTATATCAAGTTTAGTCAGTGGTCCACGCCAATCTATTTAATAGTACGTAGACTCAAATCGATCAACGTATTAAACGGCATAAAATATAAAGATAAAAAATAATAAAAAATATAAAAATTAAAATTAAAATTTATTAAAAATATAAAAATATAAGAAATGATGAAGAAGAGGTGAGAAGATCCACACAAAGCAATGGATCAATTATATTCGATATGGCATTGAGGTGAGATAGTTGCCGAGAGTAAAATATTGTTGCAATTGCACAAATAGTGCAATGGATTCCAGATCATGAACAAATGACTTCCACAGTCTCCAATGAGAGATCCACATGTACACAGAAATACAGGAGTTTTGCGTTTATTGCACTTTATTTCGACTTGTTTCTCAAGATATTCACTTGCTGCTTAGGATTTTTGATGACGTTAGGCATATTAAAAGCAGTATATTATAATCTTGTGAAATGTGGATATTATTATTTATCCCATTCTACGTACAAAGAAAATTTTAGTGCTCTCATTGTCAACAAAACAATATAATGAAATATTATTATTTATTCTCTGCAATTGGCATTAAGCATTAGCATAAATTAGAGCCATTGTTATTTACATTTTGAATAACTTTAATATTTATATATTATTTTTGTAGATATTTTCTTTCTATAGATAGACGGTATAGTTTTAACTATTTTTTAATCTATAGTAATCTAATTTACCTTTATAATATCGGTATTTCTCTGCGTGAGAGTATCTAATAAATTTTAAAATTAGTGTATTTTTTTCTCCAAAAAAAGAAAAAGGGCCAAAACTATAATGCAGTATATATGTAGATACTATGCACTCGAATGAAGTACATATGTGAGAGCAGTGTGCAGTAAGTAGCTACTATGCCACTCAAGTATATAGAGTTAAGTCTTGTTTCATAAAACACAATATCAGAGTCTTGCCTCATTAAACGCAAAAGGAGTCTTGTCTTATCAAGAAGATATGTATCAAATATTTGCAGGATAAATGTTAAAAAATAAATAATATTATAAAAAAAATCAACTTTATTTGTCAGAAGGTTAAACTAAGAATTGTTTAAAGTTGTTTATTGTTAATCAATTTGTTATTAGGTGACTCTAAAACTATATAAAAAGTCATAATTTATAAGTTAAGTGTGTGAAGGATGTGAAACCCTCTCCCAAGAGAGAGAGAGTAACTTAAGTCTCTCATTAAATTCTAAGAATTTAGGGACTAATGACCAACCTCAAAAGAGAAGTAGATTAGTATATAAATTGAAATGAGCTACAATAATTATATGAGCATATTATTTTTTTATGAATAATATGATTCTTCATCTTCTTATTATTTCTCCAAGATAACATTATTACTAATAAAATTACTCGGAAGGAACATAAAGTATTTGATTTGAGATCAATTTGATCGTCATGGCGCAAATCAACAACTTTCTTTGTTCTTTTTGAGTAAAATTTTAAAATAAACAGTTATATTTATTTAAAAAAAATTAGATTAAACTATAATTTAAAACTATAGTTTCAGATAAACTAGTTAAAATAACTTTTAGAACAATAAAAAAATTTATAGATTATTCAATTACTATTTTACTCTTACTTTTTTTTACACCTTATCTATTCTCTCATCTCTCTTTTTCACCCCCTCTCCTCTCTCTTCTCTCTTTTTCACCCTCTCTCCTTTCTCTTCTCTATTTTTACCCTTTATCCTCTCTCTTCACTCATATCTTTAATAAAATTATACTATTTTTGATAATTTTTTAATTACAAAAATCTTTTTTGTAATAACTATCCAAACACTCATTCATCCATAACAACTTTTTTTTCATAAACTATTTTCTAAAAACTATTTTCCAAAAACTACCCAAAAACTATTTTTTTATAAACATTTTTTTCTAAAATTATATCTAAACACACACAATATTTGATACGTATACTATGGATTCTCAAGCCCATGGAGACACAGTATGAGAAATGTTTGAAGCAACAACGCAAGTGGCTTCACTAATGATAGCTTGCTGTTCCTTTTTTTTTTTTTTTTGTTGGTATTATTGCGTCTCATAAAAACACAAGGCCGAATGATGAATATGATTATATGAATATCGAATTTACTAATTTGTATAGAATAAAAATCAGATAGTGTTGTTCAATAATTTCTGAATTTTATTTAATTATAATGAATATGCACTAGGGAAATTCCAATAAAATACCCTTAAAACTTTTAAAACCCAAAATGATGCTTTGAATATGGCAATTCCCAAATTGTTTGGCCAGTGCAAAATGGGATTTGAATATCTTGGTAAAAAGACCCCATGCACTAGGTCATCATGCAAGAAGATATGTTACAGTCGTCTTCAAGTTTCCAAACACATGATGCTGACCAAGAAAGGAACTGATAAGTTATGAATCCTCACTTTGAGAAGAAACTGCATTCTGCAGAAAGCATTGGATAAGGGAAAGAAGAAGATCATCAGGTGGTCAACAGAAAGCATTATTGGATCAACTATATTTGATATTGCAATGAGGAGAGATAGTTATCGGAAGTCAAAGATTGTTGGAATTTCATAACTTATCAGCGAAACAATGCGATGCACTTCAGATCTTCAACAAGTTAGCTCTCTGCTTTTTTCAAATGCTTCGGTGCTTAGCAATATTGAGATGAAAAAGGTTTGAAGATGGTAGTGAACAAAGGAGGAAGAGAAGTTGATGATGGAGGAGAGATAAAAAACACTGATCCGAATGAAATTAAATTCTCTCTCTCCAAAGATCAACATGCAATGCAACAAGTATACGTGGTTGCTTAATGAGAGACTCACATGTAGACCAAAATACAGAGTCTTATGCACTCTATTACATATGAGTCTCTCATTAAGCAACCACGTATTGCTTAAGGTGTATTGAAAGAAGGAGTTTGATTATTAATATAATTAAGGTGCATTTTCTTAATTTATTTTTTAATTTTTATAGTAAAATTATTATATTTAGTCATGAATTTTTTCATTGGTTAAATTTGGTATTAAAAATGTAGATCATTCCCTCTTCTATCACTTTAAATCTTCAATTTTACACTATGCCTTCACGAGTTCACATGGGAAGCCTTAGACTTTATGAAGACAAAGAATTTGATGGATTGATAGGTTCAAGAATCTCACAGGGAGAGGACGGCACGCTAGAGCATTATTTAGATTTGGACAAAACTAAATTGTTCTGTTAGAGAATAATTTTTAAAGTTGTTTTGTCTTAAAATAACTTTCAATTTTTATAATTTAAAAAAATATCACATCCTCATAGTCGTATTAGTAGTAAACAATTTCTTCTTAAATTAAAAATTTATCTAGTAAAAAATAATTTTGAGTGTAGATTTTTCATAAATACTTTTTACGATACAATATATTGAGTAAAATCTTTTACTATTTATAATATTATGGTAAAAAAGCCCTGTAAGAATTCCTCTTTCTTTTGTTCTGGACATAAATTTCGTTTCATCCTTATCTTATTTTTTATTTGCTTATTCTCTCTATTTTTCTCCCATGTGCGTGTATGTCAATTTTCCTGTACACTAACATGTACAATTCCCAGACTTCTTTTGGTGAGGCAGTGATCAAGTCATAAATATATATAACCGTGGATGTGTATAGGTAAATGAAAAAGGAAGTCTTAGTGAGCTTACACACACACACACACACACACACATATAGATATATATTATAAATAAGATAGGTTATATTCTCAAATAATATTGGATTAAAATAGAAAATAGCTTTATATATATAACTATTTATATGTACATATATTTAACTGAAAATATATTAATTAACAGATATTAACTCTAAGACTCTAGAGTAATTTTAGAATAATTTTATAGTAGTATTAAGTTTTATAGTGATAGTTTTTATGTGGTAATTTTGTAGATTATCCTTAGAGATTTGAGTAACTCTTAGTAAAGCACTATATTATTATGATTGATATTATTATACTCGGGGTCACTCGACTTGTGTAATTATTCTTTATTTTGATGAGAGATAACTACTTTTTACTCATTATGTGTACTATATGATATTTATAAATGATTTGATATATATAAATATATTGATATTGATATTATTATATTGAAAAAAATTTATTTATTATTTTATTAAAAATAATCTTGTGGGATTTAAAGTTTAATTTGGAAAGTTGAATTGAGATAAAGAAGTTGTTATATCTTGTTATTATAATTTGAATAAAGTTATTATCTTGAGAAAAATTCTATTGTGATATTTATTGATGTTATTGATTACCGAACTATTGATATTTTGATTATTATAAATATCTTGAGAATTATGCATTGGGGATTGGTGATGATAGAGTTGTATTTCTTCCATGTGGTATAGCATCCATTAGAGCTCGATGATTAGATTTTGTCCTACCTATTTATTCTGGAACTTGCCTCACTTGTTTACCGAGGGGCTCAACATCCCCACCTGTTACTAAGGGGAAAGAACCCATAATCCAATCATGTGCTCTATGGATTTTGGCCAGCCCATAACACTTGATCGATTAGCTTTTTAAGTGGCAAGTCATATGGTAGTTATCACTAGCCAATGGGTTCGGTCGGCAGAAATAAAGCGATTATAATAAGTGATCCATTTGATTTAATTATAATAATATGTTATTTTTTATATATTGTACTTTATGATATGTCACACTTGACACCTTATGAGTACATGTTAGTATGTTGATGAGTAAAATTGATAGTTATTGAGACGTTTGTCTCACCCTATTTTTATTAATATTTTTTATGTGATAGTATCATCTTAGAACCCCAGGGAAAACTTTATAAGTTTGATTAAAGTTATATCAATTGTATAGCATTCCCCTTTAAATGTATGTGTAGAATACTTGTATATTGATATAGTATAGTTCATTATGTATACTCTAATATTATATAATATAATATTTGGATTTGATTTTAGGAGTTTGTCTTGAGGATAATATTATAAATATTTATGATAGACTCTTCTAAATTATTAATTATTTTTTTAATTTTATTAAAATTTCATAAACTCTTACGTTATTTTCATATATACATTTTAATCTAATTTTTAATATCTTTAAGAATATTTCATAAAGATTCTATTATTACCTTTCTATTAATTAATATACATATTTATAGAAAAGTGTAATATTTATATTATAAAATTAGGTCTACCCTAGTATCTATTTAGTTATAATATATAATTTATAAAAGATTTAACAATTCATATATTATAAATAATTTGACTTGTCTTATTCTTTTTCTATCATAATTATTTATCTATGAAGAAAAATCTTTTTATAACCATGGTAGGATTTCTTTTAAATTTTAGTAAAACTCTTTTCTATTATGGTTAACTCTTTTGAAATCAAGAAAATTTATTTATAATATTATTTTTTATTTATATGTGTATAAAATAGGTCCAAGTATATTAATATTGCTTATATTTTAGGAAGATTTTACACCTCTGGTAATCGAATTTAAAGCCTAAAGGGATATAATAATGTCTTATACTGTTAGATCAACTCTATATTAGACTCTAACTATAGTTGCCTATACCCAATTTGCAACTTGTAGGATTAGTTGAAAATCTCAAGGGATTGAGTTGAACAAGAATAAACTCTATGCCCTTTCATCTTCTCTCAACTCTTTATCCCTTTTAATTAGTAGCTCTTTTTTCAAATTGCCTAGTTTCTCACTCTTATATTGTTTTATTTTGGAAAAAACACGATTTTGAAATTTTTGAAAAGACTCCACTTCACCCCCATCTCAAAATTACATGCATTTCATTTTTTTAAAAAAAGAATAAATTATTAGTTGATATGGTATTAGTTTTATTTTCTAAACAAATATAAATTTAAATTCAAAAAATACAAGTTGAAAAAGGCAAAAACTTTTATAATTGACTATCCCATCTTATGGCCCAAGTCAACGTTCATTAGCAATATATCCAAACCATTAAAAGTCAACCCCTGCCTCCTTCACAAACTTTGCCCCTAAGACTCCATTCACACACGTGGACGGGCTTTTCCACCAGTTTTAGACTTTTAGTGCTTGTTTGTTTGGTTTTCTAAAAAATTTAGGTTTTAAAAAAAAATTATATATTTAAAGAAATTTTAAAACAAACATATATATATATATATGTCTAAAATGGCTTTTAGACTAAATTATAGTTTAAAACTATAGTTTTTGATAAGCTATTAAGAATATCTTCTGAAATAGTAAAGAGTTTATAAACTACCAAATTACTATTTTACCTTTATTTTTTCTAACACTCTTTCTCTTATCTACTCCCTCTTCTCTCTCTTCTCTCCCACATTTTTTCTCTGCTGGTTCTTCTCGATGTCGCATCTGAGTTGCCTCTATCGATGTCCATCGTTACACCCGTAATGCTTCTTCTCTCTAGAGCGAGGAGACGCCGACGGTGAAAGAAAAAAAAGGAGTGGAGCGAGAAGATACCAATGATATCGACTAGATTGGAAAGTGTCGCCTCTGCCGATGTTGCCGTTGAAGGTTGCTGCTTCACTTAAGGGATGGAGGAGGGAAGAAGTGGAAGAATATGAATAGTTTGCAAAGAAAATTCACTGGTCAGAAGAAGAGAGAAGAAAGATTAACAGTATAAGTGAACAGTGGCTGACTCTCTTTTTAATCTCATATCCTTTCTAGTAATTTACCAATTACAAAAAAATTTCTGGTAATAACTATCTAAATACTTATTTATTTAGAACTATTTTTTTTCATTAGTCATTTTCCAAAAGTCATTTTCTAAATATTGTCTAAAAACCTTTTTTTAAAAGTCTATAAAAAAAAACCCTTAAATATAGTAATTGGGTAAAAGATTTATTTTAATTAATCCTAAATATAAAATATAAATTAAATTTATCTCTCTAATTTATAATTTTTTTAAATAATTTCTTTTAATTAAATATATTAAATAAGGTTTTTATCAATTAGGAAATTTTTTAATATAAATTATTAAAAGGAATATTCTAAGTAAAACAACATATTTTTTTTTTAAAAAAATAATTTAAATAAGTTCTTAATATTAATAAATTAGTTATGAGAAGATGAAGTATATATAATCCTAAACCCTCCATCTTGCAAACAAACAGATACACACATATTTCTTTAATTTTTATTTCAATTAAATTTTAATTAATTTAAAATATGTTAGTTATATTATGATTAAAAATGTTATAAAAATTAATAATGTCGCTTTGGCAGAGTGGTTAAGGTGTGGGAAGGCATATTACTATCTTCCTATATATAAATTATTTATACCTCATTCTCACATATCAAAAAATATATTAAATTAATAAAATTATTTATATTTATCCTTATTAAAGAATGATATTAAAAAAAAGATTATTAATTACCCTATAAATTTATTGTATTTAGTAGGAATAAAATTAAAAAAAAATTATTAATTACTATACAAGTGATTTATATTTAAACATAATTTTCTTTTACAAATGATTTAAATATAGAAATTGAGTGATATTCTATGTTTAAACTGTATATTGTTCTTGGCTGCCAGCCTTTCACTACGCTGAGAAAACCCAATTATCCACTCAAGAGTATTTTGGTAATTTGGTGGTTTATTTTACTTCATTCTTACCCAAGTATATATTGCCTATTGAGAAATCTGCAATTACTCTTTTATAGATAACTGTATAAATATATTTAATTAAAAAAAATGAAGGAGAGAAAAGGTCAAAATTTTTATCATTATACGCTTCCTTCCCCTCCTCCACCTCTAATTCAAAAGTGAGAATTTTTAGGTGAGAGAAATTTTTTTTATTATATCTTGACAAAATTATTCATTACATTATTTTAATATTTCAATTGCACCGAGCCGAAACATTTTTTTTCCATTTTCCGCTACCGCTCTTCTTCACGCATATAGTCAGTCGCCTCTCCTTCTCTTGTCGTCACTGCAGCGACCTGCTCCTCCAGCCTCCGCCGCCGCCACATGCTCAACACCAGTCGCCTTAGTCATTGTCCTTTTCTTCTACCTTCTTCCATTTCCATCTTCCCCCTTCTTCGTGGGCTCTTCTGAAGGATAGGTTTTCTGGGATTTTCTAAAAATGGCATCGAGTATAGGTATTATGGACAGCGCCTATTTTGTCGGTAGGAATGAGATTTTGAATTAGATCAACAATAGACTTCAGCTGAATCTCTCGCGCATTGAGGAGATAAGTTTGGATTTTATTTTGCGTGTTATATTACAATATCACACACTTATCTGGTTACCTCCTTCCATTTCTTGCTTGCTGTATTGAGTGAAATCTGTATCTCATTCTCTAAATACCATGAAACAAAATTCTGTGGGGGTGCTACACTAAGGATGAAAGATTACTTCTATTCCTTTATATATACTGGAAGAATGTTGTCTCCTGGGACGTTTTCCTCGTACTAGATGACGTCCTGGAGAAACTAGTTCTCATGTTAAATTTCTTGTCATCAATTTTGTAGAATGAGCCAAGTTAGAATTGCCTAAGAAGATAGTACCTCTAGATGAGGTGGATTAAAGCCTTAAAGGATCTTGCTAGAACTCTACAAAGTTGAAGTCTGACGGTCTTAATCGTAATTCATTTAAATATTAATTGGACGTGTGAAAATTTTGCCTTGTGATATACTTCAGCCTGATAGATTGTTTGCTCTGTTTGTTTTAAATTTTGGAAACAGTTTTCCTACTCAAGATAAATTCATTAGAGAGTTGGCTTTTATGCTTTCAAGACACGGTTCTTCTTAACAGATGCCCTGTTTTTGTAGGCATTAGAGTGTAAATGATGCATAAGGTGGCAGCATGGCTTCATTTATCCTTTCTAATCTAATCTTATAATATATCTTATTTGAAAGATTCATAACTTTTGCAATATGGCATTTATTCTAGGTGAATGCAAAAATAGAGTATGATATGATACAGCTTGAATTTATGTATTTTCTAGCCTGAATTGTAAGAATGACTTCTAAGTCTCATAATTTTCCTTTTTTAGTGATCATTTTCAAAACAGCTTGTAGCTCTCCCCAACAAATTTCAGTGCATCAGTTTTCTCTCATTTTCCTTTTTTGGTATTTTTGCTTTGATTTAGTGATCATTTTCAAAACAGCTTGTAGCTCTCCCCAACAAATTTCAGTGCATCAGTTTTCTCTCATTTTCCTTTTTTGGTATTTTTGCTTTGATTGCTGAAGCCTTCCATTTATCCTACCATGTAGGATCAATGTCTACCATGCTTATAAATTGTTGTTATTTTCAGCCGAAAAATGCAGGCTACTGGTTGGGGAGTAGTCGCCCGAAGTGGAAAGTTTACATTGTTAAACCGCTTTGAAGTGGTTAATGGAGGTAGAATAGGACTGATGTGTTAGAAAATAAACATCTCAATCATAAAATAATCAGTCCAGATTATAACATATATGAATACAAAACATATATGAGATGTAGCGAAAGACTTAGAGTTTCCTCTCGCCATTAGCTTGATTGATCTGAGGAGAACTGGGATCAATTAGGATACCTGTCAAAAGAGAACACTCTCATATAAACAATATGTTCTTCCAACTGGTGATTAAGCACAGCGATGGCAACTTGTTTTCAGCCGTCACCAGTTGGGAACCTTCAGAGGAGAGCTGAGAATTATGTTTCGCTCTAAACTCAGAAAGATATCTCATAATCAATGAATTGTTAATTTCCACTATCAGAAAATTAACCTTAAATAAACTGAGTCAATAACCTACATTGGACTGGGCCCAATGACTACGGGCCACACTCAGAAATATTTATTAATTATCCTAATTAATATCTAAATAAGTTATATAGTAAATAAATATCTCACATTCTCCCACTTGGCCCGTATACTCAATATCATTACCCTGTATAGGTAAATTGATGTTGTGCTACAAGAATCAAGACGATAAGTCCCCTTTATCGGGTATTACCTTCCATGTATTACAGGTAGCACCATCACTTAATGGGTATCACAATATACATGAACTCAATGTTCATAGGTTCCTGTCTCAATGTTTATCAATTCCAATAACACAAAATGTATACAATCACAAATTGAAATGATAAACTACAAAATATAATTGCATTGCTCATACCTCCACTAATCAAAAGTAGGATGAAGTCCCATATGAGGTACATGTGTCCCATAGAAAACATGGGATTTAAAAAAAAAATCTTCAAAACTGTCAATTTAGAAGTAATTTCCATGTTGATCAAGCATTGAAGACTTTAGAAAAATACCAACAGCTACGAAATCAAATTAAAATTTTCTGTACCTTAATTTTGGGATAGATGGATGCGATACCAAACAACATTGGATTAGTAGGTTTAGTTAAGAACTCATACCAAAGGAAGTTATTCAATGGCTATACACTAATGTCAATTAATCCCTACTCATACAAACACATGAAAGTAGTGGCATCTGTGTTTAATGCCCTTGATCACAAATACAAGCACAAAACACAACACTAATAGGCCAAAACATATATGTTCATAAGAGGAGTAACTGTGGTAGTGACACAATGCACTTTTTCCATTAAAATTTTCCACCTGCTTCCTACATCACTAGGTATTTAAAAGCACTGTAAATTCTTATCAGTTTGAGTGACTTAGTACCAGGTTAAGGTGATGAACATTTGTTAGGACTTTTAATTCAGCTAGAAATTCTCTTGTTGCTTGCATATCCATCTTCTTGATTGCGGTTTTCTGCATGGCAAAATCGTTCAAATGAGCTTATTTACGGAGAATATGGAATTCAAATTTAAAGGAAAACACAGTATAGCTATAAAGCATAAGTAAATGTTGATCCATAATAAGAGTTTTATCAGGTATTATGTAATTCTGCACAAACTGTCTCCTCAACAAGAAAACTCAGTTTTTTATTAATTCATTGATTCCTTTAGGTATTATGTAATTATATCTTTCATTATATGTAAAACCAAGGAAAATGTTCTGAGCAAAACACAAACAAAATCCAGGGGCAAACAAGAAGATTCTTTGTGAAGGATAAATATTGACCAAACTGTTCACCTATATTGTGTTCATGTTTTTTCTTCCAGTCTGGCTTTTCAGGTAAACTTATACAGTTGTTCTTAATCCTCCTAACCTATCAATTCATCTATCCTTCCACAATGGACTTATAAACAAAAGAAGATTCTGTTTGAATTGCTCATGCATATCACAGACAGAGCAGATATGGTCTTATCTTTAATCTTAAATTGACAAAACAAATAATTTAGTCAGACGCCAACATTCACCAATCAATCATTAACAAACTAGAACAATATTATATGTTACTACCTCGCCTCTCAGCTCTGCATAATGGACAGCACCAAAGCCTCCTTGACCAATTTTATTATCCATACTAAAGTTATTTGTGGCAGCAGCTAGTTCGTCATATGAGAACTCCACTGATTTGTCCACTGTGATGCCAGTAGGACCACCATATCCTGAAGTTTCAGATTCAACATTAGCAGAGGCTTCATCTAACAACGGAAACTAAAGTGACATTATGTGGAATTGCTATCTTTAACTAATTTCTTAGAATGTGCAATAGTAAGTAAATAAATTACAATGAAAGACACATCAACTGAGCAAAGGATAATCTAGTGCAGCTGGAACAGCTTTCATGTCATGTCAAAGTAAACACAAGGGCTGGTTAAAAGGGATTATCAAAGTTAGTTTATTTTCTCCCAAGACCTCAATATTTGCTGTTCACTATTTTCTAGGAATATGATGCCACCCTGAATGAGGAATGAAAAATATCTACACACTTAAAAAATTTTAGTAACAGCACCAGATACAGTAAAGTTTTCCCTTTGGGATTGTCCACTAGAGATAAGGATCATGTGACCTATAAGTGAACAGTCATATGAGATCTTTGAATTGGATTTTATATGTAAAGTTATAGAAGAACTATTGAATGAAGTAAAATTTACAACACCGTTTCTTTAGCCATGTCTAAAGGGAAATGGTAGAAGGGTTGAAAGAGGAAGAGAGTCATTGAATCAAAATAAGTACACCCTTCCCCAACATGAGCAAAGAGCCCTTGAAAATATTCAGAGAGTAACTCTCAGAAATGGTAGAAGGAAAAACGGAAGGAGCTGTTGGAACAATTATAAGTAATTACAGGGAAAAAAAATTCTTACCCGTCTCTTCTTGAACAGAGAACCCTTGGAAATCTTGAGAGAGTGATTTCCTTTCATCCATCTTCTTCCGGAAATATCCAAAATACATAGAAACTACCAGCAGCAGAACTCCAGCTACTACTCCAATAGATATTCCAGCAATAACCCCACCAGACAGACTTGCTTATGTGGAATTAACTTCAGATTTTTAGTACAGGCTGACCATTGAAAAATATCAAAAGTCAAACTGAAGAGGCAACAATCAAATGACCAGCTTTCTGAGAAGAGAAAAGAGCAAACCACCTGTTCTGGAACTGCAGAGTGAAAGCAAAAATAGACATTGATAATTGTCCATTGAAGAACTAAAATGTTACTGGCAAACTCATATTTTTATATATTAATTCATATCATTTTAGTGAGTTTTTGTCAATATTGTGGTCCTTAATTATATTATTTGTGCACTAATTGAATTAATATGACTTACATTGAATTAGTGCTTAATAGGGGCATAATTGTCATATTTTTATGATTTCTCCAAACAATTATTTTTGGAATAAAAGATATTACGTTATTATGATTTTGTATTTCAGGAATTTAGGAGAAATCGGAATTCACAAATAACAACAAAGGACTATAAAATTAGAAATTGCTAAATAAGGCCCAATGGGCTAAACCTTGCGATTTAGCCCATTAGGTTTTGCTTGTTGCTTTAAAAAGACTTACACACGCACAGGGAGGCGGAGGAGGAATTGAATTGAAGAGAGGACGCTGCGGCAGAAATGAAAAGAACCAAAACACTCACACGCCCAGACGCTACACAGAGAAGAAAGCACCAATTCTCTCGTTACTTGTCCTCTCATCATCATCCACCCACCATCTCCACATCTTCTCGACAGTGACGGACGGAGAAGTGAACAGAAGGCAGCAACCAGCAACAACATTTAGTGACAGCAACAGTGAGGTAGCACCAGTAACAATGAACATGGATATGATGACATCGTCTGTAACAACTGTGTGGCTAAGCATCCCAATTCTTTAATTTAATGACAAATGCATGAGTTTGCGATCTCAAAGGGGATTATAAGTTACTCTAATTCTTTACCCAATAATTATATTATGACTCCTAGGTCTTAGGATTAATTTTATAATTATTGGGAATGTTTATAATGATTTATTTGTATTTATTGATGATTATTGTGACTGAATTTTTACTTGGCATTTGACATTGTTCTTTAATTAACTTTTATTTCATTTACTTTGATCTGGGTCAGACATTGTATTGAGGTTATCGTGAATATTTTATGATTTTTCAAGGTAGCTTGGATTATTGGATCGTTATGTCTCTTGTTGGCTTAAATTCTATTTTTATGAATTATTGAGTTATAATTAAGTATTGGATTTTAATATCTTTAGTCCTATTTTATTATTCTGGTGGCAATTAATAAATTAGGACTTGGAAAATATTTTGTGACAATTCGAGGTGGCTCGGTTGTTGGATTAAAAGCTTAATTATAATTCTTAATTCATTATTTATAACTCCCATATCTGTTGAAGCTATGATTGCCCGTGTTATTGAATTGGAGAATTGCTTTTATTATTATTAATCACCTTTGAATTTACTCTTTTCACTTATTATCATTCATTATTCGTTTCTTTAAACTAAAAATACCAAAAATATTTTATTTAAATTTATTTTTGATTTATTGCATTTAGTTGTTAGTCAATCAAAACAAATCCCATTTTCTAGTTTTGGTTGCATTGCATTTAGTTACTTATGAATTTTATTTTATTTTTGGCTCCTCAAGAAAACGACCCGAGGTTGCACTATTCTCAATCCTTGATTTAAATTTTTGAAGTAACCCCAATGCGACATTGGATTAAGGTTGTTTTAAGTGGCGCCGTTGCCGGGGAAGGAAGAAATTGGTTCCCTAGTAACTAAGTGTCAAGTAACATTTTTTTTGGGATTATCAATTGCTGAGCCATTCTTAGTTAATTTGCATAACATTTGCATTTGCATTTTCACTTGCATTATCTATTAAAAAAACAACAAAAAGGTTCATTTTCTTTTGCTTGTTTATTTTTTATTTGCTTTTTCTTTTGTTTCAGCTGACTGCTACTATTTATGCCTAGATTTGATAGGGCTTTACCTCTGATTCCTTTAAATCTTGAAATTGAAAGGTCTGTGCAAAATATTAGAAGAAATAGGAGATTAGGGGGTACATGTCACGACCCAAAATTTGGACCGTGACCAGCACGGAATATGAATAATTTCATATTCCAAAAGCCTAACCTCAAATACAACGTTTAAATTTTCCATAACGTTTTTCAAAATAAACAGAATCTTTTCTAAGGTCTATGTGGAGCATTTACCTTTTTATCAAAATAACACAAGTACTTAATAAAGATTAAAATCAATCTTGTTCAAAAACAACGCTTTGGATCTGCGACGAGGCTTTTCACTGCTCAGCGGGAGGATTAGGGTCACCTGCACTATCTGAGGCCAAATAATCTACTCGTGAATAACGTCCCAAAAACATGATTAAAAGAATGTAGAAGTCAACAATGCATAATCATACTGAAAAATGTATTTTCATAAGCTTTCATAATTCGATACAAACCTTTCTGTAAACATTTTCTTTCAGGGAAAATAACAATCTGAAATAACCATTTCAAATCAACCTGAAATAACCATTTCCAATCAATCGTTGAAAAACAATCCTTTCAAAACCATAATCTTTCCGTAGGACTTCAACAGAACGAAAACAGACGTGGACACACAGTCCACGAGGGTAAATAACCAATCTAGCAGCTCAAGGCCACTAGCCGTCGCGAGTACGAGACCCACGTAATAATCTGGTGGCTCGAGGCCACAATCCGTTGCGAGTACAAGACCCACGTATATCCGTCGCGAGTATGAAACCCACGTATATCCGTCGAGCTCGGGTAACCAAGGTGCACCAAGGGCTAACAGTAATGCTGTTAGCAACCGGCATTCTATATTCCATTATTTCTAAAACATTTCCATCATGCATGGGGTTTATTTAGCATATAATAATCTCAACCGTTTCAATGCCATAACCGTTGGTAAAAACCACTTTGAATCTCAAAAACCCCAGCATGTACATTTAAAATCAAGTTACTATAAAATCATATAAAATTCGCATAAGAATATATTTCATGAATAATATCAGTTCAATGCAACTTTTGCCAAACTCTTTTCAAAAAGTTTATTCATCCATTTTCATGCATAATCATAATTCTTTTGTAAACCAATCGAAAGAAAATCATTTTTAACGATTCAAACCATACTTTCATAAAATCTGCTTTTCAAAATCCATATGTGAAATTCATCATTTGAAATGACAATGCATTTGAAAATGTAAATTTTAGGGAACGTTATTCACTCACCTGCCACGCTCCTAAACCGCTACTCTTTTCAGCCCAACAACTTCGATTACATTCACTTCTCAATCCCCTGGTATTTCGACATAGGATATTAACATTTTATTTAAAGTTCCAACCAAAATAAAGTACTTGAAATCCTGACAAGCTTATATCCTAAAGTTTTGCCAAACAAAAACCAAAACCAACACCCTAAAACCACAATTCATAACTCAGCAACACCTCAATTTGAGCACATTCCACAAAAACCAAAACATATCTTTTCAAATCTTCTATCCTTTCAAAACTTAAACTCAAATTCAGTATACACCCAACAATAGAATCTCTTATATATATATATATATATATATATATGTATGTATGCATATATGCTATCCTATCCCATGTACCTTTCAATTCCAATACTTAGCCTCCTATAGCCTTCAGTTCCATTATTCTTATTTCCAAGATTTAAACCAAAAACCAATGCCCAGTACAACGCAAACTGATATATATATATATACACACATCATTCCTTTAAAGCTTTCCAATAGCCACTGCTGATATATATATATATCTTGCAAAACAGCAAATAAAATTTAATTCCAGGATCAAAGGTATCTTGTTGCCTTACTTAACCTATGCCACATGATTCCAATAAAGAGAGCAAATTCATACCTAAGCTCTATCATTTCAAAGCCTCATTCATACAAAATAATCATTCTTTCCCTTCCTAACACAATTTAAAACAGCAAGCTATAACACATAGCAGCACCATATGCATATATATACATATATATACGTGTGCCCAAAAAGTAACATTCATTATCTTTTATTCTTTCTTTTCCTATAACATTTCCTAAATTTTCTCGAAAAACATCTATTTATCATCAAGAAATCTCCAACATCAATCTAACTATTTTACATCTTTAATATTTCACTTTTAAACAAATCCAATGACATCATACATGAGAACCATAAAATGAGTCCTTACTTTACAATTTAAAGCACCAAAACAAGGAGTCCTCTTTTCAGTTTATCCTTCAATGTGATTTTAAAAAAAAAATTATCCAGCTTCAATAATACTATTCCAACGTCATTTTGAGCCTTAACACATGGTGTAATAGTTTAAACCTCCAACTTCATAAATATTACTCTAAACAGTGATTTTAAATCAGTTTCCAGATTTATATATATATATATAACTCTATGTCTCCTATCAACATGCATTACAACAATCCTCAAATACATCATACAAACTCGTATATATATATCTATATATATATATCTGTGTAACTTCTTAAAATAGCAACTAAATATGTATATATATATCAGAACAACAGCAACCAAACTTTCCCTATAGCCGCAACACTCACAACCAACAGAGGGGCACAATTTCAATCCCCCACACATATATATGCATACTTCTCTCCTTCTAATCAGTAACTCCACGCATACACACACACAAGCCATCCAGAAACAAAATCATAGCACACATAACTCTCTCATTCAATCATCACAGCTCGGCAAGCAGGGAAAATGGAAATTTAAATCATCCCATGATAGTGAGCACTAATGCAACAGAAGAAAGAAGAAGTAGTTCATACGTACCGCTATCCCAAAGGAACTGGATAGAGATAAGGAAGGAGCTCGGAGAACTTGCAGTAACTACCATACCAAACCACGCACCCCGACGTTCAACACTCACGATGCAACTCAAGCAACATAAAAAAGGAAATTTGGAGACTTGCTACAGTGCAAAGGAGACACTTGACAGCACGTCTACCCTCTTTTCTTCCGTTGCTCCCTGCCTTACTCTCCCGTCGCCATCACTACACCGCTAATCCACTATCGTCAGCGACCCCCACTTCCTCTCGCGACTCACTCCTCTAATTTCTTTCTGCTCACACCCTCACTACAGCTTGTTATTGACAGAAATTGCAATGGGGGAAGGGAGTGGCTCGACTAAAAGGTGATGGAAAGACTTTTCGTGCCGTGGAAGCTCTCCCCGCGCCATTCGTCAAATCTGCTCCTCACGCAGCGCTGAATCGCTGCTCTGAGACATGACTGCACCAAAGAGAAATGAGGAAAGGAAGTTGGGAGTAGGTAAAAAGGACAGAAGGGCATTTTTGTAATTTCACGCTGGAAAAATTAAAACTCACGTAGCGCCTAGGGATCGAACACGGGACCTACAGATTCATTCTCTGCCTCTGAACCACTCTGCTAATGTCTTCTCATCAACCTTATATGCAACAAAATATATATACCCTTTAAAAATTCCTGGGTCATAACAGTACAAGTCAAGTTATTGTCAAGGAAAGGCATATTTCACAAGAGTCAAGTTTGTCATCTAGTGAACAAGAGTCTAGTGAGAGAGCTGCCTCTAGTAAACATGTGTCTGTTAGTGATTTTGAATTAGAATAAGAAACCATGGATAGTGCTAACGGTAATAATGGTTATAATGGGTTTAATGGGAATAACGGATATGGTGAGAACAACTTAGGAAATAATGGTGAGGATGATAGAAGCATGAGGGAGATTAATAATTCTAATGTTGATTATGATCCTTATGGCTTTTATACTGATAATGTGAACTTTGAAATTAAAGGAGCATTAATTTTTTCCTTACCTAAATTTCATGGCTTTGCAGGTAATGATCCACACAGACATTTGAAGACTATGCATATTGTGTGCTCTTCTATGAAACCACCAATGGCTAATCTTCAAGATGTATTAAGGAGGGCATTTCATTTTTCTTTAGAAGGTAAGGCCAAGGAGTGGCTTTACACGTTACCTCAACATTTTACTATATTGACTTGGGATCAGTTGAAAGAGCATTCTTGGATGAATATTTCCCTGCTTCTAAAACTTCAAGGCTAAAAAAGGAGATAACTAGTATGGTACAATGAGATAATGAATCTATGCATGAGTATTAGACTAGATTTATCACACTTCTAGCCCAGTGTCCACACCACAATATTTCAAAGAATGATCTGGTTAATTCTTTCTATGAAGCGCTACTTCTACATTATAAGCCCTCAATTCATGCCACTGTAAATAGTTCTCTTAGAGAATTGAGTCCCAATGCTGCATGGGACCTACTTCAAAAGATGGCTACCAATGACCCTCAATCTGGAGACACAAGAAAAGTGTATAATACCTCTTCAGTTTTTTCCCAAGATATTCTTGCTGAAATTGCTGCTTTGGGGAACCAAATGGAAAACGACTCAGTATTTTAGAGAATAATGTGAATGCCAAGCAGGTTAATTCAATGGGTCACTCTTAAGCTATAGTTGCCAATTGTGAGTATTGTGGGTCAATGATGCGCACCTCCAATACTTGTTCTCGATATGAAGAGGTTTCTTCCCTGTACCAAAATAGGAATGGCCAATATCAAAAGAGGGATCCCTACTCTAACACTTATAATCCAGGTTGGAGAGATCATCCTAACTTTAGATGGGGTGAAAATCAAGGCAACCCTTAAGGGAATTTTTCAAATCAAGTGGTACCTAATCAAGGGGCATCATCTTCTTTTTCTGGAGGCAATGAACTTGGTATAATTGTGAAAGGTATTATTGAGCTCAATTCAAAGTTTGACAATCAGAAGTCACAAACTGAGGCTAAGTTACATGCTATGGAGAATAAGATGGACTCATGTCTACAAAATGTGTTCTCTAAATTGGATCAAATGGAGACTAAACATGAGAATTTGAATGCTTTTGTTACTCAATTCTCCAATAACTTGAGTGAACAATAAGCAAAGAGTAGTGGTTCTATACCCTCAAACATAGTGATAAATCTTAAATCTATGAATGCAATCACACTGAGAAGTGGTAAAAAAATTGGACTGAAGAATGTACAATTCAAAGAACATGAAGAGGATGAAGAGCAAGTTGATGAGGAAATAGAAGTTGAGTCTCATCCTGCCAAAACTACTCAAGAAACTTCCCAAGCTGAGAAAGAAGCTTCTATCCAATCTGAAGTCCTACAAGAAAAGAAGCTCTTAGAGAAGTGTCAGAAACAACCAATAGTGCAAAATGATGAAGAGGCAACAACTATCATAAAGGGACCAGTCGAGAAAGGATCACCTTCTGACTCTAAAGGTGATGAGATAAATATTCATGACTTGCCTTTTCCTAATTCTTATTTGGTTAGTAAAAAGATTGTTGAAAATAAAGATAATGATGAATTGTTTGAAATATTTAGCAAACTTGAGGTTAATGTGCCATTGCTTGAATTGATTAAAAAGATAGCTAAGTATGCTAAATTCTTGAAAGACCTATGTACAAACAAGAGGAAGTATATGCATAGTGAGAGAATCCAACTGGGGTTGAGTGCTAGTGCCTTATTTAAGCTACAGTTGCCTATTAAATGTAAAGACCCGGGTTCCTATACTATTCCTTGTACCATAGGTAGAACTACAGTTTCCCATGCGCTACTGGACTTAGGTGCAGCAATTAATATCATGACGACCTCTGTTTATAAGACCTTGGGTATTAAAGCTTTGAAAGACACTAATGTAGTGCTTGGCCTAGCTGATAGGACGGTGAGATACCCTAAAGGTATTCTTGAAGATATTCTTGTGCAGGTGAAAGGTCTTATTTTTCCAGCTGACTTTTATGTCCTTGATATGACTAATGACCTCCCTACTGAGAGTACTTTGATTCTAGGTAGACCTTTCCTTTTAATTGCTGAGATAATGATTAATATGAAAAAGGGTCTTATCACTATGGGGATTGGGGATCAAGAAGTGCAATTTAATCTTTCAGAAGCTATGAATCATGGTTATGAAGATTGCTCTTATTTGGGTATTAGTTCAATTGAATGTCATGATGTGGACCACTTACATGAGACTAATATGAACGAATCTCACTTGTGTGACATGGTTGTGAAGCATGATGATGCTCTTACTTGTCTATCTTCCTCCCACCCTTCTCATTTCTGTGCATGTGAATGTGGCATATCATGTGCCTATTGTTTAGAGATAGATAGTTGGCTTTCTTCTGCTCATGAATTTGATGTATCATGTTGCTTTGACTTTGATATTACTGCTAATTCTACACTTGATAGCCTTGAGAAAGGTGTATTGCTTGATTTTGCAGGAACTGATGATAAAGAGGGTAATTCACGAGCTACAAATATTGCTTCCTCATTGAGTGGCACTGGAACATTAGAAGAAGATAACAGTGATTTTGCTACTACTTTAGCCCTTTCTAATCCCACTCTCTCTTCTAATTTACTTTCTTTTTCTATTGATCAGACTGACCCTAACTCTCTTATTTCTAGGTCATCTGATGGTGGCACTAAGTCAGGAAGTGGAGAAAATATACATCATACTGAGTTTATACCTCCTTCCCCATGCCACATGGACACACCACTCGCACTGAATGCACTTGATATAACAAGGATGATTCCTTCTATTATGCAACCCCCTAATTTAGAATTGAAACCCCTCCCCTCTAACTTGAAATATGTCTTTATTGCTGATGATTGTAAATTGCCTTATTATTTCTAGTTCTTTGAGTAGTTCTGAAGAAGAGAGACTAGTTTCAGTGTTAAAAAGGTATAAAAGGGCTATAGGTTGGTCTTTAGGGGACACATCAGGGATTGATCCCTTGGTTTGCACACACAAGATCCTTTTAGATGAAGGGTTAAGGCCAGTTAAGCAGCCACCAAGGAGGTCAAATCCTCTTATTCATGATGTGATTAAAAAGGAGGTATCCAAATTATTGAGTGCTGGAATCATATATGCAATCTCAGACAGTGAGTGGGTGAGCCCGATACATGTAGTATCGAAGAAGAGTGGTATCACAGTAGTAAAAATGAGAGTAATGAACTTATTCCAACAAGAGTTCAGAATACTTGGAGAATGTGTATAGACTATAGGAAGTTGAATGAAGCGACTAGAAAGGATCATTTTGTATTACTTTTCATTGATCAAATGTTAGAAAGAATATCTTGTAAATCTCACTATTATTTCTTGGATGGCTTTTCAGGTTATTTCCAGGTATCGATTGCACCTGCAGATCAAGATAAGATTACTTTTACATGTCCTTTTGGCACCTACGCATATCGAAGGATGCCATTTGGGTTGTGTAATACTCCAGGCACCTTTCAAAGGTGTATGATGGGGATCTTTAGTGATTTATTGGAGCGTAATATGGAGGTTTGCATGGATGACTTCACTGTTTATGGTGATAGCTTTGATGATTGTTTACTTAGTCTTGAACACGTTCTTGATAGATGTATTGAGAAAAAGTTGGTCTTAAATTATGAAAAATGTCATTTCATGGTAGATAGTGGCATAGTGCTAGGTCACCGCATCTCTCAAAAGGGGATTGAGGTTGATAAAGCCAAGATTGAAGTCATTTCTTCAATTCCCTATCCTACTTGTCTTAAAGATTTGAGGTCTTTCTTGGGGCATGCCGGGTTTTATTTACATTTTGTAAAACATTTTAGTAAAATTCTTTTACCCCTTTTTACATTATTGAGAAAAGATGTTGATTTTCACTTTGATAATAAGTGTAGACATGCGTTTGACTCTTTGAAATTCTTGATTGTTTCACCTCCTATTCTCACTGCACCTAATTGGGATTTGCCTTTTGAATTGTCTTATGATGCTTCTAACTTTGCAGTAGGTGCTATGCTTGGTCAGAAGGAGGATAAGCGATCTAGAGTGATAGCCTATACCTTCCAGACACTTGACCCCGCTCAAGTGAATTACACCACAACCAAAAATGAACTTTTTGCTATAATATTTGCTTTAGATAAGTTTAGACAATATCTGATAAATTCTCAAGTGGTTGTTTTTACAGGTCATGTAGCGGTGCGTTACTTGTTCAAGAAGCCTCAGTCTAAACCAAGACTGCTGAGATGGGCTTTATTGCTACAGGAGTTTGACATTGAAATTAGAGATAGAGCTAGAGGAGAGAATCATGTGGCTGACCACTTTAGTCGATTACCTGAAGGCACTGAAGGAGTTGACTCCTCTAATCTTACTGTTGATTCCTTTTCTGATTCTGCACTCTTTGCCTTAGCTATTCAGGAGCCTTAGTACTCTAATATTGTTAACTATGTTGTCACTAATCTTGTACCACCTTCTATGTCTAAGTTTCAGGTTGATAAGCTGAAGAGGGAGGCAATATATTACATCTAGGATTCTCCAATTCTTTGGAAGTAATGCAATGATCAGATCATCAGATGATGTATTCCTAACAATGAGATTCACTCTATCCTTACCTTTGCACATTCTTTATCTTGTGGGAGATATTTTAGTGTTAATAGGACTACTAGGAAGGTTTTAGAATATGGATTTTACTGACCTATTTTATTCAAAGATGCTTATGTTTTCTGTAAGTCTTGTGATAAGTGCCAAAGGTTTGGGAGTTTAGGTAAAAAACATGAAATGCCTTTAAGACCTATGCATTTTTGTGAAATTTTTGATGTATGGGGCATGAATTTTATGGGTCCCTTTCCTCCTTCATTTGGGTTTTCATATATATTACTTGCAGTAGATTATGTGTCTAGGTGGGTAGAGGCAATGCCAACTAGGAAAGATGATGCTTCTACTGTTGCTAAGTTCTTACGTTCTCATATCTTTTATAGGTACGGCATTCTAAGAGCAATCGTTAGTGACCAAGGAACACATTTCTGCAATAGGACCATAAAGTCTCTACTTGCTAAACATGGAGTTAATCACAAGCTGGTAACCCTTACCACCCTCAGACTAATGGATTGGCTGAAGTCTCTAATCGGGAAGTCAAATGAATACTAGAAAAGATCGTGAAACCATCTCATAAAGATTGGAGTGAAAGGCTTGAGGAGGTGCTGTGGGCTTACAGGACTGCCTATAAAATCCCTATAGGTATATCTCATTTTCGGTTGCTCTATGGTAAGTCTTGTCATCTACCTATAGAGACTGAGCACAAATCTTATTGGGCAATCAAGGCATGTGATGCAGACCTTGAATCCTCACTTGAAAATCGAACGATGCAACTCCAAGAGCTTGAAGAGATGAGACTTGAGTCCTATGATAATGCCATAATCTACAAAGATAAGCTGAAAATGATTCATGACAAGCAGATTCTGAGGAAACAATTCCATGAAGGTGACAAGGTTTTAAAGTTCAAGGCTCGGTTGAAGTTGATGACCAGGAAATTTGTCACCAAGTGGGAGGGCCCTTTTAGAGTTACCAAAGTGCATTCTTTTAGTATAGTAGAGCTGGTGGATGAAGCAACAGGTCATGTTTCACAAGTCAATGGTCATCTGCTTAAGCACTACCATGAGAATTAGAGACCTCCCTAATTACATGGTTATTCCTTTCCACCTTTCTCCTTTACTTTATCTTGTATTACTGATAATATCTATTTGTTAAGATAGTTAAGAGTAAGTGTGGGGGAGGGACCATCACAGTAGTTTTAGATTTATTTGCTTTTTGTCTTTTAACAATTTCTTAGAATATGTTGCATTTTAAAGATTTCTTAGTTTTAGGTTAGTTTTTCTTTGAATAAAACTTCCTTCCCTTTTAGCTCATGACTCTTTAATTATTTTCCCTTTTCCCTTTGATATATGCTTTAGTGATGCGTTGAGGACAATGCATGGTTTAAGTGTGAGGGAGTTAGGGATTGCTTTTGCTAATTTGTGTTGCCATTGCTTGCATCGCCAAAATATGAAAAATTCAATTTTGAACTTGTTAAGCTTAATTGATTAGATTTTTTACTACTGTATGAGCGAATTGTTGATGTGATTCCTAGCTTCCACTTGACTTTTACAATCATTGGGCTTTATTTTTAAATCCTTATTTCTTTATGCATGTGAACATTGGCATGTCTAAGTAAGAATGCATTTTCATTTGAGTAATTCTTATTCTGAGTTGATTAGCATAGTGGAGTGTCTTTGATACAGTGTTATTAACCTTGTTTCGTAGCTTGATCTCAGGGAGGAAACATCTTAGAGAAAGCCTTGTTGGAAGGATTATTGAGCCTTAATTTTTTTTTCTTGTGTGATTTCCACCTAGTTTTGGTTAACCTCTAGAACTTGTCTATATTCTTTTTCAAAGCTGCATTATTACCTGGATTTATGAGCATGATAAGGGCATTCATTTCTAAACCCTTTTACCCAAACACAAGCTATCTTGATTGACCTTTGCTTACCCCTTTGAGCCCATCACTTTCATTTCATTACATTGATTTTGAACAAGTGCTTTGCATGAGTTATATTATATTCTTTATGATTAACTGTGCACTATTGAAGTTGTTATCTTTATCTTTTTGAGTTAGGTTTGCCAATAAAAAATAAAACCATGTGTTTTACAGCTTACTTTGTAAGCCATTGGCTGTAGATTTTTCATTCAGCTGAGAGACTCAATAACATGAGTTTTCATCTCTCTCTCTCTGCCTTTTCTCCCTCATTTTCTCTCCTTTCCCCTACTGGTTCCAAATCAATAAATTACCCTGTCCCTATTTGGAAGTTAATAAAGTCATCTATGGATTTAGCAAGTCCAAAGTATGAGTTTTCAACATTAATTGTATAGAAAAGAAGGAAAATGAAGAGTATTCCAATGATAAAGGGTTGAATATCGATCAAAAATCAGAATTGGAGCATGGCATGAGGAGGAGGCATTTGGATACTTGTCTGTACCCACACTATTCAGACCTTTTAACGATCCAAACAAGGGTTTTGGTTTTTCCACCCCAACAACATCCTCCTAATGAGCCCTCAAAAAAACAAGGTAAAAAAATAAGTGAAAAATCCCTCTTTAAAAATTTTATTAATAAGAAGGATCTAATATCTTTAGAAAATATCAATACTCTAAAGGATTTTATACATAGAAAGTAGAAGTACTCGAACTCAAATCCCTCTTACCGATAAAATTTTCAAATAGGAACTTTTTAGCAATTTTTCCAAAAAAGAAAGATAAAGATAAAGGTTTCGGATATAGAAAGGACAAATGATACAGACTCTGGTGGCATATATCCAAATGTTCCCACAAGATGACCAGTGGGAAGTGATGAATTTCCTACTTCAGTTAGTTTAGTTAATCCAAAGCCTGCAACCTGCAAATATGAATATTTTAGGAACATCTCTTTAATAGCTCCAAAAATCAATATAAAGACAACCATCCTGATTTATCAACCTTCCCATGGAAGCTCTTATCTATCAATATATTTGTCGACTTTATGTCACGGTGGGTATACACAGGAACTGTATGCTCATGAATATATTCAAGACCTCTGGCAGAATCCAGAGCAATTTGAACTCGAGTAGACCATGTCAGCGGATCTCTTCCTGGCAACATTATGACAAAAGTATTTCATGATTGCAATTAAAATGCAGAGTATGTAAAAGAAGAACTACATTAAGTTCTGTTCTAACCTGTGCCACGCAGATGTTGACTTAAGTTTCCATTATCAATGTATTCATAGACCAAGAAAAGAGAGTTCTCAGTGTAATATCCAATTAAGCGCACCTACATGACATTCATTAATACATATTTATTACTTGAACATGTATTCTTGCATATTTGACCTACAATTCTAGGTATTTAAATTATGATTTCCTTCCTGCAGAACAAATAATTCATATACATAGAAAAGATGGGATTTAAAAAAAAAATCTTCAAGCCTGTCAATTTAGAAGTAATTTCCATTTTGATCAAGCATGGAAGACTTCAGAAATAGCAAGAGCCACGAAATCAAATAGGTTATATCTTCTATCTATTTTAAAATTTTCTGTACCTTACTTAATTTTGGGATAGATGGATGAGAAACCAAACAATATTGGATTAGTGGATTTAGTTAAGAACTCATACCAAAGGAAGTTATTCAATGGCTATACACTAATGTCAATTAATCCCTACTCATACAAACACATGAAAGTAGTGGCATCTGTGTTTAATGCCCTTGATCACAAATACAAGCACAAAACACAACACTAATAAGCCAGAACATATATGCTCATAAGAGGAGTAACTGTGGTAGTGACACAATGCACTTTTTCCATCAAAATTTTCCACCTGCTTCCTCCATCACTAGGTATTTAAAAGCACTGTAAATTCTTTTCAGTTCGAGTGACTTAGTACCAGGTTAAGGTGATGAACATTTGTTAGGACTTTTAGTTCAGCTAGAAAGTCTCTTGTTACTTGCATATCCATCTTCTTGATTGCGGCTTTCTGCATGGCAAAATCATTCAAATGAGCTTATTTAAGGAGAATACGGAATTCAAATTTAAAGGAAAACACAGTATAGCTATAAAGCTTGCTCTGCAAACAATTAAAGAGTGCAGCAAGTTTTTAAAGGCCATCTTCAACCTAAACATACTTTCAACATCACATCATACATATCTACAAAGCTTACAGTAAACAATCAAACAAGTGGAAGGACGAAAAAAAAAGGTACATAGCACAATCCATCCATTAATGAATAATAAATCTTGTAGATTATGCATATATTAACATGTTACATACGCAAACAAACATTTAAATCAGATCATTGATATGATGAAATCTTCTACACATAAAATGATAAAATTTAACAAAAATTTGATACAAACTGCTCCAAAAATCTTATTAAGGTAGTACTAATCTCACACATGTAGGTCTTAGTAAGTACTACAGGCACTAATCTCACACATGTAGGTCTTAGTAAGTACTACAGGCTAACACTCACACCCTGAATATATACAACTTACATCCCTTCTCTCTTTCACATCACACACATCATAAATATTTATATATAGAGAGATTAATTAAATGACTTTCTTTTATACATGAGATTAATTAAATTGCATAATTTCAAGAGGGGAAAAAGGAACAAACTAAAAGTTTCTTTAAATTCTTATATAAATGAGAAAGGTTGAATGGTTGATAACTAAATGCCAAATAACAAAAGTCAAAACATCTCTATACCAAAGAAGGAAAAAAGTTGCTAATATGTGGAAAATTTTACTTGTTAAAAAAGTACATGGTGTACAAATGAAGACAAATTACTTGTAATTCATAAAAACGAGAAAAACAATAACTTACATTCAAATGAAAATTCCAATACATTGCAATTACTAATAGTATATTTATAAGACACGTAACAAAAACAATAAAGAGAACATGAAAGGTAAAAATACACAAAAGATGACACAATATACAATGAAGCCACATTTTGTGCCTAATTCACTCTTCTTTGATTTGGATGAGTTCTTTTCCTTGTCCTTTTTGTTTGTTTCTTAGGCCTAGATTGAAAAATTCTGATAAGCCATTCAAGTTTCCCATGAACATTCTAAACAACATCCCACATACATATCCTAAAGCAACTGGTTCTGACTAAATCTAAATTTGTCATCAATTGACGAAGTTAGTTTTGGCAATTTCCCTTCATCATCATGATTACATGATTTGGACAATTGAAATCCACATAGTTCTAAATTTCCCTTGAAGGAATCCTTCAAAAATGTATCAAACTGCTTACCTCTTGGTATTTCTCCAACAAGTTGATTCTGTGAAAGATTCAAAACTTCAAGAAAGTTGAGATTTACCATTACAAGAGGAATCTCACCCGTTAGCTTGTTTGATGATAAATCTAGTGATTCTAGATTTTTCAAATTTACAATGGATTAAGGAATAGGACATGTGATTTTATTGTGGGAGAGGTTTAGCCCTTTTAGTGAACATAACTCTCCAATAACTTGTGGAATCCCTCCATCAAATGTGTTATTTAACAAGTCAATGGTTATGAATGTAGTTAAGATCCTTTCTAGCTCTACATCATTTCCTTTCAATGTGACCTTCACTGATTCTTCATATGAGAAATTACTAAAAATTTCCATGTACATCAACCATCTACAACGTAATTTATTTCCATTATTCTCTCAAATTCTTTGATGTATGCAGTTGGCAAAGATCCACTAAGATGGTTGTTGGAATCATAAAAAATTCTCAACTTAGGAAAAGGATGTTTGGTGTTGGAAATATAAATGGCACCATAGAACTTGTTGCCTCTCAAAATGTGTACCTGTAGCTGCGATAAGCCAGCAAGCCAATTGGGAAATTCATCTTTAATCATGTTTGCTCCCACATCTAAAGTCTCTAATTGCTTGCAAAGATTGTTTGATAGTCTTCCAATAAAGTTATTCATCTGTAGATCTAAACTCTCTAGATCTGGGAAAGCAACAAGGCACTCTAGGATATGGCCTAACAAGTTGTTGTGAGATAACTTAAGGATCCCAAGTGAGCTTGCATTGCAAAATGAGGAAGAAATGTGTCCACTGAATTTGTTGTTGGACACTGAAAAGAATTCAACTCCAAAGGATAGAATTAGGAGATTTCCTTGCAACATGTTGAAGCTCAAATCAAGAAATCTGAATTTTCTCATTGACAAATGTTCAATTGATGTTAAGTTATTATGGGAAAGATCCAAATACTCCAAAGAACCATTCCCCACATCGTTGAACCACTTGGGAATATTTCCATGAATTTTGTTATTCCAAAGATCTAGGACTTCAAATTTTGAAGGCTTCCTAACTGTGAAGGAAAGTCATTGATGTCGCAAGAGGATAAGCCTAATGTGACAAGATTGGGAATGGTGTAGTTAAGATTATTATCAAAGCTAAATGAGAGAAACTTCTTGTTTGAAAGATAAAGCACTTGAAGATTTTGAAGCTTTGAAAATTGATGAAGACTGATTTGGCCCCTCAAACTATTTGATGATAGATATAGATAAGAAAGATTCAAGAAACTGAAAATCGACTATGGAATACCTTGCATCTCATTATCATCAAGAAATAACAGTTGCAAATTTGGGAGGCATAAGAATTTGGGAAAGATAGTGATATGACAAGAAGATAAATATAATGATATACGATTAGGAATAGTATAGTTAAGATTATTATCAGATACAAGTGAGAGAAACTTATTGTTCGAAAGATCAAGACCTTCAAACTTTTGAAACTTGGAAAATTGGTGAAAATTAACAGAGCCACTCAAGTTATTATATGATAGACTCAAAAGTGAAATATTCACGAGACTAAAAATTGATTTAGGGAAATTGCCTTGTAGCTTGTTGTGGCATGGTATGAAGAATGATGTGGTAGATTTTGTTGCACGTTGTTTGGTGTGTTAACAAGTTAAAGCGGAACATCAGAAGCCTGTGGGACCGTTATAATGGTTAGAAATACCTAAGTGAAAATGGGAAAACATAACCTTGGATTTCATCGTGGGGTTGCCTCGTCTTGTTAAAAGGTTATTGACAGCTCAGAGTCGACAGAAATCCTACGTGGATCATTGTCATAAGGAATTGGAATTCATGGTCAGAGATAAAGTGTTCTTACATGTGTCACCAATGAAAGGTGTCATGAGATTTGGGAAGAAGGGCAAGTTGAGCCCAAGGTATATTGGTCCCTTTGAGATTTTGGATAAAGTAGGTATGGTAGCTTATCGATTAGCCTTACCACTAAAATTATCGGGAATTGATCCAGTATTCCATGTATTGTTGCTACAGAAGTATTTGTATAATCCACTTCATGTTGTGGAATATCAAGAAATTCATGAGAATGAAGACTTGTCGTATGATGAAAATCTGGTAGCTATTATGAATGGGCAAGTAAAGAAGTTGCGATTGAAAGAGATTCATTCGGTGAAGGTGTTTGACATAACCATTCAGGGGAAGAAGCCAATTTGGAAAAGGAGAGTGAGATGAAGATCAAGTACCCGTATTTATTCAAGAACAAGGGTGTGTCTATTTTCAAATTCGGAGGACTGAATTTCTTAAGGGGGAAGAATGTTATGACTCTAAAAGTTTCGCATATATTATATCCTGTTAGCAAAGAATATATATATATTAATTAAAAAAATCAATGAGGAGGCAATAGATAAGTGGTTTAAGGCGCGAGTTGTGACTATGGTGAGCTGTGTTCGATTCCCAGAAGCTGCAGGAATGTAAATCTTTTTATTTTTAGGCACGTGAAAAGACCAAAATACCCCTCCCCTTTCTTAACTCTGCAGATGCCGTACCTTTCGCCATTTTCTTCTCTGAATGTCTTCAGCAGCGCAGGCGGGAAGGGGAGCGGCACAGCATGTGTCATGCCACTGGTACCGTGTGCTCAGGCGATTGTTTCTGCCAGTGTTTGTGCCGTCTTGTTCCATCATCGCTGACTCTCTATTATTATATCTTCCCAGCATTGGCTTCAGATGGTCGGGAGGGAGAGTGAGAACAGAGAGATTGTGCTGAGGGTCCCGTGTCTGTGAGGTGCCACAGGGTAATCGACGCTACTCCTTGTATCAGAGTTGTAGTTGCCGTCGTGCTTTGAGTCATCGCTATCAAGTGTGCTCTGGTACTGTAAGCAAACCCAATTGTTCCATCTTTCTTTTTCCTATCACCGTCATTGTGGAAGGAGTTGCTATGGTAAATTGCTGCCATCACGTTCCCTCTGTAGTCACCGTGGAAAGCCCATATTTTTTAAACTCTTTCAAGTGCTATTGTCGGGTGTCGCGAATTGGATGATAGGTATATTTCCTCAATGCTCCTGCTCTGTTTCCTGTAGTTTGTGTTGGTTCAAGGGTCTGAAGAATTTCTGTTGCTGTGGAGGGCGTGTGTGTTTAAGCTTTGAGTAGGATGGCTCTGTTATGGGATCCTTGAAAAATTATGGGGTGAGTCTTTATGATGAATGTGTGTTTGATGCCGTGAGGAAAGGATTCTGGATAGTAGATATATGCTTATGTTATGCGCTATTCATGTATATGGGTGTGAAATTGTTTTGCTCTGGGAGTCAACTGCTGTGCGCTTAGGTGGTCTCTGTTATGGGACAGGAGCTAAATTTGATCGCATATATACAATACTGTTGTGTATGTATGATTTGCTATTGGCGTCTTGAGTGATGAATTAGTAGGGATTTGTGTTAGGTCTACAGGCGTATATGTATGTATATTTGTATTGGCAGGGGTTCAACCAGAAAGATGAGAACTGAAGGAAGACAGAGGAGGAACAGAGGCATTTTTGTGTGTATATTGTGACTTGTGCGTGTGCTATGAACATAAATGGATATGTGTGTGTTGTGATATTGTCTGGTCAGCCGTGAGGTTGTAGGAGGATGAATGGATGTATATATATGAGTGAGGTTGCTGTTTGGGAAGGTTGCATGTTGTGTGTATAAATTCTGTATGGAGTAATTTTGTGAGAAAAGGTGGGCACTGTAGTAGATAGGTATGGATGTTTGTTGAGGGTGCTATTGATATGAACAAATAGATAGAAAGGAGACTTTGAACATTTTAGAAGTATGTATTTATATATATGTGAATATGTGTGGGATTGCCCTATGTTAGTTTATGCCTACTGAACGCATAAGTTGATACTTTGGTTATGTGATTTGAGATTTCATTTTGGTTTGTATTATGTTGTTAGTGTTACCTATTGGCTGAACAAAATCTTTAGATAGAGTGAATAATTACCGAAGGCTGCATGTATTTGAACTTGTCCTTGGTTGTTGTGATATCTATGTGGTTAGTAATGCTGTCAATGAATTCTTGATATGGGGAGAATTAAGTTAATTTGGGTCTTGTGAAGTTAATAGATATGTAAATAACTTGTAGTGATAGTAATAAATCAAAAGTACCTGTCACAGAAGAGGTGGATTATATTTCTTTATGGAATATGGAGGTTGAGAGGAATGACGAATTTAATTGCCTATAGATGTTCAGTAATTAGGTATGTGATTTGCAATGATAATAGTAAATGAAAGGAAACTGGGATAAAGGAGAAATTTTGGTTCTTGATGGATTATGAAGTTTGAAAAGTTATAGTAAAGAGTGTTATTTTTAGAGTATTAGTTATTGATGCATGTGTCATATCTGCTAGAGAAAAGTTTATGTTGGCAAGTGTCTTATTTTCATGACTGAAAATAAATAGTTTTCGATACAAAAGAGTTGAATACCAATCATTGATGGAACCCTTTATTTTCAGAAATTTAGGAAAATAAAAGGGAGAATGATATTCTAAAGCTAAAGGCAAGAGTAAGTGAGGGAAGTATTCCAGGTGAGTGAATAACGTTCCCTAAAATTTACATTTTTAAAATGCATTGTAATTTCAAATGATGAATTTCAAATATGGATTTCGAAAAGCAAATTTTATGAAAGTATGGTTTAAATCGTTAGAAATGATTTTCTTTCGATTGGTTTACAGAGGAATTATGATTATGTATGAAAATGGATGAATAAGCTT
This sequence comes from Leucaena leucocephala, assembly GCA_037074615.1. Classification (NCBI taxonomy): domain Eukaryota; kingdom Viridiplantae; phylum Streptophyta; class Magnoliopsida; order Fabales; family Fabaceae; genus Leucaena; species Leucaena leucocephala. The sequence goes on along the minus strand of CM073515.1, from coordinate 14,079,235 downwards.
TTGAAAAGAGTTTGGCAAAAGTTGCATTGAATTGATGTTATTCATGAAATATATTCTTTTGTGAATTTCATGTTTTTACAGTAATTTGATTTCAAATGTACATGCTGGGGTTTTTGGAAAGTTAAAGTGATTTTACCAATGGTTATGGCATTGAAATGATTGAGATTATTTCATGTGAAATAAACCCCACGCATGATGGAAACATTTTAGGACATAATACAGAACACTGGTTGCTAACAGCAGTACTGTTAGCCCTTGGTGCACCTTGGTTACCCGAGCTCGACGGATATACGTGGGTTTCATACTCGCGACGGATATACGTGGGTTTCATACTCGCGACAGATATACGTGGGTCTTATACTCGCGACGGATATACGTGGGTTTCATACTCGCGACGGATATACGTGGGTTTCATACTCGCGACAGATATACGTGGGTCTTATACTCGCGACGGATATACGTGGGTTTCATACTCGCGACAGATATACGTGGGTCTTGTACTCGTGACGGATATACGTGGGTCTCGTACTCGCGAACGGATTGTGGCCTCGAGCCACCAGATTATGACGTGGGTCTCGTACTCGAGCCGCTAGATTGGTTATTTACCCTCGTGGATTGTGTGTCCATGTCTATTTCGTGGCTTCATGCTACGCATGGTTACTTACCCTCATGGACTGTATGTCCACGTCTATTTTTGTTCTGTTGAAGTCCTACGAAAAGACTATGGTTTTGAAATGATTGTTTTACGTCAATTGATTTGAAATGATTACTTCAAATCGTTTCTCTGAAACAATAATGTCTACGGAAAGATTATGGTTTGAAAGGATTGTTTTTAAACGATTGATTTGAAATGGTTATTTCAGATTGATTGAAACAGTTGTTTCAGATTATTGTTTTCCTTGAAATACAAACGTTCACAGAAAGCCTTGCATCAAATTACGAAATATTATGGAATACATTTTCAGCATGATTATGCATTGTTTAATTCCACATTCTTTTAAATCATGTTTTTGGGACGTTATTCATGAGTAGATTATTTGGCCTCAGATAGTGCAGGTGACCCTAATCCTCCCGCTGAGCAGAGAAGAGCCTTGTCGCAGATCCGAAGCGTTTTTTTTAAACAAGATTGATTTTAATCTTTAATAAGTACTTGTGTTATTTTGATAAAAAGGTAAATGCTCCACATAGACCTTAGAAAAGATTGTGTTTATTTTGAAAAATGTTATGGAAAATTTAAACGTTGTATTTGAGGTTTTAGGCTTTTGGAATATGAAACTATTCATATTCCATGCCGGTCACGGTCCAAATTTCAGGACGTGACATTAGAGCTACAGGATAAATCAGTAAGTTGAGGGAGATTACACAATGAAGATGGCAATTGCCCTTTAATGTTATTTCAAGAAATTGAGAAAGCTTGCAGTTTTCTATGATTTGCAAACACATTTGGTATCTCACCACTAAAAGAATTGTAACTGTGGTCCAATGAAGTGAGACTTTGGAGATTTGAAAGAAATGAGAGCTTACCACTAAAATTGTTTGATGAAAAGTCTAAATAAGTTAAGCGAGTGAGGTTCTCAAAACATGCAGGAATAGGCCCATCAAATTGACAGTTTTCTAGACTAAAAAATTGAGATACTTCAAATGGCCTATGGAATTTAGAAGTTGACCCATGAGATTTTTATTTACTGAAAAATCTAACTTTTGAAGATTTTGTAAAGGAAAATTATTATTTGCCAACTTTCCATACAATGAAGTATATTGAAGACTAAGATAGACGAAAGAGGATGGCGAATTCATGGGCATAGACAAGTGCCTTGGTGCAATGGAAGACATATCTACATTATCTAAAACAAGTTCTTGTAGATCAGTCATATTTAGAATGAGCTTCTCCCATGTGGATGGTTCAAGTCTTAAACTCAACTGTTCATTGGAGAAAAATTCATTCCAAGACAAATCAAGAGAGGCCAATTTAGACAATTCTGCAATTTTAGGAGGAATTACACCAATAAAACCAGGGAGCTCAAGTTTAGATGCAAGCTAGAGAGTAGAAAGATCAAATTGAGAAGATATCAAAGCCCCACTAAAATCATTGTAAGCCAAGTTAAGTGTTTGGAGATGAGAAAGTTGAAAGATGCTACTGTTAGGATGGAGTTGACCGTGGAGCCAACTGCAACTTAGGTCGAGGCTAATCCCATGACCAAACATGGAGTCGCATGTGATCCCATCCCATAAGCAACAATTTGAATCATTTCCCCATGAAGCTATCCTTGAGTAAGATATATTCTTAAAATGAATATTATAGGGATAATAGTCATTAGAAAACTCATCACACCATCTTGAAGCATAATGATTAAGAGAGAAAGAGTTTTTGAGCTGGAGGAGCATAGAGGAATCGTGAGGACTACATAATGGTGGTGGGTTGAGAGAAGAAGAAAGGGAAGGAGAAAGAAAGAACAAGTATAAACAGAGGATAATTCGAAATGCTATAAGTGAAGTTGGAAGGCTATGAAGAAGTGAAAGATTGATATATGGACTTTAACAAAAGAAGCTATATTTATAATGGTACCAACACTACACATGGCATGATGCACATGCAAACTCAAGATTTTGGCTACAAAGGAACCCAAAAAGAGAATATTGGGCAACTAAGACTATTTATGTTTAAAACAAAAGGGAAAACGTGAAACTTTGCTAATGTTTTCTTCCATTCAACATGAACGTAGGCGACAATATGATTTTAAAAACTTGTAAAAATGTTCGTGTGTGAACCAATAAAGAAAAAATTAATAATTTATGTTAGTAAAAAAATTATATTGTTATCTAAGATTAGTGAGAGAAGCTAGTCCCTTGTAACATAATAAACCAATATTCTAAATTCTAATTCTTACTAAAAGATATGCCAATATTTAATGCCTAATAATATCTCAAATATAATTACTTTTAATAAAAAAATGAAACCAAATGAAATGCTATACTATCCTCAAATATATAATGCTTGTAACGTCACAAGGCATTAATAATTTGTCTTGAACATAAAATTCTTTAACAAAAATATACCATCCTCTTGTAAGGATGGCACATCTACAGATAATGAGGAAACAAAAAAAAAAAAGTGGTGAAATAAATGTCAATGAAGTTTAAACTACATAAAACCCTTGTCATACGTATAAATATATTTTTAGTTCTGAGAATTATTAATCATATATATATATATAGAGAGAGAGAGAGAATGGAGTCAGACTCATTTCCATTGAGTTGTTGCTCTTTGCATTCTCTTGTTTTTTGAACATTATATTTAAATATAAAGGTGTGGGAGAGATATAAGATATTACTATATTATATATTAATAATTTTTGTGGCTATTATTTGGACGACGTGTTGTAAAGTTTGTAAGTAAAAAATTTAAAATGTTCCTTTATTATAGAAGTGCTATAAATTTAATAATTTTAGTATAACTTTAACGTCACTACAAACTCTTATAAATTCAATGATTGATTTTCATCATGTGATTATTTTCACTGCACAAAAAAAAATAGTAAAAAATGAAAAATAGAGTCAGCTAATAACATTTTATGATTTGTTCGTAGAAGATTTGATGTGCCGTGAATAAAGGTTTGTAGTTAATGGAGTCAATCAATAACGCATCAACTAATAAAGAATTTTCAAAATGGGTCCCACATTAACAAATTATATTGACTACACATGTGCATTGTAGAATATAGAAAAATAATTTATGGATGAACAAAAGAAAAGTCTTTGACGTCTCGATCAAAACATTTATGACATATTTTTGGTTTTATAATTTTGAACAAAAATTTGATCCCATATAAAGCTTTAAAATGATTTATAATTATACTACTAAAAAACTATTAGTTGAAGAAATACAAGTTTAAATCTTAAGAAATGGATTTGTTTAATTAACATAAAAACTTTTTATATTCTAAATATCGAAAGAGATTAGTCTTAAGTTTAAAATAATTTGTGATATTTTAATTAAATAAAAATGTATAATTATACTAAACAAAACTATATTTTTAGTTTTTGATGAAGTTCGAGATGAAATGTAATATTTAAAGTTTGCTAGCAGGTTTTATACACTTTTCTTTATATTTTATATAGATGGACTTATGTAGGATTTTTTTAAGGTAATTAAAACTTGAACTAAATTATCTAATATTATATAATGAATTCACATATAGCATTTTTTATACGTATGAACTTAGGTAAAAAATAAATATTAAAAAAGAAGTATACACAATAAATAATTACAAAAAAGATTGATTTTTCTTTCTTTGATTTAAAATTACTTGGAAGCATGCTTTATGACTAATACTAGTTATGATCAATTAATTAAAAAATTTAAGTTGTCTTGTTAATTTGATATATTTTTCTATAGATCTCAAATATTATGTAACAAATAAACTGTTAAAAAGTAAAATTAATGGACTATCCAAATAATGAATGATTTGCATCTGGTGCCTATACAAACAACACTTAGAACCTAAATATTTATCTATGGAACAGAAATTAAGAGGATTTTTTTGTTTGTTGGCAGGAGGAGTTTCTTTAGTTTTAACAAAACTCAGAAAAAATATTCTTAATCTTTTTTGACACAAAAACTTTGATAATTGTTTTTTGGTAAGAGTATGTAACATCTTATTGAAGATAATTTTATTTGAGGTATTGTTATATACTAAATATAAATGTCTCTGTCAGTTGATATTGGTGAAAATTTAATAAATTGATCTAAACATAGGTAACTTTAACATGAAATTAATTTTATGTATTAATTTAGTTAATACAGTGTTTGATGATTATAAATTGCGTTTTAGTTGCTATCCTAATAATTTTAAACTATAAATTTTAGTCCCTTAAAAAGTAAAACTTATGAAATGTATTAGTCAAAACTAAAATAATAAACACCCAACAAAATTTTCAATTACGAATTACTTTTCTATAAACGTACCAAATGGAGTAGAATAGAATTGTCATTGTGATGTGATAGAAATGAAAATGAATAAAAGAATACTCTCAATCAAACAAATTCTTAATAAATAAAATATTAAATTACCCTCTTGACTCATTTGAATTGACTCATAAAAGTATTAATTTAAAAGAATTCTTGAGAAACAAAATTTTTTAAAGTACTTGTATATCAACTAAAGTTGACTGTCATTTTGTAAATTGTTGAAGCTGACAAAATTTGAAGACTTCACAAACCCAAAACCAAAATTTAATTTCTAAGATTTCATTCATTTATCAATCAAACTGATTTTAATAGCACCAATTTTTATTTGTTTTACAATTTCATACATAAAAAATTATATTTAAGTGATGGATAAATCATCTTCAACCTATTTATTTATAGACTCTCATAATGCCAATTCATCTATATTATAATAAATTAAAATACACAACTTATTCTCATTTATTGTTAACACTTCATATACATCTATTGTTATTCTAATTGTGAGGGATTTTTTTTATTTTTTAAATAATAAAGGGTGCAAACTAGAATTTAAATCAAATGAGTACGTTGTTGTATTTTAATTAGTTATAATACAAATGAGATAGCATTTTAGGAGTATGTAAGTAATTCTCTCATATATATAATTAATATATGTATGTAGGTGATGACGTGGTCATCTCCAGAGGGGAAATGCATAATAAGGCTATTTGGATGTTGAGAATATTTGTCTAGGAATTGCACAAAGCTTAGTTAATTGTTTTTTAAAAAAATTAAAAGCTTCATTGAGAATTTGAACATTTTTAAACGAATATATATATATATATATATATGTTTGATTAAATGTGACTAATATTTTGATATTATACAAATTAAAGAGTTTTATGAACAATTAATAATTTATTATTATATTATTTTTATAATCTGAAAAAGTAATTCAAACAACTCATAGATATTTAAGCAATCTCTTTAGCCCACTTTCATGTTTAAGAGATTACTAGATATTGAAAATAAAAGAAGAGTTTGTGTAATACAACTTTTAATTTTAGAATAGGCCCCTACATATATTTTTAAAATCGAATAGGGATGGTTATTCTTGACTTGGAAAAAAAAAAAGAAGACTTAGACTAAAAATAATGGCATATGTTACATAATTAAGAAAATGTTTTCTAATTCTAGATACATTTTGGCATAAATAGGGAAATTTAGAAAAAGTAATTAAATTTCTATATTATTTGAAGATACGGAAATAATTCAAAATTGTTTTTGTTATTATAGTGACTGGTCAAAGGTTTAGAAGTGAGAAAATTTAATATTGTCTTTCACTAGCATTTGTGGAATAAATTCACTTTTGTCCCACTAGATGTGATTTTGAATGTGCTAACTTCAATGCGCACAAACTATATCAAATATGCTATAATTCTCCTATAGTTGTAATTCGCTAACTAAATTTTAAGTCTATGAAAGTTAAATTTTTTATTTTATATGACTATTTGATTGAATCAAATTTAAAAAGTGTTATGTCCAACTATGAGTAGTTCTTTGAAATATATTTTTTACATTCACATATTCAAACTTGAGACTTCGTGTTTAAAAGGTCAAAACTCCTTCTAATTAGATAAATTGATAGAATGTAAAATCTAACATAAGATAAACGAAAAATTGGATTCTATGCAATAAATAAAAAATTGGGTCTAAACAGCATTTAACATAATTTCAGAAAATTAATTTCATGTATTAATTTTTGTTAATACAGTATTTGATCATTATAATTTGCATTCATTTTAGTTTTACATTTTAGTAAAAATCCTATAATGGACAATAATGCGAGAAAATGCGTGAAGAAGGACTTGCACATGTCCACATTCAATTTTTAAGAGAGATCTTAATTATAACATAATATTTGGAAAAAAGTGATTAAATTTTAACATTATCTCTGAATATAAGGAATGTAGGAGAAATATAAGAGATTACCATATTATATATCAACAATTTTTGTGACTATTATTTAAATGACGTGTTATAAGGTTTAGAAGTGAAAAAAATTCAAAATGGTCATTCATTACGAAAATACCATAAATTAAATGGTTATATTCTAAGTTCAATGTCACCTCAGCATGTTATAAGGATTTATAAGTCTCTTGCAATTTCACTAGCTATTCATATGTGATACTAAATGCAAGACTTTTCTCCCTTTGAATATACCTCATAATATACCAATGTGAAACAATTTATATACATATAAATTAAAGTAATCTCATTTTAATCATGTTATTATTTTCACTGCAATGAAAAATTATTTCAAAATAAAAAATGATTGGTTTGAAATTAATTTAGAAAATTTAATATATTGATCTAATCATAGGTAATTTTAACATGTAATTAATTTCGTGTATGAGTTTGGATAATATAATTAGTTTTTATTCTTATAGTTTTAATCAATTAGATTTAGGCCACTGAAGGATAAAATGATCTAGATCCTTATTAAACTATTAAGACTAACGTTTTAAACAAAAATAAATTCAAGGAAGCAAAACAGCCAAAGCTAAAGTAATTATAAGCAACAAAGTTTTCAATTACGGATTATTTTTTCAAAAATGTACCAAATGGGGTAGAATAGAATTGTCTTTGTGATGTGATTGAAATGAAAATAAATCAAAGAATACTCTCAGCCCAATAAATTTTTAACAAATAAAATATGAAATTATCATCTTGACTCATTTGAGTTGATTGCTAAAAATATTAATTTAAAGAAATTAATGAGAAAAGAAGAAGAATAGAGATAGTTATGCTTGACTTGTAAAAATAAGAAGAAGAAGAAGACTTAGACCAAAAATAGCAATTTGCAACTAAGAAAAATGAAAAAGACTCTAAGAAAAAATTAGGAAAAATTATCCACAAATAGTTGAGAAATTAATTGGCCTTTGAGACCTATAATAGCTGTCATATGTAACTACCTTTCATAAAATGTAATTAGTATAAATATACAAGTGACCTTTCATAATATGCAATTACCTTTTATCATATGTAACTGACATTTCGTAATATGTAACTACCTTCTGTCAAGTTTTAAATCTCATTCCCTAATTAATTTGTCAATTGGGGATTTATCCCCAATTTTCCTATAAATTTATTGTAGTATTTTTTTTTAGAAAATGGCGTCAGTCAATGTTATAATTCATTCGTAGATGAATTTATTTGCTGTGGATACAGGTTTATAGAGTCAACTAATAAAGAATTTTTAAAATGGGTCCCATATTAACAAATTATATTAACTACACATGTGGATTGTAGAATATAGAAAAATATTTGATGGATGAACAACAGGAAAGACTTTGATGTCTCAATCAAAAAGAAAAAAGAAAAAACTTTGATGTTAATAATTAAATTTCTTGATTTGCAATGTCATCTTCAATGAAGTGACATGATGGACCAGGATATGCGATACTTTTCTTCCCAATTAAAAAAAATCATTTTTTTGCAAACATATTTGTTACAATATTTTCTTGGCCACAATTGTCACAAAGTTCACTCCTTTGATTATTCCGCAAAATAATTTCAATGAAAGAAGGGATGGATACACACAACATGATTTTCTTTTTATAATTTTGAACAAAAATTTAATCACATATAAAGCTGAAAAAGGATTTATAATTAAACTATCAAAAAGCTATTAGTTGAGATGATAAATAATATTATCCCTTTGAGAGAGATAACACAAATTTAAATATAGAGAAGTGCATTCATTTAATCAAGGTGAAAATATTTTATATTATAATTAAATATCAAAAGAGATTAGTTTTACGTCTAAAATAGTTAGGATATCTTAATTAAATAAAAAATTAATAATTATACTAAACAAGACTAGATTTATAGCTTTATATGGAGTTTGAGATGAAGTGTAATATTTAAAATTTTCTAGCAGACTTCATACACCGTTTTTTATATTTTATTTAGATGGACTTATGTAGGATTTTTTTGAAGGTAATTGAAAATTGACTTAAGTTATCTATATTATATAAAGAATTTATATATGGCATTTATTTTCTACGTATAAACTATTGTAAGGAAACTTCGATTAAACATCATGTCAAAAATAAATCTAAATAAAGAAGTATACAGAATAAATAATTACAAAGAAAATTAATTTTTGGAAAAAGATAATAAAAGATATTTGGAAATTCAAAAGGATAAAAATAGCTTCTGAATTTTAAAAATAATAAATTGAGCTTACTATCCAATCTATTCTTTGTAAATTTGAGGCAAAAGATGTCATTGCTATTTGGAAGTAAGAAAATTTAAAATAGTCATTGACGTAATTGATATTTGGAAGTGAGAAAATTTAAAATAGTCATTTATTGTGAAAATGCTATAAATTCAATGGTTCTATTCTAAATTCCATGTCACCTCAACGTGTAAAACACCCTACAAGTCTTTTGCAATTTCACTAGCTACTCATATGATGATAGTAAATGTAAGACTTCTTCTCACTTTTTGCTTTGAATATACCTCATAATACAGCAATACAAAATAATTTATTTATACATAAATTAAGTCAATCTTATTTTAATAATGTTATTATTTTCATTGCACTGAAAAATTAGTAGAAAACAAAAATGATACTTTTGAATATTAAATAGTAATATTAATTTAAAAAATTTAATATATTTATCTAAACATAGGCAATTTTAACATGAAAATAATTCTGTGTACTAGTTTGGCTAATACAGTGTTTCATAATTATATACTTGCGATCATTTTGGTTTTTATCTTTATAATTTTAAACTATAAATTTTAGTCCCTTGAGAGATAAAATTATCTAGATCCTTATTAATCAAAATTCATATACATCTATTGTTACTCTAATTGTGAGGAATTTTTCTATTTTTCAAAAAAAAAAATAGAGGGTGCAAGCTAGAATTTAAATCAAATGAGTTGTGGTGTTTTAATTGGTGTATAAATGTGACTTTGAGAGTATGTAAATATTTCTCATATATGTGTGTGTGTGTGTGTGTGTATACATATACATATATATATATATATATATATATATATGTAAGCATGTAGGTGATGATGTTGTCATCTCCAAAAAAGAATATTTGTCTATAAATTGTCACAAAGCTTAGTTAATTGTTTAAAAAAATTAAAAAGCTTCATTGAAACTTTGAAAAGTTTTAAACGAATATATATATATATATATATATATATATATGTTTGATTAAATGTGACTAATGTTTTTATAATTAAAAAGTTGGTTGAAAGCAAGGCACTTCTGTTCTTTTCATTTATTTTTCTCCTTAATGCTTTAATGGGGGAGAAACATGCTAATGTAACTGAAATATTAATTAATCCTTAAATTTAGAATATTTTAATTAAGAGGTAAGCTCCAAATTTTGTTTTAAATGAAGTTCATTGAATTGATATTTTTTTATGCAAGACACAGGTTAAAACCATGCAAACGAAAGCAAGATTAAGTCAAGTCAAAAAAACAAAAACAAAAATTTCTACACCCAAGGATAGGCCATTGAAAAATTCTAATATGCAATCCATTTGAGGTAACTCCTAAAAATATAAATTTAAATAATTTTTTTGGAACAAAATTTTCCAAAGAAATTGTATATCAACCAAATTTGTCTATCATTGTAACCTCTTGAAACCACAAACTTTGAAGTCTTTACAAACCCAAAACTAAAATTTAATTTCTAAGATTCCATTATTTATCAATGAAACTAATTTTAACATAATCGATTTTTAATTGTTTCACAATTTCATAAATTGGTATGTATGTATTTGAGTGTATGTAAATGTTTTTGGCTTGAAAATGGAATAATCAAAGAATTGATATGTATATATGTATGTGCTCTTCCTTTAATTTTCACTTTACTTGGAATAACATATTAATGTAATAAAAAACAGCTCTTTTTTATTTTTAATTTGCACCCAATTTAATTTTTAATTTCAGTGTCACCTCAAATTGTAGAACATGCTATAAATATCTTATAATATAATTTTACTAGCTATTAATATGGTGATAGTGAATGCAAGTCATTTCTGCTCCCTTTAAATATACCTCCTGCTATACCAATATGACATAATTTATATATATAAATTAAAGTGATCTCGTTTTAATCATGTTACCATTTTTACTGCACTGAAAAATTAGTAGAAAATAAAAAATGATACCTTTAAAATTTAAACAGTAATACTAATTTAAAAAATTTAATATATTGATCTAAACACAATTAACTTTATCATGAAATTAAGTTCGTGTATTAGTTTGCTTAATACAGTATTTGATCATTACAACTTGCGTTCATTTTAGCTTTTGTTTATATAATTTTAAACTATAAGTTTTAGTCCTTTAAAGGATAAAATGATCAAATTCCTTATTAAACTATTGAGACTAACATTTTAGATAAAAATATATTTAAAGAAACAAAACCTATATTAGCCAAAACTAAAATAATAAATGCCCAACAAAGCTTTCAATTACAGATTATTTTTCCATAAGCGTACCAAATGGGGTAGGATAAATTATTTTTGTGATGTGATTGAAATGAAAATGAATCAAAAAATACTCTCAGCCCAATAAATTTTTAGCAAATGAAATATTAAATTAGTCTCTTGACTCATTTGAGTTGACTCCTAAAAATATTAATTTAAAGAAATTCTTGAAAAATAAAATTATTCAAAGTAGTTGTATATCAACTATAGTTTATTGTCGTTGTAAATTGTTGAAGTTGACAAAGTTTGAAGACTTTACAAACCCAAATCTAAAATTTAATTTTAAGATTACATTCACTTGTCAATCAAACTAATTTCAAGAGCACTGAGTTTTAATTGTTTCAGAATTTCATCATAAAAAAATTATATTTAAGTGATGACATATTAAACCTCTACTTAAACCATAGATATCTAAATCCTCTTCAACATACATACATACATACATACATACATACATACATACATACATACATACATACATACATACATACATACATACATACATACATACATACATACATACATACATACATACATACATACATACATACATACATACATACATACATACATACATACATACATACATACATATAATTAATATATGTATATAGGTGATGACGTTGTCATCTCCAACAAGGAAATTGCATAATAAGGCTATTTTGATGTTGAAATATTTGTCTGCGAATTGTCACAAAGTTTATTTAGTTGTTTTTAAAAAAAATTAAAAACTTCATTGAAAATTTGAAAAATTTTAAACGAATATATATATGTTTGATTAAATGTGACTAATATTTTGATATTATAAAAATTAACGAGTTTTATCAACAATTAGTAACTCATTATCATTTGTATAATATGAAAAGGTAATTTAAACAACTTAAAGATATTTAAACAATCTCTTTAGCCAACTTTCATGTTTAAGAGATTACTAGATATTGAAAAAGAAGAAGAGTTTGTGTAATAAAATTTTTAATTTTAGAAGAAGCCCCTAAATATATTTTTAAAATAGAATAGAGATGGTTATGCTTGACTTGAAAAAAAATAAAGACTTAGACTAAAAATAATGTCATATGTTATGTAATTAAGAAAATATTTTCTTATTTTAGATAAATTTTGGCATAAAATAGGGAACCTTAGAAAAAGTAAATAAATTTTAATATTATTTGAAGATAAAGAAATAATTCAAAATTGTCTTTGTTATTATTAGAGTGACGTGGTCAAAGGTTTGGAAATAAAAAAAAATTAATATTGTCTTTAACTAGCATTTGTGGAATAAATTCATTTTTTGTTCTACCAGATATGATTTTGAATAGTTCTAACTTCGATGCTATGCAAACTGTCAAACATGCTATAAATCTCCTTTAGTTATAATTCATTTGCTAAATTTTAAGTTTATGAAAATTAATTTTTTTATTTTATATGACTATCTAATTGAATTAAATTTGAGAAATGTTATATCCAACTGGAGTAGCTCTTCCAAATATATTTTCTACATTCACACATATTCGAACTTGGGAATTCGTATTTAAAATGTCAAAACTCTTTCTATTTAGATAAATCAATAGAATATAAAATCTAACATAAGATAAATGAAAAATTGGGTTCTATGTAATAAATAAAAATTTGGTCCAAACAACATTTAACATAATTTCAAAAAATTAATTTGATGTAATAATTTGAGTTAATATAGTATTTAATCCTTATAATTTATGCTTATTTTAGTTTTTTATTTTAGTAAAAATCCTATAATAGACAATGGTCCTGACAACACAATTGGACCTGCTTGGCTAGAAAATGTGTGAAGAAGGACTTGCACCACATTCAAGCCAAATGAAATATTTATTCAATTTTTCTAAAAATTAGTTGTTTATGTATAATTTAATAATTACTAATATGGTCAAGAAATATGGGATTTTGTGTGGCTGTTCAATTTGATAACTATTTTTATACTAAATCATGAACAATTTCAGTTAAGAATTTAAAATAAAATAAAATACAAGAGAGATCTTAATTATAAGATAATTTTTAGAAAAAGTTGATTAAATTTGAACATTATCTCTGAATATAAGGAATGTGAAAGAGATATAAGAGATTACCATATTATATATCAATAATTTTAATGACTATTATTTGAATGACGTGTTTTAAGATTTGGAAGTGAGAAAATTTAAAATAGTCTTTTATTATAGAAGTGTCATAAATTCAATAGTTCTATTTTAATTTTAATGTCACCTCAAAGTGTAAAACACACTATAAATCTTTTATAAATTGAATAGTTTTAATCATGTTATTATTTTCACTGCACAAAAAAATTAATAGAAAATAAAAAATGGAGTCAGTCAATGACATCTTATGATTTATTTGTAGAAAAATTGATGTGCCATGAATAAAGGTTTGTAGTCAATGGAGTTAGTCAAAGTGCGTCAACTAATAAAGAACTTTTAAAATGGCACCATATTAACAAATTATATAGACTACACATGTGCATTGTAGAATATAGAAAAGTATTTGATGGATGAACAAAAGAAAAAACTTTGGTGTTAATAATCAAATTTATTAATTATGGACCCCTATATGCAATACTTTTCTTCCCAATTAAAAATAAATCCTTTTTAGCAAAATTCTCAAAAATCTTTTTTTCTTTTTTGCGAACATATTTGTTACAATATTTTCTTGGCCGCAATAGTCACAAAGTTCACTATGATTCCGCAAAATAATTTCAATGAAAGAGGGGCTGGATACACGCAATCGCAGCATTTACCACCTATTTTTTGTTTTATAATTTTGAACAAAAATTTGATCCCATATTAAGCTGAAAAATGATTTATAATTATACTACTAAAAGACTATTAGTTGAAGTGATAATTATAATTTCAATGAAAAATGATTTAAATATCGAGAAACATATTTATTTAATCAAAATAAATATTTTTTATATTATAAATATTGAAAGATATTAGTCTCAATTATAAAATAGTTTGAAATATCTTAATTAAATAAAAAATTAATAATTATACGGAATAAAACTAGATATTTAGCTTAGAATAAAATATAATATTTAAAGTTACTATAAGGCTTCGTACACTTTTTTTAATATTTTATATAGATGGACTTATGTAGTATTTTTTCAAGGTAATTAAAACTTGAACTAAGTTATCTAATATTATATAATGAATTCACATATATCATTTTTTTTCTATGTATGAACTCTTGTAAGGAAACTTTAGGTAAAAAATAAATCTAAAAAAAGAAGTATACAGAATAAATAATTATAAAGAAGATTGATTTTTTTCTTTGAACTTAAAATTATTTGGAAGCATACTTTATGACTAAGACACTATTCTTGTTAAATAAAAAAAATTCTTAATAAATTGAGTTGTCTTGTTAATTTGATATAATTTTCTATGGACCTAAAATATTAAGCAACAAATAAATAGTTAAAAATTAAAATTAATAGACGATCCAAAGAATAAATTATTTGCACAAGGTGCCTATACAAGTAAGACTTAGAACGTAAATCTTTATCCATGGAATAGCAATTAACAGGAGCTTTTTTTTGTTGGCCAAGGAGTTTCTTTAGTTTTAAAAAACTAAAAAAAAACATTCTTAATCTTTTTTGCCACCAAAACATTGACAATTCTTTTTGTGCTAGGAGTAGATATAATCTTATTAGAAATAATTTTATTCGAGATACTATCAAGTACTAAATTTAAACATGTCTTTCAATTGAGATTTAAATATTATTTTATTACATTATGAGTGACTAACTATTTTCGTTACATAACTCAATTCATAAAAGTTAGACAAATTTATTGTAATTTATTGAAAAGAAAATTCAGTCAATCAATAATGGACTGTAAATAAAGGGTTGTAAACTTATAATAAACTTTTAAAGTTTGGAAAAGTTTATTGTCGTATACCTTAAAGGGACCCTTTTTAATAAATTTGAACGCCCATACATGGTAATATCTAGAATAAGATGTGATGTTCAAATAAATGCAAAGACTTTTTGTTCATAATCATATTAACATCACATCTAAAATAATTGTCAATAAAAAATTGAATGTCTTAATTCACAATTAATAATTAATATTAACTACAAATAAAAATAAAGAATATGAATAATATCATTCAATCGTTGATTTAATCACTTAGAATTTTCACTCGTTCAAAGTTTTAAGTAATTGAATGAATTATAAGTGAGGTCATTATAAAATTTACATGAATTATAATTGGTGATGTCATAACTCAAGTTGGAAGGAACTATGAATGCAAAGGATATGGTATCCAACATATGCGAGGCTTCCTTTATATTATTATGTTATAAATAAATGCTCACATGTTCAAATTGAAGTGTTAAATATTTGATAGTTAATATATTTTTAGGTAATCATATAAAAATTAAAATTTTCAAAAGAAAAACTAAAAGTCATGCCCTCCAATGAAAGAGAATTTTGTTATTTATATATATCATAAATAATTTAAAAATTACCTGTTTATATTTAATTTAATAACTACTAATATGTTCAAGAAATATGGAATTTTGTGAGGTTGATCAATTTGATAATTATTTTTATGCTAAATCATGAACAATTTTAGTTAAGAATATAAAATAAAGTGAAATATAATAAAAGAGAGAAATCTTAATTAGAATGTAATCTTTTAAAAAAGTGATTAAATTTCAACATTATATTATCTAAATATAAAAAGCGTGGGAGAGATAGAAGAGATTACCATATTATATATTAATAATTTTTGTGACTATTATTTGAATGATGTGTTATAAGGTTTAAAAGTGAAAAAAAAATAAAAAATAGTCCTTCACTGTCGAAGTGCCATCAATTCTATGGTTCTACTATAAGTTCAATATCATCTCAACATGAAAACGAGCTATAAATTTCTTGTAATTTCACTAGCTATTCATATGGCGATAGTGAATGCAAGATTTTTCTCCTCCTTTTGAATATACCTCATAATACACCAATACGAAATAATTTATATATATAAATATATATAAATTAAACCAATCTCATTTAATCATGGTATTATTTTCACTGTACTGAAAAATTAGTAGAAAAGAAAAATGATACCTTTGAAATTTAAATAGTAATATTAATTTATAAAATTTAATATATTGATCTAAACATAGATAACTTCAACATTAGATTAATTTTGTGTATTAGTTTCCTTAATATAGTGTAACACCCAACAATGTTTTCAATTACCAATTATTTTTCCATAAACATATCAGATGTTGGGTAGAATAGAATTGTCGTTGTGATGTAATTGAAATAAAAATGAATTACAAAATACTATCAGCCCAATATATAATGTCATATGTTATGTAATTAAGAAAATATTTTATTAATTTAGATAAATATTGGCATAAAATAGGGAAATTTAGAAAAAAGTAATTAAATTTTAATATTATTTTAAGATAAAGAAATAATTCAAAATTGTTTTTGTTATTATTAGAGTCATGTGGTCAAAGGTCTGAGAAAATTTAGCATTGTTTTTTACTACCAATTGTGGAATAAATTCATTTTTATCCCACCACATGTGGTTTTGAATGGTTATAACTTCAATAACATGTAAAATATCAAACGCACCATAAATATCTTATAGTTGTAATTCCCTAATTAAGTTGTAGGGAACTATCAACTATAAATTCTTATAAAATTAAGTTTGTGAAAATTAAAGTTTTTATTTTATATTGAATCAAATTCAATAAGTGTCATGGTAGCTTTTTCAAGTATATTTTTTGTATTCGCACAAATTTAAACTTGAGATTTCATGCTTAAATAGCTAAAACTCTTTTTATTTAGATAAATCGATAGAATGTAAAATCTAATCTAAGATAAATAAAAAATTGGGTTCTATGCAATAAATAAAAAATTGAGTCTAAACAACATTTAACATAATTTCAGAAAATTAATTTCATATATTAATTTGGGTTAATACAATATTTGATCATGATAATTTACGCTTATTTTGACTTTTTTTATAGTTTCAAATTATAAGTTTTAGTAATTCAAAAGGTAAAGTGGTATAGGTCATTATTAAAGTATAGATACCACCGTTTTAGTTAAAAAGAAATTTAAGCCACCAAAACTTATAATTTAAAATTAGATATGCCAAAATTAAAATAATAGCAAACTATAAATAATAAATATCATATTAATCCTATTAGCTTTCATAATTGAAAAGTTACTTGAAAGCAAGGCGCTTATGCTCTTTTCGTTTATTTTTTTCCTTAATACTTTAATGGGAAGAAATATGCTAAAGTAATGGAGACATTAATTAATCCTTAAATTCATAATATTTCAATTAAGAGGTAAGCTCAAAATGTTGTTTTAAATTAAGTTCATTGGATTGATTTTTTTTTTTATGCAAGACACAGGTTAAAACCATGCAAACGAAATCAAGGTTAAGTCAATTCAAAAAACAAAAACAAAAATTTCTACACCCAAACGTTGGCCATTGAAAAATTCTAATATGCAATCCATTTGAGTTGACTCCTAAAAATATAAATTTAAATAAATATTTTAGAAACAAAATTTTCTAAAGAAATTGTATATCAAGCAAATTTGTCTATCATTGTAACCTATTGAAACCCACAAAATTTGTAGACTTTACAAACCCAAAAAGATTATTATTTTTGCTAACATATTTGTTACAATATTTTCTTGGCCGCAATAGTCACAAAGTTCACTCCTTTGATTATCCCGCAAAATAATTTCAATGAAAGAAGGGAAGGGATGCATACACGCAATCGCAGTATTTACCACATATTTTTCTTTTTATAATTTTGAACAAAAATTTAATCACATAAAGCTGAAAAATGATTTATAATTAAACTATTAAAAAGCTATTAGTTGAGATAATAAGTAGTCTTATCTCTAAGGGAGATGACACAAGTTTAAATATTGAGAAGTGCATTTGTTTAATCAAGATGAAAACTTGTCATATTATAATTAAATATCGAAAGGGATTAGTCTTGTGTCTAAAATAGTTAGGATATCTTAATTAAATAAAAAATTAATAATTATACTAAACAAAACTAGATTTTTGGCTTGAGATGAAGTGTAATATTTAAAGTTTGCTAACAAGCTTCATACACCTTTTTTTATATATTTTATATAGATGGACTTATGTGGATTTGTTAAGGTAATTAAAAATTGACTTAAGTTATCTAATATTATATAATAAATTTATATATGGCATTTATTTTCTACGTATGAACTGTTGTAAGGAAACTTCGAGTAACATCAGGTCAAAAAATAAATCTGAAAAAAAAAGTATACAGAATAAATATTTACAAAGAAGATTGATTTTTGAAAAAAGATAATAAAAGATCTTTTAAAATTAAAAAAAGATAAAAAGGGCCTTTAAAAATGACATATTGTATCTTTTGTCTGTTCTTTATAAATTTTAGGCAAAAACGTGAGAAAATTCAAAATAGTCATTCATTGTAAAAATGCCATAAATTCAATAGTTCTATTCTAAGTTCAATGTCACCTCAACATATAAAACACTCTATAAGTCTCTTGCAATTTCACTAGCTATTCATATGGGGATAGTGAATGCAAGACTTTTATTCTCCCTTTAAATATACTTCATAATACAGCAATACAAACTAATGTATTTATATATAAATTAAGGCAATCTTGCTTTAATCATGTTATTATTTTCATTGCATTGAAAAAAAGTAAAAAATAAAAAATGATACTTTTGAATATTAAATACTAATATTAATTTAGAAAATTTAATATATTGATCTAAACAAAGGCAATTATAACATGAAATTAATTTCATGTATTAGTTTGATTAATATAGTGTTCGATAATTATACTTGCGTTCATTTTAGCTTTTGTCCTTATAGTTTTAAATTATAAGTTTTAGTCTTTTAAAGATAAAACCATATAGATGTTTATTAATTAAAATATACAATTTATTGTTATTTATTGTCAACAATTCATAAGCTAGAATTTAAATCAAATGAGTTGCGGTATTTTAATTGGTAAGAGTATAAATGTGGTAGCACTTTGGCAGTATATAAGTAAGTATTTCTCATATACATATACATATACATATACATATACATATACATATACATATACATATACATATACATATATATATATATATATGTATACATGTAGGTGATGACGTTGTCATCTCCAAAAAGGAATATTTGTATGCGAATTGTCACAAAGTTTAGTTAATTGTTTAAAACAAATTAAAAAGCTTCATTGAAACTTTGAAAAGTTTTAAACGAATATATATATATATATATGTATATATGTTTGATTAAATGTGACTAAGGTTTTTATATTATAAAATTTAAAGAGTTTTATGAACAAATAATAATTTATTATTATAGCATTTTTATAATCTAGAAAGGTAATTCAAACTCACATATGTTTAATAATCTCTTTAGCCAAATTTCACATTTAAGAGATTATTAGATATTGAAAATAAAAGAAGAGTTTGTGTAAAACAGTTTTTAATTTTAGAAGAGGCCCCTACATATATTTTTAAATTTGAATAGAGATAGTTAAGCTTGACTTGGGTACAAAAAAACAGTTGGACTAAAAACAATGTCATATGTTATGTAATTAAGAATTTTTTTTCTAATATTAGATAAATTTTGGCATAAAATAGAAAAATTTAGAAAAAAAGTAATTACATTTCAATATTATTTGAAGGAAATAGTTCGAAATTATTTTTGTTATTATTAGAGTAACATGGTAAAAGGTTTGGAAGTGAAAAAAATTCAACATCGTCTTTCATTATTGTTGGTGAAATAAATTCACTATCAACCATGCTATAAGTCTGCTCTCATAAAATTAAGTTTATGAAAATTAAAGTTTTTATTTTATGACTATATAGTTGAATCAAATTGGAGAAGTGTCATGTCCAACTATGAGTAGTTCTTTTAAATATATTTTCTACATTCGTACATATTTGAACTTGAGACTTCACTTTTAACGGCCAAAACTCATTCTAACATAAAATAAATGAAAAGTTGGGCTATATGCAATAAAAAAATGGGTCTAAACAACATTTAACAATTTCATGTATTAATTTGAGTTAATATAGTGTTTGATTTTTATAATTTAAATTTATTTTGACTTTTTTTATATTTTTAATTATAAGTTTTAGTTATTCAAAAGGCAAAGTGGTATATATCTCTATTAAATTATAGACACCACTGTTTTAGTTAAAAAAATTTGAGTGACCAAAACTACAATTTAAAATTGTATAGGCCAAAATTAAAATAATAGTAAACTATAAAGAGTAAATATCATACTAATCCTATTATCTTTCTTAATTGAGAAGTTGCTGGAAAGCAGGGCGCTTCTGCTCTTTTCGTTTATTTTTCACCTTAATACTTTAATGGGGAGAAACATACTAAAGTAACGGAGACATTAATTAATCCTTAAATTCAGAAATCAAGATTAAGTCAAGTCAAAAAAACAAAAACAAAAATTTCTAAACCCAAGGGTGGGCCATTGAAAAATTCTAATATACAATCAATTTGAGTTGACATCTAAAAACATAAATTTAAATAAATTCTTGAGGAACAAATTTTTCCAAAAAAATTGTATATCAACCAAATTTGTCTTTGTCTGTTATTGTAGCCTATTGAAAGCCATAAAATCTGAAGACTTCACAAACTCAAAACCAAAATTTAATTTCTAAGATTCCATTCATTTATCCATGAAACTGATTTTAATAGCACCGATTTTTAACTGTTTCACACTTTCGTAAATTGGTATGTATGTATATGAATGTATATAAATGTTTTTGGCTTTGAAATGGAATAAGCTAAGAATTGATATGTATATATGTATGTGCGCTTCCTTTAATTTTCACTTTACTTAGTATAATCTAAGCTTTGATGGCTTGAAATAACATATTAATGTAATCAGAAGCAGCTTCTTCTTTTTTAATCTGCACCCACTTTAATTTTTGTTTTTATACATTGAAAGTGTTTGAAAAAAAATTATTAGTGAATTACTTTTGAAAATTATAGTTTAAAAGATTTTCACCTCTCCCCATAAATATTTTTTTAGGATTTAAATTTATATTATCTTCCTTATAGATATGAGGCGACTAACAACTTATTAATAAAAGTGTTTGAACTTTAATATCCCATCACACCTTTTACTACTTCAAGTAGCTAACCTAGTGATTTTCCAAGCCCTAATTTTTCCTCAAAACAGAAAAAAATAAGTGTACACATCAATTCAATGTACATTTTTTAATTAAAATGTTCGTTATTTATTTTTTAAAATATATATTTAAATTAATTAATGAAAAAAATACAAAAACATTTGTGATGGCCTTTAAAACTACTACAATAAATAAACCAAAAATTTAAGTATCATGTTAACTCTTACCTCTGGTTCTAATTATTCTCTTAGTTAAATAAAAAGTGCCCTAAAAATTACGGATTATTTTTCCATAAGCGTACCAAATGGAGTAGAAGACTTGTCTTTATGATGTGATGGAAATAAAAATCAATCAAAAGAAAACTCATAGCCAAATAAATTCTTAACAATTGAAATATTAAATTATCTTATTCACTCATTTGAGTTAACTCCTCAAGACACAAATTCTTCTCTTCAAATAATCTTTTTTGTTTCCTCTTTAATAGGTCCGTACCTTTTCATGGAGCCTTTTTTTTTTTATAATAAAAGGTTAAAATTTTAGGGACTCACTAAGGTTAATGCATACTTCAAAACTCAAAGAATACTTATAAAGGTATTTATATATTTTTTACCAATAAAGTTTACACATTAGCAATGAGATTTACACTCATCACTTTATAAGTTATAGGCTAACTCCTTACTGTATCGATTTTTGTTAGCTTCGTGGAACTTTTTTACATTTTATAGGGTAAATTAATTCTTTGAGGTTATGAGTTATTGATCACTTCAACATTAACTCACCCTTGATTATAGATTTTTTCTCAGGTAAAAAAAAACTTGGTTTGATTTTATTACACACACTCTCTCTCTCTATTTTTTTATATACAAATTTTTGGAAAGGGGTTAGGCTCATTCACAATTCAAGGGTAGGGCAAAGTCTCCATTTCTTCTAGGCGATATCAATATCAGGTAGGGCGAGCCGTCTATTACCCTCAGGTATAAACCTAGGCATCCAAGAACTAGGATGCATCCCCAAACGCTGCGACTGGAATCACAACAAAGTGGTACTCCCTAATAATCGAACACGCTCCAAATAATTGTATATCTCACATTTTCGCCAGTTAAACTTATATATGATGGGTTACTCTCTCTCTTGATATATCGTAGGTTTTGTTAAAGATTGTAAGAAATAGGAGTTATAATTAATTCCTAGTGCCTGAAGCCCTATTTGTTTGACCCCAATAAGACACTATATGTATTCATGAGCCTACATAAGTAAGTAACGGTCCACTTTAGCCCCTCTCCTTTTGTTTTCGGTGAAAAAGAGGGACTAAGCCCAAAAGTACATTAGAAAACTAAATAGTTTGAGAGTTAAATCTTAAGGAGTTTAATCCTTTATATAAATCTATTTAAAAAAATTAGGTCCCTAATATAATTTCACTTTAAAGGGTATTAATGAATGTCTTTTAATTTTATTTCTATTGAACGTTACATTCAATAGAAATAAAATTGAAACTTGAATTAATTAATATTTTATTATGTTCAATATAAATAAAATTGAAAGACACTCATTAATACCCTTTAAAGTGAATTATATTAAAAAAATAAATTAATTAATTTAGGTTAAAATATTTGCCTTTCATTCTTAAATAGGTAAATTTAAAAAATAAAATTCAATCTAAAATATATTAAATACTTTAACTAATATTTTTTAATATAGGAGAATGATTTGAGATAAATTTATATATAGTATCATAGTAGTATTTTGATTTTCTTCCCAAACCCTCAAATATTGAGGAGTTATCTCATAAAGCTCTAAATATTGGAGTCCCTTCCTTACTAAATTAACTACAACCTTAGTTAGTTCAGAAGAAATATATTAGTACTTATCATTAAGAAACGAGTATATTGTTAATTTAATAGGTAAAAAGTTACCATGCATTGTAAACAATACGGATAATTCTCTATAAAGGTCTTTGAATTAGATTTAAGTTCGATTAACCATATGGGTTTAAGCTTGATTGAGGGTCTCATGCAAACACTTTCTGTTTGCTAATAATGTGTACTTAGGATTCCAACCTCATGAGATTTTAAGTATTCTTAAGATTTAAAAAATTATATAAAAATTTATTTTCCTAAAAAATTTAAATAATTTAATAGCTATTTTTAAGAATTAAATATATATTTTTTTAAAAAATTCAAGAAAATAGTTATAAATTATCTTTTATCATAAAAATTTTAAAAAAATATATATTATGGGTTAAAGAAGTTATAGAAGAAAGAAAATATGAATTCTAACATATGATGTAATTTTTAGTAAATTCAAAATATCTATTTAAAAAATAAGTATGAGATAGACCTAAAATTAAATTAAGGGATAAATAGATTTTTGTTATGTTACCTCGGTGTTACTATTTTTAGACAACTAAAGACAGATGTCGCTCTCTCATCCCACTACTCCCACGTGGCCCCTCTCTCACTTACCCGTCACCACCATCACTTCTTCTTTTCTCTCTAGGGGTGTGCAAGATGCCCATAGCCCGGTGCGCCCACTTGGGTCCAACCAAAAAATACTCTGTCCAACCCGATAAAAGATGGCCCGAAAAAAATGGACAATTTCAGGCAAGGCCGGGCATCGGGTAGGGGTTGCTGCCCTGCCCATTTGACCCGACCCAGTAATTAATTAATAATCCACATCATTTTATCATATTTCAGTTAATTGCTTTCTCCTGTCGCAGAGTTCAGACCTTGCACGAAAGAGGGCTTCGCTTAGGGTTCATTGTTTTCTCCCACCGGCTATCAATTCCTCTCCCTGAGCTCACGATTTTGCTTCTGCAGTTCCGTGGGAAAGTGATTCAATGAGTTACTGAGTTGAATGCGCTACACCGGGCCATTTCTTTCGCTCTGGACTTGTTGAATCCTCCATTATTATCCTTAAATCTAGCAAATAATCTGACCTAGATCCCCTAAATTCTTTCAAATCATGACTGTAAATTCGAGCTGATGTTAAGGAAATGAATCTTTCTCTGTCCTCGACTACTTCTTCTTCCACCTTATCGTCTTTGTCTTCATCATTGTCATCTTCATCTGCATCTTCTAAGTCGTGGTTCTCGAGAATTGTTCGAGGCCGTTCTGATAGATCGAGCAGTGTCAAAATGGTGAATAACTCCACTGCCAGCACAAGTGATACCACCGGTCCTGTTGTGCGGAAGAATCAGTTCCTAGGGGTCTTGTTAAAGTACGGTCCGAATCCTATTTAGGTACTTCTTTTTTTCTTTGTTGATATTTGCAGTTTGGGAAGTGTAGATTGAGGGTTGAAACTTCTGATTTGACTTTAATTGGGCACGATTTAGTCTGAGCATTCTAAATGTAGTTTTCTGCTCACTTCAGTAATCTTTGAGATTGCATTTAGTAGCATTGTTCACTTTCGTTGAAATGTGCGTGAACTTGAATCTTTGTTGATTGTTACCATCTACTTCTACATTGGTTTCAAAAATCTGTCATTTCCCAGAGATTGGGACATTCTGCTGCACTAATTTCATTTTATGGTCACTATGTTGGGGGTAATGGCACAAGTAAAGGATATTTGGGGCATGTGTTGGTGCCTTGAGATAACAAAAGCAACTTTATCGTAGCATCGTTTGAATACAATATATAAAGTATCCTATCAACTATAACTACATTTTGGTAATTTTATGAAAGTAATACGCAGTAAACATTCATGAATACCAGAAACATCTGTTTTGGGATATGAACAATTGAATTAAACTCAACAATACTTCACATCTGGCACCATTTATGATATGGATGTTGAGCATATATATTTTAAATATATATATATAAGCGGAGTGGAATATTTGTAATATCTGCAAGATCAGAATTGTTGGTAAACTTTTGCCTTATTCTTGCAATATGATGAACTTTTGGGATCAGAATTGTAATACCAAATTTCTTTCATATATTCTTGCAATATGATGAACTTTTGCTTTCCCAGCTGCCTCCCACGAGGTTAATCATTGTTTGGTAAAGCTAGGGGCGTTCTTTACATTAATTTTTCATCATGTGATTGGTTTTTTCTCTTTATAATGAAGATATTGCTGCAGTTCATTATTATAGCAATAATGGTTTGCATTTCACATGTTTTTGTGTTCTTTGCAATGCATATTTGGATGTTCAATTTTAAATAAGACTTGTAGGTTTTTTCTCCTTTTGAAGGGTGGCTTGTCTTACTAAATAGTTAATCTTGTCAGAAATTTCAGGTGTAATTTTCTCCTAGAGAAGGAAAATTTATCTTTATTCCAATTTATTTTCACTTGTGAGCCATGCACTTTGGTATATAAAATGTCTGATGCTTTGTGATGATTCCTTTTATTTACACATGGTGAAAAATTAATTCTCAAAAAATATAAAATTCTCCATAGGAACTATTTGTTTTATAAAATGATAGAAGCACTTATTTGTAGCTAAAATTGGCTACGAGTTGGTCAATCTATCGATGATTTAGCTGTTATCTTATTTTTAGTTGATTATATTTTTTAAATATTTAAGACATAAATATGTTATTATTTTAGAAATTTATTATTACATATTTTTCCCACAATATGAGCAAGATATTACTATTTGGGCATGCTCAGCCCGCCTATGCCCAGCCCGCTTATGCCCAGCCCGCCTATGCCCAGCCCGATATAGTTAGGGCTTTTACCAGGTAGAGCCAGGCACCAAACTACAAAATGCAGCCCATATATTTTCTAGGCAGAGCACCAGGTAGGGGGCTGCCCTGCCCAGCCCTACCCATGCACACCCCTGTTTCTCTCTTTTCTGTCACCTTCATCTTAGAGGAGAATAGCACGAGAGCGAGGCAAAAAGTGAGAGTAACCGGAGGCAGCGACAGGGAAGCGGAGGTTGTCGTCGATGGGGACTGTTCATCGTCTTCCTCACGCCTCCATCACCATCATCTGCACGTGGAGAGAGAATAGAGCAGAGACCAGAGGCAGAGAGCGAGAGAGCGAGAGGCGAGACAGAGCATGAGAGTGAGAGAGGAGCAAAGACAATGCAGGAGAAGTGGAGGCTCGACCAGACGCCTTCGGCCGCTTGAGTTGAGTATTCCCTGTTCTCTTCCACCATTATTTCTGGTGATCTGAGTGTTTGGGGGTGCTCTGTTCGATCAAAGTTGAAGCTTGAGAGACTAATGTTTGATTTGTTGAGGATAGCTAAATATTGAAGCTTGTTAACTTCAAATTTAGCTTAAATCAAAGAGCTTAGTTGCTGCATATGCTGTAGTAGATTTGAGTTGGGATTGCTTGAGGCAGAGCTTCGTCATTGCTATGTGTGACTTCAGGATCTTTGAAAACAGAGTAATAAAGACTAAAGATTTCAAAGAAAATATCATGGAAGGAATTGTATATGTGTTAAGGTCTTTAGTTAGTGCATGCAAACTGT
Organism: Leucaena leucocephala; assembly: GCA_037074615.1. Classification (NCBI taxonomy): domain Eukaryota; kingdom Viridiplantae; phylum Streptophyta; class Magnoliopsida; order Fabales; family Fabaceae; genus Leucaena; species Leucaena leucocephala. The sequence goes on along the minus strand of CM073515.1, from coordinate 14,052,166 downwards.
GAAGGCTAGAACTAGAAACAGATATATATTTAAGACATGATTTAAAGGCTTTCAAGATGTGTGTGATGATAAAAAGAACAAAGGCTTATGATTTTCTTTCCTTTTTCTGGTTTTGGTTAGCTGCTGTTTTTATATGAAAGTTGAATTTAGTTTAAACTGGTACTCCAATGGGTTTAGAATGTTGAAGCTATATAAGAAAGTGTCACGAGTTAAAGGCTACAAGCTTCAAGAGTTCAATAAGGGTAAAATTTAATGAAAACCCACTGGTTGAAGCTTCCAAATGATAAACAGTATCTTATATGATTAAAGCTAAGCATGCAAAAGGTTTTTGAAGCTAGAGAATATTTTTAGAATATTAATAGTGCGATTGTCCAAACTTTTAGGATAGGTTGAATGGACAAATGCTAATGAAATGTAAGATATAAGTGTGGTTTGATGTATGAAGACAAATAGTAGTTGGGCTAAATTTTAAGAAGCTGAAATTTATTAAGTGGCTGTTGTTTTAAGATACCTTAATATGAACTAAGAGAATTGTATTTATAAACCACACTTGGAATACATTTAAAGGCTTCTAAATGGTGACTTGAAGTAATTAAAGAAATTGAATTCGTGAAATTGTATAGGAATAGGCCTTAAGTTAAGTTTGAAGACAATAAACAAGTTTAGAAAAAAAAAACAGTCAAGCCTTAAAGTCAAAGTGAGAGTTTGGGGGGAGTTTTTGAGAAAGATTTATTATGAAATTAAAGCACCAAAGAGTGTGCATTAATCTGCCTTATGCATATTTAATTCCTAGGTTTTGTTTTGTGACAAGCCCTCCAACAAGACACAACTAAAGGAATCGAGAAAAAGGTGCAAGTGGAAAGGAGAAAGATAAAGTTAGTAGAACTTATTAACGCTTATATAGTTTGTGCTTGGTTTTTTGCATGTTTATTTGTCATGTAAGCTATAATGATGCTTTTGATCATGTAATACCTTTCTTGGGTGTGCCGTGACCGTGTGTATTTGCTTGTAAGGTGTTGTTCTTGCATTGGTTGTTTACATGCTTATTTAATTACCATTGCACATTATATATTGAGTTATAGTTTTGCTACAAAGATTCTCCTAAATTTCAACCCATTTTCTCCCATGTACCCACAGTAGGAGCAAGTTCTTTAAAAGGGAAGAGCAAGCTTGTCGAGGAAATTTGGAGGTTGAGACCTGAAAGAAGCCACTTAGCTATCATTAGTTGTTTACTATTTATCTATTTGTGGATGTTAGGGTACATATATATAAATGTATATGTTTGAACAATCTAATTAAATAAGTTTGTGCATGTGATGGTATGTAATTAACCTCTATAAGAAATATCAGGAGAAGTAAGCACAAGCTAAAGCAAATGCTATGTTAAAGCATAGCTAGAATGCATGATTAGTAATAGCTATAATTTCATCAAGCATTGATGAAATATGGAATTGCTTCTATTTAGAAGCAGGGCAATTGCATGAGTTAATCTCTAAGATTTTATAGGGTAAAAGTAGACATCCAAAGCTATAAAATGAGAAGTAGTTTGTAATTTTTGGATGTATAGATTAAAAGATATGATTTTTTAAAGTTTTAAGAAAAATCAATGCCATTGGTACTAAAGTTTTAAAGGAAAAGTTTGGGCTTGCTAATGGTGATAATTGGGTCACATGTGGTTCTAAAACTGATAAACAACTCTGATAAGTGACTCTAGAGTTAAGTGTGACACGAATTCTCTTTGTGAATCCGACAAATTCACCCTTGATAGCAATACTATCCTGTTTCCCTAATCCCTATCGCTGATTGGTCTCTTGATCAAAACTTCATCGTCATTTGATGTTTTCGTTTAGCTTATTGAGTTAGTTAAATGTTACTCATCTGTGAAATTTCCACGGGGGAATACTTTGTTTGATTTGAGTAATGTGGTTATGGAATTCATTTGCTAAGTCTTAACAACGATGGATTTATTTTGAGGAGTTTGTGTTTAATTGCTTGTTCATAGCCAATATTTTCTCACATGTAAGTGATGAAATATAAGGGGCCATTCTGTACCAAGTTGTGTTTGTTTCTTTTGCCTGTGTTTTCTGCTGTTTGTACTACTAAAAATACATGAGAATGTGGTTTTGGGTTACTCAAATCCTCGTGCTTGGCCTATGTTAGTCAACTGATAAATAATCTAGTAAAAAAGTTATTTTAGAGATGGCTTGCTGTACTATGCATTTTGGATGATAAAGGAACCACAATTTTACTCTATTTCCTCTTCAAATCCCTAACTTGGATTCATTATATGCTGTGTATGACTTTGTTATTCTTGACCTATTGTGCTAGCTCATCACATGAATTAGTGCCCATGATTGTGTAGTGTTTTTTTATTGGATATGGTCAGGAATTTTAGTTTTTTTTATTAACAAAAAGATAAACCCTATGAGGAAGAGATCCCAAATTGATTGGAAGTGTTGTTGGGTTGAAACAACACTGTGGTTTTTATTTATTTTTATTTTGTTGTGTATTTTGTTTTGGGGCCATTGTGTTTGTGATATGGTGGTATTAACCTTTCCAATCTACTGCTTTTAAACATAAGTCCAAATGTCCCATCTCTGGTAGCCATAGAGTAATGGCCAGCAATGCTTTAATTGGACAAAGAGCAAGATTATTCCATTTCTCATCCTGGTAGGAAATTGTGGTTCCTATTTTCTTTGGATCCACGGTGTTAATTTCTAGGATTGCATATTTCTCTTATTTATCTTTTTTAAAACATAGTTTCTATTTAATTATATACATTGCTCGAAGTTGATGAGCATTTAAGTTAAAGTTGGAACTGTAGGTTGGTGAACACTTTGACCTTGATGTGAATTTCTGGCTGATGGAGGCTACATATTTTAATATACCCTTATTGTATTGTTTGTTTGTTTTGGGTTCTCTACTCAAGTCTTCATTATTGTGGAGAGAGGTAGAAATAACGAGGGTCTTCCCCGCATGGCACCTATTTTTAGTCTGAGTAAGAGTATTTGCGGTGGTGATTTGGTGCATTCTAACTTCTATTCTTGATTCATTCAATGATCATATTTTGTGAGAACACAGTTTAGAATTTTTACAAATGAAGATGGGAAGGATGGATTTAAATACTTCTTCTATTCTCTCACTGGTATACTCTCCACTAATAGCTCATGTTATAGTGAGTGATACCAGAATCACGAGATTTGTCAGCCAAGGATATTTCAGATGTTAGAGAAGATGATTCATCATTGCTTGAAATTAACATACCCATACTGTTAAATTTTTCCTCCACTTGCATCAGTAGTAATCCACCTGATTGTAAACATTCTAATACACAACGCAGGCTAAAAAGCATGATTTTCAAATTCCTGTAGTTCCCCCTCAAATTTTACACCCTCCAAGGTACATAGATCCTTGCAAAGATCATCAATGCTGGCATGACCCAATTTTCCCGCTTCATAGAGTGTAATAGCATAAGATGTCAAGCCTTAACAAATTTCACAGAGATGAGATTTATATCAAACTTTAAACAGATTTTTGTTGGTAAAAAAATATACAAACAATTCTCACAAATATGGGAAGGTAGAGGACTACCAAACTCATATGAGCTTATTGACAGGGAAAAGTGTAATACCTTATTTTTATATGTTTTGAGGATCATTCGGTAGTATTTAAAACTATTTAAATATCCATTGAAGTTTAATTAGAAAATCAGGAATTTCTAAATTTCATGTATACTGTTCATATGGTAATTCCAGATTAAGTGACGAATTTTAAAAAATCATAATTAATTTTAGAAAAATTGAAATGAAGTGGTTCAAAAAACTAATCAAAGTTAACATATTGAAATTTAAGAGAAAAATAAGTCTTAGACCAAATTCTCATCTTATCAGTATATTTTATCACTGTTTATTTGATCAAAATTTCTAGAAAACAGTTTATAATCCTTAATTTTAAAATTTTGTTCTTTTTGTATAGATATCGAAATAAGGTATTCTTGGTGTCAAAATGAAGTTTGATATGTTAACTAAGTGTTGGTAAAATTTCATACATTTATTCTATCATTTACTATTTTTCATTACATCATAAAGGTCACTTCCTCACTACATGTATTGTTCATAGTAACAAATTTCAACATCTATACATGCATATCAATCATGCTATCTATCTACCAAATTATCTTCATGCATCTGCATCTTCCTCAATCTTTGATAACTTGCTAGTGTTGAAATGACATGGAGGGGGTGAGATTTTGGGAGAAATCTCAGTAACAAATGAAAATCATACAATGTATGCAACTATATATTTGATGTTAATATGTGTGCACTTAATGATTATGCTTATATAATGATACTTATATGCTTTTATGTCCCATAATTATAAAATATGATCATAACATAAAAAGAAATAGACTATCACTTAATTATATATGTTTAATATAATCAAAATAAGCAAACATCATATAAAACATTTAAATAACATAAGCATATAAATTGGTAAGTTCATTATCTTGGAATAGCTCTCTTTCCTTATCCTATCTCTTTACCTCTTGCTTTTCCTTACATCATTATCCTTGCTTTGTGGTCCTCTTTACCACATATAATCAAGTGCCTAATAATAAAACATTACATCATACTCATTATAATCTATTTCTAAGTTAACATAGTTTATTCACTAATCCTTAACTCATTAAATATATCTTTCCCTAATTTTTATTAATTGGTTTGGCATTTGAATTAATTTATTTTTTAATTTTATCCTATACAATTTTATCTTCTGAATCCATTTATGAACTCATAATTTCAAAATTCCAGCTGCCGCCTTTGATCTGGATAGAGCCTAAATATGTTTTCTTTATTTCTAAAAATTCTCATTTTGATTTTAATGCTTCTAATACTTATTGCTCTACTTTATCCCATACAATTTTTCATTTTAAATCAATTGGAAGCATCAAAATTATAAAATTCTCATCCGTTCATGCATATGAATAGTAACAGAAAGGGTTTCAAAACTTCTTTTTTCCAATTTCAATGCTTCTAAGGTTCTAATCCTATACAAAATCATCATTTAAATACAAAGAAAGCATTAGATCATTAAAATTCATGCTCATTTTGTTCATAACAGTATTGGGTGAATGGCCTTAAGAAAGTAAAGTCAAGAACACAATTTAATTCTATAACCAACCATTCAATCTAGCTTTGTCTAAGTGTGAATTTCATGATTCTAACTTAGTCTTCCTTTTCTTTCTTCATTTGTAAATTTCGGCGAGGAAGAGGATCAAGGGAGAAATCCATTTTTTAACCATTAAAACTTAAGTTTTATCCTTCCAAAATACTTATAAATAAATTAGGAAATATTCTTTACTTTAGGTATTTGCTTGGGTGGGTTCTCATTAATCTTATTTTGAGTTCTTTCTTCATTTTGTTATGATTTTTCTAAGGGTCCTCTAGATGCACAAAATTGTGAAGAAGGAAGGGGGTACATATAGTGAAATTTTAAGGGTCTTGGGACAGTTTTACCCTTTTTTCAACTAATTATTACAATGACTTAAACTCTCCTTTCATTGGTTGATTCTTAGATTAATTGTCTTTTAATCATACTTAACTTAATTCTTACTTTATTTTAATATAATTTCACATGTACCAAAACTCTTTCTTTCTTGTTGGCTTCCAAGTGAATTTTTTGCACCTAGTATGGGTCCTACCAAGGACACCTCATATGCCACCTTACATTATCTCTTGATTTTTCTTGATTTATTTCTTTAAAAATTTATAAAATATCCTAGAAAATTCATTTGGCCACATGATACATTTTTTTGACATCTTGGGCTCTTACTTGATGCTACTTTGGGCTAGTTTAGACCCAAACCATTAATTTGACACACATCCTAAGGTATTTCCCTTATTAGGTACCTTAAACTATCTTGATTTTTGAGATAAATTCTACAAAATTCTTTTAAATTCATTCTAATATAAAATTAATTTCTTGTAAAGTGTCATAACTTTTTGAAACCCATAAGTCCTGATAAAAATTACATACATTTTTTCAAAATCTTTTTTCGATGTCATTTTTCACTATTAATTTCATAATTAATTCTATAGGACTCTTTTTTAGCTCTGTTAATTTTATAAATTCTTATATTAATTATAAGAATTTATTACAAAATTTTATCTGATTATGAGGTTCAGAAGATATTGTACTAATCTCCAGACTCCAAAGATTAATATCAATTTATCGGGAACTTAAATCAAAATTCTGAGAGATATGCCTATCCTAATTCTTATTCTCTATTTACTAGCAAAATTTGGGAAAAAACATTTTCGAGCAATTTTGGGCTCCTTCTGGCTCAACTTTCTATAATTAATATTTTACCCTTGAACTATTGAAAATTGTACTTTTGTCCATTAACTTTTCATAATTACACTTAATAGTTCATAACCTTTGTCTATTTCTATTTTACACCATAGAAATTTTAGCGTTTTCACTTTAATCCTTTTTTTTGAAAATGACCATTATGCTTTTGAAACTTTTATTAATTGTAAGTTAGCCCTTTTACCTTTATAACTTTATACCTTTTCTCTTTTTTTTTTGGTTTAAAAATTATCTAATTATTATATTTTTTTCTGATTACCATCACAATCCCTTCATAACATATTTCCTCTATAAGTTTTATACATATAGGGGAATTTGGGATGTTATAAAAAGAAAGGCTTGCGAAAACTGCTTAGACATAATAAGAATATGCCCCCTTTCATGCAAGCTTTGGGACTCAGATCGCAACACAGCAATTTATGGGCATTCATCTAACAGTTTAAGCTTGTGATCTAACGCATCCTTTGACAATTAGAGCCTCCATGGCAATGAGGAAGTCTCCATTTCCATAATCAAATTAAGTTTCACCAGAAGGACTGGTGGTGTGTTAGAGATTAAGAGAAAGCTATTCAATTTTCTTGGATCTTCATAGATTAAGATAAAGCTATTTCAATATTCATGGATCTTCAATCTTCATAGATTAAGATAAAGCTATTCAAGATCTTCATTTAATAAGTCAAGCTTAAGTGATGAACTGACCTTAGGTAAATCTCATTAAAGCTAGGCCCAATATTAATGCGGAAAATGTAGAATCCCAAGTCGATAGGAAATCAACTACAGGTCATTGAACTTTTCAAGCGGTAAAAAATCATTAGTAAGGGAAAAAAAGTTAAGACAAAATGAAGGGGATCAGCTTGGGAAAACACTAGCTGTTAAAGCTCAGTTTCTACCTTGAGTTTTCCCAAAAGATGCAAAGTAGGCAATATAAATGGTCTGATTATTTAAAAGTGAAGAAAATGCTCAGTCACATTATCCATACATAACAAGATCCGTGTGGTTCTAGGCCACTGTATTGTTGCCCTCCTTGCAGTCATAGCCTCCAGCAACGATGAATGTGCCATTGAAGGCCTCTCTCATTCGCACAAGACTATCAGGGGTCTCACCTCTTTCTTCAGAAGTCTTCATCCTTGGCTCTACCATGTGGCAATACAGAATACCATATTTTTTCAGAGCATTTACCATGTACAGGCCGAGTTCTTTAGGATTGGAGTCTGCACATTCAGCATAATTTGCAAAAGGAGATAATCTAATTCCAACTCGCTCTGGTCCTACCTCATTTGAAACAGCTTTAAAGACCTCCAAGGGAAATCGGCAATGGCTCCTTAGTGATCCGCCATATTCATCCGTTTGATCATTAACCTGATCTTTCATAAACTGGTCAAGGAGGTAACTATGGGCACCATGAATCTCAACCCCATCAAAACCTACAATTGGATAAGCATTATCTTCTTAAACCAAATTGGGAACAATATTAGCATAGCTCATTTGCAAACATTGTCTTTAAATATGCAGAATCATAGACAAGCAGATATTATCCTTTTGATAAGAACACAATTAAATATAATATATCGTAAACTAATCTCAAAAATAAAGAAAATACTATTCGCGGCATAAAAATTTTATGTATGACATTGTAATGGTGAAAATAAAAAAAAATGATAGATGTTTCTATTCACTAAAAAAAAATTACAGAATTTTTCTACTAAACAAAATCCATCATTAAACTTTGCTGATCATCTAAATAAAAACCATAGACATATAATACTATTTAACAATGCATTAGATACACATTTTCAGAAATAGGAGTCAAATAGAAATTTCTAGAGCACATACAGCTAAGTTCTTCCGCAAGTAACGCATCATCTCTTCATAATATTCAGTTTCTTTACAAACTTTGCGAGCAAAACAGTTATTCCACTGGAGTCTCTTATGCAGTGTTCTATAATCCTGCATTAAATTTCCATGGCCAGCTAAAAAAATAAGGCAATCTAAAAATGCATTTTAAAAAAGAAACCCATTCAAGGATGCTGTTTGGACAGTGATATCTATGTCAGGTAACTAAAACTAAACAATCCATTGGGACAAAAAATGAAAGCAACAAATTTAGAAGGGCAGCAATGACGCTAAAATCACCTTCTATGCCATTCTTCTTTGGAAGAAAGAGTTACTTGAAGTCGTTTTGGAAGATTGTCCCAGGGGCATTCTTCCTTAATAGCTCTCTGTAACAATTGTTCCTCTACTGCCACTGGACCACGGTGCATTTTCCACTGCCCAGATGTCTAGCCTTCCTCTACACTATAGAATACATAAAGTCACCACAAGTCATTATGGTCATGATCTCGACCTTGAACCTGGAGTTAAATCTTTTAACATACAAAAATTGACCCCAGTTATACAGAGAATAACAGTTCTAAAAATCATTTCATAAAACTTAGCTTCAAATTGTAAGGATCCAAATCTTTTAACATACAAAAATTGACCCCAGTTATACAGAGAATAACAGTTCTAAAAATCATTTCATAAAACTTAGCTTCAAATTGTAAGGATCCGAGCTAGATTACCACGGTTGCCAGCTATGCTATGATAGTGATAAGAAATTCACAGGAAAGTGGAAGAAATTACATGAATGTTGGTTAAAACTGAAAAAGAGTAACGGACATTGAGCACCTGATTGTAAGCAAAATATTGTTAGAGCTGTCATTTTATTGAAACATATTGAAATCGACTGTCATTTTATTCGAGACAAGCTCAAGGAAAACTCCATCTCTACAGAACATGTCAGACCAGTGATCAACTAGGTAATCTCCTCACCAAAGCTCTTAATGGGATTCAAATTGAGTATCTTTGTAACAAGTTAGACATGATTGACATCTATGCTCTAACTTGAGGGAAATTATAGAGATATTAGAAATATAAAATATGTAAATATCCTATAATTAGCATATAAGATAAGATATGATATTATTTTATTAGTATCTAGGATTATCTAGGATTCTCTATTATGTGTATGTGTATATATATATCCCTTCTAAATATCAATAAAGTACAATATTATTTATTTGAAACAACACTCAGAAAAGTCAACATAAAAACCTGGCGTGAAGAAAAAGTTCACATTCCTAAATTTAAACAACAATCAACATAACAAAGTGAACCTCCAGTTTATTAAGATCAAAGACAGGCCTCACCTTAAATTCTTCCAAGGTAAAGTTCACAAGACAGATTCCCCACCAGGGCTCAATTGGGAAATCCACAGGTTGCTTTCATAGGTAAAAGGTCTCTTGCAATTGACTTGTTCAGTTTCCACATGATTTTCCGGTTACCCCAAAAAACGGAAATGATAGGTGAGATAAGAAGACAAAAATGCTTTCATGTTTGCAAGTCTACTCTAAAAACCATTCTTTCCTAGTTTTTTGATAAGAGACAAGTTAGAAGTAACTTGGAGGTCAGATTGGGAAATCAAATTATTCCACAAATAGATAAGTTCAAATATTTAGGATCAATGATACAGAAGGACGGTGAAATTTTGGAGGATGTTAATTATAGAATTCAGGCCGGGTGGTTTAAATGGAGAAAAGCTATTGGGATTATATGTGATCGGAAAGTACCAGATAAAGTAAAAGGAAAGTTTTATCGCACTGCTATAAGACCAGCAATACTTTATGGAAGTGAATGTTGGGTTTTAAAAGGACAGCAAGAGCATAAAGTTGGGGTAGCTGAGATGAGTATGCTGAGATGGATGTGTGGGCATACAAAAAAAAAAGATTCGTAATGAACATATACGGGGAAGAGTTGAAATGGCACCTATTGAAGAGAAAATGGTAGAGAACCGTCTTAGGTGGTTTGGACACGTACAAAGAAGGCCAAGGGATGCGCCGGTGAAGAGGGTAGATTAAATAGTATGGACACCGGTTAAAAGGGGTAGAGGAAGGCTAAAGAGAACGCTCAAAGATGTTATTGAACGGGATCTCCTGGTCAATAACCTATCTAAGGATTTAGTTTTTGATAGAGCATAATGGCGTCATATGATCCATGTAGCCGACCCCATTTAATGGGATAAGGCTTGTTGTTGTTGTTTCTTTTGAAAACATTCATTTTGGAAAAGGTAAATTTTATTTTTGACTCCATTAATTCACAATATTTCATATACCCCAAGATTAAGGGGGACAATCATATAATACTCTTGAAGTATTCCTATAGATAATGCATGCATTTATCTGTCACGAGGACCAGAAAAAAAATGAAAAATATTGTATATCCAAGTGAAGTCGCTAAAGAAGTGATGCCGAACCAAAAATAAAAACTTAGGAAGAACTCTATGGAACTCAACTCAATCTCAATATTCAAGAAATTATGAATGTGAAACAAAGGTGAATAAACCAATAAACTATCAAACCTATCATAGGCATATATGCTACAAAATTTTATTTGACTAGAATTATAACTAATATAAGGCTCTTAACAAAAGATATTACGGTTATCACATGGATATCTATGGACTAATACATTATCCAATTAATTATATTATTTCTGGAAAAAAATTAGTTTAATTAATATAATTCCATAATTGTACAAGATCAGAAAATATAATAGCAAAAAATAATATATGATCTTAAATATTCTATTATTAGCAAACACCCCTTCAACTTCTAAATTGAAACTCCTACGCTATCATCATTTTAACATTTGGGAATTTTGGGATTTAGGATTAGATGATCCATTCCCTCGTTAAGCTTTTTCCAACATTTTAACCTCCTAATTTACTTTCAAAACAACAGGGCCATGGCATGTTGCAAGGAAAATAGTATGAGATGACACCTCTGTTGATGGAAAATGGACAAAAAGCTTAGAATGTTGAAGGTGAAAATTTAAGAGGATAACTCTGGCTTTCAGAGTAAAGGGGGTTCACAAATGACCTAAAACTAAAAGTGTGTATTTGTATTTCGTTTCCCAAAATAATAGAATAACTAAAATGGCTATCTTCTCATGTTGCACCAGGAAGTGTCAAAGTAAGAATATAGTCATAGAGGAATTATTAGTTTGGAACCAATTTCAGTGCCTTGTCAGCCCAAAATAGTTGCTTGAAGGGTAAAATTGACAATATTCTTGCTACAGCTAATTAAACAAACAAAAATATGCATACATAGGCATACATGGAATCCAGGCATCAATTCTGTTTTTATATATTATTATACAAAGGAAAATCATTGTGGTACCTTAGATCTGCACTTATTTATTATATCAGTAAATTCATTTCTCCCAGTTCTTGTGAGTCTTAGAGCATCCGCAGCACTAACATTTGGGATGCTGTCGTAAGGTTGCTCTACAAACAATTAAAAAGTGCAGCAAGTTTTTAAAGGCCATCTTCAACATAAACATACTTTTAACATCATACATATCTACAAAGCTGACAATAAACAATCAAACAAGTGGAAGGAAGAAAAATAAGGTACATAATACAACCCATTCATTAATGAATAATAAATCTTGTAGATTATGCATATATTAACATGTTACATATGCAAACAAACATTTAAATCAAATCATTGATATGATGAAATCTTCTACACATAAAACGATGAAATCTGACAAAAAGTTGATACAAACTGCTTCAAAAATCTTATCAAGGTAATACTAATCTCACCAGCATGTAGGTCTTAGTAAGTACTACAGGCTAACACTCACACCCTGAATATATACATCTTACATCCCTTCTCTCTTTCACAATAACACATATCACACCTTTGGCCAAAAGTTAGTTACCGGCTCGGTCCATTAGCTACAGGTCCAACAAAAAGGCTTATTGGAAAAAGCAGAGGTTACAAAAGTAACTATCGTAATTGCTGTATTTATTGTTTCTTTCCTAATATAATAAATCAAGAAGCAAATCCCAAGAAAAAAATGAAAGAAAGGAAAAGGAAAAAAAACAATGTCATCAGCAAGAATACCTAGGACAATTGCTTTTGGCAATATATTTACATCAAGTCATCTCTTTCGTTAAAGCTTCCACTCACCTTTCCTTTTATTTTACTTCATCACAGTTCATCTATGACACACCAACATCATTTAAATACTAGCATGGTTTGAACCAAAGGGGCACATGAAAGAGTTCATTGTGTTGCTATTTGGGTAACCATTACTCTCTTCATCGTGCTTCTTCAGCTTTCAATAACCAATAATAGCTATAAGCACTTAGCCCCTGACTAAAACAACTTTACTATAGCCAAAACCTATCAAGGTAGTATGAGATCCCAAACCTTTTGAATATTTCATGTTGTACCACAAGTGATAGGGGTAAAGTACTATAGGATGCCTTAATCCCCCATCGAATAGCATCCACTATTCAGTAGGATGCTTAAGAAGGGTAGTTTCTTCATATCAATAGTTAACTTTTAGAGAAGGTTTGTCCTATCAACTTGGGGCTTATCATTTGGTACCAAAGCTGGCAATTGAAGTCTCTAGAAAAGGTTACTTACAAAGGTTTCTGACAGGTGAAAGGCTGAATAAAGTGTGTTATGTGTAGCCATTAGGGAAATCAAGTTTCCCAGAATGGCCAATTGACAAGGACAAAGTTCTATGAAACTTGAAGTCTCATATCAAGCAGTATGGACAAGAGTTCCCCTCCTCACTTAGGTGCCTATCAACAAGCATGGACCCTAAATGTATTCATTTGAAAGGGTCATCTTAATACTCGATGTCTCACTATAGATTTTTAATATGAAAATAGTAAGCATTAAAGACCAACATAAAAATACAACTCCACTAGCAACTCAAGAAATAGATGCACCAACAATTCATATAAACACTATTCATCAAGTAATCAAGAAGCTGTCAATTGTCAAGAACCCTAAAAGACCAACAAACAAAATGACAGGTCTAACATGAAAAGATTCCAGTAGTTTCATCCATGTACATGCAAAAATCATAAATAAAAAGTCATATTTTATCTAAAAAATAAAATAAATATGAAATAATTTTTTTAACTCTACAAATATAAAAAAATAGAAGGTATAAATATCTAGATATTGATTCATAGAAAGAATAAATATCTATATATTGAATTTATGCAATCAAAATTATGTACTCAGGATTATATTAAATTATTTTAATATAGAAAGATTTGTGAACATTTTTTGGCGTCTAAAACCTCTCTAGTTAAGAATTAATTTAATCTCATCAAACGGCTGCAGGTAACAAATCTTTCACAATGTAGAGAGACTTTTAAGCTTTGATATGATTTAGTTTTGTTATACTTTGTACAATTTTTTTTTTATAAAAAATCAATTTAGAGTTCAAAATTTGAAATATAATTATTTTGTATATTTTAAATTCTTGTTTGCCCCATTATTTTGAACAAACATGTATTTAATACAGTTTCCACAAAGAAAGTGATTTTCACAAATATTTATATATAGAGAGATTAATTAAATGACTTTTTTTATACACGAGATTAATTAAATTGCGTAATTTCAAGAGGGAAAAAAGGAATAAACTAAAAGTTTCTTTGAATTCTTACATAAATGAGAAAGGTTGAATGGTTGATAACTAAATGCCAGATAATAAAATTTAATGCATCTCTATACTAAAAAAGAAAAAAAGTTGCTAATATGTGAAAAATTTTACTTGTTAAAAAAGTACATGATGTACAAATGAAGATTAATTACTTGAAATTAATAAAAACGAGAAAAACAATAACTTACATTAAAATGAAAATAACAATACATTTCAATTACTAATAGTATATTTACAAGACATGTAACAAGAACAATATAGGGAACATGAAAGGTAAAAAAAACAAAAGATGACACAATATACAATGATGCCACATTTTGTGCCTAATTCACTCTTCTTTGATTTGGATGAGTTCTTTTCCTTGTCCTTTTTGCTTGTTTCTTAGGTGTAGCTTGAAAAATTCTAACAAGCCATTTGGGTTTCCCAATAAAAAAGACAACTTGTCCAATGAACATTCCAAACACCATCCCACATCCAAATCCCATGGCTACTGGTTTCCAACTAAATCCAAATTTGTCATCAGTTGACAAAGTTGGTTGTGGCAATTTCCCTTTATCTTGATTACATGCTTTTGACAATGGAAATCCACACAGCCCTAAATTTCCCCGATAGGAATCATTAGCAAATGTATCAAATTGTTTACCTTTTGGTATTTCTCCGACGAGTTGATTATGTGAAAGATTCAAAACTTCAAGAGAGTTGAGATTCACTAGTGTAAGAGGAATCACACTTGTAAGTATGTTTGATGACAAGTCTAACCATTCTAGATTTGTTAAATTTGCAATGGATCGAGGAATATGACCAGTGATTTTATTGTGGGAGAGGTTCAGCCCTTTAAGTGAATATAACTTACCAATAACTTGTGAAATCTCTCCATAAAACATGTTATTGGAGAGGTCAATGGCTGTCAATGTAGTTAAGATCCTTTCAAGCTTAACCTCATTACCTTTCAATGTGACCTTCACTGATTCTTCATACGAGCCCCTGCTATAATTATTTCTCATGTAATGCAAACCAACTGCATAATCTATTTCCATCATTCCCTTAAATTCTTTGATGTATGCAGTTGGCAAAGGTCCACTAAAATGGTTGTTGGAAGCATCAAAAATTCTCAACTTAGGAAAAGGATGTTTGGTGTTGGAAATATAAATGGCACCATAGAACTTGTTATCTCTCAAAATGAGTACCTGTAGCTGCGATAAGCCATCAAGCCAATTGGGAAATTCATCTTCAATCATGTTTGCTCCCACATCTAAAATCTCTAAGTGCTTGCAATGAGTCAAAAACAAAGGCAACGGTCCCTCAAATTGGTTGTTGTTCAAATGCAAAGATTGCAAGGAATTACTCTTAGAAAAATTGTTTGGTAGTCTTCCCACAAAGTTATTCATCTGTAGATCTAAACTCTCAATATATGGGAAAGCAACAAGGCACTCTGGGATGTGGCTTGACAAGTTGTTGTGAGATAAGTTGAGGATCACAAGTGAGCTTGCATTGCAAAATGAGGAAGAAATGTGTCCACTGAATTTGTTGTTGGACACTGAAAAGAATTCAACACCAAAGGATGGAATTGGGAGATTTCCTTGCAACATGTTGAAACTGAGATCAAGAAATTTGAATTTTCTCATTGACAGATGTTCAACTGATGTCAAGTTATTATGAGAAAGATCCAAATACTCCAAAGAACCATTCCCCACATCATTGAACCACTTGGGAATATTTCCATGAATTTTGTTATTCGAAAGATATAGATACCTCAAATTTTGAAGGTTTCCTAAATTTCTAGGAAATTCATTGATGTCGCAAGAGGATAAGTTTAGTATGACAAGATTGGAAATGGTGTAGTTAAGATTATTATCATAGCTAAGTGAGAGAAACTTGTTGTTTGAAAGATAAAGGACTTTAAGATTTTGAAGCTTTAAAAATTGATGAAGACTGATTTGACCCCTCAGACTATTTGATGATAGATATAGACGAGAAAGATTCAAGAAACCGAAAATCGACTCTGGAATACCTTGCAACTCATTATCATCAAGATCTAACTCTTGCAAATTTGGGAGGCCTAAGAATTTGGGAAAGATAGTGACATGACAAGAAAACAAATATAATCCTCTAAGATTAGGCATAGTGTAGTTAAGATTATTATGAAATGCAAGTGAGAGAAACTTATTGTTCCCAAGATTAAGATATTCAAGCTTTTGAAACTTGGAAAATTGGTGAAAACTAACAAAGCCACTCAAGTTATTGAATGATAGACTCAAAAAAGAAAGATTTACGAGACTAAGAATTAACTCAGGGAAATTACCTTGTAGCGTCTTGTTGGAAAAATTAAGAAATTCCAAATTTGGAAGTTTGCAGTCAGGTGAAAATATTAATTTGTTAGAGCTACAAGATAAATCAGTAAGTTGAGGGAGATTACACAATGAAGATGGCAATTGCCCTTCGATGTTATTTCCAGAAATTGAGAAAACTTTCAATTTTGTATGATTTCTAAACACATCTGGTATCTCACCACTAAAAGAATTGTAACTGAGGTCTAATGAAGTGAGACTTTGGAGATTTAAAAGAAATGAGAGCTCACCACTAAAATTGTTTAATGCAAGGTCCAAATAAGTTAAGTGAGTGAGGTTCTCAAAACTTGCAGGAATAGGTCCATCAAATTTGCAGTATTTGAGACTCAAAAAATTGAGAGACTTCAAATGGCCTATGGAATTTGGAAGTTGACCCATGAGATTTTCATTCAACGATAAATCTAACTTTTGAAGATTTTGTAAATGAAAAATGTTATTTTCCAAATTTCCCTGCAACGAAGTCTCTTGAAGACTAAGATAGACCAAAGAGTATGACAAATTCATGAGCATAGACAAGTGACTTGGTGCAATGGAAGACATATCTACATAATCTAAAACAAGTTCTCGTAGATTAGTCATGTTTAGAACGATCTTCTCCCAAGAGTATGGTTCAAGTCTTAAAAAACTTGACCGTTCATTTGAAAAAATATAATTCCAAGACAAATCTAGAGAGATCAATTTAGACAATTCTGCAATTTTAGGAGGAATTGCACCAATAAAATTAGAGTAGCTCAAGTTTAGATGTAAGAGAGTGGAAAGATCACCAAATTGAGAAGATATCAAAGACCCACTAAAATCATTGTAAGCCAAGTTGAGTGTTTGGAGATGAGAAAGTTGGAAGATGCTATTGTTAGGATGGAGTTGACCTTGGAGCCAACTGCAACTTAGGTCGAGGCCAATCACATGACCAAACAAGGAGTCACATGTGATCCCATCCCACAAGCAGCAATTTGAATCATTTCCCCATGAAGCTGTCTTTGGGTAAGATATGTTCTTAAAATGAGTATTATAGGGATAATAGTCATTAGAAAAGTCATCACAATCGATTGAAGCGAAATGATTAAGAGAGAGAGAGTTTTTGAATTGGAGGAGCTCAGAGGAATCATGAGGATTACATAATGGCGGTGGGTTGAGAGAAGAAGAAAGGGAAGGAGAAAGAAAGAACAAGTACAAACAGAGGATAAAAATTCGAAATGCCATAAGTGAAGTTGGAAGGCTATGAAGAAGTGAAAGATTGATATATGGACTTTAACAAAAGAGGCTATATTTATAATGGTACCAACACTATATGTGGCATGATGCACACGCAAACTCAAGATTTTGGCTAGCAAAGGAACCCAAAAAGAGAATATTCAGCAACTAAGACTATTTATGCTTAAAACAAAAAGGAAAACGTGGAACTTTGCTAATGTTTTCTTACTTGACTTGGTCATGAAAAAAAGAGAATAATTAGAGGGGAAAAAGACTTGGTGGTTGTTTTTTGTGGGAATTCGCTATTGATATTTCTCCAATATTAGGGAGATATTATAAACAAATTTGAAAAGCTTTTGAAGGGTTGCATTTTTTTTTCACTTGACTTGAAAAATTTTCGTGCAATTAAGTTTAAAGATGTAACACCCTGAATAGAATGCCAATAGGCCCCCTAAGTTTAAATATTCAGCAACTAAGACTATTTATCTAAAAAAAATTAATAATATAACATTTATAAATAAAATAGTCTATCCTACACGCACTCTCTAAATCTATATAGCTGTTATATACTTTCAATCTTTGTAATACTCTATATTTAAATAGCAATTTGCATTAATGGTTTATCTTGCTGAAAATAAAACGAAACTAAGAAAAGTTTAGAGAAAAATAGCCAAAAATCCCCTTATTAAAAAATTAATTAGCTTTTAGGACCTATAACAGCCATAATATACAATTACCTTCTATAAAATACAATTAGTATTAACATGTAAGTGATATTTCATAATATGGAATTACCTTCTATCATATGCAAATGAGCTTCTATTATATGTAACTACTTTTCGTTAAGTTTTAATTCTTATTTTCTAATTGATTTGTCAAACGAGGATTTTTCTCCAATTTTTTTATATATTTATTATAATATTTTTTTTAAAAAAAATATGGAGTCAGTCAATGAGGTTTTATGATCTGTTCGTAGATGAATTGATGTGCCGTGAATAAAGTTTTGTAGAGTAACTACTTTGACGTCTCATAAAAAAAAAAACAAGAAGAAGAAGTTGACGTTAATAATTAAATTTATTAATTAGCAATGTCATCTTCAATGTAGTGACATGATGGACCCCGATATGCAATACTTTTCTTCCCAATTAAAAAAAAAATCCTTTTTTGCGATATTCTCAAAACCTTTTTTTTTTGTTTTTCTTTTGCAAACATATTTGTTACAAAGTTCACACCTTTTGATTATTCCGCAAAATAATTTCAATGAAAGAAGGGATGGATACACGCAATCATATTCTGAACAAAACTAGATTTTTAGTTTTGGATGAAGTTAATGATGAAATATAATATTTAAAGTTTACTAGGCTTCATACACCTTTTTTTATATTTTATATAGATGGACATATGTAGGATTTTTTTGAGGTAATTAAAACTTAAACTAAGTTATCTAATACTATATAATGAATTTATATATAGCATTTTTTTTCTACGTATGAATTCTTGTAAGGAAATTTTAAGTCAAAAATAAATCTAAAAAAAAAAGCATACAGAATAAATAATTACAAAGAAGAATCATTTTTTTTGACTTAAAATTACTTAGAAGCATGCTTTATAATTAACACTAGTTACCATCAATAAATAAAAAAATTGAATTATATATCTTGTTAATTTGATATCATTTTCTATGGAGTTAAAATATTAAGCAACAAATAAACAGTTAAAAATTAAAATTATTATACGATCCAAATAAAGAATGATTTGCACATGGTGCCTATACAAACAAGACTTAGAATCTAAATATGTATTCATGGAAATAGCAATTAATATGAGTTTCTTTTTTTGGGGCCAGAGGAGTTTTTTTAGTTTTAACAGAACTTAAAAAAATACACTTAATCTTTTTTGCCATAAAAACTTTGACATTTTTTTTTCTAAGAGTAAATATCCTCTTATTGGAAGATATCTTATTTGAGGTACTAACAAGCATTAAATATAAATATTTCTTTAGTACTTATTTAAATCTTGATTTGTTATATTATAATTTATTTAAAAAAATTGTCAATTAATAATGGGCCGTGAATAAAGGATTGTAGACTTATACTAAACTTTCAAAAATGGGAAATGTTTATTGCCGTGTGCCCCTTTTAATACATTTTAATGCCAAGACTTTTTGTTCATAATCATATTAACATCACATCTAAAATAATTGTCAATAAAAAATAGAATGTCTTAATTCATAATTAATAATTAATATTAACTACAAATAAATAATATGAATAATATTCAATTTAATCACTTAGAGTTTTCAATCTTAAAAACTTTGAGTAATTGACTGAATTGCCACTCAACTCGTTATAAAATTTACATAAATTATAACTGGTAATGTCATATAAAGGTGTGGGAGATATATAAGAGATTACTATATTATATATCAATAATTTTTATATCTATCATTTGAATATAAAGTTTGGAAGTAAAAAATTTAAAATAGTTCTTTATTATGGATGTGCCATAAATTTAATAATTTTATTCTAACTTTAATGTCATTTTAAAGTGTAAAAGACGCTATAAATCTCTTATAAATTCAATGATTGATTTTCATCATGTTATTATTAGTAAAAAATGAAAAATAGAGTTAGCCAATAACATCTTATGATTTGTTCGTAGATGAGTTGATGTGCCGTGAATAAAGGTTTGTAGTGTCAACTAATAAAGAATTTTCAAAATGGGTCCCATATTAACAAATTATATTGACTACACATGTGCATTGTAGAATATAGAAAAGTATTTAAAAAGATTAATGGACTATCCAAATAATGAATGATTTTTACACATGGTGCCTATACAAACAATAATTATAACCTAAATATTTATCTATGGAAATAGCAATTAAGAGGAGTGTTTTTTTTTTTTTTGCCAAAGGAGTTTCTTTAGTTTTAACAAAACTTAGAAAAAATATTGTTAATCTTTTTTGTCGAAAAAACTTAGACAATTTTTTCTACTAAGAGTATATATCATCTTATTAGAAATAATTTTATTTAAAGTATTGTCAAGCACTAAATGTAAATGTCTCTTTCAGCTGATATTGGAGAAAATTTATTAAATTGATCTAAACATAAGTAACTTTAACATGAAATTAATTTTATGTATTAATTTGGTTAATACAGTGTTTGATCATTATAAATTGTGTTTATTTTAGTTGTTGTCCTAATAATTTTAAACTATAAATTTTAGTCCCTTAAAGAGTAAAACTTATGAAATGTGTTAATCAAAAATAAAATAATAAACACCCAACAAAATTTTCAGTTACGAATTATTTTCCCATAAACGTATCAAATGGGGTAGAATAGAATTGTCTTTGTGATGTGATAGAAATGAAAACGAATCAAAGAATACTCTCAACCAAAAAAATTCTTAATAAATAAAATATTAAATTATCTTCTTGACTCATTTGATTTGACTCCTAAAAGTATTAATTTAAATGAATTCTTGAGGAACAAATTTTTTCAAAGTACTTGTATATCAATTAAAGTTGACTGTCATTTTATAAATTATTGAAGCCGACAAAAGTTGAAGACTTCACAAACCCAAACCCAAAATTTAATTTCTAAGATTCCATTCATTTATCAATCAAACTTATCTTAACAGCATCGATTTTTAATTGTTTCACAATTTCATACATAAAAAAAAATTCTATTTAAGTGATGACATATTAGACCTCTACTTAAACTATTGATATATAAGTCCTCTTCAACCTATTTATTTATATACTCTCATAATACTACTTCAATTATATTCTAATAAATTAAAATATATAATTTATTCTCATTTATTGCCAACAATTCATATACATCTATTGTTATTCTAATTGTGAGGGATTTTTTTTATTTTTTTTAAAATAATAGAGATGTTGTATTTTAATTAGTCAGAATATAAATGAAGTAGTATTTTAGAAATATGTAAGTATTTTTCTCATATATCTATAATATAAAATTAATATATGTATATAAGTGATGACGTGGTCATCTCCAGAAAATTGCATAATAAAGCTATTTGGATGTTGAAAATACTTGTCTGGGAATTGTCACAAAGCTTAATTATTTTTTTTTTAAAAAAATTAAAAACTTCATTGAGAATTTGAAAATTTTTAAATGAATATTTATATGTTTGATTAAATGTGACTAATATTTTGATATTATAAAAATTAAAGAGTTTTATGAACAATTAGTAATTCATTATTATATCATTTGTATAATCTAAAAAGGTAATTCAAATAACTCAGATATTTAAACAATATCTATAGTCCACTTTTACGTTTAAGAGATTACTAGATATTCAAAATAAAAGAAAAATTTGTGTAATACAATTTTTAATTTTAGAAGAGGCCCCTACACATATTTTTAAAATCGAATAGAAATAGTTATGCTTAACTTGAAAACAAAGAAGAAGACTTAGACTAAAAATAATATCTTATGTTATGTAATTAAGAAAACGTTTTATAATTTTAGATAAATTTTGGCATAAAATAGGGAAATTTAGAAAAAAGTAATTAAATTTCAATATTATTTGTAGATAAGGAAATAATTCAAAATTGTTTTTGTTATTATTAGAGTGACTTGGTCAAAAGTTTGGAAGTGAGAAAATACAACATTGTCTTTCACTAGCGTTTGTGGAATAAATTTATTTTTATTCCACTAGATATGGTTTTGAATAGTTCTAACTTCAATACTCCGCAAACTATCAAACACGCTATAAGTCTCTTATAGTTGTAATTTGCTAACTAAATTTTAAGTTTGTGAAAATTAAATTTTTTATTTTATATGATTATCTGATTGAATCAAACTCGAGAAGTGTTATGTTCAACTACGAGTAACTCTTTCAAATATATTTTTTACATTCACACATGTTTGAACTTGAGATTTTATGTTTAAAAGGTCAAAACTCCTTTTATTTAGATAAATCAATAGAATGTAAAGTCTAAGATAAAGATAAATAAAAAATTGGGTCTAAACAACATTTAACATAATTTTAGAAAATTAGTTTCAAGTATTAATTTGAGTTAATACATATTTGATCCTTATAATTTATATTCATTTTAGTTTTTCATTTTTGTAAAAATCTTATAATGGACAATGGTCCTGACAACACAATTGGACCTGCTTGGATAGAAAATGTGTGAAGAAGGACTTACAAATGTCCACATTCAAGCCTGATGGAATATTTATTCAATTTTTCTGAAAATTAGTTGTTTATGTATAATTTAATAATTACTAATATGGTCAAGAAATATGGGATTTTGTGTGTCTGATCAATTTAATAATTATTTTCATGCTAAATCATGAACAATTTCATATAAGAATTTAAAATAAAGTAAAATATAAGAGAGATCTTAATTATAACATAATTTTTAGAAAAAAGTGATTAAATATGAACATTTTCTCTAAATATAAGGAGTGTTGGAGAGATATAAGAGATTAACATATTATATATCAATAATTTTTATAACTATTATTTAAATGACGTGTTATAAAGTTTAAAAATTAAAAAAAAATTAAAATGGTCATTCATTGTGAAAATGTCATAAATTAAATGGTTCTATTATAAGTTCAATGTCATCTCAACGCGTAAAACACGCTATAAGTCTCTTGCAATTTCACTAGTTATTCATAGGTGATAGTGAATGCAAGACTTTTCTCTCTTTAATTACCTCATAATATACCAATATGAAACAATTTATATATATAAATTAAAGCAATCTCATGTTAATCATGTTATTATTTTCACTGCACTAAAAATTAGTAGAAAATAAAAAATTAATTAGTTTAAAATTAATTTAGAAAATTTAATATATTGATCTAATCATAGGTAACTTTAACATGCAATTAATTTCGTATATTAGTTTGGATAATACAATTAGCTTTTGTTCTTATAGTTTTAATCTATTAGTTTTAGTCCATTGAAGGATAAAATGCTCTAGATCCTTATTAAACTATTAAGACTAACATTTTAAACAAAAATAAATTTAAGAAAGCAAAATAGCCAAAGCTAAAATAATATAAACAGGCAACAAAGTTTTTAATTATGGATTATTTTTTTATAAACGTGCTAAATGGGGTAGAATAGAATTGTCTTTGTGATGTGATTGAAATGAAAATAAATCAAAGACTACTCTCAGCCCAATAAATTCTTAACAAATAAAATATTAAATTATCCTCTTGACTCATTTGAGTTGACTCCTAAAAATATTAATTTAAATAAATTTTTGAGAAAAGGAGAATAGAGATAGTTATGCTTGACTTGTAGAAAAAAAGAAGAAAGAAGACTTATACCAAAAATAGCACTTTGCAACTAAGAAAAATTTAGAGAAAATTAACCACAAATTCTTGAAAAATTAATTGGCCTTTTGGACATATAACAGTTGTAATATGTAACTATATTTCAGAAAATGCAATTAGTACAAATATACAAGTGACCTTTCATAATGTACAATTACCTTCTGTCATATGTAACCAATATTCCGTAATATATAACTACCTTCTGTCAAGTTTCAGATCTCATTCCCTAATTAATTTGTCAATTAGTAATTTATCCCCAATTTTCCTATAAATTTATTGTAGTGTTTTTTTAAAAAAAATGGAGTTAGTTAATAACATCTTGTGATTTGTTTGTAGATGAATTGAAGTGTCGTGAAACGTGAATCAAGGGTTGTAGAGTCAACTAATAAATAACTTTTAAAAGGGGTCCCATATTAACAAATTATATTGACTACACATGTGGATTGTAGAATATAGAAAAATATTTGATGGATGAACAAAAGAAAAGACTTTGATGTCTCAATCAAAAAGAAAAAAGAAAAGATTTTGATGTTAATAATTAAATTTCTTGATTAGCAATGTCATCTTCAATGTAGTGACATGATGGACCCGGATATGCAATACTTTTCTTCCCAATTAAAAAACAATCCTTTTTTGAAAAATTCCTAAAATTGTTTTTTTTTTCGCAAACATATTTGTTACAATATTTTCTTGGCCGCAATAGTCACAAAGTTCATTCCTTTGATTATTCCACAAAATAATTTCAATGAAAGAAGGGAGGGATACACACAATCGCAGCATTTATCACATTTTTCTTTTTATAATTTTGAACAAAAATTTAATCACATATAAAGTTAAAAAATGATTTATAATTAAATTATCAAAAAGCTATTAGTTGGATTATATGTAGCATTATCCCTCTAAGAGATATAACACAAATTTAAATATCAAGAAGTACATTTGTTTAATCAAGGTGAAAATATTTATATTATAATTAAATATTGAAAGAGATTATTCTTATGTCTAAAATAGTTAGGATATCTTAATTAAATAAAAAATTAATAATTATACTAAACAAAACTAGATTTTTAACTTTATATGAAGTTTGAGATGAAGTGTAATATTTAAAGTTTGCTAGTAGGCTTCATACACCTTTTTAATATTTTATTTAGATGGACTTATGTAGGATTTTTTGAAGGTAATTAAAAATTGACTTAAGTTATCTAATATTATATAAAGAATTTATATATGGCATTTATTTTCTACGTCTGAACTATTGTCAGGAAACTTCTGAGTAAACATCATGTCAAAAATAAATCTAAAAAAAGAAGCATACGGAATAAATAATTACAAAGAAATTGAATTTTAAAAAAATAATAATAAAAGATCTTTCAAAACTCATAAGAATAAAAATAATCTCTAAATTTAAAAAAAAATAGATTCAGTCTCCTATCTAATCTATTTTTTATAAATTTGAGTCAAAAGATGTAATTGCCATTTAAAAGTGAGAAAATTTAAAATAGCCATTAACATAATTGCCATTTCAAAGTGAAAAATTTTAAAATAGTCATTCGTTGGTAAAAACTGCTATAAATTCAATGATTCTATTATAAGTTCAATGTCACCTCAAGGGGTAAAACATCCTACAAGTCTCTTGCAATTTCACTAGCTACTCATATGGTGATAGTAAATGTAAGACTTTTCTTCTCGCTTTTCGCTTTGAATATACCTCAAATACAGCAATACAAAAAGATTTATTTATATATAAATTAAGGCAGTCTTATTTTAATTATGTTATTATTTTCATTGCATTGAAAAATTAGTAAAAAAATAAAAAATGATACTTTTGAATATTAAATAGTAATATTAATTTAGAAAATTTAATATATTAATCTATACATAGGCAATTTTAATATGAAAATAATTTCGTGTACTAATTTAGTTAATACAATGTTTGATAATTATATTTACGTTCATTTTAGTTTTTATCCTTATAATTTTAAACTATAAAATTTAGTTCCTTGAGAGATAAAATTATCCAAATCCTTACTAATCAAAATATACAATTTATTTTCATTTATTGTCAACAATTTAGATACATCTATTGTTACACTAATTGCGAGGAATTTTTCCTGTTTTTCAAAAAATAAAGTATACAAGCTAGAATTTAAATCAAATGAGTTGTGGTGTTTTAATTGGAAAGCGTATAAATATGGTAATACGAGTATGTAAATATTTCTCATATATATATATTTTTGTGTGTATACATACATGTGTATATATATGTATACATATAGGTGATAACGTTGTCATCTCCAAAGAGAAATATTTGTCTGTAAATTGTCATCTCCAAAGAGAAATATTTGTCTGTAAATTGTCACAAAGCTTAGATAAAAAAATTAAAAAATTTCATTGAAACTTTGAAAAGTTTTGAACAAATATATATATATATATATATATATGTTTGATTAAATGTGACTAATGTTTTTATAATTGTAAAGTTGCTTGAAAAATTTCTACACCCAAGGGTGGGCCATTTAAAAATTCTAATCTGCAATCCATTTGAGTTGACTCCTAAGACATAAATTTAAATAAATTTTAAGGAACAAAATTCTCTAAAGAAATTGTATATCAACCAAATTTGTCTATCATCGTAACCTATTGAAACCCACAAAATTTGAATACTTTACAAACCCAAAACCAATATTTAATTTCTAAGATTCCATGCATTTATCAATGAAACTGATTTTAACAGAACCAATTTTTAATTGTTTCACAATTTCATTTATAAATGTTTTTGAGTGTGTATAAATGTTTTTGAGTGTATATAAATGTTTTTGGCTTGGAAATGGAATAATCTAAGAACTGATATGTATTTTTATGTGCTCTTCCTTTAATTTTCACTTTACTTGGAATAACATATTAATGTAATAAAAAACAGCTCTTTTTTCATTTTTAATCTGCGCCCATTTAATTTTTAATTTCAGTGTCACCTCAAATTATATAACACGCTATAAATATCTTATAATATAATTTTACTAGCTATTAATATGGTGATAGTGAATGCAAGTCATTTCTCCTTCCTTTAAATATTCCCCATGTTATAACAATATGAAATAATTTATATATATAAATTAAAGTAATATCGTTTTAATCATAGTATTATTTTTACTGCACTGAAAAATAAGTAGAAAATAAAAAATATTACCTTCAAAATTTAAATAGTAATATTAATTTAGAAAATTTAATATATTGATCTAAACATAGTTAACTTTATCATGAAATTAAGTTAGTGTATTATCTTAGTTAATACAGTATTTGATCATTATAACTTGTGTTTATTTTAGATTTTATTCATATAATTTTAAATTATAAATTTTAGTTCCTCGAGAGATAAAATAATTTTAAACTATTGATACTTACATTTAGATAAAAATAAATTTTAAAAAAACAAAATCTATATTGGCCAAAAGTAAAATAATAAACATCTAACAAAGCTTTCAATTACGGACTATTTTTCCATAAACGTACCAAATGGGGTATAATAGAATTGTCTTTGTGATGTGATTGAAATGAAAATAAATCAATGAATACTCTCAGCCTAATAATTTTTTAACAAATGAAATATTAAATTATTCTCTTGACTCATTTGAGTTGACTCCTAAAAATATTAATTTAGAGGAATTCTTGAAAAATGAAATTTTCCAAAGTACTTGTATATCAACCAAAGTTGACTGTCATTGTAAATTGTTGAAGCCGACAAAATTTGAAGACTTCACAAACCCAAAACCAAAATTTCATTTCTAAGATTCCATTTATTTATCAATTAAACTGATTTTCACAGCACCAGTTTTTAATTGTTTCACAATTTCATCATAAAAAAATTAAATGTAAGTGATGAATAATGCCACTTCATCTATATTCTAATAAATTAAAATACACAATTTATTCTTATTTATTGCCAACAATTCATATACATATATTGTTATTCTAATTGTGAGCGATTTTTTATTTTTTTAAAATAATAGAGGTTGCAAAGTAGAATTTAAATCAAATAAGTTGTAGTATTTTAATTAGTCAGAATACAAATGAGATAGTATTTTAGGAATATATAAGTATTTCTCTCATATATATATATATAATATGTATAAAATTAATATATGTATGTAGGTGATGACGAGGTCATCTCCAGCGTAGAAATTGCATAATAAGGCTAATTGGATGTTGAAAATATTTGTCCGCGAATTGTCACAAAGCTTAGTTAATTGTTTTAAAAAAAATTAAAAAGCTTCATTGAGAATTTGAAAATTTTTAAACGAATATTTATATGTTTGATTAAATGTGACTAATATTTTTATATTATAAAAATTAAATAATGTTATCAACAATTAGTAATTCATTATTAAATCATTTGTATAATCTGAAAAGGTAATTCAAAAACTCACAGATATTTAAAGAATCTCTTTAGCCAACTTTCCTTTTTAATAGATTACTAGATATTGAAAAAAAAAAGAATTTGTGTAATACAATTTTTAATTACTATATGTATTATTGAACATTATATCTAAATATAAAGACGTGGGAGATATATAAGAGATTACTATATTATATATCAATAATTTTTATATCTATTATTTGAATAACGTGTTATAAAGTTTGGAAGTAAAAAATTTAAAATAGTTCTTTATTATGGATGTGCCATAAATTCAATAATTTTATTCTAACTTTAATGTTACTTCAAAGTATAAAACACACTACAAATCTCTTATAAATGCAATGATTGATTTTCATCATGTGATTATTTTCACTCTACAAAAAAATTAGTAAAAAAATGAAAAATAGAGTTAGCCAATAACATCGTATGATTTGTTCATAGATGAATTGATGTGCTGTGAATAAAGGTTTGTAGTGTCAACTAATAAATAATTTTTAAAATGGGTCCCATATCAATAAATTATATTGAATGTAGAATATAGAAAAGTATTTGATGGATGAACAAAAGAAAAGACTTTGATGTTAATAATTAAATTTATTAATTAGCAGTGTCATCTTCAATGTAGTGACATGATGGACCCCTATATCCAACACTTTTCTTCCCAATTAAAATTTGCAAAATTCTCAAAACTTTTTTTTTTGTTTTGCAAACATATTTGTTACCACATTTTCTTGGCCGCAATAGTCACGTATTGCACTCCTTTGATTATTCCGCAAAATAATTTCAATGAAAGAAGGGATGGATACACATCACATATTTTTCATTTTATAATTTTGAACAAAAATTTGATCCCATATTAATCTTTAAAATGATTTATAATTATACTACTAAAAAGCTATTGGTTAAGGTGATATGCAATCTCATCTCTCTAAGGGAGAAAATACAAGTTTAAATCTTGACTAAATAAATATGAAAAGAGATTAGACTAAAATCTAAAATATTTTATGATATATTAATTAAATAAAAATTTAATTATACTAAACAAAACTAGATTTTTAGCTTTGGATGAAATTCAAGGTCAAATGTAATATTTAAAGTTTGCTAGCAGGCTTTATACACCTTTTTCTATATTTTATATAGATGGACTTATATAGGATTTTTTCAAGGTAATTAAAACTTGAACTAAATTATCTAATATTATATAATAAATTCATATATAGAATTTTTTATATGTATGAACTTAGGGAAAAATAAATATAAGAAAAGAAGTATACAGAATAAATAATTACAAAAAAGATTGATTTTTCTTTGTTTAATTTAAAATTACTTGGAAGCATGCTTTATGACTAAGACTAGTTATGATCAATAAATCAAAAAATTTGAGCTGTCTTGTTAATTTGATATAATTTTCTATAGATCTAAAATATTAAGCAACAAATAAACAGTTAAAAATTAAAATTAATGGACTATCCAAATAATGAATGATTTGCACATGCCTATATAAACAATACTAAGAACTTAAATCTTTATCTATGGAAATAGCAATTAAGAGGAGTTATTTTTTTTGTTGGCCAGAGGAGTTTCTTTAGTTTTAACAAAACTAAAAAAAACATATTCTTAATCTTTTTTGCCACAAAAACTTTGACAATTTTTTTTTGCTAATAGTATGTATCATCTTATTGGAGATAATTTTATTTGAGGTATTATCAGGCACTAAATATAAATTATCTTTCAACTGATATTATAGAAAATTTAATAAATTGATCTAAATATAGTAACTTTAACATGAAATTAATTTTATATATTGATTTAGTTAATACAGTGTTTGATCATTATAAATTGTGTTTATTTTAGTTGTTGTCTCAATAATTTTAAATTATTAATTTTAGTCCCCTATAAAGTAAAACTTATGAAATGTATTAGTCAAAACTAAAATAATAAACACTTAACAAAATTTTCAATTACAAATTAATTTTCCATAAACGTACCAAATGGGCTAGAATAGAATTGTCTTTGTGATGTGATAGAAATGAAAATGAATAAAACAATACTTTCAGCCCAATAAATTCTTAACAAATAAAATATTGAATTATCCTCTTGACTCATTTGAGTTGACTCCTAAAAGCACTAATTTAAAGGAATTCTTGAGGAACAAAATTTTCCAAAGTACTTGTATATCAATTAAAGTTGACTGTTATTTTATAAATTGTTGAAACCGACAAAATTTGAAGACTTCACAAACCCAAAACCAAAATTTAATTTCAAAGATTCCATTCATTTATCAATCAAACTGATTTTAACAACACCAATGTTTAATTGTTTCCCAATTCCATACATAAAAAAATTATATTTAAGTGATGACATATTAAATCTCTACTTAAAATATTGATATATAAGTCCTCTTCAACCTATTTATTCATATACTCTCTGAATGCTACTACATTTATATTATAATAAATTAAAATACACAATTTATTGTCATTTATTGCCAACAATTCATATGCATCTATTGTTATTCTAATTGTGAGGAATTCTTTTATTTTTTTTAAATAATAGATGTTGTATTTTAATTAGTCAAAATATAAATGAGGTAATATTTTGGAAGTATGTAAGTATTTCTCTCATATATATATAATATAAAATTAATATATGTATGCAGGTGATGATGTAGTCATCTCCAGTGGGGAAATTGCATAATAAGGCTATTTGGATGTTGAAAATATTTGTCTGAGAATTATCACAAAGCTTAGTTAATTGTTTTAAAAAAATTAAAAATCTTCATTGAGAATTTGAAAATTTTTAAACGAATATTTATATGTTTGATTAAATGTGACTAATATTTTGATATTATAAAAATTAAAGAATTTTATGAACAATTAGTAATTCATTATTATATCATTTGTATAATTTGAAAAAGGTAATTCAAACAACTCACATATATTTAAACAATCTCTTTAGTCCACTTTCATGTTTAAGAGATTACTAGATATTGAAAATAAAAGAAGAGTTTGTGTAATATTAGAAGAGGCCCCTACATATATTTTTAAAATCAAATAGAGATAGTTATGCTTGACTTGGAAAAGACCAAGAAGATTTAGACTAAAACAAATGTCATACGTTTGATAATTAAGAAAATGTTTCCTAATTTTAGATAAATTTTGGCAAAAAATAGAGAAATTTAGAAAAAATAATTAAATTTCAATATTATTAAAGATAAGGAAATAATTCAAAATTATTTTTATTATTATTAGAGTGACGTGGTCAAAGGTTTAGAAGTGAGAAAATTCAATATCATCTTTCACTATAGATTATGGAATAAATTCATTTATGTCCCATGTGATTTTGAATAGTTCTAACTTCAATACTACGCAAACTATCAAATACGCTAGAAGTCTCCTATAGTTTTAATTTGTTAGCTAAATTGTAGTGAATTATTAACTATAAATACTCATAAAATTAAGTTTATGAAAATTAAAGATTTTATTTTGTATAACTATCTAGTTGAATCAAATTTGAGAATTATCATATTCAATTGTAAATAGCTCTTCCAAATATATTTTCTGCATTTACACATATTCAAACTTGAGACTTAGTGTTTAAGCAACAAAAATTACTCTATTTAATAATTACTAATATGGTCAAGAAATATAGAATTTTGTGAGGCTGATCAATTTGATAATTATTTTTATGCTAAATCGATAAAATTTTCAGTTAATAATTTAAAATAAAATGAAATATAATATAAGAAAGAGATCTTAATTATAAAGTAATATTTAGAAAGAGTCATCAAATTTTAACAGTATATTATATGAATATAAGGAGTTTGGGAGAGATATAAAAGATTACCATATTATAATCAACGATTTTTGTAGCAATTATTTAAATGACAAGTTATAAGGTTTAAAAGTGAGAAAATTCAAAATAGTCATTCATTGTGAAAGTGCCATAAATTCAATGGTTCTATTCTAACTTCAATGCCATGTAAAACACTCTATAAAACTTTTATAATATAATTTCACTAGCTATTCTTATGTGTGACAGTGAGTACAAGACTTTTCTCTTCTATTTGAATATACCTAGTAATACCCCAATATGAAGTAATTTATATATATATAAATTAAAATAATATCATTTTAATCATGTTATTATTTTTAATGCACTGAAAAATTACTAGAAAATAAAAAATGATACTTTTGAAATTTAAAAAGTAATATTAATTTGAAAAATTTAATAAATTAATCTAAACATAGGTAATTTTAACATGAAATTAATTTTGTGTATTAATTTGATTAATACAGTATTTGATCATTATAACTTACATTTATTTTAGTTTTTATACCTATAATTTCAAATTATAAATTTTAGTCCTTTAAAAAATAAAACCTATCAAATTGTATCAATCAAAACTAAAATAGTAAACACCTAACAAAATTTTCAATTATGAATTATTTTTTCTTAAAAGTACTGGGATAGAATAGAATTGTTTTTGTGATGTGATTGAAATGAAATGAATCCAAGAATATTCTTAACCCAATAAATGCTTAATAAATAAAATATTAAATTATTCTCTTAACTCATTTGAGTTGACTCTTAAAAGCATTAATTTAAAAGAATTTTTTAAGAATAAAATTTTTCAAAGTACTTATATATCAACCAAAGTTGATTGTCATTATAAATTGTTGAAGCTGACAAAATTTAAAGACTTCACAAACCCAAAACCAAAATTTAATTTCTATGATTACATTCGCTTATCAATCAAACTGATTTCAACAGCACTGAATTTTAATTGTTTCACAATTTCATCATAAAAAAATTATATTTAAGTGATGACATATTAAACCTCTACTTAAACTATTGATATATAAGTTCCCATCAAATGAAAAATTGCTTTCTATGCATTAAATGAAAAATTGGGTCTAAACAGCATTTAAAATAATTTCAAAAACTTAATTACATGTATTAATTTGAGTATATACATTGTTTGATCTTTATAATTTACGTTTATTTTAGTTTTTTATTTTAGTAAAAATCCTATAATGGAAAATGGTCTTGACAACACAATTGGACCTACTTAGCTAGAAAATGTGTGAAGAAGGACTTGCACATGTCCACATTCAAGCTTGACGGAATATTGATTCAAGAAATATGTTCAAGAATTAATAATTAGTGTTTATGTATAATTTAAAAATTACTAATATGGTCAAGAAATATGGGATTTTGTGTGGCTGATCAATTTGATAACTATTTATATGCTAAATCATGAACAATTTCAGTTAAGAATTTAAAATAAATGAAATATAAGAGAGATATTAATTATAAGATAAGTTTTATAAAGAAGTGATTAAATTTGAACATTATCTCTAAATATAATAAAGAGGGTGGGAGAGATATAAGAGATTACTATATTATATATCAACCATTTTTGTGATTATTATTTGAATGACGTGTTATAAGGTTTAGGAGTGAGAAAATTCAAAATGATCCTTAATTCTAGAAGTGTCATAAATTCAATAATTCTATTATAATTTTAATGTAACTTCAATATCTTAATTAAATAAAAAATTAATAATTAAACTGAAAAAAACTAGATTTTTAGCTTACGACGAAATTCAAGATGAAATGATATTATATCAACAATTTTTGTGACTATTATTGCTTGACGTGTTATAAGATTTGGAAGTAAGAAAATTTAAAATAGTCTTTAATCCTGGAAGTGTCATAAATTCAATAATTATATTCTAACTTTAATATAAACTTAAAATGTAAAACAAGCTAGTTAAATAGTCTTTATATTTTGTCATTAATGAATATTTACCCGTTCAAATTGGGGTGTTAAATATTTGATAGTTAATATATTTTTAGCTAATCATATAAAAATTAAAATTTTTAAAAGAAAAATTGAAAGTCATGCCCTCAAATGAAAGAGAATTTTGTTATTTATACATAAAGTAAGTAATTTAAAAATTAGTTGTTTATATTTAATTTAATAATTACTAATATGGTTAAGAAATATTTTATTTTGTGAGGCTGATCAATTTGATAATTATTTTTGTGCTAAATCATGAACAATTTCAATTAATAATTTAAAATGAAGTGAATTATAATATAAGAGAGAGATCTTAATTATAAAGTAATATTTAGAAAAAGTGAGTAAATTTCAACATTATATTAATTTTTGTGACTATTATTTAAATGACATGTTATAAGGTTTGGAGGTGAGAAAATTCATAATGGTCTTTCATTATGGAAGTATTCAATGGTTCTATTGTAATTTCATTGTCACCACAAATTGTTAAACAAGCTATAAATCTCTTATAATATAATTTCACTATCTCTTAGTATGGTGATAGTGAATGCAAGTCATTTCTCCTTTTGAATGCACCTCATGTTATACCAATATGAAATAATTTATATATATAAATTAAAGCAATATTGTTTTAATCATATTATTATTTTTAATGCACTGAAAAATTAGAAAAAAATAAAAAATGATACCTTTGAAATTTAAATAGTAATATTAATTTAGAAAATTTAATATATTAATCTAAACATAGTTAACTTTATCATGAAATTAAGTTCGTGTATTAGCTTGCTTAATACAGTGTTTGATTATTATAACTTGCATTTATTTTAGCTTTTATTCATATAATTTTAAACTATAAGTTTTAATCTTTCAGAGATAAAATTATCCAAATCTTTATTAAATTATTGAGACTAATATTTTATATGGAAATAAATTTAAAAAAGCAAAACCTATATTAGCTAAAACTAAAATAATAAACACCCAATAAAGCTTTCAATTACAGATTATTTTTCCATTAACGTACTAAATGGGGTATAATAGAATTGTCTTTGTGATGTGATTGAAATGAAAATGAATCAAACAATACTCTCAACCCAATAAATTATTAACAAATAAAATATTAAATTATCCTCTTGACTCATTCGAGTTGACTTCTAAAAATATTAATTTAAATGAATTCTTGAGAAATACATTTTTCAAAGTACTTGTATATCAAACAAAGTTTACTATCATTTTATAAATTGTTGAAGCTGACAAAATTTGAAGACTTAATAAACCCAAAACCAAAATTTAATTTCTAAGATTCCATTCATTTATCAATCAAAATGATTTTAACAGCATCGATTTTTAATTGTTTCACAATTTCATAAATAAAAAAATCTATTTAAGTGATGACATATTAAACCTCTACTTAAACTATTGATATATAAGTTCTCTTCAACCCATTTATTTATATACTCTCATAATGCTACTTCATTTATATTCTAATAAATTAAAATACACAATTTATTCTCATTTATTGCTAACAATTCATATATATCTATTGTTATTCTAATTGTGAGGATTTTTTTATTTTTTAAATAATAGAGATGTTGTATTTTAATTAGTCAGAATATAAATGAGTTAATATTTTAGAAATATGTAAGTATTTCTCTCATATATATATATATACAAAATAAAATTAATATATGTATGTAGGTGATGACGTGGTCATATCCAGCGGGGCAATTGCATAATAAAGCTATTTGGATGTTGAAAATATTTGTTTGGGAATTGTCACAAAGCTTAATTAATTGTTTTAAAAAAAATTAAAAGGTTGTTTGAGAATTTTGAAAATTTTTAAACGAATATTTATATGTTTGATTAAATATGACTAATATTTTGATATTATAAAAATTAAATAGTTTTAAGAACAATTAGTAGTTCCTTATTATATCATTTGTATAATTTCAAAGGTAACCCAAATAACTCACAGATATTTAAATAATTTTTTAGTCCACTTTCATGTTTAAGAGATTATTAGATATTAAAAATAAAAGAAGAATTTGTATAATAAAATTTTTAATTTTAGAAGATGCCCATATATATATTTTTAAAATCGAATAGAGATGGTTACGCTTGACTTGGAAAAAACAAAGAAAACTTAGACTAAAAATAATGTCATATGTTAGATAATTAAGAAAATGTTTTCTAATTTTAGATAAATTTTGGCATAAAATAAGGAAATTTAGAAAAAATAATTAAATTTCAATATTATGAAAGATAAGGAAATAATTCAAAATTATTTTTTAATTATTAGATTGACGTTTAGAAGTGAGAAAATTCAGCATAGTCTTTCACTATAAATTGTGGAATAAATTCATTTATGTCCCACCAGATGTGATTTTGAATGGTTTTAATTTCAATGTCATGCAAACTATCAAACACACTATAAGTCTTCTATAGTTATAATTTGTTAGCCAAATTGTAGCGAACTATTAACTATAATTACTCATAAAATTAAGTTTATGAAAATTAAAGTTTTTATTTTGTATGGCTATCTAGTTGAATCAAATTTGAGAAGTATTTGTATGGCTATTTAGTTGAATCAAATTTGAGAAGTATCATATCCAACTATAAATATCTCTTCCAAATATAGTTTCTGCATTTGGACATATTTAAATTTAAGACTTAGTGTTTAAGCGACAAAAAATCGTTATATTTGATAATTACTAATATGGTCTAGAAATATAGAATTTTGTGAGGCTAATCAATTTGATAATTATTTTTATGCTAAATCAAGAACAATTTCAGTTAATAATTTAACATAAAATGAAATATAATATAAGAGAGATATAAGAGATTACCATATTATAATCAACAATTTTTGTGACAATTATTTAAATGACGTGTTATAAGGTTTAGAAGTGAGAAAATTTAAAATAGTCATTTATTGTGAAAGTGCCATAAATTCAATAGTTCTATTATCACTTCAATATCACCTCAAAGTGTAAAACACACTATAAATCTTTTATAATATAATTTCACTAGCTATTCATATGTGTGACAGTGAATACAAGAATTTTCTCCTCCCTTTGAATATACCTCCTAATACCCCAATATGAAGTAATTTATATATATAAATTAAAACAATCTCATTTTAATCATGTTATTATTTTTAATTCACTGAAAAATTACTGGAAAAAAATATTCTTTTGAAATTTAAATAGTAATATTAATTTAGAAAATTTAATAAATTGATCTAAACATAAGTAACTTTAAGAGGAAATTAATTTCATATATCAATTTAGTTAATATAGTATTTGATCATCATAATTTATGTTTATTTTAGTTTTTGTCCCCATAATTTTAAATTATAAATTTAGTCCTTTAAAAATAAAACCTATGAAATTGTATCAATCAAATCAAAACTAAAATAATAAATAACCAACAAAATTTTCAATTACGAATTATTGTTCCATAAACATACCAAATGGGGTAGAATATAATTGTCTTTGTGATGTGATTGAAATGAAAATGAATCAAATAATACTCTCAGCCTAATAAATTTTTAATAAATAAAATATTAAATTATTCTCTTGACTCATTTGAGTTGACTCCTAAAAGTATTAATTTAAAAGAATTCTTGAGAAACAAATTTTTTTAAAGTACTTGTATATTAACTAAAGTTGACTATCATTTTATAAATTGTTGAAGTTGACAAAATTTGAAGACTTTACAAACCCAAAACTAAAATTTAATTTCTAAGATTACATTCACTTATCAATTTTCAACAACATTGAGTTTTAATTGTTTCTCAATTTCATCATAAAAAAATTATATTTAAGAAATGACATATTAAACCTTTACTTAAACTATTGATATATAAATCCTCTTCAACCTATATACATATATATATATATATATGTATGTATATAGGTGATGACGTTGTCATCTCCATCAAGGAAATTTCATAATAAGACTATTTTGATAAGAAAAATATTTGTCTACGAATTGTCACAAAG
This sequence comes from Leucaena leucocephala, assembly GCA_037074615.1. Classification (NCBI taxonomy): domain Eukaryota; kingdom Viridiplantae; phylum Streptophyta; class Magnoliopsida; order Fabales; family Fabaceae; genus Leucaena; species Leucaena leucocephala. The sequence goes on along the minus strand of CM073515.1, from coordinate 14,014,196 downwards.
TTTAATTAATTGTTTTAAAAAATTAAAAAGCTTCATTGAAAATTTGAAAATTTTTAAACGAATATATATATATATGTTTGATTAAATGTGGCTAATATTTTTATATTATAAAAATTAAAGAGTTTTATGAACAATTAATAATTTATTATTATATTATTTTTATAATCTGAAAAGGTAATTCAAACTCACAGATGTTTAAACAATCTTTTTAGCCAACTTTCATGTTTAAGATATTACTAGATATTTAAAATAAAAGAAGAGTTTGTGTAGTATAATTTTTAAATTTTAGAAGAGGTCACAACATATATTTTTAAAATTGAATAGAGATAGTTAAGTCTGACTTGGGAAAAAAACACAAGAAGACTTAGACTAAAAGTAATGCCATATGTTATGTAATTAAGAAAATGTTTTATAATTTTAGATAAATTTTGGCATAAAATAGGGAATTTTAGAGAAAGTAATTAAATTTCAATATTATTTGAAGATAAGGAAATAATTCAAAATTGTTAGTGTTATTATTAGAGTGACATAGTAAAAGGTTTGGAAGTGAGAAAATTTAGCATTGTCTTTCGCTACTGTTTGTAGAATAAATTCATTTTTGTTCTATCAAATGTGGTTTTAAATGGTTCTAACTTCAATATCATGCGAATTATCAAACTTGCTATAAGTCTCCTATAGTTGTAATTTGCTAATTAAGTTATAGCGAACTATCAACTATAAATTACCATAAAATTAAGTTTATAAAAATTAAAGTTCTTATTTTATATAACTATTTGATTGAATTAAATTTGAAAAGTGTCATATCCAACTGTGAGTAAATATTTTAAATATATTTTCTATATTCATATGAATTTAAATTTGAGACTTCGTGTTTAAACAGCTAAAACACCTTCTATTTAGATAAATTAATAGAATATAAAATTTAACATAAGATAAATGAAAAATTGGGTCTAAATAGCATTTAACATATAATTTTCAAAAAATTAATTTTATGTATTAATTTGAGTTAATACAGTATTTGGTCATTATAATTTACACTCATATTAATTTTTTTCTCTATAATTTTAAATTATAAGTTTTAGTCCTTTAAAAAATAAAGTGATATATATTTTTATTAAATTATAGAGATTACCACTTTAGTTAAAAAGAAATTTAAGAGATTAAAACCTATAATTTAAAAATATATATGCTAAAACTAAAATAAAAGACTAAATATCACATTAACCCCATTAGTTTTCATAATTGAAAAGATGCTTGAAAGCAGGACGCTTCAGCTCAGTTCATTTTTTTTTCTCCTTAATACTTTAAAGGGGAGAAACATGCTAAAGCAACTGAGCTATTAATAAAAGTGTTTGAACTTTAAACTTTTACGTGTTTTATTTTGTATGGCTATCTAGTTGAATCAAATTTGAGAAGTATCATATCCAACTATAAATAGCTCTTCTAAATATGTTTTCAGCATTCGCACATATTCAAACTTTAGTCTTAGTGTTTAAGCAACAAAAAATCATTCTATTTGATAATTATTAATATGGTTAAGAAATATAGAATTTTGTGAGGCTGATCAATTTGATAATTATAAAATTTTTATGCTAAATCAAGAACAATTTCAGTTAATAATTTAAAATAAAATGAAATATAATATAAGAGAGAGATCTTAGTTATAAAGTAATATTTAGAAAGAGTGATCAAATTTTAATATTATATTATTTGAATATAAGGAGTGTGGGAGAGATATAAGAGATTGACATATTATATATCAACAATTTTCATGACAATTATTTAAATGATGTGTTATAAAGTTTAGAAGTGAGAAAATTCAAAATAGTCATTCATTGTGAAAGTGCCATAAATTTAATGGTCATATTCAAACTTCAATGTCACCTCAAAGTGTAAAACACACTATAAATCTTTTATAATATAATTTTACTAGCTATAAATTATAATCAACAATTTTATAGCAATTATTTAAATGACGTGTTATAAGGTTTAAAAGCGAGAAAATTCAAAATAGTCATTCATTGTTAAAGTGCCATAAATTTAATGGTTCTATTCTAACTTCAATGCCATGTAAAACACTATATAAATCTTTTATAATATAATTTCATTAGCTATTCTTATGTGTGATAGTGAGTACAAAACTTTTCTCTTCTATTTGAATATACCTCGTAATACCCCAATATGAAGTAATATATATATATATATATATATATAAATTAAAATAATCTCATTTTAATCATGTTATTATTTTTAATACACTGAAAAATTACTAGAAAATTAAAAATGATACTTTTGAAATTTAAATAGTAATATTAATTTAGAAAATTTAATAAATTGATCTAAACATAGGTAACTTTAACATGAAATTAATTTTATGTATTAATTTGGTTAATACAATATTTGATCATTATAATTTATGTTTATTTTAGTTTTTGTCCCCATAATTTTAAATTATAAAGTTTAGTCATTTAAAAAATAAAACCTATGAAATTGTATCAATCAAAACTAAAATAATAAACACCCAAAAAATTTTCAATTACGAATTATTAAATCAATCAAAACTAAAATTATTAAATGAATTATCAATCAAAACTAAATTAAATCAAAGAATACTCTCACCTTAATAAATTCTTAATAAATGAAATATTAAATTATTTTCTTAACTCATTTGAGGTGACTCATAAAAGCATTAATTTAAAGGAATTCTTAAGGAACAAATTTTCTAAGGTACTTGTATATAAACTAAAGTGACCTATCATTTTATAAATTATTGAAGCTGACAAAATTTGAAAATTTTATAAACCCAAAACCAAAATTTAATTTTTAAGATTACATTCACTTTTAATCTTATCAATCAAACTGATTTCAACAGCACTGAATTTTAATTGTTTCACAATTTCATCATAAAAAATTATATTTAAGTGATAATATATTAAACCTCTACTTAAACCATTGATATATAAATCCTCTTCAACCTCTATACACACACATATATAATTAATATATGTATGTAGGTGATGACGTGGTCATCTCCTTCGAGGAAATTTCATAATAAGGCTATTTTGATGTGGAAACTATTTGTCCGCAAATTGTCATAAAGCTTAGTTAATTATTTTTAAAAAAAATTGAAAAGCTTCATTGAAAATTTTTAAACGAATATATATATATATAAGTTTGATTAAATGTGACTAATATTTTTATATTATAATAATTAAATATTTTTATGAACAATTAATAATTTATTATTATATTATTTTTATAATCTAAAAAGGTAATTCAAATTTAGATGTTTAAACAATCTCTTTAGCCAACTTTCATATTTAGAGATTACTAGATATTGAAAATATAAGAAGAGTTTATGTAATACAATTTTTAAATTTTAGAAGAGGCCCTACATATATTTTTAAAATCGAATAGAGATTGTTGTGCTTGACTTGGAAAAAAAAAACAAGAAGACTTAGACTAAAAGTAATGCCAAATGTTATGTAATTAAGAGAATGTTTTATAATTTTAGATAAATTTTTCCATAAAAGAGGGAAATTTAGAAAAAGTAATTAAATTTCAATATTATTTGAAGATAAGGAAATAATTCAAAATTGTTTTTGTTATTATTAGAGTGACTTGTTAAAAGATTTGGAAGTGAGAAAATTTAACATCTTCTGTCACTACTGTTTGTGAAATAAATTTATTTTTGTCCCACCAAATATGGTTTTAAATAATTTTAACTTTAATGCCATGCAAACTACCCAACACGCTATAAGTCTCCTATAGTTATAATTCGCTAATTAAGTTATAGTGAACTATCAACTATAAATTCTCATAAAATTAAGTTTATAAAAATTAAAGTTTTTATTTTATTTGACTATTTGATTGAATTAAATTTGAGAAGTGTCATATACAACTGTCAGTAAATATTCTAAATATATTTTCTGTATTTATATGGATTTAAATTTAAGACGTTGTGCTTAAACAGCTAAAATCCCTTCTATTTAGATAAATTCATATAATGCGAAATCTAACATAAGATAAATGAAAAATTGGGCCTAAATAGCATTTAACATATAATTTTTAGAAAATTAATTTCATGTATTAATTTGGGTTAATATAGTGTTTTGTCCTTATAATTTATATGCTCATATTATTTTTTTCTCTATAATTTCAAATTATAAGTTTTAGTTCTTCAAAAAGTAAAGTGACATATGTTTTTATTAAATGTTAGATATTACCGCTTTAATTAAAAAGAAATTTGAGAGATTAAAATCTATAATTTAAAAATATATGTGCCAAAACTAAAGTAAAAGACTAAATATCATATTAACCCCATTAGATTTCATAATTGAAATGCTGCTTGAAAGTAGGACGCTTAAGCACTATTCATTTTTTCTCCTTAAATACTTTAAATTGGGAGAAACATGCTAAAGGAACTAAGATATTAATAAAAGTGTTTAAACTTTAAATTTTTACGTGTTTTATATCCCATCACACATTTATGATGCGATCAAAATCCTTATCTAACATTTAAAGCCTCATTTTGAGCTAATGTAACTGTAATACTTTTAAAAAGTATTACAGTTATTTAGTTTTAAAATTGACTTCTTTTGCATTGGAAAAGTATTCGTGAAATACGTTTGTTTAGTTTTATACTCAGTGTTAAATACTTTAAAAGGAATCAAAACTTTGATCTTATTATTACCCTTAAAATAACTTCCTCTGATGTCTATAACCACTTTTCATATCCCTACAAATTATGTATTATTTTTCCACAAGCGTACCAAATGGAGTAGAGTAGAAGACTTGTCTTTATGATGTGATCGCAATGAAAATAAATAAAAAATAACTCAAAGCCAAATAAATTCTTAATAATTAAAATATTAAATTATCTTATTCGCTCTTTTGAGTTAACTCCTCAACACACAAATTCCTCTCTTCAAATAAATTGTCTTCTTTTTGTTGCCTCTTTAATAGGCCCTTCATTTTCATGAAGCCTTTAATTTTTTGATAATAAAAAGTTAAAAAAAGTTGGGTCTTGGAGGCTCATTAGGGTAAGCTCAAAGAGTGCTTATAAATTATTCACTAATAAAATCTTTACATCTGCAATAAAATTTATATTTATAATCTTGTAAATTATAAACTAACTCTTTATCAATTGAATTAATTTTTGTTAGCTTCAGGGAACCTTTTTCACTTTATAGGGTAAATTAATTCTTTAAGGTTATGAGTTATTGATCACTTCAACAAACAATCAACCTTGGTTATAGGTTTTTTTAAGGTAAAAGAAAAACTTGGTTTGATTTTATTATACTCTCCCTCTTGAGGTTTTGTTGGAAATCGTAAGAAATAGGAGTTATAATTAATTCATTGGGCCTATCAGCCTACTTGTACGAACCCAATAAAAAACTATATATATTAATGGGCCTACATAATTAATTAGACGAGTAAGTAAGTAAAAGTCTATCATGGCCCATCTCCTTTTGTTTTCGATAAAAAAGAGGTACTAAGCCCAAAAGTACATTAAAAAATTAAATAGTGTGAGAGTTAAATCTCAAGCAGTTTAGTCCTATATATAAATCTATTTAGAAAAAAATATTTTGGTCCTTAGTATAATTTCTCCTTGAAAGGTATTTATGAGCATCTTCTAATTTTATTTCTATTGAATATAATAAAATATTAATTAATTTAGTTTAAAATATGAATTAATTAATTCAGGTTGAAATATTTGCCTTTCATTCTTAAATAAAGGTAAATTTAAAAAATAAATTTATATATAGTACGATAGTAGTATTTTGATTTTCTTCCCAAACCCTCAAATATTGAGGAGTCATCTCATAAAGCTCTAAATATTGGAATCCCTTCTTTACTAAATCATCTATAACCTTATTTAGTTGTTGAGAAATGCATTGGTACTTATCATTGAGAAACAAGCATATTCTTAATTTCATAAGTAAAAAGTTACGGTCCATGCATTGTGAACAATAAGGATAATTCTCTATAAGGGTCTTTGACTTAAGATGTAAACTTGACTAATCACAGGACTTTAAGCTCAATTGAGGAGGGTCTCAAGCAAACACTTTTAGTTTAGTAACAATGTGTACCAGGGATTCCAACCTCATGATATTTCAGGTGTCTTTGATAAATTCTCCCAGAGATGAAGTTTGTTCAATTCATATAATTTTTTGTCTTGGTAAATCTCGGATCAAAACCCTATCTTTAATTTTATCGGATGCCTTGAAAGGTTGGGGGCTAGTTAATTGTAAATATACTATCATGTGGTTATTCATGTTTTCTCTTAATTTAATTTAGATATGATAAAGTTGTTAAAATAAGAATATAATAAAATCCTTTTAGCCACAAAACCCCCCAAACAAACTCTCCTACCCGTTTTTTGGCTTTCTCCACATGTGGAATTTATGAGAGATTGAGGTATTGTTTGGTTAAGGGAAAGGTAAAGGAGATGTGATATAAATTTGTTTAGTTAGAAAAAATAGAAATGAAAGGGTTTAAATTTTTATTTTTTTCTTGTGTTTTCCTCCCCTTCTCACCCCCTCCAAATTGAATTGGGATCCTATGAGAAGCACTTCCCTGAATCCCCTTGCCTCTTCATATTTCATCCCTCCCCTTTAAAAAACAAAAACTCCTCTTCCTTTATGTATCCGCTTCCCTCTTTTAAATAAAAATTTGTTTAAAAAACTGTTTTTTAAAAAAAATTCTTTTTAAAAAATGTTTTTTTTAAAAAATAAGCTTTTAAGAAAAATTAAAAAACACTTTTTTAAAGATTTTTTTAAAAAATTAAAATGGTGGTTTTAAAAGAATTTAAAAAATATGCTTGTTAAAAAAATTGGAAAACACTTTTAAACACTTTTTAAAAGTGTTTTTAAAAACTTAGAAAAAACATTTAAAAAAGTGGTTAGAGGATGTATAAGGTTTTTCTTTAAGGGGAGGGATAAACGAAGACAAGGCGCTTGAAGGCGGGTTGATTATGAGGGATTTTGAGGGGAGTGCTTCCCTAATCCTTCCAAATTTAAGGATTTTTAGAATCCTTACTAAACTAACTTTTTAATATTTCAAGTTTGCCCATCCTTCTTTTCTCAACGTTCTCGATTCTGAAGGAGTACCCGAAGAAGAAGATGAGGAGGAAGACAATGCAGATGATGTTGATAGTGCCTCAGGAGAGAACTATTTCATAGGTTTCTTCGATTTCTTGGTCCATTTCTCCCAATACAGGCCCGATTGACGACATTCGTTATCACCTTCCTCATTTTGATGCCCCAAAACTGAAGGACCAACCTGATAATGCCGATGATAGCAACGGCGATCGTCGTTTTGATGATGTTGAGGATGAGATCCATAGGACTCAATCTGGCGATGGTGAAGCAGGTAGTTACGGTGGGGATGACCATGAGGATATGGATGATTATGATAGCTACGATTTAGATGATGAGCTCGTTCCGTGGTCTATGTTTGGGAGTTAGAGGATGAGGAAATTGAGGCTCCTGCTGTTAGTGGGTCTATTCTTCGTGTTCAATCTCAAGCTATAAAGGTCTGTGAGAGTGGAGAGGGGCCTACATGGAAGGATGAATATCACAAAGAATCTGAACTTCTTGGTCCTTCTTTGAAGAAACTGGAAGGGGTTGCAGCTGATGATCTTTCAAATCATAATATTCATTCTCGCCACATGCTTCGCACAGGTAGCATGTCACCTTCTTCAGAATAACCTCTTAGGAGGACTCCTACTATTCAACAAAATACGGTAATTTATCTTTCTTAATACAAGCGGTCGAGCTGCTATTGCGGTCTAATTAATCTATTTGAGCATCTTTTGATTTATACACATGTATGCTATCCTATACTTGTTATTGGAGTTTCTGGCATGAATTTATAAAAATGTGAGTTATATGGTGCATATAGGATGGTCAATTATGGGGAGACGAGATAAATCTTGTGTCTATACTTTATACAAACTCAGCCCAAATTCTCACGAAACATAATAAATGTCTAAATGGTGCCTATTGCACCTTTTCTAAGCCTGTTATGTATGGAGTCCTCTGCCGGGGAAGAATTAAGTACCCAAATTTGTTGAAGTGGTGAAATTCATTTGAGTTGCTAGAGGTCCAAATTGCATTCGTGATCGTACTTTGTGTTCTCTACTTTCTATTATGTTCGAAGCACGGCAAAGAATATGGCATACATCTAGTGTATTCTTATGTTCTAGCATTTTTGGTTGTCTAGAGTGTAGCTTCACCGTATATCTAACTAAAATTGTTATCCATGTTCATGTGCACTTGTATATTTCTTACTGTTACACCATATTGGACAATATGTGACTACTTTATGGCAGGTTTAACTGAACAAATAAGTAATGTTAAGCTGTAATGGAGTGGCTAATTTGAACCCATAAACACACACTTCCCAGTAGTCTGATTATACATGGGGGAATGCTTTGTTTGATTTGAGTAATGTGCTGATGGAATTCATCTACTAAGTCTTAACAGCAATAGATTTATTCTAACGAGTTTGGGGTTAATTGCTTGTTCATAGCCAATATTTTCTCACATGTAAGTGGGGAAATATAAGTAGCCATTTTGTGCAAAGTTGTGTTTGCTTCTTTTGCCTGTGTTTGCTGCTGTTTGTACTACTAAGAATATATGAGAATATGGCTTTGGGTTACTCAAATCCCTTCGTGCTTGGCCTATGTTAGTCAACTGTTAAATAATCTAGTAAAAGAGTTATTTTATAGATGGCTTGTTGTATCACGCATTTTAGATGATAAAGAAACCATAATTTTACTGTTTCCTCTTCAAATCTTTAATATGGACCATTATATACCTGGTGACTCTGTTGTTGTCGTGCTAGTTTATTACTGAATTAGTGCCCTTATCTATATAGTATTTTGTAAGATGTTGTTTACCATTTTAGTTTTTTTTATGAACAAAAAGCCAAACTGTATGAGGAAGATGTCCCAATTTGATAGGAGTTACTGTCTGATGCTCCAAGCAGCAGGAATTTCCCATTAGAGTCTCAACATTGTCATCCTTCTATGGCCAAAAAAGGGAAAATCTTAGGCCTCATCTTTATTTTATTTTATATTTTTTTTGTGTAATTTTTTAAACTAAGGTTGTGTTTGATTTAAGGGTGTTTTGATTAACCTTACTCATGTACTGGTTTAATGTAAGTCCAAATGTCCCATCTCCAGTAGCCATCAGGGTAATGACCGGCAATGCTATGATTGGACACACAGCAAGATTATTTGATTTCACATCCTGGTAGGAACCGTGGATCCTTTTTTCTTTGGAATCATGGTGTTGATCTCTAGGACTGCAAATTTTTCATTTTTTTTAAATATGGTTTCTATTTCTGATATACATTTCTAGAAGTTGATGAACATAGTTAGATTTTCTTGTTTTGTGTTATTTAATTGATTTGGATTATCTTCTCATTGCCTTCAAATCATTGATTGTTGTGAACAGAGATAAAAGTAATGAGAGTCTTCCACTTTAGCATCTATATTCTCTGCGTGCAAGAGATTTGGGCTCACTGTTTGTTGCATTTTGATTTATATTTTTGATTGATCAATCATAGAATTTTTGGAAGAATTTGGTTTGGAATCTTTGTAAGAATTTACGGATCGTTTATGTACAAATCAACAAGGTGATCCATCCTTATAAGATGCAGATCAATTAGTAGTAAGTGGTCTCCACCATAGAAGTTATAATCTGACTAATGAGGATGGCTGGTGGGCTTGATTGAAAATATAATCTATTACCCCACTATCTTAGCTTAAGATCAGAGGATCCTTAAAGTTGTGTTTGAATATGAATTTGGAGCTCTAAATCCAGTTTTGCAAACCCAGTTTCCATTGAATGTTTGTTTTGATGCTTTTGCTAAGTTGTGTTTTTCTTATCAAACTTCAGGTTTTCCAACACAAGTAGAATGTTGATTTTTTGTTAGGATCTGGAAAGTAAGTGGAAATGGGAAAAAGGGAAAAGAAAACAGAGAGGAGAGAGAGCAGAAACTGTAGAACCAGAATCTGAAATTCTAGAGAGAGGGAGAGGCAAAGTTATACTGGATAATACTTTATTCATGTCATTGATAGAGGGCATGGTTGGTATTTATAGCCTAGTACATTAGCTGAAAATAACTACTCTGTCCTATATACATGAAACTTCTAAGCAGTTGAAGCGGGTATTTATAGTCTAATATCTTCAGTCAACCAGTTTCTCATTTAATGGGCCTGTGAGAAGCTTTGTGAATTTATTTTGCATGGGTTTGCAGCTGTGTGGACTATTAATAATACATGGGAATATGGTTTGGGTTATTCAAAATCCCATTGTACTTGGCCCATGTTAATCTAGTCAGAAAAAGTCAGTGCATATATGGCTTAGCGTACAATAAATTTGAGATGAGAAAGGAATCATAATTTCTCTTATTTACTCTATTTCCTCTAAAATTCCCTAACATGGACTCATTATATGTTGTATTTGACTTTGTTATTCTTGATTTCTTGTGCTAGTTCATTAAATGAATTAGTGCCTATGATTGTGTAGTTTTCTTTTTTTTTAGGATATGGTCGAAAATTTTAGTTTTTCTGATTAGCAAAAAGATAAACCCTACGAGGAAGAGATCCCTAATTGATTGGAAGTGCTGTGTTGAGTTGAAACAGCACTGTGGTTTTTCTTTATTTTTATTTTGTTGTGTGTGATGTTTTTTTCGGGGCCATTGTGTTTGTGATATGGGGGTATTATGATTAACCTTACCAATCTACTGCTTTTAAAGGTAAGTCCAAATGTCCCATCTCCGGTAGCCATCACGTAATGACTGGTAATGCTATGATTGGACAAGAACAAGATTATTCCATTTCGCATCCTAGTAGGAACCATGGTTCTTGTTTTCTTTGGATCTATGGTGTTAATTTCTGGGATTACATATTTCTCTTATTTATCTTTTTTAAAATGTGGTTTCTATTTAATGATATACATTGCTCGAAGTTGATGAGTATTTAATTTAAAGTTGGAATTGTAGGTTGATGAACACTTTGACCTTGATGTGAATTTCTGGATGACGGAGGCTACATATTTTAATATGCTCTTATTGTATTGTTTGTTTGATTTGGGTTCTTCACTCAAGTCTTCATTATTGTGGAGAGAGGTAGAAATAACAAGGGCCTTCCCCCTCATGGCACCTATTTTTAGTCAGAGTAAGACTATTTGAGCTCCTGATTTGAGGCATTATGACTTCTATTCTTGATTCATTCAATGAAGATAGGAAGGATGGATTTAAATGCTTCTTCTATTCTCTCACTATTTTTTTGGAGGCACAAGGAGTATACTCTTCACTAACAGCTCGTGCTAGAGTGAGTGATTCTAGAATCACCAGATGTGTCAGTCAGGGATATTTTAGATATCAGAGAAGTTGATTCATCATTGCTTGAAGTTAACATAACCATATTGTGAAATTTTTCCTCCACTTTTGCATCATTAAGAAGTCCTCCTGATTGTAAACATTCTAATACACAACGCAGGCTAAAAGAATGATTTGCATTTTTTTTGGTAAAAAAAATATGCAAATAATTCTCACACACGGGAAGGCAGAGGACTAACAAACTCATATGAGCTCATTGACAGTGAAAAGAAAGGCTTGCTAAAACTGCTTAGGCGTAATAAGAATATGCCCCCTTTTTAACAAGCTTTGGGACTCAGATCACAACAAAGAATTCATAGGCATTCATCAAACAGTTTAAGCTTGTGATCTGACGCATCCTTTAACAATTAGAGCCTCCATGACAATGAGGTTAGACTTATGAATTTGATCCTTGAAGTCTCCATTTCCATAATCAAATTAAGTTTCACCACAAGGACTAGTGGGCGTGTTAGAGATTAAGAGAAAGCTATTCAATTTTCATGGATCTTCACAGATTAAGATAAAGCTATTCAAGATCGTCATTTTATAAGTCAAGCTTAAGTGATGAACTGACCTTAGGTAAATCTCATTAAAGCTAGCACCAATATTAATGCAGACAATGTAGAATCCGAAGACGATAGGAAATCAACTACAGGTTATTGAATTTTTCTTGGAGAAAACCTTGTTATCAGGAGAAGCTTGGACTTGGAATTTGTGAGCTATTTTTAATGAAAATAATATTAAAAGATTTGAAAATCAAGTGGGAAAGCCCACTGAAGCTTTACTGCATCAATAGATCAGCTATAAATATTGCCCAGTACAACATGATTGCATGAAATACATTGAACCAGCACTTTATAAAACAGAAGTTGGACAGTGGCACTGATACCTGTCACAAATCAGCTCACAAATGTGCTAACTAAATGGATTTCTTGTTTCAATTTCCAAGACTAGTAACCAAGCCAACATCCACCCGTTAGCTTGAGGGGGAGTGTTAGACTTTATAATTATTCTGTAATTGGTCATAAGATTTACTGTATTTATTTCCTTTATCATTTAACCCAAGAATCAGGGATATGATCAAAGGATTACCTATCCACTAAATTTTGTAATTTGTCCCGAGAACATTAAATGTCTTTCATATGATAACTTTACCCTTTGAATAAAATATATTGTACCCCTTTGAATAAAATATATTGTACCTATTCTATTTGGATTATGAGAATTGAAGGGCTGTGCACAAACTACTAGCATGTTTTTTGCAGGAGAAAACAACACTGACAACCTATAGAACTACTGTGTGACACCGAATAACAACCTATATTGCTTCAAAACCAGTGTTCCAAGAAAACACATAACATATAGAAGTTGAGTGTCATCTTGTTACAAAAAAGCTTTAGCAGATCCCAGACCAAAATACTCTGCAGTCTGCACCAAGTGTGAAAATCAACTGGGGGATTTATTTACCAAACTTGTTGGAGGTTCTTAAGTGAACCTAATTTGAAATAAGTTTTGAATGGTGTGATATTTATTCTCCAACTTACAGGAGAGTGTTGAAGGATAAAATCTAGAATTAACCAAGTGTGGTTCTCGAGGATGATTATGGTTATCTTAGATTTACCCAACTTCTCTGTCCAGCGCATAGAGTAATTATTTTGTCTTGATTCCTTCATCATTTGGTTTATCTTGATAAAATTATAAATAGAAGGCCAGTATTTCAGCTTCAGTTTATGAACTCTGTTAAACATGTACTTTAAAAAGAGGATAAGAACAAGAGGGAACATGCTCACTTCTTTCCGAATTGCTGCAACATAGTTTTTTGATATCACTGGTGAAAAACCAAACAAATAGAAAAACCCTCCTGTCAAAGAACAACCCAAGACGGGCATTGAAATAAAAGTCCTCACATATGTATTCTATTTATGCCTGGATGACGAGGCCTTGACACAAATTAGAATGAAGAGGATCAGTTTTTGCCTCAAACAGTAAAAAAATCATCAGTAAGGAAAAAAAGTTAAGACAAAATGAAGGGGATCAGCTTGGGAAAACACTAGCTGTTAAACCTCAGTTTTTACCTTGATTTTTCCTAACAGAATCTAGCATACGTACTACAATACATGTCCAACTTGACATTCAACCATATCTCTCAATCATGTCATTCAAGCAGTTATCATGATCAATTTGCTATCTAACAATGATTACACTAAAAGAGCAAACCAATGCAGGAAGTTGGCAGCATTAATGTTTCAATATTCTTGCAGAATTTCCGAGAAATAAATTTCTGATCTTAGCATCCTGTAATTTTCAGATCCAGTTTTTATTACTACTTCAGTCTCTCAGATCAGTTATAGAGCCCCAGGTTTCACATCCATATTCCTATCAAATTGCTATCTGTCCCTATGTCCCTATGTAAAGCAGGATTCCAGGCAGAAAGATTGGATACTATCATGAACTATCTTCGGACAAAAATAAAGTTGACACATATTGGAAGCTTAGAAAGCATGATTGCAAGGTAGCATCGGACACTATTAAGACTCAAGGACGAAAACAAATTGTTGGACTGGTAAATACCATCTGAAGCGTGTTTAAATCCGACAGAAATGTGAGAAGACAGCATTCAAGACAAGTTACACCAGACTAGATTTACATATGAAATGTAAATTAAGAATGACAAAATGACTAAGGAGGTCTGTAAGTATTTATCACATATCTAAGAGAGACACCTAATAATGATGGCTTTCATCCAAAGTATCAAAAATAGGTCATCAGAAATCTTATAATGGGCTTCCTATGGCCTTTCGTTTTCCCACTCAAAACAACTGACATTACATACAAGATGTTAAAAACAATTCCCAGAGTTTTCTAGAAAAACAATTTAGGCTTTAAGGAAAAGGAAAAAGAGGGGGGATTTGAAAATGAACAAACCTGGTGAAACAGAACCCATCATTAGATAGGAAGTAATCTTAGCATTAACTATGAAAGCAACACGAGTGTAGGCTGAATGAAGACCATAGTTCCCTGACCCTGGAACATCCCCTTGCTGATTGGTATCACTATCAATAAGCATATTCTCGGAACCCATACTAGCATGAGAACCATCTTCATCCCTGACTAGACTTCGAGGAGAAGCAGGTATGCTAATGTCTTGAAGAATAGCTAATGGATCAATTACTTTTGTTGCCCATCCCAATAGGCATACAAAAGATGCAGCAGCCTGCAGTTGAGATAAATCAGCCTGTAGTATTAATTCAGCAACAATTGCATTCTCACTTGAAACAACAAAGACTGCACAAAGTAACCTGGAAAATAAGCTTACTTAGGCTCTTTTAATGGAAATAACATTTTAAACAAAAGAGGATGTAACTGCAAATTGAAACAACTGCATTACTCTTCAATAGGATCTTCATAAGACTGCTCCCTGTTGGAAACAAAACCTTCCAGCCTGAAAACTGAACCATTATAAATTATAAATTTAAATGTTACCGAAATTACTTGCCAACCTTCACTAGTTCAGATGACAAAGCAGAACCTTTAAAATTCATTTTACATATGTAAAGTTAGATTTTCTACATTTATGCCTGCACATCTTGCATATTTATAAAACCATGCCTAATTGAACTTGTCTAGCTATGAACGACCGATGCTTCAAAAAAAGTAAACGTACCCGTTTCTGATACGTATCCGAAATGATACACCTACTGTACTTCATGGTGCATATCTTTATATTACTTTGGAAATACTTGTTAGAAATTAATATTTTTGTTGATTATTATAAATATCTTTATATTACTTTGGAAATACTTGTTAAAAGCTCAAGATACTCGTACTCATGTCCAAAAATTTTGAAATATATATTCCCATGCCCGTATCCTAAAATTTTGAAAATTGCCATATCCACTGCATCATGTTATATCGTATCCCATACATATACCCGTATCAGTGCTTCTTAGATGTCAACGATGATGAAAATTTTTATACAGAATAATAAAAAATTTATTTGCTGCACTTTTTGCATTTCAGGAGTAAAATAATAAAACCTAATTATTTAAAGCAAGGAATAAAACATAAAATACAGAACGCACCTTTGAACCGGTCATCAGGGTATACAGGAACATCAAAATAGATTAATCCTCGTCTATAAAGACCCTTCACTGTGTCAGGATCAAATAGGATAAACGAATTTGCTTCTTTACAGATTTTGTCTATACCTCATCTGAGAGTTTCTATAAGGTAAAACACAAATGTGTGAAAAGTCAACATAAAAACCTGACATGTGAAGAAAAAGCTAACATTCCTAAATTAAAATAACAATCAACATTACCAAGTGAACCTCTAGTTTATTAAGATCAAAGACAGGCCTCACCTTAAATTCTTCCAAGGTAAAGTTCGCAAGAGAGATTCCCCACTAGGGCTCCATTGGGAAATCCACAAGTTGCGTAGGTAAAAGTTCTCTTGCAATTGATGACTTGTTCAGTTTCCACATGATTTTCTGGTTAAAAAAAGGAAATGACAGGTGAGATAAGAAGACAACAAAGCTTTCATGTTTGCAAGTCTGCAGGAAGGCATATAACTGGGGACAGAAGTAGGTTGCATGTCTCTCTAAAGACCATTTTTTCCTACTTTTTCTTTTGAAAACATTCATTTTGGAAAAGTTAAATTTTATTTTTGACTCCATTAATTCACCATATTTCATACACCCCAAGATTAAGGGGGGGGGGGACAATCATATAATACTTTTGTAAGTATTCCTGTAGATAATGCATGTATTTATCTATGTAATGAGGACCAGAAAAAAATGACAAATATTGTACATCCAAGTGAAGTCCCTAAAGAAGAGATGCTGAACCAAAAATAAAAACTCAGGAAGAACTCTATGGAACTCAACTCAATCTCAATATTCAGGAAATTATGAATGTGGAACAAAGGTGAATGAACCAATAAACTAGCAAAGCTATCATACGCATATATGCTACAAAATTTTATTTGACTAGAATTATAACTAATCTAAGGCTCTTAACAAAAGATATTATAGTTATCACATAGATGGATATCTACCGACTAATACATTATCCAATTAATTAAATTATTTCTGAAAAAAATTAGTTTAATTAATATAATTCCATAATTGTTCAAGATCAGAAAATATACTAGCAAAAAATAATATATGACCTTAAATATTCTATTATTAGCAAACACCCCCTCAACTTTTAAATTGAAACTCCTAAGCTATCATCATTTTAACATTTGGGAATTTTGGGATTTAGGATTAGATGATTCATTCCCTCATAAAGCTTTCTCCAACATTTTAACCTCCTAATTTACTTTCAAAACAACAGGGCCATCGCATGTTGCAAGGAAAATAGTATGAGGTGACAACTCTATTGATGGAAAATGGACAAAAAGCTTAGAATGTTGAAGGTGAAAATTTAAGGGGATAACTCTGGCTTTCAGAGTTAAAGGGGGGTTCCCAAATGACCTAAAAATAAAAGTGTGTATTTGTATTTCATTTCCCAAAATAATATAATAACTAAAATGAGTATCTTCTCATCTTGCACCAGGAAGTGCCAAAGGAAGAATATAGTCATAGAGGCATTATTAGTTTGGAACCAATTTCAGTGCCTTGTTAGCCCAAAATAGTTGCTTGAAGGGTAAAATTGACAATATTCTTACTACATCTAATTAACCAAACAAAAATATGCATACACAAGCATACATGGAATCCAGGCATCAATTCTAGTTTTATATATTATTGTACAAAGGAAAATCATTGGGTACCTTAGATCTACACTTATTCATTATATCAATAAATTCATTTCTCCCAATTCATGTGAGTCTTAGAGCATCCGCAGCACTAAAATTTGGAATGCTGTCGTAAGGTTGCTCTGCAAACAATTAAAGAGTGTAGCAAGTTTTTAAAGGCCATCTTCAACCTGAACGTACCTTTAACATCACATCATACATATCTACAAAGCTTATAGTAAACAATCAAAAAGTGGAAGGAAGAAAAAAAAGGTACATAACACAATCTATCCATTAATGAATAATAAATCTTGTAGATTATGCATATATTAACATGTTACATACGCAAACAAATATTTTAACCAAATCATTGATATGATGTCATCAGCAAGAATACCTAGGACAATTGCTTTTGGCAATATATTTGCATCAAGTCATCTCTTTCCTTAAAGCATCCTCTCACCTTTCCTTTTATTTTACTTCATCACGGTTCATCTATGACACACCAACATCATTTAAATACAAGCATGGTTTGAACCATAGGGGAACATGAAAGAGTTCATTGTGTTGCTATTTGGGTAACCATTACACTCTTCATCGTGCTTCTTCAGCTTTCAATAACCAGTAATTGCTATAAGCCCTTAGCCCCTGACTAATTCTCATACAACTTTACTATAGCCCAAACCTATCAAGTAGCATGATATCCCAAACCTTTTGAATATTTCATCTTGTACCACAAGTGATAGTGGGTAAAGTAATGATGAGATCTGACAAAGCTAGCAATTGAAGTCTCTACAAAAGGCTACTTACAAAGGTTTCTGGCAGGTGAAAGGCTGAATAAAGTATGTTAAGTGTAGCCATTCGGGAAATCTAAGTTTTACACGAATGCCAATTGACAGGGACAAAGTGACATGAAACTTGAAGTCTCATATCAAGCATAGACAAGAGTTCCCCCCCTCACTCATTAAAGACCAACATAAAAATACATCTCCTCTAGCAACTCAAGAAATAGATGCACCAACAATTCATACAAACACTGTTCATCTGGTAATCAAGAAGCTGTCAATTATCAAGAACCCTAAAAGTCCAACAAACAAAATAATAGATCTAACATGAAAAGATTACAATAGTTCCATCTATGTACATAAAAAAAATAGTCCAAGACCCAATGGAGAATACAATTCATTTGAGAATTGCGAATAGAGAAGTTACCATTTTTCATTACTTCAAAAGTTATATCACAATAATACTTGAAAGGCGAGATTCTCATTATGAAGCAAGTGTACTCTGCAAGATGATAAGGAAATAGCTCCAAGTGGAAAAATAAAAGGAAAAGATAAACTCATTAAATGCACATTTCCTACAACAAAAGCAAAAGAAATTGAGGGCCTCACCCAACATCCAAGTAGTTCTAGTTAATGTTAATTTTATTTTTTAAATATGCAGAACCATAGATAAACAGATATTATCCTTTTGATAAGAAGACGATTAAATATAATATATCTTAAACTAATCTCAAAAATAAAGAAAAAAATAATATCTATATTAAAAAATACTATTCAAGGCATAAAAGCATTATATATGACATTGTAATGGTGAGAATAACAAAAATTTAGATGTTTCTACTCACTAAAAAGAATTACAGCATTTTTCTACTAAACAAAATCCATCATCAAACTTTTCTGATCATCTAAACAAAAACCATAGACATATAACACTGTTTAACAATGCATTAGATACACATCATTTTAAGAAATAGGAGTCAAATAGAATTTCTAGAGCACGTAGAACTAAGTTCTTTCGCAAGTAACGCATCATCTCTTCATAATATTCAGTTTCTTTACAAACTTTGCGAGTAAAATAGTTATATTTATGACTAAAATTAAAATAAGAGATCATTCTTATCCTCTCTTTTAAAGACATCGTATCATATTCTTTTAGAAAAATTTTGTCCAGATTCAAAGGTCTATAACTATCCGCTAAGAGAATGGTATTAAAGAAGATCATTTGCTGTTATTTCTTCGACAATTAGAAAAGTCGTCACGTGTTAGAAAAGTGCAAATTCTTACTTAGATATTGTGTATTATGAATGTGACAGAAAACAATAAAAAATCATTGTATGCTTTTATGAAACTTCTAGGTGTCCGAGTAAGCACAATCTTTACTCTTGTGCCAAATTTAACTAATTCTTTTTTTATTTCATACGCAATAACCGCTTTTTCTTCCACTTACACCTTATATTCTAAGCATATATAAATTTTTAAAAGATATTGATCACACACTTTGGGATGCCATTGTATAACAGTTTGTGAACATTTTTTGGCTACTAAAATCTCTCTATTTAAGATTTAATCTAATCCATCCATGTTGGTGGTTAAAGCTTTGGGATAATAATTTTGGTTGTGGGATTTTGTTAATGGTTTATGATGATTGAGCTTCAAATGTCTTGACTCCAATTATGTGTATGATTTTTTATATCTAGGATCTCAAATGGTTTTCATCTAAACTATTTTATAATTTTTTTTAGTAAACAAGCTTTTTAAAGTACGATATTACAAAAAATAAACTAGAGTTATGATCTATCTGAATTTTGTTGAAACCTTTACGTTTATCCAAAATGAATTTTCTCAGACTTTCGCCCTCTCTATAGACTCTTAGACTCTCACATCTATCTAATAATGTGCTCATCAAACGCCTCGAGGTAACGAATCCTTCACAATTTAGCTCTTGCGTGTACAGAGACTTTTGAGCTTTGATATGACTTAATTTATTAATCTAGCAAAATGAAAAAGCCCCCAACTTAACATGTATCACCACTCAAGTCACAAAGACACAAAACAACCTAACTTAGGTCCATACAAAATTAAACAGAAGATACGATGGATTGGTCCCGCGACGGCTAGCTTCTTGAAAACCCGCCAAAGCTAAATACTCGCTCTAATCGAGCAACCACTCCACCAAGGAGGACATAGCCTATATTCTCAAATAGCAAGAGCACATTGTTCTTGACAAAACTCAGAACGAGAAATGAAGTAACACACCTAACGGTACATAAGAAGACTCCGATGACATAGGACGTGCATAACCCATAGGTGACAAAGATATTCAGCATTAACTTACTAAGAATTAAAGAGTGGCCGAGTAGAAAATTGAGCAGATAAAGTTCAGATATTCACAACTTATATCATAACGACTTACTATATTTTATATGTACATTAAACATTGATATTGAATATTATTGAAATACTTGATTATTATTGTCATCATGTGTTATTATCAATATAATAAAACTCTTTTATTTTTTGAAGGATTAAAAAATTCGGAGAAAATGGGGGAAAATGTATGAATGAACTTAGATATAAATTAATCTATTAATTATGGAAAAACTTGATAGATTGAGGTACGAATTAGATTTCCTTTAATTGTCCTCTATCCTACTTTATATTTACAATATTTCATTGAAACAACCTTAATCGTCCGATGTCGCCTAGGGGTTACTTCAAAAATTTAAACTAAAGATTGCGTATAGTGCAAACTCGGGTCGTTCTCTCTGAGGAGCCAAAATGTGAAATTAAATTCCTAAATAACTAAATACAATGCAACCTAAATTAGAAAAAATGATTTATTTTGATTGACTAACAACTAAATGCAATGAATTAAAATAGATTTAAATAAAATATTTTTAGTATTTTTAGTTTAAAGAAAGGAATAATGAATGATAATAAGTGAATAGAATAACTTCAAAGGAATTAATACTAATAAAAGCAATCATCTAATTCGATAACACAGGCAATCATAGTTTCAAAAGATATGGGAGTTTTAAATAATGAATTAAGAATTATAATTAAGCTTTTAATCCAACAACCGAGCCACCTCGAATTGTCACAAAATATTTTCCAAGTCCTAATTTATTAACTGCAACCATAATAATAAAACAGGACTAAAGATATTAAAAACTAATGCTCAATTATAATTCAATAATTCATAAAATAGAATTTAAACCAACAAGAGACACAGCGATCCAATAATTCAAGCCAGCTTGAAAAATCACAAAATATTCACAATAATCTCAATACAATGTATGACCCATATCAAAGTAAATAAAATTAAAGTTAATTAAAGATTAATGTCAAATGTCAAGCAAAAATTCAGTATCAATAATCTTCAATAAATACAAATAAATTATTCTAAATATTCCCAATAATTATAAAATTAATTCTAAGACCTAGGAGTCATAATATAATTATTGGGTAGAGAATTAGAGTAACTTATACTCCCCTTTGAGATCCCAAACTCATGCTTTTGCCATTGAATTAAAGAATTAGGACCTTAGCCACGGACTGCCATGAAAATCGATGCCAATATCTCACTGCCAACCATGGTTGTTGAGAAGATACGGAGGTTGGTCTCTATGGATGAATGAAATTGAATGGTTTCTGGTGTGTTGCGGCAAAGTGAGTGTATGTGCGTGAGAAGGAAGTGTTTTCGCGGCTCCTGTAGCGTCGTCCTTTCTTTAATTCCTGTCCTTCTTCTCCCAATTCAATTCTATTCTCGTGGCCTCCTGTGCGTGCTTTTTCTCTTTTCAAATTCAATTCCTCACCACCCCCTGTATGCCCTCACATTTGCCAAAAGCAACTTTAAAAAAGTAACCTAATGGGCCAAATCGTAAGGTTTGGCCCATTGGGTCTTTATATATAATTTATGAATCTGTAGTCTTTTGTTATCATTTGTAAATTTTGATTTCTCCTAAATTCCTGAAATACAA
The DNA here is from genome assembly GCA_037074615.1 of Leucaena leucocephala. Lineage (NCBI taxonomy): Eukaryota > Viridiplantae > Streptophyta > Magnoliopsida > Fabales > Fabaceae > Leucaena > Leucaena leucocephala. The sequence continues at coordinate 13,992,298 of CM073515.1, read as the reverse complement.
AATCATAATAATGTAATACCTTTTATTTCAAAAAATAATTGTTTGGGAGAAATCATAAAAATATGACAATTACGTCCCTATTAAGCACTAATTCAATATAAAGTCATATTAATTCAATTAGTACACAAATGATATAATTAAGGACCACAATGTTAACAAAAGTCTACTAAAATGATATGAATAAATATATAAAAATATGGGTTTGTCAACTCCCCAACACTTAGCCTTTTGCACTCTTGGGCAAAATATCACTCAAAGGAATCCCAACAGTTATACTCAATGCAAGTAAACATAAAACTATCAAGGTAAGAATATATAATCAACTCAAGCAACTTCTATTCATAATCAATCAACAGTGATGGAATGTTTTGATGCAAGGAAAGTAACACAAGATATAACAAGGTAGAGGAAGGGAAACATAATAGATCTCTCATAGGTATAAGTGTTTCACTCAACTTTCAAGTATAGGGAATTTTCATTCAATCCACTCAGATTAGCACCTACCATAGCTTGTAAAGATTCTACTATCTCCACTACTAGCATACTATAGATTCATGATCAAGGGGACTTTATTGGGTTGTAATGTTGGTGAAAGGCTAATGAATGGATGGAATGAAATATAGAACAAGTTTAATACATGAGTACTAAGAAATAGCTCAAAGAAGATAACGTGCGACTATCAAATGAAAGACAAACTTTAATCTTCAACTACCAAAGATGCCTTATTTTAAACTTCATGCCTTGTTGCGTTTCTTTTCTTTTTCTCTCTTTCTTTTTTTTTAACTTCTTTCTTTTTCTTTTTTTTTCTTTTTTGCACATTTTCTTCTTTTTCTATTTCTTTTCTCCCTTTTTTTTATTGGCAAACCTAACTCAAAAGATAAAGATAACAATTTCAATATTGCACAATTAATCATAAAGAATATAATATAACTCATGCAAAGCACTTGTTCAAAATCAATGGAATGAAATGAAAGTGATGGGCTCAAAGGGGTAAGCACAAGTCAATCGAGATAGCTTGTGTTTGGGTAAAAAGGTTTAGAAATGAATGCCCCTATCATGCTCACAATTCTAGGTATTAATGCAGCTTTGAAAAAGAATCTAGACAAGATCTAGAGGCTAACCAAAGTTAGGTGGAAATCACACAAGTTAAGAAAAAAAATTAAGGCTCAATAATCCTTCCAACAAGGGTTTCTCTAATATGTTTCCTCCCTAAGATCAAGCTACGAAACAAGGTTAATAACACTGCATCAAAGACACTCCACTTTGCTAACTAATTAAGAATAAAAACTACACAAGTCAAAATTATATTCTCACCTAGACATGCCAATGTTCACATGCATAAAGAAATAAAGATTTGAAAATAAAGCCAATGATTGCAAAAGTCAAGTAGAAGGTGGGAATCACATCAATAATTCGCTATATAGCATTGAAAAATCCAATCAATTTAGCTCAAAGGTTCAAAAAAGTTTCAATTTTTCAAATTATGGCGATTCAAGCAATGGCAACATGAACTAACAGAAGCAATCCCTCCCCCACACTTAAACCATGCATTGTCCTCAACGCATCATTAAAACATATATCAAAGGGAGAAGGGAAAATGATTAGAGTCATGAGCTAAAAAGGAAGGGAGCTTTATTCAAAGAAAAACTAACCTAAAACTAAGAAATCTTTAAAATGCAACCTATTCTAAGAAATTGTTAAAAGACAAAAACCAAATAAATTTAAAACTACTGTGATGGTCCCTCCCCCACACTTGTTCCTTACTATCTTAGCAAATAGATATTATCAGCAATAAAAGAGAAAGTAAAGGAGAAAGGTGGAAAGGAACAACCGTGCAATTAGGGAGGTCTCTGATTCTCATGGTAGTGCTTAAGCAGATGACCATTGACTTGTGAAACATGACCTATTGCTTCATCCACCAGCTCTACTGTACTAAAAGAATGTACTTTGGTAACTCTAAAAGGGCCCTCCTACTTGGTGACAAATTTCCCAGGCATCAACTTGAACCGGGCTTTGAACTTTAGAACTTTGTCACCTTCATGGAATTGTTTTCTCAAAATCTGTTTGTCATGAATCATTTTCAGATTGTCTTTATAGATTCTGGCATTATCATAGGATTCAAGTCTCATCTCTTCAAGCTCTTGGAGTTACATCGTTGATTTTCAAGTGAGGATTCAAGGTCTGCATCACATGCCTTGATCGCCCAATAAAATTTGTGCTCAATCTCCATAGGTAGATGACAAGACTTACCATAGAGCAACCGGAAAGGGGACATGCCTATAGGGATTTTGTAGGAAGTCCTGTAAGCCCATAGCGCCTCCTCAAGCCTTTCACTCCAATCTTTACGGGATGGTTTCATAATTTTTTCTAGTATTCGTTTGACTTCCCGATTAGAGACTTCAGCTAATCTATTTTTTTGAGGATGGTAAGGAGTTGCCATCTTGTAATTAACTCCATGTTTAGCAAGTAGAGACTTTATTGTCCTATTGCAAAAATGTGTTCCTTGGTCACTAATGATTGCTCTTAGAATGTCGTACCTATAGAGACACATAGTCTATTGCAAGTAATATATATAAAAACCCAAATGTTGGAGGAAAAGGACCCATGAAATCTATGCCCCAAACATCAAAAATTTCACAAAAATGCATAGGTCTTAAAGGCATTTCATGCTTTCTACCTAGACTCCCAAACCTCTAGCACTTATCATAAGACTTATAGAAAACATAAGCATCTTTGAATAAAGTAGGCCAGTAAAATCCACATTCTAAAACCTTCCTAGCAGTCCTATTAACACTAAAATGCCCCCCACAAGATAAAGAATGTGCAAAGGTAAGGATAGAGTGAATCCCATTGTTAGGAACACATCGTCTGATGATTTGATCACTGTATTGCTTCTAAAGAATTGGAAAATCCCAGATGTAATATCTTGCCTCCCTCTTCAGCTTATTAACCTGAAACTTAGACATAGAAGGAGGAACAAGATTAGTGATGATGTAATTGACAATATTAGAGTACCAAGGCTCCTGAATAGCTAAGGTAAAGAGTGCAGAGTCAGGAAAGGAATCAACAGTAAGATCAGAGGAGTCAACTCCTTCGGTTCCTTCAGGTAACCGACTAAGGTGGTCAGCCACATGATTCTCTCCTCCAGCTCTGTCTCTAATTTTAATGTCTAACTCTTGTAGCAATAAAGCCCATCTCAGCAGTCTTGGTTTAGACTGAGGCTTCTTGAACAAGTAACGCACTGCTAAGAACAACCACTCGAGAATTTATCAGATATTGTCTAAACTTATCTAAAGCAAAGATTATAGCAAAAAGTTCCTTCTCGGTTGTGGTGTAATTCACTTGAGCGGGGTCAAGTGTTTTGGAGGCATAAGCTATCACTCTAGATCGCTTATCCTCCCATTGACCAAGCATAGCACCTACTGCAAAGTTAGAAGTATCACAAGCCAATTCAAAAGGAAAATCCTAATTAGGTCCAGTGAGAATAGGAGGTGAAACAAGCAAGAAATTCAAAGAGTCAAAGGCATGTCTACACTTATCATCAAAGTGAAAATCAACATCTTTCCTCAACAGCGTAAAGATGGATAAAGCAATTTTACTAAAATCTTTTAGAAAACGTCGATAAAACCCAGCATACCCCAAGAAAGACCTCAAATCTTTAAGACAAGTAGGATAGGAAAGTAAAGAAATGACTTCAATATTGGCCTTATCAACCTCATTCCCCTTTTGAGAGATGCGGTGACCTAGAACTATACCACTATCTACCATGAAATGACATTTTTCATAATTCAAAACTAACTTTTTCTCAATACATCTATCAAGAACATGTTCAAGACTAAGTAAACAATCATCAAAGCCATCACCATAAACGGTGAAGTAATCCATGAAAACCTCCATATTACGCTCCAATAAATCACTAAAGATTGCCATCATACACCTTTAAAAGGTGCCTGGAGTATTACACAACCCAAATGGCATCCTTCGATATGCGTAGGTACCAAAAGGACATGTAAAAGTAGTCTTGTCTTGATCTGCAGGTGCAATCGATACCTAAAAATAATCGAAAAAGCCATCCAAGAAATAATAGTGAGATTTACCAGATATTCTTTCCAACATTTGATCAATGAAAGGTAATGGAAAATGATCCTTCCTAGTCACTTCATTCAACTTCCTACAGTCTATACATATTCTCCAAGCATTCTGAACTCTTGTTGGAATAAGTTCATTATTCTCATTTTTCACTACTGTGATACCGCTATTCTTCGGTACTACATGTATCGGGCCCACCCACTCACTATCTGAAATTGCATAAATGATCCCAGCACTCAATAATTTAGATACCTCCTTTTTAATCACATCATGAATCAGAGGATTCGACCTCCTTGGTGGCTGCTTAACTGGCTTTGACCCTTCAGCTAAAAGGATCTTGTGTGTGCAAACTAAGTGATCAATCCCTAGTATGTCCCCTAAAGACCAACCTATAGCCCTTTTATAACTTTTCAACACTGAAACTAGTCTCTCTTCTTCAGAACTACTCAAAGAACTGGAAATAATAATAGGCAATTTACAATCATCAGCAAGAAAGACATATTTCAAGTTAGAGGGAAGGGGTTCCAATTCTAAATCAGGGGGTTGCATAATAGAAGGAATCATCTTTGTTATATCAAGTGCATTCAGTGCGAGTGGTGTGTCCATGTGGCTTGGGGAAGGAGATATAAGCTCAGTGTGGTGTATATTTCCTCTACTTCCTGACTCAGTGCCACCATCAGATGACCTAGAAATAGGAGAGTTAGGGTCAGTCTAATCAATAGAAAGAGAAAGGAAATTAGAAGTGAGAGTGGGATTAGAAAGGACTAAGGCAGTAGCAGAATCACTACTATCCTCTTCTACTGTTCCAGTGCCACTCGATGGGGAAGCTATGTTCATAGCTTGTGCATCATCCTCCTTATCATTAGTTCCTACAAAATCAAGCAATACACCTTTCTCAAGGCTATCAAGTGTAGAATCAGCAATAATATCAAAGTCAAAGCAACATGATACATCAAATTCATGAGCAGATGAAAGCCAACTATCTATCTCTAAACAATAGGCACAAGATACGCCACCTTCACATGCACAAACATGAGAAGGGTGGGAGGAAGATAGACAAGTAAAAGCATCATCATAGTTCATAACTAAGTCACACCAGTGAGGTTCATTCATATTAGTCTCATGTAAGTGGTCCACGTCATGACATTCAATTGAACTAATTCCCAAATAAGAGCAATCTTCATAACCATGATTCATAGCTTCTAAAAGATTAAATTGTACTTCTTGATCCCCAATTCCAATAGTGATAAGACCCTTTTTCATGTTAATTATTGTCTCAGCAGTTAAAAGGAAGGGTTTACCTAGAATTAAAGTACTCTCAGTTGGAAGGTCATTAGTCATATCAAGGACATAAAAGTCAGCTAGGAAAACAAGACCTTTAACTTGCACGAGAATATCCTCAAGAATACCTTTAGGGTATCTCACCATCCTATCAGCTAGGCCAAGCACTACATTAGTGTCTTTCAAAGCTTTAATACCCAAGGTCTTATAAACAGAGGTCAGCATGACATTAATTACTGCACCTAAGTCAAGTAAGGCGTGAGAAACTGTAGTTCTACTTATGGTACAAGGAATAGTATAGGAACCCAGGTCTTTACATTTAATAGGCAATTGTGGCTTAAATAAGGCGCTAATACTCAACCCCAGTTGGATTCTCTCACTATGCCTATACTTTCTGTTGTTTGTAAATAGGTCTTTCAAGAATTTAGCATACTTAGGCATCTTTTTAATCAATTCAAGCAATGGCATATTAACCTCAAGTTTGCTAAACATTTCAAACAATTCATCCTTATCTTTCTTTTCAACAATCTTTTTACTAACCAAATAAGACTTTGAAAAAGGCAAGTCATGAATATTTACCTCATCACCTTTGGAGTCAAAAGGTGATCCTTTCTCCATTGGTCCCTTTATGATAGTTGTTGCCTCTTCATCATTTTGAACTATTGGTTGTTTCTGACACTTCTCCAAGAGTTTCTTTTCTTGTAGGACTTCAGATTGGATAGAAGCTTCTTTCTTAGCTTGGGAAGTTTCTTGAGTAGTTTTGGTAGGAGGATGCTCAACTTCTATTTCCTCATCAACATGCTCTTCATCCTCTTCATGTTCTTTGAATTGTACATTCTTCGGACCAATTTTCTTACCACTTCTCAGTGTGATTACATTCAAAGATTTAGGATTTATCACTGTGTTGGAGGGTATAGAACCACTACTCTTTGCTTGTTGTTCACTCAAGTTATTGGAGAATTGAGTAACAAAAGAGTTCAAATTATCATGCTTAGTCTCCATTTGCTCCAATTTAGAGAATACATTTTGTAGACATGAGTCCATCTTATTCTCCATAGCATGTAACTTTGCCTCAGTTTGTGACTTCTGATTGTCAAACTTCGAATTGAGCTCAGTAATACCTTTCACAATCATACCAAGTTTATTACCTCCAGAGAAAGAAGATGATACCGCTTGATTAGGCACCACTTGATTTAAGAAATTCCCTTGAGGGTTGCCTTGATTCCCACCCCATCTAAAGTTAGGATGATCTCTCCCACCTGGATTATAAGTGTTAGAGTAATGATCCCTCTTTTGATATGGACCATTCCTATTTTGATACAGGGAAGAAACCTCTTCATATCGAGAATAAGTATTCAAGGCATGCATCATTGACCCACAGTACTCACAACTAGCAACTATAGCTTGAGAGTGACCCATTGAATTAACCTGCTTGGCATTCACATTATTCTCCAACATACTGAGTCTTTTCTCTATTCGGTTCTCCGAAGCAGCAATTTCAGCAAGAAATCTTGAGAAGAAACCGAAGAGGTATTATACACTTTTCTTGTGTCTCCAGATTGAGGTCATTGGTAGCCATCTTTTGAAGTAGATCCCATGTAGCGTTGGGACTCAATTCTCTAAGAGAACCATTTGTAGCAGCATGAATTGAGGGCTTATGATGTGGAAGTAGCCCTTCATAGAAAGAATTAACCAGATCATTCTTTGAAATATTGTGGTGTGGGTACTGAGCTAAAAGTGTGATGAACCTAGTCTAATACTCATGCATAGATTCATTATCTCATTGGACCACACTAGTTATCTCCTCTTTTAGCCTTGAAGTTTTAGAGCCAGGAAAATATTCATCCAAGAATGCTCCTTCCAAATGATCCCAAGTCAATATAGTAAAATATTAGGGTAGCGTGTAAAGCCACTCCTTGGCATTGCCTTTTAAAGTAAAATGAAATGCCCTCCTCAATACATCTTGAAGATTAGTTGTAGGTGGTTTCATGGAAGAGCACACCATATGCATAGTCTTCAAATACCTGTGTGGATCATCACCTGCAAAGCCATAAAATTTAGGTAAGGAAGAAATTAATGCTCCTTTAATTTCAAAGTTCACATTATCAGCATAAAAGCCATAAGGATTATAATCAACATTAAAATTATTAATCTCCCTCATGCTTCTATCATCCTCACCATTATTTCTTAAGTTATTCTCACCATGTCCGTTATTCCCAGTAAACCTATTATAACCATTATTACTGTTAGCACCATCCATGGTTTCTTGTTCTAATTCAAAATCACTAACAGACACGTGTTCACTAGAGGTAGCTTTCTCACTAGACTCTTGTTCACTAGATGACAAACTTGACTCTTGTGAAATATGCCCCTCTTCGACAATAACTTGACTTGTACCCTCTAATCTCCTCCTTCTTCTAATCTTTTTCACAGACCTTTCAATTTCAAGATTTAAGGGAATCAAAGGTAAAGCCCTATCACTTCTAGGGATAAACAATAGCAGTCAGCTAAAAAAATAATCTAAAACAAAAGAAAAATCAAATAAAAAATAAATAAACAAACTAAAGAAAATGAACCTTTTTGTTTTTTTATAGATAATGCAAGTGAAAATGCAAATGCAAATGTTATGCAAATTAACTAAGACTGGCTCAACAATTGAATTAATCCAAAAAAATATTACTGGACACTTAGTTACTAGGGAACCAATTTCTTGGCTCCTCGACAACGGCGCCACTTGAAACAACCTTAAAGTCTGATGTCGCCTTGGGGTTACTTCAAAAATTTAAACTAAGGATTACGTATAGTGCAACCTCGGGTTGTTCTCTCTGAGGAGCCAAAATGTGAAATTAAATTCCTAAGTAACTAAATGCAATGCAACATAAATTAGAAAATAGGATTTATTTTGATTGACTAACAACTAAATGCAATAAATTAAAAATAGATTTAAATAAAATAATTTTGGTATTTTTAGTTTAAAGAAAGGAATAATGAATGATAATAAGTGAATAGAATAAATTCAAAGGAATTAATAATAATAAAAGCAATTCTCCAATTCAATAACGCAGGCAATCCTAGTTTCAAAAGATATGGGAGTTTTAAATAATGAATTAAGAACTATAATTAAGCTTTTAATCCAACAACCGCGTCACCTCGAATTGTCACAAAATATTTTCCAAGTCCTAATTTATTAACTGCCACCAGAATAATAAAATAGGACTAAATATATTAAAAACTAATGTTTAATTATAATTCAATAATTCATAAAATAGAATTTAAATCGACAAGAGACACAACGATCCAATAATTCAAGCCACATTGAAAAATCACAAAATGTTCACAATAATCTCAATACAATGTATGACCCAGATCAAAGTAAATGAAATTAAAGTTAATTAAAGATTAATGTCAAATGTCAAGCAAAAATTCAGTCTCAATAATCCTCAATAAATACAAATACCAATTGAAACAACCTTAATCCGATGTCGCCTTGGGGTTACTTCAAAAATTTAAACCAGGGATTGCGTATAGTGCAGCCTCTGGTTGTTCTCTCTGAGGAGCCAAAATATGAAATTAAATTCCTAAGTAACTAAATGCAACGCAACCTAAGCTAGAAAATGAGATTTGTTTTGATTGACTAACAACTAAATACAATAAATTAAAAATAAATTTAAATAAACTATTTTTGGTATTTTTTGGTTTAAAGAAAGGAATAATAAATGATAATAAGTGAAAATAATAAATTCAAAGGTGATTAATAATAATGAAAGCAATTCTCCAATTCAATAACGCAGGCAATCGTAACTTTAAGAGATATAGGAGTTATAAATAATGAATTAAGAATTATAATCAAGCTTTTAATCCAACAATCGAGCCATCTCGAATTGTCACAAAATATTTTCCAAGTCCTAATTTATTAACTACCACAAGAATAATAAAATAGGATTAAAGATATTAAAATCCAATACTTAATTATAACTCAATTCATAAAATAGAATTTAAGTCAACAAGAGACACAACAATCTAATAATTCAAGCCACCTTAAAAAATCACAAAATATTCACAATAATCTCAATACAATGTCTGACCTAGATCAAAGTAAATGAAATTAAAGTTAATTAAAGATTAATGTCAAATGTCAAGCAAAAATTCAGTCACAATAATCCTCAATAAATACAAATAAATTATTCTAAACATTCCTAATAATTATAAAATTAATCCTAAGACCTAGGAGTCATAATATAATTATTGGGTAGAGAATTAGAGTAACTTATGCTCCCCTTTGAGATCACAAACTCATGCCTTTGTCATTGAATAGGAGAATCAAAATGCTTAGCCACGGACTGCCATGGAAATCAACGCCACAATCAATATCAAGAGCTCAGTCATGGGTAATGCTACTGTACGTCGCTCGCCTCGTGAATGGAAGGGAAGGTGTTGTGTAGTGATTGTTCTTTGCGGCGCGGCAAGATGTGTGCATCCTTCATTCCAATTCAATTTTTCCACTCCTGTGCGTGAATTTCTTTCTTCTTGGGGTTACTTCAAAAATTTAAACCAAAGATTGCGTATAATGCAACCTCGGGTCATTCTCTCTGAGGAACCAAAATGTGAAATTAAATTTCTAAGTAACTAAATGCAATGCAACCTAAATTAGAAAATGTGATTTGCTTTGATTGACTAACAACTAAATGCAATGAATTAAAAATATATTTAAATAAACTATTTTTGATATTTTTAGTTTAAAAAAAGGAATAATGAATGATAATAAGTGAATAGAATAAATTCAAAGGAATTAATAATAATAAAAGTAATCCTCCAATTTAATAACGCAGGCAATTATAGCTTCAAAAGATATGAGAATTTTAAATAATGAATTAAGAATTATAATTAAGCTTTTAATCCAACAACCGAGCCACCTCAAATTGTCACAAAATATTTTCCAAGTTCTAATTTATTAACTGCCACTAGAATAATAAAACAGGACTAAAGATATTAAAAAATAATGCTCAATTATAATTCAATAATTCATAAAATAGAATTTAAACCAACAAGAGACACAATGATCCAATAATTCAAGCCACCTTAAAAAATCACAAAATGTTCACAATAATCTCAATACAATGTCTGACCCATACCAAAGTAAATAAAATTAAAGTTAATTAAAGATTAATGTCAAATGTCAAGCAAAAATTCAGTCTCAATAATCCTCAATAAATACAAATAAATTATTCTAAACATTCCCAAGAATTATAAAATTAATTATAAGACCTAGGATTCATAATATAATTATTGGGTAGAGAATGATATGAATAAATATATAAAAATATGGGTTTTGCATTCATTGACCTTTATCTTTTTATTGGATTTCAGGGATGTTGATGTCCAATATAAACTGCTAAAGCCGAAGCTAGTCTCAAAAAAAGAATTTATTAATTGAGGAAACAGAATGCCACATAAATCGTTGGTGGGCCAAAATGCTTTCAGCACTGTTTTAGGCCCAAGGTTTACGTAAGCAAATAATTTACTATTTCGGCATAAATTCTTTGAGTAGGCCGAAGGAATGTTACTCAATAAATTAGTTCAGGCCCATATTTTGCATTGTTATGTTTTCAATCTTTGTTAGACGTTAGCAAAACAAAAAGAAAAAAATATTTAGAGTTCAAAATTTGAAATCTAATTATTTTGCTTATTTTACATTCGTGTTTGCACCATTATTTTGAATAACCATGTATTTATCGCAATTTCGACGAAGAAAGTGATTTTCACAAATATTTATATGTAGAGAGATTAATTAAATTACGTAATTTCAATAGGGAAAAAGGTTTCTTTAAATTCTTATATAAATGAGAAAGGTTGTATGGTTGATAACTAAAGGCCAAATAACAAAAGTTAATGCATCTCTATTCCAAAAAAGGAAAAATGTTGCTAATATGTGGAAACTTTTACTTGTTAAAAAAACGTACATGGTTTACAAATGAAGAAAAATGACTTGAAATTCATAAAAACAAGAAAAACAATAACTAACATTAAAATAAAAATTACAATACATTTTAATTACTAACAGTATGTTTACAAGACATGTAACAAGAACAATATAGGGAACATGAAAGGTAAAAAAAGAGACAGATGACACTATCATATGAAGCTACGGCCTGTGCCTAGTTCAATCTTCTTTGATTTAGATGAGTTCTTTTCCTTGTCATTTTTGTTTGTTTCTTAGGCCTAGCTTGAAAAATTCTAACAAGCCATTCAGGTTTCCCAATCGAAAAGACAACTTGTCCCATGAACATTCCAAACACTATCCCACATCCATATCCCATGGCTACTGGTTTCCAATCAAATCCAAATTTGTCATCAGTTGACTAAGTTGGTTGTGGCAATTTCCCTTCATCTAGATTACATACTTTTGACAATGGAAATCCACATAGCCCTAAATTTCCCTCATAGGAATCATTGGAAAATGTATCAAACTGCTTACCTCTTGGTATTTCTCCGACGAGCTGATTCTGTGAAAGATTCAAAACTTCAAGAGAGTTGAGATTGGCCAATGCAAGAGGAATCACACCCGTAAGCCTATTTGATGACAAGTCTAACCATTCTAAATTAGTCAAATTTTCAATGGATCGAGGAATAGGACCAGTGATTTTATTGTGGGAGAGGTTCAGCCCTTTCAGTGAATATAGCTTACCCATAACTTTTGAAATCTCTCCATCAAACATGTTATTTGATAAGTCAATGACAGTCAATGTAGTTATGATCCTTTCAAGCTCAACCTCATTACCTTTCAATGTGACCTTCACTGATTCTTTATACAAGACACTACTATAATTATTGCTTATGTAATGCAAACCAACTGCATAATCTATTTCCATCATCCCCTTAAATTCTTTGATGTATGCAGTTGGCAAAGATCCACTAAAATGGTTGTTGGAAACATCAAAAATTCTCAACATAGGAAAAGGATGTTTGGTGTTGGAAATATAAATTGCACCATAGAACTGATTATCTCTCAAAATGAGTACCTGTAGCTGCGATAAGCCATCAAGCCAATTGGGAAATTCATCTTCAATCATGTTTGCTCCCATATCTAAAATCTCTAATTGCTTGCAATGGGTCAAAGACAAAGGCAACCGTCCCTCAAATTGGTTGTTGTTCAAATGCAAAGATTGCAAGGAATTACTTTTAGAAAAATTGTTTGGCAGTCTTCCAACAAAGTTATTCGTCTGTAGATCTAAACTCTCAAGATTTGGGAAAGCAACAAGGCACTCGGGGATGTGGCCTGACAAGTTGTTGTGAGATAAGTTGAGGATCACAAGTGAGCTTGAATTGCAAAATGAGGAAGAAATGTGTCCACTGAATTTGTTGTTGGAAACTGAAAAGAATTCAACCCCAAAGGATGGAATTGGGAGATTTCCTTGCAACATGTTGAAGCTGAGATCAAGAAATTTGAATTTTCTCATTGACAGATGTTCAACTGATGTCAAGTTATTATGAGAAAGATCCAAATACCAAAAAGAACCATTCCCCACATCATTGAACCACTTGGGAACATTTCCATGAATTTTGTTATTGGAAAGATATAAAGACTTCAAATTTTGAAGGTTTCCTAACTGTCTAGGAAAGTCATTGATGTCACAAGAGGATAAGCTTAATGTGTCAAGATTGCGGACGGTGAAGTTAAGATTATTATCAGAGCTAAGTGAGATAAACTTGTTGTTTGAAAGATCAAGTATTTCAAGATTTTGAAGCTTTGAAAATTGATGAAGACTAATTGGGTCTCTCAAACTGTTTGATGATAGATATAGACGAGAAAGATTCAAGAAACCGAAAATTGACTCTGGAATACCTTGCAGCTCATTATCATTAAGATCTAACTCTTGCAAATTTGGAAGGGCTAAGAATTTGGGAAAGAGAGTGACATGACAAGAAAACAAATATAATTTTCTAAGATTAGGCATAGTGCAGTTAAGATTATTATCAAATACAAGTGAGAGAAACTTATTGTTCCCAAGATCAAGATATTCAAGCTTTTGAAACTTGGAAAATTGGTAAAAATTAACAGAGCCACTCAAGTTATTTGATGATAGACTCAAAAAAGAAAGATTTATGAGACTAAAAATTGACTCAGGGAAATTACCTTGTAGCTTGTTGTTAGAGAAATCAAGAAATTCCAAATTTGGAAGTTTGCACAATGAAGATGGAAATTCCCCTTTGATGTTATTTCCAGAAATATAGAAAGTTTTCAATTTTCTATGATTTCTAAACACATCTGGTATCTCACCACTAAAAGAATTGAAAGAGAGGTCCAATGAAGTGAGACTTTGGAGATTTGAAAGAAATGAGACCTCGCCACTAAAAGAATTGAAAGTGAGGTACAATGAAGTGAGATTTTGGAGATTAGAAAGAAACGAAACATCACCACTAAAATTGTTTGATTCAAGGGCTAAATAAGTTAAGTGAGTGAGGTTCTCAAAACTTGCAGGAATATGCCCATCAAATTGACAGTATCTGAGACTCAAAAAATTGAGAGACTTCAAATGACCTATGGAATTTGGAAGTTGACCCATGAGATTTTTATTTTTTGACAAATCTAACTTTTGAATATTTTGTAAATGAAAAATATTATTTGCCAAATTTCCCTGCAAGGAAGTATCTTGAAGACTAAGATAGACCAAAGAGGATGACAAATTCATGAGCATAGACAAGTGGCTTGGTGCAATGGAAGACATATCTACTTCATCTAAAACAAGTTCTCGTAGATCAGTCATGTTTAGAATGAGATTTTTCCATGTGGATGGTTCAAGTCTTAATAACTTCAACCGTTCATTTGAGAAAAAACCATTCAAAGACAAATCAAGAGAGGCCAATTTAGACAATTCTGCAATTTTTGGAGGAATTGCACCAATAAAACCAGAGGAGCTCAAGTTGAGATGCAAGAGAGTGGAAAGATCACCAAATTTAGAAGATATCAAAGACCCACTAAAATCATTTTGAGCCAAGTTGAGTGTTTGGAGATGAGAAAGTTGGAAGATGCTATTGTTAGGATGGAGTTGACCTTGGAGCCCACTGCAACTTAGGTCGAGGCCAATCACATGACCAAACATGGAGTCACATGTGATCCCATCCCACAAGCAACAATTTGAATCATTTCCCCATGAAGCTGTCTTTGGGTAAGATGAGTTCTTAAAATGAATATTATAGTGATAATATTCATCAGAAAACTCATCACACCATATTGAAGCATAAGGATTGAGAGAGAAAGAATTTTTGAATTGGAGGAGTGCAGAGGAATCATGAGTATTACATAATGGCGGTGGGTTGAGAGAAGAAGAAAGGGAAGGAGAAAGAAAGAACAAGTAGAAACTGAAGATAATTCGAAATGCCATAAGTGAAGTTGGAAGGCTACGAAGAAGTGAAAGATTGATATATGGACTTTAACAAAAGAAGCTATATTTATAATGGTACCAACACTACACATGGCATGATGCACATGCAAACTCAAGATTTTGGCTACCAAACGAACCCAACAAACCAAAGATAAATAAATAATTGTTCTTTAAAAAAAGGAGAAGCAAAAAATTTGGTCAACAGAGGCCACTTTTAGTTTTGCTTAAAACAAAAAGGAAAAAGATGGAACTTTGCTAATGTTTTCTTACTTGACTTGGTCCTGAAAAAGAGAATAATTAGAGGGGAAAAATATAATGAACGAAACTTGGTGGTTGTTTCTTGCGGGAATTCGCTGTTGATATTTCTCCAATATTAGGAAGATATTATAAACAAATTTGAAAAGCCTTTGAAGGGTTGCATTTCTTGAAAAATTTTCGTGCAATTAAGTCTAAAGATATAACACCGTGCAAGGAATGCCTCTAGGCCCTCTAAATTTAAATATTCGGCAACTAAGACTATTTATCTAAAAAAATTCAATAATATAACATTTATAAATAAAATAGTATATCCTACACACACACACACTGTAAATCTTTATCTATTTTATACCCAACACCTTTAACACAAATTCAAAATAGAATGCAACAGTACACTTATTATACAACTTTTAGTGAGAAAATTAAATCAGTTCTATGAAATCCTTCACATGGGACCATCTCTCTCTATTAGCTGAAAAATATATTATTAAACTCGGAGCATCACTAGAAGTCACAGCAAGTTTGTTTGAATACAGGTCATATACCCATCTTTAAACATGGAAGAAATAAAATTGTTACCCAAGGCAATAAAGTAAGCACTAAAATCTTATTTTGAGAATCAAATTTTTATAAAATGTTATTCTATTATAGCTAAAGTAATAAAAGAAAAATTTTATCCTCTAATTCATTTAATTAAGCTTGGAATAATAAGAAAAATTTTAGAAGCTAAAGAAGAGAAGAAGAAAGAAGAAAGAAATAAAAGAAGAAATATTAGAAGAAGATAGATTTACTACGGAACACGAATGGATAGAATAACTAATTATATAAATATGAAGCACGAAGACTTCGTCAAGGAATCTACTTTACTTTAATAAAGAAATGAATCTATTTTTTGTTTATTAAAGTAACTTTACTTTTTGACTATCGTAAAAGAAGAATAATGATGTCGGAATGCTATTAGAAGGTTTTCTACCTGTTAGTTAGCGTGTTTAATTGTTTTTGTTATTGTTAGCGTGACGTGGACAAATGTTTAGGAGAAAAATCAGCATCGTCTTTTACTATCAATTGTGGAATAAATTTATTTTTCTTCCACCAGATGTAGTTTTAAATAATTCTAACTTCATTGACACACAAATTATCAAACAGGCTATAAATTTCTTGTAGTTATAATTCGCTAAGTTGTAGCTAACTCTCAACCTATAATATAAAATTAAGTTTATAAAAATTAAAGATTTTACTTTAGATGACTATAAGATTGAATTAAATTTGAGAAATATAATGTCCAACTGTGAGTAGCTCTTTCAAGTATAATTTCTATTTTTACATGAATTTAAATTTAAGACTTCATGCTTGAACGATTAAAATTTATTTATTTAGATAAATTGATAGAATGTAAAATCTAACATAAGATAATTAAAAAGTTAGGTTCTATGCAATAAATGAAACCACATTTTAATATAACGTTTAGTCCTTATACCGTGTTTGGTTCTTATAATTTATGTTCATTTTAATTTTTTTTCTCTATAGTTTCAAATTATAAGTTTAGTCTCTAAAAGAGTAAATTGGTACAAGTCTTTACTAAATTATAGAGACTATTTTTTTAATTAGAAAATAATTTGAGTAATCAAAATCTATAATTTAAAATTATATATACCAAAACTAAAATAATAGCAAACTATAAAGATTAAATATCATATTAATCCTATTAGGTTTCATAATTGAAAAGCTACTTGAAAGTGGGACGCTTCTGCTTTATTCATTTATTTTTCTCCTTAATACTTTAATGGGGAGAAGCATGCTAAAGTAACGGAGATATTAATTAATCCTTAAATTCAGAATATTTTAATTAAGAGGTAAGCTCCAAAATTTTGTTTTAAATTAAGTTCATTGAATTGATATTTTTTAATACAAGACACAGGTTAAAACCATGCAAATGAAAGCAAGATTAAGTCAAGTAAAAAAACAAAAACAAAAACATTTCTACACCCAAGGGTGGGCCATTGAAAAATTCTAATATGCAGTCCATTTGAGTTGACTCCTAAAAATATAAATTTAAACAAATTCTTAAGAAACAAAATTTTTCAAAGTCACTTGTATATCAACAAAATTTGTTTGTCATTGTAACCTGTTGAAGCCCACAAAATTTGAGGACTTTACAAACACAAAACCAAAATTTAATTTCTAAGATTCCATTCATTTATCAATCAAACTAATTTTAACAGCACCGATTTTTAATTGTTTGACAAGCTCATAAATTGGTATGTATGTATTTGGGTGTATGGAAATGTTTTTGGCTTGGAAATGGAATAATCTAATAATTGATATGTATATATGTATGTGTGCTTCCTTTAATTTTCACTTGACTTAGTATAATCTATAAGCATTGATGGCTTGGAATAACATATTAATGTAATCAAAAGCAACTCTTTTTTAATCTGCACCCAATTTAATTTTTGTTTTGATACATTGAAAGTATTTGAATTTTTTTTATTTAGTCAAGGGTGTAATTACTTTTGAGATCACCTCTCATAGCAAATGCATTTTTTATTATTTAAATTTATGTTCTCTTCCTTATAGAGGTGAAACTGTTTATCCCCTCAACCAACAATTTATTGATAAAAGTGTTTGAATTTTAAACTTTTACATATGTTCTATCTCATCACACCTTTTACCATTTTAAGTAGTTATCTAAGTGATTTTCTAAGCCCTAATTTTTCCTCAAAAAAAAAAAGTGTACACATCAATTCAATGTAAATTTTTTTAATTAAAATGTTCGTTATTTACTTTTTTATGATGTGATCAAAATGAAAATGAATCAAAGAAAACTCATAGCTAAATAAACTCTTAACAAATGAAATATTAAATTATCTTATCGACTCATTTGAGTTAACTCCTTAAGACACAAATTATTCTCTTCAAATAAATTATCTTTTTTTTTTGTTGCCTCTTTAATAGGTCCGTCCATTTTGGAGCCTCTCTCTCCATTTTTATTTTGTAATAAAAATTTAAGAAGAGTTGGGTCCTAAGGGTTGTGCATGCTTTAAGACTTTAAAAGTGCTTATAAAAGTATTTACATATTGTTGATAACTGTCGTTTTAATTATCAAACAAAACTAAACTAATTAATAGTAAAGTGGAGGCTAACCTAGGTCGATTCACAAGGAGCCTAGACGGATGTTAAGGTACCTAATTAATCTAATGAGTCACAAATTAACAAGTTAAACATATGATGTGTGATGAAATCTTATCTAACTTTTGAAAGTAAATCCTATACTATTGTTTATGCTTTTAAGTGTTTATGATGAAAAGAAGAATAAATGACAAGTGTGTTCCCTTGAAGATTACCTTACCTTCATTATCCACATAATATGATAAGTTAATCAGTTGAATTAGAATATGTTAGCTAACAAATCGCCAGCTAAATCTCAATTAAAGCTACAACTCGTAGACATTTAATAGAGATTATGAATCATTCAACTCAGAGATACAAGAAGATGAAGTAAACATATACAATTGTACTCTATTTTATGATTACTCTAATTAACTATATCCATGTCCAACTCGGTCCAAGGATGAAAATCAATCAAAGCATCAATAATGTAAAAATAAGAAATCTAACTTGGTTCCCTACTTCTTTGTCACCTACTAACTCTAATTGAATCAATAAATCAGAAGTAACTACATCAACTCGATACAATTAAATCTAACTTAAGACACAATGAAACTTTGGATTCAGCTCAAGGATTATGGTAGCATTATCTCTAAGAAAGCACAACAGCTTAGCCTTATATTGCCATCTGAACTTCAGTAGTAACAGAAAACACAATAGAAATCATGGTGAATGTGGAAGAAGAAGATGAAAATGACAGCTGAACTTTCCTCTGGCTCTATTGTCTAGAATAGAGGAAAGTTGCCAATGAGAGAGAATAGAAATGGAGATGGAAAGAGAGAAAGGAGAAAAATGGCATGATAGATCTGGACTGAGCTGAATGAATAAAGTGATGTGCTGGAGTGTAGAATGGATCATGTGTTTTGCATGAAGTATCCCCTTCAATGTGCTGATGTGTGTGTTATATAGAAGAAGTGTGAATGGTGTGATGCGTGTCCTAGGAATGAGTGAGCTGTGTGAAATATGTGATGGCAGCATGTGCATGAATCTTTAGCCCACTTGCTCTCCTTCCAGCTATCAACTCATGCCCACTTACTATAGCACGTGTGATCCCCACTTGCTTATCTTGCTACAGTACATATGTGATCCCCACTTGCTTATGTTTCATCTCCTTAATTCTAGCACATCTTAAATATCCTTGTGTTCAGCTGTCAATTGTAATCATTTTTGCTTTATTCTCACAGCAGCAAGTTGTCTTGGTAATTAATGAGCATTTTCCTGAAATAGGAAATTAAAAGAAACAGATTATTTAATTCAAATAATCATTAAAATCACATCAATTAATTCCCACTATTCCAATTTTTATTAATTAATTGCTCATTATATTAGTAAATGGGGATAAAATCAATAATAAAACTCTCTTTAAACACACTAAAAATCACTACAAATATGAGTTTATCAATTCTCCTACACTTAGCTTTTACACTCAGAGCAAAATTATGGATCAAAAATTAAAATTCAAACACTAATATTCAACAAATTTGGCAAAAGATTCAGCATAAGCACTTGTAGTCATCAATATTTTCCCTTCATTGAAACAGTCTAAACTAATCTCATATCAATCAAAGAATTTAACTCTTGTAATTAAATCGTAGTAAGTAGCAAGGTGATATTTCTTCACAAGGTGTAGTGTTTTACTCATTCTCTTATCAAGGTAATTTCATTCAACCATCTAACTTAGGCTTCCCATAGGCTTGTAACCATCCTACATCTCCACCACTACATGCCATAAGGGTTGTGAATCAAAGGGTCTTTATTAGGTTGTAATGTTGAAAAGGCTAAGTGATGAAATGAAAATGCATGTCAATGATTAATGAGATACTGCATATGATCTTACTTCTTCAAGCTATTTCAAGTCTTAATCATAGTTTTAATTGTGCAACAGTAGAGAATCACAAGTCACAAAATAATTTTCTTTCATACAAGTTGAATATCACATATTTTCTTTTGGTCTATCTCTTCATTTCTTTCTTTTTTCTCTCTTTTGTATACTTTTTCTTTTCTTTTACTATTGAACCATATAACACATATATTAAAGTTTATATATCCAATAAGTGTTGAAATTTATCAGTTATTTCACAATTTAAGACTTACTACAGCAGCAAATATCCTGTACACATTCATTAACTAAGGATGGAGTTTTAAAAGAAAGTGAAGGTCTCAAAGGGGTAAGCAAATGATTTAATTTTTATGTAGCTATTGTTTGGTCAAAAAGGTTTTGAAAGAAATGCCCTTATCATATTCATAATTTCAAGAAGCTAATATGGTTTTGAATCAAGGATTGAGCAAGTTCTGCAAAGTTACCAAACCAGATGGTGTCTCACAATGTAAATAAGTATCTGTTGGAGGCTCAAAATTTTTTCCATCTGGCTTACTCACCCTAATCAACTCACAATAACTATATTGCATGGATACTAACTGAATACATGAGATCAATCATTCATGCTACACAATTTCCAGTAATCAATTAATGAAACAAGCAACTCATACTTCACAAGTTTGACAATGTTAAAAAGTATATTTTCAAAATTCAATTTTAAATCTATGACAATAAATTCCATTAAACTAAGCAACAACAAGATAAAATAGAAAAATATTTCAGCAAAGGATCAAGTCTAGTCACTACAAAAAGGTCATCAGGTCGCGACTATTTTACACAGAGAAGAAATTTTCAGAAAACAAAGAATATTGGTCGTGACGTACATGGACACTGGTCACAACTCATAATCACAGAGAGTAAACTTACCAAACACACAAGCATCAAGTCGCGACCAAGTGTCAATCCAGTCACGACCAAAATTCATAGAGTTATAGTCGCGACAAAGATAAGCATAGTTCACAACTAAGCATCACATATAGGTAATCATCAAAAAAATAGGAATTACTGGTCACGACAAACATATGAATTTGTCGCGATTAATTGTCACAGAGAAAAAACTTGACATATTCGCATATATTAGTCATGACCAGAATACAGAATAACAGCAATTATCTAATTTTATTTACCCCATTTCACAAACTACTCCCCTACAATTAATTTATACATTATCCTCAATGTGAAGAACTAATGAACACATGCAAAGGTTGAAATAATAAGGACAAAGCAAAACCAGAATCTAAGATGAACTTATTAATTTCTATCTACCCCTACTGACTTGGGCTCCTCCCCCACACTTAATCAACAATTAATAGCTCAAGTATATAAGTAAACTGATTAAAGAAGACTATTGTAAGTGGAAAAATAAGGAAGGAGACAACCTAAGTATCATAGGGGTTTAAAATTCTTCTTGTACAGCTTCAATAAGTAGCCATTGACCTGAAATGCTGTACCATTTGCTTCATCCATTAATTCAATTGTTCCATAGTCATGGATCTTAGTCACGACATATGGACCATACCATTTTGTAGCAAGTTTTCCAGGTTTAAAAGCATATCTAGCCTTAAATCTCAAAACCTTATCTACAACCTAGAATTCCTTACGCAAAATCTATTTATCATGAAGAAACTTAGGTCTTTCTTTATAAATCCTAGAATTCTCATAGGCATCTAGCCTTAATTCTTCCTACTCCTAAATTTGCAATATTCTTTCTTCTCCAGCAGTGTCTAAATCCATGATGCAGGCTTGGACTGCCCAGAATGCTTTGTGCTTAACTTCTACTGGTAGATGCATGTTTTACCATAGACCATTCTGTATGAGGACATCTTAAGTGGGGTTTTATGAGATGTTCCGTACGCCCACAAAGCTTCATTTAACCTTACACTATAATCTTTCCTTGAGGGTCTTACTATCTTCTCCAGAATCCTCTTGATAGCTTTGTTGGAATTTTCAGCTTGACCATTTGTTTGGAGATGATAAGCTGTTGAAACCTTGTGCTTGATCCCAAACTTGGCAAATAACCCACCTAAAATCCTGTTACAGAAATGAGAGCCTTGATCAATCACTATAGCTCTTGGCACACAAAATCTTGAGAACATGTGTGACTTGAGAAATTTGAAAACTGTCACTGTATCATCCTTCGTTGTTGGTATAGCCTCCACCCATCTTGAGAGATAGTCCACAGCTAGCAGAATATATGTATATCCAAAAGATGGTGAAAATGGTCCTATGAAGTCAATACCCCATACTTCAAATACCTCATAAAATAGTATAGGTTGTTGAGGCATTTTATGCCTTTTGGTCAGTCCACCAAAGCATTGGCACCTATCGCAAGCTTTGCAGAATTCATAGCAGTCTTTCAATAGTTGTGACTAATAAAAACCAGCATCAAGAATCTTCCTTGATGTCTTCTTTGCATTGAAATTTCCTCCACAACAGAAGAGTGACATGCTGTAAGAATGATGTCTACTTCTTCAGTTAGTACACATCTTCTTATAACTTGATCACTACATATCTTCCATAGAATAGGTGGTTACCAAATATAAAATTTTGCCTCATGCTTTATCTTCTAGCCCTGGAAATAAGATAAAGAAGATGAAATTAGACCAATAACAATATAATTCACTATATGGCAGTACCAAGGTATAATTACATAAATTACAGAAACAGAATAATCTCTAAATGTATCCCAAATGATGTTAGAATCTAATACTCCCCTTGTATTCTCGGGCAACCTACTTAAATGATCAGCTACCACATTTTCTGCTCTAAGTCTATCCCTTATCTCCACATTAAATTCTTGGATTAGTAGTATCCACCTTAAGAGTCTAGGCTTAGACTATGGCTTTTTAAACAAGAACTTGACAGCAGCATGGTTAGTGTATATAATTACTTTGGAACTTAAAAGATAAGATATGAATTTATCCAATGCAAACACAATGGCAAAGAGTTATTTTTCTGTGGTAGTGTAGTCCTTTTGAGCATTATCTAATGTCTTAGAGGCATATGAAATAACTTTAGACATCTTACTAACTTTCTGTCCTAATATTGCACCTACAACTTCATTTGATGCATCACATGAAAGCTCAAAATCTAAATGCCAATTAGGTGCAGCAAGTATAGGTGGTGTGATAAGCATAGCTTTAATAGTTTCAAATTCTCTCTTGCAAGTATCATTAAAATATAACTCTATATCTTTTTGCATGAGTTTAGAAAGTGGAGATGTAATCTTGCTAAAGTCTTTAATGAACCTTCTATAGAATCTAGCATGTTCTAGAAATGACCTTAGCTCCTTTAAAGATTTGGGATAAGGAATAGAAGAAATAACCTCAATCTTAGCTTTATCTACCTTAATCCCATCTTTACATATTAAATACCCTAGAACTATGCCTTTATCTACTATGAAGTGACATTTCTCAAAATTCAACACAAGCTTTTTCTTAATGCATCTTACTAAGACTTTCTCTAAACTTTCTAAACATTAATCAAAGTCCTTACCATACACTATAAAATCATCCATGAATACCCCCATATTGCTTTCTAAGAATTCACTAAATATGGACATCATAGCTCTTTGAAATGTTCCAAGAGCATTGCACAAGCCAAATGGCATCCTCCTATAAGCATAGGTACCAAATGGACATGTGAATGTGGTCTTCTCTTGGTCTTTCGGTGCAATTGGAACCTGAAAATACCCTAAAAACCCATCAAGAAAATAGTAATGGGCCTTTCCAACATTTGATCTATGAATGGTAATAGAAAATGGTCCTTCCTAGTTATATCATTCAATTTCCTATAATCAATACATACTCTCCACGAATTCTGCACTCTAGTAGGGATTAGTTCATTCTTTTCATTCCTTACCACAGTTATACCACTTTTCTTGGGCATCACATGAACTGGACTTACCCATTCACTGTCTGAAATTGGTTAAATAATGACAGCATTCAATAGCTTAGTTACTTGTTTCTTGACCACATCAGAAATCAAGGGGTTTAGCCTTCTTTATTGTTGTTTAATAGGTTTGGCTCCATTATTTAACAGAATTTATGTGTGCATACAGATACATCTATACCAAGTATATCAGCTAAAGCCCAACCTATTGCTCTCTTATGTGCTTTTAAAACTAAAATCAGCTTTTCTTCCTTAGAAACAGAACGTGAGTTGGCAAATATAATAGGTAATGTGTCATTTCTAGCTAAAAACACATATTTAAGGTTACTAAAAAGTGGTTTGAGTTCCAACTTAGGTGGTTGGACAATTGATGGAACCAGCTTCTTAGTTTCTAAAGCTGCAATAGGCTTCACCAATTCTATCCTTATACGTTATGTATTGTCCAATTCTGTCCCTATAATGAGAGTTCGAGCAACTATGATTTCTCCTGTAAATTTATCCTGTTGTTTCTCTCTAAATCCTTCATTCAAAAAGTTAGTAACATATAAAGAAAAAGATTGTAGGGTAGAAAGTAAGCTATCAACTGAAATATGGTTAATATTTGACACATCACCACTACTATCCAAAGAAAGTACAGAAGAAGAAGAACTTTCATATTCAAGCAATTCACATTCAGCTTTATCAGATTTTAGTAGTAGTAATTCAGTTCCTCTTTATCCTCTTCAATGTATGCATCAATTGTACTTAAGCCTAATAGTGAGTAATCTTCAAATGGATGTCTCATTGCTTCATAGATATTAAAAGCTATGACATTATCACCCACTTTCATTATGATGCTCCTATTTTTCATACTTATCATAGTATTAGCTATTCTAAGGAATGGCCTATCCAAGATAATAGGTCCCTCTAAATTTGACTCATGTGACATATCCAAGACATAAAAATCTGTAGGTATAATCAAGTCTTTGACCTTAACTAGCATGTCCTCTAGAAGTCCTTCAGGTTTCCTAGTGGTTCGATCAGCAAGTTGCACTATCATTGATGTTTCCTTGAGTGAGCCTATGCTTATGCTTAGTGATGTATAAATGGAAGTTGGCATTACATTAATGGCCGCACCAAGATCTAACAGAGCACTAGCACACTGAAACTTGCTTATAGTGATTGAGATTGTAAAGGAACATGGATAATCACATTTAATAGGAAGTTGTAGCTTGAAACATCCTACTTTTACCACCTCAGAGTATGTATTTAGAAGTATATTTGATTAGCAATAGCATTACATTAGCCCAAAAATTAAAATTTTAAAACTTACTTATCAGGTACTATTCATTTGGTGATTTCTAGATTTACAGTCCAACTTTAAAAATTTATAAATAATTGTAGAAAAATCGTATGGAGGTGATACAAATTTATAATTGAATCTATTTCATAGATATTTAAGGGAAAAATATAAATATAGATAGTTACTTTGCCAATTGATACAGTTAAATAGTTACTTTTTACTGTTCATATGGCAAATTCTGGGAACTCCAGATTCTGTCTCTTAATTGTGGAAATTCATTTCTCTTGATATACACATCTAAATAGGGCGTGTTACCTATTAATTTAAAGATCTAGATGTTCAATACATGCTTATAAAATTTTGTGAAATGATCATTTCATTTGCTAAGTCAAACTGAAGTCATAACAAAACTGCTTTAGGACATACGTTTTTACCATTTTATCTTCTTTCTTAAATGTTCATAAATTAATCTAGCATTCCTAAACCATCAAATAAACTTCTCATATATTCATATACATCGTGTAAATATGCCATAATTATTTCATACAGTTTTATCACATAAATAGACACCTTACATGGCATTTACGTACATGAAAAATTCAAAGCATATACTAGGATCTCAATTACTTCACTTTCTTTCTTCCATTCTTTAGCTCTTCTCCACACATACATATTCCTTCATGCTTGATCTAAATTGGTTGGTTATGGGAGGGTGAGATTCTAGGAAATCTCAGTAGAAAACATTACCACTTAAATATGCAAGATGGATGGTAAAACATGATATGTAATTTCATTAAACTTTCTTTAGTTAGTGACATGTCATCATGCTATATACTTTTGCATAAAAGTGCATGGCCATGGAAAACATGTTATTCAAAATACATTAAACATCATTTATCATGTCAAAATATCATTCAAATATCATATATATGTCTACACATAAGCATACCACATCAAGCACATAAAGAGGTAAGTCCACTACCTTGAACTTAATCTTTTCTCTTGTTCTTTTACACTTGCTCCCTAAGTTTTCCAACCATGAAGCCTTTTGGTCAATCACTTTCCAACATCTTCTTGAATGTTTCAAGGTCCTAAATACATTCATATTCATCACATAATTCATTAGGACCATGAACTCCAACAATATTCAAGACTATCCTTGATAAATTCTTAACTCTTTACAAACATAACTTTCTCTAGTCTTCACTAATCAACTTGACCCTTGAACCAATTGATGTCTTGACTTTATCCTACATAATTTCATATTTTGAATCCATTTATAAGCTTAGAATCATGAAATTCCAGCTCCTATACATTGTTCTATACAGAATTGCATAACACCCTATTTTCTTTCAAAAAATCTCATTTTAATTCTAATGCTTTCTATACCTGTTTCTCCACTTTATCCCACACAACTTTTCATTTTAAAACCATTAGAAGCATCAAAATCATGAAATTCCAATTACTATTCATGTGAACGAACAGTAATAGAGAAGAATCTCAAAAACTATAACTTGGAATTCTAATGCTTTCAAGGTTCAAAACCTATCCAATCCTACACAACATGATCATATAAATTCAATAGAAGCATTAGATCATTGAAATTTTATTTACTTCCATCATGAACGGTGCAAACTAAAATGGTTCAACTATGGCAAAGTCAAGAATATCAACTTGATTCAACAACTAATCACTTAACTAGCTTTTTTAAGCTTCAATAATATAATTCTAACTTTAATTTCTTCTTTCTCCTTCCATCTAAGGTTTTGGATAGCACAAACACCTTAGAGAAAACTCAACTTTCTTCCAGGAAAACCCTAAGTTCAAGCTCCTAAATCAAAGGAAAATAAGTTAGGATAGATTACTTACCTTTAATCTCTAGCTTGCTTGAACTTTGGACCTTGAATTCTTCTTTGTTTTGGCTTGAGCTTTCATTTTTTAAGAGGTTCCCCAAGGGTTCTCCTTCACGGTTTGCTTCAGAATTTGTGAGGGTATTTATAGGCAAATTCCATGGAAAATGAAGGGTAAAGATCACTATGTATACTATTTGATCTAATGGCTCATAATTGCTCTCATATTAAACTTACTCACCAAGCCAACTTGAGATAAGGTCACATGACAAAAATCTTCTCCTACCCCTTGTCTTAGATTCTATGTGTGATGATGTGTGGGTCTCACAATGTGCAAACCCTAATTCTCACTTTATTCCTTTTTTTTTTTCAAAAAAATTCATAAATTATTCATTATTGGACTTGGGCTCTAAGACAACTCTTGGGAATTATTGGGATGCCCTAGGACAAAATTGTGGACTACCCTAGGCCTTCCTTGGGTCCAATAGCTAATTAGCACAAATCCCAAGGCACTTTCCTTATACTGATATCCTGAAAATATCCTGATTTTGAAATAAATGTTAGAAACATATTTTAATGGTTCTAACATTTTTAAAAATTCATTATAATATAAAATAAATCCCCTAAAAAGTCTCATAATTTTTTGAGACATAGAAGTCCTGATAAAAATTTCTTACATTTCTTCAGGACCCTTTATTGGTGTCCGATTTCACTTTCATTTCTCAAATGGAATTATCGTCTTTTCACACGTCATCAAAGTATTTTCCAGCCATAGTTAACTATTTTAGAGACTCTCCTTGACTGTCTAACCTTAGTCAAATGACCAAAATGCCCTTCGTCTAACTCTAACTCAATGACACAACACAGTGGCATATATTCAATGGAATTTTCATAATTTTATATGTTTTCGGTCTTTATTAGCTCTAGCCCGCATACTTATCTAAAAATATCATTGGGCCTATAAGATGCTATTTTGGGCCCTCCACATGATCTACTGCCCTCATGGGCTCAATTCCCAAGAAATTCTCCCAAAACATATTTATCGGGTGTTTTAATCTACTGTAAATTTCATAATAAATTCTACAAAAATTCTTTTTAAGCTCTGTTAGTTTTATAAATTCTTATATTAATTATAGGAATTTACTGCCAAATTTCATTTGATTATGAGGTCTAGAGGATACTGTATTAATTTCCCTTTCTTCATAAATTAATATAAATTTTTCGGAACCTCATCAAAATTCTGTGTTACGTCAAACTAATTAGAATATTTTTTTTCTATTTATTGAGAAAATTTGGGACTAATATGATTCTGGATATTTTTGGGCCTTTTCCGGCTCAACTTTATCATAATTACCATTTTATCCTAAAAATTTTAAAAATTATATTTTAGGCCCTCAACTTTTCATAATTATACTTAATGGCCCAAAGCTTTTGTCTACTTTCATTTTTTACCATAGAACTTTTAAACTTTTTATTTTAGTCCCTCATTTTTATACGTTTGTCTAATCATTGTTTTTCCTTTATATTCATCATCACAATCCTTTCCAAACCTCTTTCCACTATCAATATTATACAGATAGAAAAAAAGTAGGATGTGACATAGCTTAAATAAAGCTGACATACTAGATCATACTTGAACCCTTTAATTTTATTTTCAGATTCTTTTATTAATGCAGAGTTCTTTCATGAATTTTCCATACTTAGGTATGCTTCTAATTAGATCTATAAGTGTCACATTAACTTCCAATTTACCTAACAGATTCAGAACATCTTGTTCTTGTTTATCCTTTAAAACCTTCTTTGGACACATGTATACATTAGGAAAAGGTAAGTGTTTCATACTTACCTCTTTATCCTTTTTGTTCTGCATCCTCATGCTCCTTTTAATTCTGGTTTCTGTTTGTTTTGTGACTTGAATTGCTGGAAGTAACAACTGCTTCATGGATAACAGGTGGTTGTGCAGTATCCTTCAATGGAGTTTGCTCATTTTTCTGCTATAACATACCCTTTTCTTTGCTGCTTTCTACTACTGGAATAAATAAAGGTTTTTCTTCAATTATTTATTCAGTTCTAGAAATGTTCAGCTGGTCATCTACTACATTATCCTTCTTATCATCTTCAGTATCTAGTTTTTCCACTATTTTTCCACTTCTCAAGCTTATATCATTCACAGGTTTGGGATTAACAACTATATTTGAAGGTAGATTCCCACCAATTTTGGCCTAAACATCACTTACTAAATTTGCTAGCTGTGATACATAGCCATTCATGTTTGTAGCTTTTGTTTCCTATTGTTCTATTTTATTTTCCAAGGTAGCAAATTTGGACTCTGTCATTGCTTGGTTGTTCTCCACAGTAGATCTCAAATCCTTAAAGTTAGAGCTAAAGTTTGTGTTTATGGAGTTTATATTTGAGTTCATCACATTAATGCTCTTGATTATCTCAGATATTCCATCATTCTTTGCAGCAGAAGGGACTTCCATAATTCTAAAAGATTCAGCCAATTGCTTATCATTGTTAAATCTATTCTGCCTAAAATTCCTATCTCTACCTCCGTCCCTCCATCTGAAATTGGGATGATCTCTCCATCATTCATTATATGTGTTAGAGGACGGATTTCTTTGTACATATTGATTTGGTTTGCCTTGATAGATGGTTGATACATCTTCATAGTGTGTAGGACAATTGACAATGGTACGCATGGGAGAATAACAAAGTTGACAACTAGGAGCAACTAGAGCTTGAGAGTATGGATTTTGAACATATGAATTGCTCAGTTGAGCAGCTAGATTGTTGATCTGAACATTCATGGTAGTAACTTGAGAAGCCAAGCTATTATAATATTGAGAGGGCCTTGCAGAAACTTCATGGACTTGACTAGCATCATAGCCCCCATATTGCTGGTCAAATTGGACGCTTGTTATCTTCTCAATCAAATTCCATGCTTCATCTGGAGTTAAATCATCAATAGAACCTCCAGTAGCAGCATCCAAATTCTTTCTGCATCTATATCACAACCCTAAATAAAAATATTGAACCAAATGCTCACATAGAATCTGATGGTATGGATATCTAGCTAACAGCTCTTGAAATCTTCTCCAAAACTCATGGAAAGACTCTTGATCATACTATTTTGTAGCAAAAATATCCTTCCTCAATTAGCAGTTTTGGAAGTAGGGAAGTATCTCTCTAAGAAGGCAGTCCTCAAGTTATTCCAGGACTCCAAGGCTTGAGGTGTATGATGTGGCAGCATATAAAACCATTCCTTTGCCTTTCCTTCAAGTGTAAAATGGAATACTTGTCTCTACACAGCATCCATGTCAGCACCTATAGGTTTCATGGATGAGCAAACCTACTGCATAGTCTTCAAGTGCTTGAAAGGATCCTCACCTGCTAATCCATAAAACTTTGGTAAGTTACTTAATAAATGACCTTTCAACTCAAAATTAATTTCTAAAGCAGGACAAGTGTGAAAATGATCAAAGTTTACATTAGAAGAAGTCAATTCTTTTATGCTCCTACGTACTTTTCTATTGTTCATGTTATTCTCTCTATGTTGCTTATTTTGAATATTCTAATTATGAGTATGAGCTTCAACCTCATTAACATGCTCAATGACAACATGATTATCTAATATAGTACCAGATGTAAATTCAGTTTCAGCTGTAATAGATTCACTAGAAGAACTAGGCTCAACAAAAGATGCAACACTAGCTTGATTTAAGATATTAGCGTTCTTAATTTGCCAAGCGTTATATTGATTTCTTTGTCCAAAGAAAAGAATTTAAAGCTTTTGGTCATGCAAATCAAACTCAATAATGATGCAGGATATCAAATAGTTTTATCACATATACAGCAATTCCAGAAATTTAGATCAAGTAATCGTAGTACAAAATAGTAATGTTGCGACTAAAAGGTCACTAGGTTGCGACTGACAATCACAGAGACCAGAGATCATGAACAAAATGAATTTCACGTTGCGACCGTCAGTCACAGAGAGGAAAAACTCTAAATCAGGATTTTTTTAGTCGTGACCAAATGTCACTCTAGTTATGACTGAAAATCACAGAAAGCAAATGCTTGAAGTCTTCAGTTTCTGGTTGTGACCTATTGTCACTCAGGTCACAACTAAAAATCATACGGAGTAAATCTGATGAAACAATAATTTTTGGTCATAACTAAGTGTTAATCTGGTTGTGACTAGAAATCATATAGAAGAAAACTTGATGAAAAATATTTTTGGTTGCGACCAAATGTGTTTATGGTCATGACTAGAGTTCACAGAGACTCTCATAAATCAATTTTAAGTACTTTACTCATGACTAAACAGGCAATTGGTCACAATGTAACAAGACAAAACACTAAATTCGCAGAAAAATTGAAACAACTATATACTTTTTATGTTTTTTAGGCCTAGTAGATTGCTTAGGAAACCTTAACAAGTAAACCTCCTTGGCAACAATACTATTTTGATAACTGTCATTTTAATTATCAAGTAAAACTAAGCTAACCAATAGTAAAGTGGAGGCTAACCTAGGTTGATTCACAAGGAGCCTAGATGGATGCTAAGGTACCTAATTAATCTAATGAGCCACAAATTAACAAGTTAAATAGATGATGTGTGATAAAAACTTATCTAACTTCTAAAAGTAAATCTTATGCTATTGTTTATGCTTTTAAGTGTTTATGATGATGAGATGAATGAATGATAAGTGTGTTCCCTTGAAGATTACCTTACCTTCATTATCCATATAATATGAGAAGTTAATCAGTTAAATTAGAGTATGTTAGCTAACAACTCGCCTGCTAAATCTCAATCAAAGCTACAACTCACAGATATTTAATAGAGATTATGAATCATTCAACTCAGAGATACAAGAAGATGAAGTAAACAGATATAATTGTACTCTAGTTTATGATTACTCTAATTAACTATATCCATGTCCAACTTGGTCCAAGGAAGAAAATCAATCAAAGCATCAATAATGCAGAAATAATAAATCCAACTTGGTTTCCTACTTCTTTGTCATCTACTAGCTTTAATTGAATCAATAAATCAGAAGTAACTACATCAACTCGATACAATTAAATATAACTTAAGACACAATGAAACTCCCTGTTTAGCTCAAAGATTCTGGTAGCATCATCTCCAAGAGAGCACAACAGCTTAGCCTTGCCTTGCCATCTAAACTTCAGTAGCAACAGAAAACACAATAGAAATCATGGTGAATGTGGAAGAAGAAGATGAAGATGACAGCTAAACTTTCCTCTGGTTCTATTGTCTAGAACAGAGGAAAGCTGCCGATGAGAGAGACCAGAAATTGAGATGGAAAGAGAGAAAGGAGAAAAATAGAGTGATAAATCTAGACAGAGTGGAATGAATGAAGTGATGATATGTGCTGTAGTGCAGAATGGATCATGTGTTATGCGTGAAGTATCCACTTCAATGTGGTTATGTGTGTTATATAGAAGAAGTGTGAATAGTGTGATGCATGTCC
This sequence comes from Leucaena leucocephala, assembly GCA_037074615.1. Classification (NCBI taxonomy): domain Eukaryota; kingdom Viridiplantae; phylum Streptophyta; class Magnoliopsida; order Fabales; family Fabaceae; genus Leucaena; species Leucaena leucocephala. The sequence goes on along the minus strand of CM073515.1, from coordinate 13,959,719 downwards.
TGGGAATGAGTGAGCTATGTGAAATATGTGATGGCAGCATGTGATGAATCTTTAGCCCACTTGCTCTCCTTCCAGCTATCAACTCATGCCCACTTGCTACAGCACATGTGTGATCCCCACTTGCTTCAGTTTTAGCTCCTTAATTCTAGCACATGATTAAATATCCTTGTGTCCAACTATTAATTGTAATCATTTCTGTTTCATTCTCACAGCAACAAGTTGTCTTAGTAATTAATGAGCATTTTCCTGAAATGGGAAATTAAAAGAAAAGGATTATTTATTCAATTAATCATTAAAATCATATCAACTAATTCCCATTGTTCCAATTTTTATTAATTAATTGTTTGTTATATTGGTAAATGGGGATAAAATCAATAATAAAACTCTTTAAATACACTAAAAATCACTACAAATATGAGTTTATCAATTATCCACCAATAAAGTCCTTTAATCAATAGTGATATTTACACTCATGATCTTGTGGGTTATGAGCTAATTCCTTATCATCTGGATCAATCTTTATTTGCTTGATGGAACCTTTTTACACTTTATAGGTAAATTAATTCTTTGAGGTTGTGATTTATTGATCACTTCAACATACACTCAACCTTGGTTATAGGTTTTTCAGGTAAAAGAAAAACTTGGTTTGATTTTATTGCACTTTCTCTTTTTTTTTGTACAAAATTTTTTGGAAAGGAGTTGGGCTCACTTAGGATTCAAGGGCAATGTAAAGTCTTCCTTCTTCTTAGGTGATACCAATGTCAGGCAGAGCAAGCCGTCAATTAGCTTCAAGTGTAAACCTAAGTACCCAAGAGCTAGGATGCCTTCCCAAGCATTGCGACTGGAACCACAATAAATTGGTACTCCCTAGGGATCGACAACACTCTAAATGGTCATATATCTCACCCCTTCTCCAGCTAAACCAACGAACAATGGTTTTTTTTTATATATCATAGGTTTGATTAAAGATTGTAAGACATAGAGTTGGGATTAATTCATTAGGCATGAAGCCCTATTGTATGAGCCCAATTAGAAACTATATATATATATATATATATTAATAATGAGCTTCTGTAATTAATTAGCTAAGTAAGTAAAGGTCCATCTTGGCCCATCTCCTTTTGTTTTCAGTGAAAAAGAGGAACTAAGCCCAAAAGTACATTATAAAACTAAATAGTGTGGGAGTTAAATCCTAAACAATTTCTACATTGGTGGTATATATAAGTCTATGTTAAAAGAAATTTTAGTCCTTAATATCTCCATCTTGAGGGATATTAATGAATGCCTTTCAATTTTATTCTTATTGAATATAATAAAAAATCAATTAATCATGTATACCTTTCACTGTAGTACTATTTTGATTTTCTTCCCAAACCCTCAAAGGAGTCATGTCATAAAGCTCTAAATACTGGAGTCCCTTCTTTACTAAATCATCTACAACCTTATTTAGTTGTTGAGAAATATATTGGTACTTATCCTAGAGAAAACAAGCATGTTCTTAATTTCATAAGTAAAAAATTACCGGTGCATGCGTTATGAACAATATGAATAATTCTCTATAAGGGTATTTGGCTTAGGATTTAAGCTTGATTAACCACAGGGATTTAAGCTTGATGGAGGAAGGTCTCAGGTAAACACTTTTAGTTTGCTATGATTTCAACCTCATCAGATTTTAGGTATCATTAATAAATTTTTGAAGAGATGAGGTTTGTGAAATTCATATGATATTTTTTATCTTAGCAAGTCTCAGTCAAAACCTCATCTTCAATTTTATATGATGCCCTGAAAGGTTTTGGAATGATTAATTTCAAATATATTATTCTATGGGCATTGATATTTTCTCTTAATTTAATTTAAATATCATAAAGTTGCTAAAATAAGAACGTAGTAAAATCTTCTCTGCCATAGAGCCTTCAAGCAAACCCTTATACCCTTTCTGGCTTTCCCACATGTGGAATTTCTGAGAGATTAATGGTCAAAGCAGATCAAACAGGTAATATCTCCCTACCCCCAGCCTCCCTTTGGTTAATCCAATTCATGTCATGCCATAATTGAATTTTATTCAAGAACGACCTTATTCATTTTTTTTAAAATTGAATTCTATCATGAATTTTAGTCTATCCCAAGTTGGTTTTCTAATTTTTTATTAATGAAAATCCAATTCAAGAATGGGATGGTTTAGTATGCATTCTCTTTGTGAATCCTACAAATTCACCCTCAATAGCAATATTGTTATGTTTCCCTAATCCCTATCACTGATTGGTCTTCTGGTTAAAACTTCATCGTCATTTGATGTTTACATTTGTTGTTCACCGTTTTAGTTTTTCTGATAAACAAAAAGCCAAACTGTAAGAGGAAGATATCCCAATTTGATAGGAGTTGCTATATGATGCTCCAAACAGCACAATTTCCCATCAGAGTGTCAACATTCTCATCCTTCTATGGCCAAAAAATGGAAAATCTCAGGCCTCATCTTTATTTTATTTTAATGAAATCGAAATGTCCCATCTCTAGTAGCTATTAGGGTAATGACCAGCGAAGTATGATTGGACACACAACAAGATTAGTTCATTTCACATCCTGGTAGGAACTGTGGATCCTTTTTTCTTTGGATTCATAGCAGTGATATCTGAGATTGCAAATTTTTCTTGAGTTTTTTTTAAATATGGTTTCTATTTCTCATATACACTTCTAGAAGTCGATGAACATAGTTAGATTTTCTTGTTTTGTGTTGTTTAATTGATTTAGATTCTCTTCTCATTGCATTAAAATATTAATTGTTGCAAATAGAGATAAAAAAATGATAGTCTTCTACTTTATCATCTATATTCTCTATGTGCAAGAGTATTTGGGCTCACTGGTTAATTGTTGCATTTTGATTTATATTTTTGTTTTCTCAATCATAGAATTTTTGTAAGAACATGGTTTGGAATCTTTGTAAGAATGTACGGATCATTTATGCACAAAATCAACAAGGTAATTCATCTTTCCCAAATGCATATCAGTTAGTAGTAAGTGGTCTCCACTGTAGAAGGTATAATCTGACTAATGAGGATGGCTAGTGGGTTTGATTGAAAATATAATCTATTTCCTTACTATATTGCTTAAGTCTAGAGGATCCTTAGAGATGTGTTTGAATATCAATTTGGAGGTCTAAATCCAGTTTACAAGCCCAGTTTCCATTGAATGTTTGTTTGGTTGATTTAGCTAAATTGTGTTTTGCTTATCAAACTTCAGGTTTTCAAACACAAGTAGAAAGTGGCTTTTTTGTTAGGATTTGGACTTAAGTAGAAATGGGAAAAGTGAAAAGAAAAGAGAGGGAAGAGAGAGCATAAACTCTAGAACCAAAATCTAAAATTCTAGAGAGAGGGAAAGGCAAAGTTGTACTGGATAATACTTCATTCATGTCATTGACAGAGGGTATGGTTGGTACTTATAGTCTAGTACATTGGCTGAAAATAACTACTCTATCCTACATACATGAAACTTCTAAGCACTTGAAGTAGGAATGCAACACCTCTTCCTAGAATAGATTAGTAAAGGACGTATGTTCCTATCACTTTTGCTGGACCAATTTTTCTAAAATAAGTTTTCCCAACTTCATTTTAGAGAACTAATATCCAAACATTAGCTTATTGGGGGCTTTTACAAGCTAGCCATAACGGGGACAAGCCCAGCAGTAGCTCATTAGCCCTTTCACAAGTAGCTAGGTTGTCTGGGCCTGTGGAGTTCCCCATGACAAGGGGCTGGCCTAGGATATTGGGTGCATATGCAAAACAAAAAGTAGCTAGGTTGTAAAGTTGAGAAACTTCTTTAGAAGGAAAAATGTCCTTAGATAAGAAGTCCCACCAAACATATCCCTGCTGAGAATATTCATAAGATAGAACTAAGACCTTCGTGTACTCTAATATCTTTAGTCAACTAGTTTCTCATTTAATGGGTCTGTGAAAAACTTTGTGAATTTATTTTGCACGTGTTTGCAGCTGTGTGGACTATTACGAATAGATAGGAATATGGTTATTCAAAATTTCATTATACTTGCCCATGCTAATCTAGTCAGAAAAAGTCAGTGCATATATGGCTTAGTGTACAATAAATTCGAGATGAGAAAGGAATCATAATTTCTGATATACTCTATTCCTTTTCAAATCCCTAACATGGACTCATGATATACTGTGTATGACTTTGTTATTCTTGATTTCTTGTGCTAGTTCATTACATGACTTAGTAGCCATGATTGTGTAGTTTTTTCTTTGGATATGGTCGAGAATTTTTGTTTTTCTGATTAACAAAAAGATAAACCCTATGAGGAAGAGATCCCTAATTCATTGGAAGTGCTGTGTTGGGCTGAAACAGCATTGTGGTTTTTCTTTATTTTTATTTTGTTGTGTGTATGTTTTTGGGGCTATCGTGTTTGTGATATGGGGGTATTATGATTAACCTTACCAATATACTTCTTTTAAAGGTAAGTCCAAATGTCCCATCTCCGGTAGCCATCGAGTAATAACCGGTGATACTATGATTAGACAAAGAGCAAGATTATTCCATTTCATATCCTAGTAGGAAATGTGGTTCCTGTTTTCTTTGGATCCACGATATTAATTTTTGGGATTACATATTTCTTATATTTATCTTATTCAAAATGTGGTTTCTATTTAATGATATACCTTGATGTGAATTTTTGGCTGACGAAGGCTACATATTTTAATATGCTCTTATTGTATTATTTGTTTGATTTGGGTTCTCTACTCAAGTCTTCATTATTGTGGAGAGAGGTAGAAATAATGAGTATCTTCCCCTCATGGCACCTATTTTTAGTTTGAGTAAGAGTATTTGCACTCGTGATTTGGTGCATTCTGACTTATATTCTTGACTCATTCAATGAAGATGGGGAGGATGGATTTAAATGGTTCTTCTATTCTCCCACTACTTTTTTGGTGGCACAAGGAGTATACTCTCCACTAATAGCTCATGCTATAGTGAGTGCAAAATGCAAACCTCTCCCAACTAGGTTTCTACATAAATAAGGGCTTAACTCGAACCCTAATTATATGCCTTAGTGATTAGAGCTTCTACCCTTCACCCCAATTTGAGTTGGTAAATATTTTTTCCATTATCTCTTTCTATTACTTTGGATGGCGCGAGCAGTATACTTTTTATTGACAGTAGAGACTAATCTCCCATATGATAGCGAGGGCAAATGGTAAATCACTTCTAACTAAGATACATAGGGGCTAAGATTGAACCCCTAGTCGCATACAAAAGTGACGAGAGCTCCTACACTCACACCAATCAAAGTTGGTAAATGCTTCTTCTATTGTATTCCTTGGTGTAGCTAGGCTATCCTGAACTGTGAAGTAAACTATCCCACCTATGATCTAAGTTGGTAAATGCTTCTTCTATTTTGTGCAGGAGAATAACTGGTATATGATAAGAATCACTTTCTTTGTAACATACTCATTTTCTTACGTCTTAGGGACCATTCGGTAGCATTTGGAACCACTTCTAGGGCCGTTGAAGTCAAATTACTCAATCTGGAATTTTACTCCCAGCGAGTACTATTCACTGTGTAAATTCCAGTTAAGTGACCTGACTTCAAAAAATCATAACTAATTCTATAATGCCCTTAGTTCCTCTTTAGTACTTATAGGGGTACTATTGTCTTTTCATACCTTACCAGAGTATCTCTTGACCCTGGTCAACTATCAAGATACTCTTTCTTGACTGTCTAACCTTAGTCAAATGATCATAATGCCCTTCGTCTGACTCTGACTCAATGACACAACACAGTGGCATACCTTCAGTGATATTTTCGTAATTCTTCACTTTTCTCAGTTTTTCTTAGCCCTAGCCCACATACTTATCTGAAAATATCATTCGACCTATAAGGTGTCATTCTGGACCCTCTGTATGATCCACCATCTTCATAGGCTCAATTCCCGAGAAATTCCCCTGAAACCTATTTATCGGGTCTTTTAATCCACTATAAATTATGTAGTAAATTCTACATAACTCCTTTTTGGGCTCTGTCAATTTTAGAAATTCTTATATTAATTATAGGATTTTAGTGCCACATTTCATCTGATTCTGAGGTCTAGAGCATAGTGTATTAATTTTCCTTTTCTTTGGAAATTAATATAAATCTTTCGGGACCTCTTATCAGAACTTTGTGTTGCATCACACTGATCAGCATAATTTTCTCTATTTACTGAGACCTCTGCTCAACAGGGTCTAGTAGCATCCCTTTTTCAGGCTATATACTGGGCTTCTAGGCCTAAAAATTGGGATATGACATTCTTCATCATGAAAAATACATATAAACTCATTTGAAAGCATTGAAAAACAAACTTTCGTGCACGAGAATCACTTGGTATATGAAAAGAATCACTTAGAAGAAAGAGCAGGGCTAACTAGCTAAGATTTTATCATGAATTTTATCTTTTATATATATATGTTCTCACCCATCTTAACATGTATGACTTTTAGCTACCCCCATTTTATCCTTATCCTCATGCTATTTTCTTTAAAGTCTAGATTTAAGACAAATTTCAAAAATATGATAGAAACATGCAAATCATAGACAAAAAGGGCTATATTATATATATTGCTTTGAACAAAAAGAGTTTCAGAAGTTTCTTGCTAATAACAATTATGAATCCTACATATTTTCTCTCCATTTTTCTTTGATTCCCACAACACATAATCACAACTCTAATTCAATGATGAGGATGAGGAAGTCTTAGAATATTAAAAGGCCCACGAGGTGGAGAATTAGATGATGAACTAGAGTTGTCATCCTGATAGAATGGAATAATGATAAACATAGTTTGAATAATAGTCAACACAAACAGAAACATTGCTGCCACAAGAGACACAATCGCCCATGGATTTCTGAAGTAAGTTTCAATCAGATTAGCTCTCTATTTATTCCATGGCTTCCTGTAATATCTACACAAACTCACTTGAACTATATACAATCCTCCTCCTTCACGATCTACTCAAAAGATCCCTAAAAAATGAGTAAAAAAGCTTGGCCACAGCTTTATCACTTCCTAGAGCATTCTATAAACTCCCTTTCTGTTCCAAAATCACCACATTAACCTCGTTGTCGATGATGTTATCCATGAAGAACACAAATGAGGAAACCTTGTTGCCTACTCCTACATGCATGTGTTAAAATGCTGAGGTTCACCAACTACTCCTACATGCATGTGTTAAAATGCTACGAGGTTCACCAATGTTGTCTCTATGGTGTCGTCTATAATGATTGAAGGGACTCTGAGGATTCTGCCATTATTGAAGGAGACATCTTTGAGGTTGTGGCTTTTTCTTGGCCTCAAAGTGATGCTAGCTTCTTGAAGCTCTCTTGCAGAGAGAATGATGATTTTGTCTTGTTGATAATGTTTGGTTGATTTGATTTTTCTGGGAATGATTGTGGGGTGAGTGGGTTCATGTTGAAGGAGGCATTTTATGTAAAGATCTAAGATCTATAAGCATTTGCCAAAGCTTTTAAAGATTGGATTTCTGGGGCAAAACAATTTGAGGATTAGCTTGTTCAAGAACTCTGGATCCTATAATTATATAGTAACAAATTATTTTAAAATCACAACGGAACAAACTCAATGAAAATGAAATTATATTACAAATTAATCAATTTCTTTAGTTTAACAAAAAGTTACTTGGGAGAATTGTTGGCAAGTTTCCTATTGCAAAATTTCCTACCCAAAGGTATCTTAGAACCCAAGCCTTCAAGTGGGTTCAATTTGTCTTTAGCAAGTATAACTCTTCTTAAAATATGTACAATATATTTTGAGCTATGTGTTAATGTCATTTTTAACATATAGTTGAATATAGATAGTGCATAGCTTAAAAAGAATTGCATCTATCGTTTTAGTCAGTTGCTTAAGACATAGTAATAGGGTCCAAGAGAAGCACCATATAACTAGATAGCTAAAGGCATATAAAAAAACTAATTTATCTCAATTACTTAATCTACTTAAATTAGTTAAATAATTTTTATATTAAGGATTAAGGACTTAATGGACTACAAGATATAATTAACTTAATTAAAATGCCTAAAACATACAAGATAAAACCCACAATTAATTAAATACCTGGTCTCGGTTTCCCTCAAATTCAATCAGTTCCTCAAGAACCATCATGGAGACCTGATTCTCAAGCACAAGCATATCACGTTTGATATAGGGTATGAAATAAAGTCTTCCATGGCAACTAAAAATAGGATCGTTGTCTGCATAATCACTACCATTATTGTAATCAAAATTTGCAAATCTCATTACTTCCAGCATAAAACACCCATCAACAATCATCATCTTCAAGAAGCTATTATGATTATTACTCTCCTATTTATGATCAAGTGGCTTGTAACAGGCCCTCAGATCTTCTTTCCCTTTCGCCATGCTTTCTATTATCAACTTCAATGGCTTCTCACTTCTCCTCAAAAAGTGGATCAGAGCTCTTTGCTTGTGCTCTTCCATGGCTACTAGATGCTTCTTCATGTGGTGATATGGACCAAACGACATCGTTTGGGGATTGAAGCTTTCTTGTTCAGGTCTGCAACACAAAAGGGTATTGCGTATATACAGTGCTTCTTCCATTTTTGAATATCCATTGAAGAAGATTCATGGCTCTTGAGCTTCTCGTTTATTTGAACGCCCTAAGGATCTGTTTCTAAATCCATATTTGTTTGATTATAGCACTATTACTCTTTCTTCTTTGAATATCTTGGGATGTGTTTATAGTGATTTCTTAGCTTGCAGGTAAAGAACCAAACTGTACTTGTATTCTTCTCTTCAAGAAAATGATTAATTTAAGAGTTAAATCAACTTTAAGTCCCTATACTTTTAACGGGTTTTGGTTTTAGCCTCTATAGTTTTTTTCGTTATTTCTTGTTCATGTACTTTATGTTGTCCAAAACATTATTCATAAGGACTTAGATATGAGTTTAACGGTATTAACTTTGTTAATGTGGCACTAACACCAGTAAGTAGGTTGATATAGAGATTAACTAGAACCATGATGTAGCTTACATGCAAAGACCAAAATTAAAACTCGTTAAAAGTATAAGGATTAAAATTAAAACTCTTTAAAAATATAAGGATCTGTTTGGAGTGGTTTAATTCTATAAAAACAACGTAACTTAAATACGTGACAGTGGTAAAAAATTATGGAGAAGATTCCTTACTTACCAATTATTGATTGTTGATTGAAAGAGATATAGTTCAGAGAAACCAATACATAATTTTTATAAATAACTAATTTTATTATATTAATTTATTTAATATTTATAAATTAATTATCTAACTTCTATATTTAGGACTAGGGGAGTATTTACCTATATTTACTCTTTATAAAGTACAGCTCACGTGGAACCCAACTTTAAATTCTCTTTTCCACGTTTATCCTAAAACTGCAAGACTTCACATCATCACTTAAGACTGGAATCAACTTCTCTACTTTGCTTTTGTTAACAATTTCTTCTCATTGTTATATACTCACATTAATTATGAACTTTATTTAAACCCAACTCGGCACAACCATGCACATGAATTTTTTTATTGATTAAACTTAAATCACAACTTTTATTTTTTTTAATTTTAATTTATTCATTTCACCAAATTACAAAAAAAATGTGAAACAACCATGTGGGGGTAAATTCAAACAAAAAGCTAAGCTAAAACACTATAGTGGTATTAATATAGGTGTCGGTCTCTTTTGGGAGCTGATTATACTATTAACTAATTAGGATTAATTAAAAATTAACTAAAGGTTGTGAGAGGGAAGTGATTGATAACCACAAGCCTATAATAGGACTAAACTAATATTGTGATTTTCTATTTTTATGATGGAAATGGATCATTACAGATTATGAATGAAGTGAATCCTCCTTGATGATTGAATAGCTAATCTTCCAAGTTCCATTGATGAATGAATTCAATTGCAATTAACCAAACCAACTCCATTAATACCTAATTGACTCTATTAGCCACATAACTGGTTAACTAGATAAAAAGCCTTAAGACTTAGCTTGCATTGAACTTTATAGAGAGGTCAGAACACTCTCAATCAAATCTAGCCACCTAGAATTATAATTAAGAGTAATCAATGACATAGAAAAAAATCACATAGACAATCGGTCCAATCGGGCAATCACAATCTAGAACATGAATTTAAAACAAGTGAGAGAATCCATGTTATTACACTAAGACCTAGCCAACAATTTTCAGCCATATATATCAATTACAATCCATAGATACCTAGAAACCATAAATGAGATACATGGAGAGAGGAATTTGAAAATAAATGCAACAAAACCTCCATAAGGTGCAGAGAGCTTAGATAACCGAATCAAGTCATGAAGGAGAGGACGGAATCACGAACACATGGCTAGAATCAAGCACAACAGAGCTTCAGGACCTTCAATGGCCATCAATTGTGATCTGGATTGAGGAACTGTCAGACTTGAGGAAGAAGGAGAATGCACGGTGGAAAGTGGAAGAATCCAACATAAAGTGGTGTGGAGAGGTGAAATTCGCCGGAAATATGAAGGAGAAAGCGGAGAAATGGATCTGGAGCTCTAGAAGTCTGAATCTAGGTGATTGATCTGAGAGTGAGTGCGCCATCATCAATATGAAATCTCAGTCGAGACGCTTCAAATCTGAAATTCCAACATGGTGCGGTTTTACCCTTAGTCCTTCTATGTAGTTCTTCAATTTCAAGTCCAATTGATAAATATTAACCCAAGCTTCCTACAAAGCACACCAAGCCAAAAGAATCAAAACATAAATACACAAGAATCATATAAAACATATAAGAATACACTAAAAATTTACTAAATGACTTCACTAACATCTATGCCTAAAATATCACTTATTAATTCCAAAATATCCAATAATAGTGCTAAGAAGCTAACAAATAACATCTAAAATGGATGTAAATATTGATACTTGTCAACATCTCATCAAGAAGCTCTCCATCAAGATGATCCGCACCGACCACCCCTACAAAAAGTATCTCCCAACAATCTGTTTCTACGAAAACTCTTCCAATTTGAATCCCAGACTCTCTCTGTAAGCCCCACGCCATGGCCTATATCTCTGGCATTGAAGCTGCTCCCTCGACCCCTATTAAATTCTGTAGGCACTTTTTAAATTTAAATGCATGTTCTAACTCTGACGAATATCTGGGACTCAAGTTACCCAAATTTTTAATTATAAAAAAAAAGTTAAAATTGTTTCACAATGTGTGTTGAAAATTAACACGCGCACACCTTTATATACTCTGTTATATGAAGTAAAGCCAATGTTGAACACAGCTTTAAAATTCTCTCTTCCATATCTTTACTGACAACAAGGCTTTACATCATCACTGAAGAATAGAATCAACTTCCCTGCTTTGCTTTTGTTGTTTCTTTTCATTTTTATATAAATCCAACTCCTTAAAACCGTGCATGTCATTTTTTTTAAAACTGATATATTAAACTTAACTAACAAGTTTATTTTTTTTTATTTTAATATACTTTTTTTGCCAAAATACAAAGGGACATTGAAAAAGTAGCATGCCGAAGCCGTTATTTCAAAACAGCATTGTCTTTTGTTCATTTGTTCAAAAAACAATTGCCTAGTTACCTGATGTACTGGAAACTTGCTAATCATATTCAAACTTTATAATTATTTAATTATTTTCAAATAAACAAAATACAGAATAAGCAATTTTAAACAAAAAAAAATACTTTGAAAAGTAATGATAGACGAAAAAGTGAAAAATTCGGACCGTCTGAAAGGGATGAGAGGGACCAAATTCTTAAACACGTATTTACCTTTTTCCTTTGTCCCCTTCCAATTATTATGATATTAGTGTTCTCCACCTAGGTTGGGAATTATGCTGGTCACACTAATACAAAAGGTAACTTCAGTAGCATACATTTAGTAGTATTTGCTTAGAGAAATGCTGCCGCTATAAAAATAATATAAGGTAGAGTGTAGTGCTTCAATGGTTAAGCACTACCAGTTCTTATAAGCGACACATGATGCGGTCATAAACACTTTTACTTCTGTATTAAAAAAAAATACAAGTTGTAGCGTTTATTTCAACGAAGCGCTACCACTTACTTTCCCTTCTGCGGTGTTTATTAAGTGATTCTACCATTCAGTGGTAGTGGCTGAGAAAAAGAAACGCGACCGCTCCCCTTTTATGCAGCAGCGTTGTGTTAGGTTTTAGTTAAACAGGATTAAGATTGTAGTGGGAGTTCAAAGCTTAAGTTTGTGTACATATTTTTTTAGGAATAAGTCTAAGCCTTTGGCTTAAAGCCTTTTTTAAAGCCAAACAAATTAGATATTGATGATTTTGATCTTATTTAAAATCTCTATATAATTTAATTTATTGTGCAAATTACATTAAATTATATTTTATATTAAAAATCCGAGGAATATAATGCTGGCCATTAAATAGGTCCAGATTTGGTCTAAACCTGGCCGTCCCGAAATTTAAGTTGTGACCAGCACAGAATATGAATAAATTCATATTCTTTAAGACTAAAACCTTAAATAAAACATTTGAAACAAAAATTATAATCTATTACCATTTTAAATCAAAGGCAAGTCCTCTGTAGAAATTTTAGTAGAATTGTTGTTATATAATCGATCTCCCGACAATCTTTTAACAGACTGCAAACGTTCAAATCGTCTATAACATTTTTCTAAAATCACCAAAATCTTATCTATAAACCATGTGGAGCATCTACCTTTTCAATAAAACAATACAAGTTTTTCATAATAATAATTACATCAAAAGAAGGTTGTCAAATTATCACTTCGGATCGAACGTTAGGCTTTTCACTCCTCAGTCGGAGGAGTAGGGTCAACTGTACTATCTGAAACTAAATAATCTACTCGTGAATAACATACCAAAAATATACTTTAAAAATGCAGAAATAAATAGTTCGACATGTTTAAATGTAACTCATAACATTTCATAATTTGAAGCAAACATTTCTTTAAACATTCTTATTTCAGGAGGAACAATTTTAAATAACCATTTCAAATTAATCATTTAAAAGTAATCATTTCAAAACCATCATTTTCTCGTAAGACTTCAACAGAACATAAATAGGCATGGACACATAGTCCATGAGGATAACTAACCATTCTAGTGTGACTCGAAGCCACGAAAATAGGCGTGGACACACAGTCCATGAGGGTAAATAACCAATCAGGCGTGGCCCAAAAACACGAATAACAGGCACAAGTACGAAATCTACAAATAACAGGCATATATACGAAACTTACAAATAATAGGCGCGAGAATAAATTCCACGAATAATTGTCGCGAGTATGAAACTCACGGATATCCATCGAGCTCGGGTAACCAAGGAGCACTAAGGACTAACAGTACTACTATTAGCAACCAGCGTTCTGTATTATGTCCTTTCTAAAACCTTTTCAACATGCATGGGCTCCCTTTCACATGTAATGATGATAACAATTTCTAATGCAATAAACTTCACTAAAAATACTTTTGAATTTCAAAATCCCCTAGCATGAACATTTAAAATCAAATATCAAGTTACTATAGAAATATATGAAATTCACGTAGAAATATTTCATGAATAAATTCGATTCAATGTAACTTTTGCCAAATTCTTTTATAAAACTTCTTCTTCCATTTTCATACATAATCTAATTCATTTGTAAACCATTTGAAAGAAATTCATTTAAATCCATAAATTAGTAAAACTCACTTTTCATAAATCATATTTGAAATTCATCATTTTAAATAAAATAACAATTTATTAAAATAATAGTTTAAGGGACGTTATTCACTCACCTGCAATGCTCTTAAACTTCTACTCTTCAGTCAAACAACTTCTGATTATATACTTCTCAATTCTCTGGTACCTCGAAACAATATATTGACATTCTATTCAAAGTTGCAATATAAATAATCATCCTTAATCTACAACCAATCACGAAGGAAAACACTTATTCATTTCTAAACCTTGAACACAACCTTTGCACAACTTTATAACTTTCACAATTCATCTCTGTGCATACATATATATAGATATATCCATGATGTAATAGCCTTTATTCACACATGAATCTATACCAACATTTAGCAATTTCAAAGATTTTATTTTATCGTTTATTTATTTCCAAGCTAAAATTTGTAATCTTCATTCCAATATTTCACCTCAGAAAATCATCATTTCCTTTCTTTACCTCCATCATTAAACTTTCATCAGCTTCACTATTCATTTACCCACACACATGTATAGATATGCATAGCAACAGAAATCCCTTTCTTCCTTTATTCTTCTTACTTTCTTCTTGTAATTTACAATAGTATTATCCTAAACATTTATCATTTAAATTCCAAAACAGCAGCAAAATTCTCTGAGTACTAAATCATATCATCATATATATATGTATATAACAATCCACACAGCAAGCTATATATATATATACCCTTTTCATTCAATCCAACATAACACATGACAATAGACTTTGGTTTCCTTCTTCTTCCCTTCATTTCCCGACATATATACATATACACAGCGCACACAATGCTCATATATACACATATATGTATGTACCTTCGGCTTAAATTCAACCACAACAGTTGTGCCTTATATATATATATCTGCATATACACATATATCAATCTCCCTTAACTAGTGCCCCAAAACCACCAACCAGTAACACATCATATATATCTACAAGTATAATTTCCAGAACCAGCACTAAACATACATATATATACATTGAAACAGCAGTGTCCGCAATCACTCAGAAACATTGACAGCAAACAGAGCACACCAAAACAATTCAATACTTCATATTACACAGCTTAATGGGGTTATGAGAATTACTCGCTTACCCATATTCAAGTCAATAGGAAGTCCCCAATGCAACACGGTACCCAACACCCTTCTGTCCAACCGCAGCTGGACAACAGAGGAGAGGTGAAGAAGAAATGTTGGCTCATTACCTCCCTATAACCAGTGATCCTCAGCAACAACAGGAGAGAAAGGTATCGGGAAAATAATGAATTGCAGTAGGTACAGAGTCTGGCGAAAGTCTCACAATACATACTCAATTGGGTTCCATCTCCCGCTAACAGAAAGTGGGGCAGGGGAGGAGGGAAGCTTCACTCTTTGTGACTCAAATGAAGGCAGAACCACAGTGAAAGTCGTCACAATTGTAGGAAAATAGAAGGGAAGAGGTGGAGATTAGAGGAGTTGTTACAGTACCCTATTTTAGTATGCGACAGCACACAGCATAACGGCAGTGACAATGGCGAAAACTGTAGCGGCGTCTCTCAATGGCTTCAACCCCCAGTCACTCCTCTCTCACTCTTCGCGACTTCCTCTGATTTCCCTTGATAGCTCTATTTATCAAACATCACGGGGCTTGCAGATGATGCGACAACTCTAGCGGCAACGACGCTTCCATCGCCGCCGCCTTTCCGTCTAAGGGTACATTTGGATTAGTTTTGAGAATAGATTTTAGATAATAGATTTTGTGAATAATAGATTTTAAAAGTAGAGATGTTTGAATGATTAGTAATATAATCACTTTTCATATTAAAAAATTATTAAAAAATGTATGATTTGATTAAAAATAAGAGAGAGGGGAGAGGGTATAAAAGAAATAGGAGAGAGGAGAGAGTGTAGATAAGAGAGAGTAAAGAGGAGATAAGGTGAAGAAGAGAGATATGAAATGAGAGAGGAGAAATAATATAAGAAAAAAGCATAAGAAAGATAGTAATTGAATAATCTATAAGCTCTTTTATTATTCTAAAAGTTATTTTCAGTAGCTTATTCAAAATTACTGAACAAAAATAGCTGTTTGTTTAAAAAAAAATTAAACTAAAATTTTGTCCAAAAAGTAATTTTTAGATTGAAGTACCAAACATGCATTAAGTCGCTAAAGAAATTAGAGAAAAAAATGTCGAAGGAGGTACGGTTTCTGCAGGTGAAGGGGGAGGGGTAATTTGGTAATTTTGCGCGCTGAAAAAAAAATAACCCTTCGCTTCTGCAGTATTTAGGATTCGAACATAGGACCTCATGCTTATGCTTGCGCAGTTGACCACTCTACTATCCTGCTCATATTGAAATTTTACTCCAACAATATATATATCCTTTTTTAAGTTAACTTTCTATCTATGAATTTTCAGAGCCATAACAGTTATTCTTGACCCCACCGAGAAAAAAATAGAATCTAATGCGATGTACTTAATGGCAATTCATTAATTAATATTAATAATACTGTAATATATAGTAAAAGAACGGCCGAAAGTAGTAAAAAATGGCCTTTTGTCTGGTGAACTTGTTCTTAACTTCATGTTAGAACAAAGTGTAGAGCTAACAGGATAAGAATTTAATGAATTAAGAACCAACAATCTGCAAGAAAGGAATATTAGGACATAAAAAGATAGATTAATAAATCACTATTCCATTAAATTACACAAAATTTCTTTTAACTACTTTGAAACCATCTATACAAAGAATCATGTTAACCGTTAAAAATTAATAACAAACATAACTAAATTTTCAACTTTTTGTGGATACCCCCAAACTATCAATTATATACCTCCTTATATTATACTTTTGTGTTTATATAACTCCCTTATGCATATAAGCCTCGTAAACTTTAATATATATGTAGATAATAAGTTACTCCCTCTCGTCATAACTATAAGGACTAAATAAAAATTTTATTTTGGTCATAATTATATGATTACAATCTATTTTGCCTCATAATATTATAATTTTGCCCCCAAAATATCTCTATATGATTATACATATTAATAGATTTTTATTAAAAATAGTTCAAATGCACATGATTAAATAGGGTATTTTAAAGAATATAATACACAATCATTATAAAAGAACTAATTTAACTAATATTTTTAATCTATCTAAATTAGTTAAATGAGTTTTATATTAAGGACCGGAAGTAATATAAATATATAAATGTAAGATTTTAGGAAAATTCATTGTAAAGTTTTAAACCTTAAAAGAAGTTTCTATACATGACATAAAGTTTAGGGAAATTAATTATCTATATTTTCGGCTGGAAATAAACTCTTTAAAATGATTCTTAAATTACTAGTGATTTATAAGAATAAAATAGTACTTGAAATTATTTTAGGCCTTTTTTTGAAATAAAGAAATTAATTTGTTTATAATCTCTATACATTTTCACTGAATTTGTTCATTTGTTTGATTGAACACATGTCACATCATCATCACTATTGTAGGATCCAGAGTTCTTGAACAAGCTAATTCTCAAGATCTTCTGTCGACCCAACTGCACCCTGATCCTCGAAAGCAATGAAAAATTCTTACACATGTTGGATCTCTACAGAAAATCCCTCCTTCAAAATTAACCCACTCATCGTACCATAATTTCCAAACAAATCAAATCAAACAAACACGGAGAAGATGAACTCATCATCCCCTCTGCAAGAGAGCTTCAAGAAGCTGGCATCAACTTCAAGCCAAGCAAAAGCCACAGCCTCAAAGATGTCTCCTTCAATGGCGGAACCCTCACAATTCCTTCAATTCTCGTAGACGACTTGATAGAGACATTGTTGTTAAACCTCACTGCATTTGAACGCATGCACTAGGAGCAGGCAACGAGGTTTCTTCCTTTGTCTTCTTCATGGATAACATCATCGACAACGAGATTGAAGTATTGATTTTGGAACAGAAAGGGATTTTACAGAATGCTCTAGGAAGTCATATAGCTGTGGCCAAGCTTTTCAGCTCATTGTCAAAGGATCTTGCTGTGGATCCGAAGGAGGTTTGAAAATAGTGCAAATGAGTTTGTGTAGATACTGCAAGAAGCCATGAAGTGGAGAGCTAATCTCATTGAAACTTACTTCAGAAATCCAAGGAAGATTGTGTCTCTTGTTGCAGCCATAGTTCTGTTTGCATTAACTATCGTTCAGATTGTGTATGCGATTCTTGACTTCTATCAAGAGGACAATCCTCCAGCTAGGCCATTTGCAGGTCCAAGACGTCCCCCTATTCTTTTGTGAATTGGAGTTGTGATTCTCTTGTGGTGCTTACACAAAACTAAATAGAGAAAATGTGGAGGTTACTTATAATTGATAGCATATAGCTTCTGAAGGATTCAAATTCTTTTCGGTTTAAATGATGTAATAGAGCCCCTTTTGTGTCTAAAATTTGGTTCTAAGCATGAATCTTTTCTTTTTATCCATTTGCCTTAAATCCCAACTACTTTTCTCTTTCTTTATTATTTTATTTTGTCTCAAATCAAAGGGCTGACTCTTGATTCCGTATCAAATTTTGTATATTAACTATGAGGATTGCCTACTTTATCAAAATAGTTTAAACCATTTGATTGATTAATTAGATCACAAACCATTTTATAAGAAATAAATAACTGATTCTCAAAGATAAAAATATGTAGTTAAAGTATTGTTAAATTCAATAAAAGGTTAATGTTGCATTATGATATATATATATATATATATATATCACTATAAAGTTTTAAAAGATGCTATAATATACATAATTATTTAAAAATAGAGCAATTTTCCCATTTCTATTAACATGCCTAAACTCTATTATTTTATTTTTTTTATGGGCCTCCCACTTGTCCAGGTATCTTCTCCTCCCCTTTTGTCTTTTCTATTATATCTCTCCCCACTCTCCCCCCTGAGTCCACGTCTCCGTCATAAGCAAAATTTGGAGAACAACTTCTCTAGCCCACAACCATAATCGTTTATCTCTTTTGTTTGAAATGGACACAAACGTATACTTCTGGATAAAAATAATCTAAATACTCTATTTTTTATAATCAACTTTTACAAAATTTAATAAATTATTTAAATATTAATTTTTTTCTATAATCAATTTTTTACTAAAACTAATCAATTATCCAAACATTAATTTTTATTAATAATTTTTTTTATTTTAACTATAGTTTTGATATTAATTAGGAGAAACAATTTCTAACTGATGTGTTTAAATTAAATTTTAATAATAGATTTTTTTAAGGAAGAATATATTTTAAGTAGAATATATTTTTTAAAAAATCTATATTTTATAAGTATATAATTAGTTTTTGGGGAATAAATTTTATAAAAAAATTGATTGTTAGAAGTGGTTGCTAATTTTTTTAAAATCATGATTTTTATTGAAAAATTGACTGTAGATAAAAATTAATGTTTAGATAGTTTATTAGTTTTAATCAAAAATTGATTGTGGAAAAAATTAGTATTTTCATAATATATTAGTTTTCATAAAAAAAATATGGGATATTTAAATTATTTGATCTAAAATTATAGTTTAGATTAAAAAATATTTTTTATAAAAATATATTATCCTCAAAATCTATTCTTCTAAAATTTATTTAATTAAGAATATATTCTTCAAAATCTATTTTATCTATAATCTATTATTTATAATCAATTCTTATCTATGATATCTAAAATCTATTTTTTAAAATATATTATACCAATAGCTTATTCTCTAGAATCTAATCACCCAATATTTAAAATATAAGAAATACCCACATGCCTCTTTCAAATTTTAAATAATTAAAAAAAAACTCAGCGGCCCCTTTCTCTTTGGTCGATTTGCCAATACCAAGAAGTCACCGACAAACGCCACTAAACGGAAGACCACGATAAAGCAAGGCAACAATAAGGCATTGTTTGGTTGGGAAATTTTAGTGGAGAGATATAAGTGTATTTAGTTAAAAAAAATAGAGAAAAAAGGAAGTCAATTTTTTTATCTTTATGTGCTCACTTCCCCTGTAAAAATAGAGATTTTGAAGGGGAGATAATTTTTTTTGCTCAATTTTAACTAAATTACTTTTTGTATATTTTTCAAATTTCAATTGTACCTTCATGAGTTGAAACTTTTTTTTTATTCTCCTCACATATGATTTTTGCTTTGATTTTTAGAGCCTCATAAGTATAATAAATAATTTATATATTATATTAAAATATATAATAATTATAAAATTAATCAAAAACAATATTAAAAAATTATCAATTTTTTTAATTTTTTAATTTTATTATATATAAATGAGATAAAAAATTTTAAGATTCATAAATTAAAAAATTAACAATTTTAATGTGAATATTCTAACTAAAGAGTAAATAAATTTAAATAAAAAGATAAGGATATATTTGTTAACTTTTAATTAACTCCCATTCCTTCCCCTTCTAAACTAAACAAAAAATATAATATCTCCTCCCCTACTTTTATACACACAACCTCCCTTATCTTTCCCTACTCTCGTTTAAATTAACCTAATATACCCTCCCAAAGTTAAACCAAACAATGCCTAAAATTGTTAACCCTCTAAACCCAAAATCAACGGACCCTTAGATATGGATGAGCAACGGCCGAAAAAACACGAACTAACAAGCTTCTCAGTCATGCGCTTCTTGGGAGAGCAAATTTCTGTCACAAACCAAAACAACAAGAAATACAGAACCACAGATCACATGGAACAAGAAATTTTGGCTTCTTACCACTCCACGACGCTCCCCTCTTCCGCCGACACGCCCTTGGGGTCGCAGTCACGCCCTTCTAGCCCCTCCATGTTGCTCTCCCTTCTGACCCCTCTACGATGCTCCCCTCTCATTGAGGAGGCCGATTTGAACCTGGACGCGATTTAAGCAGTCCAAACTATGGAAATCTGGCAATGGCGGATTGATTGTGTGGGAAAATCTAGAGGTGAAGATTGAAGTGTTGGTCGGCTATGGAGATGGATGAAGGAGTTGAGGACGATGGAGTTATGGAGAAGGGTGGAACGAGTTACGGAACAGCAATTTACTGTGGCCTATGGTTTGAGAAAATGTGAAAGAGAAGGAGAAGACAGAAGACACTGGACAAGTGTGGGGCTCACACAAAAAAAAAAAAGGTAAAGGAGTTTAGGCAAGGTTAATGAAAATGGAAAAATTGCTTAATTTTTAAATTATCTTGTATACTATAGAATCCTTCAAAATTTATAGTGGTAGTTGCACGTAATGCCAAAATTTGTTATTAAAATTGTATATTTAACCCTTGAATAAATACATATGTGCTATTTACCATCCCCAATTCTAAATACCGGTTAAACAAGTCAAGTTAGCCAAAAGTTAAAGTATGAGAAATTTAGGTGCAAAAACATAAAAAAGAATAATTATCAGCCAAAAGTATAATTGTGGAAAAATTGTCCAGAAATTAGAGAAAAATTCCTCAAAGTCAAGAAAAATCTTGAAAATAAGAAAGATATTTGTAAGGCATTTTTTCCACTTGTACACATTTTGGAGAGAACCTACTATTTGAGTGAGATTTTAAGGAAAAAATGAAGAATAATTATTAAAATTATTTAAGGGTCCATAAAATTGAGGAAAAATATAAAATATTATTTTGGAATTTTAGGATAATTATGAAGATATTTAATTCCTTAAAAGTAGTCTCAATAATTTTAAAACTTAGTTTTGGGAATTAAAGGGCATATTTTCCCAAATATTTGAGGAAAAATAGTTAAAGATAATGTTTTAGCTGAAATTTGTAGGATAATTATTTTATAAGTTAAAGAAGCTAATTAAGCCATAAAGTTCTTACAAAGTATTTTGGATTAAATTATGAAATTTAATTGGTAATTAAGTATCCATAGAGAAGGGATAAAATGGTAAATTTACTACTCTAAGCTCATAAATGGAATTGGGCCATTATTAAGCCGAAAATTGGAAGTCAAGACTAGCCTAATCTAATCAAGATGATAAGGTCTATTTAATGAGAGTTTATACATATAGTAAAGAACGTATTTATATATTATAAAGACATGAATTTGATTCTCACTACCCTTGTGAGGGTTCTTTTAGTATGTAATCTCGTAAATCTTCTATAAACGCTCTCTAAACCCTGGGGTTATATTTTGATTTTGATAAAGACTGGTGTCAAACCCACCTAAACTTTCTTTATACTGAAAAAGAAAGATGATGAGGTCCATATTTTGAAAAGACTTGGCCCAATAAAATGCTTAAAACCAAGTTTATGCGATAAGTTACCATGTGTGAGACTAAATTAGTAAAATAATTGGCTAGTTGTTTACTTTGAAAGCCCCAGGTGAGGGTATTAGTCACTACTATTAGTGATAGACTCTCTTATCTATATTAAAAAAAAAAGTGAGTAAAATAATCCTCTTTCGATTAATTTAAACACATCAGCACCTTCCTCGCACCCCATTTCGTCCCGCACTAGAAACAAGTGACAAGTGAGAGTGCGAGAGTTGGAGATGGTAGAAAAGGTTGGATTGGAGACGGAGAGGATGTGGGTTGAAGAAGAGAAGATCACCCTCATACAACCAGATATCTAGGCTAAGGATTTGGTATTTGCTGTCGAACAAAGGAGGAAGCAAAACTAATGAAGTTCAAGTAAGGTAGTAAATGGAAGTAAGTTGAAAGATTGTTTAATAGTATCTAGGAGCTAGTTCCTTAAAAGGAAAGAGCAAATTTGTGGAAGAGATGTGAAGGGGAAGACTCAGGAAGCTATTTGTTACTTACTGTGGCTGATTGTGTGTGTGTGCATATATATACTTTAGTTTAAATTTACTTAAGTATATGTTATATATTGGTATATAAACAACCTCCCATAAGGAGGAGCAGGAGAGCTATGCTCAAGACTAAGGTAAGTGCTATCTCACAATATAGTAGAATGCATGAAGTAAAAAAAACTTAGTTTCGTAGTTGTTTTAGTGTCAATCGTAATTTTGGGAGTAGCAAGGTAAATGTATGAGTTAAGCATTGAAAATTTACCTGTTAAAAGTACAGATCCTAAGCTTTAAAACGAGGCAGTTTATAATTTTTAGATGTGAAAATTAACTGAAAGATATGATTTTCCAAAGTTACAATTTCAGAAATTCCAACAAAAATCCCACTAACCAGTTTTGGTTTAGATAGGTTTCTGGATCAAATGGGTTAGAAATAATGAACTGCGTTTTATTTTTATTGCAAAGAGCTATCCGAAAACTTTAAGTAGAACTTTGAGCGTAAAACAATGATTATGAGCGTAAAACAATGATTATGAAACCCATTTACTATGTTTGGTTAATTTTTCTGAAATCCTGATCAATTTTAATTTTAATCCCCACCACAATTTTTGCATAAGTGATAAGGGTGCTGCTTTTGTTTTTGGAATAATCCTGATAGTTTTAGCAATAATTTTTCCCCATTTACCAACTCCTTTCTTATAATAATAATAGTAATAGTAGTATTTTTCATAATAATTACTATTGTAATAAAATTATATTTAAATATTCATATAGTTTATTAAATTATATTTAATAATAGTTAATTATAATTATGGAAATGTTAAACACTTTATAAAATTCATACCCTTTTTTGTAATTATACATTCATAAGTGATTTTAGTAGAAAAAATCTAAACATAATTAAAATTCTCAAAGTCACTTATTTAAAAAAAAATCCAAACAAAAATCATCACCATCACTTATAACATACTTCTAACTTTAAAAATAAAATAATCACATAAATTTATTTTCATATATATATATATATATGTTTTGCAATCTGTATATATGTGATTCATTTATAATTCTAAATACATTTAAATTAATAAAAAATAAATCATATATGCATTCCTCCTTTCCTTTGTAAAATTCAATTTGTAACCATGTCTAATTGAAATTATGATGGTGATACTCTTTTTGTATAAAAAACGAGCCCCCTTAAATCGAAATTCTTTACATCTTGAGCTCTCATCTCATATGTTTCTTTTTGATATAGCTTTATGGTATCAAGTATTTAGCTTGTGGTCGGTGCATCACATAGTTTAGTCTAAAAGGATTGTCAGCCCAAACTACCCAAAACATAATGGTGTAGTTATATGTGATATGTTTTGGTCCTATTTATAGGGCACAGTGAGAAAAAATTTCTTGATCTTATTTATAAGTCATGTCATTAATTTTTTTTATATAAATATACAATTTTACCCTTCATTTATTATTATATTAACTTTATTCTCATGATAAATAATGTATATTAAAATAGGGATAAAATTAAAAGTTATTAAATTTTAAGATAGAGTTAATAAAGTTGAAAATTTTACTTGGTTTATACGAAATACTTACAAATAGCTCCAAGTAATATATATATATATATATATATATATATATAACCTAGATAGCTATAGGACGCTAAATATCCATACAACCTATACATAACCTAGCTTTGTTCTATCCTCTTCCTTATTTCCTTGTTCTCCTCTTTCATTCTCACCTCTTTCCCAATCTTTCCCTATTCTCTCTATAGTTATGCATAAGTGGTATCAAAGCTAGAATATGCATATCAGACACCCAACAGGTCATGGACATTTCTTAGCAGCAGCCCTTAAGGAGGTTTTAAATATCAACTAAATACCTGTCATACTGTTCCTGGTATATGCATACAAAAGTTCATAATCAAACATCTTCAACATTAATTGATGCTAAAGCCAACAAACAACAAACATCACACACATTATATCGTAACAGTTGATATACTAAAAGTTTTGATGTTTCAAGTAAACAACAATTAGTAAACCACACTAAATTAGCCTAAAATGAGAAAGGTATCATATTCAAACTGGAAGATATGAATGATATTTTTCACTACTAAAATCAATGAAAGGAATTACTTCGTGCCATTAATTATAGTGGTAAGGAGCCAAGTGAATCAGTCGGATGTAATTTGAACACACCATCTTCAGATTCTTTTTCAGTCAATCCATGGACCTTGTACAAAATTTCACCGTCAATGCCACAATGATCAGACTTGAAGAGTTAACTTATAAAGAAAAAACTAATATATACATATAAAGGAGACAATCAATTATGGAAAGAAAAGAAGCGACAAAGCATTATAATCTTAAATAGACCTTAAGAAGTCATTAATCCAGGCCATCCACGTTCAGACTAGTATTAGTTTTCAGCATTCATATTGAATTGAATTTAAGATTTATTATTAAGTGGTCAACGCTCTTTCCACTAGTTAGGACCAACACGTTTCCATCCCTCGTCAACTTTTATATTTTTATTTTATTTTTCTTGGAGAGTTTATAATAAATGAGCATTGGGACAGGAAAGAGAAAGGTAAATTTCCAAGGCAAAAGGGTGGTAATTGAAGTCTTTGTCAATGAGAAAAAGGTTAAAGACCTAGACTCATTGTAAGTATCAATCAACCCTAGGTTCTTAAAGACCTAAAGCACTTGAACCGCTTTAGGCCGTGCATTCCTCACCGCAACAATATGCTACGTCTACCATTCCCTCACCTTCAACTGCAAAAACTAGACGACGACCATACACCAATATATCAGGAGCAGTTGATTTGCAACGTAAAGCGATTTTATTATTCAGATATCTCACTAAATGTCTAAACTATTATAAAGTCCCATAGAACTTATAAGTAAAAGAATCTAATTATTAATTTATTAAACTACCTTTATTGATTGGTTTAGTTGTTAATGCATACCCCCATAGTTGTTAATATGGCTAGTTTTATTGTCAATAACAAGTAAGTGGTGTATATTGATATTAGTTGTTAATACATGACATGACATGATAGGTGTTAATATAACTAATTTAGTTGTCAATGATAAATATGTGATGCATGTTAACATTAGTTATTAATACATGTCGCAATACTTATTAATATAATTAGCTTAGTTGTGAAAAGAGAAATTTGTGGGCCTTAGTATGATATAAATTTTGTGTTTGTCAGTCACTCACCCCCTTTTTATCTCTCCTTTTCTCTCTCTCTTCTATATCACTCTTCTCAGAAACTTTCCCTCCCTCTCACCGCCATTCCTCTCTCATCTCTCTTTGCTCCCATCTCCACGCCTCCCTCCCTTTCCCAGCCTCTACTCCCTCTCTCCCTCTCTCTCTCTCTCTCTCATATGTGCTTTTGTGCTTCTGATCCCTCCATGGAGCGCTCTACAAACCACACAAGTAGATGTTTTGTTTTATTTGCTTTTCTTTCATGTGAAGAAGCACTGTTTATGAACAAGATACTGACATTTTTCACGGGTCACAAGCTTCTCTTCCTTTCTCATATTCTCCAAACAAATCAGACACTAAAATCTTGAATTACCTCTCGCCAGCGACATGCGGCCACTATGGAGGCTGTCTTGCTGAGACAAGGGCCGATGCAGCTGGTGGAGACGTTCAGAACACAGCAAAAATGAACAAAACGTGTTTCCAAAAGAATGAGTATGAGTTGCAAAATTAAGAGCACACATGAGAAAAAGAACGAGAGAGATGGTAGGTGAGAGGCGATCGGAGAAAGAGATGCAGAAGCACAAGAACCCTCCTGTTTTACTTCACTTTCATTTTAAATTCACAAGTTATCTTAGTAATTTCATAAATAGAATCTCTTACTATCAGTTCCTTTGGGACTTCTTGTTTATTTGATGATTTTCAAGGACTTTTTAGTAATAAAATAACTTTCATGGGAGCTCTGAGCCATTCTGCTAAAAAATTTATTTAGATGATTGTTCTAAAAAAAATCATATTTAAGAGAGCGTGGCCTTGAGCGAAAGTAAAAATTAATAAAAGAAAACAGAAAACAATAGAAAACATAATTTTGTTTTTCAGTTTTTTATTTGGGAAAATCATATGGGTCCTTGTAGTTTTAGTCAAATTTGATCTGGACCCTAAAATTTAACCGTTAATTTTTGGCTTAACACTGTCAAAAAAGATTGAGTAGCAAAATGACTTAATGAGTCGGTAAATCATTTTATGGTGATTGGGCCTTTTTCTTTAAAAAAAAAAAAATCACCCCTCTTCGAATTTGCCTTCTCCGGCGAAAAGCCCCTACACCACATTATTCTTCACATCCCTGCTCGAACGGCAACAGTTCTTCTTGGAGACTCAAAGTATAGTCTCATTTGTATTCATCAATGACTTCAATCAACCTCCTAATGAATCAACACGATCAAAAGGAAGATGATTTCCTTCTAAAAGAAAAAAAAATGGAAACAAAAATAAACTAGCAAATAAAAGGTAAAGCAAGAAGACCTTTGATGATCAAGGAGAGATTTCTTAAGGTGATTGTGATTGTGAGTGTTGAGAGCAGTGTTCAAGAGATGAATATTTTGGCCTCTTTTTAATGGCCTTACATTTACCGATCAATATCTTGACATATTTGTTAGTTATTTAATTGTCGAGTTAAATTTATATATTATTTAAAATTAAATTTAAATATTATATTATCTTAGAACAATAAATCTAAGATATTAGGATCATGATAGAATTTATATTATGTCTATTAAATCTATATGTATATATATATAAAGAACTATTTTTGTTCTTATTCATAAAGATTAATAATACTCTCATACTCATGTTTTCCCTATAATTTTAATCTTTCAATTCTCGCAATTGCCAGTATTTTTCTTTGACATGAAATACTGGTTCCCACCAAAATATTTTGTTCCTGGGGCCTCAGCTTCTTTCATCATCTATTTCATGATTCCGATTCTGTAGCTTTAGTCTTTTAGGCTATGTTTGAATGAAGAGAAAAGTAAGGGGAAATAGGAGGAAGGAAATACTAAGAATGGAAATTTTCCTAAAATAGTAAAAAAATTATTATTTTTGAGAGTTTTTTTTATAGTATTTTCATTCCTAATTTTTCTTCACATCCAAATATAGGGTTAAAGAATGACCCAAACATGCTAATTTTGGGTTGTGGCTTGGTTTTGGGAAAGGCGGAGGACTTTGTCTGAATAAAAAGAGCGGCTAAGAAGAAGTGCTGCCGTTCCAGCAAGGATGTGAAGAAGAATGGGATTATCAGGGGCTGTTTTCCAGAGAAGGTAATTGGAAGAGGGGTTATTGTTTTTTTTTTTAATAAAAAAAAACTCAGTATGCACAATTAGCTTCAATACAAGGTACCTATGGAATAGTTTTCCCTCGTTCTAATTAACTTGCTGTTTTGATTTTTTTTTTAGTAAAAAAAAAACACAAAAGCTATGGAGTGCAGATACGAGTGCACAATTCATACTTATTATAATTGTTTAGACTATATAGATGGGGCTCCAGAATTTCCTCCCTTAGTTGATAGATATTTCAATATTAGAATTTTTCTGGATGAGCGCTATTGTCATGCTTCAAACATGCACCTCGAACAAACCAATACTGCTAGATATGATTTCTACAACATTTCGAAGAAGTCAATGAAGCAAGCAACAAATCATATTCTTAACGTTCCTGAAGAAATCAGAAATCAAATGCGCAACATATTCTGGATTATGGGAAAAACTTGTCTAAGACGTATAGACGTGGTAATATTGTACATATGATTGTGACGGTGAATGTTGACATTCTTTACTACAACAATGACAATTAAGATCGAGCTATAGAAACATCTCTGAAGGATGAATTTTGCCAAGTAAAGCATCTAACAATAAATTGAAGGGAGTGAAGCTTCAACAAAAAGGTGATTGTACAATTTGTTTGAAAGATTTCAGGGTTGATGCAGCTCAAATGCCTTGTTCTCATTTCTTTCATTGAAACTGCATTGTTAATTGGTTTTTGATCAAGAATAATTGCCCCATATGTCGTTTCGAAATTTCTTCAAGTGAAGATAGACCCAAAAAGTAGAAATGTTTGCTTAAGTTTTTATTCATATGTTTATGTTTTATATTAGCATGAATTATATATTATTGAATTTTGAATATTTACTATTTTGTGATGTTACTAGAAATAGTATAATTTTATTAAAAATATGAGAGAATAGAGATGGTGGAGAAGAGAGGGTGAAGAGTGTAAGAAAAAGTAAGGGTAAAATAATAATTGGGTAATTCATAAACTTTTTTATTGTTCTAGAATCTAATATCACTAACTTATCTAAAACTTTAGTTTTAAACTATAGTTTAACCTATAAATACTTATGAATAAATATAACTGTTTGTTTTAAAATTTCTTTAAATTAAGGTATGGGCTAGAAGCACTTTTAAACCTTAGTTTGATGAGCTTCCAAATAGGCCCATCATATTGCTCCTACTCCTTCCTAATCCCTAACAGACTTTTTGGCACAAGGAAGGGGAAATTTGTATGAGTTCAATTTAAAAAATTAGAGAAATGCAATTAAAAGATTTTAATTTATTTTTTTACCATTGTATCTTATATCTTGTTTTTATTAAAATTTTATAACCTCATACTCAAAATAATTTTCTCTCCCTTACCCTCCAAATCCCTTATACCACAATTTTAGTCAAAAATTCTCTCTAAAAGGCAACTAACAAAATTTAGTATTTTTGATCAATTTTTAAATGATACTAATACATTTGCACCTTCAAAAACATTAGTGTTGGCGCTCCTCAGGTAAAAGTTTATGAGTATTTTTGCACATTTTCCCTACTTTTTAATTAGCTTCCCTTGTACCATCATTTTAGTAAAAAGTTCTCTCTCTAATAGACAACTAACAAAATTTAGTATTTTTTTTATCCATTTTAAAACATTACAGATATTTTTATACCTCCAAAAACTTTATGGTATTAGGCGCTCCTCATGTAAAATTTTATGTGTATTTTTGCACTTTTCCCCCTACTTTCTAATTAGCTTGTAAGGTCTCCTCAAATTTGTCATTGGTATTATTTGTGATAACCATGCTAACGCCGGAATTAGATTTATGAGCGGTTCTAAATATATAATATCTTAAATTTATAACTATAACGATGATTCATAATAATTATAATGATCTTTTGAGGATTTTGTACCCCATGATAGCAATTAATCAGTAATATGATTAAATAATACTATAATATTTCAAATTTCTAACCATAATAATAATTTTAGATAATTAATCAATTATAATATATATTTTCCTGCTCCCTGTATAACGCACTGGAATAAATCACTAGTTTATATGTAAATCCTTATAGTTTCACATAATTTTTAATTAGGTCATTGAACTTTTTTTTTCTTTTTATTAGATCTTTATTGTTTAAACTGTTTTGGACGTTAATCCTTCCCGTTATCTAAGAACCAATAGGCCACAATAGTGAAGGTTGATCACAACCTATGTCATCCTAGTACTCTTCTTCGATTAAAAACTGTTTTTCCTTTTCCTTTTTACAGTTTATGTCATATTTACTGAGTCTCATTGTAAAACTTTTGCTAATATTGTATGTTACGTGTTTTGACTCTATGTAAGACTGGTATCAATTAATGTCATTTTATCAGTTTATAAAAAAAGAACTAAAATAGTTATAGCATTATCGATTAACAAATTTAGTAACATAAATCATTGGCAAAAATAAACAAGTAAAAGGAGTTGACTCAACTAGTATATATGCAAAATTTTTGGATTTATCCACTGGTATTTGGCGTTATGGCAACTAACTAGTCCAATTCATAGGAATGTAAACCTATCCTTACATTAATTATCGCGACTGCATACATAAGGCTCAAATACAAGACCATTGGTTAAGCTAAAACAAAATAAGTATATATGCAAAGTTTAAAACCGAAAAAAGAAATTGGGGGAATGAAAGCACAACTAAATGAAGAAAATTGAGAAGGTGTACAATAAAAAACAAAATTTCAGTACAAATTTATATTATCATCACTTGAAATACGAACTCTGAGAAAGTATAAGGAGATGGAGGTGATAAGTGTAACCCCCATTTTCTGTATCACGATATTGGAGAATAAGCCGGAATTGAAGCCGAGCTCGCTGTTCGGAGCTGCTGTGATGGTTGTCGGAAAATTGGGAGTGACGAATTGTCATCTCTCTAGACATTTTGGCGTTTCTCTTCTTATATTCCAGATCAATTAATTATCAGCATCAGAATTAATCCATCTAGCTGCCACATTAGAGATAGATGAGCTTCACGAATCAAAGTTATAAGAGTTTAATTGAAAAGAAATAAATTATTTGGACCTGATTTAAAATTAATGTAAATTATAAGAGTTCTAAATTAATTTTTGGGAATATTAATATGTGGATCCTTATAGTTTCAACAGATTTTGAATCAAGTCCTCATACTTTTTTTTTTCTTTTTTATGGAATCCTTATAATTCACACTGTTAGAGGCTTCAGTCCTTCTGTTACTAAATCCTTCAGATGCGGTTAGTTATATTAACCGGAGATGATGTGGCACTGGAGAGAGGGACAAATATTGCGTGTGAGAAGGGAGGACGCCGAATTCTTCCATGGGAGAGCAAGCAAGTGGTTTCATCAGATTCAAACTCAGATCTGTGAAGGAGCAACAGTAAATAGTCCTAATCAGCAGCAAAAACCAATAGTTGAAGATTCAAAATCAATGTTCGAAGAATAAATTTTAATAAAATAATAAATTTAGCTTAATCTTATCCTTAATGAGATAACTTAATCAATCAAATTAAAAGATTCCCATAAGCATATTAAAGCCCGAATTTATCCGATTCAAATCTACTTACATTTGTATTTTTAAATAAAAATAAATATAGATTCATCATTTAAACATTTAAAAGATAATCTAAAAACATAATTGCAATAATAAAACGTTAAAAACTTGTTAAAAAGTTTAAATATATATCACCCCACATTAATTAGAAAGATAATTTGAATTTGAAATATATAATAATAAATTTTGCGTTATCTTATCCTTAATGAGATAACTTAATCTTTCGTATAAAAAAGGATTCACATCTATCCGCATTAGCTCTTATTGACTACTATTAGAATTCTCGTCCCCCAAGAAAACATTATTATATAAATCAAGGCCTGTTCATTTCGGGTGGATTATAGTTCCTTGATTTTGGAGGAAAGGCATTTTATATATCCTCAAGTAAGTTTTACATTTATCTTTCCATGTTTGTTTGGTATTGTAAAACTTTCTAATTTTTAAAGTTTTCAGCAGCAACATTGCCACAAATTTTTTTTGAATTAAAGGTTACCTTGGAAGAATTAAAATGGAGTAAAGTTACCATTTACATTAAAAATGTTTACAGTTCGTACCAATTTTTTAACAGTTAATGTTAATTTTTTTACGACATAAGGTAACATTACTATATTTTAAATTTTCTAGAATAACATTAAACAAAAAAAAAACTTTCGAGGTAATATTGCTCATCAACAAAAACTTTCGGGTCAACATTAATCCCTTTTTTGTGACTACTTTTTTACTGACTTATATTTGAGTATTGTCAATGTAAATTGGAAGTAACTTTTTAAAGTGTTATTTTGCATTTGCACAACTTGAGATCTCATGCTTTTAAGTTTCAGCTGCTATAATTTCTAATTCTCTTCTATCACAATTAACAGAAAATTATACGCAATAATGGCTTGTAAGCATCTTTTGAAGTTTTATATAGTTATACTAATATGATATTTATTGTATTTTCAGTTCAAAGAATGGAGATATCAGAAGATATTATATCTGAAATATTTTCTTTGCTTCCTGCAAAATCAATATGCAAGTTCAAGTCTTGTTCCAAGTCCATCTCTAAGCTGACCCAAGAAACAAACTTTGCATTGAAGCAATCTCAACATTCAATGATTATGAATGATTCTTGCTTCTTTATTCAACCACGTTCATCTCAATCATTCAAACTAGAAACACACGCATTACCTGGTGAGGAGAAATCTTCCGGTGTCCCCAGAAATTTCATTCAGTTTCTTGCTCAAACCTCCTCAAGAATTCTTGCTTCTAGTAATGTATTGCTTCTCTGTCAATATCTGAAAGGAGGAAGAAAACAACTATTCATTTGTAATCCAATAACAAAATCATGCTTTGATGTTCCCACTCCACACAAATTGATACAAAATCGTCCTACTTTTGTGAAATTCGTCCTTGAATGCAACCATAATACAATTGTTAACTTGGAGGAATACAAGTTGATTCTTCTTGTTCAGTATGAGGTATCTAGTTATAATTATGAGATCGAAACTTATATGCCAAGATATGGCGTGTGGAAAGCTACAGATGGAGGCCTCTCGACACGAGGACATCGTGGTATGGTTTGTAAGTCTCCATTGATCTACATGGGAGCCCTTCACATCATTTTAATTGATTCACTTTTCTACTTTTTTGATAATGCTATTTTTGCTCCAAAAATAGTAGCACATCAACTCGACAGTGGCAAGTCGAAATTTCTGAGTCTTCCGAAAGAAGCCTTTGATGAGTATGTGCCGAAAAACCAGCTCGATATGAGGATTTTCAAATGGGGCAAAGCTGAAAGTTCAAATGAATCATTATATTTTGTGACATTTTTCAAGCGTTCTATTTTTACCATACGGGTGTTGATGAATTATGAATCAAGTTCTTGGTCAAAGCATTTAACCATAAGTTTGGAATATATAATAATGGGGTTGAAGAATTCTGATGTTGCCATTGGATTCACAATCATGAATGGGAATTCTTTGGTGTTTGCGACCAGGTCAAGGTTGTATAAGTATGATTTATTAGGTGGTGAAAGAAATAATAATTATAAAAAGGCTGAATATATTAGGGAGCATGGATATGAAAAGGATTTCATTTTTAATGAGTTTGAAGTTAAAGAGGCTTTCAATTTGGACCTCATTTCCTATTCACCAACTCTTCAATCATGTGGTGTTGGTGCAACAACTTCTTTTTCTGTTTGAGGGAAGATATAATATTATAATTTCTAGTTTGAAGTTTGATAATTTGATCTTTGATTTCCTTTTAAGAGAATATATTATAATTTGTTAATAATATTGTTTACTTTCTTTATTTGTATGTTAGGTTGGTCTAATGTTTCTTATACGTGTTGAAAACAGTTACAGAGAATGTATTATTGTCAAATAAGTCTTAACTAAATTAATATAATAAGATGGGAAAATTAATTTTTAACCCTTTAACTTTTAATTTACTTATAACTTAATCCCTCATCTATGACTTGATGCCATTCAGTCTTTTATTTTTTTTAATTTTGTTTTTAAATTATTATCGTTATCATCTATAATTCAGTCTACATGGTAAAATATACTGCCTCCGACTCAGCCCCACCTGTATTTTTTTAATAAAATTTAAATAAAAGAAGAGAAGGGCGCTGGGGAAGACGGAGGAAGAGGAAAATATTTGCAGAGACATAACAACTCACAAGCTTGCCAGCCTCGGTGGTCTCGAAAGAACAGGGCCCTCCTCCTCCATTCCTGCCCCAATTTACAAATACTTTCTTCTTCTGCAATTGATGGATGGCTAACTCATAATGACCCCAAAGTTCGGGCGCCATCAAGAATAGGTGACAATGTAGATACTCCCTGCGATACAAAATATAAAATGAAAATAATTAGATCACGTAATTTAAAAAATTAGTTAAAATTAATTAAAGACAATAAATATGTAAATAATATAACTTGTTTTCCTAAAACACCTTTACTTATGGAATTGGTAAGTGAGAGAGAATGGGTGGATAAAGATGCCAGAGATAATAGATGGAAAAAAAGATGTATGAAATATAATATTAATTAGGGATAAAATTGAAAAAAAATTAAATTATGAGACACTCCCAAACTTCACCTTATAAAAAACTGGAGACCCTTCTCAACTTCTTCACCTTATATTTTAAACAAGAGGGAGTATTATGAAGACACGGAGAAGAAGTGCGATTGCTTGCAAGCCAAGAATTTACAAATTCTTGGGCACAGCATTGGTGGAAGAATTCAACTCCATGGCTGAACCTCTGGAGATTCATGTTGAGATGAGAATGTTTGAGAAACAAGATATTTGGGGTTTGTTTGTTTGTTTCTATTTTATGTTTTTAGAATAGTTTTATAAAATTGTTTTTTAAAACAAATTTATAAAAGAGAAAATAAAATTTATTTGGATGATTGTTCTTGAAAAAATATATTTAAAAACAAAAGAACATAAAAATTTATTTGGAATCATTATTCTTAAAATCAACTTAGAGAACTAAGAGGATACAAGAGACAAAGTGTATGAATAGAAAGTCAAAAGACTAAGAGACGATGGAGATGGGTACGAGTTTGAAAATCTTTAAATTCACATTTTACATATATCAAAATATGTATTCTCATCAACTTGCAACTTTTCCCCAATTCTATTATCAATGATAGTAAGAACTTCATTATCATAATATTTTAAAGTTACCTTTGGCATTCTAACCCAAATCACAACCTTGCAATTGTAGCTTTTATAGGCTTAAAGTTAGGTTCCATTGTGTCACAGTCAAATAATTGTCATAAATTATTCATGGGCCTCCTGTTAACGCATGAGAATAATCTTCTCTATTTGGCAACTTAACAACATAAAAACCATAACCAATATCAATAAAACTTATCACCCCTTTTTTTGCCCACATAGATTGTAACCGAGAACGCAGAGCTTTGTAACTAATACCTCTATCCAGTAGTTTGACAATCACTGCCTTAAACCATGCTATGTAAAGTTTTTTCTTCATCTTTCTTGAAAAAGCAAAGGTGGGAAAGTTCCTTTAGGGATCTTCAATGGTGTTTCATAAGGGTTCTTCATTATCCAAATGACTCTGTTTAGGTGATTTTGACATACTATCATCAGATAAAATGTCTTCATCTCCTTCTATATCATCCTCTACATGATCACTGTTTCTATCAACACCTTTAAGCTTCTTTGCAAAAAGAAAGGCCACACTTTGCATATTCAGTCCCTTTTGCTCCCAGTGTTGGCCAAAGACCCAGTAGGATATTCTCACCCCAGCTTTGTAACCTTCTTAAAGCTTAGTAGCATTAGATCTTCTTCCTCATGCTTCCCAAAAATTCTGAATTATTAATTATATAAATGGACTGCAAATGTCATATTCAATATTATGTCTACATGCATGGAGAACTCTTCCACTTTGCCCTTGAATTTGTGATTATAGATTTTTTTTTTCTTTTTTTTCCT
Source organism: Leucaena leucocephala (assembly GCA_037074615.1). NCBI lineage: Eukaryota > Viridiplantae > Streptophyta > Magnoliopsida > Fabales > Fabaceae > Leucaena > Leucaena leucocephala. The sequence continues at coordinate 13,923,841 of CM073515.1, read as the reverse complement.
TTGTTCTTTTAAACATCATTTCAAAGTGGGTTCATGTCAGTCTTCTCTTTATTTCCCCCCCTTTTTTTTCACTAAATACTCGTTTCTTTGATGTGCACGTTCAATTAAAATTGAAAATCAAATTATTTTTATCTGAAAAATTCATCATAATCGAAGGTTTATCAAGTAAATCAATGAGTCGCGTCACAGGGATCATATTAAAAATATGCGACCAAAGTTGAATTTGGTAAAGATCCATTCAAAGTGCATGTAATCTTTTCTTTATATCTTTTTAATAATTTCTTGTTTACTAAATTAAATACTTATTTCATTGATTGGCTACTTTTGATCAAATTGACCGTATAGTTTTTCCCCACAACGACATTCGCATAATAAATGACGTTCCAATGAATAAATTGAATGGAACGATCAAATTTAACGTTATTTCTACGTCTTGAGGACCTTTTCACTTTGTTGGTAAACATCACTTCAAAGCGGCTACATGTTAATTTTCCTCTCTTTATTTTTCCATGTATTTTTTCTTCATTAAATGATCTTTTTCTTTCACGCCTACCTTCAATTTAAATTGAAAATAACTTCGTTTCATATCTGAAAAAAAAAGTCTGCACAATCAATGTTTTCTCAAAAAATAAATAGATATGCTTCATACCATCTAATTATGTTACCAAATTGACAATAGAGTTTTTTCTCCGATATATCAACATAATTGATGAATTAGGTTCCTATAAATAAATGGACTGGAAGGATAGTATTCAAATATGCACTTGACGGCTTTTCTTCTGCGCTCTTAAAATTGTGATTATACTTTTTTTCTGACAATGATCACTTCAATTTAAAGTGGGAAATGTTTTTATCATTATTTTTTATCATTCAAAAATTTAATTTAATTTTTATTAAGAGAATTATTATAAGATCCTAAAAAAATTTAATTATCTAAAAGTTCAATAATAATTAAAAATATACAATAATAAATTTTGATATAGAAAATAACTATTAATTTATGCTACTTAGCTTTTAAATTAAATTTTACAGGTATTTTTATATATAAATATTACAGCAGAGACAAGTAGGATTCCTAGGGGTGACACGTGGCAACTTCAATGTGCTACATTCTGAGTGTATTGTAAATATAATTTTATACTTATATAAACAGTAGGACTTTCAAAGAGTGACATATGGTAGCCTCCCTATGCAGCATTAAAAGTGTATTATAATACTACTCATCATATCCTTAAAATATAACTTAATAGCATTTAATTAATTTGATTATAAGAAAGTTGATTAAATTAGTTAATATGACATATTTTTTTAAAATTATAATTATTTTCCTTAACTAACTCTCTCCCTATCTTATTTGATTATTATTGAGGGAGTCTCAATAGGGTAATTTGGGAGAAAGTTACTCCTCCAATCCTAAATATAGAATATAATTGAGGAGTTAACCTTAATCCTAAATATAATGCATATTTATTCTATCTATCAATATTTTCTCAATTTTTTCTATTAATACTTTCTCAACAATAATCAAATAAGAGAATATGAAAAAATTATAGGAGATGATTAGGGTATTTTAGAAAAAGTATCTCTTATTAAATAACTTAACTAATTTCTTTAATATAATCAAATAAGTTAAATATGTCTTATATTTATGACTAAAAAAGTAATAAATATATAAAATATATCTTATATTTAAGATCAAAATTAACTCACTAATTATATTTTATATTAAGGATTAGAAGAGTATTATTTAAAAAATTTGGTGATTCTCATCTAATTTTATAATATATTAATACTATTAATTTAAATAGGATCATAGCAAATTGTTGAGTCCTCAAACAACAATAAATGGGCATTTGGTTTACTTAAAATCCAAGGTTTCAGAATGGCTTTTGGCGAACAAATAGCCTACAAATGTCCAAAAGAATTTATGGATCAAATCATGGTTTTGGATAACTTTTAGAAATAGCCTTTTTGTAGGGAAGAGTTTATAGGTTGTCTAATGATTGTTTTACTCCTACTTTCTCTGACACTCTATCTCATACTTCACCGGTCGTCTTCTTTGTCGTCGCTATCTGCCATCATCTAAATCACTGTCGCTGTCTGCCATACTCACTAGAGGAGGAAAAGGCAATGGTCATTGTCTGCCGTCCCATCTCATCTTCTTCTTCTCTGACTTCTTCTTCTTTGACTTCTTCTTCTTTGTCTTCTTCTTCTCCGACTTCTTCTCCGTCCTCTTCTTTTCTGTCCTCTTCTTCTTTGTCTTCTTCTCCTTTGTCTTCTTCTTCTCTGACTTCTTCTTCTTTGTCTTCTTCTTCTCCGACTTCTTCTCCGTCTTCTTCTTCTATGACTTCTTCTTATCTGTCTTCTTTTTCTCTGACTTCTTCTTCTTTATCTTCTTCTATCGTCGAGTCTCACCATCTGAAGAAGAAGATGGCAGCGATAATTAGATCTGGAAGTGGAATGACGACAGTGAGATATGGAGGAGGGATGACAATAACGAGATCTAGATGAGGGATGATGATGGGGAGATATGGAAGAGGGATGACGATGACAATATCTGGAGGAGGGATGGTGATGATGAGATATGGAGGAGGGATGATGATGACATAATATAGAAGAGGGATGATGATAGCGAGATTTATAAGAAGGATAAACAGTGATCACAATTATTTTTTTTCCTCATAACCTTTCTAATAATTTACCAATAACAAAATTCATTCTGGTAATAACCATCCAAATACTCATTTTATTTAAAATAATTTTTTTCATATGATATTCTCTAGAAGAGCTTCTCCAAAAGCTAAACTAAACAGGCTATAGTCACATTAGGATTTGACCTTAAATTTTGATTTTATTAATTGTTATAAGAGATTGAGCAATTAATTATATTAAAGAGAAATTAATGAAGTTAAGCACTTGTTCTTGACTTAAGAGAGTGTTTACAAATACTTTTTGAATCATAGACTAGCACATGTTTTTATTTAAATATATTTATGAGAGGATATTAATTGATTGTTAAGACATACAAGGGAAATAAATAATTCTAGAATCCATTTTATCCTTGAAGTCGGAGAATCACTTGTGTATGTATATATATGTATTAATTTTTAGTTTTTGTTTATATTTACTTCATAGTCTTCACTCTTGATTGTTCTTTCATTCGAATTAGGCCAAATTGTAATAATTAATACTTAATCAGGTTTTAGAACAAAACCCTTGTGGGAATGATACTTTATCACTTTATTACTTGACATGACCTTTGCACTTGCAGTGTGAACATTTATAAATGAGTAGAATACATATGCTACTTAAGTTATAAAACTTGGGTCTTTAAGTTTATTCAAAGTATTTGAATGAGGTTTAAGTATTTATACCAAGTTTAACTTTGAGGAAAAAGAATTTAGTTATGAATTTTATTTTTTTTAGAGAAAATCCCATTCTTTTGAAAAAAGAACCCTTTTGGTATTACAAAGTTTGTAAAACTTTGGCTTTTAAAGGAACTAATAAAAAGTCCTTTATGAAAAATCCTTGGTAAAACCCATAATAAAGGTGCCTATTTTTAAGGCGATCAAAATACTAATTGTATTAAGCCTCATACACCAAATCCTTTTAATTGAATTAACCATTATTGGATATGGAAGATAAAGTTGCTAACTCTTAGTGAGAAATTTAAAAAAGAGTGTATGACCCAAATCAAGTATTATAAGCCCAAGAAGGCCACTACTTTGCCACCTTTATTTATTTAATGTTATAACAAGTACCCATTATATGTAGGTTTGGCTGATAAAGAGACAAGACATCGACTATTTGTAGTATATTCGATTTATAGGGAGTACCACTTTATTACGGTTATAGTCCACTACAGAAAAATAAAGTTTTGGTGATGACTTTTTAGCAGTGACAAAAAAAGCCGTTGCTAAAAGTAGATTTTCAGTCTTGAGTTTATGCGGTGACAACAAAGTCGCCGCTGAAAGTTGTTTTGTCGTCACTGAAAGAAAGACTTTTTGCGGCGACACATATTGTCTCCGCAGAAGGTTATAGTATTTGCAATGACATACATATGTCATGGCATAAAGTTTATAGTTTTTGCAGCGACAAAGTTTATAGTTTTTGATTGTCGCTGCAGAAGGTAGGATTCAGCGATGACTTTTGTATCCGTCGCCGCTAAAGTCTTCATACAATTTTTTTCAATCTAGAGAAGTTTTAAGCAACTATCTAATATATAGAATTAAATTATTGAATAATGTTATTTTTAAATAATAAATAAAGGAATTTCACATGTTATTTTAATAAGAAGATATTATACAGATAATAATGTGATGTTTGTGAAAGGAGATGAAGCAGGGGTATGTGCCTGAGAGAGATATTATAAATGTGTGTCAATGAGTATAAGAGTTAGTATATGTGTGTTAGAGACAATGTGGGGGAGGAGAAGAGAGAGGAAGATGTGTGTGAGAGAGAGATAATGAGAAAGAAGGGATATAAAATACATACATACATACATACATACATACATACATACATACATACATACATACATACATACATACATACATACATACATACATACATACATACATACATACATACATACATACATACATACATACATACATACATACATACATACATACATTCTTAGTTATTGTTGCATATATCATTTGTTACTGCATTTCATGTAACATCCCAACTTTTATAAAAAGAATTTATAATGTATTATTGAGTTTAAGAGTATTTTTCTGAAATTAAAAAGTCTCAAAAGTGAAATTTTAAAGAAACAATAATTATTAAAAATATTTTGGGGTTAAGAAAAATTAAGAAAAAAATCATAAAATCAGTATTTTGGGGCTTTAGAAAATTATAAAAGAGTTTATTTCCCCAAAAGATACGCAAATGATTTAATAGCTATTGTTTAGGAATTAAAGGCCTATTTTCTTAAAAAATTCAAGAAAAATAGTTAAAGGTTATTATTTGCTTAGAAAATTTTATAAAAATTCTCGAATAAGTTGAAGAAGCCATTGGAGGAAAAATATCATTATTTTATTAAGAGAATTATTTTCTAAAAAATATTTGGTAAAAGTAAGACTTTCAGCGGCGACTTTATTTGTTGCTGCTGAAAATCCTGAGTTTCTGCAGTGACTTTCTTTTGTCGCTGCTAATATATTTTAATATTTCATTAGAGATTCTCTTTCTTATTCCTCAGCGGCGACGGCTTTAGAGAACAATCGAAATATCAAGAGCGAGAGACAGAGGGAGAGCATGAGGGAAGGACCAGAGGATTGTGACGTTGGAAGAGTGACCAGAGGATGGAGATCGAGCTTGTGACGTCGTCTACCATCTAAGGTGAGTTATCCGACTCCATCTTCAATCTGTCTCCTCTATTTTCTTCTGATTATATGCTGAAAGCCTATTTAGATGTACCTTTATTCGCAAAGATTAGAATAAATTTATTACTGGTCTTGAATTCATATAACGTAGCTCAGATCAAAGTTTTGATTCCAGATACTAAATCCTTCTTGTTAAATCTTGTCACTGCAAAAAGAGCGCCAGAAATTGGGAAAGGAGATTAATTTGTTTTCCATATTGCAGAGTAACCTATCCATTGCATTGGGATAACAACCTATCCATTGCATTCGGATAATGATAAGTTTGATTTGTTTAGCAAAATGGAGAGTCCTATCATTCCTGATTACTAATAAGCATAAGCAATGGTTTAGTATGTCTCACCACTGAACGACTTTAACGCTCATGCTTTATAACCCAACCATTAGAAAATATGTATGTCCTCCCCAGACCATGACTTGTGATAGAGAACTACATAGTGTAGGTTTTGGTTTTAATCGTAATATCAAGGACTTTAAGGTTGTAAACTTTGCTTATGTTAGTGATCATTATATTGATTCAGCTTGGGTTTTCTTATACGTCACATGGTCATGGAAACGTCTCAAATGCAATATCCCTTTTTTGATTTACACTCTGTCTTATGCTCCTCATGTATGCTTCAATGGGGTACTTCATTGGATCCTTACAAAAAGGGATAAAGAATATGAGTCATGACTTTATACTTACATTTGATCTGACATATGGAGTATTTGGGTAGATATTGCTTCCTGGGACTCTTAGTAGCACATTTTCTAGTGGTTTCAATAGGAAAATAACTTTTTGTACTGGTCATAACACTTTAGGAGGTATCCTACCTACTTGATCCTGAAGTTTATGCTTGAGAGTAAGCTCGCCCTACCTAATATTGGTATCGCCTAAAAGAAAGGGGTACTATGACATACCCTTAGATCGTGGGTAAGCTTAATTCCTTTTCAAAAAAATTTTATACCAAAAAATATATTCTAGAGCCTGAAACTCATATTAATGGGTCATATAAAAAAACTCATATTAAAGGGGTGGGAGTATGTGTAAACATTTGGGTTCCAATTCATCTAACATAACTAAAAATATCGTACATTTTTTAAAAAATAATAAATGTGTAAATTTAAATAAAGAAAAAATCATATAATTTTATCATATTTTTTAAAAATATTTCTAGTGATTTCAAAAATAGAAAACTTTGTTGGTAGAAACAACATAGTTTTTTAGACAAAACTTAAGTCAAATTGTTATATCTATAACAAACTCATATTTTTATATATTTATTCATATCATTTTAGTGGGCCTTTGTCAACATTGTGGTCCTTAATTATATTATTTGTGGACTAATTGAATCAATATGCATTATATTGAATTAATGCTTAAAAGGGGCGTAATTGTCATATGTTTATGATTTTTCCTAAACAATTATTTTTTGAATAAAAGGTATTATATTATTACGATTTTATATTTCAGGAATTTAGGAGAAATCGAAATTCACAAATGACAACAAATGACCATCAAACTAAAAACTGCACAATAAGACCCAATGGGCCAAACCTTGCGATTTGGCCCATTAGGTTTTGTCTTATTCAAAATGCTTTTAAAAATCCATTCACGTAGAGAAAGATGGTGGCTGCCGGGAGAATAGAATTGAAGGAGGGAAAAAGGGAAAAAGCACGCCATGCTACAGAGAACAAGCACAAATTCACGCACAGGGAAGCTACAACGTCGCAAAACCATTACCTATTCCACCTCTATCCGTCCATTCACTCATAGTACCCACTCGTCACTTTTCCTTTCATCATCATCCACCCACTATCTCCACGTCTTCTTCGTGCAGTGACAGACAGAGAAGTGAACAGAAGGCAGCAACTAGCAACAATGTTAGTGACAGCAACAGTGAGGCAGCGACGATGAACATAGATATGATGGCATCATCTGTGATGGCAGTCCGTGGCTAGACTCCTAATTCTGTAATTCAATGGCAAAGGCTTGAGTTTGGGATCTCAAAGGGGAGTTTAAGTTACTCTAATTTTTTACCTTTTAATTATTTTATGATTTCTAGGTCTTAGGGTAATTTTATAATTATTGGGATGCTTTATAATTATTTATTTATACTTATTGAGGATTATTGTGACTGAATTTTTACTTGACATTTTGACATTAATATTTAATTAACTTTAATTTCATTTACTTTGATCTGGGTCAGACATCGTATTGAGATTATCGTGAATACTTTGTGATTTTTCAAGGTGGCTTGAATTATTAGATCGTTGTGTCTCTCATTGGCTTAAATTCTATTTTTATGAATTATTGAGTTATAATTAAGCATTAGTTTTTAATATTTTTAGTCATATTTTATTATTCTTGTGGCAGTTAATAAATTAGGACTTAGAAAATATCTTGTGACAATTCGAGGTAGCTCGGTTGTTAGATTAAAAGCTTAATTATAATTCATAATTAATTATTTATAACTCCCACATCTGTTGAAGCTATGATTGCCTGCATTATTGAATTGGAGGATTGCTTTTATTATTATTAATCACTTTAAAATTATTCTTTTCACCTATTATCATTCCTTATTCCTTTCTTTAAACTAAAAATACCAAAAATATTTTATTTAAATCTATTTTTAATTTATTGCATTTAGTTGTTAGTCAATCAAAACAAATCCCATTTTCTAGCTTAGGTTGAATTGCATTTAGTTACTTCAAAAATTAAATTTTAATTTTTGTCTCCTCAAAGAGAATGACCTAAGGTTGCACTATACCCAATCCTTGGTTTAAATTTTTGAAGTGCCCCTAAGGTTACATCGAATTAAGGTTGTTTCAAGTGGCGCCGTTGCCAGGGAGACAAGAAATTGGTTCCCTAGTAACTAAGTGTTAAGTAACATTTTTTTTGGGATTAATTCAATTGTTGAGCCAGTCTTAATTAATTTGCATAACATTTGCATTTGCATTTTTGCTTGCATTATCTATTTAAAAAAAAGGTTTATTTTCTTTGGTTTGTTTATTTTTTTTATTTGGTTTTTCTTTTATTTCATATTTTTTTAGCTGACTACTACTGTTTATGCTTAGAAGTGATAGGGCTTTACCTCTGATTCCCTTAAATCTTGAAATTGAAAGGTCTATAAAAAAGATTAGAAGAAATAGGAGATTAGAGGGTACAAGTCAAGTTATTGTCGAGAAGGGGCATATTTCACAAGAGTCAAGTTTGTCATCTAGTGAACAAGAGTCTAGTGAGAGAGCTACCTCTAGTGAAAACGTGTCTATTAGTGATTTTGAATTAGAACAAGAAACCATGGATAGTGCTAATGGTAATAATGGGCTTAATGGGAATAACGAACATGGTGAGAATAACTTAGGAAATAATGGTAAGGATGATAGAAGCATGAGGGAGATTAATAATTCTAATGTTGATTATGATTCTTATGGCTTTTATACTGATACTGCGAACTTTGAAATTAAAGGAGCATTAATTTATTCCTTACCTAAATTTCATGTCTTTGCAGGTGATGATCCACACAGGCATCTGAAGACTATGCATATGGTGTGCTCTTCCATGAAACCACCTACATCTAATCTTCAAGATGTATTAAGGAGGGCATTTCATTTTACTTTAAAAGGCAAGGCCAAGGAGTGGCTTTACACGCTACCCCAACATTTTACTACATTGACTTGGGATCAGTTGAAAGGAGTATTCTTGGATGAATATTTCCCTGCCTCTAAAACTTCAAGGATAAAAAAGGAGATAACTAGTGTGGTACAACGAGATAATGAATCAATGCATGAATATTGGACCAGGTTCATCACACTTCTAGCTCAGTGTCCACACCACAATATTTCAAAGAATGATATGGTTAATTCTTTCTATAAAGGGCTACTTCCACATCATAAGCCCTCAATTCATGCCGCTGCAAATGGTTCTCTTAGAGAATTGAGTCCCAATGCCGCATGGGACTTACTTCAAAAGATGGCTATCAATGACCTCAATCTGGAGACATAAGAAAAGTGTATAATACCTCTTTGGTTTCTTCTCAAGATATTATTGCTAAAATTGTTGCTTTGGGGAACCGAATAGAGAAAAGACTCAGTATTTTGAAGAATAATGTGAATGCCAAGCAGGTCAATTCAATGGGTCACTCTCAAGCTATAGTTGCTAGTTGTGAGTACTGTGGGTCAATGATGCACGCCTTGAATACTTGTTCTCGATATGAAGAGGTTTCTTCCCTATACCAAAATAAGAATGGTCCATATCAAAAGAGGGATCCCTACTCTAATACTTATAATACAGGTTGGAGAGATCATCTTAATTTAGATGGGGTGGAAATCAAGGCAACCCTCAAGGGAATTTCTCAAATCAAGTGGTGCCTAATCAAGCGGCATCATCTTCATTTTCTAAAGGTAATGAATTTGGTATAATTGTGAAAGGTATTACTGAGCTCAATTCAAAGTTTGACAATCAGAAGTCACAAACTGAGGCTAAGTTACATGCTGTGGAGAATAAGATGGATTCATGTCTACAAAATATGTTCTCTAAATTGGAGCAAATAGAGACTAAGCATGAGAATTTGAATGCTTTTGTTACTCAATTCTCTAACAACTTGAGTGAACAACAAGCAAAGAGTAGTGGTTTTATACCCTCCAACACAGTGATAAATCCCAAATCTTTGAATGCAATTACACTAAGAAGTGGTAAGAGAATTGGGGCAAAGAATGTACAATTCAAAGAAGATGAAGAGGATAAAGAGCAGGTTGATGAGGAAATAGAAGTTGAGTCTCCTCCTGCCAAAACTACTCAAGAAACTTTCCAAGTTGAGAAAGAAGCTTCTATCCAATATGAAGTCCTACAAGAAAAGAAGCTCTTGGAGAAGTGTCAGAAACAACCAATAGTGCAAAATGATGAAGAGGCAACAACTATCATAAAGGGAACAATAGAGAAAGGATCACCTTCTGACTCTAAAGGTGATGAGGTAAATATTCATGACTTGCCTTTTCCAAATTCTTGTTTGGTTAGTAAAAAGATTGTTGAAAAGAAAGATAATGATGAATTGTTCAAAATATTTAGCAAACTTGAGGTTAATGTGTCATTGCTTGAATTAAATGTAAAGACCCATGTTCCTATACTATTCCTTGTACCATATGTAGAACTACAGTTTCCCATGCCCTACTGGACTTAGGTGCAACAATTAATGTCATGCCAACCTCTGTTTATAAGACCTTGCGTATTAAAGCTTTGAAAGACACTAGTGTAGTGCTTAGCCTAGCTGATAGGACGGTGAGATACCCTAAAGGTATTCTTGACGATATTCTTGTACAAATGAAAGGTCTTGTTTTTCCAGCTGACTTTTATGTCCTTGATATGACTAATGACCTCCCCACTGAGAGTACTTTGATTCTAGGTAGAATTTTCCTTTTAACTGTTGAGATAATAATTAACATAAAAAATGGTCTTATCACTATGGGGATTGGGGATCAAGAAGTGCAATTTAATCTTTCATAAGCTATAAATCATGGTTATGAAGATTGCTCTTATTTGGGTATTAGTTCAATTGATTGTCATGATGTGGATCACTTACATGAGACTAATATGAACGGACCTCACTTATATGACATGGTTGTTAAACATGATGATGCTTTTACTTGTCTATCTTCCTCCCACCCTTCTCATGCCTGTGCATGTGAAAGTGGCATATCATGTGTCTATTGTTTAGAGATAAATAGTTGGCTTTTATCTATTCATGATTTTGATGTACGATATTGCTTTGACTCTGGTATTACTGCTGATTCTGCACTTGATAGCCTTGAGAAAGGTATATTTCTTGATTTTGTAGGAATTGATAATAAGGAGGTTGATGCACAAGCTACTTATATAGCTTCCCCATTGAGTGGCGCTGGAACATTAGAAGAGGATAGCAGTAATTTTGCTACTGCCTTAGTCCTTTATAATGCCACTCTCACTTCTAATTTACTTTATTTTTCTATTGATCAGACTGACCCTAACTCTCCTATTTCTAGATCATCTGATGGTGGCACTGAGTAAGAAAGTGGAGGAAATATACATCATACTGAGTTTATATCTCCTTCCCTAAGCCACATGGACATACCACTTGAACTGAATGCACTTGATATAACAAAGATTCATTCTATTGTGCAACCCCCTGATTTAGAATTGAAACCCCTCCCCTCTAACTTGAAATATGTCATTCTTACTGATGATTGTAAATTGCCTATTATTATTTCCAGTTCTTTGAGTAGTTCTGAAGAAGAGAGACTAGTTTTAATGTTGAAAAGGTATAAAAGGGCTATAGGTTGGTCTTTAGGAGACATACTAGGGATTGATCATTTGGTTTGCACACACAAGATCCTTTTAGCTGAAGGGTCAAAGCCAATTAAACAGCCACCAAGGAGGTCAAATTCTCTTATTCATGATGTGATTAAAAAGGACATATCTAAATTATTGAGTACTGGAATCATATATGCAATCTCAGATAGTGAGTGGGTGAGCCCGATACATGTAGTATCGAAGAAGAGTGGCAACACAGTAGTGAAAAGTGAGAATAATGAACTTATTCCAATAATAGTTCAGAATGCTTGGAGAATGTGTATAGACTATAGGAAGTTGAATGAAGCGACTAGGAAGGATCATTTTTCATTACCTTTCATTGATCAAATGTTAGAAAGAATATCTAATAAATCTCACTATTGTTTCTTGGATGACTTTTCAGGTTATTTCCAGGTACTGATTGCACCTGCAGATCAAGACAAGACTACTTTTACATTTCCTTTTGGCACCTACGCATATCAAAGGATGCCATTTGGGTTGTGTAATGCTCCAGGCACCTTTCAAAGGTGTATGATGGCAATCTTTAGTAATTTATTGGAGCGTAATATAGAGATTTTCATGGATGACTTCACTACCTATGGTGATGGTTTTGATGATTGTTTACTTAGTCTTAAACATATTCTTGATAGATGTATTGAGAAAAAGTGGTTTTGAATTATGAAAAATGTCATTTCATGGTAGATAGTGGCATAGTACTAGGTCACCGCATCTCTCAAAAGGGGATTGAGGTTGATAAAGCTAAGATTGAAATCATTTCTTCACTTCCCTATCCTACTTGTCTTAAAGATTTAATTTTTTCTTGGGACATGCCGGGTTTTATCGATGTTTTGTAAAAGATTTTAGTAAAGTTGCTTTACCCCTCTCTATGCTATTGAGAAAATATGTTGATTTTCACTTTGATGATAAGTGTAGACATGCCTTTAACTCTTTGAAATTCTTGCTTGTTTCACCTCCTATTCTCACTGTACCTAATTGGGATTTTCCTTTTCAATTTTCTTGTGATGCTTCTAACTTTGCAGTAGGTGCTATGCTTGGTCAGAGGGAGGATAATCGATCTAGAGTGATAACCTATGCCTCCAAGACACTTGACCCTACTTAAGTGAATTATACCATAACCGAGAAGGAACTTTTTGCTATAATCTTTACTTTAGATAAGTTTAGACAGTATCTGGTAAATTCTTGAGGGGTTATTTTTACAGATCATGCAGCAATGCATTACTTGTTCAAGAAGCCCCAGTTTAAACTAAGAGTGCTGAGATGGGCTTTATTGCTATAGGAGTTTGACATTGAAATTAGAGACAGAGTTAGAGTAGAAAATCATGTGGCTGACCACCTTAGTCGGTTACCTGAAGGCACCGAAGGAGTTGACTCCTTTGATCTTACTGTTGATTCCTTTCCAGATTCTGCACTCTTTGGCTTAGTTGTTCAGGAGCCTTGGTACTCTAATATTGTTAATTATATTGTCACTAATCTTGTACCTCCTTCTATGTCTAAGTTTCAGGTTGTTAAGCTAAAGAGGGAGGCAAGATACTATATCTGGGATACTCCAATTCTTTGGAAGCAATGCAGTAACCAAATTATCAGACGATGTGTTCCTAACAATGAGATTCACTCTATCCTTACCTTTGCACATTCTTTATATTTTGGGGGACATTTTAGTGCTAATAGGACTGCTAGGAAGGTTTTAGAATGTGGATTCTACTGGCCTACTTTATTCAAAGATGCTTATGTTTTCTGTAAGTCTTGTGATAAGTGCCAGAGGTTTGGGAGTCTAGGTAGAAAGCATGAAATGCCTTTAAGACCTATGCATTTTTGTGAAATTTTTGATGTCTGGGGAATGGATTTTATGGGTCATTTTCCTTCGTCATTTGGGCTTTCATATATAGTACTTGCAGTAGACTATGTGTTTAGGTGGGTAGAGGCAGTGCTAACTAGGAAAGATGACGCTTCTACTGTTGCCAAGTTCTTACGTTCTCATATCTTTTGTAGGTACGACATTCCAAGAGCAATCGTTAGTGCAACTAAGGATTGTGTATAGTGCAACCTCAGGTCATTCTCTCTGAGGAGCCAAAATGTGAAATTAAATTCCTAAGTAACTAAATGCAATGCAAGCTAAATTAGAAAATGGGATTTGTTTTGATTGACCAACAACTAAATGCAATGAATTAAAATAGATTTAAAGAAAATATTTTTGGTATTTTTGGTTTAAAGAAAGGAATAATGAATGATAATAAGTAAATAGAATAAACTCAAGGGTGATTAATAATAATAAAAGCAATCCTCCAATTCAATAACGCAGGCAATAATAGCTTCAAAAGATATGGGAGTTATAAACAATGAATTAAGAATTATAATTAAACTTTTAATCCAACAACCGAGCCACCTCGAATTGTCACAAAATATTTTCTAAGTCCTAATTTATTAACTACTACCATAATAATAAAATAGGACTAAAGATATTAAAAACTAATGCTTAATTATAACTCAATAATTCATAAAATAGAATTTAAGCTAACAAGAGATACAATGATCCAATAATTCAAGCAACCTTGAAAAATCACAAAATATTCACGATAATCTCAATACAATGTCTGACACATATCAAAGTAAATAAAATTAAAGCTAATTAAAGATTAATGTCAAATGTCAAGCAAAAATTCAGTCACAATAATTCTCAATAAATACAAATAAATCATTCTAAACATTCCTAATAATTATAAAATTAATCCTAAGACCTAGGAGTCATAATATAATTATTGCGTAGAGAATTAGAGTAATTTATACTCCCCTTTGAGGTCCCAAACTCATGTCTTTGCTATTGAATTAGAGAATTAGGATATTTAGCCACGCATAGCTACAAATATTAACACCAATTGCAAGAGCTTAGCCATGAATAATGCTACTGCACAAGCTTCACTGTGGTTTGCTCCTGGTGTGAGTACTTTGTCTTTCTTTCAATTCCTTCTTTTCAATTCCCTTTGCTCGCCGCCACGCATGTGTGTGTTCTTTCCTTTCTTTTCATTCAATCTTCTCCCACGGCGTCCAATGCGTGTATGCGTGCCTTTCCTTTTCAATTCAATTCTTTCTTGCTGTGGCGTCCAATGCGTGTATGCGTGCCTTTCCTTTTCTTTTCATTCAATTCCCCGCCTTGCGTCCAGCGTGTGTGTGTGGAATTCCTTTCTTTAATTCAATTCACGCGGCCTCCAATGCTTTTCTCGTGTGTGTGCTGCTTTTTTTAAAAGAATGAATAAACAAAACCTAATGGGCCAAATCGCAAGGTTTGACCCATTGGTTCTTATTATGCAATTTCTAGTTTAATGGTCCTTTGTTGTCATTTGTGAATTCTGATTTCTCCTAAATTCCTGAAATATAAAATCATAATAATGTAATACATTTTATTCCAAAAATAATTGTTTAGGAGAAATCATAAAAATATGACAATTATGCCCCTATTAAGTACTAATTCAATGTAAGTCATATTAATTCAATTAGTGCACAAATAATAAAATTAAGGACCACAATGTTGACAAAAGCCCACTAAAATAATATGAATTAATATATAAAAATATGGGTTGTTCACTATGTGTCTATGTGGGTAGAGGCAGTCCTAACTAGGAAAGATGACGCTTCTACTGTTACCAAATTCTTACGTTCTCATATCTTTTGTAGGTACGACATTCCAAGAGCAATTGTCAGTGACCAACCATAAAGTCTCTACTTGCTAAACATGGAGTTAATCATAAGCTAGCAACTCCTTACCACCCTCAGACAAATAGATTGGCTGAAGTCTCTAATCGAGAAATCAAATGAATACTAGAAAAGATTGTGAAGCCATCTCATAAAGATTGGAGTGAAAGGCTTGAGGAGGCACTGTGGGCTTATAGGACTTCCTACAGAACCCTTATAGGCATGTCTCCTTTCCAGTTGCTCTATGATAAGTCTTGTCATCTACCTATGGAGATTGAGCACAAATCTTATTAAGAGATCAAGGCATGTGATGCAGACCTTGAATCCTCACTTGAAAACTGAACAATGCAACTCCAAGAGCTTGAAGAGATGAGACTTGAATCCTATGATAATGCTAGAATCTATAAAGACAAGTTGAAAATGATTCATGACAAACAGATTTTTAGAAAATAATTCCATAAAGGTGACAAGGTTCTAAAATTCAAGGCCCAGTTGAAGTTAATGCCTGGAAAGTTTGTCACCAAGTGGGAGGGCCCTTTTAGAGTTACCAAAGTGCATTCTTTTGGTACAGTAGAGCTGATGGATAAAGCAATAGGTCATGTTTCACAAACAAATGGCCATCTACTTAAGCACTACCATGAGAATCAGAGACCTCCCTAATTGCACGGTTGTTCCTTTCCACCTTTCTCCTTTATTTTCTCTTGTATTGCTGATAATATCTATTTGCTAAGATAGTTAGGAGTAAGTGTGGAGGAGGGACCATCACAGTAGTTTTAGATTTATTTGCTCTCTGTCTTTTAACAATTTCGTATAATATGTTGCAATTTAAAGATTTCTTAGTTTTAGGTTAGTTTTTCTTTCAATAAAGCTTCCCTTTTAGCTCATCACTCTTTAATCATTTTCCCTTCTCCCTTTGATATAAGCTTTAGTAATGTGTTGAGGACAACACATGGTTTAAGTGTGGGGGAGGGATTGCTTCTATTAATTCGTGTTACCATTGCTTGCATCACCAAAATATGAAAAATTCAAAAATTTTGAACTTGTTGTGCTTAACTGATTGGATTTTTCACTACTGTATGAGCGAATTATTGCTGTGATTCCCAGCTTCCACTTGACTTTTGCAATCATTGGGGTTTACTTTTAAATCCTTATTTCTTTATGCATGTGAACATTGGCATGTCTAGGTAAGAATGCATTTTGATTTGAGTAATTTTTATTCTTAATTGATTAGTATAGTGGAGTGTCTTTCGTACATTGTTATTAACCTTTTCGTAGCTTGGTCTTAGGGAGGAAACATCTTAGAGAAAGCCTTGTTGGAAGGATTATTGAGCCTTAATTTTTTCTTGTGTGATTTCCACCTAGTTTTGGTTAACCTCTAGAACTTGTCTATATTCTTTTTCAAAGTTGCATTATTACCTGGATTTATGAGCATGATAGGGGCATTCAATTCTAAACCCTTTTACCCAAACACAAGCCATCTTAATTAACCTTTGCTTACCCCTTTAAGCCCATCACTTTCATTTCATTCCATTGATTTTGAACAAGTGCTTTGCATGAGCTATATTATGTTCTTTATGATTAGCTATGTACTATTGAAGTTGTTATCTTTATCTTTTTGAGTTAGGTTTGCCAATAAAAAACAAAAACAAAAAAAAAGGGAGAAAAGAAATAGAAAAGACAAGAAAAAGAAAAAAATGTCTAAAAAAGACAAAAAAGAAAGAAGTTGGAAAAAAAAGAAAGAGAGGAAAAAGAAAAAAAATTGCAACAAGGCATGAAGTTTGAAATAAGGCATCTTTTGGTAGTTGAAGATTAAAGTTTGTTATTCATTTGATAGTCACACATTAGCTTACTTTGAGCTATTTTTTAACACTCATGCATTAAAATTGTTCTACATTTCATTCCATCCATTCATTAGCCTTTCACCAACATTACAACCCAATAAAATCCCTTTGATCATAAATCTATAGTATGTTGGTAGTGGAGATAGTATAATCTTTACAAGCCTATGATAGGTGCTAATCTAGGTGTGATGAGTGAAAATTCCCTATACTTGAGAGTTGAGTGAAACACTTATACCTATGAGAGTTATATTATGTTCCCTTTCCTCTATCTTGCTATGTCTTGTGTTACTTTCCTTGCATCAAGGCATTCCATCACTGTTGATTGATTAGGGATAGAAGTTGCTTGAGTTGATTATATATTCTTATCTTGACAGTTTTATGTTTACTTGCATTGAGTTTAACTGTTGGAATTCTTTTAACTAATATTTTGCTCAGGAGTGCAAAAGGCTAAGTGTGGGGGAGTTAACAAATCCATATTTTTATATATTTATTCATATCATTTTAGTGGGCCTTTGTCAACATTATGGTCCTTAATTATATTATTTGTGGACTAATTGAATCAATATGCCTTATATTGAATTAATGCTTAAAAGGACGTAATTGTCATTTGTTTATGATTTCTCCTAAACAATTATTTTTTGAATAAAAGGCATTACATTATTATGATTTTATATTTCAGAAATTTAGGAGAAATCAAAATTCACAAATGACAACAAAGAACCATCAAACTAGAAACTGCATAATAAGACCCAATGGGCCAAACCTTGCGATTTGGCCCATTAGGTTTTGTCTTATTCAAAATGCTTTTAAAAAGCCATTCACGTAGAGAAAGATGGTGGCTGCCGCGAGAATAGAATTGAAGGAGGGAAAAAGGGAAAAAGCAAGCTAAGCCACAGAGAACAAGCACAAATTCACGCACAAGGAAGCTACAGCGTCGCAAAACCATTACCTATTCCACCTCTATCCATCCATTCACTCACAGTACCCACTCGTCACTTTTCCTTTCATCATCATCCACCCACCATCTCCACATCTTCGTGCAGTGACAGACAGAGAAGTGAACAGAAGGAAGCAACCAGCAACAATATTAATGATAGCAACAGTAAGGCAGCGACGATGAACATGGATATGATGGCTTCGTCTGTGATGGCAGTCCGTGGCTAGACTCCTAATTCTGTAATTCAATGGCAAAGGCTTGAGTTTGGGATCTCAAAGGGGAGTTTAAGTTACTCTAATTTTTTACCTTTTAATTATTTTATGATTCCTAGGTCTTAGGGTAATTTTATAATTATTGGGATGCTTTATAATTATTTATTTATACTTATTGAGGATTATTGTGACTGAATTTTTGCTTGACATTTTGGCATTAATATTTAATTAACTTTAATTTCATTTACTTTGATCTGGTCTTGAATTATTGGATCGTTGTGTCTTTCGTTAGCTTAAATTCTATTTTTATGAATTATTAAGTTATAATTAAGCATTGGTTTTTAATATCTTTAGTCCTATTTTATTATTTTGGTGGCAGTTAATAAATTAGAACTTAGAAAATATTTTGTGACAATTTGAGATGGCTCGATTGTTGGATGAAAAATTTAATTATAATTCTTAATTCATTATTTATAACTCCCACATCTGTTGAAGCTATGATTGCATGCGTTATTGAATTGGATGATTGCTTTTATTATTATTAATCACTTTGAAATTATTCTTTTAACCTATTATCATTCTTTATTCCTTTCTTTAAACTAAAAATACCAAAAATATTTTATTTAAATCTATTTTTAATTTATTGCATTTAGTTGTTAGTCAATCAAAATAAATCTCATTTTCTAGCTTAGGTTGCATTGCATTTAGTTACGTAGGAAATTAAATTTTAATTTTTGGCTACTCAAAGAGAACGACCTAAGGTTACATTATATCCAATCCTTAGTTTAAATTTTTGAAGTAACCCCAAGGCGACATTGGATTAAGGTTGTTTCAATCTATTATGTTAAATTTTCTAATCACACTTGTTATTTTGTTATTATTAGTTATTAAAATACTTATGTGTACTTATAAATTTATCTATGAATTATAAGCAATTTGACCTAAGTTGTTTTAAAAATTAAAACAAACAACAAATTTGAGGTGCGATGAGAAAATTACGAAATTATCCACGATAGAATATCTATCAATCGTCATTTATAACGGAATGCAGTTTGCACAGGTTCAAACTATATGACATAGATAAAGAATATTCTGCACTTGGCACTAATATGCCCTTTTTTTCATCTAATATATATCCAATTAAACCTGAAAATTTTAAATTATTTCTATTTGCTTGATTATTAACATGAAGCATTTCCCATTTACTAAATAACGCATATTTAATTAATTAAGGATACAGACCACATTAGCAAGAAGAAAACCGAACCAATTTAAAAGGAAAAAAATTTTAAAAAAAAACTATGCTTCATTAATAATGTCTTCGGTAACGCCACTTTATTGTCAGGAGGCATATGGAAGTATGCACATCAAGAACCTGCACAATATAATCAAATTGAATAGAATCTAATCTAAGGCATGCATTATATGAATAGAGAAATATACTAGAATTCAAACATTCAAACAATAAAAAAAACACAGTTAATTAAAACAAAAAGTAACAAGTTTGTTTAACTCACCATAGTGCCAATTTTCAATTATAACGATTCATCTCAAAGATGATCATAGAAAGCTTGTCTTTGATACGATATGAGAAACTAAAGTAAGAATGTTTGAAATTATTGTTGAAGAAAATGACAATATAGACTCCGCAGAAGGCTTTGGCAAATACAACTCCCATCCCAATATAGAAGTAAGATATAATTCATCTATTTGACTATTATTTCCCTCAATGGATGTCACATCTTTGTCTTTGTAGCTCTTTGGAAGTGGAGCTCCACATAGTTGAGGATTCCCAATATAGCTTTTCATATCAAATCCTTGAAGTTGGGTTACGTTCCTGATGGGATCTTCCCCATGAAATTGTTGGAGGAGAGGTTCAAGTTTCCTAGAAAAGACAATTCAGCCATGCTTCGAGGAATTTCACCCGAAAGTCGATTGCCTGCCAGATCAAGAGACTCCAAGTTTTTTAAGTTGCCAATCTCATTTGGCATGCTTCCCTCAAGATGATTATGGGACAAGTTCAAAGATTGCAATCCAATAAGGCCAAATATTTCTTAAGTTGTTGATCCAGAGATATCAATACTTGATAGATCAATAGCATGCAAGAACTCCAAGTTTTCATCATAGATCAATTCTTGGCCTTTTGTATGGACCCTAATGTTCTCTTGAGCTTCATAAGTCACATATGGAGTTCTGATACAAAATCTGCGAACCCCATTACCATTAGATGAAGAATGAGAGAAAACCATGGCTGTTATATTTTGTAGACAGGTAGATATTGAAACTGATATTTTGTTGTTAGCAAAATCCAAGATTACAAGGGAAGCTAATTGGCATATTTGGTGAGGTATATTTTTTCCACTGAATTGATTGGATCTTAGTAGGAGAATCTTTGTATTATTTACTGTCCAATTTGGTAGGAATCGAGAAAATTTATTTTTTCCCACATCAAGTATCTGACGCTTTTGTCAATTTTTCAGCTCCAAAGGCAGCTGTCCGAATAAGTTATTTTCATAGACATGCAAAACCATAAGGTTAGACAAGAAGCTTATTGATGGAGGGATTGTGTGCCCGTTAGAAAATTGTGACTTAGATTAACAATAACCAACGATTTCCAATACATCCAACATTTTGTAAGCCCTCCAGACAAAAGATTGTAAGGCATGCTCAAATGTTGTAATTGATTTATCCCATTCATTTTTTGACACTAATGAATAAATAGGCCCTTGGAAAGAGTTATGTCCCGCACTGAACATCACAATATTTGGTGATAATTGAGGAAAGTTGCCTTTGATTTTGTTTGAGCACAGATTTATGAAGGTAGAGTTTAGTAACACGTTAGAAATCTCCCATGAATTGTGTTATTTTGTAAGTATATGTATTGCACTAGTCCTGCTACAAGTCTCAAAACTTGTCTTGAGGTTCAAATGAAATGATTGGGTAGGTACTTGTTAATCTGGTAAGAGATGTTTGTGTATGTATCCATTTGGGAAGTTTGGAGCTTACCATATGATACAAATAAATCCGTTCAAGTTGAAAAGGAGGAACCCATAGAGAATCAAACTTGAAGATTAAAACAGGTGATTGATGAATTATTATTTTATCATATTATTTTCTATCTGTTTTAGGGAATTTATCATGATTAATAGATATTATTATAATAATTGTGGTTATTTTGTGCCTTAATTGATTATATGAATTAAATAACTAAAAAAGTCATTTTCTTGTATTTTTACTAATTTTATTATCACAATGATATGCACAAATATATTTTTATCTTTTATGATTTTTAGGAAGAATAGAAAATAATTAATAGCCTACAAGAGGAGCAATCTAGGATTAATAAAGGAAAAATACATATTAATTTATTAAAAGGGAAATCACTATTATCTAATTAGATAACTCTAATTAGAGAAAATTATTTATTTCATTTTAATATATTAATATGGCATAATAATATTTGAAATAGTAACAGAAAAAAATCTTTCAAAATTTAAAATCAGATATCCACTTTGACTATTCAAATGTAATCCTCAAATATGATATATGATATCCATGCAATCATATCTCACGGATTGAATATATGATATCCAAGGGAAATTTAATTCAAATTCTAAAAAAGAAGAGCCAATCACAAGTCAAGATTAAAAGCAAGAGGATAAATATTAATTATATCTTATCTCTGATTTCTTATATTATATCATATTTTATTTGAATTGATTGAAAAATAATTTATCAATATCTAACATTTGAATATAATTAAAGGATAATGATAAATATGTTATGTTATACTATTTTCTTATTAAGTATTTTATCCCTTTTATCCTATTAATTTTTATTTGAATTGTTTATGGGATATTTGAGTTTAAAAATATTATCTCTGGAGATATTGGAAAATATGATAATTTCAAAGGATACTGAAGATAAATGAAGATTATCATTATCTTTTAGAGAGCCAATTAGTAAAGAGACACATATCAAACATGATTTACTCCTAAATGCTATATAAAGGACCCCAAGGCTCCTCTATTCAACACACTAACTCACTCCACACATCTCTTCTCTTCTCAAAGCCAACTTGGCATTCCTTCATCCACCATCTCTTCATCTTTTTGCTTTCTTTCTAGATCCAATGGAGTCATCTAGCCCCATGAGTGGCTAGTCCTCCCTTGTTCTTGAGGATGGATGTCTAAGGCTTGAGCTCATTGTGCTAAATGTTAGGATTTATACTATTTATTTTATTTGATTTTTATTTTATGTGCAATTTTATGATTTCCTAGATTTAGGTTTTGAAAATTGTATAGGTTGACCTAGGATTTCGATTGAGATACATTGTGATCAAACCTTTGTGTTTTTCTATTCAAGTTATGATTATAGTTTTTTATTTCATATTTTTTGCTTTCTCATATAGCTATGCATGTCTTCTCTTGCATGATTATGTTTAGATTAATATGTATAGGTATATTTAGGGTTTGGATTGAATACCCATGATTGAGGACTAATCATATATTGTTGATTAATTCACACGCTAAGTGGTACTTTTAAATAATCATCTTTGATGCAATTATATGCTAAATCTAGATATGATTGTTGATTTTATGATTATGACTAAGACGATTGTCTAGGGTTATATATAATAGGACTTAGTATATATAATTATTATAACTCTGATATTATTTTGAATAATGATAGCCGATATCATTTATCCTTAGGACCATTCAACTTACTAGTAATCGTATCATTTAACTCTTTTACTTTCTTGCAATCATCACTTTAATTAAACTGAATATTCTTCTATGCACGTATTTACTCCTTAATCACTTTAATTAATCATAATTAAGCCACACATTGACTCATCCTAGAGATCGACCTAGGGTTAGCTCCTATACACATAGGGTTAAAACTAGTAATTAATTTGAGCGCTAACGATAGGCGACATCAAATTTTGGCGCCGTTGCTGGGGAGTCAATTCCCTTGATTCTTGATTTCTTATTCTGATTTTTTTCTGCTTTTATCGACACTTGTTATCTTTCTTGTGCATTATCAGGAGAAACAATAATAGACTACTACCTACTTACTCTGATCCTGAACAATTATTGAAGACAAGAAAGAAGATTCTTGAGAAGATCAAGCAAACAACCGACAGAACTAGTACTGAAGCTAGTTTGTCTACAAGTCCTATAAGCGAAAGTGTAGTGAAGAACTACACAAAGTTTATCACAATATCACGGACAATAATAGGCCACCCAACGGAGAAGGAGGCGGGCCTAATACTGAAAAAGGGCATGGGAACTATGTACCACAAAATGAAGAGGACCATTGAAGATACACTATTAAGGAATTAACTACTCCTAATGCTACTTTTATTCCTTTTAATAATGTTCTTCCTAATTTTACTACTTATTTTGAAATTAACGGACATTTACTTCACAATATGCCTAAGTTTCATGGTGCTGCAGGTGAAAACCCTTAAGCACACTTGAAGAGCCTCATTATAGTATGTAAAAGCATGCAACCACCTAGAGTCAACATAGATGAAGTCTAACCTCAACTTGAAAGGAAAAGCCAAGACCTGGTTCATGTCACTACCTAGGTACTCGCCTAATACCTATAAATCATGGAAAAATTTGAAAAGTGCATTCCTGGAGAAATATCGCCCTTTATCTAGAATATTCGCCATGTAAAAAGAAATTTATGGGGCTAAGCAGGATGTAATGGAGTCATTCTATGACTACTAGAATTGCTTCCAAGACATGATAGACAAGTGTCCAAATCATCAAATTCTAGACAAATTTTTGATCCTATATTTAGTAAAGGACTCTTTCCCCAAGATGCAAAAATTCTAAATGCTGCTGTAAAAGGCTCCATAGATGATATGTTCATTGAAGATGCATGGGAGTTAATCAAAAAAATAGCAATAAATAAAGACCAATATGGTATGTCTAATGCCAGAGTAGTACATGAGATAAGTACTGGATGAGACCTACTACTAGTCAAACTTACCCATAACATAGAAATATTGACTAAACAGATGAGTAATGTAACCAAGCAAGGTAACTCATGTCAAACCCTAGTGGTTGCTAGTTGCAATCTCTGTGATTCATCTATGCATATTACTACTAACTGTCTAGCTCGTCTAGAGAATGTTTCTGCTATGCATCAGGGACATACATGTCAATTCCAAAAAATAGACCCCTTCTCTAACACATATAATGAAGGATGGAGAAATTACCCTAATCTTAGATATGGAGGCATAGATAACAGTACCATGCATAATCTACTGTCATAGGTGTAACTTCTCAACTCTCAAACTTATCATCCTGATTTGATATAGAGAAAGCTAGTACAAATGCTAAACTTGACAAGCTAGCCTTTGGGTGTGCTACCTTAGATAGTAAGTATGATAATTTATCAACTTATTTGACTCAATTGGCTAACTCTATAAATGAGCAACAAGCGAAGAATGGAGGGACCATCCCTTCCAATACTGTCATCAATCCTAGGTCCTTAAATGCCATTATACTGAAAGGTGGCAAAAGGGTAGGATTATTAGAAAATGATGATATGGCAAACACTACTGAAGATATCATTGAAGATACTATTGAAAACATCCATGATCACACCACTAAAGGTGTGGAAGATGTTACTGAACACATCCCTGAAGTTCCCAAGCAATCAGCAAGTTTAAAAGAGAAAGAACTACTCAAGAAAGATGAGGCTACTTAAGTAGAGACTCCCCCAACCATCAGTAAAGAGGTAAGTATTCCTTTACCTAAATCTTATGCAATGAGTAAGAGAACTAATAATAAAGAATATGACAAGGAGATTTATGACTTGTTTAGCAAGCTTGAGATAATTATTCCATTGTTAGAATTACTTAAAGGCATGCCTAGAGTTGCTAAATTTATCAAAGACCTGTGTCCCATAAACATAGGTTTAGACCAAATGAAAGAGTCCAAGTTTCTTCTAATGTCTCTGCCCTCTTTAAACCTCACTTTCAATTAAATGCCAAGATCCAGAGCTTTTACAATTCCTTATACTATTGGGAAAATACATATTAATACGGCTTTATTAGATCAAGGAGCAGCTATTAATGTTATGCTTAAGTCCATTTATGCTTTACTTGGCACGAAAAGTATTAAACCCATAACTATAGTGTTGCAGTTAGTTGACAGAACTATGAGTCATCCAAATAGCATTTTATAAGATGTTTTTATACAGGTTAAAGGGCTAACCTTTCCTGCAGACTTTATAAAACTAGACATGTGCAGTGAGGCATCACGTTAAGATTATACTATCATCCTGGGAAGGCCTTTCTTAAGAATTGCATGCACTTTTACCAACATGAAGGAAGGAACCATCACCATGAAAATAGGGGAGGACAAGATAACCTTCAACATATATGAAGCGATGAAACACCCGTATGAAGATTACTCTCCGTTGGGTGTGAATGCCATAGACTTAACCATCAAAAAAGTAGCAGAAGAACATGAACTAAAATGCCATGAGCCACCTACTAATATGTCTCTATCTACTTATACTATTTGTACTTGTGATAGAGAAATGATTTGTTATATTTGTTTAAAAGAAGCTAATGATTGTCCCTCTTTTTCACATAATGCTATGCTTGACATATCCGAAGAGGAGTTACTTTCTATTCTTATAGGTATCCAATGCACAATAAGCACTGAGGACATGAGTATCTCACCCTCACCACCAGCTACTCTATCATCTCATTCCT
Source organism: Leucaena leucocephala (assembly GCA_037074615.1). NCBI lineage: Eukaryota > Viridiplantae > Streptophyta > Magnoliopsida > Fabales > Fabaceae > Leucaena > Leucaena leucocephala. The sequence continues at coordinate 13,897,714 of CM073515.1, read as the reverse complement.
TCAAGCTATAGAAATCAAATGAAGAAGAAGACATGGAAGTAACTTATACCTTAGATTCTTTTAATTCTTCTTCCCCTTCTTTCTCAAATTCCAATGTCACCTTATCTATTAAAGTTGTGCAGGATATCTTGTCTCAGCATATAGAAGAAGAACCTACCAAACTCTCTAAAGTTTTGACATAACTCAACATGATAATTGGTAGAATGGACCAAGAAAAAGGGAGTACTCTTAATCCTGTAGAAATCTCCAAATTGATTCCTTCTATTGTCCAACTACCTATTCTTGAATTGAAACATCTTCCCTCTGATATGAAGTATATTTTTCTTGAATTAAATGAGAAGTTGACTGTGATTATTTCTAACACCTTATCTTCATAATAGGAAGAGAAGCTATTATCTGTTCTTCAAAAGAATAGAGTTGATATAGGATTGACACTAGTTGATATTCTAGGAATTAGTCCTTCTGTTTGTACTCACAGGATCCTTCTAAATAGTGATTGTAAACCCATTAGACAGCCTCAAAGAAGGATGAACCCTCTCATATTAAATATTGTAAAAAGGGAAGTCACTAAACTTCTTTCTGCGGGTATTATCTATCCGATATCATATAGCAAATGGGTAAACCCTATACAAGTTATTCCTAAGAAAAGTGGGATAATTGTTGTTAAGAATGAAAATAATGAATTGATCCCCACTAGAGTACAAAACTCCTAGTGTGTTTGTATCGACTACATGAAATTAAATGAGTCCACTAGGAAAGATCATTTCCCCTTCCTTTTATTGATAAAATGCTTAAGCATTTAGCAGGGAAGTCCCATTATTGTTTTATAGACAGTTTTTCAGGTTAATTTCATATTCCTATTGCACTAGAGGACTAGGAAAAGACTACCTTCATTTGCCCTTTTGCGACATATGCTTATAAAAGGATTCCATCTCTGTAATGCCCCAGGTACATTTTAACATTGTATGATGAGTATATTTTTTTTATTTTCTTGAGTAGTGTATGGATGTATTTGTGGATGACTTTATAGTTTATGGTGAGTCCTTTGATACTTGTCTGGATAGTTTAGGTAAAGTTCTTACTAGGTGCATTGAGAAGAAATTAGTCCTTAATTTTGAAAAATATCATTTTATGGTTAATTAGGGAATTGTCCTAGGATACTTAATATCTAGCAAAGGAATCAAGGTCAATAAAGCTAAAATTGAAATAATAGCTACCTTACCTATCCAACCAACTTAAAAGAACTTAGGTCCTTCGTAGGCCCTGCTGGATTCTATAGGAGATTTATTAAATATTTTAGCAGAATTGCCTTACCATTATTTAAACTCTTGCAGAAGGATGTTGAATTTATTTTTTGTGACAAATGCATACATGTTTTTAACAAACTCAAGGACAGTCTCAGCTCCCCTCTTATTTTGACTGCACCTAATTGGAATGTACCTTTTGAGCATTCATGTGATGCTTCTAACAGTGCAGTTGGTACCATGCTTGGATAGAGGAAAGATAAGGTTTCAAGGGTCATTTCTTATGCATCTAAGACCTTAGATACAGCAAAAGAGAACTACATAACTACAGAGAAGGAATTATATGCTATTGTTTTTGCTTTAGATAAGTTTATACAATGTCTTATAAACTCTAAAGTTGTTATTTTTATAGATCATGTAGCAGTAAGATATCTTTTCAAGAAACCTCAATCTAAACCAAGGTTATTGCGATGGATGCTCCTTATACAAGAATTTGATATTGAGATCAAAGATCGAGTGGGAGCTGAGAACAATGTAGCTAACCACCTAAGTAGGCTTCCTGATAAAGCAAGGGGAGTGGATAATTCTAATTTAGTTTGTGATGATTTTCCTAATGCTACCCTCTTTGCTTTATCTTTGAAGGAACCATGGTATGCACACTTAGTAAATTATCTAGTGGCAAGTGTAATCCCCCTGTTATGTCTCCCTTTTAGGTACAAAAGCTGAAAAGGGAATCTAGGTATTATGTGTGGGACGATCCACTCTTTTGGAGGATGTGCAGTGATCAGGTAATCAGGAGGTGTGTCCTAGAGGATGAGTTTGTTTCTATCCTGATAGCTTCTCATTCTGTAGTTTGTGGTGGGCACTTTAGTGTTAAGAAGACCTCTAGGAAAATCCTAGAATCAGGTTTCTACTGGCTATCCTTATTCAAGGATGCTTTTTCCTTTTGCAAAGTGTGTGATAAGTGTTAAAGGTCTGGTAGTTTGAGTAAGAGGCATGAGATGCCACAACAACCTATTCTATTCTATGAAATTTTTGATGTATGGAGAATTGACTTTATAGGTCCCTTTCCTCCTTCATTTAGTTTCTCTTATATCCTTTAGCTGTTGACTATCTATCTAGGTAGGTGGAAGCAAGCCCTACAAGGAAGGATGATGCTTAGACAGTCTCTAAGTTTATTAAATCTAACATCTTCTGCAAGTTTAGAATACTAAGAGCTATAATAAGTGATAGAGGAAGCCACTTCTGTAACAAGATTCCAGTTAAGCTCTTTGCTAAATTTGGGGTCGCACACAAGGTTACCACTGCTTATCATCAACAAACAAATGGTCAAGCATAAGTCTCAGATCGAGAAGTAAAGCATACCTTAGAGAAGACTGTGCATCCTAACAAGAAAGATTGGAGCCTACACCTTGAGGAAGAACTTTGGGCATATAGGACAACCTTTAAGACACCTATAGGGATGTTGCCTATAGGATTGTATTTGGTAAGCCATGTCATCTCCTTGTAGAACTTGATCATAAGGCTTATTGGGCTATCAAGATGTGCAATATGAATATGGAAGCTTCGGGTTTAGAAAGAATGCTACAGTTGGAGGAATTGGATGAGATGAGGTGAGATGCATATGAAAACTCTTGCATCTATAAAGAGAAAACAAGACTGCTCCATGGCAAAGGCATTCTAAGGAAGCATTTTCAAGTAACGGATAAAGTGTTAATGTTTGCAGCTAGATTCAAGTTAAAACCTGAAAAGTTCACTACCAAGTGGGAAGGACCTTTCACTGTTACCAAAACCAACAAGTTTGGAATGGTAGAGCTTATAGACAATGCCACTGGAATGACAAGAAAGATAAATGGTCATCTTTTGAAGCTCTACCATGAGAGCACACAACCCTCTTGATACTCAAATTGTCTCTTTCCTCTCTTATCTCTTTTCTATACTTTCACCTTATTGTTTGAGATAAGTATGGGGATGGACCATTCTAGTAGTTTAGGAGTAGAGTAGTTTGCACTTTATAGATTTCCTATAATAGGTCGCATTTTTTTAAAAGAAAAAATTCTTAGTTTTAGGTTAGTTTTCTTTGAATAAATATCCCTTTTATCACATGACTCTTTAATCATCTTCCTTCTCCCTCCGATATATGATTTAGTGTTACATTGAGGACAACACATGGTTTAAGTATGGGGAGAGAATGAATTTGATTGATTGTTTGATTTACCTCTTGAAAATGACTATTTTTAAAAAAAAACAAATTCCACACTTATGCTTCTGAACACTCTTATTTTAAATTAAAATATTATCTTGATTATACTAATACAAGTATGAATCTTTCAAATCCATTGTTGATTGTGATAGTTCAGTTACTCAAATACTCTGAGAGTTATCCTACAAACAGATAATGTAATGCATTGAGAACAATTGAAGTCTTCAGTAAGGCTTTGTGAACAGGAATGAAGAGAGACAGCCCTGATGGAAGGATTCTCAGCCTTAAATTCCTAAATTGAGTGAGTACCTCATATACTAATTTCTCTTTAGAACTTGTCTTAGTTCTCTTATCTTCTATCTAACTCATGTGCAACTCTTTAAAATGATCGAGGCCATCATATTCTAAGTGTTAGGAGTTATACTATTTATTTCATTTGATCTTTATTTTCTATGCAATTTTATGATTTCCTATATTTAGGTTTTGAAATTGTATGGGTTGACCTAGGATTTCGATTGAGATACCTTGTGATCAAACCTTTGTGTTTTTCTATTCAGGTTATGATTAGAGTTTCTTATTTCATATCTTTTGCTTCCTCATATAGCTATGCATGTCTTCTCTTACATGATTATATTTGGATTAATATGTATAAATATATTTAGGGTTTCAATTGAATACCCATGATTGAGGACTAATCATATATTGTTGATCAATTCACATGCTAAATGGTACTTTTACATAATCATCTTTGATGCAATTACATTCTAGATCTAGGTATGATTGTTGATTTTATGATTATGACTAAGACGATTATCTAGGGTTCTGTATATTATGACTTAATATATATAATTATTATAACTCTGATATTATTTCGAACAATGATAGCTGACATCGTTCATTCTTGGGAACATTCAACTTACTGGTAATCGTATCATTTAACTCTTTTACTTTCTTACAATCATCGCTTTAATTAACTGAATATTCTTCTCTACCCGTATTTACTCCTTAATCACTTTAATTAATCAAAATCAAGCCATGCATTGACTCTACCTAGAGATCTACCTAGGGTTAGCTCCTATACACATAGGGTTAAAGCTAGTAATTAATTTGAGCACTAACGACATGCAACTTCAGTGATCCCAAGTGAAGAATATTCAAATGTAAAGTTGGTAAGTATATCTCAATCTTACCAATAAAACTATTCATTCACCTTGCAAACTTCAAGTTCTTACACAATTTTACCCAGATTCTACACTCAAATTAGCCCTCTCAAGCATAACCCAAATGGATAAATTAAAATAATCCTAACAGTGATCAAGCATTTGGAAGCATTAAGCAAAGAGCAAAATAAACACATATATCATTAATCATAAAATGTGAGGAGTGATTAAGAGTTAATCAACACAAAGGTTCAAAATAATCGTAAAACAAAGTGCCTACCTACTCATTGTCAGCCACAAGCTAAAAATATACAAAACCAATATCGGTTATAGCCAAAAAAAAATATATGAAGAGAAAGAAAATCAGAAAAACCAAATGAAAGTAGCTTGAATCTCTCCAAATCCTTCAACATTAGCTTCCCAACCTTCAAAGAGCCCCAAAACTCTAGCAGAGTACACCCCTAATTGGCCTCCAAAGTCAAAGAAAATACCAAAGGAGAACGGAATAAAAAGGGACCCCCTTTTGCGTCTCTGTAGCTCTCAAAAAAGAAAAGAAAAAACTTCCTCTTTTTTTAATATTCCAGAAACTCAACCCAACTATTATTAATTTTTATCCAAAACTAAATTATTTCTATTTTTATTTTAAAATTATGATATTTGAAATGAAATACCCAAATAATGCATTAAACTGATATCTTATAAAAAACTCAAATAAATCCCTCAAATTTTGCACGAATGACTCCCCAAATATATCAAAATAGATCTCAAATCTAATTAAAATTAATGAGTCATCAATAACCAAACTAGAATCTTAATAGTAATATAACTATTAAACCATTCATGTTGATTGGCACTCAACTATCTCTCAAGATTACATACTTCATTATATAATTCATATATAATAACTCGATATATAAGGCACGACTTTAATCAAAATATTTAACTATTTTAATCAAAAAAATAAATCCGTGTCGATAAGTCTATGGTGTCCATGAATATAAGGTTGATTGCGGCTATCTTTGTCGAGCATGCCACCTACTCTCGCCTGCATATGAAAAGGGAAGCAGAGAAGAGAGACGTGTTGCAGTTTAAACTTTGAAAGGCCCCAAGACAAAGACGCCGGCTCCCATCCTCAATCTTCCTAAACCTAGTAAATGACAAATTACCCTTTAATTCCCTAATTCTTATTTACACAACTTTATCCAAAAAGAAAAACAATGAAAATGAATTCATTTAAGCCCAATTTTTTTCATCATTAATATTAAATTAAACTCAAAATCTGCACAAAATAAAATAATCTTCAATGACCATATGTGTAAAAATATTAAATAAAAATTTAGTCATAAATATTTAAGATTTAACTGATTATTTTTATAGCATATAAAATGGTTCATAAAATAAAATCTAAATAAGTTCAATTATCAACAATTTATAACTAAAAAATAATTGAAGAGGATAAAAATATATTTTATCTCTAAGAATAAGATAATTGAAGATAATAATTAAAGAAAATTTAATCCTTGAAAACACATTTCGTATTTAATTAAAAATATTTATAGTCAAATATCAACATTTTCAATTATATTATATTATTTTAATATGATCAATTTGATTTTGAGTTAACCTTGAACCATTTTCTCGATCGGTCCAATTTTTTTGAACCTTTTGAGAAAGAGAAAATAGGAGTTGGTAGAAGACTTGCAATTTTTTTATTAAAAAAAAAAAAGACTTCCAATTTTTTTGACCAGCAACATGCAATTAATAATGTTGATCAATTAATAATGCAATTTATCTGTCCAACTCAAAAATCAAACAAGAAAAGACAAAGTCTAACGTGGAATACCAAACAAAAATAATTTTTAAATCCTAATCCCATATATAAATCTAAAACTTTCTATCTTCACCTACAATACTCTCTGTTTTCCTTAAACTCCCAAAAGCCATCATGGAAGAAGCAGCTCAAGATAAGCAAGAACCAATCATTATTTCAGAAAAAGCAGCTCCATCTTCTCCAACCATGGATCCTTCAGAATCACCACCAACAAACCTACATGAAGTAGAAGAGAAGATAGGATACATCTTCAAGAACAAGCGCTTATTGGAGGAGGCTTTCACACATCCGTCTTATTATTATACCAAAGATAATCAAGATGAAATTGAAATCAGGCCCTTCTCATTTCAGCGTTTAGAGTATTTAGGAGATGCTGTGCTCACTTTGTTGGTCACTAAGGAGCAGTTCTTCTTATATCCAAGCTTTTCATGGGGTCAGTTGACCCAACTCCGAGCCGCCAACGTGGACACCGAGAAGCTTGCACGTGTGGCTATTAAATATGGACTACATTGTTACTTGCGCCACAAGAAACCTCTTCTTAAAGAACGAGTAAGTTAATTTAATTTGTCATACTTGTGTTGCACTCAATTACCTTGTCAATATGTTGTATTTTCAATTGAATTGTTTTAAAACTGAATGGGAAAGGATCAATTTTTAATTTTGATTCTATGTGATGGAAGCAGATCAATGAGTTCAAAGAAGAAATACTGGAATACCCAATGCATTCAAATGGGCTCATAGATGTTCCGAAGAGTCTTGCCAATTTAGTGGAATCTATTATTGGAGCAATCTTCATTGATTGTGACTCCAACATCGACATTGTGTGGCAGGTACATACCTTCTTTCCTCTCTTAAATTTAACACGGAAGGTGATTTTATAATTTAATAAAAATGACGATAAGGTGATTAAATAATTTATTATTTTGGAAAACTATGTTTTATGTAAATTAAAAGTTAATTTAATTTCATTGATAAAATAAAATAGATATTATGTATTATGATTTATAGAATTCGATTGTCAAAAGAGAATGTCATCTTTGGGTTCACTTTAAATTTTATCTAACTCTATTTGAAGATATATTTGATATTAATTTAAACATAATGCCTACACATTTTTGCATTAAACAAATTTAGTTTATATTGTGTTAAAATAATTATCTAATAGATTTGATTTAATTGCACAAATATAAAAGGAATAAGACTTATTTCTATCATATTCTACATTGTTGAAACGATCTATTACTATGCATTTTCTATGGAAAAAGAAGTTCAAACCCACCAATTCTTTCGCACCATCATATTTCTAGACAAACCTTTATTAGATTTATAATAGAAAAGATCTCTCGACTTCTAAGAGGAATAATTTGGAACTTATTTACAATAACAAAATAAAGATTGATCCTAGTCAATTTTCTACTTCATCAATGATTGATCCTAATCAATTTTCTACTTCCTCAAACATTAACGTGAACTTTGGTCAAATCGTTTACTAAAGTTTTTGTTTTCACTGTCTCTCCCTTTGTTTGAGAATTTTGTTAATCTTTTCCCGTATCCTCCTATTTATAGGACTTTGTAATGTACTTGTTTATTTATTAAGATCATTTTTCCTATTATAAAAGGAAGAAAATGAAAGAGATGAAATATTTTCATAGGTATTTAGACCTTTGTTGGAGCCAATGATAGATGCAGAAACCTTAAAGGCACATCCAAAGAAAGCGTTGAATGAAGTTTGCCAGAAACTTAATCGGAAGGTTAAATTTGTGGATTCATAGTCGAAGGATTCAAAGACAGTGAATGTTCTGGTGGATGATCAATGGGTTGGAAGCGCTATTTGTGATTCCAAAAAAGAAATCGTTCATAATAGAGCTGCACTAAATGCTTTGCAAAACATTCAAGCCAATTTGACTATTAAAGACGACAATTCAACTTAATTTAGACGACATTGTGGATTAGATTTTGTGTACTTGTTGTTTTTCCTTTTCACATATCAAATTGCGTATTCAATCAACATTCACCATATATATACAAATATAATATAAAAGTTTGAACAAATATTGTTGTCATAGGGGTATTTCTCTAGAAGAATTCTTATGGAGAAACTAGATTTCACTTTCCTTTCCAAATACTTAAGAGCTTCAATAATTTAGATCCTTAAGTCTAACTTGATTGAAGATGATGCTCCAAGCCACCTGTCACGCCCTAACATGCTAAAGCGTGACCGGCACAAAGTAGAAAATGATATAACTTTGTTAGCCTATTTATTTAATAATTTTTATTTCAATGGGCAAGATCTAGTTCGCTGATACTTTATGAAGTGGCATTTATATACTCATTTAGAAATTTGTGTATAAATATTCAATATGAATCTCTTTAATCATGCAACATCTCTATATTCGCAACAATCAATAAACCATTTTTCTAAGCTATGAGACCCTTTTCTCATTATATATATATATGAATATAACATAAAAATACAAATAAAAAACAAAGTGGATATCATGTCTAAAAAATTTGTAGAGTAACTTTTATTAAGAATAAATCAAGTTTATCGTCAAATAAACTTTACCATAACGAACGATACGCCAATGCGTTAAGAAGGTTGTCCATTCTACAACATAGGTAAAGCAGTAAGTTCATTTCTTCTATCTAAAATACAAATAACTTAAGAAGTAAATTAAATCTCATTATACAACTTATTACTAAAGTAATTGAAGAGTATATAATTAAAAAATATATCGTAATAAGCTTCTCAGGTTGAAAGAAACCATACTTCAATCACTCAAATCTATTAAATACATGAAATGAATATGTACATATGCATACTACCTGAAATAAAATTTTCAATATAAAAGAGACAAATATCATTGATATATGTATAAATCTTGTTTCCAAACTTATCATAATCATATACTTGTATTTAAAAAAACATATAGAAATTGAAGAAAATAATTGTAAGTTCAAGTCAAATACAAATTCAATAAAGCAACTCCTTTTTCAATAAAATAATGATGAAAACATTTTTCTGGAAAAATTGTTTTATCAAAAGAATCAACATAAAATGAATAACAAGCTTAGCGTGAAGGCCACGAGTAATAAGCGTATCACAAGACCACGAGTAACAAGCACAGACACAATCCATAGAACTAGTAAAGTGTCGCTTATAGCCACAAAACAAGTACATCTATAAGACTCATGAATAACAAGCGTTATGTGTTAAGTCCCTTTGATAAAAAAAAATGTTCAAAATCATATAAAAAACCATTTCATTTCACTTTACGAAAATCTTCTCAAGTAAAATATATATAAATAAATTTTGTAAATCTTAAAGAATCAAATTTTCAACTTCCTCATAAACACGTTATATATATATGATAATGATGATGATGATAATAGCAACAACAATACAGAAGCTATAAAATATCACTATAACAGTTCATTTTCTTTCCTTTAAAATCAAAGCAAATATCAAATCCTTTTTCTTGTCCACCAAAATCTTCAGTTTCATGACAAGACCTTCATTTACAAAATAACAGGAAACAAACTACAACCAATAACTTTTAAATATAACAACATTTCCTCTCCTTTGAGGCATTTTATGAAACAAGTAATATGCATTAACTCAATAATATAAAGTCAGCTTTATATCATATAAGCTTCCTCCCAACAACATCCAAACACTCTATATACTTATTGCTTTCTTAGACTTCTTAGTACCTATTTGGGTAAACCCCATGCATAAGTTTTAAAAGAACTTCTGGCACAAACCTTGATTTGAAAAAAATTTAAAATAAATAGTTATATTTTTCTAAAAGTACTTATAAAACAAACTATAGTTTAAAACTATAGTTTTAAATAAGCTCCTGGGAATAACTTATGGAACAATAAAAGAATTTATAAATTAAGCAATTACTATTTTACCCCTACTTTTTATGACACTTTCTCTTCTATCTTCTTTTTTATCTCCTCTCTCTGCTCTAATATCTCCTCTCCACCGCCAATTCTGTCCGATAGGAAGAAAGAAAAAGGAGGCGAGATGGCAGGTCGTCGTAATCAAATGAGGAAGCAGATGTCACTGGGAGATGCTCTAAGGTCTAGTCATCGATTGGAAGAAAGAAGAAGAAATAGACGACACTGGTCGTTGACGCCAAGAAAGAAGAAGAAGGTGTCTCTAGTCTTCGCTGCTGCAGATCTAAGGTCAGGAGGTCGTGGTATGAGCTCTTCTCTTCTCCTCCATCTCTGGTCTTCTCAATTATGTTCAAGCTCATAGAGGTCAATGGAGGTAGGGATACTAGACAGCTGAAGATGATGAACAGTGGTCAAAAAATATTTTATCTCATACCCTTTCTAGTAATTTACCAATAACCAAAGTCCTTTTGATAATAACTATCCAAACACTCATTTATTCAAAATCACTTTTTTCCATAAGAAGAGCTTATACAAAAGCTATTTTTTTCTATAAGCCATTTCTTAAAATCCTATCCAAATGAGCCCTTAGTTCAAGGTTGGCTTAAACAATTGTAGAATATAATATCATGTAGAGACACAAGATAGAGAAATATAACCATCTACATTCTATACGGTTTCCTCAACCACATCAACGTGTTGCTACATGACCAACCTCTCCAAATGAAGGGAGACACATATTGAAAAGATGAAGTTGCAATGTAAAATAAAATCAACTAAAGGGACAGAACAAAATTTGATTCCAAGCAACTTCATTACAAAACTACCCAAGCCCAAATTCAACTTTCAGATTTAGTTTATAATCATTTTACAACATTGTCACAAACACTAGGTGAGCACATATAAAATCATCCACTGATGAATCACTATTTTATTATATTATTTTCTATCTATTTTAAGAAATTTATCACATTTAATAGGTATTATTGTAGTAATTATGGTCATTTTGTGCTTTAATTGAATATATGAATTAAATGCTTAAAAATATATTTTTTTATATTTTTATTGATTTTATTATTTCTCTTGGATTAAGTTGATTTTCATGAAGGTATTTGTCTTTTATGTATTTTAGGAAATTAGAAAAAATAAATAAATGATAACTATGGACCACATCAACTACCACAAAAGTATATTTATTATAACCATGAGGAAGGGTAATTTATAATATTATATTTTATTATATCAATTAATTCCTTTAATATAATCGTATATTAGATTTCATTTGAATTAATTAAAAGATAATTTTTCAATATCTAACATTTAAATTTAATCAAAGGATAATAGATAAATGCGTTATATTTTCCTATTTTGTTATTAATTGCCTTATCTCTTTTATCCTATTACTTTTTATTTGAATTTTTTATAAGATATTTGAGTTAAAAAATATTATCTCTTGAGATATTAGAAAAGAAAACAACTTGAAATGATACTAAAAATAAATAGAGATTATCATTATCTTCTGAAGAGTCAATCAGTAAAGAGACTCACATCAATATGACTCACTCGTAAAAGCGATATAAAAGAACCTAAAGCTTCTCCATTCAACACACCAATATTCACCATCACAATCATCTTCTTCATCTCTTACACAATTATGTCATTTTCCTTTTGAATTCTTGAGGAGAGATATAATGGTTTGAGTTCTTGTACTTTAGAGTTAGGAGTTGAATAATTTTATATTTTGATCTTTTTCTTTATGCAAATTTATGATTTCACAGATTAAGATTTTGAGATTTGTATATGTTGGATCTAGGGTTTCGATTGAGACACCTTTGTGATCAAACTCTTATAATTTATTATTTAAATTTATAATTTGATATTCTTTATTTAGTATCTTTAGTTTCTTTTTATAATTATTCATGTTGGATTCACATATTTAGTTATAGGATTTTTGTTTTAATATCCATGTTAGATGAATAAATCATTTATTGTTTTATTTATCACATGCTAAGTAGATATTCATTAATCATTCTTGAGATAATTGTATGCTAGATCTATGTATAATTGTAGATTTTATAATTATGACCATGACGATTGTCTAAAGTTTTATATGTTAGGGATTTAATATATATATTTGTTATAACTCAAATATATTATTGAATGATAATAGCCATGCATAAATCATTTTGAGCACTCTTCTTATTAGTCATATTCTTCTATACTATTACTTTTATTTTATTTTATTATTATCTCCTTTTATTTTCTAAAAGTTATTAATTAATTTCTCTTCTATTATTCTTCTTTCTCACACTTAGTCTAATTTAGTGTTAAGCTATGCATTGACTCCACATAAAGAATACAACTTAGGTTGACCTTTATACTATATAGAGATTAATTTAGTAAATAATTTGAGACCTAACAACAATCAACATTAAATTTTGGCCCATTACAGGGAAGTCAATTGCCTTTGACTCCTAGATTAATTAAATGTATTTTTTGTACTTTTATTTTCTTAGTATGTAGTAGAGTCCAGTTGTTATGGCTCTGAAATTTTAATAGATAAAATTAATTTAGCAAAGGAATATGTATATATTTGTGCGGGAAATTCCAATGTGAATAGGTTAGTTGAGTGGTTAAGAAGCGGGGATTCAGCTCTAAGATTCCCTGTTTGAGCTCCAGCGCCTGCATAAGGAGAATGTTTTATTTTTTTTCCTGGCATATGAAATTACCATATTACCCCTTTTGTCCTTTTTCACTTTGTCGTACCCTCTAGGCCTCTATTCCTTCCATTTCCTCTAATCCATCGATGACTCAGAAGGAGCACAGTGGGAGCGCATGGAGGAAACGTCACGCCATCTTTTGCCGTGTGATCAGAGTTTCCTTTTGCTAGTGTCACTATTGTGCTATCATCGACAGCCATCACGTGTTTTTCCTCTTATGGGCTATATAATTCTTCCTTCTTTCGCATTGTTCGTTGGTGGCCGCGAGAGAGAGTGAGAGTAGAGAAATTTTGCAGAAGGCTTCGCGTCACTAAGTCGTCACTATGTGATTGATGTCGTCCCCTATTGTCAGAGGGGTTGTGGTCATCTTTTGATTGCTATGTTTCTCATAGTGGTACTGTGCTTCATCTCTGTTGGCGAGCGACAGCGAGCAAAGAAGCAGAGAGGTAAAGCAGGGAGAATAGAGGTGGTTGCCAAGGGTGAAGAGAGTAAATGGAGAGTTGAGTCTTCTCTCGAATCAGTGGGGTGAACTCCGATAAGTGCCTGACTCTGTTTCTGTATCTATCACAGGGATTTTGGAAATTATGGGGCATGGGTCATTGTGGTAATTCTTCATGGTTGAATTGTGAGCTTGCCGAGCACATATGCGATGTGTTTTCTATTCAATACTGTGAAGGCTTTGGTGTGCAAGTCTTTCTATTGAATGTATGTGTATGTGTGGTATTGATCTGTTTTGGGAGTAAAGGTTGTTAATTGGAATGGTTAGAACAAATGATCATTATGGTGGCACTCCTAGAGATAATGAGAATGCGTCAAAGCACTAATTGAGAAATGGTTAATCTGTTACTGTAAGTATTGAAATCCTTATGTAAATTCTTCTTTTTCCTGTTTGGGCTGGATGTTTTTGCTTTGGATATAAACATTTTTCTACTGCTATGTTACAAAATCTGGGCTCTTTTTCTATCAATGTTTCTAAGTGATTGCCAACGCTACTGTTTCAATGTAAATATGTATGTTTAGTGCTAGTTCTAGAAATGGTACTTATGGATATATATATATATATATATATATCTAGGCCGTGTATGCATGTGTTATGATGGTTAGTGAATACTCTGACTCTATTTGTGGTATTATTATGAGAATCATGAGTTTTAGGTTGGTTGACCGAGTAGGAACATGTTTAGGCTTGAATCATACTATGTATGGCTGCTGTTGTGAATGATTGTATATATATACACTGTGCTCGTGGGTGCTGTGAAGATATGCATGTGTGCGTGATGTGTTGTCGTTGGAATGGTTGCTGGACAGGGGATGCCGTGGGTATGCATATGTACCTGTATAATGTCTGATTTAGAAAGCAGAGGCTAGGGGTTATTGTTTCAGACTTGAAAGCTAACTGGAGAGTATTGACTTGCGTTGCTATTTTTTTATATATGCTGACCATGGTTGTTGTTCTGTGGGGTATGTGGATGCTAGGGTGTTGATGCCTGGCCAACCTCTGTGTGCATTTGTGAAATAGAGAGATAAAGGAAGTTAAGGTTTTTGAGGAATGCAACATGCCAGAATTATGATCTTGGTATATATATGTATATATATGATTTAAGATGAAGTGTTGTCTATAAATGGTATTCAGGTACTAAGTAGAACAATGAGGGAAATGATGATGGATGGGTTCAAGTAAGAGTGCTTGAATTGGAATAGGGTATGGAATTCCAGGGTAGTTATGTAGTAGTGTAGTCAAATTGAATGCATATGTTTGGGGAAGAAGGAAAGTGGTGTGCATGCGAAGTGTATTGTTAGGACTTATGGAGAAGTGACTTTATAGTGATGATTAAGTTCAAAATTTTGGAATAATTTAAGAGTTAGTTTATGGTTAGGGATTATTCTTCCCTGATCGTAGTTTTGTTGATGATTGTGATGAATATTATGTCTATTTGAAATATAGGTCTTGAATGTTAGCTTATTATATATTTTGTTTTAGGATGTCAGGGGATTAAGAAGTGATTATAATCGAAAGTGATTGGCTGAAAAGAGTAACGGTTTAGGTGTATGGCAGGTGAGCGAATAACGTTCCCAAAAATTTATATTTTCAAATGCATTTCAAATGTGAATTATGAAAAGCAAATTTTATGAAATTACAGTTTAAATAGATAAAAATGATTTTCTTTATATTGGTTTATAAAGGAATTACGATTATGCATGAAAATGAATGAATAAGCTTTTGAAAAGAGTTTGGCAAAAGTTGCTTTGAACTGATGTTATTTATGAAATATATTCCTATGCGAATTTCATATGTTTTCACAGTAACTTGATTTTAAATCTACATGATGGGGTTTTTTGAAATACAAAGTGGTTTTACCAACGATTGTGGCATTGAAATGATTAAGAATCATTACATGTGAAATAAACCCCACGCATGATGGAAACGTTTTGAAAGGATGGAATACAGAATGTTGGTTACTAACAGCAGTACTGTTAGTCCTTAGTGCACATTGGTTACCCGATCTCGATGGATTATTCAGTGGGTTTCGTACTCGCGATGGGTAGTGGCTGAGCTACCAGATTATTCCATGGGTTTCGTACGCGATAGGTAGTGGCTAAGCTACTAGATTATTACGTGGGTTTTATACTCATGACAGTTAGTGGCATTGAGCTGCCAGATTAGTTAGTTACCCTCATGGACAATGTCCACGTCTGTTTTCATTATCTTGAAGTTCTATAGAAAGATTATGGTTTTTAAATGATTGTTTTTAAACGATTGATTTGAAATGGTTATTTCATATTGTTGTTTTCCCTAAAATATAAATGTTTACAGAAAGGTTTGCATCAAATTAACAAATATTATGAAATATATCTTTAACATGTTTATGTATTATTTATTTCCGCATTCTTTTAAATCATGTTTTTGGGACATTATTCATGAGTAGATTATTTGGCTTCAAATAGTGCAGGTGACCCTAATCTTTTCGCTAAGCAGTAAAGAGCCTCGTTGTCGATCCGAAGCGTCGTTTTGACAAATATTACTTTTGATGTAATTATCCTTTATAAAGTACTTGGATTATTTTGATAAATGGGTAAATGCTCCACATAGTCCTTGAAAAAGATTCTGTTGATTTTGAAAAAAATATTATGGAAACTTGAACGTTTGCAGTCTGTTGTAGGATCATCGGGGAGATTGGTTATACAATGACAATACTACCGAGATTTCTACATAAGACTTTCTTTCGATTTATGAAATGTAATGTATTATGGTTTTCATTACAAATGTTTCATTTAAGATTTTAGGATTTCGGAATATGAAATTATTCATATCCCTTCATTTTGCAAACTCAATCTAAACATGTTAATCTTATTTAAACAAAAAATAGGAATGAATATTTCATAATAGAGCATAATAATACTGTGTAATCCTTATAGTTGATCATATTTAATGAGATAAGATTTGTTGATATTGTTGTTATAGAACCGTGATAATATGCAAAATAGGTATAAATGTGGGAGATGAATTTGAATATTTTAGCATTTGCTCTTGTGCCTGTGGAGGTACTGAATTATATTGAAATTTTGTTCCAAGTGTTTAGGTTTGGTTCCTTTAATGCTTTTGGTTATCAATAAGATTAAACAAAGTAACGACGGAAAAACTAGACAAAAACCATAGGCAAAATGCAAAAGGGGCCATCTACAGCAATAGATGTCACAATGAGGATAACGATAGGTCCAATGGTGAGTTAAGTTGAAGGAATGTCCACATTTCCGAAATCTTCTTCAATTAGACAAAAAAACACAAAGGGAAAAAGATAGAGGGGCTGTTTACCACAATAGATGACAGAATGATGATAAAAATAAGCCCAATAACAAATTCAGATGAGGTAATGACTACAGTTTCCAAAACTCGTTTTCAATTAGACAAAAATCAAATGGAAAAGGTAAGAGGTAAACAATGCGATGCACTTCAGATCTTCAACAAGTTAGCTCTCTGCTTTTTTCAACTGCTTCGGTACTTAGTACTATTGAGTTGAAAAATGTCTCAAGATGGTAGTGAACAAAGGAGGAAGAAATCAAAGTTGCTGATGAAGGAGAGATAAAAAAATTGATCCGAATGAAATTAATTCCTCCCATACCCTCAAACTAAATGTTTAGACAAGAAAATATCACCAAGATTATTTATTATAAAGTTGGGCAATATTAAATGGTTAAAAAGATAAGGACAAATTAAAGGTTTGTTGACATTAAAACTTAAATTTCCTAACATTTCTCATATAATATATTTTTTTTGGTATAGTCATAGCCTTCAGCTAAAAAGCTAGAGACTAATTCTTTTAAAGTACATAAATTATTAAAGTGGATTTTTCTTCTCCCAACAAAACTCATATAATATATTATAATCTTAAGTATATGTGGACTTTCTCCATGAGTTCGAATTTGAATCACGTGTGACGATGATTTTTTAAGTCCTTATTCACTTGAAGATAAACACATTTCTTAAAAATATCATAAATATTAGAATGTTGCTTTGACCTAGTGGTTAAGGCATGTGCTTGCTAAATGTATAGGATTATATTTATAGTCATTTTTATCCTATAATTTTATTTGTATTCATCACTGTGAATTGTTTTCTCAATAGCAGAGAATATCTTTAAACTAATTTGTTGAATGTAATTGAGAAATATCAATTATGTATATAAGAAGAAATCGGCAAATATCAATTGTTCAGTATATCAGATTGTCAACACATTAGAATGTACGACATGCCTCTGTACTAATAAGTACAAAAAAAGAATAATTACATGTGAATATTATATTAGAAATAATTTTGCATGGGACAAATTTAGATAAGTTGGTAGTGAATCTTTTATTTTAAGGCACTGACAATCACTAGGTGTAAATCTACAATTATAACAATTAGAAATTCACTAACTTAAATCCATAACTTCATGCCAAAATTTCATGGTTCAGTCGAATTTTACATTCCTTTCATTTAAAATATACTACAATTTTGAATTGTAATATATTTGAAGTGAAAGGAATGCAAAATTATTTTTGCTAAGAAAAAATAATTTAAAATAAGTACTGGGAGTAGTAATTATTTTAAATTAGCAAAAATGTAACATATACAATTTTGAATATTGCAAAACTACAACCATCGCAGACTAGCTAGCCGCTCTCGTTGTTCTCCACTTCCAACATTCTCTTTGTCTTTCTTCATCGTTTTGCTTTTTCCCTCACCAATATGCCTTGGACTTACGATACAAATGTCGAAGTGTATCTGCTATACAAAGTTTCAAGTACTCTTTATAACATATTTTATCTAAAAAAATTAATTATTTTACCTAGTATCTTAATTAATATTACTTCCGTTCTTTAATATAAAAGTGAGATAACTAATTTAGCGTAGATTAAAGAAATTAGTTATATGAGTTATTTATAATAAATATAATTTATTTTTTTAAAAATATCATCTTTCATCATAACTATCTTTTGATAAAACCCTTTAGTGTGTATAATTAATAGGGATATTTTATAATAAAAATTATAAATTTAGAGAATAAAATAGATCGAGATCTTATATTTATGATTAAATTTAACTCTTACCAATTAGTTCTTATATTAAAATAGAAAGGAATAATAAAGTTTATTAACTAATGACTTTCCTTCATTTATATGAAGTTTTTAAGTGGCGCTTGTAAAAGAATTGGAGGTAGTAAATGGCATCTTTACAGATGAGGCTATCTGATCCTCCAGTGCACAAGAATTCTTCATTTTTCAAACCCAACCAAACGCTTGTTAATTACTCTACTATTTCGTATTTCAATAAACAAGTTTCTTATAACCTATATAAAGTTAATGAAAAATAATTATATGTATATATACTATATAAAGAAATAAATTTATGATATGTCTAATTATCAACATAACAACATAAAATATGAAGTTTTTAATAAAATAATACTATATGACTATAAATCGAGTCTGAAAATTTAGATAGAGTCTTTTTTTTTTAAATCTTTTGTTTTTAGGTTTTTAAATTATTTTTCATATTTTTTCCTATGAGGCCCATAACCCATCAATCTCTAAAAGCTGTTTCAAGTTATTGATCTGGCGGCTTAACTCTGGTATAGCCTGATGACTCGACTACAAAAAATAGTTTTTTAGTTTAAATCGAGCTACTCACGAAGTCTACATTTTGCATGGATAGAACTGGGTAGGGCAACCATATATCCAGTGCCCTATCCGAAAAATATATAGGCTGCATTTTGTAGCTCGATACCCGGCCTTACCTGATAAAAGCCTTAACTATTTTGGGCTGGGCTTAGGCGGGCTGGGCATGCCCAAGTCGTGATGCCCTGCTCATCTTGTAAAAAGAAATTTACAATTATGAACTTATAAAATAATATTATATTCACATGTCTTCAAGAATTAAATAATATACATAATTTACTAAGAATAAGACAACAAAAAGATAGTAATTAAAGTTTTAAAATCTATAGCATATAAAAAAAGTATTGAAGTCTAAATAGTTTACAATTATAACTTTGCATCAATCTCCCCAAAATTGACAAAGACGAAGCATTTGAAAAAAATATATAATGGTTACCACAGTTTAAAAAAAATAAAGAAAGAAATCAATTTAGTTATAAATTTTAAAGGATACAATTATCTATTTGACTATTCATATTTGTAAAATTATCCTTTAATCACCAGTATCTATCATATTTGTTCTATATGAAATAATATAATTTATAAATTTTAATATATAAAAAAATAATTAACTGGGCAGGGCTAAATGGGCAGGACAGCAACTCCTGCCCGATGCCCAACCCAGCCTGAATATTGGCTCTACCCGAAATTGCTCATTTTACATTATGTCACTTTTTATCTAGTTGGCCATGGCATATTTTGTGCGGGCTCACGGGCTCTGGGCTTCTTGCACAACTCTAGTTCAATCAATTAGACTATTTGGTTTGTTTTAGTTTCCAAAACAATGGATCTTTAACGAGGTAGCTAGCTAATAATTTCATTTGGGATCAATCTCTTTATTGTATAGTATATTGATTTAAAAAATCTTTTTTTTTACGTGATTGAAAAAGGATTTCTACTTATAACAAAAAAAAAATAAAAAGAATAAAAAGAATTTTTACACCTGTTCTCGAACTAGTGTAGATGCATAATACTGCTTTAAAATATAGTTCACTCTTGCTCCATGAGATATAAGTGGATAATGCTCCTCTTGTTAGAGAATTGACAAGGTTGATTCGTCCAAAGAATGTTTACTTTATTCGTGGTGCTTTTATACTTCACTCTTCTTTTTCACTTCCCACCATTATTCTCATCTTTTGGGTTTGAGATTTGTTATGCTTTCAATGGAAGAGTTTATCTTAATTTTAGATCTTAGAAATATTTTTTATATGTATTACTTTTTTTTAATTAACCTGACTAATATTCTTTTAACAATAATTATATATAACTAGAGATTTTTCTATGTTGAACTTTAACGTGTTATTATAATTAATTTGTAGAAAGATATAAATTGGTGGTGCAATAAGTAAATATTAAATATTGACCATAATAGTTTTTCTTGTGAAATATATTTTTTTCAAAAAAATTAGAATATTGTAGAACTAATTAATAGGATTACTTATCAAAATCTTATAAAGATCATAGTATAATCATTTATTAAAATTATTAATTAGGGCTTACAACTAAAAGAATTAAAAGTATCGGGTACCTATATTTATTTTTAACTGAATTAAATATTATAAAATTTTAATAATATAATTAATATTTAATAATATATCTATGTATAAGATGTACCATATAAAGTGAGTAATACTTGTCGTTGTACAGAAATTTATTAATGTCACATAGAGAATTCTACTGTTGTTTTAAATAAAATAATTTAAAATATTTTTTGAAAAAAATTCATTTGTAAATCCCAAACAAAAATTATCATTAATATTAGTGGATTTCATTTATTTAAAAACTAAAATAGTGCTCTGTATATATGAAGTTTATTGTAGTTTCTTATAAAACTATTAAAAGTTGAAACAATAACTTATATGTGAAAAATAAATAATTTATTTATGTATTTAAGTTTTTTAAATTAATTAATTAATCTTTATATTAAAAAAATAGACAAACATTTAATATTGTATTGGGGACAGACTGTGAGTCAAAGATGGTTGGAATTGCATAACTCGTCAGGGAAACAATGCAATGGACTTGTAACATTCCCAAAATTAGGAAAAGGGAATATACAAGTATAAATGAGGCCGAAAGGTATTTTATTTGATAAAAATTAAAATGCCTTAAGAATGAAATTTCAGGATAAAGAGATAGAAATAATAATTATTAAAAAATATTTAGAGACTCAAAAAAATTGAGAAAAAAATTATAAGATAGGTAATTTGGAAACATAAAAAATTATTGAAGAGTTTAATTATCTAAAAAGAGGCTTAAAATATTTAATAAATTTCAGGATAAAGAGATAGAAATAATAATTATTAAAAAATATTTAGAGACTCAAAAAAATTGAGAAAAAAATTATAAGATAGGTAATTTGGAAACATAAAAAATTATTGAAGAGTTTAATTATCTAAAAAGAGGCTTAAAATATTTAATAGTTATTTTTCAGTTTTTTAAGGTTTTTTAAAAAAATAAGAAAAATAGTCCTAGGTTAATTTTGGAGCTGAAATATTATAAAAATTTCTTTATTGGAAGAAGAAAATTTTTATTTTATAAAGATGATTAATTTCTATAAATTTTTAAGTTTCAGGATATTAAATAATGCAAAGAAAATTCGGATTGAGGGTATAATGGACATTTTACCCACACCCACCTCCATCTCACGTTCTCTCCTCTCACATAAACACCCCGTCTCATTCCCTTCTCGTTCGCCATCGTCATCTTCGTTCCAGAGAAAGAGAGAGGTGATGAATAGAGGTTTGCGACGCTGTAGATGGGGATAGGCGGGTCAGATTGTGCGTGCAACCGGTGTTCCTAAGTTAGGTAAGCCTCCTCAACCTCCTTCTACCTTCAAGTTCTTCGATCTCTGCGATTTTGGGGATATGGATTCGTTAAAAAACGAAGCTTGAGTGGTAGAATGTGCGATTCCGTTAATAAAGGAAGAAATTAAAGCTTTTAAACTTGGAATCTAACTTGAATCATGGATTTTGGCTACTGCGTGTACCTCCCCTGTTTTGAACCATGACTTTTGAAACAGAGCTCTGCGAATTTTTTTGTGTAGATTCGGTTTCCTGAAATTAAAGCTAAGAAAAAGTATAATGTAGGACGATTGAAGTTTATACTGAGTGCTTGTTCTTTCTCTGTTCTAGGTCATGCTTGCTGAAGACAGGGGTTTGATGTTTTGATTTTGTAGTTTGGTTTCTCTGGATTTTGATTTTTAAGTTAGATTATTGTTGCTTTTGGGGTATTAATTTTCTAAAGACAGAGGGAGCTTGCTGGGTGGTTTTGTTGTTTTGGGTCTTACGGAGTTGGAAGCTTGAATTTGATTACGTTATGGAGAAGGATCTAAATATGTATACTGACCAAAAGAGTTTTATTCGCTTCTCTTTTGGTTGTTCTGTGTTGAGTTTGGTGGTCTTGGATTCTCTGTCACGACTGTTAAAGAGTAATTAGATTGATTTTGGTTGCTGAAGCAAGCTCTTAATATAATCCATTCCCTTTATAAGGAAGTACCTTTTGATATTACAAAGTTTTAAGAACTTTGACTTTTTAAGGAACTATGGAAAATATTTAGAAGATATAGGTTTATGTTTTTAAGGTATTACAGCTCTCTAGTTTTGCTTACAGCTTCAGTGCTTAACCCTATTAAGACTAAGAATGTCCATAGATGGTAGTCAACAGAGGATGCAGGAATCAAAGCTGATGATGTACGAGTGACAAAAACCAATACATGTGACTAGTTAATTTATTTTAAAAAATTTTAAGAAAATTAAATATATTAATTAATTATATCTAATATAAAAGTTAGTTAATTAATTTAAATATTTTAAAAAATATATAATATAAATTTATGAGTTAAATTTAACTATAATTAATTAATTTATTTAATTTTTTATATTTATTAAAAAAATTAACTAATTATTATAATTAATATGAATATAAAAGAAATTAATTCCCCAAGATCAACACGTAACAATAAGACAAGTGTAGTTGCTCAGATGTACACAAAAATATAGAGTCTTACAATTTATTATATCTTATTTGGACTTGTTTCTCAAGATGTTTAATTGCTGCTGCTTAGGATTTCCATGAGGTTATGTATCTTAAAACTAGTATTTACTTTTACTATATAATTAATTATTGAAGTCGTTGGAATATAGTGGTAAGTATTTCGACTTATCATGCGGACAACCGGGTTTGATCCTTGGGAATGGCGTCTTGATGCAACCCTAAGTATAGGGTTAAGAATTAATAATTTTATCAATTTTGCCAAAGAAAATTAAGCAGGGAGTTAGGGGGAAAAAAGAATTTGATTTTCTTTTAATTATGTCAGTTTGGTTTATATAAGTTTGGACTGAATTACATATTGTTTTTCACTCGCTTTCTCCTCTTTTTTCCAATTGTGCACTTATCTTACATATGATCAAAATATGTGTATAAAAAAAATATATGATCAAAATACAATTCGTATTAATCTGATATAAAACTAATATGAGAAGTAAGATTTGGAATGAGAAAGATGAAGAGAGAACTGGAGAGAAAAATCATCAAATATTTTACGGTTCCTATAAAGTATATCCATTCCTAATATAATATTTCCAGGTAATTATCAAGGCGCTATCAATCGATTCACATTTACAATTTTGAATATTGAAAAACAAAAAATCACATTGTTCGCATTGTTCTCCACTTCCAATATTCTTCGTCTTCTATGTTTTTGCTTTGTGCCTCACCGATCTTCATCGTCACTCGAATTTATTGTGGATTATGCTTTGGACTTGAATTATGTTCTTCCTATAGCTTGATTGTGTAGTTGGTTGGTGATGCTTGACTCTAATTCTGTTTAAAGGTTACTTAAATATTTGATTTTCGAATGATCTTAAAATTTGACAATTTCTTAACATTCCCATGGTTGTATATATTCTAATTATCAAATAAAAATAAAAATGTAAACTCATAAGATATTTGCACAGAATATTCTTACCTTTTTATTGCCGTAGTTATTATCACAACCTTCACATCGGCATGCACTTGAACATCCAAGTTGACCCTTCATTGAAAAGAGAAAAATATTAACAAAAAATCATTTTAATTTTATTATTTGATTTTACAATAATTTTTTTAAAACAAGACACAATCATGTCATTAAATAATTTAATGGCCAAAATTTAATAAAATGCATGTGATAAATAATTACCTTGTGACATGGGCAATATCCATTTTTACACATTGATTTTGTGCAATTGCATCCTCTTCCAGTTTTTTCCTGATCAGCAATGTCCTACAAAGAGCACAATAATGAAGTCATGAAGAGAACAAGCCAGAAAGAAAAACAAGAAGATTGAGTAATGAACAACAATTTATGATGTCTTTAAGCTGTTGGCCTAAGAACTTACAAGTCCCAATGGATTGCGACATGAAATGGTGTTCTTTCTCTCCAAAATAATTCTGTTTTCATGCTTCCATCTGTTATAACAGTCTTGGCAATTGCAATTCTGACCACATAATTCTCCAGCAGCAAAACATGAACTGCAGAGCCAAACAAAACAATTTAATTTGCATATTAATAATAGAATATATATATATATATATATGTATATATCTTGAGAATTGAGAAGGGATGATACCATAATTATTAATACAAGCATACAAAGTAGACTTACAGGTTTTGACATTGGCTCTTCTTGCAGTTGTTGTGTATGATGCTTGATGTCTTCTGCCTGTTATGATATACAAAATTGGTTAAAAACATCTAAAAATTGACCCAGGGAGGAAATAATAATAAAATTAAAGAGAGTGAAATTATTGATTTAATGAAAATTCCTTTGATAATTTAATTAGTCTTAATTTTTTTTATCAATTTATATAATCCACTAGTAAAAATAATATTATAGTAAATTACACGTATTTTTCTTAAGATTTTTTTCCTCAAAAGGATAAAAATTCTCTTAAATTGAACTAAAATAATGAGAAATTATTAATTTAATTTACTTCGATTGAAGAAATAAATCATTGAATTATCCTTAACAGAATGAATTAGAAAAAAAACAAATAAACCTCTTAATTTGGGGAATTGACAATTGAGTGAAATGGTGAGATTGGCCAAAAATTTGAGAAGTTGAGGTACTTCGATCTTTGATAATTAAATCAGGCACAAATTTAAATTTCGGAATATTTGTGTTGGTTTCTGTAAATTGAGTTATATTTCTATTCATCCAACCCTGCATACGAAACACAAATCAATATTGATGAATATATATGTTTGCTGTGTGTTTTACAGAATTTGATATATATATATATATAGAGAGAGAGAGAGAGTTAATTGAAGCAACAAGAGCAAGCATATGTGTGTGTACTGATAATTACCTGGGCGTAACAATCTTTATGTTCTTGAAATTTTTTTGCTGAAATGACTTCACAAATTCCCCCAAAGTTGCCATCCGCAATATAATCTTTAACACTTAGGGGAGCATTATTTGTTGTATTGTTGTGTCTGTTATACTCTTCTGACATGAGGATAGTATTCATCCCATCCTTCATAATTAGAGCTCTCATTATCAACAAAACCATATAATGAAAATTTATTATTTAGTCTTTGCAATTCACATTAATTTTAAAACAGATTCCTTTAGAAAAAAAAAGTTAAGTTACATCCAATATTTTAAAATATTTTTCAGTAGTATTCAATATATTAAATTAGTTTATAGTTCCTCTAGGACCTCAATATCCTAAAATATTTTTTTCTTAATTTTTTATACCCCTAGCACTCAAAAGTTTAGGTGCTCATTGCTATTAAAATATATACTTTAAAGGTAAAAGTGTACCATTGGGGGCTAGAGGAAAAAAAACTTTAGGGTTCTTGAGGAACTATGAATTAATTTAGGATATTAAATATTCTACTTAAAATATGTTTCATAATGCTGTATGTATCTTAACTTTTTAAAAAAGTCACTTTGCTGATTACCTTATGAGCATCCACAATATAGCCGTGAACATTTATATAATATTCTGATTGAAAAGTATCCATTTCGCTGTCATTTGTAGAATTTTGAACTGATTCAGATCCCACTTTGATATCTTGTGATATGGGTTTACTAGTCAACCCATCCTGCATAAAAGCAAAACATTAGTTCTCTTTACAACATCAAGAATATAATGATAATTCATTTTTTGATCTCTCGCTTTCTGCAGTTCACATAAAAATTTTGAAATAGATTCTTTTTAAAAAACTTTAACCCAACACTTGGGGGGAGCATTATTTGTTGTATTCATCCCATCCTATATGGAAAGAAAATTTTAGTGCTCTCATTGTCATCAAAACAATATAATTCACATTAATTTAAAAAAAAATTAACAATTTGCGCCGTTAATCATCTCTATAATGATTTACCTTATGAGCCTCATAATATTCTTGATCTTCTTGAGGATCCACAATATAATCATCAATATGATCTTCTAATATTATCAAGTTTATATATCAGAAGATATATATTTCTAATCTTGATATATTTAATTATCAAGTTTATATATATATCAGGGGATATATATATATATATATATATATATATATAAAAGACCACTTAGTACGTAGCTTCTAAAGTTTAATAATTGACAGGAGTTTAGTGAAGTGGATAAAATAGCATAATATATATATATAGAGAGAGAGAGAGACACACACACACACACGTATGTATTCGTTATTGTCCAATACAAAATATTGATATCTTAATCAGTGACATGTGTGTGTATATGTTATTTATCTAATCTTGCTTGTTATTTTTTTGGCCAAAAAAATCTTGATATATTTAATTTATAATTATTTTATGCTAATGGAGCGATGAAGATACCTCAAACCACACTTTTCTTGGCGCGGGGACAGGAGGAATAATTTATAATTTATTGATGATTTTTCTTCTCGATATTTTTTTATTTTTGAGATTAAATTTATGGAGAATCACGTGGATACATGTATAAACTAAGAACAAAATTATCTATATAAAAATATTTTTGTTACTCCTCCTAAATCAAACAAGATAACATCAATACCATTTATCTCTCATTCCTTTTAATCATTCTACATGAGTTAATATTATTAAAATGCATTCCTTTCCCGTAGTGGACCGAACATATCCAATATTTTTCTCTCTCTAATTAAGTAAGAAAAAAATTACAATTTTTACCCATATTTTCCTCTCTACTTCTTCCCCACTTTTCTCCCTAGCCAAGCCCAACGTTATTCTTTTAATAGAAAACTATAAAAGAATTTATGATATAGCTAAAACATAATACATGATAAAATAAATTTTAGATACGTTGAGAGAAAATAACCTTTCGTGACGTGGGTGGTTTTTTGTGCGACGCTTTCACTCTCACCTCGTCTTGTGTTTGATTCAGCCACGGTGGTTGTATTTATATCTTTTTAATGGTTGACCAGGTCAAAATTTATGAACTAAAGGGATAAATTATATAAAAGGATATGATAATAGGATGATTAGATTATTTAAAATATATAAAACTGTATAAAATGCCGTTTTAAAAATAAACCTTCGTAATGTTAGTGGTTTTTGACTTGCACAATTCTTTTGCCCTCACCTCGTCCTTAGTTCAATTCAGCAAATGTGATTTTTCACGCTAGGGTAGGTGTATTTTTTTTCACCTTTTTAACGTTTGACCAAGTCAAAAAATATTAATATATATCATTAACAAAATTATAATCTATAACAAATAATATTTATTTCAGCAATATAAAAAATAATGTGACTTACTGTTGACGCCACATTAGAGTCATTTGAATGATCAAACTTTATTTAAATTATTATTATTTTCTCTCTAAAATACAAGAAGTTAAACGTAGATATAAATTTTATATCCATCTGAGAAATATATAATCTATATGAAATTATATTAATCACAATATATAAAGGATAACGTGACTTGTTGTTAATGACTCCATCTTCAGAAAATATGATTGGATATGAGTGGCTAATTAATGATAAGAGTTTGTTTCAGTCGGATTATAACTAAAGGGATAAAAGACATGATAGTAGAAAGTTAGATTATGAATATATATATATATATATAATTTGAAAACAAAAGGTTAATGGATAATGTAAGGATTATTTAAATCAGATTCCCGAAGAAAATCTAAGCTTTTAATAGAATTTTAAACAACAAATTTATTTTACGTTCTTCAAATATTAAATTTGGGTTTGAAGTTTGAACTTTTAACTTATGGTTGTAGCAGTCTACGTCAGTCTATTTAACTATATGTAGCATGAATGAAGTTGGCACTTTTAAGTTCAAATCACAGCTTTTATAAAATTATAAAGATCAATATTTTAAAAATAATAAAATATAAAAATAAAAAACAATAAAAAGTATATGGATAAAAATTAAAACTTATTAAAAATATAGGAAATAAAGAACACGTGAGGATTTCTACAAAAAGCAATGGATCAATTGGCATTGAGAAGAGATAGTTACCGAGAGTAAAATATTATTGCAAGTGCACAAATAGTGCAATGGATTTCAGATCAGATCATGTACAAATGACTTCCACAGTCTTCAATGAGAGATCCACATGTACACAAAAATACAGGAGTATTACAGTTTATTGCATTTTATTTCTACTTGTTTCTTAAGATATTCACTTGCTGCTGAGAATTTTGATGACGTTAGGTATATTAAAAGAAGTATTTGTTAGAATATAAATATCTCTTATACGACATATATAAGTATAAAACCTATATGAGATACAGTGAGAAACTTATAAATACCTCTTACTATTAGTTTGACTGTTCTGACGAAGAACTGGAACTCAATCAGATCCCTATCAATCAGATAATATTGTCAGATAAATAATAGATTCTTCCAGCTGATGATTAGGTACAGTGATTGTAACTTGTGTACTGCCATCGCTAGTGAAGAACCTTTAAGAGTGACCTGAGAAATTAGGTTATCGCTCTAGAATTCAAAAACTATCGCACGAATAATTCTCAATTATTAAAATTTTCACCATTAGAAAATTAACTTTAATAATGTGAGTCAATAACCCACCTTCGACTGAGTCCAAATAACTACGGGTCATACTCAGAAATATTTAATTATCCTAATTAATATCTAAATAAGTTATATTATAATAAATATCTCACATTCTCTCACTTGGCCTGTATACTTAATGTCATTGCCCTGTCTAGATAAATTGATGTCATACTACAAGAAATATGGCGATAAGTCCCTTTTTATCGAGTATTACCTTTCATGTATTATAAGTAGCACTATCACTTAATGGGTATCACATTATATATAAACTCAATGTTTATTCGGTTTTTTTCTCAATGTTTATCAATTTCAATATCATAAATATATACAATCACAAATTTAAAATGATAAATCATAAAATCTGATTTCATTGCTCATATCTCCACTAATTAAAAGTAGAACGAAGTCCCATATAAAGTACATATATGATAAAAATGTTAAGTTTGAATCCTTTTGTCAAAGGATCAGCCATATTTAAAGCATCATTTTGGGTTTTCCAATTTTTAAGAGTATTTTATGAGGATTTTCCCCATACACTAGGTCATCATGCAAGAAGATATGTTACAGTCGTCTTCAAGTTTCCAAACACATCATGCTGACCAAAAGCTCGAAGAACTTCAAGAAAGGAAACTGATAAGTTATGAATCCTCACTTTGAGAAGGAACTGCATTCTGCAGAAAGCATTGGATGAGAAAAAGAAGAAGATCATCAGGTGGTCAACAGAAAGCATTATTGGATCAATTATATTTGATATTGCAATGAGGAGAGATAGTTACAGGAAGTCAAAGATTGTTGGAATTTCATAACTTATCAGGGAAACAATGCGATGCACTTCAGATCTTCAACGAGTTAGCTCTCTGCTTTTTTCAACTGCTTCGGTGCTTTGCAATATTGAGATGAAAAAGGTTTGAAGATGGTAGTGAACAAAGGAGGAAGAAATCAAAGTTGATGATGGAGGAGAGATAAAAAAACACTGATCCGAGTGAAATTAAATTCTCTCTCCAAAGATCAACATGCAATGCAACAAGTGTACGTGGTTGCTTAATGAGAGATTCACATGTAGACCAAAATACAGAGTCTTATGCACTCTATTACACCTTATTTCAACTTGTTTCTCAAGATATTTACTTGCAGCTTAGGATTTCCATGAAGTTAGTATATTAAAACTATTATTAACTGTTAATATATACGTATTAACTGTTAATATATATTTAATCATTGAAATTATTGTAGTATAGCGGTAAGTATTACTGTCTATCATGTAGATGACTCGGGTTTGATCCCCAGCAATAGAGTATTTTTATGTTCTTTGTTTTCTAACTCCTATTTTTATTGACATCATTTTTTCTTACATGTGATTAAATTTTGAGAAAATCAATCTTTTAGTTTTACGACCCAATTTTTCAATTATAATTTGATACGACTAAGTTCTTGAACTTTTAATTTAGGTAAAACTCAATCCTATTAGAGTTAATTTCCATTGTACCATATACTCTTCTCAATGTGTTGAGTTATGGTTGTGCTCAACACTATGTTGTTGACCCAAGTCCTTCGAGAATAAGCTTCCAAATATGACATGTTGTCACAACGAAGGATCTAGGGTAGCTAGTCTTGCTCTCCAATCTCTCTGGTTTTTTAATATGGAGTATTGAACTGAAAACATTTAAGATGATTACTAAAATATTGGAAAGCTTTTTACTCAAGTTTTACTCAATACTAAAAATAGTTAAAGATTAGGATTAAAAATATGGAGGATAAGTCTAAAAAATATTTAAAAATGCTAAAAATATGGAATAGGAAAAGAAAAGCAATAAAAGAAATTAACTTAGCAAATATTTTAAAGGTAAAATTGTACCAAAAAAATATTTTAAGATATTGAATGTTTAAAAAGAAATTTAGGGTGGTGGATGCACGTTAGGTTAATAGACTTTTTGAGAAATTTAGGGTGATGGGTACACATTCAGTTAATAGACTTTTTGAGAGTTAACGATGGTTAAAAATGCTCTTGAAAAAAATACTCCTCTAATTCTATTTATCTGACAGAGAAAAATATTTATTTTAGTCATATTTATACATGAATATATCATTTTACCCTTCATTTATTATAATGTTAACTTTAGTTCTATGGAATATAATATATATTAAATATAAGTAGAGTTGAAAAGTTGCTGAACTGTATAGCATAGTTAACGATGTTTAAAATTTTTCTTGTTCTATATGAAATATACTGAAAATGACATGAACAGAATTAGAGGAGCACTTTAAGGACAAAATTGTTGTTAAACAAATACTTTAAAAGCACAATATATTGAACCACAAAATATTTATGATATTAGATATATTTAAAAAAATATTTTAAGTTGCTGGATGAATTTTAACCAAAAACTTAATGGCAATAGAAAGTCCCTATATGCATCTTCTAGCCGTAATTGGATTTATATGGACCTAGTTAGAGAAAGCGCATTGAAAGTGACTGTCTATATACGATTGTCATGCTCAACAAAACATATGGAGGCTGTTGACTAAAATTGTGAATGGATATAGTAAATGTTGATGGAATACACGGTTTGATGATATATGAAATGGAAGAACGTACACATCTCTTTTTGGAACCTCAAATGCCTTTTCGAACCAATTGATTATCCACAAGAACTTTGACTGTCATTGAATCCTTCCATGAATCCACAATTTTTCAAACAAAAATTTCAAAAAACAATATATAATCCTATATTGCTTAAGCTTAAAATCCAAGGCCCCCAACTTTTGAACTAAAATCATGAAAAAAATATTTAATTTATTTTGATCAAATAACTATACCATCAGAACATATATAATTAAATTATCTACTAAACTATTAATGAATTCGCTTTGTCCAAGTAGTTAAGGTATGTGCTTGCTATAAGTACATGGGGTTTTTCTGCGAAAATTCGAATCTCTCAGGCCACAATAAATTTTAAATAAACATATTTATAAAAAGGTTAAAATACAAATCTACCTATAAATGTTAACGATGTTTTTTTGGTTAAATGGTTAAGGTTTTTGCCTACTAAATATATAAGGTTTCTCTGCGAGAGTTTGAATATCTCTAGTGACAATAAATTTTTTAAATTAACTTATTCATAAAAGGGTTAATGTACAAATTTACTCATAAATATTAAGATATAATATGATTAAATTTAATTTGTTGCACACAATTTTTGAAAAATTATAATCAAGTTCCAATAAATAAATTAATTTCAAATACGTCTAACAACAACAACCTTTATCCTATTAAATAAGGTATGTTATATGGATCATATGATATCATTGTGCTTTATCAAAAATTAAATTTTTGGATAGGTTATTGACCAGTAAATCCCGCTCAATGACCTCGTTGAGCGTTCTCTTTGGCCTTCATTTACTCCTTTTAACCGAAGTCCATACTGTTTGATTCAACCTCCTCACCAACACATCCCTTGGCCTTCTTTGCTTATATCCAAATCACCTAAGACGGTTCTCTACCATTTTCTCTTCAATAGGTGCTACTCTAATTCTTCCCCGTATTTGTTCATTATGAATCTTATCTTTTCTTGTTTGCCCATACATCAATCTCAATATCCTCATCTCAGTTACCCTAACTTTATGCTCTTGTTGTCCTTTTAAAGCCCAGGATTCACTTCTATAAAGTATTGGTGGTCTTATAGCAGTGCGATAAAATTTTCCTTTTAATTTATCTGGTACTTTCCGATCACATATAACCCAGTAGCCTTTCTCCATTTGAACCACCCAACCTGAATTCTATTATTAACATCATATAAAATTTCACCGTCCTTCTATATAATTGATCCCAAATATTTAAACTTATCTATTTGTGGAATAACTTGATCTCCCAATCTAACCTCTAAGTTACTTCTAACTTACCTCTTATCAAAATTACAATTCATATATTTAATCTTAATTTCAAATACGTCCATTAATTTATTTTTTTTTTTTTGATAGAGGAAGAGGCTAAAAGCCCAAAGAACTACGGAAAAAACAAAGACAAACAAAATAAAAGAGACTCAAACTGCCCTCTCAAAAGCCAGGCCCCCCTCATACATTACATATAGAGTTTGGTGACCATCCAATAATGGTTGGTCAAGGCCAATCCTATGTCAATGGTATCGTGGTAGAAGTGAACTTGGTAGCTGATTCCAAATTTCCAATAGACTCTTTAACCATTGCGTCTTGTTGTCTTTTAAACATGGAATTTTCAGGTATTCTTTCAAAATTCGTGATCTAAATTGTGAAATTTAGAACTTATATTGTGTGTTTTTTTACACAGGGTATGCACATGATGTTTCAAGAACCAAATCATCATTGTGGTAACTTGTAACCATGTTTTGATGATAATAGAGTCTAGAGAAATTTGTTTTGCAGGACTTTTTTAATTGTGTTTTAAATAGTTTTCAAGTCAAAGAAATCTTTAATATAAAAGTTTTGGTTTTATAAACTCAAATTGGTATTATTAAATCATTTTCTAAACTTAAAGTGTTCAATTTGTTAAAATCAATTTTTGTTCTTTGTTCTTAGAGTTTCAATAAACAAAAATCGTTTTCCCATTAAAATCCAGTTTACAAATTAGAAATCGAGTTTTTAGTGAAAAATCAAAAAATTTACCTTAACTCACATCTCAACCCAAATTGATTCCTTAGGTAAAAAATCAATTTCATCTTCTATATTTGAGTAAAACTTTGCAAATAAAATTCTGATAAATCCAATTTTGTACCTCAACTTTCAAAATTTGAGTTTCCTGTTAAAACTTGTGTTTGTACTGAAAGTTTAAAAAAAAATACTTTACGAAAATCATGTTTGTCCTCAAACATGGATCGAGTTATGACTTTTGAAACTGCAATTTTGCTTCATAAATGGATTTTTGCTCCATAAATTGAGTTTTGTTTCATCGAGTTTCACTTTAAAAATCAAGTTTCATATCATAAATTTAGTGGACATGGAGGGAAGTGGAGATACTCCGCTCCCTACCAATGCACTGCTCCTCCGCATCATAGAGTGAGCTTCTGTCCATCTCTCTCAATGCGACAACGTTTAAAAGAAACGGAGAGAAGTGGACCATCAGGAAAATGGAGACACCCCGCGCCCCGGTGATCATAGCATGCTCATCATTATTCATCTAAACTACCTAGGTTAAATTGCACAGTCAAAATTTTATGTTATTTTACTTTATATTGTACTCTAATATTTTTTTAATAAATGTCAAAGTAGGTGTTATCATTGTAATCCTAAACCTTATAAGAGGTATTATTGTAACCTTAAACCCTAAACTAACCTATGAATGTCAGACAAATATTGAGAATATTTTATTGGAGAATTAGTATCTCTGTTTTACCTTATAAATTGAGAATCAATGGGGTAGTTTTGTCCAAGTCTAAGATTCACGAGGTTGCGAAGATCTTCCATAGCATCAGGCCGACAAAGAGATTTTTCAAACTGCAATGATGACAAGTGAAAAGGCCAAAAAAAAAACTCAGATTCAGATTTTTTTTTAGTATAATTTTTTTAAAAAAGAGGTTGAATTTACCCACGATTTAAGAGTAAGGTGAAGTATCATTTCTTTCTAGGCGATACCAATATCAGGCAATGTGAGCTGTCTATTGCCCTCAAGCGTAAATTTAGGTACCTAAAAGTTAGGATGTCTCTCCAAACGTCACAACTAGAACTATAATAAAATAGTACTCTCTAAAAATCGAACACACTCTAAATAGTCGCATATTTTATCCCTTGATCAGTTGAACCTACGGACGATGTGTTCATATTCATATGTATATCCATCAGAAAGTTCTAGACAAATATGTTTTTTTCAATAGCGTTTAGATTTATATATAATAGGATTATATTTTTATATATAATTAAACTCATATATCTATATAATAAATCATCGGTAAGAGCGTTATATAATAATTAGATACTTCCAACGGGTACCTTATGAGAAATCTAACAAGCAGGTGTAGAAGACTAGAAATGAAAAAGACCACGGCTAGAATAATCACTATAATGAAAAGAACGGCCAAACTAATTCTAGTACCAGACAAGGAAGCTAATTAAGAAGAACATGTTTCTTTGTAGAGTGAGACCCATGAAACATGCTCTCAACAGCTCATGAAAGAACACAATCATAATAGTAACACTTTGACAGTAGACAGAGCCAAAATCCTTCGATTTGTTTGCGTTTACTCTCAGAATCAGAGAAAATAAGGGCAAGAGATAAAGTATCGTATTCTTCCATTACGTCAGGAAATCAACTTACCTGTGATTCTGGGTAGTCCAACACTACAGCGCTTTCTCAAAATCTCGTGTGGGACTAAAATTTGATAAATGAAAACGCAACTTTATAGAGGTCCCAGGTTCCTGAAGAAGAATAGGCGTAGGCACAAGCTTTTTGAGTTTGGTTAAATAGCTAAGTTCTGTATGAGGAGATGGGAGAAGTGAAATGTCATAATTAGGCTCGCGCTTCACTCTGTCTTTGGAGATGGGAGAAGTGGATTGTTGTAACCATGTTTTTAATGATAACAAAAATCTAGAGAAGTTTGTTTTGCAGGAGAATTAGAAACAATTGTGTTTTAAGGGCAATAAGATTTCTTATTTGTGTTTCAAATGATTTTCAAGTTAAAGAGAACTTTAATCTGAAAGTTTTAGTTTTATAAACTTGAATTTGTCTTGGTAAATCGTTTTCTAAACTTAAAAGTGTTGTTCAATATGTTAAAATCGAGTTTTAAGGTATCGATTGAGTTTCAGCTGAGCTATGAAATCGGGTTCAATATTTTAAATTGAGTTTTAGTTTCTATTTCAAAGTTTTCAATGAACAAAAATCGGGTTTTCCCATTGACATCGAGTTTAGCTTTCAAGAAATCGAGTTTTCAAGGACAAATGGAGTTTTACTCATTCAGCTCCCATTTCAACCTTTGCAAATCAAGTTTTTAGGTAAAAATCAATTTCATCTTCTATACTTGAGTAAACCTTCGCAAATCGAGTTCTGTAAAATCAAATTTTATACGACATCTCTCAACAAAGATCGAGTTTTTTTTGTTAAAACTTGTGTTTGTACTGAAACCTTAAAGGAAGACTTTACGAAAATCATGTTTGTCCTCAAATGTCGAGTTATATATTGACTTCACTAACCAGCCCTTGTCAACTTAACCGAAGTCTCTATTATAACAGGCTTTCGATACTTGAGCTTTGCTCTATAAATTGAGTTTTGCTACAAAATCAAGTTTTATATCATAAATAGTGTTTTCTTTTATAAATCAAGTTTTGGTTATGTAATTAGTTTAGAGCTTAATGAAAATCGCGCTACTATATCTAAAGTTCATTTTCATCTTTTCAAAATCGAGTTCTCTTCATTAAATTGACTTTAACTCCTTGAGGAACAATGTTGACTTCTGAACAAATATTGATTTATCTCCTTGAACTCGATTTTTATCTACTCGATGTTTTCACATTAACATTGCTAAATCGAGTTTTGGTTATAAAATCGCTTTTAGTGAGTGTTTCTTAGGGCTGTGCACAAAGCTTACAGCCCAGTATGCCCACCTGAGCTCGCAATAAAAATGTCCTGCCCAGCCCAATAAATATAGGGCCTGGCTAGGCATCGGGCTGCAAAATACAACCCATGCATTTTTTGGGCTGGGCATTGGGCATGGGGGCTGCCCTACCCTGCCCTACCCATGAGCACCCCTTCTTTTATTTTTTTTCTATCTTGAAAGGGAGAATATGATAGCTAATGGTGACTAGAAGGTCATTTTAAAAATGAGTAGTTAAGTAGGTAAGTTGTATCTTTTAATATTTATAATTATACTAATTTTTTTAACTTTGTTAATTATCATATGATTACATTACAAATTATAATTGTTTATTTTATTTTTTTAGATTCTTTATCTTTGTCAATATTGGGGAGATTGATACAAAGTTATAATTACAAACTACTTAAACTTCAACGTTTATTTTTTATATACAATAGATCTTAAGATTTTAATTATTATCTTTGTTGCCTTATTCTTAGTGAATTAGTGCTATTATTTAATTCTTGAAGATATATGAATATGGTATTATTTTAGAAGTTCATAATTGTAGATTTTTTTCACAACATGAGCATGGCATTATGACTTGCGCATGTCCAGCCAACCCATGCTCAGCCCGCTCATGCTCAGCCCATGCAGCCCATATTTTTTTGGACAGGGCATCTGGCAGGGGGCTGCCCTGCCCATGCACACCCCTAGTGTTTCCATAGGTTCCAAACCAAGGTTTGGAAAGAGCTTTTGTGTGTTTAGAAAACATTATAACTAAAATTTTAAAAGGTTTTTTGGTTCAAACTTTAATTTTGAGAAATTTTAAAACAAACAGTTATATTTGTCTAATCGGGTTTTGGACTAAACCATAGTTTAAAACTAAGGTTTTGGATAAGCTACTCAGACTATCTTCTAGAACAGTAAAAGAGCCTATAGACTACTCAATTATTATTTTACATTTATTTTCTCTTATACTCTCTCTCCTCTCTATTCTCTCATCTCTCTCCTCTACCCTCTATCATCTCTCTTCTTTCTCCTCTCTACTATCATATTTTTAATAAAATCATATCATTTCTGGTAATTTTTTAATTACAAAAATTCTTCTGGTAATAACTATCCAAACACTCATTTATTTAGAACCATTTTTTCCATAAGCACTTCTCTAAAAACTATTTTCTTTCATAAGCTTTTTTCTAAACTCTTATCTAAACTTATGGAACAAATCATGATTTTAGATAAGTTCAAGGGCATAGCTTCTAGATGGGGAAAAGAACTTTATGGACCTTTCAATAACCGTTTTGCCCTTTTTTTTTTGCACTTTATCCTCTTTTTCCTCTTTTTTGTCTCTGGTCTTCTTTAGTGGTCCATCGTCGCTAGTGTCATCGTCCATCTTGTTGTCGTCATTGTCCTCCCTTTCGTATGTCCTCTCTCTCCATCTCCTCTCCTGGACAATGATTACCAACTCTATCCTGTAGTACTTGCTTCAGATTTGTTGTCTTCGACGACGACTGGCTTCAGATCTGTCATTGTTAAGCTTCGTCGCCTTCTTCAGCTTTGCCACAGTTGTCCCTAGGTTGCTGGATCTCTGCTTTCTCCATGTGTCACTGTTGCTCTATCCATGCAAATCTTCGCCAATCGTCACTTCAGGTCTCTATTGATGCTCTCTCCTTTAGTCATCTTTGTAGATCCTACTGCCACCGTTGTCTTCTTCTTCAGATGTTGACAGTGGATGAGCGATAGAGGAGATGAACAATGCTCGCACTTTTTTGTTCACCTCATACACTTTATGATAATTTACTAATCACAAAACTCATTATAGTAATAGTCAATCAATTCAAATACTCATTTTATTCAAAATCACTTTTTTCCATAAACTATTGTCCAAAAGAACTTTTAAATTACTTATTCTCCATAAGAGCTTCTCTAAAAGTCAAACTAAACAGGCATTTAGCATGATCTAAATTGAGTTTTCAAGTATAAATCGATTTAAACTTATTTATGTGCCGATTTCATTATATAAAATCAAGTTAAATGCCTTTAAAAAATTATATTTTATTATAATTCAAAATATTATTTATAAAACAAAATAGTATTTATCTTCTCTTCAATGATAACATATAACTAAAAAATTACAATAAATATTTTACATAAAAGTAAATTATCTTTTATAATTATAAAATAATTGTATTGTTATATATTTTTTTATAAAAACAAACCAACAAATTAAAAGTTGAGATTAAATAGGGGAGAGGAGGAAGAGATCAAAATCATTTGATATAAAAGTTGAGATTAAATAGGGGAGTCAGAAATATATACCCTGCACTTAAATCAAGTATATATGTGGTCAACAGAGTTTTGTTTCGTAAAACACTAGAGGCTTGTCTCATCAAACGCAAAAGGAGTCTAGTCTTATCAATTAGATATGTATCAAATATTTTTAGGATAAATGTTTAAAAAGATTTTTTTTTAAAAAAAAAAAGAACTTTGCTAATAAAATTACTCAGAAGGAACAGAAAATATTTGATTTGAAATCAATTTGCTCGTCATGGCAAAGATCAACCACGGTTTCTGGGTCACATGAACGATGGATTCTCAAGCACATGGCCAGATGATGAATACGATTATATGAATATCCACTTTAATAATTTGTATAAAATAAAATCAGATAGTCTTGGTCAACAATTCCTGAATTTTATTTAATTATAATGAATATGCACTTGGGCCATCGTGCAAGATAACAGTCGTCTTCAACTTTCCAGACACATGATGCTGACCAAAAGCTCGGGAACTTCTTCAAGAAAGGAAACTGACAAGTTATGAATCCTCACTTTGAGAAGGAACTGTTTTCTGCAGAAAGCATTGGATAAGGAAAAGAAGAAGATCCTCAGACTTTTGTATTAGTTAATATCTAATTTATTTTATTTTTTAAATATACCTAAAAAGATTAAATAATTCTTACAATTATGATATGAGTTAATGTGCCTGTTTGGATTGCTCATAAACGAATGTTTTAAAAGGATTTTTGGCCCAAATTTTAGTTTAGGAAAAGTTCAAAACAGTCATATTTATCTAAAAATGATTTTGAACTAAACTATAGTTTTAGATAAGTTACTGGGAATAACTTCTAGAATAATAAAAGAATTTATGGACTACCTGAAAAAACCTACCGTCTGATGTCGCCTTGAGGTTACTTCAAAAATTTAAACTAAGGATTATGTATAGTGTAACCTCGGGTCGTTCTCTTGAGGAGCCAAAAATGAAATAAAATTTTTAAGTAACTAAATGGAATGTAACCTAAACTAGAAAATGGGGTTTATTTTGATTGACTAACAATTAAATGTAATAAATTAACAATAAATTTAAATAAAATATTTTTAATATTTTTAATTTAAATAATTAATTAATAAAGAGTGAATGGAATGATAATATAAGTGATTAATAATAATAAAAGTAATTCTCCAATTCAATAACGCATGCAATCATAGCTTCAATAGATATGTGAGTTATAAACAATGAATTAAGAATTATAATTAAATTTTTAATCTAACAATCGAGCCACATCGATTTATCACAAAATATTTTCTAAAGTCTTAATATACTAACTGTCACAAGAATAGTAAAATAGGACTAAGATAATAAAAATAAATGCTCAATTATAACTCAATAATTTATAAAAATAAGATTAGACCCAACAAGAGATACAATAACCCAATAATTCAAGCCACCTTAAAAAATCATAAAATATTTACTAAAATTTCTACACAAAGTCTTGACCCAAAATAGAGTAATGAAATTAAAGTTAATTAAAGAATAATATCAATTGTCAAATAATAATTATCAATAAATATAATAATTTATTATCAAACTTCCTAACAATTATAAAATTATCCTAAAATTTAGGAATTATAATATAATTAATAGGTAGAAAATTAGAGTGACTTAAATTCCCTTTTAAGATCTCAAACTCATAATTTTGTCATTGATTAAGAGGATTATGACTCTCTAGCTACGTCTAGCCATCACAGTAACCACAGATATGGACGCTACCATCATCACCAACATCATTGCACGGCCTTCTTGAGTTTTTGGTTGCTACACTTGCGGTGACGCTATGACGCTCTTGCTGGCTTGGACGGAATGGAGGAGGATATATGAGGGTGATGAATGGAATGGATGATGACAGTAAATGGGTGTGTGGAAGGGAGTGTGAATGGGAGATGAGACGATAATGAATAGTGGGGCGTGAAGGAATGAATGGTGCAGGAGGTGGCGTGTGGAGTAGGTATGGTGAATGGGAGGTCTAGTGGCAGCACCTGAGTGCGTCTTGCGACTTTTTTCCTTTTCCTTTCAATTCCGCGGCGTATGTTGTGAACTACTGAAGGAACACTATAAAAAATAACTTAATGTGCCAAATCACAAGATTTAATCTATTAAGTCTTCATATGTAATTTTTCAATTTATAGTCTTTTGTTATTTTATAAGTTCTGATTTCTACCTATCGTTTGTGGGTTCAACTGGCGAAGGAATGAGGCATGCGACAATTTAGAGCGTATTCGATCCTTAGGGAGTATTACTTTATTGTAGTTCTAGTCGTGGCACTTAGGGAGGCATCCTAGCTCCTAGGTGCTTAATAGACGGCTTGCCCTGCCTGATATTAGTATTGCCTAAGAAGAAGAGAGACTTTACCCCGCCCTTTGATCATAGGTGATCCCAACCCCTTTCTAAAATTTTCTTTACTAAAAAAAACAGGTTATGATTTCTTCTGAGTACCTGAAATATAAATCATAATAGTGTAATAGTTTTTTGTTCTAAAAATAATTATTTTGGAAAAATAAAAAATATGACAATTATACCCCTTTTAAACACTAATTCAATGTAAGATATATTAATTCAAATAGTACACAAACTATATAATTAAGGACTAAAATAATGACAAAAATCTACTAAAATGATATAAATAAATATATAAAAATATAGATTTATCACTACTCACTTACTATTTTACTCATATTTTTCCTAATATATTCTCTCATCTCTCATCTCTTCCTTCTTTATACCTCTCTTCTTCTCACTATTTCTTCTCCGCCTCCTTGTCGACATGGGTTTCACTGCTAGATTAGCCTCCACCATCGTCATTAGTTGCTTCCACCACCTCCATGACTAATTTACTAATAACAAAAATTCTTTTGATAATAACTATCAAAACATTCATTTATTTATAACTATTTTTTCTATAAACTCTTCTCAAGAAGCTATTTTTTAAAAGTTGTTGAAAAATTCTTTTTTCATAAATTATTTTCTAAAAGTCTATCTAAATAGCACTAATATTTGATATTGCATTGAGGAGAGATAGTTAAGAGGAGTCAAAGATTGTTGGAATTTCATAACTCATCAAGGAAACAATGCAATGCACTTCAGATTTTCAACAAGTTGGCTCTCCAGTTTTTCCAGCTGCTTCGATGCTTCTATTGAGACGAAAAATGTCCAAAAATGATAGTGGTGAACAGAGGAGGAAGAAATCAAAGTTGGTGATGGAGGAGTGACAAAGAAAAACTGATTCAAAAGAAATTAATTCCTCAATCTCCGAAGATCGACAAGCAAAGAAACAAGGGTAGGTGATTGATCAATGAGAGATTCACATGTACACAAAAATATAGTCTTACTTGCTGCTTAGGATTTCTATGAAGTTAAGTATAAATAGTATTAATTGTTAATATGTACTTAATCATTGAAATCCTTGTAGTATAGTGGTAAGTATTTATGCCTGTCATGCGTACAACCTACGTTTCTTTTGCGTTCTTATTTTACTTTCCACCAGTGTGTATCTAAAAAAAAGTATGTCAAATTCTAATATTGTTACAGATAAACCTTTTAACCATGATTGTACCTTACACTCTTCTCAATGCGCAGTTGATCCTTCCACAAGAAGCTTCGAAAGTTGAATCCCTCTTTGTGTTGCATTATTCTTTTCGTGTTCCAAATATGCCATGTTGTCACACGTTCATGAAGGGATCTAGGTTAGGCTACCTAACTAGTTTAATAATGGATATAGAATAATATATAACTAGAATTTTAGATATTTAATATTATTATAGAATATTTAGTTTTAATACAATTTTTTGGTCCCTTAAATACTTTGCTCCTAATTTAGGTTAAACTTAGCATATGAAATCATTCTAATGATATAATTGATACTTTAAATTATTTAATTTAAATAGTATAATTGACATTTTAAAATAATTTTTGTAGACAATCAACACTCTTTACTAATTTTTGTAAAAAATTATGTGAATCCTTGTAACTTATTTTTTTATTTTCCAAGTAATTTTGTAAAATCCATCTCTAAAAGTATTTGTCAAGTTTAATATCACACTTTCAGATCCAACTCTCCCTAAATTAAAAAAAAAAATACCACAACCATAGATCTCAAGAACTACAACCAAGGGTTGTAGCCCCCTTTGCCGGAAATATCAACCCAGATCTAGAGATGGACGCTCAGAAATAGCTTCAATCTCTTAAATATATGAACCATCGAATGAAAAAATGTTCATGGACTGAAAGCTTAGCTCAAAATCGAAGAATCATATGGACACTGTCTAGCTTCAGCCATTTTCATGAAGGCCGTTTTCGCAGTCGCGGTTCACTGACGGAGGTGGCCGTCGCTGGTTGCTAGAGTCACCGTCGTGGTTCGCTGAGGGAGGTCAACGTCGCTTGGGGAGGTCGCTGGTTTGCAGGAGCAGAGGAAGAATGGGGGCAAAGTGGCAAGGTCACAAACGTAATCCTTATTTCCCTTCTTGGTTAACAAGAATGATAGCAGAATTCTTCTATCAATAAAAATGTTCGTTTCCTCAAATTTAAACAAAACCAATTGTATGTTTTCCCCACAATTAGCGTGTCTGAATAGCATGGATTAAAAGAAAAGAAATGATCATGCCAAAAGCCTGTAGACTCAAACCCAGAAGTTGTGTTCTTCCAATTGCGACTTCATCACGCACATGTTGAACAACCTCTGCTCCAATGTTGAGATTTCGAGAAGGAGAAGATGAAGATTTTGGGAAGATTTTTTATAATTTTTTTAATTTAATAAGCCTTTTGCTAATTTGCTTTATTGTTTTTAAAGAAAACATCTTCAAGGGTAGATTTTAAAGAATAAAACGGAAAATGAAAAAGCTTACGGGGACAAGGGTTACTAGAATTTTGAGAAGTTGGTGGAGGGTAATGATTATACCAAAAAAACATTATTTTAAAGTACTAATTATACTGTTAAATAATTTAAGGTATTAATTATATCATAAAAATATTTAAGGTATTTAGTGCATTTTATTTTTTTAATTTTAGTTTCTTAAATTGTTTTCTATCTAAAATATTAAATTCTATAATTTAATAAATATTTTAATCATTTTATCTTTTATGGGATTAAATTAAGCAGTTTAAAACTTAAAGAATTAAAATTTGTATAAATTTAAAAGATTAAAAATTATATTAATTTATATATATATTTATAGTTATAGTGACTGTTGATAGAATATGATTTGTGAAATGGAAGAAAAAAAAGTACACAAAATCTAATCCACATTGTCATATAAATTAAGTTGATCTAATTGTCGTCTTCAATACTCAAAATGGTTTGAATGTTTTGCGAAAAGCATTTAATACCGGACTATTATGAGCTACTATTTTATTTTTAAATATAAAATATATTTAATTAATATAATATTTTTTAAAAAATATTCTAATTATTTTCTATAATTTTTTATTTTTTATTTAATTATTATTGAGAAAGTATTAATAAGATAATATAGATAAATATTAATAAATATAATAAATATATTTTATATTTAAAACTAAATTTAACTTTTTAATTAGACTCTAGGATTAAAA
The DNA here is from genome assembly GCA_037074615.1 of Leucaena leucocephala. Classification (NCBI taxonomy): domain Eukaryota; kingdom Viridiplantae; phylum Streptophyta; class Magnoliopsida; order Fabales; family Fabaceae; genus Leucaena; species Leucaena leucocephala. Next base: position 13,853,007 of record CM073515.1, on the reverse strand, counting down.
AAGTATTTCTGTTTTGGAATCACAAATGCCTCTTCCAACCAATTGATCATCCACCAGAACATCCACTGCCTTTAAATTCTTCCATATGAATCTACAAATTTAACCTTCAGATGATGTTTCTGATACACTTCATATAGCTGTCTTTGGATGTGTCTTTTGGGTTTCTACATCTATCATTGGCTCCAACAACCGTCTAAAAACCTGTGAAAGATATTTCATCTGTTTAATTTTCTTCCAATCAAATCCATCAGGTAATTATTTTAACATGAAACTATATATATAATTTATTTAATGCAAAACTCGTTACGCATATTTAAAATAATATCAAATAATTGTAAGATAAAATTTAAAGTCATATTAGTTATGTTTTTATTAATTGATGACATTCTCTTATGACAATTGAATGTTAATTAGAAATCATAATACATAATATTTGTTTTGTTTTATTTTATTTTATTTTAACAATGAAATTTACATAAAACATAATTTTTTGAATTTGATAAATAATATAATTTTTGTAAGGCAAATATTTTTTATCTTTTCTAATAAGAATGTTTCCTAATATTTGAACTTTTGTTCTCTTTCTTATAGAGTAATGCTGTTTACCACCTCAATTATCAACTTTTTGGTTAAAACATAATTTTTTTCAAAATAATAAATTATTAACCATCTTTATTGTACTTCATGTCTATTAAATATAAAATCACCTTCCGTGTTAAATTTAAGAGAGGAAAGAAGTTATGTACCTGTCACACAATGTCAATATTGGAGTCACAATCAATGAAAATTTCTCAAATAATGGATTCTTTTTTTTTTATTTATTACAATTTTTTTTAAAAGAGATTAGGCTCACCTATGATATAAGGACATGGCAAAATCTCCCTTCTTCCTAGGCGATACTAATATTAGATAAGATGAGCCGTCTATTACACTCAAGTGTAAACTTAAACACTCAGGAGTTAGAATTCCTCTCTAAGAATCGTGACTGGAACTACAATAAAATAATACTTCTTAGAGATCGAACATACTCTAAATAATTATATATCACACCTCTTCACTAGTTAAATCCACGGTTCAAATAATGGATTTTACTAAATCGGCAAGACAGTTCGGAACATCTCTATAAGCCCATTTAAATGCATTGGGTCTTCCAGTATCTGTTTTTTGAATTCATAGATATAGTTCATTTTTTGTACCAAAAAAAATTATAAATTGATCCTTTGCCATTCAGTTTAGAAACAATTCAATTGAAAATACAACATATTGACAAGGTGATTGAGTGAAACGCAAATTTGAAGGAATATTGGACATAAACATTCACTGTAAATTCAATTCCCAAGAAATTCTTTTTTGGAGGTGGTGGAGAAAGCTGATCATTGAGTCCCAGTGGCAAAAGGAGATACCAGTTAATATTATAAGTTGACCAACAAATATAGGTATAGTTATATATTATTGTCTCTCTTAAATATGATATCTTAAATTTAAATCTAATAGCATATGTACAAAATATTTTATTAGAAGAGATAAAATTTACTTCGATAATCTCTTTACTTTAAAAAGATTAGTCTCTAATAATTATTGGTTGAGAAATACCATCTGGGCTTTATTAAAAAGTTATTTTCAATTGACTAATTAATTTTTTTAATTAAACAAGGCTAGAGAGAATAAAATGACATGGGGAATCTTGTTGATTGAGGATGTTCAGTTTTATTTATTTGTGTTCCCGAAAGGCCAGGTTACCAGCCATTGTCCCACTACCATCTTCCCGCTTGGAATCTTCCAAACTATGTTGTTTATAAAAAAAGAAAAATTAATTTGTATGTCTTTATAATTTATCTCAATTTTAATTAGACTTTACCAAATAATAAGAGTCTAATTTAAACAAAATAAATTGTAACATAATTTAAAATTGAGATATATGATATGAGTTCATGATCTAGGTTTGCGAAGTCAAATGGCGCCTGAAAAACTCAAATTTATTATTATTTTATAAAATTATCATTTGTGTTTTTTTAATAATGAACAAGCATTAACTTCAATTCTAACACGTTTTACTTATGTTAAAAACTTAACGCGTCAATCTCTAGCATTAACGTGTTAATGTGGGTTTTTGAAAAACTTGGTTTCATTTCTCAAAAGATTTAACACATCAACTTTCATTTAATAACATGTCAAATCTTTTTCTCAGTATATACTAGACAATCCCTCTAGTTATAACCCTCTATAGTTAATCATCTCTATCTGCCAACTCCACTTTGCACACTTCACTTGACATTTCACTCAACCTCCTATTAGTCAACATCTCCGATCAAAAACTCCAGGTAGCCATTTCTAGTTGATGGATCGACTCTCAATAAAAATACTAATATGATGAGCATAAGATCAAAGGATGAACCACGAGTTTGATTATTATATAAGATATTTATGCTGATAGAGGTAATAGAAAATATATACCTAATAATATAATCTAATAAATATTATAAAAAAAATCAACGTTTTACTTTCTTAAAACTTTGTTTTTCATTTTTCAATGTGTTAACTTCATTTTTAACTCAAGCTCGAGATAACCAGATGTTAAAATTGCCTATATGACACTACTTGCAACTAAGATTAATGCGATAGTTGAATGCCTACTTTTTCTAATAAACAAGATGATCTCTTTTGCTTACCAACGGTTATAATTTTGTTTATAATGGTTATATCTTTGTTAAAGTGATAAATACCAACGTATTGATGATTGTTGGTGAGATTAACAAGTGTTGAATTGTTGAAAACTTATTTTCAATTAACTTTTGTATTCAAAGTTCTCATATATTACTTCAGTGTATGTATATACTCTTCAAGAGAGTTTGTAAGCGTTAAGTTCCTCTTTATTTGTGAGGAATACTTAAGGTGAGGTATCCTTGAATTGTTATCTGAATTTACAACCCTTTTGAAGAGATTAGAAATCAAAACTAGATCATTAGTTTTGTATTCATACTGTAGTTTTTTAATAATATTTATCATATTATATTATTAGATATTTAGTTTTAGAGTTTATGACTGTCATTTCTATCATAAGTGTCTCTTCTAATAATTGAATTCAATTTAGAGGAATCTAGCAGTGCCTTATACTGTTAGATTAACTCTATGTTAGACTCAAACTATGGTTGCATATACCCCATTTAAAACCTGCAGGATTAGTTGAAAACCTCAAGTGATTGAGTTGAATAAGAATATACTCTGTGCCCTTTCATCTTCTCTCAACTCTTTATTCCTTTTAATTAGTAGCTCATTTTTCAAATTGCCTAGTTTCTCACTCTTATATTGTTTTATTTTGGGAAAAAACATGTTTTTGAAATTTTTGAAAAGACTCCACTTCACCCCATCTCAAAATTGCATGCATTTCATTTTTTTAAAAAATAAATTATTAGTTAAGGTTGTAGTGGTCTTACTCTTCTAAAAAATATAAATTTAAATTTTAAAAGATACAAGTTGAAAAAGTCAACCTTCATTAGCCATATATCCAAACTTTTATAATTCACTGTCCCATCTTATGGCCCAAATCAACATTCATTAGCCATATCTCCAAACCATTAAAAGTCAACCCTTGCCTCCTTCACAAACTATCCACCTAAGACTCCATTCACACACGTGGACGCGCTTTTCCACTAGTTTTAGTGTGTGTTTAGAAAAAAATTTTCAAACCAGCTTATGAAAAAAACAGGATTATAGATAGCTTATGGAAAAAGGGCTTTTGTAAAAGAGATTATAGAAAAAAAGTGATTTTGGATAAATGAGTGTTTGGATAGTTATTTGTAGAAGGGGTTTTGTGAGTGGTAAATTACGAAAAAGGGTATGAGTATTAAATGAGGAGAGATAAGAGATGAGAGGAGAGAGGAGAGAGGGTATAAGAAAGAAAAGAGAGAAAAAGTAGGAGAGAGGAGAGAGGGTGTAAGAAAAAGTAAGGGTAATATAGTAATTGGTTAGTTCATAAGCTCTTTTACTGTTCCATAAGCTGCTCTGACCAGCTTATCTGAAACCTTGGTTTTAAACCATGGTTTAGTCCAAAAGCCCGTTTGAACAAAAATTACTGTTTGGTGAAAAATTTCCCCAAACCGAAGTTTAGGGCCAAACCTAGGTTTGGCATGTTTCCAAACAGGCCCTTAATATAGTAGTTGAGTAAGAGATTTATTTTAATTAATTTTAAATATAAAATATAAATTTAATTTATCTGTTTAATTTATATTTTTCTTAAATATTTTTTATTAATTACATATATTAAATAAGGTTTTTATCAGATAATTTTTAATATAAATTATTAAAAGAAATATTCTAAATAAAATAATATATTTTTAAAAATAATTAATTTAAATAAATTTTAAATATTTATAAATTAGTTATCTAACTCGATGGAGTATATATAATCCTAAACCCTCCATCTTGCACACAAACACATACGCACATATTTCTTTAATTTTTATTTTATTTAAATTTTAATTAATTTAAAATATGTTAGTTATATTATGATTTAAAACGTTATAAAAATTAATAATTTCACTTTGGCCGAGTGGTTAAGGCTTGGGCTTCCTAAGTATACAGAATTTATTGCAAGAGTTCAAATCTGATGATTTCATCGGAAAATATCAAGGCATACCACTATCTTCTTATATATAAATCACTTATACATAATTTTCACATATTAAAAAATATATTAAATTGATAAAATTATTTATATTTACCCTTATTAAAGAAATTGAATTGAAAAAAAAAAGATTATTAATTATCCTATAAATTTCTTATATTTAGTATGGGTAAAATTAAAAAAAATTATTAATTACTATACAAGTGACTTATATTTAAAAATATTTTTTTGATAATAGACTTAAATATAGAAATAGAGTGATGTTCTATGTTTAACTGTAAGTTGTTTTTGGCTGCCAGCCTTTCACTACACTGAGAAAACTCAATTATCCACTCAAGAGTATTTTGTTAATTTGGTGGTTTATTTTACTTCATTCTTACCCAAGTATATATTGCTTATTCGATCTCTTATATCTGCAATTACTCTTTTATAGATAACTGTCCTTCTAAAATGGAACTCTAAGGACCCGTTTGGTAGGAAGAATTAGTTGTGATGGAAAGGAAGAGAACGAAAAGGAAAAAAAATAGAATAGAAAATTTCTAATATCCTATGTGAAAAGATATTCTTTGTGCTAAGGATTTAATTTCGAAAAAGCTGTCATGGTTTGTTGGCAATAGCTCTCAAATCAACCTCTTTAACCATTTTTTGTAGCTGTTAGACTTAATTCGACTTAAATCCAAATAGGTTCTTAATAGGCTAAACTATTTAATTCAGGATACTAATTCAAATATAACAACCGACAAGATATTAAGAATATATAAGATTATTTAATTATGATATTCTCTGATATAATAAGATATAAATTAAATATAGAATTTAATTTATATAAAATAATTCATATTAATAATATGAAATCAAATCATGCATAATAGATACTATGAGATTTAAAATTCAAATAAGATTTGAATTCAAATATGATATTTAATATGGTCATATGAGATTTTAGGGAGATTGTTTCGTTTTTTATAAGGGAGAGATTGTATTAACTGTTAGATTATTTTATAATCACAAAATATCTATGGCTATAATAGATGACTATAGTCATAGTTAAATCTTAGCCATCCAGTTTTCTAGATTTTTCTCCTATTTCTTTCTCACTTGTGTGGAGCATTGCTGCAACCACAACTCAGTTCTAGTAACAGTAACTTGACTTGTGTGAGCTCCATATTTGACCGTTGCAGTGTATTCGATCGCTGACTTTAATGTCGATAGGGGACTTGTTACTGGAAGACAAAAGGTGTTGGAATGTGAGACTTATCAGATTGTGATATGACGAAGTTGTGGCAGATGAAATTTTGAGAACCCCCTTTGCCTTGTTTAGTGTGGAGTATAAGTTTTGTTGGTTGGGTATCGCTTATAGGAGTCTTATTCTGTTGCGGATGGTTATCGTGTTTATATGGCAAATCAGGGCATCTTGTCTAGGAATGGTGGATTCTTGGAGAGTTTATCTAAATTCAAGATTCCCTCACGGTGAAATTATTTTTATTGATGCTCTGCCCTTGAAGACCACTCTAGTTAGGCATCACTTGAACATAGATCCTAACTGTCTTTTCTGTAATGGCCATGCTGAAACACAACACTTGTTTTTACAGTGTCACTGAGCGAGGGCAATTTGGTATGGTATTCCTTTGTACTTTCATTCTGAGGATTCCTCATAATTTAGGGGTGTCCTCAATATGGTCCCATCCTGATGAACAGTAATGAGACGGGATTTTTGTCATCTAATATTTTTTAAAAAATAATTAATATAAATAAATTAAAAAAGTAAATATGTTTCATCTAACAAAAATTAAATACAAATATCAATATTCGTTTTTTATATTATCTTTAAAAAAGGGTATTAATTATATACATATATTAATATTAATATTATACAATATATATTAATATAAACAAATTAAATATATTGGTCCCTTCCTAAAAACTATCCTATCCCGATTGTAATCGAGACCAGTACAGGACACCATAGGGTTGAGTTCCTATACCTCTCGAAATGCATAGGGTTGAGTTTGTTTCTCTATTTAGCTTCTCCATGTCTTACATTATGAGGAGGAGCTTTTCATTGAATAATGCATATATTTTCTTAGTTGATTCCATCAAAGTGATCAACGGAGAAAGAATGTCATACCTGAAAATCTGGAGACTTATTATTGTCAATCATTTGTGCTAAGCTCTTCTTGGACCCACCGGGGTCCCACTTTATTTCCATCTTTTTTATTACTCTATTGAATAATTGAGCAATTGAGGTGATCCAAATCCAAACATTATCCTTTGTATCATTGTGCACTATAGATAAATATGATCCGAATTTCTTCTATTATTCATTCTGAGGAAGGGCATATATATACAGGAGATAGGAGCCGAGGTTTTGATGGCTCAATGATAGAATAATATCCTATCCTTATGATTATGGTACAAATTACAAAATCTACACATCAATGAGTAAATCCTCTAATATCTTCAAACCAAGCGCAATGAAACCTACATGATCAGAGTACCAAAACTCCATTTACAGATATATCTTGTGCTTCAATAGTTTCTCCCAAAGTATTGAAGACAAGATTAAAATATTTGCATCTATCTTCCAGACATAAGATCCATGAGATTAGGATTATTGTAGAAGGCAGCAACATCCCAATCATCAGCAGTGCAAGAATAAAGTGTCATGAGAGCAACTACAATAGATCTCATAGTTGGACGCAGTTGGGGATTCTCTTGTGTGCATGCTTTTGCTAGTTGAGCCATCTGCAAGACATAAAAGCCATACATTGAACATTTTAAAATCAGAAACACAAACATTCTCATCGTCTAGAAATGTATGGATTTGTTTGTTTCAAAGTTCTGAGAAATTAAAATGGTAAATTCTAGGAAGAGATAGACAAAAATGATTTCCAACCGGTGTTTCAGATATAAGTAGGATCTACCACTAATTGAATGAGTCTCACGTGTGTGTTTATCCCTCCAAAGTTTATCACATTAGTTTCAGTAAAACGGATTTAGATCCTCTTGTCATCTCTTTCTCTTGTTTTCTTCCCTCATTCCATCCTCACCATAGGATTGAAAAATGGATGGTTGAGATTCAATATTTTATAAAACCGTTATCTTTTCTTTTTTCTATTTTTAGGTAGTCTACAGTTGTGAATTGTCCAAATCAAATTTTAACAGTTTATTTTTTTTATTTTTATGTAATATTATAATATACTTTTATAAGATTAAAACTCCGCCGTTCAATTTTAATCCAAAGGTAGAGATAAGAAAACAAGGATGAGGAAAGGATCCAGATCCCAGTAAAACTTAGGAGAATTCTAATACCAAATGCACATACTTTCAAAACTGAGTCAGTAGGGTAGTCATCCCCCAGCCTTGGGTCGACCAATTTGCAAAGATCTTCCAAAGGATCAGGCTGATTAAGAACTCCATGAAACTGCATTACATGAAACATAAATAATGACTACTACTGACATAATGCTAGTTGATATGAAACTAATAATAACGTCATAATGACCATAATGGTGCAAAGATCTAAGAGATCAAGATTCAAGAATGACCATTGTTACAAGGCCCTTTGAGTCGGCATCGGATGGAGTTGTCTTGACAATTGCTTCCGTGGCTGAAATAAGTTCAAAAAGAACAACTCCAAAAGCGTAGACATCTACTTTAGGAGAGACATCACCATACTGGGCATATCTGTGGATAAGAGCATGATACACTTAATATAAAACATAATAGTGAAAATTTATCTCTAATGAATATACACTATTTCCTATTCAATCATATCTAAAAAAAATTAGACTCTTCTCGTTCTTAATATATGACCTATTTAATTAATTTAATTAGATTAAGGAAGTTAGTTAATCTGACATTTTTTTTTCTAAAACACTCTAATATCTTCCTTAACTCTTTCCATCTCTCTCTTAGTTGATTATTGCTTAGAGAGTATCAATAGGGATAATTTGGGAAAAAGTTGATAAATATAGGAAAAATGTCTTATATTTAGGACTACGATTAACTTTCCAATTAGTTCCCTATATTAAGCATCGGAGTATATAATTAAATAAGAAATATAAGATGCACTTGTTAGCAATGAAACTGAAATGGCTGCATTCTCTTCCCTGAAAAAAATGGACTCGTCTTGTTTGGGAATTTCATAGAGTGCAGTTGTCATCAGTAGAGTGGGGTGAGATGGTATGGAGTGGGAAGAAAAGGGGAAGCTCTCTCTCTCTATCTCTCTCTCTATTGCTTATACATTTAATAGAGAAAAACGATAAATAACTGATGACACCTCTTAATATCAAGAATTCTCTTTATTGTTGTTCATTTCTTGATTTAACCATGCGTTTTACAGCTTACTTTGTAAGCCATTGGCGGTAGATTTTTCATTCAGTTGAGAGAATCAATAACATGAGTTTTCATCTCTCTCTCTCTGCCTTTTCTCCCTCATTTTCTCTCCTTTCCCCTACTGGTTCCACATCAATAGATTACCCTGTCCCTATTTGGAAGTTAACAAAGTCATCTATGGATTTAGCGAGTCCAAAGTATGAGTTTTCAACATTAATTGTATAGAAATGAAGGAAAATGAAGAGTATTCCAATGATAAAGGGTTGAATGGCAATCAAAAATCAGAATTGGGGCATGGCATGAGGAGGAGGCATTTGGATACTTGTCTGTACCCACACTATTCGGACCTTTTAACCCTCCAAACAAGGGTTTGGGTTTTTCCACCCCAACAACATCCTCCTAACCGAGCCCTCAAAAAAACAAAGTAAAAAAAACAATCAGTGAAAAGTCTCTATTTAAAAATTTTATTAATCAGAAAGACCTAATATGTTTAGAAAATATCAGCACTCTAAGGCTTTGTTTGGTTCAGCTGAGGGGAGGGTATGTTAGTTTAATTTAAAGGAGGGTAGGGAAAGGTAGGGGAGGTTAATTAATGATATTTTTTATTTGGTTCAGAAGGGGAGGGGAGTGGAGTTAATTAGAAATTGACAAATATACCCTTATCTCTTTATTTAAATTTATTTACTCTTTATTTACAATATTCATATCAAAATTATTTTTTTTTAATTTATAAATCTTAAATTTTTTTATCTCATTTATATATATAATAAAATTAAAAAAATTAAAAAATATCATAAAATTTTAACATTGTTTCTTATTAATTTTATAATTATTATATATTTTAATATAATATATAAATAATTTATTATGTTTATTAAGTTTTAGCAATTAAAAAAAATTAGGTGTGAGAAAAAAAAAGGCTTGAGGGTACAATTGGAATATTAAAAATACACAAAAGGCAATTTAGTCATAAAAGTGTAAAAAATTTCTCTCCCCTCCAAAAACCCCCACTTTTGGAGGGAAGGGGAGGGAGGGGAGGGGAGGGGAAGGGAACACTAAATGACAAAAAATCTCCTCTCCCCTCTCCTCCATTTTTTCCAACCAAATACACTTTCTCCTCCTCTCCCCTCCAAGCCAAAACCCTCCAACCAAACAAAGGCTAAAGGATTTTATACACAGAAAGTACAAGTACTCCAACTCAAATCCCTCTTACCAATAAAATTTTCAAATAGAAAATTTTCACCGATTTTTCCAAAAAAGAAAGATAAAGATAAAGGTTTCGGATCTAGAAAGGACAAATGATACGTACTCTGGTGGCATATATCCAAATGTTCCCACAAGATGACCAGTGGGAAGTGATGAGTTTCCCACTTCAGTCAGTTTAGTTAATCCAAAATCTGCAACCTGCAAATATGAATATTTTAGGAACATCTCTTTAATAGCTCCAAAAATCAATATAAAGACAAGCATCCTGATTATATCAACCTTCCCATGGAAGCTCTTATCTATCAATATATTTGCCGACTTTATGTCAGGGTGGATATACATAGGAACTGTATGCTCATGAATATATTCAAGACCTCTGGCAGAATCCAGAGCAATTTGAACTCGAGTAGACCATGTCAGCGGATCTCTTCCTGGCAACATTATGACAAAAGTATTTCATGATTGCAATCAAAATGCAGAGTATGTAAAAGAAGAACTACATTAAGTTCTGTTCTAACCTGTGCCACGCAGATGTTGACTTAAGTTTCCATTATCAATGTATTCATAAACCAGGAAAAGAGAGTTCTCAGTGCAATATCCAATTAAGCGCACCTACATGACATTCATTCATACATATTTATTACTTGAACATGTATTCTTGCATATTTGACCTACAATTCTAGGTATTTAAATTATGATTTCCTTCCTGCAAAACAAATAATTCATATACAAAGAAAAGATGGGATTTAAAAAAAAAATCATCAAACCTGTCAATTTAGAAGTAATTTCCATAATGATCAAGCATTGAAGACTTTAGAAAAATAGCAACAGCTACGAAATCAAAGAGGTTATATCTTCTATCTATTTTAAAATTTTCTGTACCTTAATTTTGGGATAGATGGATGAGATACCAAACAACATTGGATTAGTGGATTTAGTTAAGAACTCATACCAAAGGAAGTTATTCAATGGCTATATACTAATGTCAATTAATCCCTACTCATACAAACACCTGAAAGTAGTGGCATCTGTGTTTAATGCCCTTGATCACAAATACAAGCACAAAACACAACACTAATCAAAACATATATGTTCATAAGAGGAGTAACTGTGGTAGTGACACAATGCACTTTTTCCATCAAAATTTTCCACCTGCTTCCTACATCACTAGGTATTTAAAAGCACTGTAAATTCTTATCAGTTTGAGTGACTTAGTACCAGGTAAAGGTGATGAACATTTGTTAGGACTTTTAATTCAGCTAGAAATTCTCTTGTTGCTTGCATATCCATCTTCTTGATTGCGGCCTTCTGCATGGCAATATCATTCAAATGAGCTTATGTACGGAGAATATGGAATTCAAATTTAAAGGAAAACACACTATAGCTATAAAGCATAAGTAAATGTTGATCCATAACAAGAGTTTTATCCGGTATTATGTAATTCTGCACAAACTGTCTCCTCAACAAGAAAACTCATTTTTTTTTATTAATTCATTGATTCCTTTAGGTATTATGTAATTATATCTTTCATTATATGTAAAACCAAGGAAAATGTTCTGAGCAAAACACAAACAAAATCCGGGGGCAAACAAGAAGATTCTTTGTGAAGGATAAATATTGACCAAACTGTTCACCTATCTTGTATTCATGATTTTTCTTCCAGTCTGGCTGGTCAGGTAAACTTATACAGTTGTTCTTAATCCTCCTAACCTATCAATTCATCTATCCTTCCACAATGGACTTATAAACAAAAGAAGATTGTGTTTGAATTGCTCATGCATATCACAGACAGAGCAGATATAGTCTTAGCTTTAATCTTAAATTGGCAAAACAAATAATTTAGTCAGACCCCAACATTCACCAATCAATCATTAATAAACTAGAACAATATTATATGTTGCTACCTCGCCTCTCAGCTCTGCATAATAGACAGCACCGAAGCCTCCTTGACCAATTTTATTAGCCATATTAAAGTTATTTGTGGCAGCAGCTAGTTCTTCATATGAGAACTCCACTGATTTGTCCACTGTGATGCCAGTAGGACCACCATATCCTGAAGTTTCAGATTCAACATTAGCAGAGGCTTCATCTAACAACGGAAACTAATGTGACATTATGTGGAATTGCTATCTTTAACTAATTTCTTAGAATGTGCAATAGTAAGTAAATAAATTGCAATGAAAGACACATCAACTGAGCAAAGGATAATCTAGTGCAGCTGGAACAGCTTTCAAGTCATGTCAAAGTAAACACAAGGGCTGGTTAAAAGGGATTATCAAAGTTAGTTTATTTTCTCCCAAGACCTCAATATTTGCCATTCACTATTTTCTAGGAAAATGATGCCACCCTGAATGAGGAATGAAAAATATCTACATAAAAAATTTTAGTAACAGCACCAGATACAGTAAAGTTTTCCCTTTGGGATTGTCCACTAGAGATAAGGATCATGTTGAACAGTCATATGAGGTCTTTGAATTGGATTTTATATGTAAAGTTATAGACGAACTATTGAATGAAGTAAAATTTACAACACCGTTTCTTTAGCCATGTCTAAAGGGAAATGGTAGAAGGGTTGAAAGAGGAAGAGAGTCATTGAAGCAAAATAAGTACACCCTTCCCCAACATGACCAAAGAGCCCTTGAAAATATTCAGAGAGTAACTCTCAGAAATGGTAGAAGGAAAAACGGAAGGAGCTGTTGGAACAATTATAAGTAATTACAGGGGGGGAAAAAGTCTCACCCTTCTCTTCTTGAACAGAGAACTCTTGGAAATCTTGAGAGAGTGATTTCCTTTCATCCATCTTCTTCCGGAAATATCCAAAATATATAGAAACTGCCAGCAGCAGAAGTCCAGATACTACTCCAATAGATATTCCAGCAATAACCCCACCAGACAGACTTGCTTATGTGGAATTAACTTCAGATTTTTAGTACAAGCCGACCATTGAAAAATATCAAAGTCAAACTGAAGAGGCAACAATCAAATGACCAGCTTTCTGAGAAGAGAAAAGAGCAAACCACTTGTTCTGGAACTGCAGAGTGAAAGCAAAAATAGTCATTGATAATTCTCCATTGAAGAACTAAAATGTTACACAACCAAAGTGCTGACAGCATATCAAACAGAAAAACTTTCCTAGACTCCATTGGAACGTAGACGCCATTTTGATCTGGAAAATTAAAGGAAAAGTGACACTGTGACGTTGAAAAGCATAGAAGTTACCATATAACCTGCTTGTAAAAAGCATTAAACAGAAAAAAATTACTACTTTCGTATAAAATGCTTCATAAAACTTGCCAGATGAAATCACTCTTTCCTATCAAACATTATTAATTCCATCAACATCATTTTCAGGCAGAAAGCGTAATTACATAATCCAGACTTGATATAATACGGGCTCCAAGTTAGCATTTAAACAAGTTTCATACATGGAAACCTAATTTGAGGCCATGTGCAAAAATACCCTTGAATTGATATTGCAAGTGGATATATGTTACAACTTAGCAATTAGAATCACATACTTGGGTGTTTGAGAAAGATTCTGCACGTTTCATGTTTTTATTGAAGAATCTTATAGCAATCACACTTAAACCATAAGTTTCTTTCTAGATTATAACCATCATCAAAAGCAAAAGCAAAAGCCTAATATACCTTTGCCTGGTATATAAACCAATCCACTGACTGCCTTGACTGAAATTCACACCGGATTATACCTCTGCAGCAACCCTGCGTCAAGTTTCTCCTTACTGGCAATTGATTCCAAAGTATCCTCAGGCCTAAGTGGCCATGTGATGAACAATCCATATAGTTTTGATACTTCGCTGTTACCACAAGAACAATTAACAGCAACATTAAGCGTTCCACTTTGAGGTATGGTGTCGCCATTTAAATTCCTCAACGACTCAACAGTGGTCAAATTGGAATAGTAAGTCTCAGCAATTGTCTTGTACGTATCCCCTTGGTTAACCTCGTACTGAAACAAATGACCCAGAATTCCACCTTCAAGACAATCACATGGGAATGGGATGTTGATTCTTGTAGTGGATTCGACATAGTCTCTGCTGATTGTTTGGCCTTTGTTGTAGCTGACGATGACGTTTTCGTCTGTCAGAATCTGGGATCGCACTTGTTGCGTGATGAATGAGAGATTGGAACCTGGCCAAACGTAGTAAGAACCTAGAGCTAAATCACAACCCTTGCTGCAACTGGACTCTGCACTGGGAAAAACTGAAGCGAAAAAGAAGATGAAGAAGAAAGCAAGAAATCCATATCTGGGTTCCATTAAGTGCGAAATGAAAGTTGAAAATTGAGAAAACCCAGATCAGATAAACAAGAAACACATGAAGAACCAACTAGGAATTAAAAAAGAAGATAAGCTTTTAGATTATTTTAATGGGGAAGGGGAAAGAGAGAGAAAATTTGGAGCGCACAACCGACCTGGTTAATGAAATGCTATTATTTGAGCTTTGGATGAGAAAATTCAAAATATGTGCTTTTCGAATAAAATGTCAACAGCATTAACCAACACGACGCCAACTACTTTGTACGGTCAAATCAAGCGGGTTTTAATTTACCGATGGGCGCCGTAGAGAAATGGTAAATCCTGTGAAAAGTTTTTAATAAACTTGCCCCAAAGTTTCTGCATGTGTTCTGTATGCTAATGATATTGATAGGAGTGCGGAATTTTCAAAAACCAAAAACTTAAAAGGGAGAATTGCCCATAAATCCCCATATTTGAAAATTTATTTAGGAAATGGGACCTAACGTCATGAAAAGGTGCGTGATCCTTCCTTGATATGAAAAAGACTAAGGGCATATTTGGATAAAAGTTTAAAAAATAGCTTATGAAAAAAAAAGGATTTTTGAATAGTTTTTAGAAAAGTATTTTTAAAGAAAAATTTATGAAAAAAAAAGTGGTTTTGAATAAATGAGTGCTTGAATAATTATTTCCAGAAGTATTTTTATTATTGATAAATTACGAAAAAGGGTATGAATATTAAATGAGGAGAGATAAGAGATAAGAGGAGAGAGGAGATGGGGTGTAAAGAAAGAAAGGGGAGAGGGTGTAAGAAAAAGTAGGAGAGATGAGAGGAGGTGTAAGAAAAAAAAGGAGAGAGGGTATAAAAAAAGTAGGGGTAATATAGTAATTGGTTAGTTCATAAGCTCTTTTACTGTTCCATAAGCTACTCTGACCAGTTTATCTGAAACATTAGTTTTAAACCATTGTTTTGTTCAAAAGCCTGTTTGAACAAATATGACTGTTTGTTTTAAAATTTCTTCAAATTTAGGTTTTATCCAAAATGGCTTATAAAGCCTGTTTGAACAAATATGACTGTTTGTTTTAAAATTTCTTCAAATTTAGGTTTTGTCCAAAATGGCTTATAAAACCACGGTTTTCCGTGGTTCCAAACAAGCACTAAATCACGCATAATCACGAGTTTCTGACATCAATTTTATGCTCTGGCTCATGGCAATGAGTGTAATGCCTTTCTTTTCCGACATTCATCTTATGATGTATCAACTCACTGAATCTAGCCTAACCCTAGTAGTTTCGCACTCTAGTTCGATGTTCCAGGTTGGGACATCTGTGTTTTGTTTAATTCACGATCCCCTCAGTTCTCGTGAGACAGTTTTTGCACCTTGGTTAATATTTTCTTGCTTATTGGTCCCTAGAGTGGCATTTAGTTGCTATATTTACTTTGATTAGGTACTTCTAGTACTAATTGGTTATCTATCATATCACATAATGTCTCGTTAATGCCTTTGCATTTGATATTTTCTGTGATGAAGCCCCTAGTGTAGCTATTACTCTCTCTAGTATATTGTTTTTGGCTTGGATGCTTGTTGATTATTTGTCACTAGTGTGACAACTACTTAAATTTGTTTGAACTGGGTATTGTGATTAGTTTGCTAAATCTTCTATTATTTTATGGACAATAACTGTGATGACATATTCATAATATTTGCCTCGAAGTATGCCCAGTTTCTTAAATACGGCAAGTTGCAAAAACATGCCACTTTGAATGTTAGTGGTCTTATTGCAAAAAGTAATAATGAGACATGTTTGGTCTCTTCTACTTCTAAATGAATCATAGATTCAGGTGCAACTAATAGTATGACAGGTAACCGTCATCTCTTATCTACTTATGACTCATACGCCAATCCATCAAGTATTATCATTGCTAATGGTTCCTATTCATATGTCATTAGTTCTAGCATAGTAAGTCTTACTCTTTCCATTCAGTTACCTTCGGTGCTACTGTACCTGGCTTTGCATTTAATCTTCTTTCTCCAAGCAAGCTTACATGTGATCTCAATTATTATGTTTCATTTTATCCTTATCACTGATTGATTCAGGATCTCTTGAGGAATAAGATTTTTGGTAGAAGTTACAAATATGATGGTCATTACTTCCTTGATAATCAAGGGTCTAGTGCGGTGGCTTGTGCCTATGGTGTCACTCTTTTCGAAGCACATTGTCGTTTGGGCATTTATCTTTATTATCTTTAAAAAATATTTATCCTTAGTTTCAACATTTATCATCATTAGATTGTGAGTCATGTCAATTTGTTAAACATCATCATCTTCCTTTAGTATTTTGAGTCAATAAACGGGTTTCGTCTCCTTTTAAGTGAGTGCATTCCAATATTTAGGGTCTATGTCTAATTGAGTCCAAAGCTAGTTTCAAGTACTTTGTTACCTTTATTGATGATTATTCCTGTACTACTTGGTTATATTTAATGAAAAGTCATTCTAAGTTGTTCTCTTACTTTTATACATTTACTGCCAAAATTAAAAATCAATGTTATACTCCTATCCATACCCTATGCGGTGATAATGTTAAAGAATATTTTTCTGAATCATTTTGCTCTTTCATGCTTCAAAACGAAATTCTACATCAATTTTCTTGTGTGGATACACCAGCTCAGAACGATTACCGAAAGAAAAAAGTGCCACTTATTAAAAGTATCCTGTGCACTTTTGTTTCAAATGAAGGTTCCAAAACCCTTTTGGGCAAATGTGCTCTCCACTGCTTGCTTTCTCATTAATCGCATGCCCTCCTCTGTTCTTGATGGTCACATTCTCTACACTACTCTCTTTCCTTCGAATAGGTAGGCAACACAGGAACCACCTCAAGGCAAACCAAGACGTTATTACATGCCGCAACCCCCACTTTTAGATGAAGGATCTAGGTTCATTAAAGTACTTCTTGGGGATTGAAGTCATGAGAAGCAGGAAGGGCATCTTATTGACTCGGAGAAAATATGTTCTTGATCTATTAGGAAACTGGAAAACTAGGAGTGCCCCAACTAGCTTCCTTATGGTTTATAATCCTCTGGTTGATGTTGATAGTAGTATACCGTATGAAAATCCCGTTGAAGCTACTAAGAGCAATCCGTTTGAGAAACCAGAGAGGTACAAGAGATTAATTGGCAAATTGAATTATCTTACGGTGACCCAACCTGATATCACTTATCCAATGAGTGTCTTTAGTCAATTTATAGACTCGCCAATTGTCTGACAGTATGAAGCCTTAGAATATGTGTTATATTAGTTGAAGGGATCTCCAGGTTATAGGATATTATTATACAAGAATTATGGTCACATAGTTATTAAGTGTTTTTGTGATGCCGATCATGGTAGATCAAAATCTACAAGACGGTCGATTACATGATCTGTGTTTTTGTAGGAGGAAATTTAGTATCTTAGAGAAGCAAGAAACAAAATGTGGTGTCAAGATTGATTGTAGAAGTAGAATACAGAGCCATAGAACAATCAGCATGTGAGATAGTTTAGATATATCATTTACTAAAGGAAGTTGGTATTAAAATTTCGTTACCAGCAAAGCTGTGGTGTGATAATAAAGCGGTCCTACACATAGCTTCTAATTCGGTATTCCATGAATGCACGAAACATATTGAAATTGACTGTCATTTTATTCGAGACAAGCTCAAGAAAAACTTCATCTCTACATAATATATCAGATCCAGTGATCAACTGGGTAATCTCCTCACCAAAGCTCTTATTTGAGTTGAATATCTTTGTAACAAGTTAGGCATGATTGGCATCTATTCTCCAACTCGAGGGGAATTGTAGAGATATTAGAGCTATTATAAGATATGTAAATATCCTATATTTAGTATATAGGATAAGATATGATATTATTTTATTAGTATCTAGAATTATCTATGATTCTCTATTGTGTGTGTATATATATCCCTTATGAATATCAATAAAGTATAAGTATTATTAAATGTGAAATAATAGTGAGAAAAGTCAACATAAAAACCTGACATGAAGAAAAAGTTCACATTCCTAAATTAAAACAACAATCAACATAACAAAGTGAACCTCCATTTTATTAGGATCAAAGACAGGCCTCAACTTAAATTCTTCCAAGGTAAAGTTCACAAGACAGATTTTCCACCAGGGCTCAATTGGGAAATCCATAGGTTGCGTAGGTACAAGTTCTCTTGCAATTGACTTGTTCATTTTCCACGTGATTTTCTAGTTACCCCAAAAACAGGAAATGACTAGTGAGATAAGAAGACAAAAAAGCTTTCATGTTTGCAAGTCTGTAGGAAGGCGTATAATTGGGGACAGAAATAGGCTGCATGTCTCTCTTAAAGACCATTTTTTACTAGTTTTTCTTTTGAAAACATTCATTTTGGAAAAGTTAAATTTTATTTTTGACTTCATTAATTCACCATATTTCATATACCCCAAGATTAAGGGGGGACAATCATATAATACTCTTTTAAGTATTCCAATAGATAATGCATGCATTTATCTATGTCATAAGGACTAGAAAAAAAATGAAAAATATTGTACATCCAAGTGAAGTCACTAAAGAAGTGATGCCAAACCAAAAATAAAAACTTAGGAAGAACTCTGTGAAACTCAACTCAATCTCAATATTAAGGAAATTATGAATGTGAAACAAAGGTGAATAAACCAATAAACTAGCAAACCTATCATAGGCATATATGCAACAAAATATTATTTGACTAGAATTATAACTAATATAAGGCTCTTAACAAAAGATATTATAGTTATCAAATAGATGGATATCTACCGGCTAATATATTATCCAATTAATTAAATTATTTCTGGAAAAAAATTAGTTTAATTAATATAATTCCATAATTGTTCAAGATCAAAAAATATAATAGCAAAAAATAATATATGATCTTAAATATTCTATTATTAGCAAACACCCTCTCAACTTTTAAATTGAAACTGCTAAGCTCTCATCATTTTAACATTTGGGAATTTTGGGATTTAGGATTAGATGATCCATTCCCTCATAAAGCTTTTTCCAACATTTTAACCTCCTAATTTAGTTTCAAAACAATAGGGCCATGGCATGTTGCAAGGAAAATAGTATGAGGTGACACCTTTGTTGATGGAAAATGGACAAAAAGCTTAGAATGTTGAAGGTGAAAAATTAAGGGGATAACTCTGGCTTTCAGAGTAAAAGGGGGTTCACAAATGACCTAAAACTAAAAATGTGTATTTGTATTTCATTTCCCAAAATAATATAATAACTAAAATGGCTATCTTCTCATCTTGCACCAGGAAGTGCCAAAGGAAGAATATAGTCATAGAGGCATTATTAGTTTGGAACCTATTTCAGTGCCTTGTTAGCCCAAAATAGTTGCTTGAAGGGTAAAATTGACAATATTCTTGCTACAGCTAACTAAACAAACAAAAATATGCATACATAAGCATACGTGGAATCCAGGCATCAATTCTATTTTTATATATTATACAAAGGAAAATCTTTGCGGTACCTTAGATCTGCACTTATTCATTATATCAATATATTCATTTCTCCCAATTCCTGTGAATCTTAGAGCATCCGCAGCACTAAAATTTAGGATGTTGTCATAAGGTTGCTCTGCAAACAATTAAAAAGTGCAGCAAGCTTTTAAAGGCCATCTTCAACATAAACATACTTTTAACATCATACATATCTACAAAGCTTACAGTAAACAATCAAACAAGTGGAAGGAAGAAAAAGAAGGTACATAACTCAATCCATCCATTAATGAATAATAAATCTTGTAGATTATGCATATATTAACATGTTACGTACGCAAGCAAACATTTAAATCAGATCATTGATATGATGAAATCTTATACACATAAAACGATGAAATCAGACAAAAGGTTGATACAAATTGCTCCAAAAATCTTATTAAGGTAATACTAATCTCACCAGTATGTACGTCTTAGTAAGTACTATAGGCTAACGCTCACGCCCTGAATATATACAACTTACATCCCTTCTCTCTTTCACAATCACACACATCACACCTTTGGCCAAAAGTTAGCTACCAGCTCGGTCCATTAGCTACAGATCCAACAAAAAGGCTTATTGGAAAAAGTAGAGGTCACAAAAGTAACTATTGTAATTGCTGTATTTATTGTTTCTTTCCTAATATAATAAATAGAGAAGCAAATCCCAAGAAAAAAATGAAAGAAAGGAAAAGGAAAAAAAATAGGGAAAATGACATCTGGGTCCCATGGAAGCAATTATATGATAGAAAAGTCCCAAGAAATGCCTTAATTAATTTCAAATCCCATGGGACCTTATATGATTTTTTTTGTAATTGTCAAAAGACGTATCTGCCCTTGGGAAATAAAAACACAATACAAAGCAAATATGAATTGGCGCGTTCTGCTGTGGAAATAAGAGTATAAAGCGTGACGAGGAAGACAGCATACGATGACCCGCATGGTGTGTTCGCAGCTGGATTTTGTCGTCATCATGGGTGGACATTGAGGAAGAATTGATGTAAATGTCATCGTTTCTAACTATGATATGAGAAAGTGAAGTATATTGCTATCAAAACCCAGTGAAGTCTGTTACTGATTCATCGTCCTGGTGCCTATGATAGTGTGTGGCTGAAGTGTGAGGTATAAAAGGTAACCTATATAAATATGAACATTGTGTTCGCAGCATGACTTTTTTGATCATTTGAGTTGTGGGTGAACTATATTTATGTAGGGTTTTAAAAGTTATGTCCAGTTTGTAAGAATTTATGGTGTGTTTACTTGAGTGTAGTAAGAAAGTATGACATTAGAAAGATTCCTGTGAAGTGAGAATGACATATCATGATCTGATATGTGAGGGCAAGAAGAGTTATTATTATAGTGCGCGATAGTTGTTAATATAGGTGCTCGAGTTATTAATATTATATGTTTGGTGCAGGTTGTAAGTATTGATGGCGAGTTTATCTGTAAAGCACTTATTCTGTTATGTTCACATGGGGGGATAGTTTGAAAATTATGTAGAAGGTCATACATATGTTGGGGGTCAAGTAAGAACAATGTCCATATAGGAAGGCACAACATATGATAAGTTCAAACATTATTAGCATTACTTGTTGGGAAAGGAAGTGATGAAATTGTGATAAAATTCACTGTTAGGTTTGATCGGCACATATTTGTTGACATGTTTAATGATGAAGGAATTGAGTATTTAATAATGTTCAATAGAGAAAGTGGCCATGTGTACATAGGAGAGAAAGCAAATAACGAGTGCGCACAACTTGGTATGGATGATCTAATGGAGGACCAAGATGTGTAAGTAATATGTTGTGCTGATTTTAAAATGTTATCCTCTATAATTTGAAGTAGGCAGTTGTCATTATTGACACAGTAAATTGTCATTATTGACACAGTAAGTTGTCATTATTTACACAGTAAGTTGTCATTTATTGCAAGTTTGATGAACTGTTTGGAAGTAGGAATGTATGCTCCATGTCTCCACCTGCTTTGGGAAATGAGAATGAAGTGTTGCCAATAGTGTCTTGTGGTGAGGAAATGATTCCATCAATGACACCTGAAATGAATTCTACAAAGTGGAAGGACTTGATTGTTACAAGTTATCTGCTCAAGAGAAAATATATGCTAGTACCATGAGGCCTATTGCTACACATGATTGTCCATGTCCTAATGACCCAACAGTGTCTGAACTACTGAAAGAAAGGTTCCTTGACCCCCCAGTTACTAGAAGACTGCCGGGAAGGCCAAAGAGAAAAATGATTAAGTCTCAATTTCAACACAAAAAGACTTATCATTGTGGAAGATGCCATGAGGCTGGACACACAGTGAAGACATGCAAGAATCCAAACCCGAGCTTATGAATGGTACTAGCTTGCTATATTTTTCTGTGCAAATGCATAGCACACTGACTTTTACTTTGTATGTATCTGTAGATAGTGAGTAAAGTAATTTTTTGTATTCTTCATGTATCTCTATCTTTTGGAAGGTAGGGTGGAGCTTTATAAAGGTAACTAAGTTTGCTATACTCCTTTTACATTTACTTCCAAGAACTTATATAATTGTAAAGTGCATATATATAAAGCAAGTTACACTCTGACTATAATGATTATGTAAGAGAAATGCTAGCGTTATTATTTTGTGAACATTTTGTTATCATTTGCTACTGGTTAGGTTGTTATGCTCAATGAAGCAGTCTGTTTTTCCTACTACAATGAAGGTGTTATGCTGGTAAACACACTGCACTTTATGTTATTTGCTACTGGTTAAGTTGTTATTCCTCCAATACGGGGTTGTTATTTTTTGGTGCTGGAGTTGTTAGGTTTATCCAGTCATATGTAAATTTTTAGTTGTGCTATGAAATTTTTCAATACAGGTTTGTTATTTATAAGTTGCTATTGGTGGAGTTGTTATTCCTTGAATACGTGGTTGTAACTTTTTAGTGCAGGAGTTGTTTAGGGGTGCTGTCATAGGGTAGTTATTTAACTACTGAAAAATAACTTACCCACGACAGTAAAAATAACAACTCCACTACTTAAAAATAACAACCACATACGGTGAAGGAATGACAACCCCATAGTGAAAGAATGACAACTGAACCACTGTAAATAACAACTATCCACGACAGCAAGAATAACAACTCCAGCACTTAGAAATAACAATATCATATTAAAGGAATAACAACTTCAACTGTAGAAATAACAACCCTATAGTGAAAGCATAACAATCACTTGTAAATAACAACTACTCAATGACAACAAAAATAGCAACTATATCAGTAGGAAATAAGAACCCCATAGTGAAGGAATAAGAACTTGATAACTAAAAACTAACTTATCCACGACAACAAAAATAACAACTCTAACACTTATAAATAACAACCCCATAATGAAGGAATAGCAACTTAACCAATGAAAACGGAACAATCCCACAACTGCAAAAGTGACACCACCAGAAGGGAAAATAAACAATTTAACCAATGAAAATAGAACAAACCCATAATTGCAAAAGTAACAAGACCAAAAAGAAAAATAAAGAACTGAAAAATTAACAAATCTAGAAGGATTAACAACTTTCAATGAAAACAAAATAACCCCACAACTGGAAAAGTAATAAATCCATAAGGGAAAATAAACAATTGGAAAAATAACAACCCCAACACTACAAAATAAGAACCCCGTAATAAAAGAATAACAACTACTTCATAATTCTTTCCAGGAATTCCGCAGACAAAAAGTGCAATGGCCTCACCAGCATAACACCTTGATTGAAGCAGAAAAAATAGACTGCTGGATTGAACATAACAGCACTAATGACAAATGATAACTTTATGTTGACAAAATAACATCTTTAGTATGTTTCTTCCCATAATCATTATAGTCAGAATATAACTTCATATGTATACACTTTATAATTACATCAGTTTTTGGTAGATTAACTAACTAACAACATAGAAATATTAAATTACTTTAAATTCTTTGATTACATGGGTTGTCACTCATTGTTAATTTAGTGACTAAATACTAGATCCCTAATTACACACTAATAGTCAATAATTGTCCATCTTCCTCTTCACCTTCATATGGCAAAACTTGAAGAATTAAACAATATCTTCAAGTTGAAACCCCCCAATGAGCAGACAACTTAGTTTTTGCCTCAAGGGTGAATGCCTAAATATCCGCTAGGGTAGCAAGAGCACTGAAGGAAGATAACTAAAATAGATGTAATGTAAAAAGATAATAGGAAAGACAAGCAATCTAATAAACAAGAGTGCACAAGAAGTGTATAAAAAGTAAAGCATTAGAGTCATCACAAAACAAAAAACAAAGGTATTTGAATAAAGAAACAGAAAATTTCACCTCATCGTGTATGTCATCCATATCATCTTTCTGCTCATCCTCACTAAACCAACTAAAGAAACTGCACTAAAAAATTTGTAGGAGGAGTAAGGTGCATCTAAGAAATGCTAACTATATATTGCATAAATTGAAGAGAGACACACCTTCAGCTATCTTAGATTCACATATCAAGTGTGTGAAAGATTCTATATCTTCCCTCAGTTATATTCAGTAACAACCAATAAGTGTTAAAAAAAGAGCCTACGAACAAGTAAAGTAGTAAACAAGCAATAGAAGATCAAGTATTGGTAAGTAATATAAAGGAACCATTAACTTACACTTTTTTCTATTTTGTTCTTTTAACCAGATCAGAGTAAATAAGGGAACAATACTTGGAAAGAAAATACATGACACAAACCTATCATCAGTTGGAGGTCGTTTGTTTCCTTTCTTCTCATGGGCTCCATTAGGAATACCCTTCAATTTCTCCCCAAAAATGTACTATGTTAAAATAAAAACCACAAATAAATCAGAAGATATAGGAGGAAAAACAAAAGAAGCTCAAAGCCTTACCTTGCCCTCTTTTCATTGTAGCAGTGATCTTAGTAGTTCCTTCTTCAAGGAAGGTATAAGTCTTTCTAAGTTTTGTATCCTCAAAATATGGATTGGGATTGAAATTCTGAAAAAAGAAATATTTCAAAACAGTTTACCGCTCAATGAAATTTATACAATTTAGGAGCGTTCAAACAAATGATAAATTTTCATAGTCAACAATGATTTGCCATTATTTTATAGCAAGGAAACATAAAAAAAATGAAAAAAAGAAAGCAAGAGAGGTGCAACTTACATAGGTGATTGAATAGCCTGATTTAATGTCCTTAAAATCTGCAACCTCCAAAGAACTCAAATGCTTAAATATCTACTAAATAAAAATTAAATAAGTTATGAAAGTAAAGACATATGGGCACCTCTTCCACTAAACCCTCACATTCACATAAACAGCAGATACATTTATGAAAGTGAACAAGAGAATGGATGTTAAAATGAGGAGAAATAGTGGTTTGCAAAATTCAAATTTTAGAGACGTTCACACCTTTTGATCTTCTTCATTCAGAAGCTCCCTAAGAGTAGGATGACTCAGAAACTGCAAAAAGAAGAATAGTTTAACAAAACATTTCCAAATTAACAGCATCAACAAACTTCATTGCCACAGTCAATTAATAGACAAAAAAATCGATACTGACTGTTGTTATCCTGGAAAGTCCCCTTCATCGACTCTTTCACTTGAGTGCAAATGATAAGCAGAACCATCGTAGGGCGTCCATGGCAGGGTCATCTCCGGTGGTAGAGACCGTCACAGTAGCTAGCTAAAGCGATAGAGGAAGAGAGAGAAAAGAAGGGTACGACAGCAAGAGAATCTGAGCAACGATTGCAAAGAGACAGAGAGGAGATTGAGTTGGTGGAATGACGAGAGAGAGAATCCTGATGCTGATAAGAGGGGATTACGGGAAAGGAAAGGGAAGGAAAAATTTAAGTCTTAGGAATAGTTTTGTCTTTTCACAATTAGAAAAAATTCATCTAAAGTCCCATGAGACTGGACATTAATTATGATATTTTCTGGGACTTTTTTGGCATTTGATTCCTTCCACGGGACTCGGACGTCATATTCCCAAAAAAATAATGTCATCCGCAAGAATACCTAGGACAATTGCTTTTGGCAATATATTTGCATCAAGTCATCTCTTTCCTTAAAGCTTCCTCTCACCTTTCCTTTTATTTTACTTCATGGTTCATCTATGACACACCAACATCATTTAAATACAAGCATGGTTTGAACAAAAGGGGCACATGAAAGAGTTCATTGTGTTGCTTCTTGGGTGACCATTACCCTCTTCATCGTGCTTCTTCAGCTTTCAATAACCAGTAATTGCTATAAGCCCTCATCCCCTGACTAATACAACTTTACTATAGCTGAAACTTATGAAGGTAGCATGAGATCCCAAACCTTTTGAATATTTCATCTTGTACCACAAGTGATAGGGGCAAAGTACTATAGGATGCCTTAATCACCCATAGAACAGCAACCACTATTCAATAGGATGCTTAAGAAGGGTAGTTTCCTCATCTCAATAGTTAACTTTTAGAGAAGGTTTGTCCTATCAACTTGTGGCTTATCATTTGGTACTAAAGCTGGCAATCGAAGTCTCTAGAAAAGGCTACTTACAAAGGTTTCTGGCAGGTGAAGGGCTGAATAAAGTGTGTTATGTGTAGCCATTAGGGAAATCAAGTTTCCCAGGATGACCAATTGACAATGACAAAGTGCTATGAAACTTGAAGTCTCGTATCAAGCAATATGGACAAGAGTTCCCCTCCTCACTTGGGTGCCTATCAACAAGCATGGACCACCCTAAATGTATTCATTTGAAAGGGTCATCTTAATACTGGATGTCTCACTATAGATTTTTAATATGAAAATAGTAAGCATTAAAGACCAACATAAAAATACAACTCCACTAGCAACTCAAGAAGTATATACACCAACAATTCAAACACTATTCATCTGGTAATCAAGAAGCTGTCAATTGTCAAGAATCCTAAAAGACCAACAAACAAAATGACAGATCTAACATGAAAAGATTCCAGTAGTTTCATCTATGTACGTACAAAAAATATTACAAGACCCAATGGAGAATACAATGCATTTGAGAATTGTGAAATAGAGAAGTTACCATTTTCATTACTTCAAAAATTATATCACAATAATATTTGAAAGGTGAGATTCTCATTATGCGGCAAATGTATTCTGCAAGATGATAAGGAAATAGCTGCAAGTGGAAAAACAGAAGCAAAATATAGACTCATTAAATGCCCATGTCCTACAACAAAAGCAAAAGAAATTGAGGGCCTCACCCAACATCCAAGTAGTTCTAGTTAATGTTAATTTTATTTTTTAAATATGCAGAACCATAGACAAACAGATATTATCCTTTTGATAAGAAGACAATTAAATATAATCTATCATAAACTAATCTCAAAAATAAAGAAAAAACTAAGATCTATATTCAAAAATACTATTTAAGGCATAAAAACTTTATATATGACATAGTAATGGTGAGAATAAAAAAAATAGATGTTTCTATTCACTAAAAAAAATTACAGCATTTTCCTACTAAACAAAATCCATCGTCAAACTTTTCTGATCATCTAAATAAAAACCATAGACATATAACATTATTTAACAATGCATTAGATACACATTTTCAGAAATAGGAGTCAAATAGAATTTCTAGAGCACATACTGTTAAGTTCTTCCGCAAGTAACACGTCATCTCTTCATAATATTCAGATTCTTTACAAACTTTGCGAGCAAAACAGTTATTCCACTGGAGTCTCTTCCTTATGCAGTATTCTATAATCCTGCATTAAATTTCCAGGGCCAGCAAAAGAAATAAGACAATCTAAAAATGCATTTGAAAAAGAAACCCATGCAAGGATGCTGTTTGGACAGTGATATCTATGTCAGTAAACTAAAACTAAACAATCCATAGAGACATAAAACGAAAGCAATAAATTTAGAAGGGTAGTAATGACGCTAAACTCACCTTCTATGCCATTCTTCTTTGGACGAAAGAGTTACTTGAAGTCGTTTTGGAAGATTTTCCCAGGGGCATTCCTCCTTAATAGCTCTCTGTAACAATTGTTCCTCCACTGCCACTGGACCACAGTGCATTTTCCACTGCCCAGATATCTAGCCTTCCTCTACACTATAAAACACCATAAAGTCACCCAAGTCATGATCTCGAGCTTGAACCTGAAGCTAAATCTTTTAACATACAAAAATTGACCCCAATTATGCAGAGAATAACAATTCTAAAATTCATTTCATAAAACATAGCTTCGAATTGTAAGGACCCGAACTAGATTACCACGGTTACCAGATATGCTATGATGGTGACAAGGAATTCACAGGAAAGGAGAAGAAATTACATGAATGTTGGTCAAAACTGAAAAATAGTAATGGACATTGAGCCCCTGATCTTCAGGTAGGTTTCAAAATTCAAATCCACTGACTCTGTTTCTTCTTCAGTTAAGCAAGGATGAAGATTTTCGCACGAGATCTGCAAATTGAAATTCGCCAGCTCGTAGCCGTGATACGTTTCGCCGGTCGTTCAACCCGTTGGATTTTATCCGACCCGTTATAGTGAAATAATAAAAACTAATTTTTATACAAAAAACTAATTTTAAAATTAAAATATAAATATATATTTATGCTTCAGAATTTTATTTTATTTAAAAAAAATGTTACTAAATAAATTTATTGAATGGTGAACAAAGAGAATTTGTTTGACATGCCATCAAAAAATCATAAATAAAAAGTCATATTTTATCAAAAAAATAAAATAAATAGTAAATAATCTTTTTAACTCTACAAATATCAAAAGTAGACCCTTTTAAAATATTGATATTTTTAAACTTAAAATAACATTATTTTAAATTTAAACAAAAAATAAAATCTAATCGAATTGACTTATTGAATCTTCTAGGAGATTGGGTTGTACCCGGTGAATTGCAAGTCATTGGTCATAAGTCACTTATTTTCCGGTTTAAATAATTGATAGAACCAATCAGCTCATCCATCAATTGGCAAGTAGCAATCGACTTTTGTTTTTTTTTATAAAAAAATGAGTAAAATAAAATATAAACTATTAGACCCTTTTATACAATAAATTATGATAAAAGCACAAAAGGCCAAACAAAAAATAAAAAAGAAGACATAAAACAATTACAACAATATTAACACTAAAACAAGAAAGAGATGAGCTTTGGACAATACAATATGAACCATGATACCATAATATAGGAGGTGAACATGACTAAAAGATGAGGTGACCCAATCCCCTCAAATGGCCATACAGGCCTTCAAAATTTTAATAGATGACAAGCTAACTACAAGATTGAAACTTCAGAACTCTCTAAGTATTTTATCATGTATAACACTATAAAATAAAATAAAGTCTTCTGATATATTTTGGTAGAATGGAAGAATTATAAAGTGGGAATAAAAATAAAATTAGATTAAAAATAGACTTTAAAAGTTTTAAAAATTTATTTGATATGTTAGAAATAAATATAGAATTAATATATATATATTTTATAACTTGAGCTAAAATAGTCTAAAATATTTTTTTATAACTTAAGAAGAGTTAAAGTTATCTAAAAATTTTATAACTTAGAATAAAATATTCTAAAATATTTTATTTCCACTTCTTCTATCTTATTTCTCAACTTTTTTAATAGAACTAAAATAGTTCAAAATATTAGAAATAGAAGTAAAAATAGAAATGATTTCTATTATATCAAATAAAAAAATACTTAATTTCTTCCCCCATGTCCAATTTAAAATATTGACTCATAGAAAGAATAAATATCTATATATTGAATTTATACAATCCAAGTTATGTACTCAGGATTATATTGAATTATTTTAATATATAAAGATTTGTGAACATTTTTTGGCGTCTAAAACCTCTCTAGTTCAGAATTAATTTAATCTTATCAAACTCCTCCAGGTAGGAATCCTTCACAATTTAACTCTTGCGTGTAAATAGACTTTTGAGCTTTGATATGATTTAGTTTTGTTATACTTTGTACAATTTTTTTATAAAAAGTCAATTTAGAGTTCAAAATTTGAAATATAATTATTTTGCATATTTTAAATTCGTGTTTGCACCGTTATTTTGAACAACCATGTATTTATCCCAGTTTACATGAAGAAAGTGATTTTCACAAATATTTATATATAGAGAGATTGATTAAATACTTTTTTTTATACCTGAGATTAATTAAATTGCATAATTTCAAGAGGGGAAAAAAAGGAACAAACTAATTTTTTTTTTAAAATTCTTATATAAATGAGAAAGGTTGAATGGTTGGTAACTAAATGCAAAATAATAAAAGTTAATGCATCTCTATGCCAGAAAAGAAAAAAATTGGTAATATGTAGAAAATTTTACTTGTTAAAAAGTACATGGTGTACAAATGAAGACAAATTACTTAAAATTCATAAAAATGAGAAAAACAATAACTTACATTCAAATGAAAATTACAGTACATTTCAATTACTAATAGTATATTTACAAGACACAGAACAAGAACAATATATGGAACATGAAAGGTAAAAAAACAAAAGATGACACAATAAACAATGAAGCCACATTTTGTGTTTAATTCACTCTTCTCTGATTTGGATGAGTTCTTTTCCTTGTCCTTTTTGCTTGTTTCTTAGGCCTAGCTTGAAAAATTCTAACAAGCCATTGAGGTTTACCAATCAAAAAGACAACTTGTCCCATGAGCATTCCAAACACCATCCCACATCCATATCCCATTGCTACTGGTTTCCAACCAAATCCAAATTTGTCATCAGTTGACGAAGTTGGTTGTGGCAATTTTCCTTCATTTGGATTACATGCTTTTGACAATGGAAATCCACATAGCCATAAATTTCCCTCATAGGAATCATTGGAAAATGTATCAAATTGTTTACCTCTTGGTATTTCTCCGACGAGTTGATTATGTGAAAGATTCAAAACTTCAAGAGAGTTTAGATTCACGAGGAATCACACCTGTAAGCATGTTTGATGACAAGTCTAACCATTCTAGATTTGTTAAATTTGCAATGGATCGAGGAATATGACCAGTGATTTTATTGTGAGAGAGGTTCAGCCCTTTAAGTGAATATAGCTTACCAATAACTTGTGGAATCTCTCCATCAAACATGTTATTGGAGAGGTCAATGGCTGTCAATGTAGTTAAGATCTTTTCAAGCTTAACCTCATTACCTTTTAATGTGACCTTCACTGATTCTTCATACGAGCCCCTGCTATAATTATTTGTCATGTAATGCAAACCAACTGCATAATCTATTTCCATCATTCCCTTAAATTCTTTGATGTATGCAGTTGGCAAAGGTCCACTAAAATGGTTGTTGGAAGCATAAAAAATTCTCAACATAGGAAAAGGATGTTTGGTGTTGGAAATATAAATGGCACCATAGAACTTGTTATCTCTCAAAATGAGTACTTGTAGCTGCGATAAGCCATCAAGCCAATTGGGAAATTCATCTTCAATCATGTTTGCTCCCACATCTAAAATCTCTAAGTGCTTGCAATGCGTCAAAGACAAAGGCAACTGTCCCTCAAATTGGTTGTTGTTCAAATGCAAAGATTGCAAGGAATTACTCTCAGAAAAATTGTGTGGTAGTCTTCCAACAAAGTTATTCATTTGTAGATCTAAACTCTCAAGATTTGGTAACGCAACAAGGCACTCTAGGATAGGGCCCGACAAGTTGTTGTGAGATAAGTTGAGGATCACAAGTGAGCTTGCATTGCAAAATAAGGAAGAAATGTGTCCACTGAATTTGTTGTTAGACACTAAAAAGAATTCAACACCAAAGGATGGAATTGGGATATTTCCTTGCAACATGTTGAAGCTAAGATCAAGAAATGTGAATTTTCTCATTGACAAATGTTCAACTGATGTCAAGTTATTATGAGAAAGATCCAAATACTCCAAAGAACCATTCCCCACATCATTGAACCACTTGGGAATATTTCCATGAATTTTGTTATTGGAAAGACCTAAGGACTTCAAATTTTGAAGGTTTCCTAAATGTCTAGGAAATTCATTGATGTCGCAAGAGGATAAGTCTAATATGTAAAGATTGGGAATGGTGAAGTTAAGATTATTATCAGAGCTAAGTGAGAGAAACTTGTTGTTTGAAAGATCAAGTACTTTAAGATTTTGAAGCTTTGAAAATTGATGAAGACTAATTCGGCCTCTCAAATTGTTTGATGATAGATGTAGAATAGAAATATTCAAGAAACCGAAAATCGACTCTGGAATACCTTGCAGCTCACTATCATAAATATATAAATGTTGCAAATTTGGGAGGCCTAAGAATTTGGGAAAGATAGTGATATGACAAGAAGACAAATATAATGTTCTAAGATTAGGAATAGTACAGTTAAGATTATAATCAGATGCAAGTGAGAGAAACTTATTGTTCGAAAGATCAAGATCTTCAAGCTTTTGAAACCTGAAAAATTGGTAAAAATTAATAGAGCCACTCAAGTTATTAGATGATAGACTCAAAGAAAAAATATTTACGAGACTAAAAATTGACTCAGGGAAATTGCCTTGTAGCTTATTGTTAGAGAAATCAAGAAGTTCTAAATTTGGAAGTTTGAAGTTAGCAGGAATATTAAATTGTTAGAGCCACAGGATAAAGAAGTAAGTTGGGTGAGATTACGCAATGAAAATGGCAATTGCCCTTCGATGTTATTTTCAGAAATGGAGAAAACTTTCAATTTTGTATGATTTCCAAACACATTTGGTATCTCACCGCTAAAAGAATTGGAACTGAGGCCCAATGAAATGAGACTTTGGAGATTTGAAAGAAATGAGAGCTCACCGCTAAAATTGTTGAATGTAAGGTGCAAATAAGTTAAGTGAGTGAGGTTCTCAAAACTTGCAGGAATAGGTCCATCAAATTTGCAGTACATGAGACTCAAAAAATTGAGAGACTTCAAATGGCCTATGGAATTTGGAAGTTGACCCATGAGATTTTCATTCCCCGACAAATCTAACTTTTGAAGATTTTGTAAATGAAAAATGTTATTTTCCAAATTTCCCTGCAACGAAGTCTCTTGAAGACTAAGATAGACCAAAGAGGATGACAAATTCATGAGCATAGACAAGTGACTTGGTGCAATGGAAGACATATCTACATCATCTAAAATAAGTTCTCGTAGATGAGTCATGTTTTGAACGAGCTTCTGCCAAGTAGATGGTTCAAGTCTTAAATTCAACCATTCATTTGAGAAAAATGCATTCCAAGACAAATCTAGAGAGACCAATTTAGACAATTCTGCAATTTTAGGAGGAATTGCACCAATAAAACTAGAGAAGCTCAAGTTTAGATGCAAGAGAGTGGAAAAATACCAAATTTAGAAGATATCAAAGACCCACTAAAATCATTGTGAGCCAAGTTGAGTGTTTGGAGATGAGAAAGTTGGAAGATGCTATTGTTAGGATGGAATTGACCTTGGAGCCAACTCCAACTTAGGTCGAGGCCAATCACATGACTAAACAAGGAGTCGCATGTGATCCCATCCCACAAGCAGCAATTTGAATCATTTCCCCATGAAGCTGTCTTTGGGTAAGATATGTTCTTAAATTTAAAATAATAGTGATAAAAAAACTCATCACACCCTCTTGAAGCAGAATGATTAAGAGAGAAAGAGTTTTTGAATTGGAGGAGTGCAGAGGAATCATGAGCATTACATAATGGCGGTGGGTTGAGAGAAGAAGAAAGGGAAGGGGAAAGAAAGAACAAGTACATATAGAGGATAAAAATTCGAAATGCCATAAGTGAAGTTGGAAGGCTATGAAGAAGTGAAAGATTGATATATGGACTCTAACAAAAGAGGCTATATTTATAATGGTACCAACACTATATGTGGCATGATGCACACGCAAACTCAAGATTTTGGCTAGCAAAGGAACCCAAAAAGAGAATATTCAGCAACTATTTATGCTTAAAACAAAAAGGAAAACGTGGAACTTTGCTAATGTTTTCTTACTTGACTTGGTCCTGAAAAAAGGAGAATAATTAGAGGGAAAAAAGACTTGGTGGTTGTTTTTTGTGGGAATTCGCTATTGATATTTCTCCAATATGGGAGATATTATAAACAAATTTGAAAAGCTTTTGAAGGGTTGCATTTTTTTTCACTTGAGTTGAAAAATTTTCGTGCAATTAAGTCTAAAGATGTAACACCCTGAATAGAATGCCAATAGGCCCCCTAAGTTTAAATATCCGGCAACTAAGACTATTTGTCTAAAAAAATTCAATAATATAACATTTATAAATAAAATAGTCTATCCTACACGCACACTCTCTAAATCTATATAGCTGTTATATACTTTCAAGCTCTGTAATACTCTGTATTTAAATGACAATTTGCATTAATGGTTTCTCTTGCTGAAAAATAAAAAAGAAACTAAGAAAAATTTAGAAAAAAAATAGCCAAAAATCTCCTTATTGAAAAATTAATTAGTTTTTGCGACCTATAACAGCTAATATACAATTACCTTTTATAAAATACAATTAGTATTAATATGTAAGTGATATTTCATAATATGTAATTACCTTCTATCATATGCAACTGACCTTCTATTATATGTAACTACTTTTCGTTAAGTTTTAAGTCTTATTTTCTAATTGATTTGTCAAACGAGAATTTTTCTCCAATTTTTTTTATATATTTATTGTAATATTTTTTTAAAAAAATATGGAGTCAGTCAATGACGTTTTATGATTTGTTCGTAGATGAATTGATGTGCCGTGAATAAAGTTTTATAGAGTAACTACTTTGACGTCTCGGTAAAAAAAAAAAAAACAAAGAAGTTGATGTTAATAATTAAATTTATTAATTAGCAATTTCATCTTCAATGTAGTGACATGATGAAGCCGGATATGCAATACTTTTCTTCCCAACTAAAAAAAATCCTTTTTTGCGATATTCTCAAAACCTTTTTCTTTCTTTGTTTTGCAAACATATTTGTTACAAAGTTCACTCCTTTTGATTATTCCGCAAAATAATTTCAATGAAAGAAGGGATGGATACACGCAATCATATTCTGAACAAAACTAGATTTTTAGTTTTGGATGAAGTTAGATATGAAATATAATATTTAAAAATTTACCAAGTTTCATACACCTTTTTTAAAATTTTATATAGATGGACTTATGTAGGATTTTTTTTGAGGTAATTAAAACTTAAACTAAGTTATCTAATACTATATAATGAATTTATATATAGCATTTTTTTTCTACGTATGAATTCTTGTAAGGAAATTTCAAGTAAAAAATAAATCTAAAAAAAGTATACAGAATAAATAATTACATAGAAGAATAATTTTTTCTTTGACTTAAAATTACTTAGAAGCATGCTTTATAATTAACACTAGTTACGATTAATAAACCAAAAAATTGAATTATATATCTTGTTAATTTGATATAATTTTCTATGGATATAAAATATTAAGCAACAAATAAACGGTTAAAAATTAAAATTATTAGACGGTCCAAACAAAGAATGATTTGCACATGGTGCCTATACAAACAAGACTTAGAATCTAAATCTTTATCGATGGAAATAGCAATTAATATGAGTTTCTTTTTTTGGGGCCAGAGGAGTTTTTTTAGTTTTAACCAAACTTATAAAAATTGAAATTTTTTTTTTAGTTTTTTTAGTTTTGGGGCCATCAAAATTGAATTTTTTTTTTTTTTGCTAAGAGTAAGTATCCTCTTATTGGAAGATATCTTATTTTAGGTAATGACAAGCACTAAATATAAATACTTCTTTAATGCTCATTTAAAACTTGATTCATTATATTATAAAAAATTAATCACTTTTATTACACCCAATTGGGCACGTAAAACTTAGACACATTCATTATAATTTATTTAAAAAAATTGTTAATTAATAATGGGCCGTGAATAAAGGATTGTAGACTTATACTAAACTTTTAAAAATGGGAAATGTTTATTGCCGTGTGCCCCTTTTAATACATTTTAATGCAAAGACTTTTTGTTCATAAATATTAACATCACATCTAAAATAATTGTCAATAAAAAATTGAATGTCTTAATTCACATTTAGTAATTAATATTAACTTCAAATAAAGAATATGAATAATATTCAATTTAATCACTTGGAGTTTTAAATCTTAAAAACTTTGAGTAATTGACTGAATTGCCATTCAACTCGTTATAAAACTTACATGAATTGTAACTGGTGATGTCATAATTCAAGTTGAGAATAGCTATGAATGTAAAGAATATGGTATCCAACATATGAGGCTTCCTTTATATTGTGTCATTAATAAATGTTTACCTATTCAAATTAGAGTGTTAAATACTTGATAGTTAATATATTTTTGGCTAATCGTATAAAAATTAAATTTTTTAAAAGAAAAACTGAATGTCATGCCCTCAAATGAAAGAGAATTGTGTTATTTATATATATATCATAAATAATTTAAAATTTTGTTGTTTCTATTTAATTTAATAATTACTAATATGGTTAAGAAATATGGAATTTTGTGAGGCTCATCAATTTGATAATTATTTTTATGTTAAATCATGAAAAATTTCAATCAATAATTTAAAATGAAGTGAATTATAATATAATAGAGAGATCTTGATTATAAAGTAATATTTAGAAAAAGTGATAAATTTTTAATATTATATTAATTTTTGTGACTATTATTTAAATGACGTGTTATAAGGTTTAAAAGTGAAAAAATTGAAAATGGTCATTCATTGTGAAAATACCATAAATTTAATGGTTCTATTTTAATTTCAGTATCACCTCAAAGTATAGAACACGCTTTAAATCTCTTACAATATAAATTCAATGGTTCTATTTGAATGTAAATCATTTCTCCTCCCTCTGAATATACCTCATGTTATGCTAATATGAAATAATTTATATATATATATATATATATATATATAAATTAAAGCAATCTCATTTTGAAATTTAAATAGTAATATTAATTTAGAAAATTTAAAATATTAATCTAGGTAACTTTAACATGAAATTAATTTCGTTTATTAGTTTAATTAATATAATATTTAATCATTATAATTTGCCTTCATTTTAGTTTTTGTCCGTATAATTTTAAACTATCGAGACTAACATTTTAGATGAAAATAAATTTAAAGAAGCAAAATTTATATTAGACAAAACTAAAATAATAAAAACCCAATAAAACTTTCAATTATAGATTATTTTTTCATAAACATATCAAATGGGATAGAATAGAATTGTCTTTGTGATGTGATTAAAATAAAAATGAATCAAAAAATACTCTCAACCCAATAAATTCTTAATAAATAAAATATTAAATTATCATCTTGACTTATTTTAGTTTACTCCTAAAAATATTAATTTAAATAAATTCTTAAGAAACAATTTTTTTTAAAGTTCTTGTATATCAATCAAACTGATTTTAACAGCACCGAGATTTAATTGCTTCACAATTTTATATATAAAAAAATTATATTTAAATGATGACATATTAAACCTCTACTTAAACCATTCATATATAAATCCTCTTCAACCTATATATATATATATATATATATATATATAATTAATATATGTATGTAGCTGATGACGTTGTCATCTCCAACAAGGAAATTGCATAATAAGGCTATTTTAATGTTATAAACATTTGTCCGCGAATTGTCACAAAGTTTAGCTAATTGCTTTTAGAAAAATTTAAAAGCTTAATTGAAAATTTGAAAATTTTAAATGAATATATATGTTTGATTAAATGTGACTAATATTTTTATATTATAAAAATTAAAGAGTTTTGTGAACAATTAATAATTCATTATTATATTATTTTTAAAATCTGAAAAGTAATTCAAACTCACACATATTTAAACAATCACTTTAGCCAACTTTTATATTTAAGAGATTACTAGATATTGAAAATAAAAAGAAGAGTTTGTGTACTACAATTTATAATTTTAGAAGAGGCCCCTATGTATATTTTTAAAATCGAATAGAGATAATTATGTTTAACTTGAAAAAGAAAGAAAGAAAACTTAGACTAAAAATAATGTCATATGTTATGTAATTAAGAAAACGTTTTATAATTTTAGATAAAGTTTGGCATAAATAGGGAAATTTAGAAAAAAGTAATTAAATTTCAATATTATTTGAAGATAAGGAAATAATTGATAATTGTTTTTGTTATTATTAGAGTGACTTGGTCAAAGGTTTAAAAGTGAGAAAATACAACATTATCTTTCACTAGGATTTGTAGAATAAATTCATTTTTGTCCAACTAAATGTGGTTTGAATAGTTCTAACTTCAATGCCACGGAAACTATCAAACTCGTTATAAGTCTCCTGCAATTGTAATTCGCTAACTAAATTTTAAGTTTATGAAAATTAAAATTTTTATTTTATATGACTATCTGATTGAATTTAACTCAAAAAGTTTTATGTTCAACTCCGAGTAGCTCTTTTAGATATATTTTTTATATTCACATATATTTGAACTTAAGACTTCAGGTTTAAAAAGGTTAAAACTCTTTCTATTTAGATAAATCCATATAATGTAAAATCTAATATAAGATAAATAAAAAGTTAGGTTCTATGCAAAAATGAAAAATTGGGTCTAAACAGCATTTAACATAAT
Organism: Leucaena leucocephala; assembly: GCA_037074615.1. Classification (NCBI taxonomy): domain Eukaryota; kingdom Viridiplantae; phylum Streptophyta; class Magnoliopsida; order Fabales; family Fabaceae; genus Leucaena; species Leucaena leucocephala. The sequence continues at coordinate 13,814,433 of CM073515.1, read as the reverse complement.
TTCATAAAATTAATTTCATGTATTAATTTGAGTTAATAGAGTACTTGATCCTTACAATTAACATTCATTTTAGTTTTCCATTTTTGTAAAAATCTTATAATGGACAATGGTCCTGAGAACACAATTGGACCTGCTTGGCTAGAAAATGTGTGAAGAAGGACTTGCACATGTCCACATTCAAGCCTGATGGAATATTTATTCAATTTTTCTGAAAATTAGTTGTTTATGTATAATTTAATAATTAATAATATAGTCAAGAAATATGGGATTTTGTGTGTCTGATCAATTTAATAATTATTTTTATGCTAAATCATGAACAATTTCATATAAGAATTTAAAATAAAGTAAAATATAAGAGAGATCTTAATTATAACATAATTTTTAGAAAAAGTGATTAAATTTGAACATTATCTCTGAATATAAGGAGGTGGGAGAGATACAAGAGATTACCATATTATATATCAACAATTTTTATGACTATTATTTAAATGATGTGTTATAAAGTTTAGAAGTGAGAAAATTTAAAATGGTCATTCATTATGAAAATGCCATAAATTAAATGGTTATATTTTAAGTTCAATGTAACCTCAATAAGTAAAACATGCTATAAGTCTCTTGCAATTTCACTAGCTATTTATAGGTGATTGTGAATGCAAGACTTTTCTCTCTTTGAATATACCTCATAATATACCAATATGAAACAATTTATATATATAAATTAAAGCAATCTCATTTTAATCATGTTATTATTTTCACTACACTGAAAAATTAGTAGAAAATAAAAAATGATTGGCTTGAAATTAATTTAGAAAATTTAATATATTGATCTAATCATAGGTAACTTTAACATGCAATTAATTTCGTGTATTAAATACAATTAGCTTTTGTTCCTATAGTTTTAATCTATTAGTTTTAGTCCATTGAAGGATAAAATGGTCTATATCCTTATTAAACTATTAAGATTAACGTTTTAAATAAAAATAAATTTAAGGAAGCAAAATAGATAAAGCTAAAATAATATAAACAAGCAACAAAGTTTTCAATTACGGATTATTTTTTCATAATCGTACCAAATGGGTTAGAATATAATTGTCTTTATGATGTGATTGAAATGAAAATAAATTAAAGAATACTCTCAACCCTATAAATTATTAACAAATAAAATATTAAATTATTCTCTTGACTCGTTTGAGTTGACTCCTAAAAACATTAATTTAAAGGAATTTTTGAGAAAATAAGAATAGAAATAGTTATGCTTGACTTGTAAAGAAGAAGAAGAAGAAGAAGACTTAGACCAAAAATAGCAATTTGCAACTAAGAAAAATGAAAAAGAAACTAAGAAAAATTTAGAGAAAATTAACCACAAACTAAGAAAAATTGGTAATTTACCCCCAATTTTCCTATAAATTTATTGTAGTATGTTTTTTAAAAAAAAATGGAGTTAGTCAATGACATATTATGATTTGTTCGTAGATGAATTAGAGTGTTGTGAATAAAGGGTTGTAGAGTCAACTAATAAAGAATTTTTAAAATGGGTCCCATATTGACAAATTATATTGACTACGCATGTGGGTTGTAGAATATAGAAAAATATTTGATGGATGAACAAAAGAAAAGACTTTGACGTCTCAATCAAAAAGCAAAAAGAAAAAAAGGGAGGGATACACACAATCGCAGCATTTACCACATTTTTCCTTTTATAATTTTGAACAAAAAATTAATCACATATAAAGCTAAAAAATTATTTATAATTAAATTATCAAAAAGTTATTAATTGAGATTATATATAGCATTATCCCTCTAAAAAAGATAACACAAGTTTAAATATCAAAAAGTGTATTTGTTTAATCAAGTTAAAAATATTTTATATTATAATTAAATATCGAAAGAGATTAGTCTTACGTCTAAAATAGTTAAGATATCTTAATTAACTAAAAAATTAATAATTATACTAAACAAAACTAGATTTTTAGCTTTATATGAAGTTTGAGATGACGTGTAATATTTAAATGGACTTATGTAGGATTTTTTTAAGGTAATTAAAACTTGACTTAAGTTATCTAATATTAGATAATGAATTTATATATGGCATTTATTTTCTACATATAAACTATTATAAGTAAACTTCTAAGCAAACATCATGTCAAAATTAAATCTGAAAGAAGAAGTATGCAGAATAAATAATTACAAAGAAAATTGATTTTTAGAAAAAAATAATAATTTCTTTTTAAAATTTAAAAGGATAAAAATGGCCTCTGAATTTTAAAAAGATAAATTAAGCCTCCTATCTAATTTGTACTTTGTAAACTTGAGGCAAAAGATATAATTGCCATTTGGAAGTGAGAAAATTTAAAATATCCATTGACGTAATTGTCATTTGGAAGTGAAAAAATTTAAAATAGTAATTCATTGTAAAAATGCTATAAATTTAATGGTGCTATTATAAGTTTAATGTCACCTCAACGTGTAAAGCACCCTATAAGTCTCTTGCAATTTCGCTAGCTACTAGTAAATGTAAGACTTTTCTTCTAGCTTTTTGCTCTGAATATACCTCATAATACAGCAATACAAAATAATTTATTTATATATAAAATAAGGAAATCTTATTTTAATCATGTTATTATTTTCATTGAACTGAAAAATTAGTAGAAAATAAAAAATGATACTTTTGAATATTAAATAGTAATATTAATTTAGAAATTTTAATATATTGATCTAATTGTGAGGAATTTTTTCTATGTTTAAAAAAAATAGAGGGTGCAAGCTAGAATTTAAATCAAATGAGTTGTGGTGTTTTAATTGGTAAGAGTATAAATGTGGTAGCACTATGAGAGTATGTAAGTATTTCTACACCCAAGGGTGGGCCATTGAAAAATTCTAATATACAATCCATGTCTCCTAAAAACATAAATTTAAATAAATTCTTGAGGAACAAAATTCTCTAAAGAAATTGTATATCAACCAAATTTATCTATCATCGTAACCTATTGAACCCACAAAATTTCAAGACTTTACAAACCCAAAACCAAGATTTAATTTTTAAGATTCCATTTAATTATCAATGAAACTGATTTTAACAGCACCAATTTTTAATTGTTTCACAATTTCATAAATTTGTATTTATGTATTTGAGTGTATGTAAATGTTTTTGGCTTGGAAATGGAATAATCTAAGAATTGATATGTATATATGTATGTGCTCTTCCTTTAATTTTCACTTTACTTGGAAAAACATATTAATGTAATAAAAAACAGCTCTTTTTTATTTTTAATCTGCACCCAATTTAACTTTTAATTTCCGTGTCACTTCAAATTGTAGAATACGCTATAAATATCTTATAATATAATTTTACTAGCTATTAATATGGTGATACTGAATGCAAGTCATTTCTCCTTCCTTTAAATATACCCCATGTTATACCAATATGAAATAATATATATATATATATATATATAAATTAAAGCAATATCGTTTTAATCATGTTATTATTTTTACTGCACTGAAAAATTAGTAGAAAATAAAAAATGATACCTTCAAAATTTAAATAGTAATATTAATTTAGAAAATTTAATATATTGATCTAAACATAGTTAACTTTATCATGAAATTAAGTTAGTGTATTATCTTAGTTAATACAAGTATTTGATCATTATGACTTGTGTTCATTTTAGCTTTTATTCATATAATTTTAAATTATAAGTTTTAGTTCTCGAAAGGTAAAATAATTTTAAACTATTGGCACTAACATTTTAGATAGAAATAAATTTAAAGAAATAAAACATATATTGGCCAAAAGTAAAATAATAAACATCTAACAAAGCTTTCACTTACGGATTATTTTTCCATAAACGTATCAAATGGGGTATAATAGAATTGTCTTTGTGATGTGATTGAAATGAAAATAAATCAATGAATACTCTCAGCCTAATAAATTTTTAACAAATGAAATATTAAATTATTCTCTTGACTCATTTGAGTTGACTCCTAAAAATATTAATTTAAAAGAATTCTTGAAAAATGAAATTTTTCAACGTACTTGTATATCAACCAAAGTTGACTGTCATTATAAATTGTTGAACCCGACAAAATTTGAAGACTTCACAAATCCAAAACCAAAATTTAATTTCTAAGATTCCATTTATTTATCAATTAAACTGATTTTAACAGCACCGGTTTTTAATTGTTTCACAATTTCATCATAAAAAAAATTATATATAAGTGATGACATATTAAAATACACATATTCTAATAAATTAAAATACACAATTTATTCTTATTTATTGACAACAATTCATATACATATATTGTTATTCTAATTGTGAGGGATTTTTTATTTTTTTAAAATAATAGAGGGTGCAAACTAGAATTTAAATCAAATAAGTTGTAGTATTTTAATTAGTCAGAATACAAATGAGATAATATTTTAGGAATATATATGTATTTCTCTCATATATATATAATATGTATAAAATTAATATATGTATGTAGGTGATGACGAGGTCATCTCCAGCGGAGAAATTGCATAATAAGGCTACTTGGATGTTGAAAATATTTGTCTGCCAATTGTCACAAAGCTTAGTTAATTGTTTAAAAAAACTTAAAAAGCTTCATTGAGAATTTGAAAATTTTTAAACGAATATTTAGATGTTTGATTAAATGTGACTAATATTTTGATATTATAAAAATTAAAGAATTTTATCAACAATTAGTAATTCATTATTAAATCATTTGTATAATCTAAAAAGGTAATTCAAAAACTCACAGATATTTAAAAAATCTCTTTAGCCAACTTTCATGTTTAAGAGATTAATAGATATTGAAAAAAAAAGAATTTGTTTAATACAATTTTTAATTTTAGAAGAGGCCCCTACATATATTTTTAAAATCGAATAGAGATGGTTATGATTGACTTGAAAAAAATAAAGAAGACTTAGACTAAAAATAATTTCATATGTTAGATAATTAAGAAAATGTTTCTAATTTTAGATAAATTTTATCATAAAATAGGGAAATTTAGAAAAAGTAATTAAATTTCAATATTATTGAAGATAAGGAAATAATTTAAAATTATTTTTGTTATTATTAAAGTAATGTGGTCAAAGGTTTAGAAGTGAGAAAATTCAATATAGTCTTTTACTATAGATTGTGGAATAAATTCATTTATATCCCACCAGAGGTGATTTTAAATGGTTCTAATTTCAATGTCACATAAACTATCAAACACGCTATAAGTCTTCTATAGTTGTAATTCGTTAGCTAAATTATTGCGAACTATTAACTGAAAATACTCATAAAATTAAGTTTATAAAAATTAATTTTTTTATTTTGTATGGCTATCTAGTTGAATCAAATTTGAGAAGTATCATATCCAATTGTAAATAGCTCTTCCAAATATTTTTTCTGCATTCGCACGTATTCGAACTTGAAACTTAGTGTTTTAGTGAAAAAAAAAATCATTATATTTAGATAAATTGATAGGATGTAAAACCTAACATAAGATAAATAAAAAATTGGGTCTAAACAGGATTTAAAATAATTTTAGAAAATTAATATTGTGTATTAATTTGCATTAATATAGTGTTTGATACTTATAATTTACACTCATTTTGATTTTTCTCTATAATTTTAAATTATAAATTTTAATCTCTCAAAAGGTAAAGTGGTATAGATCTTTATTAAATTATAGAGACCACTACTTTAGTTAAAAAGATATTTGAGTAAACAAAAATTATAATTTAAAACTATATATACCAAAACTAAAATAATAACAAATTATAAAGAGTAAATATCATATTAATCCCATTAACTTTTATAATTGAAAAGTTGCTTGAAAGTATGGCGCTTATGCTCTTTCATTTATTTTTCTCCTTAATACTTCAAAGGGGTAGAAATATGCTAAAGTAATTGAGATATTAATAAAAGTGTTTGAACTTTAATCTTTTACGTGTTTTATATCCCATCACGCCATTATGGTGTGATCAAAATCCTTATATAACATTTAAATCCTCATTTTGAGTTATTATAACTGTAGTACGATTTAAAAAGTATTATAGTTAGTTTCAAACCCAACTTCTTTTGTATTGGAAAAATATTTATAAAATACGTTTTATAAAACTGGATTAATCTTTATTAGTTTTATGGAACCTTTTTACACTCTATAGGTTAAATTAATTCTTTGAGGTTATAAGTTGTTAATCACTTCAACATACACTTAAATATAAATTTAGGCATCTAGAAATTAGGATGTCTTTCCAAGCGCTGCAAGTATTATCACAATAAACTAGTACTTCCTAGAGATCAAACACACTCTAAATAGTCGTATATCTCACCCTTCGCCAGTTGTACCTTTGTTAGAGATTGTAAGAAATAGGAGTTTGAATTATTTCAGTGGACCGAAAGCCCCTACTTGTACTAGCCCAATAAGAAACTATATGCATTAATAAGCCCACATAATTAATTAGATGAGTAAGTAAATGTCCATCTTGGCTCATCTCCTTTTGTTTTCTGTGAAAAAGAGGGACTAAGCACAAAAGTATATTAGAAAACTAAACAGTGTGGGAGTTAAATCCTAAGCAATTATCAGTTTAGTCTTATATATAAGTATATTTTAGAAAACAATTTAGGTCCTTAATATAAGTCTACCTTGAGAGGTATTAATGAGTATCTTCCAATTTTATTCCTATTGAATGTAATAGAAAATTAATTAATGCAGGTTAAAATATATGCATTTTATTCTTAAATAAAGGTCAATTTCAAAAATAAAATTTAATCTAAAACATATTAAATGATTTAACTTAAATATTTTAATATATGAAAATGAGAATGAGTTAAGATAAATTTATATATAATACTATAGACTATAGTAGTATTTTGATTTTCTTCCCAAACCCTAAAATATTGAGGAGTCATGTCATAAAGCCCTAAATATTGGAGTCCCTTCTTTACTAAATCATCTACAACCTTATTTAGTTCATGAGAAATATATTAGTATGTATCATTGAGAAAACAAGCATATTCTTAATTTCATAAGTAAAAAGATTCTGGTGCATGCGTGTTGAACAATAAGAATAATTCTCTATAAGGGTTTTTTACTCAGGATTTAGGCTCGATTAGCCACGAGAGTTTAAGCTCGATGGAGGAGGGTCTCAAGCAAAATCTTTCAACTTGCTAACAATGTGCACTCAGTATTCTAACCTTATGTGATTTTAGGGATCGTTGATAAATTTTTGAAGAGATGAGGTTAGTGCAATTCATACGATTTTTTTATCTTTGCAAATATCGGGTCAAAACCTAGCTTCAATTTTATATGATACCCTGAAAGGTTTGAGAATGGTTAATTTCAAATATATTATTGTGTGGGCATTCATATTTTCTCTTAATTTAATTTAAATATGATAAAATTACTAAAATAAAAATACAGTAAAAATCTCTTGGCTACGAAGCTCCCAAGTAAACCCTCTTACCCTTTTTGGCTTTCCCACATAAGGAATTTATGAGAGATTAATGGTCAAAGCAAATCAAACGGGCAAATATCCCTCCCCCTTTTGGTTAATCCAGTTCATGTCGTGACATAGACGAATTTTATTCAAGAACTATGCTATCCATTTTCTTAAAATGAAAATTCTATCATGAATTTTAGTCCATCCCAAGTTATTTTTCTTATTTTTTATTAATGAAAATCCAATACAAGAATGGGATGGTTTAGGATGAATTCTCTTTGTGAATCCTACAAATTCCCCCTTAATAGCAATAATGTCCTGTTTCCCTAATCCCTGTCGTTAATTGGCCTCTTGGTCAAAACTTCAGCGTCATTTGATGTTTTCATTTAGCTCGTTGAGTTGGTTAACTGTTACTTGTCTGTGAAATTTGCATGGGAGAATGCTTTTGTCACGTCCCAAAATTTAGACCGTGACCGGCACAGAATATAAATAATTTCACATTCTGAAAGCCTAAAACCTCAAATACAACGATTAAAGTTTCCATAACGCTTTTTAAAATAAACAGAATCTTTTCTAAGGTCTATGTGGAGCATTTACCCTTTTAGCAAACTAACACAGGTACTTAATAAAGATTATTACATTAAAATCAATCTTGTTCAAAAACAACACTTCGGATCTGTGACGAGGCTCTTCACTGCTCAGCGGGAAGATTAAGGTCACCTGCACTATCTGAAACCAAATAATATACTCGTGAATAACGTCCTAAAAAACCTGATTTAAAAGAATGCGGAAGTAAACAATGCATAAACATGTTTCAAATAACATTTCGTAATTTGATGCAAACCTTTCCGTAAACATTTTCTTTTAGGGAAACAATTTTGGAATAACCCTTTCAAATCAATCGTCGTATAGTAATCCTTTCGAAACCATAATCTTTCCATAAACATTATTGTTTCAGAGAAATAATTTGAAATAATCATTTCAAATCAACTGATGTAAAACAATCCTTTTAAAACTATAGTCTTTTCATAGGACTTTAACAGAATGAAAACATACGTGGACACACAGTCCACAAGAGTAACTAACCAATGTAGCAGCTCAAGGCCACTAGCCATCGCGAGTATGAGACCCACATAATAATCTGGTGGCTCGAGGCCACAATCCATCGCGAGTACGAGACCCACGTATATCCGTCGCGAGTACTAGACCCACATAATATCCATCGCGAGTACAAGACCCACGTAATATCCGCCGCGAGTACAAAACCCACGTAATATCCGTCGCGAGTATAAAACCCACGTAATATCCGTCGCGAGTATAAAACCCACGTATATCTGTCGAGCTCGGGTAACCCAGGTGCACCAAGGGCTAACAGTACTGCTGTTAGCAACCAGCGTTCTGTATTCCATCCTAAAACGTTTCCATCATGCGTGGGGTTTATTTCACATGAAATAATCTCAATCGTTTCAATGCCATAAGCATTGGTAAAATCACTTTAACTTTTCAAAAACCCCAGCACGTACCTTTGAAATCAAATTACTGTGAAAACATATGAAATTCACATAAGAATATATTTCATGAATAACATCAGTTCAATGCAACTTTTGCCAAACTCTTTTCAAAAACCTCTTTATCCATTTTCATAGATAATCATAATTTTTTTATAAGCCAATCGAAAAAAAATTATTTCTAACGATTTAAACCATACTTTCGTAAAATTTGCTTTTCGAAATTCATATTTGAAATTCAACATATGAAATAACAATGCATTTGAAAATATATATTTTAGGGAACGTTATTCACTCACCTGCCACGCTCCTAGACCACTACTCTTTAGCCCAACAACTTTGATTATTTCCACTTCACAATCCCTGATATCCCAAAATAATATATTAAGATTCTATTCAAAATTTTAACAGAAATTTATCATCCTTAGTCCAACATTTTCAATCCATAACACCACCAACCAATCAAAAACTAAATGCATAAGCTCCTAAAATCTTTATGTGGCCTAAACCATGAGTTCGCCACTACAACACAATACATTCTAAAATTCCTGTAGTGCATCAAAATTTCAGCTCAAACACCCAAATATATTACTTTAATAATTTACAACTCCCCACACCCCACTTAACTATTAACCTTCCTAAATTTATGCTTTGGCTACAATTGTTTGCTCTTCAACATTAATACTTATTGTCCAATTCCTCATGGCAACAGCAATTTATACCCAAATATATATCCTATGTTAACCATTGATTAAAATAGAAATTCTAACGCCCTCTTCCCTGTTTTCACTAACTCAACCATACGAACATACATGCTATATCATATCATTATCAAGTTCTGTTAGCTTAGCTTCCATACATATACATATACCTAGCAGCAGTTTAAAGGTACAAACACATAACCAGCAGCAAGGTTGGCAAAACACAACTTCTGATTTCCTCTTTTATTTAACCATTTGATCTTTAATTCATTTTTCCAATAATTTTCCAAGAATCAACGTATAATAACCTTCTACCCACTTCACCATTCATAACAATCACCACCAGTGAAGGATTGAAATTAAATACATATCCATACACTTTGAACCCATATTCAAATTCAGAATCTAAATCAAAATTTCATATCCCCTTATTTAGACCAACACTAACATGTCAACAATGTACTCCATATATATATATATACACACATTGCCATTTCAGCAACACATAATATATATACTCACATGTCCTGCTCGTTTCCATGGCAATAATGATACATGACAGTAGCTTGACTATGCATATATATATCCTTCCCATTTAAACCAGTTCCTTACCCTTCATACACACACACACACACACAAGTTGTCCAGATATAATATCACAACACACATCCAAATCTTCTCTCATTCGCTCTTTATCAATTCCCTTTTGTCACTTTCTCAAATCCAATTATAGATATATATAAATATATACATAGAGACACTTTAGCAGCAACCTATCTATTTTCTCCTCCTTCATTTTTCCTTCTGATTCATAACCTTAGCCTTCAGATATCCGTATTGCAGCTCATAATCTGCATCAGAAATGGCATTTATATACACATATATTCTTTTCAGCTTCAAACCAAAACAACATATATATATACAGCACGCATACATAACATATACATATCATTCACCCATGCAACAACATCCTAAACAGCACAATGACCAAATATACATACATCCCCAGCACACACGATGAGCATATATACACACATATCCTTTCCCAAAACCAAGCCAGTGTCCAACCTCAATGACAGCCTCTATATCTCTCTATTTCAAATGGCCACTAACACATTCAGCAGACAAATTCACACACAAAAGCCTCCACGATACAACACAAACCCAGGTTTATTTCCTTAGGGACCAATATCCAACAGCAAAGCACACACATATTCTAGTTAAGCGCAATAGTGTATATATCCATAGCAGTGATGGTAAACTTGTGACCATAACACAATGACACAACATATGAGAAAAGAAGAAAAGGAAGATTTCCAACAGTTGAGCCTTAGCCAAATATGAACATGACAGTAACAATCATTCACACACGATTTCTCTATCCACAGCACACACCATTTCAATCTTTTCCCAACAGAACAATCCAATCCCCATACACATACTCACAGCCATAACAAGAAAGGAAAAAAATTCGATAGCTTACCCCATAGTTCAGAATCTAAGGAGGTTCCAATATCTCGGCATCAACTATGCTTCCAATCCCCTTTTCACACACCCCCATAAGGCAACACTACGCAACAGCACCAGAGAACAGTGTCAGCTATGAATTGCTACAGTACCCCGCCATTAATATCGAGCAACAGAGCAGAGAAAGAAATCGAATGCCAGCAAGAAATGTCTCACATAATGACAGCGACAATGCTAGCTGAACCCCACCACAGAGAACTCCAACCACGCTGACTGCTACACCCTTGCTCTACCTCCCTCTACGCTCCCATGATTTTCCCCTGCTCGCGGCATTTAAAGGACAACAGAAATCATGCGCTGCACCGCTTCTAGGATGACGGCACAATAGAGGACATCGACACCACATTGCAGTGACTGACCACACTAGCGTGAAGCTTTCACCTTGCTCCCGCTGCTCCCCGCCTGCGTCGCCGCTATAATCATAAGTCTGAAGGAAATGGTGGTACGGTACAGAGTAAAAAGGTGAAAAGGGCAAAGTCATAATTTCACGAGTTGGAAAATTAAAATAAAACGCCACTTCTGTACTCTCCAGGGTTCGAACACAGGACATCTGATTTTCACCCTCTGTCCCAGACCACTCTGCTACTCATACACATTGAAATTGTATGAAACAAATATATATATCCTAAGCTAAGTTGATCCTTGAAATTTGAAAATTCTTGAGGCATAACAACTTTGTTTGATTTGAGTATGTGGTGATGGAATTCTTCTGGTAAGTCGTAATAGTGATCGATTTATTCTGAGGAGTTTGTGTTTAATTACTTGTTCATAGCCAATATTTTCTCACATGTTAGTGGTTAAATATAAGGGGCCATTTTGTGCAAAGTTGTGTTTATTTCTTTTGCCTGTGTTTCCTGATTTTTGTACTACTAAGAATACATGAGAATATGGTTTTGGGTTACTCAAATCCCTTCTTGCTTGGCCTATGTTAGTTAACTGATAAGTAATATAGTAAAAAAGTCATTTTATAGATGGCTTGCTATACTATGCATTTTAGATGATAAAGGAACCATAATTTTACTCTGTTTCCTCTTCAAATCTTTAACATGGACTCATTATATACTTGGTGACTCTGTTATTCTTGTGCTAGTTTATTACTGAATTAGTGCCCATAATTGTGTAGTATTTCGTAAGATGTTTACCGCTTTAGTTTTTTTGATGAACAAAAAGCTAAAATATATGAGGAAGATATCCCAGTTTGATAGGAGTTGCTATTTGATGCTCTAAGTAGCAGCAATTTACCATCGAAATCTTAACATTCTCATCCTTCCATGGCAAAAAAATGGAAAATCCTAGGCCTCATCTTTATTTTATTTTAATGTAAGTCTACATATTCCATCTTCAGTAGCCATTAGGTAATGGCCAGTAATGCTATGATTGGACACATAGCAAGATTATTTCATTTCACATGTAGGAACTAGGGATCCTTTTTTCTTTGGATTCATGGTGGTGATATTTGAGATTGCAAATTTTTCTCAAGTTTTTTTTTTAAATATGGTTTCTATTTCTGATATAGTTGATGAATATAGTTAGATTTTCTTGTTTTGTGTTGTTTAATTGATTTGGACTCTCTTCTCATTGCCTTCAAATCATTAATTGTTGTGAACAGAGATAAAAATAATGATAGTCTTCCACTTTATCATCTATATTCTCTACGTGCAAGAGTATTTGGGCTCACTGGTTGTTGCATTTTGATTTATATTTTTGATTGATCAATCATAGAATTTTTGTAAGAGTATGGTTTGGAATCTTTGTAAGAATGTACGGATGTTTGTGCACAAAATCAATAAGGTGATTCATCCTTCCAAAATGTAGATCAGTTAGTAGTAAGTGGTCTCCACCGTAGAAGTTATAATATGACTAATGAGGATGGCTAGTGGGTTTGATTAAAAGTATAATCTAATGAGGATGGCTAGTGGGTTTGATTAAAAGTATAATCTATCACCTTGCTATATTACCTTAAATCTAGAGGATCCATAGAGTTGTGTTTGAATATCAATTTGGAGGTCCAAATCCAGTTTTGCAAACCAAATTTCCATTGAATGTTTGTTTTGCTGCTTTTGCTAAATTGTGTTTTGCTTACCAAACTTCAAGTTTTCCAACACAAGCAGAAGGTTATTTTTTTGTTGGGATCTAGAAAGCAAGTAGAAATGAGAAAAGGGAAAAGAAAAGAGAGGGGAGAGAGAGCAGAAACTCTAGAACCAGAATCTGAAATTCTAGAGAGAGGGAGAGGCAAAGTTATACTAGATATATAGTACATCGTTCATGTCATTGACAAAGGGCATGGTTGGTATTTATAGTCTAGTACATTAGCTGAAAATAACTACTCTGTCCTACATACAGGAAACTTCTAAGCACTTGAATTGGGAATGTAATGCCTCTTCCTAGAATAGACTAGTAAAGAACGTCGGTTTCTATCACTTTTGCTGGACATTATTTTCTAAAATAAGTTTTCCCAACGTTATTTTATAGAACTAATATCCAAACATAAGCTTACTGGGGGACTTTTACAAGCTAGTCAATGCCATAAAGGGGAAAAGTCCAACGGCAGCTCATTAGCACTTTCAAAAGTAGCTAGGTATTCTGGGCCTATGAAGTTCCCTATGACAAGGGGCTGGCCTAGGACACTAGGTGGGTGCATATGCAAAAAAAAAAAAAAGATAGGTTGTAAAGTTGAGAACCTTCTTTGGAAGAAAAAATGTCCTCATATAAGAAGTTCCACCAAACACAGCCCTGTTAAGAATATTCATAAGACAGAACCAACACCTTCTTGTCTTCTAATATCTTCATACAACTAGTTTCTCAATTAATGGGTCTGTGAAAAGCTTTGTGAATTTATTTTGCATGTGTTTGTAGCTGTGTGGACTGTTAAGAATATATGGGAATATGGTTTGGGTTATTCAAAATCCCATTGTACTTGGCCCATGCTAATCTGGTCAGAAAATATAAGTGCATATATGTCTTAGTGCACAATAAATTTGAGATAAGAAAGGAATCATAATTTCTCTGATTTACTCTTTTTCCTCTTCAAATCCCTAATATGGACTCATTATATGATGTGTATGACTTTGTTATTCTTGATTTCTTATGCTAGTTTATTACATGAATTAGTGCCCATGATTGTGTAGTTTTTGGTTTTCGATATGGTTGAGAAATTTAGTTTTTTTTATTAACAAAAAGATAAACCTTATGAGGAAGAGACCCCTAATTGATTGGAAGTGTTGTGTTGGGTTGAAATAGCACGTGGTTTTTCTTTATTTTTATGTTTTGTGTGTGATTTTTTTGGGCCATTGTGTTTGTGATATGGGGGGTATTATGATTAACCTTACTAATCTACTTCTTTTAAAGGTAAGTCCAAATGTCCCATCTCTGGTAGCGATTGACCAAGGATGTTATGATTGGACAAAGAGTAAGATTATCCCATTTCACATCCTAGTAAGAGGTTCCTATTTTCTTTGGATCAATCGTGTTAATTTCTTGGATTACATATTTCTTTTATTTATATTTTTTAAAACGTGTTTTTTGTTTAATGATATACATTACTTGAAGTTGATGAGTATTTAAGTTAAAGTTGGATTTGTTAGTTGATGAACACTTTGCCCTTGATGTGAATTTCTTGCTGACAGAGGCTACATATTTTAATATGCTCTTATTGTATTGTTTGTTTGATTTAGGTTCTCTACTCAAGTCTTCATTATTGTGGAGAGAGGTAGAAATAACGAGGGTCTTCCCCTCATGGCACCTATTTTTAGTCTAAGTAAGAGTATTTGTGCTCGTGACTTGGTGCATTCTGATTTTTATTCTTGATTCATTCAATGAAGATAGGAAGGATGGATTTAAATGCTTCTTCTATTCTCTCACTATTTTTTTTGAGGCACAAGGAGTATACTCTCCACTAATAGCTCGTGCTATAGTGAGTGCAAAATGCAAACCTCGCCCAACTAGGTTTCTACATAAACAAGGGCTCAAATTGAACCCTAATTGTATGCTTTAGGGATGAGAGCTTATACCACTCACCCCAATTTAAGTTGGTAAATGCTTTTTCTATTATCTCTACTTTTTTGGGAGGCTCGAGGAATGTACTCTTCACTGACAGTAGAGACTAATCTCCCATGTGATAGAGAGGGCAAACGGTAAATCACTTCCAACTAGGTTGCTATATACACAGGGACTAAGATTGAACCCCTGGTCGTATGCAAAAGTGACGAGAGCTCCTACACTCACACCAATTTAAGTTGGTAAATGCTTCTTCTATTATTTTCCTTGGTGCAGCTATGCTATGCTGAACTGTGAAGTAAACTATTCCACCTATGATCCATTTAATCTCTAGCGGTTCGATAAATTTCTTTTCAGGATGATACATTCTTCCCTAGTTGCAGACCACTCATCTTAATTTATTTTTAGGAAAATGTGTCTAATTAATAGATTTAATAAACGTTGTAACTGAACAAGTGTTAATATACATATAAACTCATTTGAAAGCATTGAAACACAAACTTTAGTGCACGAGAATCACTCGGTATATGATAAGAATCACTTTCTTATCTTCATCTTAGAAAAAAGAGCAGGGCTAAGTGGCTAAGATTTTATCGTGAATTTTATCTTCTTATATATATATATATATATATATATATATATATGATCTCGCCCATCTTAACAAGTATGACTTTTAGCTACCCCCACTTTATCCTTATCCTCATGCTGTTTTTTTTAAAGTCTAGATTTAAGAAAAAATTCAAAAATATGATAGAAACATGCAAATCATAGACAGAAAGGGCTATATTATATATATTTCTTTGAACAAAAAGAGTTTCAGAAGTTTCACGCTAATAACAATTATGAATCCTTCCTATTTTCTCTCCTCAGTTTTCTGCGATTCCCACAACACAGAATCACAACACCAATTCAATGATGAGGAGGAGGAAGTCTTGGAAGATTAAAAGCCCTAGGAGGTGGAATATGATGATGAACTAGGGTTGTCATCTTGATATAATGGAGCAATGGTAAACACAGTCGGAATAGTAGTCAACACAAACAGAAACATTGCTGCAACACGAGGCACAATCGCCCATAGATTTTTAAAGTAGTTTCAATCAGATTAGCTCTCTGCTTATTTCATGGCTTCTTGCAATATCTACACACACTCACTTGCACTATAGCCAAACCTCCTCTTTCACGATCTACACAAATTAAAGATCCCTAGAAAGTGAGTTAAAAATCTCGGCCACAGCTTTATCACTTCCTAGAGCATTCTGTAAAATCCCTTTCTATTCCAAAATCACCACATCGACCTCGTTGTCGATGATGTTATCCATGAAGAAAACAAATGAGGAATCCTTATTGCCTGCTCATGCCCGCTCCTACGTGTGCATGCGTTCAAATGCTATGAGGTTAAACAATATTGTCTGTGTGGTGTCTTCTACGATGATTGAAGGATTTCTAAGGATTCTGCCATTGTTGAACGAGACATCTTTGAGTCTGTGGCTTTTGCTTAGGCTGAAAGTGATGCCAGCTTCTTGAAGCTCTCTTGCAGAGGGAATGATGATTCTTGTTGATTGTGTTTGGTTGATTTGATTTGTCTGGGAATGATTGTGGGGTGAGTGGGTTCATGTTGAAAGAGGTAGTTTCTGTAGAGATCTCAAATTTGCAAGCGTTTGCCAATGCTTTTGATGAGTTCCGGGACAAAACAATTTGAGGATTATCTTGTTCAAGAACTCTGGATCCTATAATTATACAGGAACAAAGAAGGGTATTGTAAGCTTTCTTGTTTAGGTCTGCAACACAGAAGGGTATTGCGTATATACAATGCTTCTTCCATTTTTTAATCTCCATTGAAGACGATTCATGGCTCTTGAGCTTCTCGTTTATTTGAACCACCCAAGGATCTGTTTCTAAATCCATATTTGTTTGAATATGGCACTGTTGCTCTTTCTTCTTTGAATCTCGAGATGTGTTTATAGTGATTTATTAGCTTGCAGGTAAAGAACCAAACTGCACTTGTATTCTTTTCTTTAACAAAATGATTAATTTATGAGTATCCCTATATTTTTATGAGTTTTGTTTTTAATATCTATAGTTTTTTCTGTTGTTTTTTGTTCATGTACTTTATGCTGTGGCGTTAATACCATTAAGTAGGTTAACATGGAGATTAACTATAACTGATGTAGTTTACGTGTAGAGATTAAAAATTAAAACTTATTAAAAATATAAGAATAAAAATTAAAACTCTTTAAAAATATAAGGACCTACTTGGAGTGGTTTAACTTTATAATAGTAAGGTAACTTAAATGTGGGATAGTGGTTAGAAGTTACGGAGAAGATTCCTTACTTACCAATTATTGATTGTTGATTGAAAGGGTTATATAGTTCAGGTAAACTAATAATTAATTTTATGATATTAATTTGTTTAATATTAATAAATTTGTTATCTAGTTTTTATCACTTGAGAATGGAATCATCTTTCCTGCTTTGCTTTTGTTAACAATTTCTTTTCATTGTTATATAATAATATTAATTATGAACTTTACTTAAACCCAACTCGGCACAACCATGCATTTGATTTTTTTTATTGATTAAACTTAACTCACAAGCTTTATATTTTTTAATTTTAATTTATTCATTTCACCAAATTACACAAAAAAAAAAAAAAGAAGACGTTTGAAAAAGGAGCATGCCTTATAAGCTGCTTTTGAAAATATCATTTTATCAAACATGCCCTAAGTAGAATAATTGACTAATTTTATATTTAAATTAAAATATAAGAATGAGAAAATATAAATATAATATATATAATTATTTTTTTAATTACAGTCTCAAACCAGGCCATAGGCAACCTGGTAGAGGACTGGCCTGGTTTGTTCCACTCCACCAAAAAATAAAATAGAAATGTGCTGCCCAATATGACAATTCATTAATAATAATGTAATATCGATATGTAGTAAAACTATATAATCAGACATCATTCAATATTTTATTCAGAATAAAAGGCATTGACCACGTTATTGAATTCAGAAAATATATAATACTCATTTTAGGACAATCTTCTATATACACCGGTAACAATTTCACTAGTTCCTTCTAACAAACAAGTTTATCAAATTATAACTTTCTCTATTTTTTTTAATTTATGTTTTTAACGAGTTTAAATTATAGTCCTAATATTTTTAACATAGTAACAATGTAAATGAAGTTAACACCATTAAACTCATTAAACTCATTATCATTCAAATTGAGAAGAGGCTTTTCCACCGTATATAACTGTTTTGGCACTATTGAGTATGTCAAGAACAACAAAGGGGGTCGCGCGAGAGCACTAAACAGACAAAGGCAGAAACCCATACACTTGGCAGATCAAGTTGCAAATCAGAAACCAATCCTTTTGTATAATTATTTGAATCAGGTTGGCCCCATGGATGACACTTGCAGGTAGGTACGCAAACACCTGCTAGTAATCCTGAGAGTGATATATTTGATGATTTTGATTTGATCTTCCTCTTAGCTTTTCACTGCCTGCCAAGACGTAAATTTGTGGTGTTTAAAGCCACTGCTCTGCCATTGCATATTCTCAGTAAACAAACATAGAAACTATGGCATGTGTGGCATGTGATGTTTCTGTTATTAGTGGCTCTTGTCATTCAATCAATGTCCCTTTTTCTGCCTTTGGCAAAATTCTGCACATTCAATTGTTGCTCTCGAGAAAGATGCCATGTTTTGTTGTTGCGGTAGTTTGTCCTTGCTCGCCATTATTTTCACACGACACTTCTTCACATGCTGTGTTTGTTGAGAGTGAAGTGTTCCTAGGAAAAATAGAAGAATATTGAGAGCAATCTCATTTGATCTCTATTAAACAAAGAGCTTCTAGGCGCTTCTTTTTTTTATTGGGAAAATCATTGAAATTTTAAGAAAATAATGTAATTACAAAAAAACTTTAACTCAAGTGAGCAGCATGTGATGTCAAATTCTGGCGTGTGAAATGATGATAAGTCTATGGTTATTCGCTTGTTTTGAACAAAAGAAAATATAGGGATAAAAAAGCTACGATTTAAAATTAAAAGGATAAAAACCAAAATTAACAACCAACAACGGTATTAACTTTAATTTATTTTTTCACCAAAATACAAAAGAAAAAGTTTGAAAAACTAGCATACCAAAGCTGGTTTTACAAAACAGCATTTTTTTGGTTAACTTGTTCAAAACAATTTCCCTACCTACTTTTTCTTCTATAGCGTAATACAAAGATCATCAAGGCTAGCCTTGGTCCCTAAATCCATCCTAAGGGCATGCGTAAGGAACTTAGGAGGGGAAGAGAAACAACAAACACCCTCCACTATATTCAGAGCCACTTTCGCCAGAGCGTCCTAGCCCTATTTGCATCTCTATTGAAGAAAGATGAAAAAGCTATATGGGGCAAATTTATACAAAAACCAAGCTAATGCACTATAGTGGCACTAATATAGATGTCGGTCTCTTTCGGGAGCCCATTATACTATTAGCTAATCAGAATTAATTATAAATTAACCAAAGGTTGTGAGAGTGAAGTGATCAATAACCCCAAGCCTATGATAGGACTAAACTAATATTTGAGATTTTCTATTTTTATGATCGACCTGCATTAAATTTCCAGGGGCAGCAAAAGAAATAAGGCAATCTAAAATGCATTTGAAAAAGAAACAATTCAATGATGCTGTTTGGACAGTAATATCTATGTCAGGTAACTAAAACTAAACAATCCATAGGGACAAGAAACGAAAACAATAAATTTAGAAGGACAGTAATGACGCTAAACTCACCTTCTATGCCATTCTTCTTTGGAAGATGTTCCCAGGGGCCTTCTTCCTTAATAGCTCTCTGTAACAATTGTTCCTCCACTGCCATTGGACCACGGTGCATTTTCCACTGCCCAGATATCTAGCCTTCCTCTACACTATAAAACACCATAAAGTCACCACAAGTCATTATGGTCATGATCTCGAGCTTGAACCTGGAGCTAAATCGTTTAACATACAAAAACTTGACCCCAATTATTTTGAGAATAACAGTTCTAAAAATCGTTTCATAAAACTTAGCTTCGAATTGTAAGGACCCGAAATATATTACCACTGTTACCAGCTATGCTATGATAGTGACAATGAATTCACAGGAAAGGGGAAGAAATTACATGAATGTTGGTCAAAACTGAAAAAGAGTAACGGACATTGAGCACCTGATCTTCGTCGTTTGAGGTGCCGAATTCAACTAGGCTTTCAAAATTCAAATCCACTGACTCTGTTTATTCTTCTACGAAGCAAGGATGAAGATTTTCCCACGAGATCTACAGAGTGAAATTCGCCAGAGTTCATAGTCGTGTTACGTTTTACTGGTCGTTAAACCGTTGGATTTTAGCAGACCTGTTATATTGAAATAAAAACTAATTTTTATACAAAATAACTAATTTTGAAATTAAAGTATAAACATCTATTTATGCTTCAAAATTTTATTTTATTTAAAAAAAGGTTACTAAATAAATTTGTTGATCAAATTTATGATTGTATAAATAATAAGTATTTAAATTTAAATTTAATAATTAAAACATATTTATTTTATATAATTAATGTTTTCACATTTGGCTATAAGATTCCAATTACTCAATATGTTCTTAATATATGACATATTTAACTAATTTGATAAGATTAAGAAAGTTAGTTAATGTTAGTTAGTATAGCATATTTTTTTCTAAAACACACTAATTATTTTATTGAACTCCATATATCTCTTTTACTTAATTATTATTGAAGAAATACTAATAAAAATAATTTAATAAAATAAAAAATATATGTAATGTTCACAAATATATAATACTGAAATAAGAACAAAACAAGTATGAATTCGATGCACTGGAATTGTGAAATGGTTATATCATCACAGTCATGATATAAGCCAATATACTGTAAGGTCAAGAATCAAATACCACCATAGTAGAATTGTCAGACAATCTGCAGTACATAAAGAAAAAGCAGAAAGGATAGAGAAATTCAGAAAGCTGGTCTAGAGAGAGAGAGATTACACACATAAATCACACTCCCCTCATTTCTGTTTCCCCACTTAAAATACTAATTCCCCTTCACTTTCAATGTGGGTAGCCTCTGACGGTTGCTCCTACATATGCCAATACCCTCCATTAAAGTCTCATTTGCATTCCCATGGCCCATCTCATTCAAGCCCATTACAATACCCCCTGTACAAGATTGACCTTGTCCCCAAGGTCAAATGAAGGATACAAAGATTGAAACTCATAAACAAACTCCCAAGTCGGATCGTCTAGACCTTCCCACTGAACCAAAATCTGTGGTGACCATTCATTCCCTTTCTGCACAACACGGGATTCAACAATATCAATTCGACATAAAATTGGTCCCTCTAGTTCAGATAATAATGGTAAGGGTACATATGGAGTTGCAACAGGCCCGTTATATCTTTTCAGTAAATATACATGAAATACTGGATGAATCCTCACATAATTAGGAAGTTGTAAATGGTAAGCCACTTTCCCGATTGTATGAGTGGAAAAGGCCCAAAATACTTCATGGCCAACTTACTATGTTTCCGTAGAGCAACAGAATGTTAGCGATATGGCTATAATTTAACAAAGACAAAGTCACCTACATTGAAGTGAACTTCTATGCGCCTCAAATCTACGTACTTCTTTATTCTATCTTGTGCTTTCAACATATTCTTCTTCAAGTGGACAAGTAAACGATCCCTATATTGCAACTGGTTAGCTAAATCAATGGGCATATTTGTAGAAAAATCAATAGGCAAAATTGATGGGGGATCACGTCCATAAAAGGCACAAAATGGTGTCATGCCAATAGCTGTATGATGAGATGTGTTATACCAGAATTCAACCCAAGGTAGATAACCAAGCTAGTGTCGAGGGCTATCAAATACAAAACAGTGTAAATACATTTTCAAACATCTATTAATTATTTCAGATTGCTCATCCGAATGTGAATGATATGAAGAAGTCATGTGAAGTGTATTGCCATGTACTTTAGTTAAGTGTCGCCAAGAACTCACAAACACCTTATCTCAATCAGAAACTATTGTCTTTGGGAAACCATGAAGTTTGACCACCAAATGTATAAAAACTTCTGTAACTTGCTCAATGGTATAAGAAGCTTTTAATGGCATAAAGTGAGCATACTTAGATAGTCGATCAATTACCACAAAAAATGATAGAATATCCTTTAACAGGAGGTAAGGCAGTAATAAAATCCACGACAATGTCTTCCTATATTTAAGAAGGTATAGGTAACGAAGATAACAAACCTGTACGCTGTGTTTGTAGGGACTTGTCTTGCTAATAGACAATGCATTGGCGAATGAAATCCTTAACATCTCATCTCATATATGGCCAATAAAATAGGGCAGCCAACCGATGAAAAGTTCTCAACACTGCAGCATGCCCCCCAATTGGAGACAAATGGTATTCAAGTAATATGCGCCATTTAAGCTCTGAATGATCAGTAGGAATAACAAGATGACCCTTCTAATACAACAATCCATCTTTACTCTCAAAATCTAGTAATAACATAGGACTCTGTTGTAATTTAATGAGAGTATCCTGAATATATGAGGAAGATTGCAAATAGGGAACTATATCTTCGATAATAGAGGAATTGACTTGAATAAGTGACATACAAGTCATCCGAGATAAAGAATCAGCTGCCATATTCAACTTACCCGGCTTATACTCAATGGTATAATCATAACCTAGCAATTTAGGTAAAAAGGCTTCTTGTTCTGGTGTTTGGAGTGCTTGGGTACATAAATTTTTAAGACTTTCCTAATCAGTACGAATGATAAAGCGATGACCAAATAAGTAATGTCAAAATTTTGCTACTACCTGAGTCATAGCACGTAGTTCTCGAACATAAGCTGACTGAGATTACATTCTGGTTGATAATTGTTTGGAAAAGTAAGCAATTGGATGGCCGCGCTAACTTAAACAAGCACCAATACCCAGCCTTGAAGCATCTGCCTCTAACACAAAAGGTTCTACAAAGTCAGGTAAAACTAGTGTGGGAGCCTGTATAAGAGCCAACTTGACTTGGTCAAAAGCTATCTGTACTTCTGTAGACTATTGAAAAGAATCTTTCCATAAAAGTTTCATTAATGGACTGGCCAACAAGGCATATTGCCTTATAAAATGACGGTAATAACCAGATAACCTAAGGAAACCCTATAGTTGAGAAACAGATAGTGGTGTAGGCCATTGCTGAACTACTTCAACCCCAACTGCAGATACAATATGGCCAAGGTATTCCACTCTAGTACTTCCAAAAGAACATTTAGACAATTTGGCAAAGAGGCGATGTTGAACCATTAGCTTAAAACCTTCCTCCACATGGAAAAGATGTTGAGACCAAGAACCACTATAAATTAGGATATCATTAAAGAATATTAAGACAAATTTCCTTAGAAAAGGCTGGAACAGAGAATTCATAAGGGCTTAAAAGGTGGCTGGAGCATTAGTGAGCCCAAAGGGCATGACAAGCCATTCATATAGTCCTTGATAAGTGCAAAAAGTTGTCTTCTCTATCACTTATAGCCATACGTATCTGATGATAACCTAAAGCAAATCTAGTTTTGTATAATAAACAGAGCCACCTAATTCATCTAGAAGTTCATCAATAGTAGGTATAGGAAAATAATCCTTAATAGTAATCATATTTAATGCTCTATAGTCAACACAGAATCGCCATGTGCTATCTTTTTTTTTTTACTAATATCACTGGGGCCGAAAGGGACTAGTACTAGGTTGAATTAAACCTTCCTGTAAAAGCTCAACAATAATTTGTTCAATCATATCCTTTTGACTAAAAGGATAACGATAAGGTCTAACCTTAACAGGGGATGTATTTAGTTGTAATAAAATTTGATGTCCGTGGGCTCTTGATGGCAATAATCCCATGGGTTTCTCAAATATCACTTGATACTGGTTAGAAGTCTCATATCCTCGAGAACCTCTGCTGGTAAATTTTGTACCCCACTATCATAAAAAATATGGGTATCCAAGTGCATATAAAACATTTCTACAACTGCTCCAGTATTGACCAATTTTGAAATTGATGAAATGCAACCTTGGAGAGAGAGGATTTGGTATTCCCCTATAACGTTATAAATTTCCCATCATGTAAAAACTTAATGTAAGAATTACTAATGGTATAATTAGCAACATGAGGACCCACTAACTACATCAGATCCTGCTATAGGTAAGACATATGTAGGAATATTTATTGGATGGTCATGAATATAGAGAGTTAATGAACGAAGAAGGCCCTCCCCTTTCAATGAATAGCCATCACCAATCATAACTTGTATACAACCCACCAGTTCTACTGGTAAATGAAGATGTTTAACAATACGAGGGTGAATGAAACTATTACTGTTACCACCTTCAAGGAGCACCTGCACCATTATGCCTGTATGTATCCGTAAAAATAAATCATAGCCATTCCCTCGTGTCCTTAGAAAGGATGTAAGGACAGATGATGAAAAGCAAGTTTCTCATTATCATCACCAGGACCCTGCTCCCTCGACATTATCTGCTTGAAGTCTATCATAAATGTCCTCCCACTCCAAGAGCATATACTATTTGTTGGCACAATAATGGCTAGGCAAAAATTTATTGTCACAAGTATAACATAGACCCTTTTCTTGTCTAAGAGCCATTTCCGCAAGTGATATTTCCTTGACTACTGACAAAGGTTTCATCAGTGGTATAGGAATAAGTGGGAGTGCAACTAACCTCTCTGAAGCTGCCATTGTTTATGAAGGAGAAAAAATCCTTCACATGAATACTAGAACGATGTGGGCTAAATGTAGTGGACTTAGACCAACCACACGACCCACTATGAGAGCCCCCAGCCACATCAAACAACTTGGCTAATTCAATGGCATGTAAAAGAGCTGAGGGATTCTGGGCCATCACATCACATTGAACTTTTGCCTTCAACCCACCCAAGAAGCAGTCAAGCAATGCCTCATCAGAAACACCCTCTGTTTGATTTGAATGCGCCATGAACTCATGGCAATAATCATCAATAGGTCCTTTTTAAGTTAGTTTAAACAACCAAACTCAAGGTTTATCAAACAATGATGGACCATACTCATTCTCAATAGCTTTTGTAAGGGATAACCAGTTTGTAATAACTCTAGATTTTTGCAGTAACTGAAACCAAGGCACTACATCACCTTCCAAATTCACCGATGCAATGAGGACGCGTTGTATATTAGGAGTCCCATAATATGCAATATATTGTTCAACCTGAAAAATCCAAGTCATCAGATCAGTTCCACTGAATTTAGGAAAATCCATTTTAAGATGGGGTTGAGTACATCCAGCTACCATGAAACCACCACTTTGTTCATTCCCCTGATTGGAAATAGTAATATTCTGGGATAAGTTGTCAAGCGCTACTTCCAAGCGATCAAACCTTAGATTAGGAGCCCAAATAAGTGTCTCTAGTCCCGCTTGAAGTTTAACAAAACAAGCATTGTTATGCTCTTGAATATGCTCAAATTTAGAATTTGTTGAAGACTCTAACTTCACAACGTAGTCTATCATATTTTTGACATCAACCTATAAATCCTTGAACTATGTAACCTCTGCCATGGAGCTCAATAAAAGCACCAAATGTAATGTTCAAGGATATATAATAATGAAATAAGAACTAAAACAAGTATGAATAAGACCAATGATTTTATTGTGGGAGAAGTTCAGCCCTTTCAATGAATATAGTTTACCAATAACTTGTGTAATCTCTCCATCAAACGTGTTATTTGACAAGTCAATGGTTGTGAATGTAGTTAAGATCCTTTCAAGCTCAAGCTCATTTTCTTTCAATGTGACCTTCACTAATTATTTGTATGAGACACTGCTATAATTATTTCTCATATAATCCAAACCAACTGCATAATCTATTTCCATCATTCCCTTAAATTCTTTGATGTATGTAGTTGGCAAAGGTTCACTAAAATGGTTGTTGGAAACATAAAAAATTCTTAACATAGGAAAAGGATGTTTGGTGTTGGAAATATAAATGGCACCATAGAACTTGTCCTCTCTCAAAATGAGTACCTATAGCTCCGATAAGCCTTCAATCCAATTGGGAAATTCATTTTTGATATTATTTGCTCCCACATCTAAAATCTCTAATTGCTTGCAATGGGTCAAAGACAAAGGCAACTGTCCCTCAAATTGGTTGTTGTTCAAATGCAGAGATTGCAAGGAATTACTCCCAGAAAAAAATTTTGGTAGTCTTCCAACAAAGTTATTCATCTGTAGATCTAAACTCTGAAGATCTGGGAAAGCAACAAGGCACTCAGGGATGTAGCCTGACAAGTTGTTGTGAGATAAGTTGAGGATTACAAGTGAGCTTGCATTGCAAAATGAGGAAGAAATGTGTCTACTGAATTTGTTGTTGGACACTGGCAAGAATTCAACACCAAAAGATGGAATTGGGAGATCTCCTTGCAACATGTTGAAGCTGGGATCAAGAAATATGAATTTTCTCATTGACAGATGTTCAACTGATGTCAAGTTATTATGAGAAAGATCCAAATACCACAAAGAACCAATCCCCACCTCATTGAACCTTGGGAATATTTCCATGAATTTTTTATTGGAAAGATATAGAAACTTCGAATTTTAAAGGTTTCCTAACAGTCTAGGAAAGTCATTGATGTCACAAGAGGATAAGAATAATGTGACAAGATTGGGAATGGTGTAGTTAAGATTATTATCAGAGCTTAAGTGAGAAAAACTTACATTTTGAAAGACCAAAGTAATTCAAGATTTTGAAGCTTTGAAAATTGAAGAAGACTAATTGGGCCTCTCAAATTGTTTGACTAATTGGGCATTCTTCCTTAGGGCCTGTTTGGATTAGCTTTTGGAGAATAGATTTTGGGAAGAATAGATTTTGGAGAATAGATTCTGGGGAGAATGGATTCTGGGAATAATAGATTTTGGGAATAGAGATGTTTGGATGATTAGTAGTAGAATTACTTTTTATATTGATAAATTACCAAAAAGGGTATGATTTGATTAAAGTATGAGAGAGGAGAGAGGGTAGAGAATAAATAGGAGAGAGGAGAGAGTGTAGAGAAGAGAGAAAAGAGGAGATAGGATGAAGAAGAGAGATGAGAGAGAAGAAATGAGAAAGGAGATAGGATGAAGAAGAGAGAGGAGAAAGGAGAGATGAGAGATGGTATAAGAAAAAGTAGGGGTAAAATAGTAATTGGATAGTCCATAAGCTCTTTTACTGTTCCAAAAGCTATTTTCAGTAACTTATTCAAAACCATAGTTTCAAACCATGGTTTTGGCCAAAATCAATTCTGGACAAAAATAGTTATTTGTGTGAAATTTTTCCAAACTGAGGTTTTGTCCAAAATTAATTTTCTAACTATGGTACCCAAACAGGCACTTAATAGCTCTCGGTAACATTTTCCCTTGCCTAGATATCTAGCCTTCCTCTACACTATAAAACACCATAAAGTCACGACAAGTCATTATGGATTTTATCTGATCCATTATATTGAAATAAAAACTAATTTTTATACAAAACACTAATTTAAAAATTAAAATATAAACATATATTTATGCTTCAAAATTTTCGGTTGTTTTCAAAAAATTGTTACTAAATAAATTTATTGATCAAATTATATGATTGTGTAAATAATAAGTATTTTAATTTAAATTTAATAATTAAAAATATTTATTTTGTATAATTAATGTTATTTTACATTTTGCTATAAGATTCCAATTATTCAACCGATCCTTAATATATGACATATTTAATTAATTTAATCATATTAAAAAAGTTAGTTAAGTTAGTTAATATGATATTTTTTTCTAAAACACCCTAATTATTTTTCTCAACTCCATCTCTCCCTCTCCCTCTCACTTGATTATTATTGAGAGAGTATAAATAAAGATAATTTGAGAAAAATTTGATAAATATAAGGAATACATTTTATATTTATAATTAATATCAAAGTTCTAATTAGATCATATATTAAAAATATGATGAGTATAAAATAAGAGATCGTTCTTATCCTCTCTTTTAAAGACATCTTATCATATTCTTTTAGAAAAATCTTCTCAAGATTCAAAGTTCTATACCCATACGCTATGACAATGGTATTAAAGAAGATCTTTTGCTGTTATTTCTTCTACAATTTTTTAAATCCCCTCGCTCACAAACCAAATTAAACATAAAACAAGTATTCAATGCCCATTTGGTTCAAAAAATTATAGGGAATATAATGGAATGATAACCAAAGAGAATTTGTTTGACATGCCATCAAAGAATCATAAAAAAATTCAGAGAATAGATAATGAAGTAACCCGCCCAATAGTATAACAGAAAACCTTGATGGCATATGACGCACATAACCCACAGGCGGAAAGATATTTAGCACTAACTGACTAAGAACTAAATAGTGGCTGAGTAGAGAATTGAGCATATAAAGTTAAGCTATTTATAACTTATATCATGATGACTTACTATAGTTTTATATTGATATTGAATATCATTGGAATATTTGATTATTAATGCCATCATGTGTTATTATCAATATAATAAAACTCTTTTATTTTTTGAAGGATTTGAAAATTGGGAGAAAATGGGGGAAATGTATGAATGAACTTAGATATAAATAAATATTTGAAAATTAATTTTTTTTGTATTCATTTTTTGAAGGTCCGAATTAGATTTTTTTTATTGTCCTCTATCTTACTTCATATTTACAATATTTTATTGACCTTTATCTTGTTATTGTATTTCAATGACGTTTATATCCAATATAAACTGTCAAAACAAAAACTAGTCTAAAAAAAAGAATTTATTCATTTAGGAAAAAGAAGGTCACATAAATCGTGCAAAATGCTTTCATCACTGTTTTAGGCCCAAGGTTTACATAAGCAGAGAACTTACCATTTGGCATAAATTATTTGAGGAGGCCGAAGGAATGTTACGCAATAAATTAATTTTGGCCCATATACTAACGGAAGTTAGTTTGAGTGATAAGCGATTTAGTATCGCTTAAATGAGGTATTGAGTTTGAGCCTTGACGTATGCATAAAATTCCCATTGGAAGACTCACCCACCATAACCAGGTGCACGATGGCGGTCAGATCTAGATGTAGTCGTGATAAAACTCCGGTGAATCGGGTGAGCAATAAAAAAAATTCTGGCTCATATTTTGCATTGTTATGTTTTCAATCTTTGTTAGACTTTAGCCGAAAAAAATTAGAGTTCAAAATTTGGAATATCATTATTTTGCTTATTTTAAATCCTTGTTTGCACCGTTATTTTGAACGATCAAAGTTTCCACCAAGAAAGAGATTTTCACAAATATTTTATATAGAGAGATTAATTAAATTACTTTTTATACATGAGATTAATTAAATTGCACAATTTCAAGAGGGGAAAAAAGAAACAAACTAAAAGTTTCTTTAAATTCTTATATAAAGGAGAAAGGTTGAATGGTTGATAACTAAATGCCAAATAACAAAAGTTAATGCATCTCTATACCAAAAAGGGAAAAAAGTTGCTAATATGTGAAAAATTGTACATGGTGTACAAATGAAGACAAATTACTTGAAATTCATAAAAACGAGAAAAACAATAACTTAAATTCAAATGAAAATTACAATACATCTCAATTATTAACAATATGTTTATAAGACACATGCAACAGGACAATACTTGGAACATGAAAGGGGAAAAATGATGATACAATATCATATGAAGCCACATTTTGTGCCTAATTCACTCTTCTTTGATTTTGATGAGTTCTTTTCCTTGTCCTTTTTGCTTGTTTCTTGGGTCTAGCTTGAAAAATTCTAATAAGCCATTCAGGTTTCCCAATAAAAAAGACAACCTATCCCATGAACATTCCAAACACCATCCCACATCCATATCCCAAAGCAACTGGTTTCCAACTAAATCCAAATTTGTCATCAGTTGACGAAGTTGGTTGTGGCAATTTCCCTTCATCATCATGATTACATGATTTGGACAATTGAAATCCGCACAGTTCTAAATTTCCCTTGAAGGAATCCTTCAAAAATGTATCAAACTGCTTACCTCTTGGTATTTCTCGGACGAGTTGATTCTGTGAAAGATTCAAAACTTCAAGAAAGTTGAGATTTGCCATTGCAAGAGGAATATCACCTGTAAGCTTGTTTGATGATAAATCTAGTGATTCTAGATTTGTCAAATTTACAATGGATTGAGGAATATGACTGGTGATTTTATTGTGGGAGAGGTTCAGCTCTTTTAGTGAATATAACACTCCAATAACTTCTGGAATCTCTCCATCAAATGTGTTATTTGACAAGTCAATGGTTATGAATGTAGTTAAGATCCTTTTTAGTTCTACATCATTTCCTTTCAATGTGACCTTTACTGATTCTTCATATGAGAAATTACTAAAAATTTCCATGTACATCAACCCATCTGCAACGTAATCTTTTTCCATCATTCCCTTAAATTCTTTGATGTATGCAGTTGGCAAAGATCCACTAAGATGGTTGTTGGAAACATCAAAAATTCTCAACTTAGTAAAAGGATGTTTGGGGTTGGAAATATAAATGGCACCATAGAACTTGTTGTCTCTCAAAATGAGTACTTGTAGCTGCGATAAGCCATCAAGCCAATTGGGAAATTCATCTTCAATCATATTTGCTCCCACATCTAAAGTCTCTAATTGCTCGCAATGGGTCAAAGACAAAGGCAACCGTCCCTCAAATTGGTTGTTGTTCAAATGCAGAGATTGCAAGGAATTACTCCCAGAAAAATTGTTTGGTAGTCTTCCAACAAAGTTATTCATCTGTAGATCTAAATTTTGAAGATCTGGGAAAGCAACAAGGCTGTTATGGCCAGAAATTTTGTATAAAAGGAAAAGAGAAAAAAAATATATATTTAAAATTTATTAAAGAGGTATATATATATATGTTATGAATAATGGCAAAGTGAAGACGTTAGCTGAGTGGTTATGAGGCGAGAATTAACTTATGAGATCCTGTGTTCGATCCCTGGGTACTGCAAGGGAGAATTTTTTTTTAGCGTGCAAAAGTTCCATTTTGTCCTCCCCTTCTTTTTCTCTGTGCCGTATCTCTATTTCCTTCAGACTTCAGATTCCAGCGATGCCGCAGGCTGGGAACAGAGATGATAGGGCAGCAGCGCGGCGTAGGTGAACGGCGACAGTGGTTCAGCATGCGGCGCGAGAAGGGAGTACACGGCACGGAAGGTCTCTGCCATCGTCCTTAAGAAGAAATCCTTCCCCACTCCATTCATTTTCGGTCAGCAACGAGGTTGCATTGAGCGCGAGCAGAAGGCAAGTTTTGCAAGTGTGTCATGAGTCCTGCGTCCGGGTTACCGCAGGTGAATACTCCTTCCGGTATACCACCCTTGCGGTTATCGCCGTCACCGTGTAGCAGTTATTTGTCACCGTTCTTTGCTACTATAGCAAGTCTCTGCTACTGTAGCAAGTCCTTGATTCCAATCTTCGTCTTGCTTCTGTCATGATCCGTTCGTTATCGCCATCCTCTGTGTCGAGTCACTGTCGCCGTTAGAGTGGTACTACTGTCGCCTATGATCTATATCCTGTAACATTGTAGCAAGTCCAGATTCCCAAACCTCTTTCCTGTCTCCGTCGCTGTGCAAGTCATCGTCGTCGATCATGGAGGTGAGTCTTGGTTTCTGTTTCAACCTCTGGCTCTTCTGTTCCTTTTCGATTCCATTCAGCTGCGATTAATTCTTTGAACTGGAGGTTGAGTGGGGTGTGTGTGCTGTGAAGGCTTCGGGGTGTGAGTCTTTCTGTTGAATGTGGGTGTTTGAAGCCGTAAGGAAAGGGTTCTGGATAGTATATATATATATGCATATGTTGTGCTCTGCTTGTGTGTATGTGTGTGTGTAACAGAGGAGAAGAAGGGGTGCGTGAATGGTTAGGATGTTGTGTGGATATGGCTACCGTTGTATACTGTTACTGTCGGGTTTTGGTGCCTTCAGTTGAATAAAAATAGGCTACCGAGGATAAGCATTTCTACTGTCTTGAATGATATGTGTATATTTTGCGTATGTGTGCACTGTGTAAGAATATATAAATATATGTGGTCAATGAAAGAGGAGGCAGAAGCATGTCATAAATGGACTGATTGGAAAGAATATATATATATATATATATATCTTGCTGTGTGTATACTTATATGATGGCATGAATTAGTACTCAGAGGATTCTGCTGCTGTCTTGAAGTTATGTGGTGTGCTGTTTGAGGGGAGTTTCATGGCGTATGTATGTATATACTTGCTGTATGAATTTATTTTATGAAGTAATGTGAACATTTCAGTATATTGAGATGTGTATATTCATGGAATTAGTGCTGTATATGTGTTGTGTAGCCGGTTGGAAAAAGGAAGAAGTGTTCAGAAATTGGAAGAAGGAAAAGTCCAGATTTTTGGTATTTATTTATATAAAAAAAGAAATGAATGAATGAAAATAAGAGCTTCGTGAGTTATGCGTACAGTAAAAAGAAAGGGATTTATGTTGCCATGCATGTATGTGTGTAAATAAATGGTGAAGCTGATGAAAGTATTAGGTTAGAGGTAAAGATGGGAAATGGTGATTTCATGTTTTTATTGGAATAAAGAAAAGATAAAAATAAAGTCTTTAAAATTACTAATAGTTGGTAGGTGTACATGTGTGAATAGAGGCTATTACATCCAATAAAGGGGTGATGAATATATCTATAGATAGGTATAAATGAAATAGGAAGCTAATGGAGTTGAATTGTTAGAATTAAGTAGTAAAGAGAGGAATTTATGAGTATATGCCTTCGTGATGTGAGATGTTGGACTGGTACTTGGGATCGTTACTAAAATAAGGTAGTTAAATTGAATGGAAGAATATGGCATTTTGGTATGAACTTTTAAAACTAACCATGGCTATAAAGTTTTCATAGTTAAAGGCTGTGGCTTTCATATTTCAAACGTTACAAAAGAAATAGGATTGGTGATGTAAAGAATGGTTGAAATGTTTCAATGTAAGTGTCTATGAGATTGTTGTGGTGGTGGCAAGTAAACGGAAATTTATGGTGTATATATATATACGGGTATGCACAGAGAGGAATTTTGAAAGTTATAAAGTTATGCAAGAGATGTGTTTAAGGTTTAGAAATAAATAAGTGGTTGCCTTTATGATTGGTTGTAGTGTTATGATAATTATTTTTGTTGAAATGTTGAATTGGATGTTAATATATTGTTTCGGGATATCAGGGAATTTAGAAGTGAAAATAATTGAAAAGGGATTGGCTGAATAGAGTAAAGGTTCAAGGGTATGGCAGGTGAGTGAATAACGTTCCCTACAAATTTATACTTTCAAATGCATTGTTATTTCAAATGATGAATTTCAAATATGGATTTCGAAAAGCAAGTTTTACGAAATTGTGGTTTAAATCGTTAGAAATGATTTTCTTTCGATTAATTTACAAAAGGTTATGATTATGCATGAAAAATGGATAAAGAAGCTTTAGAAAAAGATTTGACATTGAACTGATGTTATTCATGAAATATTTCTCTGTGAATTGCATATGTTTTTACAGTAACTTGACTTTGTAAGTTCATGCTGGGGTAACAGAAATTCAAAGTGACTTTATCAATGATTATGATATTTTGAAACGATTGAGATCTTTACATGTGAAAAGGACCCCACGCATGATAAAAATGTTTTAGGACGGAATACAGAACGCTGGTTGCTAACAGCAGTACTGTTAGTCCTTGGTGCACCTTGGTACTCGAGCTCGACAGTTTGTGGCATAGCTACCAGAATTATTTCGTGGGATTCGTTCTCGCGACAGTTTGTGGCCTTGAGCCACCAGAATTATTTCATGGGATTTATTCTCGCGACAGATTGTGGCCTTGAGCCACCAGAATTATTTCGTGGGATTCATTCTCGCGACAGTTAGTGGCTTCGAGCCACCAGAATGGTTAGTTACCCTCGTGGACTGTGTGTCCACGTCTATTTTCGTTCTGTTAAAGTCCTACGGAAAGACTATGGTTTTGAAAGGATTGTTTTACATCAATTGATTTGAAATGATTGCTTCAAATTGTTTCTCTGAAACAATAATGTTTACAGAAAGATTATGGTTTCGAAAGGATTACTATCAAATGATTGATTTGAAATGGTTATTTCAAAATTATTTCCCTGAAAGAAAATGTTTACAGAAAAGTTTGCATCGAAATGCCAAATGTTATTTGAAACATATTTATGCATTGTTTATTTGCCGTATTCTTTAAATCATGTTTTTGGGACGTTATTCACGAGTAGATTATTTGGCCTCAGATAGTGCAGGTGACCCTAATCCTCCCGCTGAGCAGTGAAAAGCCTCGTCGCAGATCCGAAGCGTGGTTTTTGAACAAGATTGATTTTTATCTTTATTAAGTACTTGTGTTATTTTGATAAAAAGGTAAATGCTCCACATAGACCTTAGAAAATATTATGTTTATTTTGAAAAATGTTGTGGAAACTTTAAATGTTGTATTTGAGATTTTAGGCTTTCGGAATATGAAACTATTCATATTCTGTGCCGGTCACGGTCCAAATTTCAGGTCGTGACAGTTTGGTATCAGAGCTAAAGTTTTTCTATGGTTAAGTGGAGCAGGGATACTTCAGTGGGGTCTCAATTATCATTATGAACCCGGGCATAATTATAGTTGAGGCATTATTGAAGATCTTTTTAGAAAATTTGAAAGTATTTTGTTCCTATGGTTTTCAAATCATATTTTTCCTCAAAAATTGAATATTTTACATGTTTTTGGCATATAGTGAAATGCCACCTAAACGTCTACCGTCTGAAAGAAGTTATAGGAGTGATAGGGCTTCGGACAGAGGCACTGCTCAGCGAAGTGACTTGCCCCTAGAGGGAGAGGACAGGGTCATAGGAGACCTTGGTTTAGGGCAAGATTGACCCCTTAAACCTCTATAAGAAATTTTATTTTAAAGTTAAACTATATTGAGGTATCATTAAAGGCCCTTTAGGTGGTCCAGCTTCCCTTGTCTATGTCACCCATATTTTATTTATAGAAGTCATATGTATGAAGGAGGAAAATGAGATGAGAGGGTGTATGGGTTGTTGTAGAAAATGGCGAGTTAAAGAAAGAAAATACTAAATGCAGGGATTAAACCATAAAAAGCATGTTCAAGTGTGGGGTTAAGAGTTTTGCTTAATTGTTTGCATATGGTCAAGAAATGACTGTCAATTTTGGAGAGAACATTTGGTATATAAAGGTATTGTCATTCAAAATCAATTGGGAGGTTAGAGGTTGTCTCTAAACTATAAGGGTATATGTAGATGTTGCTTGAAGTTTTGAGTTTAGATTTTTGGGGTCAAATTTGGTGAAGAATCCTTTGTTTGGCATTAGAAAAGAAGAAGAAGAAAGGGGTTAAACCTCAAAGTATGGCTGCATTTATTCTGCTGTTGCTATGCATGAATGGGAGTGAACAATTGTTATGACGTTCCTTTTCTTTTCTCCTTTATTTGTGCAGGTGATATGGAGTATGTTAAAGATTTTTAGAATGATGTTATTATTTAATATATACATATATATAAGATGACGCTCTTTTCCCTCTAGGTTCACTTGTGTGTGCAGATTGGGAAATTTTGATTTCTTTTAATTGGTGATTGATTTGAGCTTTAGCAAGGATTGTTAATTGAATAAAATTGGATTTATAGTTGAATATATGAAGTCGGGTGCTATGATTCTAAGAAGAGTATTTTGAGGTTTGTCAAATTGAATGCACATTAATAGTATGATAAATTGTCTGAAAAGAACACATGCCTATTGGGGATAGGAAGTATACCTTGTAATTTGGTTGTTAGCGGTGACAAGAAAACAATTTAGGTTTGTTTTGATCTAACATAAGCCTTGTGAAGAAATGAAATGTGAATGCTTTATATGTAGATGAAGATTGATAGAAAATTTTAATGAGTAAATTTATTTAGGTCTATGCTAGTTATTGGAATGCATATAAATGGTATGGAAAAAAATCATATTTAAGGTAAAGGACTTCAACCAGCGAGGTGTTGAACTTTTGGGAATTATTGATTTGAAGGGGGTTGAATAGTGAAATGATAAAATGGATTTATGTAAAAGGATTTTATGTGCTTGTAGAGTTTGAGCTTGTAATTTTCTTTAGTGTTGTAATTTCATCTTCTTTGGGAATGAGATGCATAATAGCTTATGTAATGCATAAAGATTATCTACCATAAATTGAGGTTTTTAGATATGTCTTGGTGCTTTTGATCACTGATAATCAGTGGAAATAAGGGTAAAGGATAGGTTTTTTTTGCGGCGGTGATGTTAGATTTTTGGAAAGCATAGGCTTGAATATTGTGAATAAGAGGTATTGGTTTAGACAATAGAGGTTTGAGAAGGTATAATGGAATGTTAAAGAGATACTTAAGGGAGTATCGAATTTAGATCTTGAAGTTGGAAATTTACATATAGCTTCTTGATTGGTGCTTAAGGAAATTAGATGCTTATTATAGTTAATAGTTGAAATATTGTTTAAGGGTGATAAAAGCTTATAAAATAACTCTTTAATATTGTTGTTTGGTAATCTAGTTGTGCATATAAGTTCTAGTTTGGGCTATAATTTTTCATGAGTTTGTAAATGACCACAAAATAGTTGGAGAATAAAAGCTCTTTAAAGTCAATAGGAATCATTGCAATAGAAAGATTTTGTCTTATTCATAAATATTTTAATTCTATGATAAATACTTTCAATGTTGCAAGTGTCATGTTATTCTATATGGATGGGCGTAAATATTATAGAGAACGTAATTTGTGGATAGCCTATATTTAAGTCTACACCAATAAAAAAAGTTGATTAGGATCTTTCGATTGATTAATTTTGTCTATAGTTTGAAGACGCTCTAATCTATACCCAAAAGATGTTATTTGAAGTTTTAGAAATTTAGTTATAACATTATAATTTGATGCGAGTCCGAATTCCTCCCTCATGTTGTGGCCAATTGTTCAAAGAGGAACATATTCTAGAATTTTAGTTTATAGGCAAGTAAAGAAGTTGAAGTCGAAAGAGATTCCTTTTAGAGCTCCTTGTAAGGCTTGTTAGAAAACCCGCATTTATTTGAGAGCTAAGGTGAGCATATTTTCAAATTCGGAGGACCGAATTTTTTTTAGAGGGGAAGAATGTTATGGCCAGAAATTTTGTATAAAAGGAAAAGAGAAAAAAAAATATATATTTAAAATTTATTAAAGAGGTATATATATATATGTTATGAATAATGGCAAAGTGAAGACGTTAGCTGAGTGGTTATGAGGCGAGAATTAACTTATGAGATCCTGTGTTCGATCCCTGGGTACTGCAAGGGAGAATTTTTTTTTTAGCGTGCAAAAGTTCCATTTTGTCCTCCCCTTCTTTTTCTCTGTGCCGTATCTCTATTTCCTTCAGACTTCAGATTCCAGCGATGCCGCAGGCTGGGAACAGAGATGACAGGGCAGCAGCGCGGCGTAGGTGAACGGCGACAGTGGTTCAGCGTGTGGCGCGGGAAGGGAGTACACGGCACGGAAGGTCTCTGCCATCGTCCTTAAGAAGAAATCCTTCCCCACTCCATTCATTTTCGGTCAGCAACGAGGTTGCATTGAGCGCGAGCAGAAGGCAAGTTCTGCAAGTGTGTCATGAGTCCTGCATCCGGGTTACCGCAGGTGAATACTCCTTCCGGTATACCACCCTTGCGGTTATCGCCGTCACCGTGTAGCAGTTATTTGTCACCGTTCTTTGCTACTATAGCAAGTCTCTGCTACTGTAGCAAGTCCTTGATTCTAATCTTCGTCTTGCTTCTGTCATGATCCGTTCGTTATCGCCATCCTCTGTGCCGAGTCACTGTGACCGTTAGAGTGGTGCTACTGTCGCCTATGATCTATATCCTGTAACATTGTAGCAAGTCCAGATTCCCAAACCTCTTTCCTGTCTCCGTCGCTGTGCAAGTCATCGTCGTCGATCATGGAGGTGAGTCTTGGTTTCTGTTTCAACCTCTGGCTCTTCTGTTCCTTTTTGATTCCATTCAGCTGCGATTAATTCTTTGAACTGGAGGTTGAGTGGGGTGTGTGTGCTGTGAAGGCTTCGGGGTGTGAGTCTTTCTGTTGAATGTGGGTGTTTGAAGCCGTAAGGAAAGGGTTCTGGATAGTATATATATATATGCATATGTTGTGCTCTGCTTGTGTGTATGTGTGTGTGTAACAGAGGAGAAGAAGGGGTGCGTGAATGGTTAGGATGTTGTGTGGATATGGCTACCGTTGTATACTGTTACTGTCGGGTTTTGGTGCCTTCAGTTGAATAAAAATAGGCTACCGAGGATAAGCATTTCTACTGTCTTGAATGATATGTGTATATTTTGCGTATGTGTGCACTGTGTAAGAATATATAAATATATGTGGTCAATGAAAGAGGAGGCAGAAGCATGTCATAAATGGACTGATTGGAAAGAATATATATATATATATCTTGCTGTGTGTATACTTATATGATGGCATGAATTAGTACTCAGAGGATTCTGCTGCTGTCTTGAAGTTATGTGGTGTGCTGTTTGAGGGGAGTTTCATGGCGTATGTATGTATATACTTGCTGTATGAATTTATTTTATGAAGTAATGTGAACATTTCAGTATATTGAGATGTGTATATTCATGGAATTAGTGCTGTATATGTGTTGTGTAGCCGGTTGGAAAAAGGAAGAAGTGTTCAGAAATTGGAAGAAGGAAAAGTCCAGATTTTTGGTATTTATTTATATAAAAAAAGAAATGAATGAATGAAAATAAGAGCTTCGTGAGTTATGCGTACAGTAAAAAGAAAGGGATTTATGTTGCCATGCATGTATGTGTGTAAATAAATGGTGAAGCTGATGAAAGTATTAGGTTAGAGGTAAAGATGGGAAATGGTGATTTCATGTTTTTATTGGAATAAAGAAAAGATAAAAATAAAGTCTTTAAAATTACTAATAGTTGGTAGGTGTACATGTGTGAATAGAGGCTATTACATCCAATAAAGGGGTGATGAATATATCTATAGATAGGTATAAATGAAATAGGAAGCTAATGGAGTTGAATTGTTAGAATTAAGTAGTAAAGAGAGGAATTTATGAGTATATGCCTTCGTGATGTGAGATGTTGGACTGGTACTTGGGATCGTTACTAAAATAAGGTAGTTAAATTGAATGGAAGAATATGGCATTTTGGTATGAACTTTTAAAACTAACCATGGTTATAAAGTTTTCATAGTTAAAGGCTGTGGCTTTCATATTTCAAACGTTACAAAAGAAATAGGATTGGTGATGTAAAGAATGGTTGAAATGTTTCAATGTAAGTGTCTATGAGATTGTTGTGGTGGTGGCAAGTAAACGGAAATTTATGGTGTATATATATATACGGGTATGCACAGAGAGGAATTTTGAAAGTTATAAAGTTATGCAAGAGATGTGTTTAAGGTTTAGAAATAAATAAGTGGTTGCCTTTATGATTGGTTGTAGTGTTATGATAATTATTTTTGTTGAAATGTTGAATTGGATGTTAATATATTGTTTCGGGATATCAGGGAATTTAGAAGTGAAAATAATTGAAAAGGGATTGGCTGAATAGAGTAAAGGTTCAAGGGTATGGCAGGTGAGTGAATAACGTTCCCTACAAATTTATACTTTCAAATGCATTGTTATTTCA
Source organism: Leucaena leucocephala (assembly GCA_037074615.1). Taxonomy (NCBI): domain Eukaryota; kingdom Viridiplantae; phylum Streptophyta; class Magnoliopsida; order Fabales; family Fabaceae; genus Leucaena; species Leucaena leucocephala. Next base: position 13,774,478 of record CM073515.1, on the reverse strand, counting down.
AATGATGAATTTCAAATATGGATTTCGAAAAGCAAGTTTTACGAAATTGTGGTTTAAATCGTTAGAAATGATTTTCTTTCGATTAATTTACAAAAGGTTATGATTATGCATGAAAAATGGATAAAGAAGCTTTAGAAAAAGATTTGACATTGAACTGATGTTATTCATGACATATTTCTCTGTGAATTGCATATGTTTTTACAGTAACTTGACTTTGTAAGTTCATGCTGGGGTAACAGAAATTCAAAGTGACTTTATCAATGATTATGATATTTTGAAACGATTGAGATCTTTACATGTGAAAAGGACCCCACGCATGATAAAAATGTTTTAGGACGGAATACAGAACGCTGGTTGCTAACAGCAGTACTGTTAGTCCTTGGTGCACCTTGGTACTCGAGCTCGACAGTTTGTGGCATAGCCACCAGAATTATTTCGTGGGATTCGTTCTCGCGACAGTTTGTGGCCTTGAGCCACCAGAATTATTTCATGGGATTTATTCTCGCGACAGATTGTGGCCTTGAGCCACCAGAATTATTTCGTGGGATTCATTCTCGCGACAGTTAGTGGCTTCGAGCCACCAGAATGGTTAGTTACCCTCGTGGACTGTGTGTCCACGTCTATTTTCGTTCTGTTAAAGTCCTACGGAAAGACTATGGTTTTGAAAGGATTGTTTTACATCAATTGATTTGAAATGATTGCTTCAAATTGTTTCTCTGAAACAATAATGTTTACAGAAAGATTATGGTTTCGAAAGGATTACTATCAAATGATTGATTTGAAATGGTTATTTCAAAATTATTTCCCTGAAAGAAAATGTTTACAGAAAAGTTTGCATCGAAATGCCAAATGTTATTTGAAACATATTTATGCATTGTTTATTTGCCGTATTCTTTAAATCATGTTTTTGGGACGTTATTCACGAGTAGATTATTTGGCCTCAGATAGTGCAGGTGACCCTAATCCTCCCGCTGAGCAGTGAAAAGCCTCGTCGCAGATCCGAAGCGTGGTTTTTGAACAAGATTGATTTTTATCTTTATTAAGTACTTGTGTTATTTTGATAAAAAGGTAAATGCTCCACATAGACCTTAGAAAATATTATGTTTATTTTGAAAAATGTTGTGGAAACTTTAAACGTTGTATTTGAGATTTTAGGCTTTCGGAATATGAAACTATTCATATTCTGTGCCGGTCACGGTCCAAATTTCAGGTCGTGACAAAGGCACTCTGGGATGTAGCCTGATAAGTTGTTGTGAGATAAGTTGAGGATTGCAAGTGAGCTTGCATTGCAAAATGAGGAAGAAATGTGTCCATTGAATTTGTTGTTGGACACTGAAAAGAATTCAACACCAAAGGATGGAATTGGGAGATTTCCTTGTAACATGTTGAAGATGAGATCAAGAAATTTGAATTTTCTCATTGACAGATGTTCAACTGGTGTCAAGTTATTATGAGAAAGATCCAAATACTCCAAAGAACCACTCCCCACATCATTGAACCACTTGGGAATATTTCCATGAATTTTGTTATTGGAAAGATATAGATACCTCAAATTTTGAAGGTTTCCTAAATGTCTAGGAAATTCATTGATGTCGCAAGAGGATAAGTCTAATGTGTAAAGATTGGGAATGGTGAAGTTAATATTATTATCAGAGCTAAGTGAGAGAAACTTGTTGTTTGAAAAATCAAGTGATTCAAGATTTTGAAGCTTTGAAAATTGACGAAGACTAATTGGGCCTCTCAAATTTTTTGATGATAGATATAGACGAGAAAGATTCAAGAAACCGAAAATCGACTCTGGAATACCTTGCAGCTCACTATCATAAAGATATAACTGTTGCAAATTTGGGAGGCCTAAGAATTTGGGAAAGATAGTGATATGACAAGAAGACAAATCTAATATTCTAAGATTAGGAATAGTGTAGTTAAGATTATTATCATATGCAAGTGAGAGAAACTTATTGTTCGAAAGATCAAGATCTTCAAGCTTTTGAAACTTGGAAAATTGGTAAAAATTAACAGAGCCACTCAAGTTATTAGATGATAGACTCAAAGAAGAAATATTTATGAGACTAAAAATTGACTCAAGGAAATTATCTTGTAGCTTGTTGTTAGAAAAATCAAGAAGTTTCAAATTTGGAAGTTTGCAGTCAGCAGGGAATGTTAATTTGTTAGAGCTACAGAATAAATCAATAAGTTGGGTGAGATTACACAATGAAGATGGAAATTGCCCTTTGATGTTATTTCTAGAAATTGAGAAAACTTTCAATTTTGTATGATTTCCAAACACATCTGGTATTTCACCACTAAAAGAATTGGCACTGAGGTCCAATGAAGTAAGACTTTGGAGATTTGAAAGAAATGAGAGCTCACCACTAAACTTGTTTGATGCAAGGTCTAAATAAGTTAAGTGAGTAAGGTTCTCAAAACTTGCAGGAATAGGGCCATCAAATTGACAGTTTTTGAGAATCAAAAAATTGAGAGACTTCAAATGGCCTATGGAATTTGGTAATCCACCACTAAAAGAAGTGAAACTGAGGTCTAATGAAGTGAGACTTTTGAGATTTGAAAGAAATGAGAGTTCACCACTAAAATTGTTTGATGCAAGGTCCAAATAAGTTAAGTGAGTAAGGTTCTTAAAACTTATAGGAATAGGCCCATCAAATTGACAGTTTTTAAGACTCAAAACATTGAGAGACTTCAAATGGCCTATGGAATTTGGAAGTTGACCCTTGAGATTTTCATTTCCTGACAAATCTAACTTTTGAAGATTTTGTAAATGAAAAATGTTATTTTCCAAATTTCCCTGCAACGAAGTCTCTTGAAGACTAAGATAGACCAATGAGTATGACAAATTCATGAGCATAGACAAGTGGCTTGGTGCAATGGAAGACATATCTACATAATCTAAAACAAGTTCTCGTAGATGAGTCATGTTTAGGACGAGCTTCTGCCAAGTAGATGGTTCAAGTCTTAAATTCAACCGTTCATTTGAGAAAAATGCATTCCAAGACAAATCTAGAGAGACCAATTTAGACAATTCTGCACCAGTAAAACTAGAGGAGCTCAAGTTTAGATGCAAGAGAGTGAAAAAATCACCAAATTTAGAAGATATCAAAGACCCACTAAAATCATTGTGAGCCAAGTTGAGTGTTTGGAGATGAGAAAGTTGGAAGATACTATTGTTAGGATGGAGTTGACCTTGGAGCCAACTGCAACTTAGGTCGAGGCCAATCACATGACCAAACAAGGAGTCGCATGTGATCCCATCCCACAAGCAGCAATTTGAATCATTTCCCCATGAAGCTGTCTTTGCGTAAGATGTGTTCTTAAAATGAATATTATAGGGATAATAGTCATTAGAAAACTTATCACAATCGATTGAAGCGGAATGATTAAGAGAGAGAGTTTTTGACTTGGAGGAGCACAGAGGAATCATGAGCATTACATAATGGCGGTGGGTTGAGAGAAGAAGAAAGGGAAGGAGAAAGAAAGAACAAGTACAAACTGAGGATGATAATTCGAAATGCCATAAGTGAAGTTGGAAGGCTATGAAGAAGTGAAAGATTGATATATGGACTTTAACAAAAGAGGCTATATTTATAATGGTACCAACACTATATGTGGCATGATGCACACGCAAACTCAAGATTTTGGCTAGCAAAGGAACCCAAAGAGAGAATATTCAGCAACTAAGACTATTTATGCTTAAAACAAAAAGGAAAAAGTGGAACTTTGCTAATGTTTTCTTACTTAACTTGGTCCTGAAAAAAAGGAGAATAATTAGAGGGAAAAAAGACTTGGTGGTTGTTTTTTGTGGGAATTCGCTATTGATATTTCTCCAATATTAGGGAGATATTATAAACAAATTTGAAAAGCTTTCGAAGGGTTGCATTTTTTTTCACTTGACTTGAAAAATTTTCGTGCAATTAAGTTTAAAGATGTAACACCCTGAATAGAATGCCAATAGGCCCCCTACGTTTAAATATTCAGCAACTAAGAATATTTTTTTAAAAAAATTAATAATATAACTTATAAATAAAATAGTCTATCCTACACGCACACTCTCTAAATCTATATAGCTGTTATATACTTTCAAGCTCTATAATACTCTATATTTAGATAGCAATTTGCATTAATGGTTTCTCTTGCTGAAAAATAAAAAGAAACTAAGAAAAATTTAGAGAAAAATTGCCAAAAATTCCCTTATTGAAAAATTAATTAGCTTTTACGACATATAACAGCCATAATATACAATTACCTTCTATAAAATACAATTAGTATTAACATGCAAGTGATATGAAATTACCTTCTATCATATGCAACTGACCTTCTATTATATGTAACTACTTTTCGTTAAGTTTTAAGTCTTATTTTCTAATTGATTTGTTAAAGGAGGATTTTTCTCCAATTTTTTTATATATTTATTGTAATATTTTTTTTAAAAAAATATGGAGTCAGTCAATGACGTTTTATGATTTGTTTGTAGATGAATTGATGTACCGTTAATAAAGTTTTATAGAGTAACTACTTTGACGTCTCGATCAAAAAAACAAAACAAAAGAAGTTGATGTTAATAATTAAATTTATTAATTAGCAATGTCATCTTCAACGTAGTGACATGATGGACCCGGATATGCAATACTTTTCTTCCCAATTAAAAAAATCCTTTTTTGCGATATTCTCAAAACCTTTTTTATTTTTTGCAAACATATTTGTTACAAAGTTCACTCCTTTTGATTATTCCGCAAAATAATTTCAATGAAAGAAGGGATGGATACACGCAATCATATTCTGAACAAAACTAGAATTTTAGTTTTGGATGAAGTTAATGATCAAATATAATATTTAAAGTTTGTTAGGCGTCATACACCTTTTCTAATATTTTATATAGATGGACTTATGTAGGATTTTTTCGAGGTAATTAAAACTTAAACTAAGTTATCTAATACTATATAATGAATTTATATATAGCATTTTTTTTCTACGTATGAATTCTTGTAAGGAAATTTCAAGTAAAAAATAAATCTAAAAAAAAAGTATACGGAATAAATAATTACAAAGAATAATATTTTTTCTTTCTTTGACTTAAAATTACTTAGAAGCATGCTTTATAATTAACACAAGTTACGATCAATAAATCAAAAAAATTGAATTATATATCTTGTTAATTTGATATAATTTTCTATGGATCTAAAATATTAAGAAACAAATAAACAGTTAAAAATTAAAATTATTAGACGGTCCAAACAAAGAATGATTTGCACATGGTGCCTATACAAACAAGACTTAGAATCTAAATCTTTATCCATGGAAATAGCAATTAATATGAGTTTCTTTTTTGGGGGGTTAGAGGAGTTTTTTTTTTGGGGGGGCAGAGGAGTTTTTTTAGTTTTAACAAAACTTATAAAAATACACTTCATCTTTTTTGCTATAAAAACTTTGACAATTTTTTTATGCTAAGAGTAAGCATTCTCTCATTGGAGGATATCTTATTTGAGATATTGACAGACACTAAATATAAATACTTCTTTAACGCTGATTCAAATCTTGGTTCATTCTATTATAAAAGACTAATCATTTTTGTTGTAAAACTTAGACACATTCTTGTAATTTATTTAAAAAAATTGTCAATTAATAATGGGCCGCGAATAAAGCATTGTAGACTTATACTAAACTTTCAAAAATGAGAAATGATTATTGCCGTGTGCCCCTTTTAATACATTTTAATGCAAAGACTTTTTGTTCATAATCATATTAACATGACATCTAAAATAATTGTCAATAAAAAATAGAATGTCTTAATTCACAATTAATAATTAATATTAACTACAAATAAATAATATTAATAATATTCAATTTAATCCCTAAGAGTTTTCAATCTTAAAAACTTTGAGTAATGGACTGAATTGCCCCTCAACTCGCTATAAAACTTACGTGAATTGTAACTGGTGATGTCATAATTCAAGTTGAGAAGAGCTATGAATGTAAAGAATATGGTAGCCAACATATGAGGCTTCCTTTATATTGTGTCATTAATGAATGTTTACCTGTTCAAATTAGAGTGTTAAATACTTGATAGTTAATATATTTTTGGCTAATCGTATAAAAATTAAAATTTTTAAAAGAAAAACTGAATGTCATGCCCTCAAATGAAAGAGAATTTTGTTATTTATATATATCATAAATAATTTAAAATTTTGTTGTTTATATTTAATTTAATAATTACAAATACGGTTAAGAAATATGGAATTTTGTGAGGCTAATCAATTTGATAATTATTTTTATGCTAAATCATGAACAATTTCAATTAATAATTTAAAATGAAGTGAATTATAATATAAGAGAGAGATCTTGATTATTAAGTAATATTTAGAAAAAGTGGTCAATTTTTAATATTATATTAATTTTTGTGGCTATTATTTAAATGACGTGTTATAAGGTTTGGAAGTGAGAAAATTCAAAATGGTCCTTCATTGTGAAAATACCATAAATTTAATGGTTCTATTTTAATTTCAGTATCACCTCAAAGTATAGAACACACTATAAATCTCTTACAATATAAATTCAATGGTTCTATTTGAATGCAAATCATTTCTCCTCCCTTTGAATATACCTCATGTTATACTAATATGAAATAATTTATATATGTTATACTAATATGAAATAATTTATATATATAAATTAAAGCAATCTCATTTTGAAATTTAAATAGTAATGTTAATTTAGAAAATTTAAAATATTGATCTAGGTAACTTTACCATGAAATTAATTTTGTGTATTAGTTTAATTAATATAATATTTAATCATTATAATTTGCCTTCATTTTAAATTTTGTCCATATAATTTTAAACTACCGAGATTAACTTTTTAGATAGAAATAAATTTAAAGAAGCAAAACTTATATTAGCCAAAACTAAAATAATAAACACCCAACAAAGCTTTCAATTATAGATTATTTTTCTATAAATATACCAAATGGGGTATAATAGAATTGAAATGAAAATGAATCAAAGAATACTCGGAGCCCAATAAATTCTTAATAAATAAAATATTAAATTATCATCTTGACTTATTTGAGTTGACTCTTAAAAATATTAATTTAAAGTAATTCTTGAGAAACAATTTTTCAAAGATCTTGTATATATTTTAACAGCACCAAGATTTAATTGCTTCACAATTTTATACATAAAAAAATTATATTTGAATGATGACATATTAAACCTCTATTTAAATCATTCAGATATAAATCCTCTTCAACGTATATACATATATATAATTAATATATGCATGTAGGTGATGACGTTGTCATCTCCGACAAGGAAATTGCATAATAAAGCTATTTTGATATTGAAAATATTTGTCCGCGAATTATCACAGGGCTTAGTTAATTGTTTTAAGAAAAATTTAAAAGCTTCATTGAAAATTTAAAATTTTTAAACGAATATATATATATGTTTGATTAAATGTGACTAATCTTTTTTTATATAATTAAAATAAAAGAGTTTTATGAACAATTAATAATTCATTATTATATCATTTTTAAAATCTAAAATGGTAATCAAACTCACACATATTTAAACAATTACTTTAGCCAACTTTTATGTTTAAGAGATTATTAGATATTGAATATAAAAGAAGAGTTTGTGTAATACAATTTTTAATTTTAGAAGAGGCCCTTACATATATTTTTAAAATCGAATAGAGATAGTTATGCTTGACTTGGAAAACAAAATAAAGAAAACTTAGACAAAAAATAATATCACATGTTATGTAATTAAGAAAACGTTTTATAATTTTAGATAAATTTTGTCATAAAATAGGGAAATTTAAAAAAAGTAATTAAATTTCAATATTATTTGAAGATAAGGAAATAATTCAAAATTGTTTTTGTTATTATTAGAGTGACTTGGACAAAAGTCTGGAAATGAGAATATACAACATTTTCTTTCATTAGCATTTGTGAAATAAATTCATTTTTGTCCCATTAGATGTGGTTTGAATAGTTCTAACTTTAATGCCACGCAAACTATCAAACCCGCTATAAGTCTCTAACTTTATATGACTATCTGATTGAATCAAATTCGAGAAGTGTTATGTCCAACTGCAAGTAGCTCTTTCAAATATATTTTTTATATTCACATATATTCGAACTTGAGACTTCATGTTTAAAAGATTAAAACTCCTTCTATTTAAATAAATCGATAGAATATAAAATCTAACATAAGATAAATAAAAAATTAGGCTTTATACAATAAATGAAAAATTGGGTCTAAATAGCATTTAACATAATTTTAGAAAATTAATTTCACGTATTAATTTGAATTAATACAATATTTAATCCTTATAATTTACATTCATTTAGTTTTTCGTTTTTGTAAAAATCCTATAATGGACAATGGTCCTGACAACACAATTGGACCTACATGGTTAGAAAATGTGTGAAGAAGGACTTGCACATGTCCCCATTCAATATTGATGGAATATTTATTCAATTTTTCTGAAAATTAGTTGTTTATGTATAATTTAATAATTACTAATATGGTCAAGAAATATGGGATTTTGTGTGTCTGATCAATTTGATAACTATTTTTATGCTAAATCATGAACAATTTCAGATAAGAATTTAAAATAAAGTGAAATATAAGAGAGAGATCTTAATTATAACGTAATTTTTGGAAAAAAGTGATTAAATTTAAACATTATCTCTGAAGATAAGTATTGTGGGAGAGATATAAGAGGTTAACATATTATATATCAACATTTTTTATGACTATTATTTAAATAGCGTGTTATAGACTTTAGAAGTGAGAAAATTTAAAATGGTTATTCATTGTGAAAATGCCATAAATTAAATGGTTCTATTTTAAGTTCAATGTCACCTCAAACACGTAAAACACACTTTAAGTCTCTTGCAATTTCACTTGGAATATACCTCATAATATGCCAATATGAAACAATTTATATATATAAATTAAAGCAATCTCATTTTAATCATGTTATTATTTTCTCTACACTGAAAAATTAGTAGAAAATAAAAATGATTGGTTTGAAATTAATTAGAAAATTTAATATATTGATCTAATCATAGGTAACTTTAACATGCGATTAATTTGGTGTATTAATTTGGATAATACAATTAGCTTTTGTTCCTATAGTTTTAATCTATTAGTTTTAGTCCATTGAAGGATAAAACAGTCTATATCCTTATTAAACTATTAAGATTAATGTTTTAAACAAAAATAAATTTAAGGAAGCAAAACAGCCAAAGCTAAAATAATATAAACAAGCAACAAAGTTTTCAATTAAGGATTATTTTTTTCATAAACGTACCAATGGGGTAAAATAGAATTGTCTTTGTGATGTAATTCAAATGAAAATAAATCAAAAAATACTCTCAGCCAAATAAATTCTTAACAAATAAAATACTAAATTATCCTCTTGACTCATTTGAGTTGACTCCTAAAAATATTAATTTAAAGGAATTATTGAGAAATGAAGAATAGAGATAGCTATGCTTGACTTTTAGAAGAAGAAGAAGACTTGTACCAAAAATAGCAATTTGCAACTAAGAAAATTGAAAAGGAAACTAAGAAAAGATTTAGAGAAAATTAATCACAAAATCTAGAGAAATTAATTGGCCTTTAGGACATATAACAGCCGTAATATGTAACTACCTTTCATAAAATACAATTAATACAAATATACAAATGACATTTCATAATGTGCAATTACCTTCTGTCATATATAACTGACATTCCGTAATAAACTACCTTCCGTCAAGTTTCAAATCTCATTCCCTAATTAATTTGTCACTTGGTAATTTATCCCCAATTTTCCTAAAAATTTATTGTAGTATTCTTTTTTTTTAAAAAAAAAAAAAAAAAGCAGTTAGTTAATGACATCTTATGATTTGTTCGGAGATGAATTGAAGTGTAGTGAATAAAGGGTTGTAGAGTCAACTAATAAAGAATTTTTTAAATGGGTCCCATATTAACAAATTATATTGACTACACATGTGGATTGTAGAATATAGAAAAATATTTGATGGATGAACCAAAGAAAAGACTTTGATGTCTCAATCAAAAAGAAAAAAGAAAAGACTTTGATGTCAATAATTTTCTTCCCCATTAAAAAAATCATTTTTTGCAAAATTCTCAAAATAATTTTTTTTTGTAAAACATATTTGTTATAATATTTTCTTGGCCGTAATAGTCACAAAGTTCATTCCTTTGATTATTCCGCAAAATAATTTCAATGAAATAAGGGAGGGATACACACAATCGCAGCATTTATCACATTTTTCTTTTTATAATTTTGAACAAAAATTTAATCACATATAAAGCTAAAAAATGATTTATAATTAAACTATCAAAAAGCTATTAGTTGAGATTATATGTAGAATTATCCCTCTAAGAGATATAACACAAATTTAAATATCAAGAAGTATATTTGTTTAATCAAGGTGAAAATATTTTTTATTATAATTAAATATTGAAAGAGATTAGTCTTATGTCTAGAATAGTTAGGATATCTTAATTAACTAAAAAATTATACTAAACAAAACTAGATTTTTAAATTTATATGAAGTTTGAGATGAAGTGTAATATTTAAAGTTTGCTAGCAGGCTTCATACACCTTTTTAATATTTTATTTAGATGGACTTATGTAGGATTTTTTGAAGGTAATTAAAAATTGACTTAAGTTATCTAATATTATATAATGAATTTATATATGGCATTTATTTTCTACGTATGAACTATTGTCAGGAAACTTCTGAGTAAACATCATGTCAAAAATAAATCTAAAAAAAAGAAGCATACAGAATAAATAATTACAAAGAAATTGAATTTTTTAAAAAAAAGATAATAAAAGATCTCTAGAAACTGAAAAGGATAAAAATAGTCTTTAAATTTTAAAAAAGATAGATTCAGTATCCTGCCTAATATGTTCTTTATAAATTTAAGGCAAAAGATATAATTTCCATTTAGAAGTGAGAAAATTTAAAATAGCCATTAACATAATTTCCATTTCAAAGTGAAAAATTTTAAAATAGTCATTCGTTGGTAAAAATGCTATAAATTCAATGATTCTATTATAAGTTCAATGTCACTGTAAAACATTCAACAAGTCTCTTGCAATTTCACTAGCTACTCCATATAGTGATAGTAAATGTAAGACTTTTCTTCTTGCTTTTCGCTTTGAATATACCTCATAATACAGCAATACAAAATAATTTATTTATATATAAATTAAGGCAATCGTATTTTAATCATGTTATTATTTTCATTACACTGAAAAATTAGTATAAAATAAAAAATGATACTTTTGAATATTAAATATTAATATTAATTTAGAAAATTTAATATAATGATCTAAACATAGTCAATTTTAACATGAAAATAATTTTGTATACTAGTTTGGTTAATACAGTGTTTGATAATTATACTTGCATTCATTTTAGTTTTTGTCCTTATAATTTTAAGCTATAAATTTTAGTTCCTTGAGTGATAAAATTATCCAATCCTTACTAATCAAAATATACAATTTATTTTTATTTATTGTCAACAATTCATATACATCTATTGTTACACTAATTGCGAGGAATTTTCTCTGTTTTTCAAAAAGAAATAGAGGGTACAAGCTAGAATTTAAATCAAATGAGTTGTGGTGTTTTAATTGGTAAGATTATAAATATGGTAGCACTTTGGGAGTATGTAAATATTTCTCATATATATATATATATGTGTGTGTGTGTGTGTGTGTATACATATATGTATATATATGAATGCATGTAGGTGATGGCGTTGTCATCTCCAAAAAGGAATATTTGTCTGTGAATTGTCACAAAGCTTAGTTAATTGTTTAAAAAGAAATTAAAAAGTTTCATCGAAACTTTGAAAAGTTTTAAACGAATATATACATATATATGTTTGATTAAATGTGACTAATGTTTTTATAATTGAAAAGTTGCTTGAAAAATTTCTGCACCCGCCATTGAAAAATTCTAATCTGCAATCCATTTAAGTTGACTCCTAAAACATACATTTAAATAAATTCTTGAGGAACAAAATTCTCTAAAGAAATTGTATATCAACCAAATTTGTCTATCATCGTAACCTATTGAAACCCACAAAATTTGAAGACTTTATGAACCAAAAACTAAGATTTAATTTCTAAGATTCCATTCATTTATCAATTAAACTGATTTTAATAGCACTAATTTTTAATTGTTTCACAATTTCATAAATTGGTATTTATGTATTTGAGTGTATATAAATGTTTTTGGCTTGGAAATGGAATAATCTAAGAATTGATATGTATATATGTATGTGCTCTTCCTTTAATTTTCACTTTACTTGGAATAACATATTAATGTAATAAAAAACAGTTCTTTTTTACTTTTAATCTGCACCCAATTTAATTTTTAATTTCAGTGTCACCTCAAATTGTAGAACACGCTATAAATATCTTATAATATAATTTTACTAGCTATTAATATGGGGATAGTGAATGCAAGTCATTTCTCCTCCCTTTAAATATACCTCATGTTATACCAATATGAAATAATTTATATATATAAATTAAAGAGATATTGTTTTAATCATGTTACTATTTTTACTACACTGAAAAATTAGTAGAAAATAAAAAATATTACCTTTGAAATTTAAATAGTCATATTAATTTAGAAAATTTAATATATTTATCTAAACATAGTTAACTTAATCATGAAATTAAGTTCGTGTATTAGCTTTCTTAATACAGTGTTTGATCATTATAACTTGTGTTCATTTTAGCTTGTGTTCATATAATTTTAAACTATAAGTTGTAGTCCCTTAAAAGATAAAATGATCTAGATCCTTATTAAACTACTAACGTTTTAGATGAAAATAAATTTAAAGAAACAAAACTTATATTAGTCAAAACTAAAATAATAAATTCCCAATAAAGCTTTTAACTACGGATTATTTTTTCATAAACGTACCAAATAGGGTATGATAGAATTGTCTTTGTGATGTGATTGACATGAAAATAAATCAAAAAATGCTCACAACCCAATAAATTCTTAATAAATAAAATTTTCTAAAATACTTTTATATCTACCAAAATTAACTTTCATTTTATAAATTGTTGAAGCCAACAAAATTTCAAGACTTCACAAACCCAAAATCAAAATTTAATTTCTAAGATTCTATTTATTTATCAATCAAACTGATTTTAATAGCACCGATTTTTAATTGTTTCACAATTTCATATATAAAACAAATTATATTTAATTGATAACATATTAAACCTCTACATAAATCATTGATATATAAGTCCTCTTCAACCTATTTATTTATATACTCTCACAATGCTACTTCATCTATATTCTAATAAATTAAAATATACAATTTATTATCATTTATTGCCAACAATACATATACATCTATTGTTATTCTAATTGTGAGGAATTTTTTATTTTTTTAAAAATAATAGAGATGCTGTATTTTAATTAGTCAAAATATAGATGAGGTAGCATTTTGGAAATATGTAATTATTTCTCTTTTATATATAATATATATATAATTAATATATGTATGTCGGTGATGACATGGTTATCTCCAATGGGGAAATTGTATAATACGGCTATTTTGATGTTGAAAATATTTGTCTGTGAATTGTTACAACGTTTAGTTAATTGTTTTAAAAAAATTAAAAAGCTTCATTGAGAATTTGAAAATTTTTAATATATATATATATATGTTTGATTAAATGTGACTAATATTTTGATATTATAAAAATTAAAGAGTTTTATGACCAATTAGTATTTCAATATTATATCATTTGTATAATCTGAAAAGATAATTTAAACAACTCACATATATTTAAACAATCTCTTTAACCAACTTTCATGTTTAAGAGATTACTAAATATTTAAAATAAATAAGAGTTTGTGTAATACAATTTTTAATTTTAGAAGAGGCCTCTACATATATTTTGAAATTCGAATAGAGATAATTATGCTTGCCTTGGGAAAAAAAACACTTGGACTAAAAATAATGTCATATATTATGTAATTAATAAAATGTTTTATAATATTAGATAAATTTTGGCATAAAATGGGGAAATTTAGAAAAAAGTAATTAAATATTTTCAATATCATTTAAAGACAAGGAAATAATTTAAAATTGTTTTTGCTATTATTAGAGTGAGGGAGTCAAAGGTTTAGAAGTGAGAAAAATTAATATCGTCTTTCACTACCATTTGTGGAATAGATTCACTATCAAACACATTATAAGTCTCCTAGTTGTAATTCGATAACTAAATTGTAGTGAACTATTAGCTATAAATTCTCATAAAATTAAGTTTATCAAAATTAAAGTTTTTATTTTATATGATTATCTAGTTGAATAAAATTTGAGAAGTGTCATGTTTAACTGTGAGTAACTCTTTTAAATATGCTTTCTATATTCGTATATATTCAAACTTAATACTTCGTGTTTAAACTACCAAAAATCATTCAAACATAAGATAAATAAAAATTTGGGTTCTATACAATAAATGAAAAATTGGGTCTAAACAACATTTAACATAAGTTTAGAAAATTAATTTCATATATTAATTTGGATTAATATAGTATTTGATCCTTATATTTTACATTCATTTTGACCTTTTTTATAGTTTCAAATTATAAATTTTAGTTTTTTAAAAGATAAAGTAGTATATGTCTTTATTAAATTATAGATACCACTATTTTAGTTAAAAAAATTTGAACGACAAAAAATTATAATTTAAAATTATATATGTCAAAATTAAAATAATGATAAATTATAAAGAGTATATATCATATTAATCCTATTAGATTTCATAATTGAAAAGTCGCTTGAAAGAAGGGTGCTTTTGCTGATTTCGTTTATTTTTCTCCTTAATACTTTAAAGGGGGAGAAACATGCTAAAGTAACTGAGATATTAATTAATCCTTAAATTCATAATATTTTAATTAAGAGGTAAGCTCCAAATTTTGTTTTAAATTAAGTTTCATTGAATTGATATTTTTTTATGCAAGACACAGGTTAAAACCATGCAAACGAAAACATATTAATGTAATAAAAAACAGCTCTCTTTTTTTAATCTGCACCCAATTTAATTTTTGTTTTGATACATTGAAAGTGTTTGAAATATTTTATTAGTGAATTACTTTCAAAAATTATAATTTAAAGAGTTTTCACCTCTCTTAACAAATACTTTATTTTAAAATTTAAATTTATATTATTCTCCTTATAGATATGAGGCGACTAACAACTTATTGATAAAAGTGTTTGAACTTTAAACTTTTACGTGTTTTATATCCCATCTTACCTTTTACTACTTCAAGTAGCTAATCCAATGATTTTTCAAGCCCTAAGTTTCCCTCAAAACAGAAAAAAAATAAGTGTACACATCAATTCAATGTACATTTTTTAATTAAAATGTCCATTATTTATTTTTAAAATAGATATTTAAATTAATTAATGAAAATATACAAAAATATTTGTGCTAGCCTTTAAAACTACTACAATAAATAAACCAAAAATTTAAGTATCATATTAACTCTTACCCCTGGTTCTAATTATTCTCTTAGTTAAATAAAAAGTGCCCTAAAAATTATGGATTATTTTTCCTTAAGCCTACCAAATGAAGTAGAAGACTTGTATTTATGATGTGATGGAAATGAAAATGAATCAAAAGAAAACTTATAGCCAAATAAATTCTTAACAAATGAAATATTAAATTATCTTATTGACTCATTTGAATTAACTCCTCAAGACACAAATTCTTCCCTTCAAATATTCTTTTCTGTTGCCTCTTTAATATGTCCATGCATTTTCATTCCCTAATTAATTTGTCACTTGGTAATTTATCCCCAATTTTCTAAAAAAAGCAGTTAGTTAATGACATCTTATGATTTGTTCGGAGATGAATTGAAGTGTCGTGAATAAAGGGTTATAGAGCCAACTAATAAAGAATTTTCAAAATGGGTCCCATATTAACAAATTATATTGATTACACATACTGCATTGTTGAATATAGAAAAGTATTTGATGGATGAACAGAAGAAAAGACTTTGATGTCTCAATGAAAAAGAAAAAAAAGAAAAGACTTTGATGTCAATAATTAAATTTCTTGATTAGCAATGTCATCTTCAATGCAGTGACATGATGGACCCCTATATGCGATAATTTTCTTCCCAATTAGAAAAAGTCATTTTTTTGCAAAATTCTCAAAATAATGTTTTTTTGCAAAACATATTTGTTACAATATTTTCTTGGCCGCAATAGTCACAAAGTTCATTCCTTTGATTATTCCGCAAAATAATTTCAACGAAAGAAGGGAGGGATACACACAATCGCAGCATTTATCACATTTTTCTTTTTATAATTTTGGACAAAAATTTAATCACATATAAAGCTAAAAAATGATTTATAATTAAACTATCAAAAAGCTATTAGTTGAGATTATATGTAGCATTATCCCTCTGAGAGATATAACACAAATTTAAATATCAAGAAGTACATTTGTTTAATCAAGGTGAAAGTATTTTATATTATAATTAAATATTGAAAGAGATTATTCTTATGTCTAAAATAGTTAGGATATCTTAATTAAATAAAAAATATACTGAACAAAACTAGATTTTTAACTTTATATGAAGTTTGAGATGAAATATAATATTTAAAGTTTGCTAGCACGCTTCATACACATTTTTAATATTTTATTTAGATGGACTTATGTAGGATTTTTTGAAGGTAATTAAAAATTGACTTAAGTTATCTAATATTATATAATGAATTTATATATGGCATTTATTTTCTATATATAAACTATTGTGAGGAAACTTCTGAGCAAACATAATGTCAAAAATAAATCTAGAAAAAAAGAAGCATACAGAATAAATAATTACAAAGAAATTAAATTTTAAAAAAAGATAATAAAAGATCTTTGGAAACTCAAAAAGATAAAAATAATCTCTAAATTTTAAAAATGATAGATTCAGTCTCCTGCCTAATCAGTTCTTTCTAAATTTGAGGCAAAAGATGTAATTGCCATTTAGAAGTGAGAAAATTTAAAATACCCATTAACATAATTGCCATTTTAAAGTGAAAAATTTCAAAATAGTCATTCGTTGGTAAAAATGCTATAAATTCAATGATTCCATTATAAGTTCAATGTCACCTCAAGGTTTAAAACATCCTACAAGTCTCTTGTAATTTCACTAGCTACTCATATGGTGATAGTAAATGTAAGACTTTTCTTCTCGCTTTTCGCTTTGAATATACCTCAAATACAGCAATACAAAAAGATTTATTTATATATAAATTAAGGCAGTCTTATTTTAATTATGTTATTATTTTCATTGCATTGAAAAATTAGTAAAAAAGTAAAAAATGATACTTTTGAATATTAAATAGTAATATTAATTTTGAAAATTTAATATATTGATCTAAACATAGGCAATTTTAATATGAAAATAATTTCGTGTACTAATTTGGTTAATACAATATTTGATAATTATATTTACGTTCATTTTAGTTTTTGTCCTTATAATTTTAAACTATAAATTTTAGTTCCTTGATAGATAAAATTATCCAAATCCTTACTAATCAAAATATACAATTTATTTTCATTTATTGTCAACAATTCATATACATCTATTGTTACACTAATTGCGAGGAATTTTTTCTGTTTTTCAAAAAAAATAAAGGATACAAGCTAGAATTTAAATCAAATGAGTTGCGGTATTTTAATTGGTAAGCATATAAATATGGTAGTATGAGCAAGTAAATATTTCTCATATATATATTTTTGTGTGTGTATACATATATGTGTATATATATGTATACATAGGGCTGTGCACAAAGCCCGTGACCCGGTATGTCCACCCGAGCCCATAATAAAAATACCCTACCCAGCCCGATAAATATAGGGTAGGGCTAGGCATCGGGCTGCAAAATACAGCCCATACATTTTTTAGGCTGGGCACCGGGCATAGGGGTTGCCCTGCCCTGCCCATGAGCACCCTTTCTTTTAATTTTTTTTTTATTTTTTTCTCTATCTTAAAAGGGAGAATATGATAGCTACTGGTGACTAGAAGTAATTTTAGAAATATGAGTAGTTAAGTATGTAAGTTGTATCTTTTAATATTTATAACTATACTAATTTTTTCCTTTCTTAACTTTGTTAATTATCATATAATTACATTACAAATTATAATTATTTATTTTATTTTTTTAGATGCTTTATCTTTGTCAATATTGGAAAGATTGATGCAAAGTTATAATTACAAGCTACTTAGACTTCAACGCTTATTTTTTATATGCAATAAATTTTAAGATTTTAATTATTATATTTGTTGCCTTATTCTTAGTAGATTATAAATATTATTTAACTCCTGAAGACAAATGAATATGATATTATTTTAGAAGTTTATAATTTTAATTTTTTTTCACAACATGAGTATGGCATCACGACTTGGGCATGCCCAACCTGCCCATACCCATCCCACTCATGCCCAGCCTAAAATTGTTAGGGCTTTTACCTGGCAGGGCCGAGCATCAGGCTACAAAATGCAGTCTATGCTTTTTTTGGGTAGGGTATCAGGCAGGGGGCTACCCTGCCCATGCACACCCCTAGTA
The DNA here is from genome assembly GCA_037074615.1 of Leucaena leucocephala. Lineage (NCBI taxonomy): Eukaryota > Viridiplantae > Streptophyta > Magnoliopsida > Fabales > Fabaceae > Leucaena > Leucaena leucocephala. The sequence goes on along the minus strand of CM073515.1, from coordinate 13,755,822 downwards.
TACATATAGGTGATAATGTTGTCATCTCCAAAGAGAAATAGTTGTCTGTAAATTGTGACAAAGCTTAGTTAATTGTTTAAAAAATTAAAAAACTTCATTGAAACTTTGAAAAGTTTTAAACAAATATATATATATATATATATATATATGTTTGATTAAATGTGACTAATGTTTTTATAATTGTAAAGTTGCTTGAAAAATTTCTACACCCAAGGGTGGGCCATTGAAAATTCTAATCTGCAATCCATTTGAGTTGACTCCTAAAACATAAATTTAAATAAATTATTGAGGAACAAAATTCTCTAAAGAAATTGTATATCAACCAAATTTGTCTATCATCGTACCCTATTGAAACCCACAAAATTTGAATACTTTACAAACTCCTAAAAATATTAATTTAAAGTAATTCTTGAAAAATAAATTTTTTCAAAGTACTTGTATATCAACCAAAGTTGGCTGTCATTATAAATTGTTGAAACCAAAAAAATTTGAAGACTTCACAAACCCAAAACCAAAATTTAATTTCTAAGATTCCATTTATTTATCAATCAAACTGATTTTAACAGCACCGATTATTAATTGTTCCACAATTTCATCATAAAAAGATTATATGTAAGTGATCACATATTAAACCTCTACTTAAACTATTAATCCTCTTCAACCTATTTATTTATAGACTCTCATAATGCCACTTAATCTATATTCTAATAAATTAAAATACACAATTTATTCTTATTTATTGCCAACAATTCATATACATATATTGTTATTTTAATTGTGAGGGATTTTTTATTTTTTTTAAATAATAGAGGGTGCAAACTAGAATTTAAATCAAATAAGTTGTAGTATTTTAATTAGTCAGAATATAAATGAGGTAGTATTTTAGGAATATATAAGTATTTCTCTTATATATATATATAATATGTATAAAATTAATATACATGTATGTAGGTGATGACGAGGTCATCTCCAGCAGAGAAATTGCATAATAAGGCTACTTGGATGTTGAAAATATTTGTCCGCTAATTGTCACAAAGCTTAGTTAATTATTTAAAAAAAATTAAAAAGCTTCATTGAGAATTTGAAAATTTTTAAACGAATATTTATATGTTTGATTAAATGTCACTAATATTTTGATATTATAAAAATTAAAGAATTTTATCAACAATTAGTAATTCATTATTATATCATTTGTATAATCTGAAAAGGTAATTAAAAAACTCACAGATATTTAAAGAATCTCTTTAGCCAACTTTCATGTTTAAGTGATTACTAGATATTGAAAATAAAAGAAGAGTTTGTGTAATACAATTTTTAATTTTAGAAGAGACACCTACATATATTTTTAATATCGAATAGAGATGGTTATGCTTGACTTAGAAAAAATAAAGAAGACTTAGACTAAAAATAATTTCATATGTTAGATAATTAAGAAAATGTTTCTAATTTTAGATAAATTTTAGCATAAAATAGGGAAATTTAGAAAAACTAATTAAATTTCAATATTATTGAAGATAAGGAAATGATTTAAAATTATTTTTGTTATTATTAGATTGATGTGGTCAAAGGTTTAGAAGTGAGAAAATTCAATATAGTCTTTTACTATAGATTGTGGAATAAATTTATTTATGTCCCACCAAAGGTGATTTTGAATGGTTATAACTTCAATGTCACGTAAATTATCAAACACACTATAAATCTCCTATAGTTATAATTCGTTAGCTAAATTGTAGCGAACTATAAACTATAAATACTCATAAAATTAAGTTTATAAAAATTAATTTTTTTTATTTTGTATGGCTATCTAGTTTAATCAAATTTGAGAAGTATCATATCCAATTGTAAATAGCTCTTCCAAATATATTTTCTGCATTCACACGTATTCAAACTTAAAACTTAGTGTTTAAGTGACAAAAAATCATTATATTCAGATAAATTGATAGGATGTAAAATCTAACGTAAGATAAATGAAAAATTGGGTCTAAACAGGATTTAAAATAATTTTAGAAAATTAATATTGTGTATTAATTTGCGTTAATATAGTGTTTGATACTTATAATTTACGCTCATTTTGATTTTTCTCTATAATTTTAAATTATAAATTTTAGACTCTCAAAAGGTAAAGTGTTATAGATCTTTATTAAATTATAGAGACTATTATTTTAGTTAAAAAGATATTTGAGTAAACAAAAACTATAATTTAAAATTATATATACCAAAACTAAAATAATAACAAACTATAAATACTAAATATCATATTAATCCCATTAACTTTTATAATTGAAAAGTTGCTTGAAAGTATGGCGCTTATGCTCTTTTCATTTATTTTTCTCCTTAATACTTCAAAGGGGGAGAAATATGCTAAAGTAATTGAGATATTAATAAAAGTGTTTGAACTTTAATCTTTTACGTGTTTTATATCCCATCACGCCATTATGATGTGATCAAAATCCTTATATAACATTTAAATCCTCATTTTGAGTTATTGTAACTGTAGTACGTTTAAAAAGTATTATAGTTAGTTAGTTTCAAACTCGACTTCTTTTGTATTGGAAAAATATTTATAAAATATGTTTTATCAACTGGATTGTCCTGTTTCACACGTATAGTTAGTTTCAATATTGTCCTGTTTCCCTAATCCCTATCGTTAATTGGCCTCCTGGTCAAAACTTCAGCGTCATTTGATGTTTCATTTAGCTCATTGAGTAGGTTAACTGTTACTCGTCCGTGAAATTTCCATGGGAGAATGCTTTGTTTGATTTGAGTATGTGGTGATGGAATTCTTTTGCTAAGTCATAACAGTGATGGATTTATTCTGAGGAGTTTGTGTTTAATTGCTTGTTCATAGCCAATATTTTCTCACATGTTAGTGGTTAAATATAAGGGGCCATTTTGTGCAAGGCTGTGTTTATTTCTTTTGCCTGTGTTTCCTGATTTTTGTACTACTAAGAATACATGAGAATATGGTTTTGGGTTACTCAAATCCCTTCTTGCTTGGCCTATGTTAGTTAACTGATAAATAATCTAGTAAAAAAGTCATTTTATAGATGGCTTGCTGTACTATGCATTTTAGATGATCTTTGAGATTGCAATTTTTTCTCGAGTTGTTTTTTTTTAAAATATGGTTTCTATTTCTGAGATAGTTGATGAATATAATTAGATTTTCTTGTTTTGTGTTGTTTAATTGATTTGGACTCTCTTCTCATTGCCTTCAAATCATTAATTTCTGTGAACAGAGATAAAAATAATGATAGTCTTCCACTTTATCATCTATATTTTCTACATGCAAGAGTATTTGGGCTCACTGGTTATTGCATTTTGATTTATATTTTTGATTGATCAATCATAGAATTTTTGTAAGAATATGGTTTGGAATCTTTGTAAGAATGTACGGATCGTTTATGCGCAAAATCAACAAGGTGATTCATCCTTCCAAAATGCAGATCAGTTAGTAGTAAGTGGTCTCCACCGTAGAAGTTATAATATGACTAATGAGGATGGCTGGTGGGTTTGATTAAAAGTATAATCTATCACCTTGCTATATTAGCTTAAGTCCAGAGGATCCATAGAACTGTGTTTGAATATCAATTTGGAGGTCCAAATCCATTTTTGCAAACCCAGTTTCTATTGAATGTTTGTTTTGTTGCTTTTGCTAAATTGTGTTTTGCTTATCAAACTTTAGGTTTTCCAACACAAGCAGAAGGTTATTTTTTTGTTAGGATCTAGAAAGCAAGTAGAAATGAGAAAAGGGAAAAGAAAAGAGGAGGGAGAAAGAGCAGAAACTCTAGAACCAGAATCTGAAATTCTAGAGAGAGGGAGAGGCAAAGTTATACTGGATATATAGTACATCATTCATGTCATTGACAAAGGGCATGGTTGATATTTATAGTCTAGTACATTAGCTGAAAATAACTACTACTCTGTCCTACATACAGGAAACTTCTAAGCACTTGAATTGGGAATGTAATGCCTCTTCCTAGAATAGACTAGTAAAGGACGTCGGTTCCTATCACTTTTGCTGGACATTATTTTCTAAAATAAGTTTTCCCAACGTCATTTTATAGAACTAATATCCAAACATTAGCTTACTGGGGGACTTTTACAAGCTAGTCAATGCCATAAAGGGGACAAGTCCAACAGTAGCTCATTAGCACTTTCAAAAGTAGCTAGGTATTCTGGGCCTGTGAAGTTCCCTATGACAAGGGGCTGGCCTAGGACACTAGGTGGGTGCATATGCAAAAAAAAAAAAAAAAATAGATAGGTTGTAAAGTTGAGAAACTTCTTTGGAAGAAAAAATGTCCTCATATAAGAAGTTCCACCAAACGCAGCCCTGCTGAGAATATTCATAAGACAGAACCAACACCTTCTTGTCTTATAATATCTTCATACAACTAGTTTCTCAATTAATGGGTCTGTGAAAAGCTTTGTGAATTTATTAATGGGTATGTGAAAAGCTTTGTGAATTTATTTTGCATGTGTTTGCAGCTGTATGGACTATTAAGAATATATGGGAATATGGTTTGGGTTATTCAAAATCCCATTGTACTTGGCCCATGCTAATCTGGTCAGAAAAAGTCAGTGCATATATGTCTTAGTGCACAATAAATTCGAGATGAGAAAGGAATCATAATTTCTCTCATTTACTCTTTTTCCTCTTCAAATCCCTAACATGGACTCATTATATGATGTGTATGACTTTTTTATTCTTGATTTCTTGTGCTAGTTTATTACATGAATTAGTGCCCATGATTGTGTAGTTTTTGTTTTTGGATATGGTAGAGAAATTTGGTTTTTTTTTTTGGATATAGTAGAGAAATTTGGAAGTGCTGTGTTGGGTTGAAACAGCACGTGGTTTTTCTTTATTTTTATTTTATTGTGTGTGATTTTTTTTTGGGGCCATTGTGTTTGTGATATGGGGGTATTATAATTAACCTTACCAATCTACTGCTTTGAAAGGTAAGTCCAAATGTCCCATCTCTGGTAGTGATCGACCGACGATGTTATGATTGGACAAAGAGTAAGATTATCCCATTTCACATCCTAGTAGGAACTGCGGTTCCTATTTTCTTTGGATCAACGGTGTTAATTTCTGGGATTACATATTTCTTTTATTTATATTTTTTAAAATGTGGTTTCTGTTTAATGATATACATTGTTTGAAGTTGATGAGTATTTAAGTTAAAGTTGGAATTGTTGGTCGATGAACACTTTGCCCTTGATGTGAATTTCTCGCTGAGGGAGGCTACATATTTTAATATGCTCTTATTGTATTGTTTGTTTGATTTGGGTTCGCTACTCAAGTCTTCATTATTGTGGAGAGAGGTAGAAATAACTAGGGTCTTCCCCTCATGGCACCTATTTTTAGTCTGAGTAAGAGTATTTGCGCTCGTGATTTGGTGCATTCTGATTTTTATTCTTGATTCATTCAATGAAGATGGGAAGGATGGATTTAAATGCTTCTTCTATTCTCTCACTATTTTTTTTGGCACAAGGAGTATACTCTCCACTAATAGCTAGTGCTATAGTGAGTGCAAAATGCAAACCTCTCCCAACTAGGTTTCTACATAGACAAGGGCTCAAATATAACCCTAATTGTATGCTTTAGGTATGAGAGCATATACCACTTACCCCAATTTAAGTTGGTAAATGCTTTTTCTTTTCTCTCTATTTTTTTGGGAGGCTCGAGGAGTATACTCATCACTGACAGTAGAGACTAATCTCCCATGTGATAGCGAGGGCAAATGGTAAATCACTTCCAACTAGGTTGCTACATACACAGGGACTAAAATTTGAACCCCTGGTCGTATGCAAAAGTGACGAGAGCTCCTACACTCACACCAATTTAAGTTGGTAAATGCTTCTTCTACTATTTTCCTTGGTGCAGGTATGCTATGCTGAACTGTGAAGTAAACTATTCCACCTATGATCCATTTAATCTCTAGCGGTTCGATAAATTTCTTTTCAGGATGATACATTCTTCCCTAGTTGCAGACCACTCATCTTAATTTATTTTTAGGAAAATGTGTCTAATTAATAGATTTAATAAACGTTGTAACTGAACAAGTGTTAATATACATATAAACTCATTTGAAAGCATTGAAACACAAACTTTAGTGCACGAGAATCACTCGGTATATGATAAGAATCACTTTCTTATCTTCATCTTAGAAAAAAGAGCAGGGCTAAGTGGCTAAGATTTTATCGTGAATTTTATCTTCTTTTATATATATATATATATATATATGATCTCGCCCATCTTAACAAGTATGACTTTTAGCTACCCCCACTTTATCCTTATCCTCATGCTGTTTTTTTTAAAGTCTAGATTTAAGAAAAAAAATCAAAAATATGATAGAAACATGCAAATCATAGACAGAAAGGGCTATATTATATATATTTCTTTGATCAAAAAGAGTTTCAGAAGTTTCACGCTAATAACAATTATGAATCCTTCCTATTTTCTCTCTTCAGTTTTCTGCGATTCCCACAACACAGAATCACAACACCAATTCAATGATGATGAGGAGGAAGTCTTGGAAGATTAAAAGGCCTAGGAGGTGGAGAATATGATGATGAACTAGGGTTGTCATCTTGATATAATGGAGCAATGTCTGAATAGTAGTCAACACAAACAGAAACATTGCTGCAACAAGAGACACAATCTCCCATGGATTTTTAAAATATCACTTCCTAGAGCATTATGTAAAATCCCTTTCTATTCCAAAATCACCACATAGACCTCGTTGTCGATGATGTTATCCATGAAGAACACAAATGAGGAATCCTTGTTGCCCTCTCATGCCCGCTCCTACGTGTGCACGCGTTCAAATGATATGAGGTTCAACAATATTGTCTATGTGGTGTCATCTACGATGATTGAAGGATTTCTAAGGATTCTGCCATTGTTGAAGGAGACATCTTTGAGGCTGTGGCTTTTGCTTAGGCTGAAAGTGATGCCAGCTTCTTGAAGCTCTCTTGCAGAGGGAATGATGATTTCGTCTTGTTGATTGTGTTTGGTTGATTTGATTTGTCTGGGAATGATTGTGAGGTGAGTGGGTTCATGTTGAAAGAGGTATTTTCTGTAGAGATCTAAAATGTGCAAGCGTTTGCCAATGCTTTTGAAGATTGGAGTTCCGGGGCAAAACAATTTGAGGATTAGCAAGAAGGGTATTGTAGGCTTTCTTGTTTAGGTCTGCAACACAGAAGGGTATTGCGTATATACAGTTCTTCTTCCATTTTTTAATCTCCATTGAAGATGATTCATGGCTCTTGAGCTTCTCGTTTATTTGAACCACCCAAGGATCTGTTTCTAAATCCATATTTGTTTGTTGCTCTTTCTTCTTTGAATCTATTGAGATGTGTTTATAGTGATTTATTAGCTTGCAGGTAAAGAACCAAACTGCACTTGTATTCTTTTCTTTAACAAAATGATTAATTTATGAGTGTCCCTATATTTTTAATGAGTTTTGTTTTTAATATCTATAGGTTTTTATGTTATTTTTTGTTCATGTACTTTATGCTTTATAAAACATTATTCATAAAGACTTAGATATAAATTTAACGGTGTTAATTTTAATGATGTGGCGTTAATACCATTAAGTAGGTTAACATGGAGATTAACTATAACTGATGTAATTTACGTAGAGACACTAAAATTACAATTTATTAAAAATATAAGAATAAAAATTAAAACTCTTTAAAAATATAAGGATCTGCTTGGAGTGATTTAACTTTATAATAATAAGGTTACCAATTATTGATTGTTGATTGAAAGGGTTATATATAGTTAAGGTAAACTAATAATTAATTTTATGATATTCATTTGTTTAATATTAATAAATTTGTTACCTAGTCTTTATCACTTGAGAATGGAATCATCCTTCCCGCTTTGCTTTTGTTAACAATTTCTTTTCATTGTTATATAATAATATTAATTATGAGCTTTATTTAAACCCAACTCGCCACAACCGTGCATGTGATTTTTTTTATTGATTAAACTTAACTCACAAGCTTTATATTTTTTAATTTTAATGTATTCATTTCACCAAATTACAAAAAATAAAAAAAGACGTTTGAAAAAGTAGCATGCCTTATAAGCTGCTTTTGAAAATATCAAACATTGTATCAAACATGCCCTAATAGTAGTAGAATAATTGACTAATTTTATATTTAAATTAAAATATAAGAGTGAGAAAATATAAATATAATATATATAATTATATCTTTTAATTACAGTCTCAAATAGGGCTGTGCACAAAGCCCGCGGCCCGATATACCCATCCGAGTCTGCAATAAAAATACCCTGCCCAGCCCGAAAATATAGGGCAGGGCTGAGCATCGGGCTATAAAATACAGCCCATGCATTTTTTGGACTGGGCATCGGGCATGGGGGCTACCCTGCCCTGCCCTGCCTATGAGCACCCCTTCTTTTATTGTTTTTATTTTTTTCTCTATTTTGGAAGAGATAATATGATAGCTACTGGTGGCTAGAATGTCATTTTAAAAATATGAGTAGTTAAATAGGTAAGTTATATCTTTTAATATTTTTAATTATACTAATTTTTTCTTTTCTTTTTTAACTTTATTAATTATCATATGATTATATTACAAATTATAATTATTTATTTTATTTTTTTAGATACTTTATCTTTGTCAATATTGGGGAGATTGATGTAAAGTTATAATTACAAAACTTCAATGCTTATTTTTTATATACAATAGATCTCAAGATTTTAATTATTATCTTTGCTACCTTATTCTTAGTGAATTATTGATATTATTTAACCCTTGAAGTCACATGAATATGATATTATTTTAGAAGTTCATAATTATATATTTTTTTTCACAATATGAACATGGCATCACGACTTAGGCATGCTCAACCTAAAATTGTTAGGATTTTTATAGGGTAGGGCTGGGCATCGGGCTATAAAATGTAACCCATACGTTTTATGGGCAGGGCATCGAGCAGAGGAGCTACCCTGTCCACCCCTACCCATACATACCCCTACCTATGCACACCCCTAGTCTCAAACAAGGCCATAGGCAACGTGGTAGAGGACTGGCCTGGTTTGTTCCACTCCACCAAAAAATAAAATAGAAATGTGCTTCCCAATATGACAATGCATTAATAATATTGTAATATCGATATGTAGTAAAACTACATAATCAGACATCATTCAATATTTTATTCAGAATAAAAGGCATTGACCACGTTATTGAATTCAGAAAATATTTATACTCATTTTAGTACAATCCAAAAAAATTAATATGATCTATATACTATAATTAAAAACCAAATCAATTTAGTTTATATATAGTTAAAGAAGAGTTACAATGGTAATAATTGCACTAGTTCCTTCTAACAAACAAGTTTGTCAAATGATAACTTTCTCTAATTTTCTTAATTTATGTTTTTAACGAGTTTTAATTATAGTCCTAATATTTTTAACATAGTAACAATGTAAATAAGTTAACACCATTAAACTCATTATCATTCAAATTGAGAAGAGGCTTTTCCACCGTATATAACTTTTTTGGCACTATTGAGTATGTCAAGAACAACAAAGGGGGTCGTGCGAGAGCACTAAACAGACAAAGGCAGAAACCCATACACTTGGCAGATCAAGTTGCAAATCAGAAACCAATCCTTTTGTATAATTATTTGAATCAGGTTGGCCCCATGGATGACACTTGCAGGTAGGTACGCAAACACCTGCTAGTAATCCTGAGAGTGATATATTTGATGATTTTGATTTGATCTTCCTCTTAGCTTTTCACTGCCTGCCAAGACATAAATTTGTGGTGTTTAAAGCCACTGCTCTGCCATTGCATATTCTCAGTAAACAAACATAGAAACTATGGCATGTGTGGCATGTGATGTTTCTGTTATTAGTGGCTCTTGTCATTCAATCAATGTCCCTTTTTCTGTCTTTGGCAAAATTCTGCACATTCAATTGTTGCTCTCAAGAAATATGCCATGTTTTGTTGTTGCGGTAGTTTGTCCTTGCTCGCCATTATTTTCACACGACACTACTTCACATGCTGTGTTTGTTGAGAGTGAAGTGTTCTTAGGAAAAATAGAAGAATATTGAGAGCAATCTCATTTGATCTCTATTAAACAAAGAGCTTCTAGGCGCTTCTTTTTTTTATTGGGAAAATTATTGAAATTTTAAGAAAATAATGTAATTACAAAAAAAATTAACTCAAGTGAACAGCATGTGATGTCAAATTCGGGCCTGTGAAATGATGATAAGTCTATGCTTATTCACTTGTTTTAAACAAAAGAAAATATAGGGATAAAAAAGCCACGATTTAAAATTAAAAGGATAAAAACCAAAATTAACAACCAACAACGGTATTCACTTTAATTTATTTTTTCACCAAAATACAAAAGAAAAAGTTTGAAAAACTAGCATACCAAAGCTGGTCTTACAAAACAACATTTTTTTTTGGTTCACATGTTCAAAACAATTTCCCTACCTACTTCTTCTTCGATAGCGTAATACAAAGATCAAGGCTAGCCTTGGTCCCTAAATCCATCCTAAGGACATGCGTAAGGAACTTAGGAGGGGAAGAGAAACAACAAACACCCTTCACTACATTCAGAGCCTCTTTTGCAAGAGCGTCCTAGCCCTATTTGCATCTCTATTGAAGAAAGATGAAAAAGCTATATGGGGCAAATTTATACAAAAACCAAGCTAATGCACTATAGTGGCACTAATATAGATGTCGGTCTCTTTTGGGAGCCCATTATACTATTAGCTAATTAGAATTAATTATAAATTAACCAAAGGTTGTGAGAGTGAAGTGATCAATAACCCCAAGCCTATGATAGGACTAAACTAATATTTGAGATTTTCTATTTTTATGATCGACCTGCATTAAATTTCCAGGGGCAGCAAAAGAAATAAGGCAATCTAAAATGCATTTGAAAAAGAAACAATTCAAGGATGCTGTTTGGACAGTGATATCTATGTCAGGTAACTAAAACTAAACAATCCATAGGGACAAGAAACGAAAACAATAAATTTAGAAGGACAGTAATGACGCTGAACTCACCTTCTATGCCATTCTTCTTTGGAAGAAAGAGTTACTTGAAGTCGTTTTGGAAGATGTTCCCAGGGGCCTTCTTCCTTAATAGCTCTCTGTAACAATTGTTCCTCCAGTGCCACTGGACCACGGTGCATTTTCCACTGCCCAGATATCTAGCCTTCCTCTACACTATAAAACACCATAAAGTCACCACAAGTCATTATGGTCATGATCTCGAGCTTGAACCTGGAGCTAAATCTTTTAACATACAAAAAATTGACCCCAATTATTTTGAGAATAGCAGTTCTAAAAATCATTTCATAAAACTTAGCTTCGAATTGTAAGGATCCGAACTATATTACCACTGTTACCAGCTATGCTATGATAGTGACAATGAATTCACTGGAAAGGGGAAGAAATTACATGAATGTTGGTCAAAACTGAAAAACAGTAACGGACATTGAGCACCTGATCTTCGTCGTTTGAGGTGCCGAATTCAATTAGGCTTTCAAAATTCAAATCCACTGACTCTGTTTATTTTTCTACGAAGCAAGGATGAAGATTTTCCCACGAGATCTACAGAGTGAAATTCGCCAGAGTTCATAGTCGTGTTACGTTTTGCTGGTCGTTAAACCGTTGGATTTTAGCTGACCCGTTATATTGAAATAAAAACTAATTTTTATACAAAATAAATAATTTTAAAATTAAAGTATAAACATCTATTTATGCTTCAAAATTTTATTTTATTTAAACAAATGTTACTAAATAAATTTGTTGATCAGATTTATGATTGTATAAATAATAAGTATTTTAATTTAAATTTAATAATTAAAATATATTTATTTTATATAATTAATGTTTTCACATTTGGCTATATGATTCCAATTATTCAACATGTTCTATGACATATTTAACTAATTTGATAATATTAAGAAAGTTAGTTAATGTTAGTTAGTATGGCATATTTTTTTTTCTAAAACACACTAATTATTTTATTGAACTCCATATATCTCTTTTACTTGATTATTATTGAGGAAATATCAATAAAAATAATTTAATAAAATAAAAAATATATGTAATGTTCACAAATATATAAGACTGAAATAAGAACTAACACAAGTATGAATTCGATGAACTAGAACATCACAGTCATGATATAAGCCAATATACTGTAAGGTCAAGAATCAAATACTACCATAACAGAATTGTCAGACAATCTACAGTACAGAAAGAAAGAGCAGAAAGGATAGAGAAATTCAGAAAGCTGGTCTAAAGAGAGAGATTACGCACATAAATCGCACGCCCTCATTTATGTTTGCCCACTTAAAATACTAGTCCCCCTTCACTTTCAATGTGGGTAGCCTCTTACGGTTCCTCCTACATATGCCAATACCCTCCATTAAAGTCTCATTGGCATTCCCATGGCCCATCTCATTCAAGCCCATTACAATACCCCCTGTACGAGATTGACCTTGTCCCCAAGGTCAAATGAAGGATACAAAGATTGAAACTCGTAACCAAACTCCCAAGTCAGATTGTCTAGACCTTCCCACTGAACCAAAATCTGTGGTGACCATTCATTCCCTTTCTGCACAACACGGGATTCAACAATGTCAATTCGACATAAAATTGGTCCCTCTGGTTCAGATAATAATGGTAAGGGTACATATGGAGTTGCAACAGGCCCGTTATATCTTTTCGATAAATATACATGAAATACTGGATGAATCCTCACATAATTAGGAAGTTGTAAATGGTAAGCCACTTTCCCGATTTTATGAGTGGAAAATGCCCAAAATACTTCATAGCCAACTTACTATGTTTCCGTAGAGCAACAGAATGTTAGCGATATAGCTATAATTTAACAAAGACAAAGTCACCTACATTGAAGTGAACTTCTATGCGCCTCAAATCTACGTACTTCTTTATTCTATCTTGCGCTTTCAACATATTCTTCTTCAAGTGGACAAGTAAGCGATCCCTATATTGCAACTGGTTAGCTAAATCAATGGGCATATTTGTAGAAAAATCAGTAGGCAAAATTGATGGGGGATCACGTCCATAAAAGGCACAAAATGGTGTCATGCCAATAGCTATATGATGAGATGTGTTATACCAGAATTCAACCCAAGGTAGATAACAGCCAATGTCGAGGGCTATCAAATACAAAACAGCGTAAATACATTTTCAAACATCTATTCATTATTTTAGATTGCTCATCCGAATGTGGATGATATGAAGAAGTCATGTGAAGTGTATTGCCATGTACTTTAGTTAAGTGTCGCCAAAAGGAACTCACAAACACCTTATCTCGATCAGAAACTATTGTCTTTGGGAAACCATGAAGTTTGACCACCAAATGTATAAAAACTTCTGTAACTTGCTTAATGGTATAAGAAGCTTTTAATGGCATAAAGTGAGCATACTTAGATAGCCGATCAATTACCATAAAAATGATAGAATATCCTTTAACAGGAGGTAAGGCAGTAATAAAATCCATGGCAATGTCTTCCTATATTTAAGAAGGTATAGGTAAAGGAGATAACAAACATGTAGGCTGTGTTTGTAGGGACTTGGCTTGCTAATAGACAATACATAGGTGAATGAAATCCTTAACATCTTGTCTTATATGTTGCCAATAAAATAGGGCAACCAACTGATGAAAAGTTCTCAACACTCCAGCATGCCCCCCAATTGGAGACAAATGGTATTCAAGTAATATGCGCCATTTAAGCTCTAAATGATCATTAGGAATAACAAGATAACCCTTCTAATACAACAAGCCATCTTTACTCAAAACCTAGTAATAACGTAGGACTTTGTTGTAATTTAATGAGAGTATCCTGAATATATGAGGAAGATCGCAAATAGGGAACTATATCTTCGATAATAGAGGAATTGACTTGAATAACTGACATATAAGTCATCCGAGATAAAGAATCAGCTGCCATATTCGACTTGCCTGGCTTATACTCAATGGTATAATCATAACCTAGCAATTTAGGTAGAAAGGCTTCTTGTTTCGGTGTTTGGAGTGCTTGGGTACATAAATGTTTATGACTTTCCTAATCAGTACGAACGACAAAGCGATGACCAAATAAGTAATGTCAAAATTTTGCTACTGCCTGACTGATAGAATGTAGTTCTCGAACATAAGCTTACTGAGATTGCATTCTGGTTGATAATTTTTTGGAAAAGTAAGCAATTAGATGGCCAAGCTAACTTAAAAAAGCACCAATACCCAGCCCTGAAGCATCTGTCTCTAACACAAAAGGTTCTGCAAAGTCAGGTAAAACTAGTGTGGGAGCCTGTATAAGAGCCAACTTGACTTGGTCAAAAGCTGTATGTACTTCTGTAGACCATTGAAAAGAATCATTCTGTAAAAGTTTCATTAATGGACTGGCCAACAAGGCATATTGCCTAATAAAATGATGGTAATAACCAGATAACCCAAGGAAACCCCATAGTTGAGAAACAGATAGTGGTGTACGCCATCGCTGAACTGCTTCAACCCCAACTGCAGATACAATATGTCCAAGGTATTCCACTCTAGTATTTCCAAAAGAACATTTAGACAATTTGGAAAGAGGTGATGTTGAAACGTTAGCTTAAAAACTTCCTCCACATGGAAAAGATGTTGAGAACAAGAACCACTATAAATTAAGATATCATTGAAGAATATTAAGACAAATTTCCTTAGAAAAGGCTGGAACAGAGAATTCATAAGGGCTTAAAAGGTGGCTGGAGCATTAGTGAGCCCAAAGGGCATGACAAGCCATTCATATAGTCCTTGATGAGTGCGAAAAGCTGTCTTCTCTCTATCACTTAGAGCCATACGTATCTGACGATAACCTGAAGCAAATCTAGTTTCCTATAATAAACAGAGCCACCTAATTCATCTAGAAGTTCATCAACAGTAGGTATGGGAAAAGAATCCTTAATAGTAATCATATTTAATGCTCTATAGTCAACATAGAATCACCATGTGCCATCTGTTTTCTTTTTTACTAATATAACCTAGGTTAAATTAAACCGTCCTGTAAAAGCTCAACAATAATTTGTTCAATCATATCCTTCTGACTAAAAGGATTACGATAAGGTCTAACCTTAACAGGGGCTGTATTTAAGTGTAATAAATTTTGATGTTCGTGGGCTCTTGATAGCAGTAATCCCATGGGTTTCTCAAATATCACTTGATACTGATGCACTAGAAGTCTCATCCTCAGGAACCTCTGCTGGTAAATTTTGTACCCCACTATCATAAAAAACATGGGTATCCAAGTACATATAAAATATTTCTACAACTACTCCAATATTGACCAATTTTGAAATTGATGAAATGCAGCCTTGTAGATAGAGGATTTGGTATTCCCCTGTAATGTTATAAATTTCCCATCATGTAAAAACTTAATGTAAGAATTACTAATGGTATAATCAGTAACATGAGGACCCACTAACTGCATCAGATCCTGCTATAGGTAAGACATATGTAGGAATATTTATTGGATGGTCCTAAATATAGAGTTAATGAACGACCAAGGCCCTCCCCTTTCATTGAATAGCCATCACCAATCATAACTTGTATACGACTCACCAATTCTACTAGTAAATGAAGATGTTTAACAATACGAGGGTGAACGAAACTATTAGTGTTGCCACTGTTAAGGAGCACCTGCACCGTTATGCCTGTAATACATCTGTCAAAATAAATCATAGCCATTCCCTGGTGTCCTTGGAAATCATGTAAAGAGAGATGATGAAGAGCAAGTTTCTCATTGTCATCACCAGGACCCTGCTCCCCGTTGACAGTATCTGCTTGAAGTCCATCAGAAATGTCCTCCCACTCCAATAGCATATACTATTTGTTGGCATAACAATGTCTAGGCAAAAATTTCTCGTCACAAGTATAACATAGACCTTTTTCTGTCTAAGAGCCATTTTCGCAAGTGATATTTTCTTGACTACTGAAAAAGGTTTTATCAGTGGTGTAGGAAGAAGTGGTAGCGCAACCAACCTCTCTAAAGCTGCCATTGTTTATGAAGGAGAAAAAACCCTTCACAGGAATACTAGAACGATGTGGGCTAAATGTAGTGGACTTAGACCAACCACCCGACCCACTATGAGAGCCCCCAGCCACATCAAACAACTTGGCTAATTCAATGGCATGTAAAAGAGTTAAGGGATTCTGGGCCATCACATCACATTGAACCTTCAACCCACCCAAGAAGCAGTCAAGCAATGCCTTATTAGAAACACCCTCTGTTTGATTTGATAGCGCCATGAACTCATGGCAATAATCATCAGTAGGTCCCTTTTGAGTTAGTTTAAAGAACCAAACTTAAGGTTTATCAAACAATGATAGACCATACTCATTCTTGATAGCCTTTGTAAGGGATGGTCATTATGTAATAACTCTAGATTTTTGCAGTAACTGAAACCAAGGCACTATATCACCTTCCAAATCCACCGATGCAATAAGGACGCGTTGTATATCAGGAGTCCCATAATATGCCAAATATTGTTTAGCCTAAAAAATCCAAGTCATCATATCGGTTCCACTAAATTTAGGAAAATCCATTTTAAGATGGGGTTAAGTACATGCAGCTGCCATTAAACCACCACTTTGTTCATTCCCCTGACTGGAAATAGCAAGATTCTGGGATAAGTTGTCAAACGCTGCTTCCAAGCGATCAAACCTTAGATTAGGAGCCCAAATAAGTGTCTCTAGTCCCGCTTGAAGTTTATCAAAACAAGCATTGTTATGCTCTTGAATATGCTCAAAATTAGAATTTGTTGAAGACTCTAACTGCACGACGTAGTCTGTCATATTTTTTACATTAGCTTATAAATCCTTGAACTATGTAACCTCTACCATGGAGCTCAATAAAAGTACCAAATATAATGTTCACAGATATATAATAATGAAATAAGAACTAATGAATTTGATGCACTGGAATTATGAAAGGGTTATATCATTATAGTCATGATATAAGCCAATATACTGTAAGGTCAAGAATCAAATACCACCATAATAGAATTATCAAAAAAATCTGCAGTACAGAAAGAAAGAGTAGAAAGGATAGAGAAATTTAGAAAGTTGGTCCAGAGAGAGATTATACACATAAATCACACCCCTTCATTTCTATTTTTCCACTTAAAATACTAATTCCCCTTCACTTTCCATATGGGTAGCCTCTTACTGTTGCTGCTATGTATGCTAATACCCTCCATTATAGTCTCATTGCATTCCTATAGCCCATCTCATTCGGGCTCATTATAATATATCTTATATTTATGATTACGACCAACTTTTTAATTAGATATTATATTAATGATAGTGTAAGGAAATGGGTGATCCACCCATGGTGGATCAAACCCGACCGAGAAAACAGAGAGCCGTTGAAAATCAACCGTGAGGAGCAGTTGAAAGGGAAAGTTTGAATTTGAAATGAGGGAGTTAGATACGGTTATCTAACTCCCCTCCCACAGGCTATATATATCTACATACACGGACAGAAATGGTGCGTGTGGCAGGACATATACTTCTCTGTTTTTGACGCTCTGTTTTTGCATTTTCTTCCGATGCATTTGTTGTGAAATCGAACCAGAGTTCATACAGGGTGCTCCGGTTACGTGTGGGTATCTAGTGTGTCGAGAAAACGATTCCAGGTACGCCCGAAAACCTTCAGTGGCATCAGAGAATGGTTATTTCGCTTCCGCGTGCTTCTCTGTATTTTCATTTTTTTCTGGTTATGCACTGTTTCTTTGCATATATATGTATTAAAATGTTTGTTTAGTGATAATATGCATAGAGCATGCATTTAAACGATAAAGAGAAGCATTTCCAACGTAAACCGAAATGACAATTTTCGTTTTTCAAATTGGGTCATTAGAAAACAGATGAGTTAGGACTTGAAAATGATCCCATTGCATAGAGAATGAAAAAATGATAGAAAACGACTCCAAGAACGTTAAAATTGGATGTCAAACGGAGAAGTTATGGATGAAAAATGAGTCGGGTCATCGGACCCGACCCGTTTTCCAGTCAGGTCTGTGCAGACCCGGCTGGAGGTAGGGGATGACACTATTCATCCCCCAAACAATGCCATTTTGCCTCTTATTTAAAAAAAATTCAAACGGGCACTATTCACGGCAGACTGGGCTGCGTCCAGCCCAGTCACAAAAAAAAAAGTTTGGGCTGTATGAGGCCCAGATAAAAAAAAAAGGAAATTCATTTTTTTTAATTAAAAAAAATTATTTCTTGGGGAAATTCTGGTGGCGACACGTGGCAGTGACACGTGGCAGCACCAGAATGGCGCGTGTAGTACACGCGCCAGAGCCGAGAGTGGGCTTCGTTTAGTTTTTTAATTTTTTCTGAATTTTTCCTTCTTGGGGAGCATGAGGGAGCGTGGGACCTCCGATTGAGGTGCGGTTTGTTCCTAAAAATCCCTAAAATCAAGATCTTTATTTTGACATATAATTTGCCTAATATGGGAGGCAATTCTGGACCTATTTATGAATATTCAGTGTATTTTCTGGCGTTTTTTAGTGTTTAAAAATTCTAGAAAATTATGATAATTAATATGTGTTATTATTTAGGTGAAAATAACTTCATCTAGTACTGAATCTCTGGGATATACTTTAAATAATGATATCTTATTTTTGGATGAGTTTAATAACCTAGAGGAAAACCTTCAAGAGGATCCCGAGGTGGAACCTGAGGAGGATCCAGAGCAAGATCTTGATAACCTTTCTGAAGAAGACCCAGAGGAGTTGATAGAGGAAGTTCCACAAGAGGAACCAGAAGACAAAGATGATTTCGGACCGTGCTCGGAAACATTATTCCCCATCGAACCACTTCCTCTACAGCCTTTAATGGTGTCTTCAGATTTAAACTCCAAGATGGTGTCTACTCTTAACGGTGAATCTCGAATTGAGGATGGAGATGAAGTGAACCAACCTCTTACCCCTATTTTGGCCATGAACATAGCTAAAAGAGATGCAGCTATGTTAACAAACATGAAAGGCATTAATGGCTTCATTGGTAAATACATTGAAGGCATGACTGATAAGAAGCATACTAAATTCTACTTGAAAGTCATAATGGAATTTATAAGAGCTACAAGAGTTAGAGGAAAGCCCAATTCAGGACGCATCAGAAAGAAAAATTGGCTTACAAGAATAGAATTCGTATCTAACCTTAAAAAGCCACCTCGTGAGCTTAAGAAGCTAAGAAAAGCAATGTTAGAATATTGTAAAACTCATATCAAATGATGTATGTTTTTACTTTGATTTTCATTGCTTTACTTTGTTAAAGACATATTTTATTACTCTTTCTTTGTAAAGACTTATTATTATTACATGCCTTGTATGCAAGAGAAACATGTTTCATTTTAATTCTTTATATGTTATGATTCATATTTTTTTTTTATAAGTGGGAGGTTTTTTAGATGATGAGTATTCTGAAAAACAATATTTCATAAGAAAAGTACTTATATTAATTTTGATAGAGAATGATGACGTTGCTAGTGCTTGTGTGATGGGAGGTACAAATGTATTCTCCTGATCATGGGTCTAGTGATATTATTATTTTCCAATCAAAAATTAATAAAAGTACATGACATTGTATACTTTACATGTGCTATATAGATATGCAAATTCACTTAAATGTTCTATGGTTCAATAAATTAATGTGGGAAAGGTTTGTCACAGAACCGATATTGAACAATGGCATCAAAGAACATTATTGCTGAATTAAACAAGGGGAAAAACTCAACGGGGACAACTGGGATATTTGGCATTGAAAGGTCCAATATATTCTAGAAGAACAGGATGCTATTGAGCCATTAACAATGGCCATAGTAGAACCTGAGGCTGGCAATACGGCCCAGCACAGGAGAGACCAGGAAGCTTACCAATCCTGGAAAAAGAAGAATAGCATTGCAAGAATCACTCTACTGAGCGCAATGGCTGATGACTTAATGTGTGAATTTGAGACACACAGAACGGCACAGGCAATGTGGATTGCCTTAAAGGATAAGTTTGGAGGAGTGTCCATAACTAAGCTTAGAAGGTTAACGATTAAATTCGATACCTATAAGCTAAAACCAAATAATCCTATGAGGCAACATCTACGAGAGATGTCCACAATGATCCGAGAACTGAAGGAAGCCGGACATAATTTATCTGACGAACAGCAAGTGCAGGCTATCATCAAATCGCTCCCTGCCAGTTGGGAGCATATGAAAGTTAATCTGACCCATAATGAAAATATCATTACTTTCAGTGATGTAGCTAAGCATTTGGAGCTAGAGGATAAACGTCTGGAGGCTTATAAAGCCACTGGACAAGCCTATTTGACCGAAGGTGCTAGTCCTTCCCAATCAAAGCCTGAATCTAAAAAGGGCAAGAAATCTCAGAGACATGGGAAGAAAGGCGGTCCTCCACCCAAGAAGGGTAAGCAACAGTTCAAGAAGAAGGGAAAAAAGGGAGGCAAGAAAAAGCTAGACCTAAAGAAGGTCAAATGCTTTGCTTGTCAGAAAATGGGACATTTCGCACGTGACTGTTCTAAACAGGCCGAGAGCGAAAAGGTAACAGTGAATTATGTGAATTCACATGTCTCATTTGTTTCTAGCACTGTTTTTCTGACAGAACCTATTTCTTTTTCTTGGATTATTGACTCAGGCTCCACATACCACGTAAGTCGAGATCGAGGATCTTTCGTGGAATACAGTCGGTTGCCATATCAAAGCAAGTGGCTTTTCGTTGGCAATAATGCAAGGATCGAGGTTCGAGGCATTGGCACTTGCAAACTTATTTTGCGTAGTGGAAAAACCTTGATACTGCATGATGTGCTTCATGCTCCTGACATCCGACGGAATTTAATTTCTGTAATTTGCTTACTAGACTTTGGGTTTAGTGTAAACTTTCATGATAAAGTTGTAGACATTTGTAGCAACTCAATATTTTATGGTTCAGCTTTTCGGTTTCAAAGCTTCTTTATTTTGGATCTTGCTAATGATTTTAATGTTCATGATTACTTTGCTATTACTTCAAATAATCCTGATATGAATATTTGGCATGCTAGACTAGGACATATTAATCAAAATAGAATGATTAAACTGGCTAAAGAAGGCTTGTTGGGGGTGATCCCCAACATGGATATGTCATTATGCGAAAGCTGTCTAGCTGGTAAGGCTACCAGGAAACCATTCGGTAAGGGAATACGAGCTGAAAACCCATTGCAATTAATCCATTCTGACATTTACGGTCCAATGAGTGTGAGGGCAAGACACGGAGCTTGGTATTTCATTACCTTTATTGATGATTTTTCACGATATGGTCATGTCTATTTGATTTCACATAAGTCCGAGGCACTAGAGTGCTTTAGACGATGCATGAATAAAGTAGAGAATCAAATGGATAATAGAATCAAGGCATTACACACTGATCGAGGTCATGAATACCTTTCAGATCAATTCAAACAGCTCTATGAAGAAAAAGGGATTATTAGGCAACTAACTATCCCTGGCACACCTCAACAGAATGGGGTTGCTGAAAGAAGAAATAGAACTCTTCTAGACATGGTTAGGTCTATGATGGCCCAGGCAAACCTTCCAATTTCACATTGGGGTGATGCTTTATTGACGGCAACCTTCATACTTAACCGTGTGCCCTCAAAATCAGTCGCTTCCACACCCTACGAGTTATGGACTAAACGTCAG
This sequence comes from Leucaena leucocephala, assembly GCA_037074615.1. Lineage (NCBI taxonomy): Eukaryota > Viridiplantae > Streptophyta > Magnoliopsida > Fabales > Fabaceae > Leucaena > Leucaena leucocephala. The sequence goes on along the minus strand of CM073515.1, from coordinate 13,734,064 downwards.
CCAGATCTAACCATCCTTAGACCTTGGGGCTCGGCGGCATACATCCATGACAATTCTCATAGACATGGGAAACTAGGTCCTAGAGGGAAGAAATGTATTTTTATAAGGTACTCTGAACCCTCAAAAGGATATGTATTCATAAGTGAAATTGAAGATGGAACAGTGACTGAAACAGAATCAAGAGATGCTGTATTTATTGAGACAGAGTTTCCCAGTAGGGGAGATGTTGACCGCACTGTATCTCTTTATGATACTCAGGAACAGGACAGTGCTGAACAAATTGACAGACCAGAATCATCTAGGCATGTCAATCTGAGTGGGAGCCAAGAACGGTCAACACAAAGACCAAGCCAAATGAGAAAAGATAAGCAAGTGGCTCCTACCAGAAAGAGTAACAGGGAAAGTGTTCGAAAGAGACGCTTCCAAATAGAAGGAGAAGCACTCTTAGTTACTCCAGAAGGGGATGATGAACCCCGCACTGTTCATGAGGCCTTAGCAAGTCCTGCAAAGGAGGAATGGAAGAAAGCAATGAAAGAGGAAATGGACTCAATGATGAAAAACCAAGTTTGGGAATTGGTTGATCTGCCAAAAGGGCGTAAAGCCATTGGGAACAAGTGGGTTCTCAAAATCAAAAGAAAGGTAGACGGATCAATTGAAAAATTCAAAGCTCGATTGGTTGCAAAGGGATATACACAACAAGAAGGTATAGATTATGAGGATACTTTTTCACCTGTTATGCGTTTCAATTCAATAAGACTTATTCTGGCAATAGTAAACAGTTTAAACTTAGAGTTACATCAAATGGATGTAAAAATCGCATTTCTGAATGGTGATCTGGATGAAGAAATCTATATGGAATAACCAATAGGTTTCATAGAAAAAGGGTTTGAACACAAGAAGTGTAAACTCAAAAGATCCATTTATGGATTAAAACAGTCATCCAGACAGTGGTACTTGAGGTTTCACTAGGCGGTTACCTCATATAACTTCCAGATGATAGAGGAAGACCACTGTGTCTACGTTAAGCGGTTTAAGGGTAACTTTGTGATATTATCCTTATACGTAGACGATATACTATTAGCCGGAAATAGTCTTGACTCTGTGATAGCTATTAAAGAATGGCTTTCATCAAATTTTGAGATGAAAGACATGGGTGAAGCAGAATACATACTTGGAGTCAAGATTCAAAGGAATCGTTCCAAGAGAATCCTCACTCTTTCACAAGAGAATTATATCAATAAGATACTTGAGAGATTCAATATGAGTGAATGCAAACCCATGGATATCCCTGTGGCCACTGGAGTGGCCTTGAGTTCTGACATGTGTCCCAAAACTGAATCAGATAAAAAGCAAATGGAAAGAGTTCCATATGCAAGTGCCGTTGGTAGCCTGATGTATGCAATGATGTGTACAAGACCAGATATTTGTTATGCCGTGGGGCTGGTTAGCAGATTCCAGTCCAACCCTGGTGAGAAACATTGGAAAGCAGTGAAAAGGATCTTGAGATACTTAAAGGGCACAGCTGACTATGCATTGTGTTATCAAGGAAGCGATCTATGCCTAATCGGATATTCCGATGCTGATGTAGGCGGTGATGAAGAAGAACGAAGATCGACTTCAGGATACACCTTCTTGCTTAACAACGGCGCCATATGTTGGAGTAGCAAGAAGCAAACGTGCATTGCTTTACACTCTATGGAAGCTGAGTTTGTGGTATGCACTGCAGCAGCGCAAGAGGCTATTTGGCTGAAGAGATTTATTGAGCACCTAGGATTTGGGAACGAGAGTACCAATCCGGTGTTGATACACTGTGACAATACTGCAGCTATAGCCTACACAAAAGACCCTAAGTATCACAGTAAGACCAAACACATTGATATAAAATATAACTTTGTGAGGGATTATATAGCATAGAAAATTATAACTGTACAATACATTTCAACCAAGTGTATAGTTGCAGATCCCCTGACCAAGCCAATAGGCAAAGAAACATTCGATAAACATGTAAAAGCCATTGGCATGTTAAAAATATAAAGTTACAGACTGTATGTAATACTTTTGTTTTTTATTAATTATATCATATCATTTATTACTACTTATAAGTCTGGATAAAAGTATACAATGTCTAGTATGTCGTACAGGTTGAAAGAGGTAGCTTTCTCACACGAGCAACCGCCTTTGATGCTATAGAAGCGTTCAAAGATGAGACATGTGTTCACCAGTAAAACAGCAAAAGTGCTGATATGGTAGAGAAGAAACACAATAATGTCACCTTGGCTTAAAAGTGCAGTGAGTCAAGATGAGATCCATGAGTAAGGGTATGGATCGAACAATGGATTCTCACATCCATAAAACCTGTTGCCAGATGACAAATTCTTCAAAAATTGATGTCATATTATGTGAATATAATTGAAGAGTTTGGGTTTAGATACTAAGAGTGTCTAGACTTAAGTCTGTTCGGTGTGATTGATAGAATCAAAACGACGTACACTCTTTAAGGATAAGAGGAACACCGTAACATGTGATTCATACCATATGTGCTAAAGAACCGCAAATGGAAAGCAAGAGAATCAATCCCTGCTTCATTGTTGTGTGAGTTCCAGAAAGGTATAATCCTTTCATAAATGTCTTTTGACTTTGACAATATTATGGAGGTATTTTTCAGCGATTGCTACTTTGGTATATGTCCTATGGTCTAATTATATATATGAACCGAAGGTATTATGCTAGGAAAGCGGCTGATTCATATCAAAATGATATATGGGCGAAAGAAAGATTGCCAGAATATACATATCCATGCTAGTGTCTGTGACTAGTCCCTTATAATATTATTTTGTTAATTTCATAAGTATGGATACTATGCATAAGTGGAGGCTATCTGAGTTATATACTGACTCAAGAGGGATCAGATTAGCCATGAGAAAAGTGTATATGGGCAAATCTAGGACATTCAAGGCACTATAATTTATTTGATCGAGCTGCACTAAAGGGTTGCTTTGTGCTGGTCTCTGTAAAGGGAATTTCTAGTACAAACGCCTGAAAGGTGACGTCATGCCTACGCGGTCACGGCAAAGCACCTAGTATGAAAGAAGAAAGAAAATGAGATTTAAGCCATAATATCTAATCCACCATGTGTGAGTGGGAGATGTAAGGAAATGGGTGATCCACCCATGGTGGATCAAACATGACCGGGAAAACAGAGAGCCGTTGAAAATCAACCGTGAGGAGTAGTTGAAAGGGAAAGTTTGAATTTGAAATGAGGGAGTTAGATACGGTTATCTAACTCCCCTCCCACAGGCTATATATATCTACATATACGGACAGAAATGGTGCGTGTGGCAGGACATATACTTCTCTGTTTTTGACGCTCTGTTTTTGCATTTTCTTCCGGTGCATTTGTTGTGAAATCGAACCAGAGTTCATACAGGGTGCTCCGGTTACGTGTGGGTATCTAGTGTGTCGAGAAAACGATTCCAGGTACGCCCGAAAACCTTCAGATATGATAAGTATAAAATAAGAGATCATTCTTATCCTCTACATCTTATCATATTCTGTTAGAAAAATCTTGTCAAGATTCAAAGTTCTCTACCTATCCACTAACAGAATGGTATTAAAGAAGATATTTTGCTATTCTTTCTTCTACAATTGTTTACATACCCTTACTCACAAAACCAAGTTAAAAATAAAACAAGCATTAAATGCCCGTTTGATTCAAAAAATTATGGGGAATGCAATGGTGATCAAAGAGAATTTGTTTGACATGCCATCAAAAAATATAAATAAAAAGCCATATTTTATCTAAAAAATAAAATAAATATGAAATGACCTCTTTAACTCTACAAATATAAAACATGGAAGGTATAAATATCTAAATATTGATTTATAGAAGGAATAAATATCTATATATTGAATTTATACAATCAAAGTAATGTAATAAGGATTATATTGAATTATTTTAATGTGTAAAGATTTGTGAACACTTTTTGGCATTTAAAACTTCTCTAGCTAATAATTAATTTAATCTCATCAAATGCCTCGAGGTAACAAATCTTTCACAATTTACCTCTTGCGTGTAGAGAGAATTTTGAGCTTTGATATGATTTAGTTTTGTTATACTTTGTACAATTGTTTTTATAAAAAGTCAATTTAGATTTCAAAATTTGCAATATAATTATTTTGTATATTTTAAATTCGTGTTTTTACTGTTATTTTGGACAACCATATATTTATCCCAGTTTCAATGAAGAAAGTGATTTTTACAAATATTTATATATAGAGAGATTAATTAAATGACCTTTTTTTTAATACATGGAACTAATTAAATTGCATAATTTCAAAAAGGGAAAAAAGCAACAAACTAAAAGTTTCTTTAAATTCTTATATAAATGAGAAAGGTTGAATGGTTGATAACTAAATGCCAAATAACAAAAGTTACTGCATCTCTATACCAAAAAAGGAAAAAAATTGCTAAAATGTGAAAACTTTTACTTGTTAAAAAAGTAAATGGTGTACAAATGAAGACAAATTTCTTGAAATTCATAAAAACGAGAAAAAAACAATAACTTGCATTCAAATGAAAATTGTAATACATTTCAATTACTAATAGTATGTTTACAAGATACAGAACAAGAACAATATAGGAAACATGAAAAGTAAAAAAAAAAAAAAAGAATGACACAATATCTAATGAAGCCACATTTTGTGTCTAATTCACTCTTCTTTGATTTGGATGAGCTCTTTTCCTTGTCTATTTTACTGTTTCTTAGGTCTAGCTTGACAAATTCTAACAAGCAATTCAGGTTTCCCAATAAAAAAAGACAACTTGTCACATGACCATTCCAAACAATATCCCACATTCATATCCCATGGCTATTGGTTTCCAACCAAATCCAAATTTGTCACAAGTCGACGAAGTTGGTTGTGGCAATTTCCCTTCATCTGGATTACATACTTTTGACAATGGAAATCCACACAGCCCTAAATTTTTCTCGTAGGAATCATTGGAAAATGTATCAAACTCTCTTGGTATTTTTCTGACGAGTTAGATATGTGAAAGATTCAAAACTTTAAGAGAGTTGATATTCGCCAATGCAAAAAAAATCACACCCATAATCCTATTTGATGACAAGTCTAACTATTCTAAATTTGATGACAAGTCTAACTATTCGAGGAATAGGACCAATGATTTTATTGTGGGAGAAGTTCAGCCCTTTCAATGAATATAGTTTACCAATAACTTGTGTAATCTCTCCATCAAACGTGTTATTTGGCAAGTCAATGGTTGTGAATGTAGTTATGATCATTTCAAGTTCAACCTCATTTTCTTTCAACGTGACCTTCACTAATTCTTTGTACGAGACACTGCTATAATTATTTCTCATGTAATCCAAACCAACTGCATAATCTTTTTCCATCATTCCCTTAAATTCTTTGATGTATGTAGTTGGCAAAGGTTCACTAAAATGGTTGTTGGAAACATCAAAAATTCTCAACATAGGAAAAGGATGTTTGGTGTTGGAAATATAAATGGCACCATAGAACTGGTTCTCTCTCAAAATGAGTACCTGTAGCTGGGATAAGCCATCAAGCCAATTAGGAAATTCATCTTCAATCATGTTTGCTCCCGCATCTAAAATCTCTAATTGCTCGCAATGGGTCAAAGACAAAGGCAACCGTCCCTCAAATTGGTTGTTGTTCAAATGCAAAGATTGCAAGGAATTACTCTTAGAAAAATTGTTTGGTATTCTTCCAACAAAGTTATTCATATGTAGATCTAAACTCTCAAGATTTAGGAAAGCAACAAGGCACTCTGGGATGTGGTCTGACAAGTTGTTGTGAGATAAGTTGAGGATCACAAGTGAGCTTGTATTGCAAAATGAGGAAGAAATGTGTCCACTGAAGTTGTTGTTGGAAACTGAAAAGAATTCAACACTAAAGGATGGAATTGGGAGATTTCCTTGCAACATGTTGAAGCTGGGATCAAGAAATATGAATTTTCTCATTGACAGATGTTCAACTGATGTCAAGTTATTATGAGAAAGATCCAAATACCACAAAGAACCAATCCCCACCTTATTGAACCTTGGGAATATTTCCATGAGTTTTTTTTATTGGAAAGATATAGAAACTTCAAATTTTGGAGGTTTCCTAATACTCTAGGAAAGTCATTGATGTCGCAAGAGGATAAGAATAATGTGACAAGATTGGGAATGGTGTACTTAATATCAAAGTTCAAGTGAGAGAAACTTACATTTTGGAAGACCAAAGTAATTCAAGATTTTGAAGCTTTGAAAATTGAAGAAGACTAATTGGGCCTCTCAAATTGTTTGACTAATTGGGCATTCTTCCTTAATAGCTCTCGGTAACATTTTCCCCTGCCTAGATATCTAGCCTTCCTCTACACTATAAAACACCATAAAGTCACCACAAGTCATTATGGATTTTATCTGACCCATTATATTGAAATAAAAACTAATTTTTATACAAAAACACTAATTTAAAAATTAAAATATAAACATATATTTATGCTTCAAAATTTTCTGTTGTTTTCAAAAAATTGGTACTAAATAAATTTATTGATCAAATTATATGATTGTGTAAATAATAAGTATTTTAATTTAAATTTAATAATTAAAAATATTTATTTTGTATAATTAATGTTATTTTACATTTTGCTATAAGATTCCAATTACTCAACCGATCCTTAATATATGATATATTTAATTAATTTAATGATATTAAGAAAGTTAGTTAGGTTAGTTAATATGATATTTTTTTCTAAAACACCCTAATTATTTTTCTCAACTCCATCTCTCACTCTCACTCTCACTTGATTATTGTTGAGAGAGTATAAATAAGGAAAATTTGATAAAAATTTGATAAATATAGGAAATACATTTTATATTTATGATTAAGATCAAAGTTCTAATTAGATCATATATTAAAAATATGATGAGTATAAAATAAGAGATCCTTCTTATCCTCTCTTTTAAAGACATCTTATCATATTCTTTTAGAAAAATCTTCTCAAGATTCAAAGTTCTGTACCTATACGCTATGACAATGGCATTAAAGAAGATCTTTTGCTGTTATTTCTTCTACAATTTTTTAAATCCCCTCGCTCACAAACCAAATTAAACATAAAACAAGCATTCAATGCCCATTTGGTTCAAAAAATTATAGGGAATATAATGGAATGATAACCAAAGAGAATTTGTTTGACATGCCATCAAAGAATCATAAAAAAATTCAGAGAATAGATAATGAAGTAACCCGCCCAATAGTATAACAGAAAACCTTGATGGCATATGACGCACATAACCCATAGGCGGAAAGATATTTAGCACTAACTGACTAAGAACTAAATAGTGGCTGAGTAGAGAATTGAGCATATAAAGTTAAGCTATTTATAACTTATATCATGATGACTTACTATAGTTTTATATTGATACTGAATATCATTGGAATATTTGATTATTATTGTCATCATGTGTTATTATCAATATAATAAAACTCTTTTATTTTTTGAAGGATTTGAAAATTGGGAGAAAATGGGGGAAATGTATGAATGGACTTAGATATAAATAAATATTTGAAAATTAAGTTTTTTGTAAAAAAATGATAGATTAAGGTCCGAATTAGATTTTTTTATTGTTCTCTATCTTACTTCATATTTACAATATTTTATTGACCTTTATCTTTTTATTGTATTTCAATGAACTTGAACTAAATTATCTAATATTATATAATAAATTCATATATAGCATTTTTTATATTTATGAACTCAGGGAAAAATAAATATAAGAAAAGAAGTATACAGAATAAATAATTACAAAATAGATTGATTTTTCTTTCTTTAATTTAAAATTACTTGGAAGCATGCTTTATGACTAAGACTAGTTACGATCAATAAATCAAAAAATTTGAGCTATCTTGTTAATTTGATATAATTTTCTATAGATCTAAAATATTATGCAACAAATAAACAGTTAAAAATTAAAATTAATGAACGATCCAAATAATGAATGATTTGCACATGGTGCCTATATAAACAATACTTAGAACTTAAATCTTTATCTATGGAAATAGCAATTAAGAGGAGTTTTTGTTTTCTTGTTGGCCAGAGGAGTTTCTTTAGTTTTAACAAAACTAAAAAAAAAATATTCTTAATCTTTTTTGCCACAAAAACTTTGACAATTTTTTTTTTGCTAAAAGTATGTATCATCTTATTGGAGATAATTTTATTTAAGGTATTATCAGGAACTAAATATAAATTATCTTTCAACTGATATTAGAGAAAATTTAATAAATTGATCTAAACATAGGTAACTTTAACATGAAATTAATTTTATATATTATATCATTATAAATTGCGTTTATTTTAGTTGTTGTCTTGATAATTTAAATTATTAATTTTAGTCCCTTATAAAGTAAAATTTATGAAATGTATTAATCGAAACTAAAATAATAAACACTTAACAAAATTTTCAATTACAAATTATTTTTCCATAAACGTATCAAATGGGCTAGAATAGAATTGTCTTTGTGATCTGATAGAAATGAAAATGAATAAAACAATACTTTCAGCCCAATAAATTCTTAATAAATAAAATATTAAATTATATTCTTGACTCATTTGAGTTGACTCCTAAAAGCACTAATTTAAAGGAATTCTTGAGGAACAAAATTTTCTAAAGTACTTGTATATCAAACAAAATTTACTATCATTTTATAAATTGTTGAAACCGACAAAATTTGAAGACTTCACAAACCCAAAATCAAAATTTAATTTCAAAGATTACATTCGCTTATCAATCAAACTGATTTTAATAACACTGAATTTTAATTGGTTCACAATTTCATCATAAAAAAATTATATTTAAGTGATGACATATTAAATCTCTACTTAAAATATTGATATATAAGTCCTCTTCAACCTATTTATTTATATACTCTCTGAATGCTACTATATTTATATTATAATAAATTAAAATACACAATTTATTCTCATTTGCTGCCAACAATTCATATGCAACTATTTTTATTCTAATTGTGAGGAATTCTTTTATTTTTTTAAAATAATATAGATGTTGTATTTTAATTAGTCAAAATATAAATGAGGTAATATTTTGGAAGTATGTAAGTATTTCTCTCATATATATATATAATATAAAATTAATATATGTATGTAGGTGATGACATGGTCATCTCCAGTGGGGAAATTGCATAATAAGGCTATTTGGATGTTGAAAATATTTGTCTGTGAATTGTCACAAAGTTTAGTTAATTGTTTTAAAAAAATTAAAAAGCTTCATTGAAAAATAGAAAATTTTTAAACAGATATATATACATGTTTGATTAAATGTGACTAATATGTTGATATTATGCAAATTAAAGAGTTTTATGAACAATTAGTAATTCATTATTATATCATTTGTATAATCTGAAAAGGTAATTCGAACAACTCACAGGTATTTAAATAATCTCTTTAGCCTACTTTTATGTTTAAGAGATTACTAGATATTGAAAATAAAAGAAGAGGCCCCTACATATATTTTTAAAATCCAATAGAGATTGTTATGCTTGACTTGGAAAAAAACAAAGAAGACTTAGACTAAAAATAATGTCATATTTTAGATAATTAAGAAAATGTTTCCTAATTTTAGATAAATTTTGGCATAAAATAGGGAAATGTAGAAAAAAGGAATTAAATTTCAATATTATTTGAAGATAAGAAAATAATTCAAATTTTTTTTGTTATTATTGGAGTGTCATGGTCAAAAGTTTAGAAGTGAGAAAATTCAACATCATCTTTTACTACCGATTATAGAATAAATTCATTTATGTCCACCAGATGTGATTTTAAATAGTTCTAACTTCAATGCCATGCAAACTATCAAACACACTATAAATCTCTTTTAGTTGTAATTCGTTTGCTAAATTGTAGCGAACTATTAACTATAAATTCTCATAAAATTAAATTTATGAAAATTAAATTTTTATTTTGTATGGTTATCTAGTTTATGAAAATTAAGAGATTACTAGATATTGAAAATAAAAGAAGAGTTTGTGTAATACAATTTTTACTTTTAGAAGAGGCCCTACATATATTTTTAAAATCGTTAGATAATTAAGAAAATATTTCCTAATTTTAGATAAATTTTGGTATAAAATAGGGAAATTTAGAAAACATAATTAAATTTCAATATTATTAAAATAAGGAAATAATTCAAAATTATTTTTGTTATTATTAGAGTGATTTGGTTAAAGATTTAGAAGTGAGAAAATTCAACATCATCTTTCATTATAGATTGTGGAATAAATTCATTTATGTCCCACCAGATGTGATTTTGAATAGTTCAAACTTCAATACCACATAAACTATCAAACACGCTATAAGTCTCCTATAGCTATAATTTGTTAGCTAAATTGTAACGAATTATTAACTATAAATACTCATAAAACTAAGTTTATGAAAATTAAAGATTTTATTTTGTATGACTATTTAGTTGAATCAAATTTGAGAAGTATCATATCTAATTGTAAATAGTTCTTCCAAATATATTTTTTACATTGGCACATATTTGAACTTGAGACTTAGTGTTTAAGCAACAAAAAATTATTCTATTTCATAATTACTAATATGGTCAAGAAATATAGAATTTTGTGAGGTTGATCAATTTGATAATTATTTTTATGCTAAATCAAGAACAATTTTAGTTAATAATTTAAAATAAAATGAAATATAATATAAGAAAGAGATCTTAATTATAAAGTAATATTTAGAAAGAGTGATCAAATTTTAATATTATATTATCTAAATATAAGGAGTTTGGGAGAGATATAAGAGATTACCATATTATAATCAACTATTTTTGTAGCAATTATTTAAATGACGGGTTATAAGGTTTAAAAGTGAGAAAATTCAAAATAGAAAAGTATTTAAAAAGATTAATGGACTATCCAAATAATGAATGATTTGTACATGGTGCCTATACAAACAATACTTATAACCTAAATATTTATGTATGGAAATAGCAATTAAGAGGAGTTTGTTTTTTGGCCAAAGGAGTTTCTTTAGTTTTAACAAAGCTCAGAAAAAATATTGCTAATCTTTTTTGCCACAAAAACTTTAACAATTTTTTTGTTAAGAGTATGTATCATCTTATTAGAGATAATTTTATTTAAAGTATTGTTAGGTACTAAATATAAATGTCTCTTTCAGCTGATATTGGAAAAAAATTAATAAATTGATCTAAACATAGGTAACTTTAACATAAAATTAATTTTATGCATTAATTTGGTTAATATAGTGTTTGATCATTATCAATTGTGTTTATTTTAGTTATTGTCCTAATAATTTTAAACTATAAATTTTAGTCTCTTAAAAAGTAAAACTTATGAAATGTATTAGTCAAAACTAAAATAATAAACACTAAACAAAATTTTCAATTAGGGATTATTTTTCCATAAACGTATCAAATGGGGTATAATAGAATTGTCTTTGTGATGTGATAGAAATGAAAATGAATCAGAGAATACTCTCAAACAAATAAATTCTTAATAAATGAAATATTAAATTATCCTCTTGACTCATTTGAGTTGACTCCTAAAAGTATTAATTTAAATGAATTCTTGAGGAACAAAATTTTTCAAAGTACTTGTATATCAACCAAAGTTGACTGTCATTTTATAAATTATTGAAGCTAACAAAATTTGAAGACTGCACAAACCCAAAACCAAAATTTAATTTCTAAGATTCCATTCATTTATCAATCAAACTGATTTTAGTAGCACCGATTTTTAATTGTTTTATATTTTCATATATAAAAAATTATATTTAAGTGATGACATATTAAACCTCTACTTAAACTATTGATATATAAATCCTCATAAACCTATTTATTTATAGACTCTCATAAAGCCACTTCATATATATTCTAATAAATTAAAACACACAATTTATTCTCATTTATTGTTAACAATTCATATACATATATTGTTATTCTAATTATGAGGGCCTTTTTTTATTATTTAAATAATAGATGGTGCAAACTAGAATTTAAATCAAATGAGTTGTTGTATTTTAATTAGTCATAATACAAATGAGATAGCATTTTAGTAGCATGCAAATATTTCTCTCATATATATATATAATATAAAATTGATATATGTATGTAGGTAATGACAGGTCATAGGGGAAATGCATAATAAGGCTATTTGGATATTAAAAATATTTATCTGTGAATTGTCACAAAGCTTAGTTAATTGTTTTAAAAAAATTAAAAAGCTTCATTGAGAATTTGAAAATTTTTAAACAAATATATATATGTTTGATTAAATGTGACTAATATTTTGATATTAAACAAATTAAAGAGTTAACAATTAGTAATTCATTATTATATCATTTGTATAATCTAAAAAGGTAATTCAAACAACTCACAAATATTTAAACAATCTCTTTAGCTCACTTACATATTTAAGAGATTACTAAATATTGAAAATAAAAGAAGAGTTTGTGTAGTACAATTTTTAAATTTTAGAAGAAGCCCCTACATATATTTTTAAAATTGAATAGAGATCGTTATACTTGACTTGGGAAAAAAAAAAGAAGACTTAGACTAAAAATAATGTCATATGTTAAATAATTAAGAAAATATTTCCAAAGTTTAGATAAATTTTGGCATAGAATAGGGAAATTTAGAAAAAAGTAATAAATTTTAATATTATTTGAAGATAAGAAAATAATTCAAAAAATATTTGTTATTATTAGAGTGTCATGGTTAAAGGTTTGGAAATGAAAAAATTTAATATTATCTTTCACTATCGGTTATAAAATAAATTCATTTATGTCCCACCAGATATAATTTTGAATAGTTCTAACTTTAATGACATGTAAACTATCAAACATGTTATAAATTTTCTTTAATTGTAATTCGTTTGCTAAATTATAGTAAATTATTAACTGTTAATTCTCATTAAATTAAGTTTATGAAAATTAAAGTTTATATTTTATATAATTATCTAGTTGAATTAAATTTGAGAAGCGTCATATTTAAAACCAACAAAATGGACTTTTCTTTTGACGTCTCGATCAAAAAAATAAAAATAAAAGAAAAGACTTTAATGTTAATAATTAAATTTATTAATTAGGAATGTGCAATACTTTTCTTCCCAATTAAAAAACAATCCTTTTTTTTTTGCGATATTCTCAAAACATTTTTTTTGCAAACATATTTGTTACACAAAGGTCACTCCTTTGATTAATAATTTCAATTAAAGAAGGGATGAATACACACAACATGGTTTTCTTTTTATAATTTTGAACAAAAATTTGATCCCATATAAAGCAGAAAAATTATTTATAATTATACTATTAAAAAGCTATTAGTTGAGATGATAAGTAGTTTCATCTCTCTTAAAAAGAGAATATTTGTTTAATCAAAGTGAAAACCTTCTATGCTATAAATATCAAAAGATATTAGTCTCAAATCTAAAATAGTTCAAGATATTTAAATTAAAAAAATTGATTATTATATTGAACAAAACTATATTTTTAACTTTAGATAAAGTTAAAGATGAAATGTAATATTTAAAGTTTGTTAGCAGGCTTCATACACCTTTTTTTTAATATTTTATATAGATGGACTTATGTAGGATTTTTCAAGATAATTAAAACTTGAACTAAGTTATCTAATATTATATAATGAATAAATCTAAAAAACGAAGTATACAGAATAAATAATTATAAAAAAGATTGATTTTTCTTTTTTTGACTTAAAATTACTTAGAAGCATGATTTATGACTAAGACTAGTTACAATATGATAAATAAAAAATTTTGAATTATCTTATTAATTTGATATAATTTTCTATGGATCTAAAATATTAAGTAACAAATAAAGAGTTAAAAATTAAAATTATTAGACAATACAAAGAATGAATGATTTGCACATGGTTTCTATACAAACTAGACTTAGAATCTAAATCTTCATCCATGGATATAGCATTAACATGAGGTTTTTTTTTTTGCCAGGGGAGTTTCTTTAGTTTTAAGAAAACCCAAAAAAATATACTTAATGTCTTTTTCTATTAAAACTTTGACAATTTCTTTTGCTAAGAGTAAGTATCCTCTTATTAGAGGATATCATATTCAATGTACTATTAAATATTGATATTTCTTTAGCAGACATTAGAATATTAGTTTGTTATATTATAAGAGATTAACGATTTATGTTATAGTCAATTGGGTTCATAAAACTTAGACACAATCGTTATAATTTATTTAAAAGAAAATTCTATCAATTAATAATGGGCCGTGAACAAGGGGTTATGGAAATGATTATTGTGGAATAGCTTAAAAGGCCCCTTTTAATAAAATTTAATGACCATACATTGCAATGAATAAGATGCGATGTTCAAATAAATGCAAAGACTTTTTGTTCATAATCATATTAACATCGCATCTAAAGTAATTGTCAATAAAAAATAGAATGTCTTAATTCACAATTAGTAATTAATATTAACTACAAATAAATAATATGAATAATATTCAATTTAATCACTTAGAGTTTTCAATCTTAAAAACTGAGTAATTGACTGAATTGTCATTTGAGCTCGTTATAAAACTTATATGAATTGTAACTAGTGATATCATAACTCAAGTTAAAAAGAGCTATGAATGCAAAGGATATGATATCCAACATATGAGAGGCTTCCTTTATATTTTGTCATTAATAGATATTTACCCGTTCAAATTGGAGTATTAAATATTTGATAGTTAATATATTTTTAGCTAATAGTATAAAAATTAAATTTTTTTAAAAGAAAAATTGAAAGTCATGCCCTCAAATGAAAGAGAATTTTTTTATTTATACATAAAGTAAATAATTTAAAAATTATTTTTTTATATTTAATTTAATAATTACTAATATGATTAAGAAATATTTTATTTTGTGAGGCTGTCAATTTGATAATTATTTTTGTGCTAAATCATGAACAATTTCAATTAATAATTTAAAATGAAGTGAATTATAATATAAAAGAGATATTAATTATAAAGCAATATTTAGAAAAGTGATCAAATTTTAACATTATATTAATTTTTGTGACTATTATTTGAATGACATGTTATAATGTTTAGAGGTAAGAAAATTCAAAATAGTCTTTTATTGTGGAAGTACCATAAAAAACGCAATAAATCTTTTATAATATAATTTCATTAGCTATATATTAATATGATGATAGTGAATGCAAGTCATTTATCCTTCTTTTGAATATACCTCATGTTATACCAATATGAAATAATTTATACATATAAATTAAAGTATTCTTGTTTTAATCATATTATTATTTTTACTGCACTGAAAAATTAGTAAAAAAATAAAAAATGATACCTTTAAAATTTAAATAGTAATATTAATTTAGAAAATTTAATATATTATCTAAACATAGGTAATTTTAACATGAAATTAATTTCATATATTTGTTTGGTTAATATAGTATTTGATCATTATAACTTGAGCTCATTTTAGTTTTTGTTCATATAATTTTAAACTATAAATTTTAATCCCTCGAAGGTAAAATTGTCCAAATCTTTATTAAACTATTGAGACTAACATTTTAGATGGAAATAAATTTTAAAAAGTAAAACATATATTAGCTAATACTAAAATAATAAACACCCAACAAAGCTTTCAAGATTATTTTTCCCTAAACATACTAAATGGGGTAGAATTGAATTGTTTTTATGATATGATTGAAATAAAAATGATAAATTCTTAACAAATAAAATATTAAATTATCTTCTTGACTCATTTGAGTTGAATCCTAAAAGCATTAATTTAAAGGAATTTTTTAGAAACAAAATTTTTTGAAGTACTCATATATCAATCAAAGTGATTTTAACTGCACCAAGTTTTAATTGTTTCACAATTTCATACATAAAAAAAATTATATTTAAGTGATGACATATTAAACCTCTACTTAAACCATTGATATATAAATCCTCTTCAACCTATATACATATACATATATATAATTAATATTTGTATCTAGACGATGACGTTGTCATCTCCAACAAGGAAATTTCATAATAAGGCTATTTTGATGTTGAAAATATTTGTCCTCGTATTGTCACAAAGCTTAGTTAATTGTTTTTTAAAAAAATTAAAAGCATAATTGAAAATTTGAAAAATTTTAAACGAATATATATATGTGTGTGTGTGTGTGTGTGTGTGTTTGATTAAATGTGGCTAATATTTTTATATTATAAAAATTAAAGAGTTTTATGAACAATTAATAATTTATTATTATATCATTTTTATAATCTAAAAAGGTAATTCAAACTCACACATATTTAAAGAATATCTTTAGACAACTTTCATGTTTAAGAGATTACTTGATATTGAAAATAAAAAAAGAGTTTGTGTAATACAATTTTTAAATTTTAGAAGAAGCCCTTACATATATTTTTAAAATAGAATAGTGATAGTTATGCTTTACTTGGGAAAAAAGAAGACCTAGACTAAAAATAATGTCATATGTTATGTAATTAAGAAAATGTTTTCTAATTTTAGATAAATTTGTAATAAAATAGGGAAATTTATAAAAAGTAATTACATTTCAATATTATTTGAAGATAAGGAAATAATTCAAAATTATTTTTGTTATTATTAGAGTGATGTGGTCAAAGGTTTAGAAGTGAAAAATTCAACATTGTCTTTCACTATTATTTATGGAATAAATTCATTTTTGTCCCACTAGAAGTGGTTTTGAATAGTTCTAACTTCAATGCTACTCAAACTATAAAAAATACTATAAGTTTCCTATAGTTGTAATTCGTTAACTAAATTTTAAATTTATGAAAAATAAAATTTTTATTTTATATAACTCTCTTATTGAATCAAATTCGAGAAGTGTTATGTCCAATTGTGAGTATTTAACATAATTTCAAAATATTAATTCCATATATTAATTTAAGTTAATAATATATTTAGTCCTTATAATTTACGTTCATTTTAGTTTTTTATTTTAGTTAAAATCCTATAATGAACAATGGTCCTGACAACACAATTGGACCTGCTTGGCTAGAAAATGTGTGAAGAAGGACTTGCACATGTCCACATTCAAGCATGATGGAATATTGATTCAATAAATACATTCAAGAATTAATAATTAGTTGTTTATTTATAATTTAATAATTAATAATATGGCCAAGAAATATGGGATTTTGTGTGGTTGGTCAATTTGATAACTATTTATATGCTAAATCATGAACAATTTCAGTTAAGAATTTTAAATAATGTAAAATATAAGAGAGATCTTAATTATAAGATAAGTTTTCTAAGAAAGTTATTAAATTAGAACATTATTTCTAAATATAAGGAGGGTGGGAGAGATACAAGAGATTACTATATTATATATCAACAATTTTTGTGACTATTATTTGAATGACGTGTTATAAGATTTAGAATTGTTATAAGGTTTAGAAGTGAGGAATTCAAAATCATCCTTAATTTTAGAAGTGCCATAAATTCAATAATTCTATTATAATTTTAATCTAACTTCAAAATGTAAAACAAGCTATTAATCATCTTATGATTTATTTGTAGAAGAATTGATGTGCCGTGAGTAAAGATTTGTAGTCAATGGAGTCAGTCAATAACGTGTCAACTAATAAAATTTTTTAAAATGGGACCCATATTAACAAATTATATTGACGCATTTTAGAATATAGAAAAGTATTTGATGTTAATGATTAAATTTATTAATTAGCAATGTCATCTTCAAAGAGTTTTCTTCCCAATTAAAAAACAATCCTTTTTTGCGATATTCTCAAAACTTTTTTTTTGCAAACATATTTGTTACAATATTTTCTTGGCCGCTACAGTCACAAAGTTCCCTCCTTTGATTATTCCGCAAAATAATTTCAATGAAAGAAGGGATGGATACACATCACATATTTTTCGTTTTATAATTTTGAATAAAAATTTGATCCCATATTAAGCTTTAAAATAATTTATAATTATACTACTAAAAAGCCATTGTTGAGATGATAAGTAGTTTCATCTCTCTAAGGGAGAAAATAAAAGTTTAAATCTTGATAAACGTATTTATTTAATCAAGATTAAAACTTTTTATGTTATAAATATTGAAAGAAATTAGTCTCAAGTCTAAAATAGTTTGTGATATGTTAATTAAGGTAATTATATAGGATTTTTTTAAGGTAATTAACACTTGAAGTAAGTTATCTAATATTATATAATAAATTCATATATAGCATTTTTTTTTATACGTATGAACTCTTGTAAAGAAACTTTGAGGAAATTTCAGGTCAAAAGTAAATCTAAAAAAAGAAATATACAGAATAAATAATTATAAAGAATATTGATTTTTCTTTCTTTGACATAAAATTACTTGGAAGCATGATTTATGACTAAGACTAGTTACAATCAATAAATCAAAAAAATTAAGTTGTCTTGTTAATTTGATATAATTTTTTATGGATCTAAAATATTAAGCAACAAATAAACAATTAAAAATTAAAATTAATGGACGATCTAAATAATGAATAATTTGCACATGGTGCCTATATAAACAAGACTTAGAATCTAAATCTTTATCCAGGGAAATAGCAAGACTCAGAAATCTAAATCTAATTTTTTTTTAGTTGGCCAGAGGAATTTCTTTAGTTTTAACAAGACAGAAAAAATATTCTCAATCTTTTTTTCTAGCAAAACTTTGACAATTTTTTTTGCTAAGAGTATGTATCATTTTATTAGAGACGATTTTATTTGAGATACTATCTGACACTAAATATGAATATCTCTTTTAGTTAATATTCGAATATTGGTTCGTGATATTATAAGAGATTAATTATTTTCATTAAACACAACCCAAATCATAAAACTTAGGCAAACTTATTCTAATTTATTCTTAAGAAAATATCAATAAGAGACCGTGAATAAGGGATTATAGACTTATAATAAACTTTCAAAGTTTGAAAAAGTTTATTTTAGTATATCTTAAAGGGGCCCCTTTTAATAAATTTTAATGACCATACATTGCAATATCTAGAATAAGATGTGATGTTCAAATAAATGTAAAGACTTTTTGTTCTTAATCATATTAACATTACATATAAAATAATTGTCAATAAAGAATTGAATGTCTTAATTCACAATTAGTAATTAATATTAACTACAAATAAAGAATATGAATAATATCATTCAATCGTTGATTTAATTACTTAGAATTTTCACTATTTCAAAACTTTGAGTAATTGAGTAAATTGTAAGTGAGCTCGTTAAAATTATTTTGTGAGGCTAATCAATTTGATAATTATTTTTATGTTAAATCATGAATAATTTCAGTTAATAATTTAAAATAGAATGAAATATAATATAAGAGAAAGATATTAATTATAAAGTAATATTTAGAAAAAGAGATCAAATTTTAACATTATATTATCTGAATATAAGGAGTGTGGGAGAGATACAAGGAATTGTCATATTATATATCAACAATTTTTGTGGCAATTATTTCAATAACGTGTTATAAAGTTTAGAACTAAGAAAATTTAAAATAATAAATTTAATAATTATATTTTAACTTTAATGTCACGTCAAAGTATAAAACACACTATAAATCTTTTCTTATATAATTTCGCTAGTTTTTCATGTGTGACAGTAAATGCATGACTTTTCTCCTCCCTTTGAATATACCACGTAATACACCTATTTGAAGTAATTTATATATATATAAAAATTAAAACAATCCCGTTTTAGCCATGTTATTATTTTTAATGAACTAACAATTGATAGAAAATAAAAAAATGATGCTTTTGAATATTAAATAGTAATATTAATTTAGAAAATTTAATAAATTGATCTAAACATAGTTAACTTTAAAATGAAATTAGTTTTATGTATTAATTTGGTTAATACAGTGTTAGATCATTATAACTTGTATTTATTTTAGTTTTTGTCCCCACAATTTTAAACTATAAATTTTAGTCCTTTAAAAAGTAAAGCCTCTAAAATTGTATCAATCAAAACTACAATAATAAACAACCAAAAAATTTTTCAATTACAAATTATTTTTCTATAAATATAACAAATGGGGTAGAATAGAATTGTCTTTGTGATGTGCTTGAAATGAAAATGAATCAAAGAATACTCTCAGCCAAATAAATGAAATATTAAATTATCATCTTGACTCATTTGAGTTGACTCCTAAAAGTATTAATTTAAAGGATTTTTTGAGGAATAAAATTTTCTAAAGTACGTATGTATCAACCAAAGTTAGCTATCATTGTAAATTGTTGAAGCTGACAAAATTTGAAGACTTCACAAACCCAAAACCAAAATTTAATTTCTAAGATTGCATTCATTTATCAATCAAACTAATTTTAACAGCACCTATTTTTAATTGTTTCACAATTTTATCATAAAAAAATTATATTTAAGTGATGACATATTAAACCTCTACTTAAACTATTAATCCTCTTCTCTCATAATGCCACTTCATCTATATTCTAATAAATTAAAATACACAATTTATTCTTATTTATTGCCAACAATTCATATACATATATTGTTATTCTAATTGTGAGGGATTTTTTTTATTTTATTAAAAATAATAGAGGGTACAAACTAGAATTTAAATCAAATTAGTTGTTATATTTTAATTAGTCATAATATAAATAAGATAATGTTTTAGGAGTATGTAAGTATTTCTCTCATATATATATACTATAAAATTAATATATATATATATATATATATATGTAGGTGATGATATGGTCATCTCTATCGGGGAAATTGTATAATAAGGCTATTTAGATGTTGAAACTATTTGTCTGCGAATTATCACAAAGCTTAGTTAATTGTTTTAAAAAAAATGAAAAATCTTCATTGAGAATTTGAAAAATTTTAAATGAATATTTACATGTTTGATTAAATGTGACTAATATTTTGATATTATAAAAATTAAAGAGTTTTATCAACAATTAGTAATTCATTATTATATTATTTGTATAATCTGAAAAGGTAATTCAAACAACTCACAAATATTTCAACAATCTCTTTAGCCAACTTTCATGTTTAAGAGATTACTAGATATTGAAAAAAAAAGGAGTTTATGTAATACAATTTTTAATTTTAGAAGAGGCCCCTACATATATTTTTAAAATCCAATAGAGATGGTTATGCTTGACTTGGAAAAAAACAAAGAAGACTTAGACTAAAAATAGTGTCATATGTTAGTGTCACGTCCCTATTTCTGGACCGTGACCGGCACAGAATATGAATACATCATATTCTGAAAGCCTATCCTTTTAAGTAAAACCATAAATTCCTCCATAGCATTTTTCAAAATCATACAAATATTTTCTAAGGTTCATGCAGAGCACTTTCCTTTCCAAAATAATTAAAGTTCTTAAGAAGCAATTACATCAAAAGTAGTTCTTATCAAATGAAACTTCGGATCAACAGCAAGGCTCTTTACCGCTCAGCTGGAGAAATAGGGTCACCTGCACTATCTGAAGCCAAAAATCTACTCGTGAATAACGTCCCAAAAACATGATTTAAAGAATGCAGAAACTAAACAATGCATAATCATCTTAAAAATGTATTTCTAAACGCTTCGTAATCTAATGCAACCCTTTTCTTAAACATTTGTATTTCAGGGGAAATAACCGTATGAATTATCTGTTCAAATAGCTCATTCAAAACAATCTTTCTAAAACCATAATCTTTCTGTAGGATTTCAACAGAACGAAAACTGACGTGGACACACAGTCCACGAGGGTAACTAACCATTCTGGTGGCTCAAAGCCACTAACTGTCGCGAGAACGAATCCCACGAAATAATTCTGGTGGCTATGCCACAAACTGTCGCGAGAATAAATCCCACGAAATAATTCTGGTGGCTCAAGGCCACAAACTGTCGCGAGAACGAATCCCACGAAATAATTCTGGTGGCTATGCCACAATCTGTCGAGCTCGAGTACCAAGGTGCACCAAGGACTAACAGTACTGCTGTTAGCAACCAGCGTTCTGTATTCCGTCCTAAAACGTTTCTATCATGCGTGGGGTCCTTTTCACATAACATAATCTCAATCGTTTCAAATATCATAATCATTGATAAAGTCACTTTGAATTTCTGTTACCCCAGCATGAATATACAAAATCAAGTTACTGTAAAAACATATGCAATTCACAGAAAAATATTTCATGAATAACATCAGTTCACTGTCAAATCTTTTTCTAAAGCCTCTTTATCCATTTTCATGCATAATCGTAATCTTTTGTAAATTAATCGAGAGAAAATCATTTCTAACGATTTAAACCATACTTTCATAAAACTTGCTTTCCGAAATCCATATTTGAAATTCATCATTTGAAATAACAATGCATTTGAAAAATGTAAATTTTAGGGAACGTTATTCACTCACCTGGAATTCTCTAAATATAATTTATTCTTGCTATAAGCTTTAGAATATCAATCTCCCTTCATTTCCCTAAATCCCGAAAATAAAGCATTCCATGAGCTAACAGACAAAAACCACAATTTGAACAGTTTCAATCTTTGCAAACAGCCATAATCATTCACTAAAAGTCTTATCTTTATTTCTTTTCCAAACTGTTAAATTCCATATTCCATCCAAGAGTGACATTCAGCTCTTTTATCTCATAGTGCTTTTGATTTAACCCAATCACCATAAGTCACACAAATACTTGTTAATACTTGAATATTCTAAATATTTCACATTATCTCCTTCTCCATTTCTTCCCAAAACAGCAAGCTTTCACACATAATATAGCTACTTCCAAAAGTAATCTGGGTTGAAACATACACATTTCCAGTTTTCATACTTCCAGATTATCTTATTCCTATCAAAAGCAACTCTATTTCCTTTATCTTCTTTCTTCTAACTCATAACCGTAACCTCATTCCTTTGTCAACATAACCACGCACACACCTCAGCAGCATACACAGTGCACAATCCACAGAAACAAAGTGACAGGAATGCTCATTGTTCATAACCATTGACAGCACACATGCATATATACAATCGTTTCCAACAGTAACATAAATCATTTCTTTGGACAGCGGTCTTAACAGAACAATGGCTTAACATACTCATACACACAGCAGCAATGTCCACAAACAACAGAAGAAGAAAGTTCCGACAACATACCACGCACTGTTAAAATTCCATGGAG
Source organism: Leucaena leucocephala (assembly GCA_037074615.1). Lineage (NCBI taxonomy): Eukaryota > Viridiplantae > Streptophyta > Magnoliopsida > Fabales > Fabaceae > Leucaena > Leucaena leucocephala. Next base: position 13,710,837 of record CM073515.1, on the reverse strand, counting down.
GTTATGCAACTCCAACATCCTTCATTCTTCCATACTTCCTTCCTTTCCTAAACCCAGAGATCACACACCCTCCCCGCGAAGCACTGCAAAGCAGCGACAGAGAAGAATGCCAAAGATATAAAGTTGCTACGGTGACAATAGATGACAGCGACGAGAACAGTCGTCGGTCCTAACAATGACACCCCAAAACAGGGGAACACCGGAGTCCAAACTGAACGGAGTGAGCTCAACTGCTCAAGATAACTAGCTGGAAAGAAACGAAAGAATTTGAATATGGATTATGGTTTAAGAAGCTTACTCACAGCGTCCACAGAGCCGACCACCGAAGAGCAACCTGGAAATTGAATTCGAAGACTTGCTACAGTAGCAGAGACTTGCTACAGTAGCAAAGAACGGTGACGAACAGCTGCAACACGGCGACGACAACAACCACGAGGGTGGTTTACCGGAAGAAGTAACCACTGGCGCTAGCACCCAGCTCACTAAGCTTGCAACACTCCTGCGCCTTCCATTCTCCCTCTCACAGCAGCGTCATTGCCGACAGAAAAAGAAGGAGAGCGGGGCGGAAAGCTTCATAAAGATGATGACCGAGACTCTCCGTGCCGTGTACTCTTCTCCCACGCCGCACGCTGAGCTCCTGCCGTCCCGCACCTGCCCACGCTGCAGCCTGCCGTCTCTGTTCGCGGCTCGCAGGAAGAAAGAAGAAAATGATGAAGAAGAGCAGAGGATTCGGTGGAAATAGACAGAGGGGCAAAATGGTAATTTCACGCGTCTGAGAAAAAAACAATTCACCTCCGCTTTCGCTGCGACTCGAACCCTGGCCGGATGGTTTCCCCTTCGCCACGTGAACCACTCAGCTAACACTTCTCATTCGAAATATTCTACACTGAATATACATATATGTTAACTAAATTCCTGATCATAACATTCTTCCCCTCTTAAGAAATTCGGTCCTCCGAATTTGAAAATATGCACACCTTAGTTCTGAAATAATTGTGGGTATTTGATTCGCATCTCAGCCTCCAACTCCCAAGTAGCTTCTTCCTCTGAGTGGTTTCGCCATAACACCTTTACTGAAGGAATCTCCTTCGACCGCAACTTCTTCACTTGCCGATCAATAATGGCCAATGGATATTCATCAAAAGACAGGTCCTCGTTCACCTGAACTTCCTGATATTCAACAACATGAGATGGATCATACAAGTACTTTCGCAACATCGATACATGAAACACCGGATGTATCCCTGATAGCTCTGGTGGTAAGGCTAATCGATAAGCTACTGCACCTACTTTATCCAAAATCTCAAAAGGGCCGATAAACCTCGGACTTAACTTACCCTTTTTACCAAATCTCATAACCCCTTTCATTGGTGACACTCTTAAAAACACTTTATCTCCGGCCATGAACTCCAATTCCCTACGACGATGATCTACATAAGATTTCTGTCGACTTTGAGCCGCCAACAACTTCTGTTGAATCACCTTCACCTTTTCTTTAGCATCTTGAACCAAATCAGGCCCTAATATCATTCCGTCTCCAACTTCGAACCATCCAATTGGAGATCTACACTGCCTCCCGTACAACGCCTCAAATGGTGCCATTTGAATACTTGATTGATAACTGTTATTATAGGCAAATTCTACCAATGGTAAATGTTTGTCCCAACTTCCGCCAAAATCCATGACACAGGACCTCAACATATCCTCAACTATCTGAATTGTCCTCTCTGACTGTCCATCAGTCTGAGGATGAAAAGCAGTGCTAAGATTCAATCGAGTGCCCAAAGCTTTCTGAAACGATTTCCAAAATTGAGAAGTGAACTGGGGCCCTCTATCTGAAATAATAGATACTGGGACTCCGTGTAACCGCAAGATCTCCTCAATGTAAATCTCAGCGTATCTAGCTGCACTGTACGTCGTCTTTACTGGTAGAAAATGAGCAGACTTGGTCAATCTATCAACAATTACCCAAATAGAATCAAAACCTTTAGCAGTACGGGGCAATCCCACGATAAAATCCATAGCTATGTTTTCCCACTTCCATTCAGGTATTTCCAACCGTTGTAACGGTCCTGCCGGCTTCTGATGTTCCGCCTTAACTTGTTGGCACACTAAACAATGTGCAACAAAATTCGCCACATCATTCTTCATACCATGCCACCAAAACAACTGTTTCAAATCTTGGTACATCTTAGTTATACCAGGGTGGATAGTATAGGCAGAATGATGAGCTTCTTCAAGAATTAGCCTTCTCAACTCCTGAACTTGTGGCACACAAATTCTACCCTCGAACCTCAAAACACCTTCCTGATCAATCCTAAATTTCGAATTACTTCTGTCTTTAACTGAATCCCTCAACTCGCATAACTTCGGGTCTGAATACTGAGCTTCCTTAATCTGATCACATAATGAGGAATGAGCTTGCAAATGAGCCAAAAGTACTCCCTTATCAGCAATTTCAAATACGACTCCCTCTTGTTCCACTTTATGAATCTCTTGAACCAACTGTCTTCTTTCAATCTTTATGTGTGCTAAGCTGCCCATAGACTTTCTACTTAGAGCATCAGCTACTACATTCGCCTTTCCCGGATGATACAAAATCGTACAATCATAATCCTTTAACAACTCCATCCACCTTCTCTGTCTGAGATTCAAATCCTTCTGCTCAAAGATGTACTTAAGGCTTTTGTGATCCGTGAAAATCTCACAGGTTTCTCCGTACAGATAATGTCTCCAAATCTTTAAAGCAAACACCACCGCAGCCATCTCTAAATCATGAGTTGGATAATTCTGCTCATGCAACTTAAGCTTTCTAGAGGCATAGGCAATAACTCGACCATCTTGCATTAACACACAGCCTAGCCCAATCCGAGAAGCATCACAATACACAGTATACCCACCAACTCTGGAAGGTAAACTTAGCACTGGAGCAGAGGTCAAAGATTCCTTTAACTTTTGAAAACTTGCCTCGCATTTCTCATCCCACACGAATTTCACATTCTTTTGGGTTAGCCTTGTCATCGGAGCTGCTATTCTTGAAAAATCCTGAACAAAACGGCGATAATATCCTGCAAGTCCTAAGAAACTCCGAATCTCCATTACCGTAGTAGGTCGTGGCCAGCTTTTAACTGCCTCAACCTTACTAGGATCAACTTGGATGCCATCTCTCGACACCACATGCCCTAAGAAAGTGACCTCAGTTAACCAAAACTCACACTTGGAAAGTTTAGCATAGAGCTGATGTTCTCTCAATCTCTGCAACACTATCCGCAAATGATGTTCATGCTCTTCCTCACTCTTGGAATAAACCAGGATATCATCAATGAACACGATCACAAACTTATCCAGGAATTCTCTGAATACTCGATTCATTAAATCCATGAATGCCGCAGGAGCATTTGTCAAACCAAAGGACATTACTAAAAATTCATAATGACCATAACGAGTCCTAAATGCTGTTTTTGGAATGTCTTCCTTCTTAATCTTCAACTGATGATACCCTGATCGCAGGTCTACTTTTGAAAAGTACGGCGCTCCTTGCAACTGATCAAACAAATCATCGATGCGCGGCAACGGGTACTTGTTCTTTACTGTCACCTTGTTAAGCTGTCGATAATCAATGCACAATCTCATCGATCCATCCTTCTTCTTGACAAATAACACTGGTGCACCCCAAGGAGAAGTACTAGGTCGTACGAACCCCTTATCTAGCAATTCTTGCAACTGACTTTTTAATTCCCTTAACTCAGACGGCGCCATTCTATAGGGCGGAATAGAAATTGGCTGCGTACCAGGAATGACGTCAATACTAAATTCTATCTCTCGATCTGGGGGTAATCCCGGCAATTCCTCCGGAAAAACATCAGGAAATTCCTGAACAATAGGAATTTGGTCTAAGCTGACAATAGGACTATCAACATCTTGGATTACCGCCAAAAATCCCTGACAACCTTTTGCCAACATTTGCTGGGCTTTTAAAGCAGAGATTAAGTTTGTTGGCTTATCTACTTCGTTTCCAAACAACACAAACGAAGTTTCACCCGGAAAGTTAAACTTTACCACTTTCAGGTGACAATCCACCGAAGCATAGCATGAAGCTAACCAATCCATGCCCAGTATGACATCAAAGTCTATCATATCAAGTATCATCAAATCGACAAAACTTTCTCTACCCTCAACAGACACTTCACAAGATTTGTACACTTGTGAAACTGACAAAGATTCCCCAACAGGGGTAGCCACAGTGAAAGGACAATCAAGTCTAACTGAATTCTTATCCATCATCTTAGCAAAATATTTTGAAATATAAGAGTGTGTCGAACCAGGGTCAAACAATGCATAAGCCTTTTGAAAACATATACAGATAATACCTGTGACCACAGCATTAGAAGCCCGAGCATCTTGCCTTGTCATTGCGTAAACCCTAGCTTGACCTTGGCCTGAAGGTTGTGCTCTCTTCTTTGGAGGTCGTCCTGATGTACCTCTACCCATAGAGGCAGAAGTTGCTCCCACAGACGGAGCTGCAAAAGTAGAAGGGTGGGGAGAAGGTCTAGCTGATCCATAACTCGAGGTTGATTGAGCAAACGGACACTCTTTCTTCATGTGACCCGGCTGCCCACAACCATAACACACCCCCAAGGACTTCAGACAAACCCCTGAATGGTGCTTCCCACACATATTACAGGTAGGCCTGGAATAACTAGACTGACTTCCTCCAGACTGAGGTCTAGTACCTCCAAACTTTGGTCCCGAATCTGGAATGCCCCCAGAAGATCTATAAGATCTGGGCGCTGGCCGCATATCAGCTGACGAGGGTTAGCCCTGAGGGCGGTTACCCTTAAATGATCCTTGGAACCTTTCATTCCCAGTCTTCTGCTTCTTAGAAACCCCTTCTTCTTTAATGTGCCTCAACTCAATTCTCAAAGCACAGTCAACCACATCAGCATAAGAAGCAAAATGATTCAGCATCGGGGCCACAGCATCATGAATATGTATCGGTAATCCGTGAATAAACCTGCCGATTCTATCCCTCTCCGACGGAATCAAGGTAGATGCATACGATGAAAGTTCTGTAAATCTTCTGTCATACTCAGCCACAGACATCCCAGAAGTACACTTCAACATAAGAAATTCTTTAACTCTAGCATCCTTCTTGCTCTGGGGAAGAAAACGCTTCAGGAAAAGATCCTTAAAATCTGCCCATGACAATAATGATACTCTATCGCCCTGAAATCCTGGTACCGTCTTACTCCACGCATTCGCAATCCCCTCAAGTCGAAACAAGGCAAACTCCACGTATTGCACATCTAAGCATCTCAAAGCCCGGCATCTCTTCTCAATTCCTTCCAGAAACTAAATGGGTTCCTCTCGAGAATCAAACCCTGAGAACTTCGGAGGATCCAACTTTATAAACTCTGATAGCCTAACTGCGATGGATTCTTCCTCCATAGCCTGGGGTGTCTCTACCTGAGTCTCATGCCTAGAGGATGTAGAGATCTCAGGAGACTGTGGATGAGATGGTTCTGCCTCAGATAGAATTTCCTGAAGAGGTCTAAGGGGTCGACCTCCTCGAACCCTAGCACCCCTACGACCCTGTCCTCGGCCTCGAAGAGGCACATCACTTCGCTGAGCAGAGCCTTGATCTGAAGCCCTAGAGCTCCCTCTAGACTGTACTCGTCTAGGCGGCATTTAACTATTCATAAAACATAGAAAATATTCAGTTTATAAGTTCGTTTCTGAAATCATAGGAAAACACCACTTTTGAATTTCTTTTAGAGATCTTCAGAGATGCCACAACTATAGTTATGCCCGGGTTCATAACGATAATTGAGACCCCACCGAAGTATCTCTGCTCTGCTTAACCATAGAAAAACTTTGGCTCTGATACCAAACTGTCACGTCCCTATTTTTGGACCGTGACCGGCACAGAATATGAATACATCATATTCTGAAAGCCTATCCTTTTAAGTAAAACCATAAATTCCTCCATAGCATTTTTCAAAATCATACAAATATTTTCTAAGGTTCATGCAGAGCACTTTCCTTTCCAAAATAATTAAAGTTCTTAAGAAGCAATTACATCAAAAGTAGTTCTTATCAAATGAAACTTCGGATCAACAGCAAGGCTCTTTACCGCTCAGCTGGAGAAATAGGGTCACCTGCACTATCTGAAGCCAAAAATCTACTCGTGAATAACGTCCCAAAAACATGATTTAAAGAATGCAGAAACTAAACAATGCATAATCATCTTAAAAATGTATTTCTAAACGCTTCGTAATCTAATGCAACCCTTTTCTTAAACATTTGTATTTCAGGGGAAATAACCGTATGAATTATCTGTTCAAATAGCTCATTCAAAACAATCTTTCTAAAACCATAATCTTTCTGTAGGATTTCAACAGAACGAAAACTGACGTGGACACACAGTCCACGAGGGTAACTAACCATTCTGGTGGCTCGAAGCCACTAACTGTCGCGAGAACGAATCCCACGAAATAATTCTGGTGGCTATGCCACAAACTGTCGCGAGAATAAATCCCACGAAATAATTCTGGTGGCTCAAGGCCACAAACTGTCGCGAGAACGAATCCCACGAAATAATTCTGGTGGCTATGCCACAATCTGTCGAGCTCGAGTACCAAGGTGCACCAAGGACTAACAGTACTGCTGTTAGCAACCAGCGTTCTGTATTCCGTCCTAAAACGTTTCTATCATGCGTGGGGTCCTTTTCACATAACATAATCTCAATCGTTTCAAATATCATAATCATTGATAAAGTCACTTTGAATTTCTGTTACCCCAGCATGAATATACAAAATCAAGTTACTGTAAAAACATATGCAATTCACAGAAAAATATTTCATGAATAACATCAGTTCACTGTCAAATCTTTTTCTAAAGCCTCTTTATCCATTTTCATGCATAATCGTAATCTTTTGTAAATTAATCGAGAGAAAATCATTTCTAACGATTTAAACCATACTTTCATAAAACTTGCTTTCCGAAATCCATATTTGAAATTCATCATTTGAAATAACAATGCATTTGAAAAATGTAAATTTTAGGGAACGTTATTCACTCACCTGGAATTCTCTAAATATAATTTATTCTTGCTATAAGCTTTAGAATATCAATCTCCCTTCATTTCCCTAAATCCCGAAAATAAAGCATTCCATGAGCTAACAGACAAAAACCACAATTTGAACAGTTTCAATCTTTGCAAACAGCCATAATCATTCACTAAAAGTCTTATCTTTATTTCTTTTCCAAACTGTTAAATTCCATATTCCATCCAAGAGTGACATTCAGCTCTTTTATCTCATAGTGCTTTTGATTTAACCCAATCACCATAAGTCACACAAATACTTGTTAATACTTGAATATTCTAAATATTTCACATTATCTCCTTCTCCATTTCTTCCCAAAACAGCAAGCTTTCACACATAATATAGCTACTTCCAAAAGTAATCTGGGTTGAAACATACACATTTCCAGTTTTCATACTTCCAGATTATCTTATTCCTATCAAAAGCAACTCTATTTCCTTTATCTTCTTTCTTCTAACTCATAACCGTAACCTCATTCCTTTGTCAACATAACCACGCACACACCTCAGCAGCATACACAGTGCACAATCCACAGAAACAAAGTGACAGGAATGCTCATTGTTCATAACCATTGACAGCACACATGCATATATACAATCGTTTCCAACAGTAACATAAATCATTTCTTTGGACAGCGGTCTTAACAGAACAATGGCTTAACATACTCATACACACAGCAGCAATGTCCACAAACAACAGAAGAAGAAAGTTCCGACAACATACCACGCACTGTTAAAATTCCATGGAGGTTATGCAACTCCAACATCCTTCATTCTTCCATACTTCCTTCCTTTCCTAAACCCAGAGATCACACACCCTCCCCGCGAAGCACTGCAAAGCAGCGACAGAGAAGAATGCCAAAGATATAAAGTTGCTACGGTGACAATAGATGACAGCGACGAGAACAGTCATCGGTCCTAACAATGACACCCCAAAACAGGGGAACACCGGAGTCCAAACTGAACGGAGTGAGCTCAACTGCTCAAGATAACTAGCTGGAAAGAAACGAAAGAATTTGAATATGGATTATGGTTTAAGAAGCTTACTCACAGCGTCCACAGAGCCGACCACCGAAGAGCAACCTGGAAATTGAATTCGAAGACTTGCTACAGTAGCAGAGACTTGCTACAGTAGCAAAGAACGGTGACGAATAGCTGCAACACGGCGACGACAACAACCACGAGGGTGGTTTACCGGAAGAAGTAACCACTGGCGCTAGCACCCAGCTCACTAAGCTTGCAACACTCCTGCGCCTTCCATTCTCCCTCTCACAGCAGCGTCATTGCCGACAGAAAAAGAAGGAGAGCGGGGCGGAAAGCTTCATAAAGATGATGACCGAGACTCTCCGTGCCGTGTACTCTTCTCCCACGCCGCACGCTGAGCTCCTGCCGTCCCGCACCTGCCCACGCTGCAGCCTGCCGTCTCTGTTCGCGGCTCGCAGGAAGAAAGAAGAAAATGATGAAGAAGAGCAGAGGATTCGGTGGAAATAGACAGAGGGGCAAAATGGTAATTTCACGCGTCTGAGAAAAAAACAATTCACCTCCGCTTTCGCTGCGACTCGAACCCTGGCCGGATGGTTTCCCCTTCGCCACGTGAACCACTCAGCTAACACTTCTCATTCAAAATATTCTACACTGAATATACATATATGTTAACTAAATTCCTGATCATAACAGTTAGATAATTAAGAAAATATTTCCTAATTTTAGATAGATTTTGGAATAAAATAGGGAAATGTAGAAAAAGTAATTAAATTTCAATATTATTGAAGATAAGGAAATAATTCAAAATTATTTTTTTTATTATTAGAGTGTCGTGGTCAAAAGTTTAAAAATGAAAAAAATTCAACATTGCCTTTCACTACAGGTTGTGGAATAAATTTATTTATGTCTCACCATATGTAGTTTTGAATGGTTCTAACTTCTATACCACACATACTATCAAACATGCTATAAATCTCATTTAGTTGTAATTCGTTTGCTAAATTGTAGTAAACTATTGACTATAAATACTCATAAAATTAAGTTTATGAAAATTAAAGTTTTTATTTTGTATAGCTATCTAGTTTATTCAAATTTGACAAGTGTCATATCCAACTGCAAATAGCTTTTCTAAGTGCGTTTTGGTATTTGCACATATTTGAACTTGAGGTTTCGTGCTTAAACGACAAAAAATTATTCTATTTAGATAAATCAATAGAATGTAAAACCTAATATAAGATAAAATAAAAATTGGGTCAAAACAGATTTAAAATAATTTAAAAAAAATAATTTTATGTATTAAATTGGGTTAGTATAGTGTTTGATACTTGTAATTTATGCTCATTTTGATTTTTCTCTCTCTCTATAATTTCAAATTATAAGTTTTAGTTTCTCAAAAGGTAAAGTGATATAGATCTTTATTAAATTATAGAGATTACCATTTTAGTTAAAAAGATATTTGAGCAAACAAAACCTATAATGTAAAACTATATATACCAAAATTAAAATAATAACAAACTATAAAGACTAAATATCATATTAATCCCATCATGCCTTTATGATGTGATCAAAATCTTTATATAACATTTAAATCCTCATTTTGAGCTATTGTAACTGTAGTACGTTTAAAAAGTATTATAGTTATTTAGTTTCAAACTCGTCTTCTTTTGTATTGGAAAAGTATTTGCAAAATATGTTTTATTAACTGAATTAATGTTTATTGATTTTATGGAACCTTTTTACACTTTATAGATTAAATTAATTCTTTGAGGTTATGAGTTGTTAATCACTTCAACATACACTCAACCTTGATTATAACTCGTCTTCTTTTGTATTGGAAAAGTATTTGTAAAATATGTTTTATTAACTGAATTAATGTTTATTGATTTTATGGAACCTTTTTACACTTTATAGATTAAATTAATTCTTTGAGGTTATGAGTTGTTAATCACTCCAACATACACTCAACCTTGATTATAGATTTTTTTAGGTAAAAGAAAAACTTTGTTTGATCTTATTGTACTCTACCACTTGATATATCGTAGGTTTTTTTTTTGCACAAAAATTTTTAAAAAGGGGTTGGGTTTATCTACGATTCAATGGTAGAGCGAAGTTTCCATTTTTCCTAAGTGATACTAATCTCGAGTAGGGCGAGCTATCTACTATTGTCAGACATAAATCTAGATACTCAAAAGCTAAGATGTCTCTCCAAGTACCGTAACTAGAACCACAATAAAGTGGTACTCTCCAGAGATCAAATATACTCTAATTAGTCGTATGTCTCACTCTTTTGCTAGTTGAACCCTTTATTGAATATTGTAAGAAATAGGAGTTTGAATTAATTCATTGGACCGAATGCCCTACTTGTACTAGCCCAATAAGAAACTATATGTATTAATGAGCCTACATAATTAATTAGATGAGTAAGTAAAGGTCTATCTTGGCTCATCTCCTTTTGTTTTCGGTGAAAAAGAGGGACTAAGCACAAAAGTATATTAGAAAACTAAATAGTGTGGGAGTTAAATCCTAAAAAATTATCACTTTAATCCTATATATAAGTCTATTTTAAGAGGTATTGATGAGTGTCTTCCAATTTTATTCCTATTAAATGTAATAGAAAATTAATTAATTTAGGTTAAAATATGTGCATTTTATTCTTAAATAAAGGTAAATTTAAAAAAATAAAATTTAATCTAAAATATATTAAATGATTTAACTTAAAATTTTTAAATATATAAAAATAAGAATGAGTTAAGATAAATTTATATATAATACCATAGTAGTATTTTGATTTTCTTCTCAAACCCTAAAATATTGAGGAGTCATGTCATAAAGCCCTAAATATTGGAGTCCCTTCTTTACTAAATCATCTACAACCTTATTTAGTTCATGAGAAATATATTAGTACGTAACATTGAGAAAACAAGCATATTCTTAATTTCATAAGTAAAAAGATTCTGGTGCATGCTTTGTGAACAATAAGAATAATTCTCTATAAGGGTTTTTCCCTCAGGATTTAAGCTCAATTAACCCCGAGAGTTTAAGCTCGATAGAGGAGGGTCTCAATCAAAATCTTTCAGCTTGCTAACAATGTGCACTCGGGATTCTAACCTCATGCAATTTCAGGTATCGTTGATAAATATTTGAAGAGATAAGGTTTGTGCAATTCATACGATTTTTTTATCTTTGTAAATCTCAGGTCAAAACCCAGCTTTAATTTTATATGATGCCCTGAAAGGTTTGGAAATGGTTAATTTCAAATATATTATTGTGTGGGCATTCATATTTTCTCTTAATTTAATTTAAATATGATAAAGTTGCTAAAATAAAAATATAGTAAAATCCTCTTTGCTATAGACCCCCAAGCAAACTCTCCTACCCTTTCTGGCTTTCCCACATAAGGAATTTCTGAGAGATTAATGGTCAAAGCATATCAAACGGGCAAATATCTCTCCCTCCCCTTTTGGTTAATCCAGTTCATGTGGTGCCATAGACGAATTTTATTCAAGAACTATGTTATCCATTTTCTTAAAATGAAAATTCTATCATGAATTTAGTCCATCCCAAGTTTTTTTTCTTATTTTTTATTGATGAAAATCCAATACAAGAATGGGATGGTTTAGTATGAATTCTGTTTGAGTCCTACAAATTCACCCTCAATAGCAATATCGTCATGTTTCCCTAATCCTTGTCGTTAATTGGTCTTCTAGTCAAAACTTCAGCGTCATTTGATGTTTTCATTTAGCTCAATGAGTTGGTTAACTATTACTCGTCCGTGAAATTTGCATAGGAGAATGCTTTGTTTGATTTGAGTATGTGGTGATGGAATTCTTCTGCTAAGTCATAACAGTGATAGATTTATTCTGAGGAGTTTGTGTTTAATTGCTTGTTCATAGCAAATATTTTCTCACATATAAGTGGTGAAATATAAGGGGCCATTTTGTGCAAAGTTGTGTTTGTTTCTTTTGCCTGTGTTTGTTGCTTTTTGTACTACTAAGAATACATGAGAATATGGTTTTAGGTTACTCAAATCCCTTCTTGCTTGGCCTATGTTAGTCAACTGATAAATAATCTAGTAAAAAAGTCATTTTATAGATGGATTGATGTACTATGCATTTTAGATGATAAAGGAAACATAATTTTACTCTGTTTCCTCTTCAAATCTTTAACATGGACTCATTATATACTTGGTGACTCTGTTGTTCTTATGCTAGTTTATTACTGAATTAGTGCCCATAATTGAGTAGTATTTCATAAGATGTTGTTGAGCGTTTTAGTTCTTCTGATTAACAAAAACCCAAACTGTATGAGGAAGATATCCCAATTTGATAGGAGTTGCTATCTGATGCTCCAAGCAGCAACAATTTCCCATCAGAATCTCAACATTCTCATCCTTTCATGACAAAAAATGGAAAATCTAAAGCCAAATCTTTATTTTATTTTAATGTAAGTCCAAATGTCCCATCTCTGGTAGCCATTAGGTAATGGCCAGCAATGCTATGATTGGACACATAGCAAGATTATTTTATTTCATATGGTCAGAGTTGTGGATCTTTTTTTCTTTGGATTCATGGTGTTGATCTCTGAGATTGCAAATTTTTCTCGAGTTTTTTAAAAATATGGTTTCTATTTCTGATATAGTCGATGAATATAGTTAGATTTTCTTGTTTTGTGTTGTTTAGTTGATTTGGACTCTCTTCTCATTGCCTTCAAATCATTAATTATTGTGAACAGAGATAAAAATAATGATAGTCTTCCCCTTTATTATCTGTATTCTCTACGTGCAAGAGTATTTGGGCTAACTGGTTGTTGCATAGAAGTTATAATTTGTCTAATGAGGATGGTTGGTGGGTTTGATTGAAAATATAATCTATCACCTTGCTATATTAGCTTAAGTCTAGAGGATCCATAGAGCTGTGTTTGAATATCAATTTGGAGGTCCAAACCCAGTTTCTATTGAATGTTTGTTTTGCTGCTTTTGTTAAATTGTGTTTTGCTTATCAAACTTCAGGTTTTCCAACACAATCAGAAGGTTATTTTTTTGTTAGGATCAGGAAAGTAAGTAGAAATGAGAAAAGGGAAAAGAAAAGAGAGGGGAGAGAGAGCAGAAACTCTCGAACCATAATATGAAATTCTAGAGAGAGGAAGAGACAAAGTTATGCTGGATATATAGTACATCATTCATGTCATTGACAAAGAGCATGGTTGGTATTTATAGTCTAGTATATTAGCTGAAAATAACTACTCTGTCCTACATACAGGAAACTTCCAAGCACTTGAATTAGCAATGCAACGCCTCTTCCTAGAATATACTAGTAAAGGACGTCAGTTCCTATCACTTTTGCTGGACATTATTTTCTAAAATAAGTTTTAATAATATCCAAACATTAGCTTACTGGGGGACTTTTATAAGCTATTCAATGCCATAAAGGGGACAAGTCCAACGGCATCTCATTAGCCTTTCAAAAGTAGCTAGGTATTCTGGGCCTGTGAAGTTCCCTATAATAAGGGGCTGGCCTAGGACTCTGGGTGGGTGCATATGCCAAAAAAAAATAGATAGACAGGTTGTAAAGTTGAGAAACTTCTTTGGAAGAAAAAGTGTCCTCAGATAAGAAGTTCCAACAAACATAGCCTTGCTGAGAATATTCATAAGACAGAACCAACACCTTCTTGTCCTCTAATATCTTCAGACAACCATTTTCTCATTTAATGGATATGTGAAAAGCTTTGTGAATTTACTTTGCATGTGTTTGCAGCTATGTGGACTATTAAGAATATACGAGAATATGGTTTGGGTTATTCAAAATCCCATTGTACTTGGCCCATGCTAATCTGGTCAGAAAAAGTCAGTGCATATATGTCTTAGTGCACAATAAATTTGAGATGAGAAAGGAATCATAATTTCTCTGATTTATCCTTTTTTCTCTTGAAATCCCTAACATGGACTCATTATATGATTTGTATGACTTTGTTATTCTTGATTTCTTGTGCTAGTTCATTACATGAATTAGTGCCCATGATTGTGTAGTTTTTGTTTTTCGATATGGTAGAGAAATTTAGTTTTTCTGATTAATAAAAAGATAAACCCTATGAGGAAGAGACCCCTAATTGATTGGAAGTGCTGTGTTGGGTTGAAATAGCACGGTGGTTTTTCTTTATTTTTATTTTGTTGTGTGTGATTTTTCTTGGGCCATTGTGTTTGTTATATGGGGGTATTATGATTAACCTTACCAATCTACTGCTTTTAAAGGTAAGTCAAAATGTCCCATCTCTGGTAGCGATCAACCGGCGATGCTATGATTGGACAAAGAGCAAGATTATCCCATTTCACATCCTAGTATGAACTGTGGTTCCTATTTTCTTTGGATCAATTGTGTTAATTTCTGGGATTACATATTTCTGTTATTTATATTTTTAAAACATGGTTTCTATTTAATGATATACATTGCTTGAAGTTGATGAGTATTTAAGTTAAAGTTGGAATTATTGGTTGATGAACACTTTGCCTTTGATGTGAATTTCTTGCTGACGGAGGCTACATATTTTAATATGCTCTTATTGCATTGTTTGTTTGATTTGAATTCTCTACTCAAGTCTTCATTATTGTGGAGAGAGGTAGAAGTAACTAAGGTCTTCCCCTCATGGCACCTATTTTTAGTCTGAGTAAGAGTATTTGTGCTCGGGATTTGGTGCATTCTGACTTTTATTCTTGATTCATTCAATGAAGATGGGAAGGATGGATTGAAATGCTTCTTTTAGTCTCTCACTATTTTTTGTGGAGGCACAAGGAGTATACTCTCCACTAATAGCTTGTGCTATAGTGAGTGCAAAATGCAAACCTCTCCCAACTAGGTTTCTACATAAACAAGGGCTTAAATTGAACCCTAATTGTATGCTTTAGGGATGAGATCTTATACCACTCACCCCAATTTGAGTTGGTAAATGCTTTTTCTATTCTCTCTATTTTTTTTGGGAGGCTCGAGGAGTATACTCTTCACTCATAGTAGAGACTAATCTCCTATGTGATAGCGAGGGCAAACGGTAAATCACTTCCAACTAGGTTGCTACATACACAGGGACTAAGATTGAACCCTTGGTCATATGCAAAAGTGAAGAGAGCTCCTACACTCACACCAATTTAAGTTGGTAAATGCTTCTTCTATTATTTTCCTTGGTGCAGCTATGCTATGCTGAACTGCGAAGTAAACTATCCCACCTATGATCCATTTAATCTCTAGTGGTTCGATAAATTTCTTTTCAGGATGATACATTCTTCCCTAGTTGCAGACCACTCATATTAATTTCTTTTTAGGAAAATATGTCTAATTAATAGATTTAATAAACGTTGTAAGTGAACAAGTGTTAATATACATATAAACTCATTTGAAAGCATTGAAACACAAACTTTAGTGCACGGGAATCACTCAGTATATGATAAGAATCACTTTCTTATCTTCATCTTAGAAGAAAGAGCAGGGCTAAGTGGCTAAGATTTTATCATGAATTTTATCTTCTTATATATATATATATATATGATCTTGCCCATCTTAACATGTATGACTTTTAGCTCCCCCTACTTTATCCTTATCCTCATGCTATTTTTTTTCAAAGTCTAGATTTAAGAAAAAATTCAAAAATATGATAGAAACATGCAAATCATAGATAGAAAGGGTTATATTATATATATATTTCTTTGAACAAAAAGAGTTTTAGAGGTTTCACGCTAATAACAATTATGAATCTTTCCTATTTTCTCTCTTCAGTTTTCTGCGATTCCCACAACACAGAATCACAACACCAATTCAATGATGAAGAGGAGGAAGTCTTGGAAGATTAAAAGGCCTAGGAGGTGGAGAATATGGTGATGAACTAGGGTTGTCATTTTGATATAATGGAGCAATGGTAAACACAGTCTGAATAACAGTCAACACAAACAGAAACATTGCTACAACAAGAGACACAATCGCCCATGGATTTTTAAAGTAAGTTTCAATCAGATTAGCTCTCTGCTTATTTCATGGCTTCTTGCAATATCTGCACATCACACTCACTTGCACTATATCCAAACCTCCTCTTTCACGATCTACATAAATTAAAGATCCCTAGAAAGTGAGTTAAAAATCTCGGCCACAGCTTTATCACTTCCTAGAGCATTCTGGAAAATCCCTTTCTATTCCAAAATCACCATATCGACCTCGTTGTCGATGATGTTATCCATGAAGAACACAAATGAGGAATCCTTGTTGCCTACTCATTCCCGCTCCTATGTTTGCATGCGTTCAAATGCTATGAGGTTCAACAATATTGTTTGTCTGGTGCCGTCTACGATGATTGAAGGATTTCTAAGGATTCTACCATTGTTGAAGGAGACATCTTTGAGCCTGTGGCTTTTGCTTAGGCTGAAAGTGATGCCAGCTTCTTGAAGCTCTCTTGCAGAGGAAATGATGATTTTGTCTTTTTGATTGCGTTTGGTTGATTTGATTTTTCTGGGAATGATTGTGGGGTGAGTGGGTTCATGTTGAAAGAGGTATTTTCTGTAGAGATCTAAAATGTGTAAGCGTTTGCCAATGCTTTTGAAGATATAAGTTCCGGGGCAAAACAATTTGAGGATTAGCTTGTTCAAGAACTCTGGATCCTATAATTATATAGGAACAAAGAAGGGTATTGTAAGCTTTCTTGTTTAGGTCTGCAACACAGAAGGGTATTGCGTATATACAGTGCTTCTTCCATTTTTTAATCTCCATTGAAGATAATTCATGGCTCTTGAGTTTCTCGTTTATTTGAACCACCCAAGGATCTGTTTCTAAATCCAAATTTTTTTGAATATGGCACTGTTGCTCTTTCTTATCTGAATCTCTTGAGATGTGTTTATAGTGATTTATTAGCTTGCAGGTAAAGAACCAAACTGCACTTGTACTCTTAACTTTAATTCATTTTTTCACCAAAATACAAAAGAAAAAGTTTGAAAAACTAGCATACCAAAGCTGGTTTTACAAAACAGCATTTTTTTTGGTTCACTTGTTCAAAACAATTTCCCTACCTACTTTTTCTTCGATAGCGTTGTCACGTCTCGAAATTTGGACTGTGATCGGCACGGAATATGAATAGTTTCATATTCTGAAAGCCTAAAACCTCAAACACAACGTTTAAAGTTTCCATAATATTTTTCAAAATAAACACAATCTTTTCTAAGGTCTATGTGGAGCTTTACCCTTTCCAAAATAATACAAGTTCTTAAGAAAATAATTACATAAAAAGTAGTAGTTGTCAGATGATGCTTTGGATCAACAACGAGGCTCTTTACTGCTCAGCAGAAGGATTAGGGTCACCTGCACTATCTGAGGCCAAATAATCTACTCATGAATAATGTCCCAGAACATGCTAAAAATACAGAAATCAACAATGCATAATCATACTGAAAATGTATTTCTTAATATTTTATAAATTGATGCAAAGCTTTCCGTAAACCTTTATTTTTCAAAGAAAATAACAATTTGAAATTTCCATTTCAAATCAATTAGCAATAACCATTTCGAATCAGTAGTTTAACAATAATCTTTTCAAAACCATAATCTTCCTGTAGGACTTCAGCAGAATGAACACAGATGTGGACACACAGTCCACGAGGGTAAATAACCAATCTAGCAGCTCAAGGCCACTAGCCATCGCGAGTACGAGACCCACGTAATAATCTGGTGGCTCGAGGCCATAATCCGTCGCGAGTATGAAACCCACGTATATGCATCGCGAGTATGAAACCCACGTATATCCGTCGAGCTCGGGTAACCAAGGTGCACCAAGGACTAACAGTACTGCTATTAGCAACCAGCGTTCTGTATTCCGTCCTAAAATGTTTCCATCATGCGTGGGGTTTATTTCACATATATAATCTCAATCGTCTTAATGCTATAACCATTGGTAAAAACCACTTGCATTTCAAAAACCCCAGCATGTACATTTAAAATAAGTTACTGTAAAATCATATGAAATTCACATAAGAACATGTTTCATGAATAATCCTCATTTCAATACAACTTTTGTCAAACTCTTTTCAAAAGCTTGTTCATTCATTTCCATGCATAATCATAGTTCATTTGTAAACCAATCGAAAGAAAATCATTTCTAACGACTTAAACCATATTTTCATAAAATTTTCTTTTCAAAATCCATATTTAAAATTCATCATTTGAAATGACAATGCATTTGAAAATGTAAATTTTAGGGAACATTATTCACTCACCTGCCGCGTTCCTAAACCGTTACTCCTCCCACCAAACTCTTGCTATAAAATCACTTCTCAATCCCCTGATATTGAAACAACATATTAACATTCTGTTTAAAGTCTTCGACCATAATAAGCATCCCTAATTTATCACTTCCACCACTAATACACCATTAATCATTCAATTAAAGATTTAATACTCAAGCAACTAATCCATAACAATCACTTTTATGCCAAATTCCTATATTACTTCGGGTAACCCATGGATTCTTTTCAATAAGCTAAAATATCAATGGCTTAATCATGTTTCCAATTATAACCCACCAAAAGAGATAACACCTGGCTGCAAACACACATACTCTTTCTATCTCCGCATTAGCCAGACAATTTTCCCATACACCCAATGTGCATCAGATCACAGACACACACCGCAGCAGCATAATAGTATATGCACACGGCATCAACAACCCAGTATAACCATATATTATTCATATTACCACAGAAACCTTCCCAACAGAGTAAGCAATATCTGAAATTGCCAAAACAGCAGTCCACAGCACAAGCAACATCAGACACGGCCATAGAGAAGGCAAGGAAAAAGGGTGAGACTTACCACCCTTCTCACAATTGGGATTCACGGCAATAGAACCACGGGACTGAGCAGGAAAATGATCGAGCCCAGCTTCTCAACTTCCTTCTGTCAACCATGACAAACATCCCAAAATAGGGAACGTCGGCGAGACCAAACAGAACAGAGTTAGCTCAACTACTTACGGTAGCTATCCAGAAAGGAAAAAAAGAAATTGAATATGGATTATGGTTTAAGAAGCTTACCCACAGCATCCACAAAGCTGACCACAACAGAGCAAAATGGAGATTGAATTCTAAGACTTGCTACAGTAGCAGAGGATTGCTACAGTAGCAAAGAACGGTGATGGATAGCTGCTACACGGTGACGACGATAACCACGAGGGTGGTTTACTGGAAGAAGTATTCACCGGCGCCAGAACCTAAACATAGAACCCGCGACACTCCTGCGCCTTCCACTCTCACTCTCACTGTAACCTCATTGATGACAGAAAAAGAGAGCGGGGGCAGATTGCTTCTTAAGGACGATGGCAGAGACCTTCCGTGCCATGTACTCCCTTCCTATGCCGCACGCTGAACCACTGCCACTCTTCACCTACGCCGCGCTGCTGCCCTACCACGGATGCGCAACAACTGATAGAGGACTACTGAAAATATGCTTTAATGGTGGCTAGTGACACTTCTTCCTCTCCAGTAGCTCACAGATGCACCTCCCTCAACCCTCGCTTCGTTCTTTGCTGTAGATGGAAACTGCAAGGGATGAAATAGCTTCTGTGGTAATAGCCCTACAACAAAGAAACTGACTGAAGCAAGGTGGTGGCAGCGTCTGGTCACACGACAATAGACTTCGCGTGGCGTGAAGTTTTCATCCTTCTATGATCTCTCATTGTCTTCCTTCCTCTGCTTCAGCTGACACCTGAAGGAAAATGAAAAAGGAAAGTACGATTTCTGAATAATAGGTAAGAGGGGCATTTCAGTAATTTTACATGCTTGAAAAAAAATAAAATATTTCCTTTCCAGCTGCTGGGATTCGAATCAGGCACCACAGGATTAATTACAATGCCATAAACCACTCAGCTAAGCACTTCCTCATGAAATTTCACTGTAAGAGAAAACATATACATCATCTTAAATTAATTTTATATCTATGAAAATTTCAGGGCCATTACATTTTCCCTCTTACCTTTTTTCCCTTTGATTTTTGTCTAGTTGAAAAAGTTTTGAAAAATGTAGTCATTACCTCATCTTAACTTGTCATTGGGCCTATTTTTATCATCATTCTATCATCTATTGTGGTAAACAGCCCCTAACTTTTTCCCTTTGTTTTTGTCTAATCGAAGAAGATTTTGGAAATATAGGCATTCCTTCATCTTAACTTAGCAATGGACCTGTCGTTATCGTCATTGTGACATTCATTGCAGTAGATGGCCCCTTTTGCCTTTTGCCTTTTGCCTATGGTTTTTGTCCAGTTTTTCCGTCGTTACTTTATTTAACCTTATTGATAACCAAAAGCATTAAAGGAGCCAAACATAAACACTTAGAACAGAATTTCAATATAATTCAGTACCTCCACAGGCACAAGAGCAAATGCTAAAAAATATTCAAATTCATCTCCCCCATTTATACCTATTTTGCATATTGTCACGGTTTTACAATAACAATAAAATTTATCCTATAAAATAGAATCGGTTATCTTATGCTCTATCATGAAAATATTCATTCCTATTTTTTGTTTAAGTAAGATTAACATGTTCAGATTGAGTTTTCAAAATGAAGGGATAGTGAAAAAAATGCTTTCAACAAAGGATATTTAGAAAAACAATTATCCAAGATTGCCAAGAACCATATCATTGAACCCTGCAATCAGAGAGGAAATATATGAGGGCCTGTAGAAAGCAAGAACAAGGGTTGCATCAACAATAACTGCAGGCTATTACAAACTACCAAGGAACATCAGAAATACTTCACAATGAATCTCATGATGTATATTTAAAAATAAACAAATAAATAACACCCCAATTTTTAGGAATCTGGGATTTTTTCTATTTTCATATTTTTGAAGGGATGGAGAGGGATATAAAAATTTAATCGTGAATGAAATGGTTAATTAACCAAGATTGTACTTACTTTACACAGCATAATAATGTTTTCAAATGTTACTAGAGTTATATTACATTGAGTTAGAGCACAAATCATTTACTGTGTAGAGGATCAGTGATGTTCACGTGAAGTTTTTGAGAAAAAAAATTCAAAGTCTCCACGTTGTATATTAATTTCTAAATCTTGATGCAAATTTCATATTTTCCAATTCATATCATTCAACATATATATATCAACCAACACAGCAGCATATACATGTATATATACACCTACAGAAGTAACGTCCAAACTCTTCCCTACAGCAATGTCATACATTCAACAAACAGAGGGACACAGAATTTAAATCACCTATTTCACACATACAGATCCAAGTGAACCACTGTTTCCACAACACACACACACATTCACTCATCCACCATCGCTACACATAGTTTCAAGGTTAAATAGAAAAGCCAAAGCTAACAGCCACCAACAAAATCGGGAAGGTTCATAGACTTACCACACACAAGTAAATTTCAACGGAGGTTCCACATCCCAAATATCAACTACTCTTCTACCTTCCTTCCTTCATAGACCTGACAACTAGAGGAGAAAGAACATCAAATTTCTGGCTTAAAGCTATGAATAATCAATGAAGAATAAGTGGTGTTTGGCTTACCAGACAACCCCCCACAACACGGCCTTCTGTAATAGAAATAGGGAAAATGTTGGAGACTGCTACAGTCTGGTATGTATGGAAGCTCGCCCTTTGATCGGTAGCAGCTAACGTCGAACTCCTTCCCTGTGCAGTTCTGTTGCCCCATCGCCGTCAGAGCTTATCATTTCTACTGTAGCAGTCTCTGACATTTTCCCTATTTCTATTACAGAAGGCCGTGTTGTGGGGGGTTGTCTGGTAAGCCAAACACCACTTATTCTTCATTTTAGTTTGTGTTTAGTTAGTCACCAAATCTTAGTTTTAAAAGACCTTAGTTTACAAAATTTTTAAAATAAACAATTATATTTGTCTAAAAAATATTTATATACTAAACTATAGTTTCGAATAAATTCATATGAATAGTTTCTGAAATAGTAAAAAAATTTATAGACTACCTAATTACTATTTTACTTATATTTTTTTCTAATATCCTCTTTCTCCTATCTTCTCTTCTCTCTTTCCTCTCTCTGCTCATTACCTTCTCTCCACCTCCATTTCTGACATTCTTTTGCTCACAGAGGACAGCTCGTGGGAGGGAAGATGGACATCCTAGTTGTTGACTCCAACAGAGGTGCAGAAGCTAGGGAGTTTTTTAATGGACAAGTACAAATGGAGCCTGAGACTATGGCAAAATTCGGCGTATAAGCTATTGGAATTTAGGCAGGTGGTGCATAGAGTCAGGTAGTGTCAGGGATAAAGTACTACCTCAAGATCTCGGCGTCGCAGATTTGGACCGTGGGCTTAGCAGCATCACATCAGTATCTTGGGAGGAGGAAGACGAAAGGTTTCGAGATGTTGATGAACAGTGAATAGTATTTATTAATTTTTTTCTCTCATATAGTTTCTAATAATTTACCAATCAATTTTTTTTATAATAATAACTATCCGAACACTCATTTATTCATAACTATTTTTTTCATATGATATTCTCCATAAGTTCTTTTTCAAAAATTGTCTAAAAAATTTTTTTCTATAAATTTTTTTCAAAAATCTATCCAAACAAATCCTTAATCCTATTTAACTAAAACCTAACATAATGCTTGCTGCATATAATCAAGGGGAGCGGTCGCGTTTCTTTGTCCCATCCAGTACCACTGAATGGTAGAATCACTTATTAAACACCGCAGAAGGGAAAGTAAGTGGTAGCGCTTCGTTGAAATAAACGCTACAACTTGTATTGTTTTTTTTAATAAAGATGTAAAAGTGTTTATGGGTCATAAACACTACCACATCATGTATCGCTTATAAGAACTGGTAGTGCTTAACCAATGAAGCACTACCACTCTACCTTTTTTGTAACTGGTAAAGACATGGAAGAAAGAATTTTAAAGTTGTGTTCAACATGGGCCTTACTTCATATAAGGGAGTATACAAGGTGTACGCGTGTAAATTTTCAACACACATTGAGAAACATCTTTAACTTTTTTTTATAATTAAAAATTGGGGGTAAATTGAGTCCCAAAAATTCACCAGCTAAAACGTGCCTTTAAATTTGAGAAGTGCCTATAGAATTCAATAGGGGTTGAGGGAGTAGCTTCAATCCGAGACATCGGCCATAGTGTGGGGATTACAGAGAGTTTGGGATGGGATTCAAATAAAAAGAGTTTTTGTAATAACATATTGTTGGGAGATCCTTTTAGTAGGGTGGTTGATGAGGATCATCCTTATGGAGAGCTTCTTGACGAGATGTGTCACGTCCCAAAATTTGGACCGTGATCGGCACCGAATATGAATATTTTCATATTCCGAAAGCCTAAAACCTCAAATACAACATTTAAAGTTTCCATAACATTTTTCAAAATAAACAAAATCTTTTCTAAGGTCTATGTGGAGCATTTACCTTTTTATCAAAATAACACAAGTACTTAATAAATATTAAAATCAATCTTGTTCAAAAACAACGCTTCAGATCTGTGACGAGGCTCTTTACTGCTTAACGGGAGGATTATGGTCACCTGCACTATCTAAGGCCAAATAATCTACTCGTGAATAATGTCCCAAAAACATGATTAAAAGAATGTAGAAGTCAACAATGCATAATCATACTGAAAAATGTATTTTCATAATATTTCATAATTCGATGCAAACCTTTCCGTAAACATTTTCTTTTAGGGAAAACAACAATATGAAATAACCATTTCAAATCAACCTGAAATAACCATTTCCAATCAATCATTGAAAAATAATCCTTTCAAAACCATAATCTTTCCGTAGGACTTTAACAGAACAAAAACAGACGTGGACACACAGTCCACGAGGGTAAATAACCAATATAGCGGCTCAAGGCCACTAGCCGTCATGAGTACGAGACCCATGTAATAATCTGGTGGCTCGAGGCCATAATCTGTTGCGAGTACGAGACCCACGTATATCCATCGCGAGTATGAAACCCACGTATATCCGTCAAGCTCGGGTAATCAAGGTGCACCAAGGGCTAACAGTACTGCTGTTAGCAACCAGCATTCTGTATTCCATCTTTTCTAAAATATTTCCATCATGCATGGGGTTTATTTCACATATAATAATCTCAACCGTTTCAATGCCATAACCGTTAATAAAAACCACTTTGAATCTCAAAAACCCCAGCATGTACATTTAAAATCAAGTTACTGTAAAATCATATGAAATTTGCATAAGAATATATTTCATGAATAACATCAGTTCAATGCAACTTTTGCCAAACTCTTTTCAAAAAGCTTATTCATCCATTTTCATGCATAATCATAATTCTTTTATAAACCAATTGAAAGAAAATTATTTCTAACGATTTAAACCATACTTTCATTCTTTTATCTCTCCTCCATCATCAACTTTGATTTCTTCCTCCTTTGTTCACTACCATCATGAGACATTTTTCAACTCATTAGTACTAAGTACCGAAGTAGTTGAAAAAAGCAGAGAGCTAACTTGTTGAAGATCTGAAGTGCATCGCATTGTTCCCCTGATAAGTTATGAATTCCAACAATCTTTGACTTCCGGTAACTATCTCTCCTCATTGCAATATCAAATATAATTGATCCAATAATGCTTCTGTTGACCACCTGATGATCTTCTTCTTTTCCTCATCCAATGCTTTCTGCAGAATGCAATTCCTTCTCAAAGTGAGGATTCATAACTCATCAGTTTCCTTTCTTGAAGTTCTTCGAGCTTTTGGTCAGCATCATGTGTTTGGAAACTTCAAGACGACTGTAACATATCTTCTTGCATGATGACCTAGTGTATGGGGAAAATCCCCATAAAATACCGTTAAAAATTCGAAAACCCAAAATGATGCTTTGAATATGGCAAATCCCGAATTGGTGGGCTGGTGCAAAATGGGCTTGGAATAATTTGGCAAAAAGGCAGAACAAATTGATTAACAGTAAACAACTTCAACTAATTCTTAATTTAACCTTCTAACAAATAAAGTTGCTTTTAAAAAACATTATTTCTTTTTTAACATTTATCCTGAAAATATTTGATACATATCTTCTTGATAAGACAAGACTGCTTTTGCGTTTGATGAGGCAAGACTCTGATATTGTGTTTTATGAAACAAGACTATATACTTGGCTCGAGCGCATAGTATCTACTTACTGCATACTGCGTGATAGTTTAGGCATGTTAATCCTCAGTTTCCTACTGGACACAGATTCTCTCCTCTACCTGGACACACACCACGATTTCAATTTACTTAGGAGACACATGCCTTAACCACTCGCCCAAAGCCACATTATTAATATTTATGCGTAGATTTATACCTTAATCTTTTTATAAATAAGTTTATTTAAAAAATTTATTATAGCATCAGAGATTCAAACTGGTGAAGAGAAACCCCATGTACTTAGCAGGCACATGCTTTGACCACTCGACCAAAGCAACATCATTAATATTTATAGGTAGATTTATATTTTAACCCTTTTGTAAATAAGCTAATTTAAAAATTCATTGTCGCCCAAGAGATTTGAATTCTCGCGGAGAAACCCCAAGACAGAGAAAACACTAAAGACACATCAAAAGACAGAGGTGTATGAAGTTTGTCAGAAACATAATCTATATTACAACGACTTCAATAATTAAATATGTATTAACAGTTAATACTACTTTTAATATACCTAACGTCATCAAAATCCTAAGCAGCAAGTGAATATCTTGAGAAACAAGTAAAAATTAAATTCAATAAACTGCAAGACTCCTGTATTTTTGTGTACATGTGGCTCTCTCATTGGAGACTGTGGAAGTCATTTGTACATGATCTGGAATCCATTGCACTATTTGTGCAATTGCAACAATATTTTACTCTCGGCAACTCTCTCTCCCCAATGCAATATCGAATATAATTGATCTATTGCTTTATGTGGATCTCCTCATATTTTTTATTTCCTATACTTTTAACAAGTTTTAAATTTTATCCCTAAACATGTTTTTGTTATTTTTTATCCTTATATTTTGTTATTTAAAACGTTGATATCTATAATTTTATAAAAGCTACGATTTAAGCTTAATAGTGTTAACTTCCCTCATGTTATATCTCATTAAATAGACTGACATGGACTACTAACTAAACTTGATATGACTTATTTGTAATAAGTAAAAATAAAACTTATTTAAAATATTAAATAATGTTCCTTATAAATCTTTTTGTTTGGCTACTAGCTACCGGTGGTTTTGGGGCCATACATCCAATTGTTGGTCAAGGTCAATGAAAAGGTCAAAGGTGAAATGCCATTATGGTGAATTTCAAGCGTTAGAGATAAGACATAATAAATACACACAACTTTATTTTTATTGATTTCTGAGATAAATACACAATAAATACCTATAATCCAATCATAAGTTAAAAATTCAAACTTAAACCCAAATTTAATATTTAAAGAAAAAAATTCGTTGTTTAAAATTTTATTAAAAAAATTAGATTTACTTCGGAAATCGGTATTAAATAATCTTTAAATTATCCATTAGCCTTTTTTTTTTCAAATTATATATATGTAATCAAATCTTTCCAGTATCATATATCGTTGACACCTTTAGTTATACTCCGACTGAAACAAACTCTTATCATTAATTAGCCACTCATCCAATCATAGTTTCTGAAGATGGAGTCATTAACAATAAGTCGCGTTATCCTTTATATATATTGTGGGAGTTGCTCAATAGACATGATCTTCAGAAGCACTATATCAAAATGGCTAAAAAGTATTATCCTCTGGGAGGACCTCAGAATCTAATCTTAGGCATATTTTTATTGCCTCTCTTCCAGATGAATTACAACCTAAATTGCATAAGATGATTTCTTCTCTCAACAAAGAAGTAACACAGCTTACTTTAGGAGAAATCTATCAACTAGCATTAGCCACTCTTAATAAGATGTGTGAGTAGCAGAAATTCTTCAAATCTATAATGAAAGAGAGTATGGGTTAAGGATAGGTAACTCAGTGTCTTTGACACGAGCTTCTTCTGGAAGATGGTTGAACTTAACAAGATTGTCTATCTTGTGAGAAAGGGTACGATGAATAGATGAAGGAATTCTATCTATGGATAAGGAAGACGAGATTCTTACAGGTTCAGATGAAGTAGAAGGTGTATCAGTCATGGTAGTAAATTCTCTCTTACTCATTTTTCTCTTAATTTATTTCTGCCAGATCTTTGCCAAGATAATGTATCATACACAGGCTCTAATACTAAGAGGGGTGGGAAGCTAAACTTTTGAAGGTCTAGAAAGGTAATAAGCTATAATGTTCTGGTGACCTTTAATGTGTCGAACCGTGAATTTATAGCGAGTAAACCAGTCTTTCCATCTCAGAAGTTGAGAGTTAGGCGAAACTTTCTTTTTTGTATCCACCATGAAAGGGAAAGCAGTATTATCCATTTCCACAATAAATTCATAAGAACTTAAGTGAAAACTGAATTTTTCAGTTCCTTTTTTTACCGTTAAGATCTCCTTATAAGAGGTATAGTAATGTTGTTCAGATTCTTTAAATTTACCACTGGCATAGGCACAGTAGTGTCTTTTACCATTTACTTCCTTGAGAAGAATTGCTCCCCAGTAATTATCACTGGCATCAGTCTGCAATATTCTTTTTCCTGTTCCTGGAATCTTTAATGGTGGAGGAGTCTATGAAATCATTTTCAATGTCTGGACAACTGTAGTTTGATGAGATTCCTAAGGTGGGGGATTCTTTTTCAATAAAACTGATAGCTGACCAGTATGTTTTGTCACATCTGGAATAAAGTCATGGAGA
This sequence comes from Leucaena leucocephala, assembly GCA_037074615.1. Taxonomy (NCBI): domain Eukaryota; kingdom Viridiplantae; phylum Streptophyta; class Magnoliopsida; order Fabales; family Fabaceae; genus Leucaena; species Leucaena leucocephala. The sequence continues at coordinate 13,682,926 of CM073515.1, read as the reverse complement.
TAATTTACAATGCCAATAAACTGTTGAATCTGCTTTACCGACAAGTTGTTGTTTGGAAAGTTGAGCAGTTCTTAGGCCAAATGTGGGCCTGGTTGATATAAACCATCATGGAAGCTCATACCTAGAAAATCAATACAGGTCTAAGCTATGTATCCTTTTTTGGAAGATAACATAATTCCATGGGCTTTAGCAATATCTATGAATTGGCCAATAGCTTCTTATGGGGTTTGATTATGGTTACACAAGAACATGTGTCAATCATAGTGATTGCTTTGATGGGTTTATTATATTTGGACAAAGAGATCTTGGCTTCTGTGAGAGGTCTAGGAGTATGATCTACTTGGGGAATCCCTACAGATCCAAATGATCCATAAGTTAGTTCTTTTGTAATCCTTGCGATTATTCTCTAAAGACCAAGAGAGTAAACAAGTCTTTGAGAATATTTTACCTCAGAATCTAGGTTAGAATCAGAGATGTGAAGGACATACTCTGTTTCTTTATTTTCTTCATATTGTTATTTATTGAGGACATTACCTATTGTAGAAACTGAAGACATTGAGTTTGTTTATGAAGAACAATCTGAAGAAAATAAAGAAACAGAGTATGTCAGTCACATCTCTGATTATTCTGATTCTATTCAAAGTTACAAACTCTTGGTATCATACCCTCTTAGTTTTCAATCTTGATTTAGACTTTTTTTAATTGTGTTTTAAATAGTTTTCAAACTTAAATTGATATTGTTAAATCATTTTCTAAACTTAAAGTGTTCAATTTGTTAAAATCAAATTTTTCTTCTTTATTCTTAGCGTTTCAATAAAATAAAATTGTTTTCCCATTCAATTAGAGTTTAGCAATTAGAAATCATTTTATTTGAAAAGGAAAGAAAACTATAATTTTAAAAGAGTTTTTAGCCTAAATTTTAGTTTAGGAAAATTTTAAAATAACTAGTCATATTTGTCTAAAAGGGTTTTTGGACTAAACTATAGTTTAAAATCAAGGTTTTGGATAAGCTACTGAGACTAGCTTTTGAAACAGTAAAAGAGCTTACAGACTACCTAATTATTATTTTACCCTTACTTTTTTTACACTCTCATATCTCTTCTCTCTTTTCTATCCTCTCTCCTCTCTCCTCTCCCTTTTTATCCTCTCTCATCTCTTCTATTTTTAATAAAATCATATACTTTATGATAATTTTCTAATTACAAAAGTTATATTTAGAACTACTTTTTTTCATAAGCTCTTCTCCAAAAGTTATTTTTGAAAAACTGTCTAAAAAGCTTTTTTTATAAATTATTTTCTAAACTTTTTTCTAAACAGCCCGTCGAAATTTTTAGTGAAAAATCAAACATTTTCACTCACTTAACTCATAACTCAACCCAAATTGAGTCCTTAGGTAAAAATCAATTTCACCTTCTACCACTACAAAAAAATATAGATTTGGCCATGACTTTTCAGCGGTGAAAAAAAAGTCGAACCTAAAAATAGATTTTCAGTGGCGACATTAAATGTCGCCATTGAAAATCTTAGAGTTTCTGCTGTGAAAAAAAAGTCACCGCTGAAAAACTACTTTTAGCGGTAACTTTACTTTGTCACGGCTGGAGGAAATACTTTCAGCGGCGACCTATCGTTGTCACCGCAGAAGCAATAAAACTGAAAAATTTTGATGACACTTTTCTGCGATGACACTAATTATAGCCGCAGAATGTCATAGTATCTACATCGAAATCTATAGTTTTTGCGTCGACAATTTTGATTCAGCAACGACTTTTGTATCCTTTAGCGGCGACATGTATCACCACTAAAAGTATTCATACAATTTTTCCCAATTTAAAGGGGTTTCAAACAACTATCTAATATATAAAATTAAATTATTGAATAATGTCATTTTTAAATAATAAATAAAAGAATTTCACATGTTATTGTAATAAAGAAAGATTATACAGATAATAATGGTGGACTCTTTCATTAGGGAAGGGAAGAAAGGGACTAAGCACGACAAATATCATACACTTAAGTGGAAAATGAAAGGGAGATCATACCTATTTTTCTAGGCATGTTCAGACATATAGTTCCCACAGAAGATCAAGTTGGTGAGTCGTGTGATGGGAAACCTTCCTATACTGTTCAGAGAGCACTGATGTATGTGAAAGGAGATGAAGCAGGGATATGTGTATGAGAGATTTATTGTAAATGTGTGTCAATAAATGTGAGAGTTAGTATGTGTGTTAGAGACAATGTGGAGGAGGAGATAGAGGGAGGGAGATGTGTGTGAGAGAGATGCAAGGAGAAAGAATATACATAAAATATATACATACATACATATATTTTTATTTACTGTTGCATATGCCCTCTATTGCTGCATTTCATGCAACATCCTAACTTTTATAAAAAGGATTTATAAGGTATTATTGAGTTTAAAAGTATTTTTCTTTAATTAAAAAGTCTCAAAAGTGAAATTTTAGAAAAAGAATAAAGGAAAGAATAATCATTAAAAATATTTTTGTTAATAAAAATTAAGAAAACTATGAGAGTTTATTTCCCGAAAAGAAACCCAAATGATTTAATAGCTATTTTTCAGGAATTAAAGGTCTATTTTCTTAGAAAATTCAAGAAAAATAGTTAGAGGTTATTATTTGTCCAAAACAATTTATAAAATTTCTATAATGATTTATAGAATCTATTAGAATGAAAATATAACTTGTTGTTAAGAGGATTATTTGTTAAAAAATATTTGGTAAAGAAGACTTTCAACGGCAACTTTGTGTTGTCGCCACTGAAAGTACACTTAAAAGTCGCCGCTTAAAGTAGACTATTAGTGGCAACTTTGTGTTGTCATCGCTGAAAGTCTACTTTAGTGGCAACTTTTTTCATTGTCGTTAATACATTTTATAACCCTGGACCCCCTCATCGACTCATTTCTTCTTGTAGATTTAACCCCATAGCGACGTTCTCTCCCTTCCTCACCTAGTCAGTCATCGTACTCCCAGTCGATCCTCACCGTCATTCACGAAGTCAATCCTCGCTGTCGTTCGACAAGTCATCATCTGACTCTTCCTTCCTTCTCTAGTCATCTAGTGCCAGTTCCCCTCACTGTTGGCAGTTGGCACTCCTTTGAATCTCAAATACACGTTGCTCCTCCTTCGCTTCAGACCCGCTTAGTCTAAAAAATTGGTCTATTCACCGTCGTTCTCCTCAAACTATTGCTGTCATTCAAAGTAAGTGACATTCATTCTTGTTGCTCCTTTAGTCATTGTGCAAGTCATTTGTGACCAAATTCATGTATATATGCTTGGGGTTTCTGCAATTTGTGTCATAAGCATAAATGTTATGCACTATCCTGGAGTCTCTCAGCTTTGGGGTTTCTGAATTTGTGAAATTTGTGACTATCCTGTTGCGCCTATTTTGTAATGTCACCCACTATCTGTTTGTTTATTTGCTCGACAAACTCAAGTTCTCACATTGTTTCATACTTGCATGCATACGATATTTGACAATGTTTCTGTGCCATTGATCGATACCTGTTGGATGAGAATATATATTTATGCTCATATATATGTTCTGATCAAATCATTATAATGCCCTGATGAGATACTAATGAGGTTACATTCTCTCTCTTTGGTATTGTCTATTGCTTGTTTAGTAATTCTGCATGTTGATACTGTGCTCTTAAAGAAGACACAAGGACCATGACTGCTTTTTGAAAAAAATAGCCAACAAATAAGGCATATATATATGAGGCATGACGCCAACAAACAGCCAACATTGTCTCTTTGTTGACCCTTTATGCTAGTTATCTGTTAAAAACATTGGTTTTAGGCTTATTTTATGCAAACCCAACTTATTAAGTGGTTGTGAGGTGTAGTTTGAGTTTAAAATTGTGTCATATGATCTGTTTCTTCATGTTAATTATGACTTGGCTTAGTTTCCAAAAATGGGACTTGGGGAGTAACAATATGTATGTTGTTTGATTTAGCATCCTTACTTTCATACGTCTTAGGGACCATTCAGTAGCATTTAGAACCACTTACAAGACCTTGGAAGTCCATTAGCCAAATCTGGAATTTTACTCTTTCTCGGGTTACTGTTCATATGGTATTCCAGATTACGCAATGAACTTCGAAAAATCATAATTAATTCTAGAAAACTCAAAATGAAGTGGTTTAAAAAGATACATGAAGATAACATCTTGAAATTTAAGGTAAAAATAGTTTCCAGACCAAATCATTAGCCAATTGATACAGTTTATTTGTTGAAGTTTACTGTTCATTTGGTCAAAAACTCTGGAAACAGATTCTGGTCCCTTAATTTGGAAATTCATTCCTCTTGATATACACATCCAAATGAAACGTTCTACCTATGAATTTAAAGCTATGGGTGTGTGATACATGATCACTAAATTTTGTGAACTAATTCCTTCATTTACTAGGTCAAATTGAAGCCACAACAAAACTGCTTTAGGACCTACGTTTTTACCATTTCAGTTTCCTTTGTTTTACTTTCCATAATTATTCCAACATACATAAATCATATCTTTTGCCTTTTATGAATTAATATACATCATGGTGTTATAAAATAATTGTTCCATACAATCTCATCACATAAATAGATACTTTACATGGCTTGGACATACATGGGAAGTGCATAGCATGTGCTAACATCTTAAATACTTCACTTTTCTTCTTCGATGCTTTAGCTCTTCTCCACGCATACATGTTCCATCATGCTTGACCTAAATTGGTTGGTTATGGGAGAGTGAGATTCTAGGGAATCTCAGTAGAAAACATTACCACTTAAATATGCAAGATGGATGCTAATGCATGATATGTAATTTCATTAACTTTCTTTGATTAGTGACATGCCATCATGCTATAAACTTTTACATAAAGTGCATGGCCAAGGAAACATGTTATTCATAATACATTCAACATCATTTATCATGTCACAACATCATTCAAATATCATATACATGTCAACACAAAAGCATACCACATCAAGCACATAAAGAAGTAAGTTCACTACCTTATAGACTTGACTTCCTTCCACTTTATCTTGCTTCTTTCTTCTCACATCTCTTGGACATGTGGCTGCCTCTTTTGGAGCATACCAACCAATCCCTAACATCACATAACCATTCATCCATTACCATCTAATTTCTTTGAGCATTAAACTTACTTTAACTTAACCTAACTTTCTGTTGATCATTAATCTCACTTAACTACCTTAACTTTCCTTAATCATGACCAATGGACTTGGCCTTTGAATCAATTGATGTATTGACTTTACCCCACACAATTTCCTCTTTTGAACCCTTTTATGAGCTTAGATTCATGAAATTCCAGCTCCTTCATGGCCTGCTGTACAGAATTTAACATAAGCATACAATTCTTTCAAAAATTCTCATTTTGATTCTAATGCTTCCCATACTTGTTTCTCCACTTTACCCCACACAACTTTTCATTTTAAAACCATTGGAACCATCAAAATCATCAAATTCCAATTACTGTTCATGCGAGTGAACAGTAACTGTAGGGAACCTCAAATACTACAACCTTGAGATTTCAATGTTTCCAAGGTTCAAAACCTTTCCAATCCTACACAAAATCATCATACAAACTCAATGGAAGCATTAAATCATTGAAATTCAATTTCCTTCCCTCATGAACAGTGCATACAGAACAGATTCACTCTTGGCAAAGTCAAGAATATCAACTTGATTCAACAACCAATCACTTAACTAGCTTGTTTAAGCTTCAATCATAAGTTTATAACTTTAATTTCTTCTTTCCCCTTTCATCTAAGATTTTTGGGCAGCATAAAACCATAGAGAAAACCCAACTTTTCCCCATGAAAACCCTAAGTTCAAGCTCCCAAATCAAAGGAAAATAAGTTAGGAGAGATTGCTTACCTTTAATCTCTAGCTTGCTTGAACTTTGGAACCTTGAATCTTCTTTATCTTGGCTTGAGTTTTCATTTTGCAAGAGTTTCCCCAAGGGTTCATGGAGCTACGGTGTGATGCAGAATTGGAGGGGTATTTATAGCCAAAATCCAAGAAAAATGAATGGCCAAGATTGATTTGGTTACTATTTGATCTAAAGGCCCACATTTAATCTTGGATTTAATTTTTTCATAAAATAATAATTATGACATCATGTGGGACCCATCAAGGGACACCTCAAGGGGTTATGTGGCGTGCTCATGGTGTAAGGAAGCTTCTGGAAAAATTCCAGTCCAATCCGGTACCGATCGGTGTAGTTTCACAGCAACCGGACTGTTTTCTGTTCTTAATTTTTTTATAATATACCAGGATATGTATTATGTCCTGAAAATCAATGTCTAGGCTTCTCACACCATTGACATACTTATACTGGCCACAACTTAATTACAGATCCCTTGGAAAATGACTGAAATACCCTTAGTGTCCTTTCTTGCACTATATTGACCCTAAGGGCATAATTGTCATTTCACCCTTCTTTGTACTGCCTCAGGGCATATACTGGCTCAACTAATTATATTTATACCATGTACCACGTTTTTAGCCTGTCCCAGATGACCAAAATGCCCTTCATCCATCTCTGGTACAATCTGGGCATCCAGGGGTATTTTCGTAATTTCGCACTTTTTCTGGGCACTGGCCCCTTCTACTGATAGACTGGTACCCTGGTTTTGGGCCTTCCTTGGCGTAATTATGGGCCTATATATGAGGTCATCTGATCTCATTCTATCCAGGCTTACATACCGATAAATTCCATTATCGGATCACGGGTGTTATCAAACTCTCGTCAAAATTCACTAATATGTGAATAACTTTTTATACAGAACTTTTTTCGGAGTTCTGTCAGATCCAGGATATCTGACACTGCAGGGCACACTTTCCTGTAATTTGCCCACTTATATCTGAAGTCCATGAAATCTGATAAAATTTCAGATAACTTTTAGACTATCAGATAAATATTTGCTGTCTGGAGCCCTAATAAAATTTCTGTATCATGTCAGATTATCCAGCATACCTTCCTCTATTTACTGGTGGAATATGGGACTGAAATACTTCTGGGCAGGTCTAACCCTTTCCGGGCTGATCTTTCTTTAATTACAATTTTGCCCTTGAACTTTTTACTTAATTACATTTAAATCCCATAACTTTTGGAAATTACCACTTTTGGCCCAAATCTTGTTTCTACTTTAACTTTTGGCCTTTAACCTTTTCTACTTTATGTTTTAGTCATTCTCCTTCTTCAAGACTCATTTAACCTTTATCTTTTCTTCTGATCTTCATCATAATCCTTTCTAAACCTCTTTCCACTATCAGTACTATACGGATAGGGAAAAATTAGGATATGACATTTGACAATAGGTTGGCCATAATACATAAATATATGCATAAATGATGCTGATTAATGCAAACTACATGCTAAGGGTTACTAAGTAAAACTATATGCTGCTTACACAATTTTTGTAATATATATATAAATTAAATTGCTTTACTTCTTGTGTTAGTTTATGAGGATTAATGCAGGAACCGCGTGTGGAATTATGTCCAGATTTTAAAAAATTATACAAAGACAAAACTAAATTTATTGATTAGATAAATTTTATACAAACACAACTTCCTTATTTGGTATCTGGTCGAATACGTTGTTGATCAAATTTTGGTTTATTATGGACTTGACTTAATTATCTAGTAAGCTCTAAATAAAATAGAAATCCATGTGAGTCAATTTTTATTAAGCTTTTTAATGTACAGAAGCACAGTTATGTTAAATTAGTTTGGGGCATCTAACAGGGGGGATACACACCCATAATATATCTCAAAAGTTTGATAAGTACCTATTAAATTTGGAATTATGATTTCTGTTAAGTATTATTTTTTTTATTTTAGATATTAGTTGCTTTGTTTTATGAAACATGAATCTATTTTATTAATTAAGTTATTAATAGATATCTTTGGGCAATAATATTAAGAGATGATAAATGTTAATAATTCAAGTGAGCAATATGATCTAATATTGAAACATTAAATTAGGTTACAATGTTTTCTTAGCCAAATACCAATATATGATAATTAACCACAAAAAGAAACATTTCTAAAAAAATCCTATTATCATGAAATATATCTAGCATACTTAAAAATTAATCTAATTTAAAAGTTCAGCACAAATGATCGATGCAAGCATGAAATATTTTAAAGGGATTGACCGTATCAATGAAAGTTGTCCAATGAACAAAGCATAAATGGCTGGGCCATATATAACAGTACATGATGATGCAGTTTCATAATTTCATAATTATGCAACACAAGATACGTTTTTTTACTATTATTTAACTCTTAAATAATATTGTTGTTTCTTAATGGAGAAACGATGTATCTAATCAATAAAGCTTAGTTATTTATAATATTAAATTGATGTTTCATGGAGCCATGACCTTATTATGTGTAGGCGTGTGTTTGGATAGGTTTTTAGGGAATAAAATGGGTTTTCAGGACTCGTGAAGCAACAATCTAACTGTTATCATATTTTGTCTCAATGACAAGAAAAAAATTCCCACTAAATTTTAGTTTAAAAAGAATAGTCATTATATTGCATCTCAATCTTATTAACTTTTCATGATACTCCCTTAACCTCAGTGTATTTTTCCCTTTCTAGATATTGCATCTCAATGTCATTGTTTTGAGTGGTTCAACAATTCATATGAATTTTAAATCATATTAATATATATACTATTTATATACTGATATGTTTGTTGGATTTTGTTGTTGTATCCTAGGTTTAATTGTTTAGGGAATATAAATGGATAAAAGTTGGTTATATATTAGAGACAGAGGCAACTTATCATATATTAGAGGAGTGGATGGTTTTCTAGAATGGGCATTTAGTCAACCTGGTATGGTAAATCAAATACATTGCCCTTGTAAAAGATGCATGAATGTTATATTTAAAGTGAGAAGAGATGTCAGGATAGACTTATTGAGCAAGGGTTTCTGGAATAGTTATATGGTGTGGGAGTTGCATGGGGAAATTAGAAGATTTCAGACAGATTGTAAAACTTCTAGTAATGATAGAGAATGCTAATGATAATGAAAACTTTGCAAGAATGGTATGCGATGCATATAGAGTTCCATGTGTGGATTATACAAATACTAGTGACTGTGAGAGCGAAGAGCCTAATCTGCAGGCTAAAAGGTTCTTTGAGTTGTTAAAAGATGCTAAAACTGAACTTTATCTAGGTTGTGTCAAGATGTCTAAACTTTCTTTCATTGTAAAGTTGCTTCAAGTGAAATGCCTTAACCATTAGAGTAATAAATCTATGGATGTGTTGTTGGGCTTGTTAAAAGAATTTCTCCCAAAGGGGGCTTTAGTACCAAACTCATTCTATGAAGCTAAGAAGATAATTTGTGATCTAGGTTTAGATTACCATAAAATTAATGCTTGTGAGAATGATTGCATATTGTATTGGGGAGAGCACACACATGCAGAATCATGTCCTAAGTGTAAGATGCCTAGATGGAATTTAAACAAACAGAAAGAGAAGAAGGTTCCACATAAAGTCTTGAGGCATTCTCACATAACACCAAGGCTATAAAGACTTTATATGTCAAGAGATACAACTAAAGAAATGAGGTGACACAAGGAGAAACACTCAAATGATGAGGTAATGAGGCATCCTAATTCTCTAGCTTGGAAACACTTTGACAACTAATACCCTAACTTCTCTACTAATCCAAGAAGTGTTCGACTGGATTTAGCAAGTGATAGATTTCAACCTTTCAGGAATATGAGTGCCAATCATAGTATCTAACCTGTTGTCTTAGTGCCATATAACTTGCCACCATGGCTTTGTATGAAAAGCCCATACTTTATGATGACACTTCTTATTCCTGGTCTAAAGTGTCCAGGTGATGAAATAGATGTTTATCTCTAACCTATGATTCAGGAGTTAAAGTAATTGTGGGAAGTAGGGGTACAGACGTATGGTGCGTGTTGTCAATCAAATTTTATCATGCATGCCGCAATATTGTGGACTATAAATGATTTTCCCACATATGGAAACCTTTCAGGGTAGTTAACTAAAGGTAAACTTGCATGTCCATGTTGCCACAAAGACACGCATTATATTTCGACAAGGAGCAAGTTGTCTTACATGGGGCATCGATACTTTCTTCAACAAAATCACCCATGGCATAAAAATAAGGTATCATTTGATGGTAAAGAAGAGCATATGGATCCACCAGTTCCATTGACTGAAGATGACGTACTTAAGAAACTTCAACACTTAGGTGATGTGACATTTGGCAAGGGTATAAAATGAAAGCGTCATACACATAATAATGCTTACAATTGGAGAAAAATAAGTATTTTTTTCCAATTACCTTACTGGAAGAACTTGCTAATACATCATAATCTTGATGTGATGCATATGAAAAGAAATGTTTCTCATAACATTGTGTGCACGGTGATGGATTTGGTTAGAAAGACGAAGGAAACAATTAAAAGTAGGTACGACTTGATGGACTTAGGTATTAGGAGTGATATGCACCCAGTTGAAGATGGTAATAATGTTTCTATTCCTCTTGCTCCTTACACATTGTCTCCTAAGAACAAACAATCCCTTTTAAAATTCTTGGCTAACTTAAGAGTGCCTAATACTTTTTCATCTAATATTTCAAGATGTGTCAACATTTAGGAGTGAAAATTATTTGGTTTGAAGTGTCATGATCACCATGTGTTATTGCAAGAGATATTTCCAATTGTAATTCGTGGGTTATTACCTTTGAAGGTGTGTGAACTAATTATAGAGTTGGGAAGATTTTTTAAAAATCTTTGTTCGAAGTCTTTGTCTTGTGAAGTACTTGACAAACTCCAAAGTCAGATAATATTGACATTATGCAAGTTGGAGACGATCTTCCCACCTGCTTTCTTTGATGTGATGGTTCACTTACCAATACACTTGGCAGGGGAGGCAAAAGTTGCTGGACCAGTTCAATATCGTTGGATGTATCCAATAGAAAGGTAACATTCATCAATTGCATTGTATATTTATAATTCATAATTATAGAATGTTAACTACTTTTAATGCATTAGGTATTTGCGAACACTCAAATCGTATGTTCGTAATAAAGCTCAACCTGAAGGATCAATTGCAGAAGGATACTTGGCAGATGAAAGTCTCATATTCTGTTCAAGATATTTGAAAGATTTTCCTACAAAATTTAATGTGCCACGTAGGAATGATGACACCAATGATGATATCAACCCTGAGTTTACAATATTTAAGAAAAATGGTCAAGCTAAGGGGCATTGTGAGTCAATTTCTCTTCCTTATAAAGAATACTGTCAAGCAAGAATGTATGTGCTACAAAATTGTAAATAAGTTTGGCCATTTATGGAGTAAGTTGCCTGACTAAAGAGCAAAAATATACTTGTCATATTGCATTTTTATCTTATTGCTATGAAAAAATGTAGGGAATGTACAATAGAGCTTGAAGCCTATGGATCAAGGGGTGAACAAAGCCAATATGAGTTTTCTCAATGGTTTCATTCACGAGTAAGTTATAACATTTTGAGCCTTAGTATTTTTAGCAATTACATTTATATAAAATATCTAACACATGACTTTTGTCCTAAAAGGTGACGTCATTGTCTACACAGAGCCATGTCAGTGATGAACTCATAAGTTTATCAATTGGTCCACTGACGATGGTGAATTGCTATTCCATGTTCATAGGCAATGGATTTCATTTTCACAAAAAAGACCGTGCAATAGGAAAAAAAACCCAGAACAGTGATATCCTAGCTAAGGGTGATGACATTAATGCTGACAAAGAATATTATGGTATGTTAGAGCATATTTATGAGTTGTCTTACATATGCAACAGAAAAGTATATTTGTTTAAGTGTCATTGGTGGGATGTGGCTCATTATGACAAAGGATATAAGGTTGATAAGTACGGGTTCATAAGTATCAATACGTGATACTCATTGCAAACAAATGAATCATTTATTATAGCATCTCAAGCTGAGCAAATTTTTTTATGTGGATGACATTGTTGCACTCGGTTGGTTCGTTGTTGTCAAAACAAACCCACCCAACTTGTTCAATGTACCAACTGATAATGATATTGATAATAGTGGGGTCCATGATCCTAAGATTGATACATAACCTTATCAACAGTTGGTGGTAGACTTAAATATTTACCATGCGAGTCCTACACAACTTGATGATATTGTCATTAACTTATATGGAGAAGATGGACAAACGCAGACCTTAGCTCAAAGAGAACTATCACAAATACATAAAAGTAATTCCATAGAGACTGGATTTAGTGATGAAGAGGATTTTCTTGATGATTTTGATAGTGATACTGAAGAAGAAAGTGACACAGAAACTAAAATAGAAGAAACAGATGAATCAGAAGACATTGATGGAAGTGATAGTGCGACGGAAGATTCAATTGAATGAAATTAATTGATATGGTAGATTTTATTAATATCTACATTGATTATTGTTTGATTGATTGCTTTTTCCTAAATGAAATGCATATTTTTGTAGGATATGTCAGTATTAAAGAGAGGTCGGGGTGGGAAAAATATTTCTGTTACATCTAATGACAACACAAATAGTCGAGGTACATGCTCTACACCTCAATCAAGACCTGTTATTTCACCTCTATTATTGCAATAGTAACTTTAGGAAATGCCTGTCAACTCTCCTCCTACTCCCCACACTCAAAATAGTAGTGCAGGTAAGTTTACTTCAATTTTATAATAATTGATTTACATCGCATGTAACATTTAATTGTTCTAATTGAATTTTAATGATAGGCTCTTCTACTACAATCAATAAGTGCAGAGGAGTTTATAAGTCTATTAACGTGAATTTGAGGACTGCACAAGGAGCAAAAATTCAAGTCAAATTTTCAAATTCCATGTCAAGAGCAATCGGTCCAGAAGCAAGAGACTTTTTTAATTATTGTGGTTTAACTCTTAGAACCACAGTCTCTTTCAGGGATGGTGGAGGTAGCTGGAAGAATATTTTTAAAAAATATGGTCATGATATGATTTTAAAAATAAAGGTATTATTTATGTCAAATTTTTATACGTATTTTAGTTTATTTATATTATTATATAAAGTGTTTATATTTATTTATTTCAGGATAAATTTGAACCTGCTGATGTAATTACTGAAGAAAAGTTTCATATAGCTATATCAATTATTTTACAAAATGCATTCAGAAATTGGAAGAACAATCTATACTCTCACTACAAGAAATATGAGACTGATGAGGATAGGTTGGTTGATCCTCCTCGAACTATTAGTTTTTAAGATTGGGAGTGATTATTAATATATTTTAAGTTTGACATGTTTAAGGTATCTCACTATCCTTCTAAATAAATTATATTTTTTTAATTATTAAATTCTTATTAGTTACTACATTTTGTTATAGAACAAAAGTATAAGGAATACGATAAATCGAGAAACACAAATGACTAAACATACTTGTGGTCCTCGATCATTTGCCAAGATTGAATATGCTACAGTAAGTTCAATCTATCACCACTACAATTTAAATTTTTGATCTTTTTTTTAATCTAATATTTTGTATTTTCTTGTATGTTGTTATTTTGTAGAGAGATCCTACTACTGGACAGCCTATCCCTCCTGACCAACTGTGGGAGATAACGCATACTAGGAAGACATTAGATGGACAAGTAGTATGGGCTGACCCACACTCTGAACAGCTTCATGTACGCATTGTTGTTTAATATCTTATTTTGATTAAGTTTTATTTTTAATCTAATAGTTTTATATTTTTATTATAGAGTCATATGCACGAACTTTTTCAACAACAAGACCAAGATTTAGAGAGTGATGCTCGAATGATGTCAGAGGAAATATTGGCGATAGTTCTTGGTGAGAGGTCAGGGTATGTAAGAGGGAAAGGGTATGGAGCGGAACCTTCAAGGAAGAGAAATCGCCCTCAATCTATTGATAGTTCAGTTGTGGAGAGTGTGTGTGCCCAATTGCAGGAAGAGTTTGATAAAAAATTTCAAGAGGAGAGAGAAAAAAATGGAGGCTGAGCGTGTAGTAGAGCGTGCAAAGATAGAAGAAAAGAGTGAAAAGATGCAACAAGAGCGTGTGCAATTCGAGCAAAGACTAATGGAACAAATGGAGAAAATGATACAAACTCAATTCGCTGCCTTGATACAGAAGAGGCAACCACATGCGGCTACTTCTAGTCATAGTATTGGTCCTTCTATATAAAATTTATGTATAAACTAAACAATCTTATTTTAATTTTAAATATGTTTAAGTAATTGAACTTATTTGATATTTCAAAATATTTATTAATATTATTAGATTATGATTTATTTAGTTATTTATCATTTATTATTTGTTATTAAATTATATTTTTCCATATCATAGAAATTATATAAAAAATTTTAAAAAATAATATTAAATTTATGCATGACAAATATGTTGCCGCAGAATCCGTTTTAGGCGGTGACGTTTATATCGCCGCAGAATCCTCTTTAGGCGGCGACAGGGAATTCTACTTTAGGCGGCGACTTTCAATTGTCACCGCCAATATGTATATGCGACAGTCTCATAGGCGATGACTTGGCAGCAATAAAATGTCGCCACTAGTCGCCGCTGAAAATCAATTTTTTTGTAGTATATATTTGAGTAAAACTTTGCAAATAAAATTCTGCTAAGTCCAATTTTGTGCCTCAACTTTCAAAATTTGTGTTTCCTGTTAAAACTTTACAAAAATCACGTTTGTCCTCAAACATGGATCGAGTTATGACTTTTGAAACTGCAATTTTGCCTCATAAATGGATTTTTGCTCCATAAATTGAGTTTGTTTTCATGGTGTTTTGCTGGATAAATCGAGTTTTGCTCTAAAAATCGAGTTTCACTTTAAAAATCGAGTTTCACATCATAAATTTAGTGGAAATGGAGATGCTCTGCTCCTCCGCATCATAAAGTGAGCTTCTCTCCATCTCTCTCTCAATGCGACAACTTTTAAAAGAAATGGAGAGACGTGGACCATCAGGAAAATGGAGACACCCCGCGCCCCGGGGATCATAGCGTACTCATCATTATTCATCTAAACTACCTGACTAGGTTAAAGTGGCAGTCAAGATTTTATGTTACTTTATTGTATTTTCTACTCTAATATTTTTTTAATAGATGTCAGAGTATAGTGTTATCATTGTAACCCTAAACCCTGTCAGAGTTAACATTTTAACCTTAAACCCTAAATCAAGCTATGAATGACGTATAAATATTGAGAATATTTTATGGGATATTAATATCTCCATTTTACCTTATAAATTGAATCGACGGGTAGTTTTGTCCAAGTTTATGATTCACAAGGTTACGAAGATCTTCAATAGCATCAGCCCTACAAAGAGATTTCTCAAACTGCAATGATGACAAGTGAAAAGGCCAAAAAGAAAACTAAGCTTCAGATGTATATCCATCAGAAAGTTCTAGCACAAATCTGTTTTTTTTTAACAGGGTTTAGATTTATATGTAATAGGATTATATTTTTATATATAAGTAAACTTATATATCTATATAATAAATCATCAGTAAGATCGTTATATAATAATTACATACTTCCAATGGGTACCTTATGAGAAATCTAACAAGCACTTTTAGAAGATTAGGAGTTATTTGGATAATAGTTTAAAAAAAGATTGATGAAAAAAAAGGTTTTTGGATAGATTTTAGAAGAGTTTATAGAAAAAAAATTATGAATAAATAAGTATTTGGATAGTTATTACTAGAAGTATTTTTGTAATTGAAAAATTACTAAAAATGTTATGATTTTATTAAAAATAGGAGAGATAAGAGAGAAAATAGAAGAGATGAGAGAGGTGGAGAAGAGATAAGAGAGAGGAGAGAGTATATGGAAGGGAGAAAATAAAGGAGAGATATTTAAAGGAAAATAAGATAAAATAGTAATTAGATAATTCATAAATTCTTTTACTATTCTAGAAGCTAGTTTCAATAACTTATCTAAAACTTTAATTTTAAATTATAATTTGATCCAAAAGCTTTTTTTTAAAAAAATAAATATAACTGTTTATTTTAAAATTTATTTAAACTTAAATTTTATGTAAAAAGACTTCTAAAACCATGATTTATATGATTTCTAAACACATACTAGAAATGAAAAAGAGCACGGCTAGAATAATCACTATAATGAAAAAAAAAAAACGGTCAAACTGATTCTAGTAACAGACGGGGAAGCTAATTAACTAAGAAGAACATGTTTCTTTGCTGAGTGAGACCCATGAAACATGCTCTCGACAGCTCATGAAAGAACACAATCATAGGGCCTGTCTAGAAATGCTCAAAATTATATTTTAAAAGAATTTTGGACTAAAATTTTAATTTAGAGAAATTTTAAAATAAATAATCATATTTATTCAAATAGACTTTTGGATCAAAGTATGATTTAAAACTAAAGTTTTATATAAAGCTACTGATAATAACTTTTATAATAGTAATATAATTTATAGACTATTCAATTACTATTTTACCCTTACTTTTTCTCACACTCTCTATCCTCTCTCTTCTTTCTTTTCTACATTCTTTCCTCTCTCCTATTTTTAATTAAATCATACATTTTTTAGTGATTTGTCAATATTAAAAGTACTTCTAGAAATAATTATTCAAATACTCATTTATTAAAAAAAATTTATATAAACTTTTCTTCATAAGCCCTATTTTAAAAGCATCTAAAAATCATTTTTCCATAATTTTTTTTCTAAAAATTTATCTAAACGACCCATAATAGTAACACTTTGACACTAGACAGCCAAAATCCTTTGATTTGTTTGCGTTTATTCTCAGAAACAGAGAAAATAAGGGCACGAGATAAAGTATTGTATTCTTCCTTTTCGTCAGGAAATCAACTTACCTATGATTCTGGGTAGTCCAACACTAGAGCGCTTTCTCAAAATCTCATGTGGGACTAAAATTTGATAAATGAAAACGCAACTTTATAGAGGTCCCTGGTTCCTGAAGAAGAATAGGCATAGGCACGGGCTTTTTGAGTTTGGTTAAATAGCTAAGGTCTGTATGAGGAGATGGAAGAAGTGAAATGTCATAATTAGGCTAGGGCTTCACTCTGTCTTTGGAGATGGGAGAAGTGAATTGTTGTAACCATGTTTTCAATGATAACAAAAATCTAGAGAAGTTTGTTTTGCAGGAGAATTAGCAACAATTGTGTTTTAAAGGCAATAAGATTTCTTATTTGTGTTGCAAATGATTTTCAAGTTAAAGAGAACTTTAATCTGAAAATTTTAGTTTTATAAACTTGAATTTGTCTTCGTAAATCGTTTTCTAAACTTAAAGTGTTTTTCAATAAGTTAAAATCGAGTTTTAAGGTATAAATTGAGTTTCAGCTGAGCTATAAAATCGTGGTCAATATTTTAAATTGAGTTTTGGTTTCTGTTTCAAAGTTTCAATGAACAAAAATTGGGTTTTCCCATTGACATCGAGTTTTACTCATTCAGCTCCCATTTCAACCTTTGCAAATCAAGTTTTTAGGTAAAAGTCAATATCATCTTCTATACTTGAGTAAACCTTCGCAAATAGAGTTCTGTAAAATCAAAATTTATACCACATCTTTCAACAAAGATCGAGTGTTTTTGTTTGTTAAAACTTGTGTTTGTACTGAAACCTTAAAGGAAGACTTTACGAAAATCATGTTTGCCCTCAAATGTCGAGTTATATTGACTTCACTAACCAGCCCTTGACAACTTAACCGAAGTCTCTATTATAACAGGCTTTCCATACTTGAGCTTTTCCCTATAAATTGAGTTTTGCTACAAAAATCAAGTTTTATATCATAAATAGTGTTTTATTTCATAAATCAAGTTTTGGTTATGTAATTAGTTTAGAGATTAATGAAAATCGCGCTACTATATCTAAAGTTCATTTTCATCTTTTCAAAATCGATTTCTCTTCATTAAATTGACTTTAACTCCTTGAGGAACAATGTTGACTTCTGAACAATATTGATTTATCTCCTTGAACTCGATCTTTATCAAGTCGATGTTTTCACATTAACATTGCTAAATTGAGTTTTGGTTATAAAATCGTTTTTAGTAGGTGTTTCGATAGGTTCCAAACCAAGGTTTGGAAAGGACTATTGTGTATGTTTGGAAAGCATTGTAACTAATATTTTAAAAAGGATTTTTGGCCCAAATTTTGGTTTGGAGAAATTTTAAAACAAACAGCTATATTTGTCTAAAATTTTTTTGGATCAAACCATAATTTAAAATTAAGGTTTTGGATAAACTACTGAGATTAGCTTCTAAAACAATAAAAGAGTTACCCAATTACTATTTTACCTTTATTTTTTCTTACACCATCTCTCCTCTCTCTTTTCTTTTATCTACCATCTCTCATATCTTCTATCTTTTCTCTTCGCTCATCTCTCTCCTCTTTCCTATTTTTAATAAAATTATACCCTTTCTGATAATTCTCTAATTCAAAAGTCATTCTGGTAATAATTATTCAAATACTCATTTATTCAAAACTATTTTTTTCCATAACCTTTTCTCTAAAAACCCTTTTCTAAAAGATTTTTTTTCTCATAAGCCATTTTTCAAACTCTTATCCAAACAGGCCTATTGACTTAAACAAATAGTCTTCAAAAGTTTATACAAGAGCTTATAGAGCAAACCTTGGTTTTGGATAAGTTCAAGGGCATAGCTTCTAAATGGAGAAAGCGCTTATGGACTGTTCAATGATTGTTTTGCCCATATTTTTTTGCACTCTCTCGTCCTTTCTGTCTCTGGTCTTCTTCAGTGGTCCATCGTCGCTAGTGTTGTCATCATCCATCTTGTTGTCATTGTTGTCCTCCCTTTCATTTGTCCTCTCTCTCCGTCTCCGCTCCTTGACAACGATGACCAGCTCCATCATGTCGTCCTTGCTTCATATCTGTTGTCATCAACAATGACTAGCTTCAGATATGTCATCTTTGCTAGTCGTCGTCGAGCTTCATCGCCTCTTCCAACTTCTTCAGCTCCACCACCGTTGTCCCACTGGGTCTCTACTCTCTCCATGTGTCGCGCGTCGCTCTATCTGTACAAATCTTCTTCAATTGTTGCTTCAGGTCTCCTTTGTTGCTCTCTCTGTCAGTCATCTCTGTAGATCCTGTCATCACTGCTATCTTCTTCGTCTTCAGATGTCAACAGTGGATGAGGGATAGAGGTGATGAAATAATGTTTGTACTTTTTTGTTCACCTCATACATTTTTTAGTAATTTACCAATCACAAAACTCATTCTAACAATAATCAATCAATTCAAATACTTATTTTATTTAAAATTATTTTTTCATAAACTCTTATCTAGAAAAGCTTTTAAATTACTTATTTTCCATAAGAACTTCTCGAAAAGCTAAACTAAATGGGCCTTTAGTATGATCTAAATTGAGTTTTCAAGTATAAATCGATTTAAACGTAATTATGTGTCTATTTCATTATATAAAATCGAGTTAAATGCCTTTAAAAAAATTATATTTTATTATAATTCAAAATATTATTTATAAAAGAAAATAGTATTTATCTTCAACATATAACTAAAATACTACAATAAATATCTTACATAAAAGTAAATTATTTTTTATAATTAGAAAATAATTGCGTTGTTATATTTTTTTTATAAAAAGAAACCAACAAATTAAAAGTTGAGATTAAATAGGGGAGTTGAGGAAGAGATTAAAATTATAGGATATAAATTGCATTTGATAATTAAATTGAATAGATAGATCATTTCAACTTAGTAGAAGGAAATGGAGAAAGCACTAAACACTCTGCACTTGAATCAAGTATATATGTCAACAGAGTTTTGTTTCGTAAAACACTAGAGGCATGTATCATCAAACGCAAAGGGAGTCTAGTCTTATCAATTAGATATGTATCAAATATATTTAGGATAAATGTTTAAAAAGAACTTTTTTTAAAAAAAAAAAGAACTTTGCTAATAAAATTACTCAGAAGGAACAGAAAAATTTTATTTGAAATCAATTTGCTCGTCATGGCAAAGATCAACCACGGTTTCTGGGTCACATGAACGATGGATTCTCAAGCACATGGCTAGATGATGAATATGATTATATGAATATCCACTTTAATAATTTGTATAAAATAAAATCAGATAGTCTTGTTCAACAATTCCTGAATTTTATTTAATTATAACGAATATGCACTTAGGCCATCGTGCAAGATAACAGTCGTCTTCAACTTGCCAGACACAGGATGCTGACCAAAAGCTCGGGAACTTCTTCAAGAAAGGAAACTGACAAGTTATGAATCCTCACTTTGAGAAGGAACTGTTTTCTGCAGAAAGCATTGGATAAGGAAAAGAAGATCATCTATAGGTCAACCGAAAGCGTTGGATAAATTGTAATCCCTGTGCTCCTAATTATAGTTATTTGATTTTGTTTATATCGATCTAATAATTCAATTCAATTAGTTAATTATGACCAAATCTAAAATATCAAAATGAATACATATTATATACTCTTCAATTTAACTAAATTAGTCAATTAACTCTTACATTAGTTACTATTAACTGATTTATTTTATTTTCTAGATCTATCTTAATAAAATTAAATAATTCTTATAATTAGGATATGAGTTAATGTGCCTGCTTGGATTGCTCATAAACCAAAGTTTTAAAAGAGTTTTTTGGCCCAAATCTTGATTTGAGAAATTTTAAAATAAACAGTTATATTTATCTAAAAGGACTTTTGAACCAAACTATAATTTTTTATAAGCTACTAGGAATAATTTCTAGAACAATAAAAGGTTTTATGGACTACCCATTTACTATTTTACCTATATTTGTCCTGACACTCTCTCTCCTCTCTCCTCTCTTCCCTCTCTATGCCTCTCTTCTTCTCTCTACTTCTCCTCTGCCTCCTTATCGCTGTCAGTGTCACTGCTAGATTAGCCTCCATTGTCGCTGTTCTCTTCCCCCACCTCCTTGACTAATTTATCAATAATAAAAGTCTTTTTAATAATAAATATCCAAATACTTATTTATTCAGAACTATTTCTTTCTATAAGCTCTTCTCAAGAAGTTTTTTTTAAAACTATCTAAAAATTCTTTTTTTTATAAGCTATTTTTCAAAATTATATCTAAAGCCTAATATTTGATACTGCGTTGAAGAGAGATAGTTACCAGGAGTCAAAGATTGTTGGAATTTCATAACTCATCAAGGAAACAATGCAATGCACTTCATATTTTCAACAAGTTGGCTCTCCAGTTTTTCCAACTGCTTCGGTGCTTCTATTGAGACGAAAAATGTCCAAAAAAGATAGTGGTGAACAGAGGAGGAAGAAATCAAAGTTGATGATGGAGGAGTGACAAAAAAAAACTGATTCAAAAGAAATTAATTCCTCAATCTCCGAAGATCGACAATCAAAGAAACAAGGGTAGGTGATTGATGAATGAAAGATTCACATGTACACAAAATTATAGT
Organism: Leucaena leucocephala; assembly: GCA_037074615.1. Taxonomy (NCBI): domain Eukaryota; kingdom Viridiplantae; phylum Streptophyta; class Magnoliopsida; order Fabales; family Fabaceae; genus Leucaena; species Leucaena leucocephala. Next base: position 13,661,417 of record CM073515.1, on the reverse strand, counting down.
TTTACTTGCTGCGTAGGATTTCTATGAAGTTAAGTATAAATAGTATTAATTGTTAATATATACTTAATCATTGAAATCCTTGTAGTATAGTGGTAAGTATTTATGCCTGTCACGCGTACCACCTACGTTTCTTTTGCGTTTTTATTTTACTTGCCATCAGTGTATCTAAAAAAATTATTAGTTAAGGTTGTAATGATCTTACTCCTCTAAAAAAATATAAATTTAAATTTTGAAAAATAAAAGTTAAAAAAGTCAACCTTAGCCATATATCTAAACTTTTATAATTCACTATCCCATCTTTTGGCACAAATCAACATTCATTAGCCATATCTCCGAACCATTAAAAGTCAACCCTTGCCTCCGTCACAAACTTTCCACCGAAGACTCCATTCACACACGTGGTCGCGCTTTTCCACCAGTTTTAAATATAATGAAACCATCATTTTAAAAGCCATTTTTTGTAAAACTTAAATTTATTTTTTTTTTTAAATAAACATTCATATTTGTTCAAATAAATTTTTGGATTAAATTATAGTTTAAAACCAAGGTTTCAGATAAGCTGGTTAGAGTAGATTATGAAATAGTAAAAAATTTTATGAACTAACTAATTACTATATTACCCCTACTTTTTCTTATACCTTCTCTCATGCTTTTTCTTACACCCTCTCTCCTCTCATATCTTATATTTTCTCATTTAATACTCATATTCATTTTCGTAATTTACCAATAATAAAAGTACTTCTAGAAATAACTATCTAAATACTCATTTATTCAAAACTATATTTTTTTTTTCATAAACTCTTATCCAAAAGCCTTTTTCTATAAGCTTCCCAAAAATCCTTTTTTTCATAAGTCTGTTTCTAAAATCTTATCCAAACACACACAATGGGAAGAGCCCAAACCTAGGTTTTAAACTTAGATTTGGACAAAGCCTAGGTTTTGAGAAATTTTAAAACAAATAGTTATATTTGTTTAAAAGGGCTTTTGGACTAAATGAAGATTTTAGATAAACTTATCAGAGTAACTTATGGAACAATAAAAGAGCTTATGAACTAGCCAATTACTATATTACCCATACTTTTTCTTACACCCTCTCCCATCTCTCCTCTCATATCTTATCTCTCCTCATTTAATATTCATATCCTTTTTCATAATTTATCAATAATAAAAGTACTTCTGAAAATAACTATCCAAATACTCATTTATTTAAAACCACTTTTTTTTTCATAAACTCTTCTCCAAAAGTCATTTTTTAAAAGCTGCACAAAAGCCTTTTTTTCATAAACCCATTTCTAAAATCTTATCCAAACGGGCCCATAGTAGTTGGGGAAGAGATTTATTTTAATTAATCTTAAATATAAAATATAAATTTAATTTATTTCTTTAATTTATAATTTTCTTACATAATTTCTATTAATTACATATATTAAATAAGGTTTTTATCAATTAGCATAATTTTTAATATAAATTATTAAAAAGAATATTCTAAATAAAATAACATATTTTTAAAAATAATTAATTTCAATAAATTTTTAATATTTATAAATTAGTTATTTAACTTGCTGAAAAGGGAAGTATATATATTCCTAAACCCTCCATCTTGCACACAAACACATATACACATATTTCTTTAATTTTTATTTCAATTAAATTTTAATTAATTTAAAATATGTTAGGTATATTATGATTAAAAACGTTATAAAAATTAATAATGTCACTTTGGCCGAGTGGTTAAGTTGTGTGCTTTCTAAGTATACAGAATTTCTCGCAAGAGTTCAAATCTGGTGATTTCATCGGGAAATATCAAGGCATACTACTATTTTCTTATATATAAATCTCTTATATATCATTTTCACATATTAAAAAATATATTAAATTGATAAAATTATTTATACTTACCCTTATTAAAGAGATTGTATTGAAAAAAAATTAATTACTCTATAAGTTTCTTATATTTAGTAGGGGCAAAATTAAAAAAAATTATTAATTATTATACAAATGAATTATATTTAAGAATAATTTGTTTATAAGTGACTTAAATATAGAAAGAATGATATTCTATGTTTAAATTGTATGTTGTTCTTGGCTGCCAGCCTTTCACTACGCTGAGAAAACCCAATCATCCACTCGAGTATTTTGGTAATTTGGTGGTTTATTTTAATTCTTTCTTACCCAAGTATATATTGCTTATTCGATTTCTCATATCTGCAGTTACTCTTTTATATATAAATGTCCTTCTAAAGTGGAACTCTAAGGACCCGTTTGATAGGAAGAATTCGTTGTGATGGAAAGGAAGAGAACGAAACGGAAAAAAATAGAATAGAAAACTTCTAATATCCTATGTGGAAAGATATTCTTTGTGCTAAGGATTTAATTTTGAGAAAGCCGTCATGGTTTGTTGGCAATAGCTCTCAAATCAACCTCTTTAACCATTTTTGGTAGCTGTTGGACTTAGTTCGACTTAAATCCAAATCGGTTCTTAATAGGATGGACTATTTAATTTAGGATACTAATTCAAATATAGCAACCGACAAGATATTAAGAATATGTAAAATTATTTAATTACTATATTCTCTGATTAAATAAGATATAAATTAAATAGAGAATATATTTATATAAAATAATTCATATTAATAATAAGATATCAAATCATGCATAATAGATACTATGAGATTTAAAATTCAAATAAAATTTGAATTCAAATAGGATATTTAATATGGTCATATGAGATTTTAGGGAGATTTCATCTTTTTTTTTTTATAAGAGAGAGACTGTATTAACTGTTAGAATATTTTATAATCACAAAATATCTGTGGCTATAATAGAGGCCCATAGTCATAGTTAAATCTCAGTCATCAAGTTTTCTAAATTTTTCTCCTATTTCTTTCTCACTTGTGTGGAGCATTGCTACAATCACAACTCAATTATAGTAACAGTAAATTGACTTGTGTGAGCTCCATATTTGACCGTTGCAGTGCATTCGATCGCTGACTTTAATGTCGGCAGGGGACTTGTTACTAGAAGACAAAAGGTGTTGGAATGTGAGACTTATCAGATTGTGATACAATGTTGTGGTGGTCTAGTAGATGAAATTTTGAAAACCCCCTTTGCCTTGTTTAGTGTGGAGGATAAGTTTTGTTAGTTGGGTATCGCTTATATGAGTCTTATTTTGTTGCCTCGGTTATCGTGTTTATATGGCAAATCAGGGCATCTTGTCTAGCAAGGGTGGATTCTTGCAGAGTTTATCCAAATTCAAGATTCCCTCAGTGAGGTTTTTTTTTTATTGATGCCCTGCCCTTGAAGACCACTCTAGTTAGGCATCACTTGAACATAGATTGATATATGCTATTATCTAGTAAAGGATATTATGGTAAATAACACTAGAAGTTAGTTAGAAGAGAGAGTATGAGACGTCAGAGGGTAGTATATAATTGTTATATGCATCCCTTGGCCATTTTTGTGAATGAATTATCCTTTTCTGCTCTTTTTCTGTTATTTGTGCTAACAAGGGTATCAAAGCCCAATGTCTAGCCAATTGCACCAGTGGATACTCAGTCCACAGATCGCCTTATTGAATTGGAGAATCGCCTAGAGATATATCGGACTTCCGTGACTAATCGCTTGGATCAAAATACACAAGATATATTACAGCTGAAGCAAGCTATTGGGGGCATTGAAGATTTCATGAAAGATCAATCTGAATGAGAAATTTATGTCCCTTGGAGCTGCTGCTGGGAAACAAACTGCTATAGGTAACGGTGGTAATGGAGGTCTCGACGGAGGTTATTCTTCTGCAAATCGGGTTCCTGCTTTTAGGTTATTCCATAAACTGCACAACATAACCTTTACGTACTTCATTCAAACTAAAAAGAGTCGAGTGGAATTTCCTCAATTTGACGGTACTAATTTTCGTGGGTGGACATATCGTTGTCGGCAATTTTTTAAGGTTGATGGAACTCCTCATGAACATCATATTCGTCTTTTGAGCATTCATTTGGAAGGTCATGCCATGCGATGGCATCAGACTTTCGTGCACCAACGTTCTTTCTCTAACATCAGATGGGAAGATTATTTCTGCCATCTAGAGGACAAGTTTGGCCATGTCTATGATGAGAATCCACTAATCATTCTCAAGAAACTTCAGCAGGCCGACAAGTTTGTTGTCAATTATGAGCAGAAGTTTGACGAGTTGCTCTCGAAGGTTGATATTCTAAAGGAGGTAGCTATTAATCTTTTCATTGGAGGGCTCCGCTTCGATATCCAATAGTTTGTATTGAATTTTGGACCGACCACCCTGGCTAAGACATCTTGCAGGAGTCCACTATTTGTGCTATCCATAAGCATGCCCCTGCTTCCAATCATGGTGGTTTGTCTTTGGGTCTAAATTTGCTATAGTCTTGGGCTCAATATATGGGTCAAACCCACAAGGAAGTTATCTAAATGAGAAATAAATGACCGGCGTTGAAAGGGCCTTTGCTATTAGTGTCTAGAGAAATACTCGTTGGGTCATCTCTGCTAAAACTCCCATGTTTTCGCTTTAATGGTTACAGAAGATGATGATCAGTTTAAGGATGCTATAGGTGACGCTCAACCATGGTGGAATGAGTGATTAACGTTATAGAAGGCTGTAAGCATACTTCTACATTGAAGTTTATAGTCGTATTAAGAATCACAAGATTATTGTCCTTCTTGACACCGAGAGCACTCATAATGTTCTTGACATTACTGTAGCTAAGCGACTCAATTTGAAGGTCCAGGATCGTTCTCCTATTAGACTGGTTGTGGCTGATTATCGCCAGGTTTGTATTTCTAAATATTGTCCTGGACTTACGTAGGAGATGGGAAGTGCAACTTTCACTTCTGATTTTTTAGTCATGAAGATTGGGGGATACGATACTATTTTTGGGTATAGTGGTTAAGTACTCTAGGCCATTTTACAATGGATATGGACTTACACTCATTTGAGTTTCAGTTTAATGGGCAATTAGTTGTGCTACAAGGGTTTAGTGCTGTTGACTCTATGCTTCTAAAGGAAGTCCGTGCTCCTAGAGAGTTTATGAGTGCTAATCAACTATATTTGCTTCATGGTCCTTCCCATTTATAGGCATAGTTGACTTCATAATCTCCATTGAGTAGTAGGCAACATTTGGAGTTGAATGCTCTTTTAGATAAGTTTGCTTATGTTTTTGCTAAACCTATAGGATTACCTCACGTACAGAAATTTGACCATGCTATTCCTCTTATCGATGAGCGACCAATATGCTATAAGCCTTATCGTTATAGACCAGTCCAGAAGATAGAGATTGAATAGCAAGTTCAACAGATGCTTGATAATGGCATCATTCGGGAAAGCTATAATGTTTTTGCAGCTCCTGTGGTTTTAGTAAAGAAAAAATAAGGTACTTGGAGGTTTTGTGTTGATTACAGGAAACTTAATGAGGCTACTATAAAAAATAAGTTTCCCATTCCCGTTATTGAGGAGCTTTTATAGGAATTAACGGGTGCTACTTATTTTTCAAAGTTGGACCTTCAGGCTGGCTATCATCATATTCGTATGAAAGAATCTAATATCTTTAAGATTGCTTTTCATATTGATGAGGGATTATATGAATTTTTAGTTATGCCTTTTGGGTCAACTAATGCTCCTACTACTTTTCAGGGACTAATGAATTCAGTTTTCAAGTGTTTCCTCTAGAAATTCATTCGTCAGGTTACTATAAAGGCTTCATTTGTCAGTTTAGTTCTATTAGTTGACCTCTCACTAACTTATTGAAGAAAACTAATTCTTTTGTGTGCTCTCTGGATGATAATGCTGCTTTTCTTGCTCTTAAGGAAGCCTTGATATCTCCTCCAATTTTGGCACTACCCAATTTCAATGATACTTTTGTTATTGAGACTGATGCTTCTGGGATTAGATTGGGGGTAGTTCTATCTTAAGCTGGTCATCCTTTGGCTTTTGCGAGCAAAGCTTTACCGCCCAAGAAGAAGCCCTTATATGCTTATGAGCTTGAGATTCTTGACATTATCTTTGCTATCAAATAATGGTGATCTTACTTATGGGGTCAAAAGTTCATCATTAACACTGATCACCTTCCCTTGAAGCATCTGTTAGAGCAATGAGATTTAAGTCAAGAACAATTTAAATGGCTTCATAAATTATGGGGGTTACACTATGAGATTGTTTATCGATAATGTTGCTGCTGACGCTTTGTCTCGATGTCCAGAGGGCTCTTGCCTTGCTTTATCTGTGCCTATTTTGCTCCTCTTTGACTGTGTTAAGGAGGCATGTCTCACCCTCATTACACTTGGTAGTATAATTTGTTGAAAAGGAAAGGTAGATTGGTAGTTAGGGCTAATAGTGTTCTACACATGGATCTATTGTCCTATTTTCATGATGATAGCATTGGGGGCCATTCAGGTATACATCCTACGTTCAAATGACTTACTGCTTTCTTTTATTGGAAGGGAATGGAAAAGGATGTTCGCGAATTTGTGTGTCAGTGTACTATTTGCTAATGTTTTAAACCTGAGTTAGTGGCTTCTCCTAGACTCCTTCAACCTCTTCCTATACTTGAATATGTTTGGTATGAATTATCTATGGATTTTATTACTAGTCTCCCTAAATCTTATTCCAAGACCACAATTTTGGTAGTAGTTGATTGATTATCTAAGGCTCCTCATTTTATTGCCTTGAAACATCCTTTTATAGCTGTGGATGTTGCTCGTGTTTTTATGGATAATATTGTTAAATTGCATGGGTTTCTGAAGTCTATCATTACTGATAGAGATCCTATTTTCTGTGGGAAATTTTGGAAAGAACTCTTCTAGTTATATAGGGTGAATATGGAATATTCTTCTGCTTATCACCCTCAAACGAATGGGCAATTGAGGTTCTAAATAGATGTTTGCAGTGTTAGCTATGTTGCATGATAGGAGATTATCCTAAACAATGGGTTAATTGGCTATCATTGGCTGAATTATGGTATAACACAACGTATCATTCTGGTATTGGTATGTCTCCATTTGAATCTGTTTATGGAGTTTCCCCTCCTGTTCACCTACCTTATATAGCAGGAGATTCTTCTAATGACTTGGTTGATTGCACTTGTTTAGCTCTTGAGTTAGTTATTCAACTGTTAAAGCAGCATTTGAAGAAGGCCCAACATTGTATGGTGCAGTAAGCGAATAAGCATAGGGCCGAATACCAGTTTTCTATGGGAGATATGGTTAATCTCAAGTTGCATCCTTTTTATAAGAATTTATTGAATAATTCTTCTATTCATAAATTGGCTGCACGATATTTTGTACCCTTTAAAATACTCAAGAAGGTGGGGGCTGTAGCTTATGAACTAGAATTACCATCGGAAACTCAGGTTCATCCAGTTTTCCATGTTTGTCTTTTAAAACATCATATTGGTCCTGCTGCCACTATAGTTCTGTTGCTGTCACCTTTTGATAACCAAGTCCAGTTTTTGCTGGAACCTGAAAGCATTTTGAGCCGTAGAATGGTTAAGCGTCATAATCTTCCGATTACACAATTTATGGTTCGTTGGAAATTTTCTCAACCGGAGGATGCTACATGGGAAGATCTCTCAGTCATCTAATAGGAATTTCCTAAGTTCTCCATTGCTGCACTTCCTGCTCACGCTATCCTTGTGGACAAGGATCCTTTCTAGGGGAGGGAAGTATTGATATATGCTATTATGTAATAAGGGATATTATGGTAAATAATACTAGAGGTTAGTTAAAAGAGAGAGAGTATGAGACGTTAGAAGGTAGTATATACCTGCTGTATGCATCCCTTGGCCCTTTTTGTGATAAATTATCCTTTTCTGCTCTTTTTCTGTTATCTGTGCTAACATAGATCTTAACTGTCTTTTCTATAATGGCCATGCTAAAACACAACACTAGTTTTTATAGTGTCACTAAGCGAGGGCAATTTGGTATGGTATTCCTTTGTGCTTTCGTTATGAGGATTCCTCATAATTTAGGGGTGTCCACAATATGGTCCCAGTCCTCGTCCTGTCCCGATGAACAGTTACAAGATGGGATTTTTGTCATCTCCAGTGATCCTAATGTTTTCTAAAAAATAAATAATATATATAAATTAAAAAAGTAAATATGTTTCAACTAAAAAATTAAATACAAATATTAATGTTCCCTTTTTTATATTATCTTAAAAAAGGGGTATTAATTATATACATATATTAATATTAATATAAACAAGTTTATATATATATATATATATATTTAGGACTGTCCCGTCCTAAAAACTACCCTATCCCAATAGTAATCGAGACCAGTACAGGACACCATAGGGTTGAGTTCCTATACCTCTAGAAATGCATAGGGTTGAGTTTGTTTCTCTATTTAGCTTCCCCATATGACTTACACTCTGAGGAGGAGCTTTTCATTGAATAATACATATATTTTCTGAGTTGATTCCATCAAAGTGATAAATGGAGAAAGAATGTCATACCTGAGAAAATCTGGAGACTTATTATTGTCTATAATTTGTGCTAAGCTCTTCTTGGACCCACCGGGGTCCCACTTTATTTCCATATTTTTTATTACTCTCTTGAATAATTGAGCAATTGAGGTGATCCAAATCCGAACATTATCCTTTGTATCATTGTGCACTACAGATAAATATGATACGAATTTCTTCTATTATTCATTCTGTGGAAGGGGATATATATATACAGGAGAGAGAAGCCGAGGTTTTGATGGCTCAATGATAGAATAATATCCTATCCTTATGATTATGGTACAAATTACAACATCTACACATCAATGAGTAAATCCTCTAATATCATCAAACCAAGCACAATGAAACCTACATGATCAGTACCAAAACTCCATTTACAGATATATCTTGTGCTTCAATAGTTTCTTCCAAAGTATTGAAGACAAGATTGAAATATTTGCATCTATCTTCCAGACATAAGATCCATGAGATTAGGATTATTGTAGAAGGCAGCAACATCCCAATCATCAGCAGTGGAAGAATGAAGTGTCATGAGAGCAACTACAATAGATCTCATAGTTGGACGCAGTTGGGGATTCTCGTGTGCATGCTTTTGCAAGTTGAGCCATCTGCAAGACATAAAAGCAATACATTGAACAGTTTAAAATCAGAAACACAAACATTCTCATCGTCTAGAAATGTATGGATTTGATTGTTTCAAAGTTCTGGGAGAAATTAAAATGGCAAATTCTAGGAAGAGATAGACAAAAATGATTTCCAACCGGTGTTTCAGATATAAGTAGGATCTACCACTAATTGAATATGAGTCTCACATGTGTGTTTATCCCTCCAAAGTTTATCACATTAGTTTCAGTAAAACGGATTTAGATCCTATTGTCATCTCTTTCTCTTGTTTTCTTCTCCTCATTCCATCCTCACCATAGGATTGAAAAATGGATGGTTGAGATTCAATATTTTATAAAATCATTATCTTTTCTTTTTTTCTATTTTTAGGTAGTCTACAGTTGTGAATTGTCCAAATCAAATTTTAACAGTTTTTTTTTATTTTTATGTAATATTATAATATAATTTTATACGATTAAATTCCACCGTTCAATTTTAATCCAAAGGTAGAGATAAGAAAACAAGGATGAGGAAAGGATCCAGATCCCAGTAAAACTTAGGAGAATTCTAATACCAAATGCACAAACTTTCAAAACTGAGTCAGTAGGGTCGTAATCACCCAGCCTTGGGTCGACCAATTTGCGAAGATCTTCCAAAGGATCAGGCTGATTAAGAACTCCATGAAACAGCATTACATGAAACATAAATAATGACTACTACTGACATAATGCTAGTTGATATGAAACTAATAATAACGTTATAATGATCATAATGGTGCAAAGATCTAAGAGATCAAAGATTCAAGAATGACCATTGTTACAAGGCCCTTTGAGTCGGCATCGGATTGAGTTGTCTTGACAATTGCTTCCTTGGCTGAAATAAGTTCAAAAAGAACAACTCCATCAGCGTAGACATCTACTTTAGGAGAGACATCACCATTCTGGGCATATCTGCGGATAAGTGCATGATACTCTTAATACAAAACATAATAGTGAAATTTTACCTCTAATGAATATACACTATTTCCTATTCAATCATATCTAACAAAAATTATACTCCTTCCGTCCTTAATAGGACCTATTTAATTAATTTTATTAGATTAGAGAAGTTAGTTAATTTGACATATTTTTTTTATAAAACACTATAATATCTTCCTTAACTCTTTACATCCCTCTCTTAGTTGATTATTGCTTAGAGAGTATCAATAGGGGTAATTTAGGAAAAAATTGATAAATATAGAAAATATGTCTTATATTTAAAATTAAGATTACCTTCTCAATTAGTTCCATATATTAAGGATCAGAGTATATAATTAAATAAGAAATATAAGATGCACTTGCTAGCAATGAAACTGGAATGGCTGCATTCTCTTCCGTGAAAAAAAAAGGACTCGGCTTGTTTGGGAATTTCAGAGAGTGCAGTTGTCATCAATAGAGTGGGGTGAGATGGTGTGGAGTGGGAAGAAAAGGGAAAGCTCTCTCTCTCTCTCTCTCTATTGCTTATACATTTAATAGAGAAAAACGATAAATAACTTATGACACCTCTTAATATCAAGAATTCTCTTTATTGTTGTTCATTTCTTGATTTAACCATGTGTTTTACAGCTTACTTTGTAAGCCATTGGCGGTAGATTTTTCATTCAGTTGAGAGACTCAATAACATGAGTTTTCATCTCTCTCTCTCTCTGCCTTTTCTCCCTCATTTTCTCTCCTTTCCCCTACTGGTTCCAAATCAATAAATTACCCTGTCCCTATTTGGAAGTTAACAAAGTCATCTATGGATTTAGCGAGTCCAAAGTATGAGTTTTCAACATTAATTGTATAGAAAAGAAGGAAAATGAAGAGTATTCCAATGATAAAGGGTTGAATATCAATCAAAAATCAGAATTGGAGCATGGCATGAGGAGGAGGCATTTGGATACTTGTCTGTACCCACACTATTCGGACCTTTTAACGATCCAAACAGGCCCCAACAAATATATTTGCCGACTTTATGTCACGGTGGATATATACAGGAACTGTATGCTATGAATATATTCAAGACCTCTGGCAGATTCCAGAGCAATTTGAACTCGAGTAGACCATGTCAGCGGATCTCTTCCTGGCAACATTATGACAAAAGTATTTCATGATTGCAATCAAAATGCAGAGTATGTAAAAGAAGAACTACATTAAGTTCTGTTCTAACCTGTGCCACGCAGAAGTTGACTTAAGTTTCCATTATCAATGTATTCATAGACCAGGAAAAGAGAGTTCTCAGTGCAATATCCAATTAGGCGCACCTACATGACATTCATTCATACATATTTATTACTTGAACATGTATTCTTGCATATTTGACCTACAATTCTAGGTATTTAAATTATGATTTCCTTCCTGCAGAACAAATAATTCATATACATAGAAAAGAAGGGATTTAAAAAAAAAAATCTTCAAGCATGTCAATTTAGAAGTAATTTCCATTTTGATCAAGCATGGAAGACTTCAGAAAAATAGCAACAGCCACGGAATCAAATAGGTTATATCTTCTATCTATTTTAAAATTTTCTGTACCTTACTTAATTTTGGGATAGATGGATGAGAAACCAATCAACATTGGATTAGTGGATTTAGTTAAGAACTCATACCAAAGGAAGTTATTCAATGGCTATACACTAATGTCAATTAATCCCTACTCACACAAACACATGAAAGTAGTGGCATCTGTGTTTAATGCCCTTGATCACAAATACAAGCACAAAACACAACACTAATAGGCCAAAACATATATGTTCATAAGAGAAGTAACTGTGGTAGTGACACAATGCACTTTTTCCATCAAAATTTTCCACCTGCTTCCTCCATCACTAGGTATTTAAAAGCACTGTAAATTCTTTTCAGTTCGAGTGACTTAGTACCAGGTTAAGGTGATGAACATTTGTTAGGACTTTTAGTTCATCTAGAAATTCTCTTGTTGCTTGCATATCCATCTTCTTGATTGCGGCTTTCTGCATGGCAAAATCATTCAAATGAGCTTATTTAAGGAGAATACGGAATTCAAATTTAAAGGAAAACACAGTATAGCTATAAAGCTTGCTCTGCAAACAATTAAAGAGTGCAGCAAGTTTTTAAAGGCCATCTTCAACCTAAACATACTTTCAACATCACATCATACATATCTACAAAGCTTACAGTAAACAATCAAACAAGTGGAAGGACGAAAAGAAAAGGTACATAGCACAATCCATCCATTAATGAATAATAAATCTTGTAGATTATGCGTATATTAACATGTTACATACGCAAACAAACATTTAAATCAGATCATTGATATGATGAAATCTTCTACACATAAAACGATAAAATCTGACAAAAAGTTGATACAAACTGCTCCAAAAATTTTATTAAGGTAGTACTAATCTCACACATGTAGGTCTTAGTAAGTACTACAGGCACTAATCTCACACATTTAGGTCTTAGTAAGTACTACAGGCTAACACTCACACCCTGAATATATACAACTTACATCCCTTCTCTCTTTCACATCACACACATCACAGATATTTATATAGAGAGAGATTAATTAAATGACTTTTTTTATACATGAGATTAATTAGATTGCATAATTTCAAGAGGGAAAAAAGGAACAAACTAAAAGTTTCTTTAAATTCTTATATAAATGAGAAAGGTTGAATGGTTGATAACTAAATGCCAAATAACAAAAGTCAAAACATCTCTATACCAAAGAAGGAAAAAAGTTGCTAATATGTGGAAAATTTTACTTGTTAAAAAAGTACATGGTGTACAAATGAAGACAAATTACTTGTAATTCATAAAAACCAGAAAAACAATAACTTACATTCAAATGAAAATTCCAATACATTGCAATTACTAATAGTATATTTATAAGACACGTAACAAAAACAATAAAGAGAACATGAAAGGTAAAAATACACAAAAGATGACACAATATACAATGAAGCCACATTTTGTGCCTAATTCACTCTTCTTTGATTTGGATGAGTTCTTTTCCTTGACCTTTTTGTTTGTTTCTTAGGCCTAGATTGAAAAATTCTGATAAGCCATTCAAGTTTCCCATGAACATTCCAAACAACATCCCACATCCATATCCTAAAGCAACTGGTTTCCGACTAAATCTAAATTTGTCATCAATTGACGAAGTTAGTTTTGGCAATTTCCCTTCATCATCATGATTACATGATTTGGACAATTGAAATCCACATAGTTCTAAATTTCCCTTGAAGGAATCCTTCAAAAATGTATCAAAATGCTTACCTCTTGGTATTTCTCCGACAAGTTGCTTCTGTGAAAGATTCAAAACTTCAAGAAAGTTGAGATTTACCATTACAAGAGGAATCTCATCCATAAGCTTGTTTGATGATAAATCTAGTGATTCTAGATTTTTCAAATTTACAATGGATTGAGGAATAGGACAGGTGATTTTATTGTGGGAGAGGTTTAGCCCTTTTAGTGAACATAACTCTCCAATAACTTGTGGAATCCCTCCATCAAATGTGTTATTTAACAAGTCAATGGTTATGAATGTAGTTAAGATCCTTTCTAGCTCTACATCATTTCCTTTCAATGTGACCTTCACTGATTCTTCATATGAGAAATTACTAAAAATTTCCATGTACATCAACCCATCTACAGCGTAATTTATTTCCATCATTCCCTCAAATTCTTCGATGTATGTAGTTGGCAAAGATCCACTAAGATGGTTGTTGGAAGCATAAAAAATTCTCAACTTAGGAAAAGGATGTTTGGTGTTGGAAATATAAATGGCACCATAGAACTTGTTACCTCTCAAAATGTGTACCTGTAGCTGCGATAAGCCAGCAAGCCAATTGGGAAATTCATCTTTAATCATGTTTGCTCCCACATCTAAAGTCTCTAATTGCTTGCAAAGATTGTTTGATAATCTTCCAGAAAAATTGTTTGATAGTCTTCCAATAAAGTTATTCATCTGTAGATCTAAACTCTCTATATTTGGGAAAGCAACAAGGCACTCTGGGATGTGGCCTAACAAGTTGTTGTGAGATAACTTGAGGATCCCAAGTGAGCTTGCATTGCAAAATGAGGAAGAAATGTGTCCACTGAATTTGTTGTTGGACACTGAAAAGAATTCAACTCCAAAGGATAGATTGGGAGATTTCCTTGCAACATGTTGAAGCTCAAATCAAGAAATCTGAATTTTCTCATTGACAAATGTTCAATTGATGTCAAGTTATTATGGGAAAGATCCAAATACTCCAAAGAACCATTCCCCACATCATTGAACCACTTGGGAATATTTCCATGAATTTTGTTATTCCAAAGATCTAGGACTTCAAATTTTGAAGGCTTCCTACCTGTGAAGTAAAGTCATTGATGTCGCAAGAGGATAAGCCTAATGTGACAAGATTGGGAATGGTGTAGTTAAGATTATTATCAAAGCTAAGTGAGAGAAACTTATTGTTTGAAAGATAAAGCACTTGAAGATTTTGAAGCTTTGAAAATTGATGAAGACTGATTTGGCCCCTCAAACTATTTGATGTAGATATAGATAAGAAAGATTCAAGAAACTGAAAATCGACTCTGGAATACCTTGCATCTCATTATCATCAAGAAATAACAGTTGCAAATTTGGGAGGCATAAGAATTTGGTAAAGATAGTGATATGACAAGAAGACAAATATAATGTTCTAAGATTAGGAATAGTATAGTTAAGATTATTATCAGATGCAAGTGAGAGAAACTTATTGTTCGAAAGATCAAGACCTTCAAGCTTTTGAAACTTGGAAAATTGATGAAAATTAATAGAGCCACTCAAGTTATTATATGATAGACTCAAAAGTGAAATATTTACGAGACTAAAAATTGATTTAGGGAAATTGCCTTGTAGCTTGTTGTTAGAGAAATGAAGAATTTCCAAATTTGGAAGTTTGTAGTCTGGAAATATTAATTTGTTAGAGCTACAGGATAAATTAGTAAGTTGAGGGAGATTACACAATGAAGATGGCAATTGCCCTTCAATGTTATTTCTAGAAATTGAGAAAGCTTGCAGTTTTCTATGATTTGCAAACACATTTGGTATCTCACCACTAAAAGAATTGTAACTGTGGTCCAATGAAGTGAGACTTTGGAGATTTGAAAGAAATGAGAGCTTACCACTAAAATTGTTTGATGAAAAATATAAATAAGTTAAGCGAGTGAGGTTCTCAAAACATGCAGGAATAGGCCCATCAAATTGACCAGTTTTCTAGACTAAAACAATTGAGATACTTCAAATGGCCTATAGAATTTGGAAGTTGACCCATGAGATTTTCATTTCCTGACAAATCTAACTTTTGAATATTTTGTAAATGAAAAATGTTATTTGCCAAATTTCCATGCAACGAAGTATATTGAAGACTAAGATAGACCAAAGAGGATGACAAATTCATGAGCATAGACAAGTGCCTTGGTGCAATGGAAGACATATCTACATAATCTAAAACAAGTTCTTGTAGATCAGTCATATTTAGAATGAGCTTCTCCCATGTGGATGGTTCAAGTCTTAAACTCAACTGTTCATTGGAGAAAAATTCATTCCAAGACAAATCAAGAGAGGCCAATTTAGACAATTCTGAAATTTTAGGAGGAATTACACCAATAAAACTAGGGAGCTCAAGTTTAGATGCAAGAGAGTAGAAAGATCACCAAATTGAGAAGATATCAAAGACCCACTAAAATCATTGTAAGCCAAGTTAAGTGTTTGGAGATGAGAAAGTTGAAAGATGCTACTGTTAGGATGCAGTTGACCATGGAGCCAACTGCAACTTAGGTCGAGGCTAATCCCATGACCAAACATGGAGTCGCATGTGATCCCATCCCATAAGCAACAATTTGAATCATTTCCCCATGAAGCTATCCTTGAGTGAGATATATTCTTAAAATGAATATTATAGGGATAATAGTCATTAGAAAACTCATCACACCATCTTGAAGCATAATGATTAAGAGAGAAAGAGTTTTTGAACTGGAGGAGCATAGAGGAATCGTGAGGACTACATAATGGTGGTGGGTTAAGAGAAGAAGAAAGGGAAGGAGAAAGAAAGAACAAGTATAAACAGAGGATAATTCGAAATGCTATAAGTGAAGTTGGAAGGCTATGAAGAAGTGAAAGATTGATATATGGACTTTAACAAAAGAAGCTATATTTATAATGGTACCAACACTACACATGGCATGATGCACATGCAAACTCAAGATTTTGGCTACAAAGGAACCCAAAAAGAGAAATATTGGGCAACTAAGACTATTTATGTTTAAAACAAAAAGGAAAACGTGAAACTTTGCTAATGTTTTCTTCCATTCAACATGAACGTAGGCGACAATATGATTTTAAAAACTTGTAAAAATGTTCGTGTGTGAACCAATAATTGGGCCCTTAAAAAAATTAATAATTTATGTTAGTAAAAAAAATATATTGTTATCTAAGATTAGTGAGAGAAGCTAGTCCCTTGTAACATAATAAACCAATATTCTAAATTCTAATTCTTACTAAAAGCTATGACAATATTTAATGCCTAATAATATCTCAAATATAATTACTTTTAATAAAAAAAAATGAAACCAAATGAAATGATATACTATCCTCAAATATATAATGCTTGTAACTTCACAAGGCATTAATAATTTGTCTTGAACATAAAATTCTTTAACAAAAATATACCATCCTCTTGTAAGGATGGCACATCTACAGATAATGAGGAAACAAAAAAAAAGTGGTGAAATAAATGTCAATGAAGTTTAAACTACATAAAACCCTTGTCATACGTATGAATATATTTTTAGTTCTGAGAATTATTAATCATATATATAGAGAGAGAGAGAATGGAGTCAGACTCATTTCCATTGAGTTGTTGCTCTTTGCATTCTCTTGTTTTTTGAACATTATATTTAAATATAAAGGTGTTGGAGAGATATAAGATATTACTATATTATATATTAATAATTTTTGTGGCTATTATTTAGACGACGTGTTGTAAAGTTTGTAAGTAAAAAATTTAAAATGATCCTTTATTATAGAAGTGCTATAAATTTAATAATTTTATTATAACTTTGACGTCACTACAAATCTCTTATAAATTCAATGATTGATTTTCATCATGTGATTATTTTCACTGCACAAAAAAATTAGTAAAAAAATGAAAAATAGAGTCAGCTAATAACATTTTATGATTTGTTCGTAGAAGATTTGACGTGCCGTGAATAAAGGTTTGAAGTCAATGGAGTCAATCAATGACGCATCAACTAATAAAGAATTTTCAAAATGGGTCCCATATTAACAAATTATATTGACTACACAGGCATTGTAGAATATAGAAAAATAATTTATGGATGAACAAAAGAAAAGTCTTTGACGTCTCGATCAAAACAAAAAAACCCAAAAGAAAATACTTTGATGTTAATAATTAAATTTATTAATTAGCAATATCATATTCAATGTAGTGACATGATGGACCCCTATATGCAATACTTTTCTTCCCAATTAAAATTTGCAAAGTTCTCAAAACTTTTTTTTTTCAAACATATTTGTTACAATATTTTCTTGGCCGCAATAGTCACGGATTTCACTCCTTTGATTATTCAGCAAAATAATTTCAACGAAAGAAGGGATGGATACACACAACCACAACAGCATTTATGACATATTTTTGGTTTTATAATTTTGAACAAAAATTTGATCCCATATAAAGCTTTAAAATGATTTATAATTATACTACTAAAAAACTATTAGTTGAAGAAATACAAGTTTAAATCTTAAGAAATGGATTTGTTTAATTAACATAAAAACTTTTTATATTCTAAATATCGAAAGAGATTAGTCTTAAGTTTAAAATAATTTGTGATATTTTAATTAAATAAAAATGTATAATTATACTAAACAAAACTATATTTTTATCTTTTGATGAAGTTCGAGATGAAATGTAATATTTAAAGTTTGCTAGCAGGTTTTATACACTTCTCTTTATATTTTATATAGATGGACTCATGTAGGATTTTTTTAAGGTAATTAAAACTTGAACTAAATTATCTAATATTATATAATGAATTCACATATAGCATTTTTTATACGTATGAACTTAGGTAAAAAATAAATATTAAAAAAGAAGTATACACAATAAATAATTACAAAAAAAATGATTTTTCTTTCTTTGATTTAAAATTACTTGGAAGCATGCTTTATGACTAATACTAGTTATGATAATTAATTAAAAAATTTAAGTTGTCTTGTTAATTTGATATATTTTTCTATAGATCTCAAATATTATGTAACAAATAAACTGTTAAAAAGTAAAATTAATGGACTATCCAAATAATGAATGATTTGCATCTGGTGCCTATACAATACTTAGAACCTAAATCTTTATCTATGGAAACAGCAATTAAGAGGAATTTTTTGTTTGTTGGCAGGAGGAGTTTCTTTAGTTTTAACAAAAATCAAAAAAATATTCTTAATCTTTTTTGACACAAAAACTTTGATAATTTTTTTTTTTGCTAAGAGTATGTATCATCTTATTGAAGATAATTTTATTTGAGGGATTGTCATATACTAAATATAAATGTCTCTGTCAGCTGATATTGGTGAAAATTTAATAAATTGATCTAAACATAGGTAACTTTAACATGAAATTAATTTTACGTATTAATTTAGTTAATACAGTGTTTGATGATTATAAATTCCGTTTTAGTTGCTATCCTAATAATTTTAAACTATAAATTTTAGTCCCTTAAAAAGTAAAACTTATGAAATGTATTAGTCAAAACTAAAATAATAAACACCCAACAAAATTTTCAATTATGAATTACTTTTCTATAAACGTACCAAATGGAGTAGAATATAATTGTCTTTGTGATGTGATAGAAATAAAAATGAATAAAAGAATACTCTCAACCAAACAAATTCTTAATAAATAAAATATTAAATTACCCTCTTGACTCATTTGAATTGACTCATAAAAGTATTAATTTAAAAGAATTCTTGAGAAACAAAATTTTTCAAAGTACTTGTATATCAACTAAAGTTGACTGTCATTTTGTAAATTGTTGAAGCTGACAAAATTTGAAGACTTCACAAACCCAAAACCAAAATTTAATTTCTAAGATTTCATTCATTTATCAATCAAACTGATTTTAATAGCACCAATTTTTAATTGTTTTACAATTTGATACATAAAAAATTATATTTAAGTGATGACATATTAAATGTTTACTTAAACTGTTGATATATAAATCATCTTCAACCTATTTATTTATAGACTCTCATAATGCCAATTCATCTATATTATAATAAATTAAAATACACAATTTAATCTTATTTATTGTTAACACTTCATATACATCTATTGTTATTCTAATTGTGAGGGATTTTTTTTATTTTTTAAATAATAAAGGGTGCAAACTAGAATTTAAATCAAATGAGTTGTTATATTTTAATTAGTTATAATACAAATGAGATAGCATTTTAGGAGTATGTAAGTAATTCTCTCATATGTATAATTAATATATGTATGTAGGTGATGACGTGGTCATCTCCAGAGGGGAAATGCATAATAAGGCTATTTGGATGTTGAGAATATTTGTCTAGGAATTGCACAAAGCTTAGTTAATTGTTTTTAAAAAAAATAAAAGCTTCATTGAGAATTTGAAAATTTTTAAACGAATATATATATATGTTTGATTAAATGTGACTAATATTTTGATATTATACAAATTAAAGAGTTTTATGAACAATTAATAATTTATTATTATATTATTTTTATAATCTGAAAAAGTAATTCAAACAACTCGTAGATATTTAAGCAATCTCTTTAGCCCACTTTCATGTTTAAGAGATTACTAGATATTGAAAATAAAAGAAGTGTTTGTGTAATACAACTTTTAATTTTAGAAGAGGCCCCTACATATATTTTTAAAATCGAATAGGGATAGTTATTCTTGACTTGGAAAAAAAACAAGAAGAAGACTTAGACTACAAATAATGGCATATGTTACATAATTAAGAAAATGTTTTCTAATTCTAGATACATTTTGGCATAAAATAGGGAAATTTAGAAAAAGTAATTAAATTTCTATATTATTTGAAGATAAGGAAATAATTCAAAATTGTTTTTGTTATTATAGTAACTGCTCAAAGGTTTAGAAGTGAGAAAATTTAATATTGTCTTTCACTAGCATTTGTGGAATAAATTCACTTTTGTCCCACTAGATGTGATTTTGAATGTGCTAACTTCAATGCGCACAGACTATATCAAATACGCTATAAATCTCCTATAGTTGTAATTCGCTAACTAAATTTTAAGTCTATGAAAGTTAAATTTTTTATTTTATATGACTATCTGATTGAATCAAATTTAAAAAGTGTTATGTCCAACTATGAGCAGTTCTTTCAAATATATTTTTTACATTCACATATTCAAACTTGAGACTTCGTGTTTAAAATGTCAAAACTCCTTCTAATTAGATAAATTGATAGAATGTAAAATCTAACATAAGATAAACGAAAAATTGGATTCTATGCAATAAATAAAAAAATTGGGTCTAAAAAGCATTTAACATAATTTCAGAAAATTATTTTCATGTATTAATTTTTGTTAATACAGTATTTGATCATTATAATTTGCATTCATTTTAGTTTTACATTTTAGTAAAAATCCTATAATGGACAATGATGCGAGAAAATGCGTGAAGAAGGACTTGCACATGTCCACATTCAAGCCTGATGAAATACTGATTCAAGCCTGATGGAATATTGATTCAATTTTTTTGAAAATTAGTTGCTTATATATAATTTAATAATTACTAATATGGTCAAGAAGTATGGGATTTTGTGTGTCAGATCAATTTGATAACTATTTTTATGCTAAATCATGAACAATTTCATATAAGAATTTAAAATAAAGTGAAATATAAGAGAGATCTTAATTATAACATAATTTTTAGAAAAAAGTGATTAAATTTTAACATTATCTCTGAATATAAGGAATGTAGGAGATATATAAGAGATTACCATATTATATATCAACAATTTTTGTGACTATTATTTAAATGACGTGTTATAAGGTTTAGAAGTGAAAAAAATTCAAAATGGTCATTCATTATGAAAATACCATAAATTAAATGGTTATATTCTAAGTTCAATGTCACCTCAGCATGTTATAAGGATTTATAAGTCTCTTGCAATTTCACTAGCTATTCATATGTGATACTAAATGCAAGACTTTTCTCCCTTTGAATATACCTCATAATATACCAATGTGAAACAATTTATATACATATAAATTAAAGTAATCTCATTTTAATCATGTTATTATTTTCACTGCAATGAAAAATTAGTTCAAAATAAAAAATGATTGGTTTGAAATTAATTTAGAAAATTTAAAATATTGATCTAATCATAGGTAATTTTAACATGTAATTAATTTCGTGTATTAGTTTGGATAATATAATTAGTTTTTATTCTTATGGTTTTAATCAATTAGATTTAGTCCACTGAAGGATAAAATGATCTAGATCCTTATTAAACTATTAAGACTAACGTTTTAAACAAAAATAAATTTAAGGAAGCAAAACAGCCAAAGCTAAAGTAATTATAAGCAACAAAGTTTTCAATTACGGATTATTTTTTCATGAACATACCAAATGGGGTAGAATAGAATTGTCTTTGTGATGTGATTGAAATGAAAATAAATCAAAGAATACTCTCAGCCCAATAAATTTTTAACAAATAAAATATGAAATTATCATCTTGACTCATTTGAGTTGATTGCTAAAAATATTAATTTAAAGAAATTCTTGAGAAAAGAAGAAGAATAGAGATAGTTATGCTTGACTTGTAAAAATAAGAAGAAGAAGACTTAGACCAAAAATAGCAATTTGCAACTAAGAAAAATGAAAAAGACTCTAAGGAAAAATTAGGAAAAATTAACCACAAATAGTTGAGAAATTAATTGTCATATGTAACTACCTATGTAATTAGTATAAATATACAAGTGACCTTTCATAATATGCAATTATCTTTTATCATGTGTAACTGACATTTCGTAATATGTAACTACCTTCTGTCAAGTTTTAAATCTCATTCCCTAATTAATTTGTCAATTGGGGATTTATCCCCAATTTTCCTATAAATTTATTGTAGTATTTTTTTTTAGAAAATGGCGTCAGTCAATGTTATAATTCATTCGTAGATGAATTGATTTGCTGTGGATACAGGTTTATAGAGTCAACTAATAAAGAATTTTTAAAATGGGTCCCATATTAACAAATTATATTAACTACACATGTGCATTGTAGAATATAGAAAAGTATTTGATGGATGAACAAAAGAAAAAACTTTGGTGTTAATAATCCAATTTATTAATTATGGACCCCTACATTCAATACTTTTCTTCCCAATTAAAAATAAATCCTTTTTAGCAAAATTCTCAAAACTCTTTTTTTTTTTTTTGCAAACATATTTGTTACAATATTTTCTTGGCCGCAATAGTCACAAAGTTCACTATGATTCCGCAAAATAATTTCAATGAAAGAGGGACTGGATACACGCAATCGCAGCATTTACCACATATTTTTCGTTTTATAATTTTGAACAAAAATTTGATCCCATATTAAGCTGAAAAATGATTTATAATTATACTACTAAAAGACTATTAGTTGAAGTGATAATTATAATTTCAATGAAAAATGATTTAAATATCGAGAAACATATTTATTTAATCAAAATAAATATTTTTTATATTATAAATATTGAAAGATATTAGTCTCAATTCTAAAATAGTTTAAAATATCTTAATTAAATAAAAAATTATTAATTATACAGAATAAAACTAGATTTTTAGCTTAGAATAAAATATAATATTTAAAGTTACTATAAGGCTTCGTACACTTTTTTTTAATATTTTATATAGATGGACTTATGTAGGATTTTTTCAAGGTAATTAAAACTTGAACTAAGTTATCTAATATTATATAATGAATTCACATATATCATTTTTTTTCTATGTATGAACTCTTGTAAGGAAACTTTAGGTAAAAAATAAATCTAAAAAAAGAAGTATACAGAATAAATAATTATAAAGAAGATTGATTTTTTTTTCTTTGAACTTAAACTTATTTGGAAGCATACTTTATGACTAAGACTAGTTATGATCAATAAATAAAAAAATTTGAGTTGTCTTGTTAATTTGATATAATTTTCTATGGACCTAAAATTTTAAGCAACAAATAAATAGTTAAAAATTAAAATTAATAGACGATCCAAAGAATAAATGATTTGCACATGGTGCCTATACAAATAAGACTTAGAACCTAAATGTTTATCCATGGAATAGCAATTAACAGGATTTTTTTTTGTTGGCCAAGGAGTTTCTTTAGTTTTAAAAAAACTAAAAAAAAACATTCTTAATCTTTATTGCCACCAA
Organism: Leucaena leucocephala; assembly: GCA_037074615.1. Taxonomy (NCBI): domain Eukaryota; kingdom Viridiplantae; phylum Streptophyta; class Magnoliopsida; order Fabales; family Fabaceae; genus Leucaena; species Leucaena leucocephala. The sequence goes on along the minus strand of CM073515.1, from coordinate 13,637,877 downwards.
AACATTGACAATTCTTTTTGTGCTAGGAGTAGGTATCATCTTAGAAATAATTTTATTCGACCATCAAGTACTAAATTTAAACATGTCTTTTAATTGAGATTTAAATATTATTTTATTATATTATGAGAGACTAACTATTTTCATTAAACATAACTCAATTCATAAAAGTTAGATAAATTTATTGTAATTTATTGAAAAGAAAATTCCGTCAATAAATAATGGACTGTAAATAAAGGGTTGTAAACTTATAATAAACTTTCAAAGTTTGAAAAAGTTTATTGTTGTATACCTTAAAGGGACCCCTTTTAATAAATTTTAATGCCCATACATGGCAATATCTAGAGTAAGATGTGATGTTCAAATAAATGCAAAGACTTTTTGTTCATAATCATATTAACATCACATCTAAAATAATTGTCAATAAAAACTTGAATGTCTTAATTCACAATTAATAATTAATATTAACTACAAATAAAAATAAAGAATATGAATAATATCATTCAATCGTTGATTTAATCACTTAGAATTTTCACTCGTTCAAAATTTTAAGTAATTGAATGAATTATAAGTGAGGTCATTATAAAATTTACATGAATTATAATTGGTGATGTCATAACTCAAGTTGGAAGGAACTATGAATGCAAAGGATATGGTATCCAACATATGCGAGGCTTCCTTTATATTATTATGTTATAAATAAATGCTCACATGTTCAAATTGAAGTGTTAAATATTTGATAGTTAATATATTTTTAGTTAATCATGTAAAAATTAAAATTTTCAAAAGAAAAACTAAAAGTCATGCCCTCCAATGAAAGAGAATTTTGTTATTTATATATATCATAAATAATTTAAAAATTATCTGTTTATATTTAATTTAATAACTACTAATATGTTCAAGAAATATGGAATTTTGTGAGGTTGATCAATTTGATAATTATTTTTATGCTAAATCATGAACAATTTTAGTTAAGAATATAAAATAATGTGAAATATAATAAAAGAGAGAAATCTTAATTATAATGTAATCTTTTAAAAAATTGATTAAATTTCAACATTATATTATTTAAATATAAAAAGCGTGGGAGAGATAGAAGAGATTACCATATTATATATCAATAATTTTTGTGACTATTATTTGAACGATGTGTTATAAGGTTTAAAAGTGAAAAAAAAATAGAAAATAGTACTTCACTGTCGAAGTGCCATCAATTCTATGGTTCTACTATAAGTTCAATATCATCTCAACATGAAAACGTGCTATAAATTTCTTGTAATTTCACTAGCTATTAATATGGAGATAGTGAATGCAAGATTTTTCTCCTCCTTTTGAATATACCTCATAATACACCAATACGAAATAATTTATATATATATATATATAAATATATATAAATTAAACCAATCTCATTTAATCATGGTATTATTTTCACTGTACTGAAAAATTAGTAGAAAAGAAAAATGATACCTTATAAATTTAAATAGTAATATTAATTTATAAAATTTAATATATTGATCTAAACATAGATAACTTCAACATTATATTAATTTTGTGTATTAGTTTCCTTAATATAGTGTAACACCAAACAAAGTTTTCAATTACCAATTATTTTTCCATAAACATATCAGATGTTGGGTAGAATAGAATTGTCGTTGTGATGTAATTGAAATAAAAATGAATTACAAAATACTATCAGCCCAATATATAATGTCATATGTTATGTAATTAAGAAAATATTTTCTTAATTTAGATAAATGTTGGCATAAAATAGGGAAATTTAGAAAAAAGTAATTAAATTTTAATATTATTTTAAGATAAAGAAATAATTCAAAATTGTTTTTGTTATTATTAGAGTCATGTGGTCAAAGGTCTGAGAAAATTTAGCATTGTTTTTTACTACCAATTGTGGAATAAATTCATTTTTATCTCACCACATGTGGTTTTGAATGGTTCTAACTTCAATGACATGCAAAATATCAAACGCACCATACACCTCTTATAGTTGTAATTCCCTATTTAAGTTGTAGGGAACTATCAACTATAAATTCTTATAAAATTAAGTTTGTGAAAATTAAAGTTTTTATTTTATATTGAATCAAATTCAATAAGTGTCATGGTAGCTTTTTCAAGTATATTTTTTGTATTCGCACAAATTTAAACTTGAGATTTCATGCTTAAATAGCTAAAACTCTTTTTATTTAGATAAATCGATAGAATGTAAAATCTAATCTAAGATAAATAAAAAATTGGGTTCTATGCAATAAATAAAAAATTGAGTCTAAACAACATTTAACATAATTTCAGAAAATTAATTTCATATATTAATTTGGGTTAATACAATATTTGATCATGATAATTTACGCTTATTTTGACTTTTTTTATAGTTTCAAATTATAAGTTTTAGTAATTCAAAAGGTAAAGTGGTATAGGTCATTATTAAAGTATAGATACCACCGTTTTAGTTAAAAAGAAATTTAAGCCACCAAAACTTATAATTTAAAATTAGATATGCCAAAATTAAAATAATAGCAAACTATAAATAATAAATATCATATTAATCCTATTAGCTTTCATAATTGAAAAGTTACTTGAAAGCAAGGCGCTTATGCTCTTTTCGTTTATTTTTTTCCTTAATACTTTAATGGGAAGAAATATGCTAAAGTAATGGAGACATTAATTAATCCTTAAATTCATAATATTTCAATTAAGAGGTAAGCTCAAAATGTTGTTTTAAATTAAGTTCATTGGATTGATTTTTTTTTTTTATGCAAGACACAGGTTAAAACCATGCAAACGAAATCAAGGTTAAGTCAATTCAAAAAACAAAAACAAAAATTTCTACACCCAAACGTTGGCCATTGAAAAATTCTAATATGCAATCCATTTGAGTTGACTCCTAAAAATATAAATTTAAATAAATATTTTAGAAACAAAATTTTCTAAAGAAATTGTATATCAAGCAAATTTGTCTATCATTGTAACCTATTGAAACACACAAAATTTGTAGACTTTGCAAACCCAAAAAGATTATTATTTTTGCTAACATATTTGTTACAATATTTTCTTGGCCGCAATAGTCACAAAGTTCACTCCTTTGATTATCCCGTAAAATAATTTCAATGAAAGAAGGGATGCATACACGCAATCGCAGTATTTACCACATATTTTTCTTTTTATAATTTTGAACAAAAATTTAATCACATAAAGCTAAAAAATGATTTATAATTAAACTATTAAAAAGCTATTAGTTGAGATAATAAGTAGTCTTATCTCTAAGGGAGATAACACAAGTTTAAATATTGAGAAGTACATTTGTTTAATCAAGATGAAAACTTGTTATATTATAATTAAATATCGAAAGAGATTAGTCTTATGTCTAAAATAGTTAGGATATCTCAATTAAATAAAAAATTAATAATTATACTAAACAAAACTAGATTTTTGGCTTGAGATGAAGTGTAATATTTAAAGTTTGCTAACAAGCTTCATACACCTTTTTTTATATATATTTTATATAGATGGACTTATGTGGATTTTTTAAGGTAATTAAAAATTGGCTTAAGTTATCTAATATTATATAATAAATTTATATATGGCATTGATTTTCTACGTATGAACTGTTGTAAGGAAACTTCGAGTAACATCAGGTCAAAAATAAATATGAAAAAAAAAAGTATACAGAATAAATATTTACAAAGAAGATTGATTTTTGAAAAAAGATAATAAAAGATCTTTTAAAATTTAAAAAGATAAAAAGGGCCTTTAAAAATGACATATTGTGTCCCAAGCCTAATATGTTCTTTATAAATTTTAGACAAAAATGTGAGAAAATTCAAAATAGTCATTCATTGTAAAAATGCCATAAATTCAATAGTTCTATTCTAAGTTCAATGTCACCTCAACATATAAAACACTCTATAAGTCTCTTGCAATTTCACTAGCTATTCATATGGTGATAGTGAATGCAAAACTTTTATTCTCCCTCTAAATATACCTCATAATACAGCAATACAAACTAATTTATTTATATATAAATTAAGGCAATCTGGTTTTAATCATGTTATTATTTTCATTGCATTGAAAAAAAGTAAAAAAAATGATACTTTTGAATATTAAATACTAATATTAATTTAGAAAATTTAATATATTGATCTAAACAAAGGCAATTATAACATGAAATTAATTTCATGTACTAGTTTGATTAATATAGTGTTCGATAATTATACTTGCGTTCATTTTGGCTTTTGTCCTTATAGTTTTAAATTATAAGTTTTAGTCTTTTAAAAGATAAAACCATATAGATGTTTATTAATTAAAATATACAATTTATTATTGTTTATTGTCAACAATTCATATACATCTATTGTTACTCTAACTGTGAGACAATTTTTCTCTTTTTCAAAAAATCAGAGGGTGGAAGCTAGAATTTAAATCAAATGAGTTGCGGTATTTTAATTGGTAAGAGTATAAATGTGATAGCACTTTGGCAGTATATATGTAAGTATTTCTCATATACATATATATATATATATATATATATGTATGTATGTATACATGTAGGTGATGACGTTGTCATCTCCAAAAAGAAATATTTGTATGCGAATTGTCACAGAGTTTAGTTAATTGTTTAAAAACAACTTAAAAAGCTTCATTGAAACTTTGAAAAGTTTTAAACGAATATATATATATATATATATATGTATATATGTTTGATTAAATGTGACTAAGGTTTTTATATTATAAATTTTAAAGAGTTTTATGAACAAATAATAATTTATTATTATAGCATTTTTATAATCTAGAAAGGTAATTCAAACTCACATATGTTTAAATAATCTCTTTAGCCAAATTTCATATTTAAGAGATTATTAGATATTGAAAATAAAAGAAGAGTTTGTTTAAAACAGTTTTTAATTTTAGAAGAGGTCCCTACATATATTTTTAAATTTGAATAGAGATAGTTAAGCTTGACTTGGGTACAAAAAAACACTTGGACTAAAAACAATGTCATATGTTATGTAATTAAGAAATTGTTTTCTAATATTAGATAAATTTTGGCATAAAATAGAAAAATTTAGAAAAAAAATAATTACATTTCAATATTATTTGAAGGAAATAATTCAAAATTATTTTTGTTATTATTAGAGTAACATAGTAAAAGGTTTGGAAGTGAAAAAAATTCAACATCGTCTTTCATTATTGTTGGTGAAATAAATTCACTATCAACCATGCTACAAGTCTGCTCTCATAAAATTAAGTTTATGAAAATTAAAATTTTTATTTTATGACTATATAGTTGAATCAAATTCGAGAAGTGTCATGTCCAACTATAAATAGCTCTTTTAAACATATTTTCTATATTCGTGTATATTTGAACTTGAGACTTCACACGGCCAAAACTCATTCTAACATAAAATAAATGAAAAATTGGGCTATATGCAATAAAAAATGGGTCTAAACAACATTTAACAATTTCATGTATTAATTTGAGTTAATACAGTGTTTGATTTTTATAATTTAAATTTATTTTGACTTTTTTTTTATATTTTTAATTATAAGTTTTAGTTATTCAAAAGGCAAAGTGGTATATATCTCTATTAAATTATAGACACCACCGTTTTAGTTAAAAAAATTTGAGTGACCAAAACTACAATTTAAAATTGTATAGGCCAAAATTAAAATAATAGTAAACTATAAAGAGTAAATATCATACTAATCCTATTACCTTTCTTAATTGAGAAGTTGCTGGAAGGCAGGGCGCTTCTGCTCTTTTCGTTTATTTTTCACCTTAATACTTTAATGGGGAGAAACATACTAAAGTAACGGAGACATTAATTAATCCTTAAATTCAGAAATCAAGATTAAAACCATGCAAACGAAATCAAGATTAAGTCAAGTCAAAAAAACAAAAACAAAAATTTCTAAACCCAAGGGTGGGCCATTGAAAAATTCTAATATACAATCAATTTGAGTTGACATCTGAAAACATAAATTTAAATAAATTCTTGAGGAACAATTTTTTCCAAACAAAATTGTATATCAACCAAATTTGTCTTTGCCTGTTATTGTAGCCTATTGAAACCCATAAAATCTGAAGACTTCACAAACTCAAAACCAAAATTTAATTTCTAAGATTCCATTCATTTACCATGAAACTGATTTTAATAGCACCGAATTTTAACTGTTTCACAATTTCGTAAATTGGTATGTATGTATTTGAGTGTATATAAATGTTTTTGGCTTTGAAATGGAATAAGCTAAGAATTGATATGTATATATGTATGTGCGCTTCCTTTAATTTTCACTTTACTTAGTATAATCTAAGCATTGATGGCTTGAAATAACATATTAATGTAATCAGAAACAGCTTCTTCTTTTTTAATCTGCACCCACTTAATTTTTGTTTTTATACATTGAAAGTGTTTGAAAATTTTTTTATTAGTGAATTACTTTTGAAAATTATAGTTTAAAAGATTTTCACCTCTCCCCATAAATATTTTTTTTAGGATTTAAATTTATATTCTCTTCCTTATAGATATGAGGCGACTAACAACTTATTAATAAAAGTGTTTGAACTTTAATATCCCATTGATAAACCCATATTTTTATATATTTATTCATATCATTTTAGTGGGTTTTTGTCAACTTTTGAGTCCTTAATTATACTATTTGTGCATGATTTGGATTAATATACCTTACATTAAATTAGTACTTAATAGGGGCATAATTGTCATATTTTTTGTCATTTCTCCTAAACAATTATTTTGGGAATAAAATGTATTACATCATTATGATTTTATATTTCAGAAATTTAGGAGAAATCAGAATTCACAAATGACAGCAAAAGACCATAAAATTAGAAACTGCAAAATAAGACCCAATGGGCCAAACCTTACGATTTGGCCCATTATGTTTTGATTCCTCTTTTTATAAAAAGGCAACAAGAACACACACAGGAAAGGGGGGACGCTGCCACAGAATTGAAAGAATTGAGAGAACAAGACACTGCAACAGTGAGGACGTACAGGAAAGGTGAATTGAAAGGAAAATCACTCACATACATAGTGATGCGGCAAGAAAGAGAACATACACAGGAGCCCCAAAAATCCATTCATACCACATACCCTTCACGCTCTTTATCATATCACTCCAGACAACAACAACCTTCTCTGTCTGCAAATTATCACAGTGACTAGCACATGAACAGTGCAACAACTAGAGAAGCAAATAACTGCAATAGTGGATCATGGGTGGCAGTGACATGTTGATGGTGGCATCGATCCTAAGGGCTATGCGTGGCTAAACATCCAAATTCTCTAATTCAATGACAAAAGTATGAGTTTGGGGATTTCAAAGGGGAGTATAAGTTACTCTAATTTTCTATCTAATAATTATATTATAACTCCTAGGTCTTAGGATTAATTTTATAATTATTGGGAATGTTTAGAATAATTTATTTGTATTTATTGAGGATTATTGTGACTCAATTTTTACTTAATATTTGACATTAATCTTTAATTAATTTTAATTTCATTTATTTTAATCTGGGTCAGACATTGAATTGAGATTATCGTGAATATTTTATGATTTTTTAAGGTGACTTGAATTATTGGATCGTTGTGTCTCTTGTTGGCTTAAATTCTATTTTTATGAATTATTGAGTTATAATTAAGCATTGGTTTTTAATATCTTTAGTCCTAATTTATTATTCTAGTGGCAGTTAATAAATTAGGACTTAGAAAATATTTTGTGACAATTTGAGGTGGCTCAGTTGTTGGATTAAAAGCTTAATTATAATTCTTAATTCATTATTTAAAACTCCCATATTTATTGAAGCTATGATTGCCTGCGTTATTGAATTGGAGGATTGCCTTTATTATTATCAATCACCTTTGAATTTATTCTTTTCACTCATTATCATTCATTATTTCTTTCTTTAAACTAAAAATACCAAAAATATTTTATTTAAATCTATTTTTAATTCATTGCCTTTAGTTGTTAGTCAATTAAAGCAAATCATATTTTCTAATTTACGTTGCATTGCATTTAGTTATTTAGGAATTCAATTTCACATTTTGGATCCTCAGAGAGAAAGACCCGAGGTTGCACTATACGCAATCCTTGGTTTAAATTTTTGAAGTAACCCCAAGGCGACATCGGACTATAAGGTTGTTTCAAGTAGAACCGTTACCAGGGAGCCAAGAAATTAGTTCCCTAGTAACTAAGTGCCAAGTAACATTTTTTTTGGGATTAATTCAATTGCTGAGCTAGTCTTGATTAATTTGCATAACATTTGCATTTGCATTCTTGCTTGCATTATCTATTTAAAAAAAGCAAAAAGGTTCATTTTCTTTGGTTTGTTTATTTTTCTTTTATTTCAATTTTTTTTAGCTGACTGCTACTGTTTATGCCTAGAAGTGATAGGGCTTTACCTATGATTCCCTTAAATCTTGAAATTGAAAGGTCTGTGAAAAAGATTAGAAGAAATAGGAGATTAAGAGGTACAAGTCAAGTTATTGTCGTGGAGGGGCATATTTCACAAGAGTCAAGTTTGTCATCTAGTGAACAAGAGTCTAGTGAGAGAGCTACCTCTAGTGAACATGTGTCTGTTAGTGCTTTTGAATTAGAACAAGAAACCATGGATGGTCCTAACGGTAATAATGGTTATAATGGGCTTAATGGGAATAACGGACATGGTGAGAATAACTTAGGAAATAATGGTGAGGATGATAGAAGCATGAGGAAGATTAATAATTCTAATGTTAATTATGATCCTTATGGCTTTTATACTGATAATGTGAACTTTGAAACTAAAGGAGCATTAATTTCTTCCTTACTTAAATTTCTTGGCTTTGCAGGTGATGATCCACACAGGCATTTGAAGACTATGCATATGGTGTGCTCTTCCATGAAACCACCCACAGCTAATCTTCAAGATGTATTGAGGAGGGCATTTCATTTTACTTTAGAAGGCAAGGCCAAGGAGTGGCTTTACACGCTACCTTAACATTTTACTACATTGACTTGTGATTAGTTGAAAGGAGCATTCTTGGATGAATATTTCCCTGCCTCTAAAACTTCAAGGCTAAAAAAGGAGATAACTAGTGTGGTCTAACGAGATAATGAATCCATGCATGAGTATTAGGCCAGGTTCATCACACTTTTAGCTCAGTGCCCACACCACAATATTTCAAAGAATGATATGGTTAATTCTTTCTATGAAGGGCTACTTCCACATCATAAGCCCTCAATTCATGCCGCTACAAATAGTTATCTTAGAGAATTGAGTCCCAATGCTGCATGGGACCTACTTCAAAAGATGGCTACCAATGACCCTTAATCTGGAGACACAAGAAAAGTGTATAATACTTCTTCAGTTTCTTCCCAAGATATTCTTGCTGAAATTGCTGCTTTAGGGAACCGAATGGAGAAAAGACTCATTATTTTGGAGAATAATGTGAATGCCAAGCAAGTTAATTCAATAGGTCACTCTCAAGCTATAGTTGCTGGTTGTGAGTACTGTGGGTCAATGATGCACGCCTCGAATACTTGTTCTCGATATGAAGAGGTTTCTTCTCTATACCAAAATAGGAATGGTCCATATCAAAAGAGGGATCCTTACTCTAATACTTATAATCCAGGTTGTAGAGATCATCCTAACTTTAGATGGGTTGGAAATCAAGGTAACCCTCAAGGGAATTTCTCAAATCAAGTGGTACCTAATCAAGGGGCATCATCTTCTTTCTCTGGAGGTAATGAACTTGGTATGATTGTGAAATGTATTACTGAGCTCAATTCAAAGTTTGACAATCAAAAGTTACAAACTGAGGCTAAGTTACATGCTATGGAGAATAAGATGGACTTATGTCTACAAAATGTGTTCTCTAAATTGGAGCAAATAGAGACTAAGCATGAGAATTTGAATGCATTTGTTACTCAATTCTCCAATAACTTGAGTGAACAACAAGCAAAGAGTCATGGTTCTATACCCTCCAACACAGTGATAAATCCTTAATCTTTGAATGCAATCACATTGAGAAGTGGTAAGAAAATTGGGCTGAAAAATGTACAATTCAAAGAATATGAAGAGGATGAAAAGCAGGTTGATGAGGAAATAGAAGTTGAGTCTCCTCCTGCTAAAACTACTCGAGACACTTCCCAAGCTGAGAAAGAAGCTTCTATCAAATCTGAAGTCCCACAAGAAAAGAAGCTCTTGGAGAAGTTTCAGAAACAACCAATGGTGCAAAATGATGAAGAGGCAACAACTATCATAAAGGGACCAGTTGAGAAAGGATCACCTTCTGACTCCAAAGGTGATGAGGTAAATATTGGTGACTTGCCTTTTCCTAATTCTTATTTGGTTAGTAAAAAGATTGTTGAAAAGAAAGATAATGATGAATTGTTTGAAATGTTTAGCAAACTTGAGGTTAATGTGCCATTGCTTGAATTGATTAAAAAGATGCCTAAGTGTGCTAAATTCTTGAAAGACCTATGTATAAACAAGAGAAAGGATAGGCATAGTGAGAGAATCCAACTGGGGTTGAGTGTTAGTGCCTTATTTAAGCCACAATTGCCTATTAAATGTAAAGATCCAGGTTCCTATACTATTCCTTATAGCATAGGTAGAACTACAGTTTCCCATGCCCTACTAGACTTAGGTGCAGCAATTAATGTCATGCTGACCTCTGTTTATAAGACCTTGGGTATTAAAGTTTTGAAAGACACTAGTGTAGTGCTTGACCTAGCTGATAGGACGATGAGATACCCTAAAGGCATTCTTGAGGATATTCTGGTGCAAGTGAAAGGTCTTGTTTTTTCAGCTGACTTTTATGTTCTTGATATGACTAATGACCTCCCCACTGAGAGTACTTTGATTCTAGGTAGACCTTTTCTTTTAACTGCTGAGACAATAATTAACATGAAAAGGGTCTTATCACTATGGGGATTGGGGATCAAGAAGTGCAATTTAATCTTTCAGAAGCTATGAATCATGGTTATGAAGATTGCTCTTATTTGGGTATTAGTTCAATTGAATGTCATGATGTGGACCACTTACATGAGACTAATATGAATGGACCTCACTTGTGTGATATGGTTGTGAAGCATGATGATGCTTTTACTTGTCTATCTTCCTTCCACCCTTCTCATGTCTGTGCATGTGAAGATGGTGTATCATGTGCCTATTGTTTAGGATAGATAGTTGGCTTTCTTCTGCTTATGAATTTGATGTATCATGTTGCTTTGACTTTGATATTACTGCTGATTCTATACTTGATAGCCTTGAGAAAGGTATATTTCTTGACTTTGCAGGAACTGATGATAAGGAGGTTGATGCACAAGCTATGAATATAGCTTTTCCATTGAGTGGCGCTGGAATATTAGAAGAAGATAACAGTGATTCTGCTACTGCTTTAGTCCTTTCTAATCCCATTCTCACTTTTAATTTACTTTCTCTTTCTATTGATTAGACTGACCCTAACTTTCCTATTTCTAGGTCATCTGATGGTGGCACTGAGTTGGGAAGTGGAGGAAATCTATACCACACTGAGCTTATATCTCCTTCCCTAAGCCACATAGACACACTACTTGCACTGAATGCACTTGATATAACAAAGATGATTCCTTCTATTATGCAACCCCTGATTTAGAATTGAAACCCCTCCCCTCTAACTTGAAATATGCCTTTTTTGCTGATGATTGTAAATTGCCTATTATTATTTCCAGTTCTTTGAGTAGTTCTGAAGAAGAGAGACTAGTTTCAGTGTTGAAAAGGTATAAAAGGTCTATAAGTTAGTCTTTAGGAGACATACCAGAGATTGATCCCTTGGTTTGTACACACAAGATCCTTTTAGCTGAAGGGTTAAAGCCAGTTAAACAGCCACCAAGGTGGTCAAATCCTCTTATTCATGATGTAATTAAAAAGGAGGTATCTAAATTACTGAGTGCTGGGATCATATATGCAATCTCAGATAGTGAGTGGGTGAGCCCTATACATGTAGTACCGAAGAAAAGCGGTATCACAGTAGTGAAAAATGAGAATAATGAACTTATTCTAACAAGAGTTCAGAATGCTTGGACAATGTGTATCGACTATAAGAAGTTGAATGAAGTGACTAGGAAGGCTCATTTTCCATTACCTTTCATTGATCAAATGTTGGAAAGAATATCTGGTAAATCTCACTATTGTTTCTTGGATGGCTTTTCAAGTTATTTCCAGGTACCGATTACACCTACAGATCAAGACAAGACTACTTTTACATGTCCTTTTAGTACCTACACATATCAAAGGATGCAATTTGGGTTGTGCAATGCTCCAGGCACCTTTCAAAGGTGTATGATGGTGATCTTTAGTGATTTATTGGAGCGTAATGTGGAGGTTTTCATGGATGACTTCACCATCTATGGCGATGGCTTTGATGATTATTTACTTAGTCTTGAACATGTTCTTGATAGATGTATTGAGAAAAAGTTAGTTTTGAATTATGAAAAATGTCATTTCATGGTAGATAGTGTCATAGTGCTAGGTCATCGCATCTCTCAAAAGGGGATTGAGGTTGATAAGCCAAGATTGAAGTTATTTCTTCACTTCCCTATCCTACTTGTCTTAAAGATTTGAGGTCTTTCTTGGGGCATGACGGGTTTTATCGATATTTTGTAAAAGATTTTATTAAAATTGTTTTACCCCTCTCTATGCTGTTGAGAAAAGATGTTTTTCACTTTGATAATAAGTGTAGACATGCCTTTGACTCTGTGAAATTCTTACTTGTTTCACCTCCTATTCTCACTACACCTAATTGGGATTTGCCTTTTCAATTGTCTTGTGATGCTTCTAACTTTGTAGTAGGTGCTATGCTTGGTCAGAGGGAGGATAAGCGATCTAGAGTGATAGCTTATGCCTCCAAGACACTTGACCCCGCTCAAGTGAATTACACCACAACCGAGAAGGAACTTTTTGCTATAATCTTTGCTTTAGATAAGTTTAGACAATATCTGATAAATTCTCGAGTGGTTGTTTTTATAGCTCATGCAGCAGTGTGTTACTTGTTCAAGAAGCCTCAGTCTAAACCAAGACTGCTGAGATGGGCTTTATTGCTATAGGAATTTGACATTGAAATTAGAGACAGAGCTGGAGCAGAGAATCATGTAGCTGACCACCTTAGTCAGTTACCTGAAGGTACCAAAGGAGTTGACTCATTTGATCTTACTGTTAATTCATTTCCTGATTCTGCACTTGTTGTCTTAGCTATTCAGGAGCCTTGTTACTCTAATATTGTTAATTACATTGTCACTAATCTTGTTCCTCCTTCTATGTCTAAGTTTCAGGTTGATAAGTTGAAGAGGGAGGCAAGATATTATATCTCGGATTCTCCAATTCTTTGGAAGCAATACAGTGATCAGATCATCAGACGATGTGTTCCTAATAATGAGATTCACTCTATCCTTACCTTTGCACATTCTTTATCTTGTGGGGGCATTTTAGTGTTAATAAAACTGCTAGGAAGGTCTTAGAATGTGGATTTTACTTGCCTACTTTATTCAAATATGCTTATGTTTTCTGTAAGTCTTGTGATAAGTGCCAGAGGTTTGGGAGTTTAGGTAGAAAGCATGAAATGCCTTTAAGACCTATGCATTTTTGTGAAGTTTTTGATGTCTGGGGCATGGATTTTGTGGTCCTTTTCCTCCGTCATTTGGGTTTTCATATATATATTACTTGCAGTAGACTATGTGTCTAGCTGGGTAGAGGCAGTGCCAACTAGAAAAGATGATGCTTCTACTGTTGCCAAGTTCTTACGCTCTCATATCTTTTGTAGGTACGATATTCCAAGAGTAATTATTAGTGACCAAGGAACACATTTTTACAATAGGACCGTCAAGTCTCTACTTGCTAAACATGGAGTTAATCACAAGCTGGCAACTCCTTACTACCCTCAGACAAATAGATTAGCTGAAGTCTCTAATCGGGAAGTCAAACGGATACTAGAAAAGATTGTGAAGCCATCTCGTAAAGATTGGAGAGAAAGGCTTGAGGAGGCACTATGGGCTTACAGGATTGCCTACAAAACCCCTATAGGCACGTCTCCTTTTCAGTTGCTCTATGGTAACTCTTGCTATCTACCTATGGATATTGAGCATAAATCTTGTTGGGCAATCAAGGCATGTGATGCAAACCTTGAATACTCACTTGAAAACCGAACGATACAACTCCAGGAGCTTGAAGAGATGAGACTTCAATCCTATGATAATGCCAGAATCTATAAAGACAAGCTGAAAATGATTCATGACAAACAAATTTTGAGAAAACAATTCCATGAAGGTGACAAGGTTCTAAAGTTCAAGGCCCGATTGAAGTTGATGCCTGGGAAGTTTGTCACCAAGTGGAGGGCCCTTTTAGAGTTACCAAAGTAAATTCTTTTGGTACGGTAGAGCTGGTGGATGAAGCTACAGGTCATGTTTCACAAGCCAATGGCCATCTGCTTATGCACTACAATGAGAATCAGAGACCTCCCTAATTGCACGGTTGTTCCTTTCCACCTTTCTCCTTTACTTTCTCTTATATCGCTGATAATATCTGTTTGCTAAGATAGTTAGGAGTAAGTGTGGGGGAGGGACTATCACAGTAGTTTTAGATTTATTTGCTTTCTGTCTTTTAACAATTTCTTAGAATAGGTTGTATTTTAAAGATTTCTTAGTTTTATGTTAGTTTTTCTTTGAATAAAGCTTCCCTTTTAGCTCACAATTCTAATCATTTTCCCTTCTCCCTTTGATATATGCTTTAGTGATATGTTGAGGACAACACATGGTTTAAATATGGGGGAGGGATTGCTTTTGCTAATTTGTGTTGCCATTGCATTGATGTGATTCCTAGCTTCCACTTGACTTTTGCAATCATTGGGCTTTATTTTTAAATCCTTATTTCTTTATGCATGTGAACATTGGCATGTCTAGGTAAGAATGCATTTTGATTTGAGTAATTCTTATTCTAAATTGATTAGCATAGTGGAGTGTCTTTGATGCAGTGTTATTAACCTTGTTTTGTAGCTTGATCTTAGGGAGGAAACATCCTAGAGAAAGCCTTGTTGGAAGGATTATTGAGCCTTAATTTTTTTTCTTATCTTGTGTGAATTCCCCTTAACTTTGGTTAACCTCTAGAACTTGTCTAGATTCCTTTTCAAAGCTGCATTAATACCTAGAATTGTGAGCATGATAGGGGCATTCATTTCAAAACCCTTTACCCAAACACAAGCCATCTCAATTAACCTTTGCTTACCCCTTTGAGCCAATCACTTTCATTTCATTCTATTAATTTTGAACAAGTGCTTTGCATGAGTTATATTATGTTCGTTATGATTAACTGTGAACTATTGAAAGTTGCTATCTTTATCTTTTTTAGTTAGGTTTGCCAAAAAAAAAGGGAGAAAAGAAAGAGAAAATACAAGAAAAAGAAAAAAAATGTGCAAAAAAAAGACAAAAAAAACAGAAAGAAGTTGAAAAAAAACAAAGAAAGAGAGAAAAAGAAAAGAAAAGAAAAATTGGCAATAAGGCATGAAGTTTAAAATAAGGCATCCTTTGATAGTTGAAGATTAAAGTTTATTGTTCATTTGATAGTCACATGTTATCTTACTTTGAACTATTTCTTAATACTCATGCATTAAACTTGTTCTACATTTCATTCCATTCATTCATTATCCTTTCACCAATATTACAACCCAATAAAGTCCCCTTGATCATGAGTCTATGGTATGTTAGTAGTGGAGATAGTAGAATCTTTACAAGCCTATAGTAGGTGCTAATCTAGGTGGATTGAGTGAAAATTCCCTATACTTGAGAGTTGAGTGAAACACTTATACCTATGAGAGATCTATTATGTTTCCTTTTCTCTATCTTGCTATGTCTTGTGTTACTTTCCTTGCATTGAAGCATTCCATCACTGTTGATTGATTAGGTATATAGATTGCTTGAGTTGATTATATATTCTTACCTTGTCAGTTTTATGTTTAATTGCATTGAGTTTAACTGTTGGAATTCTTTTGACTAATATTTTGCCCAGGAGTGCAAAAGGTTAAGTGTGGGGGAGTTGACAAACCCATATTTTTATATATTTATTCATATCATTTTAGTGGATTTTTGTCAACTTTTTAGTCCTTAATTATATTATTTGTGCATGATTTGGATTAATATACCTTACATTAAATTAGTGCTTAATAGGGGCATAATTGTCATATTTTTTATTATTTCTTCTAAACAATTATTTTTTGAATAAAAGGTATTACATCATTATGATTTTATATTTCAGGAATTTAGGAGAAATTAGAATTCATAAATGATAACAAAAGACCATAAAATTAGAAACTACAAAATAAGACCCAATGGGCCAAACCTTGCGATTTGGCCCATTAGGTTTTGATTTCTCTTTTTACAAAAAGGCAACACGCACACACAGGAAAGGGGGGACGCTGCGGCAGAATTGAAAGAATTGAGAGAACAAGACGCTGCAACAGTGAGGGCGTACAGGAAAGGTGAATTGAAAGGAAAATCACTCACACACATAGTGCTGCCGCAAGAAAGAGAACACGCACAGGAGCCCTAAAAATCCATTCATACCACAGACCCTTCACGCTCTTTATCGTATCACTCCAGACAGCAGCAACCTCCTCCGTCTACAAACTATCACAGTGACTAGCACGTGAACAGTGCAGCAACTAGAGAAGCACAGAACTGCAACGGTGGATCATGGGTGGCAATGACATGTTAATGGCGGCGTCAATCCTAAGGGCTATGCGTGGCTAAACATCCAAATTCTCTAATTCAATGACAAAAGCATGAGCTTGGGATTTCAAAGGGGAGTATAAGTTACTCTAATTCTCTACCTAATAATTATATTATAACTCATAGGTCTTAGGATTAATTTTATAATTATTGGGAATGTTTAGAATAATTTATTTGTATTTATTGAGGATTATTGTGACTCAATTTTTGCTTGACATTTGACATTAATATTTAATTAACTTTAATTTTATTTACTTTGATCTGGGTCAGATAATGAATTGAGATTATCGTGAATATTTTATGATTTTTCAAGGTGGTTTGAATTATTAGATCGTTGTGTCTCTTGTTGGCTTAAATTCTATTTTTATGAATTATTGAGTTATAATTAAACATTGGTTTTTAATATCTTTAGTCCTAATTTATTATTCTGGTGGCAGTTAATAAATTAGGACTTAGAAAATATTTTGTGACAATTCGAGGTGGCTCGGTTGTTGGATTAAAAGTTTAATTATAATTCTTAATTCATTATTTAAAACTCTCATATTTGTTGAAGCTATAATTGCATGTGTTATTGAATTGGAGGATTGCTTTTATTATTATCAATCACCTTTGAATTTATTCTTTTCACTCATTATCATTCATTATTTCTTTCTTTAAACTAAAAATACTAAAAATATTTTATTTAAATATATTTTTAATTCATTGCCTTTAGTTGTTAGTCAATTAAAATAAATCACATTTTCTAATTTAGGTTGCATTGCATTTAGTTACATAGGAATTTAATTTCACATTTTGGCTCCTTAGAGAGAACGACCCGAGGTTGCACTATACGCAATCCTTGGTTTAAATTTTTGAAAAACCCCAAGGCGACATCAGACTACAAGGTTGTTTCACCCATCATACCTTTTACTACTTCAAGTAGCTAACCTAGTGATTTTCCAAGCCCTAATTTTTCCTCAAAACAGAAAAAAATAAGTGTACACATCAATTCAATGTACATTTTTTAATTAAAATGTTCGTTATTTATTTTTTAAAATATATATTTAAATTAATTAATGAAAAAATACAAAAACATTTGTGATTGCCTTTAAAACTACTACAATAAATAAACCAAAAATTTAAGTATCATGTTAACTCTTACCTCTGGTTCTAATTATTCTCTTAGTTAAATAAAAAGTGCCCTAAAAATTATGGATTATTTTTCCATAAGCGTACCAAATGAAGTAGAAGACTTGTCTTTATGATGTGATGGAAATAAAAATCAATCAAAAGAAAACTCATAGCCAAATAAATTCTTAACAATTGAAATATTAAATTATCTTATTCACTCATTTGAGTTAACTCCTCAAGACACAAATTCTTCTCTTCAAATAATCTTTTGTGTTGCCTCTTTAATAGGTCCGTACCTTTTCATGGAGCCTTTTTTTTATCATAAAAGGTTAAAATTTTAGGGACTCACCAAGGTTAATGCATACTTTAAAACTCAAAGAATACTTATAAAGGTATTTATAGATTTTTTTACTAATAAAGTTTACACATTAGCAATGAGATTTACACTCATAACTTTACAAGTTATAAGCTAATTCCTTATTAACTGTATGGATCTTTGTTAGCTTCATGGAACCTTTTTACATTTTATAGGGTAAATTAATTATTTTGAGTTTGAGTTATTGATCACTTCAACATTAACTCAACCTTGATTATAGATTTTTTTTCAGGTAAAAAAAACTTGGTTTGATTTTATTACACACACTCTCTTTCTCTGTTTTTTTATATACAATTTTTTGGAAAGGGGTTAGACTCATTCACGATTCAAGGGTAGGGCAAAGTCTCCATTTCTCCTAGGCGATATCCATGTCAGGCAGGACGAACCGTCTATTACCCTCAGTCATAAATCTAGATATCCAAGAACTAGGATGCATCCCCAAACGTTGAGACTGGAATCACAACAAAGTAGTACTCCCTAAGAATCAAACACGCTCCAAATAATTGTATATCTCACCTCTTCACCAATTAAATTTATATGTGATGGGTTACTCTGTCTCTTGATATATTGTAGGTTTTGTCAAAGATTGTAAGAAATAGGAGTTATAATTAATTCCTTGGGCCTAAAGCTCTATTTGTTTGAGCCCAATAAGACACTATATGTATTCATGAGCCTACATAAGTAAGTAACGGTCCATTTTAGCCCATCTCCTTTTGTTTTCGGTGAAAAAGAGGGACTAAGCCCAAAAGTACATTAGAAAACTAAATAGTTTGAGAGTTAAATCTTAAGCAGTTTAATCCTATATATAAATCTATTTAAAAAAAATTAGGTCCCTAATATAATTTCACTTTGAAGGGTATTAATGAATTTCTTTTAATTTTATTTCTACTGAACATTACATTCAATAGAAATAAAATTGAAACTTGAATTAATTAATATTTTATTATGTTCAATATAAATAAAATTGAAAGACACTCATTAATACCCTTTAAATTAAATTATATTAAAAATATAAATTAATTAATTTAGGTTAAAATATTTGCCTTTCATTCTTAAATAGGTAAATTTAAAAAATAAAATTCAATCTAAAACATATTAAATATTTTAACTAATACTTTTTAATATAGGAGAATGATTTGAGATAAATTTATATATAGTATCATAGGTATTTTGATTTTCTTCCCAAACCCTCAAATATTGAGGAGTTATCTCATAAAGCTCTAAATATTGGAGTCCCTTCCTTATTAAATTAACTACAACCTTAGTTAGTTTAGAAGAAATATATTAGTACTTATCAGTAAGAAACAAGTATATTGTTAATTTCATAAGTAAAAAGTTACCATGCATTGTAAACAATACGGATAATTCTCTATAAAAGGTCTTTGAATTAGATTTAAGTTCAATTAACCATATGGGTTTAAGCTTGATTGATGAGGGTCTCATGCAAACACTTTCTGTTTGCTAATAATGTGTACTTAGGATTCCAACCTCATGAGATTTTAAGTATTCTTAAGATTTAAAAAATTATATAAGAATTTATTTCCCAAAAAAACCTTAAATAATTTAATAGCTATTTTTAAGAATTAAATATATAATTTTTTTAAAAAATTCAAGAAAATAGTTATAAATTATCTTTTATCATAAAAATTTTAAAAACTATATATTATGGGTTAAAGAAGTTATAGAAGAAGAAAAATATGAATTCTAATATATGATGTAATTTTTAGTAAATTCAAAGTATCTATTTAAAAAATAAGTATGGTATAGACCTAAAATTAAATTGAGGGATAAATAGATTTTTGTTATGTTACCTCGGTGTTACTATTTTTAGACACCTAAAGACACAGGTGTTACTATTTTTAGACAACTAAAGACAGATGTCGCTCTCTCATCCCCCTACTCCCACGTGGCCCCTTTCTCACTTACCCGTCACCACCGTCACTTCTTTTCTCTCTTTTCCGTCGCCTTCATCTGTAGAGGAGAATAGCACGAGAACGAGGCAAAAAGTGAGAGTAACCGGAGGCAGCGACAGGGAAGCGGAGGTTGTCGTCGATGGGGACTGTTCATCGTCTTCCTCACGCCTCCATCACCGTCATCTGCACGTGGAGAGAGAATAGAGCAGAGACCAGAGGCAGAGAGCGAGAGAGCGAGAGGCGAGACAGAGCATGAGAGTGAGAGAGGAAGCGAGAGAGGATCAAAGACAATGCAGGAAAAGTGGAGGCCGTCGTTGGAGGTTGGAGAAGGACCAGACGCCGTCGGCGGCTTGAGTTGAGTATTCCGTGTTCTCTTCCACCATTATTTCTGGCGATCTGATTGTTTGGGGTGCTCTGTCTGATCAAAGTTGAAGCTTGAGAGACTAATGTTTGATTTGTTGAGGATAGCTAAATATTGAAGCTTGTTAACTTGAAATTTAGATTAAATCAAAGAGCTTAGTTGCTGCATGTGCTGTAGTAGATTTGAGTTGGGATTGCTTGAGGCAGAGCTTCGTCATTGCTGTGTGTGACTTCAGGATCTTTGAAAACAGAGTAATAAAGACTAAAGATTTCAAAGAAAAGATAATGGAAGGAATTGTATATGAGTTAAGGTCTTTAGTTGGTCCGTGCAAACTGTGAAGGCTGGAACTAGAAACAGATATATATTTAAGACATGATTTAAAGGCTTTCAAGATGTGTGTGATGATAAAAAGAACAAAGGCTTATGATTTTCTTTCCTTTATCTGGTTTTGGTTAGCTGCTGTTTTTATATGAAAGTTGAATTTAGTTTAAACTGGTACTCCAATGGGTTTAGAATGTTGAAGCTATATAAGAAAGTGTCACGAGTTGAAGGCTACAAGCCTCAAGCGTTCAATAAGGGTAAAAGTTAATGAAAACCCACTGGTTGAATCTTCCAAATGATAAACAGTATCTTATATGATTAAAGCTAAGCATGCAAAAGGTTTTTAAAGATGGAGAATATTTTTAGAATATTAATAGTGCGACTGTCCAAACTTTTAGGATAGGTTGAATGGACAAATGCTAATGAAATGTAAGATATAAGTGTGGTTTGATGTATGAAGACAAATAGTAGTTGGGCTAAATTTTAAGAAGCTGAAATTTATTAAGTGGCTGTTGTTTTAAGATACCTTAATATGAACTAAGAGTGTTATGGCCTGGAAAAAATAATAATAGTAATAATAATAATGATAATAGATAAAATAAAGTTAATAAAGGGTTATATATTTGTGATGCAGAAAAGCTTCAATTGAGAGGCAGTAGTCGAGTGGTTAAAGGCAGAGAAGTTATTCAGGTGTCTCGTGTTCGAGCTCTGGCCAGTGCAGAAGGGGAGTGTTTTTTTTTCCATTTTAGCGGTGAAATGACAAAATTACCCCTCTGCCCCTTTTTCTTAATTCTCGACTATTTCCCCCTTTCCTCTCTGCTTGCTGGTGATGGCAGAGGAGCAGTGTTGCGTGAGGGAGAGCAGCGGCGGGTCAGCGATGATGCAGAAGGCACAGCGGAAGCGCAGAGAGAGGGAAGCTTCACGCAATCGATGGCGTGTGGCCAGTCGTCGTTTTCGTCCATTTCTCTGCCTGAGTTGTCGCGCTTGAGTTGTCCCTTCAAACGCAGAGCCATTGTCTGATAAATGGAGCTGAGAATGAGTCGTCGGGGAAGGCACAGAGAGCAGAAGATTTGGGTGAGGAAGTTTCGCGCAAAGGGTTCCTGAGTGATTTCACCGTTCTCTGTGGTCTGTGTCGCTATCGCCGATGTTGTTTTGCTGTTATCGCCGTAGCTCTCTCTACCTCCTCTGTTGTTGAGCGACGGTGAACGAGGTAGTTATGGGGCGACAGAGTAGAGAGAGAACAGAGATAGTTGTCGACAGTGAAGGAGGTGTGTGGCGAGATGGATCTTGACTGGAATCAGTGGGTTGAGCTCCGTCTGTGGGAGTGTGGTGGCTTACTGTAGCAGCTACAGTGAGCTCCTCGCATATTGCTGTTAAGAATGCTGTGAGTTAGTGCTTACCATTTGTTATTGCCGCCGTCACGCTTCGGGTCATCGCTGTCGAGGGAGCTCTAGTACTGTAGCAAATCTTCAAGCTCCCGGTCCTTTTTGTTTCTGGTTGCCTACGTTGGTGTCTGCAACCATTTGATTACGCTGTTAGCTGTGCTCTATTTTGTAACCGAGTCGCCAAGGGGGGGTTATTGTAGCGAAGTGTTCAGGAGGGATGGATGCTGAGAGCTCATTCAGGTTTTCTCTGTTATGTGTGTCAACCGACTGAACCTTGTATGTTGCCTAGTTGGGTTGCTAATTTGGGTGCTGGGATACCGTGTTGCTTTGGGGACCTTCTAGTGACGTGAAGCAGGGTAAGCAAACGATTTATGCACTCCGTTAAGCTTTGTATTGTGTTGTATTGAATTTCTGTTGGCTGCCCTGTTTTCTGTCGAGAATACAGAATGATCATTGGAAGCTATTGTTTCAATACTTATGCATATTCATCGTTGGTTTTGGAAATTTTACTTGTTGTTATGGGCTACGTATGCGTGCAGTGAGTATTGTAAATATTGTTGTTGCTGTATGGATGATCTGTGGATACATATAGGCTCTATGTATGTGCTGTGGGGATATATAGATATGTGGGAAATGAACTGGGAAGAAGGAAGAATAGGAGGTCTCTCGGCATGCAAGTATGTTGCTATTGTTTGAATGATATATATGTATAGTACTTGTTCTTGATGAATAAATAGTGAGACACAAGTTGAAAGCTGCGTGGATTGAGATGGGTGAGTTTGAGCTGTGGTTCTAAAAATCAAAGCTTGCTGTTCTGGGCTTGTCGCTTGCTGTTTATTGTGCTGGGAAGGAGAAAGAGTGATTATTTTGGATGAATGAGGCTTTGAAATGTTAGAGCTTTCGTATGAATTTACTCTCTTTATTGGAATAATGTGGCACAGGTTAAGTAAGACAACAAGATACCTTTGAGCATAGAATTAAATTTAATTTGCTATTTTGCAAGATATATATATATATATATATATATAAGCAGTGACTATTGGAAAGCTTTAAAGGAATGATGTGTGTGTATATATATATATATATCAGTTGCGTGGTACTGGGCATTGATTTTTGGGTTAAATCTTGGAAGTAAGAGTAATGGAACTGAAGGCTATAGGAGGCTAAGTATTGGAATTGAAAGGCACAACATGGGATAGGATAGCATATAGGCATACTTATATACTTGAGATTTCACTGTTGTGTGTAAACTGAATTTGAGTTTAAGTTTTGAAAGGAAAGAAGATTTGAAAAGGTATGTTTTGGTTTTGTGTGGAATGTGCTCAAATTGAGGTGTTGCTGAGCTATGAATTGTGGTTTTAGGGCGTTGGTTTTGGTCTCTGTTTGGCAAAACTTTAGGATTTAAGCTTGTCAGGATTTCAAGTGCTTTATTTTCGTTGGAATTTTGAATAGAATGTTAATATATTGTTTCGGGATACCAGGGAATTAAAAAGTGATTTTTACTCGAAAGTGATTGGCTGAAACGGGTAAAGATTAGGAGCGTGACAGGTGAGTGAATAACGTTCCCTACAAATTTATATTCTCAAATGCATTATCATTTCAAATAAAATTTATGAAAAGCAAGGTTTACGAAAGTATGGTTTAAATCGTTAGAAATTATTTTCTTTCGATTGGTTTACAAAAGAATTATGATTATGTATGAAGATGGATAAAGAGGCTTTTGAAAAGAGTTTGGCAAAAGTTGCATTGAATTATTTCATATGTTTTCACAGTAATTTGATTTCAAATGTACATGCTAGGGTTTTTGAAAAGTTAAAGTGATTTTACCAATGGTTATGGCATTAAAACGATTGAGATTATTTCGTGTGAACTAAACCCCATGCATGACGGAAATGTTTTAGGACAGAATACAGAACGCTGGTTGCTAACAGCAATACTGTTAGTCCTTGGTGCACCTTGGGTACTCGAGCTCGACAGTTTGTGGCATAGCCACCAGAATTATTTCGTGGGATTCGTTCTCGCGACAGTTTGTGGCCTTGAGCCACCAGAATTATTTCGTGGGATTTATTCTCGCGACAGTTTATGGCATAACCACCAGAATTATTTCGTGGGATTCGTTCTCGTGACAGTTAGTGGCTTCGAGCCACCAGAATGGTTAGTTACCCTCGTGGACTGTGTGTCCACGTCTGTTTTTATTCTGTTGAAGTCCTACAGAAAGATCATGGTTTTGAAAGGATTGTTTTAAATAGTTTATTTGAAACAAATAATTCATATTGTTATTCCCCCCTGAAATACAAATGTTTACAAAGAGGTTTGCATTAGATTACGAAGTGTTATGAAATACATTTTCAATATGATTATACATTATTTATTTCCGCATTCTTTAAATCATGTTTTTGGGACGTTATTCACGAGTAGATTATTTGGCTTCAGATAGTGCAGGTGACCCTAATCCTCCCGCTGAGCTGTAAAGAGCCTCGTCGCAGATCCGAAGCTTTGTTTTTGAACAAGATGGATTTTAATCTTTATTAAGTACTTGTGTTATTTTTATAAAAAGGTAAATGATCCATATAGACCTTAGAAAGGATTTAGTTTATTTAAAAAAAATGTTATGAAAAATTTGAATGAATTATTTAAGGTTTTAGGCTTTCAGAATGTGAAATTATTCATATTTTGTGCCGGTCACGGGCCAAATTTCAGGGCGTGACAAAGAGTATTGTATTTATAAACCATACTTGGAATACATTTAAAGGCTTCTAAATGGTGACTTGAAGTAATTAAAGAAATTGAATTCGTGAAATTGTATAGGAATAGGCCTTAAGTTAAGTTTGAAGACAATAAACAAGTTTAGAAAAAAAAACAGTGAAGCCTTAAAGTCAAAGTGAGAGTTTGGGGGGAGTTTTTGAGAAAGATTTATTATGAAATTAAAGCACCAAAGAGTGTGCATTATTAATCTGCCTTATGCATATTTAATTCCTAGGTTTTGTTTTGTGACAAGCCCTCCAACAAGACACAACTAAAGGAATCGAGAAAAAGGTGCAAGTGGAAAGGAGAAAGATAAAGTTAGTAGAACTTATTAACTCTTATATAGTTTGTGCTTAGTTTTTTGCATGTTTATTTGCCATGTAAGCTATAATGATGCTTTTGATCCTGTAATACCTTTCTTGGGTGTGCCGTGACCGTGTGTATTTGCTTGTAAGGTGTTGTTCTTGCATTGGTTGTTTACATGCTTATTTAATTACCATTGCATATTATATATTGAGTTATAGTTTTGCTACAAAGATTCTCCTAAATTTCAACGCATTTTCTCCCATGTACTCACAGTAGGAGCAAGTTCTTTAAAAGGGAAGAGCAAGCTTGTCGAGGAAATTTGGAGGTTGAGACCTGAAAGAAGCCACTTAGCTATCATTAGTTGTTTACTATTTATCTATTTGTGGATGTTAGGGTACATATGTGTAAATGTACATGTTTGTGAAATCTAATTAAATAAGTTTGTGCATGTGATGGTATGTAATTAACCTCTATAAGAAATATCAGGAGAAGTAAGCACAAGCTAAAGCAAATGCTATGTTAAAGCATAGCTAGAATGCATTATTAGTAGTAGATATAATTTCATCAAGCATTGATGAAATATGGAATTGCTTCTATTCAGAAGCAGGGCAATTGCATGAGTTAATCTCTAAGATTTATAGGGTAAAAGTAGACATCCAAAGCTTTAAAATGAGAAGTAGTTTGTAATTTTTGGATGTATAGATTAAAAGATATGATTTTTTAAAGTTTTAAGAAAAATCAATGCCATTGGTACTAAAGTTTTAAAGGAAAAGTTTGGGCTTGCTAATGATGATAATTGGGTCACATGTGGTTCTAAAACTGATAAACAACTCTGATAAGTGACTCTAGAGTTAGGTGTGACACGAATTCTCTTTGTGAATCCTACAAATTCACCCTTGATAACAATACTATCCTGTTTCCCTAATCCCTATCGCTGATTGGTCTCTTGGTCAAAACTTTATCGTCATTTGATGTTTTCGTTTAGCTTATTGAGTTGGTTAAATGTTACTCGTCTGTGAAATTTCCCTGGGGGAATGCTTTGTTTGATTTGAGTAATGTGGTTATGGAATTCATTTGCTAAGTCTTAACAATGATGGATTTATTTTGAGGAGTTTGTCTTTAATTGCTTGTTCATAGCCAATATTTTCTCACATGTAAGTGATGAAATATAAGGGGCCATTCTGTACAAAGTTGTGTTTGTTTCTTTTGCCTGTGTTTTCTGCTGTTTGTACTACTAAAAATACATGAAAATGTGGTTTTGGGTTACCAAAATCCTCATGATTGGCCTATGTTAGTCAACTGATAAATAATCTAGTAAAAAAGTTATTTTATAGATGGCTTGCTGTACTACGCATTTTAGATGATAAAGGAACCACAATTTTACTCTATTTCCTCTTCAAGTCCCTAACTTGGATTCATTATATGCTATGTATGACTTTGTTATTCTTGACTTATTGTGCTAGTTCATCACATGAATTAGTGCCCATGATTGTGTAGTGTTTTTTTATTGGATATGGTCAGGAATTTTAGTTTTTTTTATTAACAAAAAGATCAACCCTATGAGGAAGAGATCCTAAATTGATTGGAAGTGTTTGTTGGGTTGAAACAACACTGTGGTTTTTCTTTATTTTTATTTTGTTGTGTATTTTGTTTTGGGGCCGTTGTGTTTGTGATATGGTGGTATTAACCTTACCAATCTACTGCTTTTAAACACAAGTCCAAATGTCCCATCTCTGGTAGCCATCGAGTAATGGCCAGCAATGCTATGATTGGACAAAGAGCAAGATATTTCTCATCCTGGTAGGAAATGTGGTTCCTGTTTTCTTTGGATCCACGATGTTAATTTCTAGGATTGCATATTTCTCTTATTTATCTTTTTTAAACCATAGTTTCTATTTAATTATATACATTGAAGTTGATGAGCATTTAAGTTAAAGTTGGAACTGTAGGTTGGTGAACACTTTGACCTTGATGTGAATTTCTGGCTCATGGAGGCTACATATTTTAATATACCATTATTGTATTATTTGTTTGTTTTGGGTTCTCTACTCAAGTCTTCATTATTGTGGAGAGAGGTAGAAATAACGAGGGTCTTCCCCTCATGGCACCTATTTTTAGTAGTATTTGCGGTGGTGATTTGGTGCATTATAACTTCTATTATTGATTCATTCAATGATCATATTTTGTGAGAACACGGTTTAGAATTTTTACAAATGAAGATGGGAAGGATGGATTTAAATGCTTCTTCTATTCTCTCACTGGTATACTCTCCACTAACAGCTCGTGTTATAGTGAGTGATATGAGATTTGTCAGCCAAGGATATTTTAGATGTTAGAGAAGATGATTCATCATTGCTTGAAATTAACATACCCATAATGTCAAATTTTTCCTCCACTTGCATCAGTAGGAGTCCACCTGATTGCAAACATTCTAATACACAACGCAGGCTAAAAAGCATGATTTGCAAATTCCTGTAGTTCCCCCTCAAATTTTGCACCCTCCAAGGTACATAGATCCTTGCAAAGATCATCAATGCTAGCATGACCCAATTTTCCCGCTTCATAGAGTGTAATAGCATAAGATGTCAAGCCTTAACAAATTTCACAGAGATGAGATTTATGTCAAACTTTAAACAGACTTTTTTTTGGTAAACAAATATACAAACAATTCTCACAAATATGGGAAGGTAGAGGACTACCAAACTCATATGAGCTTATTGACAGGAAAAGCATAACACCTTAGTTTTATATGTTTTAAGGATCATTCGGTAGTATTTAAAACTATTTAAATATCCATTTAAGTTTAATTAGAAAATCTGAAATTTTTAAATTTCATGTATATTGTTCATATGGTAATTTCAAATTAAGTGACGAATTTTAAAAAATTATAATTAATTTTAGAAAAATTGAAATGAAGTGGTTCAAAAAGCTAATCGAAGTTAACATATTGAACTTTAAGAGAAAAATAAGTCTTAGACCAAATTCTCATCTTATCAGTATATTTTATCACTATTTATTTGATCAAAATTTCTAGAAAACAGTTTATAGTCCTTAGTTTTAATTTTTTTTATATAGACATCGAAATAAGATATTTTTGGTGTCAAAATGAAATTTGATATGTTAACTAAGTGTTGATAAAATTTTATATATTTATTTTATCATTTACTATTTTTTATTATATCATAAAGGTCACTTCCTCACTACATGTATTGTTCACAGTGACAAATTTCAACATCTATACATGCATATCAATCATGCTATCTATCTATTAAATTATCTTCATGCATCTGCATCTTCCTCAATCTTTGATAACTTGCTAGTGTTGGAATGACATGGAGGGGGTGAGATTTTAGGAGAAATCTCAGTAACAAATGGAAATCATACAGTGTATACAACTATATGCTTGATGTTAATATGTGTGCACTTAATGATTATGCTTATATAATGATACTTATATGCTTCTATGTCCCATAATTATAAAATATGATCATAACATAAAAAGAAACAGAGAATCACTTAATTATATATGTTTCATATAATCAAAGTAAGTAAACATCATATAAAATATTTAAATAACATATAAATTGGTAAGTTCACTATCTTGGAATAACTCTCTTTCCTTATCCTATCTCTTTACCTCTTGCTTTTCCTTACATCATTATCCTTGCTTTGTGGTCCTCTTTACCACATTTAATCAAGTTCCTAATAATAAAACATTACATCATACTCATTATAATCTATTTCTAAGTTAACATAGTTTATTAACTAATCCTTAACTCATTAAATATATCTTTCCCTAATTTTTATTAATTGGTTTGGCATTTGAATTAATTTATTTCTTAATTTTATCGTACACAATTTTATCTTCTGAATCTATTTATAAACTCATAATTTCAAAATTCCAGCTACCGCCGTTGATCTGGACAGAGCTGAAATATGTTT
This sequence comes from Leucaena leucocephala, assembly GCA_037074615.1. NCBI lineage: Eukaryota > Viridiplantae > Streptophyta > Magnoliopsida > Fabales > Fabaceae > Leucaena > Leucaena leucocephala. Next base: position 13,608,651 of record CM073515.1, on the reverse strand, counting down.
TCTTTATTTCTAAAAATTCTCATTTTGATTTTAATGCTTCTAATACTTGTTGCTTTACTTTATCCCATACAATTTTTCATTTTAAATCAATTGAAAGCATCAAAATTATAAAATTCTCATCCGTTCATGCATATGAACTGTAACAGAAAGGGTTTCAAAACTTCCCTTTTCCAATTTCAATGCTTCTAAGGTTCTAATCCTATACAAAATCATCATTTAAATACAAAGAAAGCATTAGATTATTAAAATTAATGCTCATTTTGTTCATAACAGTACTGGCTGAATGGCCTTAAGAAAGCAAAGTCAAGAACACAATTTAATTCTATAACCAACCATTCAATCTAGCTTTGTCTAAGTGTGAATTTCATGATTCTAACTTAATCTTCCTTTTCTTTCTTCATTTGTAAATTTTGGCGAGCAAGGGGATCAAGGGAGAAATCCATTTTTTAACCATTAAGACCTAAGTTTTATCCTTTCAAAATACTTATAAATAAATTAGGAAATATTATTTACTTTAGGTATTTGCTTGGGTGGCTTCTCATTAATCTTATTTTGAGTTCTTTCTTCATTTTGTTATGATTTTCCTAATGGTCCTCTAGATGCACGAAATTATGAAGAAGGAAGGGGGTACATATAGTGAAATTTCAAGGGTCTTGGTACAATTTTACCCTTCTTTTAACTAATTATTACAATGACTTAAACTCTCCTCTCATTGGTTGATTCTTAGATTAATTATCTTTTAATCATACTTAATTTAATTCTTACTTTATTTTAATATAATTTCACATGTACCAAAACTCTTTCTTTCTTGTTGGCTTCCAAGTGACTTTTTTGCACATAGTGTGGGTCCTACCAAGGACACCTCATATGCCACCTTACATTATCTCTCAATTTTTCTGGATTTATTTCTTTAAAAATTTATAAAATATCCTAGAAAATTCATTTGGCCACATGATATATTTTTTGACATCTTGGGCTCTTACTTGACGCTACTTTGGGCTGGTTTAGACCCAAACCATTAATTTGACACACATCCCAAGGCATTTCCCTTACTAAGTACCTTAAACTATCCTGATTTTTGAGATAAATTCTACAAAATTCTTTTAAATTCATTATAATATAAAATTAATTTCTTGTAAAGTGTCATAACTTTTTGAAACCCATAGGCCCTAATAAAAATTATATACATTTCTTTGAAATCTTTTATCGATATCATTTTTCACTGTTAATTTCATAATTAATTCTATATGACTCTTTTTTAGCTCTGTCAATTTTATAAATTCTTATATTAATTATAAGAATTTATTATAAAATTTTATCTGATTATAAGGTTCATAAGATATTGTACTAATCTCCAGACTCCAAAGATTAATATTAATTTATTAACATCTTAAATCAAAATTCTGAGAGATATGCCTATCCCAATTTTTATTCTCTATTTACTAGCAAAATTTGGGGAAAAAACATTTTCGAGCAATTTTAGGCTCCTTCTAGGTCAACTTTATATAATTACTATTTTGCTCTTGAACTATTGAAAATTGTACTTTTGTCCCTTAACTTTTCATAATTACAAAAATTATGAGTGAGACATTTAATGCAAAGAAGAATATGCCCCCTTTCATGCAAGCTTTGGGACTCCGATCACAACACAGCAATTAATGGGCATTCATCCAACAGTTTAAGCTTGTGATCTGACGCATCCTTTGACAATTAGAGCCTCCATGGCAATGAGGAAGTCTCCATTTCCATAATCAAATTAAATTTCACCAGAAGGACTGGTGGCGTGTTAGAGATTAAGAGAAAGCTATTCAATTTTCTTGGATCTTCATAGATTAAGATAAAGCTATTTCAATATTCATGGATCTTCAATCTTCATAGATTAAGATAAAGCTATTCAAGATCTTCATTTAATAAGTCAAGCTTAAGTGATGAACTGACCTTAGGTAAATCTCATTAAAGCTAGGACCAATATTAATGCGGAAAATGTAGAATCCCAAGTCGATAGGAAATCAACTACAGGTCAATGAACTTTTCTTGGAGAAAACTTTGTTATCAGGAGAAGCTTGGACTTGGACTTTGTGAGCTATTTTTAGTGAAAATAAGATTAAAAGAGTTGAAAATAAAGTCGGAAAGCCCCCTGAAGCTTTACTGTATCAATAAATCAGCTATAAATATTGCCTACAATCCAGGACAACATGATTGCATGAAATACATTGAACCAGCACTTTATATCCAAAACTAGTAACCCAGCCGAACATCCACCCACTAGCTTGAGGGGGAGTGAGTGTTCGACTTTATAATTATTTTTTAATTGGTCATAAGATTTATTGTATTTATTTCCTTTATTATATAACCCAAGAATCAGGGATATGATCAAAGGATTACCAATCGCCTAAATTTTGTAATTTGTCCCCACAACAGTAAATGCCTTTCAGATGATAGCTTCACCCTTTGTATAAATATATTGTACCCATTATTTTTGGATTATTAGAAAATATCTGGACATTTATTAGTCTAGCAATCAGAATAGTGATCCAGGTTTTATATTCTCTAACAACTTGTCATTAGAACTTTGAAGGATACAGTTGAATATGGTTAGTTGACTGGCTGCAATGGTCGAACCTAATTCAATGGTTCACAATGCTAATTTGGCTGTTTCTCTAATACACTGAACTCTAAAGGCCTGCAACTGGTTATTGCATTTCTGTTGGCAGAAATTTGATGTCAGGAACGCTAGGAATCAGACTGTGGCAGCTCACTCTAGTTCAGAATTGAAGGGCTGTGGCACAAACTACTAGCAATTTTTTTGCAGGAAAAACCAACACCGAAAACCTATAGAACTACTGTGTGACACCGAATAAAGCTTGAATGATATGATATGATATGCTCAAACTTACAGAAGAGTGTTGAAGGATAAAATCTAGAACTATCCAAGTGTTGTTCGCTAGGGTGATTATATTTATCTTAGATTTATCCAACTTCTGTCCAGCGCATACAATAATTAGTTTGTCTTGATTCCTTCATCATTTGGTTTATCTTGATAAAATTACAAATAAAAGGCCAGTATTTCAGCCTCAGTTTATGAACTCTGTTAAAGATGTACTTTAAAAAGAGGATATGAACAAGAAGCAATAGGCTCACTTCTTTCCGAACTGTTGCAGCATAGTTTTTTTATTTCACTTGTGAAAAACCAAACAAATAGAAAAAGCCTCCTGTCAAAGAACAGCCCCAAAAGGGCATTGAAATAAAAGTCCTCACATATGTATGCTATTTATGCCTAGATGATGACGCCTTGACACAAAAATTAGAATGAAGAGGATCGGTTATTGCCTCAAGCAGTAAAAAATCATTAGTAAGGAAAAAAAGTTAAGACAGAATGTAGAGGATCAGCTTGGGAAAACACTAGCTGTTAAAACTTAGTTTCTACCTTGAGTTTTCCCAACAGATGCAGAGTAGGCAATATACATGGTCTGGTTATCTAAAAGCGAAGAAAATGCTCAGTCACATTATCCATATATAACGAGATCCGTCTGGTTCTCGGCCACTGCATTGTTGCCCTCCTTGCAGTCATAGCCTCCGGCAACGATGAATGTGCCATTGAAGGCCTTTCTCATTGGCACAAGACTATCAGGGGTCTCACCTCTTTCTTCAGAAGTCTTCATCCTTGGCTCTACCATGTGGCAATACAGAATACCATATTTTTTCAGAGCATTTACCATGTACAGGCCGAGTTCTTCAGGATTGGAGTCTGCGCATTCAGCATAATTTGCAAAAGGAGATAATCTAATTCCAACTCGCTCTGGTCCTACCTCATTTGAAACAGCTTTAAAGACCTCCAAGGGAAATCGGCAATGGCTCCTTAGTGATCCGCCATATTCATCCGTTTGATCATTAACCTGATCTTTCATAAACTGTTCAAGAAGGTAACTATGGCCACCATGAATCTCAACCCCATCAAAACCTACAATTGGACAAGCATTATCTTCTTAAACCAAATTGGGAACAATATTAGCATAGCTCATTTGCAAACATTGTCTTTAAATATGCAGAATCATAGACAAGCAGATATTATCCTTTTGATAAGAACACAATTAAATATAATATATCGTAAACTAATCTCAAAAATAAAGAAAATACTATTCGCGGCATAAAAATTTTATGTATGACATTGTAATGGTGAAAATAAAAAAATGATAGATGTTTCTATTCACTAAAAAAAATTACAGCATTTTTCTACTAAACAAAATCCATCATTAAACTTTGCTGATCATCTAAATAAAAACCATAGACATATAATACTATTTAACAATGCATTAGATACACATTTTCAGAAATAGGAGTTAAATAGAAATTTCTAGAGCACATACAGCTAAGTTCTTACGCAAGTAACACATCATCTCTTCATAATATTCAGTTTCTTTACAAACTTTGCGAGCAAAACAGTTATTCCACTGGAGTCTCTTCCTTATGCAGTATTATATAATCCTATAATGTTTTGGTTGTAGATGACATTACCTTGTGAGTCTCTCTTAGTTTTGTAAACCCATTTACAACCACTGGCCTTAGAACTACTAGGCAACTCTACAAGTTTCCAAACATGGTTGTTTGCCATGAAATTCATTTCATCAATTATAGCATCATGCCATAACTTGGAGTTCACACTATTCACAGCCTGAGTAAATGATAAAGAATCATTCTTAACACTTACATCATAGTCAACCTCAGCATAATACACTACATAGTCATTAGGTAATGCCGATCTTCTTTCTCTAGTTGACCTCCTTAATTCAACCTCTTGGGTTGAACCATGTTGCTGAACAATGACATAATCTATCATATTTTGTGGTGGTTCTACTTGTGTGATAGGTTGACCATCATGTATGTGTCCATCTTATTCAGCACCGTCAACTTGAGCCACAGGGTCTACATCACGTTCAATGTCAATCCCAATAGTAGGATGATCATTAATTTTTGATGTTCCCTCATGAATGATGTCAGTGGTTCGCTCTATGTGATCATCTAATAGACAATCACTCCCACTAATTACATCATTCTAAAGAAATTTGGCATTCTTAGACTCTACAAACCTTGTAGAAGGTGGAGGATAATAAAACTTATAACTCTTAGACCTCTCCGCATAGCCTATAAAGTAAGCTCTAATGGTCTTAAGGTCTAACTTTTTCTCCTGTGGATTATACACTCTTACTTCCGCAGGACAGGCCCATACTTTGAAATAATTTAAACTGGGTTTCCATCCTTTTCAGATTTCAAAGAGTGTCTTGAACATTGCCTTTGTTGAAACCCAGTTTAATATATATGTTGCTATCTTGAGTGATTCCTTTCACAAAGAAGACAACAGTTTGGAGCTACTCATCATGCTCCTAACCATATCCAGTAAGGTCTTATTTCTTCTTTCAGCTACACCATTCATGTCAGGTGATCCAGGCATAGTATATTGAGTTACTATACCTTGCTCTCGAAGAAAATCAGCAAATGGACCTGTCGCTTGTCCTTCACTAGTGTATCTACCATAATACTCACCACCACAGTCTGATCTCACAATATTGATTTTGTTTTCCAATCTGTTTTTCTACTTCTACTTTATATTTCTTGAAAACATCTAGTGCCTCACTTTTATTATAAAGCATGTAGACATACATGTATCGTGAGTAATCATCAATAAAGGTGATAAAGTACTTTTGACCATGTGCATTCAAATCAGGGAAACAAATATTCGTGTGTATAATTTCTAGCAACTTAGAACTTCTTTTAGCCCCTTATGTGACTTATTGGTATGCTTTCCCCTTATGCAGTCCACACAAGAATCAAACTTTGAATGGTTTAAATATTGAAGAATTTTGTCTTTATTTAACCTTTTGATTCTGTCAACGGGATATGACCCAATCTCCTATATCATAGGCTATAAGAATTCTCATTGATGACACTTCTCTTAGTACCCCATGAAACAGAAAAAGATTACGGCGAATCAGAAACAATTTTAAACAAGCCATCAATCATAACTAAATTTACAATTAAAATTGAATCCTTTGACAAAGTCATGAGTTTCTTAGAAAGAACTAAATGATAATCAAAAGGAATAAGTCTTGACATAGAAATTAAATTCCTCTTATAAGAGGGAACATAAAAAATATCATAAAGTTCTAAAATATTTTTATTTGAAAGATGAATACGAAAAGTTTCAACAGCTTTTACAGGATCTCCTCTACTATTGCTGTTGGAAATCGTGCCCTAGGGGATAATCATTGTCTTATGAACATTATTGATTTATGAATTTATTAATTGTGTTATCATATTATTTGCATGTTTATTGTGATGACCATCTTTGGATAATTCATGATCTTATCCTAAATGTCCCTGGTCGGTCATCTCTGCGAGAGCACAGATAAAATAAGACCAGTATGACTTTGAAGATGTATAGAGATATAAATCAAAGTTATACGCACATGTAAGAGTACAAGGTGTTGGACCGACCCGCTATGAGAGAACTGCATGGGTAACGTCATAAGCTTCTCTCATATACAAACCATGTCAATATGCCCTTTGACCTGAGATCATCATGGATTCCTACATGACAAACAATCAACTTTGACCTAGTCAAAAGTCACTTTTGACCGAATGATCATAAAGACTATGTTCGGGCTTAGTGGTTTTTCATGCGGATGAATGTGAATGGTCAAGATAGAATTTGTCCCTCACATTCATAGAGAGATATTACTGGGCCCCTCGATGAGTGAGTCTGATAAATGTATAGCCATAATGTAATGGAAAGGTAGTTCCATTTTTATAGTCAGACTACTCAGGGATCGATAAAGTAACGGTCAGGAATAGGAAGATGACATTATCCATGCCTCATCCGTGACCAAAATATCGCGTGACAGAAGGGACATGATATGGTTGTATAAAAGGTTACATCGTTTAACGATCCTCATATGATTTGGGTAGTCGTTATGTCTTGTTAGAGACCGCTTGCGACTTGTGGGCTAGTATAACAAATGGCCCACTGCCAACTTCATATGGGCTTACAGGGTCATACACAAAATAGTCCAGCACGAGCTATGATGTCCAGATTCATTGAATCTAAGACATGTCCAAATTCAATGAATGATCCAGAATAGATGTATATATATTTATTTATATTTATATTCGTACATATATATAAATTTGTATATATACATTATATATAAGAGATATATGTTTGAATTTGAAATTCAAATTGATAGGATATCTTATATAAGAGATATTTATAAGATTTAATTTATAAGGATAAATTAAATCTCTATCACGATTAAATTTAAAATTTAAATTGATAGGATATCTCATATAAGAGATATTTATAATATTTAATTTTTAAGGATAAATTAAATATCTATCACATTTGAATTTGAAATTCAAATTGATATGATATCTCAAATTTGATTTATGAGAATAAATCAAATACAGTTCTGTCTTAGCTTTATTTAAATTAAATAAATACGTGAATTAAATCTGTGGGACGGATTTAATATTATTTATTTAATTAGTTTCTTATCAAATTATACAATATATGATATTATTAATTTTGGAATTAATATAAGATTAACTCCTAAAATCCAATTCGGTAGAAGAAAACGCAGAGCATCCTATATATCTGATATTAGGAGCTACATTTCGCATAGAGATACACATAGATCACAGAAAGGTCGAAGGGGATCTGCAAAAGGTTTGCAGATAAGAAACTGCCAAAATAGAGACGGAGATGATGAATTCTTGAGAAAGCCCTGGAAGGACAAGAGACGCTAGCACATCGTTCATAGTTAGAACGTTGTTCGTGTGAATACCAGTAGAGGAAGCCGACCTGTCGTCGACTTCTTGCAATCGAAAAGGGAGCACGAGCTACGGAGAGAAGCTGTGAAGGTCGTGACCACAAGCTGTGGAAGTCGCTGAGGCACACTAAGGGTAATGCTTCTTCCCACTTGACTTAAACACATACGGTAGATCCTGGCAAGGAATAGAAAAAATTTTAAATTAATTTCTGTTGCGTGTCTTCCAATTCCTTTTAACTGCCTGATAAGACAATTTCCTCATTGGTTTGTGGAGGTCTGCTTATTAGAAAACCCTGTCAGTTGGTTTTAAAGTAAGCTTATACCGTATGCTTGACCTTCACTGACAGGAATTGTCTGCTTGTTAGCCATAATCTATCATCTCGTAAGAGTTGACTCATTTGATCTTACTGTTAATTCATTTCTTGATTCTGCACTTGTTGTCTTAGCTATTCAGGAGCCTTGTTACTCTAATATTGTTAATTACATTGTCACTAATCTTGTTCCTCCTTCTATGTCTAAGTTTCAGGTTGATAAGTTGAAGAGGGAGGCAAGATATTATATCTCGGATTCTCCAATTCTTTAGAAGCAATACAGTGATCAGATCATCAGACGATGTGTTCCTAATAATGAGATTCACTCTATCCTTACCTTTGCACATTATTTATCTTGTGGGGGCATTTTAGTGTTAATAGAACTGCTAGGAAGGTCTTAGAATGTGGATTTTACTAGCCTACTTTATTCAAATATGCTTATGTTTTCTGTAAGTCTTGTGATAAGTGCCAGAGGTTTGGGAGTTTAGGTAGAAAGCATGAAATGCCTTTAAGACCTATGCATTTTTGTGAAGTTTTTGATGTCTGGGGCATGGATTTTGTGGTCCTTTTCCTCCGTCATTTGGGTTTTCATATATATATTACTTGCAGTAGACTATGTGTCTAGCTGGGTAGAGGCAGTGCCAACTAGAAAAGATGATGCTTCTACTGTTGCCAAGTTCTTACGCTCTCATATCTTTTGTAGGTACGGTATTCCAAGAGTAATTATTAGTGACCAAGGAACACATTTTTGCAATAGGACCGTCAAGTCTCTACTTGCTAAACATGGAGTTAATCACAAGCTGGCAACTCCTTACCACCCTCAGACAAATAGATTAGCTGAAGTCTCTAATCGGGAAGTCAAACAGATACTAGAAAAGATTGTGAAGCCATCTCGTAAAGATTGGAGTGAAAGGCTTGAGGAGGCACTGTGGGCTTACAGGACTGCCTACAAAACCCCTATAGGCACATCTCCTTTTCAGTTGCTCTATGGTAAGTCTTGCTATCTACCTATGGATATTGAGCACAAATCTTGTTGGGCAATCAAGGCATGTGATGCAAACCTTGAATACTCACTTGAAAATCGAACGATACAACTCCAGGAGCTTGAAGAGATGAGACTTCAATCCTATGATAATGCCAGAATCTATAAAGACAAGCTGAAGATGATTCATGACAAACAGATTTTGAGAAAACAATTCCATGAAGGTGACAAGGTTCTAAAGTTCAAGGCCCGATTGAAGTTGATGCCTGGGAAGTTTGTCACCAAGTGGAGGGCCCTTTTAGAGTTACCAAAGTGAATTCTTTTGGTACGGTAGAGCTGGTAGATGAAGCTACAGGTCATGTTTCACAAGCCAATGGCCATCTGCTTAAGCACTACAATGAGAATCAGAGACCTCCCTAATTGCACGGTTGTTCCTTTCCACCTTTCTCCTTTACTTTCTCTTATATCGCTGATAATATCTGTTTGCTAAGATAGTTAGGAGTAAGTGTGGAGGAGGGACCATCACAGTAGTTTTAGATTTATTTGCTTTCTGTCTTTTAACAATTTCTTAGAATAGGTTGTATTTTAAAGATTTCTTAGTTTTATGTTAGTTTTTCTTTGAATAAAACTTCCCTTTTAGCTCACAATTCTAATCATTTTCCCTTCTCCCTTTGATATATGCTTTAGTGATACGTTGAGGACAATAAGAGATAAATTTACTAAGGGACAAATTCCATCTACAAAAACATCCAATGGCCGTGTTGTGCTTCCATAATTTGTGAAACGTTTTATAAGTGAAAAACTGAGATATTAATATATATAAAATTGTATCAACAAAATAAAAAATATATAGAAAAAATGGAGAATGCATTTAAATGTTAAAATGGACTTTATATAAGAAAATAAAATAGATTGTAAAATCAAAACAAAGGTAGGTATCAGAAATAGGTGTGCTATAGGATGCACCTCATGATTTGATGTGAAAACCATGTGTTCTCTCATATGTCTCTCTGCAACACTACTGTTTACACTTGTTATAGACCACAGCTTCTTGCTACTATTTTCTCTTAACTAAAAAAAAATTGAACTTTAGAATTTTATTAAGGGTTTGAAACCATTGCCAAGGCCACTGCAAGAGTGGTGGAAATTTTTTTGGCATTAAATTAAAAAAAAATAAATTTTTAGCAAGAGTTCTGATGAATAAACCTGTTTTTTATGATAATAAAATTAGTAAAAAAAATTATTTTGCAGGGTTTATTGCACATCATTTCATAAAACAGTCAAAACTATTTGGCATGAAATTCAAATTTTTTAAATTCTTAGTAAGGGTTCTGTTGAATTAACTTGTTTTAATGATAACAAAACTAGTAGAAAGATCGTTTTGCAAGGTTTATTGCACATTATTTGACAAAACAATCAAGTTAAAGAGATACAAAAATAATATTTAGAGTTATAAGTGTTTTAATTTTTTCGATTCCTAATATCTAATATAAAAGAGTTTAGAGAGTTTTTCAACTCTCTTTTATTTTTCAGGTAAAAAAAGAAACTCTCTTTCATTTACACTTAACGCATTAATGTATAAACTTGTTTTTCACAGTTTTGTGCTTAACGTGTTAAAACCTTTTACTTAACTGCTTTAAAGTGAAATTTATCCTCTATCAAAATCTTAACACGTTTACCTCTCTTGCTTCATTGAAAAGTCTTATTTTGAACAAACTTGCTACTAAACTTGATGTTAACTCCTTGTGCCCGTGTTAACGAACCTTCTGAGAAACTTGGTGTTGAACTTCATACTTAACGCGTTAGCTTTCATACCACGTTAAGTTTTCTTTTGAACTGCCTCTGTCAAAACCTTAATGCATTAAGCATGCTACTTAACGTGTTATCAAAGTGCTTTTCAAAAGATTATTTTCATTTATGTTAGATATATTTGTTAACGTGTGTTAGTTTAGATATTATGTTTTGTTAATTATTTGGTTATCTAGGATTAAATAAAGATATTGTTTAATACTAGATTTTAATATTATATTATCTTAGAAGACTATATTTTATAATATTTTAGACTTAGCTTATTAACTTATGTTTTTGTTTATATAAAAACCCGTTTATAGTATCATTTATTTTAGGATTAATGATACTCTGATACTCTTATTTTTCCTCTACTTTTAATTTAATCCTTCAATTCTTCCAATTTATTTTACACTTAATATATTAACCTCCATATTGAACTTGAGGACAAGATATTAACTAGGAGAATGTTTCAACTTTGCACTACACATACGCATCCAACTATAGTGTGAGTAATAAGTCATTAACACATACACTAATGCAGAAAAGATTTTTAATTGCAGTTAAAAGTAGTTTTTAACAGCCGTTCCATGAGCGCAGTGATTATTGACGCCATTAAAAGTAAGAGATTTTACGGTTGTTTTTATAAATAAATGCTGTGGAAAGTCCATTTAAAAATATATTTTCTAGATTTTTCACAGCAATTTTTAAATAAACTCAGTGGAAATTCCTATTAAAAATACTTTTTCTGACAGCTTACTTATATCATGATAGAAAAGTTATGAGGTCTTTTCATAGCAGTTTTTAAATAATTGTCATGAAAATGTTGTGCTTTCTTAATATTTTACTTAAATTTTGTATTTAACCACTCTACATTTTACAAAATCCAGATATTTCAATTTTCAGCTAGCAAATTATGCAGTAGTAATCAATTCACAAAATACAATTGAATAACCAAAATAATCAATGAACAATTCAAGAAAAGTTTCAATGATAAAGACAAACCTATCCTCTATAATTCTTCATCAATGTAATGTGTCAACTATACCCAACTAAAAAACCTAACAAAAATATCAATTAGCATAAAGAAGGTTATTTATCATCAAGTTAGCCAAATCATCAATCATTGAATTGATGTCAACCTGGTCATATCTCATTTCAATATTAAGTTGCTGCAAATTAAGAAGCAACAAATAATTAGGCAAGTAATATAAAATCTGAAAAAATTAGTGAATGACAAAATATTAGTCATGCTCTCTCTTTTTACCTCGTGAAACCTCTCAATTAACCCACTATCTATGATCCCATGCATAGCGCATGACATAATATCCACAATCAGTAAGACTAGGTTGTGGGCAGTGCTAACAACATGGAAAAAAAATATTGAACCCATTAGGAAGTAATGAAACTTCATACTTTATAAATTAATAAACAAACAACTTAATTAAGTCAAAATAACTTACTCTTGGAAAAATCTAAAGCATGTTGATGAACTCTTTTTCTTGGGTAACTTGTTCCTTCCATATCCCTTGAAGCGATGTCTCTAATGTCATCACTTGGTTGTTCAAACATAGAATCCAACCAGTAAATATTGCATTCATCTGGACAGAAGACAAGCAGAGTCTAATGACGCCTACAAGATATCAATCATGTTAAATATAATTCTATTATATTATGTAGTTTTGTGTATCAAATATAAGAGTATAATTACCCTTCATGGTAAGGAGTAAAATATATTTGCTTGTTGCTCATGGCCATTATAGATGACATGTATCCTAACCTTGTGTCGTCTTTGGTATGTTGTCTCTGAATTATTTGGGGACACATGAAGCCATATTTATCTGCCTTGTTTTCAGCCACACACTTTTGATGGAAATGCCTATTATTCAAAGGAAAAAGAAATAAGTATGTGCAGTGTTAATAACATAAAATATTAAAATAAAATTCACACTACTTACACTATGGCTAATTGCAACAAAATTAAATCTAGCTCAGAATAATTTAGGAATTGAATTATGTCATCACTGTCAACTATGAACTCATATGGCTCGCTGAGAGTAACAACCCCTAGTGGAAGTTGGAAACTAAGTGCATTCCTTAATTCATCAACCACATCGTGTAGTAGTGTCAGAGCCTTGAATCTCTTTTTAATAGTTGTATTAAGGTGCTGGAGTGTCTTTGGCTCCTGTAATAGGTTCTTCGATGCTGGCTTTCCTGTCAGCTTGTTAGGTGGTGGCTTCCCTAACATCTTATGTGGTGGTGGCTTCCCTGCTAGCACCTATGTTGTCGCTTATTTCATTCTGATAATATTTCTTGGCTATGCAATGAAAGATCCAATAGCTTGGACCACTGTTTGAAGTTCCTTAGTTGGAGAGGGCAACAGTGTAGAACTATAACCTTTTCTTACATCTTCGACTGTCACTCTCACATGGCCTTTTAGAATTCTTTGGAATGGAGTATTGATGAGCCAAAGTATGCTTGACCTTCATTTGATAGTCACATGTTATCTTACTTTGAACTATTTCTTAATACTCATGCATTAAACTTGTTCTACATTTCATTCCATTCATTCATTAGCCTTTCACCAACATTACAACCCAATAAAGTCCCCTTGATCATGAGTCTATGGTATGTTAGTAGTGGAGATAGTAGAATCTTTACAAGCCTATAGTAGGTGCTAATCTAGGTGGATTGAGTGAAAATTCCCTATACTTGAGAGTTGAGTGAAACACTTATACCTATGAGAGATCTATTATGTTTCCTTTTCTCTATCTTGCTATGTCTTGTGTTACTTTCCTTGCATTGAAGCATTCCATCACTGTTGATTGATTAGGGATATAGATTGCTTGAGTTGATTATATATTCTTACCTTGTCAGTTTTATGTTTAATTGCATTGAGTTTAACTGTTGGAATTCTTTTGACTAATATTTTGCCCAGGAGTGCAAAAGGTTAAGTGTGGGGGAGTTGACAAACCCATATTTTTATATATTTATTCATATCATTTTAGTGGATTTTTGTCAACTTTTTAGTCCTTAATTATATTATTTGTGCATGATTTGGATTAATATACCTTACATTAAATTAGTGCTTAATAGGGGCATAATTGTCATATTTTTTATCATTTCTTCTAAACAATTATTTTTTGAATAAAAGGTATTATATCATTATGATTTTATATTTCAGGAATTTAGGAGAAATTAGAATTCATAAATGATAACAAAAGACCATAAAATTAGAAACTACAAAATAAGACCCAATGGGCCAAACCTTGCGATTTGGCCCATTAGGTTTTGATTTCTCTTTTTACAAAAAGGCAACACGCACACACAGGAAAGGGGGGACGCTGCGGCAGAATTGAAAGAATTGAGAGAACAAGACGCTGCAACAGTGAGGGCGTACAGGAAAGGTGAATTGAAAGTAAAATCACTCACACACATAGTGCTGCCGCAAGAAATAGAACACGCACAGGAGCCCTAAAAATCCATTCATACCACAAACCCTTCATGCTCTTTATCGTATCACTCCAGACAGCAGCAACCTCCTCCGTCTACAAACTATCACAGTGACTAGCACGTGAACAGTGCAGCAACTAGAGAAGCACAGAACTGCAACGGTGGATCATGGGTGGCAATGACATGTTAATGGCGGCGTCGATCCTAAGGGCTATGCGTGGCTAAACATCCAAATTCTCTAATTCAATGACAAAAGCATGAGCTTGGGATTTCAAATGGGAGTATAAGTTACTCTAATTCTCTACCTAATAATTATATTATAACTCATAGGTCTTAGGATTAATTTTATAATTATTGGAAATGTTTAGAATAATTTATTTGTATTTATTGAGGATTATTGTGACTCAATTTTTGCTTGACATTTGACATTAATGTTTAATTAACTTTAATTTTATTTACTTTGATCTGGGTCAGACAATGAATTGAGATTATCGTGAATATTTTATGATTTTTTAAGGTGGTTTGAATTATTAGATCGTTGTGTCTCTTGTTGACTTAAATTCTATTTTTATGAATTATTGAGTTATAATTAAACATTGGTTTTTAATATCTTTAGTCCTAATTTATTATTCTGGTGGCAGTTAATAAATTAGGACTTAGAAAATATTTTGTGACAATTCGAGGTGGCTCGGTTGTTGGATTAAAAGTTTAATTATAATTCTTAATTCATTATTTAAAACTCTCATATTTGTTGAAGCTATGATTGCATGTGTTATTGAATTGGAGGATTGCTTTTATTATTATCAATCACCTTTGAATTTATTCTTTTCACTCATTATCATTCATTATTTCTTTCTTTAAACTAAAAATACTAAAAATATTTTATTTAAATATATTTTTAATTCATTGCCTTTAGTTGTTAGTCAATTAAAATAAATCACATTTTCTAACTTAGGTTGCATTGCATTTAGTTATATAGAAATTTAATTTCACATTTTGGCTCCTTAGAGAGAACGACCCGAGGTTGCACTATACGCAATCCTTAGTTTAAATTTTTGAAAAACCCCAAGGCGACATCAGACTACAAGGTTGTTTCACCCATCATACCTTTTACTACTTCAAGTAGCTAACCTAGTGATTTTCCAAGCCCTAATTTTTCCTCAAAACAGAAAAAAATAAGTGTACACATCAATTCAATGTACATTTTTTAATTAAAATGTTCGTTATTTATTTTTTAAAATATATATTTAAATTAATTAATGAAAAAATACAAAAACATTTGTGATTGCCTTTAAAACTACTACAATAAATAAACCAAAAATTTAAGTATCATGTTAACTCTTACCTCTGGTTCTAATTATTCTCTTAGTTAAATAAAAAGTGCCCTAAAAATTATGGATTATTTTTCCATAAGCGTACCAAATGAAGTAGAAGACTTGTCTTTATGATGTGATGGAAATAAAAATCAATCAAAAGAAAACTCATAGCCAAATAAATTCTTAACAATTGAAATATTAAATTATCTTATTCACTCATTTGAGTTAACTCCTCAAGACACAAATTCTTCTCTTCAAATAATCTTTTGTGTTGCCTCTTTAATAGGTCCGTACCTTTTCATGGAGCCTTTTTTTTATAATAAAAGGTTAAAATTTTAGGGACTCACCAAGGTTAATGCATACTTTAAAACTCAAAGAATACTTATAAAGGTATTTATAGATTTTTTTACTAATAAAGTTTACACATTAGCAATGAGATTTACACTCATAACTTTACAAGTTATAAGCTAATTCCTTATTAACTGTATGGATCTTTGTTAGCTTCATGGAACCTTTTTACATTTTATAGGGTAAATTAATTATTTTGAGTTTGAGTTATTGATCACTTCAACATTAACTCAACCTTGATTATAGATTTTTTTTCAGGTAAAAAAACTTGGTTTGATTTTATTACACACACTCTCTTTCTCTGTTTTTTTATATACAATTTTTTGGAAAGGGGTTAGACTCATTCACGATTCAAGGGTAGGGCAAAGTCTCCATTTCTCCTAGGCGATATCCATGTCAGGCAGGACGAGCCGTCTATTACCCTCAGTCATAAATCTAGGCATCCAAGAATTAGGATGCATCCCCAAACGTTGAGACTGGAATCACAACAAAGTAGTACTCCCTAAGAATCAAACACGCTCCAAATAATTGTATATCTCACCTCTTCACCAGTTAAATTTATATGTGATGGGTTACTCTGTCTCTTGATATATTGTAGGTTTTGTCAAAGATTGTAAGAAATAGGAGTTATAATTAATTCCTTGGGCCTAAAGCTCTATTTGTTTGAGCCCAATAAGACACTATATGTATTCATGAGCCTACATAAGTAAGTAACGGTCCATTTTAGCCCATCTCCTTTTGTTTTCGGTGAAAAAGAGGGACTAAGCCCAAAAGTACATTAGAAAACTAAATAGTTTGAGAGTTAAATCTTAAGCAGTTTAATCCTATATATAAATCTATTTAAAAAAAATTAGGTCCCTAATATAATTTCACTTTGAAGGGTATTAATGAATTTCTTTTAATTTTATTTCTACTGAACATTACATTCAATAGAAATAAAATTGAAACTTGAATTAATTAATATTTTATTATGTTCAATATAAATAAAATTGAAAGACACTCATTAATACCCTTTAAATTAAATTATATTAAAAATATAAATTAATTAATTTAGGTTAAAATATTTGCCTTTCATTCTTAAATAGGTAAATTTAAAAAATAAAATTCAATCTAAAACATATTAAATATTTTAACTAATACTTTTTAATATAGGAGAATGATTTGAGATAAATTTATATATAGTATCATAGGTATTTTGATTTTCTTCCCAAACCCTCAAATATTGAGGAGTTATCTCATAAAGCTCTAAATATTGGAGTCCCTTCCTTATTAAATTAACTACAACCTTAGTTAGTTTAGAAGAAATATATTAGTACTTATCAGTAAGAAAAAGTATATTGTTAATTTCATAAGTAAAAAGTTACCATGCATTGTAAACAATACGGATAATTCTCTATAAAAGGTCTTTGAATTAGATTTAAGTTCGATTAACCATATGGGTTTAAGCTTGATTGATGAGGGTCTCATGCAAACACTTTCTGTTTGCTAATAATATGTACTTAGGATTCCAACCTCATGAGATTTTAAGTATTCTTAAGATTTAAAAAATTATATAAGAATTTATTTCCCTAAAAAACCTTAAATAATTTAATAACTATTTTTAAGAATTAAATATATAATTTTTTAAAAAAATTCAAGAAAATAGTTATAAATTATCTTTTATCATAAAAATTTTAAAAAATATATATTATGGGTTAAAGAAGTTATAGAAGAAGAAAAATATGAATTCTAATATATGATGTAATTTTTAGTAAATTCAAAGTATCTATTTAAAAAATAAGTATGGTATAGACCTAAAATTAAATTGAGGGATAAATAGATTTTTGTTATGTTACCTCGGTGTTACTATTTTTAGACAACTAAAGATAGATGTCGCTCTCTCATCCCCCTACTCCCACGTGGCCCCTCTCTCACTTACCCGTCACCACCATCACTTCTTTTCTCTCTTTTCCGTCGCCTTCATCTGTAGAGGAGAATAGCACGAGAGCGAGGCAAAAAGTGAGAGTAACCGGAGGCAGCGACAGGGAAGCGGAGGTTGTCGTCGATGGGGACTGTTCATCGTCTTCCTCACGCCTCCATCACCGTCATCTGCACGTGGAGAGAGAATAGAGCAGAGACCAGAGGCAGAGAGCGAGAGAGCGAGAGGCGAGACAGAGCATGAGAGTGAGAGAGGAAGCGAGAGAGGAGCAAAGACAATGCAGGAGAAGTGGAGGCCGTCGTTGGATGTTGGAGAAGGACCAGACGCTGTCGGCCGCTTGAGTTGAGTATTCCGTGTTCTCTTCCACCATTATTTCTGGCGATCTGATTGTTTGGGGTGCTCTTTCCGATCAAAGTTGAAGCTTGAGAGACTAATGTTTGATTTGTTGAGGATAGCTAAATATTGAAGCTTGTTAACTTGAAATTTAGATTAAATCAAAGAGCTTAGTTGCTGCATGTGCTGTAGTAGATTTGAGTTGGGATTGCTTGAAGCAGAGCTTCGTCATTGCTGTGTGTGACTTCAGGATCTTTGAAAACAGAGTAATAAAGACTAAAGATTTCAAAGAAAAGATAATGGAAGGAATTGTATATGAGTTAAGGTCTTTAGTTGGTCCGTGCAAACTGTGAAGGCTGGAACTAGAAACAGATATATATTTAAGACATGATTTAAAGGCTTTCAAGATGTGTGTGATGATAAAAAGAACAAAGGCTTATGATTTTCTTTCCTTTGTCTGGTTTTGGTTAGCTGCTGTTTTTATATGAAAGTTGAATTTAGTTTAAACTGGTACTCCAATGGGTTTAGAATGTTGAAGCTATATAAGAAAGTGTCACGAGTTGAAGGCTACAAGCCTCAAGAGTTCAATAAGGGTAAAAGTTAATGAAAACCCACTGGTTGAATCTTCCAAATGATAAACAGTATCTTATATGATTAAAGCTAAGCATGCAAAAGGTTTTTGAAGATGGAGAATATTTTTAGAATATTAATAGTGCGACTGTCCAAACTTTTAGGATAGGCTGAATGGACAAATGCTAATGAAATGTAAGATATAAGTGTGGTTTGATGTATGAAGACAAATAGTAGTTGGGCTAAATTTTAAGAAGCTGAAATTTATTAAGTGGCTGTTGTTTTAAGATACCTTAATATGAACTAAGAGTATTTATAAACCACACTTGGAATACATTTAAAGGCTTCTAAATGGTGACTTGAAGTAATTAAAGAAATTGAATTCGTGAAATTGTATAGGAATAGGCCTTAAGTTAAGTTTGAAGACAATAAACAAGTTTAGAAAAAAAAACAGTGAAGCCTTAAAGTCAAAGTGAGAGTTTGGGGGGAGTTTTTGAGAAAGATTTATTATGAAATTAAAGCACCAAAGAGTGTGCATTATTAATCTGCCTTATGCATATTTAATTCCTAGGTTTTGTTTTGTGACAAGCCCTCCAACAAGACACAACTAAAGTAATCGAGAAAAAGGTGCAAGTGGAAAGGAGAAAGATAAAGTTAGTAGAACTTATTAACTCTTATATAGTTTGTGCTTAGTTTTTTGCATGTTTATTTGCCATGTAAGCTATAATGATGCTTTTGATCATGTAATACCTTTCTTGGGTGTGCCGTGACCGTGTGTATTTGCTTGTAAGGTGTTGTTCTTGCATTGGTTGTTTACGTGCTTATTTAATTACCATTGCACATTATATATTGAGTTATAGTTTTGCTACAAAGATTCTCCTAAATTTCAACCCATTTTCTCCCATGTACCCACAGTAGGAGCAAGTTCTTTAAAAGGGAAGAGCAAGCTTGTCGAGGAAATTTGGAGGTTGAGACCTGAAAGAAGCCACTTAGCTATCATTAGTTGTTTACTATTTATCTATTTGTGGATGTTAGGGTACATATGTATAAATGTATATGTTTGTACAATCTAATTAAATAAGTTTGTGCATGTGATGGTATGTAATTAACCTCTATAAGAAACCTCTATAAGAAATATCAGGAGAAGTAAGCACAAGCTAAAGCAAATGCTATGGTAAAGCATAGCTAGAATGCATGATTAGTAGTAGCTATAATTTCATCAAGCATTGATGAAATATGGAATTGCTTCTATTCAGAAGCAGGGCAATTGCATGAGTTAATCTCTAAGATTTTATAGGGTAAAAGTAGACATCCAAAGCTGTAAAATGAGAAGTAGTTTGTAATTTTTGGATGTATAAATTAAAAGATATGATTTTTTAAAGTTTTAAGAAAAATCAATGCCATTGGTACTAAAGTTTTAAAGGAAAAGTTTGGGCTTGCTAATGGTGATAATTGGGTCACATGTGGTTCTAAAACTGATAAACGACTCTGATAAGTGACTCTAGAGTTAGGTGTGACACGAATTCTCTTTGTGAATCCTACAAATTCACCCTTGATAGCAAGACTATCGTGTTTCCCTAATCCCTATCGCTGATTGGTCTCTTGGTCAAAACTTCATTGTCATTTGATGCTTTCGTTTAGCTTATTGAGTTGGTTAAATGTTACTCGTCTGTGAAATTTCCATGGGGGAATGCTTTGTTTGATTTGAGTAATGTGGTTATGGAATTCATTTGCTAAGTCTTAACAACGATGGATTTATTTTGAGGAGTTTGTGTTTAATTGTTTGTTCATAGCCAATATTTTCTCACATGCAAGTGATGAAATATAAGGGGCCATTTTGTACAAAGTTGTGTTTGTTTCTTTTGCCTGTGTTTTCTGCTGTTTGTACTACTAAAAATACATGAGAATGTGGTTTTGGGTTACTCAAATTCTTGTGCTTGGCCTATGTTAGTAAACTGATAAATAATCTAGTAAAAAAGTTATTTTATAGATGGCTTGCTGTACTATGCATTTTGGATGATAAAGGAACCACAATTTTACTCTATTTCCTCTTCAAATCCCTAACTTGGATTCATTATATGCTGTGTATGACTTTGTTATTCTTGACTTATTGTGCTAGTTCGTCACATGAATTAGTGCCCATGATTGTGTAGTGTTTTTTTATTGGATATGGTCAGGAATTTTAGTTTTTTTTATTAACAAAAAGATAAACCCTATGAGGAAGAGATCCCAAATTGATTGGAAGTGTTGTTGGGCTGAAACAACACTCTGGCTTTTCTTTATTTTTATTTTGTTGTGTATTTTGTTTTGGGGCCATTGTGTTTGTGATATGGTGGTATTAACCTTTCCAATCTACTGCTTTTAAACATAAGTCCAAATGTCCCATCTCTGGTAGCCATCGAATAATGGCAAGCAATGCTATGATTGGACAAAGAGCAAGATTATTCCATTTCTCATCCTGGTAGGAAATGTGGTTCTTGTTTTCTTTGGATCCACGGTGTTAATTTCTAGGATTGCATATTTCTCTTATTTATCTTTTTTAAAACTTAGTTCCTATTTAATTATATACATTGCTCGAAGTTGATGAGCATTTAAGTTAAAGTTGGAATTGTAGGTTGGTGAACACTTTGACCTTGATGTGAATTTCTGGCTGATGGAGGCTACATATTTTAATATACCCTTATTGTATTGTTTGTTTGTTTTGGGTTCTCTACTCAAGTCTTCATTATTGTGGAGAGAGGTAGAAATAACGAGGGTCTTCCCCGCATGGCACCTATTTTTAGTCCGAGTAAGAGTATTTGCGGTGGTGATTTGGTGCATTCTAACTTCTATTCTTGATTCATTCAATGATCATATTTTGTGAGAACACAGTTTAGAATTTTTACAAATGAAGATGGGAAGGATGGATTTAAATACTTCTTCTATTCTCTCACTGGTATACTCTCCACTAACAGCTCGTGTAATAGTGAGTGATACCAGAATCACGAGATTTGTCAGCCAAGGATATTTCAGATGTTAGAGAAGATGATTCATCATTGCTTGAAATTAACATACTCATAATGTCAAATTTTTCCTCCACTTGCATCAGTAGGAGTCCACCTGATTGTAAACATTCTAATACACAACGCAGGCTAAAAAGCATGATTTGCAAATTCCTGTAGTTCCCCCTCAAATTTTGCACCCTCCAAGGTACATAGATCCTTGCAAAGATCATCGATGCTGGCATGACCCAATTTTCCCGCTTCATAGAGTGTAATAGCATAAGATGTCAAGCCTTAACAAATTTCACAGAGATGAGATTTATGTCAAACTTTATACAGATTTTTTTTTGGTAAAAAAATATACAAACAATTCTCACAAATATGGGAAGGTAGAGGGCTACCAAACTCATGAGCTTATTGACAGGGAAAAGTGTAACACCTTATTTTTATATGTTTTGAGGATCATTCGGTAGTATTTAAAACTATTTAAATATCCATTAAAGTTTAATAAGAAAATCTAAAATTTCTAAATTTCATGTATATTGTTCATACGGTAATTCTAGATTAAGTGACGAAGTTTAAAAAATTATAATTTTAGAAAAATTGAAATGAAGTGGTTCAAAAACCTAATCAAAGTTAACATATTGAACTTTAAGAAAAAAATAAGTCTTAGACCAAATTCTCATCTTATCAGTATATTTTATCATTGTTTATTTGATCAAAATTTCTAGAAAATAGTTTATAGTCCTTAATTTTAAAATTTTGTTCTTTTTGTATAGACATCGAAATAAGGTATTCTTGGTATCAAAATGAAGTTTGATATGTTAACTAAGTGTTGGTAAAATTGCATAGATTTATTCTATCATTTACTATTTTTTATTACATCATAAATATACTACATGTATTGTTCACGGTGACAAATTTCAACATCTATACATGCATATCAATCATGCTATCTATCTACTAAATTATCTTCATGCATCTGCATCTTCCTCAATCTTTGATAACTTGCTAGTGTTGGAATGACATGGAGGGGGTGAGATTTTAGGAGAAATCTTAGTAACAAATGGAAATCATACAGTGTATGCAACTATATGTTTGATGTTAATATGTGTGCACTTAATGATTATGCTTATATAATGATACTTATATGCTTTTATGTCCCATAATTATAAAATATGATCATAACATAAAAAGAAATAGAGTATCGCTTAATTATATGTTTTATATAATCAAAGTAAGCAAACATCATATAAAACATTTAAATAACATAAATATATAAATTGATAAGTTCACTATATTGGAATAACTCTCTTTCCTTATCCTGTCTCTTTACCTCTTGCTTTTCCTTACATCATTATTCTTCTTTGTGGTCCTCTTTACCACATTTAATCAAGTGCTTAATAATAAAACATTACATCATACTCATTATAATCTATTTCTAAGTTAACATAGTTTATTCACTAATCCTTAACTCATTAAATATATATTTCCCTAATTTTTATTAATTGGTTTGGCATTTGAATTAATTTATTTTTTAATTTTATCCTACATAATTTTATCTTCTGAATCCATTTATGAACTCATAATTTCAAAATTCCAGCTACCGCCTTTGATCTGGACAAAGCTGAAATATGTTTTCTTTATTTTTAAAAATTCTCATTTTGATTTTAATACTTCTAATACTTATTGCTATACTTTATCCCATATAATTTTTTATTTTAAATCAATTGGAAGCATCAAAATTATAAAATTTTCATCCGTTCATGCATATGAACTGTAACATAAAGGGTTTCAAAACTTCATTTTTTTCAATTTCAATGCTTCTAAGATTCTAATCCTATACAAAATCATCATTTAAATATAAAGAAAGCATTAGATCATTAAAATTCATGCTCATTTTGTTCATAACAATACTCATTGAATGGCCTTAGGAAAGCAAAGTCAAGAACACAATTTAGTTCTATAACCAACCATTCAATCTAGCTTTGTCTAAGTGTGAATTTCATTATTCTAACTTAATCTTCCTTTTCTTTCTTCATTTGTAAATTTCGGCGAGGAAGGGGATCAAGGGAGAAATCCATTTTTTAACCATTAAAACCTAAGTTTTATCTTTCCAAAATACTTATAAATAAATTAGAAAATATTCTTTACTTTAGGTATTTGCTTGGGTGGCTTCTCGTTAATCTTATTTTGAGTTCTTTCTTCATTTTGTTATGATTTTCCTAAGGGTCCTCTAGATGCACGAAATTGTGAAGAAGGAAGGTGGTACATATAGTGAAATTTCAAGGGTCTTGGGACAATTTTACCCTTCTTTCAACTAATTATTTCAATGACTTAAACTCTCCTCTCATTGGTTGATTCTTACATTAATTATCTTTTAATCATACTTAACTTAATTCTTACTTTATTTTAATATAATTTCACGTGTACCAAAACTCTTTCTTTCTTGTTGGCTTCCAAGTGACTTTTTTGCACCTAGTGTGGGTCCTACCAATGACACCTCATATGCCACCTTACATTATCTCTTGATTTTTCTTGATTTATTTCTTTAAACATTTATAAAATATCCTAGAAAATTCATTTGGCCACATGATACATTTTTTGACATCTTGGGCTCTTACTTGATGCTACTTTGGGCTGGTTTAGACCCAAACCATTAATTTGACACACATCCTAAGGCATTTCCCTTATTAGGTACCTTAAACTATCCTGATTTTTGAGATAAATTTTACAAAATTCTTTTAAATTCATTCTAATATAAAATTAATTTCTTGTAAAGTGTCATAACTTTTTGAAACCCATAAGTCCTGATAAAAATTACATACATTTCTTCAAAATCTTTTATCAATGTCATTTTTCACTGTTAATTTCATAATTAATTTTATAGGACTCTTTTTTAGCCCTTTTACCTTTATAACTTTATACCTTCTATCTTTTTTTTTTGTTTAAAAATTATCCAATTATTATATTTTTTTCTTATTACCATCACAATCCCTTCATAACATATTTCCTCTATGAGTTTTATACATGTAGGGAAATTTGGGATGTTATAAAAAGAAAGGCTTGCGAAAACTGCTTAGGCATAATAAGAATATGCCCCCTTTCATGCAAGCTTTGGGACTCAGATCACAACACAGCAATTTATGGGCATTCATCTAACAGTTTAAGCTTGTGATCTGACGCATCCTTTGACAATTAGAGCCTCCATGGCAATGAGGAAGTCTCCATTTCCATAATCAAATTAAGTTTCACCAGAAGGACTGGTGGCGTGTTAGAGATTAAGAGAAAGCTATTCAATTTTCTTGGATCTTCATAGATTAAGATAAAGCTATTTCAATATTCATGGATCTTCAATCTTCATAGATTAAGATAAAGCTATTCAAAATCTTCATTTAATAAGTCAAGCTTAAGTGATGAACTGACCTTAGGTAAATCTCATTAAAGCTAGGACCAATATTAATGCGGAAAATGTAGAATCCCAAGTCGATAGGAAATCAACTACAGGTCATTGAACTTTTCAAGCGGTAAAAAATCATTAGTAAGGGGGGAAAAAGTTAAGACAAAATGAAGGGGATCAGCTTGGGAAAACACTAGCTGTTAAAGCTCAGTTTCTACCTTGAGTTTTCCCAAAAGATGCAAAGTAGGCAATATAAATGGTCTGGTTATTTAAAAGCGAAGAAAATGCTCAGTCACATTATCCATACATAACGAGATCCGTGTTGTTCTCGGCCACTGTATTGTTGCCCTCCTTGCAGTCATAGCCTCCGGCAACGATGAATGTGCCATTGAAGGCCTCTCTCATTGGCACAAGACTATCAGGGGTCTCTCCTCTTTCTTCAGAAGTCTTCATCCTTAGCTCTACCATGTGACAATACAGAATACCATATTTTTTCAGAGCATTTACCATGTACAGGCCGAGTTCTTCAGGATTGGAGTCTGCGCATTCAGCATAATTTGCAAAAGGAGATAATCTAATTCCAACTCGCTCTGGTCCTACCTCATTTGAAACAGCTTTAAAGACCTCCAAGGGAAATCGGCAATGTCTCCTTAGTGATCCGCCATATTCATCCGTTTGATCATTAACCTGATCTTTCATAAACTGGTCAAGAAGGTAACTATGGGAACAATGAATCTCAACCCCATCAAAACCTACAATTGGACAAGCATTATCTTCTTAAACCAAATTGGGAACAATATTAGCATAGCTCATTTGCAAACATTGTCTTTAAATATGCAGAATCATAGACAAACAGATATTATCCTTTTGATAAGAACACAATTAAATATAATATATCGTAAACTAATCTCAAAAATAAAGAAAATACTATTCGCGGCATAAAAATTTTATGTATGACATTGTAATGGTGAAAATAAAAAAAAAAAATGATAGATGTTTCTATTGACTAAAAAAAATTACAGCATTTTTCTACTAAACAAAATCCATCATTAAACTTTGCTGATCATCTAAATAAAAACCATAGACATATAATACTATTTAACAATGCATTAGATACACATTTTCAGAAATAGGAGTCAAATAGAAATTTCTAGAGCACATACAGCTAAGTTCTTCCGCAAGTAACGCATCATCTCTTCATAATATTCAGTTTCTTTACAAACTTTGCGAGCAAAACAGTTATTCCACTGGAGTCTCTTCCTTATGCAGTATTCTATAATCCTGCATTAAATTTCCATGGCCAGCTAAAAAAATAAGGCAATCTATAAATGCATTTTAAAAAAGAAACCCATTCAAGGATGCTGTTTGGACAGTGATATCTATGTCAGGTAACTAAAACTAAACAATCCATTGGGACAAAAAATGAAAGCAACAAATTTAGAAGGGCAGCAATGACGCTAAAATCACCTTCTATGCCATTCTTCTTTGGAAGAAAGAGTTACTTGAAGTCGTTTTGGAAGATTGTCCCAGGGGCATTCTTCCTTAATAGCTCTCTGTAACAATTGTTCCTCTACTGCCACTGGACCACGGTGCATTTTCCACTGCCCAGATATCTAGCCTTCCTTTACACTATAGAATACATAAAGTCACCACAAGTCATTATGGTCATGATCTCGACCTTGAACCTGGAGTTAAATCTTTTAACATACAAAAATTGACCCCAGTTATACAGAGAATAACAGTTCTAAAAATCATTTCACAAAACTTAGCTTCAAATTGTAAGGATCCGAACTAGATTACCACGGTTGCCAGCTATGCTATGATAGTGACAAGAAATTCACAGGAAAGTGGAAGAAATTACATGAATGTTGGTTAAAACTGAAAAAGAGTAACGGACATTAAGCACCTGATTGTAAGCAAAATATTGTTAGAGCTGTCATTTTATTGAAACATATTGAAATCGACTGTCATTTTATTCGAGACAAGCTCAAAGAAAACTTCATCTCTACAAAACATGTCAGACCAGTGATCAACTAGGTAATCTCCTCACCAAAGCTCTTAATGGGATTCGAATTGAGTATCTTTGTAACAAGTTAGACATGATTGGCATCTATGCTCTAACTTGAAGGAAATTATAGAGATATTAGAAATATTATAAAATATGTAAATATCCTATAATTAGTATATAGGATAAGATATGATATTATTTTATTAGTATCTAGGATTATTTAGGATTCTCTATTATGTGTATGTGTATATATATATCCCTTCTAAATATCAATAAAGTACAGTATTATTTATTTGAAATAACACTGAGAAAAGTCAACATAAAAACCTGGCGTGAAGAAAAAGTTCACATTCCTAAATTTAAACAACAATCAACATAACAAAGTGAACCTCCAGTTTATTAAGATCAAAGACAGGCCTCACCTTAAATTCTTCCAAGGTAAAGTTCACAAGACAGATTCCCCACCAGGGCTCAATTGGGAAATCCACAGGTTGCTTTCGTAGGTAAAAGTTCTCTTGCAATTGACTTGTTCAGTTTCCACATGATTTTCCGGTTACCCCAAAAAAAGGAAATGACAGGTGAGATAAGAAGACAAAAATGCTTTCATGTTTGCAAGTCTACTCTAAAAACAATTTTTTCCTAGTTCTTCTTTTGAAAACATTCATTTTGGAAAAGTTAAATTTTATTTTTGACTCCATTAATTCACAATATTTCATATACCCCAAGATTAAGGGGGGACAATCATATAATACTCTTGAAGTATTCCTATAGATAATGCATGCATTTATCTGTCACAAGGACCAGAAAAAGAAATGAAAAATATTGTATATCCAAGTGAAGTCACTAAAGAAGTGATGCCGAACCAAAAATAAAAACTTAGGAAGAACTCTATGGAACTCAACTCAATCTCAATATTCAAGAAATTATGAATGTGAAACAAAGGTGAATAAACCAATAAACTACAAACCTATCATAGGCATATATGCTACAAAATTTTATTTGACTAGAATTATAACTAATCTAAGGCTCTTAACAAAAGATATTACGGTTATCATATGGATATCTATGGACTAATACATTATCCAATTAATTATATTATTTTTGGAAAAAAATTAGTTTAATTAATATAATTCCATAATTGTACAAGATCAGAAAATATAATAGCAAAAAATAATATATGATCTTAAATATTCTATTATTAGCAAACACCCCTTCAACTTCTAAATTGAAACTCCTACGCTATCATCATTTTAACATTTGGGAATTTTGGGATTTAGGATTAGATGACCCATTCCCTCATTAAGCTTTTTCCAACATTTTAACCTCCTAATTTACTTTCAAAACAACAGGGCCATGGCATGTTGCAAGGAAAATAGTATGAGATGACACCTCTGTTGATGGAAAATGGACAAAAAGCTTAGAATGTTGAAGTTGAAAATTTAAGACGATAACTCTAGCTTTCAGAGTAAAGGGGTTCACAAATGACCTAAAACTAAAAGTGTGTATTTGTATTTCGTTTCCCAAAATAATAGAATAACTAAAATGGCTATCTTCTCATCCTGCACCAGGAAGTGTCAAAGTAAGAATATAGTCATAGAGGAATTATTAGTTTGGAACCAATTTCAGTGCCTTGTCAGCCCAAAATAGTTGCTTGAAGGGTAAGATTGACAATATTCTTGCTACAGCTAATTAAACAAACAAAAATATGCATACACAGGCATACATGGAATCCAGGCATCAATTCTATTTTTATATATTATTATACAAAGGAAAATCATTGTGGTACCTTAGATCTGCATTTATTCATTATATCAATAAATTCATTTCTCCCAGTTCTTGTGAGTCTTAGAGCATCCGCAGCACTAACATTTGGGATGCTGTCGTAAGGTTGCTCTGCAAACAATTAAAAAGTGCAGCAAGTTTTTAAAAGCCATCTTCAACATAAACATACTTTTAACATCATACATATCTAAAAGCTGACAATAAACAATCAAACAAGTGGAAGGAAGAAAAATAAGGTACATAATACAACCCATTCATTAATAAATAATAAATCTTGTAGATTATGCATATATTAACATGTTACATATGCAAACAAACATTTAAATCAGATCATTGATATGATGAAATCTTCTACACATAAAACGATGAAATCTGACAAAAAGTTGATACAAACTGCTTCAAAAATCTTATTAAGGTAATACTAATCTCACCAGCATGTAGGTCTTAGTAAGTACTACAGGCTAACACTCACACCCTGAATATATACATCTTACATCCCTTCTCTCTTTCACAATAACACACATCACACCTTTGGCCAAAAGTTAGTTACCGGCTCGGTCCATTAGCTACAGGTCCAACAAAAAGGCTTATTGGAAAAAGCAGAGGTCACAAAAGTAACTATCGTAATTGCTGTATTTATTGTTTCTTTCCTAATATAATAAATCGAGAAGCAAATCCCAAGAAAAAAATGAAAGAAAGGAAAAGGAAAAAAAACAATGTCATCAGCAAGAATACCTAGGACAATTGCTTTTGGCAATATATTTACATCAAGTCATCTCTTTCGTTAAAGCTTCCACTCACCTTTCCTTTTATTTTACTTCATCACAGTTCATCTATGACACACCAACATCATTTAAATACAAGCATGGTTTGAACCAAAGGGGCACATGAAAGAGTTCATTGTGTTGCTACTTGGGTAACCATTACCCTCTTCATCGTGCTTCTTCAGCTTTCAATAACCAATAATAGCTATAAGCCCTTAGCCCCTGACTAACACAACTTTACTATAGCCAAAACCTATCAAGGTAGCATGAGATCCCAAACCTTTTGAATATTTCATGTTGTACCACAAGTGATAGGGGTAAAGTACTATAGGATGCCTTAATCCCCCATCGAATAGCATCCACTATTCAGTAGGATGCTTAAGAAGGGTAGTTTCTTCATATCAATAGTTAACTTTTAGAGAAGGTTTGTCCTATCAACTTGGGGCTTATCATTTGGTACCAAAGCTGGCAATTGAAGTCTCTAGAAAAGGCTACTTACAAAGGTTTCTGACAGGTGAAAGGCTGAATAAAGTGTGTTATGTGTAGCCATTAGGGAAATCAAGTTCCCCAGAATGGCCAATTGACAAGGACAAAGTTCTATGAAACTTGAAGTCTCATATCAAGCAGTATGGACAAGAGTTCCCCTCCTCACTTGGGTGCCTATCAACAAGCATGGACCCTAAATGTATTCATTTGAAAGGGTCATCTTAATACTCGATGTCTCACTATAGATTTTTAATATGAAAATAGTAAGCATTAAAGACCAACATAAAAATACAACTCCACTAGCAACTCAAGAAATAGATGCACCAACAATTCATATAAACACTATTCATCTGGTAATCAAGAAGCTGTCAATTGTCAAGAACCCTAAAAGACCAACAAACAAAATGACAGATCTAACATGAAAAGATTCCAGTAGTTTCATCCATGTACATGCAAAAAATAGTACAAGACCCAATGGAGAATACAATTCATTTGAGAATTGCCAAATAGAGAAGTTACCACTTTTTATTACTTCAAAAATTATATCACAATAGTATTTGAAAGGCGAGATTCTCATTATGCGGGAAATGTATTTTGCAAGATGATAAGAAAATAGCTGCAAGTGGAAAAACAGAAGAAAAATACAGACTCATTAAATGCACATGCCCTACAACAAAAGCAAAAGAAATTGAGGGCCTCACCCAACATCCAAGTAGTTCTAGTTAATGTTAATTTTATTTTTTAAATATGCAGAACCATAGACAAACAGATATTATCCTTTTGATAAGAAGACAATTAAATATAATCTATCATAACCTAATCTCAAAAATAAAGAAAAAAAACTAAGATCTGTATTAAAAAAATACTATTCAAGGCATAAAAACTTTATATATGACATCGTAATGGTGAGAATAAAAGAATTTTAGATGTTTCTATTAACTAAAACAAATTACAGCATTTTTCTACTAAACAAAATCCATCGTCAAACTTTTCTGATCATCTAAATAAAAACCATAGACATATAACATTATTTAACAATGCATTAGATACACATTTTCAGAAATAGGAGTCAAATAGAATTTCTAGAGCACATACTGCTAAGTTCTTCCGTTGGACAGTTATTCCAAACTTTGCGAATAGGAGTCATAATATTCAGTTTCTTTACAAACTTTGCGAGCAAAACAGTTATTCCACTGGAGTCTCTTCCTTATGAAGTATTCTATAATCCTGCATTAAATTTCCAGGGCCAGCAAAAGAAATAAGGAATCTAAAAATGCATTTGAAAAAGAAACCCATTCAAGGATGCTGTTTGGACAGTGATATCTATGTCAGGAAACTAAAACTAAACAATCCATAGCGACAAAAAACAAAAGCAATAAATTTAGAAGGGCAGTAATGACGCTAAACTCACTTTCTATGCCATTATTCTTTGGAAGAAAGAGTTACTTGAAGTCGTTTTGGAAGATTTTCCCAGGGGCATTCTTCCTTAATAGCTATGTAACAATTGTTCCTCCACTGCCACTGGACCACGGTGCATTTTCCACTGCCCAGACACCTAGCCTTCCTCTACACTATAAAACACCATAAAGTCACCACAAGTCATTATGGTCATGATCTCGAGCTCCAACCTGGAGCTAAATCTTTTAACATACAAAAATTGACCCCAATTATGCAGAGAATAACAGTTCTAAAATTCATTTCATAAAACATAGCTTCGAATAGTAAGGACCGGAATTAGATTACCATGGTTACCAGATATGCTATGATAGTGACAAGGAATTCACAGGAAAGGAGAAGAAATTACATGAATGTCGGTCAAAACTGAAAAAGAGTACCGGACATTGAGCCCCTGATCTTCAGGTAGGTTTCAAAATTCAAATCCACTGACTCTGTTTCTTCTTCAGTGAAGCAAGGATGAAGATTTTCGCACGAGATCTGCAGAGTGAAATTCGCCAGGGTTTGTAGCCGTGTTACGTTTCGCCGGTCATTCAACCCGTTGGATTTTATCCGACCCGTTCTAGTGAAATAATAAAAACTAATTTTTATCCAAAAAACTAATTTTAAAATTAAAATATAAATATAAATATATATTTATGCTTCAGAATTTTATTTTATTTAAAAAAATGTTACTAAATAAATTTATTGAATGGTGAAAAAAGAGAATTTGTTTGACATGCCATCCAAAAATCATAAATAAAAAGTCATATTTTATCTAAAAAATAAAATAAATATGAAATAATTTTTTTAACTCTACAAATGTAAAAAAATAGAAGGTATGAATATCTAGATATTGATTCATAGAAAGAATAAATATCTATATATTGAATTTATACAATCAAAGTTATGTACTCAGGATTATATTAAATTATTTTAATATAGAAAGATTTGTGAATATTTTTTGGCGTCTAAAACCTCTTTGGTTAAGAATTAATTTAATCTCATCAAACGGCTGCAGGTAACAAATCTTTCACAATTTACCTCATGTAGAGAGACTTTCAAGCTTTGATATGATTTAGTTTTGTTATACTTTGTACAAATTTTTTTTATAAAAAATCAATTTAGAGTTCAAAATTTGAAATATAATTATTTTGTATATTTTAAATTCTTGTTTGCACCGTTATTTTGAACAAACATGTATTTAACACAGTTTCCACAAAGAAAGTGATTTTCACAAATATTTATATATAGAGAGATTAATTAAATGACTTTTTTTTATACATGAGATTAATTAAATTGCGTAATTTCAAGAGGGGAAAAAAGGAACAAACTAAAAGTTTCTTTGAATTCTTACATAAATGAGAAAGGTTGAATGGTTGATAACTAAATGCCAGATAATAAAAGTTAATGCATCTCTATACTAAAAAAGAAAAAAAAACGTTGCTAATATGTGAAAAATTTTACTTGTTAAAAAAGGACATGATGTACAAATGAAGATAAATTACTTGAAATTAATAAAAATGAGAAAAACAATAACTTACATTAAAAGGAAAAGAACAATACATTTCAATTACTAATAGTATATTTACAAGACATGTAACAAGAACAATATAGGGAAGATGACACAATATACAATGATGCCACATTTTGTGCCTAATTCACTCTTCTTTGATTTGGATGAGTTCTTTTCCTTGTCCTTTTTCCTTGTTTCTTAGGTGTAGCTTGAAAAATTCTAACAAGCCATTTAGGTTTCCCAATCAAAAAGATAACTTGTCCCATGAACATTCCAAACACCATCCCACATCCAAATCCCATGGCTACTGGTCTCCAACTAAATCCAAATTTGTCATTAGTTGACGAAGTTGGTTGTGGCAATTTCCCTTTATCTTGATTACATGATTTTGACAATGGAAATCCACACATCCCTAAATTTCCCTGATAGGAATCATTAGAAAATGTATCAAACTGTTTACCTCTTAGTATTTCTCCGACGAGTCGATTATGTGAAAGATTCAAAACTTCAAGAAAGTTGAGATTCACCAATGTAAGAGGAATCACACTTGTAAGCATGTTTGATGACAAGTCTAACCATTCTAGATTTGTTAAATTTGCAATGGATCGAGGAATATGACCAATAATTTTATTGTGGGAGAGGTTCAGCCCTTTAAGTGAATATAACTTACATATAACTTGTGGAATCTCTCCATCAAACATGTTATTTGAGAGGTCAATGGCTGTCAATGTAGTTAAGATCCTTTCAAGCTTAACCTCACTACCTTTCAATGTGATCTTCATTGATTCTTCATACGAGTCACTGCTATAATTATTTCTCATGTAATCCAAACCAATTGCATAATCTATTTCCATCATTCCCTTAAATTCTTTGATGTATGCAGTTGGCAAAGGTCCACTAAAATGGTTGTTGGAAACATCAAAAATTTTTAACATAGGAAAAGGATGTTTGGTGTTGGAAATATAAATGGCACCATAGAACTTGTTATCTCTCAAAATGAGGACCTGTAGCTCCGATAAGCCTTCAATCTGTTATGGCTTTGAAAATTTAATAGATAAAATTTATTTAGCCAGTGATATATATATCTTGGTTGCAGAAAATTTCAAATGGGTGGCTTTAGCTGAATGGTTGGAGGCGCTGGTGTAATTGGTGAGGTCCCGTGCTCGAGCTGGGGAAGTTGCAGGAAAAGGAGGTTTTATTTTTTTCAGCTCGTGAAATGTCGATATTACCCCTCCTTCTCTTTTTCCCTGCGAGCGCCGTACTCTTTCCCTTATTTCTTCTGCAATGTATCAGCGGCTGCAGAGGAAAGTTGACGGCAGGCGAACGACGAGGCAGATTATTGCACGCTATCGATGCCGTATACTCAAGCTTTCCTTCGGTCAGTATCCTTATCGTGTAGTTCCATCATCGCCGGCAGTCATCACTCCTCTGCGGCTCTATTTCAGGTATCCTCTGGTTTCAGTCGATGGTAGGGGGAAAGGAGAGTGGAAACAGAGGGATTGTGGGGTGAGGTTCTGCTTTACCACCGAATAGTCATTGCTGCTTTTATCTGGATTTCTATTATCGTCGATGCCGAGTATGCTCTGTTACTGTAGCAAATCTATTTGCTCAGTTTCCTTTTTCGATCGCTGACGTTATACAAGGAGTGGCTGGGTAAATTGCTGCCGTCGCGTCCCCTCTGCCGTCACCGTGAAAATTCCAAACTATTGAAGCTCTTCTCGGAGGCCATGGCTGAGCATTTTGAATTTAATAAGAGAGGTATGATTCCTTAATGCCCCTACTCTGTCTCCTGTGGTTGTGTTAGTTCTTGGGTACAGTTACTGTGAATTGCGTGAGTTGAGCATTATGTTAGATTTCTCTGTTTAGGGAAAAACCCGATGAATGGACAGGGACAGAGGCTGAGGGGTTGCCTTTAAACTTGAAGCTATGTGCGTGTATCTATTGTCTTTATTAGATGTTTATTGCTGTGCTGTGATATTATTGGAATTGTTGTTGGACAAGGGATGCCGAGGGTATGTATATTTACATGTATAATGTCTGGTTTAGGAAGTTTTGGCCAGGGGTTATTGTTTCAGACTTGAAAGCTAACTAGAATGTATTAACTTGCATTGCTATGTATGCTTACCGTAGTTGCTATGATGTGGGGTATGTGGATGTTAGGGTGTTGGTGCCTGGCTAATCTTTGGTTGTGTGTATGTATGTGAAGCAGAGAGGAAAAAGGGAGTGCGCGAATGGTGATGTTGTTGTGTGGGTATTACCATGGTCATATATGTATACTCTGTTGTTGTCAAGTTGTGGTGCCCTGGGTTGAATAAGAATGGGTTATTGAGGTTATGCATTTATGCTGTTTGAATAATACATTTTGGGTATGCATGCGTTGTGAAAGAATATCTATATATATGGTGCCATTGTTAGGGATTTAAATGAAGGAAGCAAGAATTATTGGAGAAGGGTGTGCTGTTGATATGTATATATTGCTTATGTGTGCACTGTGTAAGAATATATATAATATGTGATAATGTGGTCAATGAAAGAGGAGACAGAAGCACGTCATAAATGGGTTGTGTGGATTGATTGGAAAGAATATATATATATATATATATATATCTTGCTATGTGTATGCTTATATGATGGCATGAATTAGCACTCAGAGAATTCTGCTGCTATCTTGAGGTGTATGTGGTGTGCTATTTGGGGGGAGACTCATGGCGTATGTATGTATATACATAAATGAATTTGAAATTAGGAAGTCATAGAATTAAGGAGAGATGAGGACAACGTTGGCGGTTGTTCTGTACTGCATATGGTAGTTTTCTGATTTAGCTGGGGAAAGAAAGAAAAGAGAAAAGAAGAGTGGCGTGCTGTATGTGATTGGGGTGGATGTGTAAGTATATGGAAAGTGGCTAGAATGATATGTTGAGCTGTAATATTGATGCTGAAGATGCAAAGCATTGACTGTTTTGGTGTATATATTGTAGTTACAAAATTTTGGCGGATGGAAATTCGAATTGAGATAGAAAGTAAAGACCCATTGTTTTAAGAACTTGTCACGTAAGGTTTTCTATGGTCAAGGAATGCATATGTAGGAGGTGTTTATTGTTGAGGGGATTATTGTGTTCACTATACCTCATTTTAGGGGAATGAAAAATTTGTTGTTTTGGCATATCCTTGTTGGGTTAAGAAATTGTTTTGGAAGCTTATGTTGTGCTATTATAGTCTTGTATAATTAAAACAAGCATAAAGGCCATACACAATGTATAGTTAATGCAGCTTAAGTAGGGTATTAAAAACATACCTATACATGTATAAAAAGCATAAGTGGATATATATGTATAAAGGCCTTATAGGGTAAGGGATAAATCATAATAACTATTCTAAGGCCGTGTTTAAGATTTATAAATGAATAAGTGTTTGCTTTCATGATGGGTTGTAGGGTAAGGGAGCATTGGTTGATGGTTAGAAGCCTATGTATTGAATCTTTGATTGAATGGCTGATGGCATGTAATGAAATGAAATATCATATTAAGGATGATTACTTTTATTAAAGCTTTAAATAGAATGTTAATATATTATTTCGGGATACTAGGGAATTGAGAAGTAAGAACAAATCGAAAAGTGATGGGTTGTTTAGAGTAAAGGTTCAAAGTCATGGCAGGTGAGTGAATAACATTCCCTAAAATTTACATTTTCAAATACATTTTCATTTCAAATGTTGAATTTCAAATAAGATTTACGAAAAGTAAGGTTTACGAAAGTATGGTTTAAATCGTTAGAAATTATTTTCTTTCGATTGGTTTACAAAAGAATTATGATTATGTATGAAAATGGATGAATAAGCTTTTGAAAAGAGTTTGGCAAAAGTTGCATTGAACTAATGTTATTCATGCAATATATTCTTATGCGAATTTTATATGATTTTACAGTAATTTGATTTTAAATGTACATGCTGGAGTTTTGAAATTCAAAGAGGTTTTTACCAAGTGGTTATGGCATTGAAACGATTGAGATTATTTCATGTGAAATAAACCCCATGCATAATGGAAATGTTTTAGGATGGAATACAGAACGCTGGTTGCTAACAGCAGTACTGTTAGTCCTTCGTGCACCTTGGTACTCGAGCTCGACAATTTGTGGCATAGCCACCAGAATTATTTCGTGGGATTTATTCTCGCGACAGTTTGTGGCCTCGAGCCACCAGAATTATTTCGTGGGATTTATTCTCACGACAGTTTGTGGCCAGGAGCCACCAAAATTATTTTGTGGGATTCATTCTCGCGACAGTTAGTGGCTTCGAGCCACCAAAATGGTTAGTTACCCTCGTGGACTGTGTGTCCACGTCTGTTTTTGTTCTGTTGAAGTCCTACAGAAAGATCATGGTTTTGAAAAGATTGTCTTGAATGAGTTATTTGAAATAGTTATTTCATACTGTTATTTCCCCTGAAATACAAATGTTGACAAAAAGGTTTGCATTAGATTACGAAGCGTTATGAAATACATTTTCAATATGATTATGCATTGTTTATTTTCCGCATTCTTTAAATCATGTTTTTGGGACGTTATTCACGAGTAGATTATTTGGCTTCAGATAGTGCAAGTGACCTTAACCTTTTCGCTGAGCAGTGAAGAGCCTCATTGCCAATCCGAAGCGTCGTTTTTGGACAAAACTACTTTTGATAAAATTATCATTTAGAAAGTGTTTGTATTATTTTGAAAAGAAGGTAAATGCTCCACATAGTCCTTAGAAAAGATTCTGTTTATTTTGGAAGATATTATGGAAAGTTTGACTGTTCTATTTAAAGTATCAGACTTTCAGAATGTGAAATTATTCATATTCTGTGCCGGTTATGCTCCAAATTTCGGGACGTGACACAATCCAATTGGGAAATTCATCTTTGATGTTGTTTGCTCCCACATCTAAAATCTCTAATTGCTGGCAATGGGTCAAAGACAAAGGCAGTGGTCCCTCAAATTGGTTGTTGTTCAAATGTAGAGATTGCAAGGAATTACTCTTAGAAAATTTGTTTGGTAGTGTTCCAACAAAGTTATTTATCTGTAGATCTAAACTCTCAAGATCTGGGAAAGCAACAAGGCACTCTGGGATGTGGCCCGACAAGTTGTTGTGAGATAAGTTGAGGATCACAAGTGAGCTTGCATTGCAAAATGAGGAAGAAATGGGTCCACTGAATTTGTTATTAGACACTGAAAAGAATTCAACTCCAAAGGATGGAATTGGGAGATTTCCTTGCAACATGTTGAAACTGAGATCAAGAAATGTGAATTTTCTCATTGACAGATGTTCAATTGATGTCAAGTTATTATGAGAAAAATCCAAATACTCCAAAGAACCATTCCCCACATCATTGAACCACTTGGGAATATTTCCATGAATTTTGTTATTGGAAAGATATAAAGACTTCAAAATTTGAAGGTTTCCTAACTGTGTAGGAAAGTCATTGATGTCGCAAGAGGATAAGCCTAATAAGACAAGATTGGGAATGGTGAAGTTAAGATTATTATCAGAGCTAAGTGAGAGAAACTTGTTGTTCGAAAGATGAAGGAATTTAAGATTTTGAAGCTTTGAAAATTGATGAAGATTAATTGGGCCTCTCAAATTGTTTGATAATAGAGATAGACGAGAAAGATTCAAGAAATTGAATATCGACTCAGGAATACCTTGCAGCTCATTATCATAAAGACTTAACATTTGAAAATTAGGGAGGCCTAAGAATTTGGGAAAGATAGTGATATGACAAGAAGACAAATATAATATTCTAAGCTTAGGAATAGTGTAGTTAAGATTATTATTAGATGCAAATGAGAGAAACTTACTGTTCGAAAGATCAAGACCTTCAAGCTTTTGAAACTTTGAAAATTGGTGAAAATTAATAGAGCCACTAAAGTTATTTGATGATAGACTCAAAATAGAAAGATTTACGAGATTAAAAATTGACATAGGAAAATTACTTTGTAGCTTGTTGTGAGAGAAAATAAGAATTTCCAAATTTGGAAGCTTATAGTCAGTTGGAAATATTAATTTGTTAGAGTTAAAAGATAAATCAGTAAGTTGGGCGAGATTACATAATGAAGATAGCAATTGCCCTTCGATGTTATTTCCATTAATTGAGAAAACTTTCAATTTTGTATGATTTCTAAACACATCTGGTATCTCACCACTAAAAGAATTGTAACTAAGGTCCAATGAAGTGAGACTTCGGAGATTTGAAAGAAATGAGAGTTCACCGCTAAAATTGTTTGATGCAAGGTTCAAATAAGTTAAGTGAGAGAGGTTCTCAAAACTTGCAGGAATAGGCCCATCAAATTGACAGTATTCGAGGCTTAAAAAATTGAGAGACTTCAAATGGCCTATGGAATTTGGAAGTGGACCCATGAGATTTTCGTTTCTTGACAAATCTAACTTTTGAAGATTTTGTAAATGAAAAATGTTATTTGCCAAATTTCCGTGCAACGGAGTCTCTTGAAGACTAAGATAGACCAAAGAGGATGACAAATTCATGAGCATAGACACGTGGCTTGGTGCAATGGAAGACATATCTACATCATCTAAAACAAGTTCTTGTAGATGAGTCATGTTTAGAACTAGCTTCTCCCAAGATGATGGTTCAAGTCTTAAAATACTCAACCGTTCATTTGAGAAAAAGTAATTCCAAGACAAATCAAGAGAAGTCAATTTAGACAATTCTGCAATTTTATAAGGAATTGCACCAATAAAACGAGAGGAGCTCAAGTTTAGATGCAAGAGAGTGGAAAGATCACCAAATTGAGAAGATATCAAAGACCCACTAAAATCATTGTGAGCCAAGTTGAGTGTTTGGAGATGAGAAAGTTGGAAGATGCTATTGTTAGGATGGAGTTGACCTTGGAGCCAACTGCAACTTAGGTCGAGGCCAATCACATGACCAAACAAGGAGTCGCATGTGATCCCATCCCACAAGCAGCAATTTGAATCATTTCCCCATGAAGCTGTCTTTGGGTAAGATATATTCTTAAAATGAATATCATAGTAATAATATTCATAATAAAACTCATCACACCCTATTGAAGCAGAATGATTAAGAGAGAAAGAGTTTTTGAATTGAAGGAGTGCAGAGGAATCATGAGCATTACATATTGGCGGTGGGTTGAGAGAAGAAGAAAGGGAAGGAGAAAGAAAGAACAAGTACAGACAGAGGATAATTCGAAATGCCATCAGTGAAGTTGGAAGGCTATGAGGGAGTGAAAGATTGATATATGGACTTTAACAAAAGAGGCTATATTTATAATGGTACCAACACTATATGTGGCATGATGCACACGCAAACTCAAGATTTTGGCTAGCAAAGGAACCCAAAAAGAGAATATTCAGCAACTAAGACTATTTATGCTTAAAACAAAAAGGAAAACGTGGAACTTTGCTAATGTTTTCTTACTTGGTCCTGAAAAAAAGAGAATAATTAGAGGGAAAAAAGACTTGGTGGTTGTTTTTTGTGGGAATTCGCTATTGATATTTCTCCAATATTAGGGAGATATTATAAACAAATTTGAAAAGCTTTTGAAGGGTTGCATTTTTTTTCACTTGAGTTGAAATTTTTTCGTGCAATTAAGTTTAAAGATGTAACACCCTGAATAGAATGCCAATAGGCCCCCTAAGTTTACATATTCGGCAACTAAGACTACTTATCTAGAAGAAATCAATAATATAAATTAGTTGTTATATACTTTCAAGCTCTGTAATACTCTGTATTTAAATAGCAATTTGCATTAATGGTTTCTCTTGCTGAAAAATAAAAAGAAACTAAGAAAAATTTAGAGAAAAATAGGCAAAAATCCCCTTATTGAAAAATTAATTAGCTTTTGCGATCTATAACAGCTATAATGTACAATTACCTTCTATAAAATACAATTAGTATTAATATGTAAGTGATATTTCATAATATGTAATTACATTCTATCATATGCAACTGACCTTCTATTATATGTAACTACTTTTCGTTAAGTTTTAAGTCTTATTTTCTAATTGATTTGTCAAACGAGGATTTTTCTCCAATTATTTTATATATTTATTATAATATTTTTTTTAAAAAAAAATATGGAGTCAGTCAATGACGTTTTATGATTTGTTCGTAGATGAATTGATGTGCCGTGAATAAAGTTTTATAGAGTAACTACTCTGACGTCTCGATCAAAAGAAAAAAAAAGAAGTTGATGTTAATAATTAAATTTATTAATTAGCAATTTCATCTTCAATGGAGTGACATGAGGGACCCGGATATGCGATACTTTTCTTCCCAATTAAAAAACAAATCCTTTTTTGCGATATTCTCAAAACCTTTTTTTTTCCTGTTTCGCAAACATATTTGTTACAAAGTTCACTTCTTTTGATTATTCCGCAAAATAATTTCAATGAAAGAAGGGATGGATACACGCAATCATATTCTGAACAAAACTAGATTTTTAGTTTTGGATGAAGTTAATGGTGAAATATAATATTTAAAGTTTGCTAGGCTTCATACACCTTTTTTAATATTTTATATAGATGGATTTATGTAGGATTTTTTCGAGGTAATTAAAACTTAAGCTAAGTTATCTAATACTATATAATGAATTTATATATAGCATTTTTTTTCTACGTATGAATTCTTGTAAGGAAATTTCAAGTAAAAAATAAATCTAAAAAATAGTATACAGAATAAATAATTACAAAGAAGAATAATTTTTCTTTCTTTAACTTAAAATTACTTAGAAGTATGCCTTATAATTAACACAAGTTACGATCAATAAATCAAAAAAATTGAATTATATATCTTGTTAATTTAATATCATTTTCTATGGGCCTAAATTATTAAGAAACAAATAAACAGTTAAAAATTAAAATTATTAGATGATCCAAATAAAGAATGATTTGCACATGGTGCCTATACAAACAAGACTTAGAATCTAAATCTGTATCTATGGAAATAGCAATTAATATGAGTTTCTTTTTTTTTGGGGGGGGGGGTTAGAGGAGTTTCTTTAGTTTTAACAAAACTTATAAAAATACACTTCATCTTTTTTGCTATAAAAACTTTGACAATTTTTTTATGCTAAGAGTAAGCATTCTCTTATTGGAGGATATCTTATTTGAGATACTGACAGACACTAAATATAAATACTTCTTTAACGCTGATTCAAATCTTGGTTCATTCTATTATAAAAGACTAATCATTTTTGTTGTAAAACTTAGACACATTCTTGTAATTTATTTAAAAAAATTGTCAATTAATAATGGGCCGCGAATAAAGCATTGTAGACTTATACTAAACTTTCAAAAATGAGAAATGATTATTGCCGTGTGCCCCTTTTAATACATTTTAATGCAAAGACTTTTTGTTCATAATCATATTAATATTAACATCACAACTAAAATAATTGTCAATAAAAAATAGAATGTCTTAATTCACAATTAGTAATTAATATTAACTACAAATAAAGAAAATGAATAATATTCAATTTAATCACTTGGAGTTTTCAATCTTAAAAACTTTGAGTAATTGACTGAATTGCCCCTCAACTCATTATAAAACTTACATGAATTTTAACTAGTGATGTCATAATTCAAGTTGAGAAGAGCTATGAATGTAAAGAATATGGTATCCAACATATGAGGCTTCCTTTATATTGTGTCATTAATAAATGTTTATTTGTTCAAATTAGAGAATTAAATACTTGATAGTTAATATATTTTTGGCTAATCGTATAAAAACTAAAATTTTTAAAAGAAAAACCAAATGTCATGCCCTCAAATGAAAGAGAATTTTGTTATTTATAGATATCATAAATAATTTAAAATTTTGTTGTTTATATTTAATTTAATAATTACTAATACAGTTAAGAAATATGGAATTTTGTGAGGCTGATTAATTTGATAATTATTTTTATGCTAAATCATGAACAATTTCAATTAATAATTTAAAATGAAGTGAATTATAATATAAGAGAGAGATCTTGATTATAAGGTTTGGAAGTGAGAAAATTCAAAATGGTCCTTCATTGTGAAAATACCATAAATTTAATGGTTCTATTTTAATTTCAGTATCACCTCAAAGTATAGAACACACTATAAATCTCTTACAGTATAAATTCAATGGTTCTATTTGAATGCAAATCATTTCTCCTCCCATGTTATACTAATATGAAATAATATATATATAAATTAAAGCAATCTCATTTTGAAATTTAAATAGTAATATTAATTTACAAAATTTAAAATATTGACCTAGGTAAATTTAACATGAAATTAATTTTGTGTATTAGTTTAATTAATATAATATTTAATTATTATAATTTGCCTTCATTTTAATTTTTTTTCATATAATTTTAAACTATCGAGATTAAA
Source organism: Leucaena leucocephala (assembly GCA_037074615.1). Taxonomy (NCBI): domain Eukaryota; kingdom Viridiplantae; phylum Streptophyta; class Magnoliopsida; order Fabales; family Fabaceae; genus Leucaena; species Leucaena leucocephala. Next base: position 13,565,066 of record CM073515.1, on the reverse strand, counting down.
TTTTTAGATAGAAATAAATTTAAAGAAGCAAAACTTATATTAGCCAAAACTAAAATAATAAACACCAAACAAAGCTTTCAATTACAGATTATTTTTCTATAAATATATCAAATGGGGCAGAATAGAATTGTCTTTGTGATGTGATTGAAATGAAAATGAATCAAAGAATACCCTGAGCCCAATAAATTTTTAATAAATAAAATATTAAATTATCATCTTGACATATTTGAGTTGACTCCTAAAAATATTAATTTAAAATAATTCTTGAGAAACAATTTTTCAAAGTTCTTGTATATCAATCAAACTGATTTTAACAGCAGCAAGATTTAATTGCTTCACAATTTTATACATAAACAAATTATATTTAAGTGATGACATATTAAACCTCTACTCAAACCATTCAGATATAAATCATCTTCAACCTATATACATATATAATTAATATATGTATGTAGGTGATGATGTTGTCATCTCCGACAAGGAAATTGCATAATAAGGCTATTTTGATGTTGAAAATATTTGTCTGCGAATTGTCACAAAGCTTAGTTAATTGTTTTAAGAAAAAATTTAAAAAGCTTCATTGAAAATTTGAAATTTTTAAACGAATATATATATGTTTGATTAAATGTGACTAATATTTTTTATATAATAAAAATTAAAGAGTTTTATGAAAAATTAATAATTCATTATTATATCATTTTTAAAATCTAAAAAGGTAATTCAAACTCACACATATTTAAACAATCTCTTTAGCCAACTTTTATGTTTAAGAGATTACTAGATATTAAAAATAAAAGAAGAGTTTCTGTAATATAATTTTTAATTTTAGAAGAGGCCCTTACATATATTTTTAAAATCGAATAGAGATAGTTATGCTTGACTTGGAAAAAAAAAGAAAGAAAACTTAGACTAAAAATAATATCATATGTTATGTAATTAAGAAAACATTTTATAATTTTAGATAATTTTTGGCATAAAATAGGGAAATTTAGAAAAAAAAAGTAATTAAATTTCAATATTATTTGAAGATAAGGAAATAATTCAAAATTATTTTTGTTATTATTAGAGTGACTTGGACAAAGTTTTGGAAATGAGAAAATACAACATTGTCTTTTACTAGCGTTTGAGAAATAAATTCATTTTTGTCCCACTAGATGTGGTTTGAATAGTTCTAACTTTAATGCCACGCAAACTATCCAACACGCTATATGTCTCCTACAATTGTAATTCGCTAACTAAATTGTAAATTTATGAAAATTAAATTTTTATTTTATATGACTATCTGATTGAATTAAATTTGAGAAATGTTATGTCCAACTGTAAGTAGCTCTTTCAAATATATTTTTTATATACACATATATTCAAACTTGAGACTTCATGTTTAAAAGATCAAAACTCCTTCTATTTAAATAAATTGATAGAATATAAAATCTAACATATGATAAATAAAAAATTAGGTTCTATGCAATAAATTAAAAATTGGGTCTAAACAGCATTTAACATAATTTTAGAAAATTAATTTCATGTATTAATTTGAGTTAATACAGTATTTAATCTTTATAATTTACATTCATTTAGTTTTTCATTTTTGTAAAAATCCTATAATGGACAATGGTCCTGACAACATAATTGGACGTGCTTGGTTAGAAAATGTGTGAAGAAGGACTTGCACATGCCCACATTCAATATTGATGGAATATTTATTCAATTTTTCTGAAAATTAGTTGTTTATGTATAATTTAATAATTACTAATATGGTCAAGAAATATGGGATTTTGTGTGTCTGATCAATTTGATAACTATTTTTATGCTAAATCATGAACAATTTCAGTTAAAAATTTAAAATAAAGTGAAATATAAGAGAGATCTTAATTATAACATAATTTTTTTAGAAAAAAGTGATTAAATTTGAATATTATCTCTGAATATAAGTATTGTGGAAGAGATATAAGAGATTACCATATTATATATCAACAATTTTTATGACATTATTTAAATGGCGTGTTATAAACTTTAGAAGTGTGAAAATTTAAAATGGTTATTCTTTGTAAAAATGCCATAAATTAAATGATTCTATTTTAAGTTCAATGTCACCTCAACACGTAAAACACACTATAAGTCTCTTACAATTTCACTAGCTATTCATAGGTCATAGTAAATGTAAGACTTTTCTCACTTGGAATATACCTCATAATATACCAATATGAAACAATTTACATATATATAAATTAAAGCAATCCCATTTTAATCATGTTATTATTTTCACTACACTAAAAAATTAGTAGAAAATAAAAATGATTGGTTTGAAATTAATTAGAAAATTTAACATGCGATTAATTTGGTGCATTAGTTTGGATAATACAATTAGCTTTTGTTCCTATAGTTTTAATCTATTGGTTTTAGTCCATTGAAGGATAAAATAGTCTATATCCTTATTAAACTATTAAGATTAACGTTTTAAACAAAAATAAATTTAAGGAAGCAAAACAGCCAAAGCTAAAATAATATAAAAAAGTAACAAAGTTTTCAATTAAGGATTATTTTTTTCATAAACGTATCAAATGGGGTAAAATAAAATTGTCTTTGTGATGTAATTCAAATGAAAATAAATCAAAAAATACTCTCAGCCCAATAAATTCTTAACAAATAAAATACTAAATTATCCTCTTGACTCATTTGAATTGACTCCTAAAAATATTAATTTAAAGGAATTATTGAGAAATGAAGAATAGAGATAGCTATGCTTGACTTGTAAAAGAAGAAGAAGAAGACTTAGACCAAAAATAGCAATTTGGAGCTAAGAAAAATGAAAAAGAAACTAAGAAAAAATTTAGAGAAAATTAATCACAAAATCTTGAGAAATTAATTGGCCTTTAGGACATATAACAGCCGTAATATGTAACTACCTTTCATAAAATGCAATTAGTACAAATATACAAATGACATTTCATAATGTGCAATTACCTTCTGTCATATGTAATTGATATTCCGTAATATGTAACTACCTTCAAGTTTCAAATCTCATTCCCTAATTAATTTGTCACTTGGTAATTTATCCCCAATTTTCCTATAAATTTATTATAGTAATTTTTTAAAAAAAAAAATGGAGTTAGTTAATGACATCTTATGATTTGTTCCGAGATGAATTGAAATGTCGTGAATGAAGGGTTATAGAGTCAACTAATAAAGAATTTTCAAAATGGGTCCCATATTAACAAATTATATTGACTACACATGTGCATTGTAGAACATAGAAAAGAAAAGACTTTGATGTTAATAATTAATTTATTAATTAGCAATGTCATCTTCAATGTAGTGACATGATGGACCCCTATATGCAATACTTTTCTTCCCAATTAAAAAACAATCCTTTTTTTTTTTGCGGTATTCTCAAAACCTTTTTTTTGTTTTTTGCAAGCATATTTGTTAAAATATTTTTTTTGGCCGATATAATCACAAAGTTCACTCCTTTGATGATTCCACAAAATAATTTCAATGAAATAAGGGATGGATACACACAATCGCAGCAACGTTTATGACATACTTTTCGTTTTATAATTTCGAACAAAAATTTGATCCCATATAAAGCTTTAAAATGATTTACAATTATACTACTACAAAGTTATTGATTGATATGATAAGTAATCTCATCTCTTTAAAGGAGATAGTACAAGTTTAAATCTTAAAAAACGTATTTGTTTAATCAAGATGAAAACTTTTTATGTTATAAATATTGAAAGAGATTAGTCTCAAGTTAAAAATAATTTGTGACATTTTAATTAAATAAAAAATTATAATTATACTAAATAAAATTATATTTTTAGCTTTGGATGAAGTTTGAGATGAAATATAATATTTAAAGTTTGCTAGCTGGCTTTATACACCTTTTTTTTATTTATGTAGTTTTTTTAAAGGTAATTAACACTTGAACTAAGTTATCTAATATTATGTAATGAATTCATATATAGCATTTTTTTTATATGTATGAACTCTTGTAAAGAAACTTTGAGGAAATTTCAGGTCAAAAGTAAATCTAAAAAAAGAAGTATGCAGAATAAATAATACAGGGAGATTATTTTTTTTTGACTTAAAATTACTTGGAAACATGCTTGACTTAATTATAGAGAGATTACTAGATATTGAAAATAAAAGAAGAGTTTGTGTAATACAATTTTTAAATTTTAGAAGAGGCCCCTACATATCTTTTTAAAATTGAATAGAGATAGTTATGCTTGACTTGAGGGGAAAACAAGAAGACTTAGACTAAAAATAATGTCATATGTTATATAATTAAGAAAATGTATGTTATATAATTAAGAAAATGTTTTATAATTTTAGATAAATTTGGCATAAAATAGGGAAATTTAGAAAAAAGTAATTAAATTTTAATATTATTTGAAGATAAGGAAATAATTCAAAATTACTTTTGTTATTGTTAGGGTGACTTGGTAAAAGGTTTGAAGGTCAAAAAATCCAACATCGTCTTTCACTACCTTTGTGGAATAAATTTATTTTTATCCCACTAAATATGATTTTGAATAGCTCTAACTTTAATACCACGAAAACTATCAAACATGCTATAAGTCTTCTATAGTTGTAATTTGTTAACTAAATTTTAAGCACCCAACAAAATTTTCAATTACGAATTATTTTCCCATAAATGTATCAAATGGGGTAGAATAGAATTGTCTTTGTGATGTGATAGAAATGACAATGAATCAAAGAATACTCTCAACCAGATAAATTCTTAATAAATGAAATATTAAATTATCCTCTTGACTCATTTGAGTTGACTCCTAAAAGTATTAATTTAAATGAATTCTTGAGGAACAAAATTTTCTAAAGTACTTATATATCAACCAAAGTTGATTGTCATTTTGTAAAATTATTGAAGCCGACAAAATTTGAAGACTTCACAAACCCAAAACCAAAATTTAATTTCTAAGATTCCATTCATTTATCAATCAAACTGATTTTAATAGCACCGATTTTTAATTATTTTACAATTTCATACATAAAAAATTATATTTAAGTGATGACATATTAAACCTCTACTTAAACTATTGATATATAAATCCTCATAAACCTATTTATTTATAGACTCTCATAATGCCACTTTATCTATATTCTAATAAATTAAAATACACAATTTATTCTCATTTATTGGTAACAATTCATATACATATATTGTTATTCTAATTGTAAGGGATTTTTTTTATTATTTTTAAATAATAGAGGGTGCAAACTAGAATTTAAATCAAATGAGTTATTGTATTTTAATTAGTCATAATACAAATGAGATAGCATTTTAGTAGTATGTAAATATTTCTCTCATATATATATATATAATATAAAATTAATAGATGTATGTAGGCAATGACGTGGTCATAGGGCAAATGCATAATAAGGCTATTTGGATATTGAAAATATTTATCTGTGAATTGTCACAAGGCTTAGTTAATTGTTTTAAAAAAAATTAAAAAGCTTCATTGAGAATTTGAAAATTTTTAAACAAATATATATATATATATATATGTTTGATTAAATGTGACTAATATTTTGATATTAAACAAATTAAAGAGTTGTATGAACAATTAGTAATTCATTATTATATCATTTGTATAATCTGAAAAGGTAATTCAAACAACTCACAGATATTTAAACAATCTCTTTAGCCCACTTTCATATTTAAGAGATTAATAGATATTGAAAATAAAAGAAGAGATTGTGTAGTACAATTTTTAAATTTTAAAAGAATTTTAATATTATTTGAAGATAAGGAAATAATTCAAAAAGAAATTTGTTATTATTAGAGTGTCATGGTCAAAGGTTTAGAAATGAGAAAATTCGATATTGTCTTTCACTATCGGTTGTAGAATGAATTCATTTATATCCCACCAGATGTGATTTTGAATGGTTCTAACTTAAATGCCATGCAAACTATCAAACATGCTATAAATCTCCTTTAGTTGTAATTCGTTTGAACAAAAATTTGATCCTGTATAAAGCAAAAAAATTATTTATAATTATATTATTAAAAATCTATTAGTTAAGATGCTCTCCTTAAAAAAGAGAGCATTTGTTTAATTAAAGTGAAAACCTTCTATGCTACAAATATCGAAAGAGATTAGTCTCAAATCTAAAATAGTTTAAGATATTTAAATTGAAAAAATTGATAATTATATTGAACAAAACTATATTTCTAGCTTTGGATAAAGTTAAAGATAAAATGTAATATTTAAAGTTTGTTAGCAAGCTTCATACACCTTTTTTAATATTTTATATAGATAGATGGACTTATGTAGGATTTTTTCAAGATATCTAATATTAATGAATTTATATATAGCATTTTGTTTCTACTTATGAACTCTTGTAAGGAAACTTCATGTCAAAAATAAATCTTAAAAAATAAGTATACAGAATAAATAATTACAAAAAAGATTGATTTTTCTTTTTTGTTTTACTTAAAATTACTTAGAAGCATGATTTATGACTAAGACTAGTTACGATAGGATAAATCAAAAAATTTAAATTATCTTATTAATTTGATATAATTTTCTATGGATCTAAAATATTAAGTAACAAATAAAGAGTTAAAAGTTAAAATTATTAGACCATCCAAAGAATGAATGATTTGCACATGGTTTCTATACAAACAAGACTTAGAATATAAATCTTCATCCATGAAAATAGCATTAACATAAGGTTTGTTTGTTTTTTTGCTAGAGGAGTTTCTTTAGTTTTAACAAAACTCAAAAAAAATATAGTTAATCTTTTTTCCATCAAAACTTGTAAGTGTCCTCTTATTGGAGGATATCATATTCGATGCACTGTCAAATACTAAATATGGATGCTTCTTTAGCAGACATTATAATATTAGTTTGTTATATTATAAAAGACTAACGATTTATGTTACACTCAACCATAAAACTTAGACACATTCATTATAATTTATTTAAAAGAAAATTCTATCAATTAATAATGGTTCATGAACAAGGGTTGTAAACTTATACTAAACTTTCAAAAATTGGAAATGATTATTGTTGAATAGCTTAAAAAGCCCCTTTTAATAAAATTTAATGACTGCAATATCTCGAATAAGATGTGATGTTCAAATAAATACAAAGACTTTTAGTTCATAATCATATTAACACCACATCTAAAATAATTGTCACTAAAAAATTGAATGTCTTAATTCACATTTAGTAATTAATATTAACTACAAATAAAGAATATGAATAATATTCAATTTAATCACTTAGAGTTTTCAATCTTAAAAACTTTTGAGTAATTGAGTGAATTTTCACTGAGCTCATTATAAAACTTATATGAATTATAACTGGTGATGTCATAACTCAAGTTAAAAAGAGCTATGATTGCAAAGGATATGATATCTAACATATGAGAGGCTTCCTTTATATTATGTCATAAATGAATATTTACCCGTTCAAATTAGGGTGTTAAATATTTGACAGTTAATATATTTTTAGCTAATAGTATAAAAATTACAATTTTTAAAAGAAAAATTGAAAGTCATGCCCTCAAATGAAAGAGAATTTTGTTATTTATACATAAAGTAAATAATTTAAAAATTAGTTGTTTATATTTAATTTAATAATTAGTAATATGGTTAAGAAATATTTTATTTTGTGAAGCTGATCAATTTGATAATTATTTTTCTGCTAAATCGTGAACAAGTTCAGTTAATAATTTAAAATGAAGTGAATTATAATATATAAGAGAGATCTTAATTATAAAGTAATATTTAGAAAAAGTGATCAAATTTTAACATTATATTAATTTTTTTGACTTTTATTTGAATGACATGTTATAAGGTTTAGATGTAAGAAAATTCAAAATGGTATTTTATTGTGGAAGTACCATAAATTCAATGGTTCTATTGTAATTTCAGTGTCACCCCAAATTGTAAAACACAATATAAATCTCTTATAATATAATTTCATTAGCTATTAGTATGATGATAGTGAATGCAAGTCATTTCTCCTTCTTTTGAATATACCTCATGTTATACCAATATGAAATAATTTATACATATAAATTAAAATAATCTCGTTTTAATTATATTATTATTTTTACTGCACTGAAATATTAGTAAAAAAAATAAAAAATGATACCTTTGAAATTTAAATAGTAATATTAATTTAGAAAAATTAATATATTGATCTAAATATAAACATAAGTAACTTTAATATGAAATTAATTTGGTATATTTGTTTTGTTAATATAGTATTTGATCATTATAACTTTTGTTCATATAATTTTAAACTATAAATTTTAATCCTTTAAAGGTAAAATTGACTAAATATTTATTAAACTATTGAGACTAATATTTTAGATAAAAATAAATTTAAAAAAGTAAAACCTATATTAGCTAAAACTAAAATAATAAACACCCAACAAAGCTTTCAATTACAGATTATTTTTCCATAAACATACCAAATAAGGTATAATAGAATTGTCTTTATGATGTGATTGAAATGAAAATGATAAATTCTTAAAACATAAAATATTAAATTATCCTCTCGACTCATTTGAGTTGGCTCCTAAAAGCATTAATTTAAAGAAATTTTTTAGAAGCAAAATTTTTCAAAGTACTTATATATCAATCAAACTGATTTTAATAGCACCAAGTTTTAATTGTTTCACAATTTTATACATAAAAAATTATATTTAAGTGATGATATATTAAACCTCTACTTAAACTATTGATATATAAATAATCTTCAACCTATATATATACACACATATATATAATTAATACTTGTATGTAGGTGATGACGTTGTCATCTCCAAGAAGGAAATTTCATAATAAGGCTATTTTGATGTTGAAAATATTTGTCTTCGCATTGTCACAAAGCTTAGTTAATTGTTTATAAAAAAAATTAAAATCTTCATTGAAAATTTTTAAAAAAATAAACGAATATATATATGATTGATTAAATGTGACTAATATTTTTATATTATAAAAATTAAAGAGTTTTATGAAATAATTCATAATTAATTATTATATCATTTTTATAATCTAAAAAGGTAATTTAAACTCACACATATTTAAATAATCTCTTTAGCCAACTTTCATGTTTAAGAGATTACTTGATATTGAAAATAAAAAAAAAAGGTTCGTGTAATACAATTTTTAATTTTTAGAAGAGGCTGCTACATATATTTTTAAAATTGAATAGAGATAGTTATGCTTGACTTGGAAAAAAACAAGAAGACTTAGAATAAAAATAATGTCATATGTTATGTAATTCAGAAAATATTTTCTAATTTTAGATAAATTTTGGAATAAAATAGGAAAATTTAGAAAAAAAGTAATTAAATTTCAATCTTATTTGAAGATAAAGAAATAATTCAAAATTATTTTTCTTATTATTAGAGTGACTTGGTAAAAGGTTTGAAAGTGAGAAAATTCAACACCATCTTTCACTACCGTGTGGAATAAATTCATTTTTGCCCCACAAGATATAATTTTGAATGGTTTTAACTTCAATGGCACGAAAACTATCAAACACGCTATACGTTTCTTTTAGTTGTAATTTGTTAACTAAATTTTAAGTTTATGAAAATTAAATTTTTTATTTTATATGACTATCTAATTTAATCAAATTCAAAAAAATATTATGTCTAACTACAAGTAACTTTTCCAAATATATTTTTTATATTCACATAGATTTGAACTTGAGACTGCTTGTTTAAAAGGCCAAAACTCTTTCTATTTAAATACATTGTTAGAATGTAAAATCTAATCCAAGATAAATAAAAAGTTGGTTTCTATGCATTAAATGAAAATTTGAGTCTAAACAGCATTTAACATAATTTTAGAAAATTAATTTCATGTATTAATTTGAGTATATACAGTGTTTGATCTATATAATTTATGTTTATTTTAGTTTTTTATTTTAGTAAAAATCCTATAATGGACAATGGTCCTGACAAGACAGTTGGACCTGCTTGGCCAGAAAATGTGTGAAGAAGGACTTGCACATGTCCACATTCAAGCTTGATGGAATATTGATTCAAGAAATATGTTCAAGAATTAATAAGTAGTGTTTATGTATAATTTAAAAATTACTAATATGGCCGAGAAATATGGGATTTTGTGTGGCCGATAAATTTGATAACTATTTATATGCTAAACCATGAACAATTTCAGTTAAGAATTTAAAATAAATGAAATATAAGAGAGATCTTAATTATAAGATAAATTTTCTAAAAAAGTGATTAAATTCAAACATTATCTCTAAATATAAGGAGGGTGGGAGAGATACAAGAGATAACCACATTATATATCAATAATTTTTATGACTATTATTTGAATGACGTGTTATGAAGTTTGGAAGTGAGAAAATTTTAAATAGTCTTTAATTCTGGAAGTGTCATAAATTCAATAATTATATTCTAACTTTAATATAACTTTAAAGTGTAAAACAAGCTATAAATCTCTTATAAATTCAATGGTTTTAATCATATTATTATTTTTATTGTACTAAAAAATTAGTAGAAAATAAAAAATGGAGTCAGTCATTGACATCTTATGATTTATTCGTAGAAGAATTGATGTGCCGTGAATAAAGGGTTGAAGTCAATGAGTTAGTCAATAACACGTCAACTAATAAAGAATTTTTAAAATGGGTCCCATATTAACAAATTATATTGACTACACATGTGCATTGTAGAGCATAGAAAAGACTTTGATGTTAATAATTAATTTATTAATTAGCAATGTCATCTTCAATGTAGTGACATGATGGATCCCGATATGCAATAATTCTTCCCAATTAAAAAAAACAATCCTGTTTTGTGAAATTCTCAAAACCGTTTTTGTTTGCAAGCATATTTGTTACAATATTTTCTTGGCCGCTATAGTCACAAAGTTCACTCCTTTGATGATTCCACAAAATAATTTCAATGAAAGAAGGGACGGATACACACAATCGCAGCAACATTTAATGACATATTTTTCGTTTTATAATTTCGAACAAAAATTTGATCCCATATAAAGCTTTAAAATAATTTATAATTATAGTACTACAAAGTTATTGATTAAGATGATAAGTAAAGGAGACAATATAAGTTTAAATCTTAAGAAACGTATTTGTTTAATCAAGATGAAAATTTTTTATGTTATAAATATTGAAAGAGATTAGTCTCAAGTCAAAAATAATTTGTGATATTTTAATTAAATAAAACTATATTTTTAGCTTTGGGTGATGAAATGTAATATTTAAAGTTTGCTAGCAGGCTTTATATACCTTTTTTATATATATTTTATATAGATGGACCTACGTAATTTTTTTAAGGTAATTAACACTTGAACTAAGTTATATAATATTATTTAATGAATTCATATATAGCATTTTTTTTATATGTATGAACTCTTGTAAAGAAACTTTGAGGAAATTTCAAGTCAAAAGTAAATCTAAAAAAAGGAGTATGCAGAATAAATAATACAGAGAGATTATTTTTTTTCTTTGACTTAAAATTACTTGGAAGCATGCTTGACTTAATTATAGAGAAATTACAAGATATTGAAAATAAAAGAAGAGTTTATGTAATACAAATTTTAAATTTTAGAAGAGGCCCCTATATATCTTTTTAAAATTGAATAGAGATAGTTATGCTTGACTTGAGGGGAAAACAAGAAGACTTAGAGTAAAAATAATGTCATATGTTATATAATTAAGAAAATGTTTTATAATTTTAGATAAATTTGGCATAAAATAGGGAAATTTAAAAAAAGTAATTAAATTTTAATATTATTTGAAGCTAAGGAAATAATTCAAAATTGCTTTTGTTATTATTAAGGTGACGTGGTCAAAAGTTTAGAAATGAGAAAATTCAACATCGTCTTTCACTACCTTTATGAAATAAATTTATTTTTATCTCACTAAATGTGGTTTTGACTAGCTCTAACTTCAATACCACGCAAACTATCAAACACGTTATAAGTGTCCTATAGTTATAATTCGCTAACTAAATTTTAAGTTTATGAAAATTAAAGTTTTTATTTTATATGACTATCTGATTGAATCAAATTCGAGAAATGTTATGTCCAACTGCGAGTAGCTCTTTCAAATATGTTTTCTACATTCATACATATTCGAACTTAAAACTTCATGTTTAAACGGCTAAAACTCCTTATATTTAGATAAATCAGTAGAAAGTAAAATCTAACATAAGATAAATGAAAATTTGGGTTCTATGCATTAAATGAAAAATTGGGTCTAAACAACATTTAACATAATTAAAAAAAAAATCATGTATTAATTTAAGCTAATACAATATTTGATCCTTATAATTTACGATTATTTTACTTTTTTATTTTAGTAAATATCATATAATGGACAATGGTCCTGAACAACACAATAGGACCAGCTTGGCTAGAAAATGTGTGAAGAAGAACTTGCACATGTCCACATTCAAGCCTGGTGGAATATTGATTCAATTTTTTTGAAAATTAGTTGTTTATGTATAATTTAATAATTACTAATTTGGTCGAGAAATATGAGATTTTGTGTGGCTGATCAATTTGATAACTATTTGTATGTTAATCACGAAAAATTTCAGTTAAAAATTTAAAATAAAATAAAATATAAGAGAGATCTTAATTATAACATAATTTTTAGAAAAATGATTAAATTTTAACATTATCTCTGAATATAAGGAATGTGGGAGAGATATATTATCATATTATATATCAATAATTTTTATGACTATTATTTGAATAAAATGTTATAAGGTTTGGAAGTAAGAAAATTTAAAATAATTATTTATTGTGGAAGTGCCATAAATTTAATAATTCTATTCTAACTTTAATGTCATATCAAAGTGTAAAACACGTTATAAATCTCTTATAAATTCAATAGTTTTAATTATGTTATTATTTTTACTACATAGAAAAATTAGCAGAAAATAAAAAATGGAGTCAGTCAGTGACATTTTATAATTCGTTCGCAGATGAATTGATGTGCCGTGGATAAAGGTTTGTAGCATCAATGTAGGGTCATGATGGATTAGGATATCCGCAAACCCAAAATTTAATTTCTAAGATTTCATTCATTTATCAATGAAACTGATTTTAATAATACCGATTTTTAATTGTTTCACAATTTTATAAATTGGTATGTATGTATTTGATGTACGTAAATGTTTTTGGGTTGGAAATGGAATAATCTAAGAATTTATATGTATATAATATAATCCAAAACATGATATAAATCTCTTATAATATAATTTTACTAGCTATTCATATGGTGATAGTGAATGTAAGTCTTGTCTCCTCCTTTTAAATATACCTCATAATACACCAATACAAAATAATTTTTATATATAAATATAAATTAAAGCAATATCATTTTATCAGGTTATTATTTTTTCTACACTGAAAAATTAGTAGAAAATAAAAAATGAAGTCAATCAATGACATCTTATGATTTGTTCGTAGATTTACGACATATTTTTCATTTTATAATTTTGAACGAAAATTGGATCCCATATAAAGCTTTAAAATGATTTATAATTATATTACTGAAAGACTATTAGTTAAGGTAATAAGCAATCTTACATATCTAAATGAGAGAATATAAGTTTAAATCTTGAGATACACATTTATTTAATCAAGGTATTATAAATATCGAAAGAAATTAATTTTAAATCTAAAATAATTTTGGATATCTTAATTAAATAAAAAATTAATAATTGTATTGAACAAAACTAGATTTTTAGCTTTGGATGAAGTTGGAGATGAAATGTAATATTTAAAGTTTGCTTGTAGGCTTCATATACCTTTTTTAATATTTCATTTAGATGGACTTGTGTAGGATTTTTTTCAAGGTAATTAAAACTTTAACTAAGTTATCTAATATTATATAATGAATTTATATATAGCATTTTTTCTACATATGAACTCTTGCAAGGAAACTTCAAGTCAAAAATAAATCTAAAAAAAGTATACAGAATAAATAATTACAAAGAAGGTTGATTTTTCTTTCTTTGACTTAAAATTACTTAGAAGCATGATTTATGACTAAGACTAGTTACCATCAACAAAGCAAGAAATTTGAATTATCTTGTTAATTTGAGATAATTTTCTATGGATCTAAAATATTAAGTAACAAATAAACAGTTAAAATTTAAAATTAATGGACGATCCAAATAATGAATAATTTGCACATGCTGACTTTAGGCTATTAGGAGTTTTTTTTTTGAGACCATCATTATGTATTTTAAAAATGAAGGAAAACTTTATGCAAACAAGACTTAGAACCTAAAATAGCAATTAAGAGGAGTTTTTTTTTTTTAATCTTAACAGAGAATGATTGTGAAAGCTATAACTTAAGTTGGAAGGAGCTATGAATGCAAAGTATATGGTATCCAATATATGAGAGGATTCCTTTATATTATGTCATAAATGAATACCCACCTACTCAAGTTGGAGTGTTAAATACTTGATAGGTAATATACTTTTAGCTAATCGTATAAAAAAAAATAAAATTTGCAAAAGAAAAACTAAAAGTCATGCCCTCAAATTAAAGAGAATTTTGTTATTTATATATATCGTAAATAATTTAAAAATTAGTTGTGTATATTTAATTTAATAATTACTAATATGGTTAAGAAATGATAATTATTTTTATGCTAAATCATGAACAATTTCAGTTAGTAATTTAAAATAAAGTGAAATATAGTATAAGAGAGATATCTTGATTATAAAGTAATATTTAGGAAAAGTAATCAAATTTCAACATTATATTATCTGAATAACGTGTTATAAGATTTGGAAGTGAGAATATTTAAAATGGTTATTTATTATAAAAGTGTCATAAATTTAATAGTTTTATTCTAAATTCAATGTCATCTCAACATGTAAAAATACGGGATAAGTCTCTTGCAATTTTACTAGCTATTCATATGATGATAGGGATACTTTACTTTTCTCTTCCTTTTGAATATACCTCATAATACCGCAAGACAAAATAATTTATATATACAAATTAAAACAATCTCATTTTAATCATGTTATTATTTTTATTGCATTAAAAAATAAATAAAAAATAAAAAATGACACTTTTAAAATTTAAATAGTAATATTAATTTATAAAATTTAATAAATTGATCTAAATATTGGTCACTTTAATATGCAATTTAATTAATTTTATGTATTAATTTGGTTAATACAGTATTTGATCATTATAACTTATGTTTATTTTTATTTTTGTCTATGTAGTTTTAAGTTATAAGTTTTAGTTACTTGAAAGGTAAAATGGTCTAGTTCTTTATTAAACTATTAAAACTAATATTTTAGACGGAAATAAATTTAATGAAGCAAAACTTATATTAGCCAAAAATAAAATAATCAACACCTAACAAAGCTTTCAAATACAGATTATTTGTTCATAAGCATATCAAATGGAGTAGAACACTTGTCTTTATGATGTGATCCAAATGAAAATGAATCAAAGAAAATTCAACCAAATAAATTCTTAATAATTAAAATATTATATTATCTTATGGACTTAACTCCTCCAGACACAAATTCTTCTCTTCAAATAAATTGTCTTTTTTTTGTTGCCTCTTTAATAGGTCCGTGCATTTTCACTTGAGCCTTTTTTTTTTGTAATAAAAAATTAAGAAGAGTTGGGTGCTAGGGCCAATGCATGCTTTAATGTTTAAAAAGTATCTATAAAAATAATTACGTGTTGTCTACTAGGAAAGTCTTTTCATCAGCAATGATCTTTATACTCATGACCTTGTAGGTCATGGGCTAATTCCTTATTAATTAGATCAGTCCTTATTGACTTATTGACTTCATGGAACATTTTTACACTTTATAGGGTAAATTAATTCTTTGAGATTATGAGTTGATCGTTTCAACATACACTTAACCTTGGTCGTAGATTTTTTTCATGTAAAATAAAAATATTGATTGATTTTATTGTCCTCTCCCTTATGATATATTGTAAGTTTTTTTGGCATAAAAGTTTTTAGAAGGGGGTTAAACTCACCTATCATCTAAGGATAGGGTGAAGTCGCTCTTTTTTCTAAATGATACTAATATTGGGCAGGGTAAACCGTCAGTTAATTTATGTACCCAACAGCTAGGATATCTTTCTAAATGCCGCGACTAGAACCACAATAAAATAATATTCTTTAAAGATTCAATATATTCTAAATAGTTGCATGTCTGACCTCTTCACTAGCTTTTTTTTTATACAAAAATTTTTAGAAAGAGGTTGAGCTTACCCACGATCTAAGAATAGGGAAAAAATTTCTTTTCTCCTAGGTGATACTAATGTCAGGTAGGGCAAGTCGTCTATTACTCTCAGGAATAAACCTAAACACCCAAGAATTAAAATGTCTCCCTAAGTACTGCAACTGTACCCACAATAAAGTGATACTCTCTAGAGATTGAATACGCTTCAAACAGTTCACATATTTTACCTTTTTACTAATTAAACTCATAGACAATGGATTATCTTTTTACTGACTAAACCTAGAGATGTTGAGTATAGCGTAGGTTTTGTTGAACATTGTAAGAAATAGAAGTTAAAATTAATTCATTGGGCTGAAGCCCTACTTGTATGAGCATAATAAGAAATTATTTGTATTAATAAGCCTACATAATTAATTAGCTGAGTAAGTAAAGGTCCATCTTGGCCCATCTATTTTTGTTTTTAGTAAAAAAGAGGGACTGAGTCCCAAAATACATTAGACAACTAAATAGTGTGAGAATTAAATCCCAAATAATTACTACTTTAATCCTATATATATATGTCTAGTTTAAAAGAATTTTTTTATTGATAAGAGTTAGTATATATAATAAGGAATGAACGAGTTTAATTCTTGCTACCCTCGTGAATACTAATTTAATAAGTAATTTAGTAAAACTATTGTAAGCATTCTTTGAGTTTTAAGAATATTCTTTAACCTTAGTAAAAGACTAATACCAAATTTATTAAAACTTTTTTATATCAAAAAAAGAATAAATTTTTTGTCCTTAATATAAGACTACCTTGAGAGGTGTTAGCGAGTGTCTTCCAATTTTATTCATATTAAATGTAATAAAAATTAATTCATGTTAAAATATGTGTCTTTTATTCTTAAATAAAGATAAATTTAAAAAAAATTATAATATATTAAATAATTTAACTAATATTTTATAATATATGACAATTAGTAAAGATACACAGAAGTATTTTGATTTGCTTCCCAAAACTCAAATATTGAGTCATGTCATAAAGCTATAAATATTGGAGCCCCTTCCTTCCTAAATCATCTACAACCTTATCTAGTTCATGAGAAATATATTGGTACTTATCATTGAGAAACAATCATATTCTTGATTTTATTCTTGATTTTGTAAGTTAAAAATTACCGGTGCCTGCGTTTTAAACAATATGGACAATTCTCGTCTTTGAATCAAGATTTAAGCTCAATTAGCCACCGCCCTTTAAGCTTAACGAAGGAGGGCCTCAGACAAACACTTTCACTTTGGTAACAATGTACACCCGGGATTCTAATCTCATAAGATTTCAGGTTTCGTTGATAAATTTTCCGAGACGAGGTTTGTGCGATTTATACGATTTTTTCATCTTCGTAAATCTCAAGTCAAAACCCCAGCTTCAATTTTATCAGATGGCCCGAAAGGTCTGGCACTGGTTAATTTCAAATATGTTATTCTGTGGGGATTCATATTTTTTCTTAATTTAATTTAGATATGATAAAGTTACGAAAATAAGAATATAGTAAAATCCTCTCTTCCATAAAGCCCCAAGCAAACCCTCCTACCCTTTTTGGCTTTCCCGCATGTGAAATTTCTGAGAGATTAATGGTGAAAGCAGATCAAACGGGTAATATCTCTCCCTCCCCCTTTTGGTTAATCCAGTTCATTTCGTGCCAGAGGAATTTTATTCAAGAACTATGTTATCCATTTTTTAAAATGAAAATTCTATCCTAAATTTTAGTCCATCCTATGTTGTTTTTCTGATTTTTTTTATTAATGAAAATTCAATTCAAGAATGGGATGGTTTAGTATGAATTCTCTTTCTGAATCCTACAAATTCACCCTCGATAGCAATACTATCCTGTTTCCCTAATCCCTATCACTGATTGGTCTTCTGGTCAAAACTTCAACATCATTTGATGTCTTTATTTAGCTCATTGAGTTGGTTAAATGTTACTCGTCTGTTAAATTCCCATGGGGCAATGCTTCGTTTGATTTGAGTAATGTGGTGATAGAATTCATCTGCTAAGTCTTAACAGCAATAGATTTATTCTTACGAGTTTGTGTTTAATTGCTTGTTCATAGCCAATATTTTTTCACATGTGAGTGGCGAAAAATAAGGGGTCATTCTGTGTGAAGTTGTATTTGTTTCTTTTGCCTATGTTTACTGCTGTTTGTAATATTAATAATACGTGGGAATATATGGTTTTGGGTTATTCAAATCCCTTCGTGCTTGGCCTATGTTAGTCATCTGATAAATAATCTAGTAAAAAAGTCATTTTATAGATGGCTTGATGTACTATGCATTTTAGATGATAAAGCTAAGGAACCATAATTATACTCTGTTTCCTCTTCAAATCTTTAACATGGATTTATTATATACTTGGTGACTCTGTTGTTTTTATGCTAGTTTATTACTGAATTAGTGCCCATAATTGTATAGATTTTGTAAGATGTTCACCGTTTTAGTTTTTCTGATAATCAAAAAGACAAACTGTATGAGGAAAATATCCCATTTTGATAGGAGTTTTTGTCTGATGCTCCAAGCAGCAGCAATTTCCTATCAGAGCCTTAACATTCTCATCCTTCTAAGTCCAAAAAAGGGAAAATCTCCGACCTCATCTTTATTTTATTTTAATGCAAGTCCAAATGTCTCATCTCTAGTAGCCATTAGGGCAATGACTGGAGATGCTATGATTGGACACATAGCAAGATTATTTCATTTCACATCCTGGTAGGAACCTTGGATCCTTTTCTCTTTGTCCTAATGGTGTTGACTTTTGGGATTGCAAATTTTTCTTTATTTTTTTAAATATGGTTTCTAGTTCTGATATACATTTCTAGAAGTCGATGAAAATAGTTAGATTTTCTTGTTTTGTTATTTTTAATTGATTTGGACTCTCTTCTCATTGCCTTCAAATCATTAATTGTTGTGAGCAGAGATAAAAATAATGAGAGCCTTCCACTTTGTCATCTATATTCTCTACGTGCAAGAGTATTTGGGCTCACTATTTGTTGCATTCTAATTTATATTTTTGATTCAATCATAGATTTTTTGTAAGAATCTGGTTTGGAATCTTTGTAAGAATATACGGATTGTTTATGTACACAATCAACAAGGTGATTCATCCTTCCAAAGTACATATCAGTTAGTAGTAAGCGGTCTCTACCGTAGAAGTTATAATCTAACTAATTTGGATGGCTGGTGGGTTTGTTTGGAACTATAATCTGTTACCCCGCTATATCAGCTTACGTTCAGAGGATCCTTAGAGCTGTGTTTGAATGTCAATGTGGAGGTCTAAATCCAGTTTTGCAAACCCAGTTTCCATTGAATATTTGTTTTGCTGCTTTTGCTAAATTGTGTTTTGCTTATCAAACTTAAGGTTTTCCAACACAAGTAGAAGGTTGCTTTTTTTTTTTTTTTAGGATCTGGAAAGTAAGTAGAAATGGGAAAAGGGAAAAGAAAAGAGATGGGAGAGAGAGATCAGAAACTATAGAACCATGATCTGAAATTCTAGAGAGAGGAAGAGGCAAAGTTTTACTGGAAAATACTTCATTCATGTAATTGAAAGAGGGCATGGTTGGTATTTATAGTCTAGTACATTAGTTGAAAATAACTACTCTGTCCTACATATATGAAACTTCTAAGCACTTGAAGTAGGAATGCAACGCCTCTTCCTAGAATAGACTAGTAAAAGACGCCAGTTCCTATCACTTTTGCTAGACCGAATTTTCTAAAATAAGTTTTCCCAACGTCATTTTAGAGAACTAATATCCAAAGATTAGCTTATTGGGGGCTTTTACAAGCTAGCCATAATGGGGACAAGCCCAACAGCAGTTCATTAGCACTTTCAAAAGTAGCTAGGTTGTCTGGGCCTTTGGAGTTCCCTGTGACATGGGGCTGGCCTAGGATATTGGGTGCATATACCCAAAAAAAGGTAGCTAGGTTGTAAAGTTGATAAACTTCTTTGGAAGGAAAAATGTCCTCAGATAAGAAGTTTCACCAAACACAGCCCTGCTGATAATATTCATAAGATAGAACCAACAACTTCTTGTCCTCTAATATCTTTAGTCAACCAGTTTCTCATTTAATGGGTCTGTGAAAAGCTTTGTGAATTTATTTTGCATGTGTTTGCAGCTTTATGGACTATTAAGAATATATGGAATATGGTTTGGGTTATTAAAATTCCCATTTTACTTGGCCCATGTTAATCTGGTCAGAAAAAGTCAGTGTATATATGGCTTAGTGTACAATAAATTTGAGATGAGACAGGAATCATGATTTATCCGATTTACTCTATTTCCTCTTCAAATCCCTAACATGGACTCATTATATGCTGTGTATGACTTTTTAATTCTTGATTTCTTGTGCTAGTTCATTAAATGAATTTGTGCCCATGATTGTGTAGGTTTTTTCTTTTGGATATGATCGATAATTTTAGTTTTTCTAATTAACAAAAAGATAAACCCTATGAGGAAGAGATCCCAAATTGATTGGAAGTGCTGTGTTGGGTTGAAACAACACTTTGGTTTTTCTTTATTTTTATTTTTTTGTGTGATATTTTGTTTGGGGCCATTGTGTTTGTGATATAGTGGTATTATGATTAACCTTACCAGTCTACTGCTTTTAAAGTTAAGTCCAAATGTCCCATCTCCGATAGCCATCAAGTAATGACCGGCAATGCTATGATTGGATAAATAGCATGATTATTCCATTTCATATCCTAGTAGGAACTATGATTCCTTTGTTCTTTGGATCCACAGTGTTAATTTCTGGGATTGCATATTTCTATTATTTCTTTTTTACAATGTGGTTTCTATTTAAGGATAATATTGCTCAAAGTTGATGAGTATTTAATGATATAAATTGAATGAATTTCTAGCTGGAGGCTACATATTTTAATATGCTCTTATTGTATTGTTTGTTTGATTTGGGTTCTTTACTCAAGTCTTCTTTATTGTGGAGAGGTAGAAATAACGAGGGTCTTCTCCTCATGGCACCTATTTTAGGTCTGAGCAAGATTATTTGTGCTCGTGATTTGGGGCATTCTGACTTCAATTCTTGATTCATTCACTGATAATATTTTGTAAGAACGTGGTTTAGAATTTTTACCAATGAAGATAGGAAGGATGGATTTAAATGCTTCTTCTATTCTCTCACTGTCATTTTGGAGGCATAAGGAGTATACTCTCCACTAACAGCTCGTACTATAGAGAGAGTAAAATGCAAACCTCTCCCAAGTAGGTTTCTACATAAACAAGGCTCAAATCGAACCCTATCCATATGCTTTAGTGGTGAGAGCTTCTACCCCTCACCCAAATTTGAGTTGGTAAATGCTTTTTCTATTCTCTCTGTATTTTTTAGGGGAGGCACGAGGAGTACACCCTTCACTGACAGTAGAGACTAATCTCCCATGTGATAGCGAGGGTAAACTGTAAATCACTTCGAACTAGGTTGCTACATACACAGGGGCTAAGATTGAACCCAAATTTAAGTTGGTAAATGCTTTTTCTATTATTTTCCTTGGTGCAGCCGGGCTATCTTGAACTGTGAAGTAAACTATCCCACTTATGATCCATTTAATCTCTAGAGGTTCGATAACTTTCTTTTTAGGATGATACATTCTTCCCTAGTTGCAGATCACTCATTTATTAATTTCTTTTTAGAAATATGTGTCTAATTAATAGATTTAATAAACTTTGTAAGAGAACAAGTGTTGATATACATATAAACTCATTTGAAAGCATTGGAACACAAACTTTCGTGCACGAGAATCACTTGGTATATGATAATAACAGGCTAAAGTTGATCTTTCAGTTGGTGTACTTTATTCTTATCTTCATCTTAGAAGAAAGAGCAAGGCTAACTGACTAAGATTTTATCATGAATTTTATCTTCTTTTATATATATATGATCTCACATCCATCTTATCATGTATAACTTTTAGCTACCCCAACTTTAGCCTTATCCTCATGCTGTTTTCTTTGAAGTCTAGATTTAAGACAAATTTCAAAAATATGATAGAAACATGCAAATCATATATATATAAAGGGCCATATCATATGTATTGCTGTTTCAGAAGTTTCATGCTAATAACAATTATGAATCCTTCATATTTTCTCTCTTCAGTTTTCTGTCATTCCCACAACACAGAATCACAACTCTAATTCAATGATGAGGTGGGGGAAGTCTTGTAAGATTAAAAGGCCTATGAGGTGGAGAATTAGGTGATGAACTAGAGTTGTCATCTTGATAGAATGGAACAATGGTAAACACAGTCTGAATATAGTCAACACAAGCAGAAACATTGCTGCAACAAGAGACACAATCGCCCATGGATTTCTGAAGTAAGTTTTAATCAGATTAGCTCTCTGCTTATTCCATGGCTTCTTGCAATATCTAAACACACTTGCACTATATCCAAACATCCCCTTTCACGATCTACATAAATTAAAGATCCCTAGAAAGTGAGTTAAAAATCACGGCCACAGCTTTATCACTTCCTAGAGCATTCTGTAAAATCCCTTTATATTCCAAAATCACCACGTCAACCTTGTTGTTGATGATGTTATCCATGAAGAACACAAATGATGAAAGCTCGTTGCCTGCTCCTACGTGCATGCGTTCAAATGCTATCAGGTTCAACAATGTTGTCTCTCTGGTGTCGTCTACGATGGTTGAAGGGATTCTGAGGATTCTGCCATTGTTGAAGGGGAAATCTTTGAGGTTGTGTTTTTGCTTGGCCTGAAAGTGACGCCAGCTTCTTGAAGCTCTCTTGCAGAGGGAAAGATGATTTTGTATTGTTGGTAGTGTTTGGTTGATTTGATTTGTCTGGGAATGATTGTGGGGTGAGTGAGTGGGTTCATGTTGAAGGAGGCATTTTCTGTAGAGATCTAAAATGTGTAAGCATTTGCCAAAGCTTTTAAAGATTGGAGTTTCGGGGCAAAACAATTTGAGGATTAGCTTGTTCAAGAACTCTAGATCCTATAATCATATAGGAACAAATTATTTTAAAATCAACAATGGAATAAACTCAATGAAAATGAAATGATAATACAAATTAATCAATTTCTTTAGTTTAACAAAAAGTTACTTTGGAGAATTGGTGAAAAATTCCCTATCGTAAAATCTACTATTTACCTATATATAATATATTTTGAGTTATGTGTTAATAATGTCTTTTGTTTAACACGTAGTTGAATATAGATAGTACATAGTTAAAAAAGAGTTATACTTATTAAAGATAGATTATATATACTTTTTTAAATAAATTTTTTGGTAAGATATTAAAACCATAAATTTGGATTCCTCCATCGCAATTACTCAAGTGAGAGAAGAGATAGATATACATAGGGGAAACCAAGAGGGACAGGTGGGTACTACTTCTACTTTAATCTTTCCCTCACTTGATTAACTGTTAATTAATTAAGGAAGAATTTAGAGAGGAATCTGGTTTAGCCAATTGACACTACTAAAAGCAACCTGATTAACTACCTAAAATATAATTTATCTCATTTTTAATATAAAAGTTAGTTATAAAGTTAGATTTAATTTTAAATATAATATCTCAATTCAATTTATCTCTCATATTTATTATTTTTTTAAGCTAATTTATTTAACTTATAAATTAAAATGTAATATAATATTATACATAATTATTTAAGGAGATTATGTCATTTTTTATGATTAAGTAATTTCTCAATTCACCAACAAGCGTTTGGAGAGCTTGTCAACTAAAGGGTTTCACAAGTAATCGATCCGGATTAGTTGATGTCTCAGACATCTGTTAATAGGGTCGTACAGCAAAGGTGCCAGATAATCGGATGGCCAAAGGTATATAAAAAAACTCGTTAATCTACTTAAATTAGTTAAATAACTCTTATATTAAGGACTTAAATGGACTACAATATATAATTAACTTGATTAAAATGCCTAAAACATACAAGATAAAATCCAGAATTAATTAAATACCTGGGCTCGGTTTCCTTCAAATTCAGTCAGTTCTCAAGAACTATCATGGGGCCTGATTCTCAAGCATAAGCATATCCCGTTTGATATAGGGTATGAAATAAAGTCTTCCATGCCAACTGAAAATACGATCGTTGTCTGCCTAATCACCATCATTATTATCATCACAATCTGCAAATTTTAGCACTTCAAGCATGAAACACCCATCAATAATCATCATCTTCAAGAAGCTGCTATGATTATTATTCTCCCATTGATGATCAAGTGGCTTGTAAAAGTCCCTCAGATCTTCAACTTTGGCCGTGCTTTTTACATCAGCAACTCCAATGGCTTCCCACACCTCCTCCCAAAGTGGATCAGAGCTCTCTGCTTGTGTCTTCCATGGCTACCAGATGCTTCTTCATGTGGTGATATGGCCCAAACGTCACCGTTTGGGGGTTGTAAGCCTTCTTGTTCAGTTCTGCAACACAATAGGGAATCTCATAAATGCAATGCTTCTTCAATTTTCGAAGCTCCATTGAAAAAAATTCATTGCTCTTGAGCTTCTCGTTTATTTGAACCACCCAAGGATCTGTTTCTAAATCCATGTTTGTTGGAATATGGAACTATTGCTCTTTCTTCTTTGAATCTCTTGAGATGTGTTTATAGCGATTTCTTAGCTTGCAGGTAAAGAACCAAACTGCAATTGTATTCTTCTCTTCAAGAAAATGATTAATTTAAGAGTTAAACCCACTTCAAGTCCCAAGTCCCTATACCTTTGGTCTTTATAGTTTTTTCTGTTGTTTTTTGTTCTTGTATTTTATGCTGTCCAAAATATTATTTATAGGGATTTAGATGAGTTTAACGGTGTTAACTTCGCTGATTTGATTTTAACACAAGTAAGTAGGTTGACATGGAGATTAACTATTGCTTATGTATAGAGACTAAAATTAAAACTCGTTAAAAATATAAGGACTAAAGTTAAAACTCTTAAGTATCTGTTTGGAGTGGTTTAACTCTAAAAATAAGGTAACTTAAATCCATGACAATAGTAAGAAGTTATGGTGAAGATTCCTTATCAATTATTGATTGTTGATCGAAAGGGATATAGTTCACCGAAATTAAAATATAATTTTTACAAATAACTAATTA
This sequence comes from Leucaena leucocephala, assembly GCA_037074615.1. Taxonomy (NCBI): domain Eukaryota; kingdom Viridiplantae; phylum Streptophyta; class Magnoliopsida; order Fabales; family Fabaceae; genus Leucaena; species Leucaena leucocephala. Next base: position 13,539,720 of record CM073515.1, on the reverse strand, counting down.
TATTATATTATATTATTTATTATTTATAAATTAATTATTTAACTTTTATATTTAGGATTATGTGATTATTTACCTAATATTTACTCTGTTATGAAGTAAACCTCATGTGGAAACCAACTTTAACATTCTCTTTTTCATATCTATTCTAAAACTGCAAGATTTCACGTCATCACTTAAGAATGGAATCAACTTCCCTGATTTGCTTTTTTTAACAATTTCTTTTCATTGTTATATAATAATATTAATTATGAACTTTATTTAAACCCAACTCGGCACAACCATGATTGTGATTTTTTTATTGATTAAACTTAAGTCACAAGTTTTATGTTTTTTTAATTTTAATTTATTCATTTCACTGAAGTACAAAAGAAAACGTTTGAAAGAGTAGCATGCCTTATAAGATGCTTTTGAAAAGCAGTATTTGTTTTTTTCTACCTTACATTGGCTGACTTGGAGGGATTGAGGAAGTTGTAAAAAAAAACCTAAGGGTATGTTTGGTACAAGGAAAGTGGAAGTAGGAAAGTGAAAATGGAAGTGAAAGATTGTTTGGTACAATGGAAATCATTTTTACTTATAATATTTTGGGTAATTTTAGTTTTATAAAAAATGTTCAGAAATGAAATGATAGAAGTAGAAGTGAAATATTTTAGATTATTTTACCCTAAATTATAACATTTTTGGACAACTTTAATCTTTCCTAAATTATAAAAAAAAACTAAACCATTTTACCCAAAGTTATAAAATAAATATACATCAATTATATACTCATTTCTATCATACCAAACAAATTTTTAAAGAATATTTGTAGCCTGATTATATTTTCACTTCCATTTCTATTTTCACTACCAATTCTATGAAAAACTCTTCCATCCTACTAAACTTTAGTAGAATAATTGACTAATTTTATATTTAAATTAAAATATAAGAATGGGAAAATATAAATATAATATATATAATTATATATTTTTAATTACAGTCTCAAACCAAGCCATAGGCCACGTGGTAGATGACTAGCCTGGTTTATTCTCCACTCCACCAAAAACAAAAATAGAAATGTGCTGCCCAATATGACAATTCATTAATACTATTGTAATATCGATATGTAGTAAAACTATATAATCAGACGTCATTCTATATTTCATTCAAAATAAAAGTCATTGGCCACGTTATTGAATTCAGAAAATATATAATACTCATTTTAGTACAATCCAAAGAAATTAATATGATTTATATATACTAATTAAAAACCAAATCACTTTATCTGGCACATAGTTAAAAAAGAATTACACCAATAAAAATAATTGCACTAGATCCTTCTGACAAAAAAATTTGCCAAATGACAACTTTCACAATTTTCCCTTAAAAATTTTGAAGAAGTTTTTTTAATTTATATTTTTAACGAGTTTTAATTTTAGTTTTAATATTTTTTATGTATTTTACTTTTAGTGGTGTTAATAAAGTTAATCATATCTAAATTCTTGTGAAATTATATTCTGACACTTTTTTGCTTTTACAAAACAGCATTTTTTTTAGTTCACTTGTTCAAAAAAATTTCCCTACCTACTTTTTCTTCAATAGCGTAATACAAAGATCAAGGCTAGCCTAGGTCCCTAAATCCATCCTAAGGGCATGCCTAACGAACTTAGGAGGGGAAGAGAAACAACAAACACCCTTCACTATATTCGTAGTGGCTTTCGTCAGTGCATCAGCAGCCCCATTTGCTTTTCTATTGAAAAAAATATGAAAAAGTCACGTGGGGGCAATTCAAACAAAAAACTAAGCTAATACACTATAATGGCACTAATATAGGTGTCGATCTCTTTTAGGAGCCAATTATACTATTATCTAATTAGGATTAATTACAAATTAACCAAAGGTTGTGAAAGTGAAGTGATCGACAACCATAGAGCTTATGATAGGACTAAACTAATATTTGCGGATTTCTATTTTTATGATGGAAATGGATGACTATAGATTATGAGTGAAATAAATTCTCTCTGATGATTGACTAGCTAATCTTCCTAGTTCTACTGATAAATAAAAATTCTATTGCACTTAACTAAACCAACTCCATTAATACCTAATTAACCGTATTAGCAACATAACCGGTTAACTAGATAAAGAGCCTTAAGATTCAGTTTTCATTTAACCTACAGAGGTCAGAACACTCTCAATCAAACCTAACCACCTAGAATTATAATCAAGAGTAATCAATGGCATAGAAAGCAATCACACCATCGGTCCAATTAGACAATCACAATCTATTTGAACATAAACTCAAAACAAGTGAGAGAATCCATTACACTAAGACCTAGTCAACAATCTTCAGCCAAATACATCAATTACAATCCATAGAAACCTATAAACCATAAATGAGATACATGGAGAGTGGAATTTGAAAATAAATGCAACAAAACTTCCCTAAGGTGCAGAGAGCTTAGATAGCCGAATCAAATCATGAAGGAGAGGACAGAATGACGAACACATGGCTAGAATCGAGCTCAACCGAACTTCAGGACCTTCAATGACCATCAATTGTGATCTGGACTGAGGAAGTGTCAGACTTGAGGAAGAAGGAGAATGAACGGTGGAAAGTGGAGGAATCCAGCATAGAATGGTGGTGGAGAGGTGGAATTCGTCGGAAATATGAAGGAGAAAGCGGAGAAATGGATCTGGAGCTCTAGAAGTCCGAATCTGGGTGAATGATCTGAGAGTGAGTGCGCCATCATCAATATGTAATCTCAGTCGAGAGGATTCAAATCTGAAATTTCAAAAGGGTGAGTTTTTACCCTTAGTGCTTCTTTGTAGTTCTTCAATTTGAGGTCCTTGAGTGACAATAATTCTAGGTCTTTGACTAGAATTTCTAAATTTCGTCTCCAATTGATAAATATTAACCCAAGCTTCCTACAAACCACACCAAGCCAAACGAATCAAAGCATAAATACACAAGAATCATGTAAAACATATAAGAATACACTAAAAACTTAATAAATGACTTCACTGATATCTATGCCTAAAATATCAAATAATAGTGCTAAGAAGCTAACAAATAACATATACAATGCATGTAAATATTAATTAATATTTGTCAACATCTCGTCAAGAAGCTCTCCATAAGGATGATCCTCATCAACCACCCCTACTAAAAGGATCTCCCAACAATCTGTTTCTAAGAAAACTCTTCCAATTTGAATCCCATCCCAGACTCTCTGTAAACCCCACACTATGGCCTATATCTCAGAGTGAAGCTACTCCCTCAACCCCTATTGAATTCTGTAGGCACTTCTCAAATTTAAAGGCATGTTCTAGCTCTGGTGAATTTTTGGGACTCAATTTACCCTAACTTTTTAATTATGAAAAAAAGTTATGAATGTTTCTCAATGTATGTTGAAAATTTAAACGTGTACACCTTGTATACTCCCTTATATGAAGTAAGGTCCATGTTGAACACAACTTTAAAATTCTCTCTTCCATGTCTTTACCAGTCATAAAATAATTTAATATAGAGTGGTTGTGCTTCATTGGTTGAGCACTACCAGTTCTTATAAGCGATACATGACCACTTCTACTTCTTTATTAAAAAAAAAATACAAGTTGTACCGTTTATTTCAACGAAGCGCTACCACTTACTTTCCCTTCAGCGGTGTTTATTAAGTGATTCTACCATTCAGTGGTACAGGCTGAGAAAAGGAAACGCCACCGCTCCCCTTTTACGCAGCAGCATTATGTTAGGTTCTAGTTAAATAGGATTAAGGATTTGTTTGCATAGATTTTTAAAATAGAATTTATAGAAAAAAAATTTAGACAATTTTTGAAAAAGAGCTTATAGAGAATATTATATAAAAAAAATAATTTTAAATAAATGAATATTTAGATAGTTATTATTATAAAAATTTAATTTTTTTATTGATAAATTATTAGAAAATAGATTAGAAGAAAAAATTAATAAATACTGTTTACTATTCATCAACCTCTCGAAACCTTCCCACGATGCCTACGCGATGTTGCTGAGCCCATGGTCCAGATCTGCAACGCCGAGATCTTGAGGTAGTACTTTATCCCTGACACCACTTGATTCTATGCCTCCACCACCTGCCCGAATTCTAATAGCTTATCAGTTAGATTCTGCCATAGTCTCAGGCTGCATTTGTGCTTGTCTATCGAAAACCTCCGTAGCTTCTACACCTTTATGTTGGAGTCAACATCCGGGATGTCCGTCTTCATCCCACGAGCGGTCCTCTGTGAGCAAAAGAGCGTTAGAAATGAAGGTGGAGAGAAGGCAATACTCAAAGAGAGAAGAGAAGAGAAGAGAAAGAAATGAATAGAGATAGTATTACAAAAAATATAGATAAAATAATAATTAAATAGTTAATAATTTTTTTTACTGTTTTAAAAATTATTTTTATGAGTTTATTTAAAATTATAATTTTAAATATAATGATCCTACAAAATAAATAAGATAAATAATATCATTTTAATAGAATATATATATTTTCTTTGTATTGTTCACAGAGAAGCTAGTGAGTAGTTATATATGGTGGTTAATTTAAGTTTTTTTTTTCTTTCTCTTCAGCCAGTGTGAAAAGACCCAAAACCAAAACCAAAACTAAAATCTTAAGGCCCTATTTGGTATGGGTAATTTAGAGGGGAAAGGAGAGGAGAGGAGAGGAGAGGATGGGAGGGATTTTGCTTTCCTCCCCTTGTTTGACTCACTAAAACATTTAGGAGGAAAGGGAAAATCTTTTAAAATTTTCCCTTCCCTCTCCAACTTTACCTCACCTCTAAATTTGGGGGAATTTAGAGGGAAGGTATGATATTATTATTTTATAATATAATATACTCATAATTTTTTTAATATCCTAATATTATTTCTATATTATATTTTATTAAAATATTCTATAAAATAATATAAAGTAAATTTATTTATATAAAAATATTTTTTCTCCTTTTCCTTTTTGAATCAAACAAGGGAATATGAAAATCCCTCCCCTCCCCTCCCTTAATATTAATCCAAATACGGTAATAATAAAATTTTTCTCATTTCCTTCCTTCCCTTTCCCTCTATTAAAATCCTTCCCCTCCCTTCCCCTCTCTTGAGCTAAACATAACATTGAGATATAAATGTGTTTGGTTGAAAAAAAATAAAAGGGAGGGGAGGTAAATTTTTTTGTCTTTATGTGCTTTCCTCTCCTCCCATCCCTTACCTCCCTTCCAAAAGTGGGGATTTTTGGAGGGAGAAATTTTTTTTGCCCAATTTTAGCTAAATTACCCTTTATATATTTTTAATATTTTAATTGTACCCTCATGAGTTGAAACCCTTTTCTTTATGCTCCTTACATATGATTTTTACTTTGTGTCATGTCCCAAAATTTGGACCGTGACCGGCACAGAATATGAATAGTTTCATATTCCGAAAGCCTAAAATCTCAAATACAACGTTTAAAGTTTCCACAACATTTTTCAAAATAAACATAATCTTTTCTAAGGTCTATGTGGAGCATTTACCTTTTTATCAAAATAACACAAGTACTTAATAAAGATAAAAATCAATCTTGTTCAAAAACCACGCTTCGGATCTGCGACGAGACTTTTCACTGCTCAGCGGGAGGATTATGGTCACATGCACTATCTGAGGCCAAATAATCTACTCGTGAATAACGTCCCAAAAACATGATTTAAAAGAATGCGGAAATAAACAATGCATAAACATGTTTCAAATAACATTTGGCATTTCGATGCAAACTTTTCTATAAACATTTTCTTTCAGGGAAATAATTTTGAAATAACCATTTCAAATCAATCATTTGATAGTAATCCTTTCAAAACCATAATCTTTCTGTAAACATTATTGTTTCAGAGAAACAATTTGAAGCAATCATTTTAAATCAATTGATGTAAAACAATCCTTTCAAAACCATAGTCTTTCCGTAGGACTTTAACAGAACGAAAATAGACGTGGACACACAGTCCACGAGGGTAACTAACCATTCTGGTGGCTCGAAGCCACTAACTGTCGTGAGAATAAATCCCACGAAATAATTCTGGTGGCTCGAGGCCACAAATTGTCGCGAGAATAAATCCCACGAAATAATTCTGGTGGCTCAAGGCCACAAACTGTCGCGAGAATAAATCCCACGAAATAATTCTGGTGGCTCTGCCACTAACTGTCGAGCTCGAGTAACCAAGGTGCACCAAGGGCTAACAGTACTGCTGTTAGCAACCAGCGTTCTGTATTCCATCCTTTCTAAAACATTTCCATCATGCATGGGGTTTATTTCACATATACTAATCTCAACCGTTTCAATGCCATAACTATTAATAAAAACCACTTTGAATTTCAAAAACCCCATCATGTACATTTAAAATCAAGTTACTGTAAAATCATATGAAATTCGCATAGGAATATATTTCATGAATAACATCAGTTCAATGCACTTCTTCTAAACTCTTTTAAAAAAAAACTTATTCATTCATTTTCCTACATAATCGTAATTCCTTTGTAAACCAATCGAAAGAAAATCATTTCTAACGATTTAAACCATACTTTCGTAAAATTTGCTTTTCGTAATTTATTTTTGAAATTCAACATTTGAAATGACACTGCATTTGAAAATATAAATTTTAGGGAACGTTATTCACTCACCTGTAATGCTCCAATATACTTACTCTTGCTCTAAGCTTCAAAATATCATTCTCCTTTTATTTCCCTAAATTTCCCGAAAATCAAATATTTCATAAGCTAACATCCAAAAATCATAATTCAAACAAATTCAATCTTTGCAAACAACCATAATCATTCGCTAAAAGTTTTATCTTTATTAATACTTGAAGCCTTTTAAAGAAAAATCCATAACCATCCATTATCTCTAAAAGTTTCTAACCTTGAGTATTTAATTTCAAAACCTTTATTTCAATTTCATCCATATTCTTATGCCCTTTTTCTTAAATTCTAACTTGTTGGAATAAATTTCCTGTCTTTAGTTATTCAGACATATATACATATATCATGCCTAGCAACATTAACCAATTTCCTCCTCTCTCTTATTTACTTTAATTTCTGTTTATCCATTCTTTTCTTACTTCTATATATATATATATATATATATATATTCAATCCAACTGTAGTATCTAATAAAATATCAAAGCCATGATATTTTATAACTTTCATACTTCCAAAATAGTGAGCTCACTAACTCATTTCAAGTTTCAATATTTCAACCCGTACTAGCTTAATCAGTGGTTGGCCAATAGGGTGGAGGGTTAAAACTTTAAATTGGAATTTTGTTTCAGCCCCTTTATCACGTAGGGATCTACAAGTGCCTAATACATAAGATCCTTCAATTTACAATATTGACAGCGTTAGTCTTCAAATCTGCACTTAGCACATTCATATATATCATTCTTATAAACTTTACTCATCTCATAACCTTACACCTCTCACATCCCCCACTTCAATAAATCCGAACTTTCATTTTCATCCATATAACAACTCAAGGCAAGCCATTATTATATACATATATATATTCCTACAGCAGCAGCCACGCCTTCTTATTCTTCTTTTTTTTTTTTTTTTAATCTCACAAGCTACAGACACACACACCTGCAACAACTCATCCTCTACAGCAACATATCATCTCTTTCTCACCTCAAATGCTGCAGAAAGAAGGCGCAACAACAAAGGCATCTTCTATTCTTCTCTTCACTGTTATTCCTTACAATAGTGATATATTTTTATATACATATACTCTTCAACTCCTCAGCACCACTACATACATTTGTACGCATATATCCATGTATTATGTTTCACACAAACCATATCAGCAACACCCGCCTCATTCATTCATTTTTTTTAACTCAATCAGCAAGCTACAGTACCTCACAACCACAGCAAGCACAAATCGCCAGAAATAATGCCAGAGGAGAACAGGAAATACTCACCTCAACTAGTCAACAGCGTCGCGAGCTTTCTCTATCATCACCGTCCTCCTTCAACGGCGACATTTTCTACTTCTAGTCTCGCCCCTGTCTCTGCTACATTTCTCTCTCACTGTGCTGACAGAAATGGAAATGGAAGAGTTAATGGAGAATCTCATCGAGAATCTTCTCCTTTGCTTACTCAGTCGACCTCTCCTCCTCCAGCTTCAGCTCCCTTTTTATTTTCCCCAGGCGTCACTCCCGTCATGTGTCTCTCCCACCATCGATCTCTCTCCCTCTCTCCCCCATCGCAGGCTTACTTTGTTCTTTTAGACTAAGAAAACAACGATCTGTAGCTGCGAGCTCTTCTTCGACCTCTGCTTCTGCCTAGACTCACTGCTCTCTCTGCCTCTACTACTGTGACTCTTTCTCTCTCGTACGTTCAGCAAGAAAGCAAGTGGAGGCGTGCTGCAGAAATAAAAAAGGACAAAGGGGTATTTTGGTAATTTTATACACCTGAAAAAATAAAAATCCTACTTCTACAGGCTCTGGGACTCAGACAGGGGCCTCTTACTCAACTCTCCATCCCAGACCACTCTGTTACTCTCTCATATTGAAATTTTTCTACAACAAATATATATATCCTTTAATAAATTGATTTTTAAAATTTAAAATTTCTTGAGTCATAACACTTTGATTGCTAAAAGCTAATAAGCATAGTAAATAATTTATATATTATATTAAAATATATAATAATTATAAACTTAATCAGAAACAATGTTAAAATTTTATCATATTTTTTTATTTTATTATATATATAAAAGAGATAAAAAAATTTAAGATTTATAAATTAAAATAATAATTTTGATATAAATATTATAAATAATGAATAAATAAATTTAAATAAAGAGATATGAGTATATTTGTCAACTTTTAATTAACTTCCCTCCACTCTATTCCCCATCTAAACCAAACAAAAAAATCATCTCTCCTCATCTACCTTTACACCCATAATCTCTTCTACTTTTCTCTACTCTTCTTTAAATTAACTTAACCTACCCTCCCCTAATAGAACCAAACAATGCCTAAGTTCCAAAACAAATCTTGAACCTCTTCGACTCCTTATCATCCTCCATGGTCCATTGTCGTCGAGTCCAGCCGTCTGTCGTCTGTCGATCTTTCCTTTGGAGTTCAGCCTCCTTAACGTCGTCTCCTCCGCTAGATTCCTAACTCCGACAACTGTTCTCTCTCTCTCTCTCTCACTCACAGACAATGACACACACGAATTTGGGAAAGAGGACAAGTCACTCAAGATCTAATTCACCAAGTCAGCAAGTCCCAGGGCACTCGGCAGCTCACGGCCTCACCTCAACTTTCAACTTTCGGCTCACAGTCTCTTCTTAATGATGGCCCGAGGCCCCTTCACTCAATTCTCAGCTCAGCGTCATGAGAGAGCAGGGAGAAAAATGGGTGCTCGTGGCAAAAGAGTGAGAGTGTGCGAAGGAAGACGAGAGACGAGGAGCATGATGACGGAAGAGGGACCAATGATTGGAGATATTGCTCACAGCACCGCTGTCGATAAAGGTGAACTCTCTGTTTCCATTTTTTTCCTGATTCGTCTTCTCCGTCATTGCAAATTAGTTGGTTTGGGTAGTGATTTTTTTCAGCAAGATTTTGCCATTTCCATTGTGTGACTTTTATAGCTTTAGTTTGAAAAAAAAAAATCAAGGAAGGAAGAACGATGGTGCTCTGTTAATGGTTGTTGCTGTGAATTATGGCAGAATATATATATATATGTGTGTGTGTGTGTGTGTGTGGCGATGGATGTTGCAAGAAGAGAGAGGTGAGGACGGGGTTCTGGTTGCTGATATGTGTCTGTACTGTAGCTAAAGAAAATAACAGAGTCAGAGATTGTCGTCCGATATAATGGGCAATGGTTTAGTTTTGGAAAGGATATATATATATAAGGGTATTGCGATTCTGGGTTCATTGAGCACAATATATATATATATATATATATGACGTTGAAGCTGCTGTTTTTATGACATAATATATGCATATGTGTAAATGCTGTTATGGGCTATTGTATGATGTTATTTTGGGGAAAAAAACGAAACAAAAAGAGAGAAGAAGAAAGGACGCTGGATGTTGAAGTTAAATGACATATATGTGTATGTGTGTGTATATATATATATATATAGTGTTGCTGTTGCAGCATGTATATGTTCTTGTATGGTTTTAGTTTGGGAAAAAAAAGAGATGAGGATGTTGGTTGCTGCTGCTATGAATGGAGTATATATATATATTTATATATGTATATAGTATATATAATCTGTAAGAAGAATGGAAGAAGAGAACAATAGATGTTGTTCCATTTTGGACAGCAACTCGTTGGGTATGACGGAGTTAGGTTTTGTTGGGTTTAATCCTTCGCATAAATTTAGAAGAGATTTTTATATGGGACAATAATCTTAGAGTAATCTTGAACCCATTAGAATTGAAAATGTAAGGTCGAGGTTTAAGTGACAAGTAAAAGTAATAGTGATGGGATGTTGTATTCTTTGAACTTAAATGCTTCAATCAATTAAAGAGATAAAATTTATTCTAATAAGTTGGAATTTGAGAAAAGGAATCAAAGAAAGAATTAAATAAAAAGGACTCTAAAATAATGGTTAAAGCAAGGTTCTTGAAGCTGGAGAATATTTTTAGAATGTTAACAGTGGGTTGTCCAAATTTTTAGGATGAGTTGAAGGGGCAAAAGCTAATGAAATGTTAGATATAATTGTGATTTGATGTATGAAGACAAGTGATAGTTGGGCTAAATTTTAAGGAGCTAAAATTTATTAAGTGTATTGTTTTAAAATACTTTAATATGAAATAAGAGAATTATATTTGTAAACCACACTTGGAATACGTTTAAAGGCTTCTAAGTTGTGATTTGGAGTTTCAGAGTTGAGTATTGAAATCAGTTTAATAGAAGAAATAGAGTGGAGTTAAACTCCAAGCTACATTTAAAGATAATAAATAAGTTTAGAAACTAAAGAAAAATAATAAAGGTAAGACTTGAACTAAAAGTGAGTGTGTGAGGGAAGTTTTGAGAAATATTTATTAATAAATTAAAGCACTAAAGAGTGTGCATACATTAACCTCCCATATACATATATTGATTATAAGGTAATGTGCATGAATTAATTTGATGCACTCATATAGCATAATTTCGTTCTATGATTCCTTGAAAGCCCTGGAAATGATTTTGCTTTGAGATAAACTGAAATGGGAATAGAGTATATAATAAAAGAACTAAGAATCATACTAAATGAGATATTATGAATATGTTATATAAAGTTATAATGAGAGTAATAACGTTTATGTTCTGGGACATTAGGGAAGTAAATAAGTCAAAAGCACATAAACAAGCAAAAGTGATATGTATTTGGAAAGCAGCTAGGTAGGAGTAAGTTATATATTTGAAAGCTCACAAGTGAGTGAATAACGTCCCATTATAATTTATTTTGAATAATATTTTAGCCATTTGTCATATTTTTATCCATTTATCAATTATGCTACATATTATTTAATCAAAGTAAGTTTATTGAAATTATGCTTTTGGATTATTAACAATTAATTGTTTAGATGAAATAAGGATTTTATTTATTCTATTTCGATTTTGGTATTATTAAATGATCATTCATGAATTTCAAAGGAAATACTATGCAATAATTTTCATGCTGGGGTACTTGATTAAGAAATAATTCTTGTGAGCTTTCAATATTGAAAGATCTTATTCTTTATTAATGTTAAGTTGATGCCATGCATGTTTGGAAATATTTTTGAGAGGACTGAATATTAACACTGGTTACTAATAGCAGTTTTGTTAGTCCTTGGTACACCATGGTTAAATCTAAACTCGATGGTTATTCGTGGGTCTCATATCTACGCCTGTTATTCATGAATCTCGGACCTTCGCCTCTTATTTACTGGTTTCGTACTTGCGCCTATTTTTGTGGCTTTGAGTCACGCTATATTGGTTAGTTATCATTGTGGACTGTGTGTCCACGCTTATTTTCATTCTGTTGAAGTCCTATGAAAAAGTATGATTTGCGAATTATTGTTTTAAATAGATTTCCTTAAATAAAAGGTTTTACTGGATATTTTGTTTGATTTGGTTAATGATTTTATGCAGTCTCATGATTGTTATAATTCTATAATATGGAAAATGTATATTTAGTTACAAAGTGTTATTATTTACCTTTAAATATATTATAATTGTTTCTTCCCGCATTTTAAATCATATTTTTAGGGGACGTTATAGTCACCGGTAGATTATTTTGGCCTCAGATAATATTGTTAACCTTGCGCCTCTAGAAAAAATAGAGAAGACTCTCATGACTAATCAAAATTTGTAAATGCTCCACATAGTCTATAAGTAGGATTCCTGTCATCTCTTGTTTTTTCATGAGGTATAGATAAATGTATATGATATGGTATTTATCATTTTGAAAAGAATAAATATGTTCATATATAAAAAATAATAAAATGGTTTATGCATGACTAGAATTATTATTATATTAATTTTGATATTTAAAGGCTTACAGAATATGAGTTCTCTTACATTTTGTGCCGGTTATCTCTATACTTTTGGAGTGTGACATTAAACTATAGTTTGGTATATAAACTATTTTATATAAATATGATTGTTTGTTTTAAAATTTTTCTAAAATAAGGTTTAAGCTAGAAACCATTTTAAAACAAAGATTTGATGACTAAAAAAACACATTAAGATTGTAGTGGGAGTTCAAAGCTTAAGTTTGTATACATATCTTTTTTTAGGATTAAGTCTAAGCCTTTGGCTTAAAGGCTTTTTAAAAACTAAACTAATCAGACATTGATGGTCTTGATCTTATTTAAAATCTATATATAATTTAATTTGTTGGGCAAATTGTATTAAATTATATTTTATATTAAAAATTAAATAGGTCTAGATTTGGTATAAACCTTGCCAAATCCGAAATCATAGGATAGGGGCTTGGTTAATCTTGACCCCACGAAAAAAAAAAAGAATCCAATGCGATGTACTTAATGACAATTTATTAATTAATATTAACAATACTGTAATATATAGTAAAAGAACGGCCGAAAGTAGAAAAAATGGCCTTTTGGCTGGTGAACTTTTCTTAACATCATGTTAGAACAAACTGTAGAGCTAACAGGATAAGAATTTAATGAATTAAGAACCAACAATCTGCAAGAAAGGAATTTTAGGACGTAAAAAGATAGATTAATAAATCATGATTACATTAAATTAATCATATACATGAAGAGAAGAGCGTAAGTTTAGTTTCTCTCTTCACAATCATCAGAACACTATAAAAACATCTCAAGATCAGATTGAAGGAAGAAAGAGATGAAACACAACCATGGAGTTAGAAACAGATCAGTGGGTGGCTCAAATCAACAAGAAGCTGATGAGCCTTGAATATTCTTCAATGGAAGAAGCATTGCATTTATGCGACTCCCTACTGTGGTGCAGACCTGAACAAGAAGGCTTACAACCCCCAAACGGTGTCGTTTGGTCCATATCACCACATGAAGAAGCATCTGGTAGCCATAGAAGAGCACAAGCAGAGAGCTCTGATCCACTTTCTGAGGAGGTGTGGGAAGCCATTGGAGTTGCTGATGGAAAGCATGGCTAAAGTTGAAGAAGATCTGAGAAACTGTTACAAGCCACTTGATCATCAATGGTAGAATAATTATCATAGCAGCTTCTTGAAGATGATGATTGTTGATGGGTGTTTCATGCTTGAAGTGTTGAAATTTGCAGATTGTGATGATAATAATGATGGCGATTATGCAGACAACGATCCTATTTTCAGTTGCCATGGAAAAAAAAACAGGTATCTTATACAGTGGATTTTAATATATGTCATACGTTTTAGGCATGCTAATCATTTTATCTGATATGTTTTAGGAATTTTAATTACAGTCAATTATTTGAACAAACTTAGTAGGAAAAAATTTGAATCTACCAACAAAAATTAATTTTGTTAATTTAAATCTTTTTATTAATATAAAAATCTTGTTAAGTAGAGATATGGAAATATCTTTTCAACCTTTTTCTTAAACATGGACCTGTCCTAAATGTTATAACTAATTGAAGGGGTTATCTTAAATCTAAATATAAGATATTAACTCACTCTATCTCATAAACTTAATACTTTTCCTCAAACCATGGCTATTCATTGTAAATATTAAAGGGTTTCTTCAAAAGGCTAGTCTTCAATGCAAACCATCAAAAGAAATATTTTATGAAAAAGTAACTTATTTTTTATAAATAATTAATTTAACTCAATTTTTTTTAATTAGAGATGGGGCCACTTGTCATGTGGATTCCGGCTTTATTTCTATCTCTCCCTTCGCGTGAGTAATTGGGATATTGAAAGGTTCCTAATTGTGTTTTAATCTTCATTAACAAGTACTCCCTTGGGTCCAGATGGAGTATTTGCCTTGAAAATAACGCTAAATTACACAATTTCTTTTAACTACTTTGAAACCATCTATACAAAGAATCATGTTAACCCTTCAAACTTAATAACAAACTTAACTAAATTTCCAACTTTATGTGGATACCCCGAAACAATCAATTATATACCTCCTTATATTATACTTTTGTGCGTATATAACTCCCTTATATTTTGAATGCATATAAGCCTCATAAGCTTTAATATATATGTAGATAATAAGTTACTCATTTGGTTCTAAATATAAAGACTAAATAAAGAGTTTATTTTGGTCATAATTATAGAATCTTAATCTATTTTATCTCATAAGATTATAATTTTACCCCTAAAATATTTCTATATGATTACACATATTAGATAATTTCTATTAAGGGTAGTTTAAATACACATAATTAAATAGAGGTATTGTAGTGAAATCAACACACATTCATTATAAATAATAAATTTAACTTACTTAATTTACTTAATGAATTTTATATTAAAGACTGAAGTAGTATATACATATAAATGTAAGAATTTAGGAGAATTAATTGTAAAGTTTTGAACCTAAAAGAAGTTTCTATACATGACATAAAGTTTAGGGAAATTAATTATCTATATTTTCGGCTGGAAATAAGCTCTTTAAAATGATTCTTAAATTACTAGTGATTTATAAGAATCAAATAGTACTTGAAATTATTTCAGGCTTTTTGTTGAAAAAAAGAAATTAATTTGTTTATAATCTCTAGACGTTTTCACTGAATTTGTTCATTTGTATGATTGAACACATGTCATATCATCATCACTATTTTAGGATCCAGAGTTCTTGAACAAGCTAATTCTCAAGATCTTCTGTCGACCCAGCTGCACCTTGATCCTCAAAAGCAACGAAAAATTCTTACACATCTTAGATCTCTACAGAAAATCCCTCCTTCAAAATTAACCCACTCATCGTACTATAATTCCCAAACAAATCAAATCAAACAAACACGAAGAAGACGAACTCATCATCCCCTCTGAAAGAGAGCTTCAAGAAGCTGGCATCAACTTCAAGCCAAGCAAAAGCCACAGCCTCAAAGATGTCTCCTTCAATGGCGGAATCCTCAGAATTCCTTGAATTATCGTAGACGACTTGACAGAGATATTGTTGTCGAACCTCATTGCATTTGAACGCATGCACTAGGAGCAGGCAACGAGGTTTCTTCCTTTGTCTTCTTCATGGATAACATCATCGACAACGAGATTGAAGTATTGATTTTGGAACAGAAAGGGATTTTACAGAATGCTCTAGGAAGTGATAAAGCTATGGCCGAGCTTTTCAACTCATTGTCAAAGGATCTTGCTGTGGATCACGAAGGAGGTTTGAAAATAGTGCAAATGAGTTTGTGTAGATACTGCAAGAAGCCATGAAGTGGAGAGCTAATCTCATTGAAACTTACTTAAGAAATCCATGGGAGATTGTGTCTCTTGTTGCAGCCATAGTTCTGTTTGCATTAACTATCGTTCAGACTGTGTATGCGATTCTTGACTTTTATCATGAGGACAATCCTCCAGCTAGGCCATTTGCAGGTCCAAGACGTCCCCCTATTCTTTTTTGAATTGGAGTTGTGATTCTCTTGTGGTTCTTACACAAAACTAAATAGAGAAAATGTGGAGGTTACTTATAATTGATAGCATAAAGCATTTAGCATATAGTTTCTGAAGGATTCAAATTCTTTTCGGTTTAAATGATGTACTAGAGCCCCTTTTGTGTCTAAAATTTGGTTCTAAGCACGGATCTTTTCTTTTTATCCATTTGCCTTAAATCCCAACTACTGTTCTCTTTCTTTATTATTTTATTTTGTCTCAAATCAAACGGCTCTTGATTCCGTATCAAATTTTGTATTTAACTATGAGGATTGCCTACTCTATCAAAATAGTTTAAACCATTTGATTAATTAATTAGATCACAAACCATTTTATAAAAAATAAATAACTAATTCTCAAAGATAAAATATGTGGTTAAAGTATTGTTAAATTCAATAAAGGGTTAATGTTGCTCTATGATATATATCTATCACCATAAAGTTTTAAAAGATGCTATATTATACATAATTATTTAAAAATAGAGCAATTTTCCCATTTCTATTAGCATGCCTGAACTCTATTAACATGTCTAGGCGTCTTCTCCTCCCCTTTTGTCTTTTATATCATGTCTCTTCTCTCTCTCTCCTAAGTCTAGGTTTCCGTCACAAGCAAACTTTGCAGAACAACTTCTCTGCCCACAACCATCATCATTTATCTCTTTTGTTTGAAATGGACACAAAAGTATACTTTTGGATAAAAAATAATCTAAATACTCTATATTTTTTATAATCAATTTTTACAAAATTTAATAAATTATTTAAATATTAATTTTTTTCTATAATCAATTTTTTACTAAAACTAATCAACTATCCAAACATTAATTTTTATTAATAATTTTTTTTATTTTAACTATAGTTTTGATGTAAGTTAGGAGAAACAATTTCTAAGTGATGTATTTAAATTAACTTTTGAATGATAGATGTTTTTAGGAAAAAATATATTTTGAAAAAAATCTATATTTTATAGGTATATCATTAGTTTTTGGAGAATAAATTTTATAAAAAAATTGATTGTTAGAAGTGGTTCCTATTTTTTTTTTAAATCATGGTTTTTATTGAAAAAATTGACTGTAGACAAAAATAAATGTTTAGATAATTTATTAGTTTTAATCCAAAATTGATTGTGAAAAAAATTAGTATTTTCATAGTATATTAGTTTTCGTAAAAAAATGTGAGATATTTAAATTATTTGATCTAAAATTATAGTTTGAATTAATTTTTTTTAATAAAAATCTATTATCCTCAAAATCTATTCTTCTAAAATTCATTTAATTATGAATATATTTTTCAAAATCTATTTTATCTATAATCTATTATTTATAATCAATTCTTATCTATTATACCTAAAATATATTATACCAATAGCTTATTCTCTAGAATCTAATCACCCAATATTTAAAATATAAGAAATACCCACATGCCTCTTTCAAATTTTAAATAATTAAAAAGAACTCACCGGCCCCTTTCTCTTTGGTCGATTTGTCAATACCAAGAAGTCACCGACAAATGCCACTAAACGGAAGACCACAATAAAGCAATGCAACAATAGGCATTTTTTGGTTAGGGGTTTTTAGATGGAAGATATAAATGTGTTTGGTTGAAAAAAATAGAGAGGAGAGGAGGTCAAATCTTTTATCTTTATGTGCTTATCTCCCATCCAAAAATGAGGGTTTTTGGAGGGGAGAGAAATTTTTTTGGCCAATTTTGACCAAACTACCCTTTATATTTTTTAATATTCCAATTGTATTTTCATGAGTTGAAACTTTTTTTTTATTTTCCTCACACATGATTTTTGCTTTGATTACTAGAGCCTAATAAGCAGAGTAAATAATTTATATATTATATTAAAATATATAATAATTATAAAATTAATCAGAAACAATATTAAAAAATTATCAATTTTTAAATTTTTTAAATTTTATTATATATATAGATGAGAAAATTTTTTAAGATTCATAAATTAAAAAATAATAATTTTAATGTAAATATTGTAAATAAAGAGTAAATAAATTTAAATAAAAAAATAAAGGTATAGTTGTCAATTTTAATTAACTCCCCTTTCATCACCTTCTAAACTAAACAAAAAATACCATCTCCTCCCCTACCTTTATACCCATAACCTCCATTACCCTTCCCTGTCCTCCCTTAAATTAACCTAATATACCCTCCCTAAGTTGAACCAAACAATGCCTAAAATTGTTAACACTCTCAACCCAAAATCAACGGACCCTTAGATCTTCTCCCATGGATTAGCAACGGCCAGAAAAACACGAACTCACAAACTTCTCAGTCATGAGCTTCTTGGGAGAGTAAATTTCTATCACAAACCAAAACAACAAGAAATACAAAACCACAAATCACATGGAACAAGAAATTTTGGCTTCTGACCACTCTACGTTGCTCCCCTCTTCCGCCGACACGCCCTTGGGGTCGCAGTCACGCCCTTCTAACCCCTCCATGTTGCTCTCCCTTCTGACCCCTCTACGATGATCCCCTCTCATTGAGGAGGCCGATTTGAAACTGGACGCAATTTAAACAGTCCAAGCTATGGAAATCTGGCAATAGTGGATTGATTGTGTGGGAAAATCTGGAGGTGAAGATTGAAGTGTTGGTCGGCTATGGAGATGGATGAAGGAGTTGAGGACGATAGAGTTATGGAGAAGGGTGGAACGAGTTACGGAGCAGCAATTTACTGTGGCCTATGGTTTGAGAAAATGTGAAAGAGAAGGAGAAGATAAAAGACACTAGGGGAGAGCAATGAGCCCGGAGCCCGTGCGCCCGCCCGTAACCCGGTACTATTTGAGCCCGCCCAAAATAGGCCCGTAATGGGCGGGTTTAAACGGGCTCAAACAGTAAATTATATGGGCGAGCTACGGGCTAACCATTGGGCAGCCCGTAGCCTGCCCATATTTTTTTTATTAATTATTATATTATATTTATTTAAATTTATTTTTATTATATACTAATATACTTTTTTAAATTTATTTTGTAGAGGTATGGGTAATTATATCTACAACAATCACAAGTAAATATAATGTAGATTATGTATAATCATAATCCAATTGAATAATTAAGATTATAAATGATTATATTATATAATCATTGTAGACTGTATGGTTATAAATTTGTAGCTATTATTATGATATTTTATTTTTTAATTTTAGGATGAACAATCATATCATGTGTGTAATATTGTTGTTTTATTTTCATTGTTATTAAAACTTTAAATGGGTTTAAATAAAAAAATATTTTTATTTTTTATAAATGGGTTGCCTATACCCATTAGAACCCAAACGGGTTCAGCCCAACCCGTTTAATACGGGCTTAAACGGGCTGAGGCACGGGCATGGGCTAGCCTGTGCCTATAAAAAAATAAATGGGCGGGGCACGGGCTGACCATCGGGCAAGCCCAATCTGCCCATTACTCATCCCTAGAAGACACTGGTCAAGTGTGGGGCTCACACACACAAAAAAAAAAGGTAAAGGAGTTTAGGCAAGGTTAATGAAAACGGAAAAATTGCTTAATTTTTAAAATATCATGTATACTATAGAATCCTTCAAAATTTATAGTGGTAATTGCACGTAATGCCAAAATTTGTTATTAAAATTGTATATTAACCCTTGAATAAATACATATGTGCTATTTAACATCCCCAATTATAAATACCGGTTAAACAAGTCAAGTTAGCCAAAAGTTAAAATATGAGAAATTTAAGTGCAAAAACATAAAAAGAATAATTATCAGCCAAAAGTATAATTGTGGAAAAATTGTCCAGAAATTAGAGAATAATTCCGCAAAGTCAAGAAAACTCTTGAAAATAGGAAAGATATTTGTAAGCCATTTTTTCGACTTGTACACATTTTGGAGAGAACCTACAATTTGAGTGAGATTTTAAGGAAAAAATGAAAAGAATAATTATTAAAATTATTTAAGGGTCCATAAAAATTGAGGAAAAATATAAAATATTATTTTGGAATTTTAGAATAATTATGAAGATATTTAGGTCCTCAAAAGTAGTCTCAATAATTTTAAAGCTTAGCTTTGGGAATTAAAGGGCATATTTTCCCAAATATTTGAGGAAAAATAGTTAAAGATAATGTTTTAGCTGAAATTTGTAGGATGATTATTTTATAAGTTAAAGATGCTAATTAAGCCATAACGTTCTTACAAAGTATTCTGGATTAAATTATGAAATTTAATTGGTAGTTAAGTATCCAAAGAGAAGGGGTAAAATGGTAAATTTACTACTCTAAGCTCAAAAATGGAATTGGGCCATTGTTAAGCCCAAAATGGGAAGTCAAGACGGGCGTAATCTAATTAAGTTGAAAATTGGTACATATAATAAAGAATATATTTGTATCTTTTAAGGACGAGAATTTGATTCTCATTGTTATTGTGATGGCTCATTTAATAGGTGATCTCGTAAGTTCTCTATAAACGCTCTCTAAATCTTGGAGCTATACCTTAACTTTAGTGGGGGACTTGTGTGAATCCCACCTAAACTTTCTTTCTACAAAAAAAAGAAGATGATGAGGTCCAGATTTTGTAAAGGCTTGGCCCAATAAAATGCTTAAAACCAAGTTTATGCGATAAGTTACCATGTGTGAGACTAAGTTAGTAAAATAATTGGCTAGTTGTTTACTTTGAAAGCCCACGGTGAGGGTATTAGTCACTACTATTAGTGATAGATTCTCTTATCTATATAAAAAAAGTAAGTAAAATAATCCTCTTTTGATTAATTTAAACACATCAGCACCTCCCTCACACCCCATTTCGTCCCTGCACCAGAAACAAATGACAAGTGAGAGTGCGAGAGTTGGAGATGGTAGAAAAGGTTGGATTGGAGACGGAGAGGATGTGGGGTGAAGAAGAGAAGATCACCCTCATACAACCAGATATCTAGGCTAAGGATTTGGTATTTGCTGTCAAACAAAGGAGGAAGCAAAACTAATGAAGTTCCAGTAAGCTAGTAAATGGAAGTAAGTTGAAAGATTGTTTAATAGTAGCTAGGAGCTAGTTCCTTAAAAGGAAAGAGAAATTGGTGGAAGAGATGTGAAGGGGAAGACTCAGGAAGCTATTTGTTACTTACTGTGGCTGATTGTGTGTGTGCATATATATGCTTTAGTTTAAATTTACTTAAGTATATGTTATATATTGGTATATAAACAACCTCCCATAAGGAGGAGCAGGAGAGCTATGCTCAAGACTAAGTGTCACAATATAGTATAACTCATGAAGTAAAAACTTAGTTTCGTAGTTGTTTTAGTCTCAATCGTAATTTTGGGAGTAGCCAGGTAAATGTGTTAAGCATTGAAAATTTACCTGTTAAAAGTACAGATCCTAAGCTTTAAAACGAGTCAGTTTATAATTTTTTAGATGTGAAAATTAACTGAAAGATATGATTTTCCAAAGTTACAATTTCAGAAATTCCAACAAAAATCCCACTAACCAGTTTTGGTTTAGATAGGTTTCTGGATCAACTGGGTTAGAAATAATGAACTGGGTTTTATTTTTATTGCAAAGAGCTATCCGAAAACTTTAAGTAGAACTTTGAACCAGTTTAATTGGAATTTTGTAGAATTAGTTATGATTTTTTTTAAAATTATTCAAGAAAATTTATTTCATATATATGCTATCAAAGTTTTTAGAAAAGTTTTAAATATGAATTATAATATTGGTATATATATAGTTTATAAAATTATAATTTAATCCTTATTGTTAAAATTTTGTTAATATCTTATTATAATATACGTTTTTTTTTGAGATGGTGTTATTCTACCCAGCGAGTTGATCTGCAACTCTTACTTTGTAACCTTTTTTGATCTTGTGCATATATTGATATTCATAATACTTGATATTGATACGCAATACTTGAATATATTGATATTGATACGCAATACTTGAATATAGTAATATCTTCTGAATAATATATTAATATTGATATTTTTCTAAAACATATATTAAATTTTATTAATGTAACCATTTGTATATTATTTATAAAGACCTGATTTAAAATTGATATAAAAAATATTACTTGTAAATTAATTTTCCAAAAGTTTATATATATCACCACTCATTAGATTAGAATACCAGGATAATTTGAATTTGAAATATAAAATAATAAATTTATCCTAATCTTATCCTTAATGAGATAACTTAATCAATTACATTAAAAAGATTCCCATCAGAACTTTATCCAAGGTGAGATTTCTCACATGAACTGAAACTCACATTTTTATATTCTAACGAAAATAAATATAGATTACTTATTTTAAAATTTAAAAAATAATCTAAAAATATAATCTCAACAATAAAACCTTAAGAACTTGTTAAAAAGTTTAAATATTATCCTAATTAATTAGAATGCAAAGATAATTTGATTTTGAAATATAAACTAATAAGTTTTCGTAATCTTATCCTTGTTGAAATATCGTAATCTATGAATCGTATTAAAAGGATTCCCATCAGCATTAGCTCTTATCGACTACTCTTAGAATTCTCGTCTCCCCCGAAAATATTGTTATATAAATCGAGGCCAGTTCATTTGGGGTGTATTATAGTTCCTTGATTTCAAAAGAAAGGTGCTTTATATCCTCAAGTAAGTTCTACGTTTATTTTTTTCATGTTTGTTTAGTATTGCAAAATAATTTTCTAATTTTATTTTATGGTATATTCGAGTATTATCGATCTGAATTAGAAGTAACTTTTTAAATAAGCTTCTGCATTCACATAACTTGAAATCTCATTCTTAAGTTACCATAACCTCATTTTATTAAGAACAGTCCATGTTGGTTGTATAATTTATAATTCTCTTCTATCACAATTAAAACAAACTTATAGGCAATAATGGCTTGTAAGCATATTTTGCAGTTAATTTCTGCAAGATATAATGATTCCATATTTTGAAGTTTTAGATATTTATACTAATATGTCATTTATTGTACTTTCAGTTCAAAGCATGGAGATATCAGAAGACATTATATCTGAAATATTTTCTTTGCTTACAGCAAAATCAATATGCAAGTTCAAGTCTTGTTCCAAGTCCATCTCTAAGCTGACCCAAGAAACAAACTTTGCATTGAAGCAATCTCAACATTCAATTATTATGAATGATTCTTGCTTCTTTATTCAACCCCGTTCATCTCAATCATTCAAACTAGAAACACATGCATTAATTACCTGGTGAGGAGAAATCTTCCGGTGTCCCCAGAAATTTCATCCAGTTTCTTACTCAAACCTCCTCAAGAATTCTCGCTTCTAGTAATGGATTGCTTCTCTGTCAATATCTGAAAGGAGCAAGAAAACAACTATTCATTTGTAATCCAATAACAAAATCATGCTTTGATGTTCCCACTCCACACAAATTGATACAAAATCGTCCTACTTCTGTGAAATTCGTCCTTGATTGCAACCATAATACAAGTGTTAACTTGGAGGAATACAAGTTGATTCTTCTTGTTCAGTATGAGGTATCTAGTCATAATTATGAGATCGAAACTTATATGCCGAAATATGGCGTCTGGAAAGCTACAGATGGAGGCCTCTCGACACGACGATATAGTGGTGTGGTTTGTAAGTCTCCATTGATCTACATGGGAGCACTTCACATCGTTTTAATTGATTCACTTTTCTACTTTTTTGATAATGCTGTTTTTGCTCCAAAAATAGTAGCACATCAACTAGAGAGTGGCACGTCAAAATTTCTCTGAGTCTTCCGAAAGAATCCTTTGATAAGTATGTGCTGAAAAACCAGCTCGATATGAGGATTTTCAAATGGGGCAAAGCTGAAAGTTCAAATGAATCATTATGTTTTGTGACATTTTTCAAGCGTTCTATTTTTACCATATGGGTGTTGATGGATTATGAATCAAGTTCTTGGTCAAAGCATTTAACCCTAAGTTTGGAAGAAATAGTGGGGTTAAAGAATTCTGTTGCCATTGGATTTACAATCATGAATGGGAATTCTTTGGTGTTTGCTACCAGGTCCAGGTTGTATAAGTATGATTTATTAGTTGGTGAAAGAAATAATAATAAGCTTGAATATGTTAGTGAGCATGGATATGAAGAGGATTTAGTTTTTAATGAGTATCGATATGAGGAGGCTTTCAATTTGGACTTCATTTCTTATTCACCTACTCTTCAATCATGTGGCATTGGTGCAACAACTTTTTCTTTTTGAGGGAAGATATAAGATTATAACTTTTAGTTTGAATTTTGATTATTTGATTTATTTTTCAGAGAATTATAATTTTTTAATAATATGTTTTTTTACTTTATATGTTGCTCTAATTTTTTCTGAGGTGTTAAAAATCGAAAAGGTTATATATGTATTGTTGTCAAATAAGATATAAGTAAAATGATATATTTAAATCTTATTATTTCAAATCAGATAGATAAAGTGCCTAATTGGTTAATTTTTCTGAAATCCTGATCAATTGTAATTTTAATTCCCACCACAATTTTTGCTTAAATGATAAGGGCGCTGCTTTTGTTTTTGGAATAATCCTGATAGTTTTAGCAATAATTTTTCCCCATTTAGCAACTCCTTTCTTATAATAATAGTAATAATAGTATTTTTCATAATAATTACTATTGTAATAAAATTATATTTAAATATTCATATAGTTTATTAAATTATATTTAATAATAGTTAATTATAATTATGGAAATGTTAAAAACTTTATAAAATTCATACCCTTTTTTGTAATTATACATTCATAAGTGATTTTAATAGAAAAAATCTAAACATAATCAAAATTCTCAAAGTCACTTATTTAAAAAAAAATATCCAAACAAAAATCATCAACATCACTTATAACATACTTCTAACTTTAAAAATAAAATAATCACATAAATTTATTTTCCTATATATATATGTTTTGCAATCTGTATATATGTAATTCATTTATAATTCTAAATACATTTAAATTAATAAAAAAATAAATCATATAAGCATTCCTCCTTTCCTTTGTAAAATTCAATTTGTAACCATGCCTAATTGAAATTATGATGGTGATACTCTTTTTGAATAAAAAACGAGCCCCCTTAAATCGAAATTCTTTACATCTTGAACTCTCATCTCATATGTTTCTTTTTGATATAGCTTTATGGTATCAAGTATTTAGCTTGTGGTCGGTGCATCACATAGTTCAGTCTAAAAGGATCGTCATCCAAGACTACCCAAAACATAATGGTGTAGTTATATGTGATATCTTCTGGTCCTAGGGAAGAGTGAGAAAACATTTCTTAGTCTTATTTATAAGTTATGTCATTAATTTTTTTATATAAATATACTATTTTACCCTTAACTTATTATTACATTGACTTTATTCTCATGATGTATAATGTATATGAAATAAAGATAAAGTTGAAAGTTATTAAATTTTAAGATAGAGTTAATAAAGTTTAAAATTTTACTTGGTATATACGAAATATACTAAAAGTGACTTACAAATAGCACCAAATAATGTATATATATAACCTAGATAGCTATAGGACACTAAATACCCATACAATCTATGCATAACCTAGCTTTGTTCTACCCTCTTCCTTATTTCCTTCTTCTCCTCTTTCATTCTCACCTCTTTCCCAATCTTTCCCTATTCTTTCTATAGTTATGCATCAGTGGTATCAAATCTAGAATATGCATATCAGATACCCAACAGGTCATGGACATTTCTTAGCAGCAGCCCTTAAGGAGGTTTTAAATATCAACTAAATACCGTTCATACTGTTCCTGGCATATGCATACAAAGTTCATAATTAAACATCTTCAACATTAATTTGTGCTAAAGCCAACAAACAACAAACCTCACACACATTATATAGCAACAGCTGATATACTAAAACTTTTGATGTTTCAAGTAAACAACAATTAGTAAACCGCACTAAATTAGCCTAAAATGAGAAAGATATCATATTCAAACTGCAAGATATGAATGATATTTTTCAATACTAAAATGAATCAAAGGGAATTACTTCGTGCCATTAATTATAGAGGTAAGGAACCAAGTGAATCAGTCGGATGTAATTTGAACACACCATCTTCAGATTCCTTTTCAGTCAATTCATGGACCTTATACACAATTTCATCGTCAATGCCACAATGGAATTAAAAGAATATATATTACTTGAATCTTAAATCAACAACAACAAAAAAATCCTCAATGGCCGTAATCTATAAGTGACAAAGCATTATAATCTTAAATAGGCCTAAAGAAGTCATTAACCCATCCACGTTCAAACTAGTATTAGTTTTCAGCATTCATATTGAATTGAATTTAAGATTTATTATTTAAGTGGTCAACGCTCTTTCCACTAGTTAGGACAAACACGTGTTGATATAGTGAATTTATTTTTAAAGGGAGGCCCTTCGGAAATTCAAGTGTTCATCCCTCGTCAACTTTTATATTTATATTTTATTTTTCTTGGAGAGTTTATAATAAATGAGCATTGGGACAGGAAAGAGAAAGGTAACTTTCCAAGGCAAAAGGGTGGTAATTGAAGTCTCTGTCATTGAGAAAAAGATTATAGACCTAGAGGCATTGTAAGTATCAACCCTAGGTCCTTAAAGACCTAAAGCACTTGAACCCCTTTAGGCCATGCATTCCTAACCGCAACAATATGCTACGTCTACCTTTCCCTCACCTTCAACTGCAAAAACTAGCCGACAACCATACACCAATATATTAGGAGCAGTTGATTTGCAACGTAAAGCGATTTTATTATTCAGATATCTCACTAAATGTCTAAACTATTATAAAGTCCCATAGAACCTTTAAGCAAGAGAATCTAATTATAAATTTATTAAGCTACCTTTTGTTGTTTAGTTTAGTTGTTAATTCATATCGCTATAGTTGATAATGTAACTAGTTTTATTGTCGATAACAAATAAGTAGTGTATATTGATATTAGTTGTTAATATATGATAGGTGTTAATATAACTAATTTAGATGTTAAAAATAATATGTGATGTATGTTAACATTAGTTATTAATACATGTCACAATATTTATTAATATAATTAGCTAAGTTGTGAAAATGATATAAATTTTGTGTTTGTCAGTCGCTCACCCCACTCTTTTTATCTCTCTCTTCTGTAACACTCTTCTCAGAAACTTTCCCTTCCTCTCACCGCCATTCCTCTCTCGTCTCTCTTTGCTCCCACCTCCACGCCTCCCTCCCCCTCCCCCTCCCAACCTCTACTCTCTCTCTCTCATATGTGCTTTTGATGCTTCTGATGCCGCCATGGAGCGCTCTACAAATCACACAAGTAGATGTTTTGCTTTATTCGCTTTCCTTTCACTTGAAGAAGCACTGTTCATGAACAAGATACTGACATTTTTCACGGGTCACCAGCTTCTCTTCCTTTCTCATATTCTCCAAACAAATCAGACCCTAAAATCTTGAAGAACCTCTCGCCAGCGACATGCGGCCACTATGGAGGGTACTGCTGAGACAAGGGCCGATGCAGCTGGTGGAGATGTTCAGGACACAGCAAAAATGAACAAAACGTGTTTCCAAAAGAATGAGTATGAGTTGCAAAATTAAGAGCACACATGAGAAAAAGAAAGAGAGAGATGGTAGGTGAGAGGCGATAGGATAAACAGATGCAGACGCACAAGAACCCTCCTGTTTTACTTCACTTTCATTTTAAATTCACAAGGTATCTTAGTAATTTCATAAATAGTATCTCTTACTATCAGGTCCTTGGGGACGTCTTATTTATTTGATGATTTTCAAGACGTTTTAGTAATAAAATAACTTTCATGGGAGCTCTGATCCATTCTGCTAAAATTTTATTTAGATGATTGTTCCAAAAAATCATATTTAAGAGAGCGTGGCCTTGAGCGAAAGTAAAAATTAATGAAAAAAACAGAAAACAATAGAAAACGTAAGCTTTTTATTTGGGAAAATCATATGGGTCCTTGTAGTTTTAGTCAAATTTGGTCTGGTCCCTAAAATTTAACCGTTAATTTTTGGCTTGACACTGTCAAAAAGGAATATGAGTAGCAAAATGACTTAATGAGTCGGTAAATTATTTTATGGTGATTGGACCTTTTTCTTAAACAAAAAAAAAAAACCCTCTTCCAATTGCCTTCTCCGGCGAAAAGCCCCTCCACCACATTCTTCTTCACATCCCTGCTGGAACGGCAACAGTTCTTCTTGGAGACTCAAAGTATAGTCTCCTTTGTATTCATCAATGACTTCAATCAACCTCCTAATGAATCAATACGATCAAAAGGAAGATGATTTCCTTCTAAAAGAAAAAAATGGAAACAAAGATAAACTAGAAAATAAAAGGTAAAGCAAGAAGACCTTTGATGATCAAGGAGAGATTTCTTAAGGTGATTGTGATTGTGAGTGTTGAGAGCAGTGTTCAAGAGATGAATATTTTGGCCTCTTTTTAATGGCCTTACATTTCCCAATCATTGCTCTTGCATATTTGTTAGTTATTTAATTGTCTAGAGTTAAATTTAAATATTATATTATTTTAAAACAATAAATCTAAGATATTATGATCATGATAGAATTTATGTTATGTCTATTAACTCTATATTTTTATCTATATAAAGAATTATTTTTGTTCTTATTTATAAACATTAATAATACTCTCATACTCATGTGTTCCTTATAATTTTAATCTTCGCAATTGCCAGTATTTTTCTTTGACATGAAATACTGGCTCCCGCCTCAATATTTCGTTCCTTGGGGCCTCAGCTCCTTCCATCATCTATTTCCTAATTGCGATTCTGTTGCTTTAGTCTTAGTCTACGTTTGAATGAAGAGAAAAATAAGATGACATATGAGGAAGGAAATATTAAGAAGGAATATTTTTTAAAATAATAAAAAAATTTATTATTTTTGAGAATTTTCTCTTATAAATTTTCTTCTCATCCAAACATAGGGTTAAGGAATGACCCAAACAGGCTAATTTTGGTTTGGGGCTTTGTTTTGGTAAAGGCGGAGGACTTTTTCTGAATTGAAAGAGCGGCTAAGAAGTGCTGCCGTTCCAGCAAGGATGTGAAGAAGAATGGGATTAATTAGGGGCTGTTTGCCAGAGAAGGCAATTGGAAGAGGGGTTATTTTTTTTAATAGAAAAAAACAGTCACAAGAAAACAAATTGCCAACTCATTAAACCATTTGCCACATGCAACCCTTTTTAACACTGTTAAGCCAAAACTTAACGGTTCTAAGCTACACACAAGGATCCATGCCTTGAAAAATAAATTTTAGGCACATTGACCAAATTTGACTAAAACTATAAAAAGATTCACACCACAGAATAGTTTTCCCTTTTTATTTTTAAAAACATATTTCATATTTTACAAAACATTTAATTAAAAATTAACAATCAATCAGGTCTTTCTTAGTGACAAAGCCTTCGATTCTACAAGACTGTGACATGGGAAAAAATAAGAATCAGAAAATACATAAGAAGTGATGAACAAAAAAACACCAATAGCAGAACTAACCCGCTCATCCAACTTTCCAAATCGAAAACAGCGGAGTCTTACGGCGAACAACCCACTTATGCAAAACACGGGCCATAATTACCCACATAAGGTTGCCATATGATTGTAGAAGAGGAAAAAGGAAGACTAAAGAATGATACCTGACGAAGGAAAAAAAAAAAAACAAAACCTGGAACTTAAATACAAGACCTAAATTTTGATAGATTGGGAATGAGATTAGGATTAGGAATGATATTTTAAAATTATATTTAATATGAAATAATATTTGAAGGGAATACTTATATTAATTTTATTTTATTATACATTATAAATTGTAAAAAGACAATAACGCCCATTTCAATAAATAAAAGAGAATACTATATCATGACTCTTCTTCCCCAATGTGATCTCTTGTCTCAGGCCTACTCATTCATCCCCACTGACGTTTGTGGAAGGAAAGAGAAATAAATTGAAATTAATAAGCACCAAACACAAATAAAACTCGTAAAAAGCGCAAATCAATATAAATCAAAAACGAAATACAGAAAAATCCACAAACCAATATAAACAATATATAATCGGAAGGAATGAAATAGAGGAATTGGAGAAGATGAAGAAAGATTTGGAAGGACGGAAGTAATAGTAACAGCCAGAAACAAGAGAGAGAGAGAGAGGCAACGGTGAGCACGTCAGTGGAGTGGAGGAAGGAGGATTGGCGACGTTGATTGCCGTGATATCTTTGATGTCGAGGGTGGAGAAGAGGTCGTCAATTGCAGAGCAATGAAGTGGCTAAGGGTGCTTGTGAGTTCGACGGCTTTTGGACGTAACCCAATCCATGGTTGATGGTGAGAAAGGCCTATAAGAAGATATGAGTATTAGTGCAAAATTTAGAGGGGCATTCCAGTCTGAAAATTATTATAAGTAGGAATATTTTTTGTCATTAAAATCTCTAATCCTGAAAAAGCAATACCAAGGGTAATGTGGGTTTGCCTAATCCCAAGCTATCCTCAATACCACTTAGAAAACAGTACAATTTCGTCCATTCCCTAACCCAATCCCAGTCCCACACCTCCAGTCCTTCGCATCAAACATAGCTTAATGTTTTCCAAACCATACGAATGCATCAACTAGCTTATATTTAGATTTATTAAATAAAAATCTTTCCCTAGCCATATGAATCAAATGGTATGACATCGTCTTATTCTATGTTTAACATTAGAAAATATCAAAATGACCAAGTATAACAAACCTATCTAGCACACAATCCAAGAGTTGTAGCCTTCAACTTTAGAAATACTCACAAAAGGAATTGGGCATTGCCAGCAACCAAATGTCATAGTCGAAAGTATCATTAATTGTTAGATATCGTCTAAGCCCTCTCAAAACGTGGAAATAAAACAACCAAACAAAAAAACTTGAAAAATACAAATGGAAGAATATTTGATAAGTATATATATGTGTATGTGGGTTCAAATCAATCGTCTAAAAATGAAATAAGCTTAATATATTTATGATTTAATTTGATAAGTTTAAATTATACGATAAGCAGAGAAATTTGATAAGTTTAATATATATGATTTAATTTAATATGTTTAAATTATAATTATATTTATGGATTAAATCAGTATTTAATCTAATAATCAAATATCATGAATACATAATAAAGATTTAACCCCGTTTGGAATGAGAAAAAATGAGGAGAAAAAAACTAAGAGAGAAAATGGGGAGGGAGACAAGGTTTCTTTTGTTTGGATAAGGGAGAAATGTGAGAGAAAAGAAAAGGTGGGGTAAAAAATGAGGTGTGGATAGTAAAAAATGTTAGGGGGAGAGAAATTAAACTAATACATATTGACACAAATTTTATATTAAAAATACTCCCCTAACTCCTCTATAAATAGGAGGCTACAGTTAGTTATTTAGTCATCTCTCCCTTCTCTTTTGTGACTTTTGGCTGCTACACTTACAGATAGAAATTTGTCAGACTTTTAATAGGGCTTACGGCCTTTTTAATAGTTTTTATATTTCACATATATATATATATAAAAGAAAGCTAGAAACCCTATATAGTCCAGGCTGCTCTACGCGCCTCCTCTGACAGCTTCTCCGTCTCCTCATGCCGGCAGGTCAGTCTTTCTTCTTCTCTAGGTTCGTCTCTCTTTCTTCCCTTGGTGTGCTTTGTCTTCTAATGCTATGGAGGATTTGAAAGAGAATGTTACAGGATATTATATATATATATATATATATATATATAAGCACAAACTGTTATTTGAAATCTGTTTTAACCTATTTTAATGACAATCTTTCTTCAGCGGGTTCTTTCATTTCTGGGTCTTTCCACTTTTGCTTCCTATATCTTATTCCTGAAACTTAAATTTCATAGTTTACATTAATTGACCTTCTTTCATGCTCAAAACTGTGACTTAGGCTTTTCCCTATCATTGTTATGGGTGCGTTCACTGATAAATTACTTTATTAATTTATCTCTTTCACTATTAACTGATCGATAGCTATATTTGACTTTGGCAAACCAAGAAAATCGATTGTATATACTGGAATTGTATTATAATGAATTAATTTACTTGCCCCTTTCTCAGCGCATATCTCATATTAGCCTTATGTACTAGATCTAAGGAGGATCTAAAGTCATGACAATACAAGAACTAATTCAATTTTTTTCTAAGGAAAACAGGTATGCACAATTAGCTTCAATAGAAGGTACCTATGGAATAGTTTTCCCTCTTTCTAATTAACTTTCTGTTTTGAATTTTTTTTAAGTAACAAAAAAGCTATGGAGTGCAGATACGAGTGTACAATTCATACTTATTATATCTGTTTAGACTAAAAAGATGGGGCTCCAGAATTTCGTCCCTCAGGTGATAGATACTTCAATATTAGAATTTTTCTAGAAGAGCACTATTGTCATGCTTCAAACATGTACCTAGCTCAAACCAATATTGCTAGATATGATTTCTAGAAGTCAATGAAGCAAGCAACAAATCATATTCTTTCTATTTTTAACGTTCCAAAAGAAAATCAGAAATCAAAGGCACAACGTGTATTCCTTCTAAGTTTTCTCTCTTCTAAAAGTTTTATCTTTCTTTATTTCTGTTAAAGTCTCTACATAGGTTCTATTATACTTTACACTTGTCTCTTATAAAGGATCATGTGTATCAGAAAGGAATCAGATCATGTTACTAGAATTTAAGTCTTCCGCGTGAATAATCTGATTTAGTCTGAGAGTTCATGAGAACTGGTATCTTTTAAGACAAAAGCAAAGTCCTAAGGAGAGTCAGCCATAAGTCCTTAGAAAAACATTAGGTTCTATGAGCATCTTGGATTGGGTCTCAGAGTTCATAAGGACATCCGTCCCTATTAGTATCAGAGCCTTATGATACAATATCTTAGGTGAGACTGAAATAGAAATAAAGTTAGAGAAGAGTGAGTAAGAAGATATTTACAATTCCAAGAAGCTACTGAATCTGCTTTACCGACAAATTTTTGTCATGAAAGTTAAGCAATTCTTGGGCCAGATGTGGGCCTGGTTGATAGAAACCATCATTAAAGCTCATTCTTAGAAAATGAACATGAGTTTGAGCAATGTAACTTTTTTAGAGGATAACATGATTCTATGGGCTTCAGCAATATCAGCGAATTGGGCCAATAATTTCTTGTGTCTTTCTTCATCCTCTAAGTAGAGGAGAATATCATCAATATAAACAAGTGTGGAGTGTAAGATAGGCTCAGATATTTTGATCATGGTCTTTTGGAAAAGGGATGGAGAAATCTTTAATCCAAAAGGAATAACAATATATTGATATTGAGTATCTAAAATACAGAAGGCCGTTTTGTATCTTTCTTCTAGATGGATTCCAATCTACCAGAATCCTGCTTTCAAATCAAACTTTGGGACTGTTTTTGCTGTAGCAAGTCTGAAGGTCTATGTATTTAGCTTTGGACGAGGAAACTTATCATCTTGTAAAAATACATTAAGAGGTTTACAATAAATAACCAACCTCTTTTTTCTTCTAATTTTCTCATATCTTTTCTCCATATAAAAGGCTTGACAAGCCCAATTTGATTCAGTAGGTTTAATGAGACCTTGGGCTAATAGAGAAACACACTATTGTCTGGTAAGAACTAAGACATCTGAATTCATGCTCGAATAATTTGCTTTTGTTGGTTTTACATCTTCATTCTTTTTAAATGGTAGCTTCACAAAGAAACTCTTGTTTTTCCATAAAGGATAAGAATGTTAAAATTTATCATGACTGTCAGAGCATAAACTGAGAAGTCTATCTCTAAGAGCTTTATATCTAGCAGAGGCTTGTTTTATTTCAAGTATGCTCGGTGTCTTGACATAAGGACTAAAATTTTTTTTAAACCTTAATCCTTGTGCTGAGATAGATAATCCTACTATCTTGTATAATGTATCAACTCCAGGAAGAATATCCTTTTCAAGAAGATAACTTTCCAAAACTTTAATCCATGTTACACATCTAGGAAAATGATGTATCCCTATTTTCTTTTTAGAGATAAGCTCAATGTGAAAAGGTTCCTGGTTTACTGTGAAAAAGGGCTAGTTAAAGGGCATCCACATATCATCAGGAAGGATGTGAGGTTTGATAATGGTAGAACAAGAAACTGTATCAACCATAGCAATAGCTTTGATAGGTTTGTCATGTTTGGACAAAAGGATCTTGGCTTTAGTAAGAGGTCTTGGTGTATGGTCTATTTGGGGAATTCCTACGAACCCAAATGATCCATAGGTTGGTTTTTTAGAAACTCTAGAAATTGTATTCCAAATACTAAGAGAGAGTAAACAGATCTCTTGTTATGGTCTGAAAATAATAATAATAATAATAATAAAAAATACTATTGAGCAATGTAATATGTATATTTGGTGCAAGGAAATTCAATATGTACAAGTTAGTTGAGTGGTTAAGCAGTGGGGATTCAACTCTAAGGTATCGTGTTCGAGCTCTAGCAAACGCTGAAGGGAAGGTTTTTATTTTTTTAGGCAGGCAAAATTACCAAAATGCCCCTATCCCCTTCTCTGCATAAACCGTATGCCATTGTTATTTTCTCTCTGGACCTCTTCAGAGGTGCAGGCGGAAGGAAGCGGCGAGAGCACAGAGCGAAGATCTTCATGCCATCGATGCCGTGTGTTCAGTCTCCTGCCGCCTACACCGTGTTATCGCCGCTATGTCGCTTCAGTAGGTAAGTTCATTTACTAATAAATGGGGTCGGCAGGAACAAATGTGTGTCGCGTAAGGCTGAAGGAAGTGCGGAGTGTAGTTATTGAGAGAGGCGCTGCTGTGGTTTCACTCTTGTCGTCGATATACAGTATGGGTTCACAGCTGCTTCCTCACAGTTCATGCTTCGGGGAAGGTACTGTAGCAAATCTTCAAGCTCTCGGCCCTTTTTGGTTTCTGGTTGCCTGAGTTGGTGTCTGCAACCATTTGATTATGCTGTTAGCTGTGCTCTGTTCTGCAACCGAGTCGCCAAGGGGGGTTATTCTAGCGAAGGTTCAGGAGGGATGGATGTTGAGAGTTCATTCAGGTTTTTTCTCTGTTATGGGTGTCAACCGACTGAACCTTGTATGTTGCCAAGTGGAGTTGCTAGTTTGGGTGCTGGGATACCGTGTGCATTGGGGACTTTCTAGTGACGTGAAGCAGGGTAAGCAAGCAATTTTTGCACTCAGTTAAGCTTTGTATTGTGTTGTATTGAATTTTTGTTGGCTGCCCTATTTTCTGTTAAGAATACAGAATGATCATTGGAAGCTATTGTTTCAATACATATGCATATTCATCGTTGGTTTTGGAAATATTACTTGTTGTGATGGGCTACGCATGCGTGCATTAAATATTGTAAATATTGTTGTTGCTATATGGATGATCTGTGGATATATATAGGCTCTGTGTATGTGCTGTGGGGATATATAGATATGTGGGAAATGAATTGGGAAGAAGGAAGAGGAGGAGGAAAGTGAACTGGAGCATATTATTTATGTGAATTGCGTGTATGGAATCCTAGGGGAGATGGTCGGACAATATATGAATATATATGCTTATAAATGAATTTCTTTGACTTGCTGTCTCGATGCATATACATGTTGATGTTCTGGGAAGCATGTGTGTGTATATATATGTGTGGTTGTGGCTGTTGGAAGGAAGAGAAATGTGGAAATAGAAGTATGTTAGTAGGAAGTTGGTTGCTGCTGTTATGCATGGTATGTGTGTGTATATGTTGGTAAAGATGATCTGGTAAGAAGAATTAAACTAGACGTAAATGGAAACTGATGGTTGGAATTAAAGGCTAAAAGGAGAATGATGATATGTTTTCATAATGTGGGAAAATGGATTTAGTTTAGATCAGTTATGGAAATAAGGATGTGGAGTTAAATAAAGATTATGAATTGATAGAGGTTTCTAGAAATTGATTATTGTCATAAGATTGAAAACTTGTGGAAATTAAAAGGTTAGGATTTTGGATTTCGAGTAAATAAATAGCATTTGGGATTTAAAATGATTATTTATGATTCCTGATGGAATGTTTTATTTAGGGAAAACTTAGGGAAATAAAGGAAAGCTGATATTTTGAAGCGGAGAGCAATATTAAGATAAATTTGAGTATCACAGGCGAGTGAATAACGTTCCCTAAAATTTATATTTTTCAAATGCATTGTAATTTCAAATGATGAATTTCAAATATGGATTTTGAAAAGCAAATTTTATGAAAGTATGGTTTAAATCGTTAGAAATGATTTTCTTTCGATTGGTTTACAAAGGAATTATGATTATGTATAAAAATGGATGAATAAGTTTTTTTTTAAAAGAGTTTGGCAAAAGTTGCATTGATATGATGTTATTCATGAAATATATTCTTATGCGAATTTCATGTGATTTTACAGTAACTTGATTTTCAATATACATGTTGGGGTTTTTGAAATTCAAAGTGGTTTTTACCAACGGTTATGGCATTGAAACGATTGAGATTATTTCATGTGAAATAAACCCCATGCATGATGGAAATGTTTTAGGACGGAATACAGAACGCTGGTTGCTAACAACAGTACTGTTAGTCCTTGGTGCACCTTGGTTACTCGAGCTCGACAGTTTGTGGCATAGCCACCAGAATTATTTCATGGAATTTATTCTCGCGACAGTTTGTGGCCTTGAGCCACTAGAATTATTTCGTGGGATTTATTCTCGCGACAGTTTGTGGCTTCGAGCCACCAGAATGGTTAGTTACCCTTGTGGACTGTGTGTCCACGTTTGTTTTCGTTCTGTTGAAGTCCTACAGAAAGATCATGGTTTTGAAAGGATTGTTTTGAATGATTTATTTGAAATAGTTATTTCATATTATTATTTCCCCTGAAATACAAATGTTGACAAAAAAGGTTTATATTAGATTACGAAGCGTTATGAAATACATTTTCAATATGATTATGCATTGTTTATTTTCCGCATTCTTTAAATCATATTTTTGGGACGTTATTCACGAGTAGATTATTTGGCTTCAGATAGTGCAGGTGACCCTAATCCTCCTACTGAGCAGTAAAGAGCCTCATTGCCAATCCAAAGCGTTGCTTTTGACATAAACTACTTTTGATGTAATTACCTTTCTTAAGAACTTGTATTATTTTGAAAAGGGTAAAGCTCCACATAGACGTTAGAAAAGATTCTATTTATTTTGAAAAAAAAATTTTATGGAAAATTCGAATGTTTTATTTAAGGTGTTAGGCTTTCAGAATGTGAAATTATTCATATTCTGTGCCGGTCACGGTTCAAATTTTGGGTCGTGACATCTCTGAGGGTATTTTATTTCAGAGTTAGAATTAGAGATGTGGAGAACATACTCTTTATCTTTATTTCCCTTAGCTGGGAATTCCTACTTCATAAATTGACAACTATATATGTGAATTTGACTATGAATATCATAATCCTTCTTTCTGGGAATATTTAGATAATGAAGATTTTTGGAGAGCCATCAAAAAGGAAAAGAAGAAGAAAAAGAAGCATGCAGTCCAATGTAGGCACATAAAGGTCAGGAAAAAAAGATGATGATGATGATGACCGCAAGCGAAGATTCAGAGTAAATTAGGATATGAATGTTATCACTCCCAGCTCAGAATTATTTCTTTATGATATTTTGAAGGAACTTGTCCATGATAATTTGATTGTTGATATTTTCTCTCAGAACAAACAACTAGACTCTGCTATTCCGATATCTCCTCTAGTTGTACCTATTATACCACTAGCCAACCATAGCCACATATTGCCAAGCTAAATCCGAATTCACAATCTTATAGAACTCAATTTCCTTCGATTGAGGAAAGCATTGACTCAAGTACTAACGTGGTCAGAAGACCATATGTCTGAGGTTACTCCATAAGGACACAAAGCAATTACTCC
Organism: Leucaena leucocephala; assembly: GCA_037074615.1. Classification (NCBI taxonomy): domain Eukaryota; kingdom Viridiplantae; phylum Streptophyta; class Magnoliopsida; order Fabales; family Fabaceae; genus Leucaena; species Leucaena leucocephala. The sequence continues at coordinate 13,501,816 of CM073515.1, read as the reverse complement.
TGCTGAAGTAGTTCTCAACTAGCATACTGATAATGCCATGAGTCAAAATAAGTTCCTATATTTCTTTTTGGAGATAATCTCAATATGAAAGGTTCTTGGTTTACTGTGAAAAAGGGCTGGTTAAATGCATCCACATATCACTAGGAAGGATTTGAGATTTGATAATAGTAGCACAAGAACCTGTATCAACTATAGCAATAGCTTTGATAGGTTTGTTATATTTAGACAAAAGGATCTTAACTTCAATAAGAGGTCTTGGTGTATGGTCTATTTGGGGAATTCATATGGACACAAATGATATATGATTGTGATGGTGAATGTTGACATTCTTTACTACAACAATGACAATTATGATCGAGCTATAGAAACATCTATGAAGGATCAATTTTGCCAGGGAAAGGTTGCAAGTAAAGCATCTAACAATAAATTGAAGCAAGTGAAGCTTTAACAAAAAGAAGGTGATTGTACAATGTTTTAAATATTTCAGGGTTGATGCAGCTCAAATGCCTTGTTCTCATTTCTTTCATGGAAACTGCATTGTTAATTGGTTATTGATCAAGAATAATTGCCCCATAAGTCATCTCGAAATTTCTTCAAGTGAACATCAACCAAAAAAGTAGAAATGTTTGTTTAGGTGTTTGTTCATATTTTTATGTTTTATATTAGCATGAATTACTTATATATTATTCAATTTTAGCATTTACTATTTTATGAATGTTATCGGATGATAATAAATTTTTAGAAGTTAAGAATAGTTGAAGTATGCGTTCACTTTTAAGAGACATCATATATTGCTCCTACTCCTTCTTCTTAATTCCTAATGGGCTTTTTGGTACAAAGGATTTGGAAGGTAAAGGAAATTTTTATGAGTCCAATTTAAAAAAATTGGAGAAATATAGTTAAAAGCCTTTAATTTTTTTTTTACCATTGTATCTCATATCTTGTCTTTATTAAAATTTTATAACCTCATACTCAAAATAATTTTCTCTCCCCTACCCTCCAAATCCCTCATGCCACAATTTTAGTTAAAAGTTTTCTCTCCAATGGTCAATTAATAAAATTTGATATTTTTTTTTGTCTATGGGTACTTCTGTTTCTCCAAAAACTTTATAATGTTGGACGCAAGTAAAAATTTATGTGATTTTTTCACCTTTTCCCTACTTTCTAATTAGCTTGTAACACTACAAAAAAATATAGATTTGGCCACGACTTTTCAGCGGCGACAAAAAAAGTCGCCGCTGAAAATGGATTTTCAGCGGCGACATTTAATGTCGCCGCCGAAAGTCTTGAGTTTCAGCGGCGACAAAAAAGTCGCCGCTGAAAGAAGTACTTTTAGTGGCGACTTTAATTTGTCGCCGCTGAAATACATACTTTCAGCGGTGACCTCTCATTGTCGCCGCAGAAGCAATAAGAATGAAAAATTTTTGCTATACTTTTCTGCGGCGACTGTTCTTGTCACCGCTGAAAGTAGACTATTAGCGGCGACTTGCGTTGTCGCTGCTAATACATTTTATAACTCACCCAGGCCCCCTCCTCGAATAATTTCTTCTGGCGATAGCTAGGTCCCCGCAGCGGCGCTCTGTCCCTTCCTCACCCAGTCGCCCATCGTGCTCCCAGTCACTCCTCGCCGTCGTTCACCAAGTTGGTTATCGCTGTCATTGGCCAAGTCGTAGCTATTGAGTCAGTCCTCGCTGGATAGCTACTGCCAGTTCCCATAACCGTTGGTAGTCGTTCGCCTTGGCCAATGCGTAACTGTTGAGTCGGACCTCGTTGGCAGTCGCTCCTCCTCAGCTTCAGACCCTCTTGGTCTCAAGAACTAGTCTCTTCACCGTCGTTCGCCTGAAACCATCGCTGTCATTCAAAGTAAGTTGATGCTGTTCTGTCAATTTTCTAGGTTTCTCAGCTTTGGGGTTTCTAAAATTTGGGTAATTTTTTGTTGTTATGTACATTTTCTGGGGTTTCTGAGCTTTATGGTTTGTGAAATTTGGGTAATTTGACGGTGTTCTGTACATTTGCTGGCCGTCGCTTTGAATGGATTGAAGGAACATTGCTACCCATTTTGGTTTGTGTTTTTCCAGGGCTCACATCGGGAGCCAATTCAGAGAAGGAACATTGCGGCCCAATACTTACCAGGTAGTCTTGGCTTGAAAGGAATGGATTGAATATAATGCTTGAATCAATTCATTTGTTCAAGTTCTCTGCAGCAGATTCTTCCTTAACCTTCGAATGATTCATAATTTTTCTATGCCATAAAGCTTGATTGACAGTAGCTTGATCGACAGCTTTGTAATTAGTTAAAGAAAACTTTTGACAATTCTGCCGCATAACTTTTCTGAGAAATGAAAATGCCTTTTGAAACTTGAGGAACTTCAATTCCCAAAGAATAACACATGAGCACCATTCATCTCGAATATTCCCTTCATTTGCTTTATAAATTCTTTCATATAACATGGATTTCTTCCAATGTACGAAGGTGCATTCATGGGTTCACATACATTTGCATGAACCAGCTGGAGCTTCTCTGTTGCTTTCCATGCTTGGTTTAATTTAACGAAGCTTTATATCAGAAGGATCAATAATTTCACAAGATCTATGCTTTAAGTTATTCCTTTTCAAGTTATTCCCCAACATATGGATTCTCTTCTCCTCTTAGCTTGCTCTCTGTCGCTGCAAAACCCCATCACATTTCTCAAGAGATAGTACTACATTCTACTTTCCCACTTTTTCCTTCTCTTGTCATCCTTCAATATAATGCTCATTCATTCCTCACCCTAAAACTTTAATTAATAATAACGCATTTATATATATTAATTATAGAGTAGTGTATTAATACTTGTCTAGCCTCAGATGATTTAATGTAATGAACTAAAGGATAAATGATCCTTTTTTGGTGATTATGGATCTGATTATCTTAAAGCTTTTCCTTTTTAAAACACTCTCCTAGCTCCACTGGATGGCACTCTGTGTCATTATTGCAGATGAGGTGGTGGGGTTATTACTTTAATATAGTTGCTGTTGTTTATCCCTTTCTTTTAGGTTACAAAGAAGGAATTTCTATTTGCTTAAGCTTCTAAATTTCCTTTTTCTTTCTTTTTAAGATTTTCTTATATATATATTATTGTATTATCCAATATTACACTTTATCAAACTATTAGTTCCTATGTCAACCATTTTCAATAGATCAACAAGATCATAGGATGATTAAAGTTGGAGTAGCAAAATGTTGAAAATAGTAGCGAAAGATTGAAATCTTTAAAGAATGGCTCTGTACTTCACAGATTGAAATTCAGTCCTGCATCAATAGGTTGTGTAATTGTATGATTCAATCGTTGAGAGGATGATCGATGTTGATGAGAGGCAAAGCTTTTGTAGAGTCATTGTAGATGACAATTTTGTAGTAGCAATGGTTCCAACTTAAGCCATATTGAAAACATCGGTTTGTTAGAATAAGAATGTGCCACATAGGAATGATGACACCAACGATGATATGAACCCTGAGTTTATAATATTTAAGAAAAATGGTCAAGCTAGGGGACATTGTCAGTCAATTTCTCTTCCCTATGAAGAATATTGTCAAGCAAGAATGTATGTGCTCCAAAATTGTGAACAAGTTTGGCCATTTATGGAGTAAGTTGCCTGACTCGAGCAAAAATGTACTTGTCATATTGTATTTTTATCTTATTGCTATCATATATTGTAGGGAATATGCAACAGAGCTTGAAGCGCATGGATCAAGGAGTGAGCAAAGTCAATATGAGTTTCCTCAATGGTTTCGTTCACGAGTAAGTTATAACATCTTCAGCCGTAATATTTATAGCAATTACATTTATATAAAATATCTAACATGACTTTTGTCCTAAAAGGTGACATCATTGTCTACACAGAGCCATGTCAGTGATGAACTCATAAGTTTATCAATTGGTCCATTGACGATGGTGAATCGCTATTCCATGTTCATAGGCAATGGATTTCGTTTTCACACAAAAGACCGTGCAACAGGAAAAAAAACCCAAAACAGTGGTATTCTAGCTAAGGGTGATGACACTAATGTTGACAAAGAATATTATGGTGTGTTAGAGCATATTTATGAGTTGTCTTACATAGGCAATCGAAAAGTATATTTGTTTAAGTGCCATTGGTGGGATGTGGCTCATTATGACAAAGGATATAAGGTTGATAAATACGGGTTCATAAGTGTCAATACGCGATACTCATTGCAAACAAATGAACCATTTATTCTAGCATCTCAAGCTGAGCAAGTTTTTTATGTGGATGACATTGTTGCACCCGGTTGGCTCGTTGTTGTCAAAACAAACCCACGGGACTTGTTCAACGTACCAGCTGATAATGCTATTGATGATAGTGGGGTTCATGATCCTGTGGTTGAAGAAGAACCTTATCAGCAATTGGTGGTAGACTTAAATGTGTATCGTGCGAGTCCAACACAACTTGATGATATTATCATTGACTTATATGGAGAAGATGAACAAACGCAGACCTTAGCTCAAGGAGAATCATCACAAATTCATCAAAATGAATGAAATTAATTGATATGGTATATTTTATCTACGTATGATTATTGTTTGATTGATCATTTTTTTCTAAATGAAATGTATATTTTTGTAGGATATGTCAGGATTAAAGAGAGGTCGAGGTGGGAAAAGTCTTTCTGTTAGATCTAATGACAACACAAATAGCGGAGGTACATGCTCTACACCTCAATCAAGACCTGATATTTCACCTCTACTACTACAACAGCAATTTCAGGAAATGCCTGTCAACTCTCCTCCTACTCCCCATACTCAAAATAGTAGTGCAGGTAAGTTTGTTTCAATTTTGTAATAGTTGATTTGCATCGCTTGTAACATTTAATTTTTCTAATTTAACTTCAATGCTAGGCTCTTCTACTGCAATCAACAAGCGCAGAGGAGTTTACAAGTCTGTTAACGTGAATTTAAAGACTGCACAAGGAACGAAGATTCGAGTCAAATTTTCAGATTCAATGTCAAGAGCAATTGGTCCAGAAGCAAGAGACTTTTCTAATTATTGTGGTTTGACTCTTAGAACTACAATCTCGTTCAGGGATGGTGGAGGTAGTTGGAAGAATATTTTTGAAAAATATGGTCAAGATATGATTTTAAAAATAAAGGTATTTATATCAAATTTGTATACTTATTTAAGTTTATTTTTATTATTAGATAAAGTGTTTATATTTATTTGTTTCAGGATAAATTTGAACCTGCTGCTGAAATTAGTGAAGAAAAGTTTCATATAGCTATATCAATTATTTTACAAAATGCATTCAGAAATTGGAAGAACAATTTGCACTCTCACTACAAGAAATATGAGACTGATGAGGATAGGTTGGCTGATCCTCCTCAAACTATTAGTTTTGAAGATTGGGAGTGGTTATTAATATATTTTAAGTCTGACATATTTAAGGTATCTCACTATCCTTCTAAATAAATTATATTTTTTTTCAATTATTAAATTCTTATTAGTTACTACATTTTGTTGTAGAATAAAAGTATAAGGAACATGATAAATCGAGAAAAACAAATGACTAAACATACTTGTGGTCCTCGATCATTTGCAGAGATTGAGTATGCTACAGTAAGTTCAATCTATCATCACTATACTTTAAATTTTCAATCATTTTTTTAAATATAATTTTTGTACTTTCTCGTATGTTATTATTTTGTAGAGAGATCCTACTACTGGACGACCTATTCCTCCTGACCAGTTGTGGGAGATTACGCATACTAGGAAGACATTAGACGGACAAGTAGTATGGGCTGACCCACACTCTGAACAGCTTCATGTACGCATTGTTATTTAATATCTTATTTTGATTTACTTTTATCAATAATCTAACAGTTTTATGTTTTTATTATAGAGTCGTATGCACGAACTTTCTCAACAACAAGATCAAGATTTAGAGAGTGATGCTCAAATGACGTCAGAGGAAATATTGGCGACAGTTCTTGGTGAGAGGTCGGGGTATGTAAGAGGGAAAGGGTATGGAGCAGAACCTTCAAGGAAGAGAAATCGCCTTCAATCTACTGATAGTTCAGTTGTGGAGAGTGTGCGTGCCCAACTGCAGGAAGAGTTTGATAAAAAATTTCAAGAGGAGAGAGAAAAAATGGAGGCTGAGCGTGCAAAGATGGAAGAAGAGCGTGAAAAGATACAACAAGAGCGTGTGCAGTTCGAGCAAAGACTAATGGAACAAATGGAGCAAAGAATACAAGCTCAATTCGCTGCCTTGATGCAAAAGGGACAACCACATGGGGCTACTTCTAGTCATAGTATTGAACCTTCTACATAAAATTTATGTATAAATAAATTAAACTATTTTATTGTAATTTTAAATATCTTCATATTTTAGATGAGAATGAAAATATTTATTAATATTATTATATTATAGTTTATTTAATTATTTATTATTATATTATATTTTTTTATATTACAGAAATTATAGGAAAAAATATAAAAAATAATTTTTATTTTTGTATCTTTAGGCAGCGACACTATGTCGCCGCATTATCATCTTTAGGCGGCGACATCTTTGTCGCCGCAGAATCATCTTTAGGCGGCGACAGTTTTGTCGCCGCTAATTCGTTTAGGCGGCGACATCTTTGTCGCCGCAGAATCATCTTTAGGCGGCGACAGTTTTGTCGCCGCAGAATCATCTTTAGGCGGCGACTTTTATTTGTCGTCGCCAATATGTATAGGCGACAGTGTCATAGGCGGCGACTAAGCGGCGACAAAATGTCGCCCCTATAGTGATTCAGCGGCGACTTTTTATCCTTCTGCGGCGACAAATGTCGCCGCTGAAACTCATTTTTTTTGTAGTGTAAGGTCTCCTCAAATTTGTTATTGTAATACAACCTTCATTTAAAACAGGAAAAAAAAAACAAGATAAAACCATTGTACCAAACCAGATTTGGAATTATTTCTGATAACCACGCCAACGCCTGAATTAGATTTGTGAGCGGATCTGAAACATTTTCACCACCTAAAGCTCTGTTGGCGGCGACGTGCTTTAGCTGTGTTTGAGTTGGTGACGACGAACAAGTGTAGATGTACCGTTTTAGCAGAATATTTCAGAAGGTGGAACAGCAGTAACGACGAAGAAGATGAATAGTGTGGAGCCTAGTTAGATCTGCAACATCTTTGACAGTTGAGCACAACGTCCATAGTTGCAGAAGGTCCATGGTGGAGGAAGGTGTGAAGTTGATGAAGAAGAAGAAGGTAAGAAGGGGTACTCGTCAGGGAAGAAGAAGGTAAGCACAAATGGTGGGAGGTGTTCACAAGAGATGACCCAGCTGGTAGATTAGGAATGTTAAAAATAACATTGGGTATATCAGTCATCACATGGCAAAATATTCCCCTTTCCTCCCAAATGTATCTTCTTGTACGAAAATTTTTATAAAAACTCTGTTGAGACAAACAAGTTCCTTGATTTCTGCGATTTTGATAACTGAGTACTGTATTTAGGGATAGAGACCTTCTTTACATTTGATAATTAGCATAGTTTGGATAGGAATTATTTGTTTTGATTTTGGTTCATGTTTGTTTTTGGACATCTATTTGTAATTATGGTTTATTCCATTTTATGATAGCAATTATGTTTTAATGATAAAAACGAAAGCTTCTGCAGAGTTACATGCTTTTAACATAACAGTCAACAGAAGAGGCAAAACTTGCCTTGAATCGAATTTACTTTTTGTTAATGTGTCTTTGTGAGCAATTCAATCATAATCATAGAAACTCTGATTCCTAAAGACACATCTATAAACAGGAGCTTTATTTCAAAAGCATGGGATGAATTCAATTGGATTGTGTTGTTTTGTCTATAGAAAATTAAAATATCTGTGCAAAACTGCCGACAAAATCTAATTAAATCTGTAAATTATTATAATAACTTTCGAGTTTCTAACAGTGTTTTGGTGAAAACTAATTATTTATTTTTCTTATTACTTTTGATATGGTGGTGTATGTCATAGTCAATTTCTAGTTTTCTACGGAAGCCTGACTCCATAAAAGCAAAAGTTATAATCCAGAAAAAAAAACACCAAATGATTTTAACTTCCGGAATTGGAAAGAAAAATTTGAAAGCTTTTATTCTGTAACGTAGAAAAGGATTAAATGGAGGGAAAATCACTGTATGGTTTCCAAAAATAAATATAATCACTAAAAAGGAAAAAATCACCTATACAATTATAATATTGTAATACTCAGTTTAGTTAAAAATGAGTTTAGAACAATTTGACTCAATATTTCAATTCATTTGTCTAAAGTCATAATAAATAATCCAATCAATAATCTTATTTTGATTTTTGAAAGATTTTGAGTTATATCATAGTAATTAATTAGTAATACCATTAATCAATTATATAATATTTTAAATTTATAACTATAATGATGATTCATAATAATTATAAATTATTTTGATCTTTTGAAAATTTTGAACTTCATGATAGCAATTAGTCAGTAATATGATTAAATAATACTATGATATTTTAAATTTATAACCATAATAGTAATTTACAATAATAATTTTAGATAATTAATCAATTATAACAATTTTTTCTTGAGCCCTGTGCACTAGAATAAATCGCTAGTTTATATGCAAATTCTTATAGTTTCATATAACTTTTAATTAGATCATTGAACTTTTGTTTCTTTTTATTAGAACTTTATTAGATCATTGATCACAACCTATGTCATCTTAGTACTCTTCTTCGATTAAAAACTGTTTTTCCTTTTTCTCTTTACAGTTTATGTCATATTTACTGAGTCTTATTCCAAAACTTTTGCTAATATTGTATGTTACGTGTTTTGACTCTATGTAAGACATCCGAAAAATTGGGGGAATGAAAGAACAACTAAATGAAGAAAATTGAGGTGTAAAATAAAAAACAAAATTTCAGTAGAAATTTATATTATCATCACTTGAAATACGAACTCTGAGAAAGGATAAGGAGATGGAGGTGATAAGTGGAATCCCCATTTCATGTATCACGATATCGGAGAATAAGCCAGAATTGAAGCTGAGCTCGCTGTTCGGAGCTGCTGTGATGGTTATCGGAAAATTGGGAGTGACGAATTGTCTTCTCTCTAGACATTTTGGCGTTTCTCTTCTTATATTCCAGATCAATTGATTATCAGCATCAGAATTAATCCATCTAGCTGCCACATCAGAGATAGATGAGCTTCACGAATCAAAGTTATAAGAGTTTACTTGAAAAGAAATAAATTATTTGGACCTGATTTAAAATTAAAGTGAATTATAAGACTTCTAAATTAATTTTTGGGAAAATTAATGTGTGGATCCTTATAGTTTCAACAGATTTTGAATCTAGTCTTTATACTTTTTTTTCTTTTTTGTGGAATCCTTATAATTCACACTGTTAGAGGCATCAGTCCTTCTGTTACTAAATCCTTCAGATGCCGTTAGTTTATATTAACCAGAGATGATGATGTGGCACTGGAGAGAGGGACAAATATTGAGTGCGAGAAGGGAGCACGCAGAATTCTTCCATGGGAGAGCAAACAAGTGGTTTCATCATATTCAAACACAGATCTGTTATGGATCAACAGTAAATAGTCGTAATCGGAAGCAAAATCCAATAGTTGAAGATTCAAAATCAATGTTGGAACCAGAGAAAACCAAAAAGAAATTAGAATTAGAAATTAATAAAATAATAAATTTAGCCTAATCTTATCCTTAATGAGATAACTTAATCAATCACATTAAAAGATTCCCATAAGCATATTAAGCCCAAATTTATCCGATTCAAATCTGCTCACATTTGTATTTTTAAATCAAAATAAATATAGATAAATCATTTAAACATTTTAAAGATAATCTAAAAATATAATTTCAATAATAAAACGTTAAAAACTTGTTAAAAAGTTTAAATATATATCACCCCTCATTAATTAGAAAGATAATTTGAATTTGAAATATAAAATAATAAGTTTTGCGTTATCTGATCCTTGATGGGATAACTTAATCATTCGTATTAAAAAGGATTCCCATCCATTAGCATTAGCTCTTACCGACTACCATTAGAATTCTCGTCTCCCCCAAAAAAATTAATATATAAATCAAGCCCTGTTCATTTTGGGTGGATTATAGTTCCTTGATTTTGGAGGAAAGGCATTTTATATATCCTCAAGTAAGTTTTACATTTATTTTTCCATGTTTGTTTGGTATTGTAAATTTTCTTATTTTTAAAGTTTTGAGAAGCAATGTTGCTCTGAAAGTTGTTTTTGAATTCAAGGTTACCTTAGAAGAATTAAAATAGAGTAATGTTACCCTTTAATATTAAAAATGTTTATAGTTTATACCAATTTTTTGACGGTAAACATTAATTTCTATCACAATTAACACAAAATTATACGCAATAATGGCTTGTAAGCATATTTTGAAGTTTTATATAGTTATACTAATATGATATTTATTGTATTTTCAGTTAAAAGAATGGAGATCTCAGAAGATATTATATCTGAAATATTTTCTTTGCTTCCTGCAAAATCAATATGCAAGTTCAAGTCTTGTTCTATCACGTCCCAAAATTTGGACTGTGACTGGCACAGAATATGAATAGTTTCATATTCTGAAAGCCTAAAACCTCAAATACAACGTTTAAAGTTTCCATAACATTTTTTTTCTATAAACAAAATCTTTTCTAAGGTCTATGTGGAGCATTTACCTTCTTTTCAAAATAATACAAACACTTTCTTAATGATAATTTCATCAAAAGTAGTTTTGTCAAAAACGATGCTTCGGATCGGCAACAAGGCTCTTCACTGCTCAGCGAAAGGGTTAAGGTCACCTGCACTATCTGAAGCCAAATAATCTACTCGTGAATAACGTCCCAAAAACATGATTTAAAGAATGCGGAAATAAATAATGCATAATCATATTGAAAATGTATTTCATAACACTTCGTAATCTAATGCAAACCTTTTCGTAAACATTTGTATTTCAGGGGAAAATAACACTATGAAATATTTGTTTCAAATAAACCATTTAAAACAATCCTTTCAAAACCATGATCTTTCTATAGGACTTTAAAAGAACAAAAATAGACGTGGACACACAGTCCACGAGGGTAACTAACCATTCTGGTGGCTCGAAGCCACAAACTGTTGCGAGAATAAATCCCACGAAATAATTCTGGTGGCTCAAGGCCACAAACTGTCGCGAGAGTAAATCTCACGAAATAATTCTGGTGGCTCAAGGCCACAAACTATCGTGAGAATAAATGTTATGGTTATGAATTTTAATTAACGGTTATATGTATATTTATGGTGGAATATTTCGTATGGGAAGCGTTAGCCGAATGGTTCAAGAGGCAAAGGGAAAAGCGGTTGGCCCGTGTTCGAGTCGCAGCGGAAGCAAGAGTTAAATTCATTTTTCCTCAGACGCGTGAAATTACTCTTTTGCCCCTCTGTCCATTCTTTACCGAACCTCTGATTTTCTCCCTCATTTTTTTTCTCCTTCCTTCCTGCGAGCAGCAACAGCAGGGCAGCAGTGCGGGTTAGGTGCTGGATGGCAGAAGCTTAGCTTACGGCGTGGGAGAAGAGTACACGGCACGGAGGTTCTGCGGGTCGCCTTTAAGTTGAGGTATCCCTTTCCTATTCCATTCTTCCATCGGCAATGAGGTAGCCGTGAGAGGTTGAGTGGAGAGCGCAGGAGTGCCGTGGGATTCTGGGTTCAGGATAACGCCGATAACACTCCTTCCAGTAGACCACATTCAAGGTTAGCGCCGTCGCTGTGTAGCTTCTGTCCGACACCATTTTTGTGCTACTGTAGCAAATCCTTTGCTACTGTAGCAAGTCGTTGATTCCATTTCCCGACTAGCTTCTGTCGTGATCTGTTCGGTTAGTGAAGTGGTAAGCTCCTTAGTTCGCATTTCGTATTCAACTCCATCTTTCCTCTTAAGCGGTTGCTGAGTGACAGAGCTCACTCATTTCTGTTCGGTGCCATCACCGCTGCTCTGTTTCAGGCCGTTGCCATGAGTGCTAGAGGGAGTGGATTGACGCTGTGCACTGTCATCTTCCTGCTTTGTTCCGTGGTGTTGTTGCTGTGAATCCCAGGTGCGGTAAGGGTGGTAAGTTTCACCCTTTTTCCTTGTTTTCTCTGCGACCGTGGACTGTTGTGTTTGCTGTGATGGCAAAGTTTCTGTTGCGATATGTATACCAGTGGATGCATGTTGGGTTGCTGCTACCGTGTGCATATATTGCTGTGTTACTGCTGTGTGTATTTGTGGGCTGCTGTTTGGGTATGTATGTATATGAAACACTGATGCTGCTATGGGCTATGAACCATGTGGGTTTATTTATATGCATGGCGATGGATGTTCGGTAGGTATGTGATTCTGTGCAAAAATATATATTTAGAGAGAGAGTGAGAAAGAAGAAATCTGTGCTGTTGGGGGAGCATAGATGCTGTCATCAGGAATAAGATTTTGTCTTGGATAGCACATGAGTATGTATATGCATGCCTTAATCGGTCGAGGAGAATTGGAGGGGGAAATTTCAGTTTATATATGCATATCATGCTGCTGTATTTGCCATCATAGTACAAGATAAAACGTTAATTATGAGATGAAAGTTTGAAGTATGTCTAAAGAGACTTAAAAGAATGAATTATATCATGTTTGGTTGAGGTGTTTTCATGGGATTTATAAGGGAGGTATAAGGCAACATGTATTCTATGGACACAAGATTTGAAATTTCCAAAGTTAACTTGTGATTAGGGATTTTTCTTCTCCAAACATAGATTTTGGTGATAGTTATAATTGTTACGAATATAAAATCTGTTTGAAAGGTGGTTTCGAATGTAAGCTTACGGAATGTCTTATTTTGGAAATTTAGGAAAATGAAGGGAGAACGATATCTTGAAATCTAGAGAAAGGATAAACTATTTCAGATTATTGCAGGTGAGTGAATAACGTTCCCTACAAATTTATATTCTCAAATGCATTATCATTTCAAATAAGATTTATGAAAAGCAAGGTTTACGAAAGTATGGTTTAAATCGTTAGAAATTATTTTCTTTCGATTGGTTTACAAAAGAATTATGATTATGTATGAAGATGGATAAAGAGGCTTTTGAAAAGAGTTTGGCAAAAGTTGCATTGAATTATTTCATATGTTTTCACAGTAATTTGATTTCAAATGTACATGCTGGGGTTTTTGAAAAGTTAAAGTGATTTTACCAATGGTTATGGCATTAAAACGATTGAGATTATTTCATGTGAACTAAACCCCATGCATGACAGAAATGTTTTAGGACGGAATACAGAACGCTGGTTGCTAACAGCAGTACTGTTAGTCCTTGGTGCACCTTGGTTACTCGAGCTCGACAGTTTGTGGCCTAGCCACCAGAATTATTTTGTGGGATTTATTCTCGCGACAGTTTGTGGCATAGCCACCAGAATTATTTTGTGGGATTTATTCTCGCAACAGTTTGTGGCATAGCCACCAGAATTATTTCGTGGGATTCGTTCTCGCGATAGTTAGTGGCTTCGAGCCACCAGAATAGTTAGTTACCCTCGTGGACTGTGTGTCCACATCTGTTTTTGTTCTGTTGAAGTCCTACAGAAAGATCATGGTTTTGAAAAGATTGTTTTGAATGAGTTATTTGAAACAGTTAGTTCATACGGTCATTTCCCCTGAAATACAAATGTTTACGAAAAGGTTTGCATTAGATTACGAAGTGTTAAGAAATACATTTTTAAGATGATTATGCATTGATTATTTTCCGCATTCTTTTAAATCATATTTTTGGGACGTTATTCACGAGTAGATTATTTGGCTTCAGATAGTGCAGGTGACCCTAATCCTCCAGCTGAGTGGTAAAGAGCCTTGCTGTTGATCCGAAGCTTCGTTTGATAAATACTACCTTTGATGTAATTGCTTCTTAAGAACTTTTATTTTTTGAAAGGATAATGCTCTGCATGAACCTTAGAAAATGTTTGTATGATTTTGAAAAATGCTATGGAAAATTTAAAGGTTTTACTTAAAATGCTAGGCTTTCAGAATATGATGTATTTATATTCTGTGCTGGTCACGGTCCAAAAATAGGGACGTGACAATAAATCCCACGAAATAATTCTGGTAGCTATGCCACAAACTGTCGAGCTCGAGTAACCAAGGTGCACCAAGGACTAACAGTACTGCTGTTAGCAACCAGCGTTCTGTAATCTGTCCTAAAACATTTCCATCATGCGTGGGGTCCTTTTCACATGTAATGATCTTAATAGTTTCAAATACCATAATCATTAATAAAGCCACTTTGAATTTCAAAAACCCCAGCCTGAACATTCAAAATCAAGTTACTGTAAAAACATATGCAATTCACATAGAAATATTTCATGAATAACATCAGTTTACTGTCAAATCTTTTTCTAAAGCCTCTTTATCCATTTTCATGCATAATCGTAATCTTTTGTAAATCAATCGAAAGAAAAATCATTTCTAACGATTTAAACCATACTTTCATAAAACTTGCTTTCCGAAATCCATATTTGAAATCATCATTTGAAATAACAATGTATTTGAAAAATGTAAATTTTAGGGAACGTTATTCACTCACCTGTCATGCTCCTAATCTTTACCCGTTTCAGCCAATCACTTTCGATTAACAACAATTCTCAATCACCTGGTATTTTGATACAAAATATTAACGTTTTGTTTAAAGGTTCAACAGAACTAAACATCCTTAATCTATCACATTCAACCACTTATATACCATCAACCATTTATCAAAGATTCAATACACAAGCTTCCCAATCGTCCACCACTCATCTCAAATTGAATGATGGAATGATCCGTTCAGGCACATTGTTCATTAAACTGAAATACTTATGATCTTGACATCACTCCAAATCATAAGCCATATCATTACTTTAGTTTCAAATCAACGGCTTTAAAATTGATTACAAATTCCCAACTATTCCTTTTATCACCAATCATATTTCCTTTATAATGCTTGAAATATGAAAACTACATCGTTTAACTATGAAAATTTCTAAACTTTATAACAATGGATAGTTTTAAAAGTCCATACTAAAATACCATATTCTTCCATTCAACCTAACACCCCTATTTCACTAACGATCCCAAATACCAATCCAACATCTCACATCACAAAGGCATATACTCATCAATTCCTCTCTTTACTATTTAATTCTAACAATTCAAATCCATTAGCTCCCTATTTCATTTATACCTATCTATAGATATATTCATCACCCCTTTATTGGGTGTAATAGCCTCTATTTATACATGTATACCTACCAACAATTAGTAATTTTAAAGACTTTATTTTATTTTTTCTTAATTCCAATGAAAACATGAAATCACCCTTTCCTATCTTTACTTCCAACATAGTACTTTCATCAACTTCACCATTCATTTACACACACATGCAAAACAACATAAATTCCTTTATTCTTTCATTCTTCTTACTATAGCATAACTCACCAAGCTCTCCTTCATTCATTTTTCTTGAAATAAATTTCAAAAATCTAGACTTTTTTTTTCCTCTTTCAAATTCCTGAATACCTCTTCCTTTCCAAACAGGTACACAACACATTCACAGCACTAATTCCATGAATATACACATATCAATATACTGAAATGTTCATATCACTTCACTAAATAAATTCATACAGCAAGTATATACATACATACGCCATGAAACTCCCCTCAAACAGCACACCACATAAGCATCAAGATAGCAGCAAAATCCTCTGAGTACTAATTCATGCCATTATATAAACATACACACATCAAGATATATATATATATATATATATATTCTTTCCAATCAATTCAACACAACCCACCACTGTATGCCTTTGCTTCCTCTTTCTTCCTTGCATTTCCCACATATAACCGTACACAGTGTATGTAAAGCTCAAATATACATACATATGTGTGTACCTTCTGCTCAAGTTCAACCAAATAGTCGTGCCTTCAATATACATGTCCAAATAGCATCCCATAAGTACACACACACAACCAACAGCAATGCACCCACAAGAACAGAAGAAGAAAATTCCATGCTCATCAGTTACATAACTCAGAATCCAGAACACAGTAGTTGGGGACCAGTTTATTGCGAATACACCGCACCCACCATTCCAATCTTTTCCTACTAGAGCAGTCCAACCCGCACACACAAACACGACTCACAGCCATAACCAGAGAAAAACCCGACAACTTATAACGCAGAACAGAACAAAAACATAGCACTCCATAGCGGCAACCAAAACTGCCAGAAATAGAGAGACCCGAGAAGAGAAACTAGGAATGCCAATACCTAAACAGCGATAGACAGAAGCTACTAGGTATGTGTCACTGACAAAGATTCCCACTGCATTCCTCGTCGCTCCGCCAAAAATCAATTCACCACCCATTTCTCTGTCTCCTGACCTTCTACTGTACCTACCTCTTTCTTCTACTGCCTTCTCAAGCTCACTGCTTCACGCGTCAGAGTTCAAGCTATTGCTTTCCAACATGACCCAACGCCCACTCTTTTTCCACTGTCGCTCGCTAACAGAGAAGAGGCACAGAACCACCGCGTCAATAAATTTCACAGCGGCAACCCAAATGACAAGAGGTTTTACCGCAAATTCCTATGCTTCCACTCTTTTTGCCCTGCTATAGACTGAAGCCAAATCAGACCTGATATAGCGCCAAAAAGGAATGATAGCTGCTGGCAATGATGGAACAACACGGCAAAGACACAGGCAGAGGTAAAGCTTGCGTACACGGCATCGATGGCTTGAGGATTTCTGCTCTGCGCTCTGTTGTCTGCGTCGTCACTGAAGAAGAAAGAAAAAAATCAGAAGAATGGTGAAGGAGGTACGGTTTTAGCAGATAAAGGGGAGAGGGCATTCCTGTAATTTCACGCCCTTGAAAAAAAGAAATAAAACCTTCACTTCTACAGTCACCAGGATTTGAATACGGTACCTCAGAGTTGAATCCCCACTGCTTAACCACTCAACTAACCTGTTCATATTGAAATTTCCTGCACTAAATATATACATATTTCTTGGCTAAATTAATTTTATCTATTAAAATTTTAGAGCTATAACATGTTCCAAGTCCATCTCTAAGCTAAGAAACAAACTTTGCATTGAAACAATCTCAACATTCAATGATTATGAATGATTCTTGCTTCTTTATTCAACCACGTTCATCTCAATCATTCAAACTAGAAACACATGCATTACATGGTGAGGAGAAATCTTCCGGTGTCCCCAGAAATTTCATTCAGTTTCTTACTCAAACCTCCTCAAGAATTCTTGCTTCTAGTAATGGATTGCTTCTCTGTCAATATCTGAAAGGAGGAAGAAAACAACTATTCATTTGTAATCCAATAACAAAATCATGCTTTGATATTCCCACTCCACACAAATTGATACAAAATCGTCCTACTTGTGTGAAATTCGTCCTTGAATGCAACCATAATACAATTGTTAACTTGGCGGAATACAAGTTGATTCTTCTTGTTCAGTATGAGGTATCTAGTTATAATTATGAGATCGAAACTTATATGCTGAAAATGGCTTGTGGAAAGCTACAGATGGAGGCCTCTTGACACGAGGATATCGTGGCATGGTTTGTAAGTCTCCATTGATCTACATGGGAGCCCTTCACATCATTTTAATTGATTCACTTTTCTACTTTTTTGATAATGCTATTTTTGCTCCAAAAATAGTAGCACATCAACTCGACAGTGGCAAGTCGAAATTTCTGAGTCTTCCGAAAGAAGCCTTTGATGAGTATGTGCCGAAAAACCTGCTCGATATTAGGATTTTCAAATGGGGCAAAGCTGAAAGTTCAAATCAATCATTATGTTTTGTGACATTTTTCAAGCGTTCTATTTTTACCATATGGGTGTTGATGGATTATGAATCAAGTTCTTGGTCAAAGCATTTAACCATAAGTTTGGAATATATAGTAATGGGGTTGAAGAATTCTGATGTTGCCATTGGATTTACAATCATGAATGGGAATTCTTTGGTGTTTGCGACCAGGTCAAGGTTGTATAAGTATGATTTATTAGTTGGTGAAAGAAATAATACTTATAAAAAGGCTGAATATATTAGGGAGCATGGATATGAAAAGGATTTCATTTTTAATGAGTTTGAAGTTAAGGAGGCTTTCAATTTGGACTTCATTTCCTATTCACCAACTCTTCAATCATGTGGTGTTGGTGCAACAACTGTTTTCTGTTTGAGGGAAGATATAATATTATAATTTCTAGTTTGAAGTTTGATAATTTGATCTTTGACTTCCTTTTAAGAGAATATATTATAATTTTTGAATAATATTGTTTACTTTCTTTATTTGTATGTTATGTTGGTCTAATTTTTCTCATACGTGTTGAAAACAGTTACAGAGAATGTATTATTGTCAAATAAGTCTGAACTAAATTAATATAATAAGATGAAAAAATTAATTTTTAACCCTTTAACTTTTAACTTACTTATAACTTAATCCCTCATCTATGACTCATGCGATTCAATCCTTTAGTTTTTTAATTTTGTTTTTAAATTATTATCGTTATCATCTATAGTTCAGTCCTACATGGTAAAATATACTGCCTCCGACTCAGCCCCACCTGTATTTTTTTAATAAAATTTAAATAAAAGAAGAGAAGGGCGCTGGGGAAGACGGAGGAAGAGGAAAATGTTTGCAGAGACATGACAACTCACAAGCTTGCCAGCATCGGTGGTCTCGGAAGAACAGGGCCCTCCTCCTCCATTCCTCCCCCAATTATACAAATACTTTCTTCTTCTGCAATTGAAGGATGGCTGACTCATAATGACCCCAAAATTCGGGCGCCATCAAGAATAGGTGACAATGTAGATACTCCCTGCGATACAAAATATAAAATGAAAATAATTAGATCACGTAATTTAAAAAATTAGTTAAAATTAATTAAAGATAATAAATATGTAAAAAATATAGCTTGTTTTCCTAAAACACCTTTACTTATGGAAATGGTAAGTGAGAGAGAATGGGTGGACAAAGATGCCAGAGATAATAAATGGAAAAAAAGATGTATGAAATATAATATCAATTAGGGATAAAATTGAAAAAATAAATAAATTATGAGACACTCCCAAACTTCACCTTATAAAACAATGGAGACCCTTCTCAACTTCTTCACCTTATATTTTAAACAAGAGGGAGTATTATGAAGACACGGAGAAGAAGTGCGATTGCTTGCAAGCCAAGAATTTACAAATTATTGGGCATAGTGTTGGTGGAAGAATTCAACTCTATGGCTGAACCTCTGGAGATTCTTGTTGAGATGAGAATGTTCGAGAAACAAGATAATTGGGGTTTGTTTGTTTGTTTGTTTCTATTTTATGTTTTTACAATAGTTTTATAAAATTGTTTTTTAAAACAAATTTATAAAAGAGAAAATAAAATTTATTTGAATGATTGTTCTAAAAAAATATATTTAAAAACAAAAGAACATAAAAATTTATTTGGAATCATTATTCTTAAAATCAACTTAGAGAACTAAGAGAAGACAAGAGCAAAGTGTATGCATAGAAAGTCAAAAGACCAAGAGACGATGGAGATGGGTACGAGTTTGAAAACCATTATATTCACATTTTACATATATCAAAATCTATATTCATATAAACTTTCACCGTTTCCCAATTCTATTATCAATGATAGTAAAAGCTTCATTATCATAATATTCTAAAGCTACATTTGTCATTCTAACCTAAACCGCAACCTTGCTAATTGTAGCTTTTTTAGGCTTAAAGTTAGGTTCCCACGGTGTTACAGTCAAATAATGGTCATAAATCATCCATGGATCTCCTGTTACGCATGAGAATAATCTTCTCTATTTGGCAACTTAACAACATAAAAACCATAACCAATACCAATAAAACTTATCACCCCTTTTTCTGCCCTCAGATTGCAACTGAAAACGCAGAGCTTTGTAATTAATACCTCTATCCGGTAGTTTGACAATCACTGCCTTAAACCATGCTATGTAAAGTTTTTTCTTCATCTTCCTTGAAAAAGCAAAGGTGGGAAAATTCCTTTTGAGATCTTCAATGGTGTTTCATAAGGGTTCTTCATTATTCAGATGACTCTGTTTAGGTGATTCTCACATACTATCATTAGATAAAATGTCTTCGTCTCCTTCTATATCATCCTCTACATGATCACTGTTTCTATCAACACCTTTAAGCTTCTCTGCAAAAGAAAGTCCACCCTTTGCATATTCAGTCCCTTTTGCTCCCAGTTTTGGCCAATGACCCAGTAGGATATTCTCACCCCAGCTTTGTTCCCATCACTTTTAACCTTCTTAAAGCTTAGTGGCATTAGATCATCTTCCTCATGTTTCCCAAAAATTCTGAATTATTAATTATATAAATGGACTCCAAATGTCATATTCAATATTATGTCTACATGCATTGAGAACTCTTCCACTTTGCCCTTGAATTTGTTATTATAGATTTTTTTTTTCCTTTTTTTTCCTTTGTTCTGTTAAACATCATTTCAAAGTGGGTTCATGTCAGTCTTCTCTTTATTTTCCCCCCTTTTTTCATTAAATACTCTTTTCTTTGATGTGCACGTTCAATTAAAATTGAAAATCAAATTATTTTTATCTGAAAAATTCATCATAATCTAAGGCTTATCAAGTAAATCAATGAGTCGCGTCACAGGGATCATATTAAAAACATGTGACCAAAGTTGAATTTGGTAAAGATCCATTCAAAGTGCATGTAATCTTTTCTTTATATCTTTTTAACAATTTCTTGTTTACTAAATTAAATACTTATTTCATTCATTGGCTACTTTTGATCAAATTGAGCGTATAGTTTTTTCCCACAACGACATCCGCATAATAAATTACGTTCCAAGGAATAAATTGAATGGAACGATCAAATTTAACGTTATTTCTACGTCTTGAGGACCTTTTCACTTTGTTGGTAAACATCACTTCAAAGCGGCTACATGTTAATTTTCCTGTCTTTAGTTTTCCATGTATTTTTTCTTCATTAAATAATCTTTTTCTTTGACGTCTACCTTCAATTTAAATTGAAAATAACTTCGTTTCACATCTGAAAAAAAAGTCTGCATAATCAATGTTTTCTCAAAACATAAATAGATATGTCTTCATACCATCTAAATATGTTACCAAATTGACAATAGATTTTGTTTCCCCTGTATATCAACATAATTGATGAATTAGGTTCCCATAAATAAATGGACTGGAAGGATAATATTCAAATATCCAATACTATATCTACTTGGGGGCTTTTCTGCTGCGCTCTTAAAATTGTGAGCATATTTTTTTTTTCTGACAATGATCACTTCAATTTAAAGTGGGTAATGTTTTTATCATTATTTGTTATCATTAAAAAAAGTATTTAGTTTTTATTAGGGAAATTATTATAAGATTCTAAAAAAAAATTAATTATCTAAAAATTCAATAACAATTAAAAGACATACAACAATAAATTTTGATATAAAAAATAATAATTAGTTTATGCTACTTGTTATTAAATTTTTAAATTAAACTTTAGAGATAGTTTTATATATAAATATTAAAGCAGAGGTCAAGTAGGATTCCTAGGGTGTGACACGTGGCAACCTCTATGAGCTACATTCTGAGTGTATTGTAAATATAATTTTATACTTATATAAACAGTAGGACTTTCAAAGAGTGACACGACGTAACCTCCCTATGCAGAATTGTAAGCGTATTATAATAATAATCATTATGTCCTTAATATATAATTTAGTAACATTTAATTACAAGAAAATTAATTAAATTGATTAATATGATAATTTTTTTTAAAATACTATAATCATCTTCCTTAACTAACTTTCTCCCTCCCTCTTTTACTTGATTATTATTAAGAAAGTTTCAATAGGATAATTTGAGAAAAAGTTACTCTTCCTATCTTAAATATATAATATAATTAATAAATTAACCTTAGGTCTAAATATAATAGTTATTTTTCCTATTTATCAATATTTTTTCAAATTGGCCCATTGATACTCCCTGAATAATAATCAAATAAGAGAAAGGGAAGAAATTATAGGAGATAGTTAGGATATTTTAGAAAAGTATCTTATATTAATTAACTTAAATACTTTTTTTAATATAATCAAATAAGTTAAATTTATTTTATATTTAAGACCAAAAAAGTAATAAATATAAAAAATATATCTTATATTTATTATTAAAATTAACTCATTAAATATATCTTATATTAAGGACTAGAGGAGTATTATTTAAAAATTTTGGTGATTCTCATCCGATTTTATAATCTATCAATACTATTAATTTAAATGGGATCATAGCAAATTGTTGGGTCCTTAAACAACAATATATGGGTGTTTGGTTTACTTAAAAAACCAAGGTTTCATAATGGCTTTTGGTTAACAAATAGCCTTCAAATGTCTAAAAGAGTTTATAGATCAAATTATGGTTTTGGATAAATTTTTAGGAATAACTTTTGTGTGGGGAAGAGCTTATGGGATGTCCAATAACTGTTTTACCTCTATTTTTTCTTATACTTTTTCTCCTCTTAATCATCTTCTTCATCAGTCGTCTTCTTTGCCGTCGCTATCTTCCATCATCTAAATCACCATTGCTATCTTCCTTAGTCACCAGAGGAGGAAAAAGCGATGGTCGCTGACTACCATCCCATCTCATTGTCATTTTCTCCGTCTTCTTCTTATCCGTCTTCTTCTTCTTCGTCTTCTTCTACAACTTCTTCTTATCCAGCTTCTTCTTCTCCATCTTCTTCTGCTGTCAAGTCTCATCATATGAAGAAGAAGATAGGAGCGATGGTGAGATCTAGAAGAGGGATGATGATGGTGAGTTATGGAGGAGGGATGACAATGACGAGTTATGGAGGATGGATGACGACGGCGAGATATGGAGGATGGATGACGATGACAAGATATGGAAGAGGGATGATGACGGTGAGATCTAGGAGATAGATGAATAGTTATCACAATTATTTTTTTTATCTCATAACCTTTCTAGTTATTTACCAATTATAAAAGTCATTCTAATAATAACCATCTAAACACTCATTTTATTTAAAATAACTTGTTTTCATAAAATCTTCTTAGAAGAGCTTCTCCAGAAGAGTTTTGAAATCACTTATTTTTCATAAAAGCTTCTTTAAAAGCTAAACCAAACGGGCCATACTCACATTAGGATTTGAGCTTAAATTTTGATTTTATTAATTGTTATAAGAGATTGAGCAATTAATGAAGTTAAACACTTGTTTTTGACTTAATAGAGCATTTACAAGTACTTTTTGAATCATAGACTAGCACATGTTTTTATTTAAAAAATATTTATGAGAGGAGATTAATTGATTGTTAAGACATACACGGGAGATAAATGATTATAGAATCCATTTTATCCTTGAAGTCGGAGAATCACTTGTGTGTGTGTGTGTGTGTGTATTAATGTTTAGTTTTTGTTTATATTTACTTCATAGTCTTCCCTCTTGATTGTTGTTTCAGTCGAATTAGGAGAAATTGTAATAATTAATACTTGATCAGGTTTTAGAACAAAATCCTCATGAGAATGATACTTTATTTATATCACTTTATTACTTGGCATGACCTATGCCCTTGCGGAGTGAATAATTATAAATGAGTAGAATACATATGCTACTTAACTTATTGAAACAACCTAGAACCGATGTCGCCTTGGGGTTACTTCAAAAATTTAAATCAAGGATTGCGTATAGTGCAACCTCGGGTCATTCTCTCTGAGGAGGCAAAATGAGAAATTAAATTCCTAAGTAACTAAATGCAATGCAACCTAAATTAGAAAATGGTATTTATTTTGATTGACTAACAACTAAATGCAATTAATTAAAAATAGATTTAAATAAAATAATTTTGGTATTTTTGGTTTAAAGAAAGGAATAATGAATGATAATAAGTGCATAGAATAAACTCAAGGGTGATTAATAATAATAAAAGCAATTCTCCAATCCAATAACGCAGGCAATCATAGCTTCAAAAGATATGGGAGTTATAAACAATGAATTAAGAATTATAATTAAACTTTTAATCCAACAACCGAGCCACCTCGAATTGTCACAAAATATTTTCTAAGTCCTAATTTATTAACTGCTACCAGAATAATAAAATAGGACTAAAGATATTAAAAACTAATGCTTAATTATAACTCAATAATTCATAAAATAGAATTTAAGCCAACAAGAGACACAACGATCCAATAATTCAAGCCACCTTGAAAAATCACAAAATATTCACGATAATCTCAATACAATGTCTGACCCAGATCAAAGTAAATGAAATTAAAGTTAATTAAATATTAATGTCAAATGTCAAGCAAAAATCCAGTCATAATAATCCTCAATAAATACAAATAAATCATTCTAAATATTCTTAATAATTATAAAATTAATCCTAAGACCTAGGAGTCATAATATAATTATTGGGTAGAGAATTAGAGTACTTATACTCCCCTTTGAGATCCCAAGCTCAAACCCTTGCTATTGAATTAGAGAATTAGGATGAATTTAGCCACGCATAGTCACAGAAATCCATGCTATCATCTCTGCCTTCATTGTTGCTGCCTTACTGTTGCTGTCACTAAACGTTATTGCTAGTTGCTGCCTTCTGTTCACTTCTCCGTCCGTCACTGCCGCGAAGAAGATATAGAGATGGTGGGTGGATGATGATGAGAGAATTGGTAGCCTTCTTCTCTGTGCAGCGTCTCGCGTGTGAGTGCTATTGTTCCTTTTTGCAATTCAATTGCGTGGCCGCCACTGTGCGTACGCCTTTCTTTGCTTTTTCAATTCTTTCCTTTGGTTCTTGCGGCGTGTGTGTATTTTCTTTTTTTAATCAATTCCCTTTTCTAATTCAGCCGCCACCTCACATGTGTGTGTGCGTCTCCTTCTTAAAAGCAAAAGATAAAAAGCAAAAAAGCAAAACCTAATGGGCTAAACTGTAAAGTTTGGCCCGTGAGTCCTCATTTGTAATTTATGAAACTGTAATCCTTTGTTGTCATTTATAAGTTCTGATTTCTCCTAAATTCCTAAAATAAAAAATTAAAATGATGTAATATCTTTTCTTCTAAAAATAATTGATTGGGAGAAATAATAAAAATATGACAATTATACTTTTGTTAAACACTAATTTAATATAAGGCATATTAATTCAATTAGTGCACAAATAATATAATTAAGGACCACAATGTTGACAAAAACCTACTAAAATGATATGAATAAATATATAAAAATATGGGTTTGTCAACTCCCCCACACTTTGCCTTTTGCACTCCTGGGCAAAATATTAGTCAGAAGAATTCCAACAGTTGGAATCAATACAAGTAAACATAAAGCTGTCAAGGCAAGAATATATAATCAACTCAAGCAACTCCTATTCCTGATCAATCAACAGTCATGGAATGCTTTGATGCAAGGAAAGTAACACAAAACATAGCAAGATAGAGGAAGGGAAACATAATAGATCTCTCATAGGTATAAGTGTTTCACTCAACTCTCAAGTATAGGGAATTTTCACTCAATCCACCTAGATTAGCACCTACCATAGGCTTGTAAAGATTCTACTATCTCCACTACTAACATACCATAGATTCATGATCAAGGGGACTTTATTGGGTTGTAATGTTGGTGAAAGGCTAATGAATGGATGGAATGAAATATTGAACAAGTTTAATGCATGAGTATTAAGAAATAACTCAAGGTAAGATAACATGTGACTATCAAATGAACAATAAACTTTAATCTTCAACTACTAAAGGATGCCTTATTGCCAATTTTCTTTTCCTTTCCTTTTTCTCTCTCTGTTTTTTTTTCAACTTCTTTCTTCTTCTTCTTCTTTCTTCTTTTTTTCTGCACATTTTCTTTTTCTTTTTCTTGCCTTTTCTATTTCTTTTCTCCCTTTTTCTTTGTTGGCAAACCTAACAAAAAAAAATAAAGATAGCAACTTTCAATAGTACACAATTTATCATAACGAACATAATATAACTCATGCAAAGCACTTGTTCAAAATTAATAAAATAAAATGAAAGTGATGGGCTCAAAGGGGGTAAGCAAAGGTTAATTGAGATGGCTTGTATTTGGGTAAAAGGGTTTAGAAATGAATGCCCTATCATGCTCACAATTCTAGGTATTAATGCAGTTTTGAAAAAGAATCTATACAAGTTCTAGAGATTACCAAAACTAGGTGGAAATCACACAAGTTAAGAAAGAAAATTAAGGCTTAATAATCTTTCTAACAAGGCTTTCTCTAAGATGTTTCCTCCCTAAGATCAAGCTACGAAACAAGGTTAATAACACTGCATCAAAGACACTCCACTATGCTAACTAATTAGGATTAAAAACTACACAAGTCAACATTATATTCTCACCTAGACATGCTAATGTTCACATGCATAAAGAAATAAGGATTTGAAAATAAAGCCCAATGATTGCAAAAGTCAAGTGGAAGGTGGGAATTACAGAAACAATTCGCTCATACAATATTGAAAAATCCAATCAATTTGGCCCAACAAGTTTAAAATTTTTGAATTTTTCATATTTTAGCGATGCAAGCAATGGCAACACAAATTAGCAAAAGCAATCCCTCCCCCACACTTAAACTATGCGTTGTCCGCAACACATTACTAAAGCATATATCAAAGGGGGAAGGGAAAATGATTAAAGAGTCATGAGCTAAAAGGGAAGAAAGTTTTATTCAAAGAAAACTAACCTAAAACTAAGAAATCTTTAAAATGCAACCTATTCTAAGAATTTGTTAAAAGACATAAAGCAAATAAAGTTAAAACTACTGTGATGGTCCCTCCCCCATACTTACTCCTAACTATCTTAGCAAACAGATATTATTAGCAATACAAGAGAAAGTAAAGGAGAAAGGTGGAAAGGAACAACCGTGCAATTAGGGAGGTCTCTGATTCTCATGGTAGTGTTTAAGCAGATGACCATTGACTTGTGAAATATGACATGTTGCTTCATCCACCAGCTCTACCGTACCAAAAGAATGCACTTTGCTAACTCTAAAAGGGCCCTCCCACTTGGTGACAAACTTCCCAGGCATTAACTTCAACTGGGCCTTGAACTTTAGAACTTTGTCACCTTCATGGAATTGTTTTCTCAAAATATGTTTGTCATGAATAATTTTTGGCTTATCTTTATAGATTCTGGCATTATCATAGGATTCAAGTCTCATCTCTTCAAGCTCTTGGAGTTGCATCGTTTGGTTTTCAAGTGAGGATTCAAGGTCTGTATCACATGCCTTGATCGCCCAATAAGATTTGTGCTCAATCTCCATAGGTAGATGACAAGACTTACCATAGAACAACTGGAAAGGAGACATGCCTATAGGGGTTTTATAGGAAGTCCTGTAAGCCCACAACACCTCCTCAAGCCTTTCACTCCAATCTTTACGGGATAGTTTCACAATCTTTTCTAGTATTCGTTTGATTTCCCGATTAGAGACTTCAGTCAATCCATTTGTCTGAGGGTGGTACGGAGTTGCCAGCTTGTGATTAACTCCATGTTTAGCAAGTAAAGACTTTATGGTCCTATTGTGGAAATGTGTTCCTTGGTCACTAATGATTGCTCTTGGAATACCGTACCTACAAAAAATATGAGAGCGTAAGAACTTAGCAACAGTAGAAGCATCATCTTTCCTAGTTGGCACTGCCTCTACCCACCTAGACACATAATCTATTGCAAGTAATATATATGAATACCCAAATGATGGAGGAAAAGGACCCATGAAATCTATGCCCCAGACATCAAAAATTTCACAAAAATGCATAGGTCTTAAAGGCATTTCATGCTTTCTACCTATACTTCCAAACATTTGGCACTTATCATAAGACTTACAGAAAATATAAGCATCTTTGAATAAAGTAGGCTAGTAAAATCCACATTCTAAAACCTTCCTAGCAGTCCTATTAGCACTAAAATGTCCCCCACAAGATAAAGAATGTGCAAAGGTAAGGATAGAGTGAATCTCATTATTAGGAACATATCGTCTGATGATCTGATCACTGCATTGCTTCCAAAGAATTGGAGAATCCCAGATGTAGTATCTTGCCTCCCTCTTCAGCTTATCAACCTGAAACTTAGACATAGAAGGAGGTACAAGATTAGTGACAACATAGTTAACAATATTAGAGTACCAAGGATCCTGAATAGCTAAGGTAAAGAGTGCAGAGTCAGTAAAGAAATCAACAGTAAGATCAGAGGAGTCAACTCCTTTGGTGCCTTCAGGTAACTGACTAAGGTGGTCAGCCACATGATTCTCTGCTTTAGCTCTATCTCTAATTTCAATGTTGAACTCCTGTAGCAATAAAGCCTATCTCAGCAATCTTGGTTTAGACTGAGGCTTCTTGAACAATTAATGCACCGCTGCATGATCTGTAAGAATAACAACTCAAGAATTTATCAGATATTGTCTAAACTTATCTAAAGTAAAGATTATAGTAAAAAGTTCCTTCTCGGTTGTGGTATAATTCACTTGAGCGGGGTCAAGTGTCTTCGAGGCATAGGCTATCACTCTAGATCGCTTGTCCTCCCTTTGACCAAGCATAACACCTACTGCAAAGTTAGAAGCATCACAGGACAATTCAAAAGCTAAATCCCAATTAGGTACAGTGAGAATAGGAGGTGAAAAGAGTAAGGATTTTAATGAGTCAAAGGCATGTCTACACTTATCATCAAAGTGAAAATCAACATCTTTTCTCAAAAGTGTAGAGAGGGGTAAAGCAATTTTATTAAAATCTTTTCCAAAACGTCAATAAAACCCAGCATGCCCCAAGAAAGACCTCAAATCTTTAAGACAAGTAGGATAGGGAAGTGAAGAAATTACTTCAATCTTGGCTTTATCAACTTCAATCCCCTTCTAAGAGATGCGGTGACCTAGCACTATGCCACTATCTACCATGAAATGACATTTTTCGTAATTCAGAACTAACTTTTTCTTAATACATCTATCAAGAACATGCTCAAGACTAAGTAAACAATCATCAAAGCTATCACCATAAACGTTGAAGTCATCCATAAAAACCTCCATATTACGCTCCAATAAATCACTAAAGATCGCCATCATACACCTTTGAAAGGTACCTGGAGCATTACACAACCCAAATGGCATCCTTCGATATGCATAGGTGCCAAAAGGACATGTAAAAGTAGTCTTGTCTTGATCTGCAGGTGCAATCGGTACCTGGAAATAACCTGAAAAGCCATCCAAGAAACAATAGTGAGATTTACCAGATATTCTTTCCAACATTTGATCAATGAAAGGTAATGGAAAATGATCCTTCCTAGTCGCTTTATTCAACTTTCTATAGTCTAAACACATTCTCCAAGCATTCTGAACTCTTGTTGGAATAAGTTCATTATTCTCATTTTTCACTATTGTGATACCGCTCTTCTTCGGTATTACATGTATTGGGCTCACCCACTCACTGTCTGAAATTGCATATATGATCCCAGCACTCAGTAATTTAGAAACCTCCTTTTTAATCACATCATGAATAAGAGGATTTGACCTCCTTGGTGGCTGTTTAACTGGCTTTGACCCTTCAGCTAAAATGATCTTGTGTGTACAAACCAAGGGATCAATCCCTGGTATGTTCCCTAAAGACCAGCCTATAGCCCTTTTATACCTTTTCAACACTGAAACTAGTCTCTCTTCTTCAAAACTACTCAAAGAACTAGAAATAATAACAGGTAATTTACAATCATCAGTAAGAAAGACATATTTCAAGTTAGAGGGGAGGGGTTTCAATTCTAAATCAGGGGGTTGCACAATAGAAGAAATCATCTTTGTTATATCAAGTGCATTCAACGCGAGTGGTGTGTCCATGTGGCTTAGGGAAGGAGATATAAGCTCAATGTGGTATGTAATTCCTCCACTTCCTGACTCAGTGCCACCATCAGATGACCTAGAAATATGAGAGTTAGAATCATTCTGATCAATAGAAAAAGAAAGTAAATTAGAAGTGAGAGTGGGATTAGAAAGGATTAAGGCAGTAGTAGAATCACTGCTATCCTCTTCTAATGTTCCAGCACCACTCAATGGAGAAGCTATATTCGTAACTTGTGCATCATCCTCCTTATCATCAGTTCCTACAAAATCAAGAAATATACCTTTCTCAAGGCTATCAAGTGTAAAATCAGCACTAATACCAGAGTCAAAGCAATATGGTACATCAAAATCATGAGTAGATGAAAGCCAACTATCTATCTCTAAATAATAGGCACAAGATATACCACCTTCACATGCACAGACATGAGAAGGGTGAGAGGAAGATAGACAAGTAAAAGCATCATCATGTTTCACAACCATGTCACACAAGTGAGGTCCATTCATATTAGTCTCATGTAAGTGGTCCACATCATAACATTCAATTGAACTAATACCCAAATAAGAGCAATCTTCATAACCATGATTTATAGCTTCTGAAAGATTGAATTGCACTTCTTGATCCCCAATCCCCATAGTGATAAGACCCTTTTTCATGTTAATTATTGTCTCAGCAGTTAACAGGAAAGGTCTACCTAGAATCAAACTACTCTCAGTGGGAAGGTCATTAGTCATATCAAGAACATAAAAGTCAGCTGGAAAAATAAGACCTTTTACTTGCACAAGAATGTCCTCAAGAATACCTTTAGGGTATCTCACCGTCTTATCAGCTAGGCCAAGCACTACACTAGTGTCTTTCAAAGCTTTAATACCCAATGTCTTATAAACAGAGGTCGGCATGACATTAATTGCTGCACCTAAGTCTAGTAGGGCATGGGAAATTGTAGTTCTACCTATGGTACAAGGAATAGTGTAGGAACCTGGGTCTTTACATTTAATAGGCAGTTTTGGCTTAAATAAGGCACAACACTCAACCCCAGTTGGATTCTCTCACTATGCCTAAACTTTCTCTTGTTTGTACATAGGTCTTTCAAGAATTTAGCACACTTAGGCATCTTTTTAATCAATTCAAGCAATGGCGCATTAACCTCAAGTTTGCTAAACGTTTTAAACAATTCATCATTATCTTTCTTTTCAACAATCTTTTTACTAACCAAATAAGAATTTGGAAAAGGCAAGTCATGAATATTTACCTCATCACCTTTGGAGTTGGAAGGTGATCCTTTCTCCATTGGTCCCTTTATGATTGTTGTTGCCTCTTCATCATTTTGCACTATTGGTTGTTTTAGACACTTCTCCAAGAGCTTCTTTTCTTGTAGGACTTCAGATTGGATAGAAGCTTCTTTCTCAGCTTGGGAAGTTTCTTGAGTAATTTTGGCAGGAGGAGACTCAACTTCTATTTCCTCATCAACCTGCTCTTCATCCTCTTCAAGTTCTTTGAATTGTACATTCTTCAGCCCAATTTTCTTACCACTTCTCAGTGTGATTGCATTCAAAGATTTATAATTTATCACTGTGTTGGAAGGTATAAAACCACTGCTCTTTGCTTGTTGTTCACTCAAGTTGTTGGAGATTTGAGTAACAAAAGAATTCAAATTCTCATGCTTAGTCTCCATTTGCTCCAATTTAGAGAATACATTTTGTAGACATGAATCCATCTTATTCTCCATAGCATGTAACTTTGCCTCAGTTTGTGACTTTTGATTGTCAAACTTTGAATTGAGCTCAGTAATACCTTTCATAATCATACCAAGTTCATTACCTCCAGAAAAAGAAGATGATGCCCCTTAATTAGGCACCACTTGATTTGAGAAATTCCCTTGAGGGTTGCCTTGATTTCTACCCCATCTAAAGTTAGGATGATCTCTCCAACCTGGATTATAAGTATTAGAGTAAGGATCCCTCTTTTGATATGGACCATTCCTATTTTGATATAGGGAAAAAACCTCTTCATATCGAGAACAAGTATTCGAGGCATGCATCATTGACCCACAGTACTGACAACCAGCAACTATAGCTGAAGAGTGACCCATTGAATTAACCTGCTTGGCATTAACATTATTCTTCAAAATACTGAGTCTTTTCTCCATTTAGTTCCCCAGAGCAGCAATTTCACCAAGAATATCTTGGGAAGAAACCGAAGAGGTATTATACACTTTTCTTGTGTCTCCATATTGAGAGTCATTGGTAACCATCTTTTGAAGTAGGTCCCACGCAACATTGGGACTCAATTCTCTAAGAGAACCATTTGCAGCGGCATGAATTGAGGGCTTATGATGTGAAAGTAGCCCTTCATAGAAAGAATTAACCAGATAATTCTTTGAAATATTATGGTGTGGGCACTGAGCTAGAAGTGTGATGAACCTGGTCCAATACTCATGCATGGATTCATTATCTCGTTAGACCACACTAGTTATCTCCTTTTTTAGCCTTGAAGTTTTAGATGCAGGGAAATATTCATCCAATAATGCTCCTTTCAACTGATCCCAAGTCAATGTAGTAAAATATTGAGGTAGCGTGTAAAGCCACTCCTTAGCCTTGCCTTCTAAAGTAAAATGAAATGCCCTCCTCAATACATCTTGAAGATTAGCCGTGGGTGGTTTTATAGAAGAGCATACCATATGCATAGTCTTCAAATGCCTGTGTGGATTATCACCTGCAAAGCCATGAAATTTAGGTAAGGAAGAAATTAATGCTCATTTAATTTCAAAGTTCACATTATCAGTATAAAAGCCATAAGGATCATAATCAAAACTAGAATTATTAATCTCCCTCATGCTTCTATCATCCTCACCGTTATTTCCTAAGTTATTCTCACCATGTCCATTATTCCCATTAAGCCCATTATAATCATTGTTACTATTAGGACCATCCATGGTTTCTTGTTCTAATTCAAAAGCACTAACAGACACGTGTTCACTAGAGGTAGCTCTCTCACTAGACTCTTGTTCACTAGATGACAAACTTGACTCTTGTGAAATATGTCCCTCCTCGACAATAACTTGACTTGTACACTCTAACCTCTTCTTTCTTCTAATCTTTTTCACAGACCTTTCAATTTCAAGATTTAAGGGAATCAGAGGTAAAGCCTTATCACTCCTAGGCATAAACAGTAGCAGTCAGCTAAAAAAATTTGAAATAAAAGAAAAATAAACAAACCAAAGAAAATGATTTTTTTTATAGATAATGCAAGCAAAAATGCAAATGCAAATGTTATGCAAATTAACTAAGACTGGCTCAGCAATTGAATTAATCCCAAAAAAAATGTTACTTGACACTTAATTACTAGGGAACCAATTTTCTTGGCTCCCCGGTAACGGCACCACTTGAAACAACCTATAACCGATGTCGCCTTGGGGTTACTTCAAAATTTTAAACCAAGGATTGCGTATAGTGTAACCTTGGGTCGTTCTCTCTAAGGAGCCAAAATGAGAAATTAAATTCCTAAGTAACTAAATGCAATGCAACCTAAATTAGAAAATGGGATTTGTTTTGATTGACTAACAACTAAATGCAATTAATTAAAAATAGATTTAAATAAAATATTTTTGGTATTTTTGGTTTAAAGAAAGGAATAATGAATGATAATAAGTGAATAGAATAAACTCAAGGGTGATTAATAATAATAAAAGCAATTCTCCAATCCAATAACGCAGGCAATCATAGCTTCAAAAGATGAGAGTTATAAACAATGAATTAAGAATTATAATTAAACTTTTAATCCAACAACCGAGCCACCTCGAATTGTCACAAAATATTTTCTAAGTCCTAATTTATTAACTGCTACCAGAATAATAAAATAGGACTAAAGATATTAAAAACTAATGCTTAATTATAACTCAATAATTTATAAAATAGAATTTAAGCCAACAAGAGATACAACGATCCAATAATTCAAGCCACCTTGAAAAATCACAAAATATTCACGATAATCTCAATACAATGTCTGACCCAGATCAAAGTAAATGAAATTAAAGTTAATTAAATATTAATGTCAAATGTCAAGCAAAAATCCAGTCATAATAATCCTCAATAAATACAAATAAATCATTCTAAATATTCTTAATAATTATAAAATTAATCCTAAGACCTAGGAGTCATAATATAATTATTGGATAGAGAATTAGAGTACTTATACTCCCCTTTGAGATCCCAAGCTCAAACCCTTGCTATTGAATTAGAGAATTAGGATGAATTTAGCCACGCATAGTCACAGAAATCCATGCTATCATCTCTGCCTTCATTGTTGCTGCCTTACTGTTGCTTTCACTAAACGCTATTGCTGGTTGCTGCCTTCTGTTCACTTCTCCGTCCGTCACTGCCGCGAAGAAGATATAGAGATGGTGGGTGGATGATGATGAGAGAATTGGTAGCTTTCTTCTCCGTGCAGCGTCTCGCGTGTGAGTGCTATTGTTCCTTTTTGCAATTCAATTGCGTGGCCGCCACTGTGCGTACGCCTTTCTTTGCTTTTTCAATTCTTTCCTTTGGTTCTTGCGGCGTGTGTGTATTTTCTTTTTTTAATCAATTCCCTTTTCTAATTCAGCCGCCACCTCCCATGTGTGTGTGCGTCTCCTTCTTAAAAGCAAAAGACAAAAAGCAAAAAAGCAAAACCTAATGGGCTAAACTGTAAAGTTTGGCCCATGAGTCCTCATTTGCAATTTATGAAACCGTAATCCTTTGTTGTCATTTGTAAGTTCTGATTTCTCCTAAATTTTTGAAATAAAAAATTAAAACGATGTAATATCTTTTCTTCGAAAAATAATTGATTGGGAGAAATAATAAAAATATGACAATTATACTGTTGTTAAACACTAATTTAATATAAGGCATATTAATTCAATTAGTGCACAAATAATATAATTAAGGAACACAATGTTGATAAAAACCCACTAAAATGATATGAATAAATGTATAAAAATATGGGTTTGTCACTTATAAAACCTGAGTCTTTAAGTTTATTCAAAGTATTTGAATGAGGTTTAAGTATTTATACCAAGTTTAACTTTGAGGAAAAAGAATTTAGTTATCAATTTTAATTTTTTTTAAAGAAAATTCCATTCTTTTCGAAAAAGAAGAACCCTTTTGATATTACAAAGTTTGTAAAACTTTGGCTTTTAAAGGAACTAATAAAAAATCCTTTATGGAAAATCCTTCTATTTTTAAGGCGATTAAATGTTAATTGTATTAAGCCTAATAGGTATACCAAATCCTTTTAACTGAATTAACCATTATTGGATATAGAGAATAAATTTGCTAACTCTGAGTGAGAAATTAAAAAAGAGCGTTTGGCCCAAATAAAGTACCATAAGCAAATGAAGGCCACTACTTTACCTTTATTTATTTAATATTCTAGTAGCTACCTATCGTCTTCTATAGGTTCAACTAGTGAGGGGTGAGATATGACAATTAAAATATATTTGATCCATAAGAAATATCATTTTATTGCAGTTTCAGTTGCGGCAACTGGGAAAATATCATATCTTTTGAGTATTTAGGTTTATACCTAAAAGTAATTGACGGCTCGCCCTATGCAACATTATTATCACTTAAGAATAAGGAAAACTTCACCTTACCCTTAGATTATAAGTGAACATAACCTTCTTCCAAAACCTTGTATACCAAAACAAAAATGTTCTAGTGGCTGAATCTCATATTAATGGGTCATATAAAAATCTCATATTAAAGGGGTGGGAGTGTGTGTAAACATTTGGCTTCCAATTCATCTAACATAACTAAAAATATTGTGTATTTTTTTAAAAAAATAATAAATGTGTAAATTTGAATAAAGAAGAATCGTATAATTTTATCATTTTTTTAAAAAAAAATATTTCTACTGATTTCAAAAATAGAAAACTTTGTTTGACAAAGCTTAGTCAAATTTGTATATCTATTAGATTAAGGGTCTATTTGGTTTCATTGGAAACTATGGTTTTAAAAGCCTTTTTGGGCAAAATTTAAGTTTGAAAAAATTTCAAAACAAACAGTCATATTTATTCAAATGGGCTTTTGGAATAAATTATGGTTTAAAATTAAGGTTTCAGATAAGCTGGTCAGAGTATCTTATGGAACAGCAAGAGAGCTTATGAACTAACCAATTACTATATTACCCATACTTTTTCTTACACTATCTCTCCTACTTTTTTTACACTCTCTCTCCTCTCTCCTACTTTTTCTTACACCATCTCTCTTTTCTTTTCTTACACCCTCACTCCTCTCTCATCTTAATATCTCTCCTCATTTAATACTCATACATTTTTTCATAATTTACTAATAATAAAAGTACTTTTAGAAATAACTATCTAAATACTCATTTATTTAAAACAACTTTTTTTATAAACTCTTCTCTAAAATCCATTTTCTATAAGCTGCCTAAAAGCCATTTTTTTCATAAGCCTATTTCTAAAATATTATCCAAACACACACTACATTTTCTAACCACACTTATTATTTTGTTATTGTTAGCTTTTAAAATACTTATATATATTTATAAATTCATCTATGAATTATAAGTAACTTGACCTAAGTTTTTTTAAAAATTAAAACAAACAACAAATTTGAGGTTCAATAAGAAAATTACGAAATTATCCATGATAGAATATCTATCAATAGTCATTTATAACGGAATGCATTTTACACAGGTTCAAACTAAATGACATAGATAAAGAATATTCCGCACTTTGCACTAATATGCCTTTCTTTTTTCATATGATATATATCCAATTAAACCTGAAAATTTTAAATTATTTCTATTTGCTTGATTATTAACATGAAACATTTCCCATTTACTAAATAACACATATTTAATTAATTAAGGGTACAGACCGCATTAGCATGAAGAAAACCAAACCGATTTAAAAAGGAAAAAAAACTATGCTTCATTAATAATGTCTTCGGTAACGCCACTTTAGGCATATGGGAAGTATGCACAGCAAGAACCTGCACAATATAATCAAATTCATCTAATCTACGGCATGCATTATATGAATAGAGAAATATACTAGAATTGAATCATTCAAACAATAAGAAAACCACAGTTAATTAAAATAAAAATAACAAGTTTGTTTAACTCACCATAGTGCCAATTTTCAGTTATAACGATTCATCTCAAAGATGATCATAGAAAGTTTGTCTTTGATGCGATATGAGAAACTAAAGTAAGAATGTTTGAAATTATTGTTGAAGAAAATGACCATAGACTCCGCAGAAGGCTGTGGCAAATCCAATTCCCATCCCAATATAGAAGTAAGATAGAATTCATCTATTTGACTATCATTTCCTTCAATGGATGTCACATCTTTGTCTTTGCAGCTCTTTGGAAGTGGAGCTCCACATAGTTGAGGATTCCCAATATAGCTTTTCATATCAAACCCTTGAAGTTGAGTTACTTTCCTGATGGATCTTCCCCGTGAAATTGTTGAAGGAGAGGCTCAAATTTCCTAGAAAAGACAATTCAGCCATGCTTCGAGGAATTTCACCCGAAAGTCCATTGCCTGCGAGATCAAGAGACTCCAAATTTTTCAAGTTGCAATCTCATTTGGTATGCTTCCCTCAAGATAATTATGGGACAAGTTCAAAGATTGCAATCCAATAAGGCCAAATATTTCTTCAGGTGTTGAGACTAGCTTTTGAAAAACCTATTTACGGAGGCTAACTTTTAAAATAGTAAAAATACTTATAGACTAACTAATTACTATTTTACCTTTATTTTTTTACACTTCTCCTCTCTCCTCTCTCCTCTCTCCTCTCTCTTCTCCACCTTCTCTCCTATCTCCTACTTTTAATAAAATCATACACTTTTTAGTAATTTTCTAATTACAAAAATTCTTTTAGTAATAACTATTCAAACACTCATTTATGTAAAATCACTTTTTTCTATAAGCTCTTCTCCAAAAGACTTTTTCTAAAAGCTGTTCAAACATTCTTATTTTTCATAAAAGTTTTTATAAACTCTTATCTAAACATGTCCAATATAAAATTAGCTTTATATCATATAAGCTTCCTCCCAACAATATCCAAACACTCTATAGACTTATTGCTTTCTTAGACTTCTTAGTGCCTATTTGGATAAACCCTAAACTTAAGTTTTAAAAGAACTTATGACACAAATCTTAGTTTTAATTTTTTTTAAAATAAACAGTTACTTTATCCAAAAGAGTTTATAGAACAAACCATAATTTAAAACCATGATTTTGAATAAACTCTTGAGAATAACTTCTGGAACAATAAAAGAACTTATAAACTAATCAATTACTATTTTATCCTACTTTTTTCTGACACTCTCTTCTCTCTTCTCATCTCTCTCTCCTCTCTCTGCTCTAACATCTCCTCTCTACTGGCATTTTTGTCCTACGGGAAGAAAGAAGGAAGCGAGATTGTAGGTCATCATCACCAAAGGAGGAAGTAAATGTCGCTGGTGATGATGACCTACAATCTATTGAAAGAAGGAAGAAAGAAAAAGAAATAGATGTCACTGGTCATCGACGCTAAGAAAGAAGAAGCAGGTGTCTCTAGTCTTCGCAGCTGCAAATCTAAGGTCAAGAGGTCCTGGTCTGAGCTCTTTTTTTCTCCTTCGTCTCTGGTCTTCTCTGTTATGTGCAACCTTGTGGAGGTCGGTGGAGCTAGGGAGACTGGACAGCTGAAGATGATGAATAGTGGTCAAAATATTTTTTATCTCATCCTTTTTGGTAATTTATCGATAACAAAACTCCTTTTGATAATAACCATCAAAACACTCATTTATTAAAAACTACTTTTTTCCATAAGATCTTCTCTATAAAAGATTATACAGAAGATGTCCAAAACCCATTTTTTCTATAGCTATTTTTTAAAATCTTATCCAAATGAGCCCTTAGTTCAAGGTTCGTTCAAACAATTATAGAATATAATATCATGTAGAGACACAATATTAATTAGGTATCTAGTTTAACTAAATTGTATATTACAATATTTTAAAAAATTTAAGAATATAATTGCTTTTTTGGTATAAAAATTTAGGTAGGTTCAGTATCGGTCTACCACCAAGGCCAGGGTGTGACTCCAAGGGACTTACAAGATCATCTACCAAATGAGCCATCACAACAGTAGAGGGAATTGAACTTATATCCTTGTGTGATACAAATTGATTCCTTACCATATGTGCCAACTCTCATTAGCAAGAATATAGTTGATGATTGATTGAAGTGGCCAATCTTTGACCAAAAGACAAGGGCCCATGATGTGTACACAAAGTTCAAAAATAAAAGCCTATTGAAACCTTCTTAGGGAGTACCACTTTAGAGCGTATTCGATCATAGGGAGTACTGCTCTGTTATGGTTCTAGTTGCGGCACTTGGGAATGCATTCTAACTCTTGGGTACTTAGGTTCACCCCTGAAGGAAATTAACAACTCGTTTTGCTCGACATTGGTATCACCTAGGAGGAAGAGAGGGACAAGAAGGTTTCAATAGGTTTTTTTATATAAAATTTTTTGGAAAGGGCTTTCCAAACAATTTTATATAAAAAAACCTATTGAAACTTTCCTGTCTGACAAAAAATATCATTTCCCTATTGTGAAAGCCAGACTAGGGTTTTGCTACGAATAGAAGAAGTAATGGTACGTTTGATAGGATTGAAGAGTTTTTTTATAGAAGTGGAAGAAGAAATGGAATTAGGTTGAAAATGGACTTTAAAAGTTTGTTTGGTAAAATGGAAATGAGTATAAAACTGATGTATATTTTTTTATAAATTGGGGTAAAAAGATCCAAAATATTTTTTTATAACTTGAGAAGAGTTAAAGTTGTCTAGGAATTTGATAACTGAAGTAAAATAGTTTAAAATATTTCACTTCAACTCCCATAATTTCATTTCTCAACTTTTTTTATGGAACTAAAATTGCCCAAAATATTTAAAATAAAAATAGAAGTGAATAAAATTAAAATTACTCAAAATATTAGAAAGAAAAATAAAAGTTAACTTTCATTATACCAAATAACAGAAATAAAAGATTTCATTTATATTTTCACTTTCTCCACCTCCATTTATCTTATACTAAATATGCCCTAAAAGTGTAAAACCCCTCTCACACTTACATAGATCCCCTCTCTTCCTTTTCTATTCCTTTCTTCTTCTTCTTCTTCTCCTCCTCCTCCTCAGTATCAGAGCAATCTCCATGGAATGGATAGCCAAGCAGCTGTTTCATTCCTCACGTACATTGCACTCGCCGCCTTCGGCCTCAGTGCCGCTCAACCGTCGTTAACTCCTGCCTCTACACCGTCGCCGGTATCCAACGTACCGTTCTCTTTGACCGTTTCTGGGGCATTCTTGACGAAACCGTTGGCGAGGGAACGCATTTTCTCATCCCTTGGGTCCAGAAGCCTTACATTTGGACATTCTCACACGCCCTCACACCTTCTCTTCCATATCTGGCACCAAGGACTTGCAGATGGTCAACCTCACCCTCCGTCTCCTCTCTCGTCCCGACACCGCTCGCCTCCCAGTGATTGTACAGAATCTTGGTCTTGAGTACGACGAGAAGGTTCTTTCTTCAATTGGAAATGAAGTCTTGAAAGCAGTGGTTGCTCAATTAAATGCTGATCAGCTCTTGACGAAACGTCCCCTGTTTCGGCTCTTGTTCGCGAGACATTGATACGGCGAGCTGAGGACTTCAACATAGTTATTGATGATGTATGTATGGTTATTTAATTTTGATCCAAATTCTGTTCGGGTTAATATAAGTTGAAGAATGGAAATTCACATACTGATTTTCTGATATTTACACAGGTCGCCTTTACGCATTTGTCATATGGTGCTGAGTTTTCAAGGGCCGTGGAGCAGAAGCGGGTGGCTCAACAAGAGGCAGAGAGGTCCAAGTTCGTGGTGATGAAGGCTGAGCAGGAAAGGAGGGCTGCCATTATTAGAGCTGAGGGAGTGAATCTGTTAAGGTAATTTCAGATGCAACAGCGGCTGCCGGTACAGGGCTGATTGAGCTAAGGAGGATCGAGGCATCCAGGGAGGTGGCTTCAAATTTGGCCAAGTCGCCTGATGCAGCCTACCTTCCTGGTGGCCAGAATTTGGTCATGGCTCTTAACTCTTCACGGTGATGCCGGTAATCTTGCCAGTTTATTGTTTTTTATTATTGTTTCATGTGTCTTGGCTTTTATTTTTGGTACATAGTTGTGTGTTTTCTGCTTGATTCACAATCTTTTTCCTTATCTTATTTGTTGCCTTGATTTAGTTGTTCTTTATTACGTTTCATCTTGATTTATGATTTTAGGATACATATAGTTACCGACTTTAACCACACTGGTCGAGCAATTTTGGATTTGAGATATTGTGGTGAACCTCTGAGTGGCTTTCCATATAAATTAAAATATTAAAATAATGAATGCACTCTGATATTTGGTTCTGTTAATAGGGCCACAGTGTTCAGGCCCTTCCGTAGCATTCACCAGAGTTTATCCTCCAATAGCTTTGAGTATATTAGAAAACTGCAAGGATATGAATGCCCATCATTTCAAGTATCAGTTTATGCTTGGCACGTTCTTAGGTAAAGGCATGATAAAAATAATCTGAATACTATCATTACCTTATATTTAAGGAAGATGGAAATGTATGGTATATGTATTAATACTAGCATTACCTTTATATAAAGACAATGAAAAGAGCAGTAAATTCACCATGTTGAATTCTGCTGGAAGGGATGGGCTTAGATTATCATCATACCTATTATATCAGCGAAACTGTTTTTTCATGTTAGCTCAAAGACTTAACTTGCTAGTTGTCTTTGTTTTCTTTGAACTTTGAAGCATGTTGGATTATATTTCTTTGTTGAATATAAAAAACGGATGAACTCATCTTGAAGTCCTCATATTATAGGTTGTTATTCCTGTGATTTATTTTATTAGGTATATTACAGTATCTAACATCTTGGTAGCTAGAAAGTAAATTTCAACATTTGTTACTTTAATTTTTTATTTCTTTTGTATCATACTATTACTTCAATCAGGAGGCAAGATTGTTTACTTTGTATGAACTACTGGGCAATAGCAGATTGTTTTTGTCCCTTTTACTTGTTGGTTTTCCCCACCTTTTGCTTTTTATTTTCGTCTTCTATGTTTTCTGTACTTTGCTTCTTCTTCTTTTTTTCCTTTTTGGAATAGTAGTGGATGGAGCCTGATGATAGAGTAATAGCTAATTTTACTTAGTGAGATAAAACTGGTTGTTGCATGTTAGCTTTTTTATGATTTGCAAGCTGTAGGATTGAATCTCAGTAGTGCACGTATCCATTTCAGATATGGAAAAGATGGCATATATGGATTTCAGATGAAGTGGGTGTAATTCAAACGAAGTTATTTCTTGTTTGCATGTTCTGTTAACCATTCAACAGTAATATTAAGAATGGTTCAGTTTCTAGCTATATAGGGGATTTTCATTTGATTCAGGAATGTCTTGCGCATTGAATTTAAGTACCTCTGAAGGATATAAATTAGCAGGTTAACATACATATGAACACAGGCTTGCAAAATTGCACTTACAAGTTCTTGTTATGAAGCTAAGCATATTAGTCGATTATTATGCAATACACATTTGCAACTTTTTTTCATATCATTTTTATGCAGGCTGGTTTGTCTGTTGTATGGCTAAATATTTACTATATATATAAAAAAATTTTGTTGTTGCTGTTGTTGTTGACTTGTTGTATCACTAAATCTATTCATGCCACAT
The DNA here is from genome assembly GCA_037074615.1 of Leucaena leucocephala. Lineage (NCBI taxonomy): Eukaryota > Viridiplantae > Streptophyta > Magnoliopsida > Fabales > Fabaceae > Leucaena > Leucaena leucocephala. The sequence continues at coordinate 13,459,132 of CM073515.1, read as the reverse complement.
TTTAGAGAGCGCACTTAATACCCATAACCCATGCATATATGGTTGCACATGTACAGCGTGGAGACTTTGATTTTTTTTTTCTTCAAAAACTTCACGTGAACATCACTGATCCTCTGCACAGTAAATGATTTGTGCTCTAACTCAATGTACTATAACTTCAGTACTATTTGAAAACATTGTTATGCTGTGTAAAGTAAGTACAATCTTGGTAAATTAACCATTTCATTCAAGATTAAATTTTTATATCCCTCTGCATCCCTTCAAAAATATGAAAATAGAAAAAATTCCAGATTCCTAAAAATTGGGGTGTTATTTATTTGTTTAATTTTAAATATACATCATGAGATTCATTGTGAAGTATTTCTGATGTTCCTTGGTAGTTTGTAACAGCCTGCAGTTATTGTTGATGCAACCCTTGTTCTTGCTTTCTACAGGCCCTCATATATTTCCTCTCTGATTGCAGGGGTCAATGATATGGTTATTGGCAAGGTTGGATAATTGTTTTTTCTAAATATCCTCTGTTGAAAGCATTTTTTTCACTATCCCTTCATTTTGCAAACTCAATATGAACATGTTAATCTTATTTAAACAAAAAATAGGAATGAATATTGTCATGATAAAGCATAATGACACCATGTAATCCCTGACACTATTTAATAGGATAATGTTTGTTATTGTTGTAGAACTGTGACAATATGCAAAATAGGTATAAATGTGGAAGATGAATTTGAATATTTTCTTTAGCATTTGCTCTTATGCCTTGTGGATTTACTGAATTATATTGAAATTTTGTTCCAAGTGTATTCAACATGTTTGGCTCCTTTAAAGTAACGACGGAAACTTTTCTTCAACTAGACAAAAACTAAAGGCAAAAGGGGCAGTTTATTGCAATGGATGTCACAATGACGATAACGATAGGTTCCATGGAGTTTTTTTTTTTTTTTTTTGTTATAAAGGTTCAATCGAGTTAAGATAAAGGAATGTCTACACCTTTTGAAATCTTTTTTTTTTTTTGGTATGAACACCTTTTGAAATCTTCTTCAATTAGACAAAAACCAAAGGAAAAATGTTAGAGGGGCTGTTTACCACAATGGACGATAGAATGATGATAAAAATAGGCCCAATGACAAGTTAAGATGAGGTAATGATTACACTTTCTAAAACTCTTCTTCAATTAGACAAAAATCAAAGGGAAAAGGTAAGAGGGAAACAATGCGATGCACTTCCGATCTTCAACAAGTTAGCTCTCTGCTTTTTTCAACTGCTTCGGTACTTAGTACTATTGAGTTGAAAAATGTCTCAAGATGGTAGTGAACAAAGGAGGAAGAAATCAAACTTGATGATGGAGGAGAGAAAAAAATTTGATCCGAATGAAATTAATTCCTACCCTCAAACTAAATGTTTAGGCAAGATAATATCACTAAGATTATTTATTATAAAGTTGGGCAATATTAAATGGTTAAAAAGATAGGACAAATTAAAGGTTTGTTAACATTGAAACTTGAATTTCTTAACATTCCTCATAATATATATTCTTTTTGATAGAGTCGCATCAATTAATAGCTAGAGACTGATCCTTTTAAAGCACAAAAATTATTGAAGTGGAGTTTTCTTCTACCAACAAAGCTCATATAATATATTCTAATTATAAAAATAATAATAATGTAGAGGAACTCCAAATAGAAATTATATATTTATCTTCTTATATGTTAGCCGATAATTTTTTTTAATATATTGATATAATACTATTTGAATGGTTGGTACTATAAGAGATATTAAAATCAAATATTCACTACTAACAACTATAAAAACCAAAAAAGATTCGCTACCAACATATCTAAATTTTTCTAATACAAAATTATATGGATAAAGTATACCTATTCCTAATATAATATTCACAAGTAATTATTAAGGCACTGTCATTCACTAGTTATAAATATACAATTATAATAATTAGAATTCACAAGTTTACAACTACGTAATCTTTTCATAAATATTAATAACTTCTCTTTGACCGAGTGATTAAGGCGTATATCTGTTAAGTACATAGGGTTTCTTTGCGACAGTTCGAATCTCTAAGGTGATGATGACTTTTTAAAGTTTCTCATGAAACTTGAAGATGTTATATTTCTTAAAATTGTCATAAAAATTAATAATGTCATTTTAGCCGAGTGATTAAGGCGTGTGTCTGCTAAGTCCATGTGGTATGAGTGGTTAAGGCTTATGCCTACTAATTGCTAAGTACATGTGGGCTTTCTCCATGAGAGTTCGAATTTGAATCACGTGCGACGATGATTTTTTAAAGTCCTTATTCACTTGAAGATAAACACACATTTCTTAAAAATATCATAAATATTAATAATGCTGCTTTGACCGAGTGATTAAGGCATGTGATAGCTAAATATATAGGATTATATTTATAGTCATTTTTATCTTATAATTTTATTTGTATTCATCACTTTGAATTATTTTCTCCATAGCGGAGAATATCTTTAAACTAATTTTTTGAATGTAATTGAGAAATATCAATTATGCATATAAGATGAAATCAGCAAATATCAATTTTTGGGATACGGATCTTCTCAAAAATACTCCCATCAGAATCTCGCAGAATCACCTTGCGTTCTAGCCTCCTCTTCTTTTATCCCTCCCCTTAAAAAAAAAAAAAACCTTGTGCATCTGTTGGCCACTCTTTTAAGCATTTTTTTAAGTTTTCAAAAACACTTTAAAAGGGTGTGTTTCAATTATTTTTTTTTTAAAAAAAGCGTATTTTTTAAATTCTTTTAAAAACACAATTTTAAAGTGTTTTTAAAAAATAATTTTTTAATTTTTTTAAAAACACTTTAAAAAAGTGTTTTTGAATTTTTTTTAAAGTTTATTTTTTAGTTTATTTTAAAGTGTTTTTTAAAAATCAGTTTTTTTAAAAAAAACTGTTTTTTTTAAAATTGTTTTTTTAAGAACTTTTTTTTATTTAAAAGAGGGAAGTGGATGTATAAAGGAAGAGGGATTTTTTTTAAAAAAAAAAAAAGAGGAGGGATAAAAGAAGAGGAGGCAAGTACGCAAGGTGATTCTAAAGGGTTATGAAGAAAATGCTTCTAAGAAGATACGTATCCAATTGTTCAGTATATCAGATTGTCAACACATTAGAATGTACTCCATGCCTCTGTACTAATAAGTACAAAAAAAGAATAATTACATGTGAATATTATATTAGGAATAATTTTGCATGGGACAAATTTAGATAAGTTGGTAGTGAATATTTTATCTTAAGGCACTGACAATCACTAGGTGTAAATCTACAATTATAATAATTAGAAATTCACTAACTTACATGTATAACTTCATGCCAAAATTTCATGGTTCAGTCGAATTTTACATTCCTTTCATTTAAAATATACTACAATTTTGAATTGTAATATATTTTAAGTGAAAGGAGTGTAAAATTATTTTTGCTAAGAAACAATAATTTAATATAATTACTGGGAGTATTAATTATTTTTTCTCAGTAAAGATGTAACATATACAATTTTGAATATTGCAAAACTAAAACCATGGCAGCCTAGCTAGCAGTTCTCATTATTCTCCACTTCCAACATTCTATTAAAATATTATTTTTTTGCCTAGTATCCTAATTAATATTATTTTCGATCCTTAATATAAAAGTGAGATAACTAATTTAACAAATATTAAAAAGTTAGTTATATTAACTATTTGTTATATAATTTAATTTTTTTAAAATATTATCTTTCATTATAACTATCTTTCAATGGAAAATTTTAATGTGTGCAATTAATAGGGATACTTTACAATAAAAATTATAAATTTAAGAGATAAAATAGATTGATGTCTTATATTTAAAATCAAATCTAACTCTCACTAGCTAATTCTTATATTAGAACTGAAAAAAGTAATAAAGTTTACTAACTAATTACTTTCCTTCATTTATATGAAGTTTTTAAGTGGTGCTTGTAAAAGAATTGGAGGTAGTTAATGGGATCTTTACAGATGAGGTTATCTGTTACTCCAGTGCACAAGGATTCTTCATTTTTCAAACCCCGATCGAACCAAACGCTTGTTAATTACTTTACTATTTCGCACTTCAATCAACAAGTTTCTTATAACCTATATAAAGTTAATGAAAAATAATTATATGTATATATGCTATATAAGAAATAAATATATGATAAGTCTAATTATCAACATAACAACATAATATATGAAGTTTTTAATAAAATAAAACTATATGATTACAAATAGTCTGAAAATTTAGATAGAGTCATTTTTTAGAATATTTTTGTTAGGTTTTAAAAAAAATTTCACATTTTTTCTATTAGGCCCATAACCCATCCATCTCTAAGAGCTGTTTCAAGTTATTGATATGGCGGCTTAACTCTGGTATAACCTAACTCAACTATAAAAAGCGGTTTTTTAGTTTAAATCGAACTATTTAGGAGTCTGGTTAACAGTTCAATCAATCAGACTATTCGGTTTGTCTTAGTTTCCAAAACAATTGATCTTCAACGAGGTAGCAAGCGTGCTAATAATTTCATTTGGAATCAATCTCTTTATAGCATAGTACATTGATTAACAAAAAAAAATCTTTTTTTTTACGTGATTAAAAAAGGACTTCTACTTATAACAAAAAAATAAAAAATAAATAATTTTTACACCTGTTCTCGAACTGCTGTAGATACATAATACTGCTTTAAAATATAGTTCACTCTTGCTCCATGAGATATAAGTGGATAATGCTCTTCTTGTTAGAGAATTGACAAGGTTGATTCGTCCCGAGTATGTTTACTTTATTCATGGTGCTTTTATACTTCACTCTTCTTTTTCACTTCCACTGACCATTATTCTCATCTTTTGGGTTTGAGATTTGTTATGCTTTCAATGGAAGAGTTGATCTTAATTTTAGATCTTAGAAATATTTTTTATGTGTATTACTTTTTTTAATTAACCTGACTAATATTCTTTTAACAATAATTATATATAACTAGAGATTTTTCTATGTTGAACTTTAACGTGTTATTATAATTAATTTGTAGGAAGATATAAATTGGTGGTGCAATAAGCAAACGTTAAATATTGACCATAATAGTTTTTTCATGGGAAATATTTTTAAAAAAACATTAAAATATCATAGAACTAAGTAATAGGATTATTTATCAAAATCTTATAAAGATCACAGTATAATCAATGATTAAAATTATTAATTAGAGTATACAAATAAAAAAATTAAAAGTATCGAGTCGGACTAACCTATATTTATTTTTAACTAAATTAAATATTATAAAATTTTAAGAATATAGTTGATAGTTAATAATGTACCTATGTATAAGATGTACCATATAAAGTGAGTAATACTTGTGGGTGTAGAGAAATTTATTTCTACTGTTGTTTTAAATAAAATAATTTAAAACATTTTTTAAAAAAATCATTTGTAAATCCATTTATTTAAAAACTAAAATAGTGCTCTGTATATATGAAGTTTATTGTACTTTCTTATAAAAGTATTAAAAGTTGAAACAATAACTTATATGTGAAAAATAATTAATTAATTAATCTTTATATGCAATGGACTTGTAACAATCCAAAAATTAGGAAAAAAGGGATATACAAGTATAAATGAGGCCGAAAGGTATTTTATTTGATAAAAATTAAAATGCCTTAAGAATGAAATTTCAGGATAAAGCAATAGAAATAATAATAATTAAAAAATATTTAGAGACTCAGAAAAATTGAGAAAAAATTATGATATGGGTAATTGGGGAATATAAAAAATTATAAAAGAGTTTAATTATCTAAAAAGAGGCTTAAAATATTTAATAGTTATTTTTCAGATTTTAAAGTTTTTTTAAAAAAATTAAGAAAAATAGTTATAGGTTAATTTAGGATCTGAAATATTTAAAAAAATTACCTTTATTAGAAGAAGAAAATGTTTATTTCATAAAGAGGATTAATTTCTATAAATTTTTAAGTGTTTTAGGATATTAAATAATGCAAATAAAATTCCGATTGAGGGGTATAATGGACATTTTACCCACACCCACCTCCATCTCCCGTTCTCTCTAACGCACCATCTCATTCTCTTCTCGTTCGCCATCGTCATCTTCGTTCCAGAGAAAGAAAGAGGTGATGAATAGAGGTTTGCAACGCTCCAGAAGGTGATCGGCGGGTCAGATTGTGCGTGCAACCCGTGTTCCTAGTGAAAAAAAGACTTCTACGTAATTGATTTTTGTAGATAAATTTAAGAAAATTAAATATATAAATTAATTATAATTAATATAATAATTAGTTGATTAATTTTAATATTTTGAGAAAAATATAATATAAAATTATCTTTGAGGATTTAAATTTAGTCATAATTAACTAATTTATTAAAAAAATTATTTTTGTGTAAAAAAAGTTAACTCATATAATTAATATAGAGTTTGTAATACAAAAGAAATTAATTCTCCCAGGATCAACACGTAATAAGACGAGTAATTGGTCAATGAGAGATGTACACAAAAATACAGTCTTACAATTTATAATATCTTATTTCGACTTGTTTCTCAGGATGTTTAATTGCTGCTTAGGATTTCCATGAGGTTAGGTATATTAAAACTAGTATTTACTATTAATATATAATTTCGCTAAACACCTTTAGCAATAATTTTTTGTTACCGCTAAGTCGCCGCCTATGAGACTGTCACTTATAAGCATTAGCGACGACAATTAAAAGTCACCGCTGAATGTCAACAATCAGCAGCAACATTAGGTCATCGCTGAAAGTACAACAAAAATATGTAAATCAATGTCATCACCAAAGGCAAAATAAAGACAGCGACAAATGTCGTCGCTAAAAGTGGAATCTACGGTGACATAATTGTCGCCGTATAATGTGGAATCAGTGGCAACAATTGTCGCCGCTGAAAGTCAATAATTATTATTTTTTTTAATTTTTAAATGAAAACCTATAATAGGCTTATAAATATATAAATAAAATAATAAATAACTAAATAAACTAAAATTTAAGAAAATTAATGAATAATTAACATAATCCTTTAAAATATAAGAATACATCATTTACTAAGATAAATTTAAAAATAAAATAAAAATATTGATCAGAATCTTTCAACAATTGAACTCCAATCATTTGAAGGGGTATTTTTAGCGTCAACTTTATTGTCCTTTACTCTGACTATATCTTAGTTGTCTGTTGGTTCGGTTTCTTCAGACTATTCTGCTTCCTCCTCATCATCATCAGCTTCATCTTCTTCAACTTCTTTTACGGCATCTTCAACATCATTCAAAATTTATTGTCAAATTATTGTTAAGGAATAGATTTAAATTTATTAATAAATCCTCAATGCAATTAGAGGACGTCACAAGTTGAAATCAATAAATCTTCTATTGAGATCTTGTAATACTAGATAAATCAACATTATTTCTAGGTTCAGTTGATTTACTAGACTGATTGGTTTTCAATACAATAGCAACAACAACATAAAATACATGGGCATCAGCAACATACATTATTAACGCAATGCTTCTTTCAAAAGGACCAAAGAAGAGGATAAATAGACACCAACTAGAAACTACAAGACCCATAATCCAACCAAATTTCAAACCATTCATATGAATGTTACTCAGCAAATGGCTAAGGGTGAACATAATGTAAGTGAAATTAAGAAATTTGATCTAACTTCAAAGATGAACATAATGTAAGTGAAATTAAGAAATTTGATCTAACTTCAAAGACAATACTACGTATCCAAACACGATCGCTCTTACCCCATTGAAAATTTAAAGCCTTCATTACAACACAAGGGCCTAATACATATTATTCTACCTAATGACCTCATAATTTAAGACTAAATTATCTACATTCAGCAAATACAGATGAAAGCAATCAGGATAACATACAAATAAAAGATTATATGAAATTTAGAAACTCCAGTCCAGCAATAATTGTGCAGTTTCTAAGTTAAATGATATGGCCAACATTTCTCAACAGGAACGAAATATACAGGAAATGCAGCAAAAAGAACTCCGACAGACTAGTTAACCAAGCCACATTAAACTCCATGAGCAATGCATGTTATCTAAGGACTAATTTTACTAAGATTACCTTCACCACATGGAGATTTCCTGGTGGTGATGTGAAAAACTTTAGTGGGCATTCTCACAGGTCCCTTGACCCTAAGCCTCTTGTCCTTGGCACCACGAACTAAGTCCGCACAAACTGTGAACAGGTGAAAAAACAGGCCCCATCATCAATACAATCAGGGAGTAGCCTCAAACTAAAGTTAACACTAAATCAAACTAATTAAAGAAACACTATAAAAGTTAACTTGGAATTATAACTCATCAATTCAAAGCTCGCACTTTTTAGGATTTAAAGTAAGCACAGCATCCATGATCCACGAATAATTCAAAGTATAAAGCACTTCAATTTCAACCTGAGCAAGAAATTATAAATACCGAAGAAACAAAGCACACCTTTCTCAAGATTTTTCACGTGCTTGGAGGACAGCTTAATCCTAATCTTGTGAATCTGCTCTTGGGGTTCCTCCAAACCCGGTTTAGTAGGCTTAATTGCATACGCCATTGTCACACCTTCTCTTTACGTAGTCTCCTCTACACGAAAATCACATAAGCTATTCAGAGAATTACGAGAGAAAACCAACAATATAGAACCTACAACAGCAACAGCAACATACAATACATGGGCATCACAATAATAATCAAGCTCTAACTTATACTCCCATCATCAACCTCTATTAAGCCCTTGTGTGTGTGTGTGTGTGTATCCTCCTGGTTTTATATCACTGGGATTATTATATAAACATGGGTATATATGCTAGCTTAACAGAACTGAGGAGTTGTAACATGGCATTCCCACGCCGCCAGTTTCTTCCCTGGGCTCTTGCTTTGATAGTTGTAACGTGGCATTCACAATGCTCACAGAACTGAAATTATTCATCGAAGAATTCTCGGATCTCAACAACAACCTCCTTCTCACCATCAGTTTTTTTCCTCAACGTCATCACCAAATAAATATATGTATACATTCATCCTTTAAGTCAGCAACTACACACACATATATACACATGCTGTCCAAAAGTTTCCCTGCACACACACTCAACCTTCAAGACCCAAGTCACACAACAACACGTCTTCCTTCTTTCTTCTCTTTAATTCTATTAACTTCCTAACTCCCAATTCATCTAATATATATATACATAACAGCAGCAGTGTCCTCCCTTCCTTTCTTTGTTTTGTTTTTTTTCATAAAGCAACACTATAACAGCAAGCTTATGGGTATACGTAATATCATTTCCTACTCTACCCAAAACCTAACAAGCTCCTACTTCCTCTCTCTCTCTGTTTTCTCAATGTAGCTACAGTGCACAAAATCACAACCATTGCAGATTGCTAGAAATAAAATGAAGAGGCATTGAGGAAATTTACCACACATCACTCACGGCGCAAACTCTATCAGCAGAGGAAAGGGAAGTCAGAGACTTGCTGCAGTAGAAGTGATAAGTTCCGAAGGTATGGGGTAACCGATCTGAACAGAAGAAAGATAGATAAAAGCTTTCCTGATAGTGCAAATCTAAGCTCAAAGAGGAAAGAAGAACAATAGCTGATGGAACACGGAACAGTTACTCATTTTGTCTCCTTCATCGCTACACACACACTTGCATAATGGAGGGAAAGAGCTCAAAGCATCAGTGTACAAAATCTAAGGAACAAGAAGGGTGACAGCATTGGAAGCAGCAACATAGTCAACGGGGTAGACAGAACTCACATCAGTAGTGGATTCTTGTCAAAGATCGAGAAGCTTCTCCTCATATATCTCTCTCGCTGGCGTCCAGACTGAAGCAGATGGAAGAAGTAAAACAAAATCTGAAATAAAAAGGTATGAGGGTAGTTTGTTTAGGGAAATAAATTGATCTTCAACAAAAAAAATGAATAAGCAAAGAACGGAAGAAGAAGAGAAGAGTAAAGTGAAGAGAAACAGCATGGTTTTTTAGGGAAATAAATTGATCTTCAGCAGCAACATTTATTGTCACTGCTCAAAGTCTTCTTTTTACCAAATAATTTTTAAGAAATAATCCACTTAATAAAATAATGATATATTTCCCTAATAGCTTCTTTAATTTATTAGATAATTTTTTTTTAAATTTTATGGGCAAATGATAACTTCTAACTATTTTTCTTAAGTTTTCTAAGAAAATAGGTATGTAATTCTCAAAAAATAACTATTAAATTATTTGGGTTTCTTTTGGGGAAATAAACTCTTTCATAATTTTCTAAACCCTCAAAATACTCATTTTATGATTTTTTCCCTTCATTTTTCTTAACTCCAAAATATTTTTAATGATTATTCTTTCTTAAAATGTAGTAACAGAGGGCATATGTAACAGTAACTAAGAATGTGTATATATATATATTTTATATCCTTTCTTTCTCCTTATCTCTCTCTCATACACACATCTCCCTCTCTCTATCTTCTCCCCCACATTATTTTTAACACATATATACTAACTCTCACACTCATTGACACACATTCATAATATCTCTCTCATGCACACACCCCTGCTTCATCTCATTCTTTCAAACACATCACATTATTATCTATATAATTTCTCATTATTATAATAACATGTGAAATTTTTTTATTTTTTATTTAAACATGACATCATTCAATAATTTAATTATATATATATTAGATATTTGCTTAAAACCTATAAAAGGGTTAAAATTGTAGGAAAACTTTTAGCGGTGACATTTAGTCGCCGCTGAAATATACTTTATGCGGCGACAAAAATTTGTCACCGCAGAAAGTCTTTCTTTTAGCGACGATTGTTTTTGTCGCCGTTGAAAAGTGTAGAAAATTTTTTTTAATCATTGACATTCAGTAGCGACAAAATGTAGTCACCACTAAAAGTCTTACTTTTAGCTCGTCGCCAAAAGTCTATTCTTTTGTAGTGTATTGAAGTCGATATAATATAATGGTAAGTATTTTCACCTATCATGTAGACAACCTGTGTTTTTAATCCTTGGCAGCAACATCTTGATTTGTAGCAACACTAAGTATAGGGGTTAGAATTAATAATTTTATGAATTTTGCCAAAGAAAATTAAGCAGGGTGTTGGGGGGAAAAAGAATTTGATTGGTTTTTTTTAATTATGTCAGTTTGGTTTATATAAGTTTGGACTGAATTACATATTGTTTGTTTACTTGTTTTCTCCTCTTTTTTCCAATTGTGCACTTATCTTACATATGATCAAAATATGTGCATAAAAAATATATGATCAAAATACAATTCGTATTAATATGATATAAAACTATGAGAATATAAGAAAGATTTAGAATGAGAAAGATGATCTAAGAGAGAAATGGAGAGAAAAACCATCAAATATTTCCATTCTTAATATAATATTCATAGGAAATTATCAAGATACTATCAATCCATTCACATTTGCAATTTTGAATGTTGAAAAACAAAACATAACAGCCCAGCTAGCCACTCTTATTGTTCTCCACTTGCAATATTCTTCGTCTTTCTTCTTTGTTTTTGCTTTGTGCCTCACCGATCTTCATCGTCATTCGAATTTAGTGTTGGTTATGCCTTGGACTTGGATTGTGTTGTTACTATTGCTTGATTGTGTCGATGGTGATGCTTGACTCTAATTATGTTTAAAGGTTACTTAAATATTTAATTTTCCGTAGCTATTATCACAACCTTCACATCGGCATGCACTTGAACATCCAAGTTGACCCTTCATTGAAAAGAGAAAAATATTCAAAAAAAATAATTTTAATTTTATTATTGAATTTTACAATAATTTTTTAAAACAAGACACAATCATGTCATTAAATAATTTAATCGCCAAAATTTAATAAAATGCACATGATAAATAATTACCTTGTGACATGGGCAATATCCATTTTTACACATTGATTTTGTGCAATTGCATCCTCTTCCAGATTTTTCCTGATCAACAATGTTCAACAAAGAGCACAATAATGAAGTCATGAAGACAAAAAGCCAAAAAGAAAAACAAGAAGATTGAGTAATGAATAACAATTTATGATGTCTTTAAGCTGTTGGCCAAAGAACTTACCAGTCCCAATGGATTGTGACATGAAATGGTGTTCTTTCTCTCCAAAATAATTCTGTTTTCATGCTTCCATCTATTATAACAGTCTTGGCAATTCCAATTCTGACCACATAATTCTCCAGCAGCAAAACATGGACTGCAGAGCCAAACAAAACAATTTAATTTGCATATATTAATAATAGAATATATATATATATATATATGTATATATATCTTGAGAATTGAGAAGGGATGATACCATAATTATTAATACAAGCATACAAAGTAGACTTACAGATTTTGACATTGGGTCTTCTTGCAGTTGGTGTGTATGATGCATGATGTCTTCTGCCTGTTATGATATACAAAATTGGTTAAAAACATCTAAACATTGACGCAGGGAGGAAATAATAATAAAATTAAAGAGAGTGAAATTAGTGATTTAATGATAATTACTTTGGTAATTTAATTAGTCTTAAATTTTTTTTATCAATTTATATAATCCCCTAGAAAAATAATATTATAGTAAATTGCACATATTGTTCTTAAGTTTTTTCCTCAAAAGGATAAAAATTCTCTTAAATTGAACTAAAATAATGAGAAATTAATTTAATTTACTTCTATTGAAGAAATAAATCATTGAATTATCCTTAAGAGAATGAATTAGAAAAAAAAATAAACCTCTTAATTTGGGGAATTGACAATTGAGTGAATTGGTGAAATTGGCCAAAAATTTGAGGAGAAGTTGAGGTACTTTGATCTTTGATGATTAAATCAGGCACATATTTAAATTTTGGAATATTTGTGTTGGTTTCTGTAAATTGAGTTATATTTCTATTCATCCAACCCTGCATATGAAACAAAAATAAATATTGATGAATATATCTATGCTTGGGGTGTGTTTTACAGAATTTGATATATATATATAGAGAGAGAGAGAGAGAGTTAATTGAAGCAACAAGAGCAAGCATATGTGTGTGTATAGATAATTACCTGGGCGTAACAATCTTTATGTTCTTGAAAATTTTTTGTTGAAATGACTTCACAAATTCCCCCAAAGTTGCCATCCGCAATATAATCTTTAACACTTAGGGGAGCATTATTTGTTGTATTGTTGTGTCTGTTGATATACTCTTGTGACATGAGGATAGTATTCATCCCATCCTTCATAAAAATATAATTTTAGAGCTCTCATTATCAACAAGACAATATAATGAAAATTTATTATTTAGTCTTTTCAATTCATATTAATTTTAAAATAGATTCCTTAAAAAAATTAAGTTATATCTAATATTTTAAAATATTTTTTAGTAGCATTCAATATATTAAATTAGTTTATGATTCCTCTAGTACCTCAATATTCTAAAATGTATAATGTACAAGAATATGTAAAAATATAAATTAAGATGTGTACCTTCGAAATATCATTTGAAGGTTTTTCAGCATCCATGCTCGTGCTTTATGTGTGTAGCTTGCTTATAATGCTATTATATTATAAAACTATCACCAACTACAGGGACAAAAAATATCAAGATATATTTAAGACCACTAAGTACGTAGGTAGTGAAGTGGCTAAAATAGCATTATATATATATATATATATATATTTATATAACACCATTAGTACGTAGCTTCTCAAGTTTGTATATCAGGATATATATATATATATATATATCTAATATTGATATATTTATTTATCAAGTTTATATATCAGAAGATATATATTTCTAATCTTGATATATTTATTTATCAGGGGATATCTATATATATATATATATATATATATATATATATATATAAGACCACTTAGTACATAGCTTCTAAAGTTTAATAATTGACAGGAGTTTAGTGAAGTGGATAAAATGGCATAATATACATATAAATATATACACACACACGTTTGTATTCGTTATTGTCCAACACAAAATCTTGATATCTTAATCAGTGACATGTGTGTATATGTTATTTATCTAATCTTGCTTGTTTTTTTTTTTTGCCAAAAAAATCTTGATATATTTAATTTATAATTATTTTATGCTAATGGAGGATGAAGATACCTCAAAATACACTTTTCTTGCAGCCGGAGGCTGGAGGAATAATTTAAAATTTATTGATGATTTTTCTTTTCAATATTTTTTTCATTTTTGAAATTAAATTTATGGAGAATCATGTGGATACACGTATAGACTAAAAACAAAATTATGTATATAAAAATATTTTTTTCTACTCCTCCTAAAATAAACAAGATAACATCAATACCATTTATCTCTCGAACCTTTTAATCATTCTACATGAGTTAATATTATTAAAATGCATTCTTTTCCCGTAGTGGACCGAACAAATCCAATATTTTTCTCTCTCTATTTAAGAAAGAAAAAAAATACAATTTTTGCTCATATTTTCCTCTCTACTCCTTCCCCACTTTTCTCCCTAGCCAAGCCCAACGTTATTCTTTTAATAGAAAATTAAAAAAGAATTTATGATATAGCTAAAACATAATATATGATAAAATAAATTTTAGATACGTTGAGAGAAAATAACCTTTCGTGACGTGGGTGGTTTTTTGTGCGACGCTTTCCCTCTCACCTCGTCTTGTGTTTGATTCAGCCACGGTGGTTTTCATGCCACGGTAGTTGTATTTATATCTTTTTAATGGTTGACCAGGTCAAAAATTATGAACTAAAGGGATAAATTATATAAAAGGGTATGATAATAGGATGATTAGATTATTTAAAATATATAAAACTGTATAAACAGCCGTTTTAAAAATAAACCTTCGTAATGTGAGTGGTTTTTGACTTGCACAATACTTTTGCTCTCACCTCGTCCTTAGTTCAATTCAGCAAATGTGATTTTTCACACCAGGGTACACTACAAAAAACTTAAGTTTTGGCAATGATGTTTTAGCGGTGACAAAAAAAGTCACTGCTGAAAGTATATTTTCAACAACAACTTTAGTAGTAACTGCTGAAAGTCCTGAGTTTATGCGGCGACAAATAAGTTACCACTAAAAGTCTTGAGTTTTTGCGACAACAAAGAAGTCGTCGCTGAAAATAAGACTTTCAGCGGCGACTTCATTTTATCGCCGCAGAAAGTAAAACTTTTGACAGCGACACATAATGTCACTATAAAAGGTCATAGTAATTGCGATGACATATATTTGTCATGGCAGAAAGTCTATAGTTTCTACAGCGACAATATTTTATCACTGCAGAAGATGGGATTCAATAACAATTTTGTATCCTAATAATTTTATATGTTTTTATTATAGACTTGTATGCACGAACTTTCTCAACAATAAGATCAAGATTTAGAGATTGATACTCAAATGACTGCTCTTGGTGAGAGGTCAATGTATGTAAGAGGGAAAGGGTATGGAGCAGAAGCTTCAGGGAAGAGAAATCGCCCTCAATCTAGTGATAGTTCAGCTGTGCAAACTGTGGATGCCCAATTGTAAGAAGAGTTTAATAAAAAATTTCAACAGGAGAGAGAAAAAATTGAGGCAGATGGTGCAAAGATGGAAGAAGAGCATGTGCAATTCAAGCAAAGACTAATGGAGCAAATAGATCAAATGATACAAGCTGAATTCGTTGCCTTGATGCAGAGGGGGCAACCACAGGTACCTACTTCTTCTACTTCTAATATTGATCATCCTATATAATGTTTATGTATAAACTAAACAATTTTATTTTTTTTCAAATATGTTTAAGTAATTGAAGTAATTTGATATTTTATGGGATGATTTAAATTACGATTGTTCATTCAGGGGCGACATATTGTCACTACTGATTGTTGACATTCAGCGGTGATATACTTTCGCCCCTGATTGTTGACATTCAGCGGCGATATACTTTCGCCCCTGATTGTTGACATTCAGCGGCAATATTCAATTGTCAATCTCACCGCTAATGTGTATAAGCAACAGTCTTATAGGTAGCAACAAAATATTGCCGCTAAATGTATTCAGTGACAACTTTTGTCCTTTCAATGGCGACTTTTATCGCCGCTAAAAACTAATTTTTTTGTAGTGTACATAGGTGTAGTTTTTACCTTTTTAACGTTGACCAAGTCAAAATATAGTAATATATATCATTAAAAAAATTATAATCTATAACAAATAATATTTATTTCAGCAATATAAAAAATAATGTGACTTATTGTTGACGCCACATTAGAGGCATTTGAATGATCAAACGTTATTTAAACTTTTATTATTTTCTCTCTAAAATACAAGAAGTTCAACGTAGATATAATTTTTATATCCATCTGAGAAATATATAATCTATATGAAATTACACTAATCACAATATATATAAAGGATAACGTGACTTATTGTTAATGATACTATCTTCAGAAAATATGATTGGATGAGTGGCTAATTAATGATATGAGTTTGTTTCAGTCGGAGTATAACTAAACGGATAAAGGATATATGATAATAGATATAAGATTATTAATATATATATATATATATAATTTGAAAAAACAAAGACTAATGGATAATTTAAGGATTATTTAAATCAGCTTCCCGAAGAAAATCTAATTTTTTAATAGAATTTTGAACAACGAATTTTTTCACGTTCTTTAAATATTGAATTTGGGTTTAAAGTTTGAACTTTTAACTGATGATTGGATTGTAGGCATTTATTGTGTATTTATCTCATAAATCAAATTAAATTAAAGTTATGTGTATTTATTATGTCTTATCTCTCTAACGCATGAAAAAACACCAGAATGGCAGTTCACCTTTGACCTTTTATTGCCCATGACCAACAATTGGATGTATGGCCATCAAACCACCACCGGTAGCTAGCAGCCAAACAAAATGAGTTATAAGAAACATTATTTAAAATATTAATATTTTTAACAAATTTTAGATTTAGTTCTTACAAATAAACTATGTCAGATTTAGTCAGTAGTTCACATCAGTTTATTTAACAGAATATAACATGAGTGTGTTAACTTCAATATAGAGATTAAAGTTTTAAATAATATAAAATATGAGGATAAAAAATAACAAAAAAATATAGAGATAAAAATTAAAACTTATTAAAAGTATAGAAAATGAAGAAGACTGGAGGAGATCCACACAAAGCAATAGATCAATTATATTCGATATTGCATTAGGAGAGATAGTTGCCGAGAGTAAAATATTGTTGCAATTGCACAAATAGTGCAATGGATTCCAGATCATGTACAAATGACTTCCACAGTCTCCAATGAGAAATCCACATTTACACAAAAATACAGGAGTGTTGCAGTTTATTGCATTTGATTTCGACTCGTTTCTCAAGATATTCACTTGCTGCTTAGGATTTTGATGACTTTAGGTATATTAAAAGTAGTATTAACTGTTAATACATATTTAATTATTGAAGTCGTTGTAATATAGATTATGTTTCTGGCAAACATCATACACCTCTGTCTTTTGATGTGTCTTTAGTGTTTTCTCTGCCTTTCAAATCTCTTGGGCGACAATGAATTTTTAAATTAACTTATTTATAGAAGGGTTAAAATATAAATCTACCTATAAATATTAATGATGCTTTGGTCGAGTGGTTAAGGCATGTGCCTGTTAAGTACATGGGGTTTCTTAGCAAGAGTTTGAATCTCTCAGGCTATAATGAATTTTTTAAATTAACTTATTTATAAAAGGGTTAAAGTGTAAATCTACCCATAAATATTAATAATGTCGCTTTGGGCGAGTGGTTAAGGCATGTGATGTCTCCTAAGTAAATTGAAATTGTGGTGTGTCCAGGTAGAGGAGATAATCTGTGTCCAGTAGGAAACTGAGGATTAATAGGCCTAAACTATCATGCAGTATGCAGTAAGTAGATACTATGCACTCGAGTAAAGTATATAGAGTCTTGTTTCATAAAGCACAATATCAGAGTCTTGCCTCATCAAATTCAAAAGGAGTCTTGTCTTATCAAGAAGATATGTATCAAATATTTGCAGGACAAATATTAAAAAAGAAATAATTTTTTTTAAAAAAAAACAACTTTAGTTGTTAGAAGGTTAAATTAAGAATTAGTTAAAGTTGTTTACTGTTAATCAATTTGTTATTAAGTGACTCTAAAACTATATAAAAGATCATAGTTCATAGGTTAAGTGTGTGAATGATGTGGAGTCTCTATTAACGAGAGAGAGAGAGAGTAACTTAAGTCTCTCTCATTAAATTCTTAAGAGTTTGTGAACTAGAATCACCTTCAAAAAAGGTAAATTAGTGTGTAAATCTAAGTGAACTACTATAAGCATATTGTTTTTTCATGAATATGATGATTCTTCATCTCATTATTATTTCTCCCTAATCAAGCTAACATTATTACTAGTAAAATTACTCAGAAGGAACAGAAAGTATTTGATTTGAGATCAATTTCTCGTTATGGCACAGATCAACCACCGTTTCTGGGTCGCATGAACGATTCCATAAATTCACAATATTTGGCACGTATACAATGGATTCTCAAGCACATGGAGACACAGTATGAGAAATGTTTGAGCAACCTAAGTGGTGTCATTAATGATAGCTTGCTGTTCTTTTTTTGTTCTTTTTTGTATTATTGCGTCTCATAAAAAAGCACAAGGCAAAATGATGAATATGATTATATGAATATCCAATTTACTTATTTTTATAAAATAAAAATCAGATAGTGTTGTTCAATAATTCCTGAATTTTATTTAATTATAATGAATATGCACTAGGGAAAATTCCAATAAAATAAATACCCTTAAAACTTTCAAAACCCAAAATGATGCTTTGAATATGGCAATTCCCAAATTGGTTGGCCAGTGCAAAATGCGATTTGAATTTCTTGGTAAGAAAGACAAAAGTTCCCTCAGTTATATTTTTTTCTCCGTTTACCACAATAGATGAGATAATGACGATAAAAATAGGCCAAATTGCGAGTTAAGATAAGAGAATAGCTATACCTTCTGAAACTCTTCTTCAATTAGACAAAAATTAAAGGGAAAATGCTAGAGGGACCGTTTACCACAATGGTGATAATGATAGGTCCAATGACAAGTTAAGATGAGGGAATGTCGACAATTTCTAAAATCTTCTTCAATTAGAAAAAAAAAACAAATGGAAAGAGTGAGGGGCCGTTTACCACAATAGATGATAGAATGACTATAACGATAGGCTTAATGATAAGTTAAAATAAGAGAATGACTATACCTTTTGAAACACTTTTTCCTTGGCTGTTTTTTTTAACTTATTTTATTATATTAAAACTATTATTAACTGTTAATATATACGTATTAACTTAGAAATCAAAGTTGATGATGGAGGAGAGATAAAAAAACTGATCCAGATGAAATTATCCTCACTCTCCAAAGATCGACATTCAATGCAACAAGTCTACGTGGTTGCTCAATGAGAGATTCACATGTATGTACACAAAAATACAGAGTCTTATGCAGTTTATTACATCTTACTTCAACTTGTTTCTCAAGATATTTACTTGCAGCTTAGTATTTAATCATTGAAATCGCTGTAATAAAAAAATTAAAAATTTTATGTTCTCTGTTTTCTAACTCCTATTTGCAGTGAGACCATTTTTTCTTATGTGGTTAAAATTTGAAAAAATTAATCTTTTAGTATTTTAAATTTGAGTTCAGTTACAACCCAATCTTTCAATTATAATTCTATACGACTGAGTTCCTGAACTTTTAATTTAGGTAAAACTCATTCCCTATTAGAGTTAATTTCCACTGTACCATATACTCTTCTCAATGTGTTGAGTTATGATTGTGCTCAACACTATGTTGTTGACCTCCTTCAACAATAAGCTTCCAAGTATGACATGTTGTCACGACGAAGGATCTAGGGTAGCTAGTCTTGCTCTCCAATCTCTCTGGTTTTTTAATATGGAGTATTGGACTGAAAACATTTAAGATTATTACTAAAATATTGGAAAGCTTTTCACTCAAGTTTTACTCAATACTAAAAATAGTTAAAGATTAGGATTAAAAATATGGAAGATAAGTCTAAAAAATATTTAAAAATGTTAAAAATATGGAATAGGAAAAGAAAAGCAATAAAAGAAATTAACTTAGCAAATATTTTAAAGGTAAAATTGTACCAAAAAATTATTTTAAAATATTGAATGCTTAAAAAGATATTTAGGGTGATGAATACACATTCAATTATTAGACTTTTTTAGATTTAACGGTGATTAAAAATGCTCTTGAAAAAATAATCCTCTAGTTCTATTTATATGACAGAGAAAAATATTTATTTTGGTCATATTTATACATGAATATGCCATTTTACCATTCATTTATTATAATATTAACTTTAGTTCTATGGGATATAATATATATTAAATACAAGTAGAGTTAAAAAAGTTATTGAATTGTATAGCATAGTTAACGATGTTTAAAATTTTTCTTATTCTATATAAAGCATATTAAAAATGACTTATAAATAGGATTATATGAGTACTTTAAGGACAAAAGTGTTCTTAAAAAATACTTTAAAAGCGCAATATATTGAACCACAAAATACTTATGATATTAGATATATTTGAAAAAATATTTTAAGGTGTTGGATGAATTTTAACCAAAAAATTAATTGCAATAGAAAGTCCCTATATGCATCTTCTAGCCAATTGGATTTATATGGACCTAGTTAGAGAAAGCATTGAACGTGACTGGTTATATACGATTGTCATGCTCAACAAAACATATGGTGGCTGTTGACTAAAATTGTGAATGCATATAGTGAATGTTGATGGAATACACGGTTTGATGATATATGAAATGGAAGAACGTACACATGCAATGTCATGTAATAAAGTAGAATTATGTTTAACACTCGTAATGGTTTGAATGTTTTGCAAATTAGTGCACATCGATCTCGTAATGGTTTGAATGTTTTGCAAATTAGTGCACATCGATCTCTTTTTTGGAACCTCAAATGCCTTTTCCAACCAATTGATTATCCACAAGAACTTTCACTGTCATTGAATCCTTCCATGAATCTTCAATTTGAATCTTCATATTATTTAGAATTACATAATGTGTCACTTCAAACAAAAATTTCAAAAAACAATATATAATCCTATATTGCTTAAGCTTAAAATCCAAGGCCCCCAATTTTTGAACTAAAATAATGAAAAAAAAATATTTAATTTGTTTTGATCAAATAAATATACCATCAAAACATATATAATTAAATTATCTACTAAACTATTAATGAATTCGCTTCGTCCAAGTAGTTAAAGCATGTGCTTGCTATAAGGACATGGGTTTCTCTGCGAGAATTCGAATCTCTCAGGCCACAATAAATTTTAAATTAACTTATTTATAAGAGGTTTAAAATACAAATCTACCTATAAATGTTAATGATGTCGTTTTGGCTAAGTGGTTAAGGTTTTTACCTATTAAGTATATGGTGTTTCTCTGCGGGAGTTTGAATCTCTCTAGCAGCAATAAATTTTTTAAATTAATTTATTTATAAACGGATTAATGTATAAATTTATCCATAAATAGTAATATACAATATGATTAAATTTAATTTGCTGCACACAATTTTTAAAAAATTATAATCAAGTTCTATAAATAAATTAATTTCAAATAAGTCCATTAATTTTTTTTATAAAGGAAGATGCTAAAAGCCCAAAGGACTACAGAAAAAACAAAAAGATAAACAAAACAAAAGAGACTTAAAGATTAACGGAGATTAGTCCGAGTGGTAAGCGGCTTATATTCGGATATAGTCAGGGCAAAACTCTAGTGAACCGGGTGAGTAACTAAAAAAAAACTTAAACTGCCCTCTCAAAAGCCAGGCCACGTCATACATATATAATTTGGTGACCATCCAATCATGGTTGGTCAAGGCCAATCCTGGGTCAATGGTAACGATGTAGAAGTGAACTTTGGAGTTGATTCCAAATTTCCAATAGTCTCTTTAACCATTGTGTCTTGTTGTCTTTTACACATGGAATTTTCAGGTATTCTTTCAAAATTTGTGAGCTAAATTGTGAAATTTAGAACTTATATTGTGTGTGTTTTTTACACGGTATGCACATGGTGTTTGAAGAACCAAATCATGATTGTTGTAACTTGTAACCATGTTTTGATGATAATAGAGTCTAAAGAAGTTTGTTTTGCACTTTTTTAATTGTGTTTTAAATAATTTTCAAGGCAAAGAAATCTTTAGTATAAAAGTTTTGGTTTTATAAACTCAAATTGGTATTGTTAAATCAATTTCTAAACTTAAAGTGTTCAATTTTTTAAAATCAAGTTTTGTTCTTTGTTCTTAGAGTTTCAATAAACAAAAATCGTTTTCCCATTAAAATCGAGTTTAGCAATTAGAAATCGTGATTGTTTAGAAAAAAAAATAGTTTAAAAAGGGTTTTTGACCCAAATTTTAATTTAGAAAAATTTAAAAAAAAAATAGTCATATTGGACTAAAAGGGCTTTTGGACCAAATTATAGTTTAAAACTAAAGTTTTAGATAAACTACTAAGATTATGTTCTAGAATAGTAAAAGAGTTTATAAACTACCAAATTACTATTTTGCTCTTATTTTTTCTTACACACTCTCTCCTCTCTTCTCCACACTCTCTCATCTATCATATTTTTAATAAAATTATACACTTTTTAGTAATTTTCTAATTACAAAAGTTCTTCTGGTAATAACTATCCAAATAATAATTTATTTAGAACTACTTTTTTTCTATAAACTTTTCTCTAAAAACCCTTTCCTAAATCTATTCAAAAATTCTTTTTTTTATAAACTTTTTTCTAAACATGCCATGGATTAGTAAAAAATCAAATTTTTTAACTCAACTCACATCTCAACCCAAATTGAGTCCTTGGGTAAAAATCAATTTCATCTTCTATATTTGAGTAAAACTTTGCATATAAACTTCTGCTAAATCCAATTTTGTGCCTCCACTTTCAAAATTTGTGTTTCCTGTTAAAACTTGTGTTTGTGCTGAAAGTTAAAAAACAACTTTTCAAAAATCATGTTTGTCCTTAAACATGGATCGAGTTATGACTTTCGAAACTGCAATTTTGCTTCATAAATGGATTTTTGCTACATAAATTGAGTTTTTTTTCATGGAGTTTTTCAGTAAAAATCAAGTTTCACATCATAAATTTAGGGCCTATTTGGAAACATTACAAACTATAATTTTAAAAGAGATTCTAGCTCACATCTTGGGTTAGGAAAATTTTAAAACAAACAGTCATATTTGTCTATAAGTGATTCTTGTTTAAAAATATAGTTTCAGATAAGTTGGTAGGATTAGCTTTTAGAATAGTAAAAGGGTTTCTGGCGATAAAAATATTTTTTCCCTCTCTACTGCCCAATGAAGTCCTTTGTCCCATCCCTCATTCATTACTCTTCCTCCTGAGTTGTCATTTCTCCTACTCTTCTCTTCCCTATAAGGCTTCTTCTTCCATCTTCATCCATCGTCCTCTATTCTCTCCTTCAGTTTGCTCTTCTGTGCGACAAGACAACCTCTTACTGGCGACTCATCGTGGATCAAGCTATGCTTATCTCTCACTTCGTTGAAGGCTCATCCTCTCCTTCCTCGTGTCACCGTCACCATCACCTCTTGTTTACTAGAGATCTCAGCGCACGTCACCTGCCTACGTCACCATCGCTGCCTTTTCATTTGGAGATCTCAACGCTCGTCGTAGTCACTGTCACTGCTTGTTCACCGTAGATCTCAGCATGCGTCACATGTCTCACTTAGCCTTTGCTATCACCACTTGTTCACCTATACATCTCAGCAATCGTCGCCTATCTCGTGTCGCCATCACCACTTGTTCACCTGCTGCTCTCAGTCAAGACCCTTGTCTCGTGTGGTGGGTGAGTTCCTGTGGATGAAATTTCTCAGACATTGCAGCTTATTTCACCTGGTTGTTTTGTTTTTCTTTTTACCAATTTATTAGGATAGTGCGTAAATTAATTCCTTCTGCTTTTTGATACATATAAATTAGTTCCTTTTGGTTCTTTCCCATTGGAGTAGTTTGTTCGGTGTTTGTGCTTTTGGTGTTTGTTAGTTCCTTCTGTTGTAAATCAATTCCATCAATGTGACTGTATAGTATGCTGGTGAACATGATAGTATGCCTTCAACTGAAAATTTTTTATGGTTGTCTTTATCAATGGCCTAATTCTGTGCCAAGTAGTGAGTAAATGTGTAAACTATTTTTTATGGTTGTGCTCATCAAATTTGTCACTACTGTAGGAAAAGCGTTTTTGTACCAAAAAATAATTTTGTACTAGAGCCAAATGTATACATAATTTTGTGGTGATTAATTTCAAATTATTATTTTAAAGGTAAAAATGAGAAATCTGATGCATACATAAAAAAATTTAAACTAGTGACAAAATATTGTCCTATTTGTAATATTTTGATATGAAGTGGGAGTTCTCGTATTACCTGCTTAGTCTTTCCCGATAAAAAAATATATTCAACTTAAAAATATTGTGGGGAAGGTTATCCCCAATGGGATGAATATCTGATAGTTTCTGTGGTGGCTTTATAGCATTATGAGCAAATCAAAAGCATCGTGGGATAGTAAGACGAGTAAACTATTTATTAACCTATGTCTACAATAAGTTCAAGAAGGAGAAAGAAGAGGGAGTTTTATGACCAATGTTGCTTGGAAATTGATTGACCAGAGATTCAATCGGTGCATAAGAAGGGATTATTGCATGGCACAGTTAAAAAATAAGTATGATGCTTTACAAAAGGACTGGCAACTATGGAACAAATTAAATTCTGATACAGGATTAGGATGGGATAGGGATAAGGGCCTAATAATGGCAGACGATGAATGGTGGGAGAGAATCAAATTGGTATGATGTACTTTGTCTATTAACTTCATTTTTTTAAAAAATGAAAAAAATAATTCCTTACCTCTGCTACTGGTTGTTTTGTTAGAAAAATCCGTGTGTCGAGAAATTCAAATTCAGGGGCTACAGTTCTCTGATGAGATGGACTATTTATTCAAAAATATGGCTACTGCAGGGTTGTACAATTAGGCACCTTTGAGCATTGCGCTTGGACTAGTGTACAGACAGGTATACGGCGATATTGATACATGTGTCAATCACGAGGAAGGTTTTGACAACTTTGATAAATTTCCAGAAACCCAACTGGGTGTAGCGACGATCTGCATAAGGTGACGTTTGAATTATCCTAAGGAGGCAGTGGAAATGTTTCAAGTGTCAAGGGTAAAGCATTAGCATCTGGAAGCAGCTTACTGGGGATTAAGAAGCTAAGTGGGGGAAAAAAGAAGGAAAAAGGTCATGCAACCCATTTAATAGTGGAAGTCAACCATGGAACATGCAACCTAGGTGGCACAGCCACCTTCACCATCACCAGTCATTCTGTCAGCGTCAACAGTAATCGATCACATGCGTACAGTTGACCAACTAATGGAAAATATTGACTTATTTGTCAGAAGTATGGAAGTCATGAGAAGTCCCGAAACTAGAGAATTATACTAGTCAATTAAGGATAATGTTAACTTACTTTTGCCGTTTTTGCACCACCAATGTTACGCGGGTGGAATGTAGTAGTTACAATTGAATGTTACATCAATATTTTATGTGTTTTAGCCTTTTTAAATTTAGTTTTATTTATATTAAAAATGGTTGCTTATATGTTAAGTTCTAACTTTGAAATGTTAAGTTCAATGACGATTACTTAATTTGTGGATGTTTTCTTTGATAGCAATGGACCCATCAATAAGTATCGAACAAAGTTTGGATGAAGGTCAAACATGAGTGAAGAAGTTGCTACTCTAGTTGGAGCTTATATAGGACTGAATATGTCTAAGGAGCCTGTGCGTACAAGTAACCTAACCGGTCCCCAATGGGTGAATGAAGTTTTAACCGGTGAAGGAATTCAATGTTATGAACAGTTTTGAATGTATCCTAACGTATTCCTAGAGCTTAGTGATGCGTTGGAATGCCATGGCCTCAAGGAACGGAGGCGCACGTGAAAACATGAGAAGTTAACCATATTTTTGTGGATAGTTGCACACGCGGAAACAAGTAGGCAATTGCAAGAAAGGTTTCAACATTCTAGTGAGACAATTATCATATACTTTCATGAGGTCTTAAGAGCCTGTTGCGGACTTGCTAGAGAGAACAAAAACTAGGGTGTGTTTGGATTAACTTTTGGAGAATAGATTCTGGAGAATAGATTCTGGAGAGAATAGATTCTGAAAAGAATAGATTTTGGGAAGAATAGATTTTGGAGAATAGATTTTGGGAAGAATAGATTTTGCAAATAGAGATGTTTGGATGATTAATAGTAGAATCACTTTTTATATTAATAAATTACTAAAAAGGGTATGATTTGATTAAAGTATGAGAGATGAGAGAGTGTAGAGAATAAATAAGAGAGAGGAGAGAGGAGAGAGAGGAGGAGGGAGGATAGAGGAGGGAGAGGAGAGAGAGGGAGAGGAGAGGAGAGAGAGAGGGAGAGGAGAGAGAAGATAGAGGGGAGAGAGGAGAGGGAGAGGAGAGGGAGAGGAGAGGAGAGAGAGAGGGAGAGGAGAGAGAGTATAAGAAAAAAGTAGGGGTAAAATAGTAATTAGATAATCTATAAGCTCTTTTATAGTTCCAAAATCCATTTTCAATAGCTTATTCAAAACCATGGTTTCAAATCGAGGTTTTGCCTAAAATCAATTCTGGACAAAAATGGCTGTTTGGCAAAAAATTTTGTAAACCGAGGTTGTTTCAAAATCAATTCTGGACAAAAATTGATGTTTGTGTGAAATTTTTTCAAACCGAGGTTTTGCCCCAAAATTTATTTCTAAACGTGTTGCCAAACACGCACCTAGTCGATCATTAGTTCACCCATGTTCACAGTAAAATCAATTAAGATCGGCGATATTGGCCATTTTTTAAAAATGCAATCGGAGCAATAGATGGCACATATATTCCTTGCATTGTCCCTGCAATAGAACAAGCCAAAAAATTTTTGTAGGAAAGGGTACACATCACAAAACGTTATAGTAATTTGTGATTGTGACATGTGCTTTACCTTTGTCTTAGTTGGTTGGGAAGTTAGTGCTTATGATGCCTGCATATTTAACCATGCAGTGACAACGCAATCCATGAACTTCCCCATCCCCCTCAGGGTATGTCTCGTCCTTTAAAATTATTTACATTTATATTTTAACGCAGATATTCAAACTGTGTTAATCTCTATGATTCAGGTAAATAATATTTAGTCAATACTAGTGCTCCATCGGTGACAAGATATCTTGGTCCATACAGACATGCCTGTTACCATATGGGTAATTTTTGTAGGACATCTAGTATGCAACATACAGCTGACAAAGTCTTTAACTTCACCCATTTAAGTTGAAGATGCATAATTGAAAGAACTTTTGGGGTATAGAAGAATAAGTTTAGAATAGTATGCAAAATGCGCAACTTTAATTACCCAATTCAAGTAAACATTGTTTGCACAACAATGGCAATACATAATTTTATCAAAACAAATAATATTTTTTATCCTGATTTTGCGGAACAATAACAATGCCTTCATGATTTAGAAGACGATGATAATGATGAGGCTTCATAACAACGTTCTTCTGTACAATCTTCACGTGCAATGGAATGCTTGCTTGATTAAATTAGAGATAAAATTGTTTAATATAGACAAATCCAATAGTTATCTATTGTACATATACTTACGTTCAAATGTGTACTAAATATGACCTAAATATATTATAAACTATTTACTATTAATTACCCTATTAACTAAATATAAGCATATTATTTATTGTTTTCCTATTTTTATATAAAACTATAAATATACGTATACATATATACATAAAAAAATGGAGTAAGTATATGTATATATTACTTATGGTTCTCATAGTTTGCATGAATATACATATAATAAAATAATATATAAATAAAATTACTTATTTAATAACTTATTACTAATTATTTCTTCTTACTTACCTAATAAATAATATATATATTATTTACTATTTTACTATCACACATAACATAAAAAATATATATATTACTTTATATAATTATCATTTTAGACTATACTTTTTTAATAATTTAATAATTATAAAAAAAATTCTATTAATAATTATCTAAATACTCATTTATTTAAAATTATTTTTTTATAAACTCTTTTTTTAAATTTTTTTTTTAAAATTGTTTATAAACTTGTTTTTTTAGAAGTTCTTTTTAAAAATCTTATCTCAACAGACACTGAGTGGAAATGGAGGGAAGTGGAGATACTCCGTTCCCCAGCAACGCACTGCTCCTCCGCATCATAAAGGGAGCTTCTCTCCATCTCTCTCTCAATGCGACAACGTTTAAAAGAAATGGAAAGAAGTGGACCATCAGGAAAATGGAGACACCCCGCGCCCCGGTGATCATAGTGTACTCATCCTTATTCATCTAAACTACCTAGCTAGGTTAAATTGGACATTCAAAATCTTATGTTATTTTACTATATATTCTACTCTAATATTTTTTTAATAGATGTCAGAGCAGGTGTTATCATCGTAACCCTAAACCTTATTAGAGCTATTATTTAACCCTAAACCCTAAATTAACCTATCAATGTCAGATAAATATTGAGAATATTTTATTGGAGAATTATTATCTCTGTTTTACCTTATAAATTGAATCAATGGGGTAGTTATGTCCAAGTCTATTCACGAGGTTACGAAGATCTTCAATAGCATCAGGCCTACAAAGAGATTTCTCAAACTGTAATGATGACAAGTGAAATGGCCGAAAACAAACTCAGATTCAGACGTATCTCCATCAGAAAGTTCTAGCACAAATCTATTGTTTTTAATAGGGTTTAGATTTATATATAATAGGATTATATTTTTTATATATCATTAAACTCATATATCTATATAATAAATCATCGGCAAGATCGTTATATAATAATTACATACTTCCAATGGGTACCTTATGAGAAATATAACAAGCAGGTGTAGAAGACTAGAAATGAAAAGGAGCACGGCTAGAATAATCACTATAATGAAAAGAGCGGCCAAACTAATTCTAGTACCAGACGAGGAAGCTAATTAAGAGGAGCATGTTTCTTTGTAGAGTGAGACCCAGGAAACATGCTCTCAACAGCTCATGAAAGAACACAATCATAATAGTAACACTTTGACACTAGACAGAGCCAAAATCCTTCGATTTGTTTGGGTTTACTCTCAGAATCAGAGAAAATAAGGGCAAGAGATAAAGTATTGTATTATTCCATTACGTCAGGAAATCAACTTACCTATGATTCTGGGTAGTCCAACACTACAGGGCTTTCTCAACATCTCGTGTGGGACTAAAATTTGATAAATGAAAACACAACTTTATAGAGGTCCCAGGTTCCTGAAGAAGAATAGGCGTAGGCTCAGGCTTTTTGAGTTTGGTTAAATAGCTAAGGTCTATGTGAGGAGATGGGAGAAATGAAATGTCATAATTAGGCTCGGGCTTCACTCTGTCTTTGGAGATGAGAGAAGTGGATTGTTGTAACCATGTTTTTAATGAAAACAAAAATCTAGAGAAGTTTGTTTTGCAGGAGAATTAGAACCAATTGTGTTTTAAGGGCAATAAGATTTCTTATTTGTGTTTTAAATGATTTTCAAGTTAAAGAGAACTTTAATATGAAAGTTTTAGTTTTATAAACTTGAATTTGTCTTGGTAAATCGTTTTCTAAACATAAAAGTGTTGTTCAACATGCTAAAATCGAGTTTTAAGGTATAAATTGAGTTTCAGCTGTGCTATAAAATGGTGTTCAATCTTTTAAATTGAGTTTTAGTTTCTGTTTTCAAAGTTTCAATGACCAAAAATCGGGTTTCCCCATTGACATCGAGTTTAGCTTTCACGAAATCGAGTTTTCAATGACAAATCGAGTTTTACTCATTCAGGTCACATTTCAACCTTTGCATATCAAGTTTTTAGGTTAAAAATCAATTTCGTCTTCTATACTTGAGTAAACCTTCGCAAATCAAGTTCTGTAAAATCAAATTTTATACCACATCTTTCAACAAAGATCGGGTTTTTTTGTTAAAACTTGCGTTTTTACTGAAACCTTGAAGGAAGACTTTACGAAAATCATGTTTGTCCTCAAATGTCGAGTTACATTGACTTCACTAACCATCCCTTATCAACTTAACCCAAGTCTCTATTATAACAGGCTTTCGATACTTGAGTTTTGCTCTATATAAATTGAGTTTTCCTACAAAAATAAAGTTTTACTGTTAGAAAATAAACATCTCTAAAGTACTATAATCAATCCAGATTATATCATACTCAAACATAAACACATATGAGATGCAGCGGAAGACTTAAAGTTACCTCTTGCCATTAACTTGATTGATCTGAGGAGAACTGGAATCACAATAGGATACCTGTCAAAAGAGAACACTGTCAGATAAACAACAGGTTCTTCCAACTGGTGATTAGGCACAGTGATGGCAACTTGTTATTAGCCGTCACCAGTGGGGAACCTTCAGAAGCGAGCTGAGAATAGGTATCGCTCTGGACTCAGAGAATGAGATCTCACACTCAAATGAATTGTGTTGTTAATTTCCACCATCAGGAAATTAACCTTAAATAAACTGAGTCAATAACCCTCCTGGACTGGGCCCAATGACTACGGGCCACACTCAGAAATATTTATTAATTATCCTAATTAATATCTAAATACGTTATAATAATAATAAATATCCAACATTCTCCCACTTGGCCCGTATACTCAATGTCATCACCCTGTCCAGGTAAACTGATGTCGCGCTACAAGAATCAAGGCGATAAGTCCCCTTTTATCGGGTATTACCTTCCAAGTATTACATGTAGCACCATCACATAATGGGTATCACAATATACATGAACTCAATGTTCA
Organism: Leucaena leucocephala; assembly: GCA_037074615.1. Lineage (NCBI taxonomy): Eukaryota > Viridiplantae > Streptophyta > Magnoliopsida > Fabales > Fabaceae > Leucaena > Leucaena leucocephala. The sequence continues at coordinate 13,428,156 of CM073515.1, read as the reverse complement.
TAGGTTCCTGTCTCAATGTTTATCAATTCAATAACACAAATGTATACAATCACAAATTGAAATGATAAACCACAAAATATAATTTCATTGCTCATACCTCCACTAATCAAAAGTAGGACGAAGTCCCATATGAGGCACATGTGTGACAAAGATATTTGGCTTCAACCCTTTCGTCAAAGGATCAGCCAACATATCTAATGTACTGATACGCTCAACTGCAACTTGGCCATCCTGAACCCTCTCTCTCAAGCAAAGGAACTTAAGTTCAACAAACTTGCTGCGACTTTTATTCCTTTTGTTGTTCGCTATGGCCACCGCAGCTGTGTTATCACAGTACATCCTGATTGGCTTAGAGACTGAATCCACAGTCTTAAGCCCAGCAATGAAATTCCTTATCCAAATAGCTTGTGAACTTGCTTCAAAACACGCAATGTACTCAGCATCACCGGTAGAAGGAGCTGTTTGAGTTTGCTTAGCGCTTCTCCACGATATAGCTCCTTCTGCCAATAGGAAGATATAGCCAGATGTAGACTTGTTCGAGTCTACGCATCCTCCAAGATCTGAATCTGAGTATCCAATCACGTCCAAACTGTCTGTTCTCCTGTATGTGAGCATGTAGTGTTTAGTGCCTTGTAGGTACCTAAACACCTTCTTTGCAGCTGTCCAATGTGCTTCCCCAGGATTACTTTGGTATCTTCCCAACATACTCACAGCAAAAGCGATGTCAGGTCTTGTACAAACCTGCGCATACATCAAGCTTCCTACCGCTGAGGCATATGGGACCCTTTCCATCTGTTTTCTATCAAGCTCGGTTTCAGGACATTGACTTAGACTAAACTTGTCTCCTTTTTCAATAGGAGCCACGTTAGATGAACAGTTCTGCATCCTGAATCGTTCAAGAATTTTGACAACGTAAGCCTCTTGAGATAGACCTACAAGACATTGGGTTCTATCTCTATGGATCTTTATGCCAATGACATAAGAAGCCTCACCCATGTCTTTCATGTCAAAACTCTTGAACAGAAACTGTTTCACCTCATGCAATAGTCCCAGATCATTGGTAGCAAGTAGTATGTCATCCACATACAAAATCAAGAATATGATTTTACTCCCACTAGCCTTGTGGTATATACAATCATCCATGATGTTCTCAACGAACCCAAATGATGTGATCACTTCATGGAACTTCAAGTACCACTGCCGTGAAGCCTGTTTCAAACCATATATTGATTTCTTCAGCTTGCACACCAATTGATCTTTACCTTCTGCAACAAAACCCTCAGGCTGTTTCATGTAGACTTCTTCCTCCAGTTCACCATTGAGGAAAGCAGTCTTAACATCCATCTGGTGCAACTCCAGATCAAAATGGGCAACCAACGCCATAATGATTCGGAATGAATCTTTCTTGGATACAGGTGAAAATGTTTCACTGTAATCGATTCCTTCCACTTGAGTGAATCCCTTTGCAACCAACCTAGCCTTGTACCTATCGATGTTACCTTGTGAGTCTCTCTTGGTTTTGTAAACCCATTTACAGCCAATGGCCTTAGACCCACTAGGCAACTCTACAAGTTCCCAAACATGGTTGTTTGCCATGGAATTCATTTCATAAATCATAGCATCATGCCACAACTTGGAGTTCACACTCCTCACAGCCTGAGTAAACGACAAAGGATCATTCTCAACACTTACATCACAGTCAACCTCAGCAGAATACACTACATAGTCATCAGGCAATGCCGATCTTCTCTCTCTAGTTGACCTCCTCAATTCAACCTCTTGGGTTGAACTAGGTTGCTGAACAATGACATCCTCTATCACAGCTTGTGGTGGTTCCACTTGTGTGATAGGTTGACCATCAGGTATGTGTCCATTTTGTTCAGCACCGTCAACTTGAGCCACAGGGTCCACGTCACGTTCAATGTCAATCTCAACAGTGGGATAAACATTGACTATTGACATCCCCTCATGAATGATATCAGTGGTTCGCTCTATGTAATTATCTGATAGACAATCACTCCCACTAATCACATCATTCTCAAGAAACTTGGCATTCCTAGACTCTACAAACCTTGTAGAAGGTGGAGGACAATAAAACTTATAACCCTTAGACCTCTCCGCATAGCCTACAAAGTAAGCTCTGATGGTCTTAGGATCCAACTTCTTCTCCTGTGGATTATACACTCTTACTTCCGCAGGACAACCCCATACCTTGAAATGATTTAAACTGGGTTTCCATCCTTTCCAGATTTCAAAGGGTGTCTTGGACACTGCCTTTGTTGGAACCCTGTTCAATATGTATGTGGCTGTCTTGAGTGCTTCCTTCCACAGAGAAGATGGCAGTTTGGAGCTACTCATCATGCTCCTAACCATGTCCAGCAAGGTCCTATTTCTTCTCTCAGCTACACCATTCATATCAGGTGATCCAGGCATAGTGTATTGAGCCACTATACCTTGCTCTCGAAGAAATTCAGCAAATGGACCTGCTGCTTGTCCTTCACTAGTGTATCTACCGTAATACTCACCACCACGATCGGATCTCACAATCTTGATTGGTTTCCCAATCTGTTTTTCTACTTCCACTTTATAATCCTTGAAAGCATCTAGTGCCTCACTTTTATTATAAAGCATGTAGACATACATGAATCGTGAGTGATCATCAATAAAGGTGATAAAGTACTTCTGACCATGCGCAGTCAAATCAGGGCAACAAATATCCGTGTGTACAATTTCTAGCAACTCAGAACTTCTTCTAGCCCCCTTATGTGACTTATTGGTCTGCTTTCCCCTTATGCAGTCCACACAAGAATCAAACTCTGAATGGTTTAAAGACGGAAGAATTCCTTCTTTATTTAACCTTTTGATTCTGTCAACGGAGATATGACCCAATCTCCTATGCCACAGGCTATAAGAATTCTCATTGATGACACTTCTCTTAGTACCATGCGAAACAGAAAGAGATTGAGGCGAATCAGAAACAATTCTAAACAAGCCATCAATCATAACCAAATTCGCAATCAAAACTGAATTCTTTATCAAAGTCATACGTTTCTTAGAAAGAACCAGATAATAATCATATGGAATGAGCTTTGACATAGAAATCAAATTCCTCTTGTAAGAGGGAACATAAAAAACATCATAAAGTTCCAAAATATTTTGAAAGATGAATGCGAAAGGTTCCAACGGCTTTCACAGGATCTCCTCTCCCACTGCCTGAAAGGACAGTTTCCTCATTGGGATGTGGAGACCTGCTTGACAGAAAGCCCTGCATGGTAGTCGAAATGTGGATCATCGAACCAGTGTCAATCCACCAAGTGTCATCATTAACGCTAGAAAAGTTAGACTCAAAAGTAACACACGATGAAAGCATACCTTTCATTTCCATAATATGTCGCCTCACACTGCCAATACCTGTAAGCCTCACAGCACATAGTTCAGACGTGATGGCACCACCCATCTGCTCGTCTGTTAACTTGAATTGCTTGTCTAAGGCTTCCAGGTATCCCTTAGCTGTGTCGCATTTAGGGACTACTGCCCTAATGCTCCTAGAGATCCTTTGTCTTATTAGCAGAAGAGATGAGCGGTTACTCCGCTCCCACATATTATACCTTTCCTTTGCCTCTCTATCATTGGAGGCATCATCAGGTCTCAGAGGTTTATCAAACCTCAAGGCATAATCTAAGTCCAATAAACCAAGCTGCAACAAAACATCATCTCTCCAGTCAACATAGTTAATGCTGCCATCTAAGACTGTTTTGTCACTAACATCATACATAATCCTGGGAGCAGCAATTGGATCTGCAAAATGAGAACAGACAAACACAAAAAAAAAGGCTCACATTAATAATTTGAAGCAATCACAAGTCACTATGCCATGTATGCATGCTTAGCTCAAATGTAGCATGCAAGCAATATAAATACGTATCACTAATGTCTACCTGTGGGCAAAGACATTAGCATAACCAGGTATTTATCTCAAATGGTAGAATTAGAACTCATTCGTAATTTCCTAATGCCTGTGGGCTAATTAGAAAACAACGAGGCCATTCTATCCCACCCTAATTAAATGTACAATTGTGAGATATCTACCTGTGGGCAAAGATAAATTACAGCTATACATTTAATTATAAATGATATTTTCAATCCAGATGTGATTAATGAATGCATACAACAAGTTCAATAAACAAGGATGCTGTGGCTACTCCTCAAAGAACTGCACGCTAATCACAAATATCATTCAAGTGCATTGAAAATCCAAATATGCACAATTTAATTGAGAAATTAATTCTCCCCTAATTAAATGTACAATTATGAGATATCTACCTGTGGGTAAAGATAAATCATAACTATACATTTAATTATTATTGATATTTTAAATCCATATGTGATTAATTAATGCACGCAACACAAACAAATGAGGATGCTGTGGCTACTCCTCACAAAACTGCATGCTAATCACAAATATCAATAACGTGCACATAAATCCAAATATGCACAACACAATGGAGCATTTAATAAATTAATATTAAAATTCTCCCACTATTTCATGCACCCAAAAATGTCTAACAATTAATTTTAACTCAAAAGGTTTTTACAAAAATTAAACAGTTAATTTAATTGCCAAGGGAGAAATTAAAAACAAAATAGGCAATTAAATAACATAAAAATTAAAATTTGTAAATTCCTTTTTCTAAAATTAAAATAATACAGAAATTAATTTTAAATATTTACCGTGCATGTAATAGTAATTTTGATTTTCTGGAAAATTAAAGTAAAGTGGCCAAAAATAATTTTCTGGAAATAAAACCAAGTGGCCCATACATAAAATTCCAAAAATAGGGCCCAAAATAATTTCCAGAAATAAAACCCAAAATCAGGCCCAAAACGTGTTCTGGAAAAAAAATTGTTGGCCTACAATCAGCCCAAAACGCAAGGCCTAATCTGTTTCCAAAAAAAAAAAAATATTTCAGCCCAAAGCTTTGCGGCCCACAAATAAATTTGCAGCCCAGAAGTTTAAGAACAAATTAGGCCCAGCAGCAGATTTTTTTTTTTTTTTTTAAACAGATGAAAGCCCAAAATTCCGTCGGCCCAGTAGGAAAAAAATTGACCTGCGGCCCAAAACACTTCAGCCCAGAATGCTGAAATTCCTTTTCCCTTTTTTTTTTTATGAAATGGTATCCAGCTGCGCTGAGTCGGGTTGACCTAACCCGACTCAGCGACCCAGACTCCTTCCCTGCAGCTGCCGCGGGGCTTCTCCCAGATGACAGCAACGGCGGCGACTTCCAGGGCAGGTTTTCCGGCATTCCAAAGCTCTATTTCCGGCGATTTTCATGGCGGCATGACAGGAAAACAATGATGAACACTCCTGTCACCTTGAATCTCTTTGATGAAAAGCCAAAACGCGATGGCGATTCACGGCGATTGTAACCCAGTTTCCAGTGACTCGCGAGGTTGTGCTTCGGTGGTTGAACGGACCACGACAGCAAGCTGTTCTCCCACGGTGAATCCGACGGCAGTCTCAGGCGATGCTATCGCCTCCAGTTTCTGACGAGTTTCTCACCGTCTCTCGCCGTCTGCCGCGAATCACCGTGGTCGCGACTCTCCTCCGGTGGAGTTTCTCGCCAATCACCGTGGAACATAGTGAAAAATGGTTAAAAGAACAACATTAAAATAAAATATGATATTTAGATATCCCATATTCATCTCATATTACTGTTTATGAGAACAAAATGATCAATAAGTAAGGCAAGGTGATCTCAAACAAGGCTCTGATACCACATGTTAGAAAATAAACATCTCTAAAGTACTATAATCAATCCAAATTATATCATACTCAAACATAAACACATATGAGATGCAGCGGAAGACTTAAAGTTACCTCTTGCCATTAACTTGATTGATCTGAGGAGAACTGGAATCACAATAGGATACCTGTCAAAAGAGAACACTGTCAGATAAACAACAGGTTCTTCCAACTGGTGATTAGGCACAGTGATGGCAACTTGTTATTAGCCGTCACCAGTGGGGAACCTTCAGAAGCGAGCTGAGAATAGGTATCGCTCTGGACTCAGAGAATAAGATCTCACATTTACATCATAAATAGTGTTTTCTTTTATAAATCAAGTTTTGGTTATGTAATTAGTTTAGAGCTTAATGAAAATCGCGCTACTATATCTAAACTTCATTTTCATCTTTCCAAAATCTATTTCTCTTCATTAAATTGATTTTAACTCCTTGAGGAACAATGTTGACTTTTGAACAAATAATTTATCTCCTTCAACTCGATTTTTATCAACTCGATGTTTTCACATAAACATTGCTAAATCGAGTTTTGATTATAAAATCGTTTTTAGTAGGAGTTTGGATATGTTCCAAACTAAAATTTGAAAAGAGCTTTTGACTTGAACAAATAACCTTTGAAAATCTATAAGAGTTTATAGAATAAATTATAGTTTTAGATAAGTTCAGGGGCATAACTTCTAGATCAAGAAAAGAACTTATATACTGTTCAATTACTATTTACTTCTATTTTTTTCACTCTATCCTTCTATCGCCAGTCTTCTTTGTGGGTTCATCGTCAATGGTGTCATCGTCGTTGTCCTCTGTCTCCTCCTCCTTTCCTCGATGAGGACGACAGGCTCCATCCTGTCATCTTTGCTTCAGATCTATTGTTGTCGACGACGACTGGCTTTAAATTTGTCGTTTTTGCTAGTCATTGTCGAGTTTGTCGCCCCTTCCATCTTCTTCAGCTCCACCGCCGTCTTCCCTAGGTCGCTGCTCTCTCTGTGTGTCATCGTCACTCTCTATACATATCTCTGTCAATCATTGCTTCAGATCTCTATTGTTGCTCTCTCTATCATTCGTCTCTACAGATCCTACCATTGCTGCTATCTTCTTCTTTTTCAAATGTCAACAGTAGAGGAGGAATAGAGGAGATGAACATTGCTCGTATTTTGTTATTCATCTCATACTTTTTTTGATAATTTACTAATAACAAAACTTATTATAATACTAATCAATCAATTCAAACAGGCCTTTATCATGATCTAAATTGAGGTTTTAAGTATAAATCGATTTAAACTTATTTATGTGTCGAATTCATTATATGAAATCGAGTTAAATGCCTTTAAAAAATTATATTTTATTATACTTAAAAATATTATTTATAAAACAAAATAGTATTTATCTTCTCTTCAATGATACATCTAACTAAAAAATTACAATAAATATTTTATATAAAAATAAATTATTTTTTATAATTAGAAAATAATTATATTGTTATATATTTTTTATAAAAAGAAACCAATAAATTAAAAGTTGAGATTAAATAGGGGATTGGAGAGAAAGCTTAAAATTATAGGATATGATAATTAAATTGAATAGAGGAGATTTATTAATAAAAGAAAAGAATAGATAAGATGAAGGGAAGATATTGAGGGAGGGTGGGAATCTTGAAATTCCTAAACTCTCCTTTTCTTGTATTTTCGATTCTAGCTGCCTTTGCTTTTTTGGTGCTAAGAAAACAATGTCATTTCAACTTAGTAGATGGAAATGGAGAAAGCACTAAATACTCTGCACTTGAATCAAGAATATATGTCAACAGAGTTTTGTTTCGTAAAACACTAGAGGCTTGTCTCATCAAACAAAACACAAAAGGAGTCTAGTCTTATCAATTAGATATGTATCAAATATTTTTAGGATAAATATCAACCACGGTTTCTGGGTCACATGAACGATGGGATTCTCAAGCACATGGCCAGATGATGAATTTGATTTATGAATATCCGCTTTAATAATTTATATAGAATAAAATCAGATAGTCTTGTTCAACAATTTCTGAATTTTATTTAATTATAATGAATATGCACTTAGGCCGTCGTGCAAGATAACAGTCGCCAACAACTTCCCAGACACATGATGCTGACCAAAAGCTCGGGAACTTCAAGAAAGGAAACTGACAAGTTATGAATCCTCACTTTGAGAAGGAACTGTTTTCTGCAGAAAGCATTGGATAAGGAAAAGAAGAAGATCATCTTGAGGTCAACAGAAAACGTTGGATAAATTATAATCCATGTGTTCCTAATTATAGTTTTTTAATTTTATTTAGATAGATTAATTTTATTTAGATAGATTTAATAAATTAAATAAATTAGTTAATTATTATTAACTATAATCTATTAAAATAAATTCATATTATATACTCTTCAATTTAACTAAATTAATTAATTAACTATTATATTAGATACTATTAACTGATTTATTTTATTTTATAGATCTATTTAAAAAATCAACTAAATTAATGTGCCCATTTAGATTGCTCATAAATCAATATTTTAAAATAATTTTTAACCCAAACTTTAGTTTAATTTTTTTTAAAACAAACAGTAGTACTTTTAAACTAAATCATAGTTTTATCTAAGTTATTAGGAATAACTTTTAAAACAGTAAAAGAGTTTATAGATTATATACTTACTATTTTATTCCTATTTTTTATAACACCCTCCCTTCTCTTTTCTATCCGTGCCTCTCTTCTTTTCACTGTTTCTTCTCTACCTCCTTGTCGCAGTTGCCGCTAGATCAGCCTCTATTGTTGCTGGTCACTATACTACCTAATTTATTAATAACAAAATTTTTTTTTTATAATAATTATCTAAATACTCATTTATTTAGACATATTTTTTCCTATAAACTCTTTTTAAAAAACTATTTTTTAAAAGCCATCTAAAAATTATTTTTTATAAATTATTTTCTGAAAATCTATTTAAATACGCCTAATATTTGATATTGGATTGAGAAGAGACAGTTACAAGGAGTCAAAGATTGTTGGAATTTCATAACTCATCAAGGAAACAATGCAATGCACTTCAGATTTTCAACAAGTTGGCTCTCCAGTTTTTCCAGCTGCTTCGGTGCTTCTATTGAGACGAAAAATGTCCAAAAATGATAGTGGTGAACAGAGGAGGAAGAAATCAAAGTTGACGATGGAGGAGTGACAAAAAAAACCGTTTCAAAAGAAATTAATTCCTCAATCTCCGAAGATCGACCAGCAAAGAAACAAGGGTAGGTGATTGATCAATGAGAGATTCACACGTACACAAAAATATAGTCTTACTTGCTGCTTAGGATTTCTATGAAGTTAAGTATAAATAGTATTAGTTGTTAATATATACTTAATCATTGAAATCCTTGTAGTATAGTGGTAAATATTTATGCCTGTCACGCGTGCCACCTACGTTTCTTTTGCGTTCTTATTTTACTTTCCACCAGTGTATCTAAAAAAAACGTATGTCAAATTTCAATATTGTTACAGAAAAACCTTTTAACCATGATTGTACCTTACACTCTTCTCAGTGCGCAGTTGATCCTTCCACAAGAAGCTTCGAAAGTTGAATCCCTCTGTTGCATTATTCCTCCTGTGTTCCAAATATGCCATGTTGTCACATGTTCATGAAGGTGTCTAGGTTAGCCTACCTAACTAGTTTAATAATGGATATAGAATAATAAATAATTAGAACTTTACATATTTAATATTATTATAGAATATTTAGTTTTAATACAAATTTTTTGTCCCTTAAATACTTTGCTCTTAATTTAGGTTAAACTTAGCAAAATAATTTTAGTGATATAATTGGTACTTTAAAATATTTAATACTATAATTAACATTTTAAAATATTTTTTTAACACAATCTACACTCTTTACTAATTTTTGTCAAAAATTATGTGAATAATTATGTGAATCCTTGTAACATAATATTTTTTATGTAATATTTTAAAATCTATCTCTAAAAATATTTGTTAGAGTTTAATATCACACGTTTAGATCCAACTCTCCCAAAATAAAAAAAAAACTATCACAACCATAGATCTCAAGAACTTCAACCAAGAGTTGTAGCTTCAATCTCTTAAATATATGAACGATCGAATGAAAAAAATGTTAATCTACTGAAAGCTTAGCTCAAAATCGAAGAATCATATGGACGCTGTCGATCTTCTGCCATTTTCATGAAGCCCGTTGTCGCTGTCGCGGTTCACTGACGGAGGTGGCCGTTGCTGGTTGCTAGAGTGGCCGCCGTGGTTCGCTGAGGGAGGTCACCGTCGCTGGTTTGCAGGAGCAGAGGAAGAATGGGGGCAAAGTGGCAAGGTCACAAACGTAATCCTTATTTCCCTTCTTGGTTAACAAGAATGAAAGCAGAATTCTTCTAAACAAAACCAACTGTATGTTTTCCCCACAATTGGCGTGTCTGAATCGCATGGACCAAAAGAAAAGAAATGATCATGCCAAAAGCCTGTAGACTCAAACCCAGAAGTTGTGTTCTTCCAATTGCGACTTTATAACCACATGTTGAACAATCTCTGCTCCAATGTTGAGATTTCGGGAAGGAGAAGATGAAGGCTTTGGGAAGATTTTTTTAATTTAAAAAGCCTTTCGCTAATTTGCTCTATTGTTTTTAAAGAAAACATTTTCAGAGGTAGATTTTAAAGAATAAAATGGAAAATGAAAAAGCTTACGGGGACCAGGGTTAATAGAATTTAAAGAAGTTACTGAAGGGTAATGATTGTATTAAAAAAAATTATTTTTAGATACTAATTATATCATTAAATAGTTTATTTTAAGATATTAAACACATTTTAATTTTAATCTCTTAAATTTTTTATATTTTAAATATTCATATCTATAATTTAATAAATATTTTAATTATTATATTTTTTGTGAGATCAAATTTAACAGTTTTAAAGACTAAAAATTATATATATAGTTATAGTGAATGTTGATAGAATACAATATTTGATTTGTGAAAGGGTAGAACAAAAAGTACACAAAATCTAATCCACATTGTCATATAAATTAAATTGATCTAATTGTAGTCTTTAATACTGAAAATGGTTTGAATGTTTTGCAAAAACACATTTAATTTCACGCTATTACGAGCTACTGCTCTATTTTTAAATATAAAATATATTTAATTAATTTAAATAAATTAATTAAAAAATTAGTTAAATTAATTAATATAAATTTTTTTAAAAATATTTTAATTTTTTATATAATTTTTTATTACTATCTTATTTGATTATTGTTGAGAAAATATTAATAAGAAAATATAAAAAAATATTAATAAATATTAATAAATATATTTTATATTTAAGATTAAATTTAATTTTTTAATTAGATTATATATTTAGGAGTAGAGGAGTATTTTTTTTTTTTAGAATCACAAATGCCTCTTCCAACCAATTGATCATCCACCAGAACATCCACTGCCTTTAAATTCTTCCAATATGAGTCTTTAAATTTAACCTTCAGATCATGTTTCTGGCAAACTTCATATAGCTCTGTCTTTGGATGTGTCTTTTGGGTTTCTACATCTATCATTGGCTCCAACAACCAGTGGAAAACCTGTGAAAAATATTTCATCTGTTTAATTTTCTCCCAATCAAATCCATCAGGTAATTATTTTAACATGAAACTATATATATAATTTATTTAATGCAAAACTCGCTACACATGTTTAAAATAATATCAAATAATTGTTAGATAAAATTTAAAGTCTTATTAGTTATGTTTTTATTAATTGATAACATTTTCTTATGACAATTGAATGTTAATTAGAAATCATAATACATAATATTTATTTTATTTTAATAATGAAATTTACATAAAACATTCTTTTTTGAATTTGATAAATAATATAATTTTTGTAAGGCTTAACGTGAATTTTTTTTCTCCTTTTTAAGTAAATAAGATTTTTAAGATTTGAATTTTTATTTTCATTTTTATAGGGTAATAACGCTTACCACTTCAATTATTAATTTTTTGGTTAAAACATAAGTTTTTCAAAATAATAAATTATTTAATCATCTTTATTGTACTTCATGTCTATTAAATATAAAATCACCTTTAGGGTTAAATTTAAGAGAGGAAAGAAGTTATGTACCTACAGCTGAGAATTTAAGTTAGGGTCACGGGTCTAACTTATCATTTTATGATAGATTGAGTTATTAAATTGATAACTCATTTTAATGTGGGTCTTTTTGACCCACACCTGCTGTGGGCTAACCCACTAAATTGGCGTGTTAGCCAACTTTTTTTTTATTATTATTTATATTATATTTTATTAATTTTAGAATTTTAGTCAAATTAAAATTTACATTACATTTTATTTATATTAACTTTATTTTATTGAGTTATTTCTTTATATATATTTTTTTATTATTTTATTTGTGATAGATTTCTTTACGGATAGTGATAAAGTTAAAGAAATAAATATTTTAACAATTTTAGATCGTATTTTGAATCCCATTAATATTAATACATATAAATTATTTTTAAAAAATATATATATAAAAATAATTTTTGAAAAAAAGATATATATAAATAATTTTTTTAAAATAAATTAAAATTAGCTGGTTGACGAGCTATTGGCGGGCTTGGGTTAATATGATACAAACCTGCCTAGAAGTAGATCTCTTCAACTCAGCCCGCTTTCAAGGTAATCAGCCATGGGCTAATTCATATCCAACAAATTGACTCGTATTCTCACCTCTACATATATCTGTCACACAATGTCAATATTGGAGTCAGAATCAACGAAAATTTCTCAAATAATGGATTCTACTAAACCGGCAAGACTGTTCTGAACATCTCTATAACCTCATTTCGATGCCCAAAACTGAAGGCCCAACCTGATGAAGCCGATGATAGCAACGGCGATTGTCATTTTGATGATGTTGAGGATGAGATCGATCGAACTCAATCTGGTGATGGTGATGGTGATGCAGGTAGTTACGGTGTGGATGACCATAAGGATATGGATGATTATGATGGCTACGATAGACGATGAGCTCATTCCATGGTTTGTGTTTGGGAGTTAGAGGATGAGGAAACTGAGGCTCCTGCTGTTAATGGGTCTATTCTTCGTGTTCAATCTCAAGCTATAAAGGTCTGTGAGAGTGGAGAGGGGCCTACATGGAAGGATTAATATCACAAAGAATCTGAACTTCTTGGTCCTTCTTTGAAGAAACCGGAGGCTGAGATTGATTCTTTTGTAGATTCTAAGGCTAAATTACTGGATAAAGCTTTGGAACCTGTTGATGGTGGTGCGACTTCAATGCAAAATCTGACCCTGCTGGTAAGCTTCCCTTGTGGAGCTTATAAAAAAGCTATTATATCTTCTTGAGTCTCTTCTCTGGTTTGATAATGTGACTTAACTCGCTTAATTAAAGCGATTCTGTAAATAGATGCTATGCTTTTACAGTTGAATGCAGAGGAAGAGTTGAAAAGACAAAGCAGTATGCAAGGGACTACCGTGCGCCCTTCTGTGCCACTTCAAGCAGATGGGACAAATGATACTGGATCAAAGGGTAAACACGGGGCTCCAAGGATTAGGTTAGAAGCAAATCTAGGTGATGATGTGGAAGGGGTTGCAGTTGATGATCTTTCAAATCGTAATATTCATTCTCGCCACATGCTTCGCGCAGGTAGGAGGACTCCTACTGTTCAACAAAATGCGGTAATTTATCTTTCTTAATATGGGCAGTCGAGCTGTTATTGCGGTCCAATTAATCTGTTTGAGCATCTTTTGATTTATACACATGTATACTATCCTATACTTGTTATTGGAGTTTCTGGCATGAATTTATAAAAATGTGAGTTATATGGTGCACATAGGAAGGTCAATTATGGGGAGACGAGATAAATCTTGTGTCTATACTTTATAAAAACCTAGCCCAAATTCTCACGAAACATAATAAATGTCTATATGGTGTCTATTGCACCTTTTCTAAGCCTGTTATGTATGGAGTCCTCTGACAGGGCAGAATTAAGTACCCAAATTTGTTGAAGTGGTGAAATTCATTTGAGTTGCTAGAGGTCCAAATTGCATTCGCGATCGTACTTTGTGTGCTCTACTTCCTATTATGTTCGAAGCACGGTAAAGAATATGGCATACATCTGATGTATACTTAGGTTCTGGCATTTTTTGGTTGTCTAGAGTGCAGCTTCACCGTATACCTAACTAAAATTGTTATCCATGTTCGTGTGCACTTGTATATTTCTTACTGTTACACCATATTGGATATGTGACTACTTTATGGCAGGTTTAACTGAACAAATGATTAATGGCAAGCTGTAATGGAGTGGCTAATTTGAACCCATAAACACACACTTCCCTGTAGTCTGATCATACATGGGGGAATGCTTTGTTTGATTTGAGTAATGTGGTGATGGAATACATCTGCTAAGTCTTAACAGCAATAGATTTATTCTGACGAGTTTGGGTTTAATTGCTTGTTCATAGCCAATATTTTATCACATGTAAGTGGTGAAATATACGTGTGTTTGCTGCTGTTTGTACTACTAAGAATACATGAGAATATGGCTTTGGGTTACTCAAATCCCTTCGTACTTGGCCTATGTTGCCCACTGAAGCTTTACTGTGTCAATAGATCAGCTATAAATATTGCCCAGTACAACATGATTGCATGAAATACATTGAACCAGCACTTTATAAAACAGAAGTTGGACAGTGGCACTGATATCTACAACAAATCAGCTCACAAATGTGCTAACTAAACGGATGTCTTGTTTCAATTTCCAAGACTAGTAACCAAGCCAACATCCACCCACTAGCTTGAGGGAGAGTGTTCGACTTTATAATTATTTTGTAATTGGGCATAAGATTTACTGTATTTATTTCCTTTATCATTTAACCCAAGAATCAGAGATATGATCAAAGGATTACCAATCTACTAAATTTTGTAATTTGTCCCGAGAACATTAAATGTCTTTCATATGATAGCTTCACCCTTTGTATAAAATATATTGTACCCATTCTATTTGGATTATGAGAATTGAAGGGCTGTGGCACAAACTACTAGCAAGTTTTTTGCAGGAAAAAACAACACTTACAACCTATAGAACTTCTGTGTGACACTGAATAACAACCTATATTGCTTCAAATCCAGAGTTCCAGGCAAACACAGAACATATAGAAGAAGTTGAGTGTCATCTTGTTACAAAAAAGCTTTAGCAGATCCCAGACCAAAATACTCTGCAGTCTGCACTAAGTGTGAAAATCAGCTGGGGGATTTATTTACCAAACTTGTTGGAGGTTCTTAAGTGAAACTAATTTGAAACAAGCTTGAATGATATGATATTTGTTCTCCAACTTACAGGAGAGTGTTGAAGGATAAAATCTAGAATTATCCAAGTGTTGTTCTCTAGGGTGATTATGGTTATCTTAGATTTACCCAACTTCTGTCCAGCACATAGAGTAATTAGCTTGTCTTGATTCCTTCATCATTTGGTTTGTCTTGATAAAATTATAAATAAAAGGCCAGTATTTCAGCGTCAGTTTATGAACTCTGTTAAACATGTACTTTAAAAAGAGGATAAGAACAAGAAGCAACAGGCTCACTTCTTTCCGAATTGCTGCAGCATAGTTTTTTGATATCACTTGTGAAAAACCAAACAAATGGAAAAACCCTCATGTCAAAGAACAGCCCAAAAAGGGCATTGAAATAAAAGTCCTCACATATGTATTCTATTTATGCCTAAGATGGTTATGCCTTGACACAAAAATTAGAACTAAGAGGATCAGTTTTTGCCTCAAACAGTAACAAATCATTAGTAAGGAAAAAAAAGTTAAGACAATGAAGGGGATCAGCTTGGGAAAACACTAGCTGTTAAAGCTCAGCTATTTTTCCCAACAGAATCTAGCATACGTACTAAATACATGTCCAACGTGACATTCAACCATATCTCTCAATCATGTCATTCAAGCAGTTATCATGATCAATCTGCTATCTAACAATGATTACACTAAAAAGAGCAAACCAATGCAGGAAGTTGGCAGCATTGATGTTTCAATATTCTTGCAGAACTTCTGAGAAATAAATTTCTGATCTTAGCCTCCTGTAACTTTCAGAGCCACTTTTTATTACTACTTCAGTCTCTGAGATCAGTGACAGAGCCCCAGGTTTCACATCCATATCCCTATCAAATTGCTATCTGTCCCTATATAAAGCAGGATTCCAGGCAGAAAGATTGGATACTATCATGAACTGTCTTCGGACAAAAACAAAGTTGACACATATTGGAAGCTTAGAAAGCATGATTGCAAGGTAGCATCGGACACTATTAAGACTCAAGGACAGATAAAAATTGTTGGACTGGGAAACACCATCTGAAGCGTGTTTAAATCTGTCAGAAATGTGAGAAGACAGCATTCAAGACAAGTTACACCATACTAGATTTGCATATGAAATATAAAATAAGAATGACAAAATGACTAAGGAGGTCGGTAAGTATTTATCCACATATCTAAGAGAGACACCAAATAATAATGACTTTCATCCAAAGTATCAAAAATAAGTCATCAAAAATCTTAGAATGGGCTTCCTGTGACCATTCGTTTTCCCACTCAAAACAACTGACACTACAGGCAATATGTTAAAAACTATTCCCAGAGTTTTCTAGAAAAAGAATTTAGGCTTTAAGGAAAAGTAGAAAGAGGGGGGATTTGAAAATGAACAAACCTGGTGAAACAGAACCCATCATTAGATAGGAAGTAATGTTAGCATCAACTGTGAAAGCAACACGAGTGTAGGCTGAACGAAGAACATAGTTCCCTGCCCCTGGAACATCCCCTTGCTGATTGGTATCACTATCAATAAGCATATTCTCAGAACCCATACTAGCATGAGAACCATCTTCATCACTGACTACACTTCGAGGAGAAGCAGGTATGCTAATATCTTAAAGAATAGCTTATGGATCAATTACTTTTGTTGCCCATCCCAATCGGCATACAAAAGATGCAGCAGCCTGCAGTTGAGATAAATAAGCCTGTAGTGTAGCTGCCAATTCAGCAACAGTTGCATTCTCACTTGAAACAACAAAGACTGCATAAATTAACCTGGAAAACAAGCTTCCAACTTAGACCCTTTCAATGGAAATAACATTTTAAACAAAAAAGGATGAAACTGCACGTTGAAAAAACTGCATTACTCTTCAATAGGATCTTCATAAGACTACTCCCTGTTGGAAACAAAACCTTCAAGCCTGGAAACTGAACCATTATAAATTATAAATTTAAATGTTACCGAAATCACTTGCCAACCTTCACCAGTTCAGATGACAAAGCAGAACCTTTAAAATTCATTTTACATATATAAACTTAGATTTTCTACATTTATGCCTGCACATCTTGCATATTTATAAAACCATGCCTAATTGAACTTGTCTAGCTATGAAGGAACGATGCTTCAAAACAGTAAACTTACCCGTTTCTGATACGTATCCGAAATTATACACCTACTGTACTTCATGGTACATATCACATATTCTAACATTTGTATCCTAAAATTTTGAAAATTGCCATATCCACTGCATCATGTTGTATCGTATCCGATACATATACCCGTATCAGTGCTTCTTAGATTTCAACAATGATCGAAATTTTTATACAGAATAATAATAAATTTATTTGGTGCACTTTTTTGCATTTCAGGAGTGAAATAATAAAACCTAATTATTTGAAGCAAGGAATAAAACATAAAATACAGAACACACCTTTGAACCGGTCATCAGGGTAGACAGGAACATCAAAATAGATTAATCCTCGTCTATAAAGACCCTTCACTGTGTTAGGATCAAACAGGATAAACGAATTTGCTTCTTTTTTATAGATTTTATCTATAGTAGCTGTTTCCTCATCTGAGAGTTTCTATAAGGCAAAACACAAATGTGGGAAAAGTCAACGTAAAAACCTGACGTGTGAAGAAAAAGGTCACATTCCTAAATTAAAACAACAATCAACATTATTCACATTCCTAAATTAAAACAATAATCAACATTACCAAGTGAACCTCCAGTTTATTAAGATAATAGACAGGCCTCACCTTAAATTCTTCCAAGGTAAAGTTCGCAAGACAGATTCCCCACCAGGGCTCCATTGGGAAATCCACAGGTTGCGTAGGTAAAAGTTCTCTTGCAATTGACTTGTTCAGTTTCCACATGATTTTCTTGTTACTCCAAAAAAAGGAAATGACAGGTGAGATAAGACCACCAAAAAGCTTCATGCTTGCAAGTCTTCAAGAAGGCGCATACTTGGGGACAGAAGTAGGCTGCATGCCTCTTTAAAGACCATTTTTTCCTACTTTTTTTTTTTTAAAACATTCATTTTGGAAAAGTTAAATTTTATTTTTGACTCCCTTAATTCACCATATTTCATATACCCCAAGATTATGGGGGAAAATCATATAATACTCTTAGTATTCGTATAGATAATGCATGGATTTATCTATGTCATGGGGACTAGAAAACAAAATGAAAACTATTATACATCCAAGTGAAGTCATTAAAGAAGTGATGCCAAACCAAAAATAAAAACTCAGGAAGAACTCTATGGAACTCAAGGCAATATCAACATTCAGGAAATTATGATTGTGAAATAAAGGTGAATAAACCAATAAACTTGCAAACCTATCATAGGCATATATGCTATAAAATTTTTATTTCACTAGAATTATAACTAATCTAAGACTCCTAACAAAAGATATTATGGTTATCACATAGATGGATATCTACCGACTAATAGATTATCCAATTAATTAAATTATTTCTTGAAAAGAGTAGTTTAATTAATATAATTCAATAATTGTTCCAGATCAGAAAATATAATAACAAAAAATAATATATGATCTTAAATATTCTATTATTAGCAAACACCCCCTCAACTTTTAAATTGAAACTCCTAAGCTATCATCATTTTAACATTTGGGAATTTTGGGATTTAGGATTAGATGATCCATTCCCTCACAAAGCTTTTTCCAACATTTTAACTTCTATTTCACTTTCAAAACAACAGGGCCATGGCATGTTGCAAGGAAAATAGTATGAGGTGACGCCTCTGTTGATGGAAAATGGACAAAAACTTAGAATGTTGAAGGTGAAAATTTAAGAGTAAAACGGGTGTTCAAAAATGACCTAAATCTAAAAGGGGATAACTCTGCACTTATTCATTTTATCAATAAATTCATATCTCCCAATTCCTGTGAGTCTTAGAGCATCCGCAGCACTAAAATTTGGGATGCTGTCGTAAGGTTGCTCTGCAAACAATTAAAGAGTGCAGCAAGTTTTTAAAGGCCATCTTCAACCTAAACATACTTTTTAACATCACATCATACATATCTACAAAGCTTACAGTAAACAATCAAACAAGTGGAAGGAAGAAAAAGCAGAGGTATATAACACAATCCATCCATTATGCATATATTGGAAAAAGCAGAGGTCACAAAAGAAACTGTTGTAATTGCTGTATTTATTGTTTCTTTGCTAATATAATCAATCGAGAAGCAAATCCCGAGAAAAAAATGAAAGAAAGGAAAAGGAAAAAAAAATAATGTCATCAGCAAGAATACCTAGGACAATTGCTTTTGGCAATATATTTGCATCAAGCCATCTCTTTCCTTAAAGCATCCTCTCACCTTTCCTTTTATTTTACTTCATCACGGTTCATCTATGACACACCGACATAAATTAAAATTTTTAAACAAAAAAATAATTTTAAAATTAAAATATAAATATATATTTATGCTTCAGAATTTTATTTTATTTGAAAAATGTTGCTAAAATCATAAATAAAAAGTCATATTTTATCTAAAAATAAAATAAATAGAAAATAATCTTTTTAACTCTACAAATATCAAAAGTAGACCCTTTTAAAATATTGATATTTTTTAAACTTAAAATAAAATTTTTTTAAATTTAAACAAAAAAATAAAATCTAATCAAATTGACTTATTGAATCCTCTAGGGATTAGGTTTTGCCGGGTGAATTGCAGGTCATTGGTTCTAAGTCACTTATTTTCCGATTTAAATAATTGATAGAACCAATCAGGTTACCCATCAATTGGCAAGTAGCATTCGACTTTTGTTTTTTAATAAAAATTTGAGTAAAACAAAATATAAACTATTAGACCCATTTATACAATAAATTCTGATAAAAGCACAAAAGCCCAAAGAAAAAATAAAAAAGAAGACATAAAACAATTACAACAATATTAACACTAAAACAAGAAAGAGATGAGCTTTGGACAGTACAATATGAACCATGATACTGTAATATAGGAGGTGAAATGACCAGAAGATGAGGTGACCCAATCCCCTCGAATGATCATACATGCCTTCAAAATTGTAAGGGATGGCAAGCTAGATACAAGAGCGAAACTTCAGAACTCTATAAGTATTTTATCATGTATAACACTATAAAAAAATGTATAACACTATAAAATAAAATAAAGTCTTCTTATACATTTTGATAGGATGGAAGAATTATAAAATGGGAATAAAAATAAAATTAGATTAAAAATAGAGTTTAAAAGTTTTAAAAATTTATTTGATATGTTAGAAGTAGATATAGAATTGATATATATATTTTTTATAACTTCAGTTAAAATAGTCTAAAATATTTTTTTATAACTTAAAAAGAGTTTAAATTATTTAAGAATTTTATAACTTGAAGTAAAATATCATAAAATATTTTATTTCCACTTCTCCTATTTTATTTTTTAACTTTTTTAATAGAACTAAAATAGTTTAAAATATTATAAATAGAAGTAAAAATAGAAGTGACTTATATTATATCAACTAAAAAAATATTTGATTTCTTCCCCTATGTCCAATTTAAAATATTGATTCATAGAAAGAATAAATATCTATATATTGAATTTATACAATCCAAGTTATGTACTCAGGATCATATTGAATTATTTTAATATATAAAGATTTGTAAACATTTTTTGGCGTCTAAAACCTCTCTAGTTAAGAATTAATTTAATCTCATCAAACTCCTCCAGGTAACCAATCCTTCACAATTTAACTCTTGCGTGTAAAGAGACTTTTGAGCTTTGATATGATTTAGTTTTGTTACACTTTGTACAATTTTTTTTTATAAAAAGTCAATTTAGATTTCAAAATTTGAAATATAATTATTTTGCATATTTTAAATTCGTGTTTGCACCGTTATTTTGAACAACCATGTATTTATCCCAATTTCCACGAAGAAAGTGATTTTCACAAATATTTATATAGAGAGAGATTGATTAAATGATCTTTTTCTATACATGAGATTAATTAAATTGCACAATTTCAAGAGGGGAAAAAAGGAATAAACTAAAA
This sequence comes from Leucaena leucocephala, assembly GCA_037074615.1. NCBI lineage: Eukaryota > Viridiplantae > Streptophyta > Magnoliopsida > Fabales > Fabaceae > Leucaena > Leucaena leucocephala. Next base: position 13,406,977 of record CM073515.1, on the reverse strand, counting down.
GTTTTTTTTTTAAAATTCTTATATAAATGAGAAAGGTTGAATGGTTGGTAATTAAATGCAAAATAATAAAAGTTAATGCATCTCTATACCAAAAAAGGAAAAAATTGGTAATATGTAGAAAAGTTTACTTGTTAAAAAGTACATGGTGTACAAATGAAGGCAAATTACTTGAAATTCATAAAAATGAGAAAAACAATAACTTACATTCAAATGAAAATTACAATACATTTCAATTACTAATAGTATATTTACAAGACATAGAACAAGAACAATATAGGGAACATGAAAGGTAAAAAAACAAAAGATGACACAATATACAATGAAGCCACATTTTGTGTTTAATTCACTCTTCTTTGATTTGGATGAGTTCTTTTCCTTGTCCTTTTTGCTTGTTTCTTAGGCCTAGCTTGAAAAATTCTAACAAGCCATTGAGATTTACCAATCAAAAAGACAACTTGTCCCATGAACATTCCAAACACCATCCCACATCCATATCTCATGGCTACTGGTTTCCAACCAAATCCAAATTTGTCATTAGTTGACAAAGTTGGTTGTGGCAATTTCCCTTCATTTGGATTACATGCTTTTGACAATGGAAATCCACATAGCCATAAATTTCCCTCATAGGAATCATTGGAAAATGTATCAAATTGCTTACCTCTTGGTATTTCTCCGACGAGTTGATTATGTGAAAGATTCAAAACTTCAAGAGAGTTGAGATTCACCAGTGTAAGAGGAATCACACCCGTAAGCATGTTTGATGACAAGTCTAACCATTCTAGATTTGTTAAATTTGCAATGGATCGAGGAATATGACCAGTGATTTTATTGTGGGAGAGGTTCAGCCCTTTAAGTGAATATAGCTTACCAATAACTTGTGGAATCTCTCCATCAAACATGTTATTTGAGAGGTCAATGGATGTCAATGTAGTTAAGATCCTTTCAAGCTGAACCTGATTACCTTTCAATGTGACCTTCACTGATTCTTTGTACGAGACACTGCTATAATTATTTCTCATGTAATCCAAACCAACTGCATAATCTATTTCCATCATTCCCTTAAATTCTTTGATGTATGCAGTTGGCAAAGTTCCACTAAAATGGTTGTTGGAAACATCAAAAATTCTCAACATAGGAAAAGGATGTTTGGTGTTGGAAATATAAATGGCACCATAGAACTTGTTATCTCTCAAAATGAGTACCTGTAGCTCTGGTAACCCTTCAATCCAATTTGAAAATTCATCTTTGATGTTGTTTGCTCCCACATCTAAAATCTCTAATTGCTTGCAATGGGTCAAAGACCAAGGCAACTGTCCCTCAAATTGGTTGTTGTTCAAATGCAAAGATTGCAAGGAATTACACTCTAGAAAAATTGTGTGGTAGTCTTCCAACAAAGTTATTCATTTGTAGATCTAAACTCTCAAGATTTGGTAAAGCAACAAGGCACTCTAGGATAGGGCCCGACAAGTTGTTGTGAGATAAGTTGAGGATCACAAGTGAGCTTGCATTGCAAAATAAGGAAGAAATGTGTCCACTGAATTTGTTGTTAGACACTGAAAAGAATTCAACACCAAAGGATGGAATTGGGAGATTTCCTTGCAACATGTTGAAGCTAAGATCAAGAAATGTGAATTTTCTCATTGACAAATGTTCAACTGATGTCAAGTTATTATGAGAAAGATCCAAAGACTGCAAAGAACCATTCCCCACATCATTGAACCACTTGGGAATATTTTCATGAATTTTGTTATTGGAAAGACCTAAGGACTTCAAATTTTGAAGGTTTCCTAAATGTCTTAGAAATTCATTGATGTCGCAAGAGGATAAGTCTAATGTGACAAGATTGGGAATGAAGTTAAGATTATTATCAGAGCTGAGTGAGAGAAACTTGTTGTTTGAAAGACCAAGTACTTCAAGATTTTGAAGCTTTGAAAATTGACGAAGACTAATTGGGCCTCTCAAATTTTTTGAAGATAGATATAGATGAGAAAGATTCAAGAAACCGAAAATTGACTCTGGAATACCTTGCAGCTCACTATCATAAAGATATAACTTTTCCAAATTTGGGAGGCTTAAGAATTTGGGAAAGATAGTGATATGACAAGAAGACAAATCTAATGTTCTAAGATTAGGAATAGTATAGTTAAGATTATTATCACATGCAAGTGAGAGAAACTTATTGTTCGAAAGATCAAGATCTTCAAGCTTTTGAAATTTGGAAAATTGGTAAAAATTAACAGAGCCACTCAAGTTATTAGATGATAGACTCAAAGAAGAAATATTTACGAAACTAAAAATTGACTCAGGGAAATCACCAATAAAAGAATTGACACGGAGGTCCAATAAAGTAAGACTTTGGAGATTTGAAAGAAATGAGAGCTCACCACTAAACTTGTTATATCCAAGGTTCAAATAAGTTAAGTGAGTGAGATTCTCAAAACTTGCAGGAATAGGCCTATCAAATTGACAGCCTTCAAGACTCAAAAAATTGAGAGACTTCAAATGGCCTATGGAATTTGGAAGTTGACCCATGAGATTTTCATTCCCTGACAAATCTAACTTTTGAAGATTTTGTAAATGAAAAATGTTATTTGCCAATTTCCCTGCAACGAAGTCTCTTTAAGACTAAGATAGACCAAAGAGGATGACAAATTCATGAGCATAGACGAGTGGCTTGGTGCAATGGAAGATATATCTACACCATCTAAAACAAGTTCTTGTAGATGAGTCATGTTTAGAACGAGCTTCTGCCAAGTAGATGATTCAAGTATTAAATTCAACCATTCATTTGAGAAAAATGCATTCCAAGACAACTCTAGAGAGACCAATTTAGACAATTCTGCAATTTTAGGAGGAATTGCACCAATAAAATGAGAGGAGCTCAAGTTTAGATGCAAGAGAGTGGAAAGATCACCAAATTGAGAAGATATGAAAGACTCACTAAAATCATTGTAAGCCAAGTTGAGTGTTTGGAGATGAGAAAGTTGGAAGATGCTATTGTTAGGATGGAGTTGACCTTGGAGCCAACTGCAACTTAGGTTGAGGCCAATCACATGACCAAACGTGGAGTCGCATGTGATCCCATCCCACAAGCAGCAATTTGAATCATTTCCCCATGAAGTTGTCTTTGGGTAAGATATATTCTTAAAATGAATATCATAGTAATAATATTCATAATAAAACTCATCACACCATATTGAAGCATAATGATTAAGAGAGAAAGAGTCTTTGAATTGAAGGAGTGCAGAGGAATCATGAGAATTACATAATGGCGGTGGGTTGAGAGAAGAAGAAAGGGAAGGAGAAAGAAAGAACAAGTACAGACAGAGGATAATTCGAAATGCCATAAGTGAAGTTGGAAGGCTATGAAGGAGTGAAAGATTGATATATGGACTTTAACAAAAGAGGCTATATTTATAATGGTACCAACACTACACATGGCATGATGCACACGCAAACTAAAAAGAAAAAGATGGAACTTTGCTAACGTTTTCTTACTTGACTTGGTTATGAAAAAGAGAATAATTAGAGGGGAAAAAAAGACTTGGTGGTTTTTTTTTGCTGGAATTCGCTATTGATATTTCCTTTTAAGGATGGCACATCTACAGATAATGAGGAAACAAAAAAAAAAATTGGTGAAATAAATGTCAAGGAATGAGGTGGGAGGGCGGTTTTTCTGTAGGAATTGTGCTTTTTGTTGGCAACAAAGACGCGCGTGAGCGTGACTGCTAGTGTTTGTATTTTTGGGGTTCCATTTGTGAGGGAAGGTTGAGTTGCCATTCAACGTGAAGGTAGGCGACAATATTATTTTAAAAACTTGTAAAAATAATTGGGCCCTTAGTCATTTCATCTGTGACACAAGCTAAGAAAAAATAATAATTTATGTTAGTATAAAATTATATTATTATTTGGGTTTAGGGAGAGGTCCCTTGTAACATAATAAACCAATATTCTAAATTCTAATTCCTATTAAGAAATATATCAATATTATTTTAGTAAGTTTAATCGTCCATATTAATACTTGATAAGCTTCACTCTTATTTGACTGTCATTTTATAAATTATTGAAGCCGACAAAATTTGAAGACTTCACAAATCTAAAACCAAAATTTAATTTCTAAGATTCCATTCATTTATCAATTAAAATGATTTTAATAGCACCGAGTTTTAATTGTTTTACAATTTCATATATAAAAAATTATATTTAAGTGATGACATATTAAACCTCTACTTAAACTATTGATATATAAATCCTCATAAACCTATTTATTTATAGACTCTCATAAAGCCACTTCATCTATATTCTAATAAATTAAAATACACAATTTATTCTCATTTATTGTTAACAATTCATATACATTTATTGTTATTCTAATTATGAGGGATTTTTTTTATTATTTAAATAATAGAGGGTGCAAACTAGAATTTAAATCAAATGAGTTGTGGTATTTTAATTAGTCATAATACAAATGAGATAGCATTTTAGTAGCATGCAAATATTTCTCTCATATATGTATATATATATATATAATATAAAATTAATATATGTATGTAGGTAATGACAGGTCATAGGGGAAATGCATAATAAGGCTATTTGGATGTTAAAAATATTTATCTATGAATTGTCACAAAGCTTAGTTAATTGTTTTAAAAAAAATTAAAAAGCTTCATTGAGAATTTGAAAATTTATAAACAAATATATATATATATATATATATATGTTTGATTAAATGTGACTAATATGTTGATATTAAACAAATTAAAGAGTTATGTGAACAATTAGTCATTCATTATTATATCATTTGTATAATCTGAAAAGGTAATTCAAACAACTCATAGATATTTAAATAATCTCTTTAGCTCACTTCATGTTTAAGAGATTACTAAATATTGAAAATAAAAGAAGAGTTTGTGTAGTACAATTTTTAAATTTTAGAAGAAGCCCCTACATATATTTTTAAAATCTAATAGAGATCCTTATGCTTGACTTGGAAAAAAAAAAGAAGACTTAGACTAAAAATAATGTCATACGTTAAATAATTAAAAAAATATTTCCAAAGTTTAGATAAATTTTGGCATATAATAGGGAAATTTAGAAAAAAGTAATAAATTTCAATATTATTTAAAGACAAAAAAATAATTCAAAAAAAAATTGTTATTATTAGAGTGTCGTTGTCAAAGTTTGAAAATGAGAAAATTCAATATGATCTTTCACTATCGGTTGTAGAATAAATTTATTTATGTCCCACCAGATATGATTTTGAATGGTTCTAACTTTAATGACATACAAACTATTAAACACTCTATAAATTTCCTTTAATTGTAATTCGTTTGCTAAATTGTAGTGAATTATTAACTATTAATTCTCATTAAATTAAGTTTATGAAAATTAAAGTTTATATTTTGTATAATTAACTAGTTGAATTAAATTTGAGAAGCGTCATATTTAAAACCAACAAAATGGACTTTTCTTTCGACGTCTCGATCAAAAAGAAATAAAAGAAAAGACTTTGATGTTAATAATTAAATTTATTAATTAGCAATGTCATCTTCAATGTAGTGACATGATGGACCGGATGTGCAATACTTTTCTTCCCAATTAAAAAACAATCCTTTTTTTTTTTTGCGATATTCTCAAAACATTTTTTTGCAAACATATTTGTTACACAAAGGTCACTCCTTTGATTAATAATTTCAATGAAAGAAGGGATGAATACACACAACACGGTTTTCTTTTTATAATTTTGAACAAAAATTTGATCCCATATAAAGCAGAAAAATTATTTATAATTATACTATTAAAAAGTTATTAGTTAAGATGATAAGTAGTTTTATCTCTCTTAAAAAGAGAATATTTGTTTAATCAAAGTGAAAACCTTCTATGCTATAAATATGGAAAGAGATTAGTCTCAAATCTAAAATAGTTTAAGATATTTAAATTAAAAAAAATTGATAATAATATTGAAGAAAACTATATTTTTAGCTTTGGATAAAGTTAAAGATGCAATGTAATATTTAAAGTTTGTTAGCACGCTTCATACACCTTTTTTAATATTTTATATAGATGGACTTATGTAGGATTTTTCAAGATAATTAAAACTTGAACTAAGTTATCTAATATTATATAATAAATAAATCTAAAAAAAGAAGTATACGGAATAAATAATTACAGAAAAGATTGATCTTTCTTTTTTTGACTTAAAATTACTTAGAAGCATGATTTATGACTAAGACTAGTTACGATATGATAAATCAAAAAATTTGAATTATATTATTAATTTGATATAATTTTCTATGGATCTAAAATATTAAGTAACAAATAAATAGTTAAAAATTAAAATTATTAGACAATCCAAAGAATGAATGACTTGCACATGGTTTCTATACAAACTAGACTTAGAATCTAAATCTTCATCCATGGATATAGCATTAACATGAGGTTTTTTTTTTTGCCAGAGGAGTTTCTTTAGTTTTAACAAATCTCAAAAAAAAAAAAATATTTAATCTTTTTTTCCATTAAAACTTTGACAATTTCTTTTGCTAAGAGTAAGTATCATCTTATTAGATGATATCATATTCAATATATTATTAAATATTAAATATTGATACTTCTTTAGCAGATATTAGAATATTAGTTTATTATATTATAAGAAACTAACGATTTATGTTATAGTCAACTGTGTTCATAAAACTTAGATATAATCGTTATAATTTATTTAAAAGAAAATTCTATCAATTAATAATGGGCCGTGAACAAGGGGTTGTGGAAATGATTATTGTGGAATAGCTTAAAAGGCCCCTTTTAATAAAATCTAATGACCATACATTGCAATGAATAAGATGCGATGTTCAAATAAATGCAAAGACTTTTTGTTCATAATCATATTAACATGACATCTAAAGTAATTGCAATAAAAAATAGAATGTCTTAATTCACAATTAGTAATTAATATTAACTACAAATAAATAATATGAATAATATTCAATTTAATCACTTGGAGTTTTCAATCTTAAAAACTTTGAGTAATTGACTGAATTGTCACTGAGCTCGTTATAAAACTTATATGAATTGTAACTGGTGATGTCATAACTCTAAGTTAAAAAAAGCTATGAATGCAAAGGATATGATATCCAACATATGAGAGGCTTCCTTTATATTTTGTCATTAATGGATATTTACCTATTCAAATTGGAGTATTAAATATTTGATAGTTAATATATTTTTAGCTAATTGTATAAAAACTAAAATTTTTAAAAGAAAAATTGAAAGTCATGCCCTCAAATGAAAGAGAATTTTGTTATTTATACATAAAGTAAATAATTTAAAAATTAGTTGTTTATATTTAATTTAATAATTACTAATATGATTAAGAAATATTTTATTTTGTGAGGTTGATCAATTTGATAATTATTTTTGTGCTAAGTCATGAACAATTTCAATTAATAATTTAAAATGAAGTGAATTATAATATAAGAGAGATCTTAATTATAAAGCAATATTTAGAAAAAGTGATCAAATTTTAACATTATATTAATTTTTGTGACTATTATTTGAATGACATGTTATAAGGTTTAGAGGTGGGGAAATTTAAAATGGTCTTTCATTATGGAAGTACCATAAATTCAATGGTTCTATTGTAATTTTAGTGTCACCACAAATTGTAAAACACGTTATAAATCTCTTATAATATAATTTCACTAACTATTAATATGGTGATAATGAATGCAAGTCATTTATCTTTCCTTTGAATATACCTCATGTTATATCAATATGAAATAATTTATACATATAAATTAAAGCAATCTCGTTTTAATCATATTATTATTTTTACTGCACTGAAAAATTAGTAAAAATTAAAAAATGATACCTTTGAAATTTAAATAGTAATATTAATTTAGAAAATTTAATATATTAATCTAAACATAGGTAACTTTAACATGAAATTAATTTCATGTATTAGTTTGGTAAATATAGTATTTGATCATTATAACTTGCGTTCATTTTAGCTTTTGTTCATATAATTTTAAACTATAAATTTTAATCCTTCAAAGGTAAAATTGTCCAAATCTTTTTTAAACTATTGAGACTAACATTTTATATGGAAATAAATTTAAAAAAGCAAAACCTATATTACCTAAAACTAAAATAATAAACACCCAACAAATCTTTCAATTATAGATTATTTTTCCATAAACGTACCAAATGGGGTAGAATAGAATTGTCTTGTGATGTGATAGAAATGAAAATGAATCAAACAATACTTTCAGTATAATAAATTCTTAACAAACAAAATATTAAATTATCCTCTTGACTCATTTGAGTTGACTCTAAAAAGCATTAATTTAAAGGAATTCTTGATAAACAAAATTTTTCAAAGTACTTAAATATATCAATCAAACTAATTTTAACATCACCAAGTTTTAATTGTTTCACAATTTCATACATAAAAAAATTATATTTAAGTGATGACATATTAAACCTCTACCTAAACCATTGATATATAAATCCTCTTCAACCTATATACATATACATATATGTAATTAATATTTGTATGTAGGTGATGACGTTGTCATCTCCAACAAGGAAATTTCATAATAAGGCTATTTTGATGTTGAAAATATTTGTCCTCGCATTGTCAGAAAGCTTAGTTAATTATTTTAAAAATAAATTAAAAGCTTCTTTGAAAATTTAAAAAAAAATTCAACGAATATATATATGATTGATTAAATGTGACTAATATTTTTATATTATAAAAATTAAAGAGTTTTATGAAATAATTAATAATTCATTATTATATCATTTTTATAATCTAAGAAGGTAATTTAAACTCACACATATTTAAATAATCTCTTTAGCCAACTTTCATATTTAAGAGATTACTTGATATTGAAAATAAAAAAGAGTTTATGTTATACAATTTTTAAATTTTAGAAGAGGCCCTTACATATATTCTTAGAATCGAATAGTGATAGTTATGCTTGACTTAGAAAAAAGAAGAAGAAGACTTAGACTAAAAATAATGTTAGATTTATGTAATTAAGAAAATATTTTATAATTTTAGATAAATTTAGGCATAAAATAAGGAAATTTAGAAAAAGTAATTAAATTTCGATATTATTTGAAGATAAGGAAATAATTCACAATTGTTTTTGTTATTATTAGAGTGACATGGTCAAAGGTTTAGAAGTGAAAACATTCAACATCCTCTTTCACTATTGTTTGTGGAATAAATTCATTTTTGTCCTACTAGAAGTGATTTTGAATATTTCTAACTTCAATGCCACTCAAACTATCAAACATATTACAAGTTTCCTATGGTTGTAATTCGCTAACTAAATTTTAATTTTATAAAAATTAAAGTTTTTATTTTATATGACTAAATGATTGAATCAAATTTGAGAAATATTATGTCCAACTACGAGTAGCTCTTCCAAATATATTTTTTATATTCATATAGATTCAAACTTAAAATTTTGTGTTTAAACAGCCAAAACTTCTTCTATTTAAATAAATCGATAGAATGTAAAATCTAGCATAAGATAAATAAAAAATTGGTTTCTATGCATTAAATGAAAATTTAGGTCTAAATAGCATTTAACATAATTTCATAACATTAATTTCATGTATTAATTTGAGTATATACTGTGTTTGGTCTTTATAACTTACGCTCATTTTAGTTTTTTATTTTTGTAAATATTCTATAATGGACAATGGTCCTGACAACACAATTGGACCTACTTAGCTAGAAAATATGTGAAGAAGGACTTGGACAAGTCCACATTCAAGCTTGATGGAATATTGATTCAAGAAATATGTTCAAGAATTAATAAGTAGTGTTTATGTATAATTTAAAAATTACTGATATGGTCAAGAAATATGGGATGTTGTGTGGCTGATCAATTTGATAACTATTTATTTGCTAAATCATGAACAATTTCAGTTAAGAATTTAAAATAAAGTGAAATAGAAGAGAGATCTTAATTATAAGATAAGTTTTCTAAAAAAAGTGATTAAATTCGAATATTATCTCTGAACATAAGGAGGGTGGGAGAGATATAAGAGATTACCATATTATATATCAATAATGTTTGTGACTATTATTTGAATGACGTGTTATAAGTCAGAAAATTTAAAATGGTCTTTAATTAGCAATGTCATCTTCAATGTAGTGACATGATGGATCCCGATATGCAATAATTCTTCCCAATTAAAAAACAATCCTTTTTTTGCGAAATTCTCAAAACCTTTTTTTCTTTTGCAAGCATATTTGTTAAAATATTTTCTTGGCCGCTAGTCACAAAGCTCACTCCTTCGATGATTCCACAAAATAATTTCAATGAAAGAAGGGACAGATACACACAATCGCAGCAATATTTATGACACATTTTTCGTTTTATAATTTTGAACAAAAATTTGATCCCATATAAAGCTTTAAAATAATTTATAATTATACTACTATAAAGTTATTGATTAAGATGATAAGTAATCATATCTCTTTAAGGGAGATAATATAAGTTTAAATCTTAAAAAATATATTTGTTTAATCAAGATGAAAATTTTTTATATCTCTTTGAGGTAGATAATACAAATTTAAATCTTAAAAAATATATTTATTTAATCAAGATGAAAATTTGTTATATTATAAATATCGAAAGAGATTAGTCTCAAGTCAAAAATAATTTGAGATATTTTAATTAAATAAAAAATTATAATTATATTAAATAAAACTATATTTTTAGCTTTAGATGAAGTTTGAGATGAAATATAATATTTAAAGTTTGCTAGCAGGCTTTATACACCTTTTTTTTTTATATTTTATATAGATGGATTTATGTAGGTTTTTTTCTTAAGGTAATTAACACTTGAACTAAGTTATCTAATATTATATAATGAATTCATATATAGCATTTTTTTTATATGTATGAACTCTTGTAAAGAAACTTTGAGGAAATTTCAGTTCAAAATTAAATCTAAAAAAAGAAGTATGCAAAATAAATAATTATAGAGAGATTATTTTTTTTTCTTTGACTTAAAATTACTTGGAAGCATGCTTTATGACTGAGACTAGTTACGATCAATAAATCAAAAAATTTGAGTTGTATTGTTAATTTGATATAATTTTCTATTGATCTAAAATATTAAGCAACAAATAAATAGTTAAAAATTAAAATTAATGTAAGATCCAAATAATGAATGATTTGCACATGGTGCCTATACAAACAAGACTTAGAACCTAAATCTTTATCCATGGAAATAGCAATTAAGAGGAGTTTTTTTTTTTTGTTGGCCACACGAGTTTCTTTAGTTTTAACTAAACTAAAAAAAAATATATTCTTAATCTTTTTTGCCACAAAGACTTTGACAATTTTTTTTTACTAAGAGTATATATCATCTTATTGGAGACAATTTTATTTGAGACACTATCAGGCACTAAATGTAAATGTCTCTTTCAGTTTATATTTAAATTTTGATTCATTATATTGTAAGAGACTAATTATTTTCGTTAAACATATCCCAGTTCATAAAACTTAGATAAGTTTATTGTAATTTATTCAAAAGAAAATTTAGTCAATCAATAATGGACCATGAATAAAGGGTTGTAGGCTTAAATAAACTTTCAAAGTTTGGAAAAGTTTATTGTCGTATACCTTAAAAGGGCCCATTTTAATAAATTTTCATGACTATACATGGCAATATCTAGAATAAGATGTGATGAATAAATGCAAAGACTTTTTGTTAATAATCATATTAACATCACATCTAAAAAAATTGTCAATAAAGAATTGAATGTCTTAATTAACAATTAGTAATTAATGTTAACTACAAATAAAGAATATGAATAATATCATTCAATTGTTGATTTAATCACTTTGAGTTTTCACTTGTTAAAAACTTTGAGTAATTAAGTGAATTGTAACTTGTTATAAAACTTACATGAATTATAACGAATGATGTCATAACTCAAGTTAGAAGGAGCTATAAATGCAAAAGATATGGTATCCAACATATGCGGGGCTACATTATATTGTGTTATAAATAAAAGTTCACCCGTTCATTTATGTTGTGTCATTAATGAATGTTTACCTATTCAAATTAGAGGGTTAAATACTTGATAGTTAATATATTTTTAACTAATCGTATAAAAATTAAAATTTTCAAAAGAAAAACTAAGTCATGCCCTCAAATGAAAGAGAATCTTGTTATTTATACATGTCCTAAATAATTTAAAAATTGGTTATTTATATTAAATTTAATAATTACTAATATGGTCAGGGACTATGGGATTTTGTGGGGCTGATCAATTTGATAATTATTTTTATGCTAAATCATGAACAATTTCAGTTAATAATTTAAAATAAAGTGAAATCTAATGTAAGAGAGAGATCTTAATAAAGAAATATTTAGAAAAATTGATAAAAATTTAACATTATATTATCTGAATATAAGGAGTGTGGGAGATATAGAGATTACCATATAATCAATAATTTTTGTGGCAATTATTTAAATTACGTGTTATAAGTTTTAGAAGTGAGAAAATTTAAGATGGCCATTCACCTGAAAGTGCCATAAATTTAATAGTTGTATTATAATTTCAATGTCACCTCAAAATGTAAATGCAATACTTTTCTTCTCCCTTTGAATATACCTCATAATACAAAGTAATTTATATATATAAATTAAAACAATTTCATTTTAATCATGTTATTATTTTTAATGCATTGAAAAATTAGTAGAAAATAAAAAATGATACTTTTGAATATTAAATAGTAATATTAATTTAGAAAATTTAATAAATTGATATAAACATAGGCAACTTTAACATAAAATTAGTTTTATGTATTAATTTAGTTAATACAATATTTAATCATTATAACTTGCGTTTATTTTAGTTGTTGTCCTAATAATTTTAAACTATAAATTTTAGTTCTTTAAAAAGTAAAACCTATGAAAATGTATTAGTCAAAACTAAAATAATAAACACCCAATAAAATTTTTAATTAGAATTATTTTTCTATAAACGTACTAAATGGGGACGAATATAATTGTCTTTATGATGTGATTGAAATGAAAATGAATAAAAGAATATTTTCAGTCCAATAAATTCTTAATAAATGAAATATCAAATTATCCTCTTGACACGTTTAAGTTGACTCCTAAAAGCATTAATTTAAAAGAATTATTGAGAAACAAAATTTTCCAAAGTACTTGTTCATCAACAAATTTGACTGTCATTTTATAAATTGTTGAAGCGGACAAAATTTGAAGACTTTACAAACCCAAAATCAAAATTTAATTTCTAAGATTCTATTCATTTATCAATAAAATATTTTTAATTGTTTCACAATTTCATACATAAAAAAATTATATTTAAATGATGACATATTAAACCTCTAATTAAACTATTGATACATAAGTCATCTTCAACCCATTTATTTATATACTTTAAGAATGCTACTTCATTTATATTCTAATAAATTAAAATACACAATTTATTCTCATTTATTGCCAACAATTCATATACATCTCTTGTTATTCTAATTGTGAGAAATTTTTTATTTTTTTAAATAATAGAGACGTTGTATTTTAATTAGTTAGAATATAAATGATATATTATTTTAGAAGTATGTAAATATTTTTCTCATATATATATAATATAAAATTAATATATGTATGTAGGGGATGACGTGGTCATCTCCAGTGGGGAAATTGCATAATAAGGCTATTTGGATATTGAAAATATTTGTTTGCGAATTGTCATAAAGCTTGGTTAATTTTTTTAAAAAAAATTAAAAGCTTCATTGAGAATTTGAAAATTTTTAAACAAATATTTATATTTTTTTTATTAAATGTGACTAATATTTTGATATTATAAAATTAAAGAGTTTTATGAACAATTAGTAATTCATCATTATATCATTTATATAATCTAAAAAGGTAATTTAAACAACTCACACATATTTAAACAATCTCTTTAGTTCATTAAGAACAGTTTGTGTAATACAATTTTTAATTTTAGAACAGGCCCCTACATATATTTTTAAAATCGAATAGATATGGTTATGCTTGACTTGGAAAAAACAAAAAAGACTTAAACTAAAAATTATGTCATCTGTTCGATAATTAAAAAAATATTTTATAATTTTAGATAAATTTTGGCATAACATAGGGAAATTTAGAAAAAAATAATTAAATTTCAATATTGTTAAAGATAAGGAAATAATTCAAAATTGTTTTTGTTATTATTAGAGTGATATGGTTTAGAAGTTAGAAAATTCAACATTGTCTTTCACTATAGATTGTAAAATAAATTCATTTATGTCCTACTAGATGTGATTTTGAATAGTTTTAACTTCAATGTTACGTAAATTAAGTTTTAACTTCTATATTTTTAATTTATTAGCTACATTGTAACAAACTCTTAACTATAGATACTCATAAAATTAAGTTCATAAAAATTAAAGTTTTTATTTTGCATGACTATCTAGTTGAATCAAATTTGACAAGTATCATATCCAACTGAATATGGCTCTTCCAAATATATTTTCTGCATTCATACATATTTGAACTTGAGACTTAGTGTTTAAGTGACAAAAATTATTCTATTTGATAATTACTAATATGGTGAAGAAATATTTTATTTTGTGAGGCTGATCAATTTGATAATTATTTTTATGCTAAATCAAGAACAATTTCAGTTAATAATTTAAAATAAAATAAAATATAAGAAAGAGATCTTAATTATAAAGTAATATTTAGAAAGAGTGATCAAATTTTAACAGTATATTATCTTAATATAAGGAGTGTGGGAGAGATATAAGAGATTATCATATTATAATCAACAATTTTTGTGACAATTATTTAAATGACATGTTATAAGGTTTAGAAGTGAGAAAATTCAAAATGTTTAGTCATTGTGAAAGTGCCATAAATTCAATGGTTCTATTCTAACTTCAATGTCACCTCAAAGTATAAAATACACTATAAATCTTTTATAATATAATTTCACTAGCTATTCATATGTGTGACAGTGAATACAAGACTTTTCTCCTCCATTTGAATATACCTCGTAATACCCCAATATGAAATAATTTATATATATATAAATTTAAACAATATCATTTTAATCATCTTATTATTTTTAATGCACTGAAAAATTACTAGAAAATAAAAAATGATACTTTTGATATTTAAATAGTAATATTAATTTAGAAAATTTAATAAATTGATGTAAATATAGGTAACTTTAACATGAAATTAATTTCGTGCATTAATTTGATTAATACAGTATTTGATCATTATAACTTATATTTATTTTAGTTTTTGTTCCCATAATTTTAAATTATAAATTTTAGTCCTTTAAAAAATAAAACCTATAAAATAGTATAGTCAAAACTAAAATAATAAACACCCAACAAAATTTTCAATTAGGAATTATTTTTCCATAAAGGTATAAAATGAGGTAGAATAGAATTGTCTTTATGATGTGATTGAAATAAAAATGAATCAAACAATACTCTCATCCCAATAAATTCTTAATAAATAAAATTTTAAATTATTCCCTTGACTCATTTGAATTGACTTACAATTTCATCATAAAAAAAATTATATTTAAGTGATGGCATATTAAACCTCTACTTAAATCATTGATATATAAATCCTCTTCAACCTATATATATATAGATATAATTAATATATGTATGTAGGTGATGACGTTGTCATCTCCATCAAGGAAATTTCATAATAAGGCTATTTTGATGTGGAAAATATTTGTCCCGCGAATTGTTACAAAGATTAGTTAATTATTTTAAAAAAAATTAAAAAGCTTCATTGAAAATTTGAAAATTTTTAGACGAATATACATATATATATATTTGATTAAATGTGACTAATATTTTTATATTATAAAAATTAAATAGTTTTATGAACAATTAATAATTCATTATTATATCATTTTTATAATCTAAAAAGGTAATTCAAACTCACGATGTTTAAAGAATCTCTTTAGCCAATTTTTATGTTTAAGATATTATTAGATATTGAAAATAAAAGAAAAGTTTGTGTAATACAATTTTTAAATTTTAGAAGAGGCCCTACATATATTTTTAAAATAGAATAGAGATGGTTATGTTGATTTGGAAAAAAAAAACAAAGAAGACACTTTATATAATGTCATGTGTTAGATAATTAAAAAAATATTTCCTAATTTTAGATAAATTTTGGCATAAAATAGGGAAATTTAGAAAAAATAATTAAATTTCAATATTATGAAAGATAAGGAAATAATTCAAAATTATTTTTGTTATTATTAGAATGATATGGTCACAGATTTAGAAGTTAGAAAATTTAACATTGTCTTTCACTACCATTTGTCGAATAAATTCATTTTTGTCCTACTAAATATGATTTTGAATGGTTCTAACTTTAATGCTACGTAAATTATTAAACACGCTATAAGTTTCCTATAGTTATAATTTGCTAATTAAGTTATAGCGAACTATCAACTATAAATTCTCAAAAATTAAATTTATGAAAATTCAAATTTTTATTTTATATGACTATTTGATTGAATTAAATTTGAGAAGTGTCATATCCAACTACGACTAAATATTCCAAATATATTTTTTGTATTCATAGATTCGAATTTGAGACTTTACACTTAAACCCCTTCTATTTATGTAAATTGATAGGATGTAAAATCTAACATAAGATAAATGAAAAATTGGATCTAAATAGCATTTAACATATAATTTTCAGAAAATTAATTTCATGTATTAATTTAGGTTAATACAATATTTAGTCTTATAATTGACGATCATAATAATTTTTTGTATAATTTTAAATTATAAGTTTTAGTCCCTCAAAAAGTAAAGTGGTATATGTCTTTATTAAATTATAGAGATCACTGCTTTAGTTAAAAATAAATTTGAGAGATCAAAACCTATAATTTAAAAATATATATGTCAAAACTAAAATAAAAAAATTAAATATCGTATTAACCCCATTAGTTTTCATAATTGAAAAGTTGCTTGAAAGTAGGACACTTAAGCTCTATTTTTTTTTTCCTCCTTAATACTTTAAAGGGGAGAAACATGCTAAAGTAAATGAGATATTTAATAAAAGTGTTTGAAATTTAAACTTTTACGTGTTTTATACTCAGTGTTAAATACTTTAAAAGGAATCAAAACTTTGATCTTATCATTGCCCTTAAAATAACTTCCTCTTATGTTTATAACCACTTTTCATATCCCTACAAATTATGGATTATTTTTCCACAAGCGTACCAAATGGAGTAGAGTAGAGGACTTGTCTTTATGATGTGATTGCAATGAAAATGAATAAAAAAACAACTCATAGCCAAATAAATTCTTAACAATTGAAATATTAAATTATCTTATTCACTCTTTTGAGTTAACTCCTCAAGACACAAATTCTTCTCTTCAAATAAATTATCTTCTTTTTGTTGCCTCTTTAAAAGTTAAGAATCAGTCTTGGAGGTTTATTAGGGTCAGCTCAAAAAATACTTACAGTTTATTTATTAATAAAGTATTTATATTGCAGTAAAATTTATATTTATAACATCGTGGGTTATAAGCCAACTTTTTATCAATTGGATTAATATTTGTTGACTTCATGGAACATTTTGACACTTTATAGGGTAAATTAATTATCTGAGGTTGAGTTATTGATCACTTCAACATACACTTAACCTTAGTTATAGGTTTTTTTCAGGTAAAAGGAAAACTTGGTTTGATTTTATTGTACTCTCCCTCTTGATATACCTTAGATTTTGTTGAAAATTGTAAGTAGGAGTTAGAATTAATTCATTGGGCCCGTAATCCTACTTGTACGAGCCTAATAAGAAACAATGAGCTTACATAATTAATTACATGAGTAAGTAAAGGTCCATCTTGGCCCGTCTCCTTTTGTTTTCCGTGAAAAAGACAGACTAAGCCCAAAAGTACATCAGAAAACTAAATAGTGTGGGAGTTAAATATCAAGTATCTAAGTCCATTTAAAAAAAATATTTAGGTCCTTAATATAATTACTTGAAGGGTATTAATGAGAATCTTCTAATTTTATTTCTATTAAATGTAATAAAACATTAATTAATTTAAGTTGAAATATGAATTAATTAATTCAGGTTGAAATATTTGCTTTTTATTCTTAAATAAAGGTAAATTTAAAAAATAAATTTATATATGGTACCATAGTAGTATTTTGATTTTCTTCCCAAACACTCAAATATTGAGAAGTCATCTTATACAGCTCTAAATATTAGAGTCCCTTCTTTACTAAATCATCTATAACCTTATTTAGTTGTTGAGACATGCATTGGTACTTACCATTAAGAAACAAGCATATTCTTAATTTCACAAGTAAAAAGTTACGGGTATATGCATTGTGAACAATAAGGATAATTCTCTATAAGTGTCTTTGACTTAAGATTTAAACTTGACTAATCACAGGGGTCGAAGCTCAATGGAGGCGGGTCTCAAGCAAACACTTTTAGTTTATTAACAACTTGTACTAGGGATTCCAACATCATGATATTTCATGTTTTTTTGATAAATTCTCCCAGAGATGAAATTTGTGTGATTAATACTATTTTTTTATCTGTGTAACTTGGGTCAAAACCCTAGGTTCAATTTTATCGGATGCCTTAAAAGGTTGGGGACTAGTTAATTTTAAATTTATTATCCTATGGTCATTCATATTTTCTCTTAATGTAGTTTAGATCTGATAAAGTTGCTAAAATAAGAATATAGTAAAATCCTCTCAGCCACAAAGCTTCTAACCAAACCCTCCTACCCCTTTTTTGGCTTTCCCACATGTGGAATTTATGAGAGATTAAAGTATTGCTTGGTTGAGGGAAAGGTAAAGAAGATGTGGTATAAGTTTATTTAGTTAGGAAAAATAGAAAAGAAAGGGTTTAAAATTTTATTTTTTGTATTTTTCTCCCCCTCTCACCCCCTCTAAATTGGATGAGATTCTCTCATAAGCAGTTCCCTCCCCTTGTAATTACCTTGCCTCCTCTTATTTTATCTCTCCCCTTTCAAAAAGAAAAAACTCATCTTCCTTTATGCATCCGCTTCCCTCTTTTTAAATAAAAAAAGTGTTTTTAAAAAACAATTTTAAAAATGTTTTTTAAAAAAATTAAAAAATACACTTTTAAAAAAATTCAAAAACACTTTTTTAATGTGTTTTTAAAAAACTATTTTTTTAAAAAATTTAAAATGTTTTTTTAAAAGAATTTAAAAAATATGCTTTTTAAAAAAATTGGAAAACACCTTTTTAAAGTGTTTTTAAAAACATTTTAAAAGAAAAACATTTAAAAGAGTGGCTAGGGGATGTATAAGGTTTTTTTTTGGTTTTTTAAATAGGAGGGATAAAAAAAGAGGAGGCAAAATGATTATAAGGGATTATGGGGAGTGTGCTTCCCCAATCCCTCCAAATTTGGGAATTGTTAGAGGAAGGAGAAATATTATGCTTTATCCTTATTGAACTGCCCTGCTAACTTTTTAATATTTCAAGAAGAAGAAGAGGAAGACAATGCAGATGATGTTGATAGCGAGCCCTAGGAGAGAACTATTTCGTGGGTTTCTTTGATTTCTTGGTCCATTTCTCCCAATACAGACCCGATTGACGGCATTTGCTATCACCTTCCTCATTTTGATGCCCCAAAACTGAAGGACCAACTTGATGACGCCAATGATAACAATGGCAATCGTCATTTTGATGATGTTGAGTATGAGATTGATAGGACTCAATCTGGTGATGGTGATATAGGTAGTTACGGTGGGGATGACCATGAGGATATGGATGATTATGATGGCTACGATTTAGACGATGAGCTCATTCTGTGGTCTGTGTTTAGGAGTCAGAGGATGAGGAAACTGAGGCTCCTGCTGTTAATGGGTCTATTCTTCGTGTTCAACTTCGTGTTCAACCTCAAGCTACAAAGGTCTGTGAGAGTGGATAGGGGCCTACATGGAAGGATGAATATCACAAAGAATATGAACTTCTTGATCCTTCTTTGAAGAAACCGGAGGCTGAGATTGATTCTTTTATAGATTCCAAGGCTAAATTACCGGAGAAAGCTTTGGAACCTGTCAATGGTGGTGCAACCTCAATGCAAAATCTGACCCTACTGGTAGGCTTCCCTTATGGAGCTTATAAAAAGCTATTATATCTTCATGAGTCCCTTCTCTGGTTTGATAATGTAACTTAACTCGCTTAATTAAAGTGATTTTATAAATACATGCTATATGCTTTTACAAATTATGGGAGAAGGTCTGAACGGTTGCTAAAGTAATTTTAGGAGAATATAAAGGTTTTAGTCTATGAGGAGGACGTATAAGAGAAAGTTAAGAACAAGAAAGACTGTTTCAAAACTATACACTTATGTAATAATACTAAAAATTGAGAAAAATATCGTTTAGCTAAGAAGGAAACTAAGAAGGCGGTGAGTGTAGCTCGTTTTAAGGCTTTTGAGGAATTTTATAAGGAGTTAGGGACAAAGTTGGGAGAACAAAAGATTTATAAGATTGCAAGAGACAAGGAAAGGAAATTGAGAGATTTAGATCAAGTACGATATACTAAGGATGAATAAGGCAATGTTTTAGTTGCAAATAGGGATATTAAAGAACGGTGGGAGACCTATTTTTACAAATTATTTAATGATGAGGGAGGAGGGTCGAGTTATGAGTTAGGAGATTTAACATGAGACGTTGAACTAACTTTGGCATTTTACCATAGGATCCGTGTTGGTGAGGTTAAAGAGACGCTTAAGAAAATAGAAAATAGTAAAGCTGTTAGACCTGACGATATTCCTATTAAAGTTTGGAAGTGTTTAGGTGAAGTGGGGGTGGTGTGACTTGCTAAACTTTTTAATATAATCTTAAGTTTTAAGAAAATGCCTAATGACTGGAGGAAAAATACTTTAGTTCCTATTTACAAAAATAAATGGGATATTCAAAATTGTACAAACTATAGAGGGATAAAGCTTATGAGTTACACTATGAAGTTGTGGAAAAAGGTAATTGAACACAAGTTAAGATTAGAGACTGATATTACTGAGAATCAGTGTGATTTCATGCCGGGTAGGCCTACAATAGAGGCGATTCATTTATTAAGGAGGTTAATGGAAAGGTACTGAACTAAAAGAAGAGACTTGCATATGGTCTTTATTGACTTAGAAAAAGCATATGTTCGAGTACCAAGGGAGATGCTTTGGAAAGTTTTGGAAAAGAAAGGTGTGCACGTGGCATATATCAAGGCAATAAAAGATATATATGAGGGGGTAACAACTACCGTAAGAACGTCTGGGGGTGAAACAAAAGATTTTCTCATAAGGATTGGTCTACATCATGGATCATCCTTGAATTCTTATTTATTTAATCTAGTAGTGGATGTTATAACTAAACCTATTTAAGAAGAAATCCCTAAATTCATGCTTTTTGCGGACGATATAGTTCTTGTGGCAGAGTCAAGAGAAGAGATTAATTTTAAAATTGAGTTATAGAGAAGTACTTTAGAGTCGAAGGGTTTTTGTCTGAGTAAAAGTAACACTAAATATATGCATTGTAATTTTGATAAGAGGCAAGTTATAAGTAACTTGGAGGTCAGATTAGGAGATCAAGTTATTCCACAAATAAATAAGTTTAAATATTTGGGATCAATTATACAGAATGACGGTGAAATTTTGGAAGATATTAATCATAGAATTCAGGCTGGGTGATTTAAATGGAGAAAGGCTACTAGGGTTATACGTTATCATAAAGTATCAGATAAAGTAAAAGAAAAGTTTTATCGCACTACTATAAGATCAGCAATGCTTTATGGAAATGAATGTTGGGCTTTAAAAGGATAGCAAGAGCATAAAGTTGGGGTAGCTGAAATGAGGATGTTAAGATGGATGTGTGGGCATACAGGAAAAGATAAGATTCGTAATGAACAAATATAGGGAAAAGTTGGAGTGACACCTATGAAGAGAAAATAGTAGACAACCGTCTTAGGTGATTTGGACACATGCAAAAAAGGCCAAGGGATGTGCCAGTGAGGAGGGTGGATCAAATAGTATTAAAAGGGGTAGAGGAAGGTCAAAGAGAACGCTCAACGAGGTCATTGAGTAGGATCTCCTAGTCAAAAACCTATCCAAGGATTTAGTTTTTGATAAAGGATAATGGCGTCGTATGATCCATGTAACTGACTCTATTTAATGGGATAAGGCTTGTTGTTATTGTTGTATGCTATGCTTTTACAGTTGAATGCAGAGGAAGAGTTGAAAAGACAAAGCATTATGCAAGGGACTACCGTGCACTCTTCTGTGTCACTTCAAGCAAATGGGACAAATGATATTGGATCAA
The DNA here is from genome assembly GCA_037074615.1 of Leucaena leucocephala. NCBI lineage: Eukaryota > Viridiplantae > Streptophyta > Magnoliopsida > Fabales > Fabaceae > Leucaena > Leucaena leucocephala. The sequence goes on along the minus strand of CM073515.1, from coordinate 13,384,610 downwards.
AGGGTAAACACTAGGCTCCAAGGATCAGTTCAAAAGCAAATCTAGGTGATGATTTGGAAGGGATTGCAGCTGATGATCTTTCAAATCATAATATTTATTCTCGCCACATGCTTCGCACAGGTAACATGTCACCTTATTCAGAGTAACCTCTTAGGAGGACTCCTACTGTTCAACAAAATACGGCAATTTATCTTTCTTAATATAGGCAGTCGAGCTGCTATTGTGGTCCAATTAATCTGTTTGAGAATCTTTTGATTTATACACATGTATGCTATCCTATTCTTGTTATTGGAGTTTCTGGCATGAATTTATAAAAATGTGAGTTATATGGTGCACATAGGAGGGTCAATTATGGGGAGACGAGATAAATGTTATGTCTATACTTTATACAAACTCAGCCCAAATTCTCACAAAATATAATAAATGTCTAAATGGTGCCTATTGTGCCTTTTCTAAGCCTGTTATGTATGGAGTCCATTGACAGGGTAGAATTAAATACCCAAATTTGTTAAAGTGGTGAAATTCATTTAAGTTGCTAGAGGTCCAAATTGCATTCGTGATCGAACTTTGTGTGCTTTACTTCCTATTATGTTCGAAGCACGGCAAAGAATATGGCATACATCTAGTGTATTCTTATGTTCTGGCATTTTTTGGTTGTCTAGAGTGCAGCTTCACCGTATACCTAACTAAAATTGTTATCCATGTTCGTGTGCACTTGTATATTTCTTACTGTTACACCATATTGGATAGTATATTACTACTTTATGGCAGGTTTAACTAACAAATGAGTAATGGCAAGCTGTAATGGAGTGGCTAATTTGAACCCATAAACACACACTTCCCTGTAGTCTGATCATACATGGGGGAATGCTTTGTTTGATTTGAGTAATGTGGTGATGGAATTCATCTGCTAAGTCTTAATAGCAATAGATTTATTCTAGCGAGTTTGGGTTTAATTGCTTGTTCATAGCCAATATTTTCTCACATGTAAGTGGTGAAATATAAGGGGCCATTTTGTGCAAAGTTGTGTTTGTTTCTTTTTCCTGTGTTTGTTGCTGTTTGTACTATTAAGAATACATGAGAATATGGCTTTGGGTTACTCAAATCCCTTCGTGCTTGGCCTATGTTAGTCAACTGATAAATAATCTAGTAAAAGAGTCATTTTATAGATGGCTTGTTTTACTATGCATTTTAGATGATAAAGAAACCATAATTTTATTATGTTTCCTCTTCAAATCTTTAACAAGGACTCATTATATACTTGGCGACTCTGTTGTTGTTGTCCTAGTTTATTAATGAATTAGTGCCCATAACTGTATAGTATTTTGTAAGATGTTGTTTACCATTTTAGTTTTTCTGATAAACAAAAAGCCAAACTGTATGAGGAAGATATCCCAATTTGATAGGAGTTGTTGTATGATGCTCTAAGCAGCTGCAATTTCCCATCATAGTCTCAACATTCTCATCCTTCTATGGCCAAAAAAGGGAAAATCTCAGGCCTCATCTTTATTTTACTTTATATTTGTTTGTGTAGTTTTTTAAACTAAGGTTGTGTTTGATTTGAGGGTGTTTTGATTAACCTTACTCATGTACTGGTTTAATGTAAGTTCAAATGTCCCATCTCTAGTAGCCATCAGGGTAATGACCGACAATATTATGATTGGACACACGTTAAGATTATTTCATTTCACATTCTGGTTGGAACCGTGAATCCTTTTTTCTTTGGATTCATGGTGTTGATCTCTAGGATTGCAAATTTTTCTTGAGTTTTTTTAAAATATGGTTTATATTTCTGATATACATTTCCAGAAGTTGATGAACATGGTTAGATTTTCTTGTTTTGTGTTGTTTAATTGATTTGTATTCTCTTCTCATTGCCTTCAAATCATTAATTGTTGTGAACAGAGATAAAAAGTAATGAAAGTCTTCCACTTTAACATCTATATTCTCTACGTGCAAGAGATTTGGGCTTACTGTTTGTTGCATTTTGATTTATATTTTTGATTAATCAATCATAAAATTTTTGTAAGAATTTGGTTTGGAATCTTTGTAAGAATTTACGGATTATTTATGCAGATTAGTTATTATTAAGCGGTCTCCACCATAGAAGTTATAATTTGACTAATGAGGATGGCTGGTGAGTTTGATTGAAAATATAATCTATTACCCCACTATCTTAGCTCAAGTCCAGAGGATCCTTAGAGCTTTGTTTGAATATCAATTTGGAGGTCTAAATCCAATTTTGCAAACCCAGTTTCCATTGAATGTTTGTTTTGCTACTTTTGCTAAGTTGTGTTTTGCTTATTTGCTTCAGGTTTTTTAACACAAGTAGAAGGTTGATTTTTTGTTAGGATCTGGAAAGTAAGTGGAAATGGGAAAAAGGGAAAAGAAAACAAGGGGGGGAGAGAGAGCAAAAACTCTAGAACTAGAATATGAGATTCTAGAGGGAGGGAGAGGCAAAGTTATACTGGATAATACTTTATTCATGTCATTGACAGAGGGCATAGTTGGTATTTATAGTCTAGTACAGTAGCTGAAAATAACTGCTCTGTCCTACATACATGAAACTTCTAAGCACTTGAAGCGGGTATTTATAGTCTAATATCTTCAATCAACCAGTTTCTCATTTAATGGGTCTATGAAAAGCTTTGTGAATTTATTTTGCATGTGTGGACTGTTAAGAATATATGGGAATATGGTTTGGGTTATTCAAAATCCCATTGTACTTGGCCCATGCTAATCTGGTCAGAAAAAGTTAGTGCATGTATGACTTAGTGCACAATATATTCGAGATGGGAAAGGAATCATAATTTCTCTTATTTACTCTTTTTCCTCTTCAAATCCCTAACATAGACTCATTATATGATGTGTATGACTTTGTTATTCTTGATTTCTTGTGCTAGTTAATTACATGAATTAGTGCCCATGATTGTTTAGTTTTTATTTTTGGATATGGTAGAGAAATTTAGTTTTTCTTATTAACAAAAAGATAAACCCTACGAGGAAGAGACCCCTAATTGATTGGAAGTGCTATGTTGGGTTGAAACAACACGGTGGTTTTTCTTTATTTTTATTTTGTTGTGTGTGATTTTTTTTGGGCCATTGTGTTTGTGATATGGGGCGTATTATGATTAACCTTACCAATCTACTGCTTTTAAAGGTAAGTCCAAATGTCCTATCTCTGGTAGCGATTGACCGACAATGCTATGATTGGACAAAGAGTAAGATTATCCCATTTCATATCCTAGTAGGAAGTAGGAATTGTGGTTCCTATTTTCTTTAGATCAACGGTGTTAATTTATGGGATTACATATTTCTTTTATTTATATTTTTTAAAATGTGGTTTCTATTTAATGATATACGTTGCTCGAAGTTGATGAGTATTTAAGTTAAAGTTGGAATTGTTGGTTGATGAACACTTTGACCTTAATGTGAATCTCTAGCTGACGGAGGCTACATATTTTAATATGCTCTTATTGTATTGTTTGTTTGATTTGGGTTCTCCACTCAAGTCTTCATTATTGTGGAGAGAGGTAGAAATAACGAGGGCCTTCCCCCTCATTGCACCTATTTTTAGTCTGAGTACGAGTATTTGCGCTCGTGATTTGGTGTATTTTGACTTTTATTCTTGATTCATTCAATGAAGATGGGAAGGATGGATTTAAAAGCTTCTTCTATTCTGTCACTATTTTTTTGGAGGCACAAGGAGTATACTCTTCACTAATAGCTCGTGCTAGAGTGAGTGATTCCAGAATCACCAGATGTGATACTAGAGAAGCTGATTCATCATTGCTTGAAGTTAACATACCCATAGTGTGAAATTTTTCCTCCACTTTTGCATCAGTAGGAAGCCCACCTGATTGTAAACATTCTAATACACAACACAGGCTAAAAGCATGATTTGCATATTCCTGTAGTTCACCCTCAAATTTTGCACCCTCCAAGGTACTTAGATCCTTGCAAAGATCAGCAATGCTGGCATGACCCAATTTTCCCGTTTCATAGAGTGTCACAGCCTGAGATGTCGAGCCTTAACAAATTTCACAGAGATGAGATTCATGTCAGACTTCAAACAGATATTTTTTTGGTAAAAAAAATATACAAACAATTCTCACACACATGGGAAGGCAGAGGACTAACAAACTCTTATGAGCTCATTGACAATGAAAAGAAAGGCTTGTTAAAACTGCTTAGGCGTAATAAGAATATGCCCCCTTTTTTACAAGCTTTGGGACTCAGATCACAACACAGCAATTCATGGGCATTCATCTAACAGTTTAAGCTTGTGATCAGACGCATCCTTTGACAATTAGAGCCTCCATGGCAATGAGGTTAGACTTATGAATTTGATCCATGAAGTCTCCATTTCCATAATCAAATTAAGTTTCCCCACGAGGACTGGTGGGCGTGTTAGAGATTAAAGAAAACTATTCGATTTTCATAGATCTTCATGGATTAAGATAAGCTATTCAAGATCTTTATTTAATAAGTCAAGCTTAAGTGATGAACTGACCTTAGGTAAATCTCATTAAAGCTAGCACCAATATTAATGCAAACAATGTAGAATCCGAAGTCGATAGGAAATCAACTACAGGTGATTGAATTTTTCTTGGAGAAAACCTTGTTATCAGGAGAAGCTTGGACTTGGAATTTGTGAGCTATTTTTAATGAAAATAATAAAAGATTTTAAAAGCAAGTGGCAAAGCCTACTGAAGCTTTACTTTGTCAATAGATCAGCTATAAATATTGCCCAGTACAACATGATTGCATGAAATACATTGAACTAGAACTTTATAAAACAGAAGTTGGACAGTAGCACTAATATGTACAACAAATCAGCTCACGAATGTGCTAACTAAACGGATGTCTTGTTTCAATTTCCAAGACTAGTAACCAAGCCAACATCCACCCACTAGCTTAAGGGGTAGTGTTCAACTTTATAATTATTTTGTAATTGAAGGGTTGTGGCACAAACTACTATCAAGTTTTTTGCAGGAAAAAACAACGCAGAAAACCTATAGAACTACTGTGTGAAACCGAATAACAACCTATATTGCTTCAAATCCAGTGTTCCAAGAAAACACATAACATATAGAAGTGCATTATCATCTTGTTACAAAAAAGCTTTAGCAGATCCCAGACCAAAATACTCTGCAGTCTGCACCAAGTGTGAAAATCAGCTAGGGGATTTATTTACCAAACTTGTAGGAGGTTCTTAAGTGAAACTAATTTGAAATAAGCTTGAATGATATGATATTTATTCTCTAAAGTACAGGAGAGTGTTGAAGGATAAAATCTAGAATTATCCAAGTGTTGTTCTCGAGGGTGATTATGTTTATCTTAGATTTACCCAACTTCTGTCCAGCCCATAGAGTAATTAGTTTGTCTTGATTCCTTCATCATTTGGTTTATCTTGATAAAATTATAAATAAAAGGCCAGTATTTCAGCGTCAATTTATGAACTCTGTTAAACATGTACTTTAAAAAGAGGATAAGAACAAGAAGCAATAGGCTCACTTCTTTCCGAATTGCTGCAGAATAGGTTTTTGATATCACTTGTGAAAAAACAAACAAATAGAAAAACCATCCTGTCAAAGAACAGCCAAAAAAGGGCATTGAAATAAAAGTCCTCACATATGTGTTCTATTTATACCTAGATGACGACGCCTTGACACAAAAATTAGAATGAAGAGGATCAGTTTTTTGCCTCAAACAGTAAAAAAATCATTAGTACGTGAGAAAAGTTAAGACAAAATGAAGGGGATCAGCTTGGGAAAACACTAGCTGTTAAAGCTCAGGTGTTACCTTGATTTTTCCCAACAGAATCTAGCATACGTACTACACAATACATGTCCAACGTGACATTCAACTATATCTCTCAATTATGTCATTCAAGCAGTTATCATGATCAATCTGCTATCTAACAATGATTACACTAAAAGAGAAAACCAATGCAGGAAGTTGGCAGCATTAATGTTTCAATATTCTTGCAGAACTTCCGAGAAATAAATTTCTGATCTTAGAATCCTGTAATTTTCAGATCCACTTTTTATTACTACTTCAGTCTCTGAGATCAGTTACAGAGCCCCAGGTTTCACATCCATATTCCTATCAAATTGCTATCTGTCCCTATATAAAGCAGGATTCCAGGCAGAAAGATTGGATACTGTCATGAACTGTCTTCGGACAAAAAACAAAGTTGAAACATATTGGAAGCTTAAAAAGCATGATTGCAAGGTAGCATCAGACACTATTAAGACTCAAGGACAGATACAAATTGTTGGACTGGGAAACAACGTCTGAAGCGTGTTTAAATCTGACAGAAATGTGAGAAGACAGCATTCAAGACAAGTTACACCAGATTAGATTTACATATGAAATATAAATTAAGAATGACAAAATGACTAAGGAGGTCTGTAAGTATTTATCCACATATCTAAGAGATACACCTAATAATGATGGCCTTTATCCAAAGTATCACAAATAGGTCATCAGAAATCTTAGAATGGGCTTCCTGTGACCTTTCATTTTCCCACTCAAAACAACTGACATTACAGGCAATATGTTAAAAACAATTCCTAGAGTTTTCTAGAAAAAGAATTTAGGCTTTAAGGAAAAGGAAAAAGAGGGGGTATTTGAAAAATGAACAAACCTGGGGAAACAGAACCCATCATTAGATGGGAAGTAATGTTAGCATCAACTATGAAAGCAACACGAGTGTAGGCTGAACGAAGAACATAGTTCCCTGCCCCTGGAACATCCCCTTGCTGATTGGTATCACTATCAATAAGCATATTCTCAGAACCTAGACTAGCATGAGAACCATCTTCATCACTGATTAGACTTCGAGGAGAAGCAGGTATGCTAATATATGGAAGAATAGCTGATGGATCAATTACTTTTGTAGCCCATCCCAATCGGCATACAAAAGATGCAGTAGCCTGCGTTTGAGATAAATAAGCCTGTAGTGTAGCTGCCAATCCAGCAATAGTTGCAGTCTCACTTGAAACAACAGAGACTGCATAAATTAACGTGGAAAACAAGCTTCCAACTTAGACCCTTTTAATGGAAATAACATTTTTAACAAAAAAGGATGAAACTGCAAATTGAAACAACTGCATTACTCTTCAATAGGATCTTCATAAGCCTACTCCCTGTTGAAAACAAAACCTTCAAGCCTGGAAACTGAACCATTATAAATTATAAATTTAAATGTTACCGAAAGCACTTGCCAACCTTCACCAGTTCAGATGACAAAGCAGAATCTTTAAAATTCATTTTACATATATAAACTTAGATTTTCTACATTTATGCCTGCACATCTTGCATATTTATAAAACCATGTCTAATTGAACATGTCTAGCTATGAAGGACCGATGCTTCAAAAAAGTAAACGTAGCCATTTCTAATACTTATCTGAAATGATACACCTATTGTACTTCATCGTACATATCACATATTCTAACATTTGTATTACATCTTCTTTCATCAAAATTTTTCTATATTACTTAAAAAACTTGAAACCAATTAATATTTTTGTTGATTATTATAAATATCTTTATATTACTTTGGAAATACTTGTTAAAAGCTCAAGATACTCGTACTCATGTCCAAAAAATTTGAAATATATCTTATATATATTCCCATGTCCGTATCCTAAAATTTTGAAAATTGCCATATCCACTGCATCATGTTGTATTATATCCGATACATATACCCGTATCAGTGCTTCTTAGATGTCAACAATGATGGAAATTTTTATACAGAATAATAATAAATTTATTTGCTGCACTTTTTTGCATTTCAGGAGTAAAATAATAAAACCTAACTATTTAAAGCAAGGAATAAAACATGAAATACAGAACACACCTTTGAACCGGTCATCAGGGTATACAGGAACATCAAAATAGATTAATCCTCGTCTATAAAGACCCTTCATTGTGTCAGGATCAAACAGGATAAACGAATTTGCTTCTTCTTTACAGATTTTATCTGTAGTAGCTGTTTCCTCATCTGAGAGTTTCTATCAAAACGCAAATGTGAGAAAAGTCAACACAAAAACCTGACATGTGAAGAAAAAGCTAACATTCCTAAATTAAAACAATAATCATCATTACCAAGTGAACCTCCAGTTTATTAAGATCAAAGACAAGCCTCACCTTAAATTCTTCCAAGGTAAAGTTCGCAAGACCAAGGCTCTATTGGGAAATCTACAGGTTGCCTAGGTAAAAGTTCTCTTGCAATTAATTGACTTGTTCAGTTTCTACATGATTTTCTGGTTACTCCAAAAAAAGGAAATGACAGGTGAGATAAGAAGACCAAAAATCTTTCATGCTTGCAAGTTTGCAGGAAGGTGTATACTTGTGACAGAAGTAAGCTGCATGTCTCTTTAAAGACCATTTTTTCCTACTTTTTCTTTTGAAAACATTCATTTTGGAAAAGTTAAATTTTATTTTTGACTCCCTTAATTCACCATATTTCATATACCCCAAGATTTGGGGGGGGGGGGGAATCATATAATACTCTTACTATTCCTATAGATAATGCATGCATTTATCTATGTCATGATGACCAGAAAACAAAATAAAAAATATTATATATCCAAGTGAAGTCACTAAAGAAGTGATACCGAACCAAAAATAAAAACTCAGGAAGAACTCTATGGAACTCAACGCAATCTCAAAATTCAGAAAATTATGAATGTGAAACAAAGGTGAATAAACCAATAAACTAGCAAACCTATCATAGGCATATATGCTACAAAAATTTTATTTGACTGGAATTATAACTAATCTAAGGCTCCTAACAAAAGATATTATGGTTATCACATAGATGGATATCTACCGACTAATAGATTACCCAATTAATTAAATTATTTCTAGAAAAAATAGTTTAATTAATATAATTCCATAATTGTTCCAGATCAGAAAATATAATAGCAAAAAATAATATATGACCTTAAATATTCTATTATTTCTCAACTTTTAAATTGAAACTCCTAAGCTATCATCATTTTAACATTTGGGAGTTTTGGGATTTAAGATTAGATGATCCATTCCCTCACAAAGCTTTTTCCAACATTTTAACTTCCTAATTCACTTTCAAAACAACAGGGCCATGGCATTTTGCAAGGAAAATAGTATGAGGTGACGCCTCTGTTGATGGAAAATGGACAAAAAGCTTAGAATGTTTAATGTGAAAATTTAAGGGGATAACTCTGGCTTCCAAAGTAAAAGGGGATAACTCTGCACTTACTCATTATATCAATAAATTCATTTCTCCCAAATCCTGTGACTCTTAGAGCATCTGCAGCACTAAAATTTGGGATGCTGTCGTAAGGTTGCTCTGCAAACAATTAAAGAGTGTGGCAAGTTTTTAAAGGCCATCTTCAACCTAAACATACTTTTAATATCACATCATACATATCTACAAAGCTTACAGTAAACAATCAAACAAGTGGAAGGAAGAAAAAGAAGGTACATAACACAATCCATCCATTAATGAATAATAAAATCTTGTAGATTATGCATATATTAACATGTTACATACCCAAACAAATATTTTAACCAAATCATTAATATGATGAAATCTTCTACACATAAAATGATGAAATCTGACAAAAAGTTGATACAAAATGCTCCAAAAATCTTATTAAGGTAATACTAATCTCACCATCATGTAGGTCTTAGTTAGTACTACAAGCTAACACTCACGCCCTGAATATATACATCTTACATCCCTTCTCTCTTTCACAATCACACACATCACACCTTTGCCAAAAGTTAGTTACTGGCTCGGTCTATTAGCTACAGGTCCAACAAAAAGGCTTATTGGAAAAAGCAGAGGTCACAAAAGAAACTATTGTAATTGCTGTATTTATTGTTTCTTTCCTAATATAATAAATCGAGAAGCAAATCCCAAGAAAAAAATGAAAGAAAGGAAAAGGAAAAAGAATAATGTCATGAGCAAGAATACCTAGGACAATTGCTTTTGGCAATATATTTGCATCAAGTCATCTCTTTCCTTAAAGCATCCTCTCACCTCTCCTTTTATTTTACTTCATCACGGTTCATCTATGACAAACCAACATCATTTAAATACAAGCATGGTTTGAACCAAAGGGGCACATGAAAGAGTTCATTGTGTTGCTACTTGGGTAACCATTACCCTCTTCATCATGCTTCTTCAGCTTTCAATAACCAATAATTGCTATAAGCCCTTGGCCCCTGACTAATTCTCATACAACTTTACTATAGCCAAAACCTATCAAGGTAGCATGATTCCCAAACCTTTTGAATATTTCATCTTGTACCACAAGTGATAGTGGGTAAAGTACTATAGGATGCCTTAATCTATAATCGAATAGCATCCACTATTCAATGGGATGCTTAAGAATGGTAGTTTTTTTTGTATCAATAGTTAACTTAGAAAAGCGTTGTCCTATCAACTTGGGGCTTATCATTTAGTACCAAAGCTGGCAATTGAAGTCTCTAAAATAGGCTATTTATAAAGGTTTCTAGCAGGGGAAAGGCTGAATAAAGTGTGTTAAGTGTAGCCATTCGGGAAATCAAGTTTCCCACAACGGCCAATTGACAAGGACAAAGTGCTATGAGACTTGAAGTCTCATATCAAGCATGGACAAGAGTTCCCCTCCTCACTCGGGTGCTTATCAACAAGCATGGACCCTAAATGTATTCATTTGAAAAGGTCATCTTAATACTGGATGTCTCACTATAGATTTTTAATATGAAAATAGTAAGCATTAAAGACCAACATAAAAATACAACTCCACTAGCAACTCAAGAAATAGATGCCCCAACAATTCATACAAACACTATTCATATGGTAATCAAGAAGCTGTCATTTGTCAAGAACCCTAAAAGACCAACAAACAAAATGACATATCTAAGTTGAAAAGATTCCAATAGCTCCATCTATGTAAATTAAAAAAAATAGCGTAAGACCCACTGGAGAATACAATTCATTTGAGAATTGCGAATAGAGAAGTTACCATTTTTCATTACTTCAAAAATTATATCACAACAATATTTGAAAGGCGAGATTCTCATTATGCGGCAAATGTACTCTGCAAGATTATAAGGAAATAGCTGCAAGTGGAAAAACAAAAGAAAAAGATAAACTCATTACATGTCCTACAACAAAAGCAAAAGAAATTGAGGGCCTCACCCAACATGCAAGTAGTTCTACTTAATGTTAATTTTATTTTTTAAATATGCAGAACCATAGACAAACAGATATTATCCTTTTGATAAGAAGACAATTAAATATAATATATCTTAAACCAATCTCAAAAGTAAAAAGAAAAAAAAACAAGATCTATATTAAAAATATACTATTTAAGGCATAAAAACTTTATATATGACATTGTAATGGTGAGAATAAAAAAGTCTTAGATGTTTCTATTCACTATAAAAAATTACAGCATTTTTCTACTAAACAAAATCCATCATCAAACTTTTCTGATCATCTAAACAAAAACCATAGACATATAACACTATTTAACAATGCATTAGATACACATCATTTTAAGAAATAGGAGGCCAATAGAATTTCTAGACCTCATATAGCTAAATTCTTCCGCAAGTAACGTATCATCTCTTCATAATATTCAGTTTCTTTACAAACTTTGCGAGTAAAACAGTTATATTTATGACTAAAATTAAAATAAGAGATCATTTTTATCCTCTCTTTTAAAGACATCTTATCATACTCTTTTAGAAAAATCTTGTCAAGATTCAAAGATCTATACCTATCCGCTAAGAGAATGGTATTAAAGACGATATTTTGCTGTTATTTCTTCTACAATTTTTTACATCCCCTCACTAACAAAACCAAGTTAAATATAAAACAAGCATTCAATGCCCGTTTGATTCAAAAAATTATGGGGAATGCAATGGTGATCAAAGAGAATTTGTTTGACATGCCATAAAAAAATCATAAATAAAAAGTCATATTTTATTTTTAGATAAAATAAATATGAAATGACCTTGTTAACTCTACAAATATAAAAAATGGAAAGTATAAATATCTAAATATTGATTCATAGAAGGGATAAATATCTATATATTGAATTTATACTGTTAGGATTATGAATTTAATTAACGGATATATATATATTCATTGTAGAATATTTCGAATGGGAAGTGTTAGCCGAATGGTTCAAGCGGCGAAAGGAAAAACATTCGGCCAGGGTTCGAGTCGCAGCGGAAGCGGAGGTGAATTTTTTTCCTCAGGCGCGTGAAATTACCATTTTGCCCCTCTGTCTATTTCTCACCGAACCTCTGCCTTTCTTCATCATTTCCCTTCTTCTTTCCTGCGGGCCGCGAACAGAGAAGGCAGGCTGCAGCGACGCGGCAGGTGCGAGACGGCAGAAGCTCAGCGTGCGGCGTGGGAGAAGAGTACACGGCACGGAAGCTCGGCTGGACGCCTTTAAGAAGCATTCCGCCGATCCTTTCCTTTCTGTCGTCAACGAGGCTGCGGTGACAGGGGAGTTTGGGTGGTGATCGCTGGAGTGCCGCGGATTCTGGGTTCGGGATATTACGCCGGTAACACTCCTTCCGGTGGACCACATTCAAAGTAAGCGCCGTCGCCGTGTAGCTCTGTCCGACACCATTGTCGAGCTACTGTAGCAAGTCCTTTGCTACTGTAGCAAGTCTCGGAGGTCGATTTCCAGTTGCTCTTCGGCGATTGGTTCTGTGGGTAAGCTTCTTAAACTGAATTCCGCATTCTCCTTTCCTTCTAGCTTGCTACCGTGAGCAACTAAGCTCACTCTGTTCTTCGGTGTCATCGTCATTCCAAGTATCGGGATGTTCGTTGTTGTTGATAAGGAAAGAAGGAAGTGAGAAGCTAGTTGGTGACGCCGGAGACAGAGTTGCAGAGTTGTTGGCAATAGGCAGTAAGTACCTGACCCTGTTTCCGTTTGCTTGCTCGGTATTGTTGGTTCTGGCGTTGTGAACCTGCGGATCTGGGAAATGGTTTCTGTCGCAATGTGTTTAATCTTTGAATGCATGCTGGGTTGCTGCGGTGTTATATATATATGTTTGTCATACTGTGCTCGCGGGTTCTGTGAAAATATGCATGTTGTGTGCTGTCAATGGTTATGAACAATGAGCATTCCTGTCACTTTGTTTCTGTGGATTGTGCGCTGTGTATGCTGCTGTGGTGTGTGCGTGGTTATGTTGACAAAGGGATGAGGAAACAAAAACAGGTGGTTATGTGGAATGAGGTTACGGTTATGAGTTAGAAAGAAAGAAGATAAAGGAAATAGAGTGCTTTTGATAGGAATAAGATAATCTGGAAGTATGAAAGCTGGAAATATCTTCGTTTTGATATATGTGTTAAGGAAATGTGTATGTTACAAACCCAAATTACTTTTGGAAGTAACTATTTTATGTGTGAAAGCTTGCTGTTTTGGAAGTTATGGAGAAGGAGATAAGGTGAAATATTTAGAATATTCAAGTATTAACAGGTAATTGTGTGACTTATGGTGATTGGGTTAAATCAAAAGCACTATGAGATAAAAGAGCTGAATGTCACTCTTATATGGAATATGGAATTTAACAGTTTGGAAAAAGAAATAAAGATAAGACTTTTAGTGAATGATTATGGTTGTTTGCAAAGATTGAAATTGTTCAAATGGTGGTTTTTGTCTGTTAGCTCATGGAATGCTTTATTTTCGGGATTTAGGGAAATGAAGGGAGATTGATATTCTAAAGCTTAGAGCAAGAATAAATTATATTTAGAGAATTCCAGGTGAGTGAATAACGTTCTCTAAAATTTACAATTTCAAATGCATTGTCATTTCATATGATGAATTTCACATATAGATTTTGAAAAGCGAATTTTATGAAAGTATGGTTTAAATCGTTAGAAATGATTTTCTTTCGATTGGTTTACAAAGGAATTATGATTATGTATGAAAATGAATAAAGAGGCTTTTGAAAAGAGTTTGGCAAAAGTTGCATTGAACTGTTGTTATTTATGAAATATATTCTTATGCGAATTTCATATATTTTCACAGTAATTTGATTTCAAATGTACATGCTGGGATTTTGGAAAGTTAAAGTGATTTTACCAATGATTATGGCATTGAAACGATTGAGATTATTTTATGTGAAATAAACCCCACGCATGATGGAAACGTTTTAGGATGGAATACAGAACGCTGGTTGCTAACAGCAGTACTGTTAGCCCTTGGTGCACCTTGGTACTCGAGCTCGACAGATTGTGGCATAGCCACCAGAATTATTTCGTGGGATTCGTTCTCGCGACAGTTTGTGGCCTTGAGCCACCAGAATTATTTCGTGGGATTTATTCTCGCGACAGTTTGTGGCATAGCCACCAGAATTATTTCGTGGGATTCGTTCTCGCGACAGTTAGTGGCTTCGAGCCACCAGAATGGTTAGTTACCCTCGTGGACTGTGTGTCCACGTCAGTTTTCGTTCTGTTGAAATCCTACAGAAAGATTATGGTTTTAGAAAGATTGTTTTGAATGAGCTACTTGAAACAGTTAGTTCATACGGTTATTTCCCCTGAAATACAAATATTTACGAAAAGGTTTGCATTATATTACGAAGCGTTAAGAAATACATTTTTAAGATAATTATGCATTGTTTATTTTCCGCATTCTTATAAATCATGTTTTTGGGACGTTATTCACGAGTAGATTTTTGGCTTCAGATAGTGCAGGTGACCCTATTTCTCCAGCTGAGCGGTAAAGAGCCTTGCTGTTGATCCGAAGCTTCGTTTGATAATTAGTACTTTTGATGTAATTGCTTCTTAAGAACTTTTATTATTTTGGAAAGGAAAGTGCTCTGCATGAACCTTAGAAAATGTTTGTATGATTTTGAAAAATGCTATGGAGAAATTAATGGTTTTACTTAAAATGCTAGGCTTTCAGAATATGATGTATTCATATTCTGTGCCGGTCACGGTCCAGAAATAGGGACGTGACAGTTTGGTATCAAAGCCAAGGTTTTTCTATGGTTAAGCAGAGCAGAGATACTTCGGTGGGGTCTCAATTATCGTTATGAACCCGGGCATAACTATAGTTGTGGCATCTCTGAAGATCTCTAAAAGAAATTCAAAAGTAGTGTTTTTCCTATGATTTCAGAAACGAACTTATAAACTGAATATTTTCTATGTTTTATGAATAGTTAAATGCCGCCTAGACGAGTTCAGTCTAGAGGGAGCTCTCGGGCTTCGGATCAAGGCTCTGCTCAGCGAAGTGATTTGCCTCCTCGAGGCCGAGGACAGGGTCGTAGGGGTGCTAGGGTTCGGGGAGGTCGACCCCTTAGACCTCTTCAGGAAATTCTATCTGAGGCAGAACCATCTCATCCACAGTCTCCTGAGATCTCTATGTCCTCTAGGCATGAGACTCAGGTAGAGACACCCCAGGTTATAGAGGAAGAATCTATCGCAGTCAGGCTATCAGAGTTTATAAAGTTGGATCCTCCGAAGTTCTCAGGGTTTGATTCTCGAGAGGAACCCATTGAGTTTCTGGAAGGAATTGAGAAGAGATGCCGGGCTTTGAGATGCTTAGATGTGCAATACGTGGAGTTTGCCTTGTTTCGACTTGAGGGGATTGCGAATACGTGGAGTAAGACGGTACCAGGATTTCAGGGGGATAGAGTAGCATTATTGTCATGGGCAGATTTTAAGGATCTTTTCCTGAAGCGCTTTCTTCCCCAGAGCAAGAAGGATGCTAGAGTTAAAGAATTTCTTCTGTTGAAGTGTACCTCTGGGATGTCTGTGGCTGAGTATGACAGAAGATTTACAGAACTTTCATCGTATGCATCTACTTTGATTCCGTCGGAGAGGGATAGAATCGGCAGGTTTATTCAGGGATTACCGATACATATTCATGATGCTGTGGCCCCGATGCTGAATCATTTTGCTTCTTATGCTGATGTGGTTGACTGTGCTTTGAGAATTGAGTTGAGGCACATTGAAGAAGAAGGGGTTTCTAAGAAGCAGAAGACGGGGAGCGAAAGGTTCCAAGGATCTTCATTTAAGGGTAACCGCCCTCAGGGCCAACCCTCGTCAGCTGATATGCGGCCAGCGCCCAGATCTTATAGATCTTCTATGGGCATTCCTGATTCAGGACCGAAGTTTGGAGGTACTAGACCTCAGTCTGGGGGGAGCCAGACTAGTTATTCCAGGCCTACCTGTAATATGTGTGGGAAGCACCATTCAGGGGTTTGTCTGAAGTCCTTGGGGGTGTGTTATGGTTGTGGACAGCCGGGTCACATGAAGAAAGAGTGTCCGTTTGCTCAATCAACCTCGAGTTATGGATCAGCTAGACCTTCTCCCCACCCTTCTACTTTTGCAGCTCCGTCTGTGGGAGCAACTTCTGCTTCTATGGGTAGAGGTACATCAGGATGACCTCCAAAGAAGAGAGCACAACCTTCAGGCCAAGGTCAAGCTAGGGTTTACGCAATGACAAGGCAAGATGCTCGGGCTTCTAATGCTGTGGTCACAGGTATTATCTCTATATGTTCTCAAAAGGCTTATGCATTGTTTGACCCTGGTTCAACACACTCTTATATTTCAAAATATTTTGCTAAGATGATGGATAAGAATTCAGTTAGACTTGATTGTCCGTTCACTGTGGCTACCCCTGTTGGGGAATCTTTGTCAGTTTCACAAGTGTACAAATCTTGTGAAGTGTCTGTTGAGGGTAGAGAAAGTTTTGTCGATTTGATAATACTTGATATGATAGACTTTGATGTCATAATGGGCATGGATTGGTTAGCTTCATGCTATGCTACGGTGGATTGTCACCTGAAAGTGGTAAAGTTTAACTTTCCGGGTGAAACTTCGTTTGTGTTGTTTGGAAACGAAGTAGATAAGCCAACAAACTTAATCTCTGCTTTAAAAGCCCAGCAAATATTGGCAAAAGGTTGTCAGGGATTTTTGGCGGTAATCCAAGATGTTGATAGTCCTACTGTCAGCTTAGACCAAATTCCTATTGTTCAGGAATTTCCTGATGTTTTTCCGGAGGAATTGCCGGGATTACCCCCAGATCGAGAGATAGAATTTAATATTGACGTCATTCCTGGTACGCAGCCAATTTCTATTCCGCCCTATAGAATGGCGCCATCTGAGTTAAGGGAATTAAAAAGTCAGTTGCAAGAATTGCTAGATAAGGGGTTCGTACGACCTAGTACTTCTCCTTGGGGTGCACCAGTGTTATTTGTCAAGAAAAAGGATGGATCGATGAGATTGTGCATTGACTATCGACAGCTTAACAAGGTGACAGTAAAGAACAAGTACCCGTTGCCGCGCATCGATGATTTGTTTGATCAGTTGCAAGGAGCGCAATACTTTTCAAAAGTAGACCTGCGATCAGGGTATCATCAGTTGAAGATTAAGAAGGAAGATATTCCAAAAACAGCATTTAGGACTCGTTATGGTCATTATGAATTCTTAGTAATGTCCTTTGGTTTGACAAATGCTCCTGCGGCATTCATGGATTTAATGAATCGAGTATTCAGAGAATTCCTGGATAAGTTTGTAATCGTGTTCATTGATGATATCTTGGTTTATTCCAAGAGTGCGGAAGAGCATGATCATCATTTGCGGATAGTGTTGCAGAGATTGAGAGAACATCAGCTCTATGCTAAACTTTCCAAGTGTGAGTTTTGGTTAACTGAGGTCACTTTCTTGGGGCATGTGGTGTCGAGGGATGGCATCCAAGTTGATCCTAGTAAGGTTGAGGCAGTTAAAAGTTGGCCACGACCTACTACTGTAACTGAGATTCGAAGTTTCTTAGGTCTTGCAGGATACTATCGCCGTTTTGTGCAGGATTTTTCAAGAATAGTAGCTCCGATGACAAGGCTAACCCAAAAGAATGTGAAGTTCGTATGGGATGAGAAATGCGAGGCAAGTTTTCAAAAGTTAAAAGAATCTTTGACCTCTGCTCCAGTGCTAAGTTTACCTTCAGGAGTTGGTGGGTATACAGTGTATTGTGATGCTTCTCGGATTGGGCTAGGCTGTGTGTTAATGCAAGATGGTCGAGTTATTGCCTATGCCTCTAGAAAGCTTAAGTTGCATGAGCAGAATTATCCAACTCATGATTTAGAGATGGCTGCGGTGGTGTTTGCTTTAAAGATTTGGAGACATTATCTGTACGGAGAAACCTGTGAGATTTTTACAGATCACAAAAGCCTTAAGTACATCTTTGAACAGAAGGATTTGAATCTCAGGCAGAGAAGGTGGATGGAATTGTTAAAGGATTATGATTGTACGATTCTGTACCATCCGGGAAAAGCGAACGTTGTGGCTGATGCTTTAAGCAGGAAGTCTATGAATAGTTTAGCACACATAAAGATGGAGAGAAGACCGTTGGTACAGGAGATTCATAAAGTTGAACAAGAGGGGGTCATATTTGAAATTGCTGATAAGGGAGTATTTTTGGCTCATTTGCAGGCTCATTCCTCATTATGTGATCAGATTAAGGAAGCTCAGTATTCAGACCCGAAGTTGTGCGAGTTGAGGGATTCAGTTAAAGACAGAAGTAATTCAGAATTTATGATTGATCAGGAAGGTGTTTTGAGGTTCGAGGGTAGAATTTGTGTGCCACAAGTTCAGGAGTTGAGAAGGCTAATTCTTGAAGAAGCTCATCATTCTGCCTATACTATCCACCCTGGTATAACTAAGATGTACCAAGATTTGAAACAGTTGTTTTGGTGGCATGGTATGAAGAATGATGTGGCGAATTTTGTTGCACATTGTTTAGTGTGCCAACAAGTTAAGGCGGAACATCAGAAGCCGGCAGGACCGTTACAACGGTTGGAGATACCTGAATGGAAGTGGGAAAACATAACTATGGATTTTATCGTGGGATTGCCCCGTACTACGAAAGGTTTTGATTCCATTTGGGTAATTGTTGATAGATTGACCAAGTCTGCTCATTTTCTACCAGTGAAGACGACGTACAGTGCAGCTAGATACGCTGAGATTTACATTGAGGAGATCTTGCGGTTACACGGAGTCCCAGTATCTATCATTTCAGATAGAGGGCCCCAGTTTACTTCTCAATTTTGGAAATCATTTCAGAAAGCTTTGGGCACTCGATTGAATCTTAGCACTGCTTTTCATCCTCAGACTGATGGACAGTCGGAGAGGACAATCCAGATAGTTGAGGATATGTTGAGGTCCTGTGTCATGGATTTTGGTGGAAGTTGGGACAAATATTTACCGTTAGTAGAATTTGCCTATAATAACAGTTATCAATCAAGTATTCAAATGGCACCATTTGAGGCGTTGTACGGGAGGCAGTGTAGATCTCCAATTGGGTGGTTCGAAGTTGGAGATAGAATGATATTAGGGCCTGATTTGGTTCAAGATGCTAAAGAAAAGGTGAAGGTGATTCAACAAAGGTTGTTGGCGGCTCAAAGTCGACAGAAATCTTATGCAGATCATCGTCGTAGGGAATTAGAGTTCATGGCCGGAGATAAAGTGTTTTTAAGAGTGTCACCAATGAAAGGGGTTATGAGATTTGGTAAAAAGGGTAAGTTAAGTCCGAGGTTTATCGGCCCCTTTGAGATTTTGGATAAAGTAGGTGCAGTAGCTTATCGATTAGCCTTACCACCAGAGCTATCAGGGATACATCCGGTGTTTCATGTATCGATGTTGCGAAAGTACTTGTATGATCCATCTCATGTTGTTGAATATCAAGAGGTTCATGTGAACGAGGACCTGTCATATGATGAAGATCCGATAGCCATTATTGATCAACAAGTAAAGAAGTTGCGATCGAAGGAGATTCCTTCGGTGAAAGTGTTATGGCGAAACCACTCAGAGGAAGAAGCTACTTGGGAGTTGGAGGCTGAGATGCGAATCAAATACCCACAATTATTTCAGAGCTAAGGTGAGTACATTTTTCAAATTCGGAGGACCGAATTTCTTAAAAGGGGAAGAATGTTAGGATTATGAATTTAATTAACGGATATATATATATTCATTGTAGAATATTTCGAATGGGAAGTGTTAGCCGAATGGTTCAAGCGGCAAAAGGAAAAACATTCGGCCAGGGTTCGAGTCGCAGCGGAAGCGGAGGTGAATTTTTTTCCTCAGGCGCGTGAAATTACCATTTTGCCCCTCTGTCTATTTCTCACCGAACCTCTGCCTTTCTTCATCATTTCCCTTCTTCTTTCCTGCGGGCCGCGAACAGAGAAGGCAGGCTGCAGCGACGCGGCAGGTGCGAGACGGCAGAAGCTCAGCGTGCGGCGTGGGAGAAGAGTACACGGCACGGAAGCCGGTTGGACGCCTTTAAGAAGCATTCCGCCGATCCTTTCCTTTCTGTCGTCAATGAGGCTGCGGTGACAGGGGAGTTTGGGTGGTGATCGCTGGAGTGCCGCGGATTCTGGGTTCGGGATATTACGCCGGTAACACTCCTTCCGGTGGACCACATTCAAAGTAAGCGCCGTCGCCGTGTAGCTCTGTCCGACACCATTGTCGAGCTACTGTAGCAAGTCCTTTGCTACTGTAGCAAGTCTCGGAGGTTGATTTCCAGTTGCTCTTCGGCGATTGGTTCTGTGGGTAAGCTTCTTAAACTGAATTCCGCATTCTCCTTTCCTTCTAGCTTGCTACCGTGAGCAACTAAGCTCACTCTGTTCTTCGGTGTCATCGTCATTCCAAGTATCGGGATGTTCGTTGTTGTTGATAAGGAAAGAAGGAAGTGAGAAGCTAGTTGGTGACGCCGGAGACAGAGTTGCAGAGTTGTCGGCAATAGGCAGTAAGTACCTGACCCTGTTTCCGTTTGCTTGCTCGGTATTGTTGGTTCTGGCGTTGTGAACCTGCGGATCTGGGAAATGGTTTCTGTCGCAATGTGTTTAATCTTTGAATGCATGCTGGGTTGCTGCGGTGTTATATATATATGTTTGTCATACTGTGCTCGCGGGTTCTGTGAAAATATGCATGTTGTGTGCTGTCAATGGTTATGAACAATGAGCATTCCTGTCACTTTGTTTCTGTGGATTGTGCGCTGTGTATGCTGCTGTGGTGTGTGCGTGGTTATGTTGACAAAGGGATGAGGAAACAAAAACAGGTGGTTATGTGGAATGAGGTTACGGTTATGAGTTAGAAAGAAAGAAGATAAAGGAAATAGAGTTGCTTTTGATAGGAATAAGATAATCTGGAAGTATGAAAGCTGGAAATATCTTCGTTTTGATATATGTGTTAAGGAAATGTGTATGTTACAAACCCAAATTACTTTTGGAAGTAACTATTTTATGTGTGAAAGCTTGCTGTTTTGGAAGTTATGGAGAAGGAGATAAGGTGAAATATTTAGAATATTCAAGTATTAACAGGTAATTGTGTGACTTATGGTGATTGGGTTAAATCAAAAGCACTATGAGATAAAAGAGCTGAATGTCACTCTTATATGGAATATGGAATTTAACAGTTTGGAAAAAGAAATAAAGATAAGACTTTTAGTGAATGATTATGGTTGTTTGCAAAGATTGAAATTGTTCAAATGGTGGTTTTTGTCTGTTAGCTCATGGAATGCTTTATTTTCGGGATTTAGGGAAATGAAGGGAGATTGATATTCTAAAGCTTAGAGCAAGAATAAATTATATTTAGAGAATTCCAGGTGAGTGAATAACGTTCTCTAAAATTTACAATTTCAAATGCATTGTCATTTCATATGATGAATTTCACATATAGATTTTGAAAAGCGAATTTTATGAAAGTATGGTTTAAATCGTTAGAAATGATTTTCTTTCGATTGGTTTACAAAGGAATTATGATTATGTATGAAAATGAATAAAGAGGCTTTTGAAAAGAGTTTGGCAAAAGTTGCATTGAACTGTTGTTATTTATGAAATATATTCTTATGCGAATTTCATATATTTTCACAGTAATTTGATTTCAAATGTACATGCTGGGATTTTGGAAAGTTAAAGTGATTTTACCAATGATTATGGCATTGAAACGATTGAGATTATTTTATGTGAAATAAACCCCACGCATGATGGAAACGTTTTAGGATGGAATACAGAACGCTGGTTGCTAACAGCAGTACTGTTAGCCCTTGGTGCACCTTGGTACTCGAGCTCGACAGATTGTGGCATAGCCACCAGAATTATTTCGTGGGATTCGTTCTCGCGACAGTTTGTGGCCTTGAGCCACCAGAATTATTTCGTGGGATTTATTCTCGCGACAGTTTGTGGCATAGCCACCAGAATTATTTCGTGGGATTCGTTCTCGCGACAGTTAGTGGCTTCGAGCCACCAGAATGGTTAGTTACCCTCGTGGACTGTGTGTCCACGTCAGTTTTCGTTCTGTTGAAATCCTACAGAAAGATTATGGTTTTAGAAAGATTGTTTTGAATGAGCTACTTGAAACAGTTAGTTCATACGGTTATTTCCCCTGAAATACAAATGTTTACGAAAAGGTTTGCATTATATTACGAAGCGTTAAGAAATACATTTTTAAGATAATTATGCATTGCTTATTTTCCGCATTCTTATAAATCATGTTTTTGGGACGTTATTCACGAGTAGATTTTTGGCTTCAGATAGTGCAGGTGACCCTATTTCTCCAGCTGAGCGGTAAAGAGCCTTGCTGTTGATCCGAAGCTTCGTTTGATAATTAGTACTTTTGATGTAATTGCTTCTTAAGAACTTTTATTATTTTGGAAAGGAAAGTGCTCTGCATGAACCTTAGAAAATGTTTGTATGATTTTGAAAAATGCTATGGAGAAATTAATGGTTTTACTTAAAATGCTAGGCTTTCAGAATATGATGTATTCATATTCTGTGCCGGTCACGGTCCAGAAATAGGGACGTGACATATACAATCAAAGTTATGTAATAAGGATTATATTTAATTATTTTAATGTGTAAAGATTTGTGAACACTTTTTGGCATTTAAAACCTCTCTAGTTAAGAATTAATTTAATCTCAACAAATGCCTTGAGGTAACAATTCTTTCACAATTTACCTCTTGCATGTAGATAGGCTTTTGAGCTTTGATATGATTTAGTTTTGTTATACTTTGTACAATTTTTTTTTTTTATAAAAAGTCAATTAGATTTCAAAATTTGAAATATAATTATTTTGCATATTTTAAATTCGTGCTTTTACTATTATTTTGGATAACCATATATTTATCCCAGTTTCAACGAAGAAAGTGATTTTCACTAATATTTATATGTAGAGAGATTAATTAAATTAATTTTTTATACATGAGATTAATTAAATTACAAAATTTCAAGAGGGGGAAAAAGGAACAAAGTAAAAGTTTCTTTAAATTCTTATATAAATGAGAAAGGTTGAATGGTTGATAAATAAATGCCAAATAATAAAAGTTAATGCATCTCTATACCAAAAAAGGAAAAAAAGTTGCTAATATGTGAAAACTTTTACTTGTTAAAAAAGTAAACGGTGTACAAATGAACACAAATTACTTGAAATTCATAAAAACGAGAGAAACAATAACTTACATTCAAATAAAAATTACAATACAGTTTAATTACTAATAGTATGTTTACAAGACACAAAACAAGAACAATATAGGGAACATGAAAGGTAACAAAAAAACATGACACAATATCTAATGAAGCCACATTTTGTGTCTAATTCACTCTCCTTTGATTTGGATGAGCTCTTTTCCTTGTCTTTTTTACTTGTTTCTTAGGCCTAGTTTGACAAATTCTAACAAGCAATTCAGGTTTCCCAATAATAAAAAAAAAAGACAACTTGTCCCATGAACATGCCAAACACTATCCCACATTCATATCCCATGGCTATTGGTTTCCAACCAAATCCAAAGTTGTTATCAGTTGACGAAGTTGGTTGTGGCAATTTCTCTTCATCTAGATTACATGCTTTTGACAATTGAAATCACATAGCCCTAAATTTTCATCGTAGGAATCATTGGAAAATGTATCAAACTGCTAACCTTTTGGTATTTTCATCATAGGAATCATATGAAAAAGTTGATACAAACTGCTCCAAAAATCTTATCAAGGTAGTACTAATCTCACACATGTAGGTCTTAGTAAGTACTACATGCTAACACTCACACCATGAATATATACAACTTACATCCCTTCTCTCTTTCACATCACACCCATCACAAATATTTATATATAGAGATTAATTAAATGACTTTTTTTTATACACGAGATTAATTAAATTGCATAATTTCAAGAGGGGAAAAAAGGAAGAAACTAAAAGTTTCTTTAAATTCTTATATAAATGAGAAAGGTTGAATGGTTGATAACTAAATGACAAATAACAAAACTTAAAACATCCCTATAACAAAAAAGGAAAAAAGTTGCTAATATGTGGAAAATTTTACTTGGTAAAAAAGTACATGGTGTACAAATGAAGACAAATAACTTGTAATTCATAAAAACGAGAAAAACAATAACTTATATTCAAATGAAAATTACAATACATTTCAATTACTAATAGTGCATTTACAAGACATGTAACAAGAACAATAAAGAGAACATGAAAGGTAAAAAAACACAAAAGATGACACAATATACAATGAAGCCATATTTTGTGCCTAATTCACTCTTCTTTGATTTGGTTGAGTTCTTTTTCCTGTCCTTTTTGCTTGTTTCTTGGGCCTAGTTTGAAAAATTCTGATAAGCCATTCAGGTTTCCCAATTAAAAAGACAACCTGTCCCATGAACATTCCAAACACCATCCCACATCCATATCCCAAAGCAACTGGTTTCCAACTAAATCCAAATTTGTCATCAATTGACGAAGTTGGTTGTGGCAATTTCCCTTCATCATCATGATTACATGATTTGGACAATTGAAATCCACACAGTTCTAAATTTCCCTTAAAGGAATCCTTCAAAAATGTATCAAACTGCTTACCTCTTGGTATTTCTCCGACGAGTTGATTCTGTGACAGATTCAAAACTTCAAGAAAGTTGAGATTTGCCATTGCAAGAGGAATCTCACCCGTAAGCTTGTTTGATGATAAATCTAGCGATTCTAGATTTTTCAAATTTACAATGGATTGAGGAATAGGACCGGTGATTTTATTGTGGGAGAGGTTTAGCCCTTTTAGTAAACATAACTCTCCAATAACTTGTGGAATCTCTCCATCAAATGTGTTATTTGACAAGTCAATGGTTATAAATGTAGTTAAGATATTTTCTAGCTCTACATCATTTCCTTTCAACGTGACCTTCACTGATTCTTTATATGAGAATTTACTAACAATTTCCATGTACATCAACCCATATGCAACGTAATCTATTTCCATCATTCCCTGAAATTCTTTGATGTATGCAGTGGGCAAAGATCCACTAAGATGGTTGTTGGAAACATCAAAAATTCTCAACTTAGGAAAAGGATGTTTGGTGTTGGAAATATAAATGGCACCATAAAACTTGTTATCTCTCAAAATGAGTACCTGTAACTGCGATAAGCCATCAAGCCAATTTGGAAATTCATCTTCAATCATGTTTGCTCCCACATCTAAAGTTTCCAATTGCTTGCAAATGGTCAAAGACAAAGGCAACCGTCCCTCAAATTGGTTGTTGTTCAAATGCAAAGATTTCAAGGAATTACTCCCAGAAAAATTGTTTGGTAGTCTTCCAACAAAGTTATTCATCTGTAGATCTAAAATCTCAAGATCTGGGAAAGCAACAAGGCACTCTGGGATGTGGCCTGACAAGTTGTTGTGAGATAACTTGAGGATCACAAGTGAGCTTGCATTGCAAAATGAGGAAGAAATGTGTCCACTGAATTTGTTGTTGGATACTGAAAAGAATTCAACTCCAAAAGATGGAATTGGGAGATTTCCTTGTAACATGTTGAAGCTCAGATCAAGAAATCTGAATTTTCTCATTGACAAATGTTCAGCTGATGTCAAGTTATTATGAGAAAGATCCAAATACTCCAAAGAACCATTCCCCACATCATTGAACCACTTGGGAATATTTCCATGAATTTTGTTATTTGAAAGATTTAAGGACTTCAAATTTTGAAGGTTTCCTAACTGTGTAGGAAAGTCATTGATGTCACAAAAGGATAAGCCTAATATGACAAGATTGGGAATGGTGTATTTAAGATAATTATCAGAGCCAAGTGAGAGAAATGTGTTGTTCGAAAGATCAAGTTCTCGAAGATTTTGAAGCTTTGAAAATTGATGAAGACTAATTTGGCCTCTCAAATTGTTTGATGATAGATATAGACGAGAAAGATTCAAGAAGCCGAAAATTGACTCAGGAATACCTTGCAGCTCATTATAATAAAGATCTAACTCTTGCAAATTTGGGAGGCTTAAGAATTTGGGAAAGATAGTGATATGACAGAAAGACAAATCTAACATTCTAAGATTAGGAATAGTGTAGTTAAAATTATTATCAGATGCAAGTGAGAGAAACTTATTGTTCGAAAGATCAAGACCTTCAAGCTTTTGAAACTTGGAAAATTGGTGAAAATTAATGGAGTCACTCAAGTTATTATATGATAGACTCAAAAGTGAAATATTTACGAGACTAAAAATTGACTTAGGGATATTGCCTTGTAGCTTCTTGTTAGAGAAATGAAGAATTTTCAAATTTAGAAGTTTGCAGTCTGGAAATATTAATTTGTTAGAGCTACAGGATAAATCAGTAAGTTGAGGAAGATTACACAATGAAGATGGCAATTGCCCTTCGAAGTTATTTCCAGAAATTGAGAAAGCTTGCAGTTTTCTATGATTTCCAAACACATTTGGTATCTCACCACTAAAAAAATTGTCACTGAGGTCTAATGAAGTGAGACTTTGGAGATTTGAAAGAAATGAGAGCTCACCACTAAAATTGTTTGATGCAAGGTTCAAATAAGTTAAGTGAGTGAGGTTCTCAAAACTTGCAGGAATAGGCCCATCAAATTGACAGTTTTCGAGACTCAAAAAGTTGAGAGACTTCAAATGGCCTATGGAATTTGGAAGTTGACCCGTGAGATTTTTATTTCTTGAAAAATCCAACTTCTGAAGATTTTTTAAAGAAAAATTGTTATTTGCCAAATTTCCCTGCAATAAAGTCTCTTGAAGACTAATATAGACCAAAGAAGATGACAAATTCATGAGCATAGACAAGTGGCTTGGTGCAATGGAAGACATATTTACATAATCTAAAATAAGTTCTCGTAGATCAGTCGTGTTTAGAATGAGCTTCTCCCATGTGGATGGTTCAAGTCTCAATAACTTCAACCATTCATTTGAGAAAATATAGTTCCAAGACAAATCTAGAGAGATCAATTTAGACAATTCTGTAATTTTAGGAGGAATTGCACCTGTAAAATGAGAGGAGCTCAAGTTTAGATGCAAGAGAGTGGAAAGATCACCAAATTGAGAAGATATCGAAGACCCACTAAAATTATTGTAAGCCAAGTTGAGTGTTTGGAGATGAGAAAGTTGAAAGATGCTATTGTTAGGATGGAGTTGACCTTGGAGCCAACTGCAACTTAGGTCAAGGCCAATCACATGACCAAACATGGAGTCGCATGTGATCCCATCCCACAAGCAGCAATTTGAATCATTTCCCCATGAAGCTGTCTTTGGGTAAGATATGTTCTTAAAATGAATATTATAGGGATAATATTCATCAAAAAACTCATCACACCATCTTGAAGCAGAATGATTGAGAGAGAAAGAGCTTTTGAATTGGAGGAGTGCAGAGGAATCATGAGAATTACATAATGGCGGTGGGTTGAGATAAGAAGAAAGGGAAGGAGAAAGAAAGAACAAGTAGAAACAGAGGATAATTCGAAATGCCATAAGTGAAGTTGGAAGGCTATGAAGAAGTGAAAGATTGATATATGGACTTTAACAAAAGAGGCTATATTTATAATGGTACCAACACTACACATGGCGTGATGCACATGCAAAATCAAGATTTTGGCTACCAAACAAACCCAAAAAGAGAATATTAGGCAACCAAGACTAGTTATGCTTAAAACAAAAGGGAAAACGTGGAACTCTGCTAATGTTTTCTTACTTGACTTGGTCTTGAAAAAGAGAATAATTAGAGGGAAAAAAGACTTGGTGGTTGTTTTTTTACAGGAATTCACTATTGATATTTCTCCAATATTAGGGAGATATTATAAACAAATTTGAAAAGCTTTTGAAGGGTTGCATTTCTTTTTCACTTGACTTGAAAAATTTTGGTGCAATTAAGTCTAAAGATGTAGCACCGTGCAATTAAATATTCGGCAACTAAGACTATATATTTATCTAAAAAAAATTCAATAATATAACATTTATATATAAAAATTTCAACAATGTCCGTAGATGAATTGATATGCAGTGAATAAAGGTTTGGGGTGTCAACTAATAAAGAATTTTCAAAATGGGTCCCGTATTAACAAATTATATTGACTACACATGTGCATTGTAGAATATAGAAAAATATTTTATGGATGAACAAAAGAAAAGACTTTGATTTCTTAATCAAAAAGAAAAAAGAAAAGACTTGGATGTTAATAATTAAATTTATTAATTAGCAATGTCATCTTCAATGTAGTGACATGATGGACCGGATATGCAATAATTTTCTTCCCAATTAAAAAAAATCCTTTTTTCCAAAATTCTCAAAACTTTTTTTTTGTTTTGCAAACAGATTTGTTACAACATTTTCTTGGCTGCAATAGTCAAATATTTATCTTTTTATAATTTTGACCAAAAATTTGATCCCGTATAAAGCTAAAAAATGATTTAAAATTATACTACTAAAAAGTTATTGGTTGAAGTGATAAGTAGTCCCATCTCTTTAAGGGGGAGAACACAAGTTTAAATGTTGAGAAATATATCTGTTTAACCAAGGTGGAGATTTTTATGTATAAATATCGAAAGATATTAATTTAAAGTCTAAAATAATTTAAGATATCTTAATTAAATAAAAAATTGATAGTTAGAGTATTAAATGCTTGATAGTTAATATATTTTTAGCTAATCGTATAAAAATTAAATTTTTCAAAAGAAAAACTAAAAGTCATGCCCTCAAATGAGAGAGAATTTTGTTATTTATACATATCATAAATAATTTAAGAATTACGTGTTTGTATTTAATTTAATAATTACTAATATGGTCAAGAAATATGGAATTTTGTGAGGTTGATCAATTTGATAATATTTTTATGATAAATCATGAACAATTTTAGTTAAGAATTTAAAATAAAGTGAAATATAATATAAGAGAGATATCATAATTATAATGTAATCTTTAAAAAAAGTGATTAAATTTCAACATTATATTAATTTTTATCTCTATTATTTGAATGGCATGTTATAAGATTTAGAAGTAAGAAAATTTAAAATAGTCATTCATTGTAGAAGTACCATAAAAATTTGATGGTTCTATTTTAATTTCAGTGTCACCTGAAAGTGTAAAACACGCTATAAATCTCTTACAATATAATTTCACTAGTTATTCATATGATAATAGTGAATAACTATTTCATACATAAAAAATTATATTTAAGTGATGACATATTAAAATTCTATTTAAACCATTGATGTATAAATCCTCTTCAACCGATATATATATATAATATGCATGTAGGTGATGACGTTACCATCTGTAGCAGGAAATTGCATAATAAGGCTATTTTGATGTTGACAATATTTTTCCTACTGCGAATTGTCACAAAGCTGAGTTAATTGTTTTAAAGAAAAAATTAAAAGCTTCATTGAAAATTTAAAATTTTTTAAACGAACATATATATATATGTTTGATTATATGTGACTAATATTTTTATATTATAAAAATTAAAGATTTTTATGAACAATTAATAATTCATTATTATATCATTTTTATAATATGAAAAGGTAATTCAAACTCAATAATATATGTCTTAATTCACAATTAGTAATTTATATTAACTAAAAATAAAGAAGATGAATAATATTTAATTTAATCATTTAGAGTTTTCAATCTTAAAAACTTTGAGTAACTGAGTGAATTGTCACTGAGCTCGTTATAAAACTTATATGAATTATAACCGGTGATGTCATAACTAAAGTTAAAAAGAGCTATGAATGCAAAGGATATGATATCCAACATATGAGAGGCTTCCTTTATATTGTGTCATTAATGAATATTTATCCGTTCAAATTGGGGTGTTAAATATTTGATAGTTAATATATTTTTAGCTAACCATATAAAAATTAAAATTTTTAAAAGAAAAATTGAAAGTCATGCCCTCAAATGAAAGAGAATTTTGTTATTTATACATAAAGTAAATAATTTAAAAATTGGTTGTTTATATTTAATTTAATAATTACTAATATGGTTAAGAAATATTTTATTTTGTGAGGCTGATCAATTTGATAATTATTTTTGTGCTAAATCATGAACAATTTCAATTAATAATTTAAAATAAAGTGAATTATAATATAAGAGAGATCTTAATTATAAAGTAATATTTAGAAAAAGTGATCAAATTTTAACATTATATTAATTTTTGTGATTATTATTTGAATGACATGTTATAAGGTTTGGAGGTGAGAAAATTTAAAATGGTCTTTCATTGTGGAAGTACCATAAATTCAATGGTTTTATTGTAATTTCAGTGTCACCATAAATTGTAAAACAAGTTATAAATCTCTTATCATATAATTTCACTAGCTATTAATATAGTGACAGTGAATGCAAGTCATTTCTCCTTCCTTTGAATATACCTCATGTTATACCAATATGAAATAATTTATACATATAAATTAAAGCAATCTTGTTTTAATCATATTATAATTTTTACTACACTAAAAACTTAGTAAAAAATAAAAAATGATACCTTTGAAATTTAAATAGTAATATTAATTTAGAAAATTTAATATATTGATCTAAATATAGTTAACTTTATCATGAAATTAAGTTCGTGTATTAGCTTGCTTAATTCAGTGTTTGATTATTATAACTTGTATTTATTTTAGCTTTTGTTCATATAATTTTAAACTACAAGTTTTAATCCTTCAAAGATAAAATTGTCCAAATCTTTATTAAAGTATTGAGACTAACATTTTAGATGGAAATAAATTTAAAAAAGCAAAGCCTATATTAGCTAAAACTAAAATAATAAACACCCAACAAAGCTTTCAATTATAGATTATTTTTCCATTAACGTACTAAATGGGGTAGAATAGAATTGTCTTTGTAATGTGATTGAAATGAAAATGAATCAAACAATACTCTCAGCCTAATAAATTCTTAATAAATAAAATATTAAATTATCCTCCTGACTCATTTGAGTTGACTCCTAAAAGTATTAATTTAAAAGAATTTTTTAGGAACAAAATTTTTCAAAGTATTTATATATCAACTAAAGTTGACTGTCATTTTATAAATTGTTGAAACCGACAAAATTTGAAGACTTCACAAACCCAAAATTAAAATTTAATTTCTAATATTCCATTCATTTATTAATCAAACTGATTTTAACATCACCAATTTTCAATTGTTTCACAATTTCATACATAAAAATATTATATTTAAGTGATGACATATTAAACCTCTACTTAAACTATTGATAAATAAGTCCTCTTCAACCTATTTATTCATATACTCTCATAATGCCACTTCATCTATATTCTAATAAATTAAAATACACAATTTATTCTCATTTATTGTTAACAATTCATATGCATCTATTTTTATTCTAATTGTGAGGAATTCTTTTATTTTTTAAATAATAGAGATGTTATATTTTAATTAATCAGAATATAAATGAGGTAGTATTTTGCAAGTATGTAAGTATTTCTCTCATATATATATATAATATAAAATTAATATATGTATGTAGGTGATGACGTGGTCATCTCCAGCGGGGAAATTGCATAATAAGGTTATTTGAATGTTGAAAATATTTGTCTGCCAATTAACACAAAGCTTAGTTAATTGTTTTAAAAAAAAATGAAAAAGCTTCATTGAGAATTTGAAATTTTTTAAACAAATATTTATATGTTTGATTAAATTTGACTAATATTTTGATATTATAAAATTAAAGAGTTTTATGAACACTTAGTAATTCATTATTATATCATTTGTATAATCTGAAAAGGTAATTCAAAGAACTCATAGATATTTAAACAATATCTTTAGTCCACCTTCATGTTTAAGAGATTATTAGATATTGAAAATAAAAGAAGAGTTTGTGTAATACAATTTTTAATTGTAGAAGAGGCCCTACATATATTTTTAAAATCGAATAGAGATGGTTATGCTTGACTTGGAAAAGACCAAGAAGGTTTAGACTAAAAAAATGTCATACGTTAGATAATTAAGAAAATGTTTCATAATTTTAGATAAATTTTGGCGTAAAATAGGGAAATTTAGAAAAAATAATAATTAAATTTCAATATTATTAAAGATAAGGAAATAATTCAAAATTATTTTTGTTATTATTAGAGTGACGTGGTCAAAGGTTTATAAGTAAGAAAATTCAATATCATCTTTTACTATAGATTGTGGAATAAATTCATTTATGTCCCACTAGATGTGATTTTGAATGGTTATAATTGTAATACTACGCAAACTATTAAACACGCTATAAGTCTCCTATAGTTGTAATTTGTTAGTTAAATTATAGCGAACTATTAACTATAAATACTCATAAAATTAAATTTATGAAAATTAAATATTTTATTTTGTATGACTATCTAGTTAAATTAAATTTGAGAAGTATCATATCTACTTGTAAATAGTTTTTCTAAATATGTTTTCTACAATCACAAATATTCGAACTTGAAACTTAGTGTTTAAATAACGCAAAATCATTCTATTTGATAATTACCAATATGGTCAAGAAATATAGAATTTTGTGAGGTTGATCAATTTGATAATTATTTTTATACTAAATCAAGAACAATTTCAGTTAATAATTTAAAATAAAATGAAATATAATATAAGAAAGAGATCTTAATTATAAAGTAATATCTAGAAAGAGTGATCAAATTTTAAAATTATATTATCTAAATATAAAGAGTTTAGGAGAGATATAAGAGATTACCATATTATAATCAACAATTTTTGCAGCAATTATTTAAATGACGTGTTATAAGGTTTAAAAGCGAGAAAATGCAAAATAGTCATTCATTGTGAAAGTGCCATAAATTCAATGGTTATATTCTAACTTCAATGCCATGTAAAACACTCTATAAATCTTTTATAATATAATTTCACTAGCTATTATTATGTGTGACAGTGAATACAAGACTTTTCTCTTCCATTTGAATGTACATCGTAATCCCCTAATATGAAGTAATTTATATATATAAATTAAAACAATCTCATTTTAATCATGTTATTATTTTTAATGCACTGAAAAATTACTAGAAAAAAAATGATACTTTTGAATTTTAAATAGTAATATTAATTTATAAAATTAAATAAATTGATCATAGGTAATTTTAACATGAAATTAATTTCATATATTAATTTGATTAATACAGTATTTGATCATTATAACTTACATTTATTTTAGTTTTTGTCCCCATAATTTCAAATTATAAATTTTAGTCCTTTAAAAAATAAAACTTATGAAATTGTATCAATCAAAACTAAAATAATAAACACCCAAAAAAATTTCAATTACAAATTATTTTTTCATAAAAGTATTAAATGGGGTAGAATAGAATTGTCTTTGTGATGTGATTGAAATGAAAATGAATCCAAGAATATTCTTAGCCCAATAAATTCTTAATAAATAAAATATTAAATTATTCTCTTAACTCATTTGAGTTGACTCCTAAAAGTATTAATTTAAAAAAATTGAGGAATAAAATTTTTTAAAGTACTTATATATCAACTAAGGATGATTGTCATTTATACATTGTTGAAGCTGACAAAATTTGAAGATTTCACAAACCCAAACCTAAAAGTTAATTTCTAAGATTACATTCGCCTATCAATCAAACTGATTTCAACAGCACTGAATTTCAATTGTTTCACAATTTCATCATAAAAAATTATATTTTAGTGATGACATATTAAACCTCTACTTAAACTATTGATATATAAATCCTCTTCAACCTATATACATATATATATATATATATATAAATTAATATATGTATGTAGGTGATGACGTTGTCATCTCCATCAAGGCTATTTTGATGTAGAAAATATTTGTCCGCGAATTGTCACAAAGCTTAGTTAATTATTTTTAAAAAATTAAAAAGCTTCATTGAAAATTTGAAAAATTTTAAATGAATATATATATATATACACATTTGATTAAATGTGACTAATATTTTTATATTATAAAAAATAAAAAGTCTTATGGACAATTAATAATTCATTATTATATCATTTATATAATCTGAAAAAAGTAATTCAAATAACTCACAGATATTTAAACAATCTCTCTAGTCCACTTTTATGTTTAAGAGATTACTAGATATTGAAAATAAAAGAAGACTTTGTGTAAAATAATTTTTAAATTTTAGAAGAGGCCCCTACATATATTTTTAAAATCGAATAGAGATAGTTATGCTTGACTTGGAAAAAAAAAGACTTAGACTAAAAGTAATGCCATATGTTATGTAATTAAGAAAATGTTTTATAATTTTAGATAAATTTTGGCATAAAATAGGGAAATTTAGAAAAAATAATTAAATTTCAATATTATTTGAAGATAAGGAAATAATTCACATTTGTTTTTGTTATTATTAGAGTAACGTGGTCAAAAGGTTTGGAAGTGAGAAAATTTAACATCGTCTTTCACTACCGTTTGTGGAATAAATTCATTTTTGTCCCACCAAATGTGGTTTTGAATAGTTCTAACTTTAATACCACGCAAACTATCAAACACGCTATAATTAAATTATATCAAACTATAACTTAATTTGAATGGTTTTGAATGGTTCCTATAGTTGCAATTTGCTAATTAAGTTATAGCAAACTATCAACTATAAATTATCATAAAATTAAGTTTATAAAAATTAAAGTTTTTATTTTATATGACTATTTGGTTGAATTAAATTTGAGAAGTGTCATATCTAACTATGAGTAATGTTCCAAATATATTTTATGAATTCATATGGATTCCAATTTAAGACTTCATGGTGGGTTATAAGTCAACTCACTATCAATTGGATCAATATTTGTTGGCTTCATGAAACTTTTTTATACTTTATAAGGTAAATTAATTCTTTGAGGTTATGAGTTATTGTTCACTTCAACATACACTCAACCTTGGTTATAGGTTTTTTTCAGGTAAAAGAAAAACTTGATTTGATTTTATTGGACTCTCCTTCTTGATATATCATAGATTTTGTTAAAAATTGTAGGAAATAGGAGTTAGAATTAATTCATTAGGCCTAAGCCTACTTGTACGAGTCTAATAAGAAACAATATGTGTTAATGAGCTTACGTAATTAATTAGATGAGTAACTAAAGGTCATTCTTGGCCCATCTCCTTTTGTTTTCAGTGTAAAAGAGGGACTAAGCCAAAAAGTACATTAGAAAACTAAATAGTGTGGGAGTTAAATCTCAAGCAGTTTAGTCCTATATATAAGTCCATTTTAAAAAAAAATATTTAGGTCCTTAATATAATTTCACCTTGAAGGATATTAACGAGCATCTTCTAATTTTATTTCTATTGAATGTAATAAAATATTAATTAATTCAAGTTGAAATATGAATTAATTAATTCAGGTTGAAATATTTGCCTTTCATTCTTAAATAAAGGTAAATTTATATATAGTACCATAGTAGTATTTTGATTTTCTTCCCAAACCCTCAAATATTGAGGAGTCATCTTATAAAGATCTAAATATTGGAGTCCCTTCGTTACTAAAATCATCTGCAACCTTATTTAGTTGTTGAGAAATGCATTGGTATGAGAAACAAGCATATTCTTAAGTTCATAAGTAAAAAGTTACTGGTATATCCATTGTAAACAATAAGGATAATTCTCTATAAGGGTCTTTGACTTAAGATTTAAACTTGACTAATCACAGGGGTTTAAGCTCAATGGAGGAGGGTCTCAAGCAAACACTTTTAGTTTACTAAAAATGTGTACTAGGGATTCCAACCTCATGATATTTCAAGTTTCTTTGATAAATTTTCCCAGGGATAAAGTTTGTTCGATTAGTACGGTTTTTTATCTTTGTAAATCTCGAGTCAAAACCCCAGCTTCAATTTTATCAGATGCCTTGAAACGATGGGGGCGGGTTAATTTTAAATATATTATCATATGGTCATTTACGTTTTCTCTTAATTTAATTTAGATGTGATAAAGTTGCTAAAATAAGAATATAGTAAAATCTTCTCGGCCACAGAGCCCTCAAGCAAACCTTCCTACCCATTTTTTGGCTTTCCCACATGTGGAATTTATGAGAGATTGAGGTATTATTTGGTTGAGGGAAAGGTAAAGGAGATGTGGTATAAGTTTGTTTAATTAGGAAAAATAGAAGGGAAGGGGTTTAAAATTTTATTTTTTTGTGTTTTCTTCCCTCTCTCACCCCCTCCAAATTGGATTGGGATACTCTCAGGAGCACTTCCCTCGTAATCACCTTGCCTCATAATGCAAGGGACTACCGTGAACCCTTCTGTGCCACTTCAAGGCAAATAGGACAAATGATATTGGATCAAAGGGTAAACACGGGTCTCCAAGGATGAGTTCAGAAGCAAATCTAGGTGATGATGTGGAAAAGGTTGCAGCTGATGATCTTTCAAATCATAATATTCATTCTTGCCACATGTTTCGCACACGTAGCATGTCACCTTCTTCAAAGTAACCTCTTAGGAGGACTCCTACTGTTCAACAAAACGTGGTAATTTATCTTTCTTACTACAGGCAGTCGAGCTGCTATTGCAGTCCAATTAATCTGTTTGCGTATCTTTTGATTTATACACATGTATGCTATCCTATACTTGTTATTGGAGTTCCTGGCATGAATTTATAAAAATGTGAGTTATATGGTGCACATAGGAGGGTCAGTTATGGGGAGACGAGATAAATCTTATGTCTATACTTTATACCAACTCAGCCCAAATTCGCATGAAACATAATAAATGTCTAGATAGTGGCTAGTGTG
This sequence comes from Leucaena leucocephala, assembly GCA_037074615.1. Classification (NCBI taxonomy): domain Eukaryota; kingdom Viridiplantae; phylum Streptophyta; class Magnoliopsida; order Fabales; family Fabaceae; genus Leucaena; species Leucaena leucocephala. Next base: position 13,347,584 of record CM073515.1, on the reverse strand, counting down.
CCTTTTCTAAGGTTGTTATGTATAGAGTCCTCTGACAGGGTAGAATTAAGTACCCAAATTTGTTGAAGTGGTGAAATTCCTTTGAGTTGCTTGAGGTCCAAATTGCATTCTTGATCGTACTTTGTGTGCTATACTTCCTATTATGTTTGAAGCACGGCAAAGAATATGGCATATATTTGGGGTATTCTTATGTTCTGGCATTTTTTGGTTGTCTAGAGTGCAGCTTCACCGTATACCTAACTAAAATTGTTATCTATGTTCTTGCGCACTTGTATATTTCTTACTGTTACACCATATTCGACAATATGTGACTACTTTATGGCAAGTTTAATTGAGCAAATGAGTAATGGCAAGCTGTAATGGAGTGGCTAATTTGAACCCATAAACACACACTTCCCTTTAGTCTGATCATACATAGGGGAATGCTTTGTTTGATTTGAGTAATGCGGTGATGGAATTCATCTGCTAAGTCTTCACAGCAATAGATTTATTCTGACGAGTTTGAGTTTAATTGCTTGTTCATAGCCAATATTTTCTCACAAGTAAGTGGTGAAATATAAGGGGGCATTTTGTGCAAAGTAATGTTTGTTTCTTTTGCCTAGGTTTACTGCTGTTTGCACTACTAAGAATACATGAGAATTTGGCTTTGGGTTACTCAAATCCCTTTGTGCTTGGCCTATGTTAGTCAACTGATAAATAATATAGTAAAAGAGTCATTTTATATATGGATTGTTGTACCACGCATTTTAGATGATAAATAAACCATAATTTGACTATGTTTCCTCTTCAAATCTTTAACATAAACTCATTATATACTTGGTGACTCTATTGTTGTTGTGATAGTTTATTACTGAATTAGTGCCCATAACTGTATAGTATTTTGTAAGATGTTGTTTACCATTTTAGTTTTTCTGATGAACAAAAAGCCAAACTGTATGAGGAAAATATCCCAATTTGATAGGAGTTGTTGTCTGATGCTCCAAGCAGTAGCAATTTCCCATTAGAGTCTCAACATTCTCATCCTTCCATGGCCAAAGAATGGAAAATCTTAGGCCTCATCTTTATTTTATTTTATATTTGTTTGTGTAGTTTTTTAAATTGAGGTTGTGTTTGATTTGAGGGTGTTTTGATTAACCTTACTCATGTACTAGTTTAATGTAAGTCCAAATGTCCCATCTCCGGTAGCCATTAGGATAATGACAGCCGATGCTATGATTGGACACGCAACAAGATTATTTCATTTAACATCCTGGTGGGAACTGTGGATCCTTTTTTCTTTGGATTCATGGTGTTGATCTCTAGGATTGCAAATATTTCTTGAGTTTTTTTAAATATGGTTTCTATTTCTAATATCATTTCTAGAAGTTGATGAACATCGTTAGATTTTCTTGTTTTGTGTTGCTTAATTGATTTGAATTCTCTTCTTATTGCCTTCAAAGCATTAATTGCTGTGAATAGAGATAAAAGGAATGGGTGTCTTCCATTTTAGCATCTATATTCTCTACATGCAAGAGATTTGGGCTTACTGTTTGTTGCATTTTGATTGATCAATCATAGAATTTTGGTAAGAATTTGGTCTAAAATCTTTGTAAGAATTTACGAATCATTTATGCACAAAATCAACTAGGGGATTCATCTATCCAAAATGCATATCAGTTAGTAGTAAGTGGTCTCCACCATAGAAGTTATAATCTGACTAATGAGGATGGCTGGTGGGTTTGATTGAAAATATAATCTATTACCCCACTATCTTAGCTTAAGTCTAGAGGATCCTTAGAGCTGTGCTTGAATATCAATTTATAGGTCTAAATCCAGTTTTGCAAACCTAGTTTCCATTGGATGTTTGTTTGCTTTTGCTAAGTTGTGTTTTGCTTATCAAACTTCAAGTTTTCCAACACAAGTAGAAGGTTGATTTTTTGTTAGGATCTGGAAAGTAAGTGGAAATGGGAAAAAGGGAAAAGAAAACAGAGGGGAGAGAGAACAGAAACTCTAGAACCAGAATATGAAATTCTAGAGAGAGGGAGAGGCAAAGTTATACTGGATAATAACTACTCTGTCCTACTTACATGAAACTTCTAAGCACTTGAAGTGGGTATTTATAGTCTAATATCTCCAGTCAACTAGTTTCTCATTTAGTGGGTCTGTGAACAAGCTTTGTGAATTTATTTTGCATGGGTTTTGTAGCTGTGTGGACTATTAAGAATATATGGGAATATGGTTTAGGTTATTCAAAATCTCATTTTACTTGGCCCATGTTAATCTGGTCAAAAAAAGTCAGTGCATATATGGCTTAGTGCACAATAAATTTGGGATGAGAAAGGAATCATAATTTTTCTTATTCACTCTATTTCCTCTAAAAATCCCTAATATTGACTCGTTATATGCTGTGTTTGACTTTGTTATTCTTGATTTCTTCTGCTAGTACATTAAATGAATTAGTGCCAATGATTGTGTAGTTTTCTTTTCTTTTCTTTTTTTGGATATGGTCAAGAATTTTAGTTTTTTTGATTAACAAAAAGATAAACCCTATGAGGAAGATATCCCTAATTGATTGGAAGTGCTATGTTGGGTTGAAACAATACTGTGGTTTTTCTTTATTTTTATTTTGTTGTGCGTGATTTTTTTGGGGCCATTGTTTGTGATATAGGGGTACTAGTACTATGATTAATCTTACCAATCTACTACTTTTAAAGGTAAGTCCAAATGTCCCATCTCCGGTAGCCATCGAGTAATGACTGGTGATGCTATGATTGGACAAAGAACAAGATTATTCCATTTCACATTCTAGTAGGAACCGTGGTTCTGTTTTCTTTGGATCCATGGTGTTAATTTCTGGGATTACATATTTCTCTTGTTTATCTTTTTTAAAATGTGGTTTCTATTTTATGATATACATTGCTCGAAGTTGATGAGTGTTTAAGTTCAAGTTGGAATTGTAGGTTGATGAACACTTCGACCTTGATGTGAATTTATGGCTAACGGAGGCGACATATTTTAATATGCTCTTATTGTATTGATGCTTTGATTTGAGTTCTCCACTCAAGTCTTCATTATTGTGGAGAGAGGTAGAAATAATGAGGGCCTTTGTCACGTCACAAAATTTAGACCGTGACCGGCACAGAATATGAATAATTTTACATTTTGAAAGCCTAAAATCTTAAATAAAACATTTGAAACAAAACCATAATAAATTTGCAATTTATAAATCAAAAGCAAGTTCTCTGTAGGCATCTCGGCAGGATTGTCGTTATATAACCAATCTCCCGATGATCCTATAGCAGATTTCAAGCGTTCAAAATTTCCATAACGTTTTCTAAAATATAATCTTTGCTATAGACTATGTGGAGCAATTATCTTGTTACCAAAATAATACAAGTACTTTTATAAATGGAAATTACAACAAAAGTAATTTTGTCCAAATCGACGCTTCAGATTGGCAGCGAGGCTCTTTACTGCTCAATAGGAGGATACCTGCACTATTTGAAGCCAAATCATCTACTCGTGAATAACGTCCCAAAAATATGAATAAAAGAATGCGAAAATAAACAATGCATAAACATATTTCAAATAACATTTCATATTTCATTGCAAGTTTTCCGTAAATGTTTTCTTTCAGGGAAAACAATTTGAAATAGCTATTTCAAAACAATCGCTTAAAAACAATTCTTTCAAAACCATAATATTTACATAGGACTTCAACAGAATGTAAACAAATGTGGACACACAATCCACGAGGGTAACTAACCAATCTGGCAGCTCGAAGCAGCTAACTGTCGCGAGAATGAATCCTATGAAATAATCTAGTGGCTTAGCCACTAACCATCATGAGTACGAAACACAGAATAATCTGGTGGCTCAGCCACTAACTATTGTGAGTACGAAACCCACAGAATAATCTGGTGGCTCAAGGCCACTAATTGTCTCGAGTACGAAACCCACGTAATATCCATCGAGCTCGGGTAACCAAGGTGCACCAAGGACTAACAGTACTGCTGTTAGCAACCAGCGTTCTGTATTATGTCATTTCTAAAACGTTTTCAATATGCGTGGGGTCCTTTTCACATGAAATGATCTCAATCGTTTCAAATACTATAATCATTGGTAACACCACTTTGAATTTTCAAAAATCCCAGCATGAATATTAAAAATCAAATATCAAGTTACTATGAGCATTTTTTTTCTACGTATGAACTCTTGTAAGAAAACTTAAAGGAAACTTCAGGCCAAAAATAAATCTAAAAGAGTTATACAGAATAAATAATTATAAGAAGATTGATTTTTCTTGCTTTGACTTAAAATTACTTAGAAGCATGCTTTATGACTAAGACTGCTTACAATCAACAAAGAAAGAAATTTGAATTATCTTGTTAATTTGAGATAATTTTCTATGGATCTAAAATATTAAGCAACAAATAAACAGTTAAAAATTAAAATTAATAGACGATCCAAAGAATGAATGATCTGCACATGCTGACTATAGGCTATTAGGAGTTTTTTTTATGGACCATCATTATGTATTTTAAAAATGAAGGAAAACTTTATACAAACAAGACTTAGAACCTAAAATAGCAATTAAGAGGAGTTTTTTTTCTACAGGAGTTTATTTAATTTTAACAGAGAATGATTGTGAAAGCTATAACTCAAGTTGGAAGGAGCTATGAATGCAAAAGATATGGTATCTAATATATGAGAGGCTTCCTTTATATTGTATCATAAATGAATGCTCACCTACTCAAGTTGGAGTACTAAATACTTGATAGTTAATATAGTTTTAGCTAATCGTATAAAAAATAAATTTTTCAAAAGAAAAACTAAAAGTCATGCCCTCAAATTAAAGATAATTTTGTTATTTATACATGTAGTAAATAATTTAAAAATTAGTTGTTTATATTTAATTTAATAATTACGAATATGGTTAAGAAATGATAATTATTTTTATGCTAAATCATGAACAATTTTAGTTAGTAATTTAAAATAAAGTGAAATATAATATAAGAGAGAGATCTTAATTATAAAATAATATTTAAAAAAAGTAATCAAATTTCAACATTATATTATCTGAATAAAAAGAGTGTGGGAGATATACACTAGATTAACATATTATATATCAATAACTCTTGTATTTATTATTTGAATGACTGTTATAGGGTTTGAAAGTGAGAAAATTTAAAACAATCATTCATTATAAAAGTATCATAATTTCAATGATTTTATTATAAGTTCAATGTCACCTCAACATGTCAAAATACGTGACAAGTCTCTTGCAATTTTACTAGTTATTCATATGGTGATAGTGAATGCAAAACTTTTCTCCTCCTTTTGAATATACCTCTTAATAAATCAAGACAAAATAATATATATATATATATATATAAATTAAAGCAATCTCATTTTAATCATGTTCTTATTTTTACTGAACTGAAAAATTAGTAGAAAATAACAAATGATACTTTTAAAATTTAATTAGTAATATTAATTTAGAAAATTTAATAAATTGATCTAAATATTGATAACTTTAACATGAAATTTAATTAATTTTGTGTATTAATTGGTTAATACAGTATTTGATCATTATAACTTGTGTTCATTTTATCTTTTATCCATATAGTTTTAAGTTATAAATTTTAGTCTCTTAAAAGATAAAATGGTTTAGATCCTTATTAAACTACTGAGAATGTTTTAGACGAAAATAAATTAAGGAAACAAAACCTATATTAGTCAAAATTAAAATAATAAACACTCAACAAAGCTTTCAAATACAAATTATTTTTCCATAAGCGTACCAAATGGAGCAGAAGACTTGTCCTTATGATGTGATCGAAATGAAAATGATCAAAGAAAACTAATAGCCAAATAAATTCTTAACAATTGAAATATTAAATTATCTTATTGACTCATTTGAATTAACTCCTCAATACACAAATTTTTCTCTTCTAATAAATTATTTTTTTTTGTTGCCTCTTTAACAGGTCCGTGCATTTTCACTTAGCCTCTTTTTGTAATAAAAAAAATTAAAAAGAGTTGGATCCCGACGCTAATGCATGCTTTTAAGCTAAAAAAATACTTATAAAGATACAATTTTCAACTAATAAAGTCCTTTCATCAGCAGTGATCTTTACACTCATGACCTTTTAAGTCATAAGCCAATTTCATATTAATTGGATCAATCCTTATTAGCTTCATGGAACATTTTTACACTTTATAGGATAAATTAATTCTTTGAGGTTATGAGTTGTTGATCACTTCAACATACACTCAACCTTGGTCATAGATTTTTTTCAAGTAAAAGAAAAATATTAGTTTGATTTTATTGTACTCTCCCTTTTGATATATTGTAGGTTATTTTGTACAAAACTTTTTGAAATGGGGTTAGACTTACACACGATCTAAAGATAGAGTGAAGTCTCCCTTCCTCATAGGTAATACTAATATTAGGTAGGGCGAGTTGTTAGTTAACTTAGGTACCTAGAAATTAGGATGCCTTCCAAGCATTGCGACTGGAACTATAATAAAGTAGTATTCTCTAAGGGTCGAACACACTTTAAATAATCATATATCTCATTTATTTACTAACTAAATCGAACGATAGGCATAACAAATGTTTTGTTGAAGATGGTAAGAAATAGAAGTTATAATTAGTTTATTGGGCCTGAAGCCCTACTTGTATGAGCCCAATAAGAAACTATTTTTGTTAATGGGCCTACATCATTAATTAGTTGAGTAAGTAAAGATCCATCTTGACCCATCTCCTTTTGTTTTCTGTAAGGTAGAGGGACTAAGCCCAAAAGTACATTAGGAAACTAAATAGTGTGAGAATTAATTCCCAAACCATTACCACTTTAGTCACCCATCGTCCGTGGGTTCAGCTAGCGAATGGGTGAGACATGTCACCATTTGGAGTGTGTTCAAACCCTGGGGAGTACCACTTTATTGTGATTCCAGTCGCGGCGCTTGAGGAGGCATCCTAACTCTTGGGTGCTTAGGTTTACGCCTGAGGGTAATAGACGGCTCGCCCTACCTGACATTGGTATCGCCTAAGAGGAAGGGAGACTTCGCCCTGCCCTTAGATCGTGGGTGAGCCTAACCCCTTTCCAAAAAAATTTGTACAAAAAAAAATTACCACTTTAGTCCTATCTAGTTTAGAAGATTTTTTTTGCCAATGAGATTTAGTATATATGATAAGAAATATGCTTATATCCTATAAGGATGTAAGTTCAATTTTTATTACCGTTGTGAAAACTCCTTTAATAGGCGATTTCATAAGTCTTTTGTAAACATTTTCTAAACTTTAAAATTGTCCTTTGGTCTTAATAGGAGACTTGTGCTAAACCTATATAATTTTTTTTATATAAAAAAAGAAGAATTTTTTTGTTCTTAATATAAAACTACTTTAAGAGGTGTTAGTGAGTGTCTTCCAATTTTATTCATATTGAATGTAATAAAAATTAATTAATTCATGTTAAAATATCCTCTTATTCTTAAATAAGAGTAAATTAAAAAAATCAATCTAAAATATATTAAATAATTTAACTTACATTGTAATACTAAAGATACATAGTAGTATTTTGATTTTCTTCCCAAAGCCTCAAATATTGAGGAGTCATGTCATAAAGCTCTAAATATTGGAGTCCCTTCCTTAACAAATCATCTACAACCTTCTGACGGGTTAAAAAAAACCCAACTAATATGTTAAAAAGATTTTTAGCCTAAATGTTATTTAAAAAAATTTTAAAATAAATAATTATATTTATTTAAAATTTTTTTTAGATTAAACTATAATTTAAAATTAAAATTTTAGATAAATTATTAAAACTAGTTTCTAAAATAATAAAATAATTTATAAACTATTCAATTATTATTTTACTTATTTTTTTGTACAATTTCTCTTATATCTTCTCTTTTCTCCACCATATTTTTCTCTCATTTTTAATAAAATTATACCCTTTTTAATAATTTTCTAATTATAAATTTTTTTTATAATAATTATCTAAATATTTATTTATTTATAATTATTTTTTTTATAAATTTTTCTTTAATTTTTTTTAAATGATCTAAAAACTTGTTTTTTGGTGTAAACTTTTTTTCAATCTCTTATCCTAAAAAGCCGTTCGTGAGAGATACATTGGCACTTATCATTGAGACACAACCATATTCTTAATTTCACAAGTCAAAAATTACCAGCACATGCGTTATAAACAACACGTATAATTCTCTATAACGGTCTTTGTATTTAAGCTCAATTAACCACAGGGATTTAAGCTTGATGAAGGAGGGTGTCAAACAAACACTTTCAGTTGGCTAATAATGTGCACTGGGGATTCCAACCTCATAAGACTTTAGGTTTCGTTGATAAATTTTCCAAGAGATGAGGTTTGTGCGATTCATACAGTGTTTTCATCTTCGCAAATCTCAGGTCAAAACCCAGCTTCAGTTTTATCGAATGGCCCGAAGGGTCTGGCACTGGTTAATTTCAAATATGTTATTCTGTCGGCATTTATGTTTTCTCTTAATTTAATTTAGATCTGATAAAGTTGCTAAAATAAGAATCTAGTAAAATCCTCTCTTCCACAAAGCCCCCAAACAAACCCTCCTACCCTTTTGGCTTTCCCGCATGTGGAATTTCTGGGAGATTAATGGTTAAAGCAGATCAAACGGGTAATATCACTCCCTCCCCCTTTTGGTTAATCCAGTTCATTTCGTGCCATAGACGAATTTTATTCAAGAACTATGTTATAATTTTTTTTTAAATGAAAATTCTATCTTGAATTTTAGTCCATCCCATGTTGTTTTTCTGATTTTTTTATTAATGAAAATCCAATTCGAGAATGGGTGGTTTAGTATGAATTCTCTTTCTGAATCCTACAAATTCACCCTCGATAGCAGTACTATCCTGTTTCCTAATCCCTATCACTGACTGGTCTTCTGGTCAAAACTTCAATGTCATTTGATGTTTTCGTTTAGCTCATTGAGTTGGTTAAATGTTACTCGTCTGTTAAATTCCCATGGGGCAATGTTTCGTTTGATTTGACTAATGTGGTGATGGAATTCATCTGCTAACTCTTAACAGCGATGGATTTATTCTGAGGAGTTTATGTTTAATTGCTTGTTCATAGCCAATATTTTCTCACATGTAAGTGGTGAAATATAAGGGGCCATTCTGTGTGAAGTTGTGTTTGTTTCTTTTGCCTGTGTTCGTTGTTGTTTGTACTATTAAGAATACATGGTAATATGGTTTTGGGTTACTCAGATCCATTTGTGCTTGGCCTATGTTAGTCAACTGATAAATAATCTAGTAAAAAAGTCATTTTATAGATGGCTTGATGTACTATGCATTTTAGATGATAAAGCTAAGGAACCATAATTTTACTCTGTTTCCTCTTCAAATCTTTAACATGGACTTATTATATACTTGGTGACTCTGTTGTTTATGTGCTAGTTTATTACTGAATTAGTGCCCATAATTGTATAGTATTTTGTAAGATGTTCACCGTTTTAGTGTTTCTGATGAACAAAAAGTCAAACTATATGAGGAAGATATCCCAATTTGATAGGAGTTGTTGTCTGATGCTCCAAGCAGCAGCAATTTCCTATCAGAGCCTTAACATTCTCATCCTTCTATGTCCAAAAAACGGAAAATCTCATGCCTCATCTTTATTTTATTTTAATGCAAGTCCAAATGTCCCATCCCTAGTAGCCATTAGGGTAATGACTAGAGATGCTATGATTGGACACACAACAAGATTATTTCATTTCATATCCTGGTAGGAACCGTGGATCCTTTTCTCTTTGGACTAATGGTGTTGATCTTTGGTATTGCAAATTTTTCTTTATTTTTTTTAAATATGGTTTCTAGGTCAGATATACATTTCTAGAAGTCGATGAACATAGTTATATTTTCTTGTTTTGTGATTTTTAATTGATTTGGATTCTCTTCTCATTGCCTTCAAATCATTAATTGTTGTGAATAGAGATAAAAATAATGAGTCTTCCACTTTGTCATCTATATTCTCTACGTGCAAGAGTATTTGGGCTCACTATTTGTTGCATTCTGATTTATATTTTTGATTGATCAATCATAGATTTTTTGTAAGAATTTGGTTTGCAATCTTTGTAAGAATGTACAGATTGTTTATGTACAAAATTAACAAGGTGAGTCATCATCCTTCCAAAGTACAGATCAGTTAGTAGTAAGTGGTCTCTACCGTAGAAGTTATAATCTAACTAATTTGGATAGCTGGTGGGTTTGATTGGAAATATAATCTGTTACCCTGCTATATTAGCTTAAGTCCAGAGGATCCTTAGAGCTGTGTTTGAATGTCAATCTGGAGGTCTAAATCCAGTTTTGCAAACCCAGTTTCCATTGAATTTGTTTTGCTGCTTTTGCTAAATTGTGTTTTGCTTATCAAACTTCAGGTTTTCCAACACAAGTAGAAGGTTGCTTTTTTGTTAGGATCTGGAAAGTAAGTAGAAATGGGAAAAGGGAAAAGAAAAGAGATGGGAGAGAGAGCAGAAACTCTAGAACCATAATCTGAAATTCTAGAGAGAGGAAAAGGCAAAGTTCTACCGGAAAATATTTCATTCATGTAATTGATAGAGGTTATGGTTGGTATTTATAGTCTAGTACATTAGCTGAAAATAACTACTCTGTCCTACATACATGAAAATTCTAAGCACTTGAAGTGGGAATGCAACGCCTCTTCCTAGAATAGACTAGTAAAGGACGTCAATTCCTATCACTTTTGCTAGACCGAATTTTCTAAAATAAGTTTTCCCAACGTCATTTTAGAGAACTAATATCCAAAGATTAGCTTATTGGGGGCTTTTACAAGCTAGCCATAATGGGGACAAGCCCAACAGCAGTTCATTAGCACTTTCAAAAGTAGCTAGGTTGTCTGGGCCTATGGAGTTCCCTGTGCCAAGGGGCTGGCCTAGGATATTGGGTGTATGTACGAAAAAAAAGTAGCTAGATTGTAAAGTTGAGAAACATCTGTGGAAGGAAAAATGTCCTCAGATAAGAAGTTTCACCAAACACAGCCCTGCTGAGAATATTCATAAGATAGAACCAACAACTTCTTGTCCTTTATATCTTTTGTCAACCAGTTTCTCATTTAATGGGTCTGTGAAAAGCTTTGTGAATTTATATTGCATGTGTTTGCAGCTGTGTGGACTATTAAGAATATATGGGAATATGGTTTGGGTTATTAAAAATCCCATTTTACTTGGCCCATGTTAAGCTGGTGAGAAAAAAATCAGTGAATATATGGCTTAGTGTACAATAAATTCGAGATGAGACAGGAATCATAATTTCTCTGATTTACTCTATTTCCTCTTCAAATCCCTAACATGGACTCATTATATGATGTGTATGGCTTTGTAATTCTTGATTTCTTGTGCTAGTTCATTACATGAATTTGTGCCCATGATTGTGTAGGTTTTTTCTTTTGGATATGATCGAGAATTTTAGTTTTTCTGATTAACAAAAAGATAAACCCTATGAGGAAGAGATCCCAAATTGATTGGAAGTGCTGTGTTGGGTTGAAACAGCACTTTGGTTTTTCTTTATTTTTATTTTGTTGTGTGTGGTATTTTTTTTGGGGCCATTGTGTTTGTGATATGGTGGTATTATGATTAACCTTACCAATCTACTGCTTTTAAAGGTAAGTCCAAATGTCCCATCTCCTATAGCCATCGAGTAATGACCGGCGATGCTATGATTGGATAAAGAGTATGATTATTCCATTTCACATCCTGGTAGGAACTATGGTTCCTGTGTTCTTTGGTTCCACGGTGTTAATTTCTATTATTTCTTTTTTAAAACGTGGTTTCTATTTAATGATAACATTGCTTAAAGTTGATGAGTATTTAATGATATACATTGAATGAATTTCTAGCTAATGGAGGCTACATATTTTAATATGCTCTTATTATATTGTTTGTTTGATTTGGGTTCTCTACTCAAGTCTTCTTTATTATGGAGAGGTAGAAATAACGAGGGTCTTCCCCTCATGGCACATATTTTAAGTCTGAGTAAGAGTATTTGTGCTCGTGATTTGCATTCTGACTTCAATTCTTGATTCATTCACTGATAATATTTTGTAAGAACATGGTTTAGAATTTTTGCAAATGAAGATGGGAAGGATGGATTTAAATGCTTCTATTCTCTTACTGTCTTTTTTGAGGCATAAGGAGTATACTCTCCACTAACAGCTCGTATTATAGTGAGAGTAAAATGCAAACCTCTCCCAACTAGGTTTCTACATGAACAAGGCTCAAATCGAACCCTATTCATATGCTTTAGTGGTGAGAGCTTCTACCACTCACCCCAATTTGAGTTGGTAAATGCTTTTTCTATTCTCTCTGTATTTTTTAGGGGGAGGCGCGAGGAGTATACTTTTCACTGACAGTAGAAACTAATCTCCCATGTGATAGCGATGGTAAACGGTAAATCACTTTGAACTAGGTTGCTACATACGCAGGGGCTAAGATTGAACCCAAATTTAAGTTGGTAAATGCTTTTTCTATAAACTATCCCACTTATGGTGCATTTAATCTGTAGAGGTTCGATAAATTTCTTTTCAGGATGATACATTCTTCCCTAGTTGCAGATTACTCAGTTATTAATTTCTTTTAAGAAAAATGCGTCTAATTAATAGATTTAATAAACTTTGTAAGAGAACAAGTGTTGATATACATATAAACTCATTTGAAAGCATTGGAACACAAACTTTCGTGCATGAGAATCACTTGGTATATGATAATAACAGGCTAAAGTTTATCTTTCAGTGGGTGTACTTTAGTCTTATCTTCATCTTAGAAGAAAGAGCAGGGCTAACTGGCTAAGATTTTATCATGGATTTTATCTTCTTTTATATATATATGATCTCACATCCATCTTATCATGTATAACTTTTAGCTAACCCCACTTTAGCCTTATCCTCATGCTGTTTTCTTTGAAGTCTAGATTTAAGACAAATTTCAAAAATATGATAGAAACATGCAAATCATATATATGAAGGGCTTATATTATATATATTGCTGTTTCAGAAGTTTCATGCTAATAACAATTATGAATCCTTCATATTTTCTCTCCAGTTTTCTGTGATTCCCACAACACAGAATCACAACTCCAATTCAATGATGAGGAGGGGGAAGTCTTGTAAGATTAAAAGGCCTAGGAGGTGGAGAATTAGATGATGAACTAGAGTCGTCATCTTGATAGAATGGAACAATGGTAAACATAGTATAGTAGTCAACACAAACAGAAACATTGCTGCAACAAGAGACACAATCGCCCATGGATTTCTGAAGTAAGTTTCAATCAGATTAGCTCTCTGCTTATCTACACTCACTCACTTGCACTATATCCAAACCTCCTCCTTCACGATATACACAAATTAAAGATCCCTAGAAAGTGAGTTAAAAAGCTCGGCCACAGCTTTATCACTTCCTAGAGCATTCTTTAAAATCCCTTTATATTCCAAAATCACCACGTCGACCTCGTTGTTGATGATGTTATCCATGAAGAACACAAATGATGAAAGCTCGTTGCCTGCTCCTACGTGCATGCGTTCATATGCTATGAGGTTCAACAATGTTGTCTCTATGGTGTCGTCTACGATAGTTGAAGGGATTCTGATGATTCTGCCATTGTTGAAGGGGACATCTTTGAGGTTGTGGTTTTGCTTGGCCTGAAAGTGAAGCAGCTTCTTGAAGCTCTCTTACAGAGGGAAAGATGATTTTGTCTTGTTGGTAGTGTTTGGTTGATTTGATTTGTCTGGGAATGATTGTGGGGTGAGTGGGTTCATGTTGAAGGAGGCATTTTCTGTAGAGATCTAAGATGTGTAAGCATTTGCCAAAGCTTTTGAAGATTGGAGTCCGGGGCAAGACAATTAGAGGATTAGCTTGTTCAAGAACTCTAGATCCTATAATCATATAGAAACAAATTATTTTAAAATCAACAATGGAACAAACTCAATGAAAATGAAATGATATTACAAATTAATCAATTTCTTTAGTTTAACAAAAAGTTACTTTGGAGAATTGGTGAAAAGTTCCTTGTTGCAAAATTTACTACTCAAAGGTATCTTAGAACCCAAGTCTTTAAGTGGGTTCAATTCATCTCTAGCAAGTATAAATCTTTTTCAACAATGTACAATATATTTTGAGCTTTGTGTTAATAATGTCTTTTGTTTACATATGGTTAAATATAAATAGTACATAGTTGAAAAAGAGTTACATTTATTAAATATAGGTTATCCATGATTCCTTAAATAAATTTTTTGGTAAGATATTATAACCATAAATTTGGATCCCTCCATTGCAATTACTCAAGTGAGTACATAGGGGAAACCAATAGGGACAGGTGGGTACTACTTCTACTTTCATCTTTCCCTCACTTGATTAATTGTTAATTAATTAAAGAAGAATTTAGAGTGGAATCTGGTTTAGCCAACTGAAACTACTAAAATCAACCAGATTGAATACCTAAAACATACTCCCTCTCATTTTTAATATAAAAGCTATTTATTAGGTTAGATTTAGTTTTAAATATAATATTTCAATTTAATTTGTCTCCCATATTTATTATTTTTTCTAAGTTAATTTATTTAACTTATAAATTAAAATATAATCTAATATTACACATGAGTATTTAAAGAGATTATGTCACAGTTTTTATGTTTAACTAATTTATCTCAATTCACCAACAAGTATTTGGAGAGCTTGCCAACCGAAGGGTTTCACAAGTGATCGATCTAGATTAGTTGATGGCTCAAACGCCTATTAATAGGGTGGTATAGGAAAAGTGCCAGATCACTGGATGGCCAAAGGTATATAAAAAAACTCTTTAATTTACATAAATTAATTAAATAACTCTTATATTAAGGATTTAATGGATTACAAGATATAATTAACTTAATTAAAATGCCTAAAACATACAAGATAAAATCCAGAATTAATTAAATACCTGGGCTCCTTCAAATTCAATCAGTTTCTCAAGAACTATCATGGGGACCTGATTCTCAAGCATAAGCATATCACGTTTGATATAGGGTATGAAATAAAGTCTTCCATCCCAACTGTAAATACGATCGTTGTTTGCGTAATCACCATCATTATTATCATCACAATCTGCAAATTTCAGCACTTCAAGCATGAAACACCCATCAATAATCATCATCTTCAAGAAGCTGCTATGATTATTATTCTCCCATTGATGATCAAGTGGCTTGTAACAGTCCCTCAGATAATCATTCTCCCATTGATGATCAAGTGGCTTGTAACAGTCCCTCAGATCTTCTTCAACTTTGGCCATGCTTTCCATCAGCAACTCCAATGGCTTCCCACACCTCCTCCCAAAGTGGATCAGAGCTCTCTGCTTGTGTCTTCCATGGCTACCAGATGCTTCTTCATGTGGGGATATGGACCAAACGACACCGTTTGGGGGGTTGTAAGCCTTCTTGTTCAGGTCTGCAACACAGTAGGGAATCGCATAAATGCAATGCTTCTTCCATTTTCGAAGCTCCATTGAAAAAAATTCATTGCTCTTGAGCTTCTCGTTTATTTGAACCACCCAAGGATCTGTTTCTAAATCCATATTTGTTGGAATATGGAACTATTGCTCTTTCTTCTTTGAATCTCTTGAGATGTGTTTATAGCGATTTCTTAGCTTGCGGGTAAAGAACCAAACTGCAATTGTATTCTTCTCTTCAAGAAAATGATTAATTTAAGAGTTAAACCCACTTCAAGTCCCAAGTCCCTATACTTCTGGTCTTTATAGTTTTTTCTGTTGTTTTTTGTTCTTTTATTTTATGCTGTCCAAAATATTATTTATAGGGATTTAGATGAGTTTAACAGTGTTAACTTCGCTAATTTGATTTTAACACAAGTAAGTAGGTTGACATGGAGATTAACTAGAACTGATGTAGCTTATGTGTAGAGACTAAAATTAAAATTCGTTAAAAATATAAGGACTAAAATTAAAACTCTTAAGGATCTGTTTGGAGTGGTTTAACTCTAAAAATAAGGTAACTTAAATCTATGACAATAGTAAAAAGTTATGGTGAAGATTCTTTATGTCCCGGTCCCGACAGGTCGGGACGGGTTCGGGAATTCCCGAACCCAATTTAAAAAAAATAAAATATTAGGTATTTTATGTACATCTTATATATTAATAACATATAATCAAAACACAAAAAATAATAGAAGAAATTAAATTCTCTTTATTATGATTAGTAACTTAAAACAATAAATACCATTAATTATACTACAAATACTATTACTTTTTCAATTTTTTCACTTCACCAACTGAAGTTACTGCTTCATCTGTAAAGAAATAAATACATATAAGGAAGAGAAAAATACAATCATCTAATAAATAATATGATATAACCAATACTATTTTCTATTTTTATTTTTTATAAAAAATTAATAAAATAAAAATATTTTTTATTTTTTAAAAAAAAATATTTAGGATGGGACGGGAATCCCGAGGGTCAGGCCGAGACCCGTCCTGTCCCGTCCCGACCCTCTTCCTTGTCCCATCCCAGGATGTCCCATCCTGAATTGTTTGAGACTGGGACGGGACAAAATGAGTACCCCTAATTGAAAGGGATATAGTTCAAGGAAATTAAAATATAATTTTTACAAATAACTAATTATATTATATTATATTATTTATTATTTATAAATTATTTATTTAACTTTTATATTTAGGATTACGTGATTATTTACCTAATATTTACTCTGTTATGAAGTATACCTCATGTGGAACCCAACTTTAACATTCTCTTTTTCATGTCTATCCTAAAACTGCAAGACTTCACGTCATCACTTAAGAATGGAATCAACTTCCCTGATTTGCTTTTGTTAACAATTTCTTTTCATTGTTATATAATAATATTAATTATGAACCTTATTTAAACCCAACTCGGCACAACCATGATTGTGATTTTTTTATTAAACTTAAGTCACAAGTTTTATGTTTTTTTTTAATTTTAATTTATTTATTTCACCAAAATACAAAAGAAAACGTTTGAAAGAGTAGCATGCCTTATAAGATGCTTTTGAAAAACAGTATTTGTTTTTTTTCTACCTTACATTGGCTGACTTGGAGGGATTGAGGAAGTTGTAAAAAACACCTAAGGGTATGTTTGGTACAAGGAAAGTGGAAATAGGAAAGTGGAAATAAGAAAGTGGAAATGGAAGTGAAAGATTGTTTGGTACAATGGAAATCATTTCTACTTATAATATTTTGGGTAATTTCAGTTCCATAAAAAAAGCTCATAAATAAAATGATAGAAGTGGAAGTGAAATATTTTGGATTATTTTATCCTAAATTATAAATTTTTTGGATAACTTTAATCCTTCCCAAATTATAAAAAAAAAAATTAAACCATTTTATCCAAAGTTATAAAAGAAATATACATCAATTATATACTCATTTTTATCGTACCAAACAAACTTTTAAAGCATATTTTTAACCTAATTATATTTTCACTTCTATTTCTATTTTCACTCCCCACTTCTATGAAAAACTCTTCTATCCTACTAAACTTTACTAGAATAATTGACTAATTTTATATTTAAATTAAAATATAAGAATGAGAAAATATAAATATAATATATATAATTATATATTTTTAATTACAGTCTCAAACCAAGCCATAGGCCAAGTGGTAGAGGACTAGCCTGGTTTATTCTCCACTCCACCAAAAACTAAAATAGAAATGTGCTGCCCAATATGACAATTCATTAATAATATTGTAATATCGATATGTAGTAAAACTACATAATCAGACATCATTCTATATTTCATTCAAAATAAAAGTCATTGGCCACGTTATTGAATTCAGAAAATATATAATACTCATTTTAGTACAATCCAAAGAAATTAATATGATTTATATATACTAATTAAAAACCAAATCACTTTATCTCGCACATAGTTAAAAAAGAATTACACCAGTAAAAATAATTGCACCAGATCCTTCTGACAAAAAAATTTGCCAAATGATAACTTTCACAATTTTCCCTTAAAAATTTTGAAGAAATTTTTTTATTTATATTTTTAACGAGTTTTGATTTTGGTCTTAATATTTTTGTTACGTATTTTACTTTTAGTTATGATATTTAACAGTGTTAATAAAGTTAAAACCACTAAACTCATATCTAAATTCTTGTGAAATTATATTCTGACACTTTGGTGCTTTTACAAAACAGCATTTTTTTAGTTCATTTCAAAAAAATTTCCCTACCTACTTTTTCTTCAATAGCGTAATACAAAGATCAAGGCTAGCCTAGTCCCTAAATCCATCCTAAGGACATGCCTAACGAACTTAGGAGGGGAAGAGAAACAACAAACACCCTTCACTACATTCGTAGTGGCTTTCGTCAGTGCATCAGCAGCCCCATTTGCTTTTCTATTGAAAAAAATATGAAAAAGTCACGTGGGGGCAATTCAAACAAAAAACTAAGCTAATACACTATAATGGCATTAATATAGGTGTCGATCTCTTTTGGGAGCCAATTATACTATTATCTAATTAGGATTAATTACAAATTAACCAAAGGTTGTGAAAGTGAAGTGATCGACAACCATAGAGCTTATGATAGGACTAAACTAATATTTGCGGATTTCTATTTTTATGATGGAAATGGATGATTATAGATTATGAGTGAAATAAATTCTCCCCCATGATTGACTAGCTAATCTTCCTAGTTCTACTGATGAATAAAAATTCTATTGCACTTAACTAAACCAACTCCATTAATGCCTAATCAACTGTATTAGCCACATAACCGGTTAACTAGATAAAGAGCCTTAAGATTCAGTTTTCATTGAACCTACAGAGGTCAGAACACTCTCAATCAAACCTAGCCACCTAGAATTATAATCGAGAGTAATCAATGACATAGAAAGCAATCACACAATCGGTCCAATTAGACAATCACAATCTATTTGAACATAAACTCAAAACAAGTGAGAGAATCCATTGCACTAAGACCTAGTCAACAATCTTCAGCCATATATATCATCAATTACAATCCATAGAAACCTATAAACCATAAATGAGATACATGGAGAGTGGAATTTGAAAATAAATGCAACAAACTTCCCTAGGGTGCAGAGAGCTGAGATAGCCGACTCAAATCATAAAGGAGAGGACAGAATGACGAACACATGGCTAGAATCGAGCTCAACCGAACTTCAGGACCTTCAATGGCCATCAATTGTGATCTGGACTGAGGAAGTGTCAGACTTGAGGAAGAAGGAGAATGAACGGTGGAAAGTGAAGGAATCCAGCATAGGATGGTGGTGGAGAGGTGGAATTTGTCGGAAATATGAAGGAGAAAGCGGAGAAATGGATCTGGAGCTCTAGAAGGAGAAAGCGGTGAATGATCTGAGAGTGAGTGCGCCATCATCAATATGAAATCTCAGTCGAGAGGATTCAAATCTGAAATTTCAAAAGGTTGCGTTTTTACCCTTAGTGCTTCTTTGTAGTTCTACAATTTGAGGTCTTGAGTGACAATAATTCTAGGTATTTGACTAGAATTTCTAAATTTCATCTCCAATTGATAAATATTAACCCAAGCTTCCTACAAAGCACACCAAGCCAAACGAATCAAAGCATAAATACACAAGAATCATGAAAAAAATATAAGAATACACTAAAAACTTAATAAATGACTTCAATGATATCTATGCCTAAAATATCACTAATTTTGCCCAAAATATCAAATAATAGTGCTAAGAAGCTAACAAATAACATATACAATGCATGTAAATATTAATATTTGTCAACATCTCGTCAAGAAGCTCTCCATAAGGATGATCCTCATCAACCACCCCTACTAAAAGGATCTCCCAACAATCTGTTTCTACGAAAACTCTTCCAATTTGAATCCCATCCCAGACTCTCTGTAAACCCCACACTATGGCCTATATCTCAGAGTGAAGCTACTCCCTCAACCCCTATTGAATTCTGTAGGCACTTCTCAAATTTAAAGGCACGTTCTAGCTCTGGTGAATTTTTGGGACTCAATTTACCCTAACTTTTTAATTATGAAAAAAAGTGATGAATGTTTCTCAATGTGTGTTGAAAATTTACACGTGTACACCTTGTATACTCCCTTATATGAAGTAAGGTCCATGTTGAACACAACTTTAAAATTCTCTCTTCCATGTCTTTACCAGTTATAAAATAATTTAAGATAGAGTGGTTGTGCTTCATTGGTTAAGCACTACCAGTTCTTATAAGCGATACATGATGCGGTAGTGTTTCTGACCCTAGGTCACAAACACTTCTACTTCTTTATTAAAAAAAATACAAGTTGTACAGTTTATTTCAACGAAGCGCTACCACTTACTTTCCCTTCAGCGGTGTTTATTAAGTGATTCTACCGTTCAGTGGTACAGGCTGAGAAAAGGAAACGCGACCGCTCCCCCTTTACGCAGCAGCATTATGTTAGGTTTTAGTTAAATAGGATTAAGGATTTGTTTGGATAGATTTTTAAAAAAGAATTTATAGAAAAAAAATTTTTAGATAACTTCTGAAAAAGAGCTTATAGAGAATATTATATGAAAAAAATAGTTCTAAATAAATGAATGTTTATATAGTTATTACTATAAAAATTTTAAATTTTTTTAATTGATAAATTACTAGAAAATGTATGAGGAGAAAAAATTAATAAATACTGTTTACTATTCATCAACCTCTCGAAACCTTTCATCTTCCTCCTCCCACGATGCCTACGCGATGCTGCTGAGCCCATGGTCCACATCTGCAACGCCAAGATCTTGAGGTAGTACTTTATCCCTGACACCACTTGACTCTATGCCTCCACCACCTGCCTGAATTCTAATAGCTTATCAGTCAGATTCTGCCATAGTCTCAGGCTCCATTTGTGCTTGTCTATAGAAAACCTCCCTAGCTCCTACACCTTTATGTTGGAGTCAACATCCGGGATGTCCGTCTTCCCTCCCACCAGCGGTCCTGTGTGAGCAAAAGAGTGTTAGAAATGGAGGTGGAGAGAAGGCAATATGCAAAGAGAGAAGAGAAGAGAAGAGAAGAGAAGAGAAGAGAGAGAAATGAGCGTATTAAAAAAAATATAGGTAAAATAATAATTAAATAATCAATAAATTTTTTTATTATTTTAAAAATTATTTTTATGAATTTATTTAAAATTATGATTTTAAATATAATAATCCTAAAAAATAAATAAGATAAATAATATCATTTTAATGGAATATATATATTTTTTCTTTGTATTGTTCACAGAGAAGCTAGTGAGTAGTTAGATACAGTGGTTAATTTAAGTTTTTTTTTTCTTTCTCTTCAGCCAGTGTGAAAACACCCAAAACCAAAACTAAAACCTTAAGGTATTATTTAGTTGGGGGGTTTTGGAGGAGAGAGGATGAGAGATAAAATTTTTTATCTTTATATACTCCCCTCCCCTCCCTTACCTCCCCTCTAAAAGTGGGGATTTTTAGAGGGGACAGAATTTTTTTGCCCACATTTAACTAAATTATATTTTATATATTTTTAATATTTTAATTGTACTCTCATGAGTTCAAACCCTTTTTTTATTCTCCTCACACATAATTTTTACTTTGATTGCTAAAAGCTAAAAAGCATAGTAAATAATTTATATATTATATTAAAATATATAATAATTATAAAATTAATTAGAAATAATATTAAAATTTTATCATATTTTTTTAATTTTTTTAATTTTATTATATATATAAATGAGATAAAAAATTTTAAGATTTATAAATTAAAATAATAATTTTGATATGAATATGGTAAATAATAAATAAATAAATTTAAATAAAGAGATAAGAGTATATTTATCAACTTTTAATTAACTCCCCTCCCCTCCCCTTCTAAACCAAACAAAAAAAATCATCTCCCCTCATCTAGCTTTACACCCACAACCTCTTCTATCTTTCCCTACTCTTCTTTAAATTAAGTTAACCTACCTTCTCCTAATTGAACCAAACAATGCCTAAGTTCCAAAACAAATCTTGAACCTCCTCGACTCCTTATCATCCTCCATGGTCCATTGTCGTCGAGTCCAGCCGTCTGTCGTCTGTTGATCTTTCCTTTGGTGTTCAGCCTCCTTACGTCGTCTCCTCCGCTAGATTCCTAACTCTGACAACTGTTCTCTCTCTCTCTCTCACTCACAGACAATGACACACACGAATTTGGGAAAGAGAACAAGTCACTCAAGATCTAATTCACTATTTCAACTTTCGGCTCACAGTCTCTTCTTAATGATGGCCCGAGGCCCCTTCACTCAATTCTCAGCTCAGTGTCATGAGAGAGCAGGGAGAAAAATGGGTGCTCGCGGCAAAAGAGTGAGAGTGTGCGAAGGAAGACGAGAGACGAGGAGCATGATGACGGAAGAGGAACCAATGATTGGAGATATTGCTCACAGCACCGCTGTCGATAAAGGTGAGCTCTCTGTTTCCATTTTTTTTCCTGATTCGTCTTCTCCGTCATTGCAAATTAGTTGGTTTGGGTAGTGATTTTTTTCAGCAAGATTTTGCCATTTCCATTGTGTGACTTTTATAGCTTTAGTTTGAAAAAAAAAATCAAGGAAGGAAGAACGATGGTGCTCTGTTAATGGTTGTTGCTGTGAATTATGGCAGAATATATATATATATATATATATATATATGTGGCGATGGATGTTGCAAGAAGAGAGAGATGAGGACGGGGTTCTGGTTGCTGATATGTGTCTGTACTGTAGCTAAAGAAAATAACAGAGTCAGAGATTGCCGTCTGATATAATGGGCAATGGTTTAGTTTTGGAAAGGATATATATATATATATATATATATAAGGGTATTGCGATTCTGGGTTCATTGAGCAGAATATATATATATATATATGTGACGTTGATGCTGCTGTTTTTATGACATAATATATACATATGTGTAAATGCTGTTATGGGCTGTTGTATGGTGTTATTTTGGGAAAAAAAAACGAAACAAAAAGAGAGAAGAAGAAAGGACGCTGAATGTTGAAGTTAAATGACATATATATGTGTATATATATATATAGTGTTGCAGCATGTATAAGTTCTTGTATGTTTTTAGTTTGGGAAAAAAAAGAGATGAGGATGTTGGTTGCTGCTGCTATGAATGGAGTATAAATATATATATATATATATATATATATGTATATAGTATATATAATCTGTAAGAAGAATGGAAGAAGAGAACAATAGATGTTGTTCCATTTTGGACAGCAACTCGTTGGGTATGACGGAGTTAGGTTTTGTTGGGTTTAATCCTTCGCATAAATTTAGAAGAGATTTTTATATGGGACAATGGCCTTAGAGTAATCTTGAACCCATTAGAATTGAAAATGTAAGGTTGAGGTTTAAGTGACAAGTAAAAGTAATAGTGACGGGATGTTGTATTCTTTGAACTTAAATGCTTCAATCAATTAAAGAGATAAAATTTATTCTAATAAGTTGGAATTTGAGAAAAGGAACCAAAGAAAGAATTAAATAAAAAGGACTCTAAAATAATGGTTAAAGCAAGGTTCTTGAAGCTGGAGAATATTTTTAGAATGTTAACAGTGGATTGTCCAAATTTTTAGGATGAGTTGAAGGGGCAAAAGATAATGAAATGTTAGATATAATTGTGATTTGATGTATGAAGACAAGTGATAGTTGGGCTAAATTTTAAGGAGCTAAAATTTATCAAGTGTATTGTTTTAAAATACTTTAATATGAAATAAGAGAATTATATTTGTAAACCACACTTGGAATACATTGAAAGCCTTCTAAGTTGTGATTTGTAAACTCCAAGCTACGTTTAAAGATAATAAATAAGTTTAGAAACTAAAGAAAAGTAATAAAGGTAAGACTTCAACTAAAAGTGAGAGTGTGAGGGAAGTTTTGAGAAATATTTATTAATAAATTAAAGCGCTAAAGAGTGTGCATACATTAATCTCCCGTATACATATATTGATTATAAGGTAATGTGCATGAATTAATTTGATGCACTCATATAGCATAATTTCGTTCTATGATTCCTTGAAAGCCCTGGAAATGATTTTGCTTTGAGATAAACTGAAATGGGAATAGAGTATATAATAAAAGAACTAAGAATCATACTAAATGAGATATTATGAATATGTTATATAAAGTTATAATGAGAGTAATAACGTTTATGTTATGGGACATTAGGGAAGTAAATAAGTCAGAAGCAGATGAACAAGCAAAAATGATATGTATTTGGGAAGTAGCTAGGTAGGAGTTAGTTATATATTTAAAAGTTTACAGGTGAGTGAATAACGTCCTATTATAATTCATTTTGAATGATATTTTAGCCATTTATCATATTTTTATCCATTTATCAATTATGTTACATGTTATTTAATCAAAGCAAGTTTATTGAAATTATGCTTTTGGATTATTAACAATTAACTGTTTAGATGAAATAAGGATTTTATTTATTCTATTTTGATTTTGATATTATTAAATGATCATTCATGAATTTCAAAGGAAATACTGTGTAATGATTTTTATGCTAAGGTACTTGATTAAGAAATGATTCTTGTGAGCTTTCAATATTGAAAGATCTTATTCTTTATTAATGTTAAGTTGATGCCATGCATGTTTGGAAATATTTTTTAGAGGACTGAATATAGAACGCCGGTTACTAATAGCAGTTTCGTTAGTCATTGGTACACCATGGTTAAACATGAGCTCAATAGTTATTTGTGGGTCTTGTATCCATGCCCGATATTCATGGGTCTCATATCTACACTTGTTATTCGTGGGTCTCGTACCTACGCCTACTTTCGTGGCTTTGAGCTACACTTGATTGGTTAGTTATCCTTGTGGACTGTGTGTCCACGCTTGTTTTCGTTTTGTTGAAGTCCTATGAAAAAGTATGATTTGAGAATTATTATTTTAAATAGATTTCCTTAAATAAAAGGTTTTATTGGATATTTTGTTTGATTTCGTTAATGATTTTATACAGTCTCAT
Source organism: Leucaena leucocephala (assembly GCA_037074615.1). NCBI lineage: Eukaryota > Viridiplantae > Streptophyta > Magnoliopsida > Fabales > Fabaceae > Leucaena > Leucaena leucocephala. The sequence continues at coordinate 13,322,575 of CM073515.1, read as the reverse complement.
GAATGTTATAATTCTATAATATGGAAAATGTATATTTAAGTACAAAGTGTTATTATTTACCTTTAAATATATTGTAATTGTTTCTTCCCGCATTTTAAATCATATTTTTAGGGGACATTATATTTTCTGGTAGATTATTTTGGCATCAGATATAAAATGTTCATATATAAAAAAAATAATAAAATGGTTTATGCATGACTAGAATTATTATTATATTAATTTTGATATTTAAAGGCTTACGGAATATGAGTTCTCTTACATTCTGTGCCGGTTACCTTTATATTTTTGGGATGTGACATTAAACTATAGTTTGGTATATAAACCATTTTAGATAAATATGGTTGTTTATTTTAAAATTTTTTTAAACTAAGGTTTAAGTTAGAAACCCTTTTAAAACTAAGATTTGATGACTAAACAAACACACATTAAGATTTTAGTGGGAGTTCAAAGCTTAAGTTTGTATACATATATTTTTTTAGGATTAAGTCTAAGCCTTTGGCTTAAAGGCTTTTTAAAAACTAAACTAATTAGACAGTGATGGCCTTGATCTTATTTAAAATCTATATATAATTTAATTTGTTGGGAAAATTGTATTAAATTATATTTTATATTAAAAAATAAATAGGTCTAGATTTGGTCTAAACCTTGCCAAATCCGAAATCATAGGATAGGGGCTTGGTTAATCTTGACCCCACGGGAAAAAAAAACAGAATCCAATGCGATGTACTTAATGACAATTGATTAATTAATATTAACAATACTGTAATATATAGTAAAAGAACGGCCGAAAGTAGTAAAAAATGGCCTTTTGGCTGGTGAACTTCTCTTAACATCATGTTAGAACAAACTGTAGAGCCAACAGGATAAGAATTTAATGAATTAAGAACCAACAATCTGCAAGAAAGGAATTTTAGGACGTAAAAAGATAGATTAATAAATCATGATTACATTAAATTAATCATATACATGAAGAGAAGAGCGTAAGTTTAGTTTCTCTCTTCACAATCATCAGAACACTATAAAAACATCTCAAGATCAGATTCAAGGAAGAAAGAGATGAAACACAACCATGGAGTTAGAAACAGATCAGTGGGTGGCTCAAATCAACAAGAAGCTGATGAGCCATGAATATTCTTCAATGGAAGAAGCATTGCATTTATGCGATTCCCTACTGTGTTGCAGACCTGAACAAGAAGGCTTACAACCCCCAAACGGTGTCGTTTGGTCCATATCACCTCATGAAGAAGCATCTGGTAGAGCACAAGCAGAGAACTCTGATCCACTTTCTGAGGAGGTGTGGGAAGCCATTGGAGTTGCTGATGGAAAGCATGGCCAAAGTTGAAGAAGATCTGAGAAACTGTTACAAGCCACTTGATCATCAATGGTAGAATAATTATCATAGCAGCTTCTTGAAGATGATGATTGTTGATGGGTGTTTCATGCTTGAAGTGCTGAAATTTGCAGATTGTGATGATAATAGTGATTATGCAGACAACGATCCTATTTTCAGTTGCCATGGAAAAAAAAACCAGGTATCTTATACAGTGGATTTTAATATATGTCATACGTTTTAGGCATGTTAATCATTTTATCTGATATGTTTTAGGAATTTTAATTACGTCAATTATTTGAACAAACTTAGTAGGAAAAAAATTTGAATCTACCAACAAAAATTAATTTTGTTGATAAAAAATTAATTTATAATCTAGGAGATTGTGAGTTCAAATCTCTTTATTAATATAAAACTCTTGTTAAGAAGAGATAAGGAAATATCTTTTCAACCTTTTTATTAAACATGGACCTGTCCTAAATGTTATAACTAATTGAAGGGGTTATCTTAAATCTAAATATAAGATATCAATTCACTCTATCTCATAAACTTAATACTTTTCCTCAAACCATGGCTATTCATTGTAAATATTAAAGGGTTTCACCAAAAGGCTAGTCTTCAATGCAAACCATCAAAAGAAATATTTTATGAAAAAGTAACATATTTTTTTAAAATAACTAACTCAATTTTTTAATTAGAGATGGGGCCATGTTCATCTTGGACTGGGTCTCAGAGTTCTTGTAGGAGATCCACCCCTTATGGTATCAGACCCATGTCTATTTCTTTCTGACCAGATATTCTGGTGAATCTAGCAGAAATAAAGTTAGAGAAAGTGAGTAAGAAAGATATCTTACTATCATGAGTGATACACCTTCTACTTCGAATGAACCTGTTAGAATCTCTTCTGCTTTATCTATAGACCGCCTACCTTCCTCTATCCGCCGTACTCTTTCCCACAAAATAGACAACCTTGTTGAGTTTACCCATCTTCCTAAAGAAGCTCGTATCCGAGATACTGAGTTACCTCTTCTAAACCCATATTCTCTTTTTCACAGACAACGTTCTACTACCTTCAGAAACATCCGCCATCTTATTTCTAGAACTACTCCTGTCAAGGAGATTATTCAAAGTTCTCGTCTTGACCAGTGTGGTATTCCATCTACAAGCAGTGAACAGTATGTTACGCTGGAGTTGCCTCAGTCGCTCATCAACTCCTATATTGAACAAGGATATTCCCATCTCCATCTTGGAGCTGTTCGTCTTGTTCTTACATTGCATGGTAGAAAGGGACTTCCTGTCTCTGCTAAGATTGCTTTGTTAGACACTGCTTATCATGAGTATCCAAATGCCCTAATTGGTACTCTAGTTACCACTCTCAGCAATGGAAGTATTGTCCTCACCATTACTCCAAACTTCAATATGATGCTGACAGATCCTACTCTTTCAAGAAGGATAAAAGTTCAAGTACAGATTGTTGGTGCTAAGCTTGACCCTCAAGCTATTGCAGCTACTCTACATCACCAGTTGGTTTACAGAGTCCAGAATTATTCTCTGGATCTTCAGTTCCCAACAGATACACATGATGCTCTGCTAATGTTTACGGATAATACTTATGGCCCAGCCATAGTTAATATTCCAAGGTAGATTCCTAGAGAGGAGCTTGCTCAAATTATCCCGCTTGAATGGATAACAAATTATGAAAGAGAGTTCAATCCAACTTCTGCTGATGTTCATACTACTGCACCACCTACAGTCTCAAAAATGTCCGATGGTACTGTCAGAACAGTCTTTCAAAAACTAGGATCAGAAGGATCTTATCCTTCCAGGATGATTGCTACAATCTCTCCGGTCTATTCCAGTGACCCTGAAGCCAGTGATCCTCCAGTACATGAATTCTCAAAAGCTGCTGAACCAGTATACGTGTCTCATGTTCATGGGCACTTTATCTAGGATTTTGACAATTCTATGTGTGAATCAGATTGTGAATGTCATGACCCATCTTTTTGGGAATTCTCTGATGATGAAGATTTCAGGCGTGCTGTTAAGAAAGAGAAAAAGAAAAAGAAAAAGCTGGTACATCAACCTAGGCGCAGAAAGCCTAAAGATGATGATGATGAACCACCTAAGCCCAGATTTGCTGTCAATTGGGATATCAATGCTGTGAAACCTAGATCAGAAATGTCTCTGTATGATTTGTTAAAAGAACTAGGACATGATGATCTAATTGCTGATGTCTTCTCTCAGCATAAACAGCCTGAACCAGCTATTCCTGAACTATCTCCAATAATACCAGTTATTCCACCAATCCAGCCTCAACCATGTATAGCCATGCTCAATCTAGAGTCTCATCCTTATGAAACTCAATTTCCTTCTCTTGAAGAAAGCTATGATCAAGGAACAAAAATAGCCAGAAAACCTTATATCACAAGTACTGAAGTAACTCCAAATGGCCCCAAGCCTGTGACTCCAACAGAGGCAGTACTTAACTGGCATACTGACAATGTTGTTTGTCAGAACAAGTTTCTCTCTCAGATTGATTCTAAGCTGGATCTGATCTCTGCAAATACTGAAGATTTATCTTCTCAAGTTAAATCATTGATTGATCAAGTTAATAAGCTTCATTCAAGGCTTAATTCTAAAGCACAACAACTTGATGCTGATCTCAAGAAATATATTGATCAGAGATATTTTGGACCTGACTTTCAAAGAAAAGAGCAAGAGCTCAGACAAATTCAGGAACAAATTAGACAAATTGAAGCTGACATGCCTAAGTATGACCAACCTCCTCCATTTCCTTCGACAGTAGACCCTCTTGCCTCATATGCTCCTATTCATCCATCAACTTATCCAGTTTACTCTCTTTTGTCATCACCTACACCTTCTCCCATAAATTATAGCCAAGTTTTCAGATCAACCTACCATTTAGCCAGAAAACTTAACCCTAAGCCGGAAAAACCTTCCAGAAGAAAACAAGTTTCTTATTCCGGCTAACAGACCTTTATACCAGAAACATCACAGACACCTGTCCAACCTTCTTCACCACCTCACAGATAGAGAGAACCCGCCTTCTCTTTTGTTAGACCACCTGTTTCAGCAAGAAGACCCACTTCTGCTGGTATCCAAATCCGTGAGCCTGCTTCTACTACGTCTACTTACAAAGAAACTGTTACTGTTCCTGGAAAGGGAAAAGGCCCTAAAGCTCAACCCAGTAGTTCTACTATTGGCACATTGGAAAAAAATAAGTTCTTTCTTCCTCAGGATCCAGAAGAGCAAAAGTCTAGCTCATCTGAAGAATCATATGTAGTTGAAACTGAATCTTCTACAGAGGAATCTCAAGAGTTTGAAGACTCTGTTACGACAGATTACTCTGAGTATTCTAGTGAAGAATAGTACTATGCTGACTTATCAACCATTGCTATGGTGAATCCCCAGACTACCATTGCAGAGTCAACCAGTCAAAATCCTATTGTTGAAGATCCTCCTTCTTCTGAAGAAGAAATAGAAGAACAATCTAATGAAAGGACAACATCCACTCTATTTAAACCCAAGAAACATAATTCTTGGTTCACTTTTGATGATATTCCACCTTCTAAATGGCGTGACAGATTGCATGAATTTGGAGCCTGGATTTATTCTTATATGACGAATCCAAGTCTTACCTTGGAACAAATACTGACCGAGTTTGTCTCTCAGATGACTGGAAATTTACGAGAATGGTTTACTCAGCTCAGTGAATATCAAAGATTACAACTTGTTCGATCTGCCAATCCTGGAGCATTCCTAGGAGCACTTCATCAAGAATTCCTTGGAGATTTTCATGTGATCCAGAAAAGAAATTCTCAGGAATACTTTGAAATGAAATGTTGCTCGCTCAACAGACATGATCTTCAGAAACATTATATCAGAATGGATGAAAAGTACTATCCTTTGGGAGGAATTCAGAATCCTAATCTCATGCATGTTTTTATTGCCTCTCTTCCTGATGAGTTACAACCGGAATTACATAGGATAATTGCTTCTCTCAACAAAGAAGTAACACAGCTTACCTTGGGAGAAATTTATCAACTTGCTTTAGTCACTCTTGATAAGATGTGTGAACAACAGAAGTTCTTTAAAGCTATGATGAAAGGAAGCTCAAAGCTCAAGCCAGCTTGTAGCAGATCTCATTTAAAAATCAAATGCAAGGACAAAGATAAATGTTACTGCCCAACAAAGAAGAAATCTCATTTCTCTGCGTGGAAGCCTTACAAAAAGAAGAAGAAGAAATACAAAAAGCCTTTCAGATATTTTAAGCGGAGATCTTCAAAATCACCTAAATCTAATAGGTGTTTCCTCTGTGGCAATAAAGGACACTTTGCAAAATCTTGTCCTAGAAAAAATCAAAAAAGAGAAATCAAGATGTTGCAGTCATTTCAGCATGCATTGCTTATCCAGAAGTCTCAGGAGATAGAATCTGTTTATGAAGAACAGTCTGAAGAAAATGAAGAAACTGAATATGTCCTTCATATCTCTGATTCTTCTGATTCTGACTCAGATTATGAGCCTGATTATCCGCACAGATCTGTTCATTATCTTGGAGCCTGGAGAACAATTTCTTGAGTTATTAATCAGCCTACTTATGGATCATGTAGATCTATAAGTATTTCTCATATAGACAAAACTCCAAGACCTCTTGCAGAAGCCAAAATTCTGTTATCCAAGTATGATAAACCTATCAAGGCTATTGCCATGATTGATACAGGATCTTGTGCTACCATCATTAAACCTCACATCCTTCTTGGAGATATGTGGATGCCATTTGATCAACTATTTATGACAGTCAACCAGGAACCATTTCATATTGAGCTTATTTCAAGAAAGAAAATTGTAATACAACTTTTCCCTGGATGTGTGACGTGGATTAAAGTTTTTGGGAGTTATCTGCCAGAAAAAGATATACTCCTTGGTTTTGATGCTCTTTACAAGATTGCAAGATTATCTATCTCATCACAAGGATTATGGTATAAGAAGTTCTTTACTCCTTATGTGCAAACACCAAGTATCCTTGAAATCAAACAAGCTCCTGCTGGATATGAATCTGTAAGAGACAGACTTCTCAATTTGTGTTCTGATAGCCATGATCAGTTCATACATCCTCATCCTTTATGGACTAGAAAAGAATTCTTCGTGAAATTTCCATTCAAAAAGAATGAAGATGTTAATCCCACAAAGGCTACTCATTCAGGTATGAATCCTGATGATTTAGTTCTTGCCAGACAAGAATGTGCTTCTTTATTGGCCCAAGGACTCATTGAGCCTACTGAATCAAATTGGGCTTGTCAAGCCTTTTATGTGGAGAAAAGATCAGAACAACTCAGAGGAAAAAAGAGGTTGGTAATTGATTATAAGCCTCTTAATCTCTTCTTGCAAGATGATAAATTTCCTCTACCTAAGTTTAATACCTTAGCCTCCAAACCTGCAAAAATATTTTCAAAGTTCGATCTAAAAGCAGGTTTTTGGCAAATTAGTATTCAACCTGAAGAGAGGTACAAGACAGCTTTTTGCATACCAGATGCTCAATATCAGTGGACTGTTATTCCTTTTGGATTAAAGGTTGCACCTTCTCTATTTCAAAAAACAATGATCAAAATATTTGAGCCCATTCTTCACTCAGCGCTGGTTTACATTGATGATATCCTTCTTTACTCAGATGATGAAGAAATTCATAAAAAGCTCTTGGCCCAATTCGCAGATATTGCTGAAGCCTATGGAGTTATGCTATCTTCCAAAAAAGGATACATAGCCCAGGCCCGAATTGATTTTCTCGACATGAGTTTTCATGATGGATTTTACCAGCCAGGTCCGCATCTAGCCCAAGAACTGCTCAATTTTCCAGACGACAACCTGTTGGTAAAACAGATACAACAGTTCCTTGGTATTGTAAATTATTTGCGTGACTTTATTCCTGAAGTGACACAACAAACAAGCCAGCTGTCTTCCTTATTGAAAAAGAATCCCCCACCTTGGGGACCACAGCAGACTAAAGCTGTTCAAGTTCTGAAAAAGATTTCTCAGACTCCACCACCACTCAAGATTCTAGGATCGGGACAAAGAATCTTACAGACTGATGCAAGTGACCAGTTCTGGGGAGCAATACTTCTTGAAGAAGTTAATGGTAAAAGACACTACTGTGCTCATGCTAGTGGTAAATTTAAAGATTCTGAACAACATTACCATGCTTCGTACAAGGAAATATTAACGGTAAAAAAAGGTATTGAGAAATTCAGTTTTCACTTAAGTTCTTAGGAATTTATAGTGGAAATGGATAATACTGCTTTTCCTTCCTTGCTGGATACAAAGAAAAAGATATTGCCTGATTCTCAGTTACTGAGATGGAAAGATTGATTTTCTCGCTATAAATTCTCAGTTCGGCACATCAAAGTTCATTAGAACATTATTGCTGACTATCTCTCTAGACCTTCCAAAGTCCAGCTTCTCACTCCTCTTGGTCCTATATACATTTTGATGATGGATCATCTTCCTCTTCCTAAGAGATGCTATCATGTTTCTAAACACCACCAGTTCCCTCCTGGTGAGATTCTAACCACAGTTGAACAAGTTCAACAGATAGCCAAAAAGAATCTATTCTATTGGCTTCATCTTCTATTTGTCAACCATCCTGTTACACCCAATCTTGAACATTTCAGCTTAGATAAGCCATATCTCTCAATCCCGTTCATTACTGGCCCAGTTCCTGAAGAGTTAAAATGGTACCTTTGGTCCCTTTCAGCTCTTTATGTTTTTATAATAGCCATTTCACCAATGCCTGTTTACCATTATCTGTATGATAGTACCAATAGGTTCTTCTCTATGGACTATTTTACAATGGTTCGCACCACTCCATGTTTGGAGAAATCATAGAGCAATACCAGATATGGAAACTTCCTGAAGACCAACATCAGAAATTCCAATGTTTCTTTGCTCTGCATAGGCCATACAGCATGGATCATGAAGGAAAGCTGTATACTCTCTACCAAGCTCATTTATGGCAAACTCAGACTTCTTGGCCTCATTACAAAGAAGCTCTCTTCTCTAACCTCAAGCTCTTTGTATGTAATATGAACAAGCATGAGGAACATCCAGAATTGAAGTGTACCACTTTAGGTCCTATACCTAATGAAGCTTTCAGTATTCCTCATATCCAACAATGGTACAGAAGACCTCGGGAACATATATTTTCTCCAGAGACATTAAAATATTTAGATTCCCGTAAAGCTTCCTCTTCAAAGAAATCAAAAAAGATAACAAGGCCTACTGAGTTACGGCTGTTACCCAGCTCCTCTGTTACTGAATTACAGCTGTCTTTGCAGACCCAAGATTCTGAAGCTATTGTCTCACTCAGACAAGATGAAGATCCATGGCATGACACATGGCAAGATTCCCAAGACCCATGGGGAGGACCAATGGACCCAGACCTTGAAAAGGCTTTAGAAAAGCCATCTGACCTCTACTTGATTTTTGGAATTGATCCAGACTACTCCAATATGGAGACTGATGATGATCACGAGCCTATCTGCAAGTAGTTGTCCTCTTGTCTACTTTTATCAAAAAGAGATTCCGCATGAAATGGTGTGTTTTTACTTTAGTCTTGTCCAGTTGTAAAGTTTCACTTTAATCATGTCTGATATGTGAACCTGTGACAACTTTATGTCTATCTTTAATTAAAGTGATTTGGATTATTGTAAAATAAGAGCACATGTTATAAGTGCTGCCAGGTTATCTTTTGTCCTATTAGGTACCTGAGACTCTATATAATGAGCCTCAATCAGTTGTATTGGGCATCAGGAGTTCTATCATTGTAATATTTCTTGTGAAATAGAATGTGTGTTTTCTAAGAAACTCTCACTTCTGAAAGCTCTATCTTTCTTTACTTCTGTCTAGATTCATTCATATACAGAGATTCGAAGTATGCTCTGCACCTGCCTCTTATGAGGATCCTGTGCATAAGAAAAAGAATCAGACCAATGTTACCAAAGGTCTTAAGTCTTCCGCTAGAATGATTAGATTTAGTCTGGGAGTTCATGGAAACCAAGTTCTCTAAAGGCAAACATAAGGCCTAAGAGAGGCATTCGTAAGTCCTTAGAAAGATCCTAATTGGGATATTGAAAGGATCCTAATTGTGTTTTAATCTTCATTAACAAGTACTCCCTTGGGTCCAGATGGAGTATTTTCCTTGAAAATAACGCTAAATTACACAAAATTTCTTTTAACTACTTTGAAACCACCTATACAAAGAATCATGTTAACCCTTCAAACTTAATAACAAACTTAACTAAATTTTCAACTTTATGTGGATACCCCAAAACTATCAATTATATACATCCTTATATTATACTTTTGTGTGTATATAACTCCCTTATATTTTGAATGCATATAAGCCTCACAAACTTTAATATATATGTAGATAATAAGTTACTCCTCTCGTTCTAAATATAAAGATTAAATAAAGAATTTATTTTGGTCATAATTATAGAATCTTAAACTATTTTATCTCATAAGATTATAATTTTATTCCTAAAATACCTCTATATGATTACACATATTAAAGAATTTTTATTAAGTGTAGTTCAAATACACATAATTAAATGAGGGTATTTTAGCGAAATCAACACACATTCATTACAAATAACAAATTTAACTTACTTAATCTACTTAGTGAATTTTATATTAAGGACCGAAGTAGTATATACATATAAATGTAAGAGTTTAGGGGAATTAATTGTAAAGTTTTAAACCGTAAAAAAGTTTCTATACATGACATAAAGTTTAGGGAAATTAATTATCTATATTTTCGGCTGGAAATAAACTCTTTAAAATGATTCTTAAATTACTAGTGATTTATAAGAATCAAATAGTACTTGAAATTATTTTAGGATTTTTGTTGAAAAAAAGAAATTAATTTGTTTATAATCTCTAAACATTTTCACTGAATTTGTTCATTTGTTTGATTGAACACATGCCACATCATCATCACTATTGTAGGATCCAGAGTTCTTGAACAAGCTAATTCTCAAGATCTTCTGTCGACCCAGCTGCACCTTGATCCTCAAAAGCAATGAAAAATTCTTACACATCTTAGATCTCTACAGAAAATCCCTCCTTCAAAATTAACCCACTCATTGTACCATAATTCCCAAACAAATCAAGTCAAACAAACACGAAGAAGATGAACTCATCATCCCCTCTGAAAGAGAGCTTCAAGAAGCTGGCATCAACTTCAAGCCAAGCAAAAGCCACAGCCTCAAAGATGTCTCCTTCAATGGCGGAATCCTCAGAATTCCTTCAATTATCGTAGACGACTTGACAGAGACATTGTTGTTGAACCTCATTGCATTTGAACGCATGCACTAGGAGCAGGCAACGAGGTTTCTTCCTTTGTCTTCTTCATGGATAACATCATTGACAACGAGATTGAAGTATTGATTTTGGAACAGAAAGGGATTTTACAGAATGCTCTAGGAAGTGATAAAGCTATGGCCGAGCTTTTCAACTCATTGTCAAAGGATCTTGCTGTGGATCACGAAGGAGGTTTGAAAATAGTGCAAATGAGTTTGTGTAGATACTGCAAGAAGCCATGAAGTGGAGAGCTAATCTCATTGAACTTACTTCAGAAATCCATGGGAGATTGTGTCTCTTGTTGCAGCCATAGTTCTGTTTGCATTCACTATCGTTCAGACTGTGTATGCGATTCTTGACTTTTATCAAGAGGACAATCCTCCAGCTAGGCCCTTTGCAGGTCCAAGACGTCCCCCTATTCTTTTTTGAATTGGAGTTGTGATTCTCTTGTGGTGCTTACACAAAACTAAATAGAGAAAATGTGGAGGTTACTTATAATTGATAGCATATAGCATATAGCATATAGCATATAGCTTCTGAAGGATTCAAATTCTTTTCTGTTAAATGACGTAATAGAGCCCCTTTGGTGTCTAAAATTTGGTTCTAAGGACGAATCTTTTCTTTTTATCCATTTGCCTTAAATCCCAACTACTTTTCTCTTTCTTTATTATTTTATTTTGTGTCAAATCAAAGGGCTCTTCATACCGTCTCAAATTTTGCATATTAACTATGAGGATTGTCTACTTTATCAAAATAGTTCAAACCATTTGATTAATTAATTAGATCCCAAACCATTTTATAAGAAATAAATAACTAATTCTCAAAGATAAAAATATGTAGTTAAAGTATTGTTAAATTCAATAAAGGGTTAATGTTGCACTATTATAAGTATCTATCACCATAAAGTTTTAAAAGGTGCTATAATATACATAATTATTTAAAAATAGAGCAATTTTCCCATTTTTATTAACCTGCCTAAACCCCATTATTTTTTTTATGGGCCTCACACTTGTCTAGGTGTCTTCTCCCTTTTTATCTTTTCTATTATATCTCTCCTCCCTCCCATCCTCCCCTGAGTCGTACACGTTTCTACTTCACTGTCACAAGCAAAATTTGCAGAACAACTTCTCTTGCCCACAATCATCAACATTTATCTGTTTTGTTTGGATTGGACACAAAAGTATACTTTGGATAAAATAATCTAAATACTCTATATTTTTTATAATCAAATTTTACAAAATTCAATAAATTATTTAAATATTTTTTTTTCTAAAATCAATTTTTCACTAAACCTAATCAACTATCTAAATACTAATTTTTATTAACAATTTTTTTATTATAGTTATACTTCTGATGTAAATTAAGGGAAACAAATTTTAACTGATATGTTTAAATTAATTTCTAAAGGACAGCTTTTTAAAAGAAAAATATATTTTGTTAAAAGATCTATTTTTTATTAGTATATTATTAACTTTTAAAGAATAGATTTTATAAAAAAAAATGATTATTACAAGTGGTTCTTTAATTTGTTCAAAATCATAGCTTTTAGTAAAAAATTGACCGTAAAAAAATTAATATTTTTATAGTTTATTAGTTTTCGTAAAAAACTTATTGTGAAATATGTGGGATATTTATATTATTATCTAATATTTAAAATATAGAAATACCACATGCCTCTTTTAAATTGTAAATAATTAAAAAAAAATCAGTGACCCCTTTCTCTTTGCTCGATTTGTCAATACCAAGAAGTCACCGACAAACGCCACTAAAGCGAAGACCACGATAAAGCACAGCAACAATAAAATTTTTAACACTCTCAACCCAAAATAAACGGAGCTTTAGATCTTCTCCCATGGATGAGCAACGGCCAGAAAAACACGAATCACAAGCTTCTCAGTCATGCGCTTCTTGGGAGAGCAAATTTCTCTGTCACAAACCATAACAACAAGAAATACAGAACCGCAGATCACATGGAACAAGAAATGTTGCTTCTGAACACTCCACGCTGCTCCTCTCTTCCTGCGACACGCCCTTGGCGCCGAAGTCACGCCCTTCTAACCCCTCCATGTTGCTTTCCCTTCTGACCCCTTTGTGATGCTCCCCTCTCATTGAGGAGGCCGATTTGAACCTGGACGCTATTTAAGCAGTCCAAGCTATGGAGATATGGCAATGGCGGATTGATCGTTTGGGAAAATCTGGAGGTGAAGATTGAAGTGTTGGTCGGCTATGGAGATTGATGAAGGAGTTGAGGACGATGGAGTTATGTAGAAGGGTGGAACGAGTTACGGAGCAGCAATTTACTGTGAGGGAGAAGGAGAAGACAGAAGACACTAGACAAGTGTGGGGCTCACACAAAAAAACAAAGTAAAGGAGTTTAGGCCAGGTTAATGGAATGGAAAAATTGCGTAATTTTTAAATGATCATGTATACTATAGAATCCTTCCAAATTTATAGTGGTACTGGTAGGTGCACGTAATGCCAAAATTTGTTATTAAAATTGTATATTAACCCTTAAATAAATACATGTGCTATTTAACATCCCCAATTCTAAATACGGTTAAACAAGTCAAGTTAGGCAAAAGTTAAAATATGAGAAATTTAGGTGCAAAAACATAAAAAAGAATAATTATCATCCAAAAGTATAATTGTGGAAAAATTGTCCAGAAATTAGAGAAAAATTCCACAAAGTCAAGAAAAATCTTGAAAATAGGAAAGATATTTGTAAGGATTTTTTCGACTTGTACACATTTTGAAGAGAACCTACTATTTCTATTTAAGTGAGATTTTAAGGGAAAAAAGAAAAGAATAATTATTAAAATTATTTAAGGGTCCATAAAATTGAGGAAAAATATAAAATATGATTTTGGAATTTTAGGGAAATTATGAAGATATTTAATTCCTCAAAAGTAGTCTCAATAATTTTAAAGCTTAGTTTTGGGAATTAAAGGGCATATTTTCCCAAATATTTGAGGAAAAATAGTTAAAGGTTAATGTTTTAGCTGAAATTTGTAGGATAAGAATTTTATAAGTTAAAGATGCTAATTAAGGCATAAAGTTCTTACAAAGCAATCTGGATTAAATTATGAAATTTAATTGGTAATTAAGTATCCATAGACAAGGGGTAAAATGGTAAATTTACTACTCTAAGGTCAAAAATTAAATTGGCCCATTGTTAAGACCAAAATAGGAAGTCAAGACGGGCCTAATCTAATCAAGATGATCAGGTCTAATTAATGAGAATTGGTACATATGGTAATGAATCGATTTGTATCTTCTAAGGACACGGATTTGATTTATGCTGCCGTTGTGAGGGTTCTTTTAATAGGCGATATCATAAGTCTCTTATAAATACTTTTTGAGCTCTGTGACTATGTCTTAGTTTTAATAGGAGAATCGTGCCGAATCTACCTCAACTTTTTTTTCTACAAAAAGAAAAAAAAGGATGATGAGGTCCAGATTTTGTACAGAGTTGGCCCAATAAAATGCTTAAAACCAAGTTTATGCTGTAAGTTACCATGTGTGAGACCAAGTTAGTAAAATAATTGGCTAGTTGTTTACTCTTAAAGTGAAAGTTGTGGCAAGGGGATTATTTACTGCTATAAGTGATAGATTCTCTTATCTATATAAAAAAAAAGTGAGTAAAATAATCCTCTTTCGATTAATTTAAACACATCAGCACCTCCCTTACACCCCATTTCGTCCCTGCACTAGAAACAAGTGAGAGAGCGAGAGTTGGAGATGGTGGAAAAGGTTGGATCGGGGACGGAGAGGATGTGGGGTGAAGAAGAGAAGATCACCCTCATACAACCAGATATCTAGGCAAAGGATTTGGTATTTTCTGTCAAACAAAGGAGGAAGCAAAACTAAAAACTAAAGAAGTTCAAGTAAGCTAGTAAATGGAAGTAAGTTGAAAGATTTTTTAATAGTAGATAGGAGCTAGTTCCTTAAAAGGAAAGAGTAAATTGGTGGAAGAGATGCGAAGGGGAAGACTCAGGAAGCTATTTGTTGCATACTGTGGCTGATTGTGTGTGTGTGTATATATGCTTTAGTTTAAATTTACTCAAGTATATGTTATATATTGGTATATAAACAACCTCCCATAAGGACGAGCAGGAGAGCTATGCTCAACACCAAGGTAAGTGCTATGTCACAATATCGTAGAATGCATGAAGTAGAAACTTAGTTTAGTAGTTGTTTTAGCCTCAATCGTAGTTTTGGGAGTAGCAAGGTAAATGTATGAGTTAAGCATTGAAAATTTACCTGTTAAAAGTACAGATTCTAAGCTTTAAAACAAGTCAGTTTATAATTTTTTTAGTGTGAAAATTAACTGAAAGATATGATTTTCCAAAGTTACAATTTCAGAAATTCCAACAAAAATCCCAGTAACCAGTTTTGGTTTAGATGGGTTTCTGGATCAAATGGGTTAGAAATAATGAACTGGGTTTTATTTTTATTGCAAAGAGCTATCCGAAAACTTTAAGTAGAACTTTGAACCAGTTTAATTGGAATTTTGTAGAATTAGTTATGATTTTTTTAAATTATTCAAGAAAATTTACATATGCTATCGAAGTTTTTAGAAAAGTTTTAAATATGAATTATAATATTGGTATATATATAGTTTATGAAATTTATAATTTAATCCTTATTGTTAAAATTTTGTTAATATCTTATTATAATATACTGATTACTTTTGTTAAAATTTACATATGCTACCCAGCGATTTGATCTGCAACTCTTACTTTGTAACCTTTTGTGATCTTGTGCATATATTGATATTCACAATACTTGATATTGATACGCAATACATGAATATATTGATATTGATATTTGATCTTGTGAACATATTGATATTGATACGCAATACTTGAATATATTAATATCTTCTGAATAATATACTAATATTGATATTTTTCTAAAACATATATTAAATTTTATTAATGTAACCATTTGTATATTATTTATAAAGACCTGATTTAAAATTGATATAAAAATTATTAGTTGTAAATTAATTTTCCAAAAGTTTAAATATATCACCACTCAATAGATTAGAATACCAGGATAATTTGAATTTGAAATATAAAATAATAAATTTATCCTAATCTTATCCTTAATGAGATAACTTAATCAATTACATTAAAAAGATTCCCATCAGAACTTTATCCAAGGTGAGATTTCTTACATGAACTGAAACTCACATTTTTATATTCTAAGGAAATATAGATTCCTTATTTTAAAATTTAAAAAATAATCTAAAAATATAATCTCAACAATAAAACCTTAAGAACTTGTTAAAAAGTTTAAATATTATCCTAATTAATTAGAATGCAAAGATAATTTGAATTTGAAATATAAACTAATAAGTTTTCGTAATCTTATCCTTGTTGAAATATCGTAATCTATAAATCGTATTGAAAGGATTCCCATCAGCATTAGCTCTTATCGACTACTCTTAGAATTCTCGTCTCCCCCAAAAATATTGTTATATAAATCGAGGCCAGTTCATTTGGGGTGTATTATAGTTCCTTGATTTCAAAAGAAAGGTGTTTTATATCCTCAAGTAAGTTCTACGTTTATTTTTTCGTGTTTGTTTAGTATTGCAAAATAATTTTCTAATTTTATTATATGGTATATTCGAATATTATCGATCTCAACTTTTTAAATAAGCTTCTGCATTCACATAACTTGAAATCTCATTCTTAAGTCACCATAACCCCATTTTATTAAGAACAGTCCATGTGGGTAGTATAATTTATAATTCTCTTATATCACAATTAAAACAAAATTATAGGCAATAATGGCTTGTAAGCATATTTTGCAGTTAATTTCTGAAAGATATAATGATTCCATATTTTGAAGTTTTAGATATTTATACTAATATGTCATTTATTGTACTTTCAGTTCAAAGCATGGAGATATCAGAAGACATTATATCTGAAATATTTTCTTTGCTTCCTGCAAAATCAATATGCAAGTTCAAGTCTTGTTCCAAGTCCATCTCTAAGCTGACCCAAGAAACAAACTTTACATTGAAGCAATCTCAACATTCAATGATTATGAATGATTCTTGCTTCTTTATTCAACCACGTTCATCTCAATCATTCAAACTAGAAACACACGCATTACCTGGTGAGGGGAGATCTTCCGGTGTCCCCAGAAATTTCATTCAGTTTCTTACTCAAACCTCCTCAAGAATTCTTGCTTCTAGTAATGGATTGCTTCTCTGTCAATATCTGAAAGGAGGAAGAAAACAACTATTCATTTGTAATCCAATAACAAAATCATGCTTTGATGTTCCCACTCCACACAAATTGATACAAAATCGTCCTACTTTTGTGAAATTCGTCCTTGAATGCAACCATAATACAATTGTTAACTTGGAGGAATACAAGTTGATTCTTCTTGTTCAGTATGAGGTATCTAGTTATAATTATGAGATCGAAACTTATATGCCAAGATATGGCGTGTGGAAAGCTACAGATGGAGGCCTCTCGACACGAAGACATCGTGGTATGGTTTGTAAGTCTCCATTGATCTACATGGGAGCCCTTCACATCATTTTAATTGATTCACTTTTCTACTTTTTTGATAATGCTATTTTTGCTCCAAAAATAGTAGCACATCAACTCGACAGTGGCAAGTCGAAATTTCTGAGTCTTCCGAAAGAAGCCTTTGATGAGTATGTGCCGAAAAACCAGCTCGATATGAGGATTTTCAAATGGGGCAAAGCTGAAAGTTCAAATGAATCATTATATTTTGTGACATTTTTCAAGCGTTCTATTTTTACCATATGGGTGTTGATGAATTATGAATCAAGTTCTTGGTCAAAGCATTTAACCATAAGTTTGGAATATATAATAATGGGGTTGAAGAATTCTGATGTTGCCATTGGATTCACAATCATGAATGGGAATTCTTTGGTGTTTGCGACCAGGTCAAGGTTGTATAAGTATGATTTATTAGGTGGTGAAAGAAATAATAATTATAAAAAGGCTGAATATATTAGGGAGCATGGATATGAAAAGGATTTCATTTTTAATGAGTTTGAAGTTAAAGAGGGTTTCAATTTGGACCTCATTTCCTATTCACCAACTCTTCAATCATGTGGTGTTGGTGCAACAACTTCTTTTTCTGTTTGAGGGAAGATATAATATTATAATTTCTAGTTTGAAGTTTGATAATTTGATCTTTGATTTCCTTTTAAGAGAATATATTATAATTTTGTAATAATATTGTTTACTTTCTTTATTTGTATGTTAGGTTGGTCTAATTTTTCTTATACGTGTTGAAAACAGTTACAGAGAATGTATTATTGTCAAATAAGGCTTAACTAAATTAATATAATAAGATGGGAAAATTAATTTTTAACCCTTTAACTTTTAATTTACTTATAACTTAATCCCTCATCTATGACTTGATGCCATTCAGTCTTTTATTTTTTTAATTTTGTTTTTAAATTATTATCGTTATGATCTATAATTCAGTCTACATGGTAAAATATACTGCCTCCGACTCAGCCCCACCTGTATTTTTTTTGATAAAATTTAAATAAAAGAAGAGAAGGGCGCTGGGGAAGACGGAGGAAGAGGAAAATATTTGCAGAGACATAACAACTCACAAGCTTGCCAGCCTCGGTGGTCTCGAAAGAACAGGGCCCTCCTCCTCCATTCCTCCCCCAATTTACAAATACTTTCTTCTTCTGCAATTGATGGATGGCTAACTCATAATGACCCCAAAATTCGGGCGCCATCAAGAATAGGTGACAATGTAGATACTCCCTGCGATACAAAATATAAAATGAAAATAATTAGATCACGTTTTAAAAAATTAGTTAAAATTAATTAAAGACAATAAATATGTAAATAATATAACTTGTTTTCCTAAAACACCTTTACTTATGGAATTGGTAAGTGAGAGAGAATGGGTGGATAAAGATGCCAGACATAATAGATGGAAAAAAAAGATGTATGAAATATAATATTAATTAGGGATAAAATTGAAAAAAAATTAAATTATGAGACACTCCCAAACTTCACCTTATAAAAAACTGGAGACCCTTCTCAACTTCTTCACCTTATATTTTAAACAAGAGAGAGTATTATGAAGACACGGAGAAGAAGTGCGATTGCTTGCAAGCCAAGAATTTACAAATTCTTGGGCATAGCATTGGTGGAAGAATTCAACTCCATGGCTGAACCTCTGGAGATTCATGTTGAGATGAGAATGTTTGAGAAACAAGATATTTGGGGTTTGTTTGTTTGTTTGTTTCTATTTTATGTTTTTAGAATAGTTTTATAAAATTGTTTTTTAAAACAAATTTATAAAAGAGAAAATAAAATTTATTTGGATGATTGTTCTGAAAAAATATATTTAAAAACAAAAGAACATAAAAATTTATTTGGAATCATTATTCTTAAAATCAACTTAGAGAACTAAGAGGATACAAGAGACAAAGTGTATGAATAGAAAGTCAAAAGACTAAGAGACGATGGAGATGGGTACGAGTTTGAAAATCTTTAAATTCACATTTTACATATATCAAAATATGTATTCTTATCAACTTTCAACTTTTCCCCAATTCTATTATCAATGATAGTAAGAACTTCATTATCATAATATTTTAAAGTTACCTTTGGCATTCTAACCCAAATCACAACCTTGCAATTGTAGCTTTTATAGGCTTAAAGTTAGGTTCCATTGTGTCACAGTCAAATAATTGTCATAAATTATTCATGGGCCTCCTGTTAACGCATGAGAATAATCTTCTCTATTTGGCAACTTAACAACATAAAAACCATAACCAATATCAATAAAACTTATCACCCCTTTTTTTGCCCACATAGATTGTAACCGAGAACGCAGAGCTTTGTAACTAATATCTCTATCCAGTAGTTTGACAATCACTGCCTTAAACCATGCTATGTAAAGTTTTTTCTTCATCTTTCTTGAAAAACCAAAGGTGGGAAAGTTCCTTTAGGGATCTTCAATGGTGTTTCATAAGGGTTCTTCATTATCCAAATGACTCTGTTTAGGTGATTTTGACATACTATCATCAGATAAAATGTCTTCATCTCCTTCTATATCATCCTCTACATGATCACTGTTTCTATCAACACCTTTAAGCTTCTTTGCAAAAAGAAAGGCCACACTTTGCATATTCAGTCCCTTTTGCTCCCAGTGTTGGCCAAAGACCCAGTAGGATATTCTCACCCCAGCTTTGTTCGCATCACTTTTAACCTTCTTAAAGCTTAGTAGCATTAGATCATCTTCCTCATGTTTCCCAAAAATTCTGAATTATTAATTATATAAATGGACTGCAAATGTCATATTCAATATTATGTCTACATGCATTGAGAACTCTTCCACTTTGCCCTTGAATTTGTGATTATAGATTTTTTTTTCTTTTTTTTCCTTTGTTCTTTTAAACATCATTTCAAAGTGGGTTCATTTCAGTCTTCTCTTTATTTCCCCCCCTTTTTTTTCACTAAATACTCTTTTCTTTGATGTGCACGTTCAATTAAAATTGAAAATCAAATTATTTTTATCTGAAAAATTCATCATAATCGAAGGTTTATCAAGTAAATCAATGAGTCGCGTCACAGGGATCATATTAAAAATATGTGACCAAAGTTGAATTTGGTAAAGATCCATTCAAAGTGCATGTAATCTTTTCTTTATATCTTTTTAATAATTTCTTGTTTACTAAATTAAATACTTATTTCATTGATTGGCTACTTTTGATCAAATTGACCGTATAGTTTTTCCCCACAACGACATTCGCATAATAAATGACGTTCCAATGAATAAATTGAATGGAACGATCAAATTTAACGTTATTTCTACGTCTTGAGGACCTTTTCACTTTGTTGGTAAACATCACTTCAAAGCGGCTACATGTTAATTTTCCTCTCTTTATTTTTCCATGTATTTTTTCTTCATTAAATGATCTTTTTCTTTGACGTCTACCTTCAATTTAAATTGAAAATAACTTCGTTTCATATCTGAAAAAAAAAGTCTGCATAATCAATGTTTTCTCAAAAAATAAATAGATATGCTTCATACCATCTAATTATGTTACCAAATTGACAATAGATTTTTTTCTCCGATATATCAACATAATTCATGAATTAGGTTCCTATAAATAAATGGACTGGAAGGATAATATTCAAATATGCACTTGACGGCTTTTCTTCTGCGCTCTTAAAATTGTGATTATACTTTTTTTCTGACAATGATCACTTCAATTTAAAGTGGGAAATGTTTTTATCATTATTTTTTATCAATCAAAAATTTTATTTAATTTTTATTAAGAGAATTATTATAAGATCCTAAAAAAATTTAATTATCTAAAAGTTCAATAATAATTAAAAATATACAATAATAAATTTTGATATAGAAAATAACTATTAATTTATGCTACTTAGCTTTTAAATTAAATTTTACAGGTATTTTTATATATAAATATTACAGCAGAGACAAGTAGGATTCCTAGGGTGTGACACGTGGCAACTTCAATGTGCTACATTCTGAGTGTATTGTAAATATAATTTTATACTTATATAAACAGTAGGACTTTCGAAGAGTGACATATGGTAGCCTCCCTATGCAGCATTAAAAGTGTATTATAATACTACTCATCATATCCTTAAAATATAACTTAATAGCATTTAATTAATTTGATTATAAGAAAGTTGATTAAATTAGTTAATATGACATATTTTTTTAAAATTATAATTATTTTCCTTAACTAGCTCTCTCCCTATCTTATTTGATTATTATTGAGGGAGTCCCAATAGGGTAATTTGGGAGAAAGTTACTCCTCCAATCCTAAATATAGAATATAATTGAGGAGTTAACCTTAATCCTAAATATAATGCATATTTATTCTATTTATCAATATTTTCTCAAATTTCCCTATTAATACTTTCTCAACAATAATCAAATAAGAGAATATGAAAAAATTATAGGAGATGATTAGGGTATTTTAGAAAAAGTATCTCTTATTAAATAACTTAACTAATTTCTTTAATATAATCAAATAAGTTAAATATGTCTTATATCTATGACTAAAAAAGTAATAAATATATAAAATATATCTTATATTTAAGATCAAAATTAACTCACTAATTATATTTTATATTAAGGATTAGAGGAGTATTATTTAAAAAATTTGGTGATTCTCATCTAATTTTATAATATATTAATACTATTAATTTAAATAGGATCATAGCAAATTGTTGGGTCCTCAAACAACAATATATGGGTGTTTGGTTTACTTAAAATCCAAGGTTTCAGAATGGCTTTTGGCCAACAAATAGCCTACAAATGTCCAAAAGAATTTATGGATCAAATCATGGTTTTGAATAACTTTTAGAAATAGCCTTTTTGTAGGGAAGAGCTTATAGGTTGTCTAATGATTGTTTTACTCCTACTTTCTCTGACACTCTCTCTCATACTTCACCGGTCGTCTTCTTTGTCGTCGCTATCTGCCATCATCTAAATCATTGTTGCTGTCTGCCATACTCACTAGAGGAGGAAAAGGCAGTGGTCATTGTCTGCCATCCCATCTCGTCTTCTTCTTCTCTGTCTTCTTCTTCTCTGACTTCTTCTCCGTCCTCTTCTTCTTTGTCTTCTTCTTCTCCGACTTCTTCTTCTTTGTCTTCTTCTTCTCCGACTTCTTCTTCTTTGTCTTCTTCTTCTATGACTTCTTCTTATCTGTCTTCTTCTTCTATGACTTCTTCTTCTTTGTCTTCTTCTTCTATGACTTCTTCTTATCTGTCTTCTTCTTCTATGACTTCTTCTTCTTTGTCTTCTTCTATCGTCGAGTCTCACCATCTGAAGAAGAAGATGGCAGCAATAATTAGATCTGGAAGTGGAATGATGAAAGTGAGATATGGAGGAGGGATGACAATAACGAGATCTAGATGAGGGATGATGATAGGGAGATATGGAAGAGGGATGACGATGACAATATCTGGAGGAGGGATGGTGATGATGAGATATGGAGGAGGGATGATGATGACAAGATATAGAAGAGGGATGATGATGGCGAGATTTATAAGAGGGATAAATAGTGATCACAATTATTTTTTTTCCTCATAACCTTTCTAGTAATTTACCAATAACAAAATTCATTCTGGTAATAACCATCCAAATACTCATTTTATTTTAAATAATTTTTTTCATATGATATTCTCTAGAAGAGCTTCTCCAAAAGCTAAACCAAACAGGCTATAGTCACATTAGGATTTGACCTTAAATTTTGATTTTATTAATTGTTATAAGAGATTGAGCAATTAATTATATTAAAGAGAAATTAATGAAGTTAAGCACTTGTTCTTGACTTAAGAGAGTGTTTACAAATACTTTTTGAATCATAGACTAGCACATGTTTTTATTTAAATATATTTATGAGAGGATATTAATTGATTGTTAAGACATACAAGGGAAATAAATAATTCTAGAATCCATTTTATTCTTGAAGTCGGAGAATCACTTGTGTATGTATATATATGTATTAATTTTTAGTTTTTGTTTATATTTACTTCATAGTCTTCACTCTTGATTGTTGTTTCATTCGAATTAGGCCAAATTGTAATAATTAATACTTAATCAGGTTTTAGAACAAAACCCTTGTGGGAATGATACTTTATTTATCACTTTATTACTTGACATGACCTTTGCACTTGCAGTGTGAACATTTATAAATGAGTAGAATACATATGCTACTTAAGTTATAAAACTTGGGTCTTTAAGTTTATTCAAAGTATTTGAATGAGGTTTAAGTAGTTATACCAAGTTTAACTTTGAGGAAAAAGAATTTAGTTATGAATTTTATTTTTTTTAGAGAAAATCCCATTCTTTTGAAAAAAGAACCCTTTTGGTATTACAAAGTTTGTAAAACTTTGGCTTTTAAAGGAACTAATAAAAAGTCCTTTATGAAAAATCCTCGGTAAAACCCATAATAAAGGTGCCTATTTTTAAGGCGATTAAATACTAATTGTATTAAGCTCATACACCAAATCCTTTTAATTGAATTAACCATTATTGGATATGGAGGATAAAGTTGCTAACTCTTAGTGAGAAATTTAAAAAAGAGTGTATGACCCAAATCAAGTATTATAAGCCCAAGAAGGCCACTACTTTGCCACCTTTATTTATTTAATGTTCTAACAAGTACCCATTATATGTAGGTTTAGCTGATAAAGAGACGAGACATTGACTATTTGGAGTATGTTCGATTTATAGGGAATACCACTTTATTACGGTTATAGTCCACTACAGAAAAATAAAGTTTTGGCGACGACTTTTTAGCAGTGACAAAAAAAGCCGTCGCTAAAAGTAGATTTTCAGTCTTAAGTTTCTACGGTGACAACAAAGTCACCGCTGGAAGAAAGACTTTTTGCGGCGACACATATTGTCTCCGCAGAAGGTTATAGTATTTGCAATGACATACATATGACATGGCATAAAGTTTAAAGTTTTTGCAGCCACAAAGTTTATAGTTTTTGATTGTCGCCGCAGAAGGTAGGATTCAGCGACGACTTTTGTATCCGTCGCCGCTAAAAGTCTTCATACAATTTTTTTCAATCTAGAGAAGTTTTAAGCAACTATCTAATATATAGAATTAAATTATTGAATAATGTTATTTTTAAATAATAAATAAAGGAATTTCACATGTTATTTTAATAAGAAGAGATTATACAGATAATAATGTGATGTTTGTGAAAAAGGAGATGAAGCAGGGGTATGTGCATGAGAGAGATATTATAAATGTGTGTCAATGAGTATAAGAGTTAGTATGTGTGTGTTAGAGACAATGTGGGAGAGGAGAAGAAAGAGGAAGATGTGTGTGAGAGAGAGATAATGAGAAAGAAGGGATATAAAATACATACATACATACATACATTCTTAGTTATTGTTGCATATATCATTTGTTACTGCATTTTATGTAACATCCCAACTTTTATAAAAAGAATTTATAATGTATTATTGAGTCTAAAAGTATTTTTCTAAAATTAAAAAGTCTCAAAAGTGAAATTTTAAAGAAACAATAATCATTAAAAATATTTTGGGGTTAAGAAAAATTAAGAAAAAAAATCATAAAATCAGTATTTTGGGGGCTTAGAAAATTATAAAAGAGTTTATTTCCCCAAAAGATACGCAAATGATTTAATAGCTATTGTTTAGGAATTAAAGGCCTATTTTCTTAAAAATTCAAGAAAAATAGTTAAAGGTTATTATTTGCTTAGAAAATTTTATAAAAATTCCCTAATAAGTTGAAGAAGCCATTGGAGGAAAAATATCATTATTTTATTAAGAGAATTATTTCCTAAAAAATATTTGGTAAAAGAAAGACTTTCAGCGATGACTTTGTTTGTCGCTACTGAAAATCCTGAGTTTCTGCAGTGACTTTCTTTTGTCGATGCTAATACATTTTAATATTTCATTAGAGATTCTCTTTCTTATTCCTCAGCGGCGATAGCTTTAGAGAACAATCGAAATATTAAGAGCGAGAGACAGAGGGAGAGCATGAGGGAAGGACCAGAGGATTGTGACATTGGAAGAGTGACCGGAGGATGGAGATCGAGCTTGTGACGTCGTCTACCATCTAAGGTGAGTTATCCGACTCCATCTTCAATCTGTCTCCTCTATTTTCTTCTGATTATATGCTGAAAGCCTATTTAGATGTACCTTTATTCGCAAAGATTAGAATAAATTTATTACTAGTCTTGAATTCATATAGCGTAGCTCAGATCGAAGTTTTTATTCCAGAAACTAAATCCTTCTTGTTAAATCTTGTCACTGCAAAAAGAGCGCCAGAAATTGGGAAAGGAGATTAGTTTGTTTTCCATATTGCCGAGTAACCTATCCATTGCATTGGGATAACAACCTATCCATTGCATTCAGATAATGATAAGTTCAATTTTTTTAGTAAAATTCCTATCATTCCTGATTACTAATAAGCATAAGCAATGGTTTAGTATGTCTCACCACTGAATGACTTTAACACTCATTCTTTATAACCCAACCATTAGAAAATATGTATGTCTTCCCCAGACCATGACTTGTGATAGAGAACTACATAGTGTAGGTTTTGGTTTTAATCGTAATATCAAGGACTTTAAGGTTGTAAACTTTGCTTATGTTAGTGATCATTATATTGATTCAGCTTGGGTTTTCTTATACGTCACGTGGTCATGGAAACGTCTCAAATGTAATATCCCTTTTTTGATTTACACTGTGTCTTATGCTCCTCATGTATGCTTCAATGGTGTACTTCATTGGATCCATACAAAAAGGGATAAAGAACATGAATCATGACTTTATACTTACATTTGATCTGACATATGGAGTGTTTGGATAGATATTGCTTCCTGGGACTCTTAGTAGCACATTTTCTAGTGGTTTCAATAGGAAAATAACTTTTTGTAGTGGCCATAACACTTTAGGAGGTATCCTACCTCCTTGGTACTGAAGTTTATGCTTACCCAATATTGGTATCGCCTAGAAGAAAGGGAGACTATGCCATACTCTTAGATCGTGGGTAAGCTTAATTCCTTTTCAAAAAATTTTTATACCAAAAAATATATTCTAGAGCCTGAAACTCATATTAATGGGTCATATAAAAAAACTCATATTAAAGGGGTGGGAGTGTGTGTAAACATTTGGGTTCCAATTCATCTAACATAACTAAAAATATCGTACATTTTTTAAAAAATAATAAATGTGTAAATTTAAATAAAGAAAAATTCGTATAATTTTATCATATTTTTAAAAATATTTCTAGTAATTTCAAAAATAGAAAACTTTGTTGGTAGAAATAACATAGTTTTTTAGACAAAACTTAAGTCAAATTGTTATATCTATAACAAACCCATATTTTTATATATTTATTCATATCATTTTAGTGGGCCTTTGTCAACATTGTGATCCTTAATTATATTATTTGTGGACTAATTGAATCAATATGCCTTATATTGAATTAATGCTTAAAAGGGGCGTAATTGTCATATGTTTATGATTTTTCCTAAACAATTATTTTTTGAATAAAAGGTATTATATTATTATGATTTTATATTTTAAGAATTTAGGAGAAATCGAAATTCACAAATGACAACAAAGGACCATCAAACTAGAAACTGCACAATAAGACCCAATGGGCCAAATCTTGCGATTTGGCCCATTAGGTTTTGTCTTATTCAAAATGCTTTTAAAAAGCCATTCACATAGAGAAAGATGGTGGCTGCCGCGAGAATAGAATTGAAGGAGGGAAAAAGGGAAAAAGCACGTTATGCCACAGAGAACAAGCACAAATTCACGCACAGGGAAGCTATAGCGTCGCAAAACCATTACCTATTCCACCTCTATCCGTCCATTCACTCACAGTACCAACTCGTCACTTTTCCTTTCATCATCATCCACCCACCATCTCCACATCTTCTTCACGCAGTGACAGACAGAGAAGTGAACAGAAGGCAGCAACTAGCAACAACGTTAGTGACAGCAACAGTGAGGCAGCGACGATGAACATGGATATGATGGCATCGTCTGTGATGGCAGTCCGTGGCTAGACTCCTAATTCTGTAATTCAATGGCAAAGGCTTGAGCTTGGGATCTCAAAGAGGAGTTTAAGTTACTCTAATTTTTCACCTTTTAATTATTTTATGATTCCTAGGTCTTAGGGTAATTTTATAATTATTGGGATGCTTTATAATTATTTATTTATACTTATTGAGGATTATTGTAACTGAATTTTTGCTTGACATTTTGACATTAATATTTAATTAACTTTAATTTCATTTACTTTGATATGGGTCATACATCGTATTGAGATTATCGTGAATACTTTGTGATTTTTCAAGGTGGCTTGAATTATTGGATCGTTGTGTCTCTTATTGACTTAAATTCTATTTTTATGAATTATTGAGTTATAATTAAGCATTAATTTTTAATATTTTTAGTCCTATTTTATTATTCTTGTGGCAGTTAATAAATTAGGACTTAGAAAATATTTTGTGACAATTCGAGGTAGCTCGGTTGTTGGATTAAAAGCTTAATTATAATTCGTAATTAATTATTTATAACTCCCACATTTGTTGAAGCCATGATTGCCTACGTTATTGAATTGGAGGATTGGTTTTATTATTATTAATCACTTTGAAATTATTCTTTTCACCTATTATCATTCCTTATTCCTTTCTTTAAACTAAAAATACCAAAAATATTTTATTTAAATCTATTTTTAATTTTTTACATTTAGTTGTTAGTCAATCAAAACAAATCCCATTTTCTGGCTTAGGTTGCATGGCATTTAGTTACTTCAGAAATTAAATTTTAATTTTTGGCTCCTCAAAGAGAATGACCTAAGGTTGCACTATACCCAATTCTTGGTTTAAATTTTTGAAGTAACCCCAAGGCTACATCGAATTAAGGTTGTTTCAAGTGGCGTCGTTGCCAGGGAGACAAGAAATTGGTTCCCTAGTAACTAAGTGTCAAGTAACTTTTTTTTAGGATTAATTCAATTACTAAGCCATTCTTAATTAATTTGCATAACATATGCGTTTGTATTTTTGCTTCATTATCTATTTAAAAAAAGGTTTATTTTCTCTAGTTTGTTTATTTTTTTTATTTGGTTTTTCTTTTATTTCAGATTTTTTTTAGCTGAGTGCTACTGTTTATGCCTAGAAGTGATAGGGCTTTACCTCTGATGCCCTTAAATCTTGAAATTGAAAGGTCTGTAAAAAAGATCAGAAGAAATAGGAGATTAGAGGGTACAAGTCAAGTTATTGTTGTCATATCCCAATTTTTAGGCCTTAAAGCCCAGTATATAGCCTGAAAAAGGGATGCTACCAGACCCTATTGAGCAGAGGTCTCAATAAATAGAGAAAATTATGATGATCAGTTTGATACAACACAAAGTTTTGATATGAGGTCTTGAAAGATTTATATTAATTTTTGAAGAGAATGAAAATTAATATAGTATTATCTAGACCACAGAATCAGATGAAATATGGCAGTAAATTCCTATAATTAATATAAGAATTTTTGAAACTGACAGAGCTCAAAAAGGAGTTCTGTAGAATTTACTATAGAATTTATAGTGGATTAAAAGACCCGATAAATAGGTTTTGGGGGAATTTCTCAGAAATTGAGCCCATAAAGATAGTGGATCATACAGAGGGTCCAGAATGGCACCTTATAGGCCCAATGATATTTTCAGATAAATATATGGGTCAGGGCTAACAAAGACCGAGAAAAATGAAGAATTACGAAAATGCTACTGAAGGTATGCCACTGTGTTGTGTAATTGAGTTAGAGTTAGACGAACAACATTATGATCATTTGACTAAGGTTAGATAGTTAAGGAAGGGTATCTGGATAGCTGACCAGGGTCAAGAGATACTCTGGTAAGGTATAGAAATATAATAGTACCCTTAGAAGTACTAAAAAGGTAGTAAGGGCATTTTGGTAATTTACTCAAGATGTTCCTTGGGAACCGAGCCACCAGAGTGCTTGGGCTTGGTTAGAAACCCAAGATGATAATCCAAGGCCCAAAAATGTAGCCCAAGAGTAATGTGGGCCTAAGAGGCATTAAAATAATATTTTAGTGCTTTTTCAATAAAGTAAAGTGATCCGGTCCAAGATAGAACTGGGTAAAGTGATCTGGAATCATGAGAGGACATAAATGCAGCCCACAATGTGCCACATGGCATGATTATAGTAAAAGAAGAAAAGCAAAGGACACATGGCATGATTAGAGAAAAAGGAGAAAAAGCAAGACGACACGTGGCACGATCTCGGCCGTCCATTCAGGGAAAAGACTCTGGAACTCTCTGGAAAGGCTGAGTCAGCTTGTGAGGTGTCCCAAGGGCCCCACATTTTGCCACATATACCCATGAGGTGTCCCTTGAGGTGTCCTAGATGATGTCATGAGTGGTGAGTCATGAGGGAGGGTGATATCATCGTGATGATGCAGGCAAAGCTTCTTGAGGAAGCAAGCAATCTGAGCCATTCATCGCGAATCAATCTGGACCATTCATTCCACCTCCTCTCACCTATAAATAGGCCACTCCCCTCCCATTTCAAGGCACACCATGGATCAAGCAAGCCAAAGGAAGAGAAATAAGAGAGAAGAGAGAAAGAGAGAAAGAAAGGAAGGAAGAGAAAGAAGGAAGGAGTTCTGGTGGAGCCAGGAGTAGTCTGAGGAGCCGAGGGATTGGGCAAAGCTTAGAAATGAGGTAAGAAAGTTATCTAGTCCCTGATATAATAAATTAGAGTATTTCTATTAATGGTTAGAATAGAGAAATATCTCTATTAATAAAGTTAGTTATAGATAGAAAGAAAGTTAGAGGAATGTCAAAGTAAGGATATTACCCCTAGCTATGCATGAGTTAAATAGAGCTATGCTGATAGAATAATAATAAAGATATTATTATGCTATGTATAGGCTCGAACCTATGGAAAGAATGAATCTTAGAGCAAAGCCTAAAAGCTAGAGGAAAGCTACATGTCAGGTAGTAAACTAATCCTAAACTTGTATGCATTGAATGTTATGCTTGATGTGCTATGGCTTTGTTGAATTGTGTTGAACATGTGCTTATGTATGAAGCTTTATTCCAATGATTACTTTGGCCAATTGTATTTCATATGTAACATGGAACCATGCACATTAGACAATGTTAACACTTTCACAAGCAAGCACAAGTATTCACATTAATGCATGCATTGTTTAGTACCGTTTGCTACTGAGATTTCCCCAGAAATCTCACCCCTTCCATATCAATCCAATTATAGCAGGTATTCTCAAGATGGAGGAGATAAAGATGCATGAAGAGATGTTAATTGCTTAGCATGATTGATATGTGATTCATGTATGTATAATTGCTGGAAATTGTCACTATGAACAGTAACTCGTGATGGAGGTAGTGACATTTGAGCTGTAATTATAAATAGTAAATGATTGAATAAATATATAATATTTTTTCAGTAAGTAGTATACATGCCAAGCTTCGATTTGATATATAGAAAGTCTTATTTGGATGTCTACACATAAAGATATGATTTATCAAAGTTGGGACAAGAGCTGCTGGAATTAGGGACAAGACGCTGGATAAACAGTGATTTTGGAACATTGACCAACGTTGGCCTGGTTAAGGCGTGGTCAATGAGTCATTTTTCCCTGAAAAATCATTATGTTAGCTTCGTATAGCAATTTAAACCACTCCATTCTGATTTTTATAGAATTAGTTATGATTTGTTAAAGTCAGGTCACTCCGCTGGAATTTACATAGTGAACAGTACTCACTAAGAGTAAAATTCCAGATTGAGTAATTTGACTTCAACAGCCTTGGAAGTGGTTCCAGATGCTACTGTTTGGTCCCTAAGACGTATGAAAAGGAGGATGTTATAATTGTCGAGAAGGGCATATTTCACAAGAGTCAAGTTTGTCATCTAGTGAACAAGAGTCTAGTGAGAGAGCTACCTCTAGTGAAAACGTGTCTGTTAGTGATTTTGAATTAGAACAAGAAACCATGGATAGTGCTAATGGTAATAATGGGCTTAATGGGAATAACGAACATGGTGAGAATAACTTAGGAAATAATGGTAAGGATGATAGAAGCATGAGGGAGATTAATAATTCTAATGTTGATTATGATCCTTATGGCTTTTATACTAAAAATGTGAACTTTGAAATTAAAGGAGCATTAATTTATTCCTTACCTAAATTTCATGGCTTTACAAGTGATGATCCACACAGGCATCTGAAGACTATGTATATGGTGTGCTCTTCCATGAAACCACCTACATCTAATCTTCAAGATGTATTGAGGAGGGCATTTCATTTTACTTTAAAAGGCAAGGCGAAGGAGTGGCTTTACACGCTACCCCAACATTTTACTACATTAACTTGGGATCAGTTGAAAGGAGTATTCTTGGATGAATATTTCCCTGCCTCTAAAACTTCAAGGCTAAAAAAGGAGATAACTAGTGTGGTACAACGAGATAATGAATTAATGCATGAATATTGGACCAGGTTCATCACACTTCTAGCTCAGTGTCCACACCACAATATTTCAAAGAATGATATAGTTAATTCTTTCTATGAAGGGCTACTTCCACATCATAAGCCCTCAATTCATGCCACTGCAAATGGTTCTCTTAGAGAATTGAGTCCCAATGCTGCATGGGACTTACTTCAAAAGATGGCTATCAATGACCTCAATCTAGAGACATAAGAAAAGTGTATAATACCTCTTTGGTTTCTTCTCAAGATATTATTGCTAAAATTGTTGCTTTGGGGAACCGAATAGAGAAAAGACTCAGTATTTTAGAGAATAATGTGAATGCCAAGCAGGTTAATTCAATGGGTCACTCTCAAGCTATAGTTGCTAGTTGTGAGTACTGTGGGTCAATGATGCACGCCTTGAATACTTATTCTCGATACGAAGAGGTTTCTTCCCTATACCAAAATAGGAATGGTCCATATCAAAAGAGGGATCCCTACTCTAATACTTATAATCCAGGTTGGAGAGATCATCCTAATTTAGATAGGGTGGAAATCAAGGCAACCCTCAAGGGAATTTCTCAAATCAAGTGGTGCCTAATCAAGCGGCATCATCTTCTTTTTCTAGAGGTAATGAACTTGGTATGATTGTGAAAGGTATTACTGAGCTCAATTCAAAGTTTGACAATCAAAAGTCACAAACTGAGGCTAAGTTACATGCTATGGAGAATAAGATGGATTCATGTCTACAAAATATGTTCTCTAAATTAGAGCAAATGGAGACTAAGCATGAGAATTTGAATGCTTTTGTTACTCAATTCTCTAACAACTTGAGTGAATAACAAGCAAAGAGTAGTGGTTCTATACCCTCCAACACAGTGATAAATCCCAAATCTTTAAATGCAATCACACTGAGAAGTGGTAAGAGAATTGGGGCAAAGAATGTACAATTCAGAGAACATGAAGAGGATAAAGAGCAGGTTGATGAGGAAATAGAAGTTGAGTCTCCTCCTGCCAAAACTACTCAAGAAACTTCCCAAGTTGAGAAAGAAGCTTCTATCCAATATGAAGTCCTACAAGAAAAGAAGCTCTTGGAGAAGTGTCAGAAATAACCAATAGTGTAAAATGATAAAGAGGCAACAACTATCATAAAGGGACCAATAGAGAAAGGATCACCTTTTGACTCCAAAGGTGATGAGGTAAATATTCGTGACTTGCCTTTTCCAAATTCTTATTTGGTTAGAAAAAAGATTGTTGAAAAGAAAAATAATGATAAATTGCTCAAAATGTTTAGCAAACTTGAGGTTAATGTGCCATTGCTTGAATTGATTAAAAAGATGCCTAAGTGTGCTAAATTTTTGAAAGACCTATGTACAAACAAGAAGAAGTATAGGCATAGTGAGAGAATCCAATTGAGGTTGAGTGTTAGCGCCTTATTTAAGCCACAATTGCCTATTAAATGTAAAGACTCAGGTTCCTATACTATTCCTTGTATCATATGTAGAACTACAGTTTCCCATGCCCTACTGGACTTAGGTGCAACAATTAATGTCATGCCAACCTCCGTTTATAAGACCTTGTGTATTAGAGCTTTGAAAGACACTAGTATAGTGCTTGGCCTAGCTGATAGGACGGTGAGATACCCTAAAGGTATTCTTGACGATATTCTTGTGCAAATGAAAGGTCTTGTTTTTCCAGCTGACTTTTATGTCCTTGATATGACTAATGACCTCCCCACTGAGGGTACTTTGATTCTAGGTAGACTTTTCCTTTTAACTGTTGAGACAATAATTAACATGAAAAATGGTCTTATCACTATAGGAATTGGGGATCAAGAAGTGCAATTTAATCTTTCAGAAGGTATAAATCATGGTTATGAAGATTGCTCTTATTTGGGTATTAGTTCAATTGATTGTCATGATGTGGATCACTTACATGAGACTAATATGAACGGACCTCACTTGTGTGACATGGTTGTGAAACATGATGATGCTTTTACTTGTCTATCTTCCTCCCACCCTTCTCATGCCTGTGCATGTGAAAGTGGCATATCATGTGTCTATTGTTTAGAGATAAATAGTTGGCTTTTATCTATTCAAGATTTTGATGTATGATATTGCTTTGACTCTGGTATTACTGCTGATTCTGCACTTGATAGCCTTGAGAAAGGTATATTTCTTGATTTTGTAATAAGGAGGTTGATGCATAAGCTACTTATATAGCTTCCCCATTGAGTGGCGCTGGAACATTAGAAGAGGATAACAGTGATTTTGCTACTGCCTTAGTCCTTTATAATCCCACTCTCACTTCTAATTTACTTTATTTTTCTATTGATCAGACTGACCCTAACTCTCCTATTTCTAGGTCATCTGATGGTGGCACTGAGTAGGAAAGTTGAGGAAATATACATCATACTGAGCTTATATCTTCTTCCCCAAGCCACATGGACACACCACTTGCACTGAATGCACTTGATATAACAAAGATGATTCCTTCTATTGTGCAACCCCCTGATTTAGAATTGAAACCCCTCCCCTCTAACTTGAAATATGTCTTTCTTACTGATGATTATAAATTGCCTATTATTATTTCCAGTTCTTTGAGTAGTTCTGAAGAAGAGAGACTAGTTTCAATATTGAAAAGGTATAAAATGACTATAGGTTGGTCTTTAGGAGATATACTAGGGATTGATCCTTTGGCTTGCACACACAACATCCTTTTAGCTGAAGGGTCAAAGCCAATTAAACAGCCACCAAGGAGGTCAAATTCTCTTATTCATGATGTGAATAAAAAGGAAGTATCTAAATTATTGAGTGCTGGAATCATATATGCAATCTCAGATAGTGAGTGGGTAAGCCCTATACATGTAGTACCGAAGAAGAGCAGTATCACAGTAGTGAAAAGTGAGAATAATGAACTTATTCCAATAATAGTTCAGAATGCTTGGAGAATGTGTATAGACTATAGGAAGTTGAATGAAGCGACTAGGAAGGATCATTTTTCATTACCTTTCATTGATCAAATGTTAGAAAAAATATCTGGTAAATCTCACTATTGTTTCTTGGATGACTTTTCAGGTTATTTCCAGGTATTGATTGCACCTGCAGATCAAGATAAGACTACTTTTACATGTCCTTTTGGCACCTACGCATATCGAAGGATGCCATTTGGATTGTGTAATGCTCCAGGCACCTTTCAAAGGTGTATGATGGCAATCTTTAGTAATTTATTGGAGCGTAATATAGAGATTTTCATGGATGACTTCACTATCTATGGTGATGGTTTTGATAATTGTTTACTTAGTCTTGAAAATGTTCTTGATAGATGTATTGAGAAAAAGTGGTTTTGAATTATGAAAAATGTCATTTCATGGTAGATAGTGTCATAGTGCTAGGTCACCGCATCTCTCAAAAGGGGATTGAGGTTGATAAAGCTAAGATTGAAATCATTTCTTCACTTCCCTATCCTACTTGTCTTAAAGATTTGATGTTTTTCTTGGGGCATGCAGGGTTTTATCGATGTTTTGTAAAAGATTTTAGTAAAATTGCTTTACCCCTCTCTACGCTATTGAGAAAATATGTTGATTTTCACTTTGATGATAATTGTAGACATGCCTTTAACTCTTTGAAATTCTTGCTTGTTTCACCTCCTATTCTCATTGTACCTAATTGGGATTTTCCTTTTCAATTTTCTTGTGATGCTTCTAACTTTGCAGTAGGTGCTATGCTTGGTCAGAGGGAGAATAATCGATCTAGAGTGATAGCTTATGCCTCCAAGACACTTGACCCTGCTTAAGTGAATTATACCACAATCGAGAAGGAACTTTTTGCTATAATCTTTGCTTTAGATAAGTTTAGACAGTATCTGGTAAATTCTCGAGGGGTTATTTTTACAGATCATACAGCAGTGCGTTACTTGTTTAAGAAGCCCCAGTTTAAACTAAGAGTGCTGAGATGGGCTTTATTGCTATAGGAGTTTGACATTGAAATTAGAGACAGAGCTAGAGTAGAAAATCATGTGGCTGACCACCTTAGTCGGTTACCTAAAGGCACCGAAGGAGTTGACTCCTCTGATCTTACTGTTGATTCCTTTCCTGATTCTGCACTCTTTGGCTTAGTTGTTCAGGAGCCTTGGTACTCTAATATTGTTAATTATATTGTCACTAATCTTGCACCTCCTTCTATGTCTAAGTTTCAGGTTGATAAGCTAAAGAGGGAGGCAAGATACTATATCTGGGATACTCCAATTTTTTGGAAGCAATACAGTGACCAAATTATCAGACGATGTATTCCTAACAATGAGATTCACTCTATCCTTACCTTTGCACATTCTTTATCTTTTGGGGGACATTTTAGTGCTAATAGGACTGCTAGAAAGGTTTTAGAATGTGGATTTTACTGGCCTACTTTATTCAAAGATGCTTATGTTTTCTGTAAGTCTTGTGATAAGTGCCAGAGGTTTGGGAGTCTAGGTAGAAAGCATGAAATGCCTTTAAGACCTATGCATTTTTGTGAAATTTTTGATGTATGGGGCATGGATTTTATGGGTCATTTTCCTTCGTCATTTGGGTTTTCATATATATTACTTGCAGTAGACTATATGTCTAGGTGGGTAGAGGCAGTGCTAACTAGGAAAGATGATGCTTCTACTGTTGCCAAGTTCTTACGTTCTCATATCTTTTGTAGGTACGGCATTCAAAGAGCAATCGTTAGTGCAACCAAGGATTGTGTATAGTGCAACCTCAGGTCATTCTCTCTGAGGAGCCAAAATGTGAAATTAAATTTCTAAGTAACTAAATGTAATGCAACCTAAATTAGAAAATGGGATTTGTTTTGATTGACTAACAACTAAATGCAATAATTAAAATAGATTTAAAGAAAATATTTTTGGTATTTTTGGTTTAAAGAAAGGAATAATGAATGATAATAAGTAAATAGAATAAACTCAAGGGTGATTAATAATAATAAAAGCAATCCTCCAATTCAATAACGCAGGCAATCATAGCTTCAAAAGATATAGGAGTTATAAACAATGAATTAAGAATTATAATTAAGCTTTTAATCCAACAACCGAGCCACTTCGAATTGTCACAAAATATTTTCTAAGTCCTAATTTATTAACTGCTACCATAATAATAAAATAGGACTAAAGATATTAAAAACCAATTCTTAATTATAACTCAATAATTCATAAAACAGAATTTAAGCCAACAAGAGATACAACGATCCAATAATTCAAGCCACCTTAAAAAATCACAAAATATTCACAATAATCTCAATATAATGTCTGACACATATCAAAGTAAATAAAATTAAAGTTAATTAAAGATTAATGTCAAATGTCAAGCAAAAATTCAGTCACAATAATTCTCAATAAATACAAATAAATCATTCTAAATATTCCTAATAATTATAAAATTAATCCTAAGACCTAGGAGTCATAATATAATTATTGGGTAGAGAATTAGAGTAATTTATACTCCCCTTTGAGATCCCAAACTCATGCCTTTGCTATTGAATTAGAGAATTAGGATATTTAGCCACGCATAGCTACAAAGATTAACACCAATTGCAAGAGCTTAGCCATGAATAATGCTACTGCACAAGCTTCACCGTGGTTTGCTCCTGGTGTGAGTACTTTGTCTTTCTTTCAATTCCTTCTTTTCAATTCCCTTTGCTCGCCGCCACGCATGTGTGTGCTTTTTCCTTTCTTTTCATTCAATCTTCTCCCGCGGCGTCCAATGCGTGTATGCGTGCCTTTCCTTTTCAATTCAATTCTTTCTTGTTGTGGCATCCAATGCGTGTATGCGTGCCTTTCCTTTTCTTTTCATTCAATTCCCCGCCTTGCGTCCAGCGTGTGTGTGTGGAATTCCTTTCTTTAATTCAATTCACGTGGCCTCCAATGCTTTTCTCGTGTGTGTGCTGCTTTTTTTAAAAGAATGAATAAACAAAACCTAATGGGCCAAATCGCAAGGCTTGGCCCATTGGGTCTTATTATGCAATTTCTAGTTTAATGGTCCTTTGTTGTCATTTGTTAATTCCGATTTCTCCTAAATTCCTGAAATATAAAATCATAATAATGTAATACATTTTATTCCAAAAATAATTGTTTAGGAGAAATCATAAAAATATGACAATTATGCCCCTATTAAGTACTAATTCAATGTAAGTCATATTAATTCAATTAGTGCATAAATAATAAAATTAAGGACCACAATGTTGACAAAAGCCCACTAAAATAATATGAATTAACATATAAAAATATGGGTTTGTCACTATGTGTCTATGTGGGTAGAGGCAGTCCTAACTAGGAAAGATGACGCTTCTACTATTGTGAAGTTCTTATGTTCTCATATCTTTTGTAGGTACGGCATTCCAAGAGCAATCGTCAGTGACCAAGGAACATATTTCCGTAATAGGACCATAAAGTCTCTACTTGTTAAACATGGAGTTAATCATAAGCTAGCAACTCCTTACCACCCTCAGACAAATGGATTGGCTGAAGTCTCTAATCGGGAAATCAAACGAATACTAGAAAAGATTGTGAAGCCATCTCGTACAGATTGGAGTGAAAGGCTTGAGGAAGCACCGTGGGCTTACAGGACTTCCTACAAAACCCTTATAGGTATGTCTCCTTTCTGGTTGCTCTATGGTAAGTCTTGTCATTTACCTATAGAGATTGAGCACAAATCTTATTAAGAGATCAAGGCATGTGATGCAAACCTTGAATCCTCACTTGAAAACTAAACGATGCAACTCTAAGAGCTTGAAGAGATGAGACTTGAATCCTATGATAATGCCAGAATCTATAAAGACAAGTTGAAAATGATTCATGACAAACAGATTTTGATAAAACAATTCCATGAAGGTGACAAGGTTCTAAAATTCAAAACCCAGTTGAAGTTGATGCCTGGAAAGTTTGTCACCAAGTGGGAGGGCCCTTTCAGAGTTACCAAAGTACATTCTTTTGGTATGGTAGAGATGGTGGATAAAGCAAGAGGTCATGTTTCACAAACAAATGGCCATCTACTTAAGCACTACCATGAGAATCAGAGACCTCCCTAATTGCACGGTTGTTCCTTTCCACCTTTCTCCTTTATTTTCTCTTGTATTGCTGATAATATCTATTTTCTAAGATAGTTAGGAGTAAGTGTGGAGGAGGGACTATCACAGTAGTTTTAGATTTATTTGCTTTCTGTCTTTTAACAATTTCATAGAATATGTTGCAATTTAAAGATTTCTTAGTTTTAGGTTAGTTTTTCTTTGAATAAAGCTTCCCTTTTAGCTCATCACTCTTTAATCATTTTCCCTTCTCCCTTTGATATATGCTTTAGTGATGTGTTGAGGACAACACATGGTTTAAGTGTAGGGGAGGGATTGCTTCTGTTAATTCGTGTTGCCATTGTTTGCATCGCCAAAATATGAAAAATTCAAAAATTTTGAACTTGTTGTGCTTAACTGATTGGATTTTTCACTACTGTATGAGCGAATTATTGTTGTGATTCCCAGCTTCCACTTGACTTTTGCAATCATTGGGGTTTACTTTTAAATCCTTTTCTTTATGCATGTGAACATTGGCATGTCTAGGTAAGAATGCATTTTGATTTGAGTAATTTTTATTCTTAATTGATTAGTATAGTGGAGTGTCTTTGGTACATTGTTATTAACCTTTTCGTAGCTTGGTCTTAGGGAGGAAACATCTTAGAGAAAGCCTTATTGGAAGGATTATTGAGCCTTAATTTTTTTCTTGTGTGATTTCCACCTAATTTTGGTTAACCTCTAGAACTTGTCTATATTCTTTTTCAAAGCTGCATTATTACCTGGATTTATGAGCTTGATAGGGGCATTCAATTCTAAACCTTTTTACCCAAACACAAGCCATCTTAATTAACCTTTGCTTACCCCTTTAAGCCCATCACTTTCATTTCATTCCATTGATTTTGAACAACTGCTTTGCATGAGCTATATTATGTTCTTTATGATTAGCTGTGTACTATTGAAGTTGTTATCTTTATCTTTTTGAGTTAGGTTTGCCAATAAAAAAAACAAAAACAAAAAAAGGGAGAAAAGAAATAGAAAAGACAAGAAAAAGAAAAAAATGTGTAAAAAAAAGACAAAAAAGAAAGAAGTTGGAAAAAAAAAGAAAGAGAGGAAAAGAAAAAAAAATTGCAACAAGGCATGAAGTTTGAAATAAGGCATCTTTTGATAGTTGAAGATTAAAGTTTGTCGTTCATTTGATAGTCGTACATTAGCTTACTTTGAGCTATTTCTTAACACTCATGCATTAAACTTGTTCTACATTTCATTCCATCCATTCATTAGCCTTTCACCAATATTACAACCCAATAAAGTCCCTTTGATCATGAATCTATAGTATGTTGGTAGTGGAGATAGTAGAATCTTTACAAGCCTATGATAGGTGCTAATCTAGGTGTGATGAGTGAAAATTCCCTATACTTGAGAGTTGAGTGAAACACTTATACCTATGAGAGTTCTATTATGTTCCCTTTCCTCTATCTTGCTATGTCTTGTGTTACTTTCCTTGCATCGAGGCATTCCATCACTGTTGATTGATTAGGGATAGAAGTTGCTTGAGTTGATTATATATTCTTGTCTTGACAGTTTTATGTTTACTTGCATTGAGTTTAACTGTTGGAATTCTTTTGACTAATATTTTGCTCAGGAGTGCAAAAAGCTAAGTGTGGGGGAGTTGACAAATCTATATTTTTATATATTTATTCATATCATTTTAGTGGGCCTTTGTCAACATTGTGGTCCTTAATTATATTATTTGTGGACTAATTGAATCAATATGCCTTATATTGAATTAATGCTTAAAAGGGGCGTAATTGTCATTTGTTTATGATTTCTCCTAAACAATTATTTTTTGAATAAAAGGCATTACATTATTATGATTTTATATTTTAGAAATTTAGGAGAAATTAAAATTCACAAATGACAACAAAGAACCATCAAACTAGAAACTGCACAATAAGACCCAATGGGCCAAACCTTGCGATTTGGCCCATTAGGTTTTGTCTTATTCAAAATGCTTTTAAAAAGCCATTCATGTAGAGAAAGATGGTGGCTGCCGCGAGAATAGAATTGAAGGAGGGAAAAAGGGAAAAAGCACGCTATGCCACATAGACAAGCACAAATTCACGCACAAGGAAGCTACAGCGTCGCAAAACCATTACCTATTCCACCTCTATCCGTCCATTCACTCACAGTACCCACTCGTCACTTTTCCTTTCATCATCATCCACCCACCATCTCCACATCTTCGCGTAGTGACAGACAGAGAAGTGAACAGAAGGAAGCAACCAGCAACAACATTAATGACAACAAAAATGAGGCAGCGACGATGAACATGGATATGATGGCATCGTCTGTGATGGCATTCCGTGGCTAGACTCCTAATTCTCTAATTCAATGGCAAAGGCTTAAGCTTGGGATCTCAAAGGGGAGTTTAAATTACTCTAATTTTTTACCTTTTAATTATTTTATGATTCCTAGGTCTTAGGGTAATTTTATAATTATTAGAATGTTTTATAATTATTTATTTATACTTATTAAGGATTATTGTGACTGAATTTTTGCTTGACATTTTGGCATTAATATTTAATTAACTTTAATTTCATTTATGTCGATCTGGTCTTGAATTATTGGATCGTTGTGTCTCTCGTTGGCTTAAATTATATTTTTATGAATTATTGAGTTATAATTAAGCATTGGTTTTTAATATCTTTAGTCTTACTTTATTATTTTGGTGGCAGTTAATAAATTAGAACTTAGAAAATATTTTGTGACAATTTGAGATGGCTCGATTATTGGATAAAAAATTTAATTGTAATTCTTAATTCATTATTTATAACTCCCACATCTGTTGAAGCTATGAATGCCTGCGTTATTGAATTGGATGATTGCTTTTATTATTAATCACTTTGAAATTATTCTTTTAACCTATTATCATTCCTTATTCCTTTTTTTAAACTAAAAATACCAAAAATATTTTATTTAAATTTATTTTTAATTTATTACATTTAGTTGTTAGTCAATCAAAACAAATCTCATTTTCTAGCTTAGGTTGCATTGCATTTAGTTACGTAGGAAATTAAATTTTAATTTTTGGCTACTCAAAGTGAACGACCTGAGGTTACATTATACCCAATCCTTAGTTTAAATTTTTGAAGTAACCCCAAGGCGACATTAGATTAAGGTTGTTTCAATCTATTATGTTAAATTTTCTAATCACACTTGTTATTTTGTTATTATTAGTTATTAAAATACTTATGTGTACTTATAAATTTATCTATGAATTATAAGCAATTTGACCTAAGTTGTTTTAAAAATTAAAACAAACAACAAATTTGAGGTGCGATGAGAAAATTACGAAATTATCCACGATAGAATATCTATCAATCGTCATTTATAACGGAATGCATTTTGCACAGGTTCAAACTATATGACATAGATAAAGAATATTCTGCACTTGGCACTAATATGCCCTTTTTTTCATCTGATATATATCCAATTAAACCTGAAAATTTTAAATTATTTCTATTTGCTTGATTATTAACATGAAGCATTTCCCATTTACTAAATAACGCATATTTAATTAATTAAGGATACAGACCACATTAGCAAGAAGAAAACCGAACCAATTTAAAAGGAAAAAAATTTAAAAAAAAAACTATGCTTCATTAATAATGTCTTCGGTAATGCCACTTTATTGTCAGGAGGCATATGGAAGTATGCACATCAAGAACCTGCACAATATAATCAAATTGAATAGAATCTAATCTAAGGCATGCATTATATGAATAGAGAAATATACTAGAATTCAAACATTCAAACAATAAAAAAAACACAGTTAATTAAAACAAAAAGTAACAAGTTTGTTTAACTCACCATAGTGCCAATTTTCAATTATAACGATTCATCTCAAAGATGATCATAGAAAGCTTGTCTTTGATAGGATATGAGAAACTAAAGTAAGAATGTTTGAAATTATTGTTGAAGAAAATGACAATATAGACTCCGCAGAAGGCTTTGGCAAATACAACTCCCATCCTAATATAGAAGTAAGATATAATTCATCTATTTGACTATTATTTCCCTCAATGGATGTCACATCTTTGTCTTTGCAGCTCTTTGGAAGTGGAGCTCCACATAGTTGAGGATTCCCAATATAGCTTTT
Source organism: Leucaena leucocephala (assembly GCA_037074615.1). Classification (NCBI taxonomy): domain Eukaryota; kingdom Viridiplantae; phylum Streptophyta; class Magnoliopsida; order Fabales; family Fabaceae; genus Leucaena; species Leucaena leucocephala. The sequence goes on along the minus strand of CM073515.1, from coordinate 13,279,667 downwards.
CATATCAAATCCTTGAAGTTGGGCTACGTTCCTGATGGGATCTTCCCCGTGAAATTGTTGGAGGAGAGGTTCAAGTTTCCTAGAAAAGACAATTCAGCCATGCTTTGAGGAATTTCACCCGAAAGTCGATTGCCTGCCAGATCAAGAGACTCCAAGTTTTTTAAGTTGCCAATCTCATTTGGCATGCTTCCCTCAAGATGATTATGGGACAAGTTCAAAGATTGCAATCCAATAAGGCCAAATATTTCTTGAGGTGTTGATCCAGAGATATCAATACTTGATAGATCAATAGCATACAAGAACTCCTAGTTTTCATCATAGATCAATTCTTGGCCTTTTGTATGGACCCTAATGTTCTCTTGAGCTTCATAAGTCACATATGGAGTTCTGATACAAAATCTGTGAACCCCATTACCATTAGATGAAGAATGAGAGAAAACCATGGCTGTTATATTTTGTAGACAGGTAGATATTGAAACTGATATTTTGTTGTTAGCAAAATCCAAGATTACAAGGGAAGCTAATTGGCATATTTGGAGAGGTATATTTTTCCACTGAATTGATTGGATCTTAGTAGGAGAATCTTTGTATTATTTACTGTCCAATTTGGTAGGAATCGAGAAAATTTATTTTTTCCCACATCAAGTATCTAACGCTTTTGTCAATTTTTCAGCTCCAAAGGCAGCTCTCCGAATAAGTTATTTTCATAGACATGCAAAACCATAAGGTTAGACAAGAAGCTTATTGATGGAGGGATTGTGTGCCCGTTAGAAAATTGTGACTTAGATTAACAATAACCAACGATTTCTAATACATCCAACATTTTGTAAGCCCTCCAGACAAAAGATTGTAAGGCATGCTCAAATGTTGTAATTGATTTATCCCATTCATTTTTTGACACAATAATGAATAAATAGGCCCTTGGAAAGAGTTATGTCCCGCACTGAACAGCACAACATTTGGTGATAATTGAGGAAAGTTGCCTTTGATTTTGTTTGAGCACAGATTTATGAAGGTAGAGTTTAGTAACACGTTAGAAATCTCCCATGAATTGTGTTATTTTGTAAGTATATGTATTGCACTAGTCCTGCTACAAGTCTCAAAACTTGTCTTGAGGTTCAAATGAAATGATTGGGTAGGTACTTGTTAATCTGGTAAGAGATGTTTGTGTATGTATCCATGTGGGAAGTTTGGAGCTTACCATATGATACAAATAAATCCGTTCAAGTTGAAAAGGAGGAACCCATAGAGAATCAAACTTGAAGATTAAAACAGGTGATTGATGAATTACTATTTTATCATATTATTTTCTATCTGTTTTAGGGAATTTATCATGATTAATAGATATTATTATAATAATTGTGGTTATTTTGTACTTTAATTGATTATATGAATTAAATAACTAAAAAGGTCATTTTCTTGTATTTTTACTAATTTTATTATCACAATGATATGCACAAAGATATTTTTATCTTTTATGATTTTTAGGAAGAATAGGAAATAATTAATAGCCTACAAGAGGAGCAATCTAGGATTAATAAAGGAAAAATACCTATTAATTTATTAAAAGGGAAATCACTATTATCTAATTAGATAACTCTAATTAGAGAAAATTATTTATTTCATTTTAATATATTAATATGGCATGATAATATTTGAAATAGTAACAAAAAAAATCTTTCAAAATTTAAAATCAGATATCCACTTTGACTATTCAAATGTAATCCTCAAATATCTAGATACACGCAATCATATCTCACAGATTGAATATATGATATCCAAGGGAAATTTAATTCAAATTCTGAAAAAGAAGAGCCAATCACAAGTCAAGATTAAAAGCAAGAGGATAAATATTAATTATATCTTATCTCTAATTTCTTATATTATATCATATTTTATTTGAATTGATTGAAAAATAATTTATCAATATCTAACATTTGAATCTAATTAAAGGATAATGATAAATATGTTATGTTATCCTATTTTCTTATTAATTATTTTATCCCTTTTATCCTATTAATTTTTATTTGAATTGTTTATGGGATATTTGAGTCTAAAAATATTATCTCTGGAGATATTGGAAAATATGATAGTTTGAAAGGATACTGAAGATAAATGAAGATTATCATTATCTTTTGGAGAGCTAATTAGTAAAGAGACGCATATCAAACATGATTTTCTACCAAATGCTATATAAAGGACCCCAAGGCTCCTCTATTCAACACACTAACTCACTCCACACATCTCTTCTCTTCTCAAAGCCAACTTGGCATTCCTTCATCCACCATCTCTTCATCGTTTTGCTTTCTTTCTAGATCCAATATAGTCATCTAGCCCCATGAGTGGCTAGTCCTCCCTTGTTCTTGAGGATGGATGTCTAAGGCTTGAGCTCATTGTGCTAAATGTTAGGATTTATACTATTTATTTTATTTGATTTTTATTTTCTGTGCAATTTTATGATTTCCTAGATTTAGGTTTTGAAAATTGTATAGGTTGACCTAGGATTTCGATTGAGATACATTGTGATCAAACCTTTGTGTTTTGCTATTCAAGTTATGATTATAGTTTTTTATTTCATATCTTTTGCTTTCTCATATAGCTATGCATGTCTTCTCTTGCATGATTATGTTTAGATTAATATGTATAGGTATATTTAGGGTTTTGATTGAATACCCATGATTGAGGACTAATCATATATTGTTGATTAATTCACACGCTAAGTGGTACTTTTAAATAATCATCTTTGATGCAATTATATGCTAGATCTAGATATGATTGTTGATTTTATGATTATGACTAAGACGATTGTCTAGGGTTATGTATAATAGGACTTAGTATATATAATTATTATAACTCTGATATTATTTTGAATAATGATAGCCGATATCATTCATCCTTAGGAACATTCAACTTACTAGTAATCGTATCATTTAACTCTTTTACTTTCTTACAATCATCACTTTAATTAAACTGAATATTCTTCTCTACCCGTATTTACTCCTTAATCACTTTAATTAATCATAATTAAGCCACACATTGACTCATCCTAGAGATCGACCTAGGGTTAGCTCCTATACACATAGGGTTAAAACTAGAATTAATTTGAGCGCTAACGATAGGCGACATCAAATTTTGGCGCCGTTGCTGGGGAGTCAATTCCCTTGATTCTTGATTTCTTATTGTGATTTTTTTTCTGCTTTTATCTACACTTGTTATCTTTCTTGTGCATGATCAGGAGAAACAATAATAGACTACTGCCTACTTACTCTGATCCTGAACAATTATTGAAGACAAGAAAGAAGATTCTTGAGAAGATCAAGCAAACACCCGACAGAACTAGTACTGAAGCTAGTTTGTCTACAAGTCCTATAAGCGAAAGTGTAGTGAAGAACTACACAAAGTTTATCACAATATCACGGACAATAATAGGCCACCCGACAGAGGAGGAGACGGGCCTAATACTGAAGAAGGGCATGGGAACTATGTACCACAAAATGAAGAGGACCATTGAAGATGCACTATTAAGGAATTAACTACTCCTAATGCTACTTTTATTCCTTTTAATAATGTTCTTCCTGATTTTACTACTTATTTTGAAATTAAGGGACATTTACTTCACAATATGCCTAAGTTTCATGATGCTACAGGTGAAGACCCTTAAGCACACTTGAAGAGCCTCATTATAGTATGTAGAAGCATGCAACCACCTAGAGTCAACATAGATGACGTCTAACCTCACCTTAAAAGGAAAAGCCAAGACCTGGTTCATATCACTACCTAGGTACTCACCTAATACCTACAAATCATGGGAAAATTTGAAAAGTGCATTCCTGGAGAAATATCACCCTTTATCCAAAATATCCGCCATGTAAAAAGAAATTTATGGGGCTAAGCAGGATGTGATAGAGTCATTCTACGACTACTGGAATCGCTTCTAAGACATGATAGACAAATGTCCAAATCATCAAATTCCAGACGAATTTTTGATCCTATACTTCAGTAAAGGACTCTTTCCCCAAGATGCAAAATTCTAAATGTTGCTGCAAAAGGCTCCATAGATGATATGTTCATTGAAGATGCATGGGAGTTAATAAAAAAATAGCAATAAACAAAGACCAATATGGTATGTCTAATGCCAGAGTAGTACATGAGATAAGTACTGGATGAGACCTACTACTAGTCAAACTTACCCATAACATAGAAATATTGACTAAATAGATAAGTAATGTAACCAAGCAAGGTAACTCATGTCAAACCCTAGTGGTTGCTAGTTGCAATCTCTGTGATTCATCTATGCATATTACTGCTAACTATCCAGCTCGTCTAGAGAATGTTTTGGCTATGCATCAGGGACATACATGTCAATTCCAAAAAATAGACCCCTTCTCTAACACATATAATGAAGGATGGAGAAATCACCCTAATCTTAGATATGGAGGCATAGATAACAGTACCATGCATAATCATTTTTAGGAAAGAGAGCATTCTCAAGCAATTATGCCAATCCAAGACCCTTCTAACAAAGATGATGATATGACATTAGTTCTTAAAGGGATATCAGATCTAACCTCTACTGTCATAGGTGTAACTTCTCAACTCTCAAACTTGTCATCCTAATTTGATATAGAGAAAGCTAGTACAGATGCCAAACTTGACAAGCTAGCCTTAGGGTGTGCTACCTTAGATAGTAAGTATGATAATTTATCAACTTATTTGACTCAATTGGCTAACTCTATAAATGAGCAACAAGCGAAGAATGGAGGGACCATCCCTTCCAATACTGTCATCAATCCTAGGTCCTTAAATGCCATTATACTGAAAGGTGGCAAAAAGGTAGGATTATTAGAAAATGATGATATGGCAAACACTACTAAAGATATCATTGAAGATACTACTGAAAACATCCATGATCACACCACTAAAGGTGTGGAAGACGTTACTGAACACATCCCTGAAGTTCCCAAGCAATCAGCAAGTTTGAAAGAGAAAGAACTACTCAAGAAAGATGAGGCTACTCAAGTAAAGACTCCCCCAACCATCAGTAAAGAGGTAAGTATTCCTTTCCCTAAATCTTATGCAATGAGTAAGAGAACTGATAATAAAGAATATGACAAGGAGATTTATGACTTGTTTACCAAACTTGAGGTAATTATTCCATTGTTAGAATTACTTAAAGGCATGCCTAGAGTTGCTAAATTTATCAAAGACCTGTGTACCCATAAACATAGGTTTAGACCAAATGAAAGAGTCCAAGTTTCTTCTAATGTCTCTGCCCTCTTTAAACCTCACTTTCAATTAAATGCCAAGATCCAGGGCTTTTACAATTCCTTATACTATTGGGAAAATACATATTAATACGGCTTTATTAGATCAACGAGCAGCAATTAATGTTATGCTTAAGTCCATTTATGCTTTACTTGGCACAAAAAGTATTAAACCCATAACTATAGTGTTGCAGTTAATTGACAGAACTATGAGGCATCCAAATGGCATTTTATAAGATGTTCTTATACAGGTTAAGGGGCTAACCTTTCCTGCAGACTTTATAAAACTAGACATGTGCAGTGAGGCATCACGTTAAGATTATACTATCATCCTGGGAAGGCCTTTCTTAAGAATTGCATGCACTTTTACCAACATGAAGGAAGGAACCATCACCATGAAAATAGGGGAGGACAAGATAACCTTCAACATATATGAAGCGATGAAACACCCGTATGAAGATTACTCTCTATTGGGTGTGAATGCCATAGACTTAACCATCAAAAAAGTAGCAGAAGGCCTTTCTTAAGAATTGCATGCACTTTTACCAACATGAAGGAAGGAACCATCACCATGAAAATAGGGGAGGACAAGATAACCTTCAACATATATGAAGCGATGAAACACCCGTATGAAGATTACTCTCTATTGGGTGTGAATGCCATAGACTTAACCATCAAAAAAGTAGCAGAAGAACATGAACTAAAATTCCATGAGCCACCTACTAATATGTCTCTATCTACTTATACTATTTGTACTTGTGATAGAGAAATGATTTTTTATATTTGTTTAAAAGAAGCTAACGATTGTCCCTCTTTTTCACATAATTCTATGCTTGACATATCCGAAGAGGAGTTACTTTCTATTCTTATAGGTATCCAATGCACAATAAGCACTAAGGACATGAGTATCTCACCCTCACCACCAGCTACTCTATCATCTCATTCCTTCAAGCTACAGAAATCAAATGAAGAAGAAGACATGAAAGTAACTTATACCTTAGATTCTTTTAATTCTTCTTCCCTTTCTTTCTTGAATTCCAATGTCACCTTATCTATTAAAGTTGTGTAGGATATCTTGTCTCAGCATATAGAAGAAGAACCTACCAAACTCTCTAAAGTTTTGACATAACTCAACATGATAATTGGTAGAATGGACCAAGAAAAAGGGAGTGCTCTTAATCCTGTAGAAATCTCCAAATTGATTCCTTCTATTGTCCAACTACCTATTCTTGAATTGAAACATCTTCCCTCTGATATGAAGTATATTTTTCTTGAATTAAATGAGAAGTTGACTGTGATTATTTCTAACACCTTATCTTCATAATAGGAAGAGAAGCTATTATCTGTTCTTCAAAAGAATAGAGTTGATATAGGATTGACACTAGTTGATATTCTAGGAATTAGTCCTTCTATTTGCACTCACAAGATCCTTCTAAATAGTGATTGTAAACCCATTAGACAGCCTCAAAGAAGGATAAACCCTCTCATATTAAATGTTGTAAAAAGGGAAGTCACTAAACTTCTTTTTGCGGGCATTATCTATCCAATATCATATAGCAAATGGGTAAACCCTATACAAGTTATTCCTAAGAAAAGTGGGATCATTGTTGTTAAGAATAAAAATAATGAATTGATCCCCACTAGAGTACAAAACTCCTAGCGTGTTTGTATCGACTACATGAAATTAAATGAGTCCACTAGGAAAGATCATTTCCCCTTCCTTTTATTGATCAAATCCTTAAGCATTTAGTAGGAAAGTCCCATTATTGTTTTATAGACAGTTTTTCAGGTTAATTTCATATTCCTATTGCACTAGAGGACTAGGAAAAGACTACCTTTATTTGCCCTTTTGCGACATATGCTTATAAAAGGATTCCATCTCTGTAATGCCCCAGGTACATTTTAACATTGTATGATGAGTATATTTTTTTTATTTTCTTGAGTAGTGTATGGATGTATTTGTGGATGACTTTATAGTTTATGGTGAGTCCTTTGATACTTGTCTGGATAGTTTAGGTAAAGTTCTTACTAGGTGCATTGAGAAGAAATTAGTCCTTAATTTTGAAAAATATCATTTTATGGTTAATTAGGGAATTGTCCTAGGATACTTAATATCTAGCAAAGGAATCGAGGTCAATAAAGCTAAAATTGAAATAATAGCTACCTTACCTATCCAACCAACTTAAAATAACTTAGGTCCTTCATAGGCCCTGCTAGATTCTATAGGAGATTTATTAAATATTTTAGCAGAATTGCCTTACCATTATCTAAACTCTTATAGAAGGATGTTGAATTTATTTTTTGTGACAAATGCATACATGTTTTTAACAAACTCAAGGACAGTCTCAGCTCCCCTCCTATTTTGACTACACCTGATTGGAATGTACCTTTTGAGCATTCATGTGATGCTTCTAATAGTGCAGTTGGTACCATGCTTGGATAGAGGAAAGATAAGGTTTCAAGGGTCATTTCTTATGCATCTAAGACCTTAGATGCAGCAAAAGAGAACTACACAACTACAGAGAAGGAATTATATGCTATTGTTTTTGCTTTAGATAAGTTTATACAATATCTTATAAACTCTAAAGTTGTTATTTTTATAGATCATGTAGCAGTAAGATATCTTTTCAAGAAACCTCAATCTAAACCAAGGCTATTGTGATGGATGCTCCTTATACAAGAATTTGATATTGAGATCAAAGATCGAGTGGGAGCTGAGAACAATGTAGCTAACCACCTAAGTAGGCTTCCTGATAAAGCAAGGGGAGTGGATAATTCTAATTTAGTTTATGATGATTTTCCTAATGCTGCCCTCTTTGCTTTATATTTGAAGGAACCATGGTATGCACACTTAGTAAATTATCTAGTGGCAAGTGTAATCCCCCTGTTATGTCTCCCTTTTAGGTACAAAAGTTGAAAAGGGAATCTAGGTACTATGTGTGGGACGATCCACTCTTTTGGAGGATGTGCAGTGATCAGGTAATCAGGAGGTGTGTCCTAGAGGATGAGTTTGTTTCTATCCTCATAGCTTCTCATTCTGTAGTTTGTGGTGGGCACTTTAGTGTTAAGAAGACCTCTAACAAAATCCTAGAAGCAGGTTTCTACTGGCTATCCTTATTCAAGGATGCTTTTTCCTTTTGCAAAGTGTGTGATAAGTGTTAAAGGTTTGGTAGTTTGAGTAAGAGGCATGAGATGCCACAACAACCCATTCTATTCTATGAAATTTTTGATGTATGGAGAATTGACTTTATAGGTCCTTTTCCTCCTTCATTTAGTTTCTCTTATATTCTTTAGCTGTTGACTATCTATCTAGGTAGGTGGAAGCAAGCCCTACAAGGAAGGATGATGCTTAGACAGTCTCTAAGTTTATTAAATCTAACATCTTCTGCAGGTTTAGAATACCAAGAGCTATAATAAGTGATAGAGGAAGCCACTTTTGTAACAAGATTCCAGTTAAGCTCTTTGCTAAATTTGGGGTCGCACACAAGGTTGCCACTGCTTATCATCCACAAACAAATGGTCAAGCATAAGTCTCAAATCGAGAAGTAAATCATACCTTAGAGAAGACTGTGCATCCTAACAAGAAAGATTGGAGCCTAAGCCTTGAGGAAGAACTTTGGGCATATAGGACAACCTTTAAGACACCTATAGGGATGTTGCCATATAGGATTGTATTTGGTAAGCCATGTCATCTCCTTGTAGAACTTGATCATAAGGCTTATTGGGCTATCAAGATGTGCAATATGGATATGGAAGCTTCGGGTTTAGAAAGAATGCTACAGTTGGAGGAATTGGATGAGATGAGGTGAGATGCATATGAAAACTCTTGCATCTATAAAGAGAAAATAAGACTGCTCCATGACAAAGGCATTCTAAGGAAGCATTTTCAAGTAACGGATAAAGTGTTAATGTTTGCAGCTAGATTCAAGTTAAAACCTGAAAAGTTCACTACTAAGTAGGAAGGACCTTTCACTGTTACCAAAACCCACAAGTTTGGAATGGTAGAGCTTATAGACAATGCCACTGGAATGACAAGAAAGATAAATGGTCATCTTTTGAAGCTCTACCATGAGAGCACACAACCCTCTTGATACTCAAATTGTCTCTTTCCTCTCTTATCTCTTTTCTATACTTTCAGCTTATTGTTTGAGATAAGTATGGGGATGGACCATTCTAGTAGTTTAGGAGTAGAGTAGTTTTCACTTTATAGATTTCCTAGAATAGGTCACATTTTTTTAAAAGAAAAAATTCTTAGTTTTAGGTTAGTTTTCTTTGAATAAATATCCCTTTTATCACATGACTCTTTAATCATCTTCCTTCTCCCTCCGATATATGATTTAGTGCTACATTGAGGACAACACATGGTTTAAGTATGGGGAGAGAATGAATTTGATTGATTGTTTGATTTAGCTCTTGAAAATGACTATTTTTTAAAAAAACAAATTCCACACTTATGCTTCTTAACACTCTTATTTTAAATTAAAATATTATCTTGATTATACTAATACAAGTATGGATCTTTCAAATCCATTGTTGATTGTGATAGTTCAGTTACTCAAATACTCTGAGAGTTATCCTACAAACAGATAATGTAATGCATCGAGAATAATTGAAGACTTCAGTGAGGCTCTGCGAACAGAAATGAAGAGAGACAGCCCTGTTGGAAGGATTCTTAGCCTTAAATTTCTAAATTGAGTGAGTACCTCATATACTAATTTCTCTTCAGAACTTATCTTAGTTCTCTTATCTTCTATCTAACTCATGTGCAACTCTTTAAAATGATCGAGGCCATCATATTCTAAGTGTTAGGAGCTATACTATTTATTTCATTTGATCTTTATTTTCTATGCAATTTTATGATTTCCTATATTTAGGTTTTGAAATTGTATGGGTTAACCTAGGATTTCGATTGAGATACCTTGTGATCAAACCTTTGTGTTTTTCTATTCAAGTTATGATTAGAGTTTCTTATTTCATATCTTTTGCTTCCTCATATAGCTATGCATGTCTTCTCTTACATGATTATATTTGGATTAATATGTATAAATATATTTAGGGTTTCAATTGAATACCCATGATTGAGGACTAATCATATATTATTGATCAATTCACATGCTAAATGGTACTTTTACATAATCATCTTTGATGCAATTACATTCTAGATCTAGGTATGATTGTTGATTTTATGATTATGACTAAGACGATTGTCTAGGGTTCTGTATATTATGACTTAATATATATAATTATTATAACTCTGATATTATTTCGAACAATGATAGCTGACATCGTTCATTCTTGGGAACATTCAACTTACTGGTAATCGTATCATTTAACTCTTTTACTTTCTTACAATCATCGCTTTAATTAACTGAATATTCTTCTCTACCCGTATTTACTCCTTAATCACTTTAATTAATCAAAATCAAGCCACGCATTGACTCTACCTAGAGATCGACCTAGGGTTAGCTCCTATATACATAGGGTTAAAGCTAGTAATTAATTTGAGCGCTAATGACAGGCAACTTCAGTGATCCCAAGTGAAGAATATTCAAATGTAAAGTTGGTAAGTATATCTCAATCTTACCAATAAAACTATTCATTCACCTTGCAAACTTCAAGTTCTTACACAATTTTACCCAAATTCTACACTCAAATTAGCCCTCTCAAGCATAACCCAAATGGATAAATTAAAATAATCCTAATAGTGATCAAGCATTTGGAAGCATTAAGCAAAGAGCAAAATAAACACATATATCATTAATCATAAAATGTGAGGAGTGATTAAGAGTTAATCAACACAAAGGTTCAAAATAATCGTAAAACAAAGTGCCTACCTACTCATTGTCAGCCATAAGCTAAAAATATACAAAAACAATATCGGTTATAGCCAAAAAAAAGAGATATGAAGAGAAAGAAAATCAGAAAAACCAAATGAAAGTAGCTTGAATCTCTCTAAATCCTTCAACATTAGCTTCCCAACCTTCAAAGAGCCCCAAAACTCTAGCAGAGTACACCCCTAATTGGCCTCCAAAGTCAAAGAAAATACCAAAGGAGAACGGAATAAAAAGGGACCCCTTTTGCGTCTCTGTAGCTCTCAAAAAAGAAAAGAAAAAACTTCCTCTTTTTTTAATATTCCAGAAACTCAACCCAACTATTATTAATTTTTATCCAAAACTAAATTATTTCTATTTTTTATTTTAAAATTATGATATTTGAAATGAAATACCCAAATAATGCATTAAACTGATATCTTATAAAAAACTCAAATAAATCCCTCAAATTTTGCACGAATGACTCCCCTAATATATCAAAATAGATCTCAAATCTAATTAAAATTAATGAGTCATCAATAACCAAACTAGAATCTTAATAGTAATATCACTATTAAACCATTTGTGTTGATTGGCACTCAACTATCTCTCAAGATTACATACTTCATTATATAATTCATATATAATAACTCGATATATAAGGCACGACTTTAATCAAAATATTTAACTATTTTAATCAAAAAAATAAATCCGTGTCGATAAGTCTACGGTGTCCATGAATATAAGGTTGATTGCGGCTATCTTTGTCGAGCATGCCACCTACTCTCGCCTGCATATGAAAAGGGAAGCAGAGAAGAGAGACGTGCTGCAGTTTGAACTTTGAAAGGCCCCAAGACGAAGACGCTGGCTCCCATCCTCAATCTTCCTAAACCTAGTAAATGACAAATTACCCTTTAATTCCCTAATTCTTATTTACACAACTTTATCCAAAAAGAAAAACAATGAAAATGAATTCATTTAAGCCCAATTTTTTTCATCATTAATATTAAATTAAACTCAAAATCTGCACAAAATAAAATAATCTTCAATGACCATATGTGTAAAAATATTTAATAAAAATTTAGTCATAAATATTTAAGATTTAAGTGATTATTTTTATAGCATATAAAATGGTTCATAAAATAAAATCTAAATAAGTTCAATTATCAACAATTTATAACTAAAAAATAATTGAAGAGGATAAAAATATATTTTATCTCTAAGAATAAGATAATTGAAGATAATAATTAAAGAAAATTTAATCCTTGAAAACACATTTCGTATTTAATTAAAAATATTTATAGTCAAATATCAACATTTTCAATTATATTATATTATTTTAATATGATCAATTTGATTTTGAGTTAACCTTGAACCATTTTCTCGATCGGTCCAATTTTTTTGAACCTTTTGAGAAAGAGAAAATAGGAGTTGGTAGAAGACTTGCAATTTTTTTATTAAAAAAAAAAAGACTTCCAATTTTTTTGACCAGCAACATGCAATTAATAATGTTGATCAATTAATAATGCTTGCAATTAATAATGCAATTTATCTGTCCAACTCAAAAATCAAACAAGAAAAGACAAAGTCTAACGTGGAATACCAAACAAAAATAATTTTTAAATCCTAATCCCATATATAAATCTAAAACATTCTCTCTTCACCTACAATACTCTCTGTTTTCCTTAAACTCCCAAAAGCCATCATGGAAGAAGCAGCTCAAGATAAGCAAGAACCAATCATTATTTCAGAAAAAGTAGCTCCATCTTCTCCAACCATGGATCCTTCAGAATCACCACCAACAAACCTACATGAAGTAGAAGAGAAGATAGGATACATCTTCAAGAACAAGCGCTTATTGGAGGAGGCTTTCACACATCCGTCTTATCATTATACCAAAGATAATCAAGATGAAATTGAAATCAGGCCCTTCTCATTTCAGCGTTTAGAGTATTTAGGAGATGCTGTGCTCAATTTGTTGGTCACTAAGGAGCAGTTCTTCTTATATCCAAGCTTTTCATCGGGTCAGTTGACCCAACTCCGAGCCACCAACGTGGACACCGAGAAGCTTGCACGTGTGGCTATTAAATACGGACTACATTGTTACTTGCGCCACAAGAAACCTCTTCTTGAAGAACGAGTAAGTTAATTTAATTTGTCATACTTGTGTTGCACTCAATTACCTTGTCAATATGTTGTATTTTCAATTGAATTGTTTTAAAACTGAATGGGAAAGGATCAATTTTTAATTTTCATTCTATGTGATGGAAGCAGATCAATGAGTTCAAAGAAGAAATACTGGAATACCCAATGCATTCAAATGGGCTCATAGATGTTCCGAAGAGTCTTGCCAATTTAGTGGAATCTATTATTGGAGCAATCTTCATTGATTGTGACTCCAACATCGACATTGTGTGGCAGGTACATACCTTCTTTCCTCTCTTAAATTTAACACGGAAGGTGATTTTATAATTTAATAAACATGACGATAAGGTGATTAAATAATTTATTATTTTGGAAAACTATGTTTTATGTAAATTAAAAGTTAATTTAATTTCATTGATAAAATAAAATAGATATTATGTATTATGATTTATATAATTCGATTGTCAAAAGAGAATGTCATCGTGGGTTCACTTTAAATTTTATCTAACTCTATTTGAAGATATATTTGATATTAATTTAAACATAATGCCTACTCATTTTTGCATTAAACAAATTTAGTATATATTGTGTTAAAATAATTATCTAATAGATTTGATTTAATTGCACAAATATAAAAGGAATAAGACTTATTTCTATCATATTCTACATTGTTGAAACGATCTATTACTATGCATTTTCTATGGAAAAAGAAGTTCAAACCCACCAATTCTTTCGCACCATCATATTTCTAGACAAACCTTTATTAGATTTATAATAGAAAAGATCTCTCGACTTCTAAGAGGAATAATTTGGAACTTATTTACAATAACAAAATAAAGATTGATCCTAGTCAATTTTCTACTTCATCAATGATTGATCCTAATCAATTTTCTACTTCCTCAAACATTAACGTGAACTTTGGTCAAATCGTTTACTAAAGTTTTTGTTTTCATTGTCTCTCCCTTTGTTTGAGAATTTTGTTAATCTTTTCCCGTATCCTCCTATTTATAGGACTTTGTAATGTACTTGTTTATTTATTAAGATCATTTTTCCTATTATAAAAGGAAGAAAATGAAAGAGATGAAATATTTTCATAGGTATTTAGACCTTTGTTGGAGCCAATGATAGATGCAGAAACCTTAAAGGCACATCCAAAGAAAGCGTTGTATGAAGTTTGCCAGAAACTTAATCGGAAGGTTAAATTTGTGGATTCATATTCGAAGGATTCAAAGACAGTGAATGTTCTGGTGGATGATCAATGGGTTGGAAGCGCTATTTGTGATTCCAAAAAAGAAATCGTTCATAATAGAGCTGCTCTAAATGCTTTGCAAAACATTCAAGCCAATTTGACTATTAAAGACGACAATTCAACTTAATTTAGACGACATTGTGGATTAGATTTTGTGTACTTGTTGTTTTTCCTTTTCACATATCAAATCACGTATTCAATCAACATTCACCATATATATACAAATATAATATAAAAGTTTGAACAAATATTTTTGTCATAGGGGTATTTCTCTAAAAGAATTCTTATGGAGAAACTAGATTTCACTTTCCTTTCCAAATACTTAAGAGCTTCAATATTTTAGATCCTTAAGTCTAGCTTGATTGAAGATGATGCTCCAAGCCACATGTCACGCCCTAACATGCTAAAGCGTGACCGGCACAAAGTAGAAAATGATATAACTTTGAAAGCCTATTTATTTAATAAGTTTTATTTCAATTGGCAAGATCTACTTCGCTGATACTTTATGAAGTGACATTTATATACTCATTTAGAAATTTGTGTATAAATATTCAATATGAATCTCTTTAATCATGCAACATCTCTATATCCACAACAATCAATAAACCATTTTTCTAAGCTATGAGACCCTTTTCTCATTATATATATATGAATATAACATAAAAATACAAATAAAAAACAAAGTGGATATCATGTCTAAAAAATTTGTAGAGTAACTTTTATTAAGAATAAATCAAGTTTATCGTCAAATAAACTTTACCATAACGAACGATACGCCAATGCGTTAAGAAGGTTGTCCATTCTACAACATAGGTAAAGCAGTAAGTTCATTTCTTCTATCTAAAATACAAATAACTTGAGAAGTAAATTAAATCTCATTATACAACTTATTACTAAAGTAATTGAAGAGTATATAATTAAAAAATATATCGTAATAAGCTTCTCAGGTTGAAAGAAACCATACTTCAATCACTCAAATCTATTAAATACATGAAATGAATATGTACATATGCATACTACCTGAAATAAAATTTTCAATATAAAAGAGACAAATATCATTGATATATGTATAAATCTTGTTTCCAAACTTATCATAATCATATACTTGTATTTAAAAAAAAAACATATAGAAATTGAAGAAAATAATTGTAAGTTCAAGTCAAATACAAATTCAATAAAGCAACTCCTTTTTCAATAAAATAATGATGAAAACATTTTTCTGGAAAAATTGTTTTATCAAAAGAATCAACATAAAATGAATAACAAGCTTAGCGTGAAGGCCACGAGTAATAAGCGTATCACAAGACCACGAGTAACAAGCACAGACACAATCCACAGAACTAGTAAAGTGTCGCTTATAGCTACAAAACAAGTAAATGTATAAGACTCACGAATAACAAGCGTTATGTGTTAAGTCCCTTTGATAAAAAAAAATGTTCAAAATCATATAAAAAACCATTTCATTTCACTTTACGAAAATCTTCTCAAGTAAAATATATATAAATAAATTTTGTAAATCTTAAAGAATCAAATTTTCAACTTCCTCATAAACACATTATATATATATATATATGTGTGTGTGTGATAATGATGATGATGATAATAGCAACAACAATACAGAAGCTATAAAATATCACTATAACAGTTCATTTTCTTTCCTTTAAAATCAAAGCAAATATCAAATCCTTTTTCTTGTCCACCAAAATCTTCAGTTTCATGACAAGACCTTCATTTACAAAATAACAGGAAACAAACTACAACCAATAACTTTTAAATATAACAACATTTCCTCTCCTTTGAGGCATTTTATGAAACAAGTAATATGCATTAACTCAATAATATAAAGTCAGCTTTATATCATATAAGCTTCCTCCCAACAACATCCAAACACTCTATATACTTATTGCTTTCTTAGACTTCTTAGTACCTATTTGGGTAAACCCCATGCATAAGTTTTAAAAGAACTTCTGGTATAAACCTTGATTTGAAAAAAAATTTAAAATAAATAGTTATATTTTTCTAAAAGTACTTATAAAACAAACTATAGTTTAAAACTATAGTTTTAAATAAGCTCTTGGGAATAACTTATGGAACAATAAAAGAATTTATAAATTAACCAATTATTATTTTACCCCTACTTTTTATGACACTTTCTCTTCTATCTTCTCTTTTATCTCCTCTCTCTTCTCTAACGTCTCCTCTCCACCGCCATTTCTGTCCGACAGGAAGAAAGAAAAAGGAGGCGAGATGGTAGGTCGTCATAATCAAATGAGGAAGCAGATGTCACTGGGAGATGCTCTAAGGTCTAGTCATCGATTGGAAGAAAGAAGAAGAAATAGATGACACTAGTCGTTGACGCCAAGAAAGAAGAAGAAGGTGTCTCTAGTCTTCGCTGCTACAGATCTAAGGTCAGGAGGTCGTGGTATGAGCTCTTCTCTTCTCCTCCATCTCTGGTCTTCTCAATTATGTTCAAGCTCATAAAGGTCAATGGAGGTAGGGATACTAGACAGCTGAAGATGATGAACAGTGGTCAAAAAATATTTTATCTCATACCCTTTCTAGTAATTTACCAATAACAAAAGTCCTTTTGATAATAATTATCCAAACACTCATTTATTCAAAATCACTTTTTTCCATAAGAAGAGCTTATACAAAAGCTATTTTTTTCTATAAGCCATTTTTTAAAATCCTATCCAAATGAGCCCTTAGTTCAAGGTTGGCTTAAACAATTGTAGAATATAATATCATGTAGAGACACAAGATAGAGAAATATAACCATCTACATTCTATACGGTTTCCTCAACCACATCAACGTGTTGCTACATGACCAACCTCTCCAAATGAAGGGAGACACATATTGAAAAGATAAAGTTGCAATGTAAAATAAAATCAACTAAAGGGACAGAAAAAAAATTTGATTCCAAGCAACTTCATTACAAAACTACCCAAGCCCAAATTCAACTTTCAGATTTAGTTTATAATCATTTTGCAACATTGTCACAAACACTAGGTGAGCACATATAAAATCATCCACTGATGAATCCCTATTTTATTATATTATTTTCTATCTATTTTAAGAAATTTATCACATTTAATAGGTATTATTGTAGTAATTATGGTCATTTTGTGCTTTAATTGAATATATGAATTAAATGATTAAAAATATATTTTTTTTATATTTTTATTGATTTTATTATTTCTCTTGGATTAAGTTGATTTTCATGAAGGTATTTGTCTTTTATGTATTTTAGGAAATTAGAAAAAATAAATAAATGATAACTATGGACCACATCAACTACCACAAAAGTATATTTATTATAACCATGAGGAAGGGTAATTTATAATATTATATTAATATTATATTTTATTATATCAATTAATTCCTTTAATATAATCGTATATTAGATTTCATTTGAATTAATTAAAAGATAATTTTTCAATATCTAACATTTGAATTTAATCAAAGGATAATAGATAAATACGTTATATTTTCCTATTTTGTTATTAATTGCCTTATCTCTTTTATCCTATTACTTTTTATTTGAATTTTTTTATAAGATATTTGAGTTAAAAAATATTATCTCTTGAGATATTAGAAAAGATAACAACTTGAAATGATACTAAAAATAAATGGAGATTATCATTATCTTCTGAAGAGTCAATCAGTAAAGAGACTCACATCAATATGACTCACTCGTAAAAGCGATATAAAAGAACCTAAAGCTTCTCCATTCAACACACCAATCATCACCATCACAATCATCTTCTTCATCTCTTACACAATTATGTCATTTTCCTTTTGAGTTCTTGAGGAGAGATGTAATGGTTTGAGTTCTTGTGTTTTAGAGTTAGGAGTTGAATAATTTTATATTTTGATCTTTTTCTTTATGCAAATTTATGATTTCACAGATTAAGATTTTGAGATTTGTATATGTTGGATCTAGGGTTTCGATTGAGATACCTTTGTGATCAAACTCTTATAATTTATTATTTAAATTTATTATTTGATATTCTTTATTTAGTATCTTTAGTTTCTTTTTATAATTATTCATGTTGGATTCACATATTTAGTTATAGGATTTTTGTTTTAATATCCATGTTAGAGGAATAAATCATTTATTGTTTTATTTATCACATGCTAAGTGGATATTCACTAATCATTCTTGAGATAATTGTATGCTAGATCTATGTATAATTGTAGATTTTATAATTATGACCATGACGATTGTCTAAAGTTTTATATGTTAGGGATTTAATATATATATTTGTTATAACTCCAATATATTATTGAATGATAATAGCCATGCATAAATCATTTTAAGCACTCTTCTTATTAGTCATATTCTTCTATACTATTACTTTTATTTTATTTTATTATTATCTCCTTTTATTTTCTAAAAGTTATTAATTAATTTCTCTTCTATTATTCTTCTTTCTCACACTTAGTCTAATTTAGTGTTAAGCTATGCATTGACTCCACATAAAGAATACAACTTAGGTTGGCCTTTATACTATATAGAGATTAATTTAGTAAATAATTTGAGACCTAACAACAAGTAATATTAAATTTTGGCCCATTGCCGGGAAGTCAATTGCCTTTGACTCCTAGATTAATTAAATGTATTTTTTGTACTTTTATTTTCTTAGTATGTAGTAGAGTCCAGTTGTTATGGCTCTGAAATTCTAATAGATAAAATTAATTTAGCAAAGGAATATGTATATATTTGTGTGGGAAATTCCAATGTGAATAGGTTAGTTCAGTGGTTAAGAAGCGGGGATTAAGCTCTGAGATTCCCTATTTGAGCTCCAGCGCCTGCATAAGGAGAATGTTTTATTTTTTTTCCTGGCATATGAAATTACCATATTACCCCTTTTGTCCTTTTTCACTTCGTCGTACCCTCTAGGCCTCTATTCCTTCCATTTCCTCTGATCCATCGATGACTCAGAAGGAGCACAGTGGGAGCGCAGGGAGGAAACGTCATGCCATCTTTTGCCATGTGATCAGAGTTTCCTTTTTCTAGTGTCGCTGTTGTGCTATCATCGACAGCCATCACGTGTTTTTCCTCTTATGGGCTATATAATTCTTCCTTCTTTTGCATTCTTCGTCGGTGGCAGCGAGAGAGAGTGAGAGCAGAGAAATTTTGCAAAAGGCTTCGCGTCACTAAGTCGTCGCTCTGTGATTGATGCTGTCCCTTATTGTCAGAGGGGTTGCTGTCATCTTTTGATTGCTATGTTTCTCATAGTGGTACTGTGCTTCATCTCTGTTGGCGAGCGACAGGGAGCAAAGAAGCAGAGAGGTAAAGCAGGGAGAATAGAGGTGGTTGCCAAGGGTGAAGAGAGTAAATGGAGAGTTGAGTCTTCTCTGGAATCAGTGGGGTAAACTCCGGTAAGTGCCTGACTCTGTTTCTGTATCTATCACAGGGATTTTGGAAATTCTGGGGCATGGGTCATTGTGGTGATTCTTCATGGTTAAATTGTGAGCTTGCTGAGCACATTGGCGATGTGTTTTCTATTCAATGCTGTGAAGGCTTTGGTGTGCAAGTCTTTCTGTTAAATGTATGTGTATGTGTGGTATTGATCTGTTTTAGGAGTAAAGGTTGTTAATTGGAATGGTTAGAACAAATAACCGTTATGGTGGCACTCCTAGAGATAATGAGAATGCGTCAAAGCACTAATTGAGAAATGGTTAATCTGTTGCTGTAAGTATTGAAATCCTTATGTAAATTCTTCTTTTTCCTATTTGGGCTGGATGTTTGTGCTTTGGATATAAACATTTTTCTACTACTATGTTACAAAATCTGGGCTCTTTTGCTGTCAATGTTTATGAGTGATTGCCAACGCTGCTGTTTCAATGTAAATATGTATGTTTAGTGCTAGTTCTGGAAATGGTACTTATGGATATATATATCTAGGTCGTGTATGCATGTGTTGTGATGGTTAGTGAATACTCTGACTCTGTTTGTGGTATTATTATGAGAATCATGAGTTTTGGGTTGGTTCACCGAGTATGAACATGTTTAGGCTTGAATCATACTATGTATAGCTGCTGTTGTGAATGATTGTATATATATACACTGTGCTCATGGGTGCTGTGAAGATATGCATGTGTGTGTGATGTGTTATCGTTGGAATGGTTGCTGGACAGGGGATGCCGTGGGTATGCATATGTACCTATATAATGTCTGATTTAGAAAGCAAAGGCTAGGGGTTATTGTTTCAGACTTGAAAGCTAACTGGAGTGTATTGACTTGCATTGCTATTTTTTTATATATGCTGACCATGGTTGTTGTTCTGTGGGGTATGTGGATGCTAGGGTGTTGATGCCTGGCCAACCTCTGTGTGTGTTTGTGAAATAGAGAGATAAAGGAAGTTAAGGTTTTTGAGGAATGCAACATGCCAGAATTATGATCTTGGTATATATATGTATATATATGATTTAAGATGAAGTGTTGTCTATAAATGGTATTCAGGTACTGAGTAGAACAATGAGGGAAATGATGATGGATGGGTTCAAGTAAGAGCGCTTGAATTGGAATAGGGTATGGAATTCCATGGTAGTTATGTAGTAGTGTAGTCAAATTGAATGCATATGCTTGGGGAAGAAGGAAAGTGGTGTGCATGCGAAGTGTATTGTTAAGACTTATGGAGAAGTGACTTTATAGTGATGATTAAGTTCAAAATTTTGGAAGAATTAAGAGTTAGTTTATGGTTAGGGATTATTCTTCCCTGATCGTAGTTTTGTTGATGATTGTGATGAATATTATGTCTATTTGAAATATAGGTCTCGAATGTTAGCTTATTATATATTTTGTTTTAGGATGTCAGGGGATTGAGAAGTGATTATAATCGAAAGTGATTGGCTGAAAAGAGTAACGGTTTAAGAGTATGGCAGGTGAGCGAATAACGTTCCCAAAAATTTATATTTTTAAATGCATTTCAAATGTGAATTATGAAAAGCAAATTTTATGAAATTATAGTTTAAATAGATAAAAATGATTTTCTTTATATTGGTTTATAAAGGAATTACGATTATGCATGAAAATGAATGAATAAGCTTTTGAAAAGAGTTTGGCAAAAGTTGCTTTGAACTGATGTTATTTATGAAATATATTCCTATGCGAATTTCATATGTTTTCACAGTAACTTGATTTTAAATGTACATGATGGGATTTTTTAAATACAAAGTGGTTTTACCAACGATTATGGCATTGAAATGATGAAGAATCATTACATGTGAAATAAACCCCACGCATGATGGAAACGTTTTGAAATGATGGAATACAGAATGTTGGTTACTAACAGCAGTACTGTTAGTCCTTAGTGCACATTGGTTACCCGATCTCGATGGATTATTCTGTGGGTTTTGTACTCGCGATGGGTAGTGGCTGAGCTACCAGATTATTCTGTGGGTTTCATACTCACGATAGGTAGTGGCTAAGCTACTAGATTATTACGTGGGTTTCATACTCATGACAGTTAGTGGCATTGAGCTGCCAGATTAGTTAGTTACCCTCATGGACAGTGTCCATGTCTGTTTTCATTATCTTGAAGTCCTATAGAAAGATTATGGTTTTTAAATGATTGTTTTTAAACGATTGATTTGAAATGGTTATTTCAGATTGTTGTTTTCCCTGAAATATAAATGTTTATGGAAAGGTTTGCATCAAATTAAGAAATATTATGAAATACATCTTTAACATGTTTATGTATTATTTATTTTCGCATTCTTTTAAATCATATTTTTGGGACATTATTCATAAGTAGATTATTTAGTTTCAAATAGTGCAGATGACCCTAATCTTTCCGCTAAGCAGTAAAGAGTCTCGTTGTCGATCCGAAGCGTCGTTTTTGACAAATATTACTTTTGATGTAATTATCCTTTATAAAGTACTTGGATTATTTTGATAAATGGGTAAATGCTCCACATAGTCTTTAGAAAAGATTCTGTTGATTTTGAAAAAAATATTATGGAAACTTGAACGTTTGCAGTCTGTTGTAGGATCATCGGGAGATTGATTATACAACGACAATACTACCCAGATTTCTACATAAGACTTTCTTTCGATTTATGAAATGTAATGTATTATGGTTTTCATTACAAATGTTTCATTTAAGATTTTAGGATTTCGGAATGTGAAATTATTCATATCCCTTCATTTTGCAAACTCAATCTGAACATGTTAATCTTATTTAAACAAAAAAATAGGAATGAATATTTTCATAATAGAGCATAATAATACTGTGTAATCCTTATAGTTGATCACATTTAATAAGATAAGATTTGTTGATGTTTTTGTTGTAGAACCGTGATAATATGCAAAATAGGTATAAATGTGGGAGATGAATTTGAATATTTTTTAGCATTTGCTCTTGTGCCTGTGGAGGTACTGAATTATATTGAAATTTTGTTCCAAGTGTTTAGGTTTGGCTCCTTTAATGCTTTTGGTTATCAATAAGATTAAACAAAGTAACGACGGAAAAACTAGACAAAAACCATAGGCAAAATGCAAAAGGGGCCATCTACAGCAATAGATGTCACAATGAGGATAACGATAGGTCCAATGGTGAGTTAAGTTAAAGGAATGTCCACATTTCCGAAATCTTCTTCAATTAGACAAAAAACACAAAGGGAAAAAGATAGAGGGGCTGTTTACCACAATAGATGACAGAATGATGATAAAAATAAGCCCAATAACAAATTCAGATGAGGTAATGACTACAGTTTCCAAAACTCGTTTTCAATTAGACAAAAATCAAAGGGAAAAGGTAAGAGGGAAACAATGCGATGCACTTCAGATCTTCAACAAGTTAGCTCTCTGCTTTTTTCAACTGCTTCGGTACTTACTATTGAGTTGAAAAATGTCTCAAGATGGTAGTGAACAAAGGAGGAAGAAATCAAAGTTGCTGATGAAGGAGAGATAAAAAAATTGATCCGAATGAAATTAATTCCTCCCATACCCTCAAAATAAATGTTTAGGCAAGAAAATATCACCAAGATTATTTATTATAAAGTTGGGCAATATTAAATGGCTAAAAAGATAGGACAAATTAAAGGTTTGTTGACATTAAAACTTGAATTTCCTCACATTTCTCATATAATATATTTTTTTTGGTATAGTCATAGCCTTCAGCTAAAAAGCTAGAGACTAATTCTTTTAAAGTACATAAATTATTAAAGTGGATTTTTCTTCTCCCAACAAAGCTCATATAATATATTATAATCTAAGTATATGTGGACTTTATCCATGAGTTCGAATTTGAATCACGTGTGACGATGATTTTTCAAGTCCTTATTCACTTGAAGAAAAACACATTTCTTAAAAATATCATAAATATAAAAAATACAGAGTCTTACAATTTAGTATATCTTATTCGACTTGTTTCTCAAGATGTTTAATTGCTGCTTAGGATTTCCATGAGGTTATGTATATTAAAATTTACTTTTACCATATAATTAATTATTGAAGTTATAGTGGTAAGTATTTCCACTGATCATGCGGACAACCTGACGTTTTGATGCAACACTAATATGGGGGTAAGAATTAATAATTTTATCAATTTTGCCAAAGAACAAAGAAAATTAAGCAGGGAATTGGTGGAAAAAATAATTTGATTAGTTTTTTTTAATTTTGTCATTTTTATATAAGTTTGGACTGAATTACAAATTGTTTTTTACTTGGTTTCTCCTCTTTTTTCCAATTGTGCACTTATCTTACATATGATCAAAATATGTGTATAAAAAAAATATATGATCAAAATACAATTCGTATTAATCTGTTATAAAACTAATATGAGAAGTAAGATTTGGAATGAGAAAGATGAAGAGAGAACTGGAGAGAAAAATCATCAAATATTTTACGGTTCCTATAAAGTATATCCATTCCTAATATAATATTCACAGGTAATTATCAAGACGCTATCAAGCGATGCACATTTACTATTTTGAATATGGAAAAACAAAAAATCACATTGTTCGCATAGTTCTCCATCGTCACTCGAATTTAGTGTGGATTATGCTTTGGACTTGAATTGTGTTGTTCCTATAGCTTGATTGTGTAGTTAGTTGATGATGCTTGACTCTAATTCTGTTTAAAGGTTACTTAAATATTTAATTTTCGATTGATCTTAAAATTTGTCAATTTATTAACATTCTCATAGTTGTATATATTCTAATTATCATATAAAAATAATCACTAGGTATTTATACAGAAAATTCTTACCTTTTTATTGCCGTAGCTATTATCACAACCTTCACATCGGCATGCACTTGAACATCCAAGTTGACCCTTCATTGAAAAGAGAAAAATATTAAACAAAATTATTTTAATTTATTATTTAATTTTGCAATAAGTTTTTTAAACAAGACACAATCATGTCATTAAATAATTTAATCGCCAAAATTTAATAAAATGCACGTGATAAATAATTACCTTGTGACATGGGCAATATCCATTTTTACACATTGATTTTGTGCAATTGCATCCTCTTCCAGTTTTTTCCTGATCAGCAATGTTCTACAAAGAGCACAATAATGAAGTCATGAAGACAACAAGCCAGAAAGAAAAACAAGAAGATTGAGTAATGAACAACAATTTATGATGTCTTTAAGCTGTTGGCCTAAGAACTTACAAGTCCCAATGGATTGTGACATGAAATGGTGTTCTTTCTGTCCAAAATAATTCTGTTTTCATGCTTCCATCTGTTATAACAGTCTTGGCAATTGCAATTCTGACCACACAATTCTCCAGCAGCAAAACATTCACAATAACTGAAGAGCCAAACAAAACAATTTAATTTGCATATATTAATAATAGAATATATATATATATATATATATATATATGTATATATCTTGAGAATTGAGAAGGGATGATACCATAATTATTAATACAAGCATACAAAGTAGACTTACAGCTTTTGACATTGGCTCTTCTTGCAGTTGGAGTGTATGATGCTTGATGTCTTCTGCCTGTTATGATATACAAAATTGGTTAAAAACATCTAAAAATTGACCCAGGGAGGAAATAATAATAAAATTAAAGAGAGTGAAATTATTGATTTAATGACAATTCCTTTGATAATTTAATTATTCTTAATTTTTTTTATCAATTTATATAATCCACTAGTAAAAATAATATTATAGTAAATTACACATATTTTTCTTAAGATTTTTTTCCTCAAAAGGATAAAAATTCTCTTAAATTGAACTAAAATAATGAGAAATTATTAATTTAATTTACTTCGATTGAAGAAATAAATCATTGAATTATCCTTAAGAGAAAGAATTAGAAAAAAACAAATAAACCTCTTAATTTGGGGAATTGACAATTGAGTGAATTGGTGAAATTGGCCAAAAATTTGAGGAGAAGTTGAGGTACTTTGATCTTTGATGATTAAACCAGGCACAAATTTAAATTTCGGAATATTTGTGTTGGTTTCTGTAAATTGAGTTATATTTCTATTAATCCAACCCTGCATATGAAACAAAAATCAATATTGATGAATATATATATGTTTGGGGTGTGTTTTACAGAATTTGATATGTATATATATATATAGAGAGAGAGAGAGAGAGAGTTAATTGAAGCAACAAGAGCAAGCATATGTGTGTGTACTGATAATTACCTGGGCGTAACAATCTTTATGTTCTTGAAAATTTTTTGCTGAAATGACTTCACAAATTCCCCCAAAGTTGCCATCCGCAATATAATCTTTAACACTTAGGGGAGCATTATTTGTTGTATTGTTGTGTCTGTTATACTCTTGTGACATGAGGATAGTATTCAACCCATCCTTCATAAAAAGAAAATTTTAGAGCTCTCATTATCAGCAAAACAATATAATGAAAATTTATTATTTAGTCTTTGCAATTCACATTAATTTTAAAACAGATTCCTTTAGGGAAAAAAAGTTAAGTTACATCCAACATTTTAAAATATTTTTTAGTAACATTCAATATATTAAATTAGTTTATAGTTCCCCTAGGACCTCAATATCCTAAAATATTTTTTTGTTAATTTTTTATACCCCTAGCACTCGAACGTTTAGGTGCTGATTACTGGGGGCTAGTGGAAAAAAAACTTCAGGGTTCTTGAGGAACTATGAATTAATTTAGGATATTAAATATTCTACTTAAAATATATTTCATAATGCTGTCTGTATCTTAACTTTTTAAAAATAGTCACTTTGCTGATTACCTTATGAGCATCCACAATATAGCCGTGAACATTTATATAATCTTCTGATTGAAAAGTATCCATTTCGCTGTCATTTGTAGAATTTTGAACTGATTCAGATCCCACTTTGATATCTTGTGATATGGGTTTACTAGTCATCAGCACATCCTGCATAAAAGCAAAACATTAGTTCTCTTTACAACATCAAGAATATAATCATAATTCATTTTTTGATCTCTCCCTTTCTGCTGTTCACATAAAAATTTTGAAATAGATTCTTTTTAAAAAACTTTAACCCAACACTTGTGGGGAACATTATTTGTTGTATTCATCCCATCCTATATGGAAAGAAAATTTTAGTGCTCTCATTGTCATCAAAACAATATAATTCACATTAATTTTTTTAAAAAACATTAACAATTTGCGCCGTTAATCATCTCTATAATGATTTACCTGATGAGCACCATAATATTCTTGATCTTCTTGAGGATCCACAATATAATCATCAATATGATCTTCTGATATAGAGTTCTCCAATTCGTTGTCATTTGTAGAATTTTCAAAAGATTCAGATCCATCCTGCAAAAAAAAAAACCTTTAGTTCTCTTAATCTCTTGCTCTCTAAGCAGTTCACATTATTAATTTCGAAATAGATTCTTTGAAAAGAATTTTAACCCACATCGCTGGTATAGTGTTATATATGGTTAAAATTACATAAAGGCAGAAGAAATTGTGGTAATTACGTACCTGGGCTTGTAAATCTTGATTTTCTTGAGAAACCTCCAAAAGTTCATTGTTATTTGAAATAATACAAGCATCAGAGAAATCTCTCAAGAATGGAAATTCATGACGAACGGTGGAAGGAGTCCATTGCATTGTAAAGATGTCAATGTAACATCCCATCGGGTCCTAAAATTTAAAGGATATATATATTTGCGTTTTATTTATATTGCAACTATCTATAAAATGTACAAGAATATGTAAAAATATAAATTAAAATATATTTACCTTTGAAATATCATTTGAAGTTTTTTCAGCATCCATGCTCGTGATTTATGTGTGTAGCTTGCGTATAATGCTATTATATTATAAAACTATCACCAATGACAGGGAAAAAACACCACTAAGTGGTAAGTACGTAGTTAGTGAAGTGGCTAACATATCATTATATATATATATATATATATATATATAAATTAGTACGTAGCTTCTCGAGTTTATATATCAGGATATATATATATATATATCTAATCTTGATATATTTATTTATCAAGTTTATATGTCAGAAGATATATATTTCTAATCTTGATATATTTAATTATCAAGTTTATATATCAGGGGATTATATATATATATATATATATATATTTATAAGACCACTTAGTACGTAGCTTCTAAAGTTTAATAATTGACAGGAGTTTAGTGAAGTGGATAAAATAGCATAATATATATACACACACACGTATGTATTCGTTATTGTCGAATACAAAATCTTGATATCTTAATCAGTGACATGTGTGTGTGTGTGTGCGTATGTTGTTTCTCTAATCTTGCTTTATATACTTTTTGGCCCAAAATAAAAATAAAATTATCTATATAAAAATATTTTTCCTATTCCTCCTAAACTAAACATAACATCAATACCATTTATCTCTCATTCCTTTTAATCATTCTAAATGGGTTAATATTATTAAAATGCATTCCTTTCCCGTAGCGGACCGAACAAATCCAATATTTTTCTCTCTCTATTTAAGAAAGAAAAAAATTACAATTTTTGCTCATATTTTCCTCTCTCCTTCTTCCCCACTTTTCTCCCTAGCCAAGCCCAACGTTATCCTTTTAAAAGAAAACTATAAAAGAATTTATCATATAGCTAAAACATAATATATGATAAAATAAATTTTAGATACGTTGAGAGAAAATAACCTTTCGTGATGTGGGTGGTTTTTCATGCGACGCTTTCACGCTCACCTCGTCTTGTGTTTGATTCAGCCACGGTGGTTTTCATGCGACGGTAGTTGTATTTATATCTTTTTAATGGTTGACCAGGTCAAAAATTATGAACTAAAGGGATAAATTATATAAAAGGATATGATAATAGGATGATTAGATTATTTAAAATAGATAAAACTGTATAAACAACTATTTTAAAATAAATCTTCTTGATGTGAGTGGATTTTGACTTGTACGATACTTTTGCTCTCCCCTTGTCCTTAGTTCAATTAATAGTTATATTTATTCAAAAAAAAATTTATATTAAATTATGGTTTAAAATTATAGTTTCAGATAAGCTAGTTAGAATAGTTTTTATAACAGTAAAAGAGCTTATGGACTATTCAATTATTATTTTACCATTATTTTTTCTTACAGTTTATCTCCTATTTCCTCTCTCTTTTTCACCCTCTCTCCTCTCTCTTCTTTCTTTTTCACCTTCTCTCCTTTCTCTTCACTCATATTTTTAATAAAATTATACTCTTTTTGATAATTTTTTATTTATAAAAAATTTTTTTATAATAACTATCTAAACACCCATTCATCCATAACTATTTTTTTTCATAAATTCTTTTATAAAAACTCTTTTCCAAAAATTACCCAAAAACTATTTTTTCATAAACTATTTTTCTAAAAATATATCTAAACACACACAATATTTGATACGTATACGATGGATTCTCAAGCCCGTGGAGACACAATATGAGAAATGTTTGAAGCAACAACGTAAGTGGCTTCACTAATGATAGCTTGTTGTTCTTTTCTTTTCTTTTTTTTTGGTATTATTGCGTCTCATAAAAACACAAGGCCGAATGATGAATATGATTATATGAATATCGAATTTACTAATTTGTATAGAATAAAAATCAGATAGTGTTGTTCAATAATTTCTGAATTTTATTTAATTATAATGAATATGCCTAGGGAAATTCCAATAAAATACCCTTAAAACTTTTAAAACCCAAAATGATGCTTTGAATATGGCAATTCTCAAATTGTTTGGCCAGTGCAAAATGGGATTTGAATATCTTGGTAAAAAGACAAAAGTGACCTCAGTTATATTTTTTTTTTTCAAAAAAAAGTGCCCCTCCGTTTACCACAATGGATGAGATAATGATGATAACTATAGGCTAAATTGCGAGTTAAGATAAGGGAATAGCTACACCTTCTGAAACTCTTCAATTAGACAAAAACCAAAGGGAAAAGGCTAGAGGGGACGTTTACAACAATAGATGACATAAGGATGATAACGATAGATCCAATGACGAGTTAAGATGAGAGAATATCTACACTTTATAAAATCTTCAATTAGAAAAAAAACAAAAGGAAAGAGTGAGGGGCCGTTTACCACATTATATGATAGAATTATCATAATGACAGTCCCAATGACAAGTTAAAATAAGGGAATGACTATACTTTCTGAAATCCTTCTTCCTTAGCTCTTTTTTTTTTTTTTTTGCCTTTTTGCCAAGTTATTCAAAGCCCATTTTGCACTAGCCCATCAATTAGGGATTTGCCATATTCAAAGCATCATTTTGGGTTTTTGGAATTTTTAAGGGTATTTTATGGGAATTTTCCCCATGCGCTAGGTCATCATGCAAGAAGATATGTTACAGTCGTCTTCAAGTTTCCAAACACATGATGCTGACCAAGAAAGGAACTGATAAGTTATGAATCCTCACTTTGAGAAGAAACTGCATTCTGCAGAAAGCAATGGATAAGGGAAAGAAGAAGATCATCAGGTGGTCAACAGAAAGCATTATTGGATCAATTATATTTGATATTGCAATGAGGAGAGATAGTTATCGGAAGTCAAAGATTGTTGGAATTTCATAACTTATCAGGGAAACAATGCGATGCACTTCAGATC
Source organism: Leucaena leucocephala (assembly GCA_037074615.1). Taxonomy (NCBI): domain Eukaryota; kingdom Viridiplantae; phylum Streptophyta; class Magnoliopsida; order Fabales; family Fabaceae; genus Leucaena; species Leucaena leucocephala. Next base: position 13,249,161 of record CM073515.1, on the reverse strand, counting down.
TTCAACAAGTTAACTCTCTGCTTTTTTCAAATGCTTCGGTGCTTAGCAATATTGAGATGAAAAAGGTTTGAAGATGGTAGTGAACAAAGGAGGAAGAGAAGTTGATGATGGAGGAGAGATAAAAAAACACTGATCCGAATGAAATTAAATTCTCTCTCTCCAAAGATCAACATGCAATGCAACAAATGTACGTGGTTGCTTAATGAGAGACTCACATGTAGACCAAAATACAGAGTCTTATGCACTTTATTACATATGAGTCTCTCATTAAGCAACCACGTATTGCTTAAGGTGTATTGAAAGAAGGAGTTTGATTATTAATATAATTAAGGTGCATTTTCTTAATTTATTTTTTAATTTTTATAGTAAAATTATTATATTTAGTCATGAATTTTTTCATTGGTTAAATTTGGTATTAAAAATGTAGATCATTCCCTCTTCTATCACTTTAAATCTTCAATTTTACACTATGCCTTCACGAGTTCACATGGGAAGCCTTAGACTTTATGAAGACAAAGAATTTGATGGATTGATAGGTTCAAGAATCGCACAGGGAGAGGAGGGCACGCTAGAGCATTATTTAGATTTGGACAAAACTAAAATTGTTCTGTTAGAGAATAATTTTTAAAGTTGTTTTGTCTTAAAATAACTTTCAATTTTTATAATTTAAAAAAATCTCAGTCGTATTGGTAGTAAACAATTTTTTTTAAAATTAAAAATTTATCTAGTAAAAAATGATTGAGTGTAGATTTTTCATAAATACTTTTACGATACAATATATTGAGTAAAATCTTTTACCAATTATAATATTATTGTAAAAAGCCCTGTAAGACTTCCTCTTTCTTTTGTTCTGGACATAAATTTCGTTTCATCCTTATCTTATTTTTGATTTGCTTATTCTCTCTATTTTTCTCCCATGTGCGTGTATGTCAATTTTCCCGTACACTAACATGTACAATTCCCAGACTTCTTTTGGTGAGACAGTGATCAAGTGATAAATATATATAACCGTGGATGTGTATAGGTAAATGAAAAGGGAAGTCTAGTGAGCTTAGCAAATAAACACGCGCGCGCGCGCGCACATATATATATATATATATATATAGATATAGATATAGATATATATATATATATTATACATAAGATAGGTTATATTTTCAAATAATATTAGATTAAAATATAAAATAGCTTTACATATATAACTATTTATATGTACTTATATTTAACTGAAAATATATTAATTAACGGATATTAACTCTAAGACTCTAGAGTAATTTTAGAATAATTTTATAGTAGTATTAAGTCTTATAGTGATAGTTTTTATGTGGTAATTTTGTAGATTATCCTTAGAGATATGAGTAACTCTTAGTAAAGCACTATATTATTGTGATTGATATTGTTATACTCGGAGTCACTCGACTTGTGTAATTATTCTTTATTTTGATGAGGGATAACTACTTTTTACTCATTATGTGTACTATATGATATTTATAAATAATTTGATATATATAAATATATTGATATTTATATTATTATATTGAGAAATTTTTATTTATTATTTTATTAAAAATAATCTTGTGGGATTTAAAGTTTAATTTGAAAAGTTGAATTGAGATAAGAAAGTTGTTATATCTTGTTATTATAATTTGAATAAAGTTATTATCTTAAGAAAAATTCTATTGTGATATTTATTGATGTTATTGATTACCGAGCTATTGAGATTTTGATTATTATAAATATCTTGAGACTTATGCATTGAGGATTGGTGATGATAGAGTTATATTTCTGCCATGTGGTATAACATCTAGTAGAGCTCGATGATTAGATTTTGTCCTACATATTTATTGAGGGACATGCCTCACTTGTTTACCGAGGGGCTCAACATCCCCACCTATTTACTAAGGGGAAAGAACCCATAATCCAGGCATGTGCTCTCTGGATTTTGGCTAGCCCATAACACTTGATCGATTAGCTTTTTAAGTGGCAAGTCATATGATAGTTATCACTAGCCAATGACTTCGATAAGCAGAAATAAGGCAATTATAATAAGTCATCCATTTGATTTGATTATAATAATATGTTATTTTCTATATATTGTACTTTATGATATGTCATACTAGTATGTTGATGAGCAAAATTGATAGTTATTGAGACGTTTGTCTCACCCTATTTTTATTAATATTTTTTAGGTGATAGTATCATCTTAGAACCCCAGGAAAAATTTTATAAGTTTGATTAAAGTTATATCAATTGTATAGCATTCCCCTTTAAATATGTGTAGAATACTTGTATATTGCTATAGTATAGTTCATTATGCATACTCTAATATTATATAATATAATATTTGGATTTGATCTTAGGAGTTTGTCTTGAGGATAATATTATAAATATTTATTATAGACTCTTCTAAATTATTAATTATTTCTTCAATTTTATTAAAATTTCATAGACTCTTACATTATTTTCATATATATATTTTAATCTAATTTTTAATATCTTTAAGAATATTTCATAAAGATTCTATTATTACCTTTCTATTAATTAATATACATGTTTATAGAAAAGTGTAATATTTATATTATAAAATTAGGTCTACCTTAGTATCTATTTAGTTATAATATATAATTTATAAAAGATTTAACAATTCATATATTATAAATAATTTGACTCATCTTATTCTTTTTCTATCATAATTATTTATCTATGAAGAAAAATCTTTTTATAACCATGATAGGATTTCTTTTAAATTTTAGTAAAACTCTTTTCTATTATAGTTAACTCTTTTGAAATCAAGAAAATCTATTTATAATATTATTTTTTATTTATAATGTGTATAAAAGAGGTCCAAGTATATTAATATTGCTTATATTTTAGGAAGATTTTACACCTCTGGTAATCGAATTTAAAATCTAAAGAGATATAGTAATATCTTATACTGTTAAATTAACTCTATATTAGACTCTAACTATAGGTGCATATACCCAATTTGCAACTTGTAGGATTAGTTGAAAATCTCAAGGGATTGAGTTGAACAAGAATAAACTATATGCTCTTTCATCTTTTTCTCAACTCTTTATCCCTTTTAATTAGTAGCTCTTTTTTCAAATTGCCTAGTTTCTCACTCTTATATTGTTTTATTTTGGAAAAAACACGATTTTGAAAATTTTGAAAAGACTGCACTTCCCCCTATCTCAAAATTACATGCATTTCATTTTTTTAAAAAAAAGAATAATTTATTAGTTGAGATGGTATTAGTTTTATTCTCTAAAAAATATAAATTTAAAGTTAAAAAATACAAGTTGAAAAGGCAAAAACTTTTATAATTGACTATCCCATCTTATGGCCCAAATCAACGTTCATTAGCAATATATCCAAACCATTAAAAGTCAACCCCAGCGTCCTTCACAAACTTTGCCCCTAAGACCCCATTCACACACGTGAACGAGCTTTTCCACCATTTTTAGACTTTTAGTGCTTGTTTGTTTGGTTTACTAAAAAAAATTTAGGTTTTTAAATTTTTTATCTATTTAAAGAAATTTTAAAACAAACATATATATATATATATATGTCTAAAATGGATTTTAGACTAAATTATAGTTTAAAACTATAGTTTTGAATAAACTATTAGGAATAGCTTCTGAAATAATAAAGAGTTTATAAACTACCAAATTACTATTTTATCCTTATTTTTTCTACCACTTTTTCTCTTATCTCCTCCCTCTTCTCTCTCTTCTCTCCCACCTTTTCTCTCTGCTGGTTCTTCTCGATGTCGCATCTGAGTTGCCTCTATTGATGTCCATCGTTACACCCGTAATGATTCTTCTTTCTAGAGCGAGGATATGCCGACGATAGAGGAAAAAGGAGTGGAGCAAGAAGATACCAATGATATTGACTAGATTGGAACATGTCGCCTTTGCCAATGTTGCTGTTGAAGGTCGCTGCTTCACTTGAGGGAAGAAGGGAAGAACATGAACGGTCTGCAAAGAAAATTCACTAGTCAGAAGAAGAGAGAAGAAAGATTAACAGTATAAGGGAACGGTGGTTGACTCTCTTTTTAATCTCATATCCTTTCTAGTAATTTATCAATTATAAAATTTTTTCTGGTAATAACTATCTAAATATTTATTTATTTAGAACTATTTTTTTTTCATTAGTCATTTTTCAAAAGTCATTTTCTAAAAATTGTCTAAAAATCTTTTTTTAAAAGTCTATAAAAAACCCCTTAAATATAGTAATTGGGTAAAAGATTTATTTTAATTAATCCTAAATATGAAATATAAATTAAATTTATCTATCTAATTTATAATTTTTTTCTAAATAATTTCTTTTAATTAAATATATTAAATAAGGTTTTTATCAATTAGGAAAAATTTTAATATAAATTATTAAAAGGAATATTCTAAGTAAAACAACATATTTTTTTAAAAAAATAATTTAAATAAGTTCTTAATATTAATAAATTAGTTATGAGAAGATGCAGTATATATAATCATAAATCCTCCATCTTGCAAACAAACACATACACACATATTTCTATAATTTTTATTTCAATTAAATTTTAATTAATTTAAAATATGTTAGTTATATTATGATTAAAAATGTTATAAAAATTAATAATGTCACTTTGGCAGAGTGGTTAAGGTGTGTGAAGGCATATTACTATCTTCCTATATATAAATTATTTATACCTCATTCTCACATATCAAAAAATATATTAAATTAATAAAATTATTTATATTTATCCTTATTAAAGAATGATATTAAAAAAAGATTATTAATTACCCTATAAATTTATTGTATTTAGTAGGAATAAAATTAAAAAAAATTATTAATTACTATACAAGTGATTTATATTTAAACATAATTTTCTTTTACAAATGATTTAAATATAGAAATTGAGTGATATTCTATGTTTAAACTGTATATTGTTCTTGGCTGCCAGCCTTTCACTACGCTGAGAAAACCCAATTATCCACTCAAGAGTATTTTGGTAATTTGGTGGTTTATTTTACTTCATTCTTACCCAAGTATATATTGCCTATTGAGAAATCTGCAATTACTCTTTTATGGATAACTGTCCTTCTAAAGTGGAACTCTAAGGTATTGTTTAGTTAAAGATTTTAAAAAATAAATAAGAGAGGAGAGATATAAATATATTTAATTAAAAAAATAAAGGAGAGAAAAGGTTAAAATTTTTGTTATTATACGCTTCCTTCCCCCCTCCTCTAATTTAAAAGTGAGAATTTGTAGGTGAGAGAAAATTTTATTATTATATCTTGACAAAATTATTCATTACATTCTTTTAATATTTCAATTGCACCGAGCCGAAACATTTTTTTTTTCCATTTTCCACTACCGCTCTTCTTCACGCATATAGTCAGTCGCCTCTCCTTCTCTTGTCGTCACTGCAGCGACCTGCTCCTCCAGCCTCCGCCGCCGCCACATGCTCAACACCATTCGCCTTAGTCATCGTCCTTTTCTTCTACCTTCTTCCGTTTCCATCTTCCCCCCTTCTTCGTTGGCTCTTCTGAAGGATAGGTTTTCTGGGATTTTCTAAAAATGGCGTCGAGTATAGGTATTATGGACAGTGCCTATTTTGTCGGTAGGAATGAGATTTTGAATTGGATCAACAATAGACTTCAGCTGAATCTCTCGCGCATTGAGGAGATAAGTTTGGGTTTTATTTTGCGTGTTATATTACAATATCACACACTTACCTGGTTACCTCCTTCCATTTCTTGCTTGCTGTATTGAGTGAAATCTGTATCTCATTCTCTAAATACCATTAAACAAAATTCTGTTGGGGGGTGCTACACTAAAGATGAAGGATTACTTCCATTCCTTTATGTATACTGGAAGATGAAGTCTCCTGGGGCGTTTTCCTTGTACTAGATGACGTCCTGGAGAAACTAGTTCTCATGTTAAATTTCTTGTCATCAATTTTATAGAATGACCCAAGTTAGAATTGCCTAAGAAGATAGTACCTCTAGATGAGCTGGATTAAAGCCTTAAAGGATCTTGCCATAACTCTACAAAGTTGAAGTTGTGAGATATTTATTATTATAGCTTATTTAGATATTAATTAAGATAATTAATAAATATTTTTGAGTGTGGCCTGTAGTCATTGGACTCAGTCTAAGGTGGGTTATTGACTCAGTTTATTTAAGGTTAATTTTCTGATAGTGAAAATTAACAATTCAGTTTACTGTGAGATTTCTTTCTGAGTACAGAGCGAAACCTAATTCTTAGCTCTCCTTTGAAGGTTCCCCACTGGTGATGGCTATAAATAAGTTGTCATCACTGTACCCAATCACCAGGTGGAAGAACATGTTGTTTTTCTGACAGTGTTCTCTTTTGACAGATATTCTATTTGATCCCAGTTCTCCTCAGATTAATCAAGCTAATGATGAGAGGTAACTTTAAGTCTTCCGCTGTATCTCATATAGATTTTATATTTGAGTATATTATAATTTGAACTAATTATATTGTATTTGATATGTTTATTTAATAACATGTGACATGAAAACCTTATTTGAGATCACTCCTACCTTGCTTATTGATCTTTTGTGTTTATTAGCAATAATATGGGATATACAAAAATTTATTTATTTTATTATCCTTTAGTTTATCACCGACAATGAGCGACAGTGAGAAAGTAACAAAACACTGGAGGCGCGAGTGAGGGTTTTTGTCATATGCAATTATTGTGATGCGAGAGAGGAGTCACCACGGGGTGCTAACTACCAGAGTCACGACCACCAGCGTATGAGAGCTCATGCGAGAATGGCGAGAGAGAGCTCTGCGTATTCACTGTTACTATGAAAAGCGAGAGAGACGTTACTGATCTTGCTGAGAAAGGAGTCACTGTAAGCTCACCGTGAGAGTTGTCGCATATCACCTATGAACCTCGCCAGCGTCATTGTAGCTAAGGAAAAGCGTCGCGGCTATCGGTGGTCGCCGCGTTCTTGGGTCGCCACTGTGAGTCGGGTTAGGTCAACCCGACTCAAGCAGATGGTGACCTGAGTAATTCTGGAAATTGTCACCGTGTTTTCAAAAAAAAAATTTAAAATGATGCTGGGTCGTATACATTTGGGCTGACAGATTGGATTTATTCATTATTAAAAAAAAATTTGCATTCTGGGTCGTACGCATTCTGGCTGGTTTTACAAAAAAAATTGACTATAGCGTTGGGCGACTATTTTTTTTTTTGGGCTGTCAAGTTTTTTTTAAGGCTAATAGACCTCGTTGCTTGAGCTGTACAGTACAATTTTTTTGTAAAAACGTGTTTGGGCCTGGACATTTTGGGTTTTTATTTCTGGAAATTATTTTGGGACCTATTTTTTACTTTTGGATACGGAACACTTGGTTTTATTTCCAGAAAATTATTTTGACAATTTAATTTGATTTTCCAGGATATTTTAATTACTATTTCATGCATTATAAATGTTTAAATTAATTTCTCTATTATTTTGATTTTTTTGGGAAAAAAAAGGTATTTACAAATTTTAATTTTTATGTTATTTAATTGCCTATCTTGTTTTTAATTTCTTCCCAGGCAATTAAATTAACTATTTAATTTTGTAAAAACCTTTTGAGTTGAAATTAATTATTAGACATTTTTGGGTACATAAAATAGTAGGAGAATTTAAATTAAATTATTTAGTCACTTTTTTGTTGATTAAATTAATTTATTAAATGCTCCATTAAGTTGTATATATTTGGATTTTCAATGCACATGAATGATATTTGTGGTTAGCGTGCAATTTGTTAAGAAGTAGCCACGCATCCTTGTTTATTGAAATTGTTGCATGCATTCATTAATCACATATGGATTTAAAATATCATTTATAATTAAATGTATAGCTATGATTTATCTTTGCCCAAAGGTAGATATCTCATAATTGTACATTTAATTAGGGTAGGATAGAATGACCTCGTTATTTTCTAATTAACCCACAGGTATTGGGAAATTACGAATGCATTCTAATTCCACCACTTGAGATAAATACATGGTTATGCTAATATTTTTGCCCACATGTAGACATTGGTTATACGTATTTATATTGCTTGTATGTTATATTTGAGCTAAGCATGCATACATGGCATAATGACTTGTGATTGCTTCAAATTGTTACTGTGAGCTTATTTGTACGTTTGTATGTTCTCATTTTTTGCAGATCCAATTGCTGCCCCAGGATTGTGGCTGATGTAAGCAACAAAACAATCTTAGATAGAAGTATTAATTATGCTGACTGGAGAGATGATGTTTTGCTGCAACTTAGTTTCTTGGACATGGACTATGCCTAGAGGTTTGATAAACCTCTGAGACTTAATGATGCCTCTGATGACAAAGAGGCAAAGGAAAGGTATAATATGTGGGAGCAGAGTAACCGCTTGTCTCTTCTACTTATACAACAAAGGATCACTAGGAGCATTAGGGGTACAGTCCCTAAGTATGACATAGCCAAAGGGTACCTGGAAGCCTTAGATAAGCAATTTAAGCCGACAGACAAGTAGATGGGTGGTGCCATCATGTCTGAACTGTGCCCTATGAGGCTTATAGGTATTGGTGGTGTGAGACAACATATCATGAAGATGAGAGATCTTGCCTCTCAGTTGAAATCCTTTGAGATGGAACATACAGAGCAATTCTTAATGCAGCTGACTCTAAACTCTCTTCCTACTCAATATGAAGCTTTCAAGATCTCCTATAACACATATAAGGAAAAATGGTCAGTAGATGAACTTTTGTCCATGTGTGTTTAGGAGGAGACTAGATTGCTGATGAGTGGGAAAAATGAACAAAAGGAGGCCATCTAGCATAAGGTTCCATGGCTGGCAGTGGACGAGGAAACAGGGGAAAGAAAGATAAAAAGAAAACATGGAAAATTCCTGTTGTTCCAGTTACCAACAAAAGGAATGCCATATGTTTATTCTATAAGGAAAAGGGACACATGAGGGTTGATTGTCTCAAGAGGAAGGGATGGCTAGCAAAGAGAGGTATGCTTTCATCGTGTGTTACTTTTGAGTCTAACTTTTCTAGCGTTAATTATGACACTTGGTGGATTAACACTGGGTCAATGATCTACATTTCTACTACCATGCAGGGTTCTCTAACAAGCATGCCTCCACATCCCAATGAGGAAACAGTCTTATCAGGCAGTGGGAGAGGAGATCCTGTAAAAGCTGTTGGAACTTTTCGCATTCATTTTTTGAATAAAAGTATTTTGGAACTTTATGATGTTTTTTTATGTTCCCTCTTACAAGAGGAATTTAATTTCTATGTCAAAACTTATTCCATTTGATTATCATTTAGCTCTTGTAAGAAACTCATGACTTTGTCAAAGGATTCAATTTTAATTGCGAATTTAGTTATGATTGATGACTTATTTAAAATTGTTTCCGATTCACCGTAATCCTTTTCTGTTTAGCATGGTACTAAGAGAAGTGTCATCGATAAGAATTCTTATAGCCTGTGGCATAGGAGATTGGGTCATATCTCCGTTGACAGAATCAAAAAGTTAAATAAAGACAGAATTCTTCCATCTTTAAATCATTCGGAGTTTGATTCTTGTGTGGACTGCATAAAGGGAAAGTAGACCAATAAGTCACATAAAGGGGTTAAAAGAAGTTCTGAGCTGCTAGAAATTATACACGGTTATTTGTTGCCCTGATTTGACTGCACATGGTCAAAAGTACTTTATCACCTTTATTGATGATCACTCACGATACATGTATGTCTACATGATTTATAATAAAAGTGAAGCATTAGATGCTTTCAAGGAATATAAAGTAGAAGTAGAAAAATAGATTGGGAAACCAATCAAGATCGTGAGATCAGACCGTGGTGGTGAGTATTATGGCATATACACTAGTGAAGGACAAGCAGTAGGTCCATTTGCTAATTTTCTTTGAGAGTAAGGTATAGTGGCTCAATATACTATACCCGGATCACCTGACATGAATGGTGTAGCTGAAAGAAGAAATAAGGCCTTGCTAGATATGGTTAAGAGCACGATGAGTAGCTACAAACTATCGTATTCTCTATGGAAGAAAGCACTCAAGACTACCACATACATATTGAATAGGGTTCCAACAAAGGCAGTGTTTAAGACACCCTTTGAAATCTGAAAATGATGGAAACCCATTTTAAATCATTTTAAGGTCCTACGGAAGTAAGAGTGTATAATCCATAGGAGAAGAAGTTGGACCTTAAGACCATTATAGCTTACTTTATAGGCTATGCGGAGAGGTCTAAGGGTTATAAGTTTTATTGTCCTCTACCTTCTACAAGGTTTATAGAGTCTATGAATGCCAAGTTTCTTAAGAATGATGTGATTAGTGGGAGTGATTGTCTATTAGACGATCATATACAGCGAACCACTGACATCATTCATGAGGGGACATCAATAGTTAATGATCATCCCACTATTGGGATTGACATTGAACGTGATGTAGACCCTATGGCTCAAGTTGACGGTGCTGAATGAGATGGACACATACCTAATAGTCAACCTATCACACAAGTGGAACCACCATAAAATGTGATAGATGATGTCATTGTTCAGCAACCTGGTTCAACCCAAGAGGTTGAATTAAGGAGGTTAGCTAGAGAGAGAAGACCGGCATTACCTGATGACTATATAGTGTATTCTACTGAGGTTGACTATTATGTAAGTGTTGAGAATGATCCTTTGTCATTTACTCAAGCTATGAGAAGTGTGAACTCCAAGTTGTGGCATGATGCTATGATTGATGAAATAAATTCCATGACAAACAACCATGTTTGGGAACTTGTAGAGTTGCCTAGTGGGTCTAAGGCTATTAACTGTAAATGGGTTTACAAAACCAAGAGAGACTCACAAGGTAACATCGATAGATATAAGGCTAGGTTGGTTGCTAAGGGATTCACTCAAGTAGAAGGAATCGATTACAGTAAAACTTTTTCATCTGTATCTAAAAAAGATTCATTCCGTATCATCATGGCATTGGTTGCCCATTTTGATCTCGAGTTGTACTAGATGGATGTCAAGACTACTTTCCTTAATGGTGAACTGGAGGAAGAAGTCTACATGAAACAACCTGAGGGTTTTGTTGCAGAAGGTAAAGATCAATTGGTGTGCAAGCTGAAGAAATCAATATATGGTTTGAAATAGGCTTCACGGCAGTGGTACTTGAAGTTCCATGAAGTGATCACGTCATTTGGTTTCTTTAAGAATATCATGGATGATTGTATATACCACAAGGCTAGTGGGAGTAAAATCATATTCTTGATTTTGTATGTGGATGACATACTACTTGCTACCAATGATCTGGGACTATTGTGTGAGGTGAAGCAGTTTCTGTTCAAGAGTTTTGACATGGAAGACATGGGTGAGGCTTCTTATGTCATTGGCATAAAGATCTATAGAGATAGAACCTAATGTCTTGTAGGCTTGTCTCAAAAGGCTTACGTTGTCAAAATTCTTGAACGATTCAAGATGCAGAACTGTTCATCTAACGTGGCTCCTATTGAAAAGGGAGACAAGTTTAGTCTAAGTCAATGTCCTCAAACTGAGCTTGATAGGAAATAGATGGAAAGGGTCCCATATGCCTCAACGGTAGGAAGCTTGATATATGCACAGATTTGTACAAGACCTAACATCGCTTTTGCTGTGGGTATGTTGGGAAGATACCAAAGTAATCCTGGGGAAGCCCATTGGACAGCTGCAAAAAAGGTATTTAGGTACCTACAAGGCACTAAGCACTACATGCTCACATATAGGAGAACAGACAGTTTGGACATAATTGGATACTCAGATTCAGATCTTAGAGGATGAGTAGACTTGAAGAAGTCTACATCTGGTTACATCTTCCTATTAGTAGAAGGGGCTATATCGTGAAGAAGTGCTAAACAAACTCAAACATCTCTTTCTACCGGTGCTGCTGAGTACATTGCGTGTTTTGAAGCAAGTTCACAAGCTATTTAGATAAGGAATTTCATTGCTGGGCTTAAAATTATGGATTCAGTCTCTAAGCCAATCATAATATACTGTGATAACACAGTTGCGGTGTCCATAGCGAACAACAAAAGGAATAAAAGTCGTAGCAAGTTTGTTGAACTTAAATTCCTTTGTTTGAGAGAAAGGGTTCAAGATGGCCAAGTTTCTGTTGAACACATCAGTACATTGGATATGTTGGCTGATCCTTTGACGAAAGGGTTGAAGTTGAATATCTTTGTCACACATGTACCTCATATGGGACTTCGTCCTACTTTTGATTAGTGGAGGTATAAGCAATAAAATTATATTTTGTTGTTTATCATTTCAAATTGTGATTGTATATATTTTGTGCTATTGAAATTGATAAACATTGTGACAGGAACCTATGAACATTGAATTCATGTATATTATGATACACATTAAGTGATGGTGCTACCTGTAATACATGGAAGGTAATACCCGATAAAAGTGAACTTATCACCTTGATTCTTATAGCAAGACATCAGTTTACCTAGATATAACAATGATATTGAGTATACGGGCCAAGTGGGAGAATGTGAGATATTTATTATTATTATTATTTATTTAGATATTAATTAGGATAATTAATAAATATTTCTAAGTGTGGCCCGTTGTCATTGGGCCCACTCTAAGGTGGGTTATTGACTCGATTTATTTAAGGTTAATTTTCTGATGGTGAAAATTAACAATTCAGTTTATTGTGAGATCTCTTTCTGAGTCCAAAGCGAAACCTACTTCTCAGCTCTCCTTTGAAGGTTCCCCACTAGTGACGGCTGTAAACAAGTTGCCATCACTGTGCCCAATCACCAGGTGGAAGAACCTGTTGTTCATCTGACAGTGTTCTCTTTTGACAGGTATTCTATTTGATCACAGTTCTCCTCAGATCAATTAAGCTAATAGCGAGAGATAAATTTAAATCTTCCACTGCATCTCATATAGGTTTTATATTTGAGTATGTTATAATATGGACTAATTATATTGCATTTGAGATATTTATTTAATAACAGAAGTCTAACGGTCTTAATCGTAATTCATTTAAATATTAATTGGACGTGTGAAAATTTTGCCTTGTGATATACTTCAGCCGGATAGATTGTTTGCTCTGTTTGTTTTAAATTTTGGAAACAATTTTCCTACTCAAGATAAATTCATTAGAGAGTTGGCTTTTATGCTTGCAAGACACGGTTCTTCTTAACAAATGCCCTGTTTTTGTAGGCATTAGAGTGTAAATGATGCATAAGGTGGCAGCATGGCTTCATTTATCCTTTCTAATCTAATCTTATAATATATCTTATTTGAAAGATTCATAACTTTTGCAATCTGGCATTTATTCTAGGTGAATGCAAAAATAGAGTATGATATGATACAGCTTGAAGTTATGTATTTTCTAGCCTGAATTGTAAGAATGACTTCTAAGTCTCATAATTTTCCTTGTTAAGTGATCATTTTCAAAACAGCTTGCAGCTCTCCCCAACAAATTTCAGTGCATCAGTTTTCTCTCATTTTCCTTTTTTAGTATTTTTGCTTTGATTGCTGAAGCCTTCCATTTATCCTACCATGTAGGATCAATGTCTGCCATGCTTATAAATTGTTATTTTCAGCTGAAAAATGCAGGCTACTGGTTGGGGAGTAGTCGGCATCCCGAAGTGGAAAGTTTACATTCTTAAACCGCTTTGAAGTGGTTAATGGAGGTAGAATAGGACTGATGTTCTATGATGCGGTTAATGGAGGCCATTTCATGTGGATTTTTTTTCAAACGGTTGGCAGTGAAGTTCAAGATACATTGAATCATGTCGAATTATGATGAAATTTTTTAGCTGATGCGCGCAAGGCATCATCTGCTCAAACAATAATTGGATGCATGATGTGTATGTATGTGCCTTCTGCGTATTATTTACTTCGACCATTGTGTAACTCCCTGTAACATATCCCCATGTTTAATTTAGCAAAGGTTATAATTTTAGTCGTTTTTTTTCTTATAACAATTCTTTTCTTTCTTGATTCTAGCTCTATTCACTAATTTTGTTGATATTTGATAATGACATCGGAGTTGCCTATGATATATAAAAAAAAAAGACTTTTGTCTGGCTATAAAAAAAAGACATTTGGAATTGCATATGTAATTATATAATAATATTTGATAATAATATATAATATTAAACAGTGTTTCTAAATGTTCATATTAAGCATGATAAATAATTTTGTTGATTTATATATTATATTAATATATATATAATAATTATAAAATTAATAAGAAATAATATTAAAATTTTATCAGATTTTCTAATTTTTTTAATTTTATTATATATGTAAATGAGATAAAAAGTTGTTTGAGATTTATAAATTAAGAAATAACAATTTTAAAATAAATATTATAAATAAAAAATAAATAAATTTAAATAAAGAGATAAAGGTATATTTATCAATTTTTAATTAATTTTCCCTCCTCTCCCTTTTTAATCTAAATAAGAACTATTATCTCTCTTCCTTTATTTTTATCCTCCCCATCCTTTTTTATCTTCTATTAAATTAACCTAATATAGTATCATACCCTATCCTTTTTTATCTTTTATTAAATTAACCTAATATAGTATCCTATCAGTTGAGCCAAATAAAACCTAAGGACCTATTTGGTGGGAAGAATTATTTGTGATGGAAAGGAAAGCAATAAAAAAGAAAAGAATAGAATGGAAAATTTCTAATATCCTATGGAAAGGTTTTCTTTGTGCTAAGGATTTAATTTGGGACAACTGTCATGGTTTGTCGGCAATGGCTCTCCAATCAACCTCTTTAACCATTTTTGGTAGCTGTTAGACTTAGGTCCGAATCCGCTCTCCATGGGCTATACTATTTGAGTCAGTATACTAATTCAAATATAATAATTGACAAAATATTAATAATATATAAGATTATTTAATTACAATATTTCCTAATTAAATAAGATATAAATTAAATAAAAAATTTAATTTATATAAAGTAATTCATATTAATAATATGAAATCAAATAATGTATAATAGATATTTGATATCGTCATATAAGATTGTAGAGAAATTATATCTTTTTTTATGAGGGAGATTATGTCAACTGTTGAAATATTCTATAATCATAAAATATCCGTGGCTACTATTATAAATAGAGGCCTCTAGTTATAGTTGAATCTCATCCAGACAGCCATAGAATTTTCTGGATTTTTCTCCTATTTCTTTCACACTTGTGTGGAGCATTGCTACAATCACAACTCAGTTCCAGTAACAGTAACCAGACTTGCGTGAGCTCTATATTGGACCTTTGCAGTGTGTATACGATCGCTGAACTTAATGTCGATAGGGTACTTGTTACTGGAAGACAAAGGGTGTTGGAATGTGAGACTTATCAGATTGTGATATGACGATGTTGTGGCAGATCAAATTTTGAAAACCCCTTTTGCCTGTTTAGTGTAGAGGATACGTGTTTTTGGTTGATCATCGCTTATACGAGTCTTATTTTGTTGCGAATGGTTATCGTGTTTATATGGCAAATCCGGGCATCTTGTCTAGGAATGGTGGATTCTTGCAGAGTTTATCTAAATTCAAGATTCCCTCATTGTGAGATTATTTTTATTGATGATCTGCCCTTAAAGACCACTCTAGTTAGACATCACTTGAACATAGATCCTAACTGTCTTTTCTGTAATGGCCAAGCTGCATGCTGCAGCACAACACGTGTTTTTACAGTGTCACTGAGCGAGGGCAGTTTGGTATGGTATTCCTTTGTGCTTCCGTTATGAGGATTCCTCGTAACTTAGGGGGTATCCACAATATGGTTCCAGTCCCCGTCCTGTCCCGATAAATAGTGATGAGATGGGATTTTTGTCCTCTCCAATGATCCTAATATTTTTTTTAAAATAATTAATATAAATAAATTAAAAAAAGTAAATATGTTTCAACTAAAACACTTAAATACACATATTAATATTCACTTTTTTATATTATCTTAAAAAAAAAGGGTCTTAATTATATTATATTAATATTAATATTATACAATATATATTAATATAAATAAATTAAAAAAAATTAAATATATTCAGGACTGTCCCGTCGTAAAAACTACCCTATCCCATTGTAATTGAGACCAGTACAGGACACCATAGGGTTGAGTTCCTATACCTCTCAAAATGCATAGTGTTGAGTTTGTTTCTCTATTTAGCTTCTCCATATGACTTACACTCTGTGGAGGAGCTTTTCATTGAATAATACATATATTTTCTGAGTTGATTCCATCAAAGTGATAAATGGAGAAAGAATGTCAAACCTGAGAAAATCTGGAGACTTACTATTGTCAATCATTTGTGCTAAGCTCTTCTTGGACCCACTGGGGGTCCTACTTTATTTCCATCTTTTTTATTACTCTCTTGAATAATTGAGCAATTGAGCTGATCCAAATCCGAACATTATCCTTTGTATCATTGTGCCCTACAGATAAATATGATCCGAATTTCTTCTATTATTCATTGTGAGGAAGGGGATATATATACATGAGAGGAGCCGAGGTTTTGATGGCTCGATGATAGAATAATATCCTATCCTTATGATTATGGTACAAATTACAACATCTACACATCAATGAGTAAATCCTCTAATATCTTCAAATCAAGAACAATGTAACCTACATGATCAGAGTACCAAAACTCCATTTACAGATATATCTTGTGCTTCAATAGTTTCTCCCAAAGTATTGAAGACAAGATTAAAATATTTGCATCTATCTTCCAGACATAAGATCCATGAGATTAGGATTATTGTAGAAGGCAGCAACATCCCAATCATCAGCAGTGGAAGAATAAAGTGTCATGAGAGCAACTACAATAGATCTCATAGTTGGACGCAGTTGGGGATTCTCTTGTGTGCATGCTTTTGCAAGTTGTGACATCTGCAAGACATAAAAGCCATACATTGAAACAGTTTAAAATCAGAAACACAAACATTCTCATCGTCTAGAAATGTATGGATTTGATCGTTTCAAAGTTCTGACAGAAATTAAAATGGTAAATTCTAGGAAGAGATAGCCAAAAATGATTTCCAACCGGTGTTTCAGATATAAGTAGGATCTACCACTAATTGAATATGAGTCTCATGTGCGTTTATCCCTCCAAAGTCTATCACATTAGTTTCAGTAAAACGGATTTATATCCTCGTCATCTCTCTCTCCTTTTCTCCTCCTCATTCCATCCTCACCATAGGATTGAAAAATGGATGGTTGAGATTCAGTATTTTATAAAACCATTATCTTTTTTTTTTCTATTTTTAGAATTTTAGGTAGTTTACAGTTGTGAACTGTACAAATCAAATTTTAACAGTTTATTTTTTTTATTTTTATGTAATATTATAATATAATTTTATAAGATTAAATCTCTGCCGTTCAATTTTAATCCAAAGGTGGAGATAAGAAAACAAGGATGAGGAGAGGATCCAGATCCCAGTAAAACGTAGGAGAATTCTAATACCAAATGCACATACTTTCAAAACTGAGTCAGTTGGGTAGTCATCCCCCAGCCTTGGGTCGACCAATTTGCGAAGATCTTCCGAAGGATCAGGCTGATTAAGAACTCCATGAAACTGCATTACATGAAACATAATAATGACTACTACTGACATAATGCTAGTTGATATGAAACTAATAATAACGTTATAATGATAATAATGGTGCAAAGATCTAAGAGATCAAGATTCAAGAATGACCATTGTTACAAGCCCCTTTGAGTCGGCATCCGATTGAGTTGTCTTGACAATTGCTTCCTTGGCTGAAATAAGTTCAAAAAGAACAACTCCAAAAGCGTAGACATCTACTTTAGGAGAGACATCACCGTATTGGGCATATCTGTGGATAAGAGAATGATACTTTTAATATAAAACATAATAGTGAAATTTTACCTCTAATGAATATACACTATTTCCTATTCAATCATACCTAAAAAAATTATACTCCTCTAGTTCTTAATATATGATATATTTAATTAATTTGATTAGATTAGATTAAAGAAGTTAGTTAATCTGACATGTTTTTTTTCTAAAACACTCTAATCATCTTCCTTAACTATCTCCATCCCTCTTTTACTTGATTATTGCTGAGAGAGTAACAATAGGGATAATTCAGGAAAAAATTGATAAATATAGGAAATAGGTATTATATTTAGGACTAATATTAACTTTCCAATTAGGTTCCTATATTAAGGATCGGGGGAGTATATAATTAAATAAGAAATATAAGATGCGCTTGCTAGCAATGAAACTGGAATGGCTGTGTTCTCTTCCGTGAAAAAAATGGACTCGGCTTGTCTGGGAATTTCAGAAAGTGCAGTTGTCATCAATAGAGGGGTGAGATGGTGTGGAGTGGGAAGAAAAGGGAAAGCTCTCTCTCTCTCTCTCTATTGCTTATACATTTAATAGAGAAAAACGATAAATAACTGATGACACCTCTTAATATCAAGAATTCTCTTTATAGTTGTTCATTTCTTGATTTAACCATGTGTTTTACAGCTTACTTTGTAAGCCATTGGCGGTAGACTTTTCATTCAGTTGAGAGAATCAATAACGAGTTTTCATCTCTCTCTCTGCCTTTTCTCCCTCATTTTCTCTCCTTTCCCCTACTGGTTCCACATCAATAAATTACCCTGTTCCTATTTGGAAGTTAACAAAGTCATCTATGGGATTATAGCGAGTTCAAAGTATGAGCTTTCAACATGAATTGTATAGAAAAGAAGGAAATGAAGAGTATTCCAATGATAAAGGGTTGAATGGCAATCAAAAATCAGAATTGGGGCATGGCATGAGGAGGAGGTATTTGGATACTTGTCTGTACCCACCCTATTCGGACCTTGTAACCATCCAAACAAGGGTTTGGGTTTTTCCACCCCAACAACATCCTCCTAAACGAGCCATCAGAAAACCAAAGTAGAAAAAATCAATGAAAAGTCCCTGTTTAGAAATTTTATTTATCAGAAGGATCTAATATGTTTAGAAAGCATCTGTACTCTAAAGGATTTTATACACAGAAAGTATAAGTACTTAAACTCAAGTCCTTCTTACCAATAAAATTTTCAAATAGGATTTTTTCACCAATTTTCCAAAAAAGAACGATAAAGATAAAGGTTTCGGATCTAGAAAGGACAAATGATACTTACTCTGGCGGCATATATCCAAATGTTCCCACAAGATGACCAGTGGGAAGTGATGAGTTTCCCACTTCAGTCAGTTTAGTTAATCCAAAATCTGCAACCTGCAAATATGAATATTTTAGGAACATCTCTTTAATAGCTCCAAAAATCAATATAAAGACAAGCATCCTGATTATATCAACCTTCCCATGGAAGCTCTCATCTATCAATATATTTGCCGACTTTATGTCACGGTGGATATACACAGGAACTGTATGCTCATGAATATATTCAAGACCTCTGGCAGAATCCAGAGCAATTTGAACTCGAGTAGACCATGTCAGTGGATCTCTTCCTGGCAACATTATGACAAAAGTATTTCATGATTGCAATCAAAATGCAGAGTATGTAAAAGAAGAACTACATTAAGTTCTGTTCTAACCTGTGCCACGCAGATGTTGACTTAAGTTTCCATTATCAATGTATTCATAAACCAGGAAAAGAGAGTTCTCAGTGCAATATCCAATTAAGCGCACCTACATGACATTCATACATACATATTTATTACTTGAACATGTATTCTTGCATATTTGACCTACAATTCTAGATATTTAAATTATGATTTCCTTCCTGCAGAACAAATAATTCATATATGTTGGAGATATTAGCATTGAATAGGAGAGATTGTAGGGATTAAGGAGAGATCTTAGGAGATTATGATATGATTTTGTTTGATTTAATGTATCCCGGATTACATGCTGTAAATCCCATTTTAATGTATCCCGGATTACATGCAGTAAATCCCATTGATTTGGGATCTCAAATGTGTGTATATATGTGTAACATAACAATGAAGAGATAGAGAACCTGTTATCGCATTCTCTGACTATCTTCCCTGTCATCGTTGGCATGTCAACCAACATGGTATCAGAGCACGGTGGTTCTGTCCAATCTTCCACCACAGAGCACGACAATACCGTCCCGTCCGACGGTGGGTCACGTCACAGCTCAACCAAGATCGCCGGCCTTGAAGGGTCGGCCATCCTCATCGTGCCGGAGCGTCTTACCGGCGAAAATTACTTAGATTGGAGCCAGTCAATGCTCCTTGCACTAGACGGACGGGATAGACTCGACTTCATCAACAGCGACCAGCCTCCCACTAATGATGCCAGTACCCGTCGAAGGTGGAAATCAGACAACGCCTTGGTCGCCTCATGGCTTCTCAACTCTATGCTCCCTGAGGTCCGGCGAAGCTTCATGTTCCTCACCTCCGCCAAAGCCATATGGGCCGCCGTGAAAGACGCGTACGGGAAACGCCCAAATGGCTCACTGCTATTTGATCTAAGAGCTCGCCTCTGGACTGTCAAACAAGGCGCGCGACCCATCAATGCATACTACCTTGAAAAAACCGTGCTGTGGCAGGAACTTGACCTACTGCAACACCGAATCTGGAGAGACCCAGAAGATGCTGCCGAGTACCGTCGAGCTGTGGAGGAGGAACGACTGTTTGAGTTCCTAGTTGGCTTGAATTCTGCCTACGACGACACTCGGGGTCGTCTTCTCAGCCGAGTGCCACTCCCCTCGGTCACCGAAGCCTTTGCCTTGTTACGAGACGAGGAGTCCCGACGCCATATCATGCTCGCCGACCAAACACCTCGCCCTTCTCCCATTGAAGGATCTGCTCTCGCTGTCCGAGCTGCCGACTCTGGGTCCAGGAGGGACCGTCCAATGTGTGACCATTGCAAGAAGGTCGGCCACACAAGGGAAAAATGCTGGGACCTCCACGGGAAACCCCCCGACTGGCGGCCCAAACCACGGCGACCTAAGGCACATCTGGTTGAAGCGCAGGGTCCAGAGGATGAAGGCTCCGTCACTGCAGGCACACCTCACAGCGTCGGTAGGTCCACTTCACAGCAACTGCAGGCCCAAATTGTTCCTGGCCCAACTCACGCAGGTTCACTCCCAGGGCCTTATTGTCCAGGCCCAGCTCAAGGAGGACATGCAGGATCCAATTCTTTTTCTGCAGGCCCAATCCACCTAGGCCCAATCACTGCACCAGATCCATTAAAAATCATTCTGGACAGGCTGAGTGCACTTGAAAACCAGTCCCGTCAACAACAACCTGTTGCCAGTATTGCTCAACGAGGTAATCCCTTTCAGGCCTTGACTACAATTAAGGGTGAGAAAACTGGTTCCTGTTGGATCATTGATTCAGGAGCTTCAGATCATATGACTGGTGATGTCTCCTTATTTTCAAATTACATTACTGCCACATCACGTCTCACTGTTAAAATTGCTGATGGGTCTGACTCCCTAGTAGCGGGTAGTGGGACCATTAACGTCTCTCCCACTCTCACACTTCACGATGTTCTACATGTTCCAAAATTGAAATGTAATTTGTTATCTGTGAGACAATTAACGACAAGAGAACGATGCCATGCTGATTTCTTTGCAACTCATTGTGTTTTTCAGGATCTGTTCACGGGGACGACGATTGGTGTTGCTAAAGAACTTGACGGTCTTTATTACCTGAATGATTGTCATCATCCAGTAACCCCTTCCTGCAATACGGTGTCTCTCCCTAGAACTAGTGAATTTGAGTTATGGCACAAGAGACTAGGACATCCAAATTTTCAATATATGTGTAAGATGTTCCCATCTATTTGCTCAAATAAAACTCCAGAATTATTTTGTGAGTCATGCGAACTGGCAAAACATCATCGTTCTTCTTTTCACCCCATATCTTATCGCCCTTCAAAACCTTTTTCAATTATCCACAGTGACTTGTGGGGTCCGTCCCGTATTCCCAATCGCACTCATTCAAAATGGTTTATGACTCTCATTGATGATCACACACGTGTTAGTTGGGTTTTCCTCTTAAAGGATAAAACTGAGGTTTGTCAAACATTTATTGAGTTCTATACTATGATTCACACACAATTTAACACGAAAATTCAAACTCTTCATACCGATAATGGTACCGAGTACTTTAACCTTTCGCTTTCCAGTTTCCTTAAAACCAAAGGTATTACTCACAAGAGTTCCTGTGCTCATAGCCCCCAGCAAAATGGCATTGCTGAACGGAAAAATAGACATATCCTTGACACTGCCCGAGCTCTCCTATTCAGTAGCTCTGTCCCTGCTTATTATTGGGATGATGCCATTCTCACCGCTACCTTCCTGATTAACCGAATGCCTTGTAAACCTTTGTCTTTTCAGACACCTCTCCAGGTTCTACACCACCATTTTAACTTACCATATCTCGAAAATACCTTACCTCTACGTGTCTTTGGTTGCACCACCTTTGTTCACCTCCACCATACCCAAAAACTCGACCCAAAGGCTATCAAGTGCATTTACCTAGGGCCTGCCCGGAACCAAAAGGGGTACAGATGTTTTGATCCTACCTCCAAACGTCTCTATGTCACTTGTGATGTTACTTTCCATGAATCTGTTCCTTTTTATTCCTCGGTTCAGGGGGAGAATTGGAGTGAACCTCCGTTTCCTCACATACAAGACACCGAACCCACATGTCCTCAACATGAACCCGATCGGATTTATATACTTGAAAGGGAACCTAAGGAGGATACTAGTTCAGGGGGAGACAACAATAGGTGGGGACAGGTTTATACTCGCAGGAACATGACAGGTAATGAACCGCAAGCGACTGAAACAACCCAAGAGTCTGAACCAGAAGCGGGTCCTGACCATGCAATATCAACCGAAGATCTTGATCTCCCAATTGCAGTAAGAAAGCAACGACGATCCTGCACTAGGCACCCTATAGAAAGGTTTGTCTCATATCAGGCTTTATCATCAAAACATTGTGCTTTCGTATCTCATCTTGATCAGGTCAGGGTCCCAGAAAGTATACATGAGGCTCTTGATAGTCCTGAATGGAGAAAGGCAGTAATGGCAGAAATGGAGGCCTTGGAAAGTAATAAAACATGGGAAATAGTTGAACTGCCTAAAGGCAAGAAAGCAGTAGGCTGTAAGTGGGTGTTCACCCCAAAATATTGTGCTGATGGAAGCCTTGACAAGTACAAAGCAAGACTAGTGGCAAAAGGCTTCACTCAGGTATATGGCATGGATTACACCGAGACATTTGCTCCCGTGGCCAAACTAAACACGATCAGGATACTATTTTCCCTCGCTGCAAATCTAGATTGGCCTCTACACCAGATGGATGTAAAAAATGCTTTCTTAAATGGGGAATTGAAGGAAGAAGTCTTTATGAAGATGCCCCCTGGGTTCCCTGGAAGAAAGGAGAACCAAGTGTGCAGACTACGAAAATCATTGTACGGTTTAAAACAGTCTCCTCGAGCCTGGTTTGAGAGGTTTACCAGGGTACTTAAGGATCAAAACTATACTCAAGGGCAAAGTGACCACACTCTATTCTTCAAACATCTGGATAGAAAAATTGTAATATTAGCAGTATATGTCGATGATATAGTCCTCACAGGTGATGATCAAGCAGAGATTGACAGGATCAAAGGGGCACTGAATAAAGAGTTCCAGGTTAAAGACCTAGGGAGAATGAAGTATTTCCTAGGGATGGAGGTTGCCAGGTCAGAGAAAGGGATCAGTATCTCGCAAAGAAAGTACATACTAGATCTTCTAGGAGAAACAGGTATGCTTGGCTGCAGACCCAGTAATACCCCTATACGGGTAGACAAAATCAGTGATGATGAAGATCTGGGAAAAG
This sequence comes from Leucaena leucocephala, assembly GCA_037074615.1. Classification (NCBI taxonomy): domain Eukaryota; kingdom Viridiplantae; phylum Streptophyta; class Magnoliopsida; order Fabales; family Fabaceae; genus Leucaena; species Leucaena leucocephala. Next base: position 13,225,321 of record CM073515.1, on the reverse strand, counting down.
TTGTAGATATGAGAAGATACCAGCGGATGGTTGGCAAGTTGATCTACCTATCACATACTCGACCAGACATTGCTTATGCAGTCAGCATGGTGAGCCAACATTCCCATGATCCTAAACAGAAACACTTGAATGAAGTCTACAGAATTCTCAGATACTTGAAAGGGTCACCTGGATTAGGTCTATTGTTTAAAAAATCTGACAACAGGAGTATACAAATGTTAACAGATGCTGACTGGGCAGGTGATCAAGATGATAGAAGATCCACCTCAGGTTATGTCACCTATGTATGGGGAAATCTAGTCACCTGGCGAAGTAAAAAGCAAAGTGTGGTAGCAAGAAGCAGTGCTGAAGCTGAGTTCAGAGCTATAGCTCTAGGAATATGTGAAGGACTGTGGGTAAAACGAGTACTAGAAGAATTGAGGATGCCAATGAAACTACCCATCAGTTTACATTCAGATAACATGGCAGCCATCAACATGTCACATAATCCAATTCAGCATGACAGAACAAAACATGTAGAGATTGACAGACACTTTATACGAGAGAAGATTGATGCAAAGACAATTGACCTCCGATATATCCCTTCCAAAGAACAAACAGCAGATGTGCTTACAAAAGGATTGACCCGAGATAAATTTGAATACCTGATTGGCAAGTTGGACATGATAAATATCTATGCTCCAACTTGAGGGGGAGTGTTGGAGATATTAGCATTGAATAGGAGAGATTGTAGGGATTAAGGAGAGATCTTAGGAGATTATGATATGATTTTGTTTGATTTAATGTATCCCGGATTACATGCTGTAAATCCCATTTTAATGTATCCCGGATTACATGCAGTAAATCCCATTGATTTGGGATCTCAAATGTGTGTATATATGTGTAACATAACAATGAAGAGATAGAGAACCTGTTATCGCATTCTCTGACTATCTTCCCTGTCATCGTTGGCATGTCAACCAACAATATACATAGAAAATTGGGATTTAAAAAAAAAAATCTTCAAACCTGTCAATTTAGAAGCAATTTCCATGTTGATCAAGCATTGAAGACTTTAGAAAAATAGCAACAGCTACGAAATAAAGAAGGTTATATCTTCTATCTATTTTAAAATTTTCTGCACCTTAATTTTGGGATAGATGGATGAGATACCAAACAACATTGGATTAGTGGATTTAGTTAAGAACTCATACCAAAGGAAGTTATTCAATAGCTATACACTAATCTCAATTAATCCCTACTCATACAAACACATGAAAATAGTGGCATCTGTATTAGCCCTTGATCACAAATACAAGCACAAAACACAACACTAATAGGCCAAAACATCTACGTTCATAAGAGGAGTAACTGTGGTAGTGACACAATGCACTTTTTCCATCAAAATTTTCCACCTGCTTCCTATATCACTAGGTATTTAAAAGCACTGTAAATTCTTATCAGTTTGAGTGACTTAGTACCAGGTTAAGGTGATGAACATTTGTTAGGACTTTTAATTCAGCTAGAAATTCTCTTGTTGCTTGCATATCCATCTTCTTGATTGCGGCTTTCTGCATGGCAAAATCATTCAAATGAGCTTATTTAAGGAGAATACGGAATTCAAATTTAAAGGAAAACACAGTATAGCTATAAAGCATAAGTAAATGTTGATAAATAATAAGAGTTTTATCAGGTATTATGTAATTCTGCACAAACTGTCTCCTCAACATGAAAACTTTTTTTTTTTATTAATTCATTGATTCCTTTAGGTATTATGTAATTATATATCTTTCTGTCGGTGAAGAATGCGAGAGATACCTTACAGGTGATGAGAGAAAAATGTTGTATTTTCTTCTATATCAATTCCATGTACATGGGCACATATATATACAAGTTTGAGATCCCCTTTTTGTGGGATTACAGAATAATTACAGAATAATTTCATTGCGTAAAATCTGGAATTATCTCCTACACAATCAATCCTAATTAATCCTAGTAATCAATCATAGTTATTTCTTATATCCCGATGATTTCTCATAATTATTTCTCATATCTCCTACACTCCCCCTCAAGTTGGAGCATAGATGTTCATCATGTCCAACTTGCCAATGAGATATCTGAATTTATCTTGTGTTAATCCCTTTGTGAGCGCATCAGCTGTCTGTTCATTTGAGGGAATGTATTTGAGCTCAATCGTACCAGCATCAATTTTTTCTCGTATGAAATGTCTGTCTATTTCCACGTGTTTTGTCCTGTCATGTTGGATTGGATTATGTGACATATTGATTGCTGCCATGTTATCTGAGTGAAATCTGATCGGTAAGTTTGTGATCATCTTCAGTTCTTCTAGTACACGTTTCACCCATAAGCCTTCACATATTCCGAGGGCTATAGCTCTAAATTCGGCCTCAGCACTGCTCCTAGCAACTACGCTTTGCTTTTTACTGCGCCAAGTGACTAAATTCCCCCATACATAGGTAACATAACCTGTTGTTGATCTTCTGTCTTCATGGTCACCTGCCCAGTCAGCATCTGTGAGTACTTCTACATTTCTCTTGTTAGATTTCTTGAACAGGAGTCCTAGACCAGGTGACCCTTTGAGATATCTGAGAATTCTATATACTTCATTCAGGTGTTTCTGTTTGGGTTTATGGGAGTGTTGACTTATGATACTGACAGCATAGGCAATGTCTGGCCTAGTGTGCGATAGATAAATCAACTTTCCGACCATACGTTGATATCTTCCTATATCAACATCTTTTCCCAGTTCTTCCTTATCACTGATCTTGTCAACTTGGATAGGAGTATCACTAGGTCTACAGCCCAGCATACCAGTTTCTTTCAGGAGGTCAAGTATGTATTTCCTTTGTGAGATGCTTATCCCTTTCTCAGATCTTGCTACTTCCATGCCTAAGAAATACTTCATTTTTCCCAAATCCTTCACCTGGAATTGTTGATTAAGGGCCATCTTTATTCTCTCAATCTCTATTGGATTGTCACCAGTAAGGATGATATCATCAACATATACTGCCAGCACCACGAGTCTTTTATCCATATGTCTGAAGAAGAGAGTATGATCACTTTGTCCCTGTGTGTAGCCTTGGTTCTTTAACACTTTGGTGAATCTTTCAAACCAAGCTCTAGGAGATTGTTTCAGGCCATACAGTGATTTCTTCAGCTTACATACTTGACCTTCCTGTTGTCCAGGGAATCCTGGAGGCATCTTCATGTATACTTCCTCCTTCAATTCTCCATTTAAAAAGGCATTCTTGACATCCATCTGATGTAGAGGCCAATCTAGATTAGCAGCAAGAGATAACAGAATTCTGATAGTGTTCAACTTTGCTACTGGTGCAAATGTTTCAGTGTAATCTAGTCCATAGATTTGAGTGAATCCCTTAGCCACCAGTCTTGCTTTGTACTTCTCGAGGCTTCCATCAGCAAGGTATTTCGGGGTGAATACCCATTTACATCCTACTGCCTTTTTTCCTTTTGGTAACATAGTTACTTCCCACGTTCCATTTTCTTCTAGTGCTTTCATTTCTTCCATCACAGCTTGTCTCCATTCAGAGCTTGCTAAGGCCTCATTTATATTCTCTGGTATCTTAAGCTGATCAAGGTGAGAGATTAAGGCATGATGGTCAGAAGATAAAGCTTGATAAGAGACAAACCTCTCTATAGGATATTGGGTACATGACCTGCGCTGTTTTCGCACTGCTATAGGAAGATCAAGATCATTTTGTACTTGTGGCTGTTCAGAACCTGCACTTGGTTCAGATTCTTGGTGTGCATCTTCTTGAGGAGCATTACCTGTCATGTTTCTCCTAGTGTAGACTTGTCCCCATTTATTAGTGTCTCCCCCTGAACTAATGTGTTCTTCGTATTCCTTGGTTTCCTCTTGTGTTGGCAGATCAATCATATGGCTTCTACTAGCTTCTTGGTGAAGGCACAAGGGTTGGGCCTCCAGTTCAGTTGAAGATTCCTGAGGTTCACTCCAATTCTCCCCCTGAACCGAGGGAAGGGTATAAAAAGGAATAGTCTCATGGAAGGAAACATCACAGGTGATATAGAGACGTCTAGTGATGGGATCAAAACATTTGTACCCTTTCTGGGTTCCTGCGGGTCCCAAAAAAATACACTTGATGGCCTTAGGGTCAAGTTTAGAAGTATGGTGGAGGTGAACAAAAGAGGTGCAACCAAAAACTCTGAGAGGAAGGTTGTTTTCTAGGTAAGGCAGCTGAAAATGTTTGTGGAGGACTTGGAGAGGGGTTTGGAATGATAACGGCTTACATGGCATCCGGTTAATGAGAAAAGTGGCAGTGAGAATAGCATCAGTCCAAAAGAATTTGGGAACGTGGCTACTGAAGAGGAGTGCCCTAGCTGTTTCAAGGATGTGTCTATTTTTTCGCTCAGCAATTCCATTTTGTTGGGGACTATATGGGCATGAACTTTTGTGAGTGATACCACATTGTTTCAGGAAATGGGATAATGAGTGATTAACGTACTCAGTTCCATTATCTGTATGGAGAGTCTGGATTTTTGTCTCAAATTGCGTGAGAACCATGTTATAGAAGTCAACAAATGTCTGGTATACCTCCGTTTTGTCCTTTAAGAGGAAAACCCAACTGACACGAGTATGGTCATCAATGAGGGTCATAAACCACTTGGACTGGGTACGGTTGTAAGCACGGGATGGTCCCCACAGATCGCTATGAATAATCGAGAAGGGCTTAGATGGGCGATATGGGACACTTGGGAAATGAGAACGATGGTGTTTGGCTAGTTCACAAGAATCACAAGAAAAAACAGAGGTTTTATTAGAGCAAATTGAAGGAAACATCTGACACATATATCGAAAATTTGGATGTCCTAGTCGCTTATGCCATAGCTCCAATTCACTAGTATTAGGGGGAGACACTTTATTACATAGATGAGACGTTGAGTGATAGCAGTCATCCAGGTAATATAGCCCATCAAGTTTTCTAGCAACACCAATCGTCGTCCCCGTGAGCAGATCCTGAAAAATGCAGTGAGTAGAAGAGAAATTAGCCTGACATCTTTCATCTCTAGTCAATTGACTCACAGATAATAAATTGCACTGTAGTTTTGGAACATGTAGAACATTATGAAGGGTTAGAGTGGCAGAAACATTTATGGTACCACTCCCAGCAACAAGAGAATCAGAGGCGTCAGCGATTTTGACTGTAAGATGTGATTTTGCTGAAGTATATTTTGAAAACAACGAGGCATCATTGGTCATGTGGTCAGAGGCACCTGAATCTATTATCCAACACGGACCTGTGAGCTTACCTTTAATTGTGGCAAGGGCTTTAAGGAAATTACCTCGCTTTACTATTGTGGCAACAGGTTGCTTACGGGTTTGATTTTCAAGAGCAGCAAGGCGCTCCAAAATAATTGCTAACGGATCTGGACCCTGCACAGGAACATGGGCTGCACCGTATTGGGCTATCACATGTGGCCCACCAGAGTTGTTAATGGCCAAAGATGGATCACCATATTGGGCTGTACCGTATTGGGCTCCATTTGTTTCAGCACTGCATTGGGCTGCAGCTTCATCAGCGTGTGCCTCGGCTAAGTGACTTCTGGGCTTCCTTGGTTTGGGCTTCCAGTCCGCTGGTTTTCCGTGCAAGTCCCAGCATTTCTCCCTGGTGTGCCCTGTCTTCTTACAGTGCTCGCACACGGGGCGTTCCTTCCTGGCGTCTCCTACTCGAGCAGCAAGGGCGGAGGCTTCAACTGTGGCAGGTTGCGACGTCTGGGAGTCCGAGTTCATCACTTGGCGTCGGGCTTCCTCATCTCGTAGGAGGGCAAATGCTTCAGGTACTGACGGGAGTGGTATGCGTCCGAGAAGTCGCCCGCGGATGTCTTCATATACTGGATTCAAGCCAACCAGAAACTCAAACAGCCTTTCTTCCTCCAGGTCTCGTCGGTGTGTGGCTGCATCCTCAGCATCTCTCCACACTCTGTGCTTCAATTGGTCTAACTCTTGCCACAATGTAGTCTTTTCTAGATAATAAGCATTCAAAGGACGATTACCCTGTCGGACTGTCCACAAGCGAGATCGCAGATCAAAGACGAGAGACGCAGTTGGCCGCTTTCCATATGCTTCCTTCACAGCGTTCCATATATCTTTAGCAGAGGGAATAAACATAAAGCTTCGACGCACCGTGGGGACCATTGCGTTGAGTAGCCACGATGTCACCAGTGCGTTCTCAATTTTCCATCGTCGGCGAGCAGCGTCATTGATGGACGGCGGGTCATCTTGAATGAACTCAATTCTATCACGGCCGTCGAGTGCCAGAGACATCGACTGGGCCCATTCTACATAATTGTCTCCGGTGAGACGCTCGGGGACAATAATAATGGCAGAGCCTTCGACGCTTGCGACCTTAGGTGCTAGACGCAACCCACCATTGACTACGGTGGAGTTGGCTTCTGCTGAGAATGAAGATTGGGATCCCTGCTCTGATACCATGTCGGTGAAGAATGCGAGAGATACCTTACAGGTGATGAGAGAAAAATGTTGTATTTTCTTCTATATCAATTCCATGTACATGGGCACATATATATACAAGTTTGAGATCCCCTTTTTGTGGGATTACAGAATAATTACAGAATAATTTCATTGCGTAAAATCTGGAATTATCTCCTACACAATCAATCCTAATTAATCCTGGTAATCAATCATAGTTATTTCTTATATCCCGATGATTTCTCATAATTATTTCTCATATCTCCTACACTTTCATTATATGCAAAACCAAGAAAAATGTTCTGAGCAAAACAGAGAAACAGAAACCAGGGGCAAAAAAAACAAAAAAGATTATTTGTGAAGGATGAATATTGACCAAACTGTTCACCTATCTTGTATTCATGTTTTTTCTTCCAGTCTGGCTGTTCAGGTAAACTTGTACAGTTGTTCTTAATCCTCCTAACCTATCAATTCAGCTATCCTTCCACAATGGACTTATAAACAAAAGAAGATTCTGTTTGAATTGCTCATGCATATCACATACAGAGCAGATATGGTCTTATCTTTAATCTTAAATTGGCAAAACAAAAAATTTAGTCAGACCCCAACATTCACCAATCAATCATTAATAAACCAGAACAATATTATATGTTACTACCTCGCCTCTCAGCTCTGCATAATAGACAGCACCAAAGCCTCCTTGACCAATTTTGTTAGCCATACTGAAGTTATTTGTGGCAGCAGCTAGTTCTTCATATGAGAACTCCACTGATTTGTCCACTGTGATGCCAGTAGGACCACCATATCCTGAAGTTTCAGATTCAACATTAGCAGAGGCTTCATCTAACAACGGAAACTAAAGTGACATTATGTGGAATTGCTATCTTTAACTAATTTCTTAGAATGTGCAATAGTAAGAAAATAAATTGCAATGAAAGACACATCAACTGAGCAAAGGATAATCTAGTGCGGCTGGAACAGCTTTCAAGTCATGTCAAAGTAAACACAAGGGCTGGTTAAAAGGGATTATCAAAGTTAGTTTATTTTCTCCCAATACCTCAATATTTGCCGTTCACTATTTTCTAGGAACATGATGCCACCCTGAATGAGGAATGAAAAATATCTACATAAAAAGTTTTAGTAACAGCACCAGATACATTAAAGTTTTCCCTTTGGGATGTTCCACTAGAGATAAGGATCATGTGGCCTATAATTGAATAGTCATATGAGGTCTTTGAATTGGATTTTATATGTGAAGTTATAGAAGAACTATTGAATGAAGTAAAATTATAGGAGATATAAGAAATTAATGAGGAGAGATCATAGGAATCAGAATTAACTGGGAGAAATTACAAGAATTAATGAGAATCAGAATTAATTGGGAGAAATAATAGGAATTAATAAAAATCAGAATTAATAGGGAGAAATCACAGGAATTAATGAGGAGAGATTAGAGGATATTTAATTGCATTTAATTACCTGATTTTATTCTGTAAATCCCACATTTTTTGAGATCCATTACATGTATATATACAGCATATTATATCAATGAAATATACAAGAATATTATACAGAATCTCTCATTGTTTTCTATCTATCTCCCTTGCGATATTGGTATGTCAACTAATATGGTATCAGAGCAGGCAATCCGATCTGCAAATTCTTCTAGCGCGGAGTTCGACGGCACCGTCGTGTCTGACGGTAGGTCACGTTCAAGCTTAGCCAAAGTCGCCGACCTTGAAGGGTCGGCCATCCTCATTATTCCAAAAGATCTCACTAGCGAAAATCAATCTCGTAAATAATATGTTGTGACTGTGGTACATTGCGGACATTGCGGTAATTTCTTTAAAGCCCTTACAACCATTAAAGGTAAACATACCATCCCCTGTTGGATAATAGACTTCAGTGCCTCTGATCGTATGACTGATGATATCTCACTATTTGTAAATTATACTCCTGTCAAGTTACGCCTCACAGTTAAAATTACTTATGCTTCAAATTCCCTGGTGGCTGGTAGCGGTACCATTAATATTTCTACTACACTAACACTTCATGACGTATTACATATTCTAAAGTTGAAATGCAATTTGTTATCTGTGGCCAACTGACAAAACGGGAAAATTGTCGTGCTAATTTCCTGGCTACTCATTATGTTTTTCAGGATCTGTTCACGGGGACGACGATTGGTGTTGCTAAAGAGTTTGATGGGTTGTATTATCTGAATGACTGTCATAATGCAGTCCCTTATTCTCGTAATAAAGTGTCTCTCCCTAGAGCTAGTGAGTTGAAATTATGGCACAAAAGATTAAGGCATCCAAATTTTCAATATATGTGTAAGATGTTTCCTTCAATTTGCTCAACTAGAAATTCCGACTTCTATTGTGATTCATGTGAACTTGCAAAACACCATCTAGCTTCCTTCCCCAGTACTTCATATCATTTGTCTAAACCTTTCTCAGTTATTCACAGTGACTTATGGGGTCCATCTCGTGTTCTCAATTGTACCCGTTCTAAATGGTTCATGACCCTCATTAATGACTATACCCGTGTCAGTTGGGTTTTCCTCTTAAAGGATAAAACTGAGGTATGTCAAACATTCATTGATTTCTTTCATATGATCTATACATAGTTCAATACAAAAATTCAAACTCTCCACACCGATAATAGTACCGAGTACTTTAACCACAAGTTACCCACATTTCTTAAACAACAAGGTATCACTCATAAAAGTTCTTGTCCTCACATTCCTCAGCAGAATGGTATTGCGGAACGCAAAAATAGACACATCCTCGAAACTGCTAGGGTCATCCTCTTTAGTAGCAATATTCCTACCCAACATTGGGACGACGCTATCCTCACTACTACCTTCTTAATCAACCACATGCCCTCCAAACCTTTGTCCTTCCAAACCCCTCTCCAAGTCCTTCACCACTATTTTAATTTACCCTATCTTGAAAATACCTTACCACTAAGAGTCTTTGGGTATACTACATTTGTTCACCTACACCATACCCATAAACTCGAACTCAAAGTCGTCAAGTGTATTTACCTAGGGCTTGTTAGGACCCAAAAGGGTACAAATATTTTGATCCCTTTCTAAACGCGTCTATGTCACTTCTGATGTCACCTTCTATGAAATTGTTCCCTTTTATCCCTCGCCTTCAGTTCAGGGGAGACTTGGAGTGAACCTCAGACAGATACTGAATCCACATACCCCCAACATGAACCTAATCAAATCTAGGTAACATGAACCTAATCAAATCTATGTCCTTGAGGAAACTATACATAAGGTGCCTAAGCAAAATGAAGACACTAGTTTAGGGGGAATGCCTAAGGAAAGTGAAGAGGACACTAGTTCAGGGGGAGACACCAACAGGTGGGCCAAGTCTATATTCGCCATAACGTGAATATGAACATGATAGGTAATACACCACAAGTAACTGACACACACCAAGAGTCTGAACCAGGAGCAGGTCCAAACCATAAGGAGAAAAATGAGGATCTTGATCTACCAATAACCATAAGGAAGCAACCAAGGTCATGTACCAGATATCCTATAGAGAAATTTGTTTCTTATCAGGCTTTATCATCAAAATATTGTGCTTTCATATCTCACCTTGACCAGATCAGGATACCAGAAAGTATAAATGAAGCCCTTGACAGCCCTGAATGGAGAAAAGTAGTTATGGAAGAAATGAAGGCCCTTGAAAACAACAAAACATAGGAAATAGTTAAACTACCTAAGGGCAAGAAAGTTGTAGGCTGCAAATGGGTATTCACCCCTAAATATCATGCTGATGGGAGCCTTGACAAATACAAAGCGAAATTAGTGGCAAAGGGTTTCACCCAAGTTTATGGTATGGACTACACTGAGACATTTGCACCAGTGGCCAAGCTAAATAATATCATAATCCTCTTTTCACTTGTTCAAACTTAGATTGGCTATTGCACCAAATGGATGTCAAAAATATATTCTTAAATGGGGAATTAAAAGAAGAAGTATATATGAAGATACCTCCAGGGTTCCCCAGAAAAAAGAAAAATCAAGTATGTAGACTGAGGAAATCATTGTAAGGTTTAAAACAATCCCCTCGAGCATGGTTTGACATATTTACAAAGGCACTAAAAGCTCAAGATTATATACAGGGACAGAGCAACCACACTCTATTCTTCAGACGTCAAAATGGGAAGATTGTGGTATTAGCAGTATATGTTGATGACATTGTTCTCACAAGCGATGACCCAACAGAGATTGATAGGATAAAAAAAGCACTTAACAAGGAATTTCAGGTTAAAGACCTAGGAAAGATGAAATATTTGCTAGGTATGGAAGTTGCTAAATCTGCAAGGGGAATCAGCATCTCGCAGAAAAAATATATACTGGATATCCTAGAAGAAACAGGTATGTTAGGCTGCAGACCAAGTGATACTCCTATACGGATTGATAAAATCAGGGATGATAAAGATATGGGGAAGGCAGTGGATATGGGAAGGTACCAGCGTATGGTTGATAAGTTAATCTACTTATCACATACTCGACGAGACATTGCCTATACTGTTAGTGTGGTGAGTCAACATTCTCATTACCCTAAGCAAAATCACTTGAATGAAGTCTACAAGATTCTCAGATATTTGAAGGGTTCTCCCGGATTGGGTCTCTTATTCAAAAAATCCAATAGCAGAAATGTGGAGATGTTGACGGATGCTGCCTGGGCAAGAAATCAAGACGATAGGAGATTCACCTCAGGATATGTTACTTATGTCTGGGGGAATTTAGTCACAAAAGTGTAGTTGCTAAAAATAGCGTTGAACCTGAATTCAGAACTATAGCTCTTGGAATCTGTGAAGGTCTATGGATACTAGAAGAATTGGGAATAATAATAGAACTACCCATTAGACTGCACTTAGACAATATGGCAGCAATCAATATGTCACACAATCCAATCCAACATGACAGAACAAAGCATGTGGAGATAGATAGACATTTCATACGAGAAAAGATTGATGTTGGGACAATTGATCTCAAGTATATTCCCCCAAAAGAACAGATAGCAAATGTACTTATGAAGGGATTGACTTGAGATAAGTTTGAGTACCCAATTGGCAAGTTGGACATGATTAATATCTATGTGCCAACTTGAGGGAGAGTGTAGGAGATATGAGAAGTTAATGAGGAGAGATCATAGGAATCAGAATTAATTCGGAGAAATTGCAGGAATTAATGAGAATCAAAATTAATTGGGAGAAATAATAGGAATTAATGAGAATCAGAATTAATAGGGAGAAATTACAGGAATTAATGAGGAAAGATTAGAGGATATTTAATTGCATTTAATTACCTGATTTTATTCTGTAAATCCCACATTTTTTGGGATCCATTACATGTATATATACAGCATATTATATCAGTGAAATATACAAGAATATTATACAGAACCTCTCATTGTTTTCTATCTATCTCCCTTGCTATCATTGGTATGTCAACCAATAAAAATTTACAACACCGTTTCTTTAGCCATGTTCAAAGGGAAATGGTAGAAGGGTTGAAAGAGGAAGAGAGTCATTGAATGAAAATAAGTAAACCCTTCCCCAACATAGCAAAGAGCCCTTGAAAATATTCAGAGAGTAACTCTCAGAAATGGTAGAAGAAAAAAAGGAAGGAGCTGTTGGAACAATTATAAGTAATTACAGGAAAAAAAAGTCTTACCCTTCTCTTCCTGAACAGAGAACTCCTGGAAATCTTGAGAGAGTGATTTCCTTTCATCTATCTTCTTTCGGAAATATCCAAAATATATAGAAACCGCCAGCAGCAGAAGTCCAGCTACTACTCCAATAGATATTCCAGCAATAACCCCACCAGACAGACCTGCTTATGTGGAATTAACTTCAGATTTTTAGTACAAGCCAACCGTTGACAAATATGAAAGTCAAACTGAAGAGGCACAATCAAATGACCAGCTTTCTGAGAAGAGAAAAGAGCAAACCACCTGTTCTGGAACTGCAGAGTGAAAGCAAAAATAGTCATTGATAATTGTCCATTGAAGAACTAAAATGTTACACAACCAAAGTCCTGACAGCATGCAAAAAGAAAAACTTACCTAGACTCCATTGGAACGTAGACGCCATTTTGATCTGAAAAATTCAAGGAAAAGTGTGACTGACGTTGAAAAACATAGAAGGTACCATGTAACCTGCTTGTAAAAAGCATTAAACAGAAAAAAATTACTGCTCTCGTATTAAATGCTTCATAAAACTTGCCAGATGAAATCACTTTTTCCTGATCTTAACAAAAATCAAACATTATTCATTCCATCAACATCATTTTCAGGCAGAAAGCGTAATTACATAATCCAGACTTGATATAATACGGGCTCCAAGTTAGCATTTAAACAAGTTTCATACATGGAAACCTAATTTGAGGCCATGTGCAAAAATACCCTTGAATTGATATTGCAAGTGGATATATGTTACAGCTTAGCAATTAGCATCACATGCTTGGGTGTTTGAGAAAGATTCTGCACGTGTCATGTGTTTATTGAAGAATCTTATAGCAATCAAACTTAAACCATAAGTTTCTTTCTAGACTATAACCATCATCAAAAGCAAAAGCAAAAGCAGAATCTACCTTTGCCTGGTATATAAACCAATCCACTCCCTTGGCTGAAATTCACACCCGGATTATACCTCTGCAGCAACCCGGCGTCAAGTTTCTCATTACTGGCAATTGATTCCAAAGTATCCTCAGGCCTGAGTGGCCATGTGATAAACAATCCATAGAGCTTTGATACTTTGCTGTTACCACAAGAACAATTAACAGCAACATTAAGTGTTCCACTTTGAGGTATTGTGTCGCCATTCAAATTCCTCAACGACTCAACAGTGGTCAAATTGGCATAGTAAGTCTCAGCAATTGTCTCGTAGGTATCCCCTTGGTTAATCTCGTACCGAAACAAATGACCCAGAATTCCACCTTCAAGACAATCACATGGGAATGGGATATTGATTCTTGTAGTGGATTGGACATAATCTCTGCTGATTGTTTGGCCTTTGTTGTAGCTGACGATGACGTTTTCGTCTGTCAGAATCTGGGATCGCACTTGTTGCGTGATGAATGAGAGATTGGAACCCGGCCAAACGTAGTAAGAACCTAGAGCTAAATCACAACCCTTGCTGCAACTGGACTCTGCGCTGGGAAAAACTGAAGCGAAAAAGAAGATGAAGAAGAAAGCAAGAAATCCATATCTGGGCTCCATTAAGTGGTACGAAATGAAAGTTGAAAATTGAAAAAAACCCAGATCAGATAAAGAAGAAACAGATGAAGAAACCAACTAGGAATTAAAAAGAAGATAAGCTTTTTAGATTATTTTAATGGGGAAGGTGAAAGAGAGAAAATTTGGAGCGCACAACCGACCTGGATAATGAAATGCTACTATTTAAGCTTCGGAGGAGAAAATTCAAAATATGTGAATTCAAAGTATGTGTTTTTCCAATAAAATGTCAACAGCATTAACCAACACGACCCCAACAACTTTGTACGGTCATATCAAGCTGGTTTTAATTTACTGATGGGAGGCGTAGAGGAACGGTAAATCCTGTGAAAAGTTTTAATAAACTTGCCCCAAAGTTTCTGCATGTGTTATGTATGCTAATGATATTGACGTGAGTGCGGAAGTTTCAAAGTGAATTTGTTGACATATTTGTTCTGTCATTGTTTATGCAGCTATTTTGGACCGCTTGAAGTCATGTTGTCAAGGGTTCCGTATCTCGCCTCAAAAAGGTGAAATAAGTATCTTCTTGAAAATGTCAAATACATTACAATTAAACCAAAAAATGAAAAGGGAGAATTGCCCATAAATGGCCATTTGAAAATTTATTTAGGAAATCGGACTTAACATCATGAAAATGTGCTTGATCCTTCGTGTAAATAAGTGTGATAAGAAAAAGACTAAATCACCCTTAAAATTTAATACAAAAAATATTTACATATTATAGAGAATATAATTACATATTATAAAAGCTTATTGCATAGAACAGAAAGTAATTGCACATAAATTTTATATGATGAAAACTAATATCATATTACAAAAAGGTTATTGTACATAATAAAAGATAATTGTATATAATAGGAAAAATAATTACAAATTATGGAAGCTTATTACATATAACGGAAAGTAATTATAGAAAAGGTTATAAGTTTATTACATGACAGAAAATACTTGTATATAGAATGAGTAACATATATATTTGAATTTTAACCTTTTTTTTCTCATGTAAAAAAAAATCCGTATTTCTTCTAATAACCTCTTTTTATTTTGATCTTCCATTGTAAATTCTCAATGTTAATAAATAGATTATTAAAAGAAATGAAGATTTCATTTTTTTTTCTTACCTATGAAAAAAGGCTTAAACACATTTTACCTTAGAAAAATATACATGTTATTCATTCCATATGCAATTATATTCTGTCATATATAATAAACTTCCATAATATATAATTACCTTCTTTATAATATGTAGTTGCCTTCCTTTATATAGGATAAGAACCCATGCAAAATACTCATATGCAATAAATTTCTATAATATGCACTTACCTTCCCTATAATATGCAATTATCTATTATCATATTCAATAATTTTTTGTAATATATAATTACCTTCTTTATAATATGTAATTACCTTCTGTCATATATATTAAAAATATAAGTAAAATTACCTTGTAAGAAATTTTTCTAATATGCAATTATCTTTCATATAGTATGTAATTACCTTCTTTATTAAACTTTAATAGTAATTTGGTCTTTTCCTCTCATACTTGTTTATACTGAAGGACTGCACATCTTTTCATGATGTCAGGTTGCATTTCCCCGAATAACATTTCCAAATGGGGATTTATGGCTAATTCTCCCAAATTAAAATGATATAAATAACTGTGTATTTCCGAGATCAGATAAAACGGAAATGTGTCTGCAGAAAATGACAGGGATTTACAAGGGGTGATAATTACCACTTGAGATTAAGCATCTTTATAATACAGACTCTTGAGAAAATTAGGCATATTGTGTAACTGAAAAATCAGCCAGTTTCATATATTACAAGTAAAGGTCTAGCTTTTATTATATCCCGTGTGTTCCTCCAGGAGATTTATAATTAAAAACTTATATTTATGTACGACTATTTTTAGAACGTGTTCGATCCTTAAAAAATATTATTTTATTATAGTTCTAGTCGTAACACTTAGAGAGGCATTCCTAGGTATCTAAATTTACCCCTAACGGTAATAAATAGATCACCATATTCGATATTAGTATCGCCTATGAGGAAGAGAGATTTTGCCCTACATGGGTGAGCCCAACTTCTTTTTAAAAATTTTAGTATAAAAAAATTAAAAACTTATAAAATTGAAAACAACCTCATCTGAAATAGTTATATTATAAAATTTAGTTAAAATATATATTTGTCCCTTTAATTTTTCATGAAGACTTTATATTTAGTCCCTAAGTTTATAATGTATTCATTCAGTGCTTAATATAAAATATATTTAATTAATTTAATTAAATTAAATAAATTAACTCATGTAGTTAATAAGGTATTTTTTTTAAAATACCCTAATCATCTTCTTTAACTCTCTCTCCTTCTCTTACTTTATTATTATTAAAATAATATTAATAGCGATAATTTAAAAAAATTATAAATATAAGAAATCTGTCTTATATTTAAAACTAAAATTAATTTTCTAATTAAATATTATATTAAAGATGAGAGGAGTATAATTTTAATTTTTCTCTAACGTTAGCATTTTTAATATCATTCATAAACAAGAGTTTAAATAGTTATTTTATATTTAAATATTGATATATTAATTTTTAATTAACAAAATTGTAAATTAATAATATTTAAAATAAAATACAATGAAGATAATGTCTCATCTAAATTTTTCACATTAATCACTCATCTTTCAAATATAAAAATATTATATTAAATTTTAAATATATTTTATCAACATTTAATTATAGAATTACCATTTAAATTCTTTGAGTCAACATTTTTCGAATATAAGATTAATGATGTCAATTAAGAGGCTACAAATATATTTTATAAACTTAAGAAATTAAATTAAAATTTAATATAAATTTTTAGAACTAAACGTATAGTTTAACTAAATACTGTCAAAATTATAATTTTTGCAAAAAAAATTAAAATTATAATAGAATATTATGGTCAACTTGCAGTGATTTCTTGCAAGCAAAAGTGACTTGTTGGACATAGAATCACATGCTTGTTTTCTTCCTTTTATGATACTAGTAGAAGCTTTTGATGTATATGATGATTTAGGTGGCTGTATCATATATTTCACCACACCATGGTATGTCTCTGCAATAGTTCCATAAACGGTTCCAATGGCAACAAGAAATCCAAAGGCCAACACTTTTCTAATTTTGTATCTTTTCGATGGAATTCAAACGGCATTCTCAAATGACAATCAAAAATTATTCTTTTTAAAATATAGAGATCATCGTCCCAATAAAATATTTTCCATGTATGTGGTCTAATTTAAACTCAAGACATCTTATTTAAAAAACCTAATGATCTGCCAATTATATTAGACTTTATTAAATTATTAATTTTAATATACAATTAAATTATTAATTGTATCACCTAAGGATACTGGTGTAACTAACAGAAGAAATTAATCCATCACAATGTGACAAGGTTCAAATCCTCATTAAAAGAAATATGTAATTTTAATATCTAATAATATTTTAAATTCAATTGTCTCTCACGATACCTATGTATGGCGACAAAAAAAAAAACAAACAAAAGAAAAACGGTAACAGGCAAGTTAGGAATCCTCTATATCACAAAGCAATTCATCATCTTAGACCGCTCCAGCACTACCTCAAGACACAACGTTTGGCAAGACATTGTCAATAATATCTGAGTTCTCAAATGTGGCAGTCCAAACAGCAAAACCATCTCTTTTGCATCAATTATTTACTTTATATTTTTTTTTCACATTTATTTTTTCTGTACTATAACTCTTTTTCATTCTAATATCATTTTGTCTCTTCTAAAAAGCGTAAACCTCATTCATTAAGCTCTCAAAAACAACTAGAACTGGGTACTGCAACACGTTAACCAACCCTGGGTCGAATCACTTGAAATCTAATCTCTTGGAACTTATGATTTGGCCAAGCACAGAACAAATTAATCAAGAGTAAGAGGTGAATAGAATATGTATCCAATGATCTATTCTAATTGACAGAAACTATAATTGCTTAGTTTGTTTTCTAAATTTTAAGAATGAAGAATGATGTAGCAATGAGATTTAAGTAGATAAAATTCCCCCGAGTTCTCACCTAGCCTTCACTATCAACTATAGCAATTAAGCAATCTGCCCATTCTTTGATGAATCCAGATTATGCCAAGACTTGAGAACAAAAACTACTCTTCTTGTCCTTAATATAGCATATAATTAAGAAGTTGATCATGATTCTAAATATAAGATTTATTTCCTATATTTATCTATTTTTCCTAAATTATCTCTATTGATACTCCCTCAATAATAATCAAACAAGAGAGGGGTTAGAAAAAAAATATGACATAGTAACTAACTTAACTGACTCCTTTAATCTAATTAAATTAGTTAAATAGGTCCTATATTAAAGACCAGAGGAGTAATTACACAATAATCAATCTTGCTCAATGTTAACATTCAGATTTATAGGCAAAGTAGCAGCATAATTAATGCATTCAATTGAATTACATAATCCAGATTCAACCGAAATGGTAGTATGGTTCAATCTACTCAAAATATCAGAATGATACATGCAGAATGCACCACGAAACAACTCTTCAATTGATCATCTAGTCATGCAATATCATATTACAAATATGTTTATATAGTCTGTAATTAATCATTGACTGAACAATTAAATCACAGAAGGTAGATGAATGAATATCACTCCCATTGAAAGGTATTTTGGGCATAGTGGAGGTGATAGTGGAAAGCATTTAAATACGCTTCAGCCTTCCACTTTCCAGAAGAAAACAAAGACAAAGAAGAAACAGATTGCAGAAAAACAGAGAGGAGAAGGATGCAACATTCTCATTCTCATATTGAGAAAGAACAAAGAGGAAAAGTGAATAAGTGATAGAGGCATCTAGGCATTTCAAATTTCAAATGGAAAGAAAAGGACAATAAGTTACTGAGAAAGATTAAGAAGAAGGGGGAAAAAAACTATTAGATTAAAAGAGGAAATGCGGGATCCATTGAAAATTGGTGGAGCCCGATAACACAGTATTTTTGAGAACACACACGAGAACACACGTAACATGGGCTGTCAAAAATTTAATCAATACATACAAAACCACACCACCAATTACACCACTCATCAAGGACACCACTGCATTGATTGCACCATTAATTGTTCCGAGCATAACATGACCCACCCAACAATGTTCAAGGTATAGGAATTGAATTAGAAATTGAGAGAAGCATAGGTACCTGCAAAATGGTTTTCCCCCTTTGAGGAATAACAGAATAATAAAATTATTCATCTTTGTATCTCTTGCTCCAACATCAGAAGCATTGCATGAACATCTAAATAACCACAAACTGGAGTTCTCTAAGCTGCCTTGACGGCCAAAAATCTGTTAAAAAACAGGCCTCTCCAACATGGATTCTTATGCATTACTAATCTTCATAGCCCAACAATCTTCTTGATAAATTTGAGAGTATAAAATATTTAGATTTGAAATGTTTGTGACCATAGGCTATTAGTGTAGAAATTATTGAGGGCACACAATGACCAATAACTTCGGCTCAAGCATTGGAACTTAGATCCCCTACTTGCATTCCACTGATCCCTCTCCATTTTACATCACAGTGAACTTAAATCTCAAATATGGCCCTGTTGTATACAGCCGATTGATTGATGGTTAAGGAAGTTAAATGTGATCACCAAACCTTTCACTAATGATGGCTTGAATATGGTTGAAGGAAGCAGAAAAGTATGTGAATCTAACAATAGTCAGATCAGAGGAAATAGAAAGGAAAATACATCAGACGTTCACCAAAAATCCCCACAAGAACAGATGCCATCCTTCAAGTGGTGAAAACGATTTATATCTCGGATAATGATTTCCCTGTTTACGAACTTTGATACCAGTTTCATAAAAGTGTGGCAATCACCACAGATTCTAAGGTTTTTCATAATTCTTATCGGTACATCACAAGGCAAATACATCAGCCCAAGGGTAAGAGCAAGCTTCTCACTATGATGCCTCAAAAGCACCTGTTTTGTGCCCTCCTCCAGATCATGAAGATCTTGATTAGTTTCAACTTTGTAGCCAACCTTCTTTAACTTTTCTATCAAATTATCCAAATATGCATAAATCTCATCTAGTTTTGGATGATTTATATCACCAGCTGTAAAAGAATGAACCTTATTCTTAATTTCAATCCAACTCTTACCTCTCTCTTTCTTCAAATCACTCTCTCTGAGATGCTTCCTTGCTCTTGCAACTTCCTCCCACTGTTTATTTGCTGCATATATGTTTGATAGCAAGATGTGGTTCCCTGCATTGTTAGGTTCCATTTCAAATAGGTGCTTGGCTGCAACCTCAGCAATCTCAATATTGCCATATTTCCTACAAGAGGCCAAAAGTGATCCCCACATGGAAGTAGTTGCATTATATGGCATTGTCTCCATCAACTCATATGCCTCATGAACTAGTCCAGCTCGACCAAGAATGTCAACCATGCACGAATAGTGAATGACATTGGGAGAATGATTGTGTTGTCTTACCATAAGGTCAAGGTACTTCCGTCCTTCTTCATGCAAACCCATATGACTACATGAATTTAATACAGATAAGTATGTTACATCATCAGGGCAGAAGCCTATCTGCTGCAATTTCTCAAACAAAATCATGGCCTCTAGTGCACAGGAATGTCTGGCAAACCCTGATATCATTGCATTCCATAATACAATGCTTCTCTTCTCCACACACTGAAACACAAGGTATGCTTCTTTTATGCAGCCACATTTGGCATACATATCTATGAGGGAGGCAACAATATACACGTTTGAATCAAATCCTAATTTGCATGACATAGCATGTACCTGCATCCCCTTGATCAAAGTTGACAGACCTGCACAAGCACTAATAGCAGATGAAATCATAAAATGATCTAGCTCCAAGCCTGTTAACTGATAACTATGAAACAGTAGCAAGGCCTCCTCATGGAGCCCATTTTGCACATATCCTGCAACCATAGAACTCCATGTTACAGGATTTCTTTCTGGCATGCTCCAAAATACCTGATTCGCATCTTTTATTGAAGAGGACTTAGCATAAACATCAATCAAAGCAGTTCCAACAAAAACATTTGAATCTATAGAAGCCTTAATGGCAAAAGCATGCAACTGCATGCACTCAACTATAGCACATTTTGTGGCACAAGCACACAGTACACTAGAAATGCTAAACTCATTACATGAAGTTCCATCTCTTTGCATTTTAATGAAAAGTGTGAGAGCTTCCTGCTCCTCCCCGTTTCGGGTAAGAGATCCAATCATTGTATTCCATGAAACTAAGCTTTTCTCTGGCATTTCACTGAACTTTCTGAAAGCGTTGTCCACTAAACCACATTTAGAGTACATGTTAATAAGCATATTTGATGTTAATATGTCTATTTCAAAGCCAATACGGATAGTATGAGCATGGCATGCACTCCCTTCCATCAATGACTGTGTTTTAGCACATAGTTGTATAAGATAATGCAAAGTAGCAATACGAGCAACATCTGCATCCACTTGAACTGTTTCTTTCACCTTTAAGGGCTCTGTCTTGGCCTCAGTGACAACTGATAACGGTCTAGAATGTATGCTGAATCCAAAACTGTCACAGAATCTCCTAAACCTTCTGACGGATTTCATAACATTGCATTGAAGGTAAAGCAAACCAATATGGTATCAGTTTCCTAACTGATTTAGAAAGCACTTGGTTTATTAGAGGATGTAATCTTTACCATCCAATTCCACATGTATATTTTTGTAGTTTGGAGGAGTTGGAGATGATGCATTTAAGCTGAAGCAAGCTAGTCTTCTCCAGTTACACAAGTCTTGACTGCTGACTTGGCCAAACTTCAGATTATAAAATAAATTTAGTTAAAGATAGGGATATATCAAAACCATAAAATTTTGCACATGTTCAGGGAATGGCAAGGGAACAAACAAATATTAAAAACCAGAGCATCATAAATATAAATAAAGAAACTATTTGGGAGAAAAATTAAGAATCCAACTACGATAAATAACATAATGCTGCCTATAGCCAAATAAAAAAAAAATTAAAAAAATAAAGATGGATATAAAGGTTCACTTCATTAAGGTCATAAAATCTAATCTCTAAAGATCAATCAATGTTTCCTGTAGATCACAAAGACTTTCAAAAACTGCAAAAGCAATCAATTTTTCTAGGGCTGAAAGTGTGAAGGTGTTCAAATCTCTTTCTGCTAATGCGTAAAGAAAATTAAGAATTCAAAATAACATTACCAAGGTCTCTCCAGTTGTATAAACTGAAATAGTATAATTTAGAGTAATTCAAGGAAAATATCTAATAGAACAGCATAAGGCAGGATTTATAACAAGGAAGGAAAGGGCTAGCATTTCTCCATTCTTATAAGCATTATTGTTCTGAATTCAGGTGTGATCACAGGAAAGGCCCAAATTAAATCCTAAAGTATAACTTTTCTTTTGGATAGATCCCAAAAATTCAATTTAATTAGTCTAGTCCCAAAACAAAATTTAGCCAAAGATGAGTTACAAATATATTTAGACAATTATAAATGAGAGCAACAGCTACAAATCACTACGAATGACCTATAAGAATTAAATATCTTATTTGCAACTAAGATCCCTTTCAACCAAGATTTTTGGACCTAACTCATTGAAATGACTTTTAAGACCTAATTGTAATTCCCCAATTTTTTTCTTTCCAAGTTAGCTCCTTCCTTGAAGTCTCCCCGAATGCAAAAGTGATCGTGCATTATAACTAAAAACTGTTTGCAGAAGCTACGGTGACTGAATCCTGAAGTAATATCGGTTTGAAAAAATAATACTAATATGAACACAATTCAACATTTACTTCAGATCATCCGATACTAAGAGGGACACTCATCTTCAAACATATCGACAAAAGTAAGAGAAATACTCCTCAGATTGTGCAGCACTAAGTAAGGAATACGAAGCGATATCGTACCTCCACCGTCAAAGGAAGATAGAGTTTAAATAGTTTGCCAAATGCTGAGTTTCAATCTGTTTCGGGCTTTGGCGATCAACTGAACAGTGTGAACCAGAGACTTCAGCTTTGTTTGAGATGGTGCAAGAGCGATGTCGTTTCGTAGGCGACTTTGTTTTCCTTCCTAGTCTTATAAGCCCTGGTTGGATGGAAGGAAATGGAGAGAAAATGACCTAGGAAAGAGAACTAGGGAGTAAAACAGGCGGAGGAATGAGTTTCTCATATTTTTTTTATACTATTTATATTAATAAATCATATTACTAAGAATCAAGTTTTGATACGTAGTTACTCCCTCTAAAACAAATATATTATCTAAAAATTATTCTTGAAACTTAAAAAAAAACTAATATAACTTTACACAAAGGTATGAGTTTATCATGTTTACATAAAGACTATTTGGCAAAAGATTTAGAATATAGAGAAAATTTTTATGAGTTAGATTTAAGTAAAAAAAGCAAAGAAACAAGATTATAAAATTTTAAAAAATTCATGTGTATTTTTAGACATTTTTGAAATGGCATATTTATTAAATGGTAAATATTAGTTAACTTTAGTTATGAGATGTTTTTACTATTTTGCAAATTTCATGTGTACTTTCGCAATTTAAAAAAATTATGGTGACCGGTCCGTGCAACAAAATATTTCATGTGTAGATACACTTTAACCCCTGTAATTATTTATTTTATCAATTTCATTTTGTCTTTTACTCAAAAAAAAATTATTCATTGATATATTGAGAGAAAAAAATTGTAAGTTTCCAAACACAATATGCCTGCATTGAAAAAGTGCTTTTAAAATCAAAATATTGATTATGAGTACATTTATTTAAAAGTTTTAATGGCGTAAAGAAGTTTTAGGTTAGAAAAAAATCTGTAAAAAGTATTCTCTTATATCATAATTATAAGAATAACTAACTTTTTAAATAAATTAAAAAAATTAAATAAATTAATTAATTATAATAAAATATAATCTATTAAGATGAATTTATAACATATATTTCTTATTTTATTTAAATTAATCACATAACTTATATATTAGTTATAATTAATTTATTTATTTAGTTTATTAAAATTAACTAATAATTTTAAAATATAATATCATTGAATTTAAGTATTTTTAATTTTAGAGATTTCTGTTTGACTTTTGAACAAAAATACATATAATTATCATTTGAAGTTTTCATCTTTATCAACGTACTTCATTTTATAAAATTATTGACTAGATACCATTGACAATAGTGCCAAGTAGGGTCTTGACTTTGATTGAATCTGCGAATGAGAAAATCTTTCCCACTATAGGATGGTATGTAGACTTCTTTTAATAGCTTAGGAGTTTTTTTTGTTAATTAATCTTTTAAAAAAAATATGTTTATCTATAATTTAAGGATAAAGTAAAGTCTCCATTTTTTTTATGTGATATCAATATTAGGTAAAATGAATTGTTTATTATCTTCTGGTGTAAACTGAAATATTAAAGAATTAGAATATATTTTCAAATATCGCGACTGATAAATATTGTGGACAATGAGTAATAGCTTAAAAATTTGAGGCTGTGACTCACCGTTGAGTTAGTAGTTGATATTGTCGTCCTCTTAAATAATATCTACTCTTACATTTTAAAACTTTTAGAAATGTCTAATTTAATAATATTATAGTTAGTCTAAGATGATATTTATGCTCTAACTGGTCTTTAGAATAATAATTATATTTTAGCCCTATTGGTCCTACCTTTTTATTTTCTTTATTTTAGTTGTTGAGTCACTACTTTTGTTCTTTTATAATGTGTTTCAGTTTCTAGATTTTGTGCCTCCAATTTGATCTTTACCTAAGATTGCTTGAGGGTTTTCATATGTATTATTTTATCATTTAATTAAATAATTTTTTTATATAAAAAAGAAAATCTTATTGTTGGGAAACTTGGACCTTTTTTAAAATTAACGTAAATAAATAGTTGAATGTTTCAACCATATATATGTATATATATGGCCGCTAAGAAATGTATCATATTTTTCATGAATTATCTATTATACATATTTAAATAATTTAATTTTATTAAATAAATTAATTTAATTAATTAAATATTTTTTAAAATATTATAATTATCTTTTTTAACTATTTTTTTCCTCTCTTATTTGCTAATTATTGAGGAAGTATTAATATGAATAATTTTAAAAAATTAATAAATATATAAAATAAGTCTTATATTTAAAATAGATATAGTAATGCTAATTGACCTATCTATTACAAGTTGACTTGTTATCGATTTCAGGCTAAGTGAGGTTAAAAAGTTCCCGCATCTATTCAAGTTGACATTTAGCGCCCTGCCAATCCACTTCTTTTAATTCTTTTTAAAAATGTTTTTCTATTTTCCACCAATATAATATACATAAAAATATAATAATTTTTTTCCTTTACAAATCTAAATTATTGAAAGGCATTATTAGCATTTATAAGGATTACATATTTAAATTTTCTAAAATATTATAAATATAAAACATCTAATTTAAATATAATTTTCAAATGAAATGATCAACACAATCATGAATGATCAAATCACGTTAAGAGAATTCAAGTTCAATATTAAACTAACGTTTTAGCACAATAATATTTATAAAATATGCATTTATAGAAAGATATTGTATGTGAAGAAATATGAAAAAAGTATATAAATATTAAAAAAAAAAAAAGAAACAAGAGTGGCGTGTTGGCGCTTCAACCCACCAACCCTGTGGGCTACCTCACGGTAGGTTTAGATAAAACAGGCTCAGGCCCAATAGACCCGATCAAAATGAGCCTCATTTTTATTAACTCAACCTGCAATTTCTTAACAGGTTGGGCTCGTGGGTTCAATTTATATTACTAGTTCCACCAATTAAATTTATTATAAACTTTAAAAGTTATACTTCAACCAATCAATGATTTATACAAAGTATTATATCTTTTGGGTCTTGAACTAATTGAAACTTCATAGTATAAGACTGAGGGTGATATCAAACCCTGCTTATTATTAGTTAAGTGGAAATAATCTACAGCGAACCAATCCAAGTGTTTAAAGGTATAATGTTCACCATATTAAATATACATGCACACATATGCATGCATACAGATGAATATGTACATATGTAGGTTAAAATCCTCATGCGTTCTAGTGAAGATGATTCTATGATGTCATTTTCTCCTCTCTTTTTTTCCTGTGAAAATATCCATTTTATTCCATCCCCATCGTCTTTGTGCTCACTCCGTGGTGGACCCATCTCCGATCTGTGAAGACCACCAGCCCCTCCACTTCTCTCACTCCACCTTGGCGCCACCAGAAATGTCCAGAGAAGTTAGTCTAGATGGACCATGTATCTGGGGTCGCCCATATACGGTGATGACGATGAGGAACAAGGAGAAAGTAAAGCTTGCGATGCAGAAGATGAAAGCCATGACTCTTCGGCTTCACATGCTTCATCTGGTCTTAGCCATCATATAGGGTATCCATGGAGAACAGCAAAGAATCTCTACTGTGCCACCGAGGATGAAGAAGGTGGAGTGAGAGAAGTGGAGGAGCTGGAGGTATTCACAGATCGGAGATGGGTCCGCCATGGAGAAAGCTATGGTGGTGGAATAAAATGGATATTTTTCACAGAAAAAAAAAGTGAAAATGACAGCCTAGATTCAGCTTCATTTGATGTGACACTTAATTACAACCTCTATAAAATTATAAATATTGAGTTATAATAAATTAAAACTATAAAAATAGAGTTAAATTTAATAAAATTATAAAGTATAAATGATTAATTTTCTTTTAGAGTTATATAAAAGTAAGATTAAAATTATAATAAGATATTCTGCATAAAAATTTCACGAAATGGCCATTATAAGATTGACTATGGTCAACTAGCAAGGGTTTATTGCAAACAAAATTACTGGACACAGGACCTCATGCGTATTTTCTTCCTTGTAAGATGGTCATGGTATAAAGTTCTACTGAACGTAGGAAATAGCAGGTTTGAAGGCATTAATAATAATCCATATAGTTATAAGTTCAAGTTCGACTATCTACATAAAAGTTTTATTAGTAAGAAATTAATAAGTATTTATATAAGTATTTTTAAAATTTGAAAACATACTCTAACTCTAATAAACCCGGGTGATCCAACTCACCTTAATATTTTTGTATGAAAGAAAATTTTCACTCTCCATATGTTGCATGGAAATATTAAAAATAAATTGTTGTAAAAATGGAACAATAATATTTCATTACCCACATAAACTTACGATATTGCCGATCATCATTGAAGGAAGTCATCATTTGTAAACATCAATAGCAACATGCAATTGCTGTATGCAATTTCCATGAGGTCAAATAATTTAAATTTTGTAACACATGGAAGAAAATATGCATTATAAGTAAGGGATACAATGATATAAAGTAATATTCACTCCAATCCTTAATATAAGAATTAGTTAATTAACTTGAGTAGATTAAAAAATTAAATAAATTAATTAATTATAATAAATATAAAATTATATCTTTAAAATCTTTTTGTATAATATTAAATTATATATCAATTTATACATTAGGTAAATTAATTTTAAAAAAAATGATAATATTATATATAAAATAAATTAAAATTTTATACTTAGGACTAAATCTAACTCTTTAAGTAATTCATATATTAAAAGACAAAAACTAGTATATTTTAAGCCTAACCATTTTAACACAAATAATAGACTCATGAAATATAAAGAGACAACGTATAAATATGATTCAATACATAAAATAAGACCTACAAGCTAACATCGCATACACTTCTATGTGAGTTTTAATCTTATGGATAAAATTATTGCCAAGACGAAACAGTTCCATAGCGATTCTTCAATAGCAAACTGAAAGAAAGCCATAGAGAAAGGCGTTAGAAAAAAGCTTGAATATGATCATAAGAGGAATTACTCTAAGGTTCAAAATAAGAGATTTAATTATTCAATAAATCTAATGATAACTGAAGAGATAATAATAATAAATTCTAATATAGAAATAAACAATAAATTTATGTTATTTGAGATTTTTCTTTAGACTTTATAGTAATTTATCCATATATACTTCAAAACCTAGAAGAGCATAATTTTCAATTTAAATAAAAGGGTTAAGTAGTAAATTTGGCTAAAGTATATTGTGAAAGGCTATACTACTCTGAAATTTTTTTTTAGGTCAGCATTGTCTTGGAAGTATTATTTTAGGGGCAATGTCACCCTACCGTTGTTAAATATTAAGTCTGATTGCTTTGGGTTCTTCCTTATCACTGGTTTGATTTTTGGTAGAGGATAGAGAAAGAAGGAAGAGAAAAAAGAGGGAGAGGTTTAAGAAAGAGGGAAGATGAGGTGGAAGAAATTGTATGACCCAAGCATGAATTGGAGATGAGGTGGTACACTATGAGAGGTCAAACTTATTTAATAGTCAGACTTAACATTAAATAACGTTAGGGCAACGTTATCCTTAAAATAATACTTCCATTACGACATTGATTCAAAAAGAACTTTTAGGCAGTATAGCCCCTTGGGATATACTTCCAAAAAAAAATTTTGATACTTAACCCTTAATAAAAAAGTGCAACGCTATTACAATAGGAGTTATAAAATTGGATATCCAATAAGAGATAAACAGAAATTATTATTATTATAATCAACTGGTTGCAATATTATAATGCATACCCTCTGAGTATGCAGGAGTGAGAACTTTCTAAAACAAAATCTGAAAATTATAGAGTACCGTCAAATCAAAAAGTTAATGTAAATGATAATCAGAGAGAATCAAGCAACATGACATCCAAGAAAGCTAGCTACCTTACATGCATATCAATTCAGTTATAGCTGTTTCAAGAATGAGAAACAACAACAACTATATACTCTTTTCATTCTTAATATAATAGTTAGTTAACTAATTAAAAAAATTAAATAAATAAATTAATTCTGATTAAATCTATACCCTCAAAATGAATTCATATTATATACTCCTTAGGGTGTCTTTAGATTAGCTTTTGGAGAATAGATTTTGGGAAGAATAGATTCTGGAGAATAGATTTTAGGAAGAATAGATTTTGAGAAAAAAGTGATTTTAAAAATTGGAGATATTTGGATGATTAATAGCAGAATCACTTTTCCATAAATAATAAATTTAATTTAATTTTAAATTTTTTTATTTAAATGATTACAAAATAATACATATATATATGTATTTGAATAAAGTAAAAATTTATAATATTTATCTAAATTTTAATTTTTTTCTACTGAAAACTTTATTAGAGAACCAATCTAGATGACCATCGAAAAATATAGAAGATTGTAACTTTTATTAGCAAATTTATCTTTTTTCCAAAATTTTCAAATAAGAAATTAAATTAGATTTTATTTATTTTAGCTTTTTTTAATTAATAAAATTTAAATTATTAATTAATAAAAAACTCACCATGGCAAGGGGGCACCAAAAAGCTACTTTGTGACCAATTATTCTCAAACTATAGTTTTGGATTCTAAACCATGGTTTGAGTTCTAAAATTGATTTAAAAAAAAATCTTGTTTGGCCCATATCTCACAAAATCATGGTTTGGGTCTATAATCTATTCTCAAAAGTGATCCCAAATACACACTTAATCTTTAATATGCCTAAATCAATCAACTAACTCTTATATTAGTTATAATTAAATAATTTATTTGGCTTCTTTAATCTACCTAAATTAGTCAATTAACTTTTATAATAAAGACCGAAAAGTGTAATAAAAGCTGTGATAATAGCATGTGCTAGTAGACATGTTCCATAAGATAGGATATATTTGCCTATTAAACCATCTTAACAGAGCAAACATAAAGGACATTGATGTACGGGCTATAAAATCATCTTAAGTCATAAACCCAAGTTTTTGAGTTACTGTTGAATATAAAAGTCATTAAGGAATGATGAAACTATATCAAAGCAAGCAAAATAGGAAACAAAGATCCTGTCCCACAAAAATGTAATGAAAGCAATAAAATCATTAATTCTTCTACCATTATAAGTAATATTACAAAACTGCAGTGGCCAAAAACTTCATAAGCAACCATCCAAGTAACCATACCATATTTTGAGATTTTCTCAGCTTATTTATTCCATAACATGCTACTCCTCTGGTTCTTTTAAATAATTTAATTAGATTAAAAAATAATTAAATTAATTAATATAACATATTATTTTTAAAATACCTTAACTATCTTTCTTACTTCCCTTCTTCCCTCTTTTGCTTAATTATTGTTGAGAATGTCAACAGAGATAATTTAAGAAAAATTGATAAATATATAAAAGAGATATTATATTTAGAACTAAGATTAACTCTCTAATTAGATATCGGAGGAATAATTCAATAGCCTAACACAAAAACAGGACATCAGGGGCAAAAAGCAACTTATTTAGTTATCAAAAACAAAGTGCAGTACAAACTAATTAATCTCCAAAGTATCAAAACAAACCAAAAGGAATTGAATATCCAACAAACCATACAGATATAAAAGAAAATTCCATCCTACGGATTCAACCTTGAAACAATTTATCAAATAGAAAAACTACATACTCCATTGCATTTATTAAATCAATATCAAATCTCATACTTTGAGAATGTACGCCATCTAATCTTGAATCCAAATTCAAAACCAAAATAAAATGCTTATAACTTTCAAGGGATGAATTTGCTTTTGACATTCAGAACACTTCTAAAAATTCCCAAACAAAAACACTAAAGGAATGTGAAAAAACTTTACTAACAGAATTATAAGCATGGTTAAGTGTATTTTGCCAGAGTACTTGAAATGAATCAATCACCTCCACAAACTCACATGGTTTGAACAACTGACTCATTAAAAAAAAAAATCTTAATCACCTTCAAAACTCGAACTTTCATCATTCTAGAAGCGGAGCTTAGGGCAGTTTTCTTTGCCATGACCATATCTACCACAAACTATGCAAACAAATTCCAACTCTTCATACTCAACGTTGAAGATCTCATTTGCAGCGATGAGCCGGGAAGCTAGTGTTTTTTGCAGGTCAATCTCGACAAAAATTCTTGCCGAGTAATCAGACAAGGTATTCAAATGTATTTTTAATGTGTTCCCAATTCTATCCCCTAACTTTGAGATAAAATGCTTGCTATAATAATGGCGTGGAATGCGAGGAATCCTAATGCAAGTAGCAATACGGCGTCGAGGATTCTGAGAAGGATCAAAGTAAGGTGTCCACCTTTGCACCAAGACACAATGTTGTGAAACCACCCAAGGACCTTCAAGAAGAACTTTCTTGTAGTGAGCTGCCCAATTTTCTGTGTCAGTGAATCGAATGGAGAAATAGTTGTTACCGAGATCTATAATCTCAAACTCCGGAATGCCCCATATGCGGCTTAAGTGCTCCTTCAACTGATAAACATCGAATTTCTTCTCTAAAATCTTTATGATGAGCGCTGTGTTCCAAGGTTTGCACCATTCATTGTACTCATATTGTTCAATGTGAACCACAGGACAGAAATTCTTGAGTCTTTGAATCTCTTTTGAAGGTTGAGGCAGATCCCAATATTTAATAAGTACATCAACAATAGATGATCATCTTCTTCCTCCTCCGCAGCGTCGGAGCAATTAGAGTCATTATCAGATGGGTTATTATTAGACTGGTTCTTCTTGGTACTCTCTTCACGGCAAGCACTATCATGAGGCACAATGGATGAATCAAACTGTTCAGAAATCGAATTTACCAAGTTTGAATCAGAATATTGCTCACTTTCCTGTTTCTTTAGTGAAGTAGATTCTTGCTTTCCTGATGACATGTTCGCTTGAGAAACAGAGCAGTCCTTTGGAGTGGAAGGGCCGTTTACTTCTTTCTTTCTTTCTAATCTAGTAGCTGGCCGGAGCAACAGCGTCCGTCGTCGGCCAGCGGGGCGGAACCTTGCCGTGGCCTTTGTCGTCCTTGGCGGAGCAAAACACGATGGCGCAGGTATCAAGGGAGAGAAACCCACGAGGCGCTCAACAAATATCCCTCCTAGCGGGAAATGATTTTGAAATCTTATTTCTTTCAAGGTGGCATGGGATATTGGTTGTGCGTGCGGCTTAAAGCCTATAATTTAAAGAGAGTTAATTAAAACAATCTTTATTTCTCAAGTTTGTTTTTATTTTTATTTTAATCTTTTAAATTTTAATTTAATAATTTAAAAATTAATTCTCCTAATACATAGAGATAATAGAGATTTTAGATTTTATTTATCCTAATTTTTTTCTATACACACAATCTAATTTAAACTCAAAATATCATATTTAATAGACTAAACTATCTACTAACTATTTCAAATTTTATTAACTATAAATATATAAATTTTGAGCTTGTACAAAGTCTACGCCCTCAAGACTTGCAATATAGGGCATTTTAAAGGTCTTATAGGCTTTTAAAAAAGTTTTAAATCACAGGTTTAAACTTGAGCTAAAAAAACAAAAGAAAAACTTAGACTCGTAGTACAATAAATTTTACACTTTGATCTTTTGATTATAAAATAAGAAAACTAAAATGGCAATAAAGAAGAGACAAATGCATATACATCTTAAAAGTACTATGACATTGTCATATATAATGTGTAATGCTGCATGAAGTGAAAAAGAATGGTATAGATTTGAAAATTTGGATTGAAACATAAATATGTAATTGTAATAATAGAATTTTTTTAGCAAGAGCAACAGGAAGAGAAAATTACATATATAGATGAATGAAGTGTTCTTGACTGAGATGCCTGTAGATCTATCCAGTCCCACTCCATGTATTAACACTCAGAAAGGGACTCTTCATCTTATCTCTATCTTTTATATCATGAGTTCAACCTATTACTTGTTGTATTTTGTTTTTATTACAAAAGGTTTAGATGAATTAAATCCTGAGAATTTACTAGGGTTAAAACAGATCTCTAAATTCAAAGAATACTTATAGATATATTTATAGATAACTAATGGATAAGATTATTATATTGATAACGAAATTTGAACTAATAACTTTATATATTATGAGTCAACTCTTTATTAACTGAACTATTATTATTTGTTTTTAGGTATAATTAACGTAAGGACAATCTCTAGAATACATGTCTCTTGCCTATCCATCTTCTCTAGTATGCATAGTCAGACAAAAGCCTCATTGTAAATACCAGTATGATACATTTGTACTAAATTCTATTACTCTATGGTTGAATTATATATTTCTGAAGTTCAGTTTTTCAACCTCCAACATTCTTATAATAGTTGTATTCCAAATCTGCCACATCTAGTAATCTTAGATTTGGCTAAATGCTAGAACTCATCAATAGAGCAAGAATACGACCTTTGTTGTTTAAATATTTTACACATACCTTGGCCAAAAGATGAGTTCAGTAAAAAGAAGAAGAAGTGTAAATCAATACTAAAATTGCCCTCATATGAATTGTAATGAAACACAACTTTTCTTGTAAAAATGCATGCAATTATATTAAATTTAATAGTACATGAGATTACAAACCTCCCCTCTCAGCTCTGCATAGTAGACGGACCCAAAACCACTTCGGCCAATTTTATTTGCCAAATAGAAGTCATTTGTAGCTTCAGCTAGTTCTTCATATTAGAACTCCACTGATTTTTCCACAGTAATGACATTGTTGTTGGTATCAACAGAAGCAGGAGGACAATTGGAATCTGAAATTTTATATCCAGTATTACTATATTCAATCATTAATTATATTGTCATTTCATATGCATTTCATCCATTTGTTTCGTCACTTTTATGGCAACCAGTAAGAGGATGCGTGATGGAATACCTATATTAGAATAATTTTTAAATTTATTATGCAAGTTGGCTTTCTTTAGTGATTAAGTAATTTTGTAAATAGATAGAGCAAGTACTGTTATTTTTATTACATTTTGCCTGTGAGTAGGGCAAGTGGGATTATTTTATTTGCAACTGGTTGCTCTTTAATTCCTTTACAAGTGGATATTATAAGTTGCAAGTTGTCTTTTTATTTATTTATTTATTATTATTATTATTATAGTTTTAAATAACTCAATAAAATTGTTGAATGAGATCTCTTTAAGTAATAATTTATCTAAGAATTTAGTTTTTAATAGAACACAATAATATCATTCTATCTATGTAGCCGATTCTATTTAGCAGGATTTATTGTATTGTAGTTGCAAGTTGTTTATCTTATTAGTCTATAAATAGGACCTGATAACCTTTGTAATGTCAAGGTTGGAGGAATGATAATATGATGTTGTGATATTGAAACAGCTCTCCCTACTGTTCTCTAATTCTGATTCTGCCCCCACCCCGCCACCCCTTCTATTTCTGTTCCCCCGTCTCTCTCCCTCACTTTCCCCTCCATTTCTGATAATTTCTTCATTACCCCCCAGTTTCAGTTCTGTTCTCCTTCTCCCTTCCTCTGTTTCTGTCTATATTCACCCTAAATCAAATCCGTTTGCGTCTATCCAAGTGTGTGTGTGTGTGTGTTTTACATCAATGCGCTTTAGCTGATTAAATAGAATTGCTAATGAGGTCTCTACCTCAGTCCATGATTTTCCGCTGATGTGACACCATTATTTTACAAGCGATATGAACTATACAGAAGCAAGAATTTGGTATGTTTTCAGAAAATTAACTACAGTCAGCATCACACTGCAAACTTTTTCCTTTTGAGATAGTTTGCAAGAGAGACAAAGGTAATGAGACCAAACATTGAGTATGTTGCAAGGTTATTTTAGTTTTATTTCAGAATGTTAAAGAAGTGAGGGGAGAGCTTTTAAATCATTTAAGACTTTCGAAACCCACTACATTTTACTCATGTTTTAGTAGGATCTAGACAGGGAAGCAGAAAGATCAGAAGTACAAATCTATGTACCTTTCCCAGGTTAAGAAGAGCAGACTGCTAATTCGCCTCAGAGCAACTTTTCCTCCTCCTCCTCCTTCTTTTGGTAATATAATACATACAAGCAAGCCGCCAATAAGAGACACCAACAACTGCTCCTGCAGATAATCCAGCAATAATAGAAACTATATCAGATCAAAGTAGCACTGACCTTACAATTTCAGCAGATTCTTACCACCGCATTCATCAAATAAGCAACTTTCTGAACAGAGAGATAGCCAAACCTTTTGTGCTGCAAAGGAAAAAGAGAACACACACATTAGGATTAAGAAATTTAGAGTAAATTACACTAAGTGCTCCTGAGTTTTGCTAAAATTAGAAATCCATTGCCATAAAAAAATATTCAGTCCAATTTAATTTTTGTATACAAAAGCACCTCTATGAACTTATACAAATATATATTTTGTTTTCATGAATTTTAAAAAAATGCAGTTAGGTTATTGATGGGTGTTGGAGTAAAAAAATTCAAAAATTGAACTAAGATGTGGTGCAACTTTGCTTCAAGAGAAGTACATGTATGTTTTGAAAACAGAGGGGAATTTCATTTAATTTACTCAAAAATCTTACCAGAGAAAAGGAAAACCCAATGCAACTTCATTTACAAATCGTACAGAAAGTAGGGAAATTACTAGGGGCATTGGCAAATAGACATCATTTTGGTATGATAAGTGAAAGTAAAAAAAATATGTGAGGAGTGTCTAGAAACATTTTTAGTATCCCATAAACGAATTGAAAGATCTAAAATCATAGATACAGTTATTTTAATAGTCATTAGAATTAAACAATTTAAAAGTTTATATCAGTCAAATTTTAAGCTAGGTAAAAGATGGACTATCATATCTTACTAATAGAAAATATGAAAAGACTTATCATGGAAGAAATTGATGTTTTAATTTATTTTAACTAGTGAATGTGAGATATTTATTATTATTATTATAATCTATTTAAATATTAATTAGGATAATTAATAAATATTTCTAAATGTGACTCGTAGTCATTGGGTCTAGTCCAAAGTGGATTGTTGACTTAGTTTATTTAAGGTTAATTTTCTGATGGTGGAAATTAACAATTGATTTTATCGTGCGATCACTTTCTAAGTCCAAAGTGAAACCTATGCTCTTAGCTTACTTTTTAAGGTTCCCCACTAGTGACGATAGTACACAAGTTGCCATCACTGTGTCTAATAACTAGTTGGAAGAACATGTTATTTATCTGACAGTATTCTGTGATTAACAGGTATATCATTTGAGTTACAATTCTCCTCAAATCAATCAAGCTAATGGCGAGAGATAACTCTAAGTCTTTTGTTGTATCTCATATAAGTTTTACATTCATATATGTTATAATTTGGATTAATTATATTGTGTTTAATATGTTTATTTTTTAACATGTGACATCAAAGCCTAATTTAATATCACCCTTATCTTATTTGTTGAATTTTTAGTCTTACGATTGTAACAATATGAGATAAATATATATGGACATCTAAAGGTGATAATTGGTTTTAATTTTTTTTTATCTTTTGACCTTTTCTTTTTCTGTGTGACGGCGTGAAAGAGGAGCTTATGATTCTCCAACCATGTCTAAAGCAATTGGCCGAAAGAGAGAGAAGCAATTGATTTTCCAACCTGTTTTGACACAGAGAAGCAATTGATTGAAGAATAGTCAGCACATCAACAATTTCCATTTTATTATTAAGAAAACATATGCCTACCTTATTATAGGCCAATTTGTATAAAATTTTAGAAAATAACTTATATAAAAAAAAGGATTTTTGAGTAATTTTTAAAAAAAAGAGCTTATGGAGAAGAGTTTATAAAAAAAATAATTTTAAATAAATGAGTGTTTGGATAGTTATTTTCAAAAATACTTTTATTATTGGTAAATTATAAAAAATGGTATGATTATTAAATATATGAGAGAGGAGAAATAAGAGATGACAGATGAGAGAGGAGAGAGGGTGTAGAAGAGAGATGGAAGAGGAGAAATAGTGTATAAAAGAAAGGACAGATGAGAGAGAGTGTAAAAAAAAATGAGAGAGGAGAGAGGGTGTAGAAGAGAGAGGAGATAAAGTGTAAGAAAAAGTAAGGGTAATATAGTAATTGATTAGTCCATAAACTCTTTTACTATTCCATAAACTGCTCTGATCAGCTTATCTGAAACCTTAATTTTAAACTATAGTTTGATTCAAAAACCCTTTTAAATAAATATAATTATTTATTTTAAAATTTTTTAAAATTTAGATTTTCTACAAACCTAAATTTAAAACGTTTAGAGACAAATCAAACAAGCACTATTTCTGTTCAAGAAAGAGAAGCAAAGGATTTTCATGAGCAGAGTGGCTGGCATGTTCAGACGGCACAAAGGGCTTGTCGCCTCCACCTGTCATATGCTAGCTTGAGAGAATTAGGGTTCCAAGGAATGTGAAAAGACCAATTGCTTTTTAGGCCGAAGACCTTTTTTTATGTTTTTTTTTTCTTTCTTCCTCTCTGTATTGTTTATTGAGCTGTTCTGTTATATTTAAAAAAAATAGATTAGGCTGCAATGATTTATGGGCTGAAATGTTTTTCTTTGTAAAAAAAAAAAACAGAGTCTTCTAGGCTACTAGTGTTTTTGGGTTGAATTTTTTTGTGTTTGCTTATGAAAAATAATTTTTTTGGCCATAGAATTTTTGGTTTTTATTTTTAAAAATTATTTTAGGCTCTATTTTAGACTCTTATATATAGATCACTTAGTTTTATTTTCAATAAATTATTTTGGCCAACTAATTTATTTTTTTCAAAATATTTTAATTACTATTATATGCATTGTAAATGTTTAAATTAATTTATCTACTATTTTAATTTTTAGAAAAGGGTTTTTACAAATTTTAATTTTTTTATGTTATTTAATTACCTATTAATTCTCCCTTGATAAGTAAATTAACTATTTAATTTTGTAAAAAAATTTTGAGTTAAAATTAATTTACTAAATATTTTTGGGTGTATGAAATAATTGGAGAATTTAAATTCAATTATTTAGTCATATTTGTTGATTAAATTAATTTATTAAATATTCTATTATATTGTACATATTTGGATTTATATGCATGTTATTGATATTTGTGATTAGCATGCAGTTTTGTGAAAAGTAGCCACAACATCCTTATTTATTTTTGTTGCATGCATTAATTAATCACATATGAATTTAAAATATCAATTATAACTAAATGTATAGTTATGATTTATCTTTACCCATAGGTAGATATCTCATGATTGTACATTTAATTAAGGGAAGAATTAATTTCTCCACTAAATTGTGCATATTAGGATTTTCAATGCACATGAATGATATTTGTGGTTAGCGTGCAATTCTTTGAGGAGTAGCCACATCATCCTTGTTTATTGAATCTATTACATGCATTCATTAATCACATCTGGATTTGAAATATCATTTGTAATTAAATGTATAGCTATGATTTATCTTTGCCCACAGGCAGATATTTCATAATTGTACATTTAATTAGGGCAAGATAGAATGACCTCGTTATTTTCTAATTAACCCACAGGTAATAGAAAATTACGATTGCGTTCTAATTCCATCATTTGAAATAAATACATGGCTATGCTAATGTCTTTGCCCATAGGTAGACATTGGTGATACGTATTTATACTGCTTACTTGCTACATTTGAGCTAAGCATGCATACATGGCACAGTGACTTGTGATTGCTTCAAATTCTTACTGTGAGCTTATTTTTATATTTTTCTATTTTTATTTTACAGATCCAATTGTTGTCCCCAGGATTATGGTTGATGTAAGCAATAAAACAATTTTAGATGACAGCATTAACTATGCTGATTGGAGAGATGATGTTTTGCTATAGCTCAATTTTTTGAACTTAGATTATGCCTTGAAGTTTGATAAACCTTTAAGACCTGATGATGTCTCCGATGATAGAGAGGCAAAGAAAATGTATAACATGTAGGAGCAAAGTAACTGCTTGTCTCTTATGCTTATACAACAAAGGATCTCTAGCAGTATTAGGGGAGCAGTTCCTAAGTGCGATACAGCCAAAGGGTACCTGGAAGCCTTAGATAAGCAATTCAAGCTAACAGATAAGCAGGTGAATGGTACCATCATGTCTGAACTATGTATTGTGAGGCTTACAGGTATTGGCGATGTGAGGCAACACCTAATGGAGATGAGAGGTATGCTTTCATCGTGTGTTACTTTTGACTACCATGTAGGGCTTTCTGTCAAATAGGTCTCCGCATCCCAATTAGGAAATTGTCCTAGCAAGCAATAAGAGAGGAGATCATGTAAAAGCCGTTAGAACCTTTTGCATAACTTTTTCAAATAATTATGTTTTAGAATTTTATGATGTTTATATGTTCCTTCTTACAAAAGGAATTTGATTTTTATGTCAAAACTCATTTCATTTTATTATCATTTAGTTCTTTTTAAGAAACTTATGACTTTGACAAAGAATTCTGTTTTAATTATGAATTTGGTTATGATTGATGGTTTATTTAAAATTGTTTGTGATTCGCCTCAATCTTCTTCTGTTTCACGTGGTACTAAGAGAAGTGTCATTGATGAGGATTCTTATAGCTTATGGCATAAGAGATTGGGTCATATCTTTGTTGACAAAATCAAAAGGTTAAATAAAGACGGAATTCTTCCATCTTTAAACCATTCGGAATTTGATTCTTGTGTGGATTGCATAAGGGGAAAGTAGACCAATAAGTAACATAAATGGGCTAAGAGTTCTGAATTGCTAGAAATTATACACACGGATATTTGTTGCCCTGATTTGACTGCACATGGTCAAAAGTACTTTATCACCTTTATTGATGATTACTTACGATACATGTATGTCTACATGCTTTATAATAAAAGTGAGGCACTAGATGCTTTTAAGGAATATAAAGTATAAGTAGAAAAACAGATTGAGAAACCAATCAAGATCGTAAGATCAGACCGTAGTAGTGAATATTATGGCAGATACACTAGTGAAGGACAAGCGGCAGGTCCATTTGCTTATTTTTCTTCGAGAGCAAGGTATAATAGCCCAATATGCTATGCCTGGATCACCTGACATGAATGGTGTAGCTGAATGAAGAAATAAGACCTTGTTGGATATGGTTAGGAGCATGATGAGTAGCTCCAAACTACCGTCTTCCTTATGGAAGGAAGCACTCAAGATAGCCACATATATATTAAACAGAGTTTCAACAAAGGCAGTGTCCAAGACACCCTTTGAAATCTGGAAATGATGGAAATCCAGTTTAAATCATTTTAAGGTATGGGGTTATCCTGCGGAAGTAAAAATGTACAATCCACAGGAGAAGAAGTTGGACCATAAGACCATTAGAGTTTACTTTGTAGGCTATGTGAAAATGTCTAAGGGTTATAATTTTTATTATCATCTTCCTTCTAAAAGGTTTGTAGAGTTTAGGAATGTCAAGTTTCTTGAGATATTTATTATTATTATAATCTATTTAGATATTAATTAGGATAATTAATAAATATTTCTGAATGTGGCCAGAAGTCATTAAGCCCAGTTCAAGGCGGGTTGTTGACTCAATTTATTTAAAGTTAATTTTCTGACTGTGGAAATTAACAATTGAATTTATCGTGCGATCACTTTTTGAGTTTAGAGCGAAAGCTATTCTCTCATCTCACTTTCTAAGTCTTCCGCTACATCTCATATAGGTTTTATATTCATATTTATTATAATATGAATTGATTATATTGTGTTTGAGATGTTTATTTTCTAACAGTTGATGATTACTTCATAGAAAGGAAAGGGTAGCTTATTTTATTTTTGCAGGAGGGATTATTATTTTTTTTTTAATTTTGCAAGTGGACAAAGCAAGTGAGTTTATTTTTTTTTTTTTTTGCAAATGGGTTATTTTTAACTATTTTCATCAAGTGGGTGGCAAGTGGGATAATTTTAATTATTTTTATCAGGTGGGCGGTTCTTAGAAGGAAACCTTAGCCTATAAATAGAGGCTATCGTATATGTTAAAATCGGACTTTGATGAATGAAAATGTTTTCCTAATCAGACTTTGGTCTCCCTCCATTTTCCCCCAATGTTCTGTGCTCTCCCCCCCCCCCCCCCCTCAAATTTCTGCTCTGCTTCCCCTTTCACCCCTCTGTTTCTATATTTCTCTCTCAAATCCCTCTGTTTGCATCTGTCCAAGTAGGTGCGCGTTGCATCACTTTCAAGCACCTCTGTAGAAAGCAAACCAAACTAGTTTTTCTCAAATGTCATTGCATTTCTCAAATAATCCGTAGAAACACGTGACGCTGTTGTGACCTACAGTCTCATACTAGCCAAACAGAACAACCCCCACCATTTTCCTATTGACCATAACAGGTAAGAACTAGAAGCTGTTCGATCAAACCCAGGAAATGGTCCAGATTCATTAAGTAATTTTTTTAAAAAATGAAAAATGAAAAATATAGAGTAAAGTAATATTTTAGTTGTCAATTCCAAAAAAATTAAAAAATCATAATTAAAATAAAAAAATAAAATAGAAATGAAAAATCTAAATGATTAAGAGAAATAATGTTTGTATCGTGGACATCGGAACTCAATTTTACAAAGACAAAACGCCAAAACTCAGACTCATTTGTAAATTAACAGTTATAAATACTTTTTCTGTTTTTGGGTATATCGGTTCTGAATACCATTTAATACGAATCAAATGGCATTTTCACAAAAGATACAAAATACAAAAGACTGCCAAACTGTGAGAAGAATTTATTACAATGTAGTTGAGGGGGGAGAAGGAGTTTTGTGGTCACATAGTTAATATTTAGACATGTTAATCCTTGACAAATACTACTCTATTCCTATGTATAAGTTTATCTTAACTAATTTTCACCTAACAAGAAAAGTTAGTTAAATCATTTAATATATTTTAAATTTATTTTTTTAATTTATCCTTATTTAAAAATAAGTATTACTCTGTATTTTCTCTTATATTATTTTCTCTTTCTTTTAATAGGGATAAAATTAAAAGATACTTATTAATACCCATTTATATTAGGGATTAAAATTTTCAATTAAAATAGATTTATTTATAATACATAGTAGGGTTGAGCAAAACGCCCACAGCTCGGTGCACCCGCTCGACCCCAGCATCAATTTGCCAATTTTGAACCCATCCAAAATAGGCCAAACGGGTTTAAATGGGTAGAAATGTAAAATATACAAGCAGGCTACAAGTTGACCATCGGGCAACCCGTTCCCACCCATATATTTTTTATATTATTAATTAATTTTTTCATCTTATTGTATTATATTGTACTTTTATTTTGCAATATAAATTATTTTTTTAAAAATGTTAGAACACATTTTTAGCTACCAAAATTTTGTATACATTATTTTTAAATATTTTTTTTGAAAATGTTGAACAAATTTTTAAATTGTTTTGACAAAAATTTGATAAACAAATTGCCCATCCCTGTTGTAGCCCAAACAGGGTTCAACCTATCCCTTTTATTACGGGTTTAAATATGTTGGTATAAGCATAGGCTAGCTTGTGCCCAATTAAAAATGCATAGACTAACCAATCGGATCAACATGTTTGCCCTTAATACAAAGTATAGAGTAGTAAGTTAGTTTACAATCGAATTCAATCATAGTTCAGAATTAAATATATTACTTGAAAGAACAAATACATGATGTAGCTTTTCCAAATATAAACAACAAACCACTCCCTTTGTTGAGATCAACACCAAGATTATACATATGTAGAATCTCCTTATTAATCATCGTCTGGTTCGCAATTGAATCCAGAGAATCCTCAGCTTTAAGTGGGTAAGTGATGAACAACTCGTAGTCTTTTGAAATTTGGCCATCACCACACTGACAGTTAACCGCCACATCGAGCACTACATAATCAGGGATAGTGTTCGGTGAATAGCCATTCAAGCTCTGGAATGCCGAATCAGTCATCAAATTGGAAAAGGTCTCATTGGCAATATTCAAATAGGTGTATCCTCTCTTAACTGGGTATTTAAATACGTAACCTAGATTTTCCCCATCAATGCAATCCCAAGAGAACGGAATATTCCCTTGAATGTTCCTTGCGATAAATGTTAGGAGTTAGTATTGGGCCCAAAGCCCATTTATTCTGATTTATATGTATATATACAAGACTTGTGTATGGGTCCAAGGTTTATGAAACATATTATTTTCAGATGGAATAACACATATGTTTATAGTGCTATGTATCTTAACATGGTATCAAAGCCAAAGGGAAAGAGGGCACAAAATCAAGAAGGCTCCCAAGAAGACACTACCATTTATCTGAAAAATAAGAAAGCCCCAAGAAGACACCACCATTCATTTGAAAAACAAGAAACGTGAAAATTGTTGGACTGATAACACTTTGCAGTAGCTAAGGCGAAGGAATACCAGAAAAAGGTTCATAGACCGTAAAGTGAAAAGTGGCATTC
This sequence comes from Leucaena leucocephala, assembly GCA_037074615.1. NCBI lineage: Eukaryota > Viridiplantae > Streptophyta > Magnoliopsida > Fabales > Fabaceae > Leucaena > Leucaena leucocephala. Next base: position 13,182,165 of record CM073515.1, on the reverse strand, counting down.
AAAGCATTCTGGCAGCAATAATAGAGCATTTCGGTAGAGGATCATGTTTATTAAAAGATTTGAGGTATATACAAGTCATAAACATAGAGGGGTCTGATTTTACTAACGAAGCCCAATACAGATTTGCCACCAATGGCCACCAAGAAAGACTCAGGTGATCTTTCAGCAGACAAACTCACCTTCACTCACCCTCTATTTCTCCATCTATCTAAAACGCGTGCCACCACAATCATTTAACAAATATTGACATGAAGTGAGAATTATAAGGTATGGTCTCGTGCCATAAGGATCACCTCTAGAGGGAAATGAAAATTGGGGTTCATCGATGGGTCTCTCACCAAAGATTCACAAGAGGAAACTCTCCATGAACAATAGGAGCAATGCAATGCTATGGTTCTTTCCTGGCTCCTTAACTCGATTTCAAGGGAAATTGCAAATAGCGTCATCTTTTACCAAGATGCTCACCTGGTATGGAATGACCTCAAGGAAAGGTTTGATAAGGTTACTGGTTCCAGGATTTATTACCTATATCGAGCGATAGGAAGCCTTCGTCAAGAATCACTCAATGTCTTAGGGTATTATTCTCGGCTAAAAGAGTTATGGGAAAAACAATCTATGATGTTCTCCATCCTACCCTATAGATGTGATACATCCAAAATATATTCATATATGATACAACAACAAAAATTGATGCAATTCCTCCTTGGGTTAAACAATTGCTTTGGGATGACGAGGAGTCAAATTTTGATGATGAGTCCACTTCCCTTCGTCAACCAAGCATTTGCCATGATAACTACAGATGAGGCACAAAGAACACCAGAGGAAGGGGCGAGGTAGCGAAGGCATACTTTTGGAGTATACCCATTGTCAGAAGAAGGGACACACTAAAGATGTCTGCTAGAAAATTGTGGGATACCCTACAGATTTTAAGGGAAACAAAAACAAACCCAGCCAAGATGTTGTGGCTAATCGGGTTGGACCAAGCAGTAGCAATGAGGAAGAAGCATTGGCTAACACTGCTACCCCAATCTTTACTAAAGATCAATATGACAGGCTCTTAGATATGCTGAAAAGGGATTCTGAAGTCAGTGTACATGCTCTAACCGGTACAGGAACATGTTTGGTTGATTCTACTCATAACACATACACACACATTACATGGGTAATAAACTCAGGAGCTACTACTCACATGATAGGAGATTTATCATATTTCCTTAGCTATAAGAAAAATGATGGTTTTATACAAATAATCCAAATACCAAATGGAGAAAGCTTGGCTGTCACTCACATAGGAAGTGTTAGGCTTACTAATGAAATCATACTAACAAATGTTTTGTATGCACCATATTTAAAATTTAATTTAATCTCGATCCCTAAGTTAACATGAGAACAACATTTCATGGTAAAATTCTTTCCTGACTATTTCGTTATACAGGGCCTTCAGGATGAGAATGTGAAGGGGACTAGTAGACTCACACATGGACTTTACATATTAAAGTTGACACTAATATCTAATGTACTAAATTTCACTAGAAGTGACTCACAAAGTTCACATAAATCAGTTGACATATGGTTACTATATAATAGACTAGGACATGCACCTACGCCTATATTGAGACACTTACATAATGTACATGACAAAAATGTTCCAATAAATGGAGTTTGTGATGTTTGCATTCAATCAAAATAAACTAAGTTACCTTTTCAGTTCAGTTTCATTAAATATGTATCTTGCTTTGAGTTAATTCATATGGATGTATGGGGACCATATAGAACACCTACACATCAAGGTCAATAATACTTCCTTACAATAGTTGATGATCATTCAAGAGTTGTTTGGATTTTTCTCATGACGGCCAAAACTAAAACTAGTGTTTGTGTTAAGAATTTTATTGCATATGTCTCAAATCATTTTTTAACTAAAGTCAAGAAAGTGAGAATTGATAATGGAACAGAATTTGTTAATAATCAGCTTACTCAATACTTTGGAGAGAAAGGAATTTTGTATGAAACTACATGCCTATACACCCCCCAACAAAATGGGTTTATAAAGTGAAAGCATAGGACTCTAATTCAAGTTGCTAGAAGTCTAATGTTGCAATCTAGAATACAAATTGAATATTGGGAGAATGCAGCAAAATGGCAGCACACATTATCAATAGAGTACCTTATAAGATCCTTGAATATAAAACACCTTATGAAAGGATTTACGGTGAGAAACCCGAATATGATAATTTAAGTGTTTTTGGTTGTCTAGCCTATGCCACAAATTTGAGTCACTAATAAATTTCTTCCTAGAGTTATACCATGCATTTTCTTAGGATATCCAACTAACCAAAAAGGTTTCATGCTACTTAACCTGAAAACAAAAGAGATAATGGTCAGTCGGCATGTCATCTTTTGTGAAGATCAATTTCCTTTCAAAGGATTAGAATTAATTGAACAAGGGGGAGTAAACCAGCAAGTAATTAAAGACTATTACATATATTATTTTAACTTTGATCCTATAGAAATCCCCTTAAGTAAACCACATGATTTGAAAAGAGGATAATAATACAAATAGAAATAATGAATTGTTTTGCCGTGACCAACAAGATATGAGTCGATCACAGAGAGAGAAGGTCGCCCATATAGTCAAAGGGTAATTTAATTACTTCTGCAGATTCTGTTGCCTGCAAAAATAAAGGTAAATGCTTATATCCCATTGAAAATTGTATCTCTTACTCTAATATTTCTGCATCATATATGTGTTATCTATGCCATATTGATTATGTAATTGAACCTTTAACTTATGAGGAAGCCACAAAGGATGCTAAATGGGTAGAGACAATGAGATTGGAAATAAAAGCATTAGAAAACAATGAAACTTGGGATATTGTTCCCTTGCCAAGGGGTAGAAAACCCATAGGATGTAAATAGGTGTTCAAGATCAAATACGATTCAAAAGGTAAAATATATAAATATAAGGCAAGACTAGTTGCAAAAGATTATAGTCAAAAGGAAGGGATTGATTATCATGAAACATTTTCTCCAATAGTAAAAATGACAACTATTAGGATAATGATTAAGTTTGCTGCATTGCATGACTAGAATTTATACCATATGGATATCCAAAATACATTCTTGCAGGGGGATCTTGATGAAGAGATATACATGACCATACCCCAAGGTTTTAATAATAGGGGGAGAACTTGGTCTATAAACTCAAAAAATTATTATATGGCTTGAAACAAGTGTATAGACCATGGAATAGTAAGTTGTCTATGGTCTTAATTCAAGGAGGATTCATTTAAGGTAAATATGATTACTCACTCTTTTATAAGAAATATGGTAAGGAAGTGGTGTTTGTGCTGGTTTATATGGATGATTTATTGATTACAGGAAGCTCAGAACTTAAGATAAAAGAAGTAAAGTAGTATTTACATGATAAATTTAAAATCAAAGATATAGGAATAATGAGATATTTTCTGGGCATTGAAATGGCTAAGTTTAAAAAGGGTATAGTGTTATCGTAGAGAAAATATATATTAAATATATATTAGATCGATTAGCATAGACATTTTGAGTGGGTGCAAACTGCTAGCAAATCCAATTGTTCAAAACTTGAAATTGTTGGCTTATGAAGAAGGAAAAGACAAACAATCTATTTTATTGCTTGATCCCAAGAAGTATAGACGATTGGTAGGTCGCTTAATATATTTGACTGCCACTCGTCTTGACATTTCTTTCTCCATGCAGGTTCTTAGTCAATATATGACAAATCCCATGAAGGTGCACATGGCTGCAGCAATGAATGTAGTTAGATACCTAAAAGGGACTCCAGACTTGGAGTATTTGTTCTAATTTATATGTATATATACATGACTTGTGTATGGGTCCAAAGTGTATCAAATATGTTTACCAAAAAAAAGTGTATCAAATATATTATTTTCAGATAGAATAACACATATGTTTATAGTGCTGCGTATGTTAACAATAAAATCTTTGTCAGTTATTGTGCCATTGATCTGAGGATGCTTTTCAAGAATCGGGGATTGCATAATCTACGAAAGGTGGTAAGATAGGAAAATTCGTCTGAAATGTAGTAGGAGGCTAAAGCTAAATTGCATCGTTACTTGCAATTCGATTCTGCGTTGTTGAAACAAATGGAAAATAACAAGAAGAAGAGAAATGGAAACCCGAATTTGGGTACAATTTCCAAATGGGATTGCTGAAAAAGCAGAGAGAGAAAGAAGCTCAGAAATTGGGGTTATGTAATGAGAATGCACGGAATTTTTCAGAGTGGGATTAAAATTAAACAAGTAAATGATGGAAGATTTGTATTTGATTTGAATGTTAGTAGTCATTGAAGAAGACTCAATTGATGAGCAGAAGTTTCCCGCGTAATTTAATTAGGACTGTTTGGCTAGAGAGAGAGTGACTGCGGCTTGCGAGAATTCCGACTGAGAGGTACGAAAATGGAAGACTGCAGACCAAAATCAAAGTTTGGACGCACCTTTTAGCCCGTAAAAGGAGTTCATTGGTTGCCTTCTTGACGGGACGACGAAAAATTGCTTTCTAGTTTCTAACACCAAAGCTAATTTTTTTCGCTCTTTTTACCTTTAACGTTCTTTTAAATTAATGAAACTCAAGATTCAAGACTCAATTTTGAAGTGAATTCTGTATCCATCTCATTAAACCTATACAATGGAAAGAAGAAAAAAATATTTAGTAGTATTAATCCAATAGTATAAAGTTCTATTATATTTTTTAAAATTTTGAGTTGAACTCTAAAATTAGATAATTCATTGAATTATAGTATTTGGTCAAAAGATAAAATTGCCTATAAGAGTTATTTTTTGACCCCATGGTTAAATTTCCCCCAAACTTTTGAGTGATGAAAAACAATTGTAAATAGCCTTATTAAAGTTATTAAAATGGCTATAAGTGTTGTAAAACGGTATATAATCTCTTTCTCATATAATGAGTTTTTTTTTGGGGGGCTAGATAGCTACAGACCAAAATCTAGTATTTTCAGTTAATTATTTTTATATTAGTTTTTGGAATCTTAAACTAATGAAAAAGGTTCTTTTTTTTCTAGTGAGTACTTAATGAAAAAGTAAAAAAGTTAACATTATTTGTATAGAATGGCATGTGAAATTAAAATAAGGATATACATAAAATTATAGGAAAAAGAAAAAAATAACCATTTGAATTTTAAAAGAATAAATTGGGCTTCTGAATATTTAAAAGGATAGATTGGGCAGGAGGCCCAATCTGTCATTTGTAAATTTATATGCAAAGACCATATTACCCTTCATTTTTCTAATATTTTGACAATACGATTTACAACTTGGCCAATGGTATTTATAACTCTGACAATGATATTTACAATTTTGACAATGGTATTTGTAAATCGTATTGTTAAAGAAGCTATAGTATCAGCTACAGTGTTTCTCCCAATTGCCAAAATTGGATTTCTCCCAATTGCAAATACCATTGTTACAGTTGTAAATACCATTGGCGAAGTTGTAAATCGTATTGTCAAATCAACTATAATGTTTCTCCCAGTTGTAAATACTATTGTCAGAGTTGTAAATACCATTGGCAAAGTTGTAAATCATATTGTCAAAGAAGCTACAGTATCATCTACAGTGTTTCTCCCAATTGCCAAAATTGGATTTCTCACAGTTGCAAATACCATTGTCAGAGTTGTAAATACCATTAGCAAAGTTATAAATCGTATTGTCAAATAAGCTATAATGTTTCTCCTAATTGCCAAAATTTGATTTCTCACAGTTGCAAATACCATTGTCAGAGTTGTAAATACCATTGGCAAAGTTGTAAATCGTATTATTAAAGAAGTTACAGTATTTTTCCCAATTGCCAAAATTGGATTTCTCACAGTTGTAATACCATTGTCAGAGTTGTAAATACCATTGGCAAAGTTGTAAATCGTATTGGCAAATAAGCTACAGTGTCAGCTACAGTATTTCTCCCAATTGCCAAAATTTGATTTTTCACAGTTGTAAATACTATTGTCAGAGTTATAAATACCATTGGCCAAGTTGTAAATTGTATTGTTAAATAAGCTACAATGTCAGCTACAATATTTCTCCCAATTGCCAAAATTTGATTTCTCACAGTTGTAAATACCATTGTCAGAGTTATAAATACTATTGGTCAAGTTGTAAATCGTATTGTCAAAATATTGAGAAAATGAAGGGTAATATGGTCTTTGTACATAAATTTACAAATAACAGATTGGGCCTCCTGCCCAATCTGTCATTTTAAATATTCAGAAACTTAATTTATCCTTTTAAAATTTAAATGGGTTTTTTTTATCTTTCTCTTTAAAATTATTTATATACAGGAGAAAATATATACGTGAAATTTTAAAGACAACACATAAGAAAGTGTTTCTCATGCTTGGATCGGTCTGGGTCTCCATCTGTGCACACTTGGGCTAGCTGTGCCATCTAAATAGTTAGATTAAACATATATATTTTTATTTTAAATATAAAAATTAGATAATTAATTTATATATATATTAAAAATTAGTTTAATTAGTGATTTGTGATCTTAAAATATTCCATTTAATCATTAACCTCATCGATGAAACCCCATCTAACATAAGCAACCATTAAAAATAATTTAGGAAAAAAATAAATTTAAGAAATAAAATAAATTGATATCTTACTTTTAGAATAAAAATAAATCCCTTAACTAGTTTTTATATTTAAAATCAGTCATTATTTGGATTCTATACATATTGTCATATCCTAACCCATTCAATAAAAAAAAATCTATTTTGATTTTCAAAGCCTTTATCACATCATGCCATTTGGGGCACTGGATTTAACAATCACAACTGTACTGTATTTTTGCTTCATTCACACACTTGGTTTGGTTTCTGAGTTCTTTATATAGTTGCTATGAAGTTCTCTTGATTAGAAAGTGTTGGTAGAGATAGTTTTGGAGACTAGCACTTGACAGCGAACAACACAGGTATTTTTCAAACTCAAAAGCTTTAAACAGTTCAAGTTATCTGATCATCTTATAAACTGAATCGATCGTGTATTGGACACCAAACCTAGGATCAACAAGCTTTTAAAGATGTCCTTTTGGGTTAGGCTTCTCAAGAGCTTCTTCATACCAACCAAGGCATATGGTAGTAAATAAAACACCAGAGAATAAATCATTTGGTTTGTATTTTTTCTAAAAAAATAGTAAATCAAACAATTTTAATGGGGAATTCAAGAATTAACAAAGTAAAAAGGCCTTTTGTATCAGAACCAGCTTCACCAGCCCTGAACAAAGCTTCTTTAGCAAACATAAGTTCATAGAGGACAACCCCGAAGGCGACGTCAAGTTTTGGCGAAACACTACCCTATGCATATCTGCAGATGGGAGAAGAGTAATCAATCCTAATTCACACAAATACTAAGAAAGTACACTCAGTATTCACATCAACACAAAGTTGATTGATATTCATATCCAATCAAGTTATTCAAAGGGAGAATGACACCTAGGTCTCCTAAGATCAGTTTGATAACAATTAGGCTCCAAACGATTTTTGTTAAAAAAAATGAGAAAGGTAATTTATAGTAGATTAATAATATAGATAAGTTAGTAGTTTGGTAGAAATAAATAATATCTTTTAACATCGTAGGGATTTGAACTTAACACCTCAAGGATATTCAACAACATCAATACCATCAAACTACCAACTTAAAGAGAAAAGCAATTTCTATCGGCTAACACATCAAGTAACAGGAGATGCAAGCAGTCTCTGCGCAATATCCATAAGGATATTTTCATTCTTTAAGGCCACATATGTGAGTGCTCATTTTGGTCATGTTTGTGACGATATGTGTGTAACAAAAAATAATACATTTCAAAAGAAAAATGAGGGATAGCTACAAATTTGTGTTAAATCTACTAGTTAGCCTCAGGTTCTCAGCTCCATATTTCCACAAAAACTGAAAATCTTCTGTCTAAGTTCTACTGCCTAAAAAGAAAAGTAGAAGTTGACATACTCAGGTGGCATATAACCAGATTTGCCTGCAAGATTATTAGTGGGAATTGCTGAACTTCCCACTTCAGTAAGCTTGTTCAACCCAAAGTGAGCTTGTTCAACCGAAAATCTGCAACCTGCACAAAGATGAATATTCAAGGAATTACAAGTCATCCCAAAAAATGGAAAAAAAAAAATAGACATTGGCTCTAAAGATATTCAATGAGAATTCAACATTTGCATTAAAGTTTTGGTCTATCAATATATTAGCCGATTTTATGTCCGACTGAATCTAGGGCAATATGCACTGGCATTGACCATAGCAAGAGTTCTCTGTATCAAAATGAGACTTGATTATTAATATAAGATATAGACTAAAATATATATTTGGTCGTTTATTTTTGTATTAAGTTTCATTTTAATATGTTAACTTTAAAATGTGTATATTTAATTTTTTTAAATTTAACATTATTAACTTTACTAACAGAAAATAGAAAATGCCAAGTCCATAAATTTAAAATAATAATTATGTTATTAAATGCTCTTAAAACATGTTCATTGTTTATGTTTTAATTTTTTTAATATAATATTTTTATTTTTATTTTACTGTTATTATTTAATTGCACAATCATCAAAATTTATTGAGTCATATTTCTATTAGTAAAATTAATGATATTAAGTTTGAAAAACTAAAATTATAATTTTTAAAATTAAAAATTTAAAATAAAATTTAAAACAAACATACAATATCAATTGTATACTTTAATTTAAAATATAAAATCAATTGTAAGTTATATTACTTATAAGTTATAAAACATACGACTCATTTCTTAGACATTGTGCCAATGCAACACATAGAAAAATGTGTATAAACGAGTCTGGAAAACAGGGAGCAAATTCCCTATCATCATATTTCTCCTCATCCCTTATAATCTCAAAATCTTATCCGTGTATATAGTCGAATGCCTCATAGTACACCACATTATTAGACTATTATAACATGCATTTTAACCGTATATTTCAACTAGATCTGGACTGTCCATTTATGGCTCAACAATCGCCAAATCGATTTGCTTCCCTCCTCCTCCACACCACATCGCCACCCGATTTCCGTTTTCCTCCTTTGTCCTTTTGTTTCCCTCCTCCTCCCTTCCCATTTTTATTTCCACCTTTGCCCTTTATCTGTACGGCCAAATCGATTACGTTACCTTTCTTGCCATTCACCCCACCGTGACCTTTATGAAAATAAATTCATGGCCAGCCCTAGCCCATGTGGTCCGCGCCCGTTCGCCATCAGAGTATGCACGTGCCTGACCTCTTCTTCATCTTCCTCATCGTCGTCGCAGTAGTCAAACTCATCTTCATCATCAAATTTGTCGAGGCCTTCGTCGCTGTGGTCACTCGCATCGAAATCATCCTCCTCTGGTAAGTTGAACCTGACAAATTTCTGGTCTTTAACAGGTACCATATATTCTTGGCTCCTTTGTTCTGGTAGCGTGGCAGATGATGACCACCAGCACCACCCCCTTCTGCTGGTTCTTTCCAATTCCATTGTGCTCTCCTACTTTGGTAGGATTTTTGAACTGGTTAATGGGAGGGTAGTTTTGATTATACTGTTAGAAAATAAACATCTCAATCATAGTATAATCAATCTAGATTATAACATACTCAAATATAAAATCTATGTGAGATGTAGCAGAAGACTTAAAGTTACCTCTCGCCATTAGCTTGATTGATCTGAGGAGAATTGGGATCAAATAGAATACCTATCAAAAGAGAACATTGTCAGATAAACAATATGTTCTTCCAGCTGGTGATTAGGCACAACGATGGCAACTTGTTTTCAGCCGTCACCAGTGGGGAACCTTCAGAAGAAAGCTGAGATTTAGGTTTCGCTCTGGACTCAGAAAGAGATCTCACAATAAACTAAATTGTTCTCAATTGTTAATTTCCACCATCAGAAAATTAATCTTAAATAAATTGAGTCAATAACTCACTTTTGACTGGGCTCAATGACTAAGGGCCACACTCAAAAATATTTATTAATTATCCTAATTAATATCTAAATAAGTTATAATAATAAATATCTCACATTTTTCCACTTGGCCCGTATACTCAATGTCATTGCCCTATCTAAGTAAACTGATGTCATGCTACAAGAATCAAGGTGATAAGTCCCCTTTTATCGGGTATTACCTTCCATGTATTACAGGTAGCACCATCATCTAATGGGTATCACAATATACATGAACTCAATGTTCATAGGTTATTGTCTCAATGTTTATCAATTTCAATAACACAAATATATACAATCACAATTTGAAATGATAAACCATAAAATACAATTTCATTGCTCATACCTCCAATAATCAAAAGTAAGACGAAGTCCCATATGAGGTACATGTGTGACAAAGATATTCGACTTCAACCCTTTCGTCAAAGGATAAGCCAACATATCCAATGTACTGATGTGTTCAACGAAAATTTGGTCATCTTGAACTATCTTTCTCAAGCAGAGGAATTTAAGTTCAACAAACTTGCTGCGACTTTTATTCCTTTTTGTTGTTCGTTATGGCCACCGCAGCTACGTTATCATAGTACATTCTGATTAGCTTAGAGACTGAATCCACAATCTTAAGTCCAGCAATACAATTCCTTATCAAAATAACTTGTGAACTTGCTTCAAAACACGCAATGTATTCAGCATCATTGGTAGAAGGAGCCGTTTGAGTTTGCTTAGCGCTTCTCCATGATATAGCTCCTTCTGTCAATAGGAAGATGTAACCAGATGTAGACTTATTTGAGTCTATGCATTCTCCAAGATCTGAATCTGAGTATCCAATTACGTTCAAACTGTCTGTTCTCCTGTATGTGAGCATGTAGTGTTTAGTGCCTTGTAGGTACCTAAACACTTTCTTTGCAACTGTCCAATGTGCTTCCCTAAGATTACTTTGATATCTTCCCAATATACCCATAGTAAAAGCCATGTTAGGTCTTGTACAAACTTGTGCATACATCAAGTTTACTACCGCTGAGGTATATGGGACCCTTTTCATCTGTTTCCTATCAAGCTTGATTTTAGGACATTGACTTAGACTAAAATTATCTCCCTTTTTCAATAGGAGTCACGTTAGATGAGCAGCTCTGTATTCTGAATCGTTCAAGAATTTTGACAAAATAAGCCTCTTGAGACAAACTTACAAGACATTGGGTTCTATCTCTATGGATCTTTATGCCAATGACTTAAGAAGCCTCACCCATATCTTTTATGTCAAAACTCTTAAACAAAAATTGTTTCACCTCACGCAATAGTCCCAGATCATTGGTAGCAAGTAGTATGTCATCCACATACAAAATCAAGAATATGATTTTACTCCCACTAGCCTTGTGGTATATACAATTATCTATGATATTCTCAACGAAATCAAATGACATGATCACTTCATGGAACTTCAAGTATCACTGCCATGAAGCATGTTTCAAACCATATATTAATTTTTTCAGCTTGCATACCAATTGATCTTTACCTTCTGCAACAAATCCCTCAGGTTGTTTCATATAGACTTCTTCCTCTAGTTCACCATTGAGGAAAGCAGTCTTGACATCCATCTGGTGTAACTCCAGATCAAAATGGGCAACAAATACCATGATGATACGAAATAAATCTTTCTTAAATACAGGTAAAAAGGTTTCATTGTAATCGATTCCTTCCACTTGAGTGAAGCCCTTGGCAACCAACCTAACCCTGTATCTATCAATGTTACTTTGTGAGTCTCTCTTGATTTTATAAACCTATTTACAGCCAATGGCCTTAGATCCACTAGGCAACTCTACAAGTTTCCAAACATGGTTGTTTACCATGGAATTCATTTAATCAATCATAGCAACATGCCACAACTTAGAGTTCACACTCTTCACAGCTTGAGTAAACGACAAAGGATTATTCTCAACACTTATATCACAGTCAACCTCAGCTGAATATACTACATAGTCATTAGGTAACACTGGTCTTCTTTCTCTAGTTGACCTCCTTAATTCAACCTCTTGGGTTGAACCAAGTTGCTGAATAATGATATCATCTATCACATTTTGTGATAGTTCCACTTGTGTGATAGGTTGACCATCAGGTATGTGTCCTTCTTATTCAACACCGTCAACTTGAGCCACAGAGTCTACATCACATTCAATGTCAATCTCAACCGTAGGATGATCATTAACTATTGATGTCCTCTCATGAATGATATCAGTGGTTCGCTCTATGTGATCATCCAATGGATAATCACTCCCACTAATCACATTATTCTCAAGAAACTTGGCATTCCTAAACTCTACAAACCTTGTAAAAGGTGGAGGATAATAAAACTTATAACCCTTAGACCTCTCCGCATAGCCTACAAAGTAAGATCTAATGGTCTTAGGGTCCAACTTCTTCTCCTGTGGATTATACACTCTTACTTCCGCAGGACAACCCCATACCTTGAAATGATTTAAACTGGGTTTCCATCCTTTTCAGATTTCAAAGCGTGTCTTGGATATTGCCTTTATTGGAACCCTGTTTAATATGTATGTGGCTGTCTTGAGTGCTTCCTTCCATAGAGAAGATGACAGTTTAGAGCTACTCATCATGCTCCTAACCATATCTAGCAAAGTCATATTTCTTCTTTCAGCAACACTATTCATGTCAGGTGATCTAGGCATAGTATATTGGGTTACTATACCTTGCTCTCAAAGAAAATCAACAAATAGACCTGCTGCTTCTCATTCACTAGTGTATCTGCCGTAATACTCACCACCATAGTCTGATCTCACGATCTTGATTAGTTTTCTAATCTGTTTTTCTACTTTTACTTTATATTCCTTGAAAGCATCTAGTGCCTCGATTTTATTATAAAGCATGTAGACATACATATATCGTGAGTGATCATTAATAAAGGTGATAAAGTACTTTTGACCATGTGTAGTCAAATCAGGGTAACAAATATCCGTGTGTATAATTTCTAACAACTCAGAACTTCTTTTAGCCCCCTTATGTGACTTATTGGTATGCTTTCTCCTTATGCAGTCCATATAAGAATAAAACTCTAAATGGTTTAAATATAGAAGAATTTCATCTTTATTTAACCTTTTGATTTTGTTAACGGAGATATGATCCAATCTCCTATACCACGGGTTATAAGAATTCTCATCGATGACACTTCTCTTAGTACCATGTGAAATAGAAAGAGATTAAGGTGAATCACAAACAATTTTAAACAAACCATCAATCATAACTAAATTCACAATTAAAACAAAATTATTTGTCAAAGTCATAAGTTTTTTAGAGAGAACTAAAAGATAATCAAATGGAATGAGCTTTGACATAGAAATCAAATTCCTTTTGTAAAAGGGAACATAAAAAATATCATAAAGTTTTAAAACATAATTGTTTGAAAAAGTTATGCGAAAAGTTCCAACAGCTTTCACAGGATCTCCTCTCTCACTAGCTGAAAGGACAGTTTCCTCATTGGGATGTGGACGCCTACTTGATAAAAAGGCTTGCATGGTAGTTGAAATATGGATCGTCGAACTAGTATCAATCCACCAAGTGTCATCGTTAACACTAGAAAAGTTAGACTCAAAAGTAACACACAATTAAAGCATACCTCTCATATCCATAATATGTTGCCCCACACCATCAATACTTGTAAGCCTCACAGTACATAATTCAAACATGATGGCACCACCCATCTGCTCGTCTGTCAACTTAAATTGCTTATCCAAGGCTTCTAGGTATCGTTTGGTTGTGTCGCACATAGGGATTGCTCCTTTAATGCTCCTAGTGATCCTTTATTTTATAAGCAGAAGAGATAAGCGGTTACTCCGCTCCCACATATTATACTTTTCCTTTGCCTCTCTGTCATCAGAGGCATAATCAAGTCTCGGAGGTTTATCAAACCTTAAGGCATAATCCAGATCCAAGAAATCGAGTTGCAGCAAAACCTTATCTCTCCAGTCAGTATAGTTAATGCTACCATATAAGATTGTTTTGTTGCTTACATCAGCCATAATCCTGGGGGCAGCAATTGAATCTATAAAATGAGAACAGACAAACGTACAAATAAGCTCACAGTAATAATTTGAAGCAATCACAAGTCACTGTGCCATGTATGCATACTTAACTCAAATGTCTCATGCAAGCCATATAAATATGTATCACCAATGTCAACTTGTGGGCAAAGACATTAGCATAGCCATGTATTTATCTCAAATGGTAGAATTAGAATGCATTGCAATTTCCCAATACTTCTGTGTTAATTAGAAAATAACGAGGTCATTCTATCCTACCCTAATTAAATGTATAATTATGAGATATATATCTGTGGGTAACGATAAATCATAACTATATATTTAATTACAAGTGATATTTCAAATCCATATGTAATTAATGAATGCATGCAACAAATTCAATAAACAAGGATGCTGTGGCTACTCCTCAAAGAATTCCACGCTAACCACAAATATCATTCATGTGCATTGAAGATCTAAATATACACAACTTAATGGAGAAATTAATTCTCCCCTAATTAAATATACAATGATGAGATATCTACCTGGGTAAAGATAAATCATAACTATACATTTAATTATTATTGATATTTTAAATCTATATGTGATTAATTAATGCATGCAACAAAAATAAATAAGGATAATGTGGCTCTTCCTCATAAAAATGCATGCTAATCACAAATATCAATAACGTGCATATAAATCTAAATATGCACAATATAATGGAGCATTTAATAAATTAATTTAATCAACAAATGTGACTAAATAATTTAATTTAAATTCTCCCACTATTCTATGCACCAAAAAATGTCTAATAAATTAATTTTAACTCAATTTTTTTTTACAAAATTAAATAGTTAATTTAATTTCTAAGGGAGAAATTAATGGCAATTAAATAACATAAAAAATTAAAATTTATAAATATCTTTTTTTTCAAAAATTAAAATAATAGAGAAATTAATTTAAACATTTATAGTGCATGGAATAGTAATTAAAATATTCTGAAAAACTAAATTAAATGGCTAAAAATAATTTTTTAGAAATAAAATTAAATGGCTTATATACAAAAGTTTAAAAATAGGACATAAAATAGTTTTCAGAAATAAAACTAAAATTAGGCCCGAAAATATTTTTTAAAAAAATTCAGGCCCAGAGGTTTTTTTTTTTTGAAAAATTGAGCCTAATGTGAATCCAACCCAATCTGCTCCAAAAAAAT
This sequence comes from Leucaena leucocephala, assembly GCA_037074615.1. NCBI lineage: Eukaryota > Viridiplantae > Streptophyta > Magnoliopsida > Fabales > Fabaceae > Leucaena > Leucaena leucocephala. The sequence continues at coordinate 13,166,908 of CM073515.1, read as the reverse complement.
AGATGGCCCAAAAACGCACTACCCAGAAAGAAAACCAATAAACAAAATTTTTTGCCCAACCATTTTTTTTAGGGAAACAGTGCTATCTGGTTGGCTGAGTCGGGTTGACCTAACCCGACTCAGCAACCTGAAACCCAAACAATCGCGTGGCTGCCACTTTCCAATTGAAGCTCGATGTCATTGATGCACCTCTAGTTGTGTTCACAGTCAGCAAAGGTAATAGCAGAGAACGTCACGTCAGTGAAGCCAGCTAGGTTGAAGCTATTCCTTTTTCCAACAAAATCTCAAGCTTCGATGAGTTTTGATTTGAAGGATTTAAAACTGGAGCATAAGTGAACAAGCACAAATACCAAAAGCTCTAGCCAATGTTATACACATTTCAAACCTGCTGAGTTGACTCTTTGCCTTCATTCATGTTTACTTTTTAAACAGTAGCTTCCAAATAATTCTCGTTGCTCGGTCATCAAAGTTTGTGTAAAGAAACATATTCAGCTGCCTTCTAATTTGAGGTACACAAAGCAAATATGTTATGATAAAAAATCAATAAATTATAATCTTTAAGATTTATATATCTTATATTATTACTCATGAGAATAAAAAAATTAATAAGTTAGATAAAGGTGATTTTAAACCTGACTCTAATATTACATGTTAAAAAATAAATATCTCAATTATAGTATAATTAATTCACATTATAACATATTCAAATATAAAATCTATATGAGATACAACAGAACATTTAAAGTTATCTCTCACTATTAATTTAATTGATCTGAGGAGAACTATGATCAAATAGAATACCTGTTAAAAAAGAACATCGTTAGATAAACATCAGGTTCTTTCGGTTGGTGATTAGATACAAAATGATAATTTATTTTCAACCGTCATGAGTGGAGAATCTTTATAAAAGAGCTGAGATTTAAGTTCACTCTGAATTCAGAAAGAGATTTTACAATAAACTGAATTATTCTCAATTATTAATTTTTATTATAGAAAAATAATATTAAATAAATTAAGTTAATAATTCATCTTAGATTAGAACTAATAACTACATATTATATTTCAAAATATTTATTAATTATCCTAATTAATATCTAAAATAATAATAAATATTTCACATGTACATGTTGCCGCTCTGGCCACCCCATAGCTCAGCATGCTTGCCGGACCTCTTGAGCTTCTTCATGAGTTTAGCAGGATCCTTGTTGCCTGCCACAAGCACCTTCCCTGAATCCGCATCTATGTTCACGGAATAGACCCATGAAACAAAAGCACCGCACAGAACTTAACAATATGGAAAAGTGGCGATACTTGAATACATTTAAGTCGAATTCAAGGGAGCAAACCATCTGTTTTCTGGAGCAGTTCACTGACTTTGTTCTCACAGCCCTCACAGTTACGGTGAGCACATATGGGATGAAACGACTAAGAACTTAACTGCAGGAAATGGATCTAAAGTCCAATCTAGTGTGACTGATGAAGACAAGGAATAAAGAAGGGTGTAACTGGTAATTAGGAGGCAAGTCTTGCTTTCCCATTGTTGAAGGTTCAGACTTGAGAGAGAGGGAGTGGATTTGAAAGTGAGTGAGCAGAGAATGAAATAACTGTGTAAAGGGCAAGCGCAAAGGAGGAGGGAAGCAAATCGATTTGGCGATGGTTGTGGAATAACTGTGATGTACCATTAGATCATCTCGACGGATAAGATTTTGAGAGTATGAGCTGAAGAGAAATATGATGATAAGAGGATCTACTCACAGAAAACAGAGGATGCCCAGTGAGAATCTGGAAAACAGAGGGGAACAGAAATGCCAGTGGGTGGTGGCGTCTGTTGAAGAAGCTGATGATGTGTCCGCTTGTCTTTTTTTTTGTTTTTAATTTATGTAAAATCTACATGGAACTTTGTTAGAAGCTACATAAGTAATTTTTAATAATATTATAAACTTTTTTTTGACATAGGATAACTAAAAAAGATTAAAAACTTAGTTATACTAAGATAAAATATAAAAATTATGTTATAAATAAATCAAAATTTTAAAGGTCAAAAAATTAATTTTCTCATTAATACAATAATCAGATTGATGTACCATCACATAAGTAGGCGTTGGTGGAATTAATGAATGCTTTTCTCACTTGAATCTCACAGGTATTGGCTTAAGTTGCCATTGTCAATATATTCATATACAAGGAAAAGAGAATCCTTCTTAACACAATATCCAATCAAGCACACCTACAAGGTTTTTAACAGGAAGATTGAACTTATGACGAAGTACCATATTGATTTAAAACAACAAGTGTAAACCACCCATGAAATGAGATGCTTGAAATCATAATTGTGTATACATAAAATCAGATACTAGTAACTAATAAACTGTTGGTTATGATGATAACTAACCCTAAAGAACATAAGTTTAAATCTGGAGACACAAATAAATTTATCCTCTAAATCTTGAAATAGATTAGATTATACACTTGATCAAATAAAAAAAGAAAAAGACACTAGTAATGACAAGACAGAATAATTTCCCAGAAGCAGATAAGGTTAACTGCAGCGAAAGGGCAAGATATATTGGATTCCCAAAAGATTAATAGCTGAAAATGTTGGATGAGTTGAGAAGCTTTTGAATGATCAGTGAGAAAAAAGTGTTAGTATTCTGTCCTGAATGTTTTGCAAGTAAATAACATCATTTATAGGCCTTGAGATGAAGGATATTTACAATAATCTCCCTGAGGAAGTGATAACGTTCATTTACGATAAACTTCTAAACAAATAAATAAAAACTGATATCAAGAATCCGACATAGAAGAGTGATGTGGAGGGGGAATTGCTTAATCTTGGAGAACATAATTTGATGCTATCATGCTTAAATAGTATGGGCCACAGCACAAAAGAATTTATAGATAGTTTTACACTTCAAAAAACCATACGTTTTTACTTATTATTTATGAATCCAATTAGTAAAGGGGTGAGATATGCCACTATTTATAGTGTATTTAATTCTTATAAAATATCACTTTATTGTGGATCCAGTCGTACCATTTAGGAAGATATTTTAGCTCTTAGGTACCTAGATTAATAAACAGCTCACCCTACCCGATATGGGTATAGCCTATAAGAAAGGGAGACTTTATCCTCCTTTAGATTGTGGGTGAGCCATATTCTTTTCTAAAAATTTATGTAACAAAAAAAAATCTGGTGTTATGGTTATTTTTGTACGTTTACCCTAAAAAAATCACCATATGCCCATATCATTCAAAGGCAATAAAAAAAACTATCAACGTCATATATAATTTAGGTTTTGAATAAACAATATATTTACTTGTACTCTAAAGGAAACTAGTCCTACATGTGCTTTTGTTCAAAAGTCATCAAACCAGGTTTAGGTGATGAACACGCGTTAACACTTTCAATTCAGCAAGAAACTCCCTTGATTTTTGTGACTCCATCTTTTTTACTGCAGTTTTCTGCAAAGGAAAATCCCTTTAAGGGGTTTATTTAACCAGAGAATAAGAAAAGTAAAATGGCAATAAAGAATTTCATTACTGAAGTTCATGGCTTTCTCAACATTGAACACTTTTATTTATGAGTACGATGGATGAGAGAAAATAGGTAGAAAAAGATATGAGAAAGAATAAATGAGAGAGAATTGTGTAATTAATTGGAAGGTAAAGATAGAAAAAGTGTATTAAATTTTAGAGAAATTTAAATTGTTACTTATATATAGGACTACTTCTATGAGAGACAGTGTTCTTATAAAAAGAACTTGAGGGAGTATAACACTCTCATATTTTGTCGAATGCTGAATCATCAACAGAGGAAGGCCATAACTGTCTTTTGAAAATATTTTTCACATACTCTTGGTAGAGAGGGATAAACCAAAAAAAAAAAAATTATATGCGTCATTGATAAGAATGTCCCCATAAGAATATTAATCAAACATAAGAATGTTGCCTCTCATCTCCGCATAGCAGACAGCCCCCCAAAAAAAACCTTGACCAATTTTATTTTCCGAACAGAAGTCATTGGTGTCTTGAGCTAGTTCTTCATGTGAGAACTCCACTGATTTGTGCAGAGTAATGCCTTTGATTCTAGTATCAACAGCAGCATCAGGAGAACCATTGGAATATGAAATTTTATACTCAGCATTACTACATTCATTCATCAACTTTGTCATTTTTTATGCCTTTCATCCATTTGTTTCAGTGAACTAAGCTGATAGAAAATAAGTTGAGTGAACTAAATTATTCTATTGCAAACAAAGCTAAAGATGATTCAGAAATTCCAAATAGTGACAAAGCAATCGGATTGTAATGAGCATAAGTCTTTGGGAGAACCGCATGTCAAAAGTTAGCTATTGGTCCCAAAGCCTTATAAGGTCCCACATTCAGTCTTCCTTGCCAACAAAGACCCTGCTAACTCTCTCAGCTGGTGCCCTGGTATCATTCTGGTTCTTGAACTGCTTTCTAATCTCCATAGATCATACTTGTTCCTCTGTGTTATCATTTCCCATTTTATAGTTTTTCATAGATGCTTACCCGTAATTCTCAGATATGGTGAAATTATTGGAGGAAACCTGGAATTTTGCAAGATTGTATTGATAACCTGTTTGTTTGGAGCATTAGGGCACATTTAATGAAATGTTTTGGGTAGCTTAACAGAAAACTTTTGAGGGATAATTCAATTAGTACTTTAAGATTTTCATAAATTGAAATGTTAAGGAGTGGCTTGAGAATCCATCTTAATCCATCCACTCCATTACTTGTTACTTACTCTAATCTAATATAGAAATTAATTGAAAGGTCAAATTTAATTTTACATATAAAATTTTAATTTATTTTATTTTAAATATCTATCATTTTCCTATAAACTAATTTACTTAACATATATACTAATAAATAATCTAATGTTATAGAGTCATTTAAGAGAAATCAAGTCATATTTAATATAATTGGTTAATTTATCTCATTTTTTAATTTACCAGATTTAGTTAAATAGCTTTTACAAAGGGAGTATTTTCAATCATCCAACAATAGTTTGAGCAATTATCTCCATTCTCCCAAACCGGTCCCAAACTAGTTAGAACTCATTTAGCAAATCCCAAAACTGATTTGTTTATGTCTGGCTATTTTTTGGTTCATAGACTGTGTGAGAGCTGAACCTGTGATCTACAAGAAGCTGGAAGCTGCACAAGATGATATTGCCCTATTGAGGGCTTATGTAGGAGACAGACCAATATGGAAGAACCCTCAGCATCAATGGAAGGTGGATTCAAGGTTCAAGCTCAAACGGGTACCGACATTGGTCCGTTGGGAGAACGACACAATCAAAGGTCGTCTGGAGGACAATAAAGCCCACATGGAACACAAGATTGAAGCTCTTGTTGCCAGAAATTGATTGTCGGTGTTGCTCGCTTTAGATTGATGATGATGAGGGAATGTACATTCTTATGATAGCACAAAAGCACTATTGTAACACAATGTGGTCTATTGTGTCTACATATATAACCACTGCAAAGTGTGAATTCATAATTGTCTTCATACTTTTTATCCTTCCATAAAATTAATAATGAATAAGTAAGACTTCCCTAAGAATTGAGTGATTCATTAATTTATTTAGTTTAGTAAAATATACTTTTAATCTTAAAATTCATTTTTTGTGAGTAAATATAGAGTATCTACCACCCGAAATAGTGATTAATCCCTTTATATAGAAAACTTCTCAAAAGGGTTTTATTACTGACCATGATTTGATTGTAATACCTTTAACTTTGAAATTACAGTAGTGCTGCAAAAAACAAAAACATGAGAATATAGTCAAAATTATTCTAACACATCTAAATTTACTTAAAGAAAAATTCTTGCATAGAACTAATTAAAATAATTTATCTATAATAATTGGATTCACTTCATCGTGCTAAAAAAGAAAATGAAAATTATATTTTTGTTTCAATTATCATATTTTCTTAGTTGAAAAAATTGATGTTGCTTGCCCAAATTTAGGGATTCCAAGGTTTCTCTGAATAATTTTGTAATTATAACATCTTTTGAACTAAAAATTTGTGGTTTTTTTTTGGAAAGCATGACTTTTTATTTGATTTGTTGGGGCCTAATATAATATGGTGGTTAAAAATATTGTACACAAATTAAATTAATTTAATTTAACGTAAGCACTTTCTGTTAAATAAATTCACAATATTCTCATAAGAGCCAAAAATACCAATTTAGGTACCCATTAACAAATTACAATTTACTTTAAATCCCAAGGTTGTAACTAAAACCCAAGAATGGCCACAAGAGTTTGTTCCCAATACTCCAAATGATCCCATTATTACTCCAAAAACATTCCAACTTCCAAAGAAGCAAGAACAATCTCTAATAACCTTCATCTATATGCTCATCCATTTTTCAGCCCAATATTGAAAGTATCTAGTTTTACATTCAAATCAGCAATCACTAATTCCAGTCACCAAAAGATTAAGAAGGTTTATAATGCTCTTGTGAATTTCTTCACTCCCAATGCATTTAACGGGTTCATATTTACCTCAATTGTTAGGGGGTATATTAACTTAATTAAAAGTCTGAGTTATCCGCTTAATTAGAGGCCTACCCTATTATCTTTGGTGGGAGAATTTTGTCGTCTTTTGTACTCCTTCCCTAATTTGATTCAGATTAATCTGAATCCTGCTAAGTTATCTAGTAATGGAGTAAGTTGAGAATAATGGGTGGTCCAATTAAAAAGAAAAGGAGGGTCCATAGACACAACTCATTACTCAAACTATTATCATTTCCACCTTACTTTCAAAATGTTTTTTCATCTAGAAACCAGTTAGTATCTCTTAACTAATAATTTAGAGATTAATCTTTCTAAAACGTATATATTAAGTTTTGCCTCTTTCAATTCATTACTTTCAAAATAATTTTTTTATATAAGAATTTTTAAAAAAGAATTAGACTCACCTAAGATATAAAGGTAGGATGAAGTCTATTTTCTTTCTAAGCAATATTAATATTAGATAGATAAGCCGTCTTTACCAATGTTATTGTGTGGGATGTAGGGGTGTTCATAAAGCCTGCGGCCCTGTATGCCCACCCGAGCCCGCGAAAAAAAAAGCTCAATAAATATAAGGCAGGGCCGGGTATCGGGTTACAAAATATAGCCTATGTTTGTTTTAGGCTGGGCATCGGGCAAAGAGGTTGCTCTACCCTGCTCCGCCCATGAGCACTCATTCTTTTATTTTATTTTTTTACTTTTTTTCCTATATGCTATACTTAGAAGAGAGAATATGATAACTGGTAGTGACTAAAATGTTATTTTAGAAATATAAATAATTAAGTAAGTTGCGTCTTTTAATATTTATAGCTATATTATTTTTTCTTTTTCTTTAACTTTACTAATCATAATATGATTATATTATAAATTATAATTTTTTATTTTATTTTTTTATATGCTTCATCGTTGTTAACATTTAGGAAATTGATATAAAGTTATAATTACAAATTATTTACACTTCAAAACTTTTTTTTATATGCAATGAATTGCAATACTTTAATTATTATATTTTTGTTGCCTTATTTTTAGTAGATTATAGATATTATTTAACTCTTGAAGACATATGAATATTGTATTATTTTAGAAGTTTATAATTGCAAATTATTTTCCACAATATGAGTATATCATCACAATTTGGGCATATCCAGCCTGCCTATGCCCAACTCAAAATAATTAGAGCTTTTATTAGATAGGGCCAACCATTAGGCTGTAAAATATAGTTCATATTTTTTTTAGGCAGGACACCAGGTAGGGGGATTACCCTGCCTAACTCTACCCATGAATATCAATAGTGGGACGTTTGCATTTGGTTCAATTTTTGAACTGAAAGGCCCAATCTAACTGGAACAAACCTTTACAAGATTGGGACTAGTTGGACATCCTAGGCTGAACATGGTTCATGCCATTAAAAAATTGGAAACATTGTAACAAGAAAAATTGGAAACATATGCAAGATAAAACCATTAGGTATATACTAACGGCACATGAGTATATTAAAAGAGGCTAATCCTTTGTAATATTATAAATTAATGTTCAAATTTTTATTAAGAGATATAATGCCTTAAATAAAATTGCCTCTAATAGAGGATATCTATGATTAGATAAACAAAAACAATAAGCAATATTCCTTTCTATCATATTCATCCCTAATCCTCCAATACCCCTCAAAAATAGAAAAAAGATACTACATATAGAATTTGTGTAAATCTGTGTATAATAGTCCAATAGTCTACTACTCCTTCTTAATTTAATTTATAATTAAATTATAAATATAAGAGATAAATATCTAATTTATAAATATTAAAAAATAATTAAATTATTTATTTATAAAGAATATATGTTTATTTCTTTATAATACTCCTTTAATTATTTATATTGAAAACTATTCAGATTGATAAAACCCCTTTAATAGGGATAATTTTAAAAAAAAACTTATAGATTTAAGAGATTAAATGGATCGGGGTATTATATTTATAATTAAAATAAATATTTTAATTAAATCTTATATTTAAAATTAGAAAGAGTAATACTCACACTAGTTCATATTATAAGAGACATTTTAGAAGAAATTTCAGTCTATATTATAAGAGTCTAATGTAATCATTAATAATTTTTTTAAATTTATCCTTACTTATAAATTTAGGAGAGAGATAATTATATATACAAAATAGAGATAAAAATAGTCATATTCTTAATAAGTAAGGATATATTAAAGAAGCTTTATCATTTTATATCAGATTTAATGACTTAACTATATTTTTTTTTAGTTTATATGATTTAATTAAAAGACTCTTGTAATATAGATAGGAGGAGTATATACAAATACATGACCTTGTAACCTAGATCTAAACATTGCCCGCATAAAACAAAGGAAAACGAAACAGAGCTAAATAGATCTTGTAATTTTGATGGCAAACATGTTGGCAACACATGATGGACACATGCATAGTGGAGGAGTTACTAAAATTGAAGAGCACTTTTAGAAAATAATTAGGATTGTTTTTGTCAGCTACTGCTTCCGGATACAAACTTGTTAGGAATTTGTTTTGGATTCCACCGGTACTTTTTTATAAGATATAAATAACTGAATAATTTTATTTAAAAAGTTAGTTAAAAATAATTAGAGATAATAAATATATAAATTATTATTATTATTTTCTCAAAAGTACTCTCATCTATAGAAAGGTAGGAGAATTGGTAGAAAAAGTAATGAGAGAGAATAAGTAAGAAAAAATAAGAGAGATTGGAATTAATTAAGGATAAAAATAAAAATATATATTAAATGTTTAGACATATCTAAAATGTATCTTATAAAAAGAAATATGTATATTCAAGAGATTATATATTATAATAAGAAATGGAGGAAGTAATACTTTAATTTTTTATCTTCTATTTTTATTATATTTCCTAACATAACCCTATAATTATATTTTTATTATATATAAGTTATATATTATATTTTATTATTCTAATTTTTTTCCATTTTTTATAGGGCCAAATGAACAAAACAACTAAAGATTCAACCTGTTCTATACATTATGCAAAATATATAAAACATAAATTAGGGCACTACCACTAATAAACCGTAGTACGTTTTCTATTATATATATAAACTCTAACCAGTTTACAATATAATTCACTTAAACTAATTTATTAAAACAAAAAGATATCAATTAATCTATTAAATTATTATTAAATTAAAAATAGTTTTAGTAGTAGTTAGTATCTAGCAGTTTATATGAATCGTTACAAAACTTATAAGATTTATAGTAACTATACGATTAGCTATTAGAAATTTTAATCATTTTGACTAAATTTTGAGTGGTTCAACACCAACTGTTACAAAGACTATTAGCCAATATAGAAGGTTGCCATAATTTGTTTTATTAAAAGAGGTTTTAAATGAGAGAGAAAATACAAGTCATATTAAATCATTAATTATATATATATAATTGACAAATATTAATTACTCTTTAAATCACTTGTATTATAAATTAAAAGATTCTTAAAGAAATAACTTATATTATAAAATATATATATATACACACATGTGCATGCATTTATTTATATGAGTGAGTATATATATTTATTAAGAAAAATTATTTATAGATCTTATAGAAAAAATTAATTATCTCAAATTTAAATGATAATTGAGCAGCTTTTAATAACAAATCATAATAAAAATTAATAATATATTTATATTACATATTTGTCATTAGGAGCTTTTAGCCGTTAAATATCTTCTACTGACCTATAAATAATTTCCCTATTTACTATTCCATGATAGTGAGGCTCTAAATATCATGTCGAATACTGGGTTGTAGAGATTACAAGGTCAAGTCATCTTAGTCTTGCTTATGAATTGGTCCAAAGACTCCAATTCAATGATAGACATTAAAAACAGCAGAGTTGTTAGAAAACCATTGAAGAAAAGTCAAGGCTGTCTTAATGCTGAGAAGACTTGTCCTTGTAAATTCATATCACTGCCAACTATCATCCATCATTTAATATAAGCACTCACCCACCCGTACTATATGTATATACACATAAATACATTATACATCCATCTATATATATTTTATCTTGTCATTAATGTATAAAAGGTTTTTAACATTAAATTATTAGTTTCCAACCTAGTGACATATCAAAATTCATCAGTGTGAATTTGATGTCATTTTTATCAAGTTTAAATTATTTACTTGTGAGTTTGATATGTCATTTTTATCAAATTTAAATTGTTTACTTGTAAATTTAATAATTAAATTAAGAAATATAACACTTGTTGAATACCCTTCACTAATTTTAATTACCTTATGTTCAAATTCATAATTTACATCCAAACACTAGTGCAAAAATGTCATTTTTGTTGTGGGATTTTTACATAGTTTATTACAAAGACAACGTAGTAAATGTCACTAGTGATACATTTTATAAATAAGGTATGTGACTTTCAATTTTTTACACCCATTAGTCAAGCATTATAGAGATTGCTGGAGGTTGTGGGTATTTCTAGTTTTTAATAATATTTTGAATATAATTATTTTTATTTAAATGATATATGTATTTAGAAAAAAAAAATCACATCCATAAATATTTATAGATTCTAACTTATTTTACTTGCCTTCTTTGATCTTGATGAAGTATGCATTTGTTCCTTACAAAAATAATTATAAGGTCCAGTTAATCAATGATGGGACGTACCATTTTGAAATTTTTCCTATGACCCCACAAGATTGTTACATGTCATTTAATTTAATGTAATTAGGTAAATCTACCATCAATGCCCTGTTCCAACGCTCACTTAGTATTTAAATTATTCTTCTCCTGCTATTTATAAAATAGATTTTTTTTATTATATTTATAAATCATATTATTATTTTTTATATAAATATTCAATTTTACTATTTATTTATTATTATATCAATTTTATTCCTATAAAATATAATATATATTAAATAAGGATAAAATTGATAAGTTATTAAATTTTAAGATAACATTAATAAAATATAAAGTTTTTCTTGATTTGCATGAAGTATATTGAAAGTTATTTATAAATATAATTAGAAGAATATTAATATTATATAATACTCCTTCTTATTTAAAATATAATCTTGAAATAACTAAATTTGCAATTTAAAAAGTTAGTTAAGATTGATTAAAAATAATATAAAAGTAAAAAATGCAACTTATTTTTTTAAAATATTATTATTTATGGAAGTGAGAGAGAGAATAAATAGAAAAATATATAAAAAATAATGAATGAGAGATGAGACAGTCATAATCTTTTTTTTATAAACCGATATTCTAACACATTTTTTGAATTTTATTATAAGCTATCTAAACAATTGACTCCAAGTTCAAGAGGAAAGACATAGCTAATTAAAAGTAAAAATAAAAAAATATATCTAATAATAATGAGACAAATCCAAATTGAAACTTATACAAAAGAATCACACCTTTCCAAAATTTGAAGCTTATATTTTGAACCGTACATACAACTACTGTTCATGAAATTAAATGATGTTCCATAAGGCGTCAGGGAAAGTCAATTTTTTGTCGCGAGTCCCTCAGCTACCTACAGTGTAGTGATCATTATGTGACTCATACTATAAATGAAAGCATGGTCTGTTAGCTAGATACGTACCATACCCATCTTTCACTCATTGCCTTCCAACTTGTGCTATGGCCCTTTCAATTCTCCTCTGTTTCTTTTTTCTTCTTCTTTCCCTTTCTTCTTCCTCTGTTCCACTGTGTAATCATCATGATTACTCTTCCCTTCTTGAATTCAAGAATCAATTCATAACCCCACTTTTTTCAAAGACAAAATCATGGGGAAATGGTTCAAATTGTTGCTTGTGGGATGGGGTCACATGCGACTCCATGTCTGGTCAAGTGATTGGTCTTGATCTTAGTGTAGATTTTCTTCAAGGTCAACTCACTTCTAATAGCACGCTCTTCCAGCTTGTTCATCTTCAAACCCTCAACTTGGCTTACAATGATTTTGAAGGGTCCTCCATTCCATCTCAATTCGGTGATCTTCCTAATCTTACTCATCTCAACTTAAGCTCTTCTTTTTTCACAGGTGAAATTCCTCCCAGAATTACGCAATTGTCTAAATTAGTCTCTCTTGATTTGTCAGCTCTGTGGGGTAATTTGAGACTTGAACAATCCACATGGGAAAAGCTTATTTTAAACTTGACTAATTGCAGAGAACTTGTTTTAGATTCTGTAAATATGTCTTCTATTATACCAACCTCCTTCTACTTGTTTGTGAATTTATCATCCCCTTTGGTTTCCCTTAGACTTAAAAATACTGGGTTGCAGGGAATTATCACAAGTGACATTTTTCATTTACAAAATCTTCAAAAACTAGATTTGTCACTGAATAAAAATCTTAAAGGTCAACTTCCAAAGTCCAATTGGAGCTCAGCTCTATCATTTCTGGATCTCAGCTTGACATCTTTCTCAGGAGGAATCTCTGATTCCATAGGTGATTTGAGGCATCTCAATAATTTGAATCTAGAAAGTTGTGAATTTGAAGGACCAATTCCTCTAGGTTTCAGGAATCTCAATCAACTAACTCATTTGAACCTTGGTTACAACAAATTGAGTGGTGAGATCTCATTCCTTTCAAACCTAAAGCTTCTCTCTTCCTTAATCCTTAGAAATAATAATTTTAGTGGACAAATCCCACCATCACTTTCAAGCCTGAAACATCTCACTTTATTAGATTTCTCACAAAATCATTTCAATGGTGAGGTCATGAATGTGTTGGGAGAGTTTAGAAACCTAGAGATTTTATCAATTTCTAGAAACAACATAGGAGGAAAGCTACCGTCTTTGTCTAATCTAGCTCAACTCTCTTCTTTTGATTGTAGCTTTAACAAATTAGTTGGTCCAATTCCAAATGAAATTTGCAGACTTCCCAAGTTGGTTAAGCTAGAATTGTCTCATAACTTGTTCAATGGAACAATTCCTTCTGGGTGTTATTCTTCACCAACTTTGAAAAATTTGCATCTTAATGACAACCATCTCATTGGGTCCATTGGCCAATTCTCTAGTTACTCATTGGAAGCGTGTGATTTCTCCAACAACAAGTTGGAAGGCAATTTCTCAGAGTCAATTTTTGGTCTCACAAATCTTTCTTTGTTGAGTCTATCCTCAAATAATTTGAGCGGACTTGTTGATTTTTACCGATTTTCAAAGCTCCAAAAACTAGGGACACTTGATCTTTCGAACAATGAATTTCTTTCCCTAATTAGCTTTAATGAAAATGTTGATCCACCTGATCCACCATATTTAACCTATCTTTCAGCGTTAAATTTATCTTCTTGTAACATCAATAACTTCCCCCAATTTCTTGTGAAGCTTCCAAATTTGGTGATTTTATCTCTTTCCAACAACAAAATTCAAGGGACCATCCCCAAATGGTTCAATGATGTGGGCAATCGTTCTTTAGCTTATTTGGATCTCTCTCACAATCTTTTGACTTCAGTTGAGAATCTTTCAATGAGAAATATCCAAATTCTTGATCTTAGTTTCAACAAGTTGCAAGGAAACCTACCAATTCCACCATTTGGTATTAGGTTCTTTTCAGTTTCAAACAACAAAGTAAGTGGGCAAATTTCATCACTGATTTGCAATGCAAGCTCACTTATAATTCTCAACTTGTCTCACAACAATTTGTCAGGCCCTATTCCACAGTGCCTTTTAGCCTTCCCATCCATTTCTAATCTTGATCTAAGCAAGAATGGCCTCACTGGAACTATGCCTGACAATTTTTCAAAGAATAGCTCACTGCAAACTTTGAATCTTAACAACAACAAACTTGAGGGACCATTCCCTAGATCCTTGGCTTATTGTGATCAACTTCAAATTTTGGATGTTGGAGAGAACAAGATTGAAGACACATTTGCCAATTGGCTTGAAGGTTTACCAGAGTTACAGGTACTCATTTTAAGGAATAACAAGTTTTATGGAGCTATTGCTAGTTCCAACACCAAGCATCCCTTTTTGAAGTTGAGGATTTTTGACATTTCCAACAACCATTTCAGTGGATCTTTGCCAGCAGCATACATCAAAGAATTTAAAGGAATGATGAAGATGGACAATGTTGAAACAGGATCGCTCTACATGGAAAATGAAAATGATCCATTGTATCGGTATTCAGTGACGGTCAATATGAAAGGTAATGCCTTGGAGCTTGAAAAGATCTTGAAAATATTCACCACTCTTGACTTGTCAAGTAATAAATTTGATGGAGAGATTCCAAAAGTGATTGGAGAGTTATATTCACTGAAAGGACTAAATTTCTCCCACAATAGAATCACCAGTTCTATTCCTTTATCAATGGGAAACTTGACAAATCTGGAATGGTTAGATCTATCGTGGAACAAGCTCGTTGGTGAGATTCCTCCAACACTGTTGAATCTCAACTTTTTGTCAGTTTTGAGACTTTCACAGAACCAACTCGAAGGAATGATTCCAAGAGGTAAGCAGTTTGACACATTCTCAAATGATTCATACGAGGGAAATTCAGGATTGTGTGGAGTTCCATTGACAAAAAGTTGCAGCAAGGATGATGGAAAATTACCAGAACCATCTTCATCAACCTTTGGTTTTGGTTGGGAACCAGTAGCCATTGGATATGGATGTGGGACTATGTTTGGAATTTTCATGGGATATATTGTATTCTCAATTGGAAAACCTCAGTGCCTGGTTAGAACTTTTGGAGGTCAATTTAAGAAGCAAAGAAAAAGGAAAAGAACTAGTATTGCTCATGCAAATCGAAGAAGAATGAATTAGCTGGAGAATTTGGTTTTCTATGCTAGTATAATTTCTGTGCATTTGTCAGTTCTTTTTCCTTTCCCCTTTTTGCCTTTTTGTTTGGCATATTCTATCATGTCCCGTAAGTATTCTGGCAATAGTATGAGTGTAATATTTTGTTTTTTCTAATTTAATGTGCTCTTAGTCTGTTTGAGTAATTAAATTTTAAGTGATGTGCCATCATGTGCAATCAGTTGTTTTCATTTTCAAGTGATTTGCCATAATTCTTATATCATCATTGTCCTTTTCATTTCATTATAACTTTTTTTTAGACATCCCAACACATCACAAGAAAAATCACCCATTTGTTATGAAATTCAATTCAAAATTTAACACAAAAGACATTCAATAATGTAATTCAAGATTACCCACAAGCGTTTTTTTTTTGGGTGAAACCTACAGGCATACTTGAGCAGTTAAGAGGTTTGGCAATATCATGGATGAGTACGAAAATATTGGAAATTAGCACGACATGAGTGTTCTAAAAGTAAGAGCATTGAGTATGAAAAATTGTAAAACACGAGGAACATGCTGTTTAGGAATGTTTTCTAAATGAGCAAGATTTGCAGGACATGCGGTTTGCTATTTCAGCATATAAAAACCAAATTTGCGTAGTAATTCAATTATTAAACCCTAAAATGTTTTGTTCTAAATGAGGGTAATATGGTCGATATACTTTTGATGTTTATGTTAGTGCAGAACTCACCTAAAAGATGAATGAATTAAAATTTAAAGCGAGATACATAAACTTTAAGCAAAATATTAAATAGACACAGCTAAATGTTTCACCGAAGCTCACTCGAGTAGGAAGTAGAGTTATTTAGTCCAATTTACAATAGCCTACGCCTAGTCTCTAAGAATTTCATGAGATTTTCTAACCAACTAACTTCCTCGAGCTTAAACAGAGTACTTAAAAATCACTACAATCTTATGATTTTATCACCAGACACTCAAAAAATCTTTACCCTCCCTCTAAGTTTCATGGGTACATGAGAACTTTTACCATCTCTAACTTATATCAATATACAATTACTCCCCCATAACACATAAGACAACAACTCTCTTTGAATTTTTTTTATATAAAAAAATTTAGATGAATTCATCACCGATCTCTCACCAAAACTAAGACACAACCATAAAATTTAGAAAGCGCTTACAGAGTACTTATAAAATTGTCTACCAACTCTCTCTAATAAGTGTAAATGGTGTTAAGCACTTAAGTATAGAATAACGTGTAACTGTAAATGCTAGAGGTAATGAATTTGTAAATTAACACTTTGATCACACTTGCATTAGTTCCTCCGTCTTAAACGCTTCTTCTTTTATAGATGAAGGTAGATAAGTAGCCGGTAGACTCAAATCTTTTCGTTGGAGTCTTCATCTCACCGTTGAGCGGCCTTAAATGCATATTGTACATAAAGTAAATATAGTCGTGGAGCTTTGATGTGCCACATAATCCTCTTTTTAAGTAATCTAAGATGTTGATGAGTACTTAGCCCACATTTAAGGAATAGTTGAAAATACTTCAGTGACTATTATGAGATTTGAAATTATCGAAGCCGCATTCTGTTTTCGTGAAAGCTCGAACTCAGGTCAAGATAATACCTATTACTTCAATTATGACAGACCATGAGAGAAGATTTGAGATAACGTAATCATGTATGTTGGATAGCATATCTCAAGTGAAGAAGATGATACTAGAGAACTTCTTTAGGATGACTCTGTTGTTTCTGATCAACTTCCAGTTATAGATATTGACTCGAGAGTTGGATAATATAAAATACTTCAGATTATAACGTATGACTCAAATTGATTACTCTCTGATTCAAGTTGACAAAGCTTTGCGACACGGAACTTGATGTTTCCAAATGTTTCAGTCAAGTGATGAGAGATATGAACATCAACCATGATTAATCAGAACATATGGCATTCAAAGCACAGCTATGTGATCAATAAAACTGAACTACTCTAGACCAGGAATGACAAAGAATTCAAGTTTTCGGCGTCTGATTTCAGATATTGGAAGCTTGTTGAGGTCGAGGTGAAAGAGTCAAGATTTCTCCAACGGTCTTAGAAAATACCCAAATGTTTAACTTAGGATTTTCACTTTTCATTATACTCAAGGGAAAATTTAAAATAAAAAGTAAAGAAGAGCATATAAGAAGAAACTTAAAATTTGTATGGTTTCTATATGAATGACGTGATGACGTTAGAAGCCCCAAATGTGGCAGTGACATTGACAAGGATAGCATATAAGCATCTTCTAACAGTATTAGCCACTGTCTCGGACACATAGGATGAGTCAGGTTTCATTAACATGTAAGATTAAGGTGAATCTTACACCTTAAAATATTTTCTCAAGAGCATCTAGTGCCTTAAAAAATATTTGACGCATCCATTACTTTAAAATATTTTTTAAGTGTATATAGTACCTTAAAATATTTTTTTTTTTATCTTGGTAAGGGTACAAAGCTCTTTATTTTGGTTGAAACTTGATTTGACTAACAATATACATACCGATTTGAAGGACTAACGCAGATAGTACAAATCGCTAGGGTAACTATCATGTCAAAAATATTAAAAAATGCAACTAATATACAGTACAAGGAAAGTAAATACAATTAAATCGTATATTAAACTTTGCCTATATTATTATACATCTACTTATAGCATCTAGTGGCCAAAACTCAGGATTTCAACTTCTTCCTACTGCATGATGATCAAACTATTTTCAATTGCATACTCAAAGCGAGAGGTTAAAAAACTCCCTCGATAGTTTATTCGAGGATTTGCAAAGTCTCGTACCATGGGCTCTCGCATTAAAGATCCCTGACAGAGACATACAAGACTCAAGATTTTGGCTTCTTCGGTGCGTTTGAACTTGATGGCTCAGCTTTCCTCTTGATTCCCAGAAAGTGCTCCACCTGAAAGGAGGTAAACATGTTTTCAGTAATAGAAAAATGCGAAATTCAATTTGAAAACCAGCGTTTGAGGGGGAAAAAACAAAACTTGAAATGCCACGGGCCGCATATCATATACAGCACTAGCAAGTACTAGGTGATACATACATCACTATGAAGAATGCTATGAACAAAAAGGTGAAGGGGAAAGCCTTGTTGCTGCACTATCAAGGAAAATTTAACCTCGTTAAGTTTTCAAGATATCGTACATCCTGAACCAACTATCCAAAATTGAAAGTCCACAAAAAATGTTTAAAAAGTTCTAAACCCTGCCAGTTCTCAGATTGTATACATTTTGATCAGTAAGGATTGTGCAATCAAAGAAGCATATTCAATTTAAGTATAAATTTACCTTTCGATCACCAAGCATTGGTGTCAAGCCCCCTGGAAGATCCTTCTCAACGGTAGCAAACCCACTTTTTGGGTCACTAGTTTGCCTGGAAAGGAAAAAAATAAAAAGGCAAATTATCACTATATGTTGAAGAGAGAAAGAGAAGGGACCCACATTTTTCCATGTGTTGCATGTTATATTGATTTGGGTTAAGGCGGAAATTTACTTAAGAAGTTTTCGCTTAGGAGCAATTTGCCCTGAAAGTTTTTTTGGATTCAATATCTCCCAGGAAATTTTAGAACATAACAATATTGCCCCATTCCATTAAAAAACCAACGTTGACACTTAAAAATTGACGTTGAACAGTAAATGACAACATTGTTTCATTTTGACACTTCCTGGCAAATCTTGAACCCAAAGAAACTTTCAGAGCAACAATACTTCTGAGGAAAAACTTCTAGGGCAAATTTGCCCCTTAACCCTATTGATTTTCATTAAAGGTCTTTTTGAATAAATATCAAGTTTGATTCAAAGTAAAATACCACACAAGTTTTATTTTAAAACCTATACAATCATATATGCCCTCCAGGATAAAGAATATTAAAATGTATGTGAAGACTAGTTCTATTTGTTCTTGTAAAAAATATTGATTTAATTTTCATTTAAAAACATCTAAAAAATAATTAAAAAGAATATTGACAATTACATTATTGTATATTACACAAAAATTTTGTAAACATACCCTGGCTTGACGTGACCGCTGAGAACAAGATAGGGCGTCTTCAAACGAGCTTGAGATTCCCTCATTCTCTCCACAGACAATGACGGTGTATCTGAACTCTTCATCTGCTTCATCTTCAATTCTTCATAATACTGCTTCATACGCTTTTCTTGCTTCATTTTGCCAGGTCCTTTACCATGGAATGTATGAGAAATCAACCGAAACGCTTCTTTAGGAGTCAACTGCCAGAAGAAAACAAGAAATTAATGAATAAAGGATAATAGATTCCCCATACTACTTTTAAAGACCTAAAACTTTGAATTCAAAGGTATGGATTTGAGGCCAGTGCAAATTTCAAGCCTCAGCAAAAATCCAATATTATGGATCATGTAGCAGGAGCATCTACTAGACGTACATGGCAATTAATATAACACTACTTTGTTTAAAAATGCAAAAGTATATGCAGAGGAAAAATATGGATTGAAATATCAAGTATCCACAAAAAAGGAGATAAATGACCTTGCCTCAAAGTCACACTTTGTTGAACTCTAAACCACCCTTTAGGTTAATGATTAACCACGCTAGAAAAAGCAACAAACAAGAATCAGCAGTAAATCAATTTCCATCTAACCCTATACCCCTTGCAACAAAGAATTTTATCAAGAACTCCCTACTTGACCCTAACATAATCTTTCCAAAAATCCAGCTTAAAAACCAAACCCCTCTGCTTTGTTTCTACATCTATTGTTGTCTGATACTCCATTTGCTACCAACCCAGCATTTAAGCTTTGCGTTGATGTCACAAAGGAACTTTCGTTCTCAAAGATAGTATCCCCAAACACCCTCCCTAATCTCACTAAAAGGACCTTACACCCTTCTGATGATCTTCTAAACACTAAACATCAGGCTAATAGGTTTAAAGTCACATGCCTCGATAGATCAGTCCATCTCAGGGACAAGAATGATAGAAGTGAAGTTTATACCACCTTCTATTAAGAAAAACTCGTTATAAACATTCATCAGGATTTAGGTCATCCTTCACAATAAACCAGCAAGGTTGGATGACAGCCATATTTGATCTGTCAAAGCAGGGAACTTCTCCTTACTCATTTTCCAAATCACATTCCTACCCTCCTCCATATCTCCACAGCCAAGCTGCCTTATAGCCCACAAAAGGAGACCAATAAAATCCCTCAGGAACAGGGTCCCTTTAACCTCCTCAGCATAAAGCTATTTAAAAAAACCATGTGACTTCCTCTGTTATTGAAGCATTAACCTTGTAGAAAAGTTGAGTTCGCATCCCCATCCCTAAGCCACTTAATACAGTTCACCACCAAATAAACAGTAGACCTGTCAGTAGATCATCCATGACAGACAAACATTTCAACGCTACAACACATGATCCAGCCAATATTTTACAATGAGGAATGAATAAGTGATCTCGCAACCTGTAATCTCTTCTATCTATGGGCAAAATTCCAATCCTTCTACAGTTGATCTAGATTACTCCTTACAAAGCAACCCACCCCTATATCATGTGCATGCTGATGAGTAAATTGAAAAGAGCAAATGAAATTAGGTTCTCTAAGACCACCCAAAAAATAATTTCACTAATCCAAACGTGGTTTAGATCCTTTCTAAACAAGATATTTCCCAATCCTAGACAACGATGAATCAGGCTCACAAATTTTTTTCTTCCCTACTTAATTGATAATTTATAGCTGGGAAGGACAAACATACTACACAACATGGACAAGGGCACAACATGCGAAGTATCAAAACGTACTTTAAAGTGTCATGTAATGTTAATTCATGTCAAATACAAGTGCTTGACACGTATTGGACATAGACACGGCTTTTTCCCTACAGCATCTGCTTCGCAGATTTATAGATACAAAGGAAGAAAGAAGGAGATTCAAAGCCACATAAACATGTCCTTCCTCATTCTTGTATATGCTGGAAGTGGGCTTTTGTCAATTGAGCCCATTTACTTTGTAACCCTAGTTTCTCCCGGTCATTATATTCTGTAATTATGTCTAGGATTACAGAATCATATCCTTTATTTTATTTTGCAAATCACTGAGAGGATTTTATGGGATTTAGTCAATCTCTCTCCCTCTATACATATCAATGAGAGCTTGACGAATAAAAAAAAATCCGATTTCACATAGAAAACTCAGTATTTTACATAAATTTGCACCCCTAGGGATCTTTCTCAGCTAAGTGCAAACATGCCCATGCAATGATCATCAACCATAACATAATGCAATCATATACTATATGACATATAATTGTGTCTAGATCATGGAATACTTACAATTCTCCCAAACTCATCTGTCCTCTCAATGCGGATCTCTCTTTTATTATGTGCATCCTTTGATTCATCATCATCTACGATCCCAACCAGTTTGCTTTTCTTTTTGTCCATGTTTCTGCCACCCCATTCAACAGTTTCTTTAAGTGTTCCTCGATCTTTAAGAAGTTTTAATGCACCCGACAATCCTTTCCCCACTGCAACTTCATGGATAGTTTCATCAGGAACAACCTCCTCCTTGTCTTCTGAATCTGGTTTTTCATCTTCACTAGTTTCTTTAACTTCAGTCCATCCATCAGTCTCATCATTCCTTCCTTCATCAGCAACATTTGCTTCTTCATCTTCATTCATGAAAACATCTTCACTTTCTGGTTTTCGTGCCTCTGAATTTTTTTTAAAACAATACTTGTAAACAAAGAGAGCTAATATAACATTAATTCAAATAGACTTTTTTTAATTCAATCAGGATGGCTCATCTCAGAAGGTTTGCATAATAAAAAGTGTATCACAATTGGAACACAAATAATTAAATGAAAAATTACCTTCATCAATCTGAAGGCCCCAGACAAATTCTTCCATCTCAGTGAAGACCACCTTGTTTTCTGACTCACCAGCTGGAGGATTTTGATCATCTACCGTCTCATTACCAGGATTTGATGAAGCAAGCAATGCAACAGCTTGGGGGCCGGATGCTGCTTCTTCCTCCTTCTTTTTAATAGCTAGTCTCCTAGCTCTTTCTAATGATTTATGAAGATCGTCGTCGTCATCTGCAAACACTGGAGCTTCATCTTCCTCAGTTTTAAAATTTAGTGTTTGTTCTAGACGCAACAGTTTGGAAGCTTCATCTGCTTTAGCATATGCAGACTGATAAGCATCATTTCTCTTTTCAGCCTCCAGTCTCTCTTGCTCTTCCTTGATGGCCTGCCTCTTGGCATCATTCCGAGAACCAAGATCACCAACACCTAATCCTGCAGAGACAGCTTCAGCTTCAAGGGCATTGAGGTCTAGCTTCTCTTTCTTGCGTAAGGATTTTTTCTTCTTGGGCTTCTTAAATTGAAGCATTTCTTCATGAGTATAGTAATCTGATGATACCTTTCCAGATGAATTTAGATCTTCAAAGGTGTTTGTGGAGACACCTGTTAACCTTCTTCGGAGCTGGCAATAGGATCAACAAACACAAGAATGAAGCACTCAAATCAAAGCTGACTAACAAAGTTCCAAGAAAAATAACAGTAAGAAAAGAAGACACAATAAGTGACAAAAACAAAGAGATGACACAATTTCAGATCTGATGACAAAAAGATTATCACCCTAAAACAATTGGAGCTTCATCTCTACTTACAAAATACTATATAAAAGAAATGACTAACCTCTTCAAGTTTTTTCTTTGCTTC
Organism: Leucaena leucocephala; assembly: GCA_037074615.1. Classification (NCBI taxonomy): domain Eukaryota; kingdom Viridiplantae; phylum Streptophyta; class Magnoliopsida; order Fabales; family Fabaceae; genus Leucaena; species Leucaena leucocephala. The sequence continues at coordinate 13,143,815 of CM073515.1, read as the reverse complement.
CCTAGAAAATCTTCCCCTTTCATCCAATGTTAAACCCTAAAAAGAAGCATAGGATTAGTTATAGGTATCATCTGCAAAAACACCTTTACTCAATCGTCTATTGCTTATGAGTTTAAGAAATACACAAGGCAACCAACCTCTTCAGCAGCTGGATCGTCATATTGTGGAAGTATTTTCTTCTCTGCAGTGGGGTCATCATTAAACCTGAAATTTAGTAAACGGGTTCAACATTATTCTTGTTTTAGGTTGCTATTGTTCTGTTAACAAAGCAGGCAACAGAAATGATCATCTTACTTATCATCATAGACACCAGTTTTCTTTTTTGCAGCCTTGTAAGCCTCATCCCGCCGTTTTTGTTCTCCAAGTTCCACATTCTCAAGCATATCAATATCTGCCACGTCAGAACAAAAAGCTCTGTTACACAAAAAATGTGTGTCATTCAGAGAGTGCAAACTTTAGTAACATTAGAGCACAATGAAGTTGTACCTTGATTAAGGTCACCACCATCAGCAAGTATTGGCTGATCTTTGATAGTTAGAACTACAGTACCACCTTCCATTACTTTGTCAAGACCATGAAGAACTTTAACCCCAGCTAAATTATCTGAAAAGAAAATATTTAATCTAAGTAATTGGACCTACAAGATGATCCTAAAGCACAATCAAGTTTCTCAGACATACAAGTAAAAGGCCAATAGTGCTGGATGGCTCCTCCTAGGACAGTAGCAAATGTCGTTTGTGCTAGGCAATCACTATCAAGAAGATATTTTTTTTAATGCTCTAAAACAAAAATTAGGGATAACAGAGTGGACACTTATATTTTAATAGTTTGTGTTATTTACTATTCTTACCTTTCATTACAATACCATATGAGGGTTATACTGCATTTCAATACACATTAATTTTTTTCCTCTGCCCATACTTTTCTCATTAGTAATCCAACAATGTAAAGATAATCTCTTCCTCCCCACCTTCCTAAAACTTTCAACTTCTTCAAGGAATAGATCTTTATCTCCTCATATAGACTATCTTCTAGTACGTAATAACATTTCTTTTTATTTTGTTATCAAAACATTTTTTCTTTATATTGAAACAACACAAGCAAGAAATGTTACAAAAGGATTAGTTTTAAAACATTCAATTCATTATATGTCCAATAGTTAATCAACTCTCACAACCTAATACAAACCAAAGGTTAATTTATTGTTACTGCACATGTAATAAGGGTCACTGGTCACTGTTGAAGAGAAAGGAAGATCTGCCTTCATAATGCTATAGGTCATACACCAACTTATAATAGTCAAGAGAATTTCAGGAAACTAGTCAAACATATGCATAGTATGCTTTGTCAGGACAGTTCTGACTCCAGACAAAGATAGCTTAACACCTTAGTAGAGCAATGAATCACAGAGAAGTCATGAAAGGAGTATAGTCCATGTGGGATACAACATTCCTACTTTAGCATTGGAATACATAACTTGGTTTTCATTCTAGACAGACATGTTTCACGAACGTCCTCAGACTGCCTTCTAGCAGAGGCAAGACATACAAAACATACTAGAGGGGAACAAGCAGTCAATACAGCATACTTACACAGTGGCGCATATGATATACAGCTTGTAATGTGTAAGAAAACAACAGATCATTTATGAAAATTAACCCCATATAGATCACATATATCAATTTGATAAAATCACTAAATATGGAGTTAATTCTAGTAAGATGATCTACTATTTTCTTTACACATTAACAGATGCATATCATAATTGCAAGTATGAGCATGCTATAAGAAAACAAATAACATTGTGGTCCATGCAAAAAGAAGAGGAGAAAAAGCTGGCAATTATTCATGCATGACAATAATCCTCATTCTCAATTCATCTATCAAATTTTCTCAACAAACTAAAAAAACCTAGGGAAAATTACAGTGCAGTCCCAATTCCCAAATAAACAATTTAATCACCAAAATATCTCACAATAAGTAAGCAACATGACAATGACAAGATTTAGTGTAGTAAATGACAACATGTCATGGCATATTGACAACTCATGGGACTTTTGAGCAATTAAATTGTTTATATGGGACTGTACAATAATTTTCTCAAAAAACTATGAAACTGATTTAAAGAAAATTGCCTTAGATAACTAAGGATAACTTGAATATTGTTTTGAAATAATAAAGATATTTCAAAGAACATCTTGCTAATATATTCGGGATCTAAATTTGATGACATATTCTAAAGTGATTTTAAAAAAATAAATAAATAAAAGCAATTTTTTACAACCTAAGTTTCCAAAAAAAATTCTTAAAACCTCTATTAAGAAATTGGCATTTCACAAAGCATGTAGCAAGTTGCAACAAACAAATTTTATGGATCAGCAAGGAGAAGAGACAATTTCTTTGCGGGGAGAAGGGGGTGAGAACTTTACCGGTAGCATGTTGGGTTGTACCCTCATCTTCACTTTCTTCTAGAGCAATGTTGTCCTGTGAAAAATAAATACCAAGCCATCAATCAATATCACAGCTTCTTGTAGAACTAATTAAAGCTTTGAAATTAAAGAAAAAATAATTACCTGCTCCTCAAAAATCTTTGAGAGCTGCAATGCTTTCTCCTTTTCAGAATTCTTTTTCTCCTCAAGTTTTCGGCTTTTACTGACCCATGATAAGATCTCTGAAGCACCTTCAGATTGTTTGCTTAACCTTGCCTCTTTCATCCTATCATCCAAAACAAAAAGAAAAGGACTAATATTTACTTTTAAGTTCGAAAATAAAAGGACTAAGTACTATTACAAAAGAAAAGGGATGCAGTAAATGATAAAATCCATCAAAGCTTGTGACTATAGCACATATATTCTGTTTTTTATTAAGATAAGCCTAAAATCTGGTGACCCTAATTGCCAAATCTGCAGATACACAGAAAAAACCCAGGTATTATAATTTAAGATAAGGTAATGGAATCCAGTTTGGTGGGGAAAATCTCTAAATCACAGTCATCACAAAATATTTTCTCTCCAATACCTAAAAATGTTTTTTAAGTCAACATTCACGTCTTCTTTTCAACTCTTAGTGTTGTAAGCATTATCATGAATATTTAAGGAGACATCAATAAGCTAGTAACATTTGACCAAATCAGAAAAATAGTTTTCCAGGTTTGGATCATTCATTGATCCAGAATGATCTCCTCATTTATTCAAGATATGCCCACCACATTCTCACCTGATCTGGTTTTGCTTTCTTTCAGTTTAAGTTTCTCTAGTGTCAAAAAACAGTGACAATCTCCTTTGTATGTTTTATTGAATAGTACGAGTAATAATTTATAGGCGTTCAGAAGCTTCACAGACATAAATGAGTTATCCTTTAAACTATAGAGATAGTTTGCCAAAGCAAGCATCACTGCATGGCTGTTGTCAGTCATTTCCCTATTTTTAATGGTAGTTTTGGAGATTATTTTGGTTTAACAAGTGAGGTCAAGTAATTTCTTAAGGGACCATTGAGTTTTGTCTCCAACTTTTATTATTACCTAGCATGTTCTAGAAGCATAAAAATTATCACCATATTTTATTAAACATGTAGAAATAGGATCTCTTAATCAAATCCCGCAAAGCCCCCTCCTAATTCAAGATAGGATCCCAATTTTCATAATCTTTCTTGTAGGAATAAGTAGCAAAGCTCAACTTAATTGCAGGATCTATCGGTTAAAATAGGTACAGTGGTTTAGAAAGTAAAAAGGACCAAAAAAAAGAGAGAAACAATGGAAGAATAAAAAGAAAACAAGAAATTAAACTTACTTCACAATGCGTTCTTCAAGTTCTGTTGCTGATGGATGTGCTGAGGCTTCGCCATTTTGCTCTTCCTCATTGAGATTTGATGCCTTCCCTTGCTTGCCAACCTCCTCATCTCTCTTGTCATGGATGTCAACTTTGTAATCATCATCTTTGCTCCAACCATCATCTTCTTCAAGAGTCTTCCTGGTTACTCTATCTCTATCTCTTGACCTTTCTTTATCTTGATATACTTCCCTTTCCTTGTCTCTAATCTTATCCTTCCCCTTATCTTTGTCTCCATCTCTGTGGCTTTCCCTATCCTTTTCTCGATCTCTATACCTCTCTCGCTCCCTTTCCTTTGCCTTATCCTTTTCCTTTTCTCTATCCCTATCCCTAGCTTTCTCTTTTCCCCTCTCCTTCTCTCGCCCTCTATCAGTTTCTTTCTCCATCTCACGATCCTTATCCTTACCCCGTTCCTTCTTATCTTTATCCCTCTCACGGTCTTTATCCCTATACTTCTCTCTATCATAGTCCTTCTCCTTCAATTTACTATCTTTACTCCTATTCTTTTCATGTTCACCCCTATCCTCTCTTTTCCTTTCCCAGCTGCCTATTCTATCCTTTTCTAGATCTCTTGCATCTTTTTCTCTTTCTTTTGAAACATCTTCCATAGTTCTCTTTTGCTTATCTCGGTCTTTACTTTTATGCTCCTTATCTTCTCCTCGACTGCAATTCTTTCTATCCTTGCTTCTATGCTTGCTAGACTTGCCTGTCCCTACTTGTTCTAAATCATCACATTGCTCCCTCAATTGAGAATCCTCTTGATCATCCCTACCATCCCGTGGTTCATACCTCGATCCAGACCATTCCATGTCCATTGAAACAACTGCATATAATTCAGTTTAAACCAAAATGGCATAAATTTAATCACACCCGCCTGATAAAACGATCATTAAAGAAAAATATGAGAACCCTATTACTCACAATGAACTAATTATATGAAACCACATAAGAAGCATAGGCGGACCTATATTACACTCATTGGGGGCATCTGAAACCACTGAAATCTTTGGAATATGCATAGTTGATATCATACCCTTTTAACTTTTGTTCCAGATACTTTAACTAAGATGAATTAGTAAGCCAATTGGTTCAGGCAACTCCTCCAGGCCACTAAAGAATGACAATGGAAACACTCTTTCAATTTATGATCTTCCATTTCATCTTGCAATTTATGATTATGAAATGTGTTACCTAGAGCAACTAAGGTGCTCAATTGATTGTTTCTGACAAATGATTTAAACTCAAGCTTCTAAATGGCCAGACACACATCGAGCCAAGTCATTTATCAGATCACGCATCACGGATGCCTTGTGAATTTTCTAAATTGAAGATAATATAAAGAGATTAATAAACAGAATGACAAATCACAACAAATCCAACATGGCACAACAACACAATCCAAAGCATAGAAGTCGCTACTAATCAAAATGAAGAAAGAAGAAGTACAGTAAACAATTACAGACCATTAAAGCAAAAACCAGCAATAAAAATTTTAAAAAATTAAACTCAATCTGTAAAATATTCCCAGGTTCAAAAGCGTCAATATTCAAACTATTACACGACCAGATTCAAAGCCAAATTAAACGAAAAATTTAAAACAGAGCAAGAAACGGCGTGACGGCATCCGACAGCGTGAAAAACACTTAGGGAACAGATGACGCGGGGAACAAATTCAAATCAAGATTTAATGCCAGACTGAACAAAGCAATCTCACCGAATTTTGGGAGAAGACAGAGCCCTAGGGTTCCAACCTCCTTCAATACTTGCCGGAGTGCTGACAACAGTGGACGGCGTCCGACGGCGAGTGCGACCAAGTGCTGGGTGCTTGTTCGTCGACAAAGAAAAATGATTTCTTTGTTGCCAACTAAAGCCCGTTTGGTCTCAGTGAGAGAGTTTGTGTTTGTTGGAACACACGAAGATTCTCCTGTTTGGGCCTACCATTTGGACTTGGAAAACAGTGTTCGAATATACCAAACGATTATGGGCCTCACCCAATAAGCTTTGGCCCAAAATGTTCATTTTAGTTTCCTTCAGATTTTTCCATAAGCATGGTAAAACGCTTAAACATGATATCTTATGTTTGAATCTATCTGCGTGCATGGGAAATGTTTTATTAGAAGAGATACAATCTACTTCGATTATCTCTATGCCTCAGAATAATTAATCACTAGCTATCGGTTGAAGAATACTGCATAGATTTCTCAAATCCATAAGACTAAAAACAAACCTTAATTAGTGAATAATATGGTTGTACACAAAGCCCGCTGCCCGGTATACCTACTCAAACTCGCAATAAAAATGCCCTACCCAACCCAATAAATATAGGCAGGGCTGGATATCAGACTGTAAAATACAGCTCATACATTTTCGGGGACTAGGCACCGGGCATGAGGGTTGCCTTGCTCATGAGCACCCTTCTTTTATTTTATTTTTTTACTTTTTTTCTCTATATGTTAGTATGTTACACTTAGAATGGAGAATATAATAGCTACTAATGATTAGAATGTCATTTTAGAAATATGAGTAGTTAGGTAGGTAAGTTGTATATTTTAATATTTATAACTAATGCTAATTTTTTCTTTTTTTTTAACTTTGTTAATTATCATATGATTACATTACAAATTATAATTATTTTTTTTATTTTTTTAGATGCTTCATCTTTGTCAATATTAGGGAGATTGATGTAAAGTTGCAATTACAAACTACTTAGACTTCAAGTCTTATTTTTTATATGCAATGGATATCAAGACTTTAATTATTATGTTTGTTGCCTTATTCTTAGTGGATTATAGATATTATTTAACTCTTGAAGACACATTAATATTGTATTATTTTAAAAATTCATAATTGTAGATATTTTTCACAACATGAGCATGACATCACGATTTGAGTATGCCCAACCCGCCTATGCCCAGTCTACCCATGCTCAGCCCAAAATTGTTAGGACTTTTATCGGGTAGAGTCAGGCATCAAGCTGTAAAATATAACCTATACTTTTTTTAGGCAACACACCGAGTAGTAGGAATGCTCAGCCCATACATTCCCCTAGAGAATAAGATCATTCAATATGAAGTAGAGGAGGGAGTGGAGTTTTAAAACATGTTTGGTATATATGGAAATCTCCCATAAATTTCACTTGATAAATATAATTTTAATATGAAATTATTAGGATAACCTTTTAAAAAATTTTAAAAAACAATCTCTCTCCCATTAGAACAACTAAGAAACTAATGACAACCAATGCAATTAAAACCATGAAATCGTAATGAACAATAAATGACCAAGAACATTCTAAAACTCAACGATGAAGGAGTTAAAGTGAACTCACAGAAGGAGTTCAGTTTTAATTTTCTTAACGGTGGCGACAAATTTAAATGAATTTTTTGTTGGGGGAGAAGCCTTTGTTTTAAGTATAAAATGGTCTAGAGAGAAAGTCAAAATTTTAGGCTAAAGTGTTGACCAAAATTCAATTTAGAAGGAAATTCATGAATAGAGCTGAATTTTGATGAATCCAAGGTTCCCATTGAATAATGATTTGGTGTAGGTGATGGACAAGAGAATTAAGTTTAAGCATGAGGTTCAAAAATCAAAATTTTGAACCTAATAAGAAATTCAAGTAAAATACCAAAAAGGCTTTAGGGATTTAAGCAAGCTTACATGATTGAATGAGTTTAAAATTCATGAATGATTGCCCAACACCAAGGTGATTCTTATTCAAGGTTTGAATTACAGAAGGTTATATAAGGTAGCATCTTACCATTCTTTAAGCTTACAAGTATTGCTTGATTACTCTTGTTGTGCCATGATCATGATCTATGTTGTCGTTTGTTATTATGATTATGTAATCGTGGACATCCATTATGTAATTTATGTATTTTGGCATATATGAAACTTATGATGATGAGAAAATTAAATGATGTATTATTTTGTGGGACCAAATAGGCATTTATGTATGAACAATGATTCCGTTGAGGCATGTATAAATGTGATGAAGTTATGACATGTTTTAATCATGGGAATATGAGTTCAAGAGTTTAAGATTTGAAAGTACCATGTTGGAAAACTAGTTAGTTACTGTTTTGGGAAGCTTAAAATGTTATAGTTCCAATTTTCGTATGCTTAAAGTAGAAATCTTAAGTTTTCCAATAAAACCTAAATCACCTCATTTAAATATGTAGTAAGATATGATTTTTTAAAATTAAGTATTACCTCCGTTCTTTAATATAATATATAGTTAACTTTTTAAAAAATTAAATGAGCTAAATAAATCAATTAGTTATAATTAATGTAAGATATGATTGACTAATTTAGGTAGATTAAAGAATATATTATATGACTTCATCTTAAAAGATTAGATTTAATTATGATTAATTGATTTATTTAAATTTTTTAATCTATTTAAAAAAAGTTAATTGGATATTATATTAAGATATAGAGGAGCATTATGTTTTGGAAATTGTTCCAAAAAAAAAATCTAAGGGGCACTAAGACTTCAGTGATGCTTTGAAATGTTCTGTTTGACTAAGAGTTTAGCATATAATTTTCCCTCAAAGCTAACTCAGAGATTTAATTGAACACGGAACCCAGGCCAAATGATTTTAATAGAGTATGATTTTCTAAAATAAGTGTTTGAAATTTGATATTCCTTAAAAATATATTCTAGAGAGAAGATTTTAGCGATTATAATGGGTGAAGTTGAGTGTTGAATTGTTAGAAAACCTTTTTTCCCATGATGAGGAATGTTTAAAATCAATTTATAAATTATATAACCACGCTCAAACAATTTCTTTATAATTAATTATAAAAATTTTAAGTTGGGATATCAATTATAAATTTTTTTATTGAATAGTAATATTAGGCCCAAGTTTTTGAAAGCTCAAGTTTTGAACTATTAAGATCCAATAATGAACAATGTGCGTGTGTTTGGATAGATTTTTATAAAAGACCTTATAAAAAAATAGTTTTAGATAAACAAGTGTTTAGATATTTATTACTAAAAAGACTTTTATAATTAAAAAATTATCAAAAATTGTATAACTTTTTAAAAGTATGAGAGATGAGAGAGGGTGAAAAAGAGAGGAGAGATGATAAAGAAGATAGAAGAGATAAGAGAGATAGTGAAAACGATAGAAAAGAAATGAGAGAGGAGGGATAGTTGAAAATATAGAAGAGAGAGGAGAGGTGAGAGATAGTGGAAAAAATAGAGGAGAGATGAGAGAGATTGTAAGAAAAAGTAAGGGTAAAATAGTAATTAGGTAGTCTATAAGCTATTTTATTGTTCTAAAAGTTACTCTGACCAGCTTATCTGAAACCATGATTTGATCCATAAGCCTTTTTGGACAAATATGATTGTTTGTTTTAAAAAATTTCTAAACCGAAATTTGAGACATAAGCCATTTTAAAACCTAAGTTTAGGGGTTTCCCAAACAGGCCCCATAATGGGTTTAAATGAGTACAAATGTATATAATTTAGTTGGCAAATAACCTATCGTCTGTGAGTTTAGCATGTTAAAGAGTGATACATATCACTATTTGGAACGTATTTAATCCCTAAGAAGTGCTACTTTATTATAGTTACAATTGTATTATGAAAGCATAATAGTTCTTAGATACTTAAATTTATGTCTGAAGGTAATTAATTGCTCATTTAACCCAATATTAATATTATTTAGGAAGAAGGGAGATTTTACCCTGCCATTAGATCATGAGTAAGTCTAACCCCTATTCTAAAATTTTTTTGTATAAAAGTATAATGAAAAGAAAGATAACAAGGCGTTATGGAACATTTCATGTAAATTGCCACGCAAGCATTTAGCTTTGCATCTTTCTTATGAAAGTTGAGCTTATGAACAATTAATTTTTTTAAAAAAAAAAAGTTACTAGGTCATGGAAGTGGTAAATCTGGTTCGTGGTTCGTGAATACGTGAGATGAACACAGCCAAATTTTCTTGATATGGTTTTCTTAGCTACGTTCAATCGTCTCCTAAAATCTGTCAATAGATTTTTCTATTATGACGTCACCGATTATAGTTCATGTAAGTTTTATAAAGAGCTCACTTACAATCACTTAATTACTCAGTTTTTAACGAGTAAAAATTCTAAGTGATGAAATTAACGATTGAATGATATTATTTATATTATTTATTCGTAGTTAATATTAATTACTAATTGTGAATTAAGCCATTCAATTGTTTATTGGCAATTATTTTAGGTGTGATGTTAATATGATTATGAACAAAAAGTCTTTACATTTATTTGAAAATAACATCTTATTCTAGATATTACAATGTACGGTAATTAAAATTTATTAAAAGGGGCTCTTTTAAGATATACCACAATGAAGGATCGAGACGAGAATATATTGGGATTGGACAAAAGAAATATCAGGATAGAACATATCTCAGTCTAACTCTCAGGACTCACATCCCATCTCGAACATATTTTTTTTATAAAAAATAAAAAATATATTTATTTTATTAATTTTTTATAAAAAAAATAGAAAATAAAATAGTATTGGTTATATTATATTATTTATTTTATTCATTATATAATTTTATTTTTCTCTTCCTCACATGTCTTTATTTCTTTGTAGATGAAGCAGTAATTTCATTTGGTGAAGTGGGAGAATTGAAGAAGTAATAGTATTTGTTGCTTTAAGTTGGTAATTATATTAGGGAGGAATTAATTTCTTCTATTTCCTTTAAAGTTGATTATAAATTCAACATACTTAAGTAGAATTTGGTTAGAAGATATATGCTTAATTATAAACTTCAACAGTTTATGACAAAAGTAGAATTTGATTATGTGCTATTTTTTATTTTAATCTGTTTTAATTTCTTCTATTATTTTATACGTTTTAATTATGTTATTGATAGGCAAAATGTGTCTAAAATATCTAATAGTTTAATTTTCTTTTTTTAAAAATAGAATTCCAAAATTCTCATCTTGTCCCATCCCTATCGTGTTTAGGACATGCATTCTAGAGACGGGAAGAGATACGGGACGCAAAATATATTCCATGTATTGTATCGGGACTTGTCCTAATCCCTACCTATCTCGTGAACACTCCTACCATATTCACAACCCATTATTAATTTACAAAATTTTATTTTGAATCAATTACAATGAATTTAGGGTTTAAGGTATTTGGCTAATGAGATTTGACACAGATAGTAAGGAACATGCTTGTATCTTATAAGGACGTGAGTTCGATTTCTATTATTGTTGTGAGAGCTCTTTTGGTAAGCACTCTCATAAGTTCTTTATAAGGGCTCTCTGAGCTTTGGGTTTGTGCATTGGCCTTGGTAGGGGACTTATGCCAAACCCACATAAACGTTTTTGTACAAAAAAAAAATTACAATGAATTTGCCAATAAGAGTTTGCCTATATGGTAAAGAATGACTCGTATCTCATAAGGATGCAAGTTCAATTCTAGCCACTGTTGTGAGTAATCTTTTGGTAGGTGATCTCATAAATCCCCTGTAAATATTCTCTAAGCTTTGGAGTTGTGCCTTGGCCTTGGTGGGGGACTAGTGCCAAACTCACATAAACTTTTGTGTACAAAAAAAATTACAATGAATTTGCCAACGAGAGTTGACACATATGTAAAGAACGAACTCGTATCTTATAAAGATGCGGGTTTAACTCCCGCTGTTGTTGTGAGGGATCCTTAGGTAGAAGATCTCGTAAGTCCCCTATAAGCACTCTCTAAGCCTTAAGGTTATATCCTAACCTTAGTTGGAGACCGATACCAAATCCACTTAAACTTTTCAATTCAAAAAATTACAATGAATTTGCCTAAGTTTTAATAAAGGCGTTAGGTCTAATATTCCTTGATCCATTGCAAATTTAACAAATCTAGAATGGTTAGACTTATCATCAAACATGCTTACAGGTGTGATTCCTCTTGTAGTGGCGCATCTCAATTCTCTTGAAGTTTTTAGTCTTTCACATAATCAACTCATCAGTGAAATACTAAGAGGTAAGAAATTTGATATATTTTCCAATGATTCCTATGAGGAAAATTTCAGGTTGGGTGGATTTCTATTATCAAAAGCATATAATCCAGATGAAAGAAAATTGCCAGTTTCATCAACTAATGACAAATTTAGATTTAGTTATAAATCAGTAACCATGGGATATGGATGTGGGATGGTGTTTGAAATGTTAATGGGATAAGTTGTCTTTTTGATTGGAAACCTATATGGCTTATTAGAATTTTTCAAACTAGGCCTAAGAAACAAGCAAAAAGGACAAGGAAAAGTATTCATCCAAATCAAAGGAGTGAATTAGGCACAAAATGTGGCTACATATGATATTGTACCATTTTTTTTAGTTTCGATATTGTTCTTGTTACATGTCTTGTAAACATAATGATAGTAATTGAAATTTATTGTAATTTTCATTTTAATACAAGTTATTGTTTTTTTGGTTCTTATGAATTTCAAGTAATTTGTTTTCATTTGTATATCATGTACAATTTTCCACATATTAGCAACTTTTTTTCTTTTTTGGTATAGAGATGCATTAACTTTCGTTATTTGGTATTTAGTTATCAACCATTCTTATCTATATAAGAATTTAAAGAAACTTCTAGTTAGTTACTTTTTTCCCTCTTGAAATTATGTAATTTAATTAATCTCTACATATAAATATTTGTGAAAATCACTTTCTTCATAGAAACTGTGATAAATATATGATTGTTTAAAATAATGGCGCAAACACGGATTTAAAATAAACAAAATAATTAGATTTAAAATTTGGAACTCTAATTTTTTTCACTAAAGTCTAACAAAGATTGAACATGTAGGAATGCAAAATATGGGCCTGAATTAATTCATTGCGTAACGTTCGGTTTCCTCCAAGAATTTATGTCCAAATAGTAAATTATTTGCTTATGTAAACCTTGGGCCTAAAACACCTATTAAAGCATTTTGGCCCACCAACGATTTCTATGACATTATTTTTCCTAAATTAATAAAATAGTTTTTTAAGACTAGTTTTGACGGTTTATACCGGACATCAACATCATTGAAATAAAATAAAATGATAAAGCTCAATGAAATATTGTAAATATGAAGTTGAATAGAGGAAATGCAAAAAAAAAAAATTCTAATTCATATCTTTAATTTTGGTAAATCTTCAAAAAGATTATTGGTACGAGACTAATTTATTGTATATTCTATTTAATTTTGTATGAACTAAGTTAATTTATTGTTTTTTGTCTTTGTTTATATACACTAGCCTTCTAACTTGAGTGGGGATACATGTTAAGTTGGGGGCCTTTTTCATTTTGTTAGATTAATAAATTGACTTTTTATATATAAGAAAAACAATTGTATAAAGTGTAACAAAATTAAATCATATCAAAGTTCAAAAGTCTTTCAACCGGCAAGAGGTAAATTGTGAAGGATTCGTTACCTCAAGGCGTTTGATGAGCATATTATCAGATAGATGTGAGCGTATGAGAGTATAATGGAGAGGGAAGAGTCATTTTGGATAAACATGAGGATTTCAACCAAAATTGTGATAGATAATAACTCTATTTTATTTTTATACTACCGTACTTTGAAAAGCTTGTTTACTAAGTGCCTGTTTGGGCTTCCATGGTTTAAGAATTAATTTTGGGCAAAACCTCAGTTTGAGAAAATTTTACATAAATATCAATTTTTGTCCAGAATTAATTTTGGGCCAAAATCTCGGTTTGAAAAAATTTGAGCCAAACAGCCATTTTTGTCCAGAATTAATTTTGGGCAAAACCTCAGTTTGAAACCATGGTTTTGAATAAGCTACTGAAAATAGATTTTGAAACTGTAAAAGAGCTTATAGATTATTCAATTATTATTTTACTCCTACTGTTTTCTTATACTCTTTCTCATCTCTCTTCTCTACACTCTCTCATCTCTCCTATTTTTCCTCTCTCCTATTTATTCTCTACCATATCTCCTCTCTCATACTTTAATCAAATCATACCCTTTTTGGTAATTTATTAATATAAAAAGTGATTCTACTATTAATCATCCAAATATCTCTATTTTCAAAAAATCAATTCTTCCCAGAATCTATTCTTTCTAGGGTGTGTTTGGATTAGCTTTTAGAGAATATATTTTGGGGAGAATAGATTTTGGAGAATAGATTTTGAGAAGAATAGATTCTGTGAAAAAGTGATTTTAAAAATTGAAGATGTTTGGATGATTAGTAGTAGAATCACTTTTCCATAGACAATTTACTAAAAAGGACATAAACTAATATAATAACTATATAAAAAATACATTTAAATTTAATTTTTTTTATTTAAGTGATTAAAAAATAATATATATACATTATTGTCTGAGCAAGATAAAAATTTACAATATTTACCTGCATTTTAATTTTTCCCTCACTTAAATAATAATTTTTAATTAAATTTATATAGAAAATTTAAAAATTGATCAATCATTTTGGTCCCCCGTCTTGCGTCTTTCTTTCTTAAAGAAGAAACATATATAACACTGTTCTGGAAAAAGCTGCAGCGTGGTAAATTTTTTTAAAACCATGGTTTGAATCTTCAAACTATGGTTTACGATGCACAATCGATTTTTGAAAATTTCACACTGTTTGACTTTCATTTAGTGAAACTATGATTTTAAGCATAATTTATTCTTAAACGTGACTGTCAAACATACACCTAAAATCTATTCTTCTAGAATATATTCTCCAAAAGTTAATCTAAACACACCCTAATACAAAATCATAAAATAGTTGAGATGAAAACCATTTGAGATCCTAGGCATAAAAAATCATACACGACTCGACATTTGAAGCTGAACCAACATGGATGGATCTGCTTAGAATATAAGGTGCAAGTGGTTAAAAAGGTGTTGTTGCATATGAAATAAAAAAAGAATAAATTAAATTTAGCATAAGAGTAAACATTGTGCTTACTCGGATACCTAGAAGTTTCATAAAAGCATACAGCGATTTTCTATTATTTTTTATCACCTTTATAATACAATATCTAAGTGAGAATTTGTACTTTTCTAACACGTGATGAATTTAACTTGGATTCTAAATGTTTATTGCAACTTGTTTTGCACTTTTTTAAATTTTGATAGCAGGGAGGCTGACGAGGAGTTAATGATATAACTCCAAATCTAGTGTCACTAAGGACATATTTTGTGCCACTAAATCAAACGATCTTCAGCTATTTTATATTTTTTATACATCTTTTCACAATCACGCTTACAACAAAGGAGTCTTTCTTTATTGTACCTTATGTTAATGTAGGGTATTTAATTGGTACGATAAAATAATTAAAGGTAATTCTTATTACATAACTTTGATTATATAATTTAGATTCTAGATTACATAAATCAATATATGGATATTTATTCTCTCCCTGAATCAATATTTAGACTTTTATATCTTTTAGTTTTGGTATTAATAGAGTTAAAAAATCATTTCATATTTATTTTATTTTTTCTAGATAAAATTGTTTTTTTTATGATTTTTTCATATGTCAAACAAGTTCTCTTTGATCACCATTCCATCACAATCCCTATAATTCTTGGAACCAAACGGGCAATGAATGCTTGTTTTATTTTTAATTTGGTTTGTGAGTGAGAGGATCTAAAAAATTGGAGAAGAAATAACAGCAAAACATCTTTAATACCATTTTCTTAATGTTTAATGTGTATAGACCTTTGAATCCTGAAAGGATTTTTCTAAAAGAATATGATAAGATGTCTTTAAAAAGGAGGATAAGAATAATCTCTTATTTTATATTCATCTTATTTTTAATAATAAATAAATAAAAAAAAGAGAAATTGAGATAAGAAGTATAATTAAAATATTATAAAAAAATATATTATATTAATTAATTTAATTAATTTTTTTAATTAAATTAAATTAATTAAATATATTAAGACGGTTGAGTAATTGAAATTTTATAGTTAAATGTAAAATAACGTTAATTATATAAAATAAATATTTTTTTAATTCTTAAATTTAAATTAAAACACTTATTATAAAATCATATAATTTGATCAATGAATTTATTTAGTAACATTTTTTGAAATAAATAAAATTTTGAAGCATAAATATATATTTATATTTTAATTTTAAAATTAGCTTTTATTTCAGTACAAGGGGTCGGATAAAATCCAACGGGTTTAGCGACCGGCGAAACGTACCACGACTACGAACTATGGCGAATTTCACTCTGCAGATCTCGTGCTCAAATCTTCATCCTTGCTTCATGAAGGAGAAACAGAGTCAGTGGATTTGAATTTTGAAACCCTAGCTGAATTCGGCATCTCAAACGACGAAGATCAGGTGCTCAATGTCCGTTACTCTTTTCCAGTTTTGACCAACATTCATGTAATTTCTTCCGCTTTCCAGTGATTTCCATGTCACTATCATAGCATAGCGACCAACATTCATGTAATTTCTTCCACTTTCCTGTGAATTCCTTGTCACTATCATAGCATAGTTGGTAACCGTGGTAATCTAGTTCGGATCCCTACAATTCGAAGCTAAGTTTTATGAAATGATTTTTAGAAATGTTATTGGGGTCAATTTTTGTATGTTAAAAGATTTAGCTCCAGGTTCAAGGTCGAGATCATGACCATAATGACTTGTGGTGACTTTGTGGTGTTTTATAGTGTAGAGGAAGGCTAGATGTCTAGGCAGTGGAATATGCACCGTGGTCCAGTGGCACTGGAGGAACAATTGTTACAGAGAGCTATTAAGGAAGAATGTCACTAGGAAAATCTTCCAAAACACTTCAAATAACTCTTTCTTCCAAAGAAGAATGGCATAGAAGGTGAGTTTAGCCTCATTACTATCCTTCTAAATTTATTGCTTTCATTTTTTGTCTCTATGGATTGTTTAGTTTTAGTTACTTGACATAGATATCATTGCCCAAACAGCATCCTTGAATGGTTTTCTTTTTCAAATGCATTTTTAGATTACCTTATTCCTTCTGCTGGCCCTGGAAATTTAATGCAGGATTACAGAATACTGTATAAGGAAGAGACTCCAGTGGAATAACTATTCTGCTCGCAAAGTTTGTGAAGAAACTGAATATTATGAAGAGATAATCCGTTACTTGCTTAAGAACTTACCTGTATGTGCTCTAGAAATTCTATTTGACTCCTATTTCTGAAAATGTGTATCTAATGCATTGTTAAATTAAATAGTGTTATATGTCTATGGTTTTTATTTAGTTGATCAGAAAAGTTTGTTGATGGATTTTGTTTAGTAGAAAAATGCTGTAATGTTTTTTAGTGAATAGAAACGTCTATAATTTTTTTATTCTCACCATTACAAGGTCATATATAAAGTTTTTATGCCTTGAATAGTATTTTTGAATATAGATCTTAGTTTTTTTATTTATTTTTGGGATTAGTTTATGATAGATTATATTTAATTCTCTTCTTATCAAAAGGATAATATCTGTTTGTCTATGGTTATGCATATTTAAAAAATGAAATTAACATTAACTAGAACTACTTGGATGTTGGGTGAGGCCCTCAATTTCTTTTGCTTTTGTTGTAGGACATGTGCATTTAATGAGTTTATCTTTTCCTTTTGTTTTTCCCTTTCAGCTATTTCCTTATCATCCTGCAGAACACATTTGCCGCATAATGAGAATGCCGCCTTTCAAATATTATTGTGATATGACTTTTGAAATAATGAAAAATGGTAACTTCTCTATTCGCAATTCTCAAATGAATTGTATTCTCCATTGGGTCTTGTACTATTTTTTTTCATGTACATAGATGGAACTATTGTAATCTTTTCATGTTAGATCTGTCATTTTGTTTGTTGCTCTTTTAGGGTTCTTGACAATTGACATCTTCTTGATTACCAGATGAATAGTGTTTGTATGAATTGTTGGTGCCTCTATTTCTTGAGTTTCTAGTGGAATTGTATTTTTATGTTGGTCTTTAATGCGTTTTTAATGCTTACTATTTTCATATTAAAAATCTATACTGAGACATCCAGTATTAAGATGAACTTCTGAAATGAATACATTTAGGGTCCATGCTTGTTGATAGGCACCCGAGTGAGGAGGGGAACTCCTGTCCATACTGTTTGATATGAGACTTCAAGTTTTGTAGCACTTTGGTCCTTGTCAATTGGTCGTCCTGGGAAACTTGATTTCCTGAATGGCTACACTTAACACACTTTATTCAACCTTTCACCTGCCAGAAACCTTTGTAAGTAGCATTTTCTAGAGACTTCAATTACCAGCTTTGGTACCAAATGATAAGCCCTAAGTTGATAGGACAAACCTTCTCTAAAAGTTAACTATTGAGACAAGGAAACTACCCTTCTTAAGCATCCTATTGAATAGTGGATCCTATTCAATGGTGGAATAGGGCATCCTATAGTACCTTTACCCCTATCACTTGTGGTACAAGCTGAAATATTCAAAAGGTTTGGGATCTCATGCTACCTTGATAGGTTTTGGCTATAGTAAAGTTGTATGAAAATTAGTTAGGTAATAAGGGCTTATAGCAATTACTGGTTATTGAAAGCTGACGAAGCATGATTAAGAGGGTAATGGTTACCCAAGTGGCAACAAAATGAACTCTTTCATGTGCCCCTTTGGTTCAAACCATGCTTGCATTTAAATGATGTTGGTGTGTCATAGATGAACTGTGAGGAAGTAAAATAAAAGGAAAGGTGAGAGGAAGCTTTAAGGAAAGAGATTACTTGATGCAAATATATTGTTAAAAGCAATTGTCCTAGGTATTCTTGCTGTTGACATTATTTTTTTCCCCTTTTCCTTTCTTTCATTTTTTTTCTTGGGATTTGCCTCTCGATTTATTATATTAGGAAAGAAACAATAAATACAACAATTACAATAGTTATTTTTGTGACCTCTGCTTTTTCCACTAAGCCTTTTTGTTGGACCTGTAGCTAATGAATCAAGCAGGTAACTAACTTTTGGGCAAAGGTGTGGTGTGTGTGATTCTGAAAGAGAGAAGGGCTGTAAGTTGTATATATTCAGGACGTGAGTTTTAGCTTGTAGTACTTCCTAAGACCTACATGCTGGTGAGATTAGTATTACCTTAAAAAGTTTTTTGGAGCAGTTTATATCAACTTTTTGTCAGATTTCATCATTTTACGTGTAGAAGATTTCATCATATCAATGATTTTGTTTAAATGTTTGTTTGCGTATGTAACATGTTAATATATGCATAATCTCCAAGATTTATTATTCATTAATGGATGCATTGTATTATGTACCTTATTTTTATTCCTTCCACTTGTTGATTGTTTACTGTAAGCTTTGTAGATATGTATGATGTTAAAAGGATGTTTATGTTGAATATGGCCTTTAAAAACCTGCTGCACTTTTAAATTGTTTGTAGAGCAACCTTATGAGAGCATCCCAAATTTTAGTGCTGCGGATGCTCTAAGACTCACAGGAATTTGGAATTTATTGATATAATGAATAAGTGCAGATTTAAGGTACCGCAATGATTTTCGTTTGTATAATAATAAATAAAAATAGAATTGATGCCTGGATTCCATGTATGCTTGTATATGCGTATTTTTGTTTAATTAGCTGTAGCAAGAATATTGTCAATTTTACCCTTCAAGCAACTATTTTGGGCTGACAAGGCACAAAATTGATGCCAAACTAATGATGCCTTTATGACAATCTTCTTCCTTTGACACTTTATTGGATTCTTAGCACAGAGATATCACTACGGGACAATGACAGAGAGCAATGAAGTGTTGGTAATTCTCTTCTGTACAATTCATCTAATCTGAACACATATATATACATGGGAACACAGAATCAGAGGGGCATGATACATGGAGAAAATCAGGGGGATATTAATGAATACAATCATATCATATTTCCATAATCTTGCTTAATTGGTTCCTGAAATCCCTCTTAATTAATTCAAATATCTCCTAATTAATTTGGATATCTCCTACACTCCCCCTCAAGTTGGAACATAGATATTTGTCATGTCCAACTTGCTGATGAGATATTCAAACTTGTCTCGAGTCAATCCTTTCGTGAGTACATCTACTGTTTGTTCTTTGGAGGGAATATATTTCAGTTCGATTGTCCCAGCATCAATCTTTTCTCTTATGAAGTGTCTATCTATTTCTACATGCTTAGTTCTGTCATGTTGGACTGGATTATGTGACATATTTATAGCTGCCATGTTGTCTGAGTGTAACCTGATCGGTAATGCTGTTAGCATTCCCAATTCTTCTAGTAGTCACTTTACCCATAGGCTTTCACATATGCCTAGAGCTATTGCTCTGAATTCTGCTTCTGCACTGCTTCTGGCTACCACACTCTGTTTTTTATCCATGTGACTAAGTTCCCCCATACATAGGTAACATAGCCAGAGGTTGATCTTCTATCGTCTTAGTCACCTGCCCAATCAGCATCTGTGAAGATTTCTACATTTTTCTTATCAGTTTTCCTGAATAGAAGGCCTAATCCAGGTGATCCTTTCATGTACCTGAGGATTCTGTAAACCTCATTTAGATGCTTCTGTCTTGGGTTATGAGAGTGTTGACTTACGACACTGACAGCATAGGCAATATCTGGCCTTGTGTGTGATAGGTAAATTAGTTTTTCTACCATACGTTGATATCTTCCCATATCTACCTCCTTTCCCAGGTCTTCATCATCTTTAATCTTTTCAACCTTGATAGGGGTATCACTTGGTCTACAGCCCAACATACCTGTTTCTTCTAGGAGATCTAGTATGTATTTTCTCTGTGAGATATTGATTCCTTTTGCTGACCTGGCCATTTTCATGCCTAGAAAATATTTCATTTTCCCTAGGTCTTTCACTTGGAATTCCTGGTTAAGAGCCCTCTTTATTCTATCAATTTTTGTTGGATTGTCACCAGTGAGGATGATGTCATCTACATATACTGCTAATACAGTAAGTTTCTTGTTTTCATGTCTGAAGAATAGAGTGTGATCACTTTGTCCTTGTATGTAGCCCAGGTCTTTTAATACTCTGGTGAATCTTTCAAACTATGCTCGAGGAGACTGTTTCAATCCATACAGTGACTTCCTTAACTTGCATACCTGTCATTTCTTACCTTCAGGGAATCCGGGAGGCATCTTCATATATACGTCCTCCTTCAATTCTCCGTTTAAGAAGGCATTCTTAACGTCCATCTGATGTAGAGGCCAATCCAGATTAGCAGCAAGAGATAGTAAGATTCTGATAGTATTCAATTTTGCCACCGGTGCAAATGTCTCAGTATAATCCATGCCATAGACTTGTGTAAAGCCCTTAGCCACCAAACGTGCTTTATACTTGTCTAGGCTTCCATCTGCCAGAAATTTCGGGGTGAATACCCATTTACACCCAACTGCTTTCTTGCCTGTGGGTAACTCAACTATTTCCCACGTGTTATTCTTTTCCAGTGCCTCCATCTCTTCCATAACTGCTCTTCTCCATTCATGACTTGTTAAGGGTTCATGTATATTCTCTGGTATTCTGAGTTGGTCAAGATGAGAGATAAAAGCATAATGTTCAGAGGATAAGGCTTGGTATGAGACAAACCTTTCTATGGGGTGCCTGGTACAAGCTCTCTGTGGTTTTCTGATTGCTATTGGAAGGTCAAGGTCATTACTCTGAGTTTGGGCTTGGTCAGAATCTGCACCTGGTTTAGACTCTTGGTGTGCGTCATTCACCAGAGGGGTATTACCTATTTTGTTTCTGCGAGTATATACCTGTCCCCATTTCTTAGTGTCTCCCCCTGAACTAGTATCTTTATCTCCTTCAGATTCCCTATTACCCTCAGGTTCTTCTTGTGATGGTGTGTCAAGGATATGGAGGTTCTCATGTTCTTGATGGAGGTATAATGGCTGGGGTGCAAGTTCAGTTTGAAGCTTTAGAGCTTCACTCCAAGTCTCCCCCTGAACCGAAGAGGACGGATAAAAAGGAACGGTTTCATGGAAGGTAATATCACAAGTAATGTAGAGGCGTTTAGTTAGGGGATCAAAATATTTGTATCCTTTTTGGGTATTGGCTGGGCCGAGGAAAATACATTTGACAGCCTTGGGGTCAAGTTTGGAAGTATGGTAGAGATGGATGAAGGAAGTACATCCAAAAACTTTAAGGGGAAGAGTGTTTTCCAGGTAAGGGAGATGGAAGTGATATTGGAGGACTTGTAGAGGGGTTTGGAAGGACAAAGGTTTACACGGCATGCGATTGATAAGGAAAGTAGCCATAAGAATAGCATCGGTCCAATAGAAACTTAGAACATGACTACTAAACAGAAGAGCCCGAGCAGCTTGAGGAGGTGCCTATTTTTCCGTTCAACAATACCATTTTGTTGGGGACTGTACGGACAGGAACTTTTGTGAGTGATACCTTGGTCTTTTAGGAAATGAGATAGCGGAGAGTTGAAATACTCAGTGCCATTGTCAGTGTGGAGGGTCTGAATTTTTGTATCAAATTGGGTGAGGACCATGTTATAGAAGTCAACAAATGTTTGGTACACCTCGATTTTGTCTTTTAGAAGAAACACCCAAGTAACACAGGTATGATCATCAATGAGGGTCATAAACCATTTTGACTGGGTACGGTTTGCACCTCGGGATGGGCCCCATAAATCACTGTGGATGATTGAGAAAGGTTTAGACAGGCAATATGGTATACTCTGGAAATGAGTGCGATGGTGTTTGGCAAGTTCACAAGCATCATAGGAAAATTCTGAAATTTTATTAGAGATTGAGGGAAACATCTTACACATATAGTGAAAGTTCGGATGGCCTAATCTCTTGTGCCATAACTCTAATTCACTAGTCTTAGGGAGAGACACTTTATTACAGAAATGAGGTGCTTGATTTGGATAGTCAACCAGGTAATAGAGCCCATCGAGCTTCTTAGCAACACCAATCGTCGTCCCCGTGAGCAGATCCTGAAAAATATAGTGGGTAGAGGAAAAGTTAGCCTGACATCGTGCATCTCTAGTGAACTGACTGACAGATAGCAAGTTACATTGCAAGTTTGGAACATGTAAGACATTATGGAGAGTCAAAGTATTAGAGATATTAATAGTGCCACAACCAGCAACCACGGAATCAGAGGCATCAGCAATTTTAACTGTGAGATTATTCTTTCCAGGAGTATATTTGGAAAAAAGAGAGATGTCATTGGTCATGTGGTCAGAAGCACCAGAGTCAATTATCTAACAAGGACCCAGACACTTACCTTGAATAGTGGAAAGGGCATTAATGAGATTACCTTTCTTTATGATGGTGGCAACCGGTTGCTTACGTGTCTGATTTTCTAGAGTAGTAAGGCGGGCCAAAATTACTGCTAATGGATCTGGGCTCTGGGCTGAGTTATGGGCTGATGGACAAACAGGGTTGTGGGCTGATCCAGTTGCGTCACGGGCTGAATCATAATAATGAGCTGATCCACCCACGAGTGAAGTGTCACCGTGGGCTGAATCATATTGGGCCAGAATCATTGCTTCCTTTGCAGCGCCAGTACCATGAGCGTCATTTGAGGGAGTCGTGGTTGCGTCGGCTTGCAGAGCTCTAGGTTTCCTCGCTCTCGGCTTCCAATCTGCAGGTTTACCGTGCAAGTCCTAACACTTGTCTCTGGTATGCCCAATCTTCTTGCAATACTCACAAACTGGCCGTTCTCTTCTGGTGTCTCCCACCCGAGCAGCGAGGGCGGAGGCTTCAGTCATTGTTGGTCGCGTCACTGGAGAGGCACTCTGCATCACCTGTCGACGAGCTTCCTTATCTCTCAGAAGAGAAAAGGCTTCGGGAACTGTTGGGAGAGGTGTACGTCCGAGAAGGCGACAGCGAACTTCATCATACACTGGATTCAGGCCGACAAGGAACTCAAAGAGCCTATCTTCGTCTAGATCTCGCCGATAAGCTACTGCGTCTTCAGTGTGACGCCAAACGTGTTGCTTCAGTTGATCTAATTCCTGCCAGAGGGTAGTTTTTTCAAGGTAATACATATTTAAAGGGCGATCACCTTGTTTGACCGTCCACAGTCGAGAGCGAAGGTCAAATACCAGAGACGCCGTCGGACATTTTCCATAGGCTTCCTTCACAGCAAGCCAGAGTTCTTTTGCGGAGGGAAGGAACATAAAGCTTCACCTGACATTAGGTACCATGGAGTTGAGTAACCATGACGCCACCAATGAGTTCTCAGTCTTCCATTGACGGTGTGCAGCAACTTCATCAGTGGAAGGTGGGTCGGTTTGAATTATATCTAGCCTGTCTCGACCATCGAGTGCCAGATACATTGACTGGGCCCATTCGACATAATTGTCGCCGGTAAGACGCTCGGGGACAATGATTACAGTGGAGCCTTCAATGCTGGAGACCTTGGGTGGGCAACGTAACACACTGTCGGTCATGGTGGAGGCTGCATCAGCGGAGAGTGACAATGGAGATCCCTGCTCTGATACCATATTGGATTCTTAGCACAGAGATATCACTACGGGACAATGACAGAGAGCAATGAAGTGTTGGTAATTCTCTTCTGTACAATTCATCTAATCTGAACACATATATATACATGGGAATACAGAATCAGAGGGGCATGATACATGGAGAAAATCAGGGGGATATTAATGAATACAATCATATCATATTTCCATAATCTTGCTTAATTGGTTCCTGAAATCCCTCTTAATTAATTCGAATATCTCCTAATTAATTTGGATATCTCCTACACACTTCCTGGTGCAAGATGAGAATATAGCCATTTTAGTTATTCTATTACTTTGGGAAACAAAATTCAAGAATACACACTTTAGTTTTAGGTCATTTGTGAGCACCCCTTTTACTCTGAAAGCCGGAGTTATCCCCTTAAATTTTCATACTCAAATTCTAAGCTTTTTGTCCATTTTCCAATAGAGGTTCACCTCATATTTCCTTGCAACATGCCATGGCCTTGTTGTTTTGAAAGTAAATTAGGAGGTTAAAATGTTGGCAAAAGCTTTGTGAGGGAATGGATCATCTAATCTTAGATCCCAAAATTCCCAAATGTTAAGGGGGTGTTTGCTAATAATAGAATATTTAAGATGATATATTATTTTTTGCTATTATATTTTCTGATCTGGGACAATTATGGAATTATATTAATTAATCTATTTTTTTTCCAGAAATAATTTGATTAATTGGATAATCTATTAGGTGATAGATATCCATCTATGTAATAACCATAATATCTTTTGTTAGTAGCCTTATATTAGTTATAATTCTAGTCAAATAAAAATTTTGTAGCATATATTCCTATGATAGGTTTGCTAGTTTATTGGTTTATTTACCTTTGTTTCACATTCATAATTTCCTGAATATTGAGATTCAGTTGAGTTCCATAGAGTTCTTCCTGAGTTTTTATTTTTGGTTCGGCAACACTTCTTTAGTGACTTAACTCGGATGTATAATATTTTTCATTTTGTTTTCTGGTCCTCAAGACAGAAAAATGTATGCATTATCTATAGGAATACTTACAAGAGTATTATATGATTTCCCCCTTAATCTTGGGGTATATGAAATGTGGTGAATTAAGGGAGTTAAAAATAAAATTTAACTTTTCCATAATGAATGTTTTCAAAAGAAAAAGTAGGAAAAAATGGTCTTTAAAGAGACATACAGCTTACTTCTGTCCCCAATTATACGCCTTCTTGCAGACTTGCAAGCATGAAAGCTTTTTTGTATACTTATCTCACCTGTCATTTCCTCTTTTTGGAGTAACCAGAAAATCATGTGGAAACTGAACAAGTCAATTGCAAGAGAATTTTTACCTTTGCAACCTGTGGATTTCCCAATTGAGCCCTGGTGGGGAATATGTCTTGTGAACTTTACCTTGGAAGAATTTAAGGTGAGGCCTGTCTTTTATCATAATAAACTGGAAGTTCACTTGGTAATGTTGATTGTTGTTTTAATTTAGGAATGTGAACTTTTTCTTCACATGTCAGGTTTTTGTGTTGACTTTTCTCACATTTGTTTTTTGCCTTGTAGAAACTCTCAAATGAGGAAACAGCTACTATAGGCAAAATCTGTAAAGAAGAAGCTAATTCGTTTATCTTGTTTGATCCTTGCACAGTGAAGGTTCTTTATAGATGATTAATCTATTTTGATGTTCCTGTATACCCTGATGACCGGTCCAAAGGTGTGATCTATATTTTATATTTTATTCCTTGCTTTAAATAATTAGGTTTTATTATTTTACTCCTGAAATGCAAAAATGCAGCAAATAAATTTATTATTATTCTGTATAAAAATTTCCTTGATTGTTGAAGGAAGGAAGAAAAATAAGGTACATAATACAATCCATCCATTAATAACTAAATACTAAATAACAAAAGTTAATGCATCACTATACCAAAAAGGAAAAAAGTTGCTAACATGTGGAAAATTTTACTTGTTAAAAAAGTACATGGTTTACGAATGAAGACAAATTACTTGAAATTTATAAAAATGAGAAAAACAATAACTTACATTAAAATGAAAATTACAATACATTTCAATTACTACTAGTATGTTTACAAGACACGCAACAAAAACAATATAGGGAACATGAAAGGTAAAAAAAACAGATGACACAATATCATATGAAGCCACATTTTGTGCCTAATTCACTCTTCTTTGATTTTGTGGAGATTTAAAGGATTGAAAGTAGAAAAAAAATAAAGTTTCAAAATATTATTAATTCTTGAATGAATGAGAATACAAATAGACTTTTATATAGGCAACAATATAAGTTAATAAGTTAAATTTAAAATCTATCATAATCCTAATATTTCAAATTTATTATTCTAAGATATGATAATTTAATATTCAAATTTGATCTTAAATAATAACTAAACGTTAGATAATTAATTAAATAACTAACAAAATATAATATTAATATATTAATAATTAATTTTAAACTAACGCATTTCAACACTCCCTCGCAAGTTGAATCTACAACTTGAATAGTTATGCTTTTCAACACTCCCCGTCAAGTTGAAAGGCAGTTTGGATGTAAGCAGTATCATTATACAAGAACCAGAACTTTTAATCTTTAAACCAATAGTGACTACTAAAGTGAAGTTGATTGGATATTGAATCTGGATCTTAAAACAAACTTGAGAATTTGACGAAGAACTTCTATATTGGAGGTCTGGCAAGAACATTTACAAGAAAAGAACTTGATCAAGAATCATATATACTAATCTCATAACCTATGAGATTTTATGAACAGAGATTCAAGTTATCCTCTTCCATCATATGCATTATTCAAGAGCAACATGCTCATACAATCATGATAACCTACTTATGTTTATACACTAATCTAACCTCACTTGAGGAAGATGGGCTAATTCCATAACCTATGCGATTTTGTGAGAAGAGACCTAAGTTATCATGTTCCATCATAGACTAACTTACTTATATAATCATGGTAACCCATTTAGGTTTACACACTAATTTAAACTCAAGAGGTAGATGAACTAATCCCATAACCTATGAGATTTTGTGGGAAGATACTCAAATTACCTTCTTCCATCTTAACCTACTTGGGTTTACACACTAATATAACATCACTTGAGGTAGATGAACTAATTCCATAACTTATGAGATTTTGTGGGATGAGTTCTTTTCCTTATTCTTTTTGTTAAGATAAATTTATATATAGGACCATAGTATTATTTTGATTTTCTTTCCAAACCCTCAAATATTGAGGAGTCATGTCATAAAGCTCTGAATATTGGAATCCCTTCTTTACTAAATCATCTACAACCTTATTTAGTTCTTGAGAAATGCATTGGTACTTGTCATTGAGAAACAAGCATATTCTTAATTTCATAAGTAAAAACCTACTAGTGCTTGTGTTGTGAACAATGCTGATAATTATCCATAAGGGTCTTTGACTTTGGATTTAAGCTCGATTTACCACAGGGGTTTAAGCTTGATGGAGGATGGTCTTACGCAAAAAGTTTCAGTTTGCTAACAATGGGCACTATGGATTCCAACCTCATGAGATTTCAAGTATCTATCTTTGATAAATTGAGGTTTGTGCAATTCATGTGGTTTTTTCATCTTAACAAATCTCAAGTCAAAATCCCAGCTTCAATTTTATCGGATGCCCCTAAGGGTCAGGAACTAGTTAATTTCAGATATATTATTTTGTGGGCATTAATGTTTTCTCTTAATTTAATTTCAATTTGATAAAGTTGCTAAAATAAGAATATAGTAAAATCCTCTTGGCCATAAAGCCCCCAAGCAAACCCTCTTGCCCTTTCTAGCTTTCCCACATGTGGAATTTCTGAGAGATTAATGGTCAAAACAGATCAAATGGGTAATATCTCTCCCTCCCTTTTTTTGTTAATTCAGTTCATGCCGTGCCATAGACGAATTTTATTCAAGAACTATGTTATCCATTTTTTTAAAATGAAAATTCTGTCCTGAATTTTGGTCCATCCCATGTTTTTTTGATGTTTTATTAATGAAAATTAAATTTGAGAATAGGATGGTTTAGTACAAATTGTCTTTGTCAATCTTAGGAATTCACCCTCGATAGCCATACTATCCTATTTCCCTAATTCTTGTCACTGATTGGTCTTCTGGTCAAAACCTTAATGTTTTCTTTTAGCTCATTGAGTCAGTTAAATGTTACTTGTCTTTGAAATTCCCATGGGCTGAATGCTTTGTTTGATTTGAGTAATATGGTGATGGAATTCATCTGCTAAGTTGTAATGACCCTAGAAATTTCACAGATCTAAAACCAATTTAATATATATATATTAGTACAGTGAAATCACAGGGGAAATGGAACAGTCGAGTGGTTAGGGGCGGAGGAATTGACTTCGGTACCGTGTTCGAATCCCAGTAGCTGTAACAGGTGAGATTTTATCTTTTTTACGTGCGTGAAATTACCAAATTGCCCCTCTTGCTTTTTCTACATAAAACGTACTCCCTCCTTCCATTTCTTCTGGCTTCAGCGGCGGCACAAGGAGATAGTCAACGAGAGAGCAGAGATGGAAGCTTCACGCCATTGGAAAACTGCTGCCGTGTGAGCAACCGCTGCCACCGCCTTGCTTCTGTCAGTCCCTTTGCCCGTGTTATCACTTTCGGAGCCGTCACCTCATCTGCAGTTTCCATATGTGTCCGATAAGTAGAGCGAGAAGGGAAATAGAGGAGCGTCACGGGTGGTGGAAAGGAATGCTCGACAGTCGACGCTATTGAGACACATTACTGTTGGTTTCAGCCATCCTCGTCGCCGTCGTGCTGTTAATGTTCACCATTGCTGCCATCGCATTTAAAATTGTCTACTGTAGCAAATCCTCAAACTCCCGCCTCTTTCTTTCTGGTTGCCTGAGTTGGTGACTGCATTGCCATTCATCTGCTCACACATCCTCCGTTGTTCTATTCTGTAACCGTGTCGCTAGGAGCGGCAAGCTCACTGCGTCGGAGAAACTGACGAACGAGTGGAGGAGAAAATTCCTAAGCTTGATCAATTCCTCCACTGCTCAAGTTGCTGCTCTTTCTCTTGGCGTCCATGGTAAGTGTGTTTGGGCATCACCTCATCTCTCCTTTCTTTGTCGTCCACTGTTATTTGTGGAAAGAGGTATTCCTGTAGCATTTTCCCCCTTGTTTGCGTTGTGATGAAAGACTGAAATGCATACTTCGATTTGTTCCCCTTACTTTTCGGTCAAGTAGCGTCAATGACTTAGGGGTTTAATTGATTATTGAATATAAGGATTATTAAGTTGTGTTGATGTTTGTTAGTGGATTATTGATTGAGGTATGTTGTTTTGAGTGGTAAATCACATTTTTTCATCTTTGTTCTGTGAACTTGCCGAGAAATAGAGACTTGTTGTCTCGGTGTGTAGGTGATTTCATGGTTCTGGAAATAAGATTCAAGTTATGTTAAATTGAAAGGGATATATATATATATATGTATATTTACAATTGAGGACGGTGCTATTCTGGTATGTAGCGTTGAGATTAGATAAGAAGAGAAGGAAATAACAGGACATACACATATATATATTCTGATGCATATGGGCGTCAGCTGCTGTGATTGTGCTTGGGTAGTGATTGTTGAAACAAGGACTCTCTGTTTTGATGGGTATGACATCTTGTTCTTTGAAAACAAAGTAAAAGGGAGTAAAGATGCTTAATAATATATTAACATGTATTTAAAGTTGTTCTGGGATGATATTTATCTATTTGGTTAGTGTTTTTGCTAATGAATTCTGAATAGGAGAGAATGATATTATGTTAAACTGAGGTCTCACGAAGTGTTTATAAGAGTATCTTGTGTGGTTGGGGGTACATTTTCAAATATTGGCAAGCTTGGTAGTCATAAAGAGTTGCTACCCGAATTTTTAGAAAATATACAAGTGCTCAAATGCTAAAGAAATTAAATGGTATATGTTTCAATCTGTTGTATGAGAAGGAATGTTTGATGGATATCTAAAGATGAAAATGTCACAGTACTATTATGCCCAGATATGACATAAGTATACTAAGTGGATATAAACCGCCTATAGGAAATATTTAAAGAGGTGTTATAATCAATGGTATGGGAATTCAAGCTTGATTTGTTTCCTATGCCATGGCCTATTTATATGAACATGTTAGAGATGAATTTTGGAGGTTATAAATCTGTGCAAAGGCCATGTTTAAGGTTTATTTAGAAATGAATAAGTATTTTAATTAATTTAATCATGGCCAAAATATGTTAACGATGATGCCTCTCTGATTTGTTATAGATTAAGGAAGTAATTGGTTTATGGTTTAGGAGCTTATGTATTGAATCTTTGTCGAATGGTTGATGCTGTGTAATTAATTGAAATATTAGATTAAGAATGATTTATTTCTGTTGAAGCTTTAATTAGAATATTAATATATTATTTTTGGGATATCAGAGAATTGAGAAGTGAAAATAATTGGAAGTTATTTAGCTGAAAAGAGTAAAAGTTTAGAAACGTGACAGGTGAGTGAATAACATCTCATTAAAAATGATATTTTATTAATAATTTGGTATTTGATATATTTCATTTAAAATGTTAATTTTTAAATATGGTTCATGAAAAGCAAGTTATATGAATTCATGGCTTTAATTGTTAGAAATGGTTTTTCTTTCAATCTGGTTATTAAGGGATTAAGTTTATGTGAAAAATGAATAAAGAGAGTTTTGGAAAAAGATTGTTATAAATGTTACATTGAATTGAATTTCTCAATGAAATATCCTTATGTGAATTTCATAATTTGGATAATTGTTATTTTCACATTTTAAATTATATTTTTGGGACGTTATTCATGAGTAGATTATTTTGGCTTCAGATAGTGTAGTTGACCCTATACCTCCAGCTGAGCAGTGAAGGACCTCACGTTCGATCCAAAGTGTTATTTTTGACAAATTTTCTTTTGATGTAATTATAATTTCTGAAATACCTGTATTATTTTTTTTGAAGTTTATATTCACCACCTAGTTCATGGATAAGATTCTGGTTATTTCGAAAATACTTACAAGTAATTTTGAAATGTTCGTAATCTGTTGTAGGATTGTCGAGAGGTCAGTTATACGACGACAATACTGCTGAAATTCCTATAGAGAGCTTGCCTTTTTGATTAAAATGTAATATATTATGATTTTCGTTTTAAACATTTTATTCAAGATTTTAGGTTTAAGGAATATGAATTTATTCATATTCTGTGCCGGTCACGGCCCAAATTTCAAGACATGACATAAGTCTTAACAGTGATAGATTTGTTTTGAGGAGTTTGTGTTTAATTGCTTGTTCATAGCTAATATTTTCACTCATGTAAGTGGTGAAATATAGGTGACCATTCAGTGCAAAGTTGTGTTTGTTTGTTTTGCTTATGTTCTCTGTTATTTGTACTACTAAGAATATATGAGAATGTGGTTTTGGGTTACTCAAATCCCTCAGTGTTTGGCCTAGGTTAGTCAATTGATAAATAATCTAGTGTTTGGCCTAGGTTAGTCAATTGATAAATAATCTAGTACAAAAGTCATTTTATAGATGGCTTACTGTACTATGTATTTTAGATGATAAAGGAACCATAATTTTACTATATTTCCTCTTTAAATCTCTAACTTTGATTCATTATATGCTGTGTGTGACTTTGTCATTCTTCATTTCTTGTGCTAGTTCATCACATGAATTAGTGGCCATGATTGGTTAGTGTTTTTTTTTGGGATATGGTCGGGAATTTTAGTTTTTTTGATTAACAAAAAGATAAACCCTATGAGTTAGAGATCCCAAATTGACTGGAAGTGTTGTGTTGGGTTGAAACAGCACTATAGTTTTTCTTTATTTTTATTTTGTTGTGTATTTTTTTAGGGCCATTGTGTTTGTGATATGGTGGTATTAACCTTACCAATCTACTGCTTTTAAAGGTAAGTCCAAATGTCCCATCTCCGGTAGCCATCGAGTAATAACCGGCGATGCTATGATTGGACAAAGAGCAAGATTATTCCATTTCTCATCCTGGTAGGAACTGTGGTTCCTATTTTCTTTGGATCCACGGTGTTAATTTCTGGGATTACATATTTCTCTTATTTATCTTTCTTAAAATGTGGTTTCTATTTAATTATATACATTGCTCGAAGTTGATGAGTATTTAAGTTAAAGTTGGAATTGTAGGTTGATGAACACTTTGACCTTGATTTGAATTTCTTGTTAACGTAGGCTACATATTTTAATATACCCTTATTGTATTGTTTGTTTGTTTTGCGTTCTCTACTCAAGTCTTAATTATTGTGGAGAGAGTTAGAAATAATGAGGGTCTTCCCCTCATGGCGCCTATTTTTAGTGGAAGAGTATTTGTGCTTGTGATTTGGTGTATTCTGACTTCTATTCTTGATTCATTCAATGATAATATTTTGTGAGAACATGGTTTCGAATTTAAATGTTTCTTCTATTCTCTCACTGTTTTTTTTGGAGTCATAAGGAGTATACTCTCCACTAAAAGCTCGTGCTATAGTGAGTGATACCAGAATCACAATATTTGTCAACCAAGGATATTTCATATATTAGAGAAGCTAATTCATCATTTGATGTTTTCGTTTAGCTCATTGAGTTGGTTAAATGTTACTTGTCTGTGAAATTCCCATGGGGGAATGCTTTGTTTGATTTGAGTAATGTGGTGATAGAATTCATCTGCTAAGCCTTAACAGAGATAGATTTATTCTGAGGAGTTTGTGTTTAATTGCTTTTTCATAGCCAATATTTTCTCACAAGTGGTGAAATATATAGGGCCATTCTATGCAAAGTTGTGTTTATTTCTTTTGCCTGTGTTTGCTGCTATTTGTACTACTAAGAATACATGAGAATTTGGGTTACTCAAATCCCTTGGTGCTTGGCCCAGTTGGTCAACTGATAAATAATTTAGTAAAAAGTCATTTATAGATGGCTTGTTGTACTATGCATTTTAGATGATAAATGGACCATAATTTTACTCTGTTCCCTCTTCAAATCTTTACGTGGACTCATTATATACTTGGTGACTCTAATGTTCTTGTGCAACTTTGTTACTGAATTTGTGCCTATAATTGTGTAGTATTTTGTAAGATGTTGTTCACCATTTTAGTTTTTCTGATGAACAAAAAGCCCAACTGCATGAGGAAGATATCCCAATTTGATAGGAGTTGTTTTCTAATGCTCCAAATAGTAGCAATTTCCTATCAGAGTCTCAATATTCTCATCCTTCTATGGCCAAAAAGGGGGCATTTCTTATGCCTCATCTTTATTTTATTTTATATTTGTTTGTGTAGTTTTTTTAACTAAGTTTGTGTTTGATTTGAGGATGTTTTGATTAACCTTACTCATGTACTGGTTTAATGTAATTCCAAATGTCCCATTTCCAGTAGTTATCAGGGTAATGACCGGCGATTCTATGATTGGACACACATCAAGATTATTTCATTTCACATCCTGGTAGGAACCGTGGATCCTTTTTTCTTTTGATTCCTAGTGTTGATGTCTGGGATTGCAAATTTTTCTTGAGTTTTTTATAAAAAATATGATTTCTATTTCTGATATACATTTCTAGAAGTTGATGAACATAGTTAGATTTTCTTGTTTTGTGTTGTTTAACTGATTTGGATTTTCTTCTCATTGCCTTCAAATCATTAATTGTTATGAACAGAGATAAAAATAATCAGCCTTCCACTTTATCATTTATATTCTCTACATGCAAGAGTATTTGGGCTCACTGTTTGTTGCATTCTGATTTATATTTTTGATTGATCAATCATAGATTTTTGTAAGAATTTGGTTTGGAATCTTTGTAAGAATGTACGGATCATTTATGCACAAAATCAACAAGGTGATTCATCCTTCCAAAATGCACACCAGTTAGTAGCAAGTGGTCTCCATCGTAGAAGTTATAATCTGACTAATGAGGATGGCTGGTGTGTTTGATTGAAAATATAATCTATTACCCTGCTATATTAGGTTTAGTCCAGAGGATCCTTAGAGCCGTGTTTGAATATCAATTTAGAGGTCTAAACCCAGTTTTGCAAACCCAGTTTCCATTGAATGTTTGTTTTGCTGCTTTCACTAAATTGTGTTTTGCTTATAAACTTCTGGTTTTCCTACACAAGTAGAAGGTTGCTTTTTTGTTAGGATATGAAAAGTAAGGGGAAATGGGAAAAGGGAAAAGAAAAGAGATGGGAGAGAGAGCATAAACTCTAGAACCAGAATTTGAATTCTAGAGTGAAGAAGAGCCAAAGTTATATTGGATAATGCTTCATTCATGTCATTGACAGAGGGCATGGTTGGTATTTATAGTCTAGTACATAAGCTGAAAATACATGCATGAAACTTCTAAGCACTTGAAGTGGGAATGTAACACGTTTTCCTAGAATATACTAGTAAAGGACGTTGATTCATATGACTTTTGCTGATTTTTCCCAACCTCATTTTAGAGAACTAATATCCAAACATTAGCTTATGGGGGGCTTTTACAAGCTAGCCATAAAGGGGTTACGAAAAAAATGGCTTTTGGACAGTTTTTAAAAAAAGCGCTTTTGGAAAAGAGCTTATAGAAAAAAATGGTTCTAAATAAATGAGTGCTTGGGTAGTCATTACTAGAAAGATTTTTGTAATTAGACAATTACTAGCGAGGGTATGATTTTATTAAAAATATGAGAGAGAAAAGAGGAGAAAAGGTGTAAGAAAAAGGGTAAAATAGTAATTGGGTAATTCATAAATTTTTTTACTGTTCTAGAAGCTAGTCTCAGTAGTTTATCTAAAACATTATTTTTAAATTATAGTTTGTTCCAAAAGTTCTTTTAGACAAATATGACTGTTTGTTTTAAAATTTTTCTAAACCAAGGTTTAGGCAAGAAATTCTTTTTAAAATCACGGTTTTAGTAGTTATCAAATAGGCATATTGTATGCCTAACATGGACTCATTATATGCTGTCTATGACTTATGCTGTGTATGACTTTGTTATTCTTGATTTCTTTTGCTAGTTCATTACATGACTTAGTGCTGTGTATGACTTATGCTGTGTAGTTCTTTTTCTTTTGGATATGGTCGAGAATTTTAGTTTCTCTTATTAGCAAAAGGATAAACCCTATGAGGAAGAGATCCCAAATTGATTGGAAGTGCTGTGTTGGGTTCAAACAGTAATGTGGTTTTTCTTTATTTTTATTTTGTTGTGTGTGATTGTTCTTTCTTTTTTTGGGGCCATTGTGTTTGTGATATGGCGGTATTATGATTAACCTTGCCAATCTACTGCTTTTAAAGGTAAGTCCAAATGTCCCATCTCTAGTAGCCATCGAGTAATGAGGCGATGCTATGATTGGACAAAGAGCAAGATTATTCCATTTCTCATCATGGTAGGAATCGTGTTTCCTGTTTTCTTTGGATCCACGGTGTTAATTTCTAGGATTACATATTTCTCTTATTTCTCTTTTTTTAAAATGTGATTTCTATTTAATTATATACATTGCTCGAAGTTGATGAGTATTTAAGTTGAAGTTGGAATTGTAGGTTGATGAACACTTTGATCTTGATGTGAATTTCTGGCTGATAGAGGCTACATATTTTAATATGCTCTTATTGTATTGTTTGTTTGATTTGGGATCTCTACTCAAGTCTTCATTATTGTGGAGAGGGATAGAAATAACGCGGGTCTTCCCCTCATGGCACTTATTTTTAGTTTGAGCAAGAGTATTTGTGCTCGTGATTGGTGCATTCTGACTTTTATTCTTGATTCATTCAATGATAATATTTTGTAAGAACATGGTTTAGAATTTTTACAATTGATGGGAAGGATGTATTTGAATGTTTCTTCTATTATCTCACTATTTTTTTTTTGGAGGCACAAGGAGTATACTCTCCACTAATAGCTCATGCTATAGTGAGAGCAAAATGCAAACCTCTATCAACTAGGTTTCTATATAAACAAGAGCTCAAATCGAAGCCTAATGGTACGCTTTAGTGATGATAGCTTCTACCACTCACCCCAATTTGAGTTAGTAAATGCTTTTTCTATTCTCTGTATTTTTTTGGGAGGTGCAAGGAGTATACTCGTCCTGACAGTAGAGACTAATCTCCCAAGTGATGGTGAGGGTAAATGGTAAATCACTTCCAACTAGGTAGCTACATACACAACGGCTAAGATTGAACCCCTAGTCGCATTCAAAAGTATATGAGTGAAGTAAACTATCCCACCTATGATCCAGTTAATCTCTAGAGGTTCGGTAAATTTCTTTTCAGGATGATACATTCTTCCCTAGTTGCAGATCACTCATTTATTAATTTATTTTTAGAAAAAATGTGTCTAATTAATAGATTTAATAAACATTGTAAGAGAATAAGTGTTAATATACATAAAAACTCATTTGAAAGCATTGGAACACAAACTTTCGTGCACGAGAATAACTTGGTTTATGATAAGAACCACTTTCTTATCTTCATCTTAGAGGAAAGAGCAGGGCTAATTGGCTAAGATTTTATCATGAATTTTATCTTCTTTTATATATATATGATCTCACCCATCTTAACATGCATGACTTTGAGCTACCCCCACTTTATCCTTATCCTCATGCTGTTTTCTTTAAAGTCTAGATTTAAGACAAATTTGAAAAATATGATAGAAACATGCAAATCATAGACAGAAGGGGCTATATTATATGTTTTGCTTTGAACAAAAAGAGTTTCAGAAGTTTCATGCTAATAACAATTATGAATCCTTCATATTTTCTCTCCAGTTTTCTGCGGTTCCCACAACACATATTACAACTCCAATTCAATGATGAGGAGGAAGAAGTCTTGGAAGATTAAAAGGCCTAGGAGGCGGAGAATTAGATGATGAACTAGTGTTGTCATCTTAATAGAATGGAACAATGGTAACAGTCTGAATAATAGTCAACACAAACAGAAACATTGCTGCAACAAGACACATAATTGCCCATGGATTTCTGAAGTCAAGTTTCAATCAGATTAGCTCTCCATTTATTCCATGGCTTCTTGCAATATCTACACACACTCACTTGCACTATATCCAAACCTCCTCCTTCACAATTTACGCAAAGATCCCTAGAAAGTGAGTTAAAAAACTTGGCCACAGCTTTATCACTCCCTAGAGCATTCTGTAAAATCCCTTTCTTATTATTCTGTATAAAAATGCAGCAAATAAATTTATTAGTATCCTGTATAGAAATGCAACCCTTCAAAAGCTTTTCAAATTTGTTTATAATATCTTCCTAATATTGGAGAAATATCAATAGCAAATTCCCGCAAGAAACAACCACCAAGTTTTATTCATTATCTTTTGTTCCTCTATTTATTCTCTTTTTCACGACCACGTCAAGCAAGAAAACATTAGATAAGTTCCCTTTTTGTTTTAAGCATAAACTAAAAGTGGGCTCTGTAGACCAAATTTGTTGCTTCTCCTTTTTTAAAGAACAATTATTTATTTTTGGTTTTTTGGGTTCGTTTGGTATCCAAAATCTTGAGTTTGCATGTGTATCATGCCTTGTGTAGTGTTGGTACCATTATAAATACAGCCTTTTTTGTTAAAGTCCATATATCAATCTTTCACTTCCTTTATAGCCTTCCAACTTCACTTATGACATTGCGAATTATCCCGTTTATACTTGTTCTTTCTTTCTCCTTCCCTTCTTCCTTCCCTTTCTTCTTCTCTCAACCCACCATTTTGCAATCCTAATGACTCCTCCGCACTTCTCCAATTCAAAAACTCTTTATCTCTTAATCATTCCCCTTCAATAGAGTGTGATAGTTATCTGATGATTATAATCCCAATACTATTCATATTAAGAACTCATCTTACCCAATGACAGCTTAATGGGAAAATGATTCAAATTGCTGGTTGTGGGATGGGATCACATATGACCCTATGTTTGGTCATGTGATTGGCCTTGACCTAAGTTGTAGTTGGCTTCAAAGTCAACTCCATTCTAACAATAACATCTTCCAACTTTCTCACCTCCAAACACTAGACTCACAATGATTTTAGTGGGTCTTTGATATCTTCTAAATTTAGTGATCTTTCCACTCTCTTGAATCTAAACTTAAGCTCCTTTTATTTTGCTGATAGAATTCCTCCTAAAATTGCCAAATTGTCTAAATTGATCTCTCTAGATTTGTCTTGAAATTAATCTTGCTCGAATGAATCCTGATGTTATTAAGACTTGAACCATCCACTTGGGAGAAGTTTGTTCTAAACATGACTCATCTAAGAGAACTTGTTTTAGATTATGTAGATATGTCTTCCATTGCATAGAGCTCCTTGTCTTTGCTCATGAATTTCTCATCTCGTTGGTCTCCCTTAGATTTTCTGACACTGGACTGCAGGGCAACATTACAAGTGACATTCTCTGTTTACAAAACCTTCGACAACTAGATTTGTCATTTAATAGAAATCTCAACAGTCAACTTACAAAGTCCAGTTGGAGCTCTGCTTTGTCATTTTTGGATCTCAGTGACACAACTTTCTTAGGAGAAGTACTGCCTGATTCTATTGGCCAATTGAAAGATCTTAATCATTTGGATCTACAGTCATGTAATTTTGAAGGGAGGGTTCCTCTTGGTTTGAGGAATCTCACTCATCTAACTTATTTGAACCTTGATTCAAACAAGTTTAGGGGTGAGATCTCATTCCTTTCAAACCTAGAACATCTCACATCCTTACACGTTGATGATAATAAATTTTCCGATAAATTTCACAATTGTCCAAATTAATCTCACTTGACTTGTCTTATAATGTTGGTGTGAAGGGGAGTTCATCACTAAGACTTGAACCATCTACTTGGGAAAAGCTGATTTTGAACACAACTAATTTAAGGGTGCTTAGGTTAGATTATGTGAACATGTCCTCTGTTACACCAAACTCCTTGCATTTACTCATAAATCTGTCATCATCATTGATTGATCTTTCTCTTGGGAGAACTTCTTTGCGAGTTGATATAACAAATTCCATTTTGTATTTAGAAAATCTTAAATTTCTAAATTTAGGAGGGAATACGTGTATTAAGGTTAAGCTTCTAAAGCTCAACTAGAGCTCAATAATGGATTTGTCTTTCAGTGGCATTCCTTTCGTAGGAGAAGTACCAGATTCGTTAGGCCATTTGAAATCTCTTGAAGAGTTAGATCTTGCAGATTGCCAATTTGAAGGGTCAATTCCTGAATCTCACTCAGCTAAAAAATATGTCATTCCTGTGAACGGGAACTCATATGACTCGCCTAGAGTAATAACCCCTAATGGAAGTTGGAAACTAAGCGTAGCCCTTAATTTACCAACCACATAGTGTGGCAATGTCAGAGTGTTGAATTTGTTTTAAATGGTTGCACTAAGGGGCTAGAGTATCATCTCTGGTTCTTGTGATGGCTTCTTTGATGCTAGCTTCCCTACCGACTTCTGTGGTGATGGCTTTCCTACCGGCTCATGTGTCGTCATTCATTTCATTCTAACAAGATATTTTGGCCACACAATAAAAGATTCAATAGCTTGGACCACTATTTGAAGCTCCTCAGTTGGGAGGGCAGCTGTGTAGAACTATAACCTTTTCTGACCACTTCGGATGTCACCTTCACATTGCGCTTTAGAATTTTTTGATGTGGAATATTGATGAGCCAAATTATGCTTGACCATCAGAAGTGCAGAATCAGTTGGTGAAGAAGTATTCCATCGCTTATTTTCTTATTAGAGTGCTATCTCAAGTTCTTTATATCTATGATATTAGCAAACAAGTGCTTAAATAATAGTATTATTGGAAGATACTATAATATCTTTAAAGGAGTGCCTTTAGTTATCTCATCATAATGACCATCGCCTTTTTTTTATTTGTATCTTGAAGTGCCACATTTAGGACACTTATTCAACTTTTTATACTCATTTCTATATAGTATGCATTCATTTGGACACGCGCTTATCTTGTATGATAACTCCATCAGACAGAAAATCTTCTTCACCTCCTATATTTCTTGTGGAAGTGTATTGCCTTCAAGAAACACATTGCTCAATAACTCAAGCAACTCCGTCAAACTAGAATTGGTTAAATTATTTCTTGATTTCAAGTTCATCAAACACAACAAAAATTTTAATTTTATGTATTCATTTTTACTCTCTAAGTACAATGGCATCTCTGCATCACTACAAATTTCCATATATCTAAAAGAACGGTGGAAAGGACTCAGCTTCAATATCATGAAACATGTTCAAAATTATATTATATTATGCTAATTCTCCTAGCTTTTATGTAACTAATATCTATTTTATATCATCATTCAGCATAATATTTGTTAAATTAATGGAGAATGTCTTTTTTATTTTATAAACAATAGCACCTACTAATTAACAATAGCATCAACTAACTAATAAACCAATTTCAACATTCTCAATTCCATTCACCAAAGAATTTTTTTAAAGTAAAAGTTGAGTTTGAAATGATTTCTTAAATGAAGTCGATTATCAATGAAACTTGATAAGTCATTAACCAAAGCTTTTAATTTCATTTATAACTTTTTAAAATAATACTTGTATTACTCAAATAAAAATAACACAAATATTAAATATATATCTCAAAAATAAAAAATCAATATAGCATAAAAAATAATCTCAAGCAAATTTTTACTACTATTTCAATTCTATTTATAATAAATAAATAAGCTATTCATACCAGTGAGCATAAAAATAGCATATAACAATAATATAGATATAGGAAACACTAACAATTAAAATCAAGTCTTCAACTCAAAGAACTGCAATTCATATCATCTATTAATGTTTAAATATAATAAAATATTGAAAAATCATCAAAGAAGACAGAGAAGGGAACTTATGATGAATGACCTATGAAAGATAGAGAAGACGATGAGCACAACGGAGAGTGGTGGTGTTTAAAATTGGAGGGAAATGACTGGCCTTTTGCTTATTGTTGACGTTGGTGGTGGAGCATGGCGAAAGGACCATAAATGACTGAAAAGTGAAATTGTTAACTTATTAGCTTTAGGTTTTTTAAATTCTACAGATTTTTAATGGAGGGTTTTTGAAAAACCAGTGTTAACTGTTTTTAACGGAGGTTTTCATATATTTGCCATTAAAAACCTTGTAATTTTTGTAGTGTACCTTTTTTTTATTGTGTTGGGGGTACTTTAATGGCATTTTTTCTGTAAAACAGCTATGAAAAGCTTTTAAACATTTTATTTACAAAAATACTATCGTATTTTTTTTAACTGGCAGCCTTAAATGAGCACAGTAAAACCATGTTTTGTAGTAGTGGTTGAACTTGTTTTGCAATTAAAATGCTGAAGTTCCCTGAAAGAACTATCAAAACCCAAGAATTACAACTACCTGAAAGGTAAAAACTTTTTGCAGTTCCTCTTAAATTAAGCCTTCAAGGAAAAAGAAAAATGAAGAGGTATATTCTAGACATTGATTCATGTTTGTAAAAATTTGATGTGTTTTATGTTAGCTGTAAGTACCTAACATAACATTCTTCCTTTATTTGGACTTTTGGGACTAGCTATAAAAATAGGCAAAGTAACTAAGTAGGACATTTTAATCAATAATTTATTTAAAGATTTTATTTTTTATATAGCACAATGATGCTGTGTAATTTATGTAGGTGACCCCACTTAGTGGGATAAGATTTGTTACTATTATTGTTTTTTAGAAATTGATTATCATATGATGAAAAACTAATGCAATGACTGATTTAATGACCCTTCCAGCATGCATTGATTCTTGACAACCAAACTATTTCCATATTTTTTCCTGAGGAAATGTATTTTATTTTTTAAATGTTAAGCTGATGAAAGTTTTAGTGATAAACAATCTTAGTTGTGGAAAATTTAAATTTAAAGCTCTATTGGTCAAAAGAAAAGAAAGAGAGAAATTGTCGGATCAATTGAAATCTTGGCATTCCGGACACGGCATTCCGCTTTAGATGGTCCACTAAATTTTACTATTTTTTGAGTCATAAAAGTAATAAAATAGAACAATAGGTCCAAGCACGGTTGGTAAGTTGAATTTCTTAAATATTTAGTAGTCAAGGTTTTGATCCTCTGTATGAAGAGGGTTTCTTGGCCAACACTAAGGCTCTTTCAACAAGTCTATAGTATGAGAGATTTAGCCATTATTTTTTATGGTGGATACTTTAAGCTTACTTTAAAAAAATAATAAAATATAAAAATAAATAAATATTATAAAGATTGATCTTTTTTTTAGTAAGGGCTCACTTACAATCTAAGGGCATGCGTAATCTCCATTTCTTATAGATCAATATTTGGTATGGCAAGTTGTCAATTACCCATAGATAACTAAAATCACAATAAAATAGTACCCCTTAGAGATTGGACACGCTCTAAATAATTGTTTCACCTCTTCATTAATTGAACATATAAATGATAAGTTATAAAGATTGATCTTATTCATAGAGTATGTTGCTAGGTAATTCTAGTTATAAGAGTCAAAACTATACTTTTCTTAAAAATTATCTAAATATACATGCCAAATTCAATCATAAAGTATGAACAACAAACACCCATTTAATCTTTATTGTTGTTATATACTTGCTTATGTCTTAGATTGGGTGCAAATTTTTCAGATTTTTTGGGCAGAATTTCAAACTCTGTAATATTCTATGCAAATATAAATTGCATTACGGGTTTCTCTTACTCAAAAAAGAAAAAGAATTTAGAAAAAAATATTTTAATTTGTTTTTTCAAAAAATGGGGTCAGCGAATGACGTTTTATGATATGTGATGTGCCGTGAATAAAGGTTTCTCGCCTCAACTAATAAAGAATTTTCAAAATAGGTCCCATATTAATAAATTATATTGACCACAGGGATATTATGTTATGTAGAAAAAGATGAACAAAAGCAAAGGCTTTGTTGTTAATAATTAAATTTATCAATTAGCGATGCATCTTCAATGTAGTGACATATATATGATGTTACATATATGCAATACTTTCTTCCAAATTAAACAAAAATTTTATCAACGGGGTACTTAGATATAATAGAAAAGAATTAATGTTTAAGTTTTTATTAAGAGAGATGCCTATATTTAGTGTCCGATACTATCTTAAATAGAATTGCCTCCAATTAGAGGATGTTTATGTTTAGAAAAAGAATTCATGAAAAAATTCCCAACATTTTTTGCAAATATATTTCTTACAATATTTTATTGGCCACGTTACAAAAGGTTGATTTCTTTTTATCATTCCGCAAAATCATTTCAATGGACGCACACAAGCACAGAATTTACCACATATTTTTCTTTTTCTTTTTTTTAAAAATCAGGTTTTTTCAGTTCAGGCCATGCCCGAAGTTTGGTATTTTGTTTTATGTTAATTTAAAAAGGTAAAATAGCATAAATCATCATGATATTATTTTTTGTTACTTTAGGTAATCAAACCAGTAAAAGAACCAAATACCTCACTTGTATTATTGATAATGAATGGCTACATATATAGAGAGCATTTGTAAACCATAAAATCCTAACTGTACAGATATTATATTCTAATAATATAAATATAATATCTGGTGAAAGATATGGAGATAATATCTGCAATGTTCTAGCAA
Organism: Leucaena leucocephala; assembly: GCA_037074615.1. Taxonomy (NCBI): domain Eukaryota; kingdom Viridiplantae; phylum Streptophyta; class Magnoliopsida; order Fabales; family Fabaceae; genus Leucaena; species Leucaena leucocephala. Next base: position 13,099,944 of record CM073515.1, on the reverse strand, counting down.
TAACATTTTCTAGTAGCAACTAACAATTTAATCTTAATTATGGTATATTTAGTATCTTAATATTATTTTTACGTGTATTTAACACCTTTTAATATTATTTTTCAGTTATATTCATCAATATTATAGTATTATTTATAGTTTATAATATTAGATGAATTATAACACTACTAAAAAATAACATTATACTACTAGATATATTATAAATAAAATTAAGTGCTAAATGCAATTTAGAATAATATTAAGATATAAGATGTATTTTACCTATTTTAAAAAGGTCATGTATTTTTTTTTGTTAGTTAAAAGAGATTTTGTATATTTTAACATTTTATATATTATGTAATAATGTCCGACAATTAGTCTAATTAGTCAAATCTCGTGTTGAAAGACTTGAAAAATGGATGTCAATGACTTTATGAAGGGAAATTTTTGTGGACTTCAGCCAGTGCCATTTGACAATTAAAAAGCCAATAATCGAATTATATATCCTAAGCGACTCGGTCATAGTAGAAACTTGAGTCATCTCACTGCGCGCGTGTAGCAGCACAAATAAATAATTATATATATATAATTAATATAAGAGTTAAATAATTACTTCATTGATATTAAGAAAATTTATTTAATTATTTATAATAAATGTATACTCCTCCGTTCCTTAATATATGATCTATTCAGGAGAGTAAAAATCGTATTTTTTATATTTTTTATTTTTATATTAATACTCCTTAGCAATAATTAAGTAAGAGAGCGAGTAGAGTTAAGAAAGACGATTAAAGTATTTTAAAAAAATATGTCAATTAATTTAATTAAATTTTTTTAATCTAATCAAATTAGTTAAATATGTTATATATTAATAATCAGATAAATATTAATATTTTTAAAATACTCTTTTTAATCATATGCATTGAAATTACTCTTGATCAAAACTTCATTAATATGTGCAATTAATAGAGATATTTTAAAAAAAAATTATAAATTTGGGTGAATGTGAATTAATGTATTATATTGAGTCAAAGTTTTCTAACTTAAAAATTTAGGATCATAAGGAATGTGTGTGTGGGTATATATATAATTTATAAAGACAACATTTTATTTGAAGTGTTTATTACGTTTTTTTTTTTGTCTTTATTAAAAGAGAGCATTCTCATCAATCCTTGGCACTCTCCCCCATTTTATATACTTCCTCTCATTTCCTCTTTATCCTTTTAATGGATGTATTATACGCAGCTTCAGTATATAGTTTCTTCTCTAATGAACATTCAAACCCCACTTATCGCTGTTGTCGTCACAGCATAAAGCGAATGTGTATTTTCGTATTATATGGTATAAACTTGGTGGCAACGCATGCTGCCATATCTCCTGAGCTTTACTGGAAGTCCATGCTTCCCGGTACTCCAATTCCTAAATCTATTACAGATCTTCTTCACCCACCTGGTTAGTATTATTGTAGTACCTGTTCTTTGGTAATTTTTCTGCGACTTCATCTTCAATTCACATGACAAATAATATTGCGCAGTAAGTTCTTAAAGTACTAATATATGTAGTTCTTGCTGGAGAGTCAGGTGATGGAACTACCTTCGGGGATCAGAAATATGGAAATAAGCCACATCAGGTCTTTGAATTTAGGTATGGTAATCGTCCTCCTCAGTTTGAGACCAAACTCCAAGATAACCCAAACACAGTTCTCTTCTTCTTGGAAAAGGATTTGAAGGCTGATCACAAAATGAACTTGCTCTTCGAGAAAACCTCCAACCAAGCATCTTTCTTTCCTCGTCAAGTCGTGAAATCCATTCCCTTTTCTTCATCCAAGGTAGTGTTGGATTTATTCTACCTTGTCTGTGAACAACTAATATTTTTTAATTAAAAAATAATAATTTATGTATTTATGATGCTCTACTAAACAGATGGCTGAAATATTGAACAAGTTTTCTGTGAAGCCTGGCTCAGTAAATGCTGAGGTTATGAAGAGTACAATTGAAGTGTGTGAGGAGTCGGCGATTAAAGGAGAGGACAAGTATTGTGCAACTTCCTTAGAATCCATGCTTGATTTTATCATTATGAAGCTTGGGAAACACGTGGAAGTTTTGTCTATGGAGATGAACAAGAATGAAACAAAGAAGCAAGAATATAGAATAATGCATGAAGTGGAGAAGGTGGGAGAAGCTAATCTGGTTGTGTGCCACAAGCTCAATTATGTGTATGCTGTGTTTTACTGTCACAAAATGGAGAACACAATTGCCTATACGGTGTCGCTGGAGGGGGCTGATGGATGCAGAGTGAAAGTTGCGAGTGTATGTCACAGAGACACGTCAGCGTGGAACCCAAAACATTTGGCCTTTCAAATGCTAAAAGTGAAACCAGGGAGTGTTCCAATATGCCACTTCCTTTCTCAAGACACCATTACGTGGGTTCGCACACAAAAGTGACCATGAATTTCAGTATAAAGATCACAAGCACTCATAAATATAAAGGCAAGTTTCTGTCCATTTAAGTATCTACACGATGTAGCTAGCAAGATAGATTTAAAGAAAACGGGTACAAAATATAATTCACTTATTAGGTGAATTTCACAACTCACTCTATATCCTTCTCCTAGACCTGTTGTAACTGATAAGAATACGAGTGTGTGTAGATGGTATGTCTTGTTTGTCCGTCAGTTAAATGATTAAGCTGTCTGTTTCTCATTTTCTCTTGACTTTGGCATGCAATTTCGATCTTCCACATGACTCACAAATTTGATTTGAAATAAAAGAGTTATTTATAAAAAATAAAGTGAATATCTTATAAGGGTATATATCAGTACAACAATCACTAATTATACTCTTAAAATCTTATAATACTCAATTTAGTTAAAAATTAATTTGGATTGACCCGCTTTGATAGTTCCAATTTCTTTGTTTAATGCAATCAATAATCTCAATAAGTAATCTCATTTTTATCTTCAAAAGATTTTGAGCAACATTTGAATAAGATTACTGATTAATTACTATTATAAGACTCAGTATCTTTCAAAGAATAAAGTGGGGTCTCAAAATCTTTCCAATATTAAATTTCAAATATTTTTGGCATAATAAAAATTTATAATAATTATATATAATTTATCAATTATAACCTCTTTTTTCTCATTCGTGTCTAGATACGGGAGAAATCTCTAGTTCAGGTAATAAAATTAATGACGACTGAAAATATCATATAGTAAATGGAGGGGGGGGGGGAATAAAATAAAAAGATTTGACAAAGATATGCTATTAGCAGGTAAATATTCAAACCAATATGAATTATTATTCAAAATTTTTGTTTGCCTTTTGAATCCCAGAAGATCTGAAAATTCAATAAGCGAGTCTAAAAATTTCCAAAATGATTTTAATATAGATGAGTCGTGAGTGAGGTTTTCTATATGCATAACTAAGCTTTTTAATGTAAGAGATTTGAACCCACGTGGTGTTAACAGTTGGTTCCAATAATTAGGGGTGCGTAATCGGATATTCAGGGCACCTTTTAGTTAAAAATGAAATAATCGAATTATCGAATAGCATGTTCTGTTTTTACTAACCGAACTAAACTGAAGTACACTAAGTATTAACTGAAATATTTTAATTCAAATTTTCTGTTATATACCTTTGTTCGGAAAGAAAGCTACGGTAAAGTAACTTAATAAAATATCTAAAGCTTTGAAGTTTGAACAATTTAAAAACATTAATACAATGTCTAAACTAATGATATTCAAACTCAACATTACATGACCCAAATTACATTCAGTGAACCTGACTTTCTGACAAAGTACAAAGTACAAACTTTTAATTCCTTCCCTGACTTTCTGAGTGAACCTGCAAGTAAAAGAAAATAATCAAACAAAAGTAAACAAATAAGGGAAAATCACACTGGAGTCTAAGCCAGTGTGATGTTATAACAATATGAACACCTACAATTACATTAAAATGTATCAGAAGCCAGAAACACACTCTTCTATTGAGAAGCATTCGCAAGTTAATCATAAGCAACGTAAATAAATTTATTACAGCTAACGAGCAAAAATGGTAAGCCAAAAATAGGACCTTAATGATATAACTAAAACAAAATTTTCTGGAAGACACAAGAAGAGAAACCATACAATATTACACCAACGTCCATCAAGCAGGAGAATCTATAACCAAGGACACTTCTTTGCTCAGCATAATTAAGCAGCCCTCTTAATTTCTTAGCATTTAATTTCACTTATCCACTTTCCTTCATCTTCTTGTTCTTGCCAGAAACTTCATCCTTAGCAGCTAAATCATTTTCCTTCTCTCTTAGAAGATAACCCATCTTTCTTACTTTTATCCTTGTTCTTGGGCTTCCTTCTTCAATTTCTTCTCACTATTCAACTCACTAAGAACCCCTTTGTCAATTTTTCATAATTTTTAGCGTTCATCACCCATGTTCCACGTTCCATAACATGTTCTTTCTTGCCCATCTCACTAATATTTTGAAAGGATAAAACAAATGAATGGATGGAACCCACATGGATGAGTTCTTATCTTCTTTCTTGCCCATCTTACTAATATTCATTGACAAATCCAGATCCTTTATTCTTCGTTCTCACAGTATTATTCTTTTTTTCATACTAGTAAAAGATATAATAAATTCTTGTGAGGGGGATGAATTTCTGAAAGAGTTAGGTGACATTTTGTCTTTAATTTCTGAAAGAGTTATGTGACATTTTGTTTTTACTTTTTTTTTTTTTAAAAACTTATTCCAGTTATTTTCAAGACTAACGGTGGTTAAGTGATGTTTTGGAGTTAAGTGCTGACATTACCTGAATTGGCTTGACCTAGGTAACCTCACGTAAGTTTGGTCCCATTTAAAAACAATACATAGCATTCGATACATAATTATATTATAAATATTTGATATTTGATATTTTGATTCAAAAAGGGTATGGACCATTCGTTTCAATTCGGTCATGAAGTTTTATGTATTTTAGTCCTATATATACAGTGATTTGAAAATGCCCGCACATATGTTAAAGCCTAATAAGTCAAGTGCCGTGTTTGGAAGACTAGACAAATTTTTATGGATTCAACAACACACGCACCCCACAAAGACGACTAACATGTTTATTGTGCCTAAAAGTCATCAGCCTTTTGACAATTAAAACCCAAATAATTGAATTATCCTAAGCGACTCGGTCATAGTGGAAATTTGAGTCATCGTATTCATCATATTATAAGAATTTAATATCGAGTAATTGTGGGGTGCTTGAAAGAAGAGCTCTTGTCAAATTTGAAAACCCGAATGGCATTTTTTTTCTTTAAATAAAATATTTAATAACAGATAATTATATGAATATACTGCTTCGGTCTTTAATATAAAATCTAGTTGACTTTTTTGGATAAATTTAGAGAACCAAATAAATCAGTTAATTATGACCAAATCATTTCCTTCAACACGAATTCATATTATATATTTTTTAATTTATCTGGATTAGTTGACTAACTCTTCTAGTAGCTATAATAATTTATTTATTTAACTTTCTTAATCTATATAAAAAAATTAATTAGCTCTTATATTAATAACTAGATGAGTATAATAATATGTGTGTATATATATATAAGAAATAAATTCATAATAAACCCCTAATTATCAAGATGGTAACATCATAATATATGAAGCTTTTAATTGAATAATATAATATGGCTATGTGATATTCTAGATTTGTTTTGGTACAATTCCAAACTCGGATATTCTATGCAAATAGCAATTTGCACCTTGTCTTTCTCTAGCTCAAATTTATTGGATTTTTTTTTAAAAAAAGTAATTGGAGTCAGGACGAAATTTAATTTTATGATTTTCATTGATGTGAATAAAGAATTTTGTAGCGTTATCTTACCAAAATTTTTCAAAATGGGTCCCACATTATCGCATTAGAGACCACTTGTACGTTGTAGTATGTAGAAAATGATATGATAAATTTTCAACTAGCAATGTCATCTTCAATGTACGTAGTGTGACATGGGGTGGACCTGGATATGGAATACTTTTCTTTCCAGTTAAACAAAATCTTTTGTTGCAAAATTCTCAAAACCTTTATTACTTTTTTCAAATATATTTATTAAAGTATAAAACTTATGTTAAGTTGCTTATATCTATTAAATTAAGTTTAAAAATAAATTTAAAAATGCACACTCATGTTTTAAATACTTATAATAGTAAAATAACAAGTGACTATATTTTATAGGTAAATTTATAAGTGTTTAAATAACTAACAATAGTAAAATAATAAGTGTCTATATAAAAATTTATAAATCTTAATTTATATTATATGAGCTTATGCAAAAATTTAAAAGTGTTTATAGGTAAATTTAGTGTACATGTGCATCTTAAAAAATAACAGTAATAAAATAATAATATTAAGTCGAAAATTTGACTTGATGGATATAAGCAACTGGACATTGTTAAAATATTTTCTTGGTCACAATAGTTACAAAAATCACTTCTTTGCTCATGCCGCAAAATTATTTCAATGAAAGAAAAGATGCATGAACAAAATCGCAGCATTTACCAACAAAAAATTGATCTAAACTAGATTTGTACAGTTTAAGCCAGGTCAGAATTTTGATATTTTTTTATTATATGACATATCATTGAAAAACAATATTTAGCGTTGAATAAGTAATTTTAAGCATTTTAAAAGGGCCTGGACCATTCTATGACTTCAGAGAGCTTGTGAAGTTTTGTGTACTTGAACCTTTTCTTATATAAAGTGATTTGGTAATGCCCGACTCAGTTCGCAGGTGAAGACTGAAGCAAAAATGGGATTCTGGGTGAGAGAACAAGTGTGGTTGGCGGTGGCTGTTATTATGATATTAGGGTTTAATGATGGAAGTGAAGGGTGTTTGGAAGAAGAGAGAGAAGCTCTTCTTAAACTGAAAGAAGCTTTTAATTACCCAAATGGCAATTCTCTTCCTTCTTGGAATAACCTTAACCATTCTGATTGCTGTAGTTGGGAGCGAATCAATTGTGACAACTCCACAAAGAGGGTTACCAGTCTTCTTCTGAACAATATAAGATCTCCAGAGTTGGCACACTTCAAGTGGTCGTTGAAGGTTTCTTATTTTCTCCCTTTCCACCAACTTCAGGAATTGGAATTGTCTGGCAATTACTTGTCAGGTTTTTTTCTTCTACCCACTAACTATTTTATCATTTTATGATTTGTGATTCATGTTCATATTTGAATCCTCTCTTATATCATCCTTCTCTATTCATTTCGATTCTAACTTGTACTTGTTTGGATAAGTCAGATGGTGCAAATCTCAGTAGTATACATGAGTTCTTTTCTTATTTTTTATTTTTTTAATTCATTTTAGAGAACAGTTTTTAATTAATTAAAAAAACAGATAAAGCTTAGACTATATATATTTTTGACACTTTTACTAGGTTTTTAGTTTTAAGGTTCATGGTTATTCATTCTTGCATACGTATTTTCTCTAAGAATTGAACTTGAGACCTAAAAGGATCTAATGCGATTTTATACGGCTAGACTAATTCTATATATTTTAAAAACATTATGTTTAATATTATATTTCAAAGCAATATATGAAGTTTAATATATATGCTAAATCACTAGTTTTACTTTTATGATATAATGAAGCCGTAACTTTGAATTATTGCCTTTGAATGGGTGAATTTTTTTACTTCATGTTACATCTAGAGGTTGATTATATTAGTTAATGAAGGGAGCTTTTATTAAAAAAATTTACCTGCTATACCATTAATGGTGTGTTAGATACAAGGGATTTGGAAAAGATGAGAGAAAAAGGGAAGAATTTTGCATATTTTCTCTTATTTGGCACTACAAAATTTTTAGAATGGACAACAAATTTCCTAACTCTCCCCTAAAAAATTGGAGGTTTTGTAAGGAAAATTAAATTTTTGTTCTTTTACTATTTTATCTATATTTTTTTAATATCCCTAACATACACATTCCCTTTCCTTATCTCATAGTTATCTATATATAAATATTTTTCTCCTATCTTCTCCTAAATTAAACAATATAACATTAAAACCCCTCTCCTCTCTTCCTTTTTCATCAATCAAAATAAGGTAATATTAAAATTCATTTATTTCCTTTATCTGTTTTCCCCTCCCATTAAAATCCCTCCCCTCCCTCACCTCCTCTCAATTGGACCAAACACACACCCACACACCCTAAGAGTGAAGGGAGTGTGGGTCCCCTTCCTATGGGGGAGGAATGTTTAAATCGTCCAAATCAATTAAAAAAAAAGTGACTGATGATATTTTTGTTATTATTGGTGCAGGGCTATTTGGTAAAATTCGGTTGGACAACTTGCAAATTTTGTATCTGGAAGATAATCAGCTCACGGAAATCCCATTCTTTGGTGCTTGAATTTTATTTTCCATTTTTTTTTAGATTCCATATCATGTTCTTTCATTTTGTATTTTTAGAAAAATCAATTGAAGTTTATAAATAGTAGAGAATATCGCAGCACCAATCTATCAACGTTAATGTTATAACTTATAATATAAGGATATAAAACTTAGTACACATATATTTCTATAAGGACATAACCTCTATATATGCACTTGTTTATTTTTTTATGATAATTTCATTTAATATTTCTATTTCATATTTTACAGATGATTTTCATTCACGCAATTCGAAGGCTGTGGATTTCTATTCAAATCATACAGAAGAATCTAATATGTCTCTCACATCTCTAACATCCTTGCGGACATTGTCCCTTTATAACAACAGCCTAAAAGGCTCACTACCTCAGCAAGGTATTATTACACTACCTCATATCCTTAATCTAAATTATTTGTAATGATCATGTATTAGTTTTCTTAAAATATACTTTCTAATCATATGCATTTAAACTATCCTTAATATTTACTATCATATAGTGGTATTTTGGGAGTAAATTATAATTTTAGAAGATAAAGTGAATTGAGGTCTTATATTAAAATTCAAGTAGACTCCCTATCTAGTTCTTATATTTAGGACTGGAGGGAATATTTAATTTGTAGATCAATTTCTCTAGCAAAACTAATTTATTATATTATATATATATATATATATATATGAATATTCAATCACAACAGGTTAGAATAGATTGATAAAGTATTTAATCTACAATCTTCATAGCTTTCTTCGGTGTTTAATATAGAGCTGCATTGAGACTCAATAAGGATATGCTAATAGCTTACTATAGTGATTGTAATGCATCTTGCCCTTGAGAGAACATCCATACTTTAAAATAAGACTTATCTTAAAAACTTTATGTTGAAATGTTTGATTTAGAGTATGTGTAATACAAGGAAAAATATTTATTGACATCTAAACCTACAAATATCTATTTTTATAAGTGATTTTTTCAGCACTAAATATATACATCCTATAAATTCAAATTCATTTTTATCGATTATAATCTTTTCAAAAAATCATTTTCTAAAATCAAGTAAAATTTTACTTTTTATTTTCTACAAAACAATCACTTAAAGAATTTAATAAAAAATGCATATGTTGCAGGAGGCTTGTGCAATTTGAAGAATCTAGAAATATTGTCCCTTGGCGAGAACATGTTTGACGGACTCCTTCCTCCATGCGTTAGTAATTTGACATCTCTGCGTGTGCTTGATCTTCAATACAATGGTTTTGAAGGAACCTTCCCTTCCTCACTCTTTCATTCTCTCACGTCCCTTAAATTCGTTTCCTTAAACGAAAACTACTTCACTGGTATTGCATCACTTTCTTTATTTGCCAACCACACCAACCTTCAAGTCTTCACAATTTCTTGCTTTAATAACCCCAATCTCAAGCTTGAAACTGAAACCCCCCAATTTCTCCCTTCCTTCCAATTAAATATTTTCAGCGTCATCAAATGCACAATGAATGAAGCAAGCGATCACAGAGTTGTACCCTCTTTTCTTCTTCATCAATATGACTTGAGAGTTCTAGAACTTGCCTATCTGAACATTTCAGGAAGTTTCCCATACTGGCTTTTTACAAACAACACTAAATTAGTTTCTCTTTATGTCGACCACAACTTCTTGACTGGTCCCTTTTCGCTTAACTTCACCTCTAAATTACTTGATATGCAATATTTTGATGCTTCCTCTAACCCCATTAATGATGAAATCCCTCCTCATATTGGATATATTTTTCCCAACTTGCTTTCTCTGAACATGTCTTCCAGTTCGTTACAGTGTGGATTTCCAGCTTCACTCAGTGAAATGAGGCTCTTGAACTCGCTAGATTTGTCCAGTAACAATTTGTCTGGCTATTTGCCGCAAGAATTTGGGACGGGTAACAATGACTTGAGGTTTCTAAAGTTGTCAAACAACAATTTAAGTGGCCCATGTTTACCAAAAGGTTCAAATTTCACACATTTGTTGTCAGTGGATCTTAGCAGAAACAACTTCAGAGGAAAAGTACCCGATGGAATTATTAAGAGTTCAGAATTAAGAATGTTGGAGTTAAGTGCAAACCAACTATATGGTGAAATGCCTAGCTGGATTGGAAACTTTAAGCATTTGGCTTACCTCATTTTATCCCAAAATTCTATGGTAGGTCCAATACCAGAAAGCTTTTGCAATTTAGCTGAACTCAAATACCTAGACCTTTCACGAAATAGATTCAATGGCACTTTGCCAAGTTGCCTAAATATGCCATCACTAAGGTACTTGCATTTACATAGCAATGGTTTTACAGGACCCATACCTTCTGTTTTGGCCAAATCTCCCTTGTTGTTGACTTTGGATTTGACAAAGAATATATTTTCAAATCAAATTCCAAGGTGGTTTAAGTCAATGTTGAATTTAAGAGTCCTTCTCCTAAAGGGAAACAGACTCGAAGGTTTCATTCCTATGGAATTGTGTAAGCTGAAGAACATAAGCATATTGGACCTTTCACAAAACAAGCTTTCTGGAGGGATACCATATTGCTTGAATAACATCATATTTAGAAGGAAGGATGAGATGGGTGGAGCCAAACTAGGAAAATTTTTTGTCCCCTGGACTACAAAAGGACCATTATTTGACTTCAATCACACAAGTGGGGAGCTTGTTCAAGGTGAAAATGAAATAAATTTTGCATGGTACGGGGAACAAGAAGTGAACTTCATGTCAAAAAGCAGGTATGAATCATATGAAGGGAATATATTAGATTTCATGTCTGGCTTAGATCTCTCAGATAATCAGTTGACAGGTAAAATCCCTTTACAAATTGGATATTTGGACACTATCCATACATTGAATTTGTCAAAAAACTATTTGACAGGGCCTATTCCAAAAACATTTTGTAACCTTATTCAAATAGAGAGTTTAGATCTTTCATACAACAAATTGGAAGGTCATATTCCTTCCCAACTTACACAGTTATATTCTTTATCTGTCTTCTCTGTGGCTCACAATAATTTATCTGGCATGACACCTGACATGAAAAATCAATTTTCAACTTTTGACCCAAGTTGTTATGAAGGGAATCCTTTTCTTTGTGGTCCACCTCTACAACATAATTGTTCATCTATTGATAAACCAGCTGGGAGAAACATACAACCATATCATTCAGAAAAAGATGGTTTCCGAGATGCCTTCTTATGGACTTTTGCGGGAGCATTCGGGGTCTTTTTTCTTGGTGTCATTTCCTTTATGTACCTGAACTCTTATTTTACTATATATTAGATGTGAATTCATAGAGAATTGACAAATCATCTGTGTGGGTGGCAGAAAAATTCTGTTTTGTTCGTGAGATTTTGATCATCTGATGGTTAACTCTATATTTACAATTTTGTGCATGAACAGAATGGAAATTATATTGAAAATTCAGCCTATTTCAAGTCTTGCTTTATGTTGTAAATGATGTCTCATGCACTCATGCATTCGCTGTAACATCCCAAATTTTGATAAAAGTAATTTATAAGATATTATTGAGATCAAGAGTATTTTTTTTTTAAAATTAAAAAGTCTAAAAGGTAAATGTTGATGCCATTCATTCCAGCTACTCAATACGCACCGTCTGACCCAAAAAATGAAAGATATTATTAAACAATGAGAAATATACAATCTCTGTTCCTTATTTATACACCACATTCACAGTAATTATCCTAAAGCATACATAGTAACATAATAGTAAAAGAACTAATACAATATTACTCCTAATCCTAATATTGATTTCCTACACTCCCCCTTAAGTTTGGAGCGAGAAAATATCCATAGTCCCTAACTTGGGCAAAAGGTTTATTTGAATATCTTTTCCTACTGCCATGGTGAGAAGATCAGCTCACTGGTTCTTTGATCTGGCATGTTGTAGGTCTACTTCTTTCTTTTCCCATTTCTCTCTTACAAAATGACTATCCACTTCAATGTATTTTGTCCTTTCATGAAACACTGGGTTTGCTGTAATATGGATTCCTGCCTCACTATCACAAAAAACTTTCACTAGTCCTTCATGCATTATACCCAGATCCTTCAACAGGCCGAGTCCCCATACTATTTCAGAAACAGCCATATTGAGAGTCCTATATTCTGCCTCTACTGAAGATCTTGATATTGTACTCTTCTTTTTCATCTTCCATATCACTAAAGAGTTAGCAAGCTTCAACTGGTAGCCTGTAACAGAGCAATGTGTGATACTGCAGGAAGCCCAGTCAGAATCACAAAAACACTCAAATGCAATGCTTCTTCTGAGCTCATTAGCATTCCAAGTCCTGGACTTCCCTTCAAATATGTCACGTCCTAAAATTTGGCCCGTGACCGGCACAAAATATGAATAATTTCATATTCTGAAAGCCTAACACATAAATAAAACATTCAAATTTTCCATAACATTTTTTAAAATAAACAGAATCTTTTCTAAGGTCTATGTGGAGCATTTACCTTCTTTTCAAAATAATATAAGCTCTTTAGAAAAATAAGTACATCGAAAGTAGTATTTGTCAAAAATGACGCTTCGGATCGGCAATGAGACTTTTCACTGCTCAGCGGGAGAATTAGGGTCACCTACACTATCTGAGGCCAAATAATCTACTCGTGAATAACGTCCCAAAACATGATTAAAAGAATGCGGAAGTCAACAATGCATAATCATGCTGAAAATGTATTTCATAATATTTCATAAATTGATGCAAGCCTTTCTGTAAACGTTTGTATTTCAAGGAAACAACAATATGAAATAACCATTTTAAATCAATTGATGTAAAACAATTCTTTAAAAACCATAGTCTTTCCGTAGGACTTCAACAAAATAAAAACAGACATGGACACACAGTCCATGAGGGTAACTAACCATTCTGGTGGCTCGAAGCCACTAATACAGACGTGGACACACAGTCCACGAGGATAAATAACCATTCTGGTGGCTCGAAGCCACAAATTGTCGCGAGAATGAATCCCACGAAATAATTCTGGTGGCTCAAGGCCACAAACTGTCGCGAGAATGAATCCCACGAAATAATTCTGGTGGCTCAAGGCCACAAACTGTCGCGAGAATAAATCCCACGAAATAATCTGGTGGCTTTGCTACTAACTGTCGAGCTCGAGTAACCAAGGTGCACCAAGGACTAACAGTACTGCTGTTAATAACTAGCGTTCTGTATTCTGTCCTAAAACATTTTCATCATGCGTGGGGTTTATTTCACATGAAATAATCTCAATCGTTTCAATGCCATAACCATTGGTAAAATAACTTTAACTTTCTAAAAAATCCCAGCACGTACCTTTGAAATCAAATTACTGTGAAAACATATGAAATTCGCATAAGAATAGATTTCATGAATAACATCAGTTCAATGTAACTTTTGCCAAACTCTTTTCAAAAACTTATTCATCCATTTTCATACATAGTCATAATTCTTTTGTAAACCAATCGAAAGAAAAATCATTTCTAACGATTTAAACCATACTTTCGTAAAATTTGTTTTTCGTAATTCATATTTGAAATTCATTTGAAATGACAATACATTTGAAAATATAGATTTTAGGGAACGTTATTCACTCACCTGCCATGCCCTTGAACCTTTACTCTATTCAGCCAATCGCTTTTCGATTATTTTCACTTATAAATTCCCTGATATCCCGAAACAATATATTAACATCCAATTCAACATTTCAACACAAATAATCATCATAGAACTACAACCAATCATAAAGGCAAACACTTATTTATTTCTAAACCTTGAACACATCCCTTGCACAACTTTATAACTTTCACAATTCCTCTCTGTGCATACCCATATATATATCCACCCGAAATTTCTGTTTACTTGCCACCACCACAACAATCTCATATACACTTACATTGAAACATTCCAACCATTCTTTTCATCACCAATCCTATTTCCTTTGTAATGCTTGAAATATGAAAACCACAGCCTTTAACTATGAAAATTTCCAAACTTTATAACCATGGTTAGTTTTAAAAGTTCATACCAAAATGCCATATTCTTCCATTCAATTTAACTACCTTATTTAAGTAACGATCCCAAGTACCAGTCCAACATCTCACATCGCAAAGGCATATACTCATAAATTCCCCTCTTTACTACTTAATTCTAACAATTCAACTCCATTAGCTTCCTATTTCATTTATACCTATCTATAGATATACTCATTACCCCTTTATTGGATGTAATTGCCTCTATTCACACATGTACACCTACCAACTATTAGAATTTTAAAGACTTTATTTTTATCTTTTCTTTATTCCAATAAAAACATGAAATCATCATTTCCCATCTTTACCTCTAATCTAATACTTTCATCAGCTTCACCATTCATTTACACACATACATGCATAGCAACATAAATCCCTTTCTTCTTACTTTATGCATAACTCACGAAGCTCTCATTTTCATTCATTTTTTTTATTTATTTATAAATACCAAAAATCTAGATTTTTCCTTCTTCCAATTTCTGAAGACCTCTTCCTTTTCAACTGGCTACACAACACATACACAACACTAATTCCATGAATATACACATCAATATACTGAAATGTTCACATCACTTCCCAAATAAATTCATTCAGCAAATATATACATACATACGCCATGAAACTCCCCTCAAATAGCACACCACATAAACATCAAGATAGCAGCAGAATCCTCTGAGTACTAATTCATGCCATTATATAAACATATACACAGCAATATATATATATATATTCTTTCCAATCAATTCAACACAACCCACCACTGTATGCCTTTGTTTCCTCTTTCTTCCTTGTATTTCCCACGTATAACCATACACGGTGCACGCAAAGATCAAATATACATGTATACCTTCTGCTCAAGTTCAACCAAACAGTCGTGCCTTAAATATACATGTCCAAATAGTAGCCCATAAGTACACACACAATCAACAGCAATGCACCCACAACAACATAAAAAGAAAATTCCATGTTCATCAGTCACATAACTCAGAATCTAGAACACAGGAGTCGGGGACTAGTTCATTGAGAATACATAGCACCCACCATTTCAATCTTTTCCTACTAGAGCAATCCAACCCGCACACACATACACGACTCACAGCCACAACCAGAAAGAAACTTGACAACTTATCAAGTAGAACAGAACAAAAAAAAATAGAGCACTCCATAGCGGCAACCAAAACTGCTAGAAACAGAGAGACCTGAGAAGAGAAACCAAGAATGTCAATACCTAAACAGTGACGGATAGAAGCTATTAGGTATGTGTCACCGACAAAGATTCCCACTGCATTCACCGTCGCTCCGTCAGAAACCAATTACCCGCCACTTCTCTGTCTCTCGTCCTTCCACTGCACTCACTTCTTTCTTCCTTGCACTCTCTGCTTCACGCGTCTGTAGAGTCCAATTGTTTGTGACAACCAGAAAGAAAGAAGATTGAAGGCTTAGGGGATTTGCTACCCCAAAAGCATAGACAATGGAAACCACAATGGAAGGGGTAAATTAGATCCTACCGGAGTTCAAGCCACCAGTTTTTAGCACACCTCAATGCCCCATCCCCTTCCTCACTGATAATTTCCTCTGAAATAGCTCTCGCTATTCCCCCATTGACAGAGACCAAAAATGAAGATATAAATATACAGAGAAAAGATGGGAGTCAGTAGTGATGGAACAAGACCGCAATGTCATTGGCAGAAGCAACCTGCTCTGCTCTCGTCGCTTCCTTCAGCCTGCGCCGCTGTGAAGATTCAGAGAGAAAATGAAAATGGCGTACTGTTTATGCAAAAAAGGGAGAAAGACATTTTAGAAATTTCACGCGCTGAAGAGGGGGAAAAATCATCCTTGCAGCGTCCAGGACTCAAACACGAAATCTCCCAATTCACTCTAGCGCCCAAGACCACCAAGCTACTGTCTTCTTATTGAAATAATATGCGATGAATATAGATATAACCCAAAAAAACATTCTGGGACATAAAATATCTCACAACTCCCATAGCTGCTGCCATATATGTCTTGGTAAGCGCTTGCATAAACTGACTTAGGGTCTGTACTGAGAAATAAATGTCAGGTCGTGTCATTGTAAGATAAATCAATTTACCTATGAGCTTACAGTATATGTCTGGGTCCTTCAGTAGTACATCTTCTTTGTCCTTCTCCTTATCATATGCTTTAAGTTTCAAATTCTGTGGCATGGGGATTCCTAATGGTTTGCACTCACTCATATCTGTTTCAGCCAAAAGATCAAGTGTATATTTCCTTTGAGATAAAATAATGCCCTTTTCTGACTTTGCAATCTCTATCACAAGAAAATACCTCATTAAACCCAGACCTTTTATTTTAAAATTGTCATTTAAAAGCTTCTTTGCTTTCACAATTCCTGATTCTTAATTACTAGTTATTAAAAGTCATCAACATATACTAGAATTAAAACCATTCCATCATGATAATTCATATTAAAAAGTGAGTAATGTTGTTTGCTTTATGTAAAACCTCCCTTTATCAATGCTCTTGACAATCTTTAATTCATTATCTAGATGCTTGTTTTAAACTATAGAGTGAATTATTTAATTTAGTGACCAAATGCTCCCCCTTACTCTCAAAACCCTTAGGAATATTCATATATACTTCTTTTAAATCTCCCTGCAAAAAGGCATTATGTACATCCATTTGATGGACATTCCAATTACCAATAGTAGTTAATTTCAACACTACTCGCATAGTGAACATTTTAACAACAGGGGAAAAGGTTTCATGATAGTTTATCCCTTCTCTTTGGTTATATCCCGTGGCTACAAGTCTAGCTTTGTACTTATCCATGTTTCCACTTGACTTATATTTAATTTTAAACACCTACTTGCATCCTATGGTTTTCTTTCCCTTAGGGAGTGATACTAATTCCCATGTTTTATTCTCCTCAAGGGCTGTCATTTCACCCTTCATTGCCTCTACCCACCCAGGATGTCACGTCCCAAAATTTGAGCCATGACCAGCACAAAATATGAATAATTTCATATTCTATAAGCATAAAATCTTAAATAAAATGTTTGAAACGAAAGCCATAATACATTACAATTTATAAATCAAAAGCAAGTCCTCTGTAGTAATCTCGGCAGAATCGTCATTGTATTTTCGATCTCCCAATAATCCTACAACAGACTGCAAATATTCAAATCTTCTGTAACATCTTTCCAAAATAACCAGAATCTTTTCTATACCCTTTTATCAAAATAATACAAGTATTTCTAAATGATAATTACATCAAAAGTAGTCTTATCGAAAATGATA
The DNA here is from genome assembly GCA_037074615.1 of Leucaena leucocephala. Taxonomy (NCBI): domain Eukaryota; kingdom Viridiplantae; phylum Streptophyta; class Magnoliopsida; order Fabales; family Fabaceae; genus Leucaena; species Leucaena leucocephala. The sequence continues at coordinate 13,082,237 of CM073515.1, read as the reverse complement.
CTTCGGATCGGAAATAAGACTCTTCACTGCTCAGTGGGAGAATTAGGGGCAACTGCACTATATGAAGCTAAATAATCTACTCGTGAATAACGTCCCAAAAAACAATTTAAAAATATGGAAAATAAATAATTTCAACATATTCAAATATAATTCATAAGATTTTGTAATTTGATGCAAACCTTTATGTAAACATTTTTATTTTAGGAAAAACAATTTGAAATAACCATTTCAAATTAATCGTCTAAAAGCAATCCTTTCAAAACCATCATTTTTCTGTAGGCCTTCAACATAACATAAACAAGCGTGGACACACAGTCCACGAGTGTAACTAACAAATCTGGTGAGGCTCGAAGCCACAAAAACGGGCATGGACACATAGTCCACGAGGGTAAATAATCAAGCGTAGCACGAGGCCATAAAACAAGAGTAGACACATAGTCCACAAGGGTAAATAACTAATCAGGCGTGGCCCGAAGCCACAAAATAGGCGCAAGTACAAAACTTACGAATAACAGACGCATGTATGAAACCTACGTATAACAGACGCGAGAATAAATCCCACATCGCGAGTACAAAACTCACGGATATCCATTGAGCTCGGGTAACCAAGGTGCACTAAGGACTAACAGTACTGCTATTAACAACCAGCATTCTGTATTCCGTCCTTTCTAAAACGTTTCCAACATGCTTGGGGTCTATTTCACATGTAATGATCTAAATCGTTTCAGATGCAATTATCTTTGATAAAACCACTTTGAATTTCAAAACCCCATCATGAACATTTAAAATCAATATCAAGTTACTATGGAAACATATGAAATTCATGTAGGAAGATTTCATGAATAAAATCAATTTAATATAACTTTGGCCAAATTCTTTTCTAAAATTTCTTCATCCATTTTCATACATAATCATACTTATTTTGTAAACCATTGGAAAGAAAATTATTTCTAACAATTAAAACTATGAATTCATAAAACTAGCTTTTCGTAAATCATATTTGAAATTCAACATTTTAAATGCAATTACAATTTATTAAAAATGCTATTTTAAGAGACGTTATTTACTCACCTGTTACGCTCTTACACCTTTACTCTTTTTAGCCAATCACTTTAGATTATAATCACTTCTCAATTTTCTAGTATCCTGACAACAATATATTTAAATTCTAATTATATCTCTGAAAGTCCAGAATCATATTCCAGTGCTCAAATTTAATACATTTAATCACCACAACCTCAATAGTAAGTATTTATATATATCAACCATAGTGCTTCTTTTCTGTATTTTCTACCGTGAGCTTAAAGTCCTTGATTATACAAATTTCTATTTTATACCCCCTCTTACGCATTCTCATATATATATATATATATATATCTTCCAAGATCATGATTCTAGCCTGTTAACTTCCTTCAAAATCCTTAACTTTCTAATTACTTGTTTATCTTTAAAGAAACCCAAAACAACAACTTAGTCCCTAGTAACGAGAATGTTGTTGTCCAAAATAGTGGGTAACTCTTTTCAATCTTTTAAATTTCTAAAACACACCCTTATGCTTGAAATCATTAATTTATCATTTCCACTAGAAACTTCTTTCTATTTCATCTAGTTCTTTTCTATTCTCTTTTATCTTTACTTCTAGAGACCTCTGAGTTAAATAAAGGCAGCAACATCGGTTCCTAATTCAACTTTGATTTAATTCCTTTCTAACTTTCAAAGTCTGAACCCTATAGCCTTAACACCAACAGCAAGCTTCCATCTACCGGAGTAATCCAACACCCACACATACTCCTAGTTCCCCCTGCCTCCACCATTCCATAGCACACACACAATTATATACATATCAACAGCAATCTCCTCCTCTTTTATTATTCTTACTTCCTTCATTTTAATTCCTAACAACGGCACCATATATATGCCATTTAGTTACCAAAATAGCAGCATAATTTCCTGAACAAGGAACCACATCACCAATTAGAGACCTACATATATATATTAACCAACACAGCAGCGATACATATATTCTTTCCATTCAATCCAATACAACCCATTACGGCATGCTTCTGTCTTTCATTTGACAACATTATCACACACACACATACATATATATTCTTTCACAGTGCACGCATACGCAATATATATACATATAATTCAAAACAGCAAAAATGCTTATCCTCAGTAGCCCATTCTTATTCAACCCAAGGCACCAAAACTCGACAGCAGCAGTATATACATACAACAGTAGCAATATCCACATAACATTATCGTTATTCATGCACACCCTCTTCCTCCCTGTTTCACACACACACACACACACACACACACAAACAGAGCACAAACATCACCCAGGACCCGCATCACTTATGATCAACGCCAACAACCCGAGGAACAATGAAAATTAAGCCACCCAACCAAACACACACTCAACAGAAAGGGAAGTTAACAGTGAAGATAGGGGAAGGCAGAAGAGGCTCACTACCGAAGAATTTTAACTCCAGGGACTTGCCATGCACTCTAGTTGTCGGAGCTGGAAGGACGGCCACCAATCACCCACTCTGTCTCTCGCCAATAGAGATGATGAAGAAGCCATCGCGACAATGACAGGGAGAAAAAGGTCAGGAATTTGGATTTGCTATAGTGACCAGGATGCACACACTAACCTTTGCTTCCGGCAGTGACGGTAGTGACAGAGGTTTTCATATATTTGCCATTAAAAACCTTGTAATTCTTGTAGTGTCCCTTTTTTTATTGTGTTGGGGTACTGTAACGGCATTTTTTTGTAAAATAGCTATGAAAAGCTTTTAAACATTTTATTTACAAAAATACTATCTTATTTTTTTTTTACTGGCAGCCGTAAATGAGCACAGTAAAACCATGTTTTGTAGTAGTGATTGAACTTGTTTTGTAGAGCCCGTTTGTATAAGATTTTAGAAAATGGCTTATGAAAAAAAGGGGGCTTTTGGGTAGCTTCCAGAAAATGGCTTCTAGAAAAGAGCTTATGAAAAAAAGTGGTTTTAAATAAATGAGTGTTTTGACAGTTATTTCTAAAAGTACTTTTATTATTGTTAAATTACGAAAAATGATATGAGTATTAAATGAGTAGAGAGGAGAGATAAGAGATGAGATATGAGAGAGGAGAGAGGAGAGGTAGTGTAGAAAAGAAAAGAGAGTGGATAGAGAGTGTAGAAAAGAAAGGAGAGAGGGGAGGGGTGTAAGAAAAAGTAGAATAGAGAGGAGAGGGGGTGTAAGAAAAAGTAGGGGTAATATAGTAATTTGTTAGTCTATAAACTCTTTTACTGTTCCATAACCTATTTTGATCAGCTTATCTAAAATCTTAATTTTAAATCATGCTTTGGTCCAACAACCCATTTGAACAAATGTAGTTGTTTGTTTTAAAATTTCTCAAAACTTAAGTTTTATCACAATCTAGGTTTAAAACCTAAATTTTGTGTGTTTCCTAACACACACGTAATTAAAATGCTGAAGTTCCTTGAAAGAACTATGAAAACCCAAGAATTACAACTACCTAAAAGGTAAAAAGTTTTTGCAGTTCCTCTTAAATTAAGCCTTCAAGGAAAAAGAAAAAATGAAGAGGTATATTCTGGACATTGATTCATGTTAGTAAAAATTTGATGTATTTTATGTTAGCTGTCAGTTCCTAACATAACATTCTTCCTTTATTCGGACTTTTAAGACTACCTATAAAAATAGGCAAAGTAATTAAATGGGACCTCTTAGTCAACAATTTATCTAAAGATTTTATTTTTTATATAGCACAATGATATAGTGTAATTTATGTAGGTGACCCCATTTAGTGAGATAAGATTTATTATTGTTGTTGTTTTTTTAGAAATTGATTATCATATAATGAAAAACTAAGGCAATGACTGATTTAATGACCTTTCCAGCATGCATTGATTCTTGACAACCAAACTATTTCCATATTTTTCCTGAAGAAATGTATTTTATGTTTTAAATGTTAAACTGATGAAATTTTTAGTGATAAAACAATCTTAGTTGTGGAAAATTTAAATTTAGAGCTCTATTGGTCAAAAGAAAAGAGAGAGAGAGAGAGAAATTGTCGGATCAATTGAACTCTTGTCATTCCGGACACGGCATTCCGTCTTTAGATGGTCCACTAAATTTTACTATTTTTTGAGTCATAAAAATAATAAAATAGAACAATAGGTCCTAGCACGGTTGGTAAGTTGAATTTCTTAAATATTTAGTAGTCAAGGTTTTGATCCTCTGTATGAAGAGGGTTTCTTGGCCAACATTAAGGCTCCTTCAAGAAGTCTACAGTATGAGAGGTTTAGCCACTATTTCTGATAGTGATGCCTTAAGCTTACTTTAAAAAAATAATAAAATAGAAAAATAAATAAAGATTATAAAAATTATTTTTTTTTTGTAGGACCTCATTTATAATCTAAGGGTATGGCGGAATTTCTATTTCTTATAGACGATATCAATATTAGGTAGGATAAACTGTCAATTACCCTTAGGTAATTAGAACCGCAACAAAATAGTACTCTCCAAGGATTGAATACGCTCTAAATATTCTAAATAATCGTTTCACTTCTTCATTAGTTGAACTTATAGATGATAAGTTATAAAGATTGATCTTATTCATAGAGTATGCTGCTAGGTAATTCTAGTTATAAGAGTCAAAACCATACTTTTCTTAAAAGTTCTCTAAATATACATGCCAAATTCAATCATAAAGTATGAACAACAAACACCCATTTAATCTTTATTGTTGTTATATACTTGCTTATGTCTTAGATTGGGTGCAAATTTTTCAGATTGGGCAGAATTTCAAACTCTGTAATATTCTATGCAAATATCAATTGCATTACGGGTTTCTCTTACTCAAAAAAGAAAAAGAATTTAGAAAAAATTATTTTAATTTGTTTTTTTTTTAAAAATGGAGTCAGCGAATGACATTTTATGATATGTGATGTGCCGTGAATAAAGGTTTCTCGCCTCAACTAATAAAGAATTTTCAAAATAGGTCCCATATTAATAAATTATATTGACCACATGGATATTATGTTATGTAGAAAAAGATGAACAAAAGCAAAGACTTTATTGTTAATAATTAAATTTATCAATTAACTATTTCATCTTCAATATAGTGACATATATGATGTACCATATATGCCATACTTTCTTTCCAATTAAACAAACATTTTATCAATAAGGTCATTGGATATAATAGAACGGTAGTCATTCATGACGAACTAATATTTAAGTTTTAATTAAGAGGGGTGTCTACATTTAATGTTTGACACTATCTCGAATAGATTGCTTCTAATTAGATGATACTTATATGTAGAAAAAAAAAATCTTCATGAAAAATTCTCAACATTTTTTTGCAAATATATTTCTTACAATATTTTCTTGGCCACAATGGTTACAAAAAGTTGACTTCTTTTGACCATTCCGCAAAATCATTTCAATGAAAAAAGAGATGGATGCACACAATCACAGAATTTACCACATATTTTTCTTTTTATTTTTTTAAAACAATTAGGTTTGTTCAGTTCAGGCCATGCCCGAATTTTGGTATTTTGTTCTATGTTAATTTAAAAAGGTAAAATATCATCAATCATCATGATATTATTTTTTTTTACTTTAGGTAATCAAATCGGTAAAAGAACCAAATACCTCACTTGTATTATTGATAATGAATGGCTACATATATAGAGAGCATGTGTAAACCATAAAATCCTAACTGTACAGATATTATATTCTAATAATATAAATATAATATCTGATGAAAGATATGGAGATAATATCTGCAATGTTCTAGCAATGACATTTTCTAGTAGCAACTAACAATTTAATCTTATTTATGGTATATTTATTATCTTAATATTATTTTTATGTGTATTTAACACCTTTTAATATTATTTTTCAGTTATATCCATCAACACTATAATATTATTTATAGTTTATAATATTAGATGAATTATATGTTGGAAATCGTGCCCTAGGGGCCAATCATTGTCTTATGAACATTATTGATTTATGAATTTATTAATTGAGTTATCATATTATTTGCATGTTTACTATGATGATCATCCTTGGATAATTCATGATATTATCCTAAATGTCCCTGGTCGATCATCTATGCGGGAGCACAGATGAAATAAGACCAGTATGACTTTGAAGATGTATAGAGATATAAATCAAAGTCATAAGCACATGTAAGAGTACAAGGTGCTGGACCGACCCGCTATGAGAGAACTGCATGGGTAACGTCATAAGCTTCTCTCATATACAAACCATGTCAATACGCCCTTTGACCTGAGATCATCATGGATTCCTACATGACAAAACGCTCAGCTTTGACCTAGTCAAAAGTCACTTTTGACCGAGTGATCATAAAGACTATGTTCGGCCTTAGTGGTTTTTCATGCGGAGGAATGTGAATGGTCAAGATGGAATTTGTCCCTCACATTCGTAGAGAGATATTACTGGGCCCCTCGATAAGTGAGTCTGAGAAATGTATGGCCATACTGTAATGGAAAGGTAGTTCCATTTCTATAGTCAGACTACTCAGGGATCGAGAAAGTAACGGTCAGCAATAGGAGGATGACATTATCCATGCCTCATCCATGACCAAAATATCGCGTGACAGAAGGGATATGATATGGTTGTATAAAAGGTTACATCGTTTAACGATCCTCATATGATTTGGGTAGTCGTTATGTCTTGCTAGAGACCGCTTGCGACTTGTGGGCTAGTATAGCAAATGGCCCACTGCCAACTTCATATGGGCCTACAGGGTCACACACAAAATAGCCCAACACGAGCTATGATGTCCAGATTCATTGAATCTAAGACATGTCCAGATTCAATGAATGATCCAGGATAGATGTATATATATTTATTTATATTTATATTCGTATATATATATAAATTCGTATATATACATTATATGTATATATGAGATTTAATTTATAAGGATAAATTAAATCTCTATCATGTTTGAAATTCGAAATTCAAATTGATAGGATATCTCATATAAGAGATATTTATAAGATTTAATTTATAAGGATAAATTAAATCTCTATCATGTTTGAAATTTGAAATTCAAATTGATAGGATATTTCATATAAGAGATATTTATAAGATTTAATTTATAAGGATAAATTAAATCTCTATCACGTTTGAAATTCAAAATTCAAATTGATAGGATATCTCAAATTTGATTTATGAGAATAAATCAAAAATAGTTCAGTCTCATCTTTATTTAAAATTAAATAAATGGGTAATTAAATCTGTGGGACGGATTTGATATTATTTATTTAATTAGTTTATTATAAAATTATACAATATATGATATTGTATTAATTTTGAAATTAATATAATATTAACTCCAAAATCCAATTCGGTTGACAGAGAAAAACGCATAGCATCCTATATATCTGATTTTAGGAGCTGCGTTTTGCACAGAGAAACATATAGAACATAGAAAGGCCGAAGGGGACTCTGCAAAAGGTTTGCATATAAGAAACTGCTGAAATAGAGACGGAGAGGACGAACTCTTGAGAAAGCCCTGGAGGGACAAGAGACGCTAGCACGTCGTTCGTGGTTGGAACGCTGTTTGTGTAGATACCAGTAGAGGAAGCCGACCTGAGTCGTCGACTTCTTGTGATCAGAAAGGGAGCACGAGCCACAGAGCGAAGCTGTGAACGTCGTGACCGAAAGCTGTGGAAGTCGCTGAGGCACACTAAGGGTAATACACTTCTTCCCACTGGCAAGGAATAGAAAAATTTTTAAATTAATTTTCGCTGCGTGTCTTCCAATTCCTTACACTATAACACTACTAAAAAATAACATTATACTACTAGATATATTATAAATAAAATTAAGTGCCAAATGAGATTTAGAATAATATTAAGATATAAGATGTTATTTTACCTATTTTAAAAAGGTCATGTATTTTTTTTAGTTAAAAGAGATTTTGTATATTTTAACATTTTATATATTATGTAATAATGTCCGACAATTAGTCTAATTAGTCAAATCTCTTGTTGAAAGACTTGACAAATGGATGCCAATGACTTTATGAAGGGAAATTTTAGTGGACTTCAGCCAGTGCCATTTGACAATTAAAAGGCCAATAATCGAATTATATATCCTAAGCGACTCGGTCATAGTAGAAACTTGACTCATCTCACTGCGCGCGTGTAGCAGCACAAATAAATAAATAAATATATAAAATTAATATAAGAGTTAAATAATTACTTCATTGATATTAAGAAAATTTATTTAATTATTTATAATAAATGTATACTCCTCCGTTCCTTAATATATGATATATTCGGAGGAGTAAAAAATATATTTTTTATATTTATCAATTTTTTCTTAAATTATTCATATTAATACTCTTTAGCAATAATCAAATAAGAAAGTGAGTAGGGAGTTAAAAAAGATTATTAGAATATTTTAGAAAAAAATATATCAATTAATTTAATTAAATTTCTTAATCTAATCAAATTAGTTAAATATGTTATATATTAATGATCAGATAAATATTAATATTTTTAAAATACTCTTTTTAATCATATATATTGAAATTACTCTTGATCAAAGCTCCATTAATATGTACAATTAATAGAGATATTTTAATAAAAGTATAAATTTAAGTGAATTTGAATTAAGGTATTATATTGAGTCAAAGTAAACCTCTTTTCTAACTTAAAAATTTAGGATCATAAGGAATGTGTGTATATATATATATATTTATAAAGACAACATTTTATTTGACGTATTTATTACGTTTTTTATATTTTTGTCTTTATTAAAAGGGAGCATTCTCATCAATCCTTGGCACTCTCCCCCATTATATGTACTTCCTCTCATTTCCTCTTTATCCTTTTAATGGATGTATTATACGCAGCTTCAGTACACAGTTTCTTCTATAGTGAACATTCAAACCCCACGTATCGCTGTTGTCGTCACAGCATAAAGCGAATGTGTATTTTTGTATTATATGGTATAAACTTGGTGGCAACGCATGCTGCCATATCTCCTGAGCTTTACTGGAAGTCCATGCTTCCCGCTACTCCAATGCCTAAATCTATTACAGATCTTCTTCAATCACCTGGTTAGTATTATTGTAGTACCTGTTCTTTGGTAATTTTTCTGCGACTTCATCTTCAATTCACATGACAAATAATATTGCGCAGTAAGTTTCTTAAAGTACTAATATATGTAGTTCTTGCTGGAGAGTCAGGTGATGGAACTACCTTCGGGGATCAGAAATATCGAAATGGACCACATCAGGCCTTTTATTTTAGTTATGGTAATCGTCCGCTTCAGTTTGAGACCAAACTCCAAGATAACCCAAACACAGTTCTCTTCTTCTTGGAAAAGGATTTGAAGACTGATCACAAAATGAACTTGCTCTTCGAGAAAACCTCCAACCAAGCATCTTTCTTTCCTCGTCAAGTCGTGAAATCCATTCCCTTTTCTTCATCCAAGGTAGTATTGGATTTATTCTACCTTGTCTGTGAACAACTAATATTTTTTAATTAAAAAATAATAATTTATGTATTTATGATGCTCTACTAAACAGATGGCTGAAATATTGAACAAGTTTTCTGTGAAGCCTGGCTCAGTAAATGCTGAGGTTATGAAGAGTACAATTGAAGTGTGTGAGGAGTCGGCGATTAAAGGAGAGGACAAGTATTGTGCAACTTCCTTAGAATCCATGCTTGATTTTACCATTATGAAGCTTGGGAAACACGTGGAAGTTTTGTCCATGGAGATGAACAAGAATGGAACAAAGAAGCAAGAATATAGAATAATGCATGAAGTGGAGAAGGTGGGAGAAGCTAATCTGGTTGTGTGCCACAAGCTCAATTATGTGTATGCTGTGTTTTACTGTCACAAAATAGAGAACACAGTTGCCTATACGGTGTCGTTGGAGGGGGCTGATGGATGCAGAGTGAAAGTTGCGAGTGTATGTCACAGAGACACGTCAGCGTGGAACCCAAAACATTTGGCCTTTCAAATGCTAAAAGTGAAACCAGGGAGTGTTCCAATATGCCACTTCCTTTCTCAAGACACCATTACGTGGGTTCGCACACAAAACTGACCATGAATTTCAGTATAAAGCTCACAAGCACTCATAAATATAAAGGCAAGTTTCTGTCCATTAAGTATCTACACGATCTAACTAGCAAGATAGATTAACTGTTGTAACAGATGAGAAAACGGGTAGAAAATAGAATTCACTTATTAGGTGAATTTCACAACTCACTCTATCTCCTTCTCATAGACCTGTTGTAACTGATGAGAATACGAGTGTGTATAGCTGGTATGTCATGTTTGTCTGTCAGTTAAATGATTAACCTTACTATTTCTCATTTTCTCTTGACTTTGGCATGCAATTTCGATCTTCCACATGACTCACAAATTTGATTCGAAATAAAAGAGAAGTTATTTATAAAAAAGAAAGTGAATATCTTATGAGAGTATGTATTATTACAATTAGTCATTAACTATCCTTTTAAAATCTTATAATACCCAATTCATTTAAAATTAATTTAGCTCAACCCAATTTGATAATTTCAATTTCTTTATCTGATATAATTAATAATCTTAATCAATAATCTTACTTTAATTTTCAAAAGATTTTGAGCTACATTTTAATATGATTATTGATTAATTATTATCATAAGACTCAAAATTCTGCGAATACCAAATTTTAAAGTTTTTACTATAGTAAAAATTATAATAATCATACATAATTTATCAATTATAAGTTCTTTTTTCTTACTCATGTGTAACGCACGGAGAAATCTCTAATTTAGCTAATAAAATTAATGATGACCCAAAATATCATATAGTAAATGAAGGGAAAAAAATAAAATAAAACGATTTGACAAAGATACGCTATTAGCAGTTAAATGTTCAAACCCGTAAGAATTATTATTCCAAAGTTTTGTTGTTCTTTTGAATCCCAGAAGATCTGAAAATTCAATAAGCGAGTCTAAAAAAACCCAAAATGATTTTAATATAGATGAGTCGTGAGTGAGGTTTTCTATACGCATAACTAAGTTTTTTAATGTAAGAGTCTTACATTTGAACCCACGTGGTGTTAACAGTTAGTTCCAAAAATTAGGGGTGCGTAATCGGATATTCAGGGCACCTTTTAGTTAAAAATGAAATAATCGGATTATCGAATAACATGTGTTTTACTAACCGAACTAAACTGAAGTACATTAAGTAACTGAAACCAAATTAACTGAAATATTTTGATTCAATTTTTCTGTTATATACCTTTACTCGGAAAGAAAGCTACGGTAAAGTAACTTAGTAAAATATCTAAAGCTTTGAAGTTTGAACAATTTAAAAGCATTAATACAATGTCTAAACCAATGATATTCAAACTCAACATTACATGACCCAAATTACATTCAGCGAACCTGACTTTCTGACAAAGTACAAAGTACAAACTTTTAATTCCTTCCCTGACTTTCTGAGTGAACCTGCAAGTAAAAGAAAAAAATCAAACAAAAGTAAACAAATAAGGGAAAATCACACTGGAGTCTAAGCCAGTGTGATTTTTTAACAGTATGAACACCTACAATTACGTTAAAATGTATCAGAAGCCAGAAACACACTCTTCTATTGAGAAGCATTCGCAAGTTAATCATAAGCAACGTAAATAAATTTATAACAGCTAACGAGCAAAAATGGTAAGCCAAAAATAGGACCTTAATGATATAACTAAAACAAAATTTTCTGGAAGACACGAGAAGAGAAACCATACAATATTACACAAATGTCCATCAAGCAGGAGAATCTATAACCAAGGACACTTCTTTGCTCAGCATAATTAAGCAGCCATCTTAATTTTCTTAGCATTTAATTTCACTTCTCCACTTTCCTTCATCTTCTTGTTCATCCCAGAAACTTCATCCTTAGCAGCTAAATCATTTTCCTTCTTTCTCTTAGAAGATAACCCATCTTTCTTACTTTTATCCTTGTTCTTGGCTGCCTTCTTCAATTTCTTCTCACTATTCAACTCACTAAGAACCCCTTTGTCAATTTTTCATAATTTTTAGCGTTCATCACCCATGTACCACGTTCCATAACATGTTCTTTCTTGTCCATCTCACTAATATTTTGAAAGGGCAAAACAAATGAATGGATGGAACCCACATGGATGAGTTCTTATCTTCTTTCTTGCCCATCTTACTAATATTCATCGACAAATCCAGATCCTTTATTCTTCGTTCTCACAGTATTATTCTTTTTTTATACTAGTAAATATTTACTAGTAAAAGATATAATAAATTCTTGTGAGGGGAATGAATTTCTGAAAGAGTTAGGTAACATTTTGTCTTTAATTTCTGAAAGAGTTATGTGACATTGTGTCTTTACTTTTTTTTTTTTTAAAACAAAACTTATTCCAGTTATTTTCAAGACTAACGGTGGTTAAGTGATGTTTTGGAGTTAAGTGCTGACATGAAAAAATTAATGCACATAGCACACTCTAATTAGCTACCTGAATTGGCTTGACCTAAGTAACCTCACGTAAGTTTGGTCCCATTTAAAAACAATACATAGCATTTGATACATAATTATATTATAAATATTTGATATTTTATATGTTGATTTAAAAAGGGTATGAACTATTCTTTTCAATTCGGTCATGAAGTTTTATGTATTTTAGTCCTATATATACAATGATTTGAAAATGCCTTCACATATGTTAAAGCCTAATAAGTCAAGTACCGTGTTTGGAAGACTAGACAAATTTTTATGGATCCAACACCACACGCACCCCACAAAGACGACTAACATGTTTATGGTGCCTAAAAGTCATCAGCCTTTTGACAATTAAAACCCAAATAATTGAATTATCCTAAGCGACTCGGTCATAGTGGAAACTTGAGTCATGGTATTCATCATATTATAAGGATTTAATATCGAGTAATTGTGGGGTGCTTGAACGAAGAGCTCTTATCAAATTCGAAACATGCTTTCAAATTTACCCGAATGGCATTCTTTTTCTTTAAATAAAATATTTAATAAAAGATAATTATATGTATATACTCCTCCGATATTTAATATAAAATTTAGTTGATTTTTTAGATAAATTTAGATAATTAAATAAATCAGTTAATTATGACCAAATTATTTCCCTCAACATGAATTCATACTATATATTTTTTAATTTATTCGGATTAGTTGACTAACTCTTTTATTAGGTATAATAATTTATTTATTTAACTCTCTTAATTTATCTAAAAAAATTAATTAGTTCTTATATTAATAACTAGAAGAGTATAATAATATGTGTATCTATATATAAGAAATAAATTCATAATAAACCCCTAATTATCAAGATGGTAACATCATAACATATGAAGCTTTTAATTGAATAATATCATATGGGTATGTAATATTCTAGATTTGTTTTGGTACAATTCCAAACTCTGATATTCTATGCAAATAGCAATTTGCACCTTGTCTTTCTCTAGCTCAAATTTATTGGAATTTTTTTAAAAAAAAGTAATTGGAGTCAGAGGACGAAATTTGATGATCTTCATTGATGTGAATAAAGAATTTTGTAGCGTTATCTTACCAAAAATTTTCAAAATGGGTCCCACATTATCGCATTATAGACCACTTGTACGTTGTAGTATGTAGAAAATGATTTGATGGATGAATAAAAGCAAAGACTTTGTTGTTGATAAATTTTCAACTATCAATGTCATCTTCAATGTACGTAGTGTGACATGGGGTGGACCGGATATGGAATACTTTTCTTTCCAGTTAAACAAAATCTTTTGTTGCAAAATTCTCAAAACCTTTATTACTTTTTTCAAATATATTTATTAAAGCATAAAACTTATGTTAAGTTGCTTATATCTATTAAATTAAGTTTAAAATACTAACAATAGTAAAATAATAAATGTCCATATAAAAATTTATAAATCTTAATTTATATTAGAAGAGCTTATGCAAAAATTTAAAAGTGTTTATAGGTAAATTTAGTGTATATGTGCATTTTAATAAATAACAATAATAAAATAATAATATTAAGTGGAGAATTTGACTTGATGGATATAAGCAACTGGACACCTTGTTAAAATATTTTCTTGGTCACAATAGTTACAAAAATCACTTCTTTGTTCATGCCGAAAAATTATTTCAATGAAAGAAAAGATGCATGAACAAAATCGCAGCATTTACCAACAAAAAATTGATCTAAACTAGATTTGTACAGTTTAAGCCAGGTCAGAATTTTGATATTTTTTTATTATATGAAATATCATTGAAAAGCAATATTTAGCATTGAATAAGTAATTTTAAGTATTTTAAAAGGGCATGGACCATTCTATGACTTGAGAGAGCTTGTGAAGTTTTGTGTACTTGAACCTTTTCTTATATAAAGTGATTTGGTAATGCCCGACTCAGTTCGCAGGTGAAGCCTGAAGCAAAAATGGGATTTTGGGTGAGAGAACAAGTGTGGTTGGCGGTGGCTGTTATTATGATATTAGGGTTTAATGATGGAAGTGAAGGGTGTTTGGAAGAAGAGAGAGAAGCTCTTCTCAAACTGAAAGAAGCTTTTAATTACCCAAATGGCAATTCTCTTCCTTCTTGGAATAACCTTAACCATTCTGATTGCTGTAGTTGGGAGGGAATCAATTGTGACAACTCCACACAGCGGGTTACCAGTCTTCTTCTGAACAATATAAGAGCTCCAGAGTTGGAACACTTCAAGTGGTCGTTGAATGTTTCTTATTTTCTCCCTTTCCACCACCTTCAGGAATTGGAATTGTCTGGCAATTACTTGTCAGGTCTTTTTCTTCTACCCACTAACTATTTTATCATTTTATGATTTGTGATTCATGTTCATATTTGAATCCTCTCTTATATCATCCTTCTCTATTCATTTCGATTCTAACTTGTACTTGTTTGGATAAGTCAGATGGTGCAAATCTCAGTAGTATACATGAGTTCTTTTTTCTTATTTTTTATTTTTTTAATTCATTGTAGAGAACAGTTTTTAATTAATTAAAAAAACAGATAAAGCTTAGACTATCTATATTTTTGACACTTTTACTAGGTTTTTAGTTTTAAGGTTCGTGGTTGTTCATTCTTGCATACGTATTTTCTCTAAGAATTGAACTTGAGACCTAAAAGGATCTAATGCGATTTTATATGGCTAGACTAATTCTATATATTTTAAAAACATTATGTTTAATATTATATTTCAAAGTAATATATGAAGTTTAATATATATGCTAAATCACTAGTTTTACTTTTATGATATAATAAAGCCGTAACTTTGAATTTGCCTTTGAATGGGTGAATTTTTTACTTCATGTTAAATCTAGAGGTTGATTATATTAGTTAATGAAGGGAGCTTTTATTAAAAAAATTTACCTGCTTTACCATTAATGGTGTGTTAGATACAAGGGATTTGAAAAAGATGAGAGAAAAAGGGAAGAATTTTGCATATTTTCTCTTATTTGGGACTACAAAATTTTTAGAATGGACAAAAAATTTCCTAACTCTCCCCTAAAAAATTGGAGGTTTTGTAAGGAAAATTAAATTTTTGTTCTTTTACTATTTTATCTATATTTTTTTTAATATCCCTAATATACCCATTCACCTTCCTTATCTCATAGTTATCTATATACAAATATTTTTCTCCTATCTTCTCCTAAATTAAACAATATAACATTAAAACCCCCTCTCCCTTCCTTTTTTATCAATCAAAATAATGTAATATTAAAATTCATTTATTTCCTTTATCTGTTTTCCCCTTCCATTAAAATCTCTCCCCTCCCCTCCCCTCCCCTCAATTGGACCAAACACACACCCACACACCCTAAGAGTGAAGGGTGTGTGGGTCCCCTTCCTATGGGGGAGCAATGTTTAAATCGTCCAAATCAATTAAAAAAAAGTGACTGATTATATTTTTGTTATTATTGGAGCAGGGCTATTTGGTAAAATTCGGTTGGACAACTTGCAAATTTTGTATCTGGAAGATAATCAGCTCACGGAAATCCCATTCTTTGGTGCTTGAATTTTATTTTCCATGTTTTTCTAGATTCCATATCATGTTCTTTCATTTTGTATTTTTAGAAAAATTAATTGAAGTTTATAAATAGTAGAGAATATCGCAGCACCAATCCATCAACGTTAATGTTATAACTTATAATATAAGGATATAAAACTTAGTACACATATATTTCTATAACGAGATAATCTCTATATATGCACTTGTTTATTTTTTTTATGATAATTTCTTTCAATATTTATATTTCATATTTTACAGATGATTTTCATTCACGCAATTCGAAGGCTTTGGAATTCTATTCAAATCATACAGAAGAATCTAATATGTCTCTCAAATATCTAACATCCTTGCGGACATTATCCCTTTATAACAACAGCCTAAAAGGCTCACTGCCTCAGCAAGGTATTATTACACTACCTCATGTCCTTAACCTACTTAATTATTTATAATGATCATGTATTAGTTTTCTTAAAATATACTTTTTAATCATATGCATTTGAACTATCTTTTATATTTACAATCATATAGTGGTATTTTGGGAGTAAATTATAATTTTAGAAGATAAAGTGAATTGAGATCTTATATTAAAATTCAAATAGACTCCCTATCTAGTTCTTATATTTAAGATTGGAGAAAATATTTAATTTGTAGATCAATTTCTTTAGCAAAACTAATTTACTATATTATATATATATATATATATATATATGAATATTCAACCACAACAGGTTAGAATAGATTGATAAAGTATTTAATCTACAATCTTCATAGCTTTCTTCGGTGTATAATATAGAGCTGCATTGAGACGCAATAAGGATATGCTAATAGCTTACTATAGTGATTGTAATGCATCTTGCTCTTGAGAGAACCTCCATACTTTAAAATAAGACTACTTATCTTAAAAATTTTATGTTGAAATGTTTGATTTAGAGTGTGTGTAATACAAGGAAAAATATTTATTGATATCTAAAGCTACAAATATCTATCTTTATAAGTGAATTTTTCAGCACTAAATATATACATCCTATAAATTCAAATTCATTTTTATCGATTATAATCTTTTCAAAAAATCATTTTCTAAAATCAAGTAAAATTTTACTTTTTATTTTCTCCAAAAAAATCACTTAAAGAATTTAATCAAAAATGCATATGTTGCAGGAGGCTTGTGCAATTTGAAGAATCTAGAAACATTGTCCCTTGGCGAGAACATGTTTGAGGGACTCCTTCCTCCATGCCTTAGTAATTTGACATCTCTGCGTGTGCTTGATCTTCAATACAATGGTTTTGAAGGAACCTTCCCTTCCTCACTCTTTCATTCTCTCACGTCCCTTAAATTCGTTTCCTTAAACGAAAACTACTTCACTGGTATAGCATCACTTTCTTTATTTGCCAACCACACCAACCTTCAAGTCTTCACAATTTCTTGCTTTAATAACCCCAATCTCAAGCTTGAAACTCAAACCCCCCAATTTCTCCCTTCCTTCCAATTAAATATTTTCAGCGTCATCAAATGCGCAATGAATGAAGCAAGCAATCACAAAGTTGTACCCTCTTTTCTTCTTCATCAATATGACTTGAGAGTTCTAGAACTTGCCTATCTGAACATTTCAGGAAGTTTCCCATACTGGCTTTTTACAAACAACACTAAATTAGTTTCTCTTTATGTCGACCACAATTTCTTGACTGGTCCCTTTTCGCTTAACTTCACCTCTAAATTACTTGATATGCAATATTTTGATGCTTCCTCTAACCCCATTAATGATGAAATCCCTCCTCATATTGGATATATTTTTCCCAACTTGCTTTCTCTGAACATGTCTTCCAGTTCGTTACAGTGTGGATTTCCAGCTTCACTCAGTGAAATGAGGCTCTTGAACTCGCTAGATTTGTCCAGTAACAATTTGTCTGGCTATTTGCCGCAAGAATTTGGGACGGGTAACAATGACTTGAGGTTTCTAAAGTTGTCAAACAACAATTTAAGTGGCCCATGTTTACCAAAAGGTTCAAATTTCACACATTTGTTGTCAGTGGATCTTAGCAGAAACAACTTCAAAGGAATAGTACCCGATGGAATTATTAAGAGTTCAGAATTAAGAATGTTGGAGTTAAGTGCAAACCAACTATATGGTGAAATGCCTAGCTGGATTGGAAACTTTAAGCATTTGGCTTACCTCATTTTATCCCAAAATTCTATGGTAGGTCCAATACCGGAAAGCTTTTGCAATTTAGCTGAACTCAAATACCTAGACCTTTCACGAAATAGATTCAATGGCACTTTGCCAAGTTGCCTAAATATGCCATCACTAAGGTACTTGCATTTACATAGCAATGGTTTTACAGGACCCATACCTTCTGTTTTGGCCAAATCTCCCTTGTTGTTGACTTTGGATTTGACAAAGAATATATTTTCAAATCAAATTCCAAGGTGGTTTAAGTCAATGTTGAATTTAAGGGTCCTTCTCCTAAAGGGAAACAGACTCGAAGGTTTCATTCCTATGGAATTGTGTAAGCTGCAGAACATAAGCATATTGGACCTTTCACAAAACAAGCTTTCTGGAGGGATACCATATTGCTTGAATAACATCATATTTAGAAGGAAGGATGAGATGGGTGGAGCCAAACTAGGAAAATTTTTTGTCCCCTGGACTACAAAAGGACCATTATTTGACTTCAATCACACAAGTGGGGAGCTTGTTCAAGGTGAAAATGAAATAAATTTTGCATGGTACGGGGAACAAGAAGTGAACTTCATGTCAAAAAGCAGGTATGAATCATATGAAGGGAATATATTAGATTTTATGTCTGGCTTAGATCTCTCAGATAATCAGTTGACAGGTAAAATCCCTTTACAAATTGGATATTTGGACACTATCCATACATTGAATTTGTCAAAAAACTATTTGACAGGGCCTATTCCAGAAACATTTTGTAACCTTATTCAAATAGAGAGTTTAGATCTTTCATACAACAAATTGGAAGGTCATATTCCTTCCCAACTTACACAGTTATATTCTTTATCTGTCTTCTCTGTGGCTCACAATAATTTATCTGGCATGACACCTGACATGAAAAATCAATTTTCAACTTTTGACCCAAGCTGTTATGAAGGGAATCCTTTTCTTTGTGGTCCACCTCTACAACATAATTGTTCATCTATTGATAAACCAGCTGGGAGAAACATACAACCATATCATTCAGAAAAAGATGGTTTCCAAGATGCCTTCTTATGGACTTTTGCTGGAGCATTCGGGGTCTTTTTTCTTGGTGTCATTTCCTTCATGTACCTGAACTCTTATTTTAATATATATTAGATGTGAATTCATAGAGAATTGACAAATCATCTGTGTGGGTGGAAGAAAAATTCTGTTTTGTTCGTGAGATTTTGATCATCTGATGGTTAACTCTATATTTACAATTTTGTGCATGAACATAATGGAAATTATATTGAAAATTTAGCCTATTTCAAGTCTTGCTTTATGTTGTAAATGATGTCTCATGCACTCATGCATTCGCTGTAACATCCCAAATTTTGATCAAAGTAATTTTTAAGATATTATTGAGATCAAGAGTATTTTTTTTTAAATTAAAAAGTCTCAAAGGTAAATGTTGATGCCATTCATTCCAGCTACTCAATACCCACCGTATGACCCAAAAAATGAAAGATATTATTAAACAATGAGAAATATACAAGCTCTGTTCCTTATTTATACACCACATTCACAATAATTATCCTAAAGCATACATAGTAACATAATAGTAAAAAAACTAATGCAATATTACTCCTAATCCTATTATTGATTTCTTACAAGTTTGGGGCGAGAAAATATCCTTAGTCCCTAACTTGGGCAAAAGGTTTATTTGAATATCTTTTCCTACTGTCTTGGTGAGAAGATCAGCTTGCTGGTTCTTTGATCTGGCATGTTGTAGGTCTACTTCTTTCTTTTCCCATTTCTCTCTTACAAAATAAAAATCCACTTCAATGTATTTGTCCTTTCATGAAACACTGGGTTTGCGGCAATATGGATTGCTGCTTCACTATCACAAAAAACTTTCACTAGTCCTTCATGCATTATACCCAGATCCTTCAACAGGCTGAGTCCCCATACTATTTCAGAAACAGCCATACTGAGAGCCCTATATTCTACCTTTACTGAAGATCTTGACATTGTACTCTTCTTTTTCATCTTCCATATCACTAAAGAGTCAGCAAGCTTCAACTGGTAGCCTGTAACAGAGCACTGTGTGATACTGCAGGAAGCCCAGTCAGAATCAAAAAAACATTCAAATGCAGTGCTTCTTCTAAGCTCATCAGAATTCCAAGTCCTGGACTTCCCTTCAAATATCTCACAACTCCCATAGTTGCTGCCATATATGTCTTGGTAGGCGCTTGCATAAACTGATTTAGGGTCTGTACTGAGAAATAAATGTCAGGTCGTGTCATTGTAAGATAAATCAATTTACCTATGAGCCTACAATATCTGTCTGGGTCCTTCAGTAGTACATCTTCTTTGTCCTTCTCCTTATCATATGCTTTGAGTTTCAAATTCTGTGGCATAGGGATTCCTAATAGTTTGCACTCACTCATACCTGTTTCAGCCAAAAGATCAAGTGTATATTTCCTTTGAGATAAAATAATGCCCTTTTCTGACTTTGCAATCTCTATCCCAAGAAAATACCTGATTAAACCCAGACCTTTTATTTTAAAATTGTCATTTAAAAGCTTCTTTGCTTTCACAATTCCTGATTTTGAATTACTAGTTATTAAAAGTCATCAACATATACTAGAATTAAAACCATTCCATCATGATAATTCATATTAAAAAGTGAGCAATGTTGTTTGCTTTATGTAAAACCTCCCTCTATCAATGCTCTTGACAGTCTTTAATTCATTATCTAGATGCTTGTTTTAAACTATAGAGTGAATTATTTAATTTATAGACCAACTGCTCCCCCTTACTCTCAAAACCCCCAGGAATATTCATATATACTTCTTTTAAATCTCCCTGCAAAAAGGCATTATGTACATCCATTTGATGGGCATTCCAATTACCAATAGTAGCTAATTTCAACACTACTCACATAGTAAACTTTTTAACAATAGGGGAAAAGGTTTCATGATAGTTTATCCCTTCTCTTTGGTTATATCCCGTGGCTACAAGTCTAGCTTTGTACTTATCCATGTTTCCACTTGACTTATAGTTAATTTTAAACACCTACTTGCATCCTATAGTTTTCTTTCCCTTAGGGAGTGATACTAATTCCCATGTTTTATTCTCCTCAAGGGCTGTCATTTCA
This sequence comes from Leucaena leucocephala, assembly GCA_037074615.1. Taxonomy (NCBI): domain Eukaryota; kingdom Viridiplantae; phylum Streptophyta; class Magnoliopsida; order Fabales; family Fabaceae; genus Leucaena; species Leucaena leucocephala. The sequence goes on along the minus strand of CM073515.1, from coordinate 13,060,882 downwards.
CCCTTCATTGCCTCTACCCACTCAGGATGTCACATCCCAAAATTTGAGTCATATTCTGTAAGCATAAAACCTTAAATAAAATGTTTGAAATGAAAGCCATAATACATTACAATTTATAAATCAAAAGTAAGTCCTCTGTAGGAATCTTGGCAGAATCGGCATTGTATTTTTGATCCCAATAATCCTACAACAGACTGCAAATATTCAAATCTTCTGTAACATCTTTCCAAAATAACCAGAATCTTTTATATACCCTTTTATCAAAATAATACAAATACTTTCTAAATGATAATTATATCAAAAGTAGCCTTGTCGAAAATGACACTTTAGATCGGCAACGAGGCTCTTCATTACTCAGTGGGATAATTAGGGACAACTGCACTATCTGAAGCTAAATAATCTACTCGTGAATAACGTCCCAAATAAACAATTTAAAAATATGGAAAATAAACAATTTCAACATATTCAAATATAATTCATAAGATTTCGTAATTTGATGCAAACCTTTATGTAAACATTTTTATTTTAGGAAAAACAATTTGAAATAACCATTTCAAATCAATTGTCTAAAAGCAATCCTTTCAAAACTATCATTTTTCTGTAGGACTTCAACAGAACGTAAACAAGCGTGGACACATAGTCCACGAATGTAACAAACCAATCTGGCGAGGCTCGAAGCCACAAAAACAGGCATGGACACATATTCCATGAGGGTAAATAACCAAGCGTAGCATGAGGCCATGAAACAAGCGTAGACACACAGTCCACGAGGATAAATAACCAATCAGGCGTGCCCCGAAGCCACGAAACAGGCACAAGTACGAAACCTACGAATAATAGACGCATGTATGAAACCTACGTATAACAGACGCGAGAATAAATCCCACATCGCAAGTACAAAACTCACGGATATCCATTGAGCTCGGGTAACCAAGGTGAACCAAGGACTAATAATACTGCTGTTAACAACCAGCATTCTATATTCCGTCCTTTCTAAAACATTTCCAACATGCTTGGGGTCTATTTCACATGTAATGATCTAAATCGTTTCAAATGCAATTATCTTTGATAAAACCACTTTAAATTTCAAAACCCCATCATGAACATTTAAAATCAATATCAAGTTACTATAGAAACATATGAAATTCATGTAGGAATATTTCATGAATAAAATCAATTTAATATAACTTTGGCCAAATTCTTTTCCAAAACTTCATCCATTTTCATACATAATCATACTTGTTTTGTAAACCATTTGAAAGAAAATCATTTATAACAATTAAAACTATGAATTCATAAAACTAGCTTTTTGTAAATCATATTTGAAATTTAACATTTTAAATATAATAACAATTTATTAAAAATGCTATTTTAAGAGACATTATTTACTCACCTGTTATGCTCTTACACCTTTACTTTTTTTAGCCAATCACTTTAGATTATAATCACTTCTCAATTTCCTGGTATCCCAACAACAATATATTTAAATTCTAATTATATCTCTGAAAGTCTAGAATCATATCCAGTGCTCAAATTTAATACATTTAATCACCATAACCGCAATAGTAAGTATTTATATATACCAATCATAGTGCTTCTTTTCTGTATTTTCTACCGTGAGCTTAAAGTCCTTAATTATACAAATTTCTATTTTATACCCCCTCTTACGCATTCTCATATATATATATATATATATATCCCAAGATCATGATTCTAGCATGTTAACTTCCTTCAAAATCCTTAACTTTCTAATTACTTGTTTATCTTTAAAGAAACCCAAAACAACAACTTAGTCCCTAGTAACCAGAATGTTGTTGTCCAAAATAGTGGGTAACTCTTTTCAATCTTTTAAATTTCTAAAACACAACCTTATGCTTGAAATCATTAATTTATCATTTCCACTAGAAACTTCTTTCTATTTCATCTAGTTCTTTTCTGTTCTCTTTTATCTTTACTTCTAGAGACCTCTGAGTTAAACAAAGGCAGCAACATCCTAATTCAACTTTGATTGAATTCCTTTCTAACTTTCAAAATCTGAACCCTATAGCCTTAACACCATCAGCAAGCTTCCATCTACCGGAGTAATCCAACACCCACACATACTCCTAGTTCCCCCTGCCTCCACCATTCCATAGCACACACACAACTATATACATATCAACAGCAATCTCCTCCTCTTTTATTATTCTTACTTCCTTCATTTTAATTCCTAACAATGGCACCATATATATGCCATTTAGTTCCCAAAATAGCAGCATAATTTCCTGAACAAGGAACCACATCACCAATTAGAGACTACATATATATATATATTAACCAACACAGCAGCGATACATATATTCTTTCCATTCAATCTAATACAACCCATTATGGCATGCTTCTATCTCCTCTTTCATTTAACAACATTATCACACACACACATACATATATATTCTTTCACAGTGCATGCATACGCAATATATATACATATCATTCAAAACAGCAAAAATGCTTATCCTCAGTAACCCATTCTTATTCAACCCAAGGCACCAAAACCTGACAGCAACAGTATATACATACAATAGTAGCAATATCCACACAACATTATCGTTATTCATGCACACCCTCTTCCTCCCTGTTTTACACACACATACACACACAAACAGAGCACAAATATCACCCAGGACCCGCATCACTTATGATCAATGCCAACAACCTAAGGAACAATGAAAATTAAGCCACCCAACCAAACACACACACTCAACATAAAGGGAAGTTAACAGTGAAGATAGGGGAAGGACTACTGAAGAATTTTGACTCTAGGGACTTGCCATGCACTCTAGTTGTCAGAGTTGGAAGGACAACCACTAATCACCCACTTGGTCTCTCGCCAATAGAGATGATGAAGAAGCCACTGTGACACTGACAGGGAGAAAAAGGTCAGGAATTTGGATTTGCTACAGTGACGAGGATGCACACACTAACCTTTGCTTCCAGCGGTAACGGCAGTGACGAAGGTTTTCATATATTTGCCATTAAAAACCTTGTAATTCTTGTAGTGTCCCTTTTTTTATTGTGTTAGGGTACTTTAACGGCATTTTTTTGTAAAATAGCTTTGAAAAGCTTTTAAACATTTTATTTACAAAAATACTATCTTATTTTTTTTACTGACAGCCATAAATAAGCACAATAAAATCATGTTTTGTAGTAGTGGTTAGGGGTGTGCATGGGCAGGGCTGGCCAGGGCAACCCCCTGCCTGGTGCCTTGCCTAAAAAAATCATGGGCTGCAAAATGCAGCCCGATGCCCTACCCTGCCCGGTAAAAGCCCTAACTATTTTGGGCTGGGCATATACGGGCTGGGCATGGGCGGGCTTGGCATGCCCAAATAGCAATGTCCTACTCATATTATAAGAAAAAATCTACAGTCATAAATTTATAAAATAATACCATATTTATATCTTCAAGACTTAAAAAATATCAATAATCAACTTAAAACAAGGCGACAATAACATAATAATAAACATTTTAAAATCTATTGCAATTAAAATGATCTTCAGTCATCAGTAGTCATCATATTCTCCCTTCCAAGCGTAGCATCTATAGGAAAAAAATACAAGAAAAATGGTTACATATTATGAAGTAAAATATATAATGAAATTTATGAGCTCCAAAATAAAAAATTACCTGCAAGTTGAATGACATTTTCCGTTTCATCAAAATTATCAAACTCCCAAAGCTTGTCAGCTAAACCATTGATAGATTGGCCAGCTTGTAGCCAATTTTGGCTATAAATTAGTGCGTCTGTCATTTTATAAGACAAAGAGCTTCTGTAATGATCAACTATACGTCCCCAAGTGCTAAAGGCAGACTTGGAAGCAATTATAGAAACCGGAATAGCCAATACATCTCGTGCCATATGGGAGAGAATTTTATATTTTTGAGAATTAGCTTTCCACCATAACAGTATATCAAACTCAGATGCAGAAGGGATTTCATATCTTGAGTCAGGTACAATATATCTTTCTAACTCAGTTTGAGGATCTGTAGAAGTTCTTATTTTCATAGATTTTAACCACTTATGACCAGGATCCTCATCCTCATCATCATCATCATCATCATCATCATCATCAAAAGATGGCAATGAAGTTGCACATGTTGTACTTGTTGAAACAATCCCTAATTCAGTTGAAACCCTTGTAGAGTACTCATCAAACAACCGATATAAACAATCTTTAACCCTCTTCTTCATAAGTGAACATACTTCAGGGTCAATGCAAAGGACGTCAAACATATGATTGACATAGGCTAGTTTATAGCGACGATCCAAAATTACAGCCACAAATAGTAATGGATTCATATTATCTGCTTGACCCCAATACTTGTCATATTTTGCCTGCATACTGATGCTCATGTCTCCTAAAAAATTATTAACTCTGTTCGTAATATTCTTTTACAACATTTTCTAAACACGTGCAATCTGGTGGAAATATTCATTTGATGTTACAGAAAGAGAGCTTGAAAATTTCAATGTAATGTCATAAAATAACTTCAAGAATTTGATAAAGATCTTAGCATTATCCCAATCATCACTAATAGGACCAGAGAAGTCATCTTGGCCATGCCTAGCTCCACGCCTAGAGCTTGAAGTGCTTGAGTTGAAGTGGGAAATATAGTCATTATCTTCATCAAGCATCCGATCAAATACTTTTTGAAACTTTATCGCAGCTTCCAACATCAAGTATGATGAGTTCCATCGAGTTTTTACATCAAGGCAAACAAGGCTTTTAGTGTCTATTTTTTCAGCTTTAGCCCAAGTTTTGAATTTCAAGAAGCGTGAAGGAGAAGAACGAACATATCTAATAGCACTTCGAATGGATTCAAAACTATCCTTCATCTCTTTGATGCCTTCATTAACCACCAAGTTAAGGACATGGGCACAAAACCTTAATTGTATATAATCCCCATCACAAAGTAACCATTTCCAACTCCTTAAACGCCTCTTTAGATATACTAAAGCTGTGTCATTAGCTGAGGCATTATCCATAGTTATGGTGAATATATTTTTAATCCCCCACTGCAACAAGCATTGCTTAATAGTCTTCCCTATAGTATCACCTCTATGATTTTCAATCATAACAAAATTCAAGATCCTCTTGTGAAGCTTCCAATCCTCATCAATAAAATGTGTTGTCAAACACATATAATTGAAATTTTGGCATGATATCCAGCAGTTTGTGGTAAGGCAAACACGCTTAGCACTTTGTTGTAAGAATTTCTTCAATAATTTGACTTCTCTAAGATATAACTGCCACACATCCCTTCCAATTGTTGTTCTTGAAGGGATTGGAAAGCGGGGCTCAAACTCATTCAGTAATTTCTTAAATGCAGGCTTCTCAACAATTCTGAATGGTTACTCAACCGATATAATAAATTCAACTAAAGCTCTTCTATATCGCTTCTCATTATATAAATGTGCCACCACCGATCTTCCTTGACCACTTGACCCCCCAGACAAGAGAGTTAACATATATTGCCTTCTATCTGTAGTGGCCTTGTTTGGGTTTTGTTTATATTTTGGGATATGCCTCAACAAAGAATGTGTCCCATGGCGATTTGGATCAGCCTTATAAGTCGTATGGCAATGCTTGCAAGCTGCTAAGTGCTCCCCATTAGTTTCTTCTAATGGCAATTTAACAAAGTGATCCCACACCTCTGATGTGTGCTTGGATTCTCTTTGTTTTCTCTTTGTACCCCCACCTTCAACATTTGTTTCTTGTGTGACAAATTTTATTTGTATTTGGGTGGTGGGAGTGGAGCATGAGAAGTAGGAGGGTGGGGAGGAGGGAGGAGAGATTGAGAGGTAGGTGGAGGAGGAGGTAAAGGCGTAGGAGTATTAAGACCTTTACTTGGTGATGCATTAGAATTTTTAAAAGAGGTTGAAGTTAAAGTATCTTTAGTAGACAATGGCGAGACATTAGAAGCTTGATCGTCCATTTAACCTAAAATTAACTATTAAAATATTAAAATACATAATAACATTAACATAACATAACTAACATTATATATCTCTTCTAACCCAAAGAAGAGAACAAAGACGAAAACAATTAAACAATAAAGCACTTAAACCTAAAGAAAGATAAGAGTCTATCAAACTGAATAAGAGTCTGTCAAACTCTGTGGATGAAGTGATTTTGGATATCTCTGCTTAGAATAGGTTTGAAGTCCTGCCGCATGTTGACTTGACGACCCAAAAGTTTTAAATGAACATCATGTTATTTATATTGCATGGTAGTTATTACAGAAAATGTTGATTTCTGGATGCCCGAATATTATAGAAAATTAGAAATTGCTGAATTTGACTTGTCTCAGAAGGCCTAGTGAAGTGAATAAAGAATAGCAGGGACATCAATTGATATGTAATAGGACAAATTAGAGGGAAGGGATGAAGAGTGAGTGAAGGGGATATCTGTACATTACAATCTTGGTTTAAGAAGTAGCTAGATAATCACAATTTTTCTGAAGTTAGTTTTATAACCTAATGAAAACTAATTAGATCAAATCTTAGAGTATAATTAAACACACCAATTGAATTTCCAAGTACCTGAAATACATACAACATACAACATAATTAGCCTACTTCACTGCAAGCATTAAAAAATCAGCCTAGACTTATATGTGCGTGTGAGAGTATTGATGTTTTAGTTTCCTTTGGCATAGCATTGTAAGTGTTCAAAGTGATGCCATGGCCTGCTTTAAAGTCTAATTCAATTAGAACACTTACTGTGTATGACAACAAACTAGCTATGATTTGTCTCAATGTTAATGGAATATTTGAATCTTCTATTATTGATTTGTGGGTGATGTAGGAGGAGGGAACAGATGGTTGGACTAAGAAATATAGAAGCATAACCTATCCATACTATTTGCATCCAATGACCACTTGGAGGGATGAAATTATTTACAGAGTTAATGTACCTGAAAATGAGGAGAATGATAAACCAAAAGCATTTCTATGTTTGTTCAATGTCCCCACTAATGAATCTAAGTTTTTTATCACCAAGAGATCGGTCGTACTTATAGTATTTTCAATTATGTGGAAAGCCTTGTGCCTGTGCGTAACATCCTAAGTCTTAGTTATTGCATTGTAGATTTTACTTTGCTAAGCACTTTTGGTGAAATTGGAAGAAGAAGAAGGAAGAGCCTAGATCCTAAGTCTTAATTTTTACATTGTAGATTTTACTTTGCTAAGCACTTTTGGTGGAATCCTTCATGCCTTTTAGATATGTTATGCAGAATAATGAATGTAGTTATTCAATTACCAGACATTTGTAGGGCGGGCAAACCGGGCTACCGGGCATCATGCACACCCCTAGTAGTGGTTGAACTTGTTTTGTAGGGCCAGTTTGGATAAGATTTTAGAAAATGACTTATGAAAAAAGGGGCTTTTGGGTAGCTTTTAGAAAAGGGCTTCTAGAAAAGAGTTTATGAAAAAAAAAGTGATTTTGAATAAATGAGTGTTTGAATAATTATTTCTAAAAGTACTTTTATTATTGTTAAATTACAAAAAATGGAGAGAGGAGAGATGAGAGATGAGAGATAGTATAGAAAAGAAAAGAGAGTGGAGAGGGGAGGGGTGTAAGAAAAAGTAGAATAGAGAGGAGAGAGGGTGTAAGAAAAAGTAGGGATAATATAGTAATTTGTTAATCCATAAGCTCTTTTACTATTCCAGAAGCTACTCTAATCAGCTTATCTAAAATCTTAATTTTAAACTATGGTTTGGTCCAAAAGCCCATTTGAACAAATGTAGTCGTTTGTTTTAAAATTTCTTAAAATTTAAGTTTTATCAAAACCTATGTTTAAAATCTAAGTTTTGTGTGTTTCTAAACACACACATAATTAAAATGCTGAAGTTCCCTGAAAGAACTATCAAAACCCAAGAATTACAACTACCTAAAAGGTAAAAAGTTTTTGCAGTTCCTCTTAAATTAAGCCTTCAAGGAAAAAGAAAAATGAAGAGGTATATTCTAGACATTGATTCATGTTAGTAAAAATTTGATGTGTTTTATGTTAGCTGTCAGTGCCTAACATAACATTCTTCCTTTATTCGGACTTTTAAGACTACCTATAAAAATAGGCAAAGTAATTAAATGGGACCTCTTAGTCAACAATTTATCTAAAGATTTTATTTTTTATATAGCACAATGATGCCATGTAATTTATGTAGGTGACCCCACTTAGTGAGATAAGATTTGTTATTATTGTTGTTTTTTTAGAAATTTATTATCATATAATGAAAAACTAATTCAATGACTGATTTAATGACCTTTCCAGCATGCATTGATTCTTGACAACCAAACTATTTCCATATTTTTCCTGAAGAAATGTATTTTATTTTTTAAATGTTAAACTGATGAAATTTTTAGTGATAAAACAATCTTAGTTGTGGAAAATTTAAATTTAGAGCTCTATTGGCCAAAAGAAGAGAGAGAGAGAGAGATTGTCGGATCAATTGAACTCTTGTCATTCCGGACACGGCATTCCGTCTTTAGATGGTCCACTAAATTTTACTATTTTTTGAGTCATAAAAATAATAAAATAGAACAATAGGTCCTAGCACGGTTGGTAAGTTGAATTTCTTAAATATTTAGTAGTCAAGGTTTTGATCCTCTGTATGAAGAGGGTTTCTTGGCCAATATTAAGGCTCCTTCAAGAAGTCTATAGTATGAGAGGTTTAGCCACTATTTCTGATAGTGATGCCTTAAGCTTACTTTAAAAAAAATAATAAAATAGAAAAATAAATATTATAAGGATTGATTTTTTTTTGGTAGGACCTCATCTACAATCTAAGGGTATGATGAAATTTCTATTTCTTATAGACGATTGGATAGGATAAACTATCAATTACCCTTAGGTAACTAGAACCGTAATAAAATAGTATTCTCTAAGGATTGAATACGCTCTAAATACTCTAAATAATCATTTCACTTCTTCATTAGTTGAACTTATAGATGATAAGTTATAAAGATTGATCTTATTCATAGAGTATGCTGCTAGGTAATTCTAGTTATAAGAGTCAAAACCATACTTTTCTTAAAAGTTATCTAAATATACATGCCAAATTCAATCATAAAGTATGAACAACAAACATCCATTTAATCTTTATTGTTGTTATATACTTGCTTATGTCTTAGATTGGGTGAAAATTTTTCAGATTGGGCAGGATTTCAAACTCTGTAATATTCTATGCAAATATCAATTGCATTACGGGTTTCTCTTACTCAAAAAAGAAAAAGAATTTAGAAAAAATTATTTTAATTTGTTTTTTTAAAAACTGGAGTCAGTGAATGACATTTTATGATATGTGATGTGCCGTGAATAAAGGTTTCTCGCCTCAACTAATAAAGAATTTTCAAAATAGGTCCCATATTAATAAATTATATTGACCACAGGGATATTATGTTATGTAGAAAAAGATGAACAAAAGCAAAGACTTTGTTGTTAATAATTAAATTTATCAATTAACAATGTCATCTTCAATATAATGACATATATATGAGGTACCATATATGCCATACTTTCTTTCCAATTAAACAAACATTTTATCAATAAGGTCGTTGGATATAATAGAATGGTAGTCATTCATCATAAACTAATATTTAAATTTTAATTAAGAGGGGTGTCTATATTTAATGTTTAACACTATCTCGAATATAATTGTTTCTAATTAGATGATACTTATATGTAGAAAAAAAAATCTTCATGAAAAAATTCTCAACATTTTTTTGCAAATATATTTCTTACAATATTTTCTTGGCCACAAGGTTACAAAAAGTTGACTTCTTTTGACCATTCCGCAAAATCATTTCAATGAAAAAAGAGATGGATGCACACAATCACAGAATTATTGATATAAAATAGCATAAATCATCATGATATTATTTTTTGTTACTTTAAGTAATCAAATCAGTAAAAGAACCAAATATCTCACTTGTATTATTGATAATGAATGTCTACATATATAGAGAGCATGTGTAAACCATAAAATCCTAACTGTACAGACATTATATTCTAATAATATAAATATAATATCTGATGAGAGATATGGAGATAATATCTGCAATATTCTAGCAATAACATTTTCTAATAACAGCTAACAATTTAATCTTATTTATATCCTAATATTATTTTTGTATATTTAACACCTTTTAATATTCTTTTTTCAGTTACATTCATAAGCACTATAATATTATTTATAATTTATAATATTAGATGAATTATAACATTACTAAAAAAATAATATTATACTACTAGATATATTATAAATAAATAAAATCAAGTGCTAAATGCAATTTAGAATAATATTAAGATATAAGATATTATTTTACCTATTTAAAAAGGTTAATGCATTTTTTTTGGTTAAAAGAGATTTTATATATTTTAACATTCTATATATTATGTAATAATGTCCGACAATTAGTCCAATTTGTCCAATCTCGTGTTGAAAGACTTGACAAATGGATGGCAATGACTTTATGAAGGGAAATTTTTGTGGACCCCACCTTTGTCTTGGCTTGTGTGCTTCAGCCAGTGCCATTTGACAATTAGAAGGCCAATAATCGAATTATTTGTTAGTTTAGAAAAGTTTAAAAGTATAGTTTTAAAAAGATTTTATATTTAAATTTTAATTTAGAAATTTTTAAAATAAATAGTTATATTTATTTAAAAAAGTTTTTGGATAAAATTATAGTTTAAAATTAAATGTTTGAATAAGTTATTGAGATTAGTTTTTAGAATACTAAAAGAAGTTATAGATTATCTAGCTACTATTTTAAGCTTATTTTTTCTTATACTCTCTTTTCTCTCTCATCTTTCTTTTTTATCCTCTCTCCTCTCTTCTCTTCACTCTCTCTCTCTTTTTCTCTTTACCATTTATCCTCTTTTCTCTCTTCTCTACCCTCTCTCATCTCTTCCCTCTCCTATATTTAATAAAATCATACTCTTTTAGATAATTTTTTAATTATAAAAATCTTTTTAATAAAAGCTATCCAAATACTCATTTATTTAAAATTATTTTTTTCTATAAATTTTTATTTAAAAGTTATTTTCTAAAAATTATTCAAATTTTTTTTTATAAGCTATTTTCTCAACTTTTATTCAAACAAATCCTATATATCCTAAGCAACTCGGTCATACTAGAAACTTGAGTCATCTCACCGCGCGCGTGTAGAAGAACAAATATATATATATATATATATATAATTTATAAAGACAACATTTTATTTGAAGTATTTATTACGTCTTTTTTTGTCTTTATTAAAAGGGAGCATTCTCATCAATCCTTGGCACTCTCCCCCATTATATGTACGTCCTCTCATTTCCTCTTTATCCTTTTAATGGATGTATTATACGCAGCATCAGTACATAGTTTCTTCTATAATGAACATTCAAACCCCACTTATCGCTGTTGTCATCACAGCATAAAGCGAATGTGTATTTTCGTTTTATATGGTATAAACTTGGTGGCAACGCATGCTGCCATATCTCCTGAGCTTTACTGGAAGTCCATGCTTCCCGCTACTCCAATGCCTAAATCTATTACAGATCTTCTTCACCCACCTGGTTAGTATTATTGTAGTACCTGTTCTTTGGTAATTTTTCTGCTATTTCATCTTCAATTCACATGACAAATAATATTGCGCAGTACGTTTCTTAAAGTACTAATATATGTAGTTCTTGCTGGAGAATCAGGTGATGGAACTACCTTCGGGGATCAGAAATATGGAAATCCACCACATCAGGTCTTTGAATTTAGTTATGGTAATCGTCCGCCTCAGTTTGAGACCAAACTTCAAGATAATCCAAACACAGTTCTCTTCTTCTTGGAAAAGGATTTGAAGGCTGATCACAAAATGAACTTGCTCTTCGAGAAAACCTCCAACCAAGCATCTTTCTTTCCTCGTCAAGTCGTGAAATCCATTCCCTTTTCTTCATCCAAGGTAGTGTTGGATTTATTCTACCTTGGCTGTGATCAACTAATGTTTTTTAATTAAAAAATAATAATTTATGTATTTATGATGCTCTACTAAACAGATGGCTGAAATATTGAACAAGTTTTCTGTGAAGCCTGGCTCAGTAAATGCTGACGTTATGAAGAGTACAATTGAAGTGTGTGAGAAGTCGGCGATTAAAGGAGAGGACAAGTATTGTGCAACTTCCTTAGAATCCATGCTTGATTTTACCATTATGAAGCTTGGGAAACACGTGGAAGTTTTGTCTATGGAGATGAACAAGAATGGAACAAAGAAGCAAGAATATAGAATAATGCATGTAGTGGAGAAGGTGGGAGAAGCTAATCTGGTTGTGTGCCACAAGCTCAATTATGTGTATGCTGTGTTTTACTGTCACAAAATAGAGAACACAGTTGCCTATACGGTGTCTTTGGAGGGGGCTGATGGATGCAGAGTGAAAGTTGCGAGTGTATGTCACAGAGACACGTCAGCGTGGAACCCAAAACATTTGGCCTTTCAAATGTTAAAAGTGAAACCAGGGAGTGTTCCAATATGCCACTTCCTTTCTCAAGACACCATTACGTGGGTTCGCACACAAAACTGACCATAAATTTCAGTATAAAGCTCACAAGCACTCTTAAATATAAAGTCAAGTTTCTGTCCATTTAAGTATCTGCACGATCTAGCTAGCAAGATAGATTTAAACAAAACGGGTAGAAAATAGAATTCACTTATTAGGTGAATTTCACAACTCACTCTATCTCCTTCTCCTAGACCTGTTGTAACTGATGAGAATACGAGTGTGTATAGCTGGTACGTCTTGTTTGTGCGTCAGTTAAATAAGTAAGCTTTCTATTTCTCATTTTCTGTTGACTTTGGCATGCAATTTCGATCTTCCACATGACTCAAATTTGATTCGAAATAAAAGAGACGTTATTTATAAAAAAGAAGGTGAATATTTTATAAGGGTATGTATAAGTACAATTAATAATCAATTATACTCTTATAATCTTATAATACCTAATTCAATTAAAAATTAATTTGGGTTGACCCGATTTGGTAGTTCTAATTTCTTTATCTGATGCAATCAATAATCTCTAACACTAATCTCACTTTGATCTTCAAAAAATTGAGTCATATTTTAATAGGATTACTGATTAATTACTATCATGATATTCAAAATCTTTCAAAGAATAAATTGGGGCCTCTAAATCTTTCCAATATCAAATTTCAAATTTTTTTAACATAATAAAAATTTATAATAATTATACATAATTTATCAATTATAACCTCTTTTTTCTTACTTGTGTCTAAGCAAGGGAGAAATATCTAGTTTAGGTAATAAAATTAATGATGACCGAAAATATCATATAGTAAATGGCGGGGAACAAATAAAATAAAAAGATTTGACAAAGATATGCCATTAGCAGGTAAATATTCAAACCAATATGAATTGTTATTCCAAAGTTTTGTTGGCCTTTTGAATCCCAGAAGATCTGAAAATTCAATAAGCGAGTCTTAAAAATTCCAAAATGATTTTAATATAGATGAGTCGTGAGTCAGGTTTTCTATCCGCATAACTAAGCTTTTTAATGTAAGAGTCTTACATTTGAACCCACGTGGTGTTAACAGTAGGGGTGCGTAATCGGATATTCAGTGCACCTTTTAGTTTAAAATGAAATAATCGAATTATCGAATAACATGTTTTTTTTACTAACCGAACTAAACTGAAGTACACTAAGTATTAACTGAAATATTTTGATTCAATTTTTCTGTTATATACCCTTGTTCGGAAAGAAAGCTACGGTAAAGTAACTTAATAAAATATCTAGAGCTTTGAAGTTTGAACAATTTAAAAACATTAATACAATGTCTAAACTAATGATATTCAAACTCAACATTACATGACCCAAATTACATTGAGTGAACCTGACTTTCTGACGAAGTACAAAGCACAAACTTTTAATTCCTTCCCTGACTTTCTGAGTGAACCTGCAAGTAAAAGAAGAAAAAAAATAAACAAAAGTAAACAAATAAGGGAAAATCACACTGGAGTCCTAGCCAGGAGAAATATATACTGAAAATTAATGGGAGATTTTTAAACAATTAAAAAGTCCCATGGGACTTGAGGGTGAGAGAGAAAAATACATAATTACAATTACACCCTCATTGATTAAAAAACAAAAAGAAGAGGATGAAGTAGTTCACACGTATCTCAACTGGTTCATGAGAAGAAAAAATTATGGAGAAAGCAACGAGATTGCGAGGTCATCTCATCACACCATTATTCAAGTCGACCACCTATTCTCTTCATCTTCTCGTCAAGTTTCCATGTCCGCAACATTTATGTCGTCTCCTTGAGCTTGAACGCTGATTGGGTATAGGTGCGTGGGTACCTTCGCAACATTCATTTTCTCACATTCCATTCCCAATCTGTCATACCACTCCATTCCAACCATGGGAGCTCTCAAGTGTGAAGGTGGCTTCGTTTTGATGGATTTTATAGCTGAGCAATTGATGAGACCAATATTCATATTCATTTCGTATCTTTTTATAGAGTATTTTAGCTTTAATGCATATCATTTGATCATCTTGAGTCCTAGGTCCATATATGTTATTTTTTACTAAAAGGGCATTTTGGTCATTTATTTGTGTTTAAATTTTTATTATTTTCAAGATATTTGGTCTTACAAATGTTTGAATATTAATTGTAGGAAATTGAAGATTAACTGAAGTTGAAAGCGAATTTAGAGAATGCTAAAAAAAGACCTAAGCAAAAGCTGCCAAATAACTAAAGAAGTATTAAGGAAGGACCCAAATTACTAGGAGAAAAGGACTTAGGTGCAAAATTTCACCTTCATTAAATATGTTTCCTATAGTCCCGACTAACGAGTCTTATGGTCGCGATGAAAGGTAACAAAGTCTGCAGACCCACGTTTAGAGCTTATATTTCATCTTGAATCTAATTCTAGCTTAACCCTCTCACTTGGGCTGATTTTCGTACCCTAATTTTCAGTCCAAACCCTCAAGATTAAGCCACCAATTGACTCATTCATTATTCATTCACTCTTTACACAATTCCTTCACTCCATTTACTCATGTTGTCTCTTCTTCATCCATTCCCCTTACTTTCACCTCTCCATCCTTTATCATCTTCATCTCTTTCATTCTCCACTGCTGCAGTATGCTTGAGCTTGATAGTGACAGCATCAAACTCCATGTGTAGCTGAGGAGATTCAATTCTTGAGGATGGGTAGTAAAGGCTTAAGTTCTTAGAGTTTCAATTGGAAGTTATTTAGTTTCTCTCTATGTTTCCCATTATATAATTTGATTTTTCTAGATCCAGGTTGAGTCATTTTATATATTGTAATTAGAGCCCCATTTTTGAATTGACTCCATGGATTGATATTTATGTAGTTTGGATTGATTTTGTAACTTGAACACTTGAAGGTTTTTATATTGATATATATATATATATATATGTTCCTTTTAAGTAACTCTCCTCTTGAGTTCTTTGATGATTAATTTTTAGAATGTCTATGTGTTGGGTTTTGATCATTGTGAGTTCTTTAGTTGATGCTTTGGCCAAGCATTTGTTTTTATAGAAGCTAGCTTCATTTAATCAATCCTTATTGCAACTTAACTTCTTTTGCATTAGTTGAACTACGTTAGACACATTGTACCATTCTCAAGAGACATTTATCATTCCATTTTCATATCCATTTCATCATATGTTAAAAAGACAACAAATATAGGAGTTAGGATTGTCACATTCTTGCATTTAAATTGATTTTATAAAAACCCAAATCATTCTAACCCTTGTAAATATTGCATTGCATGATATATAAGTTACTTATAAAGCAATAAAGAGCTCCTCAAGAAAAGAGAGAACGGCTTGAGATTGTAATAGCTACAATCGAGATTGTAATAGCTACAATCCTAAGAAACAAATATTTTGATTGAACTCCCGAAGTTAAGGCAAAAAGGTTTCTTATCAGCATTCATCTCTTGAAGATGGCAGTGGAGGCTTGAGTTTCTAAGCTTAATAGGGGAGTTATCTTATCCATTTCTCTAATTTTTCATTGTAATTTTGATCCCTAGGTTTTAGGTAGATTTTATGATGTTGGATTGTGCTGTAACTTTGATGTCTCTATGTGTTGAGGATTTGATGTAGATTAATCATATATTTGCATCTACCGACTTGTTTTGCAATAGAAAAAAAAACACGCGGTTAGAGGAAAAAAACGAATACAATTAAAAGAAAACTATTTGTATCGGTGCTGTTTTCAAGTTTGCCCTTGGGTTTTGTGTCATATCCTAAATTTTGAGCATATATGTTTAAGAATTAGCGTGAATTAGGTAGGCTATTAAATACAAATGATGAGAAAAAGTCCCACGATTACTCTAAAAAGATAGAATAGTTTATAGGGACTAAATCATAAATTAAAGGCTTTCCTATAGTTGAAGTATAAATATTTTAAGAGGCTTTGGGAAAGTTCCAATAGCTAAAATGAAAGAGAATAGGGAGTTGAAGGTAAAGGAAGAAAGGTCCAAGTTAAAAAGAAATGAAATGAAATGAGAAGTGTACAAAGATCAAATTGTAATTATTGAAATTTAGGGTACTAAAGTGTAAATAAATATTATGATATTGTACCGTAGTATCAAGAATTGGAAGGTGATCCCGAAGTTGGAAAAGACTTATAGTTTATTTTAATACCTTCAAAAGATGTTAGAGAAGACAGTATGAATAGCAAGTTATGTTGGGTCAAAAGTGAAGTTTTTTAAAGTTTTGGGTCATTAGTGTAATTATAAAAACAATTACCAAAAAATTAAAAAAACCATAAATGTATGAAAAATAGTAAGGAGATTTTCAAAGCATATTCGAGGGACGATTCATAAATAGAGAGGATACCTGAAAAAGGAATTTATGGGACAAATGGCTATTTTTGGCTAATTAACACTACAAAAAGATATAGATTTGGCCACGACTTTTCAGCGGCGACAAAAAAAGTCACCGTTGATTCAAGATTTTCAGCGGCGACACTAATTGTCGCTGCTGAAAGTCTTGAGTTTCTACGGCGACAAAGAAGTCGCCGCGAAAAAAGGACTTTTAGCGGCAACTTTACTTTGTCGCCACTGAAGAGAACACTTTCAGCGGCGACATTTCTTTGTCGCCGCTAATACGTTTTAAATACCCTTTCCCCTTCCCCTCCTCGCGACTCATTTCTTTATCAGTTAGGTTGAAACCCAGCAGCGCTGTCGAGCTCCTTTCCTCACGCAGGCGGTCGTCGTGCTCCCAGTCGACGGTCGCTGTCGTTCGCAAAGTCGGTCCTCACTGTCATTGTGCAAGTCGTCATCCTTCCTTGATGAGTGCGAGTTCCCCTCACCGTTGGTAGTCGGCGCTCCATTGAGGCTGAAATACATGTCGCTCATCCGTCGCTCCTCAGCTTCAGAGTCACTTCGCCTGAAAAATTGGTCTCTTCCCCGTCGATCACCTCAGACCATCGCCGTCATTCACAGTAAGGTACAGTCATTTTCACCTCAGTCACTGTCGTTGTTGGGAATTTTGGGAAATTTTTGTGAATTTGGGAAATATGTGCAGTCGTATTGTGCCTGTTATGTAATGCTGCCGACTATGTATGCTATCTGTTCTGTAATGCCGCGTACTTGTTGATGAATTTATTCACAGCTTCTGAAGTTGCATTGCGTGTTTTAGTTTTAGACCCATAATAACTTAGCCTACTTATGGGGCCATGGCTCAGATGAACTTATTCGTTGGGTATGATCTTCAAAGCGACCTCGTTTCCTTCAAGAAAACTGCTTGCCCCAAGTTTCATCTCATCTAAATTTTTTGTAACAAAAAAATAGAAAGAAAATGGATTGCAGAAGCTAGTGACTCGTGAATTGCATGTATTTTTAATATCTTATTCCATGTTTCCCATCATAATAAGGATAATCATATTCATAAAATGGAATTGTAACAGACTATTTGCATTTAGGATATGAAAAAAAGTTGATGCTAAAATAACATGTGTTCAAGGTCTTATTTGTATAGGCAAAATAATGATTGAGAATAATCTTAATCATGTTTAAATGTCATTAGGAAAAGAAATTGTTTCTGGGTTTGATTTAAAAAGATTAAAGAAGTGAGGTTATAAAATTTAATAAAAAATATGTAAAATAAAATTTTCTGGTGTCTTAACCTTGTATCCTAATTGTAATTGCAGTTGGGAAATAGTTTAACTTTTTTTGCATGCAAGGGAAGTTCATTTGCACAATGAGAAAGTTCATTTGTACACTAGGGAAGTTCGTTTACATAATAAGGAAGTTTATAATATGCAAGTGATTTTTCTGAAATATGCAATATGAACCAATATGTTAGTCATCTTTGTAAGATGAAACTAGCTTCCATGATATGCAAGTTACTTTCGGCAAGTGTAATTAATTTTTGTCATGTGCAATTACATTTCCTTTGGCATCTACTACCTATTAAGAGTATTTTGGTATTTTCCCCTTAAATTAATTGAAGTTAAGGACTTGAAGTTTCAAGTCCATTGCCCAATTAACTTGTAAAGTAGAGATTTATTTCTTATTTTTCCTTGATTGAATTGGAGTAATTGCATTGTGAATCTCTTCATTTGAAGTTTAAACTAATCAAGTTAGTTGGTTGGACTTGATCATGGATTTTACGAATTGCATTTTGATTGAGTCTTCAAGGTATGATTGTGTTTACTTTTATTTAATTGTTGAATAATATTGTTGAAGCACATGGATCAAGGAGTGAGCAAAGTCAATATGAGTTTCCTCAATGGTTTCGTTCTCGAGTAAGTTATAACATCTTTAGCCGTAGTATTTATAGCAATTACATTTACATAAAATATCTAACTGATGACTTTTGTCCTAAAAGGTGACATCATTGTATACACTAAGCCATGTCAGTGATGAACTCATAAGTTTATCAATTGGTCCATTAACGATGGTGAATCGCTATTCCATGTTCGTAGGCAATAGATTTCATTTTCACACAAAAGATCGTGCAATGGGAAAAAAACCCAAAATAGTGGTATTCTAGCTAAGGGTGATGACACTAATGCTGACAAAGAATATTATGGTGTGTTAGAGCATATTTATGAGTTGTCTTACATAGGCAGCTGAAAAGTATATTTATTTAAGTGTCATTGGTGGGATGTGACTCATCATGACAAAGGATATAAGGTTGATAAATATGGGTTCATAAGTGTCAATACGCGATACTCATTACAAACAAATGAACCATTTATTCTAGCATCTCAAGCTGAGCAAGTTTTTATGTGGATGACATTGTTGCACCCGGTTGGCTCGTTGTTGTCAAAATAAACCCACGTGAGTTGTTCAATGTACCAGTTGATAATGCTATTGATCATAGTGGGGTTCATGATCCTATAGTTGAAGAAGAACCTTATCAGTAATTGGTGGCAGACTTAAATGTGTATCGTGCGAGTCCAACACAACTTGATGATATTATCATTGACTTATATGGAGAAGATGAACAAACGCATACCTTAGCTCAAGGAGAATCATCACAAATTCATCAAAATAATGCCATAAATACTGGTTTTAGTGATGAAGAGGATTTGCTTGACGACTTTGATAGTGATACTGAAGCAGAAAGTGACCCAAACATTGAAATAGAAGAAACAGATGAACCAGAAGACATCGATGAAAGTGACAGTGCGACAGAAGATTCAAATGAATGAAATTAATTGATATGGTATATTTTATCTACATTGATTATTGTTTGATTGATCATTTTTTTCTAAATGACATGTATATTTTTGTAGGATATGTCAGGATTAAAGAGAGGTCGAGGTAGGAAAAGTCTTTCTGTTAGATCTAATGACAACACAAATAGCGGAGGTACATGCTCTACACCTCAATCAAGACCTGATATTTCACCTCTACTACTGCAACAGTAATTTTAGGAAATGCCTGTTAACTCTCCTCCTACTCCCCATACTCAAAATAGTAGTACAGGTAAGTTTGTTTCAATTTTGTAATAATTGATTTACATCACTTGTAACATTTAATTGTTCTAATTCAACTTCAATGCTAAGCTCTTCTACTGCAATCAACAAGCGTAGAGGAGTTTACAAGTCTGTTAATGTGAATTTAAAGACTGCACAAGGAACGAAGATTCGAGTAAAATTTTCAGATTCAATGTCAAGAGCAATTGGTCCAAAAGCAAGAGACTTTTCTAATTATTATGGTTTGACTCTTAGAACCATAATCTCGTTCAGGGATGGTGGAGGTAGTTGGAATAATATTTTTGAAAAATATGGTCAAGATATGATTTTAAAAATAAAGGTATTTATGTCAAATTTGTATACTTATTTAAGTTTATTTTTATTATTAGACAAAGTGTTTACATTTATTTGTTACAGGATAAATTTGAACCTGCTGATGAAATTAGTGAAGAAAAATTTCATATAGCTATATCAATTATTTTACAAAATGCATTCAGAAATTGGAAGAACAATTTGCACTCTCACTATAAGAAATATGAGACTGATGATGATAGGTTGGCTGATCCTCCTCAAATTATTAGTTTTGAAGATTGGGAGTGGTTATTAATATATTTTAAGTCTGACATATTTAAGGTATCTCACTATCCTTCTAAATAAATTATATTTTTTCTAATTATTCAATTCTTATTAATTTCTTATTAGTTACTATATTTTGTTGTAGAATAAAAGTATAAGGAACATGATAAATCGAGAAAAATAAATGACTAAACATACTTATGGTCCTCGATCATTTGCAGAGATTGAGTATGCTAGTGTAAGTTTAATCTATCATCACTATACTTTAAATTTTCAATCATTTTTTTAAATGTAATTTTTGCATTTTCTCGTATGTTATTATTTTATAGAGAGATCCTACTACAGAACAACCTATTTCTCCTGACCAGTTATAGGAGATAACGCATACTAGGAAGACATTAGATGGACAAGTAGTATGGGCTGACCCACACTCTGAACAGCTTCATGTACGCATTGTTATTTAATATCTTATTTTGATTTAGTATTATCAATAATCTAACAGTTTTATATTTTTATTATAGAGTCGTATGCACGAACTTTCTCAACAACAAAATCAAGATTTAGAGAGTGATGCTCGAATGACGTTAGAGGAAATATTGGCGACAATTCTTGGTGAGAGGTCGGGGTATGTAAGAGGGAAAGGGTATGGAGCGAAACCTTCAAGGAAGAGAAATCGCCCTCAATCTACTGATAGTTTAGTTGTGGAGAGTGTGCGTGCCCAACTACAGGAAGAGTTTGATAAAAAATTTCAAGAGGAGAGAGAAAAAATGGAGGCTGGGCGTGCAGTAGAGAGTGCAAAGATGGAAGAAGAACGTGAAAAGATACAACAAGAACGTGTACAGTTCGAGCAAAGACTAATGGAACAAATGGAGCAAAGAATACAAGCTCAATTCGCTGCCTTGATGTAGAAAGGACAACCACATGGAGCTACTTCTAGTCATAGTATTGAACCTTCTACATAAAATTTATGTATAAATTAAACAATTTTATTATAATTTTAAATATCTTCATATTTTAGATGATAATAAAAATATTTATTAATATTATTATATTAGAGTTTATTTAATTATTTATTATTATATTATATTTTTTCATATTACAGAAATTATTGAAAAAACTATAAAAAATAATTTTCATTTTTGTATCTTTAGGCGGCGACACTATGTCGCCGTAGAATCATCTTTAGGCAGCGACATCTTTGTCACCGCAGAATGATCTTTAGGCGACGACAGTTTTGTCGCCGCTAATTCCACTTTAGTCGGCGACAGCTTTATTGCCGCTAATTCCACTGTCGCCGCTAATTCATCTTTAGGCGGCGACAGCTTTGTCGCCGCTAATTCCACTTTAGTCGACGATAGCTTTGTCGCCGCTAATTCATCTTTAGGCGATGACTTTTATTTGTCACCGTAAATATGTATAGGCAACAGTCTCATAGGCGGCGACTTAGCGGCGACAAAATGACGCCGCTATAGTGATTTAGCGGCGACTTTTAAACCTTCTGCGGCGACAAATGTCGCCGCTGAAACTCTTTTTTTTTTTTGTAGTATAAGTAATATTTAGCCAAATTATATAATTTAGAAAAATCATGTAAAGATCTAATAAATTCTTGTGAGGGGAAAGAATTTCGGAAAGAGTTATGTGACATTTTGTCTTAAATTTCTGAAAGAGTTATGTGACATTTTGTCTTTACTTGTTTTCTTTTAAAAAAAACTTATTCCAGTTATTTTCAAGACTAATAGTGGTTAAGTGATGTTTTGGAGTTAAGTGCTGACATGAAAAAATTAATGCACATGGCACACTCTAATTAGCTACCTGAATTTGCTTGACCTAAGTAACCTCACGTAAGTTTGGTCCCATTTAAAAACAATACATAGCATTTGACATATAATTATATTATAAATATTTACCCATCTTCTGTGGATTTAGCTGGTGAAAATGTGATACATGCGACTATTTAGAATGTGTTTAATCCCTGGAAAGTACCACTTTGTAGTGGTTCCAGTCACGCTTGGGGAGGTATCCTAGCTCTTGGATGTCTATGTTTACGCATAAGGACAATTGACGACTTGCCCTGCCTGACATTAGTATCGCCTAAGAGGAAAGAAGACTTTACCCTACCCTTAAATCGTGCGTGAGCCCAACCCCTTTTCAAAAAGACTTTGTACCAAAAAAATATTATAAAATATTTGATATTTGATATTTTGATTTAAAAAGGTATGGACCATTCTTTTCAATTCGGTCATGAAGTTTTATGTATTTTAGTCCTATATATACAGTGATTTGAAAATGCCCGCACATATATTAAAGCCTAATAAGTCAAGTGCCGTGTTTAGAAGACAAGACAATTTTTTATGGATCCAACAACACACGCACCCCACAAAGACGACTAACATGTTTATTGTGGCAAAAAGTCATCAGCCTTTGGACAATGAAAACCCAAATAATTGAATTATCATAAGCGACTCGGTCATAGCGGAAACTTGAGTCATCGTATTCATCATATTATAAGGATTTAATATCGAGTAATTGAGGGTTGCTTGAAAGAAGAGCTCTTACCAAATTTCAAACATGCTTTCAAATTACCCAAATGGCATTTTTTTCTTTAAATAAAAAAGTTCATAAAAGATAATTATATGCATATACTTCTCTTATCCTTAATATAAAAGTTAGTTGAATTTTTTAGATAAATTTAGAAAACTAAATAAATAACTTAATTACGACCAAATTGTTTCCCTTCACAAATTCATATTATATATTTCTTAATCTATCCATATTAATCGGCTAACTCTTCTATTAACTATAATTAACTAATTTATTTAGTTTTCTTATTTATCTAAAAAAGTCAATTAATTTTTATATTAAAAATTAAAAAAATATAATAATATGCGTGTATATATATATAAAAATAAATTCATAATAAACCCCCTAATTATCAAGATGGTAACATCATAACATAAGAAGCTTTTAATTGAATAATATTATATCGCTATGCGATATCTAGACTTGTTTTGGTACAATTCCAAACTCTGATATTCTATGCAAATAGCAATTTGCACCTCTATGGCTTTCTCTAGCTCAAATTTATTGGAATTTTTTTTAAAAAAGTAATTGGAGTCAGAGGACGAAATTTTATGATTTGCATTGATGTGAATAAAGAATTTTGTAGCGTTATCTTACCAAGAATTTTCAAAGTGGGTCCCATATTATCGAATTATAGACCACTTGTACGTTGTAGTATGTAGAAAATGATTTGATGGATTAATAAAAGCAAAGACTTTGTTGTTGATAAATTTTCAACTAGCAATGTCATCTTCAATGTACGTAGTGTGATATTAGGTGGATCCGGATATGCAGTACTTTTCTTTCCAGTTAAACAAAATCCTTTGTTGCAAAATTCTCAAAACCATTATTACTTTTTACAAATATATTTATTAAAGTATAAAACGTATGTTAAGTTGCTTAAATTTATTAAATCAAGTTTAAAAATAAATTTATAAATGCACACTCATATTTTAAACACTTACAATATTAAACTAACAAGTGCTCATATTTCATAGGTAAATTTATAAATGTTTTAACAACTAATAATAGTAAAATAATAAGTGTCTATATAAAAATTTATAAATCTAAATTTATATTATAAGAGTTTATGCAAAAATTTAAAAGTGTTTATAGGTAAATTTAGCGTACATGTGCATTTTAACAACTAATAATAATAAAATAATAATATTAATTCAAGAATTTGACTCAATAGATATAAGCAACTCGACACCTTGTTAACGTATTTTCTTGGCTACAATAGTTACAAAACTCACTTATTTGTTCATGCTGCAAAACTATTTCAATGAAAGAAAATATGCATGAACAAAATCTCAGCATTTACCAACAAAAAAATGATCTAAACTAGATTTGTACAGTTTAAGCCAGGTCAGAATTTTGATATTTTTTTTATTATTTGACATATCATTGAAAAACAATATTTATGATTGAATAAGTAATTTTAAGTATTTTACAAGGGCATGGACCATTCTATGACTTCAGAGAGCTTGTGAAGTTGTGTACTTGAATCTTTTTTTATATAAAGTGATTTGGTAATGCCCGACTCAGTTCGCAGGTGAAGACTGAAGCAAAGCGCACAAAACATAAAAATTAGTGAAAATGGGATTTTGGGTGAGAGAAAAAGTGTGGTTGGAGGTGGCTTTTATTATGATATTAGGGTTTAATGATGGAAGTGAAGGGTGTTTGGAAGAAGAGAGAGAAGCTCTTCTCAAACTGAAAGAAACTTTCAATTACCCAAATGGCACTTCTCTTCCTTCTTGGAATGACCTTAACCATTCTGATTGCTGTAGTTGGGAGGGAATCAGCTGTGACAACTCCACACAGAGGGTTACAAGTCTTCTTCTGAACAATATAAGAGCCCCAGAGTTGGAACACTTCAAGTGGTCGTTGAATGTTTCTTATTTTCTCCCTTTCCACCAACTTCAGGAATTGGAATTGTCAGGCAATTACTTGTCAGGTCTTTTTCTTCTACCCACTAACTATTTTATCATTTTATGATTTGTGATTCATGTTCATATTTGAATCCTCTCTTAGATCATTCTTCTCTATTCCATTAATGGGGTGTGTTAGGTATGAGGGATTTGGAAAGGATGAGAGAAAAAGAGATAGATTTTGCACATTTTTTCTTATTTGGCATTATAAAATTTTTAGAAGGACGGAAAATTTCTGAACTCTCTCCTCCAAAATTGGAGACTTTATAGAAAAAAATAAATTTTTACTTTATTTTTTACCATTTTATTCATAATATATTTTTTAATATCTCTAATATACGTATTCCGTATCTCATAGTTATTTATATACAAATATTTTTCTCCTCTCTTCTCCTGAATTAAATAATATAATATTAAAACTCCTCTCCTCCCCTCCCTTTTCATCAATTAAAATAATATAATATTAAAATTCATTCATTTCCTCTATCTCCTTTCCCTTCCATTAAAACCCCTCCCTACCCCATCCCTTCTCAAACACACCCTATGAGTGAAGGGTGTGTGGGTCCCCTTCCTATGGAGGAGGAATGTTTAAATCGTCCAAATCAATTAAAAAAAGTGACTGATGGTATTTTTGTTATTATTGGAGCAGGGTTATTTGGTGAAATTTGGTTGCACAACTTGCAAATTTTGTATCTGGAAGATAATCAGCTCACGGAAATCCCATTCTTTTGGGGTTGAATTTTATTTTCCATGTTTTTTTAGATGCCATATCATGTTCTTTCATTTTGTATTTTTAGAAAAATCAATTGAAGTTTAGAAATAGTAGAGAATATCGCAGCACCAAGCCAACAAGTTAATGTTATAACTTATAATATAAGGACATAAAACTTAATATACAGATGCACTTGTTTATTTTTTTATGATCATTTCTTTTAATGTTTCTATTTTATATTTTACAGATGATTTTCATTCACGCAATTCGAAGGCTTTGGAATTCTATTCAAATCATACAGAAGAATCTAATATGTCTCTCGCATCTCTAACATCCTTGCGGACATTGTCCCTTTACAACAACAGCCTAAAAGGCTCACTGCCTCAGCAAGGTATTATTACACTACCTCATGTCCTTGATCTACTTAGTTATTTATAATAAAAATGTATTAATTTTCTTAAAATATACTTTTTAATCATATACATTTGAACTATCATTAATATTTACAATCATATAGTGATATTTTAGAAGTAAATTATAATTTTAAAAGATAAAGTGAATTGAGATCTTATATTAAAATTAAATTAGATTCCTTATCTAATTCTTATATTTAGGACTGGAGAGAATATTTAATTTGTAGATCAATTTTTTTGGCAAAACTAATTTACTATATTATGTGTGTGTGTGTGTGTGTGTGTGTGTGTGTGTGTGTGTGAATATTCAACCACAACAGGTTAGAATAGATTGATAAAGTATTTAATCTACAATCTTCATAGCTTTCTTCGGTGTATAATATAGAGCTGCATTGAGACTCAATAAGGATATGCTAATAGCTTACTATAGTGATTGTAATGCATCTTGCCCTTGAGAGAACCTCCATACTTTAAAATAAGACTTATCTTAAAAATTTTATGTTGAAATGTTTGATTTAGAGTGTGTGAAATACAAGGAAAAATATTTATTGATATCTAAACCTACAAATATCTATCTTTATAAGTGAATTTTCAGCACTCAATATATACATCCTATAAATTCAAATTCATTTTTATCGATTATAATCTTTTCAAAAAATCATTTGCTAAAATCAAGTAAAATTTTACTTTTTATTTTCTCCAAAACAATCATTTAAAGAATTTAATAAAAAAATGCATATGTTGCAGGAGGCTTGTGCAATTTGAAGAATCTAGAAATATTGTCCCTTGGCGAGAACATGCTTGAGGGACTCCTTCCTCCATGCCTTAGTAATTTGACATCTCTGCGTGTGCTTGATCTTCAATACAATGCTTTTGAAGGAAACTTCCCTTCCTCACTCTTTCATTCTCTCAAGTCCCTTAAATTGGTTTCCTTAAACGAAAACTACTTCACTGGCATAGCATCACTTTCTTTATTTGCCAACCACACCAACCTTCAAGTCTTCACAATTTCTTGCTTTAATAACCCCAATCTCAAGCTTGAAACTGAAAACCCCCAATTTCTCCCTTCCAATTAAATATTTTCAGCGTCATCAAATGCACAATGAATGAAGCAAGCGATCACAAAGTTGGACCCTCTTTTCTTCTTCATCAATATGACTTGAGAGTTCTAGAACTTGCCTATCTGAACATTTCAGGAAGTTTCCCATACTGGCTTTTTACAAACAACACTAAATTAGTTTCTCTTTATGTCGACCACAATTTCTTGACTGGTCCCTTTTCGCTTAACTTCACCTCTAAATTACTTGATATACAATATTTTGATGCTTCCTCTAACCCCATTAATGATGAAATCCCTCCTCATTGAACATGTCTTCCAGTTCGTTACAGGGTGGATTTCCAGCTTCACTCAGTGAAATGAGGCTCTTGAACTCGCTAGATTTGTCCAGTAACAATTTGTCTGGCTATTTGCCGCAAGAATTTGGGACGGGTAACAATGACTTGAGGTTTCTAAAGTTGTCAAACAACAATTTAAGTGGCCCATGTTTACCAAAAGGTTCAAATTTCACACATTTCTTGTCTGTGGATCTTAGCAGAAACAACTTCAAAGGAAGAGTACCCGATGGAATTACTAAGAGTTCAGAATTAAGAATATTGGAGTTAAGTGCAAACCAACTATATGGTGAAATGCCTAGCTGGATTGGAAACTTTAAGCATTTGGCTTACCTCATTTTATCCCAAAATTCTATGGTAGGTCCAATACCAGAAAGCTTTTGCAATTTAGCTGAACTCAAATACCTAGACCTTTCACGAAATAGGTTCAATGGCACTTTGCCAAGTTGCCTAAATATGCCATCACTAAGGTACTTGCATTTACATAGCAACGATTTTACAGGACCCATACCTTCTGTTTTGGCCAAATCTCCCTTGTTGTTGACTTTGGATTTGACAAAGAATATATTTTCAAATCAAATTCCAAGGTGGTTTAAGTCAATGTTGAATTTAAGGGTCTTTCTCCTAAAGGGAAACAGACTCCAAGGTTTCATTCCTATGGAATTGTGTAAGTTGAAGAGCATAAGCATATTGGACCTTTCACAAAACAAGCTTTCTGGAGGGATACCATATTGCTTGAATAACATCATATTTAGAAGGAAGGATGAGATGGGTGGAGCCAAACTAGGAAAATTTTTTGTCCCCTGGACTACAAAAGGACCATTATTTGACTTCAATCACACAAGTGGAGAGCTTGTTCAAGGTGAAAATGAAATAAATTTTGCATGGTATGGGGAACAAGAAGTGAACTTCATGTCAAAAAGCAGGTATGAATTATATGAAGGGAATATATTAGATTTCATGTCTGCGTTAGATCTCTTAGATAATCAGTTGACACGTAAAATCCCTTTACAAATTGGATATTTGGACACTATCCATACATTGAATTTGTCAAAAAACTATTTGACAGGGCCTATTCCAGAAACATTTTGTAACCTTATTCAAATAGAGAGTTTAGATCTTTCATACAACAAATTGGGAGGTCATATTCCTTCCCAACTTACACAATTATATTCTCTGTCTGTCTTCTCTGTAGCTCACAATAATTTATCTGGCATGACACCTAACATGAAAAATCAATTCTTAACTATTGACCCAAGTTGTTATGAAGGGAATCCTTTTCTTTGCGGTCCACCTCTACAACATAATTGTTCATCTATTGATAAACCAGCTGGGAGAAACATACAGCCATATCATTCAGAAAAAGATGGTTTCCGAGATGCCTTCTTATGGACTTTTGCGGGAGCATTTGAGGTCTTTTTTCTTGGTGTCATTTCCTTTATGTACCTGAACTCTTATTTTACTATATATTAGATATGAATTCAAAGAGAATTGACAAATCATCTGAGTGGGTAGAAGAAAAATTCTGTTTTGTTCCTGAGATTTTGATCATCTGATGGTTAACTCTATATTTACAATTTTGTGCATGAACAGAATGGAAATTATATTGAAAATTCAGCCTATTTTCAAGTCTTGCTTTATGTTGTAAATGATGTCTCATGCACTCACGCACAAGCTGTAACATCCCAAATTTTATAAAAGTAATTTATAAGATATTATTGAGATCAAGAGTATTTTTTTAAAATTAAAAAGTCTCAAAGGTAAATGTTGATGCCATTCATTCCAGCTACTCAATACCCACCGTATGACCCCAAAAATGAAAGATGTTATTAAGCAATGAGAAATATACAAGTTATATTCCTTATTTATACACCACATTCACAGTAATTATCCTAAAGCATACACAGTAACATAATAGTAAAAAAAACTAATACAATATTACTCCTAATCCTATTATTGATTTCCTACACTCCCCTTTAAGTTTGGGGCGAGAAAATATCCGTAGTCCCTAACTTGTGCAAAAGGTTTATTTAAATATCTTTTTCTACTGCCTTGGTGAGAAGATCAGCTTGCTAGTTCTTTGATCTAGGATGTTGTAGATCTACTGCTTTCTTTTCCCATTTCTCTCTTACAAAATGACAATTCACTTCAATTCATTTTGTTCTTTCATGAAACACTAGGTTTGTTACAGTATGGATTGCTGCTTAACTATCACAAAAAACTTTCACTAGTCCTTCATGCATTATACCCAGATCCTTCAACAAGCCGAGTCCCTATACTATTTTAGAAACAACCATACTGAGAGCTCTATATTCTGCCTTTGCTGAAGATATTGACATTGTACCCTTCTTCTTCGTCTTCCATATCACTAAAGAGCCGCCAAGCTTCAATAGGTAGCCTATAATAGAGCCTTGTGTGATACTGCAGGAAGCCCAGTCAGAATCACAGAAACACTCCAATGCAGTGCCTCCTTCTAAGCTCATCAGAATTCCAAGTCCTAGAATTCCCTTCAAATATCTCACAACTCCTATAGCTGCTGCCATATATGTCTTGGTAGGCACTTGCATAAACTAACTTAAGGTTTGCACTGAGAAACAAATGTCAAGTCGTGTCATTGTAAGATAAATCAATTTACCTATGAGCCAACAGTATCTGTCTGGGTCCTTCAGTAGTACATCTTCTTTATCCTTTTCCTTATCATATGCTTTGAGTTTCAGATTCTGTGGCATGGGGATTTCTAATGGTTTGCACTCACCATACCTGTTTCAGCCAAAAGATCAAGCGTATATTTCCTTTGAGATAAAATAATGCCCTTTTCTGACTTTGCAACCTCTATCCCAAGAAAATATCTCATTAAACCCAGATATTTTATCTTAAAATT
The DNA here is from genome assembly GCA_037074615.1 of Leucaena leucocephala. Taxonomy (NCBI): domain Eukaryota; kingdom Viridiplantae; phylum Streptophyta; class Magnoliopsida; order Fabales; family Fabaceae; genus Leucaena; species Leucaena leucocephala. The sequence goes on along the minus strand of CM073515.1, from coordinate 13,030,427 downwards.
GTCATTTAAAAGCTTCTTTGCTTTCACAATTCCTGATTCTGAATTACTAGTTATTAAAAGTCATCAACATATACTAGAATTAAAACCATTATATCATGATAATTCATCTTAAAAAGTGAGTAATATTGTTTGCTTTATATAAAATCTCCCTCTATCAATGCTCTTGCCAGTCTTTAATTTATTGTCTAGATGCTTGTTTTAAACCATAGAGTGAATTATTTAATTTACAGACCAAATGCTCCTACTTACTCTCAAAACCCTAAGGAATATTCATATATACTTCTTTTAAATCTCCCTGCAAAAAGGCATTATGTACATCCATTTGATGGATGTTCCAACTACCAATAGTAGCTAATTTTAACACTACTCGTACAGTGAACATTTTAACAACAGGGAAAAAGGTTTCATGATAGTCTATCCCTTCTCTTTGGTTATATCCCGTGGCTACAAGTCTAGCTTTGTACTTATCCATGTTTCCACTTCACTTATATTTAATTTTAAAGACCCACTTGCATCCTATGATTTTCTTTCCCTTAGGGAGTGATACTAATTCCTGGGTTTTATTCTCCTCAAGGGCTGCCATTTCAGCCTTCATTGCCTCTACCTACTCAGGACTTTTCTTTGCTTGATGATAACTAGTTGGTTCTGTTATAGTCTACTGTGAATAGAAAGCAAAGAAAATCATGAAACACAATTTTATAAGTGATGTAATCAGTAATAAGATATTTATATTTGTTGTCTTTATCATTATTTGTATTAGACTACAGCACAAAACACACATAGTCAATTGACCATATTGAGGGACGATACTCTCTAGTAATCCTAGTAGGTCTAGAGTCTAAGGGTTTTGTATTACTAGGATCATTCTCTTGAGAAACAAAATCTGCCTGTCTCTCTGTAGGTCTACTCTACTGGCTTTAACTTGTTCCAATTTCCTTATTGCCTATTGGTATTTCCATATGTTAAAACAATAACATTTCTTTTAGGTCTCTACCCACTTCCCTTTGATCATTGGGTCTACTATCTTTGAAGGAAAATTTATCCTCTATGAAAGTCACATGTCTACTCACAAATATGGTTATATCATTCAAATTAAGAAGCATAAAACCCTTTTGGTGCTTTGGGTACCCCAAAAATACAGAGGCAATGGATCTACTTTCTAATTTATCACTAACTCTTAAATTTGTAGCATATGCCAATGATCCAAACACTCTAAGGTTGTCTAGATGTGGTGTGTGTCCATAGATTAGTTTATAGGGTGTCTTGTATCCTATCACCCTAGATGGAATCCTATTTATCATATATGTTGCCATGAGAACACATTCTCCCCAGTAAACACTTGGCACACTAAATTGCAAAATTAAGCTTCTTGTGATTTGCATTATTGGTCTATGCTTTCTTTCAACTACGTATTTTTGGGGTCCACACCCATTCAGGTCAAAATGGTTAGAATTTCTAACGATTAGTCACATAACTGCTAGAAATTCTATTAGTTTATAGCTGTTCATATCAAATGCTATAAATTAACCACTGCCAAAAATGCTACTAGAAAAAATGATTTTAACCACGATTAAAAGTAACTTTTTACAGTAATTTTGGGATTGGCGTGAATTCCAAAGCCTAAAATCGCATGAAAGGTGAAATAATTGCTTTATTTCCATGGCAGTTTTGGCTAAAAACACCGTGGGAAGTTAGAATTTTATTACACTTACCATCAACCACTTCAGTGACACTCATCAAAAGTATCAGACTAAATCTGGAGAAAAGTTAAAAATTTGGTGAAAAAACTGAAGATTTAGAAGTTTCTTCCATTGAAACTTTTTGACAAAATTAGGACGACGAGATGACAGAGATAGCTACTAAAAATAGGAAAATAATGTTAGAAAATGACCTTCGTATAAGTCTACAGTGGTAGGGCGAGAGGAACAAGACTTCAAATAGTTATAAAAAATTAAAAGTGAAATTATAATTAGGTCAAAAATTTTAAATTTTTAGGAAATTTTTAACTATAATTTTTTATAAAAAAAAATGCCCTGATTAGAAGAGACTTTTAACAGCTGTTTTTAAAATCTAGGTTAAAAGTTGAGATATTTGAATACATATTATATTAAAAAACTATATTATATTTGAATAGGACTCAACTATTTAAAAAATTATATTATATTAATTATTATCTCTTATTTCTTTATTTCTATTATTATTATTATTATTATTATATTTTTTAATTTTTGACCTTAAGGTATTCTTTAGTTGGGGTTTTTAGAGGGGAGGGTAGAGGAAGGGAGATATAATTGTATTTAGTTGGAAAAAATAGAGGGGATAAGAAGTAAATATTTTTGTCTTTATATGCTCACTTCCCCTCTTCCAACTCCCTTCTAAAAGTGAGAGTTTTTGGAGATAAGAGAAAATTTTTATCCATTTTTATCAAATTACCCCTTGTATTATTTTAATATTCCAATTGTACTCTCATGAGCTAAAACTTTTTTTTTTTTAATTCTCTTCACTTATGATTTTTGCTTTAATTGATGAAGTTTAATAAACATGATAAATAATTTATATAGTATTTTAATGTATATAATACATATAAAATTATTGAGAGATAATGTTAAAATTTTATCATATTTTTTATTTTTTTTTAATTTTATCATATATATATAAATGAGATAAAAAAAATTTGTGATCATAAATTAAAAAATAATAATTTTGATATGAATATTATAAATAAACAATAAATAAATTTAAATAAAGAGATAAGGATATATTTATCAATTTTTAATTAATTTTTTTTATTTTTTTTAAAATTAAATAAAAAATATTATCTTTTTTTTTATTTTTATACCTATAACTTTTCTTAAAGCATACGTCACTTCACTACTGCCATATTAATGGTCAAAGCATGCAACACTTTCTTATTATATTATTACATTAATTACTCTTTCCCTCACTTCCGTCACTTCATATAAACTAAATTTGTCCTCATCCTCAAATATTCTTTTATTTCTTTATTTCTCTCTCATCAAAAACCTTTATTTTTAACGATAATTTTAAACAAATTATTAAAAGTCCTCAATTTTTATTATATTTTTTAAATATTTTTAATAATAGTTTTTTTTTACAGAACAACCATTAAAAATGTCTTCTACAACAATTATAATAAAAACCGATTGTAAAAAATATTTTAAACTAAAATTTATTTATAAAAATATTATTATTATTATACAATAATTTTATTTATAATTATTATTGCGATAAATATTTTTTTAATAATAAAATTATTTTTTTAACGTAAGTGGATAATTATATGCTCCAAAACTAGCCGAAGGGATAATTAGCTACTCTAGATTATTTTGTCAATTAAAGTTTTGTAAGTTTTAGATTTAATATATAGTTTTCCTTTAAATTGCTCAACTTTCTTTAGATGTAGTTTTATAAGTGGATAATTAATATGTAGCTACTCTAGATTACTTTAATATGTAGTTTTATAAGTTTTAAATTTAATATGTAGTTTTAGTAAAATTCAAGTGATATCTCCTAACCAATATCTAAAGATTAATCCTCCTAAATTTTAGATATAACTAAAATATATTTTATTCTTCTAATAAAACTTTTTTAATATACACATCTTAATTTAAATTTAAAATATCATATTTAAAGGGTTCAGTTATTTATCTAACTATTGTCAAACTTTATCATATTGAGAAATTTATTACCTATTCAGCAATTAGTTTGACTTTTTTTATAGGATATGACATTGATTTGTTATTATCTACATTCGCGACCCATATACTTGCTGTGCCTATTAAATTTTAGTTATATCAGTAGTTCTTTAGGTCTAATTAGAGTCTTGCTCAAACTAACTGGGATATTAATAAGTAGATTTTGGTTGCCTGAGGTAACGGGGAATAAATGATAATTCTCAATTTTAAAACTTATTCCCGTTCTATATGCTAGATATAACTTGTGAATTTTTGGGAATCAAATTTGTTTTGCAGGACAAAAAGATGAGCCCTTCCCAACAAGAATAAAGGAACATTTTTAGCATAGGGATTTAGGTCATATGCATCTTCAGCTTCTAGCTTTAAGACTTGCAATTGAATACTCAGTTTTGCATTTCTTTGTCTTTGCCTAATCTAGGCATATATCGTCCCGTGGTAACTTCGTTATATAATGCAAAATTCTCCTTGTTATATAAAACTAACAAGAATTAATTCAGTTGCTAAAAACTTTACATATAACTTATAAAATAATAAGTTAAAGTCTTATTTTTTTATATAAAAATTTTATTGATAAATAATTTATAAATATTTTTTTAGTTTAGTAATATAATTTGACTCTGGTGAGCTTTGCTATCAATTCACTCAATTTTTTTATATAAAAATAACATTTTCAAGGGAAAATTAGAGGGAAGGACAAGGGAAAAATAATATTTATTTGCAATTATTTAAAAGGAACAAAAACTAAAAGACAAATACATAAATACTAAATTGCCCCTATTCAATACCTTTATTCACTTACTCTAATGTATTTGACGGGGACATCGATTGTTCTCTTATTGGAAGTTGCAACTCAGAATCCATTGTGATCGTCGTCATTCTCTATTCTCATCTCACAAACCAGACTCCGTCGTGCTCGTCCAAGTGGGGACGGTAGATATCTTTAAATCAAATAAATTCTCTGTTCTCATCTGCTTTTACTGCAGCAGCACCTGAGAGCCTCTAGCAGTGTAGATCTAAGCTGCAGGATGTTTTTTTATCTTTAGAATCGGCTCTTGGAAACATTTTGTAGATAATTCCAAACTCCCACTGAGACAGTATAATCAATAACTGCTACATATAGGAGACAAAAATGAAAAATTATGAAGTAATTTTAACCTGTATCCAATTCAAATGAAAGGACTCACTCTTATTTTTCAACCAAATCAGTGCAAATGCAACAAATAAATAGGTGAAGAAAAGAAGGTTGAGCGATTTTCCAGAAGATGATAGTTAAAAGCTTATACATGTGGTGTTTAGTTTATTTTTACCTTCTGAGTGAAATAAACATAATCATAATCCCATAGCAATATCCACAGCTCACACCATTATTGTGATAATTTAGTTTCCTTCTTTACAGTCACTGTTCAATAATGGTGTGGATTCTGAACCTTTTTAAGAGATAATTTTGGTAGAGAATTTGCGAAATTGCAGAGACCTGACTAGATTTGTTATGACTATGAGAATGTTGTCGTGGATCCAGGGAGCAAATGCTGAAGGTGTTCCTAATCGATTGACCGGCGAAATCCAGAGCAAGACATATCTGGAAGTGAAGAGAACCGAAACATGTGTTTGTGTTATTGATAAACTTATATTTTTATATATTAATTCATATTATTTTAGTGGGTTTTTATCAATATTGTGATCTTTAATTTTATTATTTATGCACTAATTAAATTAATATGCTTTATATTGAATTAGTGCTTAAAAAGGGTGTAATTGTCGTATTTTTATAATTTTTCCTAAACAATTATTTTTGGAATCAAATATATTATATTATTATGATTTTATATTTTAGGAATTTTGGAAAAATTGGAATTCACAAATAACAATAAAGGACCATAAAATTAGAAACTGTACAATAAGACCCAATAGATCAAACCTTACGATTTAGCCCAGTAGGTTTTGTTTATTATTTTCTCTTTGATTTAGCTTTTAAAAGGCAAGCACACACATGGAAATCAAAAAGGAGACGTTGCCGCGGAATTGAGAGGAATTGGAAAAGAGAAAAAGCATTCACACCTGGAGCAAGCCACGTGAGCAACAGTACCGTGAGATTTCCCACTCTTTCCATATCCACGCCTTCGACGATAGCCACGTGCAACTCCATTATCCATGACTAAGCTTTTAAAATTGGTGTTAATCTTTATAGTTATGCGTGACTAAATACCTAAATTCTCTAATTCAATAGTAAAGGCATGAGTTTGAGATCTCAAATGGGAGTATAAGTTACTCTAATTCTCTACCTAATAATTATATTATGACTCCTAGGTCTTAGGATTAATTTTATAATTATTGGAAATATTTAGAATAATTTAATTGTATTTATTGAGGATTATTGTGACTAAATTTTTGCTTGACATTTGACATTAATCTTTAATTAACTTTAATTTCATTTACTTTGATTTAGGTCAGACATTAAATTGAGATTATCGTAAATATTTTGTGATTTTTCAAAGTGGCTTGAATTTTTGGATTGGTGTGTCTCTTGTTAGCTTAAATTCTATTTTATGAATTATTGAGTTATAATTAAGTATTGGTTTTTAATATCTTTAGTCCTATTTTATTATTCTGGTGACAGTTAATAAATTAAGACTTGAAAAATATTTTGTGACAATTCAAGGTGGCTCGGTTGTTGGATTAAAAGCTTTATTATAATTCTTAATTCATTATTTAAAACTCCCAAATCTGTTGAAGCTATGATTGCCTGCGTTATTAAATTGGAGGATTACTTTTATTATTATCAATCACATTTAAATTTATTCTTTTCACTCGTTATCATTCATTATTCCTTCCTTTAAACTAAAAATACCAAAAATATTTTCTTTAAATCTATTTTAATTCATTGCATTTAGTTGTTAGTCAATCAAAACAAATCTCATTTTCTAATTTAGCTTGCATTGCATTTAGTTACTTAGGAATTTAATTTCACATTTTGGCTCCTCAGAGAGAACGACCTGGGGTTACACTATTCGCAATCCTTGGTTCAAGTGGCGCTGTTGCTGGGGAGTCAAGAAATTGGTTCCCTAGTAACTAAGTGTCAAGTAACATTTTTTTGGATTAATTCAATTGCTGAGCCAGTTTTAGTTAATTTGCATAACATTTGCATTTGCATTTTTGGTTGCATTATCTATTAAAAAAACAAAAAAATCATTTTCTTTAGTTTGTTTATTTTTTTTATTTCATATTCTTTTCATCTGACTGCTATTGTTTATGCCTAAGAGTGATCGAGCTTTACCTTTGATTCCCTTAAATCTTGAAATTGAAAAGTCTGTGAAAAAGATTAGAAGAAAAATGAGATTAGAGGGTATAAGTCAAGTTATTGTCGAGAAGGGGCATATTTCACAAGAGTCAAGTTTGTCATCTAGTGAACAAGAGTCTAGTGAGAGAGCTACCTCTATTGAAAATGTATATGTTAGTGATTTTGAATTAGAACAAGAAACTATGGATGGTGCTAACGGTAATGATGGTTATAATGGGCCTAATGGGAATAATGGACATGGTGAGAATAACTTAGGAAATAATGATGAGGATGATAGAAGCATGAGGGAGATTAATAATTCTAATATTGATTATGATCCTTATGACTTTTATACTGATAATGTGAACTTTGAAATTAAAGGAGCATTAATTTCTTCCTTACCTAAATTTCATGGCTTTGCAGGTGATAATCCACACAGGCATTTGAAGAATATGCATATGGTGTGCTCTTCCATGAAACCACCCACAGCTAATCTTCAAGATGTATTGAGAAGGGCATTTCATTTTACTTTAGAAGACAAGGCCAAGGAGTGGCTTTACACGCTACCTCAATATTTTACTACATTGACTTGGGATCAGTTGAAAGGAGCATTCTTGGATGAATATTTCCCTGCCTCTAAAACTTCAAGGTTAAAAAAGGAGATAACTAGTGTGGTCCAACGAGATAATGAATCCATGCATGAGTATTGGACTAGGTTCATCACACTTTTAGCTCAATGCCACATCACAATATTTCAAAGAATGATCTGGTTAATTCTTTCTATGAAGGGCTACTTCCACATCATAAGCCCTCAATTCATGCTGTTGCAAATGGTTCTCTCAAAGAAATAAGTCCCAATGCTGCATGGGACCTACTTCAAAAGATGGCTACCAATGACCCTCAATCTGAAGACACAAGAAAAGTGTATAATACCTCTTCGGTTTCTTCCCAAGATATTCTTGCTGAAATTGCTGCTTTGGGGAATCGAATGGAGAAAAGACTCAGTATTTTGGAGAATAATGTGAATGCCAAGCAGGTTAATTCAATGGTTCACTCTCAAGCTATAGTTACTAGTTGTGAGTATTGTGGGTCAATGATGCACGCCTCGAATACTTGTTCTCGATATGAAGAGGTTTCTTCCCTATACCAAAATAGGAATGGTCTATATCAAAAGAGAGATCCTTACTCTAACACTTATAATCCAGGTTGGAGATATCATCCTAAATTTATATGGGGTGGAAATCAAGGCAACCCTCAAGGAAATTTCTCAAATCAAGTGGTACCTAATCAAGGGGCATCATCTTCTTTTTCTGGAGGTAATGAACTTGGTATGATTGTGAAAGGTATTACTGAGTTTAATTCAAAGTTTGACAATTAGAAATCACAAACTGAGGCTAAGTTACATGCTATGGAGAATAAGATGGATTTATGTCTACAAAATATGTTCTCTAAATTGGAGCAAATGGAGACTAAGCATGAGAATTTGAATGCTTTTGTTACTCAATTCTCCAATAACTTGAGTGAACAACAAGCAAAGAGTAGTGGTTCTATACCCTCTAACACAATGATAAAACCTAAATCTTTGAATGCAATCACACTGAGAAGTGGTAAGAAAATTGGGCTGAAAAATGTACAATTCAAAGAACATGAAGAGGATGAAGAGCATGTTGATGAGGAAATAGAAGTTGAGTCTCCTCCTGTCAAAACTACTCAAGAAACTTCCCAAGCTGAGAAAGAAGTTTATATCCAATATGAAGTCCTACCAGAAAAGAAGCTCTTGGAGAAGTGTCAGAAATAACTAATGGTGTAAAATGATGAAGAGGCAACAACTATCATAAAGGGACCAGTCGAGAAAGGATCACATTCTGACTCCAAAGGTGATGAGGTAAATATTCATGACTTGCCTTTTCCAAATTCTTATTTGGTTAGTAAAAAGATTGTTGAAAAGAAAGATAATGATGAATTGTTTGAAATGTTTAGCAAACTTGAGGTTAATGTGCTATTGCTTGAATTGATTAAAAAGATACCTAAGTGTGCTAAATTTTTGAAAAACCTATGTACAAACAAGAGAAAGTATAGGCATAGTGAGAGAATCCAACTGGGGTTGAGTGTTAGTGCCTTATTCAAGCCACAGTTGCCTATTAAATCTAAAGACCCGGGTTCCTACACTATTCCTTGTACCATAGGTAGAACTACAATTTCCCATGCCCTACTACATTTAGGTGCAGCAATTAATGTCATGCCTACCTCTGTTTATAAGACCTTGGGTATTAAAGTTTTGAAAGACACTAGTGTAGTGCTTGGCCTAGCTGATAGGATGGTGAGATACCCTAAAGGTATTCTTGAGGATATTCTTGTGCAAGTGAAAGGTCTTGTTTTTCCAGCTGACTTTTATGTTCTTGATATGACTAATGACCTCCCTACTAAGAGTACTTTGATTCTAGGTAGACCTTTTCTTTTAACTGCTGAGACAATAATTAACATGAAAAAGGGTCTTATCACTATAGGGATTAGGGATCAAGAAGTGAAATTTAATCTTTCAGAAGCTATGAATCATGGTTATGAAGATTGCTCTTATTTGGGAATTAGTTCAATTGAATGTCATGACGTGGACCACTTACGTAAGACTAATATGAATGAACCTCACTGGTGTGACTTACTTGTGAACCATGATGATGCTTTTACTTGTCTATCTTCCTCCCACCCTTCTCATGTCTGTGCATGTGAAGGTGGCGTATCATGTGCCTATTGTTTAGAGATAGATAGTTGGCTTTCATCTACTCATGATTTTGATGTACCATATTGCTTTGACTCTGGTATTACTGCTGATTATGTACTTAATAGCCTTGAGAAAGGTATATTTCTTGATTTTGTAGGAACTGATGATAAGGAGGTTGATGCACAAGCTATAAATATAGCTCCCCTATTGAGTGGCGCTAGAACATTAGAAGAGGATAACAGTGATTTTGCTACTGCTTTAGTCCTTTCTAATCCCACTCTCTCTTCTAATTTATTTTCTTTTTCTATTGATCAGACTAACCCTAACTCTCCTATTTCTAGGTCATCTGATGGTGGTACTGAGCCAGGAAGTAGAGGAAATACACACCATACTGAGCTTATATCTCCTTCCCCAAGCCACATGGACACACCACTTGCACTGAAGGCACTTGATATAACAAGGATGATTCCTTCTATTATGCAACCCCCTGATTTAGAATTGAAACCCCTCCCCTCTAACTTAAAATATGTCTTTCTTGTTGATAATTGTAAATTGCCTGTTATTATTTCTAATTCTTTGAGTAGTTCTGAACAAGAAAGACTAGTTTCTATGTTAAAAAGGTATTAAATGGATATAGGTTGGTCTTTAGAAGATATACCAGGGATTGATCCCTTGGTCTGCACACACAAGATCCTTTTAACTAAAGGGTCAAAGCCAGTTAAACAGCCACCAAGGAGGTCAAATCCTCTTATTCATGATGTGATTAAAAATGAGTTATCTAAATTACTGAGTGATGGGATCATATATGCAATTTTAGACAGTGAGTGGGTGAGCCCGATACATGTAGTACCGAATAAGAACGATATCACAGTAGTGAAAAATGAGAATAATGAACATATTCCAATAAGAGTTCAGAATGCTTGGAAAATGTGTATAGACTATATGAAGTTGAATGAAGCGACTAGGAAGGATCATTTTCCATTACCTTTCATTGATCAAATGTTGGAAAGAATATATGGTAAATCTCACTATTGTTTCTTGGATGGTTTTTCAAGTTATTTCCAGGTATCGATTGCACCTGCAGATCAAGACAAGACTACTTTTACATGTCCTTTTGGCATCTACGCATATAGAAGGATGCCATTTGGGTTGTGTAATGCTCCAGGCACCTTTCAAAGGTGTATGATGGTGATCTTTAGTGATTTATTGGAGCGTAGTATGGAGATTTTCATGGATGACTTCACCATCTATGGTGATGGCTTTGATGATTGTTTACTTAGTCTTGAGCAAGTTCTTGATAGATGTATTGAGAAAAAGTTAATTTTAAATTATGAAAAATGTCATTTCATGGTAGATAGTGGCATAGTGCTAGGTCACCGCATATCTCAAAAGGGAATTGAGGTTGATAAAGCCAAGATTGAAGTTATTTCTTCACTTCCTTATCCTACTTGTCTTAAAGATTTGAGGTCTTTCTTGGGGTATGCCGGGTTTTATCGACGTTTTATAAAAGATTTTAGTGAAATTGCTTTACCTCTCTCTACGCTGTTGAGGAAAGATGTTGTTTTTCACTTTGATGATAAGTGTAGACATGCCTTTGACTATTTGAAATCCTTACTTGTTTCACCTCCTATTCTCATTGCACCTAATTGGGATTTGCCTTTTGAATTGTCTTGTGATGCTTCTAACTTTGCAATAGGTGCTATGCTTGGTCAGAGGGAGGATAAGTGATCTAGAGTGATAGCCTATGCTTCCAAAACACTTGACCCCCCTCAAGTGAATTATACCACAACCGAGAAGGAGCTTTTTGCTATAATCTTTGCTTTAGATAAGTTTAGATAGTATCTAATAAATTCTCGAGTGATTGTTTTTACAGATCATGTAGCAGTGCGTTACTTGTTCAAGAAGCCCCAGTCTAAACCAAGACTGCTGAGATGGGCTTTATTGCTACAGGAATTTGACATTGAAATTAGAGATAAAGATGGAGCAGAGAATCATGTGGCTGACCACCTTAGTCAGTTACCTGAATGCACTAAAGGAGTTGACTCCTCTGATCTTACTGTTGATTCCTTTACTGATTCTGCACTCTTTGCCTTAGCTATTCAAGAGCATTGGTACTCTAATATTATTAATTATGTTGTCACTAATCTTGTACCTCATTCTATGTCTAAGTTTCAGGTTGATAAGCTAAAGAGGGAGGCAAGATATTATATCTGGGATTCTCTAATTCTTTGGAAGCAATGCAGTGATCAAATCATCAGACGATGTGTTCCTAATAATGAGATTCACTCTATCCTTATCTTTTCACATTCTTTATCTTGTGGGGGATATTTTAGTGCTAATAGAACTGCTAGGAAGGTTTTAGAATGTGAATTTTACTGGCCTACTCTATTCAAAGATACTTATATTTTCTGTAAGTCTTGTAATAAGTGCCAGAGGTTTGGGAGTCTAGGTAGAAAGCATGAAATCCCTTTAAGACCTATGCATTTTTGTTAAATTTTTTATGTTTGGGGCATGGATTTCATAGGTCCTTTTCCTTCATCATTTGGGTTTTCATATATATTACTTGCAGTAGACTATGTGTATTGGGTAGAGGCAGTGCCAACTAGGAAAGATGACGCTTCTACTATTGCCAAATTCTTACGCTCTCATATCTTTTGTAGGTATGGCATTCCAAGAGCAATCATCAGTGACCAAGGAACATATTTATGCAATAGGACCATAAAGTCTCTACTTGCTAAACATGCAGTTAATCACAAGCTAGCAACTCCTTACCACCCTCAGATAAATGGATTAGGTGAAGTCTTTAATCAGGAAGTCAAACGAATACTAGAAAAGATTGTGAAACCATCCCGTAAAGATTGGAGTGAAAGGCTTAAGTAGGCACTGTGTGCTTACAGGACTGCCTACAAAACTCCTATAGTCATGTCTCCTTTCCTGTTGCTCTATAGTAAGTCTTGTCATCTACCTATAGAGATTGAGCACAAATCTTATTGGGCGATCAAGGCATGTGATGCAAACCTTGAATCCTCACTTGAAAACCGAACGATGTAACTCTAAGAGCTTGAAGAGATGAGACTTGAATCCTATGATAATGCCAAAATCTATAAAGACAAGCTAAAAATGATTCATGACAAACAGATTTTGAGAAAACAATTTCATGAAGGTGACAAAGTTCTAAAGTTCAAGGCCCGGTTGAAGTTGATGCCTGGGAAGTTTGTCACTAAGTTGGAGGGCCCTTTAGAGTTATCAAAGTGCATTCTTTTGGTATAGTAGAGCTGGTGGATGAAGCAACAGGTCATGTTTCACAAGCCAATGGTCATCTGCTTAAGCACTACCATGAGAATCAGAGACCTTCCTAATTGCACAGTTGTTCCTTTCCACCTTTCTCCTTTACTTTCTCTTGTATTGCTGATAATATCTGTTTGCTAAGATAGTTAGGAGTAAGTGTGGGGGAGGGACCATCACAGTAGTTTTAGATTTATTTGCTTTTTGTCTTTTAACAATTTCTTAGAATATGTTGCATTTTAAAGATTTATTAGTTTTAGGTTAGTTTTTCTTTGAATAAAGTTTTCTTCCCTTTTAGCTCATGACTCTTTAATCATTTTCCCTTCTCCTTTTTATATATGCTTTAGTGATGCGTTGAGGACAACGCATGGTTTAAGTGCGGGGGAGGGATTGCTTTTGTTAATTTGTGTTGCTATTGCTTACATCTCCAAAATATGAAAAATTGAAATTTTTTTGAACCTTTAAGCTAAATTGATTGGATTTTCACTACTGTATGAGCGAATTGTTGCTGTGATTCATAGCTTCCACTTGACTGTTGCAATCATTGGGCTTTATTTTCAAATCCTTATTTCTTTATGCATGCATGTCTAGGTGAGAATATAATTTTGACTTGTGTAGTTTTTATTCTTAATTAGTTAGCATAGTGGAGTGTCTTTGATGCAGAGTTATTAACCTTTTCATAGCTTGATCTCAGGGAGGAAACATCTTAGAGAAAACCTTGTTGGAAGGATTATTGAGCCTTGAATTTTTTTCTTGTGTGAATTCCTCCTAACTTTGGTTAACCTATAGAACTTGTCACGTCCCAAAATTTGGACCGTTACCAGCACAGAATATGAATAGTTTCATATTTCGAAAGCCTAAAATTTTAAATAAAACGTTTTGAAATAAGAACCATAATAAATTGTATTTCCTAAATCAACAGAATCTTTTTCAATGACTATGTGGAGTATTTACCTTCTTTTCAGAATCATACAAACGCTTTCTAAATAATAATTTCATCAAAAGTGATTTTGTATAAAAATGACGCTTCAGATCAGCAACGAGGCTCTTCACTGCTCAGTGGGAAGGATTAGAGTCACCTGCACTATCTGAGGTCAAATAATCTACTCGTGAATAACGTCCCAAAAACATGATTTAAAAGAATGCGGAAATAGACAATGCATAAACATGTTTCAATTAACATTTCACATTTCAATGCAAACTTTTCCGTAACATATTCTTTCAGGGAAACCATCTTAAAATAACCGTTTCAAATCAATCATTTAATAGTACTCCTTTCAAAGTCATAATCTTTCCATAAACATTATTGTTTCAAAGAAATAATTTGAAATAATCATTTCAAATCAACTGATGTAAAACAATCCTTTCAAAACTATGATCTTTCTGTAGGACTTCAACAGAATAAAAATAGACGTGGACACACAGTCCATGAGGGTAACTAACCATTCTGGTGGCTCGAAGCCAGTAACTGTCGCGAGAATGAATCCCACAAAAATAATTCTGGTGGCTATGCCACAAACTGTCGCGAGAATAAATCCCACGAAATAATTCTGGTGGCTATGCCACAAACTGTCGCGAGAATAAATCCCACGAAATAATTCTGGTGGCTATGCCACAAACTGTCGTGAGAATAAATCCCACGAAATAATTCTGGGGGCTATGCCACAAACTGTCGAGCTCGAGTAACCAAGGTGCACTAAGGACTAACAGTACTGCTGTTAGCAACCAGCGTTCTGTCTGTATTCCATCCTAAAACACCATCATGCGTGGGGTCCTTTTCACATGTAATGATCTCAATCGTTTCAAATACCATAATCATTGATAAAGCCATTTTGAATTTCAAAAACCCCAGTATGAACATTCATAATCAAGTTACTGTAAAAACATATGCAATTCACGTAGGAAGATTTCATGAATAATATCAGTTCACTGTCAAATCTTTTTCTAAAGCCTCTTTATCCATTTTCATGCATAATTGTAATCTTTTGTAAATCGATCGAAAGAAAATCATTTCTAACGATTTAAACCATAATTTCGTAAAACTTGCTTTTTGAAATCCATATTTGAAATTCATCATTTGAAATAACAATGCATTTGAAAATGTAAATTTGTAGGGAACGTTATTCACTCACTTGTCACGCTCCTAAATAGTTACTCTTTCAGCCCAACCACTTTAATTACTTTCCTTTCTAAATCCCCTGGTATTTTGAAATAGTATGTTAACATCCTATTTAAAGTTTCAACATAAATAAATCACTTTTAAGCTACAACCAAATATAAAGGCAAACACTTCATCATTTCTAAACATTGAACACATCCCTTACAAAACTTTGTAACTTCCAAATTTCTCCCAGAACTACTTAATTCTGGCACTCGAACTCCATAAGCTTCTATTTCATCTTTATTTTCATATGTGTGTGTATATATACGCATATGCATTTGCATAACAATCCCCAATCACCTTTATTCTTCTTTCATTTAATTAGCAATATTCATACTTATGTGCAAACAACAATAATGCCCCATCTCCTTCCCACACCGTAAAATTTCATATTTTTCAAGACAGAAAAAGGCAAACCCATACCTATGAGCACACGGCTAACTGAGACCAATCTAGAAACCATATTCCAAAACACATACACTGCACATACAGAACACCCCCACACAGTAGCAATGACCATAGTGCATACACATATCTTCCTATGTATCATCCTTCAGCTAACTCACAACCTCAAATACACTATTGATAGAATTCTAACAAAATCTCATAAATGTGTGCACCCTAACCATCCTAGCAAATCATATGCACTTCTTATCAACCCAAAATACCTTTTTCTAAATCCACCCCACAGTATCTCCTGTCCAGCAACAATTTCATACACACCACCTTCTCTCATTCAATCATCGCAGCTCAGCAAACAGAGAAAATGGAAATTTAAATTATCCCACGACAGGGAGCACTGATTCATACAGAAAGGAGAATAAGTGGTCCATACGTACCACTATCCCAAAGGAACTGGACGGAGATAAGAAAGGAGCTCGGTAAACTTGCAG
Organism: Leucaena leucocephala; assembly: GCA_037074615.1. Taxonomy (NCBI): domain Eukaryota; kingdom Viridiplantae; phylum Streptophyta; class Magnoliopsida; order Fabales; family Fabaceae; genus Leucaena; species Leucaena leucocephala. The sequence goes on along the minus strand of CM073515.1, from coordinate 13,014,376 downwards.
TAGCTATAGTACCAAACCACACACCACGACTGCATAGAGAAGAAAATTGAGGATTAAATTGCTACAGAAACTCATTGATCCAACGCAGGGCAGGAAACAGAAGGGAAAATACTGAGCATACCCAACAAGCCAGGGAGAAGAAAGAAATCAAATTCCCAACTTGGAACAATTTCCACAGCTTCAAATCACTTAATTTCTACGCATCGATAGGGAAGAAGCTCTGAACCGTAGCAGCTACAGTACAAGTCTCACATAGCAACGGCAATAGGGGAAGCTGCTTGCACGACGACAGTGACAGCCACAAGGGTAGTCTACTGGAAAGAGTATAAACCCACGACAGAACCCAATTGCAGAACTTCCGACACCCAGCAGGACTTCCCTTCCACTCTCTCCTCCCTGAACCCACCGTTGACAGAAAAAAAATTGAAATGGGGAAGGAGTGCCTCAAACTTAAAGGCGACAGCAGCAGACCTTTTGTGCCATGGAAGCCTTCCCTGAGCCGCTCGCCAACTCTGCTCCCGCCGCTTCCTTCCGCCTGTGACGCTGAGGAGATTCAGAGGGAAAATGGAAATGGCGTACGACTTATGCAGAAAAAGGGTGAGGGCATTTTGGTAATTTTGTATGTGAGAAAAGAAGAAAAAAAAACTTTCCTTCTGCTCTGGCCATGGCTCGAACACGGGTATCCTGATTTAAACTCTTGTCACTAGACCACTCAGCTAACCCGTTCAGTTTGAAATTTCTGCACCGAATATATATATATAACCCTTAAGTTAAATTTATTTATTTATTTATTTTTTCTCTATCAATTTCCAGGCCATAACAGAACTTGTCTAGATTCTTTTTCAAAATAGCATTAATACCTAAAATTGTGAGTATGATAGGGGCGGGGTATTCAATTCGAAACCCTTTTACCTAAACATAAGCCATCTCAATTAACCTTTGCTTACCCCTTTAAGCCAATCACTTTCATTTCATTCCATTAATTTTAAACAAGTACTTTGCATGAGTTATATTATGTTCTTTATGATTAACTGTGCACTATTGAAGTTGCTAACTTTATCATTTTTGAGTTAGGTTTGTAAAAAAAACACAAAAAAAAGGAAAAAGACAAGAAAAAGAAAAAAAAAATGTGCAAAAAAAATGGACAAAAAAGATAGAAGTTGAAAAAAAAGAAAGAGAGGAAAAGAAAAAAAAATTGGCAACAAGGCATGAAGTTTGAAATAAGGCATCTTTTGCTAGTTGAAGATTAAAGTTTGTCGTTCATTTGATAGTTGCACGTTAGCTTACTTTGAGCTATTTCTTAATACTCATGCATTAAACTTGTTCTACATTTTATTCCATCCATTCATTAGCCTTTCACTAACATTACAACCCAATAAAGTCCCCTTGATCATGAGTCTATGGTATGTTAGTAGTGGAGATAGTAGAATCTTTATAAACCTATGATAGGCGCTAATCTAGGTGGATTGAGTGAAAATTTTCTATATTTGAGAGTTGAGTGAAACACTTATACTTATGAGAAATATATTATGTCTCCATTCCTCTATCTTGTCATGTATTGTGTTACTTTCCTTGCATTAAAACATTCTATCACTGTTGATTAATTAGGGATAGAAGTTGCTAAAGTTAATTATAAATTCTTGCCTTGATAGTTTTATGTTTACTTGTATTGAATATAACTGTTGGGATTCCTTTGAGTGATATTTTGCCCAGGAGTGCAAAATGTTAAGTGTGGGGGAGTTGACAAACCCATATTTTTATATATTAATTCATATCATTTTTGTGGTTTTTGTCAATATTGTGGTCCTTAATTTTATTATTTGTGCACTAATTGAATTAATATGCCTTATATTAAATTAGTGCTTAAAAAATGTGTAATTGTCATATTTTTATAATTTTTCTAAACAATTATTTTTAGAATAAAATATATTACATTATTATGATTTTATATTTTAGGAATTTAGGAGCAATCGGAATTCACAAATGAGAATAAAGGACCATAAAACTATAAATTGCACAATAAGATCCAATAGGCCAAATCGTAATTTTGTTTATTATTTTCTCTTTGATTCAGCTTTTAAAAGGCAAGCACACACATGGAAATAAAAAACGAGACGCTGCCGCATAATTGAGAGGAATTGGAAAAGAGAAAAAGCATTCACACCAAGAGCAAGCCACGTTAGCAATAATACCGTGAGATTTCCCACTCTTTCCATATCCACACCTTCTACAGTAGCGACGTGCAACTCCATTATCTATGGCTAAGCTCTTAAAATTGGTGTTAATTTTTATAGCTATAGGTGGCTAAACATCTAAATTCTCTAATTCAATAGCAAAGGCATGAGTTTAGGATCTCAAATGAGAGTATAAGTTATTCTAATTATCTACTTTATAATTATATTAAGACTCCTAGATTTTAGGATTAATTTTATAATTATTGAAAATATTTAGAATGATTTAATTGTATTTATTGAGGATTATTGTGACTGAATTTTTGCTTGCCATTTGACATTAATATTTAATTAACTTTAATTTTATTTACTTTGATCTGGGTCAGACATTAAATTGAGATTATCATGAATATTTTGTGATTTTTTAAGATGGCTTGAATTATTGGATCGTTGTGTCTCTTGTTAGCTTAAATTCTATTTTATAAATTATTGAGTTATAATTAAGTATTAGTTTTTAATATCTTTAGTCCTATTTTATTATTTTGGTGACAGTTAATAAATTAGGACATAGAAAATATTTTATGACAATTCGATGTGGCTCAATTGTTAGATTAAAAGTTTTATTATAATTCTTAATTCATTATTTAAAACTCCCAAATCTTTTGAAATTATAATTATCTTCGTTATTGAATTGGAGGATTACTTTTATTATTATCAATCACCTTTAAATTTATTCTTTTCACTCATTATCATTCATTATTCCTTCCTTTAAACTAAAAATATTAAAAATATTTTCTTTAAATCTATTTTAATTCAGTATATTTAGTTATTAATCAATTAAAACAAATCATATTTTTTAATTTAGCTTATATTGTATTTAATTATTTAAAAATTTAATTTTTTATTTTGACTGTTTAAAAAGAATGACCTAAAGTTATATTATACATAATTTTTAATTTAAATTTTTAAAATAATCTCAAAACGATTAAGGTTGTTTTAATTGAGTGATTTTTTAGGTGATGTTGGGTTTTATCTTGTGTCTCTAAGTCTTAAAAGAGCCACTTCCACACGCTTTAATCCCAGACCTTTCTCGAAGAATGAGCAAGAAGAGTGTACGAGTGTAAGAGACGAACGAAGCCTTTCTCTCTCTTAATCACCTTCATTAATCTTTCTGGAAGAAACATAACTGAAGTTAAAGACACTACACACAACACAGATACACAGTGATACATATATCAGAGTTGTTGCAGATTTGAATGAGAAAATGGGGGATATGGCGATGAGGATTGCAGAATCAAGTGGGAAAGTGATGAACAAAGGAGTGAGCTAGGTTATGTTATGTGTTCTTGATCTTTTAGATATTCTTTTGTGTTTGGTGTTCAAGGTGGTGGATTTGGTGGTGGAGGGGCAACGGAAGCCTTGTTATTGCTCGTCGGGATCGGCGAAGGAAGCTATCAGAAAGCGGAGGTGGGACGAACAGTGACGATGAATAGTAAATATATTAACAGAGTTAGCTTTCTGTTAGCTTTGTACTTTTTTTTAAAGTATTAATTACATAATTAAATATTTTAAAATATTAATTATATTAAAAATAATTTAAAGAACTAGATAAAGTATTAATAAACTGTTAAATTTTTTTGTGATATTGCTAATAAACAGTTAAAAGCTTTTTTGTGATAATTTTGATAAATAAAGATTTTAAAAATATATTTTTTTAAAAAAAATTAGACTAGTATGCTTTTCTAAAATCCATGATTTTAGGTTTTAGAATATATTATAGTTTTTGATGTGTCTTGCTAATTTGTTATAAAACTATGATTAGGATAAAAAATGAAGAAGTTAGGCAGTAATCCAACGACATACCCAGTTGCCGAATCGCCAAAAGAAAAGTAAAAAAAATCATGGGACCAATTGGTCTACATTGGCACTCCGGGCACGGCATTTCACCAATATTATTTTTGTAAGTACATATGTATTTCTGTTAGATAAAATTTTATTTAAAATATTGTTAATATTTAAATTTAATTTTTTTTAATAAAAATATAAACTTTAACTCACTAAATTACGAGGGATTAGTCTTTTTTATTATTCTCAATTCTAACTACTTCACATTTAGATTGTCAACTAAATTTCATCAATTTTAGAGTGATAAAAATAATAAAATAAAATAAAATATTATAATTATTAATCTTAGTTATAATATAATAGCTAAAGTATATATTTAATATTTTATTAAATTTTATTTTAATCTCTTAAATTTATAAAGTGGACTTTTAGTATCATAATCTTTACCCTATTAGTGTTACTTAACAAAAAATATTGACTCAACCAATTAATTAAATTTTAATATTTTAATATTATATTTTTTAAAGTAAAACTAGATGTAAAATAAAATTATTTATGATATTTTAATTACTTTAATTTTTTTAAAAATAAAATCCTGTAAATTAATATTACTTTAATTAAATTTTTTGTATCTTTCCATCTTACATTTTTCATTAAAAACTCATGAAAATCTCTTGGCTAATTTTAATTTAAATAATGATTTAAAATATAAAATTATTATATTAAAAATTAAAATCTAATAATTTCTTGTCAGCATTTAATTATACAATTATTATTTAAATTTATTGAGTTAATATTTTTTATTAAGTCAAATTAATGGTGTTAAAATTTTAGAACTAAAACTATACTTTATAAAATTGAAGGATTGAAATAAACTTTAATATAAATATAAAAAATTAAATATATACTATAGGCTAATATAATTCATAAACTATGCTTCTATGAAATATTTTAAAACCTGGACTACATGTCAAATAGAAAAAATTGAAAGATCGCGATTTTTATGATTGAATCGACTGAATAGGCTGTTGTACCAATAATATAACAATTATATATATAAGAAATATTGCATTAAATAAGTTGAAAAAAAATAAACACAGCATATTAACAAACGTATTACCAAAACATAATTTAAAATATTTAATGATTGATATTTTAAATATTTATAATATTTTTTATTTTAAAAATATCATCATATTATAATATAAATATTTTATTCTGCCTCTATAATATAGTAAATATTTATCATTTGTCTAACAGAATAGTGTGTGGATTCCCGTTTTGAGCCACGTGCTATGGTATTATTTTCTTTCCCGATCACAATTAAAAATAGGGTTAAAGTGTATGAAGAGTCTTAAAATATTTATAGGTATAATTAATATCTAAAATATTTTAAAGTGCTAAAATATTAAAAATGGAGCAATCATTCTATCAGCATTTAACGTTCGTTTACTACTCTTAATCTGACTCCACGTGTCTCTTTCTTTTTCATCCGACTCTTTTTCATCGATCTATTCAAGAAAAGAGAGAAGAGAACGCCATAGCTTAGAAAAGAGAGAAGATCCCCTGACGGAGAGAATGAGCTAAGGACGAAACTAACAAAGTCCATGCTAGCCACTACAATTTCTAATTCAACTTATATCTCAGAATGAGCTAAAGACGAAACTAACAAAGTCCATGCTAGCCACTACAATTTCTAATTCAGCTTACATCTCACAACTAACAAAGATAACAATTTTATACAATAAAAGAGGATAAGGTCTAAAATACACAACCCCTGATCTCGGAAATTGAAAGCAGAGCTTTGGGGGATCAAAAGCAATCCCCTTAGCCAATCAAAAGCTATCCCCACACTCATTGAACTCTTTGCCTGAGGTGCCTGGATATGGGAAGGAAAGCGATGTTGTGAGTGAAATGGCCGATATGAAAGGAGGGACTCAACCGCCATGGGTGGGACTTGGAGATTGTGTGATTTCAAGTAGCTATACTCTCATGCTCTCAGATCCGTTTTGGGTATCAACTTGCGCCAGATTGCCATGCTTGGTGTCACCAATAACATTGGTGAGAACATAGGCGTTCTTCTTGTTTTGGCCTCCAGCAAGTTCCCTCCTCAATTTATTCTCTCCGTTAGAGATATTCTCTCTTTTCTTAGCTATGGCGTTCTCTTCTCTCTTCTTGAATAGATCGATTAGAAAGAGTCGGATGAAGAAGAAAGAGACACGTGGAGTCAGATTGAGGGATAGAAAACGAAAGTTAAGCGCTGTTTGGTTAAGGGGAAAAATTGCTCTATCGTTAATTATATGTACAGAAATATTTGGGGTACTGCATTAACTTTAACCCTTCAAAATAAGCTCCGATCGCCAAAAAGCCAGGCTGAGGTTGAATTCACTTTTTATAGCTGCAGAGGCACTGTGTTGTACGGTGATATGGGGAATTACTATTAAATATTAAGCCACTTTTTTATCTACCTACTTGCCTTTTCTCTCTGTACTGTTTGATTTCTTTTTTTGCAATAAATTATATCTCTGTCCACTCATGAAATGGATTTACTAATATCTTCTTTATAAAAATAACAAGTACAATCTTAAATTTTTGTCAATCATTTTTTCAGTATAGATAAATTCTTTTGAAATGATTTTTTTGTTAATTTATCAATTTTATAATGTTTAAATAAAATACAGAATATTAACATAAATTAGCTTAATTTTTTTATAATTTTAATATTTCTCTTAGAGTTATCCCCTTATATGCATATTATATAAATATATATTGTTTAATAAAATTTATATCATTTTCAGTCATTTTATATCTACACTTATTTTTATATTACTTATCTAAATAAGATTCAGTTTGTCAAACTAATTTTTATAAAAATTAATTTAAATATAATTATATTATATTATCTAATTTTTATAAAAGTTAGTTGAAAAAGAGTTAATTCTACCCTGTTAATCTAAACACACCCGTATTGGAAAGTAGGAGGAATTATAGAAAGATGGAGAATGATGGCCCGCATTGGATTTGTAATATGAGATCTATCCGATACCTTTTTCGACAACTTAATTAGATGATATATCACTATAAAAAAATCAACTATTTATCATAGCTGAAAGTATCAAAATTGCTCCTGAAGACCTTTAGTAGCGATTTTTTGCCATCGTCAAATTATTGCTTATGAAATTATCACTTATAAATATTAGTAGTAATAATTGAAAATTATTGCCAAATGTCAACAATTATTTGCGACTCAAGTTCAACAAAAGGTGTCAAAGTGGTCATCGTCGTCAAAAGTAAACCATAGGTGGCAACAAAAATTGCCGTCTAAAGTAGAACTTTTTAAGTCTTTACATAGAGATGAATTAGTGATAACATAAAAAATTGTCGCCTAAAGTCAAAGTCATCATTTAAAGATGAATTAGTGACAATAAAGTCAATAGTTATTTTTAAATTATTTTTTCTAATTTTTCTTAAATTAAAACCTATAATGTGTTAATAAATATAAAAATAAAATAATAAATAAACTAAAATCTAATAATATTAATAAATAATTCACATAATTCTTTAATAAAATATAAGAATATTTCAATTAATTAAAAATATTTAAAGATAAAATAAAATAATTTAATTCAAATATAAATGTTATATAAAAGGTCTAATACTAGGAGTAGAGAAAATAAGGGTCTCTGATTGTCCCCTCTGCATCAAGGTAGTGAATTAAACTTTTATCCTTTACTCCATTTGTTTAGATCTTGTTCAAATTGTACACACTCTTCTTCCATCTTTATATGTTCTACTGCATGTTCTTCTTCTATTTTTCTCTCTCATCTTGAAATTTGTTAGTAAACTCTTCCAGCAATTGGATATACACACTTTACACAATTGAATTATTACTAGATTGAAGACAATTCCTCTTTTTTGGGCTCCGTTCCTTTTATTAGATATCTTATACTAATATAATTATTAGAAATATTATGACTCAAAATATTATGTGTGAATAATGGGATCACTAGCAGGCATTTTCCCTGTCTCCCCTGAAAGCATACAAATTTGAATGAAGGTATGAGCAAAAAGTAATTTATTAATAATAAAACAACAAGCAGGAAAGAAAAGCTACATAGGCAGATATCTATTTTGGAGTAAACTTTCAAAGTCTATATATACTATTCATTAGGTTACTATACATATAGCCAAATTGGAACCCATATAGAAACATCGAATTAGCAACAATTCAACACAATGTTTCGCTATTATTCTAACAGCCAAATTGGTATACAAGAACAACAAAATCACACATGCAAACTAATAACTTGTGTATTTATAAACAAGTAAAAATTAGAGGTCCATTTCAATATAGTACAAGAATTCTTTCTTAACAACATTATAATACCTACAAGGTAGGGAAAAATGATGACTATCAATATAAGCTTTTGACATCCCATCCAAGGCGCATCATCACGTGTCATTCTAAAATAAAGATTCTGAATATGTCATAAAGAAGAACTATTATGTAATAGGAGGAAATGATGGAACAGCCTGCATGTGAAGCTTCCATAATAAATTCCATGTATGATGTACTAACTTCCAAATGACCAACATAATCAAACAAAAAGGAATTCATAAAAGCATCTTTTCCATTTTGTTACATAGGAGATCAAATATATTACACGCAAATTGCTTTTTGGCCACATTTTCTGCTTCGACAAACACATAAACATATATGTGCTTATACACAATAAGTTCAATGTTCCAGACAAATTAAGAAACAATAGATTGTTGTGGGAATTTTGTTGAAATGGAAAAACTTTTGCATCATAATAAGAAAGTACACAACTTCAAAATGAAGAATACTAACAAGATCAGAAGGAAACACAACAATAATTACAGCCAAATGAAACCTTTCATAGGATTGAAAAGGAAAATAAGGGAAGAAAGGGTGTAAAGAAGAACCTTACAACTAACTTTTCCAATATGATCTTCTTCAGTAAAACCAAAAAGAGAAGTTTTTGTACCATGTTCTTGTTGGTGGAAAACTAGCTTTGCAACCTGTACCATGTTCTTGTAAAAGGCGTTGGCAGGGAAAGTTTATGTCAAAAAGAAACAATGTATATTAAAAAAAATTGAAGTTCTAATTAAATGGCATGCATAGTGAGAGTAATTTTATAAAGATAGTGATAATTCATTCAAGAAGTGATGCACAGATAAACTTCCACATGATTTAAGATCATGATCGGTCATAACCCCAAGCAATCTGACCAATCACCCATGAGTTTTAGAAATGGATTTCCTAAACCTATGAGTTTCATCTGTACAAGTTTTACAAGGACCAACCTACCACAAATTTGACTTAAGATATCAATAACTATTAAAGATGAGGAAAGTGAAAAGTCTTCTTGTTTTCATTTCAATGTGCAAGACGCTTCTGAGATTTCTCCATAAGAACTTCACATGATTCGAAATTTGGAGCTCTAGGTTTGTTGCTCCAGTCACAAGTTCGTTGCAAGTTCATAAATCAGAACTAGGAGCTAGACTACGACTTCGTGACAAGGAGCGAAGGAGGAGGAAGCTTGATGAACAATTGGGTAAGAGCAAAAGAGTTGGAAATTTGAAAAGAAGGAGATATGGATAGATGGGAATGAAGGAGGTTCATTATCATAATTTGAAAGAGCTGATTTTTTTTTTATAATTTGAAATATTCAAAAATGTGGAGGGAAATATTTGAAGATTTAGGTTTTTGGAGGGAAGGAGGAGAAGACCCACCAATTTTATTTCAATAATTTAAACTTTAATAGGATATAAGTAGTATTTTTCAATTAATTAAAATCATAATTTTTTCTTAATTTTTCTGGGTCCTAAAATAGTTTTAATGATTACTCATTCATATATTTATTTTTCTGAAATTTTACCTTTGGGACTTTCAATTCCAACAAAAAATATACTTAATCTCAATAATACCTTATAAACTATTTTTATGAGATTCAGGATGTTACACAAGGTAAACAACTAAAGTTATTAATTAGAGACCTAGATTATTTTTAGAGTCAAGTTGAGTTTATATATTAAGGGAACTAAAACTAGATTCGAGCCCTAGGCCTTGCCAACACATAGCCCTAATTGAACTAAAACCATAATTGAGAATTAGTTGATATAAAAATATAAAAAATATGAAAGCAACATACATGAAATTGACATTATGCAATGACAAGTAGCAACAAAAATAGTCACCGCTAAAAGTAAAAGGTTTCAGTGGCGACAAAAAAGTCACCACTGAAAATTTTACTTTTACCAAATAATTTTTAAGAAATAATCATTTTAATAAAATAAAGATATTTTCCTCCAATAGCTTCTTCAACTCATAAGGGGATTTTTCTAAAAGTTTTTGGGCAAACCATAACCTCTAACTATTTTTTTTTTTAAGAAAATAGGCTTTTAATTCTCGAAAAATAACTATTAAATCATTTAGATTACTTTTGGGGAAATAAACTCTTTTATAATTTTCTAAATCCCTAAAATACTCATTTATGATTTTTTCTTAATTTTTCTTAGTCCCAAAATAGATTAAATGATTATTCTTTCTTTTATTGTTTCTCTAAAATTTTACTTTTGAGACTTTTTAATTAAAAAAATAATCTTAACCTTAATAATATCTTATAAATCCTTTTTATTAAAAGTTGAGATGTTACATGAAATACAACAACAGAAGACAAATGCAATGTAACTAAGAATATATGTATTTATGTCACTTCTGTTCTTTCCCCTATCTCTCATGCTTAATTACAATCCTTCTCCACTCTCTAACACACACACACACACACACACACACTATATATGTATATATATATTTCATGTCCATTATTTCTCCCTATCTCTCTCTCATACACATACTAACTCTCACATTCATAGACACACAATTATAATATCTCTCTTATGCACACTCCCCTACTTCATCTCCTTCTTTCACACACACCATATTATATCTGTATAATCTCTTTTTATTACAATATCAATATGTGAAATTCTTTTATTTATTATTTAAAAATGACATTATTCAATAATTTAATTGTATATATTAGATAGTTGCTTAAAACTCCTCCAAATTAGGAAATAAATTGTATGAAGACTTTTAGTTGCTACATTTGTCGTCACTGAAGGTGAGAAAAGTGGCCGCTGAATTCTATCTTTTGTAGCGACAAAAATTTGTCACCGCATAAACTTTATGCGGTGACACATATATGTCGCTACTGATACTATAACCTTCTGCGGCCACAAGTTTTGTCGCTGCAGAAAGTTTTACTTTCAGCGACCACTGCTTTTGCTGCCGCTGAAAAGTCGTCGCCAAATTTTTTTAAGTTATAGACATTTTGTTATGATAGTCAGTGTATGCGACAAAAGAAAGTCGCCGCTAAAAGTCTTACTTTCAGCAGTGATCTTTTTGTCACCGCTAAAAGTCTACTTTTAACGATAATTTTTTTGTCGGCGCTGAAAAGTCGTCGGCAAAACTTTTTTGTTTTTGTAGTGTATGAATATGCTTGCAGAAATAAAAATTGAAATAATACAAAATAAATAACCAAGGAAAAATGAAAAGGAAGAGAATCAACCATTTGAACATAAACTTACATACCCACATACTGCTGTTGTATTGTGACTAATTATATATTCGTTTAACTATATGTGTGTTGATGTATACACTATTGGAAGAACATGACTGAATATTGTTGTCATTAAACGTGATTATTGTTGGAATATTTTTAAAATTAACAAATGTATTTTTTGGAAAGTCATGTCCTTATGTAATGATCTCCAAAATCATAATCAGATAATCGAACACAAAATAATACAAACCCAGATTTATTCTATAGGTTCAACAGAATAAGACGAAATATAAGCAACAGAGTTCTGGTACGATAGAAATTCGGAAACATAGAATAAGAGTGGCAGAAGAGAAGAGATAATCCAGTCACAATGAGATAGGGAGATGCTGGCCATAGAGAGAGAAGAGAGACACGAGAGAGGAGAGATTCCACATAATTCATTCCACACCCACTAGCTGCCTTCCACCTCCCACTATATACCCAAATGACTTATTCAATATCAGGCCAGCGCATGCAAGCCCAATTATTCCTTCTGCTGGCCCATTAATATTGGGCTTACAGTCCCCTTGCATAATATAATTAGGCCCAATCATGACCGTGTAAATCAAAAAAATTATGTGAATGGTTGTATAGAGAGTTATATCCTTACATGCTAAAAGGCTGTCACGCTTTATAAAAATAATTATTATTTTTAATTTTATATTGATTTATTGAACAACACATGGGGTTCATGAATCTTAACATATAGTTATGATTTTTTAATTGAAGATATATATTTTTTCAAGAGGTACCATTTCAAGGCATCACTTCATAGTCTATAAATACCCTCACCAACACTCCATTTTGAGAGGCTACAAAACAATATCAAACTTGTTACCTTTGTCTTTGAGTGCACTGGAGATAAAGTTAAATTATATTTTTAATTTGTAAAGGCTCTTGGTATCTTAACTTGAGTATTATATTGGGAGTGCAATCATACTTAAAGGTCTTCATTCTATATAAAATGAATGATATTTTGATATTATGGGCAAAGAATAGTGTAATTTTGAATTTTTTTACAATTTTTAATTAAATTATTCTAAAATTGTGTAATTTTGATTTATTTTCTTAAAAAAATTAAAAAATGGACTATTTTTTGTTCATGAGACATCAAAATGTCACTCATTTTATTTAGAATCTAATAGTCCATATTAAAAATATTAGAAAGTTGGGACAATTGAAGGGACATTAGAGACCCTTGCCCAAAATAAACTATGCAGAGCCAATTGAAACTTCTTAAATTTATCTTTATCTAAATAAATATAAAAGCTAATATGTTTTTCTAAAATTTTGTAATGAGCACAAATCCTTAAGAGAACCATACCCTAAAAGCAAGATGTTAAAGTTGAAGACCCCGAGATCTTATAAAACTCCTTTTTCAAGGTACCCACCCAAATTGGGATTCTTGACAATATTGTTATGAGTCCCACTATAGAGAGTCTTATAAAAGAAGTGTGATTTATAAGTTCAAATGATTTTCTCTCTTAATAAGCTAGTCTTTTCAAATTGGGGTCTCTCTTTGTGTTTGTTATCATAACAAAAGTTCTTTCAATGATGCCAATTGAGGGCTACCGATTGAGGGTTTTAATCAGCATGCTAATTGAAGTACCATGGTATGGAGCCACCTAGGATGTCACATTTAAGGGGCGCAATTCCTGCATTGGGAACTTTAAAATTAAATTGTGGGCTATAAATTCAAATGATTCTTTTTCCTAATAAAATAGTCTTTTTGGGATATATTGGACTCTCCTTGCGGGCATGTGACTATAACATAATTTTAATTTGGTACCAAACTAATTCGCGGTAATCTTTGCTCCATTTCCATGCATTTCATGTCATTCCATACTTAATTACTAGCAATTTCATAAAGTCAACAATCAAAAGGGTCCGTAAAGTAAATGGATATTATTGAGGTCAAGCTGAAGTAAACGGATTAGCCTTTCGAAGAAGGTACTCCAGCCTCAATGAAAGTAGTAGCTTTTTATTCTTTTAATTTTTCTTGACATTTTTTATTCTTTTGCTTTTTTTTTTGTTAAATATTCATGTAAGTTATGGTGTGTGTCTATATATTATGTAAATTGGCACCCAAGATTCATATATCAAAACAAGAATCGAATCTTTGGCACTCTCTCCATTATATACTACTATCCTCTGATCAGTACCTTTTTATTCTATAAATGGAAGCATTATATTTAGTTTCAGTATATAGTTTCTTCAATAATGAAGATTCAAACCATACCTATTGATGTTGTCGTTATAGCATAATGCGAATGTGTATTTTTATATTATACATGAAAATGCAGCTGACTGATGCTTCCTTACCTCCTGACAGAGCCAGCCTCCCCGTTAGGTTAGCTAATTATGGTCATGTTCTTCCCTATGCCACCAAAACCAAATATAACCCCAACGCAGCTCTCTTCTTCTCAGAAAAGGATTTAAAGTTTGGTCACAAAATGAACTTTCTCTGTACTCAGTCCTCCAACCAAGCGTCCTTCTTGCCTCGCAATATCGTGAAATCCATTCCCTTTTCTTCAAGCTAGGTATTTAGTGTTAGGCTCAATATTTAACCATGTCTGTCAGATTCAAGCTAAAATAATAAATAATGTATTTATGATTCTTTACCTACAGATGGCTGAAATATTGAAAAAAGTTTGCTGTGAAGTCTTGCTCAATAAAAGCTGAGTTAATGAAAGTTACAATTAAAGTTTGTGAGGAGTCGGCGATTAAAGGAGAGGACAAGTATTGTGCAACATCCTGAGAATCCATGCTTGATTTTATCACTTCCAAGGTAGGGAAACACGTGGAAGCTTTGTCTACGGAGGTGATGGAGAAGGAAACAAAGAAGCAGGAATATACAATAACGCATTCAGCGGAGAAGGTGGGAGAGACAAATCTGGTGGGGTGCCACAAGCTCGGTTATGTGTACGCTGTGTTTTACTGTCACAAAATAGAGAGCTCAGTTGCCTATACAGTGTCATTGGAGGGGGCTGATGGGAGTCGAGTGAAAGCTGAGTGTCTGTCACAGAGACACGTCACAGTGGAACCCAAAACATTGGCCTTCCAAATGCTGAAAATGAAACCTGGTAGTTTTCCAATATGCCACTTCCTTTTTCAAGACTCCATTGTGTGGGTTCCCAAAAACAAAACTAAGCATGAATTTTAGTGCAATATATGCTTGATTACAAGCACAGTTACATAAAAGCGGGGCTCAATCTCGCAGATTCATGTTCTAATTAATTAGAGAATCCTTGTCCTACTTAAACAATACTCTTTCTTCTTGTTGCAATCGCAAGGCTTTCAATTTCTCAATTTCTTTTACTAGCCATCACCAAAAGATTCTCACTCTGGCCTTCGTATGCAATTTAGATCTTTTGTGGACACAAAGATTCTCTAGAGTACATTAATAAATACTAAGAAAAAAACATGACGTTCATATATAGAGAGTAAACGAACCTACTAAGACTAGTTGGAAATAGAAACCAGTACAGAAAGTTATCAATTTTGAACAAATTAAGTATTCTAATTTGATTTACCACCTACAACGTTTATTTTTTAAATTGGTGGGGAAAGTGTTATTTATAATGGTTTCATTCACCGACGTATAACAGTCAAAAGTTGTAGATCTTATTTACAAAAATTCCATTAGGCACATTTCTACACCATCTTCGATACAATTGTTGTACATGAGTTACGGTAAAAATGGTTTTTTCCACTAGTGAAGGGAATCTGAAATTTTTTCAATAGATTGCATGAGAGGGGAAATTAACGTGGTGGCCGAGGTGAACTTCATGTGCAAATTTTTCAATACGTCCACATCTATTTAGCACATAATAAAGCCTGATTAGCAAGGAACTCAGTCCCCTTTAATTTCTTCGGCCAAACAGGAAACTCAGCCTGAATAGCGAAGATGGGGACAGGCTACTCTGTGGCCAGTGATGGCAAGAGTTATACAAGGGGTAAACTTAATATTTATAAAACTTATTTTTTAAAATAATTAAAGAATATAATAAATCAAATAAGTTTTGTCACATGTCTACGCCTTAGTCCATCCTTTTCTTTTTCTCTGTTGTTTTTCCATTATGATCTTTTTTTAGGATAAAATTGCATGCTTGCATCTAAAGACTAAGGGAAACAATTATTTTTGGGTCTTATCAATGCTTTTATCTGTTCCTAATGATTGTGAATAAAATCTTTCTCAATTACTCAATTATTTTTTTTCTAAACATTATCCTATTGGAAGTAATCTTAATCAAGGCACTACAGCTATTAAATGTGGATATCTCTTCAAACAATGATTCAAACTTTAATTTGTCTCATTTTTAGGGACTTTTACTAAACCCAACAGTTACTTACTCAGTTAATTAATGTGTGGAGTAATACGTTGAAAGGATAAAAGCAGACACATTTTGTGGATTCCATGTCACTATGAGGCCCACTATTTATTTATATATCTCATCTTGAATTGGCGTTAGCGATAATCATAACATTTCATGTAAATAACTAAATATAATTGTTACATGCAATTATACTCCTGATTGCATTTATAAAGCAAGGAGAGTCATTAATTTATTTATCATAATTTTCCCTTTTCTCCGCCCACTAACCGTTACAAATCTACAGTTTTTTATTTAATTTTTAAAGTAGGTATATTTAATAGGGCCAAGGTTAAAAACTTATCGAATCTTTAGACATAATTAATGAGTTTTAAAAGTTTCTATTATTTCTAATAATATATTATACGTGACTTATAAATAGAACTAAAAGTATTCAAGTTGTCTTGTTAGTTTTTAGTGATATATTTATGACAAAAACTAAAATTGATCATAAACTGTCATACTATATTCAAATTACTCACATGTATAATTTTTTTTGAAAAAAAACTATGTAGCAAAAAGAATTATATTTTGCAAAAACAAAGAACACTAATATTAGAATAATAACAACTTTAGGAAAAAATTTATTCGTTACATCATGATAAAAAGATTTTATTCTCGCACTTGTATGCCTTTTCATCATAAATGTTTGGGTTATCATGTAAAAGTCATGTTTGGCACAAGTTAAGTTGAATAAATAATCATTTTTTGTTCCAAATAAATTGTTATGTAATTAGCCAAATATTGAGACATCATATGATGATGTAGGGCAGACTAGAAATAGGCTGAATATTTCAGTATAATTTGCATTCGGATCATGGACAATTTTAATTATAGAATTCACCATCAGTTAGACTATGAAAATCTATGAACAAAACAGCTCTTTTTCTTACTTATACCCCTAGAAGTATTTTGTCAATTCTCTATGAATTCACATCTAATATATAGTAAAGTAAGAGTTGAGATACATCAAGGAAATGACGCCAAGAAAGAAGACCCCAAATGCTCCTCCAAAACTCCATATGAAGGCATTTCGGAAGCCATCTTCTTCTAAATGATTTGGTTGTCTGTTTCCCCCTACTGGTTTATCAATAGATAAACACTGATGCTGTAGAGGAGGACCACAAAGAAAAGGATTCCCTTCATAAGAACTTGAGTCAAAAGTTCCAAATTGATTTTTTGTTTCAGGTGTCATACCGGATAAATTATTGTGAGCCACTAAGAAGATAGATAAAGAATACAACTTTGTAAGTTGGGAAGGAATATGACCTGTCAATTTATTGTATGAAAGATCTAAACTCTCTATCTTTGTAAGGTCAGAAAATGTTTCTGGAATAGGCCCCATCAAATAATTGTTTGATAAATTTAACGTATGGATATTGTCCAAGTATCCAATTTGTAAGGGAATTTCACCTGTCAATTGATTATCTGAGAGATCTAGACCTGACATGAAATCTAATATATTTCCTTTATATGATTCATATCTTCTTTTTGACATGAAGTTCACTTCTTGTTCCTTGTACCATGCAAAATTTCTTTCATCTTCGCCTTGAATAAGCTTCCCACTTGTTGGATCGAAGTTAAATAACATGCTTCTTGTAGTCCAGGGGACAAAAATTTTTCCAAGTACAGTTGCACCCATCTCATCTTTCATTCTAAATGTAATGTTATTTAAGCAATATGGTATCCCTCCAGAAAGCTTGTTTTGTGAAAGGTCCAATATGCTAATGTTCTTGAGCATACACATTTCCATAGGAATGGAACCTTCGAGTTTGTTTCCCTTAAGGAGGAGGACCCTTAAATTCAACATTGACTTGAACCACCTCGGAATTTGACTTGAAAATCTATTCTTTGTCAAATCCAAAGTTAACAAGGGAGATTTGGCCAAAACAAAAGGTATGGGTCCTGTAAAACGATTGCCCTGCAAATGCAAGTACCTCAATGATGGCATATATAGGCAACTTGGCAAAGTTCCATTGAATCTATTTTGTGAAAGGTCTAGATATTTAAGCTCAGCTAAATTGCAAAACACTTCTGTTATTTGACCTTCCATTGAATTTTGGGATAAAATGAGGTGGCTCAAATGCTTAAATTTTCCAATCCAGCTAGGTATTTTACCATATAGTTGGTTTGCACTTAATTCCAACATTCTTAGTTCTGAACTCTTAATAATCCCATCTGGCACTTTCCCTTTGAAGTTGTTGTTGCTTAGATCCACAGACAACAAATGTGTGAAATTTGAACCTCTTGGTAAACACGGGCCACTTAAGTTGTTGTTTGACAACTTTAGAAACATCAAGTCATTGCTACCCTTCCCAAATTCTTGGGGCAAATAGCCAGACAAATGGTTATTAGACAAGTCTAGCGAGTTCAATAGCCTCATTTCACTGAGTGAAGCTGGGAATCCACCCTTTAACGAACTGGAAGACATGTTCAGAGAAAGCAAGTTGGGAAAAACATATCCAATATGAGGAGGGATTTTATCATTAAGAGGGTTAGAGGAAGCAACAAAATATTGCATAACAAGTAATTCTGAGGTGAAGTTAAGTGAAAAGGGACCAGTCAAGAAGTTGTGGGTGACATTAAAAGAATTTAATTTGGTGTTGTTTGCCAAAAGCCAATTTGGGAAACTTCCAGAAAGGTTCAAAAAGGCAAGTTGTATAACTCTCAAGTCATATTGATGAAGAAGAAAAGAAGGTATTCTATGATTGCTTGCTTCATTCATAGTGCATTCCACGATGCTTAAAATCTTTAATTGGAAGGTAGGGAGAAATTGGGGGTTTTCAGTTTCAAGCTTGAGATTATGGTTATTAGAGCAAGAAATTGTGAAGACTTGAAGGTTGGAGTGGTTGGCGAACAAAGAAAGTGATGCAATGCCAGTGAAAGAGTTTTCATTTAAAGTAATGAATGCGAGGGACTTTAGAGAATGAAAGAGTGCGGAAGGGAAGGTTCCCCCAAAACCGTTGTATTGAAGATCAAGCACACGCAGAGATGTCAAGTTACTGAGGCATGGAGGAAGTAGACCCTCAAACTTGTTGAGGGCAAGAGACAATGCTATCAGATTCTTCAAATTGCATAAGCCTCCTGCAACACATGAATTTTTGTTAATTAAATTGTTTAAGTGATGGTTTCGGAGAAACTAAAAAGGAAAACTTTAATACGTGATAGCTCATACTTTGATATTAACAACGTTTTAAAGAATTGGTTCGTGCATTCTAAACTAATTTATATGTAAATTGCACTTAACAAATGAATTTATGATTCAATATTTGAGCAAAAAAAAGTCGATTATAAGCCTAAAATTTTGTTTGAATTGATAGGATGTATTTAATCAAAAAAATAGAGGTCGAGAGTTCAATCATTCCCAATATAACCAAAAAAAGAGAGGCTAATTATATAGAACAAGCAAGAAATCGAAAATTTTATCTTTATATTTGTATTTAAATCTCAATAAATATTTCCCCCCTTGTTTTTCACTCCGTCAAAACTAAACATATTTGAACATAAAATCTTAAAGATTGATAGTTTTATTATAAAATATAGAGGTTCTCTCTAGGGCAAGATGAATTACAATAACTATAGTAAGCTATTAGCTTATCCATGAAAATAAAATCCTTACTTATATATTGAGCCAATGAAGCTATATAGTATATACTAAATAAAGCTATAAATATAGTAAATTATAAAGACTGTTGATTAAATACTTTATCAATCAATCAATTATATTTTTTTGGTCATAAATATAAGACTTAACTTATAATGCAATTATTTTTATTAAAGAAAGCTAAAAATATAATACCTTGCTGTGGTAGTGAGCCTTTTAGGCTATTGTTACGAAGGGACAATATCTGTAACGAGGTTAGAGATGTGGGAGACACATTAGATTCTGGACGACCGTCCTCCGAGTAATTTGAAGACAATTCCAAAGTCGTCAAATTGTGTGAATGAAAATTATCTGTAAAACATGTGAAATAAATATATTGAAAAAAAAAATTATCATAAATTGGTAAACAAGTATATACTACGTTTTATGTCCATATATTTAAAGTTATAAGCTAATCGTTGATGCCTTGGTGCTGCTATTACTTTATTTATTCCAAAATTCATTGATCAAGTTACTAAATGATTTAATAATCTCTATTCTTTTCATTCATTAGTTATACATCAAGTAAAAACACCATCTTATTCAACTCTCAATATTTTCAAAGATTTCTAAAATTCAATTGATTTTTCTAAAACTGAAGAACCACTTAAAGAACTTGGAACATAAATTCAAGCACCAAAGAAGGGGATTTCAGTGAGCTGATTATCTTCCAGAGACAAAGTTTGCAATTTGTCCAACCTCATTTCGCCAAATAGCCCTGCTCCATTAATAACAAAGTATATCATCAGTTTCTCTTAATGTCATAGTAGGCAAAAGGTTTTTATAAAAAAAATCATGTAATTAATATAATCAACCTCTATATTGGCCCCCAAAACAATAATTCAATGGTTTCTTTTTCCCTTCATTGTATCATAAAACTAGTGATTTAGCATATATTAAGCTTCATATATTATTTGGCTTTGAAATATAATATATTAAACATAATTATTTTAAATTATTATATATCTATATATTAAAGACATAATGTATGTGTAATATAATATTTTATTAAATACTTGGTTAGATATTTTGATACTTTTTAAAAGATCCAACGCTGTGTGAATTATATCAGATTTTTACAATCAATAAAAAATTGTGCTCTAAAATAAATTTAAGAAAATCTAAAAACATCTTATAGCGCTAATCGCATTAGCACTAGTCAGACTAAATCAAACAAGTACAAGTTAGAATCACAAATGATAAAATAGTCAGTCGGGAGAAGAAAGAAACCTGACAAGTAATTTCCAGACAAATCCAATTCTTGAAGTTGGTGGAAAGGGAGAAAATAAGAAACATTCAACGACCACTTGAAGTTTTCCAACTCTGGAGCTCTTACATAGTCCAGAAGAAGGCTTATAACCCTCTGTGTGGAGTTGTCACAGCTAATTCTCTCCCAACTACAGCAATCGGAATGGTTAAGAATATTCCAAGAAGGAAGGGAAGAGCCGTTTGGGTAATTCAAAGCTTCCTTCAGTTTCAGAAGAACTTCTCTCTCTTCTTCCAAACACCCCTCACTTCCATTATTAAACCCTAATATCATAATAACAGCCACCACCCACCACACTTGTACTCTCACTGAATATCCCATTTTTCACTCTAAGCTTCCTTACGTACTTTACTTCAATTACCTTTCTTTGCAGTTCCTTCATAATCAATTTATATAATGATTACTAAGCATGATGGTTGTTAAGATGTTATTGGATAAAGATGAAATGGTCGCATTAATTATTGATACTATCGTTTTATGGTTTGATGACTAGGCGTGTTGGTTGTTAGGGGTGATACTGGGTCGTTTCTTTTTCTTTTTTCCTTTTTACCTTTGTCCTTTTTTGGTTACTATATTTCCTGTGAATTGTCTTCTTTACGAAATCAAAGGAAAAGCTAATTGGGTTACTATAAAGGAAATCTTTTTCTTTGCGGTCCAGCTCTACATCATAATTGTATTCATCTATCGATAAACCAGTAGGGAGAAACATTGAACCATATCATTTGGAGTCTTCTTTCTTGGTGCCATTTCCTTTATGCATCTCAACTCTTACTTTACTATATACTCCCGCTGTTCTTTAATATATATTATATATTCTTTAATTTATTTAAATTAATTATTTATTTTTTATATTAGTTATAATTAATTAATTTATTTAATTTTCTTAATTTATCAAAAAAGTTAAATAATTTTTATATTAAGAAATGGGGATAGTATTAATGTGAATTCATAGAGAATTGAAAAATTATTTGTATTGGTACAAATTATTTTGATCTGTCTAAATGATGGTTAACTTTATATTTACAATTTAGTCTATGATCCGAAGGTAAATTATACCAATGTCCCGTTTGGTACCATTGAATTGAGGGTGGATGTGGGATTTTAGCTTGTTTAGTATGATGAAAGTCAGTTCTATGGAAGTGGCAATTCCATTGAAATCCTATTTTATTTTTCAGTATGCTCCTTACCTCAATCCTTGGTTTCTTCACCTGTGAACGGAGTCTATATAGGCCGTTTAGGATCTTTTTTACGTTTTTTTTTTCTTTTGCTTTTACCATCCCATTTGCATTTGGCTTTAATTTTCACCTTTTTGATTTATGAATAGGGTTGTGAGTTGTTAGATTTTTCTCAATGATTAAAGCACTGGACTTGTGGACTGAACTCTTAGCCACTCAATTTCGATTGATATATATCACACTCAATCATAAAAACCAAGACCCATTATCCTTTTTTGTTTGACGTCTCGTCTTTTAAAACATTGGTTTTACTGAATATTCCTGTGTTTGGGATCATTTTTATCCAGTAAAAATGTTCTTTTGGAAGGGAAAAATGGCTTTTCCCAGTTTGGGACAGCTTTTGCCCAAAGTAACTTTGGCAAAAGTGACTTAAAAGCTTAAGCCACTTTGGGGTGTTTTTGACTCTGTTGTGTTTTTAGATTAGAACCTTCTAGATTGACTTTTCAATGTATCATATAAATAAATTTTTACCAAACTAATTTTTATTATAAAAGTCAATCCAAACATAAATCACATTAAATTATTTGATTATTCCGTCGCTAATCCAAACACACTAGTATTGATCTTGAAATTTCTGCTACGTTGACTCAGTCGTCGCTCATATTTTATTCGGTCGTTTATTATGACTAATCTTGTTGGGACAGGAATGAAAACAATTATATATTGTTCTATTACATCAACACACCAATCGTCTTTTTCTTTTTCTTTATTTTTCTTGGCCACTATATTCTTGTAACAATATATTTGATCAAATCCTGCAATCACATGAACCACATGAAGAGGGTGAAATTAATTTAAATCTTTTAGTTTTAAAATGTATCATATACAAGTTTCAGAATAGTTTTCAAACAGAAAAAGAAATTATATATAATTTAAAGGGTGCATATATGTAATAAAAAATGTTCAACAAAATGAAACTATATATTTAATATATTAAATCAACAAAATTATAAAGAATATATAAAAAGTTGGAAAAATTTGGGATAAATCTCTATTTAACAACTTAATTGGGAAATGGGACTTGAAACTTGATGGAAGGTAGTTGCAAATGGTGGAAGGTTTGTTGGACCTGACGGAAAGTAATTGCGCATTATAGAAGGTCATTTACATATTGGTACTAATTGCATTTTATGGAAGATACATATTGCGATAAGACGGAAAGTAATTGCACATTGTGAAAAGTCACTTGCATATTGGTACTAATTGCATTTTAGAAGGTAGTTGCATATTGCAGAAGGTATGTTACACATGATGGAAGGTAATTGCACATTGTGGAAGGTCACTTGCATATTGGCCAATTTCATATTGTGGAACGTCAATTGCATATTACGGAAGGTAGGTTGCATATTGCGGAAGGTTTATCGTAATGTAGGCCAATTTTCCCTTAAAAGTTCTTATTTTTAATATATTTTTGCATGTGTCTAGCTTACATATTTATCATTAAAAAATGAGGATAAATATCCATTTATTCTATATAAAATAGTTATATAATAAAAAATCTAGAAAAATTATTGATATAATTAGCCTAAATCTATTATTTTATATAAATATATATAGATATATATAAATAGACAATGGCTCGTTTGGTATTGGACGAGATTGGTGTTAGACTTTAATGTTTTAATGATGAAAATTGAAAAATAATTTTAAAAATTAATTGTTCTGATAAGATTATTTATCGATAAGCTTATTGATAAAGGGTTTGATAGATAATCTCTTCGATAAATAAGAAAAAAATTATAAAGAAAGTTTATTTTTTAAAATATATTTATCGAATACCTATTCTATAAAGATACTTATTGATAAATCATTCAAAAAATGAATAATTTAGAAAAGTCTAAGTCCTTGTTTTTTAAACTTAATTCCTCGAATACTTATTCAATAAGACTGCTTATCGAAGAAGCCTTTAATAAATGAGAAAGTGACTCAGAGTTTTATATAAAAGAATTTATCAAAGTATTTATCAAAGAGAGTATTGATTGATAAATACTTCAATAAGAAACCTTTATAAAAATTGTTTTTAAAATGAATTTATCGAAGTATTGATTGATAAATGAATTTGTTGATAAAGCATATAATAAATGAAGATCATCAAATAGCTTCTTTGTTTTAAACAATTTATCTATTTATTGATAAGTTATTCGATAAATATCAAGTCTGTTAAGTGTAATGACCCTAGAAAATACACAGATAAATGTTACAATTTTAATAAGGTATATATTATGTTTTTTATAGTATTTTCACAAGGGAAGTGGATGGTTGGGTGGTTAGAGGGAGTGTTGTTAAACTGAAGGTCCCTGTCCGAATCCTAGCACCTGTAAAGTGGAATTTTATTTTTTTAGACATTATATCCATTTTAATCACAGCCACTTCTCCTTTTCCATTTTCTATCGGCATCAGTGAGAAAGACGAGAGAAATTTCACGGGTTCCTAAGAGCCATCGCTGTCATGACCTCATCTCCCTCCATCGTCGTTCTGCTATCACCGATGATCGTCCCTGTCCCCGTGGTTTTCCCCATTGTTCAGATTTTGGCCGTGGGAAGATCTTTTCCCTTCTTTTTCTTCTGTTCGTTCTTGTTGTCTCGCTGCTGTCAGAGCTCCACCATTGTTAATGTAGTAGCATCCGACATACCTCTCTGTTTTGGCTACAGAATGCAGCTTTGTGGGGCTATGTGTGGTAAGCCAAACCCCTCTTACTCTCCATGGATTATTCACAATTTTAAGATAGAAATTTGATGTCCTTTTTCCTCTCGTTAAAAGGTTTGTGAAGGAAAGGGAGATAAAAGAATGGTTGATGCTTGGACTGTGAAACCTCCATTGAAATTGAAACTATATGTGGTAAGTCTAAGGATTTTTCCCTCTCCTGTTGGTGGCTGTTAGCTTTGGCTCTCGATGGTGGGTTGAAAATTCTATCACTGAAGTTGGTTAATTGTTGTTCGTTTTTGCTGCTTTTCTGTCGACATTAATGCTCTGTGTACTGATGGTGGAAGAATGAATTTTAGTAGTGCTATGGGGCTATTGTTGAATCTGAAACTGTGTGTTCAATTGTTGTTATGTTCTGTTGAACTATGTGTTATGCGTGGAGTTAGAAGGAAGATGAGTGTTGGATAAAATAAAATAAAAGTGTGTGAAGTGGGACAATTTAATTTTCTGTTTTCTCTGTTTACTGAAGCTGTGAGGAAATGTTGATAATTGGAAAAAAGAAATTTGAGTGGAGGATGTTGTTTGATGTTTGAAAAGGAAAAAAATGTTGGTACTTGACTGTTGAGCTGAATTTGGGAATCTGAATTGGAATTCAGATTTTTAAATTAAATATTTTTGTAATGTTTGAAAACTTTAAAGTTAAAGGTTATGCTGCAAATTTCACGAGTCATAAAGAAAATGGAAACGAGGATAAGGAAATCATTAGAATATTTAAGTGTTAGTAAGTATATAAGAGATTTGCTATGACTGTGATAAATAAATGGTAATTAGTACAAAAGATACGAATAGTATTTACAGATAAAATGTTTTACTTTTGAAAAATTTAGGAAAATAAGGAGAGAATATTATTTTGAAGTTTAGAGTAAGAGTAAGCTATATCGGAATATTGTAGGTAAGTGAATAACATCCCATAAAAATGATATTTTTAATAATGAATTGTTATTTGATATGTTCTATTTAAAATGTTAAATTTTAAGTATGATTTTATGAAGACATAGTTCTACGAGTTGATGGTCTTGAATTATATTATTTGTATTTTTTTCACTTGAGTCATTATGTGACTATGTTTATGTATGAAAATGAAAAAAACAAGTTTTGAAAAAGACTTTAGTAAATGTTATATTAGATTGATTTTATTGATGAAATATTTTTATGTGGATTTTAGGATTGGAATATTTATTCTATATGAATTGAAAAAATCTTTTGATACTTATTCTGATGTTCATGCTAAAGTTTCATAATTATGAAGTATTCTTACTGAAAATTGTTACATCAAAAAGTATTGTGATCATTAAATACTAAATGGACCCACGCATGCTGGAAAGGTTTTTAGAGAGGACTGAATACAGAACACTGGTTACTAACAGCAGTACTGTTAGTCCTTGGTATACCATAGTTAAATCTAAACTTGATGGATATTCGTGGGTCTCGTACTCGGGCCGATTATTCGTGCGATTTATTCTTGCACTTGTTCCTCGTAAGTCTTGTACCTACTCCTGTTAGTCATGGGTCTCATACCTACACTTGTTTTGTGGCCTAGTACTGCGCTTGGTTACTTACCCTCGTAGACTATGTATTCACGCCTAGTTTCTTGGCCTTGAGCCACATTGGCTTAGTTAGTTTCTCTCGTGGACTATGTGTTCACACCTATTTTTGTTCTGTTGAAGTCCTACGGAAAAAGGATTGATTTGAAATGATTATTTTAAATAGTTTTCCTGAAATAAAATGTTTATCGAAATACTTATATTGAATTACAAAATGTTATGATTTACATTTAAACATGTTGAAATTATTTATTTCCGCATTTTAAATTATATTTTTATGACTTTATTCACGAGTAGATTATTTTGGTTACAGATAGTGCTGTTGACCCTATTCCTCTAGTTAAGCAGTGAAGAGTCTTATTTTAGATTTGAAGTAGTGATTTTTGGGACATATCTTCTTAAAATGTAATTATAAACTTATGAAATACCTTTATTATTTTGTTAGAAGTTTAGATGCTCCACCTAGTCTATAGATAAAGTTCTGATTATTTTAAAAAATGTCTGTAGGTGATTTGAAACATTTGCAGTATGATGTAGAATTTTCGAAAGGTCTATTATACAAAGATAATCCTACCAAAATTTCTACATATGACTTGCCTTTTGATTAATAAGGAATATATATATTATGATTATTGTTTTAAACGTTCTATTTAAGGTTAAAGGCTTAAATAATATGGAATTATTCATATTTTGTACTGGTCACAACTCAAATTTTGAGGTGTGACAGTTAAGAGATTCATATTTCAAGGACTTAATTTGTCGAAGTATTATTCGATAAGGGGATTTTTCAAAGAGCTATTCAAATATGCCATTTATCGATAAAATTAGAAACAATTCATTGTAAAAATTGGTTGAAGACTTATCAAAGTCCTCTTCAATAAGCTATCTTATCAATGAACTCTTTGCTAAATATTATCAGAGATTTAAATGATTCTCAACACAGACTTTAATTAAATAAGTTTTATTTAATCCATATATATACTCTTAACTTATTATATGATTAAACTCTTTATCTATCATTAATGCAATGACTTCCTAGTCTATTTTTCAGATGAAGTAATCATTAGCGACGAATTAGCGGAAAAGCAAAAGTATGTCATAAAAGCATTAAATACAACTACTAACTTGTGTCACCAACAAATGGTTTTGTATCTTCAATGGCTTCATTCAATTTGTGTCTAACCGATCATTAATGAGCTGAAGTTATAAATATATAACAAATTGAATGCCAGAGTTTCTAAGAAGCCCAACTACCTGTGATCAAGGAAATTATTCAAGCATTTATTTCATTCTCTACATACATTGTTCATACTTAACGTGAATAGAGGATTTTATGAGAGAGAGAAATTTTTGTACTTCAGTGTTTATCATAACTCCTCTACTAAGAGAGCCTTGTAATTTCTCAATCCTTTTCTGAGTAGCTCAAGAGTATAAGATTCTTGAGTGAGATTTTCAGGGTTGATGTACTGAGGCGCCAAGAGCCCGGTTAATTTTGGAAATTATAGTGAAAATCTCAAAGGAAATATGAGAACTAGACGTAAGCCAAGTGGTTAGGTTGAACCATAATAAATATGTTATGCCTACTTCTTCCTTCAACCATACTCGGTGAAATCGCTCTTAATTTATTTGTTTAATTTCTGTGAAGTTTTAATTTTTAAACATCACTAAATTCACCACCTCTTAGATGTAACTACCATAACTAACAAGTGGGATACTGAGGATAATGGGTAGGCCCCTCCTAATAGGTTTTTATGTAAAATTCCTTGCTATCAATTACTATTTCTCGAGTCTTTCAACGTGGGACTTGACTTCAGCTTAGTGTAGGGCATTACCAAATCTTTATATATAAAAGGGTTAAGTTATAAATCTACCTATGAAGCAGTCATAGGCAACACTACAAACTTTCTTTGCATACAAAAGTACATAAGTATACGTGAAGTTTCTAAAATAGTGCATAAATGGTGCAAACATGCCATGGACATTAAGTAAATTTACGTTGACCATTTACTAAACATGTGAGCAAAATAAAATGGTGTAAAGATACGCACGAAATTTTCAAAATAGGGCATAAATGCCATAGCACTTAAATTAGCCAATGTTGATCAAACAATCTCTAGACCTGTTGCACATCATTTTGGCTCCCAAGGACCGTATCTACTATTGAGGGTCTTGTACAAGACGTAATGAATGCGCAACCCTCTCTTTTTCCTTAATTTAATTTCTTTGTGGTCAATGAATATCATCAAAGGTTTCAAACACATTAATTTATAGCGTCAGTGCCCCTAATTCACAGTTTCTTAACTCCAAGGCAAAACCACTCACTAGTAAAAAAAATACTTATTAAGGCACTACTTTACGGCGATTAAAAAAACCACCTCCAAAAAAAAGAGATGGCATTTTCATAAATAAGTTCAGTTTTAAAAACTTTTAATGGTGGGTTTACAAAAACTGCTGTTAAAAGTCTTCAGGTGGAACTATTTACGGTAGTTTTTTGAAAAAGTCCCGTAAAAAGTCTCCGCAAAATTTTGAAAATTATGGATCCAATTTCAGTTTCAATTTCACTTTTCACAGTCGTTTGTGGTCTCGTTTCTCTTCCTCATCACCATAGACTTTGACAAAGGTCATTTTTCAGCATTTTCTCCTTAGTTTTAGTGTCCATCTTAGTCGTCAATGTCAATCTCTATCGTCTTCATCATCGTTCTCTATCGTGAAAGTTGTAAGTCACTGTTTAACTTTTTTATTTGCTCATTTTCTTAATTTTTCACCAGATCTGTAACTTTTTCTCCATATCTTCAACTTTTTTGCTAGATCTTCAACTTTTTAGTGAGGCTGACATGGTGGCTAACAGTAGGTGGTGGCAAATGGATCTTTTTAGAAGGAGCTCAAAGAGTTTTAATGAAAGAAGCTTATGGATCTTTAGTTTCTTCGTCAAATCTTTGATTTATTCTCTCTAAATCTGCTCTGATGTGATAAGAGTGACTTAAGTGGCTAATGGTAGGTGTAAACCAAGAAAAATAAAAAAAAATTCAAGCAATTAACATCAGTTTTTTGAGAACCACTGTGAAAGGTTGCCTTTAATGGCCGCTATAAAACCATTATTAAAAGATAGACTTATAACGACGGTGGAATTCACGGTGCTCACAAAATCACTGTGAAAGGTCACTTTTAACCACTGTTATAAGCTTGTTCTCTAATTGTGACTGACAAAGAAGAAACAAAAGAGAACGCTTGTGCATGAGGCAGTTAGGTGAGGGGTAGCTCTAGCACTGAGGAGGTGGTCATTTCGTCATGCAAAAGAACCAATAGAGGTAGACTGATTGTTATAGCGAAAACGTTATGCACCGTGTGTGGCGATTTTTTGTTAAATGGTTAATGTTGGGTTGATTTAATAGCATGACATTTTTGTAGCATTTTGAAAACTCCATGTATATATTTTTGCACTATTTTCTTGATTGAAATATTTGCTAAATGATCAATGTTAATTAATGTTGGTGAAATCTGCAAAATAACAAAGTTTATAGTTTGAGATGTGTTCGAGGACACTATCCTTAAGAGATATTCTACAACTCCTCATCAAATTAAGAAGCGGCACTCTCCAGGATTAAGCGAACTTTTCCTGTAAAAACACAGGGTAACATAACTAGCAGAAGATAAAGTAATCTCAGAAGATTGATGTATCATTCTCTATTTTTCTATATACACTCCCTTTCATAATGAAGAGTTATGTCAAAAAATATTTATTTCTTTGACACACCCTTTTACAATATTTAAAATATTTCCAACACCCCCTACATGTGTCAAAGAAATACCATTAGCTGAGTTATATACATGGACATAATCATTGTATACAGTGGTCTTTTGGACTATGAACCAGACCTAGACTGATAATACTTGGTACACAGATATGACAGTGGTCATATGGACTATGGACCAAACTTTCTTGGGTGTATACCAGAGGTATTAATAGCCATATTATACCCCCACATTTTCACTGTTTACCTTATAGTTTTGCGCATTAGGCGACCATTCGTGTGTCCTATTTTTAACGAATGCTCTAGAGATTTTGCCACAATCTCATAGGAGTGGCCTCACCCCTCATTCGTATAGGTGATTTATTTAAGTGTATCTTGCACATAATACACCATCCCGTGAGATTTGAAATCATTAAGAGCTTTTGCTCACCCTCCTCTATGCAATCTAGCACTTTCTCGTACATCATGGGAAAGGACTAGTAATAATATTTTAGTGCTAGAATAACTAACAAATGACTTGTTCTTACCTATTGAACCTTCTTCATGGGATCACCGATCATAAAGGTTGGGTTGCCATCGCTGTCGTTATCAAACTGGCTTTAGTCCTATTCCCCTTGATGTCTCAACAATTTAATTGTTTTCTTCCTAGGGGTTTTGTTAATAGATCTGATAGGTCTATTTTTTGACCTCACCAAAATCGATTGAGATAACTCCACAATTTTTAAGCATGCTTATTCTTATAGTATCTCAAATGACTGCACCATTGTTCTCTTAACAATGTTTATTGTCATTTCGCAATTATAACTCAGCAACAATAAGTGTTGCTCATCTTTGTTTTCCTTAACAAAGGTTATTGCCATTTGGCAAACACAATTCATCAACACTAAGATTTGTACATCTTTGTTATCATTAACAAAGGTTATTGCCTTTTGGCAAACATATCTCATCAACACTAGATGTTGGTTTTACCTCAAAACAATTGCTAAAATGTTTTCAACCACTTAGCCTCAGTACCAGCCAATTCCATAGCAATAAATTCAGAATCCCTTGAAGATTTGGTTAGAATTGTTTGCTTGGATGATTTCCATATGACTATACTACTATCAAGAATAAACACATAACTACTAGTAGATTTTAACCCTTCTGAATCTAAGATCTAGTTCACATCACTGTATCTTTCTAATACAGCGGTAAATCCACTATAATGTATACCATAATTCATGGTGCCTTTAAGGTATCTCAATAACCTTATTAGAGTATCATAATGTTCACTGCTTGGACAAAAGTATATATGCTTAATCTACAGAGTAATAAACTCAAGATAAATCATCACTTATCATCTACATTTTTTAATACAACGAGAATTCACTATACATGATTCCAACAGTTATGGTACCCCTCAAATATTTCATTCTCCTCATGAGATTGAATTTTTATGTGTCTATACTCAATTCTCCACATAATATATGCTATATCATAATTATTAATACTAATCACAAAATTCTCATAATTTATGCATAAACATATTGAGCAGACAACACCCCTCAAATAATGTGTTACAATCATAAGAAATATTCATACTATGATTTTCACAAACCAAATTTAAAAAATACTTTTCAAGATGATATATTCTTTTATGTTTTTACACCCAAAATCATTTTTGGTTGACCAATTCTTTTAATCTCATATTTAAAATAACATAATAAAAATTCAATATATTTTTACAATAATCATGTATATTTATTTTAAGATAAATATACCCATAATAAAAATTTAAACTTATTTATCTATTTACTAGACAAATAATTAATTTTCATATCCTCATCATGCTTGTTTCAAACAACAGAAAAATTAGATTACTCACAAAATTTGTTTTCAGCAACAAATAGCAAAGCCCTTACAAAATTTGCATTTGTTAACAAATAACAAAGCCTACACCTCAATTTTAATAATAATACACTTCACAATTATAAAATGAGGCTAACAGACATGCAATTTTGTAACTTAAATCTTGTTAAGGCACTCCAAATCTTAAACACCCCTACACTTTTTAAATATCAAATTATATTTAGCCAATAATAATTCTAACTAAATTATAATTTCACCCCATATAATCTACTTCCATTCTAATTAATTAGATTTTTTCAGATAAAACTTCAAATATTCAATTATTTGATAAATTGACTTAATTATAATATTCTACATATAATCTAAGAAATAATAGACATAATTATATTTATTTTCCAAACTAGATTATGAAAATCACCCCATAATTATGGTCACATACCCTTTTCATATTTATATTTATAAAACTGCACATACACTTTACCATTTCCCAACATTATATTCCTCATTAAAATTTTTATGGGAAAAGAAAAAAAAACCCATAAATAATTATTCGATAAACACAACAGTTGGCATAATATAGAGGCACACCTTTTCATATGGTGATCTTGGAACGCAACAATAGCCATTTGGTGAGTTTTATTTTCTTTTTCACTTGATACCCTTTTGTCTTCTGCAATTCATCTACCTTGGTTTCATATGCTTCGAGTTTTGAGACGACGAGCGTAATTATGAGTCTACCATTTTCTCTGTGAACTAAAAAATGTTGATGATGCTTCACTTTCTTTGCTTTCACTATAAGCCTCTCATCACAGTACTTTCTCTTCAACACCCATAGATTTCATGGGCGGTGGGTACTGCCTCATTATTGCACTACTGGTTGCCCCAAAGCTTTCTTCTCCTATTTGGTTTCATCCCAATTGTGATAAATCCCATATTCTCCAAAAGTCATGATTGAAGGTGATTTCTGTCAACCTTCAACATTGGACGAAAGAACATGTGCGCAAGCCTTTGGTTCTAGAAATTTCTCCCTCCATATCTGTTCTATGCTCATCAATGAAAAATAAGTAAGGGACAAAGACCAAGTCCTTTCTTCTCCTTCCCTTACCATCAACCTCAGCTACTAATAATTTTTTGTGTAGACATACAACAAGAAGACGTGATGAGGAACATAGCCAAAGGACTAAATCTACTACAGTGGCTCTTCTCCATCACTTATAATTTGTCTTCCTCACTCTTTCATGGTTTGGATCTGGCCCCACTATTAAGAACTTGTGTTTCAAATTAAATCTGATCGTTAAGGTTGTCGCTGTAAGAACAAGTAGGAGAAGAAGGGTTGACGAGTGCAGGGAAGTATTTGTGCGCATGGTGCTTTGATTAACAGAGAGATCTTTTCTTCAGTTCCCATATAGAGATAAGGATAAACAGGAAATATCTCTTAAGATTGTTGACAAAATCTATAAAATAATAAAATTTATAGTTCGAGTCGCGTCCGAGGACACTATCCTTAAGAGATATTTTGTGACTCCTCATCAAATTAAGAAGTTGCACTCTCCCTGTAAAAACATAGGGCAACATAATTGGTGGAAGATAAAGTAATCTCAAAAGATTGGGGCATCATTCTCTATTTTTCTATATACTTCTCCTTCAACAAGAAGCCCTTTTTATATACCGTGGAAGGCCACGAGATATGTCTTTTAGACATATGTCCCCTAGATTTAAGAGTTATGTTAGAAAGACTCTTTTTTCTTCAACACACCCATTCACAACGAAGAGTTATGTCAGAAAATATTTCTTTCTTTGATACACATTTTACAATATTTAAAATATTTTCAACAATTAACATACCAAGTGACTCATGTTTGTACCATTTTAGAAACTTTATGCGTACTTTTATACCCAATGAAATTTTAATGATGTGAATTATATGTAGGATAAAAAACCTCTCTCTCTATATATATGTGGCTTATAAATAGGACCAAAGAGGAACACACAAATAACACTAATTACCAATATACATACATAGTGATCATTTACTTCATATACACACAAACTAGAGAGCCTGCATATCATATATTAGAACATACAAAGAAGAGATATTGTGTTTAGCGAGGAAATCGATTCTTTATCACCACCACTCCCTAATTAGATCATGCAGCTGCAAGTTAGAGCCCGGCTTTTAGCAGACGCGCACATATTTTATGACGTGATTATATATACTTCATGCTTAGTTTTGTTTGGGAACCCACGCAAGGGAGTCTTGAAAAAGGAAGTGACATATGGGAATACTGCCTGGCTTACTTTAAGCATTTGGAAGGCCAAATGTTTTGGGTTCCATGCTGACGTGTCTCTGTAAGATATACTCATAGCATTCTCTCTGCTCCCATCAACCCCCTCCAACGACACCGTATAGGCAACTGTGTTGTCTATTTTATGACAGTAAAGCATAGCATACACATATTCGAGCTTGTGGAACACCACTACTTTTGTCTCTCCCACCTTCTCCACTACATGCGTTGTTATGTATTCTGTTGGTGAAGAATCATAAATATATGAATTATCTGGTTTTGTTTTAATTACATAATATTAGTGTTCAACCAATAGGCGTTAGTCTAAGTGGAAGGATTTTGGCCACTGATGAATCCCTATTTTATCATTTATTTCCTATCCATTCCAGAGAATTTATCATATTTAATAGTCATTATTCTAGTAGTTATGATTATTTTATATTTTAATTGATTATATGAATTAAATGATTAAAAAAGCCATTTTCTTGTGTTTTTATTGATTTTATTTTTTCTTTTGATTAAATTGATTTTCATTAAGGTATTATGCTTTTATGTATTTCAGGAAATTAGAAAAAAATAAATAATGACTATGGCCCACATTAATTACTATAAAATTATATTATATTATAGCCATAAGGAAGGGTAATTTATAATATTATATTAATATTATATTTTATTAAATTAATTAATTCTTTTAATATAATATTATATTATATTAGTATTATGTTATATTATATTTTATTTGAATTAATTCAAAGATAATTCTTCAATATCTAATATTTGAATTTAAATAAAGGATAATAGATAAATGTGTTTCTTTTCCTATTTTCTTATTAATTGTTTTATCTTTTTTATCCTATTACTTTTTATTTAAATTGTTCGTAGGGTATTTGAGTTAAAAAATATTATCTCTAGAGATATTGGAAAAGATGAAGCTTGGATGGATATTGACGATAAATGAAGATTATAATTATCCTTTGAAGAGCTAATCAGTGAAGAGACCCATATTTAAAGGACTCACTTCCAAAAGTTATATAAAGGACCCCAAGGATCATCCATTCAACTCATCAATCACCACCATCACAATCATCTTCTTCATCTTTTCCACAATGTCATCCTTTTCTTGCAAAGTTCTTAATGAGAGATATAGTGGCTCGAGTTCCTGTGCTTTAAAGTTAAGAGTTGAATAATTTTATGCTTTGATCTTGTCCTTTATGCAAATTTATGATTTCCTACATTTAGGTTTTGAGACTTGTATATGTTAGACATATGGTTTCAATTGAGGCACATTTATTATCAAACCCTTGTGATTATTATTTTAGTTTATGATTTGATGTTCTTCATTTTATATCCTACGTTTCCTCTTGTAATTATTCATGTTGAGTTTACATGTTTAGTTATAGGATTTTTGATAGAATATGTATGCTAGAGGAATACATCATTTATTGTTTAATTTATCACATGCTAAATGGATCTTTACTAATATTATTGATATAATTGTATGCTATATTTAGGTATAATTGTGGATTATTTAATTATGATCATGACGGTTGTTTAGAGTTTTATATGATATGGACTTAGCATATATAATTGTTATAACTTAAATATATTATTTTTGACAACCACAGATCAATAATTGTGAGTGCTCGTTTTATTGGTGATTTTCTTATATAATATTGCTTTTATTTTATTTTTGTTATTATCTCCTTTTATTTTCTAAAAGTTATTAATTTTCTCTTATACTATTCTTCCTTCTCACACTTAGTCTAATTTAAAGTTAAACCACGCATTGACTCCACGTAAAGAATACAACCTAAGTTGACCTCTATGCTATATACAGATTAATTTAGTCAATAATTTGATCGATAATGATAGGTGACAACAAATTTTGGAGAAAACACCATTATCAGCTCTTATTAGTACAATTACCACCCATTCATCTCTTATAATATCACATCCTAATTTTTTCCTTATCCATATAAGACTAATAATGGAAAGAAGTTAGGAAGGGATTGTGACGATGAATGGAAGAAAATATAACATTCAAATCAGGTTTAAGCTATGGAAAGAAAGGAATATGTAAAGTTATAAAGAAAAAGGGACATAAACTTCATTTGATAAAAGTTAAATAGAAAATTTAAGGAAAATTAGAAAATGACCTAAATGGAGTTTTGAAATTTCAAGTACTAAACTGGAGTTTTAAACTTTATAGTAAGGGACTAAAATAAAATTTGGTAAATTTAAGGACTAAAGTATATTTTGCCAAATTCAGGGGCAAGAATATAATTATGAGGAAGTTGAGCTAAAATGGCCTAAAACTGTTTAGAAGCATTTCAGTCCTAAATTTTATTAGAAAATAGGGGATAGTATTTGGGAGACCCATATTTTTCATAATTTCAATTTGAGTCCCAAATAATTAGTATTAATTTTTTAAGTTTAGAAATCACTATAGGACCTTATGGACCTCATAATCAGATGAAATTTTACAAAAAAATATAATAATAATTATAAGAATTTATAGAACTAACAAAACTCAAAAAGGAGTTCTGTAGAATTTATAATAAAATTTAAGGTAATTTTTAAAGTTCTAAGAAACATATAGAATTTTTATCATGATTTTTGGGTCTCAGAAATTTATAAAACTTTACAAAAAATCTATTTAATAGTAGAATAAATTTTTAAAAAATTTAGGACCCTTAAAAATTTTTTATATAATTTATCTCAAAATTTAAAGTATATTAGGACACCCAGTGAAAGAAGTTGCTTGAGATTTGTGCCAACTAAATGGGTTGGACTCAAATAAAGCCAAAAATGCCATGATATAAGGTGCCCAAGATGCTAAGGAATTGTCTTGTGGTAAATGGATTTTTGAAGATATTTTCATGAATTTTATAAAAAAAAGAAAGAAAAGAAAGCACGATAATTTAGAAGCATGTGAGGTGTCCCAAAGGGACCTACATTGCACCACATGTCAAGCCATACAAGGGAGAAGACTTTTTACATTTTCTTAATTACATTAAAATAATGTAATAATTAAGTTAATGATGATTAAGTTTAATTAATCTAGAAACTAACCAATGAGAAGCAAGCTTAGGGCCATGAATAATTAAGAACTTAAAGGTATAATGGTCAATCCAACTCCAAAAATTGGCTATAAATACCACCTCCATTATCTTCAATTTCGTGCAGCCATGACCATGGGGAGATTATGCCAAAATTTTCACTCAAACCTAAAGGAAAAGTAAGAACAAAGAGTCTAAATGATCAAGCTTGCAAGGTATCAAGGTAAATGATTGATCCTAACTTTTATTCTTGCATTTTAAGAGCTTAATCTTGAGAGTTCAGTGGAGTAACTTTGGGAATTCCCTTTCCCTTATGGCTACCAAAACTGGTCATGAACGAGGGAGGAAGAAATTGAAGATAGAAACATCCCAAAATTTTTCTACCTATATAAGACAAATATAGGTAAGAAAAGGTTAAGAAAGGATTGTGAGTTTATGTGTGATAAATCTATAAGTTTAAAGAGGGATTAAGCTAGTTAAAAGCTCTAATTAAAAGAAAACGGATGTAATTTTCATTTGGGTAAAAGTTAACTAGAAAATTCAAAGTTAAATAGAAAAGGAGAGTTTTGAAATTTCAGGTATCAACTAAAATTTCAAAAAGTATAGTAAGGGACTAAAATAAAATTTAGTCAAATTCGGGGACTAAATTATATCTTGCCAAATTTAGGAGTAAAATTGTAATTATAAGAAAAATTGAATCGAAAAATGCCAAAAACTACCAGAAAATATTTTAGTCTCAAGCTTTATTAATAAATAAAGAAATTTATTCTAATCACAACCATATGTGTCAGAATTTTGATTTGAGGTCTGAAAAAATTAATATTAATTTTTGAACTTTTAGAAATTATATAAAATTTTTATAGGATCTTTTAGACCTCATAATTGGATGAATTTTTTTTAAAAAATATAATATTAATTATAAAAATTTATAAAAGTGACATAACACAAAAAAATGAGCTCTATATAATTTATAATGGAATTTAACATGAATTAGGACACTCGATAAAGACTATAAGGGAAGTTCCTTGGGATTTGAGCCATCAAAGTAGTTAGACTTGATCAAAGACCCTAGATGGTGACCCAAGAGGCCCAAAAATGTGGTGACCAAGTTATGTGAGCCCAAGTGCAATTAAAATAATATTTTAGTAATTTTTAGTAAAGTATAATTACTCGATTGAAATTATAACTAGGAAATTGATCTGATAAAGGGATTTTTATCAGTATTCTTTTAGACAGAGTTCCCCAAATAAATAATATCATTGAAAAACATGGAAATTATTAGACTAAAGGACAATCTAATAATTCAATAGAAATCTCTTTATATGATACAATATTGTACATGATTGGATATAATGTACTAGAAAACTTTGGAGTTATCTAGAAGCATGAGGTAGTGCCATTAGGTACCCTCATGGGACCCACCAAGATTCCACATGTTGCTTTTCTTGGAGAATAAGAAAAGTTCAAGCAATCTTAGCCCCACAAAGTTATAAAGTAAAGACATGTGGTGTGATCTTAACCATTCAATACAAAGAAGACACTGGAAACTTTTGGAAATGCTAAGTCACCATGTGAGGTGTCCTTGTTGGACCCACACATGGCACCAAATATCTCTTTCTCAAGGAGGAGGAATTCTAAACCATGGATTAATCATAAAATAATGTTAAGAAAGAAGGATAAGCATGTTTAAGAGATTAAGAGCTTGTAATAATTAAGAAATTGAAGGGTATAATGGTCAATCTAACCCCAAATTTTGACTATAAATACCTCTCCTTCATCTTAATTTTCGTGCACCTAGAGGACCTTGGGGAAACTATGCCAAAATAAAGAAAGAACTTAAATCACGATCAAGAAGGAGCTACCCAAGCAAGTACCTAAGGTAAGTAATTAATCCTAGCCTTTAACCTTGTGTTTAGGAGGCTTTATCATGAGGTTTTTATGGCTGGAACTTTGGCAATATCTTCTTTCTTGAGCCTGACTGAAAATGGTAAAAAGGAAGGGAAAGAGAAATTGATGTTAGAACCATGTAAAACTAGCTTAGACAAGTTTAGATTAGTGGTTTTATCTTGAATTAATTGTGTAATATTTGACTTTCACTTTGAGAGGCCTTTCATCTTGAGCAAGAACAAGACAAGGGATAATGATTTTGATGCTTACATTGAGTCCATAAGGTAAAATTATATAGGATTGAGCTAAGGGACAAGAGTTGAACGCATTAAAATCAAAAGGGAAATTTTTGAGAAAAAATTTGCTGCCATAGTTCTTTTCTATCTAGTACCCCAAGGAGGAGTTAGAATTTGTTAATTCTAAATTCATATTTGGATTCCTTGGAAAAAATTGTATGGGATATGGTCAAGGGACAAATTAATTCAACGGGTAAGAAAATTAACTAAAATTTAAGTAAAATATAATCTTATCAGATATGCTTCCATAGTTCTTACTTATAACATATGGCCATAGCATAAAAAGACACAAGCTTCATCAATCATACATGCTTTAGATCTAGCAATAATTTGTATTTGCCTAGAAAAAAATAGTAAAAGATCAAATAAATGTATTAAATTTTGTAGAATGAAAGTAGACAGCCTAATCTTTAATTTGACATAAAGAACACTGCATTTGGATGTTTGTACAAGGAGAAATAAATTTCAAAATTCAAGGGAAAGAAATAGAAATAGGGAAAAATTGACCAAATGAACAGTAAAATTTGGACGTTGACTCACATTGACTCAATAAGAACATGGTCAATGACTCATTTTTTTCTTAAAAAAGGCTTAAGTTAGCTTAGTGTAATAGCTTGAACCACTTTGTTTTATTTTTTAGAATTAATTATGATTTTTTGAATTCAGGTCACCTATCTAGAATTTACACAATGAATAGTACTTGAGAGAGTAAAATTTTATATTGTCTTATTTGACTTCAATGACTTTTAAAGTGGTTCTAGATGCTACCGTTTGGTCTCTAAGACGTAAAAAAATATGGTGTTATAGGAAGAATTGTTTTGATGATTTTGATGCTCCCAAAGTGTTCACAAGGCAAAATCATGTAGAGATAAGCTAAGAAACACATATTGGAAGTGTCAGAATCAAAGATGGAATTTTTAGAAGAAATTGTCAAAGTTTTTCGGTTCTGTCCAGACTAGGAACAGTACTTAGGAAGATGATTTTGATGATTATAATGTTTCCATTGAGTTGAGAAGGAAAAATTGTATAGGGTTGAGAAAAGGGACTTGAGTTAAAAGTATTAAAATTAAAAGTAGAATATTTTAGAAAACCTTTAAAGTGCCATGGCTCTATTCTATCCAGACCATAAGGAAAGAGTTAGAATTTGTTAATTTTGACTTCATAGTTGGATTCCTTGGGCAAAATAGTGTAGTTATGGTCGAGGCACAATTTAATTAAAAGGGTAAAGCAATTAACCAAAATTAAAGAAATATAGGGTTTATCTATCTAGGAAATTGGAACCAAGTCAGTGAAGTCAAGTAACCTAATTATAATAGAATTGTAATGAGTACGTTATTATGTTATGTTAGGCCTTGCTAATTGTGATAAAGAGGACCATAAAGCAAGGGACAAATATGTAAAAGAAAGGTTAAAGGAAGGGCAAGGAATAGAGGTGGTAAACTTACCTACTTGTATACTTATGTGACTTAGATATTTTATGTGATGGTTACTTACATTGATTATATGATATATGTATGATTAAGTAATGCCCTGTTTCTTTTTATGCTGGCCATATGTTATAATTGAGAAACATGTAAGTATATAAAAGGATCAGTATGCAAACTTGATCATTAAGTGTACACACATTAACATCAAGCATGTTATTACACATATTGTATAGTTCCATTTGTTACTAAAATTTTCTCAGAAATCTCACCTTTTCTTATGTCATGTCATATCCTATTCTCTCTATCTGTATAAGACTGATAGAGAAAAGATGTTAGCAAGGGATTATGATGATAAACAGAAAGAAAATATAATGATTAGATAAGGTTTAAGTTATGAAAAGGAAGAAAAATGAAAGGTTATAAAGAAAGGGATATAAACTTTAAATAGTAAAAGTTAATGAACTAAACTGTAAATAATAGAAATCTATGGACTAAATTGCAAATAATGGAAAGTTCAAGGACCTAAATAGAATTTTGAGATTTCAAAGGCCAAATTAGAATTTTAACTTTGGTAGAAAGGGACTAAAATAGAATTTAGTAATTTCAGGACTAAAGTGCAATTTTGTAAATTCATGGCAAAAATATAATTATGAAAAGTTGAGCCAGAAAATGCCCAAAATTACCCAAAAATATTACGGTCCCAAATTTTGCCAATAAATAGAGTGTAGACTTTGGGCCAGATATATTTATCATAATTTTGATTTAAGGTCCCAATAAATTGATATTAATTTCTCAAGTTAGAAAATTAATACAATATTTTCTAGACCTTATAATCAAATGAAATTTTGGAAAAATTCTTATAAATAATATAAGAATTTATAAAACTGATAGAACTCAAAAAGAAATTTTGTAAAATTTATTATGAAATTTAAGGTGAAAAAGGACGCTGATAAAAGATTTTAAGAAAACATATTAAATTTTTATCAGGACTTCTAGGTCTCAAAAAATTATGAGACTTAGTAATAAATTCATTTTATAGTAGAATGAATTTTTAAAAATATCAGTACCCTTAAAGAAATTTTATAGATTTTATTTCAAAATTAGGATGATTTAGGATATCTTATAAAGGAAATACCTTGGGATGTGTGACAAATATTAGTTGGATCCAATGTAAGCCCAAAGTGGCATCAAGTAAGAGCCCAAGAAGTCAAAGAATTTATCATGTGGCTAAATGAATTTTTTATGATAATTTATGAATTTTTAAAGAAAGAAATCAAGGAAAATCAAGAGATAATGCAAGATGGCATGTGAGGTGTTCTTGGTGAGACCCACACTATGTGCAAAAATGCCACATAGAAGCCAAGTAAGAGAGGAAGAATTTTGGAATATGTGGAATTATATTAAAATAATGTGAGAATTAATTTAATGATGATTAAGGATAATGAGTCAAGGAAAGAAATCAATGAGAGGAGAGCTTAAGGGGTTATAATTATTAGGAAATTGAGGGATATTTTTGTCCCTAAACCCTTGAAAATTCACTATAAATACCCCCATAAGCATCAAAACCGTGCACACTAGGAAGCCAAGGGGAAACTCTTGAAAAATGAAAACTTGACCTATTTAAAGGCAATTTAAGAAGGATTTTTAAAGGGCTTTGATCCAAGGTAGCAAGAGTTTAAGGTAAGCAATCATTTCTAATTTATTTATAAGTATTTTGGAAGAATAAAATCTAAGTTTTAATGGAAGATAAGTGAGATATCCTTTTGATAATGGTGATGTCCAAAACTATACAACATTGAAGGAAGAAAAAAATAAAGCTAGAACTATATAGTTAACACTTAAATAAGCTAGAATTAATAGTTGATTATTAAATTAAATTGTGTTTTTGAATTAAATTAATTGGGTCTTGCACCAAAAAAAAGAGGCCATTCGATCACCTAATGTACAGGATCAAGAAGAATGAATTTAAATTATCTAATACTTCCATTAAATTTACATGATGATTTTATATAGGATTTGATAGGATTGGAACTTTGAAAATATTAAAATTAAGAAAGGGAAAATTTGAAACCCTCTATTACTGTTCATATGAATGAACAGTAATTAGAATTTTATGCTTTTGATGCTTCCAATGGTTTTAAAATGAAAACTTGTGTGGGATAAAGTAGAGAAACAAGTATAGAATCATTGTAATTAAAATGAGAAATTTTGAAAGAAAATGCACTCTTTTAAGTTCTGTACAGTAGGGTGTGAAGCACTGGAATTTTGTAATTATAAGCTCATAAATGGATTTAGAAGGCAAAATTGTGTAGGGTAAAGTCAAAGTATCAATTAATTCAAAAACCAAACCAATTAATAAGATTTAGGAAAAGTTATCCTAATTAGTAATCAAGTTCAAGAGTATGATAGATGAATGATTATATGATGTCTAGGCTTTGATTTGTGTGCTTAAAGAAGGCAGCCACATATCAAGAAGAAGTGACAAAAGAAAAATTAAAGGAAGAGCAAGGAATAGAGGTAGTGAACTTACGTACTTGTATGCTTATGTTGTTTGGATATTTTATTTAATGTTTAATTACTTTGATTA
The DNA here is from genome assembly GCA_037074615.1 of Leucaena leucocephala. Lineage (NCBI taxonomy): Eukaryota > Viridiplantae > Streptophyta > Magnoliopsida > Fabales > Fabaceae > Leucaena > Leucaena leucocephala. The sequence continues at coordinate 12,970,823 of CM073515.1, read as the reverse complement.
TGTGAAGCATGTATGATTAAGTGATGCTCTATTTTTGTTATGCTATGACTATATATTATAATTAAGAGACATGGAAGCATGTAAGCTATCATTATGCAAGCATGATCATTAAGTACACACATACTACATCAAGCATGTAGTTTGCATATATTGTATGGTATCCATTTGCTACTAAGATTTTTCAAAATCTTTCCCATATTTCTATTCCCAAACAACAGGACTTTCAAGCAAAAGAGGAGAAGAATAATTGATTATGATGTTGATTGTTTATATGAACATGTAATGTATGGATTTGGGAATGTTAGTACATATACTTAGTTGCTGGAAAAGTCTGCTATGAACAGTAATTCATGATGAGGTAGTGACATTTGAGTTATAATTAAAAAAGTAAATGATAGAATAAATGTACGATATTTTATCAACGCTTAGTTAACATGTTAAACTTTGTTTTGATACAAAAAATGCCTTATTTTGATGTCTATACAAAGAGAACAAATTTTCAAAGTTAGGGACCATAAACTGTTTTCAGGATTTTGGACCAAATTAACAGTAATCTTTGATGCCAATACTGTATTGATTGGCTGAGTCTTTGGTCTAAGAGATATTTTTCCCTGAAAATTCAATATATTAGCTTCGAGTAGCCTTTTGAACCACTTCATTTCAAGTTTTCTAAAATTAATTATGATTTTGAAAAGTGTGTCCTCAAATATGGAAATATCAAATGAACAATACTCTCACAGACTTGAAAATTGCAGATTTAGTAAATGAACTTCAATGGTTGTTTAAGTAGTTCTAAATGCTACTGAATAGTCTCTAAGAGGTACCGAAGGACATTGATGTGATGAAGAAGATAAAGATGCATGAAAAGGAATTATGAAATGGATAGAATGAATGATATGTAATTTAAGTTATGACTTGTAATGTACTATGATTGTATAGTTTTTAGTTTGTGGCAGTGAAATGTATCTAGTTAGGAAAAATAACAAACGATTGAATAAATGTACGAGAATTTACATAATAAAAGTAGACATCCTAAGATTTAATTTGACATAAAGAACGTTGTGTTTGGATGTCTATAAAAGTTTCCTAACTCAGGGGACCGAATATGGAAATAGATAAAATTGACCAAATGAACAGTAAATTTTGGACATTGATTGGCATTAACTTAATGAGAGTGTAGTCAACGACTCATTTTCCCTGAAAAATGATTAAGTTAGCTTTGCGTAAAAACTTGAACTACTTTGTTTTGATTTTTATTGAATTAATTATGATTTTTTGAAGTTAGGTCAACTATTTGGAATTTATATAATAAACAATACTTGAGAAGGGTAAAATTTTAGATTATGTAATTTGATTTCAATGACCTTGTAGGTAGTTCCATATGCTACCGCTTGATCACTTAGATATAGGAAATTAAGGATGTTACATATGATATGAATTCATGCTATCTATTCATTATTCTACTTTTTATTATTCATATTCTGTTTCACTTGGCCTACTTCTAACATTACAAGCTTATAAAGTCATCTTGATTAAAGAATGAACATGTAACTGATGGTAGAGACTTAGAATTATTACAAGCCTATATTAAGGGCTAGTATATGCATGTTTGAGTGAAAGAACCCCAAAAAGGTGATATGAGTGAAATAATAATATCCCTAAGTATACTCTCTTTTATCATGTTCCCCTGTCTTAATAGTGTTCATAGATATTGGTCACATTATATTTGTTATTATATGATTATAACTAACTTATTTCATTTATTGATTATCACTTTTATGCTCCAACTTGTTTGATTCATCTATTTATTTTAAGTGTTTATTAGGATGTTTTCCAAAACTTTCCCAGGAGTGCAAAAGTTTAAGTGTAGGTAAATTTGATGAATTCTTATTTTATCATATTATTGCTTATCTATTTTAAGGAATTTATCATGTTTAATAGGCATAAGTGTGGTAGTTATGATTATTTTATGCTTTGATTGATTATATGAATTTAATGATTAAAAAGCTATTTTCTTGTGTTTTTATTGATTTTATTATTTCACTTGATTAAATTGATTTGCATGAAGGTATTTTGCTTTTATGTATTTTAGGAAATTAAGAAAAATAAATAAATGATGGCTATATCCTACATTAACTACTATAAAATTATATTATATTATATCCATGTCGAGTAAGGGTAATTTATAATATTATATTAATATTATATTTTATTTGAATTAATTTAAAGATAATTCTTCAATATCTAACATTTGAATTTAAACAAAGAATAATAGATAAATGTATTATCTTTTCCTATTTTCTTATTAATTATTTTATCTCTTTTATCCTATTAATTTTTATTTAAATTGTTTATAGAATATTTGAGTTGAAAAAAATTATCTTTAGAAATATTAGAAAAGATGATAGCTTGAAAGGATACTGAAGATAAATGAAAATTATCATTATCCTTTGAAGAGCTAACTAGAAAAGAGAGTCACATCAACATGACTCACTCCTAAAAGTTATATAAATGCCCCCAAGGCTCATCCATTCAATACACCGATTACCACCATCACAATTATCTTCTTTATCTTTTTCTTAAATGCAATCCTTTTCTTTCTAAGTTATTGAGAAGAGATGTAGTGGCTCAAGTTCCTACTTTAGAGTTAGGAGTTGAATAATTTTATGTTTTGATATTTTCCTTTATGCAAATTTATGATTTTCTAAATTTAGATTTTGAGATTTGTATATATTGGACGTAGGGTTTCGATCGAGATAACTTTATGATCAAACCCTTATGATTTATTATTTCAGTTTATGATTTGATATTCTTGATCTCATATCATATGTTTCCTCTTATAAGTATTCATATTGGGTTCACATGTTTATTTATAGGGTTTTAATAGAATATTCATGTTAGAGGAATACATTATTTATTATTTAATTTATCATAAGGCACAAGCTAAGTAGATCTTCACTAATTATTCTTGATACAATTATATGCTAGATATATATATAATTGTTTATTTCATGATCATGACCAAGATGATTGTCTAGGGTGTTGCATAATAGGACTTAGTATATATATATTTATTATAACTCTAATATATTATTGAACGATGATAGGCATGCATCAATCCTTAGGAGTGCTTGTCTTATTGGAGATATTCTTCTATACTATTACTTTCATTTCATTTTATTTTTGTTATTATCTCCTTTTACTTTCTCAAAATTATTAATTAAGTCCTCTTATACTACTCTTCCTTTTCATACTTATTCTAATATAGAGTTGAGCTACATATTAACTCCATATAAAGAATACAACCTAGGTTGACCTATATACTACATAGAGATTAATTTAGTAAATAATTTGAGTGATAATGACATGTGACATCAGCCACTTAAATAAAAGGTCTTAAGTACAAGTTTATGTGAATGTGTAAAACACTTTTAGGAGAAGTGCCCTTAATTGGGTTTGACAATGCTCAACTCTAACTCAATCAGATAACTATATATAAACAAAAGACTAGTATTATTGAGAAACATGGTTAAATATTGAATTTGACACATCTTATCTTGTTTGAAGAAATGGGAATGGATTTCACGACTTCACATGGGAAGAAGGATGCATAGTTTGAGGACTATGTGAATTGAAAGTTAATTTTGTGACCTGACTTCAAATCCTTTTCCTAGAAGAGAGATTTGCTGGGCTTATATTGGAGTTTGGTCTCAAAGTGACCATGATGAGGACCACCATAATAGTGAGGAGGACCATAATGATCGTTCCTAAAGGTGCCGATGTCACTACTATCAGCTGGATGTAAGGCAACATGAGTTAGCATGAGACAAGATCAAGGGATTAGGTTTTGCTTATGTTGTTATGCTTCCTAGTTGTTTTAGGATATCTATTTGTAACCAATAAGGGTTGGGTCTAACGGAAGGATCTAGTTCTCACAATGCGGTTAACCAAAGTTTGAATCTCTACTGGGAGAGGTGTTTCACATTTAGTACCTGACAGTACCTTGAATAGGATTTCTTATAATAGAAGATACATATACTTCACAATAAAATGATATCTATTTGTGTTTTACTTATCTTATTTATGTGATTTTGTGTTTAGTTGTGTTTTAGCAAAGGGTGTTACATTCATCTTGCCCTAGTTTGCGTTTGCACGATGTTAGTGTTTTAAAACAATTTTTTAAATATCATGTCTTAGGTACCAAGTAGGATGTGTGCATGGAAATGATTTTATTGGGAGACATTTCATGGCAGTTTTACGAGCGTCGTGAATTGTATCGCAGTTATAAGTGTAACAACCGCCGTTAAATGTTAGACTTATAATAGTGATTTTGATATTAAAACTATTGTTATAGAATAATACATTAACGGAGGTTATATTATTAACCACTATTAATGTATAATTTTCCTACAAGCGTTAGTAGTCATTTGTTTTTATTTATAACCTTTACATGACAGTTTTTCTTAAAACCACCGTGGAAAACTTTTTTTTTTTGAATCATTTCTTTTATTTAGAAAAATTGCCATGGGAAACATTTTTTTAATCATTTATTTTATTTATTATTTTATGCCACCTTGCATTTAGTATAGTCAAGATAGGCCAATTAATTCCATGTATGGAAGTATGAAGTCAACAATACCAGAATCCAAATAGATATATAATCATCTGAATTGGTAAACTTTGAATGAACCTATATATTTGTACATCATATATAAAAGAAGAAAATGGTTGAAGATGAATCCTAAACAAGTTAAAAGACAATTGCATGCATAAAAATTTAACCAAAAATGTACTTTATCACATTTACAAAACAATAAGTAAATTTAAAAATCAAGAATATTAATCATACAATAAATTAAGTAATCAAAGAGACATTTATTACAATAAAATAAACTAATTTCCTACTAGTTTGTATCCACCCAAATTCCTTGACAATGATTATCCATAACAGCATGTTCATCATCTTCTAAATCAAACTCTATTGTTGTTAGAGGTCAAATAGTTGTGAAATATGGGATTTCATAGAGGTTAAAACCTAAGTTACTAATTACTTGCCTTTTATCTTGGAGCACAATGAAAATATCTTTATTTGCTAGATGGGTGACATAAAACACTTGAATTACTTGACTTGCTAAGATTTACTGCTTATCTAGGTATCCAACTATCTGAAGATCGATTGAAACAAATCTAAATTTGTCATATACTTGGACAACATTACTATTAATCTACTTATATTTAAAAACTGACACTTTAAACCTAGAGTAACTAACCTCCCACATTTTTTTAATCACTGCATAATATGGCATGAACTCCAATGTTGTCCTTTTATCTTCTAAACTAGCAAAATACATCACTTCGGCCACAACCATAACCTCACTATTTTGCATTGTACTTTTGTCTTCTTAGGTTTTTGTATAAAAAGAGTAGTCATTTATGTCATATCCTTCCCAATACACAACCTCAAAATGAGGCCATGCAACTAGCCTTTGTATTACCTTATAATGATTGTTATCCTTGAACACTTCTTGCTTGAATCATTCTACAAAAGACCTATTGTACTCATTAGCTAGTTACATATTGCTATTTCTTAGGTTCATGTTCCTAAGCATATTTTTGTTAGCATCCAAGTATGGCAAAACTTTATCTTTATTGTTCAAAGTATAAAGATGTGCTTGCATAACCAATTCACGAGACATGCACTTCACTTTGGCACTAGTAGTTTCCTTTCGTTTTCTCCCATGGTCATATACCTCTCAACAATTGATGCCAAGGGTTGATAAGGATTTTTAGAATACCCTTTAAGGATTTTCATGTATCTCTTAAATGGGTACATCCACTTCAAATACACAAGGCCATAAAATCTAATATCACATACCAGGTGAGCAATCAAATGGATCATGATGTCAAAATATGCTGGAGGGAAGTGCATCTCCAAATGGGAGAGGATAACATAACCTTCATTCTCCAATTCATCCAACTTAGCACAATCAATCACTTTACTGCAAATAGCATTGAAGAAAAAATAAAGTCTAGTAATAGTGCACCTCACATCATCTTTCATAATGCATCGAATAACCACTGGTAGTAATTGTTGCATCAACATGTGGCAATAGTGGGACATCATGCCTATTATCTTCAAATCTTGCGTTGATACAAGCTTTCTAAAATTCGACGAATATCCTTATGGCACCTTAATGCTTTTTTTTTTATATTTGGATAATGTGTGTGCCGCTGGGTGTAAATAAACTCTCTTACTACCCTCTTTTTATTGTGGTTGTAAAGGTGATCTTATTCCTATTTCAACTAAGTCTCGTCTAGCTTTGACCCCATCCTTACTCTTTTTACTGATATGCAGGAACATGCCAACAAGGCTCTCACACACATTCTTTTCCACATGCATGACATATAGACTATGTTTAACTTCAAGAGTATGCTAATATGGAAGATTAAAAAAGATTGATCTCTTTTTCCATATATTCCTTTCAAAGTGCCTTCTTCTTATTACTTTTACCTAAGGTAACATGAACACCCTACAAATGTTGATACACTTAATCTCCAATTACAAGAACATGAGTCATTTCATATTCTTGTGAGCCACTAAATGCCTTCTTTAACCTACAATAAGGGTAATGTCAACTAAAAATGTTCTATGGGAAAAGTGGACTATCTTCATTTCATGCTTGAGTTGCATGTAATTAGTCCATTCTTCACATATGGGATATGCTTTATGCCCCTTAACACTATAGCTTGACAAATTTCCATACGCTAGGAAGTCATTTATCATAGTGAAGATCATGGCGCGAATTTTAAAGGTTTCTTGTTTATATGCATCAAAGACATCAATATTGGACTCCCACAGTTTCTTCAAATCATTAATCAAAGGTGCTAAGTACACATCTATATCACTTCCTAGATATTTTGGCCCTGAGATCAACAAACATAACATAATGTACTTTCATTTCATACACAATGAAGGGGATAAGTTGTAAATCATGAGGAAAACTAGCTAAACACTATGTGTACTATTGAGATTACTATACAGATTGATTCCATCTGTACATAAACCAAGTTGAAGATTTATGGACTCAGAACCAAATTCAAAAAAATTATGATCTATTGTCTTTCATTGAGGAAAATCATCTGGGTGATGAAGTTTACCATAGTTTATTTTCCTATCAGAATGCCATCTTAAGTTCTTTGCTTCTGTGGTGTTAGCAAACAAATGTTTAAACCATGGTATTATTGAAAGATACCACAACACTTTTGAAGGAGAGTCTTTGGTAATCTTATCATAATCATGACTGTCTCTCTTCACTTTGTATCTTGAAGTGTCACATTTAGGGCACTTATTCAACCCTTCATACTCATTTATGTACAATATGCAGTCATTAGGGAACACATATATCTATACGATAAACCTATCAGACACAATACTTTATTTGCGTCATACATTGATCTTGGTAGCATATTCCCTATAGGAAGGGCATCACTCAACAACTCGAGCAATTCCATCAAACTAGAATAGGTATAACTATTTCCCAATTTCAAATTCATCAATTGCAACACAAATTTTAACCTTGTATACTCATCTTTACTCCCCCGAGTACAATGGCATCTCATCATCATTTTCAAAGTTTCACATATAGGTGAGTACTTTGGGAAGGATTCGGTTCTAATATCATGAAATATATCCAGAATTCTATCCACAAAGTTATCATTCACAATTTCTTCACACAAAGGAGTCATCCTAATCTCACAATGCCAATTCCAATTTGTAAATCATAAACTTATCACATCACATATAAGATATTCTCTTATATCAGGAATAAACAATATGTTACAGTTGACACAAGGATAGAAGAATAACACATCCCTTTGCTTCAAAGCATTACTCTGTGCAAATTCAAGAAACCTTCCTACCTATCTTCATATTCATTAGTAATTCTCTTAGCTTTCATCAAACTATGATCTATTATTCCAATAAGTGTAAACAATCTCAAATGGTAACAAAATCCATCAAATAGGAAAATAATAGGGACTAACATTTTTATAAGCCAGTTAACAAATCAAAAGTACAAAAATGAAATCTTGAGTAAGGTAAGATTGCCCACAATATATATTACAATTTATAACAAACAAATAAAATAATAGAACAATCGACAAAAACACAAATAGATTCGAAAAATTTGAAACATGCATCCACAAACAACTAGGAAATGTAACAAACTAAAACTACAAAGATCATGTCTTCAATACAAGGATAATAGTCCAAAGATAAATTACCGCTTATAAACAACAAACATATGGAACAACAAGAAAACTGAGAAAATAACAAAGTTAACTAGTGAATACAGCACTGACAATATAGAATGATGACAGAACGACAGAGAATGACTTTATCGATAGAGATAGGCACCAAAATAGGAGGGAATTGCCTAGAAGTGACATTCGTGCAAGTTTGTTGTCATTTGGAAGAGCAATAAAAGACACAAAGTAAGGGAAAAAAGTAAAACTGAAATTGTACTCCAGATGAGGGATTTTGAAAATTCACGAAATTTTATATGGTAGTTTTACACTAAACTTCCATAAAATTGAGTTTTAACGGTAGTTCTTAGTTGAACCACTGTTAAATGTAACTTATTTACAAATATGCCATTGCCTTTTTTTACGGCATTTTTTTCTTTAATTGCTGTCAGGTAGCGCTGTCATAAGTGTTTTTTCTAGTAGTGAAAACTCATTTTAGTGATCTCTACACCTTGAGAGGATTAGTCTATAGCTATTGGTTAGAGGATATCGTCTAGACTCTACTAAAAAAAAGTTTTTTTAGTGGTCTTTTAGGGTGCAACATTTTCCAATGATTTAAATGCATATTTGAAGAGGGTTTAGGAAGTTTCAACTAGTTGGAAATACAATGATTAAAAAGGTCATATTCATGTTCCTACAATGATTAAGGGTTTGGGGTGTGGTAGAAGTTTTTCTTGGAGCATTATAAGCAGCATTAAATAATGGACCGTGGGTTCAACTGGCGAAAGGGTGAGACATGCGACCATTTGAAGCATGTTCGATCCCTGGGGAGTACCACTTTATTGTGGTTCCAGTCGCAACGTTTGAAGAAGCATCCTAGCTCCTGGGTGTTTAGGTTTATGCCTGAGGGTAATAGACAACTCGCCTTGCCCGATATTGGTATCGCCTAAGAGGAAGGGAGACTTTGCCCTACCCTTGGATCGTGGGTGAGCCCAACCCCTTTTTAAAAAAAATTATACAAAAAAAGCATTAAATAATGGAGCTAGAGATTAGCAAGAACGTTGTAACCCAGTGCACCCACCACAGCCTGAAATTTTTTTACCCGTTTAGGCCTACCCAAAAAGGAAATTTAATGGACAAATTTAAAAGGGCGACTTATATAGTTATATGGGACGGGTTAAGGGCATACCTTTAGATTACTCGAACTCACCTATATATATTTATGTTATATATATATATATATAGATTTTATGATAATATTTAACTTGGATTCCAATCTCTAAGATCAATGGCAAAGGAGTAGATGAACCCATTGTCACACGATTCCCCCACTTCTGAAAGTTGACGTTTTTTCATCAATATATAAAAAAAAATAAATCTCAGCTCATTTGAATATATTTTTTATACCAATAAAAACATGATAAATATTTTACAGCCGTAAATTAAATTATGTCAGTTTAGTGATTATAAATGTAATTCAACATTTAAAAAATGAGATCAAATAAAAAACTTAAAGATTTAGACATGATATTTTTAAAATTATAAATTTACACTTTTAGAAAAAGTGCTTTTTCACAAATTAAAAAAAATTACTGGCGGTCCATCGAGTGATGTGTTGGGAGTGACGAATTATTAAGGGTATGCACTGAGTTCAGTCTAACGGCAACAGAAGGGAAAAAATAATTAAAAAATACTCCAAATTAGAAAATTAGGAAAAAGACGAAAACAGAATAAAAAACTAGAAACCAAGTAAAAGTTGTTTTGAGTTCCGTTTTAAAACATAAATTTCTATATTTTGTGTTTTACCAAACACTTAATTTAAAAATTAGCAACCAAACAAGTTATTTTTTATTTTTTTACTTTAAAAACAAAATGTTTCTAAAATTCAAGAAAATAAATAAGGCCGAATTTTTTGGAGTTCTTGAAATTTGGGGGTTCCATTATAATATTTCCTGTGCATGTTGTAGAGCTTGTAGAAAAGGATGATGTCTAATTTTTTGTTAGGTACGAATTCTACAAACATGTCAGCGGTCAAAGTCATCTCATGGAGTCAATGTCTTCGCCTTTGGAAGGAGGTGGCCTACTACTTTAGAAAAGTTAGAGATATAGTTATCATGCTTTAAATGTAGAATCTAATTAAAAATTAATTAAATATATTTTTATATTTATTATTTTTTTAAAATTTTTTTATTGATTTTTTAATAATATTTAAATAAGAAAAAGAAAGAAATAGTTAAAAAATAATTAAAATATTTTTTAAAAAATATATTATTTTAATTAATACATTTAGTTTAATTAAATTAATTATAAATAGTTTATATATTAAAGATTAGGGTATATGGCAATCTCCAACTATATATATATATATATATATATATATATATATATTTGGTTATTGATGTTTGCTGTGCAGTAGTTTCAGGTGGTTTTAAAGTCAAAAAAGAAAAATTCAAGCACTCTAAGATATTTTCATGCTATTATTTCTGAAAATAAAAAAATGAGGACGGCTTAGGAAATCATTTAAACATAAAATACACTATCAAAAATTTTATTTTTAATGTAGTGGAAATCCGTTTTGCCAAGAAAAGCCCTATTGTCGCTTATCAAAATAAAAGAGGAAGCGAGGTCCCATCACCTATGAACGAGCAACCTTTTACTTTATTCATCAACTACCATTTCAATATTTTAAAATTTATAGATTCTTTGTAATTAAATAATAGATAAGTCATTATTTAAAATTCATTAAGTTTAGTATATTTTATTAGTAAAGTTAACATCGTTAAATTTAAAATATTTTCATGCTCTTACTTCTAAAAAAAAAAAGAGGATGGCTTAGGAAATCATTTAAACATAAAACACACTTTCAAAAATTTTATTTTTAATGTAGTGGAAATCCTTTTTGCCAAGAAAAGTCCTATTGTCGCTAATCAAAATAAAAGAGGGAGCGAGGTCCCATCACCTATGAATGAGCAACCTTTTACTTTATTCATCAACAACCATTCCAATATTTTAAAATTTATAGATTCTTTATAATTAAATAATAGATAAGTCATCATTTAAAATTCGTTAATTTTAATATATTTTATTAGTAAAGTTAACATCGTTAAATCTAAAATATTTTCATGCTCTTATTTCAAAAAAAAAAAAGAAGAGGATGACTTAGGAAATCATTTAAACATAACACACACTCAAACATTTTATTTTTAATGTAGTGGAAATCCTTTTTGCCAAGAAAAGTCCTATTGTCGCTTATCAAAATAAAAGACGGAGCGAGGTCCAACACATATGAATGAGGAATCTTTTACTTTATTCATCAACAACCATTTCAATATTTTAAAATTTATAGATTCTTTATAATTAATTAATGGATGAGTCATCATCTAAAATTTGTTGAGTCATTATTTTTTGTTAGTAGAATTAACAGCATTAAGTTTAAGGGACTAAAAATATACTTTTTAAATTTAAGGGATTAAGGTAAAACTTAATACAAACATAAAGTATCAAACGTATATTTTAACCTTAAACATTTTATTTTATTTTTAATGTTCGTGGAAATCCTTTTTGTCAAGAAAAGTTCCATTGTCCATTATCAAAATAAATGAGGGAGAGAAGTCCCATCGCTTATGAATGGGGAACATTTTACATTATTCATCAATGGCCATTCCAATATTTTTGTTCTACTTTCATTTTTTAATTATTAATTATTCTGGCTATGCTTACTACGAAGGAGAGAGGAGAGAATAGTGGTAGTGGAAGAAATATCGACTGTGTTTACCAGTAAGTTGGGTCATAGAGAAGGAAATATGAAAGAGATGGGAATAAAAGAAAGTGAAAGATAAACTTTCCCTTCATTTCATGTCATTCCATATTTAATTGCCAATACCAGTTCCACCAACCATAAGGGTCCATAAAGTAAAGGCATCGGATGGAATTGAGGTCAAGCCAAAGTAAAAGGATTAGTCTTTCGAAGAAGTTATCTTATAATCTTATTTATAATACAGAGATATTTATTTTAGTCTAATTTATATGACAAAGAGAGTAATTTTTTATATGAATATATAATTTCATCCTTTATTTATTTTGACTTTATTTCTATTGAGTATAATGTATATTAAATATAGATAAAGTTAGAAATTTATTGAATTCTATGTCATAATTAATGAAGTTAAGGTTTTTCTTAATTTCTGTAAAATATACTGGAAGTTACTACTAAATATGATCATAAGAGTATTACTCTTATTGAAATAAAGTTATATCTTAAATATTCATATATGATACTACATACAGTTTTAACTATAACAGCTAGTCAATTTTATTGGATAGATTAAAGAAGTCAAAGTAAAAAGATTAGGCTTTCGAATAAGGTAGTCTCACTCATAGTTGTATCATAATTAATATGGTTATATAACACTAAATATCATAATCTTATTTCTTATATGCGTCCAGTATTTTATTCTTATTTGTGATACAACTTTACCCACAATCTTTTTAATTTATTACAATTTTATTTATAATATTTTTAATTTTGTACAATTCTTGGTACTTAAGAAATAAGATTTTGTGTAAAATTGTACCAAGTTAAAAAGATTATGGATAAAATTGCGTTAAATTAAAAAGATTAGGTAAAATTGTACCACAAATAAGATTAAAATAATGTATGCATTTAAAAAATAAGATCAGGATATTGGGTACTATATAACCCTAATTGATCATTTAAATAAAATATTCATATAATATACATCTCAGGTTTTTAATATAAAACATATTTAATAATTTGATTAGATTAAAAAAGTTAATTAAATTAATTAATATTATATTTTTTTCTAAAATATCATAATCATCTTCATTAACTTTCCCTCCACATGATTATATTTGAGGAAGTATCAATCTGGGTCATTTTGAAAAAAAATAATAAATATATATTATATTTAGGGCTAAAATCAAGTCTCTAATTAAATCTTATATTAAGGATTGGAAGAATACAAGCTAGTAGTATAAATATTTGGTACATTGGGATCCAAGATCCTTATCTCAAGGCACGAATCCAATCTTTGGCACCCTCCCACGATATATACTTCCTCTTATTAATTTTTTTGATTCCATTAATGGGCGCATTATATGCAGCTTCAGCACATAGTTTCTTCAATCATGAAGATTCTAACCCTACTTATCGCTGTTGCCCTTATATCATAATGCGATTGTGTATTTTGACATTATATATGAAATTGCAGCTGATTCATGCTGCTGCCTTACCTTCAGCTCACAGCAACGGCATCACCATTAGGAACGCTGATTATGGTCCTCCACACTCTCGTGGTGGTAATCATCATGGTCAATTTGAGACCAAACTCCAATATAACCCCAATACAGCTATCTTCTTCTTGGAAAAGGATTTGAAGTTTGGTCACAAAATTAACTTTCTCTTCACACAGTCTTCCAACCAAGCATCATTCCTGCCTCGTCAAGTCGTGAATTCTATTCCCTTTTCTTCAAACAAGGTATGAACTGTGAGATTCATTATTTAACCATGTCTTTGAACACTGATATTCTTGTTTGATATAGTTATCTAACTAAGTCTGATTCAACTATTGTTGGGTCCAATTCCCATTTTTCTATATTCACATAGATACAAACTTGAGAACTTGTACTTAAACTGCCAAAACCTCTTTCATTAGGACCAACTCCTGCTGGTTGAACACTGATATTCTATAAATAAAACAAAACTAGATAATTCATGTACTTATGATTCTTTGCCCACAGATGGCTGAAATATTGAAAAAGTTTGCTGTGAAGCCTGGCTCAATAAAAGCAGAGGTTATGAAGAATACAATTGAAATGTGTGAGGAATCGGCAATTAAAGGAGAGGACAAGTATTGTGCAACATCCTTAGAATCCATGCTTGATTTCATCATTTCCAAGCTTGGGACACACGTGGAATCTTTGTCTACGGAGGTGATGAAGAAGGCAACAAAGAAGCAAGGATACACCATAACGCATGGAGTGAAGAAGGTGGGAGAAACCAATCTGGTTGTGTGCCACAAGCTTGATTATGTGTACGCTGTGTTTTACTGTCACAAAATAGACAACACAGTGGCCTATATGGTGTCGTTGGAGGGGGCTGATGGGAGCATAGTAAAAGCTGTGAGTGTATGTCACAGAGACACGTCAGCGTGGAACCCAAAACATTTGGCCTTCCAAATGCTGAAAGTGAAGCCAGGGAGTGTTCCAATATGCCACTTCCTTTCTCAAGACTCCATTGCGTGGGTTCCCAAGCAAAACTAGGCATGAATCTGAGCGCTATACATGCACACTTGCATAATTAGAGAGTAGTGATAGAGAATCATATGTCCTACTTAAACAATATCTCTTGTTTGTGTGTTCTATATATGATATGTAGGCGACAATGCTTTCAATTTCTTTCTTCATCCTTGTCCAAGTTCACTCCAGGAAAGTCAATTTAACTACGTACTTTGCCTCTCTCATATCATGTTGTGTGGTTGTGACTAAGAGTCCATTTTATATGTATATATATATATATGCCCTCGGTCCTAAATATAAGAGTTAGATATAGATTAAAGTTTACTTTAGTTCTAAATATAAAATCCTAATTCATTTTATCTCTAAAAATTATAATATTCCTCTCAAAGTACTCCTATATATAATTACACATATTAAAGATTAAAGGGATATTTTAGGAAAATTAACACATAATTATTACAAATAAGTAATTTAACTATTTTTTTAATCTACTTAAAGTAGTTAAGCAGATCTTATATTAAAGACTGGAGGTAATAATATTTATCATTTTTTCCTAAACTACTATATAACTTATAAACTAATATATAATGTTATACATGAAAACTTTAGAGATCAAGTTATATTTATTATAATTAATTGAGTTATTTAATTTATCTAAATTAGTCACCTAAGTTTTATATTAAATAGGCAAGGTAGAATATCCTTTATGTATTTATCCTAGGTACTTATACCCGGCCATGACTATCATATACATATACCTTGCTTGAGGAAAAGGGAATGTATTTCACAACTTGGCGAGGCAAGAAATTCTTTAATGGTGGTAAGGAAGAAGTTGAAGTTCATGTTGGGAGCGGAAAGAAGAAAGTCGCGTTGGGTATATATATATATATATATATATATATATATATAGTGTTGGGGATATTCTTGGAATATTCTGAGGGGGGTGGGGTGGGGCGGGGCAATGTCAAAACAAGAAAGGAAATCGAAGCTCACAGTGAGAAAAGCGATGATAGAAAGGAAGGCGAACTTCATTAATAAAATACTGAGAGGGATTAAATAAAGATGTGGGTAATTCCCCGTTATAGATACCTGTTGCGACAGCTTAATTAGACGATTTATGAATATGTTTGAAGAAATAAAAATTGAAAGAATGCAAAATTAATAACCAAGGAAAAATGAAAAATTAATATCATCCATTTGAACATGCATACTTACAGCTGCTGTATTGTGACTACTTATATATTTGCTTAACTATAATGTGTGTTGATGTATACACTATTGTAAAATCATGACTGAATATTATTGTTGTCATTTTAATTGGATTATGATATCATGTTTTTACGAATGTAAATAATTGGTTGTTTATTGAGCGTTCATTATAGTGTTATGGTGAGACGAGCTTGAATTTATATTCATAAACTATTGCATGTATATTTTATTTTACTACATCCCTTATTTAATATAAGACTCAATTATCTAATTTAAAAAAATTAAGAAAGCTAAATAAATTATTTGAAATAATTTATATTTATCATTTTTTAAAACTAATTTTCTTGATTGTAGATTGATATATAATCTAACTATACTTTACATATGTATGTTATACTTCAGTAATTTATCTAAATTTCTTAATCTCCTCAAATTAGTCAACTACATCTTCTATAAAGGAATAGAGGGAGGAGAAATACTTAAATACTTATAGGGTGCCACTTCAATTTAACTATCTAAAATATCAATTAAGAGGTTAGAGATATAAACTAACATTTAACTTAAGTTTGAAGACCTAAGTGGCTAGCTTTTCCTCCACTTGGAAAGTCAAGAATCCAAATGACAAGAGTTTCCCCTCTAATGTTGAAATGTTCTTGTGTGTGGAGGGGGAGTTCTATTTATAAGCCATGATTGAATTGTTTGCCTTCCAAGTTCATGCTAATTATGATGCTTATTTGTCAATTTCTTAGGGCTTGTTGCACTAATTTCCCCTTAAAATAATTAATGCAAGTCCAAATCTTCGCCATTGGTGGCTTGACAAATGGGCACATTTTAGCCAAGTAAAAAGCTAGTGTACTTAATTGTTATATTAATGCACTTATACAGGAATAAATTCCTATTATAATTTTATTGATGGTAAAATAGAAAAATCAATTTAATTCCTATTACCCAAACTTTACTTAGGAATTTATTTCTAGATTTTTGTGTTAATAAAGGGCTCCTATCTACTTCATTATCTTGTATTAACTCCAGGAAAATCGTATAAATTTTCTTGGAATTTATTTACCCTCTTAGTATTTATTTGAAAATTTGAAAATAAAATCCCTAATTAGCTTAATTAGCCTTTAAATCCCTTTAGAATTTAACTAGGGGTATTTTGGGAATAAAACTACTTGTTCAATGTTCTATAATTCCCAAGGCATATTATCCCTATTTTTTCTTAATTTTTTTGGGCTCTAAAATAATTTTCAAAAAGTTTACCATATATTTTCCAAAATTACACAATTTGCTTGAACTTTTATAAATTACACTTTTGCCTTAACTTTGGTATAAATTTACAAGTTGCATCAACTATGTTAATACTACTTTTTTGGCTATCAAATTTGGGATGTGATACCAACTCCTCAAAGGACATTCCCTTGCAACTTGAAGCTATGATCAAGAAGCTTGAACAACTTGAGATGCATGTAAATGAAGAAGGGTAACATCACAGGGGTCAATACTACTCAAACTCCCCTCTATCTTTGTGAACATTGTGGAGAAGACATCATTCATATATATGCCCTTACATATTGGAGATAGTGAACTATTTGCAAAGGAATCCTCAAAACAACCCTTATTCTCAAACTTATAACCGAGGGTTGGAGAAACCACCCTAACTTTTCTTAGAGTTGAAGGGATGCACTAAATCCACAACCTGATTCTACTTTTGAGACTAAATCTATGATTCCACGTGGTTTTGAACATCAACAAAAGCCTAAGGATAATGAATCTAGAATGGAGCAAATATTGATGCAAATATTGAAGAACCAAGAGGTTGAGAGAGTTGAGAATAAGGCCAACCTTGCCTTACATTACACAGAAATCAAGAACATAAAGGTTTAAATGGGCCAATTGGCTTCTCAGATTAATGTCTTGTCTAAAGGAGGCCTACCTAGTGATACTGTTCCTAATCCAAGAAAGGAAGGTGAAATAATCTTATGTCCAATGTCGCCTTGGGGTTACTTAAAAAATTAAGCCAATAATTGAGTATAGTGCAACCTAGAGTCATTCTCTTTGAGGAGCCAAAAATAAAACTAAATTCCTAAGTAACTAAATGCAATGCAACCTAATTTAAAAAGTAGGGTTTGATTTGAAATGCAAAGAATTAAAATAAATTTAACTGAAATATTTTTTAGTATTTTTTATAAATGGATAATGAATGAAAAATGGATGAATGATCAAGTAATCAACAATGATAAAAGCAATCATCCAATTCAATAGCGCAAGCAATCATAGCTTCAATAAATATGGGAGTTAACAATAATGAATTAAGAATAATAATTAACTTTTAATCCAACAACCGAGCTACCTCGAATTGTCACAAAATATTTTTTAAAGTTTCAATCTATTAACTACCACCAGAATAATAAATTAAGACTATGAATATTAAAGACCAATGTTCAATCAAAATCAATAATTCATAAAAGTAGGATTAAAGCAAGTAAGAGATATAATGATCTAATAATTCAAGCCACCTCAAAAAATCACTAAATATTCTTTAAAATCTCAATACAAAGTCTTGACACAAAACATAGTAACAAAATTAAGTTATAATCAGCTCAACATCAAATGCTAAACAATAATCTAGCTATAATAATCCTTAATAAATATAAATAAATCATAAATAGATTTCTCAATAATTATAAAATTATCCTAAGGCCTATCAATCATAAGATAATGAATGAATAGAAAATTATAGTAACTTAAACTCCCATTTGAGATCCCAAGCTTATGCATTTGCCATCGATTAGGAGGATTAGGAGACTCTAGCCACCCTTAGCCATCACAGTAGCCGCCAACAAGTTTTCATTGCCAACCATGGTTGAGTATGATTTGGAGGTTGCAGTCATTGTTTTGTACTTCTTTCTTGTCACTGCTATACGAGAACAAGAGAGAGAACTACCGCTATTCTTTCTATTTTCTGTTGTAGCTACTGTGTTGTGTGTTTCTCAACACGTGCACGTCCATCACTACCATTATGTATTCTCTGTCACTGTACCGCTACTCTCACTGAGCCTACAATGGGAATGAAGATGGAGGAAGGTGATAAAGTGAGATGAATGATACCAATGAATGGATGAGTGAAAGGGAGTATGAATGGTTTTTTGTGACCGTGTGTTAGTTCTATGATATCGCCCCCGCCTGGCTCTCGTGCATGCTACATTTAAAGGCTGAATAAAGGAATAGAAAGAAACCTATTGAGCCAAATCACAAGGTTTTGCCCAGGGGTCCTCTAGTACAATTTATGAATCTATGGCCATTTATTGTCATTTGTAAATTTTGATTTCTCCTAACTTCCTTAAATACAAAATCATAATAATGTAATACCTTTTGTTTCAAAAATAATTGTTTGAGAGAAGTCATAAAAATATTATAATTATTCCCATATTAAGCACTAAGTCAATGTAAGGTATATTAATCCAAATTGTGCATAAATAATATAATTAATGACCAAAATAATGACAAATGCTCACTAATATGATATGAATAAATATATAAAAAATATGAGTTTTTCAACTCCCACACATTTAGCCTTTTGCACTCCTAGGCAAAATATAGTAAAGAGAATCCAACAGTTAAACTCAATGCAAGAAAACATAAAATTGACAAGGTAAGAATATGCAATCAACTCAAACAACCTCTATCCCTAATTAATCAACAGTCATGGATTGCTTCAATGCAAAGAAATTAATGCAAGGACATAGCAAGTTTAGAGGAAAGGAAACATAATAGATCTCTCATAGGTATAAGTGTCTCACTCAACTCTCAAATATAGGGAATTTTCACTCAATCCACCTAGATTAGTACCTACCATAGACTTATAAAGATTCTACTATCTCTACTACTAACATAATATAGATTCATGATCAAGGGGACTTTATTGGGTTGTAATGTTGGTGAAAGGCTAATGAATAGATATAATAAAATGTAGAATAAGTTTAACACATGAGTATTAAGAAATAACTCAAAGTAAGCTAAAGTGAGACTATAAAATGAATATCAATGTGCCAATATAACCAATCTTCAATCTTTAACTACCAATGATTGCCTTATTTTAAATTTTATTCTTTCTAGCCAAATTATTATTTTTTTCCTTCCTTTTTCTCTTTCTTTTTTTTCAACTTTTTTCTTGGTTTTTTCTGCACATTTTCTTCTATTTCTTGTCTTTTATATTTCTTTTCTCTCATTTTTTTACTTTTATATTGGCAATCCTAACCCAAAAAGATAAAGATATCAATATCAATAGTGCACATTTAATCATAAAGAACATAATATAACTCATACAAAGAACTTGTTCAAAATTGATAGAATGAAATGAAGTAATGGGCTCAAAAGGGTAAATAAAGGTCAATCGAGATGACTTGTGTTTGGGTAAAAGGGTTTAGAAATGAATGCCCCTATCATGTTCACAAATTTAGGTATCAATACAACTTTAAAAAAGAATCTATACAAGTTCTAGAGGTTAACTAAAATTAGGTGGAAATCACACAAGATAAGAAATAAAAGTAAGGCTCAAAATCCTTCCATCAAGGCTTTCTCTAAGATATTTCCTCCTTAAGATCAAACTATGAAACAATGTTAATAACAATGCACCAAGAGCACTCTACTATACTAATTAACTTAGAATAATAATTACTCAAATCAAAATATATTATTACCTAGGCATGCCAATGTTACATGCATAAATCAGTAAGGATTTGAAAACAAGCCCAAGGATTGCAAAAGTAAAGTCAGAAAGTGAGAACTATAGTAGAAAATTGCCCATACAATAGTAAAAACCCAATAAATTTAGCTCAAAAAGTTCTATAATGTTTTAATTTTTTAAATTATGGCAATTCAAGTATTAGCAAAACAAATCAACAAAAGTAATCCCTACTCCCCCATACTTAAACCATGCATTATCCTCAGTGCAACACTAAAGCATATATCAAAGGGAGAAGGGAAGATAGTTCAAGAGTCATGAGCTAAAGGGGATATTTATTTAAAGAAAAACTAACATAAGACTATAAAATCCTTAAAATGCAACCTATTATAAGAAATTGTTAAAAGATATAAAGCAAAAAATCTAAATTAGTATACCTTTTACTACTAGGATGGTACCTTACCATACTTACTCCTAACTATCTTAGCAAATATATATCACCAGCAATATAAGAGAAAGTAAAGGTGAAGGGTTGAAAGGAACAACTGTGCAATTAGGGGGTCTCTCATTCTCATGCCCTGAGCTCTACCGTACCAAAATAATGTACCTTGGTAACTCTAAAAGGGCCTTCCCACTTGGTGACAAACTTCCTGGGTATCAACTTCAAATTTTCCTTGAACTTTAGAATCTTGTCCCCTACATGGAATTGTTTCCTTAGAATATGATTGTCATGAATCATTTTCAGCTTGTCTTTATAGATTCTAGCGTTATCATAGAACTCAAGTATTATCTCTTCAAGGTCTGCATCACATGCCTTGTCACACAATAAGATTTGTTCTCAATCTCTATAGGTAGATGGTAAGACTGGCCATAGAGAAACTAGAAAGGAGACATGCCTATAGGGGTCTTGTAAGCCCATAGCACCTCTTCAAGCCTTTCACTCCAATCTTTATGAGATAGTTTCACAATCTTTTCTAGTATCCGCTTCACTTTATAATCTTTTCTAGTATCTGCTTCACTTCTCGATTGGAAACTTTAGCCAATCCATTTGTCTGAGGGTGGTAAGGAGTAGCTAGCTTGTGTTAACTCTATGTTTAGCAAGTAGAGACTTGATAGTCCTATTGCAAAAATATATTCCTTGGTTACTGATTATTCCTCTTGGAATGCCATACCTACAAAAAGATATGACAATGTAAGAACTTGGCAACAGTAGATACATAGATACATAGTCTACTGCAAGTAATATATATGAAAACTCAAATAATAGAGGAAAGGAACCTATATAGCAGCAAAGCCCATCTTAGCAGTCTTGGTTTAAATTGAGACTTCTTGAACAAGTATCATACCACTGCATGATTTGTAAAAACAACTACTCAAGAGTTTATCAAATACTGTCTAAACTTATCTAAAGCAAAGATTATAGCAAAAAGTTCCTTCTCGATGGAGGTATAATTCACTTTAATAGAATCAAGTGTCTTGGAGGTATAGGCTATTACTCTAGATCACTAATCCCCCTCTGACCAAGCATAGCACCAACTACAAAGTTAGAAGCATCATAAGATAATTTAAAAGGCAAATCCCAATTAGGTAGAGTAAGAATAGGAGGTGAACATGCAAGGATTTCAAAGAGTCAAAGGCATGTCTACATTTATCATCAAAGTGAAAATCAATATCTTTTTTCAATAAAGTAGAAATGGGTAAAGCAATTGTATTAAAATCTTTTACAAAGGGTCAATAAAACCCTATATGCCGCAATAAATACCTCAAATCTTTAAGACAAGTAGGATAGGGAAGTGAAGAAATGATTTTAATCTTGGCTCTATCAACCTCAATCTCCTTTTGGGAGATACAATGACCTAATATTATGCTACTATCTACCATGAAATGACATTTTTCATAATTCAAAACTAACTTTTCTCAATACATCTACCTAGAACATGTTTAAGACTAAGTAAATAATCATCAAAGCCATCATAGTAAATGGTAAAGTCATCCATAGAAACCTCCATATTATACTCTAATAAATCACTGAAGATCGCCATCATACTGTAAGGAATTGGAAGACACGCAGCGGAAATTAATTTAAAATTTTTTCCATTCCTTGCCAGGATCTACCGTATGTGTTTAAGTCAAGTGGGAAGAAGTATTACCCTTAGTGTGCCTCAGCGACTTCCACAGCTTTTGGTCACGACGTTCACAGCTTCACTCTGCGGCTCGTGCTCCCTTTCTGATCACAAGAAGTCGACGACTCAGGTCGGCTTCCTCTACTGGTATCCACACGAACAGCGTTCCAACCACGAACAACGTGCTAGCGTCTTTTGTCCCTCCAGGGCTTTCTCAAGAGTTCGTCCTCTCCGTCTCTATTTCGGCAGTTTCTTATCTGTAAACCTTTTGTAGAGTCCCCTTCGGTCTTTCTATGTTCTATATGTTTCTCTGTGCAAAACGCAGCTCCTAAAATTAGATATATAGGATGCTATACGTTTTTCTCTGTCAACCGAATTGGATTTTGGAGTTAATCTTATATTAATTCCAAAATTAATACAATATCATATATTGTATAATTTTATAAGAAACTAATTAAATAAATAATATCAAATCTGTCCCACAGATTTAATTACCCATTTATTTAATTTTAAATAAAGATGAGACTGAACTATATTTGATTTATTCTCATAAATCAAATTTGAGATATCCTATCAATTTGAATTTCAAATTTCAAACGTGATAGAGATTTAATTTATCCTTATAAATTAAAGCTTATAAATATCTCTTATATGAGATATCCTATCAATTTGAATTTTGAATTTCAAACATGATAGAGATTTAATTTATCCTTATAAATTAAATCTTATAAATATCTCTTATATGAGATATCCTATCAATTTGAATTTCAAATTTCAAACGTGATAGAGATTTAATTTATCCTTATAAATTAAATCTCATATATACATATAATGTATATATACGAATTTATATATATATACGAATATAAATATAAATAAATATATATACATCTATCCTGGATCATTCATTGAATCTGGACATGTCTTAGATTCAATGAATCTGGACATCATAGCTCGTGTTGGGCTATTTTGTGTGCGACCCTGTAGGCTCATATGAAGTTGGCAGTGGGCCATTTGCTATACTAGCCCACAAGTCGCAAGTGGTCTCTAGCAAGACATAACGACTACCCAAATCATATGAGGATCAATAAACGATGTAACCTTTTATACAACCATATTATGTCCCTTCTGTCACGTGATATTTTAGTCATGGATGAGGAATGGATAATGTCATCCTCCTATTCCTGACCGTTACTTTCTCGATCCCTGAGTAGTCTGACTATAGAAATGGAACTACCTTTCCATTACAGTATGGCCATACATTTCTCAGACTCACTCATCGAGGGGCCCAGTAATATCTCTCTACGAATGTGAGGGACAAATTCCATCTTGACCATTCATATTCCTCCGCATGAAAAACCACTAAGGCCGAACATAGTCTTTATGATCACTCGGTCAAAAGTGACTTTTGACTAGGTCAAAGCTGAGCGTTTTGTCATGTAGGAATCCATGATGATCTCAGGTCAAAGGGCGTATTGACATGGTTTGTATATGAGAGAAGCTTATGACGTTACCCATGCAGTTCTCTCATAGCAGGTCGGTCCAGCACCTTGTACTCTTACATGTGCTTATGACTTTGATTTATATCTCTATACATCTTCAAAGTCATACTAGTCTTATTTCATCTGTGCTCCCGCATAGATGATCGACCAGGGACATTTATGATAATATCATGAATTATCCAAGGATGGTCATCATAGTAAACATGCAAATAATATGATAACTCAATTAATAAATTCATAAATCAATAATATTCATAAGACAATGATTGGCCCCTAGGGCACGATTTCCAACACATACACCTTTGAAAGGTGCCTAGAGTATTACACAAGAGTCTTCTATTGATCTGTAGGTGCAATAGTGTAATGGCTCAGGAAATTTGCAAATATGAAAACTAAAGTAGCAAGATATATATATTAATAGAAGGAAATTTCAGAGATGAGGTAGTAGCTTAGTGGCTGAAAGCGCTGGGGTATCTGCGTTGAACCATGTTCAAACCTTGATAGCTATTGAAGTTTGTGTTTTTATTTTTTTTAGCGCGTAAAATTACTGAAATATCCCTATCCCCTTTCTGCATAAATCGTACGCCCTTCTCTTTTTATCTCTGAATCTCAACAGTGACACAGATGGAAGGAAATGATGAGAGCAGAGCGGAGATCTTCACGTTACTGATACTGTGAAATCAGGTTACTTCTACTAGTGATATTGTTGTCTTGTTCCATCAATGCTGACTCCCATCTTTCTCCGTTAATTTATTGCTTTATTTTTTGTCTCTGTAGATGGGGGGAATAACAAGTATGATTTTAGAGGAAATTATCGGTGAGGAAAGGGATTGGGTGTTGAGGCATGCTGGAAAATGGTGGCTTGAACTCTGGTAGGTGCTAATTTTTCTCCTTTCGTCAGGATTTCCATTGTCTTTGCCTTGAGGGTACTGTAGCAACTTTCCCAAGTACTCGATGTTCATTATTTCTGTTAGTTGCAAGCAACTGGCTTCTATAGACATGTGAAACTGTGAGTGTCAGTGTGCGAGCAGGAGAAAGAAATTGGTATAAGGGAATGACGGGAGATAGTGTAGTGGCGGTCAGTTGAATTCAGGTAGTACGGCAATGAAAGCTGTATAAATCTCCACCAGTGAAGTATACCCAGTAAATTTTACCTAACACTATGAAGGTATTGGAATGTCTAGTTGCTCTTTTTTTGTTATGTTCAAGCAGTATTGTTTATACAGTGAAGTCGCCATACCCTTCCCTTGTCTGCCCTATTTTTGTTTCCATTAATCTGTGCATGTATGATGTATTACTCTATGTTAGGAGGATAATCATTTGATGTTTGATTAATTAGAAGTGTGTGCTATGAATATTGTTGTGAGGATGATGCAGCTTTAGGCTTAGGTTAAAAGAGAATGATATGTATATATTTATATATATGTGCTGCGGGTATGAATGATTATATATATATGCATTATGATTGAGAGTGATATGAAGATATATAGATATGAATGTGTGATGTGATGTTGGATGGTAGTTTTTTGAGTGTTGGTTGAGGAAATGTATATATATACATGTTCTTTCCCACGTTGTTGATGATGATGTGTATGCGTGCACAGTCAGAGTGTATCCAAGTGTGTTAGTGTGTGTATATTTGCATTGGCAGGGGTTCAACCTGAAAGTGTTAGGAAAGAAAAAGGAAGCAGAAGCATGAGGTGTATATGGGTATTAGGTGTGTAATTGCTGTGTTGATTGGTGGTTTATGATGTTCATTAATCATTTTCAGGAGTGATTAAGCTAATGTATTGCCTAAGGTTTATGTGCTGGGAGTATGTGATCCCAGATTTATGAAAATAAGGCTTGATGTTTTGAAGAATATATGGAGTCAGGCAGCTCTTGAAATAGTGATAACTGATTTGAAACTTATAATTGATGGATGTTTTTAGACTATCCTTTAAATAATTCCTGGTACATATAAAGATAAAGCTTATGGTGAAGAATTAGGGTTGTTACAAAGTTTATTTGGTTTTCAAGAAAGATTCTCGAATATTAGCTTACTATATATATATTGTTTTGGAATACCAGGGGATTGAGAAGTGATTTTTAATCGCAAGTGTTTGGCAAGAAGAGTTTAAGAGCGTGGCAGGTGAGTGAATAACGTTCCCTAAAGTTTACATTTTCAAATGCATTGTCATTTAAAATGTTGAATTTCAAATATGAATTTTGAAAAGTAAATTTTATGAAAGTATAGTTTAAATCGTTAGAAATGATTTTCTTTCAATTGGTTTACAAAGGAATTACGATTATGTATGGAAATGAATGAATAAGTTTTTAAAAAGAGTTTGACAAAAGTTGCATTGAAAACATGTTATGTATGAAATATATTCCTATGCGAATTTCATTTGTTTTCACAGTAACTTGATTTTAAATGTACATGCTGGGGTTTTTGAAATTCAAAGTGATTTTTACCAATGGTTATGATAATGAAACGATTGAGATTATTACATGTGAAATAAACCCCACGCATGATGGAAACATTTTAAAAAGGACAGAATACAAAACGTTGGTTACTAATAGCAGTATTGTTAGTCCTTGGTGTACCTTGGTTACTCGAGCTCGATAGTTTTTGGCCTTGAGCCTCCACATTATTTTGTGAGATTTATTCTCATGATAGTTTATGGACTTAAGCCACCAGAATTATTTTGTGGGATTCATTCTCACGACAGTTAATGGCTTCGAGCCACCAGAATGGTTAGTTACCCTCGTGGACTGTGTGTCCATGTCTGTTTACGTTATGTTGAAGTCCTACGGAAAGATTATGGTTTTGAAAGGATTATTGTTAAATTATTGATTCGCAATGGTTATTTCAGATTGATTTGAGATGGTTATTTCATATTGTTGTTTTCTCTAAAAAATAAATGTTTATGGAAAGGGTTGCATCAATTTATGAAATATTATGAAATATATTTTTAGCATGATTATGCATTGTTAGTTTTCGTATTTTTAAATCATATTTTTGGGACGTTATTCACAAGTAGATTATTTGGCCTTAGATAGTGCAGGTGACCCTAACCCTTTCGCTGAGCAGTGAAAAGCCTCGTTGCCGATCCGAAGCGTCATTTTTGACAAAACTACTTTTGATGAAATTATCATTTAGAAAGTGTTTGTATTATTTTGAAAAGAAGGTAAATGCTCCACATAGTCCTTAGAAAAGATTCTATTGATTTTTGAAAATGTTATAGAAGCTTGAAAGTTTGTAGTCAGTTGTAGGATCATCGGGAGATAAGTTATATAGCGATTATCTTGCCAAGATTCCTAACAGAGGACTTGCTTTTGATTTATGGAATGTAATTTATTATGGTTTTCATTTCAAACGTTTCATTTAAGGTTTAAGGATTTCAGAATGTGAAATTATTCAGATTATGTGCCGATCACGGTCCAAATTTTGGGGTGTGACAGTTTGGTATCAGATCTTAAGTTTTTCTATGGCTAAGTAGAGCAAGGATACTTTGGTGGGGTCTCAATTATCATTATGAACCCAAGCATAATTATAGTTGAGGCATTACTGAAGATCTATTCAGGAAATTTGAAAGTGTTTTGTTTTCCTATGATTTTGAAAACATATTTTTCCTCAAAAAATTGAATATTTTATATGTTTATGGCATATAGCTAAATGTCGCCTAAATGTCTACCGTCTGAAAGAAGCTATAAGAGTGATAGGGCATTGGACAGAGGCTATACTCAGCGAAGTGAATTGCCTTCTAGAGGGAGAGGATAGGGTCATAGGAGGGTTAGGTTAGGGGAAGGTTGACCCCTTAGACCTCTATAAGAAATCTTATTTAAAGCTAAAACACTAAATTCTCAGTCCCTCATTATTTCTATAGGCATGAAATTTGTGAAGAAACTCGTAGTGTTAATGAAGTAGATAAAATCTTAGTCAAATTATTAAAATTCCTTAAGTGGGATCTTCCTAGTCTGCGGGTTTTGATTCTTAAGAAGAAACTATAGAATTTCATATGAGGTTATTGAATAGAGGTGCATAAACTTGTTTTGAGTGGATTTTCAAGCTTTGATTATATGAAATCAAGTTAATGATTAGTATTTTGGTTATGATGATTTCGGGTTCTCCTGAAAGTACTTTGGAATGTTAAAGGCTAGGAGTTTCGAGCTTGAGAACTGTTTTCAAAACTCTATGAAGTCTTGCATTGGTAAACTAAGAGAAATAAAATTTGTTTATATACATAATCCAAGTATGGGGTATAAAGGTGTTTAAATGTTTATTTAGTGTTGTAAACCTTTGATTACTATGGTTAGCCAAGGTTGAAACTTCAGCTTAATGGTTTGGGATAGATAGTTATTGATTCTAGATTTGAAGTAAAGTGCTCAACATACTTTAAGTTGGAATTTTTGAATATAGGAGTTAGGGTTGAAGATACCCATATTTTAAAGCTTATATTACTAGTGTATTCAAGCGGGAACTAAAACATAGTGAGTACTTAAAGGCTTAAGGGTGATGTATGGTATGAATTACCTGGATGGGTTGTGGACAGCTTCAAAGGTCTGGATTATTAGTCACAGAAACTTGTAAGTGATTATCATTTGTTGTTTTAATGTTTTAAGAAGGTTTAAAATAGTGTTCAAGGGTTACGGTATGATTAAGGGCTTTAGAAGGTTAAATATATATATATGGAGGTTGATTTAAGGATTTGATTTTTGGTGCTCTTAATAGTTGTACAGTAATTCCAAGAGTGCGGAGGAGCACGAATATCATTTACGGATAGTGTTACAAAGGTTACTAGAATGGCAGCTTTATGCTAAGTTTTTCTAAGTATGAGTTTTGGTTGATTAAGGTCACTTTCTTGGATACATGGTGTCAAAATACGGTATTCAGGTTAATTCTAGTAAGGTTGAGGTAGTCAAAAGTTAGTCACGACCTGCTACAGTCGCTGATATTTAAAGTTTCTTAGGCCTTGCAAGATATTATCGTCATTTTGTGTAGGAATTTTTTTTAAGAATAGCGGCTCCGATGTCGAGGTTAGCTCAGAAGAATGTGAAATGCGTGTGGGATGAGAAATGTGAAAAAAAGTGTTCAAAAGTTGAATGAATCTTTGACTTCTGCTATAGTGCTAAGCTTACCTTCAGGAGTTTGAGGGTACACTGCATATTGTGATGCTTCTCGAATCAGGTTAGGCTGTGTTGATGCAGAATGGACAAGTGATTGCTTATGCCTCTAGAAAGCTTAAGATATACGATCAAAACTATCCAACTCATGATTTAGAAATGGCCGCAGTGGTTTTTGTTTAAGATTTGAAGACATTATTTGTACAGTGAAACTTGTGAGATTTTTACAGATCCCAAGAGTCTCAAGTGCATTTTTAAATAGAAGGATTTGATCTCAGACAAAGAAGATGGATAGAATTGTTAAAGGACCATGATTGTAAGATTATGTACCATCCAGGAATAGCGAATATGGTGGCTAATACTCTAAGCAGAAAGTCTATAGGTAGTTTGGCATGTAAAGGTTGAAAGGAGACCATTGGTACAGGAGATTCATAAAGTAGAGCAAGAGGGAGTTGTGTTTAAAATTGCTAATAAAGGAGCATTTTTAGCTCATTTGCAAGCTCATTCCCCGTTAGTGAGCAGAGTAAGGAAGCTTAGTACTTTGACCCGTAGTTATGCAAGTTGCGAGATTCAATCCTAGAGGGAAGTAACATAAAATTTATGTTTGACTAGGAAGGTGTTCTGAGGTGCGAGGGTAGGATTTGTGTGCCACACGCCCAAGAGTTGAGAAGACAAATTCTAGAAGAAGTTCATCATTCTGCTTATACATTCACCCTTATCATTTTGCTTATACTATTCACCCCGGTATAACTAAGATGTACCATGATTTGAAGCTATTTTATTGGTGGTATGGAATGAAGAATGATGTGATAGATTTTATTGCATGTTGTTTGGTGTGTCAACAAGTTAAAGTAGAATATTAGAAGCCTACAGGACCATTACAACAGTTGGAAATACCTGAGTAGAAATGGGAAAACATAACCATAGATTTCATAATTGGATTGCCCATACGGTTAAAGGTTTTGACTCTATTGGGGTGATTGTTGACAGATTGACTAAGTCTGTATATTTTCTTCCAATGAAGACAATGTACAAGGCAGCTAAATACATCGAGATTTACATTGAGGAAATTCTATGATTGCACGGAGTCTCAGTACCTATTATTTCAGATAGAGGGCCACAGTTTACTTCTTAATTTTGGGAATCATTTCAAAAAGCCTTGGGTACTCGATTGAATCTTAGCACTGTTTCTCATCCTCAGATTGATGGACAATTTGAGAGAATAATCCAGATAGTTAAGGATATGTTGAGATCTTGTATCATGAATTTCAGTGGAAGTTGGGATAAGCATTTGTAGTTAGTAGAGTTTGCCTATCATAACAGTTATCAAGCAAGTATTCAAATGGCATAATTTGAGGCATTGCAGTTCTTCAATTGGATGGTTTAAAGTTAATGACAGACAGATTTTAGGACCCGATTTGGTTCAAGATGCTAAAGAAAAGGTGAAAGTGTCTCAACAAAGGTTTTTAACAGCTCAAAGTCGACAGAAGTCTTATGTGGATCATCGTCATAGAGAATTGAAATTCATGGTCAGAAATAAAGTGTTCTTAACGGTGTCGCCAATGAAAGGTGTTATGAGATTTGGGAAGAAGGTCAAGTTGAGTCTAAGGTATATTGGTTCCTTTGAGATTTTGGATAAAGTATGTGCGATAACTTATTGATTAGCCTGACCCCCAAAATTATTGGGAATGCATCTGGTGTTCTATGTATTGATGCTACGGAAGTACTTGTATGATTCATTTCATGTTATGGAATATTAAGAGGTTCAGGTGAACGTAGATTGGTCATATGATGAATATCTGGTAGCTATTATTGATAGACAAGTAAAGAAGTTACGATCGAAGGAGATTCCTTTGGTGAAAGTGTTATGACGTATACATTCAGAAGAAGAAGCTATGTGTGTAAAGGAAAGTGAGATACGAATTAAGTACCCACATTTATTCGAGGACTAAGGTAAGTATATTTTCAAATTTAGAGGACCAAATTTCTTAAGAAGGGAAGAATGTAATGGCTCCGGAAATTTGCAAATATGAAAACTAAAGTAGCAAGCAATATATATATATATTAATAGTAGGAAATTTTAGAGAGGAGGTAATAGCTTAGTGGCTGAAAGCGCTGGGGTATCTGTGTTGAACTGTGTTCAAACCTTAAGAGCTGCTGAAGTTGGGGTGTTTATTTTTTTAGCGCGTGAAATTACTGAAATGTCCCTATCCCCTTTATGCATAAACCGTGCCCAAATTTCATGGCAATGTTATGATATGATATTCGATTTTCCCATGGCAATGTGCTTATTTAAGGGTACAATGGTTAATTATTTCTTCCAAATTTCAAAGGCCTTAAACTTTAATTTGCTTAACTTTCACAAGGAGTTTGGTTTTGGTTTATAGGCATTTGGAAGAAATTTAAGGACCCAAAGTGAAGCAGAGAAGGAATCATAAGACAAAAAGGGCCCAAAATTGAGAGAGATAGGTTCTATGACCATTAGTCATGACCTATTTTCTTCTGAGAGGTTCTCTGTGTTCACTAGTCATGACAAAAAATGTGGATCTGGTCGTAACTATAAGAGACAAATAGAGCTGTATATTTTTTATTAGGTCACTCTGCAATTAAAATGTTAAGGTAATATTTGAGCTTATTTAGATAAAAATTTACTTGCATTATCCTTAACTATGACACTCTATTACACTACATTTCCATTCCATTTAACTTTTCCATCATTACAACCCTAAAAGTCCTCTTTATTCTTCATATAAATGTTATATAGTAGGGGAGATTTAGAGCTACTATAAGTTTGCCACTTGAATTTGAGTGAAAGAACCCTAACAATGAGAGGTTAGTGAACTAAACACTTGTATACCTACAAAGAATCTGTTGAGCTCATTCATTTAAAGTCAATTGCACATGGTAGTTAATTACTTGGTATGGTTCATGTTATTATTTTTGTATTCCCAAACGATGATTGATCAATTGTTTCAAAGGATCATTGTTAAGCATGTTTTCTCTTCGATTTGTTCAGCGTTTTCCTTTAAGTGATTCAATTCTTTGTGTAGGAACATAAAGGTTCAAGTATGGGGAATTGATAAGACACAAATTTTATATGGTTTCTTTTAGAAATTTTAGGATTTTGTGACACTTTTATCCTATTTAATGAATGTAATTGTACTTTTATGATGATATTTGATTTTTGCATGGCCTTGTGCTCATTTAACTGTAAAATGGTCAATTATCTTGTCAAAATTGTAAATGCTTTTATCTTTATTTATTTTTTACTTTTACAAGGAGCTTGGCCTTTGTTTGCAGGCATTTGGAGGAGATTCAAAGATCTAAAGTGGAGTAGAGAAACAATCACAAGATAAAGAGGAGAAAAAATGAGAAGAACTAGCCATTGTGTTTCTTAGTCACGGCCTAAGTGTCCACTTATCGTGACTTGCATGCTTCTGGAAGGTTTTCTATATTCATTAGTCGCTACCAAAAACATGGATCTTGTTAAGGAGAGCAACATCCATGAGGGGAGAGCCTGATTTGGTTAAGAACAGCCTCATCACATTCTCTCAACTTTTCTCATCAACTTTCAATCAAATCCTTCACTTTTCTACTTTTTTCCACCATTTTTTTCATTTCTACACTGATTAAATCACTCCCATAATCTTCTTCTCCATATTTCTATCACATTTTTCTGAACTTCTCATGGCAGTAGCTTCGAACATTGATTGTGGAACGATTAGAGCTATAAGATGTTAAATATTTTAACCTCTTGGTGATAGACAACACAGCTTAAGCTCACGAACTAAATGGTGGAGTTATTTTACTCTAATATGAGCTTGTTCATATTTTGGGATTTCTATAATGAGTATGAGAATTGAATATCGATTGATTATTCCTCAGTTAGACCTTTGTAATTGATTTGGATAATGTGACTACTAATTTTTAATATATACATTTCAGTGATGATTTCATGTTTATTAGATGATTATTGGTGATTGTTGGTAATTAATTCACTTTATTAGAGTCTTAGGCTATTTATTAATAGTCAATTGAGGGTATTTGCATTATCTACTTCAATTTACATACTAAGTGATTTTTAACAGTGTATTAAGAGGTGTTTAAATCAACTTTGATTAAAGTGGTTTCAATCTTGTTAATGTATTAGATTCAATCGACTGATTGAGGTTTTATCTAAAACTCAGTGATTTCATAACTTCCATTTCAAATCAAAAGCGAGGATAACTAAGTTTTTATCATCAAGAGTATTTTCTATCATATTTCTTCCACAATCTAAAACATTTTCTCATTAATCGAAATACCAAAAAAATTTACTTTCACTAAGCCCAAAATTTTTTTTAAGGAATATTCTTTCCTTTATTTTTTTTCTAAAATTTCACCTTTTAGATTTTTTAACTTTAGAAAATACTATTGACCTCAATCCTTTTATCAAAATTTTGGATGTTATAATTTTCTCCCTATTCTCTCCACAGGTGGAAGCCTCCATTCTTTCCTCTTTTATGAGGGCTTCCTTTGAGTTAATTATACTCTTAAATTCTTGTAATACCTAGTTCAATTAGAAATGGGTCTAGGTCTATCCAACCTAATACTTTTAATTCATTCATCTATAAGCCATAATCAATAATCTCAATCAGTAATCTCACTTTGATCTTTGAAAGATTTTGAGTCCCATGATAGTGATTAATTAGTAAAGATAGCAAAAATAAACAAAAACATAAATCACATAAAATATAAAGGAAAAATTTAATTAAATTCAATTGAAATCATCATAACTTAATTTAGGCCAATACTTACCTTTGCCTATAAGCTGTAACTAATAATCTTAATCAGTAAAGCTAGTAAAACGGGCTCAGTTCGTGGGCTGATCCTTTTTACTACAAAAGGGGGTAGGCTTAGGCTAGCTAAAAGCTAGAGTGAAGCCCACCTGCCTAGCTCTTTTTTTTAAAAAAATATTAATATTATTATTTATTTTACTCAAATATTACTTTAAATACTCCCATTATCGAATACTAGTAAGATTGTTACTTATTTGTTGATATGTATTGACATATTATAATTGATTAATATTATGTTAATATTTATTTAGATTTATAGTTATAAAATTTGAGATATTTTTTTATAAAAAATATGAACTTTTAAGAGTATAACATTAGTAATTTTTTATTAGTATTTTAAAAGTTTAAAAATATTTTTTATAAAATAAATTAAAAAAAGTGGAGGGCTAGCGGGCTGCAGGCTAGACCACCACCAAAGTAGGGTAGGCTCAGCTTGGCAAAGTGTGAGCCTATTTTATGGTGGGCCCTACTCAATCCACGGATTGTGGCAGGCTAGCCCGCCACCCACGGGTGGGCCTATTTTCCCACTTCTATGAATCAATAATCACACTTTAATCTGTGAAAGATTTCGAATCCACAAGTAATCCCACTTTGATCTTTGAAAAGATTTTGAGTCCCATAATGGTAAATAATTTTTCAAAGATTTTGAGCCTTGCGATTGTAACTAATCACAGTAATCTTAATTATTAACTAATTCTATATTATTTATACACAATGAAAAGTTTATACATATATTTTCTCTCCTTATTTTCTCTACTGGTGTGAGAGCCTCTATACTCCTTTTTTTAGTTTTCTAGCTTATTTCATTCTTGTCGACATAAGCTTTCTAAATTAATCTTATAGGTCTTTAATATAGGAGTGGGTTGACTTTTTTTTAGTAGATTAAAGAAAGTAAGATAAATTAGTTAAATATTACCAAATTTAAACCCTTAAGTAAATTCATATTATATACTCCTTAATCTACCCAAATAGTCAATTAGTCTCATATTAAGGATTGGAGCTAGTAATTCAAATAGGTAAAGATGAAAAAAAACATAAATCACACTAAAAATAAAGGGAAAAATTTAATGGAAAAAAATTAATTAAATTTAGTTGAAATCATAAAAAATGGATCAAGGCCTATGCTTAACTTTGCCTATAAGCCATAATCAATAATCTCAATCAGTAATCTTACTTTAATCTTTAAAAGATTTTGAATCCCATGAGGGTAGTTAATTAGTAATCACATTAATTAATCGTATGATATTTTAAATTTCTAACCAAAGGATTTACACTTTTCAATTCGTTAGTCTACAAGTCACAATCAATATTCCCAATAAGTAATTATACTTTGATCTTTGAAAGATTTTGAGTCCCATAATGGTAAATAATTTTTGAAAGATTTTGAGCATTGCGATTGTAACTGATCAGTAATCTTAATTATTAACTATTAACTAATTTTATAATATTTATATACAATGCAAAGTTTATACATTTGTTTCCTATCCTTATTTTCTCTACTGGTGAGAGCCTCCATTCACTCCTTGTATTAGTTTTCTGGCGTATTTATCTCTCGTCCACATAAACTTTCTAAATTACTCCTCTAAGTCATTAATATAAGAGTTAGTTGATTGTTTTAGTAGATTAAAGAAAGTTATATAAATTAGTTAAATATTACCAAATTCAAATCTCAAGTAGAATTTATATTATATACTTTTTAATCTACCTAAATAGTCAACTAGTCTTATATTAAGGACCGGAGGTAATAGTTCAAATAGGTAAAGATAGAAAAATAAAAATAAAAACATAAATCACACTAAAAGTAAAGGAAATTTTTTAATTAAATTTAGTTGAAATCATCATAACTGGATTCAGACCTATACTTACCTTTGCCTATAAGCCGTAATCAATAATCTCAATTAGTAATCCTACTTTGATCTTTAAAAGATTTTGATTCCTATTATGGTAGTTAATTAGTAACCCCATTAACTGATTCTATGATATTTTAAGTTTCTAACCAAAGATATATATATATTTCAATTCCTTTGTTTACTAGTCACAACCATTATTCAATAAGTAATCTTACTTTGATCTTTAAAAGATTTTGGATAGCAATTAATTTTTGAATTATTTTGAGCTTGGTGATGGTAACTAATCAATAATATTAATTATAACTATTAACTAATTCTATAATATTTATACATAGTCCAAAGTTTATAGATATATTTTTTCTCCATATTTTCTACACTATATCAAGCCTCTATTCGCTACTCTTTTTGTACCATCCAAAGTTTTTTGCCACATCTCTATCTCTGACATAAGCTTTATAAATTACTCTCTTAGGTTCTTAATATAAGAGTTAATTGACTTTTTTAGTATATTAAGAAAGTAATATAAATTCATTAATTATGATTGAAACAACCCCTCAAATTAAATTCATATTATATACTCCTTAATCTATTTAAATAGTTAACTAGTCTCATATTAAGGACTAGAGGTAGTAGTTCAAATTGGTAAACATAGAAAAAATAAAAATAAAAACATACATCACACTAAAAATAAAAGAAAAAATTAATTAAATTCAGTTGAAATCATCAAAATTAAATTCGGGCCTATACTTACTCTTGCCTATAAGCTGTAAACAATAATCTCAAGTAGTAATCCCACTTTGATCTTTGAAAGATTTTGAATCCCATGAGGGAAATTAATTAACAATCTCATTAAGTGATTATATGATATTTTAAATTTCTAACAAAAGGCTTGATACTTTTCAATTCCTTAGTCTACAACTTACAATCAATATTCACAATAAGTAATCCTACTTTGATCTTTAAAAGATTTGGAGCCCGACAATGGTAATTAATTTTGGAAAGATTTTGATTTATATGATGGTAACTAATAAGCAATCTTAATTATTAATTATTAACAAATTCTATAATAATTATACACAATGCAATCTTTATAGATATTTTCTCTCTCTATTTTCTACACCAGGAAAAGCCTCCATTCGCTCCTCTTTTGTGATTGCGTCCTTTGTGTTTTTCGGCGCATCTTGTTAGTTTAGGCAGAAACACCAAAGAGGGGATAAATTGGGCATTTTGAAAATTTTAATCGTAATTTAAAACTTTAACAGAAAGTAAATATGAATAAATGCAATAAGGATAAAGATAAGAAAGAAATCACCAAGACGACACTATGAGATTTTACACAGAATGAAGGTGAACTGAGAATGCAATAAATTTAGAGGTTATTGTATCAGTCAGTTGGTGTCTCTTTATTCAAAGTTGAGTCCTTTAAATAGCATTTCCTCCAGTTATGACCATTACACTCAAGTTTGTAACTGTTGCAGTGAAGGTATGGTTGATTACTGACGGGTAGGTAGGCATTTAATGCATTGCCAAAAGTAGAAGGTTTCTGTTTCGTAGCCTTCATCATTATAAATTCATAGCCTTTTCTAAACATCCTCAAACAAAAGATACGTTAGTAGTGGAAGCATTAATTGAGTATATAATCCTATTTAATAATTGACTTGTTTCCAATATTGTTTTCATAATTAAGTTCTAATAGCTATAAAAAATGATGCTACATTAATCGGTTAGTTAATCGATGAACGTGTGAATATTGTATGAGATGAAGAACAGAGCATCATAATGAACTAATTTGTCAAACATAAAACAACCACTTTCAAGAGGGAAAGTTTCCCAAATGATTTATCAAAAAGAATAATAAGAACCATTGACATAACATCTCTTAAATCAATCATTTGAATTTTGGAACGAGTTTGTATCTTAAAAACAGAGGCGTATTTCAAGTTTCCCTAGTTTCTGAGATTAATCGATTAAATAATCAATTAATATCAGTTAATTGAATTCCTAATCGATTAATGTATTTAGAAAAATGACTGAGAGATTATTTCAACATATATTAATCGAACAATTAATCTATCAATGTGAATTAATTGATAAACCAATCGATTAATTAGTTTTTATTTGATTTTCACAAAACTGAAACTTCACTGATTAATAGAATAGTTAATAGATTATTATAAATTAATCGGTTAACCAATCGATTAATAACAATAATTTGTTCAAGAGAAAATCTACTTTTGATATATTAATCGATTAATTTTAATTAATCGATTAACTAATCGATTAATTAACTTATTAACTTTCTTCCACAAGGAACTCTCTCAATATTAATCAATTAACTAATCAATTAATTGACTTTTAAATCATGAGATATTCTCTCGACATTAATTGATTAACTAATCGATTAGTTGTTACTCATTAATTGATTAATATATAACTTTTCATAATCCATAATGATATCTTTTCATTAATTGAATACATAATCCATTAATTACCATTAATCGATTAATTAGTTTAACTTCTCATCAAAGACTATTTTCATCATTAAAAAACTTTTGAAAAACTTGTTGCTATTTTATGGTTTTTATCCTCAAAACATATTTTTCAACAATCTTTCCCTTTTTGATGATGGCAAATCATTGAAAAAAAATAATAGTTCTTTTCCTCCTATTTGTCATTAGCAAAAAATTTGAAGAATAAATGAATTAAAAATGAGTGACAAGGGAGTGACAAATAAGACTACTGTTATAAAGAAAAGTTCAAAGAAACATAGAGTTTAGAGACGCTCATTTGAAGTTAGAGCGTTGTGGTAATGATCTCTAAAATTCTGCACTTTTGAATGCCCTTCAGTATGTTAATTTTTCATCGTGTAGTTTATTTGAATGCTCTTATGATGTTTATACCTTTCGAGTCATCTCTTGATATGGAAAAGAAAGACTCCCCCTTGATTTTAGCCATAGAAAAAATAGTGAATAACGAAAGGATTGATTTGGCATTTAAGCGCAATATTTGGACAACTTTTATGGATTAATCAATTAAATGTTTGATTAATACATCCTGTGTTGGGTTCTATTTTATAATTTTGGAATAGAGTGTCCTGCAAAAAACTTTGCACTCTAATGCCTAAGTTAGTAACTTTAATCATCAAAACATATTAATGAAAAAATATTTTGAGAGGATGAAGACTAAAGAAAACTTAAATAAGAATTCTTACAATTCATTGAGATTTACCATTCCTAATTCTCTTTTGATATAGTTGAATTGGTCTTGAGCAAGGGGTTTTGTCAAAATATCTGCTAATTGAAGATGAGTCAGAATGAATTCAACCTTTATATCTTTCTTCTGCATGTGATCTCTTATGAAGTGATGTCTGATATCAATGTATTTTGTTCTGGAATGAATTACGGGATTCTTTGAGAGACTGATTGTACTTGTATTGTCACAAAGAATAGGTATCTCATTTACTTTTATTCCCATATCTTGAAGTTGTTGCTTGAGCCACATAACTTGTGTACAGCAACTTCCAATAGCTACATACTCATCTTCTATTGATGAGATATACACCATGTATTGCTTCTTACTGAACCATGAGACTAAACAATCACGTAGGAATTCACATTGCCCACTAGTGCTTTTTATATTAATTTTATATCTTATGATTAGAGTCTGAATATACTACCAAGTATTCTGCTTCTCTCTTCAGGAACCATATTTTGAGGTCAATGGTTCCTACCAGGTATTTGAGTATTCTTTTTACAGCTTTAACATGGTATTCCTTTAGAGTAGCTTAATATCTTGCACACATCCCCACACTAAATTGTATGTCTGGTTTGCTTACAGTGAGGTAAAGAAGAGATCCAATCATTCCTTGATATTTTGTAACTTTAAAATATTGCCCTTTCTCATCCTTATCCAGCATAACATTTGTGCTAATTGGATTTGATACACTTTTAGCTTGATTCATTTCAAACTTCTTTAGTAATTCCTTTAGATACTTGGTTTGTGAGATAAAAATGTCATTTGCTTGTTGTTTGATTTGAAGTCCAAGAAAGAAGTTCAGTTCTCCCATCATTGACATTTCAAATTCTCCCTATATTATCTTGGCAAATTCTTGACAAAAATCCTCATTAGTAGCACCAAAGATAATATCATTAACATAAATTTGAACTACTAAAAGATCATATTTGTTTCTCTTGATAAACAAAGTATTATCTACTTCTCATCTTTCAAACAATTAGAAACTTGCTAAGATGATCATACCAAGCTCAAGGATCCTATTTCAACCCATATAATGCTTTCTTAAGTTTATACACATGATTTAAAAATCGGTGATATGTAAATCCAGGAGGTTGTTCTACATAAACTTCTTCTATTATAAACCCATTAAGAAACGCACTTTTCACATCTATTTAATAAAATTTAAAATCTTTGATACAAACAAAGGCTAAGAGTACTAGTATGGCTTCCAATCTGGCTACTGGAGCATAAGTTTCCTCATTATCTATACCTTCTTCTTGATTATAGCCTTTTTCCACTAATCTAGCCTTATTCCTAATTATTACAATAGATTCATCAAGTTTGTTTTTGAATACCCATTTAGTTCCAATGACTAGATAGTCATTGAGTCTAGGTACCAATTAGCAAACTTGATTTCATTCAAATTGATTTAACTCTTCCCATATAGCAACTATCCATAACTTATCTGATAGTGCTTCATCAATGTTGGAAGGTTTAATGTTAGAAATAAATGCATAAAGATGCACTTTATTAAACACTTGTCTCCGGGTTCTTACTCCTTCATCGACTTCACCAATAACTTGGTCTAAAGGATGGTTTCTATTATGTTTTCAGGCTCTAGGTTGATCTTTTTCTGATTCATTAGTCTCAACATTTAACTGATAAACTACAAGTTCTTTATTTAACTTCAGTGTTTCTAGACTCTGTACTATCTTAGCTTCATCATCTAGAGGTTTTGAAATTGGTTCAGTTTTGGAAAACACTACATGCACAAATTCTTCTATTGTAAATGTTCTTTTATTGAAAAGTCTATATGCTTTACTATTATTAGAATAACCAAGGAAAATACCATCATCAGACTTAGGATTGAATTTACCCAAGTTCTCTTTGTCGTTGTTGTGAATGAAGCATTTGCTCCCAAAATTCCTCAGGGGTGTGAGATTTGGTTTGCATCCTTTGTAGATTTCATAAGGTGTCTTGTTGAGTATTGGTCTAATGTAGTATGTAGTATGCTGTGTTTATGGCTTCTGCCCATAATATTTGTAAGACATCTTTATAATTAAGCATTACTCTTGCCATGTCTATGAGAACTCTATTCTTTCTTTCAACAACTCTATTTTGTTGTGGTGTTCTTGGTGCAGAAAAGTTGTGTTCAATTCCATAATTATCACATAATTCAGAAAAATTAGAGTTTTCAAATTCTCCTATGTGATCAGTATTGATAGACTCAATAGACATACCTTGCTCATTTTGTACCTTTTTGGCAAGCACAATAAATACATTAAAGGTTTCATTTTTATAAGAAATATATAAGATCCAAGTAAATCTTGAATAATCATCAACAATCAATAAAGCATATAAATTTTCCCTAAAACTTTTAACTCTTGATGGTCTAACTAAATCCATATAAATTAATTGTAGTAGTCTTTCAATTGAAACTTTCTTCTTTAATTTAAATAATGACTTAACTTGTTTCCCTTTTTGACATGCATCACAGACAATATCAATTTTAGTTTTAACTTTAGGTAATCCAATTACTAAATATTTTTTAGCCAATTTTGAAAGCTGATATATGTTCACATGAGCTAGTCTTTTATGCCATAACTAGCTTTCTGCAGATTTTCTTAGAAAATAATTTTCCAGTGAATTTGAGTTAATA
The DNA here is from genome assembly GCA_037074615.1 of Leucaena leucocephala. Classification (NCBI taxonomy): domain Eukaryota; kingdom Viridiplantae; phylum Streptophyta; class Magnoliopsida; order Fabales; family Fabaceae; genus Leucaena; species Leucaena leucocephala. The sequence goes on along the minus strand of CM073515.1, from coordinate 12,929,116 downwards.
GAGATAGTATAACAGCTACATCTCTTAGAGCACAAATTTTTGTTTTCAGTCTTTCTTTGTTTATTGGGAGATCTTGCTTGCTCACAATTATGCATTCCTCTAAATAAAAAAATTATCCAGTTGTCTTTGTCTGTAGTTTAACTTACACTGAAGAGATTATGGCATAATCTTCCTATGTAATATATATCCTCAACCTTTATCCCTTCTTTATTGCCTACTTTTGTGATTCCCACAATTTTTCTGGATTGGTTTCCTCCAAACCTTACTTTGCCTCTATCCTTATAATAGAGTTCAAAAACTTTTTTGCATGTCCAGTCATGCGTCTAGAACATCCACTGTCAATATACCATTTATTGTTTTTGGATGCTTTCAGATAAACCTGAAACAAAGTCATTTAATTTTAGGTACCCAGACTTTCTTGGGTCCTTTTATGTTAGTTTCGACAGAGTCCATTCTTCTTGTGATAATAAGAGGCTGTGGAGTGACCTTTATGGTTGCAATATGAACATTGAGCAAATATGTTTGAAGTATGAATAGAATGTCTAAAATAATACAAGTATGATTTATTTTCTAATTTTTATTTCTTTTTGTTTGTCTAAGTCAAGATCATATCCTATTCCAGATTTATTAGAAACAAATCTCTGATTTCCTACCAAAATATTAAGCATTTTACTACTTTTGGTGATTTTTTTCAAGAGTCCTGTTTAACTGTTTGTTTTTCTTTTCAAAACCTTCATAGCTAGTGCATCTTGATATAATCTTAGATGTTATATTCTCCTTTTTCTAAGCTCCTAATTTTCTTCTTGGAAATTACTGATTCCTTTTCTAGTTTGATGAATTTAAAATATAATTCATTATATTTAGAAAGTAACTCATCGTAGGTAGGTTCAATATTTATTACCTCCTCTAACTCAGACAAATATTTGCCTTTTCTTTATTGTCACTCTCTTCTCCTTTTGATGAACTTTCTCCCTAGATTGATGAGACGAATGATCTTCATTTCTAGAATTTTTCTTTCTTTTTGTCTTTCCTCGAAAGTTGAGGACATTCTGACTTGAAATGTCCCAGTTTTTTGTATTTGAAATAGATGATTTGTTCTTTAGATGAAGAAGCCCCTTCTATTGAAATCTCCTGGTTGCTTGATTTTGATAGAATTTTTTGAACCTTCGTACAATGAGACCCATCTCATCATCTTCTAATTCTTCATCAATACCAATGTCTTCAGATTTGAGAGCAATTCCTTTTCTACTCTTTTCTTTTTCTTTGATATCCTTTTAATAATTCTGTTTGTTCTCATACTCAGCCAAGCTTCCAAATAATGCAGTGACAGACTTCATGGATTCTTCTTTGGCTTCTTCTATTGTAGTAACCTTTGGCTCCCAGTCTTTAGTATGACTATCAAGTATTTTGCATACTTAATCTCTTGGACTATATGATTGCCTAAGAGAAGTTAGATGATTGATTAGGTGTTAAAATCGGACTTTCATATCTCATATGCTTTCTCCGTTAGTCATTCTAAATAGCTCAAACTCAGTTTTGAACATATTTACTCTCCTTTCTTTTACTCCAGAGGTTCCTTCATGAGAGACTTTGAGTGCTTCCCAGATTTCTTTTGCAGTTTCTATATTAGACACTCGAAAATACTCCTTTTGACTTAAGGCACATGTTATGATGTTGATTGCTTTGTCATTGAGTAATATCAGCTTCTTGTCATCTTCATCGAACTCACTTTGAAGCTTTAGGATTTTAGTTCCATCCAAAATTTTACTTAAAATATAGTTTCCATCTTCTATCACATCCCAAAGCCCATACTCAGACACTTTGATAAAAGTCTTCATCCTTATTTTTCAAAATGTAAAATTTTCTTCGTTAAATCCTGGAGGTTTAGTTGTGGAACTCCCTTCTAGTAGAACACTATCTCTGAAACCTACCATAACTTCAGGATCTCTCTTGAGATTATTAGATCTTCTTCCAAGAGACCTGCTCTAATACTAAATGTTAGTTTAGGCAGAAACATCTAAAAGGGGTGAATTGGGTATTTTAAAAATTTTAATAATGATTTATAACTTTAACAGAAAGTAAATATGAATAAATGCAATAAGGATAGAGATAAGAAAGAAATCACCAAGAGACACCAAACAATTTATAATGGTTTAGACTCCACTCTTGTCCTACATGTAGTCTTTAAAGACCTTATGAGATTTTACACTATCTCCAATATTATAATGAGCTCTTGGTGTCTTCAGTACAATAATCCAGCAATTGACTCCTTCAATTGTTCCCCTTACTCCCCATAAGGTTGTAATTACCCTTAGGAGAAACAATCTCTTAAGCTAACTGAATGGAAAAAGAATATAACACAGTCTTTCTCAAAGAGTATATATGGTGCTACACACTGAAGCTCAATAACTATGAGATTTTACACAGAATGAAGGTGAACTCAGAATGCAATAAATTTAGAGGTTGTTGTATCAATCAGTTGGTGTCTCTTCATTCAATGTTTAGTCCTTTAAATAGCATTTACTCTGGTTATGACTGTTAGACTCAAGTTTGTAACCGTTATGGTGAAAGTATAGTTGATCACTAACGGGTAAGTAAGCATTTAATCCATTGCCGAAAGTAGAAGGTTTCAATTGCGTAGCCTTTATCATTTTGAATTCATAGCCTTTTCTGAACATACTCTAACAAAAGATCTGTTAGTAGTTGAAGCATTAATTAAGTATATAATCATGTTTAATAATTGACTTGTTTTCAATATTGATTTCATAATTAAGTTCTGATAGCTATAAAAAAATGATGTTGTATTAATCAGTTAGTTATTGATTAATGTATGAATATTGTATGAGATGAAGAACAGAGCATCATACTGAACTAATTTGTCAAACATAAAACAACCACTTTCATGAGGGAAAGTTTCCCAAATGATTTATCAAAAAGAATAATAAGAATCATAGACATCATCTCTTAAATCAATCATTTGAATTTTGAAACGAGTTTATATCTTAAAAACAAAGGCATATTTTAAGTTTCACTAGTTTCTAAGATAAATCGATTAAGTAATCAATTAATATTATTTAATTGAATGCCTAATCAATTAATGTGTTTAGAAAAATGAATGAGAGATTATTTCAACACATATTAATCGAATAGTTAATATGTTAATGTGAATTAATTGATTAACCAATCGATTAATTACATATTTGATTTTCACAAAACTGAAACTTCACTTATTGATTGACACATTTAATGACATATTATTGTAAATTAATCAATTAACCAATCAATTAATAGCAATATCTTTGTTGAAGAGAAAATCTGTTTTTGATATATTAATCGATTAACTAATCAATTAATTTGAATTAATTGATTAATTTTAATTAATTGATTAACTAATCGATTAATTGACTTATTAACTTTCTTTCACAAGGCACTCTCTCAATATTAATCAATTGATTAACTAATCGATTCATATTAATCAATCGATTAACCAATTGACTTTTAAATTTAATTTCATGATACATTCTCTCGACATTAATCAATTAAATAATCAATTAATTGTTACTCATTAATCGATCGATTAATCGGTTAATGGATAACTTTTCATAATACATAATGCTACATTTTCATTAATCGAATACATAATTGATTAATTACCATTAATCCATTATCTAATCGATTAATTGGCTTAACTTCTCGTCAAAGACTATTTTCATCATTGAAAAACTTTTTGCTATTTTATAGTTGTTATCATCAAAACATATTTTTTAACACATCTCTCTCTTTGACATAAGCTTTCTAAATTACTCTCCTGGGTCTTTAATATAAGAGATAGTTATTTTTTTTAATAGATAGAAAGTCAATCAAATTAGTTAATTATAATCAAATTAACTCAAGTCGAATTCATAATTATAATCAAATTCAATTCCTCATATCAAATTCATAACATACTCATTAATCTAGCCAAATAGTTAGCTTATCTTATATTAAAGACCGGAGGTAGTAGTTCAAATAGGTAAAGATAGAAAAAATAAAAATAAAAACATAGAACACACTAAAAATAAAATAAAAAATTAATAAAGTTCAGTTGAAATCATCATAACTGAATTCAGGCCTATACTTACATTTAATTTTCTTTTTTATTGCAGAGGGGCCTTCTAGTCTTTTAATAATATTTAGAAATCTTTAATGAAGTCTATTAGCCTGATAAGAAATTTATTAGAAGTATAGACCTAAATTTAGAGTTTATTATTTCAACTGTATTTTATTGAGATTCTCCTTATTGTATAATCATTTCAGATAAATCCTAGTTTTCCATCATGAATATATAACTGAAAATTAACAAAACAATTTGAATACTTTCTTTATTTTTTTTTATAAGTGATTTTTAACATATTTTAATACAACTAATGAAAGTCTTAAAACTCTTTAATTGTATTTAAAAATTTACTAATTTTTCAACTTTATCCCTATTAAAAATATATTTTAAAAATAAAATAATAAAATGATTAGATATTTTCAACATTTAATAGAGGTAAAAGGAAAAATTTGTAGTTAAAAATCAATAATCTGCCTTATAAATTATAGGGAGAAAAATAAAAAAAAATTATTTAAATTTTAAAAGGATAAATTGAGTTTCTCAATATTAAAAAGGATAAATTGGGCAGGAGAGAGAGAGAGAGCACAGGGTTGCAAATCAGCTTGCAAATATCATGCTTAATTTTGCTTGGACTTGAAAAAGGAAGTGGCAAATTGGAACACTGCCTGGTTTCACTTTCAGCATTTGGAAGGCCAAATGTTCTGGATTCCACGCTGACGTGTCTCTGTGACAGACATTCACAGCTTTCATTCTGCTCCCATCAGCCCCCTCCAACGACACCGTATAGGCAACTGAGTTCTCCAATTTGTGACAGTAAAACACTGCGTACACATAATTGAGCTTGTGGCACAACACCAAATTTGCCTCTCCCACCTTCTTCACTCCATGAGTTATTGTGTATTCTTGCTTCTTCGTTTCATTCTTATTCACCTCCGTAGACAAAGCTTCCACGTGTTTCCCAAGCTTCAAAATGGTAAAATCAAGCATGGATTCTAAGGAAGTAGCACAATACTTTTCCTCTCCTTCAACCGCCTGCTCCTCACACACTTTAATTGTATTCTTCATAACCTCAGCATTTACTGAGCCAGGCTTCACAGCAAACTTGTTCATTATTTCAGCCATCTGTCCCAAAGAATCATAAATACATAAATTATGCTTTTTAATTATATAATACTACCTCAATCTTCCGTTTGTTAACATAAGAACTAGATAATTGATTTGTAGATATTAGAGAAATTAATTAAGATAATTATTTATAACAAATTAATGCGTCATGGTTTCTCTAAGAGTGTGTTTGGTATGAAAGATTTGGAAGGGAGGAAAGGGAAAGGGGAATTTTACCCCTTTTCCCTTGTTTGACACTACAAAATTGTTAGGGAGGGAAAAACTATTAAGATTTACCCTCAACTCCCATCCTAACCCTCCCCTCCAAAATTGGGGAAATTTAGGGGGAAAATTAGCTTTTTGCCTTATTTTGATAATTATATCTATAATATTTTTTTAATATCCTTAAAATATTTTTTCGCATCTCACAGTTATTTATATAAATTTTCTTTCTCCCCTCCTCTCCTAAATTAAATAATGTAAAACTAAAATTCCTTCTTTCCTCTCCATTTTTATTGATATAAATGAGGTAATATTAAAATCAATTTCTTTCCTTTCTCTCCCCTCCTCATCTATTAAAATCCCTACCCTCCCCTCCCCTCAGTTGAGCCAAACACACCATAAACTATCCTATTTAATCCTGTATATTAAAATTATCATTGATAGAAACCTCTTAATATATGTAATTAACATATATATTTTGGGGAAGCATTTAAAACTTTAGAAAACAAAGTGGATCAAGGTCTAATATTTAAAACTAAGATAGATTCCTTGTCTAACTCATATGTTTATGACCATAGGGAGTATTAGTTGTTCATAGACGACCCGGCCACTACCTTACTCAAAGAAAAGGGAATGGATTTGACGACTTGACGAGGCAGGAATGATGCTTGATTGAAGGACTGAGTGAAGGGAAAGTTCATTTTGTGACCAGCCTTTAAATCCTTTTCCAAGAAGAAGAGATTATTTTTGTTTGGATTATCTTGGAGTTCGGTCTCAGAGTGAGAAGGACCACGATGACCACGACCATAAGAAAAGTGAAATTCTGGAGGACCGTGAGGTTCAATATGGTATTCTGTCACACCATAGACGATGGAGCCGTCACCTGACTTGCCAGCATGAACTATACATTAGCAATTAAAAAAACTTAGTGTACAATAAATTTGTCATGTGAAGAAAATTTAGCAATGAAGAGTAACTAGAATACTAACCAGGTGGGTGAAGAAGATCTGTGATAGATTTAGGCATTGGAGTAGTGGGAAGCATGGACGTCCAGTGAAGCTGAGGAGATAAGGCAGCATGCGTTGCCACCACCACCGCAACTTGCAATATCATATATAAAATACAAATATACATTCGTTGTCTACTGTGAGAACAGCAGCGATAAGTAGGGTTAGACTCCTTATTAGTGAAGAAACTCTGTACAGAAGCAGCATATAACGTGTCCATCATAATAAAAACGAACTGATCAGAGGAAATTTATTAGGGAGGAAAGTTCCAAAAATTGGATTTTTGTTTTGAGAGATATGGATAATCATGGATCGATCCCGATGTACATAATATATATACAACTAGCTCATATCATATATGAATATTTTAAGAAAAAGCAAAAGAATAAAAAAATATGTCGATAAAAATTAAAATAATAAAAAGATTTGCACAAAAGACTAATGAAATATATATATATATATATATATATATATAACAGATTGAGCGAAGTTAAAAACATAGTTATGACATGCATGGAGGCTAAGTTTTCAATAATGAGGATACCTTTTTTCAAAGGCTAATCCTTTTAATTTAGCTTGACATCTATTATATTCCATCGCCTTTACCTTATGGACCCTTCTAGTTGGTATTGACAATTAAAAATGTAATGGCATGAAATGCATCAAAACGGTGCAATAATTTCCTTTAACTTATTTGGCTCCAAATTAAAAATCTTGTTAAAAATTTTAGTTTTTATATTTATTTAGATAGATAAATTTTAAAAGTATCAATTGGCAGACGTATTAGATCAATTGTCACTGTCTCATATGCTTACATGGTGATCCAATTCAAAGATATTTGTTTTTGGAAAAAATGATCCAATTCAGTGTGCTCCTTTGACCCTCGATCATTGCTTTCGTGCTTCGCTAAAATGAATCCATGGTTTTGATACTTGTACAAGGAAGGAACTCCCTCACAGTATGCTTCATTACAAAGTGGTTTGTATCTCCCTCAAATTTGAGGGATGGAAATCACAATGTGATCAATCAAGACATATTCTGTTTTCTGAAACCTTTTTCTTCGATCTCTTATGAGATTGTAGATGTTCATACTTTTTATTAGTTTTTATCTTCTTGTCTTTGTTCTTTTTCTTTCTCTATGATAAAAGTGTAAGGTACCTTTTATATTAATATCATTTGATCTTTTATAAAAAAACTTGTCACGGGGATTGTGCTTAACAATCAAATATCACACTCACATCCCTAACATTAAGGTGTGATAGGTCCGAAATGTATATATAATTTCTTATACATGTTCGCAAGATTTTTGTGGGAGTTTCAATAGAGTCTTCCTAGTAAATAGGGACTCGGTTTGAATAACGCCAACAAAGATTCGAATTCTGATTCGCACCCAAACATTGAGAGAAATGCTAGTCTATGGCCAGTGATAGCAAAAGAAGAGGATGAGGATCAGGTAAAACGACTATGAGGAACAAGTAGCTTGAAGAGAAGAAGATGGAGGAGAATAAGAAGTTGAATCTGAATACTCCTCAGTCACATATCTAAATATTTGCCAGAGAAGAAGGTTGGAAGAAGGGTGTAAGTGACGGATAGAACAAATATAGACGACGGATTTGGATGGAGCATGAACGCAAATGACGATGACGGAGGTTCACAGTTGATGGAGGTTGGTGGCCGAAAAAGGGGGAGAGGGGCAAAACAGTCCAGTTCCATTAAATGGAACTCAATTCTCGTGGGAGGCAAGGAAGTGGCAGCGCTCAAATTTGATAGAATTGGCACTTCCATAAAACTGGCTTGCATCATACTAGACAAGCTAAAATCCCACTTCTACCCTCAATTCCAGTTTCATCCCCTTAATTCAATGGTACCAAATGGGCCATTAGTATAATTTACATTCGGACCATGGACAAAATTGTAAATATAGAGTTCGCCATCAGTTAGACTATGAAAATCTCATGAACAAAATGTTTTTTTTTTTTAATTCTACCCCTCAATTCAATGATTAAATGTTTCTCTCTACTAGTTTAACAATAGATGATGAACAATTATGCTGTAGGGGCCGACCACAGAAAAGGATTTGCTACGTATATGATAAGCACCCAAGTATCTTTTCCTTTGATTTTGAAAAGAAGACAAATCACAGGAATATAGTAATTACAAAAGGAAAAAGGAAAAAAGAAAGAGAAAGGAGAAAAGGAAAAAGAACAATCTATAATTATTGACCCAGTATATCACCAATAGCAACCAACAAGCCTAGTCATAAGCCATTAACGACTGAATAAAATATAAACGATGATTGAATCACCGTAGCAGAAACGTCAAGATCAATGCTAGTGCTACCATTTCGTCTATATGCAGTAAAACCTAACAACCCACAGTCCTATTTTTAAATAAAATGGGGATAATTACGTCCAAATGTGAATGGGTTGTTAAAGAAAAGTGAAAAAAAGATCGTAAACGGCCTATATAGACTCAATTCTCAACTGAAGAAACCAAGAAAAGGATTGAAGCAAAGTAAGGAAGCATACTGCAAAATGGTATTTTGGGTGAGGTTTCTCCAAGTGAAGATTTTGAAGGGAATATATGAAGTTAGAAATGAAATTTCTATGAAGTTTATATATAAAGTTACTAAATATAATCGAATATAAAAATAAGCTCTAATTTAAGAGCAAATTGACATAATTTTGTAAATTAAAAAAAATACAAAAATGGTAAATTGGGTGAGTAAATACGAACACAACTGAGTTTATACTCCAATGAGGCTAAAAGTGAGTGAATATGATTTTATAAATTACAAATACAAAAAAAAAAGTAAATTTCACTAGTCAAGAGTTTGATAAGGATGCTCATATACAGTCAAAGCAAAAACTTCTATATCAATGCTAAGGCTACCATTTCAACTTCAATTAATGCCAAATGAGACCATTTATGATGTTTAGCCCCTTCATATATATTATTCATGTGATTGCGGGCTCCACCCTTGCTTTCAATCACCTCAGTGGCTCTTATCATTATCTTAATTTGTGTAAAAAGTCAATTCACATTATAGTGACCGACAAGGAAAAGAAAAAGGAAACAAATAATTGCGAGGATATAATTCGTGTATTGCTGTAATAGGATAATCGATAAATTGTTTTCTATTTCTAACAACCATCGAGCCTATTTATAAATCATATAGATTGAGAGTACGCAGTTGAAGAAACTGATAAATATTGAAGAAAATAAAGGAAGCATACTTGAGTGAAAAATGGCATTTTGGATGAGAGAACAAGTGTGGTTGGTGGTGGCCGTTATTTTGATATTAGGGTGAAACAACCTTGAACCTATGTCGCATTGGGGTTACTTCAAAAATTTAAACCAAGGATTGCGTATAGTACAATCTCGGATCGTTCTCTCTGATGAGCCAAAATGTGAAATTAAATTCCTAAGTAACTAAATGCAATGCAACCTAAATTAGAAAATGGGATTTGTTTTGATTGACTAGCAACTAAATGCAATGAATTAAAATAGATTTAAAGAAAATATTTTTGGTATTTTTAGTTTAAAGAAAAGAATAATGAGTGATAATGAGTGAAAAAGAATAAATTCAACGGTGATTGATAATAATAAAAGTAATCCTCCAATTCAATAACGCAGGCAATCATAGCTTCAAAAGATACGGGAGTTTTACATAATGAATTAAGAATTATAATTAAGCTTTTAATCCAACAACCGAGCCACCTCGAATTGTCACAAAATATTTTCTAAGTCCTAATTTATTAACTGCCACCAGAATAATAAAATAGGACTAAAGATATTAAAAACCAATGTTTAATTATAACTCAATAATTCATAAAATAGAATTTAAGCCAACAAGAGACACAACGATCCGATAATTCAAGCAACAACCTTGAACCGATGTCGCCTTGGGGTTACTTCAAAAATTAAACCAAGGATTGCGTATAGTGCAACCTCGGGTCGTTCTCTCTGAGGAGCCAAAATGTGAAATTAAATTCCTAAGTAACTAAATGCAATGCAACCTAAATTAGAAAATGGGATTTATTTTGATTGACTAGCAACTAAATGCAATGAATTAAAATAGATTTAAAGAAAATATTTTTGGTATTTTTAGTTTAAAGAAAAGAATAATGAGTGAAAAAGAATAAATTCAACGGTGATCGATAATAATAAAAGTAATCCTCCAATTTAATAACGCAGGCAATCATAGCTTCAAAAGATATGGGAGTTTTACATAATGAATTAAGAATTATAATTAAGCTTTTAATCCAACAACCGAGCCACCTCGAATTGTTACAAAATATTTTCTAAGTCCTAATTTATTAACTGCCACCAGAAGAATAAAATAGGACTAAAGATATTAAAAATCAATGTTTAATTATAACTCAATAATTCATAAAATAGAATTTAAGCCAACAAGAGACACAACGATCCGATAATTCAAGCTATCTTGAAAAATCATAAAATATTCACAATAATCTCAATTCAATGTCTGACTCAAATCAAAGTAAATAAAATTAAAGTTAATTAAAGATTAATGTCAAATGTCAAGCAAAAATTCAGTCACAATAATCCTCAATAAATACAACTAAATCATTCTAAACATTCTCAATAATTATAAAATTAATCCTAAGACCTAGGAGTCATAATATAATTATTGGGTAGAGAATTAGAGTAACTTATACTCTCCTTTGAGATTTCAAGCTCATGCCCTTGCCATTAAATTAGAGAATTTGGTTGTTCAGCCACGCCTAGCCATTGAAAACGCTGTCATACTTTCGATTGTAACTGCTATCACTGTTTTGTATTGGTGGGAGATACTGCAGCGTGTGTGTGTGTATGGCTTCTTGCGGCAGTACCCTGTTGAAATTGCCTTCCTTTTTCCTCCCGCGGTGTCTCCTCTGGTTCCCTGGGTGTGACTGTTTTATTTTTCCTTTGCAATTCAATTCCCGGCGTGTTGTGCGTCTCCGTGTGCGTGTGTGCTTTTCAATTTAATTCCCCTGGTGCTGGCTGCCACACCTCCCCGCATGTGTGTATGCTGGACGCTTCTTAAAAGCAATTGGAATAGGACAAAAATCTAATGGGCTAAACTGCAAGGTTTGGCCCATGGGTCCTCATTTGCAATTTATGAAACTATAGTCCTTTGTTGTCATTTGTAAGTTCTGATTTCTCCTAAATTCCTAAAATATAAAATTAAAATGATGTAATATCTTTTCTTCTAAAAATAATTATTTGGGAGAAATAATAAAAATATGATAATTATACCCCTGTTAAACACTAATTTAATGTAAGGTATATTAATCCAAATTATGCACAAATAATATAATTAAGGACTAAAAAGTTGACAAAAATTCACTAAAATGATATGAATTAATATATAAAAATATGTGTTTGTCAACTCCCCCACACTTAGCCTTTTGCACTCCTGGGCAAAATATCACTCAAAGGAATCCCAACAGTTATACTAAATGCAAGTAAACATAAAACTATCAAGGCAAGAATATATAATTAACTCCAGCAACTTCTATCCTTAATCAATCAACAGTCATGGAATGCTCTGATGCAAGGAAAGTAACACAAGACATAGCAAGATAGAGGAAGGAAAACATAATAGATCTTCACTCAACTCTCAAGTATAGGGAATTTTCACTCAATCCACCTAGATTAGCACCTACCATAGGCTTGTAAAGATTCTACTATCTCCACTACTAACATACCATAGATTCATGATCAAGGGGACTTTATTGGGTTGTAATGTTGGTGAAAGGCTAATGAATGGATGGAATGAAATGTAGAACAAGTTTAATGCATGAGTATTAAGAAATAGGTCAAGGTAAGATAGCATGTGACTATCAAATAAACAATAAACTTTAATCTTCAACTACCAAAGGATGCCTTATTTTAAATTTCATGCCTTATTGCCAGTTTTCCTTTTCTTTTTCTTTTTCTCCCTTTCTTTTTTTCAACTTATTTCTTTCTTTTTTTGTCTTTTTTTTTTGCACTTTTTTTTCTTTTTCTTGTCTTTTCTACTTCTTTTCTCCCTTTTTTTGGCAAACCTAACTCAAAAAGATAAAGATAACAACTTTAATAGTGCACAGTTAATCACAAGGAATAATATAACTCATGCAAAGCACTTGTTCAAAATTAATGGAATGAAATGAAAGTGATTGGCTCAAAGGGGTAAGCAAAGGTTAATTGAGATGGCTTGTGTTTGGGTAAAAGAGTGTAGAATTGAATGCCCCTATCGTACTCACAATTCTAGGTATTAATACAGTTTTGAAAAAGAATCTAGACAAGTTCTAGAGGTTAACCAAAACTAGGTGAAATTCATACAAGATAAGAAAGAAAATTAAGGCTCAACAATCCTTCCAACAAGGCTTTCTCTAATATGTTTTCTCCCTACGATAAAGTTATGAAACAAGGTTAATAACACTGCATCAAAGACACTCCACTTTGCTAACTAATTAAGAATAAAAACTACATAAATCAAAATTATATTCTCACCTAGACATACCAATGTTCACATGCATAAAGAATTAAGGATTTGAAAGTAAAGCCCAATGATTGCAAAAGTCAAGTGGAAGGTGAGAATTATAGAAAAAATTTGCTCATACAACATTGAAAAATCCAATCAATTTGGCACAACAAGTTTAAAATTTTTGAATTTTTTATATTTTGGCAATGCAAGCAATGGCAACACAAATTAGCAAAAGCAATCCCTCCCCCACACTTAAACCATGCGTTGTCCTCAACGCATCACTAAAGCATATATCAAAGGGAGAAGGGAAAATGATCAGAGTCATGGGCTAAAAGGGAAGCTGGCTTTATTCAAAGAAAAACTAACCTAAAACTAAGAAATCTTTAAAATGCAACCTATTCTAAGAAATTGTTAAAAGGCAAAAAGCAAATAAATCTAAAACTACTGTGATGGTCCCTCCCCCACACTTACTCCTAACTATCTTAGCAAACAGATATTATCAGCAATACAAGAGAAAGTAAAGGAGAAAGGTGGAAAGGAACAACCGTGTAATTAGGGAGGTCTCTGATTCTCATGGTAGTACTTAAGCAGATGACCATTGGCTTGTGAAATATGACCTGTTGCTTCATCCACCAGCTCTACTATACCAAAAGAATGCACTTTGGTAACTCTAAAAGGGCCCTCCCACTTGGTGACAAATTTCCCAGGCATCAACTTCAATCGGGCCTTGAACTTAAGAACCTTATCACCTTCATGGAATTGTTTTCTCAAAATCTGTTTGTCATGAATCATTTTTAGTTTGTCTTTATAGATTCTGGCATTATCATAGGATTCAAGTCTCATCTCTTCAAGCTCTTGGAGTTGCATCGTTCATTTTCAAGTGAGGATTCAAGGTCTGCATCATATGCCTTGATCGCCCAATAAGATTTGTGCTCAATCTCCATAGGTAGATGACAAGACTTACCATAGAGCAACCGAAATGGGGACATGCTTATAGGGGTTTTGTAGGCAGTCTTATAAGCCCATAGCGCCTCCTCAAGCCTTTCACTCTAATCTTTACGGGATGGTTTCACAATCTTTTCTAGTATTCGTTTGACTTCCCGATTAGAGACTTCAGCCAATCCATTTGTCTGAGGGTGGTAAGGAGTTGCCAGCTTGTGATTAACTCCATGTTTAGCAAGTAAAGACTTAATGGTCCTATTGCAGAAATGTGTTCCTTGGTCACTAATGATTGCTCTTGGAATACCGTACCTATAAAAGATATGAGAGCGTAAGGACTTGGCAACAGTAGAAGCATCATCTTTCCTAGTTGGCACTGCCTCTACCCACCGACACATAATCTACTGTAAGTAATATATATGAAAACCCAAATGATGAAGGAAAAGGACCCATGAAATCTATGCCTCAGACATCAAAAATTTCACAAAAATGCATAGGTCGTAAAGGCATTTCATGCTTTCTACCTAGACTCCCAAACCTCTAGCACTTATCACAAGACTTACAGAAAACATAAGCATCTTTGAATAAAGTAGGCCAGTAAAATCCACATTCTAAAACTTTCCTAGCAGTCCTATTAGCACTAAAATGTCCCCCACAAGATAAAGAATGTGCAAAGGTAAGGATGGAGTGAATCTCATTGTTAGGAACACATCGTCTAATAATCTGATCACTGTATTGCTTCCAAAGAATTGGAGAATCCCAGATGTAATATCTTGCCTCCCTCTTCAACTTATCCACCTGAAACTTAGACATAGAAGGAGGTACAAGATTAATGACAACATAGTTAACAATATTAGAGTATCAAGGCTCCTGAATAGCTAAGGCAAAGAGTGCAGAATCAGGAAAGGAATCAACAGTAAGATCAAAGGAGTCAACTCTTTCGGTGCCTTCAGGTAACCGACTAAGGTGGTCAGCCACATGATTCTCTGCTCCAGCTCTATCTCTAATTTCAATGTCGAACTCCTATAGCAATAAAGCCCATCTCAGCAGTCTTGGTTTAGACTGAGGCTTCTTGAACAAGTAACGCACCGCTGCATGATCTGTAAAAATAACAACTCGAGAATTTATCAGATATTATCTAAACTTATCTAAAGTAAAGATTATAGCAAAAAGTTCCTTCTCGGTTGTGGTATAATTCACTTGAGCGAGGTCAAGTGTATTGGAGGCATAGGCTATCACTCTAGATCGCTTATCCTCCTCTGACCAAGCATAGTACCTACTGCAAAGTTAGAAGCATCACAAGACAATTCAAAAGCTAAATCCCAATTAGGTGCAATGAGAATAGGAGGTGAAACAAGTAAGGATTTCAAAGAGTCAAAGGCATGTCTACACTTATCATCAAAGTGAAAATTAACATCTTTTCTCAACAGCGTAGAGAGGGGTAAGGCAATTTTACTAAAATCTTTTACAAAACGTCGATAAAACCCAGCATGCCCCAAGAAAGACCTCAAATCTTTAAGACAAGTAGGATAGGGAAGTGAAGAAATTACTTCAATCTTGGCTTTATCAACCTCAATCCCCTTTTGAGAGATGCGGTAACCTAGTACTATGCCACTATCTACCCTGAAATGACATTTTTCATAATTCAAGACTAACTTTTTCTCAATACATCTATCAAGAACATGTTCAAGACTAAGTAAACAATCATCAAAACTATCACCATAAACGGTGAAGTCATCCATGAAAACCTCCATATTACGCTCCAATAAATCACTAAAGATCACCATCATACACCTTTGAAAGGTGCCTGGAGTATTACACAACCCAAATGGCATCCTTCGATATGCATAGGTGCTAAAACGACATGTAAAAGTAGTCTTGTCTTGATCTGCAGGTGCAATCGATACCTGGAAATAACCTGAAAAACCATCCAAGAAACAATAGTGAGATTTACCATATATTCTTTCCAACATTTGATCAATGAAAGGTAATAGAAAATGATCCTTCCTAGTCGCTTCATTCAACTTCCCATAGTCTATACACATTCTCCAAGTATTTTGAACTCTTTTTGGAATAAGTTCATTATTCTCATTTTTTTACTACTGTGATACCACTCTTCTTTGGTACTACATGTATGGGCTCACCCACTCACTGTCTAAAATTGCATATATGATCCCACACTCAGTAATTTAGATACCTCATTTTTAATCACATCATGAATAAGAGGATTTGACCTCCTTGGTGGCTGTTTAACTGGCTTTGACCCTTCAGCTAAAAGGATCTTGTGTGTACAAACCAATGGATCAATCCCTGGTATATCCCCTAAAGACCAGCCTATAGCCTTTTTATACCTTTTTAACACTGAAACTAGTCTATCTTCTTCAGAACTACTCAATGAACTGGAAATAATAACAGGCAATTTACAATCATCAGCAAGAAAGACATATTTCAAGTTAGAGGGGAGGGGTTTCAATTCTAAATCAGGGGTTGCACAATAGAAGGAATCATCCTTGTTATATCAAGTGCCTTCAGTGCGAGTGGTGTATCCATGTGGCTTGGGGAAGGAGATATAAGCTCAGTATGGTGTATATTTCCTCCACTTCCTGACTCAGTGCCACCATCAAATGACCTAAAAATAGGAGAATTAGAGTCATTCTGATAAATAGAAAAAGAAAGTAAATTAGAAGTGAGAGTGGGATTAGAAAGGACTAAGGCAGTAGCAGAATCACTGTTATCCTCTTCTAATGTTCCAGCGCCACTCAATGGGGAAGCTATATTCATAGCTTGTGTATCATCCTCCTTATTATCATTTCTTACAAAATCAAGCAATACACCTTTCTCAAGGCTATCAAGTGTAGATTCAGCAGTAATATCAAAGTCAAAGCAACATGATACATCAAATTCATGAGCAAAAAAAAGCCAACTATCTATCTTTAAACAATAGGCACATGATACGCCACCTTCACATGCATAGACATGAGAAAGGTGGGAGGAAGATAGACAAGTAAAAGCATCATCCATAGTTTCTTGTTCTAATTCAAAATCACTAACAGACACGTGTTCACTAGAGGTAACCAAAGAAAATCAACTTTTTTATTTTTTATTTTAAATAGATAATGCAAGAGAAAATGCAAATGCAAATGTTATGCAAATTGACTAAAATTGGCTCAGCAATTGAATTAATCCCAAAAAAGTTATTTGATACTTAGTTACTAGGGAACCAATTTCTTGGCTCCCCGACAACGGCGCCACTTGAAACAACCTTGAACCGATGTCGCCTTGGAGTTACTTCAAAAATTTAAACCAAGGATTGCGTATAGTGCAACCTCGGGTCGTTCTCTCTAAGGAGCCAAAATGTGAAATTAAATTCCTAAGTAACTAAATGCAATGCAACCTAAATTAGAAAATGGGATTTGTTTTGATTAACTAGCAACTAAATGCAATGAATTAAAATAGATTTAAAGAAAATATTTTTGGTATTTTTAGTTTAAAGAAAAGAATAATGAGTGATAATGAGTGAAAAAGAATAAATTCAACGGTGATTGATAATAATAAAAGTAATCCTCCAATTCAATAACGCAGGCAATCATAGCTTCAAAAGATACAGGAGTTTTACATAATGAATTAAGAATTATAATTAAGCTTTTAATCCAACAACCGAGCCACCTCGAATTGTCACAAAATATTTTCTAAGTCCTAATTTATTAACTGCCACAGAATAATAAAATAGGACTAAAGATATTAAAAACTAATGTTTAATTATAACTCAATAATTCATAAAATAGAATTTAAGCCAACAAGAGACACAACGATCCGATAATTCAAGCCACCTTAAAAAATCATAAAATATTCACAATAATCTCAATTCAATGTCTGACCCGGATCAAAGTAAATGAAATTAAAGTTAATTAAAGATTAATGTCAAATGTCAAGCAAAAATTCAGTTACAATAATCCTCAATAAATACAACTAAATCATTCTAAACATTCTCAATAATTATAAAATTAATCTAAGACCTAGGAGTCATAATATAATTATTGGGTAGAGAATTAAAATAACTTATACTCCCCTTTGAGATTCCAAGCTCATGCCCTTGCCATTGAATTAGAGAATTTGGATGTTCAGCCACGCCTAGCCTTTGAAAACGCTGACATACTTTCAATTGTAACTGCTATCACTATTTTGTATTGGTGGGAGATACTGCAGCGTGTGTGTGTATGGCTTCTTGCGGCAGTACCCTGTTGAAATTTCCTTCCTTTTTCCTCCCGCGTTGTCTCCTCTGGTTCCCTGGGTGTGACTGTTTTATTTTTCCTTTGCAATTCGATTCCCGGCGTGTTGTGCGTCTCCGTGTGCGTATGTGCTTTTCAATTGAATTCCCCCTGGTGCTAGCCGCCACACCTCCCCGCATGTGTGTATGCTGTACGCTTCTTAAAAGGAATAGGACAAAAACCTAATGGGCTAAACTGCAAGGTTTGGCACATGGGTCCTCATTTGCAATTTATAAAACTATAGTCCTTTGTTGTCATTTGTAAGTTCTGATTTCTCCTAAATTCCTGAAATATAAAATTAAAATGATGTAATATCTTTTCTTCTAAAAATAATTGTTTGGGAGAAATAATAAAAATATGACAATTATACCCCTGTTAAACACTAATTTAATGTAAGGTATATTAATCCAAATCATGCACAAATAATATAATTAAGGACTAAAAAATTGACAAAAATTCACTAAAATGATATGAATTAATATATAAAAATATGGGTTTGTCATAGGGTTTAATGATGGAAGTGAAGGGTATTTGGAAGAAGAGAAAGAAGCTCTTCTCAAACTCAAAGAAGCTTTCAATTAACCAAATGGCTCTTCTCTTCTTTCTTGGAATAACCTTAACCATTCTGACTGCTGTAGTTGGGAGGGAATCAGCTGTGAAAGCTCCACGCAGAGGGTTATAAGACTTCTTCTGAAGAATATAAGAGGTCCAGAGTTGGAAAACTTCCAGTGGTCGTTGAATGCTTCTTATTTTCAACCTTTCCACCAACTTCAGGAATTGGATTTGTCTAGAAATTACTTGTCTGGTCTCTTTCTTCTCCCCACTAACTATTTTATCATTCATATATTTTTCCAACATATTTAAGAGTGACTGGTGATATTTTTGTTATTATTGGAGCAGGGCTATTTGGCGAAATTAGGTTGGACAACTTGCAAACTTTGTATCTGGAAGATAATCAGCTCACGAAAATGCCCTTCTCTGGTGGTGCTCAAATTTTATTTTCCAAATTCTGTTAGATGCGATAACATGTTTTTTAGTTCTTTCATTTAAGAAAAATCAATTGAAGTTTAGAAATAGTTGAAACTATGAGAGCTGAATAACATGGTGTTTTTACTTAATGGTAACATGATTGAAGGAAAAGAATAGAGATTATTATATTTGAACTTATAATATAAGGAATAATACTCATGATTCACTTGTTTACTTCTTTATGATGATTATTTTTAATATTTTTATTTCATATTTTACAGATGATTTTCATTCACACAATTCGAGGACTTTGGAGCTCTCTTCTAATTACTCGAAGGATGTTCATCAAGAATATAATATGTCACTCGTATCTCTAACCTCCTTGAGGACATTGTCCCTTTATAACAATAGCATAAAAGGCTCGCTACCACAAGAAGGTATCATATCTGTTGGCTTTCTTTAGTAAAAATAATTTGCTATATGAGTATTCAACCTCTAATATTAGAATAGATTGATAAAGTATTTAATCTACAATCTTTATAATTTTCTATATGTGTAGCTTTCTTTAATTATAATATAGAGACTCAATAAGTAAGGATTTGCTTTACATAATGCATCTTGCCCTAGAGAGGCCGACTATATTTTATACCCATTTTGTCATTAATATATGAACTAAATAAATAATTTATAGAGATTATAAAGAAATTAATTAAGTTTATTATTTATAAAAAATATGAATTAGTTTATTTAAAATAATATACTTAATTATTTATATTAAAACTACCTATTGATAGAAATTTTTGTGCAATAAATAAAGATAATTTAGAGGAAAATAATAAATTTAGTAGATAAAGAGATTGAGATTTTATATTTAGGAACATAATAAACCTTTTAACTAATTATTATATTTATAATTGAAGGGAGTAATAAAACTTAACTTATATTAAAACTTTTATGTTGAAATGTGTTTAATGTAGAAAGAGTGAAAAACAAGGAAAATTATTTATTGAGATCTAAATAAAAATATCAAAATAAAATTTCAATTTATTTATTTTCTATATATGTAGCCTCTATTTTTTCATTATATTATTAGGAATAATTGCACTCTTGGCCGCTACTCAAACTCCATTCCATTCTTGTTATCTATATAGTCTCCATTTATCTAGATTTTTTTCGGCATTAAATTTATATTTTGCAGGAGGCTTATGCAATTTGAAGAATCTAGAAATATTGTCTCTTGGCGTGAACATGTTTGAGGGACTCCTTCCTTCATGCCTCAATAATTTGACATCTCTGCGTGTGCTTGATTTCAATACAATGGTTTTGAAGGAACCTTCCCTTCCTTACTCATTCATTCTCTGAAGTCCCTTAAATTCATTTCCTTAGACGAAAACTACTTCACTGGCATAGCATCACTTTCTCTGTTTGCCAACCACACCAACCTTCAAGTATTCACAATTTCTTGCTCTAATAATCCAAACCTCATGCTTGAAACTGAAGACCCCCAATTTCTCCCTTCATTCCAATTAAAAATTTTCAGCATTATTGAATGCACAATGAATGAAGCAAGCGATCACAAAATTGTGCCTTCATTTCTTCTTCATCAATATGATTTGAGAATTCTAGAACTTCCCTATTTGAACATTTCAGGAAGTTTCCCAAAGTGGGTTTTGACCAACAATACCAAATTAGTTTCTCTTTATGTCAACAACAACTTCTTGACTGGTCCCTTTGAACTTAACTCCACTTCAAAATTACTTGATATGAAATATTTTGATGCTTCGTCTAACCCCATTAATGATGAAATCCCTCCTCATATTGGATATGTTCTTCCCAACTTGCTTTCTCTAAACATGTCTTCAAGTTCATTAAAGGGTGGATTTCCAGCTTCACTTGGTGACATGAGGCAATTGAACTCGTTAGACTTGTCCAATAACAATTTGTCTGGCTATTTGCCCCAAGAATTTGGGATGGGTAGCAATGACTTGAGGTTTCTAAAGTTGTCAAACAACAATTTAAGTGGCCCATGTTTGCCAAAAGGTTCAAATTTCACACATTTGATGTTTGTGGATCTAAGTAGCAACAACTTCAAAGGAAAAGTACCTGATGGGATTATCAAGAGTTCGGAATTAAGAATGTTGGAGTTAAATGTAAACCAACTATCTGGTGAAATGCCAAGCTGGATTGGAAACTTCAAGCATTTGAGTTATCTCATTTTATCACAAAATTTTATGGCAGGTCTAATACCAGAAAGCTTTTGCAATTTAGCTAAGCTTACATACTTAGACCTTTCGCAAAATAGATTCAATGGCACTTTGCCAAGCTGCCTAAATATACCATTCCTAAGATACTTGCATTTACAAAGCAACGATTTTATGGGACCTATACCTTCTGTTTTGGCCAAATCTCCCTTGATTTTAACTTTGGATTTGACCAATAATAGATTTTCAAGTCAAATTCCGAGGTGGTTCAAGTCAATGTTGAACTTAAGGGTCCTCCTCCTAAAAGGAAACAAACTTGAAGGTTCCATTCCTATGGAAATGTGTAAGCTCAAGAACATAAGCATATTGGACCTTTCACAAAACAAGCTTTCTGGAGGGATACCATATTGCTTGAATAACATCACATTTAGAATGAAGGATGAAATGAGTGAAGCCAAACTAGGAAAATTTTTTGTCCCCTTGACTAAAAGAGGCCCGTTATTTGACTTCAATCACACAAGTGAAGAGCTTGTTCAAGGTGAATATGAACTGCATTTTGCCTGGTACGAGGAGCAAGAAGTGAACTTCATGTCAAAAAGGAGATATGAATCATATAAAGGAAATATATTAGATTGAATGTCTGGCTTAGATCTCTCAAATAATCAGTTAACAGGTGAAATCCCTTTGCAAATCGGATACTTGCAAACCATCCATACATTAAATTTGTCACACAACTATTTGACAGGGCCTATACCGGAAACATTTCCTGACCTTATGCAAATAGAACGTTTAGATCTTTCATACAACAAATTAGCAGGTCCTATTCCTTCCCAACTAACACGGTTGTATTTTTTGTCTGTCTTCTCTGTGGCTCACAATAATTTATCTGGCATGACACCTGATATGAAAAATCAATTTTCAACTTTTGACGCAAGTTGTTATGAAGGGAATCTTTTTCTTTGTGGTCCACCTCTACGGCATAATTGTTCATTGATTGATAACCCATCTGGGAGAAACAGACAACCATATCAGTTAGAAGAAGATGGCTTCCGAAATCCCTTCATATGGAGTTTTGCAGGAGCATTTGGGGTCTTCTTTCTTGGTGCATTTCCTTTATGTATATAAACTCTTAATTTACTATATATTACATTTGAATTCATAGAAAATTGACAAATTATTTGCATGGGTATAAGTGAAGAAAAAAGCCGTTTTGTTCATGAGATTTTGATCGTCAAACTGATAGTTAACTCTAGATTTACAATTATGTCCATGATCCGAATGAAAATTGTACTGAAATATTCAGCCTATTTCTTGTCCCGCTCTACATTGTAATATAATATGATGTCTCAAACACGCGCCCAACATGTACACACGAGTAAAAGTTTTTCTCAATATTTGGCTCATTGCAGAATAATTTATTTGAAAAATATGATAGTTTATTCAACTTAAACTTGCGCCGAAGATGATAGTTTATTCAACTTAAACTTGCGCCGAAGATGACTTAGCTTTTAAATGTATAACCCAAACATTTATGACAGAAAGGCCTACAAATGCGACATTAAAATCTTTTTACCTTGATATAAAGATTAATATTTTTCCCAAATTTCTTATTATTTTAATATTAGTATTCTTTGTTTTTGCAAAATATCGTTCTTTTGGTTGCATAGTTTTTTTTTTTTCTAAAAAAGTAATGCTTCTGCTTCTGCTCTCTTTTGGTCCCAGCTTGCTTTTGTTACATAGTTTTTTGGACCACTATTCAACCCCGCAGAATCAGAAAAAAAAACTTCTTAACAACAACAATCTCATGGAGTCGATTACATGATCACGTAATCTCTTTATTCTTTCTTAGAAAGAACTTCATCCCTCACGATAAGCTTTATTTAATCATTCAGTAACTAGTTTATAGCTTATTTATAAATTATAATGAAGTGAGATTTTTTTTTTCAGAAAACGAAACTGCTGAAGAGAGTGTGGCTGGCACCGTGAGGAGAGGGGAGAATTTTTAACTAATGATACAGGGGTGGGGATATGGGATTCTCTAAAAGATGAAGAAAACTAAACCCGATTACAACCTCCTTTATCACTAACTTATAAAGATGTCTGAAACAACCTTAGGTCTGATGTCGCCTTGGGGTTACTTTAAAATTTAAACTAAAGATTGAGTATAGTATAACCTCGGGTTGTTATCTGATTTATAGGTTATTTATAAATTATAATGAAGTGAGAAATATTTTTTTCAGAAAATGAAACTGCTGAAAAGAGTGTGGCTGGCACCATGAGGAGAGGGGAGACTTTTTAACTATTGATATAGGGGTGCGGATATGGGATTCTCTAAAAGATGAAGAAAACAAAAACCCGAATTACAACCTCCTTTATCGCTAAGTTATAAAGGTGTCTGAAACAACTTTAGGTCTGATGTTGCCTTAGGATTACTTTAAAATTTAAACTAAAGATTGTGTATAGTATAACTTCGAGTCGTTCTCTAGTTTATAGGTTATTTATAAATTATAATGAAGTGAGAAATATTTTTTTCAAAAAATGAAACTGCTAAAGAGAGTGTGGTTGGCACTGTGAAGAGAGGGGAGAATTTTTAACTATGTATACAGGGGTGGGGATTTGGGATTCTCTAAAAGATAAAGAAAACTAAACTCGAATTACAACCTCCTTTATCGCTAAGCTATAAAGGTGTCTGAAACAACTTTAGGTCTAATGTCGCCTTAGGGTTACTTTAAAATTTAAACTAAAGATTGCGTATAGTGTAGCCTCAGGTCGTTCGCTTTGAGAAGCCAAAAATAAAATTAAATTTATAAATAACTAAATGCAATGCAACCTAAGCTATAAATGGGGTTTGATTTGTAATTCCAAGAATTAGGATGAATTTGAATGATAATGCAAGTGATTAACAATGATAAAAGCAATCATTCAATTCAATAACGCAGGCAATCACAGCTTCAACAGATATGGGAATTATAAAATATGAATCAAGAATTATAATTAATATTTTAATATAACAACCAAGCCACCTCGAATTGTCACAAAATATTTTTCAAAGTCCTAATTTATTAACTGTCACCAAATAATAAAATAGAACTAAGGATATTAAAAACTAATGCTCAATTGTAACTCATTAATTCATAACATATATAATTAAAGCCAGCAAGAAATATAATGATACAATTGTCACGTCTCAAAATTTGAGCCATGGCCGGCATAAATATAAATAAATTCATATTCCTTAAGTCTAAAATCTTGAATAAAAAGTTTGAAACGATAATCATAATATATTGGATTTTTATAAAAAAGGCAAGTCCTCTGTAGGATTTTGACAGGATCGTCGTTATATAACCAACATTTCGACAATCCTACAACAGACTGCGAATGTTTCAAAATCACTTGTAAATATTTTTAAAATAACCAGAATCTTATCCATAAACTAGGTGAAGCATCTATCCTTTCAACAAAATAATACAAGTATTTTAGAAATTATAATTACATCAAAAGGATTTTTGCCAAAAATCAATGCTTCAGATTAAACAAGAGGCTCTTCACTGCTCAGTTAGAGGAATAGGCACAGTTGCACTATATGAAGGCAAAATAATCTACTCGGGAATAATATCCCAAAAATATAATTTAAAATATGGAAATAAACAATTTCAATATGTTTAAATGTAAATCATGATATTTTGTAATTCAATACAAATATTTAAGTAAACATTTTATTTCAGGAAAACCATTTGAAACAATCTTTTCAATCAATCATTTTTCTGTAGGACTTTAACAGAATGAAAACAAGCATAGGCACAGTCTACGAGGGTAACTAACCAATTCGGCGTGGCTCTAGGCCACAAAAATAGGTGTGGACACACAGTCTATGAGGGTAAATAACCAAATGTAACACGAGACCACGAAACAGGCGCATGTACGATACTCACGAATAGCAGGCGCAGGTACGAAAGCTACGAATAATAGGTGCGAGAATAAATCCCACGAATAACTGGCTCAAGTACGATACTCATAAATATCCATTGAGCTTGGGTTTAACCACGGTGCATCAAGGACTAACAGTACTGCTATTAGTTACCAGTGTTTTATATTTTGTCCTTTTTGAAAACCTTTCCAGCATGCATGGGGTCTATTTGACATGTAATGATCACAACACTTTCTAATAAAATAATCTTTAGTAAGAATATTTCGAAATTGCAAAACCCAACATGAACGTTTAAAATAAAATATCAAGAGATTTATTTAAAGCATACGGAACAATTATCCAAATTATGAAATCCACATAAGAATATTTTATTGAAAAAATCAATTCAATAAAATATTTCTAACAATCTTTTTCCAAAACTCTCTTTATTCTGTTCTCACATAAACTTAGTCACTTAATAACCAAATTGAAAGAAAAACCATTTCTAACAATTAAACCCATGAATTTATATAACTTTCTTTTCATAAATCATATTTAAGAATTTACACTTTAAATGAAAATACATCAAATAACAAGTTATTAATAAAATCACTATTTTTAAAGGACGCTATTCACTTACCTGCAATATTCTAATATAGTTTACCCTTGCTCTGAGCTTCAGGATATCAATATCTCTTTATTTCCCTAGATTTTCCAAATTAAAAGATTCCATCATGAAATATCATTCATCTCTTTAATACTACATACTAGTTATTTGACACAACCATACAAGCATAGGTTTCCCAATAAGTTCTTTAATTATTACCCTTCATAATTCTATGCTTTGGTTATAATTATAATACATTGCTCCTCAACATTTATACTTTAGCATTCCTTAACCATTTTTCATAAGATTTGACAGTGCTTAACATTATGCATATATATACATACACTTGCAGCAGCAACCACATCCCCCTTTATTCTTCTTTCCTTCTACTTTCTAAATCAAAACAGCAGCCCTATATATATATCAATACAACAGCAACTATCAACTAAATCCATGTATATACATATACATATATACGGTAGTGTCCACCTCTCGTTCACCAACAAATCCATATAGCAATTATATACATACGCTATACAACTTCCCCCAAACAGCAACACCATATATATATGTGTGCATTATGATAGCAGCGACCATGCATTTTGTCTCCAAAACATAACTAAATTCACGATACACACAGTACAATCTTATTCACGCATATATATACACATACACAGCGTTCTCTGTCCACAATAGCACATCGAACACAATGAGTATATATATGTGTGTGTGTGTATTTTGTTCAGTTTAAATCAGGACAACCTTTTTATTCCTTTCTCTGTTTCTGATACCTACAGTGACTCAAACAGTCAACATTGCAGATTGTCGAAAGAAGAAATGGAATACATTGAAGAAGTTTACCACACTAGTTAACTTCAACGAAGGTTCCACAACTAAAATAGCAACTACTCTTCCACCTTCCTTCCTTCCTTCACAAACTCGACAACAGACAACCACCCATAACACTGCCTTCTATAATAGAAATAGGGAAAATGTCAGAGACTGCTGTAGTAGAATGATAAGCTCTAACGGTGACAGGCAACAAAACAGCTCATAGTAACCAGAAAGAAAGAGGCGAGAGATTTAGTACCACAGACGTACAGGTAACGGAAATAATGACAGAACGAGACAAAGGGTACTTACTGGAGTTTAACCCACTGATTCCTGATCCATTCACCTTCTTCACTGTTGACAATCGCCTCCACTCTCCCTGCTCTGTCGTCTCTCTGCTTCCTCGCTCACTGTCGCTCGCCAACAAAGAAGAAGATGGAGAGAGCCACAGTGACGATAGAGTAACACGGTGTCTGCTCCAGTGACTCAGGCAGCGGAGAATAGCGTCAGGTCACACCACAGCAGCTCAGTGACGTGAAGCTTCTCTGCACAATTTCTCTGCTCTCACTCTCTCTCGCGTACGCTGAACAGGATGGCAGGTGGAGGCTTGTCTAGAAATAAAAAAAGACAAAGGGATAGTTTGGTAATTTTACACGTCTAAAAAAATAAAAAACCTTACTTCTACAGCAAGGTACCTTGAAGCTAACTCCTCCATATCTAACCACTGGACTATTCAATTCATATTTATATCTAACCACTGGACTATTCAATTCTCTATGTAATTTTATTATAAAAAATAATATATGTACTTTAATGAAAATAGTTTCATATCTTTAAAATTTCTAGGGTCATTATATTATTCCTCTATTGAGAAATTCAATCATTTGAATTTAAAAATATACTCACTTTAATTTTCGAACAAGTACGGTTACTTGATCCCATCTTACTTTCCATTTTCCATGTAGCTTCTTCCTCTAAATGATTATGCTATAACACTTTCACCAAAAGAATCTCTTTCAATCTTAACTTCTTTACTTATTTATCAGTAATAGCAACTCGATATTCATCATACGACAAATTTTCATTTACCTGAACTTCTTGATATTCCACAATATAAGAGAGATCATACAAATACTTCCGTAGCATTGACATATGAAACACCAGATGAATTCCCGATAACTCTGGTGGTAGAGCTAATCGATAAGTTACAGTACCCACTTTGTCCACAATCTCAAAGGGACCAATATACATCGGACTCAATTTGCCTTTCCTCCCTAATCTCATGACACCTTTCATTGGCTATACCTTTAAAACTACCTTATCTTCAACCATGAATTCCAATTCTTTATGCGATGATCCATGTAAGATTTCTGTCGACTAAGCTGTCAATAACCTTTGTTGAATTACCTTCCCATTCTTTTTACCATCTTGAACCAAATCTAATCTATATATCTTTAAATAAGAATACTTTGAATTTCAAAACCCTATCATAAACATTTAAAATTAATATCAAAATATTTATTGGAAGCATATGGAACAATTTGCTAAATTATGAAATTCACCTAAGAATATTTTATGAAGAAAATCTTCAATATAATATTTTCCAAAGTCTTTTTCTAAAACTTATTTATTTATTTTCATACATAATTACGATGAATTCATATAACTTGCTTTTTGTAAATAATATTTAAAAATTAATACTTTAAATAAAATCTATCAAATAACAAGTTATTAATAAAAATAATATTTTTAAAGGATGTTATTGACTCATCTGTAATGCTCTACTATAACTTACTCTTACTCTTAGTTTTAGAATATCATTCTTCCTTTATTTTCCCAAATTTTCTAAAAATAAAACATTTCTACAATGATTACTATTTATCTCTTTTGTACCAAAGACTATTTTCTTTATATAACACTTGAAATATGAAAAACCACAACCTTTGACTATAAAAATTTTCAAACCTTGCAACCACATTAAATTTGAATAATCTTTACCCTAATATGTCTATCTTCCTTTATCCATCCTTTTATCACACTGAATGAACATTCATAGATAAATAAATTTATCATACTTCTCAACCTCCCTATTCTATAAAGAAATGTAATACACCTCCTCTATACCAAGTACTTTTGATTTATTACCATCACTACAAGTTATTTACATACTTATGAACTTCTATTAGCTTCCTAATTCATTTACACACATATATATATTCATAGTAACAACAATTCCCATCTTCCTTTATTCTTATTTCTTTCTTCTTTCTATTTCATAACAGCATCACCACACACACACACACACACACACACATATATATATATATATGCCATCTAGCTTTCAAAACAGCAGCACAATTCTCTAAACAATGAACCACAACATCATATATAGATATATATCAACCAAGACAGCAAGCTATACATATATATATATACACACAGCTACAGCAGCACCCCATAAATATGTGTATGTCAAAACAACAGCGTTCATTATATCTTCTTCTTTCTTCCTTCTTCCCATAGCATTTTCCCACATATATACATATACATAGCGCATGCCATGCATATATACATATATGCATATGTATATTCTGTTCAATTCAAACTAGAACAGCCATGCCTTATATATGTCTGTATACACACACACACATATATACATATATACAAATCAATTTCCCTCAAACCAGAGCCCCAAAACTACCAACAACCCGCATCATAGAATGCATATATATATATATATATATATATATATATATATATATATCAAGACACAACCAATATTTATATATACACACATATTTAGCTTCAACTGCCTCCATTGTTCCACAACACCTTCACACTAAATCTTGACACGACACAGCATGGCTTCCCTCACACACAAGCATCGACTGTTATGCCAAAAGAGAGAGTCCCTGTTTCAATACCCTAACACAATAACAATAGCTGACTCCCCTGTACAATCAGAATATATATATATATATATACATATATTCATACAGATATATCCTTTTCAGTTTATCATAACTTGTTTCTCATTTCCAGACCCATGAAACCACCTACACACCGAGACAGCAAATCTCTACTTCTCGACCAGTTCACAGAACAGAAAAAAGAATGCGATTTACCACACCAAAACAGCATACCTCAGTCAATAATCTGTTAACAACATTAGCACAACGCAGTTTACACCCTTCTGTCCAACATCAACT
This sequence comes from Leucaena leucocephala, assembly GCA_037074615.1. Classification (NCBI taxonomy): domain Eukaryota; kingdom Viridiplantae; phylum Streptophyta; class Magnoliopsida; order Fabales; family Fabaceae; genus Leucaena; species Leucaena leucocephala. Next base: position 12,899,281 of record CM073515.1, on the reverse strand, counting down.
CGGTAACAAAGTAAATGATGAGGCCCGACGAATAGAAAACTGCAGCTGCACATTTCCATCACTCATAACTCTTAGATTACTTACAATTCACCGCAATTCTAACTCATTCCTCCACCTCCTTTTCCTCTCAGGCTCACGACAATCAGAAGGGAAGAAGATTGAAGATTTAGGGATTTCCTACAATACCTGATACAGAAGCAACACGACAATGACAACAACCTGTGAACCTGAGCAATACGTCAATGAGAATGGCTGAAACCAACGGTAAAGTGGTTCAACAGCTTCGACCATCGAGCATTCCCACCTTCCACGACGCTCTCTTGTTTTCCCTTTCTCGCTCTATTTATTGGACAAACGGGCTCTGTGGTTGAGGTGACGGCTCTGGCTTGATAACATGGGCAGAGGAAATTGATAGAAGTAACGTCTGGTCACACAGCATTGATTACGTGAAGCTTCGTCGCTACTCTTCCCCCTATGCCACTGCAAGAATCAGAGGAAATTGAAGTAGGGAGTACGGGTTCTGAAAGAAAAATGCAGGAGGGGTAGTTTGATAATTTCACACCCTTGAAAAAAATGAAACTTTCCTTTCACAACTGTCAGGATTCGAACTTAGGTCCTGAAGCCAACTCTTCCGCCGCTGACCACTCAGCTATTCCCATCCCATTGAAATTTTGCTTCCATAATATATATATAAATTATTAGATTAGTTTTATATCTGAAAAATTTTCAAGGCCATTGCAATTATATACTACTCAATCTACTAAATTAATCAACTATATCTTATATTAGTTATAATTAATTACTTTATTTAGCTTTCTTAATATATCTAAAAAAATTAAATAACTTTTATAATTATGACTGGAGTGAATATATAAAAATTGAAAGGATGAAAAGAGAAGCTACTAACATGGGGTGAGATGTTTGGAGGTCAGGTATTCTAACCATGTATATAAGTAAGTCACATTAATTATGCAATGTAAATAATGTATATTCCTAAGCATTTATCTATAATGGCTGACTTTAATTATAAGAATCCATACAACCTACTATTGTTTTTATTTCATCAAGGGCATCCCTACGTTACTTTGGATTTAAAATTAATTCCCTTTGAAGTTTAGAGGATTCATATTTATGTTCTTTATCTTATGAGATGAGGCTCTTTCTCACATTACTCAGCAACATGTTGGTTATAAAATACTATTCTACATATGATGAATCACTATTTTATCATATTTTTTATATCTATTTCAAGAAATTTATCATGTTTAATAGACATTATTATAGTTATTTTGTTCACTTTGTGCTTTAATTGATTATATGAATTAAACAATTAAAAATATTATTTTCTTGTGTTTTTATTATTTATTATTTCTCTTGATTAAATTGATTTACATAGAGGTATTTTGCTTTTATGTGTTTCAGGAAATTAGAAAAATAAATAAATGATGAATAGGACCCACATCAACTACTACACAATTATATTATATGAGAAAAATTAATTGAGAAATTGTCAAATTGAATGAGGAAATTATAATATATAATTAGAGAGAATCAAAATATTTCCAATAATATTATATTATATTATATTAATTATTTTAATATAATATTATATTAGTATTATATTAATTTAATATCATTTAAATTAATTCAAAGATAATTCATTAATATCCAACATTTGAATTTAATTAAAAGATAATAGATAAAGGTGTATCTTTTCCTATTTTCTTATTCATTGTTTTATATCCTTTATCATATTACTTTTTATTTGAATTGCTTTTATGATATTTGAGTTAAAAGGATTATCTTTAGAAATATTAGAAAGGATGACAGTTTGGAGATAATTGAAGATTATGGAAGATAAATCAAAGAAAAATTATTATCTTTTGGAGATCCAATCAGTTAAGAGACCCACATCAACAAGAAAGATGCTAAGGCCACGACTTAAGCTATAAAAAGAATCTCAAGACTCCTCTATTTGACACATCAATCACCACTATCACAACCATCTTCTTCGTCTTTTTCACAATTGCGTCCTTTTCTTATAAGTTATTGAGGAGAGATCACGCTCTTGAGTAACTCGAGGAATGATTGATACAAATGAAAACTCTCTTAGAAGGGTGGATAGGATAAACACTTAAGCACAAACTATCCAAGTTTCTCTCTTTCAATAATGTAAAATGCTATGTATCAACTAAGAGAAACAGAGTAAAATAGAGATACAAATCATTGAGTATAATCAAAGTGTATTGTAAGCATTTGATGTATCTTATTACATTTCCACAACTTCTTTAACTTTCTCATTTTGGATTCTTCTTCTTTTATACTTGGTTCTTCATAATTCTGTTGAATCGTTGAAGTAGCCGTTCATGGCCATTATTGAATATAGTCATTATATTTGCTAACGTGGATAATTTGGCTCTTTAGTTGATCTCTTTATTAATCTTGATTCAGTCTATAAATGAAATTGAAATATGCTTTAGTAAAGATATATATAATCAATGTAAACATAAAGTAGTTGTTTCCAAATAATTTAGAATCAAAGATCAAAATCTGATAAAGTCTTATTTAAAACATTTTTTGCAAATTTGCGTGACTTATCGAAGAACACTCTTATTAAAAAGGTCTTCGATAAATTGCTGATGAATTGTAATTGAAACAATTTAAATCCTATTGAGCAATTCTTCGATAATCATCCTTATCTAAAATGACTTGGATAAATCTTCAATAATTTATATAGAAATGGTTCACGATTATCAAATATTTCTTTCATAAATGTCTTTATCGATAAACTCTTTAAAAAATACTCTTTCAAAATATATGCTTTTAGACTTATCAATATGTCTCATAATATGTTATTTATCGAAGTATTCTTCGATAAATATACTTTTTGAATAGTTTATCGGTAAATGCTGAATAACATCTTTCAAATATTTTTTCAAATAGACTTTTGAACAATCATATCTTTTATGTAATACACTTTGGAAACAAATATCAATTTAGATCAAAATGATAATTTCACAAGAGATCTTGCATATTAGTGCAAATTATAGGACCATAACCATAAGCTAGTTTTGAGAGAATTAAAACATATTATGAACAAGAGCTTATAATCATCCAACAAATAAGAATAGGCTATAAGACCATGAAGATCATTCATTCAATAAAATTCAAATCATTCATAAGCTCATCAAACTTAGGATTATCAATCAGATATATAGATGTAATGCAGTTTAGGCTTTCTTATTGAAGAACTCAGACAAGAGGTCTAATTGAATAGTTTTATAGATAAGAGTATATTGAATCTTACTTTTAATCTTTCATGAATATTCTTTCTCAATTACATATAGATGAATCAAACAAATCAATAACATTGAGAGCAATAAATCATCTTCAATCAATGTTCCAAACTATCAAATTATCATTAAAACATTTATCAAATTAAAGTTCCAGTGATTTTAATTTGAAACAATTTATCTTTTTTCTTTCATTTGATCTTATAAATTTATGACTCAGAGATTCCAAAGATTAGTTTGAGAAGAAAGCAATTTAATTAGATTAAAAAATCATTTATCATAACAGAAATTCAGTGATCTGGATAATCTTAAGCCATTTTCAAATTATCAGATTTTAAACCTATAAACCTTTCTATTCTATGATCATAAGGTTTTCTAAACCATGTTAAACAATTAAGAAAATATTTTACCAAAAGCATATAGTGTGAAAAATCATTTGGTTTAGTGATTTTGTAAACTCAGAAACTTTCCTTATTTATCAAAGAGTTATTCGATAAATCTCCTTATGAATATTTCTTTAGTAAATGATTCTTTGAAAATAGAATATGTCTTTTGAAAATTAGAGTTAATTGATCAAAGTTCTTATTGATAAATCTATTGTTTGATTAATTCTTCTATATGGCTTTTCATAAAGTTCTTTTCATAAAATTGAATATGTGAAATACTTATCGAAGGCTTATTTGATAAATCCCTTTATCAAATAAATCTTTGAATAATATTTAGTTTCAAGACAACGACTCCGAATTTTCATAAGTTAAATTTAGATTGATTTATCGAAGTCTTTATTGATAAGAAAACCTTATCAAATAGATCTTCGATAAATGCTTTTTAGAAAATATTTTTCTTTTAAAAGTTCTTTATCATTTATCGAATAACTACTTTATCGATAAATGCTCTATCAGTTAAGTTCAATTTATAAAGTCTTTTGAAATCTTTTCTCAATTAATTGTTATCATCAAAACATTAGAACCCAACATTTCCCCCCTTTTTTGATGATGTTAAAACTTAATTGAGAAGATGTGAAAAATACTGAATTAGCAAAAAAAATTAAGCACTGATTAATAAAAAATTATATCAATAAATATACAAAAACACAGAGAGAAGAAATGTAATTTTCATTAGAATTAGGAACATTTGATACAATTGCTTATAAAAGAAACAAAAGAACCTTTAACTACTCAATTCACCCTAATTCTCCCCCTTTTTGATATCATTCAAAAATAGAGTCGGAGGAGGATTCTTGATTGGCTTCAGCAAGCTTGTTTGGGATGTGTTCAAGGATTCGCTTATAGTGTTCAAATGGATCAATTTATGGAACTTCAGATTTAGCCACAGGATCAAAAGTATGAACTTGAGTCGTGGTTTAATTAGTGAAAGCTAGGGTCTTCCCCAATAGATCTTTAATAGTGAAGAGAGTGTTGTTAGATTCTAGCTTCTGCTTTAGTTGGAATACCTCTTCACCAAGAACACTAATAGCCTATCACTATAAATTCACTATCTTTCCAATGGTAATAATGGTTTGGGTCTTGTCATTGCCTTTTTCCACCTCAGATAACAATTCTTGCTTTAATAAGTTACCTAAACCATTAATCATCTATGATATGCTCTAGATAGCAGCTTATGAGATTTCCTCAACCTTTGCTATAATTGTCACGTCCCAAAATTTAGACCGTGACCGGCACAGAATATGAACAATTTTACATTCTGAAAGCCTAAAATCTTAAATGAAATGTTTGAAATAAAACAATAGTAAATTACATTTACTGCAAACGTTCAAAGTTTCCATAACATTTTCCAAAATAACTAGAATCTTTTCTAAGAACTATGTGGAGCATTTACCTTCTTTTCGAAATAATACTAGCACTTTCTAAATGATAATTACATCAAAATTAGTTTTGTCAAAAATGTCGCACTCTTCACTGCTCAGCGAGAGGGTTAGGGTCACCTGCACTATCTGAGGCTAAAATAATCTACTCGTGAATAACGTCCCAAGAAAAACATGATTTAAAAGATTGCGGAAATAAACAATACATAAACATGTTTCAAACATCTCGTATTTCAATACAAACTTTTCTGTAAATATTTTCTTTCAGGAAAAACAATTTGAAATAACCATTTCAAATCAATAATCCTTTCAAGACTATAATCTTTTCCGTAAATATTATTGTTTTAGAGATTCAATTTGAAATAACTATTTTAAATCAATCGTTGTAAAACAATCCTTTCAAAAACTATAATCTTTCCGTAGAACTTCAATAGAACAAGAACAGACGTGGACACACAGTCCACGAGGGTAACTAACCATCAGACGTAGCTTAAAGCCACAAAACAGACGTGGACACACAGTCCACGAGGGTAAAAAACCATCAGACGCGGTTCAAAGCCACGAAATAGACGTAGGTATGAAACCCTACGAATAATAGTCGTAGGTATGAAACCCACGAATAACAGACGCAGGTACAAAACCCACGAAATATCCATCGAGCTCGGGTAACCAAAGTGCACCAAGGGCTAACAGTACTGCTGTTAGCAACCAGCGTTCTGTATTCTGTCCTTTCAAAACATTTACATCATGCATAGGGTTTATTTCACATATAATAATCTCAACCGTTTCAATGCCATAACTGTTGGTAAAAACCACTTTGAATTTCAAAAACCCAGTATGTACATTAAAAATCAAGTTACTGTAAAATCATATGAAATTCGCATAAGAATATATTTCATGAATAACATTAGTTCAATGCAACTTTTGCCAAACTCTTTTCAAAAAGCTTATTCATTCATTTTCATACATAATCATAATTCTTTTGTAAACCAATCGAAAGAAACTCATTTCTAACGATTTAAACTGTACTTTCATAAAATTTGCTTTTCAAAATCCATATGTGAAATTCATCATTTGAAATGACAATGCATTTGAAAATATAAATTTTAGGGAACGTTATTCACTCACCTCCACGCTCCTAAACCGTTACTGTTCTCAGCCAAGCACTTTCAATTAAAATACATCTTAATTCTCTGTTATCCCGAAACAATATATATTAACATCCAATTCCACATTTCAATAGAAATAATCATCATTAACTACAACCAATCATGAAGGCAAACACTTATTCATTGCTACACCTTGAACACAACCCTTGCACAACTTTATAACTTTCACAATTCCTCTCTATGCATACCCAAAAATATATATCTACTAGAAATTTTCATTTACTTGCCACCACCACAACAATCTCATATACACTTACTAATATTGAAACATCCCAACTATTCCTTTTATCACCAATCCTATTTTCTTTATAACGCTTGAAATATGAAAACCACATCCTTTAACTATGAAAATTTCTAAACTTCATAACAATGGTTGGTTTTAAAAGTTCATACCAAAATACCATATTCTTCCATTCAACCTAACGCCCCTATTTCATTAACGATCCCAAATACCAATCCAACATCTCTCATCACAAAGGCATATACTCATCAATTCCTCTCTTTACTATTTAATTCTAACAATTCAACTCTATTAGCTTCCTATTTCATTTATACCTATCTATAGATATATTCATTACCCTTTTATTGAATGTAATAGCCTCTATTTACACATGTATACCTACCAACAATTAGTAATTTTAAAGACTTTATTTTATCTTTTCTTAATTCTAATAAAAACATGAAATCACCCTTTCATATCTTTACCTCCAACATAATACTTTCATCAGCTTCACCATTCATTCACATACACATGCATAGCAACATAAATTCCTTTCTTCTTTTATTCTTCTTACTATATGCATAACTCACAAAGCTCTCATTCATTCATTTTTCTTGAAATAAATTTCAAAAATCTAGACTTTCTTTCCTCCTTTCAATTTCTAAAGACCTCTTCCTTTCCAAACGGCTACACGACACATTCACAGCACTAATTCCATGAATATACACATCAATATACTGAAATGTTCATATTACTTCCCAAAATAAATTCATTCAGCAAGTATATACATGCATACACCATGAAACTCCCCCCAAACAGCACACCACATAAACATCAAGACATCAGCAGGATCTCCCGAATACTAATTCATGCCATCATATAAATATACACACAGCAAGACTTATATATATTCTTTCCAATCAGTCCAATATCACCTACCACAGTATGCCTTTGTTTCCTTTTTCTTCCTTGCATTTCCCACATATAACCATACACAGTGCATCTAAAGCTCAAATATACATACACATGTGTGTACCTTATGCTCAAGTTCAACCAAACAGTCGTGCCTTCAATATACATGTCCAAAAAGTAGCCCATAAGTACACACACACAATCAACAGCAATGCACCCACAATAACATAAAAAAATTCTATGCTCATTAGTTACACAACTTAGAATCCAGAACAGAGGAGCCAGGAACTAATTCACTGAGAATACACAGCACCCACCATTTCAATCTTTTCCCACTAGAGCAATCCCACACACACCCACAACAAAAAAGAAAGCAACCTGACAACTTATCATGTAGAACAGAACAAAAAATAGAGCACTCTACAGCAGCAACAAAAACTGTAAGAAACAGAAAGACCAGAGAAAAGTAACCAGGAATTTTAATACCTGAACAGCGATGGACAGAAGCTATTGGGTACGCATTATTGGCAAAGATTCCCACTGCCTTCACTGTCATTTTGTCAGAATCTAATTCATCGCCAATTCTCTATCTCCTGACCTTCTACTGTACCTACATCTTTCTTCTATCGCCTTCTCACACTCACTATTTCACGCATCGGAGTCAAGCTATTACTTTCTATCATGACCCAACGCCCACTCTTTTTTCACCGCCCCCTCACCAACAGAGGAGAAGAGGCACAGAACCATCATGTTGACAGAGCAACCAGGCGTCGATGGCAACAACAAGGAGCGGCATAAATTTCACAGAGGTAGCCTAAATAACGAGAGGTTTTACCGCAAATTCTTATACTTTCACTCTTTTTGCCCTACCATCGACTGAAGCCAAATTGGACCTGATATAGCGCCAAAGAGGAATGATAGCTGTAGCTATATTGGAACAATATGGCAAAGACATAGGCAGAGGTAAAGCTTGCGTACACGGCATCGATGGCTTGAGGATTTTTGCTCTACGCTCTGCTGTCTGCGTCATCACTGAAGAAAAATTAGAAGAATGGTAAAGGAGGTACGATTTCAGTAGATAAAGGGGAGAGGGCATTCCTGTAATCTCACAGCCTTAAAAAAGAAATAAAACCTTCACTTCTGCAGTCACCAGGGTTCAAACACGGTACCTCAGAGTTGAATCCCTACTGCTTAACCACCTAACTAACCTATTCATATTGAAATTTCCTACTAAATATATACATATTCCTTGGCTAAATTAATTTTATCTATTAAAATTTTAGAGCCATAACAATAATACTCCTCTTGAATGCCCTTAGTTCTTATTGAATCAAGTGTTAGATAGTAGCCTAAGCAAAGGAATAAGTTATTGAAGTGTGAGTTAGTCCTACAGATAATTGTTCCTCATCTAGTTGGATATATTGTTTTCTTTTCGGAGGCATTTTTCCTCCAACAATCAATGGGAGCGAGATCCTCATCCTATGGATATGCTCAACTCTAAATATGGGGATCCTGATTTCTATTTCACCCTTCTCCAGATAATCAATATTATTATATTTCAAGAAGAATGAGACTAACTGAGGATAGGGAAAATGAGTGGTTATGGACTTTGAGAAATAGAAATTTCTTAGTTCACTATATATCAGAGCCCCTATATTAACTTTTTCTCTATTAATGATCATGCCTAATTATGCATAATCCTCCTAAGTCATATATGTAAAGTTTCCTAATTTGTTGATCATACTTCTCAAGTAAATGTAGTGAATTATCCTATGATAATCACACATCTACTTAGGTACAAACTTGAGGTCCCCATAAAACTTGTCATCAAGCATAAGCATTTTATAAATATCTCTTTACGACATATCACATTTAGCAAGAAATTGATAATCTTAAAGTCTAGTTTGATTTATCTTCCCCTTAGTTGAGTGGTCAAATAGATTATCTGTTGGAAATCGTGCCCTAGGGGCTAATCATTGTCTTATAAACATTATTGATTTATGAATTTATTAATTGAGTTATCATATTATTTGCATGTTTACTATGATGACCATCCTTGGATAATTCATGATATTATCCTAAATGTCCCTGGTCGATCATCTATGCAGGAGCACAGATGAAATAAGACCAGTATGACTTTGAAGATGTATAGAGATATAAATCAAAGTCATAAGCACATGTAAGAGTACAAGGTGCTGGATCGACCCGCTATGAGAGAACTGCACAGGTAACGTCATAAGCTTCTCTCATATACAAACCATGTCAATACGCCCTTTGACCTGAGATCATCATGGATTTCTACATGACAAAACGCTCATCTTTGACCTAGTCAAAAGTCACTTTTGACCGAGTGATCATAAAGACTATGTTCGGCCTTAGTGGTTTTTCATGCAGAGGAATGTGAATGGTCAAGATGGAATTTGTCCCTCACATTCGTAGAGAGATATTACTGGGCCCCTTGATGAGTGAGTCTGAGAAATGTATGGCCATACTGTAATGGAAAGGTAGTTCCATTTCTATAGTCAGACTACTCAGGGATCGAGAAAGTAACGGTCAGGAATAGGAGGATGACATTATCCATGCCTCATCCATGACCAAAATATCGCGTGACAGAAGGGACATGATATGGTTGTATAAAATGTTATATCGTTTAACGATCCTCATATGATTTGGGTAGTCGTTATGTCTTGCTAGAGACCGCTTGTGACTTGTGGGCTAGTATAGCAAATGGCCCACTGCCAACTTCATATGGGCCTACAGGGTCGCACATAAAATAGCCCAACACGAGCTATGATGTCTAAATTCATTGAATCTAAGACATGTCCAGATTCAATGAATGATTCAGGATAGATGTATATATATTTATTTATATTTATATTCGTATATATATATATATATAAATTCGTATATATACATTATATGTATATATGAGATTTAATTTATAAGGATAAATTAAATCTCTATCACATTTGAAATTCGAAATTCAAATTGATAGGATATCTCATATAAGAGATATTTATAAGATTTAATTTATAAGGATAAATTAAATCTCTATCATGTTTGAAATTCAAAATTCAAATTGATAGGATATCTCATATAAGAGATATTTATAAGATTTAATTTATAAGGATAAATTAAATCTCTATCATGTTGAAAATTCAAAATTCAAATTGATAGGATATCTCATATAAGAGATATTTATAAGATTTAATTTATAAGGATAAATTAAATCTCTATCACGTTTGAAATTCGAAATTCAAATTGATAGGATATCTCAAATTTGATTTATGAGAATAAATCAAAAATAGTTCAGTCCCATCTTTATTTAAAATTAAATAAATGAGTAATTAAATCTGTGGGACGGATTTGATATTATTTATTTAATTAGTTTCTTATAAAATTATACAATATATGATATTGTATTAATTTTGGAATTAATATAAGATTAACTCTAAAATCCAATTCGGTTGACAGAGAAAAACGTATAGTATCCTATATATATGATTTTAGGAGTTGCGTTTTGCACAGAGAAACATATAGAACATAGAAAGGCCGAAGGGGACTCTGCAAAAGGTTTACAGATAAGAAACTGCTGAAATAGAGACGGAGAGGACGAACTCTTGAGAAAGCTCTGGAGGGACAAGAGACGCTAGCACGTCGTTCGTGGTTAGAACGTTGTTCGTGTGGATACCAGTAGAAGAAGCCGACCTGAGTCGTCGACTTCTTGTGATTAGAAAGGGAGCACGAGCCGCAGAGCGAAGCTGTGAACGTCGTGACCGAAAGCTGTGGAAGTCGCTGAGGCACACTAAGGGTAATACTTCTTTCCACTTGACTTAAACACATACGGTAGATCTTGGCAAGGAATGGAAAAATTTTTAAATTAATTTCCGCTGCGTGTATTCCAATTCCTTACAGTGGTATCAAAGCCATGCCGTTTTGTGTTTAAGTTAGGCTTGATTGGTGATTCATATGATATGTGTTAGTCGTAGCCGATCATATAATATGCGTTTCATGTGTGACATATAAGGAATCCGTCTTATGTATGACATATAAGCAATCTAAAAGGGAACTAAAATCGGTGGTGATATGTTTTGATTTGATCAATTAATATAGAAGGGGTCCAAGAAAACTGAATGCAGATTCGTAATTATTTACATAGCAAAATTTTTTGACCGCCGCCCGCTAATCGGCTAGCGGGACCGCCATGGCTACCTGTTCGTAGCGTAATATAACCGTAGAATATGCTATTTTGTGAATGTTCTAAGATTTGAAACATCAATTGCCCTGCAATTAAATCTGAATATTGATTCTTGAATGCTTGGGTATGGTGAACAATATGGCTCTAGATTACAAGTGTTGTAATTTTTAAATACGGCCTATGTGTCGTGCCTTCCTATATATTTACTCTCAATGTACCTTCTCTTCTCATCTCACTCCCCTCGAATGTTAAAAGAGGTTTCTATATGTAATTTTCCTTTTCTTACTAGAGAGCTCCTCTCATTGGCTTGAGGGGACTTAGGATAGGTGAGCCATATTGTATCACGTTTAAATTATGCATCTTATGATTATATCAGCACACGCATATTAATTGTATGAGATACAAACTGAGAAGCATGCATTCTCATAAACTAAACAGTTAAATTAAGCCCTCTAAATGAAATCTTAAGTCATAATGCTGTCAATTTATGAACACTTGTCAAAACCTCGATCGCTCAATTGTGGACTCCGCCAAAGTGGGTGCTTTTGAGTCATCTTGGGGAGATAAGCAAAGAGTAATAGTGCTACTCTCATATGTTCATTATTGTTTAACTTAATTGAGATTAACAAAACGGTTTTGGATCTCAAGGCATTAGATGGGATTAGAACATGCCAGATCATATGATGATAGGATCCCATGAACATCTAAGAGTTACATTTGATGTAATTGGTAAAGGTGTTACCTACCTAAATAACTTAATTTAAGCGTCCTGCCAAAGCGGACTTAAGTTTGAGCCAAATATGGATCTTAGTGTAATATCCTTAATCTTCTGTACTGGTTCCTATGTACAGATTAAACGGAATATGTGAGCTCTGTTTCAGGAAAAACATGTGTACCTTTATGTAAAGAAAAGGATTAAATTGCAAAAGAAAGGAAATTAAGGGACCTAAATGCAATTATGGAAAGTTTAAAGTTAGGAATGAAAGGAAGACAAAAATATGGGGTCTTAAAGTGTAATTTTAGCCAAATTAAGGGACTTAATTATAAAGAAGGAAAAGTTCCCTGGGGCTAAAGTATAATTAAAGAAAATAGGCCAGAAGTGGTTTGCACCGCCCGACAGCATTTCAGTCCCAGATTCAACCAGAAGGTAGGGCAGGTGACGCCGGGTAACCAAGCCTAATACTGGAATTTTTGAAGACTCCAGATAGCCAGAAATGGACTGATCGTCCAAAAGTTATAAAAATTTATACCGAATACCCTAGATTTCAGATATAAGTGGGAAAATACAGGATGATGCGCCTTTATGGGCGGATGTCGGGAAACTGACAGGATACCGATAGGAGGTCTGTAGGAAAAGTTATTCACAAAATAAAGAATTCCAGACGGAGTGTGAGGCCTCCGGGGATCCGGGTAGGAGATTTATCGGTATTTTTAAAGAGGCTGAATGCGATCGGATGACTTCGGTCAGATGACCGTTATAACCCCCAAGGATGCCTGAACACAGTAGGACACTATATCTGGGAAAAAGAGCCGGTGTCCAGAAAAGGTATATACTCGGTAAATAATAGTTAAAATATTCAATGAATTGTGTTAAAGGAAGATTCCTCGTAATGCGTGCCATACAGGTAATGGACCCAGGAAGCCCGAAAATGGCGCCATTAGAGGCCCAATAAGACTCTTGGACTGATAGGTGGGCCAGTGTCCAGCAGAACCCCAGAAAAGTATGAAATTACGAAAATGCCCCTATGTTGTACAAAAAGGGCAGCAGATGAATATAGGGTATTCTGGTCATTTTGGACAGACCCAGAGGTCAAGACATGTCTAAATAAGGTTGACTAGAGCCAGTATAAGCTTTGACCGGGTCCAGAAAGGTGTGAAATGACGATTTTGCCCTTAGGGATTAAAATAGGACAAGATAGGGCACCAAGGGCATTTTGGTCATTTCGCAGGGGATCTGTAATTGAGTCTGGACCCAGTATTAAAAAGTTAATGATATAAAGGGTCTAGATACTAAATGTGAGGTCAGTAGACATAAAAAGGATCTTCAGAAACATCAGATTCAGAAAACGGCACGTTTTTCGAGGCGATGGACCGGGCCGGTACCAGATTGGACCGGAAAGCTTCCAGAACCTCCAAATTTCGTCACATGAAGAATATGGGTGGTGAGGTGTCCTATGAGGTGTCCCATGAGGTGTCCAGGGTGATGCAGTAAAAAGAATTAAAGAAAAGAGGAAATTCCAGGAAAAACCAGGACCACATGTTCAGATGGCTTCAAAATTACAAGAATGCCATCCATTAAAGCTATAAATACCCCCTTCCCCTCCCATTTTATGCATCCCACGTTTTTGGCAAGAAAAGAGAGAGAAAGAAGAGAGAGAAGGAGAAAGAAAGAAAGAAAGGAAGTTCTGGTGGAGTTGGAAGTAGTAAGGAAGTTCTGAAGCTCTGCTTTTGAGGTAATAACTAATCCTAGCTCTTATGTAATGTCTTTGTGATGTGTTGTTTTGTTTGGTTGATTGTTGTCCTATATGTTATGCTTGAAGCTCTATTCCAATGCTATGATCATATGTTATTGAATATGGAAGCATGCAGCATACTTATCTATACACAGTCACCAGCAAGCACCGTCACTTTGCATTACATATTTTGTTATGATTGTTGTTACTGGGATTCTTTTGAATCTCATTCCCAAACATAACATTACAGGGGAGGTTCTGTCAAAATAAAATTTGGAAATCTTAAGAGACGCCGGTAGGCTGCCGAAATTCCGACAACGAAGACGGAACAAAGAAAGGAACTGATACGTACTGTGTACGTAGTGCTGTCTAAGGAGGCTGGAAGTGAGTGGACCCAGCAGGTTCATCCAGTCTTTCCTGGGTACTACGTAGAATGGTAGTTCACATAAGGGAATTACCGAATCGGTACAACATCAGTTACTTTCTAAAGAAGAATTGCAGCAGTTATGCTGCCGGTTTTTAGACAGAAAAGGATGTAATACAATATGAGGGAGTTAATCATGCACTAATATATAACAGTTGATTATTTATTAATTGTTATCTGGCCTGTATGACTGATATGTGTTGGCTGTAGGCTTGAGTATGTAAAGACTAAATGCTGAAAATAGGCTCAGTGAACAGTAACTCGTGAAGACCCATTCATGTTTGATAAATCATTAAAAATAGTAAATGATTGAATTAATGTACGAAATTTTTAGGGTAAAAAGTAGACATACTAAGATTTAATTTGATATATAGAATGTCTAATTTGGATGTATACACGAAAATATATAAATTGTTAAAGTTGGGACCAGAATGCTGGATTCAGGAGAAAGTCATTGGATGAACAGTAAGATTGAAACGTTGACCCACGTGAAATTTGTCAAGGATTGGTCAACCAATGATTTTTCCCTGAAATATATTTGAGTTAGCTTCATGTAGCAATTTGAACCACTTCATTTCGATTTTTATAGAATTAGTTATAAATTTTCAAAATCAGGTCACTCATCTGGAATTTGCCACAGTGAACAGTACTCGATATGAATAAAATTCCAGATTAAGTGTTTAGACTTCAATGACCCTGAAAGTGGTTTAAGTGCTACTGAATGGTCCCTAAGATGTATAAATATAAGGATGTGACATTTTGGTATCAGAGCAAAGGATTCTGGCTTAAGAAATGCTCTGAATAGATGATTTATAGAAAGATATACCATGATAAAGCCGTCATAATTGACACTAAGTAGTGTTTGTAGGATGGCTAGACATAGATTTGGGTCTGAAACTACGGTAAACCAATGGGAATTAAGACCAGAGGTCTCTAGTTCAGATAGTTCAGAAGAAGAGATAGTAAGCAATGATTCTGACCTCTGGACACCTCCAGTAGCTGGTGATTCTGAGGAGGATAGTTCCTCGATAGGATCAAACTTTCCAATTGATGATCAGGAAGTGATGATAACAGAAGGCCCTATTCCTGCCATTTCCATATGTGCGGTACCTTTGAATATAATAGACAGTTCAGGGTCCAGCCAAGTACGTGTTCAGAGTAATGCGCCAGGTTCTAGTAGGCCCGAAGTGACTCTGGTAGAAATGTATTTGGGAGGTTTAATCGTAAGAATGGTCCCAGGGAGGAACCTGAGTAGAGAGCAACTTGAGAGCTCGGTAGCATTAGCCCGACAACTATACGAGTTGAGGCAGACCCTGTTTGAAAATATAGATCAAGATTATTCGGTCTACCAGGAGTTTATCACAAGGGTGCAAGTCATTCCTTTATATCTTATGAATGTGCTAAATGCCTAGGCCTTCTGATAAGCAAGTTATGTTATGATATACAGGTGAAAACCCCCACCAACGCTAAGGTGATCACATCTGATGCCTGTCTAAATAGTGTGGTGCGTTATGAGCACTGTAGTACCACCCTGGACCTGATCTGTATGCCTTTCCAGGACATTGAAGTCATACTCGGTTTAAATTGGTTATCCTCCAATAATGTGATGTTGGACTGCAGAAACAAGACCCTAGTTCTTGGTCCAAAGATCACTGATCGGAGCTTAGAAGTACAACTGAACTTCGTGACAGAGGCTCAGGCAGAAAAATGTCTACGGAAAGGATGTCAGGGATATGTGGTATTCTTTTCTGTTCAAACAGAAGTGGAGAAAGGCATTGAGGAGGTTCCTGTAGTCAATGAATTTCCTGAAGTCTTTCCAAAGGAGATTCAGGGATTGCCTTCAGAGCGTGAAGTGGAGTTTGCGATCGACATTGTACCTGGAGCTGGACCAGTATCAAAAGCCCCATACAGGATGGCTCCCAACGAAATGATGGAACTGAAGAAGCAAATTGAGGAGCTATTGGAGAAAGGTTTTATACGACCCAGTGTATCGCCATGGGGTGCTCCAGTACTGTTCGTCAAGAAGAAAGATGGTAGTTTAAGGCTGTGCATTGACTACAGGGAATTAAATAAGCTTACAGTTAAGAACAAGTATCCTCTTCCCAGAATTGATGACCTGCTAGATCAATTGGCAGGAGCGAGCTTATTCTCCAAGATTGACTTGAGATCTGGCTACCATCAACTAAGGGTCAAGCCAGATGATATTCCAAAGACGGCGTTCAGAACGCGCTACGGACATTTTGAATTTTTGGTGATGCCTTTTGGACTAACCAATGCACCTGCTATTTTCATGGACTATATGAACCGGATTTTCAGGCCTTATCTAGATCAGTTCGTTGTGGTCTTTATTGATGATATTCTGGTGTACTCCAAATCTCCAGAGGAGCATGAAAGGCATTTGAGGATTGTTCTTGGTATCCTTAAAGAGAAGAAGCTCTATGCTAAGCTGAGTAAGTGTGAGTTTTGGCTTTCAAAAGTCAAATTTCTCGGTCATGTCATATCCCGAGACGGGGTAGCTGTAGATCCTAGCAAAGTTGAAGCAGTTTTGAGCTGGGAACAGCCAAGGACAATGACAGAGATTAGAAGTTTTCTCGGCCTAGCAGGATACTACAGACGATTTATTCAAGACTTTTCTCGAATTGCCTTACCACTTACCAAGCTGACCAGAAAGAATCAGCAGTTTAAGTGGGATGAGAAGTGCGGGGCTAGCTTCCAGCAGTTGAAGCAGAGATTAACGACTACTCCCGTGCTGATTATTCCAGACCAAACTCAGACTTATATAATCTACACTGATGCTAGCAAGCAGGGCCTGGGATGTGTACTTATGCAGCAAGGTCGAGTAGTAGCCTACGCCTCTCGGCAGTTAAAGCCACATGAAGAGAATTATCCCACTCATGATCTGGAGCTTGCGGCGGTGGTCTATGCCCTGAAGATATGGAGGCACTATTTATATGGAGCAACGATAGAGTTGTTTTGCGACCACAAAAGCCTGAAGTATCTGCAGGATCAGAAAGAGCTGAACATGAGGCAGCGGCGATGGATGGAATTGTTAAAAGATTATGACTTCCAGATTAAATACCATCTAGGAAAAGCCAATGTGGTAGCTGATGCCCTGAGTAGAAAGGTGGTGCAGGTTGCATACATGATGATCAAGGAATTGGAACTGATAGAAGATATGCGCGACTGGAGCCCTCTATATCAAATGCAACTGACGGAGAATCCTTTTGGAGGAGTTCATGTCAGAACTTGCATAGAAGATGAGATCAAAGAGGCTCAGGAGCAGGATAAGCTCGCAGCAATATTCAAAGACAAGCTGGAGAAAGGGAAGACAAGGGATTTTGAGATGTCCCCAGACGGATTGCTACAGTTTAGGGGAAAACCCTATATCCCAAATGTTGGGGGATTAAGGGAAAGAATTCTGGAGGAAGCACATAAAAGCCGATATACGGTACATCCAGGTATGACCAAAATGTACCATGATGTTAAAAGATTATTCTGGTGGCCTGGACTGAAGAAAGATGTTGTAGCTTACGTATCTAAGTGCTTAACCTGCCAGAAAGTGAAAGTTGAACATCAAAAACCAGCAGGAACGTTGCAGCCTTTAGATATTCCTGAGTGTAAATGGGATGGGATTGCCATGGACTTTGTGGAAGGACTACCCTTGACACCAAGTAGACATGATGCGGTTTGGGTAGTAATCGATCGACTGACAAAGTCAGCACATTTCCTGGCAATCAATAAGAGAGATTCTCTAGAAAAGCTGGCAAAGCTGTATATAAAGGAGATCGTTAGGCTCCATGGTATCCCAAGCAGCATTGTGTCTAATAGAGATCCACGATTTACTTCAAATTTCTGGAGGGCTCTACAGGAAGAAATGGGCACTACTCTCAGATTCAGTACAGCTTATCATCCTCAGACAGATGGTCAATCTGAAAGAACAATACAGATGTTAGAGGATATGCTGAGAGCATGTGTCCTAGATTTCAAAGGCAGCTGGGATATCCATTTACCCCTTATAGAGTTTGCATATAACAATGGTTATCAGGCCAGTATACAGATGACACCTTTTGAAGCACTCTATGGATGAAAATGTAGATCCCCTTATGCTGGCTAGAGTTGAGCGAGAGAAGAATGCTTGGTTCGGATATAGTGGATCAAACTGCAGAACAAGTTGCGGTAATTAGAAAACGATTGTTGACGGCTCAAAGCAGACAGAAGAGCTATGCAGATATCAGAAGGAAGCTGTTGGAATTTGAAGAAGGAGAACATGTATTCCTTAAGTTAACTCCAACCACAGGAGCCGGACGATCGATTAAGGTGAAGAAGTTGCATCCAAGATACATCGGGCCATTCCAGATTCTCTCAAAGATAGGAGCAGTAGCCTACAAGTTAGCTCTTCCTCCGAATCTCAGCCAGATACATGATGTGTTCCATGTTTCCCAATTAAAGAAGTATATTCCAGATCCATCTCATGTGATAGAGCAAGATGAGGTTACACTGCGAGATGACTTGACCTATGAAGTTGGACCGGTGCGAATTGCTGATAAAAAAGTCAAGCAGTTGCGGAATAAGCAGATTCCTTTAGTTAAAGTGATCTGGAAAGGTTTGACTGAACAAGAGGCTACATGGGAAACAGAAGAAAAGATGAGAGAAAAGTACCCTGAATTATTGGTATAGGATAGATGTAATGTAAATTTCGGGCACGAAATTTATTTTTAGGGGGAGAGAAATGTAATATCCTTAATCTTCTGTACTGGTTCCTATGTACAGATTAAACGAAATATGTGAGCTCTGTTTCAGGAAAAACATGTGTACCTTTATGTAAAGAAAAGGATTAAATTGCAAAAGAAAGGAAATTAAGGGACCTAAATGCAATTATGGAAAGTTTAAAGTTAGGAATGAAAGGAAGACAAAAATATGGGGTCTTAAAGTGTAATTTTAGCCAAATTAAGGGACTTAATTATAAAGAAGGAAAAGTTCCCTGGGGCTAAAGTATAATTAAAGAAAATAGGCCAGAAGTGGTTTGCACCGCCCGACAGCATTTCAGTCCCAAATTCTACCAGAAGGTAGGGCAGGTGACGCCGGGTAACCAAGCCTAATACCGGAATTTTTGAAGACTCCAGATAGCCAGAAATGGACTGATCGTCCAAAAGTTATAAAAATTTATACCGGATACCCTAGATTTCAGATATAAGTGGGAAAATACAGGATGATGCGCCTTTATGGGCGGATGTCGGGAAACTGACAGGATACCGATAGGAGGTCTGTAGGAAAAGTTATTCACAAAATAAAGAAATCCAGACGGAGTGTGAGGCCTCCGGGGATCCGGGTAGGAGATTTATCGGTATTTTTAAAGAGGCTGAATGCGATCGGATGACTTCGGTCAGATGACCGTTATAACCCCCAAGGATGCCTGAACACAGTAGGACACTATATCTGGGAAAAAGAGTCGGTGTCCGAAAAAGGTATATACTCGGTAAATAATAGTTAAAATATTCAATGAATTGTGTTGAAGGAAAATTCCTCGTAATGCGTGCCATACAGGTAATGGACCCAGGAAGCCCGAAAATGGCGCCATTAGAGGCCCAATAAGACTCTTGGACTGATAGGTGGCCCAGTGTCCAGCAGAACCCCGGAAAAGTACGAAATTACGAAAATGCCCCTATGTTGTACAAAAAGGGCAGCAGATGAATATAGGGTATTCTGGTCATTTTGGACAGACCCAGAGGTCAAGACATGTCTAAATAAGGTTGACTAGAGCTAGTATAAGCTTTGACCGGGTCCAGAAAGGTGTGAAATGACGATTTTGCCCTTAGGGATTAAAATAGGACAAGATAGGGCACCAAGGGCATTTTGGTCATTTCGCAGGGGATCTGTAATTGAGTCTGGACCCAGTATTAAAAAGTTAATGATATAAAGGGTCTAGATACTAAATGTGAGGTCAGTAGACATAAAAAGGATCTTCAGAAACATCAGATTCAGAAAACGGCACGTTTTTCGAGGCGATGGACCGGGCCGGTACCAGATTGGACCGGAAAGCTTCCAGAACCTCCAAATTTCGTCACATGAAGAATATGGGTGGTGAGGTGTCCTATGAGGTGTCCCATGAGGTGTCCAGGGTGATGCAGTAAAAAGAATTAAAGAAAAGAGGAAATTCCAGGAAAAACCAGGACCACATGTTCAGATGGCTTCAAAATTACAAGAATGCCATCCATTAAAGCTATAAATACCCCCTTCCCCTCCCATTTTATGCATCCCACGTTTTTGGCAAGAAAAGAGAGAGAAAGAAGAGAGAGAAGGAGAAAGAAAGAAAGAAAGGAAGTTCTGGTGGAGTTGGAAGTAGTAAGGAAGTTCTGAAGCTCTGCTTTTGAGGTAATAACTAATCCTAGCTCTTATGTAATGTCTTTGTGATGTGTTGTTTTGTTTGGTTGATTGTTGTCCTATATGTTATGCTTGAAGCTCTATTCCAATGCTATGATCATATGTTATTGAATATGGAAGCATGCAGCATACTTATCTATACACAGTCACCAGCAAGCACCGTCACTTTGCATTACATATTTTGTTATGATTGTTGTTACTGGGATTCTTTTGAATCTCATTCCCAAACATAACATTACAGGGGAGGTTCTGTCAAAATAAAATTTGGAAATCTTAAGAGACGCCGGTAGGCTGCCGAAATTCCGACAACGAAGACGGAACAAAGAAAGGAACTGATACGTACTGTGTACGTAGTGCTGTCTAAGGAGGCTGGAAGTGAGTGGACCCAGCAGGTTCATCCAGTCTTTCCTGGGTACTACGTAGAATGGTAGTTCACATAAGGGAATTACCGAATCGGTACAACATCAGTTACTTTCTAAAGAAGAATTGCAGCAGTTATGCTGCCGGTTTTTAGACAGAAAAGGATGTAATACAATATGAGGGAGTTAATCATGCACTAATATATAACAGTTGATTATTTATTAATTGTTATCTGGCCTGTATGACTGATATGTGTTGGCTGTAGGCTTGAGTATGTAAAGACTAAATGCTGAAAATAGGCTCAGTGAACAGTAACTCGTGAAGACCCATTCATGTTTGATAAATCATTAAAAATAGTAAATGATTGAATTAATGTACGAAATTTTTAGGGTAAAAAGTAGACATACTAAGATTTAATTTGATATATAGAATGTCTAATTTGGATGTATACACGAAAATATATAAATTGTTAAAGTTGGGACCAGAATGCTGGATTCAGGAGAAAGTCATTGGATGAACAGTAAGATTGAAACGTTGACCCACGTGAAATTTGTCAAGGATTGGTCAACCAATGATTTTTCCCTGAAATATATTTGAGTTAGCTTCATGTAGCAATTTGAACCACTTCATTTCAATTTTTATAGAATTAGTTATAAATTTTCAAAATCAGGTCACTCATCTGGAATTTGCCACAGTGAACAGTACTCGATATGAATAAAATTCCAGATTAAGTGTTTAGACTTCAATGACCCTGAAAGTGGTTTAAGTGCTACTGAATGGTCCCTAAGATGTATAAATATAAGGATGTGACACTTAGCCCACTAACTATTGCATTGAGAGTTGTTTATTTAGTGGGAGATTACTAATTACATTACATATTTTAATTGTAGAATCATGACGACTAGTAATACTGCTACATTATCGTTGTGATCTGTCCTTGAGAAGGACAAACTCAATGGGACAAACTTTCTTGACTAGTTTAGGAACTTGAGAATTGTTCTCAAGCAGGAAAGAAAGGCGCATGTCTTAGATCAACCCATTCCTGAGGAGCCAGCCACCAATACTCCTAGAGCTCAGAGAGATGCTTACATGAAGCATAAGGAAGACTCTGTCGATGTGGGATGCTTGATGCTAGCCACCATGGTTCCGGAGCTCCAAAGAGATCTGGAACACATGGAAGCTTATGAGATGATTGTGTATCTCAAGGAAATGTTCTAGCAACAGGCAAGGCAAGAGAGGTATGAGACCATTAAGGCCTTACATTCATGCAAGATGGCTGAAGGTGCATCAGTCAGTACTCATGTCTTAAAGATGAAAGGGTACATTGATCACCTTGAGAGGCTTGGATTTCCCATGAGCCAGGAGTTAGCTACGGATTTGATCTTGAACTCACTCCTGGAAAGTTATGACCACTTTGTCATGAACTACAACATGAACAACATGGAGAAATCTATTTCTGAACTGCATGGGATACTTAAAACTGCTGAGCCAAGTCTTAAGAAAAAGCCCAGTAGTGTTTTGATGGTTCAGAAAGGAAAGGGTACTAAAAAGAAAGGCAAAGGCAAGGGGAAGGGTCATGGCTCATCAGGTAAGACCAAAGAGTCAGGCAAGCCCGAAACCAAGCCTCCACCAAAGAAGGCAAAGCCTCTGAAGGAAGGAGTCTGCTTCTTCTGCAATAAACCCGGTCATTAGAAGAGGAATTGCAAACTCTACCTCGAAGATCTGAAAAAGAACAAGAAGGATAGCGGGGCTATTGCTTCAGGTATTTATGTTATAGACATTCATCTTTCTACTTCTACCTCATGGGTATTAGATACTGCATGTGGTTCTCACATTTGTACAAATGTGTAGGGACTAAAGGACAGTAGGAAGCTGAAAAAGGGCGAGGTTGACCTACGAGTTGGTAACAGAGCAAGGGTTGCTGCGTTAGCTGTAGGCACTTATGAATTAGTTCTGCCCACTGGGCTTTTGTTAGTTTTGAACAATTGCTATTATGTTCCTGCTTTAAGTAGTAACATTGTTTCACTTTCTTATTTGGATAAGGAAGGTTTCACTTCCATTGCTAGGAATTGTAGATGTTCTATTTATCGTAATGATATTTTCTATGCTCATGGTGATTTGCATGTTGATCATTACATATTAAATTTGGAACAACCCAATCATGGAAATATCTATAACATAACCGCCAAAAGGGTCAAACGAAACGATTTGAATCCCACATACCTCTGGCACTGTTGTCTGGGCCACATAAATGAGAAACGCATTTCCAAACTCTATCAAGATGGATTTCTAAACTCATTTGATTTTGAATCATATGACACTTGCGAGTCTTGCTTGTTAGGAAAGATGACAAAGTCACCTTTCACTGGGCACAGTGAGAGGGCCACTGATTTATTGGGCCTTATACATACAGATGTGTGTGGACCGATGAACACAAATGCCAGAGGAGGTTATTCGTACTTCATAACATTTATAGATGATTTCAGCAGATATGGGTACATCTATCTGATGAAACATAAATCTGGATCTTTTGAAAAGTTCAAAATATTTCAAAATGAAGTACAAAACTAGCTTGGCAAAACAATTAAAGCCATTCGATCTGATCGGGGTGGTGAATATATGAGCCAAGAGTTCATAGATCATCTTAGGAGTTGTGGGATAGTCTCACAATTGACTCCTCCAGGGACACCACAATGGAATGGCGTTTCTGAACGGAGGAATCGAACACTATTAGATATGGTTCAATCCATGATGAGTCAAACAGATCTTCCACCCTCCTTTTGGGGCCATGCCCTAGAGATAGCTGGGTTCACACTCAATCGTGTTCCATCAAAGGCAATTGAAAAGACTCCGTATGAGATATGGACTAGGAGGACGCCTAGTTTGTCTTTCCTCAAGATTTGGGGATGCGAGGTCTATGTTAAGCAACAAACCTCAGACAAATTAGCGCCCAAATCCTCAAAGTGCCTTTTTGTGGGATATCCTAAGGAAACCAAGGGATATTACGTCTACAACCCTGCTGATAACAAAGTGTTTGTTGTCAGAAATGGTATCTTTCTCGAAAGAGAATTTATCTCTAAAAGAACCAGTGGGAGTAAGGTACACCTCGAAGAAGTTCGAGAGCCACAAGACACCATAGAACTGCAGATGGAAAATAGAGAAGACTCACAACAAGTTGTTGAGACTCCTCAAGTCACGCAAGGTCCACGTAAATCTAATAGGACACGACTTCATCCTCAGAGATATGGATTTCTGATTTCTTATTGTCGTGAAGTGTTGCTCATTGAGCATAATGAGCTGACTACCTATCGAGAAGCTATAGTGGGACCAAACTCTGAGAAGTGGCTTAATGCCATGAAGTCTGAAATGCAATCCATGTATGACAATAAGGTTTGGACCTTAGTCGACCCGCCTGAAGGTGTAAAAACCGTCGGGTGCAAGTGGGTTTTTAAGGAGAAAACTGACATGGATGGCAATATAAATGTCTTCAAGACACGACTGGTTGCAAAAGGATTTACTCAAACTCATGGTGTGGACTATGATGAGACCTTTTCCCCAGTTGCCATGGCCAAATCAATCAGAATCCTCTTTGCCATAGCAGCATATTATGACTATGAAATATGGCAGATGGAAGTCAAGACAACCTTCCTTAATGGAAAGTTCCTTGAGGATGTGTACATGACACAACCTGAAGGGTTTGTGCGTTCCGAGGACTCTGGCAAAGTGTGCAAGCTTCAAAGGTCCATTTATGGACTGAAGCAAGCCTCTCGGAGTTGGAATCAACGTTTTGATGAAGTAGTCAAAGAGTTTGGATTTCTTCAAAACATTGATGAACCTTGTGTATACAAGAAGGTTAGTGGGAGCACAGTTGTGTTTTTGGTACTCTATGTCGATGACATCCTACTTATTGGGAATGACATTCCTAGCTTGCAGATTGTCAAGTCTTGGTTAGGAAAGTCTTTTTCGATGAAAGACTTGGGTGAAGCCACCTACATCCTAGGAATCAGGATCTATAGAGATAGATCTAAAATACTTCTAGGACTCAGTCAGAGTACATACATAGATAAAATACTGCATAGGTTCAGTATGCATGAATCAAAGAGGGGTTTCATACCCATGTCTCATGGTATTCACCTCAGTAAAGATCTATGTCCTAGTATATCTGATCAGCGAGGTCGCATGAGTAAAGTTCCATATGCCTCGGCCATAGGATCTATCATGTACGCCATGTTATGTACTCGTCCGGATGTCTCGTTTGCCTTGAGTATAACTAGCAGATATCAACAGGACCCTGGTGAGGGTCATTGGACTGCTGTCAAGAATATCCTTAAGTACTTAAGAAGGACTAAGGACTTATTCTTGGTCTATGGTGAATTGGATGACGAACTCTGTGTAACTGGTTACACAGATGCCAGTTTCCAAACTGACCAGGACGACTAAAAATCGTAGTCTGGATATATATTCCTCCTCAATAATGGAGCAGTAAGCTGGAAGAGCTCTAAGCAGGGCACTGTAGCAGATTCTGTGACAGAAGCTGAGTATATAGCAGCATCTGATGCAGCTAAGGAAGCCGTTTGGATCAGGAAGTTCATCACAGAACTAGGGGTGATACCTACCATATCAGATCCAATAACTTTGCTCTGTGACAATAGCGGTGCTATTGCACAGGCCAAAGAGCCTAGGTCACATCAAAGGACCAAGCATATATTTAGGCTATTTTATCTCATTAGAGAAATCAATGATAGAGGTGATATAAAAATATGCAAAGTAGCAGGAGAAGATAATGTTGCTGATCCTCTAACAAAGCCGCTTGTGCAGGCAAAGCATGAGCGTCATGTCAGGTCAATGGGAATTAGTCAAATTAATGATTGTACCTAGTGCAAGTGGGAGGTTGTTGGAAATCGTGTCCTAGGGGCCAATCATTGTCTTATGAACATTATTGATTTATGAATTTATTAATTGAGTTATCATATTATTTGCATGTTTACTATGATGATCATCCTTGGATAATTCATGATATTATCCTAAATGTCCCTGGTCGATCATCTATGCAGGAGCACAGATGAAATAAGACCAGTATGACTTTGAAGATGTATAGAGATATAAATCAAAGTCATAAGCACATGTAAGAGTACAAGATGCTGGACCGACCCGCTATGAGAGAACTGCATGGGTAACGTCATAAGCTTCTCTCATATACAAACCATGTCAATACGCCCTTTGACCTGAGATCATCATGGATTCCTACATGACAAAACGCTCATCTTTGACCTAGTCAAAAGTCACTTTTGACCGAGTGATCATAAAGACTATGTTCGGCCTTAGTGGTTTTTCATGCGGAGGAATGTGAATGGTCAAGATAGAATTTGTCCCTCACATTCGTAGAGAGATATTACTGGGCCCCTCGATGAGTGAGTCTGAGAAATGTATGGCCATACTGTAATAGAAAGGTAGTTCCATTTCTATAGTCAGACTACTCAGGGATCGAGAAAGTAACGGTCAGGAATAGGAGGATGACATTATCCATGCCTCATCCATGACCAAAATATCGCGTGACAGAAGGGACATGATATGGTTGTATAAAAAGTTACATCGATTAACGATCCTCATATGATTTGGGTAGTCGTTATGTCTTGCTAGAGACCGCTTGCGACTTGTGGGCTAGTATAGCAAATGGCCCACTGCCAACTTCATATGGGCCTACAAGGTCGCACACAAAATAGCCCAACACGAGCTATGATGTCCAGATTCATTGAATCTAAGACATGTCCAGATTCAATGAATGATCCAGGATAGATGTATATATATTTATTTATATTTATATTCGTATATATATATATAAATTCGTATATATACATTATATGTATATATGAGATTTAATTTATAAGGATAAATTAAATCTCTATCACGTTTGAAATTCGAAATTCAAATTGATAGGATATCTCATATAAGAGATATTTATAAGATTTAATTTATAAGGATAAATTAAATCTCTATCATGTTTGAAATTCGAAATTCAAATTGATAGGATATCTCATATAAGAGATATTTTAAGATTTAATTTATAAGGATAAATTAAATCTCTATCATGTTTAAAATTCGAAATTTAAATTGATAGGATATCTCATATAAGAGATATTTATAAGATTTAATTTATAAGGATAAATTAAATCTCTATCACGTTTGAAATTCGAAATTCAAATTGATAGGATATCTCAAATTTGATTTATGAGAATAAATCAAAAATAGTTCAGTCTCATCTTTATTTAAAATTAAATAAATGGGTAATTAAATCTGTGGGACGGATTTGATATTATTTATTTAATTAGTTTCTTATAAAATTATACAATATATGATATTGTATTAATTTTGGAATTAATATAAGATTAACTCCAAAATCCAATTCGGTTGACAGAGAAAAACGCATAGCATCCTATATATATGATTTTAGGAGCTGCGTTTTGCACAGAGAAACATATAGAACATAGAAAGGCCGAAGGGGACTTTGCAAAAGGTTTGCAGATAAGAAACTGCCGAAATAGAGACGGAGAGGATGAACTCTTGAGAAAGCCCTGGAGGGACAAGAGACGCTAGCACGTCGTTCGTGGTTGGAACGCTGTTCGTGTGGATACCAGTAGAGGAAGCCGACCTGAGTCATCGACTTATTGTGATCAGAAAGGGAGCACGAGCCGCAGAGCGAAGTTGTGAACGTCGTGACCGAAAGCTGTGGAAGTCACTGAGGCACACTAAGGGTAATACTTCTTCCCACTTGACTTAAACATATACGGTAGATCCTGTCAAGGAATGGAAAAATTTTTAAATTAATTTTCGCTGCGTGTCTTCCAATTCCTTACATTATCGCCACTTCCTTTTCTTCCTTGGCTTCCTCAAAGACCTTCATATTGCAGAATAACCTCCTTACTACTTCAGGAAAATTGGATAGGTTAATGCTTAACCAATTCTCATAATACTTTATGGGTTTGGAGAGATATAATTTGATTTTATCATTATTCTTGAGGTATTCCAAGTCAATATAAACTATGGGACAAAATTGTCTTTATGCATATCCAGCTTTATATTTCCCTTATCTATTCCTTGGTTTAGGTTTATAGTGAGTAAAGCTAAATAGGCACGACTAGATGGAGTAGGAATAAATGTAGGAGTAGAAGTAGGAGAAATGGGAGGTGGTTCAGGGGTACCTTGTCTTCTTCTTTGATCAAATAGGATAGAGGTTGGAGAGGAACCCATATTGATAACAGTATGAATAGCCTTATTTACATGTTCATCTGACTCAATGTACTCTGACCTAGTTTCCTCGGATACAATAGACAATAGGTGTTTTTTAGGGCTTGTCGTGCACTTTGTCTTACTAGGCTAGGTGTCTCTTGTACTGGAGCCTAAACTTGAGCTACTAGGACAAAATGAATTTGATCTGTTGGTGGGCTCTTGTCTTTCCTTACTTTTGGCTTGTATTTAGAGCTTGAAGAACTAGCCTTTTACTTACCCTTTGACTTTTCTAGACTAACCACAACCACTTTTGTTCTTTCCATTTTTGCTTATGAGTAGTGATTGCAACAAGAAGGTGAGATGGAATTTGAGGATTTTTAGAAATGGTTTATGGATAGAATGTTGGGGAAATTATTTCTGAGTGGTTTAATTGAGAAAATGATTGTATAGGAATAGGTTTAAATTTCTAGACTTGGAGAAATTGGATGACTTTTCCAGGAGGAATTTTATGAACTAAACAATAGTAGTCATATTTTTCCTAAATAACTTATAATTTATTGATAAGTTCTTCAATGAGTGTCTTATTTGAATTGTTTATCGATAAATTTTCAGACAAAGGTAAGAAATTTATCAAATAGCTCTTCGATAAGCCCCATTATCAATGAGGTATTATATAAATATCTACTTGTTCAACCAAATCACAAAAGATTTATCAAAGAATCCTTTGAAAAGCATCTTTATCAAATTGTTATTCAATCAAAAACTTCAATCAATTTTAAAAAATACTTTATTTATTGAATAGTTTTTCAATAAGTAGACGTATCAATAAGTTGTTTGATAAATTTCAAAGCTTTTTCACTAATTTTATCAAATAACATTTGCATAAGTGTTCTTTTTGAAGAATTTATCTATTAAAATCAACACATAATACTTTATATAATTTTCAAAATAATTTATTCTTATCGAATAAATATTTGATAAGTGACTTTATCAAAAAGATTTTCGAAAAGATTCAAATCATTAAAACACATATTTTGTCTCAACTTTATCGAAGCTTTTATCGATAACTTTTTCAAAAAGTAAAAAAATGAATAATAGTTTCTTGAAACACAAACTTTTCTTTAAAACATGATGCATTACAAGAGCATAAACATATATCATGAAATATTATTATCAAGATAACTTAGATATATTCAATTATAAAGAGAGGGTTTAGAAATACTTATTCAGTTTTAGCATTATGAAGAGTTGATCTATGGTTTCCTTTGCCTTTCTCTCTTTGTTATGTTTGAGCAAACTTTGTATTGACATGGATGATGATCCTTTTAACTCATTGCCAATTGATCTTTGTTGCTTCAGTGCTCACTTATCTTTACTAGATCTTCATATCTCATACTTGATATATGTACCATGTAATCTATTGAGATATCTTTTGTAACACCTTATTTTTATACGTCAAAGGAACCAAATGGTAGCATCTGGAACTACTTGTAATGTCAACAAAGTCCAATTGCACAATGTGGAATTTATGTCCATGAGCTACTTCAATTCAACTTCAGAAATTCATAACAAATTCTAGAAAAATCAAAACAAAGTGGTTCAAGTGGCTACACAAAGCTGACTTAAGCCTCTTTAAGGGACAAATATGAATATGACCAAACTCTAGGCCAATTAATACAGTTTTAATGTGGGAATTTACTATTTATTTGGTCAGTTTCACATTTTCCAGAATTGTTTCCTTTATTTTGAAAAATTTATTCTCCTTGTACCAATATCAAAATAAGGCATTCCTGGTACCAAAATGAAGTTTACCATGTATACTATCATCATGTATATTATCAGACATTTATTCAGAGGTTAACTATTTTTCAGAAGCCTCAACAAAATGTTGCCAAAACTAAAATATTGTACTTAGTACACAATATGTATTTCCATAAAAAGTCACATATACAACAAACTATCTATGCATCATAACTTCGTCATTCGGCTTCATTGCTTCCATGAGAGGGTCCTCATGTGATTTTTGTATAATGGAAAGGGGTGAGATTTATGGAGAAATCTCAGTAGCAAATGGAAACCAAACAGTGTATGCAACTCAATACTTGATGTTAATATGTGTGTACTTAATGATCATGCTTATATAATGATATCTTTACATGCTTCAATGTTCCTTAAATTATAACATATGGCCATAGTATAAAAGAAATAGAGCATCACTCAATCATACATATTTCACATAATCAAGGTAAGCCACCATCACATAAAACATCTAAGCAAGCTAAAGCATATAAGTTAGGTAAGTTTATTACCTTAGAATAGCTCTCCTTAATCCTTTCCTTCTTTGCTTTTTTGTCTCCTTTTCCATAAATGGCAAAGCCTAAACATAGTACAATAATATATTTGTTTCAATCCATCCTAATTCAATCTACACATATCCCACACATAGACCTTAAACTTTCTTTATTTGTGGTTAATTGCTTTATCTATTGAATTAAATTATACCTTGACTATATCCCACACAATTTGGCGCACTTTACAGAACAAAACTGAAACAGTGCATAACAATTTTCCAAAAATTCAACTTTTAATTTTAATGCTTCTAACTTTTGTTTCTTAGTTTAATCCTGCACAATTTTGCCTTATGAACTCAATAGAAGCATCAAAATCATCAAAATGAATCTCCCTATTCAATTCTATCGTAGGCTAAGAGGTTACACAAAATGAGATTTCAAGGATTACACAATTAATTCAAGTAACAACTAACAATCCAATCCTATCTAAGTTAATATTTCATGGCTCAAACTTGATTTCCTTCTTCCATCTTTTACTTAGGGTTTTGTCCAGCAAGCTTCCTGGGGATTATTCCAAAATTCAATCATTAAATCCCTAGTTTCAAGCTTCCAAATTGAGGTAAAATAATCTAGGTTAAATTATTTACATTGATTCCTAGCTTACTTGATCTTTAGGTTCCTTGGATTTCCCTTTAAATTGCTTGAGTTTTCAAATGTCAAGATTTCCCCAAGGCCCTCTTATGTTCATACCAAGCATAGGAAATGGAGGGTTATTTATAGATAAATCTTAGGGTTCTTGGGACAAAATGCCCTTTTGTCATTGTTAATTATTTTAATGGTTTAATCTTGAATTTGATTGGTCAATTAGTTTCCTAATCACCATTAACTCAATTATTTCATTATTTTATTAAAATATAACATGTGAGACTATTTATTCTCCTTGCTCACCTTACCATGTGGCACCTTGTGGAACCCAAGTGGACACCTCACATGGCCACCTTACAACACTTGAAGTTCCCTTGGAATTTTCTTCTTTTCTTTTTTTTTTAAATGGCACAAAATTCTATTTGACTTCTAAGAATTCCCTTGGTACTTTGGGACTTGTATGTGATGCCATTTAGACCCTTTTTGAGCCTAACCCATTAGTTGGCATAAATTCCAAGGCACTTCCTTTTCGGGTATCCCAATATACCTTAAATTTTGGGATAAATTCTATAAAACTCTATTAAAAGTTCTAAAATGTTTAGAAATTCATTCTACTATTAAATAATTTTCTTGCAAAATTTCATAATTTTGTGAGACCCACAAGTTCTAATAAAAATTCTATATGCTTCTCTAAATCATTTTATCGACATCCAATTTTACCTTAAATTCCATAAGAAATTATATAAGATTATTTTTTGAGGCGTGTCAGTTTCATTAATTCTTATAATAACTATAAGAATATTTTTTTGTAAAATTTCATTGATTTTAAGGTCTGGAGGTCCTGTAATAATTTCTAAACTTTAGAGATTAATATCAATTTTTTCAAGACCTCAAACTGAAATTCTACAAAATATGCATAGCCCAATTGTTGTCCTTTACTTACTATTCAAATTTGGGACTAGAATATTTTTGGACATTTTTGGGCATTTTCAGCTCAACTTCCTTATAATTACGATTTTGCCCTTAAATTTGGTAAATTACACTTTAGTCCTTGAATTTGTCAAATTCTACTTTAGTCCTTTACTACACATTATGAAATCCCAATTTGGTATTTGATATCTCAAAACACCATTTGCATCCCTTTTCTATTTTCCTTAAATTTCTCTATTTAAATTTTGCTCAAATGACATTTACGCCCATTTTTCCTTGATAACTTTACACTTTCCCTTATTTTTCTAACTTGAAACCTATTTAACCATTACATTTTGTTCTGATTATCATCATAATCTATTCCTATTATGTTTCCTCTATCTGTCATATACATGCAATGACCCTAGAAAATACATATATATAATACCATTTTATTAAGTATATGTTGGAAATCGTGCCCTAGGGGCCAATCATTGTCTTATGAACATTATTGATTTATGAATTTATTAATTGAGTTATCATATTATTTGCATGTTTACTATGATGACCATCCTTGGATAATTCATGATATTATCCTAAATGTCCCTGGTCGATCATCTATGCAAGAGCACAGATAAAATAAGACTAGTATGACTTTGAAGATGTATAGAGATATAAATCAATGTCATAAGCACATGTAAGAGTACAAGGTGCTGGACTGACCCGCTATGAGAGAACTGCATGGGTAACGTCATAAGCTTCTCTCATATACAAACCATGTCAATACGCCCTTTGATCTGAGATCATCATGGATTCCTACATGACAAAACGCTCAGCTTTGACCTAGTCAAAAGTCACTTTTGACTGAGTGATCATAAAGACTATGTTCGGCCTTAGTGGTTTTTCATGCGGAGGAATGTGAATGGTCAAGATGGAATTTGTCCTTCACATTCGTAGAGAGATATTACTGGGCCCCTCGATGAGTGAGTCTAAGAAATGTATGGCCATACTGTAATGGAAAGGTAGTTCCATTTCTATAGTCAGACTACTCAGGGATCGAGAAAGTAACGGTCAGGAATAGGAGGATGACATTATCCATGCCTCATCCATGACTAAAATATCGCGTAACAGAAGGGACATGATATGGTTGTATAAAAGGTTACATCGTTTATCGATCCTCATATGATTTGGGTAGTCGTTATGTCTTGCTAGAGACCGCTTGCGACTTGTGGGCTAGTATAGCAAATGGCCTACTGCCAAATTCATATGGGCCTACAGGGTCACACATAAAATAGCCCAACACGAGCTATGATGTCCAGATTCATTGAATCTAAGACATATCCAGATTCAATGAATGATCCAGGATAGATGTATATATATTTATTTATATTTATGTTCGTATATATATATATAAATTCATATATATACATTTTATGTATATATGAGATAAATAAGATTTAATTTATAAGGATAAATTAAATCTCTATCACGTTTGAAATTCGAAATTCAAATTGATACGATATCTCATATAAGAGATATTTATAAGATTTAATTTATAAAGATAAATTAAATCTCTATCACGTTTGAAATTCGAAATTTAAATTGATAGGATATCTCATATAAGAGATATTTATAAGATTTAATTTATAAGGATAAATTAAATCCCTATCACGTTTGAATTTGAAATTCAAATTGATAGGATATCTCAAATTTGATTTATGAGAATAAATCAAATATAGTTTAAAATTAAATAAATAGGTAATTAAATCTGTGGGACGAATTTGATATTATTTATTTAATTAGTTTCTTATAAAATTATACAATATATGATATTGTATTAATTTTGGAATTAATATAAGATTAACTCCAAAAATCCAATTCGGTTGAGAGAGAAAAAACGCATAGCATCCTATATATCTGATTCTAGGAGCTGCGTTTTACACAGTGAAACATATAGAACACAAAAAGGTCGAAGGGGACTCTGCAAAAGGTTTGCAGATAAGAAACTGCCGA
Source organism: Leucaena leucocephala (assembly GCA_037074615.1). Taxonomy (NCBI): domain Eukaryota; kingdom Viridiplantae; phylum Streptophyta; class Magnoliopsida; order Fabales; family Fabaceae; genus Leucaena; species Leucaena leucocephala. The sequence goes on along the minus strand of CM073515.1, from coordinate 12,864,961 downwards.
AATAGAGACGGAGAGGATGAACTCTTGAGAAAGCCCTGGAGGGACAAAAGAAGCTAGCACGTCGTTTGTGGTTGGAACGCTATTCGTGTGGATACCAGTAGAGGAAGCCAACCTGAGTTGTCAACTTCTTGTGATCAGAAAGGGAGCACGAGCCGCAGAGAGAAGCTGTGAACGTCGTAACTGAAAGCTGTGGAAGTCACTGAGGCACACTAAGGGTAATACTTCTTCCCACTTGACTTAAACACATACGGTAGATCCTAGCAAGGAATGGAAAATTTTTTAAATTAATTTCCACTGCGTGTCTTCCAATTCCTGACAGTGGTATCAAAGCCATGCTATTTTGTGTTTAAGTTAGGTTGATGGTTAATTCATATGATGTGTTAGTCGTAGCTGATCATATGATATGCGTTCTATGTATGATATATAAGGGATTCATGTTATGTATGACATAAAAAGAATCTAAAAGGGAATTAAAATTAGTGGTGATGTGTTTTGATTTGATCGATTAACGTAGATGGGGTCTAAGAAAACCGAATACAGATTCGTGATTACTTACATAGCAAAATTTTTTTTCTCGGGGCGCTGCCCCCAGACCCCGCCCGCTAACCGGCTAGCGTGTCTTCCAATTCCTGACAGTATATATATTATGTATTGCAGTAAGATCACAAAAGGAAGTTGATTGTTGAGTGGTTAGAGACCCCTCTATTTATTTTGACACTAGCATACTCTGCCTTTACCATTTCAGTCGACTATCAGTGAGTGAGAGAGCAGCGAAGGAAGCTTTACAAACCTATAAAGTGAGAACCCCATCGCCTTATTCTGTTAGCTCTCTCCATAAGTATTGCCGTCACTGGTGACTGTTTCCATAGCCATGGACTTCCCTATTGCTAAGATCTTGGCCATGGGAAGATCTCCTTCCTTTTACTTGTTCTGTACTACGTTGCCATGCCGCTGTCACTGTCTACCATTGTTCTTCGTCGTTCAGAGCTTGGTGATTGTTACTTTGGGCATCTTTGCGCTATTTTCTTTTGTTCAATTTGGTTATCCAGCTACTATCAGAGCTCTACCCTTGTTGCTATAGTAAGCCTCCTACTTCCCTCTTCTTCGTTGCTAGAAATTTTTTGTGAGTGTGAGTGTGTGGTAAGCTTAACAACTCCCTCTCTATTGATCATTCATAACTTGGTTGGATGATTTAATTTCTATTTTTCCTATGGTTACTGAAGTTGCGAGAATATGAGGGTGGAAGAATGACTTGGTGCGTGAGCTCTCTAAAATTCTCTTAGCCTTTGGTTCCTCTATTTGTACAAATTTTATAGAGATAGAACCATAGGTTAGAGAGAGAAAATGAATGGTAGAAAGAAGACGATGGTGCTCTAGTTCATGAGTTGTTGTAGTATAGATTTATTTTAGAAAAAATAGAGATAAATAGTTAAAGGCTTTGGTGTACTGTGATTTATTTTAAGAGAAGAAGAAGAGGAGGACGCTATAACATATATGTATATGTATATATATGTATATATGTTGATAGTTGCTGCTGATATGTTTTAGTTTTAAAGAAAAAAACAGAAAGAGAAAGAAGGCACTGGACGATTCTATTTTGATATACATATATATTGTGATGTTGTAGGTGTATATATGTATAGGTTGTTATTCTGGTTTGATATATATCTATATATGATGTTGAGGTTTATTGTTCAGATAATTGTGCTACTATTTTAGAAGTTAAATGGCATATGTATGTGTGTATATATATATGGTGATGCTGTTATGATTTAGTGTGGAAAAGAAAAAAAACAAAAAGAGAAGGAGAACACGCCATTGATGTTATGGAAAATGAACAATATATGTTTATATATATTATGTTGCTGATATGGCAAGTACATATATATGTATTACACTGTTGTTATGGTGCAAAGTGTTGAGATTTTAGTTGTGAAAGACAAATTTTGAAGAGATTGAAAGCCAGAATTACAGAAGCTTGATATAGTGTATGGGAGCTAAAAAATATCACTATTTTGATATTTTAGTGTGTGCTATAGTAGATTTAAGTGAAAATTAAAATGTACCAAGCACCTAGAAACCCCAATGTGAAGAATGAATATAATATAATGGTTAAAACAAGGGTTTTGAAGTTGGAGAATACTTTTAGAATGTTAACAGTCGGGTTGTGTGAATTTTGGATGAGTTGAATGGACAAATGCTAATGAAATGTAAGGTATATAAGTGCGGTTTGATGTATGAAGGTAAGTACTAATTGCACTAAATTTTAAGAAGCTGAAGTAATTAAATGCATATTTCATGTTTAGAAGAAAAGAAACTTAGGTTGATAACTGTCTTATTTTCATGAATAAAAATATTTGGGATATATAGAATTAAAATAGTATATTATAACTACCATTACAATTGAAGTTTGAGTTTAAGTATTGAGTTATTTTAAAAAATTCTAGGGAAGTAAGGAGAGAATATTATTTTGAAGCATAACGCAGGTGTAAATTATTGGAGCATTGCAGGTGAGTGAATAACATCCTATTATAGTAACATTTTTAATAATATCTTGTCACTTGATACAATTTATTTAAAGTATCAATTTTAAGCATGATTTGTCAAAAACATGTTTATATGAATTAACGGCTTTGATTATTATATTTGATTTCTCTTTCAAATGGTCTATAATGTCAAGCTTATTTATGGAATGGACAAAGAAAATTTTGAAAGATATTTTGTAAATTTTTATATTGAGATGATGTTTCATTCCAAAATATTCTTATATGAAGTTCTATTATTTGAAGAGTTTTACTACATATAAATTGAAAGAAGTCTTGAGATTTTATTTTGATTTACATGCTGGGGTCCTTGATTGTTCAATATTGTTATAAGATTTCAGTATTGAAAGATCTTGTTCTTTATAAATGATAAGTTGACCCTATAAATGCTTGGAAAGGTTTTTGGAGAGGATTGCATATAAAAAGCTAGTTACTAACAGCAGTACTGTTAGTCCTTGGTGCACCATGGTTAAACTCAAGCTCGATGAATATTCGTGAGTATAATACTCACGTCAGATATTTATGAGATTTATTCTCGTGCTTGTTATTCATGGTATTTGTACTTGCACCTGTTATTTGTGGGTCTTGTACCTATGTCTGTTATTTGTGAGTTTTACACCTGCGCCTATTTTCATGGCTTATAGACACACCATAATAGTTAGTTATCCTCGTGGGCTATGTGTCTATGCTAGATAATTTGTTATGTTAAAGTCTTACGAAAAGATGAGATTTAAGAATTATCATTTTAAATTGACTTCTCCGAACAAAATATTACATTGGCTATTAAATTGATTTGATTAATGATTTTTATACAATTTCATTCTTTCTATGATGATATACACTGAAAATCTAGATTTATCAATAAGCTTTATTGTTCACAGTTTAACGTGTTTTAATGGTTTTTCTATATTTTTAATTATCTTAATAATGGGACGTTATTCACCGGTAGATTATTTTGGATTCAGATTGTGCTGTTGACCTTGTTCCTCCAGCTGAGCAGTGATGAGCCTCATTTTTTATCTAAAGCGTTGATCCTTTTTGGTGTATCTACTTATAATGTAATTATAAACTTTTGAAATACTTATATTATTTTGTGTGAAACTTAGATGTTCCACCTAGTCTATGGATAAAATCCTGGTCTTTTGTAATTTTGGTGAAAGTATAAGTACTAACTATTTTGAGATATGTATGTATATGATTTAAAACACTTGTAGTCTATTGTAGAATTTTCAGAAAGTCTATTATATAAAGACAATCATGCCAAAATTTTTATAGATAACTTGCCTTTTGATTTTTGTGAAAATATATTATGATTCTTATATTAAATATTCTATTTAATTTTTAATGCTTAAGGAATATGAAATTCTTTATATTCTGTGCCAGTCACTACTCAAATTTTGGGGCGTGATAATACAAATAGGGAAAAATTAGGATGTGACATCATATAACTACTCATCATCAAAACATATCACTTCTCAGTGGATGCAAATGAGTATGTTAAAGAATTGAGCTTGTAAGAATATATTCTATGTTGAAGAATAATGCTTAATTGAAAACAAAATACAATTTCAACATGGTCCTTCAAAATATGAACCTTTGAAGATAAATTTTGTGAAAACATTGAAGGTCATCATATTAGAGAAGAATATTCTATGTAAGATTACATGTTAACAACAATGTCTACATGTTTGGAATTTTCTATATGAGCAAAAGTCAGATCAGATATTAGAAAAATAAATAGTTCAAGGATTTTGCTCATTCGTTTGCCATGATAATTGAACAATGAAGCATATTAACTCTTTAGTCCAAATGGCCAGAGTATCAAATTCATTCTAGTGTAGAATAAATAATGCTCAGATATTCTAGAATCTTTCTGAATGGTAGGGTTAGACTTCATGAATTTTGTTAAACAATTGGATGTTTAACTCATTTGGAAGATAAAGAGCTCAAGCGAACACATGATAATATATCTAGAGTCAATGATGACTTTATCAAATAAAATTAGGATCATTTTTTAAATTTTCACAGATGTATTATTTTCCAATATTGATGTCCGCACATTTCAAAACAAATTTTTAAATCATTTGTTGCATTTTGTAAAACAATAGTTAATTCAAGGATCTTATCTTGAAATCATGAATATACATATTTATAAATCAAGAATAATTTATGGATTGAAATTTGAAAACATAAATATGCATAGTTCTTTTTATAATCCATTTACTAATTTGAAAACATATTTAGAATATCAGTATGTTGAATGCTAAAGAATTTAAAGTAGGAACAAGCAATCATTAATCTTAATCCTAAATAAAGTGTTAAGGATCATATTTCACTGTGTTTTCCTCTTACCCTTGTGGCTGCTAGCTTGATTATGGTGGATTAATATTGAACTTTACTTCAGCACCAAAACTCAAGCTTTGTTGATTTATCTTTACCAAGATTTGAATTATTTTTCTTTAAATCCATAAATCTTTAGATAAACCTAGTTAATCAGATTTCCTACAAAACAATTGACCTAATTTTCATTTTCTGGTATTCAACTTTGCTTTGATCCATTAATGGTTAGTTTTTAGGAAGAATAATATAATTCATAACATTGGTACAAAATATACTTTTTAATTCATATCACTGGTACAAAATATACTTTCTAAAAAAATGACCAGTTGTATTTTTGTAAATAAGATAAAATAGTTACACCGGATTAACACGTCACCAGTGTAACATATAATTACTACGCAGGATACAAATATCAATAGGTGTAGATTAGCTGTATCATATTCTGACTCTTCAGTTTCTTGTCTATTATTTCCCGCTTCTTTTCTTTAACTTCTTCATACCTTAGAGAGAAGCTTTTAGAATAAATGAAATGTGGCATTTTTGTAAATAAGATGAAATATTGACACCGGATTTATATTGAACTGGTATTAAATATACTTTCTATTATGACTCTTTAGTTTTTGGTCTATACTTTAACGCTTCTTTTCTTTAACTTCTTCATATCTTACGGAGAAGCTTTTAGAACAAATGAAATATGACATTTTTGTAAATAAGATAAAATATTGACACCGGATTTACATTGAACCGGTGTAAAAAGATGTATAACCGGTGTTAAATATACTTTATATTCTGATTCTTCAGTTTTCAGTCTATGCTTTCCCACTTTTTTCTCTTTACCTTCTCAGGCCGTTCATTTCACTTCTTCAGTTCCCAACATCTGTACTCATTATGATAGAAAGCCAATTACATTCTTCGATATTCTTTTCTAAAATTGTTCTTATTCCTCAACCATATGTTACCATTCCTATGATGAGTACTTTTGTCTCATCACTTTATCTTTATTTTATTTTATTTTATTTTCTTCTATCTGAGCGCTCCAATGGCTTCTTCCTCACATACACCTCCTTCTCCGCCTCACAAAAGAAACAGAGATGAATTTAAAGACAAATATCCTGACCCTCCCCTATAGTTTCTTCTCCTCCTTCCTTGGTTGTCACTCTGATAGAGTGCCTTGAGGAACTAATCATGCACTTCTATGCTCTGGAGGACTCAGTGGAAGAACTATCTTAAAAAGTTACTAGACTGAAAGATAGTTTTAAAGCTTTTTACTCAAAAGTTTGGCACTATCAATAGCATGATAGCTTCTATTATCCTGTTGATCTTACCCACTATGATGAATCCTAGCCCTCTGAGTCTGATGAGGAGTGAGAGCTTGCAACCTTTATCTACTGCCCCTCCTAATTTTTTGTACTTAATGACAAAAAGAGAGAATATATTATATATTTTGATATATATTGTGTTTGGAAATTTCATACTTTTGATGTAAAGTTATTAGCAAAGCTGAATGAATGAAGTTTTTGGTTCTTTGAATGAATAAGTTTCTTGTTTTGATGACATGTTTTTCTTTTATTTTCCAAAAAAAAATACAACAGCTTGAAACTGGATATATCAATGTCAAGTATAGAATATAACGAACGGTTTAAAACAAGTTATTTCTACACTGGTCCTTCAATTCAACTACTGTAGAGTTGTTTAATTTATATTATTTTACACTGGTGTAAAAGTGACTAGTATATAATATATTGTCTGATTTAAAAAAGTTATTCTACACCAGTATTTCATTTTATCCAGTATAGATTTGCTTACAAAATACCCTTTAATTTAATCAAAAGCCCTTTCACGCCTCCCACCTGTTTAAGTCTTCTCGACCCTTCATAGTCGGTGAGTTTTATTTTGAACTCCTTGTCTCGACAACTAAAGATTTATGCACTACTAGCAGTACCTTTTGATGTTATTTGTGCTAGATTTATTACTATCATTTACTTGTTTCATTTGATTCATTGCTGCAAGCTAGGTTTCTTATTTTCTATTTTCCTAATTTTTTAGTCTTCAATAAATATGGATCGTAGTTGGATAAATACTAAATGAACAATATTGTGTATGCTGAGGGGGTGAAGGAGTTTTTGAATTTTGCTAAACAGAACATTGATGATGATAATGGAAGGTTTTATTATCCTTGTGTGAGTTGTTTGAATGAGAGGAAATAAAGTCCTACAGATATGTACACTCATATTATTTGTGAGGGGTTCTGCAAGAGTTACACAGTATGGGTATGGCATGGAGAAAATGTGGAAAGGTTAAGTGCATCTAAATAGTTAGAACAGACCTTTGATGATGGCATGGATACTGATGATCTGGTAGAGGACATGATCTATGATATTAGAGATGATGTTTTTATGCGGTCACATGCATATGGTATTATATGCAATGATATAGAAAAACCTTTATACCCAGGGTGCATAAAATACAACATGTTGAATGCGTGTGTTAAGATTGGTAAGTGTGAAAGCACAGCACGGGTGGAGTGATAGAGGTTTTTAAGAATAGCTTGAGTTATTACAAGACATGTTTATAGAAGAAAATGTGTTACCCAAATGCTACTATGATGCTAAGAAAATAATGTCCTTTAGGCATACAGTATAAAAAGATTCATGCATGCCCAAATGATTGCATACTGTATAGGAAAGATTTTGAAGATGATGAGTAATGTCTAATATGTAAGACACCAAGGTACAGATCAAACAAGTATCCTGCAAAGGTGTTATAGTATCTTACAATTATAGCAAGGTTTAAGCAGCTTTTTGCTAATGAGGATGATGCAAAAAAATGTTATGGCATGCTACTAAAAGGATTTATGATGGAAAGCTTTATCATCTGACCGATTCTTTAAAATGATGGCCTTAATCATTTTAAAGGATTGCACAGACAATCTACCTAGGTTATAGGAGATTTCTAAGACAAGGTCACCCATACCGTCGACTGAAGAAAAAAATTTTGGTGGCCAATAATATGAAAATGCTTTGAAGCCATTGACAGGAGAACAAGTTTATGAAAAGGTGAAAGGCATCAATATTATTTTCTGTAAAAACTACCAAGAGAAGTGAGAAAAATATATAGAAAAAAGATCTGTCTTCTTTGAGTTTCCGTATTGGCAACATCTTTAGGTAAGGCACTGTATTGATGTCATGCATGTGGAGAAAAATGTGTGTGACAATATTTTTGAAACACTTCTCAACCTACATGGTAGCAACAAAGACGCTTTGAAGGCAAGATTAGATTTACAAGAAATGGGAATACGTGAGGATTTACATCTAAGGACAGATAGTAACGGGAGTTATTATGTTAAAGAGATTAATATTTTGTCCAAGGATGAGATAATAAGTATTTGTGAATATTTATAAGGAATCAAGGTTCCCTCTCGGTACTCATCTAATCTTAAGAAGATTGTGTCGATGAAAGATTTGAAATTAGTAGGCCAAAAGTCTCATGATTGTCATTTTAAGTACTACTTGCATTATTTTATTTTAGTGGACTAAATATATTATTTCTTATGTTTGCTCTTTTCTATTATAGATTGATCTTAAACAACAAGAATCCCATGGCTCCTTCAAGTCAGATAGTAGGAATGACATCTTGACTATTGCCACAGGCAAGTAAGAGCATGGGATCATGTTAGAGGATTTGGAGGAGGTGTCGGTATAAGAGATTTTTTTGGAGCATATCCATGACATTTCCCATACGTCCTGAGAGCAGAGCTAGAATCATTGTTATCTACTATAAGAGAAGATGCTAAGGTAGAGGCTTGGGCAGAGGCTAGGACAGAAATAAAAGCTTCAAAGAGGCATGCAAGATTACAAAGAGAAGCTTACGCTACCCAGAAAAGATAAATGCAACCCTAAGATATCAACCCCTTTTGGTGTTTCAGATAAGGATTGTTCCAGAGAACCTTTGGTTTCCAAAAGAGATAATAAGAATCAGGAAAGGTTACAATGTGAACAGAAAGTTTATAATAGAAAAGTAGTAAGTTAGGAGATGCAAACATATAATCAGGCCCTAACAGATATGAGATATGCGATAGAGACTACGGAGATAGGTTTTGATTAGCAGGTCAAGGAAGTTACTATAGAGGTGGCAAGCTAGGACATTCTGTTAGGGAATATCTATATAATACGATAGGTAAGAGATTCCAGATACAGAGGAAAGTTTGCCCTAACCAGAGAAGAGGCAAGGAAATTGCCTTATATGATATAAGAGATTATATGGATTAACAATCACTGAGTAGATATAATATATGACTCAGACTCTAATCATTTGTTTGTAGCAATGACTGTATAAGGCAACTGGGTTTTCCTACTAGTACTATACCATTACTCCCATTGGCTTAAGGCATTATTTGGTTGGAGGTCTTTTAGAGGGGAAGGGAGGGAAAATTATGTTTAGTTTAGAAAATTAAGGGGAGGGGAAAATATTTTGTCTTCTTTTGTTCCCTTCCCCACTCTCTCTCACCTCCAAAATCGAGGGGTTTTGGAGGTATGAAGAACTTTTTACAAAATTACCCATGATAAATTTTAAATATTCCAGTGCTACCCTTTATCTATTTGTTTATTCATACCACAAATGGTGGTGACGTAAGCCATGGGCCTCACCCTAACCTCCAGTGATGCTCCTCCACTCTTACTCTTACTCTCACAAATCTCTCTCTCCCCCTCACTCAGAAAAGCTTAGTCTTTATTTTCCTTTTCCACAAAAACTTCCACATACTTCAACTCCCTCAGATTCATAGCCTCAATTTCTCTCAAATGAAAATACAAGAACAATACAACAAAATAAAGAAAGCAAACAAAAAATGAAGATGAGAATACTTAGTTTCTATGGAGAAAACAAAATTGGCTTTATGGAAAGGTTTTTTTGGGCCGTGGAAGTGAATAGAAATGGGGTTCCTGAAGAATAAGGAAGCATTGGGGAGTAGAGTTTTATGACAATGATGAAGTAATCGGAATGACTTCTAAGAAGGGTGGATCTGGGGAGAAGAAAAGCAGTGGAAGGCAAGGAGAGAATCCATGAATATTCAAAGAAAGAAACAAGGGTCAAGTCTCGAAGTGTGTGTGTAACAATGAAGCCTTAGACAATAGGAGATGGCTGGGCTTTCTGCAGTTCTCTTCTTCTCGGAGTGTGTGTAATAATGAAGCCTTCGAGAAACAAAGTTGAATTGTGTAATATTTGTTTTATGAAATTTCAAGAATTAACAAAATCATTCATGCCTACAACATCAAATATGGAATTGGGTCAAAATAATATGAAAAAATTTAAATAAAATAATAAGGATATATTTGTCAATTTATAATAAGATCTCCTCCCTTTCCCTCTTGAACTAAACAAGAAACGTCATCTACTTTCTCTTACTTATATCCCTTACCCTCCCCTACCCTAAATTAGCCTCTCCTACCCTCACCTATGTTGAACTAAACAAAGCCTAAGGGTGATAACTCTAATGCATGTTTAAACAGTAATATCTGGCATACACAATGTGGAGCTACCCCAGACCTGATATGTTTGCTTATATATATTAGAGATAGATAAGGTGGTTAGTATTAGTTAATCCTTAAGTTTAGGATTAAGATGATAATTGAAATTATGATCAGAATTAGAATTAGATTAAAGTTAGGAATAGGAATTAGAGTTTGAATAAGGTGATGAGAGTTAGTTAGATAAAAAACCTAAAATATGATAGTAATAGAAAGGTACCCATAAGAACAAACAATCTCAACAAGTAGGACAGTCGGTTATAGTATGATTAAGGCTTACTTAGGTATTTCTATAGGATTATGAATATAGTACTCAAAGCCATTCCTTATGGTAGTGTTATGCCAATTACCAAAGAGGTGGTAATGTTATAACTATATTAAAAGGAAGGTAATATATTAATGATATGCTATCAGTAATAGTACAGCATGAGTGCACAATATCCCATTTCCTGTGGGATGAGCATGACATATACATCAATAAAAGAGATTGCTCTTAAAGTAGAGCTAGATATAGATTACTCTTAAGATAAAAGCCAATTCAAATATAGATTGCTCTCAGAAAGAGCCAGATTCATATGAGATGAAATAAGAAATTATCATATGATTGTAGTAACAGAAGGCAATTGCCAATGGCATTTGCATGTGGCCAGAACATGATTGCACAAGGTAATTGCTCATGGTGAGCCATAAGAAAGTAATAAAGCTGAGAAGGAACTCCTAAGTAAGAGAATGAATAAGTAAAGTCTTGATAGAAAATATTGCTACTGTTCATAATCCTGGAGGTTATCTATTGAATTATCAACAAAAGGGAGTAGTTAACCCTGTAGTCTATTCCATTGGTTGAATTCTTCTATAGGAATCACGATTGACCCTAACATGACTTATAAGGGGTGATATCCCAAAATTTGATAGATCCTGAAAAGGCTTAGGGCAACAACGAGTGATTTTGAGTCGTGAAATAACCTAGTCTAGGGACAGGATAACATGATTCATGAAGAATAGGAATATGACAACTTGATATCTCTATGATAAGACAATTATCAAGGACAAGGTATTGACTAACTCATATAGAGAGAGTAACCATAATGTTTTCCCAGTTAGCCTTTAGAATGAACTTAGTTTTCTCTTAAATAAGGATGAAGTCTAGATTCAAATTTGAATGTTGGTACTGAAAAGATTGTAGAAGTGTGCCTAAGGAATAGAGGAGAGAACCCCATATATCTTGAGAATATACAAGAATTAGCAGGTAGATCCATCATATAAGGATAAAGAGATTAAAAGTTTTGATAGACTAGAGAAGAGGGTCTAAAGTAAAGTTAGAATATTACCTTCTGAGAAAAAGAATGTTAAGACTTAGAGTCATATAAATAGTAACTTAGTCCTAACCCAACAGCACACTTCAATTAATCGTGTTCAAGCTAGAGTAGCCCACGGATGGTGACCCATTAGGAAGTACAGTATTAGGACACAAGGTTAGAAATATGTTATATACACGAAGAGAGAACAATGTTGGTAGGCATAAGTGCCTAGTGAAGAGAAAATAAGGGATACTAGAATCCCTTGTACTAGTTCCAAGTAAAGGAACAATGAAGAAAGAAATAGATAGTCAGATAGAAAGTATTCCAGTTGGCCAAAACTCCATAATACAGCAAAATTCTAGAGAGTTGGATATGAAAAATTGTGCATCTTTAACAAATAGAGTTAGGAAATGTAAGGATTAGAACCCTTATGTCAGATGCAAATAGAGATTCATATTATTGTTTTATTTTAGAAGGAGGTTAGAAAGCTATAAGAGCAAGATCTTTCCTAGAATAAGGCAAAGTTATAAGTCAAAGAGAATGTTAGACTTTATAGTATCCTAGAGTATGAAAAAATGTAATGAAGGATACACAAGGTGTAATAAGAGATACTCAATAAGCAAGAAAAGATGTGCGATAAAAGATAAGTAATAAGAAGTATAATGTATGAGAGAGACCCCATAATTAACACAAATTTCTAGAAGGTTATATATGAAAGAAATTGACACTACTTACAAGACCAATACAGTGAGTCATTCATGAATAGATGAATATATGATATGCGAGGAAATAACAACAAGAAGTAAATTTCAAGTTTAATTGAGTTGACTAAGAAAAATGATTGTGATATGAGAAAGATATGAAGCCCTACGGATGTTGAGAGAACTCTGCTAAATACTAAGATAAAAGATATAGTTCCCAGAGATACCCCAAACCTTAGTCACAAAATAGAAAAAAAATATAAAGAGGAGACATAGAGTTATTTGACTAAGGTATGACTAAATTTTGAGGATGTAATTTATTTTAAGGATGCAAAAATGTCACATCCTAAATGTTTTTCTATCTATATAAGTCTGATAAAAGAAAGATGTTAAGAAGGGATAGTAATGAGAATTTGAAGAAAAGATAATAGTTAGATAAGTCTCAAGTTAAAGAAAGAAAAGAAAAATATAAAGATATAAAACTAAGGGACGTAAATGTCATTTGAAAAAAAGATAAATAAAAAATTCAAGGAAAATTAGAAAAGGGACCCAAAATGGAGTTTTGAGAATTCAGGTACCAAAATAGAATTTCATAATATGTAGTTAGGGATAAAAGTGGAATTTGGCAAATTCAAGGACCAAAATTAATTTGCCAAATCAGGGGCAAAAATGTAATGTCAAAGTTGAGTTGAAAATGCCCAAAACTGACCAGAAATATTTCAGTACCAAATTTTACCAGTAAGCAGAGGATAGAATTTGGACTAAGCTTATTTTTTAGAATTTTAGTTTGAAGTCCCAAATAATTTATATTAATTTATGAAGTCTTGAAATTATTACAAGATCTTCTGGATCTCATAATCAGATAAAATTTTATAAAAAAATTTTATATTTATTATAAGAATTTATCAAACTGACAGAGCTCAAAAATGAGTTATGTAAAATTTATTATAGAATTTAATCTAAAATAGGGTACTGATAAATAATTTAGAGAAACATATAAAATTTTTATCTAAACTTCTGGGTCTCAAAAAATTATGAAATTTTGCAAAAAAATTATTTAATAGTAGAATAAATTTCTAAAAATTTCAAAGTCCTTAAAAGAGATTTATAGAATTTACTCCAAAATAAAGATATAGTAGGACATCTAGTAAAGGAAGTGCCTTAGGATTCATGTCAAATAAATAGATTGGGCCTATACAATCCCAAAATGGCATCACATGAAGGCCTAAGGTGCTAAAGAATTGTTTTGAGGTCAAATTGAATTTTTATAATTTATTTAGAAAAAAGGAAGGAATTATCAAGAAGTAAGGTTACATTGTGATGTATCCCAAAGGGACCAATTTTGCTCCACATGCAGAGCAATGCAAGGGAAAAGAGTTTTGTCATGTGCTTCTTTTATTAAAATAATATAATAATTAATTTAATGGTGATTAATGAATTAAGCAACCAACTAAATGCAATATTAAGGCTATGAAATAATTAGCAATTACCAAAGGTAGAATTGTCTCAAAGTGTCAAAGTTTACATTATAAATACCCCTCCCTTCCCTTGATCCATGGAAGCTAGGGCTTAAGGTAAGCAATCTTCCTAGTATATATATATATATGGAAGATTTAAACCTATATTTAGTGGTTGAAAAATGGATTTTCTCTTAGGAAAGCTTGCTGGCCTAAATTCATAAACCAAGAAAGAAATGGAAGATTAAGCTAGAGGCGTGTAATTAACACTTGGATAAGCTAGATTTGATGATTAGTTATTGAATTAATTGTATTCTTAACTTTGTCATTATGGGGCCATTCGGCTAACTACTGTTCAATACCAAGGAGATTGAATTTTATGATTCTAATGCTTCCATTGAATTTAGATGATGATTTTTTGTATGATTAAATAAGGTTGAGCATTGGAAGTATTAGAATTGGAAAATAAAATGTTGAAACCCTCTCTATTACTGTTCATACACCTAGACAGTAAGAGAATTTCATGATTTTGATACTTTCAATAGATTTAAAATTAACAATTATGTGGGATTAAGTAGAGAAATAAGTATTGGAAGTATTGAAATTAAAATAGAAATTTTTGAAATTCCTAAGGCTTTGTTTGCTTCAGCTGAGGGGAGGGGAGGTTAGGTTAATTTAAGGGAGGGTAGAGAAAGGTAAAGGAGGTTAATTAATGATATTTTTTGTTTGGTTCAGAAGGGGGAGGGGAGTGGAAGGGAGTGGAAGTTGACAAATATACTCTTATCTCTTTATTTAAATTTATTTACTCTTTATTTATAATATTCATATCAATTTTTTTTTAATTTATGAATCTTAAATTTTTTATCTCATTTATATAAATAATAAAATTAAAAAATATGATAAAATTTTAACATTGTTTCTTATTAATTTTATAATTATTATATATTTAATATAATATATAAATAATTTATTATGTTTATTAGGTTTTAGCAATTAAAAAAAATTAGGTATAAGAAAAATAAAAAAAATAAAAGGCTTGAGGGTACAATTGGAATATTAAAAATTAATCAAGGGCAATTTAGTCATAATAGGGTAAAAAAAATTTCTCCCCTCCAAAAACCTCCACTTTTGGAGGGGAGGTAAGGGAGGGGAGTGGAGCACTAAATGACAAAAAATTCCCCTCCCCTCCATTTTTTCCAACCAAACATACTATCTCCTCCCCTCCACTCCAAAACCCCCTAACCAAACAAAGCCTAGGGGATCTTTTCGGTTCTATTCAGATTTTATGGAGGAGCTAAAATTTTATAATTCTAAGCTCATAAATGAATTCAGAAGGTAAAATTGTGTAGGTAAAGTCAAGACACAAATTAATTCAAAGGATAAGACAATGAAAGTGATTCTAAATACTATCGATTAGTTCCTAAGGCGTTCAAAAGTAAAGTGTGACAGTCTATGATAGATTTAGGCATTGGAGTAGCGGAAAGCATGGACTTCCAGTAAAGCTGAGGAGATAAGGCAGCATGCGTTGCCGCCACCACTGCAACTTGCAATATCATATATAAAATGCAAATACACATTCGTTTTCTACTGTGGGAATAGCAGCGATAAGTAGGGTTAGAATCTTTATTATTTAAGAAACTCTGTACAGAAGCAGCTTATAACGTGTCCATCATAATAAAAACGAACTGATAAGAGGAAATTTATTAGGAAGGAAGGTGCCAAGGATTGGATTCTTGTTTTGAGAGATATGGATAATCATGGATCGATCCTAATGTACATAATATATAAACAACTAGCTTATATCATATATGAATATTTTTTTTAAAAAAAAAGGCAAAAGAATAAAAAAAAATATGTTGAGAAAAATTGAAAGAATAAAAAAGATTTGCACAAAAGGCTAATGAAATATATATATATATATATATATATAAAAGATTGAGAGAAGCTAAAAACATAGAGTGACATGCATGGAGGCTAAGTTCTCAATAATGAGGTTAAGTTTCTTAAAAGGCTAATCCTTGTACTTTAGCTTGACCTCTATTATATTCTATCGCCTTTACCTTATGGACCCTTCTAGTTGGTGGAGTTGGCATTGAGAATTAAAAATGGAATGGCATGAAATGCACGGAAACCGTGCAATAATTTCCTTTAACTTATTTGGTGCCTAATTAAAAATCTTGTAAAAAAAAATTAGTTTTTATATTTATGTAGATAGATAAATTTTATAAGTATCAATTGGCAGACGTATTATATGATGTAAGGTACCTTTATATTAATATCATTTGATCTTTTGGAAAAAAAAAACTTGTCATGCGCATTTTGCTAACAATCAATTGTCACACTCACACCCCTAACATTAAGGTTTGATCGGTCCAAAATGTATATATAATTTCTTATACACGTTTGTAGGCACATATAGTGTACTCTATATGAAGTCTTTAGATATATTTCATTTAAGAAAATTTGCAAGATTTTTGTGGTAATTTCAATAGAGTCTTCCTAGTAAATAGGAACTCGGTTTGAATAACGCCAACAATGATTCGAATTCTGATTTGGCCCCAAACATGGATAGAAATGCTAGTCTATGGCCAGGGATGGCAAAAGTGATACAAGGTGAAACTTAATAATTATAAAATGTACTTCTTAAAATAATTAAAGAATATAATAAATTAAATAATTTCTATCATCTGTCTACACCCAGGTCCATCTTATTTTTCTTTTTCTCTGTTGTTTTTTCACTATGATCTTGAGAATTGCAATTGCAGCTAACCACGAAAGTACACGAGTATTTTTGGGTCCAATCAACGCCTTTATCTGTTCTTGACCAACAATACCAAATTAGTTTCTCTTTATGTCAACAACAACTTCTTGGCTGGTCCCTTTGAACTTAACTCCACTTCAAAATTACTTGATATGAAATATTTTGATGCTTCCTCTAACCCTATTAATGATGAAATCCCTCCTCATATTGGATATGTTCTTCCCAACTTGCTTTCTCTAAACATGTCTTCAAGTTCATTAAAGGGTGGATTTCCAGCTTCACTTGGTGACATGGGGCAACTGAACTCGTTATACTTGTCCAATAACAATTTGTTTGTCTATTTGCCCCAAGAATTTGGAATGGGAAGAAATGACTTGAGGTTTCTAAAGTTGTCCAACAACAACTTAAGTGGTAAGTGGCCCAGTTTGCCAAGAGGTTCAAATTTCACACATTTGTTGTCTGTGGATCTAAGTAACAACAACTTCAAAGGAAAAGTACCTGATGGGATTATCAAGAGTTTATAATTAAGAATGTTGGAGTTAAGTGCAAACCAACTATATGGTGAAATGCCAAGCTAGATTGGAAACTTTAAGCATTTGAGTTATCTCATTTTATCACAAAATTTTATGGCAAGTCTGATACCAGAAAGCTTTTGCAATTTAGCTGAGCTTAGATAACTAGACTTTTCGAAAAATAGATTCAACGGCACTTTGCCAAGCTACCTAAATATGCCATTACTAAGATACTTGCATTTACAAAGCAACGATTTTATGGGACCCATACCTTCTGTTTTGGCCAAATTTCCCTTGATTTTAACTTTGGATTTGACCAAGAATAGATTTTCAAGTCAATTTCCAAGGTGGTTCAAGTCAATGTTGAACTTAAGGGTCCTCCTCCTAAAGGGAAACAAACCCGAAGGTTCCATTCCTATGGAAATGTGTAAGCTCAAGAACATAAGCATATTAGACCTTTAACAAAACAAGCTTTCTGGAGGGATACCATATTGCGTGAATAACATCACATTTAGAATGAAGGATGAAATGGGTAAAGCCAAACTAGGAAAATTTTTGGCCCCCTTGACTACAAGAGGCCCGTTATTTGACTTCAATCGCACAAGTGGAGAGCTTGTTCAAGACGAATATGAAATGCATTTTGCATGGTATGAGGAACAAGAAGTGAACTTCATATCAAAAAGCACCTATGAATCATATGAAGGAAATATATTAGATTTCATGTCTAGCTTAGGTCTCTAAAATAATCAGTTAACATGTGAAATTCCTTTACAAATCAGATACTTGCAAACCATCCATACATTAAATTTGTCACACAACTATTTGACAGGGCCTATACAGGAAACATTTTCTGACCTTATGCAAATAGAAAGTTTAGATCTTTCATACAACAAATTGGCAAGTCCTATTCCTTCCCAACTTACATGGTTGTATTCTTTGCATGTCTATTCTGTGACTCACAATAATTTATCTGGCATGACACTTGACATGAAAAATCAATTTTCAACTTTTGGCCCAAGTTGTTATGAAGGGAATCCTTTTCTTTGTGGTTCACCTCTACAGTATAATTGTTCATTGATTGATAACCCATCTGGGAGAAACAGACAACCATATCATTTAGAAGAATATAGCTTCCGAAATGCCTTCATATGGAGTTTTGCAGGAGCATTCTTCTTTCTTGGTGTCATTTCCTTTATGTATATCAACTCTTAATTTACTATATATTATATTTGAATTCATAGAAAATTGACAAATTATTTGTATGGGTATAAGCAAAAAAAAAGCCGTTTTGTTCACAAGATTTTGATCGTCAAACTGATAGTTAACTCTAGATTTACAATTATGTCCATGATCCGAATGAAAATTGTACTGAAATATTCAGCCTATTTCTGGTCCTGCTCTACATTGTAATATAATATGATGTCTCAATAACGCGCCCAATATGTACACACTAGTAAAAGTTTTTCTCAATATTTGGCTAATTGCATAATAATTTATTTGAAAAATATGATAGTTTATTCAACTTAAACTTGCGCCAAACATGACTTAGTTTTTAATTGAATAACCCAAACATTTATGACGAAAAGGCATACAAATGCGACATTAAAATCTTTTTACCTTGATATAACGATTAATATTTTTCCTAAATTTCTTATTATTTTAATATTAGTATTCTTTGTTTTTGCAAAATATCTTTCTTTTGGTTACATAATTTTGTTTTTTTTTTTTTGAAAAAAAAGCTTCTGCTTCTGCTTCTTCTTTCTTTTGGTCCCAGCTCCTGCTTTTGTTACATAGTTTTTTGGACCACTATTCATCCCCGCACAATCAGAAAAAACTTCTTAACAACAACAATCTCATGGAGTCGACTACATGATCACCTAATCTCTTTATGCTTTCTTAGAAAGAACTTCATCCCTCACGACAAGCTTTATTTAATCATTCAGTAACTAGTTTATAGGTTATTTATAAATTATAATGCAGCGAGAAATCTTTGTTCCAGAAAATGAAACCGCTGAAGAGAGTGTGGCTGACACCGTGAGGAGAGGGGAGGATTTTTAACTATGGATATAGGGCTGGGGATCTGGGATTCTCTAAAAGATTAAGAAAACTAAACCCGAATTACAACCTCCTTTATCACTAAGTTATAAAGATGCCTCCACCCAAATTACACTTATCTTGCACCATTTTGTTTTCATTATTCTCATTTTTTGCAAACACTTGCGCGAGCATGAACACACTAGTAGAATACGTTTTTCTCAAAATTTTTGGCTAAATGCATAGTAGTTTATTAAAAATGATTATTTATTCAAGTTAAACTTTCGCCAAGCATATAAACTTTTAAATGAATATTATCTTTTAGTGAATTGTGTTGCTTTCTTGTCTTTTCAGCTTATTAGATATGAAAGCCCAGCATGAGATTCTTTTGGTGATGGGCTGATCGCAAATAAAAGAAATTGAGAAACTGAAAGCCTCTACGGCTTTATATATATCACACACACATACACACACACACACACGCATTGGAACACACAAACAAGGCATGGTATTTACCAATATACATACATAGAGATCTTATAATACTTCATGTACAAGAAAGTGAAACATGGGTTCTTAGTTAAATTCCCTTTCCTGAAGTTAACTTGGACAAGGAAGAATTAAGTATCATAGTGCGTTTTAAAGCAAGAGAAATTGAACGCCATACTGCCTGCGTATCATATACTTCTCTGATCTTTAATATATAAAGTATTTGATTAATTTGATTAGATTAAAAATGTTAAGTTAGTTAATATGTCATATATTTTTTTAAAGCATTATAATCATCTTTTTTAACTCTCTTCTTCCCTCTCTTACTTGATTATTATTTAGAGAGTATTAAACATGTATTAGTAAAGAGTTACTAAATAAAAAAAATAAATATTATATTTAATACTACTATCAACTCTATAATTAGGTGTAATATTAAGGACTAGAGAAATATTACAACACACAAAAATGAGATATTGTTTAAGTAGGACATATGGATTCTCTATCACCACTCTCTAATTAGATCATGCCCTGCCTTTATCTTTATTAAGTGTGCTTAGGAACCCAAGCAATGGAATATTGAAAAAGGAAGTGGCATATTGGAACGCTGCCTGGTTTGACTTTTAGCATTTGGAAGGCCAAATGTTTTGGGTTCCACGATGACGTGTCTCTGTGACATACACTCACAGCTTTCACTCTATTCCCATCAGCCCCCTCCAACGACACCATATAGGCAACTGAGTTTTGTATTTTGTGACAGTAAAACACAGCATACACATAATCGAGCTTGTGGCACACCACTAGATTTGCTTCTCCCACCTTCTCCACTCCAAGCAATATTCTGTATTCTTGGTTCTTTGTTTCCATCTCCATGATCACCTCTGTAGATAAAGCTTCCACGTGCTTCCCAAGCTTGGAAGTGATAAAATCAAGCATGGATTCTAAGGATGTGGCACAATACTTGTCCTCTCCTTTAATCCCTGGCTCCTCACACTCTTTAATTGTATTCTGCATAACCTCAGCTTTAATTGAGCCAGGCTTCACAGTAAACTTATTCAATATCTCAGCCATCTATGGATCATTAAAGAATATATCATAAATACATAATTATCAGTGATCGACCACAGACATGGTAGAATTAATTAATTGAGTCTGAAACTAAGTACCTTGCTTGAGGAAAAGGGAATGGATTTGACGACTTGACGAGGCAAGAAGGATGCTTGGTTGGAGGACTGAGTGAAGAGAAAGTTCATCTTGTGACCAAACTTCAAATCCATTTCCAAGAAGAAGAGACCTGCGCTGGGCTTATCTTGGAGTTTGGCTTCAGAGGGAGGATGAGGACCATAACGAAACTTAAATTTGTCTTTGCGCTTATCTGTCGTCACACCGTGGAAGATGGCGCCGCCACCTGACTTAATTACCAGCATGAACTGCATATATTTGTCAAGTGAAGATGGAAAAAATTCGCAGAAAATTTACCAATGAAGAGTAATAGAATACTAACCAGGTGGGTGAAGGAGATCTGCGATGGATTTAGGCATTGTAGTAGTGGGAAGCATGGACTTCCAGTATAGCTCAGGATCGGGTAAGGCAGCAATCAACTGCAATTTCATATATAATGTAAAAATACACATTAGTTGAATCTTCATTACTGAGGAAACTATGTGTCGAAGCTGCATATAACGCGTCCATTAATAGAATCAAAAGATGTTGAGAGGAAGTTTATAAAGGGGAGAGTGCCAAGCATTGGATTCTTGTTTTGAGATGACATATATACCCCACTTGGTTATGTCATAGATGAATATTTAAATAAAAAGCAAAAAAAAAAGATAAAAAAATATGTCAAGAGAAATTAAAAGAATGAAAAGATGGGCACGAAAGACTAATGAAATATTAACTTTAGTTATAATTATAAGAGTTAGTTAACTTTTTTTGAATAGATTAAAGAAACTAAATAAATTAGTTAATTATGACCAAATACAACATATTAAGATAAATTAATATTATATACTCCTCAATCTACCAAATTAATCAATTATCTCTTATATTAGTTATAATTAACTAAATTATTTAGCTTCCTTAATCTATTCAAAAAAAATCAACTAGCTCTTATAATTAGGACTGTTGTGAATATATAAAAATTGAAAGGATCAAAAGAGAAGCTAATAACATGGGGTTAGATGTTTGGAGGTTAGGTATTCTAACCACGTATATAAGCAAGTCCCATTAATTATGCCATGTAAATAATGTAACTCCCTAATAACGTAGATTACTAAGCATTTATCTATAATGATTGACTTTAATTAGAAGAATCCATACCACCTACTATTTTTTTATTTCATCAAGGGTATCCCTAAGTTACTTTGGATTTAAAATTAATCCCTTTTGAAATTCAGAGGATCCGTACTTATGTTCTCTATCTTATGAGATGTTGCTGCTTACCACGTTAATCAACAACCCATTGGTTATCAAGTACTATTATGCATTTGATGAATCCCTACTTTATCATATTTTTCATATGTATTTTAAGGAATTTATTATGTTTAATAGGCATTATTATAGTTGTTTTTCTCACTTTATGCTTTAATTGATTTTATGATTTTTTCTTATGTTTTTACTGATTTTATTATTTTTCTTATGCTTGGAGATAATTGAAGACGATGGAAGATAAATTCTCATCTTTAGGAGATTCAATTAGTGAAGAGATCCGCATCAACAGGAAAGATGCCAAGGCCACAATATAGGCCTATATAAAGGATCCCAAGACTCCTCTATTTGACACATCAATAATTACCATCACAATCGTCTTCTTCATCTTTTCCACAATTACGTCATTTTCCTTGTAAGTTCTTGAGAAGAGATGTAGTGGTTTGAGTTCTTGTGTTTTAAAGTTAGGAGTTGAACAATTTTATACTTTGGTATTTTCCTTTATGCAAATTTAAGATTTCCTAGATTTACGTTTTGAGGTTTGTATATGTTAGACCTAGAGTTTCGATTGAGACATTTTTGTGATCAAACCCTTGTAATTTATTCTTTCAATTTATGATTTGGTGTTCTTTATTTAATATCTTTGGTTTTCTCTTGTAATTATTCATATTGGATTTATATGTTTAATTATAAGATTTTTAGTTAAATATCCATGTTAGAGGAATAAATCATATATTGTTTAATTTATCACGTGCTAAGTGAATCTTCAGTCATCATCTTATACAATAGTATGATAGATAGAGGTATAATTGTAAATTGTTTGATTAGAACCATGACAGTTGTCTAGGGTTTTTATAATAGGAATTTAGCATATATAATTGTTATAACTCCAATATATTATTAAATGATGATGGTCATGCATCATTGGGAGCGCTCGTCTTATTGGTAATATTTTTCTAAACTATTATTTTTATTTTATTTTATTTTTGTTATTATCTCCTTTTATTTTCTAAAAAATTTATTAATCAAGTTCTCTTTTATCACTCCTCTTTCTTACACTTAGTCTAATATTGAGTTAAGCTTCACATTGACTCTACATAAAGAATACAACTTAAGTTGACCTCTATACTATATGGAGATGAATTTAATAAATAATTTGAGCACTAACAACATATGAAATCAATATCTATATAAATATGCAAAAATAGTCAATTTTATTTTGTAGATAACCAAATTACCTTATATGTGAACATCTGTATTTCATTAAAATTATAGTCAATTATTTTTTATTTTCATTTTATAATTTAAATTATTATAGTTTTTTTACTAAAATATCAATTACACAATCAGGCTTTATATTAGAAAGAATTATAGTATAGAAAAACAAATGGGACAAATATAAAAACCAAGTAATTGTTTCAAATTAAAAGAGCTTTAGATCCTGCACATTATCCATACATTAAATTTGTCAAATAACTATTTGACAGGAACTATTCCTGAAAAAATTTCTGACCTTAAACAAATAGAGAGTTTAGATATTTCACACAACAAATTGGTATGCCATATTCCTTCTCAACTAATGTAGTTGTATTCTTTATCAGTCTTCTATATGGCTCTCAATTATTTATCCAGTATGATACTAAACTGGAGTCTTTTTTTGTTAGTCTTTTGTGGCTCACAATCATTTTACATGTCAATCCAAAGAGAATTGACAAATTATTTGTATGGGTAGAAGAAGTAAGAAAACTCATTCTGATGATGAGATTTTAATAGGGTAATTAATGGTGATATCTAGAATTACAATTTTGTCCATGTTCCGAACAGAAAGTATATTGAAATATCAATCACCAATCAATCAATTATCAACTGTACTTTTAAAATATTATAATATCTAATTCAGTTATAATTTGATTTAGGACAATCCGACTCAATACTTTCAATTCCTTTTTCTACCAATTATAATTAATAATTTCAATCAATAATCTCACTTTAATCTTTGAAAGATTTGAAGTCTCATAATAGTAATTAATTGGTAATCCCATTAAGTAATTCTATAATATTTTAAATTTCTAACCAAAGACTTGATACTTTCAATTCATTTGTCTATAAGTCGCACTCAATATTCTCAATAAGTAATCCCACTTTGATCTTTCAAAGATTTTGAGCTCCACGATAGTAATTAGTTGTTGAAGAATTTGATATTCATGATGGTAATTAATCAGTAATCTTAATTATTAACAATTAACTAATTCTATGATATTTATACAAAATGCAAATTTTATAGATAATTTTTTTCTCCCTATTCTCTACTCTGGTGGGACCCTCCATTCATTCCTCTATTGTGAGTGTGTCCTTTGAGTTAATTATACTCTTAAATTCTTTTAATACCCAGTTCAGTTAGAAATGGGTCTAGGTCTATACAACCTAATACTTTCAATTTATTTGTCTATAACCCATAATCAATAATCTCAATAGGTAATCCCACTTTGATCTTTGAAAAATTGAGTCCTATAATGATAATTAATTAGTAATCATATTAAATAATTTTATAATATTTTAAATTTCTAACCAAAGACTTCATACTTTTCAATTCTTTTGTCTACAAGTCACGATCAATATTATCAATAAATAATCCCACTTAATTAGTAATCACATTAAATAATTTTATAATATTTTAAATTTCTAAACAAAGACTTCATAGTTTTCAATTCCTTTGTCTACAAGTCGTGATCAATATTATCAATAAATAATCCCACTTTGATATTTGAAAGATTTTAAACCCCATGATGGCAATTAATTTTTGGAAGATTTTGAGACTCATGATTGTAACTAATAAGTAATCTTAGTTATTAACTATTAACTAATTCTATGAATTTATACACAATGCCTATTTTCTCCATCGATGAGAGCCTCCATTCTCTCCTCTTTTTGTGAGTACTTCCTTTATGCGTTTTGCCACATCTCTCTCTTTGATATAACTTTTTCTAAATTACTCTCACAAATTCTTAATATAAGAGTTAATTAACTTTTTAGAGTATATTAAGGAAGTAAGATTAATTAGTTAATTATAATCAAATCTAATTATATACTCTTTAATATACCCAAATAGTTAACTAGTCTTATAGTAAGGACCAAAGGTAGTAGTTCAAATAGGTAAAGACAGAAAAAAAATAAAACACACTAAAAAAGGAAAAAATTCATTAAATTTAGTTGAAATCATTATAACCAAATTCAGGCTATTACTTACCTTTGTCTACAAGTCATAATCAATAATCTTAATTAGTAATTACATTTTATTTTTTGAAAGATTGAGTCCTATGATGGTAAGGAATTAATAATCCCATTAAGTGATTATATGATATTTAAAATTTATAACTAAAGATCTAATACTTTTCAATTCCTTTCGCTATAAGTCAGAATCAATATTCTCAATAAGTAATGTCACTTTGATTGTAAAAGATTCTAAGCCCCATGATAGTAATTAATTTTTGAAAGATTTTGAGCCTTATATGGTAACTAATTAGTAATCTTAAAACCCAATTTTTAGCCTAAGAAGCCCAGAGAAGAGCATGAAATAGATAGGCTACTAGGCCCCTTTGATTAGAAGTCCCAGAAAAATAGAGTTTTTAGGGACTAAACTATAAATAGTAAAAGTATAGATACTTAGATATAAATATGAAAAATCCCTGGGGGCAAATATATAAATAAAAGAAAAGCATAAAGGAAAGGGGGTTTTAAAGTTTCAGGGACTACACTGGGATTTCAAAAAGTGTAGTAAGGGACTAAAGTGTAATTATTAACTATTAACTGATTATATAATATTTATACACAATGCAAAGTTTATAGATATGTTTTCTCTCCCTATTTTCTCCACCATTGAGAGCCTCTTTTCGCTCCTCTTTTGTGAGTGCTTCCTTTGAGTTTTCTGGCACATCTCTCTGTCTATAGCATAAGCTTTTTAAATTACTCTTCCAGGTCCTCAACATAAAAATTAGTTAACTTTTTCTTCGGTAGATTAAGGAAGTAATATAAATTAGTTAATTATGATTAAATCTAACCCCTCAAGTTGAATTCATTTTATATATTCCTTAATCTACCCAAATAGTCAACTAGTCTTATATTAAGGATTGGAGGTAATAGTTCAAATGGATAAAGATAGAACAAATAAAAATAAAATTATAAATCACACTAAATATAAAGGAAACAATTTAATTAAATTCAGTTGAAATCATCATAACTGAATTTAGGCCTATACTTACCTTTGCCTATATGCTATAATTAATAATCTCAATTAGCAATCATATTTTGATATGTGAAATATTTTAAAATCATGATGGTAATTAATTAGTAATCCCAACAAATAATTCTATAATATTTTAAATTTCTAATTAAAGACTTGTTACTTTTTAATTCATTTGTCTACAAGTCGTAATCAATATTTCAATAAATAATCTTACTTTGATTTTTTATAATTTTTGAGCCCATGATGGTAATTAATTTTTGAAAGGTTCTAGGCCTTATGATAGTAATTGATCAATAATCTTAATTATTAACTATCAATTAATTCTATAATATTTATACATAATACAAAGTTTATAGATATGTTTTCTCTCCCTATTTTCTCCATGGGTGAGAGCCACTATTCACTCCTTTTTTGTGAGTACTTTCTTTGAGTTTTCTAACTTATTTCTCTCTCACTGACATAAGCTTTCTAAATTACTCTTATAGGTCCTTAATATAAGAGTTAGTTGATTTTTTTGAGTAGATTAAAGAAAGTCATATAAATTAGTTAATTATTAACAAATTCAATTTCTCAAATCAAATTCATATTATATACTCATTAATCTATCTAAATAGTAAATTAGTCTTATATTAAGGACTAAAGGTAGTAGTTCAAATAGGTAAGGATAGAAAAATAAAAATAAAAACATAGTTCAAATAGGTAAGGATAGAAAAAGAAAAATAAAAACATAAATCACACTAAAACTAAAGGAAAAAAGCTTAATTAAATTCAGTTGGAATCATCATAACTGAATTCAGGCCTATACTTACCTTTGCCTATAAGCTATAATCAATAATTTCAATCAGTAATTCCACTTTAATATTTGAAAGATATTGAGTCCTATGATGGTCATTAATTGGTAATCATATTAACAGATTCTATGATATTTTAAATTTCTAACTAAAGACTTTATACTTTTCAATTCCTTTATCTACTAGTCTCAATCATTATTCAATCAATAATATCACTTTGATCTTTGAAAGATTTTGAACCTTATAATGGCAATTAATTTTTGAATTATTTTGAGCTACGTGATAGTAATTACTTTTAAATCTGGCTGTATAACCCAAGAAGGGATGAATTGGGTGATTTTAAAATTTTAAAAACTCTACAAGATATTTGAAAGTAAATAAAGATTAGAGTTTATAATGATATCACTAAAGGAAAAATATTGATGAAGAAAGATTGCACAAGATGATTTATACTTGTTCACCCAGTCTACTTGGCCTGTGTCCAGTTCCTAGAGAGCTCCTATGCGTGTTTCACTATTTGCAAGATTCCACGAGCTCTTGGTGCCTTAGTATATTCACATGGGAATCCCCTATCATTGCCCTTATAACCCATAAGGTATCTTGTAATGACCCTAGAAAATGTTTAGATATGATAATCATTTATTTAAAAATATATATATATTCTTGCAGTGAAATTACAAGAGGAAGTGGCTAGCTGAGTGGTTAATGGTAGTGTAGTTAAACTAAAGGTCTCTGGTTTGAACCCCAACTCCAGCCACAACTAGAATTTTATTTTTTTAGACTTGTGAAATTACCAAACTACCCTTTTATTTTATTAAAAGTCTCGTTATCTCTTCCTTCCTCCTTCCTAATCAACGAGAAAGCAGGGAATGGACGTCAGAGAGAGAGATGTTAGAGAAAGAGAGCAGGGGAGCATCGGACCAAGGGAACGCGACATCGGAGCAGTGCTCGGAAGATGGAGATCGAACCCACAGTGCTGTCAACCAACTAAAGTGAGTTCTTTGACCCCATCTTTAGCTCTATCTCCTCTGTTTCTTTTGATTTTGAGGGTGGAGTATTCACCAGAGTTTATATAGAGTCAAACTACCTTAGGTCCTCAATCATTCCTATCACCATCAGCGTGCAAGCTATCACCGCCGTTGCTTGTTGTCGTCACTGCGGTAATACTTTCTTCATCATTATTATAGCAATTTTAGATCTCCGACTGCCTTCTCTGTTATGGTGCAATCTCGTAAGGTATCTTGCCACTGCTGAAGCTTTCTCATTTCTACGATAATGACTTCTACTGTCCCTCTCCCTTACTGCAACTAAAGACCACCATGTGTCATCCTCAATGTCTCTCCACTATACTTCTAGTGATCCACAGCTGTTATGGTCTATGCAATGTGGTTGCTGTGAAAAAATAGCATAGAGATATTGCAGGAACTATTGCTGGGTAAGGTACTGGTTTGAGTTAGGTAGTCATGTTAAAGTTAAGAGCTTGATGTTTTGATTATGTTTTTCTTTCTCTGGATTTTGATTTTAAGTTATATTGTTGTGTTGGTGATGACTGAGTAGTTGGAATTGATTTAATAAGTTATGACTTATGTTGGGTAAGGTTTTTTTGATGAATGAAAAGGGGAGGTTATTGGCATTGATGAGTGTGGTCATTGACAAAGTTTGATGTTTGAATGTTGAGATAGTTGAGTAATGTGGAAGCCTTGGGTTTTGAACTTGAAGCTAGAAACTGATTTGGGAAGTTTCTAATTAAGAATTCTATATCATGGAATTTGAACAAGTTTGATGACCATAGCCAAGTGTAGATTTAAGTGTATATTAATTTTACTTCGATTTGTATGTTGTTATTATGCTTGCATGGAAGGAATCCAAAAATTTGGAAGTATGGAAGCTGGAAATACCACAATTTTGATGTTTTAATATGAGCTGGGGTTAGATTCAAGCAAAAGATAAAATGTACTAAGCATTTAGAGCCTTAATGTGATAAATGGATGAAATAAAGTGATAGGGTTGGATTATGTTTTCAAACTTCCGAAATGATATTTTGGGATAGTAGAACTTAAGCTATGAATTTGCTTTCTTCCTCTATTTGGACAATCCGATGAGCTAAAGAAAAATTAATTAGAGGGTGTTGTCTTTGGGGTTTCTTGAGGTTAAAATTATAATAGAAATTTTATGTTATTGGACTATGTTTTAAGGTCTTAAAGAAATGACGACATTCATTGATGGAATACTTTATTTCCAGAAAATTTAGAAAAATAAGGAGAGAATAATAGAGCAAAAGTAAGTTGTTTTCGAGCATTGCAGGTGAGTGAATAACGTCCCCTAAAAAATTATTTTCAATAATAACTTGTTATTTGATATGTTCGATTTTAAAATATAAATTTTTAGTATAATTTGTTAAAGGCATGGTTATGTGAATTCATGACTTTGATTAAGATTGTTGGTTTCTCTTTTCAATTAGTTTGTAATATGATTATGTTTATGTATGAAAATGAATAATGAAGTTTAGGAAAAAGACTTTTGCAAATGTTGTATTGAGTTGATTTTCTTTATGAAATATGCTTACGAGAATTTTATTATTTAAATAATTATTCCATATGAATTGAAGAAATCTTTTAAGATTTTATTCTAGTAATCATGCTGGGGTTTTATGATTATAAAATATTATTGGTGAAGATTATTGCATTAGAAATTATTGTGATCATTAAATTCCAAATAAACCACACGCATGCTAGAAAGATTTTCAGAAAAGACTGAATACATAACACTAGTTAGTAACAGCAATATTGTTAGTCCTTGGTGCACCATGGTTAAACCCGAGCTCTATGGATATTCGTGAGTCTCGTACTTATGCTGGTTATTCGTGGGATTTATTCTCGCATCTATTCTCATAGGTCTTGTACCTACACCTGTTATTCGTGGGTGTCGTACCTACACTTGTTTTGTGGCCTCATGCTGCACTTGGTTATTTACTCTAGTGGACTGTGTGTCCATGCTTATTTTGGTGGACTCAAGTCTCGCCAGATTGATTAGTTACCCTCATGGTTATGTGTCCATACCTATTTTTGTTATGTTGAAGTCCTACAGAAAAAGGATTGATTGGAAATGATTGTTTTAAATGGTTTTCCTAAAATACAATGTTTATCGAAATATTTGTATTGAATTACAAAATGTTATTATTTACATTTAAACATGTTAAAATTGTTTATTTTTCATATTTTAAATTATATTTTTGGGATGTTATTCACCAGTAGATTATTTTAGCTTTAGATAGTACTGCTAACCCTATTCCTCCAGCTGAGCAGTGAATAGCCTCATGTCTGATCTGAAGCATTATTTTTGGCATTTTTACTTATAATGTAATTATAAATTCATGAAATACTTGTACTATTTTGTTTGAAATTTAGATGCTTCACCTAGTTCATAGACAAGATTCTGGTTATCTTGAAAATGTCTGTAGGTGATTTAAAATATTTGCAGTCTTTTGTAGGATTGTCAGAAAGTCGGTTATATGAAGACAATCCTGCCAAAATTCCTATAGATGACTTGCTTTTTGGTTAAAATGTAATATATATTATGATTATTGTTTTAAACATTTTATTTAAGGTTTTAGACTTAAGGAATATGAATTTATTCATATTATGTGTTGGTCACAGTTCAAATTTTGAGATGTGACATATCTCTATTGAGAATCCTTCTCACTCCCCCTTACATATAGTAAGGTTACAATCCACTCAAGAAACTCACGCTCTTGAGCAACTCGAAGAATGCTTGATACAAATGAAAACTCTCTTAAAAGAATGGATAGTATAAACACTTAAGTAAAAACTAAGTTTCTCTTAAATAAACAAAAGCTAAGTTTCTCTTTCTCAAGAATGTAAAATGCTCTGTATCAAACAAGAGAAATAAAGTAAAATAGAGATACCAATCATTTGGTATAATCAAAGTGCATTGTAACCATTTTTTGTATCTTCTTACATTTCTCCAACTTCTTCAACTTTCTCATTTTGGCTTCTTCTTCTTTTATACTTAGTTCTTCATAATTCCATTGAAGTGTTGAAGTAGCCTTTGATAGCTATTATTGAATATATCCATTATATTTGCTAATATGGATAATTTGGCTCTTTTAAATTTATCTTTTCTTTCTTTTATTTGATCTTATAAATTTATGACTCAAGATTCCAAAGATCAATTTAAGAAAAAAACAATTTAATTAGATTAAAAAATCATTTATTAGAATAGAAATTTAGTGATATGGATAATCTTAAGTCATTTTCAAATTATCATATTTTAAACCTATAAACCTTTATATTCTCTGATCATAAGGTTTTCTAAACCATGTTAAACAATTAAGAAAATATTTTATCAAAGTAGATAGTGTGAAAAATCATTTGGTTCAGTGCTTTTGTAAATTGAGAAACTTTCCTTATTTATCAAAGAGTAATTCAATAAATCCCCTTATCAAATAATACTTTGATAAATAAGTCTTTGAAAATAGAATAAGTCTTTTGAATATCAGAGTTAATTGATCGAAGTTCTTATCGATAAATCCCTTGTTCGATTAATTCTTCAATAAATCTTTTCATAAAGTTATTTTCTTAAAATTGAGTCTTTGAAATACTTATCAAAGGCTTCTTTGATAAATCCCTTTAACAAATAAGTCTTCAAATAATATTTAGTTTTAGGACAATGACTCATAATTTTTATTAGTTAAATTTAGATTGATTTATCAAAATCTTTATCAATAAGATATCTTATCGAAGAGGTCTTTGAATGCTTTTCAGAAAATATATTTTCTTTAAAAGCTCTTTCTCATTTATTGAATAATTAACTTATCGATAAGCTTATCGATAAATGCTCTTTATTAATTAAGTTCAATTTATGAAGTCTTTTGAAATATTTTCTCAATTAATTGTCATAATCAAAATATTGGAGCCTAACATTTCTTTTCCTTTTCGATGATGTCAAAACTTAATTGAGAAGCTTTGAAAAATACTGAATTTGGATAAAAATTAAGCACTGATTAATGAAAAATCATATCAGTAAATATATAAACACACACAGAGACAAGTAATGCAATTTTCATTAGAATTAGGAACATTTTGATACAATTAATTACTTACAAAAGAAAAAAAAAAGAACAAAAGAATTAGCAACATTATGATACAAATACAATAATTCTCTCTATTGAATTAAATTGTACCTTAAATATATCCTATACAATTTTACCAAAGGAATCCAAATACAAAGTTAGAATTTACAAATTCTAACTCCTTGTCGCACTAGACATAACAAAACCGAAACAGTGCATAACAATTTTCCAAAAATTTAACTTTTGATGTTAATGCTTCAAACTTCTATTTCTTAGTTCAACCATATACAATTTTTCCTTTTGGACTCAATGGAAGCATCAAAATCATCAAAACTGATTTCCCCTATTCAGTTCTATCTGAGGATGAGAGGTTACACAAAATAAGATTTCCAGGATTACACAATAAATTCAAGAACCAACAATCCAAGCCTATTTGAGTCAATATTTCATGGTTCTAACTTGATTTCCTTCTTCCCTATTTTACTTAGGGTTTTAGCCACCATGCTTCATAGGGATTATTCCAAAATTGAACCATTAAATCCCTAGTTTCAAGCTTCCAAACTGAGGTAAAATAAGTTAGGATAAATTACTTTCCTTGATTCCTAACTTGCTTGATCTTTAGGTGCCTTGAATTTCCCTTTAAATTGCTTGAGTTTTCAATTGTCAAGATTTTCCCCAAGGCCCTCCTATGTTCACACCAAGCACGGGAAATAGAGGGGTATTTATAGATAAATCTTAGGGTTCTTGGGATAAAAATGCATCTAGTCATTGTTAATTATTTCAATGGCTTAATCTTGAATTTGATTGGTCAATTAGTTTCCTAATCACCAATAATTTAATTATTATATTATTTTATTAAAATATAACATGTGAGACAATTCATTCTCCTTACTAAGCTTACCATGTGGCACCTTGTGAGACCCAAGAGGACACCTCACGTGGCCACCTTACAACACTTGAAATTTCCTTGAAATTTCTTTTTTTTCTTTTTTTTAAATGGCATAAAAATCCATTTGACTTCTAAGCATTCCCTTGGTACTTTGGGCCTTGTATGTGATGTCATTTAGACCCTTTTTGAGCCCAACCAAATATTTGGTACAAATCCCATGGCACTTCCTTCACTAGGTATCTCAATATACCTTAAATTTTCGGATAAATTATATAAAGCTCTTTTAAAGTTCTTAGCATTTTTATAAATTCATTTTACTATTAGATAAATTTCTTACTGAGTTTCATAATTTTCTGATACCTATAAGTTCTAATAAAAATTCTATATGTTTCTCTAAATCATTTTATCAGCACTAAATTTTACCTTAAATTTCATGATAAATTCTACATAATTCTTTTTGAGTTTTGTTACTTTCATTAATTCTTATAATAATTATAAGAATTTCCTATAAAAAATTCATTTGATTATGAGGTTTGGAAGGTCCTATAATAATTTATAAACTTCATAAATTAATATCAATCTTTCAGGACATCAAACTAAAATTATAAAAAATATGCATAGCCCAAATGTTGTCATCTACTTACTGATAAAATTTGAGACTGAAAATATTCCTGGTAGTTTTAGGCCTTTTCAGCTCAACTTCCTCATAATTACGATTTTACCATTGAATTTGGCAAAATACACTTTAGTCATTTACTACACTTTATGAAATCCCAATTTGGTACCTGAAATCTCAAAACATTGTTTGGGTCCATTTTCTATTTTCCTTGAATTTCTCTATTTAACTTTTGCCCAAATGACATTTATGACCCTTTTTCCTTTATAACTTTACACTTTCCCTTCTTTTTCTAACTTGAAACCTATCTAACAATTACCTTTTCTTCTTATTATTATCAAAATCCATTCCTATTCTCTTTCCTCTATCTGTCCTATAGAGATAGAGAAAAATTAGGATGTGACATATTTATTCTCCTCTTAAGAAAAATTATGTGCATTTTCTTGAGTTGCTGTGAGCTATTGTTCCATTTAAGATATATATATATATACAAATAAAGCATAATAGAGAAGGAATAGGGGCTGGTGTCAGTTGGATTGTATAATGCCAACTTGCATCTCTGGTTGTTTGATATTAGGCACTCTGAAGGCTAAGTTGAGGGTACTGGATGTGCTAGTTTGGGTTTAACCGAAGCTTTTCATTGTTCTTGAAGAAAAATGCTTAATTAATTAAGGTAATTGAGGGTAATATGCTCAGGGTTATATGATAGGAGGCTGAAGTGGAAAGCCTATATATTATGTTCTGCTGTAAG
Organism: Leucaena leucocephala; assembly: GCA_037074615.1. Taxonomy (NCBI): domain Eukaryota; kingdom Viridiplantae; phylum Streptophyta; class Magnoliopsida; order Fabales; family Fabaceae; genus Leucaena; species Leucaena leucocephala. The sequence continues at coordinate 12,830,492 of CM073515.1, read as the reverse complement.
TGAATGGAAAGAGTATATCTATATGCATATAGCCTGCAGTGTGGATTGTTATATATATATATGATGATGATATGCTCAGGGAATGTGGCTAATGTTTTGGAAGCTGGTTCATATATATATATGAAATGCTGTTATGGATACACATAGATATATATATAGCCACTGCCTTGAGGATTAAAGTATGAAGATGTGCTGTTGTTCTGGTGCATTGAAGCATGAACTTTTGAAAGAATAAGAATAAATATAATGAGCTTATTGTATGGTGTTTTCAATTGCTGAATGATTTATGTTAAAGAAAATTATTTGGGTATGCTTGCTACTTGTGGTGGTTGGAAGCCTGTACTGTATGGATGTATGTTTATTTATTTGGAACAATGTCGAATGGTTAATGGTATGTGATTAGTTGAAGCATTAGGTCAAGGGTGATTATTTCTGTTGAAACTTTGAATTGAATGTTAACATACTATTTTAGAATCCAGGGGATTGAGAAGTGAAAATAATCAAAGTTGTTGGGCTAAAAAAAGTAACGGTTTAGGAGCGCGGCGGGTAAGTGAATAACGTTCCCAAAAATTTACATTTTCAAATGCATTGTCATTTCAAATGTTGAATTTCAAATATGAATTGAGATAAGAAAATTTTACGTAAGTATGGTTTAAATTGTTAGAAATGATTTTCTTTCTATTGGTTTACAAAAGAATTACGATTATGTATGAAAATGAATGAATAAGCTTTTCAAAAGAGTTTGGTAAAAGTTGCATTGAACTGATGTTATTCATGACACATATTCCTATGCGAATTTCATATGTTTACACAGTAACTTGATTTTAAATATACATGATGGGGTTTTGAAATTTAAAGTGGTGTTTACCAATGATTATGGCATTGAAATGATTGAGATCATTACATGTGAAATAAACCCCATGCATGATGGAAACATTTTGAAAGGATGGAATACAGAACGCTGGTTGCTAACAACAGTACTATTAGTCCTTGGTGTACCTTGGTTACCCGAGCTTGATGGATTATTCCGTGGGTTTCGTACTCACAATAGGTAGTGGCTGAGCTACCAGATTATTTCGTGGGATTCATTCTCGCGACAGTGTGTCCCTCATGGACTATGTGTCCACGTCTATTTTTCTTCTATTGAAGTCCTACGAACAAATTATGGTTTTGAAAGGATTTTTTTAAACAATTGATTTGAAATGGTTATTCCAAATTGTTTTCCTTAAAAGAAAATGTTTACTAAAAAGTTTACACTAAAATATGAAATATTATTTGCAACATATTTATGCATTGTTTATTTTTGCATTCTTTTAAATCATGTTTTGGGAAGTTATTCATGAGTAGATTATTTGGCTTTAGATAGTGCAGGTGACCCTAATCCTCCCGTTGAGCAGTAAAGAGCCTTGTGGCCGATTCAGAGCGTTGTTTATGACAAAGATTGTCTTTAATGTAATTACCTTTCTTAAGAACTTGTATTATTTTGAAAAGGGTAAAAGCTCCACATAGACCTTAGAAAATATTCTATTTATTTTTTGGAAATATTATGGAAACTTTGAACATTGCATTTGAGGTTTTAAGCTTTTAGAATGTGATACTATTCATATTTTGTGCCGGTCATGGTCCAAATTTCAGGACGTGACATATTGTTGCTCTATTTCTATGATTACTTTGGCCAATTGTATTTCATATGATATATGGAAGCATTCTCATTACATTATATTGATATAATCATTAGCCAGTAAATAAAAGTAACATTAATGCATACATTGTTTAGTGCCGTTTACTACTAAAATTTCTCCCGAAATCTCACCCCTATTTCCATTCCCAAATGGCAAAACCTTCAATCACAAAAGAAGAAAGAATGATGATGATATTGATTGTTGATATGAACATGTAATAGATGATTTTGGGAATGTATATAATATGTATAGTTGCTAGAACTTTGCTTGTAAACAGTAACTTGTGATGAAGTAGTGATCTTTGAGATATAATTAAAAATAGTAAATAATGTAACAAACATATGATATTTTACTAACATTTATTTAACATGTCAAGATTTGTTTTGATATCAAGAATACCTTGTTCTGACATCTGTACAAAGAGAATGTATTTTTCAAATTTAGAGGTCATAATATGTTTCTAGAATTTTTGACTAAATGAACAGTCAACTTTAACTATTAAATTGTATTGATCGACTAAGAATTTGGTCTAAAACTTCTTTTTTCCTTTAAAGTTCATCATGTTAGCTTCGAGTAACCTTTTGAACCATTTCGTTCTATTTTTTCTTGAATTAGTTATGATTTTTTAAAATTCGTTGTCAAATCTAGAAATACTAAATGAATAGTAACTACAGTATTAGAAATTCTAGATTTCATAAATGAACTTGAAATGACATGAATGTGGTTATAAATGCTACCTATTGGTCCATAAGGCATTCAAAAGTAAGGTGTGACAGTCTATGATAGATTTAGCCATTGGAGTAGTGGAAAGCATGGACTTCCAGTAAAGCTGAGGAGATAAGGCAGCATGCGTTGCCACCACCACTGCAACTTGTAATATCATATATAAAATGCAAATACGCATTCGTTTTCTACTGTGGGAACAGCAGCGATAAGTAGGGTTAGAATCTTTATTATTGAATAAACTCTGTACAGAAGCAGCATATAACGTGTCCATCATTATTAAGGAGGAAAGTGCCAAGGATTGGATTCTTGTTTTAAGAGATATGGATAATCATGGATTGATCCCATTCATGGAGGCTAAGTTCTCAATAATGAAGTTAACTTTTTTAAAAGGCTAATCCTTTTACTTTAGCTTGACCTCTATTATATTCTATCGCCTTTACCTTATGGACCCTTCTAGTTGGTGGAGTTGGTATTGACAAATAAACATGGAATGGCATGAAATGCATGGAAACTGTGCAATAATTTCCTTTAACTTATTTGGTGCCTAATTAAAAATATTGTAAAAAAATTTTAGTTTTTATATTTATTTAAATAGATAAATTTTAAAAGTATCAATTGGCAGACGTATTAGATCAATTTTCGCTATGCTTACTCGGTAATCCAATTCAAATATTCTTTTTTTTTTTGGGAAAAAATATCCCATTCAGTGTGCTCCTTTGACCCTCGATCATTGCTTTCGTGCTTAGCTAAAATGAATCCATGGTTCGTGACTTCTACAAGAAAGGAACTCCCTCACAGTATGCTTCATTAAAAAGTGGTTTGTATCTCCCTCAAGTTTCACGGCTGGAAATCACAATGTGATCAATCAAGACATATCCTTTTCACTGTAACCTTTTTTCTATCTCTTATGAGCTTGTAGATGTTCATACTTTTTCTTAGTTTTTATTTTCTTGTCTTTGTTTTTTTTCTTTCTCTAGGATATAAGTCTAAGGTACCTTTTATATTAATATCATTTGATCTTTTATGAAAAACGTGTCATGGGGATTGTGCTTAACAATCAAATTGTCACACTCACACCCCTAACATTAAGGTGTGATCGGTCAGAAATGTATATCTTATTTCTTATACATGTATGTAGGCACATATAGTGCACTATATATATGTACTCTATATAAAGTCATTAGATATATTTCATTCAACAAAAATCGCAAGATTTTTGTGGGAATTTCAATAGAGTCTTACTAATAAATACTCGGTTTGAATAACGTCAACAAAGATTTGAATTTTGATTGGCAATCAAATATGGAGAGAAATGCTAGTCTATGGCCAGTGATAGCAAAAACAAGGGAGAACTTAGTAATTATAAAGTGTACTTCTTAAAATAATTAAAGAAAATAATAAATCAAATAATTGCTATCATCTGTCTCCCCCATGTCCATCTTATTTTTCTTTTTCACCGTTGTTTCCCCCTATGATCTTGAGCATTGAATTGCAATTGCGGCTAAAGACGAAAATAAGCACAGGTCTAATCAGTGCCTTTATCTGTTCCTGACCATGAATATAATGTTTCTTAATTACTCAATTATTAACGTGAGGAGTAAAACAGTGAAAGATATAAAAATGGGAGCCACACTGGATTCCATGTAAGAGTCATGTTTGGTGCAAGTTCAAGTAGAATAAATAGCCGTTGCCCTGTAACATGCGTTTCTCCCCTTTTTGTAGGGCTCGAGTTTGACATTTACATGTTTATATATAGGTATATGTTTACATTGATTGTCATGAAAGTATTTTTATCAGGTATTTTGCCAAATGATGAGAAAACTTATCCTAGCACGTGAGAGTGTTTGTAAGACATCATATTACAATTAAGAGCAGGTAGAAATAGGCCGAATATTTTATGCTCCGTTTCATATGTGGAAGGGTATTTGAGGGAAGTGGAAGTGAAATTAGGAGGAGAAGTATATTTAAAATTCGTTTGGTATACTCATGAAACTATGATATAATTTTGCATCAATATGTCTATTTATAATGTGAAAAGACCAATATGCCTTCTCTGAAAAATACCCACCATCCTAAAGAACTACCAAGACGTCAGCCACCGGCCACCATAAAAACAACCATAATTGTCCATTTACATAGATTTCAGCCATCAATAATCATAACTCAAACAAACAAAAAAACTGAGGGTTCGAATAATGAAACATCCTTAATTTTGATCCCTTTATTACATATCTGAAAAATTAAGATAGGATTTCATATGACAGCACAACATCTCAAATAAAAGGAAAACATTTGAGTGAAAGCCTATTTATTCTCCTCAGTGAGCCTCTCAATAAAGTGATTTAATTTGCTTTACCAAAATGATACAAGTAGATGTTTGATCCACAAATTTTGGGGACAAAATTTTAGTGAGAGGGGAAGAAATATCATATCCCTAATTTTATTGATAATAAGCTTGAATTAAATAGGCTACCAAACCCTGTTGAGCAGGAGTCTCAAAAATATCCCAAAAGATAGAATGTTCATAGCGAATATGTAATATTCGACCTTGCTTAGTAAAGGTTAAATGGATAATAAAAGTGCCAAAATGAAGGATGTGATAAGAAGTATAGTCCGATAGTGTGAAGAAGAAGAGAAGAGGATGAGGTAGAAGGATTATGAGGAATAAATAGCTTGAAGAGAAGAGGGAGGAGAATAAGAAATTGAGATTTGCAATCTGAATACTCCTCGGTCATAGATCTAACTATTTGCCAAAGAAGAAGGCTAGAAGAAGGGTGTGAGTGACAGAGAGAACAACTATAGATGATGGATCTTGATGAGCACAAATATAGATGAAGATGACAGGGTTGACGGGAATAGAGGTTGACAGTTGATGGAGGTTGTTGGCCAACAAAAAGGGGGCAAAATAGTCCACTTCCATGGAAATGGAACTCAATCTCATGGGAGGCAAGGAAGTGGTAGTGCTCAAATTTGATAGAATTGGCACTTCCATAAAACTAGCTTGTATCATACTAAACAAGCTAAAATCCCACTTCTACCCTCTATTCTAGTTCCATCCCCTCAATTCAATGGTTCCAAATGGGGCATTAGTATAATCTACATTAGGATCATGGACAAAAGTGTAAAAATAGAGTTCACCATAAGTTAGACTATCAAAATCTCATGAACAAAATAGGTTTTTTATTTTTTTACTTATCTACCTCTCAATTCAATGATTCAATATTTCTCTCTACTGGTTTAACAACAGATGATGAACAATTATGCTATGGGGGCTGACCACAAAGAAAAGAATTTGCTAGATATAACTATAGTGACCCTAGAAATAAATAGGTAAATAATATCACTTTAATAATAGACATATAATATTTCTTGCAATCAAGCTAAGAGAAGTTGGTGGTTCAGTGGTTTTAGGGTGGTGGCATAAGATTGAGGTCCAGAGTTTGAATCCTAACTTCCTCTAAAGTGAATATTTTTTCCTTCAGCCTATTTCTGTTAATCCATAGAATTAACCCTCTACCTATATCACTTTTCTTGTCTCTATTTTTTCAGGGAAAACACGGGAGAGACAGAAACAATCAGAGAAGAAGCTTCGCGATCTTGCTTGGAACTTCATCGCTACTGTGATTTTTGCCAACCTCTATCTTTTGTGTTGCTCGCCCGTGACAGCATCGCTGTTGGTCCAACGTGGTTCTTCTTCTTTCTTATATCTCAGCTTCTGCTGAAATTCTATTTGTTTTCGTCGATCGTGTTATCATTGCTGGAAGTTGTACTGTCGTCTGCCATTGTCTTCCTCATCTATTCTGTCATGGCTAAGAATTTTTATTTGGATAAATCAATATAATAAAGGGATAAATATTATTTTCTAGAGGGACCTTTTAATGTGAAGTAGTAGTAGAGTGGTCTAAGGCAGAGGAATGAAACGCGAGGTCCCCTGTTCGAGCTTCAGCGCCTGCAGAAGGAGGAGTTTTTGGTATTTTGGGGTGAAATGACGAAATTGCCCCTATGTCATTTTTACCAAATCCCGTCCTCTACCCCATTTTTCTTCCTGCTTGCTGCGATGGCAGAGCAGCAGCTCGATGTGAGGGAGAACAGCGATGGCTCAGCGTGCGAGATGGGAAGGAAATACACAGCACGGAAGGTCTCTATCGTGTCTTTAAGTATTCCTTCCTTGTTCCATTTCTATCGGTTGAGAAGGATGTGAGTGTGAGAGTAGAGAGGAATTCAGAAAGAGCTTGGTGGGTCCTGAGATTTGGCCGCCGTGAGTCTATTTTCCTTCCCAGTTATCCGTGTTAGCGTCTGTCGCCGTTGCCATCGCCGTCTCCGTGTAGTAGCCACCTGTTACACTTCTTCGCACAACGAGTACTGTAGCAAATCCAAAGTCTCGATCTTTTTCCCGTGTTGGCGTAGTGGTGGTTTCTCCTTTAGCGGGAGTCAGAGTGGGTGATTGTTGGCCATCTTTCCAGCCCCGACAGCCAGCGCGACGAGTCCCTAGCATCAATTTCCTCGATAGTGAGCCTCTTCTATTTCCCCTATTTTCACTGTCAATTTCTTTTCCCTTTGAATATGTGCATTTGGTCGAATGGCTTAATTTCCATTGCTATTCTGGTTGATCGCATTGATCATACCATTTGGGTTCTATGATGTTTGTGTTCTGTACTTTTATGGGAATAAAAATCAGAATCTGCCATGGGGGATAATGGGCTCTGGTTTGGTATGGGAAAATGATATAGGTATATTATGTTCTGAGTATGCGCTGAGTATGGATGTGTGTGATTCCTATTCTATTAAGGTGTTGTTGCAGGGAAGGATCTCTTTTTATCGGTGGTATTGAGTATATATATAGATATTTGCGATGCTGTTGCTACGGGAATGAATGATTATATATATGCATTGTGATTGATAGTGCTGCGAAGATATATAGATATGAATGTGTGTGCTGTGATGTTGGATGATAGTCTTTGAGTGTTGGTTGAGGAAATATATATATACATGTTCATTTCCATGCTGTTGATGTTGCTGTGTATGCGTGCACTGTCAGAGTATATCCAAGTGCGTGTGTGTGTGGTTATGCTGCCTGAGGGAGGAGGAAACAGAAGCTTGTGGTTTGGGGAATGATATGGCTATTCTGAATTGGAAAGGAAGAAGATAAATGAATTAGAAATTTTAGAAGTTAATAGAATTCAGGAGAAGTGATAGCTGATTTGAAACTTGTGATTAGGAAATTGAAGCATGTTTAAAGTGACTTAAAAAGAATAATTTTTATTATGTGTAGTTGAGGTGTTTGTATGGACATAAGATTGGGAATTTTCAAAGTTAACTTATGGTAAGGGATTTTCTTCTCTAAACAAAGATTTTAGGGATAGTTAGAATTGTTGCGATTACTAAATCTACTTGAGCGATGGTTCTTGAATGATTGCTCACGAAATATGTTATTTTGGAATGTCAGGGGATTGAGAAGTGAAAGTAATTGAAGTTGTTGGGCTGAAAAGAGTAACGGTTTAGGAGCGTGATAGGTGAGTGAATAACGTTCCCTAAAGTTAACATTTTTTTAAATACATTGTTATTTCATTAAAAATGTTGAATTTCAAATATCATTTACAAAAGGCTAGTTTTACGAAATTTTGGTTTTAATTGTTAGAAATGATTCATTTTCAAACGGTTTACAAAGGAATTATGATTATGTATGAAAATGGATAATAAGCTTTTGGAAAGAGTTTGACAAAAGTCGCATTGAACTAATGTTATTCATGAAATATATTCTTATGTGAATTTCATATGTTTTTATAATAACTTGATTTTAAATGTACATGCTGGGGTTTTTAAAATTCGAAGTGGTTATGAAAAATCAATTTTCAACTTTTGACCCAAGTTGTTATGAAGGGAATCCTTTTCTTTGTGGTCCACCTCTACAACATAATTGTTCATCTATTGATAAACCTGCTGGGAGAAACATACAACCATATCATTCAGAAAAAGATGGTTTCCGAGATGCCTTCTTATGGACTTTTGCGGGAGCATTCGGGGTCTTTTTTCTTGGTGTCATTTCCTTTATGTACCTGAACTCTTATTTTACTATATATTAGATGTGAATTCATAGAGAATTGACAAATCATCTGTGTGGGTGGAAGAAAAATTCTGTTTTGTTCGTGAGATTTTGATCATCTGATGGTTAACTCTATATTTACAATTTTGTGCATGAACAGAATGGAAATTATATTGAAAATTCATCCTATTCCAAGTCTTGCTTTATGTTGTAAATGATGTCTCATGCACTAACGCATATGCTGTAACATCCCAAATTTTGATAAAAGTAATTTATAAGATATTATTGAGATCAAGAGTATTTTTTTAAAATTAAAAAGTCTCAAAGGTAAATGTTGATGCCATTCATTCCAGCTACTCAATACACACCGTATGACCCAAAAAAATGAAAGATATTATTAAGCAATGAGAAATATACAAGCTCTATTCCTTATTTAAACACCACATTCACAGTAATTATCCTAAAGCATACACACAGTAACATAATAGTAAAAAAACTAATACAATATTACTCCTAATCCTAATATTGATTTCCTACACTCCCCCTTAAGTTTGGGGCGAGAAAATATCTATAGTCCCTAACTTGCGCAAAAGGTTTATTTGAATATCTTTTTCTACTGCCTTGATGAGAAGATCAGCTTGCTGGTTCTTTGATCTGACATGTTGTAGGTCTACTTCTTTCTTTTACTATTTATCTCTTACAAATTGACAATCCACTTCAATACGTTTTGTCCTTTCATGAAACACTGTGTTTGCTACAATATAGATTGCTATTTGACTATCACAAAAAACTTTCACTAGTCCTTCATGCATTATACCCATATCCTTCAACAGGTTGAGTCCCCATACTATTTTAGAAACAGCCATACCGAGAGCCCTATATTCTGCATCTGCTGAAGATCACGACACTGTACTGTTTTTTTTCATCTTCCATATCACTAAAGAGCTGCCAAGCTTCAACAGGTAGCCTGTAACATAGCGCTGTGTGATACTGCAGGAAGCCTAGTCAGAATCACAAAAACACTCCAATGCAGTGTTTTCTTATGAACTCATCAGAATTCCAAGTCCTGAACTTCCTTTCACATATCTCACAACTCCCATAATTGTTGACATATATGTCTTGGTAAGCGCTTGCATAAACTGACTTAGGGTCTGCACTGAGAAACAAATGTCAAGTCGTGTCATTGTAAGATAAATCAATTTACCTATGAGTTAATTTACCTATGAGCCGATAGTATCTATCTGGGTCCTTAAGTAGTACATCTTCTTTGTCCTTCTCCTTATCATATGCTTTGAGTTTTAGATTCTGTGGCCTGGGGATTCCTAATGGTTTGCACTCACTCATACCTATTTTAGCCAAAAGATCAAGTGTATATTTCCTTTGACATAAAATAATGCCCTTTTTTGACTTTGCAATCTCTATCCCAAGAAAATACCTCATTAAACCTAGACCTTTTATCTTAAAATTGTCATTTAAAAGCTTCTTTGCTTTCACAATTCCTGATTCTGAATTACTAGTTATTAAAAGTCATCAACATATACTAGAATTAAAACCATTCCATCATAATAATTCATATTAAAAAGTAAGTAATGTTGTTTGCTTTATGTAAAACATCCCTCTATTAATGCTCTTGACAGTCTTTAATTCATTGTCTATATGCTTGTTTTAAACCATAGAGTGAATTATTTAATTTACATACCAAATGCTCCCCCTTACTCTCAAAACTCTCAAGAATATTCATATATACTTTTAATTCTCCTTGCAAAAAGACACTATGTACATCCATTTGATGGACATTCCAATTACCAATAGTAGCTAATTTCAACACTACTCGCATAGTGAACATTTTAAAAATAGGAAAAAAGGTTTTATGATAGTTTATCTCTTATCTTTGGTTATATCCCATGGCTACAAGTTTAGCTTTGTAGTTATCCATGTTTCCACTTGACTTATATTTAATTTTAAAGACCCACTTGCATCATATAGTTTTCTTTTCCTTATGGAGTGATACTAATTTCTAAGTTTTATTTCTTTATTTCTCTCTTCTCATAAACCTTTATTTTTAATGATGATTTAAAAAAAAAGGTAATTAAAAATCCTCAATTTTTACTATTTATTTTTTAAATATTTTTAATATTTTTTATAGAACTGTTGTTAAAAATATTTTCTACAACAGTTATGATAAAAACTATTGGGAAAAATATTTTAAAATATAATTTATTTATAAAAATATCACCACTATTTTTTTATGACAATTTTATTTATAACTATCTTGAAGTAGTACTGTGATAAGTATTTTTTATAGTAGTAAAATTGTTTTTTTAATGTAAGAGGATAATTATATGCTCTAAGACTTGCGGAAGGGATAATTAGTTACTCTAGATTATTTTGTCAATTGAAGTTTTATAAGTTTTAGATTTAATATGTAGTTTTACTTTAAATTACATTTCAATCATTGGTATTTTGATTTGCTCAACCTTTTTTTTTTTGGTAAAATCCAAGTGATATCCGTCAATCGACATCTAGAGACTAATTCTTCCGAGTTTTTGATATAACTAAAGTGTGTTTTATTCTCCCAACAAAATTGTTTTTATGCACACACCCTAGTTTAAACCTAAGATATCATATTTAAAGGATTCAGTTATTTACTTAACTATGCTAAGCTTTGTCAGTGATTTGCTAAACTTAAATGAAATTGAGAAATTTATTACCTATTCATCAATTAGTTTGACTTTTTATAGGATATGACATTGATTTGTTATTATCTATATTCGCGACCCATATACTTGCTGTGCCTATATATTAAATTTTAGTTATATCAGTAGTTCTTTAGGTCTAATTAGAGTCTTGCTCAAACTAACTGGGATATTAGTAAGTAGATTTTGGTTGCCTGAGGTAACGGGGAATAAATGATAATTCTCAATTTTAAAACTTATTCCCGTTCCATATGCTAGATATACCTTGTGAATTTTTGGGAATCAAATTTGTTTTGCAGGACAAAAACATGAACCCTTCCCAACAAGAATAAAGGCACATTTTTAGCATAGGGATTTAGGTCCTATGCATCTTTAGCTTCTAGCTTTAAGACGTGCAATTGAATACTCAGTTTTGCATTTCTTTGTCTTTAAAACCTTCTTATCTCTTTTGTATTTTTGTCTGTCAAGGTCACACATTCGACTTTTGACTAATCTAAGCATATATAGTCCCTTGGCAACTTCGTTATATAGTGCATAATTCTTCTTGTTATATACAACTAAAAAAAATGAGTTCATGATAAAAAAACTCACATAACTTATATAAAATATAAAGATTTTGTTAATAGATAATATATAAATATTTTTATAAATATTTTTTTGAGTTTGTAGACATAATTTGGCTATGGTGAGTTTTGGTATCAACTCACTCAAATTTTTTATATAAAAATAAATAAAAATAACATTTTAAAGGAAAAATTAGAGGGAAGGACGTGGGAAAGATAATATTTATTAAGAAGGATCTTAGAATTTGCAATTATTTAAAAGGACCAAAAACTAAAAGACAAGTACATAAATACTAAATTGCCCCTATTCAATACCTTTATTCCCTCACTCTAATTTATTTGACGGGACATCAATTGTTCTCTTCTCGCAAGTTGCAACTCAGAATCCATTGCGATCGTCATTCTCTATTCTCATCTCACAACCCAGACTCCGTCGTGCTCGTCCAAGAGGGGACGGTAGATATCTTTAAATCAAATAAATTCTCTGTTCTCATCTGCTTTTACTGCAGCAGCACCTGAGAGCCTCTAGCAGTGTAGATCTAAGCTGCAGGATGTTTTTTTATCTTTAGAATCGGCTCTTGGAAACATTTTGTAGATAATTTCAAACTCCCACTGAGACAGTATAATCAATAACTGTTACATATAGGAGATAAAAATGAATAAATATCAAGTAATTTTAACCTGTATCCAATTCAAATGAAAGAACTCACTCTTATTTTTCAACCAAATCGGTGCAAATGCAACAAATAAATAGGTGAAAAAAAGAAGGTTGAGGGATTTTCCAGAAGATGATAGTTAAAAGCTTATACATGTGGTGTTTAGTTTATTTGTACCTTCTGATTGAAATAAACACAATCCCATAGCAATATCCACAGCTCACACCATTATTGTGATAATTTAGTTTTCTTCTTTACAGTCACTGTTCAATAATGGTGTGGATTCTGAGAACCAGCCCGATGGAGTCTGGCTTGCGTAATGAGAACAGAGAATGACGATCACAGTGAATTCTGAGGTGCAAGAAGAGAGCAAAGAACAACTTGCAGAATGATATCGGACGGTGATTAACAGTGGAGATCTCCTAGCGGGAAGTTCAATGGATGTCCACCGTCAAATACATTAGAGTGAGGGAATATAGGTATTGAATAGGGGCAATTTAATTAGTATTTATGTATTTATCTTTTTAAATAATTACATCTTTTAAGATCATTCATAATAAATATTCTTTTTATCATATCCTTCTCTCTAGTTTTTCCAATTTTAAAATTTTAAAAAATATTATTTTTTTAGCTGAAATTAAAATTTTATTTCGTTAATTTTTTTCCCCAACACTTGGATTTGATGTGATCAATATAATTTGTTACGATGGGACCATTTTGAAAATTATTTACATGATGTCGCTACAAACCTTTTTAAAAAGAGTTAAATTGCACCCACCACACCAAATTTATTTTTAGGGTATAATTGGCATTTTAAAATGTTTTTATTGGTGAGCGCACTAAAATAATAAAAATGAAGCAATTAACGCTCAAGCTAACACGCTAACAGAAAGTTCACTCTGTAATATATTTATTCCTCTTCACTGTTCTCCTCCCCTCTCCCCAAATCATCTCCCTGATCTCTTCATCTGCCTTGAAATCTCCAGAATTCCCCAGAATCGTTCCCTTCTTCGACTCTTTTCTTTCTGTCTCTTCGTCTTCCTTCTTCACCACTTTGACTGAGAAACTGACGACGCCATTCTCCTTCCTTCCCAATTCCTCAGAATGTAACTCGATTCCTCAGTCTTTCGTACTTAGTTTCGTTCGGGCGAAGTCAAACATTCGGTTGCACACATCACTTTGTCGGCGGTTTCTCCCTTGCCGACGAGTCCTACCCTGTCGCTAGCGTCTTCGAACATGGGCAATGGGTTTCAGAAAACCTAAATCGTTCTTGGATTTAGAAAACCTAAACCCATCACTTAATTTTCTAACTTCAATTCAATGTCGAACTTTTTCCTCCCAAAAAAGCGTTAGTCATGTAGAGAAGGCTGAATTGCTGAAACTTTTAAGAGCTAAGTTTGGTAGAGAATTTGCGAAATTGCAGAGACCTGACTAGATTTGTTATGACTATGAGAATGTTGTTGTTGTGGATCCAGGGAGTAAATGCGGAAGGTGTTCCGAATCGATTGACGTACGGCGAAATCCAGAGCAAGACATATCTGGAAGTGAAGGGAACCGGACCATGTGTTTGTGTTATGCATGATTTTTTCGGTTATGTTGGGTTTTCTCTTGTGCCTCTTAGTCTTAAAAGAGCCATTTCCACACGCTTTGATCACAGACCCTCCTCGAAGAATGAGCAAGAAGAGTGTACGAGTGTAAGAGACGAACGAAGCCCTCCTCTCTCTTAATCACCTTCATTAATCTTTCTGGAAGAAACCTAACTGAAGTTAAAGACACTACACATAACACAGATACACAGTGATATATATATATATATATATATATATCAGAGTTGTTGCAGATATGAATGAGAAAATATGGGATATGGCGAGGAGGATTGCAGAATCAAGTGGAAAAGTGATAAACAAAGGAGTGAGCTAGGTTATGTTATGTGTTCTTGATCTTTTAGATATTCTTTTGTGTGTGGTGTTCAAGGTGGTGGATTTGGTGGTGGTGAGGCAACGGAAGCCTTGTTATTGCTCGTCGGGATCGGCGAAGAAGCTATCAGAAGCGGAGGTGGGAAGAACTGTCACGATGAACAGTAAATATATTAACAGAGCTAACTTGCTGTTAGCTTGGGATGTTAATTAATCCATTTTTATTTGTTTCATGTGTTAATTATATCAGTAAATATTTTAGGATACTAATTATATTAAAAATAATTTGAGATATTGGATATATTTTAAACCTTTTAAAATTTATGTGTATGATAACTATTTTATTGTTATTTTTGTTGAAGACTATTTTGTTTTTAAATGTTAATAAACTGTCAAATTTTGTGATATTATTAATAAACTGTTAAAAGCTTTTTTGTGATAATTTTGACAAATACAGATTCTAAAAATAGATGTTTTTTTTTCAAAAACTAGACTGGTGGGCTTTTCTTAAAACCATGATTTTAGGCTTTAGAATATATTTTAGTTTTTGATGGGTTTTTGGCTAATTTGTTATAAAACCATGATTTGGATGAAAAATAAGAAGCGCATTTGGCATTTATCCAACGACATACCTGTAGGCGAAATCTGCAGAATAACAAAGTTTATAGTTCGAATTGCGTCCGAAGACACTGTCCTTAAAAGATATTTCGCGACTCCTCATCAAATTTAGAAGCGGATCTCTCCAGGATTAAGCGAACTCTTCCTGTAAAAATACAGGGCAACATAACTAGTGGAAGATAAAGTAATCTCAGAAGATTAATGTATCATTCTATATATTTCTCTATATATTTCTATATACTTCTTCTTTATCAAGAAGCCCTTTATAGATTGTGGAAAGCCACGAGACATGTCTTTTAGACATATGTCCTTTAGATTCAAGAGTTATATTAGAAAGACTCTTCTTTCTCCAACATACCCTTTCACAATGAAGAGTTATGTTAGAAAGACTCTTCTTTCTCCAACATACCCTTTCATAATGAAGAGTTATGTTTAGAAAGACTCTTCTTTCTGTAACATACCCTTTCACAACGAAGAGTTATATCAGAAAGACATTTCTTTCTTTGACACACCCTTTCACAATATTTAAAATATTTTCAACAATCCCCCACATGTGTCAAAGAAACACCATTAACTGAGTTACACAAATGGACATAATCATTGTATCCAGTGGTCCTTTGGACTATGAACCAGACATAGACTGATAATACTTAGTACACAGAGATGCCAGTGGTCCTATGGACTATGAACCAGCATTTCTTGGGTGTATACCAGAGGTACTAATAGCCAGATTATATCCCCACATTTCCATTGTTTACCTCACGGTTTTACGCTTTAGGCAGCCATGCGCGTGTCCTGTTTTTAATGAATGCTCTAGAGATTTCGCCACGATCTCATAGGAGCGGCTCACACCCCTCATTCGTATAGGTGATTTCTTTAAGTGTATCTTGCACATAATACACCATCTCGTAGGATTTGAAATCATTAAGAGCTTTTACTCACCCTCCTCTATGCAATCTAGCACTTTTTTGTACATCATATGAAAAGGACTAGTAATAATATTTGGTGCTAGCAGAACTAACAAACGACTTGTTCTTACCCATTGAACCTTTTTCATGGGATCACCAATCACAAAGGTTGGGTTGCCATCGCTGTCGTTATCAACTGGCTTTAGTCCTATTCCCCTCGATGTCTCAACAATTTATTTGTTTTCTTCCCAGGGGTTTTGTTAACGGATCCGATAGGTCTATTTTTGACCTCACCAAAATCGATTGAGATAACTCCACAATTTTAAGCATGCTTATTCTCATAGTATCTCAAACGATTGCACCATTGTTCTCTTAACAATGTTTATTGCCATTTTTGCAATTATAACGCATCAACAATAAGTGTTACTCGTCTTTGTTCTCTTTAATAAAGGTTATTGCCATTTGGCAAACACAATTAATCAACACTAAGAGTTGTACATCTTTGTTATCCTTAACAAAGGCTATTGCTATTTAGTAAACATAATTTATCAACACTAAGTGTTGTACATCTTTGTTATCATTAACAAAGGTTATTGCTATTTAGCAAACACAATTTAGCAACACTAAGTGTTGTACATCTTTGTTCTCTAAACAAAGGTAATTGCCTTTTGGCAAACACATCTCATCAACACTAGGTGTTGGTTTTACATCAAAATAATTGCTAGAATATTTTCAACCACTTAGCCTCAGTACCAGCCAATTCCAAAGCAGTAAATTCATAATCTATTTTGGTTAGAATTGTTTGCTTGGATGATTTCCATGTGACTGCAATATCACCAAGAATAAACACATAACTACTAGTAGATTTTAACCCTTCTAAATCTAAGATCTAGTTCACATCACTGTATCATTCTAATACAGCGGTAAATCCACTATAATGTGTATCATAATTCATGGTGCCTTTAAGGTATCTCAATAACCTTATTAGAGCATCTCAATATTCACTACTTTGATAGTGATTATATTTGCTCAATCTACAGAGTAATAAACTCAAGATAAATCACCACTTATCATCTATGTATTTTAATACAACGGAATTTTACCATACATGATACCAACAATTATGGTACCCCTCAAATATTTCATTCTCCTCATGAGATTGAATTTTTATGTTTGTATGCTCAATCCTCCACATAGTATATACTATATCATAAGAATTAATTCTAACGCACAAAATTCTCATAATCTGTGCATAAACAAATTGATCAAATAACACTCTCAAATAATATATTATCATCATAAAGAATAATCACACTATAGTTCTCAAAACCAAAATTTGAAATACTTTTGAAGATGATATATTCCTTTATGATTTTAACACCTAAAAACATATTTAATTCATGCTTTCAAACTCAAATTTAAAATAGCATAACATTATAATATGTCATCTACATCATATATATTTATGTTAAGATAAATATATATCCACAAATAATAATATCATGAAAACTAACATATTTATCTCTCCAATAGATAAATGATCAAATTTTCATGCTTCAATCATAAAGCTTATTTTAAGCCACACATAAAATTTTGATAATAATCAAATTTATTGTCAACAACAAATAATAAAGCCTCTATTTAATTTGATCATAACATACTTCATAATTATAAAATGAGGCTAACAGACACATAATTTTTCATTCATAAATTTTATAAGATATCTCACATCTTATACACCCCCACACTTTTAAATATCACATTATATCTCAATAACTTCTCAATAATAATTCTAATTAAATTAGAATTAGAATTTTTTTTAAAATATATTTTTCAATAACTTGATCTTCATTCCTTAATGAAATCAATCCATAACACCGATTTCATAAAATCCCATGAGACCAACATCTCCACATATCATCTCAACAGATAGAAAATTAGTTTTGTATATACATACCTGGAGACCAGGCCGTATAAATGACCCAACGATTTATGGCAGTGTTGTGGTCTGTGCCACAGTGGACCAACCATTCAGTCACCATATCGTTACGTCGAAAGGATCTCTTTAGTCATCGGATGTGTCTCTTCTCCTCTACCACTAGATGATGACGCCACTTAAGTCATTTTGCCATGATAACTGTTTTCACTTCAGGCGTTTGCAAATTTACCCACGGCCCTCTTCAAAGTGGAGTCGAGTACCACATCCTGCCCACCCTCAAAATCATCAATTCTAGCAGCTGCTTCACTCTCGTCAACTGCAACAACTCTTGCCCTTTCAATGTTGGCTAGGAGAACACCAATGAAGGACCAAGCCTGCCAGTGATCTTCACACCATTTGTTGCTGGAGAAACATCATGAGGGTGAATAGGGATTTTACGTTGGACCTTTGCCACGCTGTGGTTGTACACTTTTGAACAACATCTCCATAGTTCTCTCATGACTTCCAAAAATTTGAAGGTAATATCTCTTAAGATTGTAGGCGAAATCTGCAGAATAACAAAGTTTATAGTTCGAGTCGCGTCCGAGGACACTGTCCTTAAGAGATATTTCGCGACTCCTCATCAAATTTAGAAGCGGATCTCTCCAGGATTAAGCGAACTCTTCCTGTAAAAATACAGGGTAACATAACTGGTGGAAGATAAAGTAATCTCAGAAGATTGGTGTATCATTCTATATATTTCTCTATATATTTCTATATACTTCTTCTTTATCAAGAAACCCTTTTTATAGATTGTGGAAAGCCACGAGACATGTCTTTTAGACATATGTCCTTTAGATTCAAGAGTTATGTTAGAAAGACTCTTCTTTCTCCAACATACCCTTTCACAATGAAGAGTTATGTTAGAAAGACTCTTCTTTTTCCAACATACCCTTTCACAATGAAGAGTTATATTTAGAAAGACTTTTCTTTCTCTAACATACCCTTTCACAACGAAGAGTTATGTCAGAAAGATATTTCTTTCTTTGACACACCCTTTCACAATATTTAAAATATTTTCAACAATACCCAGTTGCCGAACATATAGATTAGGGGTATATTGGCCTAAAGAAAAGGGAAACAAAAAATCATGGGACCAATTGGGCTATATTGGCACTCCGTGCACGGCATTTCACCTTTATTTTTTTATAATTTTTTATAAGTATATGTGTATTTTTATTAAATAAAATGTTATTCAAAATACTGTTAATGTTTAAATTTAAATTTTTTTAATAAAAATTAAATTTTAACACGTTATATTATATTATAAAAGATTAGTTTATTTTATCAAGCTCAACTCTAGCTTGTTCACATTTAGATTGTTGACTAAATTTCACCAATTTTAGTGTGATAAAAATAATAAAATAAAGAAAATAATATTACAACTATTGATCTTAATTATAATATATTAGTTAAAATATATATATTTAGTCTTTTAAATTTATATTAAATTTTATTTTAATCTTTTAAATTTATAAAGTAGACTTTTAGTCTCATAATCTTCACACCGTTAGGGTTATTTAATAGAAAAGTTGATTCAACTAATTCAATTGATAATTATACATGATTAGATTTTAATATTTTAATATAATATATATTTTTATTTTACATTTTTTAAATTAAAAATATATTTAAAATAAAATATTTGATGAGATTTTAATGAATTTAATTTTTAAAAAATAAAATCCTGTATATTAATCTTACTTTAATTAATTTTTTTATCTTTCCATCTTATATTTTTCATTAAAAACTCACGAAAATCTCTTCACTAATTTTATTTTAAATCTACATGATTTTAAATATAAAAGTATTATATTAAAATTTAATAATTTTTGGGTAATTTTTAATTATATAATCATCATTTAAATTTATCCAGTTAACATTTTTTATTAGGTCAAATTACCGATGTTAAAATTTTAGAATTAAAATTATACTTTATAAATTAAAGAATTAAAATAAAATTTAATATAAATTAAAAAAATTAAATATATACTGTAACCTAATATAACTCATAAACCATGCTTCTACGAAATATTTTAAAAGCTGAACTAGATGTCAAATAGAAAAAATTGAAAGATCGCGATTTTTATGGTTGAATCGATTGAAAAGGTTGTTGAACTAATAATATAATAATTATATATATATATAAGAAATATTGCATTAAATAAGTTGAAACAAATAAACACAGCATATTAACAAACATATTACAAAAACATAATTTAAAATATTTAATAATTAATATTGTAAATATTTATGATAATTTTTATTTTAAAAATATCATCATATTCTAATATAAATATTTTATGCTGCCTCTATAATATAGTAAATATTTATCATTTGTCTAACAAAATAGTGTGTTTGGATTCCCGTTTTGAGCCACAAACGTGCGGTGGTGTTATTTTATTTCCCTTGGGATCACAATTAAAAATAGAGTTAAAATACATAAAATATTTTTACAGGTATAATTAGCACTGTTAAAATATTAAAATTGGAGCAATCATGCCCTTTAACTTATTAGCGTTAAACGTTCATTTTCTACCCTCAATCTGACTCCACGTGTCTCTTTCTTTTTGATCCGACTCTTTTTGATCGATCCATTCAAGCAAAGAGGAGAATGCCGCAGCCACGAAAAGAGAGAACTGACGGAGAGAATGAGCTAAGGACAAAACTAACAAAGTGTATGCTAGCCACTACAATTTCTCTCGTACCCATAGATCTTAGGTAAAAGGAAAAATGATATCTTAGTCTTATAGAACCAATTAAATGACAGAAAAATTTTAAAAAATACCTTAATTAATTTAAAGTTCCATGACACTTGATATTTATTTTTTTAATTATCAAATGACCCTTCTGCCCTTAGGAAATAAAAACACAGTATATAACAAATTGGTGCAATATAATGTGGAAATAAGAGGATAAGACGTGACGAGGAAGACAGCATATGATGACCCACATGGGGTGTTCGTAGTTGAGTTTTGTCGTCATCGTGGCTAGATGTTGAGGAAGGATTATTGTAAATGTTGTCGCTTCTAACTATGATATGAGAAAGTGAAATCCATTGCTATCAAACCCAATAAAGTCTGTTACTGCTTTATCGTCCTGGTACCTATGATAGTGTGTGGCTGAGAGGTATAAAAGGTGATGTATATAAATATGGATACTGTGTTCGTAACATGACTTTTTTGATAATTTGAATTATGGGTGAACTATATTTATATAGAGTTTTAAAAGTTATGTCCAGTTTGCAAGAATTTGTGATGTGTTTACTTGAGTGTAATAAGAAAATGTGAACATTAGAAAGATTCCTGTGAAGTGAGAATAACATATCATGATCTAATATGCGAGGGCAAGACGAGTTGTTATTATAGTATACGACAGTTGTTAATATAGATGCTCGAGTTGTTAATATATTTGGTGCAGTTGTCATTACTGAAGTGTGAGCTATAAAAAGTAACCTATGTAAATATAGACATTGTATTTGTAGCATGACTTTTTCATCATTTAGGTTGTGGGTTAAATGTAATTATTAAGGGTTGTAAAAGTTATGTTCAGTTTATAGGAAGTTGTGGTGTGTTTAGTTGAGTGTAGTAACAAAATATGAACATTACAAAAATTCCTATGAAGTGAGAATGACAGATCATGATTTGATATGTGAGGGCAAGATGAGTTATTATTATAGTACACAATAGTTGTTAATATAAGTAGTCGAGTTGTTAATATTATATGTTTGGTACAGGTTCTCAGTATTGATGGCGAGTTCATCTGCAAAGCACTTATTCTGTTATATTCACATAGGGGGACAATTTGGAAATGATGTAGAAGGTCATACATATGTTGGGAGTTAAGTAAGAACAATATCCATAAAGGAAGGCAAAACATATGATGAGTTAAGAACATTATTAGCATCACTTGTTGGGAAAGGAAGTGATAAAATTGTCATAAAAATCACTATTAGGTTTGATCGACACACATTTGTTGACATGTTTAATGATGAAGGAATTGAGCATTTAATAATATTTAATGGAGAAAGTGGCCATGTATACCTAGGAGAGAAAGCAAATAGCGAGTGCACATAACTTGGTATGGATGATGTAATAGAGGACCAAGATGTGTAAATAATATGTTGTGTTGATTTCAAAATGTTGTCATCTATAAATTGCAATAAAAGTTGTCATATGAGTTGTATGCAATTGTCATTATTGACACAGTAAGTTGTCATTTGCTACAGGTTGTTTGGAAGTGGGAATGTATGCTCCATGTCTCCACCTAATTTGGGAAATGAGAATGAAGTGTTGCCAATAATGTCTTGTGGTGACGAAATGATTCTAACAATGACACCTGAAATGAATTGTCCAAAGTGAAAGGATTTGATTGTTAGACAAGGTCAAACATTTTCAAATGTGGGGTTATTAAAAAACACTATACAAGTACAGCATCGTGCATGGGTTTTCTTACAAATTTATCAAGAACAATAAATAAAAGATCATTGTAAAGTGCAAGGTCGATGGATGCCCATGGTACATAGGTGCATATTGTATGGGTGAACGTCAAGATTTAGAATTCTTAACTATACAAAGGTTCACAATTCAGCACATGCATAATGCACAAGGAAATCTACTTGTCTCACCATGGAAAGTCAAGTTAACATAGTCTTATGATTGATGCTCTGATGAGTAATATCAATAAGAATGCACAAGAAATAAGCAAGGAGTTGTATAGAGATTATGGTGTGCGATTGAACTATAGGCAAATATACAGAGGTCGAGAACAAGCCCTAAGGGAATTACATGATAGTGCAGAGGATTCTTACAAGATTATTCTTTGGATATGTGAGAGGCTTATAGAAACTAGTCCAAGAACTATTGCTATATGGGAAGGCTTAGAGTCAAAAAGATTTGAGAGGGTATTCATTGCGTATGGATGCTCAATTGTAGGTCTTTTGTAAGGGTGCAGAGCCATACTGTGTATAGATGGATGTCATCTTAGTGAAAATATATGGTAGTACCATGAGGCCTATTGCTACACATGATTGTCCATGTCCTAATGACCTAACGGTGTCTGAACTACTGAAAGAAAGGTTTCTTGACCCCCCTAATTACTAGAAGGCCGCCGGAAAGGCCAAAGAGAAAAAGGATCGAGTCTCAATTTCAACACAAAAAGACTTATCATTGTGGAAGATGCTAGAGGCTGAACACACAGTGAAGACATGCAAGAATCCAAACCCGAGCTTATAAATGGTACTAGCTTGCTATATTTTTCTATGCAAATACATAGCACACTGATTTTTGTTTTGTATGTATTTGTAGATAGTGAGCAAAATAATTTTTTGTATCCTTCATGTTTCTCTATCTTTTAGAAGGTAGGGTGGAGCTTCATGAAGGTAATTGAGTTGTGTATACTCCTTTTACATTTATTTCCAATAACTTATATAATTGTAAAGTGCATATATATAAAGCAAGTTACACTCTGACTATAATGATTATGTAAGAGAAGTGCTAACGTTATTATTTTGTGAACATTTTGTTGTCAATTGGTACTAGTTAGGTTGTTATGTTCAATGAAACAGTTGTTATCTATATTGTCATCGTGTAGTTGTTATTTTAGGTGGTGCAGTTATCATTCCTTCACTACAGGGTTGTCATTTAGTATTAGTGCAGTTATTATGTATTGAATACATGGTTATCAGTTTTTAGTGCAGTTGTTGTCTGTGCTGTCTTCGGTTAATTGTTATTTTAGGTTGTGCAGTTATCATTCCTTCACTACTGAGTTATCATTTAGTATTGGTGCAATTGTTATGTATTGAATACGTAGTTGTTACTTTTTAGTGCAGTTGTTGTTTGTGATGTAGTCAGGTAGTTGTTATTTTAGGTAGTGCAGTTGTCATTCCTTCACGACGGGATTGTCATTTAATATTAGTGCAGTTGTTATGTATTAAATACGTTGTTGTCACTTTTTAGTGCAATTGTTGTCAGTACTGTCATCGGGTAATTGTTATTAATATTTTAGGTGGTGCAGTTGTCATTCCTTTACTATAGGGTTATCATTTAGTATTGGTGAAGTTGTTATGCATTGAATACGTGGTTGTCACTTTTTAGTACAGTTGTTGTCTGTGCTATTGTCCGATAGTTATTATTGTAGGGTGCTACAGTTGTCATTCCTTCACTATGGGGTTATCATTTCCTATTAGTTTAATTGTTAATTTCCCCCGTATATTATTGAGTTTGATGCATCTATTGAACCTGATATGAAATACAACACCTGTCTATTGAACATGACAATATTCTTTCCGCAACAGTTTAAAAACTTGACATTTCTTCAAAAGTGTTCAATTACATATATTCTTTGTAAATTTCATAGTACAAAATGCTTGGGTTAGTAACTTTTTTCTTCTGATGTCTAGGCTCTTTGCCACCTACACGAGACAACACTTGTTCCTTTTATGAGTTGTTGGGGTGAGTAATCAAATAAAATAAACAATCAACCCTCATTTGTTAGAAGTCTTCAATTGAGTAACTTGGCATGGTATAACCTTCCTTGTTTACCGAGTTGCATCCCAAGTCTTTAACCATGACAACACAATAACCCCGCATGAATGCCTGTAAGCAGTACATAATAGAAGAACATGCATTGAGTTAGTCACAACCAAGAACAAAAATAAACTACTGGTGGAGGTAACATGCTCACATGTCTGTTTGGAAGTGTAGTTTTAGCCAAGTGATATCAAACTGATCGTCTTTCCCAAAAACTTCTGGCTTAGCTGTATGGAGTATTTTGAGAAGCAACACTTCTGCACATACAGAATGCAATGGCAAAAAAACCAAATCAACTATGATGGTAACAATGACCAATAATAGCTAAGTACGTAACATATTAAGAAAGACATACACAGCCGTTGGCCACACATTGCTTCCCTTTGAATATATGTTGCCTACTCATTGTCTTTTTCTTCGCTTACCTTTCTTGTCATCCTTACATGTTTCATTAGCTTGCTGCGCTTCTAATCTCATAAATGTTAACCTATGAACCAACAAGTCAAGGATACAGAATTGCATTTTCTTAATGTAAAAAAACATAGCAGAACCAATGGTTGTTTAGGCAAATAGGTCCAAACATGAAGTCACAATCACCAACGTTGTACCTAACATATTCTGGCAATATTTGTGCTTTATTCCCTTCAACTGATCACAGTAGACGATTGTGTAAGGAATTGGAAGACACACAGCAGAAATTAATTTAAAAATTTTTCCATTCCTTGCCAGGATCTACCGTATGTGTTTAAGTCAAGTAGGAAGAAGCATTACCCTCAGTGTTCCTCAGCGACTTCCATAGCTTTTAGTCATGACGTTCACAGCTTTTTCTCCACGGCTCGTGCTCCCTTTCTGATCGCAAGAAGTTGACTTATGTCAGCTTCATCTACTGGTATCCACACGAATAACGTTCTAACCACGAACAACATGTTAGCGTCTCTTGTCCCTCCAGGGCTTTCTCAAGAATTCGTCCTCTCCGTCTTTATTTCGGCAGTTTCTTATCTGCAAATCTTTTGCAGATTCCCCTTCAGCCTTTCTGTGTTCTATGTGTGTCACTAAAACGCAGCTCCTAAAATCAGATATATAGGATGCTATGCATTTTTCTCTCTACCGAATTGGATTTTGGAGTTAATCTTATATTAATTCTAAAATTAATACAATATCATATATTGTATAATCTTATAAGAAACTAATTAAATAAATAATATTAAATCCGCCCACAGATTTAATTACCTATTTATTTAACTTTAAATAAAGATGAGATTGAACTATATTTGATTTATTCTTATAAATCAAATTTGAGATATCATATCAATTTGAATTTCAAATTCAAACGTGATAGGGATTTAATTTATTATTATAAATTAAATCTTATAAATATCTCTTATATGAGATATCCTATCAATTTGAATTTCAAATTCAAACGTGATAGAGATTTAATTTATCTTTATAAATTAAATCTCATATATCTCTTATATAATATATATATATACGAATTTATATATATACGAATATAAATATAAATAAATATATACATCCACCCTGGATCATTTATTGAATTTGGACATGTCTTAGATTCAATGAATATAGACATCATAGCTCGTGTTGGGCTATTTTGTATGCGACCCTGTAGGCCCATATGAAGTTGGCAGTAGGCCATTTGCTATACTGGCCCATAAGTCGCAAGCGGTCTCTAGCAAGACATAACGACTACCCAAATCATATGAGGATCATTAAACGATGTAACTTTTTATACAACCATATCATGTCCCTTTTGTCACGCGATATTTTGGTCATGGTTGAGGCATGGATAATGCCATCCTCCTATTCCTGACTGTTACTTTCTCGATCCCTGAGTAGTCTAACTGTAGAAATGGAACTACCTTTCTATTACAGTATGGCCATACATTTCTCAGACTCACTCATCTAGGGGCCCAGTAATATCTCTCTACGAATGTGAGGGACAAATTCCATCTTGACCATTGAAACAACCTTGAACCGATGTCGCCTTGGAGTTACTTCAAAAATTTAAACCAAGGATTGCATATAGTGCAACCTCGGGTCGTTCTCTCAGAGGAGCCAAATGTGAAATTAAATTCTTAAGTAACTAAATGCAATGCAACCTAAATTAGAAAATGGGATTTGTTTTGATTGACTAACAACTAAATGCAAAGAATTAAAATAGATTTAAAGAAAATATTTTTGGTATTTTTAGTTTAAAGAAAGGAATAATGAATGATAATGAGTGGAAACAATAAATTCAAAGGTGACTAATAATAATAAAAGCAATTCTCTAATTCAATAACGCAGGCAATCATAGCTTCAACAGATATAGGAGTTATAAATAATGAATTAAGAATTATAATTAAGCTTTTAATCCAACAACCGAGCCACCTCGAATTGTCACAAAATATTTTCTAAGTCCTAATTTATTAACTGCCACCAGAATAATAAAATAGGACTAAAGATATTAAAAATCAATGCTCAATTATAACTCAATAATTCATAAAATAGAATTTAAGCCAACAAGAGACACAACGATCCAATAAATCAAGCCACCTTGAAAAATCATAAAATATTCACGATAATCTCAATACAATGTCTAACCCAGATCAAAGTAAATGAAATTAAAATTAATTAAAGGTTAATGTCAAATGTCAAGCAAAAATTCAGTCACAATAATCTTCAATAAATACAAATAAATCATTCTAAACATTCCCAATAATTATAAAATTAATCATAAGACCTATGAGTCATAATATAATTATTAGGTAGAGAATTAGAGTAATTTATACTCCCCTTTGAGATCCCATGCTCATGCCTTTGCTATTGAATTAGAGGATTATAATAATTTAGAGATGGATAATAATAAATAAATGGCTTCTCTCGAGGCGTCCCACACCCCTCTCTTTCTCAATTGGATTTGCGAGTTGCGTGGCTCCTGAGGTGCGTTCCTTTTTCAATTCTTTTCATTCAATTCTCGTGGCGTGGCTTTGCATGGGTGTGTGCTTCTTTCTTTTCAATTCCTTTACACTTTGCTGGCCGCCACGCTTCCGTTCTGCCCGTGTGTGCTGAATGCTTTTTAAAGGCATTTGAATAGGACAAAACCTAATGGGCTAAACTGCAAGGTTTGGCCCATCGGTCCTATTGTGTAATTTCTAGTTTTATGGTCCTTTGTTGTCATTTGTGAATTTTGATTTTTCCTAAATTCCTGAAATATAAAATCACAATAATGTAATATCTTTTATTTCAAAAATAATTGTTTGGGAGAAATCATAAAATTATTACAATTATACCCCTATTAAGCACTAATTTAATATAAGTCATATTAATTCAATTAGTGCATAAATAATAAAATTAATGACCACAATGTTGACAAAAGTCCACTAAAATGATATGAATTAATATATAAAAATATGGGTTTATGAACTCCCCCACACTTAGCCTTTTGCACTCCTGGGCAAAATATCAGTCAAAAGAATTCCAATAGTTAAACTCAATACAAGTAAACATAAAACTAATAAGGTAAGAAAGTATAATCAACTCAAGCAACTTTTATCCCTAATCAATCAACAGTGATAGAATGCTTCGATGCAAGGAGAGTAACACAAGACATAACAAGATAGAGAAAAGGAAACATAATAGATCTCTCATAGGTATAAATGTTTCACTCAACTCTCAAGTATAGGGAATTTTCACTAAATCCACCTAGATTAGCACCTACCATAGGCTTGTAAAGATTCTACTCTCTCCACTACTAACATACCATAAATTCATGATCAAGGGGATTTTATTGGGTTGTAATGTTGGTGAAAGGCTAATGAATGGATTGAATGAAATGTAGAACAAGTTTAATGCATGAGTATTAAGAAATAGCTCAAAGTAAGATAACATGTGACTATCAAATGAACAATAAACTTTAATCTTGAACTACTAAAGGATGCCTTATTGCCAATTTTTCTTTTTCTTTTCTTTTTCTCTTTTTCTTTTTTTCAACTTCTCTCTTTTTTTTTTTGCTTTTTTTGCTGCACATTTTCTTTTTCTTTTTCTTGTCTTTTCTATTTTCTTTTCTCCCTTTTTCTTTGTTGGCAAACCTAACTCAAAAAGATAAATATAGTAACTTCAATAGTACACAGCTGATCATAACAAATATAATATAACTCATGCAACTCACTTGTTCAAAATTAATGGAATGAAATGAAAGTGATGGGCTCAAAGGGGTAAGCAAAGGTTATTTGAAATGGCTTATATTTGGGTAAAAGGGTTTAGAATTGAATTCCCCTATCATGCTCATAAATCCAGGTAATAATGCAGCTTTGAAAAAGAATATAGATAAGTTTTAGAGGTTAACCAAAACTAGGTGGAAATCACACAAGTTACGAAAGAAAATTAGGCTCAATAATCCTTCCAACAAGGCTTTCTCTAATATATTTTCTCCCTACGATAAAGTTATGAAACAAGGTTAATAACACTGCATCAAAGACACTCCACTTTACTAACTAATTAAGAATAAAAATTACATAAGTCAAAATTATATTCTCACATAGACATGCCAATGTCAACATGCATAAAAAAATAAGGATTTTAAAATAAAGCCCGATGATTGCAAAAGTTAAGTGGAAGGTGGGAATCATAGAAATAATTTTCTTATACAACATTGAAAAATCCATACAATTTGGCCCAACAAGTTCAGAAATTTTGAATTTTTTATATTTTGGCAATGCAAGCAGTGGTAACACAAATTAGCAAAAGCAATCCCTCCCCCACACTTAAACCATGCGTTGTCCTCAACGCATCACTGAATAATATATCAAAGGGAGAAGGGAAAATAATTAAAGAGTCATGAGTTAAAAGGGAAGGAAGCTTTATTCAAAGAAAAACTAACCTAAAACTAAGAAATTTTTAAAATGTAACCTATTCTAAGAATTTGTTAAAAGATAGAAAACAAATAAATCTAAAACTACTGTGATAGTACCTCCCCCACACTTGCTCCTAACTATCTTAGCAAACAGATATTATTAGCAATAAAAGAGAAAGGAAAGGAGAAAGGTGGAAAGGAACAACCGTGCAATTAGGGGGGTCTCTGATTCTCATGGTAGTGCTTAAGTAGATGACCATTGGCTTGTGAAACATGACATGTTGCTTCATCCACCATCTCTACCATACCAAAAGAATGCACTTTGGTAACTCTAAAAGGGCCCTCCCACTTGGTGACAAACTTCCCAGGTATCAACTTCAACCGGACCTTGAATTTTAGAACCTTCTCACTTTCATGGAATTGTTTTCTCAAAATCTATTTGTCATGAATCATTTTCAACTTGTCTTTATATATTCTGGCATTATCATAGGATTCAAGTCTCATCTCTTCAAGTTCTTGGAGTTGTATCGTTCAGTTTTCAAGTGAGGATTCAAGGTCTGCATCACATGCCTTGATCGCCCAATAAAATTTGTGCTCAATCTCCATAGGTAGATAACAAGACTTACTATAGAGCAACCGAAAAGGAGACATGCCTGTAGGGGTTTTATAGGCAGTTCTGTAAGCCCACAGTGCCTCCTCAAGCCTTTCACTCCAATCTTTACGGGATGGTTTCACAATCTTTTCTAGTATTCGTTTGACTTCCTGATTAGAGACTTTAGCTAATCCATTTGTCTGAGGGTGGTACAGAGTTGCCAGCTTATGATTAACTCCATGTTTAGCAAGTAGAGACTTTATGGTCCTATTGCAGAAATGTGTTCCTTGGTCACTGACGATTGCTCTTGGAATGTCGTACCTACAAAAAATATGAGAGTGTAAGAACTTGGCAACAATAGAAGCATCATATTTCCTAGTTGGCACTGCCTCTACCCACCTAGACACATAATCTACTGCAAGTAATATATATGAATACCCAAATGATGGAAGAAAAGGACCCATGAAATCTATGCCCCAAACATAAAAAATTTCACAAAAATGCATAGGTCTTAAAGGCATTTCATGCTTTCTACCTAAACTTCCAAACCTTTGGCACTTATCATAAGACTTATAGAAAATATAAGCATCTTTGAATAAAGTAGGCCAGTAAAATCCACATTCTAAAACCTTCATAGCAGTCCTATTAGCACTAAAATGTCCCCCACAAGATAAAGAATGTGCAAAGGTAAGGATAGAGTGAATCTCATTGTTAGGAACACATCGTCTGATGATCTGATCACTGCATTGCTTCCAAAGAATTAGAGAATCCCAGATATAATATCTTGCCTCCCTCTTCAGCTTATCAATAGTAAGATCAGAGAAGTCAACTCCTTCGGTGCGTTCAGGTAACCGACTAAGGTGGTCAGCCACATGATTCTTTGCTCTAGCTCTATCTTTGATTTCAATGTTGAACTCCTATAGCAATAAAGCCCATCTCAGCAGTCTTGGTTTAGACTGAGGCTTCTTGAACAAGTAATGTACCGCTGCATGATATGTAAAAATAACCACTTGAGAATTTATTAGATATTGTCTAAACTTATATAAAGCAAAGATTATAGCAAAAAGTTCCTTCTCGGTTGTGGTGTAATTCACTTGAGCGGGGTCAAGTGTCTTGGAGGCATAGGCTATCACTCTAGATCACTTATCCTCCCTCTGACCAAGCATAACACTTACTACAAAGTTAGATGCATCACAAGACAATTCAAAAGGCAAATCCCAATTAGGTGCAGTGAGAATAGGAGGTGAAACAAGTAAGGATTTCAAAGATTCAAAAGCATGTCTACACTTATCATCAAAGTGAAAATCAACATCTTTTCTCAATAGCGTAGAGAGGGGTAAAGCAATTTTACTAAAATCTTTTACAAAATGTCGATAAAACCCGGCATGCCCTAAGAAAGACCTTAAATCTTTAAGACAAGTAGGATAGGGAAGTGAAGAAATTACTTCAATCTTGGCTTTATCAACCTCAATCCCCTTTTAAGAGATGCAGTGACATAACATTATACCATTATCTACCATGAAATGACATTTTTCATAATTTAAAACCAACTTTTTCTCAATACATCTATCAAGAACATGCTCAAGACTAAGTAAACAATCATCAAAACCATCACCATAGACGGTGAAGTCATCCATGAAAACCTCCATATTACGCTCCAATAAATCACTAAAGATCGCCATCATACACCTTTGAAAGGTGCCTGGAGCATTACACAACCCAAATAGCGTCCTTCGATATGCGTAGGTGCCAAAAGGACATGTAAAAGTAGTCTTCTCTTGATCCGCAGGTGCAATCGGTACCTGGAAATAACCTAAAAAACCATCCAAGAAACAATAGTGAGATTTGTCAGATATTCTTTCTAACATCTGATCAATGAAAGGTAATGGAAAATGATCCTTCCTAGTCGCTTCATTCAACTTCCTATAGTCTATACACATTATCCAAGCATTCTAACTCTTGTTGGAATAAGTTCATTATTCTCATTTTTCACTACTGTGATACCGCTCTTCTTTGGTACTACATGTATCGGGCTTACCCACTCACTGTTTGAAATTGCATATATGATCCAGTACTCAGTAATTTAGATACCTCCTTTTTAATCACATCATGAATAAGAGGATTTGACCTCCTTGGTGGCTGTTTAACTGGCTTTGACCCTTCAGCTAAAAGGATCTTGTGTGTACAAACCAAGGGATCAATCCCTGGTATGTCCCCTAAAGACCAGCGTATAGCCCTTTTATACCTTTTTAACACTGAAACTAGTCTCTCTTATTCAGAACTACTTAAAGAACTGGAAATAATAACAGGTAATTTACAATCATCAGTAAGAAAGACATATTTCAAGTTAGAGGGGAGGGGTTTCAATTCTAAATCAGGGGGTTACACAATAGAAGGAATCATGTTTGTTATATCAAGTGCATTCAGAGCAAGTGGTGTGTCCATGTGGCTTGGGGAAGGAGATATAAGCTCAGTGTGGTGTATATTTTCTCCACTTCTTGACTCAGTGCCACAATCAGATGACCTAGAAATAAGAGAGTTAGGGTCAGTCTGATCAATAGAAAAAGAAAGTAAATTTGAAGTGAGAGTGGGATTAGAAAGGACTAAAGCAATATCAAAATCATTGTTAGCCTCTTCTAATGTTCTAGCGCCACTCAATGGAGAAGCTATATTCATAGCTTGTGCATCAACCTCCTTATCATCAGTTCCTACAAAATCAAGCAATACACCTTTCTCAAGGCTATCAAGTATAGAATCAGCAGTAATATAAAAGTCAAAACAACATGATACATCAAATTCATGAGCAGAAGAAAGCCAACTATCTATCTCTAAATAA
Organism: Leucaena leucocephala; assembly: GCA_037074615.1. Lineage (NCBI taxonomy): Eukaryota > Viridiplantae > Streptophyta > Magnoliopsida > Fabales > Fabaceae > Leucaena > Leucaena leucocephala. The sequence continues at coordinate 12,797,893 of CM073515.1, read as the reverse complement.
TAGGCACAAGATACGCCACCTTCACATGCACAGACATAAGAAGAGTGGGAGGAAGATAGACAAGTAAAAGCATCATCATGCTTCACAACCATGTCACACAAGTGAGTTACATTCATATTAGTCTCATGTAAGTGGTCCATATCATGACATTCAATTGAACTAATTCCCAAATAAGAGCAATCTTCATAACCATGATTCATAGCTTCTGAAAGATTAAATTGCACTTCTTGATCCCCAATCCCCATAGTAATAAGACCCTTTTTCATGTTAATTATTGTCTCAGCAGTTAAAAGGAAAAGTCTACCTAGAATCAAAGTACTCTCAGTAGGAAGGTCATTAGTCATATCAAGAACATAAAAGACTGCTAGAAAAATAAGACCTTTTACTTGCACAAGAATATCCTCAATAATACCTTTAGGGTATCTCACTGTCCTATCAGCTAGGCCAAGCACTACACTAGTATCTTTCAAAACTTTAATACCTAAGGTCTTATAAACAGAAGTTGGCATGACATTAATTGTTGCACCCAAATCCAGTAGGGCATGATAAACTGTAGTTCTGCCTATTGTACAAGGAATAGTGTCGGAACCTGGGTCTTTACATTTAATAGGCAACTGTGGCTTAAATAAGGCGCTAACACTCAATCCCAGTTGGATTCTCTCACTATGCCTATACTTCCTCTTGTTTGTACATATGTCTTTCAAGAATTTAGCACACTTAAGCATCTTTTTAATCAATTCAAGCAATGGCACGTTAACCTCAAGTTTGCTAAATATTTCAAACAATTCATCATTATCTTTTTTTTCAACAATCTTTTTACTAACCAAATAAGAATTAGGAAAAGGCAAGTCACGAATATTTACCTCATCACCTTTGGAGTTGGAAGGTGATCCTTTCTCCATTGGTCCCTTTATGATAGTTATTGCATTTTCATTAGTTTGCACCATTGGTTGTTTCAGACACTTCTCCAATAGCTTCTTTTCTTGTAGGACTTCAGATTGGATATAAGCTTCTTTCTCAGCTTGGGAAGTTTCTTGAGTAGTTTTGGCAGGAGGAGACTCAACTTCTATTTCCTCATCAACCTGCTCTTCATCCTCTTCAAGTTCTTTGAATTGTACATTCTTCGGCCCAATTTTCTTACCACTTCTCAGTGTGATTGCATTCAAAGATTTAGATTTATCACTGTGTTGGAGGGTATAAAACCACTACTCTTTGCTTGTTGTTCACTCAAGTTGTTGGAGAATTGTGAAACAAAAGCATTCAAATTCTCATGCTTAGTCTCCATTTGCTCCAATTTAGAGAACACATTTTGTAGACATGAGTCCATCTTATTCTCCATAGCATGTAACTTTGCCTCAGTTTGTGACTTCTGATTGCCATACTTTGAATTGAGCTCAGTAATACCTTTCACAATCATACCAAGTTCATTACCTCCAAAAAAAGAAGAAGATGCCCCTTGATTAGGTACCACTTCATTTGAGAAATTCCCTTGAGGGTTGCCTTGATTTCCACCCCATCTAAAGTTAGGATGATCTCTCTAACCTAGATTATAAGTGTTAGAGTAAGGATCCCTCTTTTGATATGGACCATTCCTATTTTGATATAGGGAAGAAACCTCTTCATAGCGAGAACAAGTATTTGAGGCATGCATCATTGACCCACAGTACTCACAACCAGCAACTATAGCTTGAGAGTGACTCATTGAATTAACCTGCTTGGCATTCACATTATTCTCTAAAATATTGAGTCTTTTCTCCATTCAGTTCCCCAAAGCAGCAATTTTAGCAAGAATATCTTAGGAAGAAATGAAGAGGTATTATAAACTTTTCTTGTGTCTCCAGATTGAGGGTCATTGGTAGCCATCTTTTGAAGTAGGTCCCATGCAGCATTAGGACTCAATTCTCTAAGAGAACCATTTGCAGTAGCATGAATTGAGGGATTATGATGTGGAAGTAGCCCTTCATAGAAAGAATTAACCAGATCATTCTTTGAAATATTATGGTATGGACACTGAGCTAGAAGTATGATGAACCTGGTCCAATACTCATGCATAAATTCATTATCTCTTTGGACCACACTAGTTATCTCCTTTTTTAGCCTTGAAGTTTTAGATGCAGGGAAATATTCATCCAAGAATGCTCCTTTCAACTGATCCCAAGTCAATGTAGTAAAATGTTGAGGTAGCGTGTAAAGCCACTATTTGGCCTTGCCTTCTAAAGTAAAATGAAATGCCCTCCTCAATACATCTTGAAGATTAGCCGTGGGTGGTTTCAAGGAAGAGCATACCATATGCATAGTCTTCAAATGCCTGTGTGGATCATCACCTGTAAAGCCATGAAATTTAGGTAAGGAAGAAATTAATGCTCCTTTAATTTCAAAGTTCACATTATCAGTATAAAAGCCATAAGGATCATAATCAACATTAGAATTATTAATCTCCCTCATGCTTATATCATCCTCACCATTATTTCCTAAGTTATTCTCACCATGTCCGTTATTCCCATTATAACCATTGTTACCGTTAGGACCATCCATGGTTTCTTATTCTAATTCAAAAGCACTAATAGACACGTGTTCACTAGAGGTAGCTCTCTCACTAGACTCTTGTTCACTAGATGACAAACTTGACTTTTGTGAAATATACCCCTCCTCGACAATAACTTAACTTATACCCTCTAATTTCTTCTTTCTTCTAATCTTTTTCACAGACTTTTCAATTTCAAGATTTAAGGGAATCAGAGGTAAAGCTCAATCACTCTTAGGCATAAACAGTAGCAGTCAGATGAAAAGAATCTAAAATAAAAGAAAAACCAAATAAAATAAACAAACCAAAGAAAATAAACTTTTTTTTTGTTTTTTTAAATAGATAATGCAAGCAACAATGCAAATGCAAATGTTATGCAAATTAACCAAAACTGGCTCAGCAATTGATTTAATCCCAATAAAATATTACTTGACACTTAGTTACTACGGAACCAATTTCTTGGCTCCCTGGCAACGGCCCCACTTGAAACAACCTTGAACTGATGTCGCCTTGGGGTTACTTCAAAAATTTAAACTAAGGATTGCATATAGTATAATCTCGGGTCGTTCTCTCAGAGGAGCCAAATGTGAAATTAAATTCTCAAGTAACTAAATGCAATGCAACCTAAATTAGAAAATGAGATTTGTTTTGATTGACTAACAGCTAAATGCAAAGAATTAAAATAGATTTAAAGAAAATATTTTTGGTATTTTTAGTTTAAAGAAAGGAATAATGAATGATAATGAGTGAAAATAATAAATTCAAAGGTGATTAATAATAATAAAAGCCATTCTCCAATTCAATAACGCAGGCAATCATAACTTCAACAGATGTGGGAGTTATAAATAATGAATTAAAAATTATAATTAAGCTTTTAATCCAATAACTGAGCCACCTCGAATTGTCACAAAATATTTTCTAAGTTCTAATTTATTAACTGCCACCAGAATAATAAAATAGGACTAAAGATATTAAAAATCAATGCTTAATTATAACTCAATAATTCATAAAATAGAATTTAAGCCAACAAGAGACACAACGATCCAATAAATCAAGCCACCTTGAAAAATCACAAAATATTCACGATAATCTCAATACAATATTTGACTCAGATCAAAGTAAATGAAATTAAAATTAATTAAAGATTAATATCAAATGTCAAGCAAAAATTCAGTCACAATAATCCTCAATAAATACAAATAAATCATTCTAAACATTCTCAATAATTATAAAATTAATCCTAAAACCTAGGAGTCATAATATAATTATTAGGTAGAGAATTAGAGTAACTTATACTCCCCTTTGAGATCTCAAGCTCATGCCTTTGCTATTGAATTAGAGGATTAAGACGAACTAGCCACGCATAGTTGTCACAAATGATGCTTCCTTTAGCATGAAATATTCGGCCATACTTTAGAGATGGATAATAATAAATAAATGGCTTCTCTCGAGGCGTCCCACACCCCTCTCTTTCTCAATTGGATTTGTGAGTTGCGTGGCTCCTGAGGTGCGTTCCCTTTTCATTCAATTCTCGTGGCGTGGCTTTGCGTGGGTGTGTGCTTCTTTCTTTTCAATTCCTTTACACTTTGCTGGCCGCCACGCTTCCGTTCTGCCCGTGTGTGCTGAATGCTTTTTAAAGGCATTTGAATATGACAAAACCTAATGGGCTAAACTGCAAGGTTTGGCCCATAGGTCCTATTGTGTAATTTCTAGTTTTATGGTCCTTTGTTGTCATTTGTGAATTCTGATTTCTCCTAAATTTCTGAAATATAAAATCACAATAATGTAATATCTTTTATTTTAAAAATAATTGTTTGGGAGAAATCATAAAATTATTACAATTATGCCCCTATTAAGCACTAATTCAATATAAGTCATATTAATTCAATTAGTGCATAAATAATACAATTAATGACCACAATGTTGACAAAAGCCCACTAAAATGATATGAATTAATATATAAAAATATGGGTTTGTCAACCATTCACATTTCTCCGTATGAAAAACCACTAAGGCCGAACATAGTCTTTATGATCACTTGGTCAAAAGTGACTTTTGACTAGGTCAAAGTTGAGCGTTTGTCATGTAGGAATCCATGATGATCTCAGGTCAAAGGGCATATTGACATGGTTTGTATATGAGAGAAGCTTATGATGTTACCCATGCAGTTCTCTCATAGCGGGTCGGTCCAACACCTTGTACTCTTACATGTGCTTATGACTCTAATTTATATCTCTATATATCTTCAAAGTCATACTGGTCTTATTTCATCTGTGTTCCCGCACAGATAACCGACTAGGGACATTTAGGATAAGATCATGAACTGTCCAAGGATGGTCATCATAGTAAACATGCAAATAATATGATAACACAATTAATAAATTCATAAATCAATAATGTTCATAAGACAATGATTGTCCCCTAGGGCACAATTTCCAACAGATTGGCCAACATCTTCCCCATGAAATATGCAAAAAAGATGTGTCTTCTATAAAACCAGTCCTTTCCTTTTCATCTTGAACCAATGTCTTGGCCACCATGGTCATCACTTATGAATAGAAACAGGAAATTAGGAAACCACCATTACATTACACATGGATCAAAGTTGTTAAGGACAATTGTCTTACATTAGTGCTTATCCATGCTCTACTACTAAGGCAACAAAGCTCAGCACGTGTTAGGTGATAACCATTTATCTCTACAAAAACCCTACATCAATTAACACTACAATTAGGGACTCAATTTTGACGGAGCAAATAAGATTTGTAGCATATAATAACAATTAAATACTTAGTATTGCTCTTAAGAACAAGCACTCAGACTTATGCACATGTTAAATATGACTTCCTTGTCTTCCACCTTCTGCCTTTCTTGCCAACCCTCGCCTTTGTCTCCACGAAGTATGAAGATCTAACAATTGGTTTCTTTTCCCTCTTTGATCTTATTAAAGTGCTTCCCCTGTTCATTCCTTTCTGTCAGTCCTTTGTATGTACTTCTACCTTCATCACCACCTTCCTCTTCACTTGTTTCCTTACCAACTTCCTCATCTCCTTTATCTCTACCTCTGTCTTCACCTTCATCACCACCTCTATTGCCCTCCCTACCTTCATCTTGACATTGACTGACTGCTTCATTCACCTCTCTACCATTATTTCCACCTTCCTCTTCCCCAATGAGGCTATGCTGTAGAGCCAATAGTTATTTACCCACCACTGTCATGAATCTACTGTAAGTTGCCTTTACTAGCTTAAAAAGAAAAAATATTTTATCGTATTAGTTAAATTGTACTAAAATAACAAATGAAAGTAATTTGTGTCAGACGTACAGGGTGAGTAAGGTCAACATATGCATTAAATGTCATCGCTGTCAGCCGGTCCTCACTAGTATTACCATGTAGAACACCTTTGTTGCTATCATTCTCCAACCGTGTTCTTGCATGCACCTTATCATCATTCCAATAAGTAATGGCATCCCTAGCCTCAAAGGCTTTTTGTCGGCCCAATAGAAACATTTGGAGACAATAAATCTGCATTTCACATGATGCATATGTTAAGAACATATTTTAACCTACACTGCCAGTTAATTGTTGTGACACACAAAAAATGTTAACCCAAAGACACTTACCGTGAGGAATTATAAGCAACCTCCTATATTCTTCCTTCCAATGGCATCCCCTTTCCTAAACTCTTCGTGATAATCAGTCTGCCAGTTGGTTAAGAACAAATGTACACCAATCAAACTCCTTATAAGCATCCTTAGTCAAAGTCATTACTTTCAACACCTTGTCACTTACATATGTACAGGAGCTAGGGTCAAAGAGTATCCCTAGGCTGTACATCACAAAGAGGAACTTAAACTCAACATTTTCCTTCTCTTCAACCAACTAGGCTACTATTGTCGTGTATGGCACCTTCCTATATACCTTATTTAGGTCCTTGAACTTTTGGCCATCAGACATCATTAGCATTATTTTAGACCCATCAAATGGTAAGCCCATAACCTTATTAATATCAATTGCATCCATTTCGTAAGTCTTCCCTCTTATTGAAATTGATTTGGTCGACGAGTCAAAGGCACATATAAACACCACACACAAGTCCCGCTAAATGCATAGGCAGCTTATACGCACTAATTTATTAAACCCAATTGCCTTCAACCTTTCCATTGTCTTTTCCCTTCCCTTCAACACCTTGCATACATCCATGAACTGCTTTGGTGCACATCTTATGTAGAAATGCATGATATATTTCTTCCCCTTCCCTGGACCTCTTAATTCCTTTGCTCCCCTCTTGTATTCCAATCTCTCATGCTCTTCCAATTTATTCCAACCTTCAATAAATGATGCAACAACATGTTCTAATGACATCTTCTTCTGTGGGTTAGCATTCTTTTGCTCTTTAACGAAGAGTGCATATCAAAAGAAGTTGCAACTTCTTAGGCCACCTTCACTTTTCTCAATATTAGACATCTTTTTATACTACAAGAACAACCACTTTCATCAATAGAATTAATTATTAGTCAATATTTTAATCCAAATAATTAGGACACTAGTGGTACAAATGCAAAAGTACCAATTAAATAAGCCATTTAATACTAATGATAATGTTTTAAAAGAATAACCAAAATAGCTCAGTGAACAGATATTTATAACTGTTGGCATCTTGAGTTTCTGTACATCTTACATTATATTTAATAACAATAAACTTTTCCTAATTATTTATTCTTAGCCTTACCTTCCTTATATTGTTGCATTTAGCAAATACAACAAATAATAAAAATCCAGTGTGTATCCTTCTGGTTCTATGTTCTATTCAATCATGAATTAATAAGGACTCAGTAACTAAACTTTCATATATTTCCTTTTATGTCCAGCAACACTCAAAAAGAAGGGGAAAAAACCATGTCAAACGACTTGCAAACACACAGGTTGCTATAAACACAATGACTTCTGGGCACCTTTAATAGATTCCTCCTTGCCTAAAATGACTCTTATGTTCAATCTTAGGCTCTTGCAATGAACTTTGTCAGTAAACTAAAACATTATTCTACTTGGAAGGGTAATGCCTCCCTTTTGTATATTTTATTCTACATATTCAATAAAGATAGCAATAGCATTGAAAGGAAGAAATATACTACCCAAAGCAGGGGCTATGGCAGGAGGAGCCAAGGCAATGATGCTTTTGGACAAATAAAGCCAGTAGACGCGGCAGGAGGGATTGGTGGCAGTGACAATGACCACAATAGGTGCAGCTGACTGTAGGACAATAACTGATAATTACCGGAGGAGGAAATATGCCAGGAGGGGTGGGTCCCAGTAATGATAATCAATGGAGAAGAGAAGGATCGAGTGAGAAAAATAGGAAAGCCGATAATGACTTCGACGATGTAGTAAGTCCCAGCGTCACGAGGGGCGTGTGGCAACGAAGGAATAGAGTGCAGACACCAAGCACATATGAGGAGAAGAGAGTAGAGATCAAGCGGAGAAGACGACCACATTGATCTTTATAAGGAGCTAGGGCTTTTGAGCAGAGACTATAGGCCGACCAGAGAAGACGAGCAGAGTGATCTTCATAACGACCTACGGCTTTCGAGTAGAGAGCACGCACCCACTAGAGAAGACGAGTAGAGCGATCTTCATAAGGCTAGGGCTTTTAACAAGAAAGCAGACACCTAGCGGAGAAGAGGAGAAGCGATCTTTAGAAGGCTCTACGGCTTGGTTTGGCATGGGGTTAGGGCAGTAATGTACTCACACAATACTAAGAGCAGAGACGTCATTTGACAATTATAAAAAATTCATATCAAGTCCCATGGAACTTGAAATTAATTAAGGTATTTCTTGAAACTTTTCTGTCATTTAATTGTTTCCATGGGACCCATATGTTATTTTCCTTAGATAAAATTCCACTTACATCTCACGAGTAACAAAGATAACAATTTTATACAATAAAAGAGGATAAGGTCTAAAATACACAACCCCTGATCTCAAAAATTGAAAGCAGAGCTTTGAGGGATCTAAAGCAATCTCCTTAGCCAATCAAAAGCAATCCCCGCCCTCATTGAACTCTTTGCCTGAGGTGACTGCATTTGGGAAGGAAAGTGATGTTGTGAGTGAAATGGCCGATATGAAAGGAGGGACTCAACCTCCATGGGTGGGATTTGGAGTATTGTGTGGTCTCAAGTAGCTCTACTCTCATGCTCTCAGATCCGTTTTGGGTATCAACTCGCGCCATATTGCCGTGCTTGGTGTCACCAACAACATTGGCGAGAACATCGGCATTCTTCTTGGTTTGGCCTCCAACAAGTTCCCTCCTCAACTTATTCTCTCCGTCAGTGATACTCTCTCATTTCTTGGCTATGTCGTTCTCTTCTCTCTTCTTGAATAGATCGATAAAAAGAGTCAGATGAAGAAGAAAGAGACACGTGGAGTCAGATTGAGAGATAGAAAACAAACGTTGAAGGCTGTTTGGTTTTTAATAATTTTTAGAATATTAATTATATATATATAAATATTTTAAGTCACTGTATATTCCTTAACTTTAAAATTAAGTTCCTATCGCCAAAAAGCCAGGTTGAGGATGAAGGTAAGAATTTTAAAAAATAATTTATAAAAAAATATTTTTAGATAAGAGTTTATAAATGAGTATTATTATTAGAATGGCTTTTGTAATTGAAAAATTATTAAAAATAGTATGATTTTATTAAAAATAAAAGAAAGAATAGAGGGTGGAGAAGAAAAAAGTAAGATGAGAGATGAGAGATGAGAGAGTGTATAAGAAAAAATAAAATTAAAATAGTAATTGGGTAGTCAATAAACTCTTTTACTGTTATAAAAGTTAATTTTAGTAACTTATATAAAATCTTAATTTTAAATTATAGTTTTATCTAAAAAATTTTTTAAATAAATATGAGTGTGAATTTTATTTTTTTTAAAATTAAAGTTTAGGTTAATTTTTTTTAAAACTTAATTTTATGTTTTTTTAAAAAAAAAATATGTAGCTTCAGCGGCAGTGTTGTCAGGTGAGATGGGGAATTACTATTAAGCCACTTTAATATCTACTTGCCTTTTCTCTCTCAAACTACGCCACCTACTGTTTTATTTTTATTTTTTTTTTTACAATAAATTATATCTCTGTCCAATCATGAAATGAATTTACTAATATTTTTATAAAAATAATAAGTACAATCTTAACTTTTTGTCAATCATTTTTTCAGTATAGATAAATTCCTTTTGAAATGATTTTTTGTTAATTTAACAATTTTAAAATGTTTAACTAAAATACTGAATATTAACATAAATAAGCCTAATTTTTTTATAATTTTAATTTTAATATTTCTCATAGAGTTATCACATTATATGCATATTATATAAATATGTATTATTTAATAAAATTTATGTCATTTTTAGTTTTTTTTATATATAAGCTTATTTTTACATATATAAACAAGGTTCAGTTTATCGAACTACTTTTTATAAAAGTCAATATAAATATAAATTATATTATCTTATTTTTATAAAAATTAGATTGAAAAAAGTTTTTTTTATTACAGAATTTTTGGAAAGGGGTTGGGCTCATCTAGGATCTAAGGGCAGGGCGAAGTCTCCCTTCCTCTTAGGCGATACCAATGTCGGGCAGGGCGAGCCGTCTATTACCCTCAGGCGTAAACCTAAGCACCCAAGAGCTATGATGCCTCCCCAAGCGCTGCGATTGGAATCTCAACAAAGTGGTACTCCCCAAGGTTTGAACACACTCCAAATAGTAGTATGTCTTATCCCTTCGCCAGCTGAACCTTCGGATGATGGGTTAGATTGAAAAAAGTTATTCCTACCCGTGTTAATCTAAACACATCCGTACGTATTGGAAAGTAGGAGGGATTATATAAAGAGGGAGAATGATGGCCCGCATTGGATTCTTAATGTGAGATATATCAATACCCTTTTCGACAGCTTAATTAGATGATATATGAATATGCTTGCAGAAATAAAAATTGAAAGAATACAAAATAAATAACCAAGGAAAAATGAAAAGGAAGAGAATCAGCCATTTGAACATAAACTTACATACCCACATACTGCTGTTGTATTGCGACTAATTATATATTCGCTTAACTATATGTGTGTTGATGTATACACTATTGGAAGAACATGACTGAATATTTTTGTCATTAAATGTGATTATTGTTGAAATATTTTTAAAATTAACAAATGTATTTTTTGGAAAGTCATGTCCTTATGTAATGATCTCCAAAATCATAATCAGATAATAGAACACAAAATAATACAAACCCAGATATATTCTATAGGTTCAACAGTATAAGACGAAATATAAGCAACAGAGTTCTGGTACGATAGAAATTCGGAAACATAGAATAAGAGTGGCAGAAGAGAAGAGATAATCCAGTCACAATGAGATAGGGAGATGCTGGCCATAGAGAGAGAAGAGAGACAGGAGAGAGAGGACAGATTCCACATAATTCATTCCACACCCTCTAGCTGCCTTCCACCTCCCACTATATACCCAAATGACTTGTTCAATATCAGTCCAGCGCATGCAAGCCCAATTATTCTTTCTGCTGGCCGATTAATCTTGGGCTTACAGTCCCCTTGCATAATATAATTAGGCCCAATCATGACAACGTGTAAATAAAAAAATTTATGTGAATGGTTGAATAGAGAGTTATATCCTTACATGCTAAAAGGCTGTTACGCTTTATAAAAAATAATAATTATTTTTAATTTTACGTTGATTTATTGAACAACACATGGGGTTCATGGATCTTAACATATGGTTATGATTTTTTAATTGAAGATATATATTTTTTCAAGAAGTACGTTTCAAGGCATCACTTCATACAATGTGTTTGGAAACCATATAAACGTGGTTTCTAAAGAGCTTTTGAGATAAAATTTTGGTTTGAGAAAATTTTAAAATAAATAGCCATATTTGTTCAAACGGGCTTTTAGACTAAACTATGGTTTAAAACTAAAGTTTCAAATAAGCTGGTTAGAGTAGTTTATGAAATAGTAAAAGAGCTTATGAATTAGCCAATTACTATATTACCCCTACTTTTTCTTACACCATCTCTCCTACTTTTTCTTACACTCTCTATATTTTCTTTCTTACACCCTCTCTCCTCTTATATCTTGTCTCTTCTCATTTAATACTCATACCCTTTTTCATAATTTACTAATAATAAAAGTATTTCTGGAAATAACTATTCAAACACTCATTTATTCAAAACTACCTTTTTTTTCATAAGCTCTTCTCAAAAAGCTATTTTCTATAAGTTGCTCAAAAACCCTTTTTTTTATAAACTCGTTTCCAAAATCCTATCCAAACGGACCCATAGTTTATAAATACCCTAAGCAACACTCCCTTTGGAGAGAGACTACAAAACAATATCAAACTTGTTGCCTTTGTCTTTGAGTGAAAATGGAGATAAAGTTAAATTATATTTTTAATTTGTAAAGGCTATTATTAGTATCTTAACTTGAGTATTATATTGGGAGTGCAATCATACTTAAGGGTCTTCATTCTATATAAAGTGAATGATATTTTGATATTATGGGCAAAAAATAGTGTAATTTTGATTTTTTTTATAATTTTTAAAGAAAATATTCTAAAATTGCGTAATTTTTATTTATTTTCTTAAAAAAAATAAAAAATGCACCATTTTTGGTTCATGAGATATCAAAATGTCACTCATTTTATTTAGAATCTAATAGTCCATATTAAAAATATTAGAAAGTTGGGACAATTGAAGGGACATTACAGACCCTTGCCCAAAATAATCTGTGCAGAGCCAATTAAAACTTATTAAATTTATATTTATGTAAATAAATATAAAAGCTAATATGTTTTTCCTAAAATTTTGTAATGAGTACAAATCCTTAGGAGAACCATACCCCAAAAGCAAGATGTTAAAATTGAAGACCCTAAGATCTTATAAAACTCCTCTTTCAAGGTACCCACCCATATTGGGATTCTTGACAATATTGTTATGAGTCCCGCTATGGAGAGTCTTATAAGAGAAGTGTGATTTATAAGTTCAACTAGTCTTTTTAAATTGGGGTCTCAGTTCGTGTTTGTGATCATAACAAAAGTGCTTTCAATGAAGTATCATGGTACGGAGCCACCTAGGATGTCACATTTAAAGGGTGCATTGTTATGATTCCCGCGTTGGGAACTTTAAAATTAAATTGTAGTTTATAAATTCAAATGATTTTTTTCCTAATAAAATTGGGGAGAAAGACAAAAAAAGCCCATTTGAATTTTAAAATAACAAATTGGACTTCTGAATATTCAAAAGGATAGATTGGACAGGAGGCCCAATCTGTCATTTACAAATTTGTGTGCAAAGATGAAATTACCCTTCACTTTTCCAATATTTTGAGAATACGATTTACAAGTTTGCCAATAATATTTATAACTTTGACAATAATATTTGTAACTCCTATAATAATATTTATAACTTTGACAATAGTATTTATAATTTTGACAATGGTGTTTGTAACTTTGACAATAGTATTTGTAGCTTTGACAATGGTGTTTGTAACTTTGATAATGTTATTTGTAACTCATATAGTGGTATTTTCAATTTCAACAATGATATTTGCAACTCCCGCAATGATATTTATAACTCTCACAATAAAGAAGAAGCAACTTTGACAATACGATTTACAATTTTGCCAATGGTATTTATAACTCTGACAATGGTATTTGCAACTGGGAGAAATCCAATTTTGGCAATTGGGAGAAATACTGTAGCTTATTTGACAATACGATTTATAACTTTATCAATGGTATTTACAATTCTGACAATGGTATTTGCAACTGGGAAAAATCCAATTTTGGTAATTGGGAGAAACACTATAGCTTCTTTGATAATATGATTTACAACTTTGCCAATGGTATTTACAACTCTGATAATAGTATTTGCAACTTGGAGAAATATAATTTTAGCAATTGGGAGAAACACTGTAGCTGACACTGTAGTTTCGACTAAGTGGAGTTGCAAATCCCATTATAAGAAGTTGTAAATCTTGTAGGTGAAGTTACAAACCCATTTGGTGAAGTTGTAAATCTTGTAGGTGAAGTTGCAAATCCCATTGATAAAGTTGCAAATCCCATTGGCAAAGTTATAAATCATATTGTCAAATAAGATACAGTGTCAGCTATAGTGTTTTTCCCAATTGTCAAAATTGAATTTTTCCCAATTGCAAATACCATTGTCAGAGTTGTAAATACCATTGGCAAAGTTGTAAATCGTATTGTCAAAGAAGCTACAGTGTCAGCTACAGTGTTTCTCCCAATTGCCAAAATTGGATTTCTCCTATTTACAAATACCATTGTCAGAGTTGTAAATACCATTGGCAAAGTTGTAAATCGTATTGTCAAAGTTGCTTCTTCTCTAGTGTGGGAGTTACAAATATCATTGTTGAAATTGCAAATACCACTATGGAAGTTACAAATACTATTGGCAAAGTTACAAATACCATTGTCAAAATTACAAATACTACTCTCAAAGTTATAAATATTATTATAGGAGTTGCAAATATCATTGTCAGAGTTATAAATATCATTGGTAAACTTGTAAATCGTATTGTCAAAACATTGGGAAAGTGAAGGGTAATTTGGTTTTTGCACACAAATTTGTAAATGACAGATTGGGCTTCCTGTCCAATCTATCATTTTCAATATTCAGAGGCCCAATTTATCCTTTTGAAATTCAAATGGACTTTTTTGGTCTTTCTCCCATAAAATTGTCTTTTGGGATATATTGGACTCTCCTTTCGAGCATGTGACTATAACATAATTTAATTTGGTACCAAATTAATTCGGGTAATCTTTGCTCCATTTCCTTGCCTTTCATGTCATTCCATATTTAATTACTACCAATTTCATAAACTCACCAATCAAAAGGGTCCGTAAAGTAAATGGATATTATTGAGGTCAAGCTAAAGTAAACGGATTAGCCTTTTGAAGAAGGTACTCTAGCCTCAATGAAAGTTGTATCTTTTTATTCTTTTATTTTTTCTTGACATTTTTTATTCTTTTGCTTTTTTTTTTAAAAATATTCATATAAGTTATGGTGTGTGTCTATATATTATGTAAATTGGCACCCAAGATTCATATCTCAAAACAAGAATCGAATCTTTGGCACTCTCTCCATTATATAGCACTCTCTCCATTATATACTATCCTCTGATCAGTTCCTTTTTATTCTATAAATAGAAGCATTATATGCAGTTTCAGTATATAGTTTCTTCAATAATGAAGATTCAAACCCTACCTATTGCTGTTGTCGTTATAGCATAATGCGAATGTGTATTTTTATATTATACATGAAAATGCAGCACACTGATGCTTCCTTACCTCCTGACAGAGCTAGCCTCCCCGTTAGGTTAGCTAATTATGGTCATGTTCTTCCCTCTGCCACCAAAACCCAATATAAGCCCGACACAACTCTCTTCTTCTTAGAAAAGGATTTAAAGTTTGGTCACAAAATGAACTTTCTCTTTACTCAGTCCTCCAACCAATAGTCCTTCTTGCCTCCTAATGTCATGAAATCCATTCCCTTTTCTTCAACCTAGGTATTTACTATTAGGCTCAATATTTAACCATGTCTGTCAGATTGAAGCTAAAATAATAAATAATGTATTTATGATTCTTTACCTATAGATGGCTGAAATATTGAAAAAGTTTGCTGTGAAGTCTGGCTCAATAAAAGTTGAGTTTATGAAAGTTACAATTAAAGTGTGTGAGGAGTCAGCGATTATAGGAGAGGACAAGTATTATGCAACATCCTGAGAATCCATGCTTGATTTTATCACTTCCAAGGTGGGGAAACACGTGGAAGCTTTGCCTACGGAGGTGATGAAGAAGGAAACAAAGAAACAGGAATATACAATAATGCATGCAGCGGAGAAGGTGGGAGAGACAAATCTGGTGGGGTACCACAAGCTCGGTTATATGTACGCTGTGTTTTACTGTCACAAAATAGAGAGCTCAGTTGCCTATATAGTGTCATTAGAGGGGGCTGATGGGAGTCGAGTGAAAGCTGTGAGTGTCTGTCACAGAGACACGTCACAGTGGAACCCAAAACATTGGCCTTCCAAATGCTGAAAATGAAACCAGGTAGTTTTCCAATATGCCACTTTCTTTTTCAAGACTCCATTGTGTGGGTTCCCAAAAACAAAACTAAGCATGAATTTGAGTGCAATATATGCTTGATTACAAGCACAATTACATAAAAGCAGGGCTCAATCTCGCAGATTCATGTTCTAATTAATTAGAGAATCCTTGTCCTACTTAAACAATACTCTTTCTTCTTGTTGCAATCACAAGGCTTTCAATTTCTCAATTTCTTTTACAAGCCATCACCAAAAGATTCTCACTTTGGCCTTCGTATGCAATTTAGATCTTTTGTGGACATAAAGATTCTAGAGTACATTAATTGTTAGAAAATGGGCCATTCTACCCTTGGTGGATTAGGCCCAAGTCCATTAGGAGCTCTGTTAAAAGGAATAATTTTATCTTTTTTTGAAAGAAAAATAAGGGACATGGGAGTTATAGAGATCCCACTCCCCACGCATGCACTTTCTCTAGAAGAGAATAAGGTAGCAGCAATTGTGGTTATATTTTCCTTCTTAAAAAAAAAAGAAACAAAACGGAAGTCTGGCACGTGTGTGTGAGACAGAATCAAAGAAATAGTTCCTCTCCTCTCCTCTCTGCGTGTCTCTGTTCTTTCTTCCTCTGTTGGTGTGATTTGGTGTGAAACATACCAGAGTCCATACAAGGTGTTCTAGTTGCGTGTGTGTATCTCAGTAGAGAAGAGACAATATCAGCTATGCTCAAAATCCTTTAGTGGTATCCGAGCCACGTTCTGAGCTTCCACATACATACTGTGATTTTCTTTTTCCTGGCAGCATGCTGTTATTACCTCTATTTATGTTCAAAAACATTTGTTATATGCCGAGAATCATAGAGCATGCATTTAAACCATAATCAGAAGCATATTCAACGACCAAGTAAAAGTGTTCTTTCATTTTTGAAGTTGGTTCATTAGAAAATAGAGGTTTTAGGTCTTTAAATTAGCCTCATTGTGTAGAGCATGAAAAAACAAAGAAAATGACACCAAGAACGTCGAAATCGAACATCGGACGAAAAAGTTATGACAAAAAAACATGTTGGGTTTGACGGACCTGGTCCGTTTTTCAGTCGGGTCTGTGCGACCCGGCTGGAGGTCAGGGATGATCAAAATGCACTGTTTTGATCATCCTAAAATGGTGTCGTTTTGACGCCTGAACAAAAAAGAAGCAGCATTATTCCTGCGGACTAGGCTGCGCCCAGCCCAGCCCAACAACAAAATTTTTTTTTAGGCTGACAGAAGCCCATTTCTAAAAAGAATATTTTTTTTGGTTTTCTAGAAGTAGGGATTATGGGCTGGGTCAGATCAGTGGATCTAACCCGGACCCACATAAAAAAATAAACAAAATTTTTTTGAATCAAAAAAAGAGGAAAATCTTATGACTGACACGTAACAGTGGCCACATGGCAGCACCATACTAGAGCGTGCAATACATGCGCCTGAGGCCGAGAGTGGGCTTCGTTCAATTTTTTATTTTTTCTGTTTTGAATTTTTTCTTCTTGGGGTGCATAAGGGAGCGTTGGATCTCTGATTAAGGTGCAGTTAATTCCTAAAAATCTCTAAAATCAATATCTTTATTTTGATATATAATTTTCCTAATTTTGGGAGCAATTCTGGACATATTTATAAATATTTAGTGTATTTTCTAGCATTTTTTAGTGTTTAAAAATTTTAGAAAATTATGATAATTAATATTTTTTATTATTTAGGTGAAAATAACTTCATCTAGTAATGAATCTCTATGATATACTTTAAATGATGACATCTCATTCTTGGATGATATCAATAACCTAGAGGAGAACCTTCAAGAGGACCCTGAGGGGGAACTTGAGGAGGATCAAGAACAAGATCTTGATGAACTTCCTAAAGAAGACTCAGAGGAGTTGATAGAAGAAGTTCCGCAAGAGGAACCATAAGTAATACATGATTCTGGACTGTGCTCAAAAACTTTATTTCCCATCGAACCACTTCCTATACAGCTTTTCATGGTGTCTTCATATTTAAACTCTAAGATAGTGCCTACTCTTAACAGTGAATCTCTAGTTGAGGATGGAGAGAAAGTGAACCACCCTCTTACCTCTACTTTGACCATGAACATAGTTGAAAGAGATACAACCAAACTAACAAACCTAAAAGGCGTTAATAGCTTGATTAGTAATGCATTGAATGCATGACAGATAAGGAGAATACTAAATTCTACTTAAAAGTCATAATAGAATATATAAGAGCAACAAGGGTTAGAGGCAAGCCCAAAACAGGACGCATGAGCAAAACATATTGGCTTAGAACAATATAATTTGTATATAACTTTATAAAGTCGCCTTGTGAGCTTAAGAAGGTAAGAAAAGCAATGTTATAATATTATAAAGCTTATATCAAATTATGTATATTTGTATTTTCATTTCTATTACTTTACTTTGTTAAAGACATGCTTTATTATTCTTTCTTTGTAAAGACGTGTCATTTATTACATGCCTTATATGCAAGAAAAATATGTTTCATTTCATTTCTTTATCTTAGTTGTGATTCATGTATACCTTTTATAAGTGGGAGCTTTTTAGATGATGAGTATTCTAAAAGTAAGATTTGATAGAATAGTGCTTATATTAATTTTGATAGAAAATGATGGCGTTGCTAGTGCTTATATGATGGGAGATATAAACATATTCTCCTGATCATGGGTCTAGTGATATTATTATTTTTTGATAAAAAATGATAAAAGTACATGATATTATATTCTTTACATGTGCTATATATATATGTAAATTCACTTAAATATTCTATGGTTTAATAAATTAATATGGGAAAGGTTTGTCACAGAACTGATATTGAACAATGGCATCAAAGAACATTATTACTGAATTGAACAAGGGAAAAACTCAAAGGCGACAACTAGGATAGTTGGCACCAAAAGGCCAAATATATTCTAGAAGAATAGGATGTAATTGAGCGATTAACAATGGCTATGGTAGAGCCTGAGGCTGGAAATACTGCCTAACACAGGAGAGACCAGTAAGCATACCTGTCCTAAAAAAGGAAGAATAGCATCACAAGAATCACACTGCTGAGTGTAATGTCTAATGATTTAATGTGTGAGTTTGAGACACATAGAACAGCTCAAGCAATATGGATTGCCTTAAAGGATAAGTTTAGGGGAGTCTCCATGACTAAGCTTAGAAAGTTGACAATTAAATTCGATACCTATAAGCTAAAACCAAATAATCCTATGAGGCAACACGTACGAGAGATGTCCATAATGATTTGTGAACTGAAGAAAGTTGAATATAATATATCTAACAAACATCAAGTGCAAGTTGTCATCAGGTCGCTTCCTGCTAGTTAGCAGTACATGAAAGTTAATATGACCCATAATAAAAATATTATCACTTTTAATGATGTAGCTAAGTATTTGGAGTAAGAGGATGAATGTCTGGAGGCTTATAAAGCCATTGGATAAGCCTATTTGACCGAAGGTACTGGTCCTTCCCAATCAAAGCCTAAATTAAAAAAGGGCAAGAAATTTTAGAAAAATGGGAAGAAAGGCGTTCCTCTACCTAAGAAGGGCAAGCAACAATAGAAGAAGAAGTGAAATAAATAAGGCTACAAAAAGCTAGACCTAAATAAGGTTAAATGCTTTGTCTGCCACAATATGAGATATTTTGCACGTGACTGTTCTAAACATACTGAGAGCGAGAAGGTAACAGTGAATTATGTAAATTCACATGTCTCATTTGTTTCTAGCATTGTTTTTCTGACAGAACCTATTTTTTTTCTTAGATTATTGACTCAGACTTCACAGACCACGTAAGTCGAGATCAAGGATCTTTCGTGGCATACCGTCGGGTGCCATTTCAAAGCAAGTGGCTTTTCGTTGGCAATAATGCAAGGATCGAGGTTCGAGACATTGTCACTTGTAAACTTATTTTGCGTGGTGGAAAGACCTTGATACTGCATGATGTACTTCATGCTCCTGACATCTGACGAAATTTAAGTTCTATAATTTGCTTATTAGACTTTGGGTTTAATGTAAACTTTCTGGTAAAGTTGCATACATTTATAACAACTCGATATTTTATGGTTTACCTTTCTGATTTCAAAAGTTCTTTATCTTGGATCTTGCTAGTAATTTTAATGTTCATGATTGCTTTGCTATTACTTTGAATAATCCTGATATGAATATCTGGTATGCTAGATTATGACATATGAATCAAAATAGAATGATTAAACTGGTTAAAGAAGGCTTGTTGGGGGTGATCCCTAACATAGATATGTTATTATGCGAAAGCTGTCTAGCTGGTAAGGTTACTAGAAAACCATTTGGTAAGGGAATATGAGCCAAAAACCCCGTTGCAATTAATCCATTTTGATATTTGCAGTCCAATGAGCGTGACGGTGAGACACGATACTTGGTATTTCATTACCTTTGATGATTTTTCAAGATATGATTATGTCTATTTGATTTCTCATAAGTTTGAGGCACTAGAGTGCTTTAAACGATACATAAATAAAGTAGAGAATCAAATGAATAATAGAATCAATGCATTACGTACTGATCGAGGTCGTGAATACCTTTAAGATCAATTCAAACAGCTCTGTGAAGAAAAAAGGATTATTAGGCAACTGACTATCCCTGGCACACCTCAATAGAATAGGGTTGCTGAAAGAAGAAATATAACTCTTCTAGACATGGTTAGGTCTATGATGGCTTAGGTGAACCTTCCAATTTCACATTAGGGTGATGCTTTATTGACGACAACTTTCATACTTAAATGTGTTCACTCAAAGTCAGTCGCTTCTGCACTCTACGAGTTATGGACTAAACGTCAGCCAGATCTAAGCATCCTTAGACCTTGGGGCTCGGCGGTATATATCCATGACAATTCTCATAGACATGGAAAACTGGGTCTTAGAGGGAAGAAATGTATTTATATAAGGTACTCTGAACCATCAAAAGGATATGTATTCATAAGTGAAATTGAAGATGAAATAGTGACTGAAACAGAATCAAGAGATGCTGTATTTATTGAGATAGAGTTTCCCAGTAAAGGAGGTATTGACTGTAATGTATCTCTTTATGAGACTCAGGAACAGGACAGTACATAACAAATTGACAGACCATAATCCTCTAGGTATGTCAATTTGAGTAGGAGCCAAGAACGACCAACACAAAGACCGAGATAAATGAGAAAATATAAGCAAGTTGCTCATACTAGAAAGAGTAATAGGGAAAGTGTTCCAAAGAGACGCTTCCAAATAGAAGGCGAAGCACTCTTAGTGACTCCAGAAGGGGTTGATGAACCCTATACTATTCATGAGGCCTTGGCAGGTCCTATAAAAGGAGGAATGGAAGAAAGCAATAAAAGAGGAAATGGATTCAATGATGAAAAATTAAGTTTGGGAATTGGTTGATATGCCAAAAGGGCGTAAAGCTATTGGGAACAAGTAGGTTCTCAACATCAAGAGAAAGGTGGATGGATCAATTAACAAATTTAAAGCTCGATTGATTACAAAGAGATATACACAACAGGAAGGTATAGATTATGAGGATACTTTTTCGTCTGTTGTGCGCTTAATTCAATAAGACTTATTTTGGCAATAGTAAATAGTTTAAACTTAGAGTTATATCATATGGATGTAAAAACCGTATTCCTTAATGATAATCTGGATGAAGAAATCTATATGGAACAATAAATAAGTTTCATTGAAAAATGGTTTGAACACAAGAAGTGTAAACTCAAAAGATCTATTTATGGATTAAAGTAGTCATCTAGATAGTGGTACTTGAGGTTTCACAAAGTGATAACCTTATATAACTTCTAAATGATAGAGGAAGACCACTATGTCTATGTTAAGCGATTTAAGGGTAACTTTGTAATATTATCCTTATACATGACGACATACTCTTAGCCGAAAATAGTCTTGACTCGGTGATAGCTATTAAAGAATGACTTTAATTAAATTTTGAGATGAAAGACATGGGTGAAGCAGAATACATACTTGGAGTCAAGATTTGAAGAAATTGTTCTAAGAGAATCCTCACTCTTTCACAAGAGAATTATATCAAGAAGATACTTGAGCGATTCAATATGAGTGACTGCAATCCCATGGGTATCCTTGTAGCCACTGGAGTGGCCTTGAGTTCTGACATGTGTCCCAAAATTGAATTAGATAAAAAGTAAATGGAAAGAGTTCCATATGCCAGTGCTGTTGGTAGCCTGATATATGCAATTATGTGTACAAGACCAGATATTTGTTATGCCGTAGGGCTCATTAGCATATTCCAGTATAACCTTGGTGAAAAACACTAGAAAGAAGTGAAGAGGATCTTGAGATACTTAAAGGGCACAACTGACTATGCGTTGTGTTATCAAGTAAGCGATTTACGCTTAATCGGATATTCTGATGCTTAAACGGCGCCATATGTTAAAGTAGCAAGAAGTAGACATGCATTGCTTTACACTATATGGAAGCTGAGTTTGTGGCATGCACTGCATCAGCGCAAGATGCTGTTTAGCTGAAGAGATTTATCGAATACCTAGGATTTGGGAATGAGAGTACCAATCTGGTCTTGATACACTATGACAATATTGCAGCTATAGCCTACACCAAAGACCCTAAGTATCGCAGCAAGACTAAATACATTTATATAAATTATAACTTTGTGTGGGATTATATAGCACAGAAAATTGTAATTGTACAATAAATTTCAACTAATGTATGGTTGCAAACCCCCTGACCAAGCCAATAGGCAAAAAAACATTCGAGAAACATATAAAAGCCATTGTCATACAAAACATGTAAAGTTGCAAACTGTATATAATATTTTTATTTTTATTAATGATATCATGTCATTTATTATTACTTATATGTTTGGGTAAAAGTATACAATGTCTAGTATGCCGTACAGGTTGAAAAGGGTAGTTCTCTCACATAAGCAATGGCCTTTGATGCTAGAGAATCATTCAAAGATGAGACATATGTTCACCAGTAAAACAACAAGAGTGCTAATATGGTAGAGAAGAAACACAATGAATGTCGCATTGGCTTAAAAGGTGCAGTAAGTCGAGATGAGATCCATGTGTAAGGGTATGGATAGAACAATAGATACCCTCATCAATGAAACCTGTTGCCAGGTAACAAATTCTTTAAAATTAACATCATATTATGTGAATAGAATTGAAGAGTTTGGGTTTAGATACTATAAGTATCTAGACTTAAGTTTGTATGGTGTGGTTGATATAATCAAAATGACGTACACTCTTTAAGGATAAGAGAAGCACCGTAATATGTGATTCATATCACATGTATTAAAGAACCACTAATGGAAAGCAAGTGAATCAATTCCTGCTTTATTACTGTGTGAGTTCCAGAAAGGTAGAATCCTTTCATTAATGTCTTTTGACTTTGATAATATTATAGAGGTATGTTTCAGCGATTGCTATTTTAATATATGTCCTATGGTCAAATCATATATGAACCAAAGGTATTATGCTAGGAAAGCGATTGATTCATATCAAAATGATATATGGGCGACAGAAAGATTGTCAGAATATACACATCCATGCTAGTGTCTATGACCAGTCCCTTGTGATATTATTTTATTAATTTCATAAGTATAGATACTATGCATAAGTGGAGGCTATCTGAGTTATATGCTAACTCAAGAGGGATTAGATTAGCCATAGGAAAAGTGTATATGGGTAAATTTAGGATATTTAAGGCATTATAACTTATTCTGATTGAACTGCATTAAAGGATTGCTTTGTGCTGGTCTCTAAAAAAAAAGGAAATTTCTATTACAAACACCCAGAAGAAGACATCATGCCTACGCGGTTACAGAAAAGCAATTAATATGAAACAAGGAAGAGAATGAGATTGGACCCATGACATCTATTCACCAAGTGTGAGTGGGAGATGCTAGAAAATGGGTCATTCCACCCTTAGTGGATTAGACCTAAGTCCATGAGGAGCTCTGTTGGAGGGAACCATTTGATCTTTTTTCGAAAGAAAAATAAGGGATATGGGAATTATGGAGATTCCACTCCCCACACATGCACTTTCTCTAGAAGAGAATAAGGTAGCAGCAATTGTGGTTATATTTTCCTTCTTAAAAAAAGAAACAAAAAGGAAGTCTGGCAACTGTGTGTGAGACAGAATCAAAGAAACAGTTCCTCTCCTCTCCTCTCTGCGTGTCTCTATTTTTTCTTCCTCTGTTGGTGTGATTTGCTGTGAAACGTATCAGAGTTTATACAAGGTTCTCCGGTTGAGTGTGGGTATCTCAGTGGAGAAGAGACAATATCAAGTATGCCTGAAATCCTTCATTAATAAATACTAAGAAAAAAACATGACGTGGATATATAGAGAGTAAATGAACCTACTAACGCTAGTTGG
Source organism: Leucaena leucocephala (assembly GCA_037074615.1). Lineage (NCBI taxonomy): Eukaryota > Viridiplantae > Streptophyta > Magnoliopsida > Fabales > Fabaceae > Leucaena > Leucaena leucocephala. The sequence goes on along the minus strand of CM073515.1, from coordinate 12,773,829 downwards.
AAGTAGAAACCGGTATAGAAAGTTATTAATTTTGAACAAATTAAATATTCTAATTTGATTTACTACCTACACCGGTTATTTTTTAAATTGGTGGGGAAAGTGTTATTTATAATGGTTTCATTGACCGACGTATAACAGTCAAAAGTTGTAGATCTTATTTACAAAAATTCCATTAGGCACATTTCTACACCATCTTCGATACAATTGTTGTACATGAGTTACGGTAAAAATGGTTTTTTTCCACTAGTGAAGGGAATCTGGAAATTTTTCAATAGATTGCATGAGAGGGGAAATTAACGGGGTGGCCGAGGTGAACTTCATGTGCAAATTTTTCAATACATCCACATCTATTTAGCACATAATAAAGCCTGATTAGCAAGGAACTCAGTTCCCTTTCTTCGGCCAAACAGGAAACTCATCCTGAATAGCGAAGATGGGGACAGGCTAGTGTGTGGCCAGTGATGGCAAGAATTATACAAGGGGTAAACTTAATATTTATAAAACGTATTTCTTAAGATAATTAAAGAATATAATAAATCAAATAAGTTTTGTCATATGTCTACATCTTAGTCCATCCTTTTCTTTTTCTCTGTTGTTTATCCATTATGATCTTTTTTTAGCATAAAATTGCATGCTTGCAGCTAAAGACTAAGGGAAACAATTATTTTTGGGTCTTATCAATGCTTTTATTTGTTCCTAATGATTGTTAATAAAATCTTTCTCAATTACTCAATTATTTTTTTTCTAAACATTATCATATTGGAAGTAATCCTAATCAATGCACTATCAGGTATTAAATATAAATATCTCTGATTTAAACTTTAATTTGTCTTATTTTGAGGGACTTTTACTAAACCCAACAGGTACTTATTCAATTAATTAATGTGTGGAGTAATACGTTGAAAGGATAAAAGCAGACACATTGTGTGGATTGCATGTCACTATGAGGCCCACTATTTATTTATATATCTCATCTTGAATTGTCGTTAGCGATAATCATAACATTTCATATAAATAACTAAATATAATTGTTGCATGCAATTATGCTCCTGATTTCATTTATAAAGCAAGGCGAGTCATTAATTTATTTATCATAATTTTCCCTTTTCACCGCCCACTAACCGTTACAAATCTACAGTTTTTTATTTAATTTTTAAAGTAGGTATATTTAATAAGGCCAAGGTTAAAAACTTATCGAATCTTTAGACATAATTAATGAGTTTTAATAGTTTATATTATTTCTAATAATATATTGGACGTGACTTATAAATAAAATTAAAAGTATTTAAATTGTCTTGTTAGTTTTTAGTGATATATTTATGACAAAAACTAAAATTTATCATAAACTGTCATACTATATTCAAATTACTCACATGTATAATTTTTTTTTTCGAAAAAAAACTATGTAGCAAAAAGAATTATATTTTGCAAAAACAAAGAACACTAATATTAGAATAATAACAACTTTAGGAAAAATTTTATTCGTTACATCATGATAAAAAGATTTTATTCTCGCACTTGTATGCCTTTTCATCATAAATGTTTGGGTTATCATGTAAACGTCATGTTTGGCACAAGTTAAGTTGAATAAATAATCATTTTTTGTTCCAAATAAATTGTTCTGTAATTAGCCAAATATTGAGACATCATATGGTGATGTAGGGCAGACTAGAAATAGGCTGAATATTTCAGTATAATTTCCATTCGGATCATGGACAATTTTAATTATAGAATTCACCATCAGTTAGACTATGAAAATCTATGAGCAAAACGGCTCTTTTTCTTACTTATACCCATAGAAGTATTTTGTCAATTCTCTATGAATTCGCATCTAATGTATAGTAAAGTAAGAGTTGAGATACATCAAGGAAATGACGCCAAGAAAGAAGACCCCGAATGCTCCTCCAAAACTCCATATGAAGGCATTTCGGAAGCCATCTTCTTCTGAATGATTTGCTTGTCTGTTTCCCCCTACTGGTTTATCAATAGATAAACACTGATGCTGTAGAGGAGGACCACAAAGAAAAGGATTCCCTTCATAAGAACTTGAGTCAAAAGTTCCAAATTGATTTTTTGTTTCAGGTGTCATACCGGATAAATTATTGTGAGCCACTAAGAAGATAGATAAAGAATACAACTTTGTAAGTTGGGAAGGAATATGACCTGCCAATTTATTGTATGAAAGATCTAAACTCTCTATCTTTGTAAGGTCAGAAAATGTTTCTGGAATAGGCCCCATCAAATAGTTGTTTGATAAATTTAATGTATGGATATTGTCCAAGTATCCAATTTGTAAGGGAATTTCACCTGTCAATTGATTATTTGAGAGATCTAGGCCTGACATGAAATCTAATATATTTCCTTTATATGATTCATACCTTCTTTTTGACATGAAGTTCACTTCTTGTTCCTTGTACCATGCAAAATTTCTTTCATCTTCACCTTGAATAAGCTTCCCACTCGTTGAATCGAAGTTAAATAACATGCTTCTTGTAGTCCAGGGGACAAAAATTTTTCCAAGTACAGTTGCACCCATCTCATCTTTCCTTCTAAATGTAATGTTATTTAAGCAATATGGTATCCCTCCAGAAAGCTTGTTTTGTGAAAGGTCCAATATGCTAATGTTCTTGAGCATACACATTTCCATAGGAATGGAACCTTCGAGTTTGTTTCCCTTAAGGAGGAGGACCCTTAAATTCAACATTGACTTGAACCACCTCGGAATTTGACTTGAAAATCTATTCTTCGTCAAATCCAAAGTTAACAAGGGAGATTTGGCCAAAACAAAAGGTATGGGTCCTGTAAAACGATTGCCCTGCAAATGCAAGTACCTCAATGATGGCATATATAGGCAACTTGGCAAAGTGCCATTGAATCTATTTTGTGAAAGGTCTAGATATTTAAGCTCAGCTAAATTGCAAAACGCTTCTGTTATTTGACCTTCCATTGAATTTTGGGATAAAATGAGGTGGCTCAAATGCTTAAATTTTCCAATCCAGCTAGGTATTTTACCATGTAGTTGGTTTGCACTTAATTCCAACATTCTTAGTTCTGAACTCTTAATAATCCCATCTGGCACTTTCCCTTTGAAGTTGTTGTTGCTTAGATCCACAGACAACAAATGTGTGAAATTTGAACCTCTTGGTAAACACGGGCCACTTAAGTTGTTGTTTGACAACTTTAGAAACATCAAGTCATTGCTACCCTTCCCAAATTCTTGAGGCAAATAGCCAGACAAATGGTTATTAGACAAGTCTAGCGAGTTCAATAGCCTCATTTCACTGAGTGAAGCTGGGAATCCACCCTTTAACGAACTGGAAGACATGTTCAGAGAAAGCAAGTTGGGAAAAACATATCCAATATGAGGAGGGATTTTATCATTAAGAGGGTTAGAGGAAGCAACAAAATATTGCATATCAAGTAATTCTGAGGTGAAGTTAAGTGAAAAGGGACCAGTCAAGAAGTTGTGGGTGACATTAAAAGAATTTAATTTGGTGTTGTTTGCCAAAAGCCAATTTGGGAAACTTCCAGAAAGGTTCAAAAAGGCAAGTTGTATAACTCTCAAGTCATATTGATGAAGAAGAAAAGAAGGTATTCTATGATTGCTTGCTTCATTCATAGTGCATTCCACGATGCTGAAAATCTTTAATTGGAAGGTAGGGAGAAATTGGGGGTTTTCAGTTTCAAGCTTGAGATTATGGTTATTAGAGCAAGAAATTGTGAAGACTTGAAGATTGGAGTGGTTGGCGAACAAAGAAAGTGATGCAATGCCAGTAAAAGAGTTTTCATTTAAAGTAATGAATGCGAGGGACTTTAGAGAATGAAAGAGTGCGGAAGGGAAGGTTCCCCCAAAACCGTTGTATTGAAGATCAAGCACACGCAGAGATGTCAAGTTACTGAGGCATGGAGGAAGTAGACCCTCAAACTTGTTGAGGGCAAGAGACAATGCTATCAGATTCTTCAAATTGCATAAGCCTCCTGCAACACATGCATTTTTGTTAATTAAATTGTTTAAGTGATGGTTTCGGAGAAACTAAAAAGGAAAACTTTAATACGTGATAGCTCATACTTTGATATTAACAACGTTTTAAAGAATTGGTTCGTGCATTCTAAACTAATTTATATGTAAATTGCACTTAACAAATGAATTTATGATTCAATATTTGAGCAAAAAAAAGTCGATTATAAGCCTAAAATTTTGTTTGAATTGATAGGATGTATTTAATGCAAAAAAGTAGAGGTCAAGAGTTCAATAATTCCTAATATAACCAAAAAAAGAGAGGCTAAATATATAGAACAAGCAAGAAATCGAAATTTTTATCTTTATATTTGTATTTAAATCTCAATAAATATTTCCCCCCTTGTTTTTCACTCCGTCAAAACTAAACATATTTGAACATAAAATCTTAAAGATTGATAGAGTTTTATTATAAAATATAGAGGTTCTCTCTAGGGCAAGATGCATTACAATAACTATAGTAAGCTATTAGCTTATCCATGAAAATAAATCCTTACTTATATATTGAGCCAATGAAGCTATATATTATATACTAAATAAAGCTATAAATATAGTAAATTATAAAGACTGTTGATTAAATACTTTATCAATCAATCAATTATATATTTTTTTGGTCATAAATATAAGACTTAACTTATAATGCAATTATTTTTATTAAAGAAAGCTAAAAATATAATACCTTGCTGTGGTAGTGAGCCTTTTAGGCTATTGTTACGAAGGGACAATATCTGTAACGAGGTTAGAGATGTGGGAGACACATTAGATTCTGGACGACCGTCCTCCGAGTAATTTGAAGACAATTCTAAAGTCCTCAAATTGTGTGAATGAAAATTATCTGTAAAACATGTGAAATAAATATATTGAAAAAAATTTATCATAAATTGGTAAACAAGTATATACTACGTTTTATGTCCATATATTTAAAGTTATAACCTAAACGTTGATGCCTTGGTGCTGCTATTACTTTATTTATTCCAAAATTCATTGATCAAGTTACTAAATGATTTAATAATCTCTATTCTTTTCATTCATTAGTTATACATCAAGTAAAAACACCATCTTATTCAACTCTCAATATTTTCAACGATTCTAAAACTGAAGAACCAATTAAAGAACTTGGAACATAAATTCAAGCACCAAAGAAGGGGATTTCAGTGAGCTGATTATCTTCCAGTGACAAAGTTTGCAATTTGTCCAACCTCATTTCGCCAAATAGCCCTGCTCCATTAATAACAAAGTATATCATCAATTTCTCTTAATGTCATAGTAGGCAAAAAGTTTTTATAAAAAAAATCATGTCATTAATATAATCAACCTCTATATTGGCCCCCAAAACAATAATTCAATGGTTTCTTTTTCCCTTCATTGTATCATAAAACTAGTGATTTAGCATATATTAAGCTTCATATATTATTTGGCTTTGAAATATAATATATTAAACATAATTCTTTTAAATTATTATATATCTATATATTAAAGACATAATGTATGTGTAATATAATATTTTATTAAATACATGGTTAGATATTTTGATACTTTTTAAAAGATCCAACGCTGTGTGAGTTATATCAGATTTTTACAATCAATAAAAAATTGTGCTCTAAAATAAATTTAAGAAAATCTAAAAACATCTTATAGCGCTAATCGCATTAGCACTAGTCAGACTAAATCAAACAAGTACAAGTTAGAATCACAAATGATAAAATAGTCAGTCGGGAGAAGAAAGAAACCTGACAAGTAATTTCCAGACAAATCCAATTCTTGAAGTTGGTGGAAAGGGAGAAAATAAGAAACATTCAACGACCACTTGAAGTTTTCCAACTCTGGAGCTCTTACATAGTCCAGAAGAAGGCTTATAACCCTCTGTGTGGAGTTGTCACAGCTAATTCTCTCCCAACTACAGCAATCGGAATGGTTAAGAATATTCCAAGAAGGAAGGGAAGAGCCGTTTGGGTAATTCAAAGCTTCCTTCAGTTTCAGAAGAGCTTCTCTCTCTTCTTCCAAACACCCCTCACTTCCATTATTAAACCCTAATATCATAATAACAGCCACCACCCACCACACTTGTACTCTCACTGAATATCCCATTTTTCACTCTAAGCTTCCTTACGTACTTTACTTCAATTACCTTTCTTTGCAGTTCCTTCATAATCAATTTATATAATGATTACTAAGCATGATGGTTGTTAAGATGTTATTGGATAAAGATGAAATGGTCGCATTAATTATTGATACTATCGTTTTATGGTTTGATGACTAGGCGTGTTGGTTGTTAGGGGTGATACTGGGTCGTTTCTTTTTCTTTTTTCCTTTTTACCTTTGTCCTTTTTTGGTTACTATATTTCCTGTGAATTGTCTTCTTTACGAAATCAAAGGAAAAGCTAATTGGGTTACTATAAAGGAAATCATTTTCTTTGCGGTCCAGCTCTACATCATAATTGTATTCATCTATCGATAAACCAGTAGGGAGAAACATTGAACCATATCATTTGGAGTCTTCTTTCTTGGTGCCATTTCCTTTATGCATCTCAACTCTTACTTTACTATATACTCCCGCTGTTCCTTAATATATATTATATATTCTTTAGTTTATTTAAATTAATTATTTATTTTTTATATTAGTTATAATTAATTTATTTATTTAATTTTCTTAATTTATCAAAAAAGTTAAATAATTTTTATATTAAGAAATGGGGATAGTATTAATGTGAATTCATAGAGAATTGAAAAATTATTTGTATTGGTACAAATTATTTTGATCTGTCTAAATCATGGTTAACTCTATATTTACAATTTAGTCTATGATCCGAAGGTAAATTATACCAATGTCCCGTTTGGTACCATTGAATTGAGGGTGGATGTGGTATTTTAGCTTGTTTAGTATGATGTAAGTCAGTTCTATGGAAGTGGCAATTCCATTGAAATCCTATTTTATTTTTCAGTATGCTCCTTACTTCAATCCTTGGTTTCTTCACCTGTGAACGGAGTCTATATAGGCCGTTTAGGATCTTTTTTACGTTTTTTTTTCTTTTGCTTTTACCATCCCATTTGCATTTGGCTTTAATTTTCACCTTTTTGATTTATGAATAGGGTTGTGAGTTGTTAGATTTTTCTCAATGATTAAAGCACTGGACTTGTGGACTGAACTCTTAGCCACTAAATTTCGATTGATATATATCACACTCAATCATAAAAACCAAGACCCATTATCCTTTTTTGTTTGACGTCTCGTCTTTTAAAACATTGGTTTTACTGGATATTCCTGTGTTTGGGATCATTTTTATCCAGTAAAAATGTTCTTTTGGAAGGGAAAAATGGCTTTTCCCAGTTTGGGATAGCTTTTGCCCAAAGTAACTTTGGCAAAAGTGACTTAAAAGCTTAAGCCACTTTGGGGTGTTTTTGACTCTCTGTTGTGTTTTTAGATTAGAACCTTCTAGATTGACTGTTCAATGTATCATATAAATAAATTTTTACCAAACTAATTTTTATTATAAAAGTCAATCCAAACATAGATCACATTAAATTATTTGATTATTCCGTCGCTAATCCAAACACACTAGCATTGATCTTGAAATTTCTGCTACGTTGACTCAGTCGTCGCTTATATTTTATTCAGTCTTTTATTATGACTAGGCTTGTTGGGACAGGAATGAAAACGATTATATATTGTCCTATTACATCAACACACCAATCGTCTTTTTCTTTTCTTTATTTTTCTTGGCCACTATAGTTTTGTAACAATATATTTTATCAAATCCTGAAATCACATGAACCACATGAAGAGGTGAAATTAGTTTAAATTTTTTAGTTTTAAAATGTATCATATACAAGTTTCAGAATAGTTTTAAAACATAGAAAAAGAAATTATATATAATTTAAAGGGTTCATATATGTAATAGAAAATGTTCAACAAAATGAAACTGTATATTTAATATATTAAATCAACAAAATTATAAAGAATATATAAAAAGTTGGAAAAATTTGGGATAAATCTCTATTTAACAAATTAATTGGGAAATGGGAATTGAAACTTGATGGGAGGTAGTTGCAAATGGTGGAAGGTTTGTTGCACCTGACGGAAAGTAATTGCGCATTATAGAAGGTCATTTACATATTGGTACTAATTGCATTTTATGGAAGATACATATTGCGATAAGACGGAAAGTAATTTCACATTGTGAAAAGTCACTTGCATATTGGTACTAATTGCATTTTAGAAGGTAGTTGCATATTGCAGAAGGTATGTTACACATGATGGAAGGTAATTGCACATTGTGGAAGGTCACTTGCCTATTGGCCAATTTCATATTGTGGACCGTCAATGGCATATTACGGAAGGTAGGTTGCATATTGCGGAAGGTTTACGTAATGTAGGCCAATTTCCCCTTAAAAGTTCTTATTTTTAATATATTTTTGCATGTGTCTAGCTTACATATTTATCATTAAAAAATTAGGATAAATATCCATTTATTCTATATAAAATAGTTATATAATAAAAAATCAAGAAAAATTATTGATATAATTAGCCTAAATCTATTATTTTATATAAATATATATAGATATCTATAAATAGACAATGGCTCAGTTGGTATTGGACGAAATTGGTGTTATACTTTAATATTTTAATGATGATAATTGAAAAATAATTTTAAAAATTAATTGTTCTTATAAAAGTATTTATTGATAAGCTTATTGATAAAGAGTTTGATAGATAAGCTCTTCGATAAATAAGAAAAAAAATTATAAAGAAAAATTATTTTTTTAAATACATTTATCGAAGCCCTATTCCATAAGGATACTTATCGATAAATCATTCAATAAATGAATAATTTAGAAAAGTCCAAATCTTTGTTTTTTAAACTTAATTCCTCGAATATTTATTCAATAAAACTATTTATCGAAGAAGCCTTCAATAAATGAGAAAGTGAGTCAGAGTTTTATATGAAAGAATTTATCAAAGTATTTATCGAAGAGAATATTGATTGATAAAAACTTTAATAAGAAACCTTTGTGAAAATTGTTTTTGAAATGAATTTATCGAAGTATTGATCGATAAATGAATTTGTCGATAAAGCATATAATAAATGAAGATAATCAAATGGCTTCTTTGTTTTAAATAATTATCCATTTATCGATAAGTTATTCGATAAATATCAAGTCTATTAATCAAATGGCTTCTTTGTTTTAAATAACTTATCCGTTTATTAATAAGTTATTTGATAAATATCAAGTCTATTAATCAAATGGTTTCTTTGTTTTAAATAACTTATCTATTTATTGATAAGTTATTCGATAAATATCAAGTTTATTAAGTGTAATGATCCTATAAAATACATATTATAATTTTAATAAGGTATATATTACTTTTTTATAATATTTTTATAAAGGGAAGTGGATGGTTGGGTGGTCGGAGGGAGTGTTGTTAAACTGAAGGTCCCTGTCCTAATCCTAGCACCTATAAAGTGGAATTTTATTTTTTCAGACATCTCATGAAATTACCGAACTACCCTTCTGCCCATTTTAATCACATCCACTTCTCCTTTTCCATTTTCTATCGGCATCAGTGAGAATGACGAGAGAAGCTTCACGGGTTCCTAAGAGTCGTCGCCATCATGACCTCATCCCTCTATCGTCGTCCTGCTATCACTGATGATCGTCCCTGTCCCCGTGGTTTTCCCCATTGTTCAGATTTTGGCAGTGGGAAGATCTTTTCCCTTCTTTTTTTGGTTTGGCATAGTGTCATTGTGTAGCTATCACTATCAGCTGTGGTTCTTCTTCTGTGTTTAGAGCTTGGGTGGTCAAAGCTTCCTATGTTTTCTTCTGTTCGTTCTTGTTGTCTCGCTGCCGTCAGAGCTCCACCATTGTTAATGTAGTAGCATCCGACATTCCTCTCTGTTTCGGCTACAAAATGCAGCTTTGTGGGGTTGTGTGTGGTAAGCCAAACCCCTCTTCCTCTCCATGGATTATTCACAATTTTAAGTTAGAAATTTGATGTCCTTTTTCCTCTGGTTAAAAGGTTTGTGAAGGAAAGGGAGATAGAAGAATGGTTGATGCTTGGACTGTGAAACATCCATTGAAATTGAAACTATATGTGGTAAGTCTATGGATTTTTCCCTCTCCTGTTGGTGGCTGTTAGCTTTGGCTCTCGATGGTGGGTTGAAAATTTTATCACAGAAGTTGGTTAATTGTTGTTCAACTTTGCTGCTTTTCTGTCGACATTAATGCTCTGTGTAGTGATGGTGGAAGAATGAATTTTAGTAGTGCTATGGGGCTATTGTTGAATATGAAACTGTGTGTTCAATTGTTGTTATGTTCTGTTGAACTATGTGTTATGCGTGGAGTTAGAAGGAAGATGAGTGTTGGATAAAATAAAATAAAAGTGTATGAAGTGGGACAATTTAATTTTCTGTTTTCTCTGTTTACTGAAGCTGTGAGGGAATGTTGATAATTGGAAAAAAGAAAATTGAGTGGAGGATGTTGTTTGATGTTTGAAAAGAAAAAAAAAACGTTGGTACTTGATTGTTGAGCTGAATTTGGGAATCTGAAATGGAATTCAGATTTTAAATTAAATATTGCTGTAAAGTTTGAAAACTTTAAAGTTAAAGGTTATGGTGCATATTTCACGAGTCATAAAGAAAATGGAAACGAGGATAAGGAAATCATTGGAATATTTAAGTGTTAGGAAGTATATATAAGATTTGCTATGACTATGGTAAATAAATAGTAATTGGTACAAAAGATACAAATAGTATTTACTGATGAAATATTTTACTTTTGAAAAATTTAGGAAAATAAGGAGAGAATATTATTTTGAAGCTTAGAACAAGAGTAATCTATATCGGAATATCATAGGTGAGTGTATAATATCCATTAAAAATAATATTTTAATAATGAATTGTTATTTGATATGTTCTATTTAAAATGTTAAATTTTAAGCATGATTTTCTGAAGACAGTTCTACGAGTTGATGGTTTTGAATTATATTATTTGTATTTCTTTTCACTTGAGTCATTATGTGACTATGTTTATGTATGGAAATGAATAAAAAAAGTTTTAAAAAAGACTTTGGTAAATGTTATATTAGATTGATTTTATTGATGAAATATTTTTATGTAGATTTTACGATTAGAATATTTATTCTATATGAATTGAAGAAATATTTTGATAATTATTATGATGTTCATGCTGGAGTTTCGTAATTATGAAGTATTCTTACTGAAAATTGTTGCATAAAAAAGTATTGGGATCATTAAATGCTAAATGGACCCTACGCATGCTGGAAAGGTTTTTTGAGAGGAATGAATACAGAACATTGATTACTAACAGCAGTACTGTTAGTCCTTGGTGTACCATAGTTAAACCCGAGTTTGATGGATATTCGTGGGTCTCGTGCTCACGCCGGTTATTCGTGGGATTTATTCTTGCACTTGTTCCTCGTAGGTCTCGTACCTACTCCTGTTAGTTATGGGTCTCATACCTACACTTGTTTTGTGACCTAGTACTGCGCTTGATTACTTACCCTCGTAGACTATGTGTCCACGCCTATTTTCTTGGCCTCGAGCCATATTGGATTAGTTAATTTCTCTCGTGGACTATGTGTCAACACCTATTTTTTATGTTAAAGTCCTACGGAAAAATGATTAATTTGAAATGACTGTTTTAAATGGTTTTCCTGAAATAAAATGTTTACTGAAATATTTACATTAAATTACAAAATGTTATGATTTACATTTAAACATCTTGAAATTGTTTATTTTCGTATTTTAAATTATATGTTCAGGACATTATTCACGAGCAGATTATTTTGATTACAGATAGTGCTGTTGACCATATTTCTCCAGCTGTGTCACGACCCAAAATTTGGACCGTGACTGGCACAGAATATGAATAATTTCACATTCTGAAAGCCTAATACTTTAGATAGAACAGTCAAACTTTCCATAATATTTTCTGAAATAAACAGAATCTTTTCTAAGGACTATGTGGAGCATTTACCTTCATTTCAAAATAATACAAGCATTTTCTTAACGATAATTATATCAAAAATAATTTTGTCAAAAACGATGCTTCGGATCGGCAACGAGGCTCTTCACTGCTCAGCGGGAAGGTTAAGGTCACCTGCACTATCTGAGGCCAAATAATCTACTCGTGAATAACGTCCCAAAAAAAACATGATTTAAAGAATGCGGAAAATAAACAATGCATAATCATCTTAAAAATGTATTTCTTAACGCTTCGTAATCTAATGCTAACCTTTTCTTTAACAATTGTGTTTCAGGGGAAATAATAACATGAAATACTATTTCAAATAAATCTTTCAAACCAATCCTTTTAAAACCATGATCTTTCTGTAGGACTTCAACAGAACGAAAACAGACGTGGACACACAGTCCACGAGGGTAACTAACCATTCTGGTGGCTCGAAGCCACAAACTGTCGCGAGAACGAATCCCACGAAATAATTCTGGTGGCTATGCCACAAACTGTCGCGAGAATAAATCCCACGAAATAATTCTGGTGGCTCAAGGCCACAAACTGTCGCGAGAACGAATCCCACGAAATAATTCTGGTGGCTATGCCACAATCTGTCGAGCTCGAGTACCAAGGTGCACCAAGGACTAACAGTACTGCTGTTAGCAACCAGCGTTCTGTATTCCGTCCTAAAACGTTTCTCTCATGCGTGGGGTCCTTTTCACATGTAAAGATCTCAATCGTTTCAAATATCATAATCATTGATAAAGTCACTTTGAATTTCTGTTACCCCAGCATGAACATACAAAATCATGTTACTGTAAAAACATATGCAATTCACAGAGAAATATTTCATGAATAACATCAGTTCACTGTCAAATCTTTTTCTAAAGCTTCTTTATCCATTTTCATGCATAATCGTAATCTTTTGTAAATTAATCGAAAGAAAATCATCTCTAACGATTTAAACCGTACTTTCGTACAACTTGCTTTTCAAAATCCATATTTGAAATTCATCATTTGGAATGACAATGCATTTGAAAAATGTAAATTTTAGGGAACGTTATTCACTCACCTGTCACGCTCCTAAACAGTTACTCTTTCAGCCCAACCACTTCAATTACTTTCCTTTCTAAATCCCCTGGTATTTTGAAATAGTATATTAACATCCTATTTAAAGTTTCAACATAAATAAATCACTTTTAAGCTACAACCAAATATAAAGGCAAACACTTCATCATTTCTAAACATTGAACACATCCCTTACAAAACTTTATAACTTCCAAATTTCTCCCAGAACTACTTAATTCTGGCACTCGAACTCCATAAGCTTTCTATTTCATCTTTATTTTCATATGTGTGTATATATATATATACATATGCATTTGCATAACAATCCCCAATCACCTTTATTCTTCTTTCATTTAATTAGCAATATTCATACTTAGGTGCAAATAGCAATAATGCCCCATCTCCTTCCCATACCAGAAAATTTCAGATTTTTTTTTTTTTTTCAAGACAGAAAAAGCAAACCCATACCTATGAGCACACGGCTAACAGAGAGCAATCTAGCAACCATATTCCAAAACACATACACTGCACATACAGAACACCCCCACACACAGTAGCAATGACCACAGTGCATACACATATCTTCCTATGTATCATCCTTCAGCTAACTCACAACCTCAAATACTTTATTGATAGAATTCTAACAAAATCTCATAAATGTGTGCATCCCAACCATCCTAGCAAATCATATACACCTCTTATCAACCCAGAATTCTTTTTTTTTTTTTCTAAATCCACCCCACGGTATCTCCTGTCCAGCAACAATTTCATACACACAACCTTCTCTCATACAATCATCGCAGCTCAGCAAACAGAGAAAATGGAAATTTAAATTATCCCACGACAGGGAGCACTGATTCAAATCGAAAGGAGAATAAGTGGTCCATACGTACCACTATCCAAAGGAACTGGACGGAGATAAGGAAGGAGCTCGGTAAACTTGCAGTAGCTGGTACCAAACCATGCACCATGACTGCACAGAGAAGAACATTGAGGATTGAATTGCTATAGAAACTCATTGATCCAACACAGGGCATGAAACAGAAGGGCAAATACCGAACATACCTAACAAGCCAGGGAGAAGAAAGAAATCAAATTCCTAACTTGGAACAATTTCCACCGCTTCAAATTACTTAGTTTCTGCGCATCGAAAGGGAAGAAGCTCTGAACCGAAGCAGCTACAGTACAAGTCTCATAGAGCAGCGGCAACAGGAGAAGCTGCTTGCACGACGACGGTGACAGCCACAAGGGTAGTCTACTGGAAAGAGTATAAACCCGCGACAGAACCCAATTGCAGAACTTCCGACACCCAGCAGGACTTCCCTTCCACTCTCCTCTCCCTGAAACCACCGTCGACAGAAAAATTTGAAATGGAGAAGGAGTGCCTCAAACTTAAAGGCGACAGCAGCCGACCTTTCGTGCCGTGGAAGCCTTCCCCGAGCCGCTCGCTGACTCTGCTCCCGCCGCTTCCTTCCGCCTGCGACGCTGAGGAGATTCAGAGGGAAAATGGAAATGGCGAATGACTTATGCAGAAAAAGGGTGAGGGCATTTTGGTAATTTCGCATGTGAGAAAAGAAAAACAAACTTTCCTTCTGCTCTGGCCATGGCTCGAACACGGGTATCCTGATTTAAACTCTTGTCACTAGACCACTCAGCTAACCCGTTTAGTTTGAAATTTCTGCACCGAATATATATATAACCCTTAAGTTAAATTTATTTATTATTTTTTTTTTCTCAATCAATTTCCAGGCCATAACAAGCTGAGCAATGAAGAGCCTTATTTCAGATATGAAGTAGTGATTTTTGGGGCATATCTTCTTAAAATATAACTATAAACTAATGAAATACTTGTATTATTTCTGGGACGTTATAATTATAAACTGATGTTGACCCTGTTTATTTTTGCATTTTAAATTATATTTTTGGGATGTTATTCACGAGTAGATTATTTTGATTACAGATAGTGCTGTTGACCCTATTTCTCCAACTGAGCAGTGAAAAGCCTTATTTCAGATATGAAGTAGTGATTTTTGGGGCATATCTTCTTAAAATATAATATAAACTAATGAAATACTTGTATTATTTTGTTAGAAGTTTAGATGCTGCACCTAATCTATAGATAAGGTTATGGTTATTTTGAAACATGTATGTAGGTTATTTGAAACATTTGCAGTCTGTTGTAGAATTTTCAAAAGGTCTATTATACAAAGACAATCCTGCCAAAATTTCTACAGATGACTTGCCTTTTGATTAATAAGGAATATGTATTATGATTATTATTTTAAACGTTCTATTTAAGGTTAAAGACTTAAAGAATATGGATTTATTCATATTCTGTGCCAATTACGGCTCAAATTTTAGGGTGTGACAATTAAGAGATTTAGATTTCAAAGACTTAATTTGTTGAAGTATTATTTGATAAGGAGATTTATTAAGAATACTTCAATAAATAAGGAAATATTTCACTTAGAAATCATTGAAATTCCATATCTAGAGAATTTTGAAGAGTTTTGAATGATTTGTTTAGTAGAAGTTATATTTTAAAAGATTTATCAATAAGTTATTTGATAAGTCTATTCTTTGAATAACACTTCGATAAATCAGATATGGTGAAGTAAACTCAAGTTTGAATCATCATAAGATATTTTTCAAAGAGCTATTCGAATATGCATTTATCGATAAAATTAGTAATAATTTATTGTAAAAATTGGTTGAAGACTTATCCAAGTCCTATTCGATAACTTATTATATGATTAAACTCTTTACCTATAATTAATGCAACGACTTCCTAGTCTATTTTTCAGATGAAGTAATCATTAGCGATGAATTAGCGAAAAAGAAAAAGTATGTCATAAGAGCATTAAATACAACTACTAACTTGTGTCACCAACAAACGGTTTTGTCTCTTCAACGGCTTCATTCAATTTGTGTCTAATGGATCATTAATGAGCTGAAGTTATAAATATATAACAAATTGAATGCCAGAGTTAAGAAGCCCAACTACCTATGATCAACGAAATTATTCAAGCATTTATTTCATTCTCTACATACATTGTTCATACTTATCGTGAATAGAGGATTTTATGAGAGAGAGAAATTCTTGCACTTTAGTGTTTATCATAACTCCTATACTAAGAGAGCCTTGTAATTTCTCAATCCTTTTCTGAGTAGCTCAAGAGTATAGGATTCTTGAGTGAGATATTATCTTATGAGTTGTAATGGGGAGTTAGTGGGATTTTCAGGGTTGATGTACTAAGGCGCCAAGAGCGCGGTTAATCTTGGAAGTTATAATGAAAATCTCAAAGGGAATATGAGGATTGGATGTAAGCCAAGTAGTTAGACTGAACCATGATAAATATGTTATGCCTACTTCTTCCTTCAACCATACTCAGTGAAATTGCTCTTAACTTATTTGTTTAATTTATGTGAAGTTTTAATTTTCAAATATCAACAAATTCACCACCTCTTAGATGTAACTACCATAACTAACAAGTTGGATATTGAGGATAATGGGTAGGCCCTTCTTAATAGGTTTCTATGTAAAATTCCTTGCTATCAATTACTATTTCTCACGTCTTTCAACGTGGGACTTGACTTCAGCTTAGTGTAGGGCATTACCAAATCTTTATATATAAAAGGTTAAGTTATAAATCTACCTATGAAGCAGTCATAGGCAACACTACAAACTTTCTTTGCGTACAAAAGTACATAAGTATACGTGAAGTTTCTAAAATAGTGCATAAATGGTGCAAACATGCCATGGACATTAAGTAAATTTACGTTGACCAGTTACTAAACATGTGAGCAAAATAAAATGGTGTAAAGATACGCATGAAATTTTCAAAATAGGGTATAAATGCCATAGCACTTAAATTAACCAATGTTGATCAAACAATCTCTAGATCTGTTGCACATCATTTTGGCTCCCAAAGGATTCAAACACATTAATTTATAGTGTCAGTGCCCCTAATTCACAATTTCTTAGCTCCAAGGCAAAACCACTCACTAGTAAAAAAATACTTATCAAGGCACTACTTTACAGAGATTACAAAAAAAAATCACCATTAAAAAAAAGGTGGCGGCATTTTCATAAATAAGTTCAGTTTTAAAAACTTTTAACGGTGGTTTTACAAAACTGCTGTAAAAAGTCTTCAGGTGGAACTATTTATGGTAGTTTTTTAAAAAAGTCCCATAAAAAGTCTCCGCAAAATTTTGAAAACTATGAATTCAATTTTAGTTTCAGTTTCACTTTTCACAGCCGTTTATGGTCTTGTTTCTCTTTCCCATCACCACAGACTTTGACGAAGGTCATTTTTTAGCATTTTCTCCTTAGTTTTGGTGCTTATCTCAGTCGTCAATGTCATTCTCTATAGCCTCCATCATCGTTCTCCACTGTGAAAGACGTAAGTCACCGTTTAACTTTTTTATTTGCTCATTTTCTTAATTTTTCACCAGATCTGTAACTTTTTCTCCATATCTTCAACTTTTTCGCCAGATCTTCAACTTTTTAGTGAGACTGACATGGTGGTTAATAGTAGGTGGTGGTAAATGGATATTGTTAGAAGGAGCTCAAAGAGTTTTAATCAAAGAAGCTTATGGATCTTTAGTTTCTTCGTCAGATATTTGATTTCTTCTCTCCAAATCTGCTCTAATGCTTTTGATAAGAGTGACGTAGGTGGATGATGGTGGGTGTAGGCCAAGAAAAATAAAAAAAATTCAAGCAATTAACGGCGGTTTTTTGAGAATTGTTGTGAAATGTTGCCTTTAATGGCGGTTATAAAACCACTATTAAAAGATAGACTTACAATAGCGGTGGAATTCATGGCACTCCCAAAACCACTGTGAAAGGTCACTTTTAACCGCCGTTATAATCTTTTTTTCTAATAGTGACTGACAAAGAAGAAATAAAAGAGAACACTTGTGCATGAGGCAGTTAGGTGAGGGGCAGCTCTAGCACTGAGGTGGTCATTGCGTCATGCAGAAGAACCAATAGAGGTGGACTGATTGTTATAGTGAAAATGTTATGCAACGTGTGCGGCGATAGTTTGTTAAATGGTTAATGTTGGGTTGATTTTATAGCATGACATTTTTGTAGGAATTTAAAAACTTCATGTATATTTTTTGCACTATTTTCTTGATTGAAATATTTGCTAAATGATCATTGTTAATTAATGTTGGTAAATCTACAAAATAACAAAGTTTATGGTTCGAGACACATCTGAGGACACTGTCCTTAAGAGATATTCCATGACTCCTCATAAAATTAAGAAGCGGCACTCTCCAGGATTAAGCGAACTCTTCCTGTAAAACACAAGGCAACATAACTGGTAGAAGATAAAGTAATCTCAAAAGATTGGTGTATCATTCTCTATTTTTCTATATACTTCTCCTTCATCAAGAAGCCCTTTTTATATATTGTGGAAGGCCACGAGACATATCTTTTAGACATATGTCCCTTAGATTCAAGAGTTATGTTAGAAAGACTCTTCTTTCTTCAACACACCCTTTCACACTGAAGAGTTATGTCAAAAAATATTTTTTTCTTTAACACACCCTTTCACAATATTTAAAATATTTCCAACAACCCCCCACATATGTCAAAGAAACACCATTAGTTGAGTTAGATGCATGGACATAATCATTGTATCCAATGGTCTTTTAGACTATGAACCAGACCTAGACTGATAATACTTGGTACATAGAGATGCCATTGGTCCTATGGACTACAAACCAATATTTCTTGGTTGTATACTAGAGGTACTAATAGCCAGATTATACCCCCATATTTCCACTATAGGCGACCATACGCGTGTCCTATTTTTAACGAATGCTATAGAGAATTTGCCATGATCTCAAAGGAGCAGCCTACACCCCTCATTCATATAGATTTAAGTGTATCTTGTACATAATACACCATCCCATGGGATTTGAAATTATTAAGAGCTTTTGCTCACTCTCCTCTATGCAATCTAGCATTTTCTCGTACACTATAGGAAAGGACTAGTAATAATATTTTGGTGATAACAGAATTAACAAACGACTTGTTCTTACCCATTGAACCTTCTTCATGGGATCACCAATCACAAAGATTGAGTTGCCATCGCTATCATTATCAAACTGGCTTTAGTCCTATTCTCCTTGATGTCTCAACAATTTAATTGTTTTTTCCTAGGGGTTTTGTTAACGGATCTGATAGGTCTATTTTTTGACCTCACCAAAATCGATTGAGATAACTCCATAATTTTTAAGCATGCTTATTCTCATAGTATCTTAAATGGTTGCACCATTGTTCTCTTAGCAATGTTTATTGCCATTTCGCAATTATAACTCATCAACAATAAGTATTGCTCATCTTTGTTCTCCTTAACAAAGGTTATTGCCATTTGGCAAACACAATTCATCAACACTAATATTTGCACATCTTTGTTATCATTAACAAGGTTAAAAAACTTCTCATTAACACTAGGTGTTGGTTTTACATCAAAACAATTGCTAAAATGTTTTCAACCACTTAGCCTCAGTACCAACCAATTCCATAGCAATAAATTCATAATCCCTTGAGGATTTGGTTAGAATTGTTTGCTTGGATGATTTCCATGTGACTGTACTACTACCAAGAATAAACACATAGTCACTAGTAGATTTTAACCCTTCTGACTCTAAGATCCAGTTCACATTAATGTATCTTTCTAATATAGATATAAATCCACTATAATGTATACCATAATTTATGGTGTCTTTAAGGTATCTCAATAACCTTATTAGAGTATCATAATGTTCACTGCTTGGACAAAAGTATATATGCTTAATCTACAGAGTAATAAACTCAAGATAAATCATCACTTATCATCTATGTTTTTTAATACAACGAGAATTCACCATACATGATACCAATAGTTATGGTACCCCTCAAATATTTAATTCTCCTCATGAGATTGAATTTTTATGTGTATATACTCAATTCTCCACATAGTATATGCTATATCATAAGAATTAATACTAATCACAAAATTCTCATAGTTTGTGCATAAACATATTGAGCAGACAACACCCTTAAATAATGTGTTACCATTATAAGAAATATTCATATTATGGTTCTCAAAAACCAAATTTTAAAAATACTTTTCAAGATGATATATTATTTTATGTTTTTACACTAAAATCATCTTTGGTTGACCAATTCTTTTAATCTCATATTTAAAATAACATAATAAAAATTCAATATATTTTTGCAATAATCATGTATATTTATTTTAAGATAAATATACCCATAATAAAAATTTAAACCCATTTATCACTTTACTAGACAAATAATTAATTTTCCTATCCTCATAATGCTTGTTTCAAACAATAGAAAAATTAGATTACTCACAAAATTTGTTTTCAGCAACAAATAGCGAAGTCCTTACAAAATTTGCATTTGTCAACAAATAACAAAACCTCCAACTCAATTTTAATAATAACACACATTCACAGAATGTGAGAAGCAGGTGAATAATTATCTGCTTTTAGAAGAAATCGAAGAATTTCTTGGGAATCCTACAAGATCCATTCGTTCTTTTTTCTCTGAAAGATGGTCATAACTTCATTTGGGTTTGAATCCTTTTGAGAGGTCCACTAGAGATTAGAAATTGTTGAAGAAAGAACAAGATGTTTCTTTTGTTCTTTCTAGGCGATCATAAAATAAAGAAATAGTTAATATATTCAAGATCATTATGTATTCACAAAATACCGACTTAATTAATCCTATTTCATCATATCCGGGATGTGATAGGGTTCCAAAGGATGAACTGGATAGTTCCAATAAGATCTCATTCTTGAACAAAAATCCATTTTTTGATTTATTTCATCTATTCCATGACCGGAATAGGTGGTTATAGTTTTCCTTGCGATAGTCCAGGACGAGGTGGTACTTGTGATATTTCGCCTTGGGATGCATTTTATTTGGTTATTTTCTAGAGGTTAAATACCATTGGATGAGTTACTTTTTATTGGCATTGGAAGCACATTACATTATGGCAGAGTAACGTTTCACAGTTTAATGAATCTTCTACCTATTTGATGGGATGGCTAAGAGATTATCTATGGTTAAACTCTTCACAACTTATTAATGGATATAACCCTTTTGGTATGAATAGTTTATCAATCTGGGCATGGATGTTCTTATTTGGACATCTTGTATCTTGTTAAGGCATTCCAAATCTTAAACACCCCCACGCTTTTTAAATATCAAATTATATTTAGCTAATAATAATTCTAACTAAATTATAATTTCACCCCATATAATTATCCACTTCCATTCTAATTAATTAGATTTTTTCAGATAAAACTTCAAATATTCAATTATTTGATAAATTGACTTAATTATAATATTCCACATATTATCATGTGATAATCTAAGAAATAATAAATAGAATTATATTTATTTTCCAAAATAGATTATGAAAATCACCCCATAATTATGGTCACATACCCTTTTCATATTTATATTTATAAAACTGCACATACACTTTACCATTTCCCAACATTATATTCCTCATTAATTTTTTATGGAAAAAGTAAAAAAAATCCACAAATAATTATTCGATAAACACAACGGTTGGCATAATATAGAGCTACCTTTTCATATGGTGATCTTGGAATGCCACAATAGCCATTTAGTGAGTTTTATTTTCTTTTTCACTAGATACCCTTTTATCTTCTACAATTCATCTACCTTGGTTTCATATTCTTCGGGTTCTGAGACGATGAGCGTGATTATGAGTCTACCATTTTCTCTGTGAACTCAGAAATATTGACAATGCTTCGCTTTCTTTGCTTTCACTATAAGCCTCTCATCACAGTACTCTCTCTTCAAAACCCATAGATTTCATAGGCAGTGGGTACTACCTTATCATTGCACTACTGGTTGCCTCGAAGCTTTCTTTTCCCATTTGGCTTCATCCCAATTGTGATAAATCCCATATTCTCCAAAACTCATGATTGGAGGTGATTTTTGTCAACCTTCAACATTAGACGGAAGACATGTGCGCAAAGCCTTTGGTTCTAGAAATTTCTCCCTCTATCTCTGTTCTATGCTCATCAATAGAAAATAAGTAAGGGACGAAGACCAAGTCCCTTCTTCTCCTTCCCTTACCATCAACCACAACCACTAATAATTTTTTGTGTAGACATACAACAAGAAGACGTGGTGAGGAACATAGCCAAAGGACTAAATCTACTACAGTGGCTCTTCTCCATTACTTATAATTTGTCTTCCTCACTCTTTCATGGTTTGGATATGGCCCCACCATTAAGAAACTTGTGTTTCAAATTAAATTAGATCGTTAAGGTTGTCGTTGTAAGAGCAAGCAGGAGAAGAAGAAGGGTTGATGAGTGTAGGGAAGTATTTGTGCGCATGGTGCTTTGATTTTCAAAGAGATCTTTTCTTCAGTTTTCATATAGAGATAAGGATAAACAGGAAATATCTCTTAAGATTGTTGGTAAAATCTGCAAAATAATAAAGTTTATAGTTCATGTCATGTTTGATGATACTGTCTTTAAGAGATATTCCGTAACTCCTCATCAAATTAAGAAGCAACACTCTCTAGGATTAAGTGAACTCTTCCTGTAAAAATACAGGGCAACATAATTGGTGGAAAATAAAATAGTATCAGAAGATTGATGTATCATTCTCTATTTTTCTACATACTTATCCTTCATCAAGAAACCCTTTTTATAGACTGTGGAAGGCCATGAGACATGTCTTTTAGACATATGGTCCTTAGATTCTAAGAGTTATGTTAAAAAGACTCTTCTTTCTTCAACACACCCTTTCACAACAAAGAGTTATGTCAAAAAAATATTTCTTTCTTTGACACGCCCTTTCACAATATTTAAAATCTTTCCAACAATTAGCATACCAAGTGACTCATGTTTGTACCATTTTAGAAACTTTATCTGTACTTTTATACCCAATGAAATTTTAATGATGTGAATTATATGTAGGATAAAAAACCTCCTCTCTCTCTATATATTTATATATGGCTTATAAATAGGACCAAAGAGGAGTATATTGGAACACACAAACAACACTAATTACCAATATACATACATAGTGATCTTATACTTCATATACACATAAACTAGAGAGCCTGCATATCATATATTAGAACATATAAAGAAGAGATATTGTGTTTAACGAGGAAATCGATTCTTTATCACTACCACTCTCTAATTAGATCATGCAGCTGCAAGATAGAGCCCAGCTTTTAGCAGACGCGCACAACTTTTATGATGTGATTATATATACTTCTTGCTTAGTGTTGTTTGGGAACCCACGCAAGTGAGTCTTGAAAAAGGAAGTGACATATGGGAATACTGCCTGGCTTACTTTTAGCATTTGGAAGGCCAAATGTTTTGGGTTCCATGCTGACGTGTCTCTGTAAGATATACTCACAGCATTCTCTCTGCTCCCATTAGCCCCCTCCAACGACACCGTATAGGCAATTGTGTTGTCTATTTTGTGATAGTAAAACACAGCATACACATATTCGAGCTTGTGGAACACCACCACTTTCGTCTCTCCCACCTTCTCCACTACATGCGTTGTTGTGTATTCTGTTGGTGAAGAATCATAAATATATGAATTATCTGGTTTTGTTTTAATTACATAATATTAGTGTTCAACCAATAGGCGTTAGTCTAAGTGGAAGGGATTTTGGCCAATAATGAATCCCTATTTTATCATTTATTTCCTATCCATTCTAGAGAATTTATCATATTTAATAGGCATTATTCTAGTAGTTATGATTATTTTATATTTTAATTGATTATATGAATTAAATGATTAAAAAAGCCATTTTCTTGTGTTTTTATTATTTTATTATTTCTTTTGATTAAATTGATTTACATGAAGGTATTATGCTTTTATGTATTTTAGGAAATTAGAAAAATAAATAATGACTATGGCCTACATCAATTACTATAAAATTATATTATATTATATCCATAAGGAAGGATAATTTATAAGATTATACTAATATTATATTTTATTAAATTAATTAATTCTTTTAATATAATATTATATTATATTAGTATTATGTTATATTATATTTTATTTGAATTAATTCAAAGATAATTCTTCAATATCTAATATTTGAATTTAAACAAAGGATAATAGATAAATGTGTTTCTTTTCCTATTTTCTTATTAATTATTTTATCTCTTTTATCCTATTACTTTTTATTTAAATTGTTCATAGGATATTTGAGTTAAAAAAAGATTATCTCTAGAGATATTGGAAAAGATAAAGCTTGGACAGATATTGAAGATAAATGAAGATTATAATTATCTTTTGAAGACCTAATCAGTGAAGAGACCGACATCGAAAGGACTCACTCCCAAAAGTTATATAAAGAACCCCAAGGATCATCCATTCAACTCATCAATCACCACCATCACAATCATCTTTTTCATCTTTTCCACAATGGCATCCTTGTCTTTCAAAGTTCTTAAGGAGAGATATAGTGGCTTGAGTTTCTGTGCTTTAGAGTTATGAATTGAATAATTTTATACTTTGAACTTGTCTTTTATTCAAATTTATGATTTCCTACATTTAGGTTTTGAGATTTGTATATGTTGGATATATGGTTTCGATTGAGACACATTTATTATCAAACCCTTGTGATTTATTATTTTAGTTTTTGATTTGATGTTCTTCATTTTATATCCTACATTTCCTTTCATAATTATTCATGTCGGGTTTACATGTTTAATGTCATATCCCAATTTGTAGGCCTAGAAGCCCAGTTTATAGCCTGAAAAGGAAGGCTACTAGGCCCTATTGTGCAGGAGTCCCAGAACTGTATATATAATGTTCAGGGACTAAACTGCAAGAAAGTAAAAATTTAGGAAAAATAGTGAAAATCCCTGTGGGTATAATGGAAAAGTAAGGGATATTTCTTGGGAATCGAGCCACCAGAATGCTTAGGCTTGGTTAGAAAACTAAGATAGCAATCCAAGAACCCAAAAACGTAGGCCCAAGTATTATGGAGTTTAAGAGGCATTAAAATAATATTTTAGTACTCTTATATAAAGTAAAGTTACCCGGTTAAGGATAAAACTGGAAAAAGTGATCAGATATAGCTTTAGACCATGAGGTGGCATGAAAGGTGTCCTCATAGGACTCACAAGGCGCCACATGGAATTATTACAGGAAATGAAGAAAAGTTAATGACACATGTCATGAGATAGGAAAAAGGAGAAAAAAGTAAAAAGGACACGTGGCACAATCTCGGCTACTCATTCTAGGAAAAGACTCTGGAATTCTCAGGAGAGGCATCAGCTGATGAGGTGTCCTAAGGGCCCCACCAATTGCACCATATATCCCCTGAGGTGTCTCCTAGGGCTGTGCATAAAGCCCGCGGCCCAGTATACCCTGCCCAGCTAGTAATAAAAATGCCCAGCCCGATAAATATAGGGCAGGGTTGGGCATCGAGCTACAAAATACAGCCCATGCATTTTTTAGGCTGGGCACCGGGCACAAGGGCTGCCCTGCCCATAAGCATCCCTTCTTTTATTTATTTTTATTTTTTCTCTATCTTAGAAGGGAAAATATGATAGCTATTAGTGACTGTAAGGTAATTTTAAAAATATAAGTAGTTAAGTAGGTAAATTGTATCTTTTAATATTTATAACTATACTAATTTTTTCTTTTTTTTTTAACTTTGTTAATTATCATATGATTACATTACAAATTATAATTATTTATTTTATTTTTTATATGCTCTATCTTTGTCAATATTGGGGAGATTGATGCAAAATTATAATTACAAACTACTTAGATTTCAACGCTTATTTTTTATATGCAATGGATCTCAAGATTTTAATTATTATCTTTGTTCTCTTATTCTTAGTGGATTATATATATTATTTAACTCTTAAAAACACATGAATATGGTATTATTTTAGAAGTTCATAATTACATATTTTTTTTTCACAACATGAGTATGATATCACGACTTGGGCATGCCCAGCTTGCTCAGGCCCAACCCAAAATTGTTAGGGCTTTTACTAGGTAGGGCAGGGCATCAGGCTGTAAAATATAGCCCATGTATTTTTTGGGTAGGGCACCGGGCGGGGGGCTGCCCTGCCCATGCACACCCATAATATCCCCTGAGGTGTCCTTGGATGATGTCATATTGGTAAGTCATCAAGGAGGGTGGTGTCATCGTGATGATGTAGGCGAAGCTTCTTGAGGAAGCTAAGCGATCTGGGCCATTCATCATGATTCGATCTGAGCAATTCATTCCACCTCCACTCACCTATAAATACCCCACTCCCCTCCCATTACATGCCAAGGCCAAGCAAGGCAAATAAAGAGAAAGAAGAAAGAAAGAGAGAAAGGAAGGAAGGAAGAGAAAGAAAGGAGGAGTTCTGGTGGAGCCAGGAGCAGTCTAAGGAGCTTAGGGAATGGGTAAAGCTTAGGAATGAGGTAAGCAAGTTATTCTAGTCCATGCTCTAATAAATTAGATGATTGCTCTTAGTGGTTAGAATAGATAAATATCTCTATTGATAAAGATAGCTACATATAGAAAGAAAGATAGGGGAATGTCATATTAAGGATATTCCCCAAGTTAAGTATGAGTTAAGTAGAGCTATAATGGATAATAATAAAGATATTATTATGATATGTATAGGATTTGACTTATGATAAGAAGGGACCTTAGAGATAAGGCTAAGAGTAGGAAGGAAATGCTACATGCCAGGTAGTAAACTTACCTACTTGTGTGCTTATACTGCTTAGATATTTTATGTGATATTTTCTTACCTTGATGATGTGAAGCATGTATGATTAAGCATGTATGATATTTTCTATGGCCATATGTTATATTTAAGTAACATGGAAGCATGTATGTTATCATGATGCAAGCATGATCATTAAGTACACACATAGTAACTTCAAGCATATAGTTGCATACATTGTATGGTTTTCGTTTGCTACTGAGATTTCTCCAGAAATCTCACCCCCTTCCATGTAATCCTAATCCCACAGGTTTAAGATGAGGAAATATTGAAGAATCATAGAGAGAAGATGGGGATTGGATAGTGCAAATGTTGGGACCAAAATGCTAGAATCAGAGAAAAATGCTGGATGAATAGTAAACTTCAAATGTTTGATGAAGTTGACCTGGTCAAGGTGTGGTCAACAAGTTATTTTTTCCTGAAAGAAAATTATGTTAGCTTCATGTAGTAATTTGAACCACTTCATTTCATTTTTTCTACAATTATTTATGATTTTCGAAGTCAGGTCACTCCATTGGAATTTACACAATGAATAATACTCGCTGAGAGTAAAATTCCAAATTGAGTAATTTGACTTCAATAGCTTTAAAAGTAGTTCCAGATGCTACCATTTGGTCCCTAAGACGTATGAAAATGAGGATGTTTTATTTAGTTATAGGATTTTTGATAGAATATGTATGTTAGAGGAATAAATCATTTATTGTTTAAGTTATCACATGCTAAATGGATCTTTACTAATCATTCTTGATATAATTGTACGCTATATCTAGGTATAATTGTGGATTATTTAATTTGACCATGACAGTTGTTTAGAGTTTTATATGATATGGACTTAGCATATATAATTGTAATAACTTCAATATATTATTTTTTACAACCACACATCAATAATTAGGATTGCTCGTCTTATTGGTGATTTTCTTATATAATATTGCTTTTATTTTATTTTTGTTATTATCTCCTTTTATTTTCTAAAAGTTATTAAATTTCTCTTCTACTATTCTTCCTTCACACACTTAGTCTAATTTAGAGTTAAACCACGCATTGACTCCACGTAAAGAATACAACATAAGTTGACCTCTATACTATATAGAGATTAATTTAGTCAATCATTTGATCAATAACGATAGGTGACAACAAATTTTGGAGAAAGCACCATTATCAACTCTTATTAGCACAATTACCACCTATGCATATCTTATGATATCACATCCTAATTTTTTCCTATCTATATAAGACTAATAGCGAAAAGAAGTTAGGAAGGGATTGTGACGATGAATGGAAGAAAAGATAACATTCATATCAGGTTAAGTTATGGAAAGAAAGGAATATGTAAAGGTATAAAGAAAAAGGGACATAAACTTCATTTGAATAAAAGTTAAATAGAAAATTTAAGGAAAAATAGAAAAGGACATAAATGGAGTTTTGAAATTTTAGGTACTAAACTAGAGTTTTAAACTTTATAGTAAACTAAAATAAAATTTGGTAAATCTTGGGAATAAAGTATATTTTGCCAAATTTAGGGGCAAGAATATAATTATGAGGAAGTTGAGCTAAAATGGCCCAAAACTATTTGAAAGAATTTTAGTCCTAAATTTTATTAGAAAATAGGGGATAGTATTTGGGAGACCCATTTTTTTCATAATTTCAATTTGAGCCACAAATAATTGGTATTAATTTTTGAAATTTAGAAATTACTATAGGACCTTATGGACCTCATAATTGGATGAAATTTTACAAAAAGAATATAATAATAATTATAAGAATTTATAGAATTGACATAACTCAAAAAGGAGTTATGTACAATTTATAATAAAATTGAAGGTGAATTTTAAAGTTCTAAGAAACATATAGAATTTTTATCAAGACTTTTGGGTCTCAGAAATTTATGAAACTTTACAAAAAATCCAATTAATAGTATAATAAATTTCTAAAAAATTTAAGACCATTAAAAGAATTTTATATAATTTATCTCAAAATTTAAGGTATATTAAGACACCCAGTGAAAGAAGTTCCTTGAGATTTGTGCAAACTAAATGGGTTGGACTCAAATAAAGTCAAAAATGGCATGATATAAGGTGCCCAATATGCTAAGGAATTGTCTTGTGCTCAAATGGATTTTTGAAGATATTTTCATGAATTTTATAAAAAAAGAAAGAAAAGAAAGCACAATAATTTAGAAGCATGTGAGGTGTCCTAAAGGGACCCACATTGTGCCACATGTCAAGCCATACAAGGGAGAAGACTTGTTACATTTGCTTCATTATATTAAAATAATGTAATAATTAAGTTAATGATGATTAAGTTAAACTAACCAATGAGAAGCAAGTTTACGGCCATGTAATAATTAGAAACTTAAAGGTATAATGGTCAATCCAACTCAAAAAATTGGCTATAAATACCGCCTCCATTACCTTCAATTTCGTGCAGCCATGACCATGGGGAGATTATGCCAAATTTTTCACTCAAACCTAAAGGAAAAGTAAGAACAAAGAGTCTAAATGAGCAAGCTTGCAAGGTATCAAGGTAAATGATTAATCCTAACTTTTATTCTTGCATTTTAAGAGCTTAATCTTGAGAGTTTCAATGGAGTAACTTTGGGAATTCCCTTTCCCTTGTGGCTGCCAAAACTGGTCATGAATAAGGGAGGAAGAAATTGAAGATAGAAATATCCTAAAATTTCTCTACCTATATAAGACAATTATAGGTAAGGAAAGGCTAAGAAAGGATTGTGAGGTTATGTGTGAGAAATCTATGAGTTTAAAGAGGGATTGAGCTAGTTAAAAGCTCTAATTAAAAGAAAAAGGACATAATTGTCATTTGGGTAAAAGTTAACTAGAAAATTCAAGGTTAAATAGAAAAGGGGAATTTTGAAATTTCAGGTATCAAACTGAAATGTCAAAAAGTGTAGTAAGGGACTAAAATAAAATTTAGTCAAATTTGGGGACTAAATTATATCTTGCCAAATTTAGGGGTAAAATTGTCACGTCTCAAAATTTAGACCGTGATCGGCACAGAATATGAATAACTTCACATTCTGAAAGCCTACAACCCTTAATAAAACATTTAGAACAAAATCATAATAAATTTCAATTCATAAATCGAAAGCAAGTTCTCTGTAGGAATCTTGGCGGGATTGTCGTTATATAACCAATCTCCTGATGCTCTTACAACAAATAGCAAACATTCAAAATTTCCATGACGTTTTCCAAAACAGAATTTTTTCTAAGGTCTATATGGAGTATTTACCAATTTATCAAAATAATCCAAGTACTTTATAAAGGATAATTACATCAAAAATAGTATTTGTTAAAACAACGCTTTGGATCGGCCACGAGGCTCTTTATTACTCAGCGGGAGGATTAGGATCACCTGTACTATCTGAAGCCAAATAATCTACTTGTGAATAACATCCCAAAAACATGATTTAAAAGAATGTGAAAATAAACAATGCATAATCATGTTAAAAATGTATCTCATAACATTTTGTAATCTGATGCAAACCTTTCTGTAAACCTTTGTATTTCAAAGGAAACAACAATCTGAAATAACCATTTCAAATCAATCATTTAAAAACAATCATTTCAAAACCATAATATTTTTATAGGACTTTAACAGAACAAAAATAGACGTGGACACACAGTCCACGAGGGTAACTAACCATTCTAGTGACTTGAAGCCAATAATACAGATGTGGACACACAATCCACTAGGGTAAGTAACCATTCTGGAGGCTCGAAGCCACTAATTGTCACGAGAATGAATCCCATAAAATAATTATGGTAGCTTAAGTCCACTAACTGTCACGAGAATGAATCCCACGAGATAATTCTGGTGGCTCAAGGCCACTAACTGTCGTGAGAATGAATCCCACAAAATAATTCTGGTGGCTCAAGGCCACAAACTGTCGAGCTCAAGTAACCAAGGTACACCAAGGGCTAACAATACTGCTATTAGCAACCAACATTCTGTATTCCATCCTTTCAAAACATTTTTATCATGCATGGGGTTTATTTCACATGTAATAATCTCAACCATTTCAATGCTATAACCGTTGGTAAAAACCACTTTGGATTTCAAAAACTCTAGCATGTATATTTAAAATCAAATATCAATTTACTGTGAAAACATATGAAATTCATATAAGAATATATTTGATTAATAACATCAGTTCAATGTAACTTTTTCCAAACTCTTTTTAAAAGCTTATTCATTCAATTTCATACATAATCGTAATTCCTTTATAAACCAATCGAAAAAAATCATTTCTAACGATTTAAAACATACTTTAATTTGCTTTTGGAAACTCATATTTGAAATTCAACATTTGAAATGACAATTGTAACATCCTTACTTTCATATGTCTTAGGGACCATTCAGTAGTATTTAGAACCACTTACAAGACCTTGTAAGTCCATTAGCCAAATCTAGAATTTTACTCTTTCTTGGGTTACTGTTCACATAGTATTCTAGATTACGTAACAAACTTCAAAAAATCATAATTAATTCTAGAAAACTCAAAATGCAGTAGTTTAAAATCTACTTGAATATAACATCTTGAAATTTAAGGAAAAAATAATTTCCAGATCAAATGATTAGCCAATTGATACAGTTTATTCGTTAAAATTTACTGTTCATTTGGTCAAAAACTCTAGAAACAGATTCTGGTCCCTTACTTTGGAAATTCATTTCTCTTGTTATACACATCCAAATGACATGTTCTACCTATGAATTTAAATCTATGGATGTTTGATACATGCTCATAAAATTTTGTGAACTAATTACTTCATTTGCTAAGTCAAACTGAAGCCACAACAAAACTGCTTCAGTACCTACGTTTTTACCATTTCAGTTTCTTTTCTTTCATTTCCAATAATTGTTTCAGCATGCACAAGCCATCAAATAAACTTCTCAATATTCATATACATCATGTACATATGCCATAAGTATTACAATGGTTTCATCGCATAGATGGGCACCTTACATAGCATTTACATACGTGGACAATTTGTAGTATATGCTAAAATCTCAATACTTCACTTCATTTCTTCCATTCTTTAGCTCTTCTCCATGCATACCTTTTCTTCATGCTTGACCTAAATTGGTTGGTTATGGGAGAGTGAGATTCTAGGGAATATCAGTAGCAAACATTACCACTTAAATATGTAAGATGGATGCTAATGCATGATATGTAATTTCATTAAACTTTCTTTGATTAGTGACATGCCATCATGCTATATACTTTCACATAAAGTGCATGGCCATGGAAAACATGTTATTCACAATACATTCAACATCATTTATCATGTCACAACATCATTCAAATATCATATATATGTCAACACAAAAGCATACCACATCAAGCACATAAAGAGGTAAGTTCATTACCTTGCACTTAAGCTTTCCTCTTGATCTTTTGCACTTGCTCCCTAACTTCCCAACCATGAAGTATTTATGTCAATCACTTACCAACATGTTCTTGGATGTTTCATGGTCCTAAACACATTCATATTCATCACATAACTCATTAGGACTCATGAACTCCAACCATGTTCAAGATTAACTTTGTTACACTCTTTATTGTCATAACCTTCTCTAATATTCACTAATCCACTTGGCTTTTGAACCAATTGATGTCTTGACTTTACCCTACACAATTTCATCTTTTGAATCCATTTATGAGCTTAGAATCATGAAATTCTAGCTCCTTCATGGCCTGCTGTATAGAACTGAACATAAGCATACAATTCTTTCAAAAATTCTCATTTTGATTCTAATGCTTCCCATACTTGTTTCTCCACTTTACCCCACACAACTTTTTATTTTAAAATCATTGGAAACATCAAAATCATGAAATTCCAATCACTGTTCATGCGAGTGAACAGTAACCATAAAGAATCTCAAAGACTATACCTTGAGATTTTAATGTTTCTAAGGTTCAAAACCTTTCCAATCCTACACAAAATCATCATATAAACTCAATGGAAGCATTAAATCATTTAAATTCCATTTACTTCCCTCATGAACAGTGCATACCGAATAGATTCACTCTTGGCAAAGTCAAGAATATCAACTTGATTCAACAACCAATCACTTAACTAGCTTGTTTAAGCTTCAATCATATGTTTATAACTTTAATTTCTTCTTTCCCTTTTCATCTAAGATTTTTGGATAGCACCACCCCTTATAGAAAACTCAACTTTTTCCCATGAAAACCCTAAGTTCAAGCTCCCAAATTAAAGAAAAATAAGCTAGGAGAGATTGCTTACCTTTAATCTCTAGCTTGCTTGAACTTTGGAACTTTGAATCTTCTTTGTCTTGGCTTGAGTTTTCATTTTGTAAGAGTTTCCCCAAGGGTCCATGAAGCCATATTTTTGATGCAGAAATGAGGGGGTATTTATAGCCAAAATCCAAGAAAAATCAATGGCCAATATTGATTTGGTTACTATTTGATCTAAAGGCTCACATTTAATCTTAGATTTTATTTTTTCATAAAAGAATAATTATGACATCATGTGGGACAGCACATGGGGGTATGTGGAGAAATTATCATGGTAGGAAGCTTCTAGAAAAATTTTAGTCCAATCCGGTACCGATCGGAGCAGTTTCACAGCAATCGGACTGTTTTCTGTTCCTAATTTTTTATAATATACCAGGATATGTATTCTATCCTGAAAATCAATGTCTAGGCTTCTCACACCCTTCACATACTTGTACTGGGCCACAACATAATTACAGATCCCTTGGGAAATGACTAAAATACCCTTGGTGTCATTTCTTGCACTATACTAACCCTAAGGGCATAATTGTCATTTCACCCCTCTTTACACTGCCTCAAGGCGTATATTGACTCTAACTAATCATATTTATACTATGTACCATGTTTTTGGCCTGTCTAGAATGACCAAAATGCCCTCCATCCATCACTAGTACAGTATGGGTATCCATGGGCATTTTCATAATTTTGCACCTTTTCTGGACACTGGCCCCTTCTACTGATGAACTAGTACCTGGGTTTTGGGCCCTGCTTGGCATCATCATGGGCCTATATATGGGGTCATCTGATCTTATTCTATACAGGCTCACATATCGATAAGTTCTATTATCGGATCACGGCTGTTATCAAACTCCCGTCAAAATTCATTGTTATGGGAATAACTTTTTATACAGGACTTCTTCTAGGGTTCTGTCAGATTCAAAACATCTGACACTGTAAGGAACACTTTCCTGTAATTCCCCCACTTATATCTGATGTCCATGGAATCTGATAAAAATTTAGATAACTTTTAGACTATCAGATAATTTTCTATTATCTAGAGCCCTAATAAAATTTCTGTATCATGCTAGATTAACCAGCATATCTTCCTCTATTTACTGATGGAATATGGGACTAAAAAATTTTCAGGCAGTTATAAACCTTTCTGGGATGATCTTTCTATAATTACAATTTTGCCTTTGAACTTTTTACTTAATTACATTTAAGTCCCTTAACTTTTGGAAATTACCACTTTTGGCCCAACTTTTGTTTCTACTTTCACCTTTTGCCTTTAACCTTTTCTACTTTTCATTTTAGTCCTTCTATTCCTTAAAGAATCATTTAACCTTTATTATTTCTTCTGATATTCGTCATAATCCTTTTCAAACCTCCTTCCACTATCAGTACTATACGGATAGGGAAAAATTAGGATATGACAACAATGCATTTGAAAATATAAATTTTAGGGAACGTTATTCACTTACTTGTCACACTCCAAACCTTTACCCGTTACAGCCAAACAACTTTCAAGAATTTCTCGCTTTACAATTTCCTGATATACCAAAAATAACGTATTACAATTAAATTGTATTCTTAACAATCCAGAATCGTGTCACCATGCCTAAACTATAACACTTTAAAATGAATTCAAACTTTAGTCCCTATATGTGTGTATATATATATTTTCAATAATACGTTGGCCCTTTTAAAAGATATTAGGACTTGTCACTCATAGATAACAAATCTAAGCTTTAAACTTTAGAAATTTTCCTTCTCCTTTCCCCTTTCTTGTTGACAAGTTTAAATTCAATAAATTTAGCTACCATCAAGGCATCAATAAGCATTGATATATATACAGACAACCTTAAGCATATATCACTAAGCATCAATATAACCATGCTAATTTAAGCATATATTCTCAAGTTTATCTATTTGTGAATTCCAACAAAATCACCATGACATCCTAAAGCATTTATTAATTTCATAAAACATCTATTCATCTCTTTATACCTTATATAATTGATTACCACCTTTTCTGCAAGCTATAAACATCCCAACGATTCCACCAGTTACTAAGCATCCTTTACTATATTTTCCAAATAATGGAAACCACTATACAATAATCTCCTAAAATAAGGCAATCCATCACACAATGCACATACACACATACACATATAACTATACTGATCAGAGCCCTTCCTTCACGATATTACACAAACCCTCAATAGAGACTAAAAATCCCTTACAGCTAACAGCCACAACGCATACCTAAATGCAAACACAGCAGCTGAATCCCATATTCATCAGAATACATATATAGATATACCCTTTTCAATTTGATATACTTGCATCTTATTTCTACAACCATGAAATCACCTACACCAACGTAACAAGTTCCAATTCTTATCAGCCAGATCACAGAACAGGGAAGAAAATAGAATTTACCACATAGAACAATTTACCTAATTACAGTAATATTCATGGCTCAATCAGAAAACAAACTCAACAGAGTAGCCTGATAATTTGATTCCCCAACCCCAATCATCATGGAGGAATAACTGAAAGGGAAGAAGCAAACCTCAAAACCTCTGACAAAAGCTTCTTCCTGATGGCTTAGTGACCGAACAATATTGTGATGGATGTGAGTAAACTCGCGGTACTATAGTCGCTAGATCACGAAAATGGAAAGGAACAGGCAAAAATTCAAGGATTTACTACAGTACTCAATACTTGAAATGAGATGGCAGTGATAGCAGCATCACGGCATGACGGTAACGACTGACCTTAGTAGTGACTCACAACAGCATCAACCTTCTTCTCTCCCTTTTTCCCCACCGTTTGTGAACCCTCGCTGGATTCCCTTCCCTATAGGCACCATTTATCAGAAGGGCGTGACTGCCATATGATGTGATGACTCTAATCGCGATGACTAACATAGTGAGTTGATAGAACACTGGAGGGGAAGATTGCACGATAACAGTAGCGTGAAGACTTTCATCTTGCTCCCGCCGCTGCCCGCATGTCTCACTACTAAACTCTAAAATCTGAAGGAAATGGGGTATGTCATACAAAAAAAGAAAGGGAGGGCAAAATGGTAATTTCGCGTGTCTAAAAATCAAAATAAATGCCCTCACCCTGCAGTAATTGAGACTCGAACATATGACATCAAAGTTAACTCTCGCACCTTTAGCCAATCAACTGGCCATAAGCTTTGAAAAAAAATTACAAGATCTAATATATATTCATTTGTTGAATAAATTTTATCTACTAAATTTACAAGGCCATAATAAAAATTGTAATTATAAGGAAAATTGAGCCAAAAAAGGCCAAAAACTGCCAAAAAAATATTTTAGTCTCAAAGTTTATTAATAAATAAAGAAATTTATTCTGATCACAATCGTGTGTGTCAGAATTATGATTTAAGGTCTAAAAAAATTAATATTAATTTTTGAAATTATACAAAATTTTTATAGGACCTTTTAGACCTCATAATTGAATGAAATTTTAAAAGAAAAATACTATATTAATTATAAAATTTATGAAAGTAACATAACACAAAAATGAGCTCTATATAATTTATAATGAAATTTAACGTGAATTAGGACACTCGATAAAGACTATAAGGGAAGTTTCTTAGGATTTGAGCCATTAGAGTAGTTGGACTTGATCAAAGATCCAAGATGGTGACCCAAGAGGACTAAAAATGTGGTGACCAAGTTATGTGAGCCCAAGTGCAATTAAAATAATATTTTAATAATTTTTAGTAAAGTATAATTACCCAATTGAAGTTATAACTAGGAAATTGATCTGATAAAGGGATTTTTATTAGTATTCTTTTAGACAGTGTTCCCCAGATAAATAATATCATTGAAACACATGGAAATTATTAGATTAAAGGACAATATAATAAGTCAGTAGAAATCTCTTTATATGGTACAAGATTGTACATGATTGGATATAATGTACTAGAAAACTTTGGAGTTATCTAGAAGCATGAGGTAGCGCCAAGAGGTACCCTCATGGGACCCACCAAGATTCCACATATTGCTTGTCTTGGAGAATAAGAAAAGTTCAAGCAACCTTAGCCCCACAAAGTTATAAAGTAAATACATGTGATGTGATCTTAACCATTCAATACAAAGAAGACACTGGAAACTTTTGGAACTGCTAAGTCAGCATGTGAAGTGTCCTTGTGGGACCCACACATAGCACCAAATATCTCTTTCTTAAGGAGGAGGAATTCTAAACCATGTATTAATCATAAAATAATGTTAAGAAAGAAGGATAAGCATGATTAAGCATTAAAGCAACCAATCACAAACAATATTAAGAGCTTGTAAGAATTAAGAAATTGAGGGGTATACTGGTCAATCTAACCCCAAAATTTGACTATAAATACCACTCCTTCATCTTAATTTTTGTGCAACTGGAGGACCCTTGGGGAAACTATGCCAAAATGAAGAAAGAATTCAAATCATGATCAAGAAGGAGCCACCCAAGCAAGTTCCTAAGGTAGGCAATTAATCCTAGCATTTAACCTTGTGTTTAGGAGGCTTTATCATGAGGTTTTTATGGATGGAACTTTGGCAATATCTTCTTTCTTGAGCTTGACTGAAAATGGTAAAGAGGAAGGGAACAAGAAATTGAAGTTAGAACCATGTAAAGCTAGCTTAGACAAGTTTAGATTAGGGGTTTTATCTTTAATTAATTGTGTAATCTTTGACTTTTCACTTTGAGAGGCCTTTCATATTGAGCAAGAATAGGACAAGGGAGAATTATTTTGATGCTTCCATTGAGTCCATAAGGTCAAATTCTATAGGATTGAGCTAAGGGACAAGAGTTGAACGCATTAAAATTAAAAGGGAATTTTTTTAGAAAAACCTTCGCTGCCATAGTTCTTTTCTATCCAATACCCCAAGGAGGAGTTAGAATTTGTTAATTCTAACTTGATATTTGGATTCCTTGGGAAACATTGTGTGGGATATGGTCAAGGTATAAATTAATTCAAAGGGAAAGACAATTAACTAAAATTTAAGTAAAATAGAAGCTTATCAGATATACTTCCATACTTATAATATATGGCCATAGCATAAAAAAACACAAGCTTCATCAATCATACATGCTTCAGATTCTAGTAGTAATTTCTATTTGCCTAGAAAAATAGTAAAAGATCAAATAAATGTATTAAATTTTGTAGAATGAAAGTAGACATCCGAATCTTTAATTTGACATAAAGAACACTGCATTTGGATGTCTGTACAAGGAGAAATAAATTTCAAAATTCATGGGACCAAAATGGAAACAGGGAAAAATTGACCAAATGAACAGTAAAATTTAGACGTTGACTCGCATTGACTCAGTAAGAACGTGGTCAATGACTTATTTTTTCCTAAAAGATGCTTAAGTTAGCTTAGTGTGATAGCTTGAACCACTTGTTTTGATTTTTTAGAATTAATTATGATTTTTTGAATTCAGGTCACCTATCTAGAATTTACACAATGAATAGTACTCGAGAGAGTAAAATTCTAGATTGTCTAATTTGACTTCAATGACTTTAAAAGTGGTTCTAGATACTACTGTTTGGTATCTAAGATGTAGAAAAATATGGTGTTATAAGAAGAATTGTTTTGATGATTTTGATGCTCCTAAAGTGTTCATAAGGAAAAATCATGTGGAGATAAGGTAAGAAACACGGATTGAAAGTGTTAGAATCAAAGATGGAATTTTTAGAAGAAATTGTCAAAGTTTTTTGGTTCTGTCTAGACTAGGAACAATACTAAGGAAGATGATTTTAATGATTATAATGTTTCCATTGAGTCTAGAAGGAAAAATTGTATAGGGTTGAGAAAGGGACTTGAGTTAAAAGCATTAAAATCAAAAGTAGAATATTTTAGAAAACCTTTAAAGTGCCACGGCTCTGTTCTATCCAGACCATAAGGAAGGAGTTAGAATTTGTTAATTCTAACTTCATAATTGGATTCCTTTGGCAAAATAGTGTAGGTTATGTTCAAGGCACAATTTAATTCAAAGGGTAAAGCAATTAACCAAAATTAAAGAAATATAGGGTTTATTTGTCTAGGAAATTGGAACCAAATTAGTGAAGTCAAGTTTGAACCTAATTATAATAGAATTGTATTGAGTATTATTATGTTATGTTAGGCCTTGCTAATTGTGATAAAGAGGACCATAAAGCAAGGGACAAATATGTAAAAGAAAGGTTAAAGGAAGAGCAAGGAATATAGGTGATAAGCTTACCTACTTGTATACTTATGTGACTTAGATATTTTATGTGATGGCTGCTTACATTGATTATATGAAGTATGTATGATTAAGTGATACCCTGTTTCTTTTTATGCTATGGTCATATGTTATATTTGAGGGACATAGAAGTATGTAAAAGGATCAGTATGCAAACTTGATCATTAAGTGTACACATATTAACATCAAGCATGTTATTACATACATTGTATAGTTCCGTTTGCTACTTGTATACCAATGTATGTTATTATTATATGAATGAACAGTAATTAGAATTTCATATTTTGATGCTTCCAATGGTTTTAAAATGAAAATTTGTGTGGGATAAAGTAGAGAAACAAGCATGGAACCATTGGAATTAAAATGAGAAATTTTGAAAGAAAAGGCACTCTTTTCAGTTCTATATAGTAGGGTGTGAAGCAGCTGAAATTTAGTAATTATAAGCTCATAAATGGATTTAGAAGGCAAAATTGTATAGGGTAAAGTCAAGACATCAATTAATTTAAAGACCAAACCAATTAATAAGATTTAGGAAAAGTTATCCTCATTAGTAATCAAGTTCAATACTCTTGAATGTTAGTTGAATTGGAGTATGATAGATGAATCATTACATGATGTCTAGGCTTTGGTTTGTGTGATCAAAGAAGGCAGCTTCATATCAAGAAGAAGTGCAAAAGAAAAATTAAAGGAAGAGCAAGGAATAGAGGTAGTGAACTTACCTACTTATATGCTTATGTTGTTTGGATGTTTTATGTAATGTTTAATTACTTTGATTATGTGAAACATGTATGTTTAAGTAATGCTCTATTTTTGTTATGATATGACTATATATTATAATTAAGGGACATGGAAGCATGTAAGTTATCATTATGAAGCATGATCATTAAGTACACACATACTAATATCAAACATGTAGTTTGCATACATTGTCTAGTATCCATTTGCTACTAAGATTTCCCAAAAATATCACCCCTATTTCT
The DNA here is from genome assembly GCA_037074615.1 of Leucaena leucocephala. Classification (NCBI taxonomy): domain Eukaryota; kingdom Viridiplantae; phylum Streptophyta; class Magnoliopsida; order Fabales; family Fabaceae; genus Leucaena; species Leucaena leucocephala. Next base: position 12,733,490 of record CM073515.1, on the reverse strand, counting down.
ATTCCCAAACAACAGGACTTTCAAGCAAAAGAGGAGAAGAATAATTGATTATGATGTTTATTGTTTATATTAACATGTAATGTATGGATTTGGGAATGTATAGTACATATACTTAGTTACTGGAAAATTCTGCTATGAACAGTAATTCGTGATGAGGTAGTGACATTTGAGTTATAATTAAAAAAGTAAATGATAGAATAAATGTATGATATTTCACCAACACTTATTTAACATGTCAAACTTCATTTTGACACAAAGAATGCCTTATTTTGATGTTTATACAAAGAGAACAAAATTTTCAAATTTAAGGACCAGAAACTATTTTAAAGATTTTGGACCAAATTAACAGTAATCTTTGATGTCAATACTGTATTGATTGGCTGAGTCTTTGGTCTAAGAGTATTTTTCCTTGAAAATTCAATATGTTAGTTTCGAGTAGCCTTTTGAACCACTTCATTTCAATTTTTCTAAAATTAATTCTGCTTTTGAAAAGTGTGTCCCCAAATCTGGAAATATCAAATGAACAGTACTCTCACAGACTTGAAAATTCCAAATTTAGTAAATGAACTTCAATAGTTATTTAAGTGGTTCTAAATGCTACTAAATAGTCTCTAAAAGGGACCGAAGGACATTGACATGATGAAGAAGATGAAGATGCATGAAAAGGAATTATGAAATGGATATAATGAATGATATGTAATTTAAGTTATGACATGTAATGTACTATGATTCTATAGTTTTCAGTTTGTGGCAGTAAAACGTATCTAGTTAGGAAAAATAGCAAACGATTGAATAAATGTACGAGACTTTACATAATAAAAGTAGACATCCTAAGATTTAATTTGACATAAAGAATGCTGTGTTTGGATGTCTATAAAAGGGAAAATAAATTTCCAAACTCAGGGGACTAAATATGGAAATAGGGAAAATTGACCAAATGAACAATACAATTTGGATGTTGATTGGCATTGACTTAATGAGAGTGTAGTCAACGACTCATTTTCCCCCGAAAAAGGATTAAGTTAGCTTTGCTTAAAAACTTGAACTACTTTATTTTTATTTTTATTTAGTTAATTATGGTTTTTTGAAGTTAGGTAAACTATTTGGAATTTATATAATAAACAATATTCGAGAAGGGTAAAATTTTAGATTATGTAATTTGATTTCAATGACCTTGTAGGTAGTTACATATGCTATCGCTTTATCCCTTAGATATAGGAAATTAAGGATGTTACATATGATATGAATTCATTCTATCTATTCATTATTACATGTATATACTACTTTTTATTATTCATATTTTGTTTGAGTTGGCCTACTTCTAACATTACAAGCTTATAAAGTCATCTTGATTAAAAAATGAACATGTAACTGATGATAGAGACTCAAAACTATTACAAGCCTATATTAAGGGCTAGTATATGCATGTTTGAATGAAAGAACCCCTAAAAGGTTATATGAGTGAAATAATATCCCTAAGTGTACTCTCTTTTATCATGTTCCCTTATCTTAACCGTGTTCATAGATATTGGTCACATTATATTTTTTATTCTATGACTATAGCTAACTTGAAGGTTTCATTTATTGATTATCACTTTTGTGCTCGAACTTATTTGATTCATCTATTTGTTTTAAGTGTTTATCAGGATGTTTTCCAAAGCTTTACTCCAGGAGTGTAAAGGTTTAAGTGTAGGTAAATTTGATGAATTCTTATTTTTATCATATTATTATCTATCTATTTTAAGGAATTTATCATGTTTAATAGGCATTATTGTGGTAGTTATTATTATTTTATGCTTTGATTGATTATATGAATTTAATGATTAAAACGCTATTTTCTTGTGTTTTTATTGATTTTATTATTTCTCTTGATTAAATTGATTTGCATGAAGGTATTTTGCTTTTATATATTTTAGGAAATTATGAAAAATAAATAAATGATGGTTGTGTCCCACATTAACTACTATAAAATTATATTATATTATATCCATGTCGAGGAAGGGTAATTTATAATATTATATTAATTACTTCCTTTAATATAATATAATATTATTATTAAGTTATATTATATTTTATTTGAATTAATTCAAAGATAATTCTTCAATATCTAACATTTGAATTTAAACAAAGAATAATAGATAAATGTATTATATTTTACTCTTTTCTTATTAATTATTTTGTCTCTTTTATCCTATTAATTTTTATTTAAATTGTTTATAGAATATTTGAGTTGAAAAAAAATTATCTTTAGAAATACTGGAAAAGATGATAGCTTGGAACGATACTGAATATAAATAAAGATTATCATTATCATTTGAAGAGCTAACCAGTGAATAGAGTCACATCAACATGACTCACTTCTAAAAGCTATATAAATGATCCCAAGTCTCATCCATTCAACACACCGATCACCACGGTCACAATTATCTTCTTTATCTTTTTCCACAATGCAATCATTTTCTTTCTAAGTTTTGAGAAGAGATGTAGTGGCTCAAGTTCCTACTTTAGAGTTAGAAGTTGAATAATTTTATGTTTTGATCTTTTCCTTTATGCAAATTTATGATTTTTGAAATTTAGATTTTGATATTTGTATATGTTGGACCTAGGGTTTCAATTGAGATAACTTTATGATAAAACCCTTGTGATTTCTTATTTCAGTTTATGATTTGATAGTCTTGATTTCATATCCTATGTTTCCTCTTATAAGTATTCATGTTGGGTTCACATGTTTATTTATAAGGTTTCAATAGAATATCCATGTTAGAGGAATAAATCATTTATTGTTTAATTTATCACAAGACATAAGCTAAGTAGATCTTTACTAATTATTCTTGATACAATTATATGCTAAATCTATGTATAATTGTTTATTTCATGATTATGACCAAGATGATCTTCTAGGATGTTGCATAATAGGACTTAGTATATATATATTTATTATAACTAATATATTATTGAACGATAATAGACACGCATTAATCCTTAGGAGTGCTTATCTTATTGGAGATATTCTTCTATACTATTACTTTCATTTTATTTTATTTTTGTTATTATCTCCTTTTACTTTCTGAAAATTATTAATTAAGTTATCTTCTACTACTCTTCCTTTTCATACTTATTCTAATATAGAGTTGAGCTACACATTGACTCCATATAAAGAATACTACTTAGGTTGACCTCTATACTACATAGAGATTAATTTAGTAAATAATGTGACATCAGCCACTTAAATACAAGGTCTTAAGTACGAGTCTGCGTGAATATGTAAAACACTTTTAGGAGAATTATCCTTAATTGGGTTTGACAATGCTCGACTCTAACTCAATAAGATAACTATATAAAAAAAGAATAGTATTGTTGACAAACATGGTTAAATATTGACTTTGACACATCTTATCTTGTTTGAAGAAAAGGGAATGGATTTCACGACTTCACATGGCAAGAAGGATGCATAGTTTGAGGACCATGTGAATTGAAAGTTAATTTTGTGACCTGACTTCAAATCCTTTTCCTAGAAAAGAGATTTGTTGGGCTTATATTGGAGACTTTCAAAGTGACCATGATGAGGACCACCACAACAGTGAGGAGGACCATAATGACAGTTCCTAAAGGTGCCAATGTTGCTATTGTCAGCTGGACGTAAGGCAACATGAGTTAGCACAAGACAAGATCAAGGGCTTGGGTTTAACTTATTGGGTTTTGCTTATGCTGTTATGCTTCCTAGTTGTTTTAGGATATCTATTTGTAACCAATAAAGGTTGGGTCTAACGGAAGGATTTAGTTCTCTCTCACAATGTGGTTAACCAAAGTTTAAATCTCTACTGGGAGAGGTGTTTCACATTACAGTACCTTGAATAGGATTTCCTATAATAGAAGATACATATACTTCACCAAAAATGATATCTATTTGTGTTTCATTGATCTTATTTATGTGATTTTGTGTTTAGTTATGTTTTAGCAAAGGGTGTTACATTCATCTTGCCCAAGTTTGTGTTCGCGCGATGTTAGTGTTTTAAAACAATTTTTTAAATATCATGTCTTAGGTACAAATTAGGATGTGTGCACATAAATGATTTTATTGGGAGACATTTCACGGCAGTTTTATGAGCGACATGAATTGTACCGCAGTTAGAAGTGTAGCAACCACAATTAAATGTTAAACTTATAATAGTGATTTTGATATTAAAACTATTGTTATAGAATAATACATTAATAGAGGTTGTATTATTAACCACCATTAATGTATAATTTTCCCACCAGCGTTAGTAGTCATTTGTTTTTATTTATAACCTTTACAATACAAGTTTTCTTAAAACCGCCGTGGAAAACTTTTTTTTGAATCATTTCTTTTATTTATTATTTTATGCCACCCTGCATTTAGTATAATCAAGATATGCCAATTAATTCCATACATGAAAATATGAAGTCAGCAATGCCAAAATCCAAATAGACATACAATCATCTAAATTGGTAAACTTTGAATGAACCTATATATATGTATATCATATATAAAAGAAGAAAATGGTTGAAGATGAATCCTAAACAAGTTAAAAGACAATTCCATGCATAAAAAATTAACCAAAAATGTACTTTATCACATTTACGAAACAATAAGTAAATGTAAAAATGAAGAATATTAATCATACAAAAAATTAAGTAATCAAAGGGGCATTTATTACAATAAAATAAACTATTTTCCTACTAGTTTGTATCCACCCAAATTCCTTGACAATGATTATCCATAACACCACGTTCATCATCTTCTAAATCAAACTCTGTTGTTATTAGAGGTCGAATAGTTGTGAAAGATGGGATTTCGTAGAGGTTGAAATATGCTGTCAAATGGATCATGACATCAAAATATGCTGGAGGGAAGTGCATCTCCAAATGGGAGAGGATAACATAACCTTCGTTCTTCAATTCATCCAACTTAGCACAATCAATTACTTTACTACAAATAGCATTGAAGAAAAAATAAAGTCTAGTAATAGTGCACCTCACATCATCTTTCATAATGCCTTGAATAACCACTGGTAGTAATTGTTATATCAACATGTGGCAATCGTGGGACATCTTGCCCATTATCTTTAAATCTTGCATTGATACAAGCTTTATAAAATTCGATGAATATCCTTGTGGCACCCTAATACCATGCAAACACTCACATAGGCTTATTTTTTTATATTTGAATAATGTGTGTATCGCTGGGTGCAAATAAACTCTTTTACTACCCTCTTTTTATTGTAGTTGTAAAGGTGATCTTATTCCTATTTCAGTTAAGCCTCGTCTAGCATTGACCCCATCCTTACTCTTTCTACTGATATGTAGGAGCATGGCAACAAGGCTCTCTCACATTCTTCTCCTTATGCATGACATGTAGACTATGTCTCACTTCAAGAGTATGCCAATATAGAAGATTAAAGAAGATTGATCTCTTTTTCCATATATTCCTTTTAAAGTGCCTTTTTTTTATTACTTTTACCCAAGGTAACATGAACACCCTACAAACGTTGATACACTTAATCTCCAATTAAAAGAACATGAGTCATTTCATATTCTTGTGAGCCACTAAATGCCTTCTTCAACCTACAATAAGGGTAGTGTCAACTAAAAAATCTTCTATAGGAAAAGTGGACTATTTGCATTCCATGCTTGAGTTGCATGTAATTAGTGTCTTTTTCACATATAGGATATGCTTTATGCCCCTTAACATTATAGCTTAACAAAATTCCATACGCCAGGAAGTCATTTATCGTGGTAAAGATCATGGCACAAAGTTTAAAGGTCTCTTGTTTGTATGCATCAAAGACATCAACATTGGACTCCCACAGTTTCTTCAAATCATTAATCAAAGGTGCTAAGTACATCCTAGACCCTCTGTGGAAAATGTGGGCCCTACTCGACTAGCCCCTCTAGCCATAGGTCTTCTGAAATGAGCCCATTTGATTCGGACTTCTCTAATCATATCTCTTCTGACCACTACCCCTATTGTTACGGCAGCTACCTGAGCTCCCAGCACTAAACTGATTCCGTTTCCCTACACCTCCTATAGGTCCCAATTGATGAGGCCCCTAGACCGGAGCCTGTTCCTTATTAGTTTGGTTTACCTCTTGAGCCTTTCTAGCTATAACTCTAAGCTTGATGCACATATCTTCAAATGACTCAGGCTTATATAGAGCCAACACCTGTTGCAGCTCTGGCTTGGCATAATATAATAATTGTTGTGCCTCTAAAGAGAGTAAGAGGGGAACATACTTTACTAACTCAATAAACTTAGTGATAAATATGTCCTTATGCATCTCACCCTGCCGTAAGGAGTAGAACTGGAACTGTTTCTCCATACGCAATTCCTTAAGAAAGAAATGATCATAAAATATCTCTTTAAAATCTTCCCAAGTCATATGTGAGATATTAGTTAGCCTCACACTGTCCCACCAGTCTCTCGCCTCATCCTCTAGATATGTAATAACAACTTGTACCTTTAATGCTGAGATGCAAGGGACAACTGAGAATATTGTCTCCATTCTCTTAATCCACTTATCTGTCTCTGAAGCATCAAGTCCTCCCTTAAACTTTGGAGGGACATGCTTATGCACTTCTTTCCAGACTTTAGTGATGTCATTCAAAAGTGGGGATAAAATACTCCTCCCGCTGTTTCTCCCTCCAAACTAACATGGACCTGCTCTTCATCCTAGCCCTCACTTGCAACATCATTCTCCATCTTATTAGCATTACTTGATCCCTTATTGCCTGATTCTTGGTTCTCTAGCACCTTTTCTTCAAACTTCTTTAACCTCTCATCGACCGCACCCAATACCACATCCTTCATATATTCCATTATTGCTCTAAAATATGGTTGAGGTCTATCATGCTGAGGCCCATAATCTAGTTGAGGCCTCTCCTGCTGAGGTTTACTACCATCAGGTGCACTCGATCGAGTTCATACCATCTCTCCCACCTAAGGATGCAACCCACCTAAGAATTAAACACGAGCAAAGACAAATAGGGAAAGTATGTGTGAATAATATATATTGCCACTAATATGCAAAATATGCAATGTCACACTCAGGAAATAAACCTGGCTCTGTTACCAAATTGTAAAATTCCTTCTCTAATATAATTAATATTAATTACTTGCACTTATTTTTTGTATACGATATAAATAAAATAATATTATAAATAAATTTACTTTATTTCAAAAGAGTTAACCATGGTAGAAAAGAGTTTACTAAAATCTAAAAGCAACCTACCATGGTTATAAAAGACTTTTTGTAATCGATAATTAACACTGGAAAACCACTCATCCAACACTAACATGGTTAACAAAGTTTAACGTATTTTAAACTGCCTTATTTCTACCGATTGAACCTATAGGCTAGTGATAACTACCATATGACTGGCCACTCAAAAAGCTAACCGGTCAAGTGATATAGATCAACCAAAATCTACAGAGCACGTGACCGGTCTATGGGTTCATTCCCCCTCGGTAAACAGGTGGGGGTGTCGCAGCTCCTCGGTAAACAGGTGGGGTAAGTCCCTTGGTAAATAGGTGGGACAAAAGCCAACCATCTAGCTTCAGTGGAGGCTATACCACATGGTAGAAATATCACTCTCTCATCACCAATCCCCAATGCATAATTCTCAAGATAATAACATTAATAAAAATCTCAATCTTGATAATCAATAGCATCAATAAATATCACAATAGATTTTTTCTCAAAATAATAAATTTCTTCAAATGTCAATAACAGATATAACAAGTTTTTACTCTCAATTTAACTTTCTAAATTAACTTTAAGTCCCACAAGACCATTTTAATAAAATTATCAATAAAAATTCCACAATATAATCATATAAATATTAGTATATTTATATATATCAAATCACTCACAAACATCACATTAGCACACACAATGAGTGAAAAGTGGTTACCTCTTATCAAAATAAGGAATAATTACCACAAGTCAAGTGCCCTGTTTATAACAATAACAATCACAAACAATCTAATGCTTTACTAGGAGTTACTCCAGAACCTCAATGATAGTCTATAAAATCACAACACAGGAACTATCACTATATTACTTATTAATACCATGAGATTATTCTAAAGCTACTCTAGAATCTTATAGCTTATCTCAAAAATATAAATCTTCTTCTAGATTTATGTTAGTTTAATATAATAATAAATTAAGTTGAAGCCTTGAGTTCTTTTCAAAATTGCCTAAGTAGAGTTTATGTTTATAAAATGTATTTATGTCTATATACACACACACACACACACACATATACGTACAATTTGCAATTAATGAGTTTATTTCCTACTTGTTTTATTAAAGAAGAAAAAGGATAAGATAGACGGTGATCACATCACTTTATATATATATACACACACACATGGATATGGATGGATAGTGAAGGCATATATCTACATATATATTAAAGGTATAAAACTGTACAGGAGAGGAGAAAGGAAAATGATGATTCACGTGGGTTGGTAGAAAGGTTAATTAATAAATAATATACTTCTTCTTAAGACCTTTGGATAATAAGTATACTTGATGATAAATCGGGAATGCGTAGGGTCACCACCTTCCTTAGTGAGTATCTATATATATGCACAATATAGGCAACAAAAAGGGGAGATGGGTTATCCTAACAATAGAGGGAGCAGTGATGCAAAGTAATAAAAGGACTTGACAAAAGAAGGGAGTAGTGGAGTGACTTAACAAAAGAAAGGAGTATGGCGCTAGATAATAAACAGTAATAGGAAGAAAAAGAGCTCAATAAGAAGCGAAAGGAGATGAGAAAGTGTACCTCTATTATAAAAATGAATTTATACAAGAGGAGAGAAAGAGTGATATGAAGGAAAAAGATAATTGATGACAACTGATGGCAATAAAAAGAGATGAGATAGGGATAAATCTAGGTTTAATATTTTAATTTTATTTAATATACCATTATTATCTTTATAATTTGTTAGAAGCCTATCAGATATGGTAATTTAAAATTTAAACTATATCTTCAAATTTTGAATTCATATTTGAATTTGAACATAAATCTTAATATATTCCTAACTAATAACATCAATCAAATCATAAATTTTAAGAAAGATAATAGTAGAATAATTCAGATATCCTAATTTCATTGAAACTAATAAAATATTAAACTATAATAATTTTAATTATTTAATATTTTGAGTAGTTGATAAATAATATTTTAAATTGTGCTTAAAAAATAAAACTAAAATTAGGATGTTACAGTTAGCAAACAAATGTTTAAACCATGATATTATTGGAATATACCACAATACTTTCGAAGGAGAGCCTTTGGTAATCTCATCACAATCATGACTGTCTTTCTTCACTTTGTATCTTGAAGTGTCACATTTAGGGTACTTATTCAACCCTTCATACTCATTTATGTATAATATACAGTCGTTAGGGAACACATATATCTTCTTATACAAAAAACCTATTGGGCACAATACTTTATTTGCGTCATACATTGATGTTGGTAGTGTATTCCCTATAGGAAGGGCATCACTCAATAACTCGAGCAATTCCATCAAACTAGAATCGGTCCAACTATTTCTCAATTTCAAATTCATCAATTGTAACACAAATTTTAACCTTATATACTCATCTTTACTCCCCCGAGTACAATGGCATCTCGTCATCATTTTGCAAACATTCACATATAGGCGAGTACTTTGGAAAGGATTTGGTGCCAATATCATGAAACATATCTGGAATTCTATCCACCAAGTTATAGTTCACAATTTCTTCACACAAAGGAGTCCTCCTAATCTCGCAATGCCAAATCCAATTTGTAAATCTTAAACTTATCACATCACATATAAGATGCACTTTTATATCAAGAATAAATAATATATTACAGTTGAAACAGTTGACACAAGGATAGAAGAATAACACATCCCTTTGCTTCAAAGCATTCCTCTATGCAAATTCATGAAACCTTCCTACCCTATCTTCATATTCATTAGTAGTTCTCTTAGCTTTCATCAAACTACGATATATTATTCCAGTAAATGTAAACAATCTCAAATGATAACAAAATCCATCAAATAGGAAAATAATAGGAACTAACATTTTTATAAGCCAATTAACAAATCAAAAGTACAAAAATAAAATCTTTAGTAAGGTAAGATAGCCCACAATATATATTATAATTTATAACAAACAAATAAAATAACAAAACAATCGACAAAAACACAAATAGATTTGAAAAATTTGAAACATGCACCCACAAACAAATAAGAAATGACAAACCAAAACTATAAAGATAATGTCTTCAATACAAGGATAATCGTTCTAAGATAAATTACTGCTTATAAACAACAAACATATGAAACAACAAGAAAAATGAGGAAATAACAAAGTTAACCAGTGACTTACGACACTGACAACATATAATGATGATAGAATAACAGAGAATGACTTTATCGATGGAGATAGGCACCAAAATAGGAGGAAAAATGCCTGGAAATGATGTTTGTGCAAGTTTGTTGTCATTTGGAAGAGCAATGAAATACACAAAGTAGGGAAAAAGTGACACTGAAATTGTACTCCAAATGAAGGATTTTGAAAATTCGCGAAATTTTATATGGCAGTTTTACACTAAACTGCCATAAAATTGAGTTTTAACGGTAGTTTTTTGTTGAACCACTGTTAAATGTAACTTATTTACAAATATGCCACTGCCTTTCTTTACAGCATTTTTTCTTTAACTGCCGTCAGATAGCGCTGTGATAAGTGTTTTTTCTAGTAGTGAAAACTCATTTTAGTGATCTCTACACCTTGAGATGATTAGTTTCTAGCTATTGGTTAGAGAATATCGCCTAGACTCTACTAAAAAAAGGTTTTTTAGTGGTCTTGTAGGGTGCAACATTTTCCAATGATTTAAATGCATATTTGAAGAGGGTTTAGGAAGTTCAACTAGTTGGAAATACAATGATTAAAAAGGTCATATTCATGTTCCTTGGGGTGTGGTAGAAGTTTTTCTTGGAGCATTAGAAGCAGCATTAAATAATGGAACTCGAGATGAGCAAGAAGGTTGTAACCTGGTGAACCCACCATAGACTGAATTTTTTTTTTACCTGTTTAGGCTCACCCAAAAAAAAATTAATGGACAAACTTAAAAGGGCTAGTTATATGGTTATATGGGACGGGTTAAGGACATACCTTTAGATTATTCGAACTCACCTATATATATTTATGTTATATATATATATAGATAGATAGATATAGATTTTATGATAATATTTAACTTGGATTCCAATCTCTAAGTTCAATGGCAAAGGAGTAGATGAACCCATTGTCACACGATTTCCCCACTTCTGGAAAGTTGACGTTTTTTCATCAATTTTTATAAAAAAAATTAAAATCTCAGCTCATTTGAATATATTTTTATACCAATAAAAACATGATAAATATTTTACAGCTGTAAATTAAATTATGTCAGTTTAGTGATTATAAATGTAATTCAAAATTTAAAAAATGAAATCAAATAAAAAGATTAAAGATTTAGACATAATATTTTTAAAATTATAAATTTACAATTTTAGAAAAAGTACTTTTTCACAAATTAAAAAAAAAATAGTGGCGGTCCATCGAGTGATGTGTTGGGAGTGACGAATTATTAAGGGTATGCACTGAGTTCAGTCAGTTTAACGGCAACAGAAGGGAAAAAATAATTAAAAAAAATACTCCAAATTAGAAAATTAGGAAAATACGAAAACAGAATAAAAAAATAGAAACCAAGTAAAGTTGTTTTGAGTTCCTTTTTTAAAACATAAATTTCTATATTTTGTATTTTACCAAACTCTTAATTTAAAAATTAGCAACCAAACAAGTTTTTTTTATTTTTAAAAACAAAAATGTTTCTAAAATTCAAGTGGAGGTCCTGAAATTTGGGGGTTCCATTATAATATTTCCTGTGCATGTTGTAGAGCTTGTAGAAAAGGATGATGTCTAATTTTTTGTGAGGTACGAATTCTACAAACATGTCCAGCGGTCAAAGTCATCTCATGGAGTCAATGTCTTCGCCTTTGGAAGGAGGTGGCCTACTACTTTAGAAAAGTTAAAGATATAGTTATCGTAGAATCTAATTAAAAATTAATTAAATATATTTTTATATTTATTAATTTTTTTAAAATTGTTTTTATTGATATTTTTAATAATATTTAAATAATAAAAAGAAAGAAAGAGTTAAAAAATAATTAAAATATTTTAACAAATATATCATTTTAATTAATATTTTAGTTTAATTAAATTAATTATAAATAGTTTATATATTAAATATTAGAGTATATGGCAATCTCGAACTATATATATATATATTTGGTTATTCATGATTGCTGTGCAGTAGTTTCAGGTGGTTTTAAAGTCAAAAAAGAAAAATTCAAGCACTATAAGATATTTTCATGCTATTATTTCTGAAAATAAAAAAAATGAGGACGACTTAGGAAATCATTTAAACATAAAACACACTTTCAAAAATTTTATTTTTAATGTAGTGGAAATCCTTTTTGCCAAGGAAAGCCCTAGTGTCGCTTATCAAAATAAAAGAGGGAGAGAGGTCCCATCACCTATGAATGAGCAACCTTTTACTTTATTCATCAACTGCCATTTCAATATTTTAAAATTTATAGATTCTTTGTAATTAAATAATAGATAAGTCATTATTTAAAATTCATTAATTTAGTATATTTTATTAGTAAAGTTAACATCGTTAAATTTAAAATATTTTCATGCTCTTATTTCTAAAAAAAAATGAGGATGGCTTAGGAAATCATTTAAACATAACACACACTCAAATATTTTATTTTTAATGTAGTGGAAATACTTTTCGCCAAGAAAAGTCCTATTGTCGCTTATCAAAATAAAAGAGGGAGCGAGGTCCCATCACATATGAATGAGGAACCTTTTACTTTATTCATCAACAACCATTCCAATATTTTAAAATTTATAGATTCTTTATAATTAAATAATAGATAAGTCATCATTTAAATTCCGTTAAATTTAATATATTTTATTAGTAAAGTTAACATCATTAAATTTAAAATATTTTCATGCTCTTATTTCTAAAAACAAAAAAAAAAAGAAAGAATGGCTTAGGAAATCATTTAAACATAACACACACTCAAACATTTTACTTTCAATGTAGTGGAAATCCTTTTTGCCAAGAAAAGTCCTATTGTCACTTATCAAAATAAAAGAGGAGAGAAGTCCCACCACCTATGAATGAGCAACCTTTTACTTTATTCATCAATGAACATTCCAATATTTTAAAATTTAGAGATTCTTTATAATTAATTAATGGATGAGTCATCATCTAAAATTCATTGAGTCATTATTTTTTGTTAGTAGAATTAACATCTTTAAGTTTAAGAGACTAAAAGTATATTTTTTTACATTTAAGGGATTAAGGTAAAACTTAATACAAATATAAAGTATCAAATGTATATTTTAGCCTTAAATATAAAATACACTTTTAAACATTTTATTTTATTTTTAATGTTTTTGGAAATCCTTTTTGTCAAGAAAAGTTCAATTGTCCCTTATCAAAATAAAAGAGGGAGAGAAGTCCCATCGCCTATGAATGAGGAACATTTTACATTATTCATCAATTGCCATTCCAATATTTTTCTTTTACTTTCATTTTTTAATTATTAATTATTCTGGCTATGCTTACTACGAAGGAGGGAGGAGAGAATAGTGGTAGTGGAAGAAATATCGACTGTGTTTACCAGTAAGTTGGGTCATCGAGAAGGAAATATGAAAGAGATGGTAATAAAAGAAAGTGAAAGATAAACTTTCCCTTCATTTCATGTCATTCCATATTTAATTGCCAATACCAATTCCACCAACCACAAGGGTCCATAAAGTAAAGGCATCGGATGGAATTGAGGTCAAGCCAAAGTAAAAGGATTAGTCTTTCGAAGAAGTTATCTTATAATCTTATTTATAATACAGAAAAGTTTATTTTAGAATAATTTATATGACAGAGAGAATTTTTTTATATGAATATACAATTTTATCCTTTATTTATTTATGTTCACTTTGTTTCTATTGAGTATAATGTATATTAAATATAGGTAAAGTTAGAAATTTATTGAATTCTATGTCATAGTTAATGAAGTTAAGGTTTTTCTTAATTTTTGTAAAATATACTGGAAGTGACTCCTAAATAAGATCATAAGAGTAGTATCATATATGAATATTTAAGATATAACTTTATTTCAATTACTCTTATTGAAATAAAGTTATATCTTAAATATTCATTTATGATACTACATCTAATTTTAATTATAACAGCTAGTCAATTTTATTGGATAAGTTAAAGAAGTCAAAGTAAAAAGATTAGGCTTTCGAATAAGGTAGTCTCACTCATAGTTGTATCATAATTAATAGGGTTATATAACATCTAATATCCTAATCTTATTTCTTATATGCGTCTAGTATCTTATTTTTATTTGTGGTATAACTTTACTCATAATCATTTTAATTTGTTGTAATTTTATCTATAATTTTTTTAATTTAGTACAATTCTTGGTACTTAAGAAATAAGATTATGTGTAAAATTGTACAAATTTTTAAAAAAATTTGGTGAAATTGCGCTAAATTAAAAAGATTAGGTAAAATTGCACCACAAATAAAATTAAAATACTATATGCATATAAGAAATAAGATCAGGATATTGGGTGCTATATGACCCTAATTGATAATTTAAATAAAATATTCATATATGATACATCTCAGGTCTTTAATATAAAACATATTTAATAATTTGATTAGATTAAAAAAAATAGTTAAATTAATTAATATTATATTTTTTTCTAAAATACCATAATCATCTTCATTAACTCTCCCTCTACTTGATTATATTTGATGGAGTATCAATTTGGGTCATTTTAGAAAAAAATAATAAATATAAAAAATATATCTTATATTTAGGATTAAAATCAAGTATCTCATTAAATTATATATTAAGGATTGGAGGAATAAAAGCTACTAGTATAAATATTTGGTACATTGGGATCCAAGATCCTATCTCAAGACACGAATCCAATCTTTGGCACCCTCCCACGATATATACTTCCTCTTATTAATTTCTTTTGATTCCATTAATGGACGCATTATATGCAGCTTCAGCACATAGTTTCTTCAATCATGAAGATTCTAACCCTACTTATCGCTGTTGCCCTCATATCATAATGCGATTGTGTATTTTGACATTATATATGAAATTGCAGCTGATTCATGCTGCTGCCTTACCTTCAGCTCACAGCAACGGCATCACCATTAGGAACGCTCATTATGGTCCTCCACACTCTCGTGGTGGTAATCATCATGGTCAATTTGAGACAAAACTCCAATATAACCCCAATACAGCTATCTTCTTCTTGGAAAAGGATTTGAAGTTTGGTCAAAAAATTAACTTTCTCTTCACACAGTCTTCCAACGAAGCATCATTCCTGCCTCGTCAAGTCGTGAATTCTATTCCCTTTTCTTCAAACAAGGTATGAACTTCGAGATTCATTATTTAACCATGTCTTTGAACACTGATATTCTTGTTTGATATAGTTATCTAACCAAGTCTGATTCAACTATTGTTGGGTCCAATTCCCATTTTTCTATATTCACATAGATACAAACTCGAGAACTTGTACATAAACTGCCAAAACCTCTTTCATTAGGACCAACTCCTGCTGGTTGAACACTACTGATATTCTATAAATAAAACAAAACTAGATAATTCATGTACTTATGATTCTTTGCCCACAGATGGCTGAAATATTGAAAAAGTTTGCTGTGAAGCCTGGCTCAATAAAAGCAGAGGTTATGAAGAATACAATTGAAATGTGTGAGGAGTCGGCAATTAAAGGAGAGGACAAGTATTGTGCAACATCCTTAGAATCCATGCTTGATTTCATCATTTCCAAGCTTGGGACACACGTGGAATCTTTGTCTACGGAGGTGATGAAGAAGGCAACAAAGAAGCAAGAATACACCATAACGCATGGAGTGAAGAAGGTGGGAGAGACCAATCTGGTTGTGTGCCACAAGCTTGATTATGTGTACGCTGTGTTTTACTGTCACAAAATAGACAACACAGTGGCCTATACGGTGTCGTTGGAGGGGGCTGATGGGAGCATAGTAAAAGCTGTGAGTGTATGTCACAGAGACACGTCAGCGTGGAACCCAAAACATTTGGCCTTCCAAATGCTGAAAGTGAAGCCAGGGAGTGTTCCAATATGCCACTTCCTTTCTCAAGACTCCATTGCGTGGGTTCCCAAGCAAAAATAGGCATGAATCTCAGTGCTATACATGCACACTTGCATAATTAGAGAGTAGTGATAGAGAATCATATGTCCTACTTAAACAATATCTCTTGTTTGTGTGTTCTATATATGATATGTAGGCGACAATGCTTTTAATTTCTTTCTTCATCCTTGTCCAAGTTCACTCCAGGAAAGTCAATTTAACTACGTACTTTGCCTCTCTCTTATCATGTTGTGTCGTTGTGACTAAGAGTCCATTTTATATATATATATATATATATATATATATATATATATGCTCCATGTCCTAAATATAATAGCTAGATAGAGAGTTTACTTTAGTCCTAAACATAAAATTCCAATTTAGTATTCCTCTCAAAGTACTCCTATATATAATTGCACATATTAAAGATTAAAATGATATTTTAGGGAAACAAATACATAATTATTACAAATAAATAACTTAACTAATTTATTTATTCTATCTAAATTAGTTAAGTAGATCTTATATTAAGGACTGGAGGTAATAATATTTATCATTTTTTCAAAACTACTACCTAACTTATAAACTAATATATAATGTTATATATGAATACTTTAGAGATCAAGTTATATTTACTATAATTAACTGAGTTATTTAGTTTATTTAATTTATTTAAATTAGTTAACTAAATTTTATATTAAAGAGGTAAGGTAGAATATCCTTTATGTATTTATCCTAGGTACTTATATCCGGCCATGCCTATCATATACATATACTTGCTTGAGGAAAAGGGAATGTATTTCACAACTTGGCGAGGCAAGAAATTCTTTAATCGTGGTAAGGAAGAAGTTGAAGTTCCTGTTGTGAGCGGAAAGAAGAAAGTCGCGTTGGGGATATATATATATATATATATATATATATAGTGTTGGGGATATTCTTGGAATATTCTGAGGGGGGTGGGGTGGGGCAATGTCAAAACAAGAATGGAAATCGAAGCTCACAGTGAGAAAAGCGATGATGGAAAGGAAAGCGAACTTCATTAATAAAATACTGAGAGGGATTAAATAAAGATGTGGGTAATTCCCCGTTATAGATACCCGTTTCGACAGCTAAATTAGACGATTTATGAATAGGCTTGAAGAAATAAAAAATTGGAAGAATGCAAAATTAATAACCAAGGAAAAATGAAAAATTAATATCATCCATTTGAACATGCATACTTACAGCTGCCGTATTCTGACTAATTATATATTTGCTTAACTATATACTGTGTGTTGATGTATACACTATTGTAAAATCATGACTGAATATTATTGTTGTCATTTTAATTGGATTATGATATCATGTTTTTACGAATGTAAATAATTGGTTGTTTATTGAGTGTTCATTATAGTGTTATGGTGAGACGAGCCTGAATTTATATTCATAAACTATTGCGTGTATATTTTCTTTTACTACATCCCTTATTTAATATAAGACTCAATTATCAAATTTAAAAAAAATAATAAAGCTAAATAAATTGTTTGAAATAATTTATATTTATCATTTTTTAAAACTAATTTTCCTGATTTGTAGATTGATATATAATCTAACTATACTTAACATATGTATGTTATACTTGAGTAATTTATCTAGTTTTCTTAATCTCCTCAAATTAGTCAACTACGTCTTCTATAAAAGAATAGAGGGAGGAGAAATACTTAAATACTTATAGGGTGCCACTTCAATTTAACTATCTAAAACATCAATTAGGAGGTTAGAGATATAAACTAACATTTAATCGAAGCTTGAAGACCTAAGTGGCTAGCTCTTTCTCCACTTGGAAAGTCAAGAATCCAAATGACAAGAGTTTCCCCTCTAATGTTGAAATGCTCTTGTGTGTGGAGAGAGGAGTTCTATTTATAAGCCATGAGTGAATTGTTTGCCTTCCAAGTTCATGCTAATTATAATTCTTACTTGTCAATTTCTTAGGGCTTCTTGCACTAATTTCCCCCTTAAAATAATTACAAATGTAATTATAATGCAAGTCCAAATCCTTACCATTGGTGGCTTGACAAATGGCACATTCTAGCCAAGTAAAAAGCTAGTGTACTTGCTTGTTATATTAATGCACTTATACCAGAATAAATTCCTATTTCACAATTTCTATTATAATTTTATTGATGGTAAAATAGAAAAATCAACTTAATTCCTATTACCCAAACTTTACTTAGGAATTTATTTCTAGATTTCTGAGCTAATAAAGGGCTCCTATCTACTTCATTACCTTGTATTAACTCCAGGAAAATCATAAAATTTTCTTAGAATTTATTTACCCTTTTAGTATTCATTTGACATTTTCCAAATAAAATCCCTAATTAGCTTAATTAGCCTTTTAATCCCTTTAGAATTTAACTAGGGGTATTTGGGGAATAAAACCACTTGTACAATGTTCTAGAATTCCCAAGGCATATTATCCCTATTTTTTCTTAATCTTTTTGGGCTCTGAAATAATTTTCAAAAAGTTTACCATATATTTTTCAAAATTACACAATTTTCCCTGAACTTTTATAAATTTCACTTTTGCCCTAACTTTGGCTTAACTTTACAAGTTGCGCCAACTATATTAATATTACTTTTTTGGCTATAAAAATTGGGATGTGACACCAACTCCTCAAAGGACATTCCCTTACAACTTGAAGTTGTGATCAAGAAGTTTGAACAACTTGAGATGCATGCAAATGAAGAAGGGCAACAACACATGGGTCAATGATATTCAAACTCCCCTCTATCGTTGTGAACATTGTGGAGAAGACATCATTCATATATATGCCCTTACATATTGGAGATAGTGAACTATTTGCAAAGGAATCCTCAAAACAACCCTTATTGTAAAACTTACAACCGAGGGTTTGAGAAACCACCTTAACTTTTCTTGGAGTTAAAGGAATACACTAAATCCATAACTCGATTCTACTTTTGAGACTAAATCTATGGTTCCATGTGGTTTTGAACATCAACAGAAGCCTAAGGATAATGATGCAAATATTGAAGAACCAAGAAGGAGAGAAAGCTGAGAATAAGGCCAAACTTGCCTTACATGACACATAAATCAAGAACATAGAGGTTTAAATGGGCCAAATGGCTTCTTAGATTAATGTCTTATCTAAAGGAGGCCTACTTAGTGACACTGTTCCTAATCCAAGAAAGGAAGGTGAAACAACCTTATGTCCGATATCGCTTTGGGGTTACTTCAAAAATTAAACCAATAATTAAGTATAGTATAGCCTAGGGTCGTTCTCTTTGAGGAGCCAAAAATGAAATTGAATTTATAAGTAACTAAATGCAATGCAACTTAAGTTTAAAAAAATAGGATTTGATTTGAAAGGCAAATAATTAAAATAAATTTAACTTAAATATTTTTGGTATTTTTTTTATAAATGGATAATGAATGGAAAATGGATGAATGCACAAGTAATCAACAATGATAAAAGCAATAATCCAATTCAATAGTGCATGCAATCATAGCTTCAACAGATATGGGAGTTAAAATAATGAATCAAGAATTATAATTAAACTTTTAATCCAATAACTAAGCCACCTCGAATTATCACAAAATATTTTTCAAAATTTCATTTTATTAACTGCCACCAGAATAATAAATTGAGACTAAGAATATTAAAGACCAATGTTCAATCAAAATCAATAATTCATAAAAGTAGGATTAAAGCAAACAAGAGATATAATGATCCAATAATTCAAGCCACCTTGGAAAATCACTAAATATTCCCTAAAATCTCAATACAAAGTTTTGACTCAAAACAAAGTAACAAAATTAAGTTATAATCAGCTCAATATCAAATGCTAAATAATAATCTAGTTACAATAATCCTTAATAAATATAAATAAATCATAAATAGATTTTCTAATAATTATAAAATTATCCTAAGACCTAGGAATCGTAAGATAATTAATGAATAGAAAATTAGAGTAACTTAAAATCTATTTTCAGATCCCAAGCTTATGCATTTGTCATCGATTAGGAGGATTAAAACACTCTAGCCATGCCTAGCCATCACAGTAGCCACCAACGAGTTTCATGACCAACCATGGTCGAGTATGATTTGGAGGCTACAGTCACTATTCTGTACTTCTTTTCTATCACTGCTATAGAGAACGAAAGAAAGAGAGAGAGCTACCACTATTCTTTCTATTTTCTATTGTAGCTGCTGTGTTTCTCAACATGTGCATGTCCCTCACTGCTAATCTGTATTCTCTGTCACTATATCTGCTGCTCTCACTGGGCCTAAAGTGGGAATAAAGATGGAGGAAGGTGGTAAAGGGAGACGAATGATGACAATGAATGGATGAGTGGAAGGGAGTATGAATGGTTTTTCGCGACTGTGTGTGTTAGCTCTATGATATTACCCCTGCCTAGCTCTTATGCATGCTGCATTTAAAGGCTGAATAAAGGAAAAGAAAGAAACCTATTGGGCCAAATCACAAGGTTTGGCCCATGGGTCCTTTAGTACAATTTCTAAATCTATGGTCCTTTATTGTCATTTGTAAATTTTAATTTCTCCTAAATTCCTTAAATAAAAAATCATAATAATGTAATACCTTTTGTTCCAAAAATAATTGTTTGAGATAAGTAATAAAAATATGATAATTATGTCCATATTAAGCACTAATTCAATGTAAGGTATATTAATCCAAATTGTGCCTAAATAATATAATCAATGACCAAAATAATGACAAATGCCCACTAAAATGATATGAATAAATATATAAAAATATGGGTTTATCAACTCTCACACACTTAGCCTTTTGCACTCCTGGGCAAAATATAGTAAAGAGGATCCAACATTTAAACTCAATGCAAGCAAACATAAAATCAACAAGGTAAAAATATGCAATCAACTCAAACAACCTTTATCCTTAATCAATCAACAGCGATGGAATGCTTCAGTGCAAAGAGATTAACGTAAGAGACATAGCAAGATTAGAGGAAGGGGAACATAATAGAGCTCTCATAGGTATAAGTGTCTCATTCAACTCTCAAATATAAGGAATTTTCACTCAATCTACCTATATTAGTACCTACTATAGACTTGTAAAGATTCTACTATCTATACTACTAATATACCATAGATTCATGATCAAGGGAACTTTATTGGGTTATAATATTGGTGAAAGGCTAATGAATGGATAGAATGAAATGTAGAATAAGTTTAATACATGAGTATTAAGAAATAACTTAAAGTGAGCTAAAGTGCAGCTATCAAATGAATATCAATATGCCAATAGAACCAATATTTAATCTTTAACCACCAATGATTGCCTTATTTTAAACTTTATTCTTTCTGGCCAAATTATTATTTTTTTTCTTTCCTTTTTCTCTTTCCTTTTTTAAACTTTTTTCTTGGCTTTTTCTGCACATTTTCTTCTCTTTCTTGTCTTTTCTATTTCTTTTCTCTCATTTTTTTTCTTTTTATATTGGCAATCCTAACCCAAAAAGATAAAGATAGCAACATCAATAGTGCACATGTAATCATGTAGAACATAATATAACTCATACAAAGCACTTGTTCAAAATTGATAGAATGAAATGAAAGTGATGGGCTTAAAGGGGTAAACAAAGGTCAATCAAGATGGCTTGTGTTTGGGTAAAAGGGTTTAGAAATGAATGCCCCTATCATGCTGACAAATCTAGGTATCAATATAGCTTTGAAAAAGAATCTATACAAGTTCTAGAGGTTAACTAAAATTAGGTGAAAATCACACAAGATAAGAAAGAAAAATAAGGCTCAAAATTCTTCCATCAAGGCTTTCTCTAAGATATTTCCTCCTTAAGACCAAGCTATGAAATAATGGTAATAACACTACGCCAAGAGCACTCTACTATGCTAATTAACTCAGAATAAGAATTACTCAAATCAAAATACATTCTTACCTAGACATGCCAATGTTACATGCATAATCCTTTATTAGGTCACTCTGCAATTAACTAGGTTAAGGAAATATTTGATCTTGTTTAGATAAAAATTGACTTGCATTATCCTTAACTATGACACTTTATTACACTACATTTCCATTCCATCTTACTTTTCCATTATTACAACTCTAAAAGTCCTCTTGATTCTTCGCATAAATGTTGTATAGTAGAGGATATTTAGAGCTACTATAAGGCTATGGTAGGGTGTTTGCCACTTAAATTTAAGTGAAAGAACCCTAACAATAAGAGGTTGGTGAACTAAACACTTGTATACCTATAAAGAATCTATTGAGCTCATGCATTTAAAGTCAACTGCACATGGTAGTTAATTACTCGGTATGGTTCATGTTATTATTTTTATATTCCTAAACGATGATTGATTAATTGTTTCAAAGGATCATTGTTAAGCATGTTTTCTCTTTTATTTTTTCAGCATTTATTTATAAGTGATTTAATTCTTTGTTTAGGAGTACAAAGGTTCAAGTGTGGGGAATTGATAAGATACAAATTTTATATGGTTTCTTTTGGCAATTTCAAGGATTTTGTGACACTTTTACCCTATTTTATGCATGTAATTGTACTTTTATGATGATATTTAATTTTTGCAAGGCCTTGTGCTTATTTAAGTATAAAATGGTCAATTATCTTTGCAAATTGTAAATGCTTTGATCTTTAATTTTTTTTACTTTTACAAGGAGCTTGGCCTTTGTTTGAAGGCATTTGGAGGAGATTCAAAGATCCAAGCGGAGCAGAGAAATATTCACAAGACAAAGAGGACAAAAAATGAGAAGAACCAACCACTGTGTTTCTTAGTTGCGACTTGAGTATCCACTTATCACGACTTATATGCTTCTGGGAGGTTTTCTATGCTCACTAGTCATGACAAAAAATATGGATCTTGTAGCGACGATAAGAGACATTAAGTGAAGCTATGCGATTTTTATTAGGTCACTTTGCAATTGAGGAAAGGAGAGCAACATCTATGAGGGGAGAGCCTGATTTGGTTAAGAACAACCTCATCACATTCTCTCAACTTTTCTCATCAACTTTCTATCAAATCCTTCACTTTTTAACTCTTTTCAACCATTTTTTCATTTCTACACAAATTAAATCACTCCCACCATCTTCTTCTCCATATTTCCATCACCTTTTTCTAAACTTCTCTTGGTGGTAGCTTCGAACAATGATTGTGGAATGATCGGAGCTATGAGAGGCTAGATATTTTAGCCTCTTGGTGATGGACAACATAGCTTAAGCTCATGGATTAAATGGGGGAGCTATTTTACTCTAATATGAGCTTGTCCATATTTAGGGATTTCTATAATGTGTATGAGAATTGAATATCGATTAATTATTCCTCAGTTTAGACATTTGTAATTGATTTGGATGATGTGATTACTAATTTTTAATATATACATTTCAGTGATGATTTTGTGTTTATTAGATGATTATTGGCAATTGTTAGTAATTAATTCACTTTATTAGAGTCTTAGGCTATTTATTGATAGCCAATTGAGGGTATTTGCATTATCTACTTTAATTTACACACTAAGTAGTTTTTAACAGTTTATTAAGAGGTGTTTAAATCAACTTTGATTAAAGTGGTTTCAAACTCGTTACTGTATTGGACTCGATTGATTGATTGAGGTTTTATCTAAGACTTAGTGATTTTATAACTTCCATTTCAAATCAAGAGTGAGGATAACTAAGTTTTTATCATCAAGAGCATTTTTTTATCGTATTTCTTCCACAATCTAAAACATTTTCTCATTAATCAAAATACCAAAAAATTTACTTTCACTGAGCCCAAAAATATTTTTAAGGAATATTCTTTCCTTTATTTTTTTCTAAAATTTAACCTTTGAATTTTTTTAACTTTAGAAAATACTATTGACCTTAATCCTTTTATCAAAATTTGGCATGTTATATTTTTCTCCCTAGTATCTCTAGAGGTGGGAGCTTCTATTCTTTCCTCTTTTATTAGGGCTTCCTTTGAGTTAATTATACTCTTAAATTCTTGTAATACCCAGTCCAATTAGAAATGGGTCTAGGTCTATCCACCTAATACTTTCAATTCATTCATCTATGAGCCGTAATCAATAATCTCAATCAGTAATCTCAATTTGATCTTTAAAAGATTTTGAGTCCCATAATAGTAATTAATTAGTAATCATACTAACTGAATCTATGATACCTTAAATTTCTAGTCAAATACTTGATAATTTTCAATTCATTTATCTACAAGTTGCAATCAATATTATCAATAAGTAATCCCACTTTGGTCTTTGAAAGATTTTGATCTCTTTGATGGTAATTAATTTTTAAAAGATTTTGAGACTCATGATGGTAACTAATTAGTAATCTTAATTATTAACTATTAACTAATTCTATGATATTTATACACAATGCAAATTTGATAATGTTTTTGTCTTTCTCTTTTCTCCACCTGTGAGAGCCTCCATTCACACCTCTTTTATGAGTACTTCCTTTGAGTTTTATGGCACATCTCTCTCTAACATAAGCTTTGTAAATTACTCTCACATGTCCTTAATATAAGAGTTAATGGATTTTCTTGTGTAGATTAAGAAAGTAAAATGCATTAGTTAATTATAACCAAATCAAACCCCTCAAGTCGAATTCATATTATATACTCCTTAATATACTAAAATAGTCAACTAGTCTAATATTAGGGAATAGAGATAGTAGTTCAAATAGGTAAGATAGAAAAATTATAAATATACAATACACTAAAAAAGTAAAAAACTTTAATTAACTTTAGTTGAAATCATTAGAACCAAATTCAAGCCTATACTTAATTTTGTCTACAAGCCATAATCAATAATCTCAATCAGTAATTACACTTTTATTTTTGAAAGATTTTAAGTCCCATGATGGAAATAAATTAGTAATCCCATTAAGTGAATCTATGATATTTAAAATTTTTAACCAAACACTTGATACTTTTCTATTCCTTTCTTTACGAGTCACAATCAATATTCCTAATAAGTAATATTACTTTGATCTTTGAAAGATTTTAAACCCTATTATGGTAATTAATTTTTGAAAGATTTTGAGGCATATGAAGGTAACTAATTAGTAATCTTAAATATTAACTATTAACTATTAACTAATTCTATAATATTTATACACAATCCAAAGTTTATTGATATTTTTTTCTCTCCCTATTGTCTTCACCATTAAGAGCCTCAATTTGCTCCTCTGATGTTAGTGCCTCCTTTGAGTTTTTATCTCTCTATCTAGCATAAGCTTTCTAAATTACTCTTCCAGGTCCTTAATATAAGAGTTAATTAACATTTTGGAGTAGATTATGGAAGAAATATAAATTAATTAATTATGAAAAAATCCAATCCTTTAAGTTGAATTTATATTATATACTCCTTAATCTACCTAAATAGTCAACTAGTCTTATATTAATGATTGGAGGTAGTAGTTCAAATAGGTAAAGATAGCAAAAACAAAAACAAAAACATAAATCACACTAAATATAAAGGAAAAATTTGATTAAATTCAATTGAAATCATCATAACTGAATTCAGGCTACTACTTAACTTTGCCTATAAGCCGTAACTAATAATCTTAATCAGTAAAGCTAGTAAAATGGGCTCAGTTCGTGGGCTGATCCCTTTTACTACAAAAAAGGGTGGGCTCGGGCTGCTAAAAGCTAGAGTGAAGCCCACTCGCCTGGCCCCTTTTTAAAAATTATTAATATTATTATTTATTTTACTCAAATATTAGTTTAAATACTCCCATTATCGAATACTAGTAAATATGGTTACTTATTTGTTTATATGTGTTGATATATTATAATTGGTTAGTATTATATTAATGTTTATTTAGCAATTTTTTATTATGCTAATATGACATTAAAATTTTTTTTAGTATTTTAAAAGTTTAGAAATATTTTTATAAAAAAATTAAAAAATTAAAATAAAAAAAAAGTGGAGGACTAGCGTGCTGTAGGCTAAACCACTACCAAAGTAGGGCAGGCGTAGCTTGGCAAAGTCAGAGCCTATTTTATGGTGGGGCCTACATAGCCTGTAGGTTATGGCAAGCTGGCCCACAAGGGTTGGCTTGTTTTTCCATTTCTATGAATCAATAATATCACTTTGATTTATGAAAGATTTTGAATCCTATAATGGTAATTAATTAGTAAACACATTAATTAATTGTATGATATTTTAAATTTCTCACCAAAGCCGTGATACTTTTCAATTCCTCATTCTACAAGTTGAATTCAATATTCCTAATAAGTAATCCTACTTTGATCTCTGAAAAGATTTTGAGCCCCATAATGGAAAATAATTTTTGAAAGATTTTGAGCCTTGCTATTGTAACTGATCACAGTAATCTTAATTATTAACTATTAACTAATTCTATAACATTTATATATAATGGAAAGTTTATCCATTTGTTTTCTCTCCTTATTTTCTCCACTGGTGAGAGCCTCCATTCACTCCTTGTTTTAGTTTTCTAGTGTATCTATCTCTTGTCCACATAAGCTTTATAAATTACTCCTCTAAGTCATTAATATAAGAGTTAATTGATTTTTTTAGTAGATTAAAGAAATTTATATAAATTAGTTAAATATTACCAAATTCAAGTCTCAAGTAGAATTCATATCATATACTTCTTCATCTACCTAAATAGTCAAC
The DNA here is from genome assembly GCA_037074615.1 of Leucaena leucocephala. Lineage (NCBI taxonomy): Eukaryota > Viridiplantae > Streptophyta > Magnoliopsida > Fabales > Fabaceae > Leucaena > Leucaena leucocephala. Next base: position 12,706,557 of record CM073515.1, on the reverse strand, counting down.
TAGTCTTATATTAAGGATCGGAGGTAGTAGTTTAAATAGGTCAAGATAAAAAAAGAAAAATAAAAAATTTAATTAAATTTAGTTGAAATCATTAGAATTGGATTTTGACCTATGCTTACCTTTGCCTATAAGCCGTAATTAATAATCTTAATTAGTAATCCTACTTTGATCTTTAAAAAAATTTGATTCCTATTATGGTAGTTAATTAGTAACCCCAATAACTGATTTTATGATATTTTAAATTTCTAACCAAAGACTTAATACATTTCAATTCCTTTGTCTACTAGTTGCAACCATTATTCAATAAGTAATCTTACTTTGATCCTTAAAAGATTTTGGATAGCAATTAATTTTTGAATTTTTTTAAGCTTGGTGATGGTAACTAATCAATAATCTTAATTATAACTATTAACTAATTCTATAATATTTATACACAATCCAAATTTTATAGATATATTTTTCTCTCCATATTTTCCACACTATCTTGAGCCTCTATTCACTTCTCTTTTTGCACCATCCAAAGTTTTTTGGCTCATCTCTCTCTCTAACATGAGCTTTATAAATTACTCTCTCAGGTTCTTAATATAAGAGTTCATTGACATTTTTAAGTAGATTAATGAAGTAATATAAATTCGTTAATTATGACCAAAATAACCCCTCAAATTGAATTCATATTATATATTCCTTAATCTATTAAAATAGTTAACTAGTCCCATATTAAGGACTGGAGGTAGTAGCTCAAACTGGTAAACATATAAAAAATAAAAATAAAAACATATATCAAACTAAATATAAAAGACAAAAATTTAATTAAGTTCAGTTGAAATCATCAAAACTAAATTCGGGCCTATACTTACTCTTGCATATAGACTATAATCAATAATCTATATTAGTAATCCCACTTTGTTCTTTGAACAATTTTGAATCTCATGAGGGTAATTAATTAACAATCTCATTAACTGATTCTATGATATTTTAAATTTCTAACAAAAGGCTTGATACTTTTCAATTCCTTAGTCTAGAACTTACAACCAATATTCGCAATAAGTAATCCCACTTTGATCTTTGAAAGATTTTGAGCTCGACAATGGTAATTAATTTTGGAAAGATTTTGATTTTTATGATGGTAACTAATCAACAATCTTAATTATTAATTATTAACTAATTCTATAACAATTATACACAATGAAATGTTTATAGATATGTTTTCTCTCCCTATTTTATACATTAGAGAAATCCTCCATTCGCTCCTGTTTTGTGAGTGCTTCCTTTGTTTTTTTTGGCACATCTTGTTAGTTTAGGTAGAAACACTAACGAGGAGGTGAATTGGGCATTTTGAAAATTTCAATCATAATTTTAAACTTTAACAGAAAGTAAATATGAATAAATGTAATAAGGATAAAGATATGAAAGAAATCACCAAGACAACGCCAAACAACTTATACTGGTTCTGACTCAACTCTTGTCTTACATCCAGTCCTAAGAGACTTTATGAGATTTTGCACTTTCTCCAAGATTATAATGATCTCTTGGTGACTTCAGTAGAACAATCTAGCAATTGACTCCTTAAATTGCTCCCCCTTACTCCCCGTAAGGTTGTAGTTACCCTTAAGAGAAAGAATCTTGGTGATTTACTCACTGAAGTTTAATATCTATGAGATTTTACATAGAATGAAGGTGAACTGAGAATGTAATAAATTTAGAGATTGTTGTATCAGTCAATTGGTGTCTTTTCATTCAATGTTGAGTCCTTTAAATAACATTTACTTTGGTTATGACTGTTACATTCAAGTTTGTAACTGTTACAATGAAGGTATGGTTGATCACTGACGGGTAGGTAGTATTTAATGCATTGCCAAAGGTAGAAGGATTCCGTTGCTTAGCCTTCATCATTTTGAATTCGTAGCCTTTTTTGAACATCCTCAAACAAAAGATCCGTTAGTAGTTGAAGCATTAATTGAGTATATAATCTTATTTAATAATTGACATGTTTTAAAATATTGATTTCATAATTAAGTTATAATAGCTATAAAAAATGATGCTACATTAATTAGTTAGTTAGTCGATTAATGTGTGAATATTGTATGAGATGAAGAACAGAGTATCATACTGAACTAATTTGTCAAATATAAAACAACCACTTTCAAGAGGGAAAGTTTCCCAAATGATTTATCAACAAGAATAATAAGAACCATAGACATATCATCTCTTAAATCAATCATTTGAATTTTGAAATGAGTTTGTATCTTAAAAACAGAGGCACATTTCAAGTTTCCCTAGTTTATGAGATTAATCAATTAATATTAATTAATTGAATGTCTAGTCGATTAATTTGTTTAGAAAAATGAATGAGAGATTATTTCAACATATATTAATCGAACAGTTAATTTATTAATGTGGATCAATTGATTAATCAATCAATTAATTAGTTTTTATTTGATTTTCACAAAACTGAAACTTTACTAATTAATAGAATAGTTAATAGATTATTATAAATTAATTGATTAACCAATCGATTAATAACAATATCTTTATTCAAGAGAAAATATGTTTTTGATATATTAATCGATTAATTTTAATTAAGCAATTAACTATTTAATTAATTGACTTATTAACTATCTTCCACAAGGCATTCTATCGATATTAATCGATTAATTGACTTTTAAATTTAATTTCATGAGACATTCTCTCGTCATTAATTGATTAGTTTCTACTCATTAATTAATTAATATATAACTTTTCATAACCCATAATGATATCTTTTCATTAACGGAATACATAATCAATTAATTACCATTAATCGATTAATTCATTTAACTTCTCATCAAAGACAATTTTCATCATTGAAAAGCTTTTGAATTTTTTTTTGGATATTTTACGCTTGTTATCATCAAAACATAATTTTCAACAATCTTCCCCTTTTTGATGATGGCAAATTATTAAACAAAATAATAGTTCTTCTCCCCTATTTGTCATCAACAAAAAATTTGAAGAATAAATGAATTAAAAATGAGTGACAAGGGAGTGACAAATAAGACTACTGTTATGAAGAAAACTTCAAAGAAACATAGACAGTTTAGAGATGCTCATTTCAAGTTGACACGTTATGGTAAGGTAATGATCTCTAAAATTCTATACTCTTGAATGCCCTTCAGTATGTTGATTTTTTATCGTGCAGTTCATTTGAATGCTCTTATGATGTTATACCTTTCGAGTCATCTCTTGATATGGAAAAGAAAGACTCACTCTTGATTTTAGCCAAAGAAAAAATATTTAATAATGAAAAGATTGATTTGGCATTTAAGCTCAATATTTTGACAACTTCTATGGATAATTGATTAAATATTTGATTAATACATTCTCTGTTGGTTATATTTTTCAATTTTAGAATATAGTGTCCTACAAAAAACTTAACTATACACTCCAATGCCTAAGTTAGTAACTTTAATCATCAAAACATATTAATGAAAAAATATTTTGAGAGGATGAAGACTGCAGAAAAACTTAAATAAGAAATCTTACAATTAATTGGGATTTACATTTCCCAATTCTCTTTTGATATAGTTGAAATGGTCTTAAGGAAGAGGTTTTGTGAAAATATATGCTAATTGAAGATTAGTCAGAATGAATTCAACCTTTATATCTTTCTTTTGCATGTGATCTCATACGAAGTGATGTCTGATATTAATGTGTTTTGTTATGGAATGAAGTACATGATTCTTTGAGAAACTAATTGTACTTGTATTATCACAAAGAATAGGTATCTCATTTGCTTTTATTCTTAGATCTTAAAGTTGTTACTTGAGCCACGTAACTTGTGTATAGCAACTTCCAACAACTACATACTCATATTCTGTTGGTGAGATAGCCACCATGTATTGCTTCTTACTGAACCATGAGACTAAACAATCACCAAGGAATTCACATTTCCCACTGGTACTTTTCCTATAAGTTTTATATCCTTTATGATCAGAGTGTGAGCAAGTATTCTGCTGCTCTCTTTGGAAACCATATTATGAGGTAAATGGTTTCTACCAAGTATTTGAATATTCTTTTTACAACTTTAGCATGGTATTCCTTGGGAGCAGCTTAATATCTTGCACACATCCCCACACTAAATTGTATGTTTGGTCTGCTTACAGTGAGGTAAAGAAGAGATCCAATCATTCCTAGATATTTTGTAACATTAAAATCTTTCCCTTTCTTATCCTTATCCAGCATGGCATTTGTGCTCATTAGAGTTTATACACTTTTAACTTGATTCATTTCAAACTTCTTTAGTAATTCCTTTAGATACTTGATTTATGAGATAAAAATGTCATTTGCTCATTGTCTAATTTAAAGTCTAAGAAAGAAGTTCAGTTCTCCTATCATTGACATTTCAAATTCTCCTTACATTATCTTAGCAAATTCTTGACAAAAATCCTCATTAGTAGCATCAAAGATAATATCATCAACATAAATTTGAACTACTAAAAGATCATATTTGTTTCTTTTGATAAACAAAGTATTATCTACTTTTCATCTTTCAAAACCTTTTCCAATCATAAACTTTCTAAGATGATCATACCAAGCTCTAGGAGCCTGTTTTAACCCATATAATGCTTTCTTAAGTTTATACACATGATTTGAAAATCGGTGATATGCAAATCCAAGAGGTTGTTCTACATAAAATTCTTCCATTATAAATCCATTAAGAAATGCATTTTTTACATCTATTTGATAAAGCTTAAAATCTTTGATATAAGCGAAGGCTAATAGTACTAGTATGGCTTTCAATCTGTCTATTAGAGCATAAGTTTCCTCATTATCTATACCTTCTTCTTGAGTATAACCCTTTTTTACTAATCTAGCCTTAATCCTAATTATTACAATAGATTCATAAAGTTTGTTTTTGAATACCCATTTAGTTCTGATGACTGGATAGTCATTGGGTCTAGGTACCAATTTGCAAACTTGATTTCATTCAATTTGATTTAAGTCTTCCTATATAGCAACTATCCAAAACTCATTTGATAATGCTTCATCAATGTTGGAGGGTTAAATGTTAGAAATAAATGCATAAAGATGCACTTTATTAAACACTTATCTTTGGATTCTCACTCCTTCATCGACTTCACCAATAACCTGGTCTAAATGATGGTTTCTATTATGTTTTTAAGCTCTAGGTTGATCTTTTTCTGCTTCCTTAGTCTCAACATTTGACTGATCAACTATAAGTTCTTTATTTAACTTCAGTGTTTCTAGACTCTGTACTATCTCAGCTTCATCATCTAGAGGTTTTGAAATTTGTTCAATTTTGAAAAACACTACATGCATAAATTCTTCTATTGTAAATATTCTTTTGATGAAAAGTCTATATGCTTTACTATTATTAGAATAACCAAGGAAAATATCCTCATCATACTTAGGATTGAATTTACCCAAGTTCTCTTTGTTGTTATTGTGGATAAAGCATTTGCTCCAAAAAATCCTTAGGGATGTGAGATTTAGTTTGCGTCCTTTGTAGAGTTCATAAGGTGTCTTGTTGACTATTGGTCTAATGTAGGTTCGGTTACATGTGTAGCATGTTGTGTTCATGGCTTCTGCCCATAATACTTGTGAGACACCTTTATCATTGAGCATTGCTCTTGCCATATCTGTGAGAACTCTATTCTTTCTTTCAACAACTATATTTTGTTGTGGTGTTCTTGGTGCAGGAAAGTTGTGTTCAATTCCATGGTTATCATAGAATTTAGAAAAACTAGAGCTTTCAAATTTCCCCCGTGATCAGTATTGATAGACATAATAGCCATATATTTCTCATTTTGCACCTTTTTTGTAAACACAATAAATGCATTAAAGGTTTCATTTTTAGAAGTTATAAAATCCAAGCAAATTTTGAATAATCATAGACAATCAATAAATCATATAAATTTTCCCCAAAACTTTTAACTCTTGATGATCCAACTAAATCCATATAAAGTAACCGTAGCAGTCTTTCAGTTGAAGCTTCCTTCTTTGATTTAAATGATGACTTAACTTGTTTCCCTTTTTGACAGGCATCACTGACAATATTAATCTTAGTTTTAACTTTAGGTAATCCAATTACTAAATTTTTTTAACCAATTTTGAAGCCATAACTAGCTTTCTTCAGATTTACTTGGAAAATAATTTTCAAGTGAATTTGAGTTAATAGAGATAGTATAACAGTTATGTCCCATGGAGCATGAATTTTTGTTTTTTAGGCTTTCTTTGTTGATTGGGAGATCTTGCTTTGCTCACTCTAATGCATTCCTCTTAATAAAATATTATCCAGTTCTCTTTGTCGGTAGTTTGACATATACTAAAGAGATTATGACATAATCTTTCTATGCAATATATATCCTTAACTTTTATTCCTTCTTTATTGCCTACTTCTCCTATTCCTGCAATTTTTCTGGATTAATTTTCTCTGAAACTTACTTTGCCTCTTTCCTTATAACAGAGTTTGAAAAACCTTTTTGTATCTACAATCATGTGTGTGGAACATCCACTGTCAATATACCATTTATTATTTTTGGATGCTTTTAGACAAACCTAAAACAAAGTCATTTAATTTTAGGTACCCAAACTTTCTTAGGTCCTTTTATTTTAGGTTGGACTACCTTAGGTACATAAGTACCTTTAGGTACCCATTTTATTATCCCATAGAGTCCATTCTTCTTGTGATAACAAGAGGCTATGGAGTGACCTTTATGGTTGCAATATGAACATTGAGCAAATATGTTTGAAGTATGCATAGAATGTCTAAAATAATACAAGTATGATTTATTTCCTAATTTTTCTTTCCTTTTTGTTTGTCTAAGTTAGGATCATATCTTGTTCCAGATTTATCAGAAATAAATCTCTAATTTCCTAGCAAAATATTAAGCATTTTACTACTTTTGGTGATTTTTTCGAGATTCCTGGTTAACTGTTTATTTTTCTTTTCAAAACCTTCATAGCTAGTACATTTTGATATAATCTTAGATGTTATATTCTCCTTTTCTAAGCTCCTAATTTTCTTCTTGGAAATTACTAATTCTTTCGCTAGTTTGATGAATTTAAAATGTCATTCATTATATTCAGAAAGTGACTCATCGTAGGTAGGTTCAATATTTATTACCTCCTCTATCTCAGATTCGTGTTCTTCTTGAGCAACTAGACAAATATTTGCCTTTTCTTTGTTGTCACTCTCTTCTCTTTCTAATAAACTTCTCCCCATATCTATGAGATGAATGCTCTTTGTTTCTGAAATTTTTCTTTCTTTTTGTCTTTCCTCGAAAGTTGAGGACATTCTTACTTGCAATGTCCCCATTTTTTGTATTTGAAATAGATGATTTGTTCTTTAGATGAAGAAGCCCCCTTCTGTTGAAATCTCCTTGTTGCTTTATTTTGATAGAATTTTTTGAACCTTTGTACAATAAGACCTATCTCATCATCTTCTAATTCTTTATCAATATTGTTATCTTTAGCTTTGAGAGCATTTCCTTTTTTACTCTTTTCTTTTTCTTTGATATCCTTTTTATACTTCTGTTTGCTCTCATACTCCGCCAAACTTCCAAACAATATAGTGACAGACATCATGGATTCGTCTTTGGCTTTTTCTATTATAGTAACCTTTGGCTCCCATTCTTTAGTATGATTGTCAAGTATTTTATGTACTTGATCTCTTGAACTATATGATTGCCAAGAGAAGTTAGATGATTGATTAGGTGTTAAAACCTAACTTCCATATCTTGGATGCTTTCTCCATCAGTCATTAAGAATAGCTCAAACTTAGTTTTGAATGTATTTACTCTCTTTTCTTTTACTCCAGAGGTTCCTTCATTAGAGACTTCAAGTGCTTCCCATATTTCTTTTGCAATGTCTATATTGGACACTCAAAAATACTTCTTTTGACTTAAGGCACATGTTATGATGTTGATTGATTTGTCATTGAGTAATATCAGCTTCTTGTCATCTTCATTGGACTCACTCTGAAGCTTCAGGATTTTAGTTCCATACATGATTTTAGTTGAAATATAGTTTCCATCTTCTATCACATCCCAAAGCCCACACTCAAACACTTTGATAAAAGTCTTCATCCTCATTTTTTCAGAATTTAAATTTTTCTCTGTTAAATCCTAGAAGTTTAGTTGTGGAACTCCCTTCCTATAGAACACTATCTCTGAAACTTGCTATAACTTTAGGATCTCTCTTGAGATTGTTAGATCTTTTTCCAAGAGACTTGCTCTGAGGGGTGAATTGAGTATTTTAAAAATTTTAATCAGGATAGAGATAAGAAAGAAATCACCATGACGACGCCAAACAATTTATACTGGTTCAAACTCAACTCTTATCCTACGTCTATTCCTCAGAGACCTTATGAGATTTTACACTATATCCAAGATTATAAATGTCACGTCCCTAAATTTGGACCGTGACCGGCACAGAATATAAATATCTCATATTCTGAAAGCCTAACACATTAAGTAAAACCTTTAAATTTTCCATAACGTTTTCAACATCATACAAAATCTTTTCTAAGGTTCATGTGGAGCATTATCCTTTCCAAAATAATACAAGTTCTTAAGAAAGTAATTACATCAAAAGTAATATTCGTCAAACGATGCTTCAGATCAACAACGAGGCTCTTTACTGCTCAGCCGGAGGATTAGGGTCACCTGCACTATCTGAAGCCAAAAAAAAAATCTACTCGTGAATAACATCCCAAGAAAAACATGGTTTAAAAGATTGTGGAAATAAACAATGCATAAACATGTTTCAACATCTCGTATTTTAATGCAACATTTTCTGTAATCATTTTCTTTCAAGAAAAACATAATTCTTTCAAGCCCATAATCTTTTCCGTAAACATTCTTATTTCAGAGATTCAATTTGAAATAACTATTTCAAATCAATCGTTGTAAAACAATTTTTTCAAAAAACTATGATCTTTCTGTAGGACTTCAACAGAATAAAAACAGACATGGACACACAGTCCACGAGGGTAACTAACCAATCTGGCAGCTCGAAGCCGCTAACTGTTGGTGGCTCAAGGCCACTAACCTTCGCGAGTACGAAACCCACGGTGAAATCTGGTAGATCAACCACTACCATTCGCGAGTACGAAACCCACGGTGAAATCTGGTAGCTCAACCACTACCCTTCGCGAGTACGAAACCCACGGTGAAATCTGGTAGATCAACCACTACCCTTCGCGAGTACAAAACCCACGGTGAAATCTGGTAGCTCAACCACTACCCTTCGTGAGTACGAAACCCACGGTATAATCCATCGAGCTCGGGTAACCAAGGTGCACCAAGGACTAACAGTACTCCTGTTAGCAACCAGCGTTCTGTATTCCGTCCTAAAACATTTCCATCATGCGTGGGGTCCTTTTCACATGTAATGATCTCAATTGTTTCAATTACCATAATCATTGATAAAGCCACTTTGAATTTCAAAAACCCCAGCATGAACATTCAAAATCAAGTTACTGTAAAAACATGTGCAATTTACATAGGAATATTTCATGAATAACATCAGTTCACTGTCAAATCTTTTTCTAAAGCCTCTTTATCCATTTTCATGCATAATCGTAATCTTTTGTAAATCAATCGAAAGAAAATCATTTCTAACGATTTAAACCATACTTTCGTAAAATTTGCTTTCCGAAATCCATATGTGAAATTCATCATTTGAAATAACAATGCATTTGAAAAATGTAAATTTTAGGGAACGTTATTCACTCACCTGCAATAATCTGATATAGTTTATCCTTACTCTAGATTTCAAGATGTCGCTCTCCCTTCATTTTCCTAAATTTTTGAAATAAGACATTCCGTAAGCTTACATTCGAAACCACCTTTCAAACAGATTTTATATTCGTAACAATTATAACTATCACCAGAATCCATGTTTAGAAAAGAAAAATCCCTAATCACAAGTTAACTTTGCAAATTTCAAATCTTGTGTCCATAGAATACATGTTGCCTTATACCTCCCTTATAAATCCCATGTAAGCACCTCAACCAAACATGATATAATTCCTTCTTTTAAGTCTCTTTAGACATACTTCAAACTTCCATCTCATAATTAATGTTTTATCTTGTACTATGATGGCAATTACAGCAACATGATATGCATATATAACCTGAAATTTCCCCCTCCAATAACATTGTTCCTAACGCTACTTTTATGATATGTTAGTTTAATATAATAACTACACATCTCTCCATTTCGTAGCCACACACGCACAGTTCCATGAATTCCCCACCAATGCCTCTACAATTCTCCTTGATCGATTAAGACATGCATATACATACTCATGTGCTGTCCAAGACAAAAATCTTATTCTTGATGACAGCATCTCTGCTCCCCCAACAGCACGAATTTCCTTCTTTCTCACTCTCTCTCTAAACATATATATTTTTACACAGAATCACATACCTACCGAACATCCATCGCCATGAATATAAATACACACACATGGTTCATAGCCCAAAGCAGCATCAGCGTTTCATATACATACATATACCCAAACAGCAGCCCACAAAAACACACAGCAACAATGTCCATAGCACAAGCAAAACAGCCACGGTCGCAAAGAAAACAAGGAAAATGGGTGAAACTTACCACCCTTACCGCACAGGGAAACACGATAACAGGACCACAGAACTAAGCAGAAGAAAATGACAGTGCACAGCTTCACTTCCCTTTCTGTATCAAACACGATAACGGCCTAAAACAGAGAATTATGATGACACAGACAGGATGGAGTGAGCTCTGTCACTCAGCAGCCACTTAAGAGGAAAGATGAAACTGCATAATGAACGTGGACCCAGGAGCTTACCACTTCACTCCCCAAACGGATCACAGCAGAAATGAGACGGAACTGGAAATCACAGACTTGCTACAGTAGCAGAGGATTGTTATAGTAGCATAACAATGGCGACGGAGAACAGCTACACAGCGATAACGTTAACCATGAAGGTGGTCTACTGGAAGGAGTGTTCAACAGCGCTACAACCTGAACACCAACCCGTGACACTCCTGCGCCCTCCACTCAAACTCTCGCTGCCACCTTGCTGCCGATGGAAAAATGGAATGGGAAAGGAATACCTCAGATATAAAGGCGAGCAGCAGACCTTCCGTGCCGTGCACTCCCTTCCCACGCCGCGCGCTGTGCTAACACCAAACCCCTCTCACGTCACGCTACAAATCCTGCCGTTGCTCTGCAACCAGGAAGAAGAAATGGGGGAAAAAGTCGGGATTTGGTAAAAAATGGACAGAAGGGCAAAAGGGTAATTTCATGCGTCTGAAAATAAGAAAAATTACTCTTCTACACCTGCTGGGATTCGAACACAGGCCACACGTTTTCCTTCTTGCCATTGAACCATTCAGCCAACACTTCCTATACGAGGTATTCTACAATGAATATACATATATATGTTAATTAGAATTCCTGATCTTAACAATAAATAGCTCTTGGTGCCTTCAGTACAATAATCTAACAATTGACTCCTTCAATTGTTCCCCTTACTTCCTTTAAGTTTGTAATTACCCTTAAGAGAAATAATCTCTTAAGCTAACTGAATGGAAAAAGAATATAACATAGTCTCTGTCGAAGAGTATATATGGTGCTACACAGTGAAGCTTAATAGCTATGAGATTTTACACAGAATGAAGGTGAATTGAGAATGCAATGAATTCATAGGTTGTTGTGTCAGTCAGTTGGTGTCTCTTCATTCAATGTTGAGTCTTTTAAATAGCATTTACTTTGGTTATGACTGTTAGACTCAAGTTTGTAATCGTTGCGATAAAGGTATAGTTGATCACTGATGGGTAAGTAGGCATTTAATGCATTGCCGAAAGTAGAAGGTCTCAGTTGAGTAGCCTTTATCATTTTGAATTCATTGCCTTTTCTGAACATACTCAAACAAAATATCCGTTAGTAGTTGAAGCATTAATTAAGTATATAATCATGTTTAATAATTGATGTGTTTCCAATATTGATTTCATAAGTAAGTTCTGATAGCTATAAAAAATGTTGTATTAATTGATTAGTTAATCGGTTAATGTATGAATATTGCATGAGATGAAAAACAGAACATCATACTAAACTAATTTGTCAAACATAAAACAACCACTTTCAAGAGGGAAAGTTTCCCAAATGATTTATCAAGAAGAATAATAAGAACCATAGACATATAATCTCTTAAATCAATCATTTGAATTTTGGAACGAGTTTGTATCTTAAAAACATAGGCATGTTTCAAGTTTCACTAGTTTATGAGATAAGTCAATTAAGTAATCAATTAATATTAGTTAATCGAACACCTTGTCGATTAATGTATTTAGAAAAATGAATGAGAGATTATTTCAATACATTAATTGAACAGTTAATCTGTTAATGTGAATTAATTGATTAACCAATCGATTAATTATTTTATATTTGATTTTCACAAAATTGAAACTTCACTTATTAATATAATAGTTAATAAATTATTATAAATTAATCAATTAATAGCAATATCTTTGTTAAAGAGAAAATATATTTTTGATATATTAATCGATTAACCAAAATCGAGTAAATGACTTATTAACTTTCTTTTACAAGGCACTCTCTCGATATTAATTGATTAATATTAATCAATTGATTAACTAATCGATTCATATTAATCAATCGATTAACCAATTGATTAATTAACTTTTAACTTAAATTTCATGACATTTTCTTAACATTAATCGATTAACTAATTAATTAATTATTACTCATTAATCGATTGATGGATAACTTTTCATAATACATAATGTTGTGTTTTCATTAATTGAAGACCTAATCAATTAATTATCATTAATCCATTATCTAATCGACTAATTGGCTTAACTTCTCATCAAAGATTATTTTCATCATTGAAAAATTTTTTGCTATTTTATAGTTGTCATCATCAAAACATATTTTTAAACACATCTCTCTCTTTGACATAAGCTTTCTAAATTACTCTCTTAGGTCTTTAATATAAGAGATAGTTGACTTTTTTGAGTAGATTAATAAAGTCAATTAATTTAGTTAATTATGATCAAATTCAACTCTTTAAGTTGAATTCATAATTATAATAAAATCCAATTTCTCAAATCAAATTCATATTACATACTCATTAATCTACTCAAATAATCAACTTACCTTATATTAAGGACAGGAGGTAGTAGTTCAAATAGGTAAAGATAGAAAAAATAAAAATAAAAACATAGAACACACTAAAAATAAAATAAATTTTTTTAACGAAGTTCAGTTGAAATCATCATAACTGAATTCAGGCCTATACTTACATTTAATTTTCTTTTTTATTGCAGAGGGGCCTTCTAGTCTTTTAATAATATGTAGAAATCTTTAATGAAGGCTATTAGCCTGATCAGAAATTTATTAAAAGTATATACCTAAATTTAGAGTTTATTATTTCAATTGGATTTTATTGAATCGTTTCAGATTTAAGTTCAAGAAAAAAAGTCGTTTAAGATAAATCCTAGTTTTCCATCGTGAATATATAACTGAAAAGTAACAAAACAATTTGAATACTTTCTTTATTTTCTTATAAGTGATTTTTAACATATTTTAATAAGACTAATGAAAGTCTTAAAACTCTTTAATTGTATTTAAAAATTTACTAATTTTTCAACTTTATCCCAATTAAAAATATATTTTAAAAATAAAATAATAAAATTATTAGATATTTTCAACATTTAATAGAGGTAAAATGAAAAATTTGTGGTTAAAAATCAATAATCTGCCTTATAAGTTATAATTAGGACATCTTTTAATTTTTTTCTGTCTTTTAAATAGCACAGAGTGTAATACATATACTCTCCCTATAAGAGAGGTATATAAATAAATAGTGGGCCTCATTGTGACATGGAATCACACTATGTGGGCCCTACTGTTATACACAGATTTTTTTTTGACCAAATACTACTCAGATTAATAATTTAGTAATTAAGAAAGATTTTATTGAGAGTCAGGAATAGATAATTAAAGAGGCATTGATTAAAATTCAATAATATGCTTCATAAGGATAAAAAAAAAAAAGCAGAGAGAGAGATCACGGGGTTGCAAATCATAGCTTGCAAATATCATGCTTACTTTTGCTTGGGAACCCAAACAATGGAGTCTTGAAAAAGGAAGTGGCAAATTGGAACACTGCCTGGTTTCACTTTCAGCATTTGGAAGGCCAAATGTTCTGGGTTCCACGCTGACGTGTCTCTGTGACAGACACTCACAGCTTTCACTCTGCTCCCATCAGCCCCCTCCAACGACACCGTATAGGCAACTGAGTTCTCCAATTTGTGACAGTAAAACACTGCGTACACATAATTGAGCTTGTGGCACAACACCATATTTGCCTCTCCCACCTTCTTCACTCCATGAGTTATTGTGTATTCTTGCTTCTTCGTTTCATTCTTATTCACCTCCGTAGACAAAGCTTCCACGTGTTTCCCAAGCTTCAAAATGGTAAAATCAAGCATGGATTCTAAGGAAGTAGCACAATACTTTTCCTCTCCTTCAACCCCCTGCTCCTCACACACTTTAATTGTATTCTTCATAACCTCAGCATTTACTGAGCCAGGCTTCACAGCAAACTTGTTCATTATTTTAGCCATCTGTCCGAAAGAATCATAAATACATAAATTATGCTTTTTAATTATATAATACTATCTCTGTCCTCCATTTATTAATATAAGAGCTAGATAATTGAATTATAGATATTAGAGAAATTAATTAAGTTAGTTATTTATAACAAATTAATGCGTAATGATTTCTCTAAGTGTTTGGTATGAAGGATTTGGAAGGGAGAAAAGGGAAAGGGAGGAATTTTACCCCTTTTTCCTTGTTTGACACTACAAAATTTTTAGGAAGGGAGGGAAAAGCTATTAAGATTTACCCTCCCCTCCCCTCCTAACCCTCCCCTCCAAAATTGGGGAGATTTAAGGGGAAAATTAAATTTTTACCTTATTTTAATCATTATATTTATAATATTTTTTAATATCCTTAAAATATCTTTTCTACATCTCATAGTTGTTTATACACATTTTTTCTCCCTTCCTCTCCTGAATTAAATAATATAAAATTAAAATCCCTTATCTCCCTTATATTTTTATTAATATAAATGAGGTAATATTAAAATCAATTTCTTTCCTTTCTCTCCCCTATTAAAATTCCTCCCCTCCCCTTCCTTCACTTGAGCCAAACACACTATAAACTACCCTATTTAATTATGTGCATTAAAACTATCCTTGATAGAAGCCCCTTAATATATGCAATTAACATGTATATTTTGGGGAAGCAATTAAAACTTTAAAAAACAGTGGATCAAGGTCTAATATTTAAAATTAAGATAGATTCCTTGTCTAATTCGCATGTTTATGACCAGAGGGAGTATTAGTTGGTCATAGAGGACCCCCCCACTACCTTACTCAAAGAAAAGGGAATGATTTGACGACTTGACGAGGCAGGAATGATGCTTGGTTGAAGGACTGAGTGAAGAGAAGTTCATTTTGTGACCAGCCTTTAAATCCTTTTCCAAGAAGAAGAGATTATTTTTGTTTGGATTATCTTGGTGTTCGGTCTCAGAGTGAGAAGGATGACCACGACCATAAGAAAAGTGAAATTCTGGAGGACCCTGAGGTTCAATATGGTATTCTGCCACACCATAGACGATGGCGCCGTCACCTGACTTGCCAGCATGAACTATACATTAGCAATTAAAAAAACTTAGTGTACAATATATTTATCATGTGAAGAAAATTTAGCAATGAAGAGTAACTAGAATACTAACCAGGTGGGTGAAGAAGATCTGTGATAGATTTAGGCATTGGAGTAGTGGGAAGCATGGACGTCCAGTAAAGCTGAGGAGATAAGGCAGCATGCGTTGCCACCACCACTGCAACTTGCAATATCATATATAAAATACAAATACACATTCGTTGTCTACTATGAGAACAGCAGCGATAAGTAGGGTTAGAATCCTTATTAGTGAAGAAACTCTGTACAGAAGCAGCATATAAAGTGTCCATCATAATAAAAACGAACTGATCAGAGGAAATTTATGAGGGAGGAAAGTGACAAGAATTGGATTGTTGTTTTGAGAGATATGGATAATCATGGATCGATCCCAATGTACATAATATTTATACAACTAGCTCATATCATATATGAATATTTTAAGAAAAAGCAAAAGAATAAAAAATATGTCGAGAAAAATTAAAATAATAAAAAGATTTGCACAAAAGACTAATGATATATATATAAAAGATTGAGCGAAGCTAAAAACAAAGTGACATGCATGGAGGCTAAGTTTTTAATAATGAGGATACCTTTTTTCAAAGGCTAATCTTTTTAATTTAGCTTGACCTCTATTATATTCCATCGCCTTTACCTTATGGACCCTTCTAGTTGGTATTGACAATTAAAAATGGAATGGCATGAAATGCATCGAAACGGTGCAATAATTTCCTTTAACTTATTTGGCTCCAAATTAAAAATATTGTAAAAAAATTTAAGTTTTTATATTTATTTAGATAGATAAATTTTAAAAGTATCAATTGGCAGACGTATTAGATCAATTGTCACTGTCTCATATGCTTACATGGTGATCCAATTCAAAGTTTTTTTTTTTTGGAAAAAATGATCCAATTCAGTGTGCTCCTTTAACCCTCGATCATTGCTTTCGTGCTTCGCTAAAATGAATCCATGGTTTCGAGACTTCTACAAGGAAGGAACTCCCTCACAGTATGCTTCATTACAAAGTGGTTTGTATCTCCCTCAAATTTCAGGGATGGAAAACACAATGTGATCAATCAAGGCATATTCTTTTTTCTGAAACCTTTTTCTTCTATCTCTTACGAGATTGTAGATGTTCATACTTTTTATTAGTTTTTATCTTCTTGTCTTCGTTCTTTTTCTTTCTCTATGATAAAAGTGTAAGGTATATTTTATATTAATATCATTTGATCTTTTATAAAAAAACTTGTCATGAGGATTGTGCTTAACAATCAATTGTCACACTCACATCCCTAACATTAAGGTGTGATAGGTCCGAAATGTATATATAATTTCTTATATATGTTTGTAGGCACATATAGTGTACTCTATATAAAGTCTTTAGATATATTTCATTTAACAAAATTCGCAAGATTTTTGTGGGAATTTCAATAGAGTCTTCCTAGTAAATAGGGACTCGGTTTGAATAACGCCAACAAAGAATCGAATTCTGATTCGCACCCAAACATGGAGAGAAATGCTAGCCTATGGCCAGTGATAGCAAAAGAAGAGGATGAGGATGAGGTAGAACGACTATGGGGAACAAGTAGCTTGAAGAGGAGAAGAGGGAGGAGAATAAGAAGTTGAGATTCACGAGCTGAATACTCCTCAGTCACATATCTAAATATTTGCCAGAGAAGAAGATTGGAAGAAGGGTGTGAGTGACAGATAGAACAAATATAGACGACGGATCTGGATGGAGCATGAACGCAAACGACGATGACGGAGGTTGACAGTTGATGGAGGTTGGTGGCCAACAAAAAGGGGAGAGGTGCAAAACAGTCCCGTTCCATGGAAATGGAACTCAATTCTCATGGGAGGCAAGGAAGTGGCAGTGCTCAAATTTGATAGAATTGGCACTTCCATAAAACTGGCTTGCATCATACTAAACAAGCTAAAATCCCACTTCCACCCCCAATTCCAGTTTCATCCCCTTAATTCAATGGTACCAAATAGGGCATTAGTACAATTTACATTCGGATCATGGACAAAATTGTGAATATAGAGTTTACCATCAGTTAGACTATGAAAATCTCATGAACAAAATGGTTTTTTTTTTTTTTACTTCTACCCCTCAATTCAATGATTAAATGTTTCTCTCTACTAGTTTAACAACAGATGATGAACAATTATGCTGTAGGGGCCGACCGCAAAGAAAAGGATTTGCTACATATATGATAACCACCCAAGTAGCTTTTCCTTTGATTTTGAAAAGAAGACAATTCACAGGAATATAGTAATTACAAAAGGAAAAAGGAAAAAAGAAAGAGAAAAGAGAAAAAGAAAAAGAACAATCTAAAATGATAGCAAAAACGACCTAGTATATCACCAATAGCAACCAACAAGCCTAGTTATAAGCCATTAACGATTGAATAAAATATAAACGATGACGAGTCACCGTAGCAGAAACGTCAAGATCAATGCTAGTGTTACCATTTCGTCTATATGCAGTAAAACCTAACAACCCACAGTACTATTTTTAAATAAAATGGGGATAATTACATCCAAATGTGAATGGGTTGTTAAAGAAAAGTGGAAAAAGATCGTAAACGGCCTATATAGACTCAATTCTCAACTGAAGAAACCAAAAAAAGGATTGAAGCAAAGTAAGGAAGCATACTGCAAAATGGGATTTTGGGTGAGGTTTCTCCAAGTGAAGATTTTGAAGGGAATATATGAAGTTAGAAATGAAATTTCTGTAAAGTTTATATATAAAGTTACTAAACATAATCGAATATAAAAATAAATGCTAATTTAAGAGTAAATTGACATGATTTTATAAATTAAAAAATACAAAAATGGTAAATTGGGTGAGTAAATAAGAATATAATTGAGTTTGTATTCCAATAAAGTTAAAAGTGAGTTAATATGATTTTATAAATTAGAAATATAAAAGCAGTCAATTCTGCTAGTCAAGAGTTTGATAATAATGCTCATATACAGTCAAAGGAAAAACGTCAATATCAATGCTAAGGCTACCATTTCAACTTCAATTAATGCCAAATGAGACCATTTATGATGTTTAGCCCCTTCATATATATTATTCATGTGATTGCCGGCTCCACCCTTGCTTTCAATCACCTCAGTGGTTCTTATCATTATATTAATTTGTGTTAAAAAGGTCAATTCACATTATAGTGGCCGACAAGGAAAAGAAAAAGGAAAAAAAATAATTGACGAGGATATAATTTGTGTATTGCTGTAATAGGACAATCGATAAATTGTTTTCTATTTCTAACAACCATCGAGCCTATTTATAAATCATATAGATTGAGACTACGCAGTTGAAGAAACTGAGAAATATTGAAGAAAATTAAGGAAGCATACTTGAGTGAAAAATGGGATTTTGGATGAGAGAACAAGTGTGGTTATTGGTGGTGGCCGTTATTATGATATTAGGGTTTAATGATGGAAGTGAAGGGTGTTTGGAAGAAGAGAGAGAAGCTCTTCTCAAACTCAAAGAAGCTTTCAATTATCCAAATGGCTCTTCTCTTCTTTCTTGGAATAACCTTAACCATTCTGACTGCTGTAGTTGGGAGGGAATCAGCTGTGAAAGCTCCACGCAGAGGGTTATAAGCCTTCTTCTGAAGAATATAAGAGCTCCAGAGTTGGAAAACTTCAAGTGGTCGTTGAATGCTTCTTATTTTCAACCTTTCAACCAACTCCAGGAATTGGATTTGTCTGGAAATTACTTGTCAGGTCTCTTTCTTCTCCCCACTAACTATTTTATCTTTCATATATTTCTCCAACATATCTAAGAGGGACTGGTGATATTTTTGTTATTGTTGGAGCAGGGCTATTTGGCGAAATTAGGTTGGACAACTTGCAAACTTTGTATCTGGAAGATAATCAGCTCACGAAAATGCCCTTCTCTGGTGCTCAAATTTTATTTTCCAAATTCTGTTAGATGCGATAACATGTTTTTTAGTTCTTTCATTTAAGAAAAATCAATTGAAGTTTAGAAATGGTTGAAAATATGAGAGCTGAATAACATGGTGTTTTTACTTAATGGTAACATGACTGAAGGAAAAGAATAGAGATTATTATATTTGAACTTATAATATAAGGAATAATACTCAGGATTCACTTGTTTACTTCTTTATGATGATTATTTTTAATATTTTTATTTCATATTTTACAGATGATTTTCATTCACACAATTCGAGGACTTTGGAGTTCTCTTCGAATTACTCGAAAGATGTTCATCAAGAATATAATATGTCACACGTATCTCTAACCTCCTTGAGGACATTGTCCCTTTATAACAATAGCATAAAAGGCTCACTACCACAGAAAGGTATCATATCAGTTGGCTTTCTCTAGTAAAAATAATTTACTATATGAGTATTCAACCTCTAATATTAGAATAGATTGACAAAGTTTTTAATCTACAATCTTTATAATTTTCTATATTTGTAGCTTTCTTTAATTTATAATATAGAGACTCAATAAGTAACGCTTTGCTTTACATATTGCATCTTGCCCTAGAGAGAACGACTATATTTTATACCTATTTTGTCATTAATATATGAGCTAAATAAATAAGTTATAGAGATTATAAAAGAATTAGTTAAGTTTGTTATTTATAAAAAAATACATTGGTTTATTTAAATAAAGATAATTTAGAGGAAAATAATAAATCTGGTAGATAAAGGGGGTTATGATTTTATATTTAAGCACATATGAAACTTTATAACTAGTTATTATATTTATAATTGAAGGGAGTAATAAAACTTGACTTATCTTAAAACTTTTATGTTGAGATGTATTTAATGTAGATAGAGTGAAAAACAAGGAAAATTATTTATTGAGATCTAAATAAAAATATCAAAATAAAATTTCAATTTATTTATTTTCTATATATGTAGCCTCTATTTTTTCGTTATATTATTCGGAATAATTGAACTCTTGGCCGCTACTCAAACTCCATTCCATTCTTGTTATCTATATAGTCTCCATTTATCTAGATTTTTCTTTGGCATTAAATGTATATTTTGCAGGAGGCTTATGCAATTTGAAGAATCTAGAAATATTGTCTCTTGGCGAGAACATGTTTGAGGGACTCCTTCCTTCTTGCCTCAATAATTTGACATCTCTGCGTGTGCTTGATCTTCAATACAATGGTTTTGAAGGAACATTCCCTTCCTCACTCATTCATTCTCTGAAGTCCCTTAAATTCGTTTCCTTAGACGAAAACTACTTCACTGGCATAGCATCACTTTCTCTGTTTGCCAACCACACCAACCTTCAAGTATTCACAATTTCTTGCTCTAATAATCCAAACCTCAAGCTTGAAACTGAAGACCCTCAATTTCTCCCTTCATTCCAATTAAAAATTTTCAGCATTGTTGAATGCACTATGAATGAAGCAAGCGATCACAAAATTGTGCCTTCATTTCTTCTTCATCAATATGATTTGAGAATTATAGAACTTCCCTATTTGAACATTTCAGGAAGTTTCCCAAACTGGCTTTTGACCAACAATACCAAATTAGTTTCTCTTTATGTCAACAACAACTTATTGACTGGTCCCTTTGAACTTAACTCCACTTCAAAATTACTTGATATGAAATATTTTGATGCTTCCTCTAACCCTATTAATGATCAAATCCCTCCTCATATTGGATATGTTCTTCCCAACTTGCTTTCTCTAAACATGTCTTCAAGTTCATTAAAGGGTGGATTTCCAGCTTCACTTGGTGACATGAGGCAATTGAACTCATTAGACTTGTCCAATAACAATTTGTCTGGCTATTTGCCCCAAGAATTTGGGATGGGTAGCAATGACTTGAGGTTTCTAAAGTTGTCAAACAACAACTTAAGTGGCCCATGTTTGCCAAGAGATTCAAATTTCACACATTTGTTGTCTGTGGATCTAAGTAGCAACAACTTCAAAGGAAAAGTACCTGATGGGATTATCAAGAGTTCAGAATTAAGAATGTTGGGGTTAAGTGCAAACCAACTATCTGGTGAAATGCCAAGCTGGATTGGAAACTTTAAGCATTTGAGTTATCTCATTTTGTCACAAAATTTTATGGCAGGTCTGATACCAAAAAGCTTTTGCAATTTAGCAGAGCTTACATACCTAGACCTTTCGCAAAATAGATTCAATGGCACTTTGCCAAGCTGCCTAAATATACCATTCCTAAGATACTTGCATTTACAAAGCAACAATTTTATGGGACCCATACCTTCTGTTTTGGGCAAATCTCCCTTGATTTTAACTTTGGATTTGGCCAATAATAGATTTTCAAGTCAAATTCCGAGGTGGTTCAAGTCAATGTTGAACTTAAGGGTCCTCCTCCTAAAGGGAAACAAACTCGAAGGTTCCATTCCTACGGAAATGTGTAAGCTCAAGAACATAAGCATACTGGACCTTTCACAAAACAAGCTTTCTGGAGGGATACCATATTGCTTGAATAACATCACATTTAGAATGAAGGATGAAATGGGTGAAGCCAAACTAGGAAAATTTTTTGTCCCCTGGACTACAAGAGGCCCGTTATTTGACTTCAATCGCACAAGTGGAGAGCTTGTTCAAGGTGAATATGAAATGCATTTTGCATGGTATGAGGAACAAGAAGTGAACTTCATGTCAAAAAGCAGGTATGAATCATATGAAGGAAATATATTAGATTTCATGTCTGGCTTAGATCTCTCAAATAATCAGTTAACAGGTGAAATCCCTTTACAAATCGGATACTTGCAAACCATCCATACATTAAATTTGTCACACAACTATTTGACAGGGCCTGTACCGGAAACATTTCCTGACCTTATGCAAATAGAAAGTTTAGATCTTTCATACAACAAATTAGCAGGTCCTATTCCTTCCCAACTTACACGGTTGTATTATTTGTCTGTCTTCTCTGTGGCTCACAATAATTTATCTGGCATGACACCTGACATGAAAAATCAATTTTCAACTTTTGACCCAAGTTGTTATGAAGGGAATCCTTTTCTTTGTGGTCCACCTCTACGGCATAATTGTTCATTGATTGATAACCCATCTAGGAGAAACAGACAACCGTATCATTTAAAAGAAGATGGCTTCCGAAATGCCTTCATATGGAGTTTTGCAGGAGCATTTGGGGTCTTCTTTCTTGGTGTCATTTCCTTTATGTATATAAGCTCTTAATTTACTATATATTACCTTTCAATTCATAGAAACTTGACAAATTATTTGTATGGTTATAAGTGAAAAAAGCCGTTTTGTTCATGAGATTTTGATCATCAAACTGATAGTTAACTCTAGATTTACAATTATGTCCATGATCCGAATGAAAATTGTACTGAAATATTCATCCTATTTCATGTCCTGCTCTACATTGTAATATAATATGATGTCTCAAACACGCGCCCAACATGTACACACTAGTAAAAAAATTTCTCAATATTTGGCTCATTGGAGAATAATTTATTTGAAAAATATGATACTTTATTCAACTTAAACTTGCGCCAAACATGACTTAGCTTTTAAATGAATAACCCAAACATTTTATGACTAAAAGGCCTACAAATGCAACATTAAAATCTTTTTACCTTGATATAAAGATTAATATTTTCCCTAAATTTCTTATTGTTTTAATATTATTATTATTTGTTTTTGCAAAATATCGTTCTTTTGGTTGCATAGTTTTTTCTTTCAAAAAAAAAAATAATGCTTCTGCTTCTTCTCTCTTTTGGTCCCAGCTTCTGTTTTTGTTACATAGTTTTTTGGACCACTATTCAACCCCGCACAATCAGAAAAAACTTCTTAACAACAACAATCTAATGGAATCGATTACATGATCACGTAATCTCTTTATTCTTTCTTAGAAAGAAATTCATTCCTCACGATAAGCTTTATTTAATCATTCAGTAACTAGTTTATAGGTTATTTATAAATTATAATGAAGTGAGAAATATTTTTTTCAGAAAATGAAACTGCTGAAGAGAATGTGGCTGGCACCGTGAGGAGAGGGGAGAATTTTTAACTATGGATACCAGGGTGGGGATCTGGGATTCTCTAAAAGATTAAGAAAACTAAACCCAAATTACAGCCTCCTTTATCGCTAAGTCATAAAGGTGTCTGAAACAAATTTAAGTTTGATATCGCCTTGGGGTTACTTTAAAATTTAAACTAAAAATTGCGTATAGTGTAACATCGAGTCATTTTCTTTGATAAGCCAAAAATAAAATAAAATTCCTAAGTAATTAAATGCAATGTAACCTAAGTTATAAATGGGGTTTGATTTGTAATTCCAAGAATTAAGATGAATTTAAATAAAATATTTTTGGTATTTTTAATTTAAATAATTAATTGATAAAAAGTGAATAGAATGATAATGCAAGTGATTAACAATGATAAAAGCAATCCTCCAATTCAATAACACAGGCAATCATATCTTCAACAAATATGGGAGTTATAAACTATGAATCAAGAATTATAATTAAGATTTTAATCTAACAACTAAGCCACCTCGAATAGTCATAAAATATTTTTTAAAATCATAATTTATTAACTGTCACCAAAATAATAAAATAGGACTAAGGATATTAAAAAAATGATCAATTATAACTCAATAATTCATAAAAAATAGGATTAAAGCCAGCAAAATGTACAATGATCCAATTTTCATGTCCCGAAATTTGAGCCGTGATCGACACAGAATATGAATAAATTCACGTTCCTTAAGCCTAAAACCTTGAATAAAACGTTTGAAATGATAATTATAATATATTACATTTTAATCAAAAAGGCAAGTCCTCTGTAGGAATTTAAACAGAATCGTCATTGTATAAATGATCTCTCTACAATCTTACAACATACTACGAATGTTTCAAAATCACATGTAAACGTTTTCAAACTAACCAGAATATTATCCATAGACTAGGTGGAGCATCTATCCTTTCAACAAAATAATACAAGTATTTCAGAAATTATAATTACATCAAAAGGAGTTTTGCCAAAACTTAATGCTTTGGATCGAACGAGAGGCTCTTCACTGCTCAGCAGGAGAAATAGTGTCAACTGCACTATCTGAAGCCAAAATAATCTACTCGTGAATAATGTCCTAAAAAATATAATTTAAAATACCAAAATAAACAATTTCAATATATTTAAATGTAAATCATGACATTTTGTAATTCAATACAAATATTTCATTAAACATTTTATTTCAAGAAAACCATTTGAAACAATCATTTCAAATTAATCCTTTTTTCGTAAGACTTCAATAGAACAAAAACAGAAATGGACACACCGTTCATGAGGGTAACTAACCAATCCGGCGCGGCTCGAGATCACAAAAATAGGCATGGACACATAGTCTAAGAGAGTAGATAACCAAGTGTAGCACGAGGTCAGGAAATAGGCGCATGTACGAGACCTACAAATAACAGGCGCAGGTACGAAACCTACGAATAAAAGGTGCCAGAATAAATCCCATGAATAACCGGCGCAAGTACGATACTCACGAATATCTATAAAATTCTCCTTTACATAACTATAATTAACTACATTAAATCATTTGAAATTTATCATAGCTAGAGAAAGAAAGTTTTTCTTCTAAAGAATTAACCATGATAGAAAAAAGATAAAGCTACCCTTAAGTACTATCATGGTTAAAAGAGTTCAACTTATTTTGAAAAGTTTATTCATGATAGAAAAGAGTAAAAATTATATAAAAATACTATCATGGATATAAAATCTTTACACAATAATTGCATATAAAACCATGTTAAAAAGGATTCGACCCCACTAACATGGTTATAGAGTTCAAACACTCAATTAACCCTATCATCATAGTCATCCTTACAATCATCTCAAATTTGCCTTTGCGCATCAAATTCACAAATAACATCACATAAACCCACTTCACAACCAAGATCTGGTAAAATCCTCATTCATAAATCAATTTCAATATCCTATATTTTAAATAGTGGATCCACAATCAACAAATCACAAGCAACTGTCTAAGACCTTAAACCCACTATCAGCACGCATTCCTAGCATCAAATCCAAATAAAATATCACATTATATCAGGATATGCAACATGAGCTATACTGTGGAAATATATAACTATTTCACATATAAATCAAGAGGAAGAGGCTATACAATTGATATAGCACAACTCAAGCCTTCGAAGCCTTCCCTGATGTCCTAGCGTGAAACTATCACCTGAAAAATGTTAATAACCACGGGGTGAGACAAATGTCTCAGTAACCAACAATCCTACTCATCATGCATACTAATATGTGCTCGTGAGGTGTTAGGTGGAACAGTTAATAAATACACGAGATAGAAAATAATACATCATAATATGATCAAATCAAAATATCAACCCGGTTCCTCCCATCAAATCAACCTAACCACTTTATACCTGCTGATCGAACCTATGGGCTAGTGATAACTACCATATGAATGGCCACTCAAAAAGCTAACAGGTCAAGTATTATGGATTAGCCAAAATCCATAGAGCATAAGACTGGACCATGGGTTCATTCCCCCTTGGTAAACTAGTGGGGGTGTCGCGGTCCTTCGGTAAACTAGTGGGGCAAGTCCATTGGAAACTGGTGGGACAAAAGCCAACCATCGAGCTCCAATGGAGGCTATACCACGTGGTCAAAATACAACTCCATCATCACCAGTCCCTAATGCATAATTCTCAAGATATTCATAATAATCAAAATCTCAATAGTTCAATAATTAATGACATCAATAAATGACATAATGGAGTTTTACTCAAAATAATAACTTTTTGCAAATTCCAATCTCAATATATAACGAGTTTTTAATCTCTATTTAAACTTTCCAAATCCCACAAGACAAATTTTCAATAAAATTAGCAATCAACTTTTTTCAATATAATCATATCATCATCAGTCGATCTATATATATCAAATTACTCAGAAATATCATATTAGCAAACATAATGAGTGGTAAGTGGTTACCTCTCGCCAAAGCTAATAAAAGTACCATAAATGAGGAGCCCCATGCTTAATTCACAATTCACTAGTCAATCTACATCATTTGTTAAATATGCGTTAATAAGTTATTAATTGAACACAATATATACTTTTAAATAAATATTTACTTTTATCTTCTAATTCTATTTTATTTATAAATTCTCAGCTCTACCATAACTTAATTTATCTTTTCCAATCACAACTCTATCATCCAATAACTTTATAACTTCAAAATTTTCATCCAACTATCATAAAATCCCACAATTTGCCCACTTTAATCTAAAGGAAAATAACTACAATTCATCGATTTCTTAAATTATCATTCTAATGATAATCTTATATTGTCTTAATTTTATTCTACTTGTATAAATTCTCATTTAACATCAAACTCCTCAAATAATCCAAAAATCCCAAATTTACACCCCTTAAAGTTTTATCCAAAATTTTCAATGTTCACATTTCATAATCAACCTCAAAAAGCATAATTCATAATTTTCAATGAAACTCTAACTTTAATTTACTTAAATCAACTACTAAATCCTCCAATTGTATAAAATCCTCAAATCCCTTAACTTATAATTAACACTCAATATACTAAACATTGAGTTTCATCACCAGTCAAATTGCTAAACAAATAATCAATTTAATTACATAAATTTAAAATTCCTACTTTTTACTTCTAATTTCCAAATCCCACTCACAATATCTAAATATTCATTTTAATATTAAATCACATCATTCCTAAATTTCAATAACTTATTTACACCATCAATTAACCCATAATTATTTAATTTAATCAAAATCCTCAATTTATCTAATCTAGGGTTTCAACAAAAATATCAATTTTTAATTTACAAGCTCTAGCCACAATCTAAACCAATTAAATATCAATTATACCTCCAATAAACATAACCCAATCATTAAATTCAAATTAAATCAACAAAATTTTTATATTAAATTATCTCTACTCTCTAACATTTAAACCCTAACTCTAAACCTCTTAAATATTGCAAATAGAAAAATTCTAAACTGATTAAATACAAGTATTCACTTACCTCTACAATTGTATGCTTCTCATTTGTTAAAAATCTACACTTGTTTCAGGCCCTAATCTTCAAACTTGTTTAGCTCCCAACAAAAATTATATCTCTGAAGAGCTCTCATTGAGTAGAGAAATATTTAGAAACTAATTATTGTAGTTGGAAGATTTTAGGAGCAAGAATGAAGCTCTAAAAATATCTGCAATTTTCTATGGTGGAAGGAGGTGCGACTGTCAGCAATGCAGAAGAGGAAAGATGAAGAAAGAAGGAAATGAAATGAAGTCGGGAGAGGGAGGAGTGTGAGGTATAATTATAATGGTGTGGGTCCCACACCATTATAAAATATATATCTATCTTTTTTTCTTTCTTTCTTTTTCTCTTTCTCTTTCACTTTCATTTTTTTCCTTTTTCCTAACCAACACGAATGCCTCTTCTTTTGTATTTTTTTCTTTTCTCTTTCTTTTTCTTTTTTTCCTTTCATTTTTAATTTGTTTTGTCTCTCTATATTTTTTTAAATGCTAAAAATTAAAAATTCTTTTCTAATTACTCTTAAATCATATCTCAACATTTAATATTATCTAAATCTATTTTCTTAATTAATTATCAATTATTAAGTTTATCTAAAAATTTGAATAATTAAGCACTATTTATATGAGAATATAATTTGGATAAATTCCTTACATTCAAATAATAATACAATAGTTGCCAATTGCCATAAAATAACCCAATTGAATTTAACTCAACATAAATATAAATAAATACATATTACCTTCAAATTTTAAATCTTATTTTATTGTTTCTTAATTTTATAATTCTATATATGAAATAATATATTTGAATTATTCTAAACCTTAATTTACTTAATAAATTATGTTCTAATGTTACTCAAATGTTCAGCATTAAAATTAGGATGTTACAATATCCATTTAGCTCGGGTTTAACCATGATGCACCAAGGACTACAGTACTGCCGTTAGTAACTAGTGTTCTGTATTCCGTCCTTTCATACAACTTTTCCAGCACACGTGGGGTCCATTTGACATGTAATGATTACAACACTTTCTAATGAAATAATCTTTAGTAAGAATATTTCAAAATTGTAAAACCCCAGCATGAACATTTAAAATAAAATATCAAGAGATTTATTTAAACCATATGGAACAATTATCCGAATTATGAAATCTACATAAGAATATTTCATTGAGAAAATTAATTCAATATAACATTTCTAACAATCTTTTTCCAAAACCTTCTTTATTTCGTTTCTCACATGAACTTGGTTACTTAATAACCAAATTGAAAGAAAAATCATTTCTAATAATTAAACCCATGAATTTATATAACTTGCTTTTTGTAAATCATATTTAAAAATTTACACTTTAAATAAAATACATCAAATAACAAGCTATTAATACAAACACTATTTTTAAGGGACGTTATTCACTCACCTGCAATAATATGATATAGTTTAACCTTGCTCTGAGCTTCAAGATATGATTCTCTCTTTATTTTCCTAGATTTCCCAAAATAAAACATTCCATCAGGAAATACCATTCATCTCTTTAATACTACATACTATTTATTTGACACAACCATACAAGTATAGGTTTCCCAATAAGTTCTTTAACTATTATCCTTCATAATTCTATGCTTTGGTTACAATTATAATACATTGCTCCTCAACATTTATACTTTAGTATTTCTTAAACATTTTTCATAAGATTTGATAGTGCTTAACATTATGCATATATATATACACTTATAATAGCAACCATATCCCCCTTTATTCTTCTTTCCTTATTCTTTCTAAATCAAAATAGTAGCCTTATATATATATAAATACAACAGCAACGCTCAACTAAATCCATGTATATACATATACATATATACGGCAATGTCCACCTCTCATTCACCAATAAATCCATACAGCAATTATATGCATACGCCATACAACTTCCCTAAACAGTAACACAATATATATATATGTGCATTATGACAGCAGTGACCATGACTTCTGTCTAAAAAACATAACTAAATTCATGACACACACAGTACAATCTGATTCATGCACATATACACACATACATAGTGTTCTCTGTGGCACATAATGGGTATATATATATGTGTGTGTATGTATGTATATTCTGTTCAATTCAAATAGCCTCTTTATTCCTTTCTCTGTTTCTAATAGCTACAGTGACTCAAACAATCAATATTGCAGATTGCCAGAATAAGAAATGGAAAACATTTAAGAACTTTACCACACCAGTTAACTTCAATAGAGGTTCCACAGCCAAAAGAGCAACTACTCTTCCACCTTCCTTCCTTCCTTCAAAGTCTCGACAACAGACAACCTCCTACAATGCTACCTTCTGTAATAGAAACTAGTAAAATATCAGAGATTGCTGTAGTAGAATGATAAACTCTAACGGTGTTAGGCAATAGAATAACTCACGGTAACTAGAAAGAAAGAGGTGAGAGATTTAGGATTTACTATAATACCACAGACGTGTAGGCGAGAGAAATAATGACAGAAGGAGACAAAGGGTACTTACTAGAGTTCAACCCACTGATTCTTGACATGATTCAACTCTCCATTCACCTTCTTCCGTCAACAACCACCTCTACTCTCCCTACTCAGTTATCTCTCTGCTTCCTTGCTCACTATCGCTCACCAACAAAAAAAGAAGATAGAGAGAGCCACAGCAATGATAGAGCAACATGGCATTAGCATCAGAGACTCAGGCGATAGAAAATAGTGTCATGTCACACCATAACAACTCAATGACATGAAGCTTCTCTGTACAATTTCTCTACTCTCACTCTCTCTCGCGTATGCTGAATAGGATGTCAGGTAAAGGCCTATTTAGAAATAAAAAGGATATAGGGGCAGTGTGGTAATTTCATACCTCTAGGAAAAATAAAAACCTTACTTTTGTAGGTACTGGGGATCGAACACGATACCTTGAAGTCAACTCTTCTGTTCCCAATCACTTGGCTATTCAATTCCCTCTATAATTTCACTATAAGAAATAATATATGTACTTTAATGAAAATGGTTCCACATCTTTGAAATTTCTAGGGTCATTAAATTCTTCCCCTCTTGAGAAATTTAGTCCTCTAAATTTGAAAATATGCTCACCTCAATTCTTGAGCAAGTGTGGGTACTTGATCCACATCTCACTCTCAATTTCCCATGTAGCTTCTTCCTCTGAATGATTATGCCATAACACTTTCACCAATGGAATCTCTTTCGATCTTAACTTCTTTACTTGTCTATCAATAATAGCTACTGGATACTCATAATACGACAAGTCTTTATTTACCTGAACTTCTTGATATTCCACAACATGAGGGGATCTTATAGATACTTCTATAGTATCGACACTTGAAACACCAGATGAATTCTCGATAACTTTAATGGTAGGGCTAATCAATAAGCTACAACACCCACTTTGCCCAAAATCTCAAAGTGACCAATATACCTCAGACTCAACTTGCTTTTCCTCCCGAATCTCATGACACCTTTCATTGGCAACACCTTTAAAAATCCCTTATCTCTAACCATGAATTCTAATTCTCTATGACGATGATCCACATAAGATTTATGTCAGCTCTGAGCTGTCAATAACTTTTGTTGAATTACTTTCACCTTCTCTCTAGCATCTTGAACTAAATCTGGTCCAAATATATCTCTATCACCAGCTTCAAACTATCTAATTGGAGATCTACATTATCTACCATATAATGCTTCAAATGGTACCATTTGAATACTTGATTGATAACTATTATTATAGGAAAATTCTACTAACGGTAAATGATTATCCTAACTTCCACTAAAATCTATAATACAAGATCTTAACATATCCTTAACTATTTGGATCGTTCTCTCAGATTGCCTATCAATTTGAGGATGAAAAGCAATACTTGGATTCAATTGAGTACCCAATACGTTTTGAAATGACTCCCAAAACCATAAAGTGAATGAGGGTCCTCTATCTAAAATGATGGACATTGGGACTCCATACAATTGCAAAATCTTAGCAATATAAATCTTGGCATATCTAGTTGCATTGTAAGTTATTTTCACTATAAGAAAATGAGCTGACTTAGTTAGTCTATCAACAATCACCTAAATATAATCAAAACCTCTAACAGTATAGGGCAAGCTAATAATAAAATCGATTGTTATGTTTTCCCATTTCCACTGAGGTATTTCTAATTGTTACAATGGTCCTGCAGGCTTTTAATTCTCTACTTTAACTTGTTGACACACCAAATAATGTGCAACAAATTCTGCTATATCATTCTTCATACATGCCACCAATACAATTTCTTCAAATCTTGATAGATCTTAGTTATACCAGGGAGATAAGCAGAATGATGAGCTTCTTCTAGAATTTCTTTCCTCAAATCTTGAACTTCAGGTACGTAAATCCTACCATTATATCAGAACACCTTCCTGGTCAATCACAAATTTGGTATTACTTCCTGCTTGGACCAAATCTCATAACTTGCATAATTTCGTATCAAAGTATTGAGCCTCCTTTGATCATTTAAAGAGGAGTGAGCTTACAAATGAGCTAAAATGTTTATTTATTAGTAATTTCAAATACGACTCCCTCTTGCTCCACTTTATGAATTTCCTGTACTAACGATCTTCTTTCAACATTTATATGTGCCAAACTACCCATAGACTTTCTGCTTAAAGTATCAACCACCACATTCGCTTTCCTCAGATGATACAAAACTGTATAATCATAATCTTTTAGCAATTCCATCCATCTTCTCTGTATGAGATTCAGATTCTTCTATTAAAAAAATGTACTTAATACTTTTATGGTCAGTGAAGATTTCACAAGTTTCACTATACAGATAATGTCTCCAAATCTTTAAAGCAAACACCACTGCAGCCATTTCTAAATCATGAGTTGAATAATTTTGCTCATGCTTCTTAAGCTTTCTAAAGGCATAAAATATTACTTGTCTATTCTACATTAATACACAGCCTAAACCAATTCTAGAAGTATCACAATACATTGTGTACCCTCTGACTCT
Organism: Leucaena leucocephala; assembly: GCA_037074615.1. Lineage (NCBI taxonomy): Eukaryota > Viridiplantae > Streptophyta > Magnoliopsida > Fabales > Fabaceae > Leucaena > Leucaena leucocephala. The sequence goes on along the minus strand of CM073515.1, from coordinate 12,673,707 downwards.
TGAAGGTAAGCTTAAAACTAGAGTAGAAGTCAAAGATTCCTTTAACTTCTTAAAACTCCTATCGCACTTATTATTCCAAACAAATTTCACATTCTTCTGAGTTAACCTCGTCAATGGAGCCACTATTCTTGAAAAATCCTGCACAAAACGGCGATATTATCTTGAGGCTAAAGAAACTTTAAATCTCAGTGATCGTTGTAGGTCATAACCAACTTTTGACTACCATAACGTTGCTAGGATCAACCTAAATACTGTCTTTCGACACCACGTGCCCCAAGAAATTGACCTCAGTCAACTAAAAATCACATTTAAAAAACTTAGCATAAAGCTGTTGTTCTCTCAACCCTTGTAACACTAATCACAAATGATGTTCATGCTCCTCCGTACTCTTGGAATATACCAAGATATCATCAACAAACACGATTACAAACTTAACCAGAAATGCTCTAAATACCTGATTTATCAAGTCCATGAATGTAGCAGGAGTATTCGTCAAACCAAAAGACATCACCAAAAATTCATAATGACCATATCGAGTTCTAAATACTATCCTTGGAATATCTTCCTTCTTTATCTTTAATTGATGATACCTAGATCGCAAGTCTACCTTTGAAAAATATTGTGCTCCTTGCAAATTATCAAAAGGATCATCAATGCGCGACAATGGGTACTTATTCTTTATGGTCACTTTATTAATCTGTCGATAATCAAGGCATAGCCTCAAAGACCCATCTTTCATTTTCACAAACAACATGGGTACACCCCACGAAGAAGTATTGGGTCGAATAAACCCCTTATCTAACAATTCTAGTAGTTGAGTCTTTAATTCCCTTAATTATGAGGGTGACATCCTATAAGGCGGAATAGAAATTGGTTGAGTTCTAAGAATGACATCAATACCAAATTATATTTCTCTATCTAGAGGTAAACTAGGAAATTTCACTGGAAAGACGTCAGGAAACTCTTGAACAACTAGAATTTGATCTAAGCTGATAGTAGGCTTCTTTACATATTTCACTATAGCCAAAAATCCCTAGCAACCCTTTGTCAACAATCGTCAGGCTTTTAAAGCAAAGATTAAGTTAGTTGGCCTCTCTACTTCATTCCCTTACAACACAAAAGGAGTTTCTCATGGAATATTAAATTTCACCACTTTCAAGTGGCAATCAACAGTAGCATAATAAGAGGCTAACCAATTCATGCCTAATAACACATTAAAATCAATCATGTCAAGAATCATCAAATTAACAAGACTTTCTCTATCCTCAAAAGACACTTCACAAGATTTATACACCTATAAAATCGGCAAAGATACCCTGACTGGGGTAGCAACTGAAAAAGGACAATCAAGCCTGACAGAATCTTTACCCAACTTTTTAGTAAAATATATTAAAACATAAGAATATGTCTATCTATGGTTAAACAATACATAACCTTTTTGAGAACATATAGTGATAATACCTGTGGCCATAGCATTAGAGGCTCGAACATCTTACTGTCTCATAGCATACACTCTTGCTTTGCCTTGTGTTGAGAAGGTTATACCTTTTTTCCTGAAGGTATTCCTAAAGTACCTCTACCCATTGAGGTAGAAGTTGTTCCTATAGATGGACCTATAGAAGTAGCAGGATGAAGAAAAGGTCGAGCTGATCCATAACTTGAACTAGGATGAGTAAACGGATATTCTCTCTTCATATGACCCGATTGTCCATACCTATAACATACACACATGGTCTTACGACAAACTCCTGAATGATAATTATCACATATAACACAAGAAGACCTGAAATAATTAGGCTAGCTCATAGTAGGCTGAGGTCTAGTACCTCTAAATTTAGGTCTCAGATTTGCAGTGCCCATGGAGGGACCATAAGATCTAGGCACTGGCTGTATACCAAATGATGGGGGTTGGCCCTAAGAGCGATTCCCTTTAAACGAAAAGCCCTTAGAATCTTCTTCTCCCTGTCTTCTACTTCTTATAAACCCCCTATTCTTCAATGTGTCGCAGCTCAATTTTTAAAGCACAATTAACCACATTAGCATAGGAAGCAAAATAATTCAATATAGGGGCCACAACATCATGTATATATATCGGCAATCCCTGAATGAATATGCCAATCATATCCTTTTCTAAAGGAATCAATGTAGATGCATAAGAAGAAAGCTTTGTAAACTTCCTGTCATACTCAGCCACTGTCAATCCTGCAGTACAGTTAAACAATAAGAACTCTTTGATTATGGCATCCTTTTTACTATGGGAAAGATAGCGCTAAAGAAAAAGATCCTTAAAATAAGCCCCTGACAATAATGGCACTCTATCTCGATGTAAACCCAGCACTGTCTTACTCTAGACATTAGCTATCCTTTCTAATCGGAATAAAGCAAACTCCATATACTGAACATCAGGATATCTCAGGGCTCTGTACCTCTTCTTAATACCCTCTAAAAATTCTATAGGTTCCTCTCAAGAATCAAAACCCATGAACTTAGGAGGACCTGCTTAATGAATTCTAACAACTAGACTACTATATTATCTTCCTCCATGACATATTGTGTCTTTTCTTGAGTCTCGTGCCTAGATAATATGGAGATTTTTGGGGATTATGGATTTGATTATTTGGCTTTAGATAGGATCTCTTGAAGTGGTCTAAGGGGTCGACCTCCCCTAGTCCTAGCTCCACTACGACCCTGTCCTCTACCTCTAGGGAGAAGTCACTTCGTTGAGCAGAGCATCTGTCCAAAGCCCTATCATTCCTAGAACTTCTTCTAGATAGTGGACGTCTAGGTGGCATTTAACTATACACAAAATATAGAAAATATTTTATTTCAAGGGAAATATAATTTTAAAATCATAAGAAAACAAAGCACTTTTAAATTTCCTAAAGAGGTCTTCAATGATGCTTCAACTATAATTATGCCCAGGTACATAATGATAATTTAGACCAAATTGAAGCATCCATGCTCCACTTAGCCATAGAAAACCTTTTGCTCTGATACCAAACTATCACGTCCCAAAATTTGAGTTGTGACCGGCACAGAATATGAATAAATTCATATTCCTTAAGCCTAAAACCTTTAATAAAATATTTAAAACGATAATCATAATATATTACATTTTAATTAAAAAGGCAAGTTCTCAGGAATTTTGGCAGGATTGTCATTGTATAAATGACCTCCTTACAATCCTACAATAGACTACGAATATTTCAAAATCACCTTTAAACATTTTCAAAATAACCAAAATCTTATCCATAAACTAAGTGGAGCATCTATCCTTTCAACAAAATAATACAAGTATTTTAGAAATTATAATTACATCAAAAGGAGTTTTGCCAAAAAATTAATGGTTCGGATCAAACGAGAGGCTCTTCACTACTCAGTTAGAGAAATAGGGTCAATTGCACTATTTGAAGCCAAAATAATCTACTCGTGCTTAACGTCCCAAAAATATAATTTAAAATACCAAAATAAACAATTTTAATATGTTTAAATGTAAATCATGATATTTTGTAATTCAATACAAATATTTCAGTAAACAATTTATTTCAGGAAAACCATTTGAAACAATCATTTCAAATCAATCATTTTTCTGTAGGAATTCAACAAAATAAAAACAGGCGTGGACAAACCGTCCATGAGGGTAACTAACTAATCCAGCGTGGCTCGAGGCCACAACAATAGGCATAAATACATAGTCTATGAGGGTAAATAACCAAGTATAACATGAGGACACAAATAACAAGAGTAGGTACGGAACCTATGAATAACATGCGCGAGAATAAATCCCATGAATAACTGGTATGAGTACGAGACTCACGAATATCTATCGAGCTCGGGTTTAACCATGGTGCACCAAGGACTAATAGTACTACTGTTAGTAACCAGTGTTATATATTTCGTCCTTTCAGAAAACTTTTCCAGCATTCGTGGGGTCTATTTGACATGTAATGATAACAACACTTTCTAATGAAATAATCTTCAGTAAGAATACTTCAAAATTGCAAAACCCCAGCATGAACGTTTAAAATAAAATATCAAGAGATTTATTTAAACCATATGGAACAATTCTCTGAATTATGAAACACATAAGAATATTTCATTGAGAAAATCAATTCAATATAACATTTTTAACAATCTTTTTCTAAAACTCTCTTTATTCCTTTTCTTACATAAACTTGGTCACTTAATAGCCAAATTGAAAGAAAAATAATTTCTAACAATTAAACCCATGAATTCATATAACTTGCTTTTCGTAAATCATATTTAAAAATTTATACTTTAAATAAAATACATCAAATAACAAGTTATTAATAAAAATGCTATTTTTAATAGACGTTATTCACTCACCTGCAATATTTTGATATAGTTTGCCCTTACTCTAAGCTTTAGGATATCAATCTCTTTATTTCCCTAGATTTTCCAAAATAAAACATTTTATCAGCAAATACCATTAATCTCTTTAACTATTTATTTAACACAAATACAAGCATAGGTTTTCCAATAAGTTCTTTAACTATTACCCTTCATAACTATTACCCTTCAACATTTATACTTTAGCATTCCTTAACCATTTTTCATAAGATTTGACAGCGCTTAACATTATGCATATATACATACACTTATAGTAGCAACTACATCCCCCTTTATCCTTCTTTCCTTCTTCTTTCTAAATCAAAATAGTAACCCTATATATATCAATACAACAACAATTATCAACTAAATCCATGTATATACATATACATATATATGACAGTGTCCACTTCTCATTCACCAATAAATCCATACAGCAATTATGTACATACGCCATACAACTTACGCCAAACAGCAACACCATATATATGTGTGTGCATCATGACAGCAGCGACCATGCATTATGTCTCCAAAGCATAACACCGTACAATATGATTCACGCATATATACACATATACAGAGCATTCTTTGTACACAATAGCACAACGCACACAATGAGTATATATATGTGTGTGTGTGTATATTATATTCAGTTCAAATCAAGACAACCTCTTTATTCCTTTCTCTGTTTCTCATAGCTACAGTGACTCAAACAGTTAATATTGCATATTATCAGAAGAAGAAATGGAAAACATTAAAGAAGCTTACCATACCAGTTAACTTTAATGGAGGTTCCATAGCCAAAACATCAACTATTCTTCCACCTTCCTTCATTCACAAACTCGACAACAGACAACCTCCCATAACTCTGCCTTTTGTAACAAAAATTGGGAAAATGTCAGAAACTGCTGCAGTAAAATGATAAGCTCTAACAACGATAGGCAATAGAATTGCTCTGGTAACAGAAAGAAAGAGGCGAGAGATTTAAGATTTACTACAATAACACATATGTGTAGGTGACAAAAATAATGACGGAAGGAGACAAGGGTACTCACTAGAGTTTAACTAACTTATTCCTGACATTATTTAACTCTCTATTCACCTTCTTCATCATCAGCAACCACCTCCACTCTCCCTGCTCTGTCGTCTCTCCACTTCCTTGCTCACCATCGTTCACTAACAAAGAATAAGATGGAGAGAGCCACAACAATGACAGAGCAACATGGTGTCAGTGGCAATAACTCAGGCAACAGAGAACGGCGTCAGGTCATACCATAGCAACTCAATAACGCGAAGCTTCTTTGCATAATTCCTCATCTCTCACTCTCTCTCGTGTATGATGAATAGGATAGTAGGTGGAGGCGTGCTCAAAAATAAAAAAAAGGATAGAGGGGCAGTTTGGTAATTTCACACATAAAGGATAGAGGGGCAGTTTGGTAATTTCACATATATGGGAAAAATAAAAACCTTACTTCTGCAGGCGCTAGGGATCAAACACGATAAGTCAACTCCTCTGTCCCCAACCACTCGGCTATTCAATTCCCTCTATAATTTCACTGCAAGAAATAATATATGTACTTTAATGAAAATGGTTCCATATCTTTGAAATTTCTAGGGTTATTACACCAATAATTCCAGCAACGTTGAAAAATCACAAAAAATATTTACTAAAATCTCAATATAAAGTCTTGACCCAAAACAAAGTAATAAAATTATGTTATAAACAGCTCAATATCAAATGTTAAATAGTAATCCAATTACAAAAATCTTCAATAGATATAAATAAATCATTATAAACTTTCCTGATAATTATAAAATTATCCTAAGACTTAGGAATTATGAAATAATTAATGGGTAGAATATTAGAGTAATTTAAACTCTATTTTGATATTCCAAACTCATGCATTTGTCACTAAATTGGGGGATCTAGACGCTCTAGCCACAGTTTGCCAAAGAAGTCGATGCCATCGTTAAGCACAAGATTGTGCCTGCGCTGTGGGTTCACGTCTTACTTGCTGTCGTCACTATTCCCTCCTCTTCTACTTGCTGTGACAAAAACATCACAAGGAAGTATGCGCTGTTCTGAGGAGATGTCATGGAGGACAGACTAGAGATATCAACAGCAGTGGTTTGGGTGATGATGAATGGATGGTGATGGCATGATGGAGATAAACGAATGATGACAACTCTGTGTGTGAATAGCTTGGTGTGCAGTCAGCCGTCTCCTGCTGTTGTGTTCACTGCCTCTCCTGGTGTGCACGCTGTCGTTGGGAGTGAAGAAGTGAAGTAGATGGAAGGTAACGGCTTGTATGATGTGTGGATGATGCAAGGGACATGTGGAGGAGAAAGAATGGTATGGGTGGATGATAGAAGTGGCGTCGCAACACCCTCTTTTTCTCTTGTGCACGCTCCTTTTCTAATTGCATGCAGGAAGGTATAAAAATACCGTAAGGTTTTGTCTATGGGTTATTGTATGCAATTTCTGAATTCGTGGTCCTTTATTGTCATTTGTAAATTTTGGTTTCTCCTAAATATCTAAAATACAAATTATAATAATATAATACATTTTTTTTCAAAAATAATTGTTTAGGAGAAATCATAAAAATATGACAATTATGCCCCTATTATGCACTAATTCAATGTAAGGTATATTAATTCAAATGATGTACAAATAATATAATTAAAGACTAAAATAATGACAAAAATCTATCAAAATAATATGAATAAATATATAAAAATGTGAGTTTATCAGCATCTCCACCCAAATTACACTTATCTTGCATCATTTTGTTTTCATTATTCCCATTTTTTGCGCCTTCCTCATTGCTCTACGTTGTAATATGATGTTTCATAGGCTTGCGCGAGCATGTACACACTAGTAGAATAAGTTTTTCTCAATATTTCACTAAATGCATAGTAGTTTATTAAAAATGATTATTTATTCAAGTTAAACTTTCGCCAAGCATATAAACTTTTAAATGAATATTATCTTTTAGTGATTAGTGTTGCTTCTTGTCTTTTCAGCTCATTAGATATGAAAGGCCAGCATGAGATTCTTTTGGTGATGGGTGGATGGCAAAAAAAAGAAATTGAGAAACTGAGGCGCCATGGCTTTATATCACACACACACATGCATTGGAACACACAAAGAAGACATGGTATTTTCCAATATACATACATAGAGATCTTATAATACTTTATGTACACGGAAGTGAAACATGGGTTCTTAGTCAAATTCCCTATCCTGAAGTTGACTTGGACAACGATGAAGTATCATAGTGCGTTTTAAAGCAAGAGAAATTGAACGTCATGCTGCATGCATATCATATACTTCTCCAATCTTTAATACATAATATATTTAATTAATTTGATTAGATTAAGAAAATTAGTTATATTAGTTAATATGTTATGGTTTTTTCTAAAACACTATAATCATCTATTTTAACTCTTTTCATCTCTCTCTCTTGATTATTGTTTAAGGAGTATCTATAGGGGTATTAGTAAAGAGTTGATAAATATATGAAATAAGTCTTATATTTATGATCAAAATCAACTCTATAATTAGGTCTAATACTAAAGACTAGAGGAATATTATAGCACACAAAAATGAGATCTTGTTTAAGTAGGACATATGGATTCTCTATCATCACTCTCTAATTAGATCATGACCTGCTTTTATTTTTATTAAGTGTGCTTAGGAACCCAAGCAATGGAATATTGAAAAAAGAAGTGGCTTATTGGAACGCTGCCTGGTTTCTCTTTTAGCATTTGGAAGGCCAAATGTTTTGGGTTCCACGATGACGTGTCTCTGTGACATACACTCACAGCTTTCACTCTACTCCCATCAGCCCCCTTCAACGACACCGTATAGGCAACTGAGTTTTGTATTTTGTAACAGTAAAACCCAGCATACACATAATCGAGCTTGTGGCGCACCACTAGATTTGCTTCTCCTACCTTCTCCACTCCAAGCAATATTCTGTGTTCTTGATTCTTTGTTTCCATCTTCATGATCACCTCCGTAGACAAAGCTTCCACGTGCTTCCCAAGCTTGGAAGTGATAAAATCAAGCATGGATTCTAAGGATGTGGCACAATACTTGTCCTCTCCTTTAATCCCTGGCTCCTCACACTCTTTAATTTTATTCTGCATAACCTCAGCTTTAATTGAGCCGGGCTTCACAGTAAACTTATTCAATATCTCAGCCATCTATGGATCGGCAAAGAAGGTATCATAAACACATAATTATCAGTGATCGACCACAGACATGGTAGAATTAATTAATTGAATCTGACACTAAGTACCTTGGTCTAGGAAAAGGGAATGGATTTGAAGACTTGACGAGGCAAGAAGGATGCTTGGTTGGAGGACTAAGTGAAGAGAAAGTTCATCTTGTGACCAAACTTCAAATCCATTTCCAAGAAGAAGAGAGCTGCGTCGGGCTTATCTTGGAGTTTGGCTGCAGAGGGAGAATGAGGACCATAACGAAACTTAAATTTTTCTTTTTTCTTATCTGTCGTCACACCGTGGAAGATAGCTCCATCACCTGACTTAATTACCAGCATGAACTGCATATATTTGTCAAGTAAAGTTGGAAAAAAATCGCAGAAAAATTACCAATGAAGAGTAATAGAATACTAACCAGGTGGGTAAAGGAGATCTGCGATGGATTTAGCCATTGTAGTAGTGGGAAGCATGGACTTCCAGTATAGATCAGGATCAGTTAAGGCAGCAATCAGCTGCAATTTCATGTATAATGTAAAAATACACATTAGTGGAATCTTCATTTCTGAGGAAACTATGTGTCGAGGCTGCATATTACGCGTCCATTAATAGAATCAAAAGAAGTTGAGAGGAAGCTTATAAAGGGGAGAGTGCCAAGCATTGGATTCTTGTTTTGAGATGACATATATACACCACTTCGTTATGTCACAGATGAATATTTAAATAAAAAGCAAACAAAAAAATTAAAAAAATGTCAAGAGAAATTAAAAGAATGAAAATATGGGCAAGAAAAACAAATGAAATAATACTTTTAGTATTAATTTTAAGAACTAGTTAACTTGTTTCTGGATAGATTGAAAAAACAATAAATGGGTCAATTATGACCAAATACATGTTAAAATAAATTCATATTATACACTACTCAATCTACTAAATTAATCAATTAGCTCTTATATTAGTTATAATTAACTGATTTATTTGACTTCCTTAATCTATCCAAAAAAAGTTAACTAACTTTTATAATTAGGAATGGAGTGAATATATAAATATTGAAAGGATAAAAAGAGAAGCTAATAACATGGGGTGAGATGTTTGGAGGTTTGGTATTCTAACCACGTATATAAGCAAGTGACATTAATTATGCCATGTAAATAATATAAATCCTAATAATGTAGATTCCTAAGCATTTATCTATAATGATTGACTTTAATTATAAGAATCCATACCACCTACTATTTTTTTTATTTCATCAAGGGCGTCCCTATGTTACTTTGGATTTAAAATTAATTCCCTTCGAAGATTAGAGGATTCATATTTATGTTCTTTATCTTATGAGATAAGGTTGTTAATTACGTTAATCAACATGTTGGTTATCAAATACTATTTTACATATGATGAATCACTATTTTATCATATTTTTCATACATATTCAAGAAATTTATCATGTTTAATATATATTATTGTAGTTATTTTATTCACTTTGTGCTTTAATTGATTATATGAATTAAGCAATTAAAAATAATTTCAGGAAATTAAAAAAATAAATAAATGATGAATATGACCCACATCAACTACTACACAATTATATTATATGAGGAAAGTTAATTGAGGAATTGTCAAATTGAATGAGAAAATTATAATATCTAATTAGAGAGAATCAAATACTTCCAATAATATTATATTATATTAATATTATATTTTATTATATTAATTCATTCTTTTAATATAATATTATATTAGTATTATATTAATTCAATATCATTTGAATTAATTTAAAGATAATTCATTAATATCCAACATTTGAATTTAATTAAAAGATAATAGATAAAGGTATTATCTTTTCCTATTTTCTTATTCATTATTTTATATCCTTTATCATGTTACTTTTTATTTGAATTGCTTTTAGGATATTTGAATTAAAAGGATTATCTTTAGAGATATTAGAAAAGATGACAATTTGGAGATAATTGAAGATTATGGAAAATAAATCAAAGAAAAATTATCATCTTTTGGAGATCCAATCAATGAAGAGACCTGCGTCAATAGGAAAGAGGCTAAGGCCATGACTTAAGTCTATATAAAGGATCTCAAGACTCCTCCATTTGACAAATCAATCACCACCATCACAATCATCTTCTTTGTCTTTTCCACAATTGTGTCCTTTTCCTTATAAGTTATTGAGGAGAGATGTAATGATTTGAGGTCTTGTACTTTAGAGTTAAGAGCTGAATAATTTTATATTTTGATCTTTTCCTTTGTGTAAATTTATAATTTTACAGATTTACGTTTTGAGATTTGTATATGTTAGACCTTGGGTTTCGATTGAGATATTTTTGTGATCAAACCCTTGTGATTTATTCTTTTAATTTATAATTTGTTGTTCTTTATTTAATATCCATGTTAGAGGAACAAATAATTTATTATTTAATTTATCAAATGCTAAGTGAATCTTCACTCATCATTCTTGATACAATTGTATGATAGATATAGGTATAATTGTGAATTGTTTGATTATGACTATGACAAGCATGATAGGGACTTAGCATATATAATTGTTATAACTCTAATATATTATTGAATGATAATAGCCACGCATCAATCTTTAGAAGCGCTCGTCTTATTGATTATATCCCTATATACTATTACTTTTTTTATTTTTTTGTTATTATCTCCTTTTATTTTCTAAAAATTATTAATTAAGTTCTCTTCTACTACTCCTCTTTTTACACTTAGTCTAATATTGAGTTAAACCTCGCATTGACTTTACGTAAAGAATACGGCCTAGGTTGATCTCTATATTATATAGAGATTAATTTAGTAAATAATTTGAGTACTAAAGACAAGTGACATCAATATCTATAAAAATATGCAAAAATAGTCACTTTTATTTTGGAGATAACGAAATTACCTTATATGTGAACATCTGTATTTCATTAAAATTATACTAAGTTATTTTTTATTTTTATTTTCATTTTATAATTTAAATTATTATAATTTTTTGCTAAAATATCAATTAGACAATCAAGCTTTATATTAGAAAGAATTATAGTACAGAAAAACAAATGGGACAAACATAAAACCAAATAATTGATGCAAATTAAAAGAGATTTGGATACTGCACATTGTCCATACATTAAATTTTTTAAATAACTATTTGACAGGGCCTATTCTAGAAACAATTTTTGACCTTAAATAAATAGAGAGTTTAGATCTTTCATACAACAAATTAGTATGTCATATTACTTCTCAACTTATGTAGTTGTATTCTTTATCAGTCTTCTCTATGGTTCACAATAAATTATCCAGTATGATACTTAAAATGAAAAATCAATTTTCAACTTTTAACCCAAGTTGTTATAAAGGGAATCTTTTTTTTTAGCCTTATGTAGCTCACAATAATTTTACATGTCAATTCAAAGAGAATTGACAAATTATTTGTATGGGTAGAAGTAAGAAAACTCATTCTGATGATGATATTTTGATAGGATAGTTAATGGTGATCTCTAGAATTACAATTTTATCCATATTCGAACAGAAAGTATACTGATATATTAATCATCAATCAATAATCAATCATATTTTTAAAATCTTGTAATACCTAATTCAGTTATAAATTGATCTAGGTCAATATGACTCAATACTTTCAATTCCTTTTTCTACCAATCATAATTAATAATTTCAATCAATAATATCACTTTAATATTTAAAAGATTTTGAGTCTCATAATAGTAATTAATTGTTAATCCCATTAAGTAATTATATAATATTTAAAAGTTTAAACTAAAAACTTGATACTTTCAATTCATTTGTCTACAAGTCACCCTCAATATTCTCAATTAGTAATCCCACTTTGATCTTTCAAAGATTTTGAACCAAATGATAGTCATTAATTTTTGAAGACTTTGTGCTTCATGATGGTAATTAATCAGTAATCTTAATTATTAACTATTAAATAATTCTATGATATGTATACAAAATGCAAATTTTATAGATACTTTTTTCTCCCTATTCTCTCCACCGGTGGGACACTCTATTCGTTCCTCTTTTGTGAGTGCTTCATTTGAGTTAATTATACTCTTAAATTCTTTTAATACCTAGTTCAATTAGAAATAGGTCTAAGTCTATACGACCTAATACCTTCATTTCATTTGTCTACAAGTCATAATTAATAATCTCAATAAGTAATCTCACTTTATCTTTAAAAGATTGAGTCCTATAATGATAATTAATTAGTAGTCCCATTAACTGATTTTATAATATTTTAAATTTCTAACTAAAGACTTCATACTTTTCAAATCATTTGTCTACAAGTCGCAATCAATATTATTAATAAGTGATTCCACTTAGACTTTTGAAAGATTTTGATCCCCATGATGGCAATTAATTTTTGAAAGATTTTGAAACTCATAATGGTAACTAATAAGTAATCTTAATTATTAACTATTAACTAATTCTATGATATTTATACATAATCCCTATTTTCTCCACCGGTGAGAGCCTCCATTTGCTCCTCTTTTGTGAGTACTTCCTTTATGTTATATGGCGCATGTCTCTCTCTATGACATAACTTTTTCTAAATTACTCTCACATGTCCCTACTATAAGAGTTAATTGACTTTTTAGGTTAGATTAAGGAAGTAAGATTATTACTTAATTATAATCAAATTTAACCCCTCAAGTCGAATTTATATTATATACTCCTTAATCTACCCAAATAGTTAACTAGTCTTTTTAAGGACGAAAGGTAGTAGTTCAAATAGGTAAAGATAGAAAAAAATAAAACACAGTAAAAAAGGAAAAAATTAATTAAATTCAATTGAAATCATTATAACCAAATTCATGCCTATACTTACCGTTATCTACAAGCTACAATAAATAATCTCAATCAATAATTATATTTTATTTTTTGAAAGATTAAGTCCCATGATGGTAAGGAATTAGTACTATCATTAAGTGATTCTATGATATTTAAAATTTATAACCAAGGATTTGATACTTTTCAATTCCTTTCACTATGAGTCACAATCAATATTCCAAATAAGTAATATCACTTTGATCTTTAAAAGATTTTAAGCCCCATGACAATAATTAACTTTTAAAAGATTTTGAGCCTTATGATGGTTACTAATTAGTAATATTAAGATATCCCAATTTTTGGTGCTAGAAGCCCAGAGAACAGCATGAAATGGATAGGCTACATGTCCATTTAAGCAGAAGTCCTAGAAGTATATAGAGGATTTTCAGGGACTAAACTGTAAATAGTGAAAGTATATGGACCTAGATATAAATGTGAAAAATCCCTGGGGCCAAACATGTAAATAAAGAAAAGAAAAGCATAAAGGAAATGGAGTTTTGAAGTTTTAGGGAATAAACTGGGATTTCAAAAAGTTTAGTAAGGGACTAAAGTGTAATTATTAACTATTAACTAATTCTATAATATTTATACACCATGCAAAGTTTATAGAAATGTTTTCTCTACCTATTTTCTCCACCATTGAGAGCCTCCTTTTGCTCCTCTTTTGTGAGTGCTTCCTTTGAGTTTTCTGGCGCATCTTTGTCTCTGGCATAAGCTTTCTAAATTACTCTTACAGGTCCTTCATATAAGAGTTAGTTAACTTTTTAAGATAGATTAAAGAATTAATACAAATTAGTTAATTATGATCAAATCCATCCTCTCAAGTTGAATTCTTATCTTATATTCCTTAATCTAGATAAATAGTCAACTAGCCTTATATTAAGGATCAGAGGTAATAGTTCAAATAGGTTAAGATAGAAAAATAAAAATAAAAACATAAATCACACTAAATACAAAGGAAAAAATTTAATTAAATTCAATTGAAATCATCATAACTAAATTTAGGCCTATACTTACCTTTACCTATAAGCTGTAATTAATAATCTCAATTAGTAATCTTACTTTGATATGTGAAAGATTTTGAATCTCATGACGATAATTAATTAGTAATCCCATTAACTAATTATGTGATATTTTAAATTTCTAACCAAAGACTTGATACTTTTCAATTCCTTTATCTACTAGTTGCAATCAATATTCCCAATAAGTAATCTCACTTTGATATTTGAAAGATTTTTAACCCATGATGGTAATTAATTTTTGAAAGATTTTGAGCCATATGATAGTAATTGATCAATAATCTTAATTATTAACTATTAATTAATTCTATAATATTTATACACAATGCAAAGTTTATCAATATGTTTTCAGTGCCTATTTTCTCCATGGGCAAGAGCCATCATTTACTTCTTTTTTATGAGTGCTTTCTTTGAGTTTTATGACTTATCTCTCTCTCACCGACATAAGCTTTCTAAATTACTCTTACAAGTCCTTAATATAAGAGTTAGTTAACCTTTTTGAATAGATTAAAGAAAGTAAGATAAATTAGTTAATTATTACCAAATTCAGTTCTTCAAATCGAATTCATATTATATACTCATTAGTCTATTCAAAAAGTAAACTAGTCTTATATTAAGGACCATAGGTAGTAGTTCAAATAGGTAAGGATAGAAAAAATAAAAATAAAAACATAAATCACACTAAAAATTAAAGAAAAAAACTTGATTAAATTCAGTTGAAATCATCATAACCGAATTCATGCCTATACTTTCCTTTGCCTATAAGCCATAATCAATGATCTCAATCAGTAATCTCACTTTGATTTTCAAAGATATTGAGTCCTATGATCATCATTAATTGGTAATCCCATTAACAGATTCTATGATATTTTAAATTTCTAACCAAATACTTCAAACTTTTCAATTCCTTTGTCTACTTGTGACAATCATTATTCAATAAGTAATCCTACTTTGATCTTTGAAATATTTTAAACCATATAATGGCAATTAATTTCTTAAATATTTTGAGCTATGTTATGGTAATTATTGTTGACTATGACTGTATCACCCAAGAAAGGGGTGGATTAGGTGATTTTAAAATTTTTGAAACTCTAAAAGATATTTGAAAGTGAATAAAGATTAGAGTTTAGAATGATATCACCGAAGGAAAAAGTTGATGAAGAAAGACTGCATAAGACGATTTATACTAGTTCCTCCTAATCCACTGGCCTATGTCCAGTCCCTAGAAAGATCCTTTAAGTGTTTAACTGTCTCCAAGATTCCAAGGGCTCTTGATGCCTCAGTATATTCATCTGAGAATCCCCTCTCACTCCTCCTTATAGCCCATAAGGTATCTCCAGTAAGAATCTCTCTCACTCCCCCTTACACCCAGTAAGGTTACAATCCACTCAAGAAACTCACGCTATTAAGTAACTCGAAGAATGATTGATACAAATGAAAACTCTCTTAGAAGAGTGGATAGGCTAAACACTTAAGAAAAAACTATCTAAGTTTCTCTCTGTCAATAATGTAAAGTGCTATGGATCAAATAAGAGAAACATAGATACAAATCATTTAGTATAATCAAAGTGCATTGTAAGCATTTGATGTATCTTCTTACATTTCCACAACTTCTTTAACTTTCTCATCTTGGCTTCTTCTTCTTTTATACTTGGTTCTTCATAATTCCGTTGAATCGTTGAAGTAGCCATTCATGGCCATTATTGAATATAGTCATTATATTTGCTAATGTGGATAATTTGGCTCTTTAGTTGATCTCTTTATTAATCTTGATTCAATCTATAAATGAAATTGAAATATACTTTAGTAAAGATATATATAATCAATGTAAACATAAAGCAATTGTTTCCAAATAATTTAGAATCAAAGATCAAAATCTGATAAAGTCTTATTTAAAACATTTTTCGCAAAATCATTTTACTTATCGAAGAACACTCATATCGAAAAGGTCTTCGATAAATTGCTATTGAATTATAATTGAAACAGTTTAAATCTTATCGAGCAATTCTTCGATAATCATTCTTATCTAAAAGGACTTCGATAAATCTTCAATAATTTGTATAGAAATAGTTCACGATTTATTGAATAGTTCTTTGATAAATGTCCTTATCGATAAACTCTTTAAAAATTATTCTTTCAAAATATATGCTTTTAGACTTATCGATATGTCTCATAATATGTTATTTATCGAAGTATTCTTCGATAAATATACTCTTTGAATAGCTTATTGGTAAATGCTAAATAACATCTTTCAAATCTTTTTCAAATAGACTTTTGAACAATCATACCTTTTATGTAATACACTTTGGAAACAAATAATCAAAAAATCAGTTATCAATTTAGATCAAAATGATAAGTTCACAACAGATCATGCATATCAGTGCAAATTACAGGACCATAACCATAAGCTAGTTTTGAGAGAACTAAAACATATTATAAACAAGAGCTTATAATCATCCAGCAAATAAGAACAGGCTATAAGACCATAAAGATCATTCATTCAATAAAATTCAAATGATTCATAAGCTCATCAAACTTAGGATTATCAATAAGATATATAGATATAATGCAATTTAGGCTTTCTTGTCAAAGAACTCATACTCAAGAGGTCTGATTGAATAGTTTTATAGATAAGAGTATACTGAATCTTACTTTGAATCTTTCATAAATATTCTTTCTCAATTACATATAGATGATTCAAACAAATCAATAACATTAAGAGCAAAACATTTATCATCAAAACATTTATCAAATTAAAGTTCCAGTGATTTTAATTTGAAACAATTCATTTTTTTTCTTTCATTTGATCTTATAAATTTATGACTCAAAATTCTAAAGATTAATTTGAGAAGAAAGCAATTTAATTAGATTAAAAACTCATTTATCAAAACAGAAATTCAGTGATCTGGATAATCTTGATGCATTTTCAAATTATCATATTTTAAACCTATAAACCTTTATAATCTATGATCATAAGGTTTTCTAAACCATGCTAAAAAATTAAGAAAATATTTTATCAAAAGCAGATAGTGTGAAAAATCATTGGCTTTAGTGCATTTGTAAACGTAGAAACTTTCCTTATTTATCGAAGAGTTATTCGATAAATCCCCTTATGAATAGTCCTTCAATAAATGATTCTTTAAAAATAGAATATGTGTTTTGAAAATTAGAGTTAATTGATCGAATTTCTCATTGATAAATCCATTGTTTGATTAATTATTCGATAAGGCTTTTCATAAAGTTCTTTTTGTAAAACTGAATATATGAAATACTTATCGAAGGCTTCTTTAATAAATCCCTTTATCAAATAAGTATTCAAATAATATTCAGTTTCAAGATAATGACTCAAAATTTTCATAAGTTAAATTTAGATTGATTTATCGAAGTCTTTATCGATAAGATAATCTTATCAAATAGGTATTCGATAAATGCTTTTCAAAAAATATTTTTCTTTTAAAAGTTCTTTCTCATTTATCGAATAACTACCTTATCGATAAATGCCATTGATCAGTTAAGTTCAATTTATAAAGTCTTTTGAAATCTTTTCTCAATTAATTGTCATCATCAAAACATTGGAGCCCAACACTTCTCCCCCTTTTTGATGATATCAAAACTTAATTGAGATGCTGTGAAAAATACTGAATTAGCATAAAAATTAAGCATTGATTAATGAAAAATCATATCATTAAATATACAAACATAGACAGAGAAGCAATGTAATTTTCATCAGAATTAAGAACATTTGATACAATTGCTTACAAAAGAAGCAAAAGTACAAAAGAACCTTTAACTACTTAATTCACCCTAATTCTCTCCCTTTTTGACATCATTCAAAAATAGAGTCGGAGGAGGATTCTTGATTGGCTTCAATAGGCTTGTTTGGGATGTGTTCAAGGATTGGTTTATAGGGTTCAAATAGATTAGTTTATGGAACTTCAGATTTAGCCATAGGATCAGAAGTAGGAACTTGAGTCGTGGTCTAATTAGTGAAAGCTGGTGTCTTCCTCAAAAGATCTTTAACAGTAAAGAGAGTGTTATTGGATTCCAGCTTCTGCTTTAGTTGGAATACCTCTTCACCAAGAACACTGATAGCCTATCATTGTAAATTCACTATCTTTCCAACGGTAGTCATGGTCTGGGTCTTCTCATTGCCTTTTTCCACCTCAGATAACAATTCTTAATTCAATGAGTTTCCTAAACCATTAATCATCTATGATATGCTCTAGTCAACCTTTGCTATAATACTCCTCTCGAATGCCCTTAGTTCTTGTTGAATCGGGTGTTGGATAGCAACCTAGACAAAGGAATGAGTTATTGAAGTGAGTTAGTCCTACAGATAATTATGCCTTATCTAGTTAGATATGTTTTTTTCCTTTCGGAGGCCTTTTTCCTCCAACAATCAATGGGAGCGAGATCCTCATCCTATAAATTTGCTCAGCTCCAAATTTGGGGATCTTTATTTCTATTTCAACCTTCTCTAGAAAATCAATATTATTACATTTCAAGAAGAATGAAACCAGCTGAGGATAGGGAAAAGGAGTCATTCTGGACTTTGAGAAATAGAAATTTCTCAGTTCACTATATATCAGAGCCCCTATATTAACTTTTTTCTCTACTAATGATCATGGCTAATAATGCATAATCCTCCTAAGTCATATATGTAAAGTTCCCTAACTTGTTGACCATACTTCTCCAATAAATATAGTGAATTATCCTATGATAACCACACATCTCCTTAGGTACAAACTTGAGGTCCCCATAAAACTTGTTATCAAGCATAAGACTTTATAAATATCTCTTACGGACAATTCAAAACTCTTATCATGCTCTATCATATTTACCAAGAAATTGATAATCTTAAAGTCTAGTTTGATTTCTCTTCCCGTTAGCTAAGTGGTCAAATAGATTGTCACCACTTCCTTTTCTTCATTGGCTTCCTCAAAGACTTTCATATTGCAAAATAACCTCCTTACCACTTCAAGACAATTGGATAGGTTAATGCTTAACCAATTCTCCTAATACTTTATGGGTTTAGAGAGATATAATTTGGTTTTATCATCATTCTTGAGGTATTCTAAGTCAATATAAACTATGGGACAAAATTTACTTTCTGCATATTCAGCTTTATATTTCCCTTTATCTATTCATTGGTTTAGGTTTATAGTGAGTAAAGCTAAATAGGCATGACTAGATGGAGTAGGAATAAATGTAGGAGTAGAAGTAGGAGAAATAGGAGATGGTTAAGGGGTACCTTGTCTTCTTCTTTGATCAGATAGGATAGAGGTCAGAAAGGAACCTATATTAATAGCAATATGAATAGGCTTATTTCCATGGTCATCTGACTCAGTGTGCTCTGACCCAATTTCCTCGAATACAGTAGACAATAGGTGCCTTTTTATTTTTACGGCTTGTCGTGCACTTTGTCTTACTAGGCTAGGTGTCTCTTGCACTGGAGCCTAAATTTGAGCTACTGGAACATAATAAATTTGGTCTCTTGGTAAGCTCTTGTCTTTCCTTACTTTTGGCTTGTATTTAGAGCTTGATGAACTAGCCTTTTACTTACCCTTTTACTTTTCTAGACCAACCACAACCACTTTTGTTCTTGCTATTTTTGCTAATGAACAATTATTACAACGAGAGGGTGAGATGGAATTTGAGGTTTCTGAGAAATGGTTTATGGATAGAATGTTGGGGAAATTGTTTTTGAGTCATTTAATTGAGAAAATGACTATATAGGAATAGGTTTGAATTTCTAGACTAGGAGAAATTGGATGACTTTTTGAGGAGGAAATTGATGAACTAAACAATAGCAGTTATATTTTTTCAAAATAACTCATAATTTATTGATAAGTTCTTCGATAAGTGTCTTGTGTAAATTGTTTATCAATAAATTTTCAGACAATGGTAAGAAATTTATCAAATAGATCTTTGATAAGCCCCATTATCGATGAGGTATTCGATAAATATCTACTTGTTCAATCAAATCACACAAGATTTATTGAAGAATACTTTGAAAAACATCTTTATCAAATTGTTATTCAATCAAAAACTTCAATCAATTTTAAAAAATACTTCATTTATCGAATAGATTTTCAATAAGTAGCCTTACTAATAAGTTGTTAAATAAATTTCAAAATTTTTTCACAAATTTTATCAAATAACATTTGGATAAGTGTTCCTTTTGAAAAAATTATCGATAAAAATCAACACATAATACTATAGAATTTTCAAAACAATTCATTTTTATTGAATATATATTTGATAAGTGACTTTATCAAAAAGGTTTTCGAAATGATTCAAATCATTAAAACACATATTTTGTCTCAAGTTTATTAAAGCTTTTATCAATAACTTTTTTGAAAAGTAAAAAAATGAGTGATAGTTTCTTGAAACACAAACTTTTCTTTAAAACATGATGCATTACAAGAGCATAAGCATATAGCATGAAATATTATTATCAAGATAACTTAGATATATTCAATTATAAAGAGGGTTTATAAATACTTATTCAGTTTTAGCATTCTAAAGAGTTGATCTATGATTTCCTTTGCCTTTCTCTCTGTGTTATGTTTGAGCAAACTTTGTATTGACATGGATGATGATCCTTTTAGCTCGTTGCAATTGATCTTTGTTACTTCAGTCCTCACTTATCTTTACTAGATCTTCATATCTCATACTTAATATATCTACCATGTAATATATTGAGATATCTTTTGTAACACCTTATTTTTATATGTCACAGGGACCAAATGATAGTATCTGGAACCACTTATAATGTCAACGAAGTCCAATTGCACGATCTGGAATTTATGTCCACAAGTTACTTTGATTCAACTTCAAAAATTCATCACTAATTCTAGAAAAATCAAAACAAAGTGGTTCAAGTGGCTACACAAAGCTGACTTAAGCCTCTTTAAGGGAAAAATATGAATATGACCAAAGTCTAGGCCAATTAATACAGTTTTAATGTGGAAATTTACTATTTATTTTGTCAGTTTCACATTTTCTACAATTTTCCCCTTATTTTGAAAAATTCATTCTCCTTATACCAATGTATATTATCATCATGTAAATTCTTAGATATTTATTCAAAGGTTAACTATTTTACATAAGCCTCAACAAAATATTGCCAAAACTGAAATCTTGTATTTAGTACACAATATATATTTACATAAAAAGTCACATATACAACAAACTATCTATGCATCCTAACTTCTTCATTCGGCTTCATTGGTTCCATGAGAGGGTCCTCCTGTGATTTTTGTATAATGGAAAGGGGTGAGATATATAGAGAAATCTCAGTAGCAAACGAAAACCAAATAGTGTATGCAACTCAATGTTTGATGTTAATTTGTGTGTACTTAATGATTATGCTGACATAATGATGTATTACATGCTTCAATGTTACTTAAATTATAACATATGTCCATAGCATAAAATAAATAGAGAATCACTCAATCATACATGTTTCAAATAATCAAGGTAAGTCACCATCACATAAAACATCCAAGCAAGCTAAAGCATACAAGTTAGGTAAGTTTACTACCTTAGAATAGCTCTCCTTTAATCCTTTCCTTCTTTTCCTTTTTGTCTCCTTTTTCAAAAATTTCAAAGCCTAAACATAGTACAATAATACATTTGTTTCAATCCATCCTAATTCAGTCTACACATAGCTCGATAACTTAACTTTATTCTTTTGAAACTGATAAACCCCTAACTTTCTTTATTTATGGTTAATTGCTTTGTCTATTGAATTAAATTATTCCTTGAATATATCCCACACAATTTTGCCCAAGGAATCCAAATATGAAGTTAGAATTTACAAATTCCAAATCCTTCTTGATGCACTGGACAGAACAAAACCAAAATAGTGTATAACAATTTTCCAAAAATTCAACTTTTAATTTTAATGCTTCCAACTTCTGTTTCTTAGTTCAATCCTACACAATTTTGCCTTATTAACTCAATGGAAGCATCAAAATCATCAAAAATTATCTCTCCCATTTAGTTCTGTCCTAGGCTGAGAGGTTACACAAAATGGGATTTCAAGGATTACACAATTAATTCAAGTAAGAACCAACAATCCAATCCTATCTAAGTTAATATTTCATGGCTCAAACTTGATTTCCTTCTTCCATATTTTACTTAGGGTTTTGGCCAGCATGCTTCTTGGGGATTATTCAAAAATTCAACCATTAAATTCCTATTATCAAGCTTCCAAATTGAGGTATAATAATCTAGGATAAATTACTTACATTGGTTCCTAGCTTACTTGATCTTTTGGTTCCTTGGATTTCCCTTTAAATTGGTTGAGTTTTCAAATATCAAGATTTTCCACAAGGCCTTCTTATGTTCATCTCAAGTAGGGGAAATTGAGGGGTATTTATAGATAAATTTTAGGGTTCTTGGGACAAAAATGCCATTTTGTCATTGTTAATTATTTTAGTGGCTTAATCTTAAATTTGATTGGTTAATTAGTTTCCTAATCACCATTAACTCAATTATTCCATTATTTTATTAAAATGTAACATGTGAGACAATTCATTCTCCTTGCTAACCTTACCATATGGCGCCTAGTGGGACCTAAGTGGACTCCTCACATTGCCACCTTACAACACTTGAAGTTTCCTTAAAATTTCATTCTTTTCTTTTTTTTTAAAATGGCATAAAATTCCATTTGACTTCTAAGAATTCCCTTAGTACTTTGGGACTTGTAAAGTTCTACAAAATATATGTAGCCCAAATGTTGTCCTCTACTTACTGGTAAAATTTGGAACTGGAATATTTCTGGGCATTTTTAGGCCTTTTCAGTTCAACTTTCTTATAATTATGATTTTGCCCTTAAATTTGGCAAAATACACTTTAGTGCTTAAATTTTTCAAACTCTACTTTAGTCCTTTACTACACATTATAAAATGCCAATTTGGTATATAAAATCTCAAAATACCATTTAGGTCCCTTTTCTATTTTCCTTGAATTTCTCTATTTAAATTTTGCTCAATTAAACTTTCCCTTCTTTTTCTAACTTGAAACCTATCTAACCATTACTTTTTCTTCTTATTATCATCATAATCTATTCCTATTCTCTTTCCTCATGACCCTAGAAAATACATATATATCATACCATTTTAATAAGTATATATATTATATATTGCAGTGAGATCACAAAAGGAAGTTGATTGCTGAGTGGTTGGAGATAGTATAGTAGAGTATGAGGTACTGAGTTCAAATTCCAGCACAAGTCATAGGGGATTTTACCTTTTTAGACATTATACAAATTTCAAAAATACCCCTCTATTTATTTTGACACCAGCATACTCTGCCTTTACCATTTTAGTCAACCATCATTGAGAGAGAGAATAGTGAAGGAAGCTTTTCGAAGCCATAAAGTGAGAACATCTTCGCCTTATTCTGTTGGCTCTCTTAGTCAGTATTACTGCCACTGATGATCGTTTCCATCACCGTGGACTTCCTCATTGCTCAGATCTTAGTCATGGGAAGATATCCTTTCTTTAACTTGTTCTGCACTATATCTCTATACCGCTATCACTGTCTACCATTGTTCTTCTTTGTTTAGAGCTTGTTAGTTATTGCTTTGGGAATATTTATGATATTTGCTTCTATTCAGCTTGATCATCCAATCAGCCATCAGAGCTCTACCCTTGCTACTATAGCAAGCCTCCTATTTCCCTCTTATTTGTTGCTAGAAATTTTACCATGAGTGTGAGTGTGTGGTAAGCTTAACAACTCCCTCTCTATTAATCATTCATAGCTTGGTTGGATGATTAATTTCTATTTTTCCTATGGTTACTGAAGCTACGAGGATATAAGGGTGGAAGAATGACTTGGTCTGTGAGCTCTCTAAAATTGTATTAGCCTTTGGTTCCTCTGTTTGTAAAAATGAATGGTAGAAAGAAGATGATGGTGCTCTCGTTCATGAGTTACTGTAGTATGGATTTATTTTAGAAACAATAGAAAGAGAGTTGAAGTCTCTAGTGTGTTGTGATTTATTTTAAGAGAAGAATAAGAAGAAGAGGATGCTACAGCATATATGTATATACGTTGATAGTTGTTGCTGATATGTTTTATTTTGAAAGAAAAAAAAAAGAAAGAGAAAGAAGGCGCTGGACGCTATTGTTTTGATTTACATATATATTGCGATGTTATAGGTGTATATATGTATAGGTTGTTGTTCTGGTTTGATATATATCTATATATGATGTTATAGTTCATTGTTCAGATAATTGTGCTGCTATTTTAGAAGTTAAATGGCATATGTATGTGTATATATATGGTGTTGCTGTTATGATTTAGTGTGGAAAAAAGAGAGAAAGAGAAGACGCTATTGATGTTGTGGTAAATGAACAATATATGTTTATATATTATGTTGTTGATATGGAAAGTATATATATATATGTATTATGCCGTTGTTATGGTGTATAGTGTTGAGATTTTAGCTGTGAAAGAAATTTGAAGAGTTTGAAAGCCAGAATTACAGAAGCTTGATGTAGCATATGGGAACTAAAAAATATCAATGTTTTGATATTTTAGTGTGTGGTACATATTTAAGTGAAAATTAAAATGTACCAAGCACCTAGAAACCCCAATGTGAAGAATACATGTAATATAATGGTTAAAACAAGGGTTTTGAAGCTAGAGAATACTTTTAGAATGTTAACAGTGGGGCTGTTTGAATTTTGGATGAGTTGAATGGTGCTAATGAAATGTAAGGTATATAAGTGTGGTTTGACGTATGAGGATAAGTACTAGTTGCGCTAAATCTTAAGAAGCCAAAGTTATTAAATGCATAATTCATGTTTAAAAGAAAAGAAACTTGGGTGGATAACTGTCCTATTTTCATGAATAAAAATATTTGGGTATATGGAATTATAATAGTATATTATAACAACCATTACAATTGAAAATTGAGTTTAAGTATTGAGTTATTTTCAAAACATCTAGGGAAGTAAGGAGAGAATATTGTTCTGAAGCATAACATAGGAGTAAATTATTGGAGCATTGCAGGTGAGTGAATAACGTCCTATTATAGTAACATTTGTAATAATATCTTGACACTTGATACAATTTTTTTAAAGTATTAATTTTTAAGCATGATTTGTTAAAAACATGTTTATATGAATTAAGGGCTTTGATTATTATCTTTGATTTTTCTTTCAAATGGTTTATACTATCAAGCTTATTTATGGAATGGACAAATAAAATTTTGAAAGATATTTTGTAAATTTTTATATTGAGATGATGTTTCATTACAAACTATTCTTATATGAACTTCTATTATTTGAAAAAAGTTTTACTACATATAAATTGAAAGAAGTCTTGAGAATCTATTTTGATTTATATGCTGGGGTCCTTGATTATGCAATATTGTTATGAGACTTCGGTATTGAAAGATGTCTTTTTATAAATTATAAGTTGACCCTATGAATGCTTGGAAAGGTTTTTAGAGAGGACTGTATATAGAACGCTAGTTACTAAAAGCAGTATTGTTAGTCCTTAGTACACCATGGTTAAACTCAAGCTCGATAGATATTCGTGAGTATAGTAATCATGCCGAATATTTATGAGATTTATTCTCGCACCTGTTATTCATGGGTTTTATACCTGTGTCTGTTATTCGTGGGTCTTGTACCTATGCCTGTTATTCATATGTTTCACACTTGCGCCTATTTTTGTGGCTTATAGCCACGCCAAAATGGTTAGTTACCCTTATGTACTATGTGTCCATGCCAGATAATTCGTTTTATTGAAGTCTTATAAAAAGATGAGGTTTAAGATTATCATTTTAAATTGACTTCTTTGAATAAAATGTTACACTGGCTATTCAATTGATTTGATTAATAATTTTTATACAATTTCATTCTTTCTATGATACTATACACTGGAAATCTAGATTTATCAATAAGCTTTATTGTTCACAGTTTAACTTGTTTTAATGGTTTTCCTATATTTTTAATTATGTTAATAATGGGATGTTATTCACCGGTAGATTATTTTGGCTTCAGATAGTGATGCTGACCTTGTTCCTCCAGTTGAGCAGTGAAGAGCCTTATTTTTTTATCTAAAGCATTGATCCTTTTTGGCATATCCATATTTTGTGTGAAACTTAGATTCTCCACCTAGTCTATAGATAAAATCCTTGTCTTTTGTTATTTTGTGAAAGTATGAGTACTAACTATTTTGAGATATATCTATATATGATTTGAAACACTCGCAGTCTATTGTAAAATTTTTAGAAGGTATGTTATATAAAGACAATCATGCTTTCTGAATGGTAGGCTTGAACTTCATGAATTTTGTTAAACAATTGGATGTTTGTAACATCATAATTTTTTTACGTCTTAGGTACCAAACGGTAGCATATGGAACCACTTTTAAAATTTAGATAAATATACGCTATTTGGAGCTCTAGCAAAATTTCTGTATCATGCTAGATTAACCAACATAACTTTCTCTATCTACTGATGAATTTTGGGACTGAAATGCTTTTGGGCAATTCTGAGCCTTTTCTGGCTGAAATTTCTATAATTGCAATTTTGCCCTTGGAAACTTTCTATCTTTTCAATTAAGTCCCTTAATTTTTTATAATTACACATAATGGCCCAAACTTCATGTCTACTTCCCTTTGGCACCATTAAATATTTTAGACTTTTCAATTTAGTCTCTATCTTTCTTTAAAATAACCATTTGCCCCTAGACACTTTTATTATTTACAATCTAGTCCCTAAACTTTCACTTACTTTCAATTTAGTCCCTGAACATCATATGTATACTTTTGGGACTTCTGCTCAACAGGGCCTGGTAGCATACCTTTTTTAGGCTACATATTAGGTTTTTAGGCCTAAATATTGGGATATGACATTTCTCCTTCCCTTAAAATAAATTTCATCCTCAAAATTTAAGGGTTAAATCTCTATTATTTCTTTGATGAAGAGTTTCTCTGTGGAGAATGTCCCTTTCTTTCATATCAAACTCTCTCGTATACTACTATATTCTAGATTTTCTGTTAATTACTCATCATACTTCTTAGTGTAAACACTTATTACTCATCTAAGTATCTAGCGGAATTTTCTAAACATCTATAAAACTTCATTTCTTATTTTTGTACCATCATACTTCTTTTCTTCTTATCATCTTTAATAACTCGTCATAACACACAGAGAGGACTTATATCATTATTATTTCTTTCTTTACTTTACTCCTAGATAGGAGCACATAGTAGCATATAGGAGCACATACTCTAACATGCATAATGCCTGGCCAACATATCGCAAGACTATATTCCTGCCTATGAATGCAAAGATCTAACATCGGAGCTCAAGCATTCCTTTAATATGCACAGCTTTAACACTCGGAGCTTGCACAGCTCTAACACTCAGAGCTTGCATTGGTCTATCATTCGGAACTTTAGCATATTTTACAAACATAACATAATACCTGGCATTTCATGCATGGAGTGAAAGCTTTCTTTTGCTATTTCATTTGTAACATAACATTTAAACATTTTATCCTTTTCAAAAAGGGAGACTCTCTATCTGTTTATAAAGCTAGCTATAAAGCCATTTCATATTGTACTTCTTAACACATATTTCTCATTATGTAACATATTACATATCTCATAACGTATCTCATTACATACTTTTCATAGCATATCTCATTACATATCTTTCATGTCGTATCATGGCATATTTGGCCAAATCTGGCTATATCACGGTCTACCTTGCTTTGTCATAATTTATTCTAAGATATAATACGTCAAACATTCTCTTTAACTGAGAACTTTGCTAGCTTTTAAGAAAATTCTTCTAAATATTTCCTTTCAAATCTATTTCATTTAGATTTGACATAAGGGTTCTAATCTCTTACTGTTCATAACCATTTTTAACTTTTCATAGCTCTTTCTATTATTTTATATAATTCTGTGCATATATGCCAAATTTCTATGGCATTTATACCTTTTTCTATCACTTCCCAGGGGGTCACCTATCATTGGGCTACTCTTGCCTGAGCATGTTTAACTAAAATATGCAGATAAAAGTTGAGACACTGGTGCTAACATGCTCTAACACTAGTACTTTACTATCTTAGGCCCTTCCTATACTGTCTCTCTTGGGTCTATTTAGCCTTCTAATCTCTTTATGTTCATCTGAAAGATATATTTGTCTCTCATTCTTATTCTTTGTAATCTCATCTTAAGGATCTCTTAATTCTCATTTGACTCCTTCTCATATCTTATGAGATATTATCATAAATTCTTGGTACTCAAGATCAACAACTCTAACTTTGATCCCTTAGTTCCTATTATGTGTAAGAAGATTTTGAGTTCAATCCCTGATAGTAATAAGGCTATCTAAAATAAACATTATGGGTATTCTCTCTCTTATGAGTTAATCAACTTGTGAAGCTTATATACCTTAACTTTATCCTTGGTATTCATCCTTCTAAAGAAATACTGTACTTATGGCTCAATACTTTCTTTCTCTAGGCTAGGTCTACTGCGACCCTCAGGATCTACTGCGATCAACCATAAGCCTCTTTAGGATCTAACTGTGACCCTAGAATTCTATTATCTGTGAGCCATACTAGGATCTAACTGCAATCTTCCATAATCTACTGCGATTCTATTGTACTGTATTCTCATCTCTAGAAGACATGACCAACGGACAAAGTTATAAGGTTAGCCACTTCCACATAGTTGTTAACTCAATAGATAATTCCCCAAAAATGATCACAGAAGCCAATATTATCTATTAGGACTTCACTGATTTCCT
Organism: Leucaena leucocephala; assembly: GCA_037074615.1. Lineage (NCBI taxonomy): Eukaryota > Viridiplantae > Streptophyta > Magnoliopsida > Fabales > Fabaceae > Leucaena > Leucaena leucocephala. The sequence goes on along the minus strand of CM073515.1, from coordinate 12,644,471 downwards.
TTATCACTCAGGCATTTCTCATATCATTCTCATCTTTCATAACTTTACTACATTTAATATTGCAGAGAGCTACACAGGCTCTACTATGCACATATCTATCATCAACTATTCATCTCATCTTGTGGACATTACTCTACATGAGATACACTGTCCATTCTCTTGACTTTATTTCAAAAGTAATCTTACTCTATTGCAAGAGCGATCTAGCTTTATCGCAAGAACGTTAACTTATATTACTAGACATTGCTCCTTCTTAGAGCTGCATCATCTTTCATAAATGCTTCTCATTTCATTTCATAATATTTTCTTAACTTTTCTAGCTCTTCTTAAGTTCTTCTATCTATCAGTCCTAGTCTATTCTTGACTGGACTATGATTCCTTTCTAATCTTTTTCTTGATCCTGGTGAACTTATATCGTATGGATCTCATTCATCATCTGTTACTATTAATTATGTTCTCTAGGGTGCTCTACCTAGGTCTACTAGATTACTATTCTTTTGTAATATGGTCCCTCTGTCTTAGGAATATCAGCTCTCTATTTATTAATCATCTCATCTCTAATTTTAGGCCATGTGCTAGGATCATTCCTAAGCAAGTCTCATTCTAACTTTTAAATCTTTTGTTCAAGAAACATTAGCTGAACAAATTTTTTTGTAATGTAAATCTACTCATATAGAGGATCTACTTCTTAACATTGTCTGAAACTAATCTTTCATATCTTAGTACTTTATACTATTTGGCTTGATCATACTTTATACCAATCCTCTAGTTGATGAACTTCAACAAGGTTGGTACCTTTATTATCATTGTTACTATAATGTTTGGCCGCATAATGATACCTCGAGCTATTATTGCAATTTCCCTTGATCGTAGACTGGTCAACTTCTGTCTCTATCAATAGAGAAAATTCTCCCCAGACGTTATCATGCTTAGTCCAGCCACATCATGCTAAAAAGCATGAGATCTCGACGATAACAGCTAACTAAAATTAATCTATCATAGTTATTTCCTTGAATACTACCTCATAAAGCTGTAAGGTATGGGGTATCATTTTATTTATCTGGGTGTCACTATCTCTTGTTTGAAACATTCTATAAGTAGTGAACACCATCCCCATATCTCATACTAGAGAGGGAACCTATTTAACTCAAATATCTAACTTGTTTTAAAGGGGTTAGTCTAACTAAACCAGAGCATCACTGAGCTAGAACCTTTTGTTCTGTGCCAAAATCTTATACTCTGTGCCAGAACCCTTTACTCTGATACCAAAATATAACATCATAATTTTCTTACATCTTAGGGACCAAATGGTAGCATCTGGAATCACTTTTAAGGTTACTGAAGTCAAATTACACAATCTAAAATTTTACTATACCAAGTACTGTTCACTGTACAAATTCCAAAGAAGTAACCTGACTTTGAAAAATCATAATCAAATCTAAAAAAATTGAAATGAAGTAGTTCAAATTAATAGACAAAGCTAACTTAATGCTCTTTTAGGTAAAATAACTCGTTGACCACACCTTGACTAAGTCAACATCGGTTAACGCTCAAAGTTTACTGTTCATCCAGTGTCCTTCCTTAATTCTAGCATTTTTTGTCCCAACTTTGAAAAATCATATCTCCATTATAGATATCCAAATGAGACGTTCTATATATCAAATCAAATCTTGTTATGTATACTATTTACTAGTAAAATATCATACATTTATTTTATCATTTACTATTTTTAATTACAACTCAAATGTCACTGTCTCACCACGAGTTACTGTTCACAGTGACAATTTCCAACAACTAATTATACATACATCAATCACATATCAATCATGCTAAATAATTGACTTCTCTTCATACATCTTTATCTCTTTCATCTTGAGAAGATTTGCTGTAATTGGATTGATATGGAAGGGGTGAGATTTTTGGAGAAATCTTAGTAGCAAACAGTACTAAACAATGCATGCATTAATGTGAATACTTGTGCTTGCTTATGAAAGTGTTAACATTGAGTAATGTGCATGCTTCCATGTAACATATGAAATAAAATTGGCCAAAGTAATCATAGGAATAGAGCTTCATACATAAGCACATATGCAATACCATTCAACAAAGCCATAGTACAACCAAACATAACATTTAAAGCATATAAGTTTAGGATAAGTTTACTACCTAATGTATAGCCTTTCCTCTAGCTCTTAGCCTTTGCTATAAGATTCCTTCTTTACATTAGTCAGAGCCTATACATAGCATAATAATATCTTCATTATTACCCTATCCAATATAGCTCTACTTAACTCATGCTTAACTTTAAGTAATAACTTTAATATGTCAATCCCCTAACTTTATATCCACGGCTAACCTTATCAAGAGATATATTTCTATATTCTAACTATTAAATTCATAAGAACAATCCTTTAATTTATTAGAGCAGGGACTAGAATAAATTACTTACCTTATTCCTAAGCTTGCCAAGTCCCTAAACTCCTTGGATTGCTCCTAGCTCTTAGCTCCACCAAAACTCCTTTTTCCTTCCTTTCTTTCTCTCTCTCTTTTTCTCTCTTATTTCTCTTGTTTTTCCATGCTTGGATGTGAATGGAATAGAGGGAGGGGTGAGGTATTTATAGTTGAAAGGAGGTGGAATGGATGGTCCAGATCGAATCGCAATAAATGGTTAAGATCGCTTAGCTTCCTCAAGAAGCCTTGCCTGTATCATCACAATGACATCATCCTCCTAGATGACTTATCAAAATGACATCATCCATGGGACACATCACATGCTTAGGTGGTGTAATGGTGGGGCCCTTGGGACATCTTACCAGCTGACTCAGTACTTCCAGAGAATTCCAGAGTCCTATCCCAAAATGAACGACTGAGATCATGCCACATGTCCTTAACTTTTTCTTCTTTCACTAGACTCATCCCATGTGGAGCCTTGTGGGTCCCATGAGGATACCTTTTATGTCACCTCATGGTCCTGGATGAGTCTAAAGCTTTATCTGATCACTTCCCCAATTTCTATCTTTGACCGAGTAACTTTACTTTATTGAAAAAGTACTAAATTAATATTTCAATGTAACTTGAACCAACCTCACTCTTGGGCCACGTTTTTGGACATCTGGGAATGTCGTCTTGGGTCTCTAATCAAGCCCAAGCACTCTAGTGGCTCAATTCCTAAGAAATATCCCTTAGCAAATTACCAAACTGCCATTAGTTCCTCTTTAATAATTATAGGGGCATTATTATCTTTTCATACTTTACTATAGTATTTCCTGACCCTGGTTAATCATCCAGATAACCTTCCTTGATGTCTAACCCTAGTCAAATGACCAAAATACCCTTCACCCATTCTTTAATCATTTTATAACATAAGGGAATTTTTGTCATTTTACACTTTTTTTGGACACTGGCCCCTTTGACCGATGAACTAATATCATGGGTTTGGGACTCACTTGGTGTCATCATAGGCCTCTCTGTGATATCATCTGATCTTATTCAGTCATAACTTGTTTACTACTAACTTTCATAATCAGATATTGGGTGCTCACAAACTCCCGTCAAAAATCACTAATATGGGAATAACTTTTTCTATAGAACTCCTTTCGAGGTTCTGTCAGATCCATGACATCTGGTGTCATAGGGCACACCTTTCTATAACTTTTCACTTATATCTAAAGTCCATAAGATCTAATAAAAAATTTAGATATCTTTCATACTATTAGATAAATATCTACTATCTGGAGCTCTAGTAAAATTTCTGTATCATGCTAGATTAACCAGCATAACTTTCTCTATCTACTAATGAATTTTGGGACTAAAATGCTTCTGAGCAGTTCTAAGCCTTTTCTAGCTGAAATTTCTATACTTACAATTTTGCCCTTGGAAACTTTCCATCTTTTCAATTAAGTCCCTTAATTTTTCATAATTACACATAATGGCCCAAACTTTATGTCTACTTCCTTTTGGCACCATTAAACATTTTAGACTTTTCAATTTAGTCTCTCTCTTTCTTTAAAATGACCATTACGCCCCTAGGGACTTTCATTATTTACAATCTAGTCCATAAACTTTCACTTACTTACAATTTAGTCCTTGAATATCATACATATATTTTTGGAACTTCTGCTCAATAGGGCCTAGTAGCATACCTTTTCCAGGCTACATATTGGGCTTCTATGCCTAAAAATTGGGATATGACAATGTTTCACTCATTTGGAGGATAAAGAGCTTGAGCAAGCACATGACAATATATCTATAATCAATGATAACTCTATCAAATAAAATTTGGATCATTTTTTAAATTTTCACATATGTATTATTTTCCAATATTGATGTCCACTCATTTGAAAACAAATTTTTAAATCATTTGTATGCATTTTGTAAAACAATTTAATGCAAGGATCGTATCTTGAAATCATGAATATACATATTTATAAATCAAGATTAATTTATGGATTGAAATTTGAAAACATAAATATGCATAGTTCTTTTTATAATCTATTTACTAATTTGAAAGCATATTTAGAATATCAGTACGTTGAATGCTAAAGAATTTAAAGAAGGAAGAAGCAATCATAAATCTTAATCATGAATAAAGTGATAAGGATAAGATTTCACTATGTTTTCCTCTTGCCCTTATGGCTGCTAGCTTGATTATGGTGCATTAATATTGAACTTTACTTTAGCACCAAAACTCAAGCTTTGCTGATTTATCTTTATCAAGATTTGAATTATTTTTCTAGTATCCAACTTTGCTTGGATCCATTAATGGTTAGTTTTTAGGAAGAAGAATATAATTCATATGCTTCAAATAATATGAACAATTTTAGAATGAGCATAGTGAGACAAATATGTCTTTATGCATAAGAACTATTTTCAAGTTTCAGAAACACGTATGCATAAAGGGTTGAACTTATTGAACATTGCATTTTACTTTTTAAAGGTATTTATTAGTTAAGTTTTCACTAGAATATAAAGAATTTTTGAAATCAGTTGCAATGTTCATTACTAAAGAGACAAATGTAAACTTCAAAGATATAAATACGATGATGCATGACGTTTACCATTGTACCTTTTACCTTTTATAGAAGAAGCATTGCCTTTGCGTACCTATTGTATCGTTTGATTTCTTCTGATAAATGGTTACAATAGTCTCTTAACTGATATGAACTTTGATTCTTGAGAGATCCTCCTTTATGTTTTATTCTCTTCAACATAATTGAAAGGTACATTATGATATTGCATTCTTGAGTTAGAATGTACTTTTTGGGTTTTTCTCCATCGCTTCTTATAGATTGAAGCAATGGATGCTTATTGAGTTCTCTTTAGTGATGCAGCTTTCACTGAACCATGAGAAACACTTGGATGATCCTTTCTCCTTGTACCTTGTCCATTCCTTTTAATGCTATCCTGCACGTACATTTGAAACATTAGAAGAACATTTTGGTACCTATTTAACTTTAGGTCCTTGAGCATTGTTCTTTAGGAAGCCAAACATATTTATTTCTCATATTAGAATTTCTTCTCAAATAGCATGTGTGAGAGATATGACATTGTTTTCCATAATAATTGAATATAACATAATGATGCGCTTTAGAAGTATATCTACAAATACTGTGCTAGTCGAGTGGAAGCAATAAATAATTATTATGCAACATTTCTTCCTTCCTTTTGATAACATCATTAGATTTAGAATGTAAAACATCTTTGCCTTTTGAAATAGCATCAATTATTGGTTGAAAAATAATATCATGCAAACTTTTGAAACCATTTTTCATAAATTCACAAGGGGGATTGAAATGATTTACCATTAATGCTTTTTGAGCTTTGAATAAAAAATCATCATATTCATGAACTTTAAGCTCTTCTTGATTCTCTTTTTCATCTTCTTTCTCGATGTTGATCATTTCATGGAGATATTTTGGATTTCTTCTTTTTTAGCATCATCTTCCATTTGTTCATCCATACAAGGTTAACAACTTTCAATCACGGAAGAGCTGTCAATGCTAACCTTAACACAATTGTCAAAGGAATAGATAGATTCAAGAATTTTAAAAGGTCTTTGACATTAGAGCAAGATTGGATTTTCTAATAGTAATTTTTAGATAAATTATGGTATAAAATTTTTATTACTCTAAGGTTCAAAGAAAACAATTCATTTTATTTTAATTTTAATCCTTAGTTTAAAATCAAAATTATTTAAAAGGATTTTTCTCATATCAAAATCAAGAGTTTTAAAAATTATGGTCATTCGATATTTCCAATACAAAAACTCAAAATTTTCAAAAGCAGGAGGAATAGTGATATCAAAACCTTTAGAAAGTATTTCACAATCAAATACAACTATAATCTTTGCACTTGAGATCTTTAGATCCTTTAATAAGTGACATTGCTCTGATACCAAATGTATTTGATCCAAGAAGAGGTGAATTGGGCATTTTAAATTTTGTGAAACTTTAAAAGATATTTGAAAGTAAATAAAGAGTAGATTTTAGAATGATAACACCGAAGAAAAAAGTTGATGAAGAAAGATTGCACAAAATGATTTATACTAGTTTGGCCTATTCTACTTGGCCTACGTCTAGTCCCTAGAGACCTCCTCTGAGTGTTCACTATCTCCAAGATTCCTGGGCTATTGGTGCCTCAGTATATTCATGTGAGAATCCCCTCTCATTCCCATTATAACCTATAAGGTATCTCCAGTGATAATCCCTCTCACTCCCCTTAAACCCAGTAAAGTTACAATCCACACAAGAAACTCACGCTCTTGAGTTACTCGAAGAGTGATTGATACAAATGAAAACTCTCTTAGAAAAGTGGATAGGATAAACACTTAAGCACAAACTATCCAAGTCTCTCTCTCTCAATAATGTAAAATGCTATGTTTCAAATAAGAGAAACAGAGTGAAATAAAGATACAAATAATTGAGTATAATCAAATTGCATTATAAGCATTTGCTGTATCTTCTTATGTTTCCACAACATCTTTAACTTTCTCATTTTGACTTCTTCTTTTAGACTTGGTTCTTCATAATTCCATTGAAATGTTGAAGTATCCATTGATAGTCGTTATTAAATATAGCCTTATCTAAAAGGACTTCAAAAAATCTTTAATAATTTGTATATAAATTATTCATGATTTATCAAATAGTTCTTTGATAAATGTCCTTATTAATGAACTTTTTAAAAAATATTCTTTCAAAACATATGCTTTAAGACTTATCGATATATATCTTAATGTTATTTATCGAAGTGTTCTTCGATAAATATGCTCTTTAAATAGCTTATAGATAAATACTAAAGAACATCGTTCAAATTTTTTTGAAGCAGACTTTTGAACAATCATATATTTTATGTAATAGACTTTGGAAACAAATAATAAAAACACCAGTCAATTTAGATCAAAATTATAAGTTAACAATAGATCATGCATACCAGTGCAAATTATAGGACCATAATCATAAGCTCTATGATTCCCTTGTTCAACTAATTCTTATAAAGCTTTTCATAAAGTTCTTTTCGTAAAACTGAGTCTATGAAATACTTATTGAAGGCTTCTTTAATAAATCCTTTTATTAAATAAGTCTTCGAATAATCTTCAGTTTTAGGATAACAACTCAGAATTTTCATAAGTTAAATTTAGATTGATTTATCGGTAAGATACTTTATTGAATAGATCTTCTATAAATGCTTTTTAGAAAATATATTTTCCTTCAAAAGTTCTTTCTCATTTATTGAATAACTACCTTACCGATAAGCTTATCGATAAATGCTTTTTAAAAGTTAAGTTCAATTTATCAAGTATTTTGAAATCTTTTCTCAATTAATTATCATCATCAAAATATTAGAGTCTAACAATTACTAATCAGTAATCTTAATTAATTATTAACTATTAACTAATTCTATAATATTTATTTACAATGCAAAGTATATAAATATGTTTTCTCTCCCTATTTTCTCTACCATTAAGAGCCTCCATTTGCTACTATTTTATGAGTGCTTCCTTTGAGTTGTTAGCCCATCTCTCTCTCTAAAATAAGCTTTCTAATTTACTCTTCCAGGTACTTAATATAAGAGTTAGTTGACTTTTCAGTAGATTAAGGAAGTAATATAAATTAGTTAACTATGACTAAATACAAACCCCTCAAGTCAAATTTATATTATATACTCATTAATCTATCTAAATAGTCAACTAATATTATATCAAGGACTGGAGGTAGTAGTTCAAATATGTAAAGATAGAAAAAATATAAATATAAATAGAAAGGAGAAATTTAATTAAATGTAGTTCAAATTATCATAACTGAATTCGGGCCTATACTTACCTTTACCTATAAGCTAAAATCATGTTAGACTAGGAAGATACACCCAAGAGGGGGTGAATTGGGTGTTTGATCACTTTTAACATAAATTTAAAACTTCAAGAAAATGATAATATGAATGAATGAGAAGAAAGTGGATAAAAAAAATTTCACCGAAGGATAGAAGAATCAACACAAGCAATTCATTATGATTCGGACTAATCCTCTTGTCCTTGTCTAGTCCTTAAAGGCATTATGAGATTTTCAACTATTTCCAAGATTTAAACGGGCTCTTGGTGCCTTAGTACAACAATTGATTCTCTCAATTACTTCCCTTACTTCCCACAAGGTAATAATCCCAACTTAAGAGAACCAATCTCTTAAGTCTATAGAATAAATGAAAAATATTCACAATCTCTCTAACTGAGTATATATGATCATAAACACTGAAGCATAATAATATCAAGTTATAGAGTAATGAAGAATTAGAGAATGTAATAAATTCAATTGATCTTGTTCTATTTGTTGGTTGTTTCTTTATCAATGTCGAGTCCTTAAATAGCATTTACTTCATTTGGTAGCCGTTAAACTTAGATTTGTAACCGTTGTAGTGAAGGAGTCATTAGTGGGTAGGTGAGTATTTAATGCTTTACCAAAAGTAGCAAGTTTCAATTGGCATAGCCTTCATCGTTTCAATCTTCTAGCCTTTTCTAAACACACTCAATCTCAAAATATTTGTTAGTAGTTTAAGTATTGATTAAGTATATGAACTATTAATAATCAGCTCATTATAAAAGATTAAGTTCTTAATCAAGTTCAGATGGCTTTAAGAAAATATATTGTATTAATCGATTAATTATCATTAATTCGCTCAATTTTTCAATTAATGAGAAGAACAAAAAATATAGCATCACATCGATGAGATTTTTCAAGCATATATAATGTAATATGATAAAAATAAGTTTCTCAAAAGATTTATAATGAATAATGGTGAGAAACATATGTGTACTTTATATTTGAATCAATCATATATAGCTCATACAGAGATGCAATTAGTTTCAACATAAACAGAGAATAATTCTTGAAATATATGAAGTTAATCGAACAACTAATCCATTAATATAAGTTAATTGAATCCTTAGTCAATTAATGTCTCTGGAAGAATTGATACATAAAGGATTTCAAGACATATTAATAAAACAATTAATCGATTATTGTAAGTTAATCAATTAATGCATTCATATTTAATTTTCACAAAATGATTATGAACTGATTAATCGAATAGTTAATGCATTAATATAGATTAATTGATCAACTAATCAATTAATAGAGTTTAATTTTACAAAATAGAAAATAGTTATAAGAGAATTAATCGAATAGACAATCGATTAATTATAATTAATCGATTGATCAATGGATTAATTGACTTAACTTTTCAACTTTGAGAAAACAACTTTAAGACATTAATCGAACAGTTAATGGATTAATGGACACTCATTAATAGGTTGGATGTTTGATTAATTAATATTAATCCATTGTACGATTGATTAAAGAGAGAAATTTGAACAGAACATTTATATTAATTAAATAGTTAATCGATTAATAGACACTTATTAATCGATTGAATGTTTGATTAATCAATATTAATTGAATGCCAGTTAGATTAAATATGTAAAATCTTTTCTTTATTAAATTCAAACAAGTTTGACATTATTTCTTTCAAAACTAATTTCCAAAACATTATCAAATTATCAATGACATATATCAGAACAATTTTCCAATCATCATTTGTTAAATCACAATAACAATTAAAATTAGCATATATTAACCAACTTTAGCATCATCAAAACATATAAGGGAGAAAGACAAAAAAATGCCATTTGAATTTCCAAAGAACAAATTGGGCTTCTCAATATTGAAAATGACAGATTAGGCAGGAGGCACAATCTATCATTTGCAAATTTGTGTACAAAGACCAAATTAGCCTTCACTTTCCCAATGGTATTTGCAAGTTTGACAATACAATTTACAACTTTGTCAATGTTATTTATAACTTTGACAATGGTATTTACAAATGGGAGATAAAGTTGCAAATCCTATTGATAAAGTTGCAAATCCCATTGTGAGAGTTGTAAATACTATTAGCCAAATTGAACACTAAAATACTGTTGCAAATCTCATTCTTTAAGGGAACTTTACAAAAATTGAACATTGAAAATAGATTAACTAAGTCAGAACATCAGTCGGTCAATGATTGAAGTAATTACAAATACCATTGCTTCTTTTCTGTTGTGGGAGTTGTAAATATCATTGCGAAAGTTATAAATACCATTGGTAAAGCTAAAAATCCCATTATGGAAGTGACAAATACTAGTAGGAGTTATAAATACAATTAATAAACTTGCAAATACCATTGGCAAAGCTGTAAATACTATTGTGAGAGTTGCAAATAACATTGGCAAAGTTGTTAAACCCATTGGCAAAGTTTCTTCTTCTCTATTATGGGAGTTGCAAATTGTCACGTCCTAAAATTTAGACCGTGACCGGCATAGAATATAAAGAATTTCACATTCGAAAGCCTAAAAACTTAAATAAAATATTTGAAATAAGAACAATAATAAATTGGAATTCATAAATCAAAAGCAAGTTCTCTATAGGTATCTCGGCAGGACCATTATTATATAACCAATCTCCCGATGATCCTATAGCAGACTACAAACATTTAAAATTTCCATAACATTTTTCAAAATAACCAGAATCTTTTCTAAGGACTATGTGGAGCATTTACCTTCTTTTCAAAATAATACAAGCACTTTCTAAATGATAATTATATCAAAAACAATCTTGTTAAAAATGACACTTTGAATTGGCAATGAGGCTATTCACTGCTCAGCGAGAGGATTATGGTCAACTGCACTATCTGAAGCCAAATAATCTACTCGTGAATAACGTCCCAAAAACATGATTATAAATGTGGAAACAAACAATACATAATCATGTTGAAAATATATTTCATAATATTTCATATCATGATGCAAACCTTTCTATAAACATTTCATTTCAGGGAAAACAGTAATCGGAAATAACCATTTCAAATCAATCGTTTAAAAACAATTATTTGAAAACCATAATCTTTTCAAAGGACTTTAACATAATGAAATCAGATGTGGACACACAGTCCACAAGGGTAAATAACTAATATAGTAGCTTAAGGCCACTAGCCATCGCGAGTACGAGACCCACGTAATAATCTGGTAGCTTGAGGCCACTATCCATCGTGAGTATGAAACCCACGTATATCCATCGAGCTCGGTTAACCAAGGTGCACCAAGGACTAACAGTATTACTATTAGCAACTAGCGTTCTATATTCTGTCCTTTCTAAAATATTTCCATCAGGCATGGGATTTATTTAATATGTAATAATCTCAACCATTTTAATGCCATAACCATTGGTAAAAATCACTTTAAATTTCAAAAACTCCAGCATGTACATTTAAAATCAAGTTACTATGTAAACATATGAAATTCACATAGGAATATATTTCATGAATAACATAAGTTCAATGCAACTTTTGCCAAACTCTTTTCAAAAGCTTATTCATTCATTTTCATACATAATCGTAATTCCTTTGTAAACCAATTGAAAGTAAATCATTTCTAACGATTTAAACCATACTTTCGTAAAATTTACTTTTTGTAATTCATATTTGAAATTCAACATTTGAAATGACAATGCATTTGAAAAATGTAAATTTTAGGGAACATTATTCACTCACATACTGAGCTTTCAAAAGTAGTTTATTCCAGTTCTATACCTCAGAATCAAATTCTCTTCTTGAATTACCTAAACTCCCAAAATAATATATTCCTTTAGAAAATATCGCTCATAAATACAATAAATACTATATACTTATTAACAATTGAACCTTCCAACTTTACCACCATTTATTAAATTTCAAAATCTTTATCAGCTTCCATATTCTTCCATTTAACATAACACCCAGACCTTAGAAATTGACCAAATATCCAACCAATTGAACCAAAATTCAAAAAACTCAACAAAGATCTCAATTCAAGCACATTCTCCTTAATACCCAATATAGCTTCCAAATTTCTTTCCTTCCAAAACTTAAACCCAAAATTCAGTTTACACACAATAGTACCATCTCTTATAGATATTTATGTATGCATATTTCTATCTGAGCAATTTCCCATAGGCTCAATTATGCACAACACCTACATCAAGCTCCTTACTATGAATTTAATATATATATTTATACCTCAAGCCAAAACAGCAACACATATGCATGTATATATATATTCCTAAAGAAAAATAATCAGAGCCTCCTTCCCAAATGTTTCCCAATTCATTTGCACATACACAAACATGCATAGCAACAGAACCCCTTTCTTTCCTTCAACTAAAATATGCCACTCATATAAATCATATTCCAATAAATACCAACCATTGTTCCAAATTTCTACCTTATTCACTACTTCTATTAATTATCAACTTTCTTGAAATTTTACACACAATACACATACACATCTTATGCCTCTGTTCCTTTTTCTCTCCTTTAGTATAACCACACACACATCAATTTATATCTTCATAGCACACGCGCAAGTCACAATGCATACACACACATATGCCTTCCCAAGACAGTCAACTATATGCACATATATATAATCACCTATAGTAACACCTTATGCATAAGTCGAGATAGAGACATCCCTTAGTACATCTTCCTTCATCCTACTACATTTCCCACATATGAATCTATATATATATCTATACTCTTTACAGCACACACACTGAGCATATACATGACCACATATCATCCACATAACAGCTACACACATACATGAATATCACCATGTGCACGGCTCACAGGGTGATCTCACCCATTCAATAGAAAAAGGCCCCTACCCAGCTCATGTCATCTAGTATAGTCTATAGGGAAACAATTTCTCAATTAACAGAGAGGAAAGGGGAGGCAAAAGAGACTCACCATAGACTTGCCGTGCACTCTAGTTTACAGAGACAAATAAGTAGCCATAACCCCTCACTCTATTACTATCCAACAGAGATGACAGAGGAGTCCTAGCCTCGCCAATGATGAGAAAAGGTCAAGAATTTGGACCTCTCACAACAACCTTAACCAAATGCTCACGACAATGGCCCAATGAAGTCCTTTCATAGTGTCACAAGCCCTCTTCCTTACTTACCTACTCTCAATGTTTTACCTATGGAGCAGCAACGCTACCAAACCAACGGCAGAACCTGTGAGCCAAATTGTCTATTGCAGCAGATCACATAACAGGAGCCTGCAGTGACGCCAAATTTCTTTCTCCCCATACTTGTCCCTACTCCATTTATCAAACAACAGCCCTGTGAATGAAGTGACTACACAGGTGTGACAACACGGTAGAGACTGACGAAAATGAAGCAGTAGCAGCATGTGGTCATACGGCATTGGTTTCCACTGAAGTTATCATTGTTATGTCCTCCTTCTTTGCTGTCGAGACGTCGTCTTTGTAGTCACCAGGGTTCAAACACAGGACTCCCTGATTTTCCCTTCCGCCTTTAAACCATTCAGTCAACGCTTCCACTTTAAAATTTTATGTAATAAATATATATATCCCTGTATTAAAATAATTTTATCTACAAGATTTTTTAGGCTATAACACAAATACCATTATCGGAGCTACAAATACTATTGGCAAAGTTGTTAATCCCTTTGGCAAAGTTACTTCTTCTCTGTGGTAAGAGTTGCAAATATCATTATGGGAGTTACAAATACCATTGTGGGAGTTGCAAATACCATTGGCAAAGTTCCAAATCCTATTATGAAAGTGAAAAATACCAGTGGGAGTTAAAAATACTATTGACAAACTTGCAAATACTATTATCAAAGTTTAAATATAATTATGAGAGTTGCAAATACCATTGGCAAAGTTGCTTCTTCTCCGTTGTGAGAGTTGCAATACCATTGCGGGAGTTGTAAATACCATTGACAAAGTTGTAAATTCTATTTTAGGAGTTACAAATATTATTGGGAAAGTTATTAATTCCATTGGCAAAGTTATTTCTTCTCCTTTGTGGGAGTTACAAATACCATTACGGAAGTTACAAATATCATTGTTGAAATTGCAAATACCACTATGGGAGTTACAAATACCATTAGCAAAGTTACAAATACCATTTTCAAATTTATAAATACCATTATCAAAGTTACAAACACCATTGTCAAAATTGCAAGTACTATTATCAAAGTTATAAATACTATTATAGGAGTTAGAAATACCATTATCAGAGTTATAAATGCTATTAGTAAAGTTATAAATCGTATTGTCAAACTTACAAATACCATTGGAAAAGTGAAGGCTAATTTGGTATTTGGATACAAATTTACAAATGACAGAATGTGCTTCCTGCCTAATCTATCATTTTCAATATTGAGAAGCCCAATTTATCATTTTGAAATTCAAATGGGCTTTTTTTGTCTTTCTCCCAACATATAATCTAGCGTAAATCAACAATCTCAATAACTAATCTCACTTTGATATTTGAAAGATTTTGAATCCCATTGGATAATTAATTAGTAATCATATTAATTACTTATATGATATTTTAAATTTCTAACTAAAGACTTTATACTTTTCAATTCCTTAGTCTACAAATAACAATCAATATTCGCAATAAGTCATCTTACTTTGACATTTGAAAGATTTTGAGAGCCATAATAGTAATTAATTTTGGATAGATTTTGAGCCTTATGATAGTAACTAATTAGTAATCTTAATTATTAACTATTAACAAATTCTATAATATTTATACACAATGCAAAGTTTATAGATATGTTCTCTCCCTATTTTCTCCACCTGTGAGAGCCTCCATTCACTCCTCTTTTATGAGTGCTTCCTATAAGTTTTCCAACACATCTCTCTCTCTGACATAAGCTTTCTAAATTTCTCTCATATGTCCTTAATATAAGAGATAGTTAACTTTTTTAGTAGATTAAGAAAGTCAGATAAATTAATAATTATGATCAAATTCAACCTCTTAAGTCAAATTCATATTATATACTAATTAATCTACCCAAATAGCCAACTTACCTTATTTTAAGGAGTGGAGGTAGTAGTTCACATAGGTAAAGATAGAAAAAGTAAAAATTGAAATATAAAATACTCCAAAAATAAAGGAAAAAGTTTAATTAAATTCAATTGAAATCATCAAAACCGAATTTAGGCCTATACTTGCCTTTTATTTTTCTTTTTATTGTAGAGGGGCATTCTAGTCTTTTAATAATATTTAGAAATCCTCAATGAAGGCTCTTATCCTGATTAAAAATTTGTTAAAAGTATAGGCATAACTTTAGAGTTTAGTATTTCAATTGGATTTTATTGAGATTCTCCTTATTGTATAATATTTTCATATTTAAGTTCAAGAAAAAAGTCTTTTAAGATAGATCCTAGTTTTCCATAATGAATATATAACTGAAAAGTAACACAACAATTTGAGTACTTTCTCAAATATTTTTATAATGATTTTTAACATATTTTACTAAAACTGATTAAAGTCTTAAAACTCTTTAATTGTATTTAAAAATTAACTAATTTTTTAACTTTACCCCTATTAAATATATATATTTTAAAAATAAAATATTTATATATTTTCAACATTTATTAGAGGTGAAGGAAAAATTTGTGGTTAAAATCAACAATATGTCTTATAAATTATAATTATGACAAAAATGTTCTTTTAATTTTTTCTTGACTTCTAGTAAGAACCAGAGAGAATATAATACATGTACTCTCTCTCTCCCCATGGTGCCACGTATAAGAGAGGTATATAAATAAATAGTGGGCCTTATTGTAACATGGAATCACACTATGTTGGTGCTACTGTTATACTCAGATTTGTTTTGACCAAATATTCCTCAGATTAATAACTCAGTAATTAAGAAAGATTGTATTGAGAGTCAGGAATAGAGAATTAGAGGCATTGATTAAAAATCAATAATATGCCTTATGAGGATACCGGGTGCTCCATGTAAAAAGAGAGAGAGCACGGGGTTGCAGATCATAGCTTGCAAATATCATGCTTACATGGAGTCTTGGAAAAGGAAGTGGCAAATTGGAACACTGCCTGGTTTCACTTTCAGTATTTGGATGTCCAAATATTCTGGGTTCCACGCTGACGTGTCTCTGTGACAGACACAGCTTTCACTGTGCTCCCTTCATCCCCCTCTAACGACACCGTATAGGCAACTGAGTTCTCTAATTTGTGACAGTAAAACACAGCGTACACATAATTGACCTTGTGGCACAACACCAAATTTGGCTCTCCCCCCTTCTTCACTTCATGAGTTATTGTGTATTCTTGCTTCTTCGTTTCATTCTTATTCACCTCCGTAGACAAAGCTTCCACGTGTTTCCCAAGCTTCAAAACGGTAAAATCAAGCATGCATTGTAAGGAAGTTGCATAATACTTGTTCTCTCCTTTAACCGCCGGCTCCTCGCACACTTTAATTGTATTCTTCATGACCTCAGCATTTACTGAGCCAGGCTTCACAGCAAACTTGTTCATTATTTCAGCCATCTGCCGGAAAGAAATATATATACATAAATTATTCTTTTTAATTATATAATACTACCTAATTTGTGGATATTAGAGAAATTAGTTAAATTAGTTATTTGTAATAAATTAATGTGTAATGGTTTCTCTTAGGTTGGTATGAATGATTTCAAAGGGAGGGAAGGAAAAGAGAGGAATTTTGTCCCTTTTTCCTTGTTTGGCACCACAAAATTTTTAGGAAGGGAGGAAAAAGTTATTAAATATTCTCTCCCCTCCCCTACTAACTCACCACTCTAAAATTGGGGTATTTGGGGAGAAATTTAGATTTTTTCTTTATTTTGACTATTATATATATAATATATTTTTAATATCCCTAAAACATCTTTTCCTTATCTCACAATTGGCTATATAAATTTGTCTTGCATCTCCTCTTGAACTAAACAATGTAAAATTAAAATATCTCCCCTCCCCTCCCTTTTCATCAATACAAATGAGGTAATATTAAAATCACTTTCTTTCATTTCTCTCCCATGCTCCTCTATTAAAATTCCTACTCTTCCCTCAACTCAGTTGAGCTAAACACATCATGAACTACCCTATTTAATCATGTGTATTGAAACTATCTTTAATAAAAGTCCTCTTAATATATATAATCAACATGGGTATTTTAAGGAAGCAATTAAAATTTTGGAAAAGAAAGAGAATTAAGGTCTAATATTTAAAACCAAGATAGACTCTTGAATCATATATTTATGACCTGAGGGAGTATTAGTTGTTCATAGACATCCCCACCACTACCTTACTCAAAGAAAAGGGAATGGATTTGATGATTGATGAGGTAGGAATGATGCTTGGTTAAAGGACTGAGTGAAGAGAAAGTTTTTTGGTGACCAGCCTTCAAATCCTTTTCCAAGACAAAGAGATTATCTATGTTTAGATTATCTTGGAGTTCGGTCTCAGAGTGAGAAGGACCACGACGACCACAACCATAAGAAAAGTGAAATTTTAGAGGACCCTGAGGTTCAATATGGTATTCTATCACACATGGACGATGACGCCTTCAACTTACTTGCTAGCATGAAATATACACTAGCAATTTAAAAAAACTTATAATGTACAATATATTTATCATCTGAAGAAAATTTAGAAATGAAGAGTAACTAGAATACTAACAGGCGGGTGAAGAAGGTCTATATCAGATCATAAATTTTCTCTATTTGTAAAAGACTAATACAAAAAAAGAGGTTAAGAAGGGATAATGATGAGATTCAAAAGAAAACATAATAGTTAGATAAGTCTCAAGTTAAAGAAAGAAAAGAAAAGTATAAAACTATAAAACTAAGAGATATAAATGTCATTTGAGCAAAAGATAAATAGAAAATTCAAGGAAAAATTAGAAAAGGGACCCAATTAGACTTTTAAAAATTCAGTACCAAAATAGAATTTCATAATATGTAGTAAAGGACTAATGTGAAATTTGACAAATTTAGGGACTAAAGTGTATTTGGTAAATTCATAGACAAAAATGTAATTATGTGAAAGTTGAACTGAAAATGCTCAAAATTGGCTAGAAATATTTTAGTCCTAAATTTTACCAGCAAGTAGAAGACAAAATTTAGGCTACGCATGTTTTTCAAAATTTCAATTTGAAGTCCCCAAAAAATTTATATTAATTTCCAAAGTCTATAAATTGTTACATGATATTCTGGACCTCATAATCAAATAAAATTTTATAGAAAATTCTTATATTTATTATAAGAATTTATGAAACTGACAGAACTCATAAATGAGAACTATAGAATTTATTATGGATCTCAGAAAATTATGAAACTTTAGAAAAAATTCATTTAATAGTATAATGAAATTTAAAAATTTCAAAACCTTAAAAATAGATTATAGAATTTATTCCAAAATAAAGGTATATTAGGACATTCGGTAAATGAAGTGCCTTGGGATTTGTGTCAAATAAATAGATTGGGCCTAGACAATTCCAAAATTGTGTCATATGAAGGCCTAAGGTGCTAAGGACTTGTTTAAAAGTCAAATGGAATTTTTATGCTTTATTTAGAAAAAATGGAAGAAATTATCAAGAAGCAAGGTGGCATTGTGAGGTGTCCCAAAGGGACCCACATTGCAACACATGGAGAGCCATGCAAGGGAGAAGAGTTTTATCATGTGCTTCTTTGTATTAAAATAATATAATAATTAAGTTAATGTTGATTAAAGAATTAAGTAACCAATCAAATGCAAGATTAAGGATATAAAATAATTAGCAATTACCAAGGGTAAACTTGTCTCAAAATACCAAAGTTTGCATTATAAATACCCCTCCCTTCCCTTGTATGGCGTCAAGCACAAAGAAGCTTGGGGAAACTATGGCAAAATGAAAACTCAAGCTTGAACCAAGGGAGATCTAAGGTACTTTGATCCAATGAAGCTAGGGCTTAAGGTAAGGAATTTTCCTTAGTTTATATATATATATATATATATATATATATTTTGAAAGATTGAAACCTAAGTTTTAGTGGTTGAAAAATGGATTTTCTCTTGGGAAAGCTTGCTAGCCTAAATTCATAAACCAAGGAAGTAAAGGAAATTAAGCTAGAACAATGTAATTAACACTTAGATAAGCTAGATTTGATGATTGGTTATTGAATTAAATTGAGCTCTTGTCTTTACCATTATGGAGGCCATTTGGCCAACTACTGGTCAGGATCAATAATATTGAATTTCATGATTCTAATACTTTCATTGAATTTAGATGATGATTTTGTGTATGATTGAATAAGGTTTTAGCTTAGAAGCATTGGAATTGGAAAGCGAAATGTTGAAACACTCTCTATTAGTGTTTATACACCTAGGTAGCAAGCAAATTTTATAATTTTGATGCTTCCAATCCATTTAAAATGAAAAGTTGTGTGGAATTAAGTAGAAAAATAAGTATTGGAAGTATTGGAATCAAAATAAGAATTTTTGGAATTCTTAAGAGTGCTTTTTGGTTTTGTTTAGATTTTATGGAGGAGATGAAGTTTCATAATTCTAAGCTCGTAAATGAATTCACAAGGCCAAATCATGTAGAATAAAGTTAAGACACAAATTAATTCAAAGGACAAGGCAATTAACCACAAATTGATAAATTTAGGGGTTAATTGATTAATAGAGTTCAAGGTCCTTATATACTAGTGGAATTGGATCATGATGAATGAATTAATATGTGATATCTAGGCTTTGATTTGTGTTTCTCAAGAATGCATCCACTTAGAAAGGAAAAGATACAAGGAAGAGAGTAAAAGAAAGTAAATCAACAAGGTAGTAAACTAACCTAGAATTCTATGCATTGAATCTGAAGTATGGTAGTGTTTTGGCTTTGTTGAATTGTGTTGCATATGTGTACTTGATTGTTGCTATATTTCTATGATTACTTTAGCCAATTGTATTTCATATGATACATGGAATCATGCTCATTACATTATGTTGACACAATTACAAGAAAGCACATACAAGTAACATTAATGCATACATTATTTAGTTTCGTACTAAGATTTCTCTTGAAGTCTCAACCCTATTTCCATTCCTAAATAGCAGGACCTTCAAGCATAAAAAGAAGAAAAAAGTATGATGATGATATTGATTGTTGATATGAACATGTAATAGATGATTTTGGGAATGTATGTAATATGTATAGTTGCTGGAATTTTGTTTGTGAACAGTAATTCATGACGAGCCAGTGACCTTTGAGATATAATTCAAAAATAGTAAATGATGTAATAAATGTATGATATTTTACCAGCATTTATTTAACATTTCAAGCTTTGTTTTGATATCAAGAATAACTTGTTTTGATGTCTGTACAGAAAGAACAAATTTTTCAAATTTAGGGACCAGAATCTTTTTCTAGAATTTTTGACCAAATAAATAGTCAACTTTGACAATTAAATTATATTGATTGACTAAGCATTTGGTCTGAGACTTATTTTTCCTTTAATGTTCATCATGTTAGCTTCATATATCCTTTTGAACCACTTCATTTTGTTTTTCTTCAATTAGTTATGGTTTTTCAAATTTTATAGTCAAATCTGAAAATATCAAATGAACAGTAATCGCAGTCTTGAAAATTCCAAATTTCATAAATGAACTTCAAAGGATATGAAAGTGGTTCTAAATGCTACCAATTGGTCTCTAAGGTGTTCAAAATTAAGGTGTGACATTTTAGTATTAGAGTAAAGTTTTTGACATCAGATAGGATAGTTCCTAGACCCTAAATCTAAGTTGTTAACATTATGTTAAGATTAGGGTACTTATTGGGATAGTTGTTTTTGTAGGAAGATGATTCATACTAGGAACATTAAAAAGAGAATGTTTTAAGAAACATATGTTCAAGTTGCAACAAGCATGTGCTTAGGTCGCAATGAATAAACACAAAGAACTTTAGTCACGATGAGACAGTAATATGGTTATGACGGATATTCATAGAGAATTTTGGCCATGATGAATCAGTGTTCTGAATGTGACTCAAGGAGACAGTGGCACCCAGATAAGTTTAGTATATTATACCTGAGACTTGCAGCTTCACGAAATAGTCTTTGATGACACAGCTATAGTAGATTGGTCTTAATTAGCCAATACCTTTGAGGTCTCATATTCCTTAACATGATATGGCTAGACTAAGCAGGACAATGCATAAGGAGCAGTTCCCTCTAATGACGGAGATAGGAGTTGACCAATCTAAGGTTAAGGAAGCTAAGCTGTGAAAGTTAGTTCAAGGTATCGTTAAAGGAATGAAGCATAATTGTTATGTGAACTTGAATTCCTTAGGAGTAGATATCATACACTACAGTAATGACGAGAACAAAGGTGCTAACCTCACTGAAGTTTATCAGTAAGAGGATTAGCACAGTGTGCAAGCAAGTCAAATAGTACAACGTACTCGGCTATGGAAGACCAACTTAAGAAGGCGATCAGAAGTAGATCCTCCATGTGAAAACTAGGAGTGTATCTACATTATGAAAGATTTTGTTAGGTTAGTTTTTTTAACAGAAGCTTCAGAAGTATGAGGTCGAGGTTTGCCTAGAGATATGAAGGATAATAGATGAAGAGTCGATATTTTTGAAATGGAGGAACCCATCGCGAAGGGACAAATAGACCAAGTGTATAGTACTTTGAATGGCAGGAGCGATAACAGTATATAATGGAAGAGATCTAGGCGACTTAGGTTCTCCAGGAACAAGAAAGAGATACTGCTATCACGATAGCAGTATTAGTAGTTGTTACTAATTTACGATGATTAGAGAAAGGATTTGTCGAGAAGCCACAATCTAAATAGTAACATACTGAGACTAGCAGATAGTCAGGATCTATTGAGAAGTGGGATAGTATCTAGCTATGAAATATACAATTCTGTCAGCATAATCCGCTTACGTTGAAAGGCAAATTAGATACCTAAATGGCAAAGTATTAGATAGATCACTTGGAAGAGATCTCCAAAGAGTTGAAATGTCCCTTAGAGTGAAAGGCACAGTTAGCCAATTGCCAGTCAAAGGAAGATATTAAGAGATAGTGAAGAGTATAGAAGCTACCCTATAGACAGAGAATAATCCGCTCACCTGGGAAGCTTTTCTTGAGTAGTTTTATAAGAAGTATTCTCTTCAGTCAGTGAGAGAGTACGAGGCTAAGTCTTAAAATGTTAAAGCAAGGTAAGAGGAACCTTTTGATGAATACTTATTCAAGTTCATCCATATGAATAATGGGAATTGAATTACTGAGAATTTTACTCAAGGATTAAATTCCATGCTATAAGAAAGAATTTTTCCCAAGCAATTACAGCAATTGTAGAGGTTCAACAAAGCGTTAGAGGCATGCAAGATTATAAAGAAAAGATTGTGATACCCAAAAAAGATAAAGACAACCCTAAGATATGAACCCCTTTTGGTGTTTCTGTTAAGGATTGTTATAGAGAACCTTTAGTTTCCAAAAGAGATAATAAGAAGCAAGAAAGGTTACAATGTGAACAGAAAATTTAGAATAGAAAAGTAGTAAGCTAGGAGATGCAAACATGCAATCAAAGCCTAACATAAATGAGATCTATGGTAGAGACTACGGAGATAGGTTTTGATTGGCAGGTCGATGAAGTTGCTATAGAGGTGGCAAGCTGAGACATTTTGCTAGGGAATATCAATATAATACAACAGGTAAGAGATTCCAGATACAGAGGAAACTTTGCCCTAACTAGAGAATAGGCAAGGAAATCGCCTTATATGATATAAGAGATGATATGGATTAACTATCACTGAGTAGATGCGATATGTGACTCAGACGCCAGTCATTTGTTTATAGCAATGACTATATAGGGTAACTGGGGTTTCCTACTAGTACTTTGCCATTACTCCCATTGGCTTAAGGCATTATTTGGTTGGAGGTCTTTTGGAAGGGAAGGGGAGGGAAAATCATGTTTGGTTTAGAAAATAAAGGGGAGGGGAGGGGAAATATTTTGTCATCTTCTGTTCCCCTCCCCCACTCTCTCACACCTCCAAAATCGGGGGGTTTTAGAGGTGTGAAGATTTTTTGACAAAATTACCCATGATAACTTTTAAATATTCCAGTGCTACCTTTGTGCCTATTTTCTCATTCAGACCAGCATGGCGGTGACACAAGCTATGGGCCTCACCCTAACCTCCAGTAATGCTCTTCCACTCTTACTCTTACTCTCACAAAGCTCTTTCTCTCCCCCTCACTCAGAAAAGCTTAGTCTTTATTTTCCTTTTCCAGAAAAGCTTTCACACACTTTAACTCGCTCAGATTCATAGCCTCGATTTCTCTCAAATGAAAATACAAGAACAATACAACAAAATAAAGAAAGTAAACAAAAAATGAAGATAAGAATACTTAGTTTATATGGAGACAACAAAAGTGGCACTATGGAAAGGATTTTTTAGGCTATGGAAGTGAATAGAAATAGGGTTCCTAAAGAATAAGGAAGCATTTGGGAGTGGCGTTTTATGACATGGATGAAGGAATCATAATGGCTTCAATAAAAGGTGGATTTAGGGAAAAGAAGAGTAATAGAAGCCAAGGAGAGAATCCATGAATGTTCAAATAAAGAAACAATAGTCAAGTCTCAGAGTATGTGTGTAGCAATGAAGCCTTATAAAACAGGAGATAGCGGGGGCTTTCTTTGATTCTCTTCCTCTCAGAGTGTGTGTAATAATGAAGCCTTCGAGAAACAAAGTTGATGTATGTAATACTTTTTTTATTAAATTTCAAGATTTAACAAAATCATTAATGCCTTCAGCATCAAATATGGAATTGGGTCTGTTCTTCTTTCTTTTTTGATTACCTTCCTCGCGTATGTATAAGACCGAATCCATTCGATTTTTCATTTTAAAAAGGATTACTAATCCTTAACTTTTCGAGGAATCCTTCATCAGTGGTTGTGAATGACCGATTTTTCTCAATCTTTATGACTTGCTCCTACGGAACCGAGGTCGAAAAGATTGATAAATAGAACCATCTGATTTGATTCGTTCTTAATAGCCACGAGATGATCATCTTAGGGTGATCCTTTTATCGACGGATGCTCCTATTACACTCGTAGTCTCTATTCATTTCCTTCGATGTTGATGTGCGCGAAACATAGTTGATGATGCAGAACTTTTTTAGTTCATCCTATTGGCTCGGCTCATCCAAAATAAGTATCTTAATCTTAACAACTTTAATATGAAAACATTTAAATAAAATAACAAGGGTATATTTGTCAATTTATAATAAGCTCCCCTCCCTTTCCCTCCTGAACTAAACAAGAAACATCACATCCTTTCTCTTACTTATATCCCTTACCTTCCCTTAAATTAACCTCCCCTACCCTCACTTATGTTGAACCAAACAAAGCTTAAGGTTGATAACTCCAATGCATGTTTAAATAGTAATGTCTGGCATGCACAATGTGGAGCTAACCCAGACCTGATATGTTTGCTTATATATATTAGAGATAGATAAGGTGGTTAGTATTAATTAATCCTCAAGGTTTAGGATTGAGATGATAATTGAAATTATGATCAGAATTAGAATTAGATTAAAGTTAGGAATATGAATTACAGTTTGAATAAGATGATGAGAGTTAGTTAGATAAAAAACCTAAAATATGATAGCAATAGAAAGGTACCCATAATAACAAATAGTTTCAACATGTATGATAGTCGGTTATAGTATGATTGAGGCTTACTTAGGTATTTCTACATGATTATGAATATAATACTCAAAGCCATTCCTTATAGTAGTGTTGTGCCAATTACCAAAGAAGTGGTAATTTTATAACTCTATTAAAATAAGGGAGTATATTAATAATGTGCTATCAGTAATAGTACATCATGAGTACATAATATCCCATTTCCTATAGGATGAGCATGACAGGTACAGTAATGAAAGAGATTGATCTTAAAGTAGAGCTAGATATAA
Source organism: Leucaena leucocephala (assembly GCA_037074615.1). Taxonomy (NCBI): domain Eukaryota; kingdom Viridiplantae; phylum Streptophyta; class Magnoliopsida; order Fabales; family Fabaceae; genus Leucaena; species Leucaena leucocephala. The sequence goes on along the minus strand of CM073515.1, from coordinate 12,619,143 downwards.
GATAAAAGCCAATTCAAATATAGATTGCTCTCAGAAATAGCCAGGTTCATATGAGATGAAATAAGAAGTTATCATATGGCTGTAGTAACAGAAGGCAATTGCCAATGTCATTTGCAGGTAGCCAAACATGATTGCATAAGGTAACAGATTATGGTTAGTCATAAGAAAGTAATAAAGCTAAGAAGGAACTCCTAAGTAAGAGAATGAATAAGTAAAATCTTGATAGAAAACATTCCTACTGTTCATAATCCTAGAGATTATCTATTGAGTTATCAACAAAAGGGAGTAATTAACCCTATAGTCTAGTCCATTGGTTGAATTCTTCTAGAGCAATCACAGTTGACCCTAACATGACTTACAAGGGGGTGGTATCCCAAAATTCGATAGATCCTAAAAAGGCTTAGGGTGACAATAAATGATTTCGAGTCATGAAATAACCTAGCCTAGGGACAAGATAGCATGAGTCATGAAGAAGAGGAATATGACAACTCGATATCTCTCTGATAAGAAAATCATCAAGGACAAGGCGTTGACTAACTCATATAGAGAGAGTAACCATAATGTTTTCCCAGTTAGCCTTTAGAATGAACTTAGTTTTCTCTTAAATGAGGACAAAGTCCAAATTCAAATATGAGTGTTGGTATTCAAAAGATTGTAGAAGTGTGCCTAAGGAATAGAGGAGATAACCCTATATATCTTTAGAATAAACAAGAATGAGCAGGTAGATCCATCAAATAAGGATAAAGAGATTAAAAGGTTCGATAGACCTGGAGAAGAGGGTCTAAAGTAAAGTTAGAATATTACCCTATAAGAAAAAGAATGTTAAGACTCAGAGTCATATAAATAGTAACTTAGTCCTAAACCAGCAGCATACTTCAGTTAATCATGTTCAAGCCAGAGTAGCCCAAGGATGGTGACCCATTAGGAAGATAGTATTGGTTCACAAGGTTAGAAATATGTTATATACACTAAGAGATAATAGTATTGGTAGGCATAAGTGCCTAGTGAAGAGAAAATAAGGGATACTAGAATCCCTTGTACTAGGTCTAAGTAAAGGAACTATGAAGAAAGAAAAATATAGTTAAATAGAAATTATTCTATGTAGTTGACCGAAACTCCATAATACAACAAAATTCTAGAGAGTTGGTTATGAAAAATTGTGCATCTTTAACTAGCTATGCACAGAGTTATGTAAAATGATGATAAAAGTTAAGAAAAGTAAAAAAGAGTTAGGAAATGTAAGGGATTAGGACCCTTATGCCAGATGCAAATAGAGAGGATCTGAAAGAAAAGATTCATATTACCATTTTATTTTAGAAGGAGGTTTGAAAGCTATAAGAGCAATATCCTTCCCAAAATCTAGCAAAATTATAAGTCAAAGAGAATGTTAGACTTTATAGTATCCCAGAGTACTAAAAAAATGTAATGAAGGATACACAAGGTATAATAAGAGATACTCAATATGCAAGAAAAGATGTGCGATAAAACATAAGTAATGAGAAGTATAATGTATGAGAGAGACCCCATAATTACAACAAATTTTTATAAGGTTATATATGAAAGAATTGGACACTACTCACAAGACCAATACAGTGAGCCGTTAGTGAATAGATGAATATATGATAGGTGAGGTAATAATAGAAAGAAGTAAATTTCAACTCTAATTGAGTTAACTAAGAAAAAGGAGTGTAATGATACGAGAAAGATATGAAGCCCTACGGATGTTAAGAGAACTCTGCTAAATGCTAAGATAAAAGATATAGTTCTGAGAGATACCCTAAACCTTAGTCACGAAATAGAAAAAGATATAAAGAGGAGATATAGAGTTATTTGACTAAGGTATGACTAAATTTTGAAGATGTAATTTATTTTAAGGGTGAAAAAATATCACATTCTAAATATTTTTTATCTATATAAGTCTGAGAGAAGAAAGGGGTTAGGAAGGGATGGTAATGAGAATTTAAAGAAAAGATAATAGTTAGATAAGTCTCAAGTTAAAGAAAGAAAAGAAAAATATAAAGATATAAAACCAAGGGATGTAAATGTCATTTGAGCAAAAGATAAATAAAAAATTCAAGGAAAAACTAGAAAAGGGACTCAAAATAGAGTTTTGAGAATTCAGGTACCAAAATAGAATTTCATAATGTGTAGTAAGGGACAAAAGTAGAATTTGAAAAATTCAGGGACTAAAATTAATTTACCAAATTCAGGGGCAAAAATATTATTATGCAAAAGTTTAGTTGAAAATACCCAAAACTGGCCAAAAATATTTCAGTATCAAATTTTACCAGCAAGTAGATGATAGAATTTGGGCTAAAGCTTATTTTTCTAAAATTTCAATTTGAAGTCCCAAAAGATTTATATTAATTTATGAAGTCTAGAAATTATTATAGGATCTTTCGGATCTCAGAATCAGATGAAATTTTATAAGAAATTATTATATTTATTATAAGAATTTATCAAACTGACATAGTTTAAAAATGAGTCATATAGAATTTATTATGGAATTTAATGTAAAATAGGACACCAATAAAAAATTTATAGAAACCTATAAAATTTTTATTTAAACTTCTAGGTCTCAGAAAATTATAAAATTTTGCAAGAAATTCATTTAATAGTAGAATAAATTTCTAAAAATTTCAAAGTCCTTAAAATAGATTTATAGAATTTATTCCAAAATAAATATATAGTAGGACATCTAGTAAAGGAAGTGCTTTAGGATTCATGTTAAATAAATAGATTGGGCCTAGTCTATCCCAAAATGACGTCACATGAAGGCCTAAGGTGCTAAAGAATTGTTTTAAGGTCAAATTGAATTTTTATAATTTATTTAGAAAAAACGGAAGGAATTATCAGGAAGCAAGTTGACATTGTGATGTGTCCCAAAGGGACCAATTTTGCTCCACATGGAGAGCAATGCAAGGGAAAAGAGTTTTGCATGTGCTTCCTTTTACTAAAATAATATAATAATTAAGTTAATGGTGATTAAGGAATTAAGCAACCAATCAAATGCAATATTAAGGCTATGAAATAATTAGCAATTACCAAGGGTAGAATTGTTTCAAAGTATCAAAGTTTCCATTATAAATACCCCTCCCTTCCCTTGTATGGGGTCAAGCACAAAGAAGCTTGGGGAAACTATGGCAAAATGGAAACTCAAGCTTGAACCAAGGGAGATCTAAGGCACTTTGATCCAAGGAAGCTAAGGCTTAAGGTAAGCAATCTTCCTAGTGTGTATATATATATATATATATATTTGGAAGAATGAAACCTATGTTTAGTGGTTGAAAAATGGATTTTCTCTTGGGAAAGCTTGCTGGCCTAATTTCATAAACCAAGGAAGAAAAGTAAGATTAAGCTAGAGCCGTGTAATTAACACTTAGATAAGCTATATTTGATTATTAGTTATTGAATTAAATTATATTCTTGACTTTGCCATTCATGATTCTAATGCTTCCATTGAATTTAGATGATAATTTTGTGTATGATTAAATAAGGTTTGAGCCTTGGAAGTATTAGAATTGGAAAATAAAATGTTGAAACCCTCTCTATTATTGTTCATACATATGGACAGTAAGAGAATTTCATGATTTTGATACTTTCAATAGATTTAAAATTAAAAATTATGTGGGATTAAGTAGAAAAATAAGTATTTGAAGCATTGAAATCAAAATAAGATTTTTTGTAATTCCTAAGGGAGCTTTTCGGTTCTATTCAGATTTTATGGAGGAGCTGAAATTTCATAATTTTAAATTCATAAATGGATTTAGAAGGAAAAATTGTGTAGGTAAAGTCAAGACACAAATTAATTCAAAGGATAAGGCAATTAACTACAAATAGATAAAGTTAGGGGTTAATTGATTAATAGAGTTCAAGGTCCTTATATGCTAGTTGAATTAGATAATGATGAATTAATGAATATGTGATGTCTAGACTTTGATTTGTGTTCCTCAAAAGGGCAACCACTTAGCAAGAAGAAGAGACAAGGAAGAGAGTAAAAGAAAGTAAAGTAACAAGATAGTAAACTAACCTAGACTTGTAAGCATTGAATGTGATGTATAGTAGTGCTATGGCTTTGTTGAATTATGTTGCATATGTGTACTTGATTATTTTTCTATTTCTATTATTATTTTGGCCAATTGTATTTCATATAATACATGGAAGCATGCTCATTACATTATGTTGACATTATCATAAGCAAACATATACAAGTAATATTAATGCATACATTATTTAGTTCTGTTTACTACTAAAATTTTCTCCAAAATCTCACCCCTATTTCCATTGCCAAACAGCAGGACCTTCATGCACAAAAGATGAAGAAAGAATGATGATGATATTGATTGTTGATATGAACATGTAATAGATGATTTTGGGAATGTATATAATATGTATAGTTGCTGGAATTTGTCCGTGAACAGTAACTTGTAACGAGGCAATAACTTTTGAGATATAATTAAAAATAGTAAATGATGTAATAAATGTGTGATATTTTATAAAAATTAAGTTAACATGTCAAGCTTTGTCTTGATATCAAGAATGCCTTGTTCTGACATATGTACAACGAGAACAAATTTTTCAAATTTAGGAGCCATAATCTGTTTCAAGAATTTTTTACCAAATAAACAATCAACTTTAACAATTAAACTGTATTAGTTGACTAAACATTTGGTCTGAGACTTATTTTTTCTTTAAATTTCATCATGTTAGCTTCAAGTATTTGAATCACTTCCTTTCTATTTTTCTTGAATTAGTTATGATTTTTTGAAATTAGTTGCCAAATATAAAAATACTAAATGAACAGTAATTGCAGTCTTGAAAATTCCAGATTTTATAAATGAACTTCAAAAGAAATGAAAGTGGTTCTAAATGCTATCGATTAGTCCTTAAGGCGTTCAAAAGTAAAGTGTGACTGTCTGTGATAGATTTAGGCATTGGAGTAGTGGAAAGCATGGACTTCCAGTAAAGCTGAGGAGATAAGGCAGCATGCGTTGCCGCCATCACTGCAACTTGCAATATCATATATAAAATGCAAATACACATTCGTTTACTACTGTGGGAACAGCAGCGATGAGTAGGGTTAGAATCTTTATTATTGAAGAAACTCTGCACTTAAGCAGCATATAACGTGTCCATCATAATAAAAACGAAATGATCCGAGGAAAATTATTAGGAAGGTGCCAAGGATTGGATTCTTGTTTTGAGAGATAGGATAATCATGGATCAATCCTAATGTACATAATATATATACAACTAGCTTATATCATATATGAATGTTTTAAAAAGAAAAGCAAAAGAATAAAGGAAAATATGTTGAGAAAAATTAAAAGAATAAAAAAGATTTGAACAAAAGGCTAATGAAATATATATATATATATATATATATATATATAGAAGATTGAGAGAAGCTAAAAACATAGAGTGACATGCATGGAGGCTAAGTTCTCAATAATGAGGTTAAGTTTTTTAAAAGGCTAATCCTTTTACTTTAGCTTGACCTCTATTATATTATATCGCCTTTACCTTATGGACCCTTCTAGTTGGTGGAGTTGGCATTGACAATTAAAAATGGAATGGCATGAAATGCACGGAAACGGTGCAATAATTTCCTTTAACTTATTTGGTGCCTAATTAAAAATCTTGTAAAAAAAATTTAGTTTTTATATTTATTTAAATAGATAAATTTTATAAGTATCGATTGGCAGACGTATTATATGATATAAGTGTAAGGTACCTTTATATTGATATCATTTGATCTTTTGAAAAAGAAAAAAAAAAACTTGTCATGGGCATTGTGCTAACAATCAATTGTCACACTCACACCCCTAACATTAAGGTTTGATCGGTCCGAAATGTATATATAATTATTATACACGTTTGTAGGCACATATAGTGTACTCTATATGAAGTTTTTAGATATATTTCATTTAACAAAATTCGCAAGATTTTTGTGGGAATTTCAATGGAGTCTTCCTAGTAAATAGGAACTCGGTTTGAATAACGCCAACAATGATTCAAAGTCTGATTCGGCCCCAAAGATGGAGAGAAATGCTAGTCTATTGCCAGGGATAGCAAAAGTGATACAAGGTGAAACTTAATAATTATAAAATGTACTTAAAATGATTAAAGAATATAATAAATTAAATAATTTCTATCATCTGTCTACACCCAGGTCCATCTTATTTTTCTTTTTCTCTGTTGTTTTTTCACTATGATCTTGAGCATTGAATTGCAATTGCAGCTAAAGACGAAAGTACACGCAATTATTTTTGGGTCCAATCAACGCCTTTATCTGTTCCTGATCATGAATAAAATCTTTCTTAATCACTCAATTATTAATTTGAGGAGTAAAATAGTGATATAAAAAATGGGAGCCACACTGTGGATTCCATGTAAGAGTCACGTTTGGCGCAAGTTCAAGTAGAATAAATAGTCGTTGCCCTGTTACATGCGTTTTTGCCCTTATTGTAGGGCTCGAGTTTGACATTGACATGTTTATATAGGTATATGTTTACATTGATGGTCATAAAAATATTTTATTATGTATTTTGCCAAATGTTGAGAAAAACTTATCCTAGCATGTGAGAGTGTTTGTAAGACATCATATTACAATTAAAAGCAGGCTGAATATTTTATGCTCCATTAAGTATATGAAAGAGTATTTGATGGAAATAGAAACAAAATTAGAAGTGAAAATAAAATTAAAATTTGTTTGGTATACCCATGAAACTATGATATAATTTTGCATCAACATGTCTATTTATAATGTAAAAAGACCAATATGCCCTTCTTTGAAAAATACCCACCATCCTAAAGAACTACCAAGATGTCAGCCACCGGCCACCATAAAAACAACCATAATCCTCCATTTGCGTAAATTTCAGCCATCAATAGTCAATAATAACTCAGTGAAGGCAGATATATTCTCCTCATTAAGCCTCTCAATAAAGTGATTTGCTTTACCAAGAATGATACGAGTAGATGTTTGACCCACAAATTTGGAGGATAAAATTTTATTGAGGAAGAAATATTATATCCCTAATTTTAGGCCTAAAATCTCAAGAATAAACTTCAATTAAATAGGCTACCAAATCCTGTTAGGTAAAATTATCAAAAATGCACCAAAAGATAGAATGTTCATAGCGAATATGCCACATTCCACCTTACTGAATAAAGTTTAAATGTGTAATAAAAATGCCAAATTGAAGGATGTGACAAGAAGCATGGTCGGATGGTTCGAAGAGAAGAAGAGGGACAAGGAGTTAAGATTCACAATCTGAATACTTGGTCATCTCAAATCAAATATCCGCCGAAGAGGAGGATGAGGTAGAAGGACTATGAGGAACAAGTAGCTTGAAGAGAAGAAGAGGGAGAATAAGAAGTTGAGATTGGCGATCTGAATTGTCACATATCTAATATTTGCCAGAGAAGAAGGCTGGAAGAAGGGTGTGAGTGACAGAGAACAAACATAGACGATGGATCTGGATGGAGCACGAACCCAGACAATGATGGCAGAGGTTAACAAGGAATGGAGGATGACAGTTGATGGAGGTTGGTGGCTGACCAAAAGGGGAGGGGCAAAATAGTCCAGTGGGAGGGGCAAAACAGTCCAGTTCCATGGAAATGGAACTCAATTATCATGGGAGGCAAGGAAGTGGCAGTGCTCAAATTTGATAGAATTGGCACTTCCATAAAACTGACTTGCATCATACTAAACAAATTAAATCCCACTTCTACCCTCAATTCAAAGATACCAAATGGGGCATTCGTATAATTTACATTCGTATCATGGACAAAAGTGTAAATAGAGTTCACCATCAGTTAGACTATCAAAATCTCATAAACAAAATAGTTATTTTTTTTTTTTTTTACTTCTACCTCTCAATTCAATGATTCAATGTTTCTATCTGCTGGCTTAACAGATGATGAACAATTATGCTGTAAGGGACGACCACAAAGAAAAGGATTTGCTACATATATAATAACTGTCACACCTTACAGTAGGGTCATCTATAAGAGTAATTTAGTCATTACGTGACCCAATTGGTACCCTTAATACGCCCAAAAGCTTAAAATGTTTTCTTTAAAACTTTGGTACCAATGGCAATAAATTTTCTTAAAACTCTTCATATTTAATTTAATATAACTCCAAAATACCCAGTTATTAAATCTGTACAAAACTTTTATATCAGACTCTAAAGTTTTCTGGGTTGTCTACTACATCTCTGTAATGTTTTTGAGTCTAATTCACGTATTAACTCTCTTAAATACTTATTACAAACTCAGCTCAGAATAATTATTAAAGGCTAACATTGCTCCTGTGTGTAATTGCTAGGCTTGGCCTAGCTCTCACCTGAGGCGTACAAACCACTCATCATATCTCCTTAGTTGTTACTTACAAATCATATAGTTTGCTTATATTCCATAATAAAAGCTAACTACATAGAATCTCAAAAAAATATTAGATCTAATGAAATAGTAAAACTACCTTTTCTAATCTCCACCTTCTTTACTATTTCGCCACTAGTTTCGTCCTGCCCCTCGAGGTATTTGCTCCTACTGTGGGTATATGGACAAGAGGGGGTGAGATTCAACAGAAATCTCAGTAATAAAACTACAACTCAATAATGTGTAATGGTAATTAACTAAACATGTAAACAGGCAATACAAGAACAACACCTTATAAACAAATACACATGGCCAACAGCACAACTCAAACAAAGATATTACATGTTCAATAGCATAAATATAGCTTACATGGAAAATAAACATGTAAGTAACCGAGCACAAACTATATAAGAATTAATAAATTTTACTACTTTTATCTTTCTCCATTCCACTTGCACCTCTTTCTTGATTACTTTCCTTGTGTCTTGTTGGAGGGCTTAGGCACAAAACAAAACCTAGAAATTATATATTTATAGGGGCAGGTTAATATTCATTTTTTATATACTTTAATAGTAACCTTAATCTCTCTCAAATCCCCAAACTCCAACCCTTTGCTCTTATTACCTTTTAACTTGTTTATTCTCTTACTTGGAAATTCTTCCCTCATGCTTGCCCTATACAATTCGGCACAAGGAATTCATTTTTAAGCTTTGAATTACAACATTCCAGTACCAATTTAGCCAAACAGTGGCTGTACAAAACAGAACATAAGGAAAGAATAACGCTCAATTCTATAAAACTCCAATTTTCCTTGCTGCCATTGAACTTGACCAAGCGGGAAACTGAAAAGGAGTTGTTAAAACTCAATGTACTTTCTTTTTATTTTCCTCTCCTTTGGAAACCTGACGTTATGCTCCTCATATAACAATTATGATCACTTAATTAAACTTCATAAGGAACCTTGATGTTCTTATAATGTACATAAGCTGTTCATAAAAATCATTTTGCATTAAGCTAAGTTCTGCACATCATGAAATAATTATAGCACTCCTCTTCTAATATCTAGCCAGACAGAAACTAATGTACTCCTCTTTTAATGAATATTTTAGGAAAACTAAGTTTCCTTCTGAACAAAAGATCTTTGATATTTGAATAAACTCCTCATAATTAATAATTCGTAGAAGATCATGCAGCAACCACTAACTACAGCATTAAGTGTCTTTACTCTTTTTTTTTTTAAATCAACACCCGTCACAGCCCCAACATATGCAGCCATTATAATGCATCAATCTAGTTCTTTTCTAGTCTCTTTTATCTTCAATTCCAGAGAGCTCAGATTTATACATCAAAAGTAACAAGCCTCTGTCTTTCGAAGCCTTAATCCGAAACAGAACAAGCATGTGAAGAAACCAAAACTCCCACTTGGTTATAGGTTTTAAGCTAAGAAGCTCAAATCATTACATTATTTCACTAACTCAACGATTACCCCTCCTTATCTTCAATTTCAATCGGTTAAATCAAGTTAAAATCAAAGAAAACAGAGGAGACAGACCGAAGGCGGAGTCAGGAAACTCACCTCTAGCGGCCTACGGAGTCGCGACTCTGTCCTTCTCCCGAGCTCCTCTCTCGCTTCCTCTCTCACTGCCTTCGCTCTGATTTGAAGACGAGGTAGACGTCGGCGCCCACACAGGCGACGCCGTTGCTGAGCAGAAAAGAAAGGAGAAAAAAGACGGCAGTCAACGGCAGCACAGGCGACGGACGGTGAAGTTGCGAGCTTCTTCTCCACTATGATCTTCTTTTGGTCCTTCGTGCTCTCGCTCGCACGACCGCTCTCTTCCTTTTTTTTCTCTTGCTCTCTCTGCCTATAGCGCTCTCTCTCTATTCTGTTGTTACAGAGGATGAAACTGAAAGTGACTAGTGAGAGAGTGGGGGAAAGAGGCTGACGGTTTAAGCCAAGGGAAATTGTTTTTTTTTTTTTTTTGATAAAGAGCCAGGTGAAATTATTGTTTTCTTGCCTTGGGTCCATGAATAGAAGCTTACTTCATAGAATTTCATCAATTTCCAAGAGTAATGTGTGGCCCAGTTCCATTTTTATATTTAGGGTAATGAACTTATTATTTTACCTTTCTCTATCAATATTAAAATTACTAAATAATTTATACTATATAATTTTTTAATATATTAAAAATATTTTTCTCTAATAGTTCTGTTAACTCATAATAGAAGTTTTCTAAAATTTGTAAGCAAACGATAACTTTAACTATTTTTTTTAATTTTTATTAAAATAGATATTTAATTTTTAAAAAATAGCTATTAAATTATTTATATATCTTTTAAATAAATAAATTTTTCTATAATTTTTTAAATCCTCAAAATACTCATCTTATAATTTTTTCTTAATTTTTCTAAATCTCAAAATATTTTAAATAATTTTTTTCTTTTATTATTTTCTTAAAGTTTTATTTTTGAAATTTTTTAATTTTAGAGAAATACTTTTAATTTCAATAACTCTTTATAAATTTGAGATGTTATAATAATACCCAAATAACTTTTCCTTTGATTTCGAAAAGAAGACAATTCACATGAATATAGTCATTACAAAAGGAAAACGACAAAAAGACAAAAATAGGACAATCGACAATTATAGCCGAAACTACCCACTATATCACCAATAACAACCAACATGCCTAGTCATAAACCATAAACGCCTGAATAAAATATAAACGATGACGGAGGCACCGTAGCAGAAACGTCAAAGATCATTGCTGGTGCTTCCTTTTCGTCTCTATGCAGTAAAACCTAACAACCCACAGCCCTATTTTAAAAAAAAATGGTTAGAATTACGGCCAAATGTGAATGGGTTGGTAAGGAAAATGAAAAAAAAAAAAAAAAGATCGTAAGCGGCCTATATAGACTCAATTCTCAACCGAAGAAACTGAGAAAAGGATTGAAGCAAAGTAAGGAAGCATACTGCAAAATGGGATTTTGGGTGAGGTTTCTCCAAGTGAAGATTTTTGAAGGGAATATATGAAGTTAGAAATGAAATTTGTATGAAGTTTATATATAAAATTACTAAACATAACCTAATCCAAAAAATAAGCATGCATTTAAGAATAAATTGACATGATTTATAAAATAAAAAATACAAAAATAATAAATTGAGTGAATAAATATGAATACAACTGAGTTTATACTCTAAGAAAATTAAGGACGAGTTGACATAATTTTATAAATTAAAAATATAAAAACAATAAAAGCTACGAGTCCAGTTTGCTAATAAAGCTCATATTTCGTCAAAGCAAAAACGTTAATATCAATGTTAAGACTACCATTTCAACTTCAATTAATGCCAAATGACACCATTTCTGATGTTTGGCCCCTTCATGTATATGATTCATGTGATTGCGGGCTCCACCCTTGCTTTCAATCACCTCAGTGGCTCTCATCGTTATATTAATTTGTGTAAAAAGTCAATTCACATTATAGTGGCCGACAAGGAAAAGAAAAAAGAAAAAAAAATTGACGAGGATATAATTCGTGTGTTGCTGTAATAGGACAATCGATAAATTGTTTTACATTTCTAACAGCCATCGAGCTTATTCATAAATCATATAGATTGAGAGTACGCAGTTGAAGAAACTGAGAAATAATGAAGAAAATTAAGGAAGCATACTTGAGTGAAAAATGGGATTTTGGGTTCTCCAATTTTATTTTCCAAATTCTTTTAGACGCGATATCATGTTCTTTGGTTCTTTCTTTTTAGAAAAATCAATTGAAGTTTAGAAATCGTTGAAAATATGAGAGTTGAATAACATGGTGTTTTTACTTAATGGTAACATGACTGAAGGAAAAGAATATAGATTATTATATTTGAACTTATAATATAAGGAATAATACTCATGATTCACTTGTTTACTTCTTTATGATGATCACTTTTAAAATTTCTATTTCATATTTTACAGATGATTTATTCACGCAATTCGAGGACTTTGGAATTCTCTTCGAATTACTCGTAGGATGTTCATCCAGAATCTAATATGACACTCTTCTTACCTCCTTGTGGAAATTGCCCCATAACAATAGCTTAAAAGGCTCGCTACCACAGAAAGGTATCATTTATGTTAGCTTTCTTTAGTAAAAATAATTTACTATATGAGTGTTCAACCTCTAATATTAGAATAGATTGATAAAGTATTTAATCTATAATCTTTATAATTTTCTATATTTGTAGCTTTCTTTAATTTATAAGATAGAGACTCCATAAGTAAGGATTTGCTTTTCATAACTCATCTTGCCAACGGCTATATGTTATACCCCTTTTATCATTAATATATGAACTAAATAAATAATTTATAGAGATTATAAAAGAATTAGTTAAATTTGTTATTTATAAAAAAAATATATTAGTTTATTTAAAATAAGATATTTAATTATTTGGATTGAAACTATCCATTGAAGTTATTGTGCATAAATAAAGATAGTTTAGAGAAAAATAATAAATTTGGTAGATAAAAGAAATTGAGATATTATATTTAAGAATATAAAAAAAATCTTATAACTAGTTCTTATATTTATGATCAAAGAAAGTAATAAAACTTAGCTTATCTTAAAACTTTTTATGTTGAAATGTGTTTAATTTAGACAGAGTGAAAACCAAGGAAAATTATTTATTTAGATCTAAATAAAAATTTCAATTTATTTCTTGTTCTATATACGATGTAGCCTCTATTTTTTTCGTTATATTATTATAAATAATTGGACTCTTGGCCGCTACTCAAACTCCATTCCATTCTTGTTATCTATATAGTCTCCATTTATCTAGATTTTATAAGTGAATTTTTCGGCATTAAATGTATATTTTGTAGGAGGCTTATGCAATTTGAAGAATCTAGAAATATTGTCTCTTGGTGAGAACATGTTTGAGGGGCTGCTTATTCCTTCATGCCTCAATAATTTGACATCTCTGCGTGTGCTTGATCTTCAATACAATGGTTTTGAAGGAACCTTCCCTTCCTCACTCATTCATTCTCTGAAGTCCCTTAGATTCGTTTCCTTAGACGAAAACTACTTCCCTGGCCTAGCATCACTTTCTCTGTTTGCCAACCACACCAACCTTCAAGTATTCATAATTTCTTGCTCTAATAATCCAAACCTCAAGCTTGAAACTGAAGACCCCCCATTTCTCCCTTCATTCCAATTAAAAATTTTCAGCATTGTTGAATGCAATATGAATGAAGAAAGCGAGCACAAAATTGTGCCCTCATTTCTTCATCAATATGATTTGAGAATTCTAGAACTTCCTTATTTGAACATTTCAGGAAGTTTCCCAAACTGGCTTTTGCCCAACAATACCAAATTAGTTTCTCTTTATATCAACAACTTCTTGACTGGTCCCTTTGAACTTAACTCCACTTCAAAACTACTTGATATGAAATATTTTGATGCTTCCTCTAACCCTATTAATGACGAAATCCTTTCTCATATTGGATATGTTCTTCCCAACTTGTTTTCTCTAAACATGTCTTCAAGTTCATTAAAGGGTGGATTTCCAGCTTCACTTGGTGACATGAGGCAACTGAACTCGTTAGACTTGTCCAATAACAATTTGTTTGTCTATTTGCCCCAAGAATTTGGAATGGGAAACAATGACTTGAGGTTTCTAAAATTGTCCAACAACAACTTAATTGGCCCATATTTCACACATTTGTTATCTGTGGATCTAACACTACAAAAAAATTGATTTTCAGCGGCGACTTTTGAAAGCACAAAAATCGCCACTAAAAACCTTTAGCAACGACTTTTTGTCACCGCTAAATCGTCGCCTATGAGACTGTCGCCTATAAGCATTAGCAGCGACAATTGAAAGTCATCGCTGAATGTCAACAATCAGCGGCAACATTAAGTCGCCACTGAAAGTACAACAAAAAGCTGCAAACCAATGTCGCAACTAAAGGAAAAGTAAAGGCGGCAACAAATGTCGCCGCTGAAAGTGGAAAATGTCGCCGCTAAAAATGGAATATGAATGTGGAATCAGCGGCGACAATTATCGCAGCTGAAAGTCAATAATTATTTTTATTTGTTTTCTAAATTTTTAAATGAAAACCTATAATGGACTTATAAATATATAAATAAAATAATAAATAACTAAATTAACTAAAATTTAATAATATTAATAAATAATTCACATAAGAATACATCATTTACTAAGATAAATTTAAAAATAAAATAAAAATATTGATAAAAATCTTTCAACAATTAAACTCCAATCATTTGAAGGGACTTTTTTAGTTTCAACTTTATTGTCTTTTACTCTGACTATATCTTGATTGTCTGCTGATTCGACTTTTTCAAACTATTCTGCTTCCTCCTCCTCTTCCTCCTCATCATTAGCTTTATCTTCTTCAACTTCTTTTATGGCATCTTTAACATCATTTAAAATTTATTGTCAAATTATTGTTATTATTATTGTAAAGGAATATATTTAAATTTATTAAGTTATGAATAAAAAATTTAAATTAGACAGTATTTATTTACTTTTTATAAGAATAATCAATATTTGTCAACATATATTTAGAACCAGAAGAATAAATATTTGACTTTTAATGATTTACTTCCATATAGGGAAACCTTTTTATAATACCAATTCCAAAAATGAAATTACTTAGTTTCTCTTATTTTCATAATAAAATCACAATTTCATGTGGGAGCTTCACATAACAACTTAGCACCACTTTGGCTTCGTCATCTTAACAGACAAGTAGCATGCATCATAAATACAATAAAGACAATAAATAATGCAAGAAAAAAGTATTAACACTTTTGAAAAATGAAAGGAAATAATGCTTTCATGTTCTGAAAATAATGTGTCTAGTGCAAGCAAATAGTAAGCTTCTTTCAATATATCAAATGCCAGGTGGTGGGCTCAATGCGGACTCAGAACTTTTTTGCCTTTTTGAAGTATGCATTATATTTTTTGTTAAAAAAAGTATGTATTATATTTAACACAGGAAAACTTTACAAACAAAAGTATTCAACAGATACTTATCCACATATGTTTACCTTTTCTTCGCTACCAGAGTTACTTACGTGTACATCACCAACTAGTTTTAAAGCCTTTGCAGATTGTGGCATTGCTTTCATTGCTTCTCTTGAAGCATATAAAGCCTCTTTAATTTTAGAGATAGCCAAACAAGTATGAACCAAACCTAAAAATTTAAATTCATGACAGAATTGGTAAGTTCAGGATTTCCATTATCTTGCATATACGAGATACAGATCATGCAACTTCTATGCTTTCATCCAATACAATGGTTATATTTATACCTTCATTATATATCCTGGTATGTGCCTTTCATTGATTCGAATACTCTACAAAAGAATCATTCATGTTCTAATCAATATTGTAAAATAAAGGAATTTGGTCCACCTTGCTTCAGAATATTTTTAAAAAAATATAACCTGCTCAGCATAGGACAGTACTCTTCTCTCATCTTTCCTTTCCCACAGAACATATAGAGCTACAAAAATCTCTGGTCTTATAGGATCAATATTTAACAAATCATGCACTAACTTGTTCAGCTTTAAATGATCATACTTCAACTTTAAAAGCATTGCATACTCATCCATATATGTTATAACGAATGGATCAATTGACCGAGCCTGTTATCACCAAATTATCATATGAGCATTGAATAAGTTATAGCATAGGTTGATCAGAAGAGGAAGTTCAATAATGATGTTTTAACATCATTAACAACTTCACATACCTTCTCAAAATTCACAATGGCTTCCTCATTCTTCCCGATGATAGCTTGAACCTTCACTTGTAAGTTTACAATGTACATCATAATGCCAAGCGATCAATTCAAGGAACTGGATGTTTAATGAAGTAGTTAATAATCAAATGAATGATAAAAATCATCATGCAATTCAATAGATTTCAGAATTAAACAAGCAACACCATATATATTGCTTAAAAATAAATGCCAAACAGAAATGCTCCACTAACTATATAGTCTAATTTTGAAACTTAACCTCCATCTTTTAATATAAACTTCTTCACATATATAATGGGCAATCAACTAAGTAGAAAGATCTCATTAAAATAAGATAATTATACCATCATTGGCTTGAGAAAGAATTCAGCATGCAGAACTAATGTAACAGAGGAAGGAAATTTGATTGCTCTGCGGGATTGCTAATTAACCACACAATTAAGTCAATACGTAATGGATAAAATTTGCTCTTGGCCAAGATTGGGTGTTTAATCAAAGTATATATAAGGGATAAAAGAACAACAATCTAATAATGTGCCTAGGATCCTCTTTTACTAATGTTCTGTGATACAATCATAAAATTGAATCTTTTAGTAAAAATGCAAACATTGACATTTCATGTTAATGGTCACAGAAGCAGCTCAATCAACAGCTATTCTACAAAGCTACATGCAGTAATAAATTAGTAATACATTTTTAAAGTTCTATTCTTTCCTAAGGGCACACTATAAGTTATAGTTGCCTTAGTTTGATGATAATTACACACAAAGTCCTTATAATAAGACTACCATTTACCACCATTCACAAGTAATCACCATGGCAACACCAAATGTTAACAGCAAATGACGCGTTGTAGTATATCTTTCAATGAAAATGATAGATAATTAGTGCAATCTTGAATATAGAGAATGCAGTACCAGAAACAACCATAATTCTCTCGTGGATCTTTCTACAGCAAAAGAATTAGGTGAAAGCAGTTAATAACAAGCCTCGACAAAGGAAGCTCACTCTCTTCCATCAAAACCAAGATTATTGCATTTCTGGAAGCACACTCGCTCAGCTTGACTTCAACAGCAACGTGCTATTGCTGCATCTGCCATTCTCATGCTTCCCTAGCACCTCACACCAGGAGAACGGGAAAGAAATACCGCCAAACGGATAAAAGAAAAAATATGGCGAGAAAAGGAAACCCTTGCCATTAATCAGATTCCGACAAAAACAGAAATGGAGGCCAAGTCACCGGATAAATTTGTTAGAAATAAGCAGAGATGGATGTCCTCGCTTTGAGATTCAAATTTCAAGCCCTAAGACTCTATAATGCCCATGGTTAACCTTTCTGATGGGCAATGTCAAAATGGCATATCTTTAGTAATTGTTAGAATATGAAATGAGTGGAGGGGGAAAATTGTTTTTCGCGCCAAGCGATTTTGGTTCCAATTGCAAAATGTGTATGTTAGCGCTCATTTTCCCTACAATTGAGTTTTCATCGTTGACTTCAGCGGCGACTTTATTGTCGCCGCTAAAAGTTTTTCAGTAACTCTGAATACAATAAAATAAATATTAATAAATTATTTAGTAATCTTCATTAAATATTTAAATTAGTTAGTTATTTCTTTCTATTATATTATTTGTCTCACCCCTTGTATCATAATACTATATTTTATCTTTTAAATAAAGTATATTAATACTCATCTTAAATATATTCATAAGATATATTATTTTTCTCTCATACATTTAATTTATATTATCCCTCTCACTCTATCTCTCTTATACATACACAAAGTATGTATGTATATACATATTTATATATGTATGTATCATCCCCATTTTCTAACACACTATATGTGTGTGTATATTTAACTTTCATTTCTTTCTCCCTATATCTCTCTCCTCACTTATATTGTCTCTAACACACACATACTAACTCTCACACTTATTGACATACTATTGTAATATCTCTATTATATACACACCCATGTTTCATCTCTTTATTTCATACACAACACATTATTATCTATATAATCTCTTTTTATTACAATAACATATAAAATTCCTTTATTAATTCTTTAAAAGTGATATTATTTAATAATTTTATTTTATATATTATATAGTTACTTAAAAATTGCATAAAAACTTTTAACGGCGACAAATGTCACTACCATAAATGAGAAAAGTTGCCGCTGAATCCTACTTTCTGCGACGACTTTTTTTGTCGCCGCTAAAAAGTTGTCGCTAAAACTCATTTTTTTTAGTTATTGACTTTCTATGGCAACAATTGGTGTTGCCGTAGAAAGTCTTACTTTTAGCGGCGACAATTGGTGTCGCCGCACAAAGTCTACTTTCAGCGTGACAATAAAAGTCGCCGCTAAAAGTCTACTTTTAGCGGTGACTTTTTATATCGCCGCTGAAAAGTCGTCGCCAAAATATCATTTTTTTGTAGTGTAAGTAGCAATAACTTTAAAGGAAAACTACCTGATGGGATTATGAAGAGTTCAGAATTAAGAATGTTGAAGTTAAGTGCAAACCAATTATATGGAGAAATGCCAAGCTGGATTGGAAACTTTAAGCATTTGAATTATCTCATTTTATTACAAAATTTTATGGCAGGTCTGATACTAGAAAGCTTTTGCAATTTAGCTAAGCTTACATACCTAGACCTTTCAAAAAATAGATTCAACGGCACTTAGCCAAGCTGCCTAAATATGCCATTACTAAGATACTTGCATTTACAAAGCAACGATTTTATGGGACCCATACCTTCTGTTTTGGCCAAATCTCCCTTGATTTTAACTTTGGATTTGACCAAGAATAGATTTTCAAGTCAAATTCTGAGGTGGTTCAAGTCAATGTTGAACTTAAGGGTCCTCCTCCTAAAGGGAAACAAACTCGAAGGTTCCATTCCTATGGAAATGTGTAAGCTCAAGAACATAAGTATATTCGACCTTTCACAAAACAAGCTTTATGGAGGGATACCGTATTGCTTGAATAACATCACATTTAGAATGAAGGATTAAATGGGTGAAGCCAAACTAGGAAAAATTTTTGTCCCCTGGACTACAAGAGGTCCGTTATTTGACTTCAATCGCACAAGTGGAGAGCTTGTTCAAGGCGAATATGAAATGCATTTTGCATGGTATAAGGAACAAGAAGTGAACTTCATGTCAAAAAACACCTATGAATCATACGAAGGAAATATATTAGATTTCATGTCTAGCATATGTCTCTAAAATAATCAGTTAACAGGTGAAATTCATTTACAAATCAGATACTTGCAAACCATCCATACATTAAATTTTTCACACAACTATTTGACAGGGCCTATACAGGAAACATTTTCTGACCTTATGCAAATAGAAAGTTTAGATCTTTCATACAACAAATTGGCAAGTCCTATTCCTTCCAAACTCACACGGTTGTATTCTTTGCCTATCTTTTCTGTGACTCATAATAATTTATTTGGCATGATAACTGACATAAAAAATCAATTTTCAACTTTTGGCCCAAGTTGTTCTGAAGGGAATCCTTTTCTTTGTGGTTCACCTCTACAGCATAATTGTTCATTGATTGATAACCCATCGGGGAGAAACAGACAACCATATCATTTAGAAGAATATAGCTTCCGAAATGCCTTCATATGGAGTTTTGCAGGAGCATTCTTCTTTCTTGGTGTCATTTCATTTATGTATATCAACTCTTAATTTACTATATATTACATTTGAATTCATAGAAAATTGACAAATTATTTGTATGGGTATAAGTTAAAAAAACCCGTTTTGTTCATAAGATTTTGATCGTCAAACTGATAGTTAACTCTAGATTTACAATTATGTCCATGATCCGCATGAAAATTGTACTGAAATATTCAACCTATTTCTGGTCCTGCTCTACATTGTAATATAATATGATGTCTCAATAACGCGCCCAATATGTACACACTAGTAAAAGTTTTTCTCAATATTTGGCTAATTGCATAATAATTTATTTGAAAAATATGATAGTTTATTCAACTTAAACTTGCGCCAAATTATAACATGACTTAGTTTTTAAATGAATAACCCAAACATTTATGACGAAAAGGCATACAAATGCGACATTAAAATATTTTTACCTTGATATAACGATTAATATTTTTCCTAAATTTCTTATTATTTTAATATTAGTATTCTTTGTTTTTGCAAAATATCTTTCTTTTGGTTACATAGTTTTTTTTTAAAAAAAAAAGCTTCTGCTTCTGCTCTCATTTGGTCCCAGCTTCTGCTTTTGTTACATAGTTTCTTGGACCACTATTCAACCCCGCACAATCAGAAAAAACTTCTTAACAACAACAATCTCATGGAGTTGACTACATGATCACGTAATCTCTTTATGCTTTCTTAGAAAGAACTTCATCCCTCACGACAAGCTTTATTTAATCATTCAGTAACTAGTTTATAGGTTATTTATAAATTATAATGAAGTGAGAAATCTTTTTTTCAGAAAATGAAACCGCTGAAGAGAGTGTGGCTGGCACCGTGAGGAGAGGGGAGGATTTTTAACTATGGATATAGGGCTGGGGATCTGGTATTCTCTAAAAGATTAAGAAAACTAAACCCGAATTACAAACTCCTTTATCGCTAAGTTATAAAGATGCCTCCACCCAAATTACACTTATCTTGCACCATTTTGTTTTCATTATTCCCATTTTTTGCGCCTTCGTCGTCGCTCTACGTTGTAATATGATGTTACACACACTTGCGCGAGCATGTACACACTAGTAGAATCAGTTTTTTCTCAATATTTGGCTAAATACATAGTAGTTTATCAAAAATGATTATTTATTCAAGTTAAACTTTCGCCAAGCATATAAACTTTTAAATGAATATTATCTTCTAGTGAATGCTTCTTGTCTTTTCAGCTTATTAGATATGAAAGGCCAGCATGAGATTCTTTTGGTGATGGGCTGATGGCAAATAAAAGAAATGGAGAAATTGAAAGCCTCCACGGCTTTATATCACACACACACACACGCATTGGAGCACACAAACAAGACATGGTATTTACCAATTACATACATAGAGATATTATAATACTTCATGTACACGGAAGTGAAACATGGGTTCTTAGTTAAATTCCCTTTCCTGAAGTTAACTTGGACAAGGATGAATTAAGTATCATAGTGCGTTTTAAAGCAAGAGAAATTGAACGCCATACTGCCTGCATATCATATACTCCTCCGATATTTAATACATGATCTATGTCATTAATTTGATTAGATTAAAAATATTAAGTTAGTTAATATGTCATGTATTTTTCTAAAATATTTTAATCATCTTTTTCAACTGTCTTCTTCCCTCTCATACTTAATTATTGCTTAGAGAGTATCAAAAGGGGTATTAATAAAGAGTTAATAAATATAGGAAATAAATATTACATTTAAGACCATAATCAACTCTATAATTAGGTGTAATATTAAGGACAAGAGGAATATTACAACACACAAAACTGAGATATTGTTTAAGTAGGACATATGGATTCTCTATCACCACTCTCTAATTAGATCATGCCCTGCTTTTATTTTTATTAAGTGTGCTTAGGAACCCAAACAATGGAATATTGAAAAAGGAAGTGGCATATTGGAACGCTGCCTGGTTTCACTTTTAGCATTTGGAAGGCCAAATGTTTTGGGTTCCACGATGATGTGTCTCTGTGACATACACTCACAGCTTTCACTCTACTCCCATCAGCCCCCTCCAACGACACCATATAGGCAACTGAGTTTTGTATTTTGTGACAGTAAAACACAGCATACACATAATCGAGCTTGTGGCACACCACTAGATTTGCTTCTCCCACCTTCTCCACTCCGATCAATATTCTGTATTCTTGGTTCTTTGTTTCCTTCTCCATGATCACCTCTGTAGATAAAACTTCTACGTGCTTCCCAAGCTTGGAAGTGATAAAATCAAGCATGGATTCTAAGGATGTGGCACAATACTTGTCCTCTCCTTTAATCCCTGGCTCCTCACACTCTTTAATTGTATTCTGCATAACCTCAGCTTTAATTGAGCCAGACTTCACAGTAAACTTATTCAATATCTCAGCCATCTATAGATCATTAAAGAATATATCATAAATACATAATTATCAGTGATCGACCACAGACATGGTAGAATTAATTAATTGAGTCTGAAACTAAGTACCTTGCTTGAGGAAAAGGGAATGGATTTGACGACTTGACGAGGCAAGAAGGATGCTTGGTTGGAGGACTGAGTGAAGAGAAAGTTCATCTTGTGACCAAACTTCAAATCCATTTCCAAGAAAAAGAGACCTGCGCTGGGTTTATCTTGGAGTTTGGTTGCAGAGGAAGGAGGACGACGAGGACCATAACGAAACTTAAATTTGTCTTTGGGCTCATGTGTCGTCACACCGTGGAAGATGGCGCCGTCACCTGGCTTAATTACCAGCATGAACTGCATATATTTGTCAAGTGAAGATGGAAAAAAATAGAAGAAAAATTACATATGAAGAATAATAGAATACTAACCAGGTGGGTGAAGGAGATCTGCGATGGATTTAGGCATTGTAGTAGTGGGAAGCATGGACTTCCAGTATAGCTCCGGATCGGGCAAGGCAGCAATCAGCTGCAATTTCATATATAATGTAAAAATACACATTAGTTGAATCTTCATTACTGAGGAAACTATGTGTCGAAGCTGCATATAACGCGTCCATTAATAGAATCAAAAGATGTTGAGAGGAAGTTTATAAAGGGGAGAGTGCCAAGCATTGGATTCTTGTTTTGAGATGACATATATACCCCACTTGGTTATGTCATAGATGAATATTTAAATAAAAAGCCAAAAAAAAAGATAAAAAAATATGTCAAGAGAAATTAAAAGAATGAAAAGATGGACACAAAAGACTAATGAAATATTAACTTCAGTACTAATTATAAGAGTTAGTTAACTTTTTTTAATAGATTAAAGAAGTCAAATAAATTAGTTAATTATGACCAAATACAACATATTAAGATAAATTAATATTATATACTCCTCAATCTACTAAATTAATCCACTAGCTCTTATATTAGTTATAATAACTAAATTATTTGGTTTCCTTAATCTATCTAAAAAAATCAACTAGCTCTTATAATTAGGACTTGAGTGAATATATAAACATTGAAAGGATGAAAAGAGAAGCTAATAACATGGGGTGAGATGTTTGGAGGTTAGGTATTCTAACCACGTATAGGAGCAAGTCACATTAATTATGCCATGTAAATAATATAACTCCCTAATAACTTAGATTACTAAGCACTTATCTATAATGATTGACTTTGATTAGAAGAATCCATACCACCTACTATTTTTTTATTTCATCAAGGGTATCCCTAATTTACTTTGTATTTAAAATTAATCCCTTTCAAGTTTGAGAGGATTTGTATTTATGTTCTCTATCTTATGAGATGCGGCTACTTACCATATTAATCAACAATGCATTGGTTATCAAATACTATTCTACATTTGATGAATGCCTACTTTATCATATTTTTCATATATATTTTAAGGAATTTATTATGTTTAATATGCATTATTATAGTTGTTTTTCTCACTTTATGCTTTAATTGATTATATGAATTTTTCTTGTGTTTTTATTGATTTTATTATTTTTCTTGTGCTTGGAGACAATTGAAGACTATGGAAGATAAATTATCATCTTTTGGAGATTCAATTAGTGAAAAGACCCGCATCAACAGGAAAGATGCCAAGGCCACAATATAAGCCTATATAAAGAATTCTAAGACTCCTCTATTCGATACATCAATAATTACCATCACAACCATCCTCTCCATCTTTTACACAATTACGTCCTTCTCCTTGTAAGTTATTAAAAAGAGATGTAGTGGTTTGAATTCTTGTGTTTTAGAGTTAGGAGTTGAACAATTTTATACTTTGGTATTTTCCTTTATGGAAATTTAAGATTTCCTAGATTTACATTTTGAGATTTGTATATGTTAGGTCTAGGGTTTCGATTGAGACATTTTTGTGATTAAACCCTTGTAATTTATTCTTTAAATTTATGATTTGGTGTTCTTTATTTAATATCTTTAGTTTCCTCTTGTAATTATTCATATTGGGTTTATATGTTTAGTTATAGGATTTTCAGTTAAATATCCATGTTAGAGGAACAAATCATATATTGTTTAATTTATCACGTGCTAAGTGAATCTTCACTTATCATTCTTGATACAATTGTATGATAGATATAGGTATAATTGTGAATTGTTTGATTATAACCATGATAGTTATCTAGGGTTTTTATAATAGGAACTTAGCATATATAATTATTATAACTCCAATATATTATTGAATAATGATTGCCACGCATCAATCATTGGGAGCGCTCGTCTTATTGGTAATATCCTTCTAAACTATTACTTTTATTTTATTTTATTTTTTTATTATCTTCTTTTATTTTCTAAAAAAATTATTAATCAAGTTCTCTTTTACCACTCATCTTTCTTACACTTAGTCTAATATTGAGTTGAGATTCACATTGACTCTACATAAATAATACGACATAGGTTAACCTCTATACTATATAGAGATTAATCAATCATCAAACCAAATATCAATCATCAATCAATTATCAACCTTACTTTTAAAATATTATAATATCTAGTTCAGTTATAAATTGATTTAGGACAATCTAACTCAATACTTTTAATTCCTTTTTCTACCAATTATAATTAATAATTTCAATCAATAATTTGACTTTAATCTTTGAAAGATTAGGAGTCTCATAATAGTAATTAATTGGTAATCCCATTAAGTAATTCTATAATATTTTAAATTTCTAACCAAATACTTGATACTTTCAATTCATTTATCTATAAGTCGCACTCAATATTCTCAATAAGTAATCCCACTTTGATCTTTCAAAGATTTTGAGCTCCATGATAGTAATTAATTTTTGAAGATTTTCAGATTCATGATGGTAATTAATCAGTAATCTTAATTATTAACTATTAACTAATTCTATGATATTTATACAAAATGCACATTTTATAGATAAATTTTTCTCCCTATTCTCTCGACTGGTGGGACCCTCCATTCATTCCTCTTTTGTGAGTGTGTCCTTTGAGTTAATTATACTCTTAAATTCTTTTAATACCCAGTTCAGTTAGAAATGGGTCTAGGTCTATACAACCTAATACTTAATTCATTTGTCTACAAGCTGTAATCAATAATCTCAATAGGTAATCCCACTTTGATCTTTGAAAAATTGAGTCCTATAATGATAATTAATTAGTAATCACATTAACTAATTTTATAATATTTTAAATTTCTAACCAAAGACTTCATACTTTTCAATTCCTTTGTCTACAAGTCACAATCAATGTTATCAACAGTAATCCCACTTTGATCTTTGAAAGATTTTAAGCCCCATGTTGGCAATTAATTTTTGGAAGATTTTGAGACTCATGATTATAACTAATAATTAATCTTAATTATTAACTATTAAATAATTCTATGAATTTATACACAATGCCTATTTTCTCCATCGAGGAGAGCCTCAATTCTCTCCTCTTTTGTGAGTACTTCCTTGATATTTTTTGGCCCATCTCTATCTCTGACATAACTTTTTCTAAATTACTCTCACAAGTCCTTAATATAAGAGTTAATTAACTTTTTAGGGTATATTAAGGAAGGAAGATTAATTAGTTAATTATAATCAAATCTAACCCCTCAAGTCAAATTCATATTATATACTATTTAATCTACCCAAATAGTTAACTAGTACTATAGTAAGGACCAAAGGTAGTAGTTCAAATAGGTAAAGTCAAAAAAAAATTAATCACACTGAGAAAGGAAAAAAATTAGTTAAATTTAGTTGAAATCATTATAACTAGATTCAGGCCTATACTTACTTTTTTCTACAAGTCATAATCAATAATCTCAATTAGTAATTACATTTTATTTTTTGAAAGATTTTGAGTCCTATGATGGTAAGGAATTAATAATCCCATTAAGTGATTCTATGATATTTAAAATTTCTAACCAAATATATAATACTTTTCAATTCCTTTTGCTATAAGTCAGAATCAATATTCTCAATAAGTAATGTCACTTTGATCATTAAAAGATTTTAAGCCCCATGATGGTAATTATTTTTTGAAAGATTTTGATCATTATATGGTAACTAATAAGTAATCTTAAAACCCAATTTTTAGCCCACGAAGCCCATAGAAGAGCATGAAATATATAGGCTAATAGGCCCATTTGATTAGAAGTCCCAAAAAAATAGAGTTTTTAGGGACTAAACTATAAATGGTAAAAGTATAGAGACCTAGATATAAATATGAAAAATCCCTATGGAAAATACATAAATAAAGAAAAGAAAAGCATAAAGGAAAGGGAGTTTTGAAGTTTCAGGGACTAAACTGGGATTTCAAAAAGTGTAGTAAGGGATAAAGTGTAATTATAAACTATTAATTAATTATATAATATTTATACACAATGCAAAGTTTATAGATATGTTTTCTCTCTCTATTTTGTCCACCATTGAGAGCCTCTTTTAACTCCTCTTTTGTGAGTGCTTCCTTTGAGTTTTCTGGTGCATCTCTTTGTCTCTAGCATAAGCTTATTAAATTACCCTTTCAGGTCCTTAACATAAGAGTTAGTTAATTTTTTTCGGTAGATTAAGGAAGTAATATAAATTAGTTAATTATGATCAAATCTAACCCCTCAAGTTGAATTCATTTTATATATTTCTTAATTTACCCAAATAGTCAACTAGTCTTATATTAAAGATCGGAGGTAATAGTTCAAATGGGTAAAGATAGAAAAAATAAAAATAAAAACATAAATCAAACTAAATATAAAAAACAATTTAATTAAATTAAGTTGAAATCATCATAACTGAATTCAGGCCTATACTTACCTTTGCCTATAAGCTGTACTTAATAATCTCAATTAGCAAGCATACTTTGATGTATGAAAGATTTTAAAATCATGATGGTAATTAATCAGTAATCACATCAACTAAGTCTATAATATTTTAAATTTCTAACCAAAGACTTGTAACTTTTTAATTCCTTTGTCTACAGGTCGTAATCAATATTCCCAATAAATAATCTTACTTTGATCTTTGAAAAATTTTGAACTCGTGATGGTAATTAACTTTTCAAAGGTTTTGAGCCTTATGATAGTAACTGATCAATAATCTTAATTATTAACTATTAATTAATTCTATAATATTTATACACAATACAAAGTTTATAGATATGTTTTCTCTCCCTATTTCTCCATGGGTGAGAGCCATTATTCCCTCCTTTTTTGTGAGTACTTTCTTTGAGTTTTCTGACTTATCTCTCCATCGCCAACATAAGCGACTTATCTCTCCCTCACCGACATAAGCTTTCTAAATTACTCTTACATATCCTTAATATAAGAGTTAGTTGACTTTTTTGAGTAGATTAAAGAAAGTCATATAAATTAGTTAATTATTAACAAATTCAATTTCTCAAATCGAATTCATATTATATACTCATTAATCTATCTAAATAGTAAACTAGTCTTATATTAAGGACTGAAGGTTGTAGTTCAAATAGGTAAGAATAGAAAAAATAAAAATAAAAACATAAATCACACTAAAACTAAAGGAAAAAGCTTAATTAAATTCAGTTGGAATCATCATAAATGAATTTGGGCCTATACCTACCTTTGTCTATAAGCTATAACCAATAATTTCAATCAGTAATCCCACTTTAATATTTGAAAGATATTCAGTCCGATGATAGTCATTAATTAGTAATCACATAAACATATTCTATGATATTTTAAATTTCTGACTAAAGACTTCATACTTTTCAATTCCTTTGTCTACTAGTCTCAATCATTATTCAATCAATAATCTCACTTTAATCTTTGAAAAATTTTGAACCTCGTAATGGCAATTAATTTTTGAATTATTTTGAGCTATGTGATAGTAATTACTGTTGAATCTGGCTGTATCACCCAAGAAGGAGTGAATCGGGTGATTTTAAATTTTTTGAAACTCTACAGGATATTTGAAAGTAAATAAAGATTAGAGTTTAGAATAATATCACTGAAGGAAAAAATTGATGAAGAAAGATTGCACAAGATGATTTATACTTGTTCACCCATTCTACTTGGCCTACGTCCAGTTCCCAAAGAGCTCCTATGAGTGTTTCACTATCTGTAAGATTCCACGGGCTCTTGGTGGCTTAGTATATTCACATGGGAATCCCCTCTTACTCTCCCTTACAACCCATAAGGTATCTTATAATGAACCTAGAAAATGTTTAGATATGATAATCATTTATTTAAGAATATATATATATTTTCTTGCAATAAAATTACAAGAGGAATTGGCTAACTCAATGGTTCATAGCAATGTAGTTAAACTAAAGATCTCTAGTTTGAACCCCAGCTCCAGCCGTAGTGAGATTTTATTTTTTTAGAAGTGTGAAATTACCAAACTACCCTTTTGTTTTATTAAAAACTCCCGTTATCTCTTCCTTCCTCATTCCTGACCAACGGGAAAGTAGAGAGTGGATTTGAGAGAGAGATGTGAGAGTGAGACAGCAGGGGAGTATTTGACCAAGGGAATGCGACATCAGAGTAGTAATCAGAAGATGAAGATTGAACCCACAGCGCTGTCGACCAACTAAAGTGAGTTCTTTGACTCCATCTTTAGCTCTATCTTATCTGTTTCTTTTGATTTTGAGGGCAGAGTATTCACCAGAGTTTTTACAGAGTAAAACTGCCTTAGGTCTTCCATCATTCTTGTCACAATCGGCGTGCAAGCTATTATCACTATTGCATGTTTTTGTCACTGTGGAAATACTTTCTCTGCCATTACTATAGCTATTTTAGATCTTCGTCTGCCTTCTCTGTTATGGTGCAATCTCGTCAGGTATCTTGCCACTGCTAAAGTTTCCTCATTTCTACGGTAACGCCTTCTACTGTCCCTCTCCCTTACAATTATTAAATACCACCATGTGTCATCCTCAATATCTCTCCACTATACTTCTAGTGATCCACAGCTATTATGGTTTGTGCACTGTGGCTACTGTGAAAAAAATAGCAGAGAGAGATATTATAAGAGCTGTTGCCAGGTAAGGTACTGGTTTGAGTTGGGTAGTCATGCTGAAGTTAAGAGCTTGATGTTTTGATTATGTTTTCCATTTCTTTGGATTTTGATTTTAAGTTAGATTGTTATGTTAGCGATGACTGAGTAGTTGGAATTGATTTAATAAGTTATGGATTATGTTGGGTAAGGTTTTTCTAATGAATGAACATGGGAGGTTATAGGCATTGATGAGTGTGGTCATTGACAAAGTTTGATGTCTGAATGTTGAGATAGTTGAGTAATGTGGAAGCCTTGGGTTTTGAACTTGAAGCTAGAAACTGATTTGGGAAGTGATAGCCTTGGATTATGTGTTGGGGGTTAGATTCAAGTAAAAGATAACATGTACTAAGCATTTAGAGCCCCAATATGATGAATGGATGAAATGAAGTGATAGGTTTGGATTATGTTTTCAAACTTCCAAAATGATATTTTGGGATAGTAGAACTTAAGCTATGAATTTACTTTCTTCCTCTATTTGGACAATCCGATGACCTAAAGAAAAATTAATTAGAGGGTGTTGTTTTTGGGGTTTCTTGAGGTTAAAATTATAATAGAAATTTTATGTTATTGGACTATGTTTTAAGGTCTTAAAGAAATGATAACAATTATTGATGGAATGCTTTATTTCCATAAAATTTAGGAAAATAAGGAGAGAATATCATTTTGAAGAATATAATAGAAGTAAGCTGTTTTAGAGCATTGCAGGTGAGTGAATAACGTCCCCTAAAAAAATATTTTCAATAACTTGCTGTTTGATATGTTCGATTTACAAATGTAAATTTTTAGTGTAATTTGTTAAAGGCATGGTTATGTGAATTCATGACTTTGATTAAGATTGTTGGTTTCTCTTTTCAATTAGTTTATAATATGATTATATTTATGTATGAAAATGAATAAAGAAGTTTTGGAAAAAGACTTTTGCAAATGTTATATTGAGTTGATTTTCTTCATGAAATATGCTTACGAGAATTTTATTATTTAAATAATTATTTCATATGAATTGAAGAAATCTTTTAAGATTTTATTCTAATGATCATGCTGGGTTTTTATGATTATTAAATATTATTGGTGAAGATTATTGCATTAGAAATTATTGTGATCATTAAATGCCAAATGGACCCTACGCATGCTAGAAAGGTTTTCAGAAAGGACTGAATACATAATGCTAGTTACTAACAACAATACTGTTAGTCCTTGGTACACCATAGTTAAACCCGATCTAGATGGATATTTGTGAGTCTCATACTCGTGCCGGTTATTCGTGGGATTTATTCTCGAACCTATTCTCATAGGTCTTGTACCTACAACTGTTATTCATAGGTCTCATATCTGCACTTGTTTTGTGGCCTCGTGCTATACTTGGTTATTTACCCTTATGGACTATGTGTCCATGCCCATTTTTGTGGCCTCGAGCTTTGCCAGATTGGTTAGTTACCCTCATAGATGTGTGTCTATGCCTATTTTTATTCTGTTGAAGTTCTACAGAAAAAGGATTAATTAGAAATAATTGTTTCAAATGATTTTCCTGAAATAAAATGTTTACCGAACTATTTGTATTGAATTACAAAATGTTATGATTTACATTTAAATATGTTGAAATTGTTTATTTTTATATTTTAAATTATATTTTTGGGACGTTATTCATGAGTAGATTATTTTGACTTTAGATATTGCTACTGACCATATTCCTCCAGCTGAGCAGTGAATAGCCTCACGTCTTATCCGAAGCATTATTTTTGGCATTTCTACTTATAATGTAATTATAAATTTATGAAATACATGTATTATTTTGTTTGAAGTTTAGATGCTCCAATTAGTTTATAGATAAGATTCTGGTTATTTTGAAAATGTCTGTAGGTGATTTAAAACATTTGCAGTTTGTTGTAGGATTGTCGAAAGGTCGGTTATATGAAGATAATCTTGCTGAAATTCCTACAGATGACTTGCTTTTTGGTTAAAATGTAATATATAATATGATTATTCTTTTAAATATTTTATTTAAGGTTTTAGGCTTAATGAATATGAATTTATTCATATTATGTGCCGATTACGGTTTAAATTTTGAGATATGACATATCTCCAGTGAGAATCCTTCTCACTCGCCCTTACATCTAGTAAGGTTACAATTCACTCAAGAAACTCACTCTTAAGCAACTCAAAGAATGATTGGTACAAATGAAGACTCTCTTATAAGAATGGATAGTATAAACACTTAAGGAAAAACTAAGTTTCTCTTACATAAGCAAAAACTAAGTTTCTCTATCTCAAGAATGTAAAATGCTCTGTATCAAACAAGAGAAATAAAGTAAAATAGAGATACAAATCATTGAGTATAATCAAAGTGCATTGTAAGCATTTTCTGTATCTTCTTACATTTCTCCAACTTCTTCAACTTTCTCATTTTGGCTTCTTATTCTTATACTTTGTTCTTCATAATTCCATTGAAGTGTTGAAGTAGTTGTTGATAGCTGTTATGAATATATCTATTATATTTGCTAATATGGATAATTTGGCTCATATAAATTTATCTTTTCATTCTTTCATTTGATCTTATAAATTTATGACTCAAGATTCCAAAGATCAATTTCAGAAGAAAGCAATTTAATTAGATTAAAAAATCATTTATTATAACATAAATTTAGTGGTATGGATAATCTTAAGTCATTTTCAAATTATCATATTTTAAACTATAAACCTTTCTATTCTCTTATCATAAGGTTTTTTAACCCATGTTAAACAATTAAGAAAATATTTTATCAAAGCAGATAGTGTGAAAAATCATTTGGTTCAGTGCTTTTATAAACTCAGAAACTTTCTTTATTTATCAAAGAGTTATTCAATAAATCCCCTTATCGAATAGTACTTTGATAAATGAGTCTTCGAAAACAAACTACATCTTTTGAATATAAGAGTTAATTGATCAAAGTTCTTATCGATAAATCCCTTATTCGATTAATTCTTCTATAAATCTTTTCATAAAGTTCTTTTCTTAAAATTGAGTCTCTGAAATACTTATCGAAGGCTTGTTTGTTAAATCCCTTTACCAACTAAGTCTTCAACTAATATTATGTTTCAAGACATTGACTCATAATTTTTATTAGTTAAATTTAGATTGATTTATCAAAATCTTTATCGATAAGAGATCTTATCGAAGAAGTATTAAAATGCTTTTCAAAAAATATATTTTTCTTTAAAAACTCTTTCTCATTTATTGAATAATTAACTTATTGATAAACTTACCGATAAATTCTCTATCAATTAAGTTCAATTTATGAAGTCTTTTGAATCTTTTCTCAATTAATTGTCATAATTAAAACATTGGAGCCTAACATTTCTCGTCTTTTTGATGATGTCAAAACTTAATTGAAAAGATTTAAAAAGTATTGAATTTGGATAAAAATTAAGCACTAATTAATGAAAAATCATATAAGTAAATATATAAACACACACACAGAGACAAGCAATGAAATTTTCATTAGAATTAGGAACATTTTGATACAATTACTTACAAAAGAAATAAAAGAACAAAAGAATTAGCAACATTATGATACAAATACAATAATGCTCTCTATTCAATTAAATTGTGCCTTAAATATAGCCCATACAATTTTACCAAAGGAATTTAAATATGAAGTTAGAATTTACAAATTCTAACTCCTTCTTGGCGCACTGGACATAACAAAACCAAAACAGTGCATAACAATTTTCCAAAAATTTAACTTTTGATGTTAATTCTTCAAACTTCTGTTTCTTAGTTTAACCACACACAATTTTTCCTTCTGGACTCAATGGAAGCATCAAAATCATCAAAACTGATCTCCCCTATTCAGTTCTATCTGAGGTTAAGAGGTTACACAAAATGAGATTTCAAGCCTATATGAGTCAATATTTCATGGCTCTAACTTGATTTCCTTCTTCCCTCTTTTACTTAGGGTTTTAGCCACCATGCTTCCTAGGGATTATTCCAAATTTGAACCATTAAATCCCTAGTTTCAAGCTTCCAAATTAAGGTAAAATAAGATAGGATAAATTGCTTTCCTTGATTCATAACTTGCTTGATCTTTAGGTGCCTTGAATTTCCCTTTAAATTGCTTGAGTTTTCAAATGTCAAGATTTTCCCCAAGGCACTCCTATGTCAGACTAAGCACAGGAAATAGAGCGGTATTTATAGATAAATATTAGGGTTCTTGGGACAAAAATGCATTTCGTCATTGTTAATTATTTCAATGGCTTAATCTTGAATTTGATTGGTCAATTAGTTTCCTAATCACCAATAATTTAATTATTATATTATTTTATTAAAATATAACATGTGAGACAATTTATTCTCCTTGCTAAGCTTACCATGTGGCACCTTGTGGGATCCAAGAGGACACCTCACATGGCCACATTGTAACACTTTAAGTTTCCTTGAAATTGGCTTCTCTTCTTTTTTTTTAAATGGCATAAAAATCCATTTGACTTCTAAGCATTCCCTTGGTACTTTGGGCCTTGTATGTGACATCATTTAGACCCTTTTTGAGCCCAATCAAATAGTTAGCACAAATCCCATAACACTTCCTTCACTGGGTATCCCAAATATCTTAAGTTTTGGGATAAATTCTATAAAGCTCTTTTGAAGTTCTTAGTATTTTTATAAATTCATTTTACTATTAGATAAATTTCTTGTAGAGTTTCATAAATTTTTGAGACCTATAAGTTCTAATAAAAATTCTATATGTTTCTCTAATAATAAATTCTATATAATTCTTTTTTAGTTTTGTTAGTTTCATTAATTCTTATAATAATTATAGGAATTTCTTATAAAATTTCATTTCATTATGAGGTCTGGAAGGTCCTATAATAATTTTTGGACTTCATAGATTAATATCAATTTTTTAGGGCATCAAACTGAAATTATGAAAAATATGCATAGCCCAAATGTTGTCATCTACTTACTAATAAAATTTGAGACTCAAAATATTCCTTGTAGTTTTAGGTCTTTTCGGCTCAACTTCCTCATAATTACGATTTTGCCATTGAATTTGGCAAAATACACTTTAGTTATTTACTACACATTATGAAATCCCAATTTGGTACCTGAAATCTCAAAACACTGTTTGGGTCAATTTTCTATTTTCCTTGAATTTCTCTATTTAACTTTGGCCCAAATGACATTTATGTCCCTTTTTCCTTTATAACTTTACACTTTCCCTTCTTTTTCTAACTTGAAACCTATCTAACAATTACCTTTTCTTTTGATTATTATCAAAATCCATTCCTATTCTCTTTCCTCTATCTATCCTATAGAGATAGAGAAAAATTAGGATGTGACATATTTATTCTCTTGTTATGAAAAATAAATCATTTCTTTCTAGGATAATGGTTAGTATGGTCAAGAAAATAATTTTCATGTACATGTGAGATCAACTACTCATCATCAAAACATATCATTTCTTATGGATACAGATGAGTATGTTAAAGAATTAAGCTTGTAAGAAGATATGATATCTTGAAGAATAATGTTTAATTGAAAAGAAAATACAATTTCAACATGATCTTTCAAAATATGAACCTTTGAAGATAAATTTTATGAAAACATTGAAGGCCATCATATTGAAGAAGAATATTCTATGTATGATTACATGTTGAACAACAATGTCCCCATATCTGGAATTTTTTATATGAGCAAAAGTAAGATAGGATATTAGCAAAATAGATGGTTCAAGGATTTTACTTATTCATTTGCCATGATGGTTGAACAATAAAGCATATTAACTCTTTAGTCCAAATAACCATAGTATCAAATTTATTCTAGTGAATAAATATTTTAAGCATAAGGCTCAGATGTTCTGGAATCTTTCTTAATGGTAGGCTTGAACTTCATGAATTTTGTTAAATAATAGGATGTTTATGGAGGATAAAGAGATCAAGTAAGCACATACAGTATATCTAGAGTCAATGAATTCTCTATCAAATGAAATTTGGATCATTTTTAATTTTCACATATGTATTATTTTCCAATACTGATGTCTACTCATTTCAAAAAAAAATTCAATTCATTTGTTGCATTTTGTAAAACAATATTTGATGCAAGGATCTTATCTTGAAATCATGAATATACACATTTATAAATGAAGCTTAATTTATGGATTGAAATTTGAAAACACAAATATTCATATTTCTTTTCATAATCCATTTACTTATCTAAAAACATATTAAGAATATCAATATGTTGAATGCTAAAGGATTTAAACAAGAAACAATCAATCATTAATCTTAATCCTGAATAAAGTGATGAGGATAAGATTTCACAGTGTTTTCCTCTTGCCCTTATGGCTGCTAGTTTGATTCTTGTGGATTAATATTAAACTTTACTTCAACACTAAAACTCATGCTTTGCTAATTTATCTTTATCAAAATTTGAATTATTTGTCTTTAAATACACAAATCTTGAGATAAACATAGTTGATCAGATTTCCTACAAAACAAGTGACCTAATTTTCTTTTTCTGGTATCTAACTTTGCTTGGATCCATTAATGGTTAGTTTGTAGGAAGCATAATATAATTCACATGCTTCAAAGAATATGAACAATTTTAGAATGAGCAAAGTGAGACAAATATGTCTTTATGCAGAAGAACTATTTTCAAGTTTTAGAAACATGTATGCATAAAGGGTTGAACTTAGTGAACATTGAATTTCAATCTTGAAAAGTATTCATCAATTAAGTTTTCACAAGAGTATAAAGAATTTTCAAAATTAGTTGCAATGTTCTTTACTAAAGATACAAATGTAAACTTAAAAGATATAAATATGATGATGCATGAAGTTTACCATTATACCTTTTACCTTTTATGGAAGATGGATTGCCTTTGCGTACCCATTGTATCATTTGATTTCTTCTGACACATGTTTGTAATAATCTCTCAACTTATATAAACTTTGATTCTCGAGAGACCCTCCTCCTCCTTCTGTTCTCCTCAAAAGAATTGAATGGTATAATATGATAGTGCATTCTTGAGTTAGAACATACTTCTTGGGCTTTACTCCATCGCTTCTTATAGATTGAAGCAATGGATACTCATTGAGTTCTCTTTAGTGATGTAGCTTTCACTGATGCATGAGAAAGTCTTGGATGCCCCTTTCTACTTGTACCTTGTCCATTCCTTTTAATGCTATCCTACACATTTGAAATACTGGAAGGATATTTTGGTACACATTTGACTTTGGGTCATTGAGTACTAGTTTTAGATATTGATTGCTCTTTAGGAACCCAAACATATTTATTTGTCACATTAGAATTTCTTCTCAAATAGCGTGTGTAAGAGATATGACATTGTTTTCTATAATAATAGTAGACAACAGAATGATGAGCTTTAGAAGTATATCTGCATATATTTTGTTGGTCGAGTGGAAGCAATATATAATTATTGTGCAAAATTTCTTTCTTTCTTTTGGTAACATCATTAGATTTAGAATGTAAAACATCTTTGTTTTTTGAAATAGCATCAATGTTTGTTTAAAAAATCATATCATGCAAACTTTTGAAATCATTTTTCATAAATTCACAAGAGGGATTGAAATAATTTACCGTTTATGCATTTTGTGCTCTTAATAAAGATTCATCATATTCATGAACTTTGAGCTCTTCTTGATTCTCTTCTTCCTTTTGTTTCTTTGTGTTGATCATTTCATGGAGATGTTCTAGAATTTCTTCTTTTCCAGCATCATCTTCTATTTGTTAATCTGTATAAGGTTAGCAAATTCTGGTCACAAATAAACTGTCACACTAACCTAAACACAATTGCCAAAGAAATAGATAGATTCAAGAATTTTAAAAATGTCTCTGACATTAGAGCAAGATTTGTTTTTAGATAAAGCATTGCATAAAATTTTTATTGCTCTAATGTTCAAAGAAAATAATTTCTTTTCATTTTCATTCCAATCCTTTCTTAGTTTAAAATCAAAATTATTTGAAAGGATTTTTCTCATATCAAATTCAAGAGTTTTAAAAAAAATATGGTCATTCTATATTTCCAATACAAAAATCTCAAATTTTCTAGAAAATGAGGAATAGTGATATCAAAACCTTTAGAAAGTATTTCACAATCAAATACAGCTATGATCTTTGCACTTGAGATCGTT
The DNA here is from genome assembly GCA_037074615.1 of Leucaena leucocephala. Classification (NCBI taxonomy): domain Eukaryota; kingdom Viridiplantae; phylum Streptophyta; class Magnoliopsida; order Fabales; family Fabaceae; genus Leucaena; species Leucaena leucocephala. The sequence continues at coordinate 12,581,717 of CM073515.1, read as the reverse complement.
AGATCCTTTACAAGTGACTTTGCTTTGATACTAAATGATAAATCTGGTTGTATCACCCAAGGGGGTGAATTAGGTGAATTTAAAAATTTTGAAACTCTAAAAGATATTTGAAAGTTAATATAGAGTAGAGTTTAGAATGATATCACTAAAGAAAAAAGTTGATAAAGAAAGATTGAACAAGACTATTTATACTGGTTTAGCACAATTTACTTGACCTATATCCAGTCCCTAGAGAGCTCCTCTGAGTATTTCACTATCTCCAAGATTCCACAGCCCTTAGTACCTCAGTACATTCTGTTAGTTTAGGCATAAACACCCAAGAGAGGGTGAATTTGGTGTTTTGAAAATTTTAACCGTAATTTAAAAAGTTAACAAAAAGTAAATATGAATAAATGTAATAAGGATAGAGATAAGAAAGAATTCACCAAGATGATGCCAAATAATTTATACTGGTTTAGACTCAACTCTTGTCTTATGTCCAGTCCTCATAGACCTTATGAGATTTTGCACTATCTCCAACATTATAACAGTTTATTGGTGCCTTCAGTACAACAATTCAACAATTGACTCCCTTAATTACTCTCCCTTACTTCACGTAAGGTTGTAATTACCCTTAAGAGAAACAATGTCTTAAGCAAAGTGAATTAAAAAAAAATATGATTCAGTCTCTCTCAAAGAATATCTATGGCATTACATACTAAAGCTCAATAACAATGAGATTTTACACAAAATAAAGGTGAACTGAGAATGCAATAAATTTGAAGGTTGTTGTATCAGTTACTTAGTTGTTCTTCATTCAATACTAAGTCCTTTAAATAGTATTTACTCATTCAATTTTGTAACCATTATAGTGAAGCTATGGTTGATCACAAACGAGTTGGGAGGCATTTAATGCTTTGCTGAGAGTAGAAGGTTTCCATTGTTTTGCCTTTATCATTTTGAATTCATAGCCTTTTTTTGAATATACTCAAACAAAAGATACATTAGTAGTTTAAAGCATTACTTAAGTATATAATCATGTTTAATAATTGGCACGTTTTCAATATTTTAAAATGAATGCATAATTAAATTTTGATGTCTAAGAAATGCTATATTAATCTATTACCTAATCGATTAATTGTGTTTAATAAATGAAATAGAAAATAAAGCATTATAGAGATTTGATTTTCTAAACATATATGATGTATTCTTCAATGGATAAGTTTCTCAAGAGTTGCCATGAATAATAACAAGAAACATTTGGAAGTCATTACTTAAATCAATCATTTGAAGTATGAACTGAGTTTATATCATAGAATAGAGCTATACTTCAAATTTCAAATGTTTATGGGATTAATCGATTAAATAATCAATTAATACAAATTAATCGAATGCTTAGTTGATTAATATGTTTAGAAAAATGAATGAGAAATTATTTCAACACATATTAATTGAACAATTAACTATTTATATAAATTAATCGATTAACTAATAGATTAATTAGTTTATATTTGATTTACACAAAATTGAAACTTCACTAATCAATCGAACAATTAATATATTAATATAAATTAATTAATTAACGTTTTGATATCCTTATACAAAAGAAAATATATTTTTGATATATTAATTGATTTACCAATCGATTGATTTACTTATTATCTTTCTTCCACAAGGTAATCTTTTAATATTAATCGATTAACCAATCGATTAATTGACTTTTAAATTTAATTTTGCTACATTCTCTCGACATTAATTGATTAACTAATTGATTAATTGTTACTCATTAATCGATCAATTAATCGATTAATGGATAACTTTTCATAACACAGAATGCTATCTTTTTATTAATCATATACCTAATCGATTAATTACCATTAATCGATTAATTGACTTCTAGTCAAAACTATTTTCATCATTTAAAAACAACTTTTTGCTATTTTACGGTTGTCTTCATCAAAACATATTTTTTAACACATTCACATGGAATCCCCTCTCACTCCCCTTACAACCTATAAGGTATCTCTAGTGAGAATCCTTCTCACTCTCCCTTACACCAAGTAAGGTTACAATACACTCAAGAAACTTAGGCTCTTGAGTAATTTGAAGAATGATTGATACAAATAAAAAATCTCTTAGAAGAGTAGATATAATAAACATTTAAACACAAACTATCTATGTTTCTCTCTCAAGAATGTAAAATACTTTGTATCAAAGAAGAGAAACAGAGTGAAACAAAGATGCAAATCATTGAGTATAATCAAAGTGTATTGTAAGTATTTGTTGTATCTTCTTAACTTTCCCCAACTTCTTTAACTTTATCATTTTAGTTTCTTCTTCTTTTGTACTTGGTTCTTTATAATTCTGTTGAAGTGTTGAAGTAGCCGTTGATAGCAGTTATTCAATATAGCCATTATATTTGCTAACATGGATAATTTGACTCTTTAGTTTATCTCTTTGTTAATCTTGATCTAGTCTATAAATGAACTTGAAATATGCTTTAGTGAATATATAAATAATCAATGTAAACATAAAGCAATTATTTCTAAATGATTTAGAATCAAATATCAAAATTTGATAAAGTCTGATTTAAAATATTTTTCACAAAATAGGTTGACTTATCGAGGAACACTCTTATCAAAAAGGCGTTAGATAAATTGCTAAAGAATAGTATTTGAAACAATTTAAATCTTATTGAGAAATTTTTTAATAATCAACCTTATTTAAATAGACTTCGAGAAATCTTCAATAATTTGTATAGAAATGATTCATGATTTATCCAATAATGGATAAATGTCCTTATTGATCAACTCTTTAAAAAATAGTCCTTCAAAATATATATTTTTAGACTTATCAATATGTATCATATTATGTTATTTATCGAAGTGTTCTTCAATAAATATGTTGTTTGAATGTCTTATCGATAAATGTTGAAGAACATCTTTCAAATCTTTTTCAAACAGCCTTTTAAACAATCAAATCTTTTATGTAATACACTTTGGAAACAAATAATCAAAAAATCAGTTATCAATTTATATCAAAATTATAAGTTTACAACATATCATGCATATCAGTGCAAATTATGAGACCATAACCATAAGCTAGTTTAGAGAGAATTAAAACATATTATGAACAAGAGCTTATAATCATCCACAAATAAGAACAGGCTATAAGACAATGAAGATCATTCATTCAATAAAATTCAAATGATTCATAAGCTCATCAAACTTAGGACTATCAATCTGATATATAAATGTAATGTAGTTTAGGCTTTCTTATAGAAGAACTCATAGACAAGAGGTCTAATTGAATAGTTTTATAGATAAGATCATACTAAATCTATCCTTTCTCAATTACAAATAGATGATACAAACAAATCCATAACATTAAGAGCAATGAATCATCTTCTATCAATGTTTTAAATAATCAAATTATCATCACAACATTTATCAAAATAAAGTTCCAGTGATTTGAATTTGAAACAATTTATCTTTTCTTTCTTTCATTTAATCTTATAAATTTATGACTCAAGATTCCAAAGATCAATTTGATAAGAAAACAATTTAATTAGATTAAAAAATTCATTTATCAAAAAAGAAATTAAGTGATATGGATAATCTTAAGGCATTTTCAAATGATAAGATTTTAAACCTATAAACTTTTACGTTCTCTAATCATAAGGTTTTCTAAACTATCTTAAACCATTAAGAAAATATTTTATCAAAAGCAAATAGTGTTAAAAATCATTTGGTTCAGTGCTTTGTAAATTGAGAAACTTTCCTTATTTATTGAAAAGTTATTCGATAAATCCCTTATCGAATAATTCTTCGATAAATAAGTCTTTGAAAACAGAATACATCTTTTAAAAATCAGAGTTAAATGATTGAAGTTTTTATTGATAAATCCCTTGTTTGATTAATTTTTTGATAAAGCTTTTCATAAAGTTCTTTTCTCAAAATTGATTATGTGAAATACTTATCGAAGACTTCTTCAATAAATCCCTTTATCAAATAAGTCTTTAAAATAATCTTTAGTTTCAGGACAACAACTCATAATTTTCATAAGTTAAATTTAGATTGATTTATTGAAGTCTTTATTGATAAAATACCTTATCGAATATGTCTTCGATAAATTCTTTTTAGAAAATATATTTTCCCTTAAAAGTTCTTTCTCATTTATCAAATAACTACCTTATCGATAAACTTATCGATAAATGCTTTTTATCAATTAATCTCAATTTATCAAGTCTTTTGAAATCTTTTATTAATTATCATTATCAAAACATTAGAGTCTAACAATTACTAATCAATAATCTTAATTAATTATTAACTATGAACTAATTTTATAATATTTATATACAATGCAAAGTTTATAGATATGTTTTCTCTCCCTAGTTTCTCCACTATTAAGAGCCTTTGTATGCTACTCTTTTGTGAGTGCTTCCTTTGAGTTTTTTGGGTGTATCTCTTTCTATGACATAAGCTTTCTAAATTACTCTCCCAGGTCCTTAATATAAGAGTTAGTTAACTTTTCAGTAGATTAGGGAAGTAATATAAATTAGTTAATTATAACTAAATCCAAACCCCTCAAGTCAAATTCATATTATATACTCCTTAATCTATCCAAATAGTCAACCAATATTATATTAAGGACTGGAGGTAATAGTTAAAATAGGTAAAGATAGAAAAAATAAAAAATAAAGAAAAAAATTTAATTAAATTCAGATAAAATCATCATAACTGAATTTAGGTCTATATGTACCTTTGACTATAAGCTGAAATCATGCTAGACTAGACAGATACACTCAAGAGGGGTGAATTGGGTGTTTTAACACTTTTAATGGAAATTTAAAATTAAAGACAATGAGAATATGAATGAATGAGAAGAATAGGGATAAAAAAAATATTTCACAGAAGGATAGAAGAATCAACACAAGCAGTTTATCCTAGTTTAGACTAATCCTCTTATCCTATATCTAGTCCTTAGAGGCATTCTGAGATTTTCAACTATCTCTAAGATTTGAACAGACTCTTGGCACCTCAGTATAGCAAGTGATTCTTTAATCACTCCCCTTTACTTCCTGTAAGGTAATAATCCCAAATTAAGAGAACCAATCTCTTAAGTCTATAAAATGAATAAAAAATATTCACAATATCTCATAGAGTATATATGATGATGAACACTAAAGCACAATAATGTTGGGTATAAAGTAATGAAGAATTGAAGAAAGTAATGAATTTGACAGATGCTAGACTCATACTTGTAACCATTGTAATCGTTGGAGTGAGGGCGTTATTGGTGGGTAGGTGAGTGTTTAATGCTTTGCCAAAAGTAGCAAGTTTCTGTTGACTTAGCCTGCTTCATTTCAATCTTTTAGCCTTTTTTGAACACACTCAATCTCAAAAGATTTGTTAGTAGTTTAAGCATTGATTAAATATATGAACCATTAACAATTAAATCATTATAAAAGTTCAAGTTCTTAATAAAGTTCATATGGCTTTCAAAAAATATACTATATTAATCGACTAACTAATGGATTAATTATCATTAATTTAATCAAAGTTTCAATTAATGAGAAAAATAGAAAACAAAGCATCGTATTGATCAGATTTTTCAAGCAGATATAATGTAATTTGATAAAATAAATTTTTCTACAGATTTTTAATGAAGAATGATGAGAAACATATGCATACTTTATATTTGAATCAATCATATATAGCTCATATATTAGATGCAATCCATTTCAAACATATATAGAAAATAATTTTTGAAATATGTCAGTTTATTGAACAAACTAATCCATTAATATAAGTTAATCAAATCCTTAGTTGATTAATGTCTCTAAAGGAGTTGATACATAAAGGATTTCAAGACATATTAATCAAAAAATTAATTGATTAACCTATCGATTAATACATATAGATTTGATTTTCAAAAAAATAATTTTGAACTGATTAATCAAACAGTTAATGTATTAATTTAGATTAATCGATTAATAGAGTTTCATTTTACAAAAGAGAAAATAGTTTTGAGAGAATTAATCAAATAGAAAATTGATTAATTGTAATTAATCGATTAATTGACTTAACTTTTCAACTTCTAGACAACAATTTTAAGATATCAATCGAACCGTTAATCGATTAATGAAAACTAATTAGTCAGTTGTGCGATCGATTAAAGAGAGAAATTTGATCAGAACACTTACATTGATCAAATAGTTAATCGATTAATGGATACTTATTAATCGATTGAATGTTCGATTAATCAACATTAATCGAATGCTAGTTCAATTAAATCTATAAAATCTTTTATATTAAATTCAAACAAGTTTGGCATGATTTCTTTGAAAGCTAATTTCCAAAGCATTATCAAATTATCATTGACTTATATCAAAATAATTTTCCAATTATCATTGGTTAAATCACAATATCAATTAAACTTAGCATATATTAACCAACTTTGGCATTATCAAAACATATAATCTAACATTCTCCCCATTTTTTATTATGACAAAATCAAGTGAATTAGAATCAAGAAATAACAAATATATAACTTCAATGTATTAAAATAATATCAGTTAATAGTTTTCATTAAAGCAAGAAACAAAATTATACATTGAAACTTGAAATAAAGAATAACAAGTAATAGATCAGTCAATCAAGCGACTCAACAGGAGGTGATGGATCATCTTTCTTCTTATCACTCCTCTTTCCCTCTTTTTTACATCATCCAAAAGGGTAAGGACCAGAGTAGAAGTAATAACCACTAGAAGTTAGGGTAATGGAAGACTGAACTCTGTGGAGATAGAAGGAAGGAGTACAGTGAGCGAAAAGGTTGGCGTTATAGATACTAAGGCTATAAATGGTAAGGGGATATGAACTTCAGGTTCTGAAAAATATGGTAGATATACTAAGGCTCTGAAGCAAGTAGCTGATTGTGAAGCTCTTCCATAGAGATAGGGGGTCCAAGGTTGTTCAGGTAGGTCAGAAGAATGTTCCTCACATTAGACACCTCCAGATGAATAACCTCTTATAGCTCTCTAACTTCCTCCTTGAAGGCTTGGAAATCCTTAATATGATTCTTTAAGAGTGTCTGGATCCCATAGCTTCACCTCTCATGAATAATATATTCTTTTTTCTAGGAGGCATTGAGTCTATTATCTAACTCTATAAACTTAGTCTAGAGATACCTCTAAATATATGCACCCAAAAATGATGGTGCAGTAGAAAAGGTCCAGAAAAGGAATGTCCTTCATTATGAGGAAAATAATCAATGGCTATAGGCTGCTTGTCTTGAGGGTCTCTTGGAGTTAGTCCCTTCTATGCATCATAAGGGAGCTTGATATTTATTTTCTTCAATTGAGGCAATCCAAAAGCTCTAATTTATTCATTCTAGATGATGAATGTTGAAATGCTTAAGGAAGAAAGAGACAAGTTGAGGAAAGGGTATAGGTATAGTCCTTAAATAATTAAGATCGAATCGCCTCATTTAACTAAATATGAAAGCCCTTAAATTGAGCATCTCCCCACTGACTATCTTAACTAGTGTTATGTAATCCTGTTGATTCAGATAAATGAAGATGGTAGACTTGATGATCATGTACCTAGAGTTGATGTAATGGATGATATAATAGAAATCATACATCTGACTCGGTGAGAAAGAAAGAAACTTAGGGGAAGGATTATTGGTCTGCATAAGAATGTGATAAGCTTATGATTAATAATACTATAATTCAGCTTGATCTCCTAACCTCTTAGTTTAGTAGTAAGATAACTATCCACAATGGTTTCATCATCATCATTTATTGTGTCAAATATTTCTATTTTGCAGTAAAACCTCCTGACTACATCATATTATACGGTTCATTTATCCTAAGCCAGCTATCAAAATGATGTAAAGGCTCTATTAGGTATAAATTAACCTTCTGGTCATCCTTTAGTCTAGGGAGATCTACATATACTATTGGACAACACTTTCTCTCCTTAAACTCAATGTTATATCTAGCCATGTTAACGTCTAAGTCTATGTTACCTTATAGAAAAATTAAAATGAATGATTGAGAATCTGAGGGACCTGGTGTGGTAGTAGGCTTCCTTAGTGCCCTCTGTTTCTTCACAAGAGACTCCATGGTAGTCATTATAGACTTCTCCAGCATAGCAATGAACTCTAGATAAGAGTCAGTGTCAGAGTTAATATGCTATGACAGCCTTTCTCTTTGAGTCAAACTTTAGAGAAGGCTCGATATCTGGACTTTGCTCTTGTCTTTAGTTACTCCTTTTTTCTAGAGCCTTGCTTGCCAGTACCTTGCCTTTTCCTTTGACACCTTTAGGCCATCTTTGTCTACTTTAGCCTAATACTTCTTTTCCTTGGATAACTATCCACAATGGTTTCATCATCATTTATTGTGTCAAACATTTTCATATTACAGTAAAACCTCCTAACTATATCCAGCCTATATGGTTAATTTATCTGAAGCCATCTCTCTAAATGATATAAATGCTCTATTAGGTCCAAATTGACCTTCTGGTCAGCCTTAACTGTAGGGATATCTATATATACTACTAGACAATATTTTCTCTCCCTAAACTTCATGTTATATCAGCCATGTCAACATCTAAGTCCATGTTACCTTATAGAAAAATCAAAATGGATGACTGAGAATCTGAAGGAGTTGGTATGGCAGTAGGCTTCCTTTATAGCCTCTGTTTCTTCCCAAGAGAATCAGTGGCAATCTTTATAAACTTCTCCAGTATGGTAGTGAACTTTAGATAAGAGTTAGTGTTAGACTTGATCTGTTATGACTTAGCCTTTCCCTTTGAATCAACTTTGGAGAAGGCTCAGATATCTAGACTTTGTTCTTACTTTTAGTTCTCTTTTTTCCAGAATATTGCTTGCTAGCATCTTGCCTTTTTCCTTTGACACCTCTGGGTCATCTTTGTCCATTTTAGCCTGATACTTTTGTTAGACTTAGGCAGATATATTGGATCACTAGAGAGGGGTGAATTAGGTTTTTGATGATTTTTCCAATTTTTACAACTCTTTGAGAAACTAATGTATGAAACAGTTTGACTTGGAATCCTTTGATTTAAAATTGAAAATGAATTACTATAATTTAAAGAGTTTAGGAAGAAAGAGATTACACAAAGAATTTATCCTGGTTCAGTCTTTCTTTGACCTACATCTAGTCCTCAATTCCCCACTGAGATTTTCCCATCCACTATAACAAGATTACAACAGGCTCTTGGTAGCCTTTATAAACTCAATTTTTAAGGCTAATTGAGAATCACTTCAAACCTAAGATTACACCAAACTTTAGTGGAAATACTGCGCCTTAAAAAGATATGAGCAACTCCTAACATGAAAGATGAAAGGATTTCATACTCTCCCAGATATAGTGTATAATACATTATTGTTCACAATCTTTTTATCTCTCAATAAAATTATACATGATAAAAGGAGAGTTGAATGCTTTATAGGTAGAGATATTTCTGGCATAAGTATTCATTCATAGCTCTTTTTGTACTCGTTATTTCTAAGCTCTCTAACTTTGAATGCTCTTCTATTTGTAGTTGATACTTATGATCGTAGAGCAAACTTTTTGTTAAGGTTTTCTTCCATTGAGTTTTCTTCCTATTGGAAATATGACCATTGAGCTAGCCATTGTAGCCATCAAGGCTTTTGACACAAAATGTCTTTCTTTTTGTCGTTGAAAGTCTATTGGCTTTCATCTCAGTCTATTTTTATCTCTAGCTTTAAACTTAACAGAATTATAACTATTGACATTAATCCTATAAACACTTCAAGATTTAATTGTTAGTATTTAAATTTGTGTATTGAGGATTGATGAATTTAAACTCAAATAGAAATAATCACAACAAGAATGATATGAGAATAATGTATACTCAATCATATGAATTAATATTTGATAGCCCAATCAATGATCAAGTGTATAAAATTAATTCAGTTATAAATATTTTGAGATCATATAAAGATTACTTGTTTTAAAAAATTATTCTATATTAATCGATTACCCAATTAAGTAATTAGAATTAATGTTTGAAACCGAAAATAAAGTATCATACTAATTGGATTATTCAACCATATATAATGTAATTTTATAAAGATAAGTTTCTTAAAATAATTATCATGAAGAATAATGATAAAAATAGAAAAATTATCACTTGAATCAATTATATAAAATAGGAATAAATTTGTATTTTAAAACAAAGATGTCTTTGAAGTTTCTGAAGTTAATCGATTAATATAAATTAATCGAATGCCTAGTCGATTAATTTGTCTAGAAAAATTGAATGATAAATTATTTCAACATAAATTAATCGAATAGTTAATCTGCTAATATAAATTAATTTATTAATTAATCAATTAATTAGTTTATATTTGAATTTGACAATTTTGATACTTAACTAATTAATTGAACAGTTAGCATATTAATATAAATTAATTGATTAATAGCAGTATCTTTATTTAAGAGAAAATATATTTTTAACACATTAATCGATTGACTAATCCGTTAATTACAATTAATCGATTAAACAATCGATTAATTGGCTTATTAACTCAATTCAGAAGGCAAGCTATAAACATTAACCAAACACTTAATCCGATTATTGGTGACCATTAATCAATTAATTGATTTTCCTTTGTAAAATAGCTTGCTGCCTTTACATTAATCTATCATTCAATCGATTAATTGATAATAATCGATTAACTAATCCAATAATTGATATTAATCGATGAATTGTAAATAATCGAATAACTAATTGATTAACTCAACTAACTTCTTCTTTCCATACTTTTTTAATCTCATTTGATTACAAATTCATTTTTATTACTTCAAAAACACTTTTCACTTCATAAACCAACTTAATTCTTTATTCTCTTTTGACATCATCAAAACATATAAACTCTAACAGCTTCTTTTCTTTGGATATTGAAGCCTGAGCGGCGTTGGAGACTGATTTGGAAGGATTAGTCTCAAACCTGTCGGCATTTGTGGTTTTTGTTCTCACCATAGCTTTTTTGATTTAAGTGATTGATAGGTAAAATGGAGAATTTTGTGGTTGATTTTTGGTAGGTTTTGATATATGAAGGGTGAGTAGACTATCCCATAAACTAATTTGAGGATTTTCTAGGATTGAAAGTGAGAGAGATTGGAGATTAGTCCATTACAGCTTGAGCTGAATAGTGAACAATCATGATTGATAACTAATAAATCCTGATATTAATTTATTAACTAATCGATTGATGCTTATTAATCGAATAAGTAATCAATTAATTTCATCAAATATACACATATAGAGACAAATTAATTTATTGGGTGTTCGATTAATTCTAATTAATTGAATAGTCAATCGATTAATTTCAAAGAAAAACAAATTTTAACACATATTCAATATCCATTAATCGATTAGATGTTCGATTCATTAACATCAATTGAATTCTTAATCGATTAATTTCAAAGTAAACAACTTTTAACACATTTTTCAAATGCGATTAATCGATTACCTACTCAATTAATGAAACTGTTAATAGATTAATTTGACCTATAATTACACACATATCACTATTTTTTATTGATTAATTGACTATGTGTTCGACTAATTTCAATTAATCAAACTATTAATCGATTAATTTCACAAAAATACTACATTTAATATATATTTCAACAAAGATAGAGTTACCTCCCTCCATTAATCGATTAATTGTTGGATTAATCCATCATTTGTTAGCTTCTATTTTTCAATCCAAGAACATAGCATCCTATATAATTTAACTATGTACTATGAAGCTCAAGTTATCAACTTTAATCATTAAAATATAAGTATTGGACAATTATTTCCCAAAAATAAAGGCTAAAGAAAGCTTAAAACAAAAAACTTTATAAGTTTATTATAAAACTTATAATATTTACAGTTTATTAGGAGTTATCATTCCCAATTCTCTCCTAATGTAGTTAAATTGATCATGAGCAAGTGGTTTGGTGAAAATATCTGCTAGTTGAAGATGAATTGGGATGAATTCAACTTTGATATCTTTCTTCTATAAGTGATCTCTTATAAAATTGTGTCTGATATCCATGTGCTTTGTCTGAGAATAAAGTATAAAAAACTGATTGTGCTTGTGTTATCACAGAGAATTGGAATCTCATTCAAGTGTATTCTTATATCTTGAAGTTGTTATTTGAGCCATAGTACTTGTGCACAGTAACTCCTAATAGCTCATATTAAGCTTTTGTTGATGAGATAGCCACCATGTTTTGCTTCTTACTGAACCATGAGACTAGACAATCATCAAGGAATTCACATTGTCTACTGGTGCTTTTCCTATCTGTTTTGTATCCTCTATGGTCAGAGTATGAGTATGCTACCAAGTACTTTACTCCTACTTTGGGAAACCATCCTAAGGTCAATGGTTCCCATGAGATATATGAATATTCCCTTTACAGCTTGAGCATGGGATTCCTTTATAACAACTTGATATCTTGCATATATCCCTAAACTAAATTGTATGTTAGTTCTATTTACGGTGAGGTATAGAAGAAATGCAATCATTCCTTGATATTTTGTAATGTTGAAGCCTTTTTCCCTTCTTATCCTTATCTAGCATGGCACTTGTACTCATCGAAGTTTAGACACTTTTAACTTGATTTAATTCAAACTTTTTAAGAAGCTCTTTCAAGTACTTTGTCTATGAGATGAAGATGCCATTCTTCTGTTGTTTGATTTGAAGTGCAAGAAAGAATTTCAATTCTCCTATCATAGTCATTTCAAATTCTTCCTTCATTAACTTGTCCAATTCTTGATACATATCTTCATTAGTAGAATTGAAGATAATATCATCAACATAAATTTGAACTATTAAAATATCATATTTGTTTCTTTTAATAAATAAAGTATTATATAGTTTCCTCTTTCAAAGTCTTTTTCTATCAGAAACTTGCTAAGACGATCATACTAAGCTCTAGGAGCTTGTTTTAACCCATATAGTGCTTTCTTAAGTTTGTAAACATGGTCTGGAAAACAATGATCTTTAAAACTAGGAGGTTATTCTACATAGACTTCTTCCATTATTTAACCATTAAGAAAATCACCTTTGATATCCATCTAATAGAGTTTAAAACCTTTAATGCTAGCAAAGGCTAAGAGTACTCTTATGGCTTCCAATCTTGCACAAAGCATAGGTTTCCTCATAATCAATAAATTATTCTTCATTATAGCTTTTTGCAACTAATCTAACATTATTTCTAATTCTTACAACAGATTCATCAAATTTATTCTTGAATACCTATTTAGTCTCGATAATTGGATGAACATTGGGTCTAGGTAACAAGTCCTAAACTTGATTGCATTCAACTTGATTTAGCTCTTCCTACATAGCAACTTTCTAGAAATCATCTTATAATGCTTCATCTATATTAGTGGGTTCAATGTTAGAACTAAATTCAAATAAATGCACTTCATTGAATTATCTCCAGGTTCTTACTCCTTCATTGACTTCACCAAAAACCTGTCTAAATAATGATTCTATTATGCCTCTAGGCTCTAGGCTAATCTTTTTCTGACTCATTAAGCTTATTTCTAGGTTGATCAACTACGAGTTCTTTTTCTTTATTCAATTTTAGTATTTCAAGATCCTATATTATCTTAGCTTTATCATTTAAAGGCTTTAAAATTGACTCTATTTCAGAAAACACTACATGTACAGACTCTTCTATCGTAAATATTCTTTTATTAAAAAGTCTATATTCTTTACTACAATTAGAATATCCAAGAAAAATACCCTCATTATATTTAGGATAAAATTTACCCAAGTTTTATTTGTTGTTGTTATTGTGGACAAGATTAGGTTTGCGCCTTTTATAGAGCTCATATGTTGTCTTGATGAGTAGTGGTCTGATGTATGCTCGATTAGATATGTAACATGTTGTGTTCGTAGCCCCTATCTAGAAAACTTGTGAGACACCCTTATCATTAAGCATTATTCTAGCCATCTTAGTGAGGACTCTGATTTTTCCTTTCAACAACTCCATTTTGTTGTGACGTTCTTGGTGTAGAGAAGTTGTGATCAATCTCATAGTTGTTACAAAATTTAGCAAATTTAGTGTCTCTAATTCTCCTTTGTGATCAGTCCTAATAGACATAATAGAAATACCTTTCTCATTTTGCACCTTTTTGGCAAACACAGCAAAAGCATTAAAAGTCTCATCTTTGGATGAAAGGTATAAAATCCAATTAACTCTCAAATTGTTATCAACTATCACTAGAGTATATAAGTTTCCTCCAAAAGTTTTGACTCTCGATAGACTAACCAAATCCATTTAGAGTAATTAGTGTGGTCTCTACATTGAGATTTCCTTCTTTGATTTAAAAGAGGACTTTACTTGTTTCCCTTTTTGACAAACTTCACAAACAATATTAATTTCAGATTTGACTTCAGCAAACCAATTACTAAATCTTTCTTGACTAATTTTAAAACCTGATACATATTCACATGGGCTAATCTTTTGTGGCATAACCAACTTTCTTCATATTTACTAAGAAAGTAGTTTTAAGTGAATTTAAATTAATAGAAATGGTATAACAATTACTATCCCTTTGAGCATAGAATTTTGCCTTCAAGCTTTCCTTGTTGAGTAGTTTTCTTGCTAACTATCAGTCATTCTTCTAAATAAAAAATGATCCAATTGTCTTTATCTAATGTTTGACTCATACTGAAGAAGTTATGACATAATCTTTCTATATAGTGTACATCTTGCACTTTCACCTCTTCTTTGCTTCAACCTTTCCAATACCAGTAATCTTCCTGGATTGATTTCCTCTAAACCTTTCTTTGCCTCCTTCATTATGATGAAGCTTGAGAAACTTCTCTGTGTCTCCGATCATATTGCTAGAGCATCCACTATCAATGTACCATTTGTAGGTCTTGGATGCTTTAAGATAAACCCCATCTGTCTCTAAGCCATTTTCTTATTGAGTAACCATAAAAATGTTTGATATTTCATCATTGTCGCTCTCTTCACTTTTTGAAGAGCTTTCTCCCCAGATTGATGAAATGAATACTCTCCTCTTGTAATACTTTTCTCTATTCTTTTCTTTGTCTTTCTTAGAGAGTTGAGGACATTTAGCTTTGATGTGACCCAGATTTTTGCATTTAAAATAGATAATCTAATCTTTTAACACCTTCGATGATGAAGCATCTTTCTTTGGTTGAAATTTTTTAATTGCTACATTTCTATATACTTTCTTGAATCTCTAAACTATGAGACCCATCTCATCATCTTCGAGCTCTTTATCATCAATATTACTCTCTTAAGCTTTAAGAGCAATTCCTTTTCTACTATTTTCTTTGATATCTTTCTTTATGAATAGAGGGAGTGTTAGTTGTTCATAAATGACCCCACCACTACCTTACTCAAAGAAAAAGGAATGGATATAAAAATTGCCAGGGCAGGAATGATGCTTGGTTGAAGGACTGAGTAAAGGTAGAGTTTATTTTGTGACTAGCCTTTAAATCCTTTTCCAAGAAGAAGAGATTATCTATGTTTATATTATCTTGGAGTTTGGTTTTAGAGTGAGAAGGACCATCATGACTATGACCATAAGAAAAGTGAAATTCTGGATAACTCTAAGGTTTAATATGGTATTCTATCACACCATTGACGATAACACTTTCAATTGACTTGCTAGCATGAACTATATACTGGCAATTCCAAAAACTTTTAGTATACCATATATTTATCATTTGAAGACAATTTAAAAATGAAGAGTAACTAGAATACTAACCAGATGGGTGAAGAAGGTCTGTGTCATATCCCAAATTTTCTCTATCTATATAAGACTATAGAAAAATGAGGTTAAAAAGGGATGGTGATGAGAATTGGAAAAAAAGATAATAATTAGATAAGTTTTAAGTTAAAGAAAAAAATAGAAAAGTATAAAATAATAAAACCAAGAGACGTAAATGTCATTTGAGCAAAATTTAGAGGTTAGAATGTAATTATATGAAAGTTGAGCTGAAAAAGCCAAAATTTGGTCAAAAATATTTCAGTCCCAAATTTTACTAGCAAGTAGAGATGACAGAATTTGGGCTACACATATTTTTTAAAATTTCAGTTTGAAGTCCCAAAAAAATTATATTAATTTCTAAAATTTATAAATTATTACAAGATCTTTTGGATCTTAAAATCAGACATAACTCAAAAAGAATTTATGAAACTGACAAAACTTAAAAAGGATTCCTGCAGAATTTATTATAGAATTTATGGTGAAATTAGAGATAGATAAAGGATTTAAAGAAACATATAAAATTTTTATCTGAACTTTTGGATCTCATAAATTTATGAAACTTTGCAGGAAATTCATTTAATAGTATAATAAATTTATAAAAAATAAGTAAGTGCCTTGGAATTCATGTCAAATAAATAGACTGGGCCTAGACAAGCCCAAAATGGCATTACATGAAGGCCTAAGCTGCTAAGGAATTGTTTAGAAGTCAAATGGAATTTTGATATTTTGTTTAGAAAAAAGGAAGGAATTATCAAGAAGCAAGGTGGTATTGTGAGGTGACCTAAAGGGACCTACTTTGCACCACATGGAGAGCAATGAAGGGATAATAGTTTTGTCATGTGCTTCTTTGTACTAAAATAATATAATAATTAAGTTAATGGTGATTAAGGAATTAAGCAATCAATCAAATGCAAGATTAAGGTTATAAAATAATTAGCAATTACCAAGGGTAGAATTGTCTCAAATTGCCAAAGTATACATTATAAATACCCCTCTCTTCCCTTGTATGATGTCTATCACGTCCCAAAATTTGGGACATGATCGGCACATAATATGAATAAATTCATATTCCTTAAGCCTTAAACCTTAAATAGAAGTTTAAAACAATAATTATAATATATATTCTATTTTAGTCAAAAGGCAAGTCATCTGTAGGAATTTTGGAAAGATCGTCATTGTATAATTGACCTTTCTGAAAATCCTACAATAGACTGCAAATGTTTCAAATCATATGCAGACATTTTCAAAATAACCAGAATCCTATCTATAGATTAGGTGGAGTATCTAAACTTCAAACAAATTAATAAAAGTATTTAATAAATTTATAATTACATTATAAGTAGTTATGCCAAAAAAAAGCTTCAGATCAGATGTGAGGGTCTTCACTACTCAGCTGGAGGAATAGGGTCAAGATCACTATCTAAAGCCAAAATAACCTACTCGTGAATAATGTCCTAAAAATCTAATTTAACATATGGAAATAACAATTTTAACAAATTTAAATGTAAATCATAACTCTTTGTAATTCAATACAAATATTTCGGTAAATATTTTATTTCAGGAAAACTATTTAAAATAATCATTTCAAATTAATCCTTTTTCCGTAGGACTTCAACAAAACAAAAATAGGTGTGGACACACAGTTCACGAGTGTAAGTAACCAAGTGTAGCACGAGGCCACGAAACAAGCGCAGGTACGTGGCCCACGAATAATAGGCACAAGTATAAGACCTACGAGGAATAGGCATGAGAATAAATCCCCTGAATAACTAGCACGAGTATAGGACCCACGAATATCCATCGAGCTCAGGTTTAACCATGGTGCACCAATGATTAACAGTACTACTGTTAGTAACCAGCATTCTGTATTCAGTCCTTTTTAAAAACCTTTCCAGTATGCTTGGGGTCCATTTAGCATTTAGTGATAACAACACTTTCTAATGCAATAATCTTCACTAAGAATACTTCAAAATTGCAAAACCCCAGCATGAACATTTAAAATAAAATATCAAGAGATATATTTAATGCATATGGAACAGTTATTCAAATTATGAAATTCACATAAGAATATTTCATTGAGAAAATCAACTCAATATAACATTTGTAACAATCTTTTTCCAAAACTCTCTTTATTCATTTTCTCATATAAACTTGATCACTTAATAACCCAATTGAAAGAAAAACTATTTATAACAATTAAAAACATAAATTCGTATAACTTGCTTTTCGTAAATCATATTTAAAATAAACACTTTAGATAAAATATCAAATAACCAATTATTATTCAAAATATCATTCTTAGAGGACATTATTCACTCACCTGGGCTATTCTGATATAGATTATTCCTGCTCTATTCTTCATAATAATATTCTCTCCTTTATTTCCCAAAATTTCCCAAAAATCAATATTCTATAAGCTAATAACAGAAATCATAAACAAAATCAACCTTTAAAATAGCTATAATCATTCCCTAAAAAACTCATCTTTAATTCTTTTTCCATACTATTCCCTTCCATAATCCCTCAAGAAACGAGATTCATTCATTTTTTTTGTACCAATTACCATTTATTTATCACAACGGCAATAAATCCCATAAATAATTATTACCACTTAATAATCTAATAATTTTACACTTTCATCTTCCCCATTTCAACTTTGAAATTTTAATCTTCATTTTAATATCTCACATCATGCAAGCATATAATCATCATTTTCCCTACACCCTTCAATTCCAACAATTACTTTCATCAGCTTTTGGTTCCTCCACAACTTGAACCAACCCCACTTCACCATTTAGAAAAACAAACTCTCCCCTAACCGAGACCATATGCTCACAATAACAAACTTCCATATATATATATATATATATACTGTCCATCGACTCCCCCATAGCAGTGACATATATAACCAGCAAACAGAGGGACACATAATTTAATCACTCACTTAAACTTACACAACTTATCAAAATTTCTAACAATATTCACTTACCTAGCTTCAAGCTCACAAGGAATCCACAACACAACACAATTCACTCTGCATCCTTCCATCCAACATTAGCTCAGCAATAGAGGAGAAAGAAGGAAGTCATTTTCTACTTGCAGTTGTGAATGATCAATGAAGAGGGAAATATGTTGCCTTACCATACCACACACGATGGTTTTATATAGCAGCAAGGGAGAGGGATGGTGGAAGTTATCACTACGAAAATGAGGATGCTTTAACATATACTACCACAGCAAGCCTATGCATACATATGTACATTATTCCTACTCAACCCAAACCAACACCGATGACATGCTTTTGTTTCCTCTCTTTCTATTTTTTTCCTGCAACACCATATGTATATATATATCAAACAGAGTCTAATACCCTCTTTCTTCTTCACGGTAGCTACAGTACACAAAAATTAATCATGCACACATACATCCAGGCAAAGATGGTTTCGCATCACTACACAGCTCACACCCATGAATAAACCATGGAAAAAGGAAAGATCTATCACTTACCACTCTCACACATTGAACTAACTAGGGAAAGAGGTTAGAGGTCGAGCTGCTACAGTACAATGGAGACACTTGATAGTGGCAACAGTAGCAACAACACACGTTGACAGTGCCACCAGCGATAACTGGTGACTATAGCAACAGTGCGCCCTTCGACGACGCTAGAGGTAGCAGCTCTGATGATAATAACAGACATAACCAGGAGACACTGTAGATACTCCTATCTTTCTCCCATAGCCAAGATCTAAATAGTAAAGAAGAGCACCAGGATGACGGCAGTCACCAATGACACTAGCATGGATGACTGGAAAAGTGAAAGATGTAGTAGCCACAGCCACAGCCATAACCATAGCCACGCGTCGTGAAGCTTCTCTACAATTTATGCTTTCTCTCTCATAGTACTGACATGAATTAGAAAAGAGAAGTGGTTGACATAAGAAATAGGCAGAAGGGAAATATGGTCATTTCACATGTGAACTAAAAAAATAAAATTCTTACTGTGTCTGGAGTTGGGATTTGAATAAAGGGACCTCCTACTTAACTCTCCTGTCTCTAACCACTCAGCTAGCTACTTTCTCTTCTAATTTCACTACAAGAATATATATATATGCACTTCATTAAAATTGTTTCATATCTAGGTAATTCCTGGGGTCATTACAGCATCAAGCACAAAGAAGCTTGCATAAACTATGACAAAATAAAAACTCAAACTTGAACTAAGGGAGATCTAAGGCACTTTGATCCAAGGAAGCTAGGGCTTAAGGTAAGCAATCTTCCTAGTATATATATATCTATTGAAAGATTGAAACCTAAGTTTTAGTGTGCTGGCCAAAATTCATAAACCAAGGAAGAAAAGGAAGATTAAGCTAGAACCATGTAATTAACACTTAGATAAGCTAGATTTAATAATTAGTTATTGAACTAAATTGTGTTCTTGAATTTGCCATTATGGAGGCCATTCGGCCAACTACTGTTTAGGACCAAGGAGATTGAATTTCATAATTCTAATGCTTCTATTGAATTTAGATGATAATTTTGTGTAAGATTGAATAAGGTTTGAGCCTTGGAAGCATTGGAATTGAAAAATAAAATGTTGAAACCCTCTCTATTACTGTTCATACACCTATAAAGTAAGAGAATTTCATGATTTTGATGCATCTAATAGATTTAAAATGAAAAATTGTGTGGGATTAAGTAGAAAAATAAGGATTGGAAGTATTGGAATCAAAATAAGAATTTTTAGAGTTCCTAAGGGTGCTTTTCAGTTCAGTTCAGATTTTATGGAGGAGTAGAAATTTTATAATTCTAAGCTCATAAATGGATTCAGAAGGAAAAATTGTATAGAATAAAGTTAAGATACAAATTAATTCAAAGGACAAGGCAATTAACTACAAATAGATAAAGTTAGCGGTTAATTGATTAATAGAGTTCAATGTCCTTATATGTGTCGTATCCTTATTTTTAACCTCAATTATACTTAGTTGGAAGTCATTTGAACCAATTACTTGGCCTTTTGCCTTAGAAACATGCATTTTCAAAAGATTGCTTCTCGAGACTGTTCATAGTTACTGTTCATTTGGTAATCTAGAACATGTACCTAACTTTGAAAATTCATAATTAAATATAGAAAAATATAAATAGGGTGGTTCCAATTTTTAATGAAAGCTATTTCATTAAATTTTGAAGAAAAAAATGTAAAACTGAGGTTCCATTGTCCCAATAAAATCAGTTTATCGTTAAAAAATACTATTCATTTGGTAAATTTGGAAGTTCTAGTTTCTTTGACTTAACTTTAAAAATTCATTTCTCTTTTGTTACTTGTCCAAATGAACTATGTTACCTATGGATTTAAAGCTCCATACGTCTTGTTTAAGCTCGTAAAATTTCATGAAAAAAATTGTTCATTTACCATATGAAATTAATGTTGGAACGTTACTGCCTTAAGTTGTTTACTTTATCTCAATTCCAGATTTTAACTCAAATTTAGAAAAATCATAATAAATCAAATACTTAACCAATTGGGGCGTTCTTGGTGTTCATTTAAAGATATGTATTGTCACATCCCAAAATTTAGACCGTGACCGGCACAGAATATGAATAGTTTCACATTCCAAAAGCCTAAAACTTCAAATGAAACATTTTGAAATAAAAACCATAATAAATTGTATCTCATAATTTAACAGAATCTTTTCTAAGGACTATGTGGAGCATTTACCTTCCTTTCAAAATAATACAAGCAGTTTCTTAATGATAATTATATCAAAAGTAATTTTGCCAAAAATGACACTTTGGATTGACAACGAGGCTCTTCACTGCTCAGCGGAAAGGTTAGGGTCACCTGCACTATCTGAGGCCAAATAATCTACTCGTGAATAATGTCCCAAAACATGATTTAAAAGAATGTGGAATTAAACAATGCATGAACATGCTGAAAATGTATTTCATAATATTTCTTAATTTGATGCAAATATTTCCGTAAATATCTGTACTTCAGGGAAAACAACAATCTGCAGTAACCATTTCAAATCAATCTGAAATAACTATTTCAAATCAATTGATGTAAAAAAAATCCTTTCAAACCATAATCTTTATGTAGGACTTCAACAGAACAAAAATAGACGTGGACACACAGTCCACGAGGGTAACTAACCAATCTGTGGCTCGAAGCCACTAACTGTCGCGAGAATGAATCCCATAAAATAATTCTGGTGGCTCAAGGCCACAAACTGTCGCGAGAATAAATCCCACAAAATAATTCTGGTGGCTATGCCACAAACTGTCAAGCTCGAGTAACCAAGGTGCACCAAGGACTAACAGTACTACTGTTAGCAACCAGCATTCTGTATTCTGTCCTAAAATGTTTCCATCATACGTGGGGTTTATTTCACATGTAATAATCTCAACTGTTTTAATGCCATAACTGTTAGTAAAAACCACTTTGAATTTCAAAAAACCCCAGCATGTACATTTAAAATCAAGTTACTGTAAAATCATATGAAATTCGCATAGGAATATATTTCATGAATAATATCAATTCAATGCAACTTTTTCTAAACTCTTTTTAAAATCTAATTCATCCATTTTCATGCTTAATCACAATTCTTTTGTAAACCAATCGAAAGAAAATCATTTCTAACGATTTAAACTATACTTTCGTAAAATTTGTTTTTCGTAATTCATATTTGAAATTCAACATTTGAAATGATAATGCATTTGAAAATATAAATTTTAGGGAACGTTATTCACTCACCTGCCACGCTCCTAAACTGCTACTCTTTAGCCCAACAACTTCGATTATTTCTACTTCTCAATCCCCTGATATTTCGAAGTAATATATTAACATTCTATTCAAAGGTTTAACATAAATACACCATCCTTAGTCTAACATTTCCAATCTATAACACCACCAACCAAATCAAAAACTAAATGCATAAGCTCCTAAAATCTTTATTTGGCCTAAACCATGAATTCACCACTACAACATAATACATTCTAAAATTCCTATAGTGCATCAAAATTTCAGCTCAAACACCCCGATATATGTTACTTTAATGATTTACAACACCCCACACCTTTCTTAACTACAACCTTCCTAAATTTATGCTTTGGCTACAATTGTTTGCTCTTCAACATTAATACTCATTGTCCAATTCCTTATGGTAGCATCAATTTATACCCAAATATATATCATATGTTAACCAATAATCAAAATAGAAATTCTAACGCCCTCTGCCCTGTTTCCACTAACTCAACCATCCGGACATACATGATATATCATATCATTACCAAATTCTGTTAGCTTAGCTTCCACACATATACATATACCCAGCAGCAGTTTAAAGGCACACACGCACATAACCAGCAGCAAGGTTAGAGAAACACAGCTTCTGATTTCCTCTTTTATTTAACCATTTGATCTTTAAATCATGTTCCCAACAATTTTCAAAGCATCAACGTATAATACCCTTCTACCCCATTCACCATTCATAACAATCACCACCAATGAAGGATTGAAATATATATCCATACACTTTGAACCCATATTCAAATTCAGAATCTAAATCAAAAATTCATATTCCCTTATTTAGCCCAACACTAACATATCAACAATGCACTCCATATATATACACACACACATTGCCATTTCAGCAACACTATATGTATACTCACATGCCCTATTCATTTCCATGGCAATGATGATACATGATAGCAGATTGACTATGCATATATATCCTTCCCATTCAAACCAGTTCCTTACCCATCATATATACACACACATTAGCAACCATTCTAACTACCTAGACAGTGTTGTGTATAGATATACACGGCATTCTTTGTAAAAAAATACCATTTCCTGCAACCGCAATACCTTCAACAGAATAGCAACAACAACAAGCATAATCTAAATACATATATTAACATCACAATGACTAATGCCGCCTCTCTGCATTTTTTTTACAATAACCAAAATGCGCAGGAACATAATAGTAGCTCACTAGAACGATAAGGGAGAGGATATTGAGGAACTTACCATGCCACACAAGGTGGTTCTTGGCAACAAGTGCAGGATGACGGAGGCAACAACAAATGGTAAGCACTAACTCACAGCATTCTTAACAGCAATATGAGAGGAGCTCACTGTAGCTGCTACAGTAAGCCACCACACGCTCATAGACGGAGCTCAACCCACTGATTCCAGTCAAGATCCATCTCGCCACACACCTCCTTCACTGTCGACAACTACCTCTATTCTCTCTCTGCTCTGTCACCTCATAACTACCTCGTTCACCGTCACTCACCAACAGAGGAGATGGAGAGAGCTATGGCGATAACAGAGCAAAATGGCATCGGTGACAGCGACTCAGACCATAGAGAACAGTGAAATCACTCAGCAACCCACTATGCAAAACTTCCTCACCCAAATCTTCTACTCTCTACGCCTTCAACGATGACTCATTCTCAGTTTTATTTATCAAACAATGGCTCTGCGTTTGAAGGGACAGCTCCAGTGTGACAACTCAGGTGGAGAAATGGACTAAAGCGACGACTGGCCACACGTCATCGATTGCGTGAAGCTTCCTTCTCTCTGCGCTTCTGCTGTGCCTTCTGCATCGCCGTGATGAACAGAGAAAAATGAAAAGAATGGCGTACGGTTCTGCAGAAAAGGGGAGAGGGGTATTCTTGTCATTTCATGCGTAAAAAAAAAACTTCACTTACTGCAGTCACTGGGTCTCGAACACGGTCACTGAAGATTACCTCAGAGTTGAATCCCCGCTACTTAACCACTCAACTAACCTGTTCATATTGAAATTTTCTGCACCAAATATATATACATATACCTTTGCTACATTAATTTTTTTATCTGTTAAAATTTCAGAGTCATAACATGTATCTTATATATTATTATAACAAATTTCATTCTTAAACTTGTTGGTTAAGGTGTCATAAACGTCATCACAAAGCCACAACCTTAGAATACAACTACAAGATCATGCACTATGCATCCTATCATATCCTTCCTTAGTGTCAAGTAACCAATATAACTTATTATACAAGTTCAACCATCTATATTTATCCTATTTACTTGAAATATTCCAGCACCTATAACATGGTTATGCATATGGAAAGAATGAGATTTCATGGAAAGATTAATAGTAAGTCATACAAACTATAATATCATGCATGATTAATTAGATGCTTAACATGTTATTATGATATGAGAGCTACTTAATAATAATACATAAGAAAACTTTAACATGCATATTGTCATGACATTAGTTGCAAGGAGATAATTCATCATAAACATGATGGCATAATCTCAAGCTCAACCAAACATCATAACTAATAAGCAAGCATACAATCAAGCAAACATGACTATAGCTAGGTATTCTTGCTATCCCTTTAGCTATCCTTGACAAAGTCTTCTTGAGATGATTTCCTTCACTCACAAATGTCAAAACCTAGCCATTACAAAGTAACATCAAGTTACAACTCAACTTGAAAACAATTCCAAGACTAGGTTTTCACTAACTTCCATTCTTTCTCTATTTTATGTTCTATACTTCCATCTTTCTAAAATAAATTCTCATAGTTCATGTCTACATAATTTTTCATTTAGAATCCAAATATGAAACCAGAATTTCTAAAATCAAAACACCCCATGAGCTTCTGTACAGAATTGAAGTGAACCCTTATTTTCCAAAAATTCATATTTTGATTCAAATGCTTCCAATACTTGTTCTCCTACTTTATCCCCACACAATTTTCCATTTTAAACCTATTGAAAACATCAAAATCATGAAATTCTAACATATAAACAGTGATTTGTACAGTGGCAGCCAAGAACACAAAACTCTAACTACATGCATACTTGAATTTCTAAGCTTATAACACTTCATTCTAGCTTGTTTAAACTTGTCTAAACTATTTATAACATAAAACTCATATTCTTATCACATGTGGACAGCACTTCCAGCGGCAACCTCAAGAGAAATATGTCACAAAAACCCCTTAAAACCAATGGCTAACTTTCTAGATTAAAATCCAAGAACAAGGGAGCTAGTTACCTTGCTTGTTACTCTAAGTTATGTGCTTATTTCTTGTTCAAATAAAATTTTGTTAGAGGTTCCATAAGGTACCATGCATGCCACACCAATTCTGATTTGGAGGGGTATTTATAGAAAATCTTGGGTGGAAATGGAAGGCTAAGATTAGTTTGGTTACTATTTGATCTAATTGTCCATATTCCCCCTTGAACCAAGCTTGCCCTAGAAGCCAAAGATTGAAACCATGCATGAAATCATTTATGGCCATGTTTGGCTAGAAAAAGGTAAATATACTGATAGAAAAAATTCCAATCCAATCCGGTACCGATCGCAGCAGTTTCACAAAAATCAGACTGTTTTAAGTTCCTAATTTTTATAATATTCCATAATAAGTATTCTATCATGGAAACTAGTGTCTAAGTTTCTCCTACCATTGAAATTGTTATACTGAGTATTTATGTGCCAACTATCCCTTTGAAAATGACCAAAATATCCTTATTACTCTTTCTTGCACTATATTAACCCTAAAGGAATAATTGTCATTTCACACCCCTTTATACTACCTCAGGGTATATACTGGATCTAAATAATCATCTTAATACTATATTGGACGTTTTTGGTCTATCAAGAATGACCAAAATGTCCTCCAACTATCACTGGTACAATCCGACCATCTAGGGGCATTTTCATAATTTCATACTTTTCTTGGGTTGCTCTAGACTCTGGCCCACTTAACTGTCTTATCACCTTATTAGGCCTCTTGGGATGCTATTTAAGCCTTAGTATTGGTCCATTACCTTTATGGCACAAATCTCAAGAAATCTCTCCTGACCGTATTTATCGGGTATTTTATTCCATGGTAAAATCCCGTAAGAATTCTACAGGATTCCTTTTCTGACTCTGTCAATTTTATAAATTATTATATTAAATATAGAAATTTAATGTAAAGTTTTATTTGATTATGAGGTTTGAAAAATACTGTAATAATTCATTCTGACTTCATAAATTTATATCAATTAATCAGGACCTTAAATTAAAATTCAGTGTTGCGTTAAATTGATCAGAATAATTTTATCTATCTATTAGTAAAATTTGGGACTAATATAATTCTAGGTATTTTTGAGCATTTTCCAGTTCAACTTTCTCATAATTACATTTTTTGTCCCTGAACTTTTGTTTAATTATATTTAGGTCCCTAAACTTTTGATAATTACCACTTTTGGCATAACTTTTGTTTCTACTTTCACTTTTGGCTTCCAACCTTTTCTAATTTTTATTTAGATCCCTGAACTTTTCTTAATTAATAATTCCTCTATTTTCTTCCTCAATCTGATACAGTTTATTTCAAGAATCTCATGTCCATTACATATAAAATATACATACACATTATACAAGAAAATTGGGGATATGACAATATGCTAGTTGAATTGGATCATAAATAAATGAATATGTGATGTATAGACTTTGATTTGTGTGCTCCAGATGGCAGCCACTTAGCAAGGAAAAGAGACAAGGAAGAGAGTAAAAGAAAGTAAAGCAATAAAGTAGTAGACTAACTTAGACATGTATGCATTGAATGTGATGTATGGTAGCGCTATGGCTTTGTTAAATTATGTTGCATATGTGTACTTATTGTTGCTCTATTTCTATGATTACTTTTTCTAATTGTATTTCATATGATATATGGAAGCATTCTCATTACATTATATTGATATAATCATTAGCAAGCACAAACAAGTAACATTACTGCAGGTATTGTTTAGTTCCGTTTACTAATAAAATTTCTCCTAAAATCTCACCCCTATTTCCATTCCCAAACAGCAGAACCTTCAATCACAAAAGACGAAGAAAGAATGATGATGATATTGATTGTTGATATGAACATGTAATAGATGATTTTGGGAATGTATAGAATATGTATAGTTGCTAGAACTTTGCGTGTAAATAGTAACTTGTGATGAGGTAGTGACTTTTAAGATATAATTAAAAATGATATTTTACCAACATTTATTTAATATGTCAAGATTTGTTTTAATATCAAGAATACCTTTTTCCGACATCTATACAAAGAGAACATATTTTTCAAATTCCGGGGTCATAATATGTTTACAGAATTTTTGACTAAATGAACAGTCAACTTTAACTATTAAATTGTATTAATTGACTAAGAATTTAGTTTGAGACTTATTTTCCTTTAAAGTTCATCATGTTAGCTTCAAGTAGCCTTTTGAACCATTTCATTTTATTTTTTCTTGAATTAGTTACGATTTTTCAAAATTCGTTGTCAAATCTAGAAATACTAAATTAATAGTAACCACACTATTAGAAATTCTAGATTTCATAAATGAACTTCAAATGACATGAATGTGGTTATAAATGCTACCTATTAGTCCCTAAGGCATGCAAAAGTAAGATGTGACAGTCTATGATAGATTTAGCCATTGGAGTAGTGGAAAGCATGGACTTCCAGTAAAACTGAGGAGATAAGGTAGCTTGCGTTGCCACCACCACTGCAACTTGCAATATCATATATAAAATGCAAATACGTATTCGTTTTCTACCGTGGGAACAGCAGCAATAAGTAGGGTTAGAATCTTTATTATTGAAGAAACTCTGTACAGAAGCAGCATATAACGTGTCCATCATAATAAAAACGAACTGATCAGAGGAAATTTATTAGGGAGGAAAGTGCCAAGGATTGGAGTCTTGTTTTGAGAGATATGGATAATCATGGATTGATCCCATTCATGGAAGATAAGTTCTCAATAATGAAGTTAACTTTTTTAAAAGGCTAATCCTTTTACTTTAGCTTGACCTCTATTATATTCTATCGCCTTTACCTTATGGACCCTTCTAGTTGGTGGAGTTGGTATTGACAAATAAACATGGAATGGCATGAAATGCATGGAAACTGTGCAATAATTTTCTTTAACTTATTTGGTGCCTAATTAAAAATCTTGTAAAAAAATTTTAGTTTTTGTATTTATTTAGATAGATAAATTTTAAAAGTATCAATTGGCAGACGTATTAGATCAATTTTCGCTATCTCATATGCTTACTCGGTAATCCAATTCAAATATTATTTTTTTTTTTGGGAAAAAGAATCCCATTCAGTGTGCTCCTTTGACCCTCGATCATTACTTTCGTGCTTAGCTAAAATGAATCCATGGTTCGAGACTTCTACAAGAAAGGAACTCCCTCACAGTAGGCTTCATTAAAAAGTGGTTTGTATCTCCCTCAATTTTCACGGCTGGAAATCACAATGTGATCAATCAAGACATATCCTTTTCACTGTAACCTTTTTTTCTATCTCTTATGAGCTTGTAGATGTTCATACTTTTTCTTAGTTTTTATCTTCTTGTCTTTTTTTTTTCTTTCTCTAGGATATAAGTCTAAGGTACCTTTTATATTAATATCATTTGATCTTTTATGAAAAACGTGTCATGGGATTGTGCTTAACAATCAATTGTCACACTCACAACCCTAAGATTAAGGTGGGATCGGTCAGAAATGTATATATTATTTCTTATACATGTATGTAGGCACATATAGTGTACTCTATATAAAGTCATTAGATATATTTCATTCAACAAAAATCGCAAGATTTTTGTGGGAATTTCAATAGAGTCTTACTAATAAATAGGAACTCGGTTTGAATAACGTCAACAAAGATTCGAATTTTGATTGGCAATCAAATACGGAGAGAAATGCTAGTCTATGGCCAGTGATAGCAAAAGTGATACAAGGTGAAACTTAGTAATTATAAAATGTACTTCTTAAAATAATTAAAGAATATAATAAATCAAATAATTGCTATCGTCTCTCTCCCCCATGTCCATCTTATTTTTCTTTTTCACCGTTGTTTTCCCCTATGATCTTGAGCATTGAATTGCAATTGCAGCTAAAGACGAAAATAAGCACAATTATTTTTGGGTCTAATCAATGCCTTTATCTGTTCCTGACCATGAATATAATGTTTCTTAATTACTCAATTATTAACATGAGGAGTAAAACAGTGAAAGATATAAAAATGGGAGCCACACTGGATTCCATGTAAGAGTCATGTTTGGCGCAAGTTCAAGTAGAATAAATAGCCGTTGCCCTGTATCCGTTTCTGCCCTTTTTGTAGGGCTCGAGTTTGACATTTACATGTTTATATAGGTATATGTTTACATTGATTGTCATAAAAGTATTTTTATTATGTATTTTGCCAAATGATGAGAAAACTTATCCTAGCACGTGAGAGTGTTTCTAAGACATCATATTACAATTAAGAGCAAGTAGAAATAGGCCGAATATTTTATGCTCCGTTTCATATGTGGAAGAGTATTTGAGGGAAGTGGAAGTGAAATTAGGAGGAGAAGTATATTTAAAATTTGTTTGGTATCCTCATGAAACTATGATATAATTTTGCATCAATATTTCTATTTATAATGTGAAAAGACCAATATGCCTTCTCTGAAAAATACCCACCATCCTAAAGAACTACCAGACGTCAGCCACCGGCCACCATAAAAACAACCATAATCGTCCATTTACATAGATTTCAGCCATTAATAATCATAACTCAAACAAACAAACAAACAAAAACTGAGGGTTCGAATAATGAATCATCCTTAATTTTGATCCCTTTATTACATATCTGAAAATTAAGATAGGACTTCGTATGACAGCACAACATCTCAAATAAAAGGAAAACATTTGAGTGAAAGCCTATTTATTCTCCTCAGTGAGCCTCTCAATAAAGTGATTTAATTTGCTTTACCAAAATGATACAAGTAGATGTTTGATCCACAAATTTTGGGGACAAAATTTTAGTGAGAGGGGAAGAAATATCATATCCCTAATTTTATTGATAATAAGCTTGAATTAAATAGGCTACCAAACCCTATTGAACAAGAGTCTCAAAAATATCCCAAGTTCATAACGAATATGTAATATTCGACCTTGCTTAGTAAAGGTTAAATGGATAATAAAAGTGCCAAAATGAAGGAT
The DNA here is from genome assembly GCA_037074615.1 of Leucaena leucocephala. Lineage (NCBI taxonomy): Eukaryota > Viridiplantae > Streptophyta > Magnoliopsida > Fabales > Fabaceae > Leucaena > Leucaena leucocephala. Next base: position 12,550,888 of record CM073515.1, on the reverse strand, counting down.
GTGACAAGAAGCATAGTTCGATAGTGTGAAGAAGAAGAGGAGAAGAGGATGAGGTAGAAGGATTATGAGGAACAAATAGCTTGAAGAGAAGATGGAGGAGAATAAGAAGTTGAGATTCGCAATCTGAATACTCCTCGGTCATAGATCTAACTATTTGCCAGAGAAGAAGGCTAGAAGATGGGTGTGACTGACAGAGAGAACAACTATAGATGATGGATCGTGATGAGCACAAACGTAGACAAAGATGACAGAGGTTGACGGGAATAGAGGTTGACAGTTGATGGAGGTTATTGGCCAACAAAAAGGGGGCAAAATAGTCCACATCCATGGAAATGGAACTCAATTCTCATGGGAGGCAAGGAAGTGGCAGTGGTCAAATTTGATAGAATTGGCACTTCCATAAAACTAGCTTGTATCATACTAAACAGGCTAAAATCCCACTTCTACCCTCAATTCTAGTTCCATCTCCTCAATTCAATGGTTCCAAATGGGGCATTAGTATAATCTACATTAGGATCATGGACAAAAGTGTAAATATAGAGTTCACCATAAGTTAGACTATCAAAATCTCATGAACAAAATAGGTTTTTTATTTTTTTACTTATCTACCTCTCAATTCAATGATTCAATATTTCTCTCTACTGGTTTAACAACAGATGATGAACAATTATGCTATAGGGGCTGACCACAAAGAAAAGAATTTGCTAGATATATCATAACTATCACTACAAAAAAAATGAGTTTCAGCGGTGACATTTGTCGCCGCAGAAGGTCTAAAAGTCGCCGCTGAATCACTATAGTGGCGACATTTTGTCGCCGCTAAGTCGCCGCCTATGAGACTGTCGCCTATACATATTTGCGGCGACAAATAAAAGTCGCCGCCTAAAGATGAATTAGCGGCGACAAATATGTCACCGCATATTGTGGAATTAGCGGCGACAAAGATGTCGCCGCCTAAAGATGAATTAACGGCGACAAAGATGTCGCCGCCTAAAATATGAAGATATTTAAAATTATAATAAAATTGTTTAATTTATACATAAATTTTATGTAGAAGGTTCAATACTATGACTAGAAGTAGCCCCATGTGGTTGTCCTTTCTGCATCAAGGCTGCGAATTGAGCTTGTATTCTTTGCTCCATTTGTTCCATTAGTCTTTGCTCGAACTGCACACGTTCTTGGTTTATCTTTTCACGTTCTTCTTCCATCTTTGCACGCTCAGCCTCCAATTTTTCTCTCTCCTCTTGAAATTTTTTATCAAACTCTTCCTACAGTTAGGCATGCACACTCTCCACAACTGAACTATCAGTAGATTGAGGGCGATTTCTCTTCCTTGAAGGTTTCGCTCCATACCCTTTCCCTCTTACATACCCCGACCTCTCACCAAGAACTGTCGCCAATATCTCCTCTGACGTCATTCGAGCATCACTCTCTAAATCTTGATCTTGTTGTTGAGAAAATTCGTGCATACGACTCTATAATAAAAACATAAAACTGTTAGATTATTGATAATAGTAAATCAAAATAAGATATTAAATAATAATGCGTACATGAAGCTGTTCAGAGTGTGGATCAGCCCATACTACTTGTCCGTCTAATGTCTTCCTAGTATGCGTTATCTCCCACAACTGGTCAGGAGGAATAGGTTGTCCAGTAGTAGGATCTCTCTACAAAATAATAACATACGAGAAAATGCAAAAATTAGATTTAAAAAAATGATTGAAAATTTAAAGTATAGTGATGATAGATTGAACTTACATTAGCATACTCAATCTCTGCAAATGATCGAGGACCACAAGTATGTTTAGTCATTTGTTTTTCTCGATTTATCATGTTCCTTATACTTTTATTCTACAACAAAATGTAGTAACTAATAAGAAATTAATAAGAATTTAATAATTAGAAAAAATATAATTTGTTTAGAAGGATAGTGAGATACCTTAAATATGTCAGACTTAAAATATATTAATAACCACTCCCAATCTTCAAAACTAATAGTTTGAGGAGGATCAGCCAACCTATCCTCATCAGTCTCATATTTCTTGTAGTGAGAGTGCAAATTGTTCTTCCAATTTCTGAATGCATTTTGTAAAATAATTGATATAGCTGTATGAAACTTTTCTTCACTAATTTCATCAGTAGGTTCAAACTTATCCTGTAACAAATAAATGTAAACACTTTGTCTAATAATAAAAATAAACTTAAATAAGTATACAAATTTGACATAAATACCTTTATTTTTAAAATCATATCCTGACCATATTTTTCAAAAATATTCTTCCAGCTACCTCCACCATCCCTGAACGAGATTGTGGTTCTAAGAGTCAAACCACAATAATTAGAAAAGTCTCTTGCTTCTGGACCAATTGCTCTTGACATTGAATCTGAAAATTTGACTTGAATCTTCGTTCCTTGTGCAGTCTTTAAATTCACATTAACAGACTTGTAAACTCCTCTGCGCTTGTTCATTGCAGTAGAAGAGCCTAGCATTGAAGTTGAATTAGAACAATTAAATGTTACAAGCGATGTAAATCAATTATTACAAAATTGAAACAAACTTACCTGCACTACTATTTTGAGTATGGGGAGTAGGAGGAGAGTTGACAGGCATTTCCTGAAATTGCTGTTGCAGTAGTAGAGGTGAAATATCAGGTCTTGATTGAGGTGTAGAGCATGTACCTCCGCTATTTGTGTTGTCATTAGATCTAACAGAAAGACTTTTCCCACCTCGACCTCTCTTTAATCCTGACATATCCTACAAAAATATACATTTCATTTAGAAAAAAACAATCAATCAAACAATAATCAATGTAGATAAAATATACCGTATCAATTAATTTCATTCATTTGAATCTTCTGTCGTACTGTCACTTTCATCGATGTCTTCTGGTTCATCGGTTTCTTCTATTTCAATGTTTGTGTCACTTTCTGCTTCAGTATCACTATCAAAGTCGTCAAGCAAATCCTCTTCATCACTAAAACCAGTATTTATGGCATTATGTTGATGAATTTGTGATGATTCTCCTTGAGCTAAGGTATGCGTTTGTTCATCTTCTCCATATAAGTCAATGATAATATCATCAAGTTGTGTTGGACTCGCACGATACACATTTAAGTCTACCACCAATTGCTGATAAGGTTCTGTATCAACCATAGGATCATGAACCCCACCATCATCAATAGCATTGCCAGTTGGTACATTAAACAAGTCACGTGGGTTTTTTTTTGACAACAACGAGCCAACCAGGTGCAACAATGTCATCCACATAAAAAACTTGCTCAGCTTGAGATGGTAGAATAAATGGCTCATTTGTTTGTAATGAGTATCGCGTATTGATACTTATGAACCCGTACTTATCAACCTTATATCCTTTGTCATAGTGAGCCACATCCCACCAATGTCACTTAAACAAATATACTTTTCTGTTGCCTATGTAAGACAACTCATAAATATGCTCTAACACACCATAATATTCTTTGTCAGCATTAGTGTTATCACCCTTAGCTAGAATACCACTGTTTTGGGTTCTTTTTCCTGTTGCACGGTCTTTTGTGTGAAAACGAAATCCATTGCCTATGAACATGGAATAGCGATTCACCATCGTCAATGGACCAATTGATAAACTTATGAGTTCATCACTAACATGGCTCTGTGTGGACAATGATGTCACCTTTTAGGACAAAAGTTATATGTTAGATATTTCATATAAATGTAATCACTAGAAATACTAAGGCTCAAAATGTTATAACTTACTCGTGAACGAAACCATTGAGGAAACTCATATTGGCTTTGCTCACTCCTTAATCCAAGCGCATCAAGCTCTGTTGCATATTCCCTACAATATATGATAGCAGTAAGATAAAAATGCAATATGACAAGTACATTTTTGTGCTAGTCAGGCAACTTACTCCATAAATGGCCAAACTTGTTCACAATTTTGTAGCACATACATTCTTGCTTGACAATATTCTTCATAGGGAAGAGAAATTGACTGACAATGCCCCCTAGCTTGCCCATTTATCTTAAATATTGTAAACTCAGGGTACATATCATCATTGGTGTCATCATTCCTACGTGGCACATTAAACTTTGTAGGAAAATCTTTCAAATATCTTGAATAGAATGTGAGACTTTCATCTGCCAAGTATCCTTCTGCAATTGATCCTTCAAGCCGAGCTTTATTACGAACATACAATTTGAGTGTCCGCAAATACCTAATGCATTAAAAGTAATCAATATTCCATAAATATGAATTATAAATATACAATGCAATTAACGAATGTTACCTTTCTATTGGATACATCCAACGATATTGAACTGGTCCAGCAACTTTTGCCTCCCCTGCCAAGTGTATTGGCAAGTGAACTATCACATCAAAGAAAGCAGGTGGGAAGACCATCTCCAACTTGCATAATGTCAATATTATCTGACTTTGGAGTTTGTCAAGCACTTCACAAGACAACGACTTCGAACAAAGATTTTTGAAAAATCTTCCCAACTCTATAATTGGTTCACACACCTTAGAAGGTAATAACCCACGTATTGCAATTGGGAAGATCTCTTGCAATAACACATGGTGATCATGACTCTTCAAACCAAACAATTTTCGCTCCTGAATGTTGACACATCTTGAAATATTAGATGAAAAAGTATCAGGCACTCTTACGTTAGCCAAGAATTGTAAAAGGGATTGTTTGTTCTCAGGAGACAATGTGTAAGGAGCAAGAGGAATATAAACATTATCACCATCTTCAACTGGGTACATATCACTCCTAATACCTAAGTCCATCAAGTCGTACCTACTTTTAACTGTGTCCTTCGTCTTTCCAACCAAATCCATCACCGTGCACACAATGTTCTAAGAAACATTTCTTTCTATGTGCATCACATCAAGATTATGTCGTATTAGCAAGTACTTCCAGTAAGGCAACTGGAAAAAAAATACTTCTTTTTCTCCAATTTTAAGCATGATTCTGTGTATGACGCTTTCGTTTTATACCCTTGCCAAATGTCACATCACCTAAGTGTTGAAATTGCTTGAGCACTTCATCTCCAGTCAATGCAACTGGTGGATCCATATGCTCTTCTTTACCATCAAATGATACCTTATTTTTGCGCCATGGGTGATTTTGTGGAAGAAAGCGTCGATGCCCCATGTAAGCCAACTTGCTCCTTAGCGAAATACAATGCGTGTCTTTGTGGCAGCATGGACAAGCAAGTTTACCTTTAGTTGACCACCCTGAAAGGTTTCCATATGCGGGAAAATCATTTATAGTCCACAATATAGCGGCATGCATGATAAAATTTGATTGACAATACGCATCATACGTCTGTACCCCTAATTCCCACAATTGCTTCAACTCCTGAATCATAGGTTGAAGATAAACATCTATGTCATCACCTGGACACTTTGGACCAAGAATAAGAAGTGTCATCATGAAGTATGGGCTTTTCATACAAAGCCATGGTGGCAAGTTATATGGCACTAACACAATAGGCCAGATACTATGATTGGCACTCATATTCTTGAATGGTTGAAATCCATCACTTGCTAAACCCAGTCAAACACTTCTTGGATCAGCAGAGAAGTTAGGGTACTGGTTGTCAAAGTGTTTCCAAGCTAGAGAATCAGCTGGATGCCTCATTACCTCGTCATTTGAGTGTTTCTCCTTGTGCCACCTCATTTCTTTAGCTGTGTCTGTTGACATATACAGTCTTTATAGCCTTGGTGTTATGGGAAAATGCCGCAAGACTTTATGTGGAACCTTTTTCCCTTTCTGTTTGTTTAAATTCCATCTAGGCATCTTACACTTAGGACATGATTCTGCATGTGTGTGCTCTCCCCAATACAATATGCAATCATTCTCACAAGCATCAATTTTATGGTAATCTAAACCCAAGTCACGAATTATCTTCTTTGCTTCATAGAATGAAGTTGGCACTAAAGCCCCTTCTGAGAGAACTTCTTTTAATAAGCCCAACAAGACATCCATAGATTTATTACTCCAATGGTTAAGGCATTTCACTTGAAGCAACTTTACAATGAAAGAAAGTTTAGACATCTTGACACAACCTGGATAAAGTTCAGTTTCAGCATCTTTTAACAAGTCAAAGAACCTTTTAGCCTGTAGATTAGGCTCTTCACTATCACAATGACTAGTATTTGTATAATCCACACATGGAACTCTATATGCATCGCATATCATCCTTGTAAAGTTTTCACTAGCAGTAGCATTCTCTTTGTCATTACTAGAAGTTCTAAAATCTGTTTGAAATCTTCTAATTTCCCCATGCAAGTCCCACACCGTATAACTATTCCAAAAACCCTTGCTCAATAAGTCTGTCCTGACATCTCTTCTCCCTTTAAATATAACATTCATGCATCTTCTGTAAGGACAACGTATTTGACTTCCCACGCCAGGTTGACTAAATGCCCATTCTAGAAAAGCATCAATTCCTCTAATATATGATAGGTTGCCTCTATCTCTAATATGTAACCAACTTTTATCCATTTATATTCCCTAAATAGTTAGACCTAGGATACAACAACAAAAGCCAACAAACATATCAGTAAACCTTTCATTTTAAGGAAGGACATTGAAGTACATAATTGGTGAAATCAAGAAACGATCTGATGTTATGTTTGGATTTGTAGGATTTGGATTTAGACCAAATCCAAAGCATTCTTTCTATTACCATTTCTTTGGAATTTTAAATATATAATCTGCCATAATTCTGAATACATGGACAAGTCATACATACAAGTAGGAGATTCACGGTACAATGACATAATTCCGAATACATGGGCAAGCAGTTTTCTTGAAGGAACAATGACATAGTACGCGGCAATGCAATTCACGGCAAGCTGTGAAGAAATTCATCAACAATGACGCGGCATTACAGAACAAATGGCATTACATAGTCGGCGGCATTACAGAACAGGCACAACACAATGCGTGTATTTCCCAAATTCACAAAAATTTCCCAAATTTCCCAAATTTCCCGACAGCGACTGAGGTGAAAATTACTGTACTTACTGTGAATGACGCCGATGGTCTGAGGTGATCAACAGGGAAGAGACCAATTTTTCAGGCGAAGCGACTCTGAGGAGCGACGGATGCGCGACGGAGGAGCGCCGTGTATTTCAGCCTTAACGGAGCGCCAACTGCCAACGGTGAGGGGAACTCGCACTCGTCAAGGAAGGATGACGACTTGCACAATGACAATGAGGAGCGACTTCGCGAACGACGGCGACTGTCGACTGGGAGCACGACTACCGCCTGCGAGAGGAAATGAGCTCACGCGACGCCACTGGGTTTCAACCTAACTGATGCAGAAATGAGTCGCGAGGAGGGGCGGGGGAAAGGGTATTTAAAATGTATTAGCGGCGACTTTGTGTTGTCACCGCAGAAAAGATTAAAATCAAATACCCACCAGTGGGTTTACATATATATATACACATACCCGCCAGTGGGTTTACAGAATCTATTCTCCAAAAGCTAATCCAAACACACTGTTAGAGAATAGATTTTGGGAAGAATAGATTCTGGAAAGAATAGATTATGAGAAAAAGTGATTTTAAAAATTGGAGATGTTTGGATGATTTGTAGCATAATCGCTTTTCCATATACAATTTACTAAAAATGACATAAACTAATATGATAATTATATAAAGAATAAATTTGATTTTAATCTTTTTTAATTTAAATGATTACAAAATAATATATATATGTAAACCCACTGGCGGGTATGTGTAACAATTTTAAAATTTATGATTTTAAAAAAAATAGTATTTATTTTTACTTTTTTCAAATAAAATTTAAATTATTAATTGTAAACCAACTGGTGGGTATGTGTAAAAAACCGAGAAGTTGCAGCGGAGAGTCAAAAAAGCTATTGGAAATTGAATTATTTTAAAACCATGGTTTCAAGACTGAAACCATGGTTTAGGTGTTAGAATCGATTTTCAGAAAAAAATTAGTGTTTGGCTATTATCATTATTAAACCATGATTTTGTTGAAAATCTATTTTAAAAATTTATTTTCACTGCTTCTGCGGCGACAAATAAATGTCACCGCTGAAAGTGTTCTCTTCAGCGGCGACAAAGTAAAGTCGCCGCTAAAAGTCCTTTTTTCGCGGCGACTTTTTTGTTGCCACTGAAACTCAAGACTTTCAGCGGCGACAATTATAGTCGCCGCTGAAAATCTTGAATCAGCGGCAACTTTTTTTGTCGCCGCTGAAAAGTCGTGGCCAAATTTATATCTTTTTGTAGTGTGTAGTGACCCTAGAAAATAAATAGGTAAATAATATCACTTTAATAATAGACCTATAATATTTCTTGCAATCAAGCTAGGAGAATTTGGTGGTTCAGTGGTTTTAGGGTGGTGGCATGAGCTTCAGGTCTAGAGTTTGAATCCTAACTTCCTCTAAAGTGATTTTTTTTCCTTCAGCCTATTTATGTTAATTCATAGAATTAACCCTCTACCTATATCACTTTTCTTTTCTCTATTTTTTCAGGGAAAACACGGGAGAGATAGAAACAATTAAAGAAGAAGCTTCACGATCTTGCTTGGAACTTCATCGCTACTGTGATTTTTGTCAACCTCTATCTTTTGTGTTACTCGCCCGTGACAGCATCGCTGTTGGTCCAACGTGGTTCTTCTTCTTTCTTATATCTCAGCTTCTGCTGAGATTCCGTTTGTTTTTGTCGATCGTGTTGTCATCGTTGAAAGCTGTAATGTCGTCTGCCATTGTCTTCCTCATCTATTCTGTCATGGCCAGGAATTTTTATTTGGATAAATCAATTTAGTGAAAGAATATATACTATTTTCTACAGAGAATTTTCAATGTGAAGGAGTAGCAGGGTAGTCTGAGGTGTAGTAGTAAAACGTGAGGTCCCCTGTTCGAACTTCAGCGCCTGCAGAAGTGGGAGTTTTTTTTCATACTTTGGGAGTGAAATGACAAAATTGCCCCTCTGTCATTTTAACCAAATCCTGTCCTCTCCCCCATTTTTCTTCCTGCTTAATGCGATGGCAGAGCAGCAGCTCGATATGAGGGAGAACGGCGATGGCTCAGCGTGCGGCACGAGAAGGAAATACACAGCACGAAAGGTCTCTATCGTCATCTTTAAGTATTTTTTCCTTGTTCTATTTCTGTCAGTTGAGAAGGCTGCGAGTATGAGAGTAGAGAGAAATTCAGAAAGAGCTTGGTGGGTCCTGAGATTTGGCCGCCGTGAGTCTATTTTCCTTCCCAGTCATCCGTGTTAGCGTCTATCGTCGTTGCCATCGCCGTCTCTGTGTAGTAGCCACCTGTTACCACTTCTTCGCACAGCGAGTATTGTAGCAAATCCAAAGTCTCGATCTTTTTCCCCTGTTGGTGTAGTGGTGGTTTCTCCTTTAGCGAGTCAGAGTGGGTGATTGGTGGTCATCCTTCCAGCCCCGATAGCCAGCGCGGCGAGTCCCTAGCATCAATTTCCTCAATAGTGAGCCTCTTCTATTTCCCCTATTTTCACTGTCAATTTCTTTTCCCGATTGAGTGTGTGCATTTGGTCGAATGGCTTAATTTCCATTGTTATTCTGGTTGATGGCATTGATCATAGCATTTGGGTTCTATGATGTTTGTGTTTTGTACTTTTATGGGAATAAAAATCAGAATCTGTCGAGGATAATGGGCTCTGGTTTAGTATGGGAAAATGATATAGGTATATTATGTCCTGAGTATGCGTTGAGTATGGATTTATATGATTCCTATTCTGTTAAGGTGTTGTTGCAGGGAAGGATCTCTTTTTATCGGTAGTATTGAGTATATATATAGATATTTGTGCTATTGTTGTTACGGGAATGAATAATTATATATAGGCAATGTGATTGATAGTGCTGCGAAGATATATAGATATGAATGTGTGTGATATGATGTTAGATAACAGGCTTTGAGTGTTGGTTGAGGAAATATATATATATATACATGTTCATTTCCATGTTGTTGATGTTGCTGTGTATGCGTGCACTGTCAGAGTATATCCAAGTGCGTGTGTGTGTGGTTATGCTGCCTGAGGTAGGAGGAAATAGAAGCTTATGGTTTAGGGAATGATATGGCTATTTTGAATTGGAAAGGAAGATAAATGAATTAGAAATTTTAGAAGTTAATAGAATTCAGGAGAAGTGATGGCTGATTTGAAACTTATGATTAGGAAATTGAAGCATGTTTAAAGTGACTTAAAAAGAATAATTTTTATTATGTGTAGTTGAGGTGTTTGTATGGGATTTGACTAGGGAGTTTGGCAAAAGTCGCATTGAATTGATATTATTCATGAAATATATTCTTATGTGAATTTCATATATTTTCACATTAACATGATATCTGATTTTTGAATATTCATGTTGGGGTTTTTGGAAATTCAAAGTGGTTTTACCAATGATTACCGTATTTGAAATGATTGAGATTATTACATGTAAAAAGGACCCCACGCATGTTGGAAACATTTTAGAAAGGACAGAATACAGAATGCTGGTTGCTAACAGCAGTACTGTTAGTCCTTGGTGCACCTTGGTTACTCGAACTCGATGGAGATACGTGAGTTTCGTACTCGCGATGGATTATTCGTGGGATTTATTCTCGCTTCTATTATTCATAGGTTTTATATATGCGTCTATTATTCGTAGGTTTCATACATACGTCTATTACTCATAAGTTTCATACCTATGTATGTTTTGTGGCTTCGTGTTACGTTTGGTTATTTACCCTCGTGGACTGTGTGTCCATGTCTGTTTATGTTCTGTTGAAGTTCTACGGAAAGATTATGGTTTGAAGGGATTAGTTTTTTAAACGATTGTTTTGAAATTGTTATTTCAAATTGTTTTCCTCAAAGAAATTGTTTACGGAACAGTTTGCTTTGAAATACGAAATGCTATTTGAAATATGTTTATGCATTGTTTATTTCCACATTCTTTTAATCATGTTTTTGGGACATTATTTATGAGTAAATTATTTGGCTTCAGATAGTGTAGGTGACCCTAATCCTCTCGCTGAGTAGTGAAGAGCCTCATAACAAGATCCAAAGCTTGGATTTTTGAACAAGATTGATTTTATTGTAATTATCTTTATTAATTATTTATGTTATTCTGATAAAAAGGGTAAATGCTCCACATAGACCTTAGAAAAGATTCTGTGTATTTTGAAAAATATTATGGAAACTTTGAACGTTGCATTTGAGGTTTTAGGCTTTCAAAATGTGAAACTATTTATATTCTGTGCCGGTCACAGCCCAAATTTTAGGGCGTGACATGTTCAGAGCTTGGTCCTTATGCATTTGGCAGGTCTTTCTCCTTCCTCTTTTGTCTAGTGTTACTGTGTGTAGAGAGAGAGAGAGTAGGGCTGCGCAAAGAGTGAAAGAGAAAAGCTGATCAAGGTCATCAGAGAAGGTGACTGGAAGGAAGGGTGAGTCTCTGATTGTATAGCCTGAATTGAAGTCTTAGCTGCTGCAATAGGTGCTCTCTATCTTGGGTCATGATTATACAAATAGAGGCTTGTTGAGTTGGCTGATGAACTTTAGATCCTTTAAAATTTTGTGCAAAAGATTGTTTCTCTTTCCTTGTTGTTTCATGTGGGATATGGAATATATGTGTGCTTGAAGTGTATGTTTGAATCTAAAAAATAATTCCATGAAAGAGAATTATGGTTTGAAGTTATTGTTCTAAAACTTTGAAGTTGAAGGGTGATATAAAGTTTTCTGACTTGGGATTGGATTTTCTTTTCCCCTGTTTCTAAAGTCTAAAACAAGAGAGAAGTTTGGATTGTTCACCCAACTGAAACATTGAAGAGAAGGAAGTAGTTAATTATTTGGGCATAACAGGTGTATAATTGATATATGATAATTTGCTGGTTATTGTATTTTGGGTCTTACAACTTGGCCATTTGAGGGAATATACTCACTTTCTTCTAATTAGCCAGCCTTCTCTTCTATTGAATCATATTAAGTAAGACATTTTTCTGTGGGTTGAGATTTTTCATTTTGTACTCTAAAATTCAGACTTCACTAATGTCAATTCCTTGTGCGGTATTTTTCTTCTTATAACTAGTAACCTATGGCTTATGCACTTACAGTGTTCCTTATTAAACTTTCTGATTAAAATTTTCGTTCAAGATTGATTTTTAGGAATATGTTTTTTATTGATTGGCTATTTTTGATTAGTTGGCTTGTTGGTCTCCATACTCCGCTGGCTGATATATTTCTAATGCTATACTTTTGAATAGTTCTAAAAAAATATAAGTAAGATAAAATAATTTTGTTAGCCTTCTGTGGTTTTGATAAATTTGTGTTAGGAAGCTTATGATATATATATATATATAAGTGTGCTTATCAAAACGATTGAAAAGGGTCATTATATCCAAATGACTTGCCAAAGTTGATGCTATCATTCGCTCTTGCTCTACAAACTGTAAGGAAATTGAATTTAGTATTTCATTGTGTTATTAGTGTGAATCAAACGTTTTGAAGATTTGGTGGAGCTGGATTTATATTTGTGAGTACTTGAAGGAAACGATATGAAGGTTTGATATCTTGTGTGATAATAATATTGGCGCATTGTACATATATTTGTTAATATGATCGTAAGAAAGGCGAACTATTTATCCTAGCTAGAACCTACCTATGTTAGTAATATTTTATTCTAATTCGTGAGATATCCAAACTATGATATATAATAAGAAGAAGAAGAAGAAGAAGTTGAACGCTAGTTAGGTATAAGCTGTAAATGTGTTTCTATTTAGTGGATTAAAGTGTTTGAAAGAAGGTTTGAGCTGCAACAGAAGTTGATAAGTAATCATTCTAATTGAAATGTGAAAGTAGATAGCGGTAGAATTAGAATAAGAAATATTATACATAAACTTATAATTGGAATAGTAATGTTTTCTTTTGGGAATATTAGGGGATTGAGGTGTGAGAATAATTCACGAGAGGAATAAATAATGGTAGGTTGTATATTTGGAAGCGTAACAGTGAGTGAATAACGTCCTATTATAATTTATTTTTGAATGATATTTTAACTATATGTTATACTTTTATCAGTCTATCAATTCATTTAAATAATATTTAATCACAATAAGTATTTGAAAATTATGTCTTTTGATTATTGATAATTAACTGTTTAGATGAAATAAGGATTTTATTTATTCTACTACGATTTTTGTTTATTAAATGATCATTCATGAATTTTAAAGAAACACAACAGTGTTGTTAGTCATTGGTATACCATAGTTAAACTCGATCTCGATGGATGAGTAACATACTCACGTTACCAAATATTCATGAGATTTATTCTCGCTTATGTTATTCGTTGGTCTTATACCTGTGTCTATTTTCGTGGCTTCTAGCTGTGCCAGAATGGTTAATTACCCACTGTGGGTCTATGCTAGATAATTCGCTATGTTGAAGCCCTATAGAAAGATGAGATTTGAAAATTATAGTTGTAAAATTATTTCTTTAAACAAGCTATTTTACTGAATATTAGATTGATTTGATTAATGATTTTTATGCAGATTCATTTTTGCTATATTTCTATAATTTTAGAAATTGAGAATTATCATCAATCATCATTATTCGAAGTAAAATATGTTTTAAATTATTTCTTTTCATAGTTTAAATTATTTTTAATAATGAGACGTTATTCACTAGTAGATCATTTTAGCCTCAGAAAGCACCGTCGACCTTGCACATCTAACAAAATAGGTTCAAAACCTGTAGATACTCCACGTAGTCTATAGGTAGGACTCATGTCCCCTCTTATCCTTTAGAGTGTATAAATCATTATATGTGGTATGGTATTTATCATTTTGGAAGGTAGAGATATACTCATATATGATAAATTCTAAAATAGTTTATATATGTTTAAGAATATTATTATATTAATTATGATATCTAAAGGTTTACCGAACATGAATTCTCTTATATTATGTGTCAGTCTCACCCCTCGATTTTTGGGGTGTGACAATAACCACCCAAGTAGCTTTTCCTTTGATTTCGAAAAGAAGACGATTCACAGGAATATAGTAATTACAAAAGGAAAAAAAAAACAGAACAATCGATAATTATAGCAGAAACGACCCAGTATGTCCCCAATAACAACCAACAAGACTAGTCATAAACCATAAACGACTAAATAAAATATAAACGATGACCAAGTCACCGCAATAGAAATAAAGATCAATGCTACTGCTACCCTTTCGTCTCTATGCAGTAAAACCTAACAACCCACTGCCCTAGTTTTAAATAAAATGGGGATAATTACGGCCAAATGTGAATGGGTTGGTAAACAAAAGTGAAATAAACGGCCTATATAGACTCAATTCTCAACTAAAGAAGTAAGGAAGCATACCGCAAAATGGGATTTTTGGTAAGGTTTCTCCAAGTGAAGATTTTGAAGGGGAATATATGTTAGAAATGAAATTTCTATGAAGTTTATATATAAATTTTCTAAACATAACCGAATCCAAAAAATAAACATAAATTTAAGGGCAACTTGGCATAATCTTATAAATTAAAAAATGCAAAAATAATAAAGTGGGTGAATAGATGTGAATACAATGAAATTTGTATTATAAGGAATTTAAAAGTAAGTTAATACAGTTTTATAAATTAGAAATATAAAAATAGTAAATCCCACTAATCAAGAGTTTGATAAAAATGCTCATATATATCGTCAAAGTAAAAACGTCAATATCAATGCTCAGGCTGCCATGTCAACTTCAATTAATGCCAAATGAGACAATTTCTGATGTTTGGCCCCTTGATATATATGATTAATGTGATTGCCGTCTCCACCCTTGCTTTCGATCTCCTCAGTGGCTCTTATCATTATATTAATGTGTAAAAGGTCAATTCCCATTTTATAGTGGCCGACAAGGAAAAGAAAAAATAAAAAAATAATTGACGAGGATATAATTAGTGTATTGCTGTAATAGGACAATAGATAAATTGTTTTCCATTTCTAACAAAAATCGAGCCTATTTATAAATCTTATAAGATTGAGAGTACGCAGTTGAAGAAACTGAGAAATATTGAAGAAAATTAATGAAGCATATTTGAGTGAAAAATGGGATTTTAGATGAGAGACCAAGGGTGGTTGGTGGTGGCTGTTATTAAGATATTAGCGTCACGTCCCAAAATTTGGACCGTGACCGGCATAAAATATGAATATTTTCACATTCCGAAAGCCTACCACCTTAAATAAAACATTCAAATTTTCCATAACGTTTTTCAAAATCAACAGAAACTTTTTTAAGGTCTATATATAGCTTAACCCTTTTCAAAATAAAACAAGTTCTTACGAAAAGTAATTACATCAAAAGTAGTGTTTGTCAAATGACGCTACGGATCGACAGCGAGACTCTTTACTGCTCAGCAAGAGGATTAGGGTTACCTGCACTATCTGAATCTAAATAATCTACTCGTGAATAACATCCCAAAAACATGATTTAAAAGAATGTGGAAATAAACAATTGCATAATGATGTTGAAAATGTATTTCATAATATTTCGTTATCTGATGCAAACATTTCCATAAACATTTGTATTTTAAGGAAAACAATAATATGAAATAACTATTTCAAATAATCATTTAAAAACCATCCTTTTAAAACCATAATCTTTTTGTAGGACTTCAACAGAATGAAACAAACGTGGACACATAGTTCATGAGGGTAACTAACTATTCTGGTAGCTCAAGGCCACTAACTGTCACGAGAATAAATCCCACGAAATAGTCTGGTGGCTCAATGCCACTAACAATACTACTGTTAGTAACTAGCGTTCTGTATTCTATCCATCTAAAATGTTTCCATCATGCTTAGGGTTTATTTCACATGTAATAATCTCAACCGTTTCAATACCATAAACGTTGATAAAAACCACTTTGAATTTCAAAAATCCTAGCATGTACATTTAAAATCAAGTTATTGTAAAAACATATGAAATTCGCATAGGAATATATTTCATGAATAATATCAGTTCGACGCAACTTTTGCCAAACTCTTGTCAAAAGCTTATTCATTCATTTTCATACATAATTGTAATTCCTTTGTAAACCAATTGAAAGAAAATCATTTCTAACGATTTAAACCATACTTTCATAAAATTTTCTTTTCGGAATTCATATTTGAAATTCAATATTTGAAATGACAATGCATTTAAAAATGTAAATTTTAGGGAACGTTATTCATTCACCTGACACGCTCTTAAACCTTTACTCTTCCACCAAATAATTTTTGATGTTCTCGCTGCTCAATCCCCCTGGTATCCCGAAATACATATATAAACATTCAACTCAGAAATAATTATCCTTAATTTATCATTTCACTAAACTTCATACTACCATTCAATAATCAAGGATTCAATCACTTATTCCTTCTTAAAATCTCCTAACCTGACACTATGAGTTTAATTCCTCATTTCTCCTTAATTCTATTAACTTTCTAAATTTCCAATTCATTTATATATTTACATTCCTAACAATAGCCACACAATCCTTTATCTTCTTTCTTTCCAATTCAAACTAACAATATCATTCTACAAACCCCATGCTTTTGTTTCCTCTTCTTTTTAGCAGCAAAACCACACATACACACACATGGATACCCCCTTTGCAGTGCACGCATACACAACAACCATAGCATAGTAGCATAGGTATATGAACATATATATATATTCCCTTAATTAGAACCTCAGAACTGCCAACAAATATCACATTGCACACATACATATGTATATATATATATCTTCACCGCACTAGCAAACATAATATATATATAAAATCATTCCCAACAGCACCTTAAAGAAAACACACACCAAGACAGCAGCAAAAATTTCCCTGAATACCATATTATGCCATCTTATATATATATACACATATCAAGCTATATATATATTCTTTCCATTCAATTTAACATAATCCACCATGGCCAGCCTCTGTTTCCCTTTCCTCCCTACATTACCCACATATGCATAGACATAGTGCACACCAGCAACAATACACCACACATAAATATATCTTCACAGTGCACGCTTACATGAAATATGTCATTCAAGCAACAGAGATGCATAGCCTTGATAGTCTATTCATGATCAACCAGAGGCACCAAAACTTGACAGCAGTAAAGCATATATAGCTAGGACTACATATACATACCCAGCGTATAACAGGAACCAAAATAGGGCACTCAACAGCTACAACCAAAATAGTCAGAACCAAAAAGTTTAAGGAAGAGCAACCAAGAATTTAATACCTGTACAGCGACTGACAGAAGCTACTGGGTATGCGTCACCGTCAAATATTCAAACTTAGCTCACCATTGCTCTTCCTGACTTTAATTCACCCCACTTCCTTGTCTCCTTGCCTTCTATAATACCCCTTTTAACTGTAGTTGCACTTTCACACACACGGCTTTACGCATCTACAGAGCTCACTTGAATGAGACAACCAGGAAGGAAGAGAATTGAAGGCTAGGGAGGGGATTTTGGTACAGTACCCCATAACCAGGAAATAGAAATCACAACCACAGGGAGGCGAATTGGTACCTACCAGAGTTCAAGCCACTGGTTTTGACATGCCCCAACATCCAACCACCCTTTTCCACTGTCGCTCACTTACAAAAAAGAAAAACATAGCCCTACCGTGTTGACATAGTATCCAAGCGTTGACGTTAGTAACAGGGGCAACGTCAATTCACAGCGGTAGCCTAAAAGATGAGAAATTTTGTTACAAACAAAAATTCCTCAGCTTCTACTCTCTAAATCCCACGATCAACTGAAGCTTACTGGGAACTAATATAGCCAAAGAAAAATTGATGATGTTCTATAATGATATAACAAGACGACAGAAGTACAAGCTAAAATAAGGTCTGACACACGACATTGACGGCGTGAAGTTTTATTGCTTGCCCGCTACTCCCTGCTGTAGCTGACAGATTTAGAGAAATTTAGGGAGTACAACATCTGAAATCATAGAACAAGAAAGAGGGGTATAGGTGAGAAGGAAAAAGTAGCAGGGGTAATTCCATAATTTCATGCTCTAAAAAAAATAAAACCCCACCTTCAGCAGTTCTTAGGGTTCAAACGCGGCACCTCAAAGCTTAACTCTTGCTGCTTGACCACTCGACTAGTGACACTATTTGATATTTTCTGCAAGGAAATTATATATACTCTTTGTTAAATAGATTTGAAAATCTGAAAATTCCTGAGCCATTATAATTAGAGTTTCATGATGGAAGTAAAGGGTGTTTAGAAGAAGAAAGAGAAGCTCTTCTCAAACTCAAATAAGCTTTTAATTACCCAAATGGCTCTTATCTTCTTTCTTCGAATAACTGTAATGACCCTAGAAAAATACATAGTTAGATATTAAAATTTTAATATATATATATATATATTATTTAGTGTAGGATTTTTCAAGAGAAATTGGATGGTTGAGTGGTTGAAGGTAGAGCATCTGAGTAGCAGGTCTAAGGTTCGAACCCTAGCTCAAGCCCAAGTAGAATTTTATTTTTTTAGACACTATGTGAAATGACCAGACTATCCTTCTTTTTATTTTTACTCAGTAGCTCCCTTTTCTCTTTAGGTCGACAACAAGAGTTGGGGAAATCAGAAGAAGAGCTTCACGACACCGAGCTTAAGGTTGCCATGAAATCCCATCATCCTACCTCACCTGAGCTGTTATCACTAGCGTCGAGCTGCTTTATTATGATCTTGTTCTTCCTGGACTCGTGGATCTCGGCGGGTGGTACGAATTTCTTCTTCCTTCTATTTTGTCAACTAATTTGTGAGCAATAGAGAGGGAAGATCTGAAAAAGCTTCGTGACCCTTGACCAAGAATCCACAGTTGCTATGAGTTTTCTCTACCGCTGTGGACTTGCTCATCCTTGTCACTATAGTAACCTCAGATCTCGACTTCCTTCTCTACCCTGACATAGTGTCACCATGCTATGCTTTTTCTTTCCCATCGATGCAGACAATTTATGTCATTAATGGTTCAGGAGAGGTGGTCGTCGGATGCTCTCTATTACTATTATAGAATACCGCCATGTAAAAGGTGTGGTAAGCTTTACATCTCTCCTCCCATTTAACAATTGTTAGTTGTGGTTGAAAGGTTGCATTTTCTTTCTCCTCTGCTTACTGAGTCTGTGATGGATAGGAGTGTAAAGATTGAGTGGTGCTGTGTTATGGATCCACCGTGAGTCTGGGAGGTGAATGTGTATATATATATTATTTGAAAAAAAGAAAAGAAGAAGAAGGAATTCGTGCTGTTGTGGGGGAGTAGAAGAATGATATTGTAACATATATTGTATATATAGATAAGTGTGTATATATATACACACACCTTATGTTCGCTATTGTGATAAGAAAATTAGAGAGTTCAAAGTAAAGCAAAGCTTTTAAGATGTTTAAAGCGTGCTAAAAGATACGTAAGTGATGATTAAAATGACGTTTGGAGTAATATTCAAAAATTGGAAAATGTTCAGGTTTAAGAGGAAAGGAAGAGTGAATTTTAAATGTGAATGATGTTGGAATTTTAAGATCTATTTTGGTATTGTTGGCTAATAGATTTGAGGTTCAAAATGATGTTTAAGAACCAATGATATGGCATGATTTAGTTGCTATATTTGTTTGAAAAAATATTTGAACAAGTTTGAAAGTGGAAAATGGCATTAGGAAAGAATTTAAAATTTTGAAGTTAAGTAAGTTAAATATATATGGGATTATTGTGGTGCTGACAAATAAATAGTACTTGGTATTAAAGAGATAAATAGTATTTCCTTATGGAATATTTTATTTTGGGAATATTGAGAATTCAAAAGAGGATATTTCTAAAGTATAAAGAAGGAGTAAATTATATCGGAGTATCGCGGGTGAGTGAATAACATTCCTTTAAAATGATATTTTTAATAATGATTTGTTATTTGATATGTTCCATTCAAAATGTTAATTTTTATTTATGATTTGCTAAAGGCATGGTTACAAGAATTAATGATTTTGATTAAGATTATTCAGTGCTCTTTTTAATTGATTTATGATATGATTATGTTTATGCATGAAAATGAATAAAGAAGTTTTTGAAAAAACTTTTGTAAATGATATATTGATTTTATTTATGAAATATGCTTATATGAAGTATTATTTGAATAATTATTTCATATGAATTGGAGAAATCTTTTGAGATTTTATTCTGATGTTTATGCTGGGGTTTCATGATTTTGAAGTATTTTGGACGAAATTTGTGCCTCTGAAAATGTTGTGAGCATTAAATGCTAAGTTGACCCTATGCATGCTTGGAAGTGTTTTCAGAGAGGACTAAATACAGAACATTGGTTACTAACAGTAATACTATTAGTCCTTAGTGCACCATGGTTAAACCCGAGCTTAATGGATATTCATGAGTCTCATACTCACGCCAGTTATTCGTGGACTTATTGTACCTGTGCCTGTTATTCATGGGTCTTATACCTACGCTTGTTTTGTGGCCTCGTATTATGCTTGGTTATTTACCTTCCTGGATTGCATGTCCACGCCTATTTTTGTGGCCTTGAGCTTTGTCAAATTGGTTAGTTACCCTCGTGGACTGTGTCCATGCCTATTTTTGTTCTATTAAAGTCCTACGGAAAAAAGGAATGATTTGAAATGATAGTTTCAAATGGTTTTCCTAAAATAAAATATCTATTGAAATATTTGTATTGAATTACAAAATATCATTATTTAAATTTAAACGTGTTGAAATTGTTTATTTCCGCATTTTAAATTATATCGTTGGGACGTTATTCACGAGTAGATTATTTTGGCTTCAGATAGTACAGTTTACCTATTCCTCCAGCTGAGTAATGAAGAGCCTCACGTCTGATCCGGACCATTTTTTTGGCATTTCTACTTATGACATAATTATAAATTTATGAAATACTTATATTATTTTGTTTCAAGTTTATATGCTCTACCTAACCTATGGATAAGATTATGGTTATTTTGAAAATGTCCGCAGGTGATTTAAAATATTTGTAGTCTATTGTAGGATTGTCAGAAGGTCAGTTATACCAAAATGACCGTGCCAAAATTCTTACATATAACTTACCTTTGATGAAAATGTAATATATATTATGATTATTATTTTAAATATTCTATTTAAGGTTTAAGGCTTAAGGAATATGAATTTATTCATATTTTGTGCTGGTCACAACTCAAATTTTAGGACGTGATAATTTGGTATCAGAGCAAATATCTCCTATAGCTAAGTAGAGCAGGGATGTTTTAGTGAGGTCTCAATTTTTACCATGAACTGGGGTATAATTATAGTTAAGGCATCATTGAAGGTCTTTTTAGGAAAGTAAAAAGTGTTTTCTTTTCTTACTATTTTGAAAATATATTTCCCTTAAAATTGAATATTTTCTATATTTTGTGTATAACTAAATGCCGCCTAGATGTCCACCAGCTAGAAGAAGCTCTAGGAGTGATAGGACTTTAGATAGAAGCTTTGCTCATCAAAGTGACTTACCCCTAAAGGTAGAGGACAGGGTCATAGGGGAGTTAGCAATAGGGGAGGTTGACCCGTTAAACCTCTTCAAGAGATCCTATTTGAAGCTGAATTATCAAATCCGCAATCTCCTAAAATCTCCACATCATCTAGACAAAAGACTCGAGAAGAGACACACCTTATTATGGAAGAGGATAATATAACAGTCAAGTTGTCAGAATTCATTAAGCTAGATCCTTCTAAGTTCATGGGTTTTGATTCTCAGGAGAAACCTATGGAATTTCTGGAAGGTATTGAGAAGAGGTGCAAAGCTCTGAGATGTCTTGATATTCAGTATGTGGAGTTTGTTTTATTCCGATTAGAAGGGATAGTTAATGCCTAGAGCAAGATAGTGCATGGTTTACAGGGAGATAAAGTGTCATTATTATCATGGGTAGATTTCAAGAACCTTTTTCTTAAGCACTATCTTCCCAAAAGTAAAAAGGATGCTAGAATCAAAGAGTTCCTATTGTTGAAGTGTACATTGGGAATGACAGTAGTTGAGTATGACAGAAAGTTTATAGAGCTTTCTTCTTATGCATCAACATTGATTCTTTCAGAGAATAATAGGATTGGCATATTTATTCAGGGATTACTGATATATACATGATGTTATGGCCCCTATGTTGAATCATTTTACTTCCTATGCTATTGTGGTTGATTGTGCTTTGAGAATTGAGCTGAAGCCCATTGAAGAAGAAGGGATTTCTAAGAAGCAGAAGATAGGGAGCAAAATATTCCAAGGGTATTCATTTAAAGGGAATCACTCTCAGGCTCAACCCCCATCATTTGCTATGCAGCTAGTGCCTAGATCTTATAGACTCTCTGTGGGTGCTTCAGATCTGAGATATAAATTTAGAGGTGTTATACCTCAACCTGTGGTGAGCCAGTCTAATTATTCCAGGTCTCATTATGCTATGTGCGAGAATTATCATTTAGAAGTCTATCATAAGGCCATAGGTGTATGTTACAGGTATGGACAGTCAAGTCATATGAAGATAGAATGTCTATTTGCTCAACCTACTTTGAGTTATATATCAGCTCGACCTTCTCCCCTCCTTGCTACTTTTACAGCCCTATCTATTAGAGTAACTTCTACCTCTATAGGTAGAGGTACATCAAGATGACCATTAAGAAAAAGGGCACAATCTTCTTTAGGGCAAGGCCACAAAAGGGTGTATGCTATGACGAGGCAAGATGCTAGAGCCTCTAATGCTGTGGTTATAGGTATTATCACTATATGTTCTAAAAAAGCTTATGCATTGTTTGACCCTAGATTGACACATTCCTATATTTCAGTATATTTTGCTAAAAGGTTGGGTAAAGACTTTGTTAAGCTTGATTGTCCTTTTTCAGTTGCTACCCCGATTAGGGAATCTTTGTTAGTTTCACAAGTGTATAAATCTTGTGAAGTGTCTTTTGAGGAAAGAGAAAGTCTTGTTGATTTAATGATTATTGACATGATTGATTTTGATGCGATATTAGGCATGGATTAGTTAACCTCTTGTTATGCTACTATTGATTGCCACTTGGAAGTGGTGAAATTTAATATTCCAGGTTAAACTCCTTTTATGTTACAAGGGAATGAAGTAGAGAGGTCAACTAAATTGATTTCTACTTTAAAAATTCAACAATTATTGATAAATGGTTGTCAGGGTTTTTTATCTGTTATGAAAGATATTGATAAGCCTGCTGTCATCCTGGATCAAATTCCAGTTGTTTAGGAATTTCATGATGTCTTTCCAGAGAAATTGCCTGGTTTTCCTCTAGATAGAGAAATAGAATTTGGTATTGATTTTATTCCTGGTACTTAGCCAATTTTTATTCTGCCTTATAGGATGACACCCTTAGAGTTAAAGGAATTAAAGATTCAGCTGCAAGAACATTTAGACAAGGGGTTTATTATACCCAGTACTTCTCCATAGGGTGTACCAATATTGTTTGTGAAAAAGAAAGATGGGTATTTGAGGTTGTGCATTGATTATCGACATCTTAATAAAGTGACAATAAAGAATAAATACTCATTGCTACGCATTGATAATCTTTTTTACCAGTTGCAAGGAGTGTAGTATTTTTCAAAGGTAGACTTGTGATCAGGGTATCATTAATTAAAGATCAAGAAGGAAGATATTCTGAAGACGCATTTAGAACCCGTTATGGTCATTACAAATTTTTGGTGATGTCTTTTAGTTTGACGAACACTCCTGCGGCATTCATGGACTTGATAAATCGAGTATTCAGAGCATTTCTAGATCAGTTTGTAATCGTGTTTATTGATGATATCTTGGTATATTCCAAGAATATGGTGGAGCATGAACATCATTTGCAAATAGTGTTGTAAATATTGAGAGAGCAACAACTTTATGCTAAGTTTTCTAAATGTGAATTCTGGTTAAATGAGGTCACTTTCTTGGGGCATGTAGTGTTGAAAGATGGTATTCAAATTGATCCTAACAAGGTTGAGGTAGTCAAAAGTTGGTCACGACCTACAACTGTCACTTAGATTCACAGTTTCTTTGGCCTCGCAGGATATTACCGCCGTTTTGTGAAGGAATTTTCAAGATTAGTTGCTCTATTGACAATGTTAACTCAAAAGAATGTGAAATTTGTTTGGGATGATAAGTGAGAGGGGAGTTTTTAGAAGTTAAAGGATTCTTTGACTTTTGCTCCAGTTTTAAGCTTACCTTCAGGAGTTGGAGGGTACACAGTGTATCGTGATACTTCTTGAATTAGTTTAGGCTGTGTATTAATGCATAATTGGAAAGTAATTGCTTATGCCTCTAGAAAGCTTAAGAAGCATGAGCAAAATTATCCAACTCATGATTTAGAAATAGTCTCAGTGGTGTTTGAATTATTTTAAAGATTTAGAGACATTATCTGTATGGTGAAACTTGTGAGATTTTCACTGATAACAAAAGTCTCAAGTATATTTTTTAATCAAAAGGACTTGAATCTTAGATAGAGAATATGGATGGCATTGCTAAAGGATTATTATTGCGTGATTCAATATCTCTGGGTAAGGCAAATATGGTGGTTGATTCCTTAAGCAGAAAATATGTTGAAAGAAGACCATTGGCGTAGGAAAATCATAAAGTAGAGAAAGAGGGAGTTGTATTAGAAATGTTGATAGAGGAGCATTTTTAGCTCATTTGAAAGCTCATTCCTCCTTAAATGATCAGATTAAGGAGGTTCAATACTCTAATCTTAGATTATACAAGTCACGAGATTTGGTCAAAGAGGGAAGTAACACAGAAATTATGATTGACCATGAAGGTGTTATGAGGTAAAATTGCAAGATTTGCGTACCTCAAGTTCAAGGTTTAAAAAAAATAAGTTCTAGAATAAGCTCATCATTCTACTTATACTATTCACCTTGGAATAACTAAGATGTATCAAGATTTGAAGCAATTGTATTAGTGGTATGCTATGAAATATGATATAGCAAACTTTGTTGCACGTTGTTTAGTGTGTTAGCAAGTTAAAGCGGAGCATCAGAAGCCTGTAGGACTATTGTAACGATTGGAAATACCTAAGTGAAAATGGAAAAACATAACAAGGGATTTCATCATTGTTTGCCCTGTGCTATTAAAGGTTTGACTTTATTTAGGTAATTGTTGATAGGTTAACTAAGTCGACTCATTTTCTTCTAGTAAATATGACTTAAAGTACGGCTAGATATGTTAAGATTTATATTGCTGAGAATTTGCGATTTCACTGAGTCCTAATGTCTATTATTTTAGATAGAGGGCCCCAATTCAATCTCGATTTTAGGAATCATTTTAGAAAGAGTTGGGTACTCGATTGAATTTAAGTATTGCTTTTCATCCTCAAACTGATAGGCAATCCGAGAGAATGATCAAAATAGTTGAGGATATGTTGAGATCCTGTATTATAGAATTTGGTGGAAGTTGGGATAATCATTTGCCGCTAGTGGAATTTTCCTATAATAATATCTACCAATCAAGTATTCAAATGGCACCATTTAAAGCATTATATGGAAGACAATGTAGGTCTATAACTGGATAGTTTAAAGTTAGTGACAGAGAGATAATTGGACTAGATTTGGTTCATGATGCTAAAGAGAAAGTGAAAGTAATTCAATAAAGGTTATTGACAGCTCAGAGCTAACAGAAATCTTACATGGATCATCATTGCAGAGAAATCGAATTCATGGTTGAAGATAAAGTGTTTTTGAAGGTGTCACTAATTAAAGGTGACATGAGATTTAGGAAGAAAGAAAACCTAAGTCCAAGGTATATTAGTCCATTTGAGATTTTAGATAGTGGGTGTTATAGCTTGTTGATTAGCTTTACCACTAGAGTTATCCAGAATTCATCCAATGTTTCACTTGTCAATACTACAGAAATATCTGTATGATTCCTCTCATGTTGTTGAATATCAAGAAGTTCGTGTAAACAAAGACTTGTCATATGATGAGTAGCTAGTGGCTATTATTAATAGCCAAGTCAAGAAGTTAAGGTCAAAGGAGATTCCTTCAATAAAAGCTTTATGGCATAATCATTTAGAGGAAGAAGATACTTGGGAAATTGAGAGTGAGATATGGATCAAGTACTCACATTTGTTTGAGAATTGATGTCAGTATATTTTCAAATTCGGAGGACCAAATTTCTTAAGAGGGGAAGTATGTAATAACCCTAGAAAAATACATTATTAGATAATACAATTTTAATATATATATTATTTCTTGCATGGATTTCTCAAGAGGAATTGGATGGTTGAGTAGTTAAAGGTGGTGCATCTAAGTAGCAAGTCCAAGTGGAACTTCATTTTTTCAGACATTGTGTGAAATGACCAAACTACTCTTCTTTCCATTTTTACTCAGTAACTCCCTTTTCTGTTTGTGCCGACAGTGAGAGTTAGGGAAATTAGTAGAAGAACTTCGCGACACTGAGGTTGAGGTTGCCGTGAAATCCTATCATCCTACCTCCCCTAAGTTGTTATCCCCGACGTCGATCTGCTCTGCCATCACCGTATTCTTCCTGGACTCATGGATCTTTACGAGTGATAGGAATTTCTTCCTCCTTCTATTTTGTCAATTGATGCCATGAGAAACAGAGAGGGAAGATATGAAAAAGCTTCGTGACCCTTGAACAAGAATCCACAGTTGCTATGAGTTTTCTCTACCGCCGTCAACTTTCTCATTGTTGTCACTATAGCAACCTTACATCTCGACTTCCTTCTCTGCCCTGACACAGCGTCGTCGTGCTATGCTATTTCTTTCCCTTCACTGTAGACAATTTATGTCATTAATGGTTCAGGAGAGGTGGTCATCGAATGCTCTCTATTACTATTATAGAATACCACCATGTAAAAGGTGTGGTAAGCTTTACATCTCTCCTCCCATTTAACAATTGTTAGTTGTGGTTGAAAGGTTGCATTTTCTTTCTCCTCTGCTTACTGAGTCTGTGATGGATAGGAGTGTAAAGATTGAGTGGTGATGTGTTGTGGATCCACCGTGAGTCTGGGAGGTGAATGTGTATATATATATTATTTGAAAAAAAGAAAAGAAGAAGAAGGAATTCGTGCTGTTGTGGGGGAGTAGAAGAATGATATTGCAACATATATTGTATATATAGATATGTGTGTATATATATACACACACCTTATGTTCGCTATTGTGATAAGAAAATTAGAGAGTTCAAAGTGAAGCAAAGCTTTTAAGATGTTTAAAGCGTGCTAAAAGATACGTAAGTGATGATTAAAATGGCGTTTGGAGTAATATTCAAAAAATTTGGAAAATGTTCAGGTTTAAGAGGAAAGGAAGAGTGAATTTTAAATGTGAATGATGTTGGAATTTTAAGATCTATTTTGGTATTGTTGGCTGAAAGATTTGAGGTTCAAAATGATGTTTAAGGACCAATGATATGGCATGATTTAGTCGTTGTATTTGTTGAAAAAAAACATTTGAACAAGTTTGAAAGTGGAAAATGGCATGAGGAAAGAATTTAAAACTTAGAAGTTAAGTAAGTTAAATATATATGGGATTGTTGTGGTGGTGACAAAAAATAGTACTTGGTATTAAAGAGATATATAGTATTTCCTGATGGAATATTTTATTTTGGGAATCTAGTGAATTCAAAAGAGGATATTTCTGAAGTATAGGCAGGAGTAAATTATATCGGAGTATTGCAGGTGAGTGAATAACGTCCCTTAAAAATTATTTTTAATAATAATTTGTTATTTGATATATTCCATTCAAAATGTTAATTTTTAAGTATGATTTGCTAAAGGCATTATTACAAGAATTAATGATTTTGATTAAGATTATTGAATGCTCTTTTTAATTGATTTATGATATGATTATGTTTATGTATGAAAATGAACAAAGAAGTTTTTGAAAAAGAATTTTGTAAATGCTATATTGATTTTATTTATGAAATATGCGTATGTTAAGTATTATTTGAATAATTATTCCATATGAATTGGAGAAATCTTTTGAGATTTTATTTTAATACTCATGCTGGGGTTTCATGATTTTGAAGTATTTTGGATGAAATTCTTGCCTTTGAAAGTGTTGTGAGCATTAAATGCTAAGTTGACCCCACGCATGCTTGGAAGTTTTTTCAGAGAGGACTGAATATAGAATGCTGGTTACTAATAGCAGTATTGTTAGTCCTTGGTGCACCATGGTTAAACCCGAGCTCGATGGATATTTGTGGGTCTCGTCCTCGTGTCAGTTATTTGTGGGATTCATTCTTATACCTATTTCTCATAGGTCTTGTACCTGTACCTATTATTCGTAGGTCTAGTACTTGTGCTTATTTCATGGCCTCGTTCTGCAATTGGTTATTTACCCTCGTGGACTGTATATTCAAGCCTATTTTTGTGGCCTCAAGCTATACCAGATTAGTTAGCTGCCCTCATGGACTGTGTGTCCTTGCTTGTTTTTGTTCTATTAAAGTCCTATAGAAAAATGATTGATTTGAAATTATTGTTTCAATTGATTTTCCTGAAATAAAATGCTTACCGAAATATTTATATTGAATTACAAAATGTCATGATTTAAATTTAAACATGTTGAAATTGTTTATTTTCACATTTTAAATTATATTTTTGGGACATTATTCATGAGTAGATTATTTTGGCTTTACATAGTGCAGTTGATCTTATTCCTCCTGTTGAGCAGTGAAGAGCCTCACGTCCAATCTAAAGCATTGTTTTTGGCATTTCTACTTATCATGTAATTATAAATTAATGAAATACTTTTATTATTTTGTTTGAAGTTTAGATGCTCCACCTAGCCTATGGATAAGATTTTAGTTATTTTGAAAATGTTCGCAGGTGATTTAAAACATTTGCAGGCTGTTGTATGAGTGTTGGAAGGTCGGTTATACCAAAATGATCCTACCAAAATTCCTACATATGACTTACTTTTGATTAAAATGTAATATATATTTTGATTATTGTTTTAAACTTTCTATTTAAGATTTAAGACTTAAAGAATATTAATTTATTCATATTTTGTGCTGATCATGGCTCAAATTTCGAGATGTGACAATAAGAGTTAAATAAGGGTGGAAGAATAAAGTGGTAAGGGCTATGAGTTTGTTCTTGATCTGAAAGCTTAGTGTGTATGTACAGCTGCTGTTTGGGGTCGATTGGAACTCGTCATTTTTTTGTTGCACCCAATGTCCATGCCCTTGCTGCCACATTAGACCACCGTGTGTGGTATATGGTAAGTTTACTCAACGTCTCTCCACTATTTTTCCAGTGATCTATAATTATTATGGTTCTGTATACTGTAGCTTCTATGAAAAAAAGAGAGAGAAAATAGAAGGTTACCGTCGGGAAGAGGGGTACTGGTTTGGTTTTGGGAAAGTATATATATATATGTATATATGTATGGACACTACTGTTATGGATAGAGGGAAGCTCGTCCCATTTTTGTTCCTACTGGTTGCGCATGGTTAGTAAGGGAAAGTTAAGGAACAAGTGTAATAAAATGGTTAAGCAAAGAATCAAACTTATAATGTTGTTCTGCGACATTGATTGTGGGTAGAATGCTTGAATGTTAATATCAAAATTTTTGGAGGCTAGAAACTGAATGCGACGCTTTCTGTTTTAAATTTTATTATATGTTAAAGTTATATTCAAGTGAAAAAATAAATAGAAAAGGTGAGATGAATCACGTTGGCTTGTCAGGCAGTAAAACTTTGCTTCTTATTGAGGAATTTTGATGGTTAAAATCTAGTTTAATCACTTGACAATTATATATATATATATGAGCTTATGAATGTATTGACAAGGCTAGTGGCAACAGATTAAGGAGAACTGAAGATAATTCTTGGAGGGTTCTAATTATGAATGCATATTTCATGTTTAGAAGAAAAGGAGCTTAGGTGGATAATTGTCCTATTTCCCTGAATGAAAATATTTGGGATATATAGAATTATAATACTATGTTATAATAACTATTATAATTGGAATTTGAATATTAATAATTTGTTTTCAAAAAATTTAAGAAAGTAAGGAGAGAGTATTATTCCGAAGCATAGAACTGGAGAAAACTATATTGGAGTATTACGAGTGAATAACATCCCATTAAAATGATATTTTTAATAATATCTTGTTACTTGATATGTTTTATTTAAAGTATCAATTTTTAAGTATGATTTACTAAAGGCATGGTTTTATAAATTAATGGCTTCAATTAATATTATTGGTTTCTCCTTTCAATTTGTTTATTATATTATTATGTTTATGTATGAAAATGAATAAAAAAAGTTTTGAAAAATACTTTTGTAAAGGTTATATTGAGTTGATTTTCTCTATGAAATATTCTTATGTGAATTTTATTATTTCAATAATTATTCCATATGAATTGAAGAAATATTGAGATTTTATTTTGATGTTTATGCTAGGGTTTCTTAATTATGAAGTATTCTTGGTGAAATTATTGCATTGGAAAGTGTTGTGATTATTTAATAATAAATTGACCCCACACATGCTTGAAAATGTTTTCAGAGAGAACTGAATACAAAATGCTATTACTAACAATAGTATTGTTAGTCTTGGTGCACTATAGTTAAACCCAAGCTTGATAGATATTTGTAGGTCTCGTACTCATGAGAGATATTCGTGAAATTCATTCTCACGCCTATTATTTGTAGGTCTTGTACCTGTGCCGATTATTCATGGGTTTCGTACTTGTGCTCATTTCGTGGCTTTGAGCAGTGCTGGATTGGTTAGTTACCCTCGCGGACTATGTGTTCACGTTTGTTTTCATTTTGTTGAAGTCCTACAGAAAAAGTAGATTTTGAAATTATTGTTTTAAATGGATTTTCTTAAATAAAATGTTTTATTGAAAAATTTGTATCTAATTAAAAAGTGTTATTATTTATATTTAAATATGTTGAAATTATTTTTTTCCACACTTTAAATTATATTTTTGTGACGCTATTCACTGATAGATTATTTTGGCTTCAAACAATGCTGTTGACATTGTTCTTCTAGCTGAGCAGTGAAGAGCCTCATGTTTGATCTGAAGTATTGATTTTTAAGAATATCTACTTATAATGTATTTATAAATTTATGAAATACTTGTATTATTTTATTTGAAGTTTAGATGATCCACCTAGTATATAGATAAAGTTATGGTTTCGTGTTATTTTGAGGAAGTACAAATTATTTTCAAAAATGTATGTAAGTGATTTGTAACATTTTTAGTCTATTATAGGATTTTTAGAAAGTCTATTATGCAATGACAATCTTACTGAAATTTCTACAGATGACTTGCCTTTTTATTATAATAGAATATATATTATGATTATTATATTAGACATTTTATTTAAGGTTTAAAGTTTAAGGAATATGAATTTATTTATATTCTATACGTGTCACTACTCAAATTTTGGGACATGACAGCTGTAGTTGGGAGGGAATCAGCTGTGGCAGCTCCACTCTGAAAAATATAAGAGCTCCAGAGTTGGAAAAGTTCAAGTGGTCATTGAATGCATCTTATTTTTGACCTTTCTGCCAACTTCAGGAATTGGATTTGTCTGGAAATGACTTGTTAGGTCTCTTTCTTCTCCCCACTAACTATTTTATAATTCATATATTTTTCCAACATATTTAAGAGTGACTGATTATATTTTTGTTATTATTGGAGCAGCGCTATTTGGCGAAATTAGGTTGGACAACTTGCAAACTTTGTATCTAGAAGATAATCAGCTCACAAAAATACCCTTCTTTAGTGCTCAATTTTTTTTCCAAATTCTGCTAGATGTGATATCGTGTTCTTTAGTTCTTTCAATTTAGAAAAATCAATTGAATAACATGGTGTTTTTACTTAATGGTAACATGACTTAAGGAAAAGAATAGAGATTATTATATTTGAATTTATAAGGAATAATACTCAAGATTCATTTGTTTACTTCTTTATGATGATTATTTTTAATATTTCTATTTGATATTTTACAAATGATTTTCATTCACACAATTTGAGGACTTTGGAATTCTCTTCGAATTACTCAAAGGATGTTCATCTAGAATCTAACATGTCACTCATATCTCTAACCTCTTTGCGGACTTTGTCCCTTTATAACAATAGCATAAAAGGCTCACTACCACATAAAGGTATCATATATGTTGGCCTTATTTAGTAAAAATAATTTACTATATGAGTATTCAACGCCCTAATATTAGAATAGATTGATAAAGTATTTAATCTACAATCTTTATAATTTTCTATATTTGTAGCTGAAGGTTTTGGGCCTACCTGGAATCCTTTTTTAACTCACTGAATACCAAAACAAAACCAGAGCACTTTAGAAGGCTCACAGTCACGTTTGCATAGCAAATGCATTGAAGGAGGAAGAAAATAGAGAATGGCCACTGTGAAGAACACATGTAGAGAGAAAAAGAAGAGCACCGAAAAAAAATACTACTTTGTTCTCCTGTTCACTCACTCTTGCTTGGTAGGAAGAGTTGAATACATATACAACCTCCCACTCCCATGTTTTTCTCTATTCAAAAATGGGAGAGAAAAAATCATTCCCTCCATTTCCACCAATGCATATTCTCATATGGATTTGGGCTTAATCCACCATGGGTGGACTTGCCCATTTTCCAACATCTCCCACTCACACTTGGTGGATTAGATGCCTTGGGTCCAATCTCATTCTCTTCCTTCTTTCATACTCTTTGATATGACCACGTAGGCATGACATTTTCTTCCGGGTGTTTGTACTAGAAATCCCTTTTTATGAGACCAACACAAAGCAACCCTTTAGTACAGCTCGATCAAATAAGTTATAGTGCCTTGAATGTCCTAGATTTGCCCATATATACTTTTCTTAGGGCTAATCTAATCCCTCTTGAGTTAGTATATAACTCAGGTAGCCTCCACTTATGTATAGTATCCACACTTATGAAATTAACAAAATAATATCACAAGGGACCGGTCACAGACATTAGCATAGATATGTATATTCTGGCAATCTTTCTTTTGCCCATATATCATTTTGATATGAATCAACCGCTTTCCTAGCATAATACCTTTGGTTCATATATAATTTGACCATAGGACATACCAAAGTAGCAATTGCTGAAACATACCTCCATAATATTGTCAAAGTTAAAAGACATTAGTGAAAGGATTATACCTTTCTGGAACTCACACAACAATGAAGCAAGGATTGATTCACTTGCTTTCCATTTGCGGTTCTTTAGCACATGTGGTATGAATAACATGTTACAGTGTTCCTCTTATCCTTAAAGAATGTACATCATTTTGATTCTATCAACCACACCGTACAGACTTAAGTCTAGACACTTATAGTATCTAAACCCAAACTCTTCAATTCTCTTCACATAAAATGACGTCAATTTTGAAGAATTTGTTATCTGGCAACAGGTTTTATGGATGTGGGTATCCATTGTTCAATCCATACCCTTACTTATGGATCTCATCTCGACTCACTATACTTTTTAAGCCAAGGCAACACTTATTATATTTCTTCTCTACCATATCAGCACTCTTGCTGCTTTACTGGTGAACACATGTCTCATCTTTGAACGCTTCTATAGCATCAAAGGCGGTTGCTCGTGTGAGAAAGCTACCCTTTTCAACCTATATGACATACTAGACATTGTATACTTTTACCCAGACATATAAGTAATAATAAATGACATGATATCATTAATAAAAAACAAAAGTATTACATACAGTCTACAATTTTACATTTATAACATGCCAATGACTTTTACATATTTCTCGAATGTTTCTTTGCCTATTGGCTTGGTCAGGGGATCTGCAACCATATATTTATTGAAATGTATTGTACAGTTACAATTTTCTGTGCTATATAATCCCTCACAAAGTTATCCTTTATATCAATGGGTTTGGTCTTACAGTTATACTTAGGGTCTTTAGTATAGGCTATAGCTGCAGTATTGTCACAATATATCAACACCAGATTGGTACTCTCATTCCCAAATCCTAGGTGTTTGATAAATCTCTTCAGCTAAATAGCTTCTTGCATTACTGCAGTGATGCCACAAACTCAGTTTCCATAGAGTGTAAAGCAATGCACGTCTGCCTCTTACTGCTCCAACATACGGTGCCATTGTTAAGCAAGAAGGTGTATCCTGAAGTCAATATTTGTTCTTCTTTATCACCGCCTACATCAGCATCAGAATATCTGACTAGGCGCAGATTGCTTCCTTGATAACACAATGCATAGTCAATTATGCCCTTTAAATATGTCAAGATCCTTTTCATTGTTTTCCAGTATTTCTCACCAGGGTTAGACTAGAATCTGCTAACTATCCCTACGGCATAACAAATATCTGGTCTTGTACACATCATTGCATAAATTAAACTACCAACGACACTGGCATATGGAACTCTTTCCATTTACTTTTTATCTAATTTAGTTTTAGGACACATATTAGAACTCAAGGCCACTCCAGTGGCCACAGGGATATCCATGGGTTTGTATTCACTCATATTGAATCGCTCAAGTGTCTTCTTAATATAATTCTCTTGTGAAAGAGTTCTCTTATAACGATTCCTTCGAATCTTGACTCCAAGTATGTATTCTGCTTCACCCATGTCTTTCATCTCAAAATTTGATGAAAGCTATTCTTTAATAGCTATCACCGAGTCAAGACTATTTTTGGCTAAGAGTATATCATCTACGTATAAGGATAATATTACAAAGTTACCCTTAAACCGCTTAACGTAGACACAGTGGTCTTCCTCTATCATCTGAAAGTTATATGAGGTAATCGCCTTGTGAAACCTCAAGTACCACTGTATGGATGATTTTTTTATTCCATAAATAGATCTGTTGAGTTTATACTTCTTGTATTCAAACCCTTTTTCAATGAAACCTATTAGTTATTCCATATAGATTTCTTCATCCAGATCACCGTTCAAAAATGCGGTTTTTACATCCATCTCATGTAACTCTAAGTTTAAACTGTTTACTATTGCCAGAATAAGTCTTATTGAATTGAAGCGTACAACAGGTGAAAAAGTATCCTCATAATCTATACCTTCCTATTGTGTATATCCCTTTATAACCAATCGGGCTTTGAATTTGTCAATTGATCCATCAATCTTTCTCTTGATTTTGAGAACCCACTTGTTCCCAATGGCTTTATAACCTTTTAGCAGATCAACCAATTCCCAAACTTGGTTTTTCATCATTGAGTCCATTTCCTCTTTCATTGCTTTCTTACATTCCTCCTTTGCAGGACCTGCTAAAGCCTCATGAACAGTGCAGGGTTCATCATCCCCTTCTGGAGTAACTAAGAGTGCTTCATCTTCTATTTGGAAGTGTCTCTTTGGAACACTTTCCCTGTTACTCTTTCTGGTAGGAGCAACTTACTTATCTTTTCTTATTTGTCTCGGTCTTTGTGTTAACTGTTCTTGGCTCCCACTCAGATTGACATGCCTAGATGATTATGGTCTATCAATTTATTCAACACTGTCCTGTTCCTGAGTCTAAAAAAAATATATAATGCGGTTAACATCTCCCCTATTGGGAAACTCCGTCTTAATAAATACGGCATCTCTTGATTCTGTTTCAGTTACTGTTCCATCTTCAATTTCACTTATGAATACATATCCTTTTGAGGGTTCAGAGTACCTTATAAAAATACATTTTTCCCTCGAGGACCCAGTTTCCCATGTCTATGAGAATTGTCATGAATATATGCCGTCGAGCCCCAAGGTCTAAGGATGCTTGGATCTGGCTGACGTTTAGTCCATAACTTGTAGGGTATGGAAGTAACTGACTTTGAGGGCACACAGTTAATTATGAAGGTTACCGTCAATAAAGCAACACCCCAATGTGAAATTGGAAGGTTTGTCTGAGCCATCATAGACCTAACCATGTCTAGAAGAGTTCTATTTCTTCTTTCAGCAACCCCATTCTGTTGAGGTGTACTAAGGATAGTTAGTTACCTAATAATCCCTTTTTCTTCACAAAGCTGTTTGAATTGATCTGAAAGGTATTCACAACCTTGATTAGTATGTAATGCCTTAATTCTATTGTCCATTTGATTCTCTACTTCATTCATGTATCGTCTAAAGCACTCTAGTGCCTCAGACTTATGTGAAATCAAATAGACATGACCATATTGTGAAAAATTATCAATAAAGGTAATGAAATACCAAGCTCCATGTCTCACCTCACACTCATTGGACTGCAAATATTGGAATGAATTAATTATAACAGGTTTTTTGCTCATATTCCCTTACCAAATGGTTTTTTGGTAGCCTTACCAGCTAGACAACTTTTGCATAATGACATATCCATGTTAGGGATCACCCCTAATAAGACTTCTTTAGCCAATTTAATCATTCTATTTTTATTAATATGTCCTAGTCTAGCATGACAAATATTCATATCAGGATTATTTGAAGTAATAGCAAAGCAATCATGAACATAAAAATCACTAACAAGATCCAAATAAAGAACTTTTGAAATCAAATTGAACCATAAAATATTGAGTTGCTACAATTGTCTACAACTTTACAATAAAAGTTTACATTAAACCCAATGTCTAATAAGAAAATTACAGAAATTAAATTTTGTCGGATGTTAGGAGCATGAAGCACATCATGCAGCATCAAGGTCTTTCCACCACACAAAACAAGTTTATAGGTGCCAATGCCTCGATCCTTACATTATTGCCAACGAAAAGCCACTTGCTTTGAAATGGCAACTGACAGTATTCCACGAAAGATCCTCGATCTTGACTTACGTGATCTGTAAAGCCTGAGTCACTAATCTAAGAAAAAGAAATAAATTCTGTCAGAAAAATAGTGCTAGAAATAAATTAGACATGTGAATTCACATAATTCACTGTTACCTTTCCGCTTTCAGCCAAATATCCCATATTTTGGCAGGCAAAGCATTTGACCTTCTTTAGGTCTAGCTTTTTCTTGCCTCATTTTTCCCTTCTTCTTATAATGTTGCTTGCCCTTCTTGGGTAGAGGACCGCCTTTCTTCCAATTTTTCTGAAATTTCTTGCCCTTTTTTAATTCAGGCTTTGATTGGGAAGGACCAATACCTTCAGTTAAATAGGCTTGTCTAGTAGCCTTATAAGCCTCCAGACGTTCATCCTCCAGCTCCAAATGCTTAGTTACATCATTGAAAGTAATGAAATTTTTATTATGGGTCAAATTAACTTTCATGTCTACCAACTGGCAAGGAGCGACCTGATGACAGCCTGCACTTGCTGTTCATTAGATAGATTATGTCCAGCTTCCTTTAGCTCATGAATCATTATGGACATCTCTCATAGATGTTGCCTCAAAGGATTATTTAGTTTTAACTTATAGGTATCAAATTTAATCGTCAACCTTCTAAGCTTAGTTGTGGACACTCCCCCAAACTTATCCTTTAAGGGAATCCACATTGCTTGTATCGTTCTGTGTGTCTCAAACTCACACATCAAATCATTAGCCCTTGCACTCAGCAGGGTGATTCTTGCGATGCTATTCTTCCTTTTCTAGGATAGGTATACTTCTTGGTCTCTCCTATGTTAGGCCGTATTTCTAGCCTCAGGCTCTACCATGGCCGTTGTTAATGGCTCAATTGCATCATGTTCTTCTAGAATATATTGGACCTTTTAGTGCCAAATATCCCAGTTGTCCCCGTTGAGTTTTCCCCTTGTTCAATTCAGCAATAATGTTCTTTGATGCCATTGTTCAATATCGATTATGTGACAAACATTTCCCACATTAATTTATTGAATCATAGAACATTTAAGTGAATTTACATATATATAACACGTGTAAAGTATACAATGTCACGTACTTTTATTATTTTTTATTAGAAAATAATATTACTAGACCCATGATCAGGAGAATATGTTTGTACCTCTCATCACATAAGCACTAGCAACACCATCATTTCCTATCAAAAATTAATATAAGCATTATTCTTATCAAATATTGTTTTTCAGAATACTCACCATATAAAAAAGCTCCCACTTATAAAAGGTATACGTGAATCATAACTAAGATAAAGAAATGAAATGAAACATGTTTCTCTTGTATACAATGTATGTAATTAATGACAAGTCTTTACTAAGAAGGAATAATAAATGATGTCCTGAATAAAGTAAAGCAATGGAAATGAAAGTACAAATATACATCATTTGATATGAGCTTTACAATATTCTAACATCACTTTTCTTAGCTTCTTAAGCTCATGAGGAGGCTTTATAAGGTTTGATACAAATTCTATTGTTCTAATCCAATACTTCTTGCTCATGCGTCTTGGTTTGGGCTTGCCTCTAACTCTTGTTGCTCTTATATATTCCATTATGACTTTCACGTAGAATTCAATGTTCTCTTTATCTGTCATGCATTCAATGTAATCACCAATTATGCCATTAATGCCTTTTATGTTTTTTAATTTGGCTGCATCTTTTTGAGCTATGTTCATGGCCAAAGTAAGGGTTATAGGTTGGTTCACTTCTTCTCCATCCTCAACTTGAGATTCATCGTTAAGAGTAGGCATCATCTTGGAGTTTAAACCTGAAGACACTATTAAAGGCTGTAGAGGAAGTGGTTTGATGTGGAATAAAGTTTTTGAGTATGGTACGAAATCATTTATTTCTTATGGTTCCTCTTGTGGAACTTCCTCCATCATCTCCTCTGGGTCTTCTTCAGAAAGTTCATCAAGATCTTGTTCTAGATGCCCCTCAAGTTCCCCCTCGGGATCCTCTTGAAGGTTTTCCTCTACGTTATTGATCTCATCCAAGAATGAGATATCATCATTTAAAGTATATCCCAGAGGTTCAGTGCTAGATGAAGTCATTTTTCACTTAAATAATAAAAAATATTAATTATCATAATTTTTTAAAATTTTTAAACACTAAAAAATACCAAACAATTCACGAATATTAGTAAATAGGTCAAAAATTGCCCCCAAAATTAGGAAAATTATATGTCAAAATAAAGATCTTGATTTTAGGGATTTTTTAGGAATAAACAGCATCTCAATCGGAGGTCCCACGCTCCCTCACGTGCCCCAAGAAGAAAAACTTCAAAAAAAATAAAAAATTAAACAAAGCCTACTCTCGGCCAGTGTACACGCCAGTCTGGTTCTGCTACGTGGTCACTGCCACGTGTCAGCCACCAGAATTTTACCTCTTTTTTTAATTAAAAAAATAAAAAATAAAAAAATTCCTTTTTTTTTAATTCATAAAAACAAAACGGCGTCGTTTCGGCTGGAGGTCGTCTTCAACCTCCAGCTGGGTCAAGATGACCCATTTTACAAAGACCTGCCACCTTCTCTCCTACGTAACTCCACCATCCGACGTCTGTTTTTGACATTTTTGGAGTCATTTTCCATTGTTTTCGCAAGCTCTATACAATGGGACTATTTTTAAGGCCTAAAAACTCTGTATTATAATGACCCAATTTCAAAACTAAAGTTTCTCATTTTGGTTAATGTTAAATATGCTTCTGTTCATGGTTTAAATGCATGCTTTATGCATATTATCACTAAATAAACAATTTAAAACAAAAATAAGCATAGAAAATAATGTATCACTAGAAAATGAAAAATTACAGTGAACGTGCCGAAGCAGTGAACCTTGTTTTGATGCCAATGAAGGTTTTAGGCTTACCTGGAATCCTTTATTTGACTCACTAAATACCCACGCGAAACTATAGCACTTTAGAAGGCTCACAGTCATGTTTGCACAGCAAATTCACCGAAGGAGGAAGAAAACAGAGAATGGCCATTGTGAAGAACACACGCAGAGAGAAAAAGAATAGCACCAAAAAAAATACTACTTTGTTCTCCTATTTACTCACTCTTGCTTGGTGGGAAGAGTGGAATACATATACAACCTCCCACTCCCATGTTTTTCTCTATTCAAACATGGGAGAGAAAAAACCATTCCCTCCATTCCCACCAATGTATATTCTCATATGGATTTGAGCTTAATCCACCATGGGTGGACTTGCCCATTTCCCAACAGTAGCTTTCTTTAATTTAGAATATAGAGACTCAATAAGTAAGGATTTAATTTTCATAATGAATCTTTCCCTAGAGAGAACGGCTATATTTTATACCTCTCTTGTCATTAATATATAAACTAAATAAATAATTTGTAGAGATTATAAAGGAATTAGTTAAATTTATTATTTATAGAAAATATGTGATAGTTTATTTAAAATAACATATTTAACTTTTTACTTTGAAACTCCCTGTTGATGGAAATTTCTGTGCAATAAATAGAGATAGTTTAGAGAAAAATAATAAATTTGGTAGATAAATAGGGATTGAGATATTATGTTTAGAAATAGAGTAAATATTATAACTAGTTCTACTTATCTTAAAACTTTTATGTTGAACTTTGTTTAATGTAGAAAGAATGAAAAATAAGGAAAATTATTTATTGAGATCTAAATAAAAATATCAACATAAAATTCAATTTATTTCTTGTTCTATATATGTAGCCTCTATTTTTTCTCTATATTATTAGAAATAATTGAACTCTTGGCCGCTACTTAAACTGCATTCCATTCTTGTTATCTATGTAGTCTCCAATTATCTAGATTTTACAAGTGAATTTTTCCGCATTAAATGTATATTTTGCAGAAGGCTTATGCAATTTGAAGAATATGGAAATAGTCTCTTGGCGAGAACATGTTTGAGGGACTTGTTCCTCCATGCCTCAATAATTTGACATTTCTGCGTGTGCTTGATCTTCAATACAATGGATTTGAAGGAACCTTCCCTTCCCCACTCATTCATTCTCTGAAGTCCCTTAAATTTGTTTCCTTAAATGAAAACTACTTCACTGGCATAGCATCACTTTATATGTTTGCCAACCACACCAAACTTCAAGTATTCACAATTTCTTGCTCTAATAACCCAAACCTCAAGATTGAAACTGAAGACTCCCCATTTCTCCCTTCATTCCAATTAAAAATTTTCAGCATTGTTGAATGCACTATGAATGAAGCAAGCGATCACAAAATTATGTCCTCATGTCTTATTCATCAATATGATTCGAGAATTCTATAACTTCCCTATTTTAACATTTCAGGAAGTTTCCCAAACTGGCTTTTGACCAACAATACCAAATTAGTTTCTCTTTATGTCCACAACAACTTCTTGACCAGTCCCTTTGTACTTAAGTCCACCCCAAAATTACTTGATATGCAATATTTTGGTGCTTCCTTTAACCCTATTAATGATGAAATCCCTTCTCATATTGGATATGTTCTTCCCAACTTGTTTTCTCTAAACATATCTTCAAGTTCATTAAAGGGTTGATTTCCAGCTTCACTCAATGACATGAGGCAATTGAACTCGTTAGACTTGTCTAATAACAATTTGTCTGGCTATTTACCCCAAGAATTTGGGATGGGTAGCAATGACTTGAGCTTTCTAAAGTTGTCAAACAACAACTTAAGTGGCCCATGTTTGCCAAGAGGTTCAAATTTCATACATTTGTTGTATGTGGATCTAAGCATCAACAACTTCAAAGGAAAAGTATCAGATCGGATTATCAACAGTTTATAATTAAGAATGTTGGAGTTAAGTGCAAACCAACTATATGGTGAAATGCCAAGCTAGATTGGAAACTTTAAGCATTTGAGTTATCTCATTTTATCATAAAATTTTATGATAGGTCTAATACCAGAAAGCTTTTGCAAGTGAGCTAAGCTTAAATACCTAGACTTTTCACAAAATAGATACAACGGCACTTTGCCAAGTTGCCTAAATATGCCATTACTAAGATACTTGCATTTACAAAGCAACAATTTTATGGGACCCATACCTTCTGTTTTGGCCAAATCTCCCTTGATTTTTTAACTTTGGATTTGACAAAGACTAGATTTTCAAGTCAAATTCTGAGGTGGTTCAAGTCAATGTTGAACTTAAGGGTCCTCCTCCTAAAGGGAAACAAACTCAAAGGTTCCATGCTTATGGAAATATGTAAGCTCAAGAACATAAACATATTGGACCTTTCACAAAACAAGCTTTCTGGAGGGATACCATATTGCTTGAATAACCTCACATCTAGAATGAAGGATGAGATGGGTGAAGCCAAACTAGGATTTTTTTTGTCCCCTGGACTACAAGAGGCCCGTTATTTGACTTTAATCACACAAGTGGCGAGCTTGATCAAGGTGAATATGAAATGCATTTTGCATGGTATGAGGAACAAGAAGTGAACTTCATAGGAAAAAGCAAGTATGAATCATATGAAGGAAATATATTGGATTTCATGTCTGGCCTAGATCTCTCAAATAATCAGTTGACAGGTGAAATCCCTTTACAAAACAGCTACTTGCAAACTATCCATACATTAAATTTGTCACACAACTATTTGATAAGGCCTATACCAGAAACATTTTCTGACCCTATGAAGATAGAAAGCTTAGATCTTTCATACAACAAATTGGCATGTCATATTTATCACACCCCAAAAATCATGGGGTGACCGGCACATAATATAAAAATTCATATTTCTTAAACCTCAGGTATTTAAATGGAATAATTGATCCCATGATTAAAAATAATCTCAAACATGTATATTAATCCATCAAAATGACAAGGGTAAATAGGATCATGTCTATAGACTAAGTGGAGTATCTAATTTCCAAAGATAATATATATTTTTATAAATTTATAATTACATTCTATAGCAACTACACAAACCGGAGCGACTTCAGATCAATAGAGAGGCTCTCCACTACTCAGTTGGAGAACAAGCACAATAGCACTATATAAAGCCAAAATAATCCACCAGTGAATAACGTTCCATTATTTAAAATACAGAAAGAAACAATTTAAAATATATTTAATTGTGAAAAATAAATCTCGTTGATGAATCAAAATTTTCAAAGTATAGAATCATAACAACAATGAAACTATATAAAAATAATTAATCAAATCAATCCAAATATCTAGTAAAAATATTTTATTTAAGGAAATTAGTTTAAAATAAAAATCCTCAAATCTCACTTTTTCATAGGACTTCAACAGAATGAATAGCAAAAGTGGACACATAATCCACGATGGTAACTAACTAATCTGGCGTAGCTCAAAGGCACGAAAACAAGCATAAACACACAATCTACTAGGGTAAGTAACCAAGCGTAGCTGAGGCCACGAATAACAAACACAGATACGAGACCCACGAATAACAAGTGCAGGCACGAGACCCTCAAATAACAAGCGTAAGTATGAGACACATGAATAACAAACGTGAGAATGAATCCCACGAATATCAAGCGAGCTCAAGGTTAACCATAGTAGACCAAGGACTACCAGTATTGCTGTTAGTAACCAGCATTCTGTATTCAGTTCTCTCAAAAATCGGTTTCCAAGCATTCATGGGGTTAATTTATCATTTACAATGACCAAGATCTTTCAATACTGAAATCTCATAACAATATTCCATAATCAGGAACCTGAGCATGTAAATCAAGATCGAATCTCAATATTTCTTTCAATTTATATGCAGTGAAACTCTTTTCAAATAATAGAAGTTTATATAAGAATATTTTAGAGTGAAAAATCATCTCAATATAAATGTTTACAAATATTTCAAAATTTTCTTTGTCTATTCTATAAATAAGCATGGTGATAGTATAAACCATTCGAAATAAAAAAAAACAATGACAATAATCAAAGCTCTTAATTCATTTAAATGTGCATTTTACAAATCATACTTAAAAGTTAATACTTTAAATAATAAGTATTAAATAGCAATATATTATCAAAAATATTATTATCAGGACGTTATTCACTCATTCCAAATTTTATATTATCATCTTCTCCATTTTCTTCTAAATAATATCATGCCAATTTAAATGATAATAAAACTTATCCCACATAGTTAACAAATCCAATATTTAAACTTTAAAAATTATCCTCTTCTAATATTTTCACAACTCACATATTCCCTTTTTTAATGTATTAATAGATTTACTCCGAATTCATCCATTTTCTTAGACTTAAACATTTCCTTGTGCCTCCTTTTTCAGTCACAACGTTGCTGTCCAAAATGACAACCCATGAAGGTTATATGTGCAGATGTACCCATATATACATACCTTCTATGTATCATAATAGCACGACATCCTTGTTCTTCTATTTGTTTTTTTTCCTAAACCAAATTATAACAGCGGCACCATTTTTATAAAATTACTATGCTTCTCAAATTTGACTTCAATTTGTCCAAATATCCATCCACCCTCCTACCCCAACACGTAGCACCATAGAACAACAATCACACACACAAACACACAGCTTACACCAATTGAATCTTCCATCCTCATTGTCCTTAGACTCTCAGCCAACAGAGAAGACATAAAATCTAATCTTTCCACCATAATTAACAAGAATTAAATGATAGGGAGAGATGTAAAGCTTACCACTCCCCTCATAGCTCGATTTCATGGCAACTAGGAAGACGAAAGTCAAAGGTTTGAGGTTTGCTATAGTAACGATACAGGGACTATAATAGCAATGACGGTGGCACATGACAGCAGCAATAGCGTGCACATCAACAACGCCGGTGACAGTAGCATGAAGGTTGACAAACCCATATTTTTATATATTAATTCATATCATTTTAGTGGGCTTTTATCAAGATTGTGGTCCTTAATT
This sequence comes from Leucaena leucocephala, assembly GCA_037074615.1. Classification (NCBI taxonomy): domain Eukaryota; kingdom Viridiplantae; phylum Streptophyta; class Magnoliopsida; order Fabales; family Fabaceae; genus Leucaena; species Leucaena leucocephala. Next base: position 12,506,220 of record CM073515.1, on the reverse strand, counting down.
TTATTATTTATGCACTAATTGAATTAATATGATTTATATTGAATTAGTGCTTAATAGGGGCATAATTGTCATAATTTTATGATTTCTCCCAAATAATTATTTTTGGAATAAAAGATATTACATTATTGTGATTTTATATTTCAAGAATTTAGGAGAAATCAGAATTCACAAATGACAACAAAGGACCATAAAATTAGAAATTACACAATAAGACGCAATGGGCCAAACCTTGCGATTTGGCCCATTAGGTTTTATCCTATTCAAATACTTTTAAAAAGCATTCACGCAAGTACAGGGGGAAAACTGAATTGAAAAGAAAAATATACACATGCAGCATAATTGAAAGAATTGAGAGAACAAGACGCACAGGGAAGCGGAATTGAATTGAGGGAGAAAGAAGATCCACACATCACCTTCCATTCCATGCACGCGGAGATTACACCTCCATCCTTTTATCATCTCCACTCCATCCACTTTCCTTCCCTCTCACGGCAGACTACAAATAACAGCAATCAGGACGGTTCAGTGATGGTTAGGCATGGCTAGTTCATCCTAATTCTCTAATTCAATGACAAAGACATGAGCTTGAGATCTCAAAGGGGAGTATAAGTTACTCTAATTCTCTACCCAATAATTATACTATGACTCATAGGTCTTAGGATTAATTTTATAATTATTGGGAATGTTTAGAATGATTTATTTGTATTTATTGAGGATTATTGTGACTGGATTTTTGCTTGACATTTGACATTAATCTTTAATTAATTTTAATTTTATTTACTTTGATCTGGGTTAAACATTGTATTGAGATTATCGTGAATATTTTATGATTTTTCAAGGTGGCTTGAATTATTGGATCGTTGTGTCTCTTGTTGGATTAAATTCTATTTTTATAAATTATTGTTATAATTAAGTATTGGTTTTTAATATCTTTAGTTCTATTTTATTATTCTGGTAGCAGTTAATAAATTAGGACTTAGAAAATATTTTGTGACAATTCGAGGTGGCTCGGTTGTTGGATTAAAAGTTTAATTATAATTCTTAATTCATTGTTAATAACTCTCATATCTTTTGAAGCCATGATTGCCTGCGTTATTGAATTGGAGGATTGCTTTTATTATTAATCACATTTGAATTTATTCTTTTCACTCATTATCATTCATTATTCATTTCTTTAAACTAAAAATACCAAAAATATTTTCTTTAAATCTATTTTAATTCATTGCATTTAGTTGTTGGTCAATCAAAACAAATTCCATTTTCTAATTTAAGTTGCATTGCATTTAGTTATTTAGGAATTTAATTTTACATTTTGGCTCCTCAGAGAGAACGACCCAAGGTTGCACTATATGCAATCCTTGGTTTAAATTTTTGAAATAACCCCAAGGTGACATCGGACGATTAAGGTTGTTTCAAAGGTAGAAGCTAACAGAAGCAAGGCGACATTGTGCAGAACAGAAAAGGAAGGAATCATATCTTCTGACAAGCAAGATCTGAGAATTGGGGAAGAACACGACGATAGGGAGGGGCACTGGTGATAGTAACACGACAAGGGAGGGGAAAGGAGTCATGGCGGTGACATATTTCAGATGGAAATCGTGAAGCTTCTCTACTCTTCCTCACTCTCTCTCTCTCTCTCTCGCTATGTCAAGTGGAATGAGAAAAGAAGAGAAGTGGCTGAAATTAAAATTGACAGAAGGGTAGTTTGCTAATTTTATGTGATGTCTAAAAAAAATTAAATTCCACCTAAGCTGGAGCTGGGATTCAAACTCAGTACTCACACTCAACTGCATTGCTTCCAACCACTCAACAATCAACTTCCCCTTGTGATATCATTGCAAGAAATAATATATACTTATTAAAATGGTATTATTTATCTATATATTTTATAAGGTCAGTACAATATTCCTTCCCAACTTAGACGGTTGTATTCTTTGTTTGTATTCTCTGTGGCTCATAACAATATATCTAGCATGACACCTGACATGAAAAATCAATTTTTAACTTTTGACCCAAGTTGCTATGATGAGAATCCTATTATTTGTGGTCCACCTCTACAGCATAATTGCTCATTGATTGATAACCCATCAAAGATAAACAGACAACCATATCAATTAGAAGAAGATGGCTTCCGAAATGCCTTCATATGGAGTTTTGCAGGAGCATTTGGGGTCTTCTTTCTTGGTGTCATTTCGTTTATGTATGTCAACTCTTAGTTTACTATATATTACATTTGAATTCATAGAAACTTGACAAATTATTTGTATGGGTATAAGTAAGAAAAAAAGCCGTTTTGTTCTTGAGATTTTGATAGTCAAACTGATAGTTAACTCTAGAATTACAATTATGTCCATGATCCGAATGAAAATTGTACTGAAATATTCAGCCTATTTCTGGTCCTGCTCTACATTGTAATGTAATATGATGTCTCAAACACGCGCCCAACATGTACTCACTAGTAAAAGTTTTTCTCAATATTTGGCTAATTGAATAATAATTTATTTCAAAAAAATGATAATTTATTCAACTTAAACTTGCGCCAAACATGACTTAGCTTTTACATAATAACCTAGCTTTTACATGAATAAACCAAACATTTATGACGAAAAGTCATACATATGCGAGATTAAAATATTTTTACCATGATATAACGATTAATATTTTTTTTTCTAAAAAGCAATGCTTCTGCTTCTGCTCTCTTTTGGTTACATAGTTAAAAATCATTCAGTAACTAGTTTATACGTTATTTATAAATTATAATGAAGGGAGATATCTTTTTTAGAAAATGAAACCGCTGAAGAGAGTGTGGCTGGCACAGTGAGGAGAGGGGAGAATTTTTAACTATGGATAGGGGGGATCTTGGATTCTCTACAAGATTAAGAACACTAAACCCGAATTACCGCCTCCTTTATCGCTAGTTTCTAAAGATGCCTCCACCCAAATAACACTTGCACCTTTTTGTTTCATTATTCCCATTTTTTAGCGCCTTCTTAGTTGCTCTACTTTGTATAATATGATGTTTCACACACTTGCACGCCCTAGTACTACAAAAAAACAGACTTTTCATGACGACTTTTCAGCGGCGACAAACAAAGTCGTCGCTGAAAGTCTTACTTTCAGCGGCGACTATAATTGTCGCCGCTCAAAGTAAGACTTTCAGCGACGACTTTGTTTGTCGCCGCTAAATGTCAATGATTAAAAAATTTTGGCACCTCTTTTCAGCGGCGACATAATCAATCGTCGCTGAAAGTAATACTTTTTGCGGCGACAAATTTTTGTCGCCACAGAATGTATGATTCAGCGGCGACTTTTATCCCCTTCAGTGGCGACAAATGTCGTCGCTAAAGGTAATTTCAGCGGCGACATTTTATAGTCGCCGCTAAAGCCCAATTTATTTACCTTATCGCGCAGTCGGCTTCATCACTTCGCTTTCATCCCGTTTGCCATTTCTGTGCCCTAGCAGAGCTGCACGGCATCCCTGTTCTCAAGCTGCACGGCGTCCCTGTTCACGAGCTCACGGCGGTAGTGCACTCGTGCGTCAAGGTTGGGTTCACTGCTCCTCTGTTCCATTTAGTGGATTCTGTGCCCTAGCAGGGCGTCGGCGTCCCTGTTCCCGAGCTCACGGCATCCCTGATCACGAGCTCACGTCGGCGTCCCTCACGGCGGTTGAGGAAGAAAGAGCTGTTGAGGTATTGGTTCCTCACGTCGGCGTTCTTCAGGTACTGGTTCCTCTCTCCCTCCAATCTTCTACACCGACGCGATGCTTGTCCGCGGAGGTTTCTCTGCAATTTTCATTTCATAAAAATTTGTTGCAACTGAACAGATGATCAAATTCTATATTGTTTCTATATTGTTGCAACTGAACAGATCAAACAGATCAATTTTGAGGTGTGTGTTGATCAAATTCTACATTGTTTTAATCTTAGCCTCATGAATCGGTCTTTATCTCATCGAACAGATCAAATTCCATAGTAATTGTCTATTAATGTAACTTGGCCAGTAAAGGATTAGTCATTTTCTAATTGTTTGAGGATGTTTATAGAATTGATGAGCTTATCTATAAATAGTTTCTCTGAAAGGAGTGTGGGTATGGCCTTTTCAGTTTGTTAACATGGTTCATAGCTGAACTTATATGCTACTTTGGTTGGACTGGTGTGTGTTTTTCTTAAAAAACTAATTAGGCATCAAACTGGAAATGCTAGTCCAGTGTCATGGAATTGTTAGATTTCTTACTCAGTAAATGTTACTGAAACATTCGACAAGTTACTTTTAGTCAATCAATCCAGGTTTTCCTAATAAACAGGACCAACATGTGTCCATGGAAATAGTAAATCACATGAGGAGAAACGAAAAGATGGTCAAAGAAAAGGCATCTCTCCTAAAGTTTAGCTGTCCTTGTACAGAAGGGGAAGAGCCAACAAACATGGCCATGACATAGTGAGCATTTTCCAAAGGGATGAATTTGTTTGTTTTCATCCCTTTGGAAACTATCTAAGTATCTATCTTTTGTTTGCAATCTACCCCTTTGGAAAATGATCACTTGCAATCTGAGTATAAGGATATGTGAGCATCTTTTGTTGACCTAAAACAATGAATATCTATCTTCACTTGTAATCCACCATCTGCACCAAGAAATATACTTTTAATGTTGTTAAGATCTGGATACTTTAAGAGGAAGGAATTAATCACATATTAACAATGGCCAATCACAAAATAAATCACAATTATAAGGATTACATCATGAATAACTTCTAGTTTACATGTATATATGTGATTAGTCCTATGTAATCATATTATTCTTGTAAATATATTTCTTTGTAATAATTTGATAGTAGGTTGCTCTTTGTAATTTAGTAGCTTGTTAAAGGAGCACGAGGGACTTTTTTTTTCATAGTTTGGGAACCACATATGTTTATGTATTGATATGTTTGTTGGATTTTCTTTTTGTATCCTAGGTTTAACTTTTTAGGGAATATAAATGGATAAAAGCTGGATATATATTAGAGATAGAGGCAACATATCATATATTAGAGGAGTAGATGGTTTTCTAGACTAGGCATTTAGTCAACCTGGCGTGGTAAATCAAATACATTGCCCTTGTAAAAGATGCATGAATGTTATATTTAAAGTGAGAAGAGATGTTAGGACAGAAAAGTATATTTGTTTAAGTGCCATTGGTGGGATGTGGCTCACTATGACAAAGGATATAAGGTTGATAAGTACGGGTTCATAAGTATCAATACGCGATACTCATTACAAACAAATGAGCCATTTATTCTAGTATCTCAAGCTGAGCAAGTTTTTTATGTGGATGACATTGTTGCACCCGGTTGGCTTGTTGTTATCAAAACAAACCCACGCGACTTGTTTAATGTACCAACTGGCAATGCTATTGATGATGGTGGGGTTCATGATCCTATGGTTGATACAGAACCTTATCAACAATTGGTCGTAGACTTAAATGTTTATCGTGCGAGTCCAACACAACTTGATGATATTATCATTGACTTATGTGGAGAAGATGGACAAATGCAGATCTTAGCTCAAGGAGAACCATCACAAATTCATCAAAGTTATGCCATTAATACTGGATCTAGTGATGAAGAGGATTTTCTCGACGACTTTGATAGTGAAACTGAAGCAGAAAGTGACACAAACATTGAAATAGAAGAAGTAGATAAATCAAAAGACATTGATGAAAGTGATAATGCGACGGAAGATTCAAATGAATGAAATTAATTGATATGGTACATTTTATCTATATTGACTATGGTTTGATTCATTATTTTTTTCCTAAATGAAATGTATATTTTTGTAGGATATGTCAGGATTAAAGAGAGGTCGAGGTGGGAAAAGTGTTTCTGTTAGATCTAATGACAACACAAATAGTGGAGGTACATGCTCTACACCTCAATCAATACCTCCTATGTCACCTCTATTACTGCAACAGCAACTTCAAGAAATGCCTGGCAATTCTCCTCCTACTCCCCATACTCAAAATAGTAGTGCAGGTAAATTTTTTTCAATTTTTTAATAATTGATTTACCTCGCTTGTAACATTCAATTGTTCTAACTTAACTACAATGGTAGGCTCTTCTACTGCAATCAACAAGCGCAGAGGAGTTTACAAGTCTATTAATGTGAATTTAAAGACTGCACAAGGAACGAAGATTCGAGTCAAATTTTCAGATTCCATGTCAAGAGCAATTGGTCAAGAAGCAAGAGATTTTTCTAATTATTGTGGTTTGACTCTTAGAACCACAATCTCTTTCAGGGATGGTGGAGGTAGTTGGAAGAATATTTTTGAAAAATATGGTCAAGATATGATTTTAAAAATAAAGGTATTTATGTCAAATTTGTATACTTATTTTAGTTTATTTGTATTATTATATAAAGTGTTTATATTTATTTGTTTCAGGATAAATTTGAACCTGCTGATGAAATTAGTGAAGAAAAGTTTCATATAGCTATATCAATTATTTTACAAAATGCATTCAGAAATTGGAAGAACAATTTGCACTCTCACTACAAGAAATATGAGACTGATGAGGATAGGTTGGCTGATCCTCCTCAAACTATTAGTTTTCAAGATTGGGAGTGGTTGTTAATATATTTTAAGTCTGACATATTTAAGGTATCTCACTATCCTTCTAAATAAATTATATTTTTTTAATTATTCAATTCTTATTATTTACTACATTTTGTTGTAGAACAAAAGTATAAGGAACATGATAAATCGCAAAAAACAAATGACTAAACATACTTGTGGTGCTCGATCATTTGCAGAGATTGAGTATGCTACAGTAAGTTCAATCTATCATCACTATAATTTAATCTTTCAATCATTTTGTTCAAATCTAATTTTTGTATTTTCTTGTATGTTATTACTTTGTAGAGAGATCCTACTACTGGACGACCGATTCCTCCTGACCAGCTGTGGGAGATAACGCATACTAGGAAGACATTAGACGGACAAGTAGTATGGGCTGACCCACACTCTGAACAGATTCATGTACGCATTGTTATTTAATATCTTACTTTTATTTACTTTTATTTTTAATCTAATAGTTTTATTTTTTTATTACAGAGTCGTATGCACGAACTTTCTCAACAACAAGACCAAGATTTAGAGAGTGATGCTCGAATGACGTCAGAGGAAATATTGACGACAGTTCTTGGTGAGAGGTCAGGGTATGTAAGAGGGAAAGGATATGGAGCAGAACCTTCAAGAAAGAGAAATCGCCCTCAATCTACTGATAGTTCAGTTGTGGAGAGTGTGCGTGCCCAACTGCAGGAAGAGTTTGATAAAAAATTTCAAGAGGAGAGAGAAAAATTGGAGGCTGAGCGTGCAAAGATGGAAGAAGAATGTGAAAAGATACAACAAGAACGTGTGCAGTTTGAGCAAAGACTAATGGAACAAATGGAGCAAAGAATACAAGCTCAATTTGCTGCCTTGATGCAAAAAGGACAACCACATGGGGCTACTTCTAGCCATAGTATTGAACCTTCTATATAAAATTTATGTATAAATTAAACAATTTTATTGTAATTTTAAATATTTCATATTTTAGATGATAATAAAAATATTTATTAATATTATTATATTAGAGTTTATTTAATTATTTATTATTATATTATATTTTTTTATATTACAGAAATTATTGGAAAAAATATAAAATATAATTTTCATTTTTGTATCTTTAGGCGGCGACACTATGTCGCCACAGAAGAATCACCTTTAGGGCTAATTCATCTTTAGGCGGCGACATATCTGTCGCCGCTAATTACACTTTAGGCGGCGACATCTTTGTCGCCGCTAATTCATCTTTAGGCGGCGAGTTTTATTTGTCGCCGCAAATAGGTATAGGCGACAGTCGCATAGGCGGCGACTTAGCGGCGACAAAATGTCGCCACTATAGTGATTCAGCGGCGACTTTTAAACCTTATGCGGCGACAAATGTCACCACTGAAACTCAGTTTTTTTGTAGTGTAGGATAACATGAACACACTAGTAGAATAAGTTTTTCTCAATAATTGGCTAAATGCATAATAGTTTATTAAAATGATTATTTATTCAAGTTAAACTTTCGCCAAACATATAAAATTCTAAATGAATATTATCTTTTAGTGAATTGTGTTGCTTCTTGTCTTTTCAGCTCATTAGATATGAAAGGCCAGTATGAATTCTTTTGGTGATGGGCCGCTGGCAAATAAAAGAAATTGAGAAACTGAAGGCCCTACGGCTTTATATCTCTCTCTCACTCACACACACACATATGCATTTGAACACACAAACATGACATGGTGTTTACCAATATGCATACATAGAGATCTTACAATACTTCAGGTACACGAAAGTGAAACATGGGTTCTTAGTTAAATTCCCTTTCCTGAAGTGAACTTGGATAAGGATGAAGAAACATAGTGCATTTAAAAGCAAGGGAAATTAAACGCCATGCCGCCTGCATATCATATACTTGTCCGATCCTTAATATATGATTTATTTAATTAATTTAATTATATTAAAAAAGTTAATTAAGTTAGTTAATATGTTATATTTTTTATAAAGTACCTTAATCATTTTCTTTAACTCCCTCATTTCTTCTCTTAGTTGATTATTGTTTAAGGAGTATCAATATGGTAATTTAGGAAAGAGTTGATAAATATAGAAAATTAACATTATATTTATGATTAAAATTAACTCTATAATTAGATCATATAATAAGAACTGTAGTAATATTACAACACATAAAAATGAGATATTGTTTAAGTAGGACATATGGATTCTCTATCGCCACTCACTAATTAGATCTTGCCCTGCTTTTATTTTTATCAAGTGTGCTTAGGAACCCAAGCAATGGAATCTTGAAAAAGGAAGTGGCATATTGAAACGCTGCCTGGTTTCACTTTTAGCATCTGGAAGGCCTAATGTTTTGGGTTCCACGCTGACGTGTCCCTGTGACATACACTCACAACTTTCACTCTACTCCCATCTGGCCCCTCCAACGACGCCGTAAAGGCAACCCAGTTCTCTATTTTGTGACAGTAAAATACAGCATACACATAATCGAGCTTATGGCACACCACTAGATTTGCTTCTCCCACCTTCTCCATTCTATGCAATATTCTGTATTCTTGATTCTTTGTTTCCCTCTTCATGATCACCTCTGTAGACAAAGCTTTCACGTGTTTCCCAAGCTTGGAAGTGATAAAATCAAGCATGGATTCTAACGATGTTGCACAATACTTGTACTCTCCTTTAATCCCGGGCTCCTCACACTCTTTAATTGTATTCTTCATAACCTCAGCTTTAATTGAGCCAGGCTTCACAGTAAATTTATTCAATATCTCAGCCATCTGTGGATCGGTAAAGAATATATCATAAAAACATAATTATCAGTGATCAGCCACAGACATGGTAGAATTAATTGAGTCTGACACTAAGTACCTTGCTTGAGGAAAAGGGAATGGATTTGACGACTTGTCGAGGCAAGAAGGATGCTTAGCTGGAGGACTGAGTGAAGAGAAAGTTCATTTTGTGACCAAACTTCAAATCCTTTTCCAAGAAGAAGAGAGCTGTGTTGGGCTTATCTTGGAGTTTGGCTACAGAGGGAGGGCGACCATAACGAAAATTAAATGGCCGCTCTGTCATCGTAACGTGGAAGATGGCTCCGTCTCCTGACTTAATTACCAGCATGAACTGCATATATTTGTCAAGTGAAGATGGAAAAAAATCTCAGAAAAATTACCAATGAAGAGTAATAGAATACTAACCAGTTGGGTAAAGGAGATCTGCGATGGATTTAGGCATTGCAGTAGTGGGAAGCATGGATTTCCAGTATAGCTCAGGATCAGGTAAGGCAGCAATCATTTGCAATTTCATATATGACGTAAAACTACACATTAGTTGAATCTTCATTACTAAGGAAACTATGTGCTGAAGCTGCATATAACGAGTACATTCATAGAATCAAAAGAAGTTGTTGAGAGGAAGTTTATAAAGGGGAGAGTGCCAAGCATTGGATTCTTGTTTGGAGATGACATATATACACCACTTGGTTACGTCATAGATGAATATTTAAATAAAAAGCAAAACAAACGATAAAAAAGAATATGTCAAGAGAAATTAAAAGAATGAAAAGATGGGCACAAAAGACTAATGAAATTTTACCTCCGTCCTTGTCACGTCCTAAAATTTGGACCGTGATCGGTACAGAATATGAATAATTTCACATTTTGAAAGCCTAATACCTTAAATACCACATTTGAATTATCCATAACATTTTTTTTTTCAAAATAAACAATTTTTTTTTCTAAAGTCTATGTGGAGTTTCACCCTTTTTCAAAATAATAGAAGTTCTTAAGAAAGGTAATTACATCAAAAGTAGTTTTTGTCAAAAGTAATGCTTTGGATTGGCAACAAGGCTCTTTACTACTCAGTGGGAGGATTAGGGTCACCTGCACTATCTGAAACCAAAATAATATACTCGTGAATAACGTCCCAAAAACATGATTTAAAAGAATACGGAAATAAATAATGCATAATCATGTTGAAAATGTATTTCATAACATTTTGTAATCTGATGCAAACCTTTCCATAAACATTTTATATTTTAGGAAAAACAATAACCTGAAATAACTATTTCAAATCAATCGTTGAAAAACAATCCTTTCAAAGCTATAATCTTTTCCGTAGGACTTCCACAGAACAAAAATAGACATGGACACACAGTCCACGAGGATAACTAACCATTCTGGCAGCTCAAAGCCACTGATACAGACGTGGACACATAGTCCACAAGGGTAAATAACAATTATGGTGGCTCAAAGTCACTAACTGTCGCGAGAATGAATCCCACAAAATAATTCTAGCGGCTCAAGGCCACTAATTGTCGCGAGAATAAATCCCACGAAATAATTCTGGTGGCTCAAGGCCACTAACTGTCGTGAGAATGAATCCTACGAAATAATTCTGGTGGCTTTGCCACTAACTGTCAAGCTCGAGTAACCAATATACACCAAGGGCTAACAGTACTGCTGTTAGCAAACAGCGTTTTGTATTCCATCCTTTCTAAAACATTTCCATCATGCATGGGGTTTATTTTACATATAATAATCTCAACCGTTTCAATGCTATAACTGTTGGTAAAAACCACTTTGAATTTCAAAAACCCCAGCATATATATTAAAAATTAAGTTACTGTAAAATCATATGAAATTCGCATAAGAATATATTTCATAAATCACATCAGTTCAATGCAACTTTTACCAAACTCTTTTCAAAAATCTTATTCATCCATTTTCATACATAATCATAATTTCTTTGTAAACCAATAGAAAGAAAATTATTTCTAATGATTTAAATCATACTTTCATAAAATTTGCTTTTCGAAATCCATATTTGAAATTCATCATTTGAAATGACAATGCATTTGAAAATATAAATTTTAGGGAACGCTATTCACTGACCTGCAATAATCTGATATAGTTTACCCTTACTCTAAGTTTCAAGATATCGTTTTCCCTTCATTTTCCTAAATTTCTCGAAATAAGACATTACGTAAGCTTACATTCGAAAACCATATTTCAAACAGATTTAATATTTGTAACAATTATAACCATCACCAAAATCTATGTTTAGAGAAGAAAAAACCCTAACAATAAGTTAACTTTGCAAATTCCCAATCTTGTATCCATAGAATACATGTTGCCTTATACCTCCCTTATAAATCCCATGTAAACACCTCAACTAAACATGATATAAATCATTCTTTTAAGTCTCCTTAAACATACTTCAAACTTCCATCTCATAATTAACATTTATGTAACATTCTATCTTGTACTATGATGCCATATACATCAGCAGGACATGCATATATAACCTGAAATTTCCCTCTCCAATAACATTGTTCCTAATGCCACTTTGAACCTAAAAATATTATATGGTAGTTTAATATATATTAACTTCACATCCTTCCATTTCCTGGCCACACATGTACAGTTCCAAGAATTTCCCACCAATATCTCTACAATTCTCCTTGACCGATTAAGGCATGCATATACATATTCATTTGTTGTCCAAGGCAAAATCCTATTCCTGATGATAGCAGCTATGCTCCACCCAACAGCACGGATTCTCTTCTCTCTCACTCTCTCTAAATATTTTTTTACACAGAATCACATACCTGATGCACATCCATCTCTATGAATATAAATAAACACACACGGATCACAGTCCACAGTAGTATTAGCGTTTCATATATATACATATATCCAAATAGAAGCCCATAAATACACACTCACAACAGCAATGTTAACATAAACAACAGAAAAAGAAAGTTCCAACAACATACCGCACACTGTCTAAATTCCACGGAGGTTTATGCAGCTCCAACATCCTTTATTCTTCCATTTTTCCTTTCCTTCATAGATCTAGAGATCACACACCCTCTCTATGAAGCATTGAGTAGAAGCGACAGAGAAGAATGCCAGAGATATAAAGTTACTATAGTGACAGTAGATAACAGCGATGAGAACAGTAACAGCTCTTGACAACGACACCCCAAACGATCGATGGCAAAAGGCGACACACTCCTACAACAGCCACCAATGGCCTTTCTTTTTCTTTCACCTTCCGCAATCCTTCCCTATTCCCACTCTTGCTCCATTCCTTAAATAAAAATAGCAACTACAGAGGGACTGACAACACCATCAGTGACAACATGGGCGAAGGAAAGGTAACTAATACAAGGTGACAGCTTGTGTACTAGCGACAGTAGTTTAATGTCACGAGGCTCTGCTGCACCTTCCTCTGATCTCACTCCCTCGCGGAAACTCTGCACAAAAATGGCAGAGAAAGCGTATGGCAAAAATGAAAAGGACAAAGGGTGGTTTGGTAACTTCACACATCTAAAAATGAAAATAAAATCCAACTTTTGTAAGATCTAGGATTCAAACTGAGACCTTCAGTTTAATTACACCGCTCTCAACCACTCAGCTACTGCCTCATCGTTGAAATTTTCTATAGTGAGTTTATATATACTCTTTGTTAATTAAATTTTATCTATTAAATTTTTTAGAGCCATAACAGTCCTTATTATACATGTTAACTTTTTTTAAAAATTAAAGAAACCAAATAAATTGCTTAATTATGACCAAGTCCAATATGTTAAGATAAATTCATATTATATACTCATCAATCTATCTATATTAGTCAATTAGCTCTTGTATTAGTTATAATTAACTAATTTATTTAGCTTCTTTAATCTATCTAAAAACTTAACTAGCTCTTATAATTAGAACTGGAGGGAATCTATATAAAAAGTTGAAAGGATGAAAAGACAAACTAATAACATGAGGTGAGATGTTTGGAGATTAGGTATTCTAATCTCTTATATAAGCAAGTCACACTAATTATGCCATATAAATAATGTAACTCCCTAATAATGTATATTCCTAAGAATTTATCTATAATGATAGACTTTAATTATAAGAATCCATACTAACTACTATTTTTTTATTTGATCAAGGGTATCCCTAAACTCCTTTGGACTTAAAATTAATTCCTTTTGAAGTTTAGAGGATTTGAACTTATATGTTCTCTATCTTAAGAGATGAGGTTGCTTACCATATTAATTAATAACCTGTTGGTTATCAAATACTATTCTACATATATACAAATATGCAATAATAGTCACATTTATTTTGGACATAACGAACATTACCTTATATATGAACATCTATATTTCATTAAAATTGTAATTACCCTAGAAATTCAAAAGATATGGAATCATTTTATTAAAGTACATATATTATTTTTTGCAATGAAATTATAGAGGGAATTGAATAGCTGAGTGGTTGAGGATGGAAGAGTTGACTTCAAGGTACCGTGTTCGATCCCCAAAGCCTGCAGAAGTAAGGTTTTTATTTTTCCCAGATGTGTGAAATTACCAAAATGCCCCTCTATCCTTTTTTTATTTCTGAATGCCTCCACCTGCCATCATGTTCAGCGTACACGAGAGAGAGTGAGAGCAAAGGAATTATGCAAAGAAGCTTCACGTTACTAAGCTGCTGTGGTGTCACCTAACTCCGTTCTCTATTGCTTGAGTCACTGCCATTGATGTCGTGTTACTCTATCGTCACTGTGGCTCTCTCTATCTTCTTATCTGTTGGTGAGTGATGGTGAACAAGGAAGCGGAGAGATAACAGAGCAAGGAGAGTGGAGGTGGTTGTCGATAGTGAAGAAGGTGAATGGAGAGTTGAATCATGTCAGGGATCAATGGGTTAAACTCTAGTAAGTACCTTTTGCCTACTTCCGTCATTATTTTTGTCTCCTACACGTCTGTGGAACTGTAATAAATCCTAAATCTCTTACCTCTTTCTTTCTAGTTTGTAAGATATTCTGTTGCCCATTGCCGTTAGAGCTTATCATTCTACTGCAGTAGTCTCTAACATTTTCCCAGTTTCTATTGTATAAGGCAGTGTTATGGGAGGTTGTCAGGTCTATGAAGGAAGGAAGGAAGGTGGAAAAGTAGTTATTATTTTGGCTATGGAACCTCCTTTGAAAGTTAACTGGTGTGGTAAGCTTTTTCAATGTTTTCCATTTCTTCTTCTAGCAATCTGTAATGTTGATTGTTTGAGTCACTGTAGCTATCAGAAGTAGAAAAAAGAATATAGAGGCTATCCTAGTTTGAACTAAACAGAATATACATACATATATATACTCATTGTGTGTGTTATACTATTGTGGACAGAGGACACTGTGTATGTGTGTATATGCGTGTGAATCAGATTGTACGCTTAGTTATTTACCCTCGTAGACTGTGTGTCCATACCATTTTTTGTGGCATCGAGCCATGTCTGACTGGTTAGTTATCCTCAAAGACTGTGTATCCACGCCTATTTTCATTATGTTAAAGTTGTACAGAAAAATGATTGATTTAAAATGATTGTTTCAAATGAGTTTTCTGAAATAAAATGTTTACTAAAATATTTGTATTAAATTACAAGAGGTCATAAATTACATTTGAACATATTAGAAATTTTTTATTTCTATATTTTAAATTATATTTTTAGGACGTTATTCTCAAATATATTATTTTGGCTTCAGATAGTGCGGTTGACCCTATTCCTTAGTACGGTTGACCCTATTCCTCTAGCTGAGTAGTGAAGAGCCTCACATTCAATCATAAGCATTGACTTTTATCATACTCCTTTTGATGTAATTATAATTTATGAAATACCTATATTATTTTGTTTGAAGCTAAGATGCTCTACCTAGTCTATGGATAAGATTCTAGTTAAGTTGAAAAATATTACAGGTGATTTTGAAACATTTGTAGTCAATTGTAAGATTATCAGGAGGTCAGTTATACAACGATGATCCTGTCGAAATTCCTACAGAGGACTTGCCTTTTTGATTAAAATTATAGTATATTATGACTATTATTTCAAACATTTTATTCAAGGTTTTAGGTTTAAGGAATATAAATTTATTCATATTTTGTGCTGGTCACGACTCAAATTTTGAGACATGACAGTTTGGTATTAGAGCAAAGGTTCTTCTATAGCAAAGTAGAGCTAAGATGCTTCAGTATGGTCTCAATTATCATTATAAACCTGGGCATAATTATAGTTGAGGAATTATTGAAGGTCTTTCTAGGAAAGTTAAAAGTATTTTATTTTCTTATTGTTTTAAAAGTATATTTCACTTGAGATTGAATATTTTCTATGTTTTGTACATAGCTAAATGCCGCCTAGACATCCACCACCTGGAAGAAGCTCTAGGAGTGATAGGGCTTTGGACAGAGGCTCTGCTCAGCAAAGTGACTTGCCCCTAGAGGCAAAGGACAAGGTCATAGGGGAGTTAGGACTTAGGGAGGTCGACCCCTCAGACCTCTTCAAGAGATCCTATCTGAAGCTGAACCATCTAATCCCCAATCTCCTAAAATCTCCACATCATCAAGACACGAGACTCGAGAACGCACCATGTTATGGAAGAGAAAATATGGCAGTCAAGTTGTCAAAATTCAATAAGTTAGATCATCTTAAGTTCACAGGTTTTGATTCTTGAGAGGAGCCTATGAACTTTTTAGAGGGCATTGCGAAGATGTGTAGAGCCCTGAGATGTCTTGATGTTCAGTATATGGAGTTTGCTTTATTCTGGCTAGAAAGGATAGATAATGCCTAGAGTAAGATAGTGCTGGGTTTATAGGGAGATAGAGTCTCATTATTGTCATGAGCTGATTTCAAAGACCTTTTTCTTAAGCGATATCTTCCCTAGAGTAAAAAGGATGCTAGAATCAAAGAGTTTCTATTGTTAAAATGTACTTCAGGAATGACAGTGACTGACTATGACAGGAAGTTTATAGAGCTTTCATCTTATGGATCTACATTGATTCCTTCAAAGAAGGATAAGATTGACAGATTCATTCAGGGATTGTCGATATATATACATGATGTTGTGGCCCCTATGTTGAATTATTTTGCTTCTTACGTTAATGTGGTTGATTGTGCATTAAGAATTGAGCTGAGGCACATTGAAGAAGAAGGGGTTTCTAAGAAGTAGAAGATAGGGAGTAGAAGATTCCAAGGGTATTCGTTTAAAGGAAATCGCTCTCAAGGCCAATCCCTATCATTTCCTATACAGCCAGTGCCTAGATCTCATGGACCCTCTATGACTGCTTCAGATTTGGGACCAAAGTTTGGAGGTGCTAGACCTCATCCTGCAGTGAGCCAGTCTAATTATTTCAGGTCTCCTTGTACTACGTGTAGGAATTATTATTCAGGAGTCTATTGCAAGGTCATGGGTATATGTTATGGGTGTGGGCAATTGGGTCATATGAAGAGAGAATGTCCGTTTGCTCAGTCTATTTCTAGTTATGGATAAGCTCAGTCTAAATTATAGAAGAAGCTCATCATTCTATTTATACATCCACCCTGGTATAACTAAGATGTATTAAGATTTGAAGAAATTGTATTGGTGGCATGGTATGAAGAATGATATGGCAGACTTTGTTGCGTGTTGTTTTGTGTGTCAACAAGTTAAAGCGGAGCATCAAAAGCCTACAAGACCATTGCAACTGTTAAAAATCCTGAGTGGAAATAGGAAAATATAACAATAGATTTTATTGTTGGCTTGCCCCGTACTTTAGAGGTTTTGACTTTATCTGGGTGATTGTTGATAAGTTAACTAAGTTTGCTCATTTTCTTCTAGTGAACACGACTTATAGTGCGGCTAAATACGCCGAGATTTATATTGCTGAGATTTTGTGGTTGCACGGAGTCCCAATGTCTATTATTTCATATAGAGGACCCCAATTCACTTGTTAATTTTGGGAGTCATTTCAAAAAGCATTGGATACTCGATTGAATCTAAGTACTACTTTTCATCCTCAAACTGATGGGCAATCTGAGAGAATCATCTAAATAGTTGAGGACATATTGAGATTATGTATCATAGATTTTGGTGGAAGTTGGGATAATTATTTACCGCTAGTGGAAGTTGCCTATAATAATAGCTATCAATTAAGTATTCAAATGGCACCATTTGAGGAATTATATGGAAGATAATGTAGATCTCCAATTGGATTGTTTAAAGTTTGTGATAGAGAGATATTTGGACCATATTTGGTTCAAGATACTAAAGAGAAAGTGAAAATGATTCAAAGTATGACAGACGTGTAGGCGATGGACACATTATTATGAATGTATTGAAACATAAGAATGTGTTAATCTAGAAGAATGGCGACGAGCAACAGAATAGTTCACGGTAACCAGAAAGAAGGAGGCGAGAGATTTAGAATTTGCTAAAGTATGACAGACGTGTAGGCAATGGAAATAATGACGGAAGGAGACAAAGGTTACTTACTAGAGTTCAATCTACTGATTCCTGACATGATTCAACTCACCATTCACCTTCTTCACCTTAGCAACCACCTCTACTCTCCTTACTCTGTCGTCTCTCTACTTCCTCGCTTATCGTGCCTTGAGCTTCTTCTAGATTAACACATTCTTATGTTTCAATATATTTTGCTAAAAGTTGGTAAAGATTCTGTCAGACTTGATTGTCCTTTTTTGATTGCTAACCCGGTTGGGAAATCTTTGTCAATTTCACAGGTGTATAAATCTTGTGAAGTATCTTTTAAGGTAGAGAAAGTCTTGTTGATTTGATGATTCTTGACATGATTGATTTTGTTGTGATATTAGGCATGGATTGGTTAGCTACTTGTTATGCTACTGTTAATTACCACTTGAAAGTAGTGTAATTTAATATTCCAGGTGAAACTCCTTTTGTGTTGCAAAGTAATGAAGTAGAGAGGACAACTAACTTGATCTCTACATTGACAAAGAGTTGTCAGGGATTTTTTATGGTAGTGAAAGATGTCGATAAGCCTACTATCAATTTAGATCAAATTCCAGTTGTTCAGGAATTTCTTAACATCTTTCCAAAGGAATTGCCTAGTTTACCTCCATATAGGGAAATAGAATTTGGTATTGATGTCATTCCTAGAACTCAGCCAATTTCTATTCCGCCTTATAGGATGGCACCCGTAGAGTTAAGGGAATTAAAGATTCAGCTGCAAGAACTGTTAAACAAGAGGTCTATTTGACCCAGCACTTCTCCATAGGGTGCACAAATGTTGTTTGTTAAAAAGAAAGATGGGTCTTTGAGGCTATGAATTGATTACTGACAGCTGAATAAAGTAACAATAAAGAATAAGTACCCGTTGTCGCGCATTGATGACCTTTTTGATCAATTACGAGGAACACAGTATTTTTCAAAGGTGGACGTGTGATCAGGGTATCATCAACTAAATATCAAGAAGGAAGATATTCCAAAGACCACATTTAAAACTCAGTATGGTCATTACAAAATTTTGGTGATATCTTTTGGTTTGACGAATACTCCTGTGGCATTCATGGACTTGATGAATCCGGTATTCAGACTATTTGTGGATAAGTTTATAATCGTGTTTATTAATGATATCTTGGTATACTCCAAGAGTACATAGCCTCCTTAAGTTGATCATTTAAAGAGAATGAGCTTACAATGAGCTAAAAATGCTCCTCTATCAATAATTTCAAATACAACTCCCTCGTGCTCCACTTTATGAATTTCCTTGTGCTCAATCCAAATTATAGAAGAAGCTCATCATTCTGCTTATACTATCTACCCTGGTATAACTAAGATGTATCAAGATTTGAAGAAATTGTATTGGTGGCATGGTATGAAGAATGATGTGGCGGACTTTGTTGCGTGTTGTTTGGTGTGTCAATAAGTTAAAGTGGAGCATCAAAAGCCTACAAGACTATTGCAACTGTTAGAAATCCTGAGTGAAAATAGGAAAATATAACAATAGATTTTATTGTTGGCTTACCCCATACTGTTAGAGGTTTTGACTCTATCTGGGTGATTGTTGATAAGTTAACTAAGTCTACTCATTTTCTTCCAGTGAACACGACTTATAGTGTAGCTAGATATGCCGAGATTTATATTGCTGAGATTTTGTGGTTGCACGGA
This sequence comes from Leucaena leucocephala, assembly GCA_037074615.1. Taxonomy (NCBI): domain Eukaryota; kingdom Viridiplantae; phylum Streptophyta; class Magnoliopsida; order Fabales; family Fabaceae; genus Leucaena; species Leucaena leucocephala. The sequence continues at coordinate 12,486,698 of CM073515.1, read as the reverse complement.
GTCCCAGTGTCTATCATTTCATATAGAGGACCCCAATTCACTTCTCAATTTTGGGAGTCATTTCAAAAAGCATTAGGTACTCGATTGAATCTAAGTACTACTTTTCATCCTCAAACTGATGGGTAATCTGAGAGAATGATCCAAATAGTTGAGGACATATTGAGATCATGTATCATAGATTTTGGTGAAAGCTGGGATAATTATTTACCGCTAATGGAAGTTGCCTATAATAATAGATATCAATCAAGTATTGAAATGGCACCATTTGAGGCATTATATGGAAGATAATGTAGATCTCCAATTGGATTGTTTAAAGTTGGTGATAGAGAGATATTTGGACCAGATTTGGTTCAAGATACTAAAGAGAAAGTGAAAATGATTCAACAAAGGTTATTGACAGCTCAGAGCTGACATAAATCTTACTTGGATCATCATCACAGAGAATTGGATTTCATGGTTGGAGATAAAGTATTTTTAAAGGTGTGGCCAATTAAAGGTGTCATGAGATTTGGGAGAAAAGGCAAGTTGAGTCTGAGGTATATTGGTCCCTTTGAGATTTTGGACAAAGTAGGTGTTTAGCTTATCAATTAGCCCACCACTAGAGTTATCAGGAATTCATCCTGTGTTTTATGTGTCGATGCTACAAAAGTATCTATATGATCTCTCTCATGTTGTGGAATATCAAGAAGTTTTTGTAAATGAAGACTTGTAATATTATGAGTATCCAGTAGATATTATCGATAGACAAGTAAAGAAGTTAAGATCAAAAGAGATTCCTTCTGTGAAAGTGTTATGGTGTAATCATTTAGAGGAAGAAGCTATAGGGGAAATGGAGAGTGAGTACGAATCAAGTACCCACGCTTATTCGAGAATTGAGGTGAGCAAATTTTCAAATTCGGAGGACCAAATTTCTTAAGAGGGAAGGAATGTAATGACCCTAGAAATTTCAATGATATGGAACCATTTTATTAAAGTACATATATTATTTCTTGCAGTGAAATAATAGAGGGAATTGAATAGCCGAGTGGTTAGGGACGGAGGAGTTAACTTCAAGGTACAGTGTTTGAACCCCAACGCTTGTAGAAGTAAGGTTTTTATTTTTCCCACACTTTTGAAATTACCAAACTGCCCCTCTATCCTTTTTTATTTATGAATGCCTTAACCTGATATTCTATTCAGAGCGAGAGAAAGTGAGAGCAGAGGAATTGTGCAAAGAAGCTTTATGTCGCTAAGATGCAGTGGTGTCACCTAAATCTATTCTCTATTGCCTGAGTCATTGTCGCTGATGCCGTATTACTCTATCATCACTATGGCTCTCTCCATTTTCTTCTTTGTTGGTGAGAGACGATAAGCGAGGAAGTAGAGAGACGACAGAGTAGGGAGAGTAGAGGTGGTTGCCAAGGTGAAGAAGGTGAATGGAGAGTTGAATCATGTCAGGAATCAGTAGGTTGAACTCTAGTAAGTGACCTTTGTCTCCTTCCGTCATTATTTCCATCGCCTACACGTCTGTCATACTTTAGAAAATTCTAAATCTCTCGCCTCTTTCTTTCTGGTTAACGTGAACTATTCTGTTGCCCGTCGCTATTAGAGCTTATTATTCTACTGCAGTAGTCTCTGACGTTTTCCCAGTTTCTGTTATAGAAGGCAATGTTTTAGGAGATTGTCTATTGTCGGGTCTATGAAGGAAGGAAGGAAGGTGGGAGAGTAGTTGTTGTTTTGGCTGTGGAACCTTCATTGAAAGTTAACTCATGGTAAGCTTCTTCAATGTTTTCTATTTCTTCTTCTGACAATCTGCAATGTTGACTATTTGAGTCACTATAGCTATCACAAGCAGAGAAAGGAATAAAGAGGTTGTCCTGGTTTGAACTGAACAGAATATACATACATATATATATATATACTCATTGTGTGCGTTGTGATGTTGTGGATAGAGGACACTGTGTATGTGTGTATATGTTCATGAATCAAATTTTATTCTGTGTGTTGTGAATTTGGTTATGTTTTGGAGACATAATGCATGGTTGCTGCTGTCATGATGTATATACGTGTGTGTGCGTGTGTGGTGTTGCTGTTGTATTGATATATATGTAAGGCTACTGTTTTGATTTAAAAAAAAAAGAAGGAAATAAGAATAAAGGGGGATATGGTTGCTGCTGTAAGTGTATGTATATATGCATAATGTTAAGCGCCATCAAATCTTATGAAAAATGGTTAAGGAATTCTAAAGTATAAATGTTTAGGAGCAATATATTACAATTATAACCAAAGCATAGAATTATGAAGGGTAATAGTTAAAGAATTTATTGGGAAACCTATGGTTGAATGGTCAAATTTTGTCAGGAGTTGTAAACTATCAAAGTAACATTTAGAATGATGTTTCTTAAGCTAAAACTTTTAGTGCACTGAAGGTATCTTAATATGAAACAAGTGTTGGAGTTGTTAAGTCATATTTAAGGCCAGTTAAAGCCTTAAAGAATATATTGAGTTCAAATGTTAAGGATTGAAACTAAAAGTGAGCTAGTGAGCTCACTATTTTGAAAATGGAAATGATGATAAGAGAAATTGTTGGAATATTTAAATGTTAGTATGTATATATGGGAATTGTTATGGTTATGTCAAATAAATAGTACGTAGTATTAAAGAGATGAATGGTATTTCCTAATGGAATGTTTTATTTTGGGAAATCTAGGGAAATAAAGAGATATCGATATCCTGAAGCTTATAGCAAGGGTAAACTATATCAGAATATTGTAGGTGAGTGAATAACGTCCCCTAAAAGTAATATTTTTATAAATGAATTGTTATTTGATATGTTATATTTAAAAATGTTAAATTTGAAGTATGCTTTTATAAAGAAAGTTTTGAAAAAGACTTTGGGAAATGTTATAATAAATTGATTTTCTGAATGAATTATCTTTATGTAGATTTACTATTGGAAAGTTTATTCCATATGAATTGAAGAAATCTTTTGATAAGTTATTTTAATATTCATGCTGTGGTTTCATAATTATGAAGTTATTTTAGTGAAAATTGTTACATTGAAAGGGGTGGTGATTATTAATGGCAAATGGATCCCACTCATGCTGGAAAGGTTTATAGAAAGGACTGAATACAGAACACTAGTTACTAATAGCAGTACTGTTAGTCCTTGGTGCACAATGGTTAAACCTGAGCTCGATGGATATTCGTGAGTCTCATACTCGCGCCAGTTATTCGTGAGATTTATTCTCACTCCTATTTCTCGTACGTCTTGTACCTGCGCCTGTTATTCGTGGGTCTCATACCTACGCTTATTTTGTAGCCTCGTGCTACGCTTGGTTATTTATTCTCGTGGACTATGTGTCCACGCCTGTTTTTATTCGATTGAAGTCCTACGAAAAAATAATTGATTTGAAATTATTGTTTCGAATGAGTTTTCTATAATAAAATGTTTACCAAAATATTTGTATTGAATTACGAGAGGTCATGATTACATTTAAACATATTTGAAATTGTTTATTTATGTATTTTAAATTATATTTTTTGGACATTATTCCCGAGTAAATTATTTTGACTTTAGATAGTGCAGTTGACCATATCCTCCAGCTGAGCAATGTAGAGCCTCACGTTCGATCTGAAGCATTGGCTTTTGGCATATCTCCTTTTGATGTAATTATAATTTTTGAAATACCTATATTATTTTGTTTGAAACTTATATGCTCCACCTAGTCTATAGATAAGATTTTGATTAATTTAAAAAATGTTACAGGTGATTTTGAAACGTTTGTAATCTATTGTAGGATTGTCAGGAGATCGGTTATACAACGAGATCCTGCCAAAATTCCTACAGAGGGCTTGCCTTTTTTTATTAAAATTGTAGTATATTATGATTATCATTTCAAACATTTTATTTAAAGTTTTAAACTTAAGGAATATGAATTTATTCATATTCTATACTGATCACGGTTCAAATTTTGAGACGTGACAAAAATTATAATTAGTTATTTTTTATTTTCATTTTATAATTTAAATTATTATAATTATTTTACTAAAATACCAATTAGACAATCAGGCTTTATATTAGAATGAATTATAATACCGAAAAACAAATGGGACAAACATAAAAACTAAATAATTGATGCAAATTAAAAGAGATTTGGATACTACACATTGTCCATACATTATATTTGTCAAATACTATTTGACAGGGCCTAAACCCTTTTTCAAAAACATTTTCTAACCTTAAGTAGATAGAGAATTTAGATTTTTCATACAACAAATTGGTATTTCATATTCCATCTCAATTTACGTAGTTGTATTCTTTACTGGTCTTCTCTATGGCTACCAATTATTTATCCAGTATGATACTTGAAATGAAAAAAAAAATCAAGTTTTAACTTTTGACCCAAGTTGTTATGAAGGGACTCTTTTTTGTTAGTCAGCTATGGCTCACAATCATTTTACATCTCAATTCAAAGAGAATTGACAAATTATTTGTACGGGTAGAAGAAGTAAGAAAACTCATTTTGATGAGATTTCGATAGGGTAATTAATGGGGATTTCTAGAATTAAAATTTTGTTCATGATACGAATGGAAAGTAATACTGAAATATCAAATCATCAACCAATCAATCATCAATTACATTTTTAAAATCTTGTAATACCTAGTTCAGTTATAAAAATATAGATAGATACAACTCAATACTTTCAATTCTTTTTTCGACCAATTATAACCAATAATCTCAATCAATAATCCCACTTTGATTTTTGAAAGATTTTGAGTTTCATAATAGTAATTAATCAGTAATCCCATTAAATAATTATATAATATTTTAAATTTCTAACCAAAGACTTGATACTTTGAATTTATTTCTCTACAAATCACACTCAATATTCTCAATCAGTAATCCATCTTTAATCTTTGAAAGATTTTGAGCCCCGTGATAGTAACTAATTTTTGAAAATTTTGACCTTCATGATGATAATTGATCGGTAATCTTAATTATTAACAATGGTAACTAATATTTGTGCCATGCTTTTTGTATTTGTTTAGCTGAGTTAAAAGAAATAAAATAATAAGACTTTGGAAGAGAGAAAATGGACATATTTAAATTAATTGAACAATACTTTTACAGATATGGTGATTCATTTCGTTCATATATCTAGGTGCTTTCTACCCCAACTAAGTGTCTTCATTCATAACAGCTATGGTTGGATTAATTATGATTAAATATGGTTAGGACCCTAAAGCAAAGTAATTAAGTGCATTCCCTTAGTTAATTAATCATAATCACGACCCAATTCTTCACCCAGTCACCATCATTTTCTTACCTTTTTTTTTTTTTGAAAAGGGCATAGACAATTTAGGTCATAATAGTTATAGTCAGCAAGGGAAGAAAAGAGGAAGAAGCCCAACCTATATGAAACAGTTATCTAAGATAGATAAGAGGACACATCCCATGAAAGTTGAAATAGGGCATTACTTAACAGCTATGTTAGCCATATATAATTTGCTAAGATTAGCATCGCGTACACTAATTGGAAGGTGGTAGACCCGAAAGATAAGGATATGATTTGGAAGGATATTTTGGTACATTTCTAATTCTACGTTTCACCTATCTACTTCAGTTATTAATAATTTTTGTCCCTTATTGCAACTTTATTTTATTTATTTTTTGTACTTCAATGTAGCAAAATTTTGATTTCCCTCCATTGCAAGCATGAGGCATTGCATCTTAAAGCAATGTGATGAACGGTGGAGAAAATTTAAGTCCAACCTTACAAAGAATTATCTCCAAGGAAGTAAGATTGGGGAGTATCCAAAGGATACATACGCAAATATTAATGACGAAGCTTGGATATTGTTTCATCAACAGTGGGAAGAGGCTACTTATAAGATTTGATGTTTGTAAACTTACATTTTAATTAATTTAGTAATAAATATACATTTTAATCAACTAATATAACTCTATTTCAATTTTATAAGCTATGAGTAAAAGGAATCATGAAATAGCTAAGAAGAATATGTACTACCATTATATGTCTCTAGGGAATACAATATCCTTGAGAGAAAAATAATGCAAGAGCAGTTGTAGGCTAAGCAGCAAGCTGCTGCATCAGACCCTAGTACAAGAGACCATTCTACAACTATCAAACTGAAAGGAATTGGAAGACACGCAGCGGAAATAAACTTTAAAAATTTTCCATTCCTTGCCAGGATCTGCCGTATGTGTTTAAGTCAAGTGGAAAGAGTCATTACCCTTAGTGTTGCTCAGCGAATTTCACAGCTTCTCTACGTGGGTGGTGATCTCTTTCTGATCGCAAGAAATCGACGCCTCAGGTCGGCTTCCTCTACTGGTATCCACACGAACAGCGTTCCAACCACGAACGACGTGCTAGCGTCTCCTGTCCCTCCAAGGCTTTCACAAGTCTCCGTCTCTATTTCGGCAGTTTCTTGTCTGCAAACCTTTTGCAGATTCCGTTCGGCCTTTTGTGTTCTGTGTTATTTTCAAACGTAGCTCCTCCAATCAGATATAGAGGATGCTATGCGTTTTTCCACTTGACCTAATTGGATTTTGGAGTTAATCTTATATTAATTCCGAATTGATACAATATCATATATTGTATAATTTTATAAGAAACTAATTAAATAAAATAATAATAAATCCGTCCCACAGATTTAATTACTTATTTATTTAACTTTAAATAAAGATGAGACTGAGTTATATTTGATTTATTCCCATAAATCAAATTTGAGATATCCTATCAATTTAAATTTCGAATTTCAAACGTGATAGAGATTTAATTTATCCTTATAAATTAAATCTTATAAATATCTCTTATATGAGATATCCTATCAATTTGAATTTCGAATTTCAAACGTGATAGAGATTTAATTTATCCTTATAAATTAAATCTTATAAATATCTCTTATATGAGATATCCTATCAATTTGAATTTCGAATTCAAACGTGATAGGGATTTAATTTATCCTTATAAATTAAATCTCATATATCTCATATATATAATATATATATATATATACGAATTTATATATATACGAATATAAATAAATATATATACATTCACCTGGATCTTTCATTGAATCTGGACATGTCTTAGATTCAATGAATCTGGACATCATAGCTCGTGTTGGGCTATTTTGTGTGCGACCCTGTAGGCCCATATGAAGTTGGCAGTGGGCCATTTGCTATACTAGCCCACAAGTCGCAAGCGGTCTCTAGCAAGACATAACGACTACCCAAATCATATGAGGATCGATAAACGATGTAACCTTTTATACAACCATATCATGTCCCTTCTGTCACGCGATATTTTGGTCATGGATGAGGCATGGATAATGTCATCCTCCTATTCCCGACCGTTAATTTCTCGATCCCTGAGTAGTCTGACTATAGAAATGGAACTACCTTTCCATTACAGTATGGCCATACATTTCTCAGACTCACTCATCGAGGGGCCCAGTAATATCTCTCCACGAATGTGAGGGACAAATTCCATCTTGACCATTCACATTCCTCCGCATGAAAAACCACTAAGCCCGAACATAGTCTTTATGATCACTCGGTCAAAAGTGACTTTTGACTAGGTCAAAGCTGAGCGTTTTGTCATGTAGGAATCCATGATGATCTCAGGTCAAAGGGCATATTGACATGGTTTGTATATGAGAGAAGCTTATGACGTTACCCATGCAGTTCTCTCATAGCGGGTCGGTCCAACACCCTGTACTCTTACATGTGCTTATGACTTTGATTTATATCTCTATACATCTTCAAAGTCATACTGGTCTTATTTCATCTGTGCTCCCACATAGATGATCGACCAGGGACATTTAGGATAATATCATGAATTATCCAAGGATGGTCATCATAGTAAACATGCAAATAATATGATAACTCAATTAATAAATTCATAAATCAATAATGTTCATAAGACAATGATTGGCCCCTAGGGCACGATTTCCAACAACCTCCCACTTGCACTAGGTACAATCATTAATTTGACTAATTCCCATTGACCTAACATGACGCTCATGCTTTGCCTGCACAAGCGGCTTTGTTAGAGGATCAGCAACATTATCTTCTCCTGCTACTTTGCATATTTTTATATCACCTCTATCGTTGATTTCTCTGATGAGATGAAATCGCCTGAGTATATGCTTGGTCCTTTGATGTGACCTAGGCTCTTTGGCCTGTGCAATAGCACCGCTATTGTCACAGAGCAAAGTTATTGGATCTGAGATGGTAGGTATCACCCCTAGTTCTGTGATGAACTTCCTGATCCAAACGGCTTCCTTAGCTGCATCAGATGCTGCTATATACTCAGCTTCCGTTGCAGAATCTGCTACAGTGCCCTGCTTAGAGCTCTTCCAGCTTACTGCTCCATTATTGAGGAGGAATATGTATCCAGACTGCGATTTTTGGTCGTCCTGGTCAGTTTGGAAACTCGCATCTGTGTAACCAGTTACACAGAGCTCATCATCCAATCCACCATAGACCAAGAATAAGTCCTTAGTCCTTCTTAAGTACTTAAGGATATTCTTGACAGCAGTCCAATGGCCCTCACCAGGGTCCTGTTGGTATCTGCTAGTCATACTTAAGGCAAACGAGACATCCGGTCGAGTACATAACATGGCGTACATGATAGATCCTATGGCCGAGGCATATGGAACCTTACTCATGCGACCTCGCTGATCAGATGTACTAGGACACAGATCTTTGCTGAGGTGAGTACCATGAGACATGGGTATGAAACCCCTCTTTGATTCGTGCATACTGAACCTATGCAGTATTTTGTCTATGTATGTACTCTGACTGAGTCCTAGAAGTCTTTTAGATCTATCTCTATAGATCCTGATTCCTAGGATGTAGGTGGCTTCACCCAAGTCTTTCATCGAGAAAGACTTTCCTAACCAAGACTTGACAATCTGCAAGGTAGGAATGTCATTCCCAATAAGTAGGATGTCATCGACATAGAGTACCAAAAACACAACTGTGCTCCCACTAACCTTCTTGTACACACAAGGTTCATCAATGTTTTGAAGAAATCCAAACTCTTTGATTACTTCATCAAAACGATGATTCCAACTCCGAGAGGCTTGCTTTAGTCCATAAATGGACTTTTGAAGCTTGCACACTTTACCAGAGTCCTCGGAACGCACAAACCCTTCAGGTTGTGTCATGTACACATCCTCAAGGAGCTTTCCATTAAGGAAGGCTGTCTTGACGTCCATCTGCCATATTTCATAGTCATAATATGCTGCAATAGCAAAGAGGATTCTGATTGATTTGGCCATTGCTACTGGGGAAAAGGTCTCATCATAGTCCACACCATGAGTTTGAGTAAAACCTTTTGCAACCAGTCGTGCCTTGAAGACATTTACATTGCCATCCATGTCAGTTTTCTCTTTGAAAACCCACTTGCACCCGACGGTTTTTACACCTTCAGGCGGGTCGACTAAGGTCCAAACCTTATTGTCGTACATGGATTGCATCTCAGACTTCATGGCACTAAGCCATTTTTCGGAGTTTGGTCCCACTATAGCTTCTCGATAGGTAGTCGGCTCATTATGCTCAATGAGCAACACATCACGACTATCAGAAATCAGAAATCCATATCTCTGAGGCTGAAGTCGTGTCCTATTAGACTTTCGTGGACCTTGCGTGACTTGAGGAGTCTCAACAACTTGTTGTGAGTCTTCTCTATTTTCCATCTGCAGTTCTGTGGTGTCTTGTAGCTCTCGAACTTCTTCGAGTTGTACCTTACTCCCACTGGTTCTTTTAGAGATAAATTCTCGTTCAAGAAAGATACCATTTCTGACAACAAACACTTTGTTATCAGCAGGGTTGTAGACGTAATATCCCTTGGTTTCCTTAGGATATCCCACAAAAAGGCATTTTGAGGATTTGGGCGCTAATTTGTCTGAGGCTTGTTGCTTAACATAGACCTCGCATCCCCAAATCTTGAGGAAAGACAAACTAGGCGTCCTCCCAGTCCATATCTCATACGGAGTCTTTTCGATTGCCTTAGATGGAACACGATTAAGTGTGAACGCAGCTGTCTCTAGGGCATAGCCCCAAAAGGAGGGCGGAAGATCTGTTCGACTCATCATGGATCGAACCATATCTAATAGTGTTCGATTTCTCCGTTCAGAAACGCCATTCCATTGTGGTGTCCCTGGAGGAGTCAATTGTGAGAGTGTCCCACAATTCCTAAGATGATCTATGAACTATTGGCTCAAATATTCACCACCCCGATCAGATCGAAGGGCTTTAATTGTTTTGCCAAGCTGGTTTTGTACTTCATTTTGAAATATCTTGAACTTTTCAAAAGATTCAGATTTATGTTTCATTAGATAGATGTACCCATATCTGCTGAAATCATCTATGAATGTTATAAAGTACGAATAACCTCCTCTGGCATTTGTGTTCATCGGTCCACACACATCTGTATGTATGAGGCCCAATAAATCAGTGGCCCTCTCACTGTGCCCAGTGAAAGGTGACTTTGTCATCTTTCCTAACAAGCAAGACTCGCAAGTGTCATATGATTCAAAATCAAATGAGTTTAGAAATCCATCTTGATGGAGTTTGGAAATGCGTTTCTCATTTATGTGGCCCAGACGACAGTGCCAGAGGTATGTGGGATTCAAATCGTTTGGTTTGACCCTTTTGGCGGTTATGTTATAGATATTTCCATGATTGGGTTGTTCCAAATTTAATATGTAATGATCAACATGCAAATCACCATGAGCATATAAAACATCATTACGATAAATAGAACATCTACTATTCCCAGCAATGGAAGTGAAACCTTCCTTATCCAAATAAGAAAGTGAAACAATGTTACTACTTAAAGCAGGAACATAATAGCAATTGTTCAAAACTAACAAAAGCCCAGTGGGCAGAACTAATTCATAAGTGCCTACAGCTAACGCAGCAACCCTTGCTCTGTTTCCAACTCGTAGGTCAACTTCACCCCTTTTCAGCTTCCTACTGTCCTTTAGTCCCTGCACATTCGTACAAATGTGAGAACCACATGCAGTATCTAATACCCATGAGGTGGAAGTAGAAAGATGAATGTCTATAACATAAATACCTGAAGCGATAGCCCCGCTATCCTTCTTGTTCTTTTTCAGATCTTCGAGGTAGAGTTTGCAATTCCTCTTCCAATGACCCGGTTCATTGCAGAAGAAGCAGACTCCTTCCTTCGGAGGCTTTGCCTTCTTTGGTGCAGGCTTGGTTTCGGGCTTGCCTGACTCTTTGGTCTTACCTGATGAGCCATGACCCTTCCCCTTGCCTTTGCCTTTCTTTTTCGTACCCTTTCCTTTCTGAACCATCAAAACACTACTGGGTTTCTTCTTAAGACTCGTCTCAGCAGTTTTAAGCATCCCATGCAGTTCAGAAATAGATTTCTCCATGTTGTTCATGTTGTAGTTCATAACAAACTGGTCATAACTTTCCGGGAGTGAGTTTAAGATCAAATCTGTAGCTAACTCCTGGCTCATGGGAAATCCAAGCCGTTCAAGGTGATCAATGTACCCTTTCATCTTTAAGACATGAGCACTGACTGATGCACCTTCAGCCATCTTGCAGGAATGTAAGGCCTTAGTGGTCTCATACCTCTCTTGCCTTGCCTGTTGCTGGAACATTTCCTTGAGATGCACAATCATCTCATAAGCCTCCATGTGTTCCAGATCTCTTTGGAGCTCCGGAACCATGGTGGCTAGCATCAAGCATCCCACATCGACAGAGTCTTCCTTATGCTTCATATAAGCATCTCTCTGAGCTCTGGGAGCATTGGCGGCTGGCTCCTCAGGAATGGGTTGATCTAGGACATGCGCCTTTCTTTCCTGCTTGAGAACAATTCTCAAGTTCCTAAACCAGTCAAGAAAGTTTGTCCCATTGAGTTTGTCCTTCTCAAGGACAGATCGCAGCGATAATGTAGCAGTATTACTAGTCGTCATGATTCTACAATTAAAATATGCAATGTAATTAGTAATCTCCCACTAAATAAACAACCCTCAATGCAATAGTTAGTGGGCTAAGATCCATATTTGGCTCAAACTTAAGTCCGCTTTGGCAGGACGCTTAGATTAAGTTATTTAGGTAGGTAACACCTTTACCAATTACATCAAATGTAACTCTTAGATATTCATGGGATCCTATCATCATATGATCTGGCATGTTCTAATCCCATCTAATGCCTTGAGATCCAAAACCGTTTTGTTAATCTCAATTAAGTCAAACAATAATGAACCTATGAGAGTAGCACCATTACTCTTTGCTTATCTCCCCAAGATAACTCAAAAGCACCCACTTTGGTGGAGTCCACAATTGAGTGATCAAGGTTTTGACAAGTGTTCATAAATTGACAGCATTATGACTTAAGATTTCTTTTAGAGGGCTTAATTAACTATCTGTTTTTATGAGGATGCATGTATCCCAGTTTGTAACTCATACAAGTAATATGCATGTGCTGATCTAATCATAAGATGCATAATTCAAACGTGATACAATATGGCTCACCTATCCTAAGTCCCCTCAAGCCAATGAGAGGAGCTCTCTAGTAAGAAAAGAGAAATTACATATAGAAACCTCTTTTAACATTCGAGGGGAGTGAGATGAGAGGAGAAGGTACATTGAGAGTATATAGAGGAAGGCACGACACGCAGGCCGTATTTTTAAAAATTACAACACTTGCAATCTAGAGCCATATTGTTCACCATACCCAAACATTCAAGAATCAATATTCAGATCTAATCGAAGGGCAAAAAAACATTTACAAAGTAACATTTGTTACGGTTATGTTGCGCTACGAACAGGTAGCTACGGCGGTCCCGCTAGCCGGTTAGCGGGCGGCTGTCCCGCTAGCCGGTTAGCGGGCGGGGTCTCTGGGGCAGCGCCCCGGAAGAAATTTTTTTTTGTTTTTGTTTCATAAATAATCACGAATCTGAATTCGGTTTTCACAAATAATCACAAATTCGAATTCGGTTTTCTTAGACCCCATCTATGCGGATTGATCAAATCAAAAAGCATCACCACCGATTTCAATTTCCTTTTAGATTCCTTTTATGTCATACACAACAAGGATTCCATATATGTCACACATACAACGCTTATTATATGATCGGCTACTACTAACATATATCATATAAATCACAAATCAAGCCTAACTTAAACACAAAACAGCATGGCTCTGATACCACTGAAAGGAATTGGAAGACACGCAGCGGAAATAAACTTTAAAAATTTTCCATTCCTTGCCAGGATCTGCCGTATGTGTTTAAGTCAAGTGGAAAGAGTCATTACCCTTAGTGTTGCTCAGCGAATTTCACAGCTTCTCTACGTGGGTGGTGATCTCTTTCTGATCGCAAGAAATCGACGCCTCAGGTCGGCTTCCTCTACTGGTATCCACACGAACAGCGTTCCAACCACGAACGACGTGCTAGCGTCTCCTGTCCCTCCAAGGCTTTCACAAGTCTCCGTCTCTATTTCGGCAGTTTCTTGTCTGCAAACCTTTTGCAGATTCCGTTCGGCCTTTTGTGTTCTGTGTTATTTTCAAACGTAGCTCCTCCAATCAGATATAGAGGATGCTATGCGTTTTTCCACTTGACCTAATTGGATTTTGGAGTTAATCTTATATTAATTCCGAATTGATACAATATCATATATTGTATAATTTTATAAGAAACTAATTAAATAAAATAATAATAAATCCGTCCCACAGATTTAATTACTTATTTATTTAACTTTAAATAAAGATGAGACTGAGTTATATTTGATTTATTCCCATAAATCAAATTTGAGATATCCTATCAATTTAAATTTCGAATTTCAAACGTGATAGAGATTTAATTTATCCTTATAAATTAAATCTTATAAATATCTCTTATATGAGATATCCTATCAATTTGAATTTCGAATTTCAAACGTGATAGAGATTTAATTTATCCTTATAAATTAAATCTTATAAATATCTCTTATATGAGATATCCTATCAATTTGAATTTCGAATTCAAACGTGATAGGGATTTAATTTATCCTTATAAATTAAATCTCATATATCTCATATATATAATATATATATATATATATATACGAATTTATATATATACGAATATAAATAAATATATATACATTCACCTGGATCTTTCATTGAATCTGGACATGTCTTAGATTCAATGAATCTGGACATCATAGCTCGTGTTGGGCTATTTTGTGTGCGACCCTGTAGGCCCATATGAAGTTGGCAGTGGGCCATTTGCTATACTAGCCCACAAGTCGCAAGCGGTCTCTAGCAAGACATAACGACTACCCAAATCATATGAGGATCGATAAACGATGTAACCTTTTATACAACCATATCATGTCCCTTCTGTCACGCGATATTTTGGTCATGGATGAGGCATGGATAATGTCATCCTCCTATTCCCGACCGTTACTTTCTCGATCCCTGAGTAGTCTGACTATAGAAATGGAACTACCTTTCCATTACAGTATGGCCATACATTTCTCAGACTCACTCATCGAGGGGCCCAGTAATATCTCTCCACGAATGTGAGGGACAAATTCCATCTTGACCATTCACATTCCTCCGCATGAAAAACCACTAAGCCCGAACATAGTCTTTATGATCACTCGGTCAAAAGTGACTTTTGACTAGGTCAAAGCTGAGCGTTTTGTCATGTAGGAATCCATGATGATCTCAGGTCAAAGGGCATATTGACATGGTTTGTATATGAGAGAAGCTTATGACGTTACCCATGCAGTTCTCTCATAGCGGGTCGGTCCAACACCCTGTACTCTTACATGTGCTTATGACTTTGATTTATATCTCTATACATCTTCAAAGTCATACTGGTCTTATTTCATCTGTGCTCCCACATAGATGATCGACCAGGGACATTTAGGATAATATCATGAATTATCCAAGGATGGTCATCATAGTAAACATGCAAATAATATGATAACTCAATTAATAAATTCATAAATCAATAATGTTCATAAGACAATGATTGGCCCCTAGGGCACGATTTCCAACACAAACATCCATCTCGCTAACCAAAATAGAAGGATGTGATGGTTAAGAATGGATAGTACATCACTCTAGAGGTTTCTACTGTTGTTGAGAGAATTGTAAATAATTTAAATACTAAAAATTTATACATTATTACATGTTCTTCAGTTATTTTAACTTGAAAAACTTATATGTTCTAGGATGCACTGGAGGAATAGACAACCCAAAGGTCTTTCGTTCCTTAAAAAGGAAGAGTTTTATGAAAAAAGTTTTTTTGGCTTCACATCATGACGAAAAATTACAACCTCCATAGATATAGTGTCTAAAGATGAGCTATAAAAGATTTGAGATAATTTTGCTGCACAGCAACAAGTGGAGCTGCAAAGGATGCACGACAATATGGATGCCAAACTCCAACAAGTTGTCAAACCAAACTCCAGGGCAACATCTCAAATAAAAGGAAAACATTTGAGTGAAAGCAGATATATTCTCCTCAGTAAGCCTCTCAATAAAGTGATTTGCTTTACCAAGAATGACACAAGTAGATGTTTGATCCATAATTTTGAGGACAAAATTTTATTGGAAGGAGAAGAAATGTTATATCTCAAATTTTAGGCATAGATATCAAGAACAAGCTTGAATTGAAGGCTACCAAACCCTTTTGATAAGAGTCTTGAAAATGCCCTAAAAGATAGAATGTTCCTAGAGAATATGTAACATTCGGCCTTGCTGAATAAAGGTTAAATGTGTAATAATGGTGCCAAAATGAAGGATGTGACAAGAAGCATAGTTGGATCTAGGTTCGAAGAGAAGAAGAGAGATGAGAAGGAGTTAAGATTCACGATCTGAATACTCTGTCGTCATAGAGCCAAATATTCGCCAGAGAAGAAGAGAAGAGGATGAGGCAGAAGGATTATGAGGAACAAGTAGCTTGAAGAGAAGAAGAGGGAGGAGAATAAGGAGTTAAGATTCGCGATCTGAATACTCTTCTATCACAGATCTAAATATTTGCCAGAGAATAAGGTTGGAAGAAGGGCGTGAGTGACGAAGAGAACAACTATAGACGATGGATCTAGATGAAGCATGAACGCAGACGATGATGACGGAGGTTGGTGACCGACAAAAAGGGGAGTGGCAAAATAGTTCCATGGAACTCAATGCTCATGGGAGGCTTGGAAGTGGCAGTCAATGGAACTCAATTCTCATGGGAGGCATGGAAGTGGCAGTGCTCAAATATGATAGAATTGGCACTTCCATAAAACTGGCTTGCAGTATACTAAACAAACTAAAATCCCACTTCTACCCTCAATTCCATTTCCATCCACTCAATTCAATGGTTACCAAATGCGGCATTAGTATAACTTACATTCGGATCATGGACAAAAGTGTAAATATAGAGTTCACCCTCAGTTAGATTATCAAAATTTGATGAACAAAATGGTTTTTTTTTTTTACTTCTACCCCTCAATTCAATGATACAATGTTTCTCTCTACTGATTTAACAACAGATTATGAACAATTATGCTGTAGCGGCCGACCACAAAGAAACGGATTTGCTAAATATATGATAAACGCCCAAGTAGCTTTTTCCTTGGATTTCGAAAAGAAGACAACTGATTTGACAGGAATATATTAATTACAAAAGCCAAAAAAAGGAAAAGAAAAAGAACAATCGATAATTGTAGCAGAAACCACCCAGTATATCACCAATAACAACCAACAAGCCTAGTCATAAACCATAAACGACTGAATAAAATATAAACGATGACTGAGTCACCGTAGCAGAAACGTCAAGATCCATTCTAGCGCTAGCATTTCGTCTCTATGCAGTATAACCTAACAACCCACAACCCCATTTTTAAATGAAATGTTGATAATTACGGCCAAATGTCAATGGGTTGGTAAAGAAAAGTGAAAAAAGGTCGTAAACGGCCTATATAAACTCAATTATCAACTGAAGATAGGCTTGTTGGGTTGTTAGGAAGGGAAAATAAGGATCGATTGCCCTATGACATCGACCACGAATTGTATGCTCTTCTTCTTTTTTACTTTTTGACTCCTCTGATCCTATTATAGAGTAAACAGTAAAAATTTAATCTTATTTATAAATCACATTATTAAATTTTATTTTTTATTTATTATTGTATTAATTTTATTTTCAGAGTATAGTATATATTAATAAAATAAGAATACAATTGAAAAGTTATTAAATTTTAAAATAGAGTAGATAAAATTTATTATTTTTTTATCTATATAAAATATATTAAAAATAAATTATAAATAGAATTGAAAGATTATATATCCATGTGAATTGAATTTTTATTCAAATCAAAAAGCCTCCTGTATAATTGAAAGACGGGCCTAAACTCTATCAATTTCAAAGTTTGATGTCCCAAAAGAAAAACTACACAGTTTGATACTATTTCGGGCATTGGGCTACGTAAACGTTTGAGCCTCGCTTCGGCCCCAACTAAAACAATTCTTTGAAAAATCTTTTAAAATATTAATATATAATTTTGATTATAAATAATATAGTTATTATCATTTAAAATATATTCCTTATAAAATTAATATTTTCAAAATTGCCATTACTTTTGCCTAATATAAAGCAAAAAATCATTTAAAACTTTGAAAAGGATTCAATTTTTTTTTTTGGAATTATAATATTTTCTCAACAATTCTAACTTACAAAATTTTAATTATACTTTAAAAGTATAAATCAAATTGTTGAGGTAATTGTGAATATCTAATCGATACGTATGAATATCTAAAGTATTGTTATGTACTGTGATTCGTTTACACAATAGGTTTATTAAAGTAAGTTAATCATAAAATTGGCATACCAAACTAGTATAGCTAATCGGTTCTTGTGAATATTTAAAGTATAGTTGTTAGTAGCTAAATATGTATTTGGATTCACTTACATAAGAGGTTTGTTGAATTTTGATTGTTAATTGTGAAAGAGTTGTATGAAATTGTTAATAGATAATATTTTCTTGCAGATATTTAAAGTGTTGTCCTTAATAGCTAATATGTCATCATATGAATGGACAATCGTCTAACCACCACGGGCTAGTTGCTGGAATCGTCACTAGAGCTCCAACCACCGGCGACTGTGGCTTTGAAAATAAAAGAAAGTGAGGGGAAATGTTGTATAAAACACATAACATACTCAAAATTGAAGTTGGTATTATGAACTGATTTAGGATTTGCCTAGTTCAAGAGACGAATTTAGGATTTTAGTATTTGAAATGAATTTAAAATGGATTTTTCCTATTTTTTATATAATATAATTTCTTTATAATCATCATGGACATTTTTATATTATTTAAATATTTTTCATGATAATTATAATTTAAATATCTAACATTTATTCATCATGAGTTGGTTTCTAACATTATACTTTCAATAAATTAAAGAGCATTGACTAACATAGAGTTAATTTATTGGTGTAAGGCTCTGTTAAATTTTTTAGGATTTTGAATTCAAATCATAGAGGAGATATTTATATTGGGAGAAACAATTATGAATCCCAAAAATGAATACAAAGAATCTAAAAAATAGTTAAAAAAAATAGCATGACTTGGCACGATCTTTGTAGCCCATGTTTCTAAAATGTTCAAAAGAAAATATAGACCAATAAAGCCATGAAATAACGAAACTATCACATCCCAAAATATACACTTGAGGCTCTTCACTGCTCAGTTGGAGGAATAGAGTCAACTGCACTATCTAAAGCTAAAATAATCTACTCGTGAATAACATCTCAAAAATATAATTTAAAATGCGAAAATAAACAATTTCAACATGTTTAAATATAAATCATGACATTTTACAATTCAAAATAAATATTTCGATAAACATTTTATTTCAGGAAATCTATTTAAAATAATCGTTTCAAAACAATCCTTTTTACATAAGACTTCAACAGAACGAAAACAGGCATGTACACACAGTCTATGAGGGTAACTAACCAATCTGGCGCAGATCGAAGCCACGAAAACAGGCATAGACACACAGTCCATGAGAGTAAATAACTAATTGTAGCATGCGGATACGAAAATAGAAGTGGACACACAGTCCACGAGGATAAATAACTAAGCGTAGCACGAGGCCACAAAACCATCACAGGTATGAGACCCACGAATAACAGGCGCAAGTATAAGACCTACGAGAAACAAGTGTGATAATAAATCCCACAAATAACTGGCGCGAGTAAGAGACTCACGAATATCCATCGAATTCGGGTTTAATCATAGTGCACCAAGGACTAACAGTACTACTATTAGTAACTAGCGTTCTGTATTCTGTCCTTTCTGAAAACCTTTCCAACATGCATGGGGTTCATTTAACATATAATGATCACAACACTTTCTAATAAAATAATCTTCAATAAGAATACTTCGAGATTTGTAAAACCTTAACATGAACGTTTAAAATAAAATAGCAAAAGATTTATTTAAAACATACGGAACAATTATCCAGATTATGAAATTCACATAAAAATATTTTATTGAGAAAATCAACTCAATATAACATTTATAACAATCATTTTTCTAAAACTCTCTTAATTCATTTCTCACATAAACTTGGTCACTTAATAACCAAATTGAGAGAAAAACAATTTCTACCAGTTAAAGCCATGAATTCATATAATTTATTTTTTGTAATCATATTTAAAAATTAACATTTTAAATGAAATACATCAAATAACAAGTTATTAATAAAAATACTATTTTTAACGGATATTATCCAGTCACCTGCTATATTCCGATATAGCTTACCCTTACTCTAAACTTCAGGATATCAAACTCTCTTTATTTCCCTAGATTAAGAAATATCATTCATCTCTTTAATACCAAGTACTATTTATTTGACACAACCAAAACAATTCCCATATATACATACTAACATTTAAATATTTCTTCAATTTCTCTTATCATCATTTCCATTTTCAAAACTGTAAGCTTACTAACTCACTTTCAGTTTCAATCCTTAACATTTGAGCTAAATATATTCTTAAAGGCTTTAACTGGCCTTGAATATGACTTAACAACTCTAACACTTATTTCATATTAAAATACCTTTAGTGCACTAAAAGTTACAGCTTAAATAACATTAGTCTAAACATTACTTTAAAACCTCATAACATACTTTAATAGTTTACAACTCCAGACAAAATTTAAACATTCAAGCATAAGTTTCACAATAAATTCTTTAACTATTACCATGAAATTCCAACTTGTTCCAACTTCCACTTATTCTCCTTACTTCATGCATAACCCACAGAATTCTCATTTTCGAATTTGAAATTATAATCCAAACCTATAACTAAGCTCACAATTCAGACAAATTCCTAGCTGGTGAAAACATCCACCATTTTCAATTTCCATATAGAACAAGTTATATATACACACATGTTGTTTGAACCATTTCCCACATGGCAGCAACATATAATGACAGCAAATAGAGGGACAAAAACTAAAACACCCAACTTCACATACTTTAATTTCATTTCATCCAACACCACCCTTCTTTGCCTCCACGCATAGCGCCTAATTTAACAGAAACACAGCAACAACTATAAACACACAACTTCATATTTAATGGCGACTTCACAGCCTTTACACCATTCTATTCACCCTCATTCATTCACTGATTTGGCTAACAGAAGCAACAATCCACTCTTATACCCAAAACCAACAAGGATTAAATGAGCAAGATATGTAAGGCTTACCACTCACTAAAGGTGAAATTTTTTATAGCAACAGAGAAGGAGAAAGACAGAGATTGCTATAGTGATAATGGCGTGAAAGTCGGCAGCGGAAATGGTGAAAGTGTGACAGTAGCTCGGTGACGCTTCTGTTTCCTCTCTTTCTATTTTTCTTCCACTCTCTCACAGCACCACACCGATGCCAAGAAGGGAGCTAAAGATCTACAGTGGCTATAGTACCAAGCTTGAAATGCGACGGCAGTAACAGTGGACATAAATAGTATGACGGTGACTCGTGACAGCAGAAACAACATGCTCATCAACGACGCTAATGACAACAGTTGAACGACGGAGGCTGACGGAGCCAAGTGACATTATGTTGGCACTCAAATCCTTCCACTGTCCAGATCCACATTGTGAGAAAGAACACCACGAAAGCAGCACTCATTGGCAACAACTCAGCACAGATGACAAAGAACAGGGGCACAACAGCTGTTGTATCACTGTCATGAAGCTTCCTTCCCGAACCCACACTCTCTCTCATTTTGCAAACATGAAATGGAAATGGAGGAGTTGACAGGAGTTGTTAAAAAAATAGAAGAGCAATTTGGTAATTTCATATAGTAGCATAAAAATAAAATCCCACTTTACAGGCGTTGGGATTCGAAACTAAAGTCAACTCCTCTATCCCCAACTACTCAGCTATTCAATTCCCTATGTAATTTCACTGTAAGAAATAAAATATGTACTTTAATAAAATAGTTCCATATCTTTATAATTTCTAGGGTCATGTATAGGGATGGAAACAGGCCAGGCGGCCTGTCAGGGGCCTCTAACCTGGCCTACATTAGGCATAGCATGTTTAAAAAAATATACAGGCTCAAACCTGTTTGAAAGCCTGTTCTTCTTACAAAGCCAGGCTCAAGCTTCTTACGAAACCTGTTAGGCCTGGACCTGTTATTTAAAATATGTTTAATATTAAAGTGTAATAAATGGGTATTAAATCTATCACATATTGAACACAATATAAGAGTCAAACTATTAAATTAACATGTATTATTATAAATTTATTCTTACATTTTATTTTAACAGGCCTGTTAAAAGACCTGTTATGAGGGCCTGTTACGAATGCCTGTTATGAAAGCCTGTTAGGTGGCCTGTCAGTATAATTAAAAAAATTAGGCTTTCTAAACAGGCTTCAGGCCAGGCCAGGCATTTGTACAGGTCAGGCTTAGGCAAAAAAAATAGCCTATAACATGCCACAGGCCAGATTCAGGCCGAATTGTCACTTAATAGGCTTGGCCTGTTAAAGCTAAAACTTGACCTGGACTGTTTCCATGCATAGTCATGTAATGACTTTAGAAAATGTATATTATTTAATAAGTATATATATTAGTTATTGTAATGATATCACAAAGAGAAGTTCATGGTTAAGTGGTTGGAGACAGTACAATTGAGTTTAAGGTACTAAATTCTAATTTCACCTCCAACTAAAGTGGAATTTAATTTTTTTCAGACATAACATGAAATGACCAAAATGCCCATATGTCCATTTTAACAACACACTCTTTCTTTCCTATTTCTTCTGTCGGTTAGCTACATGTGAGAGAGCATAGAAGGAAGCTTCATGAACCTATGATCGAGAAGCCCAGTCGTTGTGTTCCTGTCAGCTCCTGCTGTCTGAGATACTTCCTGGTGACAGTGTCACTGTTATCTGCTATTGCTTGTCAGTTATTCTTCTTCTCTGTGTAGTTCTCAACTACTGCTGAGATTCCATCATCCGATATGTCACACACTATCGTTGCCCTTCCTCATTGCTCAGATCTCAGCTATGGAAGCTTTTCTTCCTCCTTTTCTGTATTGTGTCACCATGATGCTGTCAAACTTCCGTCATTACCGCTACAGCAACCTCTAACTTCCTTCCCTCATGTTACCGTGAAATCCTTCTGCCATGAGGGTGTGTGGTAAGCCTAACACCTCTTCCTCTCCATTGATTGTTCATAGTATTGATTTTGGTGTTTGATTTTCCTTTTCCCTAGTCACCGAGAATGTGAAGAAAATGAATATTATATGTTAAAAAAATAATTAAACCCACTATGTGTGGAGCTTAATTAGAGTTGTTTGTGGGTGTTCTCCTATTTTGGGTTAAGGCCTCCGAGAGTAGAAACATATGTTTTTGTGGTTATCCTGTTTTGGGTTCATTGGTCTTGAATATTTTTAATTGTTGTTGTAAGAGGATTAAGGAATATTAAAGGGTATGATTGTGTTGGTTGACATATTGTTAATTGAAATACCAAGAATAAAAGCTCATCTTGAATTTATTGTCCTTATTTTGGGTTAACAGAGAATAAATGTTTTAGTATGAATACAGGTGGTTTGCTGTGACTGTGGAAAATTGAAGGTTTTTGGTATAGAAAGAGATGTATGGATTTCATAAGTTATAGATACACACAAGTTCAAAGGAATTATGGCCCCTTTGGATAGACTTTTAGAAAAGGATTTATGAAAAAAAAAGCTTCTAGACATATTTTAGAATAGGGTTTATGCAAAAGAGCTTATAGAAAAAAGTGGTTTTGAATAAATGAGTGTTTGAATAGTTATTATTAAAATGACTTTTGTAATTAAAAAATTACCAGAAAGGGTATGACGTTATTAAAAATAAGAGAGAGGAGAGAAGAGAGGGTACAGGACAGAAAGGAGAGAGGGTAAAGAGGAGAGATGGTGGAGAAGAGAAAGAAGAGAGGAAAGAGAGTGGAGAAGAAAGGGGACAGAGGAGAGAGGAGGGAGAGTGTAAGAAAAAATAAGGGTAAAATAGTAATTAGGTAGTCCATAAACTCTTTTACTATTACATAAGCTAGTCTCAGTAGTTTATTCAAAACCTTTATTTTAAACCATAATTTTGTCCAAAAGCTCTTTTGAATAAATATGGCTATTTGTTTTATAATTTTTTTCAAATTAAAGTTTAGACTAAAAACCCTTTTAAAACTATAATTTAGAAACTTTTCAAACACACTATATTAAAGGAATTAAGTTTGTTTTAGAAATAAGGAGCTTTAAGCTATATTGTATAAGAGATCTTTTCCTTTAAACTTGGGATTATTTTGACTAAAGACATGTGTATATTATGGGCTAAAATGGTTCTCTAAAAGTGACTATTATTTGGGGGAAAGTTTGCTATTTTTGAAAAAAAAATGAATGGATTCTTAAAGTTATAAAGTAGAGGTAAATTTCTATTAGGTTGCAGTTAAGTGATAATAATGATATTATGTGTATAATAGGAAATTAAGGGTGGACCCCATGAAGAGCTAAGAGACGTGTTAGGTTATATATAATTGAAGTACCAGTTGAGTGAATAACGTCCCATAATTATTAATTTTAAATGATATTTTTAGTCATTTATCATACTTTATCAATTTATCAATTATATTAAATGTTATTTATCAAGGCAATTTTATTTAAATAATATCATTAGTTATATTCATTTTATTGGTATTGTCAACATGGAAAAATACACTGATATTCATACGAATCAAGAAAATTTTTGAAATATCTTTTTTTAACTCTCATATTAGAATGATTTACGTTATAAAATATTTTATGTGAGTTGCTATTATTTTAAAAGGTTTTAGTTGACAGACAAAAATTGAAGGAAATATTGAGATTTTGTGAACTTTTCTTGATGGGATCATTGATTATTAAATATTATGTATGAGATTTTAGTATTATAAGATCTTATTCTTTATTAATGTTAAATTAACCCCATTCATGTTTGTAAATGTTTTTAAGAGGACTGAATATAGAACGCTAGTTACTAATAGCAATATTGTTAATTCTTAGTGCACTATAGTTAAACTTGAGCTCGCTAGATATTCGTGAGCACAATACTCACGCCAGACATTCGTAGCATTTATTCTTACGCTTGTTATTCGTAGGTCTTATACCTACACCTGTTCGCGGGTTTAACACTTGTGTCTATTTTTGTGACTTTTAGCCTCGCTAGACTAGTTAGTTATCCTCATAGACTATGTGTTCACACTAGATAATTCGTTCTGTTGAATCCCACTTCTACCCTCAATTCCAGTTCCATCCCTCAATTCAAAGGTACCAAAGGGGACGTTAGTATAATTTACATTCATATCATGGACAAAAGCGTAAATATAGAGTTCACCATCAGTTAAACTATCAAAATCTCATGAACAAAATGGTTTTTATTTTTTTACTTCTACCTCTCAATTCAATGATTCAATGTTTCTATCTATTGGTTTAACCACAGACGATGAACAATTATGCTGTTGGGGACGACCACAAAGAAAATTATTTGCTACATATATAATAATTCTCACAACTTCCACTAGAGTCACTTATCAGAATAATTTAGTCACTACGTGACCCCATTGGTACCCTTAATAGGCCCAAAAGCTTAAAAAAAATTCTTTAAAACTTTGGTACAAATGGCAATAAATTTTCTTAAAACTCTAAAATTTAATATAACTCCAAAATACCCAGTAAATCTATACAAACTTTTATATCAGACTCTAAAGTTTTCTGGGTTGTCTACTGCATCTCTGAAATGTTTTAGAGTTTAATTCACGTATTAACTCTATTAAACACTTACCACAAACTCACAGCTCAGAATAATTATTGAAGGCTAACGTTGCTACCGTGTGTAATTGTAATTGATAGGCTTGGCCTAGCTCTCACTTGAGGCATACAAACCACTCATCATATCTCCTTAGTTGTTACTTACAAATCATATAGTTATATTCCATAGTAAAAGCTAACTACATATAATCTCAAAAATAATATTAGATCTAATGAAATAGTAAAACTAGCTTCTTCTAATCTCGACCTTCTTTACTATTTTGCCGTTAGTTTTGCCTTGCCCCTCGAGATACTTGCTCCTACTGTAGGTATATGGGAAAGAGGGGGTCAGATTCAAAAGGAATCTCAATAGCAAAACTACAACTCAATAATGTAAAATGATAATTACCTAAACATGTAAATAGACAATGCAAGAACAAATACACATTCAAGCAAGGTAAACATACAAATTATCGAGTACAAACTATATAAGAGTTAATAAATTTCATTACCTTTATCTTTCTCCTTTCCAATTGCCCCTATTTCTTGATTCATTTCCTTGTGTCTTGTTGGAGAGCTTAGGCACAAAACAAATCCTAGGAATTATATATTTATAGGGGCAGTTTAATATTCATTTATTATATACTTTAATAGTACCATTAATCTCTCTCAAATCCCCAAACTCCAACCCTTTAGGTTTGCTCTTATTACCTTTTAACTTGTTTATTCTCTTGGTAATTCTTCCCCCATGCTTGCCCTATACAATTCGGCACAAGGAATTCATTTTTAAGCTATGAATCTTCAATTCCAGAGAGCTCAGATTTATACATCAAAAGTAAAAAGCCTCTGTCTTTCGAAGCCTAAATCCTAAACAGAACAAGCACGTGCAGAAACCAAAACTCCCAATTGGTTACAGGTTTTTAGCTAAGAAGCTCAAATCATTGCTTTATTTCACTAACTCAACGATTACCCCTCCTTATTTTCAATTTCAATCGCTTAAATCAAGCTAAAATCAAAGAAAACAGAGGAGACAGACCGAAGGCGGAGTCAGGAAACTCACCTCAAGCGGCCTACGGCGTCGCCACTCTGTCCTTCTCCCGAGCTCCTCTGTCGCTTCCTCTCTCACTTCCTTCGCTCTGATTTTGAAGACGAGGTAGACGTCGGCGCGCGCACAGGCGACGCCGTTGCTGAGCAGAAAAGAAAGGAGAAAAACGACAGCAGTCGACGGCAAGACGGGTGACGGACGGTGAAGTCGCGAGATTCTTCTCCGGCGACGCTCTTCTTTGGTCCTTTGTTCTCTTGCTCGCACGACCGCTCTCTTCCTTTTCTCTCTCGCTCTCTCCGCCTATATCTCTCTCTCTCTCTCTCAATTCTGCTGTTACAGAGGATGAAACTGAGACCGTGGAGGAAGAGGCTGATAGTTTAAGCCAGGTGAAATTATTGCATTGGCTCCATGACCATAAACGAACTTCAAAAGCTTCTTATTTTGGAATCTCATCAATCCTAGGTCCCAAATCCGATGCTCCTCTTTTTGGGCTTAGTGCAACATATCCAAGAGTTCTTAAATCGGGTTGGGGCTATTTAGCGCCTATTTCACAATAATTTTTAGAATCAATTTTAGCTAAAATTTTAATTTAGAAAATTTTTACATAAATAATAATTTTTATCCAGAATTAATTTTGGCCAAAATAAGTTACTGAAAATAGTTTTTAGAACAGTAAAAGAGTTTATAGACTATCCAATTACTATTTTACCCATGTTTTTTCTTATACTCTCTCTCATCTCTTTCCTCTCTCCTCTCCCTTCTTCATCATATCTCCTCTTTCCTATCTATTCTCTACACTTTCTCCTCTCTCCTATTTTTTCTCTACCTTCTCTCCTATTTATTCTCTACCCTCTCTCATCTCTCATACTTTAATCAAATCATACAATTTTTGGTAATTTATCAATATAAAAAGTAATTCTATTACTAATCATCTAAACATCTCTATTCCCAAAATCTATTCTTCCCAAAATCTATTTTCCCTAAAATCTATTCTCTATAATCTATTCTTCCCAAAATCTATTCTCTAAAAGTTAATCCAAACAGGCTCTTAGTATCCGCTTAGAAAAGAATTTAAAAAAGTCTATAAAAAAAAGGTCTTTGAGTAGCTTTTAGAAAACAGTTTATAGAAAAAAGTTTATAAAAAGAAGTAATTTTGAATAAATTAGTATTTTGATAGTTATTTCTAAAAGTATTTTTATTATTGGTAAATTATGAAAAAGTGTATGATTATTAAATATATGAGAGATGAGTGATAAGAGATGAAATATATGAGAGGGTGTAGAAGAGAGATGAGAGAGGAGAAAGGGTGTAGAAGAGAAAGAAGAAATGAGAGAGGGTGTAAAAGAAATATGAGATATAGTATAAGAAAAAGTAGGGGTAATATAGTAATTAGTTAGTCCATAAACTATTTTACTATTCTATAAGTTACTCTGACTAGCTTATCTGAAACCTTAGTTTTAAACTATGGTTTAGTCTAAAAGCTCTTTTGAAAAAATATAACTGTTTATTTTAAATTTTTTTAAAATCTAGATTTTGTCTAAACATAGGTTTAAAACCTAAGTTTGTGAGAAAACCAAACACACACTTAGTTTGTCTTTAAACTTAAAAGTTTTTTTAGCCAAAATTTTAGTTTGGGGAAATTTAAAAACAAACAATCATATTTATCCGAAAGTACTTCTGAACTAAACTATGGTTTAAAACTATGGTTTCATATAAGCTAGTCAGAATAATTTTTAGAACAATAAAATAACTTATGGACTACTCAATTATTATTTTACCTTTACTTTTTCTTACACACTATCCCTTTTCTTTTTTATCTTTTCAACTATCTCTCCTTTTTTCTCTATCTTTTACATTATCTCTTATCTTTCTCCTATCTCCTATCTCCTTTCTCTCTCACCCTCTGTCCTTTCTCTTTTTCACCTTCTCTTCTCTTTCCACTCTCATAATTTTAATAAAATTATACTCTTTTTTGGTAATTTTTTAATTATAAAAATTCTTTTAGTAATAATTATTCAAATACTCATTTATCCAGAACCACTTTTTTTATAAGCTCTTTTTTAAAAACCCTTTTCAAAAAGTTACCAAAAGTCATTTTTTTATAAATTATTTTTCTAAAATTCTATCCAAATACACACTTAATATGTGCCTAATTTCTATTTTTAGACATTGAATGACAAATTTATAATTTTACCCTTTTTTATTCATATTAAAATTATTAAATAATTTATAATCCTCTTAATAGATTAAGGATTTTTTTTTCTCCAATAATTTATTTAACTCATAAGAGAATTTTTTTACAATATTTGGGGTTAAACGATAACTTTAACTATTTTTTTAATTTTTTTTAAAATATATTTTTAATTCTTAAAAACTAGATATTAAATCATTAAGACCTCTTTTTAAGAAATAAAATCTTCTATAATTTTTTAAATCCCTAAAATATTTATTTTATTATTTTTTTAATTTTCTTAAGCCTCAATTTTTTTTATAATTATTCTTTTTTATTATGTTTTTAAAATTTTATTTTTAAAATTTTTTAGTTTTGGAAAAATACTCTTGACCTCAACAACTATATATAAATCTCTTTTATCAAAATTTAAGATATTACAATAAACACCTAATAGCTTTTGCTTTGCTTTCAAAACGAAGACAATTCACAGGAATATAATAATTACAAAAGGAAAAAAAAGACAAAAATAAAAAAAATAGAACTATCGATAATTATAGTAGAAACGACCCAGTATATCACCAATAACAACCAACATGCGGTGTCATAAACCATAAACGATGACAGAGTCACCATAGCAGAAACGTCAAGATTAATGCTAGTGCTACCCTTTCATCTCTATCCAGTAAAACCTAACAACCCACAGCCCTATTTTTAAATAAAATGGTTAGAATTACGGCTAAATGTGAATGGATTGGTAAAGCAAAGTGAAAAAAATCGTAAAAAAAAATCCTAAACGGCCTATATTGTAATGACCCTAGATAGACCTAAGCCTGTTTTATATAAAATTGGGGGCATGCATCCCGTTTTACAACCCACCCTCTCTTAGTAGCTGACTTATTTTTAAATAGACTAGTCAATTTTTTTTTAAATAATTAATATTATTATTTATTTTATTTAATATTTTTTTAAATACATAAAAATAATTATATATTTATTAATATGTATTGAAATTTTTTTATAAAAATTAAATTTTTTTAAAAATATAACATCAGTAATTTTTTTATTATAATATTAAAAAAATTTATTAGTATTTTAAAAATTTTAAAATAATTTTTTAAAAATATTAAAAAATCAGTGACGTGTTCGGGTTGGCATTTTATCTGTTTGTTTTGTAGTAGAACTCCTAGCCCGTACGTTACGACGGTCTATCTCACTTTTCCATCTATAATTATAAAAAATAAATAAAATAAATAATACCATTAAATGAAATATATATTATTTTTTGCAATGTTATGTAAAGAAAAGCTAGTGATTTATTGATTGGATATGTTGGAGTTAAGTATGAGATACCAAGTTCAAACTTTAGCTTAAGCTAAAGTGGAATTTAATTTTTGCTTCAGCCATAGCGTGAAATAACCAAAACACCCATATGTCCATTTTAACTTCAGCATACTCCTTATTTCCCAATTATTTGTTAGCGTCGCGAGAGAGAGGGAGAGTGCAGAGAAACTTCGTGATTCTTCACTGGAGAACCTCGTTGCCTTGTTTTGTCAGCTCCCACCATCACGCTGCTATCACTGGTGAATGTTCTCATCACCATGAACTTCCCTCATTGCCAGATCTCAGCTATGGGAAGCTTTTCTCCCTCCCTTTCTGTTCTGCAGAAGCGTCATTGGAGGTGAGGAGGGAGAAGAACCGGACGAGCTCACGACGTCGGAGGAGAACATATGAGCTGATGACGCCATCGACCACCTGAGGTGAATTCCTGGACTCCATCTTCACCTTCACCTTCGATTTTCTCTGTTTGCTGGTGTTCAAGAAATGGGTTACCGATTAAGTAGGATTTCTTTGTGGTTTTGGTTGATTCTGTGAAGAGGAGTAAGGATTTGAGATTTTCAACTTTAGGTTGAACCAAAACTATCGCCTATTGGGTTTGCAATGGGTTGTTTTATTCTGTTGTTATGATACCCGAAAAATAATGTTGCATTTTTATTTTAGTGGCTTTGATTCTTTGAATAAAAGAGTTCTTATAAAAATTAATACTTGTATAATTGTTGGTGCTGTTGGTGTTTGAGGCTATAGGATTCAGATTTTGAAAGTTAAAAAAATAAATATATATTAGTAAAAATAATCTGAGTTGAAGTTAAAGACTTAAGCTTTTGACAGTAAACTATCAAAAATCATAAGCTATTGTTGTTGCATATATTTAAATTTGTCTTGGGGTTGCCTTGTGTGGGAGAAATCAAACTCGGAGCTTGTTAATGGATGTTGGGGATGGTAATTTGAAGTTAGAAAATAATGTCAAAGTAAAAGAAAATGAGTAACCAATAGTTGGAAATTTTAGATTATAAGATGAATGATTTGCGTTGTTTTGGTTACCCATTAGATGCTTAGAGGAAATAAAGGTTATTTGTTCTTCTACATTAAAATTTGGATATTGTGGGGTTTCATGATATTGTTGGAATTTATATATAGATGGTTTAAAAAAAACATATGCTTGAATTAGCATATTTATAGATTCATGGAAATAGCAAGTAATAATTGAGTTGATGCTCTTTTATATAGAAAAATTTAGTTTAATTAAAGTTTATCAACCTCTTAGTAGAAGTGGAGAAAAGAATCAATATTGTTCATATATATAAATATTTATTGTTGTGGTGGTGGTGGTTAAATTTATTAAATTTGAGATTGATAAGGAAAAAGGAAAAAGGTGGAGGGGATATATAAAGTTTAAATATTAAATTTGTTAACTAAGGGTGATAAGTTTTATTATCATTTAAATAGTCATGATATTATCCAGGGAAAATGGGGATTAAAGTTTAAATTCTTCTTCTATTTTAAAGTGTTATGAGTTGAGTATTGGGATAGGATTTTGTATGGTCAATATGTATAATTAGAATTTTAATATATTATTTTTGGAATATTGGGAATTAAGAAGTAAAAAAAAATAATTGGAAGCTGTTTAACTAAAAAAAGTAAAAGTTTGAGAGTTTAATAGGTGAATGGATAATGTTCTATTAAAATAATATTTTTAATATTTTATTACTTGATATATTTTATTTAAAATATCAATTTTAAGCATGATTTGCTAAAAGTATATTTATATAAATTAATAGTTTTGATTATTGTAATTAATTTTTCTTTTGACTTATTATATTATCATGTTTATGTTGGAAATGGACAAGGAAAGTTCAGAAAAGATAATTTATAGATTTTTATATTGAGTTGATTTTTTACTCTAAAATATTCTTATGTGAAATTTTATTATTTGAAGAGTTTTATTTTATATAAATTGAAAGAATTTTTTAATATTTTATTTTGATGTTTACGCTGGAGTCCATGATTATGAAATATTTTTTTATGAAATTTCAGTATTGAAAAGCGTTGTTTTTATTTAATGATAAATTGACCCCATGAGTATTTAGAAAAATTTATAAGAGGACTGAATACAGAACGTATGCTACTAAGAGTATTACTGTTAGTTATTGGTGTACTATGGTTAACTTTGAGTTCGTTTGTTATTCGTGAGTCTCGTACATGCACTTATTATTTGTGAGTATTGTACATTCACCTTTATTCGTGAGTCTTGTACCTACGCATATTTTTCGTGACTTCGAGCTACGCTAGATTGATTAGTTATCCTCTTAAATTGTATATCCACCCTTATTATTCGTTCTGTTGAAATCATACGAAAAGGATGAGATTGGAGAAAATTTGTTTTAAGCTAATTTCTTTAAGTAAGTTGTTTTACTGGGTATTAGATTGATTTGATTAATGATTTTGTTATAGTTTTATTTTTATTATAATTCTATCATTTGGAAATTGAGATTTATTATTAAGCCTTATTATTCAAAAGTTGAATATGTTTTAAATTATTTATTGCCACATTTTGTTTATTTATTAATAGGACGTTATTTACTGATAGATTATTTTAATTTCAGATAATATTGTTGACCTTACACCTTTATCAAAATAGAGAAGATTCTCATTACTAATCAAAATTTATAAGTGCTTCACATAGTCTAGATGCATAATTTGTCTCTTTATATCTTTTTGAGATGTATAAATTATTGTTAGTGGTATTGTATTTATTATTTTAAAAAATAGAGATATATTCATATATAATAAATAATAAAATAGTTTATGTCTGTTTAAAATTATTATTAATGTCTAAATATTTCTAAAATATAAATTTTTTCATATTTTATGCTGTAATTTTTTTATTTTTGGGGGCGTGACATATATAGACTTAATTCTCTACCGAAGAAATCGAGAAAAGGATTGAAGCAAAGTAAGAATCATACTGCAAAATGGGATTTTGAGTGAGATTTCTCCAAGTGAAGATTTGGAAGGGAATATATGAAATTAGAAATAAAATTTTTATGTTTATATATAAAATTATGAAACATAACCTAATCCAAAAAATAAGCATGAATTTAAGAACAAATTGAGATGATTTATAAAATAAAAAATATAAAAATGATAAATTGAGTGAATAAATACGAATACAACTGAGTTTATACTCCAACGAAGTTAAAGACGACTTAACATGATTTTATAAATTAAAATTATAAAAACAATAAATGCTACGGGTCCTTTTTGATAATAAAGCTCATATATCGTCAAAGCAAAAACGTCAATATCGATGCTAAGACTACCATTTCAACTTCGATTAATGCCCAATGAGACCATTTCTGATATTGGGCCCCTGCATGTATCTGATTCCTCTGATTGCGGGCTCCACCCTTGCTTTCAATCACCTGAGTGGCTCTCATAGGGCTATATAAGAAACCTAAAGTCTCCATAACCTGCTTAAACTCCCATAAAATATATTATATCTAACATCATAAAAAATAGTTTAATATAAAATAAATAATTTTAGACAGAGTCAATATACGAATTAGGTTCAATATTGGGTAAAAGTTAGTACCCTACCTAATTAATTATTTTTTATATATCAAAATTTATAAATTATAGTATTTAACATAGAACAAATATAATAGATACTAGTAATTAAAGCATAATTTTATAAATATGAGTAGTGGAGTAAGAAATTGTATTCTTTAAAATTTATAACTAAATTAATTTATTTCTTTATTTTTTTAAAATGTGATAACCGTTATATATTTTTTTTCAGATACTTTATCTTTGCCAATTTTGGAGAGATTGATGTAAAGTTATAATTGCAAATTATTTAGACTTCAATACTTTTTTTATATGCCATTAATTTTAAAACTTTAATTACTATTTTTTGTTGTCTTATTATTAGTAAACTATGTATATTATTTAATTTTTGAATACATATGAATATAATATTATTTTATAAGTTCATAATTGCATATTTTTTTCACAATATGAGTAGAGTATTATGACTTGAGTATGCCCAACCCATAATAGTTAGGATTTTTACCAGATAGGGTTGGGTATTAAGTTACAACATGTAACCCATATATTTTTCGGGAAGGGAGTTGGGCAAGGCTAGACAGGCAGGGAGTTATCCTGCCCAACCCTATCTATATATACCTCTAATCACAATATTAAATTTGTGTAAAAAGTCAATTCGCATTATAGTGGCCGACAAGGAAAAGAAAAAAAAAATTGACGAGGATATAATTCGTGTGTTGCTGTAATAGGACAATCGATAAAAATCAATTGACGTTTCGAAATCGTTGAAAAATATGAGAGTTGAATAACATGTTGTTTTTACTTAATCGTAACATGACTGAAGGAAAAGAACATAGATTATTATATTTGCACTTATAACGTGAGAAATAATACTCAGGATTTCCTTCTTTACTTCTTTATGATGATTATTTTTAGGGAAAAGACAAATAAAACTTATTTTAAATTTATAAAGATAAATGGTATATTTTAATATTAAAAATGATAGATTAGGTAGGATATCTAATCTGTCATTTATAAATTTATTTGTAAAGACCAAATTAATCTTCACTTTTTATCAATGGTATTTGCAAATTTGACAATACGATTTATAACTTTGTCAATAGTATTTATAACTCTAACAATGATATTTGTCACTCATATAATAATATTTATAATTTTACCAATAGTATTTATAAGTCTGATAATGATATTTGTAACTCCCATAATGATATTTATAACTTTGACGATGATATTTTCAACTTTGACAATGATGTTTGCAATTTTGTCAATAGTATTTGTAACTCCCATAATGATATTTGCAACTTTGTCAATAGTATTTGTAACTCCCACAATGGTATTTGCAACTCTCCTAATAGTATTTGTAACTCTCACAATTGAGAAAAAGTAACTTTGCCAATGGTATTTGTAGTTCCCACAATGGGATTTGCAATATTATCAATAGTATTTATAACTCCCGCAATTATATTTGCAACTCCCACAATGGAGAAGA
The DNA here is from genome assembly GCA_037074615.1 of Leucaena leucocephala. Taxonomy (NCBI): domain Eukaryota; kingdom Viridiplantae; phylum Streptophyta; class Magnoliopsida; order Fabales; family Fabaceae; genus Leucaena; species Leucaena leucocephala. Next base: position 12,451,774 of record CM073515.1, on the reverse strand, counting down.
AATAATTTTGCCAATAGAATTAACAACTTTACTAGTGGTATTTACAACTCTTACAATGTTATTTGCAACTTAGCCATTGGTATTTGTAAGTTTTCAATAGTATTTGTAACTCCTACTAGTATTTGTCACTTCTATAATGGGATCTATAATTTTGGCAATGATATTTACAACTCTCACAATGAAGAAAAATCAACTTTGTCAATAGGATTAACAACTTTGTCAATAGTATTTGCAACTCCCACAATGGTATTTGTAACTTTTCCAATGGTATTTATAAGTTTGTCAATGGTATTTGTAACTCCCACTGGTAATTGTCACTTCCACAATAGGATTTACAACTTTACTAATAGTATTTACAACTTTCATAATGGTATTTGCAGTTTTGCTCATGGGATTTATAAGTCAATTTGATTTAGAAATTTGACAGTGAGATTTGCAATTATTGCTATGGTCATTGACAACAGAACTTGTTTCACATTTAAGTTATTTGCCAAATGCAGGAGATAAAAAGAATCGAAAATCTTAAGTATTATATTCTCACCATCTAAATGGAACAATTAGATTCTCACTAAAACAAGATAAAATTATGACTAAAATATAGACCCATATTTCCCTTCAGTTTGACGCCCTTTATGGGAAACCTAATACCTAAATTTCAAAGCCAAATGCTATAGTCACTATTACAACTAGCTCCATAGGAACTCAAGATTATGGGCTAAAGGTGCGAAAATTTTATCAGTTGCTTCTCAAAAAAGCGAAACTCATTACACAAAAAGTGAAACAAAATATAACATTAAATAAAGATATATTGATCCAAACACTCCAATTCAGCCCCAAAATCTTTAGAAAGATTGAGGAAAGCACTTCTGATAAAGGTAGAAGGGCAGAGTAAGAAAGAATTCACTCATGTTTTCTTTGCTTATAGCAGTCAACTTTTAGTGTCTTAGTATACATTTCCCATGCGTGTAAGAGGTCTCCTGCCACTTTGTAGCTCAGCCAAAAAAGTCACCCACAAGTTTCGTCTCCCATGAGCACCGACATTTTCTTCTTCACATTGATGTCTTAGTATACATTTTCATTTATTCTATGGATAAATTAGCCTTTTTACCCAAATTTGTGAATGATAGATTGAACCCCCTGTCCAATCTATCATTTTAGATATTCATATGCCTATTTTATCATTTTTAAATTCATTTAGCTATTTATTATCTTTTTCCCTTATTCATAATATTTCTATTTCATATTTTACAGATGATTTTCATTCACGCAATTTGAGGACTTTGGAATTCTCTTCGAATTACTCGAGGGATGTTCATCCAGAATCCAATTGTCACTGGTATCTCTAACCTCCTTGAGGACAATGTCCCTTTATAACAATAGCTTAAAAGGCTCACTACCACATAAAGGTATCTTATATTTTGGCTTTCTTTAATAAAAATAATTTACTATATGAGTATTCAACATCTAACATTAGAATAGATTGATAAAGTATTTAATATAACAATCTTTATAATTTTCTATATCTGTAGCTTTCTTTAATTTATAATATAGTGAATCAATAAGGATTTGCTTTTCATAATGCATCTTGCCCCAGAGAGAACGGCTATATTTTATACCCCTCTTGTCATGAATATGTGAATTAAATAAATAATTTATAGAGATTATAAGGAATTTATTAAGTTTGTTATTTATAAAAAATATATATTAGTTTATTTAAAATAACATATTTAATTATTTGTATTGAAACTACCCGTTAATAGAAATTATTGTGCAATAAATAAAGATAGTTTAGAGGAAAATAATAAATTTGATAGATAAAGGGGATGGAGATCTCACATTTAGGAATATAAATAACTTTATAACTAGTTCTTATATTTAGGTTTGAAGAAAATAATAAAAATTAGTTTATCTTAAAACTTTTATGTTGAAATGTGTTTAATGTAGATAGAGTGAAAAACAAGGAAAATTATTTATTGAGATCTAAATAAAAATATCAACATAAAATTTCAATTTATTTCTTGTTCTATATATGTAGCCTCTATTTTTTTCGTTATATTATTAGAAATAATTGATCTCTTTGTTATCTATATAGTCTCCATTTATCTAGATTTTACAAGTGATTTTTTCGGCATTAAATATATATTTTGCAGGAGGCTTACGCAATTTGAAGAATACAGAAATATTGCCTCTTGGCGAGAACATGTTTGAGGACTCCTCCCTCCGTGGCTCAATAATTTGACATTTCTGCGTGTGCTTGATCTTCAATACAATGGATTTGAAGGAACCTTACCTTCCTCACTCATTCATTCTCTGAAGTCCGTTAAATTCGTTTTCTTAAACGAAAACCGCACTGTCATAGCATCACTTTCTATGTTTGCCAATCACACCAACCTTCAAGTATTTCACAATTTATTACTCTAATAAAGCAAACCTCAAGCTTGAAACTGAAGACCCCCAATTTCTCCCTTCATTCCAATTAAAAATTTTCAGCATTGTTGAATGCACTATGAATGAAGCAAGCGATCGCAACATTGTGCCTTCATTTCTTCGTCATCAATATGATTTGAGAATTCTAGGACTTCCCTATTTGAACATTTCAGGAAGTTTCCCAAACTGGCTTTTGACCAACAATACCAAATTAGTTTCTCTTTACGTCAACAACAACTATTTGACTAGTCCTTTGAACTTAACTCCACCTCAAAATTACTTGATATGCAATATTTTGATGCTTCCTCTAACCCTATTAATGAAAAAATCCTTCCTCTTATATTTGATATGTTCTTCCCAACTTGCTTTCTCTAAACATGTCTTCAAGTTCATTAAAGGGTGGATTTCCATCTTCACTCGGTGACATGAGGCAATTGAACTTGTTAGACTTGTCCAATAACAATTTGTCTAGCTATTTTCCCTAAGAATTTGGGATGGGTAGCAATGATTTGTGGTTTCTAAAGTTGTCAAACAACAACTTAAGTGGCCCATGTTTGCCAAGATGTTCAAATTTCACACGTTGTCTATGGATCCAAATAGCAACGACTTCATAGGAAAAATGCATGATGGGATTAATAAGAGTTCAAAAATTAAGAATGTTGGAGTTAAGTGCAAACCAACTATATGGTGAAATGCCAAGTTGGATTGGAAACTTTAAGCAATTGAGTTATCTCATTTTATCACAATTTTATGGCAAGTCTGATACCAGAAAGCTTTTGCAATTTAGCTGAACTTACATACCTAGACCTTTCGCAAAATAGATTCAACAGCACTTTGCCAGGCTGCCTAAATATGCCATTACTAAGATACTTGTCTTTACAAAGCCACAAGTTTATGGGACCCATACCTTCTGTTTTAGCTAAATCTCCCTTGATTTTAACTTTGGATTTGACAAATAATAGATTTTCAAGTCAAATCAGTACAAAAATATCGAACTGCAAAGGCTTATTTGTACTAGTTAAGGGAAAACTGCTATAAAGTGTCACTTTGTAGTAGTTTGGATGTGAACCCCTATAAATTTACAATTGTTTGACCGTGAACATTGTTAACAAAGATATTTGTAGCCGTTTTAACTACTACAAAGATGGCACCAAGCTAGAGCCATAAGGCGGGAACAAAATTGTAACGGTTTAAATTGCTACTAATATTCGTGCCATATAGTACGAAAATTTTCCAGCGGTTAAAACCATTGCAAAAATCCAAGTGGATAAGTCACGAGAGTTTGCAGCGGTTATGAATCGTTGCAAACTTCTCAACCGTTGAGCTATCTTTTTGCCTGCCAGATTTTGCAGCGGTTCAAACCAGTGCAAACTTCCATGAAAAAACTGATCGTTCTGATTTTGCTTTGGGGTCATGTTTTTAGCAGTTAGAACCGCTACAAAGTCCCACACATATTGATGCTTAAACACGTGTCAAAGACCGTTGGATATTTAAAGAATTTTGTCTTAATTAACAGCTACAAATGTATAAACCACTACGAAAAAATGCGCTCTTAGAAACCTATATATACACCAAGCCTTTATTTAAAAGTTTTACCGTTTGCAAGTAGCAAAGCTCTACCAAATTGTGATCATAACTCTTGGTTACCGAGATTTTAGTCCACTTTTGAGGTACAGATATAAATTTTACTATGTAGTTTATTTATTTAAAAAGTTGAGTTATGTTCATAACTAGTGCTGTTCATTTTATTTTTGTCCCAAGTGACATGTCCCGGTCTTGTGAGTTTCGGATAGGAAAATATCAAGATGGGATAATATATGTACCGGGATAGGACGGATCTCAGCACAACCCTCAAGCCATCCTTCTCGGTATATATATATATTTTATTTATTAATGAAGTGTGAGACTACAAGGCAGAGGGCAGAAATAGATCTCACTCTTCACAGTCAAAGTCACACATTCAGGTTTCACTGTTTCACCCAGCCCTAGCCTTACCACCCCACACCCTTGTCCTAGCCACCACGACCGTCGCCACTCACCCTGTCTACTAGTGACCAGTCCTCCTCACTGCCTTACAGCTTTGATCGATCCTCCTAGGCATTTGGCACCCAGTTCTGTCTCAAACCCGTGTGATCGTGTCGCTTTTCCTCGATCTCTCCTCCTTTGTAGTTAGTTCAGACTTGTATCAGCGTCACTTCTTGACTACTGCCTGCTGCTGCCCAAAGACCATTGTTATCATTCAAGGTAAGTGACCTTCCTTCTGGTGATTGATACGCTTCAGTTGTGCCTTTTTTGGCCTTGTAAAACTAATTGCGATTGGATATAATAGTGTTGTGGATATTTATTTTCTTCACAAGTTGGAAGTAGTTAAGTTTATCTATGTGGAAGTCTTTTATGTACTTGAAACTTGATATGAAGTACATATATGATTTCACCTGAAAGAATTATAAATTTATAAGAGAAGCTAGATCTTGAAACTGAATATGATAAGCTAATTGAGAATCTTATCGAGAAGGATGTTGCTTTAATCAGATGCCAAAAAATTCGTCAAGAAGGCTTCAAAATGAGCTGAACATCATGAATGAAAAGTTAGATAGACTACACAGCTTGGGAGATGAGAATAAATCACTGAGAAATAAGGTAGAAATTTTATAGATTGGTAGCAGCTTAGTTCTTCAATCTTTGGACAAACGAGTTTTTTTATTTTAAACCAATGTCAAGGTGCCAGGATCTCTTTGATAAGGAAAATTGTTTACTGTATGATTTTATAAGTTCTTTAGAGCTTCACATTGATAGCCTACAGACTGATCTAGAAACAGAAACTATAAAGCTAAGTGATATCCTAGATTCTCAATCTATCACGATTGAAGAATTAATTTTCAAATGCCAGGAATTTCAGAACTCTATTAGGAGTGTAAACGAATCGAAGGAAGAAAATGCTTCTTTACAAAAAAGAACTCAGATGTATGAGAATATCTTGTTGAGTTTGGAAGCTGTCAGATCAGTTGATTTGGTGAAAACTATTGAGATGAAGGTTGGCAGATTATCTGACACATTAAAAAAAAGAAAGTCTAATAAGGAGGGACATTATGATTTGTGGCATTTGTGAAAATGTGGAGATGACATCTACATTCATTAAACAATTTGAATGCTTGGAGTTCAATGCTAAAGAACTGGCAGCAACTAGCTCAACTCTCCAGGCTGAGCTATCCATAAAGGATGATATAATTAAAAGGTTACTGTATGACATGAGCTTGCTACAAGAATCTGCATATGAATGTAAAGCAAGGAGAAGCAAGGAATCTAAAAGAAAGAAACGCAGCTTATGATACAATTAATGGTGAACAATTCTTATATGCCAAGCAAGGATAAGGTTCTTCCATGCATCATAAAAGCATGTTTAGTTATGTCAAGTGGTGTATGTATTCTATCATTAAACAAACAGTTCTGTCATCAACGTGCTGTCAGTTTGTCATCACATATTTGCTAATTTCAGTTTGTAGCCTTTGACTGAATTGAAGTTTACTTTTGATGCAATAGTACTTTTATAATTTTATTCTTTCTTTGTTCACATGTTTTGTAATCACAGGTTCTGTCATCAATAACTCATACAATTTTTTTCCTGTTTTATATGAAGTAATATTGGTATTTAAAGGAAGTTGTTATGGCATTTTATATAGAATGATTTACTGACATAATTTTATTATAGTATTTTTTTTAAAAAAAATTGGGATTATGGAATTCCAGTCCTGTCTCTAACCCATCACTTGGGATGGGATGGGACATAGGGGGTTGTCCTTGTCTCGTGCCCACCCCTAATTATAATTCCTTATTTAGCGTTATTGAACTGTTTATTTAGAGTAGTTTAGATAGTTAGGTGGATTAGGAATGCTTTTTTTATTAGGATTATTTTTAATATGTTAGACATTATTTTTATTTTTTAATAAAGAATATAAATTGGACTACAAGTACTTGTATGATTAGGAATACCTGTTGGACTTCATTTTTTTAATTTGTTGGACTTAACAGTGCTATTTGACTAGGAATATTTGTATCTGTTAATTAGAATTGTGATTAGGAATATTTTACAAAGTTTAATATTTTGATTCTTGAATTGTGAATTTTTTAGTAAATTATACTTTATTTATATATGATTATATATTATAGATTACTAATATGGATTAGACAAATTTTTTATTCAGATTTATTCCATATATTTTCATGTTTTCATTTCAAATAGGATGAGGCATCGACATGGTAAGTAGAAGATAGATGAGTCGTATAGACCTAGCCTTAGCGATAGGGATTATGAGTTGGACAATAACATAGATGATTATGACACCGACCAGCTCTATAAGGCAATCATATTGCCTCTATTTGAGGGAGGAGCTCCTCAGACTAGAGAGTCTTCCTACCAACATGATGTAGGTAAGGGAGCAAGCAGGGGAGGAAAGGGCGGTGGGGTTACTCAGGAGGGGATGACGGGGTGGCCGAGGCCCAGCAAAAGAGTGGCCCCATTGTAGAAGACGACAAACGGGGCAGTTAGTAGAAGTCATAGGTAAGCATTTATTTAATTTTTTCTTTACGATTTATAATTTGAATTTTATGAGTTTGAATAATATAATTAGTTTTAAATTACACTTTGTAGATGAACAGGGGATTAGGTCAATTAACAGGATGACAACTATAGACGTCTCCATGATGACGAGGGTGCACATGTTTATACTAGTCAACCGTATATACAAGATGATCCAATAAGGGGCTAGCTATATAACAAAGACCTGCGGTTGCTTGCAAAGGAGTGGACCAATTTCCTTATTAACCATAACACTTAGCAGGCAAAGGACATGCCGGTCAAGGACAGAATGTGGAAACTAATAAAGATAATTAAATTTAATACCATAAGTTATTTAAATATGAATATTTTGTTAAGAAATTAACATTTAATTTACTTAATTGAAGACTAAGTTTATAGTGGAAGACCGCATGGGAGGGAAAACCATGAAGAAGATGGGGGAGGACTGGAAGAACACGAGGTTGGCCTTATTTCATCGAGCAAGTGGTGACAGGACACGGAGTAAGGAGGACATAGAGAACGGTGTACCTGATGGTGTCCTTGAGCAAGATTGGAGGGAGTTCGTAAGATCGTAGTTTACACTACAAGCTAGGGTATAAATTTAGTTAATTAAATTCAGAGTATTTAATTCTTCAGCACTTGACTGACCATATATGTTACTTCATTTCAGGAAGCGTCATAGAGAGGTGCCGCAAGCGTCGTCACCAGACTATGCAGTATAGGGGTGGCTTGAGACCCTTCTCGGTTGCTTACGATGAGATCGTATAAGTAAGGAAATTAAATTATTTTTAAACTAATATTCAATATTTACATATTGAATTGTAATTAAGTTTAAGGAGAGGAGCTTCATGGCTGAGCGGGGATATATGCTTATGATAGGTGAGATGTGGCCAGAGTTGTATAGGCCCTAAGATAGGACTCTTGCATTGGAAGGGTTGAAAAAGTTGCAGTATGTTTTTAATTATACTAATATAGTGTTTTTATAAATAATTATTATTTTTTAATTTATTTTAATTTTTCCAATGTATTGACAGGTGTAGATGTCTCAGATCGATGCAGACATGCGGAAGTCTCAGGGGTAAGCCTTGGATCCCATTACATTAGTCCTAGAGGCCCATGGCTGACCTTATCACCCCGAGAGGATCATGGGACTTGGTCTCTATCCTACACCAATGAGACTCATACCATCATCAAGTGTTCCCGGCACATCTTACTACCTATTGTCATCTCAATCACAAGCTGTAGTGGCTCATACGAGTGTAGGAGTCGAGTGCCAAAGTGAACTATCTATAGGCGAGCTGCGGGATAAGGTCAGACATGAGATGCAGGAGCAAGTGGAGACCATGGTCCAGTCCTAAGTGTAAACCTAGGTGCAAACAATACAAAGCTGATTGTAGTCTTAGATGGAGAGCACGGTGTATACTATACATAACCAGATGTAGAGCTAGATGGACGCCTTCTTGAGGGCTGCATTAACATAAATTCTAGGCGTCACAACTCCTCTACCATTACCTACTATTCCTATCCCAAAAATAGTCATACCAGTCCCATCGCCCCCGGCCCCTCCCTTGCCACTGCCCCACCGGGTCCACAACAGCCATCACCTACCAGATCTCAACGAGGATGTGCAAGATGATGCACAACATCTGCACAACATCCCTAGGCAGATTTTTATATTTTAAAAAAAAAACATTGTTATTACTTACATACTTTGGATATTATAAATTTAAATATATAAATTTTATTTTAATTAATGATTTCACAAATTTTAGTTTATCTCACAAAAGTTAGTGTATTTTAGTTTAATTTTATAAATTTTAATTCAATTATATTGAAAAAGTAACCATTACAAAATTTCCAACGACCATGCAACTTTGTAATGGCTTATAACTGCTGCAAACGTAAAAAATTTCAAATTCAAAATTCCCTCTGTTTGTGACATTTTGTAGTGGTTTAAAACCACTGTAAATGTCCAAATTCCAAATTTAAATTTCCCTCCATCCTTGTTACATTTTTTAGTAGTTTGTAGTTGTTTATAACTGCTATAAATGTCCAATTTTCAAAAATTCCCTTCCATATCTTTTGTAACGGTTCATAATTACTGCAAATTGGTGCTGAAATGGATTGACCATTGTGTGTCTTTGAAGTGGTTTGTGTAACTGCTACAACTATTTTACCGTTAGAACTCGTCTTTATATGGGGTGAATTTTCTGTTCAACTTCATAATAACTTTTAATATAACTTTTACTCTCACATATTCTCTATATCACTACTACAACAACAATGGATAAGATTTGGATCAATGTGCCACGCACTACCTCGTGATATCTAGCTGGACTCAACTCTTTCTTAGACTTTATGTTCAATAATGCATTGGTCAATGGTAAGATTCAATTTTCATGCCCTATATGTAATTTCAACAAGTGGCATCCAAGAAATATTGTTAGGGACCATTTGATTGTAATCACAAATGGGAGTTCAAGTGGATCAACCCAATAATGATACAATGCGTGATGCATTCAACATTCATGAAATTGACACTCCTGATGAAGTATAGGGCCTTAATCCGAAGTTCAAGGGGAATAACACTGCTCGAGACTTTTTTAAACTAATGAATGAAGCTGACAAGCCTTTGTATCATGGGTGTACAAAGTATTATAAATTATCATTCTTGTTAAAAATGTATCATATTAAATGCTTGTGCAGTATCACAGACAAGGCCATGTCCATGCTAGTGGAATTACTCAAAGATGCTTTCCCCAAGTTGTATTCCCGCCTTACTTTTTATAAAGTAAAAAAGATTATTAACAAGCTGGGATTGAACTACAACAAGATTGATGCATGCCCAAACGACTGTATGTTGTATAAGGGAGAGGACGCGAATAGGGAGATTTGTAAGCGTTGTAACACATCGTAGTACAAGACAGTGCTGAAGGGAAAAACTCAAAAGAAGAAACCTGTAAAAATTCTTCGATATTATTTGTTACTTTAATTAGTAAGTTAATTTTTTCTGGTTAATAATAACAATTTGAATTGTTAGGTATTTCCCATTAAAACGCAGTTGTAGTGAATGTATATGTTATCAAAGATGGTGGAGCATATGAGGTGGTTGTTCTTGAGTAGAATGCATATAAAAAGCTAAGATATCATCGGGATTCAGAGGCCTAGAATGCGTTTGACTCATAGTTCCCAAATTTGCTCGTCATCCAAGAAATGTCTATCTTGCTTTAGTGACTGATGGCTTTAACCCATTCAGCTACATGAGCACTACCTATAGTATCTGGTCGGCTATGATGCTAATTCCATATAATATCTTACCTTGGATGTACATGAATCAGAGCTCATTATGACCATCCCTGGAAAGAAAGTACCAAGAAATGATATAGACGTGTACCTACAACTATTGATAGAGCTATGAACATATGGTGTCAAAATTTATGACTCATATGAGAAGCATCTATTCAATCTCTGTATATCATTGATATGGATGATAAGTGATTTTCCTAGTTTAGAAACTTTGTCCGGCTGGAATGTGCATACTAGGTTGGCCCTGGGTGTAACTTCCATGCTATCTCATATCACCTTCTACTCAATCGAAAGTGGTATTTTATGGTACATCAACGGTTCCTCAATTCGAAACACATATTTAGATTGCAATGGGTATGCTTTAATGGTAAAAAAGAAAAGAGAGATCCTTTGGCCACTTTGCCTAATATTGACATATTTTGGCAGTTAGAAGATGTTGGTGTCGAGTTTGGCAAGAATATTGAGGATCACGAGTAACTTGGACAATGGTCTTGTATGACATCTAATGGTCAGCCTCTGTAGTGGCGCAAGAGAAGTATCTTCTTCACTCTTTATTATAAGAAGCATAATTTGATATGCCATAGTTTGGATGTCATGCATATTGAGAAAAATGTGTGACAAAGTGATGTATACGTTGCTCAACGAGCCCAGAAAGTCCAAAGATCATCTCAATGTTAGGAAAGATTTGCGAGCCTGGTGAATACATGAACATGTTTGGCCAAATGACAATGACAAGTTTAAGCTACCTAATTTCACCTTGACCAAGCAGAAAAAGATATTTTCCTTTCAACGCTGAAAAACATCAAAGTTCCTGATGGATCTGTGGTATTAGTGGAGCTGTGTTCTTCTTTCAGGAAATTGTGTGCAAAGGTCTTGATACTTTAGGAGCTCAATCAGCTGCAGAAAAAAAATATTCTTACATTGTGTCACTTGGAGATGATATTTCCTCCATCATTTCTCACTGTCATGGTTCACTTGACGGTCCATCTAGTTCAATAAGCAAAGTTTTCTGGCCCAGTTCAATATCGCTGGATATACCCTATTGAGAGGTATGAGAAACTTTATCTCTTCATGTCTTATTTGGTACTTGTGCTTCCACAAACAGGCACGGTTGTTAATCAAATGTGACAGTGCAGACTTTTGGGAAAATTGAAAACCTATGTTCACAATAAGGTGTGGCCTGAGGGGTCAATAGCATAAGGTTATTCAGGTGACAAGGTCCTAAATTTTTGTTCAAGGTACTTTGATGACATGGAGATATCTTTTAACCACCTATGTCACATTAAAGATGCTCCTCCTCATCCTACCATGTCTAGTGATTTGTTCCCTCCTATTAGAAAACCTAGTTGGAGGATCTGGAGTTGTTCAAACTTACTCCCACTGAGAAACTACAGGTACACAGACATGTTCTGATAAACTGCAGTCAAGTTGAACCTTTCCTCTTGTAAGTATATATACATAAATTAAATGCACACTACCACAGGAGCATCATCAATCTTAGGGGTCACCGTATGCAGAATCAACAAAATTGATTGAACCCAACTGACTCAACATCTTCTAGGTCTACTAGTTTATACTTGTTATTCAATTTATTTATCTCTAACACTTAGATTACAAATTACACTTCATTGTATAAGGAGTACAGAAGTCATGTCAGGCGCTATCTACGAGTATATGGGTGAACTTCTATTGAGGTTGATTAAAGAGTCCACCGAGAGTTTCTTAACTAGTTTACATGATGAATGTGCAATGACAACAGACCTTACACATCTAAATTCAGAAATCTTTCACTCGGCCTGTTGGACCATGCGAGAAGGTATACCTTGTATAATGTTAACAAGTTTAAGTTCTACACAGACACACGTGACTAGGGTTTGCAGCATATTTGGGATGAGGAGTTATGCTAGTAGCAATGATAGCAACATATGAGGCATCATTTATTATGGAAAGCTTATTGACATCGTTGAGTTAAATTATCAGGTTTTCACAATAACTCTCTTCAATGCTCATGGGCAAACATGACATCTTCACGGGGTCTTACTGTTGATGACTTAGGCATCATATCTGTTAACTTTTCATGCTCATTTATACAGGTGAATTTAAAGATGATGAGCCATTCATTCTGGCCTCTGAGGAGCACCAAGTTTATTATGTGGAGGACTAGAAGAATAAAAATTGGAATATGGTAGTTCACCTCAAGCCACAAGATCTTTTTGACATGGGTGATAGTGACATTACCACTTACGACAACAAGCCCTTACAACTGACAGATTTTGAAACTTCGTCTCTCGATGTCAATTTAGCCATTATTAGATGTGTCATCTTCATCCCAGTGTTTATTTACCATTATTGTTACTAAATTACTTAAAAACTCATTTACTTCAAATTAAAATTTCAATCCATTATAATATTATTATAAATTAAACCTAACAATATTTTGTTATAAAAAATCTCTTTTCAGGCAAGGTGATGATGACGATGAATGACTTTTATTATGCTTTGAATGCTTAATGTAACATTTCTCCTTTTACAAAAATAATTACAAAACAAAATTAAATGTTTTTAAAATGTAACAAAATATACATTTTCAGGTCTTTCCTATACAAATTCTTAGATCTATTCAATCATTTTGATATCATATCTTCTCCACTTTCTCCACTTTCTAACTCTTCTACACATTTTTTCATCTACTTCGATAATTTTCTATCTATTTAATATCAATTTGTATACTTTCTATATCTTAAGTATTTATTATAAAATAAAATATATTAAATTAAATTACATTGTACATCTAAATAATAAATTCAATTACCACAATAAAATTTTAATCTATCTAATTTGTTATATTATCTATATATCTACATATATACATACATTATATTAAAAATTCTTATATTTATGTACTATTATAGGGAATTTTAATTTTTTTTACCACGGATGCAATAGTTTTAGTGGTTACATAACCACTACAAATGCTTAAACCAGGGAAATTCTTTTTTTTTAAAACCATTTTGAATTTTTGTAGTGATTATGTAACTGCTAGAAACTTTTGGCGCCAACGTGAAAATTTATAGCGGTTACAATTTTTCGCCAACCAAGTATGATAAAACCACTACTAATTTTTCCCCTTACATTATCATACACATTTATAGCAGTTTTCTAACTGCTACTAAATTATATAAATTGCTATAAATATTTACAACGGTTTAACTATTATGTGCAACATCACGTAAGCCGCTACAAATGTGTTTGTAGGGCTTGAATTTGTAGCGGTTTGTGAAATCACTACAAATCTATTTTCTAGCGGTTATAATCACTGCAAAGTCCTAAATTTAACCGCTACAAAACACCTTATTTTTTTAAGTGACTTTCGAGGTGGTTCAAGTCAATGTTGAACTTAAGGGTCCTCCTCCTAAAGGGAAACAAACTCGAAGGTTCTATTCCTATAGAAATGTGTAAGCTCAAGAACATAAGCATACTGGACCTTTCACAAAACAAGCTTTCTGGAGGGATACCATATTGCTTGAATAACATCACATTTAGGATGAAGGATGAGATGGGTGAAGCCAAACTAGGAAAATTTTTTGTTCCCTGGAATACAAGTGGCCCGTTATTTGACTTCAATCTCACAAGTGGAGAGCTTGTTCAAGGTGAATATGTAATGCATTTTCCATGGTATGAGGAACAAGAAGTGAACTTCATGTCAAAAAGCAGGTATGAATCATATGAAGGAAATATATTAGATTTCACGTCTAGCCTAGATCTCTCAAATAATCAGTTAACAGGTTAAGTCTCTTTACAAATTGGATAATTGCAAACCATCCATTTATTAAATTTGTCACAACTTTTGATAGGGCCTATACCGGAAACATTTCCTGACCTTATGCAAATAGAAAGTTTAGATCTTTCATATAACAAATTGGCAAGTCATATTCCTTCCCAACTTACACGGTTGTATTCTTTGTCTATTTTTTCCGTGGCTTACAATAATTTATCAGGCATAACACCTGACCTGAAAAATTAATTTACAACTTTTGACCCAAGTTGTTATTAAGGGAATCATTTTCTTTGTGGTCCACCTCTACAGCATAATTGTTCATTGATTGATAACCCATCAGGGAGAAAAAGACAACCATATCATTTAGAAGAAGATGGCTTCCGAAATGCCTTCATATGGAGTTTTGCAGGAGTATTTGGGGTCTTCTTTCGTGATGTCATTTCCTTTATGTATATTAACTCTTAATTTACTATATATTACATTTGAATTCGTAGAAAATTGACAAATTATTTGTATGGGTATAAGTAAGAAAAAAGCCGTTTTGTTCATGAGATTTGATCGTCAACCTGATAGTTAACTCTAGAATTACAATTATATCCATGATCCGAATGAAAGTTGTACTGAAATATTCTGCCTATTTCTGGTCCTGCTCTACATTGTAATATAATATGATGTCTCAAACACGCGCCCAACATGTACACACTAGCAAAACTTTTTCTCAATATTTGGCTAATTGCATAATACTTTTAAAAAAAATTGATAATTCATTCAACTTAAACTTGCGCCAAACATGACTTAGCTTTTACATGAATGACCCAAACATTTATGACGAAAAGGCATACAAATACGAGATGAAAATCTTTTTTACCATGATATAACGATTAATATTTTTCCTAAATTTCTTATTATTTTAATATTAGTATTATTTGTTTTTGCAAAATATCATTCTTTTGGTTACATATTTTTTTTCAAAAAAAAAAAATAATGCTTCTGCTTCTGCTCTCTTTTGGTCCCAGTTTCTGCTTTTGTTACATTTCTTTTTGGACCACTATTCAACCCCGCGCCATCAGAAAAAACTTCTTAACAGCAATAATCTCATGGAGCCGACTATATGATCACGTAATATTTTTATGCTTTATTAGAAAGAACTTATCTCTCACAATAAGCTATATTTAATTATTCAGTAACTAGTTTATAGGTTATTTATAAATTATAATAAATTGAGAAATCTGTTTTTTTTTAGAAAATGAAACCGCTGAAGAGAGTGTGGCTGGTACCGTGAGGACAGGGGAGAAGTTTTAACTATGGATATAGGGGTGGGTATCTGGGATTCTCTACAAGATTAAGAAAACTAAACCAGAATTACAGCCTCCATTATTGCAAAGTTATAAAGATGCCTCCACCCAAATTTCACTTATCTTGCACCTTTTTGTTTTCATTATTCCCATTTTTTGCGCCTTCTTCGTCGCTTTACGTTGTAATATGATGTTGCACACACTTGAGCGAGCTTGTAAACACAAGTAGAATAAGTTTTTCTCAATATTTGGCTAAATGCATGATAGTAGAATAAGTTTTTCTCAATATTTGGCTAAATGCATAAAAGTAGAATAAGTTTTTCTCAATATTTGGCTGAATGCATAATAGTTTATTAGAAATGATTATTTATTCAAATTAAACTTTCGCAACATATAAACTTGTACATGAATATTATCTTTTAGTGAATTGTGTTGCTTTGTGTCTTTTCAGCTTGTTAGATATGAAAGGGCCGCAAGAGATTCTTTTGGTGAGGGGCTGATGGCAATTAAAAGAAATTCAGAAACTGAAAGCCTCCACGGCTTTATATCACACACACACGCATTGGACCACACAAACAAGACATGGTATTTACCAATATACATACATAGAGATCTTATAATACTTCATGTACACGAAAGTGAAACATGGGTTCTTAGTTACATTCCCTTTCCTGAAGTTAACTTGGACAAGGATGAAGTATCATAGTGCGTTTAAAAGCAAGAGAAATTGAATACCATGCTGCCTGCTCCTTCGATCCTTAGTATATAATATATTTAATTAATAAAATTATTTAATGTCATTTTTTTCTAAAATATGCTACTCATCTTCCTTAATTTCTTTTCTCCCTCTCTTACTTAATTATTATTTAGGGAGTATCAATAGGGGTATTAGTAAAGAGTCGATAAATATAGAAAATAAGTTTTATATTTAAGACCAATATCAATTATTTAATTAAGTCATATATTAAAGACTGGAGGAATAGTGCAACACATAAAAATGAGATATTGTTTAAGTAGGACATGGATTCTCTATCACCACTCTCTAATTAGATCATGCCCTGCTTTTATTTTTATTAAGTGTGGTTAGGAACCCAAGCAATGGAATCTTGAAAAAGGAAGTGGCATATTGGAACGCTGCCTGGTTTCACTTTTAGCATTTGGAAGGCCAAATGTTTTGGGTTCCACGCTGACGTGTCTCTGTGACATACACTAATAGCTTTCACTCTACTACCATCAGCCCCCTCCAACGACACCGTATAGGCAACTGAGTTCTGTATTTTGTGACAGTTAAACACAGCATACACATAATCGAGCTTGTGGCACACCACTAGATTTGCTTCTCCCACCTTCTTCACTCTATGCAATATTCGGTATTCTTGGTTCTCTGTTTCCTTCTTCATGATCACCTCCGTAGACAAAGCTTCCACGTGTTTCCCAAGCTTGGAAGTGATAAAATCAAGCATGGATTCTAAGGATGTGGCACAATACTTGTCCTCTCCTTTAATCCCTGGCTCCTCACACTCTTTAATTGTGTTCTTCATAACCTCAGCTTTAATTGAGCCAGGCTTAACAGTAAACTTATTCAATATCTCAGCCATCTATGGATCGGTAAAGAATATATCATAAACACATAATTATCAGTGATCGACCACAGGCATGGTTTAATTAATTGAGTCTGACACTAAGTACCTTGCTTGAGGAAAAGGGAATGGATTTGACGACTTGACGAGGCAAGAAGGATGCTTGGTTGGAGGACTGAGTGAAGAGAAAGTTCATTTTGTGACCAAACTTCAAATCCTTTTCCAAGAAGAAGAGAGCTGAGTTGGGATTTTCTTGGAGTTTGGCTGCAGAGGGAGGACGAGGACCATAACGAAACCTAAATTTTTCTTTGCCCTTATCTATCATCACACCATGGAAGATGGCGCCGTCACCTGACTTAAATACCAGCATGAACTGCATATATTTGTCAAGTGAAGATGGAAAAAATTCGCAGAAAAATTACTAATGAAGAGTAATAGAATACTAACCAGGTGGGTGAAAGAGATCTGCGATGGATTTAGGCATTGTAGTAGTGGAAAGCATGGACTTCCAGTATAGCTCAGGATCAGGTAAGGCAGCAATCAGCTGCAATTTTATATATGATGTAAAAATATACATTAGTTGAATCTTCATTACTGAGGAAACTATGCGCTGAAGCTGCATATAACGCGTGCATTAATACAATCAAAAGAAGTTGAGAGGAAGTTTATAAACAGGAGAGTGCCAAGCATTGGATTCTTGTTTTGAGATGACATATATACACCCCTTGGTTATGTCATAGATGAATATTTAAATAAAAAGAAAAAAGACGATAAAAAGAATATGTCAAGAGCAATTAAAAGAATGAAAAGATGGGCACAAAAGGCTAATAAAATATTACATCCAATCCTAATTATAAGAGTTGATTAATTTTTTTAGATAGATTAAAAAAGTTAAATAAATTGGTTAATTATAATCAAATCTAACATATTAAGATAAATTCATATTATATACTCTTTAATATATCAAATTAGTCAATTAACTCATATTAGTTATAATTAATTAATTAATTTAACTTCTTTAATTTATTAAAAAAAACCAACTAACTCTTATAATTAGGACTAGAGGGAATTCATAAAAAATTGAAAGGATGAAAAGAGAAGCTAATAACGTGGGGTGAGATGTTTGGAGGTTGGGTATTCTAACCACGTATATAAGCAAGTCACATTAATTATGCCATGTAAATAATGTAACTCCCTAATAATATAGATTCCTAAGCATTTATCTATAATGATTGACTTTAATTATAAGAATCCATACCACCTACTATTTTTTTGGTATTTCATTAAGGTTATCCTAAGCTACTGGGACTTAAAATTTATCCCTTTCAAAATTTAGAGGATTCATACTTATGTTCTTTATTTTATGAGAGACTGCTTACCACGTTAACCAATAACTTGTTGGTTATCAAATACTATTCTATATCTTATGAATTTCTATTTTATCATATTTTTCATATATATTTTAAAGAATGTATGACAAATCCATATTTTTAGATATTTATTCATATCATTTTAGTGGGTTTTTGTCAACATTTTAGTCCTTAATTATATTATTTGTGCACTAATTGAATTAATATGCCTTATATTGAATTAGTGCTTAACAGAGACATAATTGTCATATTTTTATTATTTCTCTCAAACAATTATTTTTAGAATAAAAAGTATTACATTATTATGATTTTGTATTCTAAGAATTTAAGAGAAATCGGAATTCAAAAATGACAATAAAGGACCACATATTCATAAATTACATATAAAGACCCAACAGACTAAACTTGCAATTTGGCCCATTAGATTACCTTTTTTAAAGTTGCTTTGAGCAAATAAGAGAGGAAGGCAGAAGCAAGAAGAAATTGAAAAAGGAGGAAGAAAGGACGCACACACATATACGTACACAGGAGGCATCACAAAAGAACAATCACTCAGGCTTCCTTCACACCTCCATTCACGCTGGGCACCTTCTCCACTCACATACCCACACATCACCTTCCATTCCATTCACGCGGCGACTACACCTTTATCCTTTCATCCATATCCACTCCATCCACTTTCCTTCCATCTCACAGTCGACTGCACAGCACACCTCTACAGTCAGCAGACAAGAACAGAGAAGCACAGTGACAGTTCAATGATGTTGGTGATGATGGTAGCATCAACTTTCATGGCAGTGCATGGCTAAGGCGTCCTAATTCTCTAATTCAATGATAAGGACATAAGTTTGGGAACTTAAAGGGGAGTATAAGTTACTCTAATTCTCTACCCAATAATTATATTATGACTCCTAGATTTTAGAATTAATTTTATAATTATTGGGAATATTTATAATAATTTATTTGTATTTATTGAGGATTATTGTGATTGAATTTTTGCTTGGCATTTGACATTATTCTTTAACTAACTTTAATTTCATTTACTTTGATCTGGGTCACACATTGTATTGATATTATTGTGAATATTTTATGATTTTTCAAGGTGGCTTAAATTATTGGATCATTGTGTCTCTTGTTGGCTTAAATTCTATTTTTATGAATTATTGAGTTATAATTGAGCATTGGTTTTTAATATCTTTAATTCTATTTTATTATTCTAGTTGCAGTTAATAAATTAGGACTTGAAAAATATTTTGTGACAATTAGAGGTGGCTCTGTTGTTGGATTAAAAGCTTAATTATAATTCTCAGTTCATTGTTTATAACTCCTATATTTGTTGAAGCTATGATTGCTTGCGTTATTAAATTGAAGGATTGCTTTTATTATTATTAATCACCTTAGAATTTATTCTATTAACTTATTATCATTCATTATTCCTTTCTTTAAATTAAAAATACTAAAATTATTTTATTTAAATTTATTTTTAAATCATTGCATTTAGTTATTAGTTAATCAAAACAAATCCTATTTTCTAACTTAGGTTGCATTGCATTTAGTTACTTAGAAATTAACTTCATATTTTAGCTTTTTAAAAAGAACGACCCGAGGTTGCACTATACGCAATCCTTGGTTAAAAATTTTGAAGTAACCCCAAGGCGATATCGGACTTTAAGGTTGTTTCAACTGGCACTGTTGCCGGGGAATCAAGAAATTGGTTCCCTAGCAATTAAGTGTCAAGTAACATTTTTCTGGGACTAATTCAATTGTTGAGCTTGTCTTAGTTAGTTTCATAACATTTGCATTTTTATTTACATTTTTTAAAAAAAACACAAAAAAATTAGGTTCATTTTTATTTTGTTTAATTATTTTTTTGTTCATTTATTTTTAATTTATTTAATTTTTCTTTTATTTTAGTCTTCCCTTTTCTTTTCATCTGACTAGTACTATTTATGCCTAGAAGTGATAGAGCTTTACCTTTGATTCCCTTAAATCTTGAAATTGAAAGGTTTATGAAAAAAATTAGAAGAAAAAGGAGATTAGAGGGTACAAGTCAAATTATTGTCGAGGAGGGGCATATTTCACAAGAGTCAAATTTGTCATCTAGTGAACAAGAGTCTAGTGAGAGAGCTACCTCTAGTGAACACGTGTCTGTTAGTGATTTTGAATTAGAACAAGAAACCATGAATGGTGCTAACGGTAATAATAGTTATAATGGGCTTAATGGGAATAACGGACATGGTGAAAATAACTTAGGAAATAATGGTGAGGATGATAGAAGCATAAGGGAGATTAATAATTCTAATGTTGATTATAATCCTTATGGCTTTTATACTAATAATGTGAACTTTGAAATTAAAGGAGCATTAATTTCTTCCTTACCTAAATTTCATGGCTTTGTAGGTGATAATCCACACAGGCATTTGAAGACTATGAATATGGTGTGCTCTTCCATGTAAGTACCCACGACTTATCTTCAAGATGTATTAAAGAGAGCATTTCATTTTACTTTAAAAGGCAATGCCAAGGAGTGACTTTACATGCTACCCCAACATTTTACTATATTGACTTGGGATCAGTTGAAAGGAATATTCTTGGATGAATATTTCCCTACCTCTAAAACTTCAAGGCTAAAAAAGGAGATAACTAGTATGGTACAGTGAGATAATGAATATATGCATGAGTATTGGACTAGATTCATCAAACTTCTAGCTCAGTGTCCACACCACAATATTTTAAAGATTGATTTGGTTAATTCTTTCTATGAAAGGATCCTTCTACATCATAAACCCTTAATTCATGCTGCTGTAAATAGTTATCTTAGAGAACTGAGTCCCAATACTACATAGGACTTACTTCAAAAGATAGCTACCAATGACTCTCAATTTGGAGACACAAGAAAAGTGTATAATACCTCTTCGGTCTCTTCTCAAGATATTCTTGCTAAAATTGCTAGTTTAGGAAACCGAATGGAGAAAATACTTAGTATTTTGGAGAATAATGTGAATGGCAAGCATGTTAATTCAATGTGTCACTCTCAAGCTATAGTTATCGGTTGTGAGTACTGTGGGTTAATGATGCACGCCTCCAATACTTGTTCTCAATATGAAGAGGTTTCTTCCCTGTACCAAAATAACAATGGCCAATATCAAAAGAGAGATCCCTACTCTAACACTTATAATCCAAGTTAAAGAGATCATCTTAACTTTCGATGGGATGGGAATCAAGGCAACCCTCAAGGAAATTTCTCAAATCAAGTAGTGCCTAATCAAGGGGCATCATCTTCTTATTTTGGAGGTAATGGACTTAGTATGATTATGAAAGGTATTACTGAACTTAATTCAAAGTTTGATGATCAGAAGTCACAAACTGAGGCTTAGTTGCATGCTATGGAGAATAAGATGGACTCATGTCTACAAAATGTGTTCTCTAAATTGGAACAAATAGAGACTAAGCATAAGAATTTGAATGCTTTTGTTACTCAATTCTCCAACAACTTGAGTGAACAATAATTAAAAAGCAGTGGTTCTATACCCTCAAATACAGTGATAAATCCTAAATCTTTGAATGTAATCACACTGAGAAGTGGTAAGAAAATTGGGAAGAAGAATACACAATTCAAAGAACATGAAGAGGATGAAGAGTAGGTTGATGACGAAATAGAAGTTGAGTCTCCTCCTGCCAAAACTACTCAAGAAACTTCCCAAGTTGAGAAATAACCTTCTATCCAATCTAAAGTTCTATAAGAAAAGAAGCTCTTGGAGAAATGTTAAAAGCAACTAATGGTGCAAAATGATGATGATGCAACAACTATCATAAAGGGACCAATGGAGAAAGGATCACCTTCCGACTCTAAAAGTGATGAGGTAAATATTCATGACTTATCTTTTCCAAATTCTTATTTGGTTAGTAAAAAAGATTGTTGAAAAGAATGATAATGATGAATTGTTTGAAATGTTTAGAAAACTTGAGGTTAATGTGCCATTGCTTGAATTGATTAAAAAGATGCCTAAGTGTGCTAAATTCTTGAAAGACCTATGTACAAACAAGAGAAAGTATAAGCATAGTGAGAGAATTTAACTGGGGTTAAGTGTTAACACCTTATTTAAGCCACAGTTGCCTATTAAATGTAAAGACCTAGGTTCCTACACTATTCCTTGTACTATAGGTAGAACTACAGTTTCCCATGCCCTACTTGATTTAGATGCAGTAATAAATGTCATGCCAACCTCTGTTTATAAGACCTTGGGTATTAAAGCTTTGAAAGACACTAGTGTAGTGCTTGGCCTAGCTGATAGGATGGTGAGATACTCTAAAGGCATACTTGAGGATATTCTCGTGCAAGTCAAAGGTCTTATTTTTCTAGCTAACTTTTATGTCCTTGATAGACTAATGACCTGCCCACTGAGAGTACTTTGATTCTAGGTAGACTATTCCTTCGAACTGCTGAGACTATAATTAACATGAAAAAGGGTCTTATCACTATAGGGATTGGGGATCAAGAAGTACAATTTAATCTTTTAGAAGCTATGAATCATGGTTATGAATATTGCTCTTATTTGGGTATTAGTTCGTTTGAATGACATGATGTGGACTACTTACATGAGAATGATATGAATGAACCACACTAGTATGACATGGTTGTGAAGCAAGATAATGCTTTTACTTGTCTATCTTCCTCCCACCCTTCTCATTTATGTGCATGTGAGGATAACGTATCATGTGTCTATTTTTTAGAAATAGATAGTTGGCTTTCTTCTACTCATGATTTTTGATGTATCATATTGCTTTGACTATGACATTACTGCTAATTTTGTACTTGATATCCTTGAGAAAGGTATATTTCTTGATTTTGCAAGAACTGATGATAAAGAAGTTAATGCACAAGCTATAAATATAGCTTCCCCATTGAGTGGCGCTAGAACATTAGAAGAGGATATCAATAATTTTGCTACTGCCTTAGTCCTTTCTAATCCTACTCTCACTTCTAATTTACTTTCTTTTTCTATTGATCAGACTGACCTTAACTCTCCTATTTCTAGGTCATCTGATGGTGGTACTGAGTCAGGAAGTGGAGGAAATATACACCACACTGAGCTTATATCCCCTTCCCTAAGCCATATTGACACACCACTCGTATTGAATGCACTTGATATAACAAAGATGATTCCTTCTATTATGTAACCCCTGATTTAGAATTGAAACCCCCTCCCCTCTAATTTGAAATATGTCTTTCTTGCTTATACTTATAAATTTCCTGTCATTATTTCCATTTCTCTGAATAGTTTTGAAGAAGATAGACTAGTTTCAGTGTCGAAAGGTATAAAAGGGCTATAGGTTGGTCTTTAGGGGACATACCAAGGATTAATCCCTCGATTTGTAGACATGAGATCCTTTTAACTGAAGGGTCAAAGCCAGTTAAGCAGCCACTAAGGAGGTCAAATCCTCTTATTAATGATGTGATTAAAAAGGAGGTATCTAAATTATTGAGTGCTAAGATCATATATGCAATCTCAGACAGTTTGTGGGCGAGCCCGATACATGTAGTATCGAAGAAGAGCGGTATCATAGTGGTAAAAAATGAGAGTAATGAACTTATTCCAACAAGAGTTCAAAATACTTAGAGAATGTGTATAGAATATAGGAAGTTGAATGAAGCGACTAGTAAGGATCATTTTTCGTTACCTTTCATTGATCAAATGTTAGAAAGAATATCTGGTAAATCTCACTATTGTTTCTTGGACAATTTTTCAGGTTATTTCCAGGTACTGATTGCACCTGCAGATCAACACAAGACTACTTTTACATGTCTATTTGGCACCTATGCGTATCGAAGGATGCCATTTAGGTTATGTAATGCTCCAGGCACCTTTCTAAGGTGTATGATAGCAAGCCTTAGTGATTTATTGG
Source organism: Leucaena leucocephala (assembly GCA_037074615.1). Lineage (NCBI taxonomy): Eukaryota > Viridiplantae > Streptophyta > Magnoliopsida > Fabales > Fabaceae > Leucaena > Leucaena leucocephala. The sequence goes on along the minus strand of CM073515.1, from coordinate 12,427,535 downwards.
AGCATAATATGGAGGTTTTCATAGATGACTTCACCATTTATGGTGATGGCTTTGATGATTATTTGCTTAGTCTTGAACATGTTCTTGTTAGATGTATTGAGAAAAAGTTAATTTTGAATTATGACAAATTTCATTTCATGGTAGATAGTGACATAGTGTTAGGTCACCGTATCTCTCAAAAGGGGATCAAGGTTGATAGAGCAAAGATTGAAATTATTTCTTCACTTCCCTATCCTACTTGTCTTAAAGATTTAAGGTCTTTCTTGGGGTATGCCAGGTTTTATCGACATTTTGTAAAAGATTTTAGTAAAATTACTTTACCCCTTTCTACACTGTTGAGAAAAGATGTTGATTTTCACTTTGATGATAAATGTAGACATGCCTTTGACTCTTTGAAATTCTTGATTGTCTCACCTCCTATTCTCACTGCACCTAATTGGGATTTGCCTTTTGACCTGTCTTGTGATGCTTCTAACCTTGCAGTAGGTGCTATGCTTAGTCAGAGAGATAGCCTATGCCTCCAAGACACTTGACTCCGCTCAAGTGAATTATACCACCACTGAGAAGGAACTTTTTGCTATAATGTTTGCTTTAGATAAGTTTAGACAATATCTGATAAACTCTCTAGTGGTTGTTTTTACAGATCATGTAGTGGTGCGTTACTTGTTCAAGAAGCCCTAGTCTAAACCAAGACTATTGAGATGGGCTTTATTACTACAAGAGTTCAACATTGAAATCAGAGACAGAGCTAGAGCAGAGAATCATGTGGCTAACCACCTTAGTTGGTTACCTGAAGGCACCAAGCTAGTTGACTCCTCTGATCTTACTGTTGATTCCTTTCCTGATTCTGCACTATTTGCCTTAGCTATTCATGAGCCTTAGTACTCTAATATTATTAATTATATTGTCACTAATATTGTACCTCCTTCTATGTCTAAGTTTCAGGTTGATAAGCTGAAGAAGGAGGTAAGATATTATATCTAGGATTCTCCAATTCTTTGGAAGCAATACAGTGATCAAATCATCAGACGATATGTTCCTAATAATGAGATTCACTCTATCCTTATCTTTGCATATTCTTTATCTTGTGAGGGCATTTTAGTGCTAATAGGACTGCTAGGAAGGTTTTAGAATGTGGATTTTATTGGCCTACTTTATTCAAAGATACTTATACTTTTTGTAAGTGAAACATCCTTCTCTTCTTACGTTTTAGGGACCATCTGAACTATCCAATCCTTAGCTTCTCTCCATGATTCTTCAATCATTCCTCATCATAAACCTGTGGGATTGGAATTACATAGAGGGGGATGAGATTTCGGGGGAAATCTCAGTAGCAAACAGTACTAAACAATACATGCATTAATGTAAATACTTATACTTGCTTGTGAAAGTGTTAACATTGCGTAATGTGCGTGCTTCTATGTAACATGTGAAATACAATTAGCCAAAGTAATCATAGCAACAGAGCTTCATACATAAGCACATGTACAACACAATTCAACAAAGCCATAACACATCAAGCATAACATTCAATGCATACAAGTTTAGGATAAGTTCACTACCTGGGGTGTAGCCTTTTCTCCTAGCCTTTAGCCTTGTCTCTAAGGTCCCTTCTCTTCATAAGTCAGAGCCTATACATAGCATAATAATATCTTTATTATTATCCAGTATAGCTCTACTTAACTCATGCTTAACCTAGGGTAATATCTTTAATCTGACATTCCCCTAACTTTCTTTCCATCCATAGCTAACCTTATCAATAGAGATATTTCTCTATTCTAACCATTAAAAACAATCCTCTAACTTATTAGAGTAGGGACTAGAATAACTTACTTACCTCTTTCCTAAGCTCTGCCAAGTCCCTAAGCTCCTTGGACTGCTCCTAACTCTACCAGAACTCCTCCTTTCTTTCTCTTCCTTCCTTTCTTTCTCTCTCGTTTTCTCTCTTCTTTCTATTCCTTACCATGCTTGGCCATGGATTTCCTTGAAGGGGGTGGGGGATATTTATAGTTGAAAGGAGATGGAATGGATGGTCCAGATCAAATCGCGATGAATGGCTTAGATCGCTTAGCTTCCTCAATAAGCTTCGCCTACATCATCACGATGACATCACCCTCCTCAATGACTCACCATCATGACATCATCCATAGGACACCTTACATGCAAGGTGGCACAAAGGTGGGGCCCTTGGGACACCTCACCAGCTGACTTAGCTTTTCCAGAGAATTCCAGAGTCTTTTCCTGGAATGAACGACCGAGATTATGCCACGTATCCCTTAGCTTTTTCTCCTTTTTCTAGAATCATGCCATGTGTCCTTAACTGTTCTTCTTTTCCTAGAATCATGCCATGTGGCACCTTGTGGGTCCCATGAGGACACCTTTCATGCCATATCATAGTCTAAAGCTATATCTGATCACTTTTCTTAGTTCTATCCTTAATTTGGTAACTTTACTTTATGAAAAAGTACTAAAATATTATTTTAACACCACTTAAACCCCCATAATCATTGGGCCTACGTTTTTGGACCTTTAGATTGTTATCTTGAGTTTCTAATCAAGCCCAAGCACTCTGGTGGCTCAGTTCCCAAGAAACATCCATTTCTTTTCAAAATAACCATTATGGCTCCAGGGACTTTCACTATTTACAATTTAGTCCCTGTACTTTCAGTTACTTACAGTTTAGTCCCTGAACATTATTTGTATACTTTTAGGACTCCTGCACAATAGGGCCCGGTAGCCTACCTTTTTCAAGCTACATATTGGGTTTATAGGCCCAAAAATTGGGATATGACAGTAAGTCTTGTGATAAATGCCAGAATTTTGGGAGTCTAGGTAGCAAGCATAAAATACCTTTAAGACCTATGTATTTTTGTGAAATTTTTAATGTATGGGACATGGATTTTATGGGTCCTTTTCTTCCATCATTTAGGTTTTCCTATATATTACTTGTATTAGACTATGTGTCTAGGTGGGTAGAGGTAGTGCCAACTAGGAAAGATAATGCTTCCACTATTGCCAAATTATTACGCTCTCATATCTTTTGTAGGTATGCCATTTCAAGAGCAATCGTCAGTGACCAATGAACACATTTCTGCAATAGGACCATAAAGTCTCTACTTGCTAAACATAGAGTTAATCACAAGCTGGCAACTCCTTACTACCCTCAGACAAGTGGATTGGCTGAAGTCTCTAATCGGGAAGTCAAATGGATAATAGAAAAGATTGTGAAACTATCTTGTAAAGATTAGAGTGAAAGGCTTCAGGAGGTATTGTGGGCTTACAGGACTGCCTACAAAACCCTATAGGAATATCTCCTTTATGGTTGCTCTATGGTAAGTCTTGCCATCTACCTATGGAGATTGAGCACAAATCTTATTGGGCGATCAAGGGATATGATGCAAACCTTAAATCCTCACTTGAAAACTGAACGATGTAACTCTAAGAGCTTGAAGAGATAGACTTGAGTCATATGATAACACTAGAATAAGCTGAAAATGGGAGAGCTGGGGGATGAAGTAAAGACTTGAGTCCTATGATAACTCTAGAATCTACAAAGACTTGATCCCTTTTAGAGCTACCATAGTGCATTCATTTGGTACGGTAGAGTTGGTGGATGAAGCAACAGGTCATATTTCATAAGCCAATGGTCATCTGCTTAAGTACTACCATGAGAATCAGAGACCTCCCTAATTACACAGTTGTTCCTTTCCACCTTTCTCCTTTACTTTATCTTGTATTGTTGGTAATATCTGTTTCCTAAGGTAGTTAGGAGTAAGTGTGGGGAGGAACCATCACAATAGTTTTAGATTTATTTGTTTTATGTCTTTTTACAAATTCTTAGAATAGATTGCATTTTAAATAATTTTTAGTTTTAGGTTAGTTTTTCTTTGAATAAATCTTCCCTTTTAGCTCATGACTATTTAATCATTTTCCCTTCTCCCTTTGATATATACTTTAGTGATGCGTTGAGGATAATGCATAGGTTAAGTGTGGGGGAGGGATTGCTTTTGCTAATTTATGTTACCATTGCTTGCATCACCAAAATATGAAAAATTCAAAAATTTTGAACTTGTTGAGCTTAACTGATTGGGTTTTTCACTATTGTATGAGCGAATTGTTGCTGTGATTCCCACCTTCCACTTGACTTTTGCAATCACTGGAATTTATTTTTAAATCCTTATTTCTTTATGCATGAGAATATTGGCATGTCTAGGTGAGAATATAATTTTGATTTGAGTAGTTTTTTATTCTTAATTAGTTATCATAGTGGAGTGTCTTTGATACAGTATTATTAATCTTATTTTGTAGTTTGATCTTAGAGAGGAAATATCTTAGAGAAAGCCTTGTTGTAAGGATTATTGAGCCTTAATTTTTTTTCTTGTGTGATTTCCACGTAGTTTTGGTTAACCTCTAGAACTTGTCTAGATTCTTTTTCGAAGCTGTATTAATACCTAGAATTGTGAGCATGATAGGGGCATTCATTTCTAAACCCTTTTACCCAAACACAAGTCATCTCAATTGACCTTTACTTACCCATTTGAGCCTATCACTTTCATTTCATTCTATTGATTTTGAACAAGTGCTTTACATGAGTTATATTATGTTCTTTATGATTAACTGTACACTATTGAATTTGCTATCTTTATCTTTTTGAGTTAGGTTTACCATTAAAAAAAAGGGGAGAAAAGAAATATAAGAAAAAGGAGAAAATGTGCAAAAACAAAAACAAAAAAAAGAAGAAGAAAAAAAGAAAGAGATAAAGAAAAAGAAAAGAAAAATTGGCAATAAGGCATGAAGTTTGAAATAAGGCATCCTTTGGTAGTTAAAGATTAAAGTTTTTCGTTCATTTGATAGTCACCCTTTAGCTTAATTTGAGTTATTTCTTAATACTCATGCATTAAATTTGTTCTACATTTTATTCCATCCATTCATTAGCCTTTCATCAACATTACAACCCAATAAAGTCCCCTTGTTCATGAATCTATAGTATGTTAGTAGTGGAGATAGTAGAATCTTTATAAGCCTATGGTAGGTGCTAATTTAGGTCTGCTGAGTGAAAATTCCTTATGTTATTGAGAGTTGAGTGAGACACTTATACCCATGAGAGTTCTATTATGTTTCCCTTCCTCTATCTTGCTATGTCTTGTGTTACTTTTCTTGAATCGAAGCATTCCATCACTATTGATTGATTAGGGATAGAAGTTACTTGAGTTGATTATATATTCTTGCCTTGACAGTTTTATGTTTACTTGCATTGAGTTTAACTATTGGAATTCTTTTGACTAATATTTTGCTCAGGAGTGCAAAAGGCTAAGTGTGGGGGAGTTGACAAATGCATATTTTTATATATTTATTCATCTCATTTTAGTGGGCTTTTGTCAACATTTTAGTCCTTAATTATATTATTTGTGCACTAATTGAATTAATATATCGTATATTGAATTAGTGCTTAACAGGGGTATAATTGTCATATTTTTATTATTTCTCCCAAACAATTATTTTTAGAATAAAAGGTATTACATTATTATGATTTTATATTTCAAGAATTTAGGAGAAATTGAAATTTATAATGACAACAAAGGATCGCAAATTCATAAATTACATATAAAGACCCAATGGATCAAACCTTACGATTTGGCCCATTAGGTTACCTTTTTTAAAGTTGCTTTGAGTAAATCAGAGAGGAAGGCGACAACAAGAAGTAATTGAAAAAGGAGGAAGAAAGGACGCATACACATATACATACATAGGAGGCACCACAAAAGAACAATCACTCAGGCTTCCTTCACACCTTTATTAACGTTGGGCACCTTTTCCACGCACATACCCACATAGCACCTTCCATTCCATTCACGCCGTGACTATACCTCTATCCTTTCATCCATCTCTACTCCATCCACTTTCCTTCCCTCTCACGACCAACTGCACAACACACCTCCACAGTTAGCAGACAACAGTAAAGACGCACAGTGATAGTGCAATAATGTTGGTGATGATGGCAGCATCAACTTTCATGGTAGTGAGTGGTTAAGGCATCCTAATTCTCTAATTCAATGACAAGGACATGAGTTTGGGATCTTAAAGGGGAGTATAAGTTACTCTAATTCTCTACTCAATAATTATATTATGACTACTAGGTCTTAGGATTAATTTTATAATTATTGGAAATTTTTATAATGATTTATTTGTATTTATTAAGGATTATTGTGACTGAATTTTTGCTTGGCATTTGACATTGTTCTTTAACTAACTTTAATTTCATTTAGTTTGATCTTGGTCACACATTGTATTGAGATTATTGTGAATATTTTGTGATATTTTAAGGTAGCTTGAATTATTGGATCGTTGTGTCTCTTGTTAGTTTAAATTCTATTTTTATGAATTATTGAGTTATAATTGAGCATTAGTTTTTAATATCTTTAGTTCTATTTTATTATTCTAGTTGCAGTTAATAAATTAGGATTTGAAAAATATTTTATGACAATTAGAGGTGGCTCTGTTGTTGGATTAAAAGCTTAATTAAATTCTTAATTCATTGTTTATAACTCCCATATTTGTTAAAGCTATGATTGCCTGAGTTATTGAATTGGAGGATTACTTTTATTATTATTAATCACCTTATAATTTATTCTATTAACTTATTATCATTCATTATTCCTTTCTTTAAATTAAAAATACCAAAAATATTTTATTTAAATTTATTTTTAAATTATTGCATTTAGTTATTAGTTAATCAAAACAAATCTCATTTTCTAACTTAGGTTGCATTGTACTTAGTTATTTAGGAATTAACTTCATATTTTGGCTTCTAAGAAAGAACGACTCGAGGTTCCACTATACACAATCCTTAGTTAAAAATTATGAAGTAACCCTAAGAAGATATCGGACTTTAAGGTTGTGTCAATATATCATGTTTAATAAGCATTATTATAATAATTTTACTTATTTTGTGCTTTAATTGATTATATGAATTAAATGATTAAAAATATCATTTTCTTGTATTTTTATTAATTTTATTATTTCTCTTGATTAAATTGATTTGCATAAAAATATTTTGTTTTTATGTATTTCAGGAAATTGAAAAAAATAAATAAATGATGATTAGGACTCAAATCAACTACTACACAATTATATTATACGAAGAAGGTTAATTGAGGAATTGATATATTGAAAGTGGAAATTATAATATCTAATTAGTGAGAATCAAAATACCTCTAATAATATTATATTATATTAATATTTTATTAATTAATTCCTTTAATATAATATAATATTATATTAGTATTATTTTGTGTTCTATTAATTCAATATCACATGAATTAATTCAAAGATAATTTCTCAATATTCAACATTTGAATTTAATTAAAATATAATAGATAAGGGTGTTATCTTTTGCTATTTTCTTATTAATTTTTTTTTCCTTTTTCATATTACTTTGTATTTGAATTATTTTTAGGATATTTGAGTTAAAATGATTATCTTTAGAGAGTTAATCAGTGAGAGACCCACATCAATAGAAAAGACATCAAGGTCACAACCTAAGCCTATATAAAGGACCCAAAGCCTCCTCTATTTAACACACCAATCACTACCATCATAGTCATCTTCCTTATCTTTTCCACAATTTCATCATTTTCCTTCTAAATTCTTGCGAAGAGATGCAGTGACTTGAGTTCCTGTGCTTTAGAGTTAGGAATTGAATAATTTTACGTTTTGATATTTTCCTTTATGCAAATTTTATGTTTCCCTAAATTTAGGTTTTGAGATTTGTATATGTTAGATCTAGAGTTTTAATTGAGACACTTTTGTGATCAAACCATTGTGATTTATTATTTTAATTTATGATTTAATATTCTTTATTTAATATATTTGGTCTCCTTTTGTAATTATTTATGTTGGGCTCACATGTTTAGTTATAGGGTTTTTGGTTGAATTGCATGTTAGATGATTAAATCATTTATTGTTTAATTTATCACATGCTAAATGGATTTTCACTAATCATTCTTGATACGATTGTATGATAGATATATGTATAATTATGGATTGTTTGATTATAACTATGACGGTTGTGTATGGTTTTGTATGATCAGGATTTAGTATATATAGTGCGTGTTTGGAAAAAAATTTCAAACGAGCTTATGAAGGGCTTATAAACAACTTATGGAAAAAAGGCTTTTCTAAAAGAGCTTATGGAAAAAAAAAAGTAATTTTAAATAAATGAGTATTTGGATAGTTATTTGTAGAAGGGGTTTTATGATTGGTAAATTACAAAAAATGGTATGAGTATTAAATGAGGAGATATAAGAGATGAGAGGAGAGAGGGTGTAAGAAAGAAAAGAGAGAAAAAGTAGGAGAGAGGGGAGATGGTGTAAGAAAAAGTAGGGGTAATATAGTAATTGAGTAGTTCATAAGCTCTTTTACTGTTCCATAAACTACTCTAACTAGCTTATCTGAAACTTTGATTTTAAATCATGGTTTAGTCCAAAAGCCCGTTTGAACAAATATGGTTGTTTGTTTTAAAATTTCTCCAAACCTAGGTTTTGAGCCAAACCTAGGTTTGGCAAGTTTCCAAACAAGCCATGATTGTTATAATTCTAATATATTATTAAATGATGATAACTACACATCAATCATTAGAAGCGCTCGTTTTATTGTATTATCCTTCTATACTATTACTTTTATATTTTATAATCAAGTTCTCTTCCATTACTCCTCCTTCTCACACTTAGTCTAATATAGAGTTAAGCCTCACATTGACTCCACGTAAAGAATATAACATATGTTGCCCTCTATACTACATTGAAATTAATTTAGTAAATAATTTGAGTGCTAACAAGAAGTGATATCAACATTTATACAAATATGCAAAAATAGTCACCTTTATTTTGGAGATAACAAAATTACCTTATATGTGAAATACGTATTTCTTTACAATTATAATTAGTTATTTTTTTATTTTCATTTTATAATTAAAATTATTATAATTTTTTTACTAAAATATCAATTAGACAATCAGGCTTTAAATAAGAAAGAATTATAGTACAGAAAAACAAATGGGACAAACATAAAAACTAAATAATTGATGCAAATTAAAAGAGATTTGGATACTGCACATTGTCTATACATTAAATTTGTCAAATAATTATTTGACTGGGCCTATTCTAGAAACATTTTATGACCTTAAACAGATAGAGTTTAGATCTTTTATACAACAAATTGGTATGTCTTATTCCTTTTGAACTTACGTAGTTGTGTTCTTTATCGTCTTCTCAATGGTTGACAATAATGTATCCAGTATGATACCTGAAATGAAAAATTAATTTTTAACTTTTGACCTAAGTTGTTATGAAGGGAATTTGTTTTGTTAGTCTTATGTGGCTCACAATCATTTTACATGTCAATTAAAAGAGAATTAACAAATTATTTGTATGGGTAGAAAAAGTAAGAAAACTCATTTTGATGATGAGATCTTGCTAGGGTAATTAATGGTGATATCTAGAATTACAATTTTGTCCATAATCAGAATGAAAAGTATACTAAAATATCAATCATCAATCAATCAATCATCGTACTTTTATAAAATCTTGTAATAACTAGTTCAGTTATAAATTGATCTGAGTCAATCTGACTTAATACTTTTAATTCTTTTTTGTATCAATTATAATCAATAATATCAATCAATAATCTCACTTTAATCTTTGAAAGATTTTGAGTCTCTTAATAGTAATTAATTAGTAATCCCATTAAGTAATTCTATAATATTTTAAATGTCTAACCAAAGACTTGATACTTTTAATTCATTTGTCTACAAGTCTCATTCCATATTCTCAATCAAAAATCCCACTTTGATCTTTATAAGACTTTGAGCTCTATGATGGTAATTATTTTTTGAAGATTTTAAGACTCATGATGGTAATTAATCAGTAATATTAATTATTAAATATTAACTAATTCTATAATATTTATACAAAATGCAAATTTTATAGATATGTTTTTTCTCCCTATTCTTTCAACCGGTGGAACCCTCAATTGGTTTCTCTTTTGTAAGAGCTTCTTTATAATTATACTCTTAAATTCTTTTAATACCCAGTTAGTTAGAGCTGGGTTTAGGTCTATCCGACCTAATATTTTTAATTCATTCGTTTATAAGCCGTAATCAATATTCTCAATCAGTAATCACTTTGTTCTTTGAAAAATTTTGAGTCTCATAATGGTAATTAATTAGTAATCCTATTAACTGATTTTATGATAGTTTAAATTTCTAACCAAAGACTTTATACCTTTCAATTCTTTTATCTATAAGTCTCAACCAATATTATCTATAAGTAATCCCACTTGATCTTTGAAAGATTTTGAGCTCCACGATTGTACTTTTTGAAAGATTTTGAGACTTATGATGGTAACTTATAAGTAATCTTAATTATTAACTATTAACTAATTCTATGATATTTATACACAATCCTTATTTTCTCCACCGGTGAGAGCCTCTATTCGTTCCTCTTTTGTGAGTACTTCCTTTAAATTTTGTAATGCATCCCTCTCTCTCACATAAGCTATTTAAATTACTCTCACAGGTCATTCATATAAGAGTTAGTTAATTTTTTAGGTAGATTAAGGAAGTAAGATGAATTAATTAAATCTAACCCCTCAAGTCAAATTGATATTATATACTCATTAATCTACAAAAATAGTCAACTAATCTTATATTAAGGACTAAATATAGTAATTTAAATAGGTAAAGATAGAAAAAAATAAAAACATAAAACACACTAAAAAAGGAAATAAATTTAATTAAATTTAGTTGAAATCATTAGAATCAAATTCAGGCCTATACTTAGCTTTGTCTGCAAGCCATAATTAATAATCTCATTTGAAAGATTTTGAGTCATATGACAGTAATGAATTAGTAATCCAATTAAGTGATTATGTGATATTTAAAATTTCTAACCAAAGACTTGATACTTTTCAATTCCTTTCGCTACGCGTCGTAATCAATATTCCTAATAAATAATATTATTTTGATTTTTGAAAGATTTTAAGCCCTATAATGGTAATTAATTTTTGAAAGATTTTAAGTCCTATGATGGTAATTAATTTTTGAAAGATTTTGAGTCTTATGATGGTAACTAATCGATAATCTTAATTATTAACTATTAACAATTCTATAATATTTACACAATGCAAAGTTTATAGATATGCATTCTTTTCCTATTTTCTCCACCACTGACAGCCTATATTCGCTCCTCTTTTGAGATTGCTTCCTTTGAGTTTTTTGGTGCATCTCTCTATCTCTAGTGTAAGCTTTCTAAATTACTCTTCTAGGTCTTTAATATAAAAATTAGTTGACTTTTTTGAATATATCAATGAAGCAATATAAATTAGTTAATTATGATCAAATCCAATATTTCAAGTCGAATTCATATTATATATTCTTTAATCTACTAAAATAGTCAATTAGTGTTATATTAAGGATCAGAGGTAATAGTTTCAATAGGTAAATATAGAAAAGATAAAAATAAAACATAAAACACATGAAAAAAGGAAAATATTGAATTAAATTCATTGGAAATCATTAGAACCAAATTCATGCCTATATTTACCTTTGTCTATAAGTTGTAATCAACAATCTCAATAAGTAATCACATTTTAATTTTTGAAAAATTTTGATTCACATGACGGTAATGAATTAGTAATTTGACAAACTCATACTTTTATATATTTATTCATATCATTTTAGTAGGCTTTTGTTAACATTGTGGTCCTTAATTATATTATTTGTGCACTAATTGAATCAATATACCTTATATTAAATTAATGTTTAAAAGGGGCATAATTGTCATATTTTTATAATTTCTCCTAAATAATTATTTTTAGAATAAAAGGTATTACATTATTATGATTTTATATTTTAGGAATTTAGGAGAAATCAGAATTCACAAAGGACAACAAAGGACCATAAAACTAGAAATTGCACAATAAAACCCAATGGGCCAAACCTTGCGATTTGACCCATTAGATTTTGTCTTATTCAATATGCTTTTAAAAAGCCATTCACATAGAGAAAGAGGAGGTGTCTGGACGCAAAACGAATTGCAGACATCATATGCCATCTTGTGAGGCGGCGACACCAAAGCACACGCAGAAGGAAATAAGAGGACGTCAACAGGAGAAAGCTTCACAGTGCCAAGACACCAAAGATTCACGGACTCCAAGCACATACCCAACACTGACGGCAACAACAGATCACAGCAACACCTCTAATGACGCCATTTTCTTGCTCAAGCCATGACTGTACAGTGACCAGAACCCACCATTCACCTCTATCTACAGCTACTCCAATATCCCATGACATCTCTTGTCTCCTATGCATACTGCGTCTTGAAGTCATAATCATAATCATCATTCCATCTTCAATACAACAGGACAACGATGCTCACGGAGAAGACAGCACGAGCAATAACGGTTACAGTAACAGACCTCTATTTCCTCTTGCCGTTAATCATGTCTTTCAGTAAAAGCTTAAAGTTGGTGGTGATCTCCATGCATGGCTAGTTTATCCTAATTCTCTAATTCAATAGCAAGGGCTTGAACTTGGATCTCAAAAGGGAGTTTAAGTTACTCTAATTGTTCACCTTTTAATTATTTTATGATTCCTAGGTTTTAGGATAATTTTATAATTATTGGGATTCTTTATAATAATTTATTTATACTTATTGAGGATTATTGTAATTAAATTTTTACTTGATATTTGACATTACTATTTAATTAACTTTAATTTTATTTACTTTGATTTAGGCCACACATCGTATTGAGATTATCGTGAATATTTTATAATTTTTTAAGGTAGCTTAAATTATTGAATCGTTGTGTCTCTTGTTGGCTGAAATTCTATTTTTATAAATTATTAAGTTATAATTAAGCATTGGATTTTAATATCTTTAGTCTTATTTTATTATTCTGGTGGCAGTTAATAAATTAGGACTTGGAAAATATTTTGCGACAATTCGAGGTGGCTCAGTTGTTAGATTAAAAGCTTAATTATAATTCTTAATTCATTATTTATAACTCTCATATCTGTTGAAGCTATGATTGCCTGCGTTATTGAATTGGAGGATTGCTTTTATTATTATTAATCACTTTGAATTTATTCTATGCACTTATTATTATTCATTATTCCTTTCTTTAAATTAAAAATACCAAAAAATATTTTATTTAAATTTATTTTTAATTTATTACATTTAGTTGTTAGCCAATCAAAACAAATTCTATTTTCTAGCTTAGGTTATCTTGTATTTAGTTACTTAGGAATTTAATTTTTTTTGGCTCCTCAAAGAGAACGACCCGAGGTTGTGCTATACGCAATCCTTTGTTTAAATTTTTGAAATAACCCCAAGGCAACATCGGGCGAAAGTTTGTTTCATAATTCTATGATATTTAAAATTTCTAAGCAAAGACTTGATATTTTCAATTTCTTAGTCTAAGAGTCGCAATCAATATTCGTAATAAGTAATCCCATTTTGATCTTTAAAATATTTTAATCCCTATGTGATAATTAATTTTTGAAAGATTTTGAGTCTTATGATAGTAACTGATCAGTAATTTTAATTATTAACTATTAATTAATTCTATAATATTTATACACAATGCAAAGTTTATATATATGTTTTCTCTCCCTATTTTCTCTACCGGTGATAGCCACCATTCGCTCATTTTTTGTGAGTGGCTTCTTTGAGTTTTATGACTTATCTCTCTCTCTCTGATATAAACTTTCTAAGTTACTTTTACATGTTCTTAATATAATAGTTAGTTAATTTTTTGAGTATATTAAAGAAAGTTAGATAAATTAATTAATTATTACCAAATTTAATCCCTCAAGTTAAATTCATATTATACTCTTTAATCTGCACAAATAGTCAACTAATCTTATATTAAGGACTGGAGGTAGTAGTTCAAATAAAAATAGAAAAATATATCATAGTAAAAAAGGAAAAAACTTAATTAAATTCAGTTGAAATCATTATAATTGAATTTAGGCCTATACTTACCTTTGCCTATAAATCATAATCAATAATCTCAATCAACAATCTTACTTTGATCTTAGAACGAATTTTAGTCCTATGATAGGAATTAATTGGTAATCACATTAATTGATTTTATGAATTGCAATCAATATTTGCAATAAATAATCATACTTTAATCTTTAAAAGGTTTTGAGCCCTATAATAGTAATTAATTTTGGAAAGATTTTGAGCATTATAATAATAATTAATAAGTAATCTTATTATTAACTATTAACTAATTCTATAATATTTATACATAATGTAAAGTTTATATATATGTTTTCTCTCCCTATTTTCTCCATTGGCGAGAGCCTTCATTGGCTCCTCTTTTGTAATTACTTCCTTTGAGCTTTCCAACGCATCTTTCGCTTGGACATAAATTTTCTAAATTACTCTTTTAGATCCTTAATATAAAAGATAATTAAATTTATTGAGTAGATTAAAAAAGTCATCTAAATTAATTAATTATAACTAAATCTAATACTTCAAATTGAATTCATATTTTATATAATAATTAATCTACCTAAATAGTCAATTTACCTTATATTAAGGACTAGAGATAGTAATTTAAATAGGTATAGATAAAAAAAATAAATATTAAAACAAAATATACTAAAAATAAAGGAAAAAGTTTAATTAAATTCAATTGAAATCATGAGCATAAATGAATTCAGGCCCATACTTACCTTTATTTTTTCTTTCTATTGCATAGGGGCATTCTAGTCTTTTAATAATATTTAAAAATCCTTAATGAAGGCTTTTAGCCTGATTAGAAATTTGTTAAAAATATATGCCTAAATTTAGAGTTTAGTATTTCAATGGGATTTTATTGAGATTCTCCTTATTGTACGTTTCAGATTTAAGTTCAAGAAAAAAGTTGTTTAAGACAGATCCTAGTTTTCCATAATGAATATATAACTGAGAGTAACAAAACAATTTGAATACTTTCTCAATTTTTTTATAAGTGATTTTTAACATATTTTACTAAAACTAATAAAAGTCTTAAAACTCTTTAATTGTATTTAAAAATTTACAATTTTTTTAACTTTACCCTTATTAAATATATATTTTTTAAAATTAAAATAATAAAATTTTTAGATATTTTTAACATTTAATAGAGGTAAAAGGAAAAATTGTGGTTAAAAATCAATAATATGTCTTATAAGATATAATTAGGACAAAAATATTGTTTTAATTTTTTTTCTTGACTTTTAAATATCACTAGAGAGAATATAATACATGTACTATACCCCTGGTGCCATCTATACGAGAGGTATATAAATAAATAAATAGTGGGCCTCATTGTGACATGGAATCACACTCTGTGGGTCATACTGTTATACTCTGATTTTTTTTTTTTACCAAATACTCCTCAGATGAATAATTCAGTAATTAAGAAAGATTTTATTTAGAGTCAGGAATAGAGAATTAGAGAGGCATTGATTAAAAATCAATAATATGCCTTAAGAGGATACTGCTCCATGTAAAAAGAGAGAGATCACGGGGTTGCAAATCATAGCTTGCAAATATCATGCTTGCTTTTGCTTGGGAACCCAAGCGATGGAGTCTTGAAAAAGGAAGTGGCAAATTGGGACACTGCCTGGTTTTACTTTCCGCCTTTTGAAGGCCAAATGTTCTGAGTTCCACGCTGACGAGTCTCTGACAGATACTCTGCTTTCACTCTGCTCCAATCAGCCCCCTCCAACGACACCGTATAGGCAACTGAGTTCTGTATTTTGGGACAGTAAAACACAGCATGGGACTGCCCGTCTTATCCTGTCCATAAAAAACTTTTTTTTATTTTTTTATTTTTTTATATTAATATGTTATTATATTTAAAAAAAAATATAATAATTACTAATAATTAAATCATTTTAAAGATATAATTAGTTAAATAGATAAATTATATCATTTAATATTTATAATTATATTATTTTTTTTTAATTTTATTAATTATCATATGATTATATTATAAATTATAATTGTTTATTTTATTTTTTTAGATACTATATCTTTATCAATATTAAAAAAATTGATATAAAGTTATAATTATAAACTATTTATATTTTAATATTTATTTTTTATATAAAATGAATCTCAAGATTTTAATTATTATTTTTTTTATCTTATTATTAGTAGATTATATATATTATTTAACTCTTGAAGACACATGGATATACTTTTTTCACAACATGAGAATAACATCATAATTTGAACATACCTAATCTACCTATACTCAACCTAAAATTATTATAATATTTATCAAGTGTCCATACACATAATTGAGTTTGTAGCACAACAGCAAATTTGCCTTTTCCACCTTCTTCACTTCATGGGTTATTGTGTATTCTTGATTCTTCGTTTCAGTCGTATACACCTCCGAAGACAAAGCTTCCACGTGTTTCCCAAGCCTCAAAACGGTAAAATCAAGCATGAATTCTAAGGAAGTTGCACAATACTTGTCCTCTCCTTTAACCGCGGCTCCTCACACACTTTAACTGTATTCTTCATAACCTCAGCGTTTCTTAAGCCAGGCTTCACAGCAAACTTGTTCATTATTTCTGCCATCTGTCGGAAAGAATCATAAATACATAAATGCATATATTTGTAATCTGAATACTCCTCCATCACAAATCTAAATATTTGCCAGAGAAGAAGGTTGGAAGAAGGGCGTGAGTGACGAAGAGAACAAATATAGACGATGGATCTAGATGGAGCATGAACGAAGACGGCGATGACGGAGGTGAACAGTCGATGGAGGTTGGTGGCCAACAAAAAAGGGAGTGGCAAAATAGTCCAGTTCCATGGAAATGGAACTCAATTCTCATGGGAGGCATGGAAGGGGCAGTGCTCAAATTTGACAGAACTGGAACTTCCATAAAATTAGCTTGCATTATACTAAACAAGCTAAAATCCCAGTTCCATCCCCTCAATTCAATGGTACCAAATGCGGCATTAGTATAATTTATATTCGGATCATGTACAAAATTGTAAATATAGAGTTCCCCATCAGTTAGACTATCAAAATCTCATGAACAAAATGGGATTTTTTTTTTTACTTCTACCCCTCAATTCAATGATTCAATGTTTCTGTCTACTGGTTTAACAACAGATTGCTAAATATGTGATAACCACCCAAGTAGCTTTTCCTTGGATTTCGAAAAGAAGACAATTGACAGGAATATATTAATTACAAAAGCAAAAAAGAAAAAGAAAAAGAAAAAGAACAAT
Source organism: Leucaena leucocephala (assembly GCA_037074615.1). Taxonomy (NCBI): domain Eukaryota; kingdom Viridiplantae; phylum Streptophyta; class Magnoliopsida; order Fabales; family Fabaceae; genus Leucaena; species Leucaena leucocephala. The sequence continues at coordinate 12,410,244 of CM073515.1, read as the reverse complement.
CAAAATCACCAGTATATCACCCATAACAACCAACAAGCCTAGTCATAAACCATAAACGATGACTGAGTCACCGTAGCAGAAATGTCAAGATCAATGCTAGCGCTACCATTTCGTCTCTATGCAGTATAACCTAACAACCCACAGCCCCTTTTTTTAAATAAAATGGTGATAATTACGACCAAATGTCAATGGGTTGGTAAAGAAAAATGAAAAAAAGGTCATAAACGGCCTATATAGACTCAATTCTCAACTGAAGATAGGCTTGTTGGGTTGTTAGGAATGGAAAATAAGGATCGATTGCCCTGTTACACTGACCCCACGAATTGGATGCTACTTTTCTTTTTCATTTTTACTTTTTGACTTCTGAACATATTTATAAAGTACAGAGAAAACAATTTTTAATCTTATTTATAAGTTATATTATTAAATTTTACTCTTCATTTATTATTGTGTCAACTTTATTTTTATAGAGTATAGTATATACTAATAAAATAAGTATATAGTTGAAAAATTAATCAATTTTAAGGTATAATTGATAAAATTTAACATTTTTTATCAATATTAAATATACTAAAAATAACTTATTAAAAAAGTATATATCAATTTGAATTGAATTTTCATCCAAATAAAAAAGCCACCTATATAATTGAAAGCCATGCCTCAACTTTTATATAAAAAAATTTAGATGAGTTTGGCACCAGTTTTCTACTAAGATCAGGGTACAGTTCTAGGGTTCAGATAACACTTACAGGAGATTTACGAGATCACCTATTAAAGGAGCCCTCATGACAGCATCGAGAATCGAACGTGCATTCTTATAGGATATGAACTCATTCTTTATTATCTATGCTAAATATAACTCCATCAATTACACAGTTTGATACTAATTTGGGCATTGGGCTACCTAAATGTTTGAGTCTGGCTTTGGCCACACCTAAAACAATTCTTTGAAAAATCTTTTGAAAATATTAATATATAATTTTGATTATAAACAATAATATAGTTATTATCATTTAAAATATGTTCCTTACAAAATTAATTTAATATTTTCAAATTTGCCATTATTTTTACCTAATATAAAGCTAAAAATCATTTAAAACTTTGAAAGGGATTAAATTTTTTTGGAATTCTAATATTTTCTGAACAATTCTAACTTATAAAATTTTAATTATACTTTAAAAGTATATATCAAATTGTTGAGATAATTGTGAATATCTAATCGATACTTATGAATATCTAAAGTATTGTTAGTATTAGCTAATCATGTATTGTGATTCGTTTACACAAAAGGTTTATTAAAGTATGTTAATCATAAAAGTGTCATACCAAACTAGTATAGCTAATCGGTTCTTGTGAATATCGAAAGCATAGTTGTTAGTAGCTAAATATGTATTTGGATTCACTTACATAAGAGGTTTATTGAATTTTGAATGTTAATTGTGAAAGAGTTGTATGAAATTGTTAATAGCTAATATTTTCTTACAGATATTTAAAATGTTATCGTTAATTGTTAATATGTTATTATATGAATGGACAATCGTCTAACCACCGTGGGCTGGCTGCTGGCATCGTCGCTAGAGCTCCAACCACCCGCGACGGTGGCTTTGAAAAAAAAAAAAGTGAAGGGAGCTGTTGTATAAAACACATAACATTCACAAAACTGAAATTGGTATTATCAATTGATTTAGGATTTGCCTAGTTCAAGAGGCGAATTTAGGATTTTTAGTATTTGAAATGAATTTAAAATGATTTTTTTTCTATTTTTATATAATATAATTTCTTTATAATCATCATGGACATTTTTATATTATTTAAATATTTTTTATGATAATTATAATTTAAATATCTAACATTTATGACATTTACTCATCATGGGTTGGTTACTAACATTATACTTTCAATAAATTAAAGAGCATTGACTAATATAGAATTGGTCTACAAGCTTATAACTTCGTTAAATCGTATTAAATTCAATTTATATAAGATATATTTATATTAAGAGGAATAATTACAAAATATCAAAACTGAATACAAAGAATCTAAAAAATAGCAAAACAAAAAAAAGATCATTGAGTAGGCCCATCTTTGCGGCCCATGTTTCTAAAATATTCAAAAAACCAATATAGACTGATAAGCCAGGAAATAATGAGGCAGATTTTTAAGGCACAATAAATAGGTAACAGTTAGCAACTGTCTTTTTCTTTGAAAGAGATTTCGGTGTTTTAATTTAAAGGAATCAAATTTAATGACCTGGCTCATATGCATGTTGTACACCTGGCAAAAGTGCAATTCCTAAGTAAGAAAATTTATGAAGGATTCCTCAGACCAATAGTCATTCGACAATTATTGAATGCTGATTTAGCAAAAAATTTTGTTCTATTTTATTGTCATTACCACATACATGTGTAAGATAGATACTAATACATGATATGTCATTTTACTTAAATTTATCTTAGTTAGTGACATGTTATCATGTTTTATACTTTGTATAAAAATACATGGCCATAGAAAACTTGTTATAAGAAGTATTTTCAAGAACATTTATCATGTGAGACCATTCAATCAACTCAATCAACTTAATACATAAACATACTACATCAAATATAAAGGGATAAGTCTACTGGCTATATATAAGCTTTCTTCCTTGTTCTCTTTGCCTCTAACCAATCAATGGTTGTTTGTCAACCTCTTTAACTCATACCCTTTAACATCTCATGGCCCTAAATATAACTATATTGTGTATTCAACTCATTAGATCTATGAACTCAAGTAATGTTCAAGACCATTTTTCTTGAACTCAACTCTTTACTTTAAATTTAAAGATTTCTATCAATCTTTCTAAAAAGTATTTCTATAGGTAAATCCCACACAATTTTTTATGAGGAATACAAATATGAGTTTAGGTTTATGAAAATTAAACTCCTTCCCCATGAACTAGACAGAAACCGAAGTGATACAAAATTTCTTCAAAATTTACAATTTTGCTTCTAATGTTTGTTTCTTACATTAATCCTACAACATTTCTAATTTTAAAGTCATTGGAAGCATTAAAATTATCAAAATTATTCCCTCTCTAGGCCAAAATTCCATTCAAGTTGTAATTTTATGAAATCCTTGATTGATCTTGATTGTACTACTTAGATTATGCTTAAATCACCTTGTCTAACATATTTCTAACATCAATTTCATCTTTTCCCTTATCCATACATATCACATCCAGCATGCATGGGGTGGAATTAACATGATTTACAACCATTTAATCTAACAATTAAACCTCCCAACTACAAGATTAAATACTTAGGATGAGATATTACCTTATATGCTTGATCAATTAGCTTTTGGATTGCATGATCTTGGCTTGAGAAATCATTTTGCAAGAGCTTCCCCATTTATTCCCATTGCTTGACGTGCTGTTGACCATGGGGGTATTTTTAGAAAAAATTGAGATTAGATCAATGGCCAAAATCTAATCTTACAATGGACTGCCAAGATTGTATCTTACAAATCAATGGCCAAGATTTAACCATCTAGCCTTACTTACATCATCATCTTCTCTTCTTACATAATCCATGACATCATTTAAAGCCAAATGTGGCGTCCACTTAGGAAGAAGAAAGCTTTTTAAAGAAGTCTTGGAAAATCCTGTACCGGCTCGATCAGATTTTTAAAAAATCAGACTGTTTCCTGAATCTAATTTTTCTAAGGTTTCATAATTTATCCCCTAACATTAGATTCAATATCTGTGTTCTTCCTACCTTTGACATTACTAAACTAGGTAAGGATATTTATTAATTGACCCTTAAAATTACCAAAATGCCCTTCATTCACTTTTATAACATTTAAGGGTACTTTAATCTTTTCACATCTCACCAGGATATTTTTAGCCCTGGGCCTGTTTTCATGTAATCCTCTTTAACTTTTTACAATGGTTATATCCTTGTTAGATATCTTATCTAACATTACCCAAGATCTTCAAACCTTCCATGATTACATTTGTATCCCTAACTTTATCAGGAATAATACTTGTGTCCCTTAATTCAAAGAAATTATCCTTTATTCCCTTAACTAACTATAAAACTTTAACTAATCAACCAAACTCTTATAACTAATGATTTTTACCAAGGTAAAGTTAATTTGGGTTTATAGAAAGGAGCTGAGGGAGTAGTTGTTATTGTTGTATGTGTGTGTTCCTGCATTTTATTAAATACTCTGAATGTGCGTTTTTAGGCTCATTCAATGGATCCTACTGACTTTTTATCTATTGTAAGGAATTGGAAGACACGCATCAGAAATTAATTTAAAAATTTTTCCTTTCCTTGTCAGGATCTACCGTATGTGTTTAAGTCAAGTGGGAAGAAGTATTACCCTCAGTGTTCCTCAACGACTTCCACAGCTTCTCTCCGCGACTGGTGATCTCTTTCCGATCGCAAGAAGTCAACAACTCAGGTTTGCTTCCTCTACTGGTATCCACATGAACAGCGTTCCAATCACGAACGACGTGCTAGCGCCTCTTGTCCTTTCAGGGCTTACTCAAGAATTGGTCCTCTCCGTCTCTATTTCGGCAGTTTCTTATCTGCAAACCTTTTGCGAATTTCCGTTCTTCTATGCAAACTGTAGCTCCTAAATGTCAGATATATAGGATGTTATTCGTGTTGCAACAGACTTGGATTTTGGAATTAATCTTATATTAATTCTGAAATTAATACAATATCATATATTGTATAATTTGATAAGAAACTAATTCAATACATAGTATTTATATTAAATCCGTCCCATAGATTTAATTTACCTATTTATTTAATTTAAAATAAAGATAAGACAGAATTATATTTGATTTATTCTTATAAATCAAATTTGAGATATCATATCTATTTGAATTTCAAATTCAAACGTGATAGAGATTTAATTTATCCTTATAAATTAAATCTCGTAAATATCTCTTATATGAGATATCATATCAATTTGAATTTCAAATTCAAACGTGATAAAGATTTAATTTATCCTTATAAATTAAATCTTATAAATATCTCTCATATATAATGTATATATACGAATATAAATATAAATAAATATATATATCCACCCTGGATCATTCATTGAATATGGACATGTCTTATATTCAATGAATTTGGACATTATAGCTCGTGTTGGGCTATTTTGTGTGTGACCCTGTAGGCCCATATGAAGTTGGCAGTGGGCCATTTACTATACTGACCCACAAGTCGCAAGTGGTCTTTAGCAAGATATTATGACTACCCAAATCATATGAGGATCGATAAACGATGTAACCTTTTATACAACCATATCATGTCCGTTTTGTCACACGATATTTTGGTCATGGATAAGGCATGGAGAATGTCATCCTCCTATTCCTGACTGTTACTTTCTCGATCCGTGAGTAGTTTAACTTTAGAAATGGAACTACCTTTCTATTACAGTATGCCATACATTTTTCAGACTCACTCATTGAGGGGCCCAGTAATATCTCTATATTAATGTGAGGGACAAATTCCATCTTGACCATTCACATTCCTCCGTATGGAAAATCACTAAACCCGAACATAGTCTTTATGATCACTCAGTCAAAAGTGACTTTTGACTAGATCAAAGCTGAGCGTTTATCATGTAGGAATCCATGATGATCTTAGGTTAAAGGGCATAGTGACATGATTTGTATATGAGATAACCTTATGACTTAACCCATGCAGCTCTCTCATAGCGGGTCAGTCCAATACCTTGTACTTTTACATGTGCCTATGACTTTGATTTATATCTCTATACATCTTTAAAGTCATACTGGTCTTATTTCATCTCTGCTCCCACATAGATGACTGACCAGGGACATTTACGATAAGTTCGAGTTATCCAAGGATGGTCATCAGAGTAAACATGCAAATAATATGATAACACAATTAATAAATTCATAAATCAACAATGTTCATGAGACAATGATTGGCCCTTAGGGCATAATTTCCAAAAACCTCCCACTTGCACTAGGTAAAATCATTAATTTGACTAATTCCCATTGACCTAACATGACGCTCATGCTTTGCCTGCACAAGCGGCTTTGTTAGAGGATCACCAACATTGTTTTCTCCTGCTACTTTGCATATTTTTATATCACCTCTATCGTTGATTTCTCTGATGAGATGAAATCACCTGAGTATATGCTTGGTCCTTTGATGTGACCTAGGCTCTTTGGCCTGTGCAATAGCACCGCTATTGTCACAGAGCAAAGTTATTGGATCTGAGATGGTAGGTATCACCCCTAGTTCTGTGATGAACTTTCTTATCCAAACGGCTTCTTTAGCTGCATCTGATGCTGCTATATACTCAGCTTCCATTGCAAAATCTGCTACAGTGCCCTGCTTAGAGCTCTTCCAGCTTACTTCTTCATTATTGAGGAGGAATATATATCTAGACTGCGATTTTTGGTCATCCTGGTCAGTTTGGAAACTCGCATCTGTGTAACCAGTTACACAGAGTTCGTCATCCAATCTACCATAGACCAAGAATAAGTCCTTAGTCCTTCTTAAGTACTTAAGGATATTCTTAACAACAGTCCAATGGCCCTCACCAGGGTCCTGTTGATATCTGCTAGTCATACTTAAGGCAAACGAGACATCCAATCGAGTACATAACATGGCGTACATGATAGATCCTATGGCTAAGGCATATGGAACTTTACTCATGCGACCTCACTGATCAGATGTACTAGGACATAGATCTTTGCTGAGGTGAATACCATGAGACATGGGTATGAAACCCTTTTTGATTCGTGCAACTGAACCTATGCAGTATTTTGTCTATGTATGTACTCTGACTGAGTCCTAGAAGTCTTTTAGATCTATCTCTATAGATCCTGATTCCTAGGATATAGGTGGCTTCACCCAAGTCTTTCATTGAGAAAGACTTTCCTAACCAAGACTTGACAATCTGCAAGGTAGGAATGTCATTCCCAATAAGTAGGATGTCATCGACATAGAGTACCAAAAACACAACTGTGCTCCCACTAACCTTCTTATACACACAAGGTTCATCAATATTTTGAAGAAATCTAAACTCTTTGACTACTTCATCAAAATGATGATTGCAACTCTGAGAGGCTTGCTTCAGTCCATAAATGGACCTTTGAAGCTTGCACACTTTACCAGAGTCCTCAAAACGCATAAACCCTTCAGGTTGTGTCATGTACACATCCTCAAGGAGCTTTCCATTAAGGAAGGTTGTCTTGACGTCCATCTGCCATATTTCATAGTCATAACATACTGCTATGGCAAAGAGGATTCTAATTGATTTGGCCATTGCAACTGGGGAAAAGGTCTCATCATAATCCACACCATGAGTTTGAGTAAATCCTTTTGCAAGTAGTCGTGCCTTGAAGACATTTACATTGCCATCCATGTCAGTTTTCTCCTTAAAAATCCATGACAGCTTTTACACCTTCAGGCGGGTCAACTAAGGTCTAAACCTGATTGTTGTACATGGATTGAATCTCAGACTTCATAGCATTAAGCCATTTTTCAGAGTTTGGTCCCACTATAGCTTCTCGATAGGTAGTCGGCTCATTATACTCAATGAGCAACACATCACGACTATCAGAAATCAGAAATCCATATCTCTGAAGCTGAAGTCGTGTCCTATTAGATTTTCATAGACCTTGCGTGACCTGAGGAGTCTCAACAACTTGTTGTGAGTTTTCTCTATTTTTCATCTGTAGTTCTGTGGTGTCTTGTGGCTCTCGAACTTCTTCGAGGTGTACCTTGCTCCTACTGGTTCTTTTAGAGATAAATTCTCATTTGAGAAAGATACCATTTCTGACAATAAACATTTTTTTATCAGCGGGGTTGTAGACATAGTATCCCTTGGTTTCCTTAGGATATCCCACAAAAAGACACTTTGAGGATTTGGTCGCTAATTTGTCTGAGGCTTGTTGCTTAACATAGACCTCGCATCCCCAAATCTTGAGGAAAGACAAACTAGGTGTCCTCCTAGTCCATATCTCATACAGAGTTTTTTCAATTGCCTTAGATGGAACACGATTGAGTGTGAACACAGCTGTCTCTAGGGCATGACCCCAAAAGGAGGGTGGAAGATCTATTTGACTCATCATGGATTGAACTATATCTAATAGTGTTCGATTCCTCCATTCAGAAATGCCATTCCATTGTGGTGTCCCTAGAGGAGTCAATTGTGAGACTATCCCACAACTCCTAAGATGATCAATGAAGTCTTGGCTCAAATACTCACCGCCCCGATCAGATCGAAAGGCTTTAATTGTTTTGCCAAGCTGGTTTTGTACTTCACTTTGAAATATCTTGAACATTTCAAAAGATTAGGATTTATGTTTCATCAGATAGATGTATCCATATCTGCTAAAATCATCTATAAATGTGATGAAGTATGAATAACCTCCTCTAGCATTTTTGTTCATGGGTCCACACACATCTATATGTATGAGGCCCAATAAATCAGTGGCTCTCTCACTGTGCCCAATGAAAGGTGACTTTGTCATCTTTCCTAACAAGCAAGACTCGCAAGTGTCATATGATTCAAAATCAAATGAGTTGAGAAATCCATCTTGATGGAGTTTAGAAATGCGTTTCTCATTTATATGGCCAGACGACAGTGCCAGAGGTATGTCGGATTCAAATCGTTTGGTTTGACCCTTTTGGTGGTTATGTTATAGATATTTCCATGATTGGGTTGTTCCAAATTTAATATGTAATGATCAACATGCAAATCACCATGAGTATAGAAAATATCATTACGATAAATAGAACATCTACTATTCCCAGCAATGGAAGTGAAACCTTCCTTATCCAAATAAGAAAGTGAAATAATGTTACTACTTAAAGCAGGAACATAATAACAATTGTTCAAAACTAACAAAAGCCCAGTGGGCAGAACTAATTCATAAGTGCCTACAGCTAACGTAACAACCCTTGCTCTGTTTCCAACTCGTAGGTCAACTTCACCCTTTTTCAGCTTCCTACTGTCCTTTAGTCCCTGCACATTGTACAAATGTGAGAACCACATGCAGTATCTAATACCTATGAGGTGGAAGTAGAAAGATGAATGTCTATAACATAAATACCTAAAGTAATAGCCCCGCTATCCTTCTTATTCTTTTTCAGATCTTCGAGGTAGAGTTTGCAATTCCTCTTCCAATGACCAGGTTCATTACAGAAGAAGTAGACTCCTTCCTTCAGAGGCTTTGCCTTCTTTGGTACAGGCTTGGTTTCAGGCTTGCCTGACTATTTGGTCTTACCTGATGAGCCATGACCCTTCCCCTTGCCTTTGCCTTTCTTTTTCATACCCATTCCTTTATGAACCATCAAAACAGTACTGGGCTTCTTCTTAAGACTCGGCTCAGCAGTTTTAAGCATCCCATGCAGTTCAGAAATATATTTCTCCATGTTGTTCATGTTATAGTTCATGACAGACTGGTCATAACTTTCCAAGAGTGAGTTCAAGATGAGGTCCATAGCTAACTCCTAGCTCGTGGGAAATTCAAGCCTCTCAAGGTGATCAATGTACCCTTTCATGTTTAAGAATGAGTACTGCCTGATACACCTTCAGCCATCTTGCAGGAATGTAAGGCCTTAGTGGTCTCATACCTCTCTTGCCTTGCCTGTTGTTGGAACATTTCATTGAGATGCACAATCATCTCATAAGCCTCCATGTGTTCCAGATCTCTTTGGAGCTCCGAAACCATAGTGGCTAGCATCAAGCATCCCACTTTGACAGAGTCTTCCTTATGCTCCGTGTAAGCATCTCTCTGAGCTCTAGGAGCATTGGCTGCTGGCTCCTCAGGAATGGGTTGATCTAGGACATGTGCCTTTCTTTCCTGCTTGAGAACAATTCTCAAGTTCCTAAACCAGTCAAAAAAGTTTGTCTTTCTCAAGGACAGATCACAGCGATAATGTAGCAGTATTACTAGTCATAATGATTCTACAATTAAAATATGCAATTGAATTAGCAATATCCCACTAAATAAACAACTCTCAATGCAATATAGTTAGTGGGATAAGATCTATATTTGGCTTAAACTTAAGTCCGCTTTGGTAGAACGGTTAAATTAAGTTATTAGGTAGGTAACACCTTTATCAATTACATCAAATATAACTCTTAGATGTTCATGGGATTCTATCATCATATAATCTCGCATGCTTTTAATCCCATCTAATGCCTTGAGACCTGAAACCATTTTGTTAATCTCAATTAAGTCAAACAATAATAAACATGTGAGAGTAGCACCATTACTCTTGCTTATCTCCCCAAGATAACTCAAATACACCCACTTTGGTGGAATCTACAATTGAGCGATCGAGGTTTTGACAAGTGTTCATAAATTGACGGCATTATGACTTAATATTTCATTTAGAGGGCTTAATTAACTATCCAGTTTATAAAATGCATGTTTCTCAGTTTGTATCTCATACAAGTAATATGCATGTGTTGATATAATCATAAGATGCATAATTTAAAACGTGATACAATATGGCTCAACTATCCTAAGTCCCCTCAAGCCAATGAGAGGAACTCTTTAGTAAGAAAAGGGAAATTATATATAGAAACCTCATTTAACATTCGAGGGGAGTGAGATAAGAAGAGAACGTACATTGAGAATACATAGAGGAAGGCACGACACGCAGGCCGTATTTAAAAATTACAACACTTGCAATCTAGAGCTATATTATTCACCATACCCAAACATTCAAGAATCAATATTCAAATTAATTGAAGGGCAATTAATGTTTTAAAACTAAAACATTCACAAAACAGTATGTTACAATTATGTTGCACTACGAACAGGTAGCCACGATTATCACGAATATGAATTCAATTTTCTTAGACCCCATCAATATTAATTGATCAAATCAAAACACATGCACCACCGATTTCAATTCCCTTTCAAATTCCTTATATGTCATACATAAAATGGATTCCTTATATGTCACACATAAAACGCATGTTATCATATGATCGGCTACGACTAACACATATCATATGAATCAACAATCAAGCCTAACTTAACACAAAATGACATGGCTCTGATGCCACTGTAAGGAATTGGAAGACACGCAGCGGAAATTAACTTAAAAATTTTTCCTTTTCCTGCTAGGATCTACTGTATATGTTTAAGTCAAGTGGGAAGAAGTATTACCCTTAGTGTTCCTTAGTGACTTCCACAGCTTCTCTCCGCGGCTGGTGATCTCTTTCTGATTACAAGAAGTCACCAGCTCAGGTCGACTTCCTCTACTAGTAGCCACACGAACATCATTCTAACCACGAACGACGTGCTAGCGCCTCCTGTCCCTCCAGGGCATACTCAAGAATTCGTCCTCTTCGTCTCTATTTCAGAAGTTTCTTATCTGCAAACCTTTTGTGGATTCCCATTCTTCTATGCAAACTATAGCTCCTAAATATCAGATATATAGGATACTATTCATGTTGCAACAGATTTAGATTTAGGAATCTATGATGATCTCAGGTTAAAGGGCATAGTGACATGGTTTGTATATGAGAGAAACGTATGACTTAACCCATGCAACTCTCTCATAGCGGGTCAGTCTAACACCTTGTACTCTTAAATGTGCCTATGACTATGATTTATATCTCTATACATCTTTAAAGTCATATTGGTCTTACTTCATCTCTGCTCCCGCATAGATGACTGACCAGGGACATTTACGATAAATTCGAGTTATCCAAGGATGGTCATCACAGTAAACATGCAAATAATATGATAACACAATTAATAAATTCATAAATCAACAATGTTCATGAGACAATGATTGGCCCTTAGGGCACAATTTCCAACATCTATCTCCATTTCTCCACATAAACTTGTTTAATTTAAAAATTTGTGTTTTCAAAAAAAAAAGTAAAGGTCAGAATTTTAGTATTCATTTAGTCTTTAATGTAAAGTCTATTTAACTAATTTGATTAGATTATAGAAGTTAGTTAAATTAGTTAATATGACATATTTTTCTAAAATATCTTAATTCTTTATCTTTCTATTACTTGATTACTGTTGATGGGGTATCATCAATAAGGATAATTTGATAAAAAATTGATAAATAAGTCTTACATTTAAGAATAAAATTAATTCATAACTTATATTTTATATTAAAGACTAGATAATTATTTTATCAAGAACTATTTCAACAATCAAGGTTATCATAGAGTTAGTTTTTAATATAATCTCAAGCATTGTCAAGTCAGCTAAACATCATAAATTGTATAATGTTATAATTTTAAAAAAAATAAATTCCAAGAATTTTAAATTATTATCATTTTGTCTGACTATTTTCAGTTTTACAGTCCGTCTTACTGGATTGGGGTGATGAAGATTGCATAAAGATCAAAATGCAAAGGAAGCTATCTCAAGCAAAGGAAATGAATGAAAACTGATAACATAGATATGGTGTTGAATGAAAAACAAGACCAAAAGAATAAAATGCTTGAAACGAAGCTCTTCCTCAACATACTCTTGACATTTGAGCTTTAGTCAAAAATGAGATCTGAGGAAGAATGGAAGCAACTCTTCCTGAAGGCAGGCTTCAAAGATTACAAGATATTTCCTATGTTTAGCCTTAGGTCTCTTATTGTACTTCATACTTATATTTGCTTTGAATCTATAACTAGTTTTACTAGTTATAAACTGATGAATAAATTTGCAGTGGAATAAGAGAAGCTATGGTATTTCTTCAATTTTTCATTATTTACAACATGGTGCTATAAAAAAATAGGTCATGATCTTGATGGGAATTTTTTATTTTTTATTTTTAGTCAAGGGTATAATCCCTTTTCACCTTTCCCAATAAATACGCTTCATGGTATTCGAACTTGTTCTCTTCACCTTATGGGGGTGATGCTGTTTACCGACTCAACTAACTACTTGTTAGTATCTTGATGGGATTTTTTTTGTTTTATTACATGAGAGGGCTAAAGCTCAAAAGTAAAGAAAATTATACTAGTGAGGAATTTAATCCTATGCACTCTAAAGCCACTAAAAGCTGCAACTGTTAAGGGCACGTAACACAATAGATCTAAAGAGACTTTCATTTGCTAGAGTATCCGCAACTTTGTTAGCTTGTTTAAAATTGAACATAGGGACATTCCTACCTTCATTTGCTAGCATATCCACACCTTAACTCCTCAATCTGCATACATAACAAATTGCCTCTTTGCCTACTATTAGTTTCCTCCAACATAGTAATGAGAAACTTTGCATTAGATTCAAGAATGATCTACATTCCTATATCCTTTATCCCAAGCAATTTCAACCCATTGAAGATGGCCTATTCCTCAGAATAAGATGCATTACAACTTCCAATAAAAATGGAGAACCCATATAACCACTTATCATTATGGTCTATAATAATCACTCCTCCACACCTTGCTTTATCATGGTGCCATCTACATTAAGCTTTACCCAACCCATAGGTGGCGGTTGCTAACTCAGACTATCCGCCAAGGACAAATATTACAAATTAGTATCATCAATAACGTGCACATATTTTTTTCTAAACATGTAAAATAACCAACTCTAGTTACTCAGGTATCATGGCATCAAATCATAATTCCCAAAAATTCAACACCTCGCTGCTTGAAACAACAACATTTACTTTATATCTGAAAAATATTTTTAAAGTATATCATCACAAAATTTATATGTGCTCCAACGACCAACATAGAAATAAACAAACTTAATCATTAAAAATTCCTGTCAATCTTCATCCACATGCCCTCATTAAGTTATAAGCTATCCACATTCCATTTCTTAACAAGACTTGTGTTACATCCAAGAAAAAACATAACCTAAATCCTTTCCTTGTCACTTTTAACAACCAAAATTAAAAGGTAAAATTTTCCATCCACAATAAGCATGTGCTCTTTCAAACTATTTATCAAACACTCAATGCGCATTCAATTTAACAAACCCCAAAAATATTATTCTTAAAATCACAGCACCAAACTTCATATATTCAACTATAAATCCAATTTTATTTAATTAACAAGACTTGCTAAAGCTCAAATCAAACACTAATTGAAAGAAAAATAGCAATTTCCAATCCGCACACACAAGTGAACATAGAGCAAAAGGGAAACATTCTATATGTATATATATATATACACAAAAATGACAACATTTCAATTATAAGGAAAAAGAATATCTTTGAACATACTCCAAATCAAAGAAGCACAGGTAAAGGATAATAAAGGGGAATGACCTGACATTTGGACATACCCATTCATGCATAGCAACGACTGCAAGGAGGATAAAAGAAAAACTTGCAGCAACGCCACTTCAAGATTTAAGCTTGCTTTAACATTTTTAAGCTTCCACCTTTACTTTATCTTTCTTGAGTATATACTCTATCAATAAATCTTACAATTACTTGTCTTTCTAATCATGACTTAAAATCTTTAAGCATATTCGCTTTATAAGTAAACATGTGATATGTTTAGTACAATATATATATAACTTATATAAATAAAATATAGGTGACATAGACAAGGAAGACACTAGACCACCTTAAAAGCCTTCAATGATGCTTCGATTATGATTATGCTTGGGTTCATAATAGTAATCGGAATCCTAAAGAAGAATCCTTGCTCCACGTAACTATAGGAAACCTAGGTTCTAATATCAAACTGTCACATCCAGAAAATCAAAGGGTGACTAGCACACAATATGATGAACTCACATTTCGTAAGCCCTTAAATATCATAATTAATATATTAATAATATTAAATATGCATAAACTATTTTGTTATTTATTATATATGAATATATTTATACTTTTCAAAATCATAAAGACCATACCATATACAATTATTTATACATCTCAAAAATATAAGAGAGGACGTGAATCCTTCCTATATACTATATGGGGCATATATGGGTTTTGAACAAACATGAGAGCCTTCTTTGTTTTGCTGGAGGTGCAAGGTCAGCGGTGCTATTGAGGCCAAAATAATATACTAGTGAATAACATCCCATTATTAAAATAATTAAAAATGTAAAAATATCATTTAAAACATATTAAACTGTGACCAATAAAGCTTGTTGATAAATCTAGATTTCCAGAGTATAGAATCATAGCAAAAATGAAACTGTATAAAAATTATTAATCAAATCAATTTAATAGCCAATGAAACATTTTATTCAAAGAAGTCAATTTAAAACGATAATTCTTAAATCTCATCTTTTCATAAGACTTCAACAGAATGAATTATCTAGCATAGACACACAGTCCACTGGGGTAACTAACCATTCCGATGCAGCTTGAAGCCACGAAAACAAACACATGTACTATACCCATGAATAACAGGAACAGGTAAGAATAACAAACGTGAGAATGAATCCCACGAATATCCAGCGTGAGTAATGTGATCATGATTATCAGGTGAGCTTGATTTTAATCATGGTGCACCAAGGACTAATAGTACTACTGTTAATAACTAATATTTTGTATTTATTCATCTAAATTTTTTTTCAAGAATGCATGAGGTCAATTTAACATTAAATAAGAATAAGTTATTTCAATACTGAAAACTCAAAGAATATTCATAATCAAGATCCCTAGCATGAATATCAAAATATCAAAAAAATTCCTTCAATTTAAATGTAATAAAACTCTTTTCAAATAATAAGAATTCACATGAGAATGTTTCAGCGTGAAAAATCATATCAATATAAAAAATTATAAAAATATCTTCATAACTTTCTTTGTCCATTTCATACATAGGCATAATGATAATATAAGCCATTCGAAAGAAAAATCAATGACAATAATCAAAGCCCTTAATTCATATAAACATGCTTTTAACAAATTATGCTTAAGAATTGATATTTTAAATAAAATGTATCAAGTAGAAAAATATTATTAAAAATATTACCATCATGAGACGTTATTCACTCATTGTTAACTCCCAAATACTTCAATTTACCTTTTAAGTAGACTCCAAAAAATTCTTCCGTATAGTTACCTAATTATTCAAAAGAAAGGACCATATTAACTTTAATTTTACAAAGTCCTTCAATCTCTATTTCAAATTTCTTTATTCTATTACCATCCTTTTTAAATATGCCTTGATCAAAAATTTCTCCTAGGATAATAAGCAACAAAGATAGAACCAAAGCAATGCAAATCATTCAACCTTAACTTACTCATGCACCAAGGTTATCATTCCCTTGATCACTAATATAAATTCAACATTATAGATATATACAAACTAAAATATAATTTCTCTACCACTGAAATCTTACTTGGTTGTCCAAACAATGCATTCAAATTTCCTTTTATTTGATTCAACTTATTTTTATCCATAGCTAAATGCCCAACAAGCTTCAACTCTCCTTCATTTTAAATAGAGTTTGATTATGTAACAAATTTGAATAAATTTAACTATAGTAAAATTTCACTTTTCTTCCAACCATTTCATCAAATATATAAAATACACTTAAAGTTATTATCATACAACAAAAGTTCTCACCGTCCTTCTTTCCTCCAAATATACGCAAGCATGAATCCAACTCCACTAGTCCTTGAACAACCAATTTAATAGAAACCCAGTAAAAATCACAAATTCTTAATTCATTATAACTTACATTAGCTTTATTGGGAAACATGGCCTTTTTCAAGCATTTTAACAAACACATTATATGCGTTCCAAAACTGTTCAAGCTCACATGAAAGTTCATAGTTTCTTAAAGCACCATTCCTAGCCAATTTATGCGTCAACAAAATTTTAAATCTATACGTTCTCTTACAACCCCCAATATTCAACACAGTTTAACTCAGAAACTGAAGAAAAATAATATTATAATTCTCAATCTTCCTCAATAGAATCCAACAAACAAGACACTCAATAAACATTCCATAAGTTAACATAAAATAAACAAAATCAGTTCTTGAATTATATCACTCAACTACCTCTTCCCAAAGGTTTCAAAAATCATTACAACCTTTATTATACAGAATAATTGCCTCTTATACCATAATTTAGTAAAAAATGGTGCTTTTATTATGCTTAAAAATCACTTTCTATACCTGAAACATTTCGCCAAACAACCAATAATGAGCTACAACGCAGTTTTTCCCAAACCAGAATAACCCATAACAGATTCAAACACTTAAAAATTTATGTATATAACAGATTCTTGCACTAAATCAACTTCCTTACATATTATTGCTAGAGAAACCAAAGTCATATCTTCCAAAACATTTTCAACATCAATTTATATATATATATATATATATATATATATATATATATATGCACGCTATTCTTCCGACTCCATCTCTACTATCACGTAAATCAACCAACTTAAACATTAAAAAAAATTTCAATTCCTCTTTTCCTCACAGTCTCGACAACAAGAAGAGAAAAGTAATCAAATCTCCAACCAAGGCTAACAACAATAAATAGGAAGAAGTCTTAAGCTTACCACACTCACATGGCAAAATCTCATGAAAACAGGGAAGAAGGAAGACGGAGGTTACTACAGCAGTAACGGTGAAAGGGCGACAAGGATGACAGAGCTGAACAGGTAAAGGAACAGAGCAGAGCTTCTTTCCTGAACAATGGCAACCCGAGCTGAACGGAAAAGGAAAAACGATGGCAAACGTGCGAAGGCAGAGTCAACAACCATAGCTGCTTAGACAATAGAAGCAGACGGTAACACAGCAGTGATGGTTTTCAGGTGAGGATCGCGAAGCTTCTTCCCTCTCTCTTAGTGTACGCTGAAAGGGAATGGGAAAGGAGAAGTGATATGATTTAAAAAAATACAGTGGGGTATTTGGGCAATTTCAGGCCATGGGCTGAAAAAAAGAAAATGAAAATCCACTTTAGAGAGAGCTGCAATTCAAACTGTATACCTCAAGCTCATGGTACTACTTCTAAAACCACTCAATCACTAGCTTCTCCTAGTGCTTAATTGCAAAAAATAATATATACTATTAAAGTTATATTGTTTATCTATTTATTTTTTTTATTAGTATAGGGTCATTATATTAACGGTTTAAGAAAAATCTCTAATCTTCTTATCAGGAAATATCCATAAATCATAAAAAAATTGAATTATCTTCACATCTCTAACCATCCAATTATCAGCAATATCTTACACTGAGATATAAATTTTCATAAAAGCTGAGTCCCCTCTACACAAAGTCAACAAATTATCTTCATTTTTTAACATGTACTTTTGCTAAAGAACGTCATTCCATAGACCTATAGCATTTGAAATTAAATTCCATACAATCTTTTCACCAAAAGCCCTGTTAAGAGATGACAATCGCTTAAAACTAAGTCTTTCATTCAATTTTGGTTGAAGTACCTGATTCCATCCAATAGAATGAAAAGCCTGAGCATTATGACTTTTCCTCTAGATGAAGTTCCTTTGCAATCATTCTACTTATTGACAGATAGACTCAATTTTTGCCACTTGCATTGGGTACAAAGGATTGAAACTCATAATCGACTTAGCTAATGTAATTTTCTCCACCATGGACAAACTATTTTTATTTCATTATGCAAGTTTAGATTTCACTCTATCAATATTATACTAAAAAGTCTTTGTAAATCTCCTCCTTCTGAAAATTGGAAACCCCATATATTTATCTATTTATGAAGATACACCTATTCTAATAATATATGTAATTTCCCTTGGAGCAACTTGATTAACCATTTGAGAGAAAAAATTGAGGATTTATCCTTATTAATCCTTGCTCTAGAAGCCATGTAAAACTTGTTTAAGCCTTCCATCATACAACTATCATGTTCTGTTGTTGCATCTCTAAAATGGAGCAAATCATCTCATCTGCAAACATAATATGAGAAATAATAAGCCCACATGTGGTCACCTTGATAGGTTTCCATATTCCTTCACTCACCATATCACTAATCAAATGAAATAATTTGTTCATATATAAGACAAATAAGAGAGGTGATATTAGATCGGCTTGCCTTAGATCTTTTTTAGTGTGAAATAGTTAGTCTTATTATCATTCTATAACACATTAAAAGAAACTGAAGTCACACAAGCCATTATCAATTAAACAAACTCAGACTAAAACTCTGCCTCCAATAAGACTTGTTTGAGAACATCCCACCGTATTCAGTAGTAAGATATCTTGATGGGAATTTTGATAAATGAGGATTTCTCTTTAGATGTTAACAAGTTGACAAGCATTGAGAAGGCTTCGGGTGAGGGAATAGGCTAGATATTGATATTAAGCCCAATCGAAAAAATTGCGGCCCCTAAACCGAGAATTACATAGGGACCAAGGAGGCCTATTAGAGAATCCATTAGCTATTTGCATGAGAAAGTATCCACGTCGATGAATATCACAGTCTACATGTTGGGAAAATATTGGGCCTATGAATCAGTATCCAAAATGTTGATATAGTTTTAATAATTATATTTCTTTTTCGAGACATTATAGTGATTTTTTTAAGTATATTTGAAAGATTTCCAAAGTCACTGACAAGTGACAACTTCAAAGAAATTTCCTGTGGCTAAGAACTATCGTCATAATGATAAAATTAAATTATTAAAAGAGTAAAGACAAATAGGCATACTAATCCATCATCTCTTGGACCACAATTCTTTGAAAGTAATTTTGGTCAGTGCACACATTTTTCTTATGAAAAAGGATCAAGGTCCTTAAGAATAATTATAGAAATTGAAAGTTATTATGAATAAAATCATTTCATTATTTGGTCCTTCTTTATAATTTCCCTTCTTCAGCTTTCATTTTATTTGCAAGAGAAATAATTAAATAGGGCCAAAAAAAATAACAAACCCTAGATGAAGCTTCTGCAAGGGCCATTCAACAAAAGGGATTTTTATAAAGAAATACTACTTACAACTCAATAAAAATAAATAATAAAGAATATTCTGTACCATTTTTTTTGTTTAGAAAAGAAGATTCTGTATAAAGTGAAAAAAAAGTAAAACAGTATAAATATCAAATAACACAACGCTCACTACTACCAAAAAGAGTTTCTACGTCCCCAATGCTCTTAAGTCCTGATATGATAGAAGATCAATCAAGTTCTGCAACAAACAAATGGGTGTGAACCCCATTCGTTGGCGTGTTGCACCAATCAAATGGAATTTGGACAAGTCAAAGTAAATTTTGATTTTTGTCCTGATATTTTAAATCTTTTTTATTTTAATAGTTGTACAATTCAAAATAAAAATTATTTTATAATAATTTTCATTTTTTCAAAGGATTGTTAAAAGTACAATCTGATTTATAATAATTTTATTTTAAAAGTACAATTTCACGACGATTTTTTGATATACGTAAATTCTATCACTGTTGTAAGTCTATCATTAACGATTGTCTAATTAGAATGAATAAGGACTAATGATGATCCATATAGCACAAATTTATAAGAATATGCAATGAAAAGGAAAATAACTGGTGCATAATTATCTCATAAAATAACTATGAAAAATTAATCTCCCTATTCTTTAATTTAGGGTGAGGGGGTATCTTGCACTAGAAAATATTTTTTTCAAGTGTATTTAGTATCCTAAAATATTTTGTAGTACATCTAACACTTTAAAATATATTTTTAGTTGCATACAACATCTTAAAATATTTTTTTAGTGTATCCAGTACCCTAAAATATTGTTTTCAATTGCGTCTAGCATCGAAGCAAAAAAATATTTTAAGGTATTGGGCGTACATAAAAATACTTTAGGGTACTAGATGCACATGAGAAAATATTTTAGGGTAATAGATATAGTGACTACATTGTTTAATATCCATTTTTTTGGTAGGGTTACATTTGTCCATTTAATGACCTTGGGGATAATAACATTTTCTTTAGCTCGATCTCTTAGGAATAAAGTGGTAAAGCCATATTCTTTTGGGATTAAAGCTCTAGAACTTGATGAGGTCATAAGTTTATATTGGATTCTATATATCAAAGCAATAGGAATGGATCCAGGTTTCATCCAAAGTCCATGTAGTTTTATGTTTAATTTTAAAACATGCATGATCCTTTTGTCTGCAAAGCTAACTGTTTGGTTTAGATAACTATTGAAATAAATTGGTCCTACATGGAGATTGGCTTTACAGTTCCTAGTACGGAGTCAGAATAATTCATGCCTAGTATCTCTGTTTTGAAAGGTTTGATAGTCTCTATTTTAATCTCCACCACCACATAACCAGAGGCACTTTCACTACCCTTTAGATGACTCAGATGACTCCCAAAACAAAAATGATTCTACTTCATCTGATTAAAAGGCTTCACCTTTCTTTTATCTCATTTTTTTGATGCTTTTGGCACTGACAAATGGGATGGGATGATAAAATTTACAAAATATAAAGAATAGTCAGTTAGAATACTGTCTTAAGAATAGTCAAACTAGTGAGAATATTTTCTAAAGTCAATATTGTTATAAGTTAATTAGTTTGAATTTGTTGATCGATTTCTTTCTCCTTATGGTTCTCATATATAGCTCAAAACTCAATAAATATATAAAGAATTTTTTTCCTTTATGGGACCTATATCAAATTCATCTATATATGTGAAGACATTTGCTCATCATATTTTAACTTGTTAGATGCGCGTTCAGCAATGAGTACTTTAAAGTAAATTGAAAGTGCGCATATTTTGAGAAAAAATATTAATAAAGAAGTCTAATTTATCCTATAAATTAATAATGCAACAAAGTACTATTGGCGTAATTATGTTGACTTTTTACAGAAGTTTTAATAAAAATTACTGTTATAGATAATTGTAACAGCGATTTTAATACAATATTGTATAAAGTCTTCACAAAACTACTATTGTAGTAAATGTTAGACTTTTGATTGTGATTTTATCAAAACTGCCATTAAAAGTATATGTAATGACGTTTTTTATTAAAATTGCTGTAACAAGCCATGAAAAAATTCAAATACCTAATCCCCGATGAGCTTCAGGTTTACTTTTCCCATAGCCGCTTGTAGTCCCATTCTCTATCCCACCACCACAGACTTAGACAAAAGGCATTTTTGTCATTTTCTACTTGTTTTTAGTGCACTCAATCATCGTTCTTATCGACGTTCACTATCTCCATTGTCGTTAACTCCCTTTATCGTCATTCTCATGTTCAAAGCTATAAGTCACCATTTAATTTCTCCATTATTTATGTCAATATCAATAGTACTAAGTTAAGAGTTTGTGAGGCTTTTTGGTTGTGTAAGTATGTTGCTTCTTGTGAGTGCCTTTTTTGGGCTTTAAGAGTTTAGTTACATAGATGTATTTGTTAAGGCAAAGGTAAAAAAAAGAAGAATCCTTTACCTGCATTATTTACGTAGTTGTATCTAACCTCTAAACAAAATGAAATGAATAAAACAATTAATATAATCATTGGAGGTAGGCTTATATGATGCGGGCATAGGTTTAGGTTCAATACTATCTCTTTTTCGTGAAGACTATTGGGTATCTTAAGCTATTAGAGAGGTTATATAGTTGCCTACAAATATGGGTGGTCCTCCAGATATGTTTTATTTAGGATTTTGGTACAATCCCATTATTAGTTATTACACGATAGTAAAAATCTCTGAGGCTGATGAAATTTATCGAGTAAAAGTGTATTCATTAAGCCCGAGCAGAAGTGTATCTCCCAATGTGATTTGGTGGTCCATTTCAGTGGCAAATAGTATTTTCTATTGCTGGTTTAGTTATTTCATATTCTTACCTTTATGTATTATTTTTTGAATAGAGTAGGGAAGGTTCAAGTTTTGGTCAACAAGGGAAGAAAAAAGGAAGAAGCCAGCATGTATAAAATGGGTCTTTAAGATAAATGAGGGGACACATCCCACGAGGTTGCTAGTGGAGTTTGATCTTGACATGAAGGCAACTGATGAAGATAGGTCATCATTTAATAGCTATTTCGGCCATATAGTACATGCTAAGATTAGTATCGCTATGCTAACTAGAAAGCGGTCGACCCTAAAGACAAGGATATGATTTGGGAGGACATTTTGGTACATTTCTAATTATTTGTTCCACCTATCTACTTTAGTTATTCATATTTTTGTCCCTTATTGTAGCTGCATGATCTTATTTATTTTTGGTACCTTCACGTAGCAAAATTTTGATATTTTTGCCACTTCAAGCATAAAGCATCGCATCTTAAACCAATGCGATGAACAATGAATGGACTTTAGCTTGAACATTGTGAAGGACTACCTTTGAGGAAGTAAGATGAGGGGAGCATCCAAAGGACACATACCCTAATATTAGTGATGAAGCTCAGACATTGTCTCATCAATGGGAAGATGCTACTTAAAAGGTTTGATATAGGCTGAAAACTTATATTTTAATCAACTTAGTTAGTAATGAATGTACATTTTAATCAACTAATCTAATTTTGTTTCATTTTCATAGGCTATTTGTAAGAGGACTCAAGAAATAGACAAAAAGAATGTGTACCACCATTATATGTCTCAAGGGGTACAATGTCTTTGAAAAAGAAAATGATCTAAGAGCAGTTGTAGGCTGCGCAACAAGCAACTACATCATATCCTCATGCCTCAAACCCTTCTTCATCCATCCAACGTCCTTCTCTCCAATAAAAATAGAAGGCTACAAGGGTGAAAAAGGGACAATACATCACTCTAGAGGTTGCTACAACTGTTGAGAGGATTTTAAGTAATTAATTTAGGTACTAAGAATTTATACATTGCTACTTGCTCTTAAGTTATTTTAACTTGGTTACTTATATATATATATTATAGGATGCACTAGAGCAACATCTATCCTAAGGGTATTTTGTTCCTAAAAAAGGAATGGGCATCCTAGAGACAGATATTGGGACCCCTGACCACCCAGGTCAGGGAAAGGGGCCAAAGGAGTGATAAACAAAGACTTTTCTAGCTCTACCTCTCGAAGAATAAGCTCACCCTCCATAGTTATGGTGTTTAAAGATGAGTTACAAACAATTCTAGATGAACTTACTGCACAACATCAAGCGGAGTTGGAAAGGATGTACTACGAGATGGATACTAGAGTCCAGGAACTTATGGATACCAGGCTCTCATAGGCCATGATGATGATGGGCTTCCCCACCCAACAAAAGTTGAGAAGATAGTGCCAATAAGGAGAAGTTTATCTCCCAACTATTTAATCATGACCCTACCCTGAGCATACTAAGGATGTGGGGAAAAGTGTGGTCTCTACATTATGATAGACTAAGGGATCACAACCTTCATCACCTATGCTGTTGTCTACCCAAATGCCATAGTAATTCACTATAAAACAATTCCTAAAGGCAAAGTCAAGGTCACGGTACAACACATAAAGAAAGGTTTAGACACTTCACCGATTCCCTACCTTATTAATGAGGTTCGTACATTGGATGAAGTTCCAAAGAAGTTTATTATGTGGCCAACACATCTGATCAAATTGAGAAAGTGGGTCATATAAGAGCTAGTGACAAAGAAGGTGCCTAAGAAGGAAACCCCAAATGACCCATAATAAAAAAAGGCACCATAAAAGCCAAAGATTAAGAGGGTGAAAAGAGACAAGCTCTGACCTCTTGCTCATAACATATCCTCAAGATATATTAAATAGGAAACTCTTCACTCTGTGGAAGAAAGATTAGAAGAAGTACTTAGTTTCACAATTTCATCTAGGCTTTTTACGACATAGATGCTTTACAAATTCACCATGGACATAAATAACATAATGCAATTCCTAAATTTTGAGGAGCTAGATTCAACTACCACTAGTTAGCCTTCTTGTAAGTTGCAAATTTGTTTTAATACTTTATGTTTAACCAATCATGAAGTACTAAGTTCTTTCTTTATTAACAATAGCTACTTCTATCAAAGATATCTAGATATGGCTTCATGTGTCCTCAACGTGTCTAGGAGATAGGTACAGTCGAGGATTATATACTTAGTCGACATTATGACCCGCATCAAGAGGAAGATATATTTTGTACCTTACATCAAAAGGTAGGTATACTCTTATAATTGGAATAATCATATATATATATATATATTATAATACATTCATATATAACGTTGTTCACATTTTGCAGTAAGCATTCAACTTTGCTTGTCACAGCCCATGAAAATAATGTGATGTACTGGTTCAATTCATTGTTTAGACAGTTAGATACCGAGATTGTTTTCATCTTTAACATGTGATTTTCTCTGCATAGATTTATTAACATAAAAATTTAGTAAGTTATATGATATCTTTTTTTCCCAATTAGAGATAGGGTTATGCAAGGCTTCACCTTCTTCAGAGGCTATCCAATTAGTACTACTTCTTCCTGGATGTATCCTCAAGTATGTAGTTCTCAAATAATTAAGTTCAATTTTCATGAATATATTAGGTATAAAGTTAGTCACTAATGTGCTTTGTATTTTTCCATTTTGTTAGTACCAACATTAAATTGGCAGTATTGAGTATGGATATTATATAATCTGATATATGCACGAGATCATTTAGATAAGGTTCACATATAGCTTAATGAGGTATAGAGTAGGGGTGTACATGGGTAGGGTAGCCCCCTCCCCGGTGCCCTGCCAGAAAAAAGTATGGGTTGCATTTTACAGCCCGATGCCCGGTAAAAGCCCTAACTATTTTATGCTAGGCATGAGCAGGCTGAGAATGGGCGGGCTGGGCATGTCCAAATTGTGATGTTCTGCTTATATTGTGAGAAAAAAATCTGCAATCATGAACTTATAAAATAATATCATATTTATATCTTCAAGAGTTAAATAATATCTATAATTCACTAAGAATAAGGTAATAAAAAGATAGTAATTAAAGTCTTAAAGTCTATCACATATATAAAAAAGAAATATTGAAATATGTAAAGGTAAGATATTTGTAGTGTTATTGCAACACCAAAAATCGAATTTAGCAAGTAAAGCAGAGGAGCAACTTTGGCATCTACATAAATATAAAAGTTATGTTTAATATTTTAAAAATGAGCAAGGAGAGTTGTAAGCTAAAGTGAAAAGTATAAAATTATAAGTAAAATAAGTTAAGAAAAAAATTAAAAAAATAATAAATATATATATAGGGCCGGGCTAAATGGGCAGGGCAGCATACCTTGCTCAGTGCCTTACCCTGCCCGACATATGGCTCAGCCCAAATATATTTTGGGCAACTTTTTTAGGGCCGGGCTGGGCAATTTTTTTGCGGGCTCGGGCGGGCAGACCGGGCTATGGGCATTGTGAACACCCCTAGTATGGAGTGAGCAAAATTTAGTGACTTTTTCAATTTATTCATACCTTGAATATTTACCTATTACTTATAATTTGCAATTGTTTGAGAAGAATAACACGAGCTATAAAGATGAGCTAATCTACTCAATGATGGATGATTTGGCAAAAATCATAGATATAAACATGCCTTAATCAATAATATATTTTCGTGTATATATGATTGTACAATATCTGTGTATATATGATTGTATTATATTTTGGTTCACTGCATGCATGAAAAAGAATTTGAATTACTTTATTGCTATATGTTAACATTTAATTTGAATTTTTGTATTGCTTACTTCATACTTTACTGCCTATAATCTATCTTCATTATGATAAATATAGGCAATAATGATGGGAAAATTAAATGAAACATTAAAATAATAAATATTAAAACAAGCCTTTAAAAGAGAGTTGTTTTAAAATCATCATTACAAGTATATACTGTAACGGTGGTTACCTAGAAAACCATCATTATAGTAGTAACTTGTAATGGCGATTTACTTGAAACTACCATAACATTATAAACCTTTAACAATGCTGTTAAATATAATTACATTTTACTGTGGCTTTTTAATTGCTGTTAAAAGATAGATTTACAACGGTAATACAATTCACGCCGGTCAAATAGTAGAAACCTGGAGGTAGAGCATGGCCTCTAACAAGTTGTTGTGGGTGGTTGGGTCAATGGTAGGAGGTGGTAGCAGCGACAATGGTGACGTAGGTAGAGATAGTGGGGGAGGAGGGGTTGGCCAAGAGGAGGATGAGCCCAAAAACAAATGTTTTCTTTTACACCATGGCAAAAAGAGAAGAAGAGAGAAGATTTGATACTTTAAATTTGAGACTTTTCACCATGCCTATGTACTTATAGCCAAAAATTTAGAGTAAAATGATGCGTTGAGTTTTCCAAGAGACACACAATGATCGCTTAGAAGAAATATGTTTGAAGAATGAGCGACTTGAAAAGGCAGGAAATATTAGGATGAAGTAGCAATATTCTAGATTGGTTCATTTAAACATTCAATATAAATATATAGACTGGGTTATCGTGAAGCCAGTATAAAGAGTTTATTTAGACCACATATAAGCTCGTCTAGTGTAAAGAATTATCTATATTTACATCATAGTTTTTACTTCGTCCTCGCGATTCAGGTGTAGAAGAAGAAATGTTAAATACATTTTTTCCAATAGTGTGATGACTAAAATTTTAACATGTGAAACCTAATTTACTTTAATTGTAATTTGATAATGGGAAGGTGCTGTTCAAGTGAAAATTCAAGCCAAGCCAAGAAAGATTCAAGGTACCAAAGTTCAAGCTACCTAGGGATAAATATAAGTGATCTATCCTAACTTGTTTTCTTTCAATCTGGGGGCTTGAAGTTAGACTTTTCATAGAAGAAATATGAGGTTTATCTAGGGTATATATGCTGTCCAAAACCCTAGATGAAAGGAGAAAGAATAAATTAAAGTTAGAATTATGTGATTAATGCTTGAACAATCTAATTAGATGATTGGTTATTGAATCAAGTTGATATTCTTAACTTTTCCAAGAAGAAAACATTTTGGTCTGCACTATTCATGATTTAAGGGATGGGATTTCAATAATATAATGTTTCTATTGAATTTATATAGAATTGGATAGGTCTTGACATTGGAAACGTTGGAATTGAAAGTTATAATTCTTGGAATTCTTCTCTATTACTGTTCACTCATATGAATAGTGATTGAAATTTCATGATTTTAATGTTTTGAATAGTTTTAAAATGAAAAGTTGTGTGGGATAAAGTAGAGAAACAAATATTGGAAGCATTGGAATCAAAATGAGAATTTTTGTAAGAATTTTGTATATTTTTCAATTCTATCAAAACAGTGCATAGGAGCTGAAATTTTATGATTCTAAGCTCATAAATAGATTTAAAAGATGAAATTGTGTTGACTAAAGTCAAGACATCAATTAGTTCAAAGGCCAAGTTAATTAGTAAAGATTAAGGAAGTTAGTGTAATTAAGTGAGCTCAATATTCAAGAAGGTTAGATTCTAATGAATAGATGGTAATGATATGTTAGGAATTGATTGTGGACTCAAAAGAGGTATCCACACATCAAGGAGAAATAATAAGAAAAAGGAAAGGTTAAAGTGAAAGAAGTCAAGCATGTGAGGTAGTAAACTTATCCTAAACTTGTATGCATTGAATGTTATATTTGGTTGTGCTATGACTATGTTGAGTTGTGTTGCATATGTGTTTATGATTGAAGCTCTATTTCTATGATTACTTTTGCCAATTGTATTTCCTATGTTACATGGAAGCATGTACATTACACAATGTTAACACTTTCACAAGCAAGTATAAGTATTTATATTAATGTATACATTGTTTAGTAGCGTTTGCTACTAAGATTTTCTCAGGAATCTCACCCCATTCATGTAATCCCAATCCCATAAGGTTTATGACTGATGAAAGAGGATGAAGAAGCATGGAGAGAAACTAAGGACTGGATAGCATAAATGTTATGTGAAGAATTCTTATAGAGCTATACAAGCTTTAAGTGTTAGAGCTGTGCATATTAAGAAAATGAATATTTGAGCTCCGATGTTAGAACTTTGCATTCATGAGTAGGTATGCAGTTCTACAACATGTTAACCAGGCATTGTATGTTAGAGTATGTGCTCCTATGTGATCCTACTTAGTGATAAAGTAAATAAAGAATAATTGCACAAGCCATCTTTCTGTATTATGCTAAATTATTAAAGATGATAAGAGCAATTTTGAGGGTGATAGAATTTCTAAGAAAAAGAAGTATGATGATACAAAAATGAGAGATGAAGCTTTACAAATGTTAAGTAACTCCGCAAGATACTCAAATAAGTAATAGAGATGTGCAATAAAAGGTATAATGAGTAGTTGATGAAAACTCTAGAATACAATAGTATTTGAGAGAGTTTGATATGAAAGAAATAGATACTACTCCCAAGTCTAGTATAGTGAGAAGTCTATATGCAAATAGATACATAACAAGTAAGCAAGTAACATAACGAAATAGTAGAGTTCAACTCTGATTGAGTTGATTCAAAAAATAAGTGTAATTATAGCAAATATATCAAGACATGCGGATATGGAAAGTACTCTATTAAGATGTCAAGATAAAATACAAGAGATAGATGCCCCAATCCTTAGTCGAAAAGCAAAAAAGGATAGTTATCTAAGATTGTTGACTAAAGTGCTAAGTAAATTTTGATGCTAAAATTTATTTTAAGGGGGATAGAAATATCATATCCTAATTTTTTCCTATATGTATAAGACTGATAGAGGAAAGATGTTTGGGAAGGATTGTGTCAATAATCAAAAGGAATGATAAATGTTAGATGAGTCTTGAAGAAAGAAAGTGACTAAAATGAAAAGTTTAAAAGTTCTATAGTGCAAAAATGAAAGTAGACATAAACTTTAGTCCATTAATTGTAATTATGAAAAGTTGAGGGTCTAAAGTGTAAATTTTAAAAGTTCTAAGGCAAAATAGTAATTATTGAAAGTTAAGCAAAAAAAAAGGCCAAAAAATGTCATGAATTAGTTCAATCCAAAATTTTCCCAGTAAACAAAGAAAATTATTCTGATCAATTTAACGCCACACAAAATTTTGATTTGAGGTCCCGATAAATATATATAAATTTATGAAGAAAGGGAAAATTAGTGCAGTATCCTCTAGACCTCAGAATCAGATGAAATTTGGCAATAAATTCTTATAACTAATATGAGAATTTATGAAACTAATAGAGCTCAAAAATGAGTTATGTAGAGTTTATTATAGAATTTATAGTATATTAAAACACCAGATAAATGCTTTTTGGGGGAATTTCTTAGGAGTTTGGCCCATGAAGGAAATGGACCATGTAGAAGGTCCAAAATAGCACCTTGTAGGCCCATTAGTATTTTTTTCAATAAGTAGGTGGGTCAGTTCTAATAAAGACAAAAAAATGGGAAATTATGAAAATATAATTGTATATGACACTGTGTTGTGTAATTGAGCCAGAGATAGAAGAAAGATATTTTGATCATTTGACTAAGATTATATAGTCAAGGAGAGTTCCCAGAATAGTTGATTAAGGTTAGGGAATAATCTGATGATATGTGAAAAGATGATAATGCCCTTGAGATATTAAAGTGAAATCGTACACCGATAAAGGGTTTTGAGGAAGCATAAGGAACTTTTATCAGGACTTCTGGTTCTCAAAAAATTATGAAACTTTTTAGGGAATTCATTTTATATTATAATGAATTTCTAAAAATGTTATAACCATTAAAATAGGTTTCTAGCATTTATTTCAAGATGAGGGTAATTTAAGGATATCGGTATAAGGAAAGTACCTTGAAATTTATGCCAATTAGCAATTAGACCTAAGAAAGGCTCAAGATTTTGTCCTAGGACAGCCTAATAAGTCCAAAAAGTTGTCTTGGAGCCCAAGTCTAATAATGAATAAAGAAAGAATTAGGGTTTACACATGGTGGGACCCACAAAACTTTACACATGACATCCAAGGCAAGGGGAAGATAAGATTTTTGTCATGTGATTTTATCTCAAATTGGCTTGGTGGGCAAGTTTGATGTAATCGCAATTATGAGCTATTTGATTAAATAGTGCATA
Organism: Leucaena leucocephala; assembly: GCA_037074615.1. Lineage (NCBI taxonomy): Eukaryota > Viridiplantae > Streptophyta > Magnoliopsida > Fabales > Fabaceae > Leucaena > Leucaena leucocephala. The sequence goes on along the minus strand of CM073515.1, from coordinate 12,379,353 downwards.
CTAGCCTTCCATTTTCTATGAGATTTTTCTATAAATACCCCCATATTTCTACCCAAAACCATAGAATGAAGGAGCCTTGAGGAGGTCTACTTAAGCGAAAAGTCAAGAAGCCAAGAAAGATTAAAGGTACCAAAGTTCAAGCTAGCTAGAGATTAAGGTAAATGATCTATCCTAACTTATTTTCTTCAACTTAGGGGCTTGAACTTAGAGTTTTCATAGAAAAATATGAGGTTTATTTAGGGTGTATATGCTATCCAAAACCCTAGATGAAAGGAGAAAAATAAATTAAAGTTAGAATTATGTGATTGATGCTTGAACATGCTAGTTAGATGAATAGTTGTTGAATCAAATTGATATTTTTGACTTTGCTAAGAAGGAGACATTTTGGTATGCACTGTTCATGATTGAACAAGATTGAATTTCAATGATCTAACGCTTCCATTGAATTTATATGATGATTTTGTGTAAGATTGGATATGTCTTGAACCTTGAAAATATTGGAATTGAAAGTTGTAATTCTTAGAATTCTTCTCTGTTTCTATTCACTCATATGAACAATGATTGGAATTTAATGATTTTGATGCTTCCAATTATTTTAGAATGAAAAGTTATGTGGGATAAAATAGAAAAACAAGTATTGGAAGCATTGGAATCAAAATCAATTTTTTTATAAGAATTATGTATGTTTTTCAATTATGTCAGAACAGTGTATAGGAACTAGAATTTCATGATTCTAAACTTATAAATGGATTCAAAAAATAAAATTGTGTAGGGTAAAGTCAATACATCAATTGGTTTAAAGGTCAAGTTAATTAGTAAAGATTAAGAAAAGTTAGTATAGTTAAGTGAGTTCAATATTCAAGAAAGTTAGATTGTAATGAATGGTTGATAATGCTATGTTAGGAATTGACTGTGGACTCAAGAGGCAGCCACACATCAAGGAGAAGTAAGAAGAAAAAGGCAAGGTTAAAGTGAAAGAAGTCAAGCATGTGAGGAAGTAAACTTATCCTAAACTTGTATGTGTTGAATGTTATGTTTAGTTGTCTATGACTATGTTAAATTGTATTGCATATGTGTTTATGATTGAAGATCTATTTCTATGTTTACTTTGGTCAATTGTATTTCATATGTTACATGAATCATGCACATTATATAATATTAACACTTTCATAAGCAATCACAAGTATTTACATTAATGCATGCATTGTTTAATACAGTTTGCTATTGAGATTTCCCCAGGAATCTCACCCTATTCATGTAATCCTAATCCCAGTAGGTTTATGAATGATGAAAGAGGATGAAGAAGCATGAATAGAAACTAGGGATTAGATAGCATAAATGTTATGTGAAGAATTCTTATATGTAATGATGTTATATGACAAGTTTGAATAATAATGTTTATGATATAATGAAAAATAGTAAATGATAGAATAAATATATGAAATTTTACAAACATTTATTTAACATTTCAAGCTTCATTTTGACACCAAGAACACATTATTTCGATATCTATACAAAGAGAACAAATTTTCCAAATTCAAGGACCAGAATCTATTTTCAGAATTTTTGACCAAATGAACAATAATATTTGACGATTAAACTATATTAATTGACTAAGCATTTGATCAGGAAATTATTTTTTTTCTTAAAGTTAAAGATGTTATCTTCACGTAGCTTTTTGAAATATATAATTTTGCTTTTTCTAAAATTAATTATATTTTTTGAATTTGTCGCCAAATCTGGAATACTAAATGAACAGTAACTCGAGAAGAGTAAAAATTTTAGATTTAGCTAATGGACTTTTAAGGTCTTATAAGTGATTTTAAATGCTATCAAATTATCCTTAAGACGTATGAAAGTAAGGATGTTTCAGAAGACTAGTTTACAACTTAGCATCTCTCTTTCTATTTTAGGACACTTAGTTTCTTTTAGCTAAAATTAATTCCTGAGGTCCAATCCTACATAATTTCTTATGTAGAATCCAATTATGGAATTAGCATTTTGAAAATCAGCTTGTTTAAACTCATCTAAACTACCCATAACCTAAAATTTGTCTTCCTTCATCACCTAAGCATAACATCCAGCAGTATAGGGAGGATAATAAATAAATTTCTTACCATTTAATCTAGCAATTAATCCTCCCAACTACAATCTCAAACACTTTGGAAGAGATATTTCTTTGAATCCTTGCTTGTTTGGCCCTTAATTTTCCTTGTCTAGCTTGAGTTTTCAATTTGCAAGAGGTTCTCCATAAGGGTATTTATAGACTTGCAAGGGTTAAATTAATGGATGGTGTGACACTTTGCTTTCGTACGTCTTATGGACCATTCGTAACATTTAGAACCACTCAAATATCCATTGAAGTTCAATTACTAAATCTAGAATTTCTAAGACTATGAGTACTATTCATTTGGTATTTTTAGATTTGGAAATCAACTTCAAAAAATCATAATCAAGTCTAAACAAATAGAAATAAAGTAGTTCAAAAGGCTACAGGAAGCTAACATAATGAACTTTAAGGGAAAAATACTTCTCAGATCAAATTCTTAGCCAATAAATACAAAATTGGCATCAAAGAACAATTTTTATTTGGTCAAAACTTTTGAAAATAGTTTCTGTTCCCTAACTTTGAAAAATTCATTCTCTTTGTATAGACATTCTTAGTGTCAAAATGAAGTTTGACATGTTAACTAAGTACTGGTAAAATATCATACATTTATTTGATCCTTTACTATTTTTAATTATAACTCAAATTTCACTTCCTCCTCACGAGTTATTGTTCACAGTGATAAGTTTCAACAACTAACTTTACTAACATACACATACATATCAATCATGCTATTTATCTACTAAATTCTCTTCGTGCATCTTCATCTTCCTCCTTCTTTGATAACCTGCTGATGTTGGGATGGCATGGAGGGGATGAGATTTTGAGGAAAATCTCAGTAGCAAATGGAAACCATATAATGTATACAACTACATACTTGACGTCAATATGTGTACACCTAATGATCATACTTGCAAAATGACAACTTACACTCTTCCATGTTCCTTAATTATAACATATAGACCTAGAATAAAAAAAATATAGCATCACTTAATCATACATTCTTCACATAATCAAAGTAAGAAGCATAACAAAAACATTCAAGTAACATAAGCATGCAAGTAGATAAGTTTACTACCTCTATTCCTTGCTCTTCCTTTAACCTTTCTTTTGTCACTTCTTCTTGATATGGTGCCTTCTTTGAGAACACAATCAAAGCCTAAACATCATATAATCATTTATTTATCATATTCCTATTTAACTAATATTCAAGAGTATTAAACTTGATTACTAATTAGGATAACTTTTCCTAATTTTTATTACTTGGCTTGACCTTTGAATTAATTGATGTCTTAATTTTACCCTGCACAATTTGGGTTTTTGAATCCATTTATAAGCTTAGAATTATGAATTTCTAACTCCTTCATCAAATCTAGATAGAATAAAAAAGAAGCATATAATTCTTTCAAAAATTTTCATTTTGATTCCAATGCTTCCAATACTTGTTCTTCTAATTTATTCAATATAATTTTTCATTTTAAAATCATTAGAAACATCACAATCATGAAATTCAAATCACTATTGATACATGTGAACATTAACAAATAAGACTTTAAAATTTTATCTTTCAATTCCAATGCTTTCAAAGTTCCAAACCAATCCAATCCTACACAAAATCATCATTTAAATTCAATTGAAGCATTAGATTATTGAAATTCAAACTCCTCCTTTAAGTTTTTCTCTTGTCTAAAAAGTATCAAGAAAATGCAAAGTCAAGAAAATTAATTAAATTCAATAAACAACCATACAAACTAACTTATCTCATTGTCCTCTACTTAGTTCTAACTTCATTTTCTGCTACCTTCTTTATTTCACATTTCTGGACAACATCATATCATAGGGAATATCCCACTTTTCTTCATTAAAATCTAGGTTTTATCCTTCTAAAATACTTATAAATAAACTAGGAATGATTGTTTACCTTATGTCTTAACTTGCTTGACACTAAGTGCCTTGAATTGCCTTTGCTTTGGTCAGCTTTTCAAATGACAAGAGGTTCCCAAGGTTACTCCAAACCCCATAGTTTTGTACTAAAGGGAAGGGATATTTATAGCAAAATTTCAAGGTTCAATGGACAATCTTGCTGTTCAATTTTCTAATAATTTTAACCCCTTAATCTTGCATTTTATTGGTTGATTCGTTGATTAATTAACCTTAATCATTATTAGTTTAATTCTTATATTATTTTATTATAATGAAGCATATGGGATAATGCTTCCTTCCCATTCTTAGCACCATGTAGAGGGGACGTGGGTCCTACAAGGACACCTCAAATGTCACTTCACATGCTCTTGAAGTTTCTCTATGTTTTTTAAATACCTAAAATTGACTTGAGCTCCAAGACTTGCTCTTGGCTTATTGGGTTTGCATATAACGCCATTATTGGGCATTTATTGGGTCTAATAGCTAATTGGCATAAATCCTAAGGCATTTTTCTTATAACATATTATTAAATTACTTTGATTTTGAGATAAATTCTAGAAACCTCTTTTAGTAGTTTTGACATTTTTAGAAATTCATTCTATTATAAAATAAATTTATTCCAACTTCTCATAAGTTTTCGATACGCAGAAATCCTAATAAAAATTCTTTTCATATTCTTTAAATCCTTTATCAAAGTCTATCTTCACCTTAAATTCTCTAACTAATTCTACAGAACTCATTTTTGACTTTTGTCAGTTTCATAAATTCTTAAATAAATTATAAGAATTTACTACCAAAATTCATCTAATTATGAGGTTCGCAAGATATTGTAATAATTTTTAGACTTCAAAAATTAATAACAATTTATTGGGACCTTAAATCAGAATTATAAGAGATATGCGTAGCTTAAATTCCATCATATATTTATTGGTAAAATTTAGGACTCAAACATTTTTATATCCTAATTTTTCCCTATCTGTATAATACTAATAGTGGAAAGAGGTTTACAAAGGATTATAATGATGATAAGAAGAAATAATAAAGGTTAAATGAGTCTTGAAGGAAGAGAGGGACCTAAATGAAAATTAGAAAAGGTTAAAGGCCAAAAGTGAAGGTAGAAACAAAAATTGGGCCATTAAGTGTAATTAAGAAAAGTTGAGGGACTAAAGTGTAATTTTCAAAAGTTTCTAAGGGTAAAATTATAATTATAGAAAGTTTAGCCATAAAAGGCTTAGAACTGCCTGGAAGCATTTCAGTCCCAAAATTCATCAGTAGATAGAGAAAGTTATGCTGGTTAATCTAGCATGATACAGAAATTTTATTGAAGTTTTAGATAGCTAATATTTATCTGATAGTCTAAAAGTTATCTTAAATTTTATCATATCTTAAGAGCCACAGATATAAGTGAAAAAGTTATAGGAAGGTGTGCCTTCTGGCGTCAGATGTCATGGATATAACAGAACCCCGAAAGGAGTTATGTATGAAAAGTTATTCACGTTTTAGTAAATTTTGATGGGAGTTTGTTAACGCCCGACATCTGATTATGAAACTTAGTAGTAAGCAAGTTATTGCTGAATGAGCTCATATGATGTCATAGAAAGGCCCAAATAGCATCCCAAGAGGCCCGATAAGGTGGTGACAGTTAAGTGGGCCAGAGTCCAGAGCAACACAGGAAAAGTGTGAAATTACAAAAATGCCCCTGTATAGTCAGATTGTATTAGTGATAGATAGAGGGCATTTTGGTCATTTTAGATAGGCCAAAAACATCCAAGTGAGTGTAAAAATGATTAGTTAGAGTCAGTATATACTCTGATGCAGTATAAAGAGGTATGAAATGACAATTATGCCTTTAGGGTTAATATTAGGGGTGTGCTTGGGTAGGACTAGGCAGGGCAGCCCCTTGCTCGGTGCCCTGCCCAAAAAATATATGGGCTATATTTTGTGTTAGAAATCGTGCCATAGGGGCCAATCATTGTCTTATGATCATTATTGATTTATGAATTTATTAATTGTGTTATCATATTATTTGTATGTTTACTGTGATGATCATCCTTTGATAATTCATGATCTTATCCTAAATGTCCCTGGTCGGTCATCTATACGGGAGCAGAGATAAAATAATACCAGTATGACTTTGAATATGTATAGAGATATAAATCAAAGTCATAGGCACATGTAAGAGTACAAGGAATCCTGTAGGATTCTTACTGGATTTTACAGTGAAATAAAATACCCGATAAATAGGGTCAAAAGAGATTTCTTGGCATTTATGCCATAAAGGTAATGGACCAATATCAAGGCCCAAATGGAGTCCTAATAACATGGTGAGACAGTTAAGCGGCCAGAGTCTAGAGAAATCCAAGAAAAGTGTGAAATTACAAAAATGCCCCTAGGTGGCCAAATTGTACTAGAGATGGATGGAGGGTATTTTTGTCATTATGGACAGGACAAAAATGTGTAAGATAGTATAAATATGATTAGTTAGAGCTAGTATGTGCCCTAGTGCAGTATAAAGAGGTGTGAAATGATAGTTTTGTCCTTAGGGTTAATATAGTATAAGATAGTGGATCAAGGGCACTTCAGTAATTTCCCAAGGGATTTGTAATTAAGTTTTAGCCCAGTACAAGAATAACAATGGTAGGAAGAATCCAGATACTGGATTTAAGGTTAGAAAGCATATTATAAAATCTTAAAAAAATTAGATTTATAAAATAGTCTGGTTTTTGGGGAATCAGACTGAGCCGGTACCGGATTATACTGAAATTTTTTTAGAATCTTCCCCCATTGGAATTTCACCACCTAGCCCTATGAGTTTTCCCTTGATGATGTCATGGATGATGTCATAATTCTCTTTTTGAAAAAGTTAAATCCAAGATTAAATGTGAGCCATTAGATCAAATAGTGCACAAACTAATCTTGGCTATTGATTTTCCATGAGATTTTTCTATAAATACCCCCTCAAATCTGAAGCAAACCATGAGCACAAGAACCCTTGGGGAAACTCTTGCAAAATGAAGACTCAAGCCAAGACAAAGAAGATTCAAGGTACTAAAGTTCAAGCAAGCTAGAGATTAAAGGTAAGCAATCTATCCTAACTTAGTTTCCTTTGATTTGGGAGCTTGAACTTAGGGTTTTTATGGAGGAAAGTTGAGTTATCTCTAAGGTATTTTTCTGTCCAAAAACCTTAGATGAAAGGAGAAAGAAGAAATTAAAGTTAGAGTTATATGATTAAAGTTTAAACAAGCTAGTTAAGTGATTGGTTATTAAATCAAGTTGATATTCTTGACTTTGCCATGGTTGAACCATTTTGGTTTACACTGTTCATGATGGAAGTAAATGGAATTTCAATGATTTAAGGCTTCCATTGAATTTATATGATGATTTTGTGTAGGATTGGATAGGTTTTGAACCTTAGAAGCATTGGAATTCCAAGTTGTGACTTTTGAGATTCTTCTCTATTACTGTTCACTCGCATGAACAGTTATTGGAATTTCATAATTTTGATGCTTCCAATAGTTTTAAAATGAAAAGTTGTGAGGGATAAAGTGGAGAAACAAGTATGGGAAGCTTTAGAATTAAAATGATAATTTTTGAAAGAAAATAGGGTGTTATGTAATTCTGTATAGAACAGTGTATAGGAGCTAGAATTTCATGATTCTAAGCTCATAAATGGATTCAAAAGATGAAATTGTGTAGGTTAAAGTCAAGACATCAATTGGTTTAAAATTGTGTAGGGTAAAATCAAGACATCAATTGGTTCAAAGGCCAAGTTAATTAGCGAAGACTAGAGAAAGTTATTTTAGTAAAGAGTTAAGAATTTATCAATGATTGCCTTGAACATTGTTGGAGTTCTTAGTCCTAATGAATTATGTAATGAATATTAATATATTTAGGACTTTGAAACATCCAAGAAGATGTTGGGAAGTGATTGACCGAAAGACTTCATGGTTGGAAAGCTAGGGAGCAAGTACAAAAGATCAAGAGAAAATCTTAAGAGTAAGGTAGTGGACTTGCCTCTTTATGTGCTTGATGTGGTATGCTTATGTGTTGACATGTATATGATATTTGAATGATATTGTGAAATGATAAATGATTTTGAATGTATTGTGAATAATATGTTTTCTATGGCCATGCACTTTTATGTAAAAGTATGTAGCATGATAGCATGTCACTAATTAAAGAAAGTTTAATGAAATTACATATCATACATTAGCATCCATCTTGTATATTTAAGTAGTAATATTTGCTACTGAGATTCCCTAGAATCTCACCCTCCCATAACCAATCAATTTAGGTCAAGCATGAAGGAAAATGTATGCATGGAGAAGAGCTAAAGAATGGAAGAAGGAAAGTGAAGTATTTAAGATTCTAGCATATGCTATGCATGTTCCATGTATGTAAATGCCATATAAGGTGTCTATTTATGTGATAAAATTGTATGAAATAATTATAGCATATGTACATGATGTATATGAATGCATGAAAGGCAAAAGAGATGGCTTATGCATGTTGGAGAAATTAATAAAAGTGAAGGAAAGGAAACTGAAATGGTAAAAACGTAGGTCATGAAGCAGTTTTGTTATGGCTTCAGTTTGACCTAGTAAATGAATGAATTAATCCACAAAAATTTATAAGAAGTAGTACCCATCTAGATCTGTAAATTTATAGGTAATACGCTTCATTTGGATGTGTATATCAAGAGAAATGAATTTCCAAAGTTAAGAGACAGAATCTGGAATTTCCAGAATTTGCCATATGAACAGTAAAAAGTAATGATTTAAAGTTTCAATTCGCAAGCTAAATGTCCAGATTTATATTTTCCCCTTAACTAGCTATGAAAGAGATTCAATTAAAAATTTGGATCACCTCCATACAAATTTTTTACATTTAGTTATGAATTTTTAAAATTAGACTGTAAATTTGAAAATCACCAAGTGAACAATATCCGATAAGTAAGTTTTAAAATTTTAATTTTTAGACTTATGTAATGCTTCCCTAATCAAATACATTTTCGAATATGTACTCCGAGGTGGTAAAAGTAGGATGATTCAACTTTCACTGAAGGAATCTCTTTTGATTTTAACTTCTTTACTTGTCTATCAATAATAGTTACTGGATACTCATCATACGACAAGTCTTCATTTACATGAACTTCTTGATATTGCACATGAGATGGATCATACAAATACTTCTTAGTATCGATACATGAAACACTGGATGAATTCCCGATAACTCTGGTGGTAGGGCTAATTGATAAGCTACGACACCTACTTTGTCTAAAGCCTCAAAAAGACCAATATACCTTGGACTCAACTTGCCTTTTCTCCCAAATCTTATAACACCTTTCATTGGCGACACCTTTAATAATACTTTATCTCCAACCATGAATTCCAATTCTCTGTGATGATGATCCACGTAAGATTTCTATCATATCTGAGCTGTCAATAACCTTTGTTGAATTACTTTCACTTCTCTTTAGTATCTTGAACCAAATCTAGTCCAAATATTTCTCTGATACCAACTTCAAACCATCCGATTAGAGATATACATTGTCTTCCATATAATACCTCAAATGGTGACATTTGAATACTAGATTGATAACTACTATAATAAGCAAATTCTACTAGTGGCAAATGATTATTCCAACTCCCACCAAAATCTATGATACAAGATCTCAACATATCTTCAATTATTTGGATTATTCTCTCATATTGTCTATCAATTTGAGAATAAAAAGCAATACTTAGATTCAATCGAGTACCCAATACTTTTTGAAATGATTCCCAAAAATCGAGAAATGAATTGGGGCCCTCTATCTAAAATGATAAACATTGGGACTCCGTGCAATTGTAAAATCTCTGTAATGTAAATCTCTACATATCTAGTCGCACTGTATGTTGTCTTTACTAGAAGAAAATGAGCAGACTTAGTTAATATCAATGATCACCCGGATAGAGTCAAAACCTTTAACAGTACGGGGCAATCCAACAATGAAGTCAAGTGGTATGTTTTCCCATTTCTACTCAGGTATTTCCAATCATTGTAATGGTCCTGCAGGCTTCTGATATTCTGCTTTAACTTGTTGACACACCAAACAACGTGTCACAAAGTCCGTTAGACATTCTTCATACCATGCCACCAATACAATTGCTTCAAATCTTGATACATCTTAGTTATACCAGGGTGAATAGTATAAGTAGAATGATGAGCTTTTTCTATAATTTGTTTTCTCAAATCTTGAACTTGAGGCATGCAAATCCTACCATTATATCTCAAAACACCTTCCTGGTCAATCACAAATTCTGTATTACTCCCCTCTTGGGCCAAATCTCGTAACTTGCATAATTTTGGATCAGAGCACTGAACTTCCTTAATATGATCATTTAGAGGGGAATGAGCTTGCAAATGAGCTAAAAACACTCCTATACCAATGATATTCTTTCAACATTTATATGTACCAAGCTACCTATAGACTTTCTGCTTCACCACATTCGTTTTCCCTAGATGATACAAAATCATACAATCATAATCTTTTAATAATTCCATCCACCTTCACTATCTGAGATTCAGATCCTTCTACTAAAAAATGTACTTAAGACTCTTTATATCAGTGAAAATCTCCCAAGTTTCACCATACAGATAATATCTCTAAATCTTTAAAGCAAACACCACGCGGCTATTTCTAAATCATGAGTTGGATAATTTTGCTCATGTGTCTTAAGCTTTCTAGGGGTGTAAGCAATTACTCACCCATTCTGCATTAATACACAACCTAACCTAATTCGAGAAGTATCACAATACACTTTATACCTTACAACTCTTGAAGGAAAGCTTAAAACTGGAGCAGAAGTCAAAGATTCCTTTAACTTCTAAAAACTTCCCTCATACTTATCATCCTAAATGAATTTCACATTTTTCTGAGTTAACCTTGTTAACAAAGCTGCTATACTTGAAAAATCCTGCACAAAATGGCGATAATATCCTACAAGTCCTAAGAAACTTCGAATCTCAGTGATCGTAGTAGGTCACGGCCAACTTTTGACTACCTCAACCTTGCTAGGATCAACCTGAATACCGTCTTCTAACACCATATGCCCCAAGAAAGTCACCTCAGTCAACTATAACTCATACTTAGAAAACTTAGCATAAAGTTGTTATTCACTCAACCTTTGTAACATTATCCACAAATGATGTTTGTGCTCCTCCATATTCTTGGAATATACCAAGATATCATCAATGAATACGATTACAAACTTATCCATAAATGCTCTGAATACCCAATTCATTAAGTCCATAAATGTCACAAGAGCATTCGTCAAACCAAAGGACATTACCAAAAATTTGTAATGACCATACCGAGTTTTGAATGCAGTCTTTGGAATATTTTCCTTCTTGAAAAATATTGTGCCCCTTACAACTGATCAAAAAGATCATCAATGCATGGCAACTAGTACTTGTTCTTTATGGTTATCTTATTAAGTTGTCTATAATCAATGCACAACCTTAAAGATCCATCTTTCTTTTTCACAAACAACACTGGTATACCCCACGGAGGATGCTAGGTCAAATAAACCCCTTGTCTAATAATTCTTGTAGCTGAATCTTTAATTCCCTTAACTTAAAGGGTGTCATTCTATAAGGCAGAACAGAAATTAGCTAAGTGCCAGGAATGACATCAATACCAATTTCTATTTCTCTATCAAGAGGTAAACTAGGCAATTCCTCTGGACAGACATCAGAAAATTCCTAAACAATTGGAATTTGATTTAAGCTGATAATATGCTTATCAACATCTTTCACTACAGCCAAAAATCCCTGACAACCCTTTATTAAAATCGCTGGGCCTTTAGAGAAGAAATCAAATTAGTTAGTCTCTCTACTTCATATTTAAAATACTCTAGAAATTATTGTATAACTCTTAAGAGCACCGTATATCAAATCCTTAAAGCAATCTCCATCTTTATATTTAATATTCTAAAGTTCTTAATCATACCGTAACACTTAAAATACTATTTTAAACATTCTTAAAATATTAAGATAGTAATTGATAATCAATTACAAGTTTCACTAACTAATAATTCAGACCTTAAAGCTGTCAACAACACCATCAAAGTAATTCATACCATATATCACCTTCAAACCTTTAAGTGTTCACTGTATTTTAGTTCCCTCTTAAATGCACTTGCAACACATGTTTAAGTATTAAAGCATGGATATCTTCAACCCTTAACTCCCATATTCAAAAATTTCAATACATTTAGCATAAATTAATCAATTGTAATATATAAAATACTCAAATAGTGAGGATTTTTACATTTTTGAAAGTACTGTTCCAATAATTTCTTTAAAACCAAAATAATTAACTTCACCTAAAATTCTCTTCAAAATCCCATCTTAAAGCTTTAATATTTAAAATATGTTGAACACTTCACTTCAAATCTAGAATCAATAGCTATCTATCCTAAACCATTTAACTCTTGTTTCAACCTTGACTAACCAGGGTAATCAAAGGTTTACAACACTAAACAAACATTTAAACGCATCCATACCCTACACTTGGTATATGTATTTAAACAAATTTTATTTCTTTTAGCTTAAGAACTTCAAACTTCACAGAGTTTGAAATTAATTCCTAAGCTTGAAACTCATAGCCTTTAACATTATAAAGTACTTCCAAGAGAACTCGAAATTATAATAATCAGAACACTAACCATTAGCTTGATTTCACATAATCAAAGCTTCAAACTCTACCAAACAAGTTTGTATACCCCTTTTCAATACCCTCAAGCGAAATTCCATAGGTTCCTATTAAGCATCAGAACAAGAGAATTTATGAGGATCCAACCCAATAAATTCTAACAACTTGACTAAATTATTATCCACTTTAGTAACATTATAGATTATTGGAAAATGTTCCCTAGGGGCCAATCATTGTCTTATGAACATTATTGATTTATGAATTTATTAATTGTGTTATCATATTATTTGCATGTTTACTGTGATGACCATTCTTGGATAATTCATTATCTTATCCTAAATGTCCCTGGTCGGTCATCTATGCGTGAGCAGAGATGAAATAAGACCAGTATGACTTTGAATATGTATAGAGATATAAATCAAAGTCATAGGCACATGTAAGAGTACAAGGTGTTGGACTGACCCGCTATGAGAGAGCTACATGGGTTACGTCATAAGCTTCTCTCATATACAAACCATGTCACCATGCCCTTTAACCTGAGATAATCATGGATTCCTACATGACAAACGCTCAGGTTTGACCTAGTCAAAAGTCTCTTTTGACCGAGTGATCATAAAGACTATGTTCAGGCTTAATGGTTTTTCATGTGGATGAATGTGAATGGTCAAGATGGAATTTGTCCCTCACATTCATAGAGAGATATTACTGGGCCCCTCGATGAGTGAGTCTGAGAAACGTATGGCCATACTGTAATGGAAAGGTAGTTCCATTTCTATAGTCAGACTACTCAGGGATCGAGAAAGTAACGGTCAGGAATAGGAGGATGACATTATCCATGCCTCATCCATGACCAAAATATCGCGTGATAGAAGGGACATGATAGGGTTGTATAAAAGGTTACATCGTTTATCGATCCTCATATGATTTGGGTAGTCGTTATGTCTTGCTAGAGACCGCTTGCGACTTGTGAGCCAGTATAGCATATGGCCTACTACCAACTTCATATGGGCCTACAGGGTCGTACACAAAATAGCCCAACACGAGATATGATGTCCAGATTCATTGAATCTAAGACGTGTCTAGATTTAATGAATGATCCAAGGTTAATGTATATATTTCTTTATATTTATATTCGTATATATATAAATTCGTATATATACATTATATATAAGGGATATATAGGATTTAATTTATAAGGATAAATTAAATCTTTATCATGTTTGAATTTGAAATTCAAATTGATAGGATATCTCATATAAGAGATATTTACAAGATTTAATTTATAAGGATAAATTAAATCTCTATCACGTTTGAATTTAAAATTCAAATTGATAGAATATCTCATATAAGAGATATTTACAAGATTTAATTTATAAGGATAAATTAAATCTCTATCACATTTGAATTTGAAGTTCAAATTGACATGATATCTCAAATTTGATTTATGAGAATAAATCAAATATAGTCATGTCTTATCTTTATTTTAAATTAAATAAATAGATGAATTAAATCTGTGGGACAGATTTAATATAAATATTATTTATTTAATTAGTTTCTTATCAAATTATACAATATATGATATTGTATTAATTTCAGATTTAATATAAATTAATTCCAAAATCCAATTCGGTTGAGAAAAACGTAGAGCATCCTATATATCTGATTTTAGGAGCTACGTTTTTAAAACAACACATAACACAAAAGGCCAAAGGGAATCTGCAAAAGGTTTGCAGATAAGAAACTGCTAAAATAGAGACGGAGAGGACGAATTGTTGAGAAAGCCTTGGAGGGACAGGAGACGCTAGCACGTCGTTCGTGGTTGGAACACTGTTCGTGTGGATACCAGTAGAGGGAGCCGACCTGAGGTGTCGACTTCTTGCAATCAGAAAGAGAGCACGAGCCGTGGAGAGAAGGTGTAGAGGTCGCTGGGGAACACTCCGTCGACTTCTTGGGATCGAAAGGAGATCACCAGCCGCGGAGAGGAGCTGTGGAGGTCGCTGAGACACACTGAGGGTAATGCTTATTCCCACTTGACTTAAACACATATGGTAGATCTTGGCAAGGAATGGAGAATTTTTTAAGTTAATTTCTGCTGCGTAACTCAGTGTAATATTCATAATGAAACACAGTCATATTCCCAACACATAAAGCAATTGGATAAAAGATAAGATCAAAGGATGGATAAACTATAAATTGCAATTGAGTGTGTGGGTGATAAGAATAAAAGAGTATAGTAAAACACAAATAGAACAACATAGAGATTTATTCAAGCACAAAGAAACAAAAACTAATTACTAGTTTTACTTATCCATCCCTTTCACAACTCAACAAACCATCACATTCAATATGATATTAGTAAACTATATAGTGTCTGTTTAGAAACCACAGAAACTATGGTTTTATAAGCCCTTTTGAGCAAAACTTAGGTTTGGAAATTTTTTTAAAAAAATAGCCATATTTGTTCAAACGAGCTTTTGGATCAAACCATGGTTTAAAACTAAGGTTTCAGATAAGCTGATTAAAGTAGCTTATGGAACAGTAAAAGAGCTTATAAACTAACCAATTACTATATTACCCCTAATTTTTCTTACACCCTCTCTCCTCTCTCTTACTTTTTCTTACACCCTCTCTCCTCTCATTTCTTATCTCTCCTCATTTAATACTTATACCCTTTTTCATAATTTACCAATAATAAAAGTACTTTTGGAAATAACTATCCAAATACTCATTTATTCAAAAATACTCTTTTTTTCATAAGCCCTTCTCCAAAAGCCATTTTCTATAAGCTACCCAAAAGCCATTTTTTTCATAAGCCCGTTTCCAAATTCCTATCCAAACGGGCCCATAGGCATATGAAAAGTAAAAGAGAAAGGATAGGGATGACCTGGCATCATGGAAGCAGTGTTGGTTCCTTATAAAGTTTCAAGAGATGGCCATTGGCTTCATCCCAAAATCATACATCTTGATCATAGTGCAAGGTCCATCCCAGCTTGTCTTAAACTTTCCATGCTTGAATTTAAACCAGGCTTGATACCTCAGTACCTTGTTACCTTCCTTCAAATACTTCCTCAAATATTGGTATCATGAATCAATTTAGCCTTCAACTTATAAATCTTTAAGCTGTTATAGGTATCCAATCTTATCTCCTCTAACTCTTGAAGTTGAAGCAGCCTCTGTGAACCATATTCCTCCAAGTCTTCATTATAAGCTTTCAATGCCTAATATGTTTTGTGCTCTAGTTCCACAAGCATGTGACAAGCTTTCCCACAAACAGTATGATATGTGGACATACTGAGAGATATTTGGAAAGTTGTTATATAAGCCCACAGAGCATCATCCAATCAAAGACTCCAATCCTTGTTAGATGGATTAACTATCTTCTCAAGTATATGTTTAACTCTTAATTGGACACCTCTGCTAGTCCATTTGTTTGTGGGTGGTATGAGGTGGAGACTTTGTGAGTCACATCATACTTTGCTAATAAGTTATGGATCAACTTATTACAAAAAATAGGTGTCTTGGTCACTAATTAATGACTTTGGTACTCCAAATATACTAAAGATATGAGACCTTCGAAATTTAAAGACTGTTTTACATCATCATGTCTTGTGGGAACGTCTTTTACCCACCTAGATAAGTAATCTAAAGCTAGAAGTATATATTAGAAACCTGTAGAAGGTGGAAATAGTCCCATAAAATAATCCCCCATATATTAAAGACCTCATAGAAAAGAACTGATTGTTGAGGCATCTCATAGCGCTTACTAATCCTCCAAAACTACTCACATTTATCGGATACTTTATAAAACTCAAAGCAATCCCTAAATAAATTTTGCCAATAAAATCTTGATTCTAGAACCTCTCTTGCAGTTCTTTTACTCCTAAAATAGCCCACACAAACCTATAAATGACAAGCTTTTAAGACTTGTGTTATGTATTTGATAGGAATACACCTGATAAGAGACAAATTATATATGGCTTCTTTTGCATTTTCAAGAATTTTATGACACTTTTACCTTTATTTTATGCTAGTAACTATACTTTTGTGATAATATTCGATTTTACATGCAATATGCTTATTAAAGGGGAAAATGGTCCAAACTGTAAATACTTTGGTCTTTAATTAGGTTGACAATTACAAGGAATTTTGGTTATGATTTGTAGGCATTTGGAAGAAACTCAAAGATCAAAAGTGGAGTTGAGAAGAAACCACAGGACAAAGAGGACCAAAGTCAAGAGAGATAACTTATGTGATTATTAGTCACAACCTAAGTGTACAATTGTCCTAACCTACTTTATGTTAGGAGATTCTCTGCATTCATAGGTTACAACCAAAAATATGTACCTAGTCATGACTAGAATAGACAATTATTGAAATTATGTGTTTTCAATTAGATTACTCTACAATTAAGGTAAGGGGTCAGCAGCCACGAATGGAGATAGGTTATTGTTGCCATATTTGGTTAAGAACAATCTCATCTTATTCTCTCAACTTCTCCCATCAACCTTGAACCTAATATTCCACTTTTATTAATTTCTTCACAGATTTCTCCACTTTTGCACTGATTAATTCATCTTTACACCCTTTCTCTTCATCTTTCTATCACCTTTTTCTACTTTTCTTATGGTACCAACTCTAGACAGCTATTGTGACATAGTCATTACTATTAGAGGCTATATCTTTTAGCCTCTTAGTGATAGACAACACAGTTTGAGCTCACATACTACAATGGGGAGTTATTCTATCTTAGTCTGCATTATTCATATTTTAGGATTTCTAGATTTAGGGATTTCATGATATGTATGAGGATTGAATATCGATTGATTATTCTCATATTAGATAATTGTATTTGATTTGGATGATGAAAGTATTGATTTTTATATATATATATTTCATTTTGATTTCTATTTAGTTGGTTGATTGTTAGCGATTATTAGTAATTTATTCAATTGATTATAGTCTTTAGCTATCGATTGATAGTTAATAGAGAGTTTTTGTATAATCTAATTCAATCTACATACTAAGTAGTCTTTAATAGTGCATTAAGGGGTTTTATAATTTAGCTTTGATCGAAGGGAGTTTGAACTCATTAATGAATTGAACTTGATGAATTGATGTAGTTTTTATTTTAAACTAAGTGATTTTATAACTCATTTAAATCAAGAGCGAGGATAGCTATGTTTTCATCAATAAGAGTATTTTCTATCACATTTTTCTCACAATCTAACCCATTTTCACACTAATCAAAGAAATACCAAAGACATCCACTTTCACTGCACCCTTTTTTTATTACATCAATGTTCGATCAAACCCAAAACACATGCTTTTACTCAAGTTTTTCATGTCATTGTTCACCAATTATTAGGATTCTGCATTGAAGGCTCCTTGAGAAAATGATAGAGTTGAGCCTTATACTATATTATGGGTGCAATCTTTATTTTGAAAGTCCTATTGGCGAGAATCCTAAGACATTTCAACACCTCCTTACAACTTAATCAGAGCAAGCTTCCCACAAGTAAGGGCCATCCTATAGGTAATATTTGGATTCACTTTTAAGCTTTTGGGCTTGAAACTTAGTCAAATGATAAGGAACTAGTCCAATTTCAAGGAAGTTAACTAAATGAGTATCCCAAGGCTATGAAATAGACACAACACATAGAGACTGATCGAGAAAAGAATCACAAATAAGCTCAGAATTAAGTACTCCCTAGTCTCTAGTGGCAATCAGCTTAGATGATCTGCTATATTGTTCACATTTTTAGCTCAATCTTTTACTTAAATATTGACTCTTGTAGCAACAATATATATCTTAAGAGCCTTGGCTATGATTGAGGTTTATGGAACAAATACTTCACCGCTACAAGATCTATATACATAACTACTTTGGAGTTTATTAGGTAAGCTCTAAATTTATTTAAAACCACTACAATAGCAAACAATTCCTTTTTAGTTATAGCGTAATTTATCTATTTATCATTAAGTGTCTTGGAAGTATAAACAATCACCTTAGACAAATTACTCTACTTTTGACCTAGCATGGCCCTCATATCAAAATTAGAGGCATCGCATGAGTGTTCAAAAGGGAGGTCCAATTTGTTTAAGTGAGGATAAGTAGAAAACCAACTTACCCTTTACATTTTCAAAAGCCTCTTTACATTCATTAGAGAAAACAAAATCCATATCTTTTTGAAAAAGTCTAGAAAGTGGTAAAAGCAATTTTATTAAAAACTTTTATGAACCTCCTGTAAAAATGTACATACCTCAAAAATGATATTAATTCTTTTAAAGTAGTGGGGTAGGGTAAAGAGGAGATTACTTTAACTTTTGCTTTATAAACTCCAATTCTATTGCTAGATGTAAGGTGACCAAGTATTATTCTGTGGTTAACCATGAAATGACACTTCTCAAAATTTAAAACAAGTTTCTTCTCAATACACCTAGTAAGGACTTGGTCTAAACTTTCTAAACATTGATTAAATCAATTTCCATAAATAGTAAAATTGTCCATGAACACGTGCACATATTTTTCAATAAAATCAGAAAATATCAATAACATGTAATGTTAGAATATGCCAGGGTCATTGCACAACCCAAAAAGCATTCTTTTGTATGCATGTGTACCAAATGGACAGGTGAAGGTGGTCTTGTCCTGATCTTTAGGGTCTATAGGAATCTGAAACTACCTAGAGTACCCATCTATAAAGTAATAATGGCTCTTCCCTGCTAACTTCTCAAGTATTTGGTCAATAAAAGTTAAGGGAAAGTAATCTTTTTTAGAGATGTCTAGCATATAAAAATCAGTTAAAAACACTAGATCTTTCACCTGAACAAAAATATCCTCAATAATTCCCTTAGGGTATCTAATTGAACTATTTGCAAATTAGAGTACTATACTTATGTCCTGAGGTTGTTTATACCTAAAGCTAGATAAACTAACCAAGGCATGACATTTATAGTAGCCCTTAAATCTAGCAGACCTCCCTTTAATGTGAACTTTTCCTATTATGCAAGGGATAGTACAAGATCCAAGATATATAGGATCCTTTCAACAAGGGTAAGTGTAGATAAATCACAATGAACTATCCAACCCAGGCTCTTTTAGGCAGACTTGTTACATAGGATCCCTTCAATAAGGGTAAGTGTAATGCATACTTGAATATCTGAAGAAGGAAGTCAATATTATGACCTAAGGATCGTAAGGAGAAGATAAAGAACTTAAAAAGCCATAAGAGAAAATATACTTGATATTATACAAAAGAGTTATGGGAACTCGTTATGCCTCATAATGACTGAGAGCCCTCCTTATATAGGGGCAGAGGGTCAAATACAAATAATCTTGTTAAAGTACTACAGTAACTACTACAGTGCTTTTCTACAATAACAAATGTACAGCAAAATTACTTTTCAAAAAGCAAGGTATGAGTGAATAATAAGACAACAAAAATTTTGGTGGAGTGGACACTAATAAGAGGCAAACATGACAGCATGATTGGTTAGAGGTTATAGTAGATGGAATCTTGATAAGTTCCCAACCACTTTTGTAGATAGGCTCATGATCTGGGTCAAGATTTGAATAGCCATCATCATATCCTGGGTCCAGAGAGTATTTGGATAAGTCTTTATTACTTTTCTAGTCTTTTTCAAGAGGCTCTGTTTGTGGCTCTGGCTGTCTTAATAGAGGATTCTCAAGATCTCCCTAGGTAGACTATGTTAGAAACTTGGGTTGGGACTGAGTATCTAAATGATTAGGATATTGGGATACAAATGGTAAAGTATATTGAGAGTCATAAGGACGAAAATGCTGAGAAATTCTACTGAAGACAAATGAACTTTGGAACTCCTATAATACAGATGATGATGAGCTTGCCAAAAATATTTTCTGAGCACTTGGAAGGAAATGGTCTATGAGGAAGACTCTTGTAGATTCTTCCATGTCTAGTTCATTAAGTTCAGTTAGGGTCTAGCCTAAACTTTCCATAACTCTTTTTTTATATTTTGGCTAGGTTGTAACAGTGGTCCAATATTCAATAGGTTTCTTATATAGAGATTTCCATTAGTAAATTGTTCTTGCTCTTTGTAAATGGTAAAGATATAGAAGAATCTTAATTTATTTAATTTATTTTTACCAGGAGCAGTCCATAAATTATTTTCTGGAAGAAGCTTGATGAGTTTTCCTCTCAAGTAATGGAATTTGGCAAATAGTCTAAATAAGGTGACAAGTAGGGTGTCCTTATTGGTTGAGTCACAAATGTAATGATAGATGGGATAAGCAGGGAATCATATGGCACAAGTATGTATTGCTAAAAGAGCCCAGAGATACCAAAGTAGACAATTAGGAATAGAACATTTGATAAGGGGAATAGTAGTATATGGAATATTTATGTCAAAGTGTTATGGCTTAGGATGGATTTGAGTTTTCACTAAGAGGAGATGAAGCCAATAAAAAAGTTTGTTTGGCTAGGCTGGAATGGTCAATAGGACTCTTAGGTATGGATCCTAGAGGGAAAATGGTAGCTTTTATCCAGAAAGGTATTTTTTTGTGTGGTTTTGGTAACTCTACGATGGTCAAGATAAAAAGTGGGTGGATAATACATAATGGTTCATGGGATTGAATATTTTTTTCTCATGTCAAGAGAGGTAATCTGCAATAGTGTTGTGATGCCCTTTGAGACTATGAATTTATAGCTAGAGAACTAGTATTTCCATCAAAGTAACTGGTTATCTGGAAGGATCTTTTCTTTTTGGTAAAGAATCTTTAGAAAGGATGTGTTATCCATTTCTATAGTGAATTCACATAGGTTGAGATAAAAGCTAAATTTCTCAATCCCCTTTTTTACTGCAAGAATCCCTTTATATGTGAATGCTTTTTAGAGTCCTTGAATTGTCCGCCTACATGTCCACAGTAGAATGTTTTACCATTTACTTCTTCTATTAGAACGGCACTACTATTCATCACTGGTATCTGTCTATAAGATCCCAAAGCCTTTATCATGAATTTTTAAGGGATAAGGATGTTGTATAAGGTCTTTCAAGACTTGTACTTCCTTAGTTTGTTCTGTCCCCCATACAGGATGGTTCTTTTTTAGAAGCTTGGATAGTTGGCTTGTATGTTTGGCGATATGGGGAATAAAATATCTTCGATAATTGACAATTCCCAAAAATTACTCAATTTGTTATATTGACAAATCTTTGTTTGGGTCTAGAATTCAACAGCAATATAAGGGCTTGGTTGGAATTTTTCATCTTCAAAATCATGCCCATGAATTCAATCTTTTTTTACTCCTATTTTTGCCATTTTTGTTGAGAGCATAATGCTATAATGCTTAATGATGTGGGCAAATTGGGATAATAGGATCTTATGAGAATCTTGATTTTATGAAAATAATAGGATATCATCAATATAGATAACAATATTGTTGAGGATGGGCTTAAACATTTTGGCCCTGACCTTTTGCAATAGTGATGGGGAAACCTTAAGCCTAAATAGCATGACAATCTATCGGTATGGGGCATTGGTTATGTAGAAGGTTGTTTTATGACAATTATCTGGGTGAATACCCAATTGCCAGAAACTTGCCTTAAATTTAAATTTTGAAAAGATCTTGGCTCGTTTTAGATTAAGAGAGTCATGGGCTTTGGAATAGGAAATTTATTATCTTGCATGAAAATGTTCAAGGGCTTATAGTTGATTATTAACCTTTTGTTTCCTCTCTTGAGCTCATATCTTTTCTCCATATAAAATGCTTGACAAGTCTCATTTGATTTAGTGGGCTCAATAAGACCTTATGTTAATAAAGCAGCACATTTTTCCCAAGCCAGATTAAGATCTTCATTTTTCTTGAAAGTTAATCTATTGAGGAACTCTTCATTTTTCCATTATGGGAAAAGGATGTGTGAATTGATCATGACTACAACAACAACAAGCCTTATCACATTAAATGGGGTCGGCTACATGGATCATACGACGCCATTGTGCTCTATCAAAAACTAAATCCTTGGATAGGTTATTAACCAGGAGATCCCACTCAATGACATCTTTGAGCGTTCTCTTTGGCCTTCCTCTAGTCCTTTTAACCGGTGTCCATATTGTTTGATCCACCCTCTTCAATGGCACATCCCTGGGCCTTCTTTGTACATGTCCAAACTACCTAAGACGGTTCTCTACCATTTTCTCTTCAATAGGTGCCACTCCAACTCTTCCCCGTATATGTTCATTACGAATCTTATCTTTTCTTGTATACCCACACATCCATCTCAACATCCTCATCTCAGCTACCCCAACTTTATGCTCGTGTTGTCCTTTTAAAGCCCAGCATTCACTTCTATAAAGGATTGCTGGTCTTATAGCAGTGCTATAAAACTTTCCTTTTACTTTATCTGGTACTTTTCGATCACATATAACCCCATTAGCCTTTCTCCATTTAAATCACCCGGCATGAATTCTATGATGAACATCCTCCAAAATTTCACCGTCCTTCTGTGTAATTGATCCCAAATATTTGAACTTTTCTATTTGTGGAAGAACTTGATCTCCCAATCTGACCTCCAAGTTACTTCTAACTTGCCTCTTATCAAAATTACAATGCATATATTTAATCTTACTTCTACTCAAACGAAAACCCTTCGACTCTAAAGTACTTCTCCATAACTCAAGTTTAAAATTAATTTATTCTCTTAATTCCGCCACAAGAACTATATCGTCCGCAAAAAGCATGTACTTAGGGATTTCTTCTTGAATAGGCTTAGTTAGAACATCCACTACTAGATTAAATAAATAAGGAATAAATAAGGACTCAAGGATGATCCCTGATGTAGACCATTCCTTATGGGAAAATCCTTTGTTTCGCCCCCAGACGTTCTTACAGTAGTTGTTACCAATCCTTATGTGAATTGATCATGACTATCAGTACAAAATTATGCGATCTATTCTTGAACATCTTTATATTCTGGTGGGACTTGTTGCATCTCTAAGAGACTAGGAATATTGGTATAGGCACTAAAGAAATTTATATGTTTCATTCCATTGGATAAAATCTAGAGATTCTTGGTTTAAGAGAAGGCATCAAATCCTATAAGGACATCTTTTTTTGAAAGATCACTGCTTTGGACTTTGATCTAAAGGATGCAATTTGGAAAGAATTGGATAGCAATTCTTTTTTCTTGTAATCCACTCAATTTTAAAAAGACTTCCATTTGTAGTTGAGAAGTACTAGTTGAAAGGAACTCAGTCTTCAAGAGGAAGAAGGCACGTATTTATGATTGTTCTGTAAGAACCAGTATTTAAAAAGCCAACACCATGACTATTTTGCAAACTTATCAGTCAAAAGTTTGTTCACAGAACTTATCCTTTTGAAGAATTCCCTAATAATTATGGACTTTTTGAAGCTTCAACAATGAGATTTAGCTTGAAAAAGGTAAAAGTAAGAAAGAAGACTAGAAGACCTTCTTGCCATCACCAATAATGCCACTTTCGTTCCAATGACAATGACCATGGGCCAAAACAAACTGTAAGAAGACCAAATAGTCCACAACCCTCTATTCCTTCAAACCCGTTGTCTCTATATGAATTGCTTAAAGAGACTAGTCACGAAGATCTACTTCGAAAGAAACATCCATATCTAGTCATCCCTACTTAATCATTTAGACAACCAATTCCTTGTATAGCAATGATATATCCCTTTGATAAGGAATATCTACCACTTACTAGAAGAACTAACCCAGAAACCATAATCTCTACTAGACTTTTTACTGCACCTACTGAGGTTACCCTTACAGGAGATACTAGACCTGTCTTACTCGCAGAATAAGTCCTCCATTAGCAATCTGAGAAAGCAAATTGTCAGAACAGGACTCTCACTAGGATTGATTCAAAATTAGATCTATTGACCCTTAAGACATATAGCCTAACTAATCAAGTAGGACAGATTTTGAATCAAGTCTAACAACTTAAAGAACAACTCTCATGAAGAGGTGTATAGTTAGATAATGGACTGAGACACTTCATTGAAAATGGATATATGGGATCAAAATTTCTCAAGAAAGAACAAGAACTTACTTAGATCAAGAAGAATCTATACGTAATAGAAATTGATATGGCCAAGTAATATTCCCAGACCATTTATGATCCATATCCTTATTATCCTACGAGTTTCTAAACACCCATATATCCTCCTTCCCTTAAGACCTATCCCAAAGCCTCTTATT
The DNA here is from genome assembly GCA_037074615.1 of Leucaena leucocephala. Lineage (NCBI taxonomy): Eukaryota > Viridiplantae > Streptophyta > Magnoliopsida > Fabales > Fabaceae > Leucaena > Leucaena leucocephala. The sequence goes on along the minus strand of CM073515.1, from coordinate 12,354,421 downwards.
ACAGCAATGTCTTCAAGATGTATTATCCCATCTTAAGACAATTAAGATAGTCTAAGCCAACACCTCCAAAACAACCACAAGTAGAAACTCCTAAACATCAACAACCTCCACCTATTCAACCCTCACAGGATCCAAATTCCTAAGCCTTACTATCCTACAATAAACTCTTTGAAACTAGACCACCTACTCAAGTAGTTAAAATCTCTACACCATTATCCACTCCACAACAATCTCCATCTCAAATTGAACCAAGAAAAACAAATCCCCTATTAATCCTAACTAGACTATTGCTTCATTGTAACTTCTAATCCCTTCCATATACTCCCTTCTAGTAATTTTGAATATGATATAGATAAATCTAAAATCTATACAAAAGATTCTAATCTTGACTCTGAAGAATGTCAAGCTGACATCTCAAGGATTGTTGTAGTTCAACCAAGAGATATGGAAGATGAATATTTTGCTGAGAATCCTCCTCTACAAACAACAAATCATGAAACAAGGGCATATTACAAGCCTACTACAAGCCCATAGTTCACCTATACTACCTCCTCATAAATGGAGGAAATGACTCCATGAATTCAGAGCCTGGATTTTTTCTAAGTTCTTATCAAGATTTGAAGGAACTCTAAGAGAATGGTTTCAAAGTCTGAGTCCTTATCAAAAAATACAAGGAGCTCAAATTCCTGAATTTAGTACCCTTTTGGGTATAATTCACAAAGAATTCTATTGGAAAATGTGCCCTAGTGGCCAATCATTGTCTTATGAACATTATTGATTTATTAATTTATTAATTGTGTTATCATATTATTTGTATGTTTACTGTGATCACCATCCGTGGATAATTCATGATCTTATCCTAAATGTCCCTGGTTGATCATCTATGCGGGAGCAGAGATGGAATAAGACCAGTATGACTTTGAATATGTATAGAGATATAAATCAAAGTCATAGGAACATGTAAGAGTACAAGGTGTTGGACTGACCCGCCATGAGATACAAACCATGTCACTATGCCCTTTGACCTGAGATCATCATGGATTCCTACATGACAAACGCTCAGCTTTGACCTAGTCAAAAGTTACTTTTGACCGAGTGATCATAAAGACTATGTTTGGGTTTAGTGGTTTTTCATGTGGAGGAATGTGAATGGTCAAGATGGAATTTGTCCCTCACATTCGTAGAGAGATATTACTGGGCCCCTCGATGAGTGAGTCTGAGAAATGTATGGCCATACTGTAATGGAAAGGTAGTTCCATTTCTATAGTCAGACTACTCAGGGATCGAGAAAGTAACAGTCAGGAATAGGAGGATGACATTATCCATGCCTCATCCATGACCAAAATATCGCGTGACAGAAGGGACATGATAGGGTTGTATAAAAGGTTACATCGTTTATCGATCCTCATATGATTTGGGTAGTCGTTATGTCTTGCTAGAGACCGCTTGTGACTTGTGAGCCAATATAGCATATGGCCCACTACCAACTTCATATGGGCCTACAGGGTCGCACACAAAATAGCCCAACACGAGCTATGATGTCCAGATTCATTGAATCTAAGGCGTGTCTAGATTTAATGAATGATCCAAGGTTAATGTATATATTTCTTTATATTTATATTCGTATATATATAAATTCGTATATATACATTATATATAAGGGATATATAGGATTTAATTTATAAGGATAAATTAAATCTTTATCATGTTTGAATTTGAAATTCAAATTGATAGGATATCTCATATAAGAGATATTTACAAGATTTAATTTATAAGGATAAATTAAATCTCTATCACGTTTGAATTTAAAATTCAAATTGATAGAATATCTCATATAAGAGATATTTACAAGATTTAATTTATAAGGATAAATTAAATCTCTATCACATTTGAATTTGAAATTCAAATTGACATGATATCTCAAATTTGATTTATGAGAATAAATCAAATATAGTCCCGTCTTATCTTTATTTTAAATTAAATAAATAGATGAATTAAATCTGTGGGACAGATTTAATATAAATATTATTTATTTAATTAGTTTCTTATCAAATTATACAATATATGATATTGTATTAATTTCGGATTTAATATAAATTAATTCCAAAATCCAATTCGGTTGAGAAAAACGTAGAGCGTCCTATATATCTGATTTTAGGATCTATGTTTTTAAAACAACACATAACACAAAAGGCCGAAGGGAATCTGCAAAAGGTTTGCAGATAAGAAACTGCTAAAATAGAGACGGAGAGGACGAATTATTGAGAAAGCCTTGGAGGGACAGGAGACGCTAGCACGTCATTCGTGATTGGAACGCTGTTCGTGTGGATACCAGTAGAGGGAGACGACTTGAGGCGTCGACTTCTTGCGATCGAAAAGAGAGCACGAGCCGCGGAGAGAAGCTGTGGACGTCATCTTGCGATCGAAAAGAGATCACCAGTCGCGGAGAGTAGCTGTGGAAGTGGCTGAGATACACTGAGGGTAATGCTTCTTCCCACTTGACTTAAACACATACGGTAGATCCTGGCAAGGACTGGAAAAAATTTTAAGTTAATTTCTGCTGTGTGTCTTTCAATTCCTTACAAATTCGCCATATCATTAATAAAAAAAGTCATCTCCAGGAACACTGAGATGAAATGTTACTCTCAAGACCAAAAATATTTATATAAACACTTTCATCAAATGTCTATGAAATATTGCAAGTTAAATGGTGTAAATAGTGCCAACCTTAGACATACTTTTATTGCTTCTCTTCCTAAAGAATTATAGCCAGAACTTCACAGAACCATCAATGCTTTCGAAAGAGATATGATTGAAATCTCTCTCAGAGAAATTTACCAACTTAATCTTGCGACTTTGGATAAGCTTTGTGAACAACAAAAGTTTTTCAAGGGAATGATGAAAAGGAAATCAAAGCGTCGACAAACTTGTAAAAAGTCATATCTCAAGATTAAATGTAAAGAATAGAAGGATTGTCTGTGACCTAGAAAAAAGTCTTACCTCCATTATTTTGACAATATAGAAGAAAGTTTCCCAAGCAACAATCCAAAAAACTTTCTTAAGGTTTTTTAAGAAACAACATCTCCAATCCAAAAAGGCTGATAGGTTTTACATATGTGAAAATAAATGACACTTTGCTTAATAAGAGTTATTCTAACAAGTCTAAGGGAGATATAAAAATGCTTTAGCATTTACAGTCAGTATTGTTAATCAGAGATGATAAAGATATCAAATCTATTTTAGAAGAACAATCTGAAAGGGATGATGAAAAGTAATGTCCTTCCCTACTATCATTTAGAAGAAACTTCATCCTTTGAATAAACAAGAGTACACTTACTCTATCGATCAATCCATACAATTCCTAGAGAACTTGTTACCAAATAAATCTACCCATAATCTTATCTTTTTTTAGGGTCTCTTGTATCCCTAAATTATAAAATTAGAGACAACCCTCTCTCCTTCATACCAAATATTGAAGTTAAAGTTTTGACTGATAAGTTTATAAAGCCTATCCATGGTATGGGCTTTTTAGATACTAGTTCTTATAGAACAGTCATGAAACCCTACCTTCTTTTTCCTGAAGACTGGGTTCCTTTCAACCAATACTTTTCAACTATAAATGGAAATCTTTTCAAAATTGAGTGGATTTCAAAGAAAAAGAATTGGTATCTAGTTCTTTCCAAACTTCATCATTTAGATCAAAGTTCTAGGCAGTGATCTTTCAGGTAAAGATATCCTTATAGGATTCAATACCTTCACTTGAACCTAGAATCTCCTGATTTTATCCACTAGAATCAAGTATAAGATATTCTTCAGTGCCTATACCAATATTCCTAGTCTCTTATAGATTCAACAAGTCCCACCAGAATATGAAGATGTTTGAGAACATATCTTGTAGTTTTGTGCTGATAGTCATAATCAATTTGCACATCCATTTCCACTATGGAAAAATAAAGAGTTCTTCATCATATTAACTTTTAAGAAAATTAAGATCTTAAAATAGCCAGGAAAGAATGTACTACTTTATTAAGACAAAATCTTATTGACCCCACTAAATCAGATTGGGCTTGTTAAGCATTTTATATGGAAAAAATGGCTGAGCTCAAGAGAGGAAAGAAAAGGTTAGTCATTGACTATAAGCTCTTGAACCTATTGCTGCAAGATGATAAATTTCTCATTCTAAAGCCTAGTACTCTCTCAGTCCATCTAAAATGAGCCAATATCTTTACCAAATTTGACCTTATGGCAAGTTTCTGGCAATTGAGTATTTACCCAGATGATCATCACAAAACAACCTTATGCATACCCAATACTCAATACTAATGGACTATCAAGCCATTTGGGCTTAAGGTCACCACATCACTATTACAAATATATGGAAAAAAGAGTTGAGCTCAAAATAGGAAAGAAAAGATTAGTCATCAACTATAAACCCTTGAATCTTTTCCTGCAAGATGATAAATTTCTAATTCCAAAGTCCAGTACTTTCTCAATCCATCTAAAATAAGCCAAGATATTTTCAAAATTTGACCTTAAGGCAAGTTTCTGGCAACTGGGCATTTACCTAGATGATCATCACAAACTAGCCTTATACATACCCAATACTCAATACCAATGGATTATCATGCCATTTAGGTTTAAGGTCACCTATCACACTATTACAAAAGGCCATGACCAAAATGTTTGGGCCTATCCTCAACAATGCCCTTATTTACATTGATGATATGCTATTATTTTTATAAAATTAGGGTTCTCATAAGATCTTGTTATCCCAATTTGCCCACATCATTAAGAGATATGGCATTATGCTCTTAGAAAAAAGGTGGAAATAGGAGTCAAAAAGATTGAATTCATGGGCATGATATTTGAAGATGGAAAATTCCAACCAGGCCCTCACATTGCTGTTGAATTACAGAAATTCCTAGACAAAGATTTGTTGGTAAAACAAATCAAGCAATTTTTGGAAGTTGCTTATTATCTAAGATATTTTATTCTGCATGTAGCCAAACATGCAAGCCAACTGTCCAAGCTTCTAAAAAAGAACCATCCCACATGGGGGATAAAATAGACTACAGTAGTACAAGTCTTGAAAGACCTTGTAATTTTGAAAATATGAAAACTAGTAGTTGCTAATTCCCTTATGCAATTTTGAAAATATGAAAACTAGTGTTACTAATTCCATGTGTTGTTAATTCCTTTATCTTTACTTGTTAATTTCATAACTGTAGTTATTCTTATACATATATATAATAGTGAAATTTTGGAACTATGAAAAAATGGTAGATATGTTGCAGAGGCTTATGCAATTTTAAGAATCTAGAAATATTGTCACTTGGCAAGAACATGTTTGAGGGGTCCCTTGATCCATGCCTAAGTAATTTGACATCTTTGTATATGTTTGATCTTCAATACAATGGTTTTGAAGGAACATTCACTTCCTCACTCCTTCATTTTCTAAAGTCCCTTAAATTTGTTTCATTCAATGAGAACTACTTCATTAGCATAGCATCACTTTGTTTGTTTGCCAACCACACCAACCTTCAAGTCTTCACAATTTCTTGCTTTCATAACCCAAATCTCAAGCTTGAAACTGAAAAACCCCAATTTCTCCTTTCTTTCCAACTAAAGATTTGTAGTATTGTTGAATGCACTATGAATGAAGTAAGTAATCACAAAGTTATACCCTCTTTCCTTTATCAATATGATTTAAGAGTTCTAGAACTTGCCTATCTGAATATTTCAGGAAGTTTCCTGAATTGTCTTTTGAGAAATAACACCAAATTAGTTTCTCTTTATGTCGACCATAATTTCTTTAATGGTCCCTTTGAGCTTAACTCCACCTCAAAATTAATTGATATGCAATATTTCAATGCTTCCTCTAATCCTATTAATGATGAAATCCCTTCTCATATTGGATATGTTCTTCCCAAATTGCTTTCTCTAAACCTGTCTTTAAGTTCATTAAAGGGAGGATTTCCAGCTTCACTCGGTGACACAAGCCAGTTGAACTCATAAGACTTATCCAATAACATTTTTTTGGCTATTTTCCCTAAGAATTTAGGAAGGGTAGCAATTACTTGAGGTTTCTAGGGTTGTCAAGCAACAACTTAAGTGGTACATATTTATCAAGAGGTTTAAATTTCAATATTTATTGTTTGTTGATTTAAGCAACAACAACTTCAAAGAAAAAGTACCTGATGGGATTATTGAGAGTTCAAAATTAAGAATGTTAGAGTTAAGTACAAACCAACTATATGGTCAAATGCCAAGCTAGATTGGAAACCTTAAGCATTTGAGTTATATCATTTTATCACAAAATTCAATGAACAGTCCAATAACAAAAGCTTTTGCAATTTAGCTGAGCTTACATATCTAAACCTTTAATAAACTAGATTCAATGGCACTTTTCCTAGTTTCCTAAATATGCCATCACTAAGATACTTGTATTTACAAAGCAATAATTTTACAGGATCCATACCTTCTATTTTGGCCAAATTCCCCTTGTTGTTAACTTTGTATTTGACAAAGAATAGATTTTCAAGTCAAATTCTAAGGTGTTTCATGTCAATGTTGAACTTAAAGGTCCTCCTCTTAAAGGGAAACAAACTCAAATGTTCGATTATGAAAATTTGCAAGCTCAAGAACATATGCATATTGGACCTTTCATAAAACAAGCTTTCTAGAAGGATACCGTATTGCTTGAATGACATTACATTTAAAAGGAAGGATGAGGTAGGTTATAAGGCCAATGTAGGAAAATTTTCTATCTTATGAACTACAAGAGGCCTGTTATTTGACTTTAATCACACAAGTGGCAAGCTTATTCAAGGTGAATATGAAATACATTTTGCATGGTATTAGGAGAAGTATGCTTCATTTGAAAATTCAGTTAGGAATCATACGAAGAAAATATCTTATATTTCATATCTAGCCTATATCTCTCAGATAATCGGTTGACAGGTAAAATCCCTTTACAAATTGAATACATGTACACTATCTGTTAGACTCCATGCTTTGATGATGCCAAAAGATTAAATGTTAAAATTTGATTAATTTATCTATATGCTCTTCGATAAATGAGAAAGCGTTTGTGTGTAAAGCCATTACCTAAATAGAATTTATCAAAGACTTATTCAATAAGATTGTTGATCAATGAAATCTTCTATAAATGAACCATATATTGTGAAAACCTTCTCTGGAATGATTTTATATAAACTAATCCTAATCTTTTCAAAGCTAAGTTCATATAAACCTTGATTTAACCTTACCAAATCATTTTTTAGATTAGAAGAATTGAAGGACTAAAAGAAATTTCTATTCAATTTTACCCTTCAAGAAAATGCTTAAAAGTTTCAAAAAATCCATTGTATTGAAATTCAAGATCTTATCGAAAAACCTATTCAACAAGACCACTTCTCGAAGAGTACTTCAATAAGTTCTCTTTTCTAGTTTTTGAGTAAGATAAGAGCATTAATCGAAGAACGCTCTAAATAGATTCCTTTTCACTAAGTATAAACCCATGCCTTTGTAATATAGATTCATTTTTCAAAGGACACTTTGATAAGGCTACTATTCAAAGTATTATTCAATAAGAGTCAATTTATCTTAAACATACATTCTTCGAGCATTTTATTAAAACTCTTTTCGATAAGAGTACTTTTTGAAGGACACTTCGATAAATTAAGATGTCTTCTAAAAGACTTTGAAATTGTTTTTCAAACTAGACTTTACTATCTCAATCTAATGTTTTGGAAACAAACTTATCTTTACATAATCACTTATTATATCATTTATACAATGCATGTTAAGAACAATTTTATGTAAAAACAAGATCAAATTAAACAATCTACAAAAAGTAAATTTATGTCATATAGCATTCAATGCGTTTAACCATTACACTCTAACGGCTCATTTTCTGCAACGACTACTCAATGGACATATTTTAAGACTTAACTATAAAAGAAAACCATAATAAATGTAAAGAGGATAACACGTAACAATATTGAATATCATCTACCAACCTTCTACTATTCGCATTCAATACTTTCTATTTTACATTTAATACTTTGTTTTTCTGAGAGAAAGAACTTCAGTGTTTATCATTATCAACTCTTCTACTTGAGAGATAATAGAAATTTTCATCTTTGATTTGATATACTCAAGAGTGGGTCTCTTGAGTTGGATGATTGTAACCTTATAGGAAGTAAGGGTAGTGAGAGAGGAACTCTCCAATTGTACTGAGGCCCCAAGAGTCCTGTAAATCTTGGATTATAAGGAAATACCCAGGGGAGCTCTAAGGACTGGACGTAGGCTAAGTGGTTAGGTTGAGCCAGTTTTAAATCTTTATGTGCACTTTATCTCTACTTCCTTTCTTGGTGATATATTTCTTAACTTTATCTTTATTACATTGTTTTAAACTTTGAGTTTAAAATTTGTAACCACCCAATTCACCCCCTCTTAGGCGAAATTGCCATTATAACATTTGTTATTAGAGTATGTCTCTTGAAAAATACTTAAACATCTTAAGAGTATATCATGGCAGGTTTCGATGACAGTGTGCTTCCAAAAGGAAGTTCAACAACAAAGTCATCAGGATTCAACAGAGAGAACTTCACCTTATGGAAGATGAGAATGAATACTTTTATAAAAGCTTTAGAGTATAGATTATGTGATATAATCCAACAAGAAAGTATGTTCCTATGAAAATAGATGGCCAGAGAATTCCTAAAGTTTCAAGTGAGTTCGATGAAGATGACAAGAAGTCGGTTATGCTAAATGCAAAGCCATCAACATACTCACTTATACTCTAAGTCAAAAATAGTACTTTAAAATATCAAATCTAGAGACAGCAAAGGAAATATGGAAAATATTCGAAATTGCTCATGAAGGAACCTCTGGAGTAAAGCAAAGCAGAGTCAACACTCTAGACATATAATTTGAGTTATTCCAAATAAATTCAGGAGAAAGCATTCTAGACATGGAATTCATATTCTCTCATCTCATGAATCATTTAATTACACTAGCAAAAGATATAGCCAAGAAGATCAAGCTAGACAAGTTCTTAATGGACTCACCAAAGATTAGGAACCAAAGGTGACAACTATAGAAGAAGCAAAAGGAGAATTAATACTATTGGTTTTTGTATTCTTTGGAAGTTTGTCCGAATATGAGAGCAAGAATAAATACAAGAAGAAGATGAAGAAAAAGAAAAACTAGAAAGGAATTGCACTTAAAGCTCGTGAAAGTGAAGATGAAGATGATAAGCTAGAACATGATGAAATGGGTCTTATTGTAAAGAAATTTTGGAAATTTTACAAAGCTAGAGCTGGAAGAATATTTCAATCATAAAGAAAATTCCTACAACCTCAGTTCAAAAGGAAGAAATTGACTATATCATATTCTTTGAACGTAAGAAGCCAGGACACATTAAAGCTGATTGTTCACAACTAACAAAGAAGGACAAATATCATGGAAGAAAAGATCTAGTCATATCTATCTAGAGAGATAGCTCATCAAAATATAAAGATAGTGATAATAATGAAGTGGCAAACATCTTTTTTGTTTCCCATGAAGAAGAAGAGTCTGATACTAATAAGGTAATCAATTTTGAACTTATTTATGATGAATTATTATCTTAATATAATGCTTTAATATTTGAATTGCTAAGAATAGAAAAGGAGTTAGTAAGCTCCAAGAAGAATGTTAAGGTTCTAGAAGAACAAATTGAGCAAACTAACAATACACAATCTGCACTATCATGTACAGTGTACAAAGTGTGAAGGATCAAAGAAAAAGAGCACAAAGTTAACCAAAACAATTGAAAGATTCACCAAAAGGAGTGAAATGCTCAAAGTAATTCTTGGAAGTTAGAGGTGTACTGCTAACATGTCTAAAATTAGATATGATCCAACTCTAGATAAAAGAACAAGAAAGAAGAAGAATGGTGAAAAGTCTTACTTAACTTAATCTAATATTTTGGAAACAAACTTATTTGCATAGTTACTTATTATATGATTATATAATGCATGTCAAGAACAATTTCAAGCAAACACAAGATCAGATTAAAAAATCTACAAAAAGTAAATTTGTGTCAGATAGCATTAAATGCGTTTAACCATTACACTCCAACAACTCATTTTATGCAATAGCTACTTCAATGAATCCAATAGCTACTCCTCGGATATATTTTAAGACTCAACTATAAAAGAAGGCCACAGTGAATGTGAAAAGGACAACACGTAACAACATTGAACATCATCTACCAACCTTATGATATTCGTATTGAATACTCTCTATTTTTCATTTAATACTCTATTTTTCTGAGAGTGAACTTCATTGTTTATCATTATCAACTCTTCTACTTGAGAGAGCTAGAAATCTTTCATCTTTCATTTGAGATACTTAAGAGTGGGTTTCTTGAGTTGGTTGACTGTAACATTAAGGAAGTAAAGGGGAGTGAGAGAGGAACTCTCTAATTATACTGAGGCACCAAGAGTCATGTGAATCTTGGATCATAGTGAAACATTTAGAGGAGCTCTAAGAACTAGACGTAGGCCAAGTGATTTGGCTGAATCATTATAAATCTCTCTCTGCACTTTATTTCTTCTTGCTTATTTGGTGATATCTTGCTTAACTTTATCTTGATTACATTATTGTTTTAAAATTTGAGTTTAAATTTTTTTTATCACCCAATTCAGCTCCATCTTGGGTGAAACTGCCTTTCTAACACTATACATACATTAAATTTGTCCAACAACTATTTGATGGGGCCTATTCCAAAAGCATTTTTTAACCTTATGTAGATAGATTTTAGATATTTCATCCAACAAATTGATAAGTCATATTCCTTCGCAACTTACACAGTTACATTCTTTATATATCTTTTCTATGGCTCACAATAATTTATCTGGTATGACACCTTATAAGTTGTTATAAAGGGAATCCTTTTCTTTATGGTCCACGTCTTCAACATATAATTGTTCGTCAATTGATAAACCAGTAGGGAGAAACAAAGAATCCTATCATTCAGAAGAAGATTCCTTCTTATGGACTTTTGCAGGAGCGTTTGTGGTCTCCTTTCTTAGTGTCATTATCTTGTATCTCAACTCGCACTTTACCATATATTACATATGAATTAAAAGAGAGTTGACTTTAGCTTTGTAGTTTCATTTTTTATATAATTAATCATTTTATTAAAAAATAGAGAATTGATAAATTATTTGTAAGGGTAGAAGTAAGAAAGAAAACCTAAATTGATCATATAACTAATGGTGAATCCGCATATTACAATTTTGTTTATGATCTGAATGGATATTCAACCTCTTTATAGTCCTGCTCTACATTGTAATATTTTTTTTCACCAAACTCTACATTATAAAATGATGTTTCATATACTCACGTGCGCACAATAGGATAACATGACCACCCTAGAATAAGTTTTTTTTTTTGGGAGAATTAATCAAAGGTAGGTGGGAAGAAAATTTACTATAAAAGAGTTATGTAAAATTATCAAATAATTAAATAATTCAAAAGGGATCTAGAAGTAATAAATTTAATTTATACAATTACTAAAGTACTTTTATACACAAATTACAAGTTTTTTAGGCACGCGATAATAACTTAAAGTTATATAAATGGTGTAACATCTCAAATTTTGATAAAAGGGATTTATAAAAAGTTATTGAGGTAAAGAGCACTTTCTGAAAATGAAAAAGCCTCAAATGTGAAATTTTAGAGAGAGAAAAAAAGGAAAGAATAATCATTAAAAATATTTTAGGGTTCAAAAAAATTAAGAGAAGATCAAGAAATGAGTATTATTGAGACTTAAAAAATTATAGAAGAGTTTATTTTCTCAAAAGAGGTTCAAATGATTTAATAGCTATTTTTTAGGTAGGAGTTATCATTTCCCTTAAAATTTTAGGTAAATTATATTATGGTTTGGAGAAGTTATAGAAAAATGAAAATCTAAATTCTGACTTACGGTGTAATTTTTTAGAAAACTTTTATTGCTCAGAAAATTCAAAAAGGAGTCTTATACAAGCCAAAAATTAAATTGAGAGATAAATAGATTCTTATTGTGTTAACTCAAAGGTTAAATATCACTTATTGGACATCCAAGGTCATGTGGTACTCTTATATTAATCCACATGTCCCCTCCCTCACACGTGTTTCCTTCCCTCATATTATTTGCCATGTAAGCTATAGTTATGGCTTTGAACAGGTAATATTCTTACTTGAGTTGTGCTATGGCTATGTGTATTTGCTTGTAAGGTACTCTTGTATTGGCTGTTTATATGCTTAGTTAGTTACCATGATACATTATATATTGAGTTAAAATTTTACTATTGAGATTCCCCTAAATTTTACTCCCCTTCATCCATCCATAATATGTCTAATATGAATGAGGAAATATGCATGATGATAAGCAAAGGAAGTGAAGAAGGTACATGAAGGAAATAGTTATACAAGAAAGCTACTAGTTCTTCAATTGTACAATTGATGTCATAATTGTATAAATATGACATAATATGTAAGGAGATAATATGAACTGATATGAGATGAATAATTATAGCATGTTTATATGATATATATTATCATATGGGAAGCCAAGTTAATGGATTATGCATGCTAGAATAATTAACAGTAATTAAGAACTAAATTAAAAAGTTTTAATTTTTGGGTCTAAGTAATTTTTCCTCTAGTCAAAAACGCTTTCAAACACATACTCTGAGGGAGTAAAAGTATGGCAATTCAAATGACAACAGAGGGTATTGCGATGATAGTTTGAAGTGGCACAAATGATAAGTGGAGGTTGTTAACGCATGCCTCCAGTTGTTATCTGTGACACTTCAAGTTGTCATCCGATGCCTCCTCAATTGTTATTTTTGACACTTCAAGTTGTCGTTGTGTTTTTAGTAATTTGTTATTTGTGAATAAGAGTAGTATAGTGATTATATAAATCAAATTTATTATCCTAAAATTCCTTAGGACCATTTAATTATTTGATAATTTTATAAAAAAAAATTTATAATAAATCCTCTTCCATATGACTTATAAGTAATTCTCTCTCTCTTTCAATATTTGGCTAAATACATAATACCACTCTCGTCGTGTATATAAATTCATTTTGGTTAAAAAATTTAGCCTTAGTGTAAGCCCATTTAGAGGGTTATTAATAAGTGCCTTCCAATTTTACCCCTATTGAAAATGGAGAGAAAAAAAAGGAGATGAGAGAAAATGTAAGGTAATACTTATTCTTAAATAAAGGATAACTTTAAAAATAAACTTGAAATATAAAATATATTAAATGACTTAAATAATATTTATTGGGATATGAGAATTAATTGAGATGAACTTATATATAGAATAAGAGTAATAATTTATGAAAAATGCTTATTTATTAAAAAATTAATTTTTTAATTATTTAATTATTGACCCGGCTACTTATAACTCAATCTCTCAACTATGATTCAGTATAACTTACTCTTTAAACTTTTGATTTCAATATTTGGCTAAATACATAATACCACTCTTGTCGTGTATATAAATTCATTTTGGTTAAAAAATTTAGCCTTAGTGTAAGCCCATTTAGAGGGTTATTAATAAGTGCCTTCCAATTTTACCCCTATTGAAAATGGAGAGAAAAAAAAGGAGATGAGAGAAAATGTAAGGTAATACTTATTCTTAAATAAAGGATAACTTTAAAAATAAACTTGAAATATAAAATATATTAAATGACTTAAATAATATTTATTGGGATATGAGAATTAATTGAGATGAACTTATATATAGAATAAGAGTAATAATTTATGAAAAATGCTTATTTATTAAAAAATTAATTTTTTAATTATTTAATTATTGACCCGGCCACTTATAACTCAATCTCTCAACTATGATTCAGTATAACTTACTCTTTAAACTTTTGATTTGGGTGAAACTTAATCCCTAATCTTTTCACATTAATAATTTAATCCTTTTAATATATAATTTATTTTGAGTCATCAAATAATTATCTTACATGGCAAAAAATATTACTTAACATTATTAAAAGTTACAAACGTGGCCTCCCAACTCATCTCATGTGTCTTGATAAAAACATTGAAAAAAATAAATTCGCCGTCCAGAAGTTAAAAACGCAACCCTGCTCCGACTCCACCACCAACTCCGGCTGGTCTCCCTCCTCTGCTTCTTCAACCCAGTTCCAGCAAGTCATCTCGAATTTTAGAGTAGTTATCTTCAATGTATCTGATAATAATAGAGAACTCATGCAGCTGACCAATAATCCAACTATAATTAAAGACATGTTCCTCATTAACAAGATACAATCAGACAAATAGAAACTTGCTTCTAAAAGCATAATCTTAGTACGGTTCTTATTTTGGAGTAGATTAATCAGCACATATTAACAGAGATCAGAGGTTCAAGAGGCAACTACACAATGAATCAGAGTCCAGCATGAACAACTAGAAGATCCAGACTAGAATGCAGGGAAAGAAGGAGAAGGAGAAGGAGAAGGAGAAGTTACTTCTTTAATTGAAGCTGCTCTGCCTCGATGAGCATAGATTGGAATTGAGCAATGAGGAAGTGGAAGAAGAGAACCTTCTCGCTGTAGCTAATGACAGCAGCTTCTCTCAGGGAGACTCCACCCCTAGCTCCAGCAGGTCTCCCTCCTCTGCTTCTTCAACCCAGTTCCAACAAGGCATCACATGGGTGGAGGCCACGTTTGCAACTTTTAATAATGTTAAGTAATATTTTTTGCTATGTAGGATAATTATTTGATTACTCAAAATAAATTATATATTAAAAAATTAAAGTATTAAATATAAAAAGATAGACCGAGTTATAATTGATAAAATAATTTATAAATGGATCACTAATATTGAAGGATCAAAGATTAATTTATTTATATTTATTTAATTTAAAGTGAATTATGATGAAGAGGCATACAAATGCGATATTATATTAAAATCTTTTTAATTATCATAATCTAACGATTAAAATCAACTTATTATCAATTATTAATTAATTATATTTTTAAGATTTTATAATACTCAATTTAATTAAAAATATATTTGGATCGATCTAAATCTAATTTAATAAATAACAATCATATTCTTAAAATCTTGTAATATATAGTTCTAATTTTAATTCTTTTATCTATAAGACATAATAAATAATTCTAATTAATAATCTCACTTTGATCTTTAAAATATTATGAATCCTATGGTGGTAATTAATTAGTAAATACATTGAGTAATTCTTTAATATTTTAAATTTCTAACCCTATGATGGATATTTTTAATTCTTTTTTCTATAAGCTAGAATTAATAATTTCAATAAATAATCCTACTTTAACCTTTGAAAGTTTTGAGCCCTATGATGATTAATAATCCAATTAACTGATTCTATAATATTTTAAATTAATTTAAATCAAGAAAAACCTTAGAACTTTTAACTTTGGATAAAAATTTAATAAACTTGTAACTTTGTCACTATTAAATATATATACTTTAAAATAATTAATAAAAATATTATATTATTGCAACATTCAACGAGAGTAAAAGGGAAGCTTTTTCATGAAAATTTAATGGCATACTTTATAATTAAAATAAAAAAAAACTTCTCTTTTCACCTTATAAGAGTATAAAAATACTCGTCTAATCCTATTTATAAAATAAAAAAATATTTTTATGATATTTATAAGTCATATTATTAAATTTTTTATATAAATATATAATTTTGTTCTTTATTTATTATTACTATATAAATTGTGTAGAGAGAGTATATATTAAACAGGGGTGATTGAAAAGTTATTAAAGTTTACAACTGAATTAATAATATTTAAGATTTTCTAATTGCAATAAAATATGTTAAAATTGACTAATAAATTATTAATAAATAAGATGAGAGGAGAACAAGTGTATTCGGGGACATGTAATCCACACTATTATATTCATAGTGACACGCCTACTTTTATCACTTTCACCATTTTACTCATCACATGAATAACTGAGTAATTAAGAAAGAATTTATTCCAAAAAATGATTGTGCTATAGTGTCTCTGGGTTGATAAATTGGGCTTGTTTTCATCCAGACAACTTTTGTGAAACCTATATTATGGTTAATGTTTCTTATGTTGTGGTTTAGGTCAGTTACCGTTGCTGTTCGTTGTTTCAAGTCTGTAATTTGTGGGTAGTAAGATTCTCTTATGCTTCATCAGTCAGCTTATTTCTTTTTGGGTAGGCACAGAGAATCCTCAAGAGACCGGAGGCCATATGGCAATTAATAAGGAACCAAAACCTCTTTAATTTGTTTCAAGGGTATTTGCTCAGAAAACAAAGAAAGAAAAAAATTGTGTTAAATAGCATCTAATACCTTAATATTATCTATTGTATCATATTTAGCATAATAATGTTATCTTTCTAGAATTTTTCACACCTTCGTCTTATTTATAATCACTACAAAAAATATTAAGCTACAGTTGTTATAATAAACCACTATAAATATATGATTTTATAGCGGTTTGACACTAAGTCGTTAAAATTTTGTAGCCTTTAATCATGAATAGTGTCATCACGCGATATTTGTAGTGGTTATAACCACTACAAATATGGCACTAAATTGGCATTTTGTAGGGGTTCTAAACCGCTACAAATATCCATAAAACCACTATCAAGTTCACATTTGTAAACTAATACAAATATTCACAAAATCGCTATAAAATTTTAAATATTAAATTCAAATTTTCCTCCCACATGGGATCTCAATAGACTACATTTGTAGCGGTTTACAAAGTTTAAAATATGAAATTTAAATTTTCCTCTCATGCGAGTTTCAAACCACAAAACCGCTACAAAGTTTCAAATATTAAATTCAAATTTCCCTCCAACGCATTTGTAGCAGTTATAAATATCTCCACAAAACCGCTTCAAACTCCATCTGATCGATATACATAAATATCTCTACTCATCCAATTCTTACTCTTGCCCCTTCCTCTCTTATTCCTTCTCCTCCTCTATATTTTCTTCATATTTCCTTTATTTAGTTCTTTCTTCATATAGTAGTAACATCATTTGGATTTATAAATTTATTTTTTCTAGGTATCTATACTTATTTTTTATTAATATGTGTATTCTTTTGTCTTTAAATCCTTTGTACAGAAATTAGTAGATCTTTTCAATTAATTGTATATTATATTTTCTACACTTTATTTACTTTCGAACTCTCTTCTACACCTTTTTTTTCATCTACTTCTATAACTTTCTAACTACCTAATATAAATTTGTACACTTTATTTATCTTAAATATATCTCATCAAATAAAATATATCAAATTATATAGCATGATACAACTAAATAATATGTTCAATTATTATAATAAAACTTTAACCTATCAAATTATCTATCTATCTACATATATGTACATATATATACATACATATTATTAAAATACAATTTTTTTTATTTTTTATAAATCAAGAACATTTGTAGCTATTACCAAACCATTATAAATTTTGGCATCACGCTAAAATTTTGTTTTCCTCCTGAAGTAAGTAGTAGTTTCTAAACTGCTACAAAACCCTTAAACTGTTATAAATGCTTGTAGCATTTTTACTATCATGAGTAGCGATTTTCCTTAATCACTACAACACGGTTTGCAACGCATGATTTTGTAATTGTTGTGTAAATCACTACAAAACATTATTTCAGTGGTTTAAACTGTTACAAAGGCAAAATATAAACCTCCACAAAATATCTTCTTTATATAGTGAATGCATCCTACACCTTAAATCATAAATAATATTAAAATGTTGAATGTAACTAGGATATAATATTAAAGGATGCTGATACATCAAAAATAAAATTAAGATATTAACCTTGTTTAACTGTTAGAAAGGGACGCATTCACACAAGCAAACAGATTTTATGATACTCATTTGGTCTTTAATATATGATATATTTAACTAATTTGATTAGATTAAGAAAGTTAATTAATATAGTATGTTTTTACAAATACACTTTAATCATCTTTCTTAACTTTTTATCTCTCTTATTTAATTATTATTGATAGAGTATTAATAGGGATAATTTAAAAAATAATAAATCTATAAAATAAATTTTATATTTAGGATTAAAATAAATTCTTTAATTATATCTTAATAACTATATTAAGGACTGAAGTACAATAAATCGGTAACAATTAGGGGTGTTCATAAAGCTCGCGACCCGATATGACCACCTGAGCCTGTGAAAAAAATGCCCTACCCAGTTCAATAAATATAGGGCAGGGCAGGGCATCGGGCTGCAAAATATAGCCCATGCTTTTTTCGAACTGGGCACCGGGCAGGGGGTTGCTCTACCCTGCCCTGCCCATGAGCACTCATTCTTTTATTTATTTTTACTTTTCTCCCTAAATGCTATACTTGGAAGGGAGAATATGATAGCTATTGGTGACTAAATGGTCATTTTAGAAATATAAGTAGTTAAGTAAATAGGTTGCGTCTTTTAATATTTATAACTATATTGATTTTTTCTTTTTCTTTAACTTTACTAATCATAATATGATTATATTATAAATTATAATTATTTATTTTATTTTATTTAGAAGCTTCATCCTTATTAATATTTGGAAAAATGATACAAAATTATAATTATAAATTACTTAGATTTTAAAACTTTTTTTTATATGCAATAAATTTCAATACTTTAATTATTATCTTTTTATGACCTTATTTTTAGTGGATTATAGATATTATTTAACTCTTAAAGACATATGAATATGGTATTATTTTAGAAGTTTATAATTGCAGATTATTTTTTACAACATGAGTATGGCATCATAACTTGCCCACGCCCAGTCTACCCATGCCCAACCTAAAATGATTAGGGCTTTTATCGGGTAGGGTCGAACATCGGGTTATAAAATACCACCTATACTCTTTTTAAGCAAGGCACCAGATAAAGGTTACCCTGTCCATGAACACCCCTTGTAACAATCAGCAACTATATGTTTTTTCTTTGAAAAAGACTTCACTAGTGTTTTATTTTAAAGAAATCATATTTGTGGACAATTTTTTTGTGTAAGAAGACGAGGTTAACGTGTCATTTTACAAATAAAAGCTCAGATGCATGTTGGACACCTGTCAAAAGTGGAATTCCCAGGCAAGAAATTAAAACCTATGAAGGATTCCTCAACAATTCATTCCACAATTATGCACATGAACACTTATATTTAGCACCCAAAAAAAAATCGTTCTACTTGAATTGTCATTTTTTTCATATCAATGGATAACGATTCTACATACGGGACATCTTTTAAAATGTACTGTTAATATTTTTTAAAATAAGACATTCGATAGTTCTAGAGAGTTTTCACATAAACTTATATTTTATAAAGCTAACTAGTGAAAGAATGTAAATTAATATGATATTAAAACTTAATATTATTAATAAGATAATATTAAAATTATATTCTTTCAATATTTAATATAAGACCTAATTAATTTTTTAAATAAATTATAAAAATTAAATAAATTAGTTAATTATTTATCCCTCCTATTGAAAATATAAGCTTTAAAGTTTGATAGGATGTATTTTTTTTATAAGCTTCAATTTGGATATGTTTCATCACTTAATGCATTTTATCTATTTTTACCTCTAGTTAATTATATGTCGTCCTTATATCTTTTTCTCTGTCATCTCTTTTTCCATTCACTATCTACCCATTCACCCTCTCCATATAAGGTATTTTAGGAAGATAAGTTACATTTCTTACATATTTATTATCTTTAATAATTAATTTTAACTAACTTTTTAATTTCATAATTTAGTTCTTTGAAACTTATATTTCAAACTAGAGGGAGTATAACTAATATAAGAGTTAGTTGACTAATTTAGGTATATTGAGGAGTATATAATATGAATTTATCTTGATGAGATAAATTTAGTTATAATTTACTTATTTATTTAACTTCATTAACTTATCTAAAAAATCAACTAACTTGTATATTAAGGATTAAAAGGATTACTTAATTCTTATGAAAAATTTAATATTTTAACAAATTTTATTAGTATGCATGTTAAAAATATCATACACACACATATATATATAATCAGCAGAGAAAGTACTTTTGTCGGATTGTACCCTTAAATCTTAGTAGATAATTAAGATACGGTTCTTAAACCTTTTGCAATTACATGAAAATTAACAAAAAGAGTGTCGTATAACATGTTTCAATAAAGGAATGATAATAATCAAATATAAGCACATAAACCAAATTTAGCCTAAGACGGAAGGACTGACGATGCATTTGAACCAAAATTATATTTTGCATGATAATTATAGTTTTTATATCTAACATTTACGACAATCATTTATATCCTCTATTGATCCAACAATATCTCAAATATAATCCAGTATTATTATTAGATATCATATAACTATATCAAAAGAAAAATGTCAATAATTATTTTTGGAAAAATCTCACAGAAATACTACTTAAAATTTAAATTATTAAATCAGAAATTCTTACAAAAAATATTTTTATTAGTCAATAGCTAATAGTTATTAAGCTAATTTAAGATTTTAAAATCAGTTAATATTTTTGTGGGATATTCCCCCTATTTTTTTAAATAAAATATTTTATTTGGATCAGTCTTTTTAAGTCTTTATTATTATTGTTTTGATAGTATAGAATCAAATTTAGTGATATAAGTATGACTTAATGTGAAGACAAGAGGCGCTGCTAATGTGTCATTCCAATAAAAATCTTACGTGCATGTTTTACACTTGGCAAAAAAGATTGCACATCTCCCAAAAACACAATGCGAGAGACAATAATATTTGGCGTTCGTAATGCTTTTGAGTTCCTTAAACAAAACCCAGCAGAAATCGCGGTTGTCCAAGAAGGAATGGCAAGTGATGCTAGATTCATTGAGGTGGCTTTGGTTAGAGAGTTTAAATCTGTTTTTGATGGATTGGGTTGTATTATTGTTGATGTTGGTGGTGGAACTGGGACCGTTGAAGTGCACAGTGCTTGATCTTCCTGAGATTGTTTCAAACTTATCTGGAAACAACAATTTGAGTTTTGTTGGTGGAGACATGTTCAAATCCATCCCTCATGCTGATGCTGTTCTGGTTAAGGTATGCATGTATTCTGCTTAATTTGTATATATGTACAAGAAAAAGCAATGATTTCTATCAATTTTATGTGTTATATATATATATATATACATGTTTTTTTTCTTATCACGTGATTTTTAGGTATTACTTCCTCCCGTCATTAGTAATTAAGCATCTCTTACATGTTTCATAATATAATGTTTAATGTTTTGTCTAAATCATTAATTCTTTTCACATAATATTCTTAACTAACTATAAAACTTTTTAATCGATCAACCAAACTCTTTTTTACTAATATTTTTTACCGGGGTAAAGTTAATAGAGGTTTATAGAAAGGAGATGAGTGCCTAGTTGTTACGAATGTGTGTGTTCCTGCATTTTATTAAATAGTCTGAATGTGACGTTTTTAGGCTAATTCAATGGATCCTACCAACTCTTTGTCTAACCCCATTTCTTCACAAACTTGTTTAATTTGAAAAATTTTGTTTTAGAAAAAAAAAGTAAAAGTCAGAATTATACAATTTTATTTACTATTAATTTAATAGAATACTTCTCATATTTTTAATATAAAATATATTTAACTAATTTAATTAAATAAAAAAATTAATTAGTTAATTAATATAAAGTATTTTTTTAAAATATTATTAATAGAATATTAGTTTAATAAAAATGATAAATATAAAAAATAAGTCTTAAATTTATGACTAAAATTAAATCTTTAATTAAATTATATATTAAATATATAAAGAGTAATATATATTATCAAAACATACTAATATAAACATTGTGTTTAAATTATTATAACTAACTAATATATTATAAATTAATTAATTTCATCTAATATATTATCATTAATCTATGACACCATGTTAGTGATTTATTATATATATCTTAACAATCAGAATACATCTTCTACTATCTTCTCCTATGATATTCTATAACTAACTCTTATTAAATCTAATTAAAATTTCAATTAAAAATAACCTGGTACATAGTGTTGGCCTTTTGATCTATGAATCATTTTATGAATATCTATATTATAAATTATACCTTCATTATAATGATTTGCATATTTTGAAGAAATTCATCAACTCCAAGTGCATGCAAGGCTTAGATATATTATTGTTAAGTTAATGGCGCACTAATCCACTAGATTGGCGGAATGAGTATAACTAGAGAGCGCAAATAAATTAAATGACGGGTACGTTAATATATCTATGCCTCAAAAAGTTTCATGCCCACCAAACTGTCAACCGGGCTGGGTGTTAGTTGTGTATTTTCAACTGCACCCCTTGCTACGCAGCCATTTTGTCCGCCTCCCAAATGTTTTTGTCATATTTCTTTATATCATTGGATTCCATTAATAAGTAAAATTTTGATATCTTATAGCAAAAAATTGTTCAGGTTTTAATTGTTTATGACTTGATAGTAGAAAAGAGATGCAATTCATATATTTCTTATGATCCTAATTATAAAATCCAATTTACTTTTTAAATAAATTTAAGAAGATAAATAAATCAATTAATTATAATTAAATTTTATCTTGAGATAAATTTATATTATATAGTATTTAATCTATTCAAATTAATTAATTAATTTTTATATTAATTATAATTAATTATTTTATTTTATTTTTTAGATCTATTAAAAAAATTAATTAAATATGTAGTACTCCATGATTTAATCAAAACGTACGCTTTACTACTGGTATATCATTGTCCCTGCTGTTCCCTGTTGGCTCTTCCACCACCCCCCCCCCCCCGGCAAAAAAAAAAACCCAGTGAACAGAAGATTTCATTAAAATAAATGCAGGAGTTACGTGGCTGCTACAGAATCAATGAGCTGTCTCTTTGATTTCTATTAGTCATCAGTGATGGGATTTGGGCTACCTACCCAAGCCCTATGCCACGCTACAGACAAGCGTTTTCTCACACCCCCATCGATTCCAGGCTGTTATTGGATCCAACCCTTCCTTATTCTATTTTTCTATCATATTCTTACGGTTAGATCATAAAATACAATAAAAAACAACAAAGTCTTCTAATTACTATAAATAAAATCACCACTTACATTAATATAGGTTAATGGATATATATAGTTTGTTTCCGGGGAATATATTTAATCAGATAAAAGATAAACAAGATCCTTTTGATATCTAATCTATATGTAGTTGTTTTCCACAAAATCAAATAAGAAGGTGATGTTTTCTTTCAATCATCATAATCAAATAAAGTTTATCCCTATCTCTAATAAAAAGTCAACCTAATCTTTTGGGTGCGTGACTTGCGGCTCTGAAAAATAGCCATCGAAATCTTCTTGTGACTCGCTCCACCATCAACGTTCAACAATCTCCCATTTCTTTTCTTTTTTTAAATAAAAAAGAAATAGTCTCCCTTTTCAAATATTATATACGCACGTTGTAACATTAATTATTCACGTGCATGCAACTCCCCACGTGGCAGGTTGTTTAAGTGGCTTGGCCTATTAAAGATATTAACTCCTAATATATTTATTATAACAATATATTTATATTTAAAACAATATTATCAATTATATCATAATATATTTACTATAATAATTATATTTATATACTCCTAAATCCTAATACAATTAAATATTAAGGCTATTGATTGACTATTTATTAGTACTCTGCACATAATTATACAGCATTCTTGCCCCGATAAATTATTCTTTAAACATAAACAAAATTAGGCGCATTCTATGATTTTTTCCTTACCAATACACTGTATAAGATTTCAAGTAGAAATAAATACTTGAAAACCATCATTACTAAAATAAAAAAAAAAGTAAATGGACTTATTTATAATTTATAGATACGAGTATTATAAATTGTCATAACCGTATACACACACGTATATTAATACCACAAATTACAGGTAGGAGAGGCTGCGCGGATTCACCTTATAAATACTGAATATGACATTTTATTTACAAAAATTTGACTATTTTTCTTTTTAATCGAACTGTTACATATGATTATCATCGTATATTTACTTATTTAGACTTTAGCACTTGTCACGTGATCTAATTTCCCCCCCCCCCCATATCTCCCAGTAAATCATGGATCTATAATTTACCGATCGCAATAAAATATAAACGCAAAAAATAAAATAAAACATTTCCCAATATATTCTTATATTCTTCAACTTGTTTGAATTTTCTAATGAGGAACAAGTGTATATAATTTGTTTGTATCAGGGAACAACAAGACAGATCCATAACTGGTTTGCGTCCAAGTGTCTGATGATCGCGTTAACAAGTGTAAGTTTGCATTAATAATACGGTGGTGAAAAAAAATAATAAGAGTTTTAAATTGGGGACAACCTGTATATGTTAAAATTGAGAAGGTTTTCTCCTTCCCCCTAGAAGAAGGTTCCAGGCTTCAATGTGAAACTCCGACGGCTGCACTGGGCCACGTTTATATAATATCAAGAGACGTGGGGCAGCACCCGCATTCTAGTTTGGATAAGTGCGTCTTCCATTCCGATCATGAAGAGCGTTAACAGAGACGACGGCGGCGGCGAAGATAAGAATGGCGACCTCAGGCAGCCTCTGTTGCCAGAGTCTTCGAATGAAGAAGATAAACTTGGAACCAAGGTGTGGATCGAATCCAAGAAGCTATGGCTGATCGTGGGTCCGTCTATCTTCAGCCGCGTGGCGTCATTCACCATGAACGTCGTCACCCAAGCCTTTGCCGGTCACCTTGGAGATGTTCAGCTCGCTTCCATATCCATCGCCAACACCGTCATCGTCGGCTTCAACTTCGGCCTCCTGGTATGCTTAATTAGTTGATCGCGAGATTTTTAATATATTTCTCTGCCAATTTCCCACTGTTATTATCAATTTAATTAATATATATTATTCTACTTGTATATTATTTAGTTAGGAATGGCGAGCGCATTGGAGACAATGTGCGGGCAGGCGTTTGGGGCAAAAAGATACCACATGTTGGGGATATACATGCAGAGGTCTTGGATAGTTCTGTTTGTGTGCTGCTTCTTCTTGTTGCCGCTGTACGTGTTTGCGACCCCTATTCTGAGATTGTTAGGGCAGCCGGATGAGGTAGCGGTGGAGTCTGGCGTGGTGGCTCTGTGGCTCATACCGTTGCACTTCAGTTTCGCGTTTCAGTTCCCACTCCAAAGGTTCCTACAGTGCCAGCTCAAGACATATGTCATTGCGTGGGTCTCATTGGCGGGTCTTGTGGTCAATGTGCTCACGAGTTGGCTTCTGGTATACGTTTGGGACGTTGGAGTGGTGGGTGCGGCTATTGCTCTGGACGTCTCGTGGTGGGTACTGGTGTTCGGCATGTATGCCTATGTGGCTTACGGTGGATGCCCTTTGACTTGGACCGGTTTCTCCATGGAAGCCTTCTCAGGCCTCTGGCAATTTCTCAAGCTCTCTGCAGCCAGTGGGCTCATGCTATGGTCTGCTCTCTCTCTCTCTCTCTCTCTCTCAATTAATGTACTTGACATATGAGGAAATAATTGAGAGGGTGATGGATGCAGTTTAGAGAACTGGTACTATAGGATCCTCATACTGATGACGGGGAATCTCAAGAACGCCACAGTTGCGGTAGATGCGCTATCAGTATGGTCAGTTTTAAATTGAGTTGTGGGCCTCGCTCACATGCACATGTTTCACGACTTCAAGTATATACTAAACTTAAGATCCTTACTGGCATTTTTTTCCTTTTGTTCTGCATGCAGTATGACTATAAACGGATGGGAAATGATGATTCCTCTCGCTTTCTTCGCCGGTGCCGGGTACATACGGTTTTAATCCCTCTTTTCAAAAGTTTTACATAAATAATGTAGTGGCGTATGTAAATGACGAATGGATTATATTGATGTTGACACACATTAGGGTAAGGGTGGCGAACGAGCTGGGAGCTGGGAATGGGAAAGGAGCAAAGTTTGCAACCCAAGTATCGGTTGCAGAATCAACAGTACTAGGGCTGTTATTTTGCGCATTAGTAATGGGGTTACACGGCCAGCTTGCCTACATATTCACGACCAGTTTAGATGTACTTCAGGCCGTGGATCGCATGGCCATCCTCTTGGCCTTCACCATACTTCTCAATAGCGTTCAACCAGTCTTGTCAGGTCAAAATATTTAGGGAAAATTATTCAGAGATCCCATAGAAAAAATTAATTTTCAAAAAATATCACTGACAAGTGGGTAGTATAAATATATAGTCATTTTTTTATTGTCTGATTCGTCATTACAAACTACTCAATTATCATCAGACTTTAGAGTAATTAATTCTCTTCTATACGACATCCACATATATAAATATATATATGACACCCCCGGACACAGACTCTTGGCTGATGATAATTGGTAAATGCATGCAGGAGTGGCTGTTGGTTCCGGATGGCAAGCATCAGTAGCATATATAAATTTAGGCTGCTACTACATCGTTGGGCTCCCTCTTGGATTTGTCATGGGATGGGTTTTCAAGCTTGGTGTCGAGGTATGTGTACGTGCTTATACATACAGAAATCTGGCAGGCCACACCAACTATTCATAAAAAAAATTCTCTCTCTACCCTATCCCTATAAATACCAAAATAAAAACATTCTTCCCCTCCATATTTATATATCTTATAAATAGGACAATCATAATGATGGAATTTTTTGCACTGACAGGGCATTTGGGGGGGAATGATATTCGGTGGTACGGGAATTCAGACGCTCCTCCTGATCTTCATAACAGCAAGATGTGATTGGGACAATGAGGTACGTACGTATGTGTTGGATAGGAGCAAGCTTCATCGTTTTTGGTTTGAGTTAGAAGGAACAAGCTTTTGTTAGTGCTTATTAATGGTTTTTCTATTTGGGAAATTGCAGGCCAAGATGGCGAACTCCAGAGTGAACAAGTGGTTCACTCCTAACCCCAGTGATTCCATAGAAACCTCCCATTCACCACAACCGTAATTAAAAAGGTGCCCTGAACTCGGGAACGATGCATTAATTATTGCTATGATTATTGTATTCTTAATTTTGTTGTAAAAATAAAAGTTGTCCCCATTTTCATCCGAGATGACAAGATAGCCTATTTTAGTTATATAACATAACTAAAAGATATTTATCTTGTCTTATTTATAGGACAATAAGAAAAAAATTTTAGATAGATTTATCATTTTATATTTCATTTAATATTATGTCCAAGTTGTTTCTACAAAGTATTATATTCAATCTTAATTATAACAGCTAATTAATTTTTTAAAATCGATTAAAAAAATAAAATAAATAAATTAATTGTAAATAATATAAAAATTAATTAATTAATTTAAATAAATTAAAGAGTATATTATATAAATTTAATTTAAAAAGTTAAATTTATTTTGTTTAACTTTTTAAATTTATTTTAAAAAATCAACTATTTTTATAATAGAAACCAAAGGAAAAATATATAATAAATAGAGATAAAATTAAAAAATTATTAAATTTTATAACATAATTAATAATATTTTAAAAAAATTAATCCAGGAATATAGATTTTTTTTTATACAAAACATAGGAATATAGATGAATATACACGGAAACGATTTTTGTGGAGAGGCACACTGCAGCGTACGTCATAGTTATTGGGCCGATAAAGTGAGATAGCGTCAGCTCAGCAGGCCATTGACTTCCAATAATGCAGACTACAGACAATTCATTAATAATAGTATTGTACCAAAAAAAAACAATAAGAGCATTGTGCATGTTTGGCTACCATACAAAAAAAAAAAATCTGAAATCAAAACTAAGGTTTCAAAATATGGTATCCAAACATATAAAAAATTTTCAAAAATATTTTTTTTGCACAAAAACAGTTTTGAAAGTAAAACCATATAAAATTAAATTTCTAAGTATAGGAAAATAAAAAATATAAATATATTTTTTTTAATTATTTATTATTAATTACTCCAATAATATATATATATATATGTATTTATGTATTTTATTTATTATTTTAATATCAAATAAAAAATATAAATTTAAAATTACATTACATAATTATCATTTTACCACATTAGCTTATAAAAAAAATTATCATTTTATAATTTACTTATAAAAAAATCTATTAACCACCACCAAAATACTTATTTTTTTAAAATTATTTTCAGACAATATTTATTTTATAAAATATATTATCTAAAATTACTTTATAATTGATTTTTTTCCTAAATTATATTCTCCACAATCCAAACGCGCCTATCGTTATGGATCCCGTTCAACTGTCATTGATGAACACTTTGATAATAATAATTACTGCAATGTTAATAATTAATGCTTAGGTGAAGATATGATGTTTTAGGGCTTCCATGGGGGGTGCCCACATCCACCCACAAAAAGAACAAACAATTCGGTTTCCTCGTGGAGTGCCACGCCAAAAAATTCAAAACTAACCTGCACATAAACCTTTAAATATAATAATTAATATACTAATATGCATAATCTATTTTTAGATTTTGTATATATTAACATATTTTTACATCTCAATAAAATAAAGATGACAAAAATTCTATCTATAGACTACCCAAAATATCTACAAGTTTTTATTAGCCAAGAGCCTTCACTATTTTACTAGAGGAACAAAATCAACAATACTATCTAAGGCTAAAATAAACTTTAAATGAATAACTTCCCATTAATATAAATAAATCAAATACAAAAAAAAAAAATCTAAACATTCAACTTTGAATAATAAAATTTAATGATAAATCTCAATTTAAAAATTATAGAATTATAACAAAAATAAAAACTTCCCATTAATAAGGCGTGCTTCATTCCCCTTTCCAATCAATATGGGACTTGACAACATCTACTCCCTCATAGCGGCCCAGCAACCTCGCTGGCAATTGTAACATCCCAGACCCCTCCCTCATAGATATTGTCCCTATTTGCAGATATAGCCAAGAGCAATATTTTGTTTCCCTGGGTGTAGCCATAGTCACCTAGAAAACATGTCTACGAGCCGTAGTCACACCGATGTTGTGGTCCCACATCGGTTGGGAAGGAAAACGAAACACGCGTTATAAGCGTGCGGATACCTTCCTCTCGTAGAAACGTTTTCTGGTTGGCTACGACTGTACCCGAAGAAACAAAACCCTACTCTTAGATATGACTGCAAACAGGAACAATATCTATGATGAATGGGTCTAGGATGTTAAAGCACGAGGCCACAAAAACAAGCATAAACACGAGACCCACGAATAACGAGCATGAGAATGAATTCCACAAATATCGAGTATCAGTATTACGTCCCTGAATATCAAACATGAGTAATAGGCCCATGAATATCAAGCATGCTCAATTTTAACCATAATGTACTAAGGATTAACGATTCTACTCTCAGTAACTAGCATTTTGTATTTAGTCCGCACCAAAACATTTTCAAGCGTGCATGGAGTCAATTTATCTTTAATAAAGAATAAGATCTTTCAATACTAACATCTCATAAAGAACATTTTATAACCAAAGACCTTAACATAAAAATTAAAATAAAATCTTAAAAGATTTCTTTCAGTTAGTTTTATATGCAATAAAAATAATAGAATTCACATAAAGATATTTAAGAATAAAAAATATCTCAATATAAAAGTTTACAAAATATTTTTTAGAACTTTCTTTGTCCATAATCAAAGGCCTGCATTCAGATATGGGTATATCCTTCCAACGGCAAAATATTAAAATATTGAGAAAATAGAATTGAATGATGATAAATTTAAATAAAATTGCCCTCACAAAAGATACTTACAAAAAATTGATAGCATACTTTCAAAATAAGACAAGTACAGAATTCTCAACTAAAAAAATTATCATAACCGTTATTCATTCACCTGATGTATTTCCAACTTATATTACTCAGTATAACTTCTGTCAAGACTTTCTATCTCCATGCACCAATATATAAATGTATTATTTGAAAAGAATTGTAATTAATAATCTATATGACTCCCTTCTAATATTTACTCAACAATTAATAACTATCATAATTTAAAATTCCAAACACCATTGTCTACGCTTCATGTTTCTTTAAACTAATAATTATAGTTTCCACTACGCATCCATTCGCTACCTTATATCAATATTTTCCCATCAAATACGTTTATCACGCATACAACAAGCTTCATTTTTCTCAACTTTTAGCAATGGTCCATATCCAGTAATAGAAAATTCGTATTCTTTTTATATCTTTTCTCTATTCCCGACATGGTATCCTTATTCTGTTCATACCTCCTTATCTTGACAACTACTAAATGATTTATTAATAAAGCTCTTCAAAAATCTCCCATAGCCACATTCTATTACAAAAAGAAACTTGTATAACTAATCCTCCATTCAAAGTTGTTTACTAGTTCACATTCAATTTAACCCAAGATATTACTATAACCATCCATCATCTAAAATATACTTCTCCCAATTAAATTCTTTGCCAACTATTAGTGTATCCTTGCACCCCTTTTTAATATAATCTTAAACTTGTAACTACTACTCAAGTGGAGAAATATATCTTTCATACCATATATTTAGCACAACAAGATTCAAGTAAACAAAATAAGTTCTTCAATTCTACAACACTTCCTTTACCTTCTCTTTCACAAATTTCTTCAAACACCTTATAAAACTTCTCAATTCAGAAACAGCAATTCACCTTCAAGCATCAACGAAATCTCCTAAAAGTTTCCAAAATTTCATTTCTTAACAAAATACAACTTGAATTAAGAACAAAGTGGATTCTTAGATTAATTCCTCTCCATCCTTTCATACTAACGAATTATATATAAATATATAATTAATTAAAGCAATTGCTTATCATACCAGTAATATGAAGTCCCAAATCTCTCATAGGGCTTCAATTGAACCAAACTCTCTTCCTTACAATCAGCAACAATCAAAATCAAACACCCAAACATTAACCACCATTTAATCTGAAAACCATGTCATTTCAGCGTTTTTTAATCCTTTGTAAAAAACTTGACAGTACATGCATCAACGCGCGCGCGCGCGCACACAGATATAGATATAGTTTCCAAGCTTCAACAACAATGATTTATAATCTGAAAATCATTTCCAGTTTTTTTTTTCAAAAACCATTTCCCTCTAATAAAACTCGGCATGTACGACACAAATTCAGCTTATTCTTCCAAGTTGATTGCTAGCCTATACATATCAGCAACTTTTACATGCTGTTCCAGCTTCAAAAGTATAGTTTTGGACCTTCATTATTAAATTTTTTTAGATGGCTTAGGCAACTACGCATCAATTTAACTTGGGAGAGCATCAAACAAAAATCTTGAAACTTATAATCAATTACTTCACACCATAACTTCAAACAATAATTCCCTTTCTTGGATTTTTTTTTTGTATAAAAAATACAGCCCAAGCATACAAAAATTCCAGATTCACACACACAACCTATCAAGTTTCCATTTCCTAGTCATTACTGAGTAATCTTATCCAAGACTCAACCTTTTTCTTCAGATTTCAAGGACCCAAAACAGAGCAACGGACCTCTGTTTTTTGGAGACCAAAACTCAGAACCCAAAGCCCACAAATAGCAACCACACTTCGAGATTAAGGATTGATTTCATCTCTTTAAGCATCAATATTTACTTAATTAAGGATTTTCCTCCAAAAACCGAATTTTTAATCGGTACAAAACTCTTCAAAATTGCAGACATAGGAGGTTTTCAGGCAACCCAAGGACCAACGATTTTTGGTTCGGTTTCAATTCAGAAACCTTAAATCTTTGCTTATTCTCACTGAATCGCCCATAAGTCACTCAAAATCTCAACTGTAATCGGTGACCCAACCCCAAAATCGGAAACGAGAGAAATCGGAGACGAAGACGGAAGTAGAGAGCTCACCTTAGTTGGTCGACAGCGTCGCGAGCTCGATCTCCCTCCTCCGGTCACTCCTCTGGCGTCGCGCTCCCAATCTCTCTCTCGTTCTGGCCCTTGCCGTCTTCTGCGGAAGAAGGGGAAGTCGATGATGTAATGAGAATAGAGTGAAGGAAGAAGGGAAGTCACGTGAGTGAGAAGTGGTGAGGGTTAGAAAGTCCATGTTGCCCTTCCGTCTAAATTTTTAACTCCAATCCACACTTTTCTATATACTATGAAACTTTTAGAAATTTATATAAATTAATCTTTTTTATAAAATATATATTTTCTCTCTCTAATATTTTTTTCTAACCTATAAGATAATTTTATTAAAAATTTTATCTCACAAATTAACCTTTAGCTATTATTTTTTAAAAATTTTTAAGTAAATATAATTTTAAAATTTTAAAAATAACTATTGAATCATTTATTTTTTTTAAAAATAAACTTTTTTATAATTTTTTCTGATCCATAAAATATATATTTTATATTTTTTTTTAATTCTTGTAAGTCTCAAAATATTTTTAATAATTATTATTTTTTTTATTTTTTTAAATAAAATTTAACTTTTAAAACTTTTTAATATTTTTTACCTTAATAATTTTTTATAAATTTATTCTATTAAAATTTGGGAAGTCACATAGGGCCGTCTCTAGAAAAGCTTAAAAGATTCACTTTCTCTCAACATTTATAAACAAACATAAAATAATCAATAAAATTTAGTATAATTAGTAGATAGTTTAATTCATTAAACATAATATCAAAAATTTAAATTAAGTCATATAAATAAAAAAAATTATTATAAAAATAAAATTTACTTTGATAAACATTACGTCTCAAAATGATTAAATTTTAAACTAGATACAGCTTAATTTTTAACTGAAAAAATATATAATAGAATGGATTGTCAAAACACAAACCTCTCATGGATATATTCTCTCTTTCCTTTTCTTTTGGGGAAAAATTTACAAAACCACTGAACAAGTCGTATAGCACGCTGGCCTATCTGTTGTCCATTGTTATTCATGCTTGAATATATTCCATTTCATCATCAAAGGATTGAGGAGAAAACAGAATTATATAGCACACCATCTTACGACCAAAAGTAAAAATGTCGAAATATCCCTGGTAACCATGATGGAAGAACCTTGTCAACTGTTCTCCAACCGTAAGGGCCCAAAAACCCAAACAACAAATTATCCTACGGTTGGAACCGTTAGAGAGTGCTGTTTCTTATCTTACCCATTCATCCTTCGCCAGGTGGGATCGCGATCCGTTGGCCCAGTTCAAGAAATGGCCGGGTTTGTCCACCCGTCGGACTCGGGTCTCACCGTGGGCCGCTTTCCCTCTATCTCCATTTCTAGCTTCTATTAAAAAACTCAAGTACCAGCTTTTTCCAAAAATTTAGTTGTGGATTGGTTCAACAGGTAAGGTAAAGAAATAAGATATATAATTATCTAGAATATATTCAATTTTTAAAAAATATTATTTTAATATAATTATAGTCGTAGTATTTAGGAAGATATCATAACTCTTGAGTGCGTAGGTTTATATCCGAAAGTAATAGATAACTCGCATTGCCTAAAATTAATATCACTTAAGAGAAAGTGAGACTTTATCCTACCCTTAGATTATAGATAAAGCTAACCCCTTTTTAAAATTTTTTATATAAAAAGAAAACAAGAAGAAGAAGTACCATCTTTTCTTTATCATCCTTTACTCTTTTCGAATAACCAACCAACTCGCTCTACTCCCCTACGTCCAAAATTTTCATTATGATTGATTAATTGATAGATTTAGTATAAAAGAAAATAATAAATTAGCTTTTTTTTATTGCCAGAAAGCAACAAACTCTATGGTTGATTGGACAAACTATATATTTCATTCTCAGTTCAAAGCAAATCAAAATCAAAATTATTGTCTAAATTGCGTATAGCTTCTTGGAGTTTTGCATAACAATCCCATTGAAACAATTATTCAATGGAAGAGTTTCTTTCCCATTTGTATACTACCTCTAGTCCAAAATTAAAGTCATTATCTTATTTATACGTACTAATAAAAAATTTAAGAATATTAAATTTATCATAAAATATAATAATTTTTAATATTATTCTTATTAATTATACTAAATTTCACTGTTATATTAATTGATACTCTCTTTCTCAATATCCTTATTAAACATTACCATTAATATATATATAAAAAATATTTAATAGACCTTAAAATTAACAAATGTCATAACAAAATGATTAAGAACACTTTCTAAATATATCATATATATGAGACCGGAGGGAATACTCCACAATTACTACAAAGCAACTATCATTAAACCACTGGATCATCTTATTTTCTAGGGTGTTATTATTCTATCATAATTTAAGGCACCTTTAATAGAAAGAATTGATTGTGATGGAAAGGAAGAGAAGGAAAATTTTTGACCTCTAATATGTTTAGTATGCACAATAATGGAATATAGTTTTGATATAGGAAAATTTATATTTATCGGTTAAAAATAATAGTAAAATTGGTAAAGAAAAATATGTAAAAGACTATATTACCCTTAATAAATATTTATTAATTAATTCACTGATTTAAAAACTAAAATATTTAAAAATCCAATAATTCATTAAAAATTCATAGTTTACTACTTGCATACAATTTGCAAATCATATGCAAGTTACAAGATTATATGCATGCAACTCTAGTTGCATGCATTTAGCTTGATACAAGTTGTGTGCATATAACTTGCTAGTTGTACTCAAGTTATATGCATATTCAACGTACCAAACAAACCCTCAAATCCA
Source organism: Leucaena leucocephala (assembly GCA_037074615.1). Classification (NCBI taxonomy): domain Eukaryota; kingdom Viridiplantae; phylum Streptophyta; class Magnoliopsida; order Fabales; family Fabaceae; genus Leucaena; species Leucaena leucocephala. Next base: position 12,319,603 of record CM073515.1, on the reverse strand, counting down.
GACGTGACAATAAATAAATCAAAATCCAATTTTTTTTTAAAAAAAAATCATGCTGAAACTTCCACAAATCAACACTTGATGATTAAAGTAAAGGCCCTTGATGAAGCTTAGTCACATCTTAACAAAACTAGAAGACAGGTGAGAGTGATCTTTGGAAAAGAGAAGGGGAAGGCGTCTGAGGCTGAAACTAGTAGTGACCGGCGAGTAGCATGATTGTGAAAGCCTATAGCTGCGTGAAGCTGAAGTGAGAGAGATAATGAAGGAAGAAGATCAGGGGCCCAATGAGAATTTTTTGGACAGGAAAATTATATCCTATCTATTTGTGAAGGAACTGATTTTCCATTGAACATGAGAAAATTTTTGGCCACTGGAATTTGCTCTAGAGAAAAAATGGTGCAACCAAACCAACATTGTGAAGGAAAATATTCCATTTTTTCAATCGATATATTTTCAGGCTACTTGGTGTTACTTTTCATTAGCACTTAAATTAATTATTAGTTTTATCCTTATATATATAGGAGCTAACCTTAAGTCGATCTTAAGATGGAGTCAATGCATGACTTAATTCTAGATTAGACAAAGTGTGAGAAGGAAGATGAGTGAAAGAGAAATTGATTAATATTTTTTTTACAAAGTCAAAGGGAAATAATAACAAAAATAAAATAAAATAAAAGTATAGAAGAATATCACCAATAAGACAAGAGCTCCTAAGGATTGATGCGTGGCTATCATCGTTCAATAATATATTAAAGTTATAACAATTATATATGCTAAGTTCCTATCATGTAAAACCTAAGACAACTTCCATGGTCATAATCAAACAATCCACAATTATATTTAGATCTACCATACAATTGTATCAAAAATGATTAGTGAAGATCTACTTAGCATGTGATAAATTAAACAATAAATAATTTATTTCTTTAACATAGATATTCAACCAAACACCCTATAACTAAACATGCAAATATGAATAATTATAAGAGGAAGTAAAGATATAAAGAATACCAAATCATAAATTGAAATAATAAATTATAATAATTTGATCACACAAGTGTCTCAATCGAGACCCTAGATCTAACATATATAAATTTCAAAACCTAAACCTAGAAAATCATAAATTTGCATAAAGGAAAAAGAACAACTCATAAAATTATTCAACTCATAAGGAAAGGGGATGAAATTGTGGAAAACATGGAGATGATTATGATGGTGGTGATTGATGTGTTGAATGGAGGAGTTTTTGGGTTATTTATATAGCTTTTATGAGCGAATTATGTTGATATGTGTCTTTTCACTTATTAGCTCTCTAAAAAGAAATGATAACATGCAGTTATCTTCAGTATCCTTCTAAGATGTCATGTTTTCCAATATCTCCAGAGATAATTTTTTTAACTCAAATATCCTATAAACAATTTAAATAAAAAATAATAGGATAAACGAGATAAAATAATTAATAAGAAAATAGGGAACAATAACACATTTATCTATTATCTTTGAATTAAATTCAAATATTAGATATTTGAGGAATTATTTTTTAATTAATTCAAATGATATTGAGTTAATATAATCTAATCTAATATAATACTAATATAATATTAAAGGAATGAATTAATATAATATAATATTATTGGAGGTATTTTGATTTTCTCTAATTAGATATTATAATTTCCTCATTCAATTTAATAATTCCTCAATTAACTTTCTTTATATAATATAATTGTGTAGTAGTTGATGAGGGTCATAATCATCATTTATTTATTTATTTCCAATTTATTAAAATACATAAAAGCAAAATACCTTTATGCAAATCAATTTAATCAAGAGAAATAATAAAATAATAAAAACACAAGGAAATAATATTTTTAATTATTTAATTTATATAATCAATTAAAACACAAAATAGTCACAACTGCTATAATAATGTATATTAAACATAATAAATCCTCTTAAATAAATAGAAAATAATATGATAAAATAGGGATTTATCAAATTCCCCCTCACTTAAACCTTTATACTCCTGAGCAAAACAATGAAGAATATCCTGATAAACACTAAAAATAAGTAGGGTAGTTAATTAAGTTTGAGCACAAGCGTAATAATACAATTAATCAAATCCTTCAAGTCAACGACATTTACAAAATAATAAATGCAATAAGAACAACCTCTATGAACACAGTTAAAACAGAGGAATATGACAGAAGAAAGTACACTCGAGGATATATCTATTTCACTCATCTCACCTTTATTGGGGGTTATAGGCTTGTAACATTTCTAAATATTTACTGTCAATTACGTATGCATTCTTCAATCAAGAGAACTTTATAGGCTTATAATATTAGAAATATGCCACATGGAATGGAATATAAAGGATATAAAGTATTATATGCATGCAATAATGAATATATAGCATGAATTCATGTCATAAGAGATGTAAGGGGAGTAATTGTACTAATAAGAGGTGATAATGATGCTTTCTTCATTTCTCTTTTCTCTTTTTTTCTTTTTTCTTTTCTTTTTTTTCACTTTCTCTATTTTTTCTTGTATTTTTTTGCAATATCTTTGTTTTTGTTTTTGTGCAATATACTTTTTTTTTCTTTTTTTGGCACCTTGTATATAAAAAATATAGCACAACATCAAAATAATAATAATTTTTTGATATGAATAAAAATTTTATTTTTAAAAGATATTCATGCATATAAAACTTTCTATAAAAATGATGGAAAAAGAAAAGTAACGGGCTCAAGGGGGTGACTACAGATATAATGTGTAATGGGCTTGTGTTTGGGATAAAAGGGGTTTATAATATGATGGCATCAATCATTTTAAAGAGTTGCACATGAGTTAGACAATAGATAAGAGAATTAAGACAAGTTTTAAAGAGTAGCTAGCATAAAAGGTATTCACTCAATTTAGAAATTTAAGACTGAGAATCCTTCCAATAGGGATATCTCTTTTCATTCCTATTCACAGAGCCTCACTAAAGACTTTAACTATTCTTAATGCATTACATTACTTGTTTCTAGGGTAACTCTTAGAATATTGACTAACTGAACTATCATAATCAACAATGGACTTGAAAGATTCATACATGTATCAGTGTAATCAAGATGATATTTTAATCTAAAATAGGAGTGTCTAGAACTATAAGTGTGAAATATTTTTTGAAAAATAGGCATTTTCAAGAATAGAAATTCAATCCCTCCCTCACACTTAAACCACGAGTTGTGCTCAACCCAGCATTAAAGCATATATCAAAGGAATAAGGGAAGAATGCTAAAGAATCATGTGCTAAGATAGGAGATTTTATTCAAAGAAAAACTAACTTAAAACTAAGAAATTCTTAAAATAAGACATATTCTAGGAAATAAAAAAAGTAATAAATCTAAATTATTCTACCTTTTACTATTAATGTTGTCCCTCCCTTACACTTATCTCAAACAATAAAGCTTATAATATATAGAAGAATAATATAAAGAAAGAGACAACTTGATACCTTTATACCACTTTAGGTTATTGAAATTGAAATTCTCATATGTGATGAGGAACATGTTCTTATGTAAGTGTACCTTCTTGACACATCTTTCTCTAATTGTTTGGGATGTGCTTAAGGTTAATTTGTAGAGGAACCACAATATAGGGGGTATGGTGATCACTATACAATTCTCCTAAGTGAGGAACCTACAAGAGATTCAACAAACCACATACAACACATTTTCTAATTCCAAGTATATGATAAGAATCAAAATACTTGAAGCCGTGGAAAGTCTTCAAGCATGCAAGGTTAGTAATCAAGACACCATATATGAGAACTCTATAAGATATATAAGACACATCCAATAAAATCAATAAGATTCCCTTCAATAAGAGTCTTGACTTCAACATAAGGAATTAGAATATAATCATCAGTGATTATTTCTTTATCGGGCAGCAAATCACATGATAATATTTCAACCTTATCAGCTCCTTCATGTTAGTCTCAGTAGAAACACCCAAGAAGGGGTGAATTGCGTGTTTTGAAATTTTTAATTTAAATTTAAAATCTTAAAGACAACTAGAGTATAATAGAGTAAAGAGAATAGATATTAGAAAGATATCACTTAAGGATAGATGAATCAAACATAAGACATTTTATCCTGTTCAAACCAATCCACTTGTTCTATGTCCAATCCTCATAGGCCTTTTGAGATTTTCAACTATACCCCAAGATTTGAACGGGCTTTTAGTGCCTCAGTACAACAAGTGATCCTCTTAATCATTCCCCTTACTTCTCGTAAGGTAATAATCCTAACTTAAAATATCAAATATCTTAAGTCTACATAATGAATAAGAATTTTATCAATATCTCTCATAGAATATATGTGATGATGAACACTGGAACAAGAGAATATTGGTTACAAAATAATGAATGAAGAATTCAAGAGTGTAATAAATCCAGTTGTTGTTCGTCTCTTTTCATTAATACCGAGTCTTCCTTAAATGGCATTTATTTTGTTTGGTAGTTGTTAGACTCAAGCTTGTAACCATTGGGGTGAAGGCGTCATTAGTAAGTAGACTTTGTTGGATGTAGCAAATTTATGTTGACCTAGCTTTAATCATTTCAAACTTTAGTCTTTTTTGAACACACTCAATCTCAAAAAGTTTGTTAGGAGTTTAATCATTGAATAAGTGTATAAATGACTAATAATCAACTATATTATAAATATCAAGTTATAATAAGGTTCAGATGGCTTTCTATAAAATATATTGTATTAATCAATTAAATGTCATTAATTTGATCAATGTTTTAATTAATGAGAAGGACAAAAAAATAGAGTATTATATTGATCAGACTATTCAACTAGATTCAATATAAATTGATAATATAAGTTTCTCAAAAGATTTACAATGAAAAATGATTAGAAACATAAGTATACTTCATATTTGAATCAAACATATATAGCTCAAAGAGATATGCAATTAGTTTCAACGTAAACGGAGAAGTATCATTGAAATATATGAAATTAATCGAATAACTAATCCATTAATATAAGTTAATCAAATCCTTAGTCGATTAATATCTCTGGAGGAGTTGACACAGAAAGCTTTTCAAAACATATTAATCAAACAACTAATGGATTAATGTATATTAATCGCATAATTAATTGATTAATGAATTCATATTTGATTTTCACAAAATGATTTTGAACTAATTAATTGACCAATTAATGCATTAAATTAGATTAATCAATTACTTAATCTATTAATAGAGTTTGTTTTGACTAAACGAAAAATAGTTCTGAATAAATTAATTGAATAGACAATAGATTGATTAGAATTAATCGATTAACTAATCAATTAATTGACTTATCTTTTTAATTCCAGATAGCAACTTTATGACATTAATCGAACAGTTAATCAATTAATAGATACTCATTAATTGATTAATTGACTTTCTTTTTAATAACAAAGATCAATGTCCTAACATTAATTGAACATTCAATCGATTAAATGATACTCATTAATCGATTGACTAATCGATTAACTTGATCTAACTTTTTCTATCACTTTTGGCATCATTTAAAAACACATAAACAACTTGATTGATTAAATAATCTTTTACATAAACAATTTGAGTTACTTTTAACATCATTAAGTATGGATTCTAACACCTCATTTTCATCCTCCTAAATACTAGGCCTGATTTGTAATGGGTTGGGCTTAGTCTTATGCCTCCTTTTCTTTGTTCAAGCATTTTCTAGGACTAGAGTTTTCTCAATTGTTGTAGTAGCCTTTATTTCATCATGGGATTCCTTAAGTCCTGACAACGCAACAAAAACACCTTCTTCAAACTTTTTAAGACTATTAGAAATTAGAGGAATGCCACAATTATTAATTACATCATGTTCATGCAAGATGGCTAGCACTCTAGATAATTCAATACAAGTCATGCAAAGTGAACCATCGATACATATACATGGAAAGGAGATATGTAAGGTATCATTATTAGCATTTTCTTTAAGAACGTTATTGTCCTTATATGCATCCAAGGGGGAGAAGGAGATTCAATCAAATTTTCATTTATCGAAGATCTTATCGATAAACCCATTTATTGAATAGAACTTCAATAAATTCTTTTCAAAAATGTTTTCACAAAACTATTCTTATAAAAAAACATTTGGATAAATGCCTTCACAAATTTACTGAATTATTTTCAACTTTATCGAAGGTTTTATCAATAAATAGCCTTATCGAATAAGTCTTCGAAGAAAAATCATTTTAAAACATGGACTCAGAGGTTATTTATAGATCATTCATTAGCAAACTTATCGAATAGATCTTCGATAACTATACATTAGAAATCAAATCTTTTCGCAAATCTCCTATTTATTTATTGAAAGGCTTATCAAATAGATGTATTATCGATAAACTCTCTTTATCAATCTTAAAATATTTTTTAAAAATATTTTCTCAATTATCACCATCAAAAAATTAGAGTCTGACAGATTATTCATAAAAGATTCAAAATTTAATTCATTATGTTCTTGTCATTAAATCTATTCAATCAGATCTCTTATCAGTTATATCTTTGATAAGAAAGCTTAAACTACATTACATTGATATATCTGATTAATTGATAGTTCTAAAATATTTTTTCTAAGCTCATGAATTATCTTTGATTTGATTGAATGAATGAATGATCTTCATAAGTTTAATTGTATTTTCTGAAAGATCTTTATAAGCTCATGATCTATTTCACTAAATAGTTACATTCATTTGAGCTTATGACCCTTGCTTTGATATGCTAACATGCTTAACTCTTAATGATCATCAAGCTTATAATCTTATATCTTGTGGAATTGCTCCAATATGTAAAATGATCTAATTTGATGAATGATTTTGAGATATGATTTCCAAATGTATTACATGGTGATCTGAGAAAAGAACTGAATGTGTGAAAGTCTATTTTTGAAAGACTGAAAAAGATGTTCTTCAGTATTTATCGATAAGTTATTCAAAGAACATATTTATCGAAGAACTCTTCGATAAATGACATATTATGAAACAAATCGACAAATCTAAAAGCATATATTTTGAAAGAATATTTTTCAAAGAGTTTATCGATAAAGACATTTATCAAAGAATTATTCAATAAATCAAGAACTATCTCTTTACAATTTATTGAAGATTTATCGAAATCCTTTTTGATAAGGCTGATTATCGAAGAATTGCTCAATAAGATTTAAACTATTTCAAATATAATTCTTCAGCAATTTATTGAAGACATTCTCGATAAGGGTATTGTTTGATAAGTCAAGTCATTTTTGTGAAAAGTGTTTTAAACCAGACTTTATCATATCTTGATCTTTACTTCTAAATAATTTGGAAATACTTACTTTATGCTTATATTGATTATACATTCTCTCTAAAAGCATGTTTCAAGATCATTTGCAGATTACACAAAGAGATTTATCAAAGAGCAAAAGTCATCAGAATGTCCATGTCAGCATAATGACTATATTCATTAACGGCTATTTCAACACTTTAACGGATTTATAAAGAACAAAGTATAAAAGAAGAAGAAGCCACAAGAGAGGAGACTGAAGAAGTTAGGAAACTTGAGATGATACAACAAAGGCTCAAAATGTATTATTATCATATTTTCTAATTGTATCTCTATTTCACTCTATTTCTCTTCTTTTGGTTCAGAGCATACATATTCTTAGAAGAGAAAAACTTAGATAATAAGCTTAAGTGTTCAACTTATCTACTCTACTGAGAGAGTTTCATTTGTATCAATTTTTTTCCAAATTGCTCAAGAGTGTGATCTCTTGAGTGGATCATTACCATACGGTTGTAAGGGGAGTGAGAGGGATTCTCACTAGAGAGTGACCTTATGAGTTATAAGAGGAAGTAAAAGAGGATTCTCACATTATTGTACTGAGATACCAAGAGTCTGTGGAATTTTGGAGATAGTAGAACACTCAAATGAGCTCTCTAGGGACTAGACGTAAGCCAAGTGAATTGGGCCGAACCAATATAATCATCATGTGAAATCTCTCCTCAACAATCTCTTCATTTAGTGATATCTTTCTAAAATTTACTCATTAATCTTGTGTACATATTTTTAGAGTTTCAAAAATTTTAAAATCATTTAATTCACCTCTCTCTTGAGTGATACAACCATTTTCAACAAGACTCAATTTGGGTTTTCACCCTGATCAAGGAGAAAAAGCTGTGCAAAGACGACTTGCCCTTTTGGGTGCAATCAACAAGAAATTGCCCTTCATGTTATTTGTGATTGTTTTCAAGTTAAGAAAGGGAAGTTGAGCCCGATCTCCCACGAAAAATAACTTTTTTCTTTACTTTTATAATAAAACACAAACTATTGTCTTACTCTTGATTCAGATGGGGAGAAAATGGGAGGAAACTCCTACCTACTATTCTCTCCTATCTATTTTCCTCTATCCAAACAAAGCCTATAGTGTAAGACTCCTTCATTTCTTGAAATGCATCCTTATATAGCTTCATGTTGTAACAACCCAAATTTCTTTTGAGTTTAATTGTTTTTGATTTGGGATTAATGGGTGTTTTAACCTGCTTTAGGAGTGATGGAAGTTGAAAATGCAAGGTTCATGGTTACATCTGCCACAGACAAGGAGAAGAAAGACCACATTCGCCCGCAGACGTCAACAAAGATGAACTAGTGTAGCTATATTGGTGTCTGCCATCGAACAAGGAGAGTTCAAAACATGTTCACCCGCGAATAAAGACTAGGGTTGATCAGTGTTCGTCCACGAATAATTGGCAGTGACTTAATTTATCATTTTGAATTTGAAATTCTTACTCTGAAATAAAGAAAAAATCATTTGTAAAAAAGAATTAGGATAATTGAAAGGTTATGGGATATTGGGCTTGTTTGTTGTTGGGTTTGTAGGTCTCTTGGACTAATTGTGGACATAGTTTAATAGTTGGTGCTCAATCTCCCTGGCTCCATATTGGTTTGTTTGTTGTGTTAAAGTACAAATTTATCCTAGAAATTTCTACTCATGAGTGTTAGGTATTCAGAAGGTTTTTTAGGTGCAATGTTGCCCCATAAATTTTCAAATAGTAACAATTTTATATTGACTGTTACCCAAACTTAAGTTTATTTTGGGCTTAGGTGCAAATTTGCCTTGAATGTTTTCACTTAGGAGCACTAGGTATTCACAGTTTTTTTTGTTCAACATCACCCTGACAATTATCCATGTTTAGTTTGACTGTTAGTTTGATTAAATATGATAAGCTTATCAGTGTACATGATTTTTACCAATTGATTTTTTTTTTTCAATTCATATTTATAAACAAGTAAAAAATTAAAAAAAATTAATGCATCCCTCCAACCTCCATCGTTATCAGGGTATCACTCTCAGCAGACTATACTCTAGTAAACTCTTGAACAATAATATATGTTATTTCTGAAATGAAGTATGGTCTATCGAGAATGATACTTTGTTAATGATGGAGTTTGGATAAATGTATTTTTTAATTTTTCCTTATCCATATATTAAACCTTAAAAATAATTTGGATAGCACGTGGACTGGTCAGCTCAGTATATTTAGTCAAACTAAACCTGAATAACAAGCGGGAAATATTAAACCAAACAAAAACTTATGAATACCCAATGTTTTTGAGTAAAATCTTCTAGAACAAATTTATACCTTAGCCCAAAATAAAAGACAATGTGGAGACCATATAGCATGACACAATAGCATATTGATCAACTAATATTCAAACTTAACTTTGGGCAATGGTGAGGGTGACATTGCTACGATTTAAAACTTTTGAGTCAATATTACTGTAAAAAAATTTCCAAATACTCAACGATCTTGAGCGAAAACTTCCAAGACAAATTTACATATTAACCCTTCTTTGTTTGTTAGCATATTACATTGTTGATCAAACTCATCAACAATTGTCAAATTAAACCAATACACTAAATTTCAAATAAGAGAGGACACAAATTTATAAAAAAAAGGAAGAAAAAAATCCAAGTCCTTACATTTTATGTTACTACTCCTCTAGTTTTTAATATAAGATTTAATTAAGAAGTTGATTGTGGTCCTAAATATAAGACGTATTTATTATATATTTATCTGTCTATTTTTTCTAAATTACTCTTATTGATACTCTCTAAAAAATAGTCAAGTAAGAGAGGGAGGAAGGGAATTACAGAATATGATTAAGATGTTTTAAAAAAATATATTATATTAATTAATTTAGGTGTTTTAAAAAAAATATATTATATTAATTAATTTAATTAACTTTATTATTCTAATTAAATTAGTTAAACGTGGTTTATATTAAGAATTAAAGAAATACCATATTATTGTAGACTTAGTTTTCTCCCGTTTTTGTTTTCCCTATCACTTCACATTGACCATTTGCATATAGAGTTTGACTCATGGCAACTTCCGTAAAACTATCAACAACGTAACTGCCAGCACGAAAACTTTAGAAAATGAAGATCCTCCATGTATGCTCTCATCGACCAAGTGGATTGACCTTTTTTGTATTTGTTTTATATTTTAAAGCTAAGTTACGTTAGTACTGGCTGGTTAATCTGCGTAGCAGATCATATATATAGATCCACATAACTCTCTCTCTCTCTCTCTCTATATATATATGTATTGAGAGAGATATGGATCGAACATTAATTACGATACTTTTCAACATAAATAATTAAAAGGAAGGATTTTTACAAAACCAACCCTCAGTTTTTTTATAAATAATTTATTTAATTAATTTTCTTAATCTATATAATTAAATTAGTTATCTAACTTCGCCAATAATTTTTTTTATTATAATGGTAAATGACATTATCTATAAAAAAAAGAACCCAAATTTAAATTATAGAAAATATATTTGTTAAAAAAGTGAAAACCATTTTAGATTCTAGGCTTTAAAAAACTCATACCATTGACTAAATAAAAATAATTATTTAGCTTCTATATTATTAAAATAAGTACTTATTTTCTGGCACCAAAAATAATTTTAAATTCATAACAAAAACTTTTTTTTTTAGTTTTATCTATAGATAACTTGTACATAATGAGATATTTATGAAGAGAAGCAAAAAGTATTAGAAACGAAGTTTGGTTCAAAGGTGCACTCAAGTGAGTTCGCCCACAGAAGTCAAAGATGCGTTTCAGGTCTAACCCAACTTGATGCCCACACCCAACTTTCTATGGGGCATGTTTGATTTCTCTAGAATCATGGTTTTAAAATTTTTTTAAGGTAAAATTTTAATTTATTTTTTTTAAAAAAATAAATAGTTATATTTGTCTAAAAAGGTTTATAGACTAAACTATAATTTCAGATAAGCTGGTCATAGTAACTTTTAGAATAGTAAAAGAGTTTATGAACTACTCAATTACTATTTTATCCTTATTTTTTCTTATATCCTCTCTCATATATCTTTTCTACTATCTTTCCTCTCTTCTTTCTTTTTTACTATCTCTCTTCTCTCTTTTATCTTCTTCACCCTCTCTCCTATCTCTTTTTCACCATTTCTCCCCTCTCCTCTCTAATATTTTTAATAAAATTATACCATTTTTAGTAATTTTTTAATTACAAAAGTTATCTTAATAATAACTATCTAAACAATCATTTATCCAGAATTACTTCTTTTTTCCATAAACACTTTTATAAAAACTTTTTTCCAAAAGCTACCCAAAAACTTTTTTTTTCACAGACCATTTTTTAAAAATCTATCCAAATATACATTACATCTCAATGTCAACAGTATATCCTACTTTGATCCCTCACTCCAAAATCTTTAGTCTGCAATCCATTCAATATTTTTCCCACATAAATGAATATAAATATATATACGTTGTATATATATATATATGTATATATGCATGTGTGTGTATACGTGTGTATGTAAGGATAAAGATATATAAAAACCTTTAAAAACAGTTCTTCAAAATGGTTTAATTCCTATATATGAAACTCTGTGACTATTTTTGGAATTAAGGTTTTTTTTAATAAAATGACATAATTGTTCTTAGCAAAATTAGATGCCATTGCCTTCATTTTTATCATTTAATTTGATAAGTTAAAGTTGTTACTTGTTAAATTGTTGTTGTCATTGATATTCAATAAAAAAAAACTTCACTGAAATTAGTTGTTATTGTTTTAGTTATTATCATTTATAAGCTAAAATTGTTACTTTAGTAAATTGTTAGTCATTTTTTAAAGAAAAAGAGTATTTAAGTAATTTCGCTATAAAATATAAGGAAAAATAACAGAAAAATACTTTTAAAAAAATAATATTTAAGTTTTTACTTTTTAAACTGTTATTGTCATTGATATTCAATAAGAAATTTCACTAAAATTAGTTTTTATTGTTTTAGTTATTATTATCATTTATAAGCTAAAATTATTACTTTCGTAAATTGTTATTGTTATTTAAAAAAAAATTAAGTAATTTTGTTATAAAATATAAGGGAAAATGATAAAACAAAACTTTAGAATTATAGTTATTACTTGTTAAACTGTTATTGTCATTGATATTCAATAAGGAATTTCACTAAAACTATCTTTTATTGTTTTAGTTATTATTATTATTTAAAAGCTAAAATTGTTACTTTAGTAAATTGTTGTCATTTTTAAAAATTAATGGTATTTAAGTAATTTTGCTATATATTAGGGCTGTTAGCAATAATAGATATGTTATTAACAATACAAAGACCTGCTTTAACATTTACTATTTTTTTAAAGTCTTTTTCTTTTATTTTCTCAAAATATAATATCAAATGAGTTCCTAAAGACTTCACGATGATCAAAGTATTTTATAATCTTGAATTGGGATTTGTGAATTTAAGGAATCTTTGGTGTTTTTCTCCCATAATCTTTCTTGTCACACTCTCCATATCTTTCCCACATACATACAATGCAAAAAGAAAAGTGAAATAAATATATTAATTATTGAACCACTGACAAAATTGCTTCATATATTGATTCAAATCTCCAAAGATTAAGCCTCTTCCATTTAATCTCAAATTTTATGTATTTGCAACTTAAATTATTTTTCTTTGGACTAAATTAGTGGATGAATCTTTTTTTTTCTTGGTACAAAGTGGATGAATCTTTAATCAACCCAATTGAGCACCGGTTTCCTAAGGCCTTGGACCGTTAACAGGTGGATTAGGGCTAACTGCCACTTCATCCATAAAAAGCATCCAAGGCACGAGTATTCAAACCGGATCAACAAAAAAATTAAGCAAAAATTAGCATTTACTGGGTCCAGTGGAAGGTACATAATAATCCCTTCAATTATAAATATAAAAATTAAATAACTCATTCATAAATATTAAGAAAATTAATTCAATGGGTTGTTTTATACCAAATGTGTGGGGTTTTTTTTTTTGCTGAAATACCCCTTTAATTATTACCTCCATTGATAAAAATCCTACTTAATATACACATGTGCGCAATCAATAGTGATAGCTTAATTTAGAAAAAGAATTATAAAGATGTCAACAAAGTTCAATTAGTTTCCAAAACATTTTGAGTGAAAAACAAATTTTGTCATTGCCGGGGATCGAACCCGGGTGACGGACGAGAATACTCACCTATATACTACAACAACCCAATTGCTCACATTAATCATGAAGGAGCAATAAAGTCATACAATAACAATTTTAGGTGTAACACTAATCATACTTTACTTGAAGGGTGATGAAAAAACCCCAAAAATATGAAGTGAGAAAGTGAGGGAATAACTCTTCAATAATCTCCCTACATATAAGCCATATTCTAACCCCTACATACAGACTTTAGGGTCATCAACTAATAAGATGATTAACACTCAACTAACTAATTCAACCTTCCAGCAACACACAAAGGGCATATATGAAAAGAAAAAACAAACAATTATTGCTTTAATAATAGACGGAACTACATAAGGGTGAGGGACAATTATTCTTTAATGAATCCCTATTTTATCATATTATTTTCTATTTCAAAAAAATTATCAAGTTTAATAGATATTATTGTAATAGTTTTGCTCACTTTGTGCTTTAATTAATTATATGAATTAAATTATTAAAAATATTATTTTATTATATTTTTATTAATTTTATTATTTCTCTTAATTAAATTGATTTGTATAAAAGTATTTTGCTTTTATGTATTTTAGAAAATTAAAAAAAAAATAAATAAATTATGACTAGGATTCACATCATCTACTATACAATTATATTATATGAGAAAGGTTAATTGGAGAATTGTCAAATTGAAGGAGAAAATTATAATATCTAATTAGAGAAAATCAAAATACCTCCAATAATATTATATTATATTATATTATATTATATTAATTCGTTCCTTTAATATAATAGTATATTATATTAGAATTATGTTATATTGTATTAATTCAATATCATATGAATTAACTCAAAAATAATTTCTCAATATCCAACATTTAAATTTAATTAAAGTAAAATAGATAAGGGTGCGGAAGAGGAGATTGAATGGATGAAGGAAGGAAATCATATGCTTAGAAAAACACAATGTAATTAAGACTTGGGAAAACTTGTAACATAATCTAAAAAGTTTGGCAACTTAATCATTGAGTTTAATTAACTCGTACCATGCTTACGATAATTAATAATATTTTCACCAAAAATTAGGGTTGGTGATGCCTAAATGATTCAATCAAGAAGAAAATGGAAAGGAGAAGAAGTGACAGAGAGAATATACAATAATTAGTGGAAGAAAATTTGCAGGGAAAAGTCATAATTAATTAAAGGAAGAAAATTTGTTGGGGTGCATTACATGATATTATTCATATAAGTGTCAAAACAATGATTCTGGGGAAACAAGAATATATATTTTGTAATTGAAAGATAAGATCCATTCCCCACCTGTATATTTTTTATGACCAATGTTTGAGAAACAAGAACATATTATTAAGTATCTTAACTTACAATTAAGCTAAACTCGAGTTTTTATTAAATCTAAATTAAACTAGAAGGAATATAACTATCCTGAAGACCCTTTTTTCTTCTTCTTGTTATATATATATATATATATATATATATATGAAATCAAACCCAAGTCTTATAATATATATATATATATATATATTGCTTACCAATTTTCTTCAATGCCCGTACTCTTTCATTATGATTTATCATATATTCTTTGAATGAGGAATTGCACCAACTTCATTCATTGAATTGGTTTCCTTCTTTCACTTAAAACCATCATTTTATCATAACAAGCGCATTCAGATAGGGAATTAATTAATAGATTATTAATTTCTTTAATTTTGACGCGACATGTCTGATAGAAAAATTTATGAAAGGAGTTAATTCACTAGTTGACCAACTTCCACTGCTAGAAAAAAAATTCACTTAATTAATTCACAGCGGCTATAAAAGAAACACCGTGAAAAAAAATAATATTTTTGTAAATAAATTATATTTTAAAATTTTTTTATGCTGGTTTCTATTAATGGCGGTTCTATAGAGAACCGCTGTTAAAAGTACTCCACCCAAGTTTAAAAAATTAGGTTAGAGTAAAACTTATCACGGTGTTTGAAAAAAAAACCGTGATAACTACTGTTAATAGTAGTTTTATAAAATAAAAAATAAATAGGAACCAATGTATTGAATAAGCTAATTAATAATAAAAAAAGTCAAATAACAATGTATTATTTTTAAAATTTGCACAAATACCCATAAATAAATAAGAATTAAAGTAATAATCCAAACACTATAACAATTAAATCTCTAGTAAAGGAAGATAACTTATATGATCTATTATAGTTTATAAATAACAAACAACAGAGAAATTTGTAAAAACACACTCATAAATTTAAAAAATTCGTAAAAATATACACAAACAAATAGGAACCAATATAATAAATCAAAACTATAAAAATTAAGTCTTTAATATAAGGATACTAGCATATACGATATATTACAATTTATAAACATCAAACAACCAAAAAAAAAGAAAAATGAGTAAATAATGAAATTAAATGGTGACTTATAGTTTTAACGACATAGAACGACAATGGAGAACAACGTTAATGACAAAAATAGACACTAAAAATAGGAGAAAAATGTTAGAAAATGACCTTCGTGCAAGTTTGTCATGGTGGGACCGAGGAACAGAAGTATAAATGGCTGTAAAATAGTGAAACTGAAACTGTAATTGGGTCAAAAAAATTTAATTTTTGAGGGAATTTTAACAATGATTTTATATAAAATTGTCGTTAAAAGTCTAGTCAAAACTTATCACGATAGTTTTATTAAAAATTGGCATGAAAAATAAGCTCAATTGAATTTTTAAAGTTGGTTGGATAGCTTTTAATGGCGGCTTAGTACAAAACCGCCATTAAAAATATTTTTCACTGCAATTTTATTAAAAATTATCATAAAAAGTATTTTAAAATAAAATTTATTTATAAAAATATTATCATCTTTTTTTTATGGCATTTTTGCTTTTAACTGCCGTAAATTAGTGCAATGAAAGATGTTTTTCCTAGTAGTGTCGAGATCTCCAACTGTCAGAAAAGCCATGAAACTTTCCCGCTGGTTTAGCCTTATAAAAAATTCCAAAATCAATGGTATACCTTTCAAATAAAGAAGAATCCTTTTTGCAACTAATAGATGAGTCTCAGTTGGATTGTCCATATATCGACTTACAAGACTAATACCATGCATGATGTCAGGCCTTGTAGAAGTGAGATACATTAAACATCCAACCATTTGCTTGAAGAAAGTAGAATTAACTTTCTTTCCTCCATCATCCTTCACCAATTTCAAGCCATATTCAGTTGGAGTATGAACAAGATTGCAATGCCTCATTTGAAACCTATCAAAAATCTAAAGAACATATTTGTTTTTGTGAAATAAAAATTCCAGATGGTGATTGCATGACTTCCATGCCAAGAAAATAATGCATTACGCCCAAATCAGACATTTCAAATTCTTCATCATGTTCTTCTTAAAAAGCCTCAATTATGCCTGTATCATTGCCAGTGTAAATTAAATAATCAAGACAACGAGACACAATGAGCATTTTCCCATCCTTTTCAAATTTGGTAAAGAGAGTATGTTCATGAGGGCATTTTTAAAAACATTCTTTTAAAATAAAAATTTATACTACTATATTAAGCTCGTGTTGTTTGTTTTAGTTCATTTAAAGCCTTTTTCTATCTATATACCTTTTCTTCACTCCCCTTTTTCACATATTCAAGTGGCTGATCAACATAAACTTCTTCCTTTAGTTCACCATGTAAATATGCAAATTTCACATGTAATTGATAAACAAGCCAAGAATTTTGGGCAGCTATGACTAACACTAAACGCACAGTGTCAAGCCTAGCAACAGGAGCAAAAACTTCTTTATAATCAATCCCGAATTTTTGTCCCTAACCTTTT
The DNA here is from genome assembly GCA_037074615.1 of Leucaena leucocephala. Lineage (NCBI taxonomy): Eukaryota > Viridiplantae > Streptophyta > Magnoliopsida > Fabales > Fabaceae > Leucaena > Leucaena leucocephala. The sequence goes on along the minus strand of CM073515.1, from coordinate 12,302,182 downwards.
ACAACAAGGTGTGCTTTGTATCTATCAACCCCACCATCTCTGTTCAACTTTGTTTTATATACCCATTTGGCTCCAATGGATTTTTGCCCCTTCAGGAGCTCCACTCATTCCCACGTATTATTTTTTTCTATAGATTTGATCTCCTCATCCATGGCAATTTGCCATTTTGTATCTTTATTTGCTTCTTCAAATGCGAGGGGATCACAATATGCAAATAGAGCAAGGTTAGCTACTGAATCATCATCTGATAAATCATCTCCACTTACATATTCTACTATCCAAGATGGTCTCTTTCGAGCTTGACTAGCACAAGACTCTTCCACTATTGGAGTGGTTGGTGCTGCTGCATCATTTAGAGACTTTTCAAGAGTAGTATTAGTGGTATTTTTTGAGTCTATCAATTGCTCCTCTTCTTCAATTTCATCATCACAACTAATTCGAGAAGGACGCTGCCTATTCCAATTTCAAGTACTCTCTTCATAAAAAACACATCCCTACTAATCACAATTTTATTGGTTAGCGGATTAAATAATTTATAACCTTTAAATTGCTCACTTACACCCAGAAAAACACACTTTTCACTTTTATCATCGAGCTTCTTTCTTTTCTCATGTGGAACATGAGCATAGGCCATGCAACCAAAAATTCTGAAGTGATCTACAGCTGGCTTTCGTCCACTCGAAACCTCTTGTGGAGTCATGTTTTGAACAGCAAAGGTATGACTTCTATTCAAGACATGAATACTTCAATTTACTGAATATGACATTTTATTTACAACAATTTGACTATTTTTCTTTTTAATCGAACTGTTACTTATGATTATCATCGTATATTTAATAATTTAGACTTTAGAACTTGTCACGTGATCTAATTTTCCCCCCATATCTCCCAGTAAATCATGGATCAATAATTTACTGATCGCAATAAAATAGAAACGCAAAAAATAAAATAAAATAAAAGCAAACACTTCCCAACATATTCTTATATTCTTCAACTTGTTTCAATTTTCTAACGAGGAACAAGTGTATATAATTGCTTTTGTATCAGGGAACAGCAAGACAGATCCAGAACTCGTTTGCGTTCAAGTGTGTGATGCACGCGTTAACAAGTGTAAGTATTCATTAATAATACGGTGAAGGGGAAAAAAAATTTAAATTGGGGACAACCTCTATGTTAAAATTGAGAAGGTTTTCTCCTTCCCCCTATGAGAAGGTTCCAGGCTTCAATGTGAAACTCCGACGGCAGCACTGGCCTACGTTTATATAATATCAAGAGACGTGGTACAGCACTCCGCATTCTAGTTTGGACAAGTGCGTCTTCCATTCCGACCATGAAGAGCGTTAACAGAGACGGCGGCGGCGACGAAGATAAGAATGGCGACCTCAGGCAGCCTCTGTTGCCAGAGTCTTTGAATGAAGAAGATAAATTTGGAACCAAGGTGTGGATGGAATCCAAGAAGCTATGGCTGATCGTGGGTCCGTCTATCTTCAGCCGCGTGGCGTCATTCACCATGAACGTCGTCACCCAAGCCTTCGCCGGTCACCTCGGAGATGTTCAGCTTGCTTCCATATCCATCGCCAACTCCGTCATCGTCGGCTTCAACTTCGGCCTCCTGGTATGCTTAATTAGTTGATCGCGAGACTTTAATATATTTCTCTGCCAATTTCCCACTATTATTATCAATTTAATTAATATATATTATTCTACTTGTTGTATATTATTTAGCTAGGAATGGCGAGCGCACTGGAGACACTGTGCGGGCAGGCGTTTGGGGCAAAGAGATACCACATGTTGGGGATATACATGCAGAGGTCTTGGATAGTTCTGTTTGTGTGCTGCTTCTTCTTGTTGCCGCTGTACGTGTTTGCGACCCCTATTCTGAGATTGTTGGGGCAGCAGGATGAGGTGGCGGTGGAGTCTGGCGTGGTGGCTCTGTGGCTCATACCGTTGCACTTCAGTTTCGCGTTTCAGTTCCCACTCCAAAGGTTCCTACAGTGCCAGCTCAAGACATATGTCATTGCGTGGGTCTCATTGGCGGGTCTTGTGGTCAATGTGCTCACGAGTTGGCTTCTGGTATACGTTTGGGACGTTGGAGTGGTGGGTGCGGCTATTTCTCTGGACGTCTCGTGGTGGATACTGGTGTTCGGCATGTATGCCTATGTGGCTTACGGTGGATGCCCTTTGACTTGGACCGGTTTCTCCATGGAAGCCTTCTCTGGGCTCTGGGAATTTCTCAAGCTCTCTGCCGCCAGTGGGCTCATGCTATGGTCTGCTCTCTCTCTCTCTCTCTTAATTAATGTACTTGACATAAGAGGAAATAATTGAGAGGGTGATGGATGCAGTTTAGAGAACTGGTACTATAGGATCCTCATACTGATGACGGGGAATCTCAAGAACGCCACAGTTGCGGTTGATGCGCTATCAGTATGGTCAGTTTTAAATTAAGTTGTGGGCCTCGCTCACATGCACGTGTTTCAAGTATATATTGAACTTAAGATCCTTACTGGGCATTTGTCATCCTTTTGTTCTGCATGCAGTATGACTATAAACGGATGGGAAATGATGATTCCTCTCGCTTTCTTCGCCGGTACCGGGTACATGCGGTTTTAATCCCTCTTTTCCAAAGTTTTACATAAATTATGTAGTGGCGTATGTAAATGACGAATGGATTATATTGATGTTGACATACGATAGGGTAAGGGTGGCGAACGAGCTGGGAGCTGGGAATTGGAAAGGAGCAAAGTTTGCAACCCAAGTATCAGTTGCAGAATCAACAATGATAGGGCTGTTATTTTGCGCATTAGTTATGGGATTACACGACCAGCTTGCCTACATATTCACGACCAGTTTAGATGTACTTGAGGCCGTGGATCGTATGGACATCCTCTTGGCCGTCACCATACTTCTCAATAGCGTTCAACCAGTCTTGTCAGGTCAAAATATTTAGGGAGAATTAATCAAAGGTCCTAAAAAAAAATTTAATTTTTAAATAGTCACAATAACAAGTGGATAGTATAAATATGTTGTTATTTTTATCGTATGACTTGTTATTACAAACTACTCAATTGTTATTGGATTTTAAAATAATTAATTCTCTTCTATACAATGTCCATACATATATATATTCAGATGGCATCCACAGACACACACAGACTCTTGGCTGATGATCATTGGTAAATGCATGTAGGAGTGGCTGTTGGTTCCGGATGGCAAGCATCAGTAGCATATATAAATTTAGGCTGCTACTACATCGTTGGGCTCCCCCTTGGATTTGTCATGGGATGGGTTTTCAAGCTTGGTTTCGAGGTATGTGTATGTGCATATACGTACAGAAATCTGGCAGGCTACACCAACTGTTGATACAAAATTTCTCTCTTTACCTTGTAAATAAAACTAAAATAAAATTTTATCTCCCTCTCCCTCTGTCTTATAAACAGGATTAGAGGAATAATTGTTATGTTGTAATTTTTTGCACTAACAGGGCATTTGGGGCGGAATGATATTCGGTGGTACGGGAATTCAGACACTCCTTCTGATCGTCATAACAGCAAGATGTGATTGGGACAACGAGGTACGTACGAATGTGTTGGATAGGAGCAAGCTTCATGGTTTTTGGTTGAGTTAGAAGGAACAAGCTTATGTTAGTGCTTATTAATAGTTTTTCTATTTGGGAAATTGCAGGCCAAGATGGCGAGCTCCAGAGTGAACAAGTGGTTCACCCCTAACACCAGCGATTCCATAGACGCCTCCCATTCACCACAACCGTAATTGAAAAGGTCCCCTGGAGTAGGGAACGATGCATCAATTATTGCTATCATTATTGTATTCTTAATTTTGTTGTAAAAATAAAAATTGTCCCCATTTTCATCCGAGATTACAAGGTAGTGCAGGTTGCTTTATTCTTCTCATGATTCATCTTCATTCGTTAGCTATTTTAGTTATATATATATATATATATATAATTCTTTGGTCCTATTTATAGGGCATAGAATTGTTTTTTTATATGAATATATCATTTTATCTTTCATTTAATATTATATTGACATTGTTTCCGTTTTTTATTCTAATTATAAGAGTTAATTAATTTTTTTAGATAGATTTAAAAATTAAATAAATTAATTAATTATAAATAATATAAGAATTAATTGATTAATTTGAATAGATTTAAGAGTATATAATCTTGAGCAATTAGATCTACCATAATTAACTAATTTATTTAATTATATATATATATATATATAATTAATTAATTTCTGTAATAAATACTAGACAGAGTATAAGGTATAGTAAATAAGGATAAAATTAAAAAATTTTGAATTCTATAAATACTTAATAATTTTTAAATTTTATTTATTTATATAAAATATGTTTGAAGTGACATAATAGGATTGAAGGAATATATGTGGTAACGAATTTGTGGAGATGCACCCGGCAGCTTACGTGATAGTTATTGGGCCGATAAAGTGAGATAACGCCAGCTCATCAGCAGGCCATTGACTTTGAATAATGCAGGCTATAGACAAATCATAATCATAAATAATAATCAATAGAAGTTAGTCAGAGTAATAAGTAATTTAATATCACTTAAATGAGATTTTGAATTTGAGCCTTGGTATATTTATAAAATTTCTGTTAGGAGACTCGCCCACCATAGCTAGTTGCGCGATGCAGGTCGGATCTAAATATAGTCGGGGCTAAATTCTAGTAAATCGGGTGGACAAAAAAAATCATAAATAATAGTATTGTTCAACTAGCTGGCGATGGGTGAGACGTGTGACTATTTAAAGTGTGTTTGATATTTAGGGAGTATCACTTTGTTGTGGTTCCAATTGTAGTGCTTGGGAAGGCATCCTAACTCTTAGGTACATAGGTTTACGCCTGAGGGTAATAGACGGCTCGCCCTGCTCGATATTGGTATCGCTTAGGAGGAAGGGAGACTTTGTCTTACTCTTAGATCGTAGGTGAACCCAACCCTTTTTTAAAATTTTTTATAACAAAAAAAATAATATTGTTTGTGCCAAAAACAATAATAGTATTGTGCATGTTTGGCTATGTAAAAAAAAAAAAATAAGAAATCAAAACTATGGTTTTAAAATATAGTATCCAAATATGTAAATTTTTTTAAAGCACTTCTTGACACAACCATGGTTTTGGAAGCAAAACTATAGTTTTCACAAAAGTGAAGTTTACTTGCTTTTGGGAGTATAGTATAAGTGTTGTTAGGTGTTTATTATTAGAGCTAGTAAAATGACCTCAGCTCATGAGCTAAGCCCATTTTACATAAAAAATATGTGGGCTTTGAGGCTGGATGCACAGCCCACTCTTAACATGCTAGTGCTTTTAGGCATATCCGTTTTTAAGTGAGCTAGACCACTAGCCTATTTTTTAATTATTAATATTATTATTTATTTTACTCAAATATTACTTTAAATATTTTCATTATCAAATACTAGTAAAGATGGTTATTTATTGATATGTGTTGATATATTATAATTAATTAATATTATGTTAATGTTTATTTATATTTATAATTATAAAATTTGAGATTTTTTATAAAAAAATAGGAATTTTTAAGAATATAACATTAACAATTTTTTTATTATACTAATATAACATTAAAAAAATTTATTAGTATTTTAAAAGTTTAAAAATAATTTTTTAAAATATTAAAAAAAGGTAACGGGCTATCTAGCCTGTGACTCAGGCTAGCAGTTTTGGGGCTCCTTGTGCCCCTCCCAGCCCATGGGTTATAGCGAGCTTACCCGCAATATGCGAGCTTGTTTGCTTTCCTAGGTCTAGTTATTATAATGTCACTTTTTTTAACCTAAAATATCCTACACAAAACATATCTTCTTTCCTCCCATTCTAAAATATCTATATATATATATATAATCTTATATTATATAAAAAAATATAAATACATATTAATTAATAATCAATTCAATAAATAAATTTGTCTTATATATTATTTAATCATGTATTACTTTATACAAAAATACACATTATAAAATTTATCTTGATATAATTATCGTATTAATTTATATCTTGCTAGCTCTCCTCTCTTTTTTTACCATTGTCTCTCATTCGACCCTCTCACTTGTTAAATTATATCATATTTTTACTTTCTATATATTTATTAATTAATTTTAATTCCCTTTTTAATTATTTACATTAATTGAAATACATAAAATTAAATTTCTAATTATGTACAAGAAAATTAAAAATATAAATATAAAATTTTAATTATTTATTATTAATTACTCTAATAACATATATATATGTGTGTGTTTTTATGTATACTACTTATTATTTCAATATCAAATAAAAAATATAAATTTAAAATTACATTATATAATTATTATTTTCTAGTAATTTATCTATAAAAAATTATTCTGATAACAACCATCTAAATATTTATTTTTTTAAAAATCACGTTTCATACAATATCTATTTTACAAAATATATTTTCTAAAATTATTTTATAATGAATTTTTTTTTAAAATATATTCTTTAAAAGTTAAATCAAACACAATTATTGTTATTGATCCTATTCAATGGACAGCGATGCACCCAAGAAAAAGAAGACACGATAATAATAAATAAATAATGCAATAATAATTAATGTTTAGGTGAAGATATGACGTTTACTTCACTTGCTCTCTACATCCATAAACAAACATGGCATAACAACAAAACTAGGCACAACTTATAGATGGCTTGATTTGTTAAATATAATGTCATAAATTTGAATTAGGCCACATGGAAAAAAAATTTATCATGAGAGGCAAAATCTATTTCGATAATATTAATATCTTAGGAGAATTAGTTTCTAAAATATGAGTTAGGAGATACCGCCTAATTTCTACCAAAAAACCAAATGTAGAATAGAATGGATTGTCAAAACACAAAGCTCTCACGGATATACTATCTTTTTCCTTTCTTTTTTCTTTTGGGTAAAATATTTAAAAAACAAATGAACAAGTCGTATAGCATATCGACCTATCTGTTTTCCATTATTATTCAAGTTTGAATATATTCCATTTTATCATCAAAAGAAAGGGGAGAAAACAAAATTATTTAGCACACCATCTTACGACCAAAAGTACCAAACGGGTGAGTTTCCTTGTGAATTCTGAGACCCAGTATAAGATTTTCATATATTTGGCCATACTAAGGTCTTACCTCAGCATCCTCTCATCATACTGCCTTTCAAGACCCCAAATAGATACCCAAACTAAATCAAATTATTCATACGAATTTTGAATTGTTTGGATCAAGATCAGATTCTTTATGATACATAGGTTCCTCTTATCAGAGGTAAGTGTAGAGCATAATAGAATTTCTATAGAGACAAGAGCAGAGATAAGGAAATATAGAGCTTTCAGAAGAGGAAGAACTTATAAGGAAAATATACTTCTATTTCTAAGGTGAGTTACAAGGTTGAACTCTCAATGATCCTCAAGGAGTACCAAGGGATCCTTTTATAGAGAGTTAAAGATACAAATAGACAAATGAACAATTATTTTATATGAGCTTGGAAGATTAAAAGCAATCTACACTAGGACCACACTAGGACATACTTTACTAAAGCTGACCACACTAGGACAATAATTTTTTAGACACTTTATTAAAAGCTTATTATGTGGGAATACTAAGGAGCATGCGTGAATCTCCTTTCTAACTCACCATCTTAACCTACAAATAGGCTCATGGTTATCATCTGGTGAGAGGTTCGAGTAATCTTCACCACATGCAGCATATGGGTTTGTTGTCAGGAGTACTTCTAAGTATTGTGAGACTAGTCCCCAATAGATCTTAAGAAAGTAGTCCACCTTGTTAGTCTTGTGAGTGGGAAATATCTTAAGAGGCTAAATGTGACCTATGAGAGGAAAGCTATAATGTAGTGGACGATTATGGTGTGTTGAAGTTGAGATAAGCTAAGGTGGCCAGGCTGAATATATGGTCTCTCGAGGTATTTTGTACCAGATTTTGATGTATGAGGAAACGAAGGATTCATTATGAATAGGACCAAGAGAAGTGTATGTTAATTCTAGATGCCCACATAAACAATTATTTAAATTGCTTACAAAGAGTTTTAAGTTTCAAAAGAGAGCATCTTTTTAATTTGGCCAATGTGCTTAGGTCTGTCACAGATAAGCTTGATTTATGGTATACATATATGTGATATGATCTATGTAGAGAAAAGAAACATTGGAAGATCTGTCAGTCCTCTGGGATTTCCCATAGATGATGTTGTTCAATCACTTTGCCAAGTTATCTTTGCCAAACATGGAGAGGAGAAAACCACTATAACACTGGCTATAAACAAGAATTTTTATTTTTGCTGTCATAAAGGTAATAGTAAACAGGTAAGGGTTCAATAACACAGGCATAAAGAGTATAGAGGGACTAAAGGTACCACTTTAACTCTTCAGGAATGGGATTAGTTATGAAAGAGACTGTCATATAAGGTTTTTCTATGTTGAAGAGGTTAATGGAATGAGAGATAGGATATTTGGTGAGAAGAAGGTGAAGCCAATACGAAAGATTTTTATTGGCTATTTGTTGGATATGCTCAATGTTTATGGGTTTAGGTTTAAGGGAAATTCATGGTGTGTTGGTGAAGTAAGAGGCTCTTGGAAGAATAAGACGATCTATCAGTATGATGTATCAAGGTCTAGTAGGGGTAAGGAGTTGGATCTTTTAGGGTCTGGAATGATAGCCAGCTATAATATTCTGGTGACTTTTTATGTGTTTCACTATGAATTTATAGCGAGAGAACTAGTCTTTCCATTTGAGAAGTTGTGAGCTTGGGATAGTCTTTTTTTTGGTGTCCAACATGGATGGAAAGATGTGTTGTCCATTTCAACAATAAATTTAAACTTAAGTAAAATTTGAATTTTTTAATGCCCTTCTTTTCTGCAAGGATCTCCTTATAAGTTGTATGATAATACTTTTTTGAGTCCTTGAATTGTCTGCTAGCATACGCACAATAATGTCTTTTCCCAGTAACTTCTTCAAGAAGTATGGCTCCCCAGAAATAACCACTAGAATCAATCTACAGAATCCTTTGTCCCATACCTAGAATCTTTAAAGGAGGTGGAGCTGGGTTACTTTTTTCATAGATTTGACAGCTGTACTCTGTGAGGTCCCTTAAGAAGGAGGGTTCTTTTGGATAAGTTTAGAAAGTTGGCTTGTATGTTTAGTCATATCTAGAATAAAGTCACGCATGTAATTAACAATACTTAGAAATAGCTGGATTTGGTTTACCGATAAGTTGTTGTTTGGGAAGTTAAGCAATTCTTGAGAAATGTGAGGGCCAGGTTAGTAAAAACCATCATGAAAAATCATGCCAATGAATTCAATTTGGTCCTAGGCTATGTAGCCCTTTTTGAAGGAAAGCATGATCAAACAGATAGGAAATTGAGCCAAGAGGGACTTATAGCTTCGTTCATCTTCTGGGAACATGAGGATGTCATCTATGTAGATGAGAGTGGAGTTGAGGATAGGCCCAATATTTTTATCATAGTTTTTTGAAAGATGGATGGGGTCACCTTCAAACCAAATAGCATCATAATCTATTAGTACTGAGTGCCAGGAATATAGAAGGCAGTTTTATATCTTTCTTTAGGGTGAATTTCAAGTTGCCAAAATCTTTCTTTTAAATCAAACTTGGAAAAGAGTTTTGCCTTGGACAACTGAGAGGCTAATGTATTCATCTTAGGCAGAGGAAACTTTTCATCTTGTAGAAATATGTTAAGAGGCTTGTAGTTGATTACCAACCTCTTTCTTCCTTTGAGTTGCTCAGATAACTTTTCAATATAAAAGGTTGGCAAGCCCAATTAGACTCTGTGGGCTTAATAAGACCTTGGGGCAGCAAAGTGACACACTTTTTTTTGCTAGAACTAGATCATTAGGATTTATTTCTGAATAAGTTGCTTTGGCTAGATTGACATCTTCATTTTTCTTAAAAGGAAATCTTCAAAAGAATTCTTGGTTCTACCAGAGTGAGAAATGATGTTTGAATTGGTCATGACTGTCTGAACAAAGCTAGAGGAGCGTATCATGAGTATTTTCATAACCAGTTGGTGTTTGAGTAATTTCAAGAATGCTAGGTGTTTGGAGATAAGGGCTAAAGAACTTCTTGAAATTAAGACCCTTAGGTACGATGGATAAGCCTCTTGTGTGATAAAATGCATCAAATCCATAAAAGATATCTTTTTCAGGCAAATAACTACCAATGACTCGAATCCATATAATGCATCTAGAAAAGAATTGTATCCCATCTTCTTCTTAGAGATAAGTTCTATTTGGAAAACCTCCTAGTTAACTGTAGTAAAGGGTTTATTAAATATAGGGCTTAAGGATAGTAGCACAAGAACCTGTATCAATCTTAGTAATAGCCTTAAAGGGCTTATCATACTTGGTGGAAAGGATCTTGGTTTCAATATTTGGTATGGGGTTTTTGTCAATTTAAGACATTCCTAAAGACCCAAAGGATCCTAAGATTGGCATTGGCTCTTTAAAAAGGCAAGTGTTTGCATATGGATAAAGGGTTAAGGGAGTAAATGGTCCTGTAAGGGTGGTATTCATTATTAGAACTTTATTACTCAGACATATGAATAACATATTGGGTATCTTCATCTTCTTCATACTGTTCTTCATAGATGGATTCAATATCTTCAGAGTCTACTATAGGCAGAGCATTATAGAATGACTAAAGCATCTTAATCTCCCTTTGATTTTTCTTCATAGGAAAAGATTTTGCAAAATGTCCTTTTCCACCACACAAGAAACACCTATTAGCCTTAAGTGACTTAGAAGATCACCTCTTGAAATATCTGAAATAAGGCTTCTTTTGTTTCTTACAAACCTTGCTAGGTTTATATTTAAAAAAAATGTGACTTCTTCTTTGTAAGGCAATCACTACAAATTTAGGCACTATAACACATTTGTAGTGGCTAACGTAACTGCTACGCATGACTGTCAAACTGTTATAAATGTTTATAGTGGTTCATTAATTTAGCAGTGGTCAACAAAACCACTATAAATGTATATGTGAATGTAAGGGACAAAATTTTGTAGCCGTTAGTAAACTGCTACAAATCGTGGCAGGTTGGCAAAAAATTGCAAGGTAACAATATTTTGGCGGTAAACAAAAATTTTTAGGTTGGCACCAAAAATTTGTAATAGTTATATAACCCTTACAAATGTTGCAATCACGGTAAAATATTAAAAATTCTGGGTAATGGTACTTATATAATTATATATATGAATATATGAATTTTTAAAACTGTGTATATATATATATATAGTTTATTTAGCTGTACTATGTAATTTAATTTAATATATTTTATTTAATGAGAAATACTTAAGATATATAAAGTATATAAATTGATATTAGATAGGTATAAAGTTTGGAAGTAGATAAAATAAGGTGTATAATAGAGTTAGAAAGTGGATAAAATATGATATGAAAATGATTGAATAGATCCAATAATTTGTGTAAGAATGACCTGAAAATAGTAAATACACAAGTTAATAAAAATAAATATACAAATGTGGAAGGAAAATAAGCTTATAAATTGAAATAATCTTATCACCATGTGATGAAAGAACCAAGATAAGAAAAAAAGAAGAGAACACACACAGAGGAAGTAAGGGAGAACAAGAAGAACAGAAAACCCGAGAAAAAGTAAGAATGGGAGGAGGGGAGGTATTTATAGACATTAAGTATGGTTTTGTAGCGGTTTACTGCCCGATAAAATTTGTAGCCGTTATCCAAACCACTACAAATGTGTGTTTCTTTATTTTTTTTCAAAAATATTTACTTTGTGTTTGTAATTATTTTTGTACAAGAAGAAATGTTACATTAAACATTCAAAGCATACTAAAAGTCATTCATCATCATCATCACCCTCCCTGAAAAGAGATTTTTGATAATAAAATATTTTTAGATTTAATTTGTAATCAGATTATAATGGAATAAAATTTAAATTTGAAGTAAATGAGTTTTTAAGTATTTATTAACAACAATTGTAAATAAATATTAGGATGAAGAAGACATATACGTGATAATGGCTAAATTGTCATCACCTTGAGAGAAGACATTTTCAAAATTCGTCGGTTGGAAAGGCTTGCTGTTATAAACAGTGATGTCACCATCACCCGTATCAAAAAGATCTTGTGGCTTGAGGTGAACCACTATATTCCAATCTTTATGCTTCTTATCCTCTACATAATAAACCTAGTATGCCTTAGAGGCCAGAATGAACAGCTCATATTTACCTGTATGAATAAGCCTGGAAAAGTTGGCAGATGTGATGCCTAAGTCATCAATAGTAAGTCCCCATGAAGATGTCATGTTTGCCCAGTAGCACTTGAAGAGAGTTATAGTGAAAAGCTAGTAATTTAACTCAACGATGTCAATAAGCTTTCCCTAATAAGTGATGCTTTGTATGTCGCCGTCATTACTACTAGCATAACTCCTCATCCCAAATGTTCCTCAAACCCCAGAGTTTTGTGTGAGTAATCCCTAGTCATGTGCAACCATACAGAACTTGAACTCGTTAATATTGTACACGACATACCTTCTACATGGTATAATAGACAGAGTGATAGATTTTTGAATTCTATTGTGTAAGGTCTGATGTCATTACGTATTCATCGTGTGTAAACCAATCAGGAAACCCTTGGTGGACTCTTTTATCAGCTTCAACAGAAGTTCACCTACGTACTCATAGCTGGCGTTTAACATGACTTCTGTACTTCCTTTACAATGAAGTGTGATTTGTTTTATAAGTGTTAGAGATGATAAATTTAATTACAAGTAAAAAATAGTGTTCATTTAATTTAAGTATATATACTTAGAGAAGGAAAGATTCAACTTGGTTGCAATTTATCAGAACATGTATGTGTGCCTGTAGTTTCTCTATGAGAGTGAGTTTGAAGAACTCATATCCTCCAATGGGTTTCATAACAGGAGGAAACAAATCACTTGATATGGTAGGATGAGGAGGAGAATAGTCAACGTGATGTGAGAGGTTAAAAGACGTCTACATGTCATCAAAGTACCTTAAGCAAAAAGTTAAGACCTCATCCCCTGAATAACCCCTCTGGCCATGTCTTATTGCAAACATAGGTTTTCAGTTTTTTGAAAAATTTGCAGTGTCACATTTGAAACCCAGTGTATGACCTAAATTCATGCATACATTTACACCCAAAATAACTTTTTTTAATATATAAAAATTGATTATGTGATGCCTAAAAACTTGATTAAAGACATATAGAAGGGATCAAACATGAATTAAAGTCTTCCCCAAATTCAAAGTCATACATGTTATTTGTCTCTAAGAAGTGGAATCGGATGCCTCAACTTTATCTATATATGACCTATTAGTTTGTTTTATTAATTATGCTATTCGTATTAATAATTAATAATTTGAATTAAATTTATATTTAAGAGTAACACATAAACGTGCCTACTGGTTTATCTTCCAAAATCTCACTTCGTGACTCTTGATTTCAACCTTGTGCATGTTGTGGAATCAAGAGTATCTAATAAAATATGAAGAGATAAAGTTTCTTGTACCTCTTAATAGGGTACATCCAGTGATATTGAATTAGGCCAGCATTTTTGCTTCTTAAGCAAGGTGGACCATCAAATAAACCATAATAGTGAAAAATGATGGAGGAAATATCATCTCCAAGTGAAAAATAGTTTGAAACATCTAAAATTCTTCCCTAATTCTCTCCTATAACCCCATGCAGAAAGATGTCATATATCTATGATTTTTGTTATAACCTTTCAGCCATAAGGATTTAGATATCCGAATAATCAATTAATTTAGATCAAAATTTTATGATACATACCTCTTCCTAATATTTTTTAATAAGGTGGAAATCAAACATTAGTATTCTCACTTTGTTATCTAGTTTGTCTATTAATAGACCAAGTATCCTTAGGTATATATCTATGGTTTTCTTAATATACATGATTTTTTTACTTAATTTTCTTATATCTATGATTTTATAATATACATACACATTGGTTAGTTATCCTTTTCCAAGCTTATATGGTTTAGAAATGCATATAATTAAACATAGATGAGATATATGGTTTAGTCATTTCTCTACCTACAACCAACTAAGTTCCTTAATTAAAAAGAAATCATAATCATATACTACCTCTGGTTCTAAATATAAGATCCACTTTATAGTACAAATTATAGTACAAAGTATAGTTATATTTAGGACTGGAGGGTAAAATAATCTTATTTATACATGACTTGAATGTAATGAAAGATGTTTTTTGATAACATACTTATCTTTATGGATTAATCAATCATGCACGAAAGGATTTTATTATTATTCCTTTGCTAATTCAAAATTTGAAGGACTAAAAGATTAATTTAAAAAAAAAGATGTAAAATTAGAATATGAAGAAATTCAAACATGTATTTAATTGAGTCGCCTTATTCTTTATAGACAAATAATACTCCCATGGCGCTTAATATAAAAGCTAACTATAGAGTTGGATTTAGTTTTAAATATAAGACATTAACTCATTTTATATATTCTATTTATTAATTTTTTCTAAATTAATTTTTTCAAGGTATTATATTAACTGATAATGTTATACTAAGTACTTTGAGAAGGATCATATCATATTTATTATGATTAACTAATTTATTTAATATATCAAAATTTGTTAACAAGGTATTATAGTCATAACTCGAATGAGTACTAATTATTAGAGTTTTGACAACCTTGTCTCTCTTGTATCTCCTAGGGAAAATATCTCGTTGAATGGTTGAGATTTTATTAATTTATTAATATCATATTTATTAGGAAAAATGGCATCTATATCCCATGTAAGGAATCAAATGCTAAAAAGTCCCAAGAAATGGCATAATTAATGTCAAGTCCCATGTGACCTCAGATGATTTTTTTCAATTGTTAAAAGGCATAACTGCCTTTTTTCTCATATTCCCTTATTTAGATTATCCTCGATGCTGGGAAGAGAGAAATAAGGAGTCGCCACTCTTTGCCATCAATGCTCTTTTCCTTATCGCCTTTGTCTTCTGTTCTCTTCGCACCTCTCACCTCCCGCGTCCTTCTTATTCTTCGCCTTAATTTTGAACAAGATGCACAATTATTTTTCCAAACTATTCTTCTTCAACACTGACCCAAAACAAGGACCCATTTGGTCTTGAGTCTAGAGACATCCCCGAAGAAACAAATACGAAGGAAAGAAGAACTCAGATACTCACTTTGGTTGCTATAAAACGTGAATTACAGAGCATGTTCTGATATGGGAAGGGACATAAGTTGTTATTATAGTACGTGATAGTTGTTAATATGAGTGATTGAGTTGTTAATAATTTGGATCGATAAAATAGCAGCTGCTCTTATTTCTAAACTAGCTTTGAATGGAAAGCAAGTTTGTTCAAGATGTGTATTTTTGTTTTATTTCTTCAAGAACAATAAAATTTGAGGAATAGCATATCTAACAATGATTTTTAGGGTTGAGGCAAAGTCACTACAACATTTATCAGTTAAACATTGTCCCTTATTGCCTTGACCAAGTCAACATCATTCAATGCTCAAAGTTTAGTGTTCATCCAGCATTCTTCCCCAGATTCTAACATTTTGGTTCCAACTTTAAAAAATTATATCTCCATGTGTAGACATCCAAATAAGGCATTCTATATATCAAATCAAAGTTTGGTATGTCTACTATTTACTAGTAAAATATCATATATTTATTCAACTATTTACTATTTCTAATTATAGTTCAATTGCCATTGTTTTCTCATGAGTTACTTTTCATAGTGATAATTTCATCATCCAACTTTACATACACATACATAATACAACTAATTCCTATATCTTCTTTATGCCTTTTCATCTTCCTCCTCATGTGCAATCCCTATTATAGTGGTGACTTGGAGGGGTGAGATTTTGGAAAAAATCTCAGTAGTAAACAAAAACCATACAATGTATGCAACTACATGCTTAATGTTACTATGTGTGCACTTAATGATCATGCTTGCATAATGATAACTTACATGCTTCAATGTATCTTAATTATAACATATGGTCATAGTATGAAAAGAAAAAAAGTATTACTTAATCATATATGCTTCATATCATCAAAATAAGTAAATATCACATAAAGCATACAAGTAGGTAAGTTCACTACCTGTCGCTTAGCTTTTCCTTAGTTCTTAGCCTTTTCTCTGAGGTTTCTTCTTTACATAGGTCAAAGGATATACATAACATAATTATATTTTTATTATTATCCTATCCAGTATAACTCTACTTTACTCAAGCTTAACTTGAGGTAATATCCTTAATCTAACAATCCCCTAATTTTCTTTCTATCCACTGCTAACCTTATCAAGAGAGAGATATTTCTCTATTATAACTATTAAACTCATAAAAATAATCCTTTAATTTATTAGAGCATGGACTAAGATAAATTATTTACCTTATTCCTAAGCTTGTCGAGTCCCTAAACTCCTTAGATTGCTCCTAACTTAGTTAGGCCTCCTCCTTTTTCTTTCCTTTCTTTCTCTCTTTCTATTTCTCTCTCTTATTTTCTATTCTTTCCTTTCTCTTGGTCATGCTTCACCTTGAGGGGTGGGGGTATTTATAGTTGAAGCAAGGTGGATTGGACAATCCAGATCGAATCACGATGAATGACTCAGATTGCTTGCTTCCTTAATAATTTTTGCCTGCATCATCATGATGACATCATCAAGGGACACCTTGCATGCTAGTTGGCACTATGGTGGTGTCCTTGGGACACCTCAGCTGTTGACTTAGCGCTTCCAGAGAATTCCAGAATCTTATCCTATAATGAACGATTGAGATTGTGCCACATGTCATTAGCTTTTTCTTGAGTTTTCTTCTTTTCCTAGCTTAATGCCATGTGGCATCTTGGTGGATCCAATTAGGATACCTTTTATGCCACCTTATGGTTTCCAGATAAGTCCAAAGTTTTATTTGATCAATTCCCCAGTTATAACTTCAACCAGGTAATTATACTTTATTGAAAATAACTAAAATATTATTTTAATTTCACTTGGACCCACATAACTCTTGGGCCATAGTTTGGACTTCTTGGAATGTCATCTTGGGTCTCTGATCAAGCTTCAGTACTTTAATAGCTCAATTCTTAAGAAACTTCCCTTATCCCAATATCTTTGAATTACCCTGATTTCTGAGATAAATTCTATTTAACTCTTTTACTAATTATAACACTTTTAGAAATTCATTATAATATAAAATGAATTTTCTATAAAGTCTCATAATTTTTTGAGACTTAGAAGTCCTAATAAAAATTACATACATTTTTTCTAAACCCTTTATCGGTGTCCTTTTTCACCGTAAATTCTATAATTAATTCTACATGACTCATTTTTTATCTCTATAAATTTTATAAATTCTTATATTAATTATAAGAATTTATCACCAAATTTTATCTGATTATGAGATCCAAAAGATATTGTAATAATTGCCAGACTTCTTAAATTAATATCAATTTTTTGGAACCTCAAATTAAAATTCTATGTTACATTAAACTGATTAGAATAACTTTATCTATTTTATGGTAAAATTTGGGGCTAAACCATTTTTGGACATTTTTGGGCCTTTTATGGTTCAACTTTCTATAATTACCATTTTGCCCCTGAACTTTTTAGAAATTATACTGTAGTCCCTCAACTTTTCATAATTACATATAATGGCCCACAACTTGTGAATACTTTTATTTTTGCATCATAAAACTTTTAGACTTTTACTTTAATCCATTTATTTTCTAAAATGACCATTATGTCCATAAGGACTTTCACTATTTACATATAAGCCCCTATACTTTCGCTTATTTGCAGTTTAGTCCCTCAAAATCCTCTGTATATTTTTGGGACTTCAGCTCATTAGGGCCTGGTAGCCTACCTCTTTAAGGCTACATACTAGGCTTATATGCCTAAAAATTGGGATATGACAAGTAACACATATGAAGCAGAAATATTAGAATAAGATATGCAACTTTCAATAAGGTATAGACATTTACCTTTACTCTGTGGCGGTGCCAAACCTGCAGAAATAATTAGATTACATATATAGTCCTTTGAACATATAGGTGGTCACTTTTCTCTATGTGATCTATTACTAAACTCTCCTATAATATGAGATTATTGATTATTCACACGGTTGGTGGTTATGAGTGATCAACTCTGTACCTGTATTTACATTATTATTCTATTCATGCAATCTTTCTGAAGGGATTTCTATAGGATCAAAGACAAAAGGATCCCTAATTATTTACTGGTTCACTCCCCTTGTTCAATGTGCTCCAATTCTTTGAATGGAAATTAGTTCTCACAAAATGTAACAAGACTACTAATTAAAATCTCTCTTGATTTTAGATTAAGTAGTAGAAAACCTTTTCGGTTATTTGAAAATCCTACGAAGACACATGGTATAGTTATAGGGATAAACTTATCATTAACTCTCAGATTTATTGCATACGCCAAAGAACCAAATACCCTTAAATTACCATATTATGGTTTCTCCCCAACCCTTTGGAGTTCTTTCATCGTCTTCATTCCAAAGGCCAACTGCTCCATGAATATTTACTTTCTTGTTTTTCCTGTTGGGTTGCGGTGATTTCTTGGGCTGTCTTAGCTTTTGGGCATTATGTGATAATCAGTTCTCCCAGTGTTAACTGCTTGAATGCCATGTTGAGACACTTAGCTTAAGGAAAACTATGTAAATACCATTCATTGTAACAATATGTTCAAAATACACCACCTCATTCTATTAATAAGCCCTGCATTTGTTTTTTGTACATAAAAGTTTAGGAGGCTTGAGCACAAGTCCCCTACCAAGGTCAGGACACAGTCTCAGGACTTAGAGAGCGTTTATATGGGGCTTACGAGATTGCCTACCAAATAAACCCTCACAATAGTAGCGAAAATCGAATTCGTATATTTGTGAGATACGGGCATATTATTTACTATGTGTATTAACTCTCATTAGCCTAATAAGCCCTACATATATACACAGAAACATAGACATATTATGGGAAACCCAACGTTACACAGAACTTGTGGGTTTTGGGCCAAAATTCCTAACACTACCACCTATTCTAACAACGGTTCCCAAACATAACTAATTAATGTCAATTTCAATTATATGCTTCAAAAATAAAGAGGCAAAGATAGATAGAGTGTGAAATTCGCATGTAAAATGAATTTCAATATTCTCTTTATCTCTGGCTCAATTAAAATAAGGTTTCTATGTACTTATATATATATATATATCATCCTTAAATAAGATTTCTATGTATTTATATTTACAGGTGTCATATATAACTTGTTTATGTGTATTTAATAAATGATATGTAATTTGGATATTCTCAATGTCTCATTTTCTCTTACTTACCATCACTGGATACGATTTGGTTCTTCTGATCAAAACACAACTTCAATGGCTGTCTGGCCTAATTCAAAGTGAACATTATACTTAAGATGATTCAAAACTTTATATATATATATATATATATATTTCTCAACAATATATGACTAAGAATTAGTGTAATTTGTAAAGAAATCTTACATATGAATAATGCTCAATAGAAGAATAAAAAATTGACTTATTATTCGTTTACTACACTGTAAATGTTTACTAGATCACAAAAAGAGAATACTCTAACGTTTTGAACAACAATAAATAAATAGCTATGAGTAGATGAATAAATTGTCCAGAAGCTTATTCCAATAGTCGTTTAGTATTCATGTTCAGTTTGAAAAAAATTAGCATATAAACCTTTTCAAAAATATTATCTTTGTAAGTTATTTAGGGTTTTCTCAAATCGTTTTGGTTTGAAACACAAATTTACCAAGAAAACAACTAAGATACTTCCCAAAACTAGCATTACAAGTAAAAAACTAAGGGTAAAATTAGAGGTACCTTCAACACTCAATGATAATTTCTCGTTAAACTATATACACTTGATAGTTTTGTTATCATTAAAATTTTGGATATTTACATCCATTTTGTCTAAAGGATTAGGAAAATTCCTTTGTGAAAAGGCATATGGTAAAAAGACAACATTCTTAAATTCCATCTTAGTAAATGCGGACTGATTTGGGATTATGTAAATTGGAGTCACTGATTTGTCTTTTCATTCTTTGAGAGTATTTAGTTAGGATTTTCCCAAAGAAAAAATATTCAACGTAGGTAAGTTCACATGCAATGGGTAATGGATTCTCTAACAGGTCTTTTATTTATTTATATTTTTTTGTTCTAAGGCCCTTTATCTTCATTGGTCCCTATATCATTGTGGGTTAGTGACCATTTTCTTGACTAGGCTTAATAACAATATCTGGCCCAATTCTCTCGCCGAAACACTCCTTAACCCTCATCAACTTGTTAACCAAAGTGTTTGATATTTTATATTTATATTAAATTTTATTTTAATCTCTTAAATTTAAAAAATACATTCTTAATCCTTTAAATTTAATCCTGTGTTATAAAATAAGAGAAGATGAAGAAGCTAAAGAGGAGAAGAAATAACAAGACAAAAGAGTGAAATGTGAGGCAATAGAGTATCATTCATATGCTTGTATATTCACTTGTTCAAATACCTTCTACATAGCCACTATTTATAGGCCACAACCATTAAAGACTAAACATAAGATTACAAAGTATTAAAGATGAATAAAATGCCATTAACCACAAGAAACTCCTCTCAAGTTATTCATTGAGAAAGTTATAGTTTTATGGCATAAAGGTAAGAAGGAATCCTAAGAGGAATCCCAAAAGGTAGAATGGACATCTACATGTACAATAATATTTGCAACACTCCCCCTTGGATATCCATGACAGATATTGTGCCTCATTAAAACCTTACTAGGAAAAACCCATTGGGACAAAAACCTAGTGAAAGAAAAAGAGTACACAATATTTATTTAGGTTGCCTTATCAAAAACTTTTTCAGGAAAACCCAGTGAAAAACAAAATCCTTAAAATGAAGAGTACATCAAGTACTTGTTTACTCCCCTGATAACGTTGTCAATTTATGTCTTTGAATCTGCGCATTCCAATACCATACACTAACTTTTCAAATGGCTTAATTGGTAGTGTTTTGGTAAATAAATTTGCAAGGTTGTCACATGATCGAATTTGCTGAACATCTATATCACCATTCTTCATAAGATCATGAGTGAAAAAGAATTTTGGAGAAATATATTTTGTTCTATCTCCTTTGATATATCCTCCTTTTAATTGAGCTATACATGCTGTATTATCTTCATATAATACTGTTGGAATCTCTTATTCTGGAAGTAGACCACTCATTCTTTAGATATATTGGATTACTAACCTTAGCCAAACATATTCTCGACTTGCCTCATGAACTGCAATTATTTATGCATGATTTGATGAGGTAGCTGATAAAGTTTGCTTGAATGCCAAGATATAGCTGTACCTCCACAAGTAAATAAATATCTTGTCTGAGATCTACCTTTATGTGAATCTGCTAAAAATCCTGCATCTGCATAACCAATCAATTGTGATCCGGATTCATTAGAATAAAATAATCCCATATCAATTGTCCCTCGAAGGTATCAAAATATATGTTTAACTCTATTCCAATGTCTTCTTGTTGGAGAAGAACTAAATCTTGCCAATAAACTCACAGCAAATGCAATATCAGGTCGTGTCGAATTAGCAAGATATATTAGTGCCCCTATAGCACTAAGATATGGTACTTCTGGACTAAGAAGTTCTTCATTTTCCTCTTGAGGGCGAAAATAATCTTTTTCTTTAACTAGCGATCTCACAATCATTGGAGTAGTTAATGGATGTGCTTTATCCATATAAAATTGCTTTAATATTTTTTCAATATAAGCTGATTGATGAAGAAAAACTCCATTTGTTAAGTGCTTGATTTGTAAACCGAGACAAAACTTTATTTTTCCAAGATCTTTCATTTTAAATTCTCTCTTTAAACAATCCATTACTTTTTAAAGCTCTTTAAGAGTTCCAATTATATTCAAGTCATCCACATAGACAACAATTATAAAAAATTATGATATATTCTTTTTTATAAAAACACATTGGGTAATTGAGTCATTTTTATATCCTGCTTTCAACAAAGATTCACTTAGACGGTTATACCACATTCTTCCAGATTGTTTTAACCTGTAGAAGGATTTATGCAAATAAATTGCATAATTTTCTTTAGAATTCTTACATGCTTCAGGTAATTTAAATCCTTTAGGGATTTTCATATAAATTTCAGTATCTAAAGAACCATATAAGTATGTTGTAATAACATCCATTAGATGCATATCAAGTCTTTCATGCACTGCCAGACTAATTAGATATCTTAAAGTAATTGTATCCACCACAGGAGAATATGTTTCTTCATAATCAATGCCGGGTCTTTGCGAAAAACCTTGTGCCACAAGTCATGCTTTATATCTAACAACCTAATTTTTCTCATTTTATTTTTGCACAAAAACCCATCTATACCCAACTAGTTTAACACCATTCGATATTTGAGCTACAGGTCCAAAAACTTCATGTTTTGAAAGTGAATTTAATTCTGCTTGAATTGTGTCTTTCCATTTTGGCCAATTATTTCTATATCTACATTCTTCAACTGACCTAGGTTCAAGATCCTCACTTTGATTAGTTATTTTAATAGCAACACTGTATGAAAAAATATCGTCGATGACTATTTTTTTCGGTTCCACCTTTTTCCCGTAGTAACATAACTTATCGAGATCTCTTCATTATTTTCAGGTACCTGGACCTCTTCTAGGGTCTTTTGATTTGTTATGTCCTAGGTATCTTCTATAAGATCAGCCTCCTCAATTTGACCATCTTGATTGTTTACTCTTTTCTTTCTAGGATTTTTATCTTTAGAACCAATTGATCTTCCACGCTTCAAACGTGGTTTACTTTCATTTGCACTTGCTACTTGTCCTGTTGGGACATCAATTCGAATTGAAGTATTTTCAGCTGGAATATGAGATTTAATAATTCTCTTGGGGTCAGTAAATGCATCTGGCAGTTGATTTGCAATATTTGACAAATGAATTATTTTTTGAACTTCAAGCTCACATATTTGTGTTCGAGGATCTAAATGAGACAACAATAATGCTTTCCATGTGATTTCTTTATCCAGCTGCTTATTATCTCCCCCTAATATTAGAAAATTTGTCTCATCAAAATGACAATAATCAAAATGTGTCGTAAACAAATCTCCTGTTAACGGTTCTAAATACTTGATTATGGAAGGAGATTCATAACCAACATATATCCCTAACCTTCTCTGAGGTCTCATCTTTGTGCGTTGTGGTGGAGCAATTGGGACAAATACCACACATCCAAAAATTCTAAGATGAGAAATATTTGGCTCTTGACCAAAAGCCAATTGTAATTGGGAGAATTTATGATAACTTGTAGGCCTTATGCGTATAATTGTTGATGCATGTAAAATTGCATGTCCCCAAGCTGAATGGGAAGTTTTGTTCTCATGAGTATTGTATAGCAATCAATTGGAGGCGTTTAATTAATGATTCTGCTAAACCATTTTGAGTGTGGACATGAGCAACAGATTTTTCCACTGTTATTCTAGTTGCCATGCAATAATCATTAAACTTTTGCGATGAAAACTCACTCGCATTATCAAGACGAATTGTCTTAATTGCATATTCTGAAAATTGTGCTCTTAATCAAATTATTTGAGCAAGCAATCTAGCAAATGCTAAATTACGTGTAGATAACAAACACACATGTGACCATCTTGTAGATGCATCTATTAAAACCATAAAATATCTAAATGGTCCACATGGTGGATGGATAGATCTACATATATCCCCTTGGATACGTTCTAGAAAAGCAGGGGATTCTACCCTAACTTTTATTAATGAATGTCTTGTAATTAGTTTGCCTTGAGAACAAGCAACACATGAAAAATCTTTAAATTGAAGAATCTCCTAGCTCTTCAATGGATGTCCATGTGAATTTTCAATAATCTTTCGCATCATAGTTGATCCGGGATGGCCTAACCGGTCATGCCAAATAATGAATGTATTTTTATCAGTAAACTTATGGTTTACTATAGCATTTGTTTCAATTATACCAATATTGGTATAGTACAAACTAGAAGATAATACGGGTACTTTTTCAAGAACACATTTTTCTCCATGTCTAACAATTGTAATATATAGATATTAAATATTTTTCTTATCTATAGTCTCAATATGATACCCATTTCGGCGGATATCTTTAAAACTTAACAAATTTCTTTAAGACTTAAAGGAATATAAAGTATCATTAATTATAAAATTTGTCCCTTTGGGTAATATTATCATTGCTCTTCCGAAGCCTTCAATTAGTTTTGTATTACCCGCTATAGTATTGATGCTTGCACTATTCATTGTCAAATGAGAAAAATATTTTTTTATCTTTGAGTATGGTATGTGTTGTAGCACTATCTATGAGACATATATCTTCATTCTTGTACCCAATAAAAGAGAGAGGAACATCCATATTCTTCATCAAAAGAAAATAAATGTATCAAAATATATTATTAGCAATAATGTTCTTAAAAGAAGAAAATAAAAGTAAACATAAATAAAAAACATAAAGCATAACTAAATTAAGATAAAATATAGATAAAACATAAACTAAATTTGTTTCTCTAATCATGATTCTCAAAGAAATCAACCACGTCTAAGTGTGCCATAGCATCAAGGTCATCATATAACTCATTGGTATCATCATTCTTGTATGCAAAATTTGCCTCAACATCATCATCTTGGAAAGTCATATTTGCTTCCATGTTCTTTGAATTCTTTTTTATGGAGGCTTGATAAAGCTTTGCTAGATGCTCAAGCGTACGACAGGTACGCGACCAATGCCCTTTTATCCTACACCTATAACATAGATTTTCCACAGTTTTTGAGGGACCACCTTTGTCTCTTTTTCTACCCTTCATTATATTTCTTCTTTTGGTGGGTATTTGGATTATAATTACTTCCACCACCATGATGACGGTAATTGCCACGTCTCCTGCCATGGCCACGGCCACGACCATGACCATAGGCATGAAAATCAGTGCATTCAATCACATTCACTTCAGGGAATGGAGCTGATCCAGTGGGATGGATCTCATGATTTTTCATTAATAAATCATTATTTTGTTCAGCCACAAGAAGACATGAGATTAGTTCATAATTCCTTTTAAAACCTTTTTCACGATAATGCTGCTGCAGGAGCACATTTAAAGCATGAAAGGTTGAAAAAGTTTTTTCTAATAAGTCCTCATTTGTTATTTTCTCACCACACAACTTCATTTGAGAACTTATTTTAAAAACAACTGAATTATATTCAGATACAGATTTAAAATCTTGCAGCCTCAAATGCAACCATTCATAACGAGCTTTGGGCAATATTACCGTCTTTCGGTGATCATATCGTTCTTTTAAATTACTCCATAATTTTAACAGATATTTCACCGTTAGGTATTTAGCTTTTAGCCCTTCATGTAAATAGTGGGGAAGAAAAATCATGGCCTTAGCCTTGTTTTGACTGCTTGCTTCATTTCTAGGTAAAATAGCATTCCCTGGCATCTAAATGGATTTCAGCATCTAAAACCCAAGACAAATAATTTTTTCCTGAGATATCAAGAGTAGTAAACTCGAGTTTCGTCAGATTAGCCATGGATCAAACTAAAATAATAATAACAATTAGAATTCTGATAAAATGAATTAAAAAAATATGATAATAAAAACATAAATCAAATAAACAATATATATTCAACATAAATATAATTCAATAAAAATAACAAAATATAAATGGTATAAATAAAGAAACTAAATAAATAAAATAAATAGCTATAAGATATATATAGTAACACATAAGAAAATAAAATAATGGAAACAATATAAATAATATAGAGAAAATAATACTACAATATAAATAACATAAATTAAATATATAAATAATAACATAGTATAAGTATTTCGTAATATAAATAAATGAATATTATATAACTGTAATAAATATATAATAATGCTAAGAATACAAAGAAGATAAATAAATCAATTGAAATATAAATTAATAAATATATAGGGAGGGGGAATTGGAAATATAAACAATATATAGGGAGAAGGAAAAATGTAAACAACACATATATGTAAATATATATAAATAGACAATCAATCATAATATTGTATCAATATATCAAAAGAAGAAGAAAAATTAGAATAACACAATATTTTATATAAGAATAAAGATAACCCACACACACATATCTAACAACAAAAATTAAAATGGACAGGAAAGAATAATAAATAATGGTAAAATATATAACAAATATATAAAAATAACATTTGCCCATAATAATTAAGTAAGATGATAATAGAAAATAAAATATATATGATAATTAGATAAAGAGAAAACTAATATCCTTTGTATGTAATTAAACATAATAGTATATGAATTGATAAGGAGTTCATACCTTAAATTTTTCAGAGCAATGTCATGCTGATAATGTGTTATAAAATAAGAGAAGATAAAGAAGCTAAAGAGGAGAAGAAATAACAAGACAAAAGAGTGAAATGGGAGGCAATAGAGTATCCTTCATATGCTTGTATATTCCCTTGTCCAAATACCTTCTACATAGCCACTATTTATAGGCCATAACCTTTAAAGACTAAACATAAGGTTACAAAGGATTAAAGATGAATAAAATGCCATTAACCACAAGAAACCCCTCTCAAGTTATTCATTGAGGAAGTTATAGTTTTATGGCATAAAGGCAAGAAGGAATCCTAAGAGGAATCCCAAGAGTTAGAATGGGCATCCACATGTGCAATAATATTTGCAACATCCTATTAGTTTTTTTAATATAAAACATTGACTCAACATCTACTAAGTAAAAATATTAACTCAAAATTTAAATGTTGATACATTAATTTCTACTTTAAAATATATTTAAAAGGAATAGCAAATAGTAATTCTAGATTTTTATATTTGTTGGAAGCTGATTTTAATTTTAAAATGTAAAAATAATTATATTAAAAAATTATAATTATAATTTATAGATACTTTATAATTAATCAAATTGCCGAGTCATTATTTAAAATTCGTTTGAGTCAATGTTGTTTTGTTAATGAAGTTAATAGCATTAAGTTTAAGGAATTGAGAGTCTGCTTTTTTAAATTATGGGACTAGAATAAAATTTGATACAAATATAAAAGATTAATTTTATATTTTAACCTTTCTAATTTTATGGGGTTAGATCAAGTGAAAGGGGCTAGTCTCTCAATGAAGCAATGTTTGAATTCCTATTAAAAGAGATGTCTATATTTAATATCCAATAGTACTTCGAATATGATTATTTTTAATAGACTAATATCCATGCTTAGCAAAATTAAATAAATAAATACTTTTAATATTTTTTATTGATAATTATTTAGTTTAAAATCCCTAGTATTTAACCAAACCGAACCATACAAGTAAGATTGAAAAAACATAATAACACATGATCGATAAAAAAAATTAGCAACCATCAAAACATGATCAAATTTGGAACAAACATCGATCTTTCTCCTGAGACTTACCAGACTTGAAATCACCCATCCCTAAAATTAAGATACTGAGCTAAGAATGTCTTTTAGAGCCACTTGAAGCAAGATAATGTTACATAAGGCTTATAAAATTATGAAACTTCACTGCAAAACATATGCCCTCATTTGAAATTAAATTTTGTAATTCAATTACTAAAATGTGTTTCATATAGAAAAAACAGCAAGCCACTATTGTCAATGGCCATCGCACCGCACTAGAACACCATTTCCATTGGGCCACAGAGCTGCTGTGCCAACTATGGTCAAGCTTTGATATGCTTACAAAGCATAGCTTAGATATATAGTTTAGTCATCTCTCTTTACAACCAAAATAATTGACCTTATATAGATTCTCTAGATTTTAAATTCAATTTTTAAAAAAGACGTCTATATTGAGAGGGGATGTCAAAAATTCTAAAATTAAGATGTTTTTTTAATATAATCTAGTTAATATTATAAAAAAGTAATAATTGACCTTATTATATATATAAAAAATTCATATTCATCTGACAATCTCATTTAACCACGCTTTGGGTATAATAGAAAAAAGACATTTTTCGTGTAACATACTTCACGAATTGAACAAGCACGTAATGATTTTGTTATGACTGTGAAATTTTAGATTTTTTAAAATCAAGTTAATAAGGGATATATATACATATATGTTAATGGTAGAAAATTTTAGAAAGTAATGGGTAGTAGAGTGGTCAAGGATGGAATGTAGGAATCAAAGGTCCTATGTTCGAACCCTGGTGAATGCAGAAGTGGGGGTTTATTTTATTTTTTCAGAGCGTGAAATTACCATTTTGTCCCTCCTGTCTTTTTTCTTTCTGCAAGCCGTACCATTTCTTCATTTTCTCTGAAAGGCTTCAGCGACTACAGGGGATGTGGGGTAGCGAGAAACCAGCGACAGAGGGAAGTTTATGCCACCGATACCGTGTAATCCAATCCCTGTCGTGTTCCATCAACTCCTACTGTGTTGTCGCTACTATGTGTCGCGTCATTGGGTAAGTCCAGCCTTTGTCGATAAATGGAGTCAGCAAGCGAAAGTTTGGGTGGTCGCGGGAAGTGGGAGAGGAGAGGCCGTGAGTTACCACTATGAAGGGTCAATGCTACAGTTTCCACCATTCTTGCCGCCAATGTGCTGTGAGCCGTCGCGCTCCTATGACAGGGTACTGTAGCAACTCTTTTAATTCCCGCCTCTTTCTTTCTGTTGCCTGAGAGTAAGACGGCATTTTCTGTGGGTCTGTCTGAAATTGAGTCTTAAGTAAGAAACTTTTCTTTTCCCGTTCCCCACCTTCTGTTGGTGAATGTCGGTAACCATTAGAGTGGGTATTGTGAGACCTCACCATACTTTGCCCCATCTGTAAATTCCCTTATTTTTTTTGATGCCATTCTCTTCTGTTGGAATTGGGGATCATTGGTTATAGGGAGGAAGTGAATCAACATTCTTCTTCACCTCGTCTCTGTTGCCGAGCTGTAGTTGCTAGTTTGGGTGCTGGGATATCGTGTTGCATTGGGGACTTTCTGGTGACATAGAGCAGGGTAAGCAAGCGATTTCTGCATTCAGTTAAGATTTATAGAGCATTTTATTGAATTACGGTTGACTGCCCTGTTTTCTATCAAGAATACAAAATGATCATTGGAAGCTGTTGTTTCAATATATATGCATATTCATCATTGGTTTTGGAAATTATGCTTGTGGATAGATATAATTAAGTACAATGGAATTGAGAAACTAACATAAATAGATTAATGGAATAATGTGAATGAGGGAGAAATTGGAATATGATTATATGTGTTGTTGGGGGTGTTTGATCCATGAGTATGTATCTGCATTTTTTGGGTTGCTGTGAGCTATTGTTCCATTTAAGAAGTATGTGTATTTACAAAGCAAACAGAACAGAGCAAGAACAGGGGGATGGTGTTAGTTGAATTGTATTATGCAAACCTGCGTCCCTAGTTTGTTTGACTTTTGGCACTCTATTCTTGAAGAAAGACATTATTTAATTAAGATAATTGGAGTTTAATTGCCTAGGGTTAAATGATAGAGGCTGAAGTGGAAAACATATATGTTACGTATAGCTATGATTGAATGAGGAGAGTATATATATATATATGCATACAGTCTGCAGTGTGGATTCTCATATATATGATGATGATGTTATGCTTAGGAAATGTGGCTGTTTTAGAAACTGGTTGATGTAATGTATATATATATATGAAATGCTATTTTGGATACCCATAGATATATATTTTTAGGTAGCCACTGCCTTGAGGATTAATGTATGTTAATGTGCTAATGTTCTGGAGCATTGAACCATGAACTTTTGAAAACAGAAAGAATAAATATGTTGAGCTTGTTGTGTGGTGTTTCCAAGTGCTGAATGAATTATATTAAAGAAAATTATTTGGGTAGGTTTGCTACCTGGGGTGGTTGGAAGCCTGTACCGTATGGTTGTATGTTTATTTGTTTGAAACAATGTCGAATGGTTAGTGGTATGTGGTTAGTTGAAGTTATAGATGAAGGGTGATTGTTTCTGTTGAACTTGAAAAGAATATTAATATACTATTTCGGAATACCAGGAGATTGATAAGTGAAAGTAATCGAAGTGGTTAGGCCGAAAAGAGTAACTGTTTAGGAGCATGACAGGTGAGTGAATAACGTTCCCTAAAAATTTATATTTTCAAATGCATTATCATTTCAAATGTTAAATTTTAAATATGAATTACGAAAAGCCAATTTTATGAAAGTCCAGTTTAAATTGTTAGAAATGATTTTCTTTCGATTGGTTTACAAAAGAATTATGATTATGTA
Organism: Leucaena leucocephala; assembly: GCA_037074615.1. NCBI lineage: Eukaryota > Viridiplantae > Streptophyta > Magnoliopsida > Fabales > Fabaceae > Leucaena > Leucaena leucocephala. Next base: position 12,271,705 of record CM073515.1, on the reverse strand, counting down.
TGAAAATGGATGAATAAGCTTTTGAAAAGAGTTTGACAAAAGTTGCATTGAATTAATGTTATTCATGAAATATATTTCTTATGTGAATTTCATATGACTTTACAGTAACTTGATTTTAAATGTACATGCTGAGGTTTTTAAAATTCAAAGTGGTTTTTACTAACGGTTATGGCATTGAAACAGTTGAGATTATTATATGTAAAATAAACCCCATGCATGATGAAAATGTTTTAGAAGGACAGAATACAGAACGTTGGTTGCTAACAGTAGTACTATTAGCCCTTGGTGCACCTTGGTTACCCGAGCTCGATGGATTACACCGTGGGTTTCGTACTCGCGAAGGGTAGTGGTTGAGCTACCAAATTACACCGTGGGTTTCGTACTCACGAAGGGTAGTGGTTGAGCTACCAGATTACACCGTGGGTTCGTACTCACAAAGGGTAGTGGCTGAGTTACTATATTTCACGTGGGTTTCATACTCGCGAAGGTTAGTGGCCTTGAGCCACCAAAAGTTAGCAGCTTCAAGCTGCCAAATTGGTTAGTTACCCTCGTGGATTGTGTGTCCACGTTTATTTCGTGGTTTTGGGCCGCATCTGATGGTTAGTTACCCTCGTGGACTGTGTGTTCACGTCTGTTTTTGTTCTGTTGAAGTCCTACGGGAAGACTATGGTTTTGACAGGATTGTCTTACATCAATTGATTTGAAATGATTGCTTCAAAATTGTTTCCCTGAAAGAAAATATTTACGGAAAAGTTTGCATCGAAATGCAAAATGTTATTTGAAACATGTTTATGCATTGTTTATTTCCACATTCTTTTAAATCATGTTTTTGGGACGTTATTCACAAGTAGATTATTTGGCTTCAGATAGTGCAGGTGACCCTAATCCTTCCGCTGAGCAGTAAAGAGCCTCATCGCAGATCCGAAGCGTTGTCTTTGAACAAATTGATTTTAATGTAATTATCTTTATGAAGTCTTTGTGTTATTTTAATAAAAGGGTAAATGCTCCACATAGACCTTAGAAAAGATTATGTTTATTTTCAAAAAATGTTATGAAAACTTTGAACGTTGCATTTGAGATTTTAGGCTTTCAGAATATGATACTATTCATATTCTGTGCCAGTCATGGTCCAAATTTTAGGACGTGACAGATTTCATTATCATTTCGTGTCTAATTTCCTAATGAAAGCAGTAAAAAGAAACTAAGGCATGTACTTAATGAAAATAAAAGCTTGATTCATGAGGCAAGTGTCCTGATCAATAGATAAAGGAAGTGGAATAATTTTGATTCCATAATGTATATGGATATAAAATAAGAAAAATGATAAAAAAATGACTCAAGAAAATAATAAATATTAAAATAAGATATTGTGTTGGTAATACTTAGGGGTGATCATAGGATGGGTAGAGACCGAGACAACTCCATCTTGTGTCCTGTCCTGAAATAATACACGAGACGCATTTGGTATCCTATGCACTGTCCCATCCCAAACATATTTTGGTCCTAATTGGGATCGGGAAGGAACAAAAATTCTCGGATCCCAATTTTAAAAAAATCTATTCACTCATCAAGTGTCGTAAGAACAAAAATAATGACACATCAACTTCTTTTGAATAACAATTACCAACATGCCTCCCAGACATAAAATAAGAATTCATCCATATAAGGGAGACCAAAAAAACATAACAATAAATTATTTCTGGGAATAAAACAAAGATACAAAGATTAAAGACATGTTTTACACTTTTATTTCTTCAATTCTTCCACTTCACCTACTAAAGTTACTGATTCATCTGCAAAGAAATATAGACATGTGAGGAAGAGAAAAATAAAATCATCTCATAAATAAAATAAATGATATGATATAACCAATACAATTTTTTACTTTTAAGGTTTTATTGGATTTATCAATATCAAATCATTTTAATTTAAATGTAGATGGAGATAATCAATTTTGTACACAAATTAGCGCTTCAACTATCTTAGAGGATAACGAACTTCTGAAGTGATCAATAACATGGCCCCTATACTGAATGCGGATTCTAAAGACATAGTGGAGACATGCATGGCTAACACATCACGTGCAATCAATGAAATGACTTCGTATTGCTAGCATTCATTTTCCACCAAGCCAAAATGTCAAATGTAGGATTATGATAGTCAGCTAACTCAGCCTGAAAGTACCTCTCTAACTTTGCATACCTATCTGTTTGAGTCTCAATATCAATGTGGGCAAGAAACCTTTGAATTGCACTAGAACCCTCCCCATCAATATCGAAATACTCTAGCTCTAAGACATCTATGCCACAACAACCTTGAGTTGGTACTTGCGATTGACTCTAAGTTTGACTTCCACTTTGATTTCAAGCTTAGATGTATCAAGTGCATTTGAATAATGATCGTACAAGTGATACAGGACCGCGGTAACTTTTGTGGACATGGCGTCATGATGTGTAGGATTAGAAAACATATACTCAAAAGCAAACTTCAAAAATTTCATTTTATACCTGAGGTCAATCACCAATATAATCACCAACAAAGGATTTGAGTTTTCAAATTTACCCCAATACTTGTCATATTTGTCTTGCATATTCTTAGCTATGTGACATTCTCTTCAAAGGAACAACCACATTAATGATTTGTTGGAAGGCCAAATTTGATATCACATGAAGTGATCTTGAAAATTTCAAAGTGAAATTGTAAAACACCTTCAAGAATGCAACAAACTCCTTAGCTTCTTTGAATGTCTTAGTTGTAGGAGGACCAATTAATTTTTTATCTTTAAAACTATTTTGGTACTCTGTATCCAATCCTTCCATCTTTGCAAACACGCTACTAAATTGAATGGCATTCTCCAACATTATGTAAGTTGAATTCCACCTAGTTAGACAATCTATTCTCAATAAACTCTTTGAATCGATTGTCATTTTCTCCACAAGCTTTTTGAATTTTTGAAACCTTGCAAGAGAAGATCTTACATATTTAACTACATTTCGAATGGCTTCAATAGAGTCCTCTATATCCTTCACACCATCTGACACAATCAAATTCATGATATGAGCATAACACCTTAAGTGCAAGAAGTCCCTATCACATACAAGACCATTCTAATGTCTGAAAACTGACTTCAAAGTTGATAATGCATTGTCATTTGAAGAAGCATTATCAATTGTGATAGTAAAAACTTTATCAACGCCTCATGATAATAAACATTTCTCAATTTCTTTCGTAATTGTGTTACCTTTATGGTCTTCAACTATGCAGATTAAAGATTCGCTTTTGCAAATGCCAATCTTCATCAATCCAATGAGTAGTAAGACACATACAGTTGGAATTCTGATCCAAAGTTCATGTATCTATCGTGAACAAAACATAGACTTTTACTCTTTTGAAATAACTTTTCAAGTTGCTTGCTTCTTTAAGATGAAGCTTTAAGCAATCCGTAGTAACCATTGATCTTGATAGTACTTGAAAGCTAGGTTCTACCTCACTCATCATTTGTCTAAAACCCTCACCTTAACAGTTTGGAATGACATTTCATCCAATATGATATACTTTGCAACAACTCATATGCATCATTCATGACTAAATAAATGACGACCCATAATTTTAGAAGACCCTACTGTAGTGAACAAAGCTTGCCTCATCTTGTTTATTCTGTTCGAATTTAGGGGAACCTATCCATATGCTTTCTCAATCCACTTATCCCATGTGTTACAAGATTGTAAGCAATCCTTGCTGGACAATACTTGTACTTGGCTTTATGATCTCTACTATTTTCATCTAAAGGAATCTTATCAAAATGCTCCCAAACAATAGATTTGAGTCTTTTTGTTAGTCTCTCTTTTTCTACAATGTCTTCTGCTTCTCCCTCCGTGTCTTGTCCTTCTTGTACATCTTCATGTTCAACATCTTCAATCTGTACTAATCTTGTACATCTTCATGTTCAACATCTTCAATCTGTACTAATCTTGTACATCTTCATGTTCAACATCTTCAATCTGTACTAAGTTTTCTTCAGCAGAAGGTGGTACAGTGGCCATCCCCTTGTAAAATAAGAAAAATCACTGACTATTAGTCTGTTTAATGTTATATTATACATCACAAAGCATAAAAATAAGCAAAACAGACAGAGAGTGGAGTGTAGAAAGCAAGGGCCATTAGTCTCATGCAATTAGATTTCCAACATCCAAAATAAGCAGAACAGATAGAGTCTCAATATGAAATAATTAACCATGAACAAATCCAGTTGAGCACTTGGCCATTATTCTCAATATGATGCGCATAATCCAGTTAAAGAACAAAGCAAATATATAATTGAATAATTTAAAGAACAAAGCAAATATATAATTGAGATGCACACAATCTAGTCACGCAGTTGGCAATGAATTAAATACATAATAAGCCAATAAATGAAAATGTTTAGAAATTTTCCCGTAAAGCAACATTAGATAGAAAGTGAATGATGAAAATTGTGAAGATCATCCTCAAGAAAGTAGCACAAGAGAGAAAGTCAATAATAGAAGTGGTTTTAAAAAAGGACAAAGTCTCATCAGATCATCTTATGCTGAAATTAGAGAACAAGTAAATGGGAAATTATTGGAAAAAGATCATGGGAATGGATATATATATATATATAGCTGGAGCAGTAATTTAAGAACAGAGTGGGACTAAACTTTAAGTGTTTCATGGTGTTTGCATCACTTGTTGGAGAACTAAATATGACATGAAGAACAAGCACGAGTTGTAAAAAATCTCCTTCTAATAACAATAATCAGTCACCTTAAATTATTTTTACCAAAATGAGTTATAAACTAACTATGATGAAAATAAGTTTTGTTAATCATTTGAAATTTATCATAGCTATAGAAAGAAAACTTCATTTCTAAATAGTTAACCATGATAGAAATAGATTAATCCATACTCAAGCACTATCATGGTTAAAAGAGGTCAACTTATTTTAAAAATATTATCCATGATAGAAAAGAGTAAAACTTATATAAATTACTATCATGAATATAAGAACTTCACACACTATTCACATATAAAGCCATGTTTATAAATGAATTCTTTATTTTTTTTAAAAAAATCATGATAGTAAAGAGCTTTAAAAGGATTCAAAATGAATCCTACCATGGTTATAAAAGACTTTACTTAATCAACAAATAACCATAATTGGAAAGACTAAATTACCCTTGTAACACTATCATAATTATCAATTTTAAACTTCTAAAATAGGCCTACGAGTGCCGACCCCGGCTAAACAACACCAAAGCCCATAACACCAACAAAATATTGAATAATACTGTTAATATAGCAAAATAGTTACTGTGGATTTACAAATTCACATGCGTAATCCTAAAAGGCTTCGGACCTTCTACCAATACATAATGTCCAATATGATTATCAAAATAGTAAATTATCAAGGTATCAACAAAAGTAGACCCTACAGTGGCAATTTACATCCATTCAACACATAAACATGGTAACATTACAATTTTTATCCTTATATTTAAGTACAATTAAAAATATTATTCCTCAATAACTTAAAAATATTTCTAATTAAATTATCATAGTTTAGTATTTTTAATAAAATGGGATATATATATTTACTTAGGTTTATGATTTGATTGTTATTATTAGTTAGAGAATTATTAGGATTTGAGTGCAATTTAGATATGGGTTTGAGTTTAAATTATTATGACTTCATAAATAGAGTTAAGGCCCTGAGTTATTCCTATTGAGGTTGCTCTTCTCTTTTTAATCCTTACTTTAATTCCCTTTCCTATACCCAAAGAAGGTAATCACTTTTTACTCGTTGTGTTTGCTAATATGATGTTTGTGAGTGATTTTTATATATAAAGCTATTGATATTGATATGATGGTATTGAGAAAACTTGTTTGATTATTTTTATTGAAAATAGTCTTGTGGGACTTAAAGTTTAATTTATAAAGTTTGAGTTGACATTATAAACTTGTTGTGTATTGATATTAGAACTTGAAGAAAGTTATTATCTTGAGAAAAACCCTTTTATCATATTTATTAAGCTATTGAGATTTTGATTAATATGTTTATTTTAAAAATTATGCATCGGGGATGGGTGAAGATAGAGTTGTATTTCTATCACATGATATAGCCTCCATTGGAGCTCGATGGTTGGCTTTTTGTCCCACCAATTTATCGAGGGGCTATGACACCCCCACCTATTTATCGAGGGGTAATGGATCAATAGTCTGGTCAGGTGCTCTATGGATTTTGGCCTATCCATACCTCTTGATCGGTTAGGTTTTAAGTGGTCAATTATCACTAACCCATGGTTTCAGTTGGCGGGAATAAGGCGGCTCAGTTGGATTGATGGGAGGAACTTGTATGGCTTATTCACTTAATTTTATTATAATAATATATTATTTTGTATATATTATACTTTATGAGGTCCCACTTGATACCTCATGAACACATATTAGTATGCATAGCGAGTATAATTGATGGTTATTGAAACATTTGTCTTACCTTATTAGTATTAATATTTTTCATGTGATAGTCTTATCTTAAGACCTAGGGAAAACTTTAGAGGTTTAATTAAAGCTATATTAATCGTATAGTCTTCCCCTTTGAAGGTATGCATAGAATAGTTGTATACTGCCACAATAGGATTGATTTTGTATGCTTATATATCCTATTACTTTATTTATATTTTAAGAAAAATCTTTTATAACCATGATAAAATACATTTAAATTTTAGTTAAATTTTTTTCTACCATTGTTAACACTTTTGAAATAAACTAAATTCATTTATAAAATTATTTTTAAATTATATTAGGTGTAAAATAGGTCTAAATAGTTAATAATATTTGTATTTTAAGAGGATTTTATAAACATATAGGAGGGTGCTATACTATACATGTCAAATAGTATCATTATGTCTCATGCACCTTCTTATTGGAACCAAATACTGGACTAACTCTTGAAAAATGTTAATACCCATGGGGTAAGACAAAAGCTCATTAACCAACAACTTACTCATCATGCATACTAATATGTGCTCGTGAGATGTCAAATGGGACAGTTAATAAAATATATGAGATATAAAATAATAAATTATCATAATATGATTAAATGAAAATATCACCCCAGTTCTTCCCATTAAACTAATCGAACTGCCTTATACCCTTTGATCGAACTTATGGGCTAGGGGTGTACATGGGCAAGGCAGCCCCTTGCCCGGTGCCCTGCCCAAAAAAAATATGGGCTGCATTTTGTAGTCCGATGCCCAACCCTACTAGGTAAAAGCCCTAACTATTTCGGGCTGGGCATAAGCAGGCTGGGTATGGGCAGTCTGGACACGCCCAAATCTTGATGTCCTGCACATATGTTAGAAAAAAATCTGCAATAATGAACTTATAAAATAATATCATATTTATATTTTTAAGAGTTAAATAATACCTATAATTCACTAAGAATAAGGTAACAAAAGATAATAATTAAAATCTTGAAATCCATTGCATATATAAAAAAGAAATATTGAAATATGTAGAGGTCGAATATTTGTAGCATTATTGCAATACCAATAATTGAATGTTTGGCAAGTAAAGCATAGGAGCAACTTTGGTATCTACGTAAATATAAGAGTTATGTTTAATATTTTAAAAATGAGTAAGGAGAGTTGTCAACTAAAATGAAAAGTGTAAAATTACAAATAGAATAAGCTAAGAAAAGAAATAAGACTCTAAGAAAAAATTAAAAAAATAATAAATATATATATATAAGGTTAGGCCAATTAGGCAGGGCGGCATACCCTGCCTAGTGTCCTACCTTGCCCGACACTTGGCCCAGCCCAACCCAGCCCTACCCAAATACATTTTGGGCAATTTTTTTTGGGCTGGGCTGAGCGATTTTTCTGCAGGTTTAGGCAGGCGAACCGGGCCATGAGCATTATGAACAACCCTACTATGGGCTAGTGATAACTACAATATGACTGGCCACTCATAAAGCTAATAGGTTGAGTGTTATGGATCGACTAAAATCCACAGAGTACAAGATTGGACCATAAGTTCATTCCCCTTGGTAAACTGGTGGGGGTATCATAGCCCCTCGGTAAACTAGTGGAGCAAACCCTTCGGTAAACTAGTGGGACAAAAACCAACTATCAAGCTTCAATGGAGGCTATAACACTTAGTAGAAATATAACTCCATCATCACAATCCCCAATGCATACTTCTCAATATAATCATATTAATCAAAATCTCAATAGCTCAATAATCAATAACATCAATACATATCACAATAGGGTTTTTCTCAAGATAATAACTTCTTCAAATTCTAATCTCAAGAGATAACAAGTTCTAATCTCAATTCAATTTTCCCAATTAAACTTTAAGTCTCACAATACCATTTTCAATAAAATCATCAGTCAAGTTTTCTCAATATAATTATATCATAATCAATAGATTTATATGTATCAAATAGCTCACAAATATCATATTAGCACACACTATGAGTGAAAAGTGATTTCCTCTTGCCAAAGCTAATAAAAGTACCATAAATGAGAGTTCACAATTCGCTAGTCAATCTACGTCATTTGTATAAATGTGTATCAATAAATTGTTAATTTGATACAATATATAATTTTAAATAAATACTCACTTTTTTCTTCTAACTTTATTTTAGTTAGAAATTCTTAATTCAATACCATAACTTAATTACTCTTAGTCACATCTCTATCATCTAATAACTTCATAACATCAATTTTTCATCAAATCATCATAAAATCCCTAAAATTTGCTCACTTTAAGCCTGAAGAAGAATAACAACAATTCCTCTAGTTCTCAAATTATCATCCTCATGACAAGTCTATATTATCTCAATTCTATTCTACCCTTTAAAATCCTTATTTAACATCAAACTTTCCAAATCACCTGAAAACTTCAATTTCTAATCTTAAGGTCTTATTCAAAATCTCTAATATTTATATTTCATAAACACCTCAGAATCAGTCCATTAAATCACCAATATCAAATTGCTAAACAAATAACTAATTTAATTTCATAGGTTTAAAGTTCTTAATTTTTAACTCTAATTTCTAAATCTTACTCACAATATCTAAATCTTCATTTCAATATTAAATCCCATCATTCATAGATTTTAATAACTCATTTGAACTATCAATTAACCCACAATTATTCAATTTGATTAAAATCCTCAATTTCTCCAATCTAAGGTTTCAACAAAATACCCATTTTTAATTTTGCAAGCTCTAACCACAATCTAAATCGATTAAATATCAATTATTCCTCTAATAAACATAACCCAATTATTAAACTCAAATTTAATCAACAAAATTTTTATATTAAATCATCTCTATTCTCTAACATTTAAACCCTGACTCCCAATTTCCTTAAATCCATCATGCAAGCAAAAACTACACCATACAACTCTTATACTAACCTCATTAGCTCCATGCCTCAAAAATTTGAAAACAAACAACCCTAAATTCTCCCTAGATCAAAAACTAAAAACTAAAAAATAAAAGAGAAGTTTAAAAGTAGGAGAAAGATAACTTACCTAAATAAATTAGAGAAATAAAGCAAATATCACTCTCTCACTCTCACTATTTCTCTCTCTCTACGAAAGTGTATGTCGTCGAATGAAGAAAGAAAAAGCTGGAAATAAAATGAAAATGAAGATCGCCTGTGTGTGGGTAATTGAGGGTTATGTATTGGGTTATAATAGTGGGTGGTAACTCACATGCCACCTACTCCCTTTTGTTAATTTTTTTAATTATTTTTTCTGACAAAAGTCACAGTTTATTTCTTCTTTTTTTCTCTTTTTTTTTGTTTTTTTTTTAAATTTTAAAATAGACAACATTTATTTATTTTATAATTTAGATAAACTCTTTTAACTTAAATAATTAAATAAAAAATTTATCTATGAGGAATTAATTCCTTCTAATACTACTTGAACCTTAAAACAAAAATTAGGATGTTATACGAGTACTCTGCAATGTGTAACCTAAAGGATGGATTTCATAAAAACATACATGAGTATAGGGAGTGGGGCCAAAGTTGCAACAATAGAATGATGGATTTCAAACAAATTAGACAAAATAACAATAAATAGCTGCACAAATTGAAACCTAAAGGGGATTTAAAAGTGAGCAACCTACCTCAAGCCTAGAGTGTCGAGGAGTTCGAGAGACCTAAAGGGCATTTAGAAATTGGAAGTCAAGCGACGACAGTGGAGTACTGGTCTACTTGAAACAACACTCTGCAGAGAAGAGATCGAAGCCATAAGGGGAGGGAGATTAGCGGCGGAGAATGGGAGACCTAAATCGAAAGGGAGCTGGCGGTGGTGCCAAGTTGAGGTCCTAGACGCCTGGTGAAGCTGAAGAGAAGAGTGAAGACTGAAGTGAGCAGGGTCGAGGGGAAGGGAAAGTACTGTACTGCACCTGCATCACATGTGATATTTTCTTTTCTTTTTTTAAAAAAACTAAACACTATCAAGACAGGATGGGACAGGATGTCCTGAGGATCTGATCGAGATGCGTCCCATCTAACCTCCCCTTGTCCCGATAGGATAAATTCTCGTCCCAGTCTTTCACAAGATGGGACAGATTTATCTTGCAATAGTTGGGACTAGGTTAAGACAACCGAGGTTGGGACAAGTTTACCCACCCCTATTAATGTTGGATCTATTGTTGGTAATAAACCTGATTTAGAATTTATCATTTTATAATTTTTTTTGTTATTTTCCTATAAAATTAAATAATTGGTAGGAAACTATTATAATGTCATTGGAGAAATTTAAAAGGTTAGAATTTGTCTAACCTTTGAAATTTTTCTTTATAGCATGACTCTACAACTCTTTATTCACAACGCATGAATTCACATACTTTTTTTTATTAATAAAGTATAATGATTTTTTTAAAGTTTTCTTGGTAGAGGGTTATTCCAAATATTTTTAGAAATTAGAACTAAAGTAACTCCTGAAAGTTACTATTTTCAAGGAATATTAAGGAGTTTGTAACAGATATAAAGATTTAGGTTATATATATGTATTTTGTTTGTAAGGATTTTTCCTCCATTATACTTTTAAAATGTACTCCCTCCGGTCCACATTCTCTTACATAAAGATAATCCTATATATAAATAATAATTTCCCTTCATCTAAAAATTTAATCTATTTTTTCTATTTTTAGCCCCAATTAATTATATATCTCTTTTATATCTTTTTCCCACTCATTCTCTTTTATCTCTTTCTTACTTATCATCTTCATAAATAATGCTATGTTTGAAAAAAAATTTACATTTCTAACATATTTATTATTTTTAATTAATTTTAATTAACACTTTAATACATATAATTTGAATAATTATTGTTCATTTAATACATATAGTTACATGGATTTAACATTCACTGGTAATTTGTAACCAATTTTTCACCTTCTAACCAAAAAAGGTTGATTTAATATATATAATTCAATCTTAATGACTAATATATATAATTCATGGATTTAAGTCTCCGTTTGTTGTAAACATTTTAGGAAAATTACTTAATTTAATTGAAAAAGAAAATCCTTATACAATCTTAATGACTAATTTCAGGAATTTTTAAGGTTTCAGAATATTAAATAAAGGGTGGAATTGGAAATAAATCATGACTGAAGTGCATAGTGGTCATTTTCTCCTATCCCTCCTTTTCCCTTCTTCATCGTCTTCCTCACAGAGAGAGAATGAGTTGCGAGAGAGAGAGAGAGCAAGAGCCAGGGGAACGTCGCCGGAGGATGAGGAGAGGTTGATCGCTTCAAGCAATACCGGATTCCGACCAAGGTGAGCCTTCTTTGTCGTCTTCCATCTTCATTTTCTTTGGAAATCTTTGATGTGGGTATGTTGGGTGCGGCCAAAATCGAAGCTTGTGGAGAAAAATGATCGATTCAGTGGGGATAGCTAAAGATTTAAGATTTTGAAACGGAATCTAATATAAATCATGAGCAAAGGCTTCTGTATGTGCTTTGTTTGACTTGGGTAGTTATTACCGAAACAGGGACTCTGTTTTGATGGGTATGGCATCGTGTTCTTTGAAAACAGAGTAAAAGGGAGTAAAGATGCTCAGTAATATATTAAATCGAAGTTTGCATGTGTTCAAATCTGTTTTGGTTGTTATTTCTTCCATCTCCTATGTGTTCTGCTCATGGGTTGTTGCGGAAAGTGGCGAGCTAGAGGGAGAATCTATTAAACACAGGACTAAACCATTGAAATCATGTTTAATAATTGGGTTAAGAGTTATATTAGCTAATTTTATCACATGCAAGCTGTTTAAATATGGCCAACAGAATGAATGATTGTCCAATCTAAAAAGAAAAGTTTAGATATAAAGGTGCGGCAGTTACTAGCTTGAGGATTTGAAGGTTTAGGTTACTAGAGTATATGTAGTATATGTGCATGTAGTACCCTCCAAAATTTAAGGTAAATTAACAATTATAAAATTTTGGAGAAGTGGAAATATCTTTCTTGAAATTAAAAAAAGAAGAAGCTAAAACAGAACTTCAGTGAACTGCAAGAAGAAAAGATAATTCTTAAAAAAATATTGAGAATTACAAAATTTAGAGAAAAATGATGAAAATAGTATTTTGAGTACATAAAAAATTATAAAAAATTATTTTTTAAAAGAAATTAAATAAATTAAGATAAAATTTTTAAATTTTTAAGAGGTCATTTTTTAAGAAATTTTAAAAAAATAATTAGGAGTTATTATTTTTTAAAAAGTTAGAAAAAATATACTATGAATTAAAGATATTATAAAAAAAATCTAAATTCTAACATATGATTTAATTTTTAAAAAATTCAGAATATTTAGAATTAAGTAAAAGATAGAAAGACTTTTATTGTATTAACTTTTGGTGTCATTTATTTAGACATATAAGGCCATGTGACATCGCTCCCACTCTAACTGTAGATGTCTCCTAAGCTTATCTCATGATGAGTAGGGCATTACGATTTGGACATGCCCAACCCAAAATAGTTAAAGTTTTTACCGGGCAGGATCGGGTATCATGCTGTAAAATACAACCCATATATTTTTTGGGAAGGGCATCAGGCAGGGGTTACCCTGCCCATGCACACCCCTAACCCCATCCACTTCCCCTTACACGTGCCTTCTCCGGTAGACCAGCCCCTGTCGACACCATCTATCCTTTCATTTTAGTCTCGGTTTCCCCTTCATTTTGGACAGAACAAGTGAAACATAGAGAGAGAGAGTGAGAGAGCAAATAGAGAGCGACGGAAGTGAGAGTAAGGCTATGTTTGGTTCGAGGAAGGGGAGAATATGTTAAATTAATTTAAGGGAAGGTGAAAAAAATAGAGGAGGTTATAAGTGTGAATGTAAGGGAAGAGAAATAATATTTCTTATTTAGTTTAGGAGAGGAGGGGAGACTAAGTAATAAAAAATTGGTAAATATATTTTTATGCCTTTATTTAAATTTATTTAATTTTTATTTATAATATTTATATTAGAATTATTATTTTTTTATTTATACATTTTTAAAAAATATACCTCATTTATATATGATAAAAAAATATGATAAAATTTTAATAATATCCCTTATTAATTTTACAATTATTATAGATATATATTAATGTAATATATAAATTTGAATGTAAAGATACAATCCACATAAACTCCAATAATTAAATTCTAATGTAGGTTTTAGGAGAAAATTTATTAATAATTGAAGATCACGTACACTACTCATATTTAATATTATATATCATTATATAATTATATAAGTAACTTCAGAAGTGTTTTTTAGACACAGAGAACATTATGTCATCTCCTTGGCAAGTCTAGCTTTGGCATCTCCTTGTTTGTAAACCCATTCAACAGCATCAGGAATATATGGCAAACGAATCATGGCCATTATGTCATATTTTACTACGTCATATATTTTCACAGAGTGATCATTTGATATTGTACAACAAAGCAGACCATGGACGCTAACCTGCACAGCAGAAACAAGTCATTGTTGATGAAAAGCACATTTTGATAAATTGAATACAGAATCTGAGGGGGAAATTCTATCTCAGGACAAGTGATTAGATGCTGAGAACATGATGAATGTTTCTCAACATTCTAAAAGACAAATCCAATATTAACTATTCTATTTCCAGTAAGATATATAACATGATGAGCACAGATTTAGCTGCATGTTTTCACTATTGTGTCTGCAAGATCTGCAAAATTCAAGACACTGCAATTTTTAACCCATGCTTAAAGGTATCTTGATACAGCCATAAATTTTGCACCTTTACTGAGATCTGGGAGACCCCAAGTTAAGATAGAATAATTCAAGACTAATATGAAATAATAAGCACATTTACAAACACTTGTTTTCCATGAGCAGGTGAACAATATTGTACAATTCAGCGGTAGAAAATCCATGACATGCTCAATACATAAAAATTCACGCCACTGATATACTTTCAGGGAGAAGCATATCTAACCATAGCACATAAAAATCTCCAATCAAACAGCATTGAGGCAGGGATAAGTTAGACCTTATTATTTCATATGAAAAAGAGTTATACCAGGTTGATAAACTTACGGCGAGACCTTCAATTGGACCAAGATGGGATCTGAAGTGTTTTGCAAATTCAATACCCATAGGCTTTTTCTTCCAAAACTTCAACTGCTCTGTGGACAAAAAGAAAGTTACCCGTGAAGAGATAAGCCATGGTATCATACAATAAGCTATTGTATTACAAAAAGAGTCAATTGGCATGATGTTATTGAAAAGGATGCAAATGTTGTCAAGTCAAAAAAGGCTATGTCAGAATGTTACAGAGAAGAAAAATTACCCAAAAATTAATATAATCAAGAGATACTTGGATCAAATATATAATGCTGAAGTTGATTGGACTGATTAATAAAACAACCGAATTTGTTGAATAAAGTTCTAGTAGGGTACACACAAACATACATACATATATATATATATATATATATATATAAAATTTAATATTTGTAGATAAGACACTGAATTTATTGCTCACTTTGTAATTTAAATGCAGATAAATGGCAGAATTTATTGCTCATTAATCAGTGATTTCATCCTTCACATCTTTAGCGGATAGGCTATTATTCTTATCTTTATCAGTTTCAGATTTTGTGTTTTTGTAGGAATCCTTTGTTTATTATGCAAAGGAGATGGATTACTCTATTGAGAGCAGTACTTTCTTGGAATAGTCATTTTCTTTTATAGAAGAGCGATAATGCATCTTTGTCTTTGTATATCTTAACGTAACCTCTACCATTTGAAATGGAACCACGAAGGAGTTAAATCAGTTGCTTGGCTTAAAACTTAATGCAAAAAGTTCAGTGAGATTACAAGCAGGTGGCTTTCAGGCAACAATGCTCTCATTTCCGATGAAGTAACAGATGAATAAACTTCACTTTATTCATAATCGTCTTCATCTCGGGAACTACTAAAATTATGATCACTTTAGCAGTTACAGGTGGAATGAGATGTTTCATTGTGGTAAATACTTGAATTGGTTTTTCCAGCGTAAATAGCACATCATTACTAAAGACTGATAGCGCTAAAGCAATACATTGAACAAAATGGAGAAGCATACCAAGAAAAGAACACATTTTCAGCTGCTCGAGAAACTCGAAAACAAAAGGTAAAAAGAAATGAAAATTTTCCAAATTTGTATAAGCATTGGCACTTCAACACCCAAAATGAAAAACAACCAACATCTTGACTCAAAAGTTTCACTATATAAAATTTCCTGCATACTTATTGGTATTGAGCTTTCCTAATTTAAAGACAAAAAACCTAAACTATGATCTCACGACATAGACATCCAAAAGAGGTTAGAAAAATAACTCACATGTTTGTGGAGAAGGGTAGAAGAGCTTACTTGAACGCAATTGACGGTGGTGGCTGCCGGAGTAGGTAGCAGAGTTGTAGCGGAGATTGGAGGAATGCCAGCGGTTGAAGACGCTGAGCTGCGCGCATACGCGGAAGATGAATGATAGAAATGAAAAATGAAAAGGGTTTTTACACTCAAGGGGCAAACGTGGAAATTGAAAAATAAGTAGGGGTAATTTAGTCAGCATAACACATAATATTTGTCACACCTTCAAAAAACCCCAAATTTGGAGGGTAAGAAAGAGGGATAAGGGAGCAGAAAAAGACAAAAAAATTCCCCTCCCTTCCCCTCCATTTTTTCAATCAAACACACATATATCTCCCCTCCCATCCCCCCTCCAAAACCCTCCAACCAAACAATGCCTAAGGCAGTAACGATGGAGAGCGAGAAGTGAGGAGAGTGACGACGTAAGAAGGACTAGTGTTTGGTGTTTAACTCGCAGCACTGTTGATCGACTAAGGTGTGCTTTCTGGATCCAGTATCACCTTCAATTTTCTTTGTTTGCTGGATTTTAAGTAATGGGTTATCGATTGAGTAGGATTTTCTTCGGTGGATTTTGAGAGGATGAGTAAGATTTGAAATGTTTAGCTTGAAATGGAATCAAAAACTGTCGGTCGTTGAGGTTGCATGTGAGGCTACCTTATTTGTGCGTTTTGACCAATTAAAATTGGGAAAAATAAGCCGGAATCATACTTTATGGCTGTTGCATGTTCTTTCTTTGCTGATTTTGTGCGCCTGCCGTATGTGTCCGTGTGGGTGAAGTTTTGGTTGGTTTAGGATTTACGGTTATTATTGGTTGATTTGGTGAGAAAGAAATGGGATTTAAGTTTTGAGACTTGGATTAGAACCAAAAGCGTAGGCGTTGATGTCTGCATGCGGTTGATTTGAATGAGGTCATGATTTTTTGGGACAGACCATTACAGTTCCTGTTATAAGACTTGGGTTATGTTGGTTGAATGTATAGGCTCACTGAGAAATAGGGACTGATGAGTTGTTCTGTGGCAGACCGTTTAGTGTTATTTTGAGTTTGAGTGTTTGGGTGATTAGATAGAGTAAATGATTTTGTGTGTTGTTGGGGAGGCTAGAACTTGATGATTTTGATTGATTAAAATTGGAATGGAAGTCCTATGCTATTAGATTAAGTTATAAGAGTAATGATTGGAAGTTATGAATTATAGAGTTTGAAGTTGATAGTGGAAGATTCAATTTGTAATCTAGGCTTGAATGGTTAATATTTAAGGATAGCCTTAAAATATTAAATGGTGTTTTGGAGGTTTCAATGTTATGATTTTGTATGTGGTTAACCGAAGGATTTAGTTGTGTTTGAAGATAGAAGTTTATTTAATTAATGCTTGGAGGATTAAAGTTTGGTTTAGGTGTGAAATAAAAACATATATAGGACTACGATATGCATGCTGTATGGATGGAGTTAGAGGCTAGAGTGATTTTTTGGGGGTTATAATTATGTACAAAGGTTTTGATTGAGGTTTATTTATAAGTGTTTTAATTAATTTAATCATGTTCAAGATAAGTTAATGATGATGACCCTTTGATTGGTCCTAGATTAAGGGAATGATTGCTTGATGGTTTAAGAGCTTAAGTATTGAATCTCTGTTGAATGGTTGTTGGTGCATACTTAATTGGGGAAAAATAAATTAAGGAGGATTTATTTCTATTGAGGCTTTAATTTAAGATTGAATATTGTGAGTTAGTAGAAGGGTATAAGGCTAATGATCTGTGGGCTATAGTGCTATTGATATGGCATGGTTGAGGAATTCGCCAAAGCCGTGTTATTTGATATTAAAGGATGAATATTTGTTGGGTTGAATTGTTAGAGGATTTAAATTGTATAAATGCCCACTATTTTAAATGGTCTAAATATAAGTATATGTAATTGAAAGAGTTTCACAGGATATTGCGTGAGGGTCTAGAATGGTAGGGTTAATTATATTTACCAAAGAAGCTAAAAATTCTGGATTTATGTAAATGAATTTATTAAAGACATAAGTTATGGATAACAAGGAATTAACGCATTGTTATGCATAAGTATGCACTGCTGTGGGTTAACAAATACATGAATAATTACATAAATAATTGCTTTTGTTTTTGACCAAGTTGATAAGTTATTAATGGGGGAGTGAAAAGGTAGGAGTGGTATAAGTATTTAAGTAAGGTAGTAACCTGCTCATACTAAAATATGGAT
Source organism: Leucaena leucocephala (assembly GCA_037074615.1). Lineage (NCBI taxonomy): Eukaryota > Viridiplantae > Streptophyta > Magnoliopsida > Fabales > Fabaceae > Leucaena > Leucaena leucocephala. The sequence continues at coordinate 12,253,575 of CM073515.1, read as the reverse complement.
ATAGGATTTGATATTTGTCTGGAGCCATCGCTTGAGGAGAGGACGAAGTAAACTTTGGAAGAAAAGCGACAAGGAAATAACACTTTTCTTTCATATTTGTATATGTGATGTTCTGTATGTTTGTATGTGCTATAGGTACGTATTCCAATGTAGAGACATGTGCAAGTGTGGGGGATTGCTCGCCATCTAGGATGGTTGGTAGCACGATCCCTGAAATTTGCATAAGAGGCTGATAGTTGCTAATGCAGGGCATTGTTTTAGCTTACATACAGTGATTGTGAACCATGTTGATGGTTGATTGGTATATATGCTGTGATGAATGGGTACTGTTCACTATCTAGGATAGTTGGAAGCACAGTATCGAGTGGTTGTATGTACATGTGATTGAAACCATGTTTGATTGGTTATAGATATGGCTTGTTTTGCTTGCTTTGTGAATATGTACATGTACATATATGAAGAACTATTGTTATTACTGAGATTCTTTCACTACAAAAAAATAATGATTTGACTACGACTTTTCAGTGGCGACAAAAAATGTCACCTGAAAAACCATTTTCAGTGGCGACTTTTTACGTCACCGTTGAAAGTCTTGAGTTTCTGTGGCGACAACAATGTCGCCATTGAAAGTAAGACTTTCAGTGGTGACTTTACTTTGTCGTCACAAAAGCTTAAAAACTCAAATTTTAGCGCTACTTTTTTGTGGCAATACTAATTGTCGCCACATAATGTTATAGTATCTGTAGCGATATATATCCGTCGGGGCAGAAAGTCTATAGTTTATGCGGCGACAATTTTTTGTCATCACAGAAGGATATATTCATCAATGACTTTTATCCTTTACCGGCGACAAAAGTGTTTGTACAATTTTTTTTTCCATTTCAATGAGTTTTAAACAACTATCTAATATATATAATTAAATTATTGAACAATTTTATTTTTAAATAACAAATAAAGAAATTTCACATATTATTATATTAAAGAAAGATTAGAGAGATAATAATGTGATGTCTATGCAAGAAGAAGATGAACAGGGATATGTACATAAGAGAGATATTATAAATGTGTATCAATGAGCATAAGAGTTAGTATGAGTGTGTTAGAGATAATGTGAGAAAGGAGATAGGCAGAGGGAGATGTGTTTATGAGAGAGATAAGGAGAAAGAATATACATAAAATACATACGTACATACATAAATTTTTAGTTACTGTTGCTGTATTTCATGTAACATCCGAACTTTTATAAAAATGATTTATAAGGTATAATTGAGTTTAAGAGTGTTTGTCTGAAATTAAAAAGTCCCCAAAGTGAAATTTTAGAAAAAAGAATAAAGGAAAGAATAATCATTACAAATATCTTGGGGTTAAGAAAAATTAAGAAAAAAAATAAAATTAGTATTTTGGGGGCTTATAAAATTATGAAAGAGTTTATTTCTTGAAAAAAGACACAAATGATTTAATAGTTATTTTTCAGGAATTAAAGGCCTATTTTCTTATAAAATTTGAGAAAAATAGTTAGATGTTATTATTTGCCCAGAAAATTTTAGAAAAATTCCCTAATGAGTTGAAGAATCTATTGGTGAAAAAATATCATTTTTTATTAAGAGGATTATTTTCTAAAAAATATTTGATAAAAGCAGGATTTGGTAAAAGTAAGAGTTTTAACAGTGACTTTGTTTTGTCGCCGCTGATACGCTTTTATATTTTAGGGATTCTCCTTCTCTTTCTTATTTCTCAGTTGCGACGGCTTTAGAAGGAAACAGCGTGAGGGAGCGATAGAGAGAGAGCATGAGGGAACGACCGAAGGATTGTGACATTGGAGGAGTGACTAGAGGACGGAGAGTGAGCTTGTGATGTCGTCAGCCATCTGAGGTGAGTTCTTCAACTATAGTTTGAAGTGTTTCTAACCGTTTAAATTTGGGGTTTTGAGATTGAATCACTAATTAAGTAATTAATGAAGTTTAAAAATGTGGAATCAAGCTTTAATCTTAAGATTAAAGCAACCCCAATGACATTAATTGACAAGCCCAACGAAAGCAACCCCAGTGTTCATCATACCCCGACAGAAATTGGGCAAGGACGAGTAAGTGAGTGTGGAATGAATGTTTCTTGTGGTCTGGAAACATTGCCTTCATTTCTTTATAAAATAGTATATTGTTGCTATACACTAATCTATGATTTTGCCTATTAGGAATGATACATCATAGCCATTGATTTATCTGGTATGAATATGAAGTTGCTTGGCCAAATTTAGTATTGATGGATGTATCTAGTTAAGAGATGCATATAAAAATTCTTAAAGATCATGTGAGTAGAATCCACGTTATCCTGAACTGTGGAAGAAGTTATGGAATTTTGTGTATTATGTGTTAAAAGTACACTTATTTATATTTTAAATAAGATTGATGGAGTTCAAGAGCATCTTAGCTTGTTAGGGGAGTTAGAATAGGAGTGGTCATAAGAGATTATTTTAGAGTAATTATATGTGCTGGCTCAGGTGTCTAACAAGTTCTCCCCTTGCTTCATCCAAAATTGAATACCAAGCTCAGGTGTCTAACAAGTTCTCCCCTTACTTCATCCAAAATTGAATACCTGCCAAGTTATTAAAATAATTAACAGATCATAATTCCTTTAATTGCATATAAATATTCCTATAACTTTTGAATTAACATTAAAACGATGCAATTACCATCACTGAGTAGCAATGGGGTACCTTGTAGTAAAGATTCAATGAGCAGAGCATGCTCTGTGAGGCCTTCTCCTTCTCTTGGAAAAAAAAAATGGCCAGCTATCATAAAAAAATAATTAGTAAGAGGAGTGAGTGGAGTTTAACAACTTGGAAGTATTCCAGTAATGGATACTTATATGAACGCCACTCCTGTAAAGCCACTAGCTGATCACAATGATAGAATTCGATTTTTTGGAGAGAATGTAGGCAACGAAGGTCTTGCCACTGTAAGTTACAATCCTTTTCACAATAGAGGAGAATACTGAATTGTTCAAGTGTAGCAGATAGATTTTGCATATGACTTAATAGTTTCACCATACTTGAAAAATCCACAATATAAAGAAGCTTGAGAGAGGAGAGATTCTGCATCCATTCCTCTGGTAATGCTTCTATGTCTATCCCTTCAAGGTCGAGATACTTAAGCTTGGAAAGAGAAGGAGCCACATTATTTGATGTTGAGGGCCCAATTGCCGTCACATTTAATGTGTCTAGCAATGGCTTCGTGCTTGAGTCACATAACTCCAAATGTGTCACGAGATTTGGAAAAGTAAGCATGCAGCTTAAGTTTGGGCAAGCTTCAATACATAATGATGAAAGATGTGAAAATAGAGTTAGTGAATGATGGCGCACTAATTATCTCTTGTATTTTGGTCATTTGCCTCCCTTTGCCATCCCCTCAAACTTCCACACCCCGCAAGTCTTAATTTCTCCAAAGATGGGAAGAAGTCAGGTGATGAGGAACATCCTTTACAGTATATGTACTCTAATTTAGGCATCCACCCTAAATTTCTCTTTTCATTTAATTACTCTAACTAACCTAACATTTTGGTCTTCCTAAAGTAAATGTATATTTTTATAGGATATGTCAGCATTAAAGAGAGGTCGAGGTGGAAAAAGTCTTTCTGTTACATCTCATGACAACATAAATAGCTGAGGTACATGCTCTACACCTCAATCAAGACCTATTATTTCACCTCTATCACTACAACAACAACTTGAGGAAATACCTATCAATTCTCCTCCTACTCCCCATACTTAAAATAGTTGTGCAGGTAAGTTTGCTTCAATTTTATAATAATTGATTTATATCACTTGTAATATTTAATTGTTCTAATTCAACTTCAATGATAGGCTCTTCTAGTGTAATCAGCAAGCGCAGAGGAGTTTATAAGTCTATTAACGTGAATTTGAGGACTGCACAAGGAGCAAAGATTCAAGTCAAATTTTCTGATTCAGTGTCAAGAGCAATTGATCCAGAAGCAAGAGACTTTTCTAATTATTGTGGTTTAACTCTTATAACCACAGTCTCTTTTAGGGATGGTGGAGGTAACTGGAAGAATATTTTTTAAAAATATGGTCAGGATATAATTTTAAAAATAAAGGTATTATTTATGTCAAAGTGTATTTATATTATTATATAAAGTGTTCATATTTATTTGTTTCAAGATAAATTTAAACCTGCTAATGCAATTGCTGAAGAAAAGTTTCATATAGCTATATCAATTATTTTACAAAATGCATTCAGAAATTGGAAGACCAATATGCACTCGCACTATAAGAAATATGAGACTGATGAGGATAGGTTGGCTGATCCTCCTCAAACTATTAATTTTCAAGATTGGGAATAGTTATTAATATATTTTAAATCTGACATATTTAAGGTACCTCACTATCCTTCTAAATAAATAGTCTTTTTTGTTTTAATAATTAAATTCTTATTAGTTACCAAATTTTGTTGTAGAACAAAAGTGCAAGAAACATGATAAATCGAGAAAAACAAATGACTAAACATACTTGTGGCCCTCGATCATTTGCAGAGATTGAGTTTGCTACAGTAAGTTCAATCTATCACTACTATAATGTAAGTTTTTAATCATTTTTTATATTAAAATCTATTCTTTGTATTTTATATATTATTATTTTGTAGAGAGATCCTACTACTGGACAACCTACCCCTCCTGACCAACTGTGGGAGATAACGAATACTAGGAAGACATTAGATGGACAAGTAGTATGGGCTGACCCACACTCTGAATAGATTCATGTATGCATTGTAGTTTAATATTTTATTTTAATTTATTTTTATTATTAATCTAATAGTTTCATATGTTTTTTATATAGTCGTATGCATGAACTTTCTCCACAACAGGACCAAGATTTAGAGAGCAATGCTGTTATGGCCTGGAAAAAAAAATATATTTAATAGATAAAATTAATTTAGCCAAGGAATATGTATATATATTTAGTAGGAAATTTCAATATGAACAGGTTAGTTGGGTGGTTAAGCAGCATGGATTCAACTCTAAGGTACCGTGTTCGAACCCTGGTGACTGCAAAAGTGAAGGTTTTATTTCTTTTTCAAGGCCGTGAAATTACAGGAATGCCCTCCCCCTTTTACCTGCTGAAAACCGTACCTCCACCATTCTGATTTTTCTTCAGCGACGACATAGACAGGAGAGCGCAGAGCAGAAATCCTCAAGCCATTGATGCCGTGTATGCAAGCTTTGCTTCAACCTGTGCCTTTTCGGTGTTGTTCCATCATCGACAGCAGCTATCACTCCTCTCAGACGCTTTATTAGTTTTCAGTTTGGGTTCAGTTGATCGGGGTGACAGAGAAAGTGAAAGCGGAGGATTTATGGGGTGAGGGTCGCGTCTTTGATTTGCCTTTAAGTTGTCGACGCTACTCCTTGTATATGGATTGCTATCATGGTTGTGCTGTGTGTCATCGCCGCCAAGTGTGCTCTGGTACTGTAGCAAGTCTAGATTCCCAATCTCCTTCTTGTCGCTGTCGCTGAGCAAGGCGTGGCTGCGGTAAGCGGTGGCAGTCATGTTTCTCTGTCTGTTATGTGTGAATTTGCTTTAAAGCTCTAAAGTTCTTCTCTATCGCCATGGTGAGGATCGCAGGTTCCATAAGCGAGGTAAGCTTCCTCGATGCCTTTTACCTGCCTCCTGCGGTTTGTGTTGTTACATGGGTATGAGTTTCTGTTTCCTGTGTATTACGTGTGCACGAGCAATGTGTGTTGGATTGCTCTGTTTTAAGAGGAAAGACTGATGAATGCCGTGGGGTAGAGACTGTGAAGTCGCCATTGGAATTGAAGCTATGTATATCTGTTTGTCGTCGTTATATTCTTATTGCTATCACTATGCTAATGTTGGCATGGGAGTTCATGAGTGGCTGCTGGGTTGTACGTGGCTAAATCTGCGAGATGAATACATGTGGGTGCTGCGTGGTTAGTTGGCAGTTCTGGGGTTGTGGTTGAGGGAGGTCTCTTCTTGGTATGCAAGTATGTTGCTACTGTTTTAATGGTGTATATATATATATATAGGATGTGTATGTATGAGCCGTGGAGGTATATAATTGCTGGTGATGACGCTATAAAAAAAAAAAACAACACAATCAAAACAAGAAGAAAGAGACAGTTAAGGAGAGGTGGGTTTTATATTTGGGGTTGCTGTGTCTGCTTGCAGTAGGATCTAGGAAGGTGTATGATCCGTAGGGGAGCTTAAATATTATGTCCTTGTTTTGTTCTGGATTCATACGCTGAGTATTGTAAATATTGCTGTTGTTAGGCGTTGGGGCTTTTGGTTGAAACTGAATGGGCTGTTGAGGTTGTGCATTATGTTGCTTGAATGATATATTCTTTGTATACATGCTCTGTGAAGTCCCCTATGTATTTATTTGTGTAATAATGCCCCCAAAGGAAAGAGGAATAAAAGAAAACATGTGGTTAGGTGGAGGTTTCTGTTGTTGTTGTAGGAATGATCTAAGGACATGCCTTGTGTGTGCGCGGTGGAGATATATATATATACATACTGCAACCAAGTGGCTTTAATAGTATAGTATACATGTATATGCAGCTGTTGTTTTGAAGAAAATGAGTTGGTATAAATGTACATAGATACTTGGGTCAATGTATGATGAATTCCTGAATAAAGCTTGCTGTGTTTTGTGTTGAGATATTTGGGAATCTAGTTCTAGATGATGAATTAATATTTGAATGTTGGAATAATGATTTTGATGCTAAATGCATGAAATTATGTGTGATGCATGCATTGTTAAGTTTTGGCAAAAGGATTAAGAAAAGTTAAAGCTTTGGGTGCACTGAAAGTATTTTAATATGAAATAAGTATTAGAGATGTTTAGGCCAATTGTCAAAAAATGGAAACTGAAAGTGAGTAGTGAGCTCACTGTTCTGCAAATGAAAGTTTAAGATTGGTAAAGCAGTGATTGTATAATGGATTAAATGGAGTTGTGTCTATCTGTGGTGGTTCTGTTCAGTGGATGTATAGTTTGAGAAACCCTTACTATGTTCTGTTTAATACGGATTCTAAGTTCTCGGAAGAGTACTTTGGAATTTTGGTCTCCTCAGAATATGGAATTCCATATTATAGATTGTTAGCTTGTAATGGAAGGGAATATTAGGTTAAAGATGATTTATTTCTGTGGTAATGCTGTTTAGAATGTTGATATATTGTCTTGGGATATCAGGGAATTGAGATGTGATTATAATCGGAGGTGATTGGCAGAAACGGGTGTAGGTTTTGGAGCGTGACAGGTGAGTGAATAACGTTCCCTACAAATTTACATTTTCAAATGCATTGTTATTTTAAATGATGAATTTCAAATATGGATTTCGAAAAGCAAATTTTATGAAAGTATGGTTTAAATCATTAGAAATGATTTTCTTTTGATTAATTTACCAAAGGTTACGATTATGTATGAAAATGGATAAAGAAGCTTTAGAAAAAGATTTGACAGTGAACTGATGTTATTCTCTGTGAATTGCATATGTTTTTATAGTAACATGATTTTGTATGTTCATGCTGGGGTAACAGACATTCAAAGTGATTTTTATCAGTGATTATGATAATTGAAACGATTGAGATCTTTACATGTGAAAAGGACCCCACGCATGAGAGAAACGTTTTTGGACGGAATACAGAACGCTGGTTGCTAACAGCAGTACTGTTAGTCCTTGGTGCACCTTGGTTACCCGAGCTCGACAGATTTCACCGTGGGTTTCATACTCGCGAAGGGTAGTGGTTGAGCTACCAGATTTCACCGTGGGTTTCGTACTCGCGAAGGGTAGTGGCTAAGCTACCAGATTTCACCGTGGGTTTCGTACTCGCGAAGGGTAGTGGTTGAGCTACCAGATTTCACCGTGGGTTTCGTACTCGCGAAGGTTAGTGGCCTTGAGCCACCGACAGTTAGCAGCTTCGAGCTGCCAGATTGGTTAGTTACCCTCGTGGACTGTGTGTCCACGTCTGTTTTCGTTCTGTTGAAGTTCTACAGAAAAGTTATGATTTTGAAAGAAATGGTTATTTCAACGATTGATTTGAAAAGGTTATTTCAACGATTGGTTTGAAATGGTTATTTCAGATTGTTGTTTTCCTTGAAATACAAATATTTACAGAAAGACTTGCATCAGATTACGAAATATTATGAAGTACATTTTCAACATGATTATGCATTGTTTATTTCCGCATTCTTTTAAATCGTGTTTTTTTTTGGGACGTTATTCACGAGTAGATTATTTGGCTTCAGATAGTGCAGGTGACCCTAATCCTCCCGCTGAGCAGTAAAGAGCCTCGTCGCAGATCCGAAGCGTTATTTTTGAACAAGATTGATTTTTATCTTTATTAAGTACTGGTGTTATTTTGAATAAAAAGGCAAATGCTCCACATAGACATTAGAAAAGATTGTGTTATTTTGAAAAATGTTATGGAAACTTTAAACGTTGTATTTAAGGTTTTAGGCTTTCGGAATATGAAATTGTTCATATTCTGTGCCGGTCACGGTCCAAATTTCGGGACGTGACAAATGCTCAAATGACGTCAGAGAAAATATTGGTGATAGTTCTTGGTAAGAGGTCAGGGTATGTAAGAGGGAAATGATATAGAGCAGAGCCTTCAAGGAAGAAAAATCGCCCTTAATCTAGTGATAGTTCAGTTGTCCAGAGTATGCGTGCCCAATTGTAGGAAGAGTTTGATAAAAAATTTCAAGAGGAGAGAGAAAAAATGGAGGCAGAGCGTGGAAAGATGGAAGAAGAGCGTGCAGCAGAGCGTGAAAAGATGCAAGACGAGCGTCTGCAATTCGAGCAAAAACTAATGGAACAAATAGAGCAAAGGATACAAGCTCAATTCACTGCCTTGATGCAGAGGGGACAACCACATGCGCCTACTTCTTCTACTCCTAGTATTGGTCATTCTATATAATATTTACGTATAAACTAAACAATTTTATTTAAATTTTAAATATTTTAATAATTGAAGTCATTTGATATTTTGTACGATGATCAAAATTATTTATTAATATTATTATATTATAGTTTATTTAGTTATTTATCATTATTTTTGTGATTAAATTATATTTTTTTATATAAGAAAAATTACAAGAAAAATATTTAAAAACAATATCATCTTTCAGCAGCGACAAAATTGTATCCGCTGATTCACCTTTAGGTGGCTACAAATGGTCGTCGCTGATTAAGTTTTAGGTGGTAACTTTTGTCACCGCCCTTGACTTACCTTTACTGACGACAATGGGTGGACGACTTCTATTAAACTTTCAGCGGCGATTTATTGTCGCCGCTAATGATTGATATTTAGCGGCGACTTTCAAGTGTCACCACCAATATATATAGGCGACGACTTGGCGGCGACAATATATTGTTGCTAAAGGTATTCAGCGGTAACTTTTGTACTTTTATCGACAATTTTTGTCGCCGCTAAAATTCAATTTTTTTGTAGTGTTTGAATCTCACCCCTTTTTCTTCCATAACAAGCAGCAAAAGTATGTAACTCCAGGGGCAAGGAGGGTTATAAGGAGAATTGAGCAGGTGGGAGCAAGAATGCAATATCTTGTAAATATAAGTGTTTATATTAGTTGTGGAAAGAGCCTTGCATGGTTCATTTGAAGTTTATTAATATGTATATATATATAAATTTGAAATCTGTAAAGTCTTAAGCTCAGGAAGCGGGGTCCCTGCGACCCAGGTAATGCCATGAGTGAGATGGCTGTGGATAACTATGGTATGGTATATATACATACACACATAAAGAGAAGTAGCTAAGTTATCGTTGGGATAGTTAACAGAAAAGAAAAAGTTTAAATTATCCACGAAATTTGACTTATAACAGTAATAACACTTACGGTAATGAAATTTAGGATAAACTTTACCAAGTAGCTAGGGTATAAAAGCATAAGGTATTACATATGTTACTTTGTTGGGTTCAGATTTTTGGGGTAAAAAATGGTGAGGAACCCACTGTTTGGCACTTCAAAATTATAAATAAGTATTCTAGATTGTTGAGGCATGCCTAAGCATTTTGAAAAGATGACTAGGATAACATTGTTAAAGCTGAAATTTTCCCACATTATATCCATAGCTATACGATTTCCTCTTTAAGGGCTATGGAAGGTGCTTGGAATGACAAAATATAAAAGAATTATGAATGATGCTGTTTACTAACTTTGAGTTTTGAATCTAAAATGGCTTATATGTATATAAGATAATATTTTTAAAGCTGGAAATTACTTCAGACTTAAAAAAGATACTTTGATAGTTATAGGGAGATAGTGTTTGTTTTGTATTGGTTATAACCGAAGAAAGAAGATATTAAAGTGATGGTTATGAAGCTAGAAATTTTGAGATTTGAAGCAAACTTTGCTGTTTCAAGCAGTAAGGCGGTGAACTCACAGCAATAAAGGAAAGAAAGGATAATTATTGAATATATACATGTATGATGTAAACGCCGTGAGGTCTATATTTGAGAAAGCTGGAAATTTATTTAAAGATTTTTAAAATTGTTTAAACATGAAGTAGGAAAGTTATTTGAGAATTATGTAAGTGTTGTTGGGAAGTTATGGGTTCAAATTAATAAAAATTGAATTGAACCCACTGATAAAATCTGAAATATTGAATGAGTATTTTAAATTATTGGATTGAAGTTTTGGGTGCTAAATTGAAGGAAATCCCACTGTTTTTGGGTATTATAACATGGAACAAAGGTCTTAATTGGTTAAACTACGTTTAAGATAAGTCAAAGATCTCTAAGATGTGTTTGGTAACAAATGAATCAAGGTTTGTAATTTTCTTTCCCTTGCCCTGTTTCGGTCAGCTTGTTTCATCTAGAAGGAGTTGAATTTTGATTTTTTTGATGGTTTCAATGGTCTTAGATGGCAAAATTGTGTAGAGTAGACATGAGGGAAGAATTTCCAAGTAAGAAAATAAGTTAAAAAGCTAGATAAAAGGAACAAAGTTAAAGGGCTACATGAAGGAGTAAGAGTTGGGAATTATGAGAGAGATTTATTATGCAGTGGTTATGTACTAATACAACAAGCAAGAAGGGAAGTAGGAGTAGGTGGTTTGGAAAAAGGAACAGGTAGTAACCTTTTCTCTCATATTTTTGTGGATTTAACTATGCATGTCTGTTTGTGCCATAGTCTTTGATGTACTTGTGTAAGCATGTGATGGAATGAATTCAGGAATGGACGACTGGTAGCTCACCATAATGAGTCGTACTTAGGTAGGAGTACGTGGAGTTTGGTAGCTCGTTGTAACTCAGGTAGGAGTACGTGGAGTTTGGTAGCTCGTTGTAACTCAGGTAGGAGTACGAGTTTGGTAGCGCATTGTAATGAGCGGTACTCATGTAGGAGCGCACTCAGAGTTTGGTAGCTGTCCTTTCTTCCATGATATACCGCTAAGACGAGTAGCTCATGGGGCAAAAAGGGTGGTTGTAGGTGTTGAGAAGGTTGGAGTAGGAGTAGTTGTAGTAGTTATATTATTTAATATTTTGTTAAGTTAATTACTATTTTGGTTAGCCAATTGTGGTTATGTATATAAAGCTATATATTTATGCAATTATGTAAAGGATTTATGAATATTTGATCCTCTATAAAGGGGGAAGCATAGTCCTCACCGGCTGACAGGCAAGTGCCATCTGCATTGATGGCCATGTGAAGGTATTTCAGTATTATTAATATTAGTAGTTGAATGTGGTTGTTTAATGACAGGTGGTAAGAAGTAAGAAGTATATAACAGATTTTTATAACTTGGAAAGTTATGAAGTATTGATTATAAGTTTTGGGTTTTGTTTAGTTGAGGTTTGGAATTTACTAAAACTGTGATGCACCCGGGTCTTTAAGACATATCAAAGTTTTCAACATGGGTGATGAAAACTTGAACTGCTGTTTTTAACTTTTAAATAAGTTAGATTCGAATTTTCAAAATTTTCAGAAAATCACATTGCTGTATAAGAGGAGGTACCTTGAGTTAAATGTTGGTTCATAATTTTATAAATTCCTTTGTTAGGTGATTTTTCCACAAGGTGTTACATTCTTTCTAAAAGTTTTGTTGTTTTGTTTCTCTTTTCTATTTTCCTAATGCTGATGGTTATATTTCTACAACTTGATGATCGTGGAGTAGCTGAGTATTCTTCAAGCAATTATCGTTCAAATAGGAAACACAAGTATGATGTGTTTTTAAGTTTTTGATAGTAAGAGTTTTACTGACCACTTATATGCTGCTTTGAATGGACTGATGATAACTTTTAGAGATGGGGAAAACCTTAAAAGGGGAGAAGTTATCAAACCAAGTTTGCTTCAAGCAATTGAAGAATCTTTTTCTGCAATTGTTGTTCTCTCTAAAAGCTATGCTTCTTCAACATGGTGTTTAGATGAGCTCCTAAAGATCATTGATTCTAAGAAAGAGTTGGGCGTTCATATATTTCCAATCTTTTATGAAGTTGATCCGTCTGTTGTTTGTCGTCAAACGGGAAGTTTTGTGGAAGCTTTTGACAAGCATGAACAGAAATTTGCGCACGACCAAGTACAAAGAAGTTGCTGACTTAGCTGGCCGGAGCTCTAAAGATTGGTAAGTTTTACTGCCAAGAAAAATAAATAAAATTGTTTAACTGCAGTAGTAATAAAGGAGAATAATTGTTATTGTGGATATACAATTTTTTGGCGGAAACTTAGTATCATAAATATATCATTTTGCAAAAGATATATATAATACATGTTCAATTCTCACAGTATCTATTTATTTAGTTTGATGCTAATGTTATTATTACGTTTTCCTTTGTAGGTATGAATCGAAACTCATTGACGATGCTGTTGAAAAGGTGAGGTCAAAATTAGATGAAGGGTTGGACTCAAATGATGAAGGTGATATCAAACTTGTTGGAATTGATGTAAAAATAACAGAGTTTGATTCATTTCTAGCAAATACATCAGAGGAAGTTCAATTTATTGGAATATGGGAATGAGAGGGTTAGGGAAGACTACTCTTGCTAGAGCTGTTTATGAGAGAGTGAACAAAAGCTATGAAGTTCATTTCTTTCTTCATAGTGTTAGAGAGGAATCTGCAAAAGATGGTGGTTTCATTAAATCGCAACAAAAACTTTTCTCATCCGAAAACAGCAATCAGAAGGAAGTGGGTGATCTTTATGAAGGAAGGAAGTTAATAAAAAGAAGGTTGTCCAAACAAAAGTTTTACTTGTGCTTGATGACCAACTTGAGAATTTGGCTAGAAATGAAGGATGCTTTGGCAGAGGGAGTAGAATAATATTAACAACTAGAGATCAGCATCTGTTTGTTGAGTTTGGTGTAGTTTCTCAATATAAGATGAATTTCTTAATTGGAGATGAATCACTTCAACTTTTTATTCAGACAGCTTTTGAAGGTGACAAACCCAATGAAGATTATTTGGGGCTTTCTAAAATGGCGAGAAAATATGCTAAAAACCTTCCTTTGATGATCAAAGTGTTCGTTCATTTCTTTGTGGAAGAAGTAAATCAGAATGGGAGGATGCACTTATGATGATTCCTCCATCAGATCGCATTTACAATATACTTAAAGTGAGCTTTGATGGGCTAGAATCTAATGAGAAAAATATATTCTTAGATATTGCTTGCTTTTTCAATGTGATGGCCAAGGATAAAGTCAAACAAATCTTAGAAAATAGAGGCCTTCATCGCCCAGAAACTGGAATTGAAGTTCTTATTGAGAAATCATTGTTAAATGAAAATGAAGGGTTCTTGAGGGTGCATGACACACTTCAAGAGATGAGTAAGGAGATTGTTCTTCAAGAATATTAAAGTCCTTGGAGGATGCTAATCATGTGCTGGGAAATAAGATGGTAAATTCCCCCCCCCCTTTTTCTTGTGAATGTGCATTCTTAATAGTGTAATTTATTCCATGCATTATATATATATATATATATATATATTTTATATTTAGGGAACCAAAGAAATCCGTGGTATAGTTGTAAGATTTGACAAACCGTATGTCATGCATTTTGACCCTGAAGCCTTCTCAAGTATGATTAATCTCAAGTTACTTATCATATCAAGTCGTTCCCATGGCCTATTGAATCTTCTTCATGGACTTAACTGCCTTTCCAACACATTGAAATTCTTAGGATGGGAGGGGTATCCTTTAGATTTCCTGCCAAGTGAAACTCAATTTCATGAACTAGTTGATCTTCAAATGCAACACAGCAAATTAAAACAACTTTGGATAGGAACTCAGGTAACTATCGTTCTTTGGTTAAATTTGTTTGTCTATAATTTGATGCATGTATCCCTAGCTAGTTGTTGGTTTCTGAATCTAAGGCTCTTTTTCTTATTGTTCTTTTCGTTTCTACAGTGTTTGAAGTTCATTGATTTGAGTCATTCAACAAACCTGATCAGAATGCTAAATTTCAATAAAACTTGAAGGGTGTACAAAGCTTGTTGAAGTTCACTCTCTCTGGCAACACAAGAATCTTGTTATTGTTGATTTTGAAGGTTAAAAACCCTTCCAACCAAATAGGAGATGACTTGCTTAGAGACATTTCAAAAGTTAAAAAACTTCCTGCGTTTGGTAACGGTATGGAACATTTATCCCTGGTTGATTTAGAGGAAACTGTTATAGCCAAACTACCTCAATCATTGGTCAATATGAGTGGTCTTGCTATATTAAATTTACAGAATTGCAAAACTGTTTTTGTTATGGCCTGAAAAATCTTGTAGATAAAATTAATTTATCAAAGGGATTTATATATTTTCATTACATAAAATTTTGTAGTGGAAGTGTTGGTTGAATGGTTCAAGGTGGAAGGGAAAATCAGGGGGTCCTGTGTTCGAATCTTGGTGACTGCAAAGGTGAATGTTTTTATTTTTCTTCAGCTCATGAAATTACGAAACTGCCCCTTCCCTTTTGTTTTCAACTCTGCTGAACCGTACCTTCATTATTTTCTTCCTCTGAACCTCGCGGCGCGGCAGGCGACGTCTCGACGGCACAGAGGGAGACGCAACAGCATAGCTTCAGGGGAAACCAATGCTATGTGAGCACACGCTGCCACTGTTCTGTTTCCGTCAGTCTCTACCGTGTTGTCATGCCTGTGCAGTCACTTCGTTCGCAGGGCTATTGTGTGATAAATGGAGCAGGGGCGAGTGCGGGGAGGAAGAAATTTCATGTCGATGCAGGCTCCTGTTATGCGTGAGCTGCCTCCATAGACCATATGAATCAGGTTCTACCGTCTGGTCTAGTGGCGTTGCTTTCCTCGTCAGTTAAGTAGAGAGAGAGTGGGAAAGAAAGGATAAGGGCTCGCGATACTCCTCTGCTGTGATGCTGTGAACGAGTGGCTGGGATTGCAGTAGTAGCGACAGCCGTCGAGTGTCTTCATTGTCTCTTATTATCCTTGTGGGTGGTATGTTAAATTTCTTCTTTTCCCTTCTGTGTGGATCAATGTGCTGGGTGGCCATATGATTTGGTTTTTGTTTCTCTGGGTGCCGAGTATGTGATGGATATGAGGGTGAAGATGAGTACTGTGCTGTGTATCCTCAGGGAATGGGTTATCGTCGACTCCTTTGTTCTTGATTTTTGGTTGTGAAATTGATTTCCACTATTTTTTTATTTGTATGAACCATGTTTAGTATTGGTGAGTTGTGGTGGGTGTTAGAGAAAACATGAAAGTGATTTTGGGCTTACGGATTCCCTCTGTGTGCTATCAATAGTTATGAACGATGCACATTACTGTCACTCTGTTTCTATGGGTTGTGCGCTGTGTATGTGCCTGTTGTGCTGTTATGAATTAGAAAGCATATAAGTATATAGAGATATATGAGTTATACAGCAGAAGGATAATTGGTTCTCTGTTTCCTTTGTTTACCGAGTCTAAGAAGGAAGAAAAGAGAAAGAATAGTTGTCATAAGGGTGGTGATGCTTGTGTTGATATTGAAATTGTATATGGTAAGTATTCTCTTTTCCCTTCCACCTTTTTCTGGCTATCTGAGTGTTTAGGGGTGCTCTGTCCGATCAAGGTTGAAGCTTGTGAGAGTAATTTTGATTTGTTGAGGTTAGTTGATTATGGAAGCTATTTAACTTGAAAGGTAGTTTAAATCAACGAGTTTGACTGCTGCAATTTTTCTTTGCTATTGTTAATTGTTGCTGGTGTGCGCTGTGTATATGTATTTATGTGGGAAAATATAGAGATGAAAGGGGAACCAATGCATGCTGTCATGTGTTGTAATGGGTTGAGTGGAAAGGTGTATTTAGGTATGTGTGTGCGTGGTTATGTTGACAAAGGGAAGAGGAAACAAAAACAGGTAGTTATGTGGAATGAGGTTACTGTTATGAGTTAGAAAGAAAGAAGATAAAGAAGATAGAGTTACTATTGATAGGAATATATATATATATATATATGAAATAGGAAACTAATGGAAGTGAATTGTTAGAATTAAGGAGTAAAGAGAGGAATTTGTGAGCATATGCCTTTGTGATGTGAGATATTAGACTGGTATTTGGGATTGTTAATGAAATAGGGGTGTTAAGTTGAATGGTAGAATATGATATCGGTTTGAAAGTTTTTAAAATTTACTATGGTTATAAAGTTGGATTTTTTCATAGTTGAAGGTTATAGCTTTTATAATTCAAGAGTTACAAAGGGGATAGAAATGGTTATTAAAGGAATTGTTGGAATATTTCAATGTTAGAAAATGCATATGAGATTGTTGTGGCTGTCACGTCCCAAAATTTGGACCATGATCGGCACAAAATATGAATAGTTTCATATTCTGAAAGCCTAAAACCTCAAATACAACATTCAAAGTTTCCATAACATTTTACAAAAATAAACATAATATTTTTTAAGGTCTATGTGGAGCATTTACCTTTTTATCAAAATAACACAAGTACTTAATAAAGATTAAAATCAATCTTGTTCAAAAACAACGCTTCGGATCTGCGACGAGGCTCTTCACTGCTCAGCGGGAGGATTAGGGTCACCTGCACTATCTGAGGCCAAATAATCTACTCGTGAATAACGTCCCAAAAACATGATTAAAAATGTGAAAATCAACAATGTATAATCATGCTGAAAATGTATTTCATAACATTTCGTAAATTGATGCAAACCTTCCCATAAACATTTGTTTTTCAGATAAAACAATTTGAAATAACCATTTTAAATCAATATGAAATAACCATTTCAAATCAGTAATCCTTTCAAAACCGTAATCTTTCCAAAGGCATTATTGTTTCAGAGAAACAATTTGAAATAATCATTCCAAATCAATCGTTGTAAAATAAATTCTTTCAAAACCATTATCTTTTTCGTAGGACTTCAACAGAACAAAAACAGACGTGGGCACACAGCCCACGAGGGTAAATAACCAATCTAGCGGCTCAAGGCCACTAGCCGTCGCGAGTACGAGACCCACGTAATAATCTGGTGGCTCGAGGCCACAATCCGCGCGAGTATGAGACCCACGTATATCCGTCGCGAGTACGAGACTCACGTATATCCGTCGCGAGTACGAGACCCACGTATATCCGTCGCGAGTATGAGACCCACGTATATCCATCGCGAGTATGAAACCCACGTATATCCGTCAAGCTCGGGTAACCAAGGTGCACCAAGGGCTAACAGTATTGCTGTTAGCAACCAGCATTCTGTATTCCATCATTTCTAAAACATTTCCATCATGCATGGGGTTTATTTCACATATAATAATCTCAACCGTTTCAATGCCATAACCGTTGGTAAAAACTACTTTGAATCTCAAAAACCCCAGCATGTACCTTTAAAATCAAGTTACTGTAAAATTATATGAAATTCGCATAAGAATATATTTCATGAATAACATCAACTCAATGCAACTTTTGCCAAACTCTTTTCAAAAAGCTTATTCATCCATGTTCATGCATAATCATAATTCTTTTGTAAACCAATCGAAAGAAAATCATTTCTAACGATTTAAACCATACTTTCATAAAATTTTGCTTTTCGAAATCCATATGTGAAATTCATCATTTGAAATGACAATGCATTTGAAAATATAAATTTTAGGGAACGTTATTCACTCACCTGCGAGCTTTCAAATATATGACTTACTCCTACCTAGCTGCTTCCCAAATACATATCATTTTCGCTTGTTCATCCGCTTCTGACTTATTTACTTTCCTAATGTCCCAAAACATAAACGTTATTACTCTTATTGTACCTTTATATAACACATTCATAATATCTCATTTAGCATGATTCTTAGTTCTTTTATTGTATACTCCAATTCTATTTCAGTTTATCTCCAAACAAAATCATTAAGAGTACCTTCAATGAATTGTAGAACCACATTATGCTATATGGGTGCATCCAATTAATTCATGCACATTACCTTATAATCAATATATTAATATTCTAACTCAATACTATATTCTCTAAAATCATCCATGAGTAATTTCTAACAACTCTTCAAACACCACTTACATCTTACTAGCATTCAAGATTAACATTCCACTTTATTATCCTTTAACATTTTCTATGTGATTTGATACATGGCTTAGGTGTAGTAAAAAAATTTCTAAGACCATTCAAACTTCTATTTTCCAACACCACAACGTCATACATGTGTATATACATATATATGATTAATAATAAACTTAAACTTTCATTTAACACTGTAATAATTCAAACTTAAGCTAATAATAAATCAACTCTTCATCTATTTAATCATAGCTTACAACATGAAATCTCCAGTTCAAACAACATCAATCTAAACATTACTTTAAAGCCTTTAATCTTGTTTTAATAATCTAAGGCTCTATTATCATAACATAAACTTTCAAAACAATTTCTTAACCCAAGAAAAGAATGCCAAAACAGCAATTTCTTCATCACTTGAAACCAAGTACAGCGAACATAATAATCCCCTAAAACATTATGCATATCCTATATGTATACCTTAATCATTAAAAGTTTTACTTGACAACTTCTTAAAAATGATGGGTCTTTACTTCCTATCTCAAATCAAATTTTTCATCCTCCAAAAAGTCTATTACAACCATAAAACTATCATCTACTTTATATCAGTTGCTAATGTGTGGAGGCAAGAACAATACTTTTAATTAAAATAAAATACTCTCAGCTTGTTCTGTAACAAAATTGGGTTTTATACCCATAGATAACATACCATTGATCCTTGGTGCCTCACCCTCCTCTTTTTATTTCTTTTTACTGCAACCTCCATCGTTATATATATTCAGTTCATTAAAACCAGAACAGCAGCATCATCTTATATCTATACATATATATATATATATCCTTTCCAAAACCACATCAGTGCTCAAATCCAATTCGTTCTTTTCATAACATCATACCAAAATTTAACTTCAATTCTCCTTTGTTCCCGTTCACATGCAAATAAAAAAAATATAGAATAATGTAAGGGAAAAGGACTTCAAGCATACCACCCATCTTCCTTCTAATCCCACGCATAACCCACATAAGCCACAATAAAAATGGGTACAAATGGACATATCCACACACATAAATAATAACGAAGGGAAAGGCAGCAAACTAACTTATACCCATTGCAGCAATTAGCACAAACACAGATCAAAATGTAAGAGGAAGGGGAAAGTATTTGGAACTTTTCAATACCTATAGCAGCGACGTGGATGACGCGACTGCAGAACAGAAAAAGAAGAATATCCAGAACAGCAACTGAGCTCTGAACAGAAGACAGAAATGATGGCAAACGTGCGATAGTATTCGCCGCCAATAGCAGCTCAATCGACAAAAGCACAATGGAGTCACAGCAATGTCTGAGATCTAAGCCAAAAAGAAGAAGGAAGGTAGAGAACCATGGTAAATGTCGATGACATGGTCACCGGTAAGCATCATAGACAATAGAGGCGAATGTAGATCACGGCAGTAACGTGTTCTCTGTCCAGAATCGCGAAGCTTCTACTCCCACTCTCTCTCAGTCATGCTCTCCAAAAATAGAGAAGGAAGGGAGATGTGGTTTTAAACTCAAGAGGGTATTTTAATAATTTTACATAATGGGTTGGGAAAAGTAAAAATCCAATTCATAAGGTGCAAGAATTCGAACCCTAGACATCAAACCCCTTCCTCCGCCTTTAAACATCACTCCACTACCAACTTCACTTAGTGCATAAGTGCAAAAATTAATACATATATTATTAAAATAGAATTATTTCCCTAATTATTTTCTTTATTAATTTAGAGTCATTACAGTGGCAGTGTCAAATAAATGGAAATTTTTTATGGATATATATAAATATATGTGTATGCACAGAGATGAATTGTGAAAGTTATAAAGTTATGCAAGGATTGTGTTAAGGTTTAGAAATGAACAAGTGCTTGCCTTTATGAGTGGTTGTAGTTTAAAGATAGTTATTTCTGTTGAAGAGTTGAATAGAATGTTAATATGTTATTTCGGGATACCAGGGAATTGAGAAGCGAGAACAATCGGAAGTTGTTTAGTGGAAAGAGTAACAGTTTAGGAGCGTGACAGGTGAATGAATAATGTTCCCTAAAATTTATATTTTCAAATGCATTGTCATTTCAAATGTTGAATTTCAAATATGAATTTTAAAAAATAAATTTTACGAAAGTATGGTTTAAATCGTTAGAAATGATTTCTTTCTATTGGCTTCCAAATAAACTATGATTATGTATGAAAATGAACGAATAAGCTTTTAAAAAGAGTTTGGCAAAAGTTGCATCAAACTGATGTTATTTATGAAATATATTCATATACAAATTTCATATGTTTTCACAGTAATTTGATTTCAAATGTACATGCTGGGGTTTTTGGAAAGTTAAAGTGATTTTACAATGGTTATGACATTGAAACGATTGAGATTATTTCATGTGAAATAAACCCCATGTATGATGGAAACGTTTTAGGATGGAATACAGAACGCTGGTTGCTAACAGCAGTACTGTTAGTCCTCAGTGCACCTTGGTTTTCGTGGGATTCATTCTCACGACAGTTAGTGGCCTTGAGTCATCAGAATTATTTTGTGGGGTTCATTCTTGCGACAGTTAGTAGCTTCGAGCCACCAGAATGGTTATTTACCCTTGTGGACTGTGTGTCCACGTCTATATTAGTGGCTTCGAGCTGCCAGAATGGTTAGTTACCCTTGTGGACTGTGCATCCACTTCTGTTTTTGTTCTGTTAAAGTTCTACAGAAAGATTATGGTTTTGAAAGAATGGCTTTTAAACGATTTATTTGAATTGGTTATATCAGATTGTTGTTTTCCTGGAAATACAGATATTTACGGAAAGGTTTGCATCATATTACAAAATATTATAAAATACATTTTTCAGTATGATTATGCATTGTTGATTTCCGCATTCTTTTAATCATATTTTTGGGACGCTATTCATGAGTAGATTATTTGGCCTCAGATAGTGCAGGTGACCCTAACCCTTTCGCTGAGCAGTGAAGAGCCTCGTTGTTGATCCAAATCATCGTTTTTGACAAAACTACTTTTGATGAAATTATCATTTAAAAAGTGTTTGTATTTTTTTTGAAAAGAAGGTAAATGCTCCACATAGTTCTTAGAAAATATTCTAGATATTTAGGAAAACTTTATGAAAACTTTGAATGTTTGCAGTAAATGTAATTTATTATTGTTTCATTTCAAATGTTTCATTTGAGGTTTTAGGCTTTCAAAATGTGAAATTGTTCATATTATGTGTCGGTCATAGTCTAAATTTCAGGACGTGACAGTTTTGCCTTCCAAGTAATTTTCAAAAATTGAAAGCTATAAAGAAGATCAATATTTTTGGTTGCACAAAGCTTTCAAGGCTTCCAGAGAATTTGAATAAAAATAAGGCATTGAAAGAGCTCCATGTGGGTGAAACTACTATAAAAGAATTGCCTTCATCCCTTGATAATTAAAAAAAAAGTGTCTCTTTTTAGTTGCAACGGTTATACACAATCGCCATCATATCATGGTATCACTGCTCCCTCTTCAAGTGGGCATTTGGGCTTCAAAGGCCTTCAACTTCAACAAAGTTTATGTGGTCTCCTTTTTCAATCTATCATCTTTGGTTGTGTTACATTTAAGTTATTGCAATCTTCATGATGAATCACTTGCGAATTCAGTAAGTATTAAATTTGAGTGAAAACAATTTTGTTGAATTCCCTTCTGACCTCATTTCCAAACTCCGAAAGCTTGAATGTATTACTTTCAACAATTGAAACTGCCAGCAAACCTGTCAATTATACAAGCTGGTGATTGTCCCTTATTGAAACATTATGTATGTTCACAGAAACTATAGGAATTCATCTAGCAATTTGAATATCAGGTTTATTTTATTTCTTTCACTATTATTTTCTCATATTAGTCATTATAATTCTATATCATGCCAAACATTTTTTACAGACTAGATGCCAAAGTGAAATCCCAGGTCATTAATGGAAAAGTCATCTTTTAAGCGACAACGTGTCTGCAATTATGACTTGGGATTCACAAGTGGAGTTATTTGAATCTCTTGAATTCCTAATTTATTCGGTTTTCTTATTTTATTATTTATTTTATATTAATTATTATACATATCTAAAATGCATGAATATAATTTTTCATCATAGCCTAACTTCTTTATGCAACCTACATTCATACTAACCATTCCTAGTAGTGAAGTGCCATCATGGTTTCGCAATCAAAGCTATTTTTGTGCGAAAGATCTCTTATGAGTATGCAACAAATGTGTCATTCATAGTAATCAAAGCCTAATTCATGCCGTTCAAGTGAATGGTGGGGGCATAGCCGTACGCTTAGTGTTAAAAAATGACACTACAAAAAAACTGAGTTTCAGCGGCGACATTTGTCTCCGCATAAGGTTTAAAAGTCACCGCTGAATCACTATAGTGGCGACATTTTGTCGCCGCTAAGTCGCCGCCTATGAGACTGTCGCCTATACATATTTGCGGCGACAAATAAAACTCGCCGCCTAAAGATGAATTAGCGACGACAAAGATGTCACAGCCTAAAGTAGAATTAGAGGCGACAAATATGTCGCCGCTTAAAGTGGAATTAGCGGCGACAAAACTGTCGCCGCCTAAAGGTCATTCTGCGGCGACAAATATGTCGCCACCTAATGATGATTCTGCGGCGACATAATGTCGCCGCCTAAAGATACAAAAATGAAAATTATTTTTTCTATTTTTTCCAATAATTTCTGTAATATAAAAAAATATAATATAATAATAAATAATTAAATAAACTCTAATATAATAATATTAATAAATATTTTTATTATCATCTAAAATATGAAGATATTTAAAATTACAATAAAATTGTTTAATTTATACATAAATTTTATATAGAAGATTCAATACTATGACTAGAAGTAGCCCCATGTGGTTATCCTTTCTGCATCAAGATAGCAAATTGAGCTTGTATTCTTTGCTCCATTTGTTCCATTAGTCTTTGCTCAAACTGCACACGTTCTTGTTGTATCTTTTCACGTTCTTCTTCCATCTTTGCACGCTCAGCCTCCATTTTTTCTCTCTCCTCTTGAAATTTTTTATCAAACTCTTCCTGCAGTTGGGCACGCACACTCTCCACAACTGAACTATCAGTAGATTGAGGGCAATTTCTCTTTCTTGAAGGTTCTGCTCCATATCATTTCTCTCTTACATACCCTGACCTCTCACCAAGAACTGTCGTCAATATTTCCTCTGACGTCATTCGAGCATCACTCTCTAAATCTTGGTCTTGTTGTTGAGAAAGTTCGTGCATACGACTCTGTAATAAAAAAATAAAACTATTAGATTAAAAATAAAAGTAAATAAAAGTAAGATATTAAATAACAATGCGTACATGAAGCTATTCAGAGTGTGGGTCAGCCCATACTACTTGTCCGTCTAATGTCTTCCTAGTATGCGTTATCTCCCACAGCTGGTCAGGAGGAATCGGTCGTCCAGTAGTAGGATCTCTCTACAAAGTAATAACATATAAGAAAATACAAAAATTAGATTTGAACAAAATGATTGAAAGATTAAATTATAGTGATGATAGATTGAACTTACTGTAGCATACTCAATCTCTGCAAATGATCAAGGACCACAAGTATGTTTAGTCATTTGTTTTTCGCGATTTATCATGTTCCTTATACTTTTGTTCTACAACAAAATGTAGTAAATAATAAGAATTGAATAATTGAACAAAAATATAATTTATTTAGAAGGATAGTGAGATACCTTAAATATGTCAGGCTTAAAATATATTAACAACCACTCCCAATCTTGAAAACTAATAGTTTGAGGAGGATCAGCCAACCTATCCTCATCAGTCTCATATTTCTTGTAGTGAGAGTACAAATTGTTCTTCTAATTTCTGAATGCATTTTGTAAAATAATTCATATAGCTATATGAAACTTTTCTTCACTAATTTCATCAGCAGGTTCAAATTTATCCTGAAACAAATAAATGTAAACACTTTATATAATAATACAAATAAACTAAAATAAGTATACAAATTTGACATAAATACCTTTATTTATATCTTGACCATATTTTTCAAAAATATTCTTCCAACTACCTCCACCATCCCTGAAAGAGATTGTGGTTCTAAGAGTCAAACCACAATAATTAGAAAAATCTCTTGCTTCTGGACCAATTGCTCTTGACATGGAATCTGAAAATTTGACTCGAATCTTCGTTCCTTGTGCAGTCTTTAAATTCACATTAATAGACTTGTAAACTCCTCTACGCTTGTTGATTGCAGTAGAAGATCCTACCATTGTAGTTAAGTTAGAACAATTAAATGTTACAAGTGAGGTAAATCAATTATTAAAAAATTGAAAAAAATTTACCTGCACTACTATTTTGAGTATGGGGAGTAGGAGGAGAATTGCCAGGCATTTCTTGAAGTTGCTGTTGCAGTAATAGAGGTGACATAGGAGGTATTGATTGAGGTGTAGAGCATGTACCTCCACTATTTGTGTTGTCATTAGATCTAACAGAAACACTTTTCCCACCTCGACCTCTCTTTAATCCTGACATATCCTACAAAAATATACATTTCATTTAGGAAAAAAATAATGAATCAAACCATAGTCAATATAGATAAAATGTACCATATCAATTAATTTCATTCATTTGAATCTTCCGTAGCATTATCACTTTCATCAATGTCTTTTGATTTATCTGTTTCTTCTATTTCAATGTTTGTGTCACTTTCTGCTTCAGTTTCACTATCAAAGTCGTCGAGAAAATCCTCTTCATCACTAGATCCAGTATTAATGGCATAACTTTGATGAATTTGTGATGGTTCTCCTTGAGCTAAGATCTGCGTTTGTCCATCTTCTTCACATAAGTCAATGATAATATCATCAAGTTGTGTTGGACTCGCACGATAAATATTTAAGTCTACCACCAATTGTTGATAAGGTTCTGTATCAACCATAGGATCATGAACCCCACCATCATCAATAGCATTGCCAGTTGGTACATTAAACAAGTCGCGTGGGTTTATTTTGACAACAACGAGCCAACCGGGTGCAACAATGTCATCCACATAAAAAACTTGCTCAGCTTGAGATGCTAGAATAAATGGCTCATTTGTTTGTAATGAGTATCGCGTATTGATACTTATGAACCTGTACTTATCAACCTTATATCCTTTGTCATAGTGAGCCACATCCCACCAATGGCACTTAAACAAATATACTTTTATGTTGCCTATGTAAGACAACTCATAAATATGCTCTAACACACCATAATATTCTTTGTCAGCATTAGTGTCATCACCCTTAGCTAGAATACCACTGTTTTGGGTTCTTTTTCCTGTTGCACGGTCTTTTGTGTGAAAACAAAATCCATTGCCTATGAACATGGAATAGCGATTCACCATCGTCAATGGACCAATTGATAAACTTATGAGTTCATCACTAACATGGCTCTGTGTAGACAATGATATCACCTTTTAGAACAAAAGTTATATGTTAGATATTTCATATAAATGTAATTGCTAGAAATACTAAGGCTCCAAATGTTATAACTTACTCGTGAACGAAACCATTGAGGAAACTCATATTGGCTTTGCTCACTCCTTAATCCATGAGCTTCAAGCTCTGTTGCATATTCCCTACATTATATGATAGCAGTAAGATAAAAATGCAATATGACAAGTACATATTTGCGCTAGTCAGGCAACTTACTCCATAAATGGCCAAACTTGTTCACAATTTTGTAGCACATACAATCTTGCTTGACAATATTCTTCATAGGGAAGAGAAATTGACTGACAATGCCCCCTAGCTTGCCCATTTATCTTAAATATTGTAAACTCAGGGTCCATATCATCATTGGTGTCATCATTCCTACGTGGCACATTAAACTTTGTAGGAAAATCTTTCAAATATCTTGAACAGAACGTGAGACTTTCGTCTGCCAAGTATCCTTCTACAATTGATCCTTCAGGCCGACCTTTATTATGAACATACAATTTGAGTGTCCGCAAATACCTAATGCATTAAAAGTAATCAACATTCCATAAATATGAATTATAAATATACAATGCAATTAACGAATGTTACCTTTCTATTGGATACATCCAACGATATTGAACTGGTCTAGCAACTTTTGCCTCCCCTGCCAAGTATATTGGCAAGTGAACTATCACATCAAAGAAAGCAGGTGGGAAGATCGTCTCCAACTTGCATAATGTCAATATTATCTGACTTTGGAGTTTGTCAAGTTCTTCACAAGACAAAGACTTCGAACAAAGATTTTTGAAAAATCTTCCCAACTCAATGATTGGTTCACACACCTTAGAAGGTAATAACCCACGTATTGCAATTGGAAAGATCTCTTGCAATAACACATGGTGATCATGACACTTCAAACCAAACAATTTTCGCTCTTGAATGTTGACACATCTTGAAAGATTAGATGAAAAAGTATCAGGCACTCTCAAGTTAGTAAAGAATTTTAAAAGGGATTGTTTGTTCTCAGGAGACAATGTGTAAGGAGCAAGAGGAATAGAAACATTATTACCATCTTCAACTGGGTGCATATCACTCCTAATACCTAAGTCCATCAAGTCGTACCTACTTTTAACTGTGTCCTTAGTCTTTCCAACCAAATCCATCACCGTGCACACAATGTTATGAGAAATATTTCTTTCTATATGCATCACATCAAGATTATGCCATATTAGCAAGTACTTCCAATAAGGCAACTGGAAAAAAATACTTCTTTTTCTCCAATTGTAAGCATTATTCTATGTATGACGCTTTCATTTTGTACCCTTGCCAAATGTCACATCACCTAAGTGTTGAAGTTGCTTAAGCACTTCATCTCCAGTCAATGCAACTGGTGGATCCATATGCTCTTCTTTACCATCAAATGATACCTTATTTTTACGCCATGGGTGATTTTGTGGAAGAAAGCGTCGATGCCCCATATAAGACAACTTGCTCCTTATCGAAATACAATGCGTGTCTTTGTGGCAGCATGGACACGCAAGTTTACCTTTAGTTGACCACCCTGAAAGGTTTCCATATGCGGGAAAATCATTTATAGTCCACAATATCGCGGCGTGCATGATAAAATTTGATTGACAATACGCATCATACGTCTGTACCCCTACTTCCCATAATTGCTTCAGCTCCTGAATCATAGGTTGGAGATAAACATCTATTTCATCACCTGGACACTTTGGACCAGGAATAAGAAGTGTCATCATAAAGTATGGGCTTTTCATATAAAGCCATGGTGGCAAGTTATATGGCACTAAGACAACAGGCCAGATACTATGATTGGCACTCATATTCCTGAAAGGTTGAAATCCATCACTTGCTAAACCCAGTCGAACACTTCTTGGATCAGCAGAGAAGTTAGGGTACTGGTTGTCAAAGTGTTTTCAAGCTAGAGAATCAGCCGGATGCCTCATTACCTCGTCATTTGAGTGTTTCTCCTTGTGTCACCTCATTTCTTTGGATGTATCTCTTGACATATACAGTCTTTGTAGCCTTGGTGTTATGGGGAAATGCCTCAAGACTTTATGTGGAACCTTCTTCCCTGTCTGTTTGCTTAAATTCCATCTAGGCATATTACAGTTAGGACATGATTCTGCATTTGTGTGCTCCCCCCAATACAATATGCAATCATTCTCACAAGCATCAATTTTATGGTAATCTAAACCCATATCACGAATTATCTTCTTAGCTTCATAGAATGAGTTTGGCACTAAAGCCCCCTCTGGGAGAACTTCTTTCAACAAGCCCAACAACACATCCATAGATTTATTACTCCAATGGTTAAGACATTTCACTTGAAGCAACTTTACAATGAAAGAAAGTTTGGACATCTTAACACAACCTGGATAAAGTTCAATTTCAGCATCATGTAACAGGTCAAAGAACCTTTTAGCCTGCACATTAGGCTCTTCACTCTCACAGTCACTAGTATTTGTATAATTCACACATGGAACTCCATATGCATCGCATACCATCCTTGCAAAATTTTCATTATCAGTAGCACTTTCTACGTCGTTACTGGAAGTTCTACAATCTGTCTGAAATCTTCTAATTTCCCCATGCAACTCCCACACCGTATAACTATTCTAGAAACCCTTACTCAATAAGTCTGTCCTAACATCTCTTCTCACTTTAAATATAACATTCATGCATCTTTTACAAGGGCAACGTATTTGATTTACCACGCCAGGTTGACTAAATGCCCAGTCTAGAAAACCATCTACTCCTCTAATATATGATATGTTGCCTCTGTCTCTAATATATAACCAGCTTTTATCCATTTATATTCCCTAAACATACAACAATAAAAGCCAACAAGAATATCAGTATATAAATAATATATATATTAATATGATAAATAGTATTAGGAGCTTCCTAAATAGTATATCACTAAATCTAAGAGATGATAGTCTCTTTGTCCTTCTCACATACACAATATCTATGAAATCTAGTCATATTAGACTTAAGGAAATATTACAACAGGCTTATTTTAGTTACTTTCTATACTCTTGTAATAAGCATAAATTAACATGCATCTAAGTAGATACCTTTTAAAGTACTTAATTATACAATTGTTATATTAGCTAAAACGAAACTAAAAATACAAAGCTAAATCCAACATCAAAGCCACACCCAATTGTATAACAATTGTACCTACTGATTCTTAGTTTGAACCCGAAGCTTATCTTATATAACCATACATGTACTTACACTAGAAGTTACAGAAGCATGGATCATAAAAAAGTAAGCAACAGAAGTTACAGAAATGGATTCTATGTCTACTTAATGATATTCCATATTCCAATCCAATTCGATTATTAGCTAAAACGAAACTAAAAATACAAAGCTAAATCCAACATCAAAGCCACACCCAATTGTATAACAATTGTACCTACTGATGCTTAGTTTGAACCTGAAGCTTATCTTATATAACCATACATGTACTTACACTAGAAGTTACATAAGCATGGATCATAAAAAAGTAAGCAACAGAAGTTACAGAAATGGATTCTATGTCTACTTAATGATATTCCATATTCCAATCCAATTCGATTGGATACCAGAAAAATAAACTGAATTGGGAATTTGATCTGTTCGATGAGATAAAGACCTAATAATCAGAAACAATATAGAATTTATTTTTTTAGCACTTAACCAGCTTCACCGATTCATGAGGCTAAGATTGAAACAATGTAGAATTTGATCAACACACACCTCAAAATTGATCTGTTTGATCTGTTCAGTTGCAACAATATAGAAACAATATAGAATTTGATCATCTGTTCAGTTGCAACAAATTTTTATGAAATGAAAATTGCAGAGAAACCTCCGCGGACAAGCACCGCGTCGGTGTAGAAGATTGGAGGGAGAGAGGAACCAGTACCTGAAGGACGCCGACGTGAGGAACCAGTACCTCAACAGCTCTTTCTTCCTCAATCGCCGTGAGGGACGCCGACGCTCTGCTAGGGCACAGAATCCACTAAATGGAATAGAGGAGCAGTGAACCCAACCTCGACGCACGAGTGCACCGCCGCCGTGAGCTCGTGATCAGGGACACCGT
The DNA here is from genome assembly GCA_037074615.1 of Leucaena leucocephala. Taxonomy (NCBI): domain Eukaryota; kingdom Viridiplantae; phylum Streptophyta; class Magnoliopsida; order Fabales; family Fabaceae; genus Leucaena; species Leucaena leucocephala. Next base: position 12,223,497 of record CM073515.1, on the reverse strand, counting down.
GAGCTCGTGATCAGGGACGCCGTGAGCTCGGGAACAGGGACGCCGATGCTCTGCTAGGGCACAGAAACCACTAAATGGAACAGAGGAGCAGTGAACCCAACCTCGACGCACGAGTGCACTACCGCCGTGAGCTCGTGATCAGGGACGCCGTGAGCTCGAGAACAGGGACACCGACACTCTGCTAGGGCACGGAAATGGCAAACGGGATGAAAGCGAAGTGATGAAGCTGACAGCGCGATAAGGTAAATAAATTGGGCTTTAGTGGCGACTATAAAATGTCGCCGCTGAAATGACTTTTAGCGGCGATATTTTAGTCGCAGCTGAAGACCCTTTCAGCGGCGACAATTAAGTCGCCCCTGAAAAGACTTTCAGCGGCGACAAAAAATGGTCGCCACTAAAGAATAAAGGTCGCCGCTAAAAATTATTTCAGTGGCGACCCTTTTTTGTCGCCGCTGAAAGTCATTTTTTTAAATAATTTTTCAAAAGGATTAAATGTTACTTCTCCTCTCTTCATTGTGGGAAGTTTCTCATAGCCAAACACTTAACCCAGCCAAAGCGTACACTGTTGTTCTGAAAAGGAGAGAGATTCCAGAATCAATGGCAGGAATTTTCTCCCCATTCTCCAGCACTTCAAGACCTATTAGATATATAAAGTTTAAATTACACACGTTGTTAAGACAAAAGGGTGGCAATTTCTAATGAATCAAATCACTTCAGACATAGAACACCCAGAAAACCAATTACATGAGCCAACCTATACTCCAACAGAACAGAAAAATTAGAGTCAGAGAACTCACCCAGTCGGATCCAAAATCACGAGCTTGTCCGATTCTTCTCCCTCACCTCCAACGACGTTTCTGCAGAATATAAAGGAAAGGAGAAAAGCTTCTAGCTGCCAAGATCTAAACGAAGAAGGGTTTTTCTTGTTCGGTTAAAGCCCGCGCCGCCTCCTCTACTGAGATCTGCTGAGCCTATCCAGTTTTTCTTTTCGCTCTCCCTCTGCTCCTCATGCCACCTCTGCTATTGATCTATTCGTCTCACCTACTCCTCCTCTCTCTCAATTTTTTTCTTTTAGGATCATTATGTGCGCGCAGTTTATTTAGGGTGGGATGGCAAAATAAATTGACCTTCAGCGGCGACAAAAAAAAGTCGCCGCTGAAGGTCTACTTTCAGCGGCAACAAAAAAACGTCACCGCTGAAAGTCTTCCTTTTACTAAATAATTTTTAAGAAATAATCCACTTAATAAAATAACGATATTTTTTCCCTAATAGCTTCTTCAACTTATTAAAGATTTTTTTAAAAATATTCTGGGAAAATGATAATTTCTAACTATTTTTCTTAAATTTTCTAAAAAAAATAGGCATGTAATTCTCGAAAAATAACTATTAAATCATTTGGATCTCTTTTGGGAAAATAAAATCTTTCATAATTTTCTAAACTCCCAAAATACTCATTTTATGAATTTTTTCTTTCAATTTTCTTAACTCCAAAATATGTTTAATGATTATTCTTTCCTTTATTCTTTCTCTAAAATTTCACTTTTTTTAATTTTAGAAAAAGACTCTTAAATTCAATAATACCTTATGAATCATTTTTATAAAAGTTGAGATATTACATAAAATGCAGTAACAGAGAGCATATATAATAGTAACTAAGAATGTATATATGTATGTATTTGATATCACTTCTTTATCTTTATCTCTATCACACACACATATCTCCCTCTCTATCTTCTCCCTCACATTGTTTATAACACACATATACTAATTCTTAGACTCATTCGTTGACACACATTCATAATATCTCTCTTATGCATACACCCCTGCTTTATCTCATGCTTTCAAAGACACCACATTATTATATGTATAATCTCCTATTATTATTATAATAACATGTGAAAATTTCTTATTTATTATTTAAACATGACATCATTCAATAATTTAATTATATATATATATTAGATATTTGCTTAAAACCTATAAAGGAGTGAAAAATTGTGCAAAGACTTTTAGCGGCGATATTTGTCGCCACTGAAGGGGATAAAAGTCGCCGCTGAATCATGCATTCTGTGGCGACAAAAATTTGTCGCCGCAGAAAGTATTACTTTCAGCGACGATTGATTATGTCACCGCTGAAAAGAGGTGCCAAAATTTTTTAATCATTGACATTCAGCGGCGACCAAATACAGTCGCCGCTGAAAGTCTTACTTTCAGCGGTGACAAAATATGGTCGCCGCTCAAAGTAAGACTTTTAGCGGCGACAGTTATAGTCGCCGCTGAAAGTCTTACTTTTAGCGGTGACAATTATAGTCGCCGCTGAAAATCAACTTTCAGCGGCGACTTTTTTTGTCGCCGCTGAAAAGTCGTCATCAAAAGTCTATTTTTTTGTAGTGTGATTTGGAATCTGAAATATTTTACCATTTTGACACCCTTTTCTGGACTCACAGTTTCTAAAGTTGAATATTCACATTCACTACATTTATGCGCAGTATTGTTGTCATCATCAACTATGTATCATCTACGTTCCTTTTTCCTCGTTTGTTGTGGAACAAATTGAAATTGTTTTTTTCACCATAAGGAAAAGAAAATAGAAGAAAATTGCTTTTAAGATAGGCAAGTGTGTGTTGTGTGTTGTGCAAAGAAGATGCTGAGAGATGGCGAAACACGAGATGAAGGATATAGCGACAGCAATAATGATAAGTTCATTGTTGATTGGGTAGCTCGCTGGAATCCCCCGAGCTCAGGATGTGTGAAGGTGAATGTGGGCGAGTCTTGAGGAATGAGGATGGAGCCTTCTTTGCCGGATTCATGCTGATGCTTAGCTTAAAAATAGCTTGGGATGGTCGTGTTAGGAAACATGCGGCTGAAGTAGTTAGGCTATTGCATGGTGAGGAAGCCTACGTGAGTGCTCACCCGGATGCTGGTCTTCTTGTAGAAGCAAAAGCCATAATAATGCGTCGAGATTGGGTGGTGGAGCTGAAGAATATCCCTTGAAGCATGAAGTAGGTAGCAGATCATCTTGGGAAACATGCTTTGAATTTGATAACCGGCTACCATCCAGTTCTTCATCCCTAAGAAAACTTGAGTAACTTGATTCGTATGGACTGTAATCACCTTGTAGATACTTGGAGGTGTTCTTTGCCTTTGGGGTGTCCCTTTGATTATGAAAAAAAAGACAGAAAAGACAAGAAAAAAAAAGAGTTCAGCCCCCTCTAGCAAATGATTAAGTTGGGACAACTGCTTAGAGGTAAGCACAAATTAAATAAATGGCTGAATATTTTTATATTTATTCAGTGGCTGAATATCATATTCTTTTTGTTATACATAGTTCTATTATTACATTTTCACTCTTTGGTTGGTTAAATTATGATTCTCACGCTTATATTTATGGTTATATTATAAAAAATGGTTATATTCTCACTCTTATGTTATTTCTCTTCGCGATTATTTCTTTTCACATTAGTCATTATAATTCTTTATCATGCCAAATTTTTTGTTACGAACTCGACTACGAAGGGAAATGATCTCAGGTCCTCTTGACTATAAATTTCACCTTTTAATTGACAGCATGTCTGTGATTGTAACTAGAGATTCACAAGTTGTGAGTTATTTGAATCTCTTGAATTTCTAGTTTACTATTTCTTGCATATGAATTATCATATACATCTAACATGAATAATTCTTCATCACAGCCTGACTTCTTTATACAACCTACCTGCATGTTGACTATTACTGGTAGTGAAGTGCCATCATGGTTTCACAATCAAAGCTATTTTTGTGTCAAAGATTTCCCTTATCAGAATACAACAAATGTGTCATTTGTAAACAAGCCTGATTCATGCCGTTCAAGTGAATGGTAGGGCATAGCCGTATGCTTGGTGGTACAAAATGATTTCCAATCTGTGGAACTTGATGTTGTTGACTTCCTCTTTTTGACTTATAGAGCTTCTAATGGTGAATATTCAAATTCCTACCGCGGTTGTGCCATTTATCTTCAGTCTAGTTGTCATCATCAACTTTGTATAATCTACATTCGTTTTTCCTCATTTATCGAAAAACAACTTCAAATGGCATTTTTCGCAGACATTAGTGAACCGGAGTCAGACCTTAAAATAGGCCAATGTGGGTGGTGTGTGTTGTGTAAAGATGTTGGGAGAGAGGTGCCAAAAATATAGAGATAATGAAGGATATTGTGGCAGAAGAAATAATGATCATCAGTTGATAAGTACCCCTGAAATTTCTTTGTCCATTATGATTATTTTTATTTATTTGTCATGGCTTAAAATTTATGATATCTCTGTTATATTTATAATTGAGATTTTAGTAGTTATTATTTTGGCAATGTTTAATTTGTTTTTAGTTTTTTTAGAAGCTTTGTGTGTGTGTGTGTGTGTATAGTCTTTCCGTCCTCAAAGATGACATGGTTACTGTAAACTATTTTTCATAGTGTTTTTTTTATCCCTCACATTGGGGTTTCCCACGTTAAATTTTGCACCCCATCTTGTATATTTTTTCAAATACTCTAGAAAGGCTGATTAAATTATTTCATCTAATTATTATTAGGTACCTTTGGTACTTCACTCTAATTTTAAAATATTCTAATGTTGAATTATAATTAAATGGATCTATCGGTTCTGAAGTGTTATATTCCTCAAGAATTAAATGAAACCCCAATGATTGAAAATATACTTCATTTTAATCTTATCATTTTACAATTTTGTTGCATATATTAAGTTATAAAAATTTATTGATGATTCCACATCTTAAGAATCTTTAGGGTCATTTTCTCAAACTAAAAGTCATTGAACTATATATGCGTCACTTCCATTAGGATTGCCTAAGCAAACAAAAGATCCAACCATGCCTTTCCACACCACAAAAAACTTGATGGGCTAAAAATAAAAATATTCATTACTTTACGTACCTTGGTTGAAGAAAAGGGAATGGATTTCATGACTTGACAAGCCAAGAAGGATGCTTGGTTGGCGATTTTCTCGAAGAGGAAGTTCACTTTGTGACTAGCCTCCGAATCCTTTTCCAAGAAGTAGAGAGCTGTGTCGGGCTTATCTTGCAGTTTGGTCTCAAAGTGAGCATGACGACCATAAACATGCAGAAAACCACCACCATAAGCATACAGGCCAACACTATAAGCATAATGACCAGGAGAACCAGTACAATAAGGTATTACTGCACAAGCTCCTTGGATTAATTCGGCGGTGGTGCCATCACCTGAGTTGCCAGCATTAACTAACTATTAGCACTCTAAGAGAAACTTACTATACAATACTACTACCTCTCGCCCTTAATATAAAATCTAATTTGCATGCAGTGAAATTGTCATGTGAAGATTGAAATTCAGAGAAAAATACTGACCAGCTGGTGGGTGGAGGAGAACTGCGATAGATTTAGGAATGGGAGCAGTGTGAAGCATGGACTTCCAGTGAAACTCAAGAGGTGAGGCTGCAGCATGCGTTGCCACCACAGCAATCAGCTGCAATTTCATATATAATATCAAGATACACTAATAAAATATTACCTTTAGTTTTTAATATAAGAGCCAGATAACTAATTTGCAGGAAGTTAGTTAAGTTAGTTAATTGTGATAATTGAGTGTTTGCTTCCCCAAAATGCCCTATTTAATTATGTGTATTAGAACTAACCCTATTTAATTATGTGTATTAGAACTAACCCTTCATAGAAACTCTTTAATATATGTAATCCATAGGATACTTTTTGGTAGAAATTATAAATTTGAGAGATAAGATAGATTGTGGTCTTATATTTATGACTAAAGTGAATAGTTGTCAAGCTCTTACAATTAGAAGAGGAGGGAATATTAAAAAAACAAAGACTGAAAGAACAAAATAAGAAACTTAAAACGCGGGATGAGATGCATGAAAAATAGGACTAAGATTCTAATCTTTCATCTACGATGAATAATGTGGCTCTCTAATGAATTATTTATATTGTTTAATTCAGCCACATTATCAAGCCAAAAAAATGTCAATTAAGAAAATGATCCAAAAATACAATTTTTTTTTTAAAATGGTGTAAAAATACCATGGCCGTTAAGTCCGCCAGCATTGACCATTTAACTAATAATCTCCACATGTGTAATATAACTGCTGGTGTTTAACATTTTTAATAGCTATGGGTGACATTACCCATTTTTTCAAGACTTATATTAATCCATAAAAATCTTTTAAATACCCATAGTTCTTGTACAAAAAACTTTCAAAGCAAAATTAGATTTTAATCCCACAAAAATTTCCCTCATAAAAGGCCTGATATCTATTTCTCAAGGTATTCCAACACAGGACTTGACTAATTAGTCTATATGTCGGCCATTATTACCAAATCACTGTGTATACAAAAAGTAAAAGTTAAAATACATAAAAGTTCACACACCTCTCAAGAGTGACAAAATGGTCCATGTCCTTTTCAAATAAAAAAAATGAGTTAAGGTGCAAGTCTATTCATAAAGTATTTTGTCATATGCACTTGACACCATCAAGTTTCTTTGGGTACAATGATACACATGGAGTTTTCAAAATAACACAAAATGCCATATATATTAAGTCAATGATCATTCATCATTTAGCAAACATTTAAGTCAAGATTATGGCTTAAAAGTACACATGGAGTTTCTAAAATGGTGTAAACATGTCATGACTAATAAGTCAACTAATGTTGGGTATTTAGCAAACTGTCCCCATATAAATTGTATAGTATTTTTGCTCCCAATGGCCTTGCCTACCAATACGGGGTCTTCTACACATGACACAATGGTTGCACCTCCTCAGTGCTAGAGCTACCCCTTTCCTAGCCACCTCATCTGTCATCATTTTCTTTGATTTCTTCATCGTCAATAGTTTTGCCTTGGAGTTAATGAGCTACAATAGATTAGTGGCATTGTCTATTATAGAAGAACAACGGTCGATAGTAGTTTCACCTTGGAGCTAATGAGCTATAACGGATTAGTGGCATTGTCTGTTATGGAAGAATAGAGGTCAAATATCCTTTGTAGAACTCTCTTTCCATGAAACAATCTATATATATCAATTGGTTAAATAGAGAAATTAGCAAAATAAAATAACTATTGTTGGGCCTACTTCATGCAATGTGGACCTGAAGCGGAAGCCCCATACGGAGTGTGACATCCCAATTTTTAAATCCCTTTGAGCAGAAGTACCATAAATATATAGAGAGTGCTAAGGGATTAAACTGCAAATAGAGGAATTCAAGGACTCCAGATGAGTCCTTGAGACCCTGAAAGAGAAAAGATAAAGGACTAAATTATAAAAAAGGAAAGTCCTTTATGGCTTAAGTAAGAAGTTCAAAAGGATCCAAGTATAAATATTAAAGGGACTAAAGTGAAAATTATAAAAGTTTGAAGGCCTAAAGTAAATGTAGAAACAAGTTAAGGGTAAGGGACATTTATGTTATTTTGAAAAAGGCAAAGGACATAAGAGTAATTATGAATAAAGAAGGGATATGGATGGTAGTTTTGAAAAGTCCAAATATGCAAGAGGTGAATAGTGAATCTACCTGGAAACCCAATAAATCTGAAGTTATGAAAAGATAGAGGGGATTTTCTAATCTATTTGACCGGAGTCAAAATTTTGATTTGAGGTCCCAATTAATTGATATACATTTCTAAATTAATTAAATTTACAGTACAAGTTTTTAGTTAATGTTAGATCATATTATAATAAAGGGTATAACCTTGGACATGAAGTAAAAAGGGGTTACAAGAATAAGGACAAGGACTGCGAAATACCCTGATGAGATGTAAAAAGATAAAAATACCCTTAAAGTTATAAAAGAAAAGGAAGGGCATTTTGGTCATTTTAAGGGTAAATTAATACCAGTCCATTAATATTAAATAGGGTTACAGGCATAGGGGACTAGGATTAAGAAATACTTTGGTGAAATATAAAAAGATGAAAATGCCTCTAGTGTTATAAAAGTGAATAAAAGTGAATGAAGGGTATTTTAGTAATTTTTAAGGGCCAAGTTATAAAATCCTTACCTAGTTCAAGAATGTTAAAGGCATGAAGAATACAGACATTGAATATAATGACAAAGAATAATTATGAAACCTCGTAAAAATTAGATTCAGAAAATAGTATGATTTTAAAAAAATTTGATTGGGACGGTACTAGATTGGACATGATTTTTCAAGAAGCTCTTCTCCCATGAAATGTCACCACCTAGCATGATGATATCATATGGATGATGTCATGGGAGGGAGTGGATGATGAAAGCAAGCTAGGTGGTTAAATTTTAGCTATTTATTTTCAAGATGCAATATTGGCATCCATTGTAAGATTAGAACTTGGGCCTTGATCTAATCTTCAAGTTGCCTATAAATACCCCCTAAACCCTTCTTGGCCGGCCATCTCTTGAACCATAGAGAAACTCTTGCAAAATTGTCATTCAACGTCAAATCAAGCTTCCAATCTTCAAGGAATTCATGGTAAATTCTTCCTCCAAGCTTTATATTGTGTAGTTAGAAGATTAATCTTTTGATTAAGTGGTTGAAATTTCTCATTTTGTATCTCTTTTGGGTGCTGGCCAAAATTCATTAATGAAAGGGGAGAATAAAGTCTAAGTTATAGGTAGCTTAGACAAGTTGATATAAGCTAGGATTAAGTGGTTTAAGCTTATGGAATTGATATATTCTTGTAATTTTGTATTGGCATGATTGTTGCCACTGCTCAGAACTATAGAAAATAAGTTGAATTTGATAATTTTGATGCTTTCAATGGATTTAAAATAGAAAATTATGTGGGGTTAAATAGAGAAGCAAGTATTGGAATCAAAATGAATTTTTTTGAAATTTGAAAGGTCACTAATGCTTCTATCTAGATTTTTGAAAGGAGTTGGAATTTCAAAATTTTAACTCCATAATTGAATTATATATGAAAAATTATATAGGATTGAACCTTGAGAATTAATTTTAGATAGATAGAACCAAGAATCCTAAAAGTGAATTAAAAGGGTACTTAGAGAGTTTAAGCATTAGAATTATGCTTATGGATTGTATTGTAACATGTCATTGCTTTGTAATGTATAGATTTTGACATTTGCCAAAGGAGAGCTCTCACACTACAAAAGGTAGCAAGGTTAACACACTTTAAAGTTTATTATATTGATTGTTTAATTGCATTGTATTTATGATAGCTGGTTGAACTTATTATATGATAATGATATAGGCTATGTTGCCATGAGCTATGATAGTTGTTGCATCTCCTTGCACTATATTCCATGACAATATGTATGTTAGAGTATGCTTGATGATGAGGTTATATTGCTCCTATGTCATATACACGTAATTAGATAATTCAACTTTGTGTATGTTAAAGTTTTTATCTCTTGCTATTGATATTTCTTTGAATCTCATTCCTTACATAAATTTGATATTGTTATAGTTGTTGAATCTTTCAAAGTGTTATGTTATGTAAATATGATGCCACATGATGTATTGAGAGATATGGAACGATGGCATGTAATCTTAAGTGAGGCAATGATATTGTAGCTTTATTTTAATTATGTTGTTAGATGAATTTTAATGTGATATTTGGCATGTTTAAATTTAAGATGATGAACTTTAAATAGACATCAAGATCACCTCATTTGGATAAATATATAATTCAATATATTTTTTAAAGTTAGAGTTCATAATCTGGAAAACTAAAATTAAGCCAAATATGTAGGTCCTAGCCAGATTTTAGCTCTCTAGTTTGACATTGTAAATGAATAAATCTGCCTATGAAATTTGATGAACTTAAAGTACACATCCCAAGATTTAAAAGCATAGGTAATTTGCTTTATATGGATATAGGAGCTAAGAGATATGAATTTGTAAAGTTGAGGTTTAGAAACTGAAACCTCTAGAATGACCTATGAACAATAATTTTTAATGAACTAACTGTATTGATTGCTCAATTAAATGCCCAGTTGTATATTTGTTTCCTTAAATAACACTGAAGGAGCTTCAAGTAGGAATTTGAACCATTTTATTTCAAATTTTCTAGAGTTAATTATGAAATTTTAAAATTGGATCAGAAATCTAGAGTTAGAATATGAACAGAGAGAAGGATATTTTTGAAAATTCATTTTTCTTACTTTAAGATATTTTAATTGATTCAATAAGCTTCCATATATGGATATATATATATATATATGTAATAAATTAATGACATTACATTTTGGTATTAGAGCAATGATTTTGGCATAGATTTTGATATATGATGAAAATGCTCTAATTAATACTTTGTTTATGCAATAGTATGTTGGTCAAGCTATTTTCAAATCTATCCAGATCACTAAACTTCTATTTTGATAAATGATCTTTACAGTGATCTAATTAAATTATTTTCTTCTCAAATGATTGATGAAAACTTGAGTTACAAATTATATAAGATCAATATTTGAGAAAGAAGTGACAAGATGTTTTTAAATTTAGATCACTTAAGCTTGATAAATGTTTTTATGATGATTCATTGCTTATAATGATATTGATTTTATTTGAATTATCTATGGTTTAATAAATCTTGAAATTATGAAGATAAGATTGTTCATGAAATATTCAAAACTTGATTCATTATGCTCTTATTGATGATCTATTTAATTAGACGATTTATTGAAGAGATCTTTGATAAGATATGTCTCTTAAGCTTAAATTGAATTATATTGAATATCTGATTAATAGTTCTGTGAATGACTCTGTTGAACTTATGAATTATTTTGATTTTATTGAATGAATGATCTTTATAAATTTATAGCTTGATCTTATTTGCTGGAAGATTAAAAGCACATGACTTGTTCTAATATGTTAAATCTGTTTAGTCTAGCTTATGATTTTGAGATTTATGTGCTAAATGTTGATCTTGATTTGAATTGATATATGATCTCATGATTTCCAAATATGATTTGAGAAAATATCAAAGAATATGAAAGTATGTTTGAAAATATTTTAAAGAATATTCTTTAGCATTTATCGATAAGCTATTCAAAGAGTTTATTTATCAAAGAATATTTTGATAAATAATATATTATCAAATATATCAATAAGTCTAAAAGCATATGTTTTTAAAAAAATTGTATTTCTCGATAAGCTTTTCGATAAAGATTCTTATCAAATAACTATTCGATAAATCCATAACTAGTTGAATGAAATTCATTTAAAATTTATCGAAGTTCTTCTCGATAAGACTAATTATCGAAGAACTACTCGATAAGATTTAAAACTTTTTCAATGCAATTTATCATAAACCTTTTTGATAACGAACCTTTTTGATAAATTGGAGAAATTTTATTAAACCAGACTTTGACATATTCTGATATTTTAATCTAAATCATTTGAAAATAATTTCCATTTGGTTATATTGTTTATACATCTTTTTTAAACATGTTTTAAGATCATTTATAGGCTAAACAAAGATCAAATGAAGATATCAATTAAAAAGAAAAAAGTCATATGCACACGTCTGTAACAATGACTATCTCAACAGAATTTTGAAGAACCCAAGTATAAAAAAAGAATAAGCCAAAAAAAGAAAGCTGAAGAAGTTAAGAGACATAAAAGAAAAATAAGAGATGATAACAATACACTTCAATGTATCTCTTCTTTTGTTCATAACATAGTGTATTCTTGAGAAAGAGAAACTTAGAAAGATTATACTTCAATGTTTATCTTCTCTGCCATACTAAGAGAGAGTTTGTGATTTATCAAATCTATTTCTTAGTTGCTCAAGAGTGTGAGACTTTTGAGTAGATTGTAACCTTATGATTGTAAGGAGGAGTGAGAGGGGATTCTCATAGTTGTTACCTTACTAATTGTAAGGGGAGTGTGAGGGGATTCTCACGATTAATGTAATAAGGCACTAAGAGCCTGTGGAATCTTAGAAGCTAGTGGAACATTCATAGGAGCTCTGGGGGCTAGACATAGGCCAAGTAAATTAGCCTAAACTAGTATAAATTGTCTCTGTGCAAATATCTCTTCTTCAACTTCCTATATTGGTGATATCATTCTAAACTCTACTATTTAATTTATTATAATATTCTTAGTTTTTAAAATTTTAAAAATAACTGAATTCACCCCTTTTGAATGGTGCAACTAGATATAATATTTGGTATCAGAGCAAGTCATTTTTTTAAATGATCTAATATCTCAAGTGCAAAGATCATAACTATATTTAAAAGTTTTGATATCACCATTCCTCATGTTTTAGATAATCTAAGTTTTTATATTGGAAAAGTCATGACCATATTCTTAAAAAATTTTATTATGATATGAGGAAAATTCTTTCAAATGGTTTTAATTTCAAACCAAGAAGTGATTGAAATAAAAATAAAAAGAAACTATTTTCCCTAAACCTTAGAGTAATGAAAATTTTGTACAATATTTTACCTGAAAATGATTATCAGAAAATTAAATTTTTCTCTAATGTTAGACATTTTTAAAATTCTTGACTCTATCTATTCCTCTAACAATTATATTGAAGTTAATAGTGTTGATAGTTCATCTATAACTGAAAGTTACAATTCTACTAATGATGAACAAATAGAAGATGATGCTGAAAAAGAAGAAATCACAAAACATCTTCATGAAATGATCAACACGGATGAACAAGAGGAAGAGTAGAATCAAGACGAGCTCAATGCATATAAATTTGGTGAATCATTATCCAGAGCTCAAAATGTATCAATGGTAAATAGTTTTAACTCTTATAAATTTGAAATAAATGATTTTAAAAGTTTTCATGATACGATTTTTCAATCGATCATCAATTATGTTTTGAAATGAAAAAATCTTTTACATTCTAAATCTAATGATATTACAAGTAAGAAGAAATAAAGTTTGCACAATGATTATAAAATGCTTCAACTCGACCAACACAATGCCTGCAAATTACTCATAAAGTGCATTATCCTATTATTTGCAATTATTGTGAAAAATAAAGTCATATTTCTCACACATGCTATATTAGAAGAAATTCTAATGTGAGAAATAAATTTGTTTGGATTCCTAAAGGGCAATAAAGGTTCCAAACTAATGCTCCAGGACCCAAAGTTAGATGGGTACCGAAATGTCCTCTAAATGTTTCAAATATGTAGGATAACATTCAGAAGAATGGACATGTTACAAGGAGAAAGGGACATTCAAGAGCTTTTATTGTATCAGTGAAAGCTATATCAATTAGGAGAACCCATGGAGAATCTATTGTTGTAATTTCAAAGTGAATTTATAAGGAGCGATGGAGAAATACATAAGGAGTACATTCTGCCTCAAGAATGAAATATCACAGAGTACCATTCAATTATCTTGAGGAGAACAGAAGAAGAATGATCTCTCATGCATCAAAACTCATATTATGTTGAGAGACTATTGCAAGCATTTGTTAGTAGAATTTCAAAGATGCAATGGGTATGCAAATGCAATCCTTTTTCCACAATAAGGTAGAGGTATAACGATAAACTTCTTGCATTATTATGTTTGACACATCTTTGAGGTTTACATCTATATCCTTAGAAATGAACATTGCAACAGATCTTAAATTCTCTTTATATACTCCTGAGAAAACTTAACTGATAAATATTTTGTAAAGGAGTAAGGCAATATTTAGTAGTTTAGTTCTTTATGCATACATGTTTATGAAATTGAATATATCACTTCTATATTCATAAAAGAAAATACATGCTCAATTAATTTGAATTAATCATATCAAAAGAGCATGTGAATTCTGTTATTGTTTCCTACAAACTAGCTATTTGTGCATCCAAACAAAATTGGATACCAAGAAAGAAAACAAGTTTAATTGTTTTGTAGGAAAAATGATTAAAAGGTTTATCTCAAGATCTGTAACTACATAGAGATAATACAAATCTTTATAAACATAAACTAGCTAAGTTTGAATTTTGTCACTAAAGAAAATTTTGACATCAACTCACCAAAATCAATCTAGTTGTTACAAGGACAAGAAAGAATATGGTGAAATATAATCCTTATCTCTTTATTATGTTTAATTGAATTTTAGATTAGAGTAATAAATACTTGTTCCTTGTTACATTCCTTTAGCAATCATCATTTCAATATGTTAAATATGTTTTCAGATTGCTTAATTGATTATGAAATTAATTTGTACATATTTGTATTCAAATATTATTTTATGGATTTCAATTCATTTATTTATCTTGACTTATATTAATACATATCATACTTTGGAAGATAAAAACTCAAATTTATGCATCCAATATCTTGATTTTACAAAATGCATACAAATACTTTTGAAATATATGCGAATCTATATTGGAGATTAATATACCTTATATGGGATTTTAAAAATTCTTCAAATTCATTCGAAAGAGTTATCATTTACTATCATGTGTTTGAACTCCTTATCTACCAATGAATTTTTCTATTGATATCATCTATATGAGGTTCAAGCTTATTTGTTCAGAAATAGAGATATTCTAGACCATCAAAGCTTTATTCCTAAAAGTGTTATTTTTTGTAATAACTTGATACTCTAGTCATTTGGATAAACAAGTTAATGTGTTTCATTGTTTAAACTCTATTTCAAAAATCATGAGCAAAGTCTTTAAACTTTAATTTAGCTTATATTCTATCAGAATTTTGCTCAAATAGAAATTCTCAGACATATTAACATTATTGTTCAACATGTCATCTTACAAATAGTCTCTCTCCAATCAGTTGATCTTTCATAGTTTTAATATTTCAAAGGTTCATATTTTAAAAAATCATGTTGAATTCATTTCCAAAAGAGAGTTTCATTTTTAAATGTGTGTTATCTTTCAAAAGCTCATCTCATGATACATTCATGTGTGCTCACTATTAATTCATTAGTTTTGATGAAGATTTCTCATATGTTATATGGTTTCATATATATGAAAATTATTCTCTACTTGACTATACTAACTATTCTCCTAGAAATAAAAGATTTATTTTTAATGACAAGAGAATAAAGATATCGCAATAGATACACGATAGATATATCAAGTTTGAGATAGTAGAGACAAAGGAGCACTAGAGCTACAAAGTTTAAATTGGCTTCAAGCTGCAAGGATAATCATCCATGCCAATACAAAAGATGCTCAATCATAACAGAGAGAGGAAGGCAAAGAACTTCACGGATCAATTCATCATATAGCTAAAACTAAATGAGCATTTATAAACCCTCTTTTTATAATTAAATATATCTGATATATTTTAATGATAACGCTTTCTTGCTATATGTGTTTGTGTGCCTTTAACAAAAATATTTTTTGATGCATTTTCAAAGTAAGATATTTTTAAGTTCATAATTTTCAAAATATCATATGAATTTGTGAAAGACGATCTTAATTTATTGAAAAAGTTATTAATAAAGGCAATTATCGATAAAAGCTTCGATAAAATATGAATATTTTTTATATTCAATGAACTAAATCTCTTTGAATACCTTTTTGATAAACCAATTTATTGAACATATCTTCAATAAAAGAGAGTTGTCTTCAAGTTTTTGAAGTGTTAGAAACTAAAATTTATTAAAGAGGTTATCGATAAAGAGATTTATGAATAAGCTAATCAATAAATTTATTTGTATTGTAAAGTGTTATGTGTTATTTTGTTCAATAAATTCTTTAAGAACACTTATCTAAAGGCTATTCGATAAAATTTGTGAAAAAGTTTTGAAAACTTATCAAACAACTTATTGATAAGGTTACTTATTGAAAAACTATTCGATAAATGGAGTATTTATGGCAAAATAATTGAAGTTTCTGATTGAATAACCTTTCGATAAAAGTACTTATGCAAGAATTCTTCGATAAATTTGATATGTTTTGAATGAAAAGGTAGTTATTCATCGATAAGGGTACTTATCAAATAGATATTTGATAAATTTTTTACCTTTGTTTGAAGATTTATCGATAAACACTTCGAATATGGTACTTATTGAAGAATTATATGTTATTTAGTGAAAATATAACAATTAGTACTCAGTTTATTGAAACCCTATTCGAAAAATCTTTTTGATTATCTCAACCCAAAATTTATAACCGTTCCCATAACTCCCATTTAGCAATTACAAGTGTCCTTAATCTACCCTCGTCATCATCACCCCTTCATCACTGTTCATCATCTTATCTGACAAACAATGGCGAGAACCAATGCACCAGAAGGAGAAATATATTCTTATAGAGGATTTATCGATAATCTTATAGATAATGTATATATTCGATAAATGATAAAGAACTTTTGAAGGAAAATATAATTTCTAAAAAATATTTATCGAGGACCTACTCAATAAGGTTTATTATCAATGAATACTTCAGTAAATCAATATAAATTAAGTTTTTGAAAATTTCTAATTCATTGTTCTTAAACTAGAATTATTCGAAAACCTATTCGATAAGGAAATTTATCGAAGAAGCATTCGATAAGTTTTATAAAGATTCAGTTTGTGAAAAGAATTTTTCAAATGCTTTTAGTGAAGTATTGATCAATCAATATATTTATTTATAAAGATTTTGATCTATAAATTCTATTTTTAAAAGAAGTTATTCTGTTTTTAAATGCTCATTTATTGAAGGAATATTCTATAAAGAGATTTATCGAATAACTATTGGATAAATTATAAAAAATTCATGAGTTTACAAAAGCACTTAACTGAATGATTTTCTCACAAAGTTTGTTTTTACAAAGATGTTATCTTGCTTTAACAAATATGCTTCTTCTCAAAGAAAAGTTACAAAAACTTATGATCGTAGAATGATCTAAAGTATGATCATCAAGATGTTTTCAAATTTATTCATGTCACTAAAATTTCTGTTTTGATAAATGTTTTTTTTTATGGAAATCTAATTAAATTGTCTTCTTTTCAAATGATTGATGAAAACTTGAGTTATAAATTATATAAGATCAATATTTGAGAAATAAATGACAAGCTATTTTCAAATTCAAATCACTTAAGCTAGATAAATGTTTTTATGATGATCCATTGCTTAGAATGATATTGATTTATTTGAATTATCTATGGTTTAATAAATCTAGAAAATATAAAGATAAGATTGTTCATGAAAGATTTAAAGCTTGATTTATTATGCTCTTATTGATGATATATTCAATCAGACCATTTATCGAAGAGATCTTTGATAAGATATGTCTCTTAAGCTTAAATTGAATTACATTAAATACTTGATTGATAGTTTTGTGAATGACTTTATTGAGCTTATGAATTACTTTGATTTGATTGAATAAATGATCTTTATAAAGATCTTAGTTTCTATAAGATTAAAAGCTCATGACTTGTTCTGATATGTTAAATCTCTTCAGTCGAGCTTATGATTTTATGATTTATGTGCTAAATGATGATCTTAATTTGAATTGATAAATGATCTCATGATTTCCAAATATGATTTGAGAAAAGATCAAAGAATATGGAAGTCTATTTGAAAATGTTTTAAAGAATGTTCTTCAGTAGTTATCGATAAGATATTCAAAGAGCTTATTTATCGAAGAATATTTTGATAAATAATATATTATCAAATATATCAATAAGTATAAAAGTATATTTTTTAAAAAAATAGTCTTTATCGATAATTTTTTTGATAAGGATTATTATCAAATAACTATTCGATAAATATAGAACTATTTGAATGTAGTTCATTGAAGATTTATCGAAGTTCTTCTCGATAAGACTGATTATCGAAGAACTACTTGATAAAATTTAAAACTGTTTCAATGCAATTTGGTTCAGAGCATAGTATACTCTTGAGAGAGAGAAACTTAGAAAGATTGTAATTCAGTGTTTATCTTATCTTCTCTATGAAGAGAGAGTTTGTGATTTATCAAATCTATTTCTTAGTTCCTCAAGAGTATGAGACTCTTAAGTAGATTATAACCTTACGTTATAATAAAGGAGAGTGAGAGGGGATTCTCACAATTGTTACCTTACTAGTTGTAAGGGGGAGTGAGAGGGGATTATCATGTTAATGTACTGAGGCACCAAGAGTCTGTGGAATCTTAGAAGATAATGGAACACTCTGAGGAGTTCTAGAGATAGGACGTAGGCCAAGTGGATTGGGCCGAACTAGTATAAATTGTCTCTATACAAATATCTCTTCTTCAACTTCTCATATCAGTAATATCATTCTAAACTCTACTCTTTAATTTATCCTGATATTTTTAGAGTTTTTAAAATTTAAAAAATCACCAAGTTCACCCCTATTTAGGTGACACAACCAGATACAATAGAGAGGACTAGATACAAAGTCTGGAGGGCTTCTCTATCTCACTTATCTGTGATTTCTTCAGGCTTTGAGGACCCATAACTAGTTTATAGTTGGGAGGTTCCATAGGGTATGAATGTAAAGTGTTTTGTATTGACTCCTTTGACAAAGTTTGTGTACTGTGTATGGTAAACTTTGTTGTTGAATGTACAAAATGAATACTACTATTTTTTATGAATATAAGTTTATTCATTTATGAAATATGAGTTATGATATTTATTCCCATGCTCCCTCTCAAAATTTAGAAAAGATAGCAATATGGTACGAACATGAAGAAAAACATGAGGAACCTAGGAATCCTCTAGACCCTACGTAGTTGATATTGGAATGACTGGATCAACAGCAAAATTAATTGACATAATTTGCGGCATTAACCAAATGGATTGCATATCAATTACCCAAATGATTGTAACAAATATATTTACAAAAAAATATTTTGAGAATTTTGCAATAAAGGATTTTGTTTGGCTGGGAAGAAAAGTATTGCATATCCACGTTCATCATGTGACTACATTAAATATGACATTGCTAATTCACAAATTTAATTCTTAACAACAACGTCTTTGCTTTACTTCATCCATACAAGTGCTCTATAATTTGTTAAGTTGGGACCCATTTTGAAAATTCTTTTTAATACGACGCTACAAATTAACCTTATTTCAGGGCACATCAATTCATCTACACATATCATAAAATGTCATTGACTGACTTCATTTATTTTTAAAAATAAATGAAGATGACATTGCTAATTGATAAATGTAATTATAAAAATCAAAGTGCTAGCAAAGACTTTGTTGTTAATTTCCATAAAATCTTTTTATGGATACTACAATGTACAAGTGGTCTATAATTTGTTAATATGGGACCCATTTTGAAAATTCACTATAAGACGACGCTTCAAACCTTTCATGGCATATCAATTTATTTACGCATATCATAAAATGTCATTCCCTGACTCCATTTATTTTTAAGAAAATTACAATAAAATATTCGAAGTTCTTATTCTTTTCTGAGCTAGAGAAACACGTAATGCAAATTGCTATTTGCATATAATAATATTACAGAGTGAGGAATTCAACGAAAAAAATTTGCACCTGATCTAAAGCATATGCAAGAAAGTATATAACTATATGAAAAAGAAATGAAACTATATAACCAAATGTTGTTAATATAGAAATGAAAGTGCAAGAAGAAGAAAGAGACTTGTAATCTTAATTAGAAATGTTTTCCCATTAAAGGAACGTAACTTTACAATGGTTTGTATAGAAATTGAAAACAAATCCAATAATTAAAGATTATTCTTCATCGACCATCTGCATTCACTCTCTCATAATTCCATAGAACAAATTTAATTTATATTTATAGATAATTTTTATATACAAACCCTTGTATGGAACAATCATCATACTTAATTTAGAATTAGTTATCATTTTAACTTGATTTCATCTCCCCAATTTAAAATGTTTTGAGAATTTTTCAATAAAGGATTTTGCTTGGCTGGGAAGAAAAGTATTGCATATCCACGCTCATCATGTGACTACATTAAATATGACATTGCTAATTGATAAATTTAATTCTTAACAACAACGTTTTTGCTTTACTTCATCCATACAAGTGCTCTATAATTTGTTAATTTGGGACCCATTTTGAAAATTCTTTATAAGACGACTCTACAAATTAACCTTATTTCAGGGCACATCAATTCATCTACACATATAATAAAATGTCTTTGACCGACTTCATTTATTTTTAAAATAAATGAAGATGACATTGCTAATTGATAAATGTAATTATAAAAATCAAAGTCTTTGCTAGCAAAGACTTTGTTGTTAATTTCCATAAAATCTTTTTCTGCATACTACAATGTACAAGTGGTCTATAATTTGTTAATATGGGACCCATTTTGAAAATTCATTATAAGACGACGCCTCAAACCTTTCATGGCATATTAATTTATTCACGCATATCATAAAATGTCATTCACTGAATCCATTTATTTTTTAAAAAAAAATTACGATAAAATATTCGAAGTTTTTATTCTTTTCTGAGCTAGAGAAACACGTAATGCAAATTGAAAAACAATAACTAGAGAAACACGTAATACAAATAAATTACAATAAACTTTGTTATTATCAAAAAGGTTCTTTATAAGGAACGAGATCTTCTAAGAAATTTGAAAATCCATAACTAATTTTGTTTTTAAAGTTAAGCATTGGTTTAAACTTATAAACCTCATTTAAAACTTTGAATAAACTTTTAAGACATGGATTTTGTAACTTAATAACTAGCATATGTGTGTACTACTCCATCTATAACTAAACTAAAATCTTAACAGAAATACAACTATTTAGTCATTGGTGTTGATGACACTCACATATATCCGATAAGAATTTTGGCTTTCTCTTTAGTGAGGATTACATATTTCACCATATAATTTATTTATAACAATTTTATATACAAGTTTCACATAACTTAATCAAAAGTAATTAACTTAATAAAAAAATAGCATCTATATCTGCTCCTACTCCAACCTTCTCAGACTTCTTCTATCACTGCCCTTGGCCCTAGAGCCACATGCCTTTGCTATATATTATAGAAGAAAAAGAGTGAGATCCAAAAAATTTCAATAGTAACATCAATCTTTCATATAGATATGTAAAATTCAGTAAAGCATGCAAAAACAAGCCATGTCAAATAGCAAACCAATATAAATATTATCAAATTAGCATGTACATACATATACCAGAAACAGTGCTTTATCAGCAATTGCTAGTCATTCTAGTACTTTTTCCTAAGTACAATTTAATTCTATGAGCAACCACTCATCCCAGATTAAAACCATACTTTACATACGTCAAACCATACTTTATGCATGTCAAACCATGGCACAAATAAACATGTAGAATTAATTACATATATATAAAGAAAGAATTACTACCTAGTTATCTTTCTTCCAAATTCACTTATATAATATTCTTTTTCAATTTCTTTGTGGGCTCAGGCAAATGTCAAAACTGATATTACTTATTCATGTAAGTTTTATATATTAATATTTAAACTTTAGCACAAAACACTTGCATAACAAAACCTCCTCTCATAACCCAACACTAATCCTTACTTTCTTGTTTACTAACTCTCAATTTCTATTAAATTAGAATTCCCTTTTAAACTTGACAAAAACCTTTCTTTATCTTTTCATAAAAAATGGTTGGGATTTAATAACACTTAGAGTGTGTTTGCCTCAATTGAGAGGAGAGGAGGGGAGGGGAAAGAAAGGAAAGGAAGAGATTTTAATATTATCTCGATTGTTTGGATTGATGAAGAGGGAGGGGAGGAGAGAAATTTTAATTTTATATTGTTTAATTCAAGAGGAGAGGGGAGAAAATATATTTTTATATAGATAACTGTAAAATACAGAATGAGTATTTTAGAGATATTAAAAAATATTATAGATATAACAGTCAAAATAAGGTAAAAAATTAATTTTCCCCCCAAATTCCCTAATTTTGGAGGGCAATGTTAGGAGGGGAGAGAAAATCTTAAAAAAAAAAATCCTTCCTTTGTACAATTTTTTTGATACCAAATAAGGAAAAAGGGGCAAAATATTTCCCTTACCATCCCTTCCCTTCCAAATCCCTTATACCAAACACACCCATAATCTTACATATTATTATAGTTGGAAAGCTTAAATACAGTCCACAACAGGAAACTTAAATACAATCCACATTCTTAACTAATAACAATATTATTTATTACAACACATTTCTACTAAGTATTTTGCATCACAAACTCCTTCATATTATCAATGAACTCATCTAACTTGGGAGGACCACGATCCATGACCATGAACTTCTCGTGTGCCCTTCCTATGGGAGGAAGCTAAAAATGGTTTGAATCCATACAATATTGGGCTTCTCCCTTAGGAATCTCATAGCCCCATCCTAGTATACATTTAATATGCTACCCAGGATACTAACAGGGGTTGGTCTGAGTGGTAAGTGGTTCAATATCATTTAAGTGAGGTCTCAAGTTTGAGCCTTAGCGTATGCAAAAAATCCCTGTTGGGAGACTCACCCACCATAGCTAGGTGCACGACACGGGTCATATTTGGATGTAGTTGGGGCAAAGCTCCGGTGAACCGGGTGGGCAACAAAAAAATATATGCTACCTAAGAAATATATGTAGTACTCTCTAACACTTTCACAACTTGTGGTTACATTGTTATACATTGTCTCCAATTGCCACAAGATTTTAAGGTGACATGGTGTTGAATGTATAAAGCCATCAGGCTAAGGGTTGGGCTTAAATCGAGAGACCTTTACTTCTACCACAATAATATTTTCTCCCACATAGAAGATTCTTTATTAGTCACAAGATTAATGATCTCTAATTCACGAGTAGGGGCTCATGGGTTTGTTCTTCTTACACTCCTGGTTTGTTCTTCTAATATTTTTTGACATCATGTCTATTTGATAGCTCACCTGGTACGTGAGATTAGAGTTCGTGGTATCCGTTTGAGAGATACATGAAAATCCTTAAAGGGTATTATAAAAATTCTTATCGATCCGAGGCATTAATTGTTGAGACTTGAAAGATATGTAGCTGAGGAGGTAGTTGAGTTTTGGTAACTCATATCTTGCTGGGGTGAAGGCAAACAATTGGTTGAGATGATAGTAATTTAGAGTTCAACCTCGAGAAATCCTATATTTCACAATTGCTCGACCTAAAACAACAGAGTTTAATTTGATATATGACGAATATGTTATTAGGAATGATCATTATGAAAGAATTTGGGTGGATACTAACTAGTAAGAAATTAATTTATTGTGTATAATAAATATTTATTTGATTATTAAATTGATTGTATGATTATTATTTTTAGTTATTACCTTTATTTATTATTTTGCGAACATGATGAAGTACATTTTCATTAAATGTTTGATCAATAGGTTTTTAACTTGTTTATGATTCATCATTCAATTTTTTCCTTCTTGTATATATGATGTACAAAAATATAGGTTCATTGAAAGTTTACCAATTTAGATTATTTTATGACCATTTGAATTTTGACATTACTGACTTCATATTTTGCTACTTATAATTAATTGGTTTGTCTTAAATGTAAGATGGTATAAAATAAAAATAAATTAAAAAAGAAAAGAAAAGAATTCAAGCTTACCATGGCAGTTAAATGGAAAACGGCCATGAAGCTTAAAAAGCTAAAAAATATCCCAACTTTCCATGGCAATGTTACAAAGAATCGCCTTAGAAAGAAAAACATTAACATTGATTTGTTTCATAACTGCCATTAGTGGCTAAACCTTTCATGGTGGTTTTTTCATATAGCCTTAAAATGTTACTTTTAATGGCCGTTACAAAACTACCATCAAAAGATAGAGTTACAATGACAGTATAATTTATGATGCTTACAAAACTCTCATAAAATACTACTTTTAATTACTATTAAAAGTTTTTTTCTAGTAGTATTACAATATTTTTTTTATTATATTCTTTTTATGATTATTCTAAAAAAATTAATAAAATTTAATAGACCATCTAAAGATGGAATGCCGCATATGCAAGGAGTGCCAATGGACAATAAGACAAAAGGATCTCACAAATATCTTGTTTTCATTTTCTTTTGACCAATAGACCACTAAATTTAAATCTGGCAACTAAGATTATTTATCTCAAAAATAAAATAGTCTATCCTATATAGGTATGCCAAATCAAGAGAAATAACCATCAAGTTGAGATTTAATGATCTAAAATCTAAAACAATTGAAAAACGTATAATGATAAGTTATAATATGAGAAATGATAATATATCTATGATCCTCATGTCATTAGGACTTTTGATAATTAATTCCTTTAATTGGGTGCAATATGTTTGGGTGCAAATTTTTCAGATTTTTTTTCGCATAATTCCAAACTCTGTAATATTGTATGCACATAGAAATTTGCATTATTGATTTCTCTAGCTTTAAGAAAAGGGTAAAACTCATTATGAACAACTCACAGGTAAAGCAGAAACGTCAATATCAACGCTAAGGCGACAGTTTCAAGGACGTTTGGCCCCTTCACGTGACTCCCGGCTCCACCGTCGCTTTCAATCATCTAAGTGGCTCTTCTCTTTGATTTGAATAAAAAAATATATTCACAGATATAAAGCGGGATAAAAGGTGAAAAGTGATCCTAAAAGGCCTTTACAGAGTCAGTTCTCAGGTGAAGAAACTAAGAAGGATTCACGCAAATTACGTAAGGAAGCATACTTAAAAATGGGATATATACATAGATATATAATAATTTTATGTTTAATATATTATATTTCAATCTAATATATATGAAATGTGTTTGGCGAACTAGCATAGAAGTATGTGAAATTTAATATATGATAAATTCCTAATTTATTTTTATAAAAATAAGTTTAAATAGATTCGGCACTAGTCCTCCATCAAAGTTAGAGTATAGTCCTAAAATTTATAGAGTATTTATAGGAGACTTATGAGATTACCTACTAAATGAGCCCTCATGACAACAGTAAAAATCAAACTCACATCTTTTTAGGATACAAACCTAACTTTTATTATCTGTATTAATTTTTATTATTATAAATCACTAGTTTTACTATATCATGAAGGGCAAAAGATAACATTGGATTATTGTCTTTGGGCCAATCTTTTACTTGGTGTTACATCTAGAGGTTCATTATATTAATGATATGATTTTTTATATAAAATTCTTTTTAACTACTATAACATTAGGAGGAACTGATGATATTTTTTATTTGTTATTATTGGAGCAGGGTTATTTGGCAAAATTAGACTGCAGAACTTGCAATATTTGTATCTGGAAGAAAATTAGCTTACAGAGATGCATTTCTTTGGTGCTTGAATTTTATTTTCCAAGTTATGTTAGATGCCATATTATCTTGGGTTAAAGTACAAATTTACCTTGAAATTTTTCACTCGAGCATTGGGTATCTGGAAGTTTTTCTGTGAGTAATGTTACCCTAGAAGTTTGTAAATTGTAGCAATTGCCCTAATTGTTACCCAAAGTTAAGTTTGACCATTATCTTCTATATTTTTTTGCTTTACTTTATTCTAACAAAATATATCAAAATGAAGTATGGTCTCTTAAGAGTGTTATTCTATTAACGGCAGAGCTTGAAGAAATGAGTTTTTTATTTTTTTCCTTATTTATAAATTTGAGTTCTATAAAATGAAGTGGATTAGTCAGCTCAGTATATTTGATCAAACTAACAGTCAAATTGAACTTGTATAACGGTTGAGGCAATATTGAACCCTAAAAAAACTTTTGAATATCAAGAGCTCTTGAGTAAAAACTTTAGGGATAAACTTACATATTAACCCAAAGTAAAAGATGACATAGAAGCCAAGTGACATGCCACTCAAAATATTAGTTAACTAACGATCATATTTAACTTTGGATAACGGTTAGGGTGACATTGCACTACTTGAAAAAGGCCCTTTAACGGCGGATAAAAGTGACCTTTCACTGCAGTTTTATGACCAGCATGAATTCCACCGACGTTGTAAGTCTATTTTTAACGGCAGTTTTGTAACCGCCATTAATGTACACTTTTAATGGTGATTTTGTTAAAAATCGCCATTATAGGTGTAAGCTTGTACGTCGGTTATCCTTGAAACTGCAGTTAAAATCTATACCTTTAACAGCGATTTTGTGAAAAAATTGCAGTGGAAAGTTTAATCTTTCTGCTAATTTTCCATTTAATACTATTTGGCATTTACCATAATCAAAACAGACTAATTTATAGGCAGCAAAGTATGAAGTAAGCAATGTGAAAGTCCAAATTAAATGGTAATAAATAGTAATAAAGTAATTCAAATTCTTAATCTTGTAATGAACCAAACCAAATAAGTGTTTGTACATCATATATACAAGGAAATGGTTGAATGATCAAGGCATGTATGGAAGTATTGTTCGTGCCAAATCATCCCTCATTGAGTCGATCATGTCATCTTCATAGCTCGTGTTATTTTCTAATGACTACAAGTTAGAAGTAATAGGTAAGTATTAAATATGTGAATACATTAAAGAATCACTAAATATTAATCGTGTCATCTTCATACCTCATGTAAGTTCTCTATGAGCCTTATCTCAATGATCTCGTGAATATACAGGATTACATAATATCCGTACTCAATACCACTAGGTTGACAGCGGCACTAACAAAATAAAAAACACATAGCACATTAGGGACTAACTTTATACTTAATAAATTTATGAAAATTGAAACTTAATTATTTAAAAATAACTTATCTGAGGAATCAATCTATACACTAAATTCATGTAATTGATCACACAATTTGGATGGTAGAATATCATCAAAGGTAAACCAAGAGTTATGCGTCTTGGCCTTAAATAGTGTGGATCTTTGTTCTCCAGTTTCTTCAGTTCTTTCTCCCATTCCTTCTTTTGATGAAGAGGGATCCTCAACGATAGGATTGTTCCTAGTAGAAGACTTAGTAATCTGCGGATTTACTATAGCAATAGTGGAAAGGTTAGCATAATGATGTTCTTTACTGGAGAATTATGAAATAGTTTAGACAATAAAATCTTTTATAGCAAAAGATTCTTCAGGAGTTGAGGATTCTTCCTCTTTTTATTCAGTCTCAGTGGTGACATTAGAGCTTATTTCAGTAGAATCATCCTAAAAAAGGGGCTAATACATGTTTCTAGAGAGTACTTCAATAGTGTTTTTGGTGTTGGGTTGACCAATAACATGTTTTCCTCTATCTGTGGTAGAAGTATTTTTATAGGTTTTTGGAGGAAATCTAGGTGGTGTACATATTTTTATGGATAGAGATGGATGAGGACATCTAGTTTCAACAAGTGTTTTAATATAAGAGAAGATAGGACCTGTGTACTTTGGAGGAATATCAACTGGTGTAGTAGTAGTATGATATCCTGAGTAAGGGACTTGTTTCTTTTTGGAAGGTTTTTTAGGAGGATTTGGCAAATTAAAGGGTCTGGCTAGATAATAGGTTAAACGGAAGACTTGGTTATAATCTGTTGGTGTTAGAGAGGATATAGGATATGATGGATAAGCTGAAGAGTACAGAGGTGCATATGAGATACGGGGATCAACTGTTGGTGGTGATGGAGGAAAACTTTGTTGCTTAGGCATATCAGCCTCAATCTGCCTTATTTCCTCTTTGATTTGTTGTAGCTCCTATTCTTTTCTTTGGAACTCAGGTCCAAAGTAATGTTGATCAACATATCTCCTAAGATCATAGTCAAGTTGGTGAGATTGTAAAGTAAGCTTTAGATGAAGCTTCTTAACTTCTTTAGCCAAATAATCGACCTGAAAGGATAAATCCTCTAGCGTTGATGTGATATGATCCAGCTTTGAGTCAATATGATATAGGAATTTGTTTTGGCTTACAGCATTATCTAAGTGTTTTAACTTAAAGCGTTATCTCACTATTACAAAGTATGATTTCTTTGACAAGAGGGGTAGTGAGAGTGATCAAGTGGTGGATACTACAAAAAGTGGAATGTTCGCGATGATAAAGAGAATAAGGGTTTATCAAAGGAAGATCTATATCTCTTATTCTGGCTTCATCTTGTAAGTGGGTGAATTCTATAAGGCAATATATTTTGTTGGAAAGAGAACGGTGGATAGATTATGGTAATCTTTCAATAGATAGAGCGGATGAGATTCTCACTTGTTTGTAAGTAGAAGGTCTTTCACTTAGAGAATTAAAGTCCATATTCAGATTGTTGGGGCAGAACTAGATCCTAAAGCCATTGTAGGTACTTTTGCACCACCAGATCATTTATAAAGGCCATAATCATTCATTGGATCTGCAATTCCCTACATATACCCAAGATACTTTCTTGATGTTCATAGATAGAGACCATAGCCCAGCCATAGTCAATATCCCCAGGCAAATTCCTAGAGAAGAATTAGCACATATCATACCACTTGACTGGATAACCAATTATGAAAGAGAGTTTAACTCTACTCCTACAGATGTTCATACTATTACACCATTACTAGTGTCAAAGATGCCAGATAGCACTATTTATACTGTCTTCCATAAGCCAGGCACTATTATCCTTCTAGAACAATTGCCACTATCTCACTAGCATATAGTAGTGATAAACATCCGCCAGTCCATGAATTTTCAAAAGATGCTAAGCATGTTAATGTCTCACATGTCAATGGACATTTCATCTTTGATTTAGACAACGCTTTATGTGACTTAGACTATGAATATTACATTTTTGAGTTTTGGGAATTGTCAGAAGATGATAAGTCTTATTATAGATCAAGAAGGAGAAAGGAGAAGAAGAAGACATTATCTGCTTATTCCCAACAGAAAAACAAAAAAAGATGATGATGACCACAAGCTGAGATGAAGAGTTAATTAGGATAAAGATGCAGTAGTTCCAAGATTTGAACTATCTCTCTATGATATCTTGAAAGAACTTAATCATGATGATCTTATTGCTAACATGTTATCTTAGAAGACACAACCATCATGTCCAGAGCCTATTATTTTAGTTATTCCCCCAACTCAGCTAAAGCCATTACCATGTATTGCTATGATGAATCTAGGTCCCAAACCTTATAAAGAACAATTTCAATCCCTTGAAGATTGCATTAATGAAAATAGCCAAGTAAGCAAACGTCCTCACATTAAGGATATTGAGGTAACTCCACAGGGATACAAGTCAATCACACCTGCAGAGGCAATTCTAAATTGGTATACAGATAACGTTGTAAGCCAAAACAAATTCCTATATCAGATTGACTCAAAGCTAGATCACATCATATCAACAATAGAGGATTTATCCTTTTAGGTCAATTCTTTGGCTGAGAAGTTAAGAAGCTTCATCTGAAGCTTACTTCACATATTCGCCAACTTGACACTGATCTTAGGAGATATGTTAATCAATGTTACTTTGGACCTGAGTTCCAAAGAAAATAACAGGAGCTACAATAGATCAAAGAGGAAATCAAGCAGATTGAGGTTGATATGCCTAAGCAACAAAGTTTTCCTCTATCACCACCAACAGTTGATCCCCGTACATCAAATGTACCTCTGTACCCTTCAACTTATCCATCATATCCTATATCCTCTCCAACACCAACACCAACACCAACAGATTATAGCTAAGTCTTCCATTCAACGTACCATCTAGCCAGACACTTTAATATGTCAAAGCCTCTTAAAAAACTTTCCAAAAAGAAACAAGTCTCTTACTTAGCATATCATACTACTGCTACACTAGTTGATGTACCTCCAAAGTATACATGTCCTACCTTCTCTTATGTTAGACCACCTGTTGAAGTTAGATGCCCTCATCCATCTCCATCCATAAAAATGACCAACTAGCTCTCCTCCAAAAACCTATAAAAATACTTCTACCACAGACAGAGGAAAAATGTTATTGGTCAACCTAACACCTTAAACACTATTAGACACTCTCTAGAAACATATATCAACCTCTTTTTGAGGATTAATCTATTGAAATAAGCTCTAATTCTACCACTAAGACTGAGACTGAATAAACAGAGGAAGAATACTCAATTTCTAAAGATTTTTTTACTATGAAAGATTATACGGTCTCTACTATTTTAGAATTCTCTAGAACATCACTATGCTGACCTCTCCACTATTGATATGGTAAATCCTCATACTACTGAGTTTTCTACTAGGAAAACCCTATTGTTGAGGATCCCTCTTCATCAGAAGAAGGAAGGAGGAAAGAACTAAAGAAACTTGAGAATAAATATCCTCACTATTTAAGGCCAATAAGCATAACTCTCGGTTTACCTTTGATGATGTTTCGCCATCCAAATGGCGTGATTGATTACATGAATTTAGTGCATAGATTGATTCTCATATGACTAATCCAACTCTTACCTTGGAACAAATTCTTACAGAATTTATCTATAAGATGACTAGAAACTTGAGATAAAGGTTTACTCAACTAAGTGAGCACTATAAATTATAGCTTATCATATCTGCAAGCCCTAGAGTATTCCTTAGAGCTCCATCAAGAATTTCTTGGTGATTTTCATGTTATTCATAAAAGAAATTCCCAGAAGTATTTTGAAATGAAGTGCTACTCTATGAATCGTCATGATTTATAGAAATTTTACATCCAAATGGCTAAAAAGTACTATCCACTAGGAGGACCTCAAAATCTTAATCCCAGATGAATTACAACCTGAACTGTATAGGATGATTTCTTCACTCAATAAAGAAGTAACTCAGCTTACTCTTGGGGAAATCTATTAGTTAGCTTTAGCCACTCTTGATAAGATATATGAACAACAAAAGTTTTATAAGTCCATGATGAAAATAAGCTCAAAGCTAAAGCTAGCTTATAGCAGATCTTATTTGAAGATCAAATACAAAGATAAGGACAAATGACATTGCCTAACTAAGAAGAAGTCACACTTCTCAAAGTATAAACCTAGTGAGGGTCAAAAGAAAACCCCCAGAAAACCTTAGTTCAAGTATTTCAAAAAGTGGTCTTCTATATCACCTAAAGCAAATAGGTGTTTTCTCTATGGCGACAAAGGACATTTTGCAAACTCTTGTCCTAAGAAGAAGAACTAGAGGGAGATAAAAATTCTTCAGTCATTCCAACATGATTTGCCTATAGTATACTCTGAAGACATTGGATATGCCTATAAGGAATAGCCTGAAGAAATGATGAAACTCAATATGTTCTTCATATATCTGACTCAGAAGATTCTAATTTTGATAATGAGTATTACCCTCATCGACCAATTTACTCCTTTAACCCTATGCATGCAACTCTAAACTTTCCCGCTAAGCCAATCCTAGGGTTATTTGGATCCATAGAATTCCTCAAATTGATAAAATACCAAGGCTCAATATTGAAGCCAAGATCCTTCTATCTAAGTATGATACCTATCAAGGCTATTGCCATGATTTATGCATGTTCTTGTGCCATTATCATTAACCTCACATCTTACCCAGAGATGTGTGAATGGCTTTCAATGAACCCTTAACTACTGTTAACTAGGAACACTTTCATATGGAACTTATCTCAAAAAAGAAGATTAGGATACAATGTTTTCCTGGATGGATTAGAGTCCTTGGGTGTTATCTCCCCGAAAAAATATACTCTTTGGGTTCGAAGCATTTTACAAAATAGTAGGATTATCTCTCATGACAAAAGGTCTAAAGTTTAAGAAGTTTTTTAGTCATTATATCCAAACACCAAGTATTATTGAGATTAATCAAGTTCTTATAGGATATGGAAATATTAGAGATAGACTTCTACGTCTATGGTTAGACAGCCATGATCAATTTCAACATCCTCATTCTCTTTGGAAAAACAAAGACGTCTTTGTGAAGCTACCTTTTAAGAAGATTACAACTGTGAATCCAACAAAGGCAACCCATTCGGGAATTAACCCAGATGATTTGGCTATTACTAAAATAGAATGGGCTACTTTGCTAGCCTAAGGTCTTATTGATCCCATAGAGTCTAATTGGGCCTGTCAAGCCTTATATGTTAAAAAATGATCTGAGCATATTAGAGGAAAGAAGAGGCTTATAATTGATTATAAGCCTCTCAATATTTTCCTACAAGATGGCAAATTTCCTCTTCCAAAAATGGATACTTTGGCCTCAAGGCTCGTAAAGGAAAAAATCTTTTCAAAGTTTGATTAGAAAGCAGGATTTTGGCAGATAGAAATACATAATAAAGAAAGATACAAGACAACCTGTTGTATTCTAGATGCTCAATACCAATGGACTGTGATACCCTTCGGATTGAAGGTGGCTCTATCCCTTTTCCAAAAGGTTATGGTAAAAATGTTTGAGCCCATTCTACACTCAACTCTCATCTACATTAATTACATGCTGCTCTACTCAAAAGATAAACACAACCAGAAAGCATTATTGGCCTAATTTGCTGACATAATTAAGGCCCATGGAGTTATGCTCTCATCCAAGAAAGGTTATATTGCTCATGCCCAAATTGAGTTTCTTGGTATGAGTTTTCATGATAGTTTCTACCA
Organism: Leucaena leucocephala; assembly: GCA_037074615.1. Taxonomy (NCBI): domain Eukaryota; kingdom Viridiplantae; phylum Streptophyta; class Magnoliopsida; order Fabales; family Fabaceae; genus Leucaena; species Leucaena leucocephala. The sequence continues at coordinate 12,191,138 of CM073515.1, read as the reverse complement.
ACCAGGCTCTCACATTTCCTAAGAATCTTAACTTTCTAGATGAAAACTTGTCGATAAACCAAATACAACAATTTTTAGATATTGTAAATTATATTAGTAACTTTATTCCTAATGTGACCAAACACACTAGCCAACTGACTAAACTTCTAAAGAAGAATCTTCCTTAGGGAAACCAACAAATAGCAACTGTATAGACTCTGAAAAAGATTTCCCAGTCTCTACCTGTTATGGCTTGAAAAATTTTATAGATAACATTAATTTAATAAGGGATATATATATTTTGATGCAGTAAATGGCTATGTGGAGTCAGTAGTTAAGTGGTCAAGGGGCAAGAGTTTATGTCTGAGGTTTGGCGTTCGAGTCCCAGCAGCTGTAAAAGGTGTTTTTTTTTCTTCTTTTGTTTTTTAGTGAACAAAATTACTATAATGCCCTCCTTCCTCTTTACTATGCCAACCGTACATTCTTTCTTCATTTGCGCTGATTCACGCGGCAGCAGCAGAGGAAAGAGTCCAGTGGCGCAGTGGTGAGATTTCAAGCAAGCGATGCCATGGGGTCAGTTGTTCCATCAGCCAGTTGCTCTGCCTGTGCTGTCACCACTGGAGTCGTCACCTCAAACAGTACCATAAGTCCAATAAGTAGAGCAGAGTGGCGAGAGTAGGAGAAAGGGGAGGCGATCGAAGCTGAAGCCTTCTGTTGGGTGGCCTACCGACGTCGAGTGGGGAAAACTCATTACCCCACCGACTGGTCTGATATTTCACATGTTGGTGAAGCAGAGAGAGGGTGAGACCAAAGGGAGAAAGCTTGTGTCACTGTTCATTGTCGCTGTGTTATGTAACTCACGTCAGAGATATTTTCAGTAGTGGTTGTTCCCTCGTTATGGGTAAGCGTTTTGGTGACCGCAACTATTTCAATTCACTGAGCTTCTTCCCTGTGCTTGATCGGATCTGTTGTGGTGGTTGGTGATTGTAGTGTTCTTTTCTATTTGGGCTCTGTTTCTTTTGTCACCATAGGCAACGGTTGTCATCTGAGAGCAGGAGCTGGGGTCGTTGGATATTTGTCATCTCTACAGGTTAGTGTGCCATTTCTGAGCTTGTTTTCTTCCTCTTTTTCTCTTCAGTTTCCCCAATGATGATCAGTGCCCTTATGGATTTAATTGGGATGGTTATTATTCCCTTGTTGTAGTGTCTGTGAGAAATTGTGGGGTACCTCTGATCTAAGTTAAATTTTGGGGAAACAGAGCGCGCTAAGTTCTGTTAGGTGACCTGGGTCCGTGTTATGGTGTTGGGAAAGGATTTGTTTTGATCAAATAAAGGGGGGCTGTGAGCTTGGTCGAAGGGATATTTACACATGAATATGTTTATGCTGGGTTACTGCTGCTCTGTGTATATGTTAATTTTTGCGCAATGTATGTGTATTTGGGTATCCTTGAAGAAATGGTTTTGGTCAGGGAACGCCGTATGCATGTATGTTTGTGTGTATAATATTGTCATAGTAGATTGGAAGTTTGCTGCCGTGGGGATGAGATTGAACATTGTTGGAAGTATATATATACATGCATAGATGCTGTTGATATGGTTTTAAAAATGAAAAGGATATATACGGGTATATTGACACTTAAATGCTGATGTAGGAATTTGAACGAAGAAAGAAAGTAAATAGTGGGCTGCCAATATGCCTATAAATATGTACGGGTATATGTGGATTTGAGAAATTGACGAAAGGGAAGTTCTGGGTTAGTGAATGTAGGAATTGGAGCAATTGTTTGGTCTTAATTGGAATCGGAATTATGTAAAGTAGTTTAGCTTAAAGGGAAGCTGATTGTAGTTATAGCATTTCTAAAGATGTCGAAGTTGAAAATGTTCACAGCATTACATTGGAAATACTAATTTATTATCAATTAAATGCATTTTCATGTCGAGGCATAATAAGGAAAGTGTTATTTAGTAAATTAGGGAAGTAGCTAACGCTTTGATAATGGTGACTTGAAGGGCATTCACATAATGAGTTTTTCTCTAAGGGGGTAGTTGATGGCGGGAAAGATTGTATATTTCTGTTAAAATTTTGAATAAAACATTAATATATTGTTTGGGAATACCAGGTAATTGAGAACTGTTGTTAATCGAAAGTGATTGGCTAAAGTGCGTAAAGGTTTTGGAGCGTGGCAGGTGAGTGAATAACGTTCCCTACAAATTTACATTTTCAAATGCATTGTTATTTCAAATGATGAATTTCAAATATGAATTTCGAAAAGCAAATTTTACGAAAGTATGGTTTAAAATCGTTAGAAATGATTTTCTTTCGATTGGTTTACAAAGGAACTATGATTATGTATGAAAATGAACGAATAAGCTTTTGAAAAGAGTTTGACAAAAGTTTCATTGAAATTATGATTATTCATGAAATATATTCCTATGCGAAGTTCATATGTTTTTACAGTAACTTGATTTTAAATGTACATGCTGGGGTTTTTGAAATTCAAAGTGGTTTTTACCAACAGTTATATCATTGAAACGGTTGAGATTATTACATGTGAAATAAACCCCATGCATGATGGAAATATTTTAGAAAGGATGGAATACAGAACACTGGTTGCTAACAGCAGTACTGTTAGCCCTTGGTGCACCTTGGTTACTTGAGCTCGACAGTTTGTGGCATAGCCACCAGAATTATTTCGTGGGATTTATTCTCGCGACAGTTTGTGGCCTTGAGCCACCAGAATTATTTCGTGGGATTCATTCTCGCTACAGTTAGTGGCTTCGAGCCACCAGAATGGTTAGTTACCCTCGTGGACTGTGTGTCCACGTCTGTTTTTTGTTCTGTTGAAGTCCTACAGAAAGATTATGGCTTTGAAATGATTGTTTTCAAATGATTGATTTGAAATAGTTATTTTAGATTGTTGTTTTCCCTAAAATACAAATGTTTACAGAAAGGTTTGCATCAGATTATGAAATGTTATGAAACACACTTTCAACAGGATTATGCATTGTTTATTTCCACATTCTTTAACTTATGTTTTTGGGACGTTATTCACGAGTAGATTTTTTGGCCTCAGATAGTGCAGGTGACCCTAACTCTTTCGCTGAGCAGTGAAAAGCCTCGTTGCCGATCCGAAGCGTCGTTTTTGACAAATACTACTTTTGATGTACTTACTTTTCTAAAGAACTTGTATTATTTTGAAAAGAAGGTAAATGCTCCACATAGACCTTAGAAAAGATTATGTTTATTTTGAAAAATGTTATGGAAACTTTAAACGTTGTATTTGAGATTTTAGGCTTTCGGAATATGAAACTATTCATATTCCGTGCCGGTCACGGTCCAAATTTCGGGACGTGACACTACCGCTATTAAAGATTTTGGGAATAGGACAAAGAATTTTGCAGACCAACACAAGTAACCATTATTGAGGTGCTATATTTCTTGAATAAGTAATGGAAAAAAGACATTATTGTGCCTATTCCAGTGGACATTTCAAAGAATCTGAAAAGTATTACCATGCTACATATAAAGAAATCTTGGTAGCCAATTTCATATGAATTTATTATAGAAATAGATAATACTCCTTTCCTATCAATGATATATACAAAACAGAAAGTTCTACTAGATTCCCAACTCCTTATATGGAAGGATTGGTTTTTCCACTATAAATTCTCAGTAAGGCACTTTAAAGGCCACCAGAATAGCATAGTTGATTATCTTTCCAAACCACAAAAAGTCCAGGTCCTAACTCCTACTAGTCCTCGATACATCCTTATGAGGATCATCTTCCTCTTCCAAAATCTTCATACTTCATCTCTACTTTCCATGATTTCCCACCTGGCCAGATTTCTACCAATGTGGAACAGATACAACAAACAGCCAAGAAAAATCTCTTATATTGGCTTCACTTACTCCTCACCAATCATCCTATTACTCTATCTATTGACCACTTCAATATGGAGAAACATTACCTCATAGTTCCCTTCATAACTGGACCCATTCTGAAAGAGTTAAAATGGTACCTATAGTTCCTTTCAGCTCTGTATGTCTACGTCACAGCTATTACACCTTTTCCAATTTAATATTATTTATGTGATAGTCAAAATTAAGAGTCTTGCTTATGACCTCACCAAAAAGAGATTCTTTTTTCTAATTTAAAACTTTTTGCTAGCAACATGAACAACTGCCCTAAAAGAAATCCAGGATTGACATGCACTTCTCTTGGTCCTATCCCAAATGAAGTTTTTATCTCTCTAGATATTCAAAAGTGGTATAAGAGACCCATAGATCAAGAATTTAGTTAGGCCACCTTAGCCTATCTTGATTCCAGGCCATCAAGTTCACGACCATCAAGGTTTCATATTAAATTACAATTATTGCCTCCAATATCATTTGTTGAAGAGCCAGTTGTCTTTCTATCACAAGACTCAGACCCTTGGGGTGAACCTCTATCACAAGACCCTTGGGGTGGACCACTGTCACCAAAATTTGAAGAACTAATGACAAACCCTTTGGATCCATATCCTAGATTTGATAAAGAAAATTCAAATATGGACCTCGATGATGACCATGAACCCATTCACTAATAGTAAAGGTGATAGAAAGTAAAAGATTCCCGTGCGCCTACTGTTAGGAATTTAATAAAGTAGATTCCCACGTGTCTTGCCTTTATTAAAGTGTCTGTACTATTTTATTTTATTGTAATCAGCTTTATTAAAAGTTGTGCTTAGTGCGGTTATAATGCTAACTATTTTTTTCCTTTCCAACTCACGTAACATTATTGAATGTTTGTCTGGTTGTGTGGTTGGTTTTCTATAAAAAGATCCTCTAAGCTACTAGGAGGATCATCGAGATTTCACTTTGTAATATTCCTGATGAAAAAAAAATATTTTCCTTCTAAGTTTTCTCTCTTTTAAAAGCTCTATCTTTCTTTATCTATATTCTTGTTTCTGCATAGATTCTATTATGCTCTACACTTGCCTCTTATAAGAGGATCCTGTGTATCATAAAGGAATCTGACATTTTTCCAAGAATTAAAGACTTCTGCATGAATGATATGATTTAATCTAGGAATTCATGAGTTTTGGATCTTAGAAAGGCACTAGGGCTAGGAATGCCGAAGTAAGTCCTTGTGAAAAGATAAATTCTATAAATCTTTAGATTGGGTCTCAGAGAGAGCGGTGCATCTCCTTATGAACTCTGAGACCAAGTCTAAGAGATTCATAGAACTTAGTTTTTCACAAGGGCTTACTTTAACATTCCTAGCCCTGCTGCCTTTTTAAGATCTAGAACTCATGAATTCCTAGACTAAATTAGATTATTCATGTGGAATTCTTTAATTCTTGGAACACTATCAGATTCCTTATTGATACACAGGATTCTTTTATAAGAGAAAAGTGTATATTATAATAGAATCTATGCGGAGACAAGAATAGAGATAAAGAAAAATAGAGCTTTTAGAAGAAAGAAAACTTAGAAGAAAATATTATACACTCTCTCTGCCGCACGTGTAATACACGGAAAAGGATGAAGCGAATATTCTTGTTTTTTTTTTCACTTGCAAAATTCTTGTACGTGTAAAAAAGAAAAACTCTACTTTTATAATCTTGATTTTAACTTTAATATTTTTCTTAAAGTTATCAAATTACACACACATAGAATATTATATAATTTTCAATCTGGACCGTCTTAACGTGCCCTTCACGCCCTTCGTAAGACCTCAACAGTCTCGACCCCACAAACCAATGGTCTTCGACAGAACGGCGTCGCAAACACAGAAAGAAGACTTCGGTGTAATTCAGTCATATACTTTTCGGAAAACCCTGCTAAACCAATATATATGTGTCATGTTAAGAGGTACTACAAATATCTATCCCCTTTTAGCCCCAGTTTCATCTCTTTCTCTGTTACCACCATGAAGCTCTATTCTGCGGAAGAGCTAAGTCTGATAAATATTCTGTTGGTTCTTCTTTTGTCGCTTCATTCTTCATGTCACTGCCTTCATCGAATAACCCCAAGACAACCCCTCAAAGACGGCGACGTTTTGCTATCACATGGAGGAACCTTTGCTCTCGGTTTCTTCACCCCCAGCAACCATTCAACAAAGCGCTACGTTGGAATATGGTATAACGAGTCCTCCAAACCAGCAGTTGTGTGGGTTGCTAATAGACAGAATCCTCTAAATGATACATCTGGTGTTTTGTCGATTGATACCAATGGAAACATCGTTCTCGTTTACAATGATACCGATTTGAACAGAAACAGCCCCATTTGGTCTTCCAACGTTTCCATCATCACATCTTCTAGTCACACCTTTGCTAAGCTTCAAGACACTGGAAACTTGGTTTTAATAAAAAATGAAGGAAGACCGAAGGTTTTATGGCAGAGTTTTGACTATCCCGGTGACACAGTAATTCCGTTCATGAAAATTGGGTTAAACCGGAAAACCGGTTTTAATTGGTCGGTTACGTCATGGAAATCCCCAGACGATCCAGGATTGGGGAACGCAACTCACATAATTGACCCAACGGGTTATCCTCAAATATTCATTTATAAAAATGGAGCTCCATTTTGGCGGGGTGGGTCTTGGACGGGTGAAAGATGGAGTGGTATACCTCAAATGACACCCAACTTTATCTTCGCCGTCACCTATGTTGATTATGCAAATGAAGTTAGCATGGTGACCCGAGTCATGGACCCTTCACTCTTCTTAAGAATGGTGCTAGACAACACTGGGCATATGACACGATATATTTGGCAAGCTAAGGAGAAAAGATGGCTCCAAATATGGTACGGTCCAACAGAGGACTGTGACATCTATCGTGTGTGACCCGTATAATGGGGACAAGTTTGAGTGCGTGTGCTTACCTGGATTCGAACCCAGGAACCCAGAAGAGTGGAATATGAGAAATGGGTCGAGCGGGTGTGTGAGGAAGAAGAATGTGTCGACGTGTCAAAGTGGGGAGGGGTTTGTGAAAGTGGCTCGTGTGAAGGTGCCAGATACATCAAAGGCACGTGTGGACAAGAGGGAGAGTATCAGCTTGAAAGGATGTAAGGAGAAGTGCTTGAGGGATTGTTCGTGTGTAGCGCATACAAATGTTGATGAGGTCAAACAAAGTGGGTGCTTGACGTGGCATGCAGATATGGAAGACATCAGAACATTCAACAATCTGGGCCAAGATTTGTACGTGCGTGTGGATGCACATGAATTGGGTACGTTATTCTGTACTTTTTATGTTTTTGCTATATCATGAGTCAAAAGAATAGAATCGTTCGTATAAAGTTAGTTATTAATTGATAAAAATGTGTGTTGATTTTCTTAGTAGAAATAATTTGAAAAAAAAAAATTATAAGTTTGACCAACAAAGTGAATTGAGTACTTTTTGTTGTTGTTGGTGGTGAATTAATCACCAGTGTGAATGAATAGAATCTTTCATAATCTAGTCGCATATGATAATTATATGATTAAAAGATAATATAGGATTTTGGGACCGATCAATACCGAAGAATATTTCTTTCTTTAGTTTCATATAAAATTGTTTAATGTTCTTAGTGATATGGATCATCTACGAACTCGTTTAAAGAATCATTAGCAAGAAAAGGCTACACAATGAATTAATATAACTCTTACAACTTAAGAGTATAGATTGTGCAAGTAAATACTTGCAAAAGGAATAAATTTCTCACTTAGAACTTCATACAAATAACTAAATACAACTTGGTATTGATATGGACAAAATTTCTAACCATAAATGACTCTAAAACATTAAAAACATATTCTGAAAATATAGAGCATAACATGTCATCTACGTAAATTAAATCGAGAATATTTCAACATAATAACAAGTTATTAAATAATATCGTTAAGATCTAGCAACTCATTATCTAATTTAAAATAAGGTAGACTACTAATAGATGGGGAAGATCATTTGAATAATATAATTCAAAATATCTAAAAGATACTTTAAATATTCCTAATCCACTAAATCTAAAATGATTATTTTAAATAATAAAAATTATATAGAAAATAAAAATAAAATGAGTCAATTGGGAGCCATCTTAAATAGAATCATTTATTTGTCTTAAATGCCGCATAGGATATTATTTGGCATATCACCTACTCATTCTAGATTTTTTTTCAAATGGGGCCTCTCTCTTGGCCATTATCATTTAAGGGCTTGTTTAGATAGGCTTTTGGAAAAGATCTTATGAAAAAATAAGATATTTTAACAACTTTTGAAAAAGAGATTATGAAAAAAAAAGTAGTTATTAATAAATAAGTATTTTGATAATTATTATCATAATGACTTTTTTGATTAGTAAATTACTAGAAATGGTATGAGATAAAAAAATCAATTGTTCACATCTCTCATCTTCTCTCTCTGGCGATGACAACCTAATGAATAATGGCGAGCTAACGACGGCCTGACGTGAAGGAGTTGAAGATGACGGAGCTGGACGGACAAAGGAAGGAGCTGAAGATGAGAGCTGGACTACCCAGTGACCCATGCGTCGATAAAGCTAGACAACGGAGGAGATTGACGACCCAGCAATCCAACCTAATGGCGAGCTATAGCGGCAACGGCAAGCTTCAGCAGCGACAGTGAAGAGTAGAAGACAACAAGCTGGAAGAGAGAAGAGGGAGAGAGAAAAAAGAGTGGAAAAAATAAGGGTTAAATAGTAATTGGGTAGTTCATAAACTCTTTTACTGTTTTAGAAGCTACTCCCAGTAGCTTATATAAAACTATAATTTTAAACTATGATTTGATCTAAAAGTTCTTTTGAATAAATAAGGCTGTTTGTTTTAAAAAAAATTCAAACTTGGGTTTGGGCTAAAAGCCCTTTTAAATCTTAGGTTTGGAGAACTTCCAAACACGTACTAAAGCAACAACTCCATATGACTCGTATGTTTCATTTCCTATGTTAAATTTAATTTTTCCTCATTAATTTATCTTTTTAATTTGTCTCTAATATATTGTTTTATCTTACCTATTTCCCTTCCCAACTAAAGTCAATATCAATAATTTCAATACATGTCAATCAATATATTGCATACAAAATTAAGGAATGTGATGACATGTCCGATATGTTTCTATGTGTATTGCTTTATAACATTTAACATTTTATAACTGCATACTTACTATTAATTTTATTAATACTATATATTATCAAAATATGAGGAAAAGTAGGGAAAAGTCCCCACCAATCATTTTATTGGTGGGAAAGATTTGATAAATTTTTATATACATAGAGTACTAGTATTTTATAAATTATATATAAATCAATACTCTGATTTAGGTTATTATTACCAATAAAAATTTTAATGAAGAATTTTCTCTAATTTTGTCAAAATATATTATTGATAATGATTTTATTTGGGAGAGATCAAATTGAGAAAACTTATATTTGAGGGACAAATTGAGAAGATAAATAGCTGGAAGAACGGTTTAGGCACTTAGTGAACTAAAATTGCTTGGAACAAATTAAAAATATATAAGGCTTATTACGAATTTACGATGAAGATGTAGACATTCCAACGGAATAATATGCGTCATCTCAAACAATAGGTAAAACCGTCAAAGTGAATGTATAGGCCAAAAGTTTATCACCAACACACACCCCAAGACTAAAGAAGTATCTTTATCCAAGGCTGTACAAATATAGATGGTATATTTATCAAATAGTTAGGATGACTTTTACTTAAATCTGACAAGCTCTCGTGTTATCTCATTGCAAATTTTTGAGACACACTTAGGGTATGCTTAGCTCAATGGAGGGGAGGAAAGAGAAGAGAAGATATTTTAATATTACCTCATTTTGATTAATTATAGGGAAGAGGAGGGAAGGATTTTGATGTTACTTTATTTGGTTTAGGAAGGGAGTTGAGGGAAAATATTTTTATTTGGAGAAGTCAAACAAGGGAAAATGAGTAAAATTTATCCCTTCCCTCCATTTCTCTCATACTAAACACACCATAAAAGATGACTGACATTACTGCCAATAGTTAATTAACACTACAAGCTCTCAAAAACATAATGATCATTCATGAGAAAAAAAAACTTTTTAACCTTGTATGATTTGTTTGGATATAAAGTCCGCTTTGGTGTATTCTTGTCTGCAGCTAAATATGAAAAGAAGCATTATGGTTCCCTTGGCAAGAAGGGGATGATGACACTCGTAACCATTTCTGTTTGCCTCATAACATTCCTGGTGATCTCTTTTATGTATTGGTTTGTAAAGAACAAGAATCAAGGTACTCTATCAATTTCCCCACAAAATGACGTTCTCAAGTAAATACATTATATATGCTGCACATAAACTTTACTTGAAGGACCGTCTTCTTTTCAATCTAAAGTGATTAATTGGTTGTATAACACCATGGGATTTTTTTTTTTAATTTTTGTTTAAAACAGCAAAAAGAATGCAGAAACGAAATTTGTTTGATGGAGAAAACGATTCCGATTTAACTCTCTATGATCTAAAGGAGATTATTGAGGCAACAAACAATTTCTCAGATGCTAATATGCTCGGACGAGGGGGTTTTGGTTGTGTGTATAAGGTAGCTGTTCTATGTAACTAATCTCAATTGTCATAATAAACATTGTTTTGACATCAGGGTTTGATAAAGAAAAGATAAAATGTACACATTCATGAATTAATTATGGATTTTGACATCAGGGTCTACTCAAAGATGGAATGGAAATAGCAGTTAAGAGGCTATCAAAGTATTCTGGACAAGGCATTGAAGAATTCAGAAATGAGGTTACTTTAATTGCAAAGCTCCAACATAGAAATCTTGTAAGGATCTTCGGTTGTTGCATAGATGAAGAAGAGAAAATGTTGATATATGAATATTTGCCAAACAAAAGCTTGGACTCTCTCATTTTTGGTATGCCTTCTTATTATCATTTAATTTTTCTACATATATATGAGTTATTGTCAAATTTTTCAATTTTAGAAAATGAAAGAATTGATCAGGAAATATTATTCTTCACATTTAATAGTTTTCAACTTTTATTTAGATCAAGCAAAAAAATTACAATTAGATTGGAGGAAGAGATTTGATATCATTTGTGGAGTTGCAAGAGGAATTTTATACCTTCATCAAGATTCAAGATTAAAAATAATTCATCGAGACTTAAAGGCCAGCAATGTGTTGCTAGATTCTACAATGAATCCAAAAATTTCAGATTTTGGTATGGCAAGAATATTTAGTGGAGACGAGACCGAAGCAAACACAAATCGTGTTGTTGGAACCTAGTAAGTACTCAACTTATCACTGTGTTTCCTAGCATTGCATTGCACACACATGGTATCCTAGTTTCCACAATTTTGAAAAACTACTAGTAAAGAGACTAAACTATTAAGTATCTAGCTGGAATGATCATCAATATCTGTATCTAAAGATGTAGATGCTAATTAAAAATCCATTCTTCATGGTCAAATAGCATTTCAACATGATGAGCTAGGTATGTTTGAGATTTATGCCCATCCAAAGTCAAAATCTATTCATCTAACATGAGATGCTAGAAATGACAATTCAAATACTTAATATAGTTTAAGTATCTTGAGTTCAAATGATGATTGACAGATTTCAATAATCTTTTCAGTGGTTATATGTCACCTGAATATGCAATGGAAGGGATTTTCTCAATAAAATCAGATGCATATAGCTTTGGAATTTTACTTTTGGAGATTGTTACTAGCAGAAAGAATAGTGGTCATTATGATGACAATACTTCTACTTTGGTTGGACATGTAAGTATAGATAATGAACAACTTAAGTTTTCTCATTGGTAATAGTCTAACTATCTAACGTCTTCAATTAATTCAGATTTGGAACCTTTGGAGAGAAAGTAGAGCTATGGAGATTGTTGATCCATCATTAATTGGTGAAAATTGCCCTGAACATGAAGTACTGAAATGCATCCAGATTGGGCTTTTATGGGTGCAAGAATATGCAACAGATAGGCCGACTATGTTAGAAGTTGTTTCCATGTTGGATAATGACTCCACTCTTGCTCCTCCAAAGCAACCAGCATTTCTTTTCAAGAAAACTAATAATGGTAATGATTCAAATCCGTCAAACAGTGAAGGGCTTAATTCAATAAACGAGATGAGTACTACTGTGGTTGAAGCTCGTTGAAAATCATGACTCTCACGCTTGGCAATGTTGTTATAATGCTACATATACTTGTGAAGTGAATTATTTTATGATTTTTAAAACATTGTGAATGATTATGAAGCATATATGTTTTAGCTGTAGTCAAGTGTTAATGACGTTGAAGCATATTTCTTTTACCATTGAAGTGACAATCATAATCAGGCTTGCTTTTAGTTGTTAATTCCTAGCAATTATCTTCCTCCATTGAACATTTTGTTCCTTTACATATACGGCATATCCGCGAAATTAATAGCCCTCGAAATTAAGAGTTAAAGCTAGACAACCTCCAAATTAATTTTAACATTTGTTATTTTACGTATATGGCATAGTCCCCAATTAGTACTTAAAAAGTCAGTTGTTATATAGGATATATACTTAATTGATGTATAATGATTTATGATAAAGGTTCTATATGTTTTAAAATTAATTATATATACACATTAATGAAGTATTTATAGAAAAAAATTGTAAAAAATATATCAAATGAAAAAACTCACTAGAATAACTATTTTAGATATATATATATATATATATATATATATATTATTTACCAGGTGGATTAAGTAAAATTATACCAGAAGTAGTTAAATAATAACTAGAACATTTTTAAAGTTTTAAAAGATTGAGACTAGACATACCAATTCATTTAGATATGATCTATCTAATCAAGTATTTGGATAGTTTTTAAAATAATGTCATGTCCTAAAATTTGAGTCATGATTGGCACAGAATATTAATAAATTTATATTCCTTAAGCCTAAAATTTTAAATAAAACATTTGAAACGATAATCATAATATATTACAATTTTAATCAAAAAGGCAATTCCTCTGTAAGAATTTCAGCAAAATCGTCTTTGTATAACTGACCTCCTAACAATCTTACAACAAACTGCAAATATTTCAAAATCACCTTTAACATTTTCTAAAATAACCAGAATCTTATCCATAGACTAGGTGGAGCATCAATCATTTCAACAAAATAATACAAGTATTTCAGACATTAACATTACATTAAAAGGAAATTTGTCAAAAATCAACGCTTCAGATCGAACATAAGGTTCTTCACTGCTTAGCTAAAGAAATATGATCAATTGCACTATCTGAAGCCAAATAATCTACTCATAAATAACTTCCCAAAAACATAATTTAAAATATGAAAATAAATAATTTTAATATGTTTAAATATAAATTATGACATCTTGTAATTCAATACAAATATTTCAGTAATCGTTTTTATTTCAGAAAAACCATTTGAAATAATCATTTTAAATCACTCATTTTTCCGTAAGACTTCAATAGAGCAAAAATAGACATAAACACACAATCCACGAGGGTAATTAACTAATTCGGCGCAGATTGAAGCCACAAAAACAGGAGCAAGTACGAGACCCATGAATAATAGGCATAGGTACAAGACCTACGAATAACAGGCGTGAAAATAAATCCCACGAATAACCAACGAAAGTACAATACTCACAAATATCCATTAAACTCGGGTTTAACTATGATGCACCAAGGATTAACAGTATTACTGTTAGTAACTAGCGTTATGTATTCTGTTCTTTCTGAAAACCTTTTCAGCTTGTGTGGGGTCCCTTTTTACATGTAATAATCACAACACTTTCTAATACAATAATTTTCAATAAGAATACTTCAAAATTTGCAAAACTCTAGCATGAATGTTTAAAATAAAATATTAAATGATTTATTTAAAGTATATGGAACAATTATCTATATTATAAAATTCACATAGAATATTTCCCTGAGAAAATCAATTCAATATAACATTTATAATAATCTTTTTTCAAAACTCTCTTTATTTAGTTTCTCACATAAACTTGGTTACTTAATAACCAAATTGAAAGAAAAACCATTTCTTACAATTAAAGTTATGAATTCGTATAACTTATTTTTTATAAATCATATTTAAAAATTAATACTTTAAATGAAATACATCAAATAACAAGTTATTAATAAAAATACTATTTTTAAGAGACGTTATTCACTCACTTGCAATATTCCGATATAGCTTACCCTTATTCTAAGTTTCAAGATATCAATCACCTTTTATTTCCCTAGATTTCCCAAAATAAAATATCCCATCATCAAATATCATTCATCTGTTTAATTCATTGAAATGCTCAAGTTCAAAGAATATAATTTCATTCCCTTTTTCATCAAAGTTAGCCGAGACACAAACATACATATATATATATATATATACTTGATTTACTTATCTTCTTACTTTTAAATCCTTTCCCCATGCCATTCCCCACTTTCAAACTCGTTGAAATGCCTTATTTCAACAATTACAGTAATTAACTCAGGTCATATCATTGGCCCTTAAACATAATTGTGACCTTCAAATCTTTCGGCCAACAATACCAAACACAGGAAATAAATTATTAGCTCCTATTCCCAATTTTCTTGTTGCCAACATTAAGCTTCCATCAATCAGAGCACCATCATTCTCATAGACACACACACACACACACACACACACACACACATATATCAATTCCATCAAACCAATGCCCCAAAAACTAACAACCAGTATCAAAGTATGCATATATATATCAAGACAGCAGCCAATATGTATATACACAGACATTTAGCTTCAACTACCTCCACCGTTCCACAGCACACACACTCAATCTTTACACTACTATCCCTCACAGACAGGGCAAGTAGGGAATGACAGCCATTTTCATTCCAACCTCAGGAAACACTGATCAGCATCAAAGGAAAAGAAGAGAGAAAGAAAGAAAAAACTAAGCTTCACTTACATTAAAATGGCACTCTAAACGAAGAGCATCCGGCGACCCCAGCTCCTGAACCATTGGTGACAGAAGTTGCCTGCAATGACGGAAAAGACAGAGCCCAAATGGAAGAGAACACATCAATCACCAAACACCACGACAGTGCTGAACAGAGACAGGGAAGAAGCTCGATGAACTACAACAGCTACAGTAACCAAGTCTGAAATTCCACACCATGATCCAACTCACAGCCATGAACCAACCACGAAAAAGAAGAGATCCATCACTTACCACTCACCCACAGTGAACTACACCAGGAAAGGAGTCGGAGGTCGAGATGCTACAGTAGAAATAACGAAGCTCCTACGGCGACAGAGCGACTGAACTGAACCGAGGAAAGAAAGGAGAGCATCAACCCCAAGGGCAAGAGCTACAAACAGCACGACGGCGAATGCTCTCGGCACTACAGGCTTAGCGTCGCTGCTTGAACTAGAAGTAGAAAGAGATCGTGCCACCAGCCGAGATCTACGAGCCCAGAATACACAGTGACGACAGAGCAACTCGTCACCGCTAACCACAGCTCAGGTGACGGAGAATGACAGCCTCTAGAGTACCAATAGTGTCTCAAAGCTTCCCTGCAATTTCCTTTGCCCTCCCTCGTTGTCGCTGAAGCAAAAATGGAAGGAGAAGCTGCTGACATTTAAAATGAGCAAAAGGGAATTATGGTAATTTCACATTGTGGCAAAAAATAAAAACCCCACTTTTGCAAGTGTTAGGGATCAAACAGGGCCTCACACTTAACTCCACTTCCTCCAACCACTCAACCATACATATCCTTTTATAATTTCACTACAAGAAATAATATATGTACTTTAATAAAATGGGTCTATATCTTTACATTTTTCTAAGGTCATTATAAATAAATTATTTTAAATTTCATTTTTTTTAAATTAACCAAAATACAATTAAAATAAAAATATATCTTTCAATAGTAGCCTACTCTAAACTGTCACTCCGTACTTTACAATCACTTATCAGATTCATTTATCAATTTTAGAACCACGTGTAACCTAATTAGTATCATTAGCAAGTCTAAACACTTAAAAAAATTCAAAAATTTGGTACCAATAGCATTGATTTATCTTAAAACTATTAAAAATAATATCTTTTAATCTATACATCCAAAAATTACAAACTACTACTCATATTAAAACTTTGGATGTCTACTTTTATCCTATAAAATCTTAGGATTTAACTCACACAATTGCCCTGCTTTTGAATAAAAGCAATTTCATAGTTCATCAATGCTTGATAAAATTTATACCTACTACTAATCATGCATTCTAGCTATGCTTTACATAGCATTTGCTTTAGCTTGTGCTTGCTTTTCTTGATCTTTCTTATGAAGGTTAATTACATACTATCACATGTCCTTAACTTATTTAATTAAGTTATACAAACATATCTACTTATATATCCATATACTAATAAATAGTAAATAACTAATGATAGCTAAGTGGCTTCCTTGAGATCTTCACCTCCAAATTTTCTCCACAAGCTTGCTCTTCCTTTTTGAGAAACTTGCTCTATTGTAGGTGCATAGAAGAAAAAGTGGGTGAGATTCGGGAGAATCTCAATAGCTAAACTACAACTCAATATATAATGTACAATGGTAATTAACTAAGTGTGTAATCAGCAAATGCAAGCACAACACCTTACAAGCAAATACACATGGTCACGGCACAAACTCAAGCAAGGATATTACATATTCAAAAGCATAACTATGGCATACATGGCAAATAAACATGCAAGCAACCAAGCACAAACTATATAAAAGTTAATAAGTTTCACTACCTTTATCTTTCTCCTTTCACTTGCACCTTTTTCTTGATTCCTTTCCTTATGTTTTGTTGGAGAGCTTGGGCATAAAACAATACCTAGGAATTATATATATGTATAAGGAAAATTAATGCACACTTTTTTATGCTTTAATTTCATAATAAATATTTCTCAAAACCCCTCAACTCTCATTTTCAGTTTAACTCTTAACTATATTCCTTCTTTTAAACTCATTTCAATACTCAATTCTATAAAACTTCAATTTTTCCTTGCTGCTATTGAACTTGACCAAGTAGGAAAATAAAAAGGAGTTGTTAAAACTTCATATACTTTCTTTTTATAATTATACTCTCAAAATAGTCAACTCACTAACTCATTTTCAGTTTCAATCTTTAAATATTTGAGTTCAACAGCATATTCTTGAAGACTTTAAACTTGCCTTGAACATGACTTAATAGTCTAGACTATTTACTTAATATTCAATAGAATCAAAACAGTGGGTTATCATCAATTTCTCTTTCCAATTTCACTCATCACACCACACACAAACATAGGTAATGTTTATATTACACTTATAGGTGGCGTGACCCTATGTTGGAGTTTGAAAAATTCCAGCTTCAGAAATATTAATTTAATCATCATTTAAATGTCCTAACCATGATTTCACAACTCTAACATTTGTTTCATATTAAAATACCTTCACTGCACTAAAAGTTTCAGCTTCAATATTTCAACTTATACTAGCTCAAACAGTGGCTGGCCGACAGGGGAGAGGATCAAAGCCTTAAAATTGTCTCAAAACAGCACTTTACGATTATTTTTTAGGCTTTAACAATTCGGTCCAGCAGGTATGCCCCCTAATACACACCTATCTGCATACATATATTTATCTTTCACATTTCATAAGTATTTAAATCAGCTTTTAGCCTTCAAAAAGTTCAGACAGTAGCACAATATATACATCAGAACAATCTAGGGTAATGCATTTTCAGCTTTTAAGTTCATGAAAAGTTTTCTTGATTAATATATCATCTCCTCTTGTTATGAACATGACGCCACCCCATGCTACGGAAAGCTTCTGTAATTTCAGCTGTCAAACTCTTCAATTTTAATCCACCATAAGTCTGATGCCTACTAACCAAAACTAACAACAAAACTCAACCAGAACCAATTTAAACAACTAAAATTACACATCTTAGCTTAAAATACCAACCCCTCTCTGGGCAAACCTTACTCAAAAACGGAGAACTTGCAGCAACCACAATTTCCAGATTAAAGCTTGATTTCAAGTTTTTAAACTTTATTAATTACTTAATCAGCGATTTAATCTCAAAGCCCCAACTTTAATCGGTGACCCAACCCCAAAATCGGAAACCAGAGAGATCGAAGATTAAGACGGAAGCAAATAGCTCAACTCAATTGATCGACAACGTCGCGAGCTTGATCTCCGTCCTCTAGCGTCATTCTCCTTAGGTCCATCGCTCCTGCTTCCATGCTTTCTCGCCATAAATCTAAGTAAGCCCCTACATATCATAAAAGATTGTTATCACATCTGGAGCTACCATGAATACCTCTTGTTTAGGGCTTATGGCTCTAACTTTTCTAACTTTAAATGTCCTTTGTTAATTGGAAGAAAATTAAGCTCATCTTAATCAATAATAATGTTATCTGGAAGAAAGTCATAGGTACTCTCTCTCTATATTAGTTAACCAACTCTAGAGGTCTTTATATCTATCCCTAGTCATTGTCTTCCCAAAGAGATATTGTACTCTTACTCTTGTGGCTCACAAACTTTCCTTAGGCTAGGTCTACTACGACCTCGAGATCTACTGCGATCTAATGTAAGCCTTTGTAGGATATACTCTGACCCTGAAACTTCATCTCTCTTCGAGCCTAGCTAGGGTCTAACTGCGATCCTTCGGAGTAAACTACGATTCCCTTGTAATGTATCTAAGTCTCTGGGAGACTTTGAACCAAAGGATTAAATTGACTTTTCCTAGTTTAGTAACTTGTTGATAATTCCACAAGACTATTCCTATAAACCAATATCATTCTCTTAGGCCTTATCAATTGTCAATTCTCTAGGCCACCTATCCATCTCTCTTGGTTTGACTCAGGCCTTATTAAAATCTTTGAACCAGATTGGCTTAGGCCAATCTGCTTTAAAAGTTCTCTTAATCTTTAGCTATTTTTATCTCTAGTTGCTCTTATCATAGCTACTATCACTGTCTCTAACTACTCTTATCGTATTTAGCTAATTTTAAATAGTACACACAGAGAGGACTTATGTAATTGCTCTTTCCTCTACTCTTTTCTCTACTTTTCTTCTTTAGTAGGAGCATTACTCTAACATGAATAATGCATAGGCAACGTGCTGCAGGAAGTTGCATACCTGCTTCTGATATATAACTCTAATACTTGAAGTTTAAGCATATCTTTCATAAACGTAACATAAAGCTTGGCATTTAATGCAAGAAGTAAATGCTCTTATTTACTTGCTACTATATCTGTAGCATATGACATGCTATCCCTATAAGAGGGAGCATCTCTTTCTAACTATAGCTAATTATGTTCTTTCTGCTTATAGAGTTATAGGGAGAGAACTTATAAGATTCTCTTCTTTCTACTTGCCTTCATACTATATTAAGCTCTGTCCTTGAGCTTTATTATTGGCCAATCATGTTTCCTTTGGGATTAAGTCAACTCTATCTACCTTGCTTGAAGGACTTCCGTGTCTAGCCTCACTGCGATCCCTAACTAGATCAGCTACTTTCTTTCAGGTAAGTGTGGAATGATCGGACTCATATCTCTAGGCTATTAATACTTTTAAATTTACCCCATGCTCAAGGATCACTAGTAAATGGAAACCTATCCCTAATTTTCCTTTGACCCTCAACTACTTTTCTTTCTCTACTAGAGGACATGTTGCTTTATCATAGTAACATAACTATATTGTCAAGTCTCAACTATTTTTCTCTTCTATTCAGCAGAGGGCATGTTGTTTTTGTTACATTAATATCAACTCTGATGATATATTCTCAACTACTTTTCTCTTTCCTTTGGAGGACGTGTTGCCTTAATAGCAACATCAACTCCATTTGTTTATCATATCTCTTCTGCTAACCTATTGTCATCGAATCCTCATCTGTAAGCATCATATCTTTTGAATTCCTTACTAGCATGAGTTCTCTAGTCATGTACCTTATAGATTTCATAGGTACACTTACTAGCCCCAAATTCTACTATCTAAATATCATTTGGGAATATATTCATTCCCTTATACAATTCCTTGGTATAAATATAATATTTGACATCTTTGTCTACTTCTCTTTGTTTTCATCAGAAATATTAGCATAATACTCAGCATATATATGTCATTCAAACATTTATGCTAAGTAAACATTAGTTACTAAAGTCAAACTCTAGCTTGTACCTCTACCTTTAATTTAACTTTCATAAAAGCATCTATAATAGCACTATTAGAATCAAAATAACTACCTCCCTACTCTTAACTTTGTGCCATGGTTCGAGCTTTTTTTGTGTGGGGGTTTTGGATAATATTTCTTTGAGACACTAACTCTTATATATCTTATAATTACTATTGTATATGATCTTATTTCTCTATTGTCCCAACTTGTACATGGAACTTGGGGTTGAACTAAATGTTATTGGGAGTTACTAGTTGTTATTACTGGTTCTAAATCTTATTAGAGGAAAGTACTTTCTTTCTCTTCCTTTCATTGTCTAAAGGCCAATTCTACCATTATGCCTCTATGCAAAAGCACATACCCAGTTATAATATCTTCTATCATATGATGTCATATTCTAAGATGATTCATAAATAACCATATTAGATCTATATATGGGGTTTCTCTTTATTCTCACATACCCTTGCTCGTCAAATTTACTTAATCAACTAAAAACTGCTCAAAATATTGATTTTATAGGCAAATATTTATATAATTGAGCAACAATTAATTATTTGATCATTCAATAAAGCAGTCAAGTCATCACAAAAAAGGCAACCCCCACATACTTAATCTTACACTTAGTACAATACATAACACAAACAACCTTAACTTCAATGTGAACTAGCTTAACCACAACTTGAACATAACTCATGGTTCAAGTCTAGTCCAATCCTGTCACGTCCCTAAATTTGGACTGTGACCGGCACAGAATATAAATATCCCATATTCTGAAAGCCTAACACAAAAAGTAAAACCTTTAAATTTTCCATAACGTTTTCAAAATCATGCAAAATCTTTTCTAAGGTTTATGTGGAGCATTATTCTTTCCAAAATAATACAAGTTCTTAAGAAAGTAATTACATCAAAAGTAGTATTTGTCAAACGATGCTTCAGATCGACAGCGAGGCTCTTTACTGCTCAGCCGGAGGATTAGGGTCACCTGCACTGTCTGAGGCCAAATAATATACTCGTGAATAACATCCCAAAAACATGACTTAAAGAATGTGGAAATAAACAATGCATATCATGTTAAAATATATTTCATAATATTTCGTAATCTGATGCAAACTTTTTTGTAAACATTTGTATTTCAGGGCAAATAACAATCTGAAAGAACAATTTCAAATCAATCGTTGTAATAACAATCCTTTCAAAACCATGATATTTCTATATGACTTCAACAGAACAAAAATAGACGTGGACACACAGTCCACGAGGGTAACTAACCATTCTGGTGGCTCCAAGCCACTAACTGTCGCAAGAATAAATCCCACGAAATAATTCTGGTGGCTCAACGCCACAAACTGTCATGAGAATAAATCCCACAAAATAATTCTGGTGGCTCAAGGCCACAAACTGTCGAGCTCGAGTAACCAAGATGCACCAAGGACTAACAGTACTGCTGTTAGCAACCAGCGTTCTGTATTCTGTCCTAAAATGTTTCTATCATGCGTGGGGTTTATTTCACATGAAATAATCTCAATCGTTTCAATGCTATAACCGTTGGTAAAAAACACTTTGAATTTCAAAAACCCCAGCATGTATATTAAAAATCAAGTTACTGTAAAATCACATGAACTTCGTATAAGAATATATTTCATGAATAACGTCAGTTCAATGCAACTTTTGCCAAACTCTTTTTGAAAAAGATTATTCATCCATTTTCATACATAATCATTATTCCTTTGTAAACCAATCGAAAGAAAATTATTTCTAACGATTTAAACCATACTTTCATAAAATTTGCTTTTCGAAATCCATATTTGAAATTCATCATTTGAAATGACAATGCATTTAAAAATATAAATTTTAGGGAACGTTATTCACTCACCTGCCACGCTCCTAAACCTTTAACTTCAGCCAATCACTTTCGATTATTTTCACTTCTCAATTTCCTGGTATCCCGAAATAATAAATATTAACATTCTATCTAAAGTTTCAACAGAATAAAGCACTTGAAATCCTGACAAGCTTTTATTCCAAAGTTTTGCCAAACAGAGTCCAAAACCTAAAACCACAATTCATAATACAACACCACCTCAATTTGAGCATATTCCATATAAAACCAAAATGTAGCTTCATATTGTCTTTCCTTCTAGAACTTAAACCAAATTTTAGATTACACACAACCATGAAATCTCTTATATATATATATATATATATACATATATGCTATCTGAGTCATTTCCCAAAGGCTCAATTACACACAGCACCAACATCAAGCTCCTTACCATGACAGTAATGAATATTTTTATTCATCAAGCTAAAATAGCAGCACATATGCATGTATATATATATTTCACAAAAATGATCCGAGCCTCCTCCACTAATGTTTTGCCAATTCATTTTACACTCACACAAACCTTCAACAGAATATCAAACACCAAAAACATTAAACACATAGCAATGCAAGTTATACATTCCACTTTGCTTTCCAGCTCAAGGCAATAACCCATGGCCTATGACATTTCTCCCTTTTGGTTTCAAAAGTTTATGCTTCAATGTACCATAACATCACATGCACATACTTTAATTCTCAAGGCAGTGGCTATCTATATGAACATATATATCTGTCTATGTATACCCAAAACAATATTTCATATATATATACAGCAACCAGTTCCAAAACAGCAGCCATATTCCTTGAGCATATCACCATCATAGACCCAATTGCAAGCTAAATGCATATGTATACTCTTTCCATCCACCCTAAACCAACCCATTACGACATGCCTCTGTCTCCTCTATCATTTGACAACATAATCACATATATGTACCTGCACACAATATTCCCATGCCCAAGACCATTTATACATACATATATACTCCACTGGTACATTATATATATATATTCCTTCAGCATCATCACCAAGCTTATATATACATCCATTCATCCTCCCACAACCTCACGGCTGACCAAACCATATCACAGCGCACACACAAACACATATACACAGTGCACAGTTCAATAGAAATAGAGACAGAACAAGGGAAGAGTGTGGCGACTATATTGTAACATTAATATTGCTTAAAACAGGAAGGAAAGGAAAGAACACCCAAACATTCCAATACCTTCACAGTGCCGAGTATAATTTACTAGGTACACACCGCTGGCGAAGATTCACACAGCTTTCACAGCCACTCTGCCTACCTCTAACTCACCACCACAGCTCTGTCCACTGTACCCACTTCTCTCTCTAGTATTTTCAGCAATGACGCAGAATCCGCACAGAATGACGGCGACAGGAAAAAGGAAGCTGGACAAATAGACTTCTTACAATGCCATAATGGATTTTGCGACAATGACCCCCTCCCACGTGACAGTGACCCAACAATTGAACTCCAAAACAGAGAAACCCATCAATGACGACCACCACACCGCCTCGCTACCTCTCACGACTTTCTCTCCCTTTAATTTCTCCCCTGTTCGCGGCACTTAAAGGAGAACAGCAATCATGTGATGTGCCGTTCCCAAGATGACAGCACAGCCGAGGAGATTAATAACACACTCCAATGATTGACCACAAGGCAACGCTAGCAGAAAGCTTCCAACCTGCTCATGTTATTTTCCCCGCCTGCGTCGCCACTGAAATCAGAAGTCTGAAAGGGAAGGGAGTACGGTGTAGAGAAAAAGAAGGGGAGGGCAAAATAGTAATTTCATGTGCTAAAATCAAAATAAAAACCCTCACCCAGTAGCAGCCGAGACTCAAACGCAGGACCTCAGACACAACTCTCGCGCCTTCAGCCACTCAGCTCCCATGACCCTCTAAAAAAAATTTGCAAGATCTACTATATATTCTTTTGTTGAATAAATTATCTAATAAATTTTTGAAGCCATAACATTCTTCCCTTCTTAAGAAATTTGGTCCTCCGAATTTGAAAATATGCTTACCTTAGACCTTGAATAAATGCGGGTATTTGCTTCGCATCTCACTCTCCATTTCTCAAGTAGCTTCTTCCTCAGAATGATTTCGCCATAACACTTTCACCGAAGGAATCTCTTTCGATCTTAACTTCTTTACTTGTCTATCAACAATAGCTACCGGGTATTCATCATATGACAAGTCTTTGTTCACCTAAACCTCTTGATATTCCACAACATGAGATAGATGGTATAAGTACTTCTGTAGCATCGATACATGAAACACTGGTTGTATTCCTGATAATTTCGGTGGTAGGGCTATTCAATAAGCTACCATTCCAACTTTATCCAAAATCTCAAAGGAACCAATATACCTTGGACTCAACTTGCCCTTTTTCCCAAATCTCATAACTCCTTTCATTAGCGACACCTTTAAGAACACTTTATCTCCTACCATAAATTCCAATTCTCTGCGACGATGATCGACGTAGGATTTTTGTCGACTTTGAGCTGTTAACATCCTTTGTTGAATCACTCTCACTTTCTCCCTGGCATCTTGAACCAAATCGGGTCCTAATATCTCCCTGTCTCCAACTTCGAACCATCCTATTGGAGATCTACATTGCCTTCCATATAAAGCTTCAAACGGTGCCATTTGAATACTTGCTTGATAACTATTATTATAAGCGAATTCTACTAGTGGCATATGCTTATCCCAACTTCCACCGGAATCCATGATACAAGACCTCAACATATCCTCAACTGTTTGGATTGTCCTCTCTGATTGTCCATCAGTCTGAGGATGAAAAGCAGTGCTAAGATTCAATCGAGTGCCCAATGCTTTCTGAAAAGATTTCCAAAATTGAGAAGTAAACTGGGGCCCTCTATCTGAAATGATAGACACTGGGACTTCGTGCAATCGTAGAATCTCCTCAATGTATATCTCGGCGTATCTAGCCACACTATACGTCGTCTTAACTGGAAGAAAATGGGCAGACTTGGTCAATCTGTCAACAATTACCCAAATAGAGTCAAAACCTTTAACAGTACGGGGTAATCCAACGATGAAATCCATTGTTACATTTTCCCATTTCCACTCGAGAATTTCCAATCGTTGCAATGGTCCCGCAGGCTTCTGATGCTCTGCTTTAACTTATTGGCACACTAAACAATGTGCAACAAAATTCGCCACATCATTCTTCATGCCATACCACCAAAAGAACTGTTTCAAATCTTGGTACATCTTAGTTATAACAGGGTGAATAGTATAAGCAGAATGATGAGCTTCCTCAAGAATCAGCCTTCTCAACTCCTGAACTTGTGGCACATAAATCCTACCCTCGAACCTCAAAACACCTTCCTGATCAATCACAAATTCTGAATTACTTTCGTCTTTAACTGACTCGCTTAACTCACACAACTTCGGGTCAGAATACTGAGCTTCCTTAATATGATCACTTAACGAGGAATGAGCTTGCAAATGAGCTAAAAATACTCCTTTATCAGCAATTTCAAATACGACTCCCTCTTGTTCAACTTTATGAATCTCCTGTATAAACGGTCTTCTTTCAATCTTTATATGTGCTAAACTATTCATAGACTTCCTGCTTAAAGCATCAGCCACAACGTTCGCTTTCCCCAGATGGTACAGAATCATAGAATCATAATCCTTTAAGAATTCCATCCACATTCTCTGCCTAAGATTCAAATTCTTCTGTTCAAAGATATACTTAAGACTTTTGTGATCCGTGAAAATCTCACAAGTTTCACCGTACAGATAATGTCTACAAATCTTTAAAGCAAACACCACCGAAGCCATCTCTAAATCATGAGTTGGATAATTATGCTCATGCAACTTAAGCTTTCTAGAGGCATAGGCAATAACTCACCCATCTTGCATTAACACACAGCCTAGCCCGATTCAAGAAGCATCGCAATACACCGTATTGTAAGGAATTAGAAGACACGTAGCGGAAATTAATTTAAAATTTTTTCCATTCCTTGCCAGGATCTACCGTATGTGTTTAAGTCAAGTGGGAAGAAGTATTACCCTTAGTGTGCCTCAGCGACTTCCACAGCTTTCGATCACGACGTTCACAGCTTCTCTCTGTGGCTCATGCTCCCTTTCTGATCACAAGAAGTCGACGACTCAGGTCAGCTTCCTCTACTGGTATCCACACGAACAGCGTTCTAACCACGAACGACGTGCTAGCGTCTCTTGTCCCTCCAGGGCTTTCTCAAGAGTTCATCCTCTCCGTCTCTATTTCGGCAGTTTCTTATCTGTAAACCTTTTGCAGAGCCCCCTTCGGCCTTTATATGTTCTATATGTTTCTCTGTGCAAAACGCAGCTCCTAAAATCAGATATATAGGATGCTATGTGTTTTTCTCTGTCAACTGAATTGGATTTTGGAGTTAATCTTATATTAATTCCAAAATTAATACAATATCATATATTGTATAATTTTATAAGAAACTAATTAAATAAATAATATCAAATCCGTCCCACAGATTTAATTACCCATTTATTTAATTTTAAATAAAGATGAGACTGAACTATATTTGATTTATTCTCATAAATCAAATTTGAGATATCCTATCAATTTGAATTTCGAATTTCAAACGTGATAGAGATTTAATTTATCCTTATAAATTAAATCTTATAAATATCTCTTATATGAGATATCCTATCAATTTGAATTTTGAATTTCAAACATGATAGAGATTTAATTTATCCTTATAAACTAAATCTTATAAATATCTCTTATATGAGATATCCTATCAATTTGAATTTTGAATTTCAAACGTGATAGAGATTTAATTTATCCTTATAAATTAAATCTCATATATACATATAATGTATATATATGAATTTATATATATATATATATATATACGAATATAAATATAAATAAATATATATACATCTATCCTGGATCATTCATTGAATCTGGACATGTCTTAGATTTAATGAATTTGGACATCATAGCTCGTGTTGGGCTATTTTGTGTGCGACCCTGTAGGCCCATATGAAGTTGGCAGTGGGCCATTTGCTATACTAGCCCACAAGTCGCAAGCGGTCTCTAGCAAGACATAACGACTACCCAAATCATATGAGGATCGATAAACGATGTAACCTTTTATACAACCATATCATGTCCCTTCTGTCACGCGATATTTTGGTCATGGATGAGGCATGGATAATGTCATCCTCCTATTCCTAACCGTTACTTTCTCGATCCCTGAGTAGTCTGACTATAGAAATGGAACTACCTTTCCATTACAGTATAGCCATACATTTCTCAGACTCACTCATCGAGGGGCCCAGTAATATCTCTCTATGAATGTGAGGGACAAATTCCATCTTGACCATTCACATTCCTCCACATGAAAAACCACTAAGGCCAAACATAGTCTTTATGATCACTCGGTCAAAAGTGACTTTTGACTAGGTCAAAGCTGAGCGTTTTGTCATGTAGGAATCCATGATGATCTCAGGTCAAAGGGCGTATTGACATGGTTTGTATATGAGAGAAGCTTATGACGTTACCCATGCAGTTCTCTCATAGCGGGTCGATCCAGCACCTTGTACTCTTACATGTGCTTATGACTTTGATTTATATCTCTATACATCTTCAAAGTCATACTGGTCTTATTTCATCTGTGCTCCCGCATAGATGATCGACCAGGGACATTTAGGATAATATCATGAATTATCCAAGGATGGTCATCATAGTAAACATGCAAATAATATGATAACTCAATTAATAAATTCATAAATCAATAATGTTCATAAGACAATGATTAGCCCCTAGGGCACGATTTCCAACACGTATACCCACCAACTCCTGAAGGTAAACTTAACATTGGAGTAGAGGTCAAAGATTCCTTTAACTTTTGAAAACTTGCCTCGTATTTCTCATCCCATATGAACTTCATATTCTTTTGGGTTAGTCTTGTCATCGGAGTTGCTATTCTTGAAAAATCATGAACAAAACAGCGATAATATCTTGCAAGTCCTAAGAAACTTTGAATCTCAGTTACCGTAGTAGGTCGTGGCCAACTTTTAACTGCCTCAACCTTACTAGGATAAACTTGGATGCCATCTCTCGACACCACATACCCCAAGAAAGTGACTTCAATTAACCAAAACTCATACTTGGAAAGCTTTGCATAGAGCTGATGTTCTCTTAACCTCTGCAACACTATCCACAAATGATGTTCGTGCTCCTCCGCATACTTGGAATACACTAGGATATCATCAATGAACATGATCACGAACTTATCCAGGAATTCTCTGAATACTCGATTCATTAAGTCCATGAATGCCGCAGGAGCATTTGTCAAACCAAAGGACATTATTAAGAATTCATAATGACCATAACGAGTCCTAAATGCTATTTTTGAAATATCTTCCTTCTTAATCTTTAACTGATGATACCCTGATCGCAGGTCTACTTTTGAAGAGTACTGCGCTCCTTGCAACTGGTCCAACAAATCATCGATGCGTGGTAACGGATACTTGTTCTTTACTGTCACCTTGTTAAGCTGTCGATAATCAATGCACAATCTCATTGATCGATCCTTTTTCTTGACAAATAACACCGGTGCGCCCCAAGGAGAAGTACTAGGACGTACACACCCCTTATCTAGCAATTCTTGTAACTGAATCTTTAATTCCCTTAACTCAGATGGCACCATCCTATAGGGCGGAATAGAAATTGGCTGCGTACTAGGAATGATGTCAATACTAAATTCTATCTCTCGATCTAGGGGTAATCCCGGCAATTCCTCTGGAAAAATATCAGGAAATTCCTGAACAATAGGAATTTGGTCTAAACTGACAGTAGGTTTATCAACATCTTGGATTACCGCCAAAAATCCCTGACAACCCTTAGCCAACTGGCCTTTTAAAGCAGAGACTAAGTTTGTTGGCTTATCTACTTCGTTCCTAAGTAACACAAACGAAGTTTCACCCAGAACGTTAAACTTTACCACTTTTAGGTGACAATCAACAGTAGCATAACATGAAGCTAACCAATCCATGCCCAGTATTATATCAAAGTCTATCATATCAAGGATCATAAAATTGACAAAACTTTCTCTACCCTCAACAGACACTTCACAAGATTTGTACACTTGTGAAACTGACAAAGATTCCCCAACAGGGGTAGCCACAGTGAAAGGACAATCAAGTCTGACCAAATTCTTACCCAACATCTTAGCAAAGTATTTCAAAATATAAGAATGTGTCGATCCAGGGTCAAATAATGCATAAGCTTTTTGAGAACATACAGAGATAATACCTGTGACCACAGCATTAGAAGCCCGAGGATCTTGCCTTGTCATCGCGTAAACCCTAGCTTGTCCTTGGCCTGAAGGTTGTGCTCTGTTCTTCGGAGGTCGTCCTGATATACCTCTACCCACTGAGGCAGAAGTTGCTCCCACAGACGGAGCTGCAAAGGTAGAGGGGTGGGGAGAAGGTCGAGCTGATCCATAGCTCAAAGTTGATTGAGCAAATGGATACTCTTTCTTCATGTGACCTGGTTGTCCACACCCATAACACACCCCTAAAGTCTTAAGACAAACCCCAGAATGGTGCTTCCCACACATAGCACAGGTAAGCCTGGAATAGCTAGACTGGCTCCCTCCAGACTGAGGTATAGTACCTCCAAACTTCGGTCCCGAATCAGAAATGCCCACAGAAGATCTATAGGTTCTGGGCGCTGGCCGTATATCAGCTGACGAGGGTTGGCCCTGAGGGCGGTTACCTTTAAATGAAGATCCTTGGAACCTTTTGCTCCCAGTCTTCTGCTTCTTAGAAACCCCTTCTTCTTCCATGTGCCTCAACTCAATTCTCAAAGCACAGTCAACCACATCAGCATAAGAACCAAAATGATTCAGCATCAGGGTCACAGCGTCATGAATATGTATCGGTAATCCCTGTATAAACGTGCTGATTCTATCCCTCTCTGACGGAATCAAGGTAGATGCATACGATAAAAGTTCTGTGAATCTTCTTTCATACTCAGCCACAGACATCCCAGAGGTACATTTCAACAGAAGAAATTCTTTAACTCTAGCATCCTTCTTGCTCTGGGGAAGAAAATGTTTCAGGAAAAGATCCTTAAAATCTGCCCATGACAATAATGATACTCTATCCCCCTGAAATCTCAGTACCATCTTACTCCACCCATTCGTAATCCCCTCAAGTCGAAACAAGGCAAACTCCACATATTGCACATTTGGGCATCTCAAAGCTCGGCATCTCTTCTCAATTCCTTCCAGGAACTCCATGGGTTCCTCTCGAGAATCAAACCCTGAGAACTTCGGAGGATCTAACTTTATAAACTCTGATAGCCTGACCGCTATAGATTCTTCCTCTATAACCTGGGGTGTTTCTACTTGAGTCTCATGCCTAGAGGACGTAGAGATCTCAGGAGACTGTGGAGGAGATGGTTCTGCCTCAGATAGAATTTCCCGAAGGGGTCTAAGGGGTCGACCTCTCCGAGCCTTAGCTCCCCTATGACCCTGTCTTTGACCTCGAGGAGGCACATCACTCCGCTGAGCAGAGCCTTGATCTGAAGCCCTAGAGCTCCCTCCAGATGGTACACATCTAGGCGGCATTTAACTATTCATAAAACATAGAAAATATTTAGTTTTAAGAAAAATACGTTTTCAAAATCATAAGAAAATACCACTTTTGAATTTCTTTTAGAGACCTTCAGAAATGCCTCAACTATAGTTATGCCCGGGTTCATAATGATAATTGAGACCCCACCGAAGTATCCCTGCTCCACTTAACCATAGAAAAACTTGGCTCTAATACCAAACTATCACGTCCCTTAATTTAGACCGTGACCGGCATAGAATATAAATATCCCATATTCTGAAAGCCTAACACATAAAGTAAAACCTTTAAGTTTTCCATAATGTTTTCAAAATCATGCAAAATCTTTTCTAAGATTTATGTGGAGCATTATCCTATCCAAAATAATACAAGTTCTTAAGAAAGTAATTACATCAAAAGTAGTATTTGTCAAACGATGCTTTGGATCAACAGCGAGGCTCTTTACTGCTCAGCCGGAGGATTAGGGTCACCTGCACTGTCTGAGGCTAAATAATATACTCGTGAATAACATCCCAAAAACATGATTTAAAGAATGTGGAAATAAACAATGCATATCATGTTAAAATGTATTTCATAATATTTCATAATCTGATGCAAACCTTTCCGTAAACATTTGTATTTCAGGGGAAACAACAATTTGAAAGAACAATTTCAAATCAATCGTTGTAATAACAATCCTTTCAAAACCATGTTATTTCTATATAACTTCAACAGAATGAAAACAGAAGTAGACACACAGTCCACGAGGGTAACTAACCATTCTGGTGGCTCGAAGCCACTAACTGTCACGAGAATAAATCCCACGAAATAATTCTGGTGGCTCAAGGCCACAAACTGTCACGAGAATAAATCCCACAAAATAATTCTGGTGGCTCAAGGCCACAAACTGTCGAGCTCGAGTAACCAAGGTGCACCAAGGACTAACAGTACTGTTGTTAGCAACCAGCGTTCTGTATTCCGTCCTAAAATGTTTCCATCATGCGTGGGGTTTATTTCACATAAAATAATCTCAATCGTTTCAATACTATAACTGTTAGTAAAAACCACTTTGAATTTCAAAAACCCCAGCATGTATATTAAAAATCAAGTTACTGTAAAATCACAAGAACTTCGCATAAGAATATATTTCATGAATAACGTCAGTTCAATGCAACTTTTGCCAAACTCTTTTCAAAAAAGCTTATTCATCCATTTTCATACATAATTATTATTCCTTTGTAAACCAATCGAAAGAAAATTATTTCCAATGATTTAAACCATACTTTCATAAAATTTGCTTTTCAAAATCCATATTTGAAATTCATCATTTGAAATGACAATGCATTTAAAAATACAAATTTTAGGGAACGTTATCTATCTAAAGTTTCAACAGAATAAAGCACTTGAAATCCTGACAAGCTTTCATTTCAAAGTTTTGCCAAACAGAGTCCAAAACCTAAAACCACAATTCATAATACAACACCACCTCAATTTCAGCATATTCCATATAAAACCAAAACGTAGATTCATATTGTCTTTCCTTCTAGAACTTAAACCAAATTTCAGATTACACACAACCATGAAATCTCTTATATATATATATATACATATATGCTATCTGAGTCATTTCCCAAAGGCTCAATTACGCACAGCACCAACATCAAGCTCCTTACCATGACAGTAATGAATATTTTTATTCATCAAGCTAAAATAGCAGCACATATGCATGTATATATATATTTCACAAAAATGATTCGAACCTCCTCCACTAATGTTTTGCCAATTCATTTTGCACTCCCACAAACCTTCAACAGAACATCAAACACCAAAAATATTAAACACATAGCAATGCAAGTTATACATTCCACTTTGCTTTCCAGCTCAAGGCAATAAACCGTGGCCTATGACATTTCTCCCTTTTCGTTTCACAAGTTTATGCTTCAATGTACCATAACATCACATGCACATACTTTAATTCTCAAGGCAGTGGCTATCTATATGAACATATATATCTGTCTATGTATACCCAAAACAATATTTCATATATATATATATACAGCAACCAGTTCCAAAACAGCAGCCATATTCCTTGAGCATATCACCATCATAGACCCCATTGCAAGCTAAATGCATATGTATACTCTTTCCATCCACCCTAAACCAACCCATTACGACATGCCTCTGTCTCCTCTATCATTTGACAACATAATCACATATATGTACCTGCACACAACATCCCCATGTCCAAGACCATTTATACATATATATATATATATACTCCACTGGTACAGTATATATATATCTATTCCTTCAGCATCATCACCAAGCTTATATATACATCCATTCATCCTCCCACAACCTCACGGCTGACCAAACCATATCACAGCGCACACACAAACATATATACACAGTGCACAGTTCAATGGAAATAGAGACAGAACAGGGGAAGAGTGTGGCGACTACATTACAACATTAATATTGCTTAAAACAGGAAAGAAAGGAAAGATCACCCAAACATTCCAATACCTTCACAGTGCCAAGTAGCATTTACTAGGTACACACCGCTGGCGGAGATTCACACAGCTTTCACAGCCACTCTGCCTACCTCTAACTCACCACCATAGCTCTGTCCACTGTACCCACTTTTCTCTCTAGTATTTTCAGCAATGACGCAGAATCCGCACAGAAAGATGGCGACAGGAAAAAGGAAGCTAGACAAATAGACTTCCTATAGTGCCATAATGGATTTTGCGACAATGACTCCCTCCCACGTGACAGTGACCCAGCAATTGAACTCCAAAACAGAGAAACCCATCAATGACGACCACCACACCGCCTCGCTACCTCTCACGACTTCCTCTCCCCTTGATTTCTCCCCTGCTCGCGGCACTTAAAGGAGAATAGCAATCGTACGATGCACCGCTCCCAGGACGACAGCATAGCCGAGGAGATTGAAAACACACTGCGATGACTGACCACAAGGCAACATAGTAGAAAGCTTCCAACCTGCTCACGCTGTTTTCCCCGCCTGCGTCGCCAATGAAATCAGAAGTCTGAAGGGGAAGGGAGTATGGTGCAGAGAAAAAGAAGGGGAGGGCAAAATAGTAATTTCACGTGCTAAAATCAAAATAAAAACCCTCACCCAGCAGCAACCGAGACTCGAACGCAAGACCTCATACACAACTCCTGCGCCTTCAGCCACTCAGCTGCCCATGACCCTCTGAAAAAAAATTGCAAGATCTACTATATATTCTTTTGTTGAATAAATTATCTAATAAATTTTTGAAGCCATAACAGATCCAAACCCAAGAAGAGATCAGGAACACATTATCAAATAGAACTTTAACTAGAGGGGATATTAGGTGTCTAGAGGAAGATCCTTTAAATGAACTGCTCAAACTTCTAAATTAAATCTCATGCATCAAGGCTAGCTTCTAATTTGAATCATCTTTCTCATCATCTAAAATTAAATTAAATCCTACAAGCCTAGGCTCTCTTATGATCTTCTCTTTGCTAGAGAGCCTCCTTGCCCAAGAGGTATCACTACTACTACTATCGTTGCTGATGAATATTATGTAGCTCTTATAGCACTAATTAGTTAATAACCTAGAGTCATTTTGTAGATAAACTAGAGAAATAATTTTCTTTCACTCTTTTATTTATCCTATCTTAGTTATTCCTACCAAGAATAAATATCTTGAGCTATGAAAAAAACTACTCTTTCCTATGAGCAAATCATTTTAACCTATTGCCAGAAACTCTGCTCTAATACCAAAAATGGTACACCTTACTCTAAGGTCACTTATCAGAGTTGTTTATCGATTTTAGAACCACGTATGACCTAATTATTACCATTAGCAAGTCTACAAGCTTAAAATTTTTTCTTTAAAACTTTGATACTAATGTCATTGATTTATCTTAAAACTTTGAAACATCATATATTTTAATCTATACATCCAAAAATTACAAACTACTACTCATTTTAAAGATTTGGATGTAATATACCTTATAATCTAATACCTTTATTAAGGGTTTTAAGGAAGATTTTCAGCAAAGAATTTTAACTAATTCCATAAAAAGCCAAAGTTTAAAAACTTTGTTATTAAGGAAAGATTCTTCCCTTTTATAACGGAATGAAATTTTCTAAAAATGTTAAAAATCCATAACTAATTTCTTTTTCTTTTTCTTTCTTCTTAAAGTTAAACTTGGCTTACATCCTTAAACCTCATTTAAAAATTTTGAATAAACTTTGAGATTTCTCTTAGGGAGGATTACATTCTTAACTATATAGTTTATATATCTTTATATATAACCCTCATGGCTTAATCCAAAATAATTAACTTAATTAAAATATGCATATATATATATCCAATCTAGCTCTAACCTTCTCAAATTTCCTCTATCACTGCCCCTTGCCCTTGAGCCACTTGCCTTTGCTATATTATAGAACAAAAAGGGTGAACAACAACATATTATATAAATATACACAATTCTATAAAGTATGCAAAACAAGAAATATCACATAATCATCATACTTCAATAATCATAACAATTTCCATACAACACACATATCAACAATACACATATTCCCTATACTCATCTTAATTTCGCTTTCTGATTGGAACTGTGTACTAGCTCTACGTACTTCTATCTATATACTGCTCATTACATCAACACCCCTACTCATAATGGCATCATAACAAACTCCACATACTCTTACATGTTTACTATTAGTTACAGCGACATCCCGCTCATAACGGAATCATAACAAACTCTACATACTCTTCTCTGACTACTGCAAGTTACAATGACACCTCACTCGTAACGGCATCATAACAATCTCCATATACTCTTCTCTTACTACTTCAAGTTACAGTGACACCTCTCTCGTAACAACATCATAACAAGTTCCACATACTCTTCTGTGACTACTGCAAGTTACAATGACACCTCTCTTGTAACGGCATCATAACAAGCTCCACATACTCTTCTCTGACTATTGCACTTTACAGGGACACCCCTGCTTGTAATGGCATCATAACAAACTCCACATACTCTTCTCTAACTACTGTACATTATAACACCCTCACTCATAACGGCATCATAGCAAACTTCCTCATACACATAATCAAACCAACACACTTTCATATATACTTATCTCATCTCATGGCACAAATAAACATGAATAATTAAATGCATAAATATATGAGAGAAAGGTTACTACCTAGATCTCTTTCTTCTGAATTACCTCCTCTCACTTTGCTTTTTTCGTTTGGTTCCTTGGTGGACTAGGGCAAATATCAAAGCCTATAAATTATATACATATAGGGGCAAATTAATACACACCCTTTAGTGCTTTAATTCCATAATCCATCTTTCGTAAAACCCCTTAACTCTCACTTTGAGTTTAACTCTTTCCTTGTTCCTTTTTCTTAAATTCCAACTTATTGAAAGAATTTCAACTCTTTCTTATAGTAACAGCAGCTGACCAAAACAGAATACTGAGAAAGAATTATTAAGATTTTCATTTTATTATCCCTAACACTTTCTATGTGCTTTTAGACATGGCTTAGGTGTAGTAAAATAACTTCTAAGACCATTCAAACTCTTATTTTGCCAACACCACAATGTCATATATATATATATATATTATCATATTATACTTAAACCACCATTTGAGTCTCCAAATGCTTAGTATGATTTAGCTTTCTGTTGAACATACTTCTAGCACCTAAATAGTCATCAAAAGAGTGAGATTTTTTTCATCATCCTTATTCCTTAAATCTCAACTTGTGGCTAACTTCGTTGCTTTGCTCCAATATATTCTTTAACATAAATTACAGCAGAAGTATATATAATAAATTTCTAATTTTAACTTCAAATCTTGTCCTACAATCAACTACTCATATACATAACATCACTTAGAGACTTTAAAACTTGTTCCCAAGGAAAACATCCTTAATTCTAATGACCCAACTCAGAAATCACTTACAATTATTGATTTTATCCAAAAGTTAATTCCATTCATATCTCATCTTAAGCTTTAGCATTAAAATACTTTATATTCTTCACAAAGAGAACTTGATCTCTACTAAATACTTACTATATATTTTATTCCTATAACCCAATTGCGTTAATCAATTACACTTTAAATGCATACTCATATTTTTTCAATTACCAACAATTTCCATGTTCCAAAGCTTTTACAGCACATCAAACGCCACCTATGAACACACACACATATTCATTATGAACTCAATCATCACCTTCCTTCTCTAACTTTTCATGCAACGGTCATAAGCAAATCTGGAATTTTTTTTAAATCTGTCAATTATTAAGTTTGAGAACTATATCCAACTATTAGGCAAACCTTATTCTAGGTTTTAGATCTCAAACTTAATAATTGACAGATTGCAAGATATTCGTATATTTGGCTTTAGGTGTAGTATTGTGCTTTATCCTTAGATTTTCTTGGGATCTATAATGATTAGTCTTATAAGACTAGTTTCATGTTTCTTTGTTTTTTTTTTTTTTTTGATTAACCCAAGATATGCCCGGGTCACTTTGATTTTAGGACTATTCCTATTAGATCTTGAGTGTTTAAGGCATAACCCTTTTAATATCATTGCTGCCACCTTAACAAACAATTTGTTGGTGGACTAGTTACATGTTTAAACTAAATAAATTTGCGGTGGAATAAGAGAAGCAATGATATTTCTGCAATCTTCATTATCTACCCGTTAGCTCTATAAAGAAATTGGTCCTTAACTCATATTAATAACAACTTAATCATTTGGCTGTAAGAAGCATTATTCATGTCTAAGTAAATGTTATTTCGTGTTGAGTAAAGAATTAACCAAGTTATTAGTGATGAATCAAAAAGGAATAATTTGTATTGTGTACTTGTTAAAAAATATTGCAAGACACCGAATAATTTCGATACGTTGTTGCATTTTGAGAAAGAAATCAAAATATTCCAATATTCTCCTTAATGAATTACAGCCCTGAGTTTGCTCTTCCTTGTCATATTCTATTTGTAATAAAAGTGCATATTTAGTCCTTTAATATTACGTACAAATTTATTGTAATTATTTAATTTTATAGTGTCTTTTTAATTTTCTAACACTAATGTTGACAACAAAAGATGCTGAAATTTAAATTTTAAATGTTGACAAAATATTTTTAAATGTTTTTTGTTTTCACATTATTTCTTTTCTTTTCTTTATTCACCTAGGGTACGCTGAAAATCTTACAATGGAAAAGGAAAATGTTAATTTTCCACCGGTGGCGCATGTTTGGCACCACCAATTACCGGGAGACTATTTTCCAGCGTCCTGAGAATTTCCTTTAAACGTGGGAAAATTGCTTCCTTCGATTATATGTAGGATCCAATTTTCTAGCGTGATAACTTCCCAAATAACCTTTCATCTTCTTCTCTATTGATGGCATGGCGCGTGCCACTGTTCGTCCCAGTCGCCGGGTTCCTCGTATCATCCATTGCTTCTTTGTTCATCGTCAATGGCTTCTCTTATTTTTCCTGTTCTCTCAACAGTTACGTTACTTCAATTTATTTGTTCTTTTTGGTTTTCATTTGTTTGTTTGCGGTAAATTTTGTTATGAAGTTGAGCATTTTGTTATGGTGGCAGATTCAAAGGTGAATATTAGTGGTGAGTGGGTGAATGTCATAATGTCACTGATGTCTACTGTTTGAGCGAGGAAGAAGATGAATTTTCTTCATATGAAAAGTTGTTTGCAAGTTATATCCATTACAACTTGAGTTGTAATGCTTAAAATTTGAGTTATAATGCATATAACTTGCAAACAACTCCACTTGTATGCATATAACTTGTATACAACTCAAGTTGTGAGCAAGTTTTATGAATTTTTTATAATTTATTTTTATTTATTGATTTTGTTTCACATTTTGAATTTTTAAATTTTTTTAATTGTTTTAATCAATAATTTTGATTAATAAATACTTATTAAGGGAATATGGTCATTTATATATTTTTCTATTATTTTTAACCTATCAAATATAAATTTTTTTATCAAATCATTTTCATTCCAGTGCTTACTAAACACATACTCGATCGACAATTTTTCATTCCCTTCATTTTCTTTCCATCATTA
Source organism: Leucaena leucocephala (assembly GCA_037074615.1). Classification (NCBI taxonomy): domain Eukaryota; kingdom Viridiplantae; phylum Streptophyta; class Magnoliopsida; order Fabales; family Fabaceae; genus Leucaena; species Leucaena leucocephala. The sequence goes on along the minus strand of CM073515.1, from coordinate 12,152,331 downwards.
TCAATTCTTCCTACCAAACGACTCTTAAGAGTAATGATTCTCCTTTGAGCGGTCATAGTTGTAGTTATTACATAACTTTTATATATTCGTCATGTTTCTTTTTGTTACACCATGAAAGTTTGGTCCCAAATATTTCTATCTATACCCCACCTCAATTTAGTTAAAAATAAATTTGAATCAATTCAGATTTAATATTTTTAATTCTTTTATCTATAAGCTGTAATTAATAATATCAATAATCAATTTTACTCTTCAAAAATTTTGAGCACTACTTTAATAGGATTATTGATTAATTACTATTATAGGGTTTAAAATTTTTCAAAGATCAAAATGAGACCTCAAAATCTTTCAACAATCAAATTTTAAATGTCTAACCATAATAAAAAGTAATAATAATCATAAATAATTAATTAATTATAATATATTTTTTTTCTACTCAACGTGCAACGCACTAAAGAAATCTCTATTTTTTACTATAATTTAAAATATACTATGATCTAAACTAAAGATATTTATTTTTCAGAAAAGTAAAATAAACCCTTTAAGTTAGTATCAATATAAAAGACAAAAATGATTTTCCCCCTTAAATTCTCTTATAGCTGGGATATATTTTAATTACTTGATGTCTTAAATGCAGAACTAGAGAGATTAATTACCGATAATAAAGATTAAAATAAAAAATTATTGAGATCCTACAAAAATATCAAAAAAAGATATTGACAAGCCAATAAGGTGGGTTGAGTCTTTAGCCCTATCAATAGTTATCAGCCTTACTTTTTTTATTTATTTAATATGTTTTAAACACATTTATACAGGCAAACATATCAACGCCAGTTTCAATTAGAAGTGTCAATGTATCGGATTGTGTGGTTTATCTTATGGGATTCGCGGTTTAATTACTAGTCTTAGAGCAGAGAGATTAGTGAAAATCACCAAATGATATGTGATTTAATTTCAACCACTCTATCTTTCCCTCTAGAGCAAGGGGTCTTTTATCCACCACTCTTCATAATTTCTAATGCTCTTTATAATGCCCCAAACTTCTAAATTTTTTTCCTATTGGTCGTCATGTTCTATATAAAATAAGGAACATTTAGTATCCTACAGGTTAAAAATGGCATAGTTTTGTATTTTTTGGGCAACTTTAATTTTTTAAAAAAATAGTAAAAAAATCAAAACTACACCATTTTTTTCTTATAAGATATTAAAATTTCATTTATTTTATGTAAGATCTAATAATCATTAACAAAAAAATATATATTTAAGAAGTTGGGATGTTGTTACAAAGAACACTAGAGAGTGGAGGCATTAGAGCCTCTTGCCAAGACCTCCCCTTAGCTAGATCATGAAACTGCTAGATTGTATTAAGCCTTGGTTTTATTTTAGTTGTAAATTGATGCTTAGGTTTGTTTGGGGACCCACATAACAGATTCTGGAGCAAGGAAGTGACACACAGGAACACTCCCTGGCTTCACTTTCAGTACTTGGAAGGCCAGATGTTTTGGGTTCCATTCTGATGTATCAGTGTGACATATAGCCGTTGCCTTTACTTTGCTCCCATCTTCCCCCTTCAACGACACCGTATAGGCTCTTGTAGTCTCCATTTTGTGACAGTAAAACAAGGCGTACACATAACTGAGTTTGTGGCACACCACCAGATTTGCCTCTCCCACCTTCTTCACTTCATGCATTATTCTGTATTCTTGCTTCTTTGTTTCCTTCTTCATCACTTCTGTAGATAAAGCTTCCACGTGTCTCGTCCCAAGCTTGGAAGTGATGAAATCAAGCATGGATTCCAACGACGTCGCACAATACTTCTCCTCTCCTTTAATCCCTGAATCCTCACATGCTTTAATCGTATTCTTCATCATCTCAGCGTCTGTTGACCCAGGTTTCACCGCAAACTTTCCCAATATTTTATCTATCTGTTACAGATGAATAATATAATTACATAAATTACATCACACGCACTTTTATATATATATGATATAGGAACTTCTCTGTTTTTAAAATATAATTGGTGTATGAGGCCTCTGATGTCCATCTCATAGTACTGTTTTCCCTTTTTATCATTTTTATCATTAGCTTCTTAATAAAATGAGAGACATTATGGTATCTTACAGTTATAAAAGGATCCGGTTGTGTTTTATTAATAATCTTTTAAAAAGAAAAAAATGTATAATTTTATGGAATTTTTCTTTAAAAAATTATAAAAAAAATATAAAGGTAGAAATAGAATGAGAGAAAAATCTCACTAAAATATGTGAATTCCAAATTAGGATATAAAACAAAGGATCTAATTATTAATTTTTTTTATAGTCTTTATATTGTCTTTTTTCCAAATATAAAACTGCACTATTTAATGACTACAGTACAGGATATAATAATATTTCCTATTTCATCGTAAAACTAATAATAATCATAGGAAAATAAGGAAAATGAAATTAAATGAATGAGGTATTAGAATGGCTAAGCCTGAATCAACAATACCTTGGTAGAAGAAAAAGGAATGGTTTTCACAACTTCACGAGGCAAAAAGGAGGCTTGATTAGAGATCTTAGGGAAGAGCAAGTTCTTTTTGTGGCCAGGCTTCAAGTCTTGTTCCAAGAACAGAAGAGTTGCGAAGGGATTATCTTGGAGTTGAGTTTCAGGCTCATCGTAGATAATGAACACTCCTCCACCATACTTAAGAAATGTTACAGCTGAACCATAATAATCATACTTTGTATGCACCGTACTAGTGCCATCACCTGATGAATTGCCATCGTATATATTCAAAGCACTTGTTAGAAAATCACGTGAATTTTGAACTTCGAAGAAATACCCATGACAAAAATTTCAAAAGGGAGAATCTACCTCAAAAGATTATAATGTTAGGTGGCAAAGTTCCTTAAATGGAACCAACTGCAATGCTCATTATAGTGACAAGCATTATGGAGCTCATCATTATGGTATGATCTATGATACACTCTACTATCTATACTATCTATACCGTTCGAACATATATAGTTTGCACTCTACTATACTAACCAGCTGGGTGGAGAAGATCTGTGATAGATTTGGGCATGGCAGTGCTGGGAAGCATGGACTTCCAGTAAAGTTCTGGAGGAAAAGCAGCATGGGCAATCTGTAATGTCATATATAACATATATAAATACAAGTACACAATAGTTTCACTGGCCAATTAAAATTCAACAAGAAACAAATGAAATAAAGAAAGGAAGAGGATGCTCACTGTGAGAAATGCAACGAGGGGTAGTAGAGAAAGCTTCATTGTTTGAGAAACTAAGTACTAAAACTGCAAATATAATGATTCTACGATAATAAAGAGGAGCTGAAAGGAATTATATAAAGATGGAGAATAATGGCAAAGATACTGTTGTGCTCGTGAGATAAGGGACCCAGACTTGGATCCCAATGTCCATATGATTTTTTGGTTTATAGCGTACATCAATTATGGGCTGTCACATTTTTTAATAATAAAAATAATAATAGGATAATGAATTAGTGAAATTTTTGGAAGATGTGTATAAACTTTTCAAAGGTGTGAAGGCAGGTTGAGGCATATGCTTTTATTGGAATCCATCTATCTGTTTTCATCATTCTTTCAATGTTTTCCTACCCTTTTCAATAGGGTTTAAATGTATAGAAAATAAATGTAATGCTCTTCGAAAATTTCTAAGTTATTATTTATCATGTGTATTGCAAATGGGAAAGGTATTTAGTTTGATAGATTATTATGTGAGAAACTATAGACATGTGTTTTAATCTGCGTTGCATAGAAGCGACTTCACTATACTTATAAATATAGAGAGTGTGTGTATATATATTGATTCTATTTTTATAGCTTAACAAGATGAAAAAATTAAGAATAAAATTTTGAAAGTGATTTGCCATATTGTACCCCGTACGTAGTAAGAAAAACTATCATCTTTGTAAAAATATGATTTATTAACATTTTTAAACACGGTCATATTTCTGTACTTCTTTCTTTGAGTTATTTTATGTCACAATCTCCACGCAGATGGTTGTAATATCGTTTGTTTATTAATCTATAGCACCTCAAATTACATGGGACTATGTGTCACAATTTGATTCATATATTCTTCACGCATTAAATATTGAATAAAATATCCAATCGAGTTGATAAATGCAATTTCCTGCAAAGTTCACAATTTCAATAAAAGTTATCTTAAATACAAGAATTAAATAAATAATTTATAGAGATTTAAAAAATAAGTGAAATTAAATGTTTGTAAAAACTAATATAAATTTAGTTTAGTGGTGTAAGGTTCCACTAAATCTCTCTGAATCTTGTGATTGATTTATAAAGAAGACACACGAGCTAAAAGAGATCGTTTGAATCTTAAAACTAGGATAATTAGTCATAATTTTCTTAAATTATCTTTTTAATCATTTGACTATCTATTATAATTCTTTTTTATATGTGCAAATTGCAATCAAAAGGATAGTTTAAAAAAATTAAAATTTAAGAGAAAAATTAAAGTTGATTCGGATTTAATATTTATAATTAAAATAAATTTATTCACTAATTGTTATATTTAAGAGCCATTGTTTATTTTATACATATTCTAACAGCCATTGGATGCTGAAATCAAATTAACCAAAAGCAATCAAATCAATCCCCCACCTACCCATAGTGCATTTCAATTATTCAAGGTAAAAAGACAAAGAAGACTATTCCAGCAAAAAAATAAAAAAAGACAGAGAAGACTGGCCACAAGTGTCCAGCTTTTATGACATAATATTGCCTCTTCATTCCCCACTTGTCAGATAACCAATTGAACATGATTCTTTTCTATTATTCTTTTTCTATAAAATAGTATTGAGAAAATAGGAGAGAGTGGATATGATTAGATGATAGGGGAAAACAAATAAAAGAAGGGTAACTTGTTTAAAATACCTATAAAAAATATGAACTCAATTACTACACACGTTAGAAATTGAAAAAGTGAAATCAATCATTTGAAGAAGGTACATAAAAGAGAGGAAAAATATATAAAAAATTAAAGAATCATAATAGAACATATATTTAATACTAGTTATATATATTTTATATCAGTTACGTATAAATTTAGTATAAATATTTTATCTTATTTATAAAAATGTTACTAGCTATTTTTTTAAAACTGTCTCCATAAAGACTAGTTTAAAAATAAAGTTTTAGAAAAAATATTTTACAGTAGTATTTTTTCTAGGGAAATATCTTTTCACTTCTAAATCTTTCAACTATACATTCTAATCAATATATATATATATATATATATATGATTATCTGCCACTATTTTCCTATTATAGTGAGATTGTGATAGGAAATCACCGACTACTAGAGTCTAAAGAGTTGTAAGTTGAAATCTCTAACCAAATATGTTTATGTGAATCAACTTATAATAGATCACATATAGAAATGATGACCAATCTATTATAGACTTAATATATTACAAGAAGACTAATTGCTTAAAATAAGAGTAAATATTTTCAATACTAAATTAATGCTATAATCCACACAATTATAAAATTTAATCCAACATTTAATTTATATACTTATCACTTCATAGATTTACTTATCATGATTTGTCACAAATAATTTAATAAATTAAGAACATTGGGTCGACATAGTCAATTGTGTCTTGTATATATGTGATTTCATGCAGCCCATGTTTTGAAAAGAAATTAGAAAAAAACTAAAACAATGAAGGACAATCTATTGCTTAATGACACAAATTGGGAAAACCATCTTGTATGTAATTATAATTTGTCTCAATTTTTAATTTAGTACTTATGTTATTTTTTTATTAAATCATTTAATTTTACTTTATAAGTACTGTTAGCCCTAACATAAAAGCTAATATTATTCATAGAGCAAAGTTAAATAATTTAGTAAAGAGAAAAAAAATAGATATCAAAATTAAAAATTGAAAACAATATAGATACATGTAAAATGATTTCTCCCGCGTCCATTTTATAGCAAAATATAGATGACAATTAGCAAATATGTTTTTTCCCCTTCCAAGGAAACTACACGAATGTCCTACTAGAAGCACTCCTATTTAATGACATGGACACTTTTTAAATTTGCAATAAGACCAGAGGCTAATCTCTCGTTGCAAGAACAAAAGCTTAGATTCATCTTTTTACATCTGACAAAACCACAATTCCCAACAATGAATAAAACCATTATATGAAGGAAAACTCAATAGTTATTTTAACAATTAATGACATGAATACTTTTTATTTACAAGAAGAAAAGACGCTAATGTGTAATTCCCAAAAAAAAGTGTATATGCATGTTTTACACTTGGCAACAGCACAATTCCCAGTAACATATATTGAACTAATTGTATTTAAAAAATCTGAAAAATTGAGCTAACAATTAAAGACAAATAGTTGTTTACAAATAGCTACACTTGGCCAAAATACAATTCCCAATAAAGAATTATAACTTCTATACATAATACATAGGATATGAAGAAGGAAAACTTGACAACTCATTTGGTAATTCCAATGTCCTCTTCATCCATGGATGAAATTGGAAACAAAATCACTGAGCAGTTTCATGCCAAGCCCAATTGTATAAGGTTATGTATCTTTGGATACCTCCTTTATGTCTAAAATGTGCCATTGAGCTTGAAATACCAGACACAATCCACAAGCATGGCAAACCCATCCCTCTTTCTCAGCTGGTGTCAGCTGTTAAAGTTCCACCCTCTAAAGCTACATTTGTGAAAGGGCTCATGCGCTTGCTGGCTCACAATGGCCTCTTCTCTATCATCAAATGCAACAACAATGAAGAAGAAACTGAAGAAGAAGTAGCATATGATCTCACTTCTGCATCAAAACTTCTTGTGAGTGGCACAGACGGTTGTTTATCTCCAATGGTGCAATTGACAATAAACCCTACTATGATTAATTTGTATCATCACTTGGGGAAATGGGTTCATCGGAAGGAAAATACACTGAGAGAGACAATATTTGGTGCAAATCCTTATGACATGCTTAAGCAAAACCCAGCAGATATGGCGTTTATAAAAGAAGCAATGGCTAGTGACTCAAGATTCTTGAAAATGGCACTGATCAAAAACTTGGATTCTGCTTTGGATGGATTGGGTTCTATCGTTGATGTTGGTGGTGGAAATGGGACCACTGCAAAGATAATCTGTGAAGCATTCCCAAAGTTGAAATACACAGTGCTTGATCTTCCTGAGACTGTAGCAAACTTATCTGGAAACACCAATTTGAGTTTTGTTAGTGGGGACATGTTCAAATCCATCCCTCAAGCAGATGCAGTTCTGATTAAGGTATTGATATAATTTTAAAATCTAATACATTATCCTACTTAAATTATTTACAAAAAGAATCGATTTTTTCAATATGAATTTCAATTGACATACATGTGTTTCTGTTTGTAATTATATATGTTTTAGTACACGTTTTCATCATAGTTTTTTTAAAAAAAAAATTTGAACCAAAATTTCAATCAGCATGTATCCGAGAGGAAATGGAACAAGAGAAGCAAAAAGTTTATTAAATTGCTAAATCCTTGTTTCTCTTTCATAATTATTAAGAGCACTAAGGGAAAACAAGTCATTAATGCTTCTAAAAAGAAAGTATAAAGTTTCTAACAGAAAAGGACGAAGAACACTTAAAAAGGTTTTTTTATATAAGGGACAGCAGAGGGAGTAAATTGCATATTGTTATACTACTCCGGTCTTTAATATAAGGATTATTAAACTAATTTGATTAAATTAAGAAAGTTAGGTAAGTAAGTTAATATGATATATTTTTACTAAAATATCTTAATCATCTTCCTGAACTCCTTTCCTCACTCTTAATTATTGTTAAACGAGTATCAATAGAGTAATCTAGAAAAAAATTGATAAATATAAAAAATAAAAAATATTTAGGATAAATATCAATTCTCTAATTACTTCTTATATTAAAGATAAGAGAAGTAATTCAATAATGAAGCACTATGGATGTTAAGATGTTGTCTATTTTTCTCACTATTTTCATTTTTACAGTGGGTCTTACTTGACTGGGGTGACGATGACTGCATAAAGATACTTAAAAATGCCAATGAAGCTATCTCAAGCAAAGGAAATGAAGCAAAAGTGATAATCATAGATATGGTGTTGAATGAGAAGCAAGACCAGAATGAAATGCTTGAAACAAAGCTCTTAACCAACATAATTTTGACAGCTGAGCTTAATTCAAAAGCAAGATCTGAGGAAGAATGGAAGCAACTGTTCCTGAAGGCAGACTTCAAGGATTACAAGATATTTCCTATATTTGGCTTTAGGTCTCTCATTGTGCTTCACCCCTAATCCTGCTTTGAATATCTATAATGAATAGTCTTATAAGCCTAATTACATGTTTAACTAAATAAATTTGCAGTGGAATAAGAGGAATTATGATATTTCTGCAATTTTCATTATCTACCCATCAATGCTAAAAAGAAATTGGTCTCCAGCTTAATTACTCTATCCAGTTCTAATTATAAGAGTTAATTAATTTTTTTAAATAGATTAAAGAAACTATATAAATTAGTTAATTATGATAATATCTAACCCCTTAAGATAAATTTATATTATATACTCCTCAATATACTAAAATTAGTTAAATAGTTTTTATATTAGCTTTTATTATCTGATTTAATTAACATCTTTAATTTATTAAAAAGATCAATTAGCTCTCTTATAATTAGAATCGATGTAGTATATTCATTGCGATAGAATCATTTAGCTATAACAAGCATTAATGTATGCGTCAAGTTTTTGTGGAGTTGAGTAAAGAAATAACCAAAGTTACTAGCAATGAATGAATAAAAAATAAGTGAAAATTAATCATATATTTTGCTACAAAAATTTTTAGAAAGGGGTTGAACTTACCTATGATCCAAGGATAAGGCGCAGTCTTCCTTTTTCTTAAGCGATACTAATATTTGGTAAGACGAGCTGTCAATTACCCTCAAGCTTAAACTCAGACACCCAGGAACTAAAATACCTCATCAAGAGTCGCGATTGAATCCATAACAAAGTGGCTTTCCCTATGAATCGAACACATTCTAAATAATCGCATGTCTTATCCTTTTCGGTGGTTGAACCCATAGACTATGGGTAAAAATTAATTATTTAGTTTCTATATAGTTCTGACTTACTTTTTTTTGTATAAAAAAAGTTTAGGTGGGTCCAGCTATATAGTTCTGATTTGCTTACAATTTTAGTCCCTCCAACTTTTTTTTTGTACAAAAAAAGTTTAAGTGAGTTTGACATCAGTCTCCCACTAAGATTAGGACATAGCCCTAGGGCTCAGAGAGTACTTACAGGGGACTTATAAGATCACCTACCAATGAAACCCTCACAATAACAAAATGAATCAAACTCGCGTTCTTATAAGATACGAACTCGTTTCTTACTATGTATGCCAATTCTTATTGGCTAATCCCTCCAACTTAATCTCTAATGAGACCCATACCCATTGGGCCAAGTGTACAATAAAAGAAAAGGCCCAATAAGGCTCAGTCTGTTGAAGTGGACCTTGGGAAGAAAGCTGAAACAGGACAGAGGCCCAACATCGCTAGGAATGACAGCGTGGAAACCGTTATCTTTCTTTTTGAATTAAAGGGGAATATACTACTAATGGATGGAGGTTATAAGTGGAATTGACCTTCTATTTAGAAGCTTATATGACATTGGACTATAAGGCTATTAGCATGTAAATGTTTATCAAGGGTTGTGTGCCCTTAGAAGAGTCAAGCATTTAGACAATGGTGGCTTGGGAGAGTTCCTAAGTTCTCGAACTCTAGGAAGCTGGTTCAGTTTTGTCGCATTTTCCTCGTTTTTCCTCATTTTTATCCTTGCACTGTATCTGGCTCTAGTTTAGCTATTCCTATCATTTTCCTCTTCCATCACCCTAGAAGAGGTTGTAGCTAACCGTTTGAGTGAAGAAACGGACGGTAACAGAACTCAGTTCCATCAGTGCCTCAAGTTTTATAATCCATTGGTTCCTACACTTTCACAATATCAAGCATGTTATAGTTATATTCATGTAACAGAAGAAAGAATATCAACATAGGACGTTGAAGTAACCAATGACGTGAATTGTCATCTTTTGATCCCCTGCTGAATTCCATTAAGCCATTATTACCAGCTTTTCATAATTGATTTTGATATGTAGCATGTTTGATAACCTGTGATTAAGTGCCTGTTTGGTTTTATCGAAACCAAGGTTTTAAAAGCCCTTTTGGGGCAAAACCTTGGTTTAGGGAAATTTCAAAACAAACAGTCATATTTATTCAAACGGGCTTTTGAACTAAACTATGGTTTGTTTAAAACTAAGGTTTCAGATAAGTTAGTCAGAGTAACTTATGGAACAGTAAACCACATATGAACTAACCAATTACTATATTACCCCTACTTTTCTTACACTCTCTTTCCTACTTTTTCTTACACCCTCTCTCCTCTCTCCTACTTTTTCTCTCTTTTCTTTCTTACACCCTCTCTCCTCTCTTCTCTCATCTCTTATCTCTCCTCATTTAATACTCATACATTTTTTCGTAATTTACCAACAATAAAAGTACTTTTAGAAATAACTATCCAAATACTCATTTATTCAAAATCACTTTTTTTTTCCATAATCTCTTCTCCAAAATCCCTTTTCTATAAGCTGTTCAAAAGTCATTTTTTTTCATAAGCCTATTTTTAAAATCCTATCCAAATGGTCCCTAAGACCAAAAAACACTTATGAGATAACCATGGCTTTGGATTCATAATTGATTTTGATAAGGATGTTTGGGTTTGAGTTCATAATTGGTTTTTGCATCTATATAAAGGTGTTTAGATATTTTTCAAGAAACTCTGGTTTTGACTCTTATTTCCTACACATCCCTATATTTACCTCAATTTCCCCCCTTACCCCTCGAACTAAAATCACTTTTTTAAAAAAGTTAAAAAATAAAATGAACTCCCTCTTAAACTAATATGAAAGGATTAAAAATGCATTTAGCCAAGAATATATTTTGCACGAAAATTATCATTTATATATATATATATATATATATATAACATTTTAGACATTCATTCATCATGATCGGTCACAAACATTTTAGTAACTTAAAATAAATTAGAGAACATTGAGCTGACACGGCAAGTGTCAATCTTATTTGAAATTTTCCTACAACCCATACTTCGAAAAAAAAAATGAACTAAAAAAATCGAGAAGAACAACAACCTTGTAAATAATGACGCATAATTTATGGAATCATAAATGGGTAACCACTGGCAATCCCATTACTCCAACATCAATAGCAATTAAATAAAGTTTAAAAATAAGTTAAAATATATTACATACAATTTTTTATTGTGTCACTGTCTTCTTCAGTCTTTATTATGGTTTTATTTATAACAAGACAATGGGCTAATGTGTCGTTCCAATAAGAAAGTCTTACATGCATGTTTTACACTTGGCAAAAATCACAATTCCCAACAACAAACTGAAACTTAATGTAGTGAATAAATTGTAAGAAGGAAATTTCCCTGCAACAATTCATTTCCCAATTCCTCTTCTCCATCCATGGATGGAATTGGGGACAAAACAGCAGACTTGTTCCATGGCCAAGCCCAATTGTACAGACTCATGTATCTTTGGATGTCTTCTTCATGTCTCAAGTGTGCCACTGAGCTTGAAATACCAGGCATAATCCACAAGCATGGAAAACCCATCTCTCTTTCTCAGTTGGTGTCAGCTCTCAAAGTTCCACCCTCTAAAGCTACCTTTGTGAAAGAGCTCATGCGCTTGCTGGCTCACAATGGACTCTTCGCTATCATCAAAAGCAACAACAATGAAGAAGAAAGTGAAGAAGTATCATATGATCTCACTTCTGCATCAAAACTTCTTGTGAGTGGCACAGACCATTGTTTATCTCCAATGGTTCAGTTGACAATAAACCCTACTATGATTAATTTGTATCATCACTTGGGGAAATGGGTTCGTGGGAAGGAAAACACACTGAGAGAGACATCATGTGGCGTAGGCGTTTTTGAGTCCCTTACTCAAAACCCAGCAGATTTGGAAGCCTTCCAAGAAGCAATGGCTAGTGATTCTAGATTCATGAAAGTGGCACTGAGAGATTTGGAATCTGTTTTTGATGGATTGAGTTCCATTTTTGGTGGGGGAACTGGTACAACTGCTAAGATTATCTGTGAAGCATTCCCCAAGTTGAAATGCATAGTGCTTGATCTTCCTGAGGTTGTAGCAAGCTTATCTGCAAACTCCAATATGAATTTTGTTAGTGGGAACATGCTCAAATCCATCCCTCATGCGGATGCAATTCTGATTAAGGTAAATATATTCTACATAAATAACATGTTAAGAATCATTTCAATTAACGAGGTCAGTGTTGGTGTCTATTATAATCCCAACATTGTCAAGTCGGGGGAACATTAAAAATTGCATAACGTTATTATTCAAACATAAAATACTTGGAATTTTAAATTACTATATATCTATTTTCATTTTTACAGTGGGTTTTACATGACTGGGGTGATGATGATTGCATAAAGATACTTGAAAATGCCAAGGAAGCTATTTCAGGTAATGGAAAAGGAGGAAAAGTGATCATCATAGATACAGTGTTGAATGAAAAGGAAGACCAGCATGAAGTTCTAGAAACAAAGCTCTTAATCAACATAATGTTGGCGGCTGAGTGCAATTCAAAAGAGAGATCTGAGGAAGAATGGAAGCAAATCTTCATGAAAGCAGGCTTCACAGATTACCAGATATTTCCTATATTTGGCTTTAGGTCTCTCATTGTGCTTCATCCTTAGATTTGCTTGGAATCTTGATAACTTGCTTTAAACTGAATAAATTTGCAGGGAACAATAAGGGTACAAATATACACTGAATCAAGTTTAACTTTAGCAGACACAGACGAATTGACCTTGCCAAAAAGAGATTCTTTTTTCTAATTTAAAACTCTTTGTTAGCAACATGAACAACTGCCCTAAAAGAAATACAGGATTGACATGCACTTCTCTTGGTCCTATCCCAAATGAAGCTTTTATCTCTCTAGATATTCAAAAGTGGTATAAGAGACCATAGATCAAGAATTTAGTTAGGCCACCTTAGCCTATCTTGATTCCAGGCCATCAAGTTCATGACCATCAAGGTTTCATATTGAATTACAATCATTGCCTCCAATATCATTTGTTGAAGAGCCAGTTGTCTCTCTATCACAAGACTCAGACCCTTGGGGTGAACATCTATCATAAGACCCTTGGGGTAGACCACTGTCACCAAACTTTGAAGAACTAATGACAAACCCTTTGGATCCATATCCTAGATTTGATAAAGAAAATTCAAATATAGACCCCGATGATGACCATGAACCCATTCACTGATGGTAAATGTGATAGAAAGCAAAAGATTCCGTGCACCTATTGTTAGGAATTTAATAAAGTAGATTCCCACGTGTCTTGCCTTTATTAAAGTGTATGTACTATTTTATTTTATTGTAATAAGCTTTATTAAAAGTTGTGCTTAGTGCAGTTACAGTGCTAACAATTTTTTTCCTTTCCAACTCATGTAACATTATTTAATGTTTGTCTGGTTGTGTGGTTGGTTTTCTATATAAGGATCCTCTAAGCTACCATGTCACGTCTCAAAATTTGGATGTGACCGGCACAGAATATGAATAATTTCACATTCTGAAAGCCTAAAACTTTAAATAGAACAGTCAAACTTTCTATAACATCTTTCAAAATGAGTAGAATCTTTTCTAAGAACTATGTGGAGCATTTACCATCTTTTCAAATAATACAAACACTTTCTAAATGATAATTTCATCAAAAGTAGTTTTGTCAAAAATGATGCTTTGGATCAGCAACCAGGCTCTTTACTGCTCAGCGAAAGGGTTAAGGTCACTGCACTATCTGAAGCCAAATAATCTACTCGTGAATAACGTCCCAAAATATGATTTAAAAGAATGTGAAAATAAACAATGCATAATCATGTTAAAAAAGTATTTCATAATATTTCTTAATCTGATGCAAACCTTTCTGCAAACATTTGTATTTCAGGGGAAACGACAATATGAAATAACCATTTCAAAATAATCCTTTCAAAACTATCATCTTTCTGTAGACATTATTGTTTCAGATAAACACTTTGAAATACTCATTTCAAAACAATCGTAAAACAATCCTTGGAAAACCATAACCCTTCTGTAGGACTTCAACTGAACGAAAACACACATGGACACACAGTCCACGAGGGTAACTAACCATTCTGGTGGCTCGAAGCCACTAACTGTCGCGAGAATGAATCCCACGAAATAATTCTGGTGGCTCAAGGCCACAAACTGTCACGAGAATAAATCCCACAAAATAATTCTGGTGGCTCAAGGCCACAAACTGTCGCGATAATAAATCCCACGAAATAATTATGGTGGCTCAAGGCCACAAACTGTCGAGCTCGAGTAACCAAGGTGCACCAAGGGCTAACAGTACTGCTGTTAGCAACCAGCATTCTATATTCCATCCTTTCTAAAACATTTCCATCATACATGGGGTTTACTTCACATGTAATAATCTCAACTGTTTCAATGCCATAACTGTTGGTAAAAACCACTTTGAATTTCAAAAAAAAACCCCAGCATGTACATTAAAAATCAAGTTACTGTAAAATCATATGAAATTCGCATAAGAATATATTTCATGAATAACATCAGTTCAATGCAACTTTTGCCAAACTCTTTTCAAAAGCTTATTCATCCATTTTCATACATAATCATAATTCTTTTGTAAACCAATCGAAAGAAAATCATTTCTAACGATTTAAACTGTACTTACGTAAAATTGGCTTTTCAAAATTCATATTTGAAATTTAACATTTGAAATGACAATGCATTTGAAAAATATAAATTTTAGGGAACGTTATTCACTCACCTGCCACGCTCCAAAAACCTTTACCCGTTTCAGCAAATCACATTCGATTATTTCACTCCTCAATTCCCTGATATCCCGAAACAATATATTAACATTCTAATCAACATTGCAACAAAAATAAATCATCTTTAACCTAATATTCCCTTTCATTTCATGCTTCCAATCAATCACAATGACGCAATACATATGCTCCTAAGCCATCACCCTCTGACATTGATTCAATCATACAATCATACGGTACAGACTTCCAACCACACTAAATTTGACAATCTTGAGCCAATTATGTCTATTTTCCCCTTTCCATTCTTCTACCACACTTAATGAACATCCACAGACAATTAAATTCATCATTCATCTCAAACTCCCTATTCCAAAAGAAATGTAATTCACCTCTCTATACCAAGTACTTTTGATCTAATACCATCATCGCAAGTTATTTACATATTCATTAACTTCCATTAGCTTCATCACAAGTTATTTACATATTCCTTAACTTCCATTAGCTTCCCAATTCATTTACACACACCAAATAAATTCCCATCTTCCTTTATTCTTAACATTCGAGATACACATGATCCTAAAGGCTTGACTTGGCCTTAACCATGACTTCACCCCTCTAACACTTGATTTATATTAAAATTCCTTCATTGGATCAAAATTTACGCTTAAACAACACCTAATTAAACATTACTTGAACCCCATAATATACTTTAATGATTAAACTCCAAACACAAACTAACCATTCAAGGATAGGTTACCCAACCAATTCTTTAACTATTATCATTCAAAATTCCACGCTTTGGTCATCATTGAAACACTTGCTTCTTAACAATTATACTTTAGTTTTCCTTAACCATTTTTCAAAAGCTTTGACGGCGCTTAACTTTATGCATACTCATCGTCTAATTCCTCAAGGCAGCAGCAATTTATATCTAAATATATGTCCTATGCTAAACAATGATCAAAACAGCAGTTCCAATGTCCTCTTCTCTATTTTCGCTTACCCTAACAGACATACATGCTATAACATTATATATATATATATATATATCATATCATTACCAAGTTCTTCAAGCTTGGCGCCCAACAAATATATATATACATATAACCAACAGCAACCCAGAGGTACACCCACTTAGCAGTAATGATCACACCACCATAAGCTTTTATTTCCTCTTTCTTTTTAACAATATTAGCTCATTCTCTTATATTACTTCACAGCACACGCAACCCTTATATGTACATATATGTATGTATGCATATTCTGCTCAGATTCAACCAAAACAACCGTGCCTTATGCAAATATATATATATCTGCACATGCATACATATATGCGCACATACTAATCTCCCTAACCAGACCCAAAACCACCAACTAGCATCACAACACACACACACATGCATATCTTCACAGAACCCGTAAACACAGAGACCCCTGAATTGAAAAATCATTCCTGGCGTAAACACCCTTAACAAAACAATGACCCAATACACAGCACACAAGGCGAGCATTCATATACCTTTTTCTAAAACCAAACCAGTGACCATTTTCCCTGACATCATATTCTAATTATGATGTCTTTAATAGCTACAGAACGCATACCTCAGCAACTAGAAGCAATTCGCCGCCAACACAACAAGGAACGATGGGTTAATGCTGTTAAGGCTCACAACTCAGAATCTGGAAACCCCTATAGCAAATACCTTATCAATTTCCATTTTTCTCTCGGCGGCTTAAACAAAAAAGAATAGAAACAGGGGTGCCAGAGGTGAAGACAGAAAATCCCAGAATTTACCTTAAGCGATCGACGACCACACAAGATAAGTCTCTGCTCTCCGAGTACTATCTTGACAACACTTGGAGTTCACTATCTTCCACCATCACTCTCCCTCTGCACACACTGTTTCTCTGAAAAACTTGCGACATTAGGAGAAATCGGCGTCACCGATAGAAGAAACAGGCCATTGCACGACGATGGGTCTCACAACAGCGACAGAACTCCCCAAACGCGAAGCCTCTCTTTTCCTTCCCCTCCCTTTATATCTCCATTTATCAAACCAGTGAAGCCTGCCGATGATGCAGCAATACACACTATGATGACTCAGCAGAGGCACTTACAGAACAATGCGGTAGCAGCATCTAGTCGCACGGCAATGGCTCTCCCATGGTGTGACACTTTTGTCGTCGCCTTTACCACCTGCGCCGCTGAAAAGGAATCAGAGAAGTAAATGGCGAGGAGTACGGTGTCTGCAAAGTTTAAAAGAGCGAAGGGTATTTTGGAAATTCTGCGTGTGAGAAAAAGAAAATAAATATTTCCTTCAGCATTGGCCAGGGCTCGAACACGGGACATCACGGTTACTTCAGCGCCTTTCACCACTTGGCTATTGCCTAACTATTTGAAACTTTCTGCGTCGAATATATACATATCCTATTGCTAAATTTATTTTATCTATTAAATTTTTTTAAGCCATAACATACCAGGAGGATCATCGGGAGTTCACTTTGTAATACTCCTTATGAAATAAAAGAATATTTTCCTTCTAAATTTTCTCTCTTTTAAGACCTCTATCTTTATTTATCTATATTCTTGTCTCCGCATAGATTCTATTATGCTCTACACTTGCCTCTTATAAGAGGATCCTCTGTATCATAAAAGAATCTGACATTTTTCCAAGAATTAAAGACTTTCGCATGAATGATCTGATTTGGTCTAGGAATTCATGAGTTCTAGATCTTAGAAAGGCAGTAGGGCTAGGAATGTCGAAGTAAATCCTTGTGAAAAGATCAGTTCTATGAATCTCTTAGATTGGGTTTCAGAGAAAGCGGTGCATCTCATGAACTCTGAGACCAAGTCTAAGAGATTCATAGAACTTAGTTTTTCACAAGGACTTACTTCAACATTCCTAGCCCTGCTGCCTTTTTAAGATCCAAAACTCAAGAATTCTTTGACTAAATCAGATCATTCATGCGGAAATCTTTAATTCTTGGAACACTATCAGATTCCTTATTGATACACAGGATTCTCTTATAAGAGAAAAGTGTATATTATAATAGAATCTATGCGGAGACAATAATAGAGATAAAGAAAGATAGAGCTTTTAGAAGAGAGAAAACTTAGAAGAAAACATTATACACTCTCTCACACACACGTGTAATACACGGAAAAGGATGAAGCGAATATTCTTGTTTTTTTTTCACTTGCAAAATTCTTGTACGTGTAAAAAAGAAAAACTCTACTTTTATAATCTTGATTTTAACTTTAATATTTTTCTTAAAGTTATCAAATTACACACACATAGAATATTATATAATTTTCAATCTGGACCGTCTTAACGTGCCCTTCACGCCTTTCATAAGACCTCAACAGTCTCGACCCCAAAAACTAATGGTCTTCGACAGAACGGCATCGCAAACATAGAAAGAAGACTTCAGTGTAATTCAGTCATATACTTTTCAAAAAACCCTGCTAAACCAATATATATGTGTCATGTTAAGAGGTACTACAAATATCTGTCCCCTTTTAGCCCTAGTTTCATCTCTTTCTCTGTTACCACCATGAAGCTCTATTCTGCGGAAGAGCTAATTCTGATAAATATTCCGTTGGTTCTTCTCTTGTCACTTCATTCTTCATGTCACTGCCTTCATCGAATAACCCCAAGACAACCCCTCAAAGGCGGTGACATTTTGCTCTCACATGGGGGAACCTTTGCTCTCGGTTTCTTCACCCCCAGCAACCACTCAACAAAGCACTACGTTGGAATATGGTATAACGAGTCCTCTAAACTAGCAGTTATGTGGGTTGCTAATAGACAGAATCCTCTAAATGATACATCTGGTGTTTTGTCGATTGATACTAATGGAAACATCGTTCTCGTTTACAATGATAACGATTTGAACAGAAATAGCCCCATTTGGTCTTCCAATATTTCCATCATCACATCTTCTAGTCACACCTTTGCTAAGCTTCAAGACACTGGAAACTTGGTTTTAATAAAAAATAAAGGAAGACCGAAGGTTTTATGGCAGAGTTTTGACTATCCTGGTGACACAGTAATTTCGTTCATGAAAATTGGGTTAAACCGGAAAACCGGTTTTAATTGGTCAGTTACGTCATGGAAATCCCCAGATGATCCAGGCTTAGGGAACACAACTCACATAATTGACCCAACGGGTTATCCTCAAATATTCATTTATAAAAATGGAGCTCCATTTTGGCGGGGTGGGTCTTGGACGGGTGAAAGATGGAGTGGTATACCTGAAATGACACCTGTCACGTCCTTAAATTTGGACTGTGACTGGCACAGAATATAAATATCTCATATTCTGAAAGCCTAGCACATTAAATAAAACCTTTAAATTCTCCATAACAGTTTCAAAATCATACGAAATCTTTTCTAAGGTTTATGCAGAGCATTATCCTTTCCAAAATAATACAAGTTCTTAAGAAAGTAATTACATCAAAAGTAGTATTTGTCAAACGATGCTTCGGATCGACAATGAGGCTTTTTACTGCTCAGCCAGAGGATTAGGGTCACCTGCACTATCTGAAGCCAAATAATCTACTCGTGAATAACGTCCCAAAAACCATGATTTAAAGAATACGAAAAATAAATAATGCATAATCATATTGAAAATGTATTTTATAATATTTCGTAATCTGATGTAAACCTTTCCGTAAATATTTGTATTTCAGGGGAAAGAACCATCTGAAAGAAACATTTCAAATCAATTTGAAATAACAATTTCTTACTAATCATTTAAAAACAATCATTTTAAAATCATAATCTTTCTGTAGGACTTCAACAGAACAAAAATAGACGTGGACACACAGTCCACGAGGGTAACTAACCATTCTGGTGGCTCAAAGCCACTAACTATCGCGAGAATGAATCCCACGAAATAATTCTGGTGGCTCAAGGCCACAAACTGTCGTGAGAGTAAATCCCATGAAATAATTCTGGTGGCTCAAGGCCACAAACTGTCAAGCTCGAGTAACCAAGGTGCACCAAGGGCTAACAGTACTATTGTTAGCAACCAGCGTTCTGTATTCCATCCTAAAACGTTTCCATCATGCGTGGGGTTTATTTCACATGAAATAATCTCAATTGTTTCAATGCCATAACCATGGGTAAAAACCACTTTAAATTTCTAAAACCCCATCATGTACATTTAAAATCAAGTTACTGTAAAATCATATGAAATTGGCATAAGAATATGTTTCATAAATAATCATTATTTCAATGCAACTTTTATCAAACTCTTTTTAAAAGCTTATTCATTTTCATACATAATCATAATTCCTTTGTAAACCAATCGAAAGAAAATCATTTCTAACGATTTAAACCATACTTTCGTAAAACTTGCTTTTCGTAATACATATTTGAAATTCAACATTTGAAATGACAATGTATTTGAAAATGTGAATTTTAGGGAACGTTATTCACTCACCTGCCGCGTTCCTAAATCGCTACTCCTCCCACCAAACACTTGCTGTAACGGTACTACTCAATCCCC
Source organism: Leucaena leucocephala (assembly GCA_037074615.1). Classification (NCBI taxonomy): domain Eukaryota; kingdom Viridiplantae; phylum Streptophyta; class Magnoliopsida; order Fabales; family Fabaceae; genus Leucaena; species Leucaena leucocephala. The sequence goes on along the minus strand of CM073515.1, from coordinate 12,131,853 downwards.
TGATATTTTGAAATAGTATATTAACATTCTCTTCAAATTCTCAACAAAACTAATTGCCCTTAGCCCACAACTAAACATGAAGACAAACACTTAATCATTTACACACACATAGCAACAGAACTCATTTCTTTCTTCATTCTTCTTACATTCTTCTTGCAATTTATAACAACATTTCCTTATATAAATATATCATTTAGCCTCCAACACCGCAACATGGTTCTCTGATTTAAGAACCCATCTTTATACGTATATATATACATACGCATAACAGTACTAGTCTCCAATCACTTCTTCTTTCATTAATTAGCAATATCCATGCCTAGGTGCAAACAACAACCATATCCCAAAGCACATACACTGCACACCGAACACCCTTGCACACAAAACATACACACAGTAGTAGCACAACAATATATATGTACACTATAGTAGCAACCCAGCATGCATCCAAAGATATATACATTGCAACAGAAACCTTCTCCCCCAACCACGCCCAAATCCACAAGTTCACAACGCCAGAACCATAAGCACGGTCACAGAGAAAATAAGGAAAAAGGGTGAAACTTACCACCCTTATCGCACTTGGAATTCACAGTAACAGAACCACAGAACTAAGCAGAAGAAAATGACAGTGCACAGCTTCAATTCCCTTCCTCTATCAAACACAGTAACAGCCTGAAACAAAGAAATGCGATGACACAGACAGAACAGAGTGAGCTCTATCACTCAGCAGCCACTTAAGAGGAAAGATAAAACTGCATATTGAATGTGAACCAAGGAGCTTACCACTTCACTCCCCGAACGGATCACAGCAGAAATAAGACAGAAATTGGAATCAAAGACTTGCTACAGTAGCAGAGGATTGCTATAGTAGCACAAAAATGGTGACGAATAACAGCTACACAGCGATGACGTTAACCATGAAGGTGGTTTACTGGAAGGAGTGTTCACTGGCGCTATAACCTGAACACTGAACCCGCGACACTCCTGCGCCCTCCACTCAAACTCTCGCTGCCACCTCGCTGCCGATGGAAGAATGGGATGGGAAAGGAATGGCTCAAACTTAAAGGCGACCAGCAGACCTCCCGTGCCGTGTACTCCCTTCCCGTGCCGCGCGCTGTGCTAACACCAAACCCCTCTCATGTCATGCTATAAATCCTACCGTTGCTCTGCAGACAGGAAGAAAATGAAGGGGAAAGTCGGGATTTGGTAAAATGGACAGAAGGGCAAAAGGGTAATTTCACGCGTCTGAATTTAAGAAAAATAATCACTCTTCTACACCTGCTGGGATTCGAACACGGGCTAAACATTTTCCTTTCAACTTTTAAACTATTCGGCCAACACTTCCAATACAAGATATTCTCCAATGAAAATACATATATCTGAAGAAAAATCCCTGATCATAACATCCAACTTTATCTTCGCCATCACCTATGTTGATTATGCAAATGAAGTTAGCATGGTGACCCGAGTCATGGACCCTTCACTCTTCTTAAGAATGGTGCTAGACAACACTGGGCATATGACACGATATATTTGGCAAGCTAAGGAGAAAAGATGGCTCCAAATATGGTACAGTCCAACAGAGGACTGTGACATCTATCGTAGGTGCGGGTCAAATAGTAAGTGTGACCCGTATAATGGGACAAGTTTGAGTGCGTGTGCTTACCTGGATTCGAACCCAGGAACCCAGAAGAGTGGAATATGAGAAATGGGTCGAGCGGGTGTGTGAGGAAGAAGAATGTGTCAAAGTGTCAAAGTGGGGAGGGGTTTGTGAAAGTGGCTCGTGTGAAGGTGCCAGATACATCAAAGGCACGTGTTGACAAGAGGGAGAGTATCAGCTTGAAAGGATGTAAGGAGAAGTGCTTGAGGGATTGTTCGTGTGTAGCGCATACAAATGTGGATGAGGTCAAACAAAGTGGGTGCTTGACGTGGCATGCAGATATGGAAGACATCAGAACATTCAACAAGCTGGGCCAAGATTTGTACGTGCGTGTGGATGCACATGAATTGGGTACGTTATTCTGTACTTTTTATGTTTTAGCTATATCATGAGTCAAAAGAATAGAATCGTTCATATGAAGTTAGTTATTAATTGATAAAAATGTGTGTTGATTTTCTTAGTAGTGATAATTTGAAAAAACAAATATAAGTTTGACCAACAAAGTGAATTGATTACTTTTTGTTGTTGTTGTTGGTGAATTAATCACCTGTGTGAATGAATAGAATCTTTCATAATCTAGTTGCCGAAGAATATTTCTTTCTTTAGTTTCATATAAAATTGTTTAATGTTCTTAGCGATATGGATCATCTACGAACTCGTTTAAAGAATCATTAGCAAGAAAAGGCTACACAATGAATTAATATGACTCTTACAACTTAAAAGTATAGATTGTGCAAGTAAATACTTGCAAAAGGAATAAATTTCTCACTTAGAACTTCATACAAATAACTAAATACAACTTGGTATTGATATGGACAAAATTTCTAACCATAAATGACTCTAAAACATTAAAAACATATTCTGAAAATATAGAGCATAACATGTCATCTACGTAAATTAAATCGAGAATATTTCAACATAATAACAAGTTATTAAATAATATCGTTAAGATCTAGCAACTCATTATCTAATTTAAAATAAGGTAAACTACTAATAGATGGGGAAGATCATTTGAATAATATAATTCAAAATATCTAAAAGATACTTTAAATATTCCTAATCCACTAAATCTAAAATGATTATTTTAAATAATAAAAATTGTATAGAAAATAAAAATAAAATGAGTCAATTGGGAGCCATCTTAAATAGAATCATTTATTTGTCTTAAATGCCGCATAGGATATCATTTGGCATATCACCTACTCATTCTAGATATTTTGTCAAGTAGGGCCTCTCTCTTGGCCATTATCATTTAAGGGCTTGTTTGGATAGGCTTTTAGAAAATGACTTATGAAAACAAAAACAGCTTTTGAACAGCTTTTGGAGGAGAGATTATGGGAAAAAGTGGTTATTAATAAATGAGTGTTTGGATAATTATTATCAGAATGACTTTTGTAATTAGTAAATTATCAGAAAGGGTATGCGATAAAAAATCAACTGTTTACATCTCTCATCTTCTTTCTCCGGCGATGACAACCTAGCGACTGACGGTGAGCCGACGACGACCTGATGTGGAGGAGTTGAAGACGACAGAACTGGACGGATAGAGGAAGGAGATGAAGATGAAAGCTGGACTACCCAGCGACCCATACATCGATAGAGCTAGATGACGGAGGAGATCGACGACCCAACGATCCAACCTAATGGCGAGCTCTAGCGGCAATGGTGAGCTTTAGTAATGATAGCGAAGGCACAGAGACGGTGACAGTGGAGAGCGGAAGACGACGAGCTAAAAAAGAAAAGAGGGAGAGAGAACAAAGAGTAGGAAAAATAAGAGTAAAATAATAATTAGGTAGTCCATAAGCTCTTTTACTATTCGAGAAGCTATTCCTAGTAGCTTATCTAAAACTATAATTTTAAACCATAATTTGGTCCAAAAGATCTTTTGAATAAATAAGGCTATTTGTTTTAAAATTTTCTCAAACTAAGTTTGGACTAAAAGCCCTTTTAAAATTGAGGTTTAGAGAACTTCCAAACATGTACATGTACTAAAGCAACAACTTCATATGACTCATGTTTCATTTCCTATGTTTAATTTAGTTTTTCCTCATTAATTTATCTTTTTAATTTGTCTCTAATATATTGTTTTATCTTGCCTATTTCCCTTCCCAACTAAAGTCAATATCAATAATTTCATTACATGCCAATCAATATATTGCATACAAAATTAAGGAATGTGATGACATACCCGATATGTTTCTGTATGTATTGCTTTATAACATTTAACATTTTATAACTGCATACCTACTATTAATTTTATTGATAATATATATTATCAAAATATTAGGAAAAATAGGGGAAAAGCCCCCACCGATCATTTTATTGGTGAAAAAGATTTGATAAATTTTTATATACATAGAGTACTAGTACTTTATACATTATATATAAATCAATACTCTGATTTAGGTTATTATTACCAAAAAAATTTAATTAAGAATTTTCTCTAATTTTGACAAAATATATTATTGATAATGATTTTATTTGGGAGAGATCAAATTGAGAAAAGGTATATTTGAGGGACAAATTGAAAAGATAAATAGCTGGAAGAACGGTTTAGACACTTAGTGAACTAAGATTCCTTGGAACAAATTAAAAATATCCAAGGCTTATTACGATGAAGATGTAGACATTCCAACGGAATAATATGCGTCATCTCAAACAATAGGTAAAACTTTCAAAGTGAATATATAGGCCAAAAGTTTATCACCAACACACACCCCAAGACTAAAGAAGTATCTTTATCCAAGGCTGTACAAATATAGATGGATCTTTAGATTTACGTAGACGTATAATTGTTACAACGCGAGTTAAAATATATTCATTTAATTAATTCCTTCTCCCAGATAATATATATTTATCAAATAGTTAGGATGATTTCTACTTAAATCTGACAAGCTCTCATGTAATCTCATTGCAAATTTTTGAGACACACTTAGGGTATGTGTGGCTGAATGGAGGTGAGAGAAGGGAAAGTAAGAAAAGAGATTTTAATATTTTTTCGTTTTGATTAAATATAGAGGAGGGTAGGGAAAGAATTTGATACTACCTTGTTTAGTTTAGGAGGGGAGTAGAGGGAAAATATTTTTATCTGGAGAAATCAAACAAGAGAAAATGAGTAAAATTTATCCCTCCCCTCTATTTCTCTCATACCAAACACACTAAAAGTTGACTGACATTACTGCCAATAGTTAATTAACACTACAAGCTCTCAAAAACATCATGATCATTCATGAGAAAAAAAAAACTTTTTAAGCTTGTATGATTTGTTTGGATATAAATCCGCTTTGGTATATTCTTGTCTGCAGCTAAATATGAAAAGAAGCATTATGGTTCCCTTGGCAAAGAAGGGGATGGTGACACTCGTAACCATTTCTGTTTGCCTGATAACATTCCTGGTGATCTCTTTTATGTATTGGTTTGTAAAGAACAAGAATCAAGGTACTCTATCAATTTCCCCACAAAATGACGTTCTCAAGTAAATACATTATATATGCTGCACATAAACTTTACTTGAAGGACCGTCTTCTTTTCAATCTAAAGTGATTAATTGGTTGTATAACACCATGGGATTTTTTTTTTAATTTTTGTTTAAAACAGCAAAAAGAATGCAGAATTTTATTTAATAGGTTAGACTCAGGCTCAGCTAAACTAGGCCAGGCCACAGGCCTGGTCTGTTTCCACCCCTACTCATATACATAATCAAACCAACACACTTTCACATATACTTATATCATCTCATGGCACAAATAAACATGAATAATTAAATGCATAAAGATATGAGAGAAAGGTTACTACTAGATCTCTTTCTTCTGAATTACCTCCTCTCACTTTGCTTTTTTTGTTTGGTTCCTTGGTGGACTAGGGCAAATATCAAAGCCTATAAATTATATAAATATAGGGGAAAATTAATACACACCCTTTAGTACTTTAATTCCATAATCCATCTTTCTTAAAACCCCCTAACTCTCACTTTGAGTTTAACTCTTTCCTTGTTCCTTTTTATTAAATTCCAACTTATTGAAAGAATTTCAACTCTTTCTTATAGTAACAGCAGGTGACCAAAATAGAATCCTGAGAAAGAATTATTAAGATTTTCATTTTATTATCCCTAACACTTTCTATGTGCTTTTAGAGATGACTTAGGTGTAGTAAAATAACTTGTAAGACCATTCAAACTCTTATTTTGCCAACACCACAATGTCATATATATATGTTATCATATTATACTTAAACCACCATTTGAGTCTCCAAATGCTTAGTATGATTTAGCTTTCTGTTGAACATACTTCTAGCACCTAAATAGTCGTCAAACGAGTGAGATTTTTTTCATCATCCTTATTCCTTAAATCTCAACTTGTGGCTAACTTCGTTGCTTTGCTCCAATATATTCTTTAACATAAATTACAGCAGAATTATGTATAATAAATTTCTAATTTTAACTTCAAATCTTGTCCTACAATCAACTACTCATATACATAACATCACTTAGAGACTTTAAAACTTGTTCCCAAGGAAAACATCCTTAATTCTAATGACCCAACTCAGAAATCACTTACAATCAGAAATTTAGGTCTTTTAAACATTTATTATTGCTCAACTTTATTAATATTGATACATGCTCCAGTATAGAACCTCAAACTTAACCTCTTTAACCTCAAGTACTAAAACAGTAACCTTTTGTTAGTTTTTGAAACCGTACAATTATTGATTTCATCCAAAAGTTAATTCCATTCATATCTCATCTTAAGCTTTAGCATTAAAATACTTTATATTCTTCACAAAGAGAACTTGTTCTCTACTAAATACTTACTATATATTTTATTCCTATAACCCAATTGCGTTAATCAATTACACTTTAAATGCATACTCATCTTTCTTCAATTACCGACAATTTCCATGTTCCAAAGCTTTTACAGCACATCAAACGCCACCTATGAACACACACATATATTCATTATGAACTCAATCATCACCTTCCTTCTCTAACCTTTCATGCAACCCTCATAAGCAAATCTGGAATTTTTTTTTAAATCTGTCAATTATTAAGTTTGAGAACTATATCAAACTATTAGGCAAACCTTATTCTAGGTTTTAGATCTCAAACTTAACAATTGACAGATTGCAAGATATTCGTATATTTGGCTTTAGTTGTAGTGTTGTGCTTTATCCTTAGATTTTCTTTGGATCTATAATGATTAGTCTTATAAGACTATAGATTAGTCTTATAAGACTAGTTTCATGTTTCTTCGTTTTTTTTTTTGGTTAACCCAAGATATCCCCGGGTCACTTTGATTTTAGGACTATTCCTATTAGATCTTGAGCGTTTAAGGCATAACCCTTTTAATAAGTGTGTTTCTTAAAATTTGAACTTATATTCTTTTTTTATGAGAGGTGAAATTGTTGCCACCTTAACAAACAATTTGTTGGTGGACTAGTTACATGTTTAAACTAAATAAATTTGTAGTGGAATAAGAGAAGCAGTGATATTTCTGCAATCTTCATTATCTACCCATTAGCTCTATAAAGAAATTGGTCCTTAACTCATAGTAATAACAACTTAATCATTTGGCTGCAAGAAGCATTATTCATGTCTAAGTAAATGTTATTTCGTGTTGAGGAAAGAATTAACCAAGTTATTAGTGATGAATCAAAAAGGAATAATTTGTATTGTGTACTTGTTAAAAAATATTGCAAGACACCGAATAATTTCCATACGGTTGCATTTTGAGAAAGAAATCAAAATATTCCAATATTCTCCTTAATGAATTACAGCCCTGAGTTTGCTCTTCCTTGTCATATTATATTTGTAATAAAAGTTCATATTTAGTCCTTTAATATTACATACAAATTTATTGTAATTATTTAATTTTATAAAGTGTCTTTTTAATTTTCTAACACTAATGTTGACAACAAAAGATGCTGAAATTTAAATTTTAAATGTTGACAAAATATTTTTAAATGTTTTTGGTTTTCACAATATTTCTTTTCTTTTCTTTTTTCACTTACGGTACGCTGAAAATCTTACAATGGAAAAGGAAAATGTTAATTTTCCATCGGTGGCGCATGTTGGCACCACCAATTACCGGGAGACTATTTTCCAGCGTCCTGAGAATTTCCTATAAACATGGGAAAATTGCTTCCTTCGATTATATGTAGGATCCAATTTTCTAGCGTGATAACTTCCCAAATAACCTTTCATCTTCTTCTCTATTGATGGCATGGTGCGTGCAACTGTTCGCCTCAGTCGCCGGGTTCCTCACATCATCCATTGCTTCTTTGTTCATCATCAATGGCTTCTATTATTTTTCCTGTTCTCTCAACAGTTACGTTGCTTCAATTTCTTTGTTCTTTTTGGTTTTCATTTGTTTGTTTGCGGTAAATTTTGTCATGAAATTGAGCATTTTTTTAATTTATGGTGGCAGATTCAAAGTTGAATATTAGTGGTGAGTGGGTGATTGTCATAATGTCACTGATGTCTACTTTTTGAGCGAGGAAGAAGATGAATTTTCTTCAAATGAAAAAGTTGTTTGCGAGTTATATCCATTACAACTTGAGTTGTAATGCTTAAAATTTGAGTTATAATGCACATAACTTGCAAGCAACTCCACTTGTATGCAATAACTTGTATACAACTCAAGTTGTGAGCAAGTTTTATAAATTTTTTATAATTTATTTTTATTTATTGATTTTGTTTCACTTTTTGAATTTTTTAATGTTTTAATCAATAATTTTGATTAATAAATACTTATTAAGGGAATATGGTCATTTGTATATTTTTCTATTATTTTTAACCTATCAAATATAATTTTTTTATCAAATCATTTTCATTCCAGTGCCTACTAAACACATACTCGATCGACAATTTTTCGTTCCCTTCATTTTCTTTCCATCATTATCAATTCTTCCTACCAAAGGGCTTAAGAGTAATGATTCTCCATTAAGCGGTCCTAGTTGTAGTTATTGCATAACTTTTATATATTCGTCATGTTTCTTTTTGTTACACCATGAAAGTTTGTGCCCAAATATTTCTATTCATACCCTCATCTTAACTTAGTTAAAAATAAATTTAAGTCAATTTAATTTAATATTTTTAATTTTTTTTATCTATATACTATAATCAATAATCTCAATATCAATTTTAATCTTCAAAAATTTTTAGCACTATTTTAATAGGATTATTGATTAATTACTATCATAAAATTTAAAATTTTTTAAAGATCAAAGTGAGACCTCAAAATCTTTGGACGATCAAATTTTAAATTTCTAACCATAATAAAAAGTTATAATAATTATAAATAATTAACTAATTATAATCTATTTTTTTCTACTCAACAATGCAACGCACTAAAGAAATCTCTAATTTTTACTATAATTTAAAATATACTAGGATCTAAACTAAAGATATTTATTTTTCAGAAAAGTAAAATAAACCCTTTAAGGTAGTATCAATATAAAAGACAAAAATGATTTTTCCCCCTTAAATTCTCTTATAGCTGGGATATATTTTAATTACTTGATGTCTTAAATGCAGAACTAGAGAGATTAATTACAGATAATAAGGATTAAAATAAAGAATTATTGAGATCCTACAAAAATATCAAAAAAAGTTATTCACAAGCCAATAAGGTGGGTTGAGTCTTTAGCCCTATGAGTAGTTATCAGCCTTAGTTTTATTTATTTATTTAATATGTTTTAAACACGTTTATACAGGCAAACATATCAACGCCAGTTTCAATTAGAAGTGTAAATGTATTGGATTGTGTGGTTTATCTTATGGGATTCACGGTTTAATTACTAGTCTTAGAGCAGAGAGATTAGTGAAATTCACCAAATCATATGTGATTTAATTTTAACCACTCTATCTTTCCCTCTAGAGCAAGGGTCTCTAATCCACCACTCTTTATAATTTCTAATTCTCTTTATAATGCCCCAACCTTTTAAATTTTTTTTTCCTATTGATCGTCATGTTCTATATAAAACGAGGAACATTTAATATCTTACAGGTAAAAAATGGCATAGTTTTTTATTTTTTGGACAACTTTAATTTTTTTTAAAAAAATGGTAAAAAAAATCAAAATTACACCATTTTTTTCTTATAAGATATTAAATTTTCATTTATATTTTGTAAAATCAAATAATCATTAATAAAAAGAAAAAATATATTTAAGAAGTCGGGATGTTGATACAAAGAACACTAGAGTGGAGGCATTAGAGCCCCTTGCCAAGACCTCCCCTTAGCTAGATCATGAAACTGCTGGATTGTATTAAGCCTTGGTTTTATTTATTTAGTTGGAAATCGATGCTTAGGTTTGTTTGGGGACCCACATAACAGATTCTGGAGCAAGGAAGTGACACACAGGAACAATCCCTGGCTTCACTTTCAGTACTTGGAAGGCCAGATGTTTTGGGTTCCATTCTGATGTATCAGTGTGACATATAGCCGTCGCCTTTACTTTGCTCCCATCTTCCCCCTTCAACGACACCGTATAGGCTCTTGTAGTCTCCATTTTGTGACAGTAAAACACGGCGTACACATAACTGAGTTTGTGGCACACCACCAGATTTGTCTCTCCCACCTTCTTCACTTCGTGCATTATTCTGTATTCTTGCTTCTTTGTTTCCTTCTGCATCACTTCTGTAGATAAAGCTTCCACGTGTCTCGTCCCAAGCTTGGAAGTGATGAAATCAAGCATGGATTCCAACGACGTCGCACAATACTTCTCCTCTCCTTTAATCCCTGAATCCTCACATGCTTTAATCGTATTCTTCATCATCTCAGCGTGTGTTGACCCAGGTTTCACTTCAAACTTTCCCAATATTTCATCTATCTGTTACAGATGAATAATATAATTATATAAATTACATCACACGCACTTTTATATATATATGATATAGGAACTTCTCTGTTTTTAAGGCCTCTGATGTCCATCTCCTAGTACTGTTTTCCCTTTTTTTTTTTCATTTTTATCATTAGCTTCTTAATAAAATGAGAGACATTATGGTGTCTTACAGTTATAAAAGGGTCCGGTTGTGTTTTATTAATAATCTTTTTAAAAGAAAAAATGTCTAATTTTATGGAATTTTTCTTTAAAAAATTATAAAAAAAATATAAAGGTAGAAATAGAATGAGAGAAATTAATTTTTTTATGGAATTACCTAAATACCTTTAATTTGGAAAAAAAAAAGAAGAAGAAATGACAACATTAATAAGTGAACAACTATCAAATGACAATAACAATTAAGATAGTGACAATAAATTTTAATGAAATTTCTTGCAGATTATCAATAACAATAATTTAATTAATAAGTAACAACTTTAACTTATCAAATAACAACAATAATTAAGACAACATCAACTAATTTCTCTTAGGGTAATTAGCTCATTTCAGAACAAACTTTATTTTAGAATAATTTTTAAAAACTTTGTAGGAATTAAACCATTTCAATGGACTATTTTTAAATTTTCATATTTTTATGGTCTTTATATTGTCTTTTTTCCAAATATAAAACTGCACTATTTCATGACGTACAGTACAGGATATAATAATATTTCCCATTTTCATCGTAAAACTAATAATAATCAAAGGAAAATAAGGAAAATGAAATTAAAGGAATGAGGAATTAGAATGGCTAAGCCTGAATCAGCAATACCTTGGTAGAAGAAAAAGGAATGGTTTTCACAACTTCACGAGGCAAAAAGGAGGCTTGATTAGAGATCTTAGGGAAGAGCAAGTTCTTTTTGTGACCAGGCTTCAAGTCTTGTTCCAAGAACAGAAGAGATGCGAAGGGATTATCTTGGAGTTGAGTTTCAGGCTCATCGTAGATAAACACTCCTCCACCATACTTAAGAAATGTTACAGCTGACCCATAATAATCATACTTTGTATGCACCGTACTAGTGCCATCACCTGATGAATTGCCGTCGTATATATTCAAAGCACTTGTTAGAAAATCACCTGAATTTTGAACTCCGAAGAAATACCCATGACAAAAATTTCAAAAGGAAGAATCTACCTCAAGCTTATAATGTTAGGTGGCAAAGTTCCTTAAATGGAACCAATTGCAATGCTCATTATAGTGACAAGCATTATGGAGCTCATCATTATGGTATGATCTATACTATCTATACTGTTCGAACATATATAGTTTCAACTGTTTAAAAATGAAATTTTTAACTCATGATTTTTAAATAAGAAAATAATTTTTTTAAAAAGAATGGCAATTAAGAGATCATGTTATCTTTAGATTCAATACACATAACATATTTTTTTCTTTAAAAAAGAATAAAAGTAAAAAATTAATCTCAACCATCTAAATTAGATCTAGACGGTATGTAGTGTTAATGAGCTATTGGTGCTCATCTGTCCATTTAGTATCTAAATTCGATCTCCCGTAAACTTATAAACTACATTTTATTTGTGAGACTCCATTATATATGTAAGACTCATAACACTCTACTATACTAACCAGCTGGGTGGAGAAGATCTGTGATAGATTTGGTCATGGCAGTGCTGGGAAGCATGGACTTCCAGTAAAGTTCTGGAGGAAAAGCAGCACGGGCAATCTGTAATGTCATATATAACATATATAAATACAAGTACACAATAGGTTCACTGGCCTATTAAAATCCAACAAGAAAAAAATGAAATAAAGAAAGGAAGAGGATGCTCACTGTGAGAAACGCAACGAGGGGTAGTAGAGAAAGCTTCATTGTTTGAGAAACTAAGTACTAAAACTGCAAATATAATGATTCTACTAATAAAGAGGAGCTGAAAGGAATTATATAAAGATGGAGAATAATGAAAAAGATACTGTTGTGCTCGTGAGATAAGGGACCCAGACTTGGATCCCAATGTCCATATGATTTTTTGGTTTATAGCGTACATCAATTATGGGCTGTCACAATTTTTAATAATAAAAATAATAATAGGATAATGAATTAGTGAAATTTTTGGAAGATGTGTATCAACTTTTCAAAGGTGTGAAGGTAGGTTGAGGCATATGCTTTTATTGGGCTCCATATATCTGTTTTCATCATTCTTTCAATGTTTTCCTACCCTTTTCAATAGGGTTTAAATGTATAGAAAATAAATATAATGTTCTTCGAAAATTTCTAAGTTATTATTTATCATGTGCATAGAAGAGACTTCACTATACTTATAAATATAGAGAGTGTGTGTATATATATTGATTCTATTTCTATATCTTAACAAGACGAAAAAATTAAGAATAAAATTTTGGAAGTGATTTGCCATATTGTACCCCGTACGTAGTAAGAAAAACTATCATCTTTGTAAAAATATGATTTATTAACATTTTTAAACACAGTTGGTCACATTTCTGTACTTCTTTCTTTTAGTTATTTTATCTCACAATCTCCATGCAGATGCTTGTAATATCGTTTGTTTATTAATCTATATCACCTTAAATTACATCGGACTATATGTCATAATTTGATTCATATATTCTTCACGCATTAAATATTGAATAAAATATCCAATCGAGTTGATAAATGTAATTTCCTGCAAAGTTCACAATTTCAATAAAAGTTATCTTAAATACAAGAATTAAATAACTAATTTATAGAGATTAAAAAATAAGTAAAATTAAATGTTTGTAAAAACTAATATAAATTTAGTCTAACAGTATAAGGCTCCATTAAATTTCTCTTAATATTACGATTGATTTATAAAGAAGACACACGAGCTAAAAGAGACCGTTTGAATATTAAAACTAGGATAATTAGTCATAATTTTCCTAAATTATCTTTTTAATCATTTGATTACCTATTACAATTCTTTTTTATATGTGCAAATTGCAATCAAAAGGATAGTTTAAAAAAAATTAAAATTTAAGAGAGAAATTAAAGTTGATTAGGATTTAATATTTAAGATTAAAATAAATTTATTAACTAATTATTATATTTAAGAGCCATTGTTTATTTTATACATATTTTAACAGCCATTGGATGCTGAAATCAAATTAACCAAAAGCAATCAAATCAATCCCCCACCTACCCATAGTGCATTTCAATTATTCAAGGTAAAAAGATAAAGAAGACTATTCCAGCAAAAAAATAAAAAAAGACAGAGAAGACTGGCCACAAGTGTCCAGCTTTTCTGACATAATATTGCCTCTTCATTCCCCACTTGTCAGATAACCAATTGAACATGATTCTTTTCTATTATTCTTTTTCTATAAAATAGTATTAAAAAAATAGGAGAGTGTGGATATGATTAGATGATAGGGGAAAATAAATAAAAGAAGGGTAACTTGTTTAAAATACCTATAAAAAAAATATGAACTCAATTACTACACACGTTAGAAATTGAAAAAGTGAAATCAATCATTTGAAGAAGGTACATAAAAGAGAGGAAAAATATATAAAAAATTAAAGAATCATAATAGAACATATATTTAATACTAGTTATATATATTTTATATCAGTTACGTATAAATTTAGTATAAATATTTTATCTTATTTATAAAAATGTTACTAGCTATTTTTTTAAAACTGTCTCCATAAAAACTAGTTTAAAAATAAAGTTTTAGAAAAAATATTTTGCAGTAGTATTTTTTCTAGGGAAATATCTTTTCACTTCTAAATCTTTCAACTATACATTCTAATCAATATATATATATATATATAATTATCTGCCACTATTTTCCTATTATAGTGAGATTGTGATAGGAAATCACCGACTACTAGAGTCTAAAGAGTTGTAAGTTGAAATCTCTAACCAAATATGTTTATGTAAATCAACTTATAATAGATTACATATAGAAATGATGACCAATCTATTATAGACTTAATATATTACAAGAAGACTAATTGCTTAAAATAAGTAAATATTTTCAATAATAAATTAATGCTATAATCCACACAATTATAAACTTTAATCCAACATTTAATTTATATACTTATCACTTCATAGATTTACTTATCATGATTTGTCACAAATAATTTAATAAATTAAGAACATTGGGTCGACATAGTCAATTGTGTCTTGTATATATGTGATTTTATGGATCCCATGTTTTGAAAAGAAATTAGAAAAAAAACTAAAAAAAAATGAAGGACAATCTATTGCTTAATGACACAAATTGGGAAAACCATCTTGTATGTACTTATAATTTGTCTAAATTTTTAATTTAGTACTTATGTTATTTTTTTATTAAATCATTTAATTTTATTCTATAAACACTGTTAGCCCTAACATAAAAGCTAATATTATTCATAGAGCAAAGTTAAATAATTTAGTAAAGACAAAAAAATATGGATATCAGAATTAAAAATTGAAAACAATATAGATACATGTAAAATGATTTCTCCCGCGTCCATTTTATAGCAAAATATAGATGACAATTAGCAAATATGTTTTTTCCCCTTCCAAGGAAACTACACGAATGTCCTACTAGAAGCACTCCTATTTAATGACATGGACACTTTTTTAAATTTGCAATAAGACCAGAGGCTAATCTCTCGTTGCAAGAACAAAAGCTTAGATTCATCTTTTTACATCTGGCAAAACCACAATTCCCAACAATGAATAAAACCATTATATGAAGGAAAACTCAATAGTTATTTTAACAATTAATGACATGAATACTTCTTTTTATTTACAAGAAGAAAAGTCGCTAATGTGTAATTCCCAAAAAAAAGTGTATATGCATGTTTTACACTTGGCAACAGCACAATTCCCAGTAACATATATTGAACTAATTGTATTTAAAAAATCTGAAAAATTGAGCTAACAATTAAAGACAAATAGTTGTTTACAAATAGCTACACTTGGCCAAAATACAATTCCCAATAAAGAATTATTACTTCTATACATAATACATAGGATATGAAGAATTATTACTTTATGTCTAAAATGTGCCATTGAGCTTGAAATACCAGACACAATCCACAACCATGGCAAACCCATCCCTCTTTCTCAGCTGGTGTCAGTTGTTAAAGTTCCACCCTCTAAAGCTACATTTGTGAAAGGGCTCATGCGCTTGCTGGCTCACAATGGCCTCTTCTCTATCATCAAATGCAACACCAATGAAGAAGAAACTGAAGAAGAAGTAGCATATGATCTCACTTCTGCATCAAAACTTCTTGTGAGTGGCACAGACGGTTGTTTATCTCCAATGGTTCAATTGACAATAAACCCTACTATGATTAATTTGTATCATCACTTGGGGAAATGGGTTCAGCGGAAGGAAAATACACTGAGAGAGACAATATTTGGTGCAAATCCTTATGACATGCTTAAGCAAAATCCAGCAGATATGGCGTTTATGCAAGAAGCAATGGCTAGTGACTCAAGATTCTTGAAAATGGCACTGATCAAAAACTTGGATTCTGCTTTGGATGGATTGGGTTCTATCGTTGATGTTGGTGGTGGAAATGGGACCACTGCAAAGATAATCTGTGAAGCATTCCCAAAGTTGAAATACACAGTGCTTGATCTTCCTTAGACTGTAGCAAACTTATCTGGAAACACCAATTTGAGTTTTGTTAGTGGGGACATGTTCAAATCCATCCCTCAAGCAGATGCAGTTCTGATTAAGGTATTGATATAATTTTAAAATCTAATACATTATCCTACTTAAATTATTTACAAAAAAAAATCGATTTTTTCAATATGAATTTCAATTGACATACATATGTGTTTCTGTTTGTAATTATATATTTTTGAGTACACGTTTTCATCGTAGTTTTTTTTTTTTTTGAACCAAAATTTCAATCAGCATGTATCCGAGAGGAAATGGAACAAGAGAAGCAAAAAGTTTAATAAATTGCTAAATCCTTGTTTCTCTTTCATAATTATTAAGAGCACTAATGCTTCTAAAGAGAAAGTATAAAGTTTCTAACAGAAAAGGACAAGGACCACTTAAAAAAGTTTTTTATAAAGGGACAGTAGAGGGAGTAAATTGCATATTGTTATACTACTCCAGTCTTTAATATAAAAACTATAAAACTAATTTGATTAAATTAAAAAAGTTAGTTAAGTTAATATGACATATTTTTACTAAAATATCTTATCATCTTTTTTAACTCCTTTCTTCACTCTTAATTATTATTAAGGGAGTATCAATAAGGGTAATCTAGGAAAAAATAGATAAATATAAAAAGTAAGAAATATTTAGGATAAAGATTAATTCTCTAATTACGTCTTATATTAAAGATAAGAAGAATAATTCAATAATGAAGCACTATGGATGTTAAGATGTTGTCTATTTTTCTTATTATTTTCATTTTTACAGTGGGTCTTACTTCACTGGGGTGACGATGACTGCATAAAGATACTTAAAAATGCCAAGGAAGCTATATCAAGCAAAGGAAATGAAGCAAAAGTGATCATCATAGATATGGTGTTGAATGAGAAGCAAGACCAGAATGAAATGCTTGAAACAAAGCTCTTAATCAACATAATTTTGGCAGCTGAGCTTAATTCAAAAGCAAGATCTATGGAAGAATGGAAGCAACTGTTCCTGAAGGCAGACTTCAAGGATTACAAGATATTTCCTATATTTGGCTTTAGGTCTCTCATTGTGCTTCACCCTTAATCCTGCTTTGAATATCTATAATGAATAGTCTTATAAGACTAGTTACATGTTTAAACTAAATAAATTTGCAGTGGAATAAGAGGAATTATGATATTTCTCCAATTTTCATTATCTACCCATCAATGCTAAAAAGAAATTGGTCTCCAGCTTAATTACTCTATCCAGTTCTAATTATAAGAGTTAATTGACTTTTTTGAATAGATTAAAGAAATTATATAAATCAGTTAATTATGATAATATCTAACCCCTTAAGATAAATTTATATTATATGCTCCTCAATATACTAAAATTAGTTAAGTAGTTTTTATATTAGCTTTTATTATCTCATTTAATTAACATCTTTAATTTACTAAAAAGATCAATTAGCTCTCTTATAATTAGAATCGATGTAGTATATTCATTGCGAAAAAATCATTTAGCTATAACAAGCATTAATGTATGCGTCAAGTTTTTGTGGAGTTGAGTAAAGAAATAACCAAAGTTACTGGCAATGAATGTGTTATGGCTCAAAAAAAATTTGATAGATAAAATTTTTAAAATATATATATATATATATATATAAATTCATTACAGAAATTTCAATGATGAGGCAGTAGCTGAGTGGTTGAGGGCAGTGTAATGAAACTGGAGGTCCTCAGTTCGAATCCTAGATCCTACAGAAGTTGGATTTTATTTTCATTTTCAGACATGTAAAATTACCAAACCACCCTTTGTCCTTTTCATTTCTGCCATACGCTTTCTCTGCCATTGGTGTGCAGAGTTTCCGTGAGGGAATGAGATCTGAGGAAGGCGCAGCAGAGCTTCGTGACATTAAACCACTTACCACTGCTGCTAGTACACAAGCATTTGCCTTGTATCAGTCACCTTTCTTCCATCTGTATTGTCACTGATGGAGTTGTCATTCCCTCTGCAGCTGCTGTTTTATTTAAGGAATGGAGCAAGAGCTGGATTAAGGAAGAAAAAAGAAAAAAAAAAAAGCCATCGATGGCTGCTGTAGGAGTGCGCCGCCTTTTGTCATCGGTCGTGTGGGGTGTCGTTGTGAAGACCGGCGGCTGTTCTCGTTGCTGTCATCTAATGTCACTGTAGCAACTTTATATCTTTGGCATTCTTCTCTATCGCTGCTATGCAATGCTTCGCGGGGTGGGTGTGTGATCTCTGGGTCTAGGAAGGGAAGGAAAAATGGAAGAATAAAGGATGTTGGAGCTGCGTAAACCTCCATGGAATTTAAACAGTGCATGGTATGTTGTTGGAACTTTCTTCTTCTGTTGTTTATGTGAACATTGCTGCTGTGTGTATTTATGGGCTGCTGTTTGGGTATATGTATGTATATGAAACACTGATGCTGCTATGGGCTATGAACCATGTGTGTTTATTTATATTCATGGAGATGGATGTTCGGTAGGTATGTGATTCTGTGTAAAAATATATATATTTAGAGAGAGAGTGAGAAAGAAGAAAATTCGTGCTGTTGGGGGAGTATAGCTGCTGTCATCAGGAATAAGATTTTGTCTTGGACAACACATGAATATGTATATGCATGCCTTAATCGGTCAAGGAGAATTGTAGAGATATTGGTGGGAAATTCTTGGAACTGTACATGTGTGGCTGTGAAATGGAGGGAAGTGAAGTTAATATATTAAACTACCATATCATAAAGTAGCGTTAGGAACAATGTTATTGGAGGGGGAAATTTCAGGTTATATATGCATATCATGCTGCTGTATTTGCCATCATAGTACAAGATAAAATATTAATTATGAGGAAGTTTGAAGTATGTCTAAAGAGACTTAAAGGAATGAATTATATCATGTTTAGTTGAGGTGTTTACATGGGATTTATAAGGGAGGTATAAGGCAACTTGTATTCTATGGACACAAGATTTGGAATTTGCAAAGTTAACTTGTGGTTAGGGATTTTTCTTCTCTAAACATAGATTTTGGTGATAGTTATAATTGTTACGAATATAAAATCTGTTTGAAAGATGGTTTCGAATGTAAGCTTACGGAATGTCTTATTTCAAAAATTTAGGAAAATGAAGGGAGAACGATATCTTGAAATCTAGAGCAAGGATAAACTATATCAGATTATTGCAGGTGAGTGAATAACGTTCCCTAAAATTTATATTTTTTAAATGCATTGTTACTTCAAATGATGAATTTCAAATATGGATTTCAAAAAGCAAGTTTTACGAAAGTATGGTTTAAATCGTTAGAAATAATTTTCTTTCGATCGATTTACAAAAGATTACGATTATGCATGAAAATGGATAAAGAGGCTTTAGAAAAAGATTTGACAGTGAACTGATGTTATTCATGAAATATTCCTACGTGAATTGCATATGTTCTTACAGTAACTTGATTTTGAATGTTCATGCTGGGGTTTTTGAAATTCAAAGTGGCTTTATCAATGATTATGGTATTTGAAACGATTGAGATCATTACATGTGAAAAGGACCCCACGCATGATGGAAATGTTTTAGGACAGAATACAGAATGCTGGTTGCTAACAGCAGTACTGTTAGTCCTTGGTGCACCTTGGTTACTCGAGCTCGACAGTTTATGGCATAGCCACCAGAATTATTTTGTGGGATTTATTCTCGCGACAGTTTATGGCCTTGAGCCACCAGAATTATTTCGTGGGATTTATTCTCGCGACAGTTTGTGGCCTTGAGCCACCAGAATTATTTCGTGGGATTCGTTCTCGTGACAGTTAGTGGCTTTAAGCTACCAGAATAGTTAGTTATCCTCGTAGACTGTGTGTCTATGTCTGTTTTTGTTCTGTTGAAGTCCTACAGAAAGGTTATGGTTTTGAAAGAAATGGTTATTTCAACGATTGATTTGAAATGGTTAGTTCATATTGTTATTTTTCCTGAAATACAAATGATTATAGAAAGGTTTGTATCAGATTACGAAATATTATGAAATACATTTTCAACATGATTATGCATTGTTATTTCCGCATTCTTTTAAAGCATGTTTTTGGGACGTTATTCACGAGTAGATTATTTGGCTTCAGATAGTGCAGGTGACCTTAACCCTTTCGCTGAGCAGTAAAGAGCCTTGTTGCTGATCCAAAGCGTCGTTTTTGACAAAACTACTTTTGATGAAATTATCATTTAGAAAGTGTTTGTATTATTTGAAAAGATGGTAAATGCTCCACATAGTCATTAGAAAAGATTCTACTCATTTTGAAAGATGTTATGGAAAGTTTGACTGTTCTATGTAAAGTATTAGGCTTTCAGAATGTGAAATTATTCATATTCTGTGCCGGTCACGACCAAATTTCGGGACGTGACAGAATGAATAAAAAATAAGTGAAAATTAATCATATTTTTTGCTACAAAAATTTTTAGAAAGGGGTTAGACTTACCTATGATCTAAGGGTAAGGTGAAATCTTCCTTTTTCTTAAACGATACTAATATTGGGCAGGACGAGCTGTCAATTACCCTCATGCTTAAACTTAAGCAGCTAGGAGCTAAGATACCTCATCAAGAGTCGCGATTGAATCCACAACAAAGTGGTATTTTCTATAAATCGAACACGTTCTAAATAGTCACATATCTTACCGTTTTCGCTAGTTGAACCCACAGACTATGGGTGAAAATTAATTATTTAGTTTCTATATAGTCTGACTTACTTTTTTTTGTATAAAAAAAGTTTACGTGGGTCTAGCTAATGATTTGCTAACAATTTTAGTCCCTCCAACTTTTTTTTTTTTGTACAAGAAAAGTTTAAGTGAGTTTGGTATCAGTCCCCCACTAAGGCTAGGGCCAGGGCTCAGAGAGTACTTACAGGGGACTTATGAGATCGCCTACCAATGAAACCCTCACAACAGTAAAAGGAATCAAACTCACATCATTGTAGGATACGAACTCGTTTCTTACTATTTATGCTAATTCTTATTGGCTAATCCCTCCAACTTAATCTCTAATGAGACCCATACCCATTGGGCCAAGTGTACAATAAAAGAAAAGGCCCAATAAGGCTCAGTCTGTTGAAGTGGAGCTTGGGAAGAAAGCTGAAACACGACAAAGGCCCAACATCGCTAGGAATGACAGCGTGGAAACCGTTATCTTTCTTTTTGAATTAAAGGGGAATATACTACTAATGGATGGAGGTTATAAGTGGAATTGACCTTCTATTTAGAAGCTTATATGACATTAGACTATAAGGCTATTAGCATGTAAATGTTTATCAAGGGTTGTGTGCCCTTAGAGAAGTCAAGCATTTAGACAATGGTGGCTTGGGAGAGTTCCTAAGCTCTCGAACTCTAGGAAGCTGCTTCAGTTTTGTCGCATTTTCCTCGTTTTTCCTCATTTTCATCCCTGCACTGTATCTGGCTTTAGTTTAGCTATCCCTATCATTTTCCTCTTCCATCACCCCAGAAGAGGTTGTAGCTAACCGTTTGAGTGAAGAAACGGACGGTAACAGAACTCAGTTCCATCAGTGCCTCAAGTTTTATAATCCATTGGTTCCTACACTTTCACAATATCAAGCATGTTATAGTTATAGTCATGTAACAGAAGAAAGAATATCAACATAGGACGTTAAAGTAACCAATGACGTGAATTGTCATCTTTTGATCCCCTGCTGAATTCCATTAAGCCATTATTACCAGCTTTTCATAATTGATTTTGACAAGTAGCATGTTTGATAGATTAAGACCAAAAAACACTTATGAGATAACCATGGCTTTGGATTCATAATTGATTTTGATAAGGATGTTTGGTTTTGAGTTCATAATTGGTTTTGGCATCTATATAAAGGTGTTTAGATGTTTTTCAAGAAACTCTGGTTTTGACTCTTATTTCCTACACATCCCTATATTTACCTCAATTTCCCCCCTTACCCCTCGAACTAAAATCACTTTTTTAAAAAAATTAAAAAATAAAGCGAACTCCCTCTTAAACAAATATGAAAGGATTAAAAATGCATTTAGCCAAGAATATATTTTGCACGAAAATTATCATTTATATATATACATACATACCATTTTAGACATTCATTCATCATGATCGGTCACAAACATTTTAGTAACTTAAAATAAATTAGAGAACATTGAGCTGACACGGCAAGTGTCAATCTTATTTGAAATTTTCCTACAACCCATACTTCGAAAAAAAAACATGAACTAAAAAAATCGAGAAGAACAACCACCTTGTAAATAATGACGCAGAATTTATGGAATCATAAATGGGTAACAACTGGCAATCCCATTACTCCAACATCAATACCAATTACATAAAGTTTAAAAATAAGTTAAAATATATTACATACAAGTTTTTATTGTGTCACTGTCTTCTTCAGTCTTTATTATGGTTTTATTTATAACAAGACAATGGGCTAATGTGTCGTTCCAATAAGAAAGTCTTACATGCATGTTTTGCACTTGGCAAAAATCACAATTCCCAACAACAAACTGAAACTTATTGTAGTGAATAAATTGTAAGAAGGAAATGTCCCTGCAACGATTCATTTCCCAATTCCTCTTCTCCATCCATGGATGGAATTGGCGACAAAACAGCAGACTTGTTCCATGGCCATGCCCAATTGTACAGACTCATGTATCTTTGGATGTCTTCTTCATGTCTCAAGTGTGCCACTGAGAGCTTGAAATACCAGGCATAATCCACAAGCATGGAAAACCCATCTCTCTTTCTCAGTTGGTGTCAGCTCTCAAAGTTTCACCCTCTAAAGCTACCTTTGTGAAAGAGCTCATGCGGTTGCTCGCTCACAATGGACTCTTCGCTATCATCAAAAGCAACAACAATGAAGAAGAAAGTGAAGAAGTATCATATGATCTCACTTCTGCATCAAAACTTCTTGTGAGTGGCACAGACCATTGTTTATCTCCAATGGTTCAGTTGACAATAAACCCTACTATGATTAATTTGTATAATCACTTGGGGAAATGGGTTCGTGGGAAGGAAAACACACTGAGAGAGACATCATGTGGCGTAGGCGTTTGAGTCCCTTACTCAAAACCCAGCAGATTTGGAAGCCTTCCAAGAAGCAATGGCTAGTGATTCTAGATTCATGAAAGTGGCACTGAGAGACTTGGAATCTGTTTTTGATGGATTGAGTTCCATTGTTGATGTTGGTGGGGGAACTGGTACAACTGCTAAGATTATCTGTGAAGCATTCCCCAAGTTGAAATGCATAGTGCTTGATCTTCCTGAGGTTGAAATGCATAGTGCTTGATCTTCCTGAGGTTGTAGCAAGCTCATCTGAAAACTCCAATATGAATTTTGTTAGTGGGAACATGCTCAAATCCATCCCTCATGCGGATGCAATTCTGATTAAGGTAAATATATTCTACATAAATAACATGTTAAGAATCATTTCAATTAACGAGGTCAGTGTTGGTGTCTATTATAATCCCAACATTGTCAAGTCAGGGGAACATTAAAAATTGCATAACGTTATTATTCAAACATAAAATACTTGGAATTTTAAATTACTATATATCTATTTTCGTTTTTACAGTGGGTTTTACATGACTGGGGTGATGATGATTGCATAAAGATACTTGAAAATGCCAAGGAAGCTATTTCAGGTAATGGAAAAGGAGGAAAAGTGATCATCATAGATACAGTGTTGAATGAAAAGGAAGACCAGCATGAAGTTCTAGAAACAAAGCTCTTAATCAACATAATGTTGGCGGCTGAGTTCAATTCAAAAGAGAGATCTGAGGAAGAATGGAAGCAAATCTTCATGAAAGCAGGCTTCACAGATTACCAGATATTTCCTATATTTGGCTTTAGGTCTCTCATTGTGCTTCATCCTTAGATTTGCTTGGAATCTTGACAACTTGCTTTAAACTGAATAAATTTGCAGGGAACAATAAGCGTTATGATACTTTGGCAATTTCAATGAGCTATAACCTAGCGCTATAAAGAAAATGGTCCCCATCTTACAACAGCGACAGAATCATCAAGCAATAAATAAGCATTCATGTCTACATAATAACTAAGTTATTACTGATGAATGAATCAGAAAACTAAATCTGTTAAAATGTGTTACAAGACCAAGAAAGAAATCAAAATAGCTCAATATCATACATGGTCATAACCATTTAAGGGAAGCCAAGTACTCCCCTAATGTTAAACGTAGGAGTTAGATAATAGTTAGTTATTTGTAAAAAAAAATAACGTATATTAGTTTTCTTAAAGTATTCATTTTAATCATTTATATTGGAAAGACAATTCCCCTTAACATGTGCAATCAATAGAGTTCTAGAAAAAAAAAAATTATAACTTTAAGATTAATATTTTATATTTCGTATTAAAATAAATCCTTCTATTAGCTTGTAAGAACCGAAGGTTTCAAGATAGAAAATGGAAGTAACCGACCTTAATAGTCATCTTCCTCCCTTGCTCGGTTCCGAATCAATTACAATCTGGATGGTTATATAACCTCCCTTGCTTTGAGTTTCCATCACCTGGGAGCATCGTATTGTGTATGGACACATAGGAAGCTATTAGTTACAATCTGGACCAATGAATCCACTTCACAGGTCTGTTAGTCTGTTTCCACACTCAAACTGGGCACCATATTATACCGTGCATGAATTGGTAGCAGTAGAGATCAGTATCAATCTGTTTCATGGAAAATGACAATTTTTTGGCAACTAAAAACACAAAAAATATAGAAGGAAAACCTAGGGAATAATGACACAGATTTTATGGCACCATAAATGGGTAACAGCTAGCAATCTTACTCAACCATTAATCTTGACCAAGGGAGGTTTCTTTGGTGGGTCATCTTTCTCAATATTTCTAAACCCATTAGCATGTGAACTCTAGGCAGTTGCAAATTTGGATACTTTCAGATAAAGAAATAGTTAAGTATTTTTTGAAGAAAATAGTGGTACAAGTTTTCTTATAGTTAAAAGTTTGGGTGAATTAAATTTTAAAGCTGGCCAGAATTAAAATAGATCTCATGGCTCAAAGACAGAAGTTTTATGGTTGGCACCATGAATACATAAACAATTGAGAATTCCATATCCACCGTTAATCTTGGGAAAGAGAAGTTTCTTTGGCATGTCACCTTTCTCAATTTTTTTAGGAAAATTGCATTTCAATCCCATGGAAGGAATCTAATTGCAGAGAAATCCCAAAAAATCATCAAACAACTATAAAGTCCTACAGGACCTAGGATTAATTTTTTTCGAATTGTGAAATGACAGAACCACCTATTGGACGGCATTCTTCAAGATGATGCCGGAAACACAAACACTTGGGCAGAGAGCACAACAGCAAAGATAACAAATGATTCTTCTATGTGTTGTCTTGCTAAGATAAGGTACATATATACACATATACACATAATAGTTTCCCAAATATCATGGGATTTACAACATAAAATCAGGCATTGAATCTGGTAGGAAATTATCTTGTAATTAAGTCATTAATCTCCTATGATCTCTCTCCTTTAATTCTCATTTCATTCCCAATATTTCCTACACTCCCCCTCAAGTTGGAACATAGATGTTTATCATGTCCAACTTGCCAATAAAGTATTCGAATTTGTCTCTAGTCAATCCCTTTGTAAGCACATCTGCGGTCTGTTCTTTTGAAGGGATATGCCTGAGATCAATTGTTCCTTCATCAATCTTCTCTCGTATAAAATGTCTATCTATTTCCACATGCTTAGTTCTATCATGTTGAACTAGATTATGTGATATATTGATTGCTATCATATTATCATAATTTAATGGGCAATCCTATTGACATTCTCAATTCTTCTAAAACTCGCTTTATCCACAGACCTTCACAGATTCCAAGAGCTATGGATCTGAGTTCAGCCTCAGCACTGCTTCTGGCCATCACATTTTGTTTTTTACTACGCCACGTAACTAAATTTCCCCAGACATAGGTGACATAACCTGAGGTAGATTTTCTGTCATCCTGGTCTCCTACCCAATCAGCATCGGTCAATATTTTCACATTTCTCTTGTTGGACTTCTTGAATAAGAGACCTAGCCCGGGAGAACCTTTCAAATATCTAAGAATCCTATAGACTTCATTCAGATATCTTTGCTTAGGATTATGGGAATGTTGGCTTACCACACTAACAGCGTAAGCAATGTCTGGTCTAGTGTGTGACAAATAAATTAATTTCCCAACCATACGCTGGTACCTTCCCATATCAACAGCCTTCCCCAGTCTTCATCATCTCTGATTTTATCTGTCCTTATAGGAGTATCACTTGGCCTACACCCCAACATACATGTTTCCTCTAAGAGTTCCAGGATATATTTCTTCTGCGAGATGCTAATGCCCTTCATAGATCAAGCCACTTCCATACCCAAGAAGTACTTCATCTCTCCGAGATCTTTCACTTGAAACTCTATTCAATGCCCCTTTTATTCTATCTATGTCGGTTGGATTATCACCTGTGAGAACAATGTCATCCACATATACTGCCAAGATCACACTCTTCCCTTTCTGATGTCTAAAGAATAAAGTGTGATCACCCTAGCCCTGTATGTACCCTTGATCCTTTAGCGCCTTAGTAAATTTCTCAAACCATGCTCGAGGAGATTGTTTTAATCCGTACAATGACTTCTTTAGTTTGCATACTTGATTGACTTTCCTTCCTGAGAATTCTGGAGGCATCTTCATATACACTTCTTCCTTTAATTCACCATTCAAAAAGGCATTTTTAACATCCAACTAGTGTAGTGGCCAGTCTAAGTTTGCAGCAAGAGAGAACAGGATTCTGATAATATTTAATTTGGCAACTGGAGCAAATGTCTCTGTATAGTCCATCCCATATACTTAAATGAAACCTTTTGCCACCAACCTGGCTTTATATTTGTCGAGGCTTCCATCAGCACGATACTTAGGAGTGAATACCTATTTACAACCTACTGCTTTCTTTCCTTTGGGTAGTGTTAAAGATATTCAATTTAATGAGAGAGATTATAGGGATTTGAAAGTTTAATGAAAGAGATTATAGGGATTTGAAAAGAGAGATTATAGGAGATATTGTTATGATTTTATCAATCCCGGATTATATGCTGTAAATCACACCCAAGACGGGATACCATATGTGTATATATGTAACAGAGTAGCAAAGTAATATACAGAAAGAAAATTACACAGAACCTTGAGTTATCTGTCTTTCTTCTCACTATCATCGACATGGAAACACACATGGTCTGAGAGCCAAGTTCCAGTCCTATACATCCTGTCGCTGCTGAATCCGACGGCACCGTCTCGTCCAACGGTGGGTCACGTCATCACTCAACCAAAGTTGCCGGCCTTGAAGGATCGGCTATTCTCATTGTGCCAGAACGTCTTACCGGCGACAACTACCTTGATTGGAGCCAGTCCATGCTCCTTGCTCTTGATGGAAGGGACCGACTTGAATTTATCCACCACGATCAGCCAGCCACCAGCGACGTCACCACTCTTCAACGATGGAAATCTGACAATGCCTTGGTTGCCTCGTGGCTCCTCAACTCGATGCTCCCTGCTGTCCGACGCAACTTTATGTTTCTCACTTCCGCCAGCGCCATATGGGTCGCCGTGAAAGAAGCATACGGCAAACGACCCAGCGCCTCTTTATTGTTTGATCTACGGGCACGACTATGGACAATCAAGCAAGGTCCCCGTCCACTCAATATCTATTACCTTGAGAAGTCGTCACTATGGCAGGAATTAGATATGCTACAGCATCGCACCTGGAAGGACTCCGACGATGCAACTGAATATCGTCGGGCCTTAGAGGAAGAGAGGTTATTCGAATTCTTAGTTGGTCTTGAGGCCACTTATGATGATGCTCGTGGACGCCTTCTCAGTCGTGTCCCGCTACCTTCCGTTGCCGAGGCGTTTGCTCTACTGCGCGATGAAGAATCTCGTCGCTCCGTCATGCTTACCGACCATGGAGCTTCTCGGCCACCGTCCACTGACGCCTCAGCCCTCGCCTCTCGGGTTACAGATCCTGGGTCTAGGAGGGAACGCCCAAGGTGTGAACATTGCAAGAAAATGGGCCACACCAAGGACACCTGCTGGGATCTTCACGGCAAGCCTCTGGATTGGAAGCCTAAGTCTCGCAGACCGAAAGGGCATCTCGCTGAAGCATCCAATTCAGAGGAGATGGGCTCAGCCTCAGCGTCAGCAGGCCCAATTCACGGATTCATGTCTTCAGGTCCACTGCACAGCACACATCCATTTCATGTAGGCCCAATGCATGCTGGAGTCACGCCCTCAAGCCTTGGCCCATTTTCCAGCACCAGCCCATTTTCTGCAGGCCCAATGAACAATGGCCCATCTCATGCACCAGATCCACTAAGTCTTATTTTAGAAAGGTTGACTGCTCTTGAGAATCAGACCCGGCCACAGCAACCCAAAGCTAGTATGGTTCAACGAGGTAATTTCTTTAAGGCCCTTGCTACCATCAAAGGTAAGGCTAAAGGTCCTTGTTGGATAATTGACTCAGATGCCTCTGATCACATGACTAATGATGTTTCATTGTTCTCAACTTATACACCTGCCAAATCCCGTCTCACAGTTAAAATTGCTGATGCGTCTGATTCTCTAGTGGCTGGTAGTGGTACAATTAATGTCTCAGCTACACTCACACTCCACGATGTTCTACATGTTCCTAAGCTAAAGTGCAACTTATTATCTGTGAGCCAATTAAACAAACAAGAACGATGTCACACTGATTTCTTTTCCACTCATTGTGTTTTCCAGGATCTGCTCACGGGGACGACGATTGGTGTTGCTAAAGAACTTGATGGACTCTATTACCTGAATGATTGTTATCCAGCAATATCTGTCTGTAATAAGGTGTCTCTCCCTAGAACTAGTGACATGGAGTTATGTCACAAAAGATTAGGGCATTCTAATTTTCATTATATGTGTAAGATGTTCCCATCTATTTGCCCAAATAAAGATTTTGAATTTTATTGTGACTCATGTGAACTGGCGAAACACCATCGTGCTTCTTTTCCAAGCATCTCTTATCATCCATCCAAACCTTTTTCCATTATCCATAGTGATCTGTGGGGTCCATCCCGTATTCCAAACCGTTCCAACTCCAAATTGTTCATGACCCTCATTGATGACCACACCCGTGTCAGTTGGGTTTTCCTCTTAAAAGATAAAACCGAAGTTTGCCAAACATTTATTGATTTTTATCATATGATCCATACACAATTCGACACAAAAATTCAGACCCTTCATACAGACAATGGCACCGAATACTTTAATCAGCCACTCTCTACCTTCCTAAAATCCCAAGGCATTATCCATAAAAGCTCTTGCCCACATAGCCCCCAACAAAATGGGATTGCTGAACGGAAAAATAGACATATCCTAAAAACTGCTCGTGCTCTTCTTTTTAGCAGTAATGTTCCTACCTACTATTGGGATGATGCTATTCTCACCGCTACCTTCCTAATCAATCGAATGCCCTGCAAACCATTGTCCTTTCAAACACCCCTGCAAGTTCTCTTCCACCATTTCAACAAACCCTACCTTGCCAATACCCTACCTTTGAGAGTATTTGGAAGTACCACCTTTGTTCATCTACACCATTCCCTCAAACTTCACCCCAAAGCTGTCAAATGCATTTACCTAGGGCCTGCTGGGAACCAAAAGGGTTACAGATGTTTTGATCCTATCTCTAAGCGTCTCTACATTACTTGTGATGTCACTTTCCGTGAAAGTGTACCCTTTTATACCTCGGTTCAGGGGGAGCATTGGAGAGAACCTCAGGCCACTCAGGCCACTCAACTAGATACCGAACCCATATTCCCTCAATATGAACCTGATCGCATCTATATCCTTGAAGAGCCAGTACATGAAGAACTAAGCAAGGAGGACACTAGTTCAGGGAGAGATACTAACAGGTGGGGTCAAGTCTACACTCGTAGAGACATAGACATAACAGGTAATATTCCTCAAGTAATTGACACAACCCAAGAGTGTGAACCAGGAGCAGATCCTAACCATGGGAACCAGATGCTTAATACAGACCTTGATCTTCCAATTGCAGTCAGAAAACAACAAAGGTCTTGTACTAGACACCCTATAGAAAGGTTTGTCTCTTATCAAGCTTTATCATCAAAACATTGTGCCTTTGTCTCTCATCTTGATCAGATAAGGATACCAGAAAGTATAGATGAGGCCCTTGATAACCCTGAATGGAGGAAAGCCGTAATGACAGAAATGGAGGCATTAGAGAACAACAAAACATGGGAAGAAGTTGAGCTACCCAAGGGTAAGAAAGCAGTAGGCTGCAAATGGGTATTCACCCCAAAATATTGCGCTGATGGAACTCTGGATAAATATAAAGCAAGATTAGTGGCTAAAGGTTTCACCCAGGTTTATGGCATGGACTACACCGAGACATTTGCACCAGTGGCCAAACTCAACACCATCAGGGTTCTATTCTCCCTCGCCGCTAACCTTGACTGGCCTCTACACCAGATGGATGTCAAGAATGCATTTTTAAATGGGGAATTAAAGGAAGAAGTATACATGAAAAAGCCCCCTGGATTCCCTGGGAGAAAGGAAAACCAAGTGTGCAGACTGAGAAAGTCATTGTATGGTTTAAAACAATCTCCTCGAGCCTGGTTTGAGAGGTTTACCAAGGTACTCAAAGCACAAGATTACACACAGGGACAAAGTGACCACACCCTATTCTTCAGACACTTGCATGGAAAGATTGTGATATTGGCAGTTTATGTCGATGACATTGTCCTCACAGGTGATGATCCAGCAGAAGTCGACAGGATCAAGGAGGCATTGAACAAAGAATTCCAGGTTAAAGACCTAGGAAAAATGAAGTATTTTTTGGGTATGGAAGTAGCAAGATCTGCAGAAGGAATCAGTATCTCACAGAGAAAGTACATCCTAGATCTTTTAAAAGAAACCAGTATGCTTGGCTGCAAACCAAGTGATACTCCTATACGGGCCGACAAAATAAGAGACACTGAAGACCTAGGGAAGGCTGTGGATATGGGGAGATATCAGCGCATGGTGGGAAAATTGATTTACTTATCTCACACCCGACCAGACATTGCTTATGCAGTCAGTGTAGTTAGCCAACATTCTCATGACCCCAAACAGAAACACTTGAATGAAGTTTACAGGATCCTTAGATACCTGAAGGGCTCCCTTGGGCTAGGTCTCTTGTTCAAGAAATCTGACAAAAGAGATGTTGAGATATTAACAGATGCTGACTGGGCAGGTGACCAAGACGATAGAAAATCAACATCAGGATATGTCACCCATGTTTGGGGAAACTTAGTCACGTGGCGTAGCAAAAAACAGAGTGTGGTTGCTAGAAGCAGTGCTGAAGCAGAATTTAGAGCTATAGCTCTTGGAATCTGTGAAGGTCTATGGGTATAGCGAGTACTAGAAGAATTAAGAATGCCGATGAAGCTACCTATTAGACTACAATCAGATAACATGGCAGCCATCAACATGTCACATAATCCAATCCAACATGACAGAACTAAACATGTGGAGATAGATAGACATTTCATAAGAGAAAAGATCGATGCAGGGACAATTAATCTCAAATATATCCCTTCAAAAGAACAGGCAGCAGACGTGCTCACAAAAGGATTGCCCCGAGATAAATTCGAATATCTAATTGGCAAATTGGACATGATAAATATCTATGCTCCAACTTGAGGGGGAGTGTTAAAGATATTCAGTTTAATGAGAGAGATTATAGGGATTTGAAAGTTTAATGAAAGAGATTATAGGGATTTGAAAAGAGAGATTATAGGAGATATTGTTATGATTTTATCAATCCTGGATTATATGCTGTAAATCACACCCAAGACGGGATACCATATGTGTATATATGTAACAGAGTAGCAAAGTAATATACAGAAAGAAAATTACACAGAACCTAGAGTTATCTGTCTTTCTTCTCACTATCATCGACATGGAAACACACAGGTAGCTCAACTATTTTCCATGTTTTGTTGTCTTCAAGGGCCTTCATTTCTTTTGACACTGCTTGTCTCCATTCAGAACTAGCAAGGGCTTCATTTATGTTCTCCGGTATCTTTATCTGATTAAGGTGAGAACAAAAGCAAAGTTTTTTGATGATAGAGCCTGATAAGAGACAAACCTCTCTATAGGATATCTTGTGCATGTTCTGCATTGCTTTCGTACTGCTATTGGGAGATCCAGATTGTTAGTCGCTTGCTCTTCTGAGTCAGGACCTACTAGCGGTTCAGATTCTTGGAATGTGTCAGATGCTTGGGATGTATTGCCTGTCATGTTTATGTTACGACGAGTATAGACTTGACCCCATCTGTTAGTATCTCCCCCTGAACTAATGTTATCTCCCCCCGAACTAGTGTTTTCTTCACTTTCTTTGGACATCTCATCCTCAAGGACATAGATATGATCAGGTTCAAGGTGAGGTTCATAAATTCAGTATCTTTCTGAGTAGGAGTCTGAAGTTCATGCCAATACTCCCCTTGAACTGAGAACGGGGGATAAAAAGGAATAGTCCCATGAAAGGTGACATCACAGGTGACAGAGGCGTTTAGAGATTGGATCAAAACATTATACCCCTTTTGGTTTCCAGTAGGGCCGAGATAGACACAATGGCTTTGGGATCAAGTTTATGAGTGTGGTGGAAGTGGACAAATGTAATACATCCAAATACCCGTAGTGGTAAGGTATTCTCTAGGTATGGTAGGCTAAAGTGATAGTGAAGAACCTGGAGAGGTGTTTGGAAAGACAGTAGTTTATAGGGCATTCGATTGATCAGAAAAGTAGCAGTTAAGATAGCGTCATCCTAGTAATAGGTGGGAACATTGTTACTAAAGAGAAGAACCCTAGCTGTTTCTAGGAGGTGTCTGTGTTGCGTTTAGCGATCCCATTTTGTTGAGGGCTATGAGGACAAGAACTCCTGTGAGTAACACCTTGCTGTTTTAAAAACAAAGATAATAGGTGATTAAAATATTCAGTACCCTTATGGGTGTGAAGAGTTTGGATTTTTGTGTGGAATTTGGTATGTATCATATGATAAAAGTCAATAAAGGTTTGGCATATCTCATATTTATCCTTTAAGAGGAAAATCCAACTGACACAGGTTTGATTATCGATGAGAGTCATAAACCATTTAGAACGAGTCCGATTTAGGATATGAGGTAGGCCCCACACGTCACTGTGAATAACTGAAAAATGAATGGATGGGCGATAGGTGTTTTTTGAAAAAGATGTGCGATGATGTTTAGCAAATTCACATGAATCACGATAAAAGTCAAAGTATTTATTTAAACAGATTGAGGGAAACACCTTACACATATATTGTAAATTTGGATGCCCTAATCTTTTGTGCCATAATTCCAACTCACTAGCTCTAGGGAGAGACACTTTATTATAGGAATAAGATATTGGTTTGTGACAGTCATTCAGGTAATACAATCCATCAACCTCCTTAGCAACACCAATCGTCATTCCCGTGAACAGATCCTGAAAAATACAATGAGTTGCAAAGAAATCAGCATGGCAGTTTTCCCTTTTATTCAATTGGCTCACAGACAATAAGTTGCATTTTAATTTGGGAACATGTAACACATCCTAAAGCGTCAGTGTATTAGAAACTTTAATGGTACCGCTACCAGCTACCAAGGAATCAGAGGCATCAGCAATTTTAACCGCAAGATAGGAGGTAGCAGGAGTATAAATTATAAATAAGGAGGCATCATCAGTCATATAATCCGAGGCACTGGACTCTACTATCTAACAAGGTCCTATATTCTTACCTTTAATAGTAGCAAGGGCTTTATAAAAGTTACCTTTTTGGACGACACTAGCAGTAGGCTGTTTGTGAGACTGATTTTTAAGGGCAATGAGACGCTCCAAAATGTGTGCTAATAGGTCATGAGTGGAGGAGCCATAAGCTGGGCCTGCAAAACTTGAGCCCATGTGAGAATAACCCTGTATTGGGCCTGTACTTAGAGCACCAGAGCCCAGAACACTAGAGCCCACATGAGAGGAGCCATTTATGGGGCCAACACCTGCAATTCCAGAGCCGACGTGAGAAGGGTGTATTGGGCCTATACCTGAAGCTCCTGAGCCTATTTGAGGAGGATTGCTTTGAGATGCTGAACCACCAGTCATTGAGCCAGTTCATCAGCACAGTGAGCATCGGCCAGATAACCTCATGCCTTTCTCTGTCGAGGTCTCCAGTCAGGCAGCTTGCTGTGGAGATCCCAGCAGCAGTCCTTCGTGTGGCCTTGTTTTCTATAGTGGTCGCAAGTAAGGCCTTCCTTCTTAGCGTCGATCACTCGTGCAGCTAGAGCCGACGATGTTTCACTGGCAGCGACGATGGTCTCAGGTGACATGACTTGTCGGCGACACTTCATCTCGCAGGAGGGCGAAGGCTTCAGAGACTGACAAAAGTGGAGAGCAACTGAGGAAGCGGCCACGGGCGTCATCATAGACGGAGTTCAGGCCAACCAAGAACTCGAATAGGCGTTCTTCTTCCAGAGACCGTCGATTTCAGCGGCGTCCTCGGGGTTTTTCCATACCCGATACTGCAGCATATCCAATTCCTGCCACAACGAGTTCTTCTCAAGGTAGTATGTATTCAAAGGTCGATCGCCCTGTTTGATTCCCCAGAGACGAGCACACAGGTCAAACAGCAAGGAGGCATTTGGTCTCTTCCCGTAGGCTTCTTTTACAGCAAGCCAGATTGCCTTTGCTGAAGAAAGGAACATAAAGCTCTTCCTAACAGTAGGAAGCATTGAGTTTAGAAGCCAGGAGGCAACCAGAGCATTGTCTGATTTCCACCGACGGCGGACACCGTCATCGTCGGCAGGTGGTTGGTCATTATGGAGCAAATCAAGCTTTTCCCTTCCATCGAGTGCAAAGAGCATTGATTGGCTCCATTCCACATAATTATCCCCGGTGAAGTGATCTGGTACAATCAAAATTGATGATCCTTCAAGTCCAGCAACTTTGGGTGGGTTAATTCACAAAGTTCCGTCAGATGGGAAGGTGGCGATGGACTCCATAGCAGAAGATCTCTCCGCCGGCTCTGATACCATATTGGACGGCATTCTTCAAGATGATGCCGGAAACACAAACACTTAGGCAGAGAGCACAACAGCAAAGATAACAAATGATTCTTCTGTGTTGTATTGCTATGATAAGGTACATATATACACATAACACAACGGTTTCCCAAATATCATGGGATTTACAACATAGAATTAGGCATAGAATCTGGTAGGAAATCATCTTGTAATTAAGTCATTAATCTCCTATGATCTCTCTCCTTTAATTCTCATTTAATTCCCAATATTTCCTACACTACCCATGAGAAAAAATACCGTAGTTATTATTTTTTTAACCCCCAGTTGTTATTCCTTCCTCCCGGAGTTGTCATTCCTATTGTTTGACTTGTTATTTTTTTCTTCTTGCTTGAGTTGTTATTTTTTCCCTATGGAGATGTCATTCCTATTGCTTTAGTTGCTTCTTCTTAGAGGCAATTCTATCATTTCATAATTCGAAAAAAATTAATCCCATGTCCCATAAGGCTTTATAGTCGTTTGATGAATTCGAGAGATTTTTTTACAATTAAATTCCTTGTATAGAACTTAAATGCAATTTTTCCTTCTTCTTTTTTTTTTTTTTTTTGACAACATTATCATATGGACCTACAGGAAGTTCACAAATTAAGGTACTTTCACATAAATAAATAATAAAATATAGTATTACACACCTTTTATTGTGTCACTGTCCGTTTCAGTCTTTATTATTGTTTCAATGGAGAAGAATCAAATTTAATGACATAAGAATCTCTTTTATCCATAATAAGACAAAGGCGCTAATGTGTCACTCCAATAACAAAGTCTTACATGCATGTTTTACACTTGGCAAAAGCACAATTACCAATAAGAAACTGAAACTTAATATATAGCAAACAAATTGCCAGAAGGAAAAGTACCTACAACAATTCTTTTGGCAATTCCAGCTCGCTCCATCAATGGATGGAATTGGAGGCAAAACCAGAGAGCTGTTTCATGGCCAATCTCAGCTGTTGAAATACATGTACCTTTGGATGTCTTCTGTATGTCTCAAGTGTGTCATTGAGCTAGAAATACCAGACATAATCCACAAGCATGGAAAATCCATCCCTTTTTCACAGTTGGTGTCAGCTCTCAAAGTTCCACCCTCTAAAGCTACCTTTGTGAAAGGGCTCATGCGCTTGCTGGCTCACAATGGCCTCTTCTCTATAATCAGAAGCAACAACAATGAAGAAGAAAGTGAAGAAGTAGCATATGATCTCACTTCTGCGTCACAGCTTCTTGTGAGTGGAACAAACCATTGCTTAACTTCAATGGTTCAGTGGGCACTTAGGTCTGCTAGGTTTGAGATGTATCAACACTTGGGAAAATGGGTTCGTGGGAAGGAGAATACACTGAGAGAAACAGCATTTGGGGTAGGTTTTTATGACTTCCTTAATCAAAATCCTGCAGATTTGGCAGCCTTCCAGGAAGCAATGGCTAGTGATTCTGAATTCATGAAAGTGGCACTGCCTGACTTAGAACCTATTTTTGAGGGCTTGAGTTCCATCGTAGATGTCGGTGGTGGAACTGGGACAACTGCCAAGATTATCTGTGAAGCATTTCCCAAGTTGAAATGCACGGTGCTTGATCTTCCTGATATTGTTGCAGGTTTATCTGGAGTCACCAATTTGAGTTTTGTTAGTGGGGACATGCTCAAATCCATCCCTCATGCTGACGTAGTTCTGTGGGAATATCCTAATATCTAGGTCATTAATATTAGGATATTATTGTTAGAGATATTATTGTTATTTTAGAAATATATCAGATTTGATTTAGGTATAGTTATTAGGGATTTGATTTTGTAGATTTGATTTTATCTTGGCACTGTGTATATATATGAGGTATGAGCTAAAGCAATATATAGCGAACAATTCATATTCTAAAAGCTCTTCATGGTATCAAAGCCAGGTTCAGGTTCCGCAATTCAGTAGGCGACGCGTGACGACGGTGTCCAGTCGGCGAGCCAGCCTTTGTCCAGTCGGCGAGCCAGCCTCTGTCCAGTCGGCGAGCTAGCTTCATTCGACGGTGTCCAGTTGAGAAGTCGACGGTGCTTCTGGTCCAGCGATCGACTTCTGACAGCCACACCCAGCGTTGTCCACAGTTTAAGCGGCAGTCAGTCGGTCTCCGTCGCTGCCCAGTCATTAAAACTCAGTTCTGTCCACAGTTTCAGCGGCGGCCAGTCAGTCTCCGTCAATGCCCAGTCATTAGAACTCAGTTCTGTCCATCGTGCTGTCGTGACTCCCTCAGCGATGCTGTGTGCGTCGTGCTCCAAACGGCATCGCACTCCCAGCGGCGTCGAGACTTCAGTTCCAGCAGCATCATGCTGTCGTGAGCAACTCCCCGCTGTCGGGCAAGTCAATTGTAACTTTAGTTGCTACAGTGCCCAAGTGCTACAGTGCCACCGAGTTGCTACAGTACCCCGAGTGCTACAGTACCACCTAGTTGATACAGTATGTCGAGTTGCTACAGTCCTGAGTGCTACAGTACACCGAGTTGCTACAGTACCGCCATGTCATCTAGGGCAGTTTTTGATGGGCATCCACATCCTTCAGTCAGGAGCAACTAAATCAGATTACACGTATGTTCAGAAGCCTTCAAGCTGAACAACACCCTCACGGATCTGCATCCCTGGCTCCTAAAGGTATAATTCCCATTGCTTTACATACCTCTCTTCCTCCATCACAGTGGATTGTGGATACAGGGGCCTCTGATCACATGACATCAAATGAAAAGATGTTTGTCACCTACCATCCCTTAGCAGGAAATAAGAAAATCACTACTGCTACTGGCACTCCTTCACCCATAGCAGGCATCGGTTCTGTAACTATCTCAGATTCTTTACATCTTGAATCAGTACTTCATGTTCCTCATTTAGCTTGTAACCTGCTTTCTATTAGCAAATTGACGAAACAAGCAAACTGCTCAGTTCATTTTTATTCTACTCATTGTGATTTTCAGGATCTCACATCGGGGAAGATGATTGGTTCTGCTAAGGAGTATGATGGTCTCTACTGCCTCGACACATCTACTGTGAGTGCATTATGGTTCAAAATCACCACCTCTACACCCAACCTCACCTCTGATGAGGAGTTTTTTCTATTATGGCATAAAAGACTAGGTCATCCTAGTGTTCATTATTTACAAAAGTTGTTTCCCCAGTTATCTATCAATAAAAGTTCTTTTGTTTGTGATACTTGTGCTTTTGCTAAACATCATCGTGTTCCCTTTCCTCCTGTTCCATACAAACCATCTTCTCCCTTCTCCATTATTCATAGTGATGTATGGGGCCCCTCTAAGATTCCTAATCGCACTCGGACCAAATATTTTGTCACATTTATTGATGATCATACTCGCATGTGTTGGGTCTATCTTTTAAAAGATAAATCTGAGGTCCCTAATGTCTTCATCGAATTCTATAGTCTTATCCAAAACCAATTCCATACCTCTGTCAGTCCTTTACACCGATAATGGCACTGAATACTTCAATAACTCCCTTCACGCTTTCCTGTATGCTAAAGGAATTGTTCATCACAGCAGTTGTCCCTATAGTCCTCAGCAAAATAGGGTTGCGGAACGAAAAAATAAACATATTCTTGAGGTTGCTAGGGCTCTCTTATTTCAGTGTCATGTTCCTTTGTTTTATTGGGGGGATGCCATCCAGACCGCTATTCAGCTCATTAATCGTCTTTCTAGTCGTATTCTTTCCTTCACCTCTCCCATTGCAGAATTACAAAAAACCCACGATGTCTCTCACTTACAGTCTTCTCTTCCACTACGTATCTTTGGATGCACTGTTCTTGTTCATATTCATCATCCTCCCTCAAAGTTCCATCCCCGTGCCACTAAATGTGTCTTCTTGGGCTACTCCTCCTCCCAAAAAGGGTACAAATATTTTGATCCTGTGTCCAAACACCTGTTTGTTATCCGTGATGTCACCTTTGTTGAGCACCAGTCATATTATCCCAAGTCTTCGATTCCGGGGGAGAGTTGGAATGAATCTCAACTTGTGAAACCCATTGTACCCATTTCCCTCACACCACATGGACCTTTACAGCCTCCAGAAGGATATGAACAACAAAGATGGGGAAAAATGTACTCACGCCGACATCATAGAGGCTATGACCATCATATATCTGAGGAAGAACCAGTTCCTGAACCGTTGGTAGATCCTGAACATGGTGAGGCTAATCTGGAGCTTCCTATTGCATTGAGAAAACTACCACGGACATGTACGAAGCATCCTATCGAAAAGTTTGTTTCTTATGCTGCTCTTACTCCAAGTTACCATGCTTTTGTAACTAACCTTGACAGCATCAAGATTCCTAACAATGTACATGAGGCCTTGGCTGTCCCAGAGTGGAAACAGGTAGTGATGGAAGAAATGCAAGCCTTAGAGAAAAATGGGACTTGGGAGATAGTGCAGATGCCTTCAGGAATAAAACCCGTAAGCTGCAAGTGGGTGTTCACTCCCAAATACAATGCTGATAGTACGTTAAACAAGTTGAAGGCAAGACTAGTTGCTCGGGGGTTTACGCAAACGCATGGTATTGACTACAACGAAACCTTTGCACCTGTTGCGAAACTCAATACCATACGGGTTCTCTTCTCAGTAGCAGCAAATCTAGATTGGCCCCTAGAACAACTTGATATTAAGAATGCCTTCCTCAATGGAGATTTAAAAGAGAAAGTGCACATGACACTCCCACCAGGTTTTGAAGCAGGAAGACAGAACCAGGTATGTAGGCTGAGAAAATCCATCTATGGGCTGAAACAATCACCACGTGCCTGGTTTGACAGATTTTCTAGTGTTCTCAAGGTTGAAGGGTATCAGCAAAGTTTATCTGATCACACGATGTTTGTATCCCGTCGTAATGACCTCATCACTATTATTATTGTCTATGTAGATGATATTATTGTCACAGGAAATGATACTAAGGAGATTGATCGAATCAAGGTAGCCCTGAATCATGAATTTGAGGTCAAAGACCTTGGTAAGTTGAAATACTTTCTCGGTATGGAAGTAGCAAGATCTAAGGGTGGTATTTTTGTTTCTCAGAGAAAGTATATCCTTGATCTACTCAAGGAAACAGGAATGCTTGAGTGTAAACCTAGTAAAGTCCCTATCAGCACAGTAAAACAAAAGAAAAAGCTAACTGTGGTGGAAACTGACAAGGATGAGAACAAGCAGAAGAAACGAGAAAGGGATGAAATGAGAACAGACAAAGGAAGATATCAAAGGTTAGTTGGGAAACTCATTTATCTCTCACACACACGTCCTGATATCGCCTTTGCAGTGAGTGTTGCCAGTCAACATATGCATGATCCATAGAAGAAACATATGGACTCAGCTTACAAGATACTACAATACTTAAAAGGTACTCCTGGCCGTGGGCTATTCTTTAGAAAGAGCACAAATAGATCGGTAGAAATCTACACCGATGCTGATTGGGCAGGATCACAAGAAGACAGTCGATCAACCTCTGGCTATTGCACATTTGTATGGGGAAATCTTGTCATTTGGCAGAGTCAGAAACAGAAAGTAGTGGCTAAAAGTAGTGCAGAATCAGAATTACGAGCTCTTGCTCAAGGAATCATGAAGGGTCTATGGTTAGCAAGAGTTGCAAAAGAGACTCATTTGAAGATAGATGCTCCATTAAAGTTATTTTGTGACAACAAGGCTGCTATAAATATGGCCTTGAACCCTATCCAGCATAGCAGAACTAAACATGTGGAAATCGACAGACACTTCATTCGTGAGAAAGTAGAGGATGGGATTATGTGCCTCACCTACATACCTACAAGGCTACAAACTGCAGATATTCTCACCAAGGGACTACCAGAAGAAATATTTGAACGGCTTCTAGGCAAGTTGGACATGGTCAATATATATGATCCAACTTGAGGGGGAGTGTGGGAATATCCTAATATCTAGGTCATTAATATTAGGAATATTATTGTTAGAGATATTATTGTTATTTTAGAAATATATCAGATTTGATTTAGGTATAGTTATTAGAGATTTGATTTTGTAGATTTGATTTTATCTTGGCACTGTGTATATATATGAGGTATGAGCTAAAGCAATATATAGCGAACAATTCATATTCTAAAAGCTCTTCAAGTTCTGATTAAGGTAAACATCTATACCATCTTCAAAACTTAAAACATTATTCATGTTAAATTATCAGATAAAAACAACAGTTTCTCCAATTTTTTCTTTTATGTTATTAATTCATATATTTCCGATGCTAACTTTAACTTATATATAACGTTTGACGTTTCCAGTTTTAATAATAGTTCAAATGAAATGAGTTACATTTTCATTACATTATAAACTTTATGTAATATAATTATAGTTAAACTATATTGTAAAGAGATAATAAATTTCTCCTAATCTTTAACGCCTCTGGGATCAAAGCCCTTTGAATAAACAATTATATTTAATTTTTTAGAGTTTTAATATTATAAATTCCATAATTTACTTTTTTTTTTTTTGTTACGATCAAGAATTAACAAAAACTATTAAATATAACATAGTATTTGCCTAACTAATAGTTTTATTATCATAAAAAAATAATCATTATTTAAAAAATTATTAATTATTCAATATGTTAATATTTTAACAACTAATTATTACATTATTATATGTTTAGTAACTATGTGTCATAGTTAAAATTGAATTCTTTCTGGTAACACGAGAATACAGTAAGAAAACGAGAGGAAGAGGATCCTACCCTTAGTTGTTCCTCTTCCAGTTCTACCCAAAATTTATATAAATAATTAGAGGGATTCAATATCAACTTGGACTTAGCACAAGAATATTTTGACTATTAAGTTCATAGTTAATGCTTATTCTAATCAAGAAGATTTTCAACTTAGCTACACATTAGAAATTGCACACTGCTAATATTCGGACAGGAAATACTTGGCATATTAACTTATTATTTGTTTTTCACGTTTACAGTGGGTTCTGAACGATTGGGGGGATGATGATTGCATAAAGATACTAAAAAATGCCAAAGAGGCTATCTCCGGAAAAGACAAGAGAGGAAAAGTGATCATAATTGACACTGTGTTAGATGAAAAGAAAGACGAGCATGAACTGATTGAAACAAAACTCCTATACAATATTATTTTGATGGCCGAGTTTCATGCAAAAGAGAGATCTGAGGAAGAATGGAAGCAATTATTCCAGAAAGCAGGCTT
Source organism: Leucaena leucocephala (assembly GCA_037074615.1). Lineage (NCBI taxonomy): Eukaryota > Viridiplantae > Streptophyta > Magnoliopsida > Fabales > Fabaceae > Leucaena > Leucaena leucocephala. Next base: position 12,089,356 of record CM073515.1, on the reverse strand, counting down.
CAAAGATTACCAGATGTTTCCCATATTGGGCTTTAGGTCTCTCATTGTGCTTCATCCTTAGATTTGGTTGGAACCTAATAGCTAATAACTACTTTTTACATGTTTCAAACTGAATAAATTTGCTGTAGAACAAGAGGAATTATGATATTTCTACACTTACCCTGTGCTTGGATTGAGGGAAAAGAGGAGAGGAAAGAAAAATAGGATAAAAAATTAGAGAGGAAATGAGTTTTACCTTGCTTGGATAGAGAAGAAAGTAGAAGAGAAAGAAAAAACAGAAGAAAAAATGAGGTGGGTCCCATGCCTATTTTCCTCCCAAATTTTCACTCCATAAGTGGAGAGATTTATTTGTTTCCACTGTGCGCAAAGCTATCATCCATTTGCTTCCAATATTTTAATATTTATTCATTTTCTTTCCTCTGTACTTTCTCCCATTCATCCAAGCAAGATAGATACTTATACTATCATTCAAGTTTTCTCTTCTTCTCATTTTCTTTCTTTCTAAATTTTCTTTTTACCCAAGCAGAGCATTAGTGCTATAGAAAAATTTGTTCCCATCTTACAAGAATAGCCGACTGAATCATGTAGCAATTAAAAAGCGTTCGTGCTTCAAAATAAAGCTATCACTGAGCCAAGTTAAGTAATAACAAAAAAATCAAAACAAGGGAATAATGATAGCTCTAAGTCAAGCAATCTGGAATTTCTCATCCAATAGCTATTCCAGATTAGACTAAGTTTTTTGCTTTCATTTGATAAATCAATTTTTTTCCAAATTCATGTAGGATGATTATTCTACTATTTTGTCTTATTTAATTATTCTCCTTTGAACCCAATGCTTTTTACTGGTTAGAATATTCTGACATTTTGTGGAATATAGATACGATACAGTCATTTCAAATACGAGGACTATGGAGATATTCCAATTCAACAAGACCAATTCCTTTTTCATGCCCCATTTCAATTCACTTAAAGCTCTTTACTGTATACCAAATAGGCCCTTAGTGACAGATATTCGGAAGGCAATATAATAATTTCAAATTTTGCATCATAACACCCAAGCCATTCAGCATATGCAAAATCCAGAAACATAAAACCTAGACAGCCTGATGAATGAATCAGAAAATAATATGAAGTTTACAGCCTTTACAAATGTTAAGAGACGCTAATTAATTACGTTAATGGGTTTCAAGAAAGAAATCAAACTAGCATGATATCATGCATAGTATAGTTATAGTTAGATAGCAGAAGACAAGAATATCTGCTTAGAATATGGAAGTAACTTACCTGAGTTGTCATATTTCTCCCTTGCTCAGTTCTGAATCAATTACAATATCGATGGTTATATAACCTCCCTTGGCTGAGCTTCCAGCACCTGAATGCGTCATATTTCGGATGGACACATACAGGCAGCTATTAGTTATAATGTGGACCGTAGAATACACTTCACAGGCTCTGTTCCCACGCTCAACTGTGCATGAATTGGCAGCAGTGGAAATCAATATCAATCTGTTTCATGGAATGAACAGCTTAAGTTGAAGTTTCAAATGGAAAAATTTATGCAAACTAAGCAAAAAAAGCACTACTCCTCAAGTCCTTAATATATGATCCATTTAACTAATTTGATTAGATTAAGCAAGATAGTTTAGTTAATATGGCATATTTTTTCTAAAATACCCTAATTATCTTCCTTAACTCCCTCTCTCTCTCTCTTACTTGATTATTGTTGAGGAAATATTAATAGGGGTGATTTGGGAAAAAATTGATAAATATAAGAAATAAATTTTATATTTAAAACTAAAATCAACTGCCTAGTCAGGTCCTATATTAAGGACCAGAGGAGTATGAAGTATGGAGACATTAAAAAAGCTGTATCCATGTCTAACACAAGGCAAACATTTGGATTAGATATAACACAATTTTAGTTGCACTTGGACACTACAAAGTTTGTTACCTTGCAGTGTTTATACCCATATCTTAGGCTGCGTCCAAGCCTGTGACTAGTGTAATGACAAGATACCTTCATTTTCTTGCTTTCTGCAATCTTGACCAACTGTGTATTAACTTACGTTGACACAATCTCTTCAAGAAATTCACCTCATTCATCATATTCCAAGATCCCAAAATTTTGGACTGTAACATGCTTTGTAACCTTCATGCTTCATCTCCATAGTTAACCTGTCAAGAACACCGTATATCTGATCATTTTCAGGGTGCCTCTCATCTTTAGATACAAAGCAGTTCACAGACCCTGCAATCTCAACCCAACTGCATCCTGTTTCCTTCTGCAAACCTTTTTCCTTCATACGAATTCTCACTTTATCAACATTTTCCCACTCTCCTTCTTCTGCAAACATGTTTGAGAGCAAAACATGGTAACCTGCTATCCCTTTTTGTCTCTCCATATCAAGCAACTTATTAGCAATAACTTTTCCCAATTCAAAGTTTCCATGATTTCTGCAAGCACCAAGAAGTGATCCCCAAATTTCTAGTGCATTACCATCTTCACCCAATCCCTTGACAAACTCATAGGCTTCAAGCACCCTCCCTACCCTCCCTAACATGTCAGTAACACAGCAATAGTGTTCAACTGAGGGCTTAATTTTATGTACTTCCTCCATAGAGTCAAATATATCCTTACCTTCATCAACCATACCAGTATAACCACAAGCAGACAAGATGGCAACGAAAGTAACTGCATCAGGTTTAAGGCCAGATACCAGCATAGAATGAAACAGAGAAAGAGCTCTCCTACCCATCCCATGCTGGCCATAACCCAAAATCATTGAGGTATATGTGATTGAATTCTTCTCAGGTATACTGTTAAACACATTTTCCGCATAACTGATTGCACCTGATTTAGAATATGTGTCAACTAAAGAGGTTCCCACATAAACATTTTGGGCAAAGCTGTGACGGATGGAGAATCCATGAAGTTCCTTGGCAAAGGCTATGCTTCCCATTGAACTACAAGCTGGAAGAATTGATGCTAAAGTCACTCCATTAGGTGTTAACCTCTGCTCAAGCATCTCTCTGAAAATCAGAAAGGCTTGTTCTTGCAGCCCATTTTGTGTGTAACCAGCAATCATCGCATTCCATGTAGCATGATCTTTATCACTTGGACAGTTTTGCTCAAATATCCATTCTGAAGTTTTAACCAAACCACATTTTGCATACATATCTATAAGATAGCTCTCCATTCCCTCAAATTGTATCCCGTGACGAATTGCATAAGCGTGAGTCTGCTTTCCAATATCTTTGTTCCTAAGATTAGATGCTGCCGAAAGAAGAGACGTCACAGTCACAGAATCAATCATAAACCCTTGGTTCTGCATCTCATAGACAAGCAACAGTGCTTCGTCATCCAAACCATTTTGCACAAAAGAAGAAATCATGGTATTCCATGAAACTACATCCCTTTCAAGCATCTTATGGAAAACTTTGAATGCTGTATCAATTGAATTGCACCTTGAGTACACAACAATAATTGCATTGAGAATAATAATTGGCAAAGTTGCCATACTTTTTAAAATAAATGCATGTAGCTGCTCAGCCATTTTTATCTGCTGCAACAGTGAAATAGCCGTTAGAGCTGATAGAAAAGTCACATCGTCACATACAGCCTCTTCTGATTCTAAGGATTGAATGAAAATGCTGATTGCTTCAATTGGGCAATTATTTTGCACATATCCACCAATCATGGTGTTCCATATCTCAGTATTCCTCTGTTTACATTGTTCAAAAATCAACCTAGCATGACTAAGGCGGCCAAGCTCAGCATACATATTAATAGTTGAGCTCACAACAAACACATCCTCCACATATTCACACCCAAATTTATGAAGCAAACCATAAATTACATCAGCAATCTTAGAATCTCCCAATCTCGACACACCGGGTAAAACATTCACAAAACTGACAGAACTTGGCATTATACTCATTCTCATCATTGTGCTGAACAATTTAACTGCTTCAGCGTGTGCCTCCATCTTCACATACCAGGAAATCAAGGTATTCCAAGCAATAACATTTCGTTTACGCATAAAGTTGAACACTTTAACCACATAATCATTCTTCCAACCACAGCATTCCACACCACTCAAGCACGTAGAGTACATATTCAAGAGCGAATTATACACAATCCTACTGGGGCTTGGGTTAGATTGGCACCGAAGAAAATGACAATGCACAGCTTTACCAGCTCTAAGGTTTCGAGTATCAGCACAGGCCTTGAGAGTGGAAGAGTAAGTATAAGAATCGAATCGAGTACCTGGGGTAGACTTCATTTGGCTGTAGAACAACAGTGCTTCCAAGGGCATGTTGTTGCAGATGAAGCCAATGATGATGGTGTTCCAGATAACAGTGGAAGGGCGAGGAAGAGTGTCGAACAATTGGCGAGCAAGGTGAGGTTGGCCTTCTTGACATAGTTTGCTCAGGCGAGAGCGAATTGAAGGGGTTTTGAGTGTAGGGTTCGGAATTGATAAGAGTGAGAAGGAATCGGTAGTGTCAGTGGAGAGAGAATGTGAATTGGGAGCGGATAGAGGAAGTGGAAGAAGAGGGGAAGCAGAGGAAGCCATGAAGAGCTGAGGATGATAGATAATCATTTATCAGGACACCTACCCAAGAAAAGGAAAACAGCTAGCCCATGCGCCCAATATTTATGACACCTTGGGTAGAATTTTAGAAATAGATCTATCAAAAAAATAGATAATTTATAAAAAAAATAAAAAATAATTTATTAAAAAAATAATTTTAAATAAATGAATATTTAAAAAGTTATTTTTAAAAATATTTTTATTATTGATAAATTATGAAAAATAGTATAAATATTAAATGAGGAGAAAGGAGAGAGTAGAGAGGGTGTAAGAAAAAGTAAGAGAGATGAGAAAGGGTATAAGAAAAAATATGAGAAATGATATAAGAAAAAATAGAGATAATATAGTAATTTAGTTAGTTCATAAACTCTTTTATTATTCTATAATTTAGTCTAAAAATATATTTAAATAAATATAATTTATTTTAAAATTTTTTAAAATTTAAATTTTGAACTAAATCTAAATTTATAAGGTTACCAAACACGCATGGTCTCCTAGCATTCAATGCAAGACCCTAGAAATGTTTCCTTTTTAAGAAATCAATCCATTTTATTTGTAAAATTTATATTTTTTTCTATAATACATATTTAATTAAATTAATTAGTATAACATATTTATTTTTAAAATATTTTAATCATTTTTTATCTCCATTTCTCTCTTCCTCTTATTTAATTATTATTGAGAGAGTATTAAATAAGATAATTTAAAAAAAATTAATAAATATATAAAGTATATTTTATATTTATGATCAAAATAAACTCTCTAATTAAGTCATATATTAAATATCGGGGTAAAATTTTGATTGATGGCACATGGTAAGAAGTTTTAAAAAGGAATTTCTATCTTTCAATACAAATTATTATGATGAGTAATTTAGAAAAACCAACCTATATATTCTATAATTAATTTATTTAATTAATTTTTTTAATTTTATAAATTAATTATATAATTTAAATATTTATAACTAGAAAGGAGTAATAACTAATTACCTAAAAAGTGCGTGCCTTTTTTTGGTTTAAATACTCTTTAGGGTATTAAATATTTAAGAAAAGAGATTGAGAAAAACTGTGAAATTAATTAGTATAATGTAGGGAAAATATGAAATAAATGAGACAAACAAGTTAACATCAACACAAACATTTATATTTAGAGCAAAGACAGAATAGAATAAAATTCATCATATTAATAAAAATTAAAAATTGATTTTAAATTTTAATCTATATAGCAATATATTCTAGGCTTTAGAGGAACAACGCAGAAGCTGGGGGTAGATGATATATAAGAATGTTAAGATGAATGCATAGTTATTATATATAAAAAAAATAATTAGTTATGATTATATGCACATCAAAGTTAGAGTGATATTTATTGAGGAGAAAATGAATATAAACCAATTGAGATATTTTAAATATGTACAAAAAAATACATATTAAATATAATGAAAGAAGGGGATATATGAAGTAATATGGAGTAATAGGAAAAGTAGATGAAGATAAAAAAAATATTCAATAAAATTATTAAGTTAGACTTTTAGTTAATAATATATTCAAAAATTTAGTTATTAATAAAGTATAATAATATCATATAACTTATATAGTTGACCCTACTTAATAGGATAAATATTGTTGTTGTTGTTATTATTTTTATAATTTTAATCTTGACTCAGCATCATACATGTGTACATTGCCCATAAAAATGATATGATGGTACAAGAATTTCAAGATTTGATAGCAATACACAATTTAAAAAAATAAAAATTCATATTTTTATGTTTGGATAGAGGGAAAATGTGAAGAAAAAGTGAGAGGGAATATTGGAAAAAAATTAAAAATAGTAAAAAACAATCACTATTTTTTTAAAAAAAAAATCTTTTAGTATTCTTTATATTGATTTATTGAGGGATAAGAGCTTGCATGCTGAACTTTTAAGGTAATTAGAGTTCATGTGTATTTGGTAGCGTTTGTATGCACAATTAACAATCATTGTTCATATTAATTAATGGTCTATATATATACATCTCCAATAATATGTTTAAGAAGATCTTAATCAAAATGTGGAACATCACTGTGCCTTAATTGGAACAAGATTTGGAACCCTTCCTAATTCCTTCCGGGGTATATCATTACAATCATATTGCCAGAAAAAGAAGGCAACCACAAATCCCCTCTTTGGAACAAGATTTGGAAATGACCTACTTACGTTAAGACTAAATACATTTTTTGGAAAGTTGCTTGGAATAGACTCAATTTGGGTTTTCACCACGACCAAGGAGAAGGAGCTATACAAAGACGACTTTGCCCTTTTGAGTGCAATCAACATGAAATTGCCCTTCATGGTATTCTTGATTGTTCTCTAGTTAAGAAAATGAAGTTGAGATTAGCCAGATCTCCCATGAAAAATAACTTCTTTTTCTTTACTCTTACAACACGAACTATTGTCTTACTCTTGATTTGGATGGGGTGAAAATGGGAGGAAGCTCCTACCTAATATTTTCTCCTATCTATTTTCTTCTGTCCAAACAAAGTCTATACTATAAGACTCTTTCATTTCTTGAAATGCATCCTTATATAGCTTTGTGCTGTAACAACCCAAATTTCTTGAGTTTAATTGTGTTTGATTTGGGATTAATGGGTGTTTTGACCTGCTTTAGGAGTGATGGAAGTTGAAAACTCAAGGTTCATGGTCACATTTGCCCACAGACAAGGATCGCGGACATCAACAAAGATGAACTAGTTTCGTCTCTATTAGTGTCTGCCGTAGAATAGGGAGAGTTCAAAACGTATCCACCTGTGAATAGAGACTAAGGTTGATCAGTCAACCCTCACTGTATGTTGGCCCCCGAATATTTTTGTCAGTGACTTGATTTATCAATTTTTTACAAAAAAAAAAAAGTTGTGTATTTAGTATGATCTTCTACTAAAAACTAGAATACGACCCCTCAAATAGCGTCTATTATCATTTTGAATTCGAAATTCTTACTCTAAAATAAAGAAAAACGCGTTTGTAAAAGGGCATTGGGATAATTGAGAGGTTACGTGACATTGGGCTTGTTTGTTGTTGGGTTTGTAGGTCTCTTGGACTTATTGTGGTGTGTGGCCAGGTTTAATAGTTGGTGCTCAATCTCCCCAGCTCCATATTGGTTTGTTCCTTGAGTTATTGAGTTAAAGTATAAATTTATTTTAAAAGTTTCTACTCATGAGCATTAGTTATCTGGAAGTTTTTTTAAGAATAATGTTATCTTGAAAATTTTTAAATTATAGCAATATTACCCTTACCATTACCTAGAGTTAACTTTATTTTGAGTTAATGTATAAATTTATCTCAGAAGTTTTTACATAGGAGCACTGGTTATTTGGAAGATTTTTTTTTGTTCAATATCACCTTGACCATCATCCAAATTTAGTTTAACTGTTAGTTTGATCAAATATGATAAGTTGATCAGTATACATGGTTTTTTCCACTTCATGTTTTTTCGCAAGTCATATTTATAAATAAGAAAAAATTAAAAAAAAAATTAATGCATCCCTCCAAGCTCTACGTTATCAGGGTATCGCTCTCAACAAACCATACTCTGACAACCTCTCGTAAAATAACATGTTATTTCCAAAATGAAGTATGCACTACTAGAAAAAATGCCTTTCATGGCAGTTAAAGTCACATTTCAAGGCGATTTTTCAAGTGGCGTGAATTCTACCGCCATTATAAGTATACAATTTAACGATCATTTTATAACTGTCGTTAAATGTCACATTTAACAGCAGTTTTTTTTTTATTAAAACAACAGTTAAATATATACATTAATGGAAGTTATATTAAACACCTAATGTATCAATTTCCCACGGTGATAAATATATACTTTTTTATTTTTTTAAACTTTACACTATAGTTTTTTGTAAAACCATCATGGAAAGATTTTATTTTTTTAAGGATTTCATTTAATTTTTATTTTATGACATCCTGCATTTAGTATAATCAAGACAAACCAATTAATTACAGGCATCAAAGTATGAAGTCAACAATCCCAAAATCCAAATGGTCATAGAATAATCCAAATTGGTAAAATTTCAATAAACCTCTATCTTTGTATATCATATATATAAGAATGAAATGGTTGAATGATGAATCCTAAACAAGTTAAAAGACTAATGAACAAATATTAACCAAAAATGTATTCCATCACGTTTACAAAATAATAAATAAATGTAAAAATAAAAAATATTAATCATACAATTAATTAAGTAACCAAATGGACATTTACTAAAAAAGAATAAATTAATTTTTTACTAGTTTGTATCTACCCAAATTCTTTCATAATGATTATCCTTAATAGTATATTCGTCATCTTCCAAATCAAACTCTGTTATTATAGGCTGAGCAATTATGAAAGACAGAATTTCATCGAGGTTGAACCCTAAGTCACTGTTATCACCAATTGCTTACCTTTTACCTTGGAGCACAATGAAAAGATCTTTATTTACTGGATCGGTGACATAAAAGACTTGAATTGCTTAAGTTGCTAAGATGAATGGCTCATCTAGATATCCAACTTTTTGAAGATTGTCTGAAACAAATCCAAATTTCTCATATACTTAGACATCATTACCTATTAACTCACTTACATTTAAAGATTGACACTTTAAACTTGGAGTAACTAACCTCCCAAATATCTTCAATCACTCCAATGTTGGCATTCTATCTTTTGAACTAGCAAAATGCATCACTTCGTCCATACCATCACCCCATTATTCCGCATTGTTCTTTTATCATCTTGGGCTTTTGTGTAAAAATAGTAGTCATTTATATCATATCCTTCCCAACACACAACCTCAAAACGAGGCCTTACAACTAGCATTTGTATTGTCTAAAAAGGATTATTATCCTTTAAGAAGTCTTTCTTGAATTATTCAGCAAAAGACCTGTTGTGCTCATTAGCTAGTTGAATATCGCTATTTCTTATATTAATGTTCCTGAGCATATTCTTGTGAGTATCCAAATAGGGTAGAACTTCATCTTTATTGTTCAAAATGTAAAAATGTGCTTACATCACCAATTTGCGAGACATGCACTTTGCTTTGGCATCTTGAATTCCCTTACTTTTTCTCCCCTGGTCATGCCAAGATTGAGGAAGTCCAACTGCCTTTACCCCAGCAAGATATGAGTAACAAAAATTAATTGCCTTCTCAGCTACATACCTTTCAACAATTGATACCTTGGGTCAATAAGAATTTTTAGAATACCCTTTAAGAATTTTCATATATCTCTCAAACATGTACATCAACCTCAAATACATAGGGTCTTAAAATCTAATCTCATGTACTAGGTGAGCAATCAAATAGACCATGATGTCAAAAATAAAAGCTGGAAGGAAGTGCATCTCCAATTGGGAAAGGATAACATAACATTCGTTCTCCAATTTATTCAACTTAGCAAAATCAATCACTTTGCTACAAATAGGGTTGAAGAATATACAAAGTATAGTAATAGTACTCCTCACATCATCTTTCATAATGTCTCGAATAGCTACTAGTAGTAATTGTTGCATCAACATATGGCAATCGTGGACTTCATACATGTTATCTTCAAATATTGCATTGATAGAAACTTTCTAAAATTCGATGAATACCCTTATGGCACCTTAATACCATGCAAACTCATATAGGCTTTCTCTTTCATATTTGGATAATGTGTGTGCCATTGGATACAAATAAATTATCTTACTGCCTTCTCTTTGTTTTGGATGTAGATGTGATTTTATTCCCATTTTAACTAAGTCTTATCTAGCATTGACCTCGTCCTTACTCTTTATATTGATATGTATAAGCGTGCCAACAAGGTTCTCTCACACACGTTTTTCTCCACATCTATGACATATAGACTGTATATCACTTTAAGACTCCACCAATATGGAAGATCAACTAAGATTGATCTCTTTTTCCATAGTACATTCTTCTTATTACTTTTACCCAAGGTAACATGAACACATGCAATTGTTGATACATTTCTTCTTCAGTTAAAAGAACATGAGTCATTTCATATTCTTGTGAGCCATTAAATTCCTTCTTAACCAACGGTAAGGATGGTGTCAGCTAAGAAACCTTATGTGAGAAAGGTAGGTTGTCTTCCTTCCATACTTGAGTTGCATGTAGTTAGTGTCTTCATATATAAGACATGCTTTATGCCCCTTAACACTATAGCCTGGTAAATTTCTAAACTCCAGGAAGTCATTTATCATGGTAAAGATCATGATGGAGTTTAAAGGTATCTTGTTTGTATGCGTCAAATACATCAACACCGTCCTCCCACAGTTTCTTCACATCATCAATCAAAGGTACTGAGTACACGTCTATATTGTTTCCCTATTGTTTTGGCCCCGAGATCATCAAAGACAACATGATGTACTTTCATTTCATATACAATAGGGGATGCAAGTTGTAAATCACAATGAGAACTGACCAAGCACTATGTGTGCTGTTGAGATTACCATACGGATTCATTATGTCTGTACATAGCCTAAGCCAAAAATTTCTGAGCTCATAACCAAATTCAGAAAATTTCTAATCTATTGCCTTCCATTGAGGAGAATTAGCTGGTGACGAAATTGTCCATCTTTTATTTTCCCATCAGAATGTCATCTCAAGTTCTTTACATATGTGGCGTTAGCAAAGAAATGCTTAAACCGTGGTATTATTGGAAGACACCATAACACCCTTCGAATGAGAGCCTTTCGTAATCTCATTACAATCATCACTGCTGTTTTTCACTTTGTATCTTGATGTGTCACATTTAGGACTTATTCAACCCTTCATACTCATTTATGTACAATATGCAGTTGTTAAGGCAAGCGTGTATTTTCTTATATGACAAACCCATTGGACACAATATTTTCTTTGCCTTGTACATTGATTTTGGTAGTGTATTGCCTACAAGAAGGGCATTACTTAACAACTCGAGCAATTATGTCAAAATAGAATCGGTCCAACCATTTTTCGGTTTCAAATTCATCAATCGTAACACAAATGTTAACCTTGTATACTTATCTTTACTCCCCAAGTGCAGTAAAGTCTCGGCATCACTTAGCAAACTTTCACATATAGGAGAGAATTGTGGAAAGGATTTAGCTCCAATATCATATATCTAGAAATCTATCCCTAAAGTTATCGTTCACAATTTCCTCATGCAAAGGAGTCCTACTAATCTCAACTTGTCAAATCCAATTTGTATATCTTAAATTTATTCTATCACATATAATATGCTCTCTTATATCAAGAATAGTCAATATGTTACAGTTGAAACAGTTGACATAAGGACAAAAGAACAACCCATCATTTTTCTTCAAAGCATTCCTCTCAACAAATTCAAGAAACCTTTCTACCCAACTTCATATATTCCTTAATAGTTCTCTTAGCTTTCATCCAACTATGAACAATTATTCCCTTAAATGTAAACGATCTCAAATGGTAATAAAATCTATCAAATAGGAAATAAATAGGAACCAATATTTTTAATAAACCAGTTAATAAGCCAAAACTACCAAAAAGGAAATCTTTAATAAGGTAAGATAGCCCAAAATATATAGTACAGTTTATAACAAACAAATTAAATAATAGAACAATTGACAAAAACACACACAAATTCAATAAATCTAAAAAATGCATCCACAGACAAATAGGAATCAATGAAACAAACCAAAACTATAAAAATTATGTCTTTAATACAAAGATAGTAGCCTATAAGATGTATTATATCTTATAAACACCAAACAACTAAAAAAAGAAAAATAAGTAAATAACGAAGTTAAACGATGACTTACGATATTGATGACGTAAAACAATGACGGAGATGATAGAGAATTACATTATCGATGGTGATACACACCAAAAATAAGAGAAAAATATTGAGAAATGACGTTTGTACAAGTTTTTCGTGGTTCAAAAAAGTAACAACACACACAGAGCTATGAAAAAGTGAAACTAAAATTATACTACGCACGAGAGTTTTTAAAATTTCACTGAAATTTTAACGTCATTTTTCCATAAAAATCGCTATGACATATATGTTTTTACTTATACATTGGTTTTTAAGAAAATAGTCATTATAAAATATAATTTCACAGCAGGTTTAAATAAAACTAGTGTGAAAAAAGTTTTAAAATAGGATTTATTTACGAATATGTCACCGCCTTTTTTATTATGACATTTTTTTCTTTTAACTGCTATGAGTTAGCGTCGTGATAAGTGTTTTTTCTAATAGTGATGGTCTCTCGAGAGTAATACTTTGTTAAAGACAGAGTTTGGATAAATTTATTTTCTAATTTTTCCTTATTTATAAATTTAACCTCAAAAAAATAAATTGGATAGCACGTGGACTGGTCAGCTCAATATATTTGGTCAATCTAATAATTAAACTGAACTTGAATAACGGGTGGGGAAATATTGAATCCAACAAAAAACTTTCGAATACCCAGTGCTCCTAAGTAAACTTTTTTAGGGCAAATTTGCACATTAACCTAAAATAAAAGATAATGTAGATGCTATAAAGCATGTCACATTAGCATATTGATCAACTAACAGTTAAACATAACTTTTGATAATGGTCAGGGTGTTTTAAAAACTTTTGTGGCAATATTATTCCAAAAAAAACTTTCACATACTCAGCATTCGTAAGTTTAAACTTCTAAGACAAATTTACACATAATCCTTGTTTGTTTGTTTATTAGCATATTTCATTGTTAATCAAACTTGTCAATAATTGTCAAATTAAACTAATATACTAAATTTCAAATAAGAGAGATGGACACAAAATTTATTAACAAAGGGAAAAAAAATCAAAGTCCTTTAATGTTATGTTACTACTCCTATGGTCCTTAATATAAGACTTAATTGAGAAATTAATCTTGATCCTAAATATAAGATATATTTCTTATATATTTATCTAGAGGTGGTAAATTGGGACACAACTTGCCAAAAATTGGCAGGTTGGGTTGAAAGAAAAGAGACCGCAACTCTCCAAAAAAGTGGGCTAACCCGCGAGGTTGGCAGGTTAACCTATTTTTTTTAATTTTATTATTATTATTTTCTATCCACTTTTAATCTGACTCTTAATCTCTCACGCCTAAACCTAACCCCCTCCCCTCGTTGGCTAGTTATTATTTTAAATTTTGTATTGAAAGGAAAAAATTTTTTAAAAAAAAGTGGTAGGTTGGCTAGGGTTCGGGTTGGTTAGATATCAACTCGTCAAGAGACAGGCCTTTTCAACCCAACTCGTTGTGGGCCAACCTATTTTTAGCAGGTTCACACGCATTACTTGCCATATATTTATCTATATATTTTTTTAAATTACTTCTATTGATACTCCCTCAACAATATTCAAATAAGAGAAAGAGGAAGGGAATTAAAGAATATGGTTAGAGTGTTTTAAAAATCATGTTATATAAATTAACTTAACTAATTTTATGACTCAAATAAAATTAATTAAATATATTTTATATTAAAAATATGAGGAATACTATATTATTGTAGACTTAATTTTCTCCCAATTTTGTTTTCCCTATCACTTCACATTGGCCATTTGCATATAGAGTTTGACTCATGGCAACTTCCGTAAAACTATCAACGTAACTGCCACCACGAAAACTTTAGAAAATGAAGATCCTCCATGTATGCTCTCATCAAGTGGATTGACCCTTTTGTATTTGTTTTATAGTTTAAAAATAAGTTAGTACTGGCTATTAATCTGCGTAGCAGATCATATATAGATCCACATACCTCTCTACTATTGAGAGAGATATATGGATCGAGTCATTAATTACGATAGTTTTTAACATAAATAATTAAATGGAAGGATATCTACAAAACCAACACTTATTTTTTTAACAATAACTAATTTAACTAATTTTATGTATGTTTGAGAAGAGTTTAAATTTAGGTTTTAAATCTAAGTTTGGACAAAACCTAAATTTTAAAAAATTTTAAAATAAACAGTTATATTTGTTCAAATGAGCTTTTAAACTAAACCATGGTTTAAAATTAAGGTTTTAGATAAGCTAGTCAGAGTAGTTTATGAAACAGTAAAAGAGCTTATGAATTAACCAATTACTATATTACCCCTACTTTTTCTTACACCATCTCTCATACTTTTTTACATTCTCTCTCATATCTCCTACTTCTTCTTACACCCTCTCTCCTTTCTTTTCGTACACCCTCTCTCATCTCTTATCTCATGTCTTATCTCTCATCATTTAATACTCATACCATTTTTTGTAATTTACCAATAATAAAAGTACTTCTGGAAATAACTATCTAAACACTCATTTATTCAAAACCACTTTTTTTTATAAGTTCTTCTCTAAAAACCATTTTTTAAAAGCTGCCTAAAACTCCTTTTTTTTCATAAGCTCGTTTTCAAAATCTTATCGAAACGGATGATTTATGTATAATTACAGTATTTACTTTTGTCAATAAATTTTTAATTGAAATAGTAAGCAGCTTCACGAGAAGAACACAAATTTAAATTATAAAAAATATATTTGTTAAAAATAAGTAAAAACTATATTCTAAGTTTTAAAAGAGATCATACCTAGAGCTGGTAAAGCGGGCGGGTTTTTACAGGGCGGACTGTGCGGCCCGCCCCAAAACGGGCTGGCATTTTACCAGCCCGAGCCCACCCCCTTTTAGGGGCGGGCCGCCTATTTTTTTTTTTTAAATTTTTAATATTTTTAAAAAAATATTTCTAAACTTTTATAATACTAATAAAAAATTTCTAATGTTATATTAGTATAATTAAAATATAATTAATATTATACTCTTAAAATTCTTTACTTTTTATAAAAAATATCAAATTTTATAACTATAAATCTAAATAAACATTAACATAATATTAATCAATTATAATATGTCAACATATATTAATAAATAGATAATTATTTTTACTAGTATTCAATAATAAAAGTATTCAAAGTAATATTTGGGTAAAATAAATAATAATATTAAAAATTAAAAAAAAAAAAAGCGGGCTGACGGGCTGGCCCGCTTAAAAACGGGCCAGCCCACCAGCACTGGCGGGCTGGGAGGGGGCGGGCTGTGCAGCCCGCCCTGTTTTGAGGGAAAATGGGCCCAGCCCGCGGGTTGGGCCCATTTTCCCATCTCTAATCATATCCTTAATTAAAAAAAATTATTTAGTTTTTATATTATTAAAATGAGCGCTTATTTTTTGGCACCAAAAATAATTTTAAATTCATAATTAAAAATATTTTGGTTTTATGTATAGATAACTTGTACATGATGTGATATTTATGAAGAGGAGCGGAAAGTATTAGAAACGAAGTTTGGTTCAAAGGTGCACTCAAGAGAGTTCACCCACAGAAGTCAAAGATGCTTTTCAGGTCTAATGGACTTGATGCCACACCCAACCTTTTACATCTCAATGTCAACAGCATATCCTACTTATCCCTCACTCCAAAACCTTTTAGGGTGTGTTTGAATTAGCTTTTGGAGAATAGATTCTGGGAAGAATAGATTATAGAGAGAATAGATTTTGGGAAGAATAGATTTTGGAGAATAGATTTTGGGAAGAATAGATTCTGCAAATAGAGATGTTTGAATGATTAATAGTAGAATCACTTTTTATATTAATAAATTACTAAAAAGGGTATGATTTGATTAAAGTATGAGAGAGGAGAGAGGGTAGAGAATAAATAGGAGAGAGGAGAGAGAGAGAGTAGAGAGAGGATAGAGGAGAGAGGAGAGAGAGGGAGAGGAGGAGAGAGGGGAGAGAGAGGGAGAGGAGGAGAGAGGGGAGAGAGAGGGAGAGGAGGAGAGAGGAGAGAGAGAGGATAAAGGAGAGAGAGAGGAGAGAGGGAGGGAGAGGAGAGAGAGAGGAGAGAGATGCGAGAGAGTATAAGAAAAAAGTAGGGGTAAAATAGTAATTAGATAATCTATAAGCTCTTTTACAGTTCCAAAATCCATTTTCAATAGCTTATTCAAAACCATGGTTTCAAACCGAGGTTTTGCCCAAAATCAATTTTGGACAAAAATGGATGTTTGGCAAAAAATTTTGCAAACTGAGGTTTTGTTTCAAAATCAATTCTAGATAAAAATTGATGTTTGTGTGAAATTTTTTTAAATCGAGATTTTGCTCAAAATTCATTCTCAAACGCTATTCCCAAACACGCACCCAACCTTTTACATCTCAATGTCAACAGCATATCCTACTTATCCCTCACTCCAAAACCTTTAGTCTACAATCCATTCAATAAATTATACATATTCTCCCTTTCCCACATAAATGAATATGAATATATATATATATATATATATATATCTTTGTGTGTATATATATGTATATATGCATGCGTGTGTATATATGTGTATGTAAGGAGGAAAATATATAAAGACCTTTCAAAACAGTTATTCAAAATGGTTTAATTCCTATATATGAAACTCTGTGACTAATTTTGGAATTAAGGTTTTTTTTAATAAAATGACCTAATTGTTCTAAGCAAAATTAGATGTCATTGCCTTAATTATTGTCATTTAAAATAAGTTAAAATTATTACTTGTTAAACTATTGTTGTCATTGATATTCAATAAAAAATTCACTAAAATTAGTTGTTAGTTATTATCATTTTTAAGCTAAAATTGTTACTTTAGTAAATTGTTATTGTCATGTTTTAAAGAAAAAGAGTATTTAAGTAATTTCGCTATAAAATATAAGGGAAATGATAAAAAAAAAGGACTTTAAAAGAAAAAAAATATATAAGTTGTTACTTTTGAAACTGTTATTGTCATTGATATTCAGTAAAGCATTTTACTAAAATTAGTTTTTATTATTTTATTTATTATTACCATTTATAATGAAAAATAATACAAAAAAACTTTAGAAAATGATAAATTTCAAATCAAGTTTGCTAATAACAATATATATAATATTAATAACACAAAATCTTGTTTTAGCATTTATTATTTTTTAGAGTTTTTTTTCTGTCATTTTTCTAAAATATAATCTCAAATCAGTTACTAAGGACTTCATGACGATCAAGGTATTTTAGAATCTTGAACTGGGATTTGCGAATTTAAGGAGTATTTTGTGTTTTTCTCCCATAATCTTTCTTGTCACACTCTCCATTTCTTTCCCACGTTCATACATTGCAAAAAGAAGAGTGAAATAAATATATTAATGATTGAACCACTGACAAAATTGCTTCGTATCTCGATTCAAATCTCCAAAGATTAAGCCTCTTCCGTTAAATCTCTTAAATTTTATATATTTTTTCAACTTAAATTATTATTCTTTCGACTAAATTAGTGGATGAATCTTTAATCAACCCAAATGAGCACCGGTTTCCTAAGGCCTTGGACCTTTAACAAGTGGATTAGGGCTAACTGCCTCCTTCATCCATAAAAAGCATCCAAGGCACGAGTATTCAAACCGGATCAACAAAAAAAAATTAAGCGAAAATTACCATTTAGTGGGTCCAGTGGAAGTTACATAATAACCCCTTCAATTATAAATATAAAAATTAAATAATTAATTTATAAATATTAAAAAAATTAATTAAGTGAGTTATTTGTACCAAATGTGTGGTTGTTTTGCTAAAATAACCCTTTAATTATTATTTTTATTGATGAAAATCCTACTTCATATACTACACATATGTGCAGTGATAGCTCAATTTAAAAAAAAATTATAATAATTTAAAGATGTAAAAAAATTCAATTAGTTTCTATAATATTTTAAAAAATAATTTTTGTTATTACTAAGAATCGAACTCGAGTGATAGATGAAAATACTCACCACTATACTATAACAACTCAATTGTCCACGTTAATCATGAAGGAGCAATAAACTCCTAGAATAACAACTCACAATAAACCACTTTAAGGTGTAAAACTAATCATACTTTACTTGGAGGGTGATGAACAAAACCCAAACATATGAAGGGAGAAAGTGAGGGAGTAACTCTTCAATAATCTCCCTACACATACCTAAACCATATTCTAACCCCTACATACAGACTTTAGGGTCTAACTAACAAGATGATTAACACTCATAACTAACTAATCACCTTAACTTCAACCTTCCAGCAGCACACAAAGGGCATATACGCAAGAGAAAAAAAACACAATTATTGCTTCACTAATACAGTGGTGGAACTACATGAGGGGTAGGGTGGTCGTCCCTCCTGTCGACTGCCAATGCTTCAATTTTATCCTTAAGTTTCTTCAAGAGTCAGACATTTTTCTTGGTCAGGACAATGCTTTAATTTAATGGGATTTTTTAATTCTTCCTCTATTGCCGACCACAAGTGAAGAAACCCACTATAACATCCTAATTTTTATTTATAGTATTACTATTATGATGTGATTATTAAAATAACTTGAGATTTGGAATTTTAAAATTAAAAATTATGAGATTAAGAAAAATAATAAAATATGATTAGAAATTTATTTGAGTAAAATACAAAAATATTCTCTTATAAGTAACCACAGTAATAGTTGAAAGAGCTTTTTCAATAATAAATATCATCAAAACAGATTTACGAAATAAGATAGATGATGAATGATTAAATGATCTAATGACGTGTTATATTGAATGGGGATATTTGCTGAAATTGATCAAGAGAATATTTTGAGCATTTTCAAAATATGCAAACTGGCAGAATTTAACTTCCTCGTCATGGCGGTATTATATTTGGCCTTTCGTATACTTCCTCATCATAGTAGTATATATTTAGTCTTTTTTATTCAAATTATTATATTTATAATATTATAATTTATTTGTTTATTTAATTAAAAATATTGTTACAATTTTGCTCTCTATTACACTAAAATATATACTAAGTTGGCTAATAAATAGAATTAAAAATATTTTCTAGAAGGTGTCTTATATTCATCAAAGTAGTGATTAAGCAAAACCCAACAGACGAAGTAATTAAGCAAAATTAACCACTCACTCTAGTTTTTACTTGAATAGGAGAGATTGAATGGATGGAGGAAGGAAATCATATGATAAAAAAAAACACAATGTAATTAAGACTTGGGAAAACTTGTAACAGAATCTAAAAAGGTTGGCAACTTAATCATTTAGTTCAAATTAACTCGTACCATGTTTATGATAATTAATAATACCTTGACCAAAGATTAGGGTTTGGTGATGCCTAAATGATTCAATCTAGAAGAAAATGGGAAGGAGAAGCAGGGACAGAGAGAATATACAATAATTAGTGGAAGAAAATTTGTAGGGACAAGTCATAATTAATTAAAGAAAGAAAATTTGTTAGTGTGCATGGTGGGTTACATGATATTATTCATATGTCAAAAAAATGATTATGGGGAAACAATATATATTTTGTAATTGAAAGATAAGATCCATGCCCCACCTGTATATTTTTTTATGACCACCTTATGTTTGAGAAACAAGAACATATTATTAAGTATATTAACTTACAATTAATCTAAACTCGACTTTTTATTAAATCCAAATTAAACTAGATGGAATATAACTATCCTAAAAAACCCTTTTCTCTTCTTCTTTTTTTATATATATGAAATCAAACCCAAGTCTTATCTTATTTAAGTGTTATAATATATATATACATATAAATAGATAGATAGATAGATAGATAGATAGATAGATAGATAGATAGATAGATAGATAGATAGATAGATTGCTTACCGATTTTCTTTAAAGCACGTACTCTTTCATTATGATTTATCATATATTCTTTGAATGAGGAATTGCACCAACTTCATTCATTAACTTGGTTTCCTTCTTTCACTTCAAACCATCTTTTTATCATAACAAACGCATACAGATAAGGAACTAATTAATAGATTCTTAATTTCTTTACTTTTGATCGTGACATGTCTGATAGAAAGATTTATGAAAGGAGTTAATTAACTAGTTGAACAACATCCTCTAAATTTTTCAATCGTACAAACAAAGAGAAAAGATGTGTTATCTACCAAGATAACTCAATTTTTTTCCATAAAATTTTCCTTTTTCTTGCATTTTCAGAATTTTATATTTTTATTAATTATTTTTGTTTATTTCAGGAATTCATGGTGAAATTATAATTATCTGCAAAAACTCAAAATTTTACAAAAACAACATTATCAAATTCAATTACTTAGCAAAGTATGTATATTATATAACTCAGTTTTGACAACTTTATACAAATTTGTGGGCAAAAAATGTGATGCAATTTGAATTTAATTTCTCAACATAATTTATGACCACACAAATCCATCTTCTATTATAGTTCTAGGGATTTACTGGCGTAAATCGATGGTTACCTCGTCTACAATATAAAGCTTTAAGTAGTTAATACCTCAAAATTTTAATTTAATCCAGATTTAGAGTTAGTTAATGAGGCTTTTAAGACTAATCAGATGCTCTCAAGTGGTGGTTTAATCAAGAAAATAATGGATAGGATAGTAGGGAGGGGGATATGATGGAGATTATAGTTAATGATTTTGTAATATAGATCATAGTTAATGATTTTGTAATATAAGTGTTGGACGGCAATGGGCTCACTTGGTGGGGTTCGAATGTTGGTTAGATTGTTCTCTTACCACCTGACTAAGATCTCGGAGCTCCCTCAAACTTAACATTGCTTTCTCTTGTTTTGGTACCCGTATTAAACGGTTTGAGGTAACTGAGGTTTCACATTTTATTATAGTTGATGATTGCGAATGGTAAAGGATGTGTATGTGTCATTTGATTATGCTGTTGTTATGAGATTGTGGTCTGTTGATTGCTTAGAAATGTGTACCTCGCACTAGTGTGTCTACATAGTAGTATGTGTACCTCGCAGTCTTGTGCTGGCTACTACATGGAAACTCGGCGCTGAGAATCGGCTTCAAACCGTTAGTATATGTCCATATGTATCATGTGATAGATTGTGTTTTTGCTAGGGATGAATGATATGAGCTATATGCATGCACATATCCTTATGTTGTTGAGTTCTGGAATCTCACCTCTGTTATTTATCATCTTTCATCTTTCAGGTGAAAGCACTAGCAAGTAGGCGATAAAGGAAACAAATCAATGACTTCTTTCCCCATCCGTTTGTATTGTTTTGATTGAGGAGTTGCATGGTTTTTAGTATTTTGACAGACTTCTCTAATTCTGTTAGTTCTTATCAAGCTTAATTAAAGTAGTTGATGTTTACTAATTGTGTAATGTACGAAGGTTTATGTACTCATTTCCGTAGCTGTCGGTTGTCTTGTCATATGTTTCGGTTGTCTTGAAACAAATATTAGTTCCTAGTTGTTACAGCAGGTTACTCTTGAGGTACATATGTGGACCAAGAGGGTAGAATTGCATTTGGTAAGATTTTTATTTTGAAGGGATAAATGAATTTGTTCATGACAGTTAATACAATGGGGTTGCCTAGTTGTTTCGATCGAAAGGCCAAGATCGGGCCACACAAATGATTTCAAATTTGTAAGGTGTCTAATCTAGCTTGCTTGAGTTTTCACGTCATAAAACCCTTGTTTATGATTGAACGCTTGTAAATTATGTTTCGTTGAAGAGATCTCATTCCCAATTTCGAGTGAACACTTAAATCACTCGAATCGGAGGTTTGTACCTCAAGCTATAAACTTTCAGGGTTCGATATTTTTTTATAGAAAGATCTTGGTTGTAGCAGACACTATTTGCTAGAGTGCACGACACAGAAGGCATGCCCTCTTCCTTGCTATGTCTTTTGTCGTGACGAAAATGTCATCTGCTGTGGCAAAATTGTCCCTCTCCTCCCTTTTATTATCTTCATTTTTCTTCTATTGTTGGGTTTGGGGTCAATGTCTTGGCTTCATATGTCTCTTATACATCTTTCTTGACCAATAACTCATTTTTAATCACCAATAGGGTTAGTCCAAGTGATAAAAGATTCAGTATCACTTAAATGAGGTCTTGAGTTCGAGCCTTGCAAAAAATTCTCATTGGCGGATGTAGTAAGGATAAAGTTCTGGTGAATCAGATGGACAAAAAAAATCATTTTTAATCATTTAAAAATTTATTCTGAAAACTTGAATCTTACTTCTTTTCATTAGTTACTTGAGTTAAGCATATGTTTTTATTCTTAATTAATCCTTTTTTAATCTGTAAGGGTGCTGGACTTTATATTATCGGTTGAATGTTTTACAAAAACCTATTCTGAATGACTAAATTATTATTAAATAGTGTATTGATTAATATATTCAGCAATGAGAGGACAAATTTCTACAAAACCCAAATTTACAATTCACTGATATTCAATAATCCTGTTATATATTAATAATTTATCAGTTGATTTTGACATTGAGACCAAAGAGGAGACACATTTCAATAATAAACCATAATTAGTCAACAACCCATTTGATGGTCATTAAGATCTTAATTCTAGAGTTTAAACTTTCAGTGGGACATCTTTTTGGGAAAGGGATCATATTTTAAATACGTAAGAACCAACCAAATTTCAATCAAAATCTTTGTGAGAGAGAATCGCTCACAAATTTTGTATTTTTAATTCATTATTTTCCTTCATCCATCCTTTATTATAATAATAGTCTTAATTTCCAGATTTTAAAGTATACTTTCTAAAATATTTAAATAAGGTTAAAATTACCTATCTTATTCTTGGATATTTAAAACATTGCGGCATTGAAATTGAGGGTAGAAATAAAAAAGAAAAATCAAATTTTTACATAGGACCTAGATTTTAGTATTTTCTTGATATGAGTGTTTTGAAAACCATTATTGAATGTTTTTCTAAATTTAATTAAATATTTTTATGTAAAAACAACCCCTATATATGTAATATAAAATCCGTAAAAAGTTTTAATATTCATGAGTTATGAATAATGTCAGAAAGCAATCAATCATAATCTATATGTAATTAAAATGATGACTACTTTCTTGAATTAATGTATAACATATTATTCCCTCCACTCTTAAATGTAACTACTAACAATTAGAAGAATTTATTTTAATTATAAATATAAAATTTTAATCTATTTTATCTCTTAAATTTATAATTTTTTTAAATTTGTTATTGATTACATATGTTAAAAAAATCTATTAAAAGAATAGTTTTTATGCAAATTATTAGAAAAGATACTTTAAAAAAATAACATACATTCTTTAGAAATAAGTAATTTTATTGATATCTATAATTTAATTATTTAAGTCCTATATTTATGATAAAAAAGAGTATCAGAATATGTATATCTATTAAATAGCCCTAATTATGTGGAAACACCAACTTGAAGTTGCATGTGAAAGAGAATAGGAAGATTAAAACTACTACCGTATATATAAAAAGGCAAAAATTTTCTTAATATGTACATACAAGTGGGTGACAATAAGTAAATGCTCATAAAAGCATGTTTGAAGCTGAGTTTACATTATGAGTGGAACACGGAATTTCTTCTTTTGCCCAACTAATTCCATTTTAATCGTTTTCACACTGAAAGTGATATCCTTCAAATTGTATCCTTCAAAACTTACCTACTCAATGTACCCATCTTGACCATTTTTATTTATCTTTTGAATCCCTATATGTGTCTCTCAGTCTGTATATAATATTATTGGGGATTTGGATCTCAACCCTGACTATATAGTAGATAGTATTAAAATCTAACTTGAATCATCTGTTAGACCAATAAATCAGTAAACATGTCCCCTATCCAATTTAGTCAAAAGTTTTAGATAAATTGATTAGGTTATAATTTATTTATTTTCTCCCTCTCCTTTTTGAACTTAAAATTGATAAATAAAAAATAATAAAGATAGAGAGAAAATGTTGATAATAAAATCTTATGATTTCATTAACTGACAAAATCATTTTAAATAGGCTAATTAAATGATAATTTAATAATAAAAATAATAAATTTACTCCCTAAAAATAAGCCACAAACTACAACATGGGAATCATGGGATATCTGAAAACAATATTTAAATTGGAAAATAGAGATTAATTCAAAATGGGTAGCGAATATCATGGGGAGTGGAAATCATGGGATAATGGGATAATGATAAATTCTCAAAAATAAATAAATTTCCAACAATCTATCCCTTAAACTAATGTTTGCAAACATTAAGAGTATAGGATTTAAAGCTTAGCCCTCCCTCCAACAAAATCTTACATAGAAAATACTCCTAGCATTTTTCTAAGCTTCCCAAACAATGGATGCTTGACAGGTTTAATCATAATGTCAGCCACTTGATCTTCACTTTTGCAAAATACCAGATCAATAACTCCATCATTGCAAATGTCATGCAAAAAATGATATCTCACCTCAATATGCTTGCTTCTTGCATGCAAAGTTGGATTTTTGAAAATTTTAATTGATAAAAAATTGTCACAATAAATTGTCATTGGACCTTTTTGTTGACCTTGAAGTGTTTGCAGAAATCTTATTAACCATATAGCTTGACAATAACAAGTTGCAGCAACAACAAACTTAGCTTCTAACAATTACTAATACAAAATAGGTTTTTTAAAGCCCCTTTTTAACCGATTCTAGCGAAAACAGTTTAAAAAATGACCGGTGATATTTTTATAAATAAGGATAAAATATTTATATACGATGTACATGTGACAGGTATAAAAGAAATAAACGGTTGCATTTTTATAAATAAAAGTGAAATATTTATATCTGATGTACCCGTGTCTAGTATAAAAAAATGAGTGGTGGCATTTTCGTAAATAAGGAAGAAATATTTACACCTGATGTATACGTAACCAATGTAAAAGAAATGAGTAGTGACATTTTTGTATACAAGGGTAAAATATTTATACATGATGTACATATAACCGATATAAAACATAAAAAATTATATACTAGATGGAATAATATCTGGTGTAAAATGTCCTTACTATTAAAAATTTAACAAAAAACTCTAGTTTTTGCGCTTCCCTCTCTTCACAAATCGTCGCCGTCCATGAAGAAAACTAGACAAGGGAGAACATATGGTGTTAAGAAGCTCGGCATTTGTAACACACTGTCTAAAGATCACCGAAGAAGAAAACCTAGATATACGACAACCCATACTCGTGCTCATCCTTCTCTTCTGTCGTTCTCTCACCTTTAAAGCTCGCCAAAGAAAAAGATTCAAATCTGTGATGGTGATTGTCAGATCTACAGCTCGTCATCTCAAGAAGTAATATTATTTGTTGATGATTTAAAATTACTTTCAGGGATTCCTCACTATAGAATATGCCATGAAGAAGAATTTGAGACCTCCGAAAGCCTTGAAGCTCCCTGTGCTTGTTCTAGCACTGCTAAGGTAAATCTAGAATTTTTTTTTGTTGGGTTTATGGCCCGATTATTCTATTATATTTTTAGAAGGTATCTTCAAAGGTTATATATTATTTTGCAATTTGCTCATAAAGATTGCGTAAATAGATGGTGGAATGAGAAAAGAATCACAACTTGTGATATATGTCTTCAGGTACCAAATTTTGATCATTCAATCTATATTTTGAGTCATAGCTGATAAAAACAAATTCCATATCATTTTCCTTATTTTTTAAATATAAATTTTAAATTTTTATGCTTCATGTTTGTTCTCTGCCTAGCTTTGTTTAGCATATAAATCTCTCTGCTATGTCATAGGCTTGTTTATTCGTTTCACCATATCACAAACTCCTTGTTCTTATTCGTTTCAATATCTGTTTTCTTTAAGGAGTTTTTAATCTCACATTTTGTTTTAAGGAGTTTTATATACGTAAAATTGGCTTCTAATCTCATATTAGTTGTGCATTGTCCAAACTTACAACTTATAAGAACAATAGACAAAGGTGATCCTAATTTTTTTATTTTTTACATTGTTTTTTAAATTGGTTGTAAAGTAACTAGTGTAAAAAGGATAATTTTTTTTAAATCAGTTGTATAATCGATGTAGAATATCAAGACTTTTTACATTGATTATATCTATACTAGACTAAATCTAGTATAAAAATATATTTTTAACTAGTTTAAAAAATCTATTTTCTCACATAGAATTTGTTATTTCTTTAAAGACCAAGAAATAGCTCCATCATTCATCATAAAAGCAAAGCCTGATGGACTCTTTGTATCATCGAGACCTCCAGCTGTCAGAAAAGCCATGAAACTTTGTTGTTGGGTTAGCCTTATAAAAAATTCCAAAATCAATGGCACCTTTCAATTAACGAAAAATCCTTTTTGCAGCTAATAGATGAGTCTAAATTGGATTATCTATATATCCACTTATAAGCCTAACACCATGCCTGATGTCAGGCTTTGTAGAAGTGAGATACATTAAATATCCAACCATTTGCTTGAAGTACTACTAAAAAAAGGTCATGGTGATTAAAAATGATTTTTTACACTAATTTTTTAATTGACATATATTTTATCTCTATAATTTTTAACGATAGTTGAAAATTGCCGTTACATATAATATTTTAATAGTAGTTTTTATAAAGCTGCTATTATAAATTTAGAAATTTATGACGATTTCCAACAAAACTTTATTACAGTTTAATTATATAACTGTAGTTTTTATGTTAACCGTAGTTACAGTCTATACTTGTAATGATAATTTTAAAAAAAATTGTTATTAAAGATTTATTTTTTTTTAAATTTTCTTTTAATTTTTCTATCTATATTGTCATATATTTGCCATAATGAAGATATACTACAGGCAATATACTAAGTAAGCAACTAAAAAACTTAAATTAAATATTAATATATAGTAATAAATTAATTTAAATTCTTATATAAATAGATATTGTACAATCATATATATACACAAAATGAAATATTGATTTAGGCAAGTTCTCCAGCATGGTCTTTGCTAAAACTTTTATCATTGAAAGGATTTAATTATCTTAAAAGCTCTTTTTGTTCTGCTCGTATAACTACAAATTAGAAATAATAGGTAAATACATACCATATATGATAAATTAAAATAGTCTAAATATTGATCACTTCGTACCTTATGTAAACTATCTATGATCTCTATCTCAATTATCTTGTACATATATTAGGTTATATAATATCCGTAATCAATACTATCAGGTTGACGGTGGTAATAACAAAATAGAAAAATATAAAGAATATTAGTGACTAATTTTTACCCTAATAAATTTTTGAAAATTAAAACTTAATTATTTAAAAAGTACTTACTTGAGGATAAATCATAACTCTAATAATATTGATAAATAAAAAAATAATAAACATAGAGAGAAAAGGTGGAGAATTAAAGGTGATGATTTCATTAAGTGATGAAAACCTTTTAAATAGGCCAATTACATGATAATTTAATTATAAAACTAATAGATTTACTCTCTAAAAATAAGCCGCGAACTCCATCATGGGAATCATAGGATATCTAAAAGCAATATTTAAATAGAAAAATGGAGATTAATTCAAAATGAGCAGAGGATATTACGGGGAGTGGGAATCATGGGATAATGGGACAATGGGATAATAACATAAATGACATTATTTTGAGTTTTAAAAAATAATAGTCCCTCACATTTGTGTTTTTGTATTGTTAGATTATGTATAGTCTTATACATGAGTATTTTTATTTATTTGTTGATTAATATTTTTATTTAAATATTACTCTTAGATTATATATATGAATCATAGTTGATTATAGTTCAATCACAATTAAACCACTTATTGTTAAACCATCATCTCTACGATTTAATAATAATCTAGTTTTTAGTACTTTAATATATAATAACTTGGTTTGGAAGGGTACACTTTGCCTATACAACTTTTTGGAAAATAAAGTAAAGTGATGGCTTATATTCTATAAAGACCCGATTTTAATTTAAACTGCTATTATGAGAATTTTTTTAATAGGCGATCTCGTAAATTCTTTGTAAACACTCTCTGACCCTTAAGGAAATGCCATGACCTTAGTAGAGGACCTATGTCGAATCCACTTAAAATTATTTGTAAAAAACAAAGTAAAGTGGTGTGTTAAATAAAGCTGATAAAATGGGTTCATCCTGTTTTATAAGTAAAAATGGCAGGCTCGAGCTGGTACTTTGTTAGCTTGTTTCCTCCTAGTCGCCAGTGCTAGCTGACCCCTTTTTTTTTAAAATATTAATATTATTATTTATTTTACTCAAATAAATATTCTTTAAATATTCTTATAATCGAATATTAGTAAATATAGTTACTTATTTTTTTATATATGTCGATATATTATAATTGATTGATATTTATTTAGATTTATAGTTATAAATTTTGAGACTTTTTTATAAAAAATAAGAATTTTTAAGATTATAACATTAACAATTTTTTTATTATGCTAATATAACATTAGAAATTTTTATTAGTATTTTAAAAATTTAAAAATAATTTTTTAAAAATATTAAAAAAATTTTAAAAAAATATAGGCTACATGGCCTGCCGCTAGCCCTCCCCAAAAGTGAGGTGGGCTAGGGTTAACAAAATATCAACCCACTTTTTCAATACTAACGTTAAAGGGTTGCCAAAGTTTAATAGAATTATTTACACCTAAACTAAAGGTTAAGGAGATGTGTAAAAATACTAAGTTTAAGGTCTTACATGGTTAATGACATATCATTTGTGATTGGTTAGTAAAATAATGGATTGATTATTGTCATGGAGTAAAGTGCATAAATTCAATTTTTTTTATCATTTTAAGGATCAAGAAAATTAGTTGTACTTAAAGTTTATGAGAGTTTTATGACATTTACCCTTTATTATTTTCTTACCCTTTAATTATAAAATATCATAAATTAGCAGATTTGTTGTGTGCCTTCCTCTCTCTCTCTCTATATATATATATATAGATATATAAATTGATAATTTGATGAATTTTCTTTTTTGCTAAACAGCATTATGAAAAGACATAAATAATAGTTGGTATGGTAAAGTTTCTAAGCGTGATAAATAAGATTGGGGCTTTTTGTTTGGTGGGTGGTAGATAATGAAAATTAATTAACTTTCCGTCAAAATCATCCTTAATTTTCAAATCAAATCACTTTCTCTGTTGAATACCTTGAAAATTCTAATTGTCTCACTTGATTTTTCTTTTAGAATGATCTTGACCATTGACTTTTTCCTTCCAACTGGACTTAACGTGCACCAACCAACTTCAATAATTATTTTAAATTACTTTCACTTTATGAATCAATAATATTTTGTGTATGCATCACAAATTTTCTGGTAAAATCATTTTATTTGCCTGTATTAGTATATTGATATCTATGAGCATGTGTATAGTTTATTTATTTATGTTGAATATTTTATTTAATAATTAAATGTAATAAAATATAGAGGACCTTGTAAATAATATATTATTCAAATATTCATAGTATTGATTGATGTTGGTTATAAGAAAAAAATTTGTATAGTGTTTGTGTTAGAAATATGGATCGAAATAAGAATATATCCAAAAAAATGAAAAGGAAAGAGGTAATTTACGGGAAAATAAGGAGAAAAATTTCATCCATGTGAGTTATGTCAACCTTCCTACTAAAGTTTTAATATATATATATATATATATATATGAAGGGACAAATATATGGTTTTTCTGGATTTATTATACTGAAAAGAAAATGGAATCTAATTTAGTTGTGGGAGTGTCGTGACCCCATTAATTATTGTGATTTTGGAGTCCTTCATTCATGTCTTAATTATATGGTATTGATTAATTATGCGTGTGACACATAACATAATCATTTAAGACCAGAATATTACCACTACATAAAGAATGACCCACTCTTCTTTTCCTTATTACCTTCTTTCACACTCTCACACACACAAAGGCAGAAAAAGGTTCCTTTAGCATAAAATAATGTTTTACTAGATTCATTAATTCTGATAAGTTACAGTCAATGTATCACTTTGTTTATACATTATCTAACAAAATAATGTTAAAATAGATCTTGTCATAATATATTCAAACCCAACCCTGCAACTTAGTCAAACCAATAAACTGATAAATTTTATTTTATAGTTTTCTATTGTTGAGCTTAAAAACGACATCATTTTAAGGAAAAAAAATAGTTGTTCATTAAATTTATATTTTAATTATTTTATTTAATTTAATTATGTGTACTTTATACATGAATACTATATATACTTAGGAATTAATGCCTTCTTATATAAATTTAATTTTTTAGGGTTATAAATGAATATTTCTATATATATTAATTAAAGTATCTTATTTGAAATCTTATTAGTTTGGCATTAATTTAATTTTGATTACACTACTAACTCTTAAATCGTTATCTCAACTGGTATAATTTTCCTACCTTGGATATCAGGGTTCGTCACAGTGATTTAACATAAGTTACAAAATTCAGAATTTATTAATAATACTAATTCATATAATTTTTTTTAATAAATAGATTATAATGATGATGATTATATGGTTAAGCGTCACATTATTCACTATTTCGCTATTTATTCATATCCTTTCTTTTGAAAAAATCGTATATAGCCTCTTTATGTTTTCACTACAACAAAATAAAAAATTTATCATGAAAATTACAATTCACAAATTTCCATTTTCAAACCCGTTATGAATTCTCATGAAATATTTGCAACAGAAATTTTGTGATTCATCCATCACAAAATCATTTTGTGATTTTTTTTTCTTGATTTTCGTTACAATTTTCTGTCGCAAATTTCAATTTTTTTTGTTGCAGAAAAATTTGCATAAAAGAAAAACCACTCAGATATTTCTTAGGAGTGTTATACAAATCTCAAGTTTCTTTTTTGGTAATGCAAATCTCAAACTCTATTACTCAAATATAATAATATAAGTTAAATGAGAAAGTGTTGTCTATCACAATATATATGGCTTGATTTATTATTATTATTATTATTATTATTATTATTATTATTGAAGTTTTAACTTTCAGTTATTATCTCTATTTTACTTTATCCCTCATTAATTGAGTTATTATCATGTGAAATACTTATTTATATACATTAGATTATTTTCCTTTTATAACGTAAGAGATGAAAATTAATTGTTGAAAGATTGAGGTCCGCGCATTCACTTGGGTCCACCAAAATTGGAACTACTAGACCGACTATACAGGTGTGTGAATATTAATATTAATATTAATATTAAAAACCTTAACTAATAAAAATTAATAAATATGATAAGGAATGAACTCGTATTTTATAAGGATATGAGTTTAATTCTCACTGTTGTTGTGATGTAAACGATCTTATAAATTTTCTGTAAATATATTTTGAACCCTAAAATTGTATTTTAATTTTAGTAAAGAATTGGTGTCGAATTTACATTAATTTTTATGTATAAAAAAAGTTAAAACCCTAACTAGTATTATTATATGTGATCATCATACTAATTTATGTAATTAGATAACATATAGGACCATTAATTATAACAACATGCCTCTCATTTAATAAATAAACAAAAAATCCCACAATGCTTGTCTATGATATGACCAAACTGCCCCTCAACATGCTTTAGTTTTGTTTTAAATTTAAAAATATTATAGACTTTCTATATATCAATTCAGTCTTAAAATATTTTTCAACATTCTTATTCACTTATAAGATTTAAATTCAAAATATATTACATCATCCTAGGTCCCTCTTACCTGACCCATTAGTATATATTACATAAATTTTATTAATTTGGTTGGCCCTGTAATTTAACATTAAAAAGACAATGAAACTATTCTCTGTTTTTTTTTCTTTTATGAATATACACACAACTCAGCCCACGGATTAATGAATTAATAAAAAGGTAAAGCGAATAGTAGTTTTATTATAAATAATCTACGTATCACTCTATTCTTTTCTATTATAAAATATTACTATTACTATTAATTATATATATTGAATCAAAAGGTTATTAACATGTAAATAAATTTAATTTTTTGACTAATTAACTTGCATTGAAAATATTTTTAAAGTAAGCTATATATATTAGATAGATATTTTTCAATAAAAAGCTAAAATTAAATAAAAGCGTATATTTTAAATAAAAAAATTTATAATCTAAAAAAACTCATAAAAGCATTTATTAGTCAATTTCAAATCAAAAATAACATGGTAAGCTCATGAGTCATGTCCATAGAAAAGATTGAATGTGTGTGCAATTTGTGAAAAAGTTATAGTGAAACACAGTTTTAAATCTCTAGAATTTTGGTTAACTTGAATCAAAGATCTCATAAGGTCAAATTAAAAACAATCGAAGTTCTCATTATTTTATAAAAAAAAAATCAATTAGAATTATAGTCAACTTTAATCAAGTATTGGAGATAATGTGCCCCTTATTTGGCAATTATATTTAGTAATAATAAGAATTTTGGCTACAATAAATTTCTGAATACAAAACTTTATGGATAAAAAATTATATGTAAAAATTATACATTTATTCCCATAACTTTGGACACTATTTGAATTTGATTTCTTAATTTTATAAAATATTAATGACATTTTTTGTGTCAATTAGTGTTATTTTTAAAGATTAAATTTAATATAGGATAAAATAGCATTTAACACTGATGTTATTTTTCAATAATATCCAAACACCTTAATCTTATTTATGGTTCATATAGCACCTATATTAAATTAGTCTAGGGTGTAAGGCCTCAGTTAGACTCGTCGAACTCTCTGCTTGAATTATAGAAGAGATATCCATATTTAGATGAGAAAAAATAGGACAAATGAGCTGAGTAGGGATAGGCTATTCAGCCATTAACAAAAAGACTGGCTTAATGCTAGCCAGAACTTGCCCAATTTAGTTTAAATATTTTTTAAAAAATTATTTTTAAAATTTTAAAATGCTGGTACAAATTTTCTAATATTATATTAATATAATAAAAAAATTCTAATGTTATACTATTAAAAATTTATATTTTTATAAGAAATTCTCAAATTTTATAACTATAGATTTAAATAAATATTAATATAATATTAATCAATTATAATATATTTATACATATCAATAAATAAGCAACTAATTTTTTGATAATAGGAATATTTAAAATAATATTTAAATAAAATAAATAATAATATTAATAATTAAAAAAATAGACTAATAAATTGGTGGGCTATAGGAGGGCAAGTTGTACAGCCTATCACAAAAGTTAGTCTAAGCTTATCCCATTTTATAGTAAACAACTCTTCTTATATTAGGAAAAATAATTATAAAATTTTAAATTATATTAATCAATTATTTAAATATTTAATAATATAATTTATAAAAAGTGCTGGACACCTATTGATAGCGTATAAAAACAAAACCAATCTATTTTTGTCAAAACCATATTATTCCAGAGGTCATATAAGAAAGTATATATTGAGGGTATTTTCGTAATTGTGAAAACAAGTCAAAAAGGGAAAGCAAAGTCATCCAAACAAACACTCTTGTCTTGCAAGCTTCCAAATACAAAGACACTATGCCCCTCCAAACGTATTATTATTATTTATTAGTCTTCATCACTGCCAATTTTCCCCAGACTCTCTCTCATTCAATATTATCCCCTGCTTAACCCATTCTACTCTTATTTTACTCCAACCCTAACACTCACCGTCTTTTTCAATCTGGTCCCTAGAACGCAATCATGCCCCAAAAAATAAATCCTCTAGTCATCACAAGAATACATGATTGTGATGATCATAATAATAATTATAATAATAATATTCAGATTCAGACAATTCGAAAGAGTTTGAATTTTGAAGCATTTTACTTCTTGCTTGGTGGCATGCATGTATTTATTAAATTATTCTACCATTTATTTCATATTTAATTATTATTAAGCTTAAATAAAAATAGTGGGGCCAACTCTATTCTTTTCAATTCATAATGCTTAAATATGGAAGTATCTTTCTTAAAAGAAATCGAGCCTCTTTTCATATGATTAGATTGTCATTAAATAAGTATAGTACATTTTTCTTCTGAATCCTTCTAAGGATTAGTTACTATGGATAAAAAAAAAATCCTCTTATTAATGTAACGAATCTAGAGCACATTTTTAGAAATGTCTCATTAAAACTCAAATTAACTCTAAATTTTTTTAATAACTTTATTTGACTTATAATGAAAAATAGACCATTCAAATTAAATTTCAATAACTAAGATAAATCACGCCTATGAAATTATGAATCTATATATACAATTATAATAATTAAAGTTATATATATATATATAAAAGAGTTAGATCTTATTAAAATTTAGATAGGCTTCCTAATACTTCACATCAACAGCAAAATTTAAATTTATATTGATAAAAAATATAAAATTTTTTAACAAATTTCTCATTGAAAATTTTATTAATGAAAAAAAACTAAATTAGAGTACCAATATCATATGTGTATAAAATTTATAAAACATTACTATTTTTTATATATAAAAGTTTATTAGATTTTTTTTATCTGTAAATTTTTAACAGGAAAATTTTCCCCAATTTTTCATAATATGATATTATAAGTTTATCACCAAATCATAAAAAAAAACTTTTAGCTAATTTTTTTAGTAAAATTAAGTCTATCCTCTAACTAATAATTTAAAATTAATTCTATCAATATATAAAAATTATTAAAATAAATTGTATTTTTAATTTAAAGTAACTAAAGAACACAAAAGTTATTTTTTATCTACACTAATTAAAAAGCAAAGACAAGAGATTCATAAATATCACCACATATAGTTGGGCATACAAATCAATATGACCCTAATCTACATCACAAATATTTGTATAAAAAAGGAACAACGCTTGCCTGCATCAAGTTTGCATTATTCCCATCATTTTTGGTCTGTCTCGTGCTTAATTTGTCTGCTCCTACAAACAAAGCACCATGAACACCTTCAACAAGCACTTCCATTTCTTCTTCTTCTCCTTCATCATCTTCTTCTCCTTTACTCTTCTCTTTCTCTCCCAAGCAGTTTCCGCCATTAGAACCCACAAGCTTTCTCTCTCATCGGCCCCTTCCACTTCTTCTTCTTCAACCTCAACCCACTTTCATCCATGGGCTAACAATAATTCTCCAGTCCGCCGAGCCGGAGCCGGAGACTTCGACTCTCAGAAGCGAAGAGTTCCCACAGGATCCAACCCTTTACACAACAAGAGATAGCTCTTTTTCTTCATATGGTTTCTCTCACTCTCTCTCTATCTCTGTCTCTGTCATATATACATTGAATAGATTCTTATCTACAGCTAGCAGAATTTGTGGTTTATGTGCCATTAATTTGTGTCTAAGATTGGAATCTGCATAGAGAGTTTAGTGTTTGGTTAGCTAGAATCTGAAGATGTAGAGCTTGTTGTACAGAAGGTAATTAAAGAGGATATGTGATGATTTTGATGGAAAGTCTCTGAAACTGCATATTCATAAATATATCTCTGTTCTTATATATACATATCTGGGTTAATTCCATCACTTTCCTTCATTTTCTTTGCCTTTCTTAGTCCTCCTGTTTCATTGTAATTCAAAAGATTGAAACTTTAATCGAATAAACCATGAATTTCTGTTCTTCGATTGATATTTACTACGGAAAAAGGGTTTATGGTTGATTTATATATATTCCCATCTGGGTTATTGTCGGTTGTCAAATCTGAGGTTTTTTTCTTGGGTATGTACTCTGGTTGGATTGTTTGGTTGCTGAGAAAGTTGGGGGAAATTTTTGAAAAAGAGGAAAGCTTTTATAATTAATTACGGTTTTGAATCTGCATTATTAATTATATTTGTTGTGGTCATCACTAGAATCTGAATTTTGATCGGTACTGGGAAAATTTTCTGGCCCTTAGTTATTTCGCCCTCTGCATAATTGAATTGTCTTCTGCTGAATATTACTGTTTGAAGAAGCACAATCATCTAACACCTCGAGGTTTGTGGAATATAATTTTTTAAAATAAAAAAAATGAAAATTCTTGGCATCGAAATTTAAAAAAAACAATTTATAATTAATTCGATCAACTGAATCTACATAAAATATTTTAGTAAAAAAAGAATTTACATAAAAATTTAAATTGGCTTTATTTTGAAATATGAGCATAATTTTAATAGTTTATTTTTTTATAGGTATAGGTATCCGCACAAAAAGTCATCTTATTTACCGTATTATTAAGCATTAAATATAAGCATATCTTTCAATAAAAAAAAACCTAATTTGAACCAACTTCATTTGAAAAAAAATGCACATTACTTAATTAAATTAAATTATTTCTGATAAAAAATAATAGAATTGAAAAAAAAGTAACATAAAAATAAAACAAACCGTATGGAATTCTTTTTATTTTTTATTCATGCATTTTTTTTATAAGGTTATATTACATAAATAATTTACTAATTAACAGATATAAATGAAAAAAAAAACACATTTTTTGGGAGTTCAAAATAATAGGAGAAATAAATAAATAAATAAGTAGCATAGTGAGTAATAATGAGTGATGAAACAGTTAAGTGTGTCGCCCATAGTGTGTGGAGAGGGGTCCCAAAATTATGAATGCAGAGAGTTAAATGAGTAATAACTTCACTCACCCACCAATATGCAATTAATAAACAAACCTGTGTAGAAGTTCCCCACGGTCCCCTATAATGACAAATCGTTTCATTGAATTTGATAATCTATATATTTTTTAGTAGTACTTTACATAAATTTGTACAATTAAAATTTGATTTGAATTTATTAAA
This sequence comes from Leucaena leucocephala, assembly GCA_037074615.1. NCBI lineage: Eukaryota > Viridiplantae > Streptophyta > Magnoliopsida > Fabales > Fabaceae > Leucaena > Leucaena leucocephala. The sequence goes on along the minus strand of CM073515.1, from coordinate 12,052,146 downwards.
ATTACAGGAAAAATACAATTTAAAATAAACACAATAGATATATAAAAATACAACCACGTTAAATATTTAGTAGGAGAACTTTATCCTTCTATATAGTTCTACTCAATTCGATCCGATTAGTTTAGGTCCAATAAAGTCCTCTGGTTGTAAAGAGGCAGCTCCAAAATATTGAGTGATCTAAAACAAAATAGCATTGTATTGAAACTTATATTAGACTCACTGGTTGGACTAGTGATTGGAAAATAAGGGATGATTTAGGGATCAGCTCAGTCAACCCAACGGGTTAGACATGTCAACTAAATTAGATTTTACATAATTGTTTTTTAATAAATTGGATATGACATCGTTTTGAGATTTTTAAAAAATAGCATTCCCTTATATTTATGTTTTAATAACTATTTTTACTAGATTATGTGTGGTTTATGCAAAAATATTCCATTTATTTATAAATTAATTTTTTATTTAAATATTATTTTTATGATTATACATACATATTTTTGTATATTTTAATTATATTTTTTTTGTTAAATATATGTATCCTCTTATTAGAGATAATTCTATTCAAAATAATATTAGATACTAAATGTGAGCATCTCTCTTAATAGAGATTTGAATTTCAATTTATTACATTATAAAAAACTAACCCGTTGTACTAAATATAATCCCTATTAATTATATTATATTATTTTAATCTTAATTACTTCAACTTTAATTAGACTACTAACCATTGAATAACAATTCCAACCAATTCTGGCTAATTTACAATACCTTTAGACTATAGTCATATAAACTTTCCTATATCTCCTATGGAGACAAAGGGAGGGGGAGTAAGGGAATATTTGTTGGCAGCTAAGATGATAGAGTTCAAATGCACTTTACCCCACCTAGTAACTCTAGACCTTTTCCCTATTTATTTCAACCCCATTCTCATCATGTGTACTTCTCTCTTCTCTTTGCCTTCTCACTTTCTTCATTTTGGTAGTTAGTAGCCTTGTTCCTATCTTCACTTTGCAATTCACACTCTTTCTTGTGTCTTCACAACTCTCCCTTTCTTCCATCCTTTTTTGTCTACTGCTTCTCTATCTTCCCCATCAAATCTGGACCAAATATTTTCACCAATGTTTTTTGTCTCTTTAAAAATAGCATCTCCAAATTTAATATATTTAATTTATTATTTTCTCTTGATCAAGTTCATATGAGTATGGCCTAAATTTAACAAGAACGTGTCTTTAAATTTTATTATTGATATAAGGATGTTGTTCATATTCATAATTGAAGTTGGAACTTTTGATTATTTCAAAGATTGGTAGGGCTGCTTATTTTAAATTTAGATTGTTTAAATTAAAATTAGATAATCTACATATTGTTTCTTAAACATCAAATATAGTTAGTTTACTTTCTTTTAATAAAACTTAGGGTATTTTGGTCATTTGGTTATAAAATTCAAAATCTCAATTTGAGTCTTGATACTTCTTTAGTATTTATAATATTTAGAATCTCAATTTGGCATTTATTAATTTTTGGAGTCTTTTTAAGTGATTTTCCCAATTTAAAATAAAAAAATTCATTAAACTAAATCATTTAATAAATAGTATTCTTGATTAATTTTAATAATCAGATTTATTGAAAATGATTACCTTGTCTTCTGTTATTAATCAAGAAAATCTGAGATGTTAGAAGAAAAAAATATGACTAGCAAATATATGCTCAATTTAAGGACATAATTGTCTACTCACTTCAACTAGATCGAGCTTGAATGGTATGCTTGATCTTAATTCAAAGTCATGAACTATACTATTTTTCTTGAAAGACTCTGTAACATACGGAATTTATGTACTATTTGTATGATAATTAGACAAAGTAGGATGAAAAACTAAGACCCTGTTTCATAAGAGGTATTGGAGGGTTGAGATTGGGGTTGGAATTGGAATTGGAATTGGAATTAGGATTAGGATGTGTGTTTGAGAAGATCTAAACTGTAATTTTAAAAGAATTTTTAATTTAAATTTTAGTTTGATAAAATTTTAAAATAAATAATTATATTTATTTAAAAAAAATTTAGATCAAACTATAGTTTAAAACTAAGAATTTAGATAAGTTAATGAGACTAGTTTATAGGACAGTAAAAAATCTTACCCAATTATTATTTTATCCTGACTTTTCCTTCACCCATTCTCCTCTCCATCCCCTCTCCTCTCTCTTCTCTACCCCCTCCTCTCTTTTTCTCTACCTTATATTTTCTCTCATCTCTCATATTTTTAATAAAATCATTCTTTTTGATAATTTTTTAATTATAAAAATTATTATGAGAATAACTATCTAAACACTCATCTATTTAGAACTATTTTTTTTATATAAATTTTTCTTCAAAAGTAATTTTTTAAAAATTATCTAAAAATTATTTTTTTTCAATAAACTATTTTATAAATTATTGTCTAAATATATACCAAATTAAAATCTGCTAACAGAGTGTTTGATATAATGGATTGATTGTCACTTGGGATTGGTGAAACCCATGGGTGGACTGTGGAGGAAGTATTGAAAATTTAATCCTCGAATTGAAACTTTCCAGACCAAAATGCCCTCCTTACTCAGCAGCCATCGTACTCGCTCTCGTCACCAATCACCTGACTCCTCCATCTTTGATTGCCTTCTCCTTTGTCTCCAATCGAACACTTCGCCATGTATCCGACCTCCCCTATATCTGATCTCCTTCATCTTCGATTTGTTACTTCATCATCCCTCTTGTCTATGTCTAGTAACTTTACCAACCCTGTTCTCTATGTTGGATCTCTGTCTCCCCTCTCCCCTTCTCTATGCAACGTACGGGATTTATAATGATTAATTAGACAAGTAAGAACAAAAAGCTAAAGTTCAAGAGAGTGGGTTCAGTGGCTACAGAAAGAAATTCTCCTAATCTTTCTTCAGTTTACTGAGAGCAATGAGGTCCCAAGGGGATGGATATGGAAATGAGAATGTTTGTTATTTGATTTATGAAGTAATGTGGGGTTGGTGGTCCTCTTCTTGTGGGGGTGAGTCCTAAATGTGGACAAAGTAAATACATTCACTAATTAATTGAAATTGTCAATAAACATTAAAATATCAATATGCAGTTTAGTTGAGTAGTCAATTACTCAATATTACTTAAAATAAGTTTATCATATTCTAATTATAATATCTAGTTAAATTTTTTATTAGATTAATAAAAATAATAAATTAATTAATTATAAATAAATTTACATATCAAATTAAATTCATATTATATATTTTTTAATATACTTTAAATTAATTAACTAACTTTTATATTAATTATAATTCACTACTCCCTCCAATCTTAAATATAAGAAATAGATGATGAGTTTATTTTGATTTTAATTAGAAGACCCTAATCTATTTTGTCCCCTAAAATTATAATTGTCTCCCTAAAATATCACTATATAATTATACTTATTAATAAAATTTCTATTAAAGGTAGTTCAAATATATATGATTAAATATGATACTTTAGAAAAATTAATATATAATTATTATAATTAATTAATTTAACTAATTTATTTAATCTATCTAAATTAATTAATATATATTATTCTAAGGATTGAAGATAATAATTTATTTAGTTATCTTAATTTATAAAAAAAAATTAACTAAAATTTATAATTTAAAATAGGATGTAGTACACTTTTTATCATCATTGCTTTTCTCTAAATTTCATAGTATATTGTAAAATATAGACCGTCTAGGTCTGAGTCTTTGGATGGTTTAGATCTGCTGAAAAATAACAGCATTATTAATAAAAATGTATTGATTAGACTAACTTTTATTATAAATATTTATTTACTTATTTATTAATTTGTGGGATAGAATTGGGGTGAAGCCTCATATTATGAATGGTTGCAGGAAAGACACAAAAAGACTTTTACGTGTGGCTGGGCGTTTGTCCTTTGGAACCAAATTATTGTGTGGTTGGTAAATATTGCATAAAGAGCGTTCCCTTTCGCCTTTATACCATATTTGATATTAGGAGAGTAGAAATGAAATTTTCTATATTTTTATTTATTTTATTTGATATAGAAAAAGTCATTTTTATTTCTAATTTTAATATTTTAAATTATTTTAATTTCTTTAAATAAATTAAAAAAAATATTTTAGACCATTAATTCAACTTATAAAATTTTTAGATAATTTTAATTTTTTTTAAATTATAAAAAAATATTTTGTATCATTTTACTCTATATTATAAAAAAAATATATCAGTTACATATTTATTTATATCATATTAAATAAAATTTTAAAATATATTTTTAATTTAATTTTAATTTTATTTTTATAAAAAAATCTTCTATCCAACTAAATGTGTCCTTATTGTCTTTGGATTATTTATATATACACATATAGTCCTTAGCCTTTTTCCGGTCCCCACGCCTTCAACTTTATACTCAAATTAATTTTGATCTTTAGAGAATAATAAATAAATAAATAAAATATCTTTATAATATATTATAATCTTAAATATATAACTTAATTAAAAAATTAATATTTATCTTAAATATAAGATTATTTTATTATATTTATTAATTTTTTTTAAAATTATTCATATTAATACTCTTTTAATAATAATTAAATAAAAGAAAAAAGAATATAATTAATAAAAATAATTAAAATATTTTATAATAATATATTATATTAACTCAATTAATTAATATTTTAATCTAATTATATTGATTAAATATATCGTATATTAAAAATAAAAATATTAAAATTCAACCCAAAATATATAGACTAGGGAACCATTTTTATTGTCAGTCCAAGTCCAATGGAGAGTTTTAGGCGGCTGGAGTTTTATTTTCTTTTTTTTCTTTTTTTATTATTCACTCAGTTTATTAAAATTTTATTTTAGCTATATATGAATCTGACCTGTATCGTATATCTAGTTATAGTGAGTGAATCTCTCAATAAAAATTTTTTATATACGCTAAGACTCAAATTTAAGATATCGCTTAAACAATACTAAATCACTTATTACTCAGATTAATTACTGTTAAATATTTATTTTTTTTCTTTTTTGTTCATAGATTAAAAAAGAAATAATAAAAAATAGTTCGTCATAACTCTCATTTATTGGATCATATATTATTATAAATTTATTATATTAATATAAAACATTAAATATATCACATCTAACATAACATTTTTGATGAGTTGAGAATAACGTTTTTTTTGTATTTTCAGTTTTCAAGGTGTCTATGCTCAGTAAGATTTTTACTCTTATTAAAATTTATTTATTAATTTTATTATCAAACAGTGAGTTATATTTACTCATATATAACATAGACATCCTCAACTTTGGTTTACAATATTATAAAAAATGAAAAATGTTTATTTTCTTAAAACTGTATGTATTTTTCTCTAGTTTTAAAATATTTGCATATATTCTATTTTACTAATATCTAAGCTTAAAAAATATGTAAAATATTTAATGAAAAATGTTTGATTGAAAAGATTCAATCAAATAGAAGTGTAACGCACGCGAGTAAGCTTTTAAGTTCTAATGAAACAAATTCCAAATAAAATAATCAAGAGGAAGTGGCACTTTTGAAGAATGCAAACAATTAATTAATTAATTGTTTGATTGATACTTAATCTTGTTCTCCAAGGTACTGTAAATGTTTATTTCCACCTCCTTGGTTCCCAAGTCTTGGTTATCTTGTCGGCAACGCTATAAATTATTTTACTTTTCCAATATTTAATATATAGTTTATTTAAATAATTTAATTTAATTAAAAATTTAATTTAATTAATTAATTTGATAATTTTTTTAAAACACTTTAATCATTTTTTTAATTCTCTTATTTGAATATTGTTAACAACATACCAATAAAAGTAATTTAAAAAAATTAATAAATATAAAAATTATGTCTTATATTTAAGATTAAGATTAATTTTTTATTTAATTATTATATTAAAAATTAGAAAAATATATTATTATGCTGTGATTGGTATGTAGTGGAAAACTCATGTCAAGCTATAGGTGCAATGGAAGCTCCTTGCAATCTCATGATCTTCTTTACAGTATCTGGGCTAGTGTTTTATTTCTTTCTTTTCATCTTGTATTTAGTCATTGTGTTTTATTATACTTTTTATTTTGCTGACATGGTTTGTATGTAAGGTTGCTTCATAAGACCTAGTGCCAATATGTAACAATAGGGGAGCCTATTATGCTTTACTACCTCTCTTCCTAATTAAAAGATTTATTTAATTAATATAGATAAATTAAAGAAATTAATTGATTAATTATAATAATTGTATATTATTTTTTTAAAAATATACCTTTTAATCATATACATTTAAATTATTATTGATAAAAATTTGTTTAATATGAGTAATTATAAAGAGGTAATTTAGAAGAAAAATTATAATTTTATAAAATCTATTTTATATTTAAAAATAAATTTAACTCTCCATCTAACTCTTATAATTAAGAACGAAGGGAGTAATAAATAATTAAGATAGAGATTTTTCTCTTTTTCTCAATTTCTTGATTTTTTCTTCATTCATACCAAACAGTAACTAGATTATTTATTGAATAAGGACTATTGCTTGAATAAACCTCCATCCTTAGGTTAAAAAAATCTTGAGTTATTAGTAAAACAATTGCTTTATTCCTCAAAATTTAGTAATATTTTTCCTATCCTTAATATATATATGACATATTTAACTAATTTAATTAAATTAAAAAAATAATTTAAATTAATTAATATGCTATTTTTTTAAAACACTCTATCATTTTCTTTAATTCTCTTATTCTTTCTCTTATTTTATTATTGTTAAGAGAATATGATAATTTAAAAAAATTAATAAAAATAAAAAATATATCTTATATTTATAATTAAGATCAATTATTTAATTAGGTCATATATTAATAATCAGAGGAGTAATAATTTTTTTAAACTTTAGATTTTTATTACAATTTTTTCTTTAGCATTTGACATACTATTTTACGATGAAAATATAAAATGTCAATGGTAATGGTTTTGTCAATTTAATTTCTCCATAAATATTTTTTTTTGAAATTTTAATTCAAATTATATAAATAATTTCATAGACTTTCGATCATATAATGACTCTAATAGCATGTCGTAAGTTAGTAAGTTTGGTAATAAAATAAGGAATTAATAATAAACATTATTTTATAAGGAAGAAACTTAGAATTACTCTTTGCCTTACTACTTCTCAAGAAATATTATACACTTATAATTTACTATAGATAGAATATACTCTTCGTGCCTTATAATTTTTTTTAGTAAAAATTTGACATCCAAAAAAATGTTATTTACGTATAATTGAAAATTGAAAAATTTATGATAAACATACCCACTATAGTATGAAAACCTTGGGTGATTGACTGATTAGATTTTATTCTTTTTTTAAATTATATTATTCAAATATTATATTAATATTAGTTTAATTATAGTTTTTTTAGTATCTTACAATCGATAATTAAATTTTTTTTTAAGTTATAAAAATTATTAGAATAAATCTTTTTAATATATATAATTTGATTTGGATTTAAGACATTAAATTTAAATAATTTAACTATCTATTGATTATCCCAATTTTTTTTTGATACAAGATTATCCCAAATTTTTGTAGTTCAATTATTGACCCTTAAGCCATTTTTGGGACCGGATTAATATTGAATGGACCTGTTGTCGGGGGCTTGATCCACACGCATACGTATATATATATATATATATATATATATATATATACGTGTGTGTGTATTTATATCATTATATGTATATATAGACCGACGTCGGTAGGAACGAACCGTTGAAAAATCTCGAGTGATCGGTAGTGTTTTTTTTGGTCCCAAACCGCGAAGCGTGGAGAATGAGTTTTCTCGCGGGAAGGTTAGCAGGGAAAGAGGCAGCTTATTTTTTCCAGGAATCCAAACAAGCGGTGGGAAAATTATTGCAAAAAAATGCCAACGCCAGTAACAAGAGCCTCGAGGGGGTCACTTCTTCTTCTTCGGCGGAGCACGAAGTCCAACATCACGCCGACGTGCTTCCTGAGGTTCTAAGGCACTCATTGCCCTCCAAGGTGTTCAAAGACGACACCGTTTTGGAATCCTCCAGCCCCTTCAATCCCTCCAAATGGGTCCTTCCTTCCCAATCCAAAGCTGCCTCTTCTGTCTCTCCCGATGCTCTCAATCCTCTCAGAGCTTATCTTTCTCTCCCTCAAGTCACGTTTGGCCCTAAAAGGTTTGCTCTTTCTCTCTCTCTCTAGTAATTGGGAATGCATTTGTAGTTCGTAATTAGAAATTCAATTGCTTAATGTTCAAGACTTTGATCTAAATTCTGGATTTGTTGATGCTAAAAGCGTAATGCTGGTTAGTGATCCATTTTTTCTGGATTTTATGCTTTGGATTTCTTCTAAATTTGAATATTTGAAGTGTGAATTTCCGAGAGAAATATACACAGCACGTGTGGAGTCATTTAAATGGTGAATTCTACAATAGGTGACATTGTATCTTGAAAGACACTATCAATTTCCCTGGAAATTGGGAGGATAATTACCTGCATATCAATGTGTTTGCTGTGGTTTTGTTTCTCTGGAAATTAGTTATTCAACATTTAAATCATTTCTTTTCAACATGGGAAAACCAAAACTTGAAGTCTCTAACATTCTGTTTTCATAGCCTCGCTGACATATTGAATTTGTTGCCTCTAGCGCTCAACTCATTTTCTAGCCTCTGTTTTCTTTTTCTGTTCTTCAAGTTGTGAATGGTCCTTTTCGTTTTTGGTTTGAAATGAGAGTTTCTAATAATGTTTTGTAACTTAATGGTTGCAGATGGGAATTGCCTGAAATGTCACACTCGTTCTCAGCCTCAACTGCCAATGAATTGCATCGAGACAGGCACACCACACCTATTAATCCGGAGAAGATAAAAGCTGCAGCTGAAGGACTTGCAAATGGTACATTTTCTTGTTCTCTATATCTTGTTATGTGGCAAAAGCTGTCATTTGGTTTTGCATTCCTATAGATGCTTTATCCTTCCTGGCATTTAGATAATTAACTTGTAGGAGCAATTCTTGACAATTGAGACAGAAAAAGATGGAATCTTGGAATTCTATTTCTGAAGCAACATGAAGGAAGGAAATGTTTATTTTAGTAAAAAATGGGTTGCCTGATTCATTACATCAAATAAACAGTGACATAATTTAGATATGTTTGTGCTGTTAGAGGGCTCCTGTAGGTTGAGATTGAGCTTAACGTTGAGAAATTATGAATTAATATAGGATTAACAATAAAGTTAAAACAAGTAAGCTTTTTAGTTTTAATCTTTTCAAAAGAAGTAGGATGAAATGATTTCTGAGTTTGACGTTAAAAGCTATGAAGGATTCATGCTTGAAAGAATTGGATTTGATAAAACTTTCTAAAACAGAAAGCTCTATACTCCTGACTTATGGCTTTGAAAGCTGGTGCGAAAGGAAGCTCTACATTCGTGCTGGCAATCTTACTTCTATAAAGCTCAATCCCAATGCAACAAAAGAAATCCTGGTTAAAAAAAAGACTTTCCAGAAAAAGCTAACTTCTGAAAAAAGCAAAAAGGAAAAGAAAGAAAGAAAAACCCCAAGAGAAAAGGAATTTCTGCCAACAAATAAAGTGTTATAAATCGAATACTTTCCTTTCTGAAAATGAAGAAATTCTTCATATTAAGTTTTCTTATATGAAGATACACATATCCTGCAATTTGAATTTGAGAGAAAGCATTAAAAATTTACCTTATTTTCATCTGAAATGACTTTTGCATTATTCTTTATTTTATTGGCTTAATTGTACGTTGACACTTATTTCAACTATGTTGTGCTTGTTGCACCATGCCACTGGTGTTGACCTTTCTTTGGGGATATCCCTTAGAGACCAATTTCTATAATGCTGCTTATGTTTCATTTTGTAGTTGGAAAGGCGTTTGCTGTTGCCACTGCAATAGTATTCGGTGGAGCTACATTGGTATTTGGAATGGTAGCCTCCAAGTTAGATCTGGAAAACGTAAGTACAACTAAAATATTTTTGTTTTCAAAACTGGATTGATTGGCAATCTAGCGAAAAAGATGGTTTGTTAGTCTAACATTTTGGGTAATTCAAAATATGTAACTAGTAATTATTAGTTTAGATTTCAAAACCATTTAACCTAAAAGTAACATTTTTTCACTTTACTGTTAAGAATATATATATATATATATGTTGTTAGCTTTTGGAGATATAGAAATTTCATTGGATTTCTCCCTTTCCTTTCTACTTCCAACTCCCAAATGTACATAGCCTTAGGATTGTGGTTTTGAGAAAAGTTGGTAATGTGGGCCATCCCCTGGGTTGTGGGTTGGTTTGTGTGTTGCAGTCTTGGCAGCTTGAGTTGAAAAGGCCCGCCTCAAAGTATGTTAGCATTTTGTCAACCTGAGCCTGTGCATTGGAGGGTTATTCGGGCTAGCCCGCCATGGGTGTAGGTTGAAAAGACCTACTTCCAAGTAGTTTACCCTTTACCAACCCAACCCCTCACTTTTTGACGGGTTGCCCCTATGTTATCAGTTCTAACTTCTAGTTCTGAGCCATTCTATGTTTTCACTTTGTTGTTCTTCTTTTTCTTCTCTTTGGGTATGGGAATTGATTATATTAAATACTTATTTACACGAAACCTTAATTGTTTTGACAGCTTGATGAAATCAAAACTAAAGGAAAAGATGCAGTTGAGCCGAGATTAGAGAATATCAGAGAGCAATTAACTCCCTTGAAAATTTGGGTAAGCTCTAAATCATATTTCTCTAAACCTATGTATGTTCTTTAATGGCATGAGCATGATCATTAACATTGGTATTTTACTTGGGTATGCAGGCTGAGAATATGAATAAGAAATGGCATTTGGAAGGAGAGGGAGATCTTAAGCAGAAGCCAATCATAAAGGAACTGTCTAAAATGTTAGGGGCCAAAACTTATGATTGACACTGTTTCTTCTTTCTTTCTTTTATTTTTTATTCTCTTGATGAAAATGTTGAAATAGGAGATAGTTACATACCTAGGTATATATCCTGGTTGGAGTGTGCCTCTGGCTATTTTGTGTTGTAGTAAAATGTGAAGAATAAGAGTGAAAGTACAAACTAGAATATGTTGTAAAATTATATCATTACATGTGAGATAGTGTTGTTGTTTGGATTATTAAATAATTCCTTTATACTCTGAAGTAGTGAAAACCAGAATTTTTTTTCCTCTTAAAATATAATTTGTTTTGGAGAAAAGTTTTTGTTTCATTTTAAATGTCCTTTTAGAAATTTAAAGCAACATTTATTATTATTTTTTATTACTAAACCTTTATTTACTCAAGTAGCTTTAACTTTTTTGACACACTAATCAGGGGCAAATTTGACCATGTAGTTATTCATATTTTACTGTATTGATTGTATTTTTTTAATTTGTGTTCTTAAACTTTTATGAGACTTGTATTTTGGGAGTTTTTGTTACATACGGAATTTGACATGTTAGTGATGTTACATTTATTATACAAGAGATGCTTATTTTTTTTATCAATATATGTAATAAATATATATAATACAATTTATATTTATAGCAACTTATCTTATTCATAAACTAGTGAATAATGCAACTCATTTATCAGACTCTGCATATGCTATGCATGACAAAACATGTCTAGTTATAATTATATATACATAAATTCCCCTTAAAATTTGACCAAAATATTTTAAGTATGATATTGATCTTTTTTACCAATGATTTGTATTATGTTTAAAAATAAGTTTTAAAGCTTTTCTTTCCAATATTGTATATTTATATTTTTATATTAATTAAAAATGTATTTAATACTTGTTATATAGTGTAAATAATATATATATATATATATATATATATATAAGAGTATTCTGATCATACATGCACTGCGTATTTTCATTAAAGAAAATGACAATGATTTTCAAAATAAAGAAGAGATGAGTGTTATTTGATAATATCTTAAGAACCAGAGGACAGTGAGATTTAACTACTGAAAAGTAAGAAGAACATATAAAATTACTAGTACAAAGCAACATATCCTTCCCTAGAAAATTGAGGAACATCTCTGAAAGACTAAAATATTTTGATGATTTCCAGTTCTGTCACTTCCAATGAATGAAAATAAAAAACAAAAGGATAAACAATGAAAGCCCTAATCCAGAAAGTACTTGGTGCCATCATACCAGCAATAATGAAGTGCCAAACTTTCTGATAAAAAAAATATATATAAAAAAAGTGCCAAACTTAATCATCCCTATCTTGTGTTCAAATCTATATCATCACTTAAAAGAGGCCAACTACAGCTTGTAGTCAAGTCCAGCTCCATATTTCCAAGACTCAAGATTCCTCTTCCACTTGAACTTCAACTTGGAAGGTACTGAATTTAAGAATGGCCTTGCAATACATACAACACGAGAGTATATTTTAAATTGTGATTATAAGAAAGATCTACGCATGTTTTCAAGATAGAAGTGTTTCATAACATTGGATTTGAATCATGAGAAGCAACAAACATTTCCCTCAAAACATTGATAAATAGTGACTTAGAGAAGATAATTACCTCACAATAGGGCTAGCATAGGTAGAGAGAAAGGTGTAATAGCCAAGCATGAAAAAATGTCTGGACCAGTCAAGAAGCACAGGAATACCAACCTGAAACAAAAGTTACTTGCATGCAAATGAGACAGTTATTTCCCTTTTATGTAACTTTTACTTTAGTATTTGCAGTTTTGGTTGTTGCTCATTGCTAATGATATCTAAACGGAAAAACTCAAGTGTAGTTTTTTGTTGTCTGACACTAGATTTTCTCATAAAAAGACTAAAAAGGAAGTTTTTCACTGTTCCCACATGTGATTATTTTAGTAAACAACTTGACAATTACTCTTCCAATCCTAACTGTAAGACTTAATTAGGGGGCGAGTTTTGGTCTTAAATATATCTAATTTATATATCATATTTATCGTTTTTTCCTAAACTAATTTACCATAAAAAACTAGTCAATCAATTATTATTTTAATGAAACCGTATTCTTGATACCTTAATGTTTAAATGAGCAGAAATAAAAAAAAAGACGAATCAGAAAGGGATCTTAATAAAAGTTTCTGCTATCTTAATAAATCTCATAGCAGCAGAAACGGAGAAAACTAAAAGGAGTTATTGTATTATAGTTTATCAACTATATATTTCATATTTGTTCAATATATGAATATTAAACACTTGTTTCTAAAAGTCCTAAGAAAAGGAAGAGAAAATAACTAACAAGTACACATAAATTACCTGTGTGAATATTGATGGGAGTATTTGAGGTCTAGTTAACATGACCAGGCCTAAGGTCTTGGAAAGAGGACCAAACTGTACAACATCCTGTAACAATAATGTCAATGAATTGAATCATTCAGGAAGAATATATCCGCAACCTAATCATTTGATAGAACACTTCCACAAAAAACCAACAACAACAACAAAAAATCAACCTGTAGAAACGGTCGTAGCACTGGATCTCCAAGCCTCTGAAAAAGGTTTTAAAAGGATGAGCTTTAAGCATGGGGGAGAGAATACAAGTCAAGGTAAATTACAGTTTTATCCTTTTATGGTTTGGCTGTGCTCCCTTTGGAAGAGTAATGTTCAACGCCCTTATGGGTTATTCTTTTTTCTGTTTTTTTTAATTTTTAAGCTAAGACAACTAATATTAAGATAAAATGAAGGGTTAAACACACTCTAGACACTTGTACTTTTAACGAGTTTTAGTTTTGGTTCCTATATTTTCTTTTTTTCGTAACTATACTTTATGCCATCCATAGCTTTGGTCTCTATGGTTTCATAAGGACTTGGATTTGAGCTTAACATGTTAACTTTGCTGATGTGACTTAACACCATTAAGTAGACTGATTTGGACCGTTGACTAGGATTGATGTGGCTTGCGTGTAGGGGCCAAAACAAAAACTCATTATAGGGACCAAAAGCAACATTTGTTAAAAGTATGTCTGAGGTATACATATCACATTTTAACTCCATTCAAGTAGTAGACTTCAAAAACTATGAAACTGTTTGAGGTGCGCATATCACATTATAACATTGGGAGTGAACTATGCCAGTTGAAGACAAAAAATATCACATGACAGTTAAATAGTAATGGAACTAATCATGAACAATCATATGAGACACTGTAAAGTACAATTTACCCTATAACTTGTTTCCCTTAATATTTAGAGAGGTAGGCCTACCTGCATACAGTCGAAATTGGCATAAAGTAGTTCATTAATAAAATCTGGGGAAATATTGGGCTGCTCCTTTGCTGACATTGCTCTTTGAAACAGCCATGAAGCACTCAAGTTTGGCTGAATTAGCCAAAATCTAAGTCAGGTTTCATATATAGTTTATGAATCATAATGACTATTTATAAAGTAGCGAAGTACCATGTATGGATTCAGCAGAGATAAGCTGTGCGAGTCAAGATAGTCGCCACTGATTGCTTCATATATTCCTTCATTATAGCAAAGTAAACAGTTAATCAGATAATCTCTATATTTAAGGCTCAACCAACAATTAAGGCAAAAAAAAAAAAAAAAGACTCAACCAACTACTATCTCTAGTCTCTATTATAGGGTGCCTTCTACAAGGATTCTTTGGTGCTTAATGTAAGTTACTTGGAGAGTCATTAATACTTAGTTATCAATTTTTTCCTGGCAATTAATGCTTAAATTTAGCTCTTCATATTTTTCTCTCTCCTTCAAAACCTCATCAATAGGGGTAAAGGTAGAAAATTTTATCAAGTTAAGACAGATTCAGTGAGTTAATTATCATTCCTTGGTTCATGTGAATTGGTTGAAAGTGCCCTATAATAAGGATAAGAAAGAGTATTTTGTCCCTATATTTTTAGACCTACTTAGCTTCTGTCACTAAAAAATAGTGACTTCACGAGTTAGCTTCTGAAAATAACAAACTCATATGTTAGTCCTTTTAAGATTTTTGGGACTCTAGATTGAAGAATTAATATGCAATGAATTTGTTAATTTTTTTGAAATTAATGTGGTTCAGATAGGCCGGTAAATATGCTAGTGAGAACAGTTGAGTTGATGGTTTTTAGCCTCATGAAGAGATATATATGGTGGGAGACCAAAAAGGATATTCAAGGAAGTTATTGTACATGATTTCTTGATGAATAATATATTTGGTTGTTGATAAAATATAATAGTGTCGTGAGATCTATGTAGTTGACCTTACTTTGTGGAAGGAGACTTATTGTATTGTTCGAAGCTAATTCACACACATGAATTTTTTCAGACTAAAACCAAATAAGTCTAACAATCTCGCAACTAAGTTGTTTTTGTAGTCTTGTGTTAATGGTTTTCTGTCTTCTCTTCATATCTTCATTGTTAAAAAGAGCTTATAATTTATTTCACACACAAAATATTTTAGTAAACAAGAATACTATTCTAATGTCACAGTCTATAGACGTTAGTTTAAATAATGTACAGAAAAAAGAGAGGTAGACAGTTTCGTCAAGGTAAGAAAATAACAGGTGAATAGTTTCACTTTCAAGATACATCAAACAAGGAAAACCCTTTTCACCAAAACATTGAAAATTGCTTCAACTTGTTCAAGAATATAGAGTTATGAGTAATTAGTTAATAAATTGGGCAGAAAGTTCACACCTTCTGACAATCTACCAAGGTGCCTGGTCAAGCTACCAAAGCCACCAAATGATACAGGTGACTGTATGCCACTAGCATCCCCAAACTGCATAAATATATAAAGTTTCATTGCTTATATTAACTGATGAATCTAGTTGATTGGATTTAGAAGTTAAAAAAAATGTTATTTACCTGTAGAACTCTATTAAAAGCGGCTGGTAGCGGGCTGTCAAGTCGCTCCACATCATCAAACAGAGTTAGGTTTCATATTGTTTAGGAAAAGATGTACCAAAATGGAAAATGGTATCAAGCATATTAATGAAAAAGATGTCAATGTGAAAGAGTATATTACTTTATGAGTAAGAATAACAAACATAAAGGAAAAATACGGCAGAGAAAAATTAATACATATTAATGAAAAAGATATCAATGTATTAGAGTATTACTTTATGAGCAACAAATAACAACAGAGAAAGGAGACATCATAATTTATAAGATAGTTTTGGGTTTGTAATGTCATATATGAGTTTTATGATTAATAAAAATTTACACAAGGAGCATCTGAAACGAATATTCAAAAATCAATTTTTGACTTGATCTTAGAAACTTGTTAAATGAATATTATATATCTTAAAACCTCGATCTTAATTTATAAACTGAATTCAACAGTGACTGATCATGCAGATAATTGCAATAAAATACGGAGTGCACAACTTGGGTACTGTAATTGCATCCTGATACAGTTGCAGACCACAATTTAAAACCCTTCCAGACATATGATAGGTTGAAACAGTTGGCTGCATTGTTTTAGCATGAGTTCAATATTAACACAAGAACTTTAAGCAGAATGGAAAAAAGCAACATCTGTAATGATGACAACCTATGAATTTTAGATAACCTGAACAATACGTAATCTGGTACAGTTCACTACCTGTTGCGGTATGTTGGAAAGATGCCATAAATGACTCTCAGTATCTCCAAATTGTCTAGTGAAACACCCTAATCAAGTAAAAGTTTGCATATTACAATCCATTGTTTTTATAAGGTAAATAACTAAATAATGGTTTTATGACTTTGACATTGCTCATATTCTTGTTCGGTTGCTTAGAATTGGAATTGCAGATTTATGTTGTATTGAGAAAGAATATTTATGCGAATAATAAACATGCTGATTGAAGCAGATAAGTACAACTTTACCAAAATATGGTTTCTCTATTCCATTATAAGAGGTTCTATTAATTAAATGAGTGTGACAACTACAACTTCAAATATTGCTCTAGTTGTCAACCACTTAAAACATATTATTGGAGATGATATTATAGTTCACTTAAAATAGATAGGCAACTACTAAAAGAAAATGGCAAAAGTGCACATTTAGTCCTTTAAATTAACAGTCCCTTAATTTTATAAAGTGTTTTTTTTAGTCCTCTAACCATAATACTATTTCTTTCATTAACAAAAAATGCTGACATTGAAATTTTGAATGTTGACAAAACATTCCCAAATACTGACATGTTAAGTTTAATTTTTAAAAATAACAATGATTGGCACAAAAAATAATCATTTGACACTAATGGTGTTAGGGTTAGACGACTAAGAAGATACTTTACAAAATTAAGGGACCAAACTGAAATTTTTTATAAAGTTAAAAGGACCAAAAATGTACATTTGCCAAAAGAAGAGGAAAAAGCAAAGATGACGTATCAGAAAGCTAACCTGATATTCTGGCATTAAATCCCAGTACTCTTCTAGCAATTCTTCAAGTTTGGGGGCTTTAGGCTGGGGTTCTACATAAGTGAACATGTAAGTAGTACGATCCTTGGGACCTGAACCAGCTGGAAATGCCTGTGAACTTTTCAGAGGAAGATCATTCTAAATAATCACATAATTATAATATACCCTTTAATATAACATTATAAAATATTACCTCCCAGAAAAATTGTGCTTTGGAATTTCCAACTGATTTTACTGATGAACTGCTGTATATGACATCACTAGTCGAATTATCCTTAAAGCCACGTGCACAAGTTCCAACGACAAGGCAAACTCCATCAGGCTTCCCCCCACCTCTTACCTGTAAAATTATTGTACAGGACACTGGAGAGGATATTCAGGCCAAATTTTTAACATGCAACAGTAATTTCGTTTTTCCTAGAATCATGCTTTTTCACAAATTAAACTTATAGGTTTGAATTAATTATATATTTTTCATTGCATCAACTAAGATCATCACCTGTTTTACAACAGGGGAAAAGTTCCCCATTGCATCAATCATAAGACGAGATGATAATGTTTTGCTGTTGGAAAGTTTTAGGACCTGAAAGGAAAATTATACAAGTATTCCATTCACATTTGGATATTGTTCTGTAATAATAATATAGTAAATGATGGAGTGAGGAGTGATAAAAGTTATTTAAGTGAGGGGAATACTAGAAAATAGCCGTTAGGATTATTTCCTATAAATAGATGTACCTACCTACTTATATTTTCAGATTATGTTGTGAATATTACAGTTGCATTATCCAGTCTCTGCTCCCCTGTTTCTCTCAACCTACTCTGTTCTTCTCTCTCAATTCTCTCTCTTCCTCTCTCTTTCTCTCTCATGTCTGAGTTACAAACCTAAATCAGATATATTTTCTATTTCAAGTTATATAAACTATACTTTCCTTATTCTTTCATGTTCAATCATTAACACAATTTCTAGTGTTCCCATCCCAATGCTCCAAGATATTTTATAGCCCCCATTTTGCAACTCCCCTTCCCACCTCAACCTCGTAAGCTGTTATTTTCTCTACGAAATCTTTTGTAAATTTTATAAACTCTGTAAAACACATCAAGATCCGCATAGGCTGGATAGTCTATCTCATCAATTTTCTTATCAGGGATTTTCATCATTGCAAGGAATAAGTTTGTCCATGATAAGCCAATTTGAGGTCAAATTCTTTGTTTGGACAGAAATTCTTAGAGGGATAAACACCAATGTTGTGTTGCACTTGACCTCATTTCGCTCTATCTCCTGTGTGTAATGGGACAATCTGATTAAGAAACTTTGCACTTGTTATTGCCTCGTTAAGAAACTAACTCACTTAAATACTATATTGAGTAGTCCATACCGTTCAATGTGAGATTTAATATCATATACAGCCAAGTATCCACCATTCTCCATTTTCGGAGTTACCTTTGAGACACTTCCTCCAAATTGGATGTAAATGGTTTGGTAAAAAGAAGGAAAACAAAACAAAGTGGCAATCTGCAGTTCATAGGTCTTTGTTATGAATGGTTCAAAAGGAATGCCTATATGTTCAAATACATTTATCTGCTATTGTTTTGTTTTTCCTGTTGGATATAATTTTGCCTTATGGCTGCTCTATGGTGCTCTAAACATGGTCTTTGTAAGGGAATTGCTATTTCTTGACATGCAAAGAGATTGTACAGCTCTTCAACATTTTTCCTCATTAGTACAATTTTTTTATTGTAAACTAAAATCATTGGAAGGATTTATATTGTAATAGAATCGCTTTTTCTGCCCATACCTACAAAAGGAACTATAGGCCTAACCTATGCATGGAAAAGGGGAACCACTTTCTGCTGGTCAGAACTTTGACCTTTTGTTTTGAAGGAACACACTGAGCATTAGAGTACTTTAGGGTGGTTATAGGCCTAACCTATGAAAGGGTTGTATTGGGGGTTGTGAGAATCACTTTTTGGACTTATAATAGTCATTGGTTTCTCAGGGGAAGTTTAGACTTATTCTATCTTGTGAGTATAGCAAGGAGAGCTCTGACCTATCGAATGCCAATGTGGAGGTGGAGGAAGGTCATCCTTTCTTCATCATTTTATCTTTCTGTTTCAGTGTGCTAGGTCTTTCTGTATCGTTTGTGAGTTTAGTGAGTTATATCCTGCTGTAATTTTCCTTCTGAGGAAGTATTTTGTGTAATCAATGTAAGTTTCAGCATTATTTTCCTACTTTCATATCTTGGGTCCTATCATATTGCATCAAAATAAGTAGATATAGAAGTCAAAGTAAACTCACTGCAGCATCTTCATATACACTAATGGTGGATACACCACAACCTTCATAGATGACTCCACCAAGTGAGACAAATCGTTGTTTTACAATTTCTATGAGTTTTACAGGTCTGCAATGGCATAAAAGAATACCACTTAGATAAAATAGCAGAGGGAATTCTAGATCTTCATCACAACACATTGAATTTTCTACTTAAAATTATTCTTTTGTCAAGTGTAGGTAGGCATTAGGTGAAAGTAAAATGCTTATGCATGAGAGAAGAAGCCTAGATAGAATTTTGGAGTCTTCCTTCATAACTGAAGTCCACGATGACACTTTTTTCTCTTTGTTTTATATAAAATTGTAGTTCATGGGAAGGGAGAGACTTACGAGACACCAAGATTAAGAATGTCCTCAACCCAGATATCACCTTTTCCTTGAAATCCACATCTATTCTGCGGAATCCATGAAATTCCAGATAATAAGTATAAAAACAAATCAGAAAGAAAAATTTTGAAGAGTAAGTAGCGTAAATCCTGATGAGTTAGCTTTTGGGGGAAATATTGGTGATTTCATGCTCTTTAAGACAAATAACAGTGAAGCAAGACTTTCAGAAAACTTTGAAGCAACAAATTTAATTGATAAATTTTGCAGCGGTCTTTTTCAGGGTATCCAATTTTCAACATGGAATTGTTGGGATGATTCTAATATCAGAAATATAAGAAATAAATTTTAAATAGAATAATATTCTTAGACCTCAGTATCCAGAACATGAATCTCATGGTTATGCTCCAAAATCAGTTGGTACATTCATTCATTACAGATTAAAAGCTGTCAGAAAATAATTTCAATGGATATATGACGGTATCCCTAATGAAGCCATGACAGACACCTCTTTCATAAATGTAGAGTGCAACAATAAAAAACGGCATTAATATGTAAGTCATATATTTTTTTATTCGAATTACACTCGCACACCCTATGTTTCCCGCAGGGAAGAGAACTCACACACCATCCATCAAAGACTTCAATGCACAATCTCACCGAATGGCTTAATAGTCTAGTGTTCTAAAAGATCTCCTATAAGTGAAAGATTATGAGTTTGATCCTGCTAATAACTTTATACTGTTAGTGTCTATCTCTAATTTGAAAAAAAAAAAACAAGAGGTGCATTGGATACCACTAAGCCATCAAGGCTTTGGTAACAAAGGAAAAGTCACAAAGCGTATAACAATCATAGAAATATAAATTTATAAATACCATTTATGGTGTCACAGAACTTCAATCTGTTTTATGTGAGATTATGGAAATATATGTCTAAGTGATTTCAGGATATTGGTTACTGTATAAAACTTACCGCAAGTTGATTCTTGCTAAATTTATAAATACCACAAAAGTGAAAAAGTGCAGGAACTTACAGGGTTGAATTTAACCGATGTGGCTCTTTCAATGTCATCCTCCTCCAGGACTCCGACTTCAACAAGTTCTGAAAGCTCCTTTCTTGATATGTTCCATTCCTGTTCTCTCTAATAATAATAAACAATGCAGACCACTACAAATTAATTGATCAACAATAACAATAAGTCTTATACCACTAAATAGATTGTATAACTATATACCCCTTTTAACATATTTCTTTCAACAATGGCAACTCTAAGACCTCGGGCACTCAAGGCAGTGGCTATGAAGATTCCCAGAGTACCTCCACACACTAACACATCGTATGAGTCTTCTTTGCCAGCTAGATCAGATGAGCTAAACATGCTGGGAATTGTAGAGACAACTTTCTGTGGTTCTTGCACAACTACATAATACAGATTTGAAGATTACAAAACATGCAGAGAATCCTCTAAAAATCATATGAATAATTGAAATTTAAGTGAATTTCTTAAGAACCTGCTTGAGCTGAGCATATGCCAGACCATAGCTGGTCTAATCTTTTCAAGGCTTCATAAGAGTATGCTCCTCCAGCACCACCAACTTCCCCACTCACTGCAACACTCTCCATTATCCTCTGAAGTAAAAAACAAACAAAAGGAAAAAACACAGCATTTTGATTCAAAAACACATTGTCGTCCCATTTTTGACATTGTACAAGCACCATGAAATGCAATTTGAAATTCTAAAGCACACTCCTTGCAGAGCCGAATAAAACAGAGCTACTCCGATCTAAAATATAAGAGTTAGTGATACCATTTTGCGATGACAAATAAATCAGTACGGTGAGAACTTAAGCAAATTGAGGTCAGCTTGTATAAAAAAAAATTGAAGTCAGCTGGATAAAGCTGCCAAATAAGTTAAGTCTTTATTTACGCTTACTATAGGTTTTCTTCTGGAAGCAAATAATGAATACTTGTGTTTAACTTTCATCCCAACTCTTTTAATAGTTTTCTATAATATATGTATAAATTAGATTAGTTTAAACAATTTTTAATTTCATTCAAAGCCCAAAAATTTAAAATTTTAGATGAGGGAGAATTAAAAAAATGGCATTAAACCTAAAAAGATGAGTTTTAGTGAACAATTTGGTATTAATGATTTTTATTTATTTTAAAATTTAAAAGTATTAAAAGAATTGTAAACAAAATTACGTCAATTGAAGTATCAAACCATATTAATTTTTTTTTTCAAAATGAAAATATTACTTATTGAATATTATTAATAATATGTGTAATAGTTGATCTGCCGAAATGAGTTTTCCATAGATAAAATTGCTTAAATTACATGAGTTAAGCTCCATACAAAATCGATAAAATTAATTAATTATATTACTCCTATGTCACATAAAATCTCCCTATATTTTATCTCGTATTTTAAATTTATAATTATTTTATCAAATTCTACTTATTGATTATATTTTACATATTAGTTTTCATAAGAATAATTCCGCAAATGATTAGGAGTATTTATAAAAACTAATATATTTTTAATAAATAATTAATTTAATTAATTTTTTAATTTATATAAATTAATTATTTATATTTATGACTTAGTAGTATTTAAAAGGATATTATTATATATATTTTTAATATATAATATATTTAATTAATTAAGTTAAAAAATTAATTAAATTAATTAATATAATATATTTTTAAAATATTTTAATTATATTTTTAACTATTTTTTTTTCTTTTTTAGTTTTTGTTGAGTGATATTAAGAAAGATAATTTTAAAAAAATTAATAAATATAAAAAATATATTTTATGTTTAAAATAAAAATCATTGGGTGGTGGAGTAATCATATTCCAAAACAATGTTGTAATTACTTCGATTAGTTTTTAATGTCCATCAGTTGCGAATGGCAGATTACCAGTGGAAATTCGAAACAACGCCTTTTAACAGAGTGCGCGAAGTGTAATATAGAGATTGAAAACAAATGGAAATTAAGAAATTACCTGTGTTCTGGAAGGAACTGCTTGTGCTCTCCAACGCTGAGATCTTCCTTCTCTTCTGCCATTTTTCTGTACCAAAGAACTAGCCGCAGCGAACTGTGACACGCCATCGATAGGTCGGAGTTGAAGCAATACCATATCCCAAATCTCTCTCTCTCTATCTATCTCTCTACTTGAAAAATGAGAGTAATCGAAGTAAAGCGATTTGCTCTCAATATATTTCTCTTCCTTTTTTTCTACCACAGCTATATCTCAATTCAGGCAAGAAAATTGCGCACCTGAAGCAGACACGTTTAACGGCTAAAAACTGTCTAAATTTTGGCTTTGCAGATAAAATGAGAAGTGACTGGTAGTTCCGGTTCCCGGTGGACTATTATATAAAGTTGACAAGTGTTTCTGGATAAACCTCACATTGACTTGAGGGTTTATCACTTGCTCGTCATTCTCATTTCTTATTCCTTCTCGAAGCATTTCAGAGGTAAAGACGCAAACTTTGTATAATTTTCGCGTGTTGTGTTTCTCCTTACTCCTACGATTTTGTTTTTCATTACTCTGTGCTTCTTTTTGTTTGTTTGTTTGGGGGTATTAATTTTCTCGGATGCTACATGGGGAATAAGCTATCAACGGAAGCTTTGAAGTATTCTGCAATTTATTTTTGGGCTACCAATTACTGTATGAGGATATGCTTTTAGAAGCTTTCTCTTGGTTTCTCCTTGGTGCTCTTACTCAACTTTGTTGCTTTCCTAGGTCTTCTCAAGTTATCAAACTAGAAATTAGTCTTCCGCATTGTTTTCCGTTGGCTGAAAATTTAAGATGCAGTATGCCACATTACCTTCTCATGTGTCTTTTTTCTATAACTATTTTCTGAAATAATCTTTGCGGTCATGAATCTTAATAACCTTTGGGTGAAGATGAAGTTAGGCAAATTTCACTGCTCAAAAGAAGTGAACAAGTGGTTAATTTACATTGTATGATCAAGGATGCATGTTTAAGAGTCTCTCTGTGGGCTATCCCTTGGTAGTACTAAGAAAACAAGGTAGCTAATAATTGATGCTGTAAGAGTCCCAGCATCACAATTTGCCCCTAAAAATCAACTAAAGGCTATGCGGTATAGTTATTTATGTATTCTTTTCTGCAATTAAAATTAAAAGATTAATTCATGTGATATGATGAAACTGATTATGATAAATTGGAGTGATATCAGAGTTTCTATCATCAAGACTAAGCAGTTTGAAACTTTGATATTTGTTGCTCCACATTACTGTAATTAAGTATCAACACAAGGTGTGTGGAGCTAGTGTTTAGTGTTTTGGCCAAGTCCAAAATGCTTTTGCTTGGAGGGGCATCCATGCTTTCTCTCTCTCAATTCATTGTTTTTGCTTTGGTATTGTAAAATAGATAAAAATGGTATATTATGGACCTGAGAAGATGAAGATAAACCCAGAATATTGTAGAACTTATAGATCATCCTGTTTCACTTTTAAAACCTTTTGGTAGTTGTCCATTATGGTGGTTGCAAATGAGGAGTTTCACCCTTCAAACTCCTGTGAAAAATAACTCTGTCTTATGCTTACACTTATTTTCAACCTGCCAATTAACTATTATATTTGTATCAAATCAAACTCCAAGATGGGTCATTTGTGCCCTGTGTTTTCCTCTTGGTCTTAGAACATACTAGGTTCTAACCACTTATGTTATTGTTGAATCTGTTTATACCCATTTTAGCTTTGCCAAAGCTGCAAGAACTCTCTCTGAAAAATACCTGGTTCCTTTCTTACCAGATAAATCAGAGAATGTAGAAAAAGAAGCATGTTTTACTTCCATACTCAACACTGTTCGTTCTCATGTGAGTTACTAACTGGAATAGCAATTCATTCTACCTGTCGTAGAAAATCAAATTAGATCTAAATATCTGATATTTTCAATTCCTTTGAACCTTCCAATCAGCTATTACATTTGTCAAAATAAACAATAGAGGATAGAGGGTGTTCTGTGCCTTGTGTTTTCCTCTTAGCCTTGGTGAGTTTAGATTCTCTTCATTTAATGCCAAAAAATGACTCATTTCAAGAAATTCGTTGTCATTTGCATTTGATTTAGATGACCGAGATTTCTTTTTCCATTAAAGATTAAAAATTATTCTTAGGAAGTCTCTTAGAATGTATTAACTTCAATTTTCTTGTTATGTTATCGTTCAGTCTGTTGATGCTGGCTAGTCGAGCAATATGTAGTTCCTTTCATATTAGATATAGACCAAAGCATATAGAAAAAGCTTATTAACTTACATATTCAATTGAGTACTCTGTCTTGTGTGTATTATTAACTGTAATGGCAATTCATGCTTTTATAATTCAGTTTTTGTTGTCATTGATAATCCGAAGTCCAAATTTTACTTTCTTACATTACATTTCATGTTAAAAGAACATGTTCTCTGGTATCAAATCAAAAGTTTGAGGCTAGAAGTGATTGAATATTTACCTTTTAATTAATAATTTATCTAAAAATTTAGTTGATATAACACAATTGTGCTACGCGATTCATGTAGTTAACCCCGTCTAGTGGGATAAAGCTTCTTGTTATATCGAATCAAAAGTTCAGCACTTCAATGTATAACTAAACTCTTTCTCTGTGGATCTTATTCCAGATTTGAGCTGATTGCAAGGGAAGAACAGATCTCTATAAAAAACAGATATGGCAAGTGTGTTCACAAATCCAACCTCCACTTATTTTCCTGTGAACAGAAAGCTAGGTAACCGTGGTGGTATCAAAAGATGTAACATAAAGGGCACACTGAGAGTAGAGAAACCATTGGAGGAACTGTACAAAATAAGGGTGGAAAGGATCGTGTCTGCCGAGAGACTGTCAGAACTCGGAGTGTCTGGATGGTCAGTGTGGAAGACGAGCAAGTGTCGATTGCCGTGGGACTGGCAGGTGGACCAATTGGTGTACATAGAAGAAGGGGAAGTTAGGGTTGTGCCTGAAGGGAGCAAGAAATTTATGCAGTTTAAGGCAGGTGACCTTGTTAGGTACCCCAAATGGTTTGAGGCTGACCTCTGGTTCAATGGTCCATACCAAGAACGTTATAGTTTTAGGGCTTATGGTGATGATGTTTGATTTTTGTTTTTTCCTTTTGTTATGAACGGTTTAGCAGAAAAATGACAAGACTATCATATATTTATGGTGTATTATAACGTTCTTTTGAGAGTACAAATATGAAATATTCTATTTATAAACCTAGTTAAACTTTGCCACAAAAATCAAATCTATGTCTACTAATAAAGTTGATATGGTCTTAAATATAAAATCTAATTCTTAAATAGAAACTCTTAATCCAATTTATCTTTTAAATTTTTAATTTTTTTTAAACTCTATTGATTTTATATATTAAGAAAGCATTATATAAATGGAGCAAATTCTTATGTATATACTAAGAAGAGTACAATAGAAAAATTAACATATATTTTTCTAAATAATGAATTTAAATAATTTAATTAATCTTTATATGTAAATTAGTTATTTAATTTTTATATTTATAACTGAAAGAAATAATTAGTAAGTTGTGATAATATTTTTGGTAGAGTTTTATTTTTCTTATAAACAATTTTTTTCAGTATTGCACATCAAACTCCTGTTTTTCTTTTGTTGTATTCCGTTTCTGTTGTAATTAAATTTTTGCTGGTCAATGGCCTTGCTTTTTATTTTTTTTCATCTCAACTATTTTCAAAACAAAAAAAAATACATACGTATGACATTGTTCCAAGTGTCTTCATCTTTCAAGTACTTCCCTTTTTTATTTTTTTTCATAAAATATCAATACTATATTACTCCTAAAACTTGGATGACTTTAATTATACCATTTATGCTATTTTTACCGAATGGCATCATGGGTAGTTTCATATATAATTACAACCTAATAATCTCAAATTTCCTGAACTTTTTAGAATCCATATAATTTAAGAAGTGATAGAGAGTTGTTTTGAAACCCATTTAAAACTTAAATTGAAATATATTTAAAACCCTAGTTTTCAATTTTTACAATTTAGTTTTAATTCTCAAACTCTTGAAATTGCACTTTTACAGATGGATTTGTTGCCTAAGGATTAACATGTCAGATTGAATCCTTATACAAAGCTTTTTAATGAAAACATATTTGCATAAAATAACTTAAGAAGAATAATTAATACTAGAATTTGAAAAATAGAAAAATTAAAGGATGAAAGAAAACTGGCTAGAGAAATAATTAAAGGGAAAATTAGAATAAAGGGCCTAGATGTAATTATATTTATTGAGAAAGATCTTTAAAATTGTAATTATTGAAAAGGACCAAACTATAAATCTACAAATACTAAATTACCCCTAATCAAATCACTTTATACCCTTTAACTACATCAAATATCTAACCGGCGTTATTCACTAAAAAATAAGGTAGTTTTCCATTGTCTTCCATTTTTATTATTTTTTATTAAATCCATGTATTATAACAATTTTATGAAATAATTATATGTACTATTGACTCAAATTCGACCAAAATAAATTATTTTTAATTAATTTGAAATTTTCATAACAAGTTATGCATTCTAAGATATTTTATGAAAAATAAATTAAAATTATTTTCTTTTTTATTAAAATCATACAAAATAATTGTTTTACAATTTTTATAATATCTCTGTGTGTCGATATATTTTTATCCACATTCTAACTCGTCAATCATATCTGATTTTTTCAGAAACTATTTAAACTAACTATTTTTCAAAATAATTTAAAATATGTCTTATTGTATTATTTTTAATAGGACAAACTTCTTTAATAAATAAAGAAAGAATTGCAAATAGAGATAAACTGAGTAATTTTCCATATAGTTGTGGGCTGCACCTGCACTGATTCACACACTTTGTGGCAAATTCAATTTCGAAAGATTATCATCAATTTATTTTTATTATTAAAACTCCCCTCTTTTTTAGCCAATAACTGTCAAATACTTAAGATATGGTGAGAGTAAATGTGAGGGTTTGGTTAGAGGCAATCTAGTATTTGTATATTTATATTTTAGTTTTTGGTCCTTGTAAATAATTACTATTTTTAAGATCCTTTCTAATAAATATATTTTCAATAGGTCCTTCTTTCTAATTTTCCCATAATTAAAATTGAATAGGAAAGAGATTTACAAAGAAAATGATGTTTCTGCCATGCAAAGTCATTTAACTGCATTTACGGGGATCAAGGGCCCAAGCTAAATCATGTATGAAGCATTCTAAATATTTTCTCAATGGGTCAGTACTTAGAGATATATATTAATTTTTAGATATTTAAATTTATATTTGAGAGTAATAGACGACTCGTCCTACCCAATATTAATATTACCTAGCAATAAAGAAGACTTCGCCTTATATTTGAATCTTAGGTGAGTCCAACCCCTTTCTAAAAATTTTTATACCAAGAAAAAATTTTCAAGCGTCAAATTATTATATATCATCAGAGAGATACTAACCCCTAGATTTTGGTGTCAAACTCTTGTAGATACAAAGGAGATAAAGGGGATTGTTATCCCATGGTTCTTACTCAATTTTATAAAAATATGTGAATTAATTTGTAAAAGAAATGTGGATATAAATTTTAGCCCCTGGATTTATATAATTTGAGTTTCAACTCTTTCCTCCCAAACATATTCAACTCTGGATAAGCCAATGAAACTGGTGGTACCAAATGAAATGATGAATCATGAACTTATTCTTCAAATTTTATAGATCGCATCTAATTGTTTGTCAAAAGATGTGTTTACAAAAATTAAATGTATCTTTTTAAAAAAGATGAGTTTCATTGGGATTCATGTCAAAAAGGTTTTCTCATTCCTAACATCTATGCCTATCCTTCCATTTAGTTCTTTTATCATAATGAAATGCAATAATATGGTAATGTAAATGCTGGATTTAGGTTTGCCTGCAAAATAAATAATATTAACCTCATAATTTTTTTAAGACTCTTATGTTATTCTTCTTCTATCACTCTTAACTCATTATTGTTGTCTATTAACACGTCATTATCTTATCTAATTTGTAAAACACGTATTACCCTATTTCTTAATATAAAAATTAGTTGAAAGGTTATATTTGCACATAAATTATAAGATTTTAATTTATTTTATATTTAATATAGGAAAAAAGACAAATAAAAATCATATGAATTTTAAAAAGACAAAAAGAGCATATGGATTTCAAAAGGGACAAAATGTGCATAAATTTCAATATGTTGTTTCAAAATTTGGAGGTAAAAGGCAAAATTACCTTTTAATTATTTACTATTTCTGTAATAGTATTTATGATTTGAGCAATAATTTTGACTATTTTTATTAAGACATTTATTATTCTCAGTAATAACTGAGTTGTCAGTAATTACTTTAATTATTTAATACTCTTACAATGGGATTTACGACTTTATCAATGATTTTGATCACTTTCGCTAAGACATTTACTACTCTCAGTAATAATTGAGTTGTAAGTAATTATTTTGGAGATTTACGACTTTAATAATGATTTTGGTCACTTTTGTTAAAATATTTACTATTCCCTATAACAACTAGTTACAAGTAATTGATTTGGTCATTTACTACTATTGCAATAGGATTTACGATTTGAGCAATGGTTTTGACCACTTTCACTAAAACATTTACTACTCCCTGTAATAACTGAGTTACAAGTAATTGTTTAGGTAATTTACTACTCTTGCAATTAAATTTACAACTAGAGCAATGATTTTAATAACTTTCGCTAAAACATTTATTACTTCCTGTAAAAACTGAGTTAAAAGTAATTGATTTAGTCATTTACTAATTTTACAATATAATTTACCACTTAAAAAATTATTTTGACCACCAACAAGCTTGCTTCCTCATTGTTCATATTCTGCCTAATTGGTCATCAGCCATCAAACATTTGCACATCGAATCATCATTCTCGCCACCATCTTGCTTGTCCTTGCCCTTTTTCGATCATCTTCTTTGCACCTTAGTGCTCTGTTTTCGTCCTTCTCTCTCTTAGCACATCCACACACACTCTCTCTCTATTTTGAAGATAAGGAAGACGATATATAGTAGCGACAACCAAAATTCTAGCATATACGTCGATAGTTGATGGAGAAAAGTAAGAGGTAAGGTTAACAGTAGAAGGAAGAGAGACAGGGAGAAAAAGAAAAAGGATAATTTCATCTTTTTCTCCCCAAATTTTAAAAGTATATATTGGGACTTATGATTAATTTATCATTTTTAAAATTCTTATTCTCTTTTTATTTTTTTTTTAAATTTAAATGGTCTTTATTCGTTATTTTTCATTTAATATTTATCATTTTTTCCAAACTACTCTTCCAATCCTAAATATAATACTTAATTGACTTTTTTTATGAGACTGAGGAAGCCAAATAAATAAGTTAATTATAACTAATATAAGAGTTAGTTGACTAATCTTAGTAGATTAACAAGTATATAATATAAATTCATCTTAAAAAGTTAAATTTAGTCATAATTAAATTATTTATTGAGATTTTTTAATCTTCTAAAAAAAAGTTAACTACATGTTATATTTATGACTGTATGAGTAATTTATCTATATTATAAACTGATATATAATTTATTATACAGGGTTACTCTAGAAAGATTATATCATATTTATTATAATTAATTTATTTAAATTTATTAATCTATTTAAATTAATTAACTATATAAGAATATGAGAAAATATTCTTATTTATTAGTGTTAACGTAACGTAAGCATTTTTTTTTAACTCAATGGTAATGATTTTGTGTATTCCCTGTGACATATATCGATCACGTTTTACAAATTACATTCACGGCGACCTTGTATATGTGTGATAATGAGAAATTAATTATTCAAGTCGGGCCACGTTTTTTCCATTTAGAAATTTGTATTTTATAAATTTCAATTCATTTAATATCAAAATATGACAACGTCCAATTATGCATAGATTATTTCATAATAAAACATATAGTGTGAGCTACATGTACACTCCTCAACATAAAACGAGTTTAATTTAAAACAGCTAATCAATACAGTGAGACTAATCAATAATAATTAGTTGAGATAAAAATAAAAATGATATATAAAAAAGAACTTAGTTTAGTGGTGAACGTGGACAAATTAAATCATAAAAGGAGAAAATTGGAGTTCAAATCCTACTTTAATAAAAAAAAAAACTATTGAGAGAGATATTCTGATTATAAAATCTTGATTTAGATTAATCAAACTTTTAAATATTTAGTAATAGGATTTAGAAAATAAAACTTAATATTGGTGACCTAAAAATTATAAAAATAAATAATAATATTAAAAATTTAATTTATTTTTTTAAAATATATAATTTTATTTTGTTAATTTTTCTCTATTTATTACACATATTAAAGATATTAAAGAGATTTTTTATTAATAAAATAACTTCTTATGTAAATAATTAGAAACCACCTTAAAAAAATCAATTCATATTTTTTTAAATAATTAATTTAATTAATTTTTTAATTATATAAATTATTTATGTAATTTCTACATTTAACACTACAAAAAGTAATTAATAAGTTGACAAATAATGATGTTTGATTTTTTTTGTTATGAATGGTTTAGCAGACAAATGAAAAGACTATCAAATATTTATGGTCTATTGCAATATAAAATATTCTATTTATAAACTTAGTTAAACTTTGCCGCAAAAATCAAATCTATGTCTACTAATAAAGTTGACATATTATTTATTTTTTTTATTATAAATATAAGAACTAATAATTAATTTATATATATATATATATAACATAATTTAAACGCATGATATTATATTTAAAGAAGTATCTATTATCTATTAGCTATATAAAGTTTTATTGGTCCACGTGTGCTATTTTTATTCACATATATGCATAGGGAGTTTCATATATAATTACAACCAATGACCTCAAATTTCCATAACTTCTTAGAACTAATATAATTTAAAAATAATGGGGACTTGTTTCCAAACCCATTTAAAATTTAAATTGAAATATATCCATAACCTTAGTTTCTAATATTGATAATTTAGTTTTAGTTATCAAACTCTTGAAATTGCATTTTTATATGTGGATTTGTTGCCTAGATTAATAGAGCAAGGTGAACTATGTTAAAGCAGAGAAGGAAGAAACTTCGCAGAACTGGAGAGGTGATGAGGACAGAGAAACAGACGGCTTGGGAGATATTCACCGGCGGGTTTTTCTCACTCGCCTTCCACAATGCTCTCTCCGAAAACCTTAAATCTGGCGAATCCTGCTGGGACGCCATTGATACACGCACGACCCTCTTGACAGAGCTATATTCAGGCGCACGAGGGAGTTCCACACCATGAGGGCTGGCTCTGAACTTTTTTTGGGTTGGTCTCGAGTGAGGGTTGGCTATGGCAGTGGAATTGCAAATGGCAGGAGACAGATGATTTTTTTTTGTTCGATTATTTTTTAGTAAACAAGGGGAATTTTTAGCCCCAAAATTTATATAATTTGAGTTTCAACCCCTTCCTCCCTTATATGTTTAACTTTGGATAAGCCTATGAGGTGGTTGGTATCAAATGAATTGATGAAATATGGGTAAAAATAGGTAGCAAGTTAAATTTCGTACTTGTCTGGGAGCCCTCGAATTAAAGTTTTAAAAAGATTTTTAGATTAAATTTTACTTTATAAAAATTTTAAAATAAATATTTATATTTGTTTGAATTTTTTTTTGACTAAATTATAGTTTAAAATTAAGGTTTTAGATAAAATATTGAGATTAACTTCTAAAATAGTAGAAGAGCTTTTGAACTACCTAATTACTATTTTACCTTTACTTTTTTTTACATCTTCTCTCATTTCTCTTCTCTACCCTCTCTCCTCTATCATATTTTTAATAAAATAATATCATTTCTGATAATTTTTTAATTATAAAAGTTATTTTGATAATAACTATACAAATAATCATTTATTCATAATCACTTTTTCTATAAACTCTTCTTTAAAAGTTATTTTCTAAAAATTATTTAAAAACTATTTTTTTAAACTCTTATCTAAATATGGTCTCTCTCCTTTAATTGGCCAAACCTGTTATGTGTAGAGTGGATATCTACTTAGTTACTTATCATAGCCTTTTTTTAATCTTAGTATGGCATGTATAGAAGTTTGATATGACTTAAAATATGTTAAAAAGACTTAAATTTTTAAAAACTATAAATAGATTATTAGGCATAAGGCCTGTTTAGATAGAATTTTAGAAATGCGCTTATAAAAAAGAGAGCTTTTGAGTAGTTTATAGAAAAGGGTTTTTGGAGAAGAGTTTATGAAAAAAAAATAGTTTTGAATAAATGAGTGTTTGGATAGTCATTTTCATAGGTATTTTATTATTGGTATATTACAAAAAATGGTATGAGTATTAAATAGAGAGAAATACGATATAAGAGGAGAGAGGAGAGGGTGTAAGAAAAAGTAGGAGATATGGTGTAAAAAAAAGTAGAAGAGTGTGTAAGAAAAAGTATAGGTAATATAGTAATTGGTTAGTTCATAAACTACTCTGACTAGCTTATCTGAAACCTTAATTTTAAATTATGATTTAGTCTAAAAGCCCGTTTGAACAAATATGATTGTTTATTTTAAAATTTTTCTAAACAAAAATTTTATCCTAAACAAACTTTTGAAACCACGTTTATGTAGTTTCCAAACACACACATAATCTGTTAAACAGGTCAAAAATAGGCCTTAAATAAAAATAGGCGTGTGCCCTCAAACAAACCGAAAACAAGTATTTTTAACATAAATCAATTAAAAAAAAAGAAATAACTCAATCTAAATTATTTAAATAATCTAATTAACTTACAAGACAACACCAATATAACAACAAAATAATTGTCATTACAATTAAAACAATTTACACCAAATCAAAGTAACAAGATATTTGACCCATGCGTTGCACGTGAAAGTGAATATTGCAGCATAAAAATAGCGAGGAAAATGACCATGGCTTTCACAACGTTTCTTGCCCACAAGTATTTGGGATGGGATATTATTTAATCAATATATTTAATTAAATAATGGATTAAATAACGTGTTGACTTAATTCCCTAATTACAATGTTTCTTGCAAACAAAGCTAATATGTTTCTTGCATAAGTTTTGAATAACTTGAAAACCGTAATATCTTCTTGATTGTATCCATCTAATAAATAAAAATCATTAAATTTTGAATCCCCTAATTTATGAAACACACCTAAATTTAATTAATAGATCAATATTCATTAACAAATAATTAAAAATAAATAGAACAACCCAATAAAGATAAAAGCATTAGAAGAATAGAATGTAATCTAGCAAAAAAAAAAAAAAAGAAAAGAAAAAAGAACAACAACAAGAAGAAGGATCAAATGTAATAAATGATAACTCAACCAATGAAATATCAATTATCAATTGGTATCTAACCCATGAAGCACCAATTAAGTATTACAAGTATTAGTAAAGATATTGATATATCTTCAACATAACATAGCCAACAACCATAAAACATCAAATCTAGCTTCAATGTAATTTTTTCTTGTTGTTTGAATACCTTGAAAAGAAGAACTATAAGAAATGGTATTTATTTATACCATTCAAACATTACAATCTCCCGCAAAAGAACGTTACAATCTCAGCAGAAAATTATATCAGAAGAACAAATAGAAAAAGAATATAATATAACCCAAATTATTCAAGATAGAGTGTTGCTGTTATCAACGTCCAAACATTAAAGCCATAGTCGAATATTCATGATAAAATTACAAAGATAGTGAAAGATACAGGGCAATATAAAAGGCCAACGATACTTCATATACTCCTAAAAGATGCCTCATCCGTTCTTAGACAAATGATTAAATTTTCACACCCTCAAAATGCTTCATCCATTCTTCCAAAATCAAACGATAACAAGAGACACAAGGAGCAACTTCTACCGTTGGCCATTAAGGTGCAAACAAGATTGAGGAACAATCTGGGGAAGTCGGTTCTTGAAGAGTAGATTTGCTCTTCCACTTCCTTATTTACCGATTAGGACAACTCACAAAGGTGAACAACTTCTTTCCCTCCGTGGTTTCTCTCTTTATTGGCGACAATGAATCCCAATAATCTATGACCTTTTCTATCTTGTCAAATTCTAACAGGATCCATTTACAAAATTTACAAGCAATATCTATTAACTTTGTTGGTGATATCTATAAAATAATAAAATATTTAGTTTGATTCAAGTCTAATGATATTGTTTTTAAGATATATTCTGCAATCCCTTAATAAATTAGGAAGCGATACTCTCCAAGATTAAATGAACTCTTCCTATAAGCATACATGGTGACAAAATCAACAAAGATAATAGAATTCAACAGAGGCAAAATATACTAGAAGGAGAAAATCTAAAATGAGATGTTCTATTGATCTTATGCTATTTCATCAAGAAGCCATTTTATAGACTATGGAAGAACATAAAACATTTCTAAAGAAGACGTCTGTCCATAACATTAAAGAGGCATGTTGGAAAAGACTTCTTTCTTTGTCATACACACAATATTTATAATATTTTTAACAAATTGAAAGTGGAAAAGGAGAGAATCATAGTCAAGCTTCGCAAGTGTCATAGTACTCTTAATTAAATTCGTTTATATTACTTTTGTTATCATAGAAATTTGATTGTCTTGTGCTTTATTCCCTTATTTCAATCTGATTATCTTCAGAAAATATCTTTGAAGATTTTTACAATGGAGAATAAAACCAAGAATACCATGGTCAACACTATACAACCAAATGCAGATGGCCCTAGCAACAACCCTATGGATTCTTTTGGTTTCATATGTTATTGTCTTTTTATAAAAATATGCCAATTGTTGAGATCTTTATGCTTATTTGTGCATCATATAAACTATATTGTAACTTCTCTAGATTATAGAGCACAGCAGCACTTGATGCCATAGATACAATCTCTGCCTGCGCAGCTGCAAACAACAGTTTGGTTTGTGGCACTACTAGCTAATAACTTCAATTTGTAGGTTTTTATTGAAATGCTTTGTCTTTCAAAATTGGTATCATCCTCCTAGTACGTTCTTCCGGTTGCAACTTTCAGAATCATTTGATGCTTCAATAAAGGTTAATTAGAATGTTAGCCAAATGAAAATTGGAGGCAAATGTTTTTGCAGCCTTGGATGTGAAGCAACATGTATATGGAGGTCTTTAGTTCTTCTCCCTGACTCAAGATTTACATATGTTTGTTTCTGATTTGGGCTGAATAAATCAATATTAACTTGTGCTCATTGGAGGAATTTGGCCCTAGCCACATCATATATTCATTTATCTTTTTCTTTTCTTTCTTTGGACATAGCATCATTTGTTGTTTACTTCGTTTTACATGATGTGAAGTGGTGTTAAAACTATGTTACTGAAAAATGTATTATTGTACGTGGCTGGATTAACTACCTTAGTGTTTTTCTTCCTTGTCCACACATCCAATTAATTTTATACTAATAAACATTGTTTCTCTTTTTCTCTTGAAGGCCTAGGGACACTCTTGCATCAATCATCGGCAGGGAGGTTAGATCGATGGATTTGAAGAGGAAAGTGATGATGCCTTTCAAAAACATCAGTGGATTTGTGTTCAAACTAAGGTTGATAATCTTCATAGTATTCTGGAGAGGCATATAAGCGGGGAAAGATATAGGATTGGCAGAATTTTTAATTTTTTTTTTGGGAAATTAGAAAGTAAATACAATTTATAGTATGTATTTTGATAGGATTTTAGAAAAGGGCTTATGAAAAAAAAATATTTCTAGACAGCTTTTAGAAAAGGGTTTTTGAATAAGAGCTTATAGAAAAAAGTGGTTCTGAATAAATGAGTGTTTGGATAGTTATTATTAGAATATATTTTGTAATTGGTAAATTATTAAAAATGGTATGAAATAAAAAAATTAATTATCCAAACGTGCACAATGTCTTGTCCGCACTGTTCTTTTTCTTTTTCTCTACACTTCTGCCGCTCTCTCTCTCTCTCCACGTCCAACTTCCCCTCCATTGCATAACATCAATCAACTCATCCGGCGTCAACTAACCAAGCAACAACGGTAGCAAGTGAAGACCAGTGCTGGTGACATCTGTTCTTCATCATCCCATGCTTCTTCTTCCACTGACGACAGTGATGACGAGTTACAGAAGGATGGCGACATAGAATAAGCTTGACAGCGATGGAGAAGGAAGAGCCGACAGTGACGGAGAAGGAAGTGCTGACGGAGTTAAAGAAGCCCATGGCCGAAAGGCGGAGAGGAAGCAAAAGAGAGAAATAGGAGAGAGGAGATAGTGTAAGAAAAAATAAGGGTAAAATAGTAAATAGGTAATCTATAAACTCTTTTACTATTCCAGAAGTTACTTCCAGTAGTTTATATAAAACTATAATTTTAAACTATAATTTGATCTAAAAGCTCTTTTGAATAAATATAGCTATTTATTTTAAAATTTTTCTTAAACTGAAATTTGGGTCATAAACCCTTTTAAAACTAAAGTTTTAAACTCTTCCAAACACACCCATACTAGTAGATATCATTTTTTAGAATCAATAGAAGGTTGTTGGTTACAATTATTTGCATTATTTATTTATGTAAACTGTTATTAATATTTATATAATATATCCTTTTACTTGACTGTTATTGTAAAAGAACTGTCAAGTAAAGTGTTTACAAGAACTATCAAATATTAAAGAAATATTTTACAGTTTTTTCATAAAGAGCGGTTAAACAAAAGGATTTTATTTGACCGTTATCGGTAAAGATGAATGTTTGACGGAATTGTCAAATATTCTGACACCTCGATATTTGACGATTCAAAACAGTTAAATATAGGTAAAAATAACTGTCAACTATTTAAAATTCTATATTAGTGTCTCGTTTTATCTCACAACTTTTCATTAAAAAACACAGGATGTATGACATTGCTAAAAGTGTCTTCATATTTCTAGTTAAGTGCCTCCCTTATCCTTGCTACTTTTTTAGAAAATGTCGTACTATTTTACTCTTAAAACTTGGACGACTTTAATTGTACCATAATAGCATATGAATTTACACGTTTAAGTGAAAACCCTAATATATGTGTATGTGGGGTAGTTTCATGGGAAAATCCCACAAAAAGAACCTGGAGTTGATAAAATGCAGAATGGATCTCTGAATATTGGTAATCCCACTGAAGTGTGAGAACCCAAAATGGGATATTGAAATTCAAACAAAATGACTAAAATACACATCGATGAACATATTAGATCATTTATATCGCTGGAGAATGCTTTGGATTCAGCTAGGAGCCTTCTCAAGTTCATGAACCCGGGGAGTAAGCTTTATAGGGTATATATTGCTGCAATTTTTTTTTTATTCTTCCTTAGATGACTTCCCTTCCTTAACTCGGGAACGAATTGCGGAATTTATCAACTTCTGTTAGAATATAAATATCTTAAACACAATATAATCAATCAAAATTATAACATATTGTATAAAATATATATGAGATGTAGCGGAAGACTTAAAGTTATCTATCGCTATTAGCTTGATTAATCCGATAAGAATTGGAACTCAAATCAGATACCTTTCAAGCAGAGAACACTATTAGATAAACAATAAATTCTTCCAGCTGATGATAAGGTACAGTGATGGCAACTTATATACTGCCGTAACCAGTGGATAACCTTTGAGAGTGAGCTAAGAAACTATGTTATCGCTCTAGAATCAGAAAACTATCGCATAATAAAACTATATGGTTAATTCCTAAAATCAGAAAATTAACCTTAATAAACTGAGTAAATAACATATTTTAGATTGGGCTCAATAACTACAGGCTATATTCATAAATATTTATTAATTATGCTAATTAATAACTAAATATGTTATATTATAATAAATATGTTACACTATCCCACTTGGCCCGTATATGTCATTACCCTATCTAGATAAACTGATGTTGTGCTACAAGAATCATGGTGATAAGTCCCCTTTTATCGGGTATCACCTTCCATGTATTACAGGTAGCACCATCACTTAATAGATATCACATTATACATGAACTCAATGTTCATCGAATCCTGTCTCAATGTCTATCAAGTTCAATAACACAAATGTATACAATCATAATTTGAAATTGATAAACCACAAAATATGATTTTATTGCTCATACATTCACTAATCAAAAGAAGGACGAAGTCCTATATGAGGTACATGTGTGACAAAAATGTTCGGCTTCAATCCTTTTGTCAAAGGATTAGCCAACATATCCAATATACTGATGCGTTTAACAAAAACTTGGTCATCCTGAACTCTTTCTTTCAAGCAAAGGAATTTAAGTTCAATAAACTTGCTTCGACTTTTATTCCTTTTGTTGTTCGCTATGACTACCACAACTACGTTATCACAGTACATTCTTATTAGCTTACAGATTAAATCCACAATCTTAAGACCATCAATGAAATTCCCTTTCCAAATAGCTTGTGAACTTGCTTCAAAATACGCAATGTACTCAGCATCACCAGTAGAAGGAGCTGTTTGAGTTTGCTTAGTACTTCTCCATGATATAGCTCCTTCTGCCAATAGGAAGATATAACCAGATGTAGACTTGTTCATGTCTATGCATCCTCCAAGATCTAAATCTGAGTATTCAATTACATTCAGATTGTTTGTTCTCCTATATGTGAGCATATAGTGTTTAGTGCCTTGTGGGTACCTAAACACCTTCTTTACAGTTGTCCAATGTACTTCCCCAAGATTACTTTAGTATCTTCCTAACATACCCACAGTAAAAGCGATGTCAGGTCTTATACAAACCTATGCATATATTAAGTTTCCTACAACTGAGGCATATGGGACCCTTCCCATATGTTTCCTATTAAGCTCAATTTTAGGACATTAACTTAGAGTTAACTTATCTTCCTTTTTAATAGGAGACACGTTATATGAAC
The DNA here is from genome assembly GCA_037074615.1 of Leucaena leucocephala. NCBI lineage: Eukaryota > Viridiplantae > Streptophyta > Magnoliopsida > Fabales > Fabaceae > Leucaena > Leucaena leucocephala. Next base: position 12,012,069 of record CM073515.1, on the reverse strand, counting down.
AATTTTTTGCATTATGAATTGTTCAAGGATTTTGACAATATAAGCCTCTTGAGACAAGTCTACAAGACATTGGGTTCTATCTCTATGGATCTTTATGCCAATGACATAAGCCTCACCCATGTCTTTCATGTCAAAACTCTTAAATAAAAGATGCTTCACCTCACGCAATAGTCCCAGATCATTAGTAGCAAGTAATATATCATCCACATATAAAATTAAGAATATGATCTTGCTCTCACTAGCCTTGTGGTATATACAGTCATCCATGATATTCTCATCAAAACCAAATGATGTGATTACTTTATGGAATTTCAAGTACCACTGTCGTGAAGTTTATTTCAAATCATATATTGATTTCTTTAGCTTGCATACCAATTATTTTTTTACCTTCTGCAATAAATCCCTCAAGTTGTTTTATGTAGACTTCTTCTTCCAGTTCACCATTGAGGAAATTAGTCTTTATCATTTAGTGCAACTCCATATCAAAATGCGCAACTAATGCCATGATGATACTGAATGAATCCTTCTTAGATATAGGTGAAAAAGTTTCACTATAATCGATTCCTTCCACTTGAGTGAAGCCCTTAGCAACTAACCTAACCTTGTATCTATTGATATTACCTTGTGAGTCTCTCTTAGTTTTGTGAACTCATTTATAGCCAATGGCCTTAGACCCACTAGGAAACTCTACAACTCATAAACATGGTTGTTTGCCATGTAATTCATTTCATCAATCATAGCATCATGCCACAACTTAGAGTTTGCACTCTTCATAACTTAAGTGAACGCTAAATGATTATTCTCAATACTTACATCATAGTCAACTTCAACAGAATACACTAAATAGTCATTAGGTAATACCGATCTTTTTTTTTCTAGTTGACCTCCTTAATTCAACTTGTTAGGTTGATCTAGGTTGCTGAATAAGGACATCATCTATCACATTTTGTAGTGGTTTCACTTGTATGATATGTTGACCATCTAGTTCAGCATTGTCAACTTGAGCAACAAGGTCTATATCAGGTTCAATATCAATCACAATAGTAGGATGATCATTAACTATTGATGTCCCCTTATGAATGATATTAGTGGCTTACTCTATGTGATCGTCTAGTAGATAATCACTTCCACTAATCATATCATTCTCAAGAAATTTGGTATTCCTAGACTCTACAAACCTTTTAAAAGGTGGAGGACAATAAAACTTATAACCCTTAGACCTTTCTGCATAGCCTACAAAGTAAGATCTAATGGTCTTAGGGTCCAACTTCTTCTCCTGTGGATTGTACACTCTTATGTCCGCAGAACAACCCCATACTTTAAAATGATTTAAACTAAGTTGTCTAGATTTCAAAAGGTATCTTGGACACTGCCTTTGTTAGAACCCTGTTTAATATGTATGTGGTTGTCTTGAGTGCTTCCTTCCATAGGGAATATGGCAGTTTGAAGCTACTCATCATGCTCCTAACTATATCCAGCAAAGTCATATTTCTTCTTTCAGCTACACCATTCATGTCACATGATACAGGCATAATATATTGAGTTACTATACCTTGCTCTCGAAGAAAATCAACAAATAGACCTGGCGCTTGTCCTTTACTAGTGTATATGCCATAATACTCACTACCACGATCTGATCTCATGATCTTGATTGGTTTTCCAATCTATTTTTATAATTCTACTTTATATACATTGAAAGTATATAGTGCCTCACTTTTATTATAAAGTATGTAGACATACATGTATCGTGAGTAATCATCAATAAAGGTGATTGTTATGATCAGGAATTTTAATTAACATATATGTATATTCTTTATAGAATACCTTGTATGGGAAGAGTTGGCTGAATGGTTCAAAGGCAAGAAGGAAAACGTGTGGCCTGTGTTCGAATCCCAGCAGGTGTAGAAGAGTGGTTTTTCTTATTTTCAGACATGTGAAATTTCCCTTTTGCCCTTCTATCCATTTTTACCAAATCCCGACTTCTTCCCCCTATTTTTCTTCCTGGTTGCAGAGCAACGGTAGGATTTGCAGCGTGACGTGAGAGGGGTTTGGTGTTAGCACAGCGCGCGGCGCGGGAAGGGAGTGCATGGCACGGAAGGTTTGCTGCTCGCCTTTATATCTGAGGCATTCCTTTCCCATTCTATTCTTCCATCGGCAGCAAGGTGGCAGCGAGAGTTTGAGTAGAGGGCGCAGGAATGTCGCGGGTTTGGTGTTTAGGTTGTAGCGCTGTTGAACACTTCTTCTAGTATACCACCTTCATGGTTAACATCGTCGCTGTGTAGCTTTTCTCCGTCGCCATTGTTGTGCTACTGTAGCAATCCTCTACTACTATATCAAGTCTGTGATTTCCAATTCTGTCTTGTTTTTGCTGTGATTCCGTTTGGGGAGTGAAGTGGTAAGCTCCTTGGTCCACATTCAATATGCAGTTTCATCTTTCCTCTTAAGTGGCTGCGGAGGGACAGAGCTCACTATTCTGTCTGTGTCATCGTATTTCTCTATTTTAGGTCGTTCCGTGTTTGATAAAGAAAAAGAAGTGAAGCTGTGCACTGTCATTTTCTTTTGCTTAGTTCTGTGGTCCTGTTATCGTGTTTTCCATGTGCGATAAGGGTGGTAAGTTTCACCCCTTTTTCCTTATATTCTCTGTGACCGTGCTTATGGTTCTGGCGTTGTGAACTTGTGGATTTAGGCATGGTTGAGGGAGAAGATTTCTATTGCAATGTGTATATCTATGGTTAAGTGGAGTAGGGATACTTCGGTGGGGTCTCAATTATCGTTATGAACCTGGGCATAACTATAGTTGAGGCATTTCTGAAGGTCTATAAAAAGGAAATTCAAAAGTGATGCTTTCTTATGATGTTGAAAACGTATTTTTCTTAAAACTAAATATTTTCTGTTTTATGAATAGTTAAATGTCGCCTAGACGTGTACCATCTGGAGGGAACTCTAGGGCTTCGGATCAAGGCTCTGCTTAGCGAAGTGACGTGCCTCCTTGAGGTCGACGACAGGGTCGTAGGGGAGCTAGGGTTCAGGGAGGTCGACCCCTTAGACCTCTTCGGGAAATTCTATCTGAATCAGAACCATCTCCACAGTCTCCTCAGATCTCTACGTCCTCTAGGCACGGAACTCAAGTAGAAATGCCCCAGGTTATAGAGGAAGAATCTATAGCGATTAGGCTATCAGAGTTTATAAAGTTGGATCCTCCGAAGTTCTCAGGGTTTGATTCTCGAGAGGAACCCATGGAGTTTCTAGAAGGAATTGAGAAGAGATGTCGGGCTTTGAGATGCCCAGATGTGCAATACGTGGAGTTTTCCTTGTTTCGACTTGAGGGGATTGCGAATGCGTGGAGTAAGACGGTACCAGGATTTCAGGGGGATAGAGTATCATTATTATCATGGGCAGATTTTAAGGATCTTTTCTTGAAACGTTTTCTTCCCCAGAGCAAGAAGGATGCTAGAGTTAAAGAATTTCTTCTGTTGAAATGTACTTCTGGGATGTCTGTGGCTGAGTAGGACAGAAGATTCACAGAACTTTCATCGTATGCATCTACCTTGATTCCGTCGGAGAGGGATAGAATCGGCAGGTTTATACAGGGATTACCGATACATATTCATGATGCTGTTGCCCCGATGCTGAATCATTTTTCTTCTTATGCTGATGTGGTTGACTGTGCTTTGAGAATTGAGTTGAGGCACATGGAAGAAGAAGGGGTTTCTAAGAAGCAGAAGACTGGGAGCGAAAGGTTCCAAGGATCTTCATTTAAGGGTAACCGCCCTCAGGGCCAACCCTCGTCAGCTGATATGCGGCCAGCGCCCAGATCTTATAGATCTTCTGTGGGCGTTCCTGATTCAGGACCGAAGTTTGGAGGTACTAGACCTCAGTCTGGAGGGAGCCAGTCTAGCTATTCCAGGCCTACCTATACTATGTGTGGGAAGCACCATTCAGGGGTTTGTCTGAAGACCTTGGAGGTGTGTTATAGTTGTGGGCAGCCAGGTCACATGAAGAAAGAGTGTCTGTTTGCTCAATCAACTTCGAGCTATGGGTCAGCTCGACCTTCTCCCCACCCTTCTACCTTTGTAGCTGCGTCTGTGGGAGCAACTTCTGTCTCAGGGGGTAGAGGTATATCAGGACGACCTCTGAAGAAGAGAGCACAACCTTCAGGCCAATGACAAGCTAGGGTTTATGCGATGATAAGGCAAGATGCTCGGGCTTCTAATGCTGTGGTCACAGGTATTATCTCTATATGTTCTCAAAAAGCTTATGCATTGTTTGACCCTGGTTCGACACATTCTTATATTTCAAAATACTTTGCCAAGATGTTAGGTAAGAATTCGGTCATACTCGATTGTCCTTTCACTGTGGCTACCCCTGTTGGGGAATCTTTGTCAGTTTCACAAGTGTACAAATCTTGTGAAGTGTCTGTTGAGGGTAGAGAAAGTTTTGTTGATTTGATGATCCTTGATATGATAGACTTTGATGTAATACTGGGCATAGATTGGTTAGCTTCATGTTATGCTACTGTTGATTATCACCTAAAAGTGGTAAAGTTTAACGTTCCGGGTGAAACTTCGTTTGTGTTATGTGGGAACGAAGTAGATAAGCCAACAAACTTAATCTCTGCTTTAAAAGCCTAGCAAATGTTGGCTAAGGGTTATCAGGGATTTTTGGCGGTAATCCAAGATGCTGATAGGCCTACTGTCAGTCTAGACCAAATTCCTATTGTTCAGGAATTTCCTAATGTTTTTCTGGAGGAGTTGCCGGGATTACCCCCAGATCGAGAGATAGAATTTAGTATTGACGTCATTCCTGGTACGCAGCCAATTTCTATTCCACCCTATAGGATGGCGCCGTCTGAGCTAAGGGAATTAAAAAGTCAGTTGCAAGAATTGCTAGATAAGGGATTTGTACGACCTAGTACTTCTCCTTGGGGTGCACCGGTGTTATTTGTCAAGAAGAAAGATGGATCGATGAGATTGTGTATTGATTATCAACAGCTTAACAAGGTGACAGTAAAGAACAAGTACCCATTACCTCGCATTGATGATTTGTTTGATCAGTTGCAAGGAGCGAAGTACTTTTCAAAAGTAGACTTGCGATCAGGGTATCATCAGTTAAAGATTAAGAAGGAAGATATTTCAAAATCAGCATTTAGGACTCGTTATGGTCATTATGAATTCTTAGTAATGTCCTTTGGGTTGACAAATGCTCCTGCGGCATTCATGGACTTAATGAATCGAGTATTCAGAGAATTATTGGACAAGTTTGTGATCGTGTTCATTGATGATATCCTGGTTTATTCCAAGAGTGCGGAAGAGCATGGACGTCATTTGCGGATAGTGTTGCAGAGGTTGAGGGAACATCAGCTCTATGCTAAACTTTCCAAGTGTGAGTTTTGGTTAACTGAAGTTACTTTCTTAGGGCATGTGGTGTCAAGAGACGGCATCCAAGTTGATCCTAGTAAGGTTGAGGCAGTTAAAAGCTGGCCACGACCTACTACGGTAACTGAGATTCGAAGTTTCTTAGGACTTACAGGATATTATCGCCGTTTTGTTCAAGATTTTTCAAGAATAGCAGCTCCGATGACAAGACTAACCCAAAAGAATGTGAAGTTCGTGTGGGATAAGAAATGCGAGGCAAGTTTTCAAAAGTTAAAGGAATCTTTGACCTTTGCTCCAGTGCTAAGTTTACCTTCAGGAGTTGGTGGGTATACAGTGTATTGTGATGCTTCTCGAATTGGGCTAGGCTGTGTGTTAATGCAAGATGGGCGAGTTATTGCCTATTCCTCTAGAAAGCTTAAGTTGCATGAGCAGAATTATCCAACTCATGATTTAGAGATGGCTGCAGTGGTGTTTGCTTTAAAGATTTGGGGACATTACTTGTACGGTGAAACTTGTGAGATTTTCACGGATCACAAAAGTCTTAAGTATATCTTTGAACAGAAGGATTTGAATCTCAGGAAGAGAAGGTGGATGGAATTGTTAAAGGATTATGATTGTACAATTCTGTATCATCCGGGAAAAGCGAACGTTGTGGCTGATGCTTTAAGCAAGAAGTCTATGAATAGTTTAGCACACATAAAGATTGAAAAAAGACCGTTGGTGCAGGAGATTCATAAAGTTGAACAAGAGGGAGTCGTATTTGAAATTGCTGATAAGGGAGTATTTTTGGCTCATTTGCAAGCTCGTTCCTCGTTATGTGATCAGATTAAGGAAGCTCAGTATTCATACCCGAAGTTGTGCCAGTTGAGGGATTCAATTAAAGACAGAAGTAATTCAGAATTTATGATTGATCAGGAAGGTGTTTTGAGGTTCGAGGGTAGGATTTGTGTGCCACAAGTTCATGAGTTGAGAAGGCTGATTCTTGAGGAAGCTCATCATTCTGCCTATACTATCCACCCTGGTATAACTAAGATGTACCAAGATTTGAAACAGTTGTTTTGGTGGCATGGTATGAAGAATGATGTGGCGAATTTTGTTGCACATTGTTTAGTGTGCCAACAAGTTAAGGCGGAACATTAAAAGCCGGCAAGACCGTTACAACAGTTGGAAATACCTGAATGGAAGTGGGAAAACATAACTATGGATTTTATCGTGGGATTACCCCGTACTGCTAAAGGTTTTGATTCTATTTGGGTAGATCTTGCAGTTACACGGAGTCCCAGTGTCTATCATTTTAGATAGAGGTCCCCAGTTTACTTCTCAATTTTGGAAATCATTTCAGAAAGCATTGGGCACTCGATTGAATCTTAGCACTGCTTTTCATCCTCAGACTGATGGACAGTCGGAGAGGACAATCCAGATAGTTGAGGATATGTTGAGGTCCTGTGTCATGGATTTTGGCAGAAGTTGGGATAAACATTTACCGTTAGTAGAGTTTGCCTATAATAATAGTTATCAATCAAGTATTCAAATGGCACCATTTGAGGCGTTATACGGAAGGCAGTGTAGATCTCCAATTGGATGCTTTGAAGTGGGAGACGGAATGATATTAGGGCCTGATTTGGTTCAAGATGCTAAAGAAAAGGTGAAAGTGATTCAGGAAAGGTTGTTGACGGCTCAAAGTCGACAGAAATCTTACGTAGATCATCGTCGTCAGGAATTAGAATTCAAGGTCGGAGATAAAGTGTTCTTAAGGGTGTCGCCAATGAAAGGGGTTATGAGATTTGGTAAAAAGGGTAAGTTAAGTCCGAGGTTTATCGGCCCCTTCGAGATTTTGGATAAAGTAGGTGCGGTAGCCTATCATTTAGCCTTATCACCAGAACTGTCAGGGATACATCCGGTGTTTCATGTATCGATGTTACAGAAGTACTTGTATGATCCTTCCCATGTTGTAGAATATCAGGAGGTTCAGGTGAACGAGGACCTATCATATGATGAATACCCGATAGCAATTATTGATCAACAAGTAAAGAAGTTGCGGTCGAAGGAGATTCCTTTGGTGAAGGTGTTATGGCGAAACCATTCAAAGGAAGAAGCTACTTGGGAGTTGGTGGCTGAGATGCGAATCAAATACCCGTAATTATTTCAGAACTAAGGTGAGTATATTTTCGAATTCGGAGGACCGAATTTCTTAAGAGGGGAAGAATGTTATGATTAGGAATTTTAATTAACATATATGTATACTCTTTATAGAATACCTTGTATGGGAAGAGTTGGCTGAATGGTTCAAAGGCAAGAAGGAAAACGTGTGGCCTGTGTTCGAATCCCAGCAGGTGTAGAAGAGTGGTTTTTCTTATTTTCAGACATGTGAAATTTCCCTTTTGCCCTTCTGTCCATTTTTACCAAATCCCGACTTCTTCCCCCCATTTTTCTTCCTGGTTGCAGAGCAACGGCAGGATTTATAGCGTGACGTGAGGGGGGTTTGGTGTTAGCACAGCGCGCGGCGCGGGAAGGGAGTGCACGGCATGGAAGGTTTGCTGCTCGCCTTTATATCTGAGGCATTCCTTTCCCATTCCATTCTTCTATCGGCAGCGAGAGTTTGAGTGGAGGGCGCAGGAGTGTCACGGGTTTGGTGTTCAGGTTGTAACGCTGTTGAACACTCCTTCCAGTAGACCACCTTCATGGTTAACGTCATCGCTGTGTAGCTGTTCTCCGTCGCCATTGTTGTGCTACTGTAGCAATCCTCTGCTACTGTAGCAAGTCTGTGATTTCCAGTTCCGTCTTGTTTCTGCTGTGATTCCGTTCGGGGAGTGAAGTGGTAAGCTGCTTGGTCCACATTCAATATGCAGTTTCATCTTTCCTCTTAAGTGGCTGCGGAGGGATAGAGCTCACTATTCTGTCTGTGTCATCGTATTTCTCTGTTTTAGGTCGTGTCGTGTTTGATAAAGAAAAAGAAGTGAAGCTGTGCACTGTCATTTTCTTTTGCTTAGTTCTGTGGTCCTGTTATCGTGTTTTCCATGTGCGATAAGGGTGGTAAGTTTCACCCCTTTTTCCTTATCTTCTCTGTGATCGTGCTTATGGTTCTGGCATTGTGAACTTGTGGATTTAGGCGTGGTTGAGGGAGAAGATTTCTATTGCAATGTGTATATCTTTGGATGCATGCTGGGTTGCTGCTACAGTGTTCATATATATTGTTGTGCTGCTGCTGTGTGTGCGTGTTTGTGTGCATGGGTGTTCGGTGTGCAGCGTATGTGTTTTGGGATATTGTTGATGCTTGCACCTAAGCATGGGTAATGCTAATTAATGAAGGAAGAAGTGATTGGAGACTTTTACTGTGATGCGTATGTATATGTATACATTTAGAGAGGGGGGTTTTAAATCAGAGAACCATGTTGCGGTGATTGGAAGCTAAAAGATATATTTTTATATAAGGAATTGTTGTTATAAATTGCAGGAAGAAAGTAAAAAGAACGAAGAGAGAAAAGGAATTCTGTTGCTGTGTGTGTGTAATGATTAATCTTCATGTTTAGTTGTGGGCTAAGGGCAGTTAGTTTTGATGAGAATTTGAAGAGAATGTTAAAATGTTGTTTCAATGTCAGGGGATTGAGGAGTAATCTTGTAGCAAGTGTTTGGTGAGATAAGTCGCGATTTAGGAATGTAGCAGGTGAGTGAATAACGTTCCCTAAAATTTATATTTTCAAATGCATTGTCATTTCAAATGTTGAATTTCAAATATGAATTTTGAAAAGCAAATTTTACGAAAGTATGGTTTAAATCGTTAGAAATGATTTTTCTTTCGATTGGTTTACAAAAGAATTATGATTATGTATGAAAATGGATGAATAAGCTTTTGAAAAGAGTTTGGCAAAAGTTGCATTGAAGTGATGTTATTCATGAAATATATTCTTATGCGAATTTCATATGATTTTACAGTAACTTGATTTTTAATGTACATGCTGGGGTTTTTTTGAAATTCAAAGTGGTTTTTACCAACGATTATGGCATTGAAACAGTTGAGATTATTACATGTGAAATAAACCCCATGCATGATGGAAATGTTTTAGGACGGAATACAGAACGCTGGTTGCTAACAGCAGTACTGTTAGTCCTTGGTGCACCTTGGTTACTCGAGCTCGACAGTTTGTGGCATAGCCACCAGAATTATTTTGTGGGATTTATTCTCGCGACAGTTTGTGGCCTTGAGCCACCAGAATTATTTTGTGGGATTCATTCTCGCGACAGTTAGTGGCTTCGAGCCACCAGAATGGTTAGTTACCCTCGTGGATTGTGTGTCCACGTCTGTTTTCATTCTGTTGAAGTCCTACAGAAAGATCATGGTTTTGAAAAGATTGTTTTGAATGAGTTATTTGAAATAGTTAGTTCATACGGTTATTTCCCCTGAAATACAAATGTTGACAAAAAGGTTCGCCTTAGATTTCAAAGCGTTATGAAATACATTTTCAATATGATATTGCATTGTTTATTTTCCGCATTCTTTTAAATCATATTTTTGGGATGTTATTCACAAGTAGATTTTTGGCTTCAGATAGTGCAGGTGACCCTAATCCTCTGACTGAGCAGTAAAAAGCCTCGCTGTCGATCCGAAGCATCGTTTGACAGATAATACTTTTGATGTAATTACTTTCTTAAGAACTTGTATTATTTTGGAAAGGTTATGCTCCACGTAAACCTGTGAAAAGATTTCGTATGATTTTGAAAACATTATGAAAAATTTAAAGGTTTTTCTAAATGTGTTAGGCTTTCAGAATATGAGATATTTATATTCTGTTCTGGTCACGGTCGAAATTTAGGGACGTGACAGTGATATAGTACTTTTGACCATGTGCAGTCAAATCAGGGCTACAAATATCTATGTGTATAATTTTTAGCAATTCAAAACTTCTCTTAGCCCATTTATGTGACTTACTGGTTTGCTTTCCCTTTATGCAGTCCACACAAGAATCAAATTCTGAATGGTTTAAAGATGAAATAGTTATATCTTTATTTAACCTTTTGATTCTATCAACGGAGATATGACCTAATCTCCTATGCCACAGGCTATAAGAATTCTCATCGATGACACTTCTCTTAGTACCACGCGAAACAAAAAAAAGATTTAGGTGAATAAAAAATAATTTTAAACAAGTCATCAATCATAACTAAATTCATTATCAAAACAGAATCCTTTGTCAAAGTCATAATTTTCTTAGAAAGAACTAGATGATAATCAAATAAAATGAGTTTTGATATAGAAATCAAATTTCTTTTGTAAGAGGGAATGTAAAAAATATCATAAAGTTTCAAAATATGATTATTTAAAAAGGTTATACGAAATATTCTAATGACTTTCACAGGATCTCCTCTCCTACTAACTAAAAGGACAGTTTTCTCATTAGGATATGGAGACCTGCTTGACAAAAAGCCCTGTATAATAGTCAAAATGTAGATCATCGAACCAATATCAATCGACCAAGTGTCATCGTTAACAATGGAAAAATTAGATTTAAAAGTAACATACGATGAAAGTATACCTCTCATCTCCATTATATATTGCCTCATACCTCCAATACCTATAAGCCTCATAGCATATAGTTCAGACATGATGCAATCACCCATCTGCTCGTCTGTTAGCTTGAATTGCTTATCTAAGGCTTCTAGGTATCCTTTAGCTGTGTCACATTTAGGGAATGCTCCTCTAATGCTTCTAATGATCCTTTATTATATAAGCAGAAGAGATAAGAGGTTATTATGCTCCTACATATTATATCTTTCCTTTGCCTCTTTGTCATCGGAGGCATCATCAGGTTTAAGAGGTTTTTCATACCTCAAGGCATAATTTAAGTCCAAGAAACTGTGCTTCAGCAAAATATCATCTCTTCAATTAGCATAGTTAATGCTGCCATCTAAGATTTTTTTTTTCTTACATCAGCCATAATCTTGGGGCAGTAATTGGATCTGCAAAATATAATAAACAAACATACAAACAATATCACAAGTTAAAATTTGAAACAATCACAAGTCACTGTGCCATGTATACATGCTTAGCTCAAATGTAGCATACAAGCAATATAAATGCGTATAAATGCGTATCACTAATATCTACCTGTGGGCAAAGGCATTAGCATAACATGTATTTATTTCAAATTCGTAATTTTTCAATACCTGTAGGTTAATTAGAAAATAACAAGATTATTATATCTCACCCTAATTAAATATACATTTATGAGATATCTACCTGTGGGTAAAGATAAATCATAGCTATACATTTAATTAGAAATTATATTTCAAATACATATGTGATTAATAAATGCGTGCAACAAATTCAATAAATAAGGATATTGTGGCTACTCCTTAAAGAATTACACACTAACCACAAATATCATTCATATACATTGAAAATTTAAATATGCACAACTTAATGGAGTATTTAATTCTCCCATAATTAAATGTATAATTATAAGATATCTACACGTGGATAAAGATAAATCATAACTATATGTTTAATTACGATTGGTATTTTAAATTTATATGTGATTAATTAATGCATGCAACAAGAAATAAATAAGAATGTTGTTGTTATTTTTCATAAAACTACATGCTAATCATAAATATCATTAATGTGCATATAGATCAAAATATGCACAACATAATAGAGCATTTAATAAATTAATTTAATTAATAAAAGTGATTAAATAATTTAATTTAAATCCTTCCACTATTTCATACACTCAAAAAATAGTTAATAAATTAATTTCAATTCAAAAAGATTTTTATAAAATTAAACAGTTAATTTAATTGTCAAAGAAAAAATTAATATATAAAAATAGGTAATTAAATAACATAAAAATTAAAATTTGTAAACACCTTTTTCAAATATATAAAAAATAGAAAAATTATTTTTTTTATTTAAATATTTTTAGTGCATGTAATAGTAATTAAAAGAACATATTAAAATTAAAAAAAAATTAATTTAAAGTATTTTGGAAAATCAAATTAAATTGCGTAAAATAATTTTTTGAAAATAAAATTAAATGGCTATACGGAAAAATCTAAAATAGAGCAAAAAAAATATTTTTTAGAAAAAATAAAAAATTCAGGCTCAAAAAGTATTTGCAATAAGCAAATAGAAAAAAAAATTAGCCCAATAGCACTAGTAGCCCAGAAGACTTTTTCACAAAAACAAAAAAATCATAACCTTCAGCCCATAAATCATGGCAGCCCAATCAGTTTTTCAAAAAAAATAACAGAACAGCCCAATAAGCAATGCAGAAAGGAAGAAGAAGAAAAGTGTTCGGCCCAAATTGCAATTGGCCTTTTCACATTCCTTGGAACGCTAATTCTCTCAAGCTAGCAGATGATGAGTAGAGGTAACAAGCCCTTTCTGCCATCTGAACATGCCAGCCACTCTGCTCATGAAAATCCTTTGCTTCTCTGTCTTGAAAAGAAATAATAAGGTGGGTATATGTTTTCTTAATCATAAAATGGAAATTGTTGAAGTTCTGAGTCTTCTTCAGTCAATTGCTTCTGTGTCAAAACAGGTTGGAAAATCAATTGCTTCTCTCTCTGTCGGTCAATTGCTTTAGACCTGGTTCGATAATCATAAGCTCCTCCCGTCACAGAGAAAAAGAAAGGTCAAAAGATAAAAAAAAATAAAACCAATTATGATCTCTAGATCCATATATATTCATCTCATATTATTACCTATGAAAATAAAAAATCAACAAATAAGATAAGGATAATTTCAAACAAAGTTATGATACCACATGTTATAATATAAATATCTTAAACAATATTTGAGATATAACGGAAGATTTAAAGTTACATATTACTATTATCTTAATTAATTCGAGAAGAACTGAAACTCTATATACTTGTCGATCAAAGAACACTATTAGATAAACAATATATTCTTTTAGCTGGTGATTAAATACAATGATAACAACTTGTGTATTACCGTCAATAGTGGGGAACCTTCGAGAGTGAGATGAGAAACTAGGTTATCGCTATAGACTCAGAAAACTATTGCACGATAAAATTGTATGATTAATTTTTACCATCAAAAAATTAATATTAATAAACTGAGTCAACAACATATGTTAGATTTGGTCAAATAACTACAAGCTACTCTAAAAAATATTTATTAATTATCCTAATTAATATCTAAATATATTATATTATAATAAATATATCACGCCTTATTGGCAAACACTCCAACATTTTTCTTAAATTTTGTTCTTACATAAACCGTACGTGGTTTCGGAAATTTAAGGTTTAATATTCAGGTAATATATCTATCTCATCGATCTGACTCTTAATTTAAATAAAACTTTTGCAGCCACTTCACAATTGCTACAGTTGAATAGCTTCCATTCTGCAGTTAATAGGGAACAAAAGTACGAACTTACTTCTGTCAAGCTTTCCTCTGTCCTGCACATGGAATTTTTTTTTTTAATAATATTAACTAAAAGATATCTTAATTTTAGGGTTCGTATGGCTTCTTTTAACATAAATATATTCTCTATCAAATTCAAAATCTAAAGAGGTATAGCAGAACCTTACACTGTTAAACTAATTTAATGTTAGTTCGCATATGAAAATTTTAGAAAGTTATATATGTTTATGTTACGCTAGACACCAAATAGCGCTCCTCCTATTTGTCCATACTTTCTCCCCTTTAAATTAGTTACATGCATGTATTTGGTGGTGATGTGCACCGTTCCCTTCAAGTTCTAACTTTTTCCATTTTCTATCAACTGTGAGAAAACCTTATCAAAGACATAAAACAAGTGTTAGCAGTTCAATATTTTACAGCCTCATTTATGTATTGATTATTCTCTAGTCACAGCTAGTTCAGTTTTGCTTATGAATCAAGTTAGTTGATTTAGAGTTTGAATATATATTAACGTAGTAGGCTATTTGCATGTCACAGGCTTTGCAAAGGGAAAAAAATAGTAGAAAAGTTTCAACAAATAAATGACCAAATTGAAGCACCAATTAGTGTACTTCAATATGAAAAGCTTGAGATATGAGAGGAAGTTCGAAAACAGGTATTTTCGTTGAACTTTGCCAGAAATTTGACTATATATCATAAACAATTTGATTGTGATTCGTACTAGTTATTTATACTGATCATATCTGACTGCTATGTATTACAAGTAAGACAATGATAATCTTTGACTAAGAGAAATGTTTGTAGTAATTCTTGGATTGTTATTTACCATTGTTTTGACCACTGTTTTAAATTTTACAGATTGAACTTGTGCATGCTCAATTTAAAGAGCAATTGCTAGAACGGAATTTGCTTATTTATAATTAAATTTGGATTTAGCTGGCGCAAAAAGAAAAGGACACAGATCCTGAAATACTCAACAGGTTTTCTAAGAAGTTGCATCTGAAGACCGTAAATGACCTCAAGAAAGAATAAACTAAATTACATAAATTGATTATCACAAGTGACAGATAACCAGGGGACTCTATGGAGATGATGCCATCTCTTCTTAGGAGATTGAAGGATTATGTGGTCAATGAAAACCCTGAAGTTGATGAGGGTGAACAAAAATGTCTCAAATTTCCTGAACTCCTTCAAACCAATATAATTTAAAAGTAACTGGGACCCAAATTAAAATCTCATTTTTCTAATTTTTATGATTTAGTTTTAGTTGTCAAACTCTTGAAATTGTATATAGGTGAATTTGTTGTAGATGAAAGCAAAACCTTATAAAACACTCCTAATGAAACCTATTTGTATAAAAGAATTTGAGAAAAATAATAGATATTGGAACTTAAAAAATATAAAAGTTAAAAGACGAAAAAAATTAATTGGAGAAATAATTGAAATTAAATTGAAAGAAGATACTTGTAAAAAAAATGGTTGTTCTTTATTATAAAATTTAATAACACTTCCATGGATCAAGGGCTAAGCTAATGCATGAAGCACTTCAAATATTTTTTTTTTCAAGCTTTTAAACGTTTTCCCAATGAATTTGAAATATTATTTAACTCTTTATTATTGTTTGCTGCTGTCATTGTCTTGTCTAATTCCTAAAGTGAAACACATAATGTTATTATTGTAGTGTAAGGAGTTTTTTTTTTTATTGAATAGTAATACCACCAGTATTAATTATAAGAATTAGTTAACTTTTTTTATAAATTAATAAAACTAAATAAATCTGTTAATTATTACTAAATTAAACCCTTTAAAATAAATTTATATTATAATATATTTATCAATTTAACTCAAATTAGCCAGTTAACTTTTATATTATTTATAATTAACTAATTTATTTTTTAAAATTTATTTAAAAAATCAATTAATTTTTTTATTAGTATATGGGGTAGTAATCTTTTTACAAATTACACCCACAACCATCATGTATATGTCCTGATGAGAAACTAATTATTCAAGCAGTGCCCGGAATTTTTTCATAAATAAATTTGTATTTTATAAATCTGAATTCATTTACTACTATCGAATTATCCATATAATACCACTAAAAAAAATTAGCCATATAATACGTGGCTCACTGTGGCCTTTATTAATATATAGATGAGTATATTCAACGCCCTCATGTTTCCATTAATAAAATGATTAATTTGAAACAGCTAAAGATTAATATGATCATTGAAATGGAAAAATTGAATATATCATTAATATAATTGATATTACAACTTCAAATTGGAGTAACATAGAACATCATTATTTTGGAGACAGAATCTACCAAAACAACAATTTACTTCTGACTGCTGAGCTCCAAATTATTTGTTTCAATAAGAAGTTAGAAGCATAATAAATCAATAAATATATATGATCTCACAAGGGTCAAGACATGTCTCAATATTTAGAATATTTATAAAGATACTTATATATTACTCACTAATAAGGTCCTTATATTAATAACGAGATTTAAATTTATGGTGAATCAATTCTTACCAATTAGGCCAATTTATATTGATAATAATCTCAACTTGACTCAAGTTTTTTTTTTGGTACAAAAAAGTTTAGATAAATTCGGCATTAGTATCCTACTAAAGCTAGAACATAGCAGAAAGACGGATATTCCTTGCTCATTATCAGACAATCACTTATTCACAAACCCCATGTGAGTTAACCTTGGAGCTCAGAAAATACTTATAGAGGATTTACGAGATTACCTATTAAAAGAACCCTCACAATAGTAGCGAGAATTGAACTCATGTCCTTATAAAATACGAATCCGTTCCTTACCATCTGTATCAACTCTCTCAACTTGACTCAAGTTAATTCTATATTAGTTGATGCTAACTTATAAAGGAAAGAAAACAGCGAGGCTATTTTATTTTTGATAAAAAAAAAAACCCCATAGACTCCAATAACAAGTTTAATTCTATTAATTAAACTAAACTATATGAATCGCATTATAATCGCACAATATTATTAGATTTTATTAACAATGAACTCATTAGATGTCAAAATTGTGCATTAGTTGTCAAGAAATTAACATAATCGTCTTTATCTATCCGACCAACTGGCTACATAACACACAAGTTACCAAGCCACAAACCTAGTACAACAAAATGAAATGAATCCAACTAAAAGATGTTAATTAGAGATACTAACATTTAATTCTAGAAAGTGTCTCAAACAAAATTGTCTCCAATGAAAACAATACCTGGTTGAGAGAAAAAAGATAACCTTGGACAAGACACCCCGTTGAGGCGTTGACATGGACACGATGACACAACAAAACTTCAAGCATCGAGTCTGGGAATAACTGACATGGCATGGAACAACACGTGTGTGTGTGTGTGTGTGTGTAAGGACATTTAGGCTTACTTATTAAAGTCCCATGCAAGTGAATACATGAGAGAATGAGATCAGCTGCAAAAGCCGAAAAGCAATGGAATTACCTTCAAAAGTACAGAGAGGATATAGAATAAGGAAAATGATTGCATTTTGTATCACTGCACAATGCCAAAAAAAAAAGTAGAAATCTAAACAAGCACTGTCAATTATAAACCAGATCCCTTTATGGTACATATTATACAGAAAAGCACAAAGGAAGGAGCCGAAAGAAAGCCCCGGGTAAGGAGGAGAGAACCCTCCTTCACAAAAGACTCATTCCCAAGTTCCTCTCTTTCAGCAAAATTATACATGCTAGATACTAAACTGGATGCATTTACTTCAGTTCTTCATCATGGGGTCAGGACTTGCAATTTGCATCTCCAGTACTTGCTCATTGCTTTGCACTTGAAGTGATGGCGACAGAAGATGCAAACCTTGAAACCAGTACAGCCTCGTTACTGACTACCTTAGCCGCTGCTACATCTTCCAATTTCTTCCATATGGATTCTCTCTTCTCCAGTTTTTCCCTCTCCTTCATTTCGTCTTGTTGAAATTTCATCAAACACTCGTCAAAAAGTGCCTGATCGGCATCTGAGAATACTTTTCTCACATTAAGGGTTAAACTCTGAACTGCTTGGTTCCAATGGCCCCGCGTGTTTTTCTCCAAAGCAGGGAAGATTATAGGTAATATCACCTGGCTGTTTTGTGTGATCAAATTCCTAATATGATCATTGTTCCATAGAAATAAAGCCCGTTCGGCTACCTGCCAGCAGAACCAAGTCAATATCAAAATCAAATTTCATTGTATAAATCCCAAGTGAATTTAAATTGTTTCTCAGCATCTTCCAACGATAAGTAAAAGAAAATGCATAAAGAAGCAGTGAAAATTGCAGTTTACATATCGAATTAGCAAGTAACTCAGAACCCAAAAATGTAAAATTCTTTGTAGTTCCCTAGAAAATTTCACTTCAAAACATAAATTGAGTAGATAAAAATAACCACCACAACTTTCAATCAGGGTTGAAGTATCATTTCTTCAAGCGAATCAGATCATTCATCATAGAGAATTTGAATTTGAATTATTATAACATAGCAAAAAAAGAATCTAAGATCTTCTCCACAATATATGATGGGAACCAAACAATACTCCAAAAATGAAACAAAAATATACTATTGATGTTAAAAAAAGAAGAAGCAAATCACTGCAGTAGCAGAGATGCCTTTACACAAACACGAAAATATGCAGAAAGATAAAACATTTCTAGGTCTTGGAGATGCTAACCATCTCCCAAAGCCATTGCATATGTTTTCCCATAATCACTGCCCACATCCTTCAGTTCTTACAAGCCTTCTTTATAACATAGTGATCCAAATTCATCCCCTCTAATAATGAAACATGTAACCTCTTAGCGGTCCAGGTCACACACCCTTTTCACGACCAAACTTTCCCTTACTCCCCCCAAGCTATTTAAGGGTCCATTGTTACCCAGCCTACAAAGCTTCCCCTTGCCATCAGGGTGAAAAGTAGAAGTCAGGACTGGACCAGTGGCTTCTTTTCCATAGGATCTTGTACTTGCTTCCCCAGGTACCCAACCAAGCATTTCTTAAACCCACATCCCGTTCCCCAAATTCAACAAAAAAAGAAACATAGCACAATTTGAATTCCCTGTTGTTGAATTGTCTTCACGCCATTCAGTTCACTGCGACATTGAGTTTGAGTGAGCTCATGAACAACTGCATCATTTAGTCCACTTTCTAACAAAATTTCCTTAAAAATTGAAATTAGAATACATCCTACATAAGATCGTTTAGAAACTGAAGCATTAGGTCAGTTTCCAATTCAGGGCTCATCAGGAAACAACCAAAATGGATAGTATGCCTCAAGATTTCCCCATTTACCAGCAGAATACTTCTCAACAATCAAAACTAGTTTTGAAAGTAATTTCTGTTGTTCAATCCATAACCCACCTGTAGCTAAACAGGTAAAAATACTCCCTACAAATGCAGACATTTACTTGGATTATAATCTAAATAGAAACATATTTGGGTATTTGGATAAAACAATACTTATGGTGAATTCCTTGAAGAACAAAAATTCCCTGCCAACAGCTTCCTCCATTGTTGCCATTATAAGCTTCTTATGATGGCAAAATACCATCCATCCTCAAGAGAATAGTCCTTAATGATCCTTACCTCTTTAGTTAGTAAATGTAGCGCCCACTACAGAAGAATATAGAAAAAGAAAATGTAAGATTGAATATTTACTATGAGAAAACCGTTGGGTTCTGAGGCTAAATGTCAAACTTCTCCAAGAGTAATAAATTTACACAACTCACGTGCATGATTTGGGAATTCGTACTGTAGATCATCAGGGTGATATAATGTCAAGCAAATAGACATAGTTCCTTATCATATCATCACACTATACTACAACCTTGAGTACTGGAAGGCACATGGAACAGCCATGGGCACATGGGCATATCAGAGTGGAAAAACTAGTTTTGCAACCCATTATTACAGCAACCAGTTGATTTTTGTTCTCACTAAGACAATCATGCAGTACTAGGCTCCAACACCACCATGAAGCCCTTACAAAAGGAAGAATGGCCGCCTAGCTTCTGAACATCCAAATAACATCACCCCAAATCAAGATAAACGATTTTGTTGAACCTCTTAACTCTTAATAAGTAACTGGTCAATTGTGTTTTTTTTTTTTTTGAACTGTCTGATCAGTTGTGTTAAATCTATCAAATACCACAATCCAAACAGAGGTCCTCACGTTAGATGGTGAATTAACCTTCCAATAAGTTTACGAGAGGCATGGAAGAAAAGTTTCTGGCTAAAGAAGCCAGTAGAATCCATGGACCATTACCTTTTATTGGCAAAGATCACCTTTGAAAAAAGAACATAGTATTTTTTTTTTTTTTGTGGGCAAGATCTCAGAATATTAGTTCATAGTTTCCTTCAAAGTAATCTCTATTTCACCTCAGTTTCATCTTTCATTGCTCTTCATTTCTCTGCTTCTATAATCCTCTCTCAAGCTCTAGTCTCTTCCTCTTCCTGTTCCACGTTTATACTTTTCAGCCCCAAGGTTTCTGAAACCATCACTTCCTGAATCTTCACCCTGCTATCCCCCTTCAACTTCATCATGGCTCAAGCTTCCAATTTTCAAACTCTGAAAAACTCCCTTGCCCCCGCTTTACTCCAATCCCTAAGAGGGGGCATTTCTATTTTCTATCCTACTAAGAGAAAGTAAAATAATAGGGAATCAAGGACCCCTCCTTCCCCACCCCACCCACTCCCCACTTCTCGATCTGTCACAGATTATCATCCATGGCTAGAGTCAAGGCTGCCGCTGCCAAACCAAGCATATGTTTTCTCTTTGATCTATAAGATTCATAAAGAAACAACAAACAAGGAGATAACATTGTAGAGCGAAGTAACAGGAGATACAAAACCACATTCAAAGTTGAAAGGACAGGGAAAGTTTTTTCTTAAAAAAAAAAGAAAAAAAGCTGGAACAAACCAATGTTGTATGTCCACTCACATAAACATATTTGGAATGCTTTCATTAAAAGGCTACAAAACTTTCTTTCATGCGAGAAGCAATTCCTTTAGTAGGCATGATGCGTAGGTTTTACCCTTGATCTAAAATTCATCATTTATACTTTTAACACTTAACCCACGATTATTTCAGAGACTACAAATCCAAAAAAATCCTCCAACAAAATGCACAAAAGTTACAGTCAAAGATTAGGGGATTACAATCATCCTATTGCTTCCAGTCCTAGCCATTTTTAGCACATTTAGATCCAATACACCTTCAGTCAATTTGGTTCCCTAGCCATTAATTTGTCCAAAACCCAAACCTAGCCTATCAAAATATTGAAATTTACCTTGTTCAATTTCATTTTGGTCATCAAGACTCAAATACAATAGTCCCCCACGCACATAGTCTCCTAGAAACCAAACAAAATGTAGCGAACAGTATCTACAAGATGTAGATGTGTACCACCATTAATACAAAGGTATGCCACTTGATGGTGGATAAGGATCAAATAAAGATTTTTAATTTAGATACAAATACACAAAAACATCTGAAAAAAAGTAACAGCAACAGTACCAAATAAATGGAGGGCTAAAAATGATATAAAAAGAGAAATATATTTTGCATAAACGTATGAGATATAAAATGCAACGGCAACCTTTTAATAAAATTTATAAAAATTTGAAAAACAAAAACCAAAACAGAACAATGTGAATAATTCTTCATTTTGGTCTCATGACCCAACACAATATAGTCCCCCAACACACACACACCCTCCTACACACAAAAACACACCAAAAGAACACACAAATTTTCTCCTAGAAACCGAATAAAGTACAGAGAACGATATTATCTGCAGGTCTTAAAATGTAACCAAAAATAAAAACATCATTGATACAAAGCTGCTAAAGCACGTGCATTCAACTCTTAACCGATCCATATTTTCCCCATTTTTTAACAAAAGCTACAATTACAGACACATTCAAATAATGAACAGGGAGCCATGGTAAGTATTAATTAATTTTCTTAGAACAAGGAAACCACAGATATAAGTTATAATTGTCATACAAAATAAATCAATCATTAATAATAATAATTAGGCTGAGTTAATTACGTGTCTAAAAAAACATTACATGCTAAGTACCATAATCACTTACTAGCAAGTTCATTAGTAATTGCTAATCCACAGAGGAAGTTCAATCCAAATAAAAAATTGATTGTGGTTTGATGTGAACATGTTCACATAAGGCCAAGGGTGAAAATGGAATAAAAAAATACAGATACTAGGCCCCATAAGAAATTGTGAACACAATTTCATTTCCTGAAAAACACTAAAAATTGGCCTATTATGATGCTCCCGAAAGCATTCAAGAAATGGAAGTAATCCCATGAGTTAGCTGTAGAGTAAGATATATGTATAAAGTCAATTTTGGGTTTGACGAGGAAGCAAGTGAAAACGAATAAAATACTCAACAAGACAGACGCTAGACACCCACAAGAAATAGCAAAAACAATCTCTCCCCCCACAAAATGCTGACAACAGCAAAGTTGTAATGCTTGAGAAAGTAGCCAAGGAATAGAAGTACTCACACAAAGTTGTGAAGTCAAATACAGCTACAATATTGATTTTAGGTTGGAGAAAAGAAATTTTTTTAAGAAAAAAAAATCAACAACAAGAATGCTAGGCCCCACAAGGAACAGCCAGAACTATTTCAATCGCCAGAAAATGCTGACAACCAGCATATTGTCATGCTCCAGAAAACAGCCAAGAAACAGAAGTCCCACAAGTTAGCTGTGAAGTTAAGCACATGTACAAATTGATTTTGGGCTTGATATGCACTTGAGAGGGGAAGAACAGAATAATAAGCTCGACAACAAGATGAAAGGCCATACAAGATGTCCAAACATTTTCTCTTCCCAGAAAATGCTGAAAACCCGCAAATTGTCATGCTCCAAAAAGTAGTAGACAAGGGGTTGTCGCACACAAAGCATGTAATCACACAGGAAAAGGTTGGGAAGACAAAGTAATGGAATTAAAATAAATCAATTGAGGTAGAAAGATGATTCGTTATAGAAATGCTAATTACAAAGTGGAAAAGTAAAAGGTACCTGAAAATGTAAGCTGTTGAGGCATCTACCAATTTGACGGAATAATGGAACCACACAACGCTGAAATTCTGCTGGCTGGGTGACCTCTAAGACTTCCTCCAATTCACTGAGGAACATGACCTCCTTTGAGCTATTCGTCACGGGCCAATATTTCAAAAGGCCCCTAATCACAGTATCAGCTAACTTGACATCTTTCTCAACGAACTGAGTAATGGAATAAGAAAGCTGCTGATGATACATTGATACACACTTGGGCTTGTGAAGGGGAATCAGGGCACGGACAAGAAATAACTTATGCTCCTCCTTCAAAGGCAGAGCAAATCCATTAATTATGCTGCCCAATATCTCAAGCAACTCTGCAATTCCATTGTGTTTCTCTGTCTCAAATATGAACCGATAAAAGATATTGTTTATTGCTTTTCTGATGAATGGCCGATGTACCATGAACTTTCCATAAATACGGTGGAGAACAGTCTTCAGGTAGTCCCTCTCTCTTTGGTCCTCAGAGTCAAATAAGTCAAGCAATCTCAACACGAATGAATGATCAATATATCTTTTAGCAAGTTTTGCATCAGTCTCTGATGAAGATACAAATCTAAAAAGAAATTCATACACAATTTGCAGATGTGGCCAAGCTGGTTCCAAAGCAGGTTCCTCCTCCTCAACATCATACACATCTGCTACCTTATTGTCATGATTGGGAGATGGTAAAGTTCGAAATAAATTGGTTGCCACCATCCGTGTGATCTCCTGCATTGCCATGTCATTAAACTTTGAAGATACAGAGGAAACATACTCAACAAGCTCAAGCAAAGTTTGCCGCTTGATGTCCTTCTCTTTAAGATTTTTAGCAGGATCACTAAAATCAAATACGACACAACAAATGTTCAACTTTCTAAGGAACAAATTTTGTTTTTCTGAGTTAGGAACATCCCGAAAGCTTGGCAATGCCTCATAAACTCCAGGAGCCGTTACAGGACCCACTTGCGTTGTAGGGGCTGCAGCTGATTTCTTATGTTGATTTGTTTTATTTGAACTCGTAGCAAGAGTCCCATTGCCAGACCGCAACCCACCCGTACCAAAATTTGAAGATTTTGAAGAAGCTGAATTTGATTTCAAGGCACTATTGGAATTGGACCCATACGAAGAGTTCACTAACAATGCACCATTGACCCCTCCATCACCGTTCGAATCACTGTGAGATGACTTCGAGGCCTTGCGTTTACCAAATATCTGTTTTATCATATCTAGAATACCCAACACCAGAAAACCCCAATCCCGATCTTCTACAACAGAATGAAAGCTTCTTCTACCTTGAAAACGCTTACAATAATTAACATTATCACAATAACCGACTACGTCACAACAAGGGTATGATGCAAGCATACCCAACCACTCTAATCAGAGACCCATATGGGCCATATATCAAAAAACAAGTAAAACTCCTACTCATGAAATTTCGAGGATTCTCAGTACACGGAGCAGACGGCGAAAATTCGACGGTATTAGCCGGAGAGAAGCACTTACAATGACGGTACAATTGATAAGATCTCAAGAGGGGAAAGGAAAAGGCGAGAAATCAAAGAGACGAGACCGGAAGCCCAGAGAAGGGCCAGAAAAACCCTAAGGAGAGAGAGAAACTCTGCATGCCCCTCAAATTTGATTAGCTCAAACAGCGAAGTAGGAGTAACAGAAACGAATAGAATAAATATACGGTGGGAAGAAAAAAGGAAAAAGAAAAAAAGCCGAGCTTTTTGAATTGAAATTGCAAGTCCACGCTCGCCGGCTGACAAGGGGCGAGAGAAAGACTCGAGCTTTTTTTTCCATGTTTATGTGAAAAATCATGGGTGTCTTGAGTGGAGACCAAACATCATGTTACATGGGACCCAGGAGGTATCATCGTGAAGCGTAATTGAAATCGAGTAGCTCTCTTCTCATTTATCTTCAAGCATGTGGATTTCTAGGGGTTGACTGTTTCTGATTGATATGGTCAATTTTGATCTTCCAGTGACCCTCTCAACGATCCACCATAGAGAAGCGCATCGTCATTTAAAAATGTTCATCGATCAATTAAATTATTCAAAGATTATTGCTTCTATTTTTTATAATATACACTCAACAAAACAATAAGTTAATTAATAAGATATTGTGTTTATAGTTTATTTTTATTTTTATTTTAATCCCCCTAATTTTAAATTATAGATTCTTAATCCTTCAAAAAAAATTCTAAAATATTAGTTCTTATATTTTAATAAAGATTTAAATTATTTTATTTATTAAAGAACTAAAATTTAGAATTTAGAATTATAAAGATTAAAATTAAAATTAAAATTAATTTTATACGAGATGTAAGTAGGGACAAGAGTTCAAATTTGATGCTAACAAAAAGATTGAGTTTGCTCCAAAAAAAACATTAAGAGAGGCGTAAGTAGGGACAAGAGTTCAAATTTTTATAAAATACTCCCTGCCTCCCGTCCTTAATTAGTATCAGTCACATTTTAGTCATGATCATTGAAGTTTAAATTATGTAGTTTTCCATTGTACATGTTGGATTATGATTTGAGAGGTTCCTAGTTGTAGACTAAGCTCTCAATAATTTATGATATTACTTGATTTATAGTGAAATGTATGTTATTATATCTATTCTTAATTATAATATCTATTTAATTAATTTATATAAATTAAAAAAATTAAATAAATTGATTAATTATAATGATTATGTATTTATTTTTTTTAAAATATTCTTTTTAATCATACGTATTTAAATTATCTTGATATATACCCTTTAATATGTATAATAATATAAGGGAAAAATTATAATTTTAGGAGATAAAATAAATTAAAATTTTATATTTAAGAATCAATTAAACTCATATTTAACTCTTATAATTAATAAGTATTATATTGATTTTGATAGCCGGTTTGCATGTGGGATCATGGTATAATTAATTGTCCAAATCCACTTGTTTGTATTGTTACATAAAATCTTCTTTGGGATATCAAACACGCGTATTATCTGTGTTGTTTTTTAAATGACATTTATGTTGGGTTTTCTATTTAATAATGGTAGACTATTAATTGCAGTGCCTTGAGTGGTTTATATGTTTTACTATGGTTGTCATTAATTTATTGGGTTTTATCCTCTCTCTTTTTATAATGGTAAACACTTATATTGGTTTTCACTTTTTTATTTTTTTACAACGGTGGAGTTAATTGTGTTTTAAAAAGTAAGGTGCTTCATGTATGATTTTAAATACAAAAATCAATTCTAAATTAATTTTCATTATTTCATAAAACATTGTATCTACTATAATCTCACTTTGGGTCGCAAATGGATAGACTAGATTCAACTAGAGCTTAACACACCAATAGAAATTAGTCCGAACAATAAACAGTTCAATATCACTTAAACAAAATTTTAAATTCGAGTCCTAATATATGCAAAAAATTCCCATTAAAAAACTTATCTACTATCGTAAGATGTACAATGCAAATTAAATTCGGATATTGCGACAAAATTCTAATGAACTATGTTGACAAAAAAAAACTAGAGCTTAGCACAAAATTTTGTCTATAATTTAGAATAAACGTAAAGTTAGATTAGACTTAACTCGATCAATTGAACTGGTCTAAGAAGTTCATAACCTCAATTCGCTCTTCTCTTTTATTGTCATGCCCCAAAATTTAAAGGATCACTATTACAGAATATGATAGAACTCATATCCTATATAAACTTTTAAATATCATAATTAATATAAAAATAATCTTAGGCATGCATAAACTATTTTATTATTAATTATATATGGAATTATTTATATTTTTTAAAATGATAAATATCATACCATATACAATTATTATTACATCTTGAATAGATAAAAGATAACAAGAATCCTACCTATAGTTAGAATGCAAAAAGAAAACATTTAAAACATATTTAACTGCGAATAATAAAACTTGTTGATAAATCTAGATTTCCAGAATATATAATTATAACAAGAATGAAAATGTACAAAAATCATTAATCAAATCAATTTAATAGCCAGAAAACATTTAATTTAAGAAAATCCATTTAAAACGATAATCCTCAAATCATACTTTTCCGTAGAACTTTAACATAACGAGGTAACAAACATGGACACAGTCCACGAGGTAAATAACAAATACGGCATGGCTCAAAGCCATGAAACAAGCGTAAATATAAGACCTATGAATAACAGGCGCAAGTGCAAGACCTACGAATAACAGGCGCGAGAATAAATTCCACGAATATCCAGTGTGAGTACGAAACCTATAAATATCCATCGAGCTCGAGTTTAACCATTGTACACCAATGACTAACAGTACTACATTTAGTAATCAGCATTCTATATTCAGTCCTCTTCTAAATTTAACATTCATAAAGAACAAGATTTGTAAATACTGAAATCTCATAACAATCTATTATAATCAAGTGACCCCATCATGAAAATCATTGAACAAAATTTTCTTTAAATCCTCATGCAAATAATTTATAAAGACTAAAATAATGCAAATCATTTTAATAACTCTTGTCTTTATTTCAACTAAATATTCAAATATCAATTATTAAATATGCAATTTCTAATAAACACATTTTTAGCAATTCATGCTTTAAAATTGAGACTTTAGTAAAATGATTCAATTAGCAAGATATTATTGAAAATATTATTATCATAAGACGTTATTCACTCACATTTTAACTTCCAATAGTTATAATATATCATATTTGATAGCTTTCAATATGCTTCAACTTTAATTCTCAATCATACAAATAATATCATTATCACCCAACTGTAACCTTGTAAAAATCTACCAAAATCTTAATCAACAAAATTCCTTCATTTCCTTCCTAAAAACCTAAAAACCTTACTTTAATTTTTATCTTTTATTGCACTCAAACACAATGGTATACTTTATAAGTTATTTATAAGTATAATTTCAACATCAAATATATATATAAACACACGTTTATGAACCATAGAGTATATATATAAATCCATTTTTTTAAGTCTAGATAGAAACTAAGTAGCTTATAATTATCCAATACTATCCTCATCTTAACACAAAGTCAACATCCCCTTCCAATAACAGATATAAACCTTTGTTATACTCTCCAAGATTTCTGTATCATAATCTTCACTACTTTCTAGGTTTTACATATGAGCAATACTATAACTTAAAGCAATTATTTTTTTAAGACATATGCAACTACTTGTCGGCATAGAGCTCCCTCACCACAACCTTAACCTTAAGTAGTTTAAAATCACTAACCTCATCAAGCTTAATAGAATTACCTCTCATAAAATATTTTCAAATCATTTGCGTAATATCACAACTTTCCAAAACATCCATTCAAAAATTCCAAGTTCCACACCAACATTTTAGAGACTTTAGAAACCCAAATAATTTTAATTATTATTTATTTTTTTCAGTTTCAAAGCAAATTACAGCCGTGTCTTCCTCCTTAAACTTCACTTTCAACAACTCAATTCCATTTACATCGAGGTCCAGCTTCAAAATCATCTCTCAGCCTTAATACCTTTGTGCTAACATTACTGTTAAGTTTCCAAAACATAATCCCATAAGTTGAAACGCTTATTTATCATCTTAGCTTCTAAAATGATTCTGAAATCATCATTTTAATGGCTGAAAATCCACCCCCAACGTAGATCATATCATTGAACAACAAGAAATAAATAATCAATTTCAACTTCTTTTATTAAACTTCTTTAACCCTTTCAACATTGACTTCAAGCTACGGGCTGATTCCTCCAACACATAGCAAACCCAAGACAGATTTAAACATATGCAACAACAATAGCTCATGATTTTTTTTTTTCAAAATTTGAATCATATAGCCTCAAACACCAACAATTATACAAGTATCAATTTGTATAATAACTCTTTTATTCAAAGAATCAAAGCCACTGAAACAAAAATGCAGCATTATATTTCGGGCATGATAACAACAGAATAAAACAACCCATTGTAGATCCAATAGCCGACAGTTTTGGTTCAACTTAAAGCTGAAAATCTCAAGTCCTTATTCCTCTTCACAGAATCAACCAAAACCACCAAGAAATCCTACTTAATCGGTAATCCACTTCTTGAACACCAGTACACAGAGAAAATCGAAGGTGGTCATAGAGTTAGGGAGCTCACCTCAATCGGTCGTCGCAAGCACCCAGTTCTTTTCCCTTTCCCGGCGTCGCGACTTCCCGTTCTTCTCCCTGCTCTCTCCTCTCACTCTCTCTCTCGTCGGCTCACTCACAGGTGACACTGTTTCTGAGCATAAAAGGAAAAAGAAGACATACAGCGATCGACGGCAACACGAGCGATGGGAACAGATAGAATCACGGTCGTGGGGGCTCGGTGAAGTCGCGAAGCTTCTCCTCCCCTGTTCTCTCTTGCTGTCACCGCATCAGGGAAATGGAAAAAAGTGGGGTTTTCTGATGTAAAAGGGTAGAGGGCAGTCTTATAATTTTGAAAAAATAGGCTAGAAAATAAAAATTGCCTTGAAAGAGAGATGTGATTCGAACCTAGACCTCTAACTGATTCCACCATCTCAATCCACTCAACTACCAATTTTTGTTTAAGCGTTTGTTTGGTTGCGAGATTTTGAAGGAAATGAGAGGGGTGGGAAGAGGAAAATATATTTAGTTAGAAAAAATAGAGGGGAAGAAAGGGGAGATTTTTTGTCTTTATGTGCTCCTCTCCCCTCCTTTAGCTCCCTTTAAAAAGTAAAAGTTTTTATAAGAGAGAGAAATTTTTTTATCCCTTTTAGACTAAATTACTCTTAAATTTTTTTTAGTATTTTAACTATATTCTTAAACCTTTTTTTTATTTTTCTCACACCTAATTTTTTCTTTAATTACATAATAATTATAATAAATTATAATAAAACTTAATAAATATAATAAATTATTTATATATTATATTAAAATATATAATAATTATAAAATTAATAAAAAATAATATTAATATTTTATCATATTTTTTAATTTTTTTTAATTTTATTATATATATAAATGAGATAAAAAAATTTAAAATTTATAAATTAAAAAAATAATAATTTTGATATGAATATTATAAATAAAGAGTAAATAAATTTAAATAAAGAGATAAGGGTATATTTGTCAATTTCTAATTAACTCTCCTCTCCTCCCCTTTTGAACCAAATAAAAAATACAATTAATTAATCTCCCCTACCTTTCTCTATTATCACTTAAATTAATCTCCCCTCCACTCCCCTCAGTTGAACCAAATAAAGCTTAAAGATGAATGTAAAATTTAATACATATATTAATAAAATAATATTATTTATCTATTTATTTTTTAAGATCATTATATTTATTGCCCTGACAAAAATTCAACTTGATAAACGAAATTAAAACAATAAAAATATTTATAACCATATAGAAGTTATCCTAAGACATTAAAACCTAGTAAACTAACATTACACAACAAACATTGAAACTCAAACTTAAGAATAGGAAGAGAACAAAACAAGAAACAGAGGCAAGTTGCTTCAATAATGATATATCAAATAGGGGTGTACATGGGCAAGGCTTGGTAGGGTAGCCCCCCTGCCCGGTGCCCTGCCCGAAAAAAATATGGGCTGCATTTTGCAGCCCGATGCCCGGCCCGACCCGGTAAAAGCCCTAACTATTTCGGGCTGGGCATGATCGGGTTGGGCATAGGCGAGGTGGACATGCCTAAATTGTGATATTTTACTCATATTGTGAGAAAAAAATCTGCCATCATGAACTTATAAAATAATATTATATTTATATTTTTAAGAGTTAAATAATATATATAATTTACTAAGAATAAGGTAACAAAAAGATAGTAATTAAAGTTTTAAAGTCTATTGCATATATAAAAAAGAAATATTAAAATATGTAGAGGTCGGATATTTGTAGCGTTATTGCAACTAAAAAAATCAAATACTTAGCAAATAAAACAGAGGAACAACTTTGGTATCTACATAAATATAAAAGTTATGTTTAATATTTTAAAAATGAGCAAAGAGAGTTGTCAGCTAAAGTGAAAAGTGTAAAATTACAAATAAAATAAGTTAAGAAAAAAATTAAAAAAAATAATAAATATATATATAGGGCCGGGCCAAATAGGCAGGGCATGTTGCCCTGCCCAGTGCCCGGCCTGGCCCGACACTTGGCCTGGCCTGGCCCTGCCCAAATATATTTTGGGTAACTTTTTTAGGGCTGGGCCGGGCGATATTTTTACGGGCTCAGGCGGACGAACCGGGCAACGGGCATTGTGAACACCCCTAATATCAAAGACAAATGCAATAACCTCTCATCTTTAGGATTAACTGACAAAGGAATAAAACATGAGATTATTTTAAGTGTATTCGATCTTTGAAAAGTACTATTTTATTGTAGTTCCAGTCGCAACGTTTAAGGAGACATCTTAATTTTTAAATATCTAGATTTATGTCTGAGGGTAATAGATAACTCGTCTTACCCGACATTAATATCGCGTAGGAGGAAGGAAAACTTTACCCTACCCTTAAATCATATGTGAACCCAACCTCTTTCTATAAATTTTTATACCAAAAAAAAAAAAACAAATGCAATATTCACTTCTATAAGCCCATCAAGAAGTAGCTCACAACGTGGAACAAAATTAAGAAAATATTAATTATTTAAGGAACAAAATTATTAGGTAAAATTTCCCATAAGGGTCCTAAATTATTTTGATTAAAATCAATTATAAGACCATTAATCATGTTTCTCATGAGTAGCTCCCAAACGCTTCAGGTGTGTTTGCATTAATGTTGGGTAAAATAAAATTTATAAAATTGATTTATAAGCATAATTGATTTAAAAACAGGGTGTTTGGATAAATGTTTAGAAAAGTAGGTTGATTTTAGCAAGTATATATGCCAAAATCAATTATGAATTAAAAACCAAATACCATTATACATATCTAACTCAATTATGAATTCAAAATAATGATTATCTCATTAGTGACTGTTTGCGCTTGACCAGTAACACAGACGATAGCTGTCAACAGGTCTTATTTGGTGCAAATTGATTAAGGTTTTTTGAGCAAAATCACCCTTCTGTAGTGACTTAACTTTTAATACTAGCAAGAGCCTAAATTTTGATTTCCATCATTAAGGTACTTTGCTTATAAATTATTACCCCCATCCTTAATATATGACTTAATTAAAAAATTAATTTTAATTTTAAATATAAAATTAGTTATTATATTTATTAATTTTTTTAAATTACTCCTATCAATATTTTTTCAATAATAATTAAGTAAAAGAGAGAGAATAAGTTAAAGAAAATTATCAGAATATTTAAAAAAATACTCATAATATTAATTAATTTTTTTAATATAATCAAATTAATTAAATAAATTTTATATTAAATAAGGGATGAGAACTAGTTACCATCGCTAAGGCTAGGTATAGGTACACTGCCAGTGTTTCTTGGCAACATACGTACTAAATAATCAATGACAAACTCCTCTAGGACAAGATAGGCTAAATGGAATCATGACTTCAATTGGTTATAGATAATTGTAAGCCCTTTATAATTACAGAATGAAGTCAGTGTGCCATCATTTTAAGACCGATAAACACCTAGAGTCAATCCTAGATTCCGCCTAAAATATAAAAAATCTGAATTCCATTTCTGAGCTGTTAATTGAGCACAATGATGACGTGCCCCCACCTAATGACATAAGACTGGTTGTTAAGTTCTGAGCTGCAGAATTACTCTTGAAAGTCTGCTACTAAACTCGGGCCAGTTACTTCTGCTTGATAACAACTGCTTCAAAAATTCCATCAGATCTAAAGTTAGGTGCCAAAAGTCTTGGATCAACAGGTCCCGGAAGACTAAAAGAAAGGGTGAATGGTCCAGGAGGGCATAAGTACTGGATTTTCATCTGGTAAACACGTGAGTTTTTCTTTATAGTTCTTCCACCACTCAACAATCCTTGTATATGAACCCTACCATCAGATTCAATCTCACAACTGAACCGACTAGCTACAAAGTAGATTGAAAATTAAAAAAAAAAATCAAAACGAATGAATGAGTCAATCAAATGGATCTTCTGGGAAAACAACCAGTCAAGCACACATGTTCAATGCAAACGTGTTGGAATAGATAATTATAATAAGCAAAACTAAAAGCGCATACCAACTGATCTGGACTTCACTTTACTAAGATTACTAGGATATATTCTTTATCCCGTTGCTAAGAATTCTGAGATTCACAACCACTTATAGGTTCTCAACAAAATGAGACCATTAATGATATAACATAATAATAAGGCTCTACCAAAGTAGAGGCTGCATACTATGGACATTGATGACCTTTAGCAGAAAATTTTAACAAAAAACATTGCCTCCAAAGTATGAATGTCTTGTGCAATATGGAGTATCCTCTACTCATCATAATCTTGGAAAAGGAACTTTCTAGTCGAGAAATGAAGAGCAACAAAAAAACAAGAGAAGGAAAAATCAATAATAGATTAAGACATTGAGAGAGAGAGATACCGTGATCTTTCATCACCCCAGGCAAAGAAACTCGGAATAGATATGCAACTTTGCTGACACCAATATCCACAACACCAACAGGTGGACCTAATAATCCCCTTCTAGCTGTCCCAGCTAAATGAAGAGAAGAGTCTATATCACAATCTTCTATGTCCGGAATAGGAAGAACCGGCATCAAGGTGGGTCCATTGGATTTGCAAATCCTCTTGGAAGGATCCCTCTTGCCAACATGTTTTATAGGAAATACACAAGGAAATTCAGTTGTTGGTGGAGAATCATGTATACACTTGCGCTTGTACTTTTGTTGAAACTGAGGGCATCCCCCATTTGAAATAGCTGTCTGATCTTTGTTGACGTGATTATGTTCACCTTCCTTGCTTGCTTGAGAACCAGGTTGTATATGCAGACATGCATTTATATCAATCTTCAAACTATTTACACCAGACAAATCTTTGAATCTTTTAATATCCTCCTGTTTCATGTATGACGTAACTGGATCAACGATTAACACAACTCCTTTAACAATTCTGAAGCTATCAGGGTACCATATCTGCTCATGAAGATTCAAAGGAAAAATACTTGTGAACTGCTGACACTCCTCTAATGACCCAGTGCTAGGCAATGATAACTTTCCCTTTAGATACATATGAAACAAATTCAGCTCTAACACTCGGTCAGGTTGAGCATCGCTCAGGACAAAGTAATATAATCTCTCCAGCAGAGAAATGCTAACATATGAAGGTCCCAGAGAACTCAAAGTATATGGTGGCAAACCCGCTGTTAGTCTTTGAGCTGCTGAACATCTTGGCTCATCGGACTTGACATCAGGTCCCAAATAAGTACTCATGATGAAGTTGAGAAGAAATTCAGTATCACTAATCAATGGTTTGACAGACCTCCTTTGGTAAGTCTTCCCATTGAAACCCATGTCAAACTGACTATCCTGTGCACTCATCTGTTCAAAAATATAAATCTAGCCTTCATAACTAACCTCTTCTGAAAAACAGTGAGAATGCACAGTGCAATAGGTATCAATATTTTGACTGCATCAAACAAAATTCATATAGATGAGTTATCTGGGTTACCTTGAAATGAATGAAAGGTATGACAATAAGAGAAAAGCCATTTGTACAATACTTTTGCATACCAAGGGGATGAGTCTGAACTTATAATTATAAAGTTAAAGCTTCATGAATGACCAACCATTTGAATTCAGATCATAGCACTACCCTTGTCACACCCCAAAAATTAAGGTATGACCGGGCCTTGAATATGAGAAAACCCACATCCCGTAAGCTTTGCATATATAAAATTCCTCATTTATATTTATAGACTAACTTTTGGTAAATTTCATATAAACAAAATTCACAAGCAATCTGTAGAAATTTCAGTAGAGCCTCCCTTGCCAATGCGATAGAACACATGTTCGAAAAAGTCTATTCCCTTTCGAACATTTTATTGAACACCCATTTTGCATTCAAATCCACAAGTTCCAATAATATTCCTCTTAGAATCACAGCCCCAGGGTTCATACATTCCAACAATGAATCCAATTCCATTCTTAGATACAACGCAAACCAAGCACCAGTAGGAAGAAAACCACAATTTCCCAATCCACGCAGACGGAACAGAAAGGGGAAAAGGCAACATTCTGCACGAAACATATGTGGCAGCATTCTTGAAAAAAAAATACCGAAATGAGAAGAGATTTGAACATACCCGACACGACGGACGCACAAGATAAGAAGGAAGAAAGGAAGACCGCGTTCTGCCCACACCCACGCACGGCAGCGTCGCGAAACAGGAAGAAGAAAAGAAGCTCAAGATCCCACACAACGCTCCGCTACAGCGGCGAACCAGAGATCAATCAGCAACGAGGAAAAAGGAAAGGAGAAGATTCCGAACCAACACTCCCTCAACAATGGCGCACGAGCAGTGAGGAATGAAGGGCTCTGCTATTTTGATTCCCCTATTTGCAGGTGAAGTTCTAAAGCTCCTCGGTCGAGACCCGAGATTGCACGGCGCAGTAATCACCACCAACAAAGGATAAGTGACGATGAAGGGGCGGCTTTCGCCCGGCACTCGGCTCAAAAATATGCATTTTGTTTTGAACAAAAACTACGTTTTCATACAGAAAAAAAAAATTATGTTAAAAATTTTATTAGTAATAAAAATATAAACTAAAATATTGATATTTATTTGAGGGTTTACATCTATAATATATATTTAATTAATTTAATTAAATTAAAAATTAATTAAATTAATTATTATAATAATATTTTTAAGGTGTTTTTGATTTAATTGAGTGAAAGAATTTTAATAGAAGGAGATGGTAGAGAAAGAAAAAATAATAATTTTAATATTATATTATTTAGATTTATAAAAATAGAGGATAGGAGAGAGGAGATAAAAGAGAGGAGATAAGAGATTTTAATATTATATTATTTAATTTAGAAGAAAATAAGAGATAAATTTATATAAATATTATGATATATAAATGGAGTAGTATAGATATGTTAAAAAAATATAAATATAATAGTTAGAATAAGATAAAAATTTAATTTTTTTCCAAATTTTTTAATTTTATAAGATAGGGTTAGGAAAGAAGGAGAAGAAAAATCTCAAAAAATTTATTTTCCCTTCTAAAAATTTCGTAGTGTCAAACAAAAGAAAATAGATAAAATTTCTCCCTTCTTTTCTCCCCATCAACCTTCCAAGTCTCTTGTACCAAATATATTTTTAATTATTTTATTTTTTTTATTTGATTATTATTGAAAAAATATTAATAAAAATATTTAAAAAAAATAGATAAATATAAAAATAAAATATTATATCTAAAATTAAGGACCAATGAACATTATATGTTTATAAAAATTTATCAGTGCTTTGCACCACTAAAACTTTCAACAGTGAATTTTTTCCCTATTTTTCCATCCCATATATCAAAATAGAATAAAAATGCTTTTCTTTACTTTTTTTCTATTTCCTTGTACTAAAAGCTAATCATAGGATTTGAACGTGGAAATTTAATATTTAAATATGACATTTCTTCTATTCTATTTTTTATTTTAGATACATAAAAATAAATATATTTTTAAAAATTTTATGATTTAATTTTAAATATTTTGACGGAAAGTTTCTTTCTCTTTTTGACCGAAGATAAAAATTCCTTGTTGCCTGTAATTTTTTTTCAAAAAAAATAAATAAATACACATTTTTAATGCAAAAAATAACCATTCATATAAATTGTATTGGGTACACAAAAATCTACAGTTTTAATTACAAAAATATTATTAAATAATATGATAAATTTAATATGAAAAAGTAAAAAAATTATAACCAACGGGAAAATAAAACATCGAAAAACGGTACCTCAAGAATGTTTTAGCCTGAATAAACCGTTCGTCCTCACTGCCTCTTCACTCCTTCCCTTCCCCAACTCGCCATCGAACTCCCCCTTCACTCCGTCTCTTTGCAATCTCCGCTATCGTCTCTGCTGCCCTGGAAACTCCCCCTTCGAAGCTCTTGGGTGTGTTCCATCTTCTTCTCCAGCTTGGCGATTTTTTTCTGCAATTTTATTCAATTTGTTCTGTCAATGGTTATTCTTATATTGGTTATTTTTTTCTGCAATTTTTGTCTGGCATTGGTTATTCTTCTTCTTCGTTCGATGGTGTTGTTCTTGAAACTGGTGTTTATTCACTTCGGCGATTTGTTCTGTTCATGTATAGTTTTGGTATTCTTGTATTGGCAATTTTTTTCTGCAATTTTATTCCATTTTTTCTTTTAATGTTTATTCTTGTATTGGTTATTTTTTTCTGCAATTTTTGTCTGGTATTGGTTATTCTTCTTCTTCGTTCGATGGTGTTGTTCTTGAATCTGGTGTTTATTCACTTCGTCGATTTTTCTGTTCTTGTCTGGTATTGGTATTTTATTCACTTCTGCGATTTTTTCTGTTTATGTATAGTTTTGGTATTTTATTCACTTCGGTGATTTTGCGAAGAGTAGCGGCCCAAGTCTTCATCTCTCGCCAGTGGTACGAGATGGCAGAATCAATTTGCAGAGTGCTACGGGACGGCAAGTTAGAGGGAGAACATGCACCTGCTTTAACAATTAAGGATTCTCTAGATTCACCTTTTGCCTTTGATGTATTCTCTTACATCCTAGTTCAACTCTCATCTCAGATTTTAAGAGGAAAACCTCAGTCCCGGTTAGTTTACTTTTTCGTTAGTGGGATTCTGTGTGTGTTCAAAGAATTCTTTTTGTAGATCTCATTTTTATCTTAAAGCTAATTCTTAAGTAATTCTTTTTTGATGTAGAGGTATAGTTATTGTTGCAGTTTCTCGTAGTCCATCCTCTTATATTTCTTTTTTAAAGACAAAAGGAGTGGACATAGAATCTTCTCAGAAATGGTAAGCATTTTCAACATACATATGACTCTATCCTTCTCTCCCCCTTATTTATAACGAGAGGTTCAAAAACATGTAAAGTTATTTTTTTAAGAAATGACATCCTTAATTTTGGTATTTAGCAATTTTGTTAGCCAAGTCAAAGAAGAAATGCTCTAAAGGTGAAAGTTAAACTTTATAAACGATTCTAATTTTAATATATCAAAGCATGTTTTAGGCCTTACCGAGCTTCCTTGTAGCTATGTCTCATATATTGAAGCAAATTTATACTTTTACACTCAATACTCTACATCTAAAATCACATGATATTTGCAGGATTCACATTTTGGATTGCTATACAGATCCTCTTGGTTGGAAGGATAAAATACGGAAATCTAGAAATGCTAAGGATATTCCTCACCAAAGTTCACTTATTTCTAGTTCTTATAAAGCGATGAAGGATTTGGACAAATTGTTTTCTGTAATCACTGAACTGGGTGGAGGTAAAACTTTGTTGTTCTGTTTTTACTTCTACTAAACTGTCCCAAAACTGATAATATTTTCACCAGATTTGATCACTTTCGCACCACAAATGTCATTCTTTTTTATGGTGAGTTTTCTAACTTCTGAATATATAAACTTGTTCAACTGCAGGCCTAGTTGGAGAGAAGAAAGCCCTCTTTTGTGTTGCCATAGACTCGGTACTGTTGCTTGCTATGATTGTTAGGCTAAATTGAGAATGTATATTCCATTACCATAACTTCAAATGATATTCCATTACCATAACTTCAAATGAAGTTGAATATAGTCTACTGTGTTGATGTGTTGGGATGAGTATTCTTTGTGGCTTGGTATTTATTATTGTCAATATTATCATTTTCTTTTGTATGGTTAAACTTTTGAAGATATTTATTTGTTTCTGATCTGAACTTGAAACAATTACCTATTAAGGTGTACCACCTCGTTCTGAGATGAGATAGTTCATGTATACCTACTTAATTTTAATTCTCTTTCTCACCGCAATAAAGCATTGCAACGGCTGGAATTCTGGTGTTGCATGGAATCTGTAGGCCTAATGGTTATTTTACAGTTTTTATTCAGCTAAGATGTACATAAAAATGTCGTAGAGAGTGCTTTAAAACTGCCATTATGTTTCAGTTTGTGTTACATGTAGGAACACTAGTTCTTGGTTTGTTTAGATTTGTATTCGTCAAGGCTTGTAACAGAGCTCTCTTCTGGTTCTGGAGATTTAGCTCTTTGCATTCCATATATGTAGAGGTAGAGCCTATGTTAACTAGGTTTTTTCTTGTTTTTAGATGTAAGCAAAGTAATAGACTTGAAAATGGGACTTTAGGGAGAAAGTTTGCAAGTAATACATATATTATCTTTACTTGTTCACTTGTTAAGTTTGTAGGAATAGTGAAAAGCTGATCAGGTAAATGTTTTGTATATATAATGTTTCAAATTTATATCAGTTTGTACTGTGATTATCAGTCTATACTAAATAGACTTGCATAGTATTTAGTTTTTGTTTTGCTTCCAAATTTCATTTTGCATGAAAATTATAAATAATGATTCCTTGTTTATAAGTCAATTTATGTCCCTAGTTTCTACTCTGTAAATTCTGTATTTGTATGTCTTGAATCCTGATGGATGTCTTTTGCATGTTTCCAGCTAAGTGAGCTGTTGAGACATACAACTTCACAGTCCGTCTCAGGCTTTTTAAGCAATCTGCGGAGCCATGGTATTCATTCTTGCCCTGAATTTGGAGTCTTTAATGTTTGACTTGTTTTTGTTCATTTACATTCATGAATTATGGTTAAAGTTGGCTTGACGTCTGAACAACTTTGTATCTTACGTTAATTGCTTTTGTGATGGCTGCAGATCAAATTTCGTGTATATTTGGGTTATTTCATTCTGATCTTCATGAAGATAGGGTTGCAGCTGTTCTTGATTACATGTCCTCCATGGTGGCCAATGTTGAACCAGTTCATAAGTCTTTATATGGTCAGAGAGGTAATTTAGAAAATTCCTTGTCTGAACAAAGTTTTACCAGGGGGAAGTTCAATGTCAGGTTCAAACGCAGAAATGGACGAGTTAAAGTGACGGTAATCTCTTTTTTCTTCTGTAAGTTTTGTTGGGAATTATCAATCAACGTTGGTGGACTGATATAATATCTCTGATATTGTATTCAGAATGAAGAATTTAAAGTTAACCCTGAAGGAATTAGCTTTACATCTGTTTCATCACTGGATGGAGCATCCATTTCAGGCCTACTGCCAAAGGTCAGTTGTATAGTTTCCTATATGGAGTGGGTTTTATCTCTGTAGAAAGAAAAGCTGAATAACCTTCTTGTAATGGAAGAAAAAGTCTCATCTGTTTTCTGCGAAAGAGGAATAGGGAGAAGACAGTTTCAATTTTCTGGTTGATAACTCCCTTTCTAAGAAACAAAAAGGACCTTGGTCAAGTGTCAACACACACCCATCGGCAAGATTCTCAGGTCTTTCAGTGTTGATCTAAATGTTAGAAACAGAAATGAGTCAAGTATATGTCGCCTACAACTCCGTTGTGTGCCAATTTAACTCACCATACCCGTGTTGGATGCTATTAATTAGGTCTACGCTTACAACAGCCTTGGTATACTTCCCTGCCCTACACAAATGAATATTCTATAAGGGTTAAGGTCCAATTTTATCCCATAAGTTTTTAAGTTCTTTCATGAATTAATATTGTCTTGGAAGTGTTAAAAAAGAAGCAGTCATCCTAACTGTTAAAAAATTAATATTGACTGTTAATATTTTTAACGGCGAGGGGGTGGCATTACTCTTATTTTAACACTTCTGTAATGATAGTGATCTAACAAAAAGCTTCCGGATACCCATAGCTCATAAGGAAAAACTTCTGGAACAAAATTGGATCTTAACCCATTCTTATAATGGCAGATATAAGTTCACGCACAAAGATCCAGATGCATGCAGATAAGCAAAGAGAAAACTTGAAATAATTGTTAACATGAACTTCTTGCTGTTGACTGGTAATGAATGATTTTAAGTTCTTTCTTGAGCAGGTACAATTCAATCTTGATCTGTCTGAGAAGGAGCGAACTGATAGGGCCAAGGTTGTGCTCCCTTTTGAACACCAAGGTACGTACATAATTTAGATCTGTACTAGAATTTTCGTTTGAAAAAGAGATTGTTTTTCTGTTTTCTTGAGCTGTGTCTTAAAACTTGATCATTGTGTTCTTAGGAAATGGTAAACCAATACAAATATATGATGGTAGAAGATCGCTTGAAGATTACAACATTGAGGCAAAGCAGACTTCTGGTGGCACCAAAAAGGGTGATTCTGGCATAGGTGAGATTATTTATTATCGTGATTCAGATGATGAGATGCCTGATTCTGATGAAGACCCAGATGATGATTTAGATATATGAATATGCCGCATATTATCAGCAGGACATGAGCTTTGATTGTAATTTTACTAGGTTTTCTTTAGTATATTTACTCCCTTTTTCTCTTCTTAATGTAATGGAGATGTATTCATGTAATTTTTTTTTCAACTTTACCATGAACTGGTTTAGAATAGGTTCTTTCACTTATATATAAGCAAGAGTTAAAAAAAAATATTGATAGATGAATACTCTTTCCGATGCTATTCGAAATTGTTTTAAATATATCATGGATTGATATGAAATCATATTTTGATGTGGTTTTGTGATGTTATTGGAACTTGTGCTTCTTTATTATGATAGGAAAAATTTAATTTTAGGATGTTTTAGTTGAGATTTAAGAATAACAAAAAAAAATATTAGAGAAAATTTAATTTAACATACCTGATGTTTAGGCTTCAATGAAACTATATCATTGTGTCTTTCCAAAAACACCATACAACAAAATAGCAACAAGGGTCATGCATACAAGCACGAACATTTATAGTTAAAAAACGTCCATTTGAACTTTGAAGCATTCCCAACCCCACATATTTCTTACACTTACCACCTCACCAAAATATTTTCTTTTTTGATTAAGTATAAGTATTTTTTTTTTTATTCGAAAGAATCATATTTAAGATAATATCACCTATTGGATATAGGTATATTTACTAACAAAAATTTAAATATTAATTTATTATATTATGAGAGATTAATTAATTTTTTATATTAGATTTAATCTCTATTCGATACCAAAACAAGTTAATCAAATATAATTCATCATGTTTTCACCGTACAAATAGACGGGGAAAAATGAGCAAACCTAATCCTATAAGGTTAGATCTTGACAAGCTCAAACCTAGAAGAGTTAGGCTGAACAGTTTGTTTACCCTAAAACATATCTTAAAGTTGAAGCTAAGTCCTAAATTTTAGATCCGTTTAGATAAAATTTTAAAAAAAAATTTAGGAGAAAAAATTTGATAGCTTTTAAAAAAAGATTTTTAGAGAAGAATTTAAAAGAAAAAAAAGTGGTTTTGAATAAATATATGTTTGGATAGTTATTTTTAGAAGTACTTTTATTATTGATAAATTATAAAAAATAATATGATTATTAAATATATGAGAGAGGAGAGAGGAGAGAGGAGAGAGGGTATAGAAGAGAGATAAGAGAGAAAATGATATATATAAAAAAAGGAGAGATGATAGAGGGTGTAGAAAATAGATAAGAGCTGAGAGATGGTGTAGAAGAGAGGGGAAAGAAAGTCTAAAAAAAATATGGATAATATAGTAATTAGTTATTTTACAAACTCTTTTATTATTTTATAAATTATCTTGATCATTTTATCTAAAACTTTTATTTTAAATTATAATTTAATTTAAAAGTATTGTTGAACAAATATAACTATTTATTTTAAAAAAATTTAAAAATTAATTTTAAAGAGTTTCCAAACACACACCTTGTAGGCTTAGGCTTGGCCAATAGGCGGTAAGTCTTTTTAAATTTTTTAATATGTTTATACTTCTTTCCAAATGTTCAAAAATAAGCAAAAGATTTTATAAATTTTTTTACTTGAATAATAAATATTAGCAAACTAAAGTGTAAAATTAAGTCCAAATAACAAAAAACTAAATCAAATTAAATCGTTATTCTAAATCTTAATAGAAAAATCATCATAATCGCATAAATATCTTGATATTCTTGCATCATATTTGATCATATTATTTATAAAAGATTAAAATAATTTTAAATAAATATTAGCTAAAGAAAAAGTTGAAAGAATATAATTATCAAAATAGTTAAAACAGACTAAAAGTTTCAAGCTTAAAAACTTGTATACTCTAAAATCATATTTCTTTAGAAGTTCGGCCCTCAGTTTAAACGGGTACGGGTTGTTTTACTGGCTGTATATATTAGTTTAAAGAAAGGTAAATCAACTCACAGACATTAACAAGCAAGAACACAAGCAGATTAAACAATAGTTACCCCAACTCCTTACTACCAAATACTCAACGTTCAACAACCAGACTTGCCAAAAGCCTCAACACAATTCAATGTACACAAATCATGAAACTTCATCATCATTAATGTCTAAAAGGCACACTTTCTATTAAATTTAACTTCCGAGGATCTGGAGAATTAATTTTTGTAATGATAACTTGGTTGAAGCAAAGACTTTTATTGAAAGAGAATACATCAACCTTAATGAAGCTCCTTAAATATGACCATGTTCTTAGATAAGTCATTTATTAGGCCAACTAGTTTGCCCAACAAGCTTACCACATTGATGAGGATTTTCAAATGATTGATATTACACATTTAGATTGCAGGAGCATGTTACTAATTTATATGTGTAAGGAGCCTTAATGCTTTATGAACGAAACCCCTTTTGGCATGGCATTTCGCCCTTGTAGATAAAAAGAAAAAAAGAATCATTTTTAGATGATAAAGATGGGAAGGGAATTTCCCAAATATACAAATATGAATTCAATACCCTGAAATGACTTAATCACTATGAAGTTCCTAAAAACTAATTTTAGATTAAATTTTGTAACGAAATTATATAAATGCCCTTAATTTTAAAAAATGAAATAAAAATAATAATTTAACAATTAACAACTTTAATTTATTAAATGACAATAACAATTAAAACAATAATAACATATTTTACTGAGGGTAATTGGGTTATTTAAAAAAAATAATTCTAGAATAGTCTATAGAGACTTTATAGAAATTAAATCATAAATATTTTGAAGGGTCATTTCAGAATTCATATATTTTGGTGGTCCTTATATATATATTTTTCTTGAATTTCTTCCTATTATTAGGGGAGTGATTAGTTTGCAAGAGAGAATTATATGTAATAACAATTTATTCCTTCTAGTCCTAGGGTTCTTTTTAGAAAAAAAAATTGATAAAAAATATAAGAATCTAACATCGTCATTAATAAATTATTTTTAAATTTATCTTTAATTATAAATTTAAGAGAGAGAATTATAAATATCTAAAAGAGATAAAAGATGTCATATTTTTAATTAAGGATAAATTTAAAAAATATTATTATTTTATGAAAGATTAAATATTTAAATATTATTTTTTAATCTATATGATTTAGTTGAGAAACTTTTATAATATGAATAAGAAAAATACATCTTATATAGAATGATTAGATATAAATTTTATAGAAAATCATATCCGTATATATGATGATGGAAGGGGCATATCTATCATACACACAAATCAAATATTAATAGACAAAAATAACATTATATGTAATTCAATAAAAAATAATATTAATATCAATTTCTCCAATTTTTCCATAAAATTATTTATTATTTATCCCACAAGCACACCTTATGATATTCCAAAATAAACCTCGGCAAAACTAGAGGTTGTGAGGAGCCATGGCCAAATGTAACCTTCTCTTTCTTTCATTCTTTTATTTTTATTACTATTATTTTTTTTTATCCATGGCTTCTCTCTCTCACTCCACTCTTCTTCCACTCTCTTCTCTCCCCACATCTTCTTCTTCCTCCTCCTTCTTCTGTTCCTGTTCCTCCACATCCTCTCAGTCTCTTCGTTCCAAATTCCAGTTGTGTTCATTGCCTCGATTCCTCTCTAAGAGCAGACCCAAGAAGAAAGCGAAGCGGCCTGAAAGACTTTTGATGATTATCAATCCCATT
This sequence comes from Leucaena leucocephala, assembly GCA_037074615.1. Lineage (NCBI taxonomy): Eukaryota > Viridiplantae > Streptophyta > Magnoliopsida > Fabales > Fabaceae > Leucaena > Leucaena leucocephala. The sequence goes on along the minus strand of CM073515.1, from coordinate 11,967,168 downwards.
TTGCTGTTTAACGGTGTGAGTAGTTCCACTTTCTATTTCGATACCCAGACGCTTCTCTCCACTGTTAGTGTCCTCGCTGCAATTGCTCTCTCCTTGTTTCTTGGTTTTAAGGTAACAAATTTTGTGTTTCCCTTTCTGTTTCTTCTATTTTGGTTGGTTTTGGTCTGTTTATTATAGTCTACTACGGGCATCACTCTCTATTGCTCGGATGTTCGGTTTTTGTTTCAAACTTAGAGTCTCGGTTGATTATTAATTAATGAAATTGAAACTGAATCAGATCTTTTGAGTTGTATAATGAAGTTATACAGAAGATTCTCTTAGGGCGCCATTTACTTTGAGCTAATCTTTGGAGTTGCAAAATGGGGATGTTACTCTTCTCTCGATACCACATGGCTTCTTTCTTTTCTTTTCTTTGAGCTCATCTAAGTAACTTTATGATGTTTTTTTTATATCTCGTTCAGAAATGTGCATAAGCGACATGCATTGCACCCATAGATGCATTCAATATTGCTTCCAATTTTTATACTGCTTCTGGTAACATGTGGGTCAACGTTGATTCTTCTTCAGCTAATGTGATGAGGTTTTTACAGGGGGATCCTGTGCCTTGTGAGCGTTGTGGCGGCAACGGTAATGTTCTTTCTGCATTTCGATTTCAGATTGTTGTGCTTTACTCACAATGGGCATTTTCTGTTTTCAAATGTTGTGTAAATTTTACAAGACATCAATTAGTGCAATATGAATTTCTAATAAAAATTGTTGCTAATTACAATCAAAGAATTTGTTTATGTTGTTATTTTAGACGAAAAGAAACTGGAAGGATCAGAACCTATGGCTTGAAACTATAGGGACAATTAAAATGAAGGTAAACTATAAGGGCCAAACATTGTATTAACCATTTATTTTCTTTGTAATGTCTCAAATCAATGTTATATATGGACAATGACAAACTGCGGAACAATTTTTCACTTCTACCTATTATTTTACAGGATCTCTTAGTGAATGATATATTTGAAGGGTTAGATGTTAATAGAGTTCAATGATTTATTTAAGTTGTCAACTTCATTTAGTAGAATAAGTTTCGTTGTTGTTGTTTTCCCTGGCTATCGTTTTGTTATCCAGCATATGGATATATGCACAGCCACCACCTTTATGAAATATTAAATATTATTTCATTTTTGTCCGTTGTCCTCATTGTTTGTATTCCATTGACACCAAGTGCTTCTTGATTATTTGAATTTATTCTTCAATCCGCATTATGTTGAACTTGTTCTGTTTTTTATACCAACGACAGCAATAAATTGTTATACTATTTTTGACAAGCAGGCGGTACAAAATGCATTTTTTGCAACAATGGTAAGATGGAGCAAGATAGTGGGTTAATTGACTGCAGAGTATGCAAGGGTGCAGGTATTTCTTCCTGGTCTTTTTTACAAAAAACTATTACATCTTGGATTCTGAAATGCTTTGGGTGTCTGCAAAATTATCTTTGTTTGCATTGGTCATTTCAACAAGAACAAGTCTTATCCCACTAGGTGTTTGCATCCTTCAATTAATGAATTATTTTTGGTAGTATGTCCACTTTGGTGACCTTGATGAGTATCTGTATTTGCTTTTGGTTGTGTGAATACCAGCAGTAGATTACTAGTTATGTTAGATATTTATTTTCCTGAACATATTATATGTAATCTACTCGTATATTTATTTTGATCATGGAATTAGTGCTTAAGTTTCACTTGATGGAATTTGTTTGCCTTAATCTGATCGCCTTAAAACAATTTTCTTTTCTTTTTGTTATTATTTTAGTTTTATTGATTCATTCATTTATTTTTATCACTCCCGTATTGGAAAGCTTTCACAGTTATATATCTGCTTGATTTTTCAAATCATAGGCTTGATACTTTGCAAGAAATGTGGGGGTTCAGGATACTCTAGAAGGCTATGAGCTGTGAGTTTTCTCTGTTCTTATTGAGACCAATCTGTTCTGAAATTTGTAAGATCTCGTGACCATTTGTTCCTAATTAATATCTTTTTCTCGGGACCATTTCACTGTCCTCTCTGTTGTATAAAATTGAAGCCTCAAAAGCAAGTCAAATTTTGATCTTTTTTGTTTAGTTCCCATGAAAATATAATTTGGATCCTCTATTTTTTTCTCGTGCTCATTTTGTCTCAATTTTAATTTTTGACCGTTGCAGAGTCTTATAGCTCATATGGCACCCCATAATCTCTCAAATGGAGGAGGTTGTAGGATTAAATCCCCGGTAGCTTAGGGGAATGGGGGTGTTGGATGTGTGTCCCCTTCCCTAGAGTTAGGATAGGTAAAAAGAAAATTTGTCTTGACCTTTAAATTGATATTTGATGGTCCACAATCACAGCTTCAACTAAAGTTATGTAACTTTTATTGCAAGCTAACTCCTTTTTTTTATTTTGTTTTTTGCCAGATTTCTTTTTTGTAAAAAATCTTGGATTTTATATTTTTTTAAAAAATTATAGGATTTAATGGGTGGGAAACTGGGAATTAAAATATCAAACAGTATAAAAAAGTGCATATATGAGCTCAATAAATTCATTGAGTTTTTTTTTTGGTACAAAATTTCTTTTTTAAAAAAGGGTTGGAGTTACCTACGATTAAAGGATAGGGTAGAGCGAAGTCTCTATTTCTCCTAAGCAATATTAATATTAGATAAAGAGAGTTATCTATTATCCTTAAGTATAAACTTATGTACCCAGGAGTTAGGATGCCTCCTTAAATATCGCGATCGGAACAATAACAAACTGGTATTCCTTAAAGATCGAATATGTTCTAAATAGTTAGATGTTTAAAGGATTGAACACCTTTCAAATTCATTGAGTTGAATAAGTTCAACTTCTCAAATATTATGTGGGTATAATGTCAAAATGACAATTTTATTCTATATATTCACAATCCAGGCCTCAATGGAGATAAAAACAGAGCACCTAACGGCGTCTTCTTTTTTTTTTGGTAACAAAAACAAACGTACTTTCATAGACCAAGAACTACGAGATTGCCTCTTTCATTCTAGGGTGTGGAGACTATACTATTCAAACTTCTTTTTTATGCTTTTCCAAAGGGTCTGGGGGTCTGGAGAAAATTGTAATCAATAAAATTTACTTAATATTCCATTCCTAAAAGATCCTAAATATAAGATCTCCTCTTAAATGAGATCTTATATTTAAAATTAGAGTAGTAGTATATAATTAGGTAACTCTACCTATGCTTTAAGTGTTTGTAATTATTTGAAATTGAATTGCCTTTGTTAGATTTTAATTTTTTTTAACTAGACTCAACCATCCATATATCATTTTAGAAATATAATATTTTGTTTTTGGCCGGTTAGTACTTTTAGTTTTAATCTTTTATTTTTCTTTACGATTTATTTTACACCATTTGCCAAACCTTTACTTCATTTTAGGGCTTGATTGGATCTATGTTTGTAAAAGTAATTTTATTTCAACTGACTTACAAAATGGGGTTGAGATAAAAGTTAATTAATGTAATCAATAAGGTTGGGTTTAGTGGAAGGGATTAGTCCTTAATAATATAGTGAACTAAACTTTAGATCCCCCTTTAAAAAGGTACATAAATTTAATGTACTATAGGATCTCGAATATGATTATTTTTAATAGAAGGATAATTATGCTTAAAAAAAGTTATTTAATGTAATGTGATTTTTATTTTAATAGGCTTTTTGTAAAAAAAAAAATTAACAGATATAAACATGTTTGAATGATATAATTAAAAAGTAGTGTTAGATATAAAATAACTAAAAAGATGTGTTTTATAATATATATATATATATATATATATATATATATTGTATGTATATAATTTGATACCTTGAAGAGAAAATTAATATATTATTGGGAAAATTTGTAAAAACTAAGAAAGCATAAGCCATGCCACATTCATAAAAAAAAGTACAACATTTTGCTAATGTTGATTTATCCCAACAAATAATCCACAAATTAAATCATACTTATTTATAAGTCATGTCAAAAGCCATTCCATCCCTAAAATAATTATAATCAACTGTTCAAAAGAACATTTGTCAAATATTTTTTCCTAATCATTTTATCTTGAGGTAATTATATTCAAAATACTATTAAATATTAAAATATAGGCATCTCGTCTAATATGGATATAACTTTTAGCCAAATTAAACACTATTGTAAAATATTGGATCTTTAGCCTAATGACTTCGTAAAAGATTAATTAAACTTTTTCATCCCCAGCATATATTATTTTTAACTTTTGTTATTTATAACAATTTTGTTTTTTAAAAAAATCCAATATTATCATAGCCAGGTGTTTTATCTCCTAAATAACATCACATCCTTAATTTTGATTCCGACAGTCACTCATAGCTGTAGGAATATTTCTCGCAGAACGCATAAAGGGTTTATGTTGTTGTCTTACAAATTCATGTATACGCTCAATAATCAACTTAATGAACTTCCACATACCTAATTGAATAGCAAACTAAAACATAGCTTGACAAGTTATCCTTATATTCATTCTAGTAAATGAACTACCACTACCTTCTAAATATTTAGACCCTTCTTTTGCAGACACATACTCCCCTACAACTTAAATATATGAAAAGAAGGCTTATAAAAGTTGGGTGTTCAAATCCTCTCATCCCGTACTTATCCCGATAGTTTTAGAATAGAATAACCTCTAGTCAAGATAAGAGAAAGTCTTTAAGATAGGACAGGTCTCAAAATGACCCTCTGGACGTCCTATCTCATCCAGAGTATTTTTCATGTTAATAATTATATGATTAAAATCTAAGATATATTCATGCATCATCTGCAAATATGACCCAGATCAATTTTGAACAGAGGTCTGGAAACTGGTGAGGCAATGTTCAACATGGACATAAGACGATTACAAGCATCACTTGATAGAGTTGAAGCCATCTTAACCCACAGTAATACTGATTGATTCATTAAAAGAAGAGACGACAACACAGAAAAAGTTAAACTAGCCATAACCTTCAATCCTCCAAGAAAGCTCTGCTATATATGTTAATAAATTGTAGCAACATCCTCTAACAAGACATGGAACGCATATTTATTAATAGATGAATTTTTTAATGTCTCAAATCTTGTCCTTCTAAACTTTCATGAAAATTGAACTACGGTTTATTTATAAATATACTTCTTTACATCAAGCATACCTTATTTCTTCTTCTTTCTAAATAGGGATTTTCTATCCCATCCCAATCTCAACCAAGACTAGGATAAAATTGAGACAGGACAAGACACATGACACAAAACATATCCTACCCCATCTTCAGAACGAGATATAGAATAAAAGTATCCCGACCCTAACCTATCCCAAAAACACTCTAAACTAAAAGTGTCGATACATAATTTAACAATAATATTTAGCCTTTTTGAAGAGACAGAAAAATTTAGAACAAACACAATGACTTGATGAAGCCAATTGTACATAGTTGGATGGAATAAAACTCAATTATTTTTATTTTATTCTATAATACGCATCAAGCCAACCCCAGAGATCGCATGTCAATTGAACTAATTTGATCCGAAATTACACATCCTTCACATTTAATGATAATCTTCATATTGAACTATGGAAAGAGAATGAAATTAACGAGTCAAAGAAGCACACAAACGTCTTTTGCTTCCAAGTAACATTAGCCGTTCTGTGCAATAAAAGTAATAATGTCAGCCATATGATAAAAATTAAAGGCTACTTTCTATGTCTGCCATATGATAAAAATGTCTTGGGCATTTTTTTTTTCTTGAGCTATCAAATTATTCAATATAAATATAACTGTAAAAAATATTTTTACAGCTCAATATTACACTATGACTCATTAAAAAGGGTAAGGGGAAAAAATTCTGTATCCCATAATTCAATTGAAGAAAACAACTAACCTAATTTTCCCCCTTTTTTTCAATTGTCAGATTCAATATTGAAGAAATGATACTGGACAGAACACTAGTAAACATTTGTATGCTAACAAGAGTTCTGAAGAGACTAAAAGTCTCCTTTTCTAGATTACAGAAACCTGTCTCTGCTACACCATTTGCAGCCCTCACTTAGGCTTTTAGCAACTCCAGCTGAACAAAATCAGGAAGCAACCAAGAAAAATGATAAATAGAGTAGTCAACCAACTATACGTCTATAACCTGTATACACTCGCTAATCCAAAAATCTTATGTACTGTTACAAAGCACTGATGATGATCAATGTCCTAAACTCGAAGAACCTCCATATAGAAACTGAAGCAATAATAGCTCAGGGTGCTGCGATCGGAAGATACAAAGTGTTGCAGAGCAATGCCATTCCATGGACAGAAAGAATTAAATACCACAATTAACATAAAATCCTGGAGTAACTAACTCAAATGCTGATTGATTTCACTTGGTTTCCTATACAGAGTAGCCTTTTGATATCTTCCTTGTTTTTACAAACACATGGGTGTAGAAGAATATGCCAAATTCATCCCAAGCAAGATGACAATTAATTTCCTAATTATAAATCTTTACTGGCTTCTCATAAGTGTGTCGACTCTGAAACAAAAAAACCATGAAATTTCAAATGAAGCAAAATCAAAACTGGTAGTAAGTACAGTGATGACAGGCACAGCACAATCAAAAATCATAATTTCCATACGAAATCTTCCCTTGTCATTAATTAACTTACCTGGTTAACTGCGTATCTTTTAGGAGCATTGTCAGTATGCTCCAAGCCAAGATACTGCTCCCAAGCTCCATAAACATCTCTTCTCTGTCAAGTCATTTTTTTTTTCCAAAAAACAAAAGTTAAGATAAATTTATGAAAACCAATAAGCATTTCGTATTGACTAAGGAAATAAAATATGGGAGTTAAGAAAATACTGCACCTGAAAACGACTAGATATGATGTCAGAGTCCTGAAGGTACTCAGGACGCCCTAAAGAAAGGAAAGCAAACTTCCACTGGCCAAATAAAAATATAAGCAGTTACGTAAACAAACTTCACATTTACTAATCAATGTCTAATCCATAGAACATCTATTCATTCAACCAAGGAAAAGTGATCCCCCAAAGTTCTCAAATACCTTGGCAAACTCCTCATCTGAAACTTGTAGTTTTTTCTGGATTCTCACTTTAATATCAGCCAAAGTCTCACCTTCATGTATAACCAAGAAAAAGGGATCCCCAAAGTTCTGAATTTGCTGCAAATTTCAGAAATACAAAGGAATTTGTGCAATTCAATCAATGCCAGCATGACATATCAAAGAGATTAAAATATTTAGAAATTAACATAGAATAACAAATCAGCAAAAACCATTTACCATTTGGTTCTGAGCGGTATCCTTGTTGAAATGGTACACATGAATTAAGCGATCAAGGGGACCAAGATTTTTCTCTTCTTCAGGAATCTGTACACTCATGATATAATAAACAAATAAATATTTTGCTACACAAGAATTAAAAGTCCTAAAAAACATATTTGTTAATTATATAAAGAAAATAAAAGAAAATAACAATTTGGTGGTGTCATTATTTTCACAAGTAACAGCAGGAATGTTTGTAGTTTTCAGCTCCCCCCACCCCATTCTTTCCAGTTACACGGAGAGACTCTTACCTCCTCTGCTCTCAATGTCCAGTATTGATCATTGATGTTCTCAATCTTTTCATTTGGAGGAAAGACCTGCACAAACATACATGCACGATGAAATTAACATGTTTGACCAGTACGCACTTTTGTTTAATAGACTAGTAGTTAACAGCGTTAACAACAGAAGAACCAAGAGAACCAGAGTATTTAATTTAGTAATGTTATTCATAATTCTCCCATTAATTTTTTTAATTACTATTATCAATATTTCTTGCAAACATACAGATCCCAGCAGCAGTTAGACCACACACCTTGTATATCTTGTGATAGAAAACTTCCAGCAACCTAAGTTCTGCATTAGGATGAGACAACTCCACCTGTAAAAATGTAAATATTACAAGCAGTAAATGGAGGAGAAATTGAAAATTATATGAAAAATGGAACTCGCACAAAATTGGCACACTGAACTCTATTCTAGTTCATGTTGTACTGAAAACTTTTGTGCCTTGTTAAAGTTGAATGAAGCCATGCATGCGGATAGTGTGCAATTGTGACTGGAAAGCCGTGTAGGAACCATTGCCCTTTTATTTACATGTACAATGTAGGTAATTAACCAAAGAAATATTAAGCTAAATCACCTTTGTTTTAAGATCATCAAGGACATCACCAACAGTGCTCTGCTTTGGGAGTCTGATGGTATGAATAACAACCTGATTGAACAATACAGGGACGTAACAATTTGTCATGAAAAAAGAATTATGAAAACCAGAATAAAATCATGATTCCATACTCACTTCATCTTTAGTAGCATGATGAAATGCAACTTTCAGAGTTTTCAAACCTTGTAATTCTGGCAGAGGGATGTCAAGCACGTCATAGTATAATATATCCGAAGTCTGACAAAAAAATGTCATAAAAAGGTATAAATGCCTTGTTTTTTTAGTAAATATTCCAATAGATTGAACAGTAACTACCTGGTTGTAGTGGACCAGCATATCAGTCAAATGTTCCACACCTCGGTACTTAATAGGCTGGGGTTTGGGTTGTTGAGAGTAACAGTTGTGTGGGGTTAGCCTAATTTTAGATGGATCATCCAATCCAAGTTGCTGAGCTACTCTCTCCACAACATCATCATATGTATAGAGCCTTGACCTAGAATTCAATATATAAAGAGTGCAAGCTAAGGATGCTATACTTAAAATATGACAATAGATTCCAACCCAATGTTACTTACATCTCTAGGCAGAAGTCGTCTTCCTTAGGTTTCTCCAAAGATCGAAAGTGAACAACCTATATGTATCAAATAGAGATTAACAATTTCAGTTGCTGGCTTACCATCTTTAACTTTACAGATGATAAAGTTTAAAGATCCTAAAGAAAAAGGATTGCAATCTGTTATTTGATACAGAAATTGAGAATCTAGCAAGGCTTCTTAGTGAAAACCACCAAGAAGCACGAGTGCACACACATGGAGAGGAAAATAGTAAAAATAAAAAAACTGAACAACACAATCAGCAGAACAGGAATCTAGCCAAGATTCATGTCCAAACCACATGAAAATAAAAACCACAATTGCATATATAACCCAAAAGATAAAATACCTGACGGTTGTGCACATATTCTAAATATGAAGACACATCTGGATAGCGGACATGTTCACTCTCCATCAAGGAAGCTTTCTGAAAGCATATAATATCTCCATCTTCAAGCTGCAAATTAAGAAAAACAAGTAAATGTACCAGGACAACATACAAAACAAACTAAAGGTCAATTGTGAACAGTGTATACCTGGCTTGCTCGAAATGTCAATTTCTTGTCAATAGGTTCACACATGACATTTGGCTCAAATTTAATTTCCTGCACATGATAATTCATCAATGTCACACGAATAAAACCACACACAAAAAAACAAAAAGAAAAAGAAATTTTATTAATAGTTCATTCCAAATTTCTTCCTTAGCTTATTCAGCACCTATCCTTTTTGGCAACTTTCTTGATCTAAGATGGTGTCCACACGCTCTAGCAGTACTAATAATGAACCTTCATCTTCACCTTCACCTGCTATCTCATCATACAATTCCTCCACTGATTTTATACTGCAACAATTATTATCTTATATAACTTCTCTCCCTAACATTCTTGATGTTCTGGCAGCTGATACTGTAGAAGCCCAAACAGATCAGCAAAAGTAGAATTTGAGACCCAACAAAATCTTGCCCACAGCACTAGGGGGCTCAGTACCTCACCATCAAACTGGCCCAACACATCTTAAAATGAGAATCATGTGAGTTAACTCTTGTAGAAAGTACTCAACTATCTTCCCAACCCCAACAGCTCACATCATCATCCCAGACCACAAACCAGGTTCCACTCAGAGTTGGGGCATCATACTCCAGAATCATATAGGGGCTAGATTTCTGTCGCAAAGAGCAAATCACCCCTTAGCATTGCTGCTGTCAGCCACAACTCACCCTTTCGGGCTCACAAATGGCACCAAATAAGCATCAACCAAAAAACCCAACATGGAAACCAAGGCAACACCATTCAACTAGGCCAAGATCTCCATTCAGGCAATATTGCAAAAATTCTAGTACAATGATGAGGTTATAATGGAATCATAAAGGGACGAATCATGATTCTAGTTGACAGTGGCTCAGCACACACTTTCATTGTTCAATCAATACTCCATCGTTTGGAGTCCAAAATGGAAACAGTGATGTTATGGGTTGCAACATCTGCAAAGAAGTCTCCATACATCTCTCAAGTATGATCATTTTCGCTTTATCCAACCCAATTGGGGGCACTTGGGCATCCATCCAAGCATTTTCCTGTGCTTTTGAATTTATATTTACAAAACTTATAATACTGACCCCTTTTCGAGTCCACTTTTGCATCACTTGCCTCTTGCACCAACCTAAACCTTCTGATATAAGACCTTACCATCACTCACCAAGTGCTTCTCTATGCACCCAGAAGAGCAATTTCCTGTGTTTTGCCTTGAGGCCAAGGCAGCTTTCCAAGGGGAAGATCCTACTAGAACACTTCTCACCTACTGCAGAAGGGGTAAAAGGTCAATAGGAAGTGGGTCGGGAGAACACAGGCTGGAGCAGTAGTAACCCCATAACTACTGCAAGTTAGAACCACTAAGCTAGCGGATTGGACTTTATGTGCTTTTTTTCTAATTTTTTCTGCTATATTCCTTAATTAGAGTCAGTCCTTTGTTAATATAAATAGGTAGGAGCTGTTAGAGGTAGAGTCAGGTTATTATTGAACTATACAGAGCTGTTAGGTAGAGTCAGATTATTATTTAACCATACAGATTATTAAGATCCCTGCACATATCATGTGATTATGTGATTATTATTGCACAACCTGGGAAAAAGGTACCGCATATCAGTTTCTGAACCCTTAAAGTTCCCTTTCTAATGATTAAACTACGGTTGAGAAAGAATCAACCAATCCACATGAAGACAGAATACAAAGAAAGACAACATAAACCAACCTCATGAATTGCTATCTCTTCCTCAGGATCAAAACCAGCCATTTCATTCAACTTTCTCAATACTTCTGATGGCTTACCAGTACCCTTAACAAAAAGCCTTCCAACATAACTGCCATCATAGGAAAATAAATATGAGATCGACTGAACCTTAAACCTCAACAAATGACAGAATAAACAAGTTACGCATTACCGTAGCTCCTCTTTTTCAGGATCATATAGCTTGAAGAAAAGTAATATATCATCCTTTGTCTTCTCAGGAGGTACAATGGGTCGTAAGTCCTAAATAACAACAAAATTGTCAACAGGACTCTACATATTACTATTTGATGCTATCAACAAGTATACAATTCTCAAATATTACCAGCCCCATCTCCACTTCCAAAAACAACTTTAGTTCAGCATTGTGAACTTTGTTTGATACCTCCCTCAATTGTCCAACCTGCAATATAGTAAGATGGACTGAGATAAAGTAATAACCACATTTAGACCTACAGAAATGGAGAAACAACAGTAGACAGGGAATACAAGCAAATGAACGAGCCAACAGTAAAACCAGCAAAATCATTTAATCATAAGATCCAAAACAACCAATGTGGGGGAAATATCATAATTTAGTGTATTTCGTTTTTTGGGCAATAAAAAAAACAGCTACAGTTGGAGAAGTAAAAGGGATAAATTACAAAAAAAAGGAAAAAAAACACGGAGAATCAACCATATGTCCAACAAAAAGTTTCAAACCAAATGAAATTAACATGTCTCGACATAAGATGAAATAAATCAATAGTGCAGAAAGCATATAGGTATAGTCTAAAATTTTAGTTGCCAAAAACAATATCTCAAACCATCATAACTCAACAGTTAAAAAGATCAAGGAAAGAGAAACATATGAAGCAATTTTGTAATTGATAAAAGCCAAATCAAAATATGGGCTTTGTGATGAGAGTGACAGAGAGGGAAGGTCCATGGAAAGACTTAAAAGCAAGAAGATTTTACAGATTGTGTCTCCTCCATGGGTGTCAATGGCCGATTAGGACGATATGTATGGTTTTGTCGCTTTGCCCATAACCAAAAGCGCTGAAATTGCACTGGTATGCCAAACTCTTTGGCAACTTCCTCCTGCATTTTAAATATTAAAGTAAACAAACAAAAGGATCAAACTTGTGAAAAAGAATAATCCAAAAATGCATTATATCTTCTTTCATCAAAAGATCATAAGCTCAGCATCCAGTTTTCAGTTCTATTTGTTATATGAAAACTTTCGTTGCAGAAACAACTTCAATGCTCATTTGTTCTGAGTAAGAAGTAAAAACCCTACTTTTCCCTATGGTCACTGACAGTCATCAAGTCTTTGTAAAAAAAAACCATGTTAACTAATGTAGAAAATCTCCAAAAACTGATACTAATCTCCATTTATTAGCATGAAAACGTGAGAGCCAAGACTCAAGAAAGGGAAAAGCAAGAAACACAAATGGGACAGAATGATCAATCCAAATTTTAGCTTGCAGTGATGTCTATAATAATTTTCCCAACATGAAAGCTATAACATTGATAACAACAGTCATATTATCAGATTATCTTCATCTTGGAATGTCAATGAGACTGCTCCCTGTCTGTGAATAATTTAACATTCCTCAAACAATAAATGAAACTTAAGGAATATTTTGTCAGAATGGCAATTAGGTCTATTCTCAACTTTATGCAATAAAACAGAAACACTTCCAAAGGAAATATTACTATCAAGATTCAAGACTAGTCAAAGCAGCTAAATAAGCAAAGTCAGAAATAGGCCAAAATTAGGTAGCACAGCATGCCAAGTTAGAATACTTCTTGCAGAAGAGCTTAAGAGCATGGTTAATGACGATACCCTGAAAATGTTAAAAGGCATCTGCTTTTGGAAACGGAAACTCCTCACTTTGTCATGGTCTACAAGGTCAAAATATATATCCCTTCCGATTTGCTCTGCAAGATCTTCATCTCGGGCCACCTAAGAACAAGTGCTATCGGTGATATTTTTTTTCACAATCAGTAATATTTAAATTGTAATTTAACTAGGCAACTCACAGCACTGGACTCTGGAGGTAAATATAAGACACAAAGAAGTTACTATTGATTAAGAAAAAGGTTGGAAAACTAAACCTTTATAATAGTATAAAGGTGAGCCTCGGCCTTTTCTTTCTTTTTGTGTTCTTTTTCTTCTTGTTCTTTCTTCAACCTCTCCTGCAACAATCCATTGTAGAAAATGGATTAGTTTCTGATAGGTATCCAAACCCTTGGAGAGCCCATCCCCAAAAGCTAGCTGTTAGGGAGGGAGAGCCAAGAGCTTAAATACCCCATCAAGCAGCCCATACTACCCGATGTGGGACTTTGCCCATACAAGGTCCCTATCAGTTTCCCAAGAATAAAGCAACAGATATAGAACAAAAACAAGTCATTGACTAACAAGTCATAGTTCACTGAACAATAAATTGAAATTCATTGATCTAATTACAGATCAACAAGAATAAATAAGATAAAATGATGATTGGAAAAGGTTAACTGACATCAGTTAGCAAGCTGCTGCATTAGCTGTTAGTCTATGGCAAGCTCTTATGTATCAAAATATATGATTAACTGGCTGAATATTTTAGAACTTAAATTTGCAAGTAAATAATAAGAATTTTGCCATATAACTTGTTCATTTTGAGCCCCAATTGAAAATCAAAATGGCATCTTACCCTCAAATGTTCAGCAATGTCTTTCTCATCAACATTGCATATTATTTTGTCCTTGTCACTTTCACGTATATACACCAACATATAAGCATTTGAATATTTGGTGAATTTAAAAGGAGTGTTATTGAATCCAGGATTGGTCTGTGGCAACTGTCAAAAACAGAAATGGTTGAACCGTAAACGAAGAAATATACAAAGGTTTTAAGGAGACCAGACCATGGCCAGCCACAATAAAAAAAATTACCTCCTCCTCACCACCATATTGTTCCTCTAACGCCCGTTTTATGTCTTCTTTTGTCACCCTCTCATCATCAAATTTGTACCTGAAAGAGCCAATTAGATTTTCAAGCACAGAAAGCAGAAAAATGACAAGGACAGTCATTAAAAAAATGCAAGATAACAAATTAATGAAAAAGGGTCTACCAATTATGCTCATTTAAATGCACTTAAAATTACATTTCACCAAATCTAACAAGTAATGAATACAAAGATTCTTTCATCTTCTCATACTATATCTTTTTTACTTCCTAGGTGGCTTCAATTCTTAAGCAAGGCACATTTGGCCTTTCAAATGCTTCTGGCTACAACAATACTCCCCATTAAAACTGATGCTTGTTAATAAAATAAAACTAGAATAATAATCTGAAAAAAATCAAGTGTATTCATCAAACTGATTTATGCTCTTCTCTACAACTTCCTAGCCCCAGGCTAATCTATCAGGGAAACTGTGAAATCAGCATGTAGCAATAACGATAGTCCACACCCCATCTCATTCATAAAAAAGACGAGCTAGATTAACAAGTAATGGACAATAAAGATCTGCAAACACTTGTACCTACCACTGATCAGAGAGAGTTGGCCTGATAAAAGCATAATAATGTCCACCATGCACCCCACCACTGTGAACCAAAACACTGGGAAAAATTCAACTACATCAAGCAATGAACATAAAAAATAAATGAATACAACTAATAGCACAATTATAGGCTGATATATAGAATAGAGTAGGAAAGAGAGAGAGAGAATAGATAGGAGAGACAGAGAGAAGGGAAAGATTCGAGATAAACAGAGACAACTGAATAATAAACTGTCGTTAACCGACAACGATAATCATCTAACAATGATAATCATCTAAGGTACAGTTCTTAGCCTTATTTAGAGGCATCTGTAGGCTAGGCTATTGCCACTAACTCACTAACAGTAGTAACTAACAATTCCCTTTCGTATACACAATTATATAACATGGGCATTAAAAATTACAATAATTATTAGATTTCCACATACTTCTGCTGATTGAAAATTTGGTTTGACAAAAGTTATTAAATATTAATTTTTGATAAAAAAAATGAAATCGTACAAGGAAGGGAAAGTGCTAGGTCTTGAGCATAAGAAATCCCGAAAATCAGTAAAAACCAACACAAATGCAAACACAAAGAAAACACAAAAACAGAAGTACACAAAGCCTAATAAGCTAACTAGTGTTATTTAGGGCCTGTTTGGATTAGCTTTTGGAGAATAGATTTTGGGAAAAATAGATTCTGGAGAATAGATTTTGAGAATAGAGATGTTTGGATGATTAGTAGTAGAATTACTTTTTATATTGATAAATTACCAAAAAGGGTATGATTTGATTAAAGTATGGGAGATGAGAGAGGGTAGAGAATAAATAGAAGAGAGGAGAGAGGGTAGAGAAAAAATAGGAGAGAGGAGAGAGTTTAGAGAAGAGAGAGGAAAGAGGAGATAGGATGAAGAAGAGAGAGGAGAGAGGGTATAAGAAAAAGTAGGGGTAAAATAGTAATTGGATAGTCCATAAGCTCTTTTACTATTCTAAAAGCTATTTTCAGTAGATTATTCAAAACCATGGTTTCAAACCATGGTTTTGACTAAAATCAATTCTGGACAAAAATGGATATTTGTGTGAAATTTTCTCAAACTGAAATTTTGCCCAAAATTAATTTTGTAACCATGGTACCTAAACAGGCACTTAATATTAATTACCCAAAACCAATTGTTGTTGGGTTGAATGGCAGGGGACTCAACACCCCTTAAATAAGGTCTCAACTTCAAGCCTTATGGATGGGGAAAACCATGTCGAGAGAACTTGCTCCCAATTGGGACCTGACCTGGCTCATCTCTGAATTAGTCGTTATTACCAGATACCAGATGGTTTATCCCCAAAAATATATTAATTACCCAATCATTAGTGCTCCTTCATGTATAATTTCACCAACATTTAGGAGGAGAATTGTGCTCTAAGAAGATTCTAAGTACAATGTTTTGCAAAGAATAGTCAATCCCAGCATCCAAAGTACCAGCCACAAACCCATTTCCTAAAGAATAAGCACAATAGAATAAAGCATATAAACACATCCAAAAGATTAGGAACTAGAAAATCCCATAAATATGTCATCTGATTTGTTTGTAACCCTCCTGTCCACGCTTTAGTATCACATCCTTGCCAAGGCTTCCTTATTGTCTATGATGTAAATATTATTTAGTGAAAGGCCCCAGGCAGCAAACTTAGCATGGAATAAGTATACACAGGATCCCCAAGGAAAAAGAAATACCGAACAAGTCAAAAATGCAACTAGCAATGAAAAAGCTGACAAGCAATGAAATATATACAAAAACTTCTAAAACTATAATTACATCATTGATTATACCTGTGAAGTGTGTAAAGATTGCGGACACTCCTATCAGCCTCAGGTGATAAATACTTGCCATTCTCCCGGTCAAGATCAAGTTGCAAGGGAAACTCATATCGATCATTAATCTACATGGAGAGCATAGAAAGAAAATCAACCTTCCATGCATACCAAACAGAATAACATCTCTCCACTACAATAAAAATTTTCAAATGTTGCATAGCATAAGGTTTCAGACGCTTGATCACTGAAGAAACAAGGAAGCAAGCAACCAGCAAAATCAAAATCAAATAGCCCCCTAGCAGCATTAAGCAAAGAAAAATGAAGCAATTAAGCATTTTTTTTATGCAAGATCAATATCAATAAACTACACCTGGTGGAATTCCACTGGGTTTCCAATGTCAATAGACAGTACTTGCTAAATTCCACCAAAGTTTCTCACGTGCTTCCCCACATGAGAATATCTTGTGATTCCCCTAAATGATATGTGGTCCTCCCAAAACTATCTTATTTGCATAAACAATAGCAGTTTTATGAATTTAATGAATGACTACATGCCACCAACAAAATAAATACCACTGTACATTGTTACACATGATTAGTTCAATGCAACTAGAGCTGCAACACAACCAATGCACATGGCTATTCCCATTATTTAAACCAAGAGAATAAAAGTAAGATGTTGTGTAGAAAAGGTAGGAAAGAGGGAGAAAAGAGAGGGGAAAGAGGGAGACAGGAAGACAGAGAGATGGGAGAGACAGAGAGAGGAATAGAGGAAGACTCAAATATTTATTACTCGTAAGCCATGTCTACAAACTACCACAGTCTCAATATTTATAGACTTAAGGCATTAACGATCCCTAACGAACTCCTAACAAACATATCTTCTATTATTACATTTACAAATCATAAGACCGCTAGAAACAAAATTTAGATGAATTAAGAAATTGAAGTGCTAATTTCTTCACATGTTAGCAAACAAATTCCAAGAAAATGAAATGAGAGATGTGTCTAATTGACTACTGTGGTAATTATAAAACTAATTAATTATTGTCAACAATTAAGATATTAAGAGATATGGGGAGATAGTGGGAGAGATATTAAGATGATTAAATCAAATAGGATTGGTGAAAATATCTCAGGATATTATTGTTATTTTTATCTAATTGTACTCTATAAATTTAGTAGCTCCAATGAATGAAAGCAAGACATTATTCAAGCCCAAGAAAGTCTACATGGTACCAGAGCCAATGCCGTCACAATAGCTTCAACATCGTCGGTTTTGTTCTGGTTCTTGTGAGCGAGAGCTAATAGTCCAACGACCCATAGTCTGACAACCAAGCAACGTGCAACGACCCATAGTCCGACAACTGATAAGTCCCACCAGTGTGCGATAGCCCAGCCTCTGACAGCGTCAATTTTTTGTTCTATTCTAGCCTTAGACTAGACTCGCCAGCGAGCAGCCAGCAACGTGCGACGCCATAGCCTCTAACAGAAGAGTCTCAACAACGAGCCTCTAGCGACGGCCCAACCTCTGAAAACTAAAGTCATTTTTTTGTTCCAGCCTCAGACAAGTCAGCGTCCTCTGTTCCCAACCCGTGAATGAGCCAGTGCTCCATCCCTCTGTTCACCTGTACCCAGTAAGAGCGAGCCAGAGTCCAATTAGTCAGGTAGCAACTGTTGCCCAATTTAATTTTCTGCTCTTTGAAGGCCAAAAAAAACGGTTTTTGTTCCTACGAGACCAATTTACCTACTTATTTGTGATGGACACTTCAGTCGATGGTTCTTTAAAAATGGATTCTCCATGAATTGGCGATTCCCTGGGATCAATCTCTACCTTTGATGGTTGGCTTATGACAATTGTTTCAGAAAAACTCACCCTCACAAATTATAGGGATTGGGCACATGCAGTTCAGTTCGCCATGGAAGGTCACAACAAGTTGGGTCACTTAACCGAAGACACCAGCACCATCTGATCCTGTAGCCATGAAACAGTGGAAAACAAATGATTTACTGGTCTGCCCTTGGTTGGTAAATGCTCTCTCCTCAACTTAAGAGAAGTTTCATGCATCTCCCACTGCTAAAGCAATTTGGGAGGCCGTTTGTTGAGTTATTGCCAGAAATGGAAAAGGAAATGAAGAAAGGGAAGAAACAGGAAAGAAAGAGGAGAACATAGGGGACTCGAGCAGAAAGAAAATAGAGAAAATCTGTAAGTCACGTGTTTTATTCACTATTATCCTACCTCCTCCCATCCAATCGGATCCTATTTATACACTTCAGTATTGTTAACTAACTACACTTACAGTAACGGTCACAGTAAAAGTAATTGCTAACAGTAATTTTCATAACAATACCCCCCTCGGAAACAACCCTTGCCCTCAAGGGTTGGGCACTTGAAATTCAGGGAACTGTTGCTGTAAATGGTAAAGAGTAACCCAAGAAGCTTCTTCTTCTGGATATCCCTTCCACTGTATCAGAACTTTAGTAATGATACGTTTCCTTTTCCTTCCTATTCTAGTAGCCAACACCTTCTCAGGATATTGGGAATGAGGAACATCAGGATAATCAATAGGAGGATGTGTTTGTTTAACCCCTGGATCTGGACATAGTTTCAACAAGGACACATGGAACGTAAGGTGAATTCTGGACTCAGGAGGCAATTCTAATCTGTAAGCCACTGATCCTACTCTTCCTATCACTTTATATGGTCCATAGAATCTGGGAGCCAACTTCTAGGAACTTCTGGTTGCTGCAGAAATCTGCCTATACGGTTGTAGCTTGAGAAAAACCCATTGACCTACTTGAAACTCACGATCTGTTCGTTTGGCATCTGCCTTCTGCTTCATAGTATTAATAGACTTATATAGATGGTGTTTAAGGACAGCCAACATTCTTTCCCTAGCTGCAAAACTTCCATCCACACTTTCAATAATAAATGATCTAGGGATGTAAGGGGAATAAACTGGAGGTTTCTGACCATATAACAGCTCATAGGGAGTTGCCTTAGTAGATGTGTGAAAAGTGGTATTATACCACCATTCAGCTAATGACACCCAGGAATTCCACTCCTTAGGATTCTCCCAACACATGCATCTCAGATATGATTCCAAACAGCGATTCAAGACCTCGGTCTGACCATCACTCTGAGGCTGGTATGCTGATGACAGTTTTTGCTCAATCCTTAAAACTTTGACAAATTCCTTCCAAAAGTTACTGACAAAAATAGGATCCCTATCACTCACTATTTCTACTGGCGCTCCATGAAGCCTATAAATCTGATCAAGAAAAATCTGTGCAAGGGAGGATGCTGTGAATGGATGAGCCAACGAAATAAAATGAGCATACTTGCTCATGCGGTCAATTATGACCCAAATAACCTCCTTCCCATTAGATTTAGGAAGTCCCTCTATAAAATCCATGGATACACTTTCCCAAACTTTGCTTGGAATGGGAAGAGGCTGCAGTAATCCTGGCAAAGCTACAGTCTCATATTTACATCTAGCACATGTGTCACACCCTTTTACAAATTCTTCCACCTCCTTATGCAGATTCTTCCACCAAAATAACCCACGAACCTTCTGATATGTCGCGTTAATCCCTGAATGACCCCCTTGAGCACTAGAGTGAAGCCATTCGAGAATCTGCTGCCTCACAACCACAGCACTCCCCACTGCAATCTTACCATCCCTACGCAAAACAGATCCATCCCAAGAAAACCTCCCAGAAATCCCATCAGCTCGTTGCTTAACATCTACTAATATGGCCGCCAATCCTGTATCAATTTCCCAAGAACTTTTGATCAATTCTAGCAACTCAGGAGAAGCAGTATCAAGTGTCATGTGTAAGATCTGAGAACCATGCAGCCTGGAAAGGGCATCAGCTACACAATTATCAGTTCCTTTCTTGTATAGGATTTCATAATCATACCCCATCAGCTTAGCTAACCAGTACATTTGAAATGGTGTTTTGAGTTTTTGTCCTAACAAATATTTAAGACTTTGCTGGTCAGTCTTAATGCTGAAACAGGATCTCTCCAAGTATTGATGCCAATTTTCCACTGCAAGAACCACAGCTAGTAGCTCTTTTTCATATATTGATAGCTTAGCATGTTAAGGAGCCAAAGCTTTACTAAACAATGCAATTGGCTGTCCCTCTTGCATGAGAACAGCTCCAACTCCTGCCCCACACGCATCTGCCTCCACCACAAACTTTTTAGAAAAATTAGGCAAAGCAAGGACAAGAGCTGATACTAGAGTATCCTTTAAATGCTGAAAAGAATTGCTAGCTTCTTCAGACCATTTGAAGGCATCCTTATGCGTAAGGAGAGTCAAAGGACGAGCCAATCCTCCATAGCCTTTGATAAACCTCCTATAATAACCAGCCAAACCAAGAAACCCCCTCAATTGCTTCACAGTCCGAGGCTCCGGCCACCCCACTACATCTTGAATCTTCTTGGGATCTGTGGAGACCTTTCCATCTGAAATAATATGCCCCAAATACTCCACATTTTGAGCAGCGAAGGAACACTTACTCTTCTTAACAAGGTACTGATGGTCACGAAGAGTTTTTAACACTATTTTCAAATGTGAAATATGTTCTGCAAGTGAGGAACTGTAAATGAGGATATCGTCAAAAAACACCAACACAAACTTACGGAGATAAGGTCTAAAAATGTCATTCATGGCCCCTTGGAATGTGGCTGGAGCATTGGTTAGATCAAAGGGCATAACCAACCACTCAAAATGCCCTGAATGAGTCTTAAAAGCTGTCTTATAACAATCTCTTGGTACCATCCTTATCTGATGATAACCAGCTCTCAGATCCAGTTTGGTAAACCATTTAGCAGAATGTAATTCATCCAGTAAGTCCTCCACCAAAGGAATTGGATATTGATTCTTTATGGTATGCTTATTCAACTCCCGGTAGTCAATACACATCCTCCATATCCCATCCTTCTTTCTAACCAGCACAATAGGAGCAGAAAAAGGCGAACAGCTCTCTTGCAAAACCCCATTTTTCAGCAGATCTCTAATCTGCTGCTCAATAATATTCTTTTGTTCAGCAGAATAGCGGTAAGGCTTGATATTTAATTGGATTTGTCCCTTCTTGAAGAACAATGGGATGATTGTGGCCAGGTCTCAAGGGTGGGAGGCTCTGTGGCTCCCTGAAAACATCCTCAAACTCAGTTAGAATTCCCTGCACCTCCTCAAGATACACAACTGCCTCCCTCTGTATTGCAAACAACTGAACCACTTCCCCCATCTGAGGCCCTATAAGCTGTATTAGGAACATATGCTGATCACTCATACCATGAGAATTCCACTTGTTAGCGACAACCACATCCAGAGTTTTAGGAACCGCCGCCTGCAACATACACATCCGCCCCTTATACCAGAAATGCATAGCCATACGATCATACTCCCAGTAGGCATTTTTGATAGATCTCAACCACTCTAACCCAAGCACCATATCATAAGTATGCAAATCAATAATCCTGACAGTAGCTTCAAATTCCATCCCCTGCATTCGCCACTTAAATTCCTTCCATACTCCATGAACCTTGAGTTTCCTTCCCCGTCCCACTTGCACCAGAGATACGTCATCATTCTGCCCTTTCCACCCGAGCTTCCGTGCCAAGCTTTGATCAAGGAAATTGTGTGTACTACCATTATCAATCAGGACATGCACCCCCCTCTTGCCTACACTTCCTGCAATCTTCATACATTCAACAGTTTCTTGGCCACGGATAGCATGTAAGGATAGCAATGGAACAGAGTCATCAGCGACCTCCCCACAACCGTCAAACCCTACAAGAATCTCGTTGTCCTCTTCAAAGCTAATGAAATGTAGCTGCATCCTTGTTTTTTCTAGGCAACGGTGATCACGAGAGAACCTCTCATGACAGTAAAACACAAATTCTTGGCGCGATGTTCTGCTTTCTCCTCCGCCGTCAGCATCTTGATTGGCCGTACAAATCTTGTCGACATCTTGGGCCCCACAACTGGTTCTTTTGCCACTAATGGCACCTCACTTGTCCGTGAAGATGACCCACCTTTCAACAATGCATTCTTGTACAGGGTCAACTAAAGTACGGGTGCTGAGACCCCCGACATTTGTTTCCCCCCTCTTTCGTTGACAAACTTAGCACCCTGATGATACACGGCAATTTCTTGATGTGTGAGTTAGCCAAACACCATCGTCCTACTTTTTCACCTCCACCTATAAGTCCACTCGCCCCTTTTCAATATTCACAGCGATGTCTAGGATCCCTCTCGTATTCCAAGTCGTACTCGTTCAAAATACTTTGTTACTTTTATTGATGATCACACACGTGTTGGGACTACCTATTAAAAGACAAATCCGCCGTTTCTTCCGTGTTTATTGAGTTTTTTCATTATGTCAAAAATCAGTTTAATACCACCATACAAGTCCTTTACACAGATAATGGGTCAGAATACTTTAACCAATCACTTGACAGTTTTCTTAAAACCAATGGTATTATGCACAAAAGCAATTATTCTTATAGTCCTCAACAAAATAGAATTGCCGAACGGAAAAACAAACTCCTTGAAGTTGCCTATGCACTCTTGTATACCTGCCATACTCTAAAGTTTTTTTCTGGAGGGATAACATACTCACTGCTACTCATTTAATTAACAGTCTACCTAGTCATGTTTTGTCATTTGTTAGCCCTTTAGATAAACTCCGTGAGACCCACACAGTCACTCACCTTGACTACACCTTACCGCTTCGCATCTTTGGTTTTTCTGTCTTTATCCATCAACATCACCCACTGTCTAAATTTGATCCAAGATCTATCAGGTATATATTCTTAGGATATTCCAATTCCCAAAAGGGTTACAAATGCTATGATGTCAGCCAAGATGTCACCTTTGCAGAACATGAGTCCTACTTTCCTCAACCTTCTACTCAAGGGGAGAATTGGAGCGAGTTTGTTTGATTGTCTTCCAGAACCCATACCTCCATCTGTTTCTATTCAGCTCCCTACAAACCCATCCAATGTTATGCCACTGCCACGCCTGGAAAGTCAAGCCTAGAAGTTTGATAATACTTACTCATGTAGGAACAAACAGGTTGTTGGGTCCAGCATACCTAAGGATGTACCACTCCCTGAACTGGTGGAAGGTCCTGTGAATAATGATAAGCATACTCGGACAGCAGAGATAATTGAGGTAGAACTCCCTATTGCATTAAGAAACCTCAGGCGTGCACTAAACATCCTATTCAAAAGTATGTCTTATTCAACTCTCTGAAAATCATTACAGCTTTATTACTAACCTTGATCAAATTCAAGTCCCTAAAATTGAGTATGAAGCCCTTGAGAGCCTAGAATGGAAAAATGCAGTAATAGAAAAAATTAAAGCATTAGAAAATAATGAGACATAGGAGCTTACTGCACTGCCAGAAGCAAAAGCACCCGTAGGGTGCAAATGAGTGTTTACACCAAAATTTAATGATGATGGTTCATTAAACAAGTACAAGTACAAGGCAAGGTTAGTTGCCAAGGGGTTCACCCAAACCTATGGAATTGATTACAATGAGACGTTTGCCCCAGTTGCTAAACTAAATACCATCCGAATTCTACTTTCCATTGCTGCAAATCTTGACTGGTCACTCCAACAACTAGATATCAAAAACGCATTTCTGAATGGTAAATTACGGGAAGAAGTCTACATGAGTCTCCCACCAGGTTTTGATAAAGGGAAAAGTGGTCAGGTATGTAAACTAAAAAAATCAATCTATAGCCTAAAACAATCTCCAAGGGCTTGGTTTGACAGGTTCTCTACAGTACTCAAGGCTGAAGGCTACAAAAAAAGCTTCTTAGATCACACCATGTTTGTGTTAAAAAGTAGTGACTTGATAACTATCCTCATTATATATGTGGATGGCATTATTCTCACAGGGAATAACATCAAGGAGATGGAGAGAGTTAAAATGGCGCTTAATAAACAGTTTGAAGTAAAAGACCTTAGAAAACTGAAGTACTTCCTAGGTATGGAAGTAGCAAGGTCTCAAAAAGGGATCTATGTTTCTCAAAGGAAGTATATACTGGATCTTCTCAAGGAAATAGGAATGCTTGGGTGTCAACCAAGTAAAGTACCTATCTCTACTAAAAAGAAACCACCAAAAAAAAAAAGGAAGCAGTTCAAGAAAAAAAATAAGAGGCAAATGAGACAGCAACAGACAAAGGCCAATATCAACTAGTTGATAAGCTCATATATCTTTCGCATACTAGGCCAGATATTTCCTTTGCTGTAAGTGTAGCTAGTCAACACATGCATGCTCCCAAGAAGAAACATCTAGATGCAGCTTATAAAATTTTAAGGTATCTTAAAGGTACACTTGGCAAGGGATTGTTTTTTAAAAAAAATAATATCAGAGATGTTGAAATCTTCACAGATGCAGATTGGGCAGGAGATCAGGATAACAGCAGGTCTACGTCGGGCTATTGTACCTTTGAATGGGGTAATCTAGTTACCTGACAAGGTCAAAAGCAAAGAGTTGTTGCCAATAATAGTGCAAAATCCGAATTAAGAACCGTATCTCAAGGTATTATAGAAGGGCTATGGTTGAAAAGAGTAGCAAAAGAAGCCTATTTTCAGTTTAATTCTGCACTAAAATTCTACTGCGATAACAAAGTAGCTCTAAGTATGGCCTTAAATCCTATTCAACATAATAGGACCAAGCATGTTAATGTGGATAGACATTTTATTAAAGAAAAAGTTAAACATGAGATCATCAGCCTATCATATGTTCCCACCAAGTTACAAGTGGCCAACATCCTTACTAAAGGACTACCAGAAGATGTGTTCGAACGCTTTATAGGCGAGTTAGACATAATCAATATTTATTATCCAACTTGATGGGGAGCGTGGTAATTATGAAAATAATTAATTATTGTAAACAGTTAAGATATTATGAGAGATAATAGGAGAGATATTAGGATGATTAATTCAGGTAAGATTTAGTCTACTAGGATATTATTGTTATTTTTTATCTAATTGTACTCTAAAAATTAAGTTGCTCTAATGAATAAAGGTATCACATTATTCAAACTCTAGTAATTCCACAGTTTTGTCCTACATTGCACCACTAGATAAGTTTTATGAGACCTACACTGTCACTCGCCTTGAATACTCCTTGCCACTTCGAGCCTTTGGTTGCTCTGTCTTTGTCCATCAACACCACCCATCATCTAAGTTTGACCCAGATTTGTCAAATGTGTCTTCTTAGGCTATTCAAATTCCCAGAAAGTATACCAATGCTATAATCCTATCACTAAACGCCTCTTCCTCAGCCGAGATGTTACCTTTGTAGAAAACGAATCCTATTTCACCACTTCTTAAACTCAAGGGGAGGATTGGAGTGAGTTTCAGCTTTGGTGTATTTTAGAACCCATACCTTCATCTACTCCCAGTCCGCTCTCTACGTACCCATCCTATGTTATGCCAAATGTCATGTCACAACTGAAGGTCCAAGCTCAAAAATTTAACAATTTTTACTCACGTAAAAATAAACAGGGAGTTGGGTCCAACATACCCAATGATGTCCCAATCTCAGTACCGTTGGAAGGTCCTGTGAATGCTGATGAGGATACTCGGGCAACAGAGATAAGAGAGGTAGAACTTCCTATTGCATTAAAAAAGAAAACTTAAACATGTACCAAGCATCCTATTCATAAGTATATATCTTACTCCACTCTCTC
Organism: Leucaena leucocephala; assembly: GCA_037074615.1. Classification (NCBI taxonomy): domain Eukaryota; kingdom Viridiplantae; phylum Streptophyta; class Magnoliopsida; order Fabales; family Fabaceae; genus Leucaena; species Leucaena leucocephala. The sequence continues at coordinate 11,940,987 of CM073515.1, read as the reverse complement.
TGAGAAGTATTATAGCTTTGTTATCAATCTTGATCAGATTCAAGTCCGTAAAACCGTATATGAAGCTCTTGAGAGTCAAAAATAGAAAAATGCAATAGCATTAGAAAAAAATAAGACATGGGAGCTCACTACACTACCAGAAGGAACCAAACCCGTAGGATGCAAATGGGTGTTTACACCAAAATTTAATGATGATGGTTCATTAAATAAGTACAAGGCAAGGCTAGTTGCTAAGAGATTCACTTAGACTTATAGAATTGATTACAATAAAACGTTTGCCCCTGTTACTAAGTTAAATACCATTCGGATCCTACTCTCTATTGTTGCAAATCTCGACTGGCCACTCTAACAACTGGACATCAAAAATGCATTCCTAAATAAAGGAAAAAGTCTACATGAGTATCCCACCCGGATTTGATAAAGGGAAAAATAGTCAGGTATGTAAACTAAAAAAAATCAATTTATAGCTTAAAGCAATCACCATGGGCTTGGTTTGACAGATTCTCTACAATACTAAGAGCTTAACGCTACAAACAAAGCTTGTCAGATCACACACTGTGTTAAAAGGGGGTGATTTGATAACTATCCTCATTGTATATGTGAATGACATTATTCTCACAGGGAATAACATCAAGGAGATAGAAGTTAAAATAGTGCTCAATAAGCAGGTTGAAATAAAATATCTTGGAAAACTGAAGTATTTCCTAAGTATGGAAGTAGTAAGGTCTCAAAAAGGGATCTATCTTTCTCAAAGGAAATATATACTGGATCTTCTCAAGGAAACAGGAATGCTTGGGTGTCGGCCAAGCAAAGTATCTGTTTGTACTAAAAAGAAACTAGCAAAGAAAAAAAAGGATGCAACTCGAGAAAGAAGACGAGGCAAATAAAGCAACAGATAAAAGTCAATATCAATGACTAGTTAGTAAGCACATATATCTTTCGCATATTAGGCCAAATATTACCTTTGCAATAAGTGTAGCCAGTCAACATATGCATGCTCCCAAGAAGAAGCATCTAGATGCAGCTTATAAAATTCTAAGGTATCTTAAAAGTACAACTGGCAAGGGACTATTCTTTAAAAAGAATAATATTAGAGATGTTGAAATATTTACAAATACAGATTGGGCAGGAGATCAAGACAACAGCAGGTATACGTCTGGCTATTGCACCTTTGTATGGGGTAATATAATGACCTAGTAAAGTCAAAAACATAGAGTTGTTGCTAAGAGTAGTGCAGAATCCGAATTAAGAGTCCTATCTCAAGGTATTATGGAAGGGCTATGACTAAAAAAAGTGGTAGAAGAAGCCTTTTTTTAGTTTGATTCTCCAATGAGATTCTAATGTGATAACAAAGCAGCTTTGAATATGGCCTTAAATCCTGTTCAACATAGCAAGACCAAGCATGTTGAAGTAGACAAACATTTTATTAGAGAAAAAGTTGATAATGGGATCATTAGCCTGTAGTATGTTCCCACAAGTTACAAGTGGCCGATGTCCTTACTAAAAGACTACCAGAAGATATATTTGAATGCTTTGTAGGTAAGTTGGACATGATCAATATTTATGATCTAACTTTAGGGGGATTGTGATAATTATAAAAATAATTAATTATTGTAAACAATTAAGATATTAAGAGAGATATGGAGAGATAATTAGAAAGATATTAGGATGATTAATTCATATAGGATTGTTGAAGCTGTCTCGGGATATTATTGTTGTTTTTATCTAATTTTACTCTATATATTCAATACCTCCAATTAAAGAAAGCACGGCATTATTCAAGCCCTAGAAAGTCTACAAGTACCAACCTTCACCATTGTGTCTCGCATAAAGTCATATTCAAATCTTTTCAGCTGAAGCTGAAGGACAGGGGGGAAATCAATGAATAGAACACCCTTCTTAGCATCCTGAAATAATAATGCACCATCATCAAAATTACATCAGTTCAGGTGTCAAGCTCATAAAATAAAACTAAACAGAAGATTCCATTCCAATAGTAAATACAAGCAGCACAAGGCAACGTCATGAAATATTTCTGAGCAAAATTCCCATTTTTCTTCAAGTGGCAAATCCCTATTTTTTTTTAAGTGGCAAATTCGGTAAAACGTTTAGTATTTTGTGATAGGAAACTAATTCAAGATGAAATGGTAATTAAGAAAACCATAAGGATTAAAATTAAATCATGCAGTTGTTGCCATCCAGAGAAAGAGAAATTACATCGATACAGGACATGTAACAGCTTTCATAAGGGACAAAAATCAAAGCAATTACCATCTGCGACAAAGTTTTCAATAATTTTTATGGCCATTGCAATTGCAAGAGCCACAATTTTTCTAATAGGATGGAAATAATTCATCAAACCCAATAAAAAGTATCAAAGAAAATCTACCCAGAAAATACAGATTTTCCTCATATCACAAATAAATTAAACTTTCCGACATCATTCCAGTGTCCTTTCCGCACTTGCTCAACATTTGCAACTAACCTGCAAACCATATTGTTCAGCATGATATTTGTTGTCACCCTCAAGGCGTTCAACTTCTACATACTTATCGAAGGAAGCATAAACATCACGACAGCCCTTGACATCTAACTGGAGGTCTAAAACGCACATATCAAATTTAATTAGCAACATGAGATACACATGGAGATATGGGTAAGAAAATAGAGCACGCATATGAAAGTACCATAAAATGACTCCTTTCTAGTTGATTTATAGTCCACATTGATGCACTCAATGTAGTTCATATGGTGCCCTTCAAATAACTTTTGTATTGTTCCCTCGACAACAGTTCCCTAATAAAAATACAAAATTATAGAAAAAACAAATCACATTTAATATAATAATAATAATACCATCCAGAAAAATTCACGTGTAAACATCCCGAAGGCCTTCCAATACCTTCATTTTGTCTTCAAGTTTTTCACAAAGGACCCTATTTAGTTCCTGAACATCATGCTGCATGAAAGAGTCGTATGTATCCCATCCAAAAGACTTTGTCAGCTCCTTTGTAGCAACACTGGTGTCACTATACTGCAGCTTGTAAAATAAACTTTGTAGAGCCAAAGGAATGCTTCCAGAAGGTATATCATTCTCTGTTGTGGGCATATGATAAACAGCCTGAAATGTTATATCCAGGAACCAAGTTCCCATTATTATACAATCAAACAAGTGAACACCAGCAATAAGCAACTAAAACAAAAAATAGTTTCAACCTTTCTAAAATAAGGAATATGGTACAAAGTTTGGAGAAGAGAATTCATATAGCAGGTAGCCCCTTGGTTCTTAAGTCCCACAAAGCCAGTCTCCTTCTTTGAGTCATATGCCCAATAATCAACAATCCTACGGACCAGAACCTCAGCTTCAACTAGAAGAACATCATTCACAAGATAACCTCTACTAGGGTCATATAACTCCCCAAGAGGCATGAAGGATGTAAAACCCCAATCACTTTCTCTTGCATTGAATTGGTGCTGTGTGTCTGCATAGTGTAAGTAGAATGAGCTGATATCGGAAGATCCACATTTCCCGAAACTTTGGTGAAAGCTTTCTATTCATTTCTTTTTATTTAAAAAAAAATAGCAGGCAGTACTAACAAGCTGAATAAGGTGAATATTTGTATAAGGTAGAATCACTGACACGTGATTAAGCAATTTGGAAAGTTAATCATATATATTAACTCAGTAGGCACTTATGAGCACTTATGCCTCCGCTCTTGAAACTTAAGCCTTAACTTCACAAAAATCTGACAGGTATTAAACTTTCAATTAAACATAATTCTCATGTGCCACTGAATAATAGGCATGTCGATCAGAAATGTAAAAAGATAGCCAAATCAAGAGCAAAATACATGTGTCATTGGCTGCCTCAATTTGTAGAAAGAATTAAATTTTAATTATATATTTAAAAAAATGAAGCAAATGAAACCAAAAATAGTTACCCAAAACATATAGCTTTATAAGGCTTTCGAATTTTTTAAGGATAAAGAAGAAGAAGAACCTCAGCAAATCACCTAGACAAATAGAGTTCTGTAGCCTTCTACATAGAGACTTGCTAAAAATGAAATAAAAAAAAAAAAGAGCAGATAAACATGAAAATAAGAAAGGGAACATTGTGGGAATAGGCATAAAATACTCCACTACACTCATTCGGGCTCATATTAAAATTTTATCAAAGAGTGAAAGAAGGTTTTCCAGGCATCAAATGCCAGTCCTTAAATTGCAACAGATACATTGTCCCAGCATTTACTTTTAGTCACTCCTATTAATCTTGTGACAAGTAAAAATATCACATTGAACAGCTTACCTTTTCTCACGGAGTACTTATTATGCATTTGATTAACCACTGCCAAGCTAAACTGTGCATATCTACTCCACCCATAGGGCAAACTAGATGAATCTGCTACATCCAAATACATAGACAAATAGTCCACATTGTTCCCTTTTGGAAAAATAAGCACACGCCTGCCCAAGAAAAATATTAGGTTTTGAAATGACAACTGAAGATAAGTACATATAGGATGGAATCATTAGCAAATAGGCAAGCATAATACCATTTATAACTTCCAACAATGAATACATCTGAATAGAGCTTCTTTGTATTCAGCCTAGAAAAGTTTTCGATTCTCCATGTGAATCTTGTGGATGGAGAATCATCGACAGGCTGACTCTCCACAGTGTTGGCAATTTCAGGTTGAGCTACAACTGATGATTTCCGAAAAAATAAAATGAACAACTAAGTATCATGTATGTCATCAACTGAAAACTAAACAATAGAGTGACCAAAACATCTAGACCCTCAAAATTCTTGGCTTGCTAGAAAAGATGAACAAAACCAGGAGAGAGAAAAGCAATTACACCACGGCATTGAAACTACATAACTTCCAAAACACATAACAAACGAAATACTTTTTCTCAGAAAAATGATGACGTAAAATCTATAATACTTTGATCACTTTACATTCACTCCTCACTATCTGTCTTTATCACGGACAACTAAACAATGAACAAAGAGGTTCTTGAACTCTTTGATCAGTTTGATTAGATCATCTAAAGAGATAGTACAGAGAGTAACAGACGGGATTTTATACGAATCACGATAGAGAAGAACATTAATTACCTTCCATGGGCTGGTGATTATTCTCGGTCAAATCCGAGTGTGGGACAAGCATCTCCTCGTCCTCTTGTTGCTGCAAAGCAAAGCAAGACAAAACATCAGACTAGTTCGGATCCAACAAACACCAACATCATTTTTTAAGTGCCCACAAAGCCCTAATAAAATCCAAGCATCAAATGCAGCCAAGAGACAAAATTGCAGCGAATTCCAGTCGCACAGATCAAAACTAGAATCTATATATGAAAACCCACAGCCCCGAATGAATAATTAAATTGACCCAAATACCATTCAGCACAAATTTACGCAATTAAATAAAAGGCGAAGAGCAAATTGCAGCCAAGGAGTGATTGAACCAGAAAAACGAAAGGAAAACACGAGTCCCGAGTCCCTCGTGTGCAGATAGAGTGTAGCAGAGCGACGAAGAGTGAAATAGAGAACGTACATCGATGGGAGCAGGAGTCATCACCGTCATGTTAAATATGGCAAATTAACCTTGTCTTGCTAGCTTGTTGAGAAACAATAGAAAATATCAAAGAAAAAGGAGTAAGAAGGAGGAAGAGAGAGAGAAGGAGAAAGAGAAGGAGGGAGAGAGTGGGGGAGAAGGTTGTGTACTGAGAAACGAGATCACCAGAAGCTGTTCGAGTCGGAGGAGGAGGAAGGTCTCTAGTCTTTATTTGGGAGGTTGGGCAATTTCGGTATTTCATGGCGGAGAAGAAGGATGACAAGGAAGAAACGGGTTTTGTAAACGGGTCCAAGTAAAATTTCAGAAAATGTTGGGGTATTAACGTGAAAAACAACTTAGTTCAAGGACCTCACTTTAGAATTTTGAATATTTGAGTAACCTTATTTTAATTGCTCTTTACTATGTTGTGAGATTTTATAATGCTTTCGCTTACGTTTAGGGTTTGGTTAATTGGAGGATTTTGGGAGGGTGGGAAGAGGAGAGAAAAGTGTATTTAGTTAAAAAAAATGAAGGGGAGGGAAGGGGGAGTTTTTTATTTTTTTGTGATCTTCTCCCCTCCCTCACCTCCCCTCTAAAATGGGGGGTTTTGGATGAGAGAAAAAAAATTTTACTTTTATGATCAAATTACCCTTAATATTTATTTAATATTTTAATTATATCTTTAAACTTTTTTTTATTTTTCTCACACCTAATTTTTTTTAATTGTTAAAATTTTAATAAACATAATAAATTATTTATATATTATATTAAAATATATAATAATTATATAATTAATAAAAAATCATATTAAAATTTTATCATATTTTTTAATTTTTTTAATTTTATTATATATAAAAATGAGATAAAAAAATTTAAAATTTATAAATTAAAAAAATAATTATTTTAATATGAATATTATAAATAAAGAGAAAATAAATTTAAATAAAGAGATAAAGGTATATTTATCAATTTTTAATTAACTTCACTCTCCTCCCCTCTCCTTCTGAACTAAATAAAACACATTATTAATTAATCTTCCTTACATTTCTTTATCATTCTTTAAACTAAACTAAATAAAACTTTAGGCATTCTCCCTTAACCTAATTTATCATGTAACGTGTCACTTGGTCTCTTAAAAAATAAAATTTTAATTAAAAAATTCCCCAACTTATATCTGTATTAGTATTATTAGATACATTTATTAACAAGTTTTTTTATATAACGTTAAATTTTATGATAAATAATTGAAGAGTTGAAATATCTAACAGCTAGTTTAGCTTTTATTAATTTTAAATAATCTCTTTTTTTATTATTTAGACAATTTAAACACCTATGTAAGTTCTTGTTTTTTCCAATTCATTAACTAAACATGAAAATATATTTTTTAAATATTTTTTAGATTTTTATATAACTATCTAACTTGTTAAATTCTAACATTATATGGCCTAATTAGAGATAATTATCCTAAAATATTTTATACATTTATATGGTTTCAAATCAATACTAGAGGTGGCAATGCGGGCTAACCCGCCGGATACAGGTTGGCCCGCCACGGGTTGGCCTGAAAACGGGCTAAAATTAACCGGCCCGCTTTTAGGCGGGTTGGTGTCCCCGCCAGTTTTTTTTTTAAATTATTTATTTTTTTAAAAAAAATATTTTCATATATATATTTTTTTAAATAATTTATATGTATCAATATTAATTGAAAGTATGATATAAAATTATCAAAATATTTATTTTTTTAACTTTATCACTATCCATATATAAATCTGTCACAAGTAAAATAATAATAAAATAAAATATATATTTAAAGAAATGACTTGATAAGATAAAGTTAGTATAAATTAAATATAATATAAACTTTAATTTGGTTAAAACTCTAAAATTAATAAAGTGTAATATAAATAATAAAAATTAATTTTTTTTTTAAAAAAAAAACTGGCTAAGCGGGCTAACCCGCCACGGGTTCGGGCTTGGCGGGTGCGAGTCAAAAAGACCCGCACCAAAATGGGTTGCCAAATGGCGGGTTGGCGGGTTGGGCCCGCGGGTCCAACCCAAATTCTCACCTCTAATCAATACCTTGTATTTAAGCAATTTAAACTCATTTATTAGTTAAACATAAAAATATATATTTGTCAATAATAACATAAATAAATACATAAAGTTGTTCAATTTTTATTCTGTGTATCTCTATATTTTTATCTTCTGAAACCGTCTGTATGATTTAATATTAATATTTGAAAGATAATTTCAAATTTAAAAAAATAAATTTAAATATCTAATTTGGTTTAAAAAGTTTAAAAACGAAGAAAATATATATATATATATATATTAGAAATAGATCATCTAAATTAGATAAGTATACAGTTTAATTGATAAATCACAGCTTATTATAATATTATCAAAGAATCATGAATTTATATTATTTTAATTTTAATTAACAATTTATGCATATCTCATATAAGTATCTATTTAATTCTATCTAATATTATCAAAACTATATCAGATCCACTGGTTCGACTTGTCAAACTGAACCAGTTATGCCATTTATTTCGTTTGGAACCCCTAAAACTGGTCAAAAGTAAGGGAATACGTAAAAACCGTGGCCCAATATAATTACGTGAGCCTATGATAAAAATGACATGTCTAAATTGATAAATATAAAATAAAATTAAATATTAGATTATAAAATATAAATATATATTTTTTAGTTGGGCACTGGATAGAGGGCTACTTTGCCCATGAACATCCATTATTATTAATTTTTTACTTTTTTTTTAGATGCTACACTTGAAAGGGAGAATATGATAACTACTTGTGACTAGAAAGTCATTTTAAAAATGAGTAATTAAATAGGTAAGTTACATCTTTTAATATTTATAACTATATTAATTTTTTCTTTTTTAATTTTATTAATCATCATATGATTACATTATAAATTATAATTATTTATTTTATTTTTTTAGATGATTCATCTTTGTCAATATTTAGGATATTGATGCAAAGGTACAATTACAAATTATTTAAACTTTAAAGCTTATTTTTTATATGCAATAGATCTCAAAACTTTAATTATTATCTTTTTATTACCTTATTCTTAGTGAATTATGAATATTATTTAACTATTGAATATATATGAATATAGTATTATTTTATAAGTTTATAATTATAAATTTTTTCACAATATGAGTATAGCATCACGATTTGGGTATATCCAAACTGTCTATGCTTAGCCTAGTTAGAGATTTTATTGGGTAAAATCGGGCATCAAATTATAAAATGTAGTCTATCCTTTTTTCGGACAAAATATAGAGGGTTACTCTATCCAATCTTACATATCCCTATCAAAAAGTAAACTAATAGAAAATGATCAAAACCAATTTTTTAAATATTTCAATAACCCAAAATTATGTTATTTTGTGTTATATTCATTTGATAGATTTATTAATAGTTATGGATAATTATCAAAGCTTGTGCTAGTTTGGTTGGACGATTAATCGAACATATTTGATGATCTTAGTGATTTATGCAAGATATTTTTACTTTTCATACATACTATTTAAATTATATTAATTAATTTAATTAAAATTATAGAACATTGAATTAATATCTCAGTCAAATCCCCTAATAAACATTAATTCAAGTGAAATGAAATTTAATTATTTAAATATAAAGCCTCGAATTTGAGTAGATATGTTGTGATTAGATAGATATATAAAAAAAATCTTAGCCAATTTCATTATTGAAAAATTGATAATATCAAAGTAGTTGTCGATTTCGAATAGAGTTGTTCGAAATTCTATGGTTGGGAACTGAGTCATCGCACTAGATTTCATGTCTGGGAAGTATCATAAAAAAATAAGATAAATGTAGATAAATTATGAAAATTATTTACTTAAATTTTTTTTCTGGGTACAATATTTACTTAAATATTTTAAACCAAATGATATTATCATATAAGAAAATTATCTCTAATTCAAATAATTTAACTGGAAAAGTGTATTTTATTTTATTAGTATCCCATATATATATATATATATATATATATCTAATTTGATTAGATTAAAGAATTTAGTTAAAGAGTTAATATAATATATTTTATTCAAAACACTATAATCATCTTTTTTAATTTATCATCTCCTTTGTTACTTGATTATTTTTTTAAAGAGTATCGATATAAATAATTTAAAAAAATTTAATAAATATAAAAAATATATCTTATATTTAATATTAAAATTAACCTATCAATTAAGTCATATATTATGGATAACAGAGTATTAGCTTATTCTAAGAAAAGTCATATATTATAAGAGATCCCATATATATAGATTATGAAATTAATTAATTAATCATTTCTTTATTAATACTTTTTCGGTGAAGCACTGTTAAGTATCAACAGGCAATTTAAATACTCACGGTTTAAAGATTTTGTGATAAAATAAAACTAAAAATTAACACAATATTGGAAATAAAATACATGCGTGATATTATTTAAATAAAATATATTGTCCAATTCAAATCAATAATCAATAAACATACCAGGGGTCAGTTTCTTGGCCAAACTATGTGGTATAATTTTTTTTTAAAAAAATCTAATGTACAAAAAAATAGGGGTTAGATGTTGGATTAGTTTACCCATCATTGGTTCAACTGGCGAAAGGTTGAGACATACGACTATTTAGAACGTGTTCGATCTATATGAAGTATCACTTTATTGTGATTCTAGTCGTGGAGCTAAGGAGATATCATAACTCTTGGGTATTTAGATTTATACCTGAGCGTAATAGACGGCTCGTTCTGTCTAACATTAGTATTACTTAAGATAAAAGGAGATTTTACCTTACCTTTAAATTATAGGTGAGTCCAACTTTTTTAAAAAAAAAATTGTAACAAAAAAAAAAGTTTGTCTTGGACTTTTGCAGCCAAGTGCAATTGATATCATTAACTTTTGATTGGTGCAATATTCTTTCAAGAGTTTAGAAAATTGTGCAATGTAGCTCTATAGGAATGTTTGCCTAATTTTAACGGTTAATTAGACAATCCTTAGGATTAAAGGGTAATTTTACTATGAAAATTTATTTAAAGAAAAAATTGTCATACTAAATGTTTAATTAGCTTAATGTCTGAGTTATGAGCATTCAAATTATATGAAGGATACAACAACCTACTATAACCCAAAATTAAAAGAAGATTTTAGGTTGAATTATGATTTAACATTTTTAAATAAGAATTTGGACAATAAGTGATGCATACGTCTACCATCCATTTACCAACTTACAGTAGGACCCTAGACCCCAAAGCCATGTGACATTAGTGAAACCCTTGTTATGGATGGGTTGTAATGGCCATCTAATGCCCATTACCATGTATTTGCCTAAAATATAAGAATATCATGGACATTGAAGTCGTGCAAGGAGAGAGGAATTAATTTCAATCCTATGAAAATAGCAGGTGTAGGATTCTTTTGGTAAGATGGTAGAATTTTAAAAACTATGGTATTAAAACACATATTAGATTAGTCGGATTCGCTTATAAACTAATGACCTGATTACATGTTTGATTTGAGTAACCCTTAACTTATATTTAAACTAATCTGAATGACTTGGTGTAACTCGAGCAACTTATTCATAACTCGAATCAATTAGGAGGCAACTTGTTTTAAGTTTTTTTTAAAAAAATATTTTTTAGTTTTAGCGGATTTAGATTACCTTTAATTAGATTAATTACTTTAATTTGTCACCATTTTATAGATTTTTATTTTTATTTGTTAGACTACTAAATCAAACTTCCATGAACTATTTGTGACTATGGTTTAATATTATGTTGTTTTGTTATTTATAAGTTTTCAAATGATTATAAGGATAAATATATATTCTTAATATTATATTTTATTATTATTATAACAAACAGTTGTGTGAGGCATGCATGCATGTATCAAGACAATGTGTCTTGAGTAGTCTTTTTTTATTTAAATACTAACTTACTTATAGTATATAAATAATTTTATTAAATTATATTATTTTAATATGATCGGTTTAATTCGTAATAGATTTTGAGCTAACCCACTAATTCTTAACTCAGTGTGTTGACTAAGTCGGATATACTTTTACCCTCTACTTAGGTAGAAAGAAAATTTGGAAGGAAAGAGAATGAGAAGAAAGAAAATAAAGAGAAGAGAAAACTTAAATGATAATAAAAGCACCCATCTTACTTGGATGAATGAGAGAAAACATAGAGAAAAGAAAATGAATAAATATTAGAATGACTAAAATACCCTTATTATATAAACAATTACTAAAGAAACTAAATAATTTAGCAAAAGAAAGTTCTTTTTCTTAGGTGAAAAATTAAAAAATTAAATACAAAATAAATAAATAAATAAATTATACATTATCCAATATTATTTTTAAAATGATAAAAAAATGAATAAAATAAAATGTATAATAATAAGAGAAATTGACATCACGAAAATATCATTAATAGTACATTAAAATTGATCCTAACACTTATAAAATAAAATGTCTTACACCATGATCATAGAATATTACAAACAAAAAGGTGAACATGTCATTTACACTATAACTATCATGTCTAAAGGCCTATTCCCTGGAAAAAAAAATGGCTAACATGTCACTGTGCATTAGAAACAAAAGAGGTTAACCTGTCCTCACGTCACAAAAGAGGCCAACATGTCACCACATCACAAAAGATCTATGAACCAAAAAAGTCTAACATTATATCCATACTTTTTTCAGTGAATCCCAGCATCAGCCATCAACCTGAGCAATGTCTGTAATCGCAAATGAGGTGGAACTCCAAAAAAATTTAGCTTGTTCCTTTCTTCATTACACAAGAAAAAGTAACATTGTAGTTTCTTCTCTTCAGGTATTCCAAGTTCTTCAATTGCAGCCCACACTTCCCTCTCACTATAATAACGAGGCCTACTGTTTTCAAGTAGTAAAAGACCCTTTTTAGCAATTTGAACTTGTTTATCAACTATTTGAGCTTGCCATTCAGCAACTTGAGCATGCTTCTCAGCAAGTTTAGCCTGCTTCTCTACAACCTGAACCTATCTCTTAGTAACTATATTGCCATCGCGCATGACATCAACTAGTTCTTTTATTCCTGTAGTCATTTTTTCGCACCTTGCTTCAATGGATTCAATCATTGAAGCCTTATGCTTTTGTCCTCTAGCTGATGTAGTTCCTACAGATGCCCCATTTGTTGGGCTATCGTCCCAATTGCCTTGTGAGTTTGGTGACTCATCGTATTGAAAATTACATTCAGTTTCAACATTAGTTGCACCTGCATTAGAGTCCCATTGTGCAACCCTCTGCTTCGCACTTTTGCAGTATTTTCCTGTTGCCCTATCAGCACTAAATAATTCATACAACTTATCATAATGTAAGATAGGTGCATTCTTCCACTTTCGTGCATTTGGCTTCCTCTACAAACATAAGAAACCTGTGTAAATTAACCTCTCATACAAAGTCTTAAAATTCTACAAATTACTCACCTCTATCAAATCATTCCAAACATGATTATCAGCTTCAAACAATTTTGTGATAGGACTCCATGAGAATCCACTTAATCCATTGAATAAATCATAAAGCTCTGCAAAACGTTGTGATAAAGTTTTCTTCCTATTTTTCAGATGTTGCTTTGTAATGTGAGAACCGAAATTTTTAGCAAGAGTTTGCACCATATTATCATACGCAAACGTTGAAAATGTACCATCTGGACGATTCCCTTTTATCATCTCTTCCAATAAGACATTAATAAAACATTCATCCATTTCAGGAGTCCAACGTAAATTCTCCTTCATTGATTCCTTCTTCTTTTGTGTCATTACTCAATCTACACAACAATTTATGAACAAAATTATAATCATGCGACTTAAATAAGTAGTGTATGTAAATTAATAACTAAAAACACATACTGTCAATTAAAAATAGTGTATATAAACTAATACAAGCAAACACATACTTGCAATTAAAAATAGTGCATATAAATTAATACAATCATATAGCTTAAATAAATAAATAAATAGTCCAAATCACAATCCATGCAACATATGGGTTGAGTAATCATGCCACATATGAGCTGCAATGTGGTCTCTTAAATTTGATCCTTGTATATAGTCTTCCTCTTGATTATGTGCCAATTGATCATCTATGCTAGGATTACGTGACAGTTCATGATCAACCTCTGAAATTAGGGCCTCATTAGGATCAACACCCATCAAAAAATTGTGTAATATGCAACAAGCTATCACAATGTCAACTATTATCTTAATTAGAAAATGTGGCTCAGTGCCACTACTAATTATAGGAAATCTTTTTTTCAGAACACCAAACGTTCTTTCGATCACATTTCGTAAAGAAGCATGTCGATGGTTGAAAATTTCTTTTGCATTTTGTGGTCCTCTTGTTGAATATTCTTTCAAGTAATAACGAACTCCTCTGTAAGGTGTTATAAGACCACGCTTGAGTGGGAAGCCAGCATCCCCAAGAAAAAACCTTCCTAAACAATATAAAGTAGTCCATAAGCCCAAGTAAGTTTTTCAAGAAAAAATCATTTATCATTTATTACTAGCCCTGTGGAATTATAAGTTTATCTTCTCTTGATAAAATATTTTTAAGGATTCTTGAATCTGAGACAGTTCCTTCCCAACCAGCCAACACATATGTGAATTTCATATCAAACGAACATGTAGCAAAAACATTTTGAGTTGGAAAATCTTTACGTCCTCGAAAACGAGCAACTTTTTCTCTAGGTACTTTTGCTCGAACATGAATTCCATATATTGGTTCGATACAATCATGTCATAAATTTTGGTTACACATAATATATACACTATGAAATTACAAAAGCACGCACAAATATAGAAACATACCTTAAAATATGGGTAGAATCTTTGATTATTAACGATTTCTGGAGGAACCTCTAAGCCCGAAGGTTGCATAAGAAATTCGGCCTCAAGAGAAACAATAGCTTGTAACACATTATGAAAGTGACGACTAATAGTTTCCCTAGGCCGATTAAAGTAAAAAGCCATTGTTCTACTCCTTATATTATGTGCTACTGTGTGAAGAAATTTTGCTACCTGCTCCTCGACAGTAATATTTCTAGAATCTTTAACTCTGCCAGTGTTTCAAAGTTTAGCACAAAATTGCATAAATGCTTATGATCCCATACGAATAACATCACGACATTTTTCTGTTTCTTCTAATTGTTTCATGAATATTCTTCTCATGCTCTCTCTTTCGGCATTAGCATAACTTATAAGCCTATCAACTATTGTTGATATCTCATCCAACAAATATATTGTATGTACAATATAACAAACAAGTTGCACAACACACATTCGTCTACGGTATTCCCAATCTTGTAACCCATGGTTGAAGTTGAAGTTAGGACATTTGGTAGTTGCCATTTCAAAGTTTATCAACTCTTTAACTTCAGACTCAAAATCCAACATTTCTCCCTCAAGATCCTTGATCGATCCTTGTTTATTATGGTTGCTCATTTATAGAACAATCCAAAACCACACAACCACATACATAACATTGCAATGAATAACGATGTAGTAGTTATCTCAGCCAAAATCTTGCTATTGATGTCAAAGAATAGTAGTTAAAATTAACAACTAATTAGAAATCTGAATTACTAGTATTCAACATCATTAGGGGTGGGAATGCGGGCCAACCCGCCGGATACGGGTTGGCCTGAAAGCGAGGTGGGTTGGCGGGTTAACCTGCTAACTCGCCAGTTTTTTTGTTTAATTATTTATTTTTTTTAAAAAAAATCTTTTTATATATATATTTTTAAAAAAAATCTTTTCATATATTTATTTTTTAAAAAAATAATTTATATGTATCAATATTAATTGGATTCAAAGTATGATCTAAAATTATCAAAATATTTATTTCTTTAACTTTATCACTATCTATATATAAATTTATCACAAGTAAAATAATACAACAACAACAAGCCTTATCCCATTAAATGGGGTCGGCTACATGGATCATACGACGCCATTGTGCTCTATCGAAAACTAAATCCTTAGATAAGTTATTGACCAGGAGATCCCGTTCAATGACCTCTTTGAGCGTTCTCTTTGGCCTTCCTCTACCCCTTTTAACCGGTGTCCATACTATTTGATCCACCCTCTTCACCGGCGCATCCCTTGACCTTCTTTGTACGTGTCCAAACCACTTAAGACGGTTCTCTACTATTTTCTCTTCAATAGGTGCCACTCCAACTCTTCCCCGTATATGTTCATTACGAATCTTATCTTTTCTTGTATGCCCACACATCCATCTCAGCATCCTTATCACAGCTATCCCAACTTTATGCTCTTGCTGTCCTTTTAAAGCCTAGCATTCACTTCCATAAAGTATTGCTGGTCTTATAGCAGTACGATAAAACTTTCCTTTTACTTTATCTGGTACTTTCCGATCACATATAACCCCAGTAGCCTTTCTCCATTTAAACCACTCGGCCTGAATTCTATGATTAACATCCTCCAAAATTTCACCGTCCTTCTGTATTATTGATCCCAAATATTTGAACTTATCTATTTGTGGAATAACTTGATTTCCCAATCTGACCTCCAAGTTACTTCTAACTTGTCTCTTATCAAAGTTACAATGCATATATTCCGTCTTACTTCTACTCAGACGAAAACCCTTCGACTCTAAAGTATTTCTCCATAACTCAAGTTTAAAATTAATCTCTTCTCTTGACTCCGCCACAAGAACTATATCGTCCGCAAAAAGCATGCACTTAGGGATTTCTTCTTGAATAGGCTTAGTTAGAACATCCACTACTAGATTAAATAAATAAGGACTCAAGGCTGATCCCTGATGTAGACCAATCCTTATGGGAAAATCCTTTGTTTCGCCCCCAGACGTTCTTACAAGTAAAATAATAATAAAATAAAATATATATTTAAAGAAATGACTCAATAAGATAAAGTTAACATAAATTAAGTATAATATAAACTTTAATTTGGTTAAAACTTTAAAATTAATAAAGTATAATATAAATAATAAGAATAAAAAAAAAGCGGGCTAAACCCCGCCGCGGGTGCCAGTCAAAAAGACCTGTACCAAAATGGGTTGCCAATTCCCGCCATAAAATGGAGGATTGGCGGGCCCAATCCAAATTTTTAGCTCTAAACATCATAATAGTTAGAATTGTAATACTAAGAAATTAACTAGCCTGTTAAGAGATATCAATAGAACTATCCAAAATACTGCAAAAATCCAACCACACTCTTTGTATGCAACCCACACTTGATATTGTATATATAATCAAATTTTCACACTTTATTAAATTTGGTTCATAAGAAAATCTAATAACCTACTTCCATATGAAGAAAAAAAATCACTTATTAAGAACACCAATGACATCAACCAAGATGAATAAAATAGAATAGTAATACTCAATTTTACACTTTATGGCCCTTTTTGCTGGTTTAACATAAGTCTTGTGATTGGTATCTTCTCAAAGATTATATTATTGGTAGCTAAAATTGGCTCAAATTCAGCAACAACATCAACAACAACATAGCAACAATCCACAGCAGTAACAAATATGTTTTTCATGTCTTAAAAAGGAAAATGTATAGTTCTAAATGTGGCTAATGACTTTTTTAATGCACACAAGTTTGATAATTCATATGTGGGAACAAAATATATCCATTTAGACAAGGTGACAAATATGTCATACAAAACATATCCAATGACATATGGAATTATTTTGTCTTTTCCGCCAAAAAAATATTATAACACTGACTAAGTTCACATCAATTTTACAATGAAGCACTATTATACCAAGTTCTTGATCCAAGTTCGAGAATCTTTAAAGCCAGGTTTTATAATTAGTGTGGGCGCATAATATATAATTTTCAAATTTACCCTCTTCTTGTGTAACACTATTTTCTATCCAAAATATCCGCACAACCCAAATCTTTGGATGGACAATATAGGAATGGGGAGTGAAAATAGGGATTGCGAATAAACAGGGAGTGAACACAAGAAGAGAGGATGATGATGATACTTGAATAGGACCATAGATTTGGAAAATAATTTCACACTAGAATATAACTAGAGAATAGAGAGGATGATGATGATACCTAAAGAATGGCTATCACTGGATGGACAACGAATAGCACTGGTGCGGTAATGGTGATAACACTTTGGCGCACAAATAACAGCTTTGCGCGCGGGAGGGCTGAAACGAATTTTTTTTATCCAAATCTCTCCATAAGTAGACGGAAATAAGGCATGGGACCCACCTCATTTTTCCTCCTATTTTTTCTCTCTCCTATTTTCTCCTTTGTCCAAGCAAGGAAAAACCCATTTCCTCTCTAATTTTTTACCCTATTTTTCTTTCCTCTCCTCTTTTCCATCAATCCAAGCTAAGCGTTAGTGCCTTGTTAAAAACAATGAGTAAATAATAATAATAATGTGTATATAATTGTTGTCAATAAAAGACTTAGAAAAATGGGGAGAAAAGAAGATTTTGTTAAATCTAATGTCTTTGAAATTGGACCGAGCATTGAACCAATCAAAACGATGCTTCAAGGTTCAATGGTCAGAGTGATTTTAATTTAATTAATATATGTACAAAAAATAAAATTATCTTAGAAAATATTTATTCATATCCTTATCATTATCATACATGCTAAATGCATAGCCAATCCCACCAACATTATAGTAAAAGTATTTATTATTTATTAAACTCACTGAAATAATCAAATATCAAATCAATTGTTAAACTAAATAACAAGCTTCCACGACAAATTAGAACCCCAAGCAAATCCTTAAATATATATATATATATCTGTGTGTGTATATATATATATGATAAAACAACTAAAAGACAAAATAACTCAATTTAGAGCTATTTAATTTTTTTAAAAGATAAATCCAACATGTGGATTGATTTCAACAGCCCAAATCCAATCCATTTTGACAAAATTTGTTAGATTTAGGGTGTGTTTGAAAACACCCTAAACCATAGTTTAAAAAGTGCTTTTGGCCCCAAACCTCAGTTTGGGGAAATTTTTTACCAAACAGCAATTTTTGTTCAAACGGGCTTTTGGACTAAATCATGGTTTAAAACCAAGGTTTCAGATAAGCTGGTCAAAGTAGCTTATGGAACAGTAAAAGAGTTTATGAACTAACCAATTACTATATTACCCTTATTTTTTCTTACACTCTCTCTCCTACTTTTTCTTACACCCTCTCTCCTCTCTCCTCTCCTCTCATATCTCTCCTCATTTAATACTCATACCCTTTTTCGTAATTTACCACTCATAAAACCCCTTCTACAAATAACTATCCAAATACTCATTTATCCAAAATCACTTTTTTTCTATAAGTTATTCTAGAAAAGCCCTTTTTCATAAGCTATCTATAATCCCGTTTTTTTCATAAGCTAATTTAAAATTTTTTTTCCAAACACACACTTACTAAACATTAGCTAAAGAGTTGATACAGTAAAAAATTTATTTATATTTTATAAGAATATAAATTTAATTCTAATTGTTATTATAAAAAAATTTTTAATAGACGATCTCGTTCTCTGAATTTTAAAATTATACTTTATCTTGTGCAGAGATTATTGTCTAATCTACTTAAATCTTTTTATAACAAAAAAAAAATAAAAAAATAGAACCTTCAGCCACCATACGTGATAATGCCTAGTTAAAGCCATTTTTATAAGACTCTCCTAAAACATTTCCAATTTCAAACAAAAATTCAGGGTTTGTTTGAATCTGGTTGAACTATATGAAAATGGTTTTGTTTCGATGTATTTATTAAAAACAAACCCAAAGAAACATTTAATCAGCAATATAATCAACATCCCCAGTGAAAATTATAGAGGAATTTTCTCGTGCCTTGTGGGTCATTCAAACGTCTATCAACTTTCCTTCGTCAATTTTGCAATCTGTTTTCATTTTCTCAATCCTTTGTTCTCTTCCACATTTGAACATTTGCCCGTCTAATTTCAAACACAGCAGATGTGATCATACCATCACTATAAAAGCTTGTTTGGATTAGTTATTGTAACCCTAAAAGTGCCTCAAAAGCTAATTTGACCCCATAAATTATGTTTAACTTGAGATTGAAGTTAAATTAATTCTTATTCGGTAAACTAAATCTACAATTACATTTTAGAGTTTCGGAATCACCAAAGTTAAATGGATATTTAAACTAATTTTTTTAATAAAAAATCTCTAAATATCAATTATATTATAGTAATTGACTTTTTTTAACTACAATTTCAAAATATAGTGTAGACAAAAGTTATTTTTATAAATATTAATCTAAATAAACTCTAAAATGGAAAGTTTAAATTCGGTGCAATACATAATTGTCCTAAAATGGTTCAAATTAATAATGCTACTGTATGATACAACCAATATTTAAGGGTATATTTAGCTTAATTGAGGAGAAGTGAGATAGGTATTTTAATGGAGGTGGAAGGGAGAGAAAAAAAAATGAATAGAGATTATGATATGAGTTTTAATATTATATTATTTAATTTAGGTAAGGATAATAGAAAAAAAAATATTTTTATATAAATAATAAAGAAATGTGAAATGAGTATTTTAAATGTATTAAAAAATATATTATGAGGAGAGGGGAGAAAAAATCTTAAAAAAATTTACATGACTTCCTAAAAATTTTGTAATACAAAATAAGAGAAAATGTGGAAAATCTCTTCCTTTTTCTCCTATTTTTTTTTCAAATTCCTGATACCAAATACACCCTAAAAAATTATAAATTGTGATTGCATAGTGCTGTACTGTTGTTGTTGTGAACCTGTGTCGTGTTTGGTATGATAAAATATTGGAACATGTAAAAGGAAATGGAGAGAAATGGCTAACGAGGTTTTGTTTGGTACAACTGAACCAAATTCCATAAGGGAAAAAAAAAAGGTTCAAGCAAAATGTCTAGAATCTTCTTCCACTTATGGAGCCGAAAGAAATTTTGCTAATTCCATGACAGCAACTATTGTGGACATTTGTACCCCCATCCGTTATACACATTGCCAATTTTGGCCCCAACAAATTTAATAGCCCTAATCAAATTAGGCATGTTGTGCATTATAAAAACAATCCATCTCAGTCATATTCAACTATGTTATACCTTTATTGTTGTTCTTTATCATTAATTTTAGGATAAATGATTGAATCCAAACTCAATATAATGAAAATGAAATTAAAAAATGTTAATATTTAATTTTTTCCAAAAGTTGTTATAACAACAATGGTACTCTAGAATTTTTTAAAGTTCAACAGTGTTTAAAAGAGATTAATATCACCTTTTAACTGTTAAAAATATTAATAGTTAATATTTATATTTTAACAATAAATATTATTTTTTAATGATTATAACATTTTTTTATTTTTAATATTTTTAAGATAATATTAAATAAAAAAACTTTAACCATAGCAAGAACCAATAATGCTCTTCCACTTACTGTGGCAAAGGAAATTTTCTAATTTCATGAAAAGCATCTGTTGTGGACATTTCTACCCCCATCCAATATACACATTGCCAATTTTATCCCAATAAATTTGAGAGCCTTATCAAGCTAGGCATGTTGTGCAATATAAAACAAGCCATCTCACTGAGCCCTATTCAGCTATACCTTTTATTACTGTTGTTTTTTTATCCTTAATTTCAGGACAAATGATTGAATTCAAACTCGTCTTAATATAATGAAATAGAAAAAATTAATAAACATTTTTTTAATTTGTCATATTCACTTTAATATCTTTGTTTGGTACTAATATCTCCAAGAAGATGATTTTTCCAATATTCTATGTTTCATTTGACATTGCTATGATTGACTTTAATCTAATTCGTTGATAGTGGAATTAAGTAGAAATTCAAAACTTTGACATTTCGCATTTGAATTCACAAATTGTGCCAAAATTCTCAATTTTTTAATTTTCTATAATTGTTTTACTTTATTTATGACTTTCATCTTCAACGAGGATTTATACCACTAAGCTAGATCTTGTCTTAGTGCCTATTTGGGAACCAATTCTAGGAATTAATTTTGGTCAAAACCTCGGTTTGGAAAAATTTCACACAAACATCAATTTTTGTCTAGAATTGATTTTGGGCCAAAACCTCGGTTTGTAAAATTTTTTGCCAAACAGCCATTTTCTTCCAAAATTGATTTTGGGCAAAACCTCAGTTTGAAACCATGATTTTGAAGAAGCTATTTTTCAATAGATTTTGGAACTGGAAAAGAGCTTATAGATTATCTAATTACTATTTTACCCCTACTTTTTTCTTATACTCTCTCTCCTCTCTCCCCTCTCTCCTCTCTCTCTGCTCTATCCTCTCTCTCTGCTCTATCCTCTCTCTCTCGCCTCTCTCTCCTCTCTCCTCTCTCTCTCCTATTTATTCTCTACCCTCACTCCTCTCTCATACTTTAATCAAATCATACCCTTTTTAATAATTTATTATAAAAAGTGATTCTACTATTAATCATCCAAACATCTCTATTTGCAAAATCTATTATTCTCAGAATCTATTCTTCCCAAAATCTATTCTCCATAATCTATTCTCCCCAAAATCTATTCTCTCCAGAATCTATTCTCTCCAGAATCTATTCTCCAGAATCTATTCTTCCCAGAATCTATTCTCTAAAAGCTAATCCAAACACACCCTTAATCATTTTTTTTTGTATCCTAAGATGAGATAAAAACATTCTAATCCCTTTGGAACTTCAAAATTTTATATATAAGATTTATTAATAATTATATATTCATTTTTCCAATCATTTAATTCAGTTGAACACAATTATCTTAAAAAATGTTAGTATAATTCTTGTAAAAGTTAAGCTGCACTTAACATCTTAATTATTTTTTGAGGTATAACAATACTCTAAAGTATTTAGTAATACACTTAACACTATAAGCTATATTATAAAATTTAGTGTATAAGTTTAATATATTTTATTTCTTAAATTTATATATTTTTTTAAATTTTCTTTATTTATTGTACATATTAAATTTTGTTATTAAGATAATAGTATTTCAATATAAATGATTAATTTGATACTTTAAGAAAATTCATACTCATTTTTTATATATAAATAATTTAATTTATTTTTTAATAACTATATATTAATTATTTAATTCCTAACATTTAGAACATGTATAATGGTGTGTGTATATATAATTAAAAGGCTATCTCACTTAAAAAAATAAAAGTCTATCTCACTGGGCTTTTCTCATATACTTTCTTAGGGATAGTTTAAATTAGCTTTTGGAGAATAGATTTTGGAAAGAATAGATTTTGAGAACAAAGTGATTTTAAAAATTAGAGATGTTTGGATGATTAGTAGTAGAATTACTTTTTCATAGACAATTTACTAAAAATGACATAAATTAATATGATAATTACATAAAGAATAAATTTTATTTTTAATTTTTTTATTGAAGTGATTAAAAAATAATATATATATACATATATATTTGAGTAAGGTAAAAATTTATAATATTTATATAAATTTTAATTTAAAAATAAAATTTTATGTTTAAAAAATAAACAGAGATTCTTTTCTAAAAAAAATGAATTTTATTTTTTAATTAATTTTTTTAAAATTATCTACAAGAAGATCAGATGTATTTTTAAAAATAATTTTAAAAATATATTTTAAAAAAATATATGTATTTTTAAAATTATTTAAAAAAATCATGGTTTAAGAACTCTAAATTATGGTTTGGGTTTTAGAAATAATTTTTTTTAAAAAAGTATTATTTGGCTAAAATATGAGAAAACCATAGTTTTAGCTCATAATCTATTTTCAATCCTACTTGCCAAATACACAATTGGGGACTTTCTAGTAAAGCCATATCCGTGATATTACCCATATTCAGTGGGTTAAATTAATAAAAAAAAATAAAATATATAATTATTTATAATATATTTAATTTTTAAAAAATATTATTTTATTATAATTTTAATTATTTTATTTAAAAAAATATCTTAATTTTTGAGTACCTAATTTTATATTTAAAGGTAATAGATAGCTCACTTTATTAGACATTGATATTATTTAAAAAGAAAAAAAATTTCATTTTACTCTTAAATTGTGGATAAATTTAATTAATTTTTTAAAAAAATTATAATAAAAAAAAGTTATCACTCATATTTGTACCAAATTTTTTTTTTAAATCATAAGTAAATTCAATTTATTTTTAAAATTTTTTTATTAAAAAAAGTTATAATTATTGCTATAGCTTAAAAAGTTATAGATGAAGGAAAGGAGAATTATATCATGAGTTTAACTTTTTTTTTAAAAATTTGGTCAAAAAAATAATTTTATCCGTCGGAGGAAAAAGGAACCGTAGATTTTTTTGTCCAACCAAAAACACCCTAGCTTTTAAATTCGCTCTGCTGGTTCAGTACTCTTCTTGCTGCTGCTTCAAATTTGTGTTCAGTTTTGATTGGCTTCGTAATTGTGAAGAAGTGCCATGACGTGGAGGAAGGAGAGGCAGAGCGCTAAGATTGAGGACGAAGAGTATCTTGAAAACGACAAGAGGGCTTTTTCGTCTGTGGTCGTTTCAAGCAGTGATGATGAAGAAGCAAACGAGGATCTGACTCTCAAGATCGAGGATAAGGCCCAACGTATACGTGAGGCGAAGCTGCTCCAGAACGATGGCGTATTGGACGGGGACGGGGACACTGGTGGCGATGTCGGTCCGGAAAGTGCAGAGATTGAGATGAGGAATAAAGAGGTAAAGAAAATTGAATCTGGGGATCAAAGTGTGAGTATTATTCTGTTTTGAGGTTTTTTTTTTTTATAAATTGACTGGTTTAATTTTTTCTTGCAATTGGGATATAATTGAACGTGGTATCGCACTTAAATTAAACCATTCCATTCAATCGGAATGGGCATCAAGAGTAATGGAACTGAAATAATGAAGTATACCTAGCTGCATTGGAGCCTGTGCTTATGCTGAATTATAGTAGGGCTCTTTATTGATTTGTTCTTTTGCTTTTTCATTGAAATTTAATTAATGTTTTCCTCTCTTTAATTAGGTTATTACAGCAGAAGAGCAAGAGACAAGCGAGGCAATCAAAGACAGCGAAACAAATGAGTCCCCAGAAGCAAGTACGGTTCAGATGAGTGACAATATTGTTCTACGAAAGCTGCTTGTGAGTTTGAACTACTCTTTCTAAACTGTGAACTTTAAAATAACATCATACACGAGGTTTAGTTGGATATGCCTGTCTGTGTCTATTCTATCAGCGAGGCCCGAGGTATTTTGATCCTCCTGATAGTAATTGGGGAACGTGCTTCAATTGTGGCGAAGGAGGTCATACTGCAGTAAACTGTAAAGCAGGGAAACGCAAGAAACCATGCTTTGTATGCGGAAGTTTTGAGCATGCTGCAAAAAAATGTACCAAGGTATATATTTTATTTTTTAAATGTTTTCTGTTGCCCAGTTTGATTCAACAATTAATACCATGTATAGGATTGAATCCGTGTATAGACGAGAATGAATGCTAGTGCTTTCGTTTTTATTTGGTATATCAAATTCCCGTCGTTTTTCTGTAGGCACAAGACTGCTTCATCTGCAAGAAAGGTGGTCACCGTGCCAAAGACTGTCCAGTGAAGACCACTGGTGTGTCTAAAAGTTCAGTATTATGTTTGAAGTGTGGGAATTCGGGGCATGATATATTTCAATGCAAGAACAGTTACTCATCAGATGATCTTAAGGTTGTTTGTTCCATTTCATTTTGCTCTACTTATTTTCCTTTCAACTTTGTGAGGGATTTTTGTTGAATTTCAAATAAAATTAGTGGGCTATATTGGATGTGGAATGCTTACTTGGTAAATGTCATGTATATTTTCAGGAAATACAATGTTATGTTTGCAAAGCATTGGGCCATTTATGTTGTGTTGATTCTGATGATGGTGCGAAATGGGAAGTTTCTTGTTATAAATGTGGTCAATTAGGCCATACTGGCCTGGTAAGTTTTATTTATTAGCCTGGCCTCGGATATTTTTAGCCTTTGTTTTAGTAAATGTGGGGGCATAAGGAAATTTTTTATATGTTATTCTTGCGGTGCACGCACACAGATCACAAAGCGTGTCATAAGTAAATTTGATCTGGACTTTCATGTGAACTTAGGCTTTGTTTGGTTCAGGTGATGGGAGGGGAGATTAGGTTAATTTAAGGGAGGGTAGGGAAAGGTAGGGGAGGTTAATGAATGATATTTTTTGTTTGGTTCAGAAGGAGAGGGGAGGGGAGGAGAGATGAGTTAATTAAAAGTTGACAAAAATACCCTTATCTCTTTATTTAAATTTATTTATTCTTTATTTATAATATTCATATCAAAATTATTATTTTTTTAATTTATAAATTTCAAATTTTTTTATCTCATTTTTATATATAATAAAAATAAAAAAAATATATGTTAAAATTTTAACATTATTTTTTATTAATTTTATAATTATTATATATTTTAAAATAATATATAAATAATTTATTATACTTATTAAGTTTTATTATAATTTATTATAATTATTATGCAATTAAAAAAAGAATTAGGTGTGAGAAAAAAAAAAGGTTTAAGGGTATAGTTGGAATATTAAAAAATGCTTGAGGGTAATTTGGTCTAAAAGGGGTAAAAAATTTCTCTCCCCTCAAAAAACCCCTACTTTTGGAGGGGAGCTAAGGGAGGGGAGGGGAGCACATAAGGACAAAAAATCTTCCCTCCCCTCCATTTTTTCCAACCAAACACACTTTTCTCTCCCCTCCCCTCCAAAACCCCCCAACCAAACAAACCCTTAAAGAATGTAGCGAGAACCATCCATTGTTGCTCATTTATGGGATTGGTAGTGTTTACAGGTATTTAATGTGTTTTCTATTAACTTTACCTACTCAAGTCATATGATTGCATTATTATCTATCACTGTCATGCTCTAGGTTTTGAATTACTCCCTTCATCCCAAAATATAAGATCCCTTTCTTTGAATCAACTTGTCCCAAAATATAAGATCCTATTTGAGTTTGTCGCAATAATAAATGTTTTTTACTCATTTAAATACATTTTCTCTCATCATTTTACTCATTATTATTCTCTCATTTAACCACCATAAATGAGAGGCATATTTGGAAAAAAATTTAGGGAGAACCCACTCAAGTCCCACCTATGAGAATTTATCCCTATAAGGTTCTACAAAATCATCAAATCATTGACAAGTTCTATGGGACCTCAAGGGGAGAGATTCTACTTGTGAAATAACCATTTTACCCTCATTCATTAGAACATGACAAGTGAGTGGTACAAATGACAACTTTATGTGTTGTAATTGATAAGTCAGGTAGTAACAAATGACAACTCTATTTCTCTCAAAATATTTGGTCTAGATTATGAGTTGTTATTCGTCATTTCCTAACCTGTCAATTGCAGCACATAAAGTTGTCATTTGTGTTATCTTACTCGTCATATTTTAATGAATGATAATGAATGAGACGAATGATAACTTTATGTTGCAATGGACAAGTCAAGTAGTAACTAATGACAATTCTATTTATCTCAAAATATTAGGTCTTGATTATATGAGTTGTCATTCGTTGCCACCTGACTTGTCAATTGAAGCATATAAAGTTGTCATTTATGCTATTTCACTTGTTATTTTTTAATGAAAGAGGGCTGATCATTTCACAATTGGAATCTCTTAAAGGTCCTATGAGACTTGTTAATGATTTGATGATTTTGTGGGATTTTATAGGGATAATGTCTTAGGTGAGACTTAAATGGGATTCCTCCAAAAATTTATTTCCTACATATTTATTATTTTTAACTGTTTTCTTGAATAACACAATTCTGTTAAAGGGATCTTATATTTTGGGACAGAGGGAGTATCATACTATGCCTGTAACTTGTGCTGCTGTTACTTTCAGTTCTTATTAGATTAGACGATGGATGATATGCTGATTGCTTGTTGTATTAAGAATATAATCTTGAAAATATTGAAGATATTTGTTCAAAAAACTTGTGATCAAGAAATGCATGCTTTATTAAATAATGTCACATATGAGAATCGATAATGCAGGCATGTACGAGATTACAAGAGGAGACCACTGGTGCAGCCACTCCTAGTTCATGCTTTAGGTGTGGTGAAGCAGGACATTTTGCTCGGGAATGCACCAGTTCTGCAGCCACAGCTAGTTCATGCTTCAAGTGTGGAGAAGAAGGACATTTTGCTCGTGAATGTACAAGTTCTGCCAAGGTACTATTGGGATATGTAGTTCAGTTATTATTACTATTATAAACATATATTTTAAATATTTAATATATTCATTTTATTCAGGTTTTTATGTTTCTATTTAGGATAAATATCATGAATTTACCTTCATGTCTCTTGGAGGAAGACAAGTTGTTTCATGCCCTCTGTGCTGATCTTTTTCAGGTAAGGAAGAAGTATTGTCAATTATTAAAATCTCCTAGATCCCGTAAGGAGAAAGATTACATTGGACATGGGTCTGCACCTCCTGATATAGGTAAGGCTCATAGAAGGAAAAAGATCCGAAATGACGATATACTGGCACGCACTCCCCGAAAATCAAAGCGTCGGGGTGATTGGATAACCAAGGACCTCAGAGAGTTTACTTCAAAGTTCAAAGAAAGAGGTGTAACCACTCCCAAGAAATCAAAGCGGAGAGGGGGTTGGACGTTTGAGGATCCTGCAGACTATGCTTCGCCTAGGACTCGGGGAAAATCGAAGCGTAGAGGCGGTTGGATGACTGAAGATCCTGAAGAACTCTATCCCAGAAAGTTCAACAACAGATGGGTGTCTTCTCCTGCAACACCTCCTCGGCGGAAGTCATTCAACCGTGGTGGATCCTCAGGGTCAAAAGGATTAACAACCCCTTTTCAGCATAGATCCTCAGCATCAAGGTTTGGCAGCACAAGTGCCAATCATCCACCACAGAGGTATGACTGGTGGTAACTTTACATTTTTTTGTAATCTGGGTCTCCCTCTTTGTCATATTACCTTGAAAAAGCATTTGTAAGTTAAAAGTTAATCAATTATATTGATTTTTCTTTTATTCGTTTGATGCCATCCTTTTTATTTGGGTTTGGCCATATTCATCGATCCCCCTGAACGTTCATTTTTGTTTGTCTAACAACCTTTTAAAGACGGGGATCAAGAATTGTTACGCTCATGTTTTTTGTGTGGATGGACAAAATGGTTGTGCTTTCGGTGATATTTAAGGTTGGGAAAATTGGTTAAATAAGTAATATGAAAGTTTCCCTATTTAGGCCATAGATTCAGTCTTGCTTGTAATATTAGATTGATAGTGTATGCTATACACTAATATAAAAGATATTCTTTTTATCTTTAATATATATAACTTAATCGGGCAGTTGATATTAGTCATAAATATAAAATATATTTTTTATATTTATTAATATTTTTTTAAATTATTTTTATTAATATTTATTTAATAATAATTAAATAAAAAAGGGGAAATGAATTATGAGAGATGATGACAAGGATATTTTAGAATTTATGCTTTTTTAGTTGTTTTATTTTTAGACACCATTAATTTAGCTTAAATTTAAGAGAGGTAAATTTCTAAGTAAGTACTTTTTAATTAGTAGAGTTATATTTCAATAGGAATCTTGTACCTTTTTAGTAGTATTAATTACAACTTAATGACATTGGGTGAAACAAGTGGCCTTATAGCCAGTTCTCTCATAAAGACGCTCTCAAATTTGTGTTTTAAATAAATGCATTTTTGGTTTGAAACCCCTATGGCCTTTGTCTAGGCAAGTCTTGGTTTGAATCCTTTGTGGTTAATTTTGCATCCCCATACAAGTTGAATATTGTAGGATGGGCTAGTCTCTTATAATATGTCTCACTAAAATTTGAATCCCTAATTACAGTTATGCCTATATTTAGTATTAATAATGACTTAAATATGATTATTTTTAATAGCAAGATATATTAAAAAATAAATCATCCCATGATGAGGTAATTTTCCAAAACTTTTGGATCCAATTTGATATATTTTCCATTTTTTAACTTTCCTCTTATTTTTTTTCCCTTAAAATTTTCAGCTATCATCAATTCTCAAGTTCCCTACAACGATGGAAGACCCAATAAGCAGGCAAAACATACATAAAGTAAAAACAAGCTAAAACAATAAAACAATGTTTTCAATAAAATGACACAAACAAATGAGATTTTAATGACTCAAAAACTCAAATTTATCATGAACTACACTAATTACTCTCTAATTAATTATGAAAATGCACAGTTATCACTACAAATAAGGATTCATTATTAGAGCACTAAAAAGATAATAGAGGTATAATAATTTTGTCAAAATAGGAAAAATGAAGAATTGAAATGGAAAGAATCTTGGTCAGAAAACTATGGAAATAATTGAAATAAAATAATATTATTATCTTAGCGCTTATCGCTATTTGATGTACCACAAAAGACACGTGAATCCTTTTTTACTATGAAAGAAATAGAAATTGAAATATGAACGGAAAAGGCATGTGTATGATGCGAAATAAAGAAGAGGAAGGGGAGAATAGAGAAGAGAGAGAGAAGAGGTAGGACTACGAAAGGAGGATGAAGACTAAAGGAATAAAGGAAGGTGATAAAGCAGAGGAGAAAACTCAACATTCAATTCAAAAGGCATACAAAGTAAATGTGTTGAGTGATTAAAAAAAGTTTTTTTTTCTATTTACAAGTCTCAACTAAACCCAAGAAATTAATAACAGAATATTTTAAAATTCTAAAATTAATGTAAACAATAATTAATAATAAAAGATAACAATTAAATTAAAATTAAAATCAAATATTCCCAAATAATAATAAATATCTAAAATATTCAAAAATTATAATTAATCATTATTCCATATCTATCAGTATCCTTACACCGCCCAACCTTTTCTTTTGGCCTTTCCTCTTTATTATAATAGGTTGTAAGATTTTGTACTATATTTTATATTTCTTTTAATAACCCTATGTCCTGAAGAGAGCAGTGGAAGGAAGAAAAAAGTATTGGAGAAAACAAGAAAATATTTTTTATATTTAGATAGCAAGAAAGAGAATAAAAAGAAAAGAACGGAGGTGGAACCTACATGTTTTCTTCCTAAAACTTTATGGATTAATGGGTAAATTTGTTTTAAGACTTTTCAGGAGTAATATTGTCTTTTTTTTTAAATTTAAGATTGTCCTAAAAATATTAAAATAAAATAATGTTACCCCTTATTATTAAAATATTAATGGGAAACATCAATTTTTAATGTTTAACTTTAGTTTCTTAGTAGGTTGACGCAATATTGTTATATTTTGAAACTTTTAAAATAATATTAAACACAAAAAACCTTCTAAGATAATATTATTTATAAGCAAAAAAATTTAGAATAAATTTATACCTTAATCTAAACTTTAATATTTTAAAAAGTAGAGGGATTTTTTTTGGGGGAATATATCTTACAAAATTGTCTCAAATATCACAAAACTTTAGGCATGGGGCTCGTTTTTCATTCCATATGATATTATTGTTATTGTAAAATTAATCTATTTTCTCTTTAAATATATTTTTTCATGTTCATCCAACTCTAAAATAAAAAATATATCTATTTTTTTCTTAGGGAGTTGACTATAGTTTTTTTGGAGCCAATAGGTTGACTATAATTGAAACTTCTAATTAGAACAAAAGTAAATCGCTTTTTCTAATTCCCATATTTAAAACCTGGAGGACTACGGAATACTTTATATGCTGGAGGAATAGTTTATATGAGCAAGGGATTATATATATCTTATGTAATTATGTTACACAATTTTTTTTATCTTTTATATAATCATTTGATCACGATTATCAATTTCAAAAATTATTAGACTTAATTAAACAAATGGATAAAGGTGCAAAAATACCAATCAAATTTTACCCCAATGGCGCCCAACGCGATATCGCTTTATTTATGTATTTGTTTGGTTGAGATATTTTAGAGGAGAGGGAAGAAGAAAATGTGTTTGGTTAGAAAAAATATAGTGGAGGAGAGGGGAGATTTTTTGTCTTTTTGTGGTCCCCTCTCCTCTCCTCCCCTCCACTCCAAAAGTAGGGGTTTTTGGAGGGGAGAGAAATTTTTTTACTTTTATAACCAAATTACCCTTAATATTTATTTAATATTTCAATTGTGCCTTTAACCTTTTTTTTATTTTTCTCAAACATAATTATTTTTTAATTGTTAAAATTTAATAAACATAATAAATTATTTATGTATTATATTAAAATATATAATAATTATATAATTAATATGAAATAATATTAAAATTTTATCATATTGTTTAATTTTATTATATATAAATGAGATAAAAAAAATTTAATATTTATAAATTAAAAAAATAATAATTTTGATATCAATATTATAAACAAAGAGTAAATAAATTTAAATAAAGAGATAAGGGTATATTTGTCAATTTATAATGAACTCCACTCCACTCCCCTCCCTTCCCTCCCCTTCTAAACCAAACAAAACACATTATTAATTAATCTCCCGTATCTTTCCCTACCCTCTCTTAAATTAACTTAACCTCCCCTCCCCTCAGCTGAATCAAACAAAGTCTAAAGAAACCATAACGTTATAAAATATGTGTAAAAATTTTAAATTCTATTAGTTAACTGTTAAATATAATTTTTTACTAAAACTATTGACCTAGACACAAATATATATAACTATATTTTAATTAGTATCATCTATCATCTTCTAACTAATATTAATTTATTATTTTTTAAAAATTAATTTTTTATGAAGGCATATAAAATCTTGTCTCTTTAAATTTATAATTTTTCCTCTAATATATCATATGTTTTAATAAAATTTTAAAAATAATAAATTAATATTAGTATTTTTAATCAAAAATTATTTTTCTAACGGTCAACTAATGACTTTGACATTTTTTACTCATTTTAAAATGTTAAAGTTATTTTTACACCAAAAAAACTGATATAGAGTTGAGCGCCCCTGAAATAAAATTTCATAAATATTTTTACACCTTTACAATTAAACAAATAACATTTTAAAGGCTTTTGTTCTCAAACAATAGGAGAATAGTCTTTTTAAAAGTAAAATATGAATTCTTTTTATAAAGTTATTAGTTGAAGCGATAAACTGTCTCACTTCTATAATAAAAAAATATAAATCTAAATTTTAAAAAATATATTTTTAAAGAGATTAAAAAATATGAAAATTCTTTACACTTTAAATTTTAAAATCATATTCATGAAGCTGTTAGTTTAACATTCAAAGCCCATTTGGTTACTGAACTGGAGGGAATATAATGTAATTATGATCACATGAATTGTTTGGTACACCATTAAAGAAAGATGAGGTATAGTCATAAAATCGTCTAATTTGATTAATACAAATGTGCACATAAATAAAAATAATAAATCAAAAGTCAAAATCATCCTATATGTAATGGATTAAAATGGGGTATTTTTTCACCAAAATATATAATAACTTTGTTAAGATATGCAATAAATTAATGGACAAAATTGCCCTAGTCTATACATACAATGAAAGATTAAAGTTTTTATTAATTAAGATATAGTTATTAATCTCACTTCTATATAGAAAATAATACCATTTTAAATTCTAATACTTATTTATTGAGAAAGATGGCTTATTAAATTTAAGTGATAATTATATAATTAAATATTGATAAATTATATTTACATTTTAATCTTTTTAAATCATCTTATATTTTATATTAAATAATTACAATTTAGATATATTTTATTAGTATTTAATTATTGAGTAATATTTTTCTAAATTATCTTATTTATTCTAGAAATAAAATTTTTAATATAAATAATTAAAATAATATTTTATCTAGAAGGCTTAACTAATTTAATTTCAGGAGTATTATCCTCTTACGGTATATCCTCGTCACATGTTTGCATGTCGCTTCCTCCATATTCGCCAGAAGCTCGTGACACGAAACTTCTCCACGGTAGCACGGTGATTGTTCGCTTACAGACTCGCAATTTCATTCACGAACCAGTTTAGCTACTTGTTCTGATGATTGGCATCATTTTGTCTCTGTAAATTTCTCTTTTGGTTGCTCATAATAGCCTGTGAATTTCATATTCTAATGTTTGACTTCGCGGCTAAAATGAGATGGCAAGCGCTATGTCCAGCATATTGCAGTAAGAACACGTCCTGATTTTTGAGCTAGATTGTCCAACTGGGAAATGCCCTTTTTCTAATTTGAAAACCTAATTTAGCATTCGCTAATCCTCGCGGTATAGCATTCATGATACCGGTTTAGTTTAATTGATGGCTGATAATTTCGCTTCGTAATTAGGAAAATGATTCTACTAATCTAATGAAATATAGCTTGCGTGTCTTCTGTATTGGGTATTCTCTAGACTGTTCTGGTTGCAGAAATTCTGCAAAATGCATTTGTATTTTTGTAATTTTCTGCTTGTTATATATTAATGAACTTCTAGTGGAAGTCACTGAAACTGATCAGAATTAGAAATATAATAACTGTGCCAATGGCCTTGTGGTTGGTGGCATGAAAGTTCTCTAGAAGTAGGAGGACGCGGGTTGGATCTTGTACCCCTTTAATTAAAAGAAAAAAAAAATACAGTAACTGTCCAATTTTTTGTTATCAGAAGAAAGTCCAACATTGATGTAGTTTTTGCGATAATCAGTAGTTTTGTTTTTGTTTCGGTTGCCACTGAGCACTTTCTTCCTTTAGCACATCAGAACCCTATAAGAATCTTCTCTCTGATGGATTTGCCATGTCTTTTTTTCACAACAATAATAAGTCTTATCTTACTAGACGGGGTCATCTATATTTATCACACAATGCTATTATATTCTATCAATCATCAAACTGTCTTGTCTTAACCTGTTCTGAATTAATTAAGAGAAGAGAAAACAGATCTTTATCTTAATTCTGCCAATTATAGTAACACCAGCTAGGTCCATGCATACCCATTCATTACTCTTCAAATTAAACAAATTAATCAGTAAGGGTACACACTTCAAAAACTATTGATGGTGGTTAATTTGCTCTGTGCGATATTCTTGCAGGTTTTGGAAAATCAAAAGGATTTGATAGTAAAGAACCATGGCATCATCCCTTTATTCTTTTGCTATCACAAAGACATTCTCAAAGTTTTCATCAAGTCAACAGCAAAATGGCCTAAATCCTGGACATGAAAGACCAAATGTAATTTTGATAAGGTGTGAATCTTCAGAAGACCAATTATCAGTGGGAAAAGATGTGGCAGCAAAAGGTTCAAAGAAGTTGCGGATAGGGTCGCCCATTATTGTCATAGAGGCTCCCAAGGTGATAAAGACTGCAGCTTCTGTCCCATGTCTTAGGGCTAATTCTGGCTTGGTCAAGCCTGGCGATGTTGGAAGGTATTCTCAACTCGTTCTCTTCTAATTTGGATCTCATGTACTCTGTACACCTCATTGTCAGCCTATACAATAATATTTATAATTTTTTTGAAAAAAATAATGAGAGGGTACAACAAAAGAAAAATGAGATTTGAATTGTTGAAATTAAGTCTGCATTATCCAGATAAGATTTACACCAGGGCACATTGATATACACCAAATTCAGACTCAAAGTTCAGGCACTCTGGAATTTGAGTTCTGCAGTTGTAAGATGCACTTCGAGATTGAACCCTTTGTTAGATATGTGTCAAGTATCTAACACCACCCCAAATGTCATACGAGATGATAAAATTTGGTCTTGTATCACTCAAAAGCCAAAAGTCAACTAGATTTTCCCATCATGTCTCTTTCTTTGTTGACTTTTATAAAATGCTACTTACATACTGTTTTTTGTTCTTTTGAAAAATTTCAGTTGTAATACCAAATATGGACATCATAAATCCCATGACTTCTTTTACTTTTGTTTTAGTTCGGTAACATGATTTCTTTTGCTTTGATATTCCTATATGGATAGCATAAAATGTGCAATATACCATACTAAAATATTAATATAAACATTTAATAATTACTAGTGTGGGTTTTATGCTGACACATGGAGCCTAAAAAAGAGTTGTACGAATATGAATAGTACGACCCGTTATATTTTTTATATTATATATAGATATATAAATGAGTTCAGAGAGAATACAACACCTGAGAGACGACTTTTTACACTTAAACATCTGATTTTACTACTTGCTGGTTTTTGAGCAAAATCTGCATTTATGATGTTCACTATAAATGATGTTGGAATTACTGAGATTGTCACTCATCTGCAGAATTGTATCAAGGAAACCCAAGGATGTATGGGCAGTGAGGCTCAGCATTGGAACCTATCTATTAGATGGGAAATACTTCAAGCCCTTAGACATGGCTGAGTTCAGCTG
This sequence comes from Leucaena leucocephala, assembly GCA_037074615.1. Lineage (NCBI taxonomy): Eukaryota > Viridiplantae > Streptophyta > Magnoliopsida > Fabales > Fabaceae > Leucaena > Leucaena leucocephala. Next base: position 11,904,996 of record CM073515.1, on the reverse strand, counting down.
AATCTGGGACATAAAATTTTGTTAGGTCCCTTGTGGTTTTCCCCTCAATTTATTTTCCACAATGTTTGTGTTATTATAAATATAAGAAATACAAGCAATAGATTTGGGTTGGCTATTTATTTTGCTTGAATCAAGTCCCCATTGTCAGTTGTTTGTCCACTTTACCCATGGAGCAATGGTGCAAGATTTATATTTATCTTTTGCTATGCATGGCTTAAGATTTGAATACATTGCCTAACTTGTTTATGCTTCAGTATTAATCCTTTTTTGTTTTGTTTTTAGTGAACTGAAGATGGGTGCCCCCAGTTCAGCATAATCTTATAATATAATAATCCCTCTTGTTCTTATTATAGGAACTTCTAGCATGTCTCTGTGCCTATTTGGATTCCTCTCAAAGGCCTAAACTTTAGTTTAAAAAAATTTTAAAACAAATAGACATATATATCTATAAGGCTTGTGGATCAAACTATAGTTTAAAACGATAATTTTGAGTAAGCTCTTGGGAATAACTTTTAAAATAATAAAAGAGTTTATAGACTATCTAATTACTATTTTGCCCCTATTTTTTCTAATAATCTCTCTCTTCTCTTCTCTCTCTTCTACTCTTCTTCTCCGTCAATGTTTGCTGTTGTTATGGCCTTGTTGTTGTCACTTCTCTGTCCTTTAGCCCTCTCTCCTCCCCATGGCTAGGGCTTTCGCTTGGTCTCCATTCGTCATCTCTATCTCTTTTCTCTCATTCGTCTGCCATTCTCGCCTCAGTCAATCGTTTGCTTATGTTCAGCTCCTCCGTCTTCTCTAGCATCGTCAGATTGGTAGTGCTCATCATCTCAGACTGCCTGTGTTCAATGAGGAAGAAGAGAGAAGAAAAAGACGTGAGATGAACAGTGGCAATAGACAGTGCGGTGAATAGTGCAGGGATGTTTGATGGGACGTGAGCTAATGGATAATTAATTTTTTTATCTTATATCCTTTCTGATAATTTATTAATTACAAAAGTATTTTTAATAATAACTATTAAAATATTCAATTATTCAATTTTTTTTATAAACTCTTCTCTATAAACAATTTTTCAAAAGTTATTCAAAAACTTTTTTTCCTTAAATATTTTTTTAAAAAATCTATCCAAACATGCCCTATAACATTTTTTTTTGTCTAAAGAAATAGTTTTTTTTCCATCGAATATCCCTAACAAATTGTAAAACTTTCTAGATAACTGGAAGGTCAACCCAGTAAATTGCACGGGCAGTTTGAGAAACATCATCGTAAAAGATGATGGTGTATGATGTCATTTATTTAAAGTTTTAAACTACAAGACATGATCCGAATTGTGTTGATTTCAACACCAAGATTTCCCCGTCTGTGTCTGAAGATAACATGTCCTTTAGTGTGTATTTTTAATCTTTGTTTCTATTTTCTTTTTACAAATTTTTATTTCTATTCTAAAACATGAGGGTGTATTCAAAAGAATATACACTCAAGTCATGTGTTCCGTCCCGTTTTGAATATCATTTTATCTTGTCCTAGTTATATCATGTCCTGATTGTCCTTGGGACCGGGACACGATACCATAAACATACATAAAAAAACGATCTTGTTTCTTACCCACAAATATTTGGGCTAGGATATTATTTAATAAAATAATAAATAATGCATTAAATAATGTATTGACTTGATCTATTTGCTCACATAATGTTTCTTGCAAACCAAGCCAATATATACTACTAACATTAATGCAAATTAAATAAGAAAATAATCAAATATTGACTAAGTTAATAATTAATAAATTAATAAAGAATGCTCTTGAAATGATGGCTTTTTTTTTATCTATTATTATAAGCATCTAAATTTTGAATCCCTTACAAATTGCAATATCTCCTTGATTGTAATTGTATTAGCATTTAATAAATCCCCATGAATAAAAATTCTTAAATTTTGAATCCTCCATTTTATAGAATACACCTAAATTTAATTAATGGATCAATAATGAACTAGTAAAAATAAATAGATGCCTGTTTGGATAAAAGTTTAAAAAATAATTTATGGAAAAAATAATTTTTGAGCAGTTTTTAGAAAAGGGTTTCTGGAGAAGAGTTTATGGAAAAAAGTGATTTTGAATAAATGAGTGTTTAGATAGTTATTTTTAGAAATACTTTTATTATTGGTAAATTATTAAAAATAGTATGATTATTAAATATAGGAGAAAAGAAAGATAAGATATAAGAGTTGAGAGAGGAGAGAGTGTAAAAAATAAAAGAGAGAGAGGAGAGAGTGTAGAAAATAAAAGAGAGAGGTGAGAGTGTGTAAGAAAAAATAAGAATAATATAGTAATTGGTTAATCCATAAACTCTTTTACTATTTCATAAACTAATCTCAATAATTTATCTAAAAGTTTAATTTTAAATTATTATTTAATCCAAAAATTATTTTAAATAAATATAGCTGTTTGTTTTAAAATTTCTCTAAATTTAGATTTTACAAAGAATATTTAAAACTTAAAGTTAAGTAGTTTACCAAAATATACTTAGAATCTCAATTTAACTATATTAATAGCAGTCCGATTCATTAAGACAATTTCAAATGTAATAAATAATAAACCCCATGAAACATCAATTAGTACACAACTCAGAAGCACTAAGATTGTATTACGAGGAATTACGAGTTTTAATAAAGATATTGATTATTGATTATTACTCTTTCCGACTGTAAAGTAAGAGCTAACGGAGAGATTTTCTTTTGTCCTAAGGATAATACTTTCCTTCATTTTATCATCTAAATTTTTATTTTTTTAAATTAAAATCTATAAAACTCTTATAAATTTGAAGTCAATTGTATATACATTTTAAAAATTAAATTTAATCTTTTTAAAATTTTAATTTTTTATATTAAACATATTGGTGTTAGTTTTGATGTTAAGTTAATAATAGAATTTGCCACATTGGATTAAGTGTATGTTTGACACTATAGTTTAAAAAGTTTTTTTATGTAAAATTTTAATTTGAAAAAATTTTAAACAAACAGTCATATTTATTTAGAAGTGATTTTGGTCAAAACTATAGTTTAAAAATATGGTTTTGAATAAGCTACTAAAACTAACTTTTGGAACAGTAAGAGAGTTTATGGACTATCCAATTACTATCTTACTCTATTTTTTCCTCTCCACCCTATCTCCTCTATCTTCTCTACACTCTATCATCTCTCATCTTTATTCTTTACACTTTCTCATACTTTTAATTAAATCATATCCTTTTTGATAATTTACTAATATAAAAAGTGATTTTACTACTAATTATCTAAACATCTCTATTTTTAAAATTTATTCTTCCCCTAATCTATTTTTTAAAAGTTAATATAAACGGGCTATAATAAGAATCACATGGCAATCTATATAAGCTAATAATTTTATGATAATTATATATTTTTCACATAAGGATTAAATGTCATCATCCCTCGTCGTCTCTTTACTATACGCTAACTTGATTTTCAATTCTAAAAAAATTATCGACCTCCATGCCACCGTCAACCACCGCTGGATCAGAAAATTCCCACGGGATGAGAAGCTGACAAGTAGAATGTATAAAAGAAAGAAGTTAACAAGTGTAGGGGCCGTTGTTTTTCCTTCTGCAAAATTTTAATGCGGCTTTGGAGTGGAAGAACAAAGCAAAAGAAACAGGAATTAGAAAGAACAAAACAGAAGAAATAGCAATAGCAGAGGAAGGATAGAACAGGAAAATCTTTGTGGATGTGTGTTTTTGTATTTCAAGAGTCTCTGCAGAACCTTTGCCGGGCATCTTCCATTTTTTGGTAGAATTTATTAGTAACAGTATACTTTCAAGAGATACAACTTGATTTTATGGCTCTTCTTCTTTCTTATTTATTGTTTGAATTGAGGAGAAATTGATTGAGATTCTTTTTGGTCAAAGAATTTTAAGATTATATGTTTCAATGTTAAAAAATTATCGGGAGGCTGGTCGTGGCATGGAGGTCTGTGTTTTTTTTTTTTTTTAGAATTGAAAATTAGGTTAGCCTACCGGCGCAAGGAGATGAGGAGGGATTGGGGGTTATGTTTTTAATATTAAAATGGCATTTTTAATACTTATGCAAAAATATATAATTATCTTAGAATTATTAACTTATACAATGTAGGTTGCTATGTCATCCTTATTAATATGATGTGGCAGATTCCGTTAGTAGCTTCACAGCAGAATTAACAGCAACAGTCTTAATGTCAAAAATTAAAATGTCAAAAAGATTAAATTTAAGCTCAAAATATCAAGAAAATTATATGCCCTGCTAGGAATTCAAAGATTTCTATATTTTAAGGCATGTTTGGATTAGTTTTTAGATAATAGATTTTGAGAAGAATAAATTTTAGAGAATAGATTTTAGGAATAATAGATTTTAGAAAGAATAAATTTTGAAAATTAAAATGTTTGGGTGATTAGTATTAGAATCACTTTTCATATTGGTAAATTACTAAAAATGATATGATTTGATTAAAAGTAAGAGAAAGAAGAGATAATAGAGGAGAGGGTATAGAGAAGAGAGATAATAGAAGAATGAGGAGAGAGGGTAGAAAAGAGAGATGAGAGAATGCGTAAGAAAAAGTAAGGATAAGATAGTAATTGGATAGTTCATAAATTATTTTACTGTTCCAAAAGCTAGTTTCAGTAGTTTATTCAAAACTATAGTTTTGGCTAAAATCATTTCTGGATAAATATGACTGTGTGTTTAAAATTTTTTCAAACCAATATTTTATCTATTTTTTTTTTTTAAATCATACACCCAAACAAGCACTTAGTGTTTTTTTCGTAAGCCTTAATGCACGTATTAATAACGCAAGAATCAATCAAAATTATTGGTGTTGAAAAAACAGGTTAATCCTATTTAGTCTCTTGTAATTAAAATACTCTATTTTTAAGACTTGGCCCTCAAATTTTCGAGTCGAAGGGTTAGCCAAAAACTTTTTAACTCATTTTAATGGAGGTGCATTTTTTTTAAATTTTTAAATAGAAAACATAAAATATTTTTTTTTAATCTAAAACATAAATATAAACAAAATATTGTCTACCTTATCAAAATTGAATTAAATGAAACAATTAGCATGCTCCTTCCTAAATATTGTCTAAAAGTAAGTAAAAAGGACACGTTAAACCACTAAACATGCATTAGCCACAATGTCATGAATCACTCTTTTCAACTTCATCCCTCTCATCAATTACTAAAAATGTTAACTGTCATAATTTAGTTTTTAGAAGTCAATATTAGTTTTTAACATATAAAGCAACTTTATTCTTTCAATATTGATTCAAGTGAAATTTTTGAATGACATGAACATATCTATGACAAAATTGGATCGTAGCTATATTTTGAATGTAACTTTATATAATTATTAATTATTCTTTTTAGTTATAAATGTTGTAATTAGATAATTAATTTATAAATATTAAAAAAAGTTAAATTAATTACTATAAAATTATATTATTTTTTAAATATATCTTTTAATTATTTATAAAGCTAGGATTAAGCCCGTCAGGTCACCTTTTAGTGCCTGTTTGATTTTTTTAAACCAAGGTTTTAAAAGCTCTTTTAGTACAAAAGTTTAATTTGGGGAAATTTTAAAACAAACAGTCATATTTGTTTAAACGGGCTTTTGAACTAAATTATGGTTTAAAACCAAAGTTTCAGATAAGCTAGTCAGAGTAGCTTATGGAACAGTAAATCACTTATGAGTTAACCAATTACTATATTACCCATACTTTTTTTACACAATCTCTCCTATTTTTTCTTACATATTCTCTCATCTCTCCTACTTTTTCTTTCTTATACCTTCTCTCATCTCTCATCTCTCATCTCTCATCTCATCTCTTATCTCTTCTCATTTAATACTTATACCATTTTTTATAATTTATCAATAATAAAATTACTTTTGAAAATAACTATTCAAACACTTATTTATTTAAAATTATTTTTTTATAATCTTTTCTCTAAATTTTTTTTTTATAAATTATTTAAAAGTGTTTTTTTTCCTCTTTATAAATTTATTTCTAAAATTCTATTCAAAGACTTAATTGACTCATAGCTCCCCAAAAACCCACTTAGCCCAAAGTAGAACTTAGCCCTTTGAAAAATATAAGAATCAATGCCCATAATCACGTGTTCTCATTCCCATTTTGTGCGAAAACAAAAAATCGAAAAGTTTCTCAATTTTTGCCGCCTTCTTCACTCCTCTTCCTTCATGTCCGCCCGAAGGTACCGGGGACAGAGTGCGCCACTGGAGCGTACGCCTTATCCTTCGCACATCATACAAGAATAACAAGCTTACTCGAAAAGAAGCTAGTGTTAACTTCATTTCGTCGCTGCTGTGTTTTTTTAATACTCTCTTCGTTCCGTACGCTCAGGTACTCTCCAGATTCTCTCTGCGAAACAAGTGAACTTGAGCAGCAACCTCAACTAGCAACTGATTTCTTCTAGATTTCTGCTTTTTTTTTTCTCTGTTTACAGCGAGTTTTGTGTAGTTTTGGCTTCTACTGATGAGTCTTAGGGGTGGAGTTTTTGCAGCTTTTGGAACCCTAGAAAATTTGTTGAGCTGAATTTAATGTGAATTGCATGTTCTAGTATTCGACTTAACTGCTGAAAAGTAAAGGTACGTTCTATGTCAGCGTATTGAAGTGTGAAATGTTGTGATTTTTGAGATAGACTGATCATCTGGGGAATGGCCTTCTTTCTGCTTTTGAGAACGTAAAATTACTTGGCCTAGAAAGCTTTTGCTTAGCAGTTGGGAAATGGGTGATTGTTCGTTTGTGGGTATACAATTGCATTCATAATACTGGTAACGTATTGTGATAATTTAGAATCTTTTGGTTTGGTGGATTTCTTCGTCGTTATCTTTAGGCTGTTCCTCAACAGCAATGAAGTTTCTAAATCCAATCAAACTATGCTTGTTACACTAGTGTTGTGGTTCATGCTATACTGAATTGTTCCTTTTGCATTTTTTAAAAACGGTGCTGATGGGTTTTGTAATTGCTTCTATAGGTTGGGTTATGACACTTTCAAGATGCACATAAAGCAGGTAATTTTACTGGGAAATTCATTCTTGAATCTTGATTTTTTTCCTGATTTGATCCAGTAGGTGGATTTGATGTAAATAAGAAATCTGATTTACTTTATCATATTACACAGACTGGCTCTCTTCTAGACGTGCTATATATTTTTGTCATGCAATTTTCTCAATCAATTCTTGTACTGCTATTGTACTACCCCAACCTACTATAAAAATGATGTAACAAGAATTTATAGACAACCTTTTTAACAATCTGTCTGCCCCTGGGTTTATAAATCTTTTAGTGGCATAGTTTAATTATAATGTAAACCTGAATACTAGAAAGTAGAAGTCTCTGATTTTGCTATGGAGAGATATTGTAATTTACTCTCCTTGATACTCAAGCAAATGTATCATGGTTGAGACTGTAGCTTGATGGCATTTCGGTGGCATAGCTGTCTTTTTCTAGTGTTTTGTTGTTTTACATTAGGAGCATCTGCTCTTTCTGTTATTAGTCAAGGTTAGTTGGAAAGGGAGGTCTGGCCCACAACCAATGTCCCTTGCACTGAGTGCTGGGATTGTTAAGAATTTTTGTATGAATTGGATCTTTTCATTTTAGTTGATTTTTTGATCTATTCACACTACTTTATATGGCCCCTATTCTGATATGATTTGTTGCTAAATTTTTGTGTGGATGTTTTCTTGGTCTTTTGATCCAGGTTATAATTGAAGGCTTTAAGAGTTACAGAGAGCAAATTGCCACAGAACCTTTCAGCCCTAAAATTAATTGTGTTGGTATTGGTCCCATCTAAAACCTTTGGATTGTTTTTTCTCTCTTGTTGCAAGATATTAATTCATGATGCATGATGTGGACATGTGATGTAGAAATGTCATTATCAGCTCAACTAAGTAGTAAATTAAGGCAATTTGGAGTGAACCTTTTAGTTAACTTTGTTATATCTATATGTATGCATGTATGTATATATTTGGTGAAGTTTTTATATGTATATATTTGCATAAACTGACATGTTTGTTCAATATGAAAAATATTGAGAGGTATGATGATAATTATTATCAAATGGTTCATTTTGCTTTAAGAAACCTTGGAGAATCCTGAATAAATCCAGTATTGTAAATTCGTCAGCCTCTGAAGTTAGTGGTCAGAATATGGTCCAAGCATTATGGAGACATAATGCTTTAATTAACTGGGAAAGCATTACATGATTATGCTAGATTTGATATTTTAGCTGCTGCCTATGTTCATTCATCAAGTAAATGATGTAAAAACTGTTTTGGCTGCAGTGAGTCTTTGTTCACTTCGGCTTTGTTTGGTTCAACTGAAGGAGGGGAGGGGAGGGGAGGCGAGGGGAGGGGAGGTTATAAGTTTTGTTTAGTTGGAGGGGAGGGGAGGGGAGGGGAGATTTCTTGTTTGGTTTAGAAGGGGAGGTGAGGGAAGTTAATTAGACGTTGACAAATATATTTTTAACTTTTTATTTAGATTTTCTTCCATATTCTTTTACAATATTTACATTAGAATTATTATTTTCTAAAATATGAATATTAGAAAACTTATTACATTATTTATATATGATAAAAATATTTTTATATGCACTTCAAAGCATGATTTCATTAATTTTAACATATTATCCCATTAATTTTAATATCTTATAAAATTAAGAAATTAGAAAATATAAAAAAAATGTTAACATTCTGTCATTAGTTTTATAATTATAAGACATATAAATATATTTATAATGTATACATACCATTTTTTGCCAATATACTTACCTTAAAATATATATTTTTGTATTAATTCTATACAAACTTACACAGGAAAAAAGAACATTTATAATCTAAATAAGTAATCAGGAATATACATATAGCATAACTATTTTATTTGACAGTAGCCAAAAAACGCAAAAAAAAAAAAAAGAGAGTAGTGTTGACAGTGGTGTGCAACAGAAAAAATGGTTTTAAGTCAAGAGGGGTAACACTGGAATAATAAAAAGATATTATGGGTATTTTTGTCAAAATAAAAACAAAAGTTTTTCACCCCTCTAAATACCCCCAATTTTGGAGGGGGGAGGAGGAGGAGAGGGGAGGACAAAAGGACAAAATTTTAAACCTCCCCTCCCCTTCATTTTTCCAAACAAACACACTTACACCTCTCCTCTCCTCCAAAAACCCCCAACCAAACAATGCCCTCATATTCCTTATTTTCATTACTTGTAGTTTAGCTCTTGTTCTTTCTTCATCACATCTCATTAAATGTAAGAATTATTCTTGAATATCATTTTCCGTTTTGCACCTTTTACCTTTCTAGAGACTTAATTAATGATATAAATTAGTAAAGTAAATAATATCTAATTGAGTTCTTTACAGTTGGTGCTAATGGATCTGGGAAGACGAACTTTTTCCATGGTAAGCTGAATTCTCCCCCATTTCTTTTCATTTCATCTATTCTTTTGGGGACAATTGTTTTTGGGTGAAAGTTACTGAAATTAGATATCTCCCTCTGACTGGAAACTTTTGTCCTTCTCTCTTGTTTCTAGCAATTCGTTTTGTGTTGAGTGATCTGTTTCAGAACCTACGCAGTGAAGATAGGCATGCACTACTCCATGTATGATCCAGTTCATATCTCTTTTTCAGGTTGCGATTTTTACCATTGCCAATTATTTATAGGATTTTAGTTAAGCTGAAGCGAACTATTCTCTATACAGGAGGGAGCTGGACATCAAGTTTTATCTGCATTTGTGGAGATTGTATTTGATAATTCAGATAATCGCATACCGGTATCATTTTAAGGCTATTGATTTATCTATTAGGGGGCATAGTTGGACGGTTTTGTACTTTGTTTTCAACTTAATTTGTTCAAATTACTTTGTAGTTTCATTTTGTTATTGTTAATTTGTTATTATAAGGAGGGAATGACAGTTAGGTTCTATAATTTCAATTTAATGATAGGTCCCTAGAATTTTTGTTTAAAGATGTGCTATTTCAGATAGTTGCAAATTTGGGATTCTTAGTTGCAAAGAACTGGAAGTGACCTGAGACCTAACTGCCTAATTTTCACTTGTTTACATTTGAATCAACATTTGCAACTCATCTTTTATCAAAATTTTTTGGACCTAGCTGTCATTAAATTGATTTTTTGGGACTTAAGTGTCATTCCCCCTTATTATAAGTTATAACCATTTATTTGTGTTATTCTTGTCTGCTTACTATCTTAGCTTATACCTGAACCTTCGGATAGGTTGACAAAGAGGAAGTGCGCCTACGCCGGACTATTGGTTTGAAAAAGGATGAATATTTTCTAGATGGAAAACACATAACGTGAGTTTAGGTTAAATTAGAGAATTTTCTTTATTCTTATATTTTATTGTCCGATAACCATATATAATAATTTATGCTGTGTGATTCTCACTTAAGCCCTGGGTCCTAAAGAAACATGGTAAATGATCTGCAGGAAAACTGAAGTGATGAATTTACTTGAAAGTGCTGGGTTCTCTCGCTCAAACCCTTACTATGTTGTTCAGCAAGGAAAGGTATTGGTGGATTTCAGTTAAACTTGGGTTGGAGTTGAATATTGTTGTATTTATGGATTTTGAAGACTTGAGTTGTAAATTTGTTCTCTCATACCTGTGCACAGATAGCATCACTAACTTTGATGAAGGACTCTGAACGACTAGATTTACTGAAGGAAATTGGTGGTACTCGAGTTTACGAGGAGAGGCGTCATGAAAGTTTGAAAATAATGCAGGAAACTGGCAAGTCTTTCATTGGGGGATTGATTTTCAATATTTGTTAATCATTCTTTCGATGATAACCTAGATTTTCCGGTTAAGCAGGAAATAAAAGGAGGCAGATCATTCAAGTTGTCCAGTATTTAGATGAAAGGCTGAAGGAACTAGATGAGGAGAAAGAGGAACTTAGAAAATATCAGCAGCTTGACAAGCAGAGAAAATCCTTAGAATATGCTATTTATAACAAAGAAATTCAAGATGCTCAACAAAAACTGGCAGAGGTTATCTATGTTAAATGCTGTAGCATTTATTGATATTATTTGTTTTTTCTGTTGTTTTATAATTTAATTGTCAATTGTAAATAATTTTGTGTTAAGGTACATCCTTTTTGTTCTTAAGTTTTAATGCTTGTTCTAAATCAATTTGATATCTGTTGAGATATGAAAACAAAATGTTCAAACTACTCTTATGTAGGCACAGCATTTTTTGTGGCAAGCATTAGACATACTGATTTTAGAGAATATACCGAGGTAAAGAATGAATTGATTTCTATATTATTCCTCTGCTGAATCATGGTACATATATACACAACTAGAATCCCTTTCATGGCGGGATTGCAGGAGCTGAATCAGGAAACATAATTACAATTGAAATATAATCCCTGAAATCCCTCTCACTTAATTCTAATAATCTTCTCTCTTAATGAATCCCACTAATTTCTCTTCTACACTCCTCCTCAAGTTGGAACATAGATATTTATCATGCCTAACTTGCCAATGAGGTATTCAAATTTGTCTCTTGTTAACCCCTTCGTGAGTACATCAGCTAGTTGTTCTTTGGAGGGAATATACCTTCATCAATTGTCCCTTCATCAATCTTGTCTCTTATAAAATGTCTATCTATTTCTACATGTTTTGCTCTGTCATGTTGGACTGGATTATGAGACATATTGATTGCTGCCATGTTATCTGACTGTAGTTTGATTGGCAATTGGATTGACATTTTGAGCTCTTCTAGTACTTGTTTTACCCATATACTTTCGCAGATTCCAAGGGCTATAGCTCTAAACTCAGCTTCAGCACTGCTTTTAGCAACCACGTTCTGTTTTTTGCTTCGCCAAGTTACTAAATTTCCCCAGATGTAGGTCATATACCCTGAGGTGGATTTTCTGTCCTCTTGATCGCCTGCCCAGTCAGCATCTGTGTACATCTCCACTTTTCAATTCTTTGATTTTTTAAACTGGAGACCTAGCCCAGGGGAACCTTTCAAGTATCTCAGAATTCTATAGACTTCATTTAGGTGCTTCTGCTTTGGATTATGAGAATGTTGACTCACTACACTGACAACATAGGCTATGTAATGAAGAATTTATTGACAGAGAGGCAGAAGAAATCAAATGTAATTCTTCTTGTCTGTTATTCACCTCTATTCAACTGATACATATATACACATATGAACATAATGACCAAAGCACATAATCTGGAACAAATCGTAATCACACATTTAAAAAGATAATCCCTATAATCTCTCCTAATTACTCCTCTATAATCAAATCTAATTAATCCTTATGAATAGTAATTAATTGTAATATCTCCCACACTCCCCCTCAAGATGGAGTATAGATGCTCCCCCTCAAGATGGAGTATAGATGTTGATCATATCCAACTTGCCAATGAGATAGTTAAACCTGTCTCGAGCCAACCCTTTGGTGAGTATATCTGCTGTCTGTTCTTTTGAGGGAATATATCTGAGTTCCATTAACCCGGCATCAATCTTTTCTCTTATAAAGTGTGTGTCTATCTCCACATGCTTTGTTCTGTCATGTTGGATCGGGTTGTGTGACATGTTTATTGCTGCCATATTATCAGAGTATAACTCGAGTGGCAGGGTCATCTGCATACCTAACTCTTCTAGAACTCGCTTTACCCAAATGCCTTCACATATTCCAAGAGCTAATGCTCGGAGTTCTGCTTCAGCACTGCTTCTAGCGACTACGCTTTGCTTTTTACTGCGCCATGTGACTACGTTTCCCCATACATAGGTAACATAGCCAGAGGTTGATTTTCTATCGTCTTGATTACCTGCCCAATCGGCATCTGTGAATATTTCCACATTCCTCTTGTCAGACTTCTTGAATAGAAGGCCCATTCCTGGTGATCCTTTCAGATATCTGAGTATCCTGTAAACTTCATTTAAGTGTTTCTGTTTGGGATGATGGGAATGTTGACTTACAATACTGACAGCATAAGCAATGTCTGGCCTGGTGTGTGATAGGTAAATCAGTTTTCCTACCATGCATTGGTATCTTCCCATATCTACCTCCTTTCCTAAGTCTTCATCATCTTTAATTTTATCCACACGAATGGGAGTGTCACTAGGTCTACATCCCATCATGCCTGTTTCCTTTAGGAGATCCAGTATGTATTTTTTCTGTGAAATACTGATTCCTTCTTTAGATCTCGCTACCTCCACACCCAAGAAATATTTCATCTTTCCTAGATCTTTCACTTGAAATTCTTGGTTAAGAGCCCATTTAACTCTATCAATCTCTGTTGGATCGTCACCTGTAAGGATGATGTCATCGACATACACTGCCAAGATCACAATGTTCCCGTTCAAACGTCTGAAGAATAGAGTGTGATCACTTTGCCCCTGTGTATAGCCTTGTTCTTTTAGCACTTTGGTGAATCTCTCAAACCATGCTCGGGGGGATTGCTTCAAACCATAGAGGGATTTCTTTAATTTGCATACTTGTCCTTCCCTCTCTCCGGGAAATCCTGGGGGCATTTTCATATATACTTCTTCCTTCAATTCTCCATTTAATAATGCGTTCTTAACATCCATTTGATGTAATGGCCAATCAAGATTAGTAGCAAGTGATAGAAGAATTCTGATGGTATTTAACTTTGCTACTGGTGCAAATATTTCAGTGTAGTTTATACCATAGATTTGAGTAAACCCTTTAGCTACTAGTCTTGCTTTGTATTTATCGAGGCTTCCGTCTGCAAGGTATTTTGGGGTGAATACCCATTTGCATCCAATGGCTTTCTTGCCTATGGAGAGTTCAACTACTTCCCATGTTTCATTTTCTTCTAGTGCATTCATCTCTACCTTCACGGCTTTCCTCCATTCAGGACTTGCAAGAGCCTCATTGATGTTGTCAGGTATCCTGAGTTGGTCAAGGTGAGAAGTAAAAGCATTATGTTCAGATGAGAGGGCCTGATGAGAAACAAACCTCTCTATGGGATGCTTGGTACATGTCCTGCGTTGCCTTCTTACTGCTATTGGAAGGTTAAGATCATCTTGTTCTTGTGACAATCCAGGAACTGCATTGAGGTCAGATTCTTGGTGTGTATCATTCACTCGAGGAGTATTACCTGTCGTATTTTTGTGTGTATAGACTTGTCCCCACTTGTTAGTGTCTCCCCCTGAATTAATCTGTCCATCATGTCCTCTATGATCCTGAGAGCTTTCTTGCATTGGTATGTCAAGGTGGTTGGGTTCTTGGTGAAGGCAGATTAGTTGAGGTTCAGGTTCAGTGATAAGTTTTTGAGGTTCATTCACAATCTCCCCCTGAACCAAAGAAGAGGTGTAGTAAGGAGTAGTTTCATGAAAGGTGACATCACAAGAAACGTAAAGACGTTTGGTGAGGGGATCAAAGCATTTATACCCCTTTTGGGAACTGGCAGGTCCAAGAAATATACATTTTGTAGCCTTAGGATCAAGTTTGGAATGGTGGTGTAGATGAATAAAGGCAGTGCACCCAAAGACTCGAAGGGGTAATGTATTTTCCATATAAGGAAGGTGGAAGTGGCGTTGGAGAACCTGGAGTGGAGTTTGAAAAGACAGTGGTTTACAGGGCATACGATTAATTAGGAATGTGGCCATAAGAATAGCATCAGACTAATAGAAACGAGGAACATGGCTGCTGAATAGAAGAGCCCTAGCAGTTTCTAGGAGATGGCGGTTTTTACGTTCGACAATACCATTTTGTTGAGGACTATATGGACAAGAACTTTTGTGGAATATCCCATGTTGTTGAAGAAACTCAGAGAGAGGATGGTTAAAGTATTTAGTGCCATTGTCAGTATGAAGGGTTTGGATTTTTGTATCAAACTGGGTGAGGATCATGTTGTAGAAGTTAACGAAGGTTTCGTATACTTCGGTTTTATCCTTCAATAGAAAGACCCAAGTAACTCGGGTATGATCATCAATTAGAGTCATAAACCACTTGGACTGGGTGCGGTTTGGAGTTTGAGATGGGCCCCACAGATCACTGTGAATAACGGAGAATGGTTTAGAGGGACGATAGGGGACAATTGGGAAGTTGGAGCGATGATGTTTAGCAAGTTCACAGGACTCACATGAGAAATTGGAATTTTTATTCGAGCAAACTGAAGGAAACATCTTGCACATATATTTAAAATTTGGATGTCCTAATCTTTTGTGCCACAGCTCCAACTTGCTATCATCAAGGAGAGACACTTTGTTGCATAAGTGAGATTCCTGGTTAGGACAGTCATCCAGGTAATAGAGTCCATCGAGCTTCTTAGCCGCACTAATCGTCGTCCCCGTGAGCAGATCCTGGAAAATACAATAGGTAGCAAAAAATTTAGCATTGCATCTTTCATCTCTGGTCAATTGACTGACTGATAATAAATTACATTTTAACTTTAGAACATGTAGCACATTATGTAATGTCAGAGTTGAAGAAACATTGATGGTACCACTACCAATAACTAGAGAGTCAGAGTCATCAGCAATTTTAACAGTAACAAAGGATCTGTCAGGAGTATATGTTGAAAAAAGAGAGGCATCATTTGTCATGTGATCTGAAGCGCCTGAATCTATTATCCAACGAGGGCGTGTGGGCTTACCTTTAACAGTAGCAAGGGCCTTTAAAAAATTACATTTCTGAACAATAGTCGCAATTGGTTGCTTGCGAGATTGATTCTTAAGTGCTGTAAGCCTTTCTAAAATAATAGTTAATGGATCTTGGGCTGAGCTACCATGGGCTGGGCCTGTACCTGTATAACCCATTTGAGAGGAACTTGGGCCGTGGACTGTATAACCCATTTGAGAGGAACTTGGGCCGTGGACTGAAGTTGGGCCCAGTACTGAAGAATCAGGTGCTAAGTCATTTGTGCCGTCCTATGCTTCCGCGACATTTCCCTTTGGGCGTCTCTGTCGTGGCTTCCAATCTGGGGGCTTCCCATGAAGCTCCCAGCACTTGTTGCGTGTATGGCCCTGACACTTGCAGTGTTCGCAGGTTGGGCGGTCCCTTCTTGAGTTGGCAGTCCGAGCAGCAAGAGCTGAGACTTCGTTCATCGCTGGCCAAGATTTCAAGGGGTCAGGGAGCATTACTTGTCGCCGGCATTCTTCATCTCGCAAGAGTGCAAAGGCTTCGGGGACGGTGGGGAAAGGCACTCGTCCGAGGAGGCGACTGCGTACATCTTCATAGACTGGGTGTAGTCCGATGAGGAATTCAAACAGTCTCTCTTCCTCCAGGTCTCGTCGATAGGCGTTGGCATCCTCAGCATTCTTCCACACCCTTTGCTTCAGTTGATCCAATTCCTGCCACAAGGTAGATTTTTCCAAGTAGTATGCATTTAAGGGACGGTCTCCCTGCTTCACCGTCCACAATCGCGATCTTAGATAAAAGATCAAGGAGGTGGTCGGACGTTTGCCATAAGCATCTTTGACCGCTTGCCATATCTCCTTTGCCGTGGGGATGAACATGAAGCTACGACGCACGGAGGGAATCATAGCATTGAGAAGCCACGAGGCAACTAAGGAATTTTCTATTTTCCATTGGCGGTGACTACCAGCATTATCGGTAGTTGGGAAGTCGCCGTGGATCACTTCAAGTCTGTCACGACCTTCCAATGCAAGGAGCATGGATTGTGACCACTTCAGGTAGTTGTTTCCCGTGAGACGCTCAGGAACGAGGATGACCGTGGAGCCTTCGACGCCGGCGACCTTGGTTGTGACTTCGGTGGAGGACTGTGGCTCGGAACCTGCCTCTGATACCATAATGAAGAAGAATTTACTGACAGAGAGGCAGAAGAAATCAAATGTAATTCTTCTTGTCTATTATTCACCTCTATTCAACTGATACATATATACACATATGAACATAATGACCAAAGCACATAATCTGGAACAAATCGTAATCACACATTTAAAAAGATAATCCCTATAATCTCTCCTAATTACTCCTCTATAATCAAATCTAATTAATCCTCATGAATAGTAATTAATTGTAATATCTTCCATACTATGTCTGGCCGAGTGTGAGATAAGTAAATTAATTTTCCCACAATTCGCTGATATCTTCCTATATCTACAGCCTTTCCTAAATCCTCAGTTTCAATAATTTTGTCCGCACGTATAGGAGTATCACTTGGTTTGCAGCCGAGCATACCCTGTTTCATTCAAAAGATCTAGCACATATTTCCTTTGTGAAATGCTACTTCCTGCAGCAGATCTAGCTACCTCCATACCCAGAAAATATTTCATTTCTCCTAGATCTTTGACTTGAAATTCCTCATTTAATGCCTTCTTGATTCTGTCAATTTCTGCTGGGATATCTCCTGTGAGAACAATATCGTCGACATAAACAATCAGGACCACTATTCCCTTATTAAAGTGTCAGAAGAATAGGGTGTGATCACTCTGCCCCTGTGTATAGCCTTCACCTTTTAAAACTTTGGTAAATCTTTTGAACCATGCTCGAGGAGACTGTTTCAAACCATACAGTGATTTTTTTAATCTGCATACATGTTTTTCTTTCCTCCCGGGGAATCCTGGAGGTATTTTCATATAAACTTCCACCTTTAGTTCTCCATTTAAGAACGCGTTTTTTACATCCATCTGATGTAGTGGCCAATTTAGATTTGCTGCAAGGGACAACAACACTCTGATAGTGTTTAATTTGGCTACTGGTGCAAATGTCTCGGTGTAGTCCATTCCATAGATCTGAGTGAAGCCCTTGGCTACTAACCTTGCTTTGTATTTCTCAAGACTTCCATCCGCGCAATATTTTGGAGTGAATACCCATTTACATCCTACTGCATTTTTTCCCTTGGGTAGGTCAACCACTTCCCATGTATTATTCTGTTTTAGGGCCTCCATTTCTTCCATTACCGCCTTCCTCCATTCGGGACTCTCAAGAGCTTCATGGATATTTCCTGGTATCTGGACCTGAGACAGGTGAGATATGAATGCAAAGTATCTGGGTGATAAGGCTTGATAGGAGACAAACCTCTCTATAGGATGTCTAGTGCAGGATCTAGGTTGCTTTCTGATGGCAATTGGTACATCAAGATCATTCTCTTGTATCTCATGATCAGGACCTGCTTCTGGTTCAGATTCTTGGATTGTGTTGGTCACTTGAGGTGTATTACCTGTCATGTCTTTATTTCGGCGGATATAGACTTGTCCCCACTTATTAGTGTCTCCCCCTGAACTAGAGTTCTCTTCATGTGCCCTAGGTTCCTCATGTGATGTTGTGGGGAGAATGTCGACTTGGCTGGGTTCATGTATGATTTCTAGGAATTCTGATTGGATAGTCTGAGGTTCAATCCAAGTTTCCTCCTGAACTGAGAACGAGGTGTAGAAAGGGGTGGTTTCATGGAAAGTGACATCACGGGTGACATAGAGTCGTTTGGAGGTAGGATCAAAGCATTTATACCCCTTTTGGGTGCTTGCAGGACCTAAGTAAATACATTTGACTGCTTTGAGGTCAAGCTTATGGGTATGGTGTAAATGAACAAAGGTAGTGCAACCAAATATTCGAAGAGGTAGAGTGTTCTCAAGGTAAGGTAAGTTAAAATGCTGGTGAAGGACTTGGAGTGGAGTTTAGAAGGATAAAGGCTTACATGGCATCCGATTAAGTAAGAATGTGGCAGTTAGAATAGCATCATCCCAATGGTAATTAGGTACATTGCTGCTAAAGAGAAGAGCCCTAGCTGTTTCAAGATGTCTATTTTTCTGTTCAGCAACTCCATTTTGTTGTGGGCTATAGGGACAAGAGCTTTTATGAGCAATCCCTTTTTCCTTAAGGAAATTAGATAACTGATGATTAATATATTCGGTGCCATTGTCTGTATGAAGGATTTTGATTTTGGAATCAAATTGAGTATGGATCATATTGTGAAAGTCAACGAACGTTTGGTACACAGCGGTTTTATCCTGTAAGAGGAAAACCCAACAGACACGAGTATGATCATCGATGAGGGTCATAAACCACTTTGAGTGAGTACGGTTTTTAATGCGAGATGGGCCCCATATGTCACTGTGGATAAGGGAAAAAGGACTGGAGGGTTGATTAGGAACACTAGGGAAATTAGTGCGATGATGTTTAGCTAACTCACATGACTCACAATGAAAATCTGCACTTTTATTTAAGCCAAGAAAAGGAAACATCTTACACATATATTGAAAATTGGGATGTCCTAATCTTTTGTGTCATAACTCCATCTCACTAGTCTTAGGGAGAGACACTTTATTACAGAAGTGAGGTACTGAATTTTGACAGTCATCCAGGTAATAAAGTCCACCAAGCTCCTTAGCAACACCAATCGTCGGTCTCGTGATTAGGTCCTGAAAAACATAATAGGTAGCAAAGAAATTAGCATGGCACCGTTCTTTGTAGTTCAGTTGACTTACGGATAATAGGTTACATTGTAGTTTTGGAACATTTAGGACATCATGTAACACAAGTGTATCATAAACTTTAATGGTACCACTCCCTGCTACTAGAGAATCTGAGGCATCAGCAATTTTTACCATAAGTTGTGATGTGGCAGGGGTATAGTGAGAAAATAAGGACCTGTCATTTGTCATATGATCCGTTGCACCAGAATCAACTATCCAATAGGTACATGTGGTCTTACCTTTAATAAGGGTAAGTGCTGTAGGAAAGTTACCTTTGTACACCACAGTGGCAACAAGCTTATGGGACTGACTTTCTAGTGCATTCAACCGTTCAAGAATCATTGTCAATGGATTAACAGAGTTTGGGCCAGCGTGAAATGGGCCTGGAATAGCAGAATTGTGTCCTGGAGTTGAAATGGGCCCTTGACTCGTCACTGGATTGGGCCATTGGCTTGTTGATGGATTGGGCCCATGAGAGGATAAACCATTTGGGCCAGTGAATGCGTTCTGAAGTGGGTTGTTGAAGTCCATGTCTTTTAATTCAGTCGTGGAGCTGGCGAGGTGACTCCGTGGCCGACGCTGCTTTCCCTTCCAGTTAGGCGGCTTGCCGTGAATGTCCCAGCAGCGCTCCTTTGTGTGGCCGGTCTTCTTACAGTGCTCACACGTCGGACGTTCTTTCCTAGAGCCAGCATCTGGGGCGCGAACGGCGAGTGCTGAAGCTTCAGTTGCTGACGAGGAGATTACTTGGCTGGGAAGCATCACCTATCGGCGGGATTCTTCGTCGCGCAGGTGAGAAAAGGCTTCTGACATAGATGGAAGTGGAACGCGGCTGAGAAGGCGGCTCCGGGCATCGTCATATACTTTGTTGAGTCCCACCAAGAACTCAAACAAGCGTTCTTCATTCAAGGTTCTTTGGTACTCAGCGACATTTTCACCATTTCTCCATACTCGGTGCTGGAGCAAGTCAATTTCCTGCCACAACGCCGTTTTCTCAAGGTAATAGACATTCAGTGGTCTGGTGTCCTGCTTCACTGTCCAGAGACGGGATCGAAGATCAAACAGGAGAGAAGCAGTTGGACGCTTCCCATAGGCTTCTTTCACCGCGCACCAGATGGACTTGGCAGACGTCAAGAACATAAAGCTTCTTCGGATGTTTGGGAGCATGGAGTTCAGGAGCCATGAAGCGACAACAGCATTCTCTGCTTTCCAGCGCCGACGAGAACTGTCATCATGGAGGAGTGGTTGGTCTTTGTGGATCAAATCAAGGCGATCTCGACCATCAAGACCAAGGAGCATCGATTGGCTCCAATCGAGGTAATTCTCATCCGTGAGACGCTCTGGCACAATGACGATGACAGAGCTTTCAAAACCGGTGACTTTAGCAGAGACTGAACGCGACCCTCCACTGGACAACCCTGGTTCTGATACCATATCAGTAGACATACTGATTTTACAGAATATACCGAGGTAAATAATGAATTGATTTCTATATTATTCCTCTGCTGAATCATGGTACATATATACACAACCAGAATCCCTTTCATGGCGGGATTGCAGGAGCTGAATCAGGAAACATAATTACAATTGAAATATAATCCCTGAAATCCCTCTCACTTAATTCTAATAATCTTCTCTCTTAATGAATCCCACTAATTTCTCTTCTACAAAGCATACATTACCTGTGGTGTTTATATACTGATTGTAAATGCGTTATTTAGGGGAATAACTCGACATCTGGAAGTTTTATTTGGTCTACAGCAGTTAGCTAATTTGATCACGTGGTCTTTCAGTGTTTTCATTACTGTGGTGTGATTCAAAATAAAGTAATATTGGGTGCGATTATTTGCAATCTATTAGTGAATTGCGTTTTTTTTGTTGATCACAATTGATGTTCTCAAACATGACGCTAATAATTTACCATTGTATACTTTTTTTCTTTCCCTTTTCTTTTGTGCTCTTTTAGAATTGGGAATTCTGACGCGCAGACTTTTTTAGATAGAAGAAGCTCGAGTAAAGGTTTCTGAGTTATCAACAAAGAAGTATAATGATGTGCTTGATGCAAATGAGAAGTCCAGAGATTTAGAAAATACATTGCAAGACATAACAAAAGAACTTCAAAGTTTAAATAAAGAGAAAGAAATCATGGAGAAGAGACGAACAGAGGCATTAAAGAAGCACACTGAGCTTGAGCTTGATGCCAAAGACCTACAAGAGAAGATATCCGGAAATATTCGTGCCAAAGTATTAGTTTGATATATCCTATTATGATTTTTTTAATATAATGGTTCTGTATCTGATAAATTTTTGCCTTCGTGCATTCAGGAAGATGCTGTAAGACAACTAAAAATACTTGAGAAAGAAATTCAGGACTCAATGGATGAGCTGGACAAAATCAGTCCTTTATATGAGAATCAAGTTATACAAGAGAAAGACATTACCAAGCGGTATACTGTAATTGTACTTGTCTGTGACACTTCCTTTGTGATGTATATATATTAATTTTCTCCTGTATCATTGTTGATCCTTTTTGTTATATAAAATTGTTATCATTTTTTATATGTTATGTTAAATTTATTTAAGGACTCGGGGTCCATGATGATGGGAGCATCAGTCATTTGAAGTTTATTTCTGTCCTGTGTTATTTGCTGTTCATCATAACTGGTTCATTTTGTTTTTTGTTTTCTTTTTGGTTCATAGACGGATATATGGTTTGGTATATTGATGAAGTTGTATCATAATTTACATATATGCACATGCATCTTACATATCGTTTTTTGGCCAAACAGAGCATCTTACATATCTTAACTGGCTAACGTATTACATGCATACTGCTTGTACGTACTTGATCCTGTGTCTGCTACAATAAAATTGTTAACCTATTGGTAGAAGTATTAGTGGACTCTGATGTTTATTTTTCATGAAAATGCTTCCCCCCGCCCAACAGAATAATGGAGCGTGAAAAGAAGCTGAGTATCCTTTACCAAAAGCAAGGACGTGCAACTCAGTTTTCCAGTAAAGCTGCTCGTGATAAATGGCTTCAAAAGGAGATTGATGATCTTGAACGAGTGCTTTCTTTGAACTTGGGGCAGGTATGGGTTCATTTATTTGTTTGAGTGTTCAATATTTGTACTATTGTAATGGACACTTGGATAGATTATTTTGATACATAAAATGATCATCTTTGTCTTGGGTGTTAATCTTTTCTTTTCTATTAATTTCTAGGTGTTCTGTTGTTTGAAATTGTGTTAATATGCTATGTTGTAGAGTCTTTTAATATGTTTTGGTGAAGGAAAGAAAAATTGTAAGAAAATGAAGGAATAATCTAGCTGCTAAGATATTCACTTGGAAGAAATTAAAATATTTAAAACCCAAAACATACAGTTAAAGACATCATATAAGCAAAAGCTTGCTGTACATCATCTAAGCATATTTTTAAGGAAGACTCGTCTAACTGCCTAGGAAGGGATTGTACCATAGTTTTTACATTTGCATATTCTGGTGTATTTAAATTAATTGCTTTGCTGTCTCCTTTTAAACCCAGATGTATTGAATGTTCCTTGACGTTGCTTTCTATATTTCTTTTAGTATTTCTTGCTCTGATTAATAAACATTTCTTTATTACATGTCTCTTGATTGACTGATATCTCTCTTGCTCTCCCCTATTTTTTGTTTTTTTTTTGGGAAAAAACAGGAGCAAAAACTTAAGGAAGAAATTGATCGAATAAATGGAGAACTACATGATTGTGATAAGTACATTGAGAGTCGTAAATCAGAAATTGCTACTTTGGAGTCCAACATTGCTAAATCACGTGACGGGTTTAATAATCACAGAGTACAAAGAGACAAGTTGCATGATGAGCGGAAGTATGTTCTGTATTACAATTTTACTCATTTCAGACTCCAGAATCTAGTTCTTATGATTTGAAGTACTGTAGGTCTTTATGGGCCAGAGAGAATGGACTTACTTCTGAAATTGATAAGCTGAAAGCAGAAGTTGAGAAGGCTGAAAAGAGCCTTGATCATGCGATTCCTGGAGTGAGTAATCTATTTTTAAACTTATTTTAGCATCTTGTTTCTGAGTTTTATTGTTTAGCTTTGCAAGAAAGCTTGTAACAGCACTTCTCTGCCTGCTTAGTTTAAGATGTTGAATAAGTAACCATGCTATTTATCTCTTGACGGAGGAATTCATTGGAGAAACCTGGTGCAAAGCCTCTGACATGATGTGTTCAAGTTAATTTCTGATAAGATGTCATCTTTCATGATACAGATACCCTGCTTTAATTAACAAAAAGTTACTGAATAGATGTAAATGAATGCCTTAAATATCACTTCCTTGAATACATTTACATTGACTTGAACGTGTTATTAAAACTTTCTCTTAGACATACACATACAGAAACTGTGTAGTTCTTGATTTTGGTGATCTTACTCGGATCATGAACAGTGTAAAACTCAAATGATGAAAGATGAAATTTCTAGGACATGGCAGAACTTTTGAAGTGAGACAGACTCCTGATAATTATGCATGATATTTCTATCGGTGGACATGAATGAGTTTGGCACTGAAAAGAACAGCAGGGAAGTCTGAATCTGAAATTTTATTCTTCTGTACATTGCTTTCTGACTATTCACATATATATATACAGACTCGGTCAATGAAGGGGACTGGATATCATGGGATTGATTTACAGAGGGAAATCAGGAAATAATTATAACTGAATCTCCTATAATCTCTCCTAATTAATTCTAATATCTTCTACAATCTCCTATAATCTCTCCTAATTAATTCATTTGATTCCTAATTAATTCTAATATCTTCTACAATTTCCATCTCTGTCTCCACTTTAGCCTTTCCATCTAATGCACAGTTGTTGATAAGGTGTCTTTTTTCCAGTTCGCTGTTGATCTTCATAGTAGTGTAAATAAATATAATCATGTAAATGGTTATTTTTTGTTTTCAAAATTGAATTTTCTTGTAATCTTCAGGATGTGAGAAGAGGATTGAATTCAGTTCGAAAAATCTGCAGAGAGTATAAAATTTCAGGAGTTCATGGTCCAATCATTGAGTTGTTGAATTGTGATGAAAAGTTTTTCACTGCAGTTGAAGTTACTGCAGGAAACAGGTGAGTGACAATTGTCCTAGTTTTTGCCACTGGTACATGAATGTATATGTTTCACCAAGGTGAAATATCAGGGAGCGGGATAGAAAGTTTGTTTTTACTTGGTTATTTATTGATCTTGTAATTGTCCTTGCTATTCTCTTTTTCCTGGTTTCATATTGTTGTGTGCCTTGTTCTTTTTGGCCTTCTCTGTACGTCTTTTTTATGATTCCATTTTCCATCCTTGTTTGAACAGTTTGTTTCATGTGGTTGTTGAAAATGATGACAAGTCAACCCAGATAATTAGACATCTTAATTCTCAGAAAGGTGGTCGTGTTACTTTCATTCCACTTAATCGTGTGAAGGCTCCACGCGTCACTTATCCTCAGAGTTCTGATGTGATACCACTTCTAAAGAAATTAAATTTTAAACTTGACTACACTCCAGCATTCAGTCAGGTTTGTTTCACTGCAAATGCTGTCTCTTGTTTAAATATGAATACTGCCTTTTTGGTTCTATCTGGTTGATACCCCAGGTCTTGGTCTGTTTTATTTTAAATATAATTTGAGGAAACTCTGTCAAATGTTCAATTTATGTAGTCAAACTGTTTCAGTGCGCTTCAGTTCTATATCTGTGTTGCAGGCAGAGATTTCCCATGGCTTTAGAGGTTTTTATATCTTATGTTTCTTTTTTCTACTTTTGTGATGCTAAATATGCTGCATTTGTACTCGAATTTGTGTCATTCGTATGACTTTTTCTTGTTAAATTCTTGGAAATAATTGGCATCCGTACTTGGAGTCGGACATTTGCATATACTATTATTTATTTAATTAGGTAGTTGCCTCCGTTTAACTATG
Source organism: Leucaena leucocephala (assembly GCA_037074615.1). Lineage (NCBI taxonomy): Eukaryota > Viridiplantae > Streptophyta > Magnoliopsida > Fabales > Fabaceae > Leucaena > Leucaena leucocephala. Next base: position 11,879,600 of record CM073515.1, on the reverse strand, counting down.
TTGATTGTTAGATCTCCCTTGACATTTCTGACATTTCTCCTAGGTATTTGCAAGAACAGTTATATGCAAAAATCTTGATGTTGCGTCAAGAGTTGCTCGTACTGATGGTCTGGACTGCATAACTTTGGAAGGTTGGGTTTGAACACTTACAAAGGTTTGTCTTCATTTTTTACCTTGTTTTTACCTAAACAAGTTGCTGGACATCCCTTCTTCAGGTGATCAAGTAAGCAAGAAAGGTAGCATGACTGGCGGATTTTATGATCATAGGCGATCAAAATTGAAGTTTATGAATATTATTAAGCAGAATGCAGACTCTATTCACATGAAGGAGGAGGAATTAGAGAAAGTTAGAATTGAGCTTCAAGATATCCTTTCTTGTTTATGATCTAGATCTTTTATTAAATTAAATTTTATTTATTGTACTCACATATTTCAATGAGAGCACAGGATGCCTATATAGAAGTTATAGAAGAAAAATAAAAGAAGGAATGTGAATCCAGATTTTGGCCTGATCATAGGGCTCAAATAAAGAAAAAGACCTTTACGTGATATCTCTCTTCTTAGTTTTATATTTATGTTTCATTTCTCTGTTATCATGCATTTATTGGGATGTTTAGATGACTCTGGGCATCATTGATGAGTTTTGGGGAAAAAAACTGATCCAGGTGAAGATTTAATTTATGGTCCTGTTTATCCTTATTTTTGGCTTTGGCATGTTCATATCATGTTCTTTAAACAACGTTTAAAATTGATTAAGTTCCATAGCTTCATGACAGTCTAAAAATCTTTTGAAATAGACGTGACAGCTGAAATTAACAACAATGAGAAGCTTTACTGAGATTTTATTTTGCTGACACTGTTTTTTAGCACTTTGTTGGGGTTCCAGGAGCATTTTCTGAAGTCTAATGATTCATTGCTGACTCTGCATATTATCTATGATTATTTATGGTGTTCGTTTTTTTTCTTTATTGATTGATTGATCAATTTAGCTTTATGTTATTATAACGGGAGTCAGTGCCTTATTAGCCATTTACTGGAGAACGTGAAATATAATATATCAATTAGTTCTTGCCAATGACATTTCTGGTGACAATGGTGTTGATATCGAGAGGGGATTTCCACCAATGTTGTTTCCACTGAACTAATCTTACAGATAGACCAGAAAATCACTGCACTTGTTGCTGAGCAGCAGAATTTTGATGCTGATCGGGGTCATGATAAATCAAAACTGGATCAGCTTAAGCAGGACATTGCTAATGCTAACAAGCAGAAGCAACTACTTTCTAAAGCACTTGACAATAAGGTGTTATTACAGTTATAGATTATTTATACCTATATTTTGAAACTTCTCTTAATATCGGTCATTGCTTGTAGAATTCTTGTCAAGTTTTTTCAAGCTTTGCCTTAATTCCTTGTAGGAGAAGTCACTTGGAGATGTCCAGAACCAAATTGATCAGCTTAGAGCTAGTATGGGAATGAAAAGGGCTGAGATAGGCACAGAGCTCATTGATCACTTAACACCCGACGAAAAGAAGCTCTTGTCAGATTTGAATCCTGAAATCAAAGAACTTAAAGAGAAGCTTGTTGCTTGCAAGAGTGATCGTGTTGAGGTTAATGCTTGAATTCTTGGTGCTTGAAATCTTCTAGTGGTCCCTGGTCCTATATTAACTTAAAACATTGCAGACTGAAGCAAGAAAGGCAGAGCTGGAAACTAATCTGACAACTAACCTTAGGAGAAGGAAGCAAGAGTTGGAAGCTGTAATATCATCTGTGGAAGCTGACTCCCTGGTTGTTGATTCTGAATTGAAGGGACAGGAACTTGGTGATGCTAAACTACTGGTTGAAGATGCAACAGAGCAGCTACGAAGTGAGGCCTTCAATCACTGTTGTCTCTTATTTATATCTGAAGCCCAATTTATGTTTCCTTCTGACCAAATTATCTTCCTTAGGAGTTTCTGATAGTATAAATGATCGAATGAGGCAAAGTACGAAGATTAAAACTGAAATGGATAGATTGAAGGTAGTACCTCTCTTACACATTGCTTGGTGATGGTGATTGTGGCTGCTTCTCTAATGATTACTTATGGCTGTAGGCTTTGGAGGATGATTATGAAAGGAAACTTCAGGAAGAAGCTAAAGAATTAGAGCAATTGCTGAGTAAAAAAAACATATATTCTGCTAAAGAAGATGAATGTACCAAGAAAATCAGGGAACTGGGCCCATTGTCATCAGATGCTTTTGAGACGTAAGTCTTCTCATATTTTTCTTTTTTCTTTTTGTCGTATTTTTTTGGTTACAAGAGGAATATTTTGAGGGTTGGACAACCCAAAATATTTGTCTAGAAAAACCAAAAGAGATGACTGTTACATAACATGGTAGAGTGCTCCAACAAAATATTTGCTAAGGGGACTATCCTTAATTAGCTGGATTTCATGACAAAAGGCAAAGCTGAAGTTCTTTCCTGGAACGGTTTGTCATAATCTGTTTAAAGTTTTGCACCTTTGTTAAACATTCCAAGCAAAAGCCACAGTACTTTGCATATATTTATAATACGATTCTTCTGTCTGATTCCAGGGGTTTTGATATGGCATGCCAAAATTTTGAAGTTGTGCTGAAATGCCTTGTATTTATGAAAAAGACAGCAAACAGTTTACTGCAGAGTTTGAAACGCATTATTGTTGCCCTGTCTTATTTGCTAGGAAGTTTCAACATAATTGACCCCTAGCTTCATGCTACTTGGTCCATTGTCTTATTGGTTCAATTAATTTCCCTTTCAATGTGATTTTTTTTTTGTTTTAGTAGTTTTTTTATTTTTGCTACTGTACCCTCATTTTGTTAGTAATTACCAAGAGACGGGAAACTGTTATAGTTTAAAGTTTGTTGTCATGACCTGTATATTTTGAATTTCTCTAAAAAGGATTTTGTTCTTTTCCTATTGTATTGGAATGTACAGGTACAAGCGGCGAAACATCAAAGAATTGCACAAAATGCTGCACAGATGCAATGATCAGTTGCAGCAGTTTAGTCACGTGAACAAAAAAGCACTTGATCAATACATAAACTTCACAGAACAGCGAGAAGAACTTCAGAAAAGACAAGCTGAACTTGATGCAGGAGATGAGGTGTTTATTTGCTGTTCTCTTTGTTGGGAAAAACCTGTGCTCAAAATGAAAAAAAGATCGTTGAATGTGTAATTGCCCAACATGCATTGTTTGATGAGGAATTTATTATCTTCAGCCTTTGAAACAACTGTTTATTCTTGGCATTTGACATTACTTCTTTTCTGCATCACTGAATCATGTCTTCTTAACAACTCCTATATAAGTTCTATCTGTTTATTTTACATTATTTGATTTCTAGAGTGCCATCTACTGATGTGTATTAACAGTTTTAATGCGTGTTCTGATATTGAGCTTGATCTAGCATCTGGGATTGATTCCTCTCACCTTATCATGTGATAATAAATTATCCAGCAACAGTAACTCAGTTGATTTCTGTCATTGAATACTGCAGAAAATCAGAGAATTAATATCCGTTCTAGATCAACGGAAGGATGAATCCATAGAACGAACTTTCAAAGGTGTTGCAAGGCACTTTCGAGAAGTCTTTTCTGAACTTGTGCAAGGTGGCCATGGTCATCTTGTTATGATGAAGAAGAAGGTTTGTAATGATTGATCACATATCTTCCGCTTAATAGCTTCTACATTGAGTTCTTGGGATTTTGATTGGGAAAATGGCGCCTTACAATTTAGCATCTAGGTTTGTGGTTCATAATAATTTTTATATTTTTTTAAATGTCATGCTGATTTCGTACACATGTTTTCACCCATGATATTGTGGTGCTTGATTATGTTTTTGTTCCTTCATTTTTTGGGAGGTTATGTGTATAATTTTTAAGGTTGGTGTTTGTGCATTCTGATTTCTTTTCAATAGGATGGTGATCCTGTTGCTGATGATGAAGATGAGGACGGTCCTCGTGAAGCTGATCCAGAGGGGAGAGTAGAAAAATATATTGGAGTGAAAGTAAAGGTGAGTGCATACTTTGGCTTCTTGTTGAATCTTTCATGATTTCCTGTGTCTGAATACTTCTGATTTTGTTGTAGAGTCCAAGTGAATGATATGCTGTTGGGATGTATAATTTTTTATAGCTATAGACTTATAAGTTTCAAGTTGGAACTCAGATTGGAGTTTGATGATCCCAACAATGTCTTGGGCCAAGCTAATCATAAAAGGGGGCCCAATGAGTCTCTCTTGATACTATTCATAAGAAATGGGGCCAGACCATTACGTCTCTTCCCTTAGCTGTAACTTACATAAATAAAACATACTCCCTGCAAACATAATTTACGCCTGAGGTAATTGATAGCTCGCCATGCTTGACATTGGTATCGCTTAGGAGGAAGGAAGATTTTGCCCTATCCTTGGTTCGTGGGTGAGCCCAACTCCTTTCTAAAAAAATTTATACTAAAAAAAAATACTCCCTCCGTCCCTTTTTATGAGACATTTTTTGGGTATGACATGTTCCTATTTATAAGAGACACTTAGAGATTGTCTCAAATTGTTGTTTCCCATTTTACCCATATTTAATTACTCATGTTACTCATTTAATTCTCACATTTGAGTTAACTTTCTCTGAACCACACATCTTTCCACCACACATTCTCTCTTCCACATAAATGAGGGTATTTTGAGCAGAAAAGTTGCATTTTTTACATACTAATTGTCTCAAACTATTTTTAACAGCCTTTTTGATTGATGAGATTCGGTTAATCGTCTCTTATAAAAAGGAACTGAGGGAGTATATAATGTTTCCATCAGAGTTACATTCATTTCTTGGCAAGCCAAACAAAAGGAAATATCTAACCAATTGACAAAGCAAACGCCATTACCCAATTAAATAGATATGTCCTGATCCATTATTTGATTGTGAAGCATACATTTTTGCATCCCCATGCCCCTTTTCATGTGGAGAATGATATCTGTTGTCAATTGGAGTTTGTTGAGCATCACTCCAAACATTTCTTCTGATAATCATGGACAATCTTTTGCATTACAGGTGTCTTTCACTGGACAAGGAGAGACACAGTCCATGAAGCAGTTGTCGGGGGGTCAAAAAACTGTTGTTGCCCTTACGCTTATCTTTGCCATACAGCGATGTGATCCAGCTCCTTTTTATCTTTTTGATGAGATAGACGCAGCATTGGATCCACAGTACCGAACTGCAGTGGGGAGTATCCTGTTTTAAAATTGTTTAATATCTTCAGGTCAAATATGAAATAAGTGCTTTGCACTGTCTTTTTTGCAAATTTTCTATAAGTTATATTCAAGCATCTATATGTATACATATAAAATGCTTAAAATGCCATACTACATTTTGCTCTTGGATTATGTGGTTCTTTAACATGGTCAGAACTCAGAAAGCCTACTGTCTAGAGTTTACTACTTATTCCCTATTGTTTGTTATATTCGGTCAAAGATATTAGCTGTTTTGGGCTTTGTTCGTACTCCATGCCAACAATTTTGTAGTGATATTCTTTGGCTCTGCATCTGTTTCAGCTTTTAGGTTGAGTTGTTATTTGGGACCATAATTTAAAGTCTTCGAGGTTGGGATTTTAATTTTTAACAATTTATTTTTGGAAAATAGTTGGGTGCCTAACCTTTATGCTATAGGTATTGTTTTCCAATCAAATTAGTGCGGGTCCTTTGTGTTTCACGGAGTTTTGATAAATGAGCCTAACTATTCACGGTTCATGGATAGTGCGACTTATTAGAATTTGTGTTATATATAAGTAAATTATAATAGGTGGATATTTTTTTCAATGCATCATCGTCCCTGGCACTAGTTGTTACCACTGTTAACTTATTTTTAATTTTAAATTTAAATTAACTTTTGACGTAGTTGGATAAAAGTACCTTATCTATTTAGGTTTTCTCTATTTCTTTAACCTACATTATAGTGGTTCTTGTCTCTGGAATCACCTTAAAGGGTGTTTTTGCTTGCTAATAATTTTTGTTGTTAGGATTTGACACTAATTTCTGGACAAGCTTTTGTTGATTCATTAAAGTCACGAAGGCTGCGGTTTATCTAGTAAAACTTGTAAATTAAATGGAAGGGTGATTGGAAATAAATCCACTGAGTTGTGGGCCGACACTGATATTCGAAGAATTTACAACACATTGCATTGAAGACAAGTAGGGCCTTCTGCTATATTTTCGGCAGCATTTGGGTTCTTGCATCCTGTTGTGCCTTTTGCATTTCTTAACTTGAGCAGATATGATTCGACGTCTGGCTGACCTTGCTAACACTCAATTTATTACAACAACATTCCGACCAGAGCTCGTAAAAGTTGCTGACCAGATATATGGAGTGACGCATAAAAACAGGGTCAGCCGTGTTAATGTTGTGTCCAAGGATGATGCGCTCGAGTTTATTGAGCATGATCAGACTCACAATGCTGAATGAGGTTAGAGAACCATCAAAAGTTTTCATGTCTCTATAGTGATGTTAGATATCTCATGTGGGTGGTATTCATATTTCATTAGGTGAGATCGGCTACATAGATTATATAATGTTAATAATTAGTATTTTTGAAAAATTAAACTTAATATATTAACATTTGAGAATGTTTTGTCAATATTTAAACTTTCAATGTTAGCATCTTTGGTTAATATCGTTAGGGTTAGATGGATTGTAAATATATTTTATAAAATTAAGAGATGAAAATGAAATCTTATATAAAGGACTAAAGGTGCAGTTTTGCATATATACATAATTTATCTGTGGTGTATATGTTTAGAAGTTCTTTGTGTTGTTAGGTGCTTGTGATTCCCATGAAGTAGATGTCAGATTCCAGTTCATTCAAATCCATGAGCCGGCGCTTCATTTGTATGATATGTATTTAACTGATCTGACGCCTGCATAGGTCTTAGAATAACCCACAAGTTACTTTTCTCTCTCTCCTTATCTATTATATATTTCTGTATATCCTTCTCCATTTGTTTATATATCAATATATTATTATACATCTTGTAGCTATCCTGGGGAAAAACTTAGAAAACTGTTTGACATTGATGAAGGAATTCAGTTTCTATACATAAATATTTCTTCTTTACCCTGATTCTACTGGAATTTTGAATGGTTTTGGATATAATTTATTTGATTATCATGGTTTATTTGTGTTTATGCTCTAACTTTTTGCCTGTGTACGTCTTGGAATAACCCAGAAGTTGCGTCTCTCGGTATACCCTTCTCAAGTTTGTTTATGTTTATATATGTTCTCCTGTACCCACAAGGGGGAAAAACTTGGAATGCTATCTATTTTTGTTCTTTTTGAAAAAAAAAAGTTATTTGTCAGTCGTCTGATTTTTAGTCAGGTTATTATAAATTTCTCTTTTTTATTGGATCCTTAAAGTTTCTTTAATTATAAGTTAGTTCTTATGCTTATAATCCGTTAATTTAAGTTTATGTCTATGTTGACTAAATTATAAATGAGTTGTCACAAAATAAAATATAAAAAAGGCTTTTGAAAAGTAAATAACAATAAAATTTATTTATTATTAATGTACAAATAAAAAAAAATGATTATACTTATAGAACATTGTGAAAATTTTACAAAAATATCATTTGAATTTTAAATTCTTAAATTGAGAATTCTTATAAAAATGTGTTGTGTTTATAATTATAAATAGTTATTAAAGTGTAAGAAATAAAATTGATTTGAAATTTTGAAATTTAAAGGGATATTTTTTAAATCATAATTGCTTATTTTTTGTTTATCTTGATTTTATTTAAGTTAGTGTGAAAAAATTAATTTGGATGCATTATACTATGAACTACTAACATTGTTTTACTAAATGAACATAAACAGTTAAAATGGTTGAATATGTATATTCTTAGTAAACTAGAAGAATCTATAATTAAATTTATAATAGATGAAGTTGAAAATAGTAATAGAAGAATAAAAATTAGCCATATATTAGAACATTTGCTAAAAGCTATTCATGAAGAAATACTTTCAATATTAAGTGAAAATATGAAGCTAGAAAGATTAAAAGCTAAAAATAAAACTTTAAATAAAAAACTATTTGAAATAACCAATCAATTAAAATCAGTAAAAGAAGATTTAGTTCAAATTAAACAAGTTCTAAGGAATAAAAGAATCAACATCTAATGGAAAACAGGATGTATTACCTATAAATTTTGATAAATACAGTATTTATATGTAAAGATTTGAAGATTATTATAAAAAAGATTTAGATATGAATAAAAATAATATGAATTAATGAAAGAAATAAGATGCCAAAACAAATGATTTAATTGAAGTACAAAAAATATTAAATCATAATATTATAACTATATATAATGAAAATAAGAAATTAACAAACGAATATAAAGAATTAGAACAAATATTAAGAATAAATGAGTTAAAATAAAAATAAATAAGGAAATTATAAATTTTTCTAGTGTAGATAATAGTGTATGTGAAATGATTATTGAAATAAATAAACAAAAAACATATACAAACCCTATAAATTTACAAGGGAATAATATATAAGTATTAAATACTAAAAATATAGAAGAAGTAATGACGCAAGAAGGAAATATAATAAATAATTTAAAAAAAAATACCTCTAGAAGAACCAATATTATTTAATGTAAATATGCAAAGACAAGAAGAAGAATAATCTAATAGAGAAAGACAAACATAGCAACAACAAACATCTAATCAAAGAGAGAAGATACAACCTTTTTAAGGTACGAAGATTTAAGATTATTAAATGATATACAAAGAATTAATTATAAGAGAGATTATAAAATAGATACAACTTTTAATATTCAGAGAGAAAATAGAAGAACTACTCAATATACACCTTTAGAAGATTTAGAAAATTTAAATCTAAGAATAAATAAATCAATAAATATAAATGGAGAATGGTTAAATTTAGATAGTGTAAAAAATAAAGAAGTTTTACAAAGTTGGTTAAGAACTACATTATTATCATTATTATATAGAGACAAGTACAGAAAATATAAAATTATGGTGGGATTATTTTTTTGGAGATGATCGAATAAAATCATATTAAGTGTAGATGTTATAATTGTGAAAAAAATAGGACATAAAATGATAAATTGTAAAGAAACAAGAAAACAAAACGTCCAATTAGTTGAGAAAATTCTACAAGAAAATAATGATCTTGAATTAACAGAAGAACCACTAACTTCAGGAGATGAAATTGATAATTTTGAACACCAAGTATATATTTTTGATACAAAATCTGAAGAAGAAACAGATGATAGTGAAAATTTAGATTTAGATGAATACTATAAACCTATAAATTTAGATAATTTACAAATACATATGTTAAATACGGAAATAGAAGATGGAGATAGTAATTATGAAAAATATGAAAGAGTAATAGATAGAGAAGAAGGAATATCTGATTCTAGAATAGTATTTAATTCAGAACAATATAATAAAATTAGAAATAAAAATTTAGATTTAAATGCCAAAGAATTAATGAAAACCCAAGGATTATTAACTAAAATTGGAAGAGTAATTAAAGGAAAAGAAAAATTAAAACAAAAGTGTATAGCCTATAAAAGAAAATACCCAATAGAGGCAAGTCAAAGTGAAGGAACTATAAAAAGAATTAATAGAAGAAAAAATTAGAAATATTAAATTTGAAAATAAAATAACTAATATTTATATACTAGGAATTCAAATATTAGTACAAGAATATTTTAGAGAAAATATAAATAGCCCAATAGATTTAATAATAATCGATAATAGAATAATTAGTTCAATACAATAAAGTATTTTAGGAATAATTCAAGGAAATTTAATTTATCATAAATTAAAATTTACATTAAATATAAATTTTACTATAAATAGATCTGATAAAAATATCAAAAGAACTTTAACAATATATTATAAATTACATAATCCTAAAATGAGACTAGGAAGTAAAGTTATAAATATATCAATAATGATAGGACTAGTATTTAGTAATCAACATAACATATATCAAAGAATAAAAGAAGTTTTACAATAAATAAAAACTTTATGCCAATAATAAAAGAAATACAATAAGAACCTTTATATATACATATACCAAAAATATTAAGATTAGAATTAGATCAGACTTATGAGATAGGAGAATCATCGAGAGGAAATATAAATTATCAAGATCAATTAACAAGAAGATTAGTAAATATAGATAGAAGAACAATACCTTTACCAATAAATACTGTACAAAGAAGTTTTTCATCTTGAGATATAAGAAGTGCTATATTAGAAGGAAATTTAATAGTAGAAAGGGCAATACAAATAAATAACTTAGTTCAATTAAGATCTAATACTCTAGAAATATATTTTACTCAAATAAGTATTTAATTCAAATAGAGATAAAAAAATCTAGGAGAATGGAAATCTATTAATGCAAATATAAATAATAAAATAGATAAAACATATATAAAACTAGAATTAATAGAAAATTACTTAAACTTAGAAGGAAAAGAAATGAAAACATAAATTTTAACAAGTTTTAATAAAAGAGATAAATTAAACTTAATTGTATATGTAGACTGTGAAAATAAATTAGAGGATTATATAATTTTTGGAAATGATTTTTTAAATGCAGTAAAACCATATAGTATTTAAGACCAAAGAATATTAATAACAATATCAAATACAATAATATTTTTTAATAAATTAATTTAATTATGAGTGATTATCATTTCATTTTAATAAAATTAATATATGAAAAATATGAAACAAGAGCTTATCATGCAATAATAGATACAAGAGTACTTTGGGAAAATCAAATATTTTACAAGAAGAATTATGGAAAAATAGACCTCTAGCACAAGTAGGAACTGCAGGATAAGAAGTATATATTTTTAAAACATATAGCACAAAATGTAAGGGTACAAATAGGAGAATATGAATTAAAAATTCTATTAATATATCAGTTTAATGAATTTAAACTTGATATAATTATAAGAACTAACTTTCTATATCAATATTTACCAATAGGATTATATTTAAATAGTATTTCATTAGTAACACTATGTAAACATATAGCATGGGCTATAAGAGTAAAAAAATCCTCTAAACAGAATAATGAAAAATTTAAACAGAAAACAAATCCTCAAAAAATTCAATGGTTAGATAATAAAGAAAAAGTAGATATAAGTGGATCAAAAATTTCATATATAAAATATTGTAATATGATCATAATTGTAAAAATATTGAAGAAAAGTTAGCAGCTTGTTATAGTGAAAACCCATTAGAATTTTGGGAAAAATTAAAACCTTTAGCTGAAATAAAATTAAAAGACTATATTAAATAAATAAATATAAAAGCTTATCTATATCCAGAAAATGATAAAAAAGAATTTATAATACATATAAATAAAATGAAGAAGTATAAATTAATTAGAGAAAGTATTTCGCCATATAGTTCACTAGTAATGATAGTTTTTAATCATAATGAAATCCTAAGAGAAAAATCTAGATTAGTAATAAATTATAAAAGATTAAATGAGTTAATAATAAGAAATAGATATCTTATACCCAAAATAGAAATATTATTTAAAAGAATAAAAGGAAAAAAGATATTTAGTAAATTTGATTGTAAATCATGATTGTTCCAAATAAAATTAATTGAAGAAAGTTAAAAATATACAGCATTTAGTATATCAGAAGGATTATATGAATAGAATGATTTACCCCTAGGATATCATAATAGTCCAAGTATTTTTCAAAACTACATAAATGAAAAATTAAAAACTCTAAAAGACTTTGTTATAGTCTATATTGATGATGTTTTAATATTTTTAGATAATTTAGGACAATATGAAGATCATCTAAATGAGTTTATAAATATTATATATAAAAAAGGAATAAATATATCTTTAAAAATAGTTGAACTAAGAAAAGAAAATATAAAATTCTTAGGATAAATATTATCTCAAAGTGAAGTAGAATTACAAGATCATACGTCAAAAAAGATATTAGAATTTGAAAATATAGAAACTAAAAAACAGTTACAATCACTTTTAGGAATTATAAATTAAGTGAGAAGTTATATTTTTCATTTATCTAAATATACTAGAAGATTAAATAAATTTGCAGGAGAAAAGACTACTTTTGAATGGAATAAACATTGTATAAAAGGAGTAAAAAAATTAAATGAAATATGTTAAAATTTACTAAAATTAAAAATTCCAAAGCAAGAACCAAGAGAATGGATTTTATATAGTGAAGCCTCAGATGATTATTGGGGTGCAACTCTTTATTTTGAAGACAATAGAATTGAAGAAATAGCAAAATATGTGAGTAGAAAATTTGATGAATTTTAAACTAAGTATCATTCAAATTAGAAAGAATTATTAGCTATTGTAAAAGCAGTAAAGAAGCTTAAATTATTAGTAATACAATATCAATTTATAATAAGAACCGATAATACACAAATAAAATATTGATTAAATAAAGGAATAAAAGAAACTAGTATACTTAATAAAATGTTATATAAATGGTAAGATGATTTGTTCCATTATGATTATTTAGTTGAATATATCCCATGAAAAAAATAATCTTACCGTCAATTATTTAAGGAAGGATTGAGCAAGAAAAGAGTCCCAATAATTTAAGTCCTACTAATCTGGGAAATTTAATGAATCCATTTTATGGATCATCAACATCTACATCTATGGAAGGAACTATAATTCTTGAAGTATCAATTCTAAAGATGCAACAAAATCTAATAGTTAATTCATTTAATTCCACTATGGGGCATATAAGTACCATATATGAGAAATTAAATGATTTATCCTTGGAAGTTGCAGAATTAAGAGCAATGATATAAAGTGGTGTCAATTCGTGACCCACTAACCCATTAAGTCTAAAAGATAATACCATTAAAGTAATGGATATTATCAAGGATCAATTAAAAAAAAAGTACAAATAAAGACAAAAGTTGAAGAACCTGTGAAGAAACATTACAAAGAAGCTATAAAGAATGAAGCAGGAAGTGGTGCATACGCCCCTTTATCAGAAATTCAAAAAAGAAGATAGCAGTACACTTATTATCAGACCTTAGTCAAAAAAGCAAATAAGTGCCATCAAATCCCACACATGGGGATAACATCCCATTATCAAATTAATAAATATGTTATAAAACTAGGAGCCTATCTAGAGGTTCCAGTAAGTCTATTTGGATTTGGACTAGTATAGGTCTATTACTCTGCTATTGCTGAAGTAACAAAAGAAAAGTTCTATCCACTAATACATTTGATTAAGTTGGGAACAACAAGAAAAATATTAGATGGTGAAGAGAAGAAGGAAGAAATAAACGAGGAGAATTTTCCAGTAATTATAAGCCATGTTTAAAGTCTCAGATATAGGATTTTATTTAAAGAATTAAATCAATGTGTAATTACCAAGGAAGAAAACTAATAGTATATCATACAAATTAGAATATTTATATATTTACATCAAGAAAAATATCTCATGAAAGTAAGAAATTAGAACTATAGTATGAACAAGGAAGATTGAATAAAATAGAAAATAGTGAGTTTATAAAAAAAACTGTAATAGATTAGAATAATTCAAAAGTCATAAATGTAAGTATTGTGTAAAGATAGAAGAAGTCAAAGCAACTACGAAGCAAGAATTGTCAGAATTAATAATGATGCCTATATGAAAAGACGAAGGAATGAATCTACTTTATAGTACAATTATTGTAACTTGACTTTATTAAAACAAGCTATTGTATTTTTACTTTATTAAAGTTTGTCTAATATTTTTTGTAAGTGTCGGTAGAAGAAAAATTAAAAGCGAAGGTTTATTATAAAAGGACCAGAGCTAGTATGTCAGGAAGTAAGTTCAAGCGAAGAAATCTCAAGAGTTGTCTGAGAATTTCTAAGCATTCTTATAAAAACTTTTAGTTTAAATAAATTCTATTCAGGATTTGTGGTGTGAAGTATTTCTATTGAGCAAGGAGATCAAGTAAGTACGTCGAACTAAACTCTTATAGGGAAAGGGTGATGAAAGTTATTTTGAGTATAAGTTTATATTAATCTATTGCAATGAATCTATGATTAAGTTCCGAGAAGAATATAAGGAAATCTTTAAGTTTTGTACGGTTTAGTGTAGGAAATGAATTAAATTTATGCTGGGTAAATCTGAACTCTTGAATAAATATGAGAGCTTTTGCAGCTCATAGTCCCGTCATAAGATAGTATCGCCTGAATGGCTAGTTTAAGGCATTATCCAGTAAGCAGATTTATTTTGGTCAAAGAAGTTTTGATTGTATTCTTCAGTGCCTGTAATTATGGTATGAGAGCTTGGTTTAATTTAAATTTATATGACAAAAATAATGAATAGTTGTTCTTTCCCTATACATTCTGATTATATATTTGTTCAGTTTGCTTATCTATTTTTATATATTTGTTATTAAAAATGAGTAAACTTTATAATTTAGAACCAAGAATATATTATTTTAAACCTAAAAATTTACTAGATAGTAGTTATGTTCTAATAGGAATAGAAAATATAGCTACAGTAACAGCATTTATTTGTATAAAAGATACATGATTAAATGAACATAAGCAATTAAACTGGTTGAATATGTATATTCTTAGTAAACTAGAAGAATCTATAAGTAAATCTATAACAGATGAAGTTAAAAATAGTAATGGAAGAATAAAAATTAACGATATATTAGAACATTCACCAAAAGCTATTCATGAAGAATTACTTTCAATATTAAGTGAAGATAAGAAGATAGAAAGATTAAAAGCTGAAAATAAAACTTTAAATCAAAAACTATTTGAAATAACCAATCAATTAAAATCAGTAAAGGAAGATTTAGTTCAAATTAAACAAGTTCTAAGGAATAAATGAATCAACATTTAATAAAAAACGGAATGTATTACCTATAAATTTTGATAAATATAGTGTTTATATGTTAAGATTTGAAGATTATTTATACAAAAGATTTAGATTTAAATAAAAATAATATGAAGTTAATGAAAGAAGTAAGAGCCAAATAGCGGATTTAATTGAAGGACAAAAATATTAAATCATAATATTATAGCTATATATAATGAAAATAAGAAATTAACAAACGAATATAAAGAATTAGAATAAACATTAAGAATAAATGAGTTAAAATAAAAAATAAGGAAATTATAAATTTTTCTAGTATAGATAATTGTGTATGTGAAAAGATTATTGAAATAAATAAACAAAAAACATATACAAACCCTATAAATTTACAAGGGAGTAGATAATAGTGTATTTGAAAAGATTATTAAAATAAATAAACAAAAAACATATACAAACCCTATTAATTTACAAGGGAATAATATACAAGTATTAAATACTGAAAATATAGAAGTAATGACGCAAGAAGAAGAAAATATAATAAATAATTTTGAAGAAATACCTCACGTTATTTATTTATAAACTTAGGTCAATATGAAATTTTATTTTTTAAATTTATCTTTATTTTAGGTTTAATTTTTTAAATTTAAAATTAAAATAAGACTAAAGTTGAGAGACTAAAATCGTATTTACACTATGAACTTTTACAGTCTGGCTTTCTTATAAAAATATTATATTGGATTATTGGTTGTTTTAACCAATATGATATTATTACTGGTACATAACCCGTGCGATGCACAAGGTGTGATCTACAAGGCATACAAATGTGATGCTTGGGAGAAGTGTATCCTAATATTATTGTGACTCATAAGTTGTAGGTCTCAATACTTTAAACCCTAAAACTCCTATTTATAAAATACATTCGACATTTTATTTTATTTCTGGGGTGCCTTTTATTATCCAAAATTTTTATAGCATAGAAGATCACCCATTCTCACCCATTTACTTACCATATCTGAGTTATCAAATTACTAATTTTTTTTTGTTACAAAACTTTTAAGAAAGCGATTGGGTTCACCTACGATCTAAGGGTAAGGCAAAATTTCTCTTCCTATTAGGTGATACCAATATCAGATAGGGCGAGCTATTAATTACTCTTAGGCAGGGCAAGCTATCAATATCTAGGAGTTAGCATGTCTTCCTAAGAGTTACGACTGGAACCACAATAAAGCGATATTATCTAGGGATCAAATACATTATAAATAGTTGCATGTTTTACCCTTTCGCTAGTTGAACATACGAAATAATAGTTATCAAATTACTCAGTGAAACTTAAAATGGGTGCTCCAATGATGTTAATGCGAAACATTGATAAATCCATAGGTCTTGACAAAATTCATTCGCATAGAATATAAGACCACACGGGTGCAAATGGATATGTGATATAACAGATTGAGTGGAGTACCTCAGTTCAAAAGAGAAATGTACCCATGCAATGAACATATGATTTTATTATATGAAATATATATTGACATAAAAATATAGTTTAAAATATATCAATCATATTTGCAATAATCACATAAACAACACAGCTAATTGTCATTAACATCATAATAACAAATTATAAAAGACATCCTTGAAAATTTTGTTAGATTTTCGTCCTCATCTAAAATTTAATATCTTCAAGCCTTCTTTTCAACAATACGTGTTCACCTTCCATGGGTCATCTTCTAGATTACCAATGTGGCACCTAGTTATATTTGCCTTTAGGCCTGTGAGATTTTCTTTTTTCTTTTTTTAAAAAAATGCCAATTCTTGATACACCATATCAATTCCTTGAAGATTCTCAATGTGCTGACTAACAAAGCTGGTATACAAGAGAAATAACTATTTTTTAAGTCTAACAAACTTTCCTCTCCAATCTTCTCAAAAAAAAAAAAAAAAAAGACACATCTTAAATTAAAAAAAACAGAAAGCTAACCTCAATCTCTTCTGCTTCTTGCTTTAAAATCTCCTCTCCTCACTTCGGAGGACTCTCTTATTGATCCTTCAAGGTTCAAAGTTGAACCGTCAAATTTACTTTTTAAGGTCTTCAAACAGCTTGCAACTTCTGTGAATAGTAAGATGCCTTTCACGTACACCTTAGCACGTACCAGGAGATAAAGCATCAGGAATGTATACATGGAAAAATAGGGAAGCATACATTCTCAACCTCCTTGAGGAGCCAGACTTTCCAAATGGAACCAATGCAATCTAGCTTTTTAAGGGGGCACTCGCACAGAAGAATATCTGAACATGACAACCATATGACCTAATCTGCATAAAAGGAAAAATAACAATAAGACGCATAAAAAGAAGCATAACATACAGAGTTAACGCCTTGCCCTCTACCTGAGTTGCGCCAAAATCATAAAGGAAAAATTTGGGTGCCCTAAAGTTCAGAAATAATTTTATTGAATGCAATTAATTTAAGATAATGAAATAACCTCATTCAAATCATATAGAAATAAATAAGATTTAAAAAAAATACACATTGGAGACTCAAAACTCTTCATCCTCTTTGGAAAACTACTCTATTATTCAAAGACACAACACACTGTCATTTTAAATTGATTTCAAGAACACTGTACAACATCAAGTTCATACTGAACGCAAATTAAATCAATCATAAGTGACCAATAGGGGTTGATCCGAGTGATAAACAACTTGGTATCGCTTAAGTAAGGTCTCAAGTTTAAGTTTTGGTGTATGCAAAAAGTTCCCGTTATGAGACTCACCTACCATAGCCAGGTGTGCGATGTGGGTCAGATCTGGATGTAGTCGGGGTAAAACTCCGATGAATTGGGTGGGCAACCAAAAAAAAAAATCAATCATAAGTGAAGAAGCAGTTTGCATGTGGTCTAAAACTGCACTTGGATTTGCCTAACTACTGTAACTCCAATCTTTGAATTAGCTGATTTTAATAGGCGATTCATTGGCCGATCACCCAGTCAACTACCCCTCCGTCGTAGATCCACAACTTATTTACTTGTCTGAAATTAACATCTCGGGATTGAGCATAGCAATTTGGAATCAGATCATAGCATGAGCCAAAATGTCAAGGTTGATGCAAAACTTTACAAATATCTTTCCTCAGGTACTTCCTAGAATAGTTACGAATCCACCAAATGAGGCACAAAGTCAGCTAAATAAACATCAAATGTCGCATTAGGTTTAAGGAAGAAGCCACTCATTAGAGAAATCGTTCCTAAGGTGGTACACACAATGCTATTGCACTAAGATAACCAAAAAGGCGTTCTCAACTTGATTGACCCAATACATAAGAATATATATTAACAAGTACATTGAATATAACATACTATCATTAACAACAACATATTATCTATTAATAAGTTTAATTTAGCAATTGACCAAAAACCAACATGGTCGTCACAGTAACAACTTTTTCTAAATTAAAATAACAAGTTGCTTTGCTTCTATTCTCTAGTACTATCTTGGCTTAACTTGCTTCTACCTTCTGGCTAAATTTTTTGTCGATGTTTACTTATTTAGCTGCAATCTTTAAGCTTTCTTCAGCCTCCATTATATTTGCACTGATCTCATCAAGATGAGTCTCTATTTTCTTGGCACTTCTGTGATACCCAGGCTCTGCCACCTTCCTGATATACATTAAAAAAATACAAATTTTAGGTTTATATATACATACAAATTTGTGTCATCAAAGTCACCAAATGACTATACAATAATATAGAAAAATTACTTCAAGAATTTATTCCATTATTAGAACATCAATTGAAACCATATATATTAGCCAACTCCGACTCTTGTTACCTCTACCCCAAACTTTATAGCTTTCTTGACCAAGCCATTCTGTGCAAGTCCCTATGCGGCATTCTTTCAAACATCTTGTATGCTTCATTAATCTGTCTACATTTTGCAATGCAATTAACAATGAAGATTGGGATTGTTCAGATGTCATTCAAAAATTCTTGTAAACATCATTATTCAGAATGGTGGTTCCTGTTTGCCAAACCAGGATTAAATCTTGTTATAAAATGTCACTACTTCAAAAGAAAATTTATCAAAGTTCGACACACGGTCGAAATTTATATCAGGCAAGAAATGATGTTTCCCTTAGGTTTCAAGAAAGCAAATTAATATATCTAGTTTCAGTTAAATGGGTAGTCCTCCCAAATTATTTAGAGGTATAATTCCAACTAGATCAACATTGCATTGAGAACTGTTTTGTGTGTGGGGGGGGGGGGGGGCGGCATTCAAGAGAAGCTAAAATGTTTGCTTTTTTGGAGTTAACAAAATCCAGCTATTGTTCTATCTAATTATTATTTTTAATTGCTTCTATTTAATAATTAGAGAGATTATGTTGCTTTAGATTAAACTGGAAGGACACAATAGCTCTAATAAACTGAATTAGAGGGGCTAAACTGCCTCTGTGGGTAAATTAGAGGGGCTTAAATTTCAATTAAATCTTACAGATTGAATAAGAGTAAGAACATACCTTTGGTAATGTTATTGCCACCTTGTCTCTGCGAAGTAATGGTCCAGCCACCACATTGATAACCCAAATTATTAGCATGACTACCTGTAACCAAAATCTTAGCTCCCTTTTTAGGAAGAGGTAAGACAGGAGGATCTGCATCTTCCCCATTATTCAAGAGCACTAGTGACTTTCTCGCAGATTCTTTTGCCAGTTTTCAGTGATCCTATTAATGTAACGTCAAATAAGCGTTTAAAGTAAGTAGTACAAAGAGTAACACAATCTAAGTAAATATTTTAGGTGTTCTTATCAGATTCTCATGTGCAATGAGTCTGATAATTCAAAAAGGTTTCTTCTGTTGTTATGTATTAATGGGTGAATCTGATAACAAACACCTAAAATAGTTCTTTAGGAAAAATGCAAAACCAACATCTTTTCCTAGCTCTGAGACAAGACCATGATCAGCCATCGGTTTCTCAAGAAGGCCCATAGGAAATTTTACTCCCAATATTCTGCTAACAGCGTCATCAATGCGGCTCATGGGAATGTATTTGTTCTCGACAAGACAAGTCAGAATGTTGATGAACTCTGTGTAGTTATAGGGAACCATGACCAAAAAAGTGAGATGGAAGTTAGACTTGAAAGCATATATCTCTTGACCATGTTCTTACTTCTAAATGACACTTTCCATGTCGTTTCCAGCATTAATCGCTTCTAAAACTGAGTAAGTGTACTTTGCGTGAGGAGGATCAGTAATCCTGTCAAGAGCTTCCCAATCAGAGATGAAAAATCCCTGAAAATTTACCTAAAAGAAATTCACATTCGAGATAGTAATATTCTTCATTCCTTCAAGGACTGCTTGCTTTTAAGTGTTAAAGCTAGGCCTCATGATTGGTCTTATTCATACCTATATCATGTTCTCTCACACAAGTCTTTCACGTTTGAAGTGCTAACAGAGAACAAATCTAATAATTCTATTTTGATCAGCTCAAAATATTAAAGATTTGGATACATGAGTGATATTATTGATATTGCTAACACCAGCATATATCCTTCTACCTCTAAAAGAGTCAGCAGTCAGAAAAGTGACAATACCTTGAAATTAAGAGTGTTCTTAAGATAATTAGTAATAAGATCATGATTAGCATGCATCTTCAGTCCCTTCCAGCTTGAGTAGGAAGCCATGATTGTGGACATACCCTTTTGAATGGCTGGGACATAACCAGGCATGTGAATTCTCAGCATTGTGTCCCAATCTATCATTGTACTGCCCTCCTCGATTCCATGATAGGTGCCACCATCGCCTACGAAATGTTTTGCACAAGCCGCAACCTTATTCTTGTTAAGCAAAAGAGGGGGGAAAAACAATGACAAGAATATGGTCATTTGCAAATATATACTACCTCCAATAGACTAGATCTTATATTAAAGACAAATGAAACTATATATTATCTAAATTTTCCCAATCATACAAAAGTAGGTCACACAGATTACATCCAATATATAGCCAAAACACAAAAAAAAAAAGAAAAGTAAATGACTTCTTAGGATGTTGATAAGTATCATTCAAACACCAAAAATAAAAGTGGTAAACATAAAACCCCCATGCCCTAATAAAAAACAAATCAACCCAGGAGAAACAGAGATGTGGCTCAGTCGCATTAGACTCTGAAACACCATAAAATTTCACTAAATATTACATATTTTACAGTATGGTCTAGCTAGTCTATATGCTTCACTTCAAAAACACATTAATCACATTCAGATATATCAATAAATGATTGATGATTGATAATTAGTAAACAATGCTTCGGCATAAGATTTAAGTCCTCGAATCTATATCCCTATTCAGAAATAATGTAAACCTATTAGGTGATAATTGAACAATTTAAATACGAGAAAAAGAAAAAAAGCATAGAAATCGCATCACATACTTTCCATCGACATGAGGAACGGCCTTGGGAAAACCAGGAGGAATCTCTCCCTGAAGCCCTAGAATGATATCTGTCATATTCTTCACAATTTCGGGATCCTCTCCGTAGCTTTTGTAACACCTTCCCCGTCGAGGATCTCTGCAAACCTTTTACGTGGAAATGAAGAAACAAAAAGGAACTATTTGTGATCAAACTTTCTGAAACTCATCATAATATATGCAAAATCAAAGAAATCGAGAACACAGAAAAAAAAAAATCGAAGATTGTTTAGTTTGATAATAGAATTGAATTTGCATTAGACTATTGTCATCTTTGTAAATGGAACTGGCCCACTAGAATCTAAAGTATGTTGAGATATAATTAAATATAGTTATTTAATTAAGTCAGTTATGTATCACAACTTACAATTCCCACCTAGACTATTCTACCACTAACATCTATAAATATATTGAAATCTAAGCTGTACGATTCAAGCATTGAGTTATCTTTGAAATAATAAAAAAACTCTCTTCATCATCTTCTCTTTGAGTCTATATTTAAATATGGTATCACAACTAGAGATTGTGTTTCGATAAATCAGATTTGCATGCTATAGTCTCTGCTCTACTCTCTCTTTACTTCGATCTCAGATTTTCATCCGATCTTGCTATGTAGATTGGGAGTGTGAGTATCATCCGTGGCGAGCTTCAAACACCTGTAGCGGGACCAAGGTTCTTTGTCAATAAGATAACAGTAAAGTTAAATGACAAATAACTGCCTTATGTGGAAATAACAAGTCAAATTGATGGTAAAGTAGCATCATCCTCTTGGATTACTTGATGTCACAACGCAGATTTCTCCTACAATAGTTCTCAATAATAAAGGTTTGGTCATATCTAATTAAACATATGATAATTACAAATTGCAAGACTCATCACTAGCTTCTTGGTTACTCTCCTTGGTAAGTGTTTCCGTGCTTCCCGAACTAGTTGGCTTCAACTCTGCATTTCAAATAAGGTCTTGTCTGGAACAATTGTTCTCTGCTAGGTCCATTGCTAAAGTTCTCTCCTACAGAAATTGACTTATCAATCAGAAGAAAGGAGAATTACCTATGCGAGACTAACTAGCGACAGTTAAATCAATGTATGATCATTTGGTGATGCTTGGACATAGAGTGCCTAGCACTGATCATATCTCCTATGTGCTTAATGGACTCACAACCGAATATGAGTCCGTTATTGCAGTAATAAATGGAGCTCTAGGACGATTCACCTTATCTGATATTCATATGATGTTGATAGATACTAAAACAGGACAGAAGTCATTTATCTCTATTCAAGCATATCTAACTTCTTCGATAACATTAGTAACTCTTTATGTACTAGAAGAGGTTCATAATACCACACACAATCTTAGGTTCAACTCAGGCAGAGGAATTCCACCACCACATCCTAGAGCTCCTTCCTCATCATATGGCAGAGGTAGTGGTTGAAGTTTCAATTATCAGCTACCTTGTAAGATATGCAGCAAAGTGGGTCACATTGCCGATCGATGCTATTTTTATATGATTATCACTATAATCAATCTAATCATTCATCTAATGTCTCTACTCCTAGTGCATATAACATTGTTCATCCTTCTTATTATGAATATAATGCATTGGCTGGAGAATATGCCTCTATTGAACAAGCATTAGGATCACAGTCTGCTTATGTTACTCCAATAACATCTCAAACACCAATCATCTTAGCACTATACTCTCTTCACTCCAGTGGCTATTAATCAGCAATCAGATGCTCAAGTCTACTTGGCAACTCTAGTAGGACACAATGATGATGACAAATGGTACTTCAACTCATGAGCTACTCAGAATGTGACCAAAACTCCTGCTCAACTTCAGCAGAATACTTCATATCATGGTCCAAGAACGATGGAAGTAGGTAATGGTCAACCTTATCTATTACTACTATTGGTCATTCTACACTATATGCCTCTAAACCATTACATCTTTGTAATGTACTCTATGTGTGTGTGCCATAAAAAAATTTGATGTCCATAGCCCAGTTTATGAAGGAGAACCAAGTTTTAGTTAAATTTTTTTCTAATGTCTGTACAGTTAAGGATTTGCATACTAGAATGATTTTGGTGCGTGGCACTGAGATAAGAGGAGTGTACAAGTATCTTAAGCATAGACTCAAGAACAGTCAAGTTCTTCAAACTCTGGTCATACACTTCGTAGTTATTTTTCAGCTTCTATATCTAGCTCTATTATATTGTGGCATTGTAGATTAGGACATCCTTATGTGGAAGTTACAAAAAAAGTTTTACATCTAAATAATATAGCTATTTAGAAGGATAGTGATATGTCTCGGTGTCAAGCATGTCAACTAGGAAAGAGTCACAAACTTCCTTTTGTAAACTCATCTACAATTTATGATAAACCCGTTGAGTTGATTGAAGCAAATTTATGGGGTCCTGCTCTAATTGTGTCTTCAGGGTATTCTTTATGCATTGCATTTATGGATACTTGTAGCCAATTTGTCTGGATTTCTCTTCTAAAGCATAAGTCAGAAGCTCTACATACTTTCAAACAATTTAAAGCTAAAGTGGAAATTTAGTTTCAAATCAAGATCCAAAAGTAGAGCTGGAAATTTGGGTTAGCGCGCCATTTTATGGAAGGTTAGGTTGCCAATTTGGCAACCCATTTTAGTGCGGGTCTTTTTGACCCGTACCCGCCGAGCTGACACCTGCTGCGGGTTGACCAGCCGGGTTGGTGGCTTAGCCCACTTTTTTTTTTTAATTTTTATTATTTATATTACACTTTATTAATTTTAGAGTCTTAACTAAGTTAAAGTTTATATTATATTTAATTTATGCTAACTTTATCTTATTGACTCATTTCTTTATATATATACATTTTATTTTTTATTATTTTACTTGTGATAGATTTATCTACGGATAGTGATAAAGTTAAATAAATAAATATTTTGACACTTTCAGATCATGCTTTGAATCCAATTAATATTGATACATATAAATTATTTTTAAAAAAATATATATGAAAATAATTTTTTAAAAAGAAGATATATATAAATAATTTAAAAAAGCCTGCCAACCCGCAATGGTGGGCTCGGGTTGGTATTATACCAAACCGCCTAGAAGCGGGCTGATTAAGCTCAGCCCACTTCCAGGCTAACCTGTATCTGGCGGGTTGGCCCGTATTCTCACCTCTATCCAAAAGTTTCAATTTGATAATATTGGAGAGTTTCAACCATTTACAAAATTCTTAGCATAAGTTGGCATTCATCATCGTTTAACATGCCCACTTATTTCAGACTAAAATGGACTAATAGAGAGACAACATCGTCACATAGTTGAGATTGGACTCACGCTACTGGCATAATCATCACTCCCACTTTACTATTGGCAACATGCACTTACTTCAGCTGTGTTTCTCATCAATCAACTTCCTTCTTACACACTCAATGGTGTGTGTCCATATGAAAAACTTTATGGCAAGAAAGCTGACTACTCTATTTTGAAGGTCTTTGGATATGTGTTATCCTTGGCTAAGACCATATAATACTCATAATCTGCAATATAGGTTTGCTCCTTGTGTCTTCTTGGGTTACAGTACACAACATAGGGGTATAAGTGCTTAGACCTTTTAACAAGCATATTGTTTTTGACGAAAATGCTTTTTTTACCCCAGTGTCAATACAATATATGAGATCAATCACATGACACCTTAGAACCTATGTCCTCCCTCCAACCTGTTTCATCTCCTATCATTTAAGCACAACCTCTTCCTTTTGCACCTATATCTATGCCTCATACCTCACCTATATATGAACATTTGCCCTAACCAGCACCCATACCTACTATCAATCATCACCCTATGACAACCATATCTAAAGCTGGTAATCATAAACCCAAAGTTTACCTCGCAACTTTTGACAACCCAGCACCTTTTTGTCCTACAACTATTCATGAAACTTTAGCATATTGAAAGCTAGCAGCAGCAGAAGAGTATAATGCTCTGCTCAAATTTGGAACATGGGAACTAATGGTAGCTCCTTCAGACATAAAAATTATGGGCTGCAAGTGGCTATTAAAAAATAAAACTAATGCCAATAGTATTCCTGTCAAGAGGAAATCAAGACTAGTGGCTAAAGGGTTCTCTTATGAAGTGGGTTCAGACTACATTGATACTTTTAGTCTATTTATTAAACCATTCGCTATACGAATTCTACTCACGTTAGAGTGACTAAAGGTTGGAAAGTTCATCAGTTAGATTTTAACATTTTTCTAAATAGAGATTTAACATAAGAAGTGTTTATGCAGCAACTACTTAGGTTTGAGAAACATAATCCTAATACTGATAGTCAAAAATTGATATGCAAACTAAGAGGCAATTTATGGCCTTAACAGGCACCCCGAGCCTCATTCTACAAGCTCCAAAATACCTTGTGTTCACTTGGCTTTACTCAGCTTAAGTTTGATGCTTGCATGTTTATTAGAATGACAAGTGATAAGATCGTATATTTACTAGTTTATATTGACAATATTATTCTGACAGGGAGTGATGATAGAGAAGTGTAGCAACTCATCTCTCACATGAGTATTCATTTTTCATTAAAAGTTTTAGGAGAGCTATCATTCTTTTTGGGGATTGAGTTTAATCTAACAGAGGCTGGTTTTCATTTGTCACAAAAGAAATATGTTATTGAGTTACTCACTAAAACAAACATGCTACTATCAAATGCTAAAGCAATACTAATGGCAAAATTAGCTCAACTTGTTGATACTTCTATTTCATTTCTTCAGGATGATACTAATTATCGAAGCATCTTAGGAGCTCTACAATATATATGTCTAACCAGACCTGATATCTCATTTATAGTCAATAAACTAGCTCAATACATACAGCAACCTCTACTTATTCATTAGGAAGTTGTTAAAAGAGTATGTTGTTATCTCAATGGCACTGTATCTTATGAAATTTTACTTCAACCAATAGTACATCTCACAATCCAAGCCTTTGCAGACGCTGATTGGGGATCATCAAAAGAAGATAGGCGTTCAACAAGTTTATAGTGTGTTTACTTTAGTTCTAGTCCAATAATGTGGACATCTAAGAAGCAACATGTGGTGTCAAGAACAACAGCAGAAGCTAAATACAGGAGTATTGCATACTCATTAACTAATGTCTTATGGCTCACAACAATTTTAAAAGAAATGAAAATTCAAGTTGATAGAATACCTTTTGTCTGGTGTGACAATACTGGTATAGTAGCTTTATCAGTTAACTCATTCCTACATAATAAATCCAAGTACGCTGAATTGGATTTGCACTTTGTAAGGGAAAAGGTAGCAAATGGTACTTTATGTATAGGATATGTTCCAGCATCTGAACAAGTAGCTAACATGTTGACCAAAGCACTACCTACAGTTATGTTTACCAATTGCAATGATTGTCTTAGAGTTGTACAACTAGAAAATATTACTACTAATACTTCTTAATTTTTCTTTTCAGAAAGTAGGAAAGATGTTAGACTGTTACCGTCTTTGTAATTGGAATTGGCTCACTAGATTCTAAAGTTTGTTGAGATGTAACTAAATCTTGTTAACTCAACTAAGTAAGTTCTGTATCATAGCTCACAACTCATACCTAGACTATTCTAGCACTAGTATCTATAAATACATCCATATCTAAGATAGATGATTGAAGTCATTGAGTTATCTTTAAAATAATAAAAGAAACTCTCTTCATCATCTTCTCTCTCTAACTCTATATTTGAATAGGCGCGTAAACATAGTTGATTACAATAAGGCTATAAATGTAATCTCGAGCACAGTGGCATTTCCAATTCTCACAAGATCAGGATCCCTGAAATAGTAATAATATTTTTGGACTAACAATAATAATATATAAGAATACATATATTTTTTAATTTTTTTCATTTTCTTAAAATATATTATATATGATTTTTTGTGAAAATTTAAGAGAGTGTGCATTTCTAAAACAGTATTTTGTTACCTCAAAGGCAAAGTATATCATTATGTTTATAACAAAATTTTTAAATGACCAGTTGAACAAAAAATGTATAAATGGCCATGTGATGTATGAGAATTTGCAAAACAAAAACAATACGTACAAGAGTAAAAAAAACAAACTTATATGCACGTAATAATCTTTATGCACAATCATGCTCTTTATATACAAAAAGATAACAATAAATGAAGGAGCTTTCCATAACTTTTCTTAGTATATTGATTGATATTGATATATTAATTAATTGATTAAAAATCATAAACTCCAAATGATGCATATACCAATACTATAGCATTTTTTATTTTTTTAATTAAAATTAAAATATCTTTAATAATCAAAATTCAAAACCATCAAAATAAAATAAAAGTTAAATTACCCAAAATTCTCCGTACTTAGAATCATATACAGCCAACATCATCAACCTTTAGAATGTAATAAAGAACACATCTAAACTTATAATTTTATATAGATAAACCTCAAATATAAATTATATACTTCATCCAGTCTTAATTATAAGAGCTAATTAATTTTTTTAGTAGATTAAATAAACTAAATAAATGAGTTAATTATAATCAAATCACACTCCCTCAAGATGAATTTATATTATATAATCCTCAATCTACCAAAATTGGTCCTCTTATATTAATTAGAATTAATTTATTTATTTAGTTTTCTTAATATGTCAAATAAAGTTAACTAGTTATTATAATTAAGACCAGATGTAATATTATTTAAATTATATTTTTGTGTGTGTATAACACCTTTAAACTTTAAGTTATAAGTATGTAACTCCTCTAAACTTTAAGATATACCCCATTAGATTATAAGGGTTTGTTTGGATTAGTTTTTGGAGAATAGATTTTAGAAAGAATAGATTTTGGAGAATAGATTTTGGGAAGAAAAGATTTTGAAAATAGAGATATTTGGATGATTAGTAGTAGAATCACTTTTCATATTGTTAAATTATCAAAAAGGGTATGATTTTATTAAAAATATGCGAGAGGAGAAAGGGTAGAGAAGAGAAAAGAAAGATAAGATAAGGTGGAGAAGAGAGATGAGAGAGGAGAGATAGTGTAAGAAAAAGTAGGGATAATATAGTAATTTGATATTCTATAAGCTTTTTTACTATTCTAAAAGCTAATTTTAGTAGCTTATTTAAAATTATAGTTTTAACCAAAATCACTTCTGGTCAAATATAGTTATTTATTTAAAATTTTCTCAAACTAAAGTTTTCCCTAAAAAAGCTTTTGAAACCTTAGTGCCAAGCAGGTACTAAATATAAGTTTTAAACTTGTGATGATTGGTGTTTTTCTATAAGCTTCAATTTCTATTTGTCTTTTTAGTTAATATTTTTTATTTCTACCTCTAATTAATTATATATATCTTTCATATATTTGTCACTCATTAGTCTCATCTCTTTTTCCATTCACTCCCTCTCTCTGACTCCTCCTCTCTATAAATAAGGGTGTTTTAAAAATATAAATTATATATCTTACAAATTTATTATCTTTAACCAAATTTTTAAATTTTATAAATTAATTAATTATTTGAAGTTTATATTTTGAACCCATAAGTAATATCTACATAAAATAAAAGTTTATTGGAATTTATAGTAAAGTTTTAAAATTTAATAAATAATTAAGAGATTTATATATAATTTCATCTAAAATAAACGAAGTACCAGGTAGCTCCAAGGGCAATATTGCGAGGGAAAATAGAGGCCTTATAAACATTGGTGTGTCCATGAACACCATTAATGCCATAGAGCAAAGGAATTTTCAAACTTGTTGACATTGCTTCTTTTTTAAATCCCTTCACCATTTACTGATAATGTCATTCATGAGAATAATCCGTTAATCCAAGCCGGGATTAGTAATCCATGGTTTAGATATTCTGAATTTGTCTTTGTCCCTAATCTAACCAAACAATAAAGAAGAAGCGCCAAACATCTTAATATAAGCATTGCCTGCACAAAAGCAAACTAGGTAAGTTTCTAGTAGCTCTTTAAGCTAAGACAATCTCAATAAAGGGCTATTAGATGTATGATCATTTCACAGCAAACATTAATCACAACTGTATAAGTGGTGTGGTGAATCCTATTAAAATAGCTCAGATTGTTTTGATATAAGCTCACAAGTTTTTTAGATATAATTAATACTAGATCTTTAAGGCTATGTTTAGATGGAGGAGGAAATAAAAGGAAAAATATTAAGAAAGATTTTTTTTTAAAATGGTAAAAAATTTACTTATCAAATCCTTAATATAAGACCTAATTATGGGAGTTGATATTATCCTAAATATAAGACATATTTCTTATATTTATCAATTTTTTTTAAAATTACCCCTAATGATACTCTATTAACAATAATCAAGAAATGAACGGATGGAATTAAGGAAGATTATTAGGATATTTTATAAAAAATATATTATATTAACTAAATTTTTTAATCTAATCATATTTATTAAATATGTCTTATATGTTTTTGGGTTTTCATTCTTTCCTTCATGATATTCTTTCTATCCAAAGATAGGGCAAGCTAAGGGCCTATTTGGTTGGAGAGAATGGGAAAGAAAATTCCTTTCTAACCCTCTCCCTCTCTTTAAATAGGTGGGGGCCTTCCCCTCCATTCAATCAAAAGAAAGAACTTTTGGTTAACTTAATAATTAATATTGACTTGTACTTGGTACTCCTCTAATGCATTTTTAACATATTTTTATATAAATTAAGATAATTATTAAATTTTATTAATTTCACCTTAAAATTTAATAATTTAATTTTTATTATACCTCACAAAAACAAAGTCAAAATAATAATAAATAAAAAATAAAATTGTATATTTATACAAAAAAAATTCTCTCTATATAATAAATAGGATAAAAAATCGTTTCTCTCTCTACTCTATAAATAAGACAAGAGGAGAATAATGCAATAAGAAAATTTTGAAGAAATTGAATACCGAAAGCTTATTAAAAGTAAAAAAAAACTCGTATAATGCACTTAGTTGGTATTATATTATTAGGGCTTGAAACTTTCCCATAGGAGTTGTATTCTTGCCAAATCAATCAATTTTTTTTTTTGCTCAATCAATGATTATTGATTAGCATAAGTAAGAGAAATTACTGATTTATTAATAATTATACAAGTTAGTAAACTCTCCCTATATGTATGTAGCATGAGAATTCTACAAAACACAGAAGTTGTAAATAACACGTCACATCCATGCTTTAAGTGTTCTCTTTTTAAAATATGACCAAAGGCTTTACCTTTTTTTCCCCCCCGTAATTTCATGATTAGTTTGGGTGTTCTCTTGTTCAATCTTCTCCATAAACTAGTTGAATGCATGAGATAGTCT
The DNA here is from genome assembly GCA_037074615.1 of Leucaena leucocephala. Lineage (NCBI taxonomy): Eukaryota > Viridiplantae > Streptophyta > Magnoliopsida > Fabales > Fabaceae > Leucaena > Leucaena leucocephala. The sequence goes on along the minus strand of CM073515.1, from coordinate 11,848,894 downwards.
TTGGTGAAGAAAGACTGCTAAATATTTCAACCAATAATTCAAAACATGATAGTTGAAAACCAAACTCATTTTGATAGTGTCTAAGAAGAGTAATCAAGCTAATAATATTTAGGGTTGTGTATAGAGCTTGGATGCCCGGTGCGCCCACCTGTACCCAATAAAAAATTGTCCTGCACAATCCAAAAATAGTAGCTTAAAATATGATTGGGTAAAATCGAGCTTGGTTAAGTTTCGGCCAGGGCATCGAGAAAAATATGCCCCCTTGCCAGTTTAGCATTTTTTTTAAAAAAAATATTTATATAAGCCCTAATGGCAAGGAAATGGAGTTGAGTTTATTATCTTCATATCAGTGTCAAACAGCGGCAGCGGCAACAGTGTGCATACTAGATCTGCGATTGGGAAACCACTGAGCGGCGCCAACGAAGAGGCAAAAAGATGCAATCCATATGCGGAATGATGTTCATGCCAGTAGTGTGATAAGGAGAGCAACGGTCGCCAGGAATATTACCATTTTTCTTCAGCAGTTCTTCTAGGATTTAACGTTGCTGTAAAGAATTTTGTTCGTTCTGTCAAGCTGCTAGAAGAAAAATGATTACCTCCTTATACTACATGGATTTTTCTGGATAGGTTCGTCGAGAGACTTGTGTTTTTCATTCTCGGTGTGCAAGAATCCAGCCCAAGTCATGCTTTTATTCTAATGCTTAATCAATTGCGCATTTGTTTAATAGACTGAATTGTAACTCTCATTTCCGTTTGTCTGGCAATCTGATCCCTGGTTCCATTGGTGTCCGCATACAATTAAAAAAGAGAGGCAGAGAGAGCATATTGCAAAGTGACTTGTATCCCACAATTGTTATTCATTACGGACTTCTATCCACAGCTTCGATTCTGGCTTTTGACCCTGTTCAGCGACTTTTGGGTATTGGGACACTGTAAGTTTATTGACTGTTGTTAATTGGCTTATTGACTTCTGGGTATAGCGACTTCTGTGTATCACATGTAAGTTTATTGGACACTTGTAAGTTTACATGTCGTCATGATTAGTTAAGTCTACTCTTTCTTTGTAGATCGAATCTAACTAAATTATTGTAGTAAGTTAGACACTGTTATCCTCTAGGTTCTAGCTTACCCATTCAGTAAAAAACTGCTGCCCTTTAGGTCGATTGAGATCCACAGCTTTTTGCCTAGTAACAAGTTCCACTAATACCACTCTAAAGGAATAGACATAAACCTTTTCAATGATTTGGCCACTTTGAGCATGTTCTGGAGCCAAATACCTAAATAGCAGCAGCACAGATTGGTTTCAAGTCCATGGTCGCATTGAAAATAATTCAGTAGTATTACAAGTTCACAACACATACCCAAACGTTCCAATGACTTTAGTTTCCACTTCAGTGTCTCCATTAGGCTGCCACCTTGCCAGTCCAAAATCACCAACCTTGAAGAATTTAAAAAACAAAAAATATGATACAGTCAACTTCAGTGTGACATAACTTGATGCACCTTAGAACATGCCTTATATTAGTTTATCCAAGCATTTTGCATCTCAGAACATGCCTTATGGTGATTTTTATTTCCGGTTATGCATTACAGTCAAGGGATCCCATACCAATGGTTCAAAATCATGGGTGATGAGAATATTGTTTGGGCGCATGACATAATAAACCAGCATTGCGCAAGACATAAAAAATGGTAACATTCATACATAATAAACCAGCATGATGTTGATCATAAAAGGATTAGATTATCAAGCTTTTTGCATCCCAGCATAGATTCAACATATCTAATTTCATTTCCCAATTAATTAGTTGATACACAACTGAATTCATGTTATTAAATTTTTGGTGAACATGTTAAGTCTGAATGTTGAGTGGTTCTGACATTTGCAAGTTGTATTGCAGCAAGTGGAGTACAATCAGTAAGAATGGACGATGTTTGGTAGATATATTGCAACTGACTCAAGAGATAAAATCCCTTCTACATCTGAGTTTGACATACTGTTATGGTGAAAAGTTAATTCTGTGAAATATAAAATTCTCTCCCATATAGCACAAGATGTATTGGCTATTCTAGTTTCTACAGTGGCTTCTGAGTCCGCTTTTAGCACTGGGGGACGTATAGTTGATCATTATAGGAGCTCTTTGTCTTATAAAATGACATAAGCACTGATTTGTAGCCAAAATTGGTTACAAGCTGGCCAATCTATCAATGATTTAGCTGACAAGCTTCGGGAGTTCGATAATTTTGATGAAACAGAAAATGTCATTCAGCTTACATGTAATTTTTTATTTTGAAATTCATAAATTATATTATATATTTTACTTCATAATATATAACGTAGTTTTTCTATTATTTTTTCTTCAGATGCTACGTTTGGAAGGAAGAATATGATGCTACTAGTGATTGAATGTCATTTTAATTGTAATAGACTTCAAGGCTTTCATTATTATCTTGTTGTTGCCTTATTTTTAGTCGATTATGTATATTTTTAAATCTTTAAGACATAAATATAATATTATTTTAAAAATTTATGATACAGAAGTTTTCCTATGATATAAGCATAGTATCATTATTTTGGGCATGTATACCTGCCTATGCCCAACCCGAAATAGTTAGGGTTTTTATCGGGTAGGGTCGGGCATTGGGCTGTATTTTTCGGGCAAGGCATCGGGCAAAGAGGTTGCTATGCCCAACCCTACCCATGCATACCCCTAATAATATTCATGAAATAATTATAAACTCATGAACAAAACATAATCAAATCAAATGAAAAGGAAAAAAACTTACGAATTTGGAGAAATATCTGGGATGAAGAGTAAAGAACTTTTTGTTCAACGATGGAGTAAACGATATGTAGGTCAAATGCCACAGAATTCATAGAGATTTGAATGGATATCTTCTTATTAAATTTTAATTTTAACCAAGTTATTAATCACGTTATCATAAAGTATGATATTCTCGATTGATGAGGTGAAATCAACAAAAAGAATAAATGAAATTCTGAATCTAAAGATTTAGATTCTATATATGTATCATTTATATTATTTGATTTGTCCCAGCAATTATTTAAATTTAAATATATAGGTATTTTTAGGATGAAAATGTTATTAAGAGTTGTTGTTAGTTGTCAACTCCTCACTTTATGGTATTAATAACAAAAAATAAAATTATATTTATTACATGTTTGTCAACTCCTATAAGGAGTAAAACCCATATTTAAATTTAAGAAGTGCATTTGTTGCCAAAAAAAAAAACTCTTTAATATTCTTTAAGTTTTGAAAGGATTAATCTCATACTCTTTACAATGAGATTTGGATCTTTTATGTTGGATATAAGGATTTTCATAATATCTATATATGAATATGAAAGATATTGTTAATTGTAGTGTGTCCTGAAGTTGAAGTTAGAGCTAAATAATTTATTCAAATTAATGTCATGATATCGAAAATTAAAGGTTCAAAGACAAATTAAGGTTTAAGATATATGAATAGACATTTGTATATAAATAAAGATTAAGAGACAAATTTATCCTTAAATTTTTTTTAAGAGTAATGTTATCTATTGTGTTAAAATATTAACCATTAATGTCAATATTTTAATAAAATAGAATAATATTATTATATTTTAAAAATTTTAAAATGATATTAAATTAAAAAACTTCTAGTGAACATTGCTTCTTATCCAAATTTTTAAAATTTTAGGGATAAATTTGTATATTCACTCTATAAATAAACTATTTTTATCTAAAAAAAACTCTATACATAAACTATAAATAAATATTTGTTACCCTCCTCTCTCCAGAAGAGTTGAAGATTGAATTAGGGGTGTGCATTAGAGCTAAAAAAATAAGGTAGGCTCGTGCTAGCAAAATATTAACCCATTTTAGGGTGGGCTACACAGCTCGCCCCCTCCCAGCAGGTCATCCTGTTTTTTTTAATAAATTATTAATATTATTATTTATTTTACTAAAATATTACTTTGAATACTTTTAGTATTGAATAATAGTAAAGATAATTAGTTATTTGTTAATATGTGTTGACATATTATAATTAATTAATATTATGTTAATATTTATTTATATTTATTGTTATACAATTTGATATTTTTTATAAAAAAATAAAAAATTTTAATAGTATAATATTAACAATTTTTTAATTATACTAATATAGTATTAAAATATATTTTATTAGTATTTTAAAAGTTTAAAAATATTTTTTAAAAATATTAAAAAAAATGGCAGGCCGCGGACTAACCCGCCTCCAAAACGGGGCTGGCTTTGTCAGCCTATTTTGTAATCCACCCCCTTTTTAAGCCGGCCCCTTAATGAGTTAGCCTGTTTTCGGCAGGTCAGGCCATTTTTTCACCTCTGTTGTACATGGACAAGGCAGTCTACCTATCTAAAAGAAGTATGTGCTATATTTTGTAGGCCGATGTCCAGCTCTACTCGATAAAAGTTTTAACTATTTTGGGTTGGACATAAGCGGACTAGGCATAGACGGGTTGTGTATGCTCATATCGTGATATTCTGCTCATATTGTGAGAAAAAATATGTAATCATGAACTTATAAAATAATATCATATTTATATATTCAAGAGTTAAATAATATTCATAATCCACTAAGAATAATGTAACAAAAAGATAGTAATTAAAGTCTTAAAGTCCATTGCATATATACAAAAAAAAAGATTGAAATATATAGGGGTTGAATATTTTTAGCGTTATTGTAACACCAATAATCGAATATTCATAGAAACAACTTTGATATCTACGTAAATATAAGAGTTATATTTAATATTTTAAAAATGAGTAATGAGAGTTGTCAACTAAAGTGAAAAGGATAAAATTATAAATAGAATAAGTTAAAAAAAGAAATAAAACTATAAAAGAATATATAGATATATATATGGGGTATCATACTTTACCCAGTACCTTGCTCTACCTGACACTTAGTTTGGCCTAACTCTACCTAAATATATTTTGAATAATTTTTTTTAGGTCAGGTTAAGTAATTTTTTTACGAGTTTAGACAAACAAATTAAGTTATAGGTATTGTGTACACCATAGATTGAAGATAAGTTGCACTAAGGCTATGGAGTTTAAATCAATTTTAGTTATTTTAGGCAATAAAAATTTCGATTCCGGATTTCCTAGTAATTTCCCCCAGAAATAGGAAAGATATTTGTATACGGCAAAAAACAAAAGTACGGAATTGATATTCGATTCTCTCTCAGATCAGACCCAGCCTCACCTCAATCGCCGTCCATGTCTCCGTCTCTCGCCGGCCACCGTCTCTCGCCGGCCACCGTCTCTCCTCGCTGCGTAACTCGACTCCATCAGCACACCTCCGCGTTTCCCTTTTTTCTCTGCGCGAACACCAAACGCGACGTCCAAGCTCGGGTGCTCGTCTGGTCGAGCTCGACTCCTCGAGTCCGCTCTCCGAGTCACGCACAAGCCTATGTTCTCTCTAATCTATGTTCCTATCTGCCTTTGATTTTTAGTTGTAACAAGCTTAAAAGAAACAATTAGAAATTAACAGAGAAAATTTCAAACCCCTCCACTCAGCGACTCAGCCACTACACAAGTAATTCATTTGGCCAAGGCATCTCTTCTGATGGATTTAATTTAATTTTGCTACATAGCATAAATATTTTCATCAACCTGTTTTTGCATAAATATGTATGCTGATTAAGTTATTCCTTCGCCAGTTAAATTCCCCGCCTCATTACTCCGACGGGTCTCCGTTGAGCTGAGCTTGGAATAAAGAAGCCTCCTGAGAAAAAGGGCCGTTTTGAAAAATGGTTTCTAAACAAAAAAAAAAAATTAGATAATTTTTTTAAAAAAAAGTTTTTAGAAAAAAATATATGAAAAAAAATATTTTTAAATATATAAATATTTAGATAATTATTTTTATAAATATTTTTATTATTGATAAATTATTAAAATTGTATGTTTTAATTAAAATTAAGAGAGATAATATATGAAAGAAAATAGAAAAGAAAGATGAAAAAAAATAAAAAATATATAAAATAGAAAAGATAGGAGATATGATAGATGGTGAAAAAAAATAAAAGATAATAAAATAAAATAAAATAGTAACTAAATAGTTTATAAATTATTTTATTATTGTAAAAGTTATTTTTAATAGTTTCTATAAAATTTTAGTTTTAAATAAATATGATTATTTATTTTAATTTTTTTAAATTAAAATTTTAGGCAAAAATTTTTAAAACCTAGGTTGCAGCATTTCTAGTAAGGTATAGTGCATGTTTGGAAGAGATTTTTAAAAAAGGCTTATTAAAAAAATAGATTTATGGACAACTTTTGAAAAATGATTTTTTAAGAAGAGTTTATGAAAAAAGTGATTTTCAATAAATGAGTATTTTGATAGTTATTAGTAGAAAGGGTTTTGTGATTAGTAAATTATTAAAAGGGTATAATTAAAAATAATAATTATATAAAATAAAATAAATTATTTTTATTTTATGTGTGATATTAAAATAGTAAAAAATATATATATTTACTATTTCAAAATGTAAGTAAGAAGAAATAATGAGTTATAAATTATTAAATAAGTAATTTTATTTATAAATTATTTTATTATACATATATTTATATTAAATCATACAACTCTAGAACCATAAGTAATATACATATACTTACTCCATTTTTTATGTATATATGTATACGTATATTTATAATTTTTTATAATATGAAAATAATAAATAATATACATATATTTAGTTAATATGATAATTAATACTAAATAATTTATAACATATTCAAGTCATATCTAGTACATATTTTAGTATAAGCATATGTACAATAGATAATTATTGGACTTGTCTATATTAAATAATTTTATTTCTAATTTGATCACATAAATGTTCTATTGCGAGTGAAGATCGTACAGAAGAACGTTGTGAAGCCTCATGTTCATCATCATCACCATCTTCTAAATCGTCTTCTGAATCATGAAGGCGTTGTTCTTGTTTCACGAAATCATGATCAAATATATTATTTCTTCTAATAAAATTATGTATTGACATTGTTGCACAAACAATCTTGACTTGAGTTGGGTAATCAAAGCTGCGCATTTCACGTATTATTCTGAACTTATTCTTCCACACCCCAAAAGTGTGTTCAATTGTACATCTTAAACTTGAATGAGCGAAGTTAAAGACTTCGTTAGCTGTATGTTGCCTGCTAGATGCCCGACGAAAATCACCCAAATGATAACGGGCATGTTTGTATGGACCAAGATATCCTGCCACCGATGGATAGCTAGCATCGACTAAATAGTATTTACCTGAATCATAGAGATTAACACATTTTGGATTTCTTTGTTAAAATATAAATGTAAATAATTTTAGCAACGACGAGACATACCCTGAGGGGGATGTGGGAAGTTCATAGATTGCGTTGTCATAGCATGGTTGAATATGTGGGCATCATGAGCACAACCTTCCCAACCAGCCAAGATAAAGGTAAAGCACATGTCCCACTCACAAACTGCCATGACGTTTTGTGATGTGTACCATTTCCTGTAAAAATATTTGGCTTGTTCTGTTGCAGGGACAACGCAAGGAATATGTATGCCATCTATTGCTCCGATTGCGTTTTTAAAAAATGGCCAATATCGCCGATCTTGACCGATTTTACTATGAACATGGGTGAACTGAGGATTGACTGGTTTTATGTTCTCTCTAGCAAGTCCACAACACGCGCCTAAGACCTCATGAAAGTATCTACTAATCGTCTCGGCAGAATGTTGAAACCTTTCTTGCAATTGCCTACTTGTCTCCGCATATGCAACTGTCCACAAGAACATCGCTAACTTCTCATGTTTTCCCGTGCGGCTCCCTTCCTTGAGGCCATGGCTTTCCAACACATGACAAAGCTCTAGGAACACACTAGGATACATTCAGAATTGTTCATAACAGCGAACTCCTTCACCGGTTAAAACTTCATTCACCAATTGGGAACTGGTTAGATCACTTGTACGCACAGGCTCCTTAGACATATTCAGTCCAACATAAGCTGCTAGAATACAAACTTCTTCATCTGTGTCTTGACCTTCATCCCAACTTTGTTGTGTACTCGTTGATGGGTCCATTTCTATAAAAGAAAACATGCACGAATTAGGTAATCATCATTGAATTTAACATTTCAAAGTTAAAACTGAACATACAAGCAACCAGTTAAATACAAATAAAACTAAATTTAAACATCCAAAAACACAAAACATTTGTGCGATATCCAGTTGCCATTACTACATTTCACCCCCGTAACATTGGCAGTGCAAAAACGGCAAAAGTAAGTTAACGTTATCATTAATTGACCAATATAACTCTCTAGTTCTAGGACTTCTCATGACATCCATGTTCTGACAAATAAGTCAATATTTTACATTAGTTGGTCAATTGTACGCATGTGAACGATTACTGTTGACGCTGACGGAATAACTGTTGATGGTGATGATGGTTGTGTTACCCGCGTTGCATTTTCCATAACAGACTTCCGTATGCCAACCAAATCATGCAGGGCTTCTGCTATTAAATGGGTTGCAGGTCCTTTTCCCTGCTTTTTTCCCCCGGCCACCTTCTTAATCCCCAGTGCGCTGCTTGCAGATACTGGTGCTTTGCCCTTGACATTTGGAACATTCCCACTGCCACCTTGGGATGATCTAAAGGTCACCCTATGCAGACCGTCGCTACATCTATTTGGGTTTTCTGCAACATCATCAGAGTCACCAGAACCTTCCTCCAGATTGACACATGCATAAGCATCGCCGTATACTTGTTCGTACACTAGCTCAGGCATAGTGCTCGAAGGTGCCCAACTGTGCAACCCTGTAGCAGCAACATTGCTAAATAAATGATCCAACTCATCTGAGAACTGTAGCCCTCTGAATCTGAATTTCTCGGCACACGGATTTTCCTAACAAAACAACAAATGGCAAAGGTAAGGCATTACTTTTTATATTTATAATTTTTTAAAAAATGAAGTCAACAAACAAAATACATCATACCAATTTCATTCTCTCCCACCATTCATCGTTTGCCACTATTAGTCCCTTTTGGTCATCCCATCCCAACTCTGTCTCAGAATTTTTTAATTTGTTCCATAGTTGCCAGTCTATTCGTAAAGCATCATACTTATTCTTTAACTGTGCCTTGGAATAGTCCCTACTTGTCCACAGATTGAATCTCTGCTCAATAAGTTTCTAACCAACCTTTGTTATACTACTCCCTTTTCTTTCTCCTTCTTGAACTTGTTGCAGATACATGTCAACAAATAGTTTACTTGAATGATTATCTCACGATGCTTTTGATTTGCTCATAATGCTATAAAGTCACCACAGAAAGTATCAGATGTTCATCCCACTAGGGATAACCTTCTCCATAATATTTTTAAGATGAATATATTTTTTAATCGAGGAAGACTGAATTCGTGAACTCCCACTTCATATCAAAACATTCCAATATGATAATATTTTATAATTGTTTTAAAAGTTATTTTTCCTCATTTGGACCTTATAAAATAATAATTTCAAATAAATAATCACAAAATTTATGTATATTCTAGTACGTATATTTGTAATTTCTTAGAAAATTTTTTCCCTACACGCGTGAAAAATTGATGTACGCAACTCTACAAAATATTTTCCACATTTCCTTACTACTCTGCACATAATCAAGTGCATGATGAAGACAACCATACAAAAATTTTAGTCCAAGGCATACTATCTTGTTCACCAGCATACTATCCAGCCACACACTGATGACATTGATTTACAGCAGAAGGAATTAACAAAAATCAATAGCACGAACACGGAGCAAACTACTCCAATGGGAAAGAACCAAAATGAACTAATTTACAAGTACCAAACAGCAGAACTAATTCATTTACCCTAAACCATAAAGTGGAAAGAAAACAAAAAACAACCAGGTGAAATAATCTCTAATCCGAGAAATTTCATCCATGAAACTCACCCACCACGCGAGACAGGGGTCTTGACTGCTAGCTGTAGGTGAACAAGCAGCGACGGTGATGGGCATTGAGATGTATAGGTGAACATTCAGGGATGGCGACAGCTATGCGCCACACGTGACTTGAGCTGAGATCTGCGGTCAATAGGTGGCAACAGCGATGGTGATTGTGACGAGCGATGATATCTCCAAATGAACAGTGGTGACGACAACGCAAGCAGGCGAGGCGAGGTGAGATCTTCGACGAACAACAGGTGACGACAATGATGACGTGAGGGAGGAGAGAATGAGCTGTGAACAAAGCGACAAACGAGCACATCTTGGTCCATGATGAGTAATCGGTGAAAGGTTGTCACCACACACAGAAGCAGAGTGAAGTGAAGGAGATGCAAACTGAAGAATGAAGCTGGAAGGAGAAGAGAAATGTGAAGACGCTTGAAAGAGAAAGTTGAGAGATTGATAGCTTGCTGTGACCTGTGATACTTGAAGCTCCTACGCCTGTGGTGCTGCCTGAAGCTCTCAACTCCTATCTCGGAAGGAAAAGGCAAGACAGAAGATGTAGGTAAAGGAAGCTCTTTCTAAGCATATGAAAGCAGGTGAAAGGACTGGTGAGAGCAGAACGCAATGAATGTCTCAAGCAGTGGAGAGGAAAAAAAGTAAGGGTAAATTGGTACTTTTATCTCTAGAAGCATTTTTACTGTTCCAAAAGTTAATCGTATCAGTTTATCTGAAACCATAGTTTTGCCCATAAGCTCTTATGGATAAATATGACTGCTTATTTTAAAATTTCTCTAAATCAAAGTTTGAGACATAAGCCTTTTTAAAATCAAAGTTTTCAATCCTTCCAAACAGGCCCATAAAGATAGAACCAACCTTTGCTCTATATAATATTTTATTTTTGGGAGAATTACATGTCTAATAGAATTTGTTTCTGAAAATTTTTATAAAATTATCAAATAAATAATTTAATTAGTCACAAAAAATTTAAAAATAATAAACTCAATTTATATAATAACTAAATTAATTTTATATATAAATAACAAATTATTAAAAATATGATGACACCTTAATGTAATACAAATAATAATTAGAGAAATGTGATAAAAAATTTATTTAACACAAATAATATTAGGAGTATGCGATGACAATCTCTAATTATTATTTGTGTAATATGTAGTTATTATATGCTCCTAATTGTTAATTGTAACACATGAAATTGCCATTATCAACTCTAGTTGTTATTTGTGTTACATAGAATTATTATAGTATTTTTAATAATTTATTATTTATATATAAAAATAATTTGATAATTACACAAATTAAATTTATTATTCTTAAAGTTCCTTAGAGTTGTTTAATTATTTAATGATTTTATATGATATATATATAATGCTCCCTATATATTTTTGTTAATGTATTCTTATGATCCTAAATATATAATAAATTTATTTTATTTATAAATATAATATCTATTTTTTAAATTTATTAATTTTTTAAATTATATATTTTTAATAATAATTAAATAAGAGAAAGAGATATTTAAAAGAAATAATTAAGTTATTTAAAAAAATAATATTATAAAATTTAATTTAATTTAATTAATTAAATAAATATGGGAGGAGTATATTGAATTATTGGATCCTTTTAGGTTTGATTCTGTTTTTTTCGTTTCGCCGTCACCGCCGGTTTGGATCAGTTTTGCAAAAGGCAAAACTATTCCTAAACGGAGCGCTTCTCTTTTCGACGAAGTTAGGGAACGGTATAATCTTCATCCTCGTCGTGCCTTCCTTTCGCATGAGGCGGCTCTGAAACTCAGTAGCCACCCATCCTCTGATTCTCTTTCTTTTCCGAACAACCCAAAGTTTTCTTCTCTTCAGTTTGATAGACACTTCACTTTCAGATTCATTGTTCTTCACTTTCAGATTCATTGTTTTTTGAATTTTTGAGTTTAGCGATTTTACGACTTGAGGTTCAGAGAAATGGCGAAAGAAGGCGCTCTTCTCGTGAGTTCGAAAGCGGAGTTGAAACGGAAGGAGAAGCAACAGAAGAAGGCCAAGTCTGGCGGTTTTGAGTCCTTGGGTCTTAGCCCCAATGTATACAGAGGAATCAAGCGCAAAGGTTATAAGGTGCCCACTCCAATTCAGAGGAAGACGATGCCAATCATTCTTTCTGGCGCTGATGTTGTGGCCATGGCTCGTACTGGGTCTGGTAAAACCGCTGCGTTTCTCGTCCCCATGCTCGAGCGTTTGAATCAGCATCTTCCTCAGGGTGGTGTTAGAGCTCTCATTTTGTCCCCTACAAGAGACTTGGCGCTTCAGACTTTGAAGTTCACTAAAGAGCTTGGCCACTTCACTGGTTAGAACCCATAATTTATAGCTTAAATTCTACCTGTTTTGTCTCCGTTACGGCTTAAATTCTTTAGCTCATTCTACTTGTCATTTTTTCCTAGAAAAATCGGACTTTGTGCTGTTTTATGACATGGTTGTTTCCGTTTTCTTGTTTCAGATCTTCGTGTTAGTTTATTAGTTGGAGGTGATAGTATGGAAAGTCAGTTTGAGGAGTTAGCTCAAAATCCTGACATTATAATTGCGACGCCTGGTAGGCTTATGCACCATTTGTCTGAAATTGATGACATGTCACTGCGCACTGTGGAATATGTTGTTTTTGATGAGGCAGATTGTTTATTTGGCATGGGTTTTGCCCAGCAATTGCATCAAATTCTTACACAGCTAGGTGAGAACCATCAAACCTTGCTTTTCAGTGCTACATTACCTAGTGCCCTTGCTGAATTTGCAAAGGCTGGCCTGCGTGACCCTCAGCTTGTTCGTCTGGATTTGGAAACTAAAATCAGCCCTGACCTGAAGGTTGCCTTTTTCACCTTGAGGCAGGAAGAAAAATATGCAGCATTATTGTATTTGATTAGGGAGCAAATTAGTTCTGATCAGCAGACACTAATATTTGTATCCACAAAACATCACGTGGAATTTCTGAACACATTGTTTAGGGAAGATGGTATTGAGCCATCTGTATGTTATGGTGACATGGATCAAGATGCTCGCAAAATTCATATAGCAAGGTTCAGGTCAAGAAAGACAATGTTGTTGATTGTGACAGATGTTGCTGCTCGGGGCATAGATATTCCATTACTTGATAATGTTATCAATTGGGACTTTCCCCCCAAGCCTAAAATATTTGTTCATCGGGTTGGAAGGGCAGCAAGAGCAGGTCGCACTGGTGCTGCCTTTTCTTTTGTGACTTCGGAGGATATGCCATACCTTTTGGATCTTCATTTGTTTCTCTCAAGACCAATCAGAGCTGCTCCAACTGAAGAAGAAGTTCTGCAGGATATGAATGGAACATTTTCCAAAATTGAACAGGCAATAGCAAAGGGAGAAACTGTTTATGGCCGTTTCCCTCAAAATGTCTTAGACCTTGTTTCAGACAGAATTCAGGAAACCATTGACGCTTCTGCTGAACTACAGTCATTGCAGAAGACCTGTCAAAATGCCTTTCGTTTATACTCGAAGACAAAACCCTTACCTTCAAAGGAGTCTATTAGAAGAGTAAAAGATTTACCACGCGAGGGGTTGCATCCAATTTTCAAGAATGTATTGGAAACAGGGGAATTAATGGCACTTGCTTTCTCGGAGCACCTAAAAAAGTTTAGGTTAGTGCAGTATTATACTTGAGCAGTGGAGCCAAAGGTAGATTACTTCTTTAATAGATTGCTAAATTGCATTATCTTAATCTTTTCTATATTAGGTCTAAGCAGACTGTTTTGGAGGCTGAAGGTGAAGCAGCTAAATCAAAGCATCTACAGGTAATTTCATTTTGTTCACGCTATGGCTTCAATTTAAAAATCCATGTTTGGGTCTAATTCAATAACTTTATTATTTATGTTTAGACAAACTTAAGGTTTTCATTTTTAAAATATACTATGTATCGCATTGAGTTCATTGTATTAGTTAAAATTGTTTTGCTTTAGCTTCTGCTTGATATATTTATTCCGATATTGCTTCACTGGGTTGATATAAATATCTGGATAATCTTGCTAAAATTTGAAATTCTTCATTGTCATTTTTCTCTCCCTTCACTTATGCATATAAGGCTTGATTTTTATTTTCTTGTTTCATTTTTATTTAAAGTATTACTGATCAACATGCTCGAATCATGTATGGTTTGAACTCTATAATGAAATGTCCTGCAAGCACGTGTCTTGGACATAAATTTGTTTGTTTGTTTGATGCTTGTACTTCCCATGCTAGAGACATTATTGAATGCTTTGAGATAATAAGACTATTCTCAAAGATTTCCTTATGACTTCTCTTGATGTATAAATATGTTGAGACATGCCTTGTACATCTCCGATTGGAATATTTTGGAAATCTGTTAAACATTTGGATTTGAAGATTGAAAATTATTTTTCTTAATCCTATACATATCGTTGTGTCTATGGATGTTAGATAGTGTGATGCATTAAAATTCATCTTCTACATCAATTGCCTGTTGGGTCCTTAAGGGTTCCAGTTTTGTCTTCAATGAAAATTTGCTGCCAACTTGGATATATCTTCTTGAATTAATTGATATAATGGCACATAATCATAATTGGCTTTCCTGTTTGTTTTGTCTTACATAAAAATATGATCACTTCCAGGGACCTGCAGGTCAATGGGTTGATGTGATGAAGCAAAAAAGAGCCATTCATGAGAATATTATAAATTTAGTCCACAAGCAACGCTCTAAGAATAACACAAAAGAGGTATGTGAATGTGATTAATGCTGTAATTGTGCTCCTTACAATTTGACTACTTTTCTTTGGAGGTGCTCTTGTTTCATGCTCGTACTAACAAATTGGAATCAGTGGAATAATGTTATATTTGCATTTTTTTGTCAGTACTTATTTATTTGAATGATACATTTCTTGGCTCATTGCAGGGGGAAATTGAATTGGATATCACTCCTTCTGTGGGGAAAGGCAAAAAAGGTTTGTCCCTATTGTGTTAGGCATTTAATTTTCTTTCAGTTTTATATTGTCTTCTTGTGTTGTATAAATATGGAATTGTCAAAGTCATGCCCCCTCCCCCCTAGACTTCGGGTGCAAGAAAAATATTGTTTAGATGAAGACAAGGTACCCGTAAAATTTCAGGGAAATAAAAAAGAAAAGCAGAAAACAATAAAATAAAGTATACATTTATCTAATACTTGTGCAGTGCATCAGAGAGGAGACACTGAAATTGTTCCATACCATAACAGTGGAAAAAAAATGGTCAAAGAGTTGCCCAAATGGTGCGCCACTATAAAGTTTTGCATTCCTTCTTCGCTTCTCTAGTTTGTATTACATCAGGGTCTCAGGCAAGGACCTGCCTTTCTCCCTGCAACTTGGGGCCGTGAAGGACCTATTGATTAGACATTATATTGTCTTCTAGCTAATTATAAGTTTGGCAGTTGTAAGAATTAGAATGTTAGGATTGTTAAAATTTGAAGGTTTTTAGTTTCTTGGAGTTGCTTTTTGGATTATAATTTAAAACAAGTATCACATAATCAGAGAAGTGTATATTAAGCTTATTAATAGTTGATCCTCTTTCTTTTGGTTTCAGCAGTGTCTGGTTCTAAGAGAAAGCCACAAAGTTTTAAGGATGAGGAATACTACATAAGTTCAATACCCCAAAATCATGTATGTCACACCATCTGTATCCTGTTCATTCTCTGTATTACGAGTACAACCATGTCATTTACTACGTGGTTGCATCACTTTTGACATTGAAGTTGGCTAACTGTATATGATGTGTTCTGATATCATTGTCAGCATATGGAAGCAGGTCTTTCTGTCAGGGCTAAAGAAGACTTTTCTTCAAATAGGTATTCACTCTACTGATCTCAGAAATATCCTTGTGTTTTGCAATAAGGGGAGGGGTTTATCTTAGAGAGGAATATATAAAACGTGCCAGATCTTATCCACCATAATTGTGGCCCAGCCTCAAATTATTTCATTTGGAAAATGCTCTGCTGTTTCTGAAGCAAAAAGCAGGAAGTCATATCTGCCTGTCCTATATGTTCTGTTTAGAATTCAACATAGATGTGATTTATCACCTCACTACCTTTTCTCTCTTATTTATATGCTTGCCCTAATGAGACTTAATATTTTAGATTGGAATCAGCTGTCCTCGATCTAGTTGCAGATGACAGTGCTGGCATTCAGAAACAAAAGTCAGTATATCATTGGGATAAGGTATGTGAAACAGTTGCGCGATAGTGTTAGTGCCATTGCACTCAAAATTACCCTTTTTGTCTCATGAATACTTATTGGCAGAAAAGTAAAAAGTACATCAAGCTAAACAATGGTGAGCGTGTTGCTGCAAATGGAAAGGTACCTTATCTGGATAACACCTTTTCTCATCTTTGATTGTATACTCTATAATATGGGATTCTCTTCTTTTAAGTTCTTATATGATCAAAGGCCTCATGTGTATATTCTATACATGATTATAGATAAAGACAGAGGGTGGGGCAAAAGTGAAGGCCACCAAGACTGGTATTTATAAGAAGTGGAAAGAACGCTCACACAATAAGATAGCTCTCAAGGGGATGGATAATGAAGGTGATTCTTATGGATCCACAAGTTCGGCAGGTATGAATTTGCTTCTTCTCTTGATATTGTGTGTTTATTTGAGTTCCTGTATCTACTATCCTGATAGATACAAAGGAGGCTGCATGGTCTGGTCTTATCTCATTTAAAGTGTGCATACTTTAATGCTATTATCTGTGTCTTCACTGAGAAAGGGCGTTGGCTTTTACTAGTTACTTGTTAGAAGTGGAATGGCATGAGGTGAATGTGAAATGTTTGAAAAGCCATCAACCTTACTATCAGGCGTAATGTGACCCCGTTTGTTCACTTTCATTATGCGATAGATATGATTATGAGCAATGACTTGTTTTAGATTGTAATTCATTGTTTCCATCCTATATTGGATTTATCTTACAGCATGATGCGTTCTATGAAGAAATGAGAACAAAAACATAAAGGAATGATTTAATTGTAGGCCAATCATACCTCTACCCGGTGACTATTTCCACGTGTTATAAGAAAAAAAGAAGAAGGCATAATTATTTTTGGAATGAATTTGTACTTATTGCTTAAAATTAGATCTATCTCAGTAAAATTCTGGAGTTCTCTTTGTAATTTTTGCAATTCTCACAAGTTACTTTTGTAAAGTTTCCTGTGAAACAAGAAAATATTCTTACATAGATCCTGTCAATAAAAGAATTAGTTGACCAATCCAATCATGAATAAACTTGTCTGCATACTGGTAGATTTATGCAGATTTCGTGTTTCACGTGCTTTGTGTTCGATCATGGTTGGTTTGAGCAAATAGGTTTTTTTTAAGACACCATTCACCCAATAAATCTCTTTCATTCAGATATTGTGAAATGCTGCTGCTATGACAAGTTGCATGTTAAAAAATTGAAAATTCTCATCATTTGACTCTTTTTCCTTTCATTTAGGGCATTCTCGAGGCGGTCCCCGGAAATTTAAGGGCGGCAAGAACCAGCATTCAGTGCTAAATGCTCATGTGCGTTCAGAGATCAAAGATTTAGATCAAATTCGAAAGGAGAGGCAGCAGAAAGCAAACAGACTTTCATATCTGAAGAGCCAGTCTGTTAAAAAGGGTAAAAAATTTGGTAAAAATGGGAAAAAAGGAAAGGGGGGTGGTGGTGGTGGTGGAAAGAAAGGAAAGAGAAGGTAGTAAGATTTTGTCAGTGACATTTTGATCTGAAGGGAAATGTTTATTTGTTTCTTTTAAGTATTTAGGAGCAGAGGAAGTGAGGATCAGAAGGAAAATCAGAAATGAATTGGAGAGATATGATCCTCAAGTGAAGTGAGGAGAAAAGTAAACTGTGTATTTCTTTCCCTTTGGGAAATTTTGTTAGTTAAATGTCATGTTTCCAATGTTTTTGTCGTGCAGTTCACATGTTTCAATTTGCCTTATTCTCCATTGCTTTTCTAATCTCAATCATGGTACTGCTCCAGTATATTAAATAACTAATTTACAGAGGTTAATAAAATTAGTTTTCAGATTTTCTTTGCCTCCAGTTACATTGTAGTTCATTTTTATTTATGGTGCAATATCTTTTATTTACTTTGCGAATACAAAAAAAGTCCAATTGGAATTTTTATATTTATGAACATAAATTTATATAACTTATTTATAAAGTTATAAAACAGAAAAATTAATTCTTAATTATTATTTTTTACATTGAAGTGTACATATTAAGAAAAGTGTTAAGGTATAAATTTGTTCTGAAAGTTTTTAATTAGTAGCGTTGAGTATTTAGTAGTTTTTTAGGATTAATGTTCTAAAAGTTTTAAATTATAGCAATATCACTCTGAATATTATTCAAAGTTAATTTTGATCGTTAGTTAATTAATATGATGGATTATGTGACATGTCATATGGCATCTATATAATTTTTTATTTTGGGTTAAAGTGTAAATTGTACAAAAAAATTTCATTTAGGAGGGCTATGTGCTTAGAATTTTTTTAGATACAATGTTGATCCGACCATTATTCAAATTTAATTTGACTATTAGTTTGACTAATTATACTAAACTAGTTTGACTAATTATATTAAACTAGTAAGTACTCATGTGATTCACTTTATTTTTTCCCAAGTCTTTTTTTATAAATAAAGAAAAAAAATTATAAAACATACATACTTTTAAGTTATATCGTTATCAGATTATCACTCTCAATAGATTACACTTTGACAACATATTAAAAAAAATAACATATGATAGTCACATATGTTATTTTTTTATATTTATAAGATAACATATATGCCTATAGTTATTCCTTCTGAAAAATCAACCCATCATTCACGTCTTTCAAAAATTCATGTGAGTCCGCCTTGCATATATAATCTTCTATATTTTTTTTGTAATCTACTTTATGTTAAGAAAATATACTCCCGAAAGTAATATTTTGTTAATGGTGGAATTTGGAGAATACTTATTTTTTTCTAAAAAATATTTTCTTATTTATAAATATTACTTAAAAAATAAAGTGGATGATGACAGGTTGACTAGTCAGCTAATATATTTAGTCAAACTAAAATTTAATTTTAATTTAGATAACGGTTGGGATAATATTACATCAAAAGAAAAAGTTTTTGGATACTCAGTACTTTTGAGTAAAAATTTCCATAACAAATTTATACAATAACTTAAAATAAAAAATATATGTTTATCACATTAATATATTAATTAATAGTTAACATTTATTTTGAATAATAGTTAAGATATTGTTATGATTTAAAAAAATTTAAAATAATATTACTCTTAACAAAAATTTCCGGACACCTACCATATGTGGGTGAAAGCTTCCGGCCTTAATCATGAAGAAAAAGGAAATATGCAAGTCCTAGATTTATACTCCCCCTGCACAATTACCCTCCGAAACCAATAATTCATGCGCAGTAACTCCATTACATCTTAGAAGTGTTCTCTCAATTTTGAGTTTGAGGTAAATAATAACAAAATCAAAATCTTTAATTAATGAAGAGAATTTTTTTTTAAGACTTAAATACACAAAATTTCTTTTAAACTTTGGGTTAGATTAAATTAACAAATTTAATATTTTATATTTTAATTATTAAGCTTCTATCATTCAAATTATTGTTAAAGTTAATAATTTTTATATTTTTTTATTATATAGTACATTATTTAAAAAATAATACTTGATAATTTCAATATAATTTTAAGTAATTTTTTAAAATATATATAGTCAAATAAATATTTTAAATAATTTTTAAATATTTAAAAAATACTTTAAATTATAGTGTTATTTAAATATTTTATATTTTTAAATTATTTGATTTTAAATTTTAAATAAATTTAAGATTATATGTCAAATGTCAAATACTAAATGTTATTTTTTAAATAATATGTTATATAATAAAAATATAAAAATTATGACATAATAAAAAATATAATTTTAACAATAATTTTAATAACCGTAGTTTGATAATCAAAATATAAAATACTAAAAATTTAAATTTAAATTTTTAAAATTTAAATAAATTATATTCAACTTGTCTAAAGTTAGAGGTTTTATATATTTTAATTTTTTTAATATAAATAAATTCATAGATATGAATAATCTTCCATTATATTTTCATCCCCTTTTTGTTGATGTATTCAGACAATATTTATTTCTTTTGCCCATGTTTGATAAAATGAGCATTTATTGTGTTGTATCTTTTTAATTTTATTTATATTTTATATTTTAATATATATATATATATATATGTATATATGTGTATTTTATCTTAAGTGGCACTTATTTCTTTTCTTTTAGCTACATGAGCTCTGTTAGATATAAAGTGAGATACTCTTTTTGTTTTAAATATAAAAATTAATTAATTTTTTTATAAATTAAAAAATAAATAAATAAATTAATTGTATATAATGTAAGAGTTAGTGAATTATTCTAAGTAGATTAATGATATATAATATGAATTTATATTGAGATTTTAGTTTAATTATAATTAATAAATTTATTTAATTTTTTTAATTTTTATAAAAAAATTAACTAATTTTTATATTTATGATTGGAGTTGTATATGAATAAAGGTTGAAGATTTAAATTTTTTATTATATTTATAAAAATATAATATTTTTTAAATTTATAAATGATGTTCTAAATTTGTGAGAGTAATATTCTAAGGGTGTGTTTGGTTACGGTTCAAACCTTAGTTTGAAAAGGGTTTTTGGGGTTTGGGACAATTTTAAAATAAATAACTATTTTTGTTCAAACGGGTTTTTGGACTAAACCATAATTTCAAACCAAGGTTTCATATAAGCTGGTCAGAGCAGCTTATGGAACAGTAAAAGAGCTTATAAACTAACCAATTATTATATTACCCCTACTTTTTCTTACACATTCTCTCTTACTTTTTCTTACACTCTCTCCCCTCTCTCCTACTTTTTCTCTATTTTCTTTCTTACACTCTCTCTCCTCATTTAATATTCATACCCTTTTTGGTCATTTACCAATCATAAAACCCCTTCTACAAATAACTATCCAAACACTCATTTATCCAAAATCACATTTTTTTCATAAGTTTTTCTAGAAAATCCCTTTTCTATAAGCTGTCTATAAGTCCATTTTTTTCATAAGTTAGTTTAAATTTTTTTCCCAAACACACTAAATTTATAACAATTGGTATTGCTATTATTATTATTATTATTATTATTATTATATCTTTTACTTTTATTTTGGATTTAATTTATTTAAGTCAATATAAATTTAAATTAATCATAAATTTTATTTATAATAATTTAATTATTATCAAAGTAAAATATTAAATTTATATTTTTTGGTTTTTTTTATAATTATTAAAAAAATGAAATTTAGTGGGTACTCCCCAAGTTTTTTACTAAAAAAAATGAAAAAATTGAAAGACAAAAATGCCCTTTTAGAAAATGAATTACTTCAGCAAAACAGACCCTCGTCTGGTTGGAGACTTGGAGTGGGGGAGTTTTTTTGGTTCGGCATTTCTCAGTACACACTTGATCGAGCTCGCCGTCGGACGCTGTGCTTTTTTCTCCTGCAAGTATTGAAGAAGGCACGGACCCCAGGGTTTTGTCTTCCCCCAAATTCCCGTGAGATTGATTTGTTCAATCTGTCTTTGTATCTAGATTGCAATATGTTCCCGTCTTACCTTTTCTTGCTTTGTTTTAAACTTCTTCATTTTAATTAATTGGAAGATCATAAATTGCAAGAGTGTCATCCTTGTCATTATTCAGTGACTTGGAGGAGTTGCCTGAATCAGTTGTCTTACTAAGGCATTTTAGTAAATTATTTGGATCAAAAAATTAGAAGGGTCTGATAACAACTATGCACATTTCAAATGTTTCAGTGGGGGCATGATTGTAATATAGGTCCGCCTACGTTTGCAGTTGAGCCTCTTTCTCTGTTAGGTTCTTCATTTTTCTTGTATTAGCTGCTGAAATGATTCTATTGTAGGCTCTAATAGAAAAATATCATACGACGATGCAAATTAGTACTTTTATTTTGATAATCTTATGTTGAATGAGTGGAATTATGATTGCAGAGCAGATTAACACAAGAAAATGAACAAGGATAAAATATTCAAGCTAGCAAAGGGCTTCCGTGGAAGAGCCAAGAATTGCATAAGGATAGCTAGGGAAAGGGTGGAGAAGGCCTTGCAATATTCCTACAGGGACCGCAGAAACAAGAAGAGGGACATGCGCTCCCTTTGGATTCAACGGATTAATGCTGGCACTCGCATTCATGGAGTATGCATTACATTCCTTTTCCCACTTACTAATTATTAGTTTGCAGAGGATTGGTCCTCTTACTTATTAAAGAGATTAAGCTCTTCCCTTTATGCAGGGACCAAATTTTATCCCAATGGGCTGTCATTATGAAGCTTTCTGTGGCTTATCAATCTAGTTTCTTCTATATTCATTTCTTTTTTATATAGTAGGACTTACAAATGTGTGTACTGATCAATCTCATAATCTAGGTTTAGCGTTGATATTTCAAGTGTCATAAAATCCCTTTGGACTTCCCATTCAATGTTATTGTTTGATATGGTATTTGAAATGCAATGCTGAGAGCTCTGGAAGCATGGACTGCTGTCTTATTGTAAATGCACAGCTTCTTTAAATATGTTGCATGAGTATTTCAAGGTCATATAGTAGTGTTATTCCAATGGTTTTTCCTAGATTTCTTATCTTGTTTGCTCTAGAATTTTTTTTCCTGACCATTTCTTAATATTATGGGACTGACTTCCCTACATTTTGGTTTATGCCAACTTTCTCTTTCTCACCTCTTAGATTATGGTCTACAGACTATTCGAGTAGATCAACTTTTGTTTGGTCCTATGTTTATTAAAAATCTGGTTCTCATTTGCTTTGTGATTTGAAATGTCCTTGCTTTCCCAAGTCTCCAACCATTTCCAGGTGTCAAGTGCTTCTAAGCAATCTCTATTTTTGTTTGCTTCTTGATTGGTTCATCTGGAACCTCAGTTTATTCAAGAAAATTGATGCACTAGCATTAGACGCTGGTAAATCAGAAAACGATTCCCTACTCTGTAGTGTAGAGTGGATCCCCTGCAGGTCATTTTTTTGATTGCATGTTGTAGTAATCGCATGTTAGCCACTAGATTTATCCTATGATTTATATCGATACATGTGGCTTTTGAACTCAATGCATGCTGCCTCCCTCATAAACAGGGAAGCCCTCTTCTTTTCCTACAAGTGAGCTAATCCACTACGACCATAATAGTGTCATATTCACTGGACTTGGATAAACTAGTGACGAAATCCATACTGCATATGGTAGGAGATGGGAAGTCCATTTGGGCTCATGGCTTGGTAACTTTATCCTTTACAAGTTGAACATTAAACCATGTCGAATTGCACATTTCTCTTCATTCTTTTGCAGTATGCTACCCTTGGCTTAATCAATTCTTAAAGCAGGATTAGATATATCTTCGTGCATCATCTCTGGGCTGTTCATTTTTCTGACTCTTCATCATTTGTTTCTATTAACCAATCTTGAGTTTTCAATGTTCTTACTCTTAGTCATTTGTTTCCCTGCTTTTATGAACCAGGTCAACTATGGGAACTTCATGCACGGGCTGATGAAGGAGAATATCCAACTTAACAGAAAGGTTTTGTCAGAGATTTCCATGCATGAACCATATAGCTTTAAGGCCCTGGTTGATATTTCTCGAAATGCTTTCCCTGGAAACAAAAATGTGGTCATTCCTCCAAGAAAGGTGTCCGTTTAAAACATTTTTGCCATTTAAGAACTAGTTTAACTTGTAATAGAATCGTTAAGTATCCTTGTGAATTTACCCCGGTACTCAATTAATTACTTTGTTATCTCCTCATTTGCTGGGGTGTTAACATTATATAGTTACCGCACTGTCTTGTTTTAGTAAAAAATAATTTTTGGTAGTTGAATTAGCAGCGACGCTGAACTCTACGCAGTCTTGTTAGTCCTCAAACCAGGAACTACTAAATGCAGAATTAGCTGTTACTCACTTGTGTTAATTATAGTCTTAACTTGATATGATAAATCGAGTTATATTTATTTATAAATTATAAATGATGTGACTTGTTATAAATTTCATATTCTATTAGGCTTGTTATCCCATGTATTTTATAATTGACTAATTTTTGTAATAAATTAAAAAAATTAATAAATTAATTGATTATAATTAATATAAGAATTGACTAATTTAAATAGATTAAAAAATATATAATATGAATTTATCTTGAAAGTTAAATTTAGTTATAATTAATTAATTAATTTAATTTAATTTATTAAAAAAATTAATTAATTTTTATATTAATGGTATTAGTAGATTGTGAATAGTATAGTTTTTTATACACACATTGAGATTGATTCAAGAGCATTATAAGATGGAAAACCACTAATATCCACGTTGTCTTTGGTCTCTCTCTCTCTGGGTCAAGGGGTCCACGTGCGGCCATGGTATTTGTAGCTCTCTGTTTTTGGTTAGTGCAACTTCTTGGATTTATATTCGGGAGTTTCATTTGAAATGTTACTGCCAGGATTTAATATAAGATTAATTAAAAATTAATATAAAAATTAGTTAAAAATTATATTTAATTTTAAATATAAGATTTTAATTCGTTTTATCCCTCAAATTTGTGGTCTATTTTTTTAAAGTATATTTATTGATTGCACATATTAAAATGTTTCTATCCAAAAGTAGTTATTATAAAATATGATATTTTAGGAAAATTAAATAATATTTTTTATAAATAATTAATATAATTAATATTTTTAATCTATTTAAATTAATTATTTAACTCTTATATTAAAGATAAGATATAGTATTTTTTTAACTTATGTGGAAACCACTTGAGAAAAAAAGGATCTTAAGAGCAGAAAACTTATCAAGTATGGTTACTATGATTAATTTAATTATATTAAAAAAATTAGTTAAATATAATATATGATTTACAAGTTTGTATAAACTAAACCAAACTTAATAGTTATTCGAGTCATGAACAAAATAGTATACAATCTATGAATTTTTCCCTTGATTTATGAGCTTATTCTGTTTTCTTCAGCATGTTCTTTGTGGACGAATATAATCCCAGTGCTTTTATGATTTCTTCTTCTTGTTCTTGGTTTGTCTAAAATAGTTTTATTTTACAAGAAACAACAAATAGAACATATATATATATATATATATATATATATAATATCTCACTTGTTACCCAAAACACCACATTTACAAGAAACAAAGAAAAAAGAGAACTCCCTATAATATATCTGATAGTGCTACTAAATCAATATTTGAAGATATGAAAAACCAGTACATATTTCCTCCTTATCCAAACATGAAACACACACTAATTTATTTTCCAATATATATATATATATATATATATAAATGCTTCCTCATTTTGGCCGTTTTCCATTTCAAGTATGTTTCCACAATGTCCAATCCACATAATTCCTCTACCACAGCCACGGTTGCTGGAACATCCAACTGGAATGGTCTATCAAGTTCATCTGAGTAGCTCCATGAATGAAGGTGTTTTCTAGCCTTATTGATTGCTGCTCTAATAGCGCAATGAACCGAAGCTGCTAGAAGTAGTCGTGGCTCGCCCTGACGCTGCCTAAACAAGATTTGAAGTATCATTTAGTATAAGAATTCTTCTGCTAGTATTTAGGGTTACAAAAAAGCTAAAATTGTAGTAATTACAAAAAAAGAAAGAAAAATTAATCCTGTGGTCCTTATAATTTTGATTAAGTTGAAACTCAATATTTAAATTTTGATTAAGTATAACTTTTACTATAATTTTGATTAAGTTAAAACTCGATCTCTAAATTTTAACTCATTATAATCTAATCCCTATAATTTGAAATATACGGATTAATATTTTAAATTATTAAATTATATGGATTGAGTTATATCAATATAAAATTTATTTTTTTAATTTGATGAACCTCAGCCCCTAACTTTAATTTGAATATAATTGAATCAAGTTTGCTGTAGTTTATTTTGTTTAAATCCATTAGTTTTAATTTATAGACTTCATGGAATTATATTTATAGAAATGTCCGGGAGTTAAAACAATGTGAAATGAAAACCAAAAGAAAGAGATTCTATAAAGTCCACAAATTCTATAAAATAAAATTAATTGTTTTTACATTCAAGGATTGATGCTTATAACGGATCAAATCAAACTATAAGGACCCAATTTAAACAAAATAAACTAGAGGGACCTAATTTAAAGTTGAGGTAAAAATATAAGGACATGTGAATTACTTTTCCCTTTTTCCCCCAAAATAACAAGGCACAAGCTACTTATTGAAAGATACTGTAAAGGAGGATCTCATGGCCAAGCAACTTTACAATACGCACCATCAAATGTTTGGTCACTAGACATTTCATATCTTCTATTGAACTATGTTGTTCAATTAATCTTAACGTACCCTTATTCTGATAACAGTTGATTCAGTTAACAAATTGATGACAGACAACTTGAACTCAAATCCTTCAAAGTTGAGAATCTATGAAGATGATGAAGTTGAACATAAAGAATTGATATTATACGTATTATACAGGCAATTTAAGTTTAATCCCACCAACTTGAAATTCAGAGGATCTGTTATCTACCATTTTAGCATGTATGTGTCCAAGAATCTAATTCTAAATCAGAAGTTCACGTATCAAATCCAACACAATGATATGTCTTCATTCATACAAAATTCTGAGTAAAGAAACAAATTAAAAGTTACTACCTCCAGTCCTAATTATAGAAGCTATACAATAAGTTCATTTTTATCATAAATATAAAATCCCAATCCATTTTGCCTTTCAGATTTATAAGTTTTTTCTAAAGCATTCATATTAATTGCACATAGTAAATGAATTTCTATCAAGAGTAATTACAATGCATTTAATTAAAAAAGGTAATTTAAGGAAATTAATATACATCTGTTCCAAATAACTAATTTAACTAATTTTTTAATATCTGTTAATTAGTCATCTAACTCTTATATTAATAACTGTAAGAAGTATTAATTTGTTAACACATTCATTTTACCCCATTTCTATTGCCTTGATGTAAATTAATCCGCAAAGGCAAACTAGTTTACAAGCCTGTTCTATGTAGAAACAACCATTTGCAAACAATATTTGAACTAAAAAGCCATACCCTTTGAAGAGAGAACGAGATACTGATGGTATCCAATGTGGCCAATTTCAACATTGAGCTGTTTAGGGTTAGTGTCTAATGAAGGGATTTTGTAATTCCATGTTCCATCTGCTAACACTAATCCTTCATGATCTGTTTCATATTCTTCAAGCATGAAAAACCCTAATCCTTGCACAAATGCTCCTTCAATCTGCAACAAGTAAAAATGATCATGTCAAATGGGGCAAATTCTTTTTTTTTTTTTTGACCAATCAAATGGTGCAACTTCAGAATCTAATCCTAGCTTATTTGCATATTTCATAGAATGATCAGCTTATTTTTAAAAATAATTGTCTCTTTAGAATTTTTGTTTTATTTCAAAATAATTTTTATTATAAAACTTTAATAATTTTTAAAATTTTACCCCTTATTGGCTCCTCATTTTATGTGAGGGTAGATAGTGAATTAGTATAAATGTATTTTATCTTGACATGAAAAAGTAAATGTGAAATGCATTTCTTTTTTTTTTAATATATGCTATTTAATATTTCTTCTTAACTAGACATTTTTCCATGCATAATATTGAGTTTGAGATGAGTCACATTGTTCATGACTTAAGTAATGTGGCTTATTATAGATTTTATATCTTTCATTGATTGATTTTTGTATGCATTACTTTAAATGAAAATTATAGAATTTGAAATTGAGAGAGTAAAAACTAGAAATGTTAGTTGGCTTACCAGTCCTAAATCTACAATATAGTTGGGACTCTTCACATAATCATATATAATATCTATTTGCAAAACATTTGTTTCTTCCTTCTAGAAGATATATTTCCAAAAATGACAATCTCAATTTAGGCACTTTCAAAATATGATAACTTCTACCAATAAACATTGGTATTAGTCTAAGTAGAAGGTGCTTTAGCTGCTTAAACACAATGTCTCAAATTCGAATTAATGTGAACACATAAAATACCTTCAGGGAAACTACCCTCAATTAAGCATGATAATACTTGAATTGACCTAATCCAATAGCCATGTAAAAAAAAAAACTGCTAACTTTTGTTTACTCTACATGCTATGTGAATAGCATTATTCATGACATATAAAGGAAGTTGATAGCTATATATTGTATATTCTATATCGATAATTTTGAAATAACGAGAGCAGAACATAAAAATTTTAATTGGAACATTTATCAGAAATCTATAGTAGAGTTTAGACTTTTTCGATAATTATAGATAATATCTGTTTGCAGAACAGTTATTTCTCCTGTTAGAAGATCTATTTCCACTAGCAAAATATTCTCTAAACTTTAGCTCAACATTATTGCTAATCTGATGCAACAATATGACTTCTTCCTCAAATTCAAATACATTTGAGCGACATAACCATTCATGAGCTTTAGAAACTATCACTTTCTGAAAAAGAAATTGGTAGTATTGACAGGGTAATAAAATGAAGTTGCTGATAAGTTCAGAGTTTGCGAGTGTTCCTGCACAAAGAGACATTGTGGATTACATAGAAATTAGATAATTGTTCTTGGGGGTTTGTACAGGTTTTGAAAATAAAAAAAAATGCCTTAAATAAAAATGGTGCATATATTATCCTCTTCATTTCTTTTTAGTGAGGAATTGTGGCTAATTGAGTTTAATTAGATTATATTTTATTTCATTAGTCATTTTACACATTATGGAATTTAATTATTTAAATCTTAAAAACGGTGTCAAGTACCCCTCTAATTCTATATGTAAGTCACTGAATAAAGATTTAGTTTTAAATATAAGTCACGTGTTGAGTAATTAATTATATTTTTAATCTTACCTCTATTGAATAGAATTTACTTATAAAATAATTAATGACCCTTTTCCAATATATTTTTTTAATAGGGACAAATGTGGAAAAAAATTATTAATTTAATGCATTTTTTATTATGACATAATGAAGTAATTTACATATATGACCAAAGTGGTAAATAAATAAATCATTTTGTAGGCTAATACAGCCAAATACTAAGGATTAATAAAGTGTTAGAATTATAAAAATGGTCACAACAATCATAAAATTAATTTATTACATACGATATATTAAAAAAATAAATAAAATCAATTAATTTTCACAATTTTTTATAAAAATAAAAATATATAGTATTTGCCAACCTATATACAACTACAAGAGTCAAGACGTCATCTTAGCTCGGAATTCATTCTAACGTATGGTTTTGTTTCTAGGCTTATCAAAAATAGTTAACTCAATTCTTATAGTATTTAACAAATTTCTTTGTATTGATAAACAACCAACAACCAATAAAATTTGATACAATTAGTATATAGTTGAATACTTTAAATATGATATCTTTAGTTTAAATTAGACTATCTATATAGAAAATACTTAAGAGAAATAATATTTATCACATTAATCTCTAATTTTTAGAAGGATTAATCTTTAACTGTCAGTTAGAAAGAACTGCATAGATTATAACAATAAATTAAAATAAACAACCAAACTAAAAGTTAGGTAAATTATAAATTACGAAAAAAATGACCACAACAATGTTCAAAACATGTTATAATGTGGTTATATTCTGAAACACTCCTTTGCATACCACATTTATTGGCTTTTTGTCATAATCAAGTATCAATATCCCATGAACATAAAAGTTAATAATTTTGTTATATAGTAAATCATTAAACAAAAAGAGGATATCATAATAGATATTCTCCAATCTCATTGTAAATCATCAATCTCTATCAATATCAAGATACCTCTCTAAATGCCGTGGATTTGCATAGTGATTGGTCCATGTTTAAAGCTGATTTGGCTGTTTCTCTTGCTAATCTTGATCCAGGTGTAATGCTGACATGGTGCTCCATCTTTCTAGTCTTCTTAGTTCGTGGTATGTTTTCTGTGTTCAATGTATTATGTTGGTTAGTCATTTATTGTGTTTGGATAAAATTTTAGAAATAAGTTTATAGGAAAAAATAACTTTTGGGTAGCTTATAAAAAAAGACTTTTAAAAAAAAAATTTATGGAAAAAAAAATAGTTTTGAATAAATGAGATTTTATATAATTATTTTCAGAAATACTTTTATTATTGATAAATTACGAAAAATAGTATGAATATTAAATGATGAGAGATAATATATAAGAGGAGAGAGGTGTAAGAAAAGAAAAGAAAGAAGGTGTAAGAAAAAGTATGAGAGATGGTGTAAGAAAAAATAGGGGTAATATAGTAATTGGTTAATTCATAAGCTTTTTTACTGTTCCATAAGCTACTCTGATCAGTTTATCTGAAATTTTAGTTTTAAACTATAGTTTAGTCTAAAACCCGTTTGAACAAATATGACTGTTTATTTTAAAATTTTCTCAAACCTAGATTTTGCTTAAAAGGGCTTTTAAAACTATGGTTTCAAAAGAAACCAAATAGGCCCTTAATGTTTTCCCATTTATTTAATTAGCGTTTTCTCATTTAATCTTGGACTTAAAGCTTTGTTTGGTTCACTATAGGGGAGGGGAGGTTAGATTAATTTAAGAGAGGGTAGAGAAAGGTAGGGGAGGTTAATGAATAATGTTTTTTGTTTAGTTCAGGAGGGGAGAGGAGAAGGGTTAATTAAAAGTTGACAAAAATACTCTTATCTCTTTATTTAAATTTATTTATTCTTTATTTAAAATATTCATATTAAAATTATTATTTTTTAATTTATAAATCTTAAATTTTTTTATCTCATTTATATATATAATAAAATTAAAAAAAATAAAAAATATGTTAAAATTTTAACATTATTTTTTATTAATTTTATAATTATTATATATTTTAATATAATATATAAATAATTTATTATACTTATTAATTTTTATTATAATTATTATGTAATTAAAGAAAAAATTATATATGAAAAAAATAAAAAAAAAGTTTAAATGTATAATTGGAATATTAAAAAAAGTTTAGGGGCATTTTAATCAAAAGGGGGTAAAAGTTTCTCTCCCCTCTAAAAACCCCACTTTTAGAGAGGAGGTGAGGGAGGGGAGGGGACCACAAAAAGATAAAAAGTCTCCCCTCCTCTCCCCTAGATTTTTTTTAACCAAACACATTTTCTCCTCCCCTCCCCTCCCCTTCCTTCCCCTCCACTCCAAAACCCCCCAACCAAACAAACCCTAAGTTCCTGTGTTTTTTTTTTCTTCGCCAGGTATCTGTGTTTTATCCTGAGCAAGTTTTATTTTTCTTCTCTTTCTTTTTGCCGGCGTGAGGATTCATGGTTAGGTGTTATTATTATCTCCTTCTTTTTGATAATAAATTTATAATATTTCCTCATTTTCGTATATCTTAATTATTGTTATAACAAAAAAAATCTATTATAATCAACTTAAATTGACCTAAATAATATGGAATTTCATTTTTTGAGTAAATCGTTGGAAATTTAGATTCCTAATTGTTTACAATAAAATAAAAAAATGGTTTTTAATAAAACAAATAATGACAGTACATATCGTTATCACCCTTATCAAGGGATTAATGCAAAATATCTGAACGAGAACAGTTTATCAATATTTTATGAAAAAAATAGAATGAAAACCAACTATAGATATAAATATATACAGGAAAAAAATGTGAACAGAGTCCTACTTACAAAGTTCAATATGTAAATTAAATGAGATCTAAAAATAATTATTATTTTTTATTTAGGGCTTATCTGTAGTTCTCCCTATTAAAAAAATGAATAATATTTGTATTTAATATAATTAATTAAAATAGTAATCATATTAGCACCCATGTCAAGTACCGGAGGGAAAACAGATGCTTGTCTTTAATTTGTTATCCTTGCCGCAAAATAAAATGAGGAACCAAGAGTACGGAGTTTTTCCTCTCTCTGTTTTTTTCCCCATTTTGAATAATGAAGGACAGTCTCATTGATTATATGCTAGTTTCAATTAATTAATTAATTTATGGTATACTAAGGGACGGTTTGGCAACAGTTTTTAAGAATTAATTTTAGCTAAAATCTCAGTTTGAAATTTTTTTTATACAAACAGTAATTTTTATTTAAAATTAATTTTGGCCAAAACTATGGTTTAAAACCATAGTTTTGAATAAAATACTGAAAATAACTTTTAGAATAGTAAAAGAGCTTATGGACTATCCAATTACTATTTTATCCATACTTTTTATTATACCCTCTCTCCTCTCTCTCCTTTCTCTTCTTCATCATATCTCCTCTTTCCTCTCTCTTCTCTACACTCTCCCCCCTCTCCTATTTTTTCTCTACCATCTCTCTTCTCTCCTATTTATTCTCTACTCTCTCTCTTCTCTCATACTTTAATCAAATCATACTATTTTTAGTAATTTATCAATATAAAAAGTAATTCTACTACTAATCATTCAAACATCTCTATTCCCAAAATCTATTCTCCAGAATTTATTATTCCCACAATCTATTCTCCAAAAACTAATCCAAACAGGCCCTAAGTAGAGTTGGGAAAACAGGGCGTTTTGGGGTGGGTTATCCTATTTTTAAGTGGAACAGCCTATCAACCCGTTTTTTAATAAATTATTAATATTATTATTTCTTTTACCTAAATATTACTTTGAATATTTTTATTATTGAATACTAGTAAAGATAATTATTTATTAATATGTGTTGACATATTATAATTTATTAATATTATATTAATATTTATTTAGATTTATAGTTATAAAATTTGAGATTTTTTTTATAAAAAATAGAAATTTTTAAAAGTATAACATTAATAATTTTTTAATTATACTAATATAATATTAGAAATTTTATATTAATATTTTAAAATTTTAGAAATAATTTTTTAAAATATTAAAAATTTTAAAAATAGAGAGTTGGCCGCGGACTAGCTTACCTTTTTAATGGGTTAGCCCTAGGCATGGAAACAGGCCAGGCCAGGCCAGGCTTTAGTCTTAACAGACCAGGCCTGTTAAGTGACAATTCGGCCTGAGCCTGGCCTGTGGCCTGTTAGAGGCTATTTTTTTTGCTTAAACCTGGCCTGTACAAAAGCCTGGCCTGGCCTGCCTGATTTTTTTTAATTATACTGATAGGCTACCTAACAGGCCCTCACAACAGGCCTACATAACAGGCCCCCTAACATGCCTGTTAAAATAAAATGTAATAATAAAATGTATAATAATATATATTAATTTAATAGTTTGACTCTTATATTGTGTTCAATATGTGGTAGGTTCAATACCTATTTATTACACTTTAATATTAATTATATTTTCAATAACAGGCCCAGGTCATCTAACAGGCCTAACAGGCTTCGTAAGAAGCCTGAGCCTGGCCTCTTAAAAAGAACATGCTTTTAAACAGGCTTGAGCCTATGCATTTTCTTAAACAGGCCAGGCCAGGCCAGAGGCCCCTGACAGGCCGCCTGGCCTGTTTCCATCCCTAGTTAGCCCATATTCTCATATCTAATCCTAAGATCAAACTTTAATTTATATATAAATATTATTACTTTCTTTCTGCGATGGAATTTGGAGGGCGAATGCTTAATAATTTTTATAGTAATGTTTCTTCCCATTACTATATGCATTGTAATGCTGAATATATGCATTGTAATTTTGATAAGAGACAAGTTAGAAGTAACTTGGAGGTCAAATTGGGGGATCAAGTTATTCCACAAATAGATAAGTTCAAATATTTGGGATCAATTATACAGAAGGACGGTGAAATTTTGGAAGATGTTCATCATAGAATTCAGGCCGGGTGGTTTAAATGGAGAAAGGCTATTGGAGTTATATGTGATCGAAAAGTACCAGATAAAGTAAAAGGAAAGTTTTATCGCACTGCTATAAGACCAGCAATGCTTTATGGAAGTGAATACTGGGCTTTAAAAGGACAGCACGAGCATAAAGTTGGGGTAGCTGAGATGAGGATGTTGAGATGGATGTATGGGCATACAAGAAAAGATAAGATTCGTAATGAACATATACGGGGAAGAGTTGGAGTGGCACCTATTGAAGAGAAAATGGTAGAGAACCGTCTTAGGTGGTTTGGACACGTACAAAGAAGGCCAAGGGATGCGCCAGTGAAGAGGGTGGATCAAACAGTATGGACACCGGTTAAAAGGAATAGAGGAAGGCCAAAGAGAACGCTCAAAGAGGTCATTGAGCGGGATCTCCTGGTTAATAACATATCCAAGGATTTAGTTTTTGATAGAGCACAATGACGTCATATGATCCATGTAGCCGACCCTATTTAATGGGATAAGGCTTGTTGTTGTTGTTGTTTCTTCCCATTGATTTCATTTTTCATATATTTAGATGATCAAGGACTTATAGCCTAAATAATACTAAGTATCTCATTTAAATTTTTTTTGAACACGAGATTGTGAGTTCATGTGGCCATGCATATGTGAATACGCCCGGCTTGACCAAACGCAAGCTGGAAAATGTATACATTGTCCTCCCCCATGATAAACTGTAAATTACACTAATTAACCAAAAACTTGGATATATGTAGTCAAATATAAGTTAACGTATGAGTTTGATTACGTACATTCCGATGGTTTAAAGCGCCAAGAAAATCAAAGACACATTTTTTATTTTGTAAGTATTAACTTTGACATATGTTTTTCTTTTTAGTGCCTACTCAATTCACCGAAATTTTATCTAGATATGACCCGTATCGCGCATTTAGCTATAGTGGGTGAGTCTCCCAATGGAGATTTTCTGTATACACTAGGCTCAAATTCAAAATCTCGTTTAAGCGATATCGAACTATTTACTGCTCAGACTAACTACCATTAATTTTGACATATATCATGTGTAACTAGAACAACTATAAATTGTGATGAATTTACTTTTTTTTTTGGCCAAAGATGAATGTACAAAAAAATTCTATAAATTCTTTTCTATTTTACTAATACAAAAAAAATGTAAACAAACTCTATTCATTTCTATTCTACTAATCAAACTTTTATAAAATCTATTTTCAATCCAATTCTATTTATATTTTTACTTCTATTTCTATAAAAAAAAATTCTATCCTACCAAACATACCATACATATTTTCCTTAGAATCTTATTTTAGACTAATATAATATTTTCCTTTTTCTTCAAGTAATTAAAAAAAATTATTCCCCTGTTTGATTCCTGCTTATTATTGTTCTCAGATTGTTGAAAATGTTTTTATTTTCACTATCAACCTGATAATACTCCCACAGACACACAGAACAAAAAAAAAACAGTTTACAAGAAACAGAGGAAAAACAGAGCTTCCAAATATATCTAACTTAGATATGAAATCGTTTTGAAAATACAGGTGCGTGCAAAAAATATTTTCAACATATAATTCATAAGAAAATAAAAATATGAAACACAGTTTAACCAGAAAAATAAATATGAAACACAGTACAAAACATTTTGACAAACTGGTTGTGGGACTTGAGGGGGAAAACTCCATATTACAGAGATCTGATTCATACATATGAAACACACACTAATTTATTTCCCTAGATATTAAACTGCTTCACATTTTGGCCATTTTCCACTTCAAGTAAGCTTCCACAATGTCCAATCCACAGAGTTCTTTGACCACAGGCATAGTTGCTGGCACATCCAGTTGGAATGGTTTGTCAACTTCATCTGAGTTATTTCTCCATGATGCAAGTTGTTTTCTTGCTTCTTTGATTGCTGCTCTCGTTGCACAGTGAACTACCGCTGCCAGAAGTAGTGGAGGCTCGCCAGAAGCTACACCAACACATTTTCAAGTATCTTTTATTACAAGAATTCTTTTCCTATAATTTAGGGTAAAAACAAGAAGATAAAATATGGATATAACTAAAAAGAGTAAAGTAAACTGCCCTTCTCATTTCAACTCCTCTACCTTTTGGATTTTGGTACTCTCCGTCCGTACTTATTCATATACATACAAAGTAGGCCTATGTTTTTTTTAATGGACCCCCTAGTATCCTGAGCCTACCTCGTAACTGAGAATTAAGGACTTTATCGGGGCTCAAACTAATTAAGATTGACCGTTGGGCCAGGTCAGGACCCTTTAGACAATTATAACCAATTCTTTTAGACAGAGATGCATTGATTTCTTTAACAATTATCTGTTCCAAATTAACAAGGCAAAAGCCACTTATTCTTTGGAATTAGAGCGTTCAATTACTCTTGTATATTTTATTTTGATAACAATTAATTCATTCAACAAATATAGATGACATGCAACTTGAACCAACTATTTGATATGCTCACTGTTAGTATCCTAAGAACATAAAAGATACATAAAGGACAATGTCAACAAGATGAACCAGCTCTCAATATGAACAGGAACAAATAAGAACGTTCTGAATTTCATGATTCACTGAAATGGATCAGCAGAAAGAGGATGCATTCCAAGAAACAAAGATGTTCCTTCTAACCACTAAAAAGCCATACCTTTGGAAGAGAGAACGCGATGCTTATGATGTCCACTGTTGACAATTTCAACATTGAACTGTTTAGGTATTGTGTCTAATGTGGGGATTTTGTAATTCCATGTTCCATCTGCTAACACTAATCCTTCATGATTTGTTTCGTACTCTTCAAGCATGAAAAACCCTAACCCTTGCATAAATGCTCCTTCAATCTGCAACAACCAAAAATGACAATGTCAAATTAGGCAATTTCAAAATATGATAACTTCTACCAATAGGCATTAGTCCAATAGAAAGGGCTTTAACTGCTTAAGCACAAAGTCTCAAATTCGAGTCCATGTGAAGGCAGAAAACACTATCGGGAGAGCTACTTCTAATTGAGCCTAACAATATTTAAATTTGACCCAGTCAAATAGTCATATAAAAAAACCTGATAACTTTTGTTTACTCTATAAGAGAATGTGAATAGCATTGTCCGTGACTTATAAACCAAGTTGATTGCTATAGATGTTATATTTTATATTGATGATTTTGAAATAAAGAGAGAAGAAAATAGAAATCTTAGCTAGCACACCTGTCCTAAATCTACAGCAGGGTTCAGACTCTTTCCACAATCATAGATAATATCTGTTTGCAGGACTGTTGTTTCTCCTGTTAGAAGATCTATTTCCACCTGCAAAATGTTCTAACCTTTAGCTTAGCATTATTGATAATCTGACGCAACAATATGACTTCTTCCACAAATTCAAATACATTTGAGCAAGAGAACCATTCATGAGCTTTAGAAAATGACTTTTTGAATAAGAAATTGTGTAAAGATATAAGCCTACCTCGCTCACTGCGACACCATAGTTGAGGTAACTATTGGTAGTATTGTCAGGGTAATAAAATGAAGTTGCTGATAAGTTCACACCTTGCGAATGTGCCTGCACCAGGAGACATATTGTTGATTATATGGCGGTTAGAAGGTTTTTAAAGTAAAAACAAGTCTTGAGCAAGTTATGCCAAAGTCTCATTAATTTCATAAATTCAATAGCAATGAGTAATACTCATGCCATTGAAAGTCATTTTATTGTTCTTAAACTCCTCTTAAATGAAATTCTTTTGTATAGTAGACACATCTTATACTTTGACAAATGTGATAAGTGTCATACTCATGCACAACTGAACTACTCCCTATATTCTTTACTTCATAACTTTGTATTCAATATATATAAATAAATGAAAAGAAGTTTGTATAATTTTGAAAAATATAAGAAAAGTTCATCTTAATTCTGAGAATAGAAGATAGATATATAATTTTTGTAAAATTCAAGAGAGGTCTCTATAATGTTTTTTTTTTGATATATCAAGAGGGTCTGAACCTCAGGTGGCAAAGGACTCTATAATTTACTTAAAGAATTTATTTATTTCCCATTAGAGAATGGTGGTGTCAAAACAAACTTAGAAAGATAACAAGGAAAATAAGGATGATTTAAACTTTCAAGTGTATATATATATATATATACCTGAGAAATAAGTGTCTTCCAATTGACAGAACCCATCTTCTGCAACTTTTCCTTGAGTGGCATTAGCCTCTCAACCAAAACATTGCAGCTAAGCCTAACTGCTTCACAGCTTGACTCTGATGTAGTACTACCACCAGTGAGCCCACCTTGAATCAAGCTCAATGTATCAGCTTGTATGACACGTATTTCGTCCAAGAGGTCTTGAGATCCATCACATTGGATCAAACTAAGAGCATATGCAGCCATTTGCTTCACCTTGGTCCAAAGACCTTGACCTATTTCAATACCTCCAACTTCAACAGCAACAGATCCATCCTTTAAAATACTTGTTTTTCCCGGTGCTTGTCTCACTCCTACTTCGTACATAGCAGGTACACGAGATATACCTCTTTTCTTCCAAATGTTGTTCTTGTTAAACTCTTTCACAGTTTCACTTCTCTGGTCATATCTTGCAGAAACAGCTAATTTATTCCATATTGTTGCCAAGGTATAGTCAATAGATTCACCTGCAGAGTGCTTGTAGAAAGTGCAAAGACTTTCGTATGTGTGGAAATTAATGCCTCTCACAGAATCCACATCTATTGAAAGTGCAGATGCCACATGTTCTATTATAACTTCAGCAATATATGATCCCTGAAGATCCCCTGGCGCTCTCATTGCAGATCTACTTGGAAGATTAGTTCTGCATAATTTTACATCAAAAGATAGAACACCCCAATCATATTTCTTAAGTGAACCAATTATAGCATTTGGCACTATTATAGATACATCTTGATCTATCCCTGCATCTATCAATATCTCAAGTTCTAAAGCTGTAATCTTCCCATTACTCTTAAATCCAACATTGTATGTTATCTTCATAGGATGCCTTCCTCCAGCCATTATCATATCCGTC
Source organism: Leucaena leucocephala (assembly GCA_037074615.1). Taxonomy (NCBI): domain Eukaryota; kingdom Viridiplantae; phylum Streptophyta; class Magnoliopsida; order Fabales; family Fabaceae; genus Leucaena; species Leucaena leucocephala. The sequence goes on along the minus strand of CM073515.1, from coordinate 11,809,897 downwards.
TTACGATTCATATACATCCTGACAGGGCGGCGTAATTTTTGTGCTGCAAGTGCGCACGATGTAGCAACCTGAAAGATTTGATTGTAAGTGCTTACAGTAAACAGTCCTAAACACTACATATATAATGTTACTATAAATACTATGGTTAACATGAACATAATTTTTATAGAGGCAATGATGTAGATAGAATATAAAAAAATTACTCCTTCTGGTCCTTATTGTAAGGGCCTCCTGCATGCTTCTTAATAATATAACATATTTTGTCTAATGTTCTAATTTTTTTTTTCTACCCAGTAATCCTAACTAATTAAATAAACTCCTATACTTAACAACTTCATTGAGGGTAATTTTGAAATTTTATAAAAATAACTAATCTCAACTTTCTTAATTTACATAAAGTTGTCAATAGAAGTTTATAAACAGGACCGGAGGGAGTATAATACAAAACCGGATACTCACAGGATGGGCTTTTGTGAACTTTCCACCAAAACCACCACCAACCCTTCTTGTGATTGCACGAACATTATGCTCAGGAATATTTAAGCATGATGCAATGGTGGTATGTAAACACTCTGGCGCTTGACTTGATGAGTAAACCGTGAAGCAGTTGTCTTCATCTGGTATAGCAAGTGCAGCTTGTGTCTCCATATAGAAGTAGTATTGAGACCCAAGTTTGATCTAGAATTCACATTATCCAAATAAATGTCAAATTATCTACGATAAAGAATATGCTTGATATAGATAACAAATTAAAGATTAATTATTCATAATTGAAGTAGAAACGAGTGATAATAATAAAGGATATTAAATAAAATGTTTAGATTTTCTTAAACCATAAATTAGTTGATTTCTTATCCATACGTGTATTTTTGTGGAGTTTGTTATGTATCTAAGCTATAAATGAATGTATAGAACTTGCCATGCAATGAAATTCATCTAATTCTTCTTTTGTGGCATGTTTTGTGTTAGATAGGAGAGGAAATGATTAAATGAAGGAAGAACTAATTTATTCCATGTACCTCAGTAGAAAGAATCTTATGATCTGCTTCAGCCATTCCTTCTGTTATGTCACCAACTTGTGGACCCAAAGGAGGAAATTCAAAAAGACTAGATCTTTCAACGGCCTCTTCCACGGACAGAATAGGCGTTTCAAGATTCTCGTAATCATACTCAACAATGGCAGAGTTTGCAGCCATATCTGCGAGTTTCTGAGTATCTGCGACCTAAACACATTCATTGTAGTAATAATAAATAAAACATTCACCTAACTTTTGGTGGACCAAAATAATGGAGTTAAAAACTCACCACAAAGGCAACACGATCACCGATACATCTAGCAACGTCATCAGCAAATAAAGGATCAATACCAAATGCAGAAATAGATCCTACATTTTCCCCAGGGATGTCTTTACTTGAAATGATTGCCCTCACTCCATCCAGTTTTAGGAGCTTTATACTCTTTACCCTTGCTAGAGGTTTTGTACTATAAATATATGCACCATGTAGGCAATTTGTTGGTGAAGGAATGTCACCCACATACACAGCCTCACCTATGATTTATTTGCAAAACATGTCATCCTTAATAAAAAGATATTCCAAAACATAACACATACAGTTAAGATAAACCAAAATGAGAGAATAGACGTAGTTTATTGAAACTTTGAAAAGGAACTATATGATTGTTTTTTAATCGAAGTCAACTATATTCTTGCAATACATTAGATAGTAGTATACAAAGCTGCCAAAAATTAAGAGCCTGGGAAATAGAACTTAATCATAGTAATCACTAGTACAAAAAATGCTTTTTAACCGGTTATAAAGGAACCAATGTAGAAAGTGTCTGCAGTCGCACTTTTATAAATAAGTTGCGCGAAACATGAATTCACAAATGGTTCAAACCATGAAGATAGGATTCATGCTTAAATCAGTAGTTTTCCAAGTAAATGAATTGATAATCCATGATAGAATGTTAAGATTGCATTGTAGAAGAATTTTAGGGATGAAAATATATGTAGATCATAAGAGTTGGTGTCAAAGATGGAATGGAAGTTTTTGCAAAACAACATGCTAGATTATTTATTAAATAATTGGTTTACTACTTTAAAATGCTATAAATATGAAACAGAAGAGACTATAAAGCTATTCCCTAACTTGAATGTACAAAAACAAACCTGACGCTTGTAATGCAGCTCCTGATTTTGTAACTGGCTCACCAATGGGACGATACTCATCACCGACTTGAACCTCTTGCTTTCCAGATGATAGTAAAGGAGGAACTTTATCGTGATGAACTTTCCCATTACTCTGGTCTAAGTCAAATGTCTTCATGACTGACGAACGAGCATACCCATTTGAGTAATTAATATGTTTTTCAACAGAATGGTCAATCAGAGGACTAAAGAACTTATAGAGAAAACCAGTTGCCAAGCTTGACCGATAAGCAATCTTTGAAGTTCCATGTTCAGGTACAACAGTAGCCGTAAGCAAGTTCACAGCTTCATTTACAATACCAAAATGTAACAACTTTCCTTTCAGTAGTTCCTCAACTTTTGTTGCTCTAACTGCATGTTTAGCTCCATAAGCACCAAAAGCAAGCGTGCAGTTATCTATCATCACAATTCCATCATCATCTTCAACAGCAGAAACCTCCACCAAGAACGCTGCATTTAAATATGGCAGTGCATTTCCAAGCGGTCGAGGAGCAGCTCGAAAAGTCTCAAAGAAAATGTTACTTCCATGTTTTGGAGAAGCACTTTTACTTGATTCCCGACATGGGAGTTTAATGCTTAAAAGCACGCTTTCCAATCCTAATGGTGGCCTTTCCAAAAACTCCTGCAATTTAAGCCATTCAAATTTTGTACCAGTCATTATATGAACCATTGTATCCACAGCTAGAAATATTGTAGCTATATCAGAAGGGAAATGATACTTCTGAGCCATCACTAGATTGCCACCTACACTAGCGGTGTTCCTTATAAACCCCGAGGCAATTTTGCTCATGTGATCAGCAATTTTTTCAAGTATCTTATCAAAGTCAGAGAGAAACTCAAATCCGCTCTTTGGCTTTAAAGCTTCAATAGCCTTGAAGATAGTCACTGTTGCTCCAATTTCAATCCCTGCCTCATCCTTTTTGATCTCTGAGAGCTCTGAAATTCCCTTCAGATTAATATACTTGTCATAGCTTTCTGTATCTTTGTAATAACCCATTCCTGTATTACTAACAACAAGCTTTATCTTGGTTCCAGCGCTGTTGTTCGATTCCAATAAGTCTCGAAGCTCCTTTAGACTAGTAGGACTGAGCCAACTATGCTTTTCAGAAGCCATGAACACATCATGTTTAATCTCCTTCAAAAACTCAGGAAATTTACTCTTCTTGTGGTGATGATCATATTTGGGCAACCTACTTTTCTTTACATCATTGCTTTCTCCTTTTCTCCAAAAAGAGTTTAACCCCAAATCCTCCATATCAACATCAGCACCAAAACTTTTGCAGGCATCGGATAGCGGTCGATAACCGGTACATCGACAAAGATTCCCAGAAATGGCCCTTTCAGCCTCAGCAGCTGTGGCTTTTGAGAAACCCGGAGGAGGCTCAGGACGATTGGTCTTTTCGGCATTGACAAGAGCTCCATAAAGAGAAACACACATTCCGGGAGTGCAAAATCCACATTGAGTAGCATGGAATCCTGCAATTCTTTCATGAATTGGATGGAAGCCATCTTTATTGTTTCCAAGGCCTTCACTTGTAGTTATGGAGCATCCATGTATGCTGCAAAGTAGTGTGAGACAAGAACTTGCTGTGAAATCCTCAACTTGATCGAGCACATGATTGTATTTGGATATTAAAACAAGACAAGCACCACAACCACCTGAAACCAACCAAGTTGAAACATGAAATGAGAAATTGATGAAAAATTCCATAGACAAAAAAAAATTAAGAAATAAAAACTCCATCAAGAACTTGAATCATAGGATAGAATATATTTATCACAAACTAAAACATTGGAATCTAAATAAACAGTGAAGAGACCATTCCCTCCGTTCATATCAGTCAACAAAGTCTGTACTGTAACTAAAGAAAAATCTAAAGCAAAGTGGAAGTTCAAGTAATAGTAAGGAAAAAAGAGCTGCAGAGCCTTAGAAAGACTTAGAACAAAATGGTTTTAACGCTAAAGAAAACTCTCAGATTGATGCAGATATTAGCATGGGTAGGATTAACTTATGAAGCGTATTACACAAAGACAGTCTGTAAGGTGCCAGATGATCTCCTACAAAACTTTGTTACAACATTATTAACTCATGAAAGTATTATCAGTGTCCTTTAGGAGCCGAGTTGTCTAGACTTAGACTAAGCAGTTTTAAAATCAAGAACTTATTACAAAATTCTAAAGCTAGTGAAGTTGATGATCAGAAAAGAGTCTCATAGAAAGCAGACCTTCGCCACAGCCGAGCTTGACGCTCTTGAATGGAGTTTGAGTACGCAAGAACTGAAGCACAGTGGTTGATGGGTCAACGCTTGAGAGCTCAAATCTCTCTCTATTCACAACAAAAACCAGATTTTCTCTTTTTTCTCTGTTCTCCATCATTTCTCAGATGAACCCAAATGCTCAGATATGAACTGGGTCTTCACAGAAGATTGCACCAAGATCCACTCACTGTGCTCATAAAAACGATCAAAGATGTCGGCTTTGATCCACCAACCATTTAAAATTTTAAATTTCTCCATGTCTTTATTATATTGTAAAAGGTCCATTGGTTCACATGATAAAGCCAAGCATATAATGAGGCCTAAATACCTAATAAGAAAAAGTGATGCCCTCATACACCCTTGATCTTAGTTACAAAATTTAGTTAATTGATTTAATAAATTAAAAAATTAAATAAATTAATTAATTATAATTTAATATAATCTCTCATTCTCAAAATAAATTTATATATTTTTTAATTTATTTAAATTAATCAATTAACTCTTATATTAATTATTATTAATTTATAATTAGAACAATATATTTTATATCCCAAATCCTACTTTACATTACAAATATATATATATAACTTTATATTTAAGTTTTCTCACACATATAATGAATTATTAGAGAATAGTCTTATCTTCATTATTAATTTATTATAGAGGGCCGCCACAGGTTTCTAATTGAATTGAGTAAGAAATGATGGGGCCTATCTATCTCATGGAATAATTATGCTGTATTTTACATAAGATAAAATTATAATTAGTGATTTCACATAAAAAGTACTCCTTAATTGATTTTAGATTTTATTTTTATTTCAAAATGCCTATGATTTAATTGGTGCTTAAATAACTTATAAATTAGTGAATATTATCCAATGTGATTTTCAACTAATAAAATTAATTAATCACATAAAAATATAATAATGTAGTATTTATATTATCCAAATTAAATCCAAAGTATTCATATAATTTGCATAAAAAAATTCTTTAGAGATTTTGATCCAAAACCGTAAAACCAAGCATGAAATCGGATTATATACTATCAGGCAAAGCAAAAATCTAAACACTCTTACTGCCAACTTAAATTTAATCATTTCCTGAAGGGGTCAAGGGATTCTCAGGATATAAATTTAATCAAGTTTGGTCATCTAAAACCTGGAGGGTTTAGACTACAATTCAAACAACAGAGTGAAATAAAAGCAAAAATATAGTAATTGTAAAAACAAATTTATTTGATATAAATTCATGACTGATATTTTAAAAATTAAAATAAAAAAAAAAAGTAAAGCAAAGAAAGACAGTAGTAATGTTCATATACGTAGATCATTGGATAAGTAATAAAATGATATCCATATAAAGAGAAGAAAGTCAATTTTTGGAAGAGATATGAACCTGATTATACGTAATTCCAATAGTATCGATTCAAGATTTTCTTCCTTTGAAGCTTATATCTTTCTACGATCTCTGGCGTTAAGTTTCTCACAGCCATAGGCTTTAAATAAAAAAAATTATATTTAAATCTCATACAAAGAATATAATTATAAAAAAAATATTAAATAATTATAAAATTCTATAAAATCTTAGATTAATTTTTTTAAATTAAAAAATAATAAAATTATTTTTAAAAAAATATATCAATTATTATTTTTTTATGGCAGAGTTGTTATTCATATTATTCATATTATTATTATTTTTTATTTTTTGAGTTATTATTTTTTTAAAAAAAAAATTTATTTTTATTATTTGAGCTATTTTTTTAAAACAGTTCTTTTATTTTATAATTTAAAAAAATTAATTTTAAATTTTACGAGACTTTATAATTATTTAATAATTTTTTAAAATTTTTTATAATTAAATTCTTTACATTTTACTTAAATCTAATATTTTCAATGTCTCCCAAGAGTCAACTCATTGGTGTTTCCCGGAAGTACCACTGGTGTTTTCTAAAAATCAATGCCAAACAATCCTTTTTAAGGAACAGGCTTCAAGTACATACCCCATAAATGTAGTTAAACTAAGACAATAACTTTTGAGTACGCGATCGTTGTCTAGGAAGCTCTGAACATAGCATTAAACTCTTCAATATCACATCTATTGTCGTGACTATTTAAAACATATCATTAAACTTTTCAATGTCACATCAATTATCTTAAATATTTAAAATATATTTAAATTTTAAAAAATATTATTTTATTATAATTTTAGTTATAATATTTAAAAAAATATTATAACTTTTAAATATTTAAATTTATATATAAAGATAATAAATAGTTAACTTTATTTGATATTAATATTGTTTAGAAAAAAGAAAAATTTTATTTTATTATTAAATTATAAATAAATTTAATTTTTTTTAAATATTTTTATATTAAAAAAAAATTCTTCAATGTCACAAAAGTTGACAAAAATAACTGTCAACTTTCTCAAGCCTTGTAGAACTTGTGTACTCACATCCATTGACTTTAGGATCCTGTTCATCAATCAACGAGACTGTAGATTGGTCATTTTGGATAGCGTTGATGTTGACATTTGCAAATGATCTGTACCTTCTAGATTCAACCATTTAAGATTGACCAATAATTTCAAGCCACAAGGCGCTTCAATAGTAGCAGTAAATGAAAGGTCCAACTCAATCAACCGTTGCAATTTCTAATGAAGGCACATAACTCAAATTTCTACATTCTAAAAGTAGTAATGCAATGAGGCGTTTGAAGTTTGATGATGTAATATCTTAATTATTGTTATATTTAAATAAAATTAAAAATATTACTTATTAATTAAATTAAAAATATTATTTAATTAAATTATTATAATTTAATATTTTTAATAAAATATTATATATAGATTATCTTACAATTATTTTTATTTAATATTTTATAATTTGATTATTACGGAAATTATTAGGATTTGATTTCATATTTAAATATGGATTTAAATTAGAATTATTATTATGATTTTATAAATATGGTTAAGCCCTGAGTTATTCATCATACTTAATTATTGAGTCGTCTCCTCTTTTTTTAATCCACTCTCTCAGTCTTTTTCTTGTTACTAAAGAATTTTATATTTATTTTTCTCCCAAATACGCACTTAGTTTAACTCACTTAAAGTTGATATTTACCTTTCAAATCTTTTGTGATAATTATTCATATATTTAGGTGAGAGGTATACTCGTTGTGTGTGCTAATACGATATTTGTGACTGATTTGATATATATATATATAAATATATATAACTATTGATATTGATATAATTGTATGGAGAAAATTTATTTGATGATTTTTATTAAAAATAGTCTTGTGGGACTTAAAATTTAATTGAAAAAAATTGAATTGAGATTATAAACTTATTATATATTGATATTAGAATTTGAAGAAAGTTATTATTTTAAAAAAAATTCTATTGTAATATTTATTGATATTATTAATTGTCAAACTATTGAAATTTTGATTAATATGATTATTTTTAGAATTATGCATTGGTGATGAGTAATGATAGAATTTTATTTATACTACATGGTATAACCTCCCTTAGAGCTCGATGGTTGGCTTTTGTCTCACCTATTTACTGATAAACGTGTCCCACCTATTTATCAAGGGGAATGAACCCATTGTCCGGTTAGGTACTATGTAGATTTTGATTTATCCATACCACTTGATTGGTTAACGTCTTGAGTGGTCAGTTATCACTAACCCAAGAGTTCAGTTAGCGGGAATAAAACAGTTCGGTGGTTTGATAGGAGAAACTTAGGTGAGTTATCCATTTGATTTTATTATGATAATGCATTATTTTTTATATATTGTATTTTGTGATTAGTCATACTTGATACTCATAAGCACAAGAATTGATGGTTAACGAAACGTTTGTCTCACTTTATTATTATTAGCATTTTTTATGTGATAGTCTTATCTTAAGACCCAAGAGAAAACTTCAAAAGCTTGACTAAAATTATATTAATTTTATAGCCTTCCCTTTGAAGGTATGTATAGAAAATTTATATATTGCCACAATAGATTTTATTTTACATACTTATATATCCTATTACTTTATTTATATTTAAAAAAATATTTTTATAACTACAGTAAAGTTCATTTAAATTTTAGTAAATTTTTTCTACCATGATTAGCTCTCTTGAAACAAATTATATTCACTTATAATATTATTTTTAAATTATATTTAGTATAAAATAGGTCTAAATAATTAATAATAGAGTTATATGTTAGGAGGATTTTACCAATATAGTTTTAGGCCAATATTAGACAAATCAAGTATTTTAAAAGAAGGCATTTTGCTAAAAAAAATCATCTCAGAACCGTTGGAGACCATTATTAAAATCTGAAGGCCTGTTTGGAATGCTTATAAATCATGGTTTTAGAAGTCCTTTTGGGCAAAACCTTATTTAGGAAAGTTTTAAAATACAATCATATTTGTCTAAAAGGGCTTCTAAGCAAAACTATGGTTTAAAATCATAATTTTAGATAAGATAGTAGAACTAACTTTTGGAATATTAAAAGAGCTTATAGATTATCAGTTTACTATTTTGCCCTATTTTCCTCCACTATCTCCTCTTTCCTCTTCTCTCTCTTCTTCTTCTCTCTTCTCCTTCATGTCGGTGTCGCCGTCCTGAAAGTTCCAAAAGTTGCTATCGTTGCCGCTCGTGGAGAATAAGCGGTAGATCTCGTCGCTGCTCAGAGAGAATCGGTGGGTCGTTGTCACTGTCGCTGCTCACCGCTATCGCTTGTGGGTCATCGCTCGCCACTTGCGTTGCTGCTTACCGCAGGTTGCTACATGTCGTGGGTCACCGTGGATTGTTGCTGGCCGTTGTGGGAGAGATGATAAATAGTTCATAAACATTAATTTATATTTTTTATCTTATACCATTTCTGGTAATTTACCAAAATAAAAAGTCATTATGAAAATAACTATTAAAATACTTATTTATTCAAAATCACTTTTTCTCTATAATCTTTTCTCCAAAAACCCTTTTCTAAAAGCGATCCAAAAACCCTTTTCTTTATAAACCATTTTCCAAAAGTTTATCCAAATACACACTAAAAGAAATGTCTAGAGTTTCCAGTTAGGAAAACTTATTGCAGATTTTTCTTCCATTCTCTATTGTCTAGTAATTTTATCAAATTCATACTTGATTTTTCCATAATTTCATCAGTCTTCTTTGCAATATTAATAGCCATGACCCTCGGCAATTTGTGCGTTCTCCATTGCCTTAGGCCAGATTTTTCTATCAACAAACTGTTATTTTTTAATTTATCCAACATGATGTAACCTTAATTATATCGCATTTATATACTCTTTGTCTCTTCCGTCCATTCCTCAGAAAAATCTTCTGACCCAAGGCTTAACATGACTACGATAATCATGTTCCTTGGCTCTTAATGCATAGTACAAAAAAAATCTTTGCAATTTACTATTTAAGCAACTATAGCTAGATTTCAATACTTGAAATACTCTCTCATCCATATGATATTGGCCGTTGTTCAAGTTTTGAAGGCATTCCAACAAACGATTCCATTCTCTTATGTGTTCTTTTCCTTTCATGCTTCTTGCTATCGTAACAGTAGCAAGGGGCAAACCCCCACATTGTTTTGAGACATCCCTTGCTATAGGCCACATCTTACTAGATTGCATTTGATGGATTTCAAGAGTCCTTTTAAACAAATCCCAACCATCTTCTTCATCTAGAGGTTTTACTTGTATTATGTTCTTTATGCAATTCATACTTCGTCACACTTCCCATGATCGGAGTTGTCAAAATCAATTTAATCCCATTATTTGAAATAGAAAATCCAACCTCTTGTAAAAGGATCTAAACATTATTTAAAATAAGAACACATCTATTTCAGTGTTTGGATGCCTATAATAATTTTCCAGATATTCTTTTGACATCACACTCATCAGATATGTCTAAATTAATTGAACTTGCAATGGTCTTTTGCAACTCATAAATTAATTACCATATTATCACATAGTTATCCAAATAATATGATCAAAGTCATCACTGGCTTCTTCTAAAAGCTTGTTATTCACATGTGTTGCTAAAGCTGTTTTTCCTGCCCCTCCCATTCCCCATATTCCAATTGCTAAAACCTCATTTTTCATTATCCATTCCCATATTTCTTGAGCATGCCTTTGAACATCTTTTCCCACTAAATCATTTTTCGACAATATATAACCTTTAATGCATTCTAGAAATAAAAAATATAAGGTCACAATAGGAATTATTTGTTTTAAAATGCAGTAAGTGACAAGAGTAAAATATAAATAATTTAAATATATTGATTTTTTTAGATATCCTGAAGTGATAATTATGAAGTGATGATAACAATTAATTACTTCAATCAATGTTATAACAAATATATGAATGAAATTTTTGTATGAATGATGACTACCTAAAAGGGTTATAAATAGTTTAAGATAAAGTATATACATACCTATTTTCAAACGAATATTATTTCTCTTGATTCCATTATCAGAATCATCCAATTCCATATATGTCCCAATTACAACATCTTCAAATATTTTTTGAATGTATCAACCCTCTTTCTTTTAACACCACATAAATCTAAATCTACTTCACTTTGGACTTTTTGCATAGCTTCTTGCTGCATGCTTTATCATATAGTTTTTCTTTTTCAATTCTTCGTTTAGGTCATTCTTTAGCAACTTCAAAACCAAATCTAACCTTTCTTCATCACTGTTGAATTTTGTCCATATCATTTGTATGACAAAGAGCTCTTATACATGTATGCGTATGCGTCTGTGAATATACATAGAACGTTTAACAATTCCTGGTTTTCAAGTGATTATACCTGGAACAAAGGCTTTTGCCTAACATAATTATCCAATTGTTGCATATAATTAATGACAAATATACCACAATTGTATCTACGTATTGAAGAAATATGATATCGTCAATACGTATACTTGTTTTACTGAGCTTATAATTTAAAATAAAAAGAAAATCATAAACTCACCCATTAGGCTGTAATAGAATATTGCTTGCCGTTCTTAAAAGAGTCTTTACATAACAATCAACTACAAAAAAACTATTAATTCTAAAGAATTAAAATATTAGTATATTGTTATAAAAATAAGAAAGTGAAAGAGTAGAAAGAATAACAAGACAAGAATTTGATATGAAAGAAATGGAAGGACAAGAGAGAATTTCTCATATGCTTGTATATTCACTTATGCAAATGCCTTCTACATAGCCACTATTTATAGGCCACAACCATTAAAGACTAAACATAAGGTTACAAAGGATTAAAGATGAATAAAATGCCATTAACCACAAGAAACCCCTCTCAAGTCATTCATTGAGGAAGTTATAGTTTTATGGCATAAAGGCAAGAAGGAATCCTAAGAAGAATCCCAAGAGGTAGGATGGACATCCACATGTACAATAATATTTGCAACACTCCCCCTTGGATGTCCATGACAGATATTGTGCCTCATTAAAACCTTACTAGGAAAAACCCATTGGGACAAAAACCTAGTGAAGGAAAAAGAGTACACAATATTTATTTAGGTTGCCTTATCAAAAATCTTTTCAGGAAAACCCAGTGAAAAACAAAATCCTTAAAATGAAGAGTACATCAAGTACTTGTTTACTCCCCCTGATGACGTTGTCAATTTATGTCTTTGAATCTGCGCATTCAAATACCATACATTAACTTCTCAAATGGCTTAGTTGGTAGCGTCTTGGTAAACAAATCTGCAAGGTTGTCACATGATCGAATTTGCTGTACATCTATATCACCATTTTTCATAAGATCATGAGTGAAAAAGAATTTTGGAGAAATATGCTTTGTTCTATCTCCTTTGATATACCCTCCTTTCAATTGAGCTATGCATGCTGTATTATCTTCATATAATACCGTTGGAATCTCTTGTTCTGGAAGTAGGCCACTCATTCTTTGTATATGTTGGATTACTAACCTTAGCCAAACACATTCTTGACTTGCCTCATGAACTGCAATTATTTCTGCATGATTTGATGAGGTAGCTGATAAAGTTTGCTTTATCAAACGCCAAGATATAGCTGTACCTCCACAAGTAAATAAATATCCTGTCTGAGATCTACCTTTATGTGGATCTGCTAAAAATCTTGCATCTGCATAACCAATCAATTGTGATCCGAATTCATTAGAATAAAATAATCCCATATCAATTGTCCCTCGAAGGTATCGAAATATATGTTTAATTCCATTCCAATGTCTTCTTGTTGGAGAAGAACTAAATCTTGCCAATAAACTTACAGCAAATGCAATATCAGGTCGTGTCGAATTAGCAAGATATATTAGTGCCCCTATAGCACTAAGATATGGTACTTCTGGACCAAGAAGTTCTTCATTTTCCTCTTGAGGGCGAAAAGGATCTTTTTCTTTAACTAGAGATCTCACAACCATTGGAGTAGTTAATGGATGTGATTTATCCATATAAAATTGCTTTAATATTTTTTCAATATAAGCTGATTGATGAAGAAAAATTCCATTTGTTAAGTGCTCGATTTGTAAACCGAGACAAAACTTTGTTTTTCCAAGATCTTTCATTTCAAATTTTCTCTTTAAACAATCCATTACTTTTTGAAGCTCTTCAGGAGTTCCAATTATATTCAAGTCATCCATATAGACAGCAATTATAACAAATTCTGATATATTCCTTTTTATAAAAACACATGGGCTAATTGAGTCATTTTTATAGCCTGCTTTCAACAAATATTCACTTAGACGGTTATACCACATTCTTCCAGATTGTTTTAATCCGTATAAGGATTTATGCAAACGAATTGCATAATTTTCTCGAGGATTCTTACATGATTCAGGCAATTTAAATCCTTCAGGGATTTTCATATAAATTTCAGTATCTAAAGAACCATATAAGTATGCTGTAACAACATCCATTAGACGCATATCAAGTCTTTCATGCACTGCCAGACTAATTAGATATCTTAAAGTAATTGTATCCACCACAGGAGAATATGTTTCTTCATAATCAATGCCAGGTCTTTGCGAAAAACCTTGTGCCACAAGTCGTGCTTTATATCTAACAACCTCATTTTTCTCATTTCGTTTTCGCACAAAAACCCATCTATACCCAACTGGTTTAACACCATTTGGTATTTGAACTACAGGTCCAAAAACTTCACGTTTTGAAAGTGAATTCAATTCTACTTGAATTGCGTCTTTCCATTTTGGCCAATCATTTCTATGTCTACATTCTTCAACTGACCTAGGTTCAAGATCTTCACTTTGATTAGTTATTTCAACAGCAACACTGTATGAAAAAATATCGTCGACGACTATATTTTTTCGGTTCCACCTTTTTCCCGTAGTGACATAACTTATCGAGATCTCTTCATTATTTTCAGGTACCTGGACCTCTTCTGGGGTCTTTTGATTTGTTATGTCTTGGGTATCTCCTATAAGATCAGCCTCCTCAATTTGACCATCTTGATTGTTTACTCTTTTCTTTCTAGGATTTTTATCTTTGGAACCGATTGGTCTACCACGCTTCAAACGTGGTTTACTTTCATTTGCACTTGCTACTTGTCCTGCTGGGACATCAATTCGAATTGGAGTATTTTCAGCTGGAATATGAGATTTAATAATTCTCTTGGGGTCAGTAAATGCATCTGGCAGTTGATTTGCAATATTTTACAAATGAATTATTTTTTGAACTTCAAGCTCACATATTTGTGTTCGAGGATCTAAATGAGACAACGATAATGCTTTCCATGTGATTTCTTTATCCAGCTGCTTATTATCTCCCCCTAATGTTGGAAAATTTGTTTCATCAAAATGACAATCATCGAAACGTGCCGTAAATAAATCTCCCATTAACGGTTCTAAATACTTGATTATGGAAGGAGATTCATAACCAACATATATCCCTAACCTTCTCTGAGGTCCCATCTTTGTGCGTTGTGGTGGAGCAATTGGGACAAATACCGCACATCCAAAAATTCTAAGATGAGAAATATTTGGCTCCTGACCAAAAGTCAATTGTAATGGGGAGAATTTATGATAACTTGTTGGCCTGATGCGTATAATTGTTGATGCATGTAAAATTGCATGTCCCCAAGCTGAAATGGGAAGTTTTGTTCTCATGAGTATTGGTCTAGCAATCAATTGAAGGCGTTTAATTAATGATTCTGCTAAACCATTTTGAGTGTGGACATGAGCAACAGATTTTTCCACTGTTATTCCAGTTGCCATGCAATAATCATTAAACTTTTGCGATGAAAACTCACTCGCATTATCAAGACGAATTGTCTTAATTGCATATTCTGGAAATTGTGCTCTTAATCGAATTATTTGAGCAAGTAATCTAGCAAATGCTAAATTACGTGTAGATAACAAACACACATGTGACCATCTTGTAGATGCATCTATTAAAACCATAAAATATCTAAATGGTCCACATGGTGGATGAATAGGTCCACATATATCCCCTTGGATACGTTCTAGAAATGCAGGGGATTCTACCCCAACTTTTGTTAATGAAGGTCTTGTAATTAGTTTGCCTTGAGAACAAGCAACACATGAAAAATCTTTAAATTGAAGAATCTCCTGGCTCTTCAATGGATGTCCATGTGAATTTTCAATAATCCTTCGCATCATAGTTGATCCGGGATGGCCTAACCGGTCATGCCAAATAATGAATGTATTTTTATCAGTAAACTTCTGGTTTACTGTAGCATTTGTTTCAATTATACCAATATTTGTATAGTACAAACCAGAAGATAATGCAGGTACTTTTTCAAGAACACATTTTTCTCCATGTCTAACAATTGTAATATATAGATATTCAATATTTTTCTCATCTATAGTCTCAATATGATACCCATTTCGGCGGATATCTTTAAAACTTAATAAATTTCTTTGAGACTTAGAGGAATATAAAGCATCATTAATTACAAAATTTGTCCCTTTGGGTAATGTTATCATTGCTCTTCCGGAGCCTTCAATTAGTTTTGTATTACCCGCTATAGTATTGATGCTTACACTATTCATTGTCAAATGAGAAAAATATTTTTTATCTTTAAGTATGGTATGTGTTGTAGCACTATCTATAAGACATATATCTTCATTCTTGTGCCCAATAAAAGAGAGAGGAACATCCATATTCTTCATCAAAAGAAAATAAATGTATCAAAATATATTATTAGTAATAATGCTCTTAAAAGAAGAAAATAAAAGTAAACATAAATAAAGCATAAAACATAACTAAATTAAGATAAAATATAGATAAAACATAAACTAAATTTGTTTCTCTAGTCATGATTCTCAAAGAAATCAGCCACTTCTAAGTGTGCCATAGCATCAAGGTCATCATATAGCTCATTGGTATCATCATTTTTGAATGCAAAATTTGCCTCAACATCATCATCTTGAAAAGTCATATTTGCTTCCATGTTCTTTGAATTCTTTTTTATGGAGGCTTGATAAAGCTTTGCTAGATGCTCAGGCGTACGACAGGTACGCGACCAATGCCCTTTCATTCCACATCTATAACATAGATTTTCCACAGTTTTTGAAGTACCACCCTTGTCTTTTTTCTGCCCTTCATTATATTTCTTCTTTTGGTGGGTATTTGGATTATAATTATTTCCACCACCATGATGACGGTAATTGCCACGTCCCCTACTACGGCCACGACCACGACTGCGACCGCGACCGTGACCACGACCATGACCATGGGCATGAAAATCAGTGCGTTCAGTCACATTCGCTTCAGGGAATGGAGCTGATCCAGTGGGACGGATCTCATGATTTTTCATTAACAACTCATTATTTTGTTCAGCCACAAGAAGACATGAGATTAGTTCAGAGTACCTTTTAAAACCTTTTTCACGGTATTGCTGCTGCAACAGAACATTTGAAGCATGAAAGGTTGAAAAAGTTTTTTCTAATAAGTCCTCATCTGTTATTTTCTCACCACATAACTTCAGTTGAGAACTTATTTTAAAAATAGCTGAATTATATTCAGATACAGATTTAAAATCTTGCAGCCTCAAATGCAACCATTCATAACGAGCTTTGGGCAATATTACCGTCTTTTGGTGATCATATCGTTCTTTTAAATTACTCCATAATTCTAACGGATCTTTCACCGTTAGGTATTTAGCTTTTAGCCCTTCATGTAAATGGTGACGAAGAAAAATCATGGCCTTAGCCTTGTCTTGATTGCTTGCTTCATTTCTAGGTAAAATAGCATTCCCTAGACCTTTGGCATCTAAATGGATTTCAGCATCTAAAACCCAAGACAGATAATTTTTTCCCGAGATATCAAGAGCAGTAAACTCGAGTTTCGTCAAATTAGCCATGGGTCGAACTAAAATAATAATAACAATTAGAATTCTGATAAAATTCATTAGAAAAATATGATAATAAAAACATAAATAAATAAACAATATATATTCAACATAAATATAAATTCAATAAAAGTAACAAAATATAAATGGTATAAATAAAAACAAAATAAAATAAATAAAATAAATAACTATAAAATATATACAGTAACACATAAGCAATTAAATAAACAAAACAAAATAATGGAAACAACATAAATAATATAGAGAAAATAATACTACAATAGAAGTAACATAAATAAAATAAGTAATATAAATTAAATAAATATAAATAAATATAACAAAATAAATTAAATAACATAAAAACACCATAAATAATATGTTACAATACATAGAATTAGAAATAGAAATAACATAAATCAAATATATAAATAGTAATATAGTATAAGTATTTCGTAATATAAATAAGTGAATATTATATAATTGTAGTAAATATATAATAATGCTTAAATTTTTCAGAGCAATGTCGTGCTGATAACGTGTTATAAAAATAAGAAAGTGAAAGAGTAGAAAGAATAACAAGACAAGAATTTGATATGAAAGAAATGGAAGGACAAGAGAGAATTTCTCATATGCTTGTATATTCACTTGTGCAAATGCCTTCTACATAGCCACTATTTATAGGCCACAACCATTAAAGACTAAACATAAGGTTACAAAGGATTAAAGATGAATAAAATGCCATTAACCACAAGAAACCCCTCTCAAGTCATTCATTGAGGAAGTTATAGTTTTATGGCATAAAGGCAAGAAGGAATCCTAAGAAGAATCCCAAGAGGTAGGATGGACATCTACATGTACAATAATATTTGTAACATCTATATATTAATTATATAAATATCATAAATATGTAATACTTACCTATTTATATGTTATTTCGTCACGTTCTATTTCATTCATGAATTGATCACATAGAGAATCCTATATTTTAACCACTTCATTCTTTATCTTAATAATGTACAAATAAAAATGTCTATAATTTTTTTTAATGTTAACAGGAATAAATATCCGTAATACGTTATAAAAACAAATCAAATTAACTTATAGTAAAAAATAGTGATCATAATAATAAATAAGGCATACCCTACAATTAAGCAAAAAAAGTACCTTATCACAATATTCTAAGTCGTCAAACATGTAGTTCTCTCTTATTGTTTTGTCGTTCAACAAAGTCAAGGAAGGAATTTACATCACTATTGATTACTGCACTCTATAATTACATTACAAAAGAATCATTAAATATTTTTGCCAACAAAATTGTCTCAGATTCAAGAAATAACATATATCGTCTAATTTAAAAGGGAGTAAGTAATAATTACTGAAAACATCACTGGAAGATACAAATTGAAAGGTTTGCTTTTCTTCCTTCTTTCAATTTCAGTCATGATATCAGCAAAAATATCCATTAGCTAAGAAAACATGAAAACTGAGCACTAACATACTCAAGAACTTGCTCAATAATAACAAAATAGAATAGAAGTATAAGTAAATACTCACCAACGAATCCAAAAAAGTCTGCGGTTTAAGTCTGGTCAATTGAGATTGACATAGAAATTAACGTGATGACGAAAAATGTATGCATGTCTCACTAAAGAACATATATGGTGAGTGATTTAATTAAACTTCAGATTAAAAACTCAAAATAACAATCAAATGGTTGTAAGCATATGAATCTAACCTTGAGTGCTCAAAAACATTTGTATCAACTGTAAGTCAAGTTCATTCACAGTATTGAAAACATAAAAAGGACCGATTTTAGTCCTCTCTTGAGGCATAGCTTCGTCTGTGTAGGTTTGTGCTTGTTGGAGAGCCTTTATGCCTTCCTACATTGTTTTGGGGGATATGTAACAATCCAGCATTCGTTCATTGAGTTTTGCTATAGCAGTGTCCTCTTTAAATTCTGACTACTACTTTTTGCCTTACCTAAGTAAGCTGATATATCTAATGTGTAGTGGCCTTGGAAAAAGTTGCACTCCTCTTATTCTTAATATATCACCTAATGGGAAGTTGATCTTAGTTTTGAATATAAAATATATTTATTATATTTATCAATTTTACCTAAATTACTTATATTGATATCCTTCAACAATAATTGAGAAAAAAGGAATTAAAGAAGATGGTTGGATGTTTTAAAAAAAATATATACTATATTAACTAATTTAACTAATTTTTTTAATATAATTAAATTGGTTAAATGTTATATATTAAATACTAGAGGAGCATATTTGTTGTAAAAAATATATAACATTTAGCGCTCTTGCACCAAGCATATTGGTCTTAAGTAATTTTTTTTCCCACCTTGGAAAGCATAGGGTTTTTTTGTCTTTTTTTTTTAAAAAAGTATTTTGAGGTATATCATAAACCTGGAAAAATTAAATATTAATATATATATTTAAATAAACGATTGATATTTCAAATTAAGTAAACCATATGATACTTTGAATCATAGTCCAATAATCCATTAACATTATTGGTAGTAATTAAATTTTGCTTACCCAGTTCCGTGCCCATTTGCACCACCAGCAACTCAATCCCACAGGAGAGCAAGTAGTTTATTATTTATTTATTTATTTATTTAAATAAGTATACTTTTTTAAAAACAAAAAAACAAAAAGCTAACTAATTGCCTCAAACAATTTTGCAGAAGGCCATATATTTCTTTTGAAGTTTAACATGCCCTAACCCAGCCTAAAGTGACGGGACAAAATCAAAGCCACAGCTTGAAGAACAACGTAGTAAGTGTGTTTAGAGTAAAAGCATGATAATGAGCTTTGTATTTAAATATTCTCACACATATAATGTATTATTAGGGAACACTCTTTATAAGAGGAGACGAAGGGACACCTCTTGGTTAAGAAATGGGGACTATCCCATGGAACATTTATGCCATTGGGATCATATCTTGTATGTATATTTAAAGGTAATATATAAAATTATAGTTAAGGATTTCTCTTAAAAAATAATCATTAATTGATTTTGGATTTTAATTAATGTTATTTCAATGAACTCAAGGACTAAAATCTCTGGCTTCACAAAAATGCTTATGATTTAATTGTTTCTTAAATAACTTATCAGTTAATGTGATTTTCAACTTATAAAATTAATTAATCACATTGAAAATATAATAATATTGTAGTATTTATATTATCCAAATTTAATATAAAATTTTCATATAATTTGTATACTAAATAATCATATAAAAAATCTTTAGAGATTTTGATCCAAAGCCAGACATGAAATCGGATTATATACTTTGAAAATTAAAAAAAATACATTTAATTTATGATTGGGAAGTCCCACTCCCACATATATTTATCATAAACAAATTTATTATCGTAAAAAATAATTAAAAATAAACTGTTGCAGCTTAGCAAATGACTTGTTTGTTTGGTAGCAATAATGTATATATAGTTTACATTTTCTTTTTCTTTTATTCTTTTTAAATATTAATAATCAGATTTGCTGCCGTCCCAATGTCCATGTCTACATTACAAGCATTCTTTAGATCATAAAATGTGATTGAAATCTCCTTGACACATTTTATTTAGGCATAAAAATATTCGAAAATTTCCTAGTTGTGTGTAGTAACCATCTTTTATGTGATTATGTCCAATTAAAACCATTTCTCCATTCTAAACTTGTTTTACCTTTGAATTATGATCACCCTTTCATTTGAGTTTTGAAAAACTATTTTTGAATGTTGAATTTTTTTCTTCAAAATTTTCAGATTTTTTGCGTAGCAAAGTTTATAGGTTGAAGGTTTTTTAAACCTTTATAGTGCCACACATTATGGATGTGTGTCCGCAAGTGTAAATCTTATATATGTTATATGAAATTTAAGAAGTAAGATGTATTATCTCCGGTCTAAATTATAAAATTTATATAAAGAATTTACTTTTTTTAATCATAAATATAAAATTTTAATATACTTTATCTATTAACTATAATTTTTTCCTAAAATATTTATATTGATTACATATAATAAATTATTTCTATTAAAGGATAGTTATAATATATCCCTATATTATCTAATATAAGAGTTAGTTAATTACTTTAAGTAAATTAAAAAAGTTAAATAAATAAGTTATAAGGAAATAATGTGCTCACCATGTGGAAAATAAGATAGTTAGAGGTATTAGATCATTACTTAAATTCTTTTTTGTTAAAAAAAACAATGAGTGGAATGGTCAAATATGACCTCTGTAAGTCATCTTTAACCATCTTAATTAAACACAAATTTCTCTGTTCCTACAACTAAATTAGAGTTAAGAATAAAACGATTAGTAATTAATTTTATAATAATAAAAATTTCTCCTAAGTTACTTAATTATAACAAACAAAGTCTATATGGGTTTTGACTATGACTCATATAAACAAAAGTTTTTTTTTAAAAAGTAATGTTTATCTTTTTTTAATTACAGACCATCTTGCAATTCAAAATCAAGCTACCATACTAGTAAATCATCTAATTTTATCCTATTTAAATTAATCTCATCTAATTTTGTCCTATTTAAATTAATTAAACTAATCATGATACCTAGAAAATCTATCATGCACCTAACATATATTATTCCCTCAGTCTTTAATATAAGACATAATTAACTAATTATATTATATTAAAGAAATTAATTAAATTAATTTATATGATATTTTTTTCTAAAATATCATAATCATTTTCTTTAACTCTCTCCCTCCTTATTTGATTATTATTGAGAGAGTATCGATATGAATAATTTGAAAATGATTGATAAACATATAAAATAAATATTGTATTTAATATTGAAATTAACTCCTAAGTTAAGTTAGGTCTATATTAAGGAGTGGGGAGTAAAACATAAAAGGGAGAATGAAGAACCATTTACCTACTGTGTCCCATGAAGCAAAGGGAAGGAGAATGAATGAAGAAATGGGTATTTCAACCTATGAGTATAGACAATAACGAAGCATCAGTTTGCCCACGGTGGGTCTTAGCAATAAAAAACAACAATATAGACTTGGCGTTTTTCAATTGCTGCCTTAAGCTTCTCTTCAACTCCCAATCCTCCCTCTTCTCTCTCCTCTCAACCAAAAGCTTCTCTCTCTCCCCTGCCTGTACAATCTTCACTTTTCATTTATTTCTTTTGTTTGGTTCCTTCAATATTTTATTTGGTTGTGCTGCTGTGCAATATTTTATTTTTTTACAGTTTTAATTTTTTTATTCTTAGATTCTCTTATAAAAAGAGAAAGGACATAACCAATTGGACCATAAATCAAATTCAGTCTAGTCTATCCAACCCAATAAATATCGGGTTAAATTAGGCTTCAGGTTGGGATAATTAACCTGAAGAACATACCAGACTAGACTATGAGCTAATGCCTTGCATGGGTTGGGCATGTCTTTATATAGTCATAGTCTTTAATACAAAAGCTAATTGATTTTTTAGGTAAATTAAAAAAATTAAAAAAATTAGTTAATTATGATCAATAAAACCCCTCAAGATGAATTCATATAATATACTCATCAATATAGTCTATCTCAAATAATTTTTATATTAATTATAATTATTTAATTTATTTGATTTCTTTAATTTATTAAAAAAATTTAACTGTTTTATAATTATAACTAGAGGTAGAACTTCAAAAATACAATCACGGTATATTCTTATGAAGAATCTAATTATTATTTTCCAGATTTTGTTCCCAAGGTAGAATCTCCAAGCTAAGAGGCAAATACAGTCCCTGATCTCATTGCTTGACCTGCTTGACATGTATTTAATCATCCATCAAATTCAGGGTCCTAAATCTGCAATTGAAACCAGAGTAAGTAGGTCAATAACAAATTCACATCAAGAAACTTCATATCACAACAAAAACTTAATAATAATAATAATAATAATAATCATATTTTTAAATTTCAGGCTCAAACTTGCTTAAAACAGCCAAATGTAAGAGGCAATGCTGAAAAGCCTTAGCATGTAAACTCTTTGGATTTCTAAACATTTTGGCTATGCTTAATTAGTATGCAAACTCTTTGGATTTATGGCCATTATTATGGAAGAATGACTTAGTTTAGAATATCCATCATTACATAATAAATTATACAATGACCTATATATTGTCATGTGAAAATCCAATGACTTCAATTTTCTTTTCCAACATTACATAATCTTTCCCAATTTTCATGATTATATACATACAACTATATAGTAATTATAACTTCACTACACCTTTCTTTCATATTTCTTTCTCCACTTTCTATTATTCAATTTGATAGGAAACACAAACATAGAATAAATCAAAGAAAACAAGTTTGTCAACAGAAAAAATTTATTTGAACTTCTTTTCTAATTTTATCCTCTATATCAACCTCTCTCATTTATGAGTGCGTCAATGAATTCTTGGCCTTAGGGCATAAATTTGATCAAGGATTCGTCTAGCCCTCTTTCCAAGAACTACATATAAAACGAAAATCTTGCCATACTTCAAAGACACCCATTTGATTGTGACACATTCATTTTAGGTTTCTTCACAATATTCACATTATTTAGAACTTGCATACCTAAACAGATTTAGAAATAAATAACAAGAAGCTGTCTATCAAAATAACTAGAAGAAGAAGCTAAGACGAAAGGTTATGTTTGAATTATGGTGGTTTTGATACATAAAAGACCCTGAATTGCAGTAATGCAGAATTTGAAAAATTAGCATAAAGCTGCATATGCTACAAAATAAATTGGCTTGGTACAGATAATATTTATTTGAAGTTCTACTTGATATAACCAAAATAATATATATATATATATATATATATATATATATATATTTACACCCACAGCCAAACTTTCAAAAGATTGATTAAATTTAAGTTGAAAATGAGCACAAGCTTTTCATTGGCAGCGACTTCAAAATGGATCATCATTACATTTGTAAAATGATATCCATATAATAAAATAAAAAAGAAAGCATTTGACCAATATTTAAAATTTGAAATACGGAAAAAAATAAAACAATCACAGATAACAGTAATGCTGATATACATATAATATGCAGATAAATAATAAAATGATATGCATGTATTAAGAAGAAAGTTAGATTTTGGAGGAGATATAAACACCTGATCATCGTATGTCAAATAGTATCCATTCCGCGTCTTCTCCATTTGAAGCTTAAATCCTTCCACGATCTATATATGAGGGGGGGGGGGTTAGTTTCCAATCGTCAGCTTCAAAATATTCGAGAGAAGGAGAGCGCATGGTTCCTCTGACTACGAAAGTCAATTCTCGTAGATCTCTTAATTGCATGAATCTCACTTTGGGAAGAGTGCGTGATAGTACGGCTACAATCATCATTCTCTCCAACTATTTCTTCCATCAACTTGCACGATTCAACGAAAATGGTCTCTAGGTTTTGGAGTTGTGCTAATAATTCTGGTGTCATGAAAATCTTCATTTTGTTCCATTCAGAAATACAGAGATGTCTGAGATAATTAAGAAACGGGTCATTCGAGGATTGAGCAAATGGTGCCACTATCTGTTTCAAGTCTTTCAACAAATAGAGGAACAGTCTTCGAACCAACTGGACGGAGGAGCAAAACGAGCAGGAGGGAAAGACACAAAACATGTACTCCAGCTTATTGCATTTAGCTATTTTCAATCGTTCAATTTTTGGTAAATTACTTTTATTATTATTATCGAATGATGAAGCATGGCATAGGCATGTTGTCCTTGTCCAATGGTCAAACTCACTTATAGTCAACTCATTCATGTCTTCTGGAATAATTTGCACTTTTTCACTTATAGTCAACTCATTTATGTCCCACTTATAGGTATTAAACTCTTCAATGTCACAAAAGTTGACTGAAATAATTTGCAAATTTTTCAAACCTTGTAGATCTTGTACTCTCACATCTATTGATTTTGGGATCCAGTTCATCAACCTAAGAGATTGTAGATTGGTCATTCTGGATATTGCTGATGATGACATTTTCAGCTGTTCTATACCTTCTAGATTCAAATATTTAAGATTGACTAACAATTCCAGGCCAGCAGGTGCTTCAGTGATGGCAGGTAATGAAAGATCCAACTCTATTAACCGTTGCAATTTTGCTAATGAAGCCACGTGCTCAATTCTTTACATCCGCAAAGCAATAAGGCATTTCAAGTTAGATACAGATTCAGGCAAACGCTTAATGCCAGTACAAGATAAATCTAGTATTTCAAGAGCAGGCATGTTGCTAAGAAAATCATCCGGGATCCATTTGAGATCATTATGATCTAAAAGCAATGTGGAAAGTTTAAAGCATCTAGGGGATGTCCCTCTAGAATTCTGTGTCTGTTATTTTGAGTCAGAACAACTTCCTGCAGATTTTTTTCCATTCTCTATTTGTCAGTATTTCTATGAAATTCATAGAAGCTTTTACCATAATTTCGCCAGTCTTATTCACAATCTTCAGCACCCAGATTCTTCTATCAATAAACTATTTTTTTTTTTTTAATTTATGCAACATTCCTTGGCAGTTAACGCATAGTACAGAAAAAACCTTCGCAATTTATCATTTAAATGAGCATAACTAGATTTCAACACCTGAAATACCCTCTGATATTGATCGACTTCATGTTTTGAAGCATTCCAACAAATGATTCCATTCTCTTATGTGTTCTTTCCCCTTCATGCTTTTTTCTATCGTAACAATAGCAAGGGCATGCCTCTTGCTATAGACTCCACCTTACTAGATTGTATGTGATGGATTCCAAGAGTCCTTTTAAACAAATCCCAACCATCTTTTTTTCATCTAGAGGTTTTACATTTATTGTGTTCTGGATGCAATCCATACCTGGACACACTTCCCAGGAACAAGTTCTCAAAATCAATTTAATCCTATCATTTGAAACCGGAAATACAACCTCTTCTAAACATATAGGATCCCATACTTCAAACATCATACTTCTTCTGGCCCATATATATATATATATATAAGGCTCCTTATAGAAGGAAATTTTAGTCTTTTTTATTAATTTTTCATATATGATTATATTTAATAAAAGTAGTGAAAGAGTATAAATTAATATGATATTCACATTGAGTGTAATTAATAAAGGTAATATTGGAAGTTAGTTGAATTTTAAGACAAATTTAATGCTTTTAATTTTTTTATTGGTAAGTGTGTATTAATAATTAGAAGGTTCTTATAATATGAATTAAATGGAGTATTAATTTCTATCCTCTCACCTTTATAAAAAATATTTAATATTAATTGAAACTATCAAAACATCTTACTCCATATTATATGGTATTTTTAACTAATTTTAAGAAATAGTTTAAAGCATTAAAGTTGTCCTAAAATTTAAGAAATTTCAATATTACCCTTATAAACTATACTAGACCATTATATTAATTTTTACTATCTCCCACTATCCTTATTAAATATGGGTAAGTATAGAAAATAATTATTACTTTTTAAAATGAAATGTCTTATAAAAATGACTAAGAGAACTTGTTAGTTGGTGTCTTATAATAAAGATCAGATAGAGTATATATATATATATATAAAAGGACTAAAACATTTTATAGAAGAATTCTTATAAAATAAATAGGAAGGAAGGAGTAATCAACCTTATGGAAGTAAATTCAGAAATCTTCCCTTTATTTGTTAAATACATAGAACCTAGTTCTGATTTCTGAACCTTCAACATGACTACCAAAAGAGCTTTTGTGACAATACAAGTCAGGCGATAGGAATACCCTGCTCTAATTGGGCTTATAAATTTGGAATTATTATACCCTCATTGCAATTAAGAAAATAATTCTCACCCAATTACAGTTAAAGATGTTTTTTAAATGAACCGACCAACTTTATAACACATATATAATTACTCTTTGTATCCTATTCATAAGCTATTTCTAACATATTTCATACACATTAATAAAAATTTTAAACCTTATTAACTACTAGTATACTATAAAATTTAATAATTTTTAAACTTTATCCTTATTTAATATATATTATTATATCATATTGAAATAAAATCAACATAATAATAAATAAAGGGTAAAATAGTACATCTATATAAAAAATCATCTCTCTATCTTATAAATATGATCAAAATAAATATTCTCCTTCTATTTGGGAGAGGAGGTAATATGTATTTATCAAGAATTGAGATTTTCCCCAACTTCACCTCAATGAAAGTTATAGATATACCTTCGTGGTGGGGTCCTTCCACATATTTATTAAAAAAATTAAAATACAATGCTTAAATACTAAAAGGGAAAATTTTACACATCTCATTAATTTATTAATGTCCATATGGTCAGCTTTACAACAAATCTTTTAGCACTTTCTTTGAAAAAAGCTTATATCTTCCATCTCATGCAACCTCGGGGGAGTAATAAAATATAAGATGTTTTACAAAAGTACATACAACAAACTTTATAATTGTTGGAGAAAAATTCTGAAGTAAATTACATTGCAGACGAAAATAAGGATTATAACATTAATGCACTGACAATCAAGTAACAAATCTGCCGTGTGAAGTCATAGTACTTTTCCTTCAAGCAACTTAAGGGCGATTTTGTATAAAGAATGTATTTTGATGGAAAGGAAGGGAATAGAATAGAATCGAATGGAATGGAATGGAAAATGATGATTTGATAGAAAAAATTATATTTAATACTCTTTTAGTTTTATTTATAGAATGGAGAGAGAAAGATAACTAATTTTTTTATCTTATTTATAAGTTATATCATTAAATTTTTATATGAATATATGATTTTTACTATTTACTTATTATTGTTGTTACTTGTTCTCATTAGGGTTAATGTATATTAATTTTTCATAAAATTAGAAAATTATTGAATTTTAAAAAAATTTATTAAATTTTAACTTTTTTTTTAGTTTGTATGAGACTACTTTCACCCATTAAAAGTAAATTATAAATGGGACATATTGAAAAAAAATCAATAATCATTTTAGAATTATTGATTTTTTCTCAATTTTTTTTTCAATTGACTATTGACCCTTATTTCAACTCCTTACGATTTTCATGGCTGCATGTTTATTAAATTGTCTCATCCTGGACAATTTTTAAGATATCTTCTTATTCCCCAATACTCAACGGGGTATTCATACTCAATTTGTTGGAGAACTTATCTGTAGATAAATCAAGTAAGGATTAACTTCTCATTTTTATCTTATTAATAACTATTATAATTAGATAACTAATTTGAGTAGATTAAAAAAATTAATTATGTTAATTATTTATAACGAATATATATTAATTTTTTTTATAATTTCCTATCTAATTATATACATTATAACTACCCTTAATGTAATCCCTTTACCATATATAATCAATATGGGGAGATTATGAAAACATTTAAAATCGGAAAATAATAAATTAAAATATTATATTTAAAAATAAAATATGTATATTATTTATCTCTTATATTTATGTATATTTATGTTTGAGGAGTATTATAGAATTCTTCTAACTAAAACATCAGTTTGAAGTGAGCGTCATGGATTGTTAATGCCTATAAAATAAATGCACATATCATACCTTTCAGTTTTTTTAAAATATATACCTAGTCAGTTAGTAAAAACTTCCGTTTCCATCTGCCCCAATAGTTAGTTAAATGTTCTCAAGCTATAGGAATTCTATCCGTGGGATAGTCCCATGCCCATTCTAAAAAAACGAGATCTCAATTGAACAGCTATTCAATCACGAGTTGTTGATGGTTAGAAATAACTCGTGATCAAATAGCTGTTCAATTGAGATCTCCTTATTTTTGGAATGGGCGTGGGAATATCCCACGGATAGAATTCCTACAGCTTGAGAACATTTAACTAACTATTGGGGTAGATGGATTTGGAGAGGCCTTCTAAGCACTTTAAGCCCCAGCAAGTTGTATTCAACGAATGGAAGCCATAGGATGCCCTAGGCGCTATTCCACAATTGAAATTAATGTCCAATCGAAGAAAGACACTTAAAATACAAAGTGATTTCGGCTTAGCCAATGCTTACAGATATAATGCAAAGCTTTATGCGGGATTGCTTGTTGATGCAAGGAATAAGGGCTGGCTTGATACCAAGAAGAAGTAGACTAGTACGGTTCATACGGTTATGCCGCATCTCTATCACTAGGAGAAGCAGCTATATCGATTCCTAAACTGCTAATGCCGCCTCTTCCAACTGAAACTTATTCAACAGGAGCAATTGCAGCTTCCTCTCTTCTATTCTCTGTTTTCATACCCGGTATGAGCTCCTAACTCGTTGCCTTGGGGATGTCACTGGGCCATTTCCTACTTGCTAACCCAGCTTGGAAAGGATAGCCCTATCAACTATCAAGTCAAAGGTGATCCATCTTCTATGTATTAAACTGGCGAAAGAGTGAGATATATAACGATTTGAAATGTGTTCGATCCCTAGAGAGTATAATTTTATTATGATTTCAGTCACGTTATTTGAGGATGCATTCTAATTTTTAAGTGTATAGGTTTACGTTTGACAGTAATAGACAATTCACCCTATCTGACATTAGTATCACTTCGAAAGAAAAAAATTTTTACCTTACTTTTGGATCATTGGTAAATTTAATCCCCTTCTATAGAAGCAATGGTTAGATCAAGTTAGAGGTGGGATTCTACACAATCAAGATAAAGATAGTTGACCGTCACCAACCGAGAAGCCATCAACAACTCGTGATTGTATAGCTATTCAATTGAGATCTCCTTATTTTTGGAATGGGTGTGGGACTATCCCACGGATAGAATTCCTATAGCTTGACAACATTTAACTGACTATTGGGGCAACTAGAAATGGAATTTTTTACTAATTGACTAGGTATCAATAGAATTCTTTTATTTTTTTTAAAATAGCAATCAACTTAAGTTGAACCTTAACAAAAATATATTAATAAAAATTAATGGTTAGAAATATAAACAGAAAAAATGGTTTACACACACACACACACACATGTCTATTATAATTATTGTTTTTATATTCTTAGTTGCACTTGTTTCAAATTGTTGGGAGAATCATTGGGAGCAAATTGCAGTCATATTCATCTCACAAATCTCAACACCTATTTCTTCTGCTTATGTAGGTATTGCTTTATGAACTATTACATATATTTGATGGCTTTCTTTTTGAATATATTCATGGCAGAAAATTTGTGAGTGTTTCCCTCACAATAACCCAGAGACTTTCATTTGGGGCATTGTTTGAATCTGGTAGTCAGGGATGTTCTGAACACAATTGTTTGGATGATAAACATAAAAAAATTTCTCAATATATATTAGCCAATTTAGTTTAGTTTTTGAAAAAACTCTTGTAAAAGTTAAGAAAAATAAGTAATTTAAAAACTGTTTTAGAGAAATTATATTTTAAAAAAAAAGATTATGAATAAAATGAGTGTTTTTAGAATGAGTTTTATGATTAATAAATTATTAAAAAAATATATAATAAATAAATAATAATTTATTACTATTTATCATCATCATGATCTACCGTGCTCTACTATCATCTTCACCTCTATGTCTCTTTGCCCATTGCTCATCCCTTTTCTAGATCTCACAATTATCATCCCTCTTCCAAATTTCATCGTCATCATCTCTTCTCTAGATCTCACAATCACTACTATCTTCTTCTTCATATGTGGAGACACAGCAACATAAGAAGATAGAAAAAAAGAAGTCAGAAAAGAAAACAAATAAAAGAGAATATAAAAAAATAAAAATAAAATAATTATTATATAATAAATAATTTTTTCTTCTATTATTAAGAATTTATTTAAAATTATAGTTTAAAACTATAATTTAATCCTTAATATTTTAAAAAACTAGTTATTTAACTTTTATCCCAAATCAAACCTTATGAAAACTTGTTTCAAAGTAAACCAAACACCCACATTGTCTTAAAGATGGAAGTGAATATTCTAAACAAAATAAAATAATAAAAAATGAAATAAAATAATAAAACATGGTTCCATACAAAACTGCCCCAATGACGAAACAGAAGATGGTACCATACAAATTTGCCATTAATTCCATCAGTAACCATATTTAACAAATCCTAAGAGCTTAGATTTCATGCAACCAAATAAATCCCTATTTCAGGGAGGAACCCAAACAATATTGTGAACCATATGCATACAAAGGAATCTGCACAACAAAGATGCGCAGAAGACAAGTGAAGCTTCAAGCATACCCACACGCATAGTGTAGCGGATGAAGCAGAGGGACGAAGAAGTGAGCGCTGAATATGGTGGAAAGCCCAAAAAGAAAATTAGGCTTCGCCCATAAACCAAACCATCCCTTTTAAAACCAAAAATAGGCGGAGGAATTTGAAATTCGAAGTTTTTAAAGCTCCCTCCAAGATAATGAAGAAGGAATTCAGTTGGAGAGCATTTTATTCGGTAAAAACCGAATAGAGCCAATTTTATACATCGATAATCAAATTAACCGAAATATTTCAGTTCGGTTTAGGTGAAAACCGAATTCAAGATCAAAGAATGATAATAATAAAAAAAAAACACAATTACAGCCATCAATTCCTGATATCAGCTTCTATATTTAAAAAATCAAAGTCTGAAAAAAAAAATAAAGTCTACTCAATTTGTAAAACCCTAGGAAGTTCCAAATCTGAAGTTGAAAAGAATGGAGATTGAAGGAAGATGTCTCAAAGCCAGACGTCTCACCGGATTTTGTATCCAAATCTGAAGACGTGAAGACTGGAGACGATGACCATAAGACGAGATTGAAGGTTTGAAGCCGTGAACGGTGAATAAGGACGAGATGAGGTCGACGGCAACGAGACTGAAAGCGTGAAGCCATGAAACGACGAAGAGGGTCAGACCGGAAACGACGATGCTAGATGGAGATTGACGGAGCAGGAGAGCAGCAAAGGATATGGTAGTAACTCGTGTGTGACTGAGTGGCCGAGACAGGTTAAGGGTGTGTTTGGCACGTGGATTTGAAAAGTTCTTTTGACAAAATTTTAATTTAAAATTTTTTTAAACAAACAGATATATTTATTCAGAAATAATTTTAATTAAAAATATAATTTTGAATAAGTTACTAAAACTAGCTTTTAGAACAGTAAAAGAGCTTATGAACTATTCAATTACTATCTTACCTTTATTTTTTCTTACATTCTCTTTCATCTCTCATCTCTACACTTTCTTATCTCTTTTCTTTCTTCTCTACCATCTTTTCTCTTTCATACTTTTAATCAAATTATACATTTTTTAATAATTTATAAATATGAAAAGTGATTAATATTACTAATTATTCAAATATCTTCACTTTTAAAATTTATTATTTTTATAATCTATTCTTTTTAAAATTTATTTTTAAATTAATTCAAACATGCCCTAAAGTGAATTAGCGTTAGTGGAGTGTGAAAGTGCAAAGGGAAAAGGGAAAAAAATAAACAGTCAGCTTCAATTATCATAGCATGGCAATACGACGTCGTTTTCTGAAATTTTCTGAACATTCCTTATATGACACTGTTTTACTCTATTTTTTTTTGAATTTTTTAAATATTTAGGTTACTCAGTTATAACTGATATTTTTTTGTAAACACCGAACACCGAAAAATCTTAAAATAAAAATTTTAAAAAAAATTGAAAACCGAACTGAAAAAACCAAATTGACTTTGTTTCTATTTGGTTTTACAAAGGCCCACGAGTATTACATTAAGGTATTGGTTGGGAGGCGGGGGTTTTTAGAGGAAAAAGTAGGGGAAGAGAGATATAAGTATATTTAGTTAAAAAAAATAGAGTAAAAAAAATTATTTTTTTATCCTTTTCTACTATTTTATTTCTCTCCCTCACCCCTCTAAATTTTGACTTTTTTAAGAAGAGTAAAAAATATTACGTCCCTTATTTATTTTTTAATTTTTCACATTTGCCGTTGGTGTAAAATATCAATCTATATAAAGATTACGAGAATCAAAACCATCCCACCAACGCGAATGGTGCTTTCAATTTTAACTCTGAACTACTTCTCATCCACACAATTCAAATGTTTTCCTCATAACTTCACCATTCTCACCTCTTCCTCCTCCTCTCTTGCTCATTCTTGTGCCTCCTCTGCCTTCTCGCTGAGGATATTGTTTGAGTTTGCCATCCCAAAATGTTGTCGTTTCCTATGCCTTTTCGCCTCCGCTGCTTCTGGCGATGACAATTCCCGACAGGTTGGTGAACTTTCGTTCCTCTCACCTGAAGTTGTTATTCTCAATGTTGAGGTATGAGTTCTGCGTCATTTCTAGAAGTTTATTTATCTGGTTTTCCCCTTGTATCTAGAAGTTATTGTACTTATTTCCTTATGATTAAAAAAAATGAATTTGGATATAAGTTGTTGAGGATTCATCAGTTGAGCTAATTCAAGGTGTAAGGAGTAAGGTTTTGATTGATAGTGATGTAAGGATATGTTTGGCATACACTATAGATGGAAAAATGAAATAAAAATATTTTTTTTCTTTTGAATGGATAAGCATGTAATCTTATGTTTTTAGCTATCTAAGGCTCTGTTCTATACTCTCTCTTTTTCTATTAATGGACAGCCTCAAGTATCATCTGCTAGTGTAAATCTAACAGAAAAAATAGCAACAGTTTGGCCAGCACCTGAAACAAAAACTGAATCACATTGGCATAATAAATTAGGAGGCAGACTTGCGGAGCATTTAACTAACTGCGGATTCAAGTCGATCATTTAGGCCTTCCTCTTCAATATACCACCTTCGTCAATCCAAACCAAATTAGTGCTCTATGGTCTCTGAAAATTCTAAACATTCCAGTTTGTTTACTTTTGGTCGGTGTAGTTTTCATCCAGTAAACTATTGCTTGCATATTTCTCAAAAATTGGATGCTTTTCTTTTGGCAATATTTGATATTGTATTATTAATTCAGACCCCTGCTTGTGCTACCGTCCATCTCATCTATATGTGCTACTCAATTGCATGTTTTTTGAAAAATTGCAAATTGGTAGTGTCATGGCTTGCTTCAAATTATAAACATTCTTAAAGATTCCTGAAGAGTTACTTTTAAGACATTGTACTCAACTTTATGTATCACTGGGCTAGATAGAATTCAAAAGTTTTAGAAGCTGTATATAACTGCAATATCCAGGATTTGAATGGTTTCCTTTTTTAGGGGGATTTTTTTTTTGGGTGAAGAAATCCTACTTATTTAAAGCATGATTGTGCCTGTACATTATAAATTCACCTTTGAAAGTATCATTCTTCTAAATGAGATTTTAGATGTTGCCATGGCGTATACAGTTAATTTGCTTTACACAGCATGCGGGGTTTAGTGGCAGGTACTGAAGGAGTTATACAATAAAAAAGTGATCGGTTATACGTTTTGACTTTTGTTTTCAAATTATATCTTCCCTCTTAGATGCACGTGTAGGTTTCAAAAGGATAGTTGATTATTGAGATACTATAATTTCCCTATTCAGCAGGCGAGTCCTGAGGCTTCTTGTGGTAGGTTATTTGATAAAGAGATATGTTCTTGGCA
Source organism: Leucaena leucocephala (assembly GCA_037074615.1). Classification (NCBI taxonomy): domain Eukaryota; kingdom Viridiplantae; phylum Streptophyta; class Magnoliopsida; order Fabales; family Fabaceae; genus Leucaena; species Leucaena leucocephala. Next base: position 11,775,536 of record CM073515.1, on the reverse strand, counting down.
AGCTCAGCGTTTTGAAGAACTTGCGGGTTTTCAATATGAAATAAGCAACCCACCAAGATTTTAAAGGTCTCTAGTTAAAGTTGATTGTATATAATTGGTATAACAGACGGTAATATCTTGTGGTGTATTTTATTGATGTTCTGACTTGTCTATATTGTACATTGTACGGAATTACATAGATTTTCTTTCTGGTAATGAACTAGTGCCCTCCCATTCGGTCTCAATCATTTCAGTTTTTTTTGGATATAATAATGTGAAATAATTCCCTAAATGATCCACAAACCATTCCTTGCATAAGTTGAAGCAAAGCTATTGCAAGCATTGTTTCTTAAACTAACAACATTTTACCACTGCATATGATTTTTATAATGTTAAGCATGTTGTGTATGTAGATTTTAAATTCCTACGATCTCATTTATCTAATGTAGATTTACAGTAAACCTATCCCAGGAGCTCGAATTGTCCCGAAGAACCCTTATCTTTAGACTGATCCAATGCCTTTACCACCTGGTGCGATTAGGTTCATGGTGATTATTCAGAAGATGTTGGTGTGAAGGTAGCATACCTGCAGATGAAACAATGGCTCAGGAGACCCAAGAAATTGTCGGAGCTTGATTTTTCCGGGAATGCTTCTTTACATTAATTCAGTTACTTTTCTTCAGTGAGACAGCTTAGGGATGATTAAAATGTTTCTATCTTAAGCTGAGTGAAGCATCATTTGTTTTTTCATTTTGACATTGAGAACAGTTGGTCTTCACAGATTACATCTGCATTCATTATTTTTCTTTATTATAGTGAAGTTTGCACTCTTGGAAGATGGCTCTTCATCCGGTATTTTATATGGACATGGTATTTAAGTTGATATTGTTTACGAGGTAAGTTAATAGAACAGGCAAGAATCTACTGGGTTCATTTTAAAAGATTCTTGCTTAAATCTTAATCTAAGTTAACAAATTATATTAATAATAATAATCATATAATAATAACAAATCGGAATGAATATTGAACCCAAAGATAGAAAAATAACCATTTAATTTAACATGATATTCATTTCTTTATCATATTAATAAGGGATATTATTAAAATTTTATCATATTTTTTTTATCATATATATAAATGAGGTAAATTTTTTGTCATATTATTATTTGTTTCTTGTCTATATTGTACATTGTACGTAAAGGATTTCGGGCGTACCTAAGATAGTTTCCTTTCCACTTAGATACCCACATGCAACCGGAGTAACTTGTATGGACTCTGGTACGTTTCATAGCAAATGCACCAATGGAAAAGTTTCGGACGTGCAGAGGGAGACCAACAAATTGAAGCCAGAAAAATTGCTTACTGTGTAGAAAGAACTGCCCAAAAAACTGACTACCATGAAGCATATATGTACTGCCCCATTTTCCTGCTCCTGTACGTGTATACATGGAAGAGGGAGTTGGATCTGAAAATAACTTCCACTGGCATTTCTCACATATTCAAAAAGGAAAATGTTCCCTCTACTTCTTGTAGACTTGGGCTAATCCACCATGGGTGGACTGGCCCATTCCCTTACATCTCCCACTCATATTTGGTGGATTAGATGTCTTAGGTCAAATCTCATTCTCTTCATTCTTTTATACTAGGTGTTTTGCCATGACCACGTAGGCATGACGTCTCCTTTCGGGGGTTTGTACTAGAAATCTCTTTTACAGAGACCAGTACAAAGCAACCCTTTAGTGCAGCTCGATCAAATAAATTATAGTGCCTTAAATGTCCTAGATTTGCCCATATACACTTTTCTTACAGCTAATTTAATCCCTCTTGAATCAATACATAACTCAGATAGCCTCCATTTATGCATAGTATCCACACTTATGAAATTAACAAAATAATATCATAAGGGACCGGTCACAGACACTAGTATAGATGTGTATATTCTGACAATCTTTCTTTCGCCCATATATCATTTTGATATGAATCAACCGCTTTCCTAACATAATACCTTTGGTTTACATATAATTTGACCATAGGACATATGCCAAAGTAGCAATCGTTGAAACATACCTCCATAATATTATCAAAGTCAAAGGACATTAATGAAATGATTATACCTTTCTGGAACTCACACAACAATGAAGCAGGGATTGATTCACTTGCTTTCTATTTGTGGTTCTTTAACACATGTGGTCTGAATCACATGTTACGGTGTTCCTCTTATCCTTAAAGAGTGTATGTCATTTTGATTATGTTAATCACATCGTACAGACTTAAGTCTAGACACTTATAGCATCTAAACCCAAACTCTTCAATTCTATTCACATAATATGTCGTCAATTTTGAAGAATTTGTTATCTGACAACAGGTTTTATGGATGTGGGTATCTACTGTTTGATCCATATCCTTACTCATGGATCTCATCTTGACTTACTGCACTTTTTAAGCCAAGGCAACACTTATTGTGTTTCTTTTCTACTATATCAGCACTCTTGCTGCTTTATTGATGAACACATGTCTCATCTTTGATGAACACATGTCTCGTGTGAGAGAGTTACCTTTTTCAACCTGTACGACATACTAGATATTGTATACTTTTACCCAAACATATAAGTAATAATAAATGATATGATATTATTAATAAAAAATAAAAGTATTACATACAGTCTGTAACTTTACATTTTTAACATGCCAATGGCTTTTACATGTTTCTCGAATATTTATTTGCCTATTGTCTTGGTCAGGGGATCTGCAATCATACATTTAGTTGAAATGTATTGTACAGTTACAATTTTCTGTGCTATATAATCCCTCACAAAGTTATACTTTATATCAATGTATTTGGTCTTGCTGTGATACTTAGGGTCTTTAGTGTAGGCTATAGCTGCAGTATTGTCACAATGTATCAATACCAGATTGGTACTCTCATTCCCAAATTCTAGGTGCTCGATAAATCTCTTCAGCCAAACAGCCTCTTGCGCTGCTTGTCATATCCCAATTTTTAGGCCTAGAAGCCTAGTATATAGCCTAAAAAATGTAGGCTACTAGACCCTATTATGTAGGAGTCCCAGAAGTATACAGATGATGTTCAGGGACTAAACTGCAAGAAAGTGAAAATTCAGGGAAAATAGTGAAAGTCCCTACGGGCATAAAGAAGAAGTAAGAAGTGTTTCTTAGGAACCAAGCCACCAGAGTGCTTGGCTTGGTTAGAAAACCAATATGACATTTAAAGGCCTAAAAACGTAGGCCCAGTAGTTATGGGAGTTTAAGAGGCATTAAAATAATATTTTAGTACTTTTCCACAAAGTAAAGTTACCTGTTTAAGGATAGAATTGGGAAAAGTGATCAGATATGACTGTAGACCATGAGGTGGCATGAAAGGTGTCCTCATGGGACCAACAAGGCACCACATGGCATGATTATAGGAAAAGAAGAAAAGTTAATGACACATGTCATGAGATTAGAAAAAGGGAAAAAAGTAAAAATGACACGTGGCACAATCTCGACCGCTCATTCCATGAAAAGACTATAGAATTCTCTAGAGAGGCTGAGTCAACTGGTGAGGTATCCCAAGGGCCCCACCAATTACGCCACATACCCCCTGAGATGTCCCTTGAGGTGTCCTTGGATGATGTCATAATGGTGAATCATTAAGGAGGATGATGTCATCGTGATGATGTAGGCGAAGCTTCTTGAGGCAGCTAAGCAATCTGGGCCATTCATCACGATTCGATCTGAGCTATCCATTCCACCTCCCTTCACCTATAAATAGGCCACCCCTCCCTTAAGGAATGCCATGGCCAAGAGCCAAGAAAGAAGAGAAAGAAGAGAGAAAGAGAGGAAGAAAGGAAGGAAAAGAAAGAAAGGAAGGAGTTCTGGTGGAGCTAGGAGCAGTCTAAAGAGCCGAGGAACTGGACAGAGCTTAGGAATGAGATAAGTAAGTTATCTAGTCCCTGCTATAATAAAGTAGATGATTGCTCTTAGTGGTTATAATAGAGAAATATATCTATTAATAAAGTTAACTACAGATAGAAAGAAAGTTAGGGGAATGTGGTTAAGGATATTACCTCAAAGTTGAGTATGAGTTAAGTAGAGCTATACTGGATAATAATAAAGATATTATTATGCTATGTATAGGCTCTGACTTATGAAAAGAAGAGACCTTAGAGGCAAGGCTAAGAGCTAGAAGGAAAGGCTATACGCCAGGTAGTAAACTTACCTACTTGTATGCTTATACTGCTTGGATGTTTTATGTGATGTTTTCTTACCTTGATGATGTGAGGCATGTATGATTAAGTAATTCTCTATTTCCTTTTATGCTATGGCCATATGTTATAATTAAGTAACATGGAAGCATGTATGTTATCATTATGCAAGTATGATCATTAAGTGCACACATAGTAACATCAAGCATATAGTTGCATAAATTGTATGGTTACTGTTTGCTACTGAGATTTCCCCAAAAATCTCATCCCCTTCCATGTAATCCCAATCCCACAGGTATGTTAAAAGAGGACCGAAGAATTATATAGAGGAGCTAGGGATTGGAAAGTACATAGATTATACAAAGATGGGACTAGAATGCTGAAATTAGGGGAAAATATAGGATGAACAGTAAACTTCAGACGTTGACTAATGTGGACCTGGTCAAGGCATGGTCAACGAGTTATTTTTTCCTAAAATAACATTAAGTTAGCTTCACGTAGCAATTTGAACCACTTCGTTTTGATTTTTGTAGAATTAGTTATGATTTTTCGAAGTCAGGTCATTCCGCTGGAATTTACACAGTGAACAGTACTCGTTAGGAGTAAAATTCTAGATTGTATGATTTGACTTCAATGGCCCTAGAAGTGGTTCCAAATGCTACTGAATGGTCACTAAGATGTAAGAAAATGAGGATGTTTCATTTTTTTTATAAGAGCAGAGGATTCTGGCTCAGAGCATAAGGTTCTGGTATAGAATCGAGAGGGTTCTAATATAGAACAAAGGGTTCTGGCACAGAGCATAAGATACTGGCATAGAACAGAAGGTTCTAGCTCATTGATGCTCTGGTGTAGTTAGAGATTTGAACTAAGAGGTTTTCCCCTAGTAGAAAATATGGGGATGGTGTTCACTACTTAGAGAAAGTGACAGCCAGATAGATAGAACAACACCCCATACCTTACAGCTTTACTGGATAATCTTCAAGGAAGTAGTTAGTCTTAGTCAGCCGTTACCACCAAGGTCTCGTGTTTCTTAGCACGATGTGGCTGGACTAAGTAGGATAACGTCTGGGGAGCAGTTTCCTCTATAGATAGAGACAGAAGCTGACCAGTCCCAAGTCAAAGGAAGCTGCCAGACATTACAATGGCAATGATAATGAAGGTACCAACCTGGTTGAAGTTAATCAACTAGATGATTGGTACAAAGTATAATCAAGCCATATAGTATAAAGTACGGAGATATGAAAGATTAGTTAAGACAATATTTATAAGTAGATCCTCTATAAGAGTAGATCTACATTATGAAAGAATAGTAATCTAGCAGACCTAGGGTATAATACCCTAGAGAACGTATGTCACGTCCCGAAATTTGGACCGTGACCGGCACGAAATATGAATAGTTTCATATTCCAAAAGCCTAAAACCTCAAATACAAAGTTTAAAGTTTCCATAACGTTTTTCAAAATAAACACAATCTTTTCTAAGGTCTATATGGAGCATTTACCTTTTTAACAAAATAACACAAGTACTTAATAAAGATTAAAATCAATCTTGTTCAAAAACAACGCTTCGAATCTGCGACGAGGCTCTTCACTGCTCAGCAGGAGGATTAGGGTCACCTGCACTATCTAAGGCCAAATAATCTACTCGTGAATAACATCCCAAAAATATGATTTAAAGAATGCGTAAGTCAACAATGCATAATCATGCTAAAAATGTATGTCATAATATTTCGTAACTTAATGCAAGCCTTTCTATAAACGTTTGTATTTCAAGGAAAACAACAATATGAAATAACCATTTCGAATCAATCGTTGAACCACAACTCTTTTAAAACAATAATCTTTCCGTAGGACTTCAACAGAACAAAAACAGACGTGGACACACAGTCCACGAGGGTAACTAACCATTCTGGTGGCTCGAAGCCACTAACTGTTGGTGGCTCAAGGCCACTAACCTTCGCGAGTACGAAACCCACGGTGAAATCTGGTAGCTGAGCCACTACCCTTCGTGAGTACAAAACCCACGGTGAAATCTGGTAGCTCAACCACTACCCTTCGCGAGTACGAAACCCACGGTGAAATCTGGTAGCTCAACCACTACCCTTCGTGAGTACGAAACCCACGGTGAAATCTATCGAGCTCGGGTAACCAAGGTGCACCAAGGACTAACAGTACTGCTGTTAGCAACCAGCGTTCTGTATTCTGTCCTAAAACATTTCCATCATGCGTGGGGTTTATTTCACATGAAATAATCTCAATCGTTTCAATGCCATAATCATTGGTAAAATCACTTTAACTTTCCAAAAACCCCAGCCTGAACATTCAAAATCAAGTTACTGTAAAAACATATGCAATTTACATAGAAATATTTCATGAATAACATCAGTTCACTGTCAAATCTTTTTCTAAAGCCTCTTTATCCATTTTCATGCATAATCGTAATCTTTTGTAAATTAATCGAGAGAAAATCATTTCTAACGATTTAAACCATACTTTCATAAAACTTGCTTTCCGAAATCCATATTTGAAATTCATCATTTGAAATAATAATGCATTTGAAAACGTAAATTCTAGGGAACGTTATTCACTCACCTGTCATGCCCTTGAACCTTTACTCTATACAACCCATCACTTTTCGATTTGTTCTTACTTCTCAATTCCCTGGTATCCCGAAACAATATATTAACATTCTATTTAAAGCTTTAACAAAAGTAATCATCCTTAATATGATATTTCATTTCATTACATGCCATCAGCCATTCAATCAAAGATTCAATACCTAGGCTTCTAACCATCAACCAATGCTCCCTTACCCTACAACCCATCATGAAAGCAAACACTTATTCATTTATAAATCTTAAACACGACCTTAGAATAGATTTATGACGTAAGGCCTTTATACATATATATCCACTTATGCTTTTTATACATATATAGGTATGTTTTTAATACCCTACTTAAGCTGCATTAACTATACATTGCGTAAGGCCTTTATGCTTGTTTTAATTATACAAGACTATAATAGCACAACATAAGCTTCCAAAACAATTTCTTAACCCAACAAGAATATGCCAAAACAGTCAATGCTTTGCATCTTCAGCATCACTATTATAGCTCAACATATCCTTCTAGCCACTTTCCATATACTTACACAACCACCCCAATCACATACAGCACGCCACTCTTCTTTTCTCTTTTCTTTCTTTCCCCAACTAAATCAGAAAACTACCATATGCAGTACAGAACAACCGCCAACGCTGTCCTCATCTCTCCTTAATTCTATAACTTCCTAATTTCAAATTCATTTATGTGTATACATACGCCGTGAGTCTCCCCCCAAATAGCACACCCTTCTCCTATAATTCTTGCTTCCTTCATTTAAATCCCTAACAATGGCACCATACATATACATATTCTTTCACAACGCATGCATACCCAAAATGTATTATTCAAACAGCATAAATGCATAACCTCAATAACCCATTCTTATTCAACCCAGGGCACTGCAACTTGACAACAGCAGAGTATACATATATAACAATGGTAATACCCACACAACAACATCACCATTCGTGCACTCCCTTTTTCCTCTCTGCTTCACATACATACACACTACCAAAGATTGGCCAGGCACCAACACCCCAACATCCACATACCCCACATCATAGCAACTACGGTAAGCAGACATAGCAATGCAAGTTGATACATTCCAGTTAGCTTTCAAGTCTGAAACAATAACCCCTGGCCAAAACTTCCTAAACCATACATTATACATGTAAATATACATACCCTCGGCATCCCTTGTCCAACAACAATTCCAATAACATCACAGCACAGCAGTAAGCATCTAATAAAGACAATAGATACACGCACACAGCTTCAAGCTCAAAGGCGACCCCTCAGCCTCTGCCCCAGACTATTCATCGGGTTTTTCCCAATACAGAGAAATCTAACACAATGCTCAAACTCACGCAATTAACAGTAACTGTACCCAAGAACTAACACAACCACAGGAGACAGAGTAGGGGCATTAAGGAATCATACCTCTCTTATTCAATTCACAATGCTCAGCCATGGCCTCCGAGAAGAGCTTCAATAGTTTGGAAATTCCACGGTGATGGCAGAGGGGACGCAACGGCAGCAATTTACCCCAGCAACTCCTTGTACAACGTCGGCGACCGAAAAAGGAAACTGAGCAAATGGATTTGCTACAGTAACAGAGCATACTCGACATCGACGACAGCAGAAATCCAGATAAAAGCAGCGACGACTATTCGACAGCAAAACAGAACCTCACCTCACAATCCCTCTGTTTCCACTCTCCTTTCCCCTACCATCGACTGAAACTAGAGGATACCTGAAATAGAGCCACAGAGGAGTGATGACTGCTGGCGATGATGGAACTACACGATAAGGATACTGACAGAAGGAAAGCTTGAGTACACGGCATCGATAGCGTGCAATAATCTGCCTCGTCGTTCGCCTGCCGTCAACCTTCCTCTGCAGCCGCTGATACATTGCAGAAGAAATGAGGGAAAGAGTACAGCGCTCACAGGGAAAAAGAGAAGGAGGGGTAATATTGAAATTTCACGAGCTGAAAATAAAACCTCTTTTTCCTGCAACTTCCCCAGCTCGAGCACGGGACCTCACCAATTACACCAGCGCCTCCAACCATTCAGCTAAAGCCACCCATTTGAAATTTTCTGCAACCAAGATATATATATCACTTGCTAAATAAATTTTATCTATTAAATTTTCAGAGCCATAACAACGTAAGTAATAAATGATGAATGAGATCCATATGACATAAGTTCGTCAGGATTAAGAAAAAGAAGTTTACGATGTTTAAAGAGAGAAAGGTAGCTATAGCTTCAAACATAAAGTGACTCCCATGTTCCCTATATAAGAAAGGGTAATGAAGGGTTAAGTCTATACCCTAGTAAAAGGGTAATGTGGCAGCCTAAGTTAAATGAGTAGTTATTTCAGATTTCTAAATGAATATTTGGGATCTGGAAGATAAGTTGATAGAGGAAAGAATGTTCAATTGCAGTGTATGTATGATGAATGGTTGAGCAAATTTATGTAATGATGATATGGCTTATGTTGCCATGAGTTATAATGAGAAGTTGAATCTCCTTGCAGTTGTCATATGATGACACGCATGTTAGAGTATGCTATGAATACTCCCCTCATGCAGTACATGTAGGGTAGAGTTTGTGATGAGAAAGTTATGTTGCTCCCATACCATACGACATGCAATAAGAATGTACCAGGATGATAGACAGTCTCAGTAAGTGGGATAGTTGTTACAGTATGATAGGGTTACTCAGATATTTCTACATACTTATGAATACAGTACTCAGAGCCATTTCTTATGTTAGGGTTACAGCACGTACCAAGAAGGTGGTAATGTTATAACTCTATCAAAAGAAATTGTATACAGAAAGAGTAAGAGATAGCAGTAAAGAGATTATTTTTAGATTGCTCTTCATATAAGAGTTGAATAAGAAACAGATGGCTCTCAGATAGAGCTAGATTCAGATGAGTTCATATCACTCTTCAGATAAGAGTTAGATCTGATACAGATTGCTCGCAGTTAGAGCATATTTCAAATGGCTCGCAGGTAGAGCACGAATTTAAATGAGAAGTTATGATGAGGCCATAACAACATAATACAATGGCAGGTGGTTAGACCATAATTGGTAAGCTACAACAGAGTAAGAAAGATGAGAAGGAACTCCTGAGTAAGAGAGAAAATAAGTAAAGTCTTGGTAAATAATATAGGCTATTGAATGTATTTTAAATTTTTTATTGAGTAATCAACAAGTGGAAGCAGTTAACCTTATAACTTAGTCTGTTGGATGAGAACTTTTAGAGATGATGATACAGTATAACAAAATCACAGAGGATTTTGGAGGGTCGCAGTTAGATCCTATCATGGCTCAAGGGTCGCAATTAGATCCTAATAGCTTCAGAGTCACAGTTAGATTCTGAAGAGGCTTACGGTTAATCACAGTTAGATCCTAAGGTCGCAGTTAGACCTAGCCTAAGGAAAGTAAGGAGCTATGAAGAAATGAGAACAGTACAGTATCTCTTTGGAAAGTTGAGTGCCAAAGACGAAGTTAAGGTAAGGAGCTTCACGAGTTGATTAACTCCTCTAGAAATCTTATTTATAATGATTTTCCTCAAATAGCCTATATTATATACAGAATGAACTTAGTTTTCCTTAAATGAAGATGGAGTCCAAGTTCAAGTCTGAGTGCTAATATTCAAAAAGTTTTGTAGAAGTATGCCTGAAGAATAGAAAAGAGAACCCTATATATTTTGAGAATAGAAATGAGTAGATAAATCCTTCAGATAAGGATAAAGAAGCTAAAAGGTTAGCAAGACCCAGAGAAGAGAGTCTAAGATAGAGTAAAGAAAGAATCCAGTTATATGAAAAAGGGTATAAATGCCATAAAAGTTTAGCATAGATACACAAAGTTATGAAATATAGTAAGAGAGGTTGAGAAGAGCTAAGAAAGTTAAGAAAATGTTATGAAATAAAAGGGACATTCTCCTCACAGAAAACTATTCATAAAAGAATGAATAGAGGTTTGACCCTCAAATTTCGAGGACGAAATTTATTTTAAGGGGAGGAGAAATGTCATATCCCAATTTTTAGGCCTGGAAGCCTAGTATGTAGCCTAAAAAAGGTAGGCCACTAGACCCTATTATGCAGGAGTCCTGAAGTATACAGATGATGTTCAAGGACTAAACTGCAAGAAAGTGAAAATTCAGGGAAAATAGTGAAAGTCCCTGCGGGCATAAAGAAGAAGTAAGAAGTGTTTCTTGGAAACTGAGCCACTAGAGTATTTGGGCTTGGTTAGAAACCCAAGATGACATTTAAAGGCCCAAAAATGTAGGCCCAGTAGTTATGAGAGTTTGAGAGGCATAATAATATTTTAGTACTTTTCCATAAAGTAAAGTTACCCGGTTAATGATAGAATTGGGAAAAGTGATCAGATATGACTATAGACCATAAGGTGGCATGAAAGGTATCCTCATGGGACCCACAAGGCATCACATGGCATGATTACATGAAAAGAAGAAAAGTTAATAACACATGTCATGAGATTAGAAAAAGGGAAAAAAGTAAAAAGGACACGTGGCACAATCTCGGCCGCTCATTCCATGAAAAGACTCTGGAATTCTTTGAAGAGGCTGAGTCAGCTAGTGAGGTGTCCCAAGGGCCCTACCAATTACGCCACATACCCCCTGAGGTGTCCCTTGAGGTGTCCTTGGATGATGTCATAATAGTAAGTCATTAAGGAGGATGATGTCATCGTGATGATGCAGGCAAAATTTTTTGAGGAAACTAAGCAATCTGGGCTATTCATCACAATTTGACCTGAGCCATCCATTCTACCTCCATTCACCTATAAATAGGCCACCCCTCCCTCAAGTAATGCCACGGCCAAGAGCCAAGAAAGAATAGAAAGAAGAGAAAGAGAGAAAGAAAGGAAGGAGTTCTTGTGGAGCTAGGAGCAATCTAAGGAGCTGAGGGACTGGGCAGAGCTTAGAAATGAGGTAAGTAAGTTATCTAGTCTCTGCTCTAATAAAGTAGAGGATTTCTCTTAGTTGTTAGAGTAGAGAAATATATCTATTAATAAACTTAGCTATAGATAGAAAGAAAGTTAGGGGAATGTCGGATTAAGGATATTACCCCAAAGTTGAGCATGAGTTAAGTAGAGCTATACTGGATAATAATAAAGATATTATTATGCTATGTATAGGCTTTGACTTATGAAAAGAAGGGACCTTAGAGGCAAGGCTAAGAGCTAGAAGGAAAGGCTACACGCCAGGTAGTAAACTTACCTACTTGTATGCTTATACTGCTTGGATGTTTTATGTGATGTTTTCTTACCTTGATGATGTGAGGCATGTATGATTAAGTAATTCTATGTTTCTTTTTATGCTATGGCCATATGCTATAATTAAGTAACATGGAAGCATGTATGTTATCATTATGCAGGTATGATCATTAAGTGCACACATAGTAACATCAAGCATATAGTTGCATACATTGTATGATTACTGTTTGCTACTGAGATTTTCCCAGAAATCTCATCTCCTTCCATGTAATCCTAATCCCACAGGTATGTTAAAAGAGGACCGAAGAAAAGTACAGAGGTTATGCAAAGATGGGACCAGAATGCTGAAATTAGGAGAAAATGTAGGATGAACAGTAAACTTCAAACATTGACTGATGTGGACCTGGTCAATGCGTGGTCAACAAGTTATTTTTACTTGAAATAACATTAAGTTAGCTTTGTGTAGCAATTTGAACCACTTCGTTTTGATTTTTCTAGAATTAGTTATGATTTTTCGAAGTCAGGTCACTCCCCTGGAATTTATGCAGTGAATAGTACTCGCTAGGAGTAAAATTCTAGATTGTATGATTTGACTTTAATAGCCCTAGAAGTGGTTCCAAATGCTACTGAATGGTTCTTAAGATGTAAGAAAATGAGGATATTTCACTGCTGCAGTGCATGTCATAAACTCAGCTTCCATAGAGTGTAAAGCAATGCACGTCTGCTTCTTGCTACTTTAACATATGGCGCCGTTGTTAAGTAAAAAGGTATATCCAGAAGTCGATCTTTGTTCTTCTTTATCATCGCCTACATCAGCATCAGAATATTCGATTAGGCGCAGATCGCTTCCTTGATAACACAACGCATAGTTAGTTGTGCCTTTTAAGTACGTCAAGATCATTTTCACTGCTTTCCAATGTTTCTCACTAGGGTTGGACTAGAATCTGCTAACCAGCCTTATGGCATAACAAATATCTGATCTTGTACACATCATTATATACATCAGGCTACCAACGGCATTGGCATATGGAAATTTTTCCATTTGCTTTTTATCTAATTCAGTTTTGGGACACATGTAAGAACTCAAGGCTACTCCAGTGGCCACAAGGATATCTATGGGTTTGTATTCACTCATATTGAATCGCTCAAGTATCTTATTGATATAATTCTCTTGTGAAAGAGTGAGGATTCTCTTGGAACGATTCCTTCAAATCTTAACTCCAAGTATGTATTCTGCTTCACCCATGTCTTTCATATCAAAATTTGATGAAAGCTATTCTTTAATAGCTATCACAGAGTCAAGATTATTTCTGACTAAGAGTATATCGTCTACGTATAAGGATAATATTATAAAATTACCCTTAAACTGCTTAACGTAGACACTGTAGTATTCCTCTATCATCTAGAAGTTATATGAGGTAATCGCCTTGTGAAACCTCAAGTACCACTGTTTGGATGATTGTTTTAATCCATAAATGGATCTTTTGAGTTTACACTACTTGTATTCAAACCCTTTTTCAATGAAACCTATTGGTTTTTCTATATAGATTTCTTCATCCAGATCACCATTCAGGAATGCGGTTTTTACATCCATCTGATGTAACTATAAGTTTAAATTGTTTACTATTGCCAGAATAAGTCTTATTGAATTGAAGCACATAACAGGTGAAAAAGTATCCTCATAATCTATACCTTCATGTTGTGTATATCCCTTTGCAACCAATCGAGCTTTGAATTTGTCAATTGATCCATCCACCTTTCTCTTGATTTTGAGAACCCATTTGTTCCTTATGGCTTTACGCCCTTTTGGCAGATCAACTAATTCCCAAACTTAATTTTTCATCATTGAGTTCATTTCCTCTTTCATTACTTTCTTCCATTCCTCCTTTGCAGGACCTGCTAAGGCCTCATGAACAGTGTGGGGTTCATCATCCCCTTCTGGAGTAACTAAGATGATTCGTCTTCTATTTGGAAGCGTCTCTTTGAAAAACTTTCCCTGTTACTCTTTTTGGTAGGAGCAACTTGCTTATCTTTTCTCATTTGTCTCAGTCTTTGTGTTGACTGTTCTTGGCTCCCACTCAGATTGACATGCCTGTACGATTCTGGTTTGTCAATTTGTTTGACACTGTCCTGTTCCTGAGTCTTATAAAGAGATACAGTGCGGTCAATATCTCCCCTACTGGGAAACTCCTTCTCAATAAATAAAACATCTCTTGATTATATTTCAGTCACTGTTCCATCTTTAATTTTACTTATGAATACATATCCTTTTGAGGATTCAGAGTACCTTATAAAAATATATTTTTTCCCTCTAGGACCCAATTCCCATGCCTATGAGAATTGTCATGGATGTATACCGCCGAGCCCTAAGGTCTAAGGATGCTTAGATCTGGCTGATGTTTAGTACATAACTCATAGGGTGTAGAAGCAACTAATTTTGAGGGCACACGGTTAAGTATAAAGGTTGCCGTCAATAAAGCATCACCCCAATGTGAAATTAAAAGGTTTGCCTGAGCCATCATAGATCTAACCATGTCTAGAAGAGTTCTGTTTCTTCTTTCAGCAACCCCATTTTGTTGAGGTGTGCCAGGGATAGTTAGTTGCCTAATAATCCCTTTTTTTTCATAGAGCTGTTTGAATTGTTTTGAAAGGTATTCATGACCTCGATCAATGCGTAATGCCTTGATTCTATTGTCCATTTGATTCTCTACTTCATTCATGTATCCTCTAAAGCACTATAATGCCTCGGACTTATGTGAAATCAAATAGATATGACCATATCTTGAAAAATCATCAATAAAGGTAATGAAATACCAAGCTCTGTGTCTCGTTCTCACACTCATTGGACCACAAATATCAGAATGGATAATTGTAATGGGTTTTCGGCTCTTATTCCCTTACCGAATAGTTTCCTGGTAGCCTTTCCAGCTAGACGCTTTCGCATAATGACATATCCATGTTAGGGATCACCCCCAACAAGCTTTCTTTAGCCAGTTTAATCATTCTATTTTAATTAATATGTCCTAATCTAGCATGCCAAATATTCATATCAGGATTATTTGAAGTAATAGTAAAGTAATCATGAACATTAAAATCACTAGCAAGATCCAAAATAAAGAACTTTTAAAATTGGAAAGCTGAACCATAAAATATTGAGTTGCTACAAATGTCTGCAACTTTTCCATGAAAGTTTACATTAAACCCTAAGTCTAATAAGTAAATTATAGAAATTAAATTCTGTCAGATGTCAGGAGCATGAAGCACATCATGCAGCATCAAGGTCTTTCCGCCACGCAAAACAAGTTTGTAAGTGACAATGCCTCGAACCTTGATCCTTGCATTATTGCCAAAGAAAATCCACTTGCTTTGAAATAGCAACCGACGGTATTCCATGAAAGATCCTTGATCTCGACTTACGTGATCTGTGGAGCCTTTTCGCTCTCAACCTGTTTAGAACAGTCACGTGTGAAATGTCCCATATTCTAGCAGGCAACGCATTTGACCTTCTTTAAGTCTAACTTTTTCTTGCCCCATTTCTTTTCCTTCTTCTTGTAATGTTGCTTGCTCTTCTTGGGTGGAGGACCGCCTTTCTTCCCATTTTTCTGAAATTTCTTGCCCTTTTTGAATTCAGGCTTTGATTGGGAAGGACCAACACCTTCGGTCAAATAGGCTTGTCCAATAGCCTTATAAGCCTCTAGACGTTCATCCTTTAGCTCTAAATGCTTAGCTATATCATTGAAAGTAATGATATTTTTATTATGGGTCAAATTAACTTTCATGTGCTCCCAACTGGCAAGGAGCGACCTGATGACAGCCTGCACTTACTGTTCGTCAGATAGATTATGTCTAGCTTCCTTCAATTCACGAATCATTGTGTACATCTCTTGTAGATGTTGCCTTATAGGATTATTTGGTTTTAGCTTATAGGTATCGAATTTAATCGTCAACCTTCTAAACTTAGTCGTGGACACTCCCCCAAACTTATCCTTTAAGGCAATCCACATTGCTTGTGCCATTCTGTGTGTCTCAAACTCACACATTAAATCATCAACGATTGCACTTAGCAGAGTGATTCTTGAGATGCTATTCTTCCTTTTCCAGGATATGTAGGCTTCTTGGTCTCTCCTGTGCTGGTCCATATTTCCAGCCTCAGGCTCTACTATGACCATTGTTAATGGCTCAATAGCATCATGTTCTTCTAGAATATATTGGACCTTTCGGTGCTAAATATCCCAGTTGTCCCCATTGAGTTTTTTCCCTTGTTCAATTTAGCAATAATGTTCTTTGATGCCATTGTTCAATATCGGTTATGTGACAAACCTTTCCCACATTAATTTATTGAACCATAGAACATTTAAGTGAATTTATATATATAGCACATGTAAAGTATACAATGTCATGTACTTTTATTATTTTTGGATCAGAAAATAATATCACTAGACCCATGATCAGGAGAATACGTTTGTACCTCCTATCACACAAGCATTAGCAACGCCATCATTTTCTATCAAAATTAATATAAGCACTATTCTTATCAAATATTGTTTTTCAGAATACTCATTATCTAAAAAATCTCCCACTTATAAAAGGTATACACGAATCATAACTAAAATAAAGAAATGAAATTAAACTTATTTTTCTTGTATACAAGGCATGTATCAAATGACAAATGTTTACAAAGAAATGATGTCCTGAACAAAGTAAAGCATTGGAAATGAAAATACAAATTTACATTATTTGATATGTGCTTTACAATATTCTAACATCGCTTTTCTTAGCTTCTTAAGCTCACGAGGCGGCTTTATAAGGTTAGATACAAATCATATTGTTCTAAGCCAATATGTTTTGCTCATGCGTCTTATTTTGGGCTTGCCTCTAACTCTTGTTGCTCTTATATATTCCATTATGACTTTCAAGTAGAATTCAGTATGCTTCTTATTTGTCATGCCTTCAATGTATTTACCAATCACGCCATTAACAATTTTTATGTTTGTTAATCTAGCTGCATCTCTTTTAGTTATGTTCATGGCCAAAGTAGGGGTAAGATGTTAGTTCACTTTTTCTCCATCCTCATCTTGAGATTCACCGTTAAGAGTAGGCACAATCTTGGAGTTTAAATATGAAGATATCATTAAATGCTATAGAGGAAGTAGTTCGATGGGGAATAATATTTTTGAGCACGGTCTGGAATCATCTCTTTCTTTTGGTTCCTCTTGTAGAACTTCCTCCATCAATTCATCTGGGTCTTCTTCAGAAAGTTTATCAAGATTTTGTTCTGGATCCTCCTCAGGGTCCCCCTCGGGGTCCTTTTGTAGGTTTTCCTCTAGGTTATTAACCTCATCCAAGAATGTGATATCATCATTTAAAGTATATCATAGAGGTTCAGTACTAGATGAAGTCATTTTTCACCTAAATAATAAAAAATATTAATTATCATAATTTTCTAGAATTTTTAAACACTAAAAATATACTAAATATTCATAAATAGGTCCAGAATTGCCCCCAAAATTAGGCAAATTATATGTCAAAATAAAGTTATTATTTTTAGGGATTTTTAGGAATAAACCGCACCTCAATCAGAGGTTCCACCATCCCTCAAGCGCCCCAAGAAGAAAAAATTCAGAAAAAAAATAAAAAATTGAACGAAACCCACTCTCGGCTGCTGGTTGCCACGTGGCTCTGCCACATGTCACCACCAAAATTTCCCCAATTGTTTTTTTAATTCCAAAAAATACCTTTTTTTTCAATTTTTTTTGGATAATTAAAAAAAAATCTTTTTTTTTGTTGGGCTTCTGTCAGCCCAATATTTTTTTTTTGGGACTGGGTGCAGCGGAGTTTTTGTTTTTAAACAGATGAACAGTATCATCCCTAACCTCCAGCTGGGTCTGCACACCTAACTCGTTTTTTGCCCGTAACTTCTTCGTCCGAAGTCCGATTTTGACGTTCTTGATGTCATTTTCTTCATTTTTTTATGCTATACGTAATGAGACTAATTTTAAGGCCTAAAAACTCTGTTTTCTAATGACCCAATTTCAAAACAAAAATGCTCAGTTACAATTTACGTTGAAAATGCTTATGTTCTATGGTTTAAATACATGCTCTATGCATATTATCACTAAATAAACACTTTAGAACATAAATAAGCATAGAAAACAATGTATAACCAGAAAATGAAAAATCACAGTGAACATGCGGAAGCAAAGAACCTTGCTCATGATACCAATAAAGGATTTCGAGCGTACCTGAGATGGTTTCCTTTCCACTTAGATACCCACACGCAATCGGAATAACTTGTGTGGACTCTAGTACGTTTCACAGCAAATGCACCAAGGAAAAGTTTCGGACGTGCAGAGGGAGACCAACAAATTGAAGCCAGAAAAATTGCTTATTGTGTAGAGAGAACTGCCCAAAAACTGACTACCATGAAGCATATATGTACTGCCCAATTTTCCTGCTCTTGTACGTGTATATATGGAAGAAGGAGTTGGATCTCAAGATAACTTCCACTCCCTCATTTCTCTTATATTCAAAAAGGAAAATATTCCCTCTACTTCTCCTCATAGACTTGGGCTAATCCACCATTTCCCTTACAGTACGCAATTAGATAGATTTTCTTTCTGGTAATGAACTAGTGCCCTCCCATTCGGTCTCAATCATTTCAGTTTTTTTTATATAATAATGTGAAATAATTCCCTAAATGATCCACAAACCATTCCTTGCATAAGTTGAAGCAAAGCTATTGCAAGCATTGTTTCTTAAACTAACAACATTTTACCACTGCATATGATTTTTATAATGTTAAGCATGTTGTGTATGTAGATTTTAAATTCCTACGATCTCATTTATCTAATGTAGATTTACAGTAAACCTATCCCAGGAGCTCGAATTTTCCCAAAGAACCCTTATCTTTAGACTGATCCAATGCCTTCACCACCTGGTGCGATTAGGTTCATGGTGATTATTCAGAAGATGTTGGTGTGAAGGTAGCATACCTGCAGATGAAACAATGGCTCAGGAGACCCAAGAAATTGTCGGAGCTTGATTTTTCCGGGAATGCTTCTTTACACTAATTCAGTTACTTTTCTTCAGTGAGACAGCTTAGGGATCATTAAAATATTCCCATCTTAAGCTGAGTGAAGCATCATTTTTTTTTTCATTTTGACATTGAGAACAGTTGGTCTTCACAAATTACATCTGCATTCATTATTTTTCTTTATTATAGTGAAGTTTGCACTCTTGGAAGATGGCTCTTCATCCGTATTTTATATGGACATGGTATTTAAGTTGATATTGTTTATGAGGTGAGTTGCATTTTTTTTTGTTAAAAATAATATAAATAATAGAACAGGCAATAATCTACTGGGTTCATTTTAAAAGATTCTTGCTTAAATCTTAATCTAAATTAACAAATTATATTAATAATAATAATAACAAACCGGAATGAATACTGAACCCAAAGATAGAAAAATAACTATTTAATTTAACATGACATTCATTTCTTTATCATATTAATCAGGTATATTATTAAAATTTTATCATATTTTTTTATCACATATATATAAATGAGGTAATTTTTTTTAAATTTATAAATAAAGAAATAATAATTCTGATATAAATATTATAAATAAAAAATAAATAAATTTAAATAAAGACATAAGAGTATATTTGTCAATTTTTATTACTTACCCTCCTCTTTCCTCCTGAATCAAATAAGAAACATCATCTCCCCTCCCCTCCTTCACACTTATAACCTCCTCTACCCTTCCCTACCTTCCTTTATTTATTTTTTTTATACAAAATTTTTTGAAAATAGGTTGGGCTTACCCACGATCAAAGGGTAGAGCAAAATCTTCCTTCCTCTTAGGCAATACCAATATCAAGTAGGGCGAGTCGTCTATTACCCTTAAGCATAAACCTAAGCATCTAAGAGCTAGAATGCCTCCCTAAGCGCCGCGACTAGAACCACAACAAAATATTACTCCATAAGGATCGAACATGCTCCAAATAGTCGCATGTCTCACTCCTCCTTTAAATTAACCTAAACTATCCTCCCCTTCATTGAACTAAACATAGCCCAAGTCTCGTGTCTTGCACGGCCAGATTTGTTTTTTTTTTTTTAAGATCAAGCCATGAAATGGTAAAGAACAGTGTTTTGTAAGAAGAGCCTAACAGTGCTTTTGTTAAGATAGCCTATAGGTAGGGATAGAAACAGGCCAAGCGGCCTGTCAGGGGCCTCTGGCCTGACATACATTAGGCTTGACCTGTTTAAAAAATACACAGGCTCAGGCCTGTTTAAAAGCCTGATCTTCTTAAGAAGCCAGGCTTAGGCTATATACGAAGCCTGTTAGGCCTGTCAGACAGCTTAAGCCTATTATTCAAAATATATTTAATATTAAAGTGTAATAAATGAGTGTTGAACCTACCACATATTGAACACAATACAAGAGTCGAACCATTAAACTAACATGTATTATTATGCATTTTATTCTTGCATTTTATTCTAACAGGTTTGTTAGGGGGCCTGTTATGAGGGCCTGTTAAGTGGCCTGTCAGTATAATTAAAAAAATTAGGCTTTTTAAACAGGCTTTAGGCCAGGCCAGACTTAGACAAAAAAAATAGCCTATAACAGGCCATGCTCAGGCCGAATTGTCACTTAACAGGCCTGACGTGTTAAGATCAAAGCCTGACCTGTTTTTATGCCTACCTATGGGTAACTGCAAAAGAGATCGGCTTGCAGGGGAAGAGATTGGAATGGTATACTCCCTCCAATCCTTAATGCACTACAGACTATCTCTTATATTAAGACCTTAAGGTAATATTGATATAGGAAATTAGGAATTAATCTCCGTAATGGTTTTTTTTTTGCCCAGCGGCTCAAGCATAAAAAATATACAAAAAAAAAAATGCTGTTTTTAAGTTGATCCAAACTGGCCCTTAGGTGTTTTGAATGCATTATCCTGGCATAGTAGTAGCAATGAAGAGCATGTAGTGCACTTTGTCAAAAAAAGCAACTGTTCTTAGTTAGCTTCACAAAACATGAATATGAAACTACAGCTAGTAAGAAACTTTCCACAGATGAGTAGATCAACTAGTAAGTCACTGTGCTTGCATAATCAGTGCTCATTCAAACTTTGAATATGCAGCTACATTAACAACTCAATGGGAACTACCTTTGTGACCCTACTCAACTCCATCCAAATTAGTTGGAGTCCGATATAGCTTTTCGATGCCGGATGGTTTGATATATTAAGAAAATAAAAGGAAAAGAAAGAAAGAACGCTGCTTTCCCATGGAATCCAAAAGCGTAAGCAACTTCATAAGGTCTAGGAATAGCCATGACAAATGCATCAGTGCAAACCTTGCCTGATTTAGAACAACTCATTAAAGTGAAAACAAGTGCTTTCAACACAGGAATCAATGCATGATTAAGAGCTTTTGATTGTTGTACGGGTGAGGAAGTGCCAGCAATGTCTGAGAACTAATTAAATCATTTATCATTCTCACTGGCTAGGCAGTTTGAAATGCCCAATAGAACAAAGGTTATCCCCCGGTATAACTAGGTAAGCAAAGTTCAAGGGAATGCAATATATAATATATGTTACAAAAAAGAACAAGAGAGTTTACCCAAATGAAAGGACAAGAGAACATGGACATGAAAATATTTTTTGGTTGTCTTTCCAATTGTATTTCGGCCATTTCTGGCTCTATTCCAAGCATTTCTACCTTTCATCTATGTTTGGTAGTATTTCTAAGCATTTATGTCAACTTTTAATGCAAATATTTTCCAGAGGTTCAAATCAAGTTAAATCCAGAGTACCGCATGATTTAACAGGCAAAGTACCATCTTGCGAAACCACCAATAAAAGTTCCTTGACCTAAAAAATACAGTCACGAGTCTTACAAAGAATTCTAATTATTATTGCCCAGATTTTCCTCTCTCTGCTAAATCTCCAAGCTAAAAAAGCACATTCAGGGCTCCTTTGCTTATAACTTGCTTGGCATGTATTTACATAGTCAAATATTGAAGAAAAGGTTGATGGATGAATTTCATCTAAGGAAACTAAATTAATGGCAAAATCAAGTTTTCATACCAAATAATACCGGCCAAGATAACCTCCTATTTTTCTACAAAAGACTTGACATTTCCCAAATACCGCAGAAGCTCAATTCTGTCCTTGTTAGCCATATACTGATGCAAGAAAACACATAATTCATTATTTATACCCTTTGTCTTCAAGTACTCATGAAATTTCTCCTGAATATCGGCATTCAAAGTCCTGAATCAGCAATTGAACCAGAGTAGAATTACTACCGAATTCATATTATAAGACTTCAAACCAGCTATTAAAACTTGATAAATGTTTTGGATTTAACTTGCTTAAAACAATCAATATGTAAGAGGTGAATACATTAACATGCCAAACCTGAAATCAGGTCCCGTATAAGGCATAGCCTGTGTCCGATCATGTCTTAGTATGTAAACTCTCTGGATTTCTAAGGATTCTGGCCATGCTGAGCAGACAAATTCCATTTCACTGCCACATTGCTCCTTTGAAATATCCACAAGTAGACTAATGTGAGGACGGACATTCACCCCAGAACTGTCATCTCCAAGCTTGGGAACGTGTTCATACCCATCAAACATGGTAGCTTCAATTTTTATTTCTTCTTTGTCCCCAAACCTCCCCTTCATTGTAATCCACTGCTCACCTGGCCGATCTTGAACAGTGAATGAATTGAATTTTGTCAGAGGCTGCATTGTTTAGAAAAAAAAGGCATTTAATGAAACATACTCTTGTTAAAATGTGGATACTTTACAAGATAAACTATAATAGGAAGCTATAAAATACGAGGAGAAACATGAGAACAGATTGGATATAACGATATATCATACCTATTGATGTGAAAATCCAATGACTGGATTTTCTTTTCCAACACAATCTCTCCCAATTCTCGTGATTATACTAGTAGTGGCAACTTCATCTCAACATTCTTTCATAATTATTTGAAAGAATAAATACGGTAATCAAAACCAAAACTTAATAATCTAGAAAGCCACCCCTAAAACTCCAACCGGCAACCAAAAGCCTATTTTGAGTATAAATATGAATTTTTCACTATAATTAACCCAAGACAACAACTTCGGTTTTGCTAGCTTAGTTGAGTTCTTTTCTTTCTTTCTTTTTTCAATTGCCCCTTTCTTTTTTTATTTTAATTTTAAATTATATAATATAAGGATTCTCTAAACTCTATCAATTGCTCCCATTTGCACAATGACTTCATGAATTCTCAAGGCATGGATTTATTCCCAGCATCATCTAACCCAGAGCCCACTTTCACCGATTTTTGTCGTTTTCTTTGCAGTAACTATCATAACATATGAAAATCTAGCCAAGCTTCAAATAAAAAGGCATTTGATTGAGTACGCACAATATAGTATCGTTCACAATATTTACATTTTGGATCTCCATCTCTACAGAGATTCAGAAATTAAGAATAACAAGGAGATAGGGATGATAAATTTCAAAGACCATAAATTCCAAGTAATTATAACCCCAAAATGCTGGAGAAATGAACAACTAAATGAAAATATTGGCACAAAAATAACAGAAAAATCATACTATAGAAAAAGAAAGGAGTATGAACCTGTTCTGGAGGTGCGTACTCGGACTGGTACTCGATCTCGTTTCGAAGAATTCTTAAAATGTTCGATTCAAAGGGCGACTTGGCCGTTGCCGGAGCTCCATAAGGTCTGGTTTGATGAAGAGAGGTTGAAATGACATTTAGTGAGTGGACGCAACACGAGACCTCATTTGTCAGGGTTCTAATCCAAGGTGAAGAAGCGTAGAGCTTTCTTTGGGCGATTCGAAGAACACGAGCCATTGGGAAAGCAGAGAAGAGTTGGTGATGATGGACGGTTTCTTCTGCTGCTCCGCCCACATTCCATAGGGTTAGGGAAAAAGTTAATTCGTTGACAAAATTGAAATATTTAAACTTTGAATGAGTAAATTACAAATTTTGTTTGGGAAAAGATTAGAACAAAATTGGATGACTAAAATTAAGGAAAAATGTAAAGAAATTATATCCCCATATAAAAGATTGCAATTTTATAGTTTAATTGTAAAAAGTGTAATTTTTCCTAAAAAAATATATTTTTTTATGAACTCAAATTAAATTGAGTGCTAATATTAAAAGGTATTTTGTAATTTTTCAAGTGTAAATTTGTTAGACTATATGACTTAAATATAATAAACCTTTTGATAATAATTATATATATTTTTTAGCCAGGAGGATTAATAATAAAATATTTAAAAATTTTCTTATTTTTCTTCTTCTTGGTGAAAATATTTAAAAAATTTCTAATTTATGGTTTAAACACTTTTCATCGTCTTCCCCTCACTTGGGTGGGAATCAGTAACCAGAAAGGCGAAGGGCCATAGAAGAACCATTGACACAGAGAGAGGCAGACGATCCAATGGCTGTTGACACGAATCTGGCGGTGTTGTTTGTTAATTTGAAGGTGGAAGATCCATTGATTCCCCCGAAGACTTGGGAATCTATCCCTTCTGAAAGTGGGCTTCACTCTCATTCCGATGCTTCAACTTCCTCTTCAAATCAACCTCTCTATGACCTCTCAACTGTCTCTGTAAGTTTACTCCATCGACTCGCTTAGTTGACATTGCGGCTTTTCTGGGGGTTTTCTTGCTCTCGGAAATTAATCATTTTGAGTGTTATTGGGTCTTGAAAGTGTGAGAAATGTAGTCTAGCATGCTGCATTTTGTTTCTCCAATTCCGGCAGCT
Organism: Leucaena leucocephala; assembly: GCA_037074615.1. Classification (NCBI taxonomy): domain Eukaryota; kingdom Viridiplantae; phylum Streptophyta; class Magnoliopsida; order Fabales; family Fabaceae; genus Leucaena; species Leucaena leucocephala. The sequence continues at coordinate 11,750,701 of CM073515.1, read as the reverse complement.
TGTGTAAGGACCTGTATGTCTCTGTCATGTACGTCTGTGGGCATCTTGACACAGTTAAGAGCCAAGCTGGGCTTCTTAACTCTTGTAAAGTACCTGAATTTTTTTATGGTCAGATGGCAGAGTGTTGGGAACTTGGTTTGCGTGGCTAGGTTTACATTGCACTTTAAAACGTTTTAGTTGGATTCATTTCTTGAATCTTGGTAAAATCCCCTCTTATCCCTAGATAGGTGGCAGAAATATCACCATATTTCCAAGTAGATAAAAGTAGTAGAAAATGTCAGTCATTAATTTGGTTGGTTGTGTTACACCGAACCAATATTGTAAATGTTCAACACCCATTAAGCTTTGACCATTGGGGTATTGTGGCTCTTTGGTGAAGAGCTAGCAAATTGACTTGTAAACATGAATGCAAATATGTTAGGACCCTTTCCTAAACTATTCTAAAAACCAAGATGGAAAATAAAATAGACAGCAAGGGACAGAAATAAACAGAGACTGGTATTGATATTTCTGCTTAACTAAACATATTACAAGGAAAGGGAAGACTCTTACACCCAAAATACATAAACTGGAATCAAAATAACAGTTACAACTAGGAAGAAACAGGACACAAACACACAATACAATGACAGAACAAGGTTGCCAACAATCGAGAGGTTGGCACTCTCCACTCCCCAAAGGGCCAAGCCAATTCCAAATTCTTGTCTGCCTCTTTCTGAGCCAAATGGGACCATTTATAGAACCCCAAAAGTGACTTGCACAACCCCCAACTCATAGACTTTGACTACGGTAGTTCTATAGTCACCCTACTTCTCTATTTCTTTCTCCAAAATGGTTCGTCAAAATTCTGACCAACAAAAGGTAATTTTCCCTTTTCATGTATCTTCAAAAGTGATCCTAACAAAATACTATTTGTGAAAGGTTTATACCACCTGGTCACTAGGAGTCTTTTGGTTTCTTTCAAATTATATAACTTCAATTCAACATGACTTGACAATATCGGTATCTCATCTGTTCTTAACCATTTTTTTTAATGTTTGACAGTTTTAGGATTTCACTCTATACACGTGTTTGCAGCCTTGCGAATGTATTATAGATTTTTTCTCTAATGGTCATGGTGTTCCAGATGCAAAATCTCATTCCCCAGATGCGCCTGAGCTCTCTATTGAGGGCTGTAGCTAATGAAAAATGATGCTGAACCTCTAGCTAACCTTTTTAAACTACCTTGTTGTTCTTCTTTTTCTTTAAAATGAATGAAAGAAGCAAAAATGGCTCTGGATTTCAGTTTCTCAATGTCATTGCATTTAACAACATTCTCTAATAGAATGGCGTGACATAGTGCATAGATATTAATTTTTGGAACATGTCCAAGATGTCAAATCAGTAGATTGCTTTTGAATTATAGTGCGGCACATTTGGGCAACCTCTTACATTTGCCAACACATATAACATTTTAAAATAAGTTAACCTCACACTTATCCACTTTATCCAGGTCTTCTTTTAAGCTACTATTTGGATATATTATGATTCAAGAGATTATGCTCTTACTTTGTCCTGATACTTTGACCATTCTTATCATCCTTGTTCAATGACTGTGTATCCATATTTATTTTTGGCCTCAGGAAGCAAGTTTGGTGAGGTTGGTGATGAATGCCATGCAAGGTGTAAAATCATCCCTTATTAGTATTCAAAAGCTCTCTGCTATCTTCTGTTCTAATCCAGCTGATAGGACCTTCCATCGCATTCCAAGTGTGTGGAAACGAGCTTCAAGCACTCACTCTCTGGGAAATGTACTTCAATCTATAGGTTGCACAGGGTTGCTAGTTTTTCTTCTTCGTGAATTTGTAGCCTATTTTACAAATATGAATTTGGAGGTCAGTTTGATAAGCAAAAGCAAAAATCATCAAAAAGATGAAATGGGAGAGGAAAAGGTCCCTCCCAATACACTGGTTAATCAAGCCTTTGCTGTTGCTGTGGGAAAGGTTTTGGAAGGATACATCTGTGCATTGGACACAGTTTATGCATCTGCAGTTTTAAGGCGTACATCAAGTGATGTTGAATTGTCTTTGCATGTATCCTCTGAATCAGGATGCTTGAAGAGTGTGGTGCATTCTGAAATTACATTGCTTGAGTTCTACCTGCACACAAAGGACTTGAGGACTCAGATTGAAGCCCTAGCAAACATTTGTAATCTACATAACATGGCACTTAGCTTGTCTGATACTTCTTTTGAGGATCTGATTGCTAATGCTACTTCTGAGTTTCGTAACTTCTACAGAGGGGGAGATTTACTAACATTCTTGTATGTACAGTTAAATGTGAGTCTATCTCTTTTCTTCTCTATCTTTTCATTCTTTTACTGCTGTTCTTTATGTCTTGTAACTAACTTTTGTGATTATCTTACATGGTTTTCTGACTGGTTAGCATCAAAAGTATTGTCCTGTAAGTGGTAATTAGTCTTTCATGGTAATTTACTAATTTTTATATTTGTTTATTTTCATGAAACAAGCATGTAACATAATTATCATAATTTGCCAAGGTGGTATTTGTGCATGGGTGAATATTTGAGGCGAGGAAACTTGTGAGAATGTGTTGTTGGCTATGGAGGGACATTGGCTGGAATTTAACGTTTTTGTTGATTAATCTCTATGCTGACTTGAGCGCCAAAAGTTGTTATTCTCAAATTGTTAATACTACAATTCAATATTCCTATTATTTTACTTTGGTATTTAGCTGATTCCTTTTTTTGAGGTTCCTCTTGCAATTGTTTAAAGAGATTAGGGGCGGCAATTTGTTTTATATGTTAAATTGTGTTGGGGTTTGTTGTTTTAAAAATAATTCTAGTGTTTTTGGCGTGGCTTTTAGCATGTCCATCTGTCTAATTATACACCCTTCCAACTTTCTCATGCATGCTATTGCGCTAAAAATATTCTTCCCTAGTGAATTACATATTTTATGCTTGGAGGCACGTATACTCACATACATAGCAACACAAAGGATTTGAAGTATGCACATTGGATTAAAGTATCATGAGTGTTGTGTTGTCCAATACATGTTGGACATAAACACATTTCTTTTTCTTTTTTATATAAAGTATCTGGGACTCATATTGAAACTGTGATAGAAGTAAAAGAAAACTTGAAAAGAACCATTCAGATAATTCTTGTTGCAACCATACTTTTCCCCTTCCAATAAATTCTATTTATCCAAAAGAATTGTAATGAAGGATTAAAGCATTAAACAAGAATTTAGTTGGTCTTAGTATACATATAAAAAACCTATATTTTTGTGGCCAACCAAGGTTTTGACCCACAAAAAGCCTGGATGTATGATAGGGTTCCGATGATTTAGATGGTGAAAAGAAAGATGAGTTTCATTCCAAGAGTTCAATCACTATTATGTTTCGAAAAGATTGATGAGGAATTGCTAGAACTTATAGCAACTTCAATGGGAAAAATATAGTTTCTAAAGAGAGGCTGCAATTGAATGAATGGCTGCTCCTTTCTTCTTCTTCTTCTTCTTCTTTTGTGTTTTGTTAGATAATTGTTGGTACAATTGCTTTAGGTGATGTGTTCCCTAAACAAACAGATGTTGCATGTTTACATGATTTTTCTCTTTTTGGGAATTTCTTCTAACTCAAAGTTTACTTAAGATGTAGGTTGCTGATCCTGCTCACTGTAATCTGCTCAAGTTTCTCTTTCTCCAATCGTTTGAACCATACTGTGGGTTTATTAGATCATGGATCTTCAAAGCAGAAATCAATGACCCATATAAGGAGTTTATTGTTGAAGATATTGAGCATTTACCTCCTAATCCACATATTAAAGCTGGCATTTCTGTTGATTTTCCGGTGGCAAGTTTTAGGGTAACATTTTCCTATTTGATACTGAAATACGTGATTCAGACACTGTTTTGATGTACATCATAACTTTGAGTCATGCTACTATATTGATTTTCATGGTTGTGGCTTGCTAAACTTAGGAACGAGTTGGGGTTGCTGTTCCATGTTTTCTTAGAGACACCTTGGTTCCACTTGTTAGAGCTGGTCAGCAGCTTCAGGTACTGCTGAAATTGCTTGAGTGGTGCATTCATGTTGCTACCAGAGACCACAGTTCTCAGGATTTTCTTCCCTGCTGGAGTGGTTTTTCAAACAGTGGTCCATCATATTTGTCTCCATTGACTTTCAGCAGAGATGACATTGAAACAATGGTGCTCGCAAGAGACAATTATTATAAAAGGATGAATGAAAAGCTCAAAAGCCTTTTCAGCGACTTAGAAATTAGATATCAACAGGTAATCAAATCTTATAATTTGGTTCCTTGTATGAAAATTGCACTTTTTCCTTCTTTATTTTTTTTTATTCTTTTTGCTTTGATATAAGAAGGAATTTTATTGAGGGTAGAAATGATGTTACAAGGGCAGTGGATATAAGACATTCACCTCGCCAGTGAAGAACCAAAAACCAAGAAAGAAGAAAGAACAAAAATTATTTATTATTGACTATTCCTCCTATCTAGTTGAATACTTGATCAAGGAAACCTTAAAACTACTACTAGAGAATAAAGAGAAGAAAAGAGATATAGGAAGTAGAAAATTGTTGCGCAATACTTTGATCACAAGCCTCTACGCGCTTCAAGATTACTGCTCTCTCATGCCTAATCTGCCTTGAAAAGCTCAACAACCGCTCTTTAAATGGACTTTCTTGCATACATGATATCTTGGATATCCAGCCATGGTTTTGACCATCAAATCACTTATTATAATTTTCTTATCTTCTGACTTGCATGCCAAGTAGTTTCCTTATTCTTACAGATTCTGCCTGCTAAGTTGCAGCTTTACTTCTAGGATCTTTGACCTGGATCTTTTTCTTAACTTGCACTCACGCTTCTTATTTTCTAAGACCCTCCACTTTAATGCACAATCTTCCATATTTAATTTGCATACCAAGCATGATCCCCATAAGTAAACAAATTTGCCCAATTTTAATTGAGTTGTACCAAAAATAGTATATTTAGTTATTTTTAATCCTAAATCCTAACACACGCAGTTTCTTTTATTTTGCTGAATTAATTTATTATAAGATTAATAAAACATTCATGTAAAAATACCATAAAATCATGAATATTTGATGATTAATACTAATGTATCAAATTATGGAAACAAAAAAAACCTCTGCAAAATCTTGCTCTTAATCCTTTCTAGAATAAATTTCTGACTTTATACTTATTGTATAAGCAGATGGGTTCGCACAAAATATCACATTCAATTTCTTGAACTATTTGAGTCAGATATGCTCATTTTTTTCTGTTTTCTTTGACACGGAAAAATGGTATGCCTAATGAGGGCCAATATAGTTAGTTTTTTAAATATTAAATGTAGAATTTCCATAGTATACAGTATACTTATGGTTGAAAACTTGGTATACTTTCTTGGTGCTCTGCCATTCTTAACAAAGGACCGAGATACATGTTCATGACCTGGCTTCTTTTCTTTTTTTCTCTGCTCTAATTTGCTTTTATGAAAATTTACTTTTATGCAAATAAACTCTTATTTTACAGGTTGCTACACATGCCTCAGTACCTTTCTTTGGTAATGGTGGCGGGAATTTAGAGAACCTAAATCTGTTCATGTCTGAAGATGAGTCCATTGTGTGGGAAACAGCAGAAAAAAGAAGTTCAATTATGTAATTAACCTTACTCCCTCTGCATTCCATCCCCCTTTATATGCAAACACATGCATGCGTTGGCAGACATGCATAGTTTTTTTGCCATTTGTCATTTTAATTTCTATGTTTTAGCAATCTTTTTAATATTCTTTTCAATATTCGTTATTGCTTTAGTGATAGTTTATAGCAATTTGCAGTGACATTGACAATTCAGACTCTGATGTCTCAAGTACAGCTGATGAACTCTCACATGTGGAAGATGCATATGATTTGTCTGATAGTTCAACTTCAAACAACTCTGAGGAGCAAATTGAGACTGATCAGTCTATTAGCTGGCCATATAAAGTAGTTGAACAACAAAATTATGTCTCTGCTTTAAGCTTCTCCAAGAGTACTGCAGTAAATAGTTCAATACAAAATTCTTGCCAATTTGAAAAGTCAGATAGTACTTCTCATAAAACCTGTGATAAAAAAGGTACTGTTGATAATTTTGTGAAGTCTTCCCATGAGAGAACGATGGCAAGTCACATGTCAAATTCCCTGAGTCCAGGAAAGTCAAACTGCTCACTTAAAGTTAGTACTCAACATGATAGTTACTGGTCAGTGGGTCACATTTTGAAAAGCTCATTTGATGAAGATGAAATAGATGAGCAAAAGGTGACTGGAAAACACATGGGATTGCTCACGGATGCCACATTATGCAATGTTAATACTATTTCCATTAATGAAGTTTTGAGTAGGGAAGCCTTGGGTGAGAATCTATATGATAATAACACGCATTCCTCAAATTCATATAGATTTCAACCACAAAATATTGGCCATCGGCATAATTCTAGTATGAATCCCCTTAGCATGAACCCTATGTTGGCAAGAAGTTCATTGCTTTGCTTGATGGGTAGAAATGGAGAAAAGAAAATCACAGATCGACAGCCTTTACCTTACTTCAATTTTTCAACCGTGGAGGACCCTTGTAAGGGTTATATGGACAAGTTACTATTAAGTTCCAGATTTAGCCGTGGATCTGCAATTTCATCGGATTTTCATGCATCTGCTGATGGTTATAAGATTGGTCACTACTGTGAAGAAGGAAAGGGTGGAGAGGATGGCTTGATTGATACCACCCAAAACTGTGATAGTGCTTCATTGGATTTGAAAGACCATAACCGAGATATTTTAATTGATGTACATGGTGGGAGTAGCTGGGAAAGTTTGCTTGGTAGTTTTAGAAAATCTATTGATTGTGATGCTACTCAAAAGATCTGCTTTTCAACATTTGAAATGCCTCTTGATATTATAATTGACAAATGCTTGTTGCAGGAAATCATTCTTCAGTATCCTTAATTTTTTGCTTACTTTGGACAACTATTCATTAGTTTGTGTTTGGTGGTTTCATTTTCTATTCATAAAGCTCTGGGTAGTACAGAGATCAAAACAACATCCATTTAACATGATCGCATCAGCTCCAAATACAGCTTACTTGACCTCTTCTCCTCGTTGTTGAAGAATCTCTAGTACTAAGGTGTTCACCTGGAGGAGTCTTAGGAAGGGGGGGGGGGAGAGGGAACAGAAAGGTTAGGGTCTGGATAATGATAATGAGTGAAAAGTCAAAAGGGATATGTGGATTATGATGTCTAGAAGTTTGGCTGTTAGAGGAAGAGCTAGGGCAATAGCTGGGGCTGTGTTTAGACTTTAGAATTGACGATGTGTGATTACGACATGAGTGCCACAAGTTGAAAAACTGAATTTTCATAATTGTTCAGGTGATAGCTTTTGGGAATTTCTGATTTCGAATACTTGAATTGTTGCTGTTGGAGAGTTTTCGTTTCTAGCGGATATTTTTCCTTAAAGATGTTAGATATAAGTACGTCAGCAAGCTAACCATCTACTTTCTTGAGGAAGCATTCGAGTTGAAAGAGCATCTCTTGGCATTGCGGCGCTATCATTTTATGGAAGTAGCAGATTGGGCTGATTTGTTTATTTTGTCTCTTTGGCATCATGTATTACTATTTCCAAACTCAAAATGACTCTTTGAAGCATAGCACACATGCACGTACATATAACAATAATGCTATGTTTTTTACCTTTTGCCTGTCTTGATTTGACAGAGGTGGTCTGTTACAGAAGCAAATGAGAGACTTCCAGAAATTCAAGGTCTTCTTGAGTCGTCAATTCAGAAGTCTTCATGTGAAAATGACTGTAATAAAGATAGGTTGTTTGTGTACGTGAAAGGACATGGGAAAATGCCATTCTCGATATCAACTATTGGTATACGTCATACTATTTTCGTTTATGTGAAGAAAACCTCTATTGTATTAACAAAAGCTGCAGCAAATAGGTTTTTGTTGAGATTTGTTATTTATGTTTATCATTTCCTGTCATTTTTTATTTATTTTGTCTTATTTCAGCAATTCCATCCAGTTATGAGTGGTAGAAAATTGAATACTGCTATCTGACCGTGGAACTGTAAATACTGGCAGGAGTCCGCTCTTTTGATTTCTTAGGACTGGGTTACCGTGTGGATTGGCCAGTCAACATTATTTTGACACCTGCTGCATTGGAGATATATGCTGATATATTCAGCTTTCTAATACAAGTGAAGCTTGCAATATTTTCATTGAGTGATGTTTGGCGCTCTCTTAAGGTTTGGCTTCTCTTAAAATTCCCCCGTTTTTCACTTTGTATCATTGACCATCCTAGATTTGTTTATATCATATCTTTTAAACATCTTATAACTCTCTCCACGAATTGCTTCCTATGAATCTCATGAGAGGGAGTGGCCTTGGCAAGCTCAGAGAGCTTTTGGTTAGAAAAAAAACCATATCCTATATTTATAACAATATAATAGTTTAAGTTATTGGATGTCAAGACACAAACATGATATGCCTTGATTTCTATGTTTGAGCTTTTGGTAAAATTAACTATTAGAATTCTGTGTTATTAGCTATACCCTCTTCATTGATTTTATTTATAGATATTCTTGCTGAATGTGTTTCTGTTCTGGTAACATGTTCTTTCGTTGTTTTGTAGTGGACCTAGCAAGTGCTGTGCTTGTTTCTTTATGTACTTTATCAGTCACATTTGCCTATTCCTGTGTTTGACACGGATTTTTTTCTTTGGAAAAGAATTAATTTGAAAACACGTACCCTCTCTCCCATTTTGCTTTTCAAAGTTAAATTATTTCTAATGGTAAAATGGTAAGCTGAAAAGAGTCTGCAATTTTTGTGATGTACGAAGTTTGGTATCTTAGTATGCTTGTGTTTGTAGTCGCCTTAAATTCTGAATACTCATGGGAAGTGAGAATGTGGGACCTCTGATTGTGTACTAGTGTTGAATTTTCTTTTGAATTTTGCTGAACAGGATTTGGTGCACACGACCAGGAAAAAACTGAATTCTGAACTTTACCAACATGAAGTGGGCCAGCTTAATATGTTAATAAAGCTGAGGTATGAATGGAAACTACTGTTTCTTTTGTGTACATTTTATCTGGATCACGTTTTGTAGATTGGTTTTTATCTTTGACCTATTCATGGGACCTTATTACAACTCTATTATGGTGGAAAGGCTCTTGGGGGTATGGGGCTTGTAATAGGGTATTGGGGTGGTCAGGTTGTGTCTCTGATATGTGTGGACTCAGGGATGGTTATACCAAAAGGGCAAACCCCCTTCCCTCGTAATTTTTGTTGATCTTGTATAGCGTGTGTGTAACGACATAAATATTTTTTTTAAAAAAATTTAATTCAGTCTCCCTCAAATTTTTTATATCGATCCCTAGAATTTTTAACTTCTCCATCTTTAAAATTATTTATCCAGTTTCTTAATATTTCATAGTCTAAAATGCATACTTTTAAAGACATAATTATTTTTTATATTAATGATAAAAGTAAATTTTATCAAACAAATGGAACAAATTAAATGTTTTCAAGAAATTTCCTATCATCATTTGTTAAAAATAATTTATAATATACCATCGACTATCACATTATCTCTACTCAATGTAAAACAATGCTCTGGAATAACAGAATAAACTATAAAATTCTATTTGACTAAAATAATAATTACGATCACATGTTTATCATTTATGATATATATAAAGACTTACTTTATATAGTAATGCATTTATTTTTAGTTTGGTTATATTTTTTTTATTTTGTCCTATTGCATGGCTTTATTTTTTAATTTTAATGAATATTATCATTATTATACTACATTAATAAATATTTAAAATTATATTTTTCATTATTAATAGTATGAGGACAAATCGATATTTGTCTTCAATGTGTATGGTATTTGGCATGGAAAATATTTAGATTTAAGTTATTATAATTTGTAATTTAACCTCTATGATTTTAGTGGAATCTAATGAACATTGTCTTGCAGAGTTCCTTGAATTAACTTTTACCATTGATTTTGAATTTCTTCTCCATACATGTACGTATCTCTAAGTACTTTTGGCTTTACTTTCTATGCCAGGCACCAGGTCAGCCATTTTGTTTCTACTTTGCAGCAGTATGTAGAGTCACAATTATCTCATGTATCATGGTGCAGGTTTCTTCATTCTCTTCAGCATAAGGTCTGAAGTCTCTTCTCCTACTTGTTTGTTCATTATTTATTTTAGAAATAAATTCTAATGACATGACTAGAGGCCTATTTATAGGCAACACTAAGCCTTATCTCATTAGGTGGGGTCAGTTACATGGATTGCATGACGCTATTGTGTTCTATCATAAACCAAGTCCTTTGATATATAGGTCTATTTATAGGCATTCAATGGGGGGAAAAAACTAACAATGGTATAAGATTTCATAATGATAGCAGGTATCCTTATCCTGTTAGTTTTCTACGATACTAGTTGACATAATCCTAAATGAAAATTCTTTCAAAATCTCCATTTATATCCAAAATTATCGTAATTACCTAGTTACTAATGTGATTGTTGAGTAAAAATATGAACATATAATTCGGTCTTCCCATGCTGCATTAGTCCGTTTTCTTAACAGCATAGTAAAAGTAATCTTAAGGTATAACTACAAGACTCCTAAATCAACAGGCATTTAGTTTCTAACCTAGCAGCTTCTTCATTATGGTTTTATAAATGTCAATTAACCTTTGGGACATTCTGGTAAAATTGGAATGAAGTTCTAGCAACGTAAAAATTGTGACAGTGATGGGGCCCAAGCCAAATGATGAAAATCTAACACTGAATTTTTATTAAATATCCCAAATAGTTGGGAAAAAGAGATTCACAGCAGAACTGAAGCTTAAACTCACTGAAAATAAGCTACTGGAACTGATAAACAACACTCTAACTAATCTTACTAACAGATTACAACTTCAAAGCATAAAGTAAAAATGATGAAGAAAGATGAACTCCCTCCACGCCCAACCTGATATTCGAGAGACCAGGGCCCTCCCTCACTAAACCACAATCTACTTAATCCTACACCAAACCCCTGCCCAAATATATACATCTGTACATCACACGCACCCCTCTCTCTCTAGTACACACACCACACACACAAACCTCACACACTCCTCACTTAGGCTTGGCCCATTAAATGTGGGTCCAATTGCTGAAAGTCCATCAGACAGACATAGATGTCTACAGAGATGAGTCAAGTCAATACACTTGGGTGTTATAATCTTTGATCACTTTTGATCATATGCGGCAGAGTTTGCTTGATATGAATACCTTGATCTGATTTGTTTCTCTTTATTTTGATGCATCTTTTGTATAATGTGCAACTTATGTAGGTGAATGATATGATGGATCTAGAGTCAGTTCACGCGGAATATCTTGCCAATGCATTGCGCATGTAAGTTTATACTTTATATGTTACCTATTGATTTCCATGACAGTTAGTAAATATTGGGCAACTATACAACAGTAATTACTTATGATCAAGGGTTGTGAATAATTTTATCATAATTCTGATGTAATTGTTGTTAGGCTTGATCTCCATGCCATTGGGAAATCCTACCTTAATCATGATCATTTTGCTTTATTTTATTTCCCGGATTCCTTTAATTAGTATTATTTTGAAGCTGAAGTCAAATTATTTTGTTTCCATTTTTTCCAAATCAGCTTCCATTTTAGTTGCTTTTGATTTGGCTGGACTGACATGGCAAATAGTGTGGCCTGTACCTTTTTGTTTGGATGTTCTCTTCTCATAAAGTAATAGCAAGGCGGACCTGAAGATTTTTTTTCCACAATAATAAATATCAGAGTTTCTGGAAAGGAAGAAATGATAATGAATATTAGAGAACTAATATTAGGTTGTTAGGAAAGGATAAATTGATGCCACGCAAGCGGAATCCTGTTCACAGAATAGTAGAATACAGATAAATATATATATGCATTTAGGCTTTGGAAAAGAGTGTCATGTGGCTGCAGTTTGGTTGGCCTGGCTGGGGCTGGCTTGCATTTGACGGGACCAAAGGTTGAGGCATGAATGTTTAGTAAATTTTAAGTTCAGGAAGGTCACTTTTGACCTCTGCCTGGGAACAAGCGTTTGGACGCTAGTATGGTGTTGGGTGTTGAGTCATGCTAGATTGGGTGCCATATGGAGTTAGGACAAATTATATCGGGCCTTCATGTATTTGACAAGTCATGGTGAGTTGGGCTTCATTTCATGGGCTGTATGAGCTATTGGTTGACTTATCTGAGGTTCTTAATGTGGGGCCGATCCTAGGTTGGGTTTGCTGAAGTTTAACGCAATTAAAGGGTCCGAATCTGAGTTTTTATCACTTGGTTCAGTAATTAAGTTTTCATTGAGGAATATTTCTTAAATCTGTTTTGAATGTCATTGTATAATGTATTGCTCATTGCAGATGTTTCCTCTCTGAAGAAACACGGACAGTAGGCAGCATTATTGAGAGCATTTTACAGTGTGCACTAGATTTCCGGTTGTGTCTTACAGCAGGAACCTGGGATGAAGGAATTGGTCAGGAAAATTTGTTTGACAGATTCAGAATCAATATATCTCAGGTAAAACATGCAACATTTTAAATCGCGCGTCTGATGAGTTATTCTGGAAATAAAATATGAAAAATACTAGCTGTAGACGTTGTTCTAGAGATGTTTGGAAAGATCTCGGATTAGTAGATCCTCCTATATCTGGACATCGCTTGAGGGTAACGGGTAACTTTCCATAAAAATACTTTGAAAAGGCTTACAATTTCAGTAGTTCATATGGGGTCAATTTGATGTATTGGACTTTCAAGGCATTAATTCGCTGATTTTGCGAATTGAACCGATTGGCTTGGTCCAATTTGACAAAATTGGCATCCATAGATTGGATAAGGAAAAAAGGATCTGTTATAGGGTTCATGTGAGTCTTTTGTCAATGTTGGGTATATTTTCAAATAATTGAGATATTAAGAAACAAAAAAATATAGGGAATTGACATGCTAATTGTATTGAATTGCAGGTGCTTTCGATAAAGCAGAAGTTTGATAAAAATCTAAAAGAACTGCGGCGTTGCTATACCAAGGCGCCTAAACATGGTGGCTTTGGGCTTTCTCGTTTCTGGGAATATCTCAATTATAATGAATATTATTCCGATATCAGCAATGAAATGGGGTATTATGCTTTCTGACTTGCTTGGGTCTCCTAGTGATGGCAAGCTGAATCTGGCAAGGCCAATGAGGCCACCTTTGGTGGATTCAAATGTTATATTGTTGTTGTGGGTTTAACAGTGACATTCTTAGGTTTTGTTTGGTTGGAGAATCTTAGAAATTCTTAGAAAAGCAGGGAAATGAAATCAAGCTGCAGCATTGGAGAAATCTGTGAGTATTTTTTTTGTGTGTGTGAGCAACTAGTATTTTGGGCCTGCCTCTTTTAACTCAGACTTCACGGGGCCTTGACTAATCCAGATCAGGCCATGGTAAGACATATATGGGCGGCAACCCTACCACCTTATGCTATTGCATTCTTAGGATTAAACTCGAGACCTTTAGTTAAACTAGAATAGCTCCTACCAGTTGATCCAAGCACTTGGTGGTCTTTGTGGATAATTATTAATCCATGAACTTTGTACTTTTATGTATATTTTCAAATTTTCATTGTATATTTTATAGTTGGCCAATGTTGAGTCTGAGCTCAGGTCTAGACTCTAGTCTGGCGATCAGATTTGAATCTGCCATCTGGCTCCGGGTTTAAATGTTGGCCGGCATAGTCACAGTTCCGGGTCATGTCCAGTATTTGTTCAGGACTATATATATTATGTAAAGGTCCAAATATTTGGAGGGTTTGGAAGGTGAACAGAAATTGGCGTGTACTCATTCTTGTGTGTGATAATGGGAGGTTCAGTTTGGAAAAGGAAAATAACAGGGAAACTCCATCAGTGTGTGGTGGTTTACTTTGTAAAATGTGAACAAAGAAGATCATGCTTTTCGAGTGGCAAGCTTAATATTTGTTATATAAATGTATATAAATTTATGAAGTTTATATATATATATATATATATATATAATTTTACCTTTTATTATTTGTTATATGGGGTATAATGTATAAGTTAAAAAATTATTGAATTTTATATTATATTTAATGAGATTTGAATTTTGAAAAAAGGAACATGTGAAACTGAAACAATGCCTCAAGAATGTAAAAGTCGGACACACCTTTCCTCTAAAACCATAAGAAAAACATGAAAAAAAGGAAAACTTCATTAAGTGATATATTAATTACAGATGCAATAATATATATATATATATATATATATCATGAAAATGGGATTGCTTGAGAGAAACAAAATAGCTCGTAGTAAACCTAACATACGTAAAATAATAAAAATTACACGTGATATCTCATCATGCTTCATCACAAGTCTGAGGCAGACTTTGCCACTATGATCTTAACGAGTATTTGAATAGATTTTTAAAAAAAATTATAAAAAAAAAATTTTAGATAATTTTTAAAATAAAACTTTTAGAAAAGAGTTTATACAAAAAAAAATTATGAAAAAATAAGTGTTTAGATAGTTATTTTTAGAATAACTTTTTGTATTTATAAATTATCAGAAAGGGTATGAGATAAAAAATATAAATTAATTATCAACACTGTTCATTATCTCCGTGATGAGAAATGACCCACAATGTGCAGTGACCCACAGCTAGTAGCAATGAGCAATGAGCTGAAAGCAGTGAGGAGTGATAGGGACCTACCATTTCTACCATTTCTTCTCTGACTAACTAGATTTGCGACGGCAACTTGTGGAGACTATTAGGATGACAACATGGAGGAGAGCAATATAGCAACACAAACATGAAGGAGAAGCAAAGAGAAGAAGATAGAGAAAAGAGTGGGAAAAAATAGAGACAAATAGTAAATAAGTAGTCAATACTCTTTTATTATTTCAGAAACTATTCTTAATAGTTTATTTAAAACTATATTTTTAAGCTATTGTTTGGTCTATAAATCTTTTTGGACAAATATAGTTGTTTGTTTTGAAATTTCTCTGAACTAAAGTTTAGGCTAAAAATCCTTTTAAAACCTAGGTTTGGCAGTTAACCAAACAAACCCCATATCAGCTAAAATTTTGAAAAATGTAACCAATACATATACTCCTACCAGTTAACTTTTCTATATATATTAAGAAAACTAAATCAGTTAATTATAACTAATATAAGTTATATTTGAGTAATTTTAGTAAACTAAGGAGTATATAATATAAATTTATCTTAAGTAATTAGATTGATCATAATTTTGAATTATTTAGCTTCTTAATCTCCTCAAAAAAGTTAACTAATTCTTATATTTAGGATTAAAGAAATATTTTATACTCATCCGGTCTTTAATATAAGATCTAATTATAGAGTTGATATTAGTTTTAAATATAAAATATATATTCTATATTAATCAATTTTTTCTTAAATTATCTCTATTGATACTCTATCGACAATAATTAAGAGGGGAAAGGAAGAAGTTAAGAAATATTATTAGGATATTTTAGACAAAATATTTATTAACTAACTTAATTAATTTTTTTAATATAATTAAATTAGTTAAATAAATTATATGTTAAATATTAGGATAAATTTTTATAGTATCTTGTTCTTGGACCAATCATCACTTACCTCCTCTTCTTCTTCGGCTTCATCTTCTTTACAGGCCCGATTCCTTCTTTCAGTGGATTTAATTTAAAGTTGCAAAATATATATCATGAAAATGGGATTTCTTGAGAGAAGAAAATAGCTTGGTGTAACAGAATATACCTAAAATAACTGAGATTATGGCTTTCTGATTCCATGTCTGCAGCAAAGCTTGATACTAGGGGTGTGCATGGCAGGGCAGCCCCCTGTCCGGTGCCTTGCCCAAAAAATGTATGGGCTATATTTTGCAGCCTGATGCCCGGCCCTACCCGGTAAAAGCCCGAACAATTTTGGGCAGGGCATGAGCGGGCTGGGCATGGGCGGGTTGGGTATGCCCAAGTCGTGATGTCATGCTCATGTTGTGAAAAAAATCTGTAATTATGAATTTCTAAAATAATATCATATTCATGTGTCTTTAAGAGTTAAATAATATCTATAATTCACTAAGAATAAGAGAACAAAAGATAATAATTAAAATCTTGAGATCCATTGCATATAAAAAATACACGTTGAAATCTAAGTAGTTTGTAATTATAACTTTGTATCAATCTCCCTAATATTGACAAAGATAAAGCATCTAAAAAAATAAAATAAATAATTATAATTTGTAATGTAATTATATGATAATTAATAAAGTTAAAAAAAATTAGTATAGTTATAAATATTAAAAGATACAACTTACCTACTTATATTTCTAAAATTATCTTATAATCACCAGTAGCTATCATATTCTCCCTTTTAAGATAGAGAAAAAATAAAAAAAATAAAAGAAGGGGTGCTCATGGACAGGGCAGGGCAGGGCAGCCCCTATGCCCGGTGCCCAGCCCGAAAAATGCATGGGCTGTATTTTGTAACCCAATGCCAGGCCCTGCCCGGTAAAAATCGGGCTGGGCAGGGCATTTTTCTTGCGGGCTGGGTAGGGCATAACGGGCCATGGGCATTGTGCACAGCCCTACTTGGTACCACGTACGAATAAAAAACAAATCTCCTAATGCTTCATCACAAACCTGAGCAGAATTTAATGCTAGTGTGGTCTTTTATTAAAAAAATAATTTAAAAAATCAGATAAATTAATTATAATTAAATTTAATATAAATTTATATTATATACTCTTTAATTTACTTAAATTAATAAATTAATTCTTACATTAGTTATACTTATCTATTTTATTAGGCTTCCTAAATCTCCCCAAAAAATCAATTAACTTTTATATTAAATACTAGATAAAAGTACTAATTAAACATATTCATATTTATATATTATAGAGTATAGTATAATATGGGTTCTCACTCACCCTCTCTCATTTTAATATATTAAAAAAGTTAAATTAATTAATTATTATTAAATCTAAATTTTTAAGATAAATTATTATATATTAAAAAATGAAGTTAATATTATAGATAATTATTTCTATTGCTTTGTTTACTTTGTCATTCTAAATAGATGTTGTTTTATCCTATTCGGACCATACTAATTTGCTTTGTCTTTCTTTACTTATGGGGTTTACTCTAAAAAAATACTGCAAATAAAAATAGCAAAGAACATATCCCCACCACATCATACATATAGCATTCCTCTTATCTTTAATAAATATATATATATATATATATAATTTAATTTATAAGTTAATTTTGGTACTAAATATATTTTTTATTTTTTATTTATCAATTTTTTTAATTATCTCTATTAATACTCATTCAACAATAATCAAGTAAAAATACGAGAATGAAGGTTAAGAAAAATATTTAGAGTACTTTAGAAAAAATATGTTATATTAATTAATTTGATTAATTTTTTTAATATAATCAAATTAATAAAATATGTTATATATTAAATATTATAGGAGTATTACATTGTTGAGTGTTGGGTGTTGAGGGAGAAATTGAATGAATAACTAAAGATATACACAAATGATAAATATGAAGTTAGAGACAAAATTTATATGGCATTATCAAGATATAATAATCTATAAATTAATTATTTTTTCTGCTCATCCTCCTGACGATACTTTAATTTCCTGCCTCCACGGTCCAATCCAAACAAAGTCATGGCGTGGCAATATTAAAAAGAAACAGGAAGAGGTGTTGGGTTCAATATAGCATGAAAAAGGAAATGGGAAAAATGTATTTAAGTCTCGTTGTTTGTTAATTTTATGGGACTTTTTTATAATTAGATTTTTTATATAAGATTTAAATATAATTTTTCTAAAGTAAATTGCATCAGTTTCTGATGAAAATGAAAACTTTTGACTAATGTATTTCATATATATATGTATATATTAGTACAAAAAATTTTAGAAGGTTAAACTCACGACCTAATAATAAGATAAAATTTTTCTTTCCTCCAGCTATCTATTACTCCTAGTGGTGAGAATAGTAAATAAAAGGGCTAGGTCCAAGCAAGCAAGTAAACTTGCAGCGTTCAAAATATCAGTCTCCTTCGTGCTCATAGAAGCAAGTAGCAGCTTGTCGCATCAGACTCCATCTCCAAGCAGAGTGTGGCTTCAGCTTCTTTGACTCCGCAATGCCCTCTTCTCACTTGACACCGTCACAGTCTTAAGCATTCTTGCTGAGGGTTTAAAGATTCTATATTCTTCTCCATATTCAAACAAGATTTCATCTTCTTCCTTATCTCTATCATACCTCAAGTAAAACTTAAGTCACTTTCTCTACTTTTTTACCTTTCAAATCTTATAAAGTTACTTCCTTTTCTTATCTTTTCGTTTTAGACTTGAAATGGGTTTCTTGCGTCCCTTTTGTTTTTCTACAATGGTTCTTCCTAAATTCCAGTAAGACCTACTCATCTTCTTCTTCCTTCTCCCTCTATCTGCTCATCTTCTAGACCTCAAGTTAAACTTAGTAAATTTCTCTGCTTCTTCTTCTTCTTTTTTCCGTTTCAAATCTTATAGTTTTTAAAGTTACTTCTTTTGTTTTAGACTTTCAATGTTATATTTGAAATGGGTTTCGTGCATCTCTTTTGTTCCTTCTATTTTCTTATTCAAGCGCTGTTTAGTTTGTTTTGATAGATATGCATATTAAGTTATGGTCAATCTGATTTGTTTGGAGATATGGCAGAAAAAGGAACAATGGGATGGTTATATTAATGTTTGATACTTAACATATATTATAATAGAATTATTTATTTAATTTTTTAATCTCTTCAAATTATTCAATTAGTCCATTAGGTCATTTTCAGTAACTTCTTATTCTTCTTTTAATTGGAAAAGAAAATTGTGGACATTTTTATCTCTATGTTATTGAATTGAATAAATAAGTAGTAGAAATATGGCATTCCCTGAGTATTCAATTTCTGGATAATGCTATACGTGGTGAAGAAATATGAAAATTGGTAAGTATTTATAAACAATAGGTTGATCTTATAATTATTTAGATTTAATCGTTTTTTTTTTGTAGTTGCGTACCATGGAAAATCTCTTCAGTAATAAAACATTCATAAAATTCTGTTCAGAAATGAGAAGGAATATCCTGTTACAGTCTAATGGGGGAGTTTTATGATTTTTTTAAATTTCTATGATAAGATTTATTAAAACAAGTATGCATCTTGACCATATCATATTTCTTCACTAAGTAGATGTGATTGTCGTATATTTGTTATTAACTATATGCAATAATCGAATAATTACATAAAGCAAAATCCTTTATTCTAGGTATCATCACTTGCAAATTAGTTATTGCTAAATGCTCTAAATATATAGAAGGGCACCTGAATGTATAAACACTAATGATGGTATGGACAAACTTCAGTTTCACAGTGATTATGAAAGATTTAATTTGGCTCTAAAGTTCTTCAATAGTACTTAAATAAAGGAAAAATAATATTGTAGATGATAAAGAACATATATGTATTTCACAATAACACAAGTTCGATTCCTTTTACTGTGAATGCTCCTTTGATAGATAAACTCATAAGTTACTTGTAAGCAATCTCTTAACCTTGGGGCTGTACCCTGTCTTTGGCGACAGATCTGTGTCGAACATATTTAAACTTTTTAGTATAAAATAAATATAGTGGGAAGTAGCGAGAAGGCACTACACACAAGTTGAAAGTGAAAAAGATTTAAATATACATGGAATTAAAAGAAAGCTGGTTGGACCAATTGAAACAATATTGGAAAGTGTTGGAAGAGGGGCATCTATGAAATTAGATGTTTCCGATGCTAGAGTCAAGAGAAATAGTGTCAGTTTGAAAATAGATATGTATTTTAATTGAAATTATTTACAGCCCTTTTAGTAGTGATTTACATGAAATTTTAGTTTATATATCCTTCCTATAATTGACTGAGGTAAGAAATGCTAAATCCCACTCCAATGGCTTTGAGGGTATCTACAAAAAAATATCAAAATGTATTTAATGTGTTGAATTTATTTATATTTCACTCTTTTCACTTATTGCATTTAAAAGAAATAATTCCTATTGTGACCTTGTGTTTGTTGTTGCCAAGATGTACTAAAGGGTTATATATTGTGGACAACTAATTTAGCAGCAAAAGCGTTTCAAAGACACACCCAAGAAATATGAGAATGGATAATGGAAGATATGGAGTCAGCAATTGGGACATTGGCAATGGGAGGAATAGGAAAACAAGATTTAGCAACTCATGTTCATAACATGCTCATTTGGGTTACTTTGCACAACATAATAATAAAATTTACAAGTTGTAAAAGACCATTGCAATATCTCTATGTTATTGACTTGAATAAGGAAATAGTAGAAATATGTAATTCCCTAAGTAATCAATATTTCGTCTTTTAATTAATTATAATTAATCTGTTTTTGCGTAGTTGCATGCCATGAAGAATCTCTTCAAGGATAAAATGTCAGAATTTCGTATAGAAATGAGAAGCACATTGCCTAATGGGTTAGTTTATGAATTTCTTATTTAAATTATAATTTTATTAAAACAAGGAGGCATCTTGACCATATCATATTTCTTCAATATGTAGATATGATTGTGGTATATTTGTTACCAACTATATGAAACAATTGGTTGATGGGCATCTATCAAAATTCCATGATTCTGATCCTAGAGTGGAGGGAAATGATATTAGTTTTAAAATAGGATTATATAACACTTAATATTTTAATTTTATTTATCAAAATTCGATGAATCTGATACTAGAGTGGAGGGAAATGATATTAGTTTCAAAATAAGGTTATATAGCATTTAATATTCTAATTTTATTTATCATATATATTTAGTATTCTAATATTATTTGTGGTATAATTTTACCATAATCTTTTTAATTTGGCGTAATTTTTGATACTTAAGAAATAAAATTATATGTAAAATTGTACTAAATTAAAAAGATTATGGACAAAATTACACTAAATAAAAAAGATTATTAGTAAAATTGTATCATAGATAATATTAGGATATTGGACACATCTGATAAATATGATCAATGTAGTAGGTACTATATAATTCTTGAAAATATATATGTACTTTAATTGAAACTATTTGCATCACTATACCAAAGTTTAATTTATATATCCTTGCTATATTTCATTGAGGTATGAATGCTATATCACACTTCATATTTGTTGAGGATATCTACAAAAGTATATAAAAATTCATGCAATACATATTTCAATTGATGATTCTATCATTCATCCATTGTTTCATCAATTACTTTTTTTTGTTACCCACCCAATTCACCAGAATTTTATTTCGACTATATTTTGATTTAACCCGTATCGTGCACATGGCTATAATAAATGAGTCTTCTAATGGAGATTTTTTACATACGCCATAGCTCGAACTCAAAACATCACTTAAACAATATTGAACCACTTACCATTTATATCAACTCCAGTTAGTTATTTCATCAATTACTAAATAGACATGATCACAACTTGTTTCATCAAAACTGCTCGTCTCCCATAAAATATATTTCATTCTTATAATATGAGATACTGGTGGATATATTAAAAAAACATATATTCTATTCCCATTTCAAAAGTATTATCTAAATTGGTTATAGTTTCTTGGAGTTTTGCATAACTTATCTTCCTCTTTAAAAATCTATCAAAACTGTCCTTGTCCCCATAATGTAGTTTTTTATGTTATTATTAGATTTAGTTTTCTTTTTTTTCTTTAAAATAAAAAAGTCTTAACTAACTGCACAAACTAATATACTTCATCACAATATTTTGATCGGTTAGGCACCCAAAATTACTATATTAAATATTGGGTGTTATTAAAAAATATTTTATAGTATTAGATATAATAAAATTAGTTTAAGATATTGATTATTATTGAAAAAATATTTTAAAATAAAAAATATTAGATATTAAATATTAAATACTATTAAAAAAATATTTTAAATTTCTCTAGAATATATAGGATGCTATTGAAAAATACGTCCGACCCGACCTGGATGTCTTTAAAAAAACAAAAATAGAATTCCCTTCCAAGGAGCTGCAATAGTGAAATTGCTTGCTCCCCATCAACCTTATCGTCACCTCAAACTTACGCTTTCGAAACCAACGTGAATCAAATATATGCTTATGTGAGAATCTCAATTCCAGGAATTGACAATTGAAAATGTTTGGACCAAAGCCGGCAGCTTTATCGGGTAAGAAAACTAGAAAAGTGCCTGGACTTGGCACGATCTTCCCTGAAGACAGTTAATTTCTGAGCTTTCGGGTTCATGTGCGAGATGAAGGAGAACGAAGAAAGAAGAGAAAGTTTGGTTTTTGCTGTGAATGGTGAGAGATTTGAGCTCAAGTGTTGACCCATCAACAACAGTGCTTGAGTTCTTGCGTACTCAGACTCCATTCAAGAGTGTCAAGCTCGGCTGTGGCGAAGGTCTGTCTCTGAGAAACTCTGTTCTGATCATTAATTTCACTAGCTTTAGAATTTTGTAACCAGTTCTTGATTTTGAAACTGCATAGTCTGGGCAACTCACCTCACATGGTAACATTGTCATGTTGTAGGAGATAAATTACAGACTGTGTTTGTTTAATTTAGTATCTTAATCAATTTGTGCCCATAATCAAGAGTCAGGATGGCCGAGTGGTCTAAGGCGCCAGACTCAAGTTCTGGTCCTCGTGAGAGGGCGTGGGTTCAAATCCCACTTCTGACAATTTTTCTTGCCTATGCTCAGTTTATTTAGATTCCAATGTTTTAGTTTGTGGTAAATCTATTCTATCCCGTGATTGAAGTTCTTGATAGAGTTTTCATTTCTTAATGTATTTTTGTCTACCACAATATTCACTGTAGGCATGCTTCTTTTGTTTGGACATTTTAAGAAAGAAACAGAGGTAAAAGGAAATTTAGATATTGAAACTTCATTACTATCGTCACGATTTGTGGCCTTTGGAGCTGAGAACAGAGCCCTCTGCCCTCTGCCGCTTCAATTATTCGTTGACTTTACGGTTCATTTTCTCCTGCTACTTTGATTGACAGTTCAAATATTAACATGAAGGTCAACATTACCTTTTTATAAACAAAAATGATTAGTACAAAAAAATATCATTTGATGCTAACAGTACTAGGATTAGATGATTGAAAAAATATACTTTATAAAATTAATAAATCAAACTAAAATATTGTATTAAGTTATAGGATTAAAAGTATACTTTTTCTGGTATATTTTATGTTTATATACAGAGAGAAATATATGTTCGTTTTTTCAATGTAATGTGTTTCATTTTTCATATCTTCAAATTTTAATGTAGTAAGAATATAGATTTTAGGAAGTGTGGCCCATATGGCAATCAATAGTATCCTTGTGAACTTGGTGTTTTGTGTAGCAGAACCACGACTATTGAATTGTATAGAAATAAACGGTTTGATTAAATTTGCAGCATATAGCAACCCAAGTCATATCTATGAAGGAACCAACTATTTTAACCATTTAATTAGGATATTAATTGAACATATAGGGGTAAGTACAACATTAAAAAAATAGGGGATTTTACTGAAATTAAACATACTTCTAAAGAGAATATAAATTTAAATTATAAAAATATATTTATTGACAGAGATGAAAACTCTTTATACTCTAAACCTGGTAATGAATTATACCTTTATTTAATTACAAAAAAATACACTACTTAGTCAATGTGGTAAGATTAAATAGAATATTTTAAGGAAATTAATATATTTATGAGGAATAACTAATTCAATTAATTTCGTTTATATTTATAAATTAATTTTTTAATTTTTATATTTATGATAAAAAAATTAAGTACTAGCTTCATAATGACTAATTAAGCCAGAAAGAACATTAGATGCCCACAATATTTGGTCAACATCATTTCCTCAAGGGATAACCCATACCCTTCTTAAAATGATATATTGTGGGATCAATGTCCAAGTGGTATAGGCCAAAAAAATATTTTTTTTTAAATATAAATTTTCTAGTATTAAAAAATAATCATATTTAATATACTATTAAATATTAAATATAAACATATCTATTAATAGAAATTTAATATTACGTTATGAGAAACTAAATCTTTTATACTAGACACATTCACGTTGGTTTAAAAAAATATATTGTAGACAATTTTATAAGAAACATTACAAAGAATTATGATGCTCATTAACCTTAAAGACTTGCAAGAAACATCAAAAGGGAAAAAAACTTGTTTTATAGTGAAGATGGTATGCCATTGTTGGTTCTAACACTTTTTTTTTTAATATGACGGAAAATATGGATTCTTAAATTTTAAATGTTAATGCTTATATTCTTTTCTTTACTAAAGAGTAAAAAAAATATTCAACGAACCATGCTAAATAATAATTAATTTAAAATTTTTAAATTAAAATCTTTTTAATTAAAAAAATTAAATATTTTAATCTATCGATTATATTTTTTTAAAACTAATACTCATATTTTAAATTTATAAATATAATATTCTTTTATAACATTCGAAATATATATTAATTATATAACCTTAATATTTTAATAATAACTTCATTAAATATTTAATTTTAAGAATTTTAAATACCGGTCGTTTCCTCCAAAAGTCAGCTAGGCCTGCATCCTTCCTTGCCACCTGTCGAACCCAATATCCTCAGTTCATACGTGCGCATTCGATTTCGAGGCAATGCGAGTGAGCCTAAGTAATCCAAGAGAAGGTTTAGCCTAGCCTTCTACGGAAACAAAATTACACACAGAGGAATTGACAATTGCAAATGTTTGGTTCTAAAAGATGATAGCATTATCGTTTCTTTGAGCAGAGTGTTGTGTGGGGCCAGCACTATCTTCCTTGAAGGCCGATCATTTCTGAGCTTTTGGGTTCATCTGAAGAAATGGAGAACGGAGAAATAACTGAAAGTTTAGTTTTTGCCGTTAATGGAGGGAGGTTTGAGCTCTCTAGTGTTGACCCATCAACCACAGTGCTTCAGTTCTTGCGTACTCAGACTCCATTCAAGAGTGTCAAGCTCGGCTGTGGCGAAGGTTTGTCTCTGAGACTCTGTTATATGATCATCATGTTCACTAGCTATAGTGGTTTATATTTTTGTTGCGAGTTCATGATTTTGAAACTGGTTCGTTTGGCTAGCTTGCATGGCTCCAAAGGACGCTAATAATACTTTCATGAGTGACTCATATGTTATAGAGCTTTGAGTCCTCCTAACTTCATGAGTAGTGTTGATCATCTGTTTTTTTCCTTTATTAGTATTGGATGAACTTTCACCAACTAGCTTTATCCTTTTCTTTATTCAATTTCAGTATGGATTTTCTCGGTTGATATGAATGAAGGGAATGATATCTTCTCTAATTGTTTAGATTCCCCTGTTTTGGTTTTGTAATAAATCTATGTTATGATTGAAATCGGTGATGATTTTTTTTGGGTGTATGTAATATTTCAATCTTTTCATTCGACATTCTAAAAAAAGAGGTAAAAGAAACTCTAGATATGGAAACTTTGGAACTATCATCATTATTTGGGGCATGATGAGCAGGGAATAGAATATTCTACCCTTTTCTGTTTAGAATTATCTGTGAACTTTGTGATTAATTTTCTCAGTCACATTTTAATAGAGGTCAAAGGTGTTACTTTTTTCTCCTCAAAATGTCTTCAATGATGACTCACTTCATGTTTCAACTTGGTTGGTTTCAGGTGGTTGTGGCGCTTGTCTTGTTTTATTATCAAAATACAATCAAGTGCTTGATCAAGTTGAGGATTTCACAGCAAATTCTTGTCTCACGCTACTTTGCAGCATACACGGATGCTCCATAACTACAAGTGAAGGCCTTGGAAACCGTAAAGATGGCTTCCATCCAATTCATGAAAGAATTGCAGGATTCCATGCCACTCAATGTGGATTTTGCACTCCTGGAATGTGCGTTTCTCTTTATGGAGCTCTTGTCATTGCTGAAAAGACCAATCGTCCTGAGCCTGCTTCGGGTTTCTCAAAAGCCACAGCTGCTGAGGCTGAAAGGGCTATTTCTGGGAATCTTTGTCGATGTACCGGGTATCGACCGCTATCTGATGCCTGCAAAAGTTTTGGTGCTGATGTTGATATGGAGGATTTGGGGTTAAACTCTTTTTGGAGAAAAGGAGAAAGCAATGATGCAAAGGTAAATAGGTTGCCTAAATATGATCATAACCACAAGATTAAATTTCCTGAGTTTTTGAAGGAGATCAAGCCTGACGTGTTCATGGCTTCTGAAAAGTGTAGTTGGCTCAGTCCTACTAGTCTAAAGGAGCTTCAAGGCTTATTGGAAGCGAACAACAGTGCTGGAACGAAGATAAAGCTTGTTGTTAGTAATACGGGAACGGGTTATTACAATGATACAGAAAGCTATGACAAGTATATTAATCTGAAGGGAATTTCAGAGCTCTCAGAGATAAAAAAGGATGAGACAGGAATTGAAATTGGAGCAACAGTGACTATATTTAAGGCTATTGAAGCTTTAAAGCCAAAGAGCAGGTGTGAGTTTCTCTCTGACTTTGATATGATACTTGAAAAAATTGCTGATCACATGAGCAAAATTGCCTCAGGGTTTATAAGGAACACAGCTAGTGTAGGTGGCAATCTCGTGATGGCTCAGAAGTATCATTTTCCTTCTGATATAGCCACAATACTTCTAGCTGTGGATACAATGGTTCATATAATGGATGGTACAAAATTTGAGTGGCTTACATTGCAGGAGTTTTTTGAACAGCCACCATTAGGATGGCAAAGTGTGCTTTTAAGTATTAAAATCCCAATATGGGAATCTAGTAAAGGTGATCCTAAAACTGACACAAGTAAAATTCTTTTTGAAACTTTTCGAGCTGCTCCTCGCCCGCTTGGAAATGCACTGTCTTATTTGAATGCAGCTTTCTTGGTTGAAGTTTCTCCAAGTGAAGATTTTGAAGGGAATATGATAGATAATTGTAGGCTTTCTTTTGGTGCTTATGGGACCAAACATGCAATAAGAGCAAAAGAAGTTGAGGAACTACTGAAGGGAAAGTTGTTAAATTTCCAGATTGTATATGAAGCTGTCAACTTGCTTACAGCTACTGTTGTACCCAAAGAAGGAACTTCAAAGATTGCTTATCGGTCATGTTTGCCAACTGGTTTTCTCTATAAGTTTTTGAATCCTTTGATTAACCATTCTGTTGAAACACAAATTAATTACTCAAATGGGTATACTAGTTCATCAGTCATGAAGACATTTGACTTGAAAGAGAATAATGGGAAAGTTCATCAAGATAAAGTTCCTCCTTTACTATCAGCAGGAAAGCAAGAGATTCAAGTAGGGGATGAGTATCGCCCCATTGGTGAACCAATAACAAAATCAGGGGCTGCACTACAAGCTTCAGGTTCTTTTTTGTACATTAAAGTTACACAATCATTATATAACTTCTTTTGTTTCCATATTTATGGCACTTGAACTTAGTAAGCAATGGCATCTTGTTTTGCAAAAACTTCAATTCCATCTTTGCCGCCAACCATTCTGTCAGAGTCAAAATCTAAGTCATTCCAGAAATTCTTGTCATTACTTGCAATTTTAGCATTCTATCATTGATTACTTGACTCATCAACCAGTAAAACTATTGATTTAAACATCTTAGTCATGTTCTGTTGGTTTGAACTACTCTTGATTTCATGATTTTCATTCTACATTCATTAATTACCATTTATTCGAAGTATAGATTCTTGTGATTGAATTCAGTTTCCCCAGCTCCTAGTTTGAAAGAACTTTGTATACAATTTCATGCAAGAATCAAGTTAACCGTGACTAAGATACAAACATATAGTTCACTTTCGATGCCTCAACTAATTTTTACCCAATAGATCTCTTTTTTTGTTGTCTCTTTACCGTATATGTGCAATTTTATGTTTTGAAATATCATTCTATTGAGAAGTACATATTTTACAAATGAATCATAGGTGAGGCTGCATATGTTGATGACATTCCTTCACCAACAAATTGCCTACATGGGGCATATATTTATAGTACAAAACCTTTGGCACGAGTAAAGAGTATAAACCTCCTGCAACTAGATGGAGTGAGGGCTGTCATTTCAATTAACGATATCCCTGAAGGTGGGCAAAATGTTGCCTCCAAGATATTTGGTGTTGAACCTTTATTCGTAAATGAGGTTGCTAGATGTGTAGGTGATCGTGTTGCCTTTGTGGTGAGTGCTTGTCTCCTTCATTTTGATCTAACAAATGGGGGATCATGTTTCATTATTATTACTAAATCAGAGTTTAGGTTGCAGATACTCAAAAACTTGCAGATATGGCTGCAAACACTGCAGTTGTTGAGTATGATTTCGAGAATCTAGAACCGCCTATTCTATCCATGGAAGAGGCTGTTGAAAGATGTAGTCAATTTGAAATTCCACCTATGCTCCATCCACTACAGGTTGGTGATGTATCAGAAGGAATGGCAGAAGCTGATCACAAGATTATTTCTGCAGAGGTACATTAATTTGTTCTTGGTATAATCATTCAGTCTCTTATCTAATACAAACATGCAAATGAAGACGAGTTAGATGTTTTCATTGAATAATAGGAACTAACTTTGGCTAACAACTAACAATCTTTAAGCAAAAATAATAGATAACTGATTAACTAACTTCTTGTTTAACTAAATCTAAGTATTCTCTTTTAATATCCTCTTGTATTAGTATCCCTTTCAGTTTCTTCACCTTTGATTTGGATCTAAAGCTTTAAGTTTGATTATCAATAAATGAATGTTGAATTAAATATATATATCAATCATACTCTGTCATCTAACAGAAAGATTTTTTTCCAAATTCCAGATTAAACTTGGGTCTCAATACTATTTTTATATGGAGACACAAACTGCACTTGCTGTACCA
This sequence comes from Leucaena leucocephala, assembly GCA_037074615.1. NCBI lineage: Eukaryota > Viridiplantae > Streptophyta > Magnoliopsida > Fabales > Fabaceae > Leucaena > Leucaena leucocephala. Next base: position 11,721,651 of record CM073515.1, on the reverse strand, counting down.
GATGAAGACAACTGCTTAGTGGTTTATACTTCATGTCAAGGGCCAGAGTTTGCACATTCTCGTATTGCAAGATGCCTAAATATTCCTGAGCATAATGTTCGGGTAATCACACGAAGGGTTGGTGGTGGTTTTGGTGGAAAGTTCACAAAAGCCTTTCCGGTGAGTATCCAGTTTTGTATTACTATTATTTTCTTATATCTAAAATATGCTCATGCTGATCATATCTGTCATTCTTAAAACCAGGTAATGAATGTAAGAATTGATACGAATTGCAGGGATGTCAAAATAACTGACTAACATTTGTGCATGATGTAGATTTAGATGCAATATATATGATTTTTTGTTTGAAGCAAAATAATTTTAACATATCAGGTTACAATAGAATTGTATCAATATGTCAGGACAAGAAAGTGGACATTATATATACATAGTGTTTAGGAACGTTTATCGTAAGTACTCACAATCAAATCTCTCAGGTTGCTACATCGTGCGCACTTGCAGCACACAAATTACACCGCCCCATCAGGATGTATATGAATCGTAAGACGGATATGATAATGGCTGGAGGAAGGCATCCCATGAAGATAACTTACAATGTGGGGTTTAAAAGCAATGGGAAGATTACTGCTTTAGAACTTAGGATATTGATAGATGCAGGGATATATCCTGATCTATCTCCAATGATCCCACATAATATTGTTGGTGCACTTAAAAAATATGACTGGGGTGTTCTATCTTTGGATATAAAAGTCTGCAAAACTAATCTTCCTAGTAGATCTGCAATGAGAGCCCCAGGGGATCTTCAGGGATCATATATTGCTGAAGCTATAATAGAAAATGTGGCATCTACACTTTCAATAGATGTAGATTCTGTGAGAAGCATTAATTTCCACACATACAAAAGTCTTGCCACTTTCTACAAGCATTCTTCGGGTGAACCTCATGACTATACACTGGTTTCAATATGGAATAAGTTAGCTATTTCTGCAAGATATGACCAGAGGAATGAAGCTGTGAAAAAGTTTAATAGGAATAATATTTGGAAAAAACGAGGTATATCTCGTGTACCTTCTGTGTATGAACTAAGTGTGAGACCATCACCTGGACGAACGAGTATTTTGAGTGACGGGTCGGTTGTTGTTGAAGTTGGAGGGATTGAAATTGGTCAGGGTCTGTGGACTAAGGCAAAACAAATGGCTGCATATGCTCTGAGTTTAATCCAATGTGAAGGATCTCAAGACCTTTTAGATAAAATACGTGTCATACAATCGGATACTTTGAGCATGATTCAAAGTGGGTTCACTGGAGGTAGTACTACATCAGAGTCAAGTTGTGAAGCAATTAGGCTTAGTTGCAGTGTCTTGGTTGAGAGGCTAATGCCACTCAAGGAAAAGTTCCAGAAGGATATGGGTTCTGTCAACTGGGAGACACTTATTTCTCAGGTAAATACCGAAAATCTTTATATAAAAAAAGGCTAAAAGATACAAAATCCCTCTAAACTTAGGGTTAGTTGATTACTTTTTTCTTTATCTACTGCCTATCAAAGGGAGATCATTAATTTCACATGATTGGATGATCCTATCTTAGTTACTAAACAACAAAACTAACAAGAAGGAGGTTTAATTTTGAAAGTTAAAAAACCGTTAAGGAGGTTAAATTTAAATTTTAAAACATTATAGAGGCTATATGCAACTAACATGAAATTTAGTGAAGTTGTGTATTTTAGCCAAAAAAATCCTTCTTTCCTTGTTATTGTCCTTCATCATTTAGCTCCCCAAAACCAAAATCATCATGAGCCCCTACATGTTGTCTTGCCTCCTTACTGACATTGCCATTAAGGTCCCAACCATATACAGAACTTTTCTATTTATCCCAAAACCATGTAATCAACAAAGTCTTCTGCAGGCATACTTGCAAGCTGTGAATTTATCAGCAACTTCATTCTACTACCCTGATGCTACTACCAATAGTTACCTCAATTATGGTGTAGCAGTGAGTGAGGTAGGCTTATTTCTTATTCATGAATGGTTTGCTCAAATGTATTTGAAATTATTGCATATTGTTGCATCAGATTATCATAATGCTAAGCTATTTTGCAGGTGGAAATAGATCTTCTATCAGGGGAAACAACTATTCTACAAACGGATATTATTCATGATTGTGGAAAGAGTCTCAATCCTGCTATAGATTTAGGACAGGTAGGAAAGCTAATCTTTCTATTTAGTATCTACCACTTTATTTAAAAATAATTATTGTTAAAACTCAGTGTCATGCATGAAAAATGAGTCCAATTTCTTATTATTTCGATCTGGTCTATTGAGTTTAATTCATGCCAAATTGATCATTTAGCTTATAATTTATCCTGAATAATTTATCTACCAAGGAAACAAGGATGTAATATGTTGGATTAACACCAATAGGCATGTTTCTTAATGTACCTAATGATTACAAATAAAAAGTGTAAAAAGTTGCATTGTTTGTGGCTTTGCGCAAGTCATGAATAACGTGACTCATTTTGAATATCGTGTAAATGCATAGAACCCACTCTTCTTAGAAGTTAAGGGAATAAAATGAAAATAAACAAACTTAAAATGACCAAATAGAATACAACATATTTTGAATTTTTGCTCATGCGGAATATAAACCACAGTTATCAGATTCTGAAGGTGCCTCATTCTGCATAATCATTTTTTGTTGTTGCAGATTGAAGGAGCATTTGTGCAAGGGTTAGGTTTTTTCATGCTTGAAGAATACGAAACAAATAACGAAGGATTAGTGTTAGCAGATGGAATATGGAATTACGAAATCCCCACATTAGACACAATACCTAAACAGTTCAATGTTGAAATTGTCAATAGTGGACATAACAAGCACCGCGTTCTCTCTTCCAAAGGTATGGCTAATTAGTTGTTAGAACACTTAATTTGAGAATTTTCCAAATTATTTGTTTCTAACCATTTTTTGGAATAATGCACCTCTTTCTGGTGATTCATTTCAGTGAATCATGTGAACTCAACGTTGAAATTCCTTTTATTCCTGTTTATATTGTGAGCTGCTTCATCTTTCGGTTCATATTATTCTTTAGTTTCTATTGTGAGGATTAAATACTTACCTGTTTTCAGGTTTCTTTGCAATCAAATTCTTCTCAAGAATACATGTAATAAATAAAGGAAAGGCATAGGTCAAGCTTCTCTAGAGATATCCAGGATTTTTTATTCCCCTGACTTGTTTATGGACATATAAAGAATACATCAATGTAAGTGGTAGGGCTTGCCACCCTAAAGGATCCCGACGCGGCTCAATCTAGATTAGTCTAAGCCTCGATAAAGTCCTCAGTTATGAGGCAGGCTCAAAATACTGGATAGTCCATAAAAAAAAGAAAAAGCAAAAGTAGGCCCACTTTTATGTTTATGGATAAATACGGATGGAGAGAACCAAAATCCAAAAGGTAGAGGAGTTGAAATGAGAGGGGCAGTTTACTTTACTCGTTTTAGTTATATCCCAATTTTATCTTTGTTTTCAACCCTAAATTCTAGGAAAAGAATTCTTATAATAAAAGATACTTGAAAATGTGTTGGTGTAGCTTCTGGCGAGCCTCCACTACTTCTGGCAGCGGTGGTTCACTGTGCAACGAGAGCGGCAATCAAAGAAGCAAGAAAACAACTTGCATCATGGAGAAATAACTCGGATGAAGTTGACAAACCATTCCAATTGGATGTGCCAGCAACTATGCCTGTGGTCAAAGAACTCTGTGGATTGGACATTGTGGAAACTTACTTGAAATGGAAAATGGCCAAAATGTGAAGCAGTTTAATATCTTGGGAAATAAGTTAGTGTATATTTTATATATGTTCGGATGTTGAGGAAACGTGTTCTTGTTTTTTCAATGTTTTGTATTTCATATTTTCTGTCTTCCAATTATAATGTATATAGAAGCATTACTATAGATTTTAGGAATATCACTTTTTTCTCTGTTTCTTGCAAATTTGGTGTTTTGTGTGGTAGAACCACAGCTACTGAGTTGTGTAGAATTGAACGTTTTGATTAAATTTGCAATATATAGAAACTTAAAGTCATCGCCCTGCGAATCAATGATTTAGCCATTGAATTAGGAAATTAATTGAACAATTTGACCAAAATAAACTAGAAAAAAAAATTGACTTGAAATTGGGAAGGTTGATATTGAAAGATTTTTGTTTTTAATTTATTGACCATCGATTAATAATAATATGCAGTTTTTCTTACTTTTCCATCATTAATGTTATTGTTATATTTTCATTATATTATTTCTTTAACAAATTAAAAGACAATTACAATCTCCAATACTCACAAAGAGTCAAACCTACCACATTTCTGACTTAATCTTTCAAGAGTGGCGCTTATTGACCGTACGGCATTAGGGCATTCGGCCATAAAACAAAGGGGCTATCCTTCAAAACCGAAATTAGGGGACACTGTTAGTGGGCAATGAGAACTACGCATTTCAGTGGTTTCGGTTGATTATTGTAATGTCAAATTTTTTTAACGAAAGTATCGGTGTTAAAAATTTATGACTAACGTTTTGTGGAATTAAGGAATTAAAATGAAAAATTGTGTAAAAGTAAAAAGACTAAAATCATACTTGTTTTTTTAATTAGAAGGTAGTCAAGTATTAATAGACTGGGGTTACAAGTTAGATCAAACTTATAACTTCTCACTTATAAGAGAGGTTTTATGTCTCTAGACTATAAAGCTACTCCCTTCGATTTTAATTATAAGAACTAATTGACTTTTTTAGAGAGATTAAAAAAGCTAAATAAATCAGTTAATTATAATCAAATACAACCTATCAAGATAAATTCATATTATATACACTTCAATCTACCCAAATTAGCCAATTAGTTTTAATATTAGTTATAGTTAACTCATTTGTTTAAATTTTTATATCTATCTAAAAAAATCTACTAGCGCTTATAATTATGATAAAAGATAATATTAGCTTATGCATATGCCTTTATATATATACTTCTCTAGTCCTATTTATAAGGCACTTCTAGTATATTTCACCCATACTAAGAAAAACTTTAAACTTTATTAATTCTACTTTAAAATTAAACAAATTTATAATTTTATTCCTATTTAATATATGTATTATATCATATGGAAACAATGTCAACATAACAATAAAAGGTAAAATTGTATAATTATATAAAAATATTTCTATCTCTAGCCTATAAATAAAATTAGAGGAGTATATATACATACTACTTCGGTCCTTAATTGAATAACTACTTAATTAATTTATATATTAATTTATAAATTAGGTAAATTCCTTTAGAAAAATAATAATTAAAGATATAATAAATTTATATTTTATATTTAAAATTAAAATTAATTTCTTAATTAAAAAATAGGAGGATCATATAGACGCGGGATTAGGGTTGTTGGTCTGCACTAATTTTCTTGATGTATTGACTTGGACACTGCAACAATTATAAGCCAACTGATTTTGAGGATGGCAGCCCACTGACTAGCAAAAAGGGGTTCTCGCACCGGAACCTGCCCCCTGGTTTCTTCAAGCACTAAACAGTGCAATGCCTTAATTTAAGGTTCAATCAGATCTCAAAGGGTGTTCTGTATCACAATATGAGTCCAAAAGATAACGCCTAAATAGTGCTTCAACTTCTCGGCCACTCCTTATTTTTATTATAGCTTAATTAATATGTCACCTCATATGTAACTTGGAAATATGTGTTTGATTTAGATTATTACCTCCTCCGATCTTAGATATTATGTTTTCTTAACTAATTTGTAAAGTTTTAAAAAAAGTGTAAATTTGTTATTTATAATTAATACATAGAGAATTTATGACATTTTTTTAAAAGAAAAAATTTAATTAAATTCAGTTGAAATATTAAAATTTAAATTTAAACTTATACTTTTTAAAAAATTTAATCCGGCCAAAAGGTCTTATTAAAAATTTATTAATATTTTTAAAATACAATAATATTCCTGTAGTTAAAAAAGAAAATCGAAAGAAGGAGAATAAATATTATCATCAAATTTTACAAAACCAATTTAAAAATTTACTAAAATTTGTAACCTTTTTAGAACTTAATACCGATTTTTTTAACTTTTTAAATTAAACCCTAAAAATAATTTTAACCTTATTTTTTCAAAAAAAAATTGCAACATTTAATAATTAGATATAATTCTTTTCCAACATTTTTGTGGTATGATTTGATAAAGCTGATAAAATTAAAGATAGGTAAAATAGCATCTGCATGTTGATGTTATTTTTCAGTTATATCAAATATTTCTAATTTTACTAATAGTGATTCTAGCATTTTAATTTTATTTATAGTTTAAACTATAAATAAGATTAGAGTGCTAGATGTAAATGATAAATAATAATAGGAGATGCTAGATGCACCAAAAATATAATATAAAAGTGTTTGCTGGTATTTTACCCATTAAAGATTCCATTTTGGCTTTTAACAACACTTCACTTTGCAATAGTTCTTAAAGTATTATAGAACCACTTAATGGATTATTAATTAATTATCATTATTAGACTCAAAAAATTTTAAAAATTAAAGTTAGGTTATTGATTGAAATTATTCATTATAGTTTATAGTTAAAAAAAATTGAAAGTATTGATTCGAATCTACCTTGTGTATTATAAAATTTTAAAAGTATAGTTGATTAATTGATACTTGATAGTTGATTATTGTTTGATGATAGTTGATTTTTGAAAAGCAAATCTAGAAACTTTTGTAACAATTGACAATTTCTCTCTATTAATTGGCAAAAAAAAAAGTATAAATGTTATTTTTTTTGCAACATTTAAGAATTGTTTTCTATACATACAAAAGCCATTTATTTTTATTTTTGATAAGTTTATATATTTTAATTAATTTCTTTATTATTTCTTAATTTGGATCTAAACTGAAATCATGTCTAAATCTACCTTTAATTTTCTTATATAACTACAGAGAGACAGTTTGATCTTTTTAACAATATTTAGAAATCTATAATTATGTCTTTTGGTCTGTTTAAAAGTTTGTTAAAAGTGTAAACCTGAATTCAAATTTTCTCATTTCCGTTAAATTTAATTAAAAAATTTCCTTTTTTAAAAATAATCCCCCAAAAAAACTCCTCTAATTCTAATAAGGGCAAATGGCATTTAAGGACTTTTTAAGAATATTAATTATAATTAAGAATCTTAAATTTTAATTTTTTAAAAAATGCCTTAAGTGGAATTAAAATGATTTTGAATTAACTTGTTTTAGTACTCATCTTTCATCTTTTCAATATTTGTCATTTTTAAGGAGAAGACTTGTGTGGTTTATAGGATCAAAGTACTTGTTCACAGTTTTCACAGTTTCTGTTCCGACAGACACAATACAACTAACTGCACCCATAGGAATCATTAAAGTATGTCGGTGCGTTGTCTTAGGAATGGAGCAAACTTTGAAAAAAGTTCAACCAACGGTCGCAAACCATGCAGGCTTTGATCATATTGAGAACGAAGAAAAAGCAAAGAAACTACTTTTTCTCCAACTATATAAAGGCCTCCAACATTTCAAACATTCTCAACAAACACAAACAAAACTCATTCAAAATATTCTTCTCTTCCCCCCCCCCCCCCACCCCACACATCACATTACAGGCAAATCAAAAACATGAGTGTAGAAATTCTAGACGGTGCGACAATAGTGAGCTTCGTGGAAGACGAAGAAGCTTTTAACGTATCAGTGAGTGATCTGTTTGCAGAACTTGACACAGACAAGGACGGTCTTCTATCATATGGTGAGATGCTGAACGAGTTGAAGAGGCTTAGGGTTTTCGAGACTCACTTTGGAATCGACGTTAAGACCGAAGAAGACGAAGCTGCTCGAGTTTACGACTCGCTGTTTGTGCAGTTCGATCATGACTTGAATGGAAGAGTTGATCTGAGAGAGTTCAAAGAAGAGACGAAGAAGATGATGATTGCTATGGCTAATGGCATTGGCTTTCTTCCTCTTCAGATGGTTCTTGAACCTGATAGTCTCCTCTTGAAGGCTGTTCACAGAGAATCCATGGCTTCACTTGCTGCTTAATTATAAGCAAAATTAAGTGATGATCCTTTAATTATGTTCTTATTGGAATTCTTCAAGTTTTATAGCTTTTAATTCTTGTCATTTTTATCATTTTCAATCCACTACTGATGTATTGTGATTTTGTTTGTGACATTTATATTTGACCGATTCAATTTTGGTTGTAATTTTCAGTTGAGAAATTTAACATGCAAGTAACAATAATTTTCCTTTATTTATAATTAAGTCTTTGTTTTCTTTTTTTTTTTGGTAAATTATTTTTCTTTTTATTAGATCCTTATAATTTTCTCAATTGTAGATATTGGTTATAATACTCATAATTTTTTAATTTATTAGCAAAATGGTGTTAGTAATTCTCACTTAGAATACATGTATATCCATTTTGTCACATTGATATAAATAAAATCAAAATTAACCATATTACATATTATATAAGCATAATAATTTTTTATTTTTATGTTGATAATAAATAAATTTTATTCCTTCAATTATTTTTTAAAATCCTTTTTTATTCCATTTAATATTAGACTAGAGCAATAACATGGATAGATTAATTAACATATTATAGGCATATGGACTAACATCTATAATAAAAAGAAAAAAACCACGATAACCTTAATCAAAATAGAATGAAACTATGTAAGGAGCAATGAATTAATTTTCCGATTTCAGTTTTATTATTATGAATGAGTTATAGGTAGAAGAGTTTTATGTAAAGGTTCCTCTTATTAGTCATTCTTAATCAATCCACTTTATTGATCTAGTCCAATGTACTTTGGGCAGGTCAAATTTATATTTATTATTCCTTTTTTTTTAAAAAAAAAACACATTTCTTTTAATCTAACTTGTTCAGGTAATTTGGCTTCAAAACGTTCAAATTGTAATTAAGAATCCAATTATCCAATTACAAGTTATTTAAACAACATACTAATTAAATGGATACTCGAAGTCCACAAAAGAAAAATGTAATTAAGTAAAATTGAACAATAACATGAACTCCGAGCACTCGCTAAGTAAAAATGTTCGTTCATGACTTAATCTTAAACCAAGGACTCTTCCTGCCCTAAATATATAGAGCTAACAAATTTTTTTAGAGAGAATAAAAATATATATAAATTAGTTAATTATGATTAAATATAATATTAAATATATTTAACTGATTTATTTAGTTTTCTTAATATATCCTAAAAAAATTAATTAACTCTTATATTTAGGATTATAGGAGTATATACTATAATGATTCATAAGTTATCATGTAATAATTCTTCATAAATTATTATTAAATGAAATTTATCTCCTTTTTGTAAGTCAACACTTTCGCATGCATGTGTAATTCTGTTTTTTCGTGAGACGTTCCTGTGTTTGAAATACGAAACAAGTTGGTGAGTATTAATTAATTATCGAAGTGTCTGTGTATATTACCACAAATGGGAATAAATTTAGAATATTCTCTTTGGAAGCTTTTAATCCTTGCCCCCGAAAGGGGAAGCCATAGTTTTGACTTTCAAAAATTTTGTCTTTATTAGTTTCATAGTTTGATATTGGTAAAATAGCAACAAAATTATGTAGGAACTCACGGTATTAAACAAATTCAAATCATTCAATCTGATAGTAAACTATTAAACTAGTTTCCGGATTAAACTATTCAAAATTATATAGATTGATTGTGCTAAATTATATATATATATATATATATATTATTGAGCTTAAAATAATATTACTCTAACTTAAAAATAAAAATAGTAATCTATCAAATTCATGATTTAGTAACTTTGTTTTGTTAACTTATATGTAGTTTATAAATAATCTTTTATTTACTTATAAATTAATATATTTTTTTAAATATGACTCTTTTCAATATTATATATGTATGTATGTATGTATATTTTAATTAAATTATATTATATTAATCATAATTGAGTTTATTCTTGTTTAACTAAAATTGGACCACTAATCCTTAAACATAGTTTCACCCAGGTCAAAGATTAGTATGACTTAGCACTTTATAAAATTAAGAAATTAAAATAAAATATTGTATAAAATTGAAACATTAAAGTTATATATATATATATATATATATTTGAATTAGATAAGCATATACTAGTGCCTTTGTTATAAGTGGGATCATAACAAACTCCCATTTATAGGATAATTTTTATGCCACTATCTTACACACGCATTAGCCTATACACACACACACACACGAGCGATTAGTGTTGATGGTCAGAATCAATTTTCTTGAGGGATTAATTGACTTGGACGAGGCACCAATGAAGCCAACTGATTCCGAGTATGGCAGCACACTGAATGGAAAAACGGGTGCTCGCACCGGAATCTGCCACCAGGTTTCTTCAAACACTAAACAGTGCAATGCCTTAATTTAAGGTTCAATCAGATCTCAAAGGGTGTTTTGTACCCCCAATATATATATATATATATGAGTCCAAAAAGTTAACGCCTAAATAATGCTTTCAGCTTCCATTCTGCACGTACGTACATATTTTTTTTAATTTTTAATTTAATATTTGTGTTCTTTTAATTAAATCGTTTAATTTTATTCTCTTCACACTATTAACTTCTTCTTAATACTTTATTCTACTAAAAATATTAATCTTTGTACAGAAACTAACTGTACTGATAGCACAAAGTTCAAAGATTTAATAACAAAAAATAATATATGTACTAAATTAAAAATTAAGGACAAGTATAAGAACCTCCAAAATAGTTTTTCTCAACTTAATATTCATCCAATGTAATTTGGAAAGATGAATGTGTGTGTGAATTCTGTTGTATTACTCGCTCCCACCCTAAATATTTATGGAGAAAAATGTATCCACTAACCTTCCTCTCCATTTACTTTCCACTTAGTAACTCCACCATTGAATTAATACCCTATAAAATTATTATTACAATATTAAATATTAAATAATAAAAGAATAGATAAATTTCATTCAAATAGTTCACAAGTAGCAATAGATTTTTACTAAAAAAATTGTATGATTTAATATTATAATAACATTTTTATACTATACTACTAAATATCAGCCACTGAAAGCCAATCCAATGGTAAAGATGCTTAGATGCTATAAAATATTCTAAACCCTCTTAATGTATTTAAAAAAGAAAAAAAAGTTTTAATTTAAAAAAAATCATGATGTTTAACCTTAATTGATGTTCAATTATAAATGTCACGCAATAAAGGTTTGAATTTCAACCTATTGAAAAAATTGTTCATATTTAATATTATAGTACAATATTTTAAATAAAATTATCGCTAATACATAGAAAGACAAATATTACTAAAAGAACACGTCATATGTGGTTCAATTAAACTTAGACAATTATTTGCACCCTATTTTTCTTTAATAAATTTTTTAAACCTACTTAACACGAGTACTTCACATTTTTAATATTTTATAGCATAAAAGTACTTATTCACAGTTTTCCCAGTTTGTGTTCCGACAGTGACAATACAACTGCATCCATAGGAACCACTAAAGTATGTCGGGGTCGTCCTATAGGAATTGAGAAACTTTGACAAACGGTCATAAACCATGCAAGCTTGGGTATTGAGAACCAGGAAAAAGCAAAGAAACTACTTCTACTGCAATCTCTATATAAATGCCTCCAACATTTCAAACCTTCTCACCAAACACAAGCAAAACACATTTCAATTCCTTTCTCTCTCTATTATATTACAGGCGAAAACATGAGCGTAGAAATTCTTGACGGCGCGACAATAGTGAGCTTCGTGGAAGACGAAGAAGCGTTTAACGTATCAGTGAGTGATCTGTTTGCAGAACTTGACACAGACAAGGACGGGCTTCTATCATATTGTGAGATGCTGAACGAGTTGAAGAGGCTTAGGGTTTTCGAGACTCACTTTGGGATCGACGTTAAGACTGAAGAAGACGAAGCTGCTCTAGTCTACGACTCGCTGTTCGTGCAGTTCGATCATGACTTGAATGGAAGAGTTGATCTGAGAGAGTTCAAAGAAGAGACGAAGAAGATGATGATTGCTATGGCTAATGGCATTGGCTTTCTTCCTCTTCAGATGGTTCTTGAACCTGATAGTCTCCTCTTGAAGGCTGTTCACAGAGAATCCATGGCTTCACTTGCTGCTTGATTCATTCGCATAATTAAATGATAATCCTTTGATTATGTTCTTATTGGATCACTTTTTGGAATTCTTTAGATTTTATGTCTCTTTAGTTCTTGTCATTTTTATCATCTTCAATCCACTGATGATGTATTGTGAGTTTTTTCTGTTAGCAGAGGAGCAAAATTATACTGATTTAAATGCTTGTTATTGATGATACCATAAATTTCTGAAACTTCATAATCTCAACTTATTCTTTGACTAACTCTAGAAATCATATTATTACCCCCAGAGATGTGTACATGGTTGGGATCCTTTCTCATTTTGAACTCTTTTTCTTTGACTTTGTTGTAACAATAATATTTTAATCTCTGAACGATTAGACCTACAGCTAAACTACTATTTCACGTGAGCAGAGCATTCTTTCCAATTGTCACAACTTCATCTAATATCATAAACTATTTTTCAGACATTTTAAATTTCAAACAATATCCTTAAGCCTCAAATATACCTTTGAAATTCTCTTTTCTGCTTTTTTTTTTACTTCTCTCTAATTTCTAAATATTTTTTTAATAATTATCTTTTGTCCGTTATATAATCTTATTTATATTTTATTCAAAATTTTGGTATGTTTACTTATTATATTCTTAAATACTTTATAGTACTAATTATGTCTTTAAAATTAATTTAGAGATATGAATATACTTTACCATTAAATTTATATTTATCTCAAAGTTGGCTAAGCATTTGCTACAAGTACCTTTCTAGTTTTGTTTATAAATCACTTTTAACATATTTCATACTAAAAAACATTTAAATTTTATTGACTATGTATAAAATTCAATAACTTTTTAAATCCTTATTTAATATACATTATACTCTATAGAAATAAAGTCAACATAATATAAATGAAGAGTAATATGGTATATTAATATAAAAAATTTCTCTCAATACCCTATAAATAAGGTCAAAACAACTTTCTATATTTTGATGTCCATGCATGTTCGTTAAACTGATTCAGAAGTTATCATGTAATACTTCATAAATTACTCACGAAATGAAATTTATTTCCTTTTTTATTTGTAAGTCAACATTGCATGCAAGTGTAATTATGTTTTCTCTTGACGACGTTCATGTGTTTGAATTTGAAATGCTACCTCCGGCTGGTTCTTAATATCAAAATTTGTGAGAGGTTTATATTTAGTTTTAAATATAAGATCTTAATCAATTTTATATATACATTCAAGTCATTAATATAAATTTTATTTAACTAACTTAAGTATATTAATAGAATTAATTAAGTTAATTATTTGAAATGATTGTGTATTATTTTTTTCTAAAGTATTCCTTTTAATTATGATCATTTGAACTACTTTAATAGAAACTCTCTTAATATGTATAATCATATATGGATTTTTTTAGGAGAATTATAATTTTAAGAGACAAAGTAAATTTGAGTCTTATATTTAAGAATAAAATAAACTCTATATCTAACTTTTATATTCAAGATTAGAGGGAGTAATATTTATTTTTTTTCCACTTTTTTAATTAGAAGAGCAAGCAAGTACTAATTGTATGAGATTACAACTGGAATCGAACCTAAGACCTCTAGCTTATAAAAAAACTTTCATGTTATTAAACTACAAAATCATTAGTTTATGCATTTAAATATATATACACTCATTCAATTCTTAATTTAAGAACTACTTAATTATTTTACATATATTAAGAAAACTAAATAAATTACTTAATTATAATAAATATGGCAAAATCTTCCTAAAATAACTTTGTACTCCTTCCTAACTTAAGTTTAAGAGTTAATTAATTTTTTTAGTAGATTAATGAAACTAAATAAATAAATTAATTATGATCAAATTTGTAACATCCTAATTTTTATTCTTATATTTAAGTAAAATTAAAAATATTATTTATCAATAATTTAAAAAATATTATCTAATTAAATTATTTTAGTTTAGTATTTTTATTATTTTTAATAAAATATGATATCTGGATTGTCATACTATTATCTTTACGTAGAGTTTTATGATTTGATTGTTATTATTAGTTAATAAATTATTAGGATTTTGGTTCAAGTTTAAATATGAATTTGAATTTTGAATTATTACTATGGTTTTATAAATAGAGCTAAGACTCTGAATTATTCCTTAAATTTGATTAATGAGTCTGCTTCTCTCTTTTTAATCCTCTTTCTCAGACCCTTTCATGTTCCCAAAGAATCTCACATATATTTTTCTCCCAAATACGTCATTAGTTCAACTCATCTAAAGTTAAGATTTACCTATCATATCTTTTATGGTAATTATTCATATATCTATAGGCGAGAGGTAACTACTTTCTACTTGTTGTGTGTACTAATATAATATTTGTGAGTAATTTGATATATATATATAAATCTATTGATGTTGATATGATTATATTAAGAAAACTTGTTTGATGATTTTTATTGAAAATGGCTTTGTGGAACTTAAAGTTTAATTTAGAAAAATTTGAGTTGAGATTATAACTTTGTTATATTTTGATATTGGAACTTGAAGAAAATTATTATTTTGAGAAAAATCCTTTTGTGATATTTATCAAGTTATTGAGATTTTTATAAATATGATTATTTTGAAAATTATGTATTGGGGATGGAGTGATAATATAGTTGTATTTCTACCACGTGGTATAGCTTCCATTGAATTCGATGGATGACTTTTGTTTCACCAATTTAACGAGAGACGTGCACCACCTATTTACTGAGGGGTTGTGACACTCCGCCTATTTATCGAGGGAAAATGAACACAGCTAAAATCTAGTTAGGTGTTCTGTGGATTTTGGTCTATCCATACCACTTGATCGGTTAACTGTTTGAGTGGTCAGATATCACGAGCTCATAGGTTTGATCGATAGGAATAAGGCGGTTCGATTGGTTTGATGGGAGCAACTTGTGTGAGTTATCTATTTGATTTTATTATGATAATATATTATTTTCTATATATTATATTTTGTGATTTATCTCACTTAATACTAGAAGTGGGAAAATGGGCCAGCCCACCGAAAATGGGCCATCTCGTTAAGGGGCGGGCCCAAAAAAGGGGCGAGCTGACATTTTGCTAACTAGAGCTTGTGACCCGCCATTTTTTTTTAATTTTTAATATTTTTAAAAAATTATTTCTAAAGTTTTAAAATACTAATAATTTTTTTAATATTATATTAGTATAATTAAAAAAAATTTAATGTTATACTCTTAAAAATTCTTATTTTTTATAAAAAATATCAAATTTTATAACTATAAATCTAAATAAACATTAACATAATATTTATCAATTATAATATGTCAACACATATTAACAAATAAGTAATTATCTTTACTAGTATTCAATAATAAAAGTATTTAAAGTAAGATTTGGATAAAATAAATAATAATATTAATAATTTATAAAAAAAAGGGCTGGTGGGTTGGCCTTCTTAAAAAGGGATAGCTCACCAACACTAGCAGGCTGGCATAACTCGCGCCATTTCTTTGGAAAATGGGTTGGGGCCATTTTTATAGCTCTATTTGATACCTCATGAGCACATGTTAGTACTCATGATAAGTATAATTGCTAGTTACTAAGACATTTATCTCACACTATTATTATCAACATTTTCAGGTGATAGAATCATCTTAGGACTCCAGGAAAAATTTTAGATGTTTGATTAAAACTATATTAATTATATAGTCTTCTCCTTTGAATGTATGTGTAAAATATTTGTATATTGCTACAATAGATTTTGTTTTGCATACTTATATATCCTATTACTTTATTTATATTTTAAGAAAAGTCTTTTTATAATCATAGTAGAGTTCATTTAAATTTTAATTAATCTCTTTTCTACTATAATTAGTTCTCTTGTAACAAACTAAATTTATTTATAATATTATTTTTAAATTATATTTAGTATAAAATAAATCTAAATAATTAATAATAATTATATTTTAGAAATATTTTATAAATTCATTTCAGATGCTCCTAATCTTTTAATAATATATTATGAATTTATTTCATTGTTTAAAAGAAGAAGAAGAATAATAAGAGTTTACGGTTTTTAATGACGTCATCATGTCTTGACTAATACATATATTTTTCCAATTTTGTTTTGCACTATATTGTGTAATTTTAGTGATGTCTGTTTTTTTTATATATTTTTTCAGCTCTCATTTTAAAAAAAAATATTTCCACACAATGACGTAATGGGCTCTGTTTTTGGCTGTTAAATATTTTAAATCCAAAAAAAATATTTTTAGATTATGTTTATATTTTTTTATGGTTGAGTCAAACTTATTTAATCTTAAATCTGAGGCTTTTGTTGATACCAAAAAATTTAAGAACAAAAAAAAAATTTTTTTTACTCTACTTTATTTTAAAATATTTTTGTTGAATTTCTAGAAAGTTGGTCAATAAAATATTTAATTATTTTATTCAATTTAATTACATTTTATTCTATAAATAATTTTTTTAAAAAAATTGAATATTTTATTACCAAATTAATTTGTGTATCATTTTAATTATTTATGGGATGGAACTATTTTAACATTTTTGGGAACTTTTTAAATTTATTTTGCAAGTTATTTAAATTTTTCTAAATTTTTGGAATATAGTTTAAAGCAATTATATAAATTATTTAAATTCTCATGAAGTTGTTGTGTATATTTTATAATTAAATATTCATAATTGATATTTATGTATGGTGACATCTTTTTGCATGTTGTAGTGCATAATAGTGGCAATATATATTATTCATATATATTATTCCATGTTAGTTTATAAAAAATTGCTCTATTAAAATATTTAACTATTATGGTGGGTTGCATCTTTAGGAAGGAAGAAACAGTGTAAAATTAGATAAATTATTAAAAAATAAAATAAGAAAACTTTAGAGTATGCTGAATTTTGGGGACAAAACTCCTAAAAGGAGGAGAGAATTATAACATCCCAATTTTTATTCTTATATTTAAATAAATTTAAAAATATTATTTATTAATAATTTAAAAAATATTATCTAATTAAATGATTATTGTTTAGGATTTTTATTATTTTTAATAAAATATGATATTTGAATTATCATACTATTATCTTTACTTAGAGTTTTATAATTTGAATGTTATTATTAGTTAGATAATTATTAGGATTTTGGTTCAAATTTAAATATTAATTTAAATTTTAAATTATTATGGCTTTATAAATAGAGATAGGACCTTGAGTTATTCTTTAAATTTAATTATTGAGTCAACTTTCCTCTTTTTAATCCTCTCTCTCAGACCCTTTCATGTTCCAAAAGAATCTCACATTTATTTTTCTCCCAAATACGCCATTAGTTCAACTCATCCAAAGCTAAGATTTACATGTCAGATCTTTTATGGTAATTATTCATATACCTAGGTGAGAGGTAACCACTTTCTACTTGTTGTATGTGCTAATGGGATATTTGCGAGTGATTTGATATATATATATATATATATAAATCTATTGATGTTGATATGATTATATTGAGAAAACTTGTTTAATGATTTTTATTGAAAATAGTTTTGTGGGACTTAAAGTTTAATTTAGAAAGTTTAAGTTGAGATTATAAACTTGTTATATTTTGATATTGGAACTTGAAGAAAGTTATTATCTTAAGAAAAATATTTTTGTAATATTTATCAAGTTATTAAGATTTTTATAAATATAATTATTTTGATAATTATGTATTGGGGATAGGTGATAATATAGTTATATTTTTATCACGTGGTATAATCTCTATTGGAGCTCGATAAATAACTTTTATCCTACTAGTTTACTAAGGGACGTGCCCCACCTATTTATCGAGGGGCTGCGATATCCATATCTGTTTACCGAGGGAAAATGAACCAATAGTCTAGTTAGGTGCTATGTAGATTCGATCGGCAGGAATAAAGCGGTTCGGTTGGTTTGATGGGAGGAACTTGAGTGGATTATCCATTTGATTTTATTATGATAATAAATTATTTTATATATATTATATTTTGTTATTTGTCCCATTTGACACCTCATGAGCACATGTTAGTACTCATGATTAGTAGAATTGCTAGTTATTGAGAAGTTTGTCTCACTCTATTATTATTAATATTTTTCATGTGATAGTCTCATCTTAGGATTCCAAAAAAAAATTCAGAGGTTTGATTAAAGCTATATTAATTGTATATTCTTACTTTTTAAAGGTATGTGTAAAATATTTGTATATTTTCATAATAGATTTTATTTTGCATACTTATATAACCTATTACTTTATTTATATTTTAAGAAAAGTCTTTTTATAACAATAGCAGAGTTTATTTAAGTTTTAAATTATTTTTATCATAGTTAGCTCTCTTAGAACAAACTAAATTTATTTATAATATTATTTTTAAATTATATTTAATATAAAATAGGTCTAAATAATTAATAATAGTTATATTTTAGGAGAATTTTACAAGATTCAACCCTTTAAGATGAATTAGTCAACTAACTCTTATATTAGTTATAATTAAAAGATTTATTAATATAATAAAATATTAAACTATATATCAATTTATAAGTTATGTAAATTAGTTTTAAGAAAAATAATAAAAATTAAAGATAAAATAAATTTAAATCTTATATTTAAAATAAAAATTAATTTTTAACTAACACCTCGGAGGAGCATAATGGAGTCTATTAGTGTTGATGGTCGGCAGCAATTTTCTTGGGGGATTGACTTGGACGCGGCAACAATGAAACCTACTGATTTTGAGGATGGCAGCCCACTGACTAGCAGCAAAAAGGGGTGCCGCACCGGAACCTGCCCCCAGGTTTCTTCAAACACTTAACAGTGCAATGCCTTAATTTAACGTTCAAGCAGATATAGTTGAGATAAAATTTTAATAAATTGGATAAACAATAAAAAAAAATCAAACAGATTTCGAAAGGGTGCAAGAGTCCAAAAGGTAACGCCTAAATAATGCTATACATATATATATATATATATGTCACCTTATTATATGTAATTTCGAAATATGTGTGTGATTTAGGTTAAGTGTTACTTCCTCCCATCTTGTTTCTGTTCAAAAAAAATTATCTTAAATTTTATGTTTTCTTAACTAAATGGTATTTGGTAAAGTTTAAAGAAAAAGGAGGATACTTCTGGCAAAAAAATAAAAAAAAACGTAAGTTTGTTATTTATAATTAATACACGGATAATTTGTGACACTTTTTAAAAGGAAAGTCTCAATTAAATATAGTTGAAATATTAAAATTTAAATTTAAACTTATATTTTTAATAGATTTTAATTGGGTCAAGAGGCCTCATTACAGATTTTTAACTATAGAGGGACATTATGGTCTTTCAACAAAATTTAGAAAATTTTCATTATGTCTTCTAGCCTAATTAGGAATTTGTTAAAAAAAATATAAACATGAATTTAAATTTTATTTAATTGAAAATTTTCCTTTGTTAAAAATAATGCCGATTCTAATAAGGGCTTATAACATTTCAGGACTTTTTAAGGATATTAATTATAATTAAAGATCTTACATTTTGAAACTTTGAAAAAAAAGGGCCGAATTTAATTTTTAATACTCATCTTTCATCTTTTCACTATCATTAATTTTGAAGGAGAAGACTCCTGTATTTAATTATGAAAAAAAAAGATATCCTCCCCTCGGTACATAATATATGTCATATTAATTAATTTATGTTAATCAAAAAATAACAATTATTTCACTTATTACCCCTAAATTAAAATGTTTTCCGAGTTTTACTCTCATGGATTAAAATACTTCTTCTCTTACTTTGATCTACTTTTTTTAATGGCCAAGGCACACAATCGTTAAAATCAATATTAGTTATAAAAGTTAAATTGGCAACTAAATATTAATTATCATAAAAATGACTTATAATTTGGATCAAACTATTTTGTAAGAAGTGAATTATATTGTGAATCAGAACGAGAACGAGTATGCATGTGATAGGAGTGCTTTATATATATGTATATGTATATATACATATGCATGTGTGTATATATATATATATTGGTAAAGAGTTCTTTATAATAATGTCTAAATCTACCTTTAATTTTCCTATTTAACTACAGAGAGACAGTTTGGTCTTTTAACAATATTTAGAAATCCATAATTATGCATTTTGGTTTGATTAAAAATTTGTTAAAAGTATAAGCCTGAATTTAAATTTGTGTATTTCCGTTAAATTTAATTAAAATCTTTCCTTTTTTAAAAATAGTCCCGCCAAAAAATCTCCTCTAATTCTAATAAGGGCAAATGGCATTTAAGGATTTTTTAAGAATATTAATTATAATTAAGAATCTTAAATTTTAATTTTTTAAAAAATGCCTTAAGTGGAATTAAAATGATTTTGAGTTAACTTGTTTTAGTACTCATCTTTCATCTTTTCAATATTTGTCATTTTTAAGGAGAAGACTTGTGTAGTTTATAGGATCAAAGTACTTGTTCACAGTTTTCACAGTTTCTGTTCCGACAGACACTATACAACTAACTGCATCCATAGGAATCTTTAAAGTATGTCGGTGTGTGGTCTTAGGAATTGAGAAACTTTGACAAAAGCTCATCTAAAGGTCACAAACCATGCAAGCTTTTGGTCATAGTGAAAAGAAGAAAAAGCAAAGAAACTACCTCTTCTCCAATCTATATAAATGCCTCACAACATTTCAAACCTTCTCATCAAAGTTCAAACACATTACAAATATTCCTCTCTCTCTCTCTCTCTCTCCCCCCATCACATTACAGGCAAATAAAAAACATGAGTGTAGAAATTCTTGACGGGGCGACAATAGTGAGCTTCGTGGAAGACGAAGAAGCGTTTAACGCATCAGTGAGTGATCTGTTTGCAGAACTTGACACAGACAAGGACGGTCTTCTATCATATGGTGAGATGCTGAACGAGTTGAAGAGGCTTAGAGTTTTCGAGACTCACTTTGGGATCGACGTTAAGACCGAAGAAGACGAAGCTGCTCTAGTCTACGACTCGCTGTTCGTGCAGTTCGATCATGACTTGAATGGAAGAGTTGATCTGAGAGAGTTCAAAGAAGAGACGAAGAAGATGATGATTGCTGTGGCTAATGGCATTGGCTTTCTTCCTCTTCAGATGGTTCTTGAACCTGATAGTCTCCTCTTGAAGGCTGTTCACAGAGAATCCATGGCTTCACTTGCTGCTTAATTATATGCAAAATTAAGTGATGATCCTTTAATTATGTTCTTATTGGAATTCTTCAAGTTTTATAGCTTTTAATTCTTGTCATATTTATCATTTTCAGTCCACTATTGATGTATTGCGATTTTGTTTGTGACAGTTATATTTGACGGATTCAATTTTGGTTGTAATTTTCAGTTGAGAAATTTAACATGCAAGTACCAATTATTTTCCTTTATTTTATAATTAAGTCTTTGTTTTCTTTTTTTCTTTGTTTTGGTAAATTATTTTTTCTTTGTATTAGATCCTTATAATTATCTTAATTGCTGATATTGGTTATGATACTCATAATTTTTTAATTTGTTAGCAAAATGGTGTTAGTAACTGATGGCATAATTCTCACTTAGCATACGTATATATCAATTTTGTCACATTGTCATAAATAAAATAAAAATTAACTAGATTACATATTATATAAGAATAATAATTTTTTATTTTTATGTTGATAATAAAAAAATTATTCCTTCATTTTATTTTTTAAAATCCTTTTTTATTCCAATTAATATTAGACTAGAGCAATAAAATGGATAGATTAAGTACCCTATTATAGGCATATGGACTAATGTCTATAATTAAAGAAATTGTAATGACCTAATAAAAAAGAAAAAAAATCCTACAATAACTTTAATCAAAATAGAATGAAAATATATAAGGATCAACGAATTAATTTTCCCATTTCAGTTTTGTTATTATGAATGAGTTATTAGGTAGAAGAGTTTTATGTAAAGGTTCCTCTTATTAGTCATTCTTAATCAACCCACTTTATTGATGTAGTCCAATGTACTTTAGGCAGGTCAAATTTATATTTATTCACAATAATTATAAATAATATTTATACTTGAAACTAAATATGTGTTTGTATACGGATTATTATTCCTTTTTTTAAAAAAAAAAACTCATTTCTTTTAATCTAACTTGTTCAGGTAATTTGGCTTCAAAACGTTCAAATTGTAATTAAGAATCCAATTATCCAATTACAAATTATTTAAAAAAACATACTAATTAAATGGATAATTGAAGTCCACAAAAGAAAAATGTAATTAAGTAAAATTGAACAATAACATGAACTCCGAGCACTCGCAATATTATGATTGTACATGTTCGTCCGTGACCTAATTAATCTTAAACTAAATACTCCTCGGATCTTAAATATAAAAAATAATTGATTTTTTTATAGATTAAAAAAATTAAATAAATCAGTTAATTATGATAAAATCTAATATCTTAATATAAATTCATATTATACTCTTCAATATATCTAAATTAATCTACTAAATATTATATTAGGTACAGTAAACTGATTTATTTAACTTATTTAATTTATATAAAAAATATTAATTCTTATTTTTAAGAGTATATGAGTATATACTATAATGATTCATAAGTTATCATGTAATAATATTTTATAAATTATTTATTAAATGAAAGTTATCTCCTTTTTGAAAGTCAACATTTTCTCATGCAAGTGTAATTCTGTTTTTTCGTGAGACGTTCCTGTGTTTGAAATACGAAACACGTTGTTGATTATTAATTAATTATCGAAGTGTCTGTGTATATTACCACAAATGGGAATAAATTTAGAATATTCTCTTTCCAAGCTTTCAATCTTTGTCCCCGAAAGGGGAAGCCATAGTTTTGACTTTCAAAAATTGTCTTTATTAGTTCCTAGTTCGATATTGGTAACTAAATAGTTAATAGTTTTATATAGACTGGTTGTGTTAGTTTTTATATATTTTTTTTATTAAGCTTAAAACAACATTATTTTAAGTTAAAAATAAAAATAGTAATTCATCAAATTCGTAATTTAGTAACTTTATTTTGTTAGATTATATATAGTTTATAAATTAATATTTTTTATTTAAATATTACTCTTTTCAATATTATATATATATTTATATTTTAATTAAATTATATTAATTATGATTGAGTTTATTCTTGTTTAACTAAAGTTGGACTACTAATCCTTAAATACTGTTTCAACCGTTCAAAGATTAGTACCTTAAATAAATGTATATAAGTTTAAATAGGTAAGTTTTCTTCAATTTTTAATACTTTTAATGAAAGATTAGGCAAGAAAAATAGGTGAAAAAGAAGGCTGCGTTGTTTATTTGTGGAACTAATGAGAACAGAGCAGGTAATTCTCAACACTTTACTCAAAAAAACGTAATAAGATTGTAGATTTGTTTCGACCTATTCTTATCTTTTTGCATAAATATATTTTGCCTAATCTTTGTGTATTTTTGTATAAATATCTTTTTGTAATAAATATATTTACATAAAAATATAGAAATATATTTTTGTATAATATATATATATATATATATTCTCTCACGCGCGGTTGTCGCGTGTGATTTCAGGCTGCTTGCTTAGTTATGTATATTATGTGGAGAATAAGCTTGCTTTGGTTCAAGCCGCAGCATTCATGTATGAGTTATATATATATATATATATATATGGGAAAAATTATATATAAGAGGAAAGTAAATGTATTTATTACTATATCTACACGATTCACGGGCAAAGTTGAGAATCTCTTTAGTTTTGAGATTTGAGGGAAATCTTCATTAGATAAAGAGAATAATTGAAGTACCAATTCCAAATGTTGAAAATTGAAAATTGCGATGACTTAGAATTTTATAAAATTAAAAAATTAAAATAAAATAGTGCAAAATTGAAAGATTAAAGTCATATATATATTTAAATTAAATAGGAATATACTAAAACCTAATATTATAAATGGGATCCTCGCAACCTCCTATTTATAGGATAATTTTCATACCATTGTCTTACACATACATTATTATATATATATAGAGAGAGAGAGATGGGAATACGGATTAACCCGCCAAAAATGGGCTAGCTCGTTAAAGGGGCGGGCAAAAAAGGGGACAAGTTGTATAGCTCGCCCCAAATGTCAACCTGAACTAGCCCTGTTTAGGGGATGGGCTAGCCTGTGGTCGCCGTTTTTCTAAAAAAGAATTTAATATTTTTAAAAAATTATTTCTAAATTTTTAAAATGCTAATAATTTTTTTTAATATTATATTAGTATAATTGAAAAATTATTAATATTATACTCTTAAAAATTTTTATTTTTTATAAAAAATTCAAATTTTATAACTATAAATCTAAATAAATATTAATTAATTATAATGTCAACACATATTAATAAATAAGTAATTATTTTTATTAGTATTCAATAATAAAAATATTTAAAGTAATATTTAGATAAAATAAATAATAATATTAATAATTTATTTTAAAAAAAAATTGGCTGACGGTTTAAAAGGGAGTGGGCTGACAAAATGTTAATCTATTTTTGACCCGTTTCTTGGAAAAATTAGCTCAGTTAGTGAGTTGAACCTGTTTTCCTAAATATATATATGCGAGCGATTACTGTTGATGGTCAGAACCAATTTTCTCGAGGGATCGACTTGGACGCGGCAACAGTGAAGCCAACTGATTTTGAGTATGGCAGCACACTGAATGGAACTAAGGGCTGCTCTCACGGGAACCTGCCCCCAGGTTTCGTCGAACACTAAACAGTGCAATGCCTTAATTTAAGGTTCAATTAGATTTCAAGGGTGTTTTGTACCCCCCAATATATATATATATATACACACACACATATGAGTCCAAAAAGTTAACGCCTAAATAATGCTTTCAGCTTCCAACTTTCAACTTCTTATATTATGTACGTACATATTTTTTTTTAATTTTTAATTTAATATTTAGATTTGTAATTAAATCTTTTAATTTTATTATTCTGTTAACACTGTTAACCTTTGAATACTTTATTCTACTAAAAATATTAACTATTGTACAAAAATTAATTGTGCTGACAGAACAAAATTAAAAAGTTTAATAAAAAATATATATATACTAAATATTAAATGTAATTCTAAAATAATTTTTCTCATCTTAATATGCCATCCAATGTAATTTGGAAAGATGCATGTGTGTGAATTCGGTTGTATTACTCATTCCCACCTTAAATATTTATGGAGAAAAATGTCCCCACTAACCTTCCTCTCCACTTACTTTCCACTTAGTAAAATGGTTGAGATTTAATATCCTATAAAAGTATTATTACAATATTAGCAATAGATTTTTATTAAAAAAGTTTATTATTTAATGTTATAATAATATTTTTATACTATACTACTAGATATCAGCCACTGAAAGCCAATCCAATGGTAAAGACACTTAGATGATATAAAAATTTTGATAAACCCTCTTAATGTATTTAAAAAAGTAAGAAAAAACCATTTAATTGCAATAAAAAAACCCTAGGCTTTTGAAAACGACAAAAAAAATCATGATGTTTAACCATAATTGATGTTAAATCATAAATATCATGTGATCAAGGTTTGAATTCTAACCCATTGAAAAAGCTACTTATATTTAATATTATAGTATATGACAGTATCTTAAATTAAATTATAAATATAATAAAAAGACAAATATACTAAAAGAACGTGTCAGTTCAATTAAACTTAAGACAATTATTTTGAAACCTATTTTTTTTATTAAATTTTTTGAACCTACTTATTACGAGTACATCACACTTTTAATATTTTATAGCATAAAATTACTTATTCACAGTTTGAATTCCGACAGTGACAATACAACTGCATCCATAGGAACCATTATTAAAGTGAGTCGGAGTCGTCCGCTAGGAACTGAGAAACTTTGAAAAAAGTTCAACCAACGGTCACAAACCATGCAAGCTTTGGTATGGAGAACCAGGAAAAAGCAAAGAAACTACTTTTACTGCAATCTCTATATAAATGCCTCCAACATTTCAAACTTCTCACTAAACACAAACAAAACACATTTCAATTCCTTTCTCTCTCTATTATATTACAGGCGAAAACATGAGCGTAGAAATTCTTGACGGCGCAACAATAGTGAGCTTCGTGGAAGACGAAGAAGCGTTTAACGTATCAGTGAGTGATCTGTTTGTAGAACTTGACACAGACAAGGACGGTCTTCTATCATATGGTGAGATGCTGAACGAGTTGAAGAGGCTTAGGGTTTTCGAGACTCACTTTGGGATCGACGTTAAGACCGAAGAAGACGAAGCTGCTCGAGTTTACGACTCGCTGTTTGTGCAGTTCGATCATGACTTGAATGGAAGAGTTGATCTGAGAGAGTTCAAAGAAGAGACGAAGAAGATGATGATTGCTATGGCTAAGGGCATTGGCTTTCTTCCTCTTCAGATGGTTCTTGAACCTGATAGTCTCCTCTTGAAGGCTGTTCACAGAGAATCCATGGCTTCACTTGCTGCTTAATTATATGCAAAATTAAGTGATGATCCTTTAATTATGTTCTTATTGGAATTCTTCAGGTTTTATAGCTTTTAATTATTGTTATTTTTATCATTTTCAATCCACTATTGGTGTATTGTGATTTTGTTTGTGACAATTATATTTGACCGATTCAATTTTGGTTGTAATTTTCAGTTGAGAAATTTAACATGCAAGTAACAATAATTTTCCTTTATTTATAATTAAGTCTTTGTTTTCTTTTTTTGCTTTTTTTTTTGGTAAATTATTTTTCTTTTTATTAGATCCTTATATTTTTCTCAATTGTAGATCTTGGTTATAATACTTATAATTTTTTAATTTATTAGCAAAATGGTGTTAGTAATTCTCACTTAGCATACATGTATATCCATTTTGTCACATTGATATAAATAAAATCAAAATTAACCATATTACATATTATATAAGCATAATAATTTTTTGTTTTTATGTTGATAATAAATAAATTTTATTCCTTCATTTATTTTTTAAAATCCTTTTTTATTCCATTTAATATTAGACTAGAGCAATAACATGGATAGATTAATTAACATATTATAGGCATATGGACTAACATCTCTAATAGAATGAAACTATGTAAGGAGCAAAGAATTAATTTTCCCATTTCAGTTTTATTATTATGAATGAGTTGTTAGGTAGAAGAGTCTTATGTAAAAGTTCCTCTTATTAGTCATTCTTAATCAATCCACTTTATTGATCTAGTCCAATGTACTTTGGGCAGGTCAAATTTATATTTATTCACAATAATTATAAATAATATTTATACTTGAAACTAAATATGTGTTTGTATACGGATTATTATTCCCTTTTTTTTTAAAAAAAAGACCATATTTCTTTTAATCTAACTTGTTCTGTTAATTTGGCTTCAAAACGTTCAAATTGTAATTAAGAATCCAATTATCCAATTACAAGTTATTTAAACAACATACTAATTAAATGGATAATTGAAGTCTACAAAAGAAAAATGTAATTAAGTAAAATTGAACAATAACATGAACTCCGAGCACTCGCTATATTAATTAACAATGTTCGTTCATGACTTGATTAATCTTAAACCAAGGACTCTTCCTTTCCTAAATATATAGAGTTAACTAATTTTTTTGGAGAGAATAAAAAATTAAATTAATTAATTAATTATGATAAAATCTAATATCTCAATATAAATTTATATTATATATTATTTAATCTACCTAAATTAGTTCATTAACTCTTTTATTAGATACATTTAACTTATTTATTTAGTTTTCTTAATATATCCTAAAAATTAATTATTTTTAGATTTAGGACTATAGGAATATATACTATAATGATTCATAAGTTATCATGTAATAATTCTTCATAAATTATTCATTAAATGAAATTCATCTCCTTTTTGTAAGTCAACATTTTCGCATGCAAGTGTAATTCTGTTTTTTCGTGAGACGTTCCTGTGTTTGAAATACGAAACAAGTTGGTGATTATTAATTAATTATCGAAGTGTCTGTGTATATTACCACAAATGGGAATAAATTTAGAATATTCTCTTTCCAAGCTTTCAATGGTTGTCATCTAAAGAGGAAGCCATAGTTTTGACTTTCAAAAATTTTGTCTTTATTAGTTCATAGTTCGATATTGGTAAAATAGCAACAAAGTTATGTAGGAACTCATGGTATTAAAACAAATTCAAATCAATCAATCTGACCAGTAGACTGTTAAACGCTTACTAGACAGTTAAGAATTTTATATAGGATGATTAGGTTAGATTTTATATTTTTTTTTTCATGCTAAGCTTGAAGCAATATCATTTTAATTTAAAAATAAAAATACTAATCCATTAAATTTGTGATTTAGTAATTCTGTTTTATTATATTATATGCATTTTATAAATGAATATTTTATTTACTCGTGGACTAATGTCTTTTTAGTTTAATATTACTATTTTCAAAATTATATATATGCATATTTTAATTAAATTATATTATATTATATTAATCATGATTAAATTGACTCCAATTTAACTAGAATTAGACTACTAAGCTTTAAACATTGTTTCAACCAATTTAATGATTAGTATGACTTAGCACTTTATGAAATTAAAATAAAATATTGTATAAAATTGAAAGATAAAAGTTTTATATATATTAGAATTAGATAAGGATCTACTAGTGCCTATATTATAAGTGGGATCATTCCAAACTCCAATTTATGGGATAATTTTCATTCCCCTATCTTACGCATGCATTAGCCTATATATATATATATATATATATATATTAGGAGTATATATAGGTAGAGCTTGGTAGAGGCTGATGCCTTGCCTGAAAAAAGTATAGGATACAATTTGCAGCTCGATGCTCGACCCTACCTAATAAAAGTCTTAATTATTTTGGGCTGGGTATGGGCAGACTGGGCATACCCAAGTCATGATACCCTGCTCATATTGTGGAAAAATCTATAATTATGAACTTATAAAATAATACTATATTCATATGTTTTTAAAAATATAGTAATTAAAGTTTTAAAATTCATGGCATATAAAAAAAGTATTGAAATTTAAATAATTTGCAATTATAACTTTGTATCAATCTCCCCAAAATTGATAAAGACGAAGCATCTAAAAAACATATAACTGTTACGACAATTTAAAAAAAGCAGAGAAAAAATCAATTTAGTTATAAATTTTGAAGGATAAAATTACCTATTTGATTACTCATATTTATAAAATTACACTTTTAATTACCAGTATCCATCATATTCGTTCTATATGAAATAATGTAATTTATAAATTTTAATATGTAAAAATGCAATTAACTGGGCAGGGCAATAACCTCTACCCAAACATTAGTTCTGCTTAAAATTGTCCATTTTATATTGGGTCATTTTTATCGGGTTGAGCAGGATATTTTTTGTACGAGTTCAGGAGGACTCTTTAGACCTTAAGCTTGTTACACAGCCCTAATATATATATATATATATATATATATATATATATATAGACACACACAAACGCACAAGCGATTAGTGTTGATGGTCAGAATCAATTTTCTTGAGGGATTAATTGACTTGACGAGGCAACCATGAAGCCAACTGATTTTGAGTATGGCAGCACACCGAATGGAAAAAGGGGTACTCGCACCGGAATCTGCCCCCAGGTTTCTTCAAACATTAAACAGTGCAATGCCTTAATTTAAGGTTCAATCAGATGTCAAAGGGGCGTTTTGTACCACCACACACACACACACACACACACACACACACACACACACACATATATATATATATATATGAGTCCAAAAAGTGAACGCCTAAATAATGCTTTCAGCTTCCATTCTGCGCGTACGTTATTACAGTATTAAATATTAAATAATAAAAGAATAGATAAATTTCATTCAAATAGTTCACAAGTAGCAATAGATTTTTACTAAAAAGGTTTACTATTTACTATTATAATATTTTTATACTATACTACTAAATATCAGCCACTGAAAGCCAATCCAATGGTAAAGATATTTAGATGTTATAAAATATTAATAAACCCTCTTAATGTATTTAAAAAGGTAAAACAAAGTTTTAATGTCAATAAAAAAATCATGTTTAACCTTAATTGATGTTAAATCATAAATGTCATGCAATAAAGGTTTGAATTTCAACCAATTGAAAAAATGTGCATATTTAATATTATAGTATATGATAAAATCTCAAATAAAATTAGTTTTAATATAATAGAAAGATAAATATTAGTAAAGGAACACGTCATATGTGGTTCAATTAAACTTAGACAATTATTTTGCAAACAAATTTTTTAAACCTACTTAACACGAGTACTTTACATTTTTTATATTTTATAGTATAAAAGTACTTATTCACAGTTTGTGTTCCAACAGTGACAATACAACTGCATCCATAGGAACCATTAAAGTATGTCGGTGCTGTCTGCTAGGAATTGAGAAACTGACAAACGGTCATAAACCATGCAGCAAGCTCTGGTATTGAGAACGAAGAAAAAGCAAAGAAACTACTTTTACTGCAATCTCTATATAAATGCCTCCAACATTTCAAACCTTCTCACCAAACACAAACAAAACACATTTCAATTCCTTTCTCTCTCTATTATATTACAGGCGAAAACATGAGCGTAGAAATTCTTGACGGTGCGACAATAGTGAGCTTCGTGGAAGACGAAGAAGCGTTTAACGTATCAGTGAGTGATCTGTTTGTAGAGCTTGACACAGACAAGGACGGTCTTCTATCATATGGTGAGATGCTGAACGAGTTGAAGAGGCTTAGGGTTTTCGAGACTCACTTTGGGATCGACGTTAAGACCGAAGAAGACGAAGCTGCTCGAGTTTACGACTCGCTGTTTGTGCAGTTCGATCATGACTTGAATGGAAGAGTTGATCTGAGAGAGTTCAAAGAAGAGACGAAGAAGATGATGATTGCTATGGCTAAGGGCATTGGCTTTATTCCTCTTCAGATGGTCCTTGAACCTGATAGTCTCCTCTTGAAGGCTGTTCACAGAGAATCCACGGCTTCACTTGCTGCTTGATTCATTCGCAGAATTAAATGACGATCCTTTAATTATGTTCTTGTTGGATCAGCTTTTGGGATTCTTTAGATTTTATGTCTCTTTAGTTCTTGTCATTTTTGTCATCTTCAATCCACTGACGATATATGTATTGTGAACTTTCTCTGTTAGCAGAGGAGAAAAATTATACCGATTTAAATGCTTGTTATTGATGATACCATAAATTTCTGAATCTTCATAATCTCAACTTATTCTTTGACTATGGAAATCATATTATTACCCCCAGAGATGTGTACAGGGTTGGGATCCTTTCTCATTTTGAACTCTTTTTTCTTTGACTTTGCTGTAAAAATAACTTTCAAGAGCCTAACAATAATATTTTAATCTCTGAACGATTAGAGCTACAGATAAACCACTATTTCACTTGAGCAGAGCATTCTTTCCGGTTGTCAGAACTTCTACTCTAATTTCATAAATTATTTTTTAGACATTTTAAATTTCAAATAGTATCGTTAAGCCTCAAATATGCCTTTGAAATCTCTTTTCTACTTTTTTTTATACTTCTCTCTAATTTCTGAACATTTTTTTATAATTATCCTTTTACCGTTATATAATCTTATTTATATTTTATTCAAAATTTTGGTATGTTATACTTATTATATTTTTAAACACATTATAGTATTAATTATGTTCCTAAAGTTAATTTAGGGTGATAGATACACTTTACCCTTAAATTTATATTTATCTCAAAGTCAACAGAGCATTTGCTATAAATACTTTTTTGATTTTATTTATAAATTACTTTCAACATATTTTACACAAATTAAAAAAAATTAAACCTCATTAACTATATATAAAATTCAACAATTTTCTAACTTTATCTATATTTAATATATATTATACCACATAGAAATAAAGTCAACATAATATAAATGAAGAGTAACATGATATATTAATATAAAAAATTTCTTCCTGTGCCCTATGAATAAGATCAAAACAACTTTCTATATTTTGATTGTCCATGCATGTTCGTTAAACTGATTAAGAAGTTATCATGTAATACTTCATAAATTATTCACTAAATGAAATTTATTTCCTTTTTTATTTGTAAGTCCACATTGCATGCAATTGTAATTATGTTATTCTTGACGACGTTCATGTGTTTGAATTTGAAATGCTACCTCCGGCCAGTTCTTAATATCAAAATTTGTGAGAGGCTTATATTTAATTTTAAATATAAAACTTTAATTAATTTTATATATACGACCAAAGTTATTAATATAATATTTATTTAACTAACTTAAGTATATTAACATAATTAGTTAAGTTAATTATTTAAAATAATTGCGTATTATTTTTTCTAAAATAATTCCTTTAATTGTGGGCATTTGAAATACTTTAATAGAAACTTTTTTAATATATGTAATCATATAGAATTTTTTTAGAGAATTATAATTTTAAGAGATGATGTGCATTTGATTCTTATATTTAGAAATAAAATAGGCTACATATCTAACTTTTATATTTAAGATTAGAGGGAGTAATATTTATTATTTTTTCACATTTTTTAATTAGAAGAGCAAACAAGCACTAATGGTATGAGATTACAAGGATTTTGGTTGAAATTTAAATATGAATTTAAATTTTGAATTATTATTATGACTTTATAAATAGAGTTAACATCCTGAGTTATTCCTTAAATTTGATTATTAAGTCAGATCTTCTCTTTTTAGTCATTTCTCATACCCTTTTCTGTTCCCAAAGAATCTCACACCTGTTTTTCTCCCAAACATGCCAACTCATCCAAAGCTAAGATTTACCTGTAAGATCTTTTATAATAATTATCCATATATCTAGGTAAGAAGTAACCACTTTCTACTTGTGTGTGCTAGTGTGATATTTGCGAGTTATTTGATATATATATCTATTGATGTTGATATAATTATATTGAGAAAAATTATTTAATAATTTTTATTGAAAATAGTCTTGTGGGACTTAAAGTTTAATTTAGAAAATTTGAGTTAAAATTATAAACTTGTTATATTTTGATATTAGAACTTGAAGAAAATTATTATCTTGAGAAAAACCCTTTTTGTGATATTTATCAAAATTTTGAGATTTTTATAAATATGATTATTTTGACAACTATGCATTGGAGTGGTGATGATATAATTATATTTCTACCACGTGGTGTAACATCTATTGGAGCTCAATTGATAGTTTTTATCCTACCAATTTATCGAGAGACGTGCCCCACTTATTTACCGAGAGATTATGACACTTTCACCTATTTATCGAGGGGTAATGAACCCATACTCCGGTCAGGTGCTCTGTAGATTTTGGTCTATCTATATCACTTAATCGGTTAGCTATTTGAGTGGTTAGATATCACTAGCCCATGGGTTGGGTCGACGGGAATAAGGCGGTTCAGTTGATTTGATGGGAGAAATTTGGGTGGGTTATGCATTTGATTTTATTATGATATTATGTTAACTTTTATATATTGTATTTTGTGATTTTTCTAACTTGACATCTTATGAGCATATGTTAATACTTATGATGAGTAGAATTGTTGATTATTGAGACGTTTGTCTTACCCTATTATTATTAACATTTTTCAGGTGATAGTCTCATTTTAGGACTCTAAGAAAAACTTCAAATGCTTTATTAAAGCTATATTAATTGTATAATATTCTTCTTTTAAGGTATGTGTTAAATATTTGTAAATTATTATAATAGATTTTATTTTGCATATTTATATATCTTATTATTTTCTTTATATTTTAAGAAAAAAATTTTTATAACTATGGTAGAGTTCATTTAAATTTTAATTAAACTCTTTTTTTACTATGGTTAGCTCTCTTGAAACAAACTAAATTTATTTATAATATTATTTTTAAATTATATTTAGTACAAAATAAGTCTAAATAATTAATAATAGTTATATTTCAGGGGATTTTATAAATTGGTATTAAAGTTTAGGTTTCAGATGCTCTTAATCTTTTTTATAATACATTATGAATTTATTTCATTGTTTAAAAAAAAGAAGAAGAAGGGGCGTCCCCATGTCTTGACTAATATATATATTTTGCCAATTTTGTTTTTGGCTATATTGTATAATTTTGACAATTTGTAGTTTTTTTTTTATACTTTTCCATCTCTCTATTTTCGGTCCATTAAAAACAAATTATTTCCACACATTAAAGTTAAGGGCTCTGTTTTTGGGCTGTTAAATGTTTTAAATCTAAAAATATATTTTTAGTTTCTATTTAGATTTTCTTCATGGTTGAGTCAAACTTATTTAATCTCAAATTTGTGCCTTTTGTTGAGGCCAAACAATTTAAAAACAAAAAACAAAATTTTTTGACTCTACTTTATTTTACAATATTTTTGTTGAATTTCTAGAAAGTTATTCAATAAAATATTTAATTATTTTATTCAATTTAATTATATTTTATTCTATAAATAGTTTGTTAAATGAGATTTGACTATTTTAACATTTTTGAAATTTTTTAAATTTATTATATAAGTTATTTAAATTTTTTTAAATTTTTGGAATATAGTTTAAAGTAATTATATCAATTATTTAAATTCTCATAAAATTGTTGTGCATATTTTGTAATTAAATACTCGTAATTGATGTTTATGTATGGTGATATCCTCTTGCATGTTACATTTCATAGTAGTGGCAATATATATTATTCACATATATTATTTCCTATTAATTTATAAAAAAAATGTTCTATTATATTATTTAATTATTATGGTGGGTTGCATCCTTAGGATGGGAGAAATAGTGTAAAATTATATAAACTATTAAAAAATAAGATAAGAAAATTTTAGAGTAAGCTGAATTTTAGGAACAAAATTTCTAAAAGGAGGAAAGAATTGTAACATCCCAATTCTTATTCTTATATTTAAGTAAAATTAAAATTATTATTTATCAATAATTTAAAAATATTGTCTAATTAAATTATTATGGTTTATAATTTTTATTATTTTTAATAAAATATGATATTTAAATTATCATACTATTATCTTTACATAGAGTTTTATGATTTGATTGTTATTATAAGTTAGTAAATTATTAAAATTTTGGTTCAAACTTAAATATGAATTTGAATTTTAAATTATTATTATGGCTTTATAAATAGAGTTAAGATCCTGAGTTATTCTTCAAATTTGATTATTGAGTCAGCTCCTCTATTTTTAATCTTCTCTCTCAGACCTTTTTTTACTCCTAAAGAATCTCACCTAGGTTTTGCTCCCAAACACTCCCTTAGTTCAATTCACCGAAAGCTAAGATTTACCTATTAGATCTTTTATGGTAATTATTCATATGTCTAGACGAGAAGTAACCATTTTCTACTTGTTGTGTGTGCTAATGTGATGTTTGTAAGTGATTTGATATATATATATATACATCTATTGATGTTGATATAATTATATTGAGAAAACTTGTTTAATGATTTTTGTTAAAAATAGTCTTGTGAAACTTAAACTTTAATTTAGAAAGTTTGAGTTGAAATTAGAAATTTGTTATATTTTGATATTGGAACTTGAAGAAAGTTATTATTTTGAGAAAAATCCTTTTGTGATATTTATCATATTGAGATTTTTATAAATATGATTATTTTGAGAATTATACATTAGGGATGGGTAATGATATAGTTATATTTCTACCACATAGTATAGTCTCTATTGGAGCTCAATGGATGGATTTTGTCCACTACTGCAAAAAAGGCTTTCTAAATCGGTTGAAAATGGTGATATACATTGGACAATGATCGGTATAGAAACGGACCGTTTAGAAAGTGTACATTTTTTAAATCGGGCGGCTCACCGGTGTAGAAAGTATAGAATTTAGACCGGTCCCTTTTGAAATTCGGCGTAGAATTTGCTAATGTCTACACTGGTTGAACAGATCCCTTTTCAATGGTTTTATGAATTGTTCACACCAGTTGTGTTTTTACCCGGTGTAGATTAATGAATTGTTTACACCAATTGTGTTTACACCCGGTGTAAATTAATGAATTTTCTACATCTCACTATAAAGACAATCGATTTATATGTTGTTATATTTACATATATTGTTTCTACTCCTGTTAGTGTATATATTGTTTCATTAAAGCTTCATGAATAAACTGCCCAAATATACAGACTGAAAGAGACAGCAGTAGAGGCAAAGTTCAAGATGGCAGAGACAGATCTTCAATTGCTTATTATATTATTCATTTAATAAAATTCAATAAAATAATACAATCATTTGAACAAAAAAAATAAAAAAATGTATTTTGGTATGTAATGACAAATACTATTGAGAATGAATAATTTGAACAAAAAAATCATTGAAATAAAAAAAATTATTCTAGTATGTAATACAATCATTTGAACAGAAAAATAAAAAAAAATGTATTCTGGTATGTGATCTATTCAGATCCCTCATCGAGTTAACTTTATTAAAACCCCTTACAATTACAAACGTCCTCATAGCCCTATAACCAAAGTTATAAATTTAGTAACCATTTTATTATAAAGACCATATTTAATTTATTACAAACACTATTGTTCTATAAGGAAGAAAACTCACATGCTCATAATCTTCTTGGCATCAACCAATAGCTTGTAGTAGAAGGATCATAAGAAGAAAATTTTATAAGTATGCTTACATAGTATAATCAATTGTCAATGCTTGCTGTAGAAAATAATTAAACAATAATGATTATTAGCATTAAGCAAATACAAACCTAGTATGAAAAAAATTGAAATATTATTATTCTTACTCTTACATATATGGTGCGAAGAAATAATCAATATCGGTTTCACCAAGCCTCTTTGCAATGTACTCAAGTCTTGAAGATTGGGATGTCACTTTTTAATAAATCTGAAATGGGCATAGGAATTCAAATTGACCTTGTTTGCACTTAGAAACTAACTTAGCTTACATGTACCTCTAGTTAATGCAAACACTATGTTAGTTAATGCAAACACTCAGCTTGCATAAATTTTGTTATTACATATATTTACATTTAAATTAGTCTTACATTAAAAACACTATGACATACCTGAAGGTTAGTTCATTCCTAGGAGTGATAACCGATTTCACATCTACATTGTCAACAAAGGCAGCAACCCCATGTCACCTATAACTAAATCCATAGGCAACGCATTCACATGGAACGTTTCTTCATATGCCAATTGGATCACACGTTGCATGGAACTCAAATTGGGAGGTACGGGAAGTTCACTTGGGGATGACACGACGTGATCCGAAACAAGATGCTTTGGCCATAATATGAAAGTC
The DNA here is from genome assembly GCA_037074615.1 of Leucaena leucocephala. Classification (NCBI taxonomy): domain Eukaryota; kingdom Viridiplantae; phylum Streptophyta; class Magnoliopsida; order Fabales; family Fabaceae; genus Leucaena; species Leucaena leucocephala. Next base: position 11,684,095 of record CM073515.1, on the reverse strand, counting down.
CCCTTTGCCCGACTCATAGTCTTCACCTTATCAGTCAGAATTGGGACAAGAGCATCTTCAAATATCACGTCTTCAACTGCCACCCTTAACTAATCATCCTGAATTTGGATGTGGTAGGCAGTTTCCCCTAAAATAGGGATATAATCATGTGCCACTAACCTTTTGATAGGATCCTCCACATATAGATCACAAGGTTCATCATCCTCTGACACCTTTTTGGCCATACAACAACTCCCTTTAGTGCTAGGACGGGTTATATGAGAGAGTATTTGGGTGACAGTTGGCTCCTGTTGCCTTGATGTTAACATGAACAATATTTCTTCCTTGATCTTTGCTAACTCCTCTTGTAATTGTGCCTGAATTATACCTTCTTCCTGTGCCCAAACCTCTGCCTTAGTATCTTCCCTCACGGTAGATAACAATGATTCCAACTATGCCATCGGGACGTATAGGGAATGTCGTGAAGATGCTCCAAAAAAATCTCTTATATTGATACCTCGACCAACTCCCTTGACATGACCCCCATGCTCTTGCTTGCCTATGGCAAGAGTCAGGATGTCATTCCTACCATCTAACTTAAAGGAGCCATGGGCTTCTTGTTGTTTAAGATCAACCTATAACATAAAAAGAGTAAACATAAGAAATAATATAATTAGTTTATTAAAACAAAATAATACAAGTAGCACTTACAATTTTTGCCTCAATCATGCGAGCGTGATCACTTGTAAATGATCCGCTCCTTTTTTAGTAAGCATACAACCACTTATTTTCACAAAGTATTGGAGATCAGGGAGCAAGAGTAACACTAGGATCAGACTCAACATCCTCTTCCTCTTGGCCCCCAACAAGTCTCTTTCAACCTTCACATAACCCCCTCAAGACATTGTGTGGGGGCAATCATTCTTGAGAGCGTGTTTAATGGTTTTTGCTCTTTTTTTCTATAAGATTTGAAGTAGTTAATCCCCAATACATACAAAAGGAAGAAACATGGGAAATACAATATTCCTTTTTCACAACATATTAACTCATCATAGCTTCCGCAGTAGTCTGAAGTCTCACAAATTCTTCCCAAGTAGCTTTGTCAATGAATTGATACTTGCTGTATGGAGAAGGATGAGGTTGACCATCTTTGTCCTAGCCATGCACATATTGACAAGCTAGTTGTGTCATGAATGCCTTCCAATGCTCAGGGCAATAAGACAACGTCTTCTTCTTCAAGACTTCATTATTGGGAACATCATAAGTGAGCTGCAATAATTTTTATTGAAAGTAGAGTTATCAAGAAATAGTTGTATTTTTTGGTATTGGTCTGCATACAATATACAATAGGCAGTTCTTATAGCCGAATAAAGTCCCAAATTTGATTCTTCATGAGATTATCAACAGTATCCCAAGTCTATATGGTGATGTTAGTCTTGTTGCGTGCTAAGAGGCTGACATAACTCATGTACTTTGTCCTGTGTTCACCAATTGGGTTCCAACGTGTGTCAAACTCAATCGGTAGTAATTTCCCTTCTATCCCATCTTTCAAAATGTCTTTCAATCGCATCGCACTTCTACCCCTCATTTGCTTAGAGTCACTTGGAGCATCGCTAGAATCATTCTGATTACCACTACCCCTATATTTCTATATATGCAATAACAAAAACAAAAATGGTAAACAGAGAAGAACGATTGACCATAGTGAAAGAAGTACAAGCATTTATCGATGGAAAGAAGTACAAGCATTTATCGCAGAAAACTACAAAACCTAGATTCAACAAAAATGTAAAAGGCGAATCACGTACACGAGAAAATAAATGTCCAGAACACATACACGGCAAAGCACAACGAGAACAAGAATATAGAAGAATGACTAACCACAAAGAAGCAAGGAAAAAATCATAGAGCACGACGACTGGTGTAATGATAGAAAACGTGAAAAATAAGACTGCATACAACCTGAGAAATGAGAAAGGAAGAGATGCGCCAAGGGGCGGGCTTCGATAAAATAATTTTATTTAAGACTTTTTACACCGGTTAACATGTAAATATGATGTACAAATCATATTTTGAATATGTAATGACTAATGTTTTTAACATGTACAACAGTGTAAAAAAGTTTTCATATCATTTTTTACGCCAGATAATATGTACAACTGGTTTAAATATTGGAGTTATTTTTTCTAAACAATCCTTTATTACTCCATCACTTGTAAGTTACAACAAAGTAATATATGCAATCATAACAATATACTTGTGCTATTATTAACACATCAAAATAATATATGTAATCACATAAAAATCAATCAGAATCCACTTTTTCTTCATTCAATTTTGGTAAACCTATTGAAAATGAAGGGGTCTCACAAATTAAATCATCATCGTCAATAACCCTTTTTCCTTGGAGAGCGACATATCATCTTTTATTTGTCAGATCAGTGATATAGAACACTTGCTTTGCTTAGTCTGTTATAATGAAAGGCTCATTCCCAAAACTTGTACTTTTTAAATCAAACTATATAAATCCTAACCGATCCACTATAACTCCATTGTTTACATTAGCCCACTTGCATTTGAAAGAACACTTGCACGCTACTTTTATCATATAGGGAATTAGTATAAAAGGAATACCCGTTGATGTCAAATGAATTCTAACATATCACATTAAATTCATGACCATATGCCAACCATCTAGCTGAATCAGATACACAATCATCATTTTTAACTTTCTGTTTGAATCAATATGCAAAAGATTTGTTGTGTTCTCTAATCAATATTTGCTCTGTCATTCTATTATTTTATTTTCGGACAAACTCTTTATGATCTGCTATATAGTTTTGAACTTCATCAATGTTATTCAAGATGTGTAAGTGTATTTGCTGCAATTCATTATGATCAACACTCTTCACTAACATTCCAAGTTGACCCCCTGTTTGGCATGGGATTTAGTGAGACCGATAAGTCATACTTTAGACAAGTAGTGTTAACAAAAATCCATAGCTTTTTGAGAAACATATTTGTCAACAATGGATGCCTCGGGCCGATTTGGATTCTTCATGTACCCTTTGAGGATTTTCATGTATCTTTCAAATGGGTACATCCATCGTAAGTATACAGGGTCATATAATTTTATCTCTTGCACTAGATAAATGATAAGGTGTACCATGATGTCAAAAAAGCCTAGAAGAAACAGTTTTTCAAGTTGGCACAAAATAACGTAACCTGCGTGCTCCAATTCATCCAATTTTTTAGTCTTAAAGACTTTGCCACATATAGCATTGAAGAAGAAGCAAAGTCAAGTTACAATGTGTCTCAAATCATCTTGAAGGATTCCTCGAACAGCTACTGGGAGTAATTGTTACATCAAGACATGACAATAATGAGACTTTTGGCCTACTAATCTCAAATCTTTCTTCGACATAATGTTCTTAAGGTTATATGGGTATCCAGAGGGAACTTTGATTCCTTGTAAACATTCACAAATACTTCTTCTCTCATCCTTGGATAACACATTAATCTCTTTAACACAATAACTCCCCTCACCATCTTACCTTGGATGTAAATCCTCACGTATTCTCATTTCTTGTAAATCTAATCTTGCCTTCAAAGCGTCTTTGGAACTACCATGTTGGTTAAAAAGTGTTCCAAAAATGTTGTCACACATTTTTCTCCACATGTATGACATCAATACAGCGCCTTACCTAAAGATATTGCCAATACGGAAGCTCAAAGAGGATAGATCTTTTTTTCCATATATTTTTCTCACTTCTCTTGGTAGTCTTACTGAAAGTAATGTTGACGTCTTTCACCTTTTCATAAACTTGTTCTCCTGTCAATGGCTTCAGAGCATTTTTAAATTCTTGGCCACCAAAACATTTTTTCTTCAGTCGACAGTATGGGTGGCCTTGTTTTAGAAATCTCCTATAACCTAGGTAGATTATCTTTCTTCCATGATGAAGTTGATAGTAGCAAGTCCCTTCCTCACATATGGGACATATTTTATGGCCCTTAACACTATATCCTGACAAATTTTCATATGCAGGAAAGTCATTAATTGTACAAAAGATCATGGCTATCATATTGAATACCTCTTTCTTAATAGCATAAAAAACATCCACGCCTTCCAATAGCTTCTTTAAATCTTCGATCAAGGGCATTAGGTAAACGTCCATATCATTTCCTAGTTATTTTGGTACTGAGATCAACATAGATAACATTACATACTTGCATCTCATACATAATAAGGGAGATAGGTTGTAAACCACCAAGAGGATGGGCCATAAACCATGTATACTACTAGGGCTACCATAAGGGCTCATGCCATATGTACTGAGTCCAAGCCTTAGGTTTCGTGGGTTTATGCCAAACTCAGGAAATAAGTCATCAATCTTCTTCCATTGCAAGGAATCAACAAGATGACGAAGCTTTCCATCACAAATCCTTTCAGTCGCATACCATAACATTTGTTTTGCACTATCTTCATTAGCAAAAAGCTGCTTAAACCTTGGTATAATTGGAAGATACCATAACACATTTGTAGGGGACTTGTTTGATCTGTACCTTAATATCTTACATATTGGATATTTCTACTCATGTTCAAAATCTTTCCCGTACAGTATGCAATCATTTGGGCATGCATGAATCTTTTTATACTGCATGCCTAAAGAACATATTATTTTCTTAGCATCATAGTAGTGTTTGGATAACACATTTTCTTGTGGAAACATGTCTTGCAACAACTCAAACAATTCTTAAAAGCCTTTATCACTCCACCCATGCTGTGCTTTCACATTTACCAATTTTAACACCGCATTTAACAGGTTGTATTTTATGTACCATAGGTATAAAGGTTTTTCTGCATCATTGCACATAGTACTATATGCATGTGACCGCATAAAAGCATAGTCTCCAATATCATAAATCATGTCATTTACCCGATCATCAGTATCCATGTCATCATCAAAGGTCTATTCTAACTGTTCAGATGCACTCGACCTTTCCACATTTTTATCATGCCATACCCATACTGTGTAACTCTTACAGAACCCCTCATAAATATATGAGTGTACATATCTTTAGGACTTTATTTCCTCTCATTCAAAAAACTCACACAAGGACAATAAAACCTTTCATTACCATCATCACCGTTATGTTTAGTAAAATTCAAAAACTCCTTCACCCCCTCAGTATACACAACACTTGTTCGTTTATCATTTATCCAACTACGATCCATATTTGTGAAAGATTAAAAAACTCAAAAAATAGAAAACAAGAAAATCTAGCTGGCAGCAATGAATCAAATGAAACAAGTAAATGACAGCAATGAATCTAGCACAAATAATAGAGGTTTTGCCAGTAGTACATAAATCTTCAGTTCTCGAGACAAGGAGTTCAAAACAAAACTCACTGGCTGTGAAGGGTTGAGAAGACTTAAATGCGTGAACAAGTGAAAATGACAGATAGGAGGCGCGAATGGGCTTTCGATTAAATTAAAGGGTATAATTTACACCGGATACAATGATACACTAGTTTAGAAAAAACTTTTTTAAACTGGTATGTATATTATACACCGGACATTGATATGTCCGGTTTCATGTTGTTGTATTTTTTTTTTGCAAAATAAAATAACATGTCATCAGAACGAGAAACTTCATTCATTCATAGAACAAGAAACTTCATTAATTCAATTTTACTAATAACTTTACATCAAAAGTATGAAATTTCTAAACACAATATCTATAAGAATATATAATATATTCTCTCCTTTTGTCATTAAGTACAAAAAATAAAATAGGAGGGGCATCAGATAAAGGTTGCAGGCTTTCACTACTCATCAGACTTGAAGGTCTGGGATTCATCAGAGTGGGTAAGACAAACAGGATGATAGAAGCTATTATGTTGTTGATAGTGGTAAACTTCTGAGCAGAAAGCTCTGAAATTGTCTTTCAGTTTAGTAACTTTCTCAGGCAGTTCTTCCACTAAGTCCTCAGAGCATTGAAGCTTATGATCAGTTCCTCAAGGCGCTCCATCAGAGTGACAACCAGGGGAGGAGGAGAAGGAACTACAGGGTAAGGGTCAGGATATTTGTCTTCAAAATCTTCTATGTTTCTTTTGTAAGATGGAGAAGGAGGTGTGCATGAGGAAGAAGCCATTGGTGCATTCAAATAGAAGGAAAGAAAATAAAACATAGATATATAAAGTGATGAGACAAAAATACTGATCATATGAATGGTATACATATGGTTGAGGAATAAGAATGATTTTAAAAAAGAATATCAAAGAATGCAATTGGCCTTCTATCATAATGAGTACAAACGTTGGGAACCGAAGAAGTGAAATAAAAGGCCTAAAAAGTTACACAGAAAAAAAGCGGGAAAGCATAGATAAGAAACTAAAGAGTCAGAATAGAAAGTATATTTAACACCTGTTATATATATTTTACACCGTTTCAATGTAAATCCGGTGTCAATATTTTATCTTATTTACAAAAATACCCACTTTCATTTGTTCTAAAAGCTTCTCCGCAAGGTATGAAGAAGTTAAAGAAAAGAAGCAGTAAAGCATAGACAGAAAACTGAAGAGTCAGAATAGATAGTATATTTAACATCGATTATATATATTTTACACCGGTTTAATTTAAATCCAATGTAAATATTTCATCTTATATACAAAAGTGTCACATTTTATTTTTTCTAAAAGCTTCTCCACAAGGTCTGAAGAAGTTAAAGAAAAGAAGCGGGAAAGCATAGACAAGAAACGGAAGAGTCATAAATATGACGCAGCTAATCTATACCTATTGATATTAATATCCGACGTAGTAATTATAGGTTACACCGGAGACGTGTTTATTCGGTGTAACTATTTCATCTTATTTATAAAAATGCCACCAGTCATATTTTTTAGACCGTCTCTGCAAGGACCAGTTTGAAAATGGGGCTTTAAAAAGTATATTTTGTACTAGTGGTCCCACTAGTTTATTGAGAGACTACCCCACTTGTTTACCGAGGGGGTGCAATACCCCCACCTGTCTATCAAAGGGAAATGAACCCACCGATCATGTGCTCTATAGATTTTGGCCTATCTATACCACTTGATCTGTTAGCTATTTGAGTAGTTAGATATCACTAGTCCATGGGTTCAATCAACGAGAATAAGACAGTTTGATTGGTTTGATAAGAGAACTTGGGTGGGTTATCTATTTGATTTTATTATGATAATATGTTATTTTATATATATTATATTTTATGATTTGCCATACTTGACAACTCATGAGCACATGTTAGTATTCATGATTAGTAGAATTGTTAGTTACTGAAATATTTGTTTCACCCTATTATTATTAATATTTTTTAGGTGATAGTTTCATCTTAAGACTCTAGAAAAAATTTTAGAAATTTTATTAAAACTATATTAATTGTATAGTCTTCCCCCTTTGAAGGTATGTGTAGAATATTTATATATAACTACAATAGGTTTTATTTTACATACTTATATATCCTATTACTTTATTTATATTTTAATAAATGTCTTTTTAATCTATGGTAGAGTTCATTTAAATTTTAATTAAACTATTTTCTATCATGATCAACTCTCTTGAAACAAACTAAATTCATTTATAATATTATTTTTAAATTATATTTGATATAAAATAGGACTAAATAATTAATAATAGTTATATTTTATGAGGGTTTTACAAAATTCAACATTTCAAGATGAATTAATCAATATAACTAACTCTTATATTAGTTATAATTAAATAATTTATTAATGTAGTAAAATATTAAACTATATATCTATTTATAAGTTATGTAAATTAGTTTGAAAAAAATAATAAAAATTAAAGATAAAATAAATTTAGATTCTATATTTAAGATAAAAATTAATTTTTAACTAACTCCTCGGAGGAGCATAATGGAGTCTATTAGTGTTGATGGTCGGCAGCAATTTTCTCGGGGGGTTGACTTGGACGCGGCAACAATGAAGCCTACTGATTTTGAGGATGGCAGCCCACTGACTAGCAGCAAAAAGGGGTGCCGCACCGGAACCTGCCCCCAGGTTTCTTCAAACACTTAACAGTGCAGCCTTAATTTAAGGTTCAAGCAGATTTCAAAAGAGTGCAAGAGGCCAAAAGTTAACGCCTAAATAATGCTATATATATATATATATATATATATATATCACCTTATTATATGTAATTTCGAAATATATGTGTGAATTAGGTTAAGTGTTACTTCCTCCCATTTTAGATATTTTTTCTGTTCAAAAAAATTATCTTAGATATTATGTTTTCTTAACTAATTGGTATTTGGTAAAGTTTAAAGAAAAAGGAGGATACTTCTGGCAAAAAAATTAAAAAAAAAAGGTACGTTTGTTATTTATAATTAATACACGGATAATTTGTGACACCTTTTTAAAAGGAAAGTCTCAATTAAATCTAGTTGAAATATTAAAATTTAAATTTAAACTTATATTTTTAATAAATTTTAATTGGGTCAAGAGGCCTCATTAGAGATTTTTAACTATAGAGGGACATTATGGTCTTTTAACAAAATTTAGAAAATTTTCATTATGTCTTCTAGCCTAATTAGGAATTTGTTAAAAATATAAACATGAATTTAAATTTTATTTAATTGAAAATTTTCTTTGTTAAAAATAATGCCGGCCAAAAAATCTCTTATGATTATAATAAGGGCATATAACATTTCAGGACTTTTTAAGAATATTAATTATAATTAAAGATCTTAAATTTTGAAACTTTGAAAACAAAAAAAGGCCGAATTTATTTTTTAATACTCATCTTTAATCTTTTCACTATCAGTAATTTTGAAGGAGAATACTTCTGTATTTAATTATGAAAAAAAAGACATACTCCCCTTGGTACACAATATATGTCACCTTAATTAATTCACATTAATAAAAAAATAACAATTACCTCAATTATTACCCCTAAATTAAAATGTTTTCCGAGTTTTACTCTTGTGGTAACTAAACATTAATTATCATAAAAATAACTTATAATTTGGATCAAACTATTTTGTAAGAAGTGAATTATATTGTGAATCAGAACGAGAGGAGGGAGTATGCATATGATAGGAGTGCTTTATATACATAAATGTATATGTGTGCGCGTGTGTGTGTGTATATATATATATATATATTGGCAAAGAGTCATTTGTATTTTTAATATAGCATCAAAAGTTCTTGTTCACAGTTTTCACAGTTTCTGTTCCGACGGACACAATACAACTAACTGCATCCATAGGAATCGTTAAAGTGTGTCGGTGTGTGGTCTTCGGAATTGAGAAACTTCGACAAAAGCTCACCCAACGGTCACAAACCATGCAAGCTTTGGTCATATTTAGAAGAAGAAAATGCAAAGAAACTACCTTTTCTCCAATCTATATAAATGCCTCCAACATTTCAAACATTCTCATCAAACACAAACAAAACACATTCAAAATATTCCTCTCTCTCTATCCCCCCTCCCCCCATCTCATTACAGGCAAATCAAAAACATGAGTGTAGAAATTCTAGACGGCGCGACAATAGTGAGCTTCGTGGAAGACGAAGAAGCGTTTAGCGTATCAGTGAGTGATCTGTTTGCAGAACTTGACACAGACAAGGACGGGCTTCTATCATATTGTGAGATGCTGAACGAGTTGAAGAGGCTTAGGGTTTTCGAGACTCACTTTGGGATCGACGTTAAGACTGAAGAAGACGAAGCTGCTCGAGTTTATGACTCGCTGTTCGTGCAGTTCGATCATGACTTGAATGGAAGAGTTGATCTGAGAGAGTTCAAAGAAGAGACGAAGAAGATGATGATTGCTATGGCTAAGGGCATTGGCTTTCTTCCTCTTCAGATGGTTCTTGAACCTGATAGTCTCCTCTTGAAGGCTGTTCACAGAGAATCCATGGCTTCACTTGCTGCTTGATTCATTCGCATAATTAAATGATCATCCTTTGATTATGTTCTTATTGGATCACTTTTTGGAATTCTTTAGGTTTTATATCGTTTAAGTACTTCTTGTCATTTTTATCATTTTCAGTCCACTACTGATGTATTATGATTTTGTTTGTGACATTTATATTTGTCCGATTTAATTTTGGTTGTGATTTTCAGTTTTATTATCTTAAGAATTTTATTAGGTAACGTTCAGTTTATTAGTCAATATTCTTAATCAATCCACTTTATTGCTGTTTTGAATAATTGTGAAATTAAATATAAATTTATATCATTTATATTAAAATCCAATTTAAATTGACCAGTTATATTAGCAAATCAATGAATAGGGGTAATAATGCGGGTTAACCCGCAGAAAACGAATTGACCTGCAGTGGGTTGAAGATTAGGTGGTCAGGTTGAAAATGTCTGTCTTTTAGAAGGTTATTATTTCATCAACCCGCACTCACTATAAAGGGTTAGCTGGCTAACCTATCAACCTATAACTTTTTTTAATTCATTTTTTTCTTTTTTATAAAAAAAAAACCAATATCTTTACTGCCTCGCTTGTTCTTTTTATTCTTCTTCATTTTCGTCTTGTTGTTGGTATCTTTGCCGTTAGATACTCTTCGGCTTGCCTTGCCGTCTTCGTCGGCGGATCCGTCCTCCATGCCCACCGTGGATGAACTTGAATTGGAAACAGATTCGGAGGATTCAAACTCCGACAAAATCAAGACTGGTCGTTGAAAGATCACCACAATGTCTCAATATATTTGATAATGTTTTTTTTTTTAAAAAAAAATATGGTCCAGATCTACCACGCACTATTCCACGAGTGCTACAAACACGCATCATACCAGAATGAGTGCTACACGGCAAATATGTTTTTTTGTTTGAAAATGATAAATATTATAAATAAAAGGAGAAGAATTACAAGGCAAAACCATCAGAAAATTCAAGTACAGGAAAATGTAAAGGGAAGGGGGATTAGGAAAAACATAAATATGTAATGTAGAGAAGAACGCAAAAGAAGGGCCCCATTTGAGTACTCATCAAATGATGAGCATCCTAAACTCAACAGATCTAAATTATCTACATCTGATATGAATGATCTATATTTAATTTTTTTTCAACAGGTGTTTTTAGGTAAAAAAAATTATTCTTTTAAAAAAATAATGGTTAAAAGATTATTTTTATTTTAGATTCTATATCCATTAAAATAATTATTTAAAAAATAAACATAAAAATAAAATTAGATCTAAACTATCTAAATGTGATAAGTTTATTGTTGATGAGCACCTAAAGGGTTCTACAAAAGAGGCAATGCCCTCATCAATCACATCACTAGAAATAGAAGTAAAATTAACTGAAAAAAGATTTTAAAAATTTATTTAATATGATAAAAATAAATATAAAATTGATATATATATTTTTTATAATTTAAGATAAAATAATTTAAAATATTTTTTATAACTTGATAATAGTTTAAATTGTCTAAAAATTTTATAATTAAAATAAAATCATTTAAAAATTTTCATTTTAATTTTTATTGTTTTAATTCTCAACTTTTTTAAAAATATTAAAATAGTCTAAAATATTAAAAATTAAAGTTGAAGTAATTTATATCATACCAAACTAAAAAAGTAGAATAATTTATTTCTATTTTTCTATCCCTATTTTCACTCTACCAAACATAAGGTGATGAAGCAATTCAGACGTTCATGCGTTTGAAATACGAAAATGTTTGGCGATTTATTAAGTATTAAAGTGTCTGTGTACGAAGTACGAACCAAAAAGGGAGTAAACTGAGAATATTCTCATTCGAAGCTTTCAGGAAGCCACAGTTTTGAGTTTTAAAAATAAATCAACAAGGTGTCTTGATTTTTTTTTTTTATAAAAATTTTTAAAAAAGTTAGACTCACGTAAAATCTAAAAATAAAGTAAAATTTTCTTTTTTATTTTAACAATATTAATGACAAACTATTAATTATTCTTAAACATAAATTTAAATACCTAATAATTAGAATATCTCTCCAAATACTATAAATAGAATTATAATAAAATAATACTTTTAAAATTTAAATATATTCTAAATTATCATATATCTCAATTTTTTTATATCTATGATATGTTGGTGTCTTTATTATTAGTTTGTTGTTGAATCCATTAACGACCTATTTTCTTCTGATTCGACCCACCGTTTAAGGCCCACTGAATTTCACGAGGGTGCTCCATAGATTCTTTGTAAACTAGCTACGGAATTGAGCAAATATTCTTGGTATTAAAACATAACTCTGACCAACCAACAATTTTAATTTATTGGAAGGAGATAGTCATTTATAATACAATAAACTAATGTCTAAATTTTCGTTAGGAAAGATACTCATATTTAGTGCCCCAATAATATCTCAAATAATATTGCATAGCATATTTATGTTTAATGAAAAAAGAAATATAGAATCTCAATCGGTCGATAAGACCAATGAGCTATTAAACTAATCACCTAAATAGTTGGTCAAGGGCTTTAGATGGGTCAACGTGTTAGATTTGATATTTTTTCCTCTTCCCTCGTTGAGCCTAAACTGAACCCATTTTAAGCTTTAAAAAGATTTTAAAAACATAACAATTCATTATATTTGTGCTATAATTACTATATTTTGTTGGCTTACATATGGTTTATAAAATGAATGTTCCATACAATTGGGGTATAAAATGAATGTTCCATACAATTAGGGATTAACGTCTTTTTATTTAAATATTACCCTTTTCATGGTTATATTTAAATATTTTGTAGATTTTAATTAATTTATATTATTTTAATCATGATTAGATCGATCATGAATAAATCATGATTGGACCACTAACTCTTGAATCACTACTTAATTTGACCAATTTTCATAATATACAATATAATTAAAAATATAAGACAATTAAATTTTCCATAATTCAAAACAATACATATATATATATATATTAAAAATAGATGAATAATATCTCAATTTCAAGGATCATGCATGGAAGAAACTATATATATATATATATATATATATAAAATAATTAACCCTCTTGAAAATTAATCAATATGCACGTACCTACGTGAAGAACATGCTAGCATATCATATCATATTTTATCATTCTAATAGAAAAAAGAATAACTTGGAAGCCGTATTCAAAGGAAAAGAGTTTGCATATATATGTTGTTGAAGGTGTACCACCTCGACAATGGATTGCTTTGCAGAGAAGTCACCCTCTTTAAGAAACAGAATTAAAGCATATTTGTAAGTCACGGAAAAGGAAGAATTGAGAAGACACGAGTTCAAAGAAAACACATACAGAAAACTACGACATGGTTATGATTTTGTGTATTACTATAAAAAGCAACGAAGCCAAATCAAATCTTTCATAGTTTCATCCTCACTCAGTCTTCAAAGTACAGAAATATTAATAATGGCACAAAATCGTGTTTATGAAGATTTTCAACCTCCTCATGATTGGGCTCGTGACGATCGAAGTGACACTCTCATCCTTCCTCTTGAAGGTTCTTATATATCTATTCATTAATTAATTTGAATTTACATTTGTTAGCATATTGAACAAAATTTTACTGAAACCAGTTGCTCAAATCAATTATTAGAAATTAATTAGTTTACTGAATTTAAGTTCTATTTATTTAATCACACCATATAATATTTTTAGTACCATAAACTATTTTGCTCTATTAACAATTAAAATTTTAAATAAATTATTTACTAAATTCAATAATTTTATTAATATTCTCTTCGAGCTTTCTTCTATTCTCACCGAGGTTTCCAACAATCTTATTTGGATATATTCAAACTACCTTAAATTATTTTTTATCATTTAAATTATTTTTATCATTTTTTCTTGATTGATCTGAATATTTTAGAAGTAATTTGTAATTTTTGAACCTGTTTTAATTCACCTGTGAGACCTAACATTTTTTTTTAAAAAAATATTGAGTGCTTAATATGATAGAGTAATTCTTTGAAATAGAGGTGTTATCTATTATAATTAATTATCTTAAACAATTTAATTAATTTGGATTATTTACAAGCAGGATTTGCAAGGAACCAATTGAAGGTTCAAATGACGTCAGCACACATGCTCAGGGTTAGCGGTGAACGACAGGTGGAGGGCAACAAATGGCGTCGTTTTTACATTGAATTCCGAGCTCCACAAAATTCAGACACAAACGACATTGGGGCCAAGTTTGAGAGAGGCACCTTGTACATCAGGTTTCCCAAGGTCATCACTCCTGCAATTTCGCCACATCAGCCGTCCGACTCAACAAGCTCCGCCGCCTCCCCCGACTCAACAAGCTACTCTTCCTCCTCCTCCTCCGACGCCAACCCCTCCGCCCCGCCGCCAAAGTCGGCTCCGAGAGAGGAACCGAAAGCAGAACAAGCAATAGAGAAGAAGGCTGAAGCTAAGGATGAGACAAAGATGGAACAGAAGGAGAAAGAACCACCAAAAGAGAAAGAGAAGGAGGAGGAGGAGGACATTTCAGGAGGTAATTAATAAAGGAAGCTTTATTCATTATTAAATGAATAGGGGCAAAATAGAAAAAAAATAAATTAAATTCAATATAATTTAGACATTTAAAACTTACTCATTCTTTATAAGAAAACAATATTACTGATAATTAAACTAGTTAAATTATACATATATAAATATATGAACGAAAGTGCATATATTTTAATTCACTCTAATTAAAATAAGCATTTTAATCATATAATCAAAATTCAAGAGCTTAATTCTTTCTCTCTCTTTTTTCTATTATTTATTATATGCTATTAAAAGGTATCTAATTTCAGAGTTTATGATTATCCCCCCAATATAAATGTTTACTCTAAGCATCAAACTCAAAACTTAGATAAATCTAACGGATATTATACAACTACACTAACTCTATATTATTTCTTTTTCTCTTTCTTTAACAATTCAACAATAGGTTTATTATTTAAAAGGCATAAATACAACTTTACTCTATTCACTTTATATAATGTTTCATTCTAGTCTCTTAATTTTATAAAATATCTTTTCAATCCCTAAATCTTAACAAAAAAGCCGTTGACATTAAAATTTAAATGTTAACAAAATATGCTTAAATACCGATACATTAAATTTAATTTTTAAAGAAAAATAATGATTGACAAAAGATAATCATCATTTAAAACTAATAATGTGTTAGAGTTAAAAAATTGAAAAATTATTTTATAAAATTAAAGGGTCGTATTCAAAATTTCTGTAAAATTAGAGAACTGACGTTACACTTTTCCCTATTTATTAAAACAACACTGATTACTCGATTAAATCCATAAATAATGAATTTCACATCAAATATATACTTGTTTAATTAATAAATTAATCTTTTATATATATATACACACACACACACAATTAATTTACACATAAATGAATCCAACAGGGAAAGAATTGAAGGAGGAAGCAAAAGCTAAAGCCCCAGGAACAGAAGATCATTATAAGCAAGAAGGATCGAGAAGGCCTTCTTCACTTTCTGAAAGACTCAGTTCTCTGAAAGCTCAGGATTACAAAGACGCCATTGTTGCTTTGGTTGCAGAAATGAAGAAGCAGAAGGATGTGATCAACAAGCTTGTCGTCGTCTTCTTGGTTCTTTTGCTTGGCCTCTATCTCAAACACTTGGTCGTCTCATCTTTTGGAGGATCCAAAAGCCCCCAGGAGCTATAATGAAATAAAGAGAGAAAGAAAAAATAAGTACTCAAGGCATATCTTGGAGGGTCCAAAACCCTAGAATTGTTATTCGTATATATGTACATGTTATTGCATGATATATACAGAGTCATTTAATTATTCATGCTTGTATACGTGCTAAAATTTCAATAATCATATAGCTTCATTTCATTAAAATTCTGGTATTTTAAGATTGCATATATTTTTTACTATCAACTTGAGAAAAATAATAATCAAAATTGAAAAATACAAAATGTATATATATATATATATATATAATAAGATCCCATTTCAAAACCTAGGAGCTCTAGGTTAAACCAGATACTGATCAATTAGTTATTGGTTTGATCCTATCACCATGAGTCCCTAAAAAATTAGACCCTCCACAAAATGTGAATCGGTCAAAAATTGAGAAAAGTGGGTCAAACTTTCCTTATATTTAATCTTGAAAGACATTTTCACTTTGTTTGTTTTACCGATATAAATTTTAGATAAGCTACTATACTCTTATATACTCTATTAACTGACATGAAAAATCTTCTCTGGCCAACATAAAAAGTCCTGCCTGCCTGCAGTAGTGTTTCTAGACGCTAAATTACTTTTGGTTTAGGACAAATACATAAAGGTTTTGTCTGGTTTTCTGTCTATTTCCTTAAATAATGTTCTTTGTCAAGTTCTCATGAAAGAAAGTGATGTTTTCTTTTGTGAATCATCGTTATGCTTTGTTCTTAAACACTTCATTAACTAAGTGATGATGTGTGATTTTGACATCATTCTTCAGATAATTACTCCTCTGATCATATTTATAAGATAAAAATAAAATATTTATTTTGGCCTTATTTATAAAGCAGAGAGAGAAATTTTTTATATGAATGTAAAATTTTATCTTTCATTTATTTATGTTGACTTTGTTCTCATTCAGTATAATATATATTAAATAAGGATAAAGTTAAAAAGTTATTGAATTTTATAGTATAATTAATGAGGTTTAAAGTTTTTATTAATCTGTGTGAAATATGCTAGAAGTGACTTATAATTGGACCAAAGGAGTAGTTTTTAATTTTAATTTAATAATATCTGGTTTTGACATAATTTTCTAGTTAGTATGCTTAATTCGTTAAATTATCTTTCAAAAGACTCAACGCTAGCTCAATGCCTAATCTAATCTATCTAATTGTATCTGCAATATTTCTTCAGCTGAACTAAGATTTGTTTTTCCAGATAAACCTGTAACTGAATGATTAAGGAAGAAATTGGGTGCTTGAAGATCAGACGAAATAGAAACAAATGAAGAAATTGATACTTACTTAAGCACTAATGAGCTTAGGAATCTTGGTTAGCCATATAAAAGGCAAACCAAAAAATTATTAGGGTGAGTAATAAATACTCCTTAATATAATATTTAATTAGAGAGTTGATCTTAATCCTAAATATAAGATATATTTTCTATATTTATCATATTTTTTTAAATTACCCATATTGATACTTCCTTAATAATAATCAAGTAAGAGAGTGAGGGGTTAAAAAAGATAATTAGAGTCTTTTAAAAGTAACATATCATATTAACTAATTTAATTAACTTTCTTAATTTAATTAAATTAATTAAATATGTCATATATTAGTTACCGGGGGAATATAAGGTAAAAGTGTCATGCTTTAACTTTATATAATGTCTCATTTTTATCCCTTGATTTTATAAAGTACTTTTTCAATCATCTAACTTTAATACCACTAATTTTATTAACAAAAATTCTAACATTAAAATTTTAAATGTTGATAAAATATTCTTAAATACTGATATACTAAGTTTAATTTTCAAAAATGACAATCACTGGCATAAAATATCATTATTTAATACTAAAAATGTTATGGTTAGAGAACTCAAAAATATTTTATAAAATTAAGAGACCAAACTAAAATTTTATATAAAATTAAAGGATAAAGATTTAATTTTATCCAAATACAATAATTTCCTTCATTTAATGAGATATCACAAGTTCACAACATATACTCTCAGCCATATCATTATATTATTTTAAAAGAGAAATGTTTATATATTCTAAGAGTGCTACATTTGAACTTTGTCCAATCAAAATATAATAACTTGAGAAATATTTACATACTCTATGAGCACTATATTATCTTAACTCTATCCAATTAAAATACAACAACTCAATATGTTTTAATCCTAGTTGGTAGATAACTCATCTAAAATAATTCATATTTTATTTTTGTTTTTGAAAAAAGTAAACTTGTTAATTTGCTTCAGATGAGTTTTATTTGTTTCAAATTAAAATATTTATTTTTCTTAAAAATAAAATAAATCATATTTTTTTAGATGAGTCATTAGCTAAGTTATTTTATTTTAATTTGACAGAATTTAGATAATGTGATACTCCTTGAGTATGTAAGTATTTCTCTAATAACTCAGCTAATGATTCATCTAAAAAATTTACGATTTATTTTATTTGTAAGAAAAATAAATATTTTAATTTAAAAATTAAAAAACTCATATGAATCCAATTAAGAGGTTTATTTTTTTCTTAAAAATAAAATAAAATATAATACTTTTATAGACAATAACTTTAAAAAATGTCCAAACTCCAAAATATAGAAAGATTGTGAAAAGATAAATATTTCCATGTAGATACAAAATAAAAGATAAAAAATTAGTAAGTTATTTAATTATTCTTATTTGTCAAAGTTTAAATAACGTGATAATTAAGATTGATTTAGATTAACTAGATGAAAATAACTTTTCTTAGTGAGACAGAAAGGTACAAAAATTAGACCGAATATTAAATTGATTGAGATAGTAAATAGTAAATGGTTGAACCGTGGTCGATCTAATTATAATTAAAATAATATAATTTAATTAAAATATATATAATTAAACTGTTAAAGATAAGAAAAAGTAAAGATAGGTAAATGTAATTTCTTTTAACCCAAGCCTCCATACCTTAATCTGCAAGAAAAATAATTTCAAGAGAGATTTGCATTGAAGAAAAGTGACAACCAATTTTGCTTTCCTTTTCTTTTTGTTTCTTTTTCTTTTTTATTTATTATTTATTTACCCACTTAATTACATGATGATCTGCATGTTCCGACAGCCTTATGAATTCCTAAACAAAGAAACAAAGCACATATTTATTTTCTTGCATCAACAACCTAATAAAGCCGACTCTAAGTATAGAGAGAATCAAAGATTTGCACGACAAGAAAGTAATAAAGCAAAAACAAATATTGCAGGAAACAATTTAGAATTAGCGTGTGAATTATGCACAATAATAGCGTACAGGAACAGTATTCATAGGTTATGCTTATAAAAGTGACTAGGCTTGCTAGGGTTATACCATTACTATCAATTATCAAAGAGAGAGAACAGATCAGATATATTTTGCAGAAACCCTAAAAGCAAAAGAAAGAGCGAGAAGATCAACAAAGGCAGAAACTGATGATTATGGATACAACAAAGTCACAATCTGCTTTCAATCGTGTCTATGAAGATTTTGAACCTGACTTTCAATGGCAAATAGACCAAACAGCTGCAACGCTAACTGTTCACCTGCCTGGTAAAGTTTCATTTAATTTCCTCCTCATGTGCTGGAAAAATAATTACTTACTTCCTCTACTTCTAGATAACTAATTTGCTGATAATAAGAAAATTTAAATTAGTTAGTTATTTGAATTACCTTATTTAATCATTACTTCTATTAATAAAAACTTCCTTTAACAGAACCTAGTTTGGATGCTTATCAAACTCTAAAATTGAAACTTTTAACCGATGGTTTTTAAATAAAAAATTATTTTTTTTAAAAAATATAGTTAAGAAATCATTTTTATTTTATATTATATATCCATTAAAATAATTATTTTAAAAATATAAAAATTAAAATTAAATTTAAACCTTCTAAATTAGATTTGAATGATTCATATCTAATAAGTTTGGGTGCTCACCACTCTTGATGAGCATCCAAACTCATTCCCTTTTAACATTTACAATTAATAAAGATAGCATAAAAATATTATAAATTTAGGATATAAAATGAGTTAAAATTTTATATTTAAGATTAAAATTAACTCTTCAGCTATTTCCTACATATTGGATTGCAGGAGTATTTCTTTTCAAAAACTAATATGAAGTGATCCAATATTTGTTAGAATAATAATTTTTTTTATTTTTTTCATATAAATCTACACAGGATTGATTATAAAGCCAACTATGATTCAAAACAACTTTTTTTTCTGCTAAAATTACGTACATGTCATATTTCGTCTTTTATACAATCTTGGTTATAATATTTCATGACTTCCATACAAGTAAATATAATTAAGTATAGTATATAACATTTAATTTCAACTTCCAAGCTAAACTTTAGAAAAGTTAAACAAATTTACGTAATCTAATATATAAGTTTTCATTATCACCTTGATCTCTCTCTCTCTCTCTATATATATTGACAAATTGCCGTTAAAATTCTATCAACCTATAAAGGTTTCAGAAGAGATCAAGTGAAGGTTCAAATCACTTCAACTCGTCTGGTAAAGATAATCGGTGAACGAGAAATAAGTGACAACAAATGGTGTCGTATCACCAAACAACTCTCCATTCCTTCTGAATGCGACACCAAAGACGTCACTGCCAAGTTTGAACGTGACAGGCTATTTATAAAGTTCTCCATAAAACCCTCAATGCCAAGAGAAGAAGACAAAGCAGAAGCAGAAGCAAAACCTAGTAATGGAGTTTCTGAACCACAGAAGAAGGAAGAAGAAGAAGGGGATCAAAGAGAAGAGACGAAGAAGAAGAAGAAAGTAACGACTAGTGGGGTAGTTGAGAATATACCCCCACTACCCCCAACATCAGAAGCTATAACATCTAAAAATCATGGTGATAATTTGGGACTGATCAAGAGAACAAAAACTAGGGTTTTGGATTACACAATAAGTTTGAAACCATCTTTGGAATCTGAGGATTTGAAGAAACCGAAGAACTGGGTGAACTTCATGCTTCTCGTCTTGTTTGTTGCGGTACTTGTGATATACGTTAAGCA
The DNA here is from genome assembly GCA_037074615.1 of Leucaena leucocephala. Lineage (NCBI taxonomy): Eukaryota > Viridiplantae > Streptophyta > Magnoliopsida > Fabales > Fabaceae > Leucaena > Leucaena leucocephala. The sequence continues at coordinate 11,663,389 of CM073515.1, read as the reverse complement.
AGCATTTAGGTCATTTCTTGGAGTAATGTCCAAGTTACAAGGTTAATGATTGTAATTATTCCTTTATTTTCCTTCACGTATGTCTACTTTCAATAATAACATGTACCTTCATCATCATCATCAATAAATTGAGATGATATTATCTTAGGGCCTGTTTGGTTTAGTAGTTTATGGGATAAAACTGATTTAAAAATGATTATGGAGAAGAGCTTTTGAAAGAAAAGTGATTATAAAGAAATAAGTATTTGGATAGTTATTACTAGAATAACTTTTTTTATAAATAAATTATCAAAAAGAGTATAGGGTAAAATGATAGAGAAAAAAGACAGCAGTAAAATGCTCATTATACAGCTCAAAAATACTTTTGTCACTCAAAAACTATTCCCAAAAGTTTATCCGAAACTATAATTTACTCCAAAAACTCTTTTATATATTTGATGGCGATTTGTTTAATTTTTGGTCCAAACCAAAGCACTTTTGAAATTATGGTTTCGAAAGAAACCAAATAGACACTTAATAATTAATTAAGGGCTTGTTTGGATAAACTTTTAGAAAATGACCTATAAAAAAAAAGGCTTTAGACAATTTTTAGAAAAAAAAACTTCTGGAGAAGAGCTTATAAAAAAAAGTAGTTTTGAATAAATGAGTGTTTGGATAGTTATTTCTAGAATTACTTTTATTATTAGTAAATTATTAAAAATGATATATTTTAATTAAAAGTAAGAGAGAGGAGATAATGTGAAAAAGAAATATGAGAGAGGGTAGAGAGTGTGGAAAAGATATAAGATAGATGAAAGATAAAAGATGAGAGGGGTGAATAGAGAAATGAGAGAGTGAAAAAAAATAGGGATAAAATAATAATTTTATTAAATCCATAAGTTCTTTTACTATTATAAAAGCTAATCTCAGTAGCTTATGCAAAACTTTAGTTTTAAACTATAGTTTGATCCAAAATTCCATTTGAATAAATATAGCTGTTTATTTTAAAATTTCTTTAAACTAATAAGATTTTAATTAAAACTAAACAGGTACTAAATTTATGTCTCTAGGTGTTTTTCCCTCTCTCCTGTGCACATATTAGCGTATACATGGTTTTTCATTTTATTTAACCAAACTCTTCATAAACTCCTTAAATATTGAACTCTGGGTCCGGGACCGGATCTGCTCTTCATAGACCGAACAATCTGATTGGGAAATAGGAAACCTTCCTTATATTGCGGCACGAATCATATATGGATATAGTCAGGATAAAATTTTAATAAATTAAATAGATAAATAAAAAAAAAACTAAGAATGAGTAGGCAACTAAAAAAAACTAAGAAGAAATTAGCATTAATTTCTAGGAGAGAATTGGGGAATGGGAATTCCTCATTAATAGGAAATTAATCAGCATTTCCTTACTGATGATTAAGGAGCACAACAACAACAACAAGCCTTATCCCATTAAATGGGGTCGGCTACATGGATCATACGATGCCATTGTGCTCTATCAAAAACTAAATCCTTGGATAGGTTATTAACCAGGAGATCCTGCTCAATGATCTCTTTGAACGTTCTCTTTGGCCTTCCTCTAGTCCTTTTAACCGGTGTCCATACTGTTTGATCCACCCTTTTCACTGGCGCATCCCTTGGCCTTCTTTGTACGTGTCCAAACCACCTAAGACGGTTCTCTACCATTGTCTCTTCAATAGGTGCCACTCCAACTCTTCCCCGTATATGTTCATTACGAATCTTATCTTTTCTTGTATGCCCACACATCCATTTCAATATCCTCATCTCAACTACCCCAACTTTATGCTCGTGTTGTCCTTTTAAAGCCCAGCATTCACTTCCATAAAGTATTGCTGGTCTTATAGCAGTGCGATAAAACTTTCCTTTTACTTTATCTGGTACTTTTCGATCACATATAACCCCAGTAGCCTTTCTCCATTTAAACCACCCGGCCTGAATTCTATGATGAACATCTTCCAAAATTTCACCGTCCTTCTCTATAATTGATCCCAAATATTTGAACTTATCTATTTGTAGAATAACTTGATCTCCCAATTTGACCTCCAACTTACTTCTAACTTGCCTCTTATCAAAATTACAATACATATATTCAGTCTTACTTCTACTCAGACGGAAACCCTTCGACTCTAAAGTACTTCTCCATAACTCAAGTTTAAAATTAATTTCTTCTCTTAATTCCGCCACCAGAACTATATCGTCCGCAAAAAGCATGCACTTAGGGATTTCCTCTTGAATAGGCTTAGTTAGAACATCCACTACTAGATTAAATAAATAAGGACTCAAGGATGATCCCTGATGTAAACCAATCCTTATGGGAAAATCTTTTGTTTCGCCCCCAGACGTTCTTACAGTAGTTGTTACCCCCTCATACATATCTTTTATTGCCTTGATATATGCCATGCGTACACCTTTCTTTTCCAAAGCTTTCCAAAGCACCTCCCTTGGCACTCGATCATATGCTTTTTCTAAATCAATAAAGACTATATGCAAGTCTCTTCTTTTAGTCCGGTACCTTTCCCTTAATCCCCTTAATAAATAAATCGCCTCTATTGTAGATCTACTCGGTATGAACCACACTGATTCTTAGTAATATCAGTCTCTAATCTCAATCTGTATATGTTGATGATTAAGGAGCAATCAAGAGAATATGCAATAATGAAATTTATTGCACCTTTCTAAATAGTGGTCACCCTAACGATATAATATAAATAGGGGTGCCTCTCTCAATTATTCATTACCCCCAACCAATGAGTTTTCTGGCTCTTTTCTCTCTCTTTCGACTCATGGAGCTTCAGAGGTATTAACCCGGATCCAATCCGGTATGCTTCCTCTATTAGCTATAATATTTCCTTCAAATATATACATATACATATATACATATAATGGCCCAGTTTGGTATACTGATTGAAAAGGAAAAGGCATTGGAAATACAAGAACAACTTAAATATTGAAATTAGATATTGTTTACTTCACAACATGAGCACCAGATCACAAAATGACAAGGGAAATGGGAGTTTACACTTTACAGGTTCCATATTCATTTACTCACGTATATTTTTTCCCTGTCTCTTTTTAGCATAAACATATACAGTAATTTATTAACAGGAGAATTCAAACTTAACTTTGTCTAGTCATTTTAAACTCACTTACCAGCAGAAGCAAGTTGGTTGCGAATAAGCTTGGCTGCAGCAACCATATTGGTGAGAGCGGGCTTCACCTCAGAGTATTTACGAGTCTTGAGGCCACAGTCTGGGTTAACCCACAGAATGTTGCTCTCAAGAACTGCAAGCATCTTTTTGATTCTGTCAGCAATTTCTTCTGTAGAAGGGATTCTTGGTGAGTGGATATCATAGACACCAGGACCAATACCGGCATTATATTTGACTCCTTCGCGGAAGACTGAAAGTAATTTCTCATCTGATCTGGAGTTCTCAACAGAAATCACATCAGCATCCATATCTATGATTGAGTGAATGATGTCATTGAAATTTGAGTAGCACATGTGTGTGTGTATCTGTTCAACAAAAACATAAGAGATATTAATTTTCAAAGTAAACTTACAATCTTCACAAACTTGGAATAATAAAAACCAACTTCTCCCTTCATTTATCTGTCTACATCAATAACCAGTGGGGTAAATGTTGTAGCATGTTGAATTTTAGTAAGAGAAGTAAAATTAGACCTGTGTAGTGTCCTTAACACCACAGTTGGTGATCCTGAATGAATGAACCGCCCATTTAAGATAGAAAGCCTCCTCAGACTTCCTTAGAGGCAATCCTTCTCTCAGAGCAGCTTCATCAATCTGGATGATGGTAATACCAGCTTTCTCGAGATCCTCAACCTCATCCTTGATGGCCAAAGCAATCTGGTAGCTGGTCTCGAATCTAAAATCAGATAGTTAATTACCAAAAAGAAAAATCAGATAGTTGATTTTAATGTAACCAGGCATAACACAATACTCCATCCGTTCTTTTTTATACGAGACATTATTTAGATATAACCTATTCCTATTTATAAGAGACACTTAGAAATTGTCTCAAATTTTTTTGTTAGGTTCCCATTTTACCCTTCATTTAATTCCTTATATTACTCGTATTTAATTTTCAATTTTGACTCAAGTTAGGATAACTTTCTCCCTCTCCACCACACATTCTCTTTTCACTACACATTCTCTCTCTTCCATATAAATGAGGGTATTTTTGGGAAAAAAAGTTACAATTTTTACAAATTTATTGTCTCCAACTACTTTTAACCAACTTTTCGAACATTATTTGGTTATTCGTTTTTTATAAAAAAGGAACGGAGGGAGCACAATTTGTTTAAGGAGTAGGAAAAACTGTAAAATGTCAGACCTAGGCTGGTCATCTCTTACAAAGGACCAGTTCAGAATGGTAACTGGACCAGTAAGCATTCCTTTTATAGGTCGATTAGTCAGACTCTGAGCCATTGAAGACCATAAGACTGTCATGGGTTTGGGACGGCTTACATCGCCATAGATAATTGGTGGCTTGACACAGCGGGATCCGTAAGATTGAACCCATCCATTGGCAGTGAAAGCAAAACCAGATAATTGTTCTCCAAAGTACTCAACCATGTCATTCCTCTGAATTGGGAAAGCAATTTCATAACAGTAATGACTATTTGAACAATATCTTCATAATATTAATGTCCTCATTAAATTTCCAATTTAACAAAATTATATCCTCCTTACCTCTGGCTCCCCATGTGCCAACACGTCAATATCAAGTTCTTCCTGGAGTTTAACAACTTGGTTGATCTCCTCCTTAATAAATTTGACGTACTCTTTCTCAGAGATCCTAACAACAAAGTAGAAATACCAGTTTCAATGAAAAATTTGTATAACAGTGAGATTAGGGATGCAACAAAAGAAAAAGATCATAGATGCTAACTTGTTGGCCTTATATTCACGGCGAACTCTTCTGAGATCTGCAGTCTGAGGGAAAGATCCAAGTGTGGTAGTTGGAAGAACAGGAAGATTCATTTTCTTCTGTTGAGCTTCCAACCTAACATTTACATTTGTAGCCCTACGGTGATCGGAGCCCTTTAAGGCAGCAGCCTAAGCAAAGATACATTTACAGTTTAGTAGTATGCTTTCAACTTACAGGTCAATATATATATAGTACAAACAAAATGAATAATCTCGGGAAACACATACAGCCTTTTGGACAGCCTCATTTGTCACTCTTGGGGAGGACTTCCTCAAGGCCAACGCAGTACCATTAGCAGAGAAGAAAAACTGCAGAAAGATGAGCAGTAATATGATGAAAGATATCCAATATATCATCCCAAGTTGCCAAAGAAGAAACGGAGAATTTTCAAAATGATATAATAGGTTTGTTTTTTATGCCAAAATCTCAATATAACAGCAGAGTGAGCAGAAATCAGATGAAAATTCTCAGTGACAACAAAGTGGTTTGAGAAAGTTTTAGAAATAAAACAGTGAGTATTTGCAAGATAAAAACTGGTTTTTTCAATACCATTATAAATTCCAATTGAATAAAAAACTTCTTAAGACCCAAATATTCCAATTGAATTCCAAGTAAAAGCTAGATTTAAATTTTTACCAAAAAAATATGGCTAAAAAAGCGTACCTCATCCTTTTGTCCACACAATGCCTTGGCCAAGGCATTTACCTCAACTACTTTCTGTGCCGCAAACGCAAGCCAAGACATAATTTCTTGGTCCAACTTGGTCTCATTCACCAGATCAACAGCAGTATGAAGAAGTGAACAAGATGTGCTGACCACAACCTTGTCTGCAGAAGCAAATGATAATGAACCTTTTAGCTTCTACTATACGGAAAAGCAATCATTAGTCAATGCAATCAAAAATAAATTACCCTTTCCGACAACATCCTCAAGAGCGTGCAAGGTGCTCAAGGAAGAAGCAAGATTGTTGGCCCAAATATTCCTTCCATCAACTACACCGGCAAACAGAAATTTTCCTGGTGGAAATCCCCCCTTTATTAGATCAAGAGTCTTTGTCCCTCGAACAAGGTCAAATCCATATGCAGTAACAGTCTTTAGAGAGGTAAGTGTTTTGTACACTTCAACAGGAACATCAGCAAAGTATGTCTCTATTAGAACATTTAGACCAGATAAAGTTGAATCAAGCTCTTCATAGGCATAACTAAATGCTTGTAATTGGTGAGCATCAAGATCCTTGACAAGCATGGGTTCATCAAATTGGATCCATGTAGCACCAGCTGTCCTCAGTTGAGTCAAAACCTCCCTTCAATAAATTATGACGTATGAATAACGTAGCCATCATATACGATAAAAGGATATACGTCATTCGAGATTAAGGCCATACATACTTGTAAACAGGGAGGATCTTATCGATTAGTGAGAGGAGAGGAAAAGATTTCTCAACACCCTTGGCTGGTTTTGACAGCAACAAGTAGGATGCAGGTCCCACAAGCACTGGTACAGTATCAATTCCTAGCTGCATCATAGGAAGCATAAGCATTTATAAATGTCAGAAAAAGAAGCACAAAGTCGAACTCCAAATTCTAATACAGCCCAAAGTAGTGAAGTACCAGTTTTCACGTAGAAGTGGAAGAAACTATTTCTAGTAAAACAGATTCTGGCATTCATATTCTTTCACAATTCATTTAGATTGAAAATCGTATGCTTAAATTAAATGTAACAACCGCTTGATAGTGTAAGTTTTAGATGGCCTATCAATTTCCATTCACATGAGAACACCACATGAAACAAGGAAATCTATGTACTTACAGCTTTGGCCTCATTGTATTCATCCACTGCCTTGTGTGATGTGTAGGAAAACTTGACATCTGGACCCAATTCAGGGACAATGTAATGACTGTACCACAAGAGATTATAGTTTTGCTCAACTTAAAAAGTAATAAACCAAAATTGACAGAATCTGTGTTTACAGTTGGATATATCACTTGAGTCTTTTAGATACACAAAAAGATAATAATAAATTTAATCCATATAACAATCTTCAACCATGATGCATGGATTTCAAATATTTCTTCCCAGTGATTTTCCAAATCTGAATAATAATTTAGTTTGATGGAACATTAAACTCATTGCAAAATTTTCCATATCAACTAAGCTTTTCAGTTTCATTCACCCAATTATATAAAAAAAAAATCAGGATACAGATACTTTTCAAGCCTGTTAACAATTGCATTCATGCAGAAGCTATGTAGTGCCCCACATTATTCCATATAAGAAAACAAATAAACGAATGAATAATCTACTTACTAATTGGTGTCAAACCACTTGGTCATTTCCATAGCAGGTACAGATGCATTCCCTCGTGCCATGGAGAAGTAAATATCAAACTCAATCTCCTCACCATTCCAATTATATCTAGTAGGAACAGCCCCAAGCATAGCAGTGGTATCTAATACTTGATCATAGTATGAGAATGTGTTGCTTGGAATATACTTGATTCCAGCACCAGCTATCTGCTTCCAGATGGCTGATCTGAGGTCTGCAGCAACCTTTATCAGTTCCTCAGCACTACTCTTTCCATCCCAAAATGATTCCAAGGCAAACTTAAGCTCTCTCTGGGGCCCCATGCGGGGATAACCAACAATGTGAGATGCCATTGATCTACTATTGCCAATACACAATTTGATTATTTCGTATATGACCAGCTAAAATATGATCAAGAATCATTTATTTAAAATCCTATTAATTCTTTTGAGACAAAGACAAAAACATAGACACGGTAGGGAAACTAGGTAATTAAACCCATTGTGACTATTTTGCAACAGAGATACAGACTGGGACAAAGGGGTACCTAGTAGCAATAATGGTAAAGCAACTTCATCACACTACAATCTTGGCAGCAATTATTGAAACAAGCATTTCAGTAATCTTCAGCTTCATTTCTAGATGACTAAGAAGTCAAAGAATCTTCTGACCTTCAAATCCAAATTGAACCTTCAAAATGTATGAAAACTGGAAAAGCCAAATATAGATGGCCACATATATAGATCGAACATTGGTTCTAACACGAAAATGCAAAACTAAAAACACCAAAATTCTAGGAAGAGTCAGAGGCAGCGAAACAGAACTCACCTAACAGTAGCTCTTACAGTGAAATGAATGAAAGATGAAGAAGTGTCGGCAGAGAACGAGATCGAGCGACGAGAGAATGCGAAGGACGCAAGTGACCGAAGCGAGATTACGTGCATATTTTATAATTTATAGTGTTCTGGAGCTTCCTTTTTTCTGTTCACTTTTCTTTGGTTTTCTCTCTCAACGAAACTATGAATTTGTTTATTTGTTTAATTATATAAAATCTAATCTTGTGAGTTATTTTGGAATTTTTAGAACTGTCGGAACGTTTTGTTCTGTTTTGTCATAAACTCTTTATCTGAACTTTTTGGCTGCCTACATGAAGCTGTGATTGGGATAAGTTCCGCTGTCTGTGATCATAAATCAAAGAAAATTTTGAAGAGATTTTATTTAATTCCAATTTCAAAGAGTTTCCATCTCATTGTATTAAATAAAAACAACAACAAAATATAAGATAGATACTCCTCTTATTCCATAATATAAGTCTTGTTTAATCACCCCATGTGAATAAAAATATTCATATATTAATACTCAACTCAAGTCATCTGGATCTCTATGGTCAGAACTCTATTATATTTATATTTTAATAATTTTATTTTTATCATATTATGTATAGTTTATATCACATTTACGTGCATGTTAATATCTTTTTAATATAAATATTAATCTTTTTCTATAAATATTTTTATATATTTTAATAAAACTATCAATAATTAGTTTCACCTTTATTTATCTATAATTGGAAAATTGCTATGTGAACCTCTACTCGCACTAGTTTAATAACCAATTAGATCTTCTGTACCTTACAAATATTAGTTAAAAAGTGGTTATATAATTAAATAAGTAAAGAATTTGTAACATTTTCCAAATATCCATTGAACAAAAGTAGTACTATTGTACTCCATTATAAATAATTATTTATAAAGTTTAATTATATGGAAGAGTAAAATAGAAAAATAAAATAAAACAATATTTAGCATATTAATATTATTTTCATGGTGTATCTAACGCCTACTAATATTATATTCTTGGTGCATCTCGTGTTCTAATTTTATTTATAATTTAAGATATTAGATACAAGTGTAAAATAATATTTGTAATGCACCTTGTCCCATACAAAAATAAAAATTAAATGCTCTAAATATTATCCAAATATACTTATATTTTATGTTAAGTCAAGCTGAGAAAGAAGATGACTTATATTACCAACAAGAACCTTGGAAAAAATATCCATCAAAAAGATAATTTCTTACAAATATTTAGAAATTATTTCTACTTTTAGGGATGAGAGACGGATGAATCAAGTGAGTAGAGATTGAGACAAATTTTTTGTCTTGTGTCTCATCCGGATGGCATCCCACTCCTCATTAAGGTAGGACGAGACTGGGATGAGATCAAAATGTCTCGGTCTAATTTTTTTTTTTAAAAAAAATGAATCTAAATTAAAAAATAAAGTAAAATAAATTAATTAATTATAAATTTTTGAATTTTTCAATAACTTTTTGATATTATCTTAAAAATGGGTCATAATAATATATATTAATATTAATATTGTAAAACATATATTAATATATAGGTAAATAAATTTAATAAATATATAATTATATTTGGGACGAGGTGGGACATCGAACACCCTTAATATCTTTATTATATATGGTAAAAGTTTAACATGCCCAGTAAAAAAAAAAACATAAAAGAAACAGCAAAGAGAATCCGCAGCAATGCCTAACTAGAAGATGCAAAATCATTCCCCCACTTATCCTCATATTGTCCGTTTTGTTGCGTTGCGGTGCCAAGCGGTTAAAGCAAAAGAAAAGGCAAGATGCTGGGAATGAGTGAGTGGACCTTGTTTACTTTGCTTGTTCATTATATTCTCTATTGGCATGTTATCCGGAAGGAGTGACATGTTTGTTCGGCAGTAAAAGAAGTTGCTGAAGATGGAATCAAAGACTTGCAAGATGATGACGCGCGAGGTGCATTATGAAAAAGAAATGGTAGAAGTTTACCGTATAGATTTTAAAGCCTCTGATAAGTAATTTGTAATTCTATTATTTTAACGAAATATCTGTTAGCAACGGATGTTGGCGTGAGTGGAAGGGGCCTCTTAAGTACGGAGTTCCAAATTGCACTTTGTGTGAATACATATTATTAAGTATGTCCGTATGCCAGGAAGTTGTGAGAGGTTGCAAAGGAATTTTATATGGGGTAATAGTCAAAACCCTTCTGGCTTTCACCCTATTAGGTGGGATCAGATTGTGAGACCTAAGTTATATGGTAGATTAGGATTCAAGAAGCTAAATTCCTTCAACCATGCGTGTGGAGCCAAAATAGTTTGGAAACTTGTCAATAGCTATAAAGGCTTGTGAGTAGATGTGTTATTCCATAAATATATATTAAGAAATGAAAAAAATTTGCTAGATGCTAGGAAAGGTGATTCTGCACTATAGAAGTTTATCTCTCAACAACGAGATATAGTGGAATTAGGTGGGCAATTGATAAACTTTTTTATTGATAAATGGCTTTTTACCGATAAAAATTTAAAGGAGATGTATCTTTGATCACTCACATATGAAAAAGAAAATACCAAAGTTGCCAATTGGGTGGAGGCTGGGACTTGGGATTAATAAAGACTTGCAAGTATTATTCCTAGCTCTGCTTTCCAAAGATTAAGAAGCATGATACCAGCTGTAGCGAGAGCGGGCAATGACTTAATGTTATGGAGTGCTACAAATGATGGGATTTTCACTATCAAAAGTGCCTATTATCTTATTGAAAAACAATCAGAGAATAATCATAGCACTATTTATAAACACATTTGGAAGTGGAAGGGTGCATAACGTATCAGAGTATTTATGTGGACGGCTTTCAATAATCGTTTGCCAACAAATAATTGGAGGAGCAGATGGTCTTCATCGAGCACATTATGTCAATTCTGCAATGAAGATACAGAAGATGTGTTGCATGTTCTTCGGGATTGTACTTATGCTAATTAGCTTTGGCATAGATTAATTTGTCCCAAATTCTTTTCTGCATTCTTTAATTAAGAGATTGGTTTGCTTTAAACCTTAAAAGAGATTTAGGAAAATATGGTAGTGCAAATTGGAAACTAATCTGGGGTGTAATAATTTGGAGTTTGTGGAGATGGAGAAATCAATTTACTTTTGATCAGGATTTTAATAAATATTTTGATCCTTATTCGATCATTATGAAAACTTGGAAAGGATTTGTTCATATTCAACAGAATTACCTTGAAAATGAATTGTCTCTAACAATTTCGACAGACTGGGAACCACCTCCAGTGGGATTGGTCAAATTAAATGTGGATGGCGCCCTAAGCACATCTTTGAATAGGGCAGATTGTGGTGGAATAGTTCAAGATCATACTGGAAGTTGGGTGGCTGGATTTACTGCTTAACTGGATTCATGTAGTGTTATAGAAGCTAAACAATGGGCGATTTATAAAAGGTTAAAATTAGCCTCAGATTTGGGTATTAAGAAAGTTATTCTTGAATCTGATGCAAAAAATGTCATCAACATGTTATCAAATATGAGAGGAGATATATGCAGTTTATTACTATCCCGGATACAGTCAATCATCATGGGAGCTAAAGATACAACATGTTTCTAGAAGTAAGAACAGATTGGCAGATATTCTTGCAAATGAAGGTTTGAATATGACGAAGACATTGCACGTTTGTCCCTCAAATATGAGGCACATTGTTCTTAATGAGTGTTTGGGAGATAATTCCCATGTAGTTTAGTTCCCTTAGTTTAATCGGGCGTAAAGCCCTCTCATTTACCAACAAAAACAATATTATTAAGTATGGCAATGATTGAATATCAAAGAGGTGCATGTGTATATATTAACATCAATAGTATATGTTATTAGGAGTTCTCAATTTAGAAAGTGAGAGAGTGAACTGTAGCTACTCAACTCACAACCTCATCATCATTCAAGTGACAAAAAAGAGAGTGAGAACAACGTCAACAGTATATGTTATTAGGAGTTCTCAATTTAGAAAGTGAGAGAGTGAACTGTAGCTACTCAACTCACAACCTCATCATCATTCAAGTGACAAAAAAGAGAGTGAAAACAACGTCAAAAATGACAACATGGGCTAAAATTATGAAAAATTGTGTATATATTGTGTGTATTTGGATAGAATTTTAAAAAAAAATTTATAAAAAAATAGATTTTTGGGTAATTTTTAGAAAATAGTTGTTAGAAAAGAGTTTATGAAAAAAAAAGTGGTTCTTGATAAATGAATATTTTGATAGTTATTATCAAAAGAATTTTTGTAATTAAAAAATTATTAAAAAGGGATAATTTTATTAAAAGTATGAGAGGTGAGAGGTGAGAGAATGTAAAAAAGAGATAGGAGAAATAGTGAAATAGAGAGGAGAGATGAGAGATAGCGGAGAAAATAGAGGGGAGATGAGAGATAGTGTAATAGAGGAGAGAGGAGAGATAATGAAAAAGATAGAAAAAATAGGAGAAATGATATAAAAAAAGAGTAAAATAGTAATTGAGTAGTCCATAAACTCTTTTACTGTTCTAAAAATTATTATAACTAGCTTATCTAAAACTATGATTTGATCCAGAAACTCTTTTAGACAAATATAACTGTTTGTTTTGAAAGTTTCATAAATTAAAAGTTTGCTCAAAAAAAACTTTTAAAACCTTAATTTTAATGTAAACTAAATGGGCTCATATAGATTAAGACTCGCTTAGAATGCGCTCTCATGCAGAACTTTTTTATAAAAAAAATTATTATCATTCTTATTATAATTAATGGAAAATCATAAAAGGAATATTAATTGCCTATTAAATTAATTAGAGGTGTTTAATTAACTTCCCCATTGTAGCAGTCACGTTTGACTGAAGCTCGAATATGTTATTTCCCATTAATCCATTCACAAAGAGATACTCCTATATTTTAATGTAATGATACATATACTTTTTATTAAAAAAAATCTCAACCTTCTAATCAATATATATTTTTAAACCATTTGTAGTTACATGGTATTATTTGACAATTAGACTTATTATTAATTTATTTGTTATATATATTATTAGAGTTATGTTATATTATGTATAGGCACATACTATCTTTCAATAATATCACATAGTATATTATATTATATATATAATTATTATATCTTCAGTTTGACTCTTAATTTAACTAGTTGAATCATAAAAATTGAGATATGTTGACATTTTGTGTTCAACTTTCCTTCTATTGTTCTTAATATAAAAACTAATTAAATTATTTAATTAAATTAAGGAACTGAAATAAACTAATTAATTGTAATTAAATATAACCCTTCAAGATAAATTAATATTATCTATTTATTAATCTATCTAAATTAATTAATTAAAATATATATTAATTATAATTAATTAATTTATTTTATTTTTTAATCTATTTAAAAAAAATTAGTTTATTGTTATATTAAGAACGGATATAGTAACTTTTAAACGCATTATACCGTACTAAGCATGACATATATATATATATATATATATATATATAACATCAATGTAATCGCTGGCAAAACAAAATCTATGTAATAAAAAAATTATATTCAATAATTGAGAGAGAAGATCTATCAAAGAAATAAAAAGAAGGATTTGACTTCTACAGGAAAAATAGGAAAACCCAGTTAATTAGAATGAGAGTTTGGGGAGATATGACTTATATATGAGCATTCACTAAAAAACAATTAGATTTTCTAGTTGCTATGCAAGCCCCAGAATATTTCAAACAGATGGAACATTCTCAAGTAATTATGTACTAAATTAATTGAATAACAATTCCTCATATTAAAATATAACAATTTAAATATGTATTGGTATGAAAATTGAGGGGAGCAGAATTATTTATAATTTAATAAATAATGTAATTTATTGTAACTTCTAATTTATTACGGATGATGATAATTATTCATAATTGATGATTATTAATTTAATTATTAATTTATTAATTACTATAGAAACCAACCCACACACGAGTTGCTTTTTGTAAACACAAATAATCAATTTACAAGTGATTTTTTTTTTAGAATTCATAACTCATAACATAACTCACTGTTTGAAATTTACAATAATTGCATTGTTTACTAAAAAATTTACACATAAATTTTTCTATATAAAAACTGCTTATGCTTCATAACTCATAAGATTATTGAAGTGTGTTGGACGACCCAATTTAATACTTATTCTATTTTTAAATATAGAAATTAATTAAAAAATATATTTTAATTTTAAATAAATTTTTTAATTAATATATACATTTTATTTCTTAAATTTATATATTTTTTAATTATTTTAATGGTTAATTATATATATTAAGATAGTTTCTATTAAATAATATTTTTAATATAAATAAGTAAATACGATATTTTAGATACTAACTCCTATATTAAAATAGAATAAAATAATAAATATATGTAAAATATTGTTAAGAAAGCTTATTTCTTAGTCTAACTTAAAGGTTAGTCACTCTTGATATTTTAATTTCATTATTTAGGGATTTAAATATAAATAAATCCCTTACAAGGCTTAAGTGTCATAATCATCTATTTTTTTTAATAAAAAACAATTATGTAATCTAAAATTATGTAATTCATGACGTGTGATATGCATTTGTTTATGCCAAGATTTGACTCCCCATTCCCATATATATTAAGCTGGTAATAGGTCATATGAAAGAGACCTATTAGCTAGAATCAGCCATGAGCTTTTCAACAACCATTGCCAAATTTAGTAAAATTTGTCAATTTACAATTCATAATTTACATGTAGTCCATTCTGAAAATTTTCTTTTCTTAATTTTCTTAATACCATTTGAAAATATTTATAGATTAACAAATAATAATTATCCTAACATTGAAAAAGAGAGAGTTTATTGCTCTATGAAAATTAATATAGTATAAGAAAATATATGCATATTGTATATAGCTTATAAGAATTTATATTTTTGGCTCAAAAATAAAGTATAATCCTAATAATTGTAATATCATATATTATCAAATATATGCTAGTATTGTGCACAAAAAATAAATAAATCCGGGTATTGTCTTGCACAATGTAACATCTTATTTAGCATAATACTCAACACAATACAATATTAAAATCTTAGGCAAAAGTTAATCTTTTTTAATCTTAATCTCTTAACACAAAATGTTAATATAGAAATTTTGAATATTGACAAAATATTTTTAAATTTTAATATATTAAGTTTACTTTTTACAATAACAATTGTTATCATACTATTAATGTTAGAAGGCTGAAAAGATGCTCATTTCAATTTTAATTATAAAAATTAATTATTTTTTAGTAAATTAAAAAATTTAAATAAATCAGTTAATTATAACTAAATCTAATTTTTTAAGATAAGTTCATTTTATATACTCTACAATTTATCCTAATTAGTTAATTAATTTTTATATTAATTATAATTAATTAATTTATTTAATTATATAAATCAATCAATAAAAATCAACTAACTATTTTAATGTGGAATGAAGGGAACATTTTATAAAATTAAGGATAAAATTAGAACCTATATAAAGTTAAATAACCAAATATCCACTCTAAACAAAATCTTTTTAAAATTTAAGTTAAAGGTAATAAGGGAGGGGGTGCATGTGTGGATACAGATCAAAGGTTCAAACCCTTTATGGATTAAAAGAATATTATTAAGATTTATACTTTTTACTTTTTATAACCTTTGACCCACGCGCATTTAATATTTTTTTAAATTTATTATTAAATATCTAAATAATTGATTAATTAATCTGAATCAAGGCTTCATGAGTATAATACATTTTTTCTGTATTTTTTTATTAAATATAAATATTTTTTTATTAAAAGTAATTATTATTTAAAATACGATTAAATATTAAATATGAGTAGATCTTTCAGTATAAATTTAAATATTAATTTGTTATATGAGAGATTTATCCATTCCTATACTCAATTCTTAATAATAAAGTATGATTCAAATATCAATTTTTTTTATTATATAGTCTAATTGATTTATTAGTAAATCATTTACCTTTGGATTATTAAGATTTATTTTATTAAGTCATATTATTAAGGCTTATCCTATATAATATACTAATCTTATTTTTTTCAATCTTATCCCTAAAAGCTCTATAAGAGGATAAAATTCCACTACTTTTTTAACCTACTTAAGGAACCCCATTAATGTGAGTATATTATTTTAATTATTTGTTTCCTTGACTTATTATTTATTGCGAATATCTCATCATACTTTATGAATGTTGTCCTATTGATAATATTTTAAGGTGTAAATAATTTAATTATAACTTTCATGAGTCATTTTAATTTATTTTCTTTAATCGTCCGTTATTCATAAATTTAAGTTATCCATTATTAAGTATTCATGTATACATTAGTAATATTTTTATTTAGAAAATATATCTAATTAAATTAATATAGATGGAAAGATATAGAGATACAATGTAATGTAATTAATATATCAACAGCTAATGATTGCATATCTATAAATAGATGTCAATCTATAAAGTTTATATGCACAATTTGAATCAAAGTCAATGAGAAAACTCCTTCCTATTTCTCCTCTCTTTGATTTTCTATAGGCTTGTCATTTTACTTATATTCCCATTATTATTATTATTGACACATTTTTTGTGCCTATAAATTGATGATGTTTTCATCCTAGACGCCATCACAGGGCAGAGCCGCGTTTATATTTCTGACAAGCTTGAGGGCAATTCGGACATTTCAATACGTCAAACCCCTGATTTTCTTAGAACACTCTAGATTGCGACGTACGGTGCGGCGTCGTCCTTCTCGGACCAGCGCCTAGCCTAGTTAATCTCTCTCTCTCTCCTTGCAGAGAGCACAGAGAAAGACGAGATTCAGCCTTTTTACATATTTGAAGATTCCATATTCTGCTGATTCGTAAATTTTTTCTCTCTTTCAGAGAATTCTCGTTCGCAAATCTCTGAATTGAAGGTTTTTTCTTGAATCATACACGGCGGATTGGAATTCCGATTCCCCCGTGAAACCAACCCTACTGCCATGGCTGGAACCTTGACGGCGGAGAAGAGTCCCCCGTCGAGCTCGAGGTCGGTGACGGAGACGGTGAATGGTTCGCATAAATTCGTGATTCAAGGGTATTCGTTAGCGAAGGGGATGGGAGTTGGGAAGTACATTGGGAGCGATTTGTTTACGGTGGGAGGGCATCAATGGGCGATTTATTTCTACCCCGATGGTAAGAATCCTGAGGACAATGCAGCCTACGTTTCCGTTTTCATCGCCTTGGCAAGCGATGCCACGGATGTGAGGGCTCTGTTTGAGCTCACGCTTTTGGATCAGAGTGGGCAAGGAAAGCATAAGGTTCATAGCCATTTCGATCGGTCGCTTGAGAGCGGTCCATATACGCTCAAGTATAAGGGTAGCATGTGGTAGGGTTTCGTTGTCCTTCTTATTCTCTTTATTGCAATTGGTTTTATTTCGGTTTCAATTCGCGGGCGTTATCTTTAAATCTTCGTCCTGAAGGGTATTTCAACGTTGAACTGAATCGGGAATGTCTAGCATGAGGGATGAGGCTGTGCTCTAATCTTTAAACTCTTCTAAAACTAGCAATTTCTGATGATAATGTATTAACTTTATTCTTGTAAAAGATATTAGCTAAATAAACCCTGTTGCTTTTGGGCTAAGCATTATGTTTGCCACATTCTGTTTGAAGATAAACGTAGTTACTGCTAAGATCATTGACATTGTTATCTGTCTCTTTATGTGATCGACTGATTGTAAAAACCATTCTCCTTCTCAACATTTTCATAGTATATTTAGTTTACTATGCTGCTTAATATATTGTTCGTTTCTTTCCTGTGACATTCTTATTTAACTTGAATTTATTCCTTGCTGTCAGATTACAATGTCATATATAGCATCTTGTATGTTGGACTTTCAGGGACTGGATTTCGTTTATGAATGAATCAATGAAATGTCATGTAGAGAGATGTTTGCGTGTTACACCTTAGTACCTAGGTCAGTGCTCTTACGTACAAATTGTATACCAAATCGCCAAAAGTGGGATCTCCGTCTCACATTCTTGAAACAATGACTTTGTCTCCCTGTCTTGAAGTGAGTGTGTGTGTGTTTGTTTCATTTCTGAAAGACTTGAACTTGGAAGATGAATTCCTGTAGAAAAAGACTGATCTAAAGCTGTCTAAAGTGTTTTTTTAACCCTGTTTTATTTTTTCCCTTGTACTTCTGAATAAAGAATTTGTGGGCAAAAGAAAATTCACACCTTCTCATTTGTCTAGGTTTTTCTATCTAATTGGACATTTCTCATTTGGGGGAAAATTGGCCATTTCAAATTCTCTCAATTTCTTTCCTTATAAATTGGAAATACAAAATTCTTGTTAATGTGCGGAAAAGGGTGTCTTTATGTTGAACTAGAAACTATCCGTAGATATAGATCATGGATGATGTTAATGGTTTTAATTTTATTACCTTATAATATTCAAGAATAATGGAATCTAGTTAATTTGAATGTATGTTTATTCTAGACAGATCCAAGAGCTATATTCAGAATAATTTGGTGATACATTGCATTTATTTCATTTGTTAGTGTGTCTTATTGCACTTTTATCTTGAACATATTCATATACTGTATAATGTGAATGTTGTGCTTAGCTTGTTTTATGGTCATAAGCTCTTGTTAATTATCTTTCTCTCTTTGAAACAAACCTGATAACAATGTTGAGTTGGAACACATCTTTCTAAATTATGATTTGTGAATAAACCTGATAATGGACCTGTTAGTTTATAATCTATCTAAATATTTGGTTGTTGATATAGTACAATAGTGTGTGTGATCCATGCAGCTAATCTTGTTGTTTTGTATATTTATCTTGTAGTTAACACTACCTTTGGTTTCAAATATGACACTTGTTGGGGTGTTTTGGTGATCCAAATTATGAGAGACTTAATGCTTTTTTCTTGACTCGTCCCTCATTAAATAAAGCATGAGTGAAAAATTTGGGATTTATAAGAAGAATCGTCAACCATTAATTGAGGGAAAATTTGAAAAAGTAAATTGTTTTTGCTACAAATTTAATTAGAGTAACTAATTTTAATAGTTGATGTGAGATCTGTATTAGTGTCTTACGTTTGATATTGGAGGTTGTTTTTTCTCATTTAAACTTTATGAATGTTGATATTACCTGTTGGAAATATTAGAATTAAATTAAGAGAGATTATAGGGATTAATTAGGAGAGATTATATCTTGATTTTATTTCTTGATTTGTTCCCTGATTTTATTCTGTAAATCCCACCAGATTTGGGATCCATTATGTGTATATATGTAACATGATAAAGCAGTGAAATATACTTAAGAATCAATACATACCTTCCTGTCGTGCTTATGCCGTTGTGTCCAATATCTCAGTGCACATGGTATCATAACAGGATGGAGGATCTTGTGCCACGGAGTTTGCTGCCACTATCTAGTCTGACGGTGGGTCACGTCTCAACCCAACCAAGATTGCCGGCCATCCTCATTGTGCTGGACCATCTCACCGGCAATAATTACCTACAATAGAGTCAGTCAATGCTTCTCGCACTCGACCGTCGGGACAAGCTCGAGCTGATTCATAGTGATCGGCCATTCACCGACAATGATAGTGTCCACTTTCGGTGGAAGTCCGACTAATGGAAGTCCAATAACTCTCTGGTAGCTTAATGGTTCCTCACCTTCATGCTCTTGGTCGTTCGAAGGAGTTTCATGTTTCTCTCCTCAGCTAAAGCAATCTGGGTTGCCGTGAAAGAAGCCTACAGGAAACGTTTGAATGCCTCACTTCTCTTTGATCTGTGAGCTCACCTCTGGGCCGTCAAACAGAATCCACATCCTCTCAATGCTTGCTACCTGCAGAAGATGGCTCTGTGGTAGGAACTTGACCTGCTACATCACTGTGTCTAGAGAAACACCGACGATGTTGCTGAGTACCATTAGGCCTTGGAGGAGGAGTGTTTGTTCGAATTCTTCGTTGGCCTTGATCCTGTTTATGATGACTTCTGTGGCCGCCTCCTCAGTCGAGTCCTTTTTCCATCCGTCCCCAAGGCGTTCACTTTACTGAGCGATGAGGAATCCCATCGCCAAGTCAAGGGAGACTCGAAGTGAACTTCATACTACCCAAACAGACCCCAAACCCATATACCCTCAACAGGAACATGACAAATGTATGTCCTTGAGGAAACAATAAATGAGGTGCCTAAGGAATATGAAGAGAACACTAGTTTAGGGGGAGATACTAACAGGTGTGGTCAAGTTTATACCCGTAGAAACATGAACATGATAGTTAATACACGTTAAGCAATTGACACGTTCCAAGAGTTTGAATCAGGAGCAGGTTTTAACCATGAAGTGCAAAATGACGATCTTGATCTTCTAATAGCGATACGAAAGCAACGAAGGTCCTGTATTAGACATCCTATAGAGGTTTGTCTCTTATCAGGCTTTATTATCAAACTATTTTGCTGTCATATCTCATTTTGATCAGATTAGGATACCAGAAAATATAAATGAAGCTCTTAACAACCCTGAATAGAGAAAGGCAGTGATGGAAGAAATGAAGGCCCTAGAAAGTAACAGAACATGGGAAGTAGTTGAGCTACCTAAGGGCTAGAAAGCAATAGGCTGCAAATAGGTATTTGCCTCAAATTATTGTGCAGATGGGAGCCTTTGTAAAATATAAAGCAAGATTAGTACTAAAGGACTTCACTCAAGTTTACGGTATGAACTCCACCGAGACATTTGCACCAATTGCCAAGCTAAATATTATTAGTTTCTCTTGCTGCAAACCTAAACTGGCCACTATACGGGATAGATTTTTTAAATGGGGAATTAAAGGAAGAAGTATACATGAAAATGCCTATAGGATTCTTCGGAAAGAGGGAAAGCCAAGTGTGTAGACTGAAGAAATCATTATATGACTTAAAACAATCTCCTCGAGCATAGTTTGAAAGGTTTACCAAGGTATTAAAAGATCAAGCCTATACACAGGGACATAGTGACCATACTCTATTCTTCAGATATTTAAATGAGAAGATTGTGATATTGGCAGTATATGTCGATGACGTTGTTCTCACAAGTGATAATCCAGTAGAGATTGATAGAATTAAAAAGGCTATGAATGGAGAATTCGATGACGTTGTTCTCACAAGTGATAATCCAGTAGAGATTGATAGAATTAAAAAGGCTATGAATGGAGAATTTTAGGCTAAAGATCTAGGAGAAATGAAATATTTTCTGGGTATGGAAGTTGCTAGATTTGTTAAAGGAATCAATATCTATAAGAAGAAATATATACTAAATCTCTTAGAAGAAACATGTATGTTTGGTTGCAGACCAAGCGATACTCCTATATGGGTTGACAAAACTAGTGATGATGAAGACCTGGGGAATACTGTGAATATGGGAAGATATCAACGCATGGTGGGTAAATTTACTTGTCACACACTCGACCAGACATTGTTTATGCTGTTAGTGTGGGGAGCCAACTTTTCATATCCGTAAACAAAAACACATGAATAAAGTCTATAGGATTCTTAGATGCTTGAAGGGCTCTTCCAGGATGGGCCTCCTATTTAAAACATCTGACAAAATAAATGTGGAGATGTTAATAGATGTTGATTGGGCAGGTGATCAATATGACAGAAAATCTACCTCAGGTTATGTTACCTCTTTCTAGTGGAATTTAGTCACATGGCAGAGTAAAAAACAAAGTGTGATTGTTAGAAGCAGTACTGAAGCTAAGTTTAGAGTTATAGCTCTTGGAATTTGTGAAGGCCTATGATTAAAGCAGGTACTGGAAAAATTGAGTATGCTAATAAAACTACCTATCAGACTGCACTTAGACAACATGACAACGACCAATATGTCACATAATACAATCCAGTATGACAGAATAAAGCATGTGGAGATAGATAGACATTTCATAAGAGGAAAGATTGATGCTGGGACAATTGATCTCAAATATATTTTCTCAAAAAGAACAGACAACAGGTGTTCTTACAAAGGAATTGACTCGAGATAAATTTGAATATCTAATTGGCAAGTTAGATATGATAAATATGTATGCTCTAAATTGAGGGAGAGTGTAGGAGATGTTATAATTAAATTAGGAGAGATTATGGGGATTAATTATGAGAGATTATAGGAGATTTTTTATTCCCTGATTTTACTCTGTAAATCCCACCAGATTTGGGATCTATCAATACATACCTTCCCGTCCTGCTTCTGCCGTAGTGTCCAATATGTCAGTGCACACTACCCTTCGCGAGGTGTAAGTTGAATTGCATTCTACTAAGTCTACCCCTTTCTACTTACGCCTACTGGGAAAAGTCCCATGCTGCTTACCAGATTGAACCAAATACCGATCTGTGTGTATGTGATTGACCAAACAATAGAAGACCAGAAAAAAGTAAATGCGACACCCTAGAGGGTAATTTCTGTAAGCAGTGAGATACGCTAGGTAGGATCTGGTGATTGCTAGATCACTGCAATGATGAATTTCTTTGTATCCTTTGTTATTTCTCATAGCATCAATTTTCTTTGCAGGTAATGGACATTATCCCCTCCTGAAAAATGCTCTTCTGCATTGTCATTTATGTGAATTTGATCTTGTTTATATGTGCTTGTAGGGGATACAAGCGGTTTTATAGACGTTCTTTGCTTGAAACCTCCGATTATCTGAAGGATGATTGCCTGAAATTCAATTGTAAAGTTGGAGTTGTATTTTCAGCTGTAGATTGTCCTCGACTCCACTCAATTAAGGTTCCAGAATCTGACATTGGAGCACACTTTGGCATGTTATTGGAAAGTATGGAGGGTTCAGATATTACTTTTAATGTAGCTGGGGAAAAGTTTGCTGCTCATAAGTTGGTGTTGGCTGCTAGATCCCCAAAATTTCGCTCTAAATTATTTGGAGATTTACATGATGACAAAGGGGAAATTGTTGTGACAGTTTTGGAACCTAAGGTTTTTAAGGTAGAAAATCATCACATCTGTATTTTGTTTCCCTTGAACCTTAAACTGTGTTTTACCTTTATTTTTTTTAAATTTTAATGGTGATTTGGGGTCCTGAACTTACAGGCCATGCTGCACTTTATCTATCGAGATACCCTTACAGATGAGGTTGACATGATTCCATCAACCTCAACTAGTGAATCCTGTGTGTCTGACACATTGTTAGGAAAGTTGTTAGCTGCATCAGACAAGTATGGCTTGGAGAGGCTTAAACTGATGTGTGAATCCCGTATCTGCAAAGACATTTGTGTAAATTCTGTTGCTGACATATTAACCTGGGCTGACCAATGCCATGCAAGAGAGTTGAAAGATGTTTGCTTAAAATTTGCTGCGCAGAATCTAGCAGGTATGTTTAGTTTCATCGCTTGTGTTATTAAGATATCAAAGCAATGTTGTTGAATCTCTAAATTCACCAGAAGAATCCTGTAGTGCAGGAAGATTTTTTTTTTTTTTTTTATATTCTGGTATAAAACTACGCAAAAATTCGTTTTGTTTGACTCTGTGTAAGTTTCATACTTTTTTTACCTGCAAGTTTTGCATCCTTAGCATTTTTTTGTTGGGACTTACGGTTGCAGCTGTGATGAGATCAGATGGATTTCAGTCCATGAAAGATAAATGCCCATGGCTACAGTCAGAGATGTTGATGACAATCGCAGGGTGTGAGAGTGATTACTGCAGTGCTGGGGGGAAATCTTGGAGTGTGTGGGGCCAACTTTCTGATGGTGGTGATTCGGATGGTAGGAGGGTCAGGCAGAGAACCTGATATCTCATGTAAATGTGGGAGGTAAAAACATGAGCATATGAAAGAAAATGGTGATGGAAAGTGAAGGCCTTCTTTCTGATAAACTTTGCCATACTTTGATGGAACCCGTTTATTGTAAAAGCAGTTAAAGTAGTTGATACTATGCGGTTTTTTTATAGTGCATCTTTTAGTGGTGAAAAGAAGTTATTAGGCTCTCTAGGATGATAGGTTATTGTGTTATGTACAAAAGTAGTTAAGGTGCAGCGATTATTATTTGGGAGGCCCTGACATGAAATCCTAAATGTTATTGACATGATATTTCAAGTCATGCTCATGCAAGGCCATTGTGGAATTGTATGCTCTATTATTGTGCCTGAGGCATGCAGTGTCTCCTGTAAACATCATGTCCCTGTCTTGTTTGTCCAACGGCTCACTAGCACACATCTTCGAATGTGCTGCAAGTTGAAGATTCGAGCTGAATTGTGCTGTTGATCAACCTAAAAGGAAAGAAAAATCGGCTAATCTGTGATGCAGCTAGAGAAAGATGAAGGTGTGAATGAATTTGGATCCTTTTAATTATTTAGGCGAGGAGAAATATACTGTGGGACTCACATGAAACACAATGACAGGTGAACCAAATCTTTTGCTCTCATTTTTTTTTTGGAGCAATCAATCAATTAAGGGAATCCCAAACCAGATATGTACTGCATCTCATTGTCAAGATGGATCAACAATTGTGGGGCTTTCAAGTTCTCAGATCTTCTTGATGAAACTCTGAAGAATTTAGAATATTGGAGCTACACGGAGTGTTATGATTGAGTTTTTGCTTTTGATGAATGCCCCAGCATGCGGATGATGGTGATTCAGGCAAGGGAGCATTAGGAGTTAATTCCTATTTTATATGCTCATTTTGTAATACATACATGATTTGGCATATATGTGTTGTTTCATTTCATGGCTGTACAGGACTCATTTTGCGATTGTGTAATTCTAGTGTTGAAATCTATAGGCAATGCAGAGAATAGTGTCCTTGTTTTTTTTTTTTAAATGGGTTAAAGTGCAAATCTATTTATAAACTTTTCACCCTGTCTAGCATTTTTGGGTGTAAGAGCCCATAGATGATTTTAAAATAGGATAAAAATGTCATGGCTGTTAATATAATTTAATGTCTATTATTTTTAATATTTGGACAATTGTGGTCCCACTCAATAGTCAAATGTTTATGGTTTTGACATTTTTGTACTCCTTTGGAATCTTAACGTGTACTTTTGCATTCCATACTTTATATAGTGCTAGATAAACATTTATAAAATGTTTATAGATAAATTTGTCTTTTAACTCGTTTTTAAGATATGGAAGTATTTGATATATGACACTATTAGGTTAAACTCGAATATTATGAAGCTTAGTTGAAAGATCTTTTTGTTTTTTCCTAAGTATAAAGGTAAGTATTAATGATTTGATGTTATAAGCAAGCTTGTTTAATTGATAACATATTTTGTATTTTGATCTAACTTAGTGTGTTTTATGTTTTATTTCTACACCTTTTTTGGGGAATTTCCCCTCGTGACTTAATCCTAGATTGATCTCAAACAATAAAGTATACTTTGTGGAAGCATTCATAGAGATATTTTTTTTTTGTTTTTTGATAAAGGCATTCATAAAGATCTAAAACCGGTAAAATACTAAAGTGCGGAGAGTTCTCAAGACAAAATCTAGGTTTTAAAATTTTTTAAAATAAATAATTATATTTATTTAAAAGAGTTTTTAGATCAAATTATATTTAAAACTAAAATTTCAGATAAATTGATCAGAGTAACTTATAGAATAGTAAAATAGTTTATAGACTAACTAATTACTATATTACCTATACTTTTTCTTACACCCTCTCTCCTCTCCTCTCTCTTTTCTACACCCTTTTATCTCTCCTTTTTTTACACCCTATCTCCTTTCTTTTTTACACCCTCTCTCATCTCTATTATACACTATCTCTTTTCTCTCATCTCTCTTCTATACCCTCTCTCCTATACTTAATAATTATATCATTTTTCATAATTTACCAATAATAAAAGTATTTCTGGAAATAACTATTCAAACTAGGGGTGTCTAATTCTGTCCCGTCCTGGTCCCGGTGACTTCAGGACGGGGATAGGAAACCATCAGGACGGGATAGAGGGAAAGGTTGGGACAAGATGAGTCTCGGCTTGACCCTCGAGACTCCCGTCTTGTCCTGACCCCAATTTTTTTTTATAAAAAAATATATTACATTCTCTTATCTTTCTCACTTTGTCGACTCGTCTCAGGCTTTCCATCTCTCTTCTCTTACGCTTTATTTGCTCACGGTCACAGGTCTTGCCAGTCTCTACTCTCGTACATATATTTTTACTTATAAATATTCTTATACAGATATTTTTATTTTTCCTTACTATTATTTTTTTATTTTATCTAGGTAAGTTATCATTTTATATTATAAAGGAATATTGGTATTTAGAGGAAGTTGTCGTGGTATTTTATATGGAATGATTTACTGAGATAATTTTATTATAATATTTTTTTAGAAAAAAATAGGATCGGGAATTTTCGTCCTGGTCCAGGACGGGACGCATTTTGCGTCCCCGTATACTATATCGGAATGGGACACGAGACGGGTTTGCCCCGGTCCCTACCCATTTCGTGAGCACTACTAATTCAAACACTCATTTATTTAAAACTATTTTTTTTATAAACTCTTTTTTAAAAATCTCTTTTTAAAAGCTATCAAAAAAAATTTTTATAAGCTATTTTTTAAAATTTTATCCAAATGGCGGTCCAAAAAAAGAAACACAATGACCCAAAGCATGGTCCATTAATTCTTGGGATGTCGGGAAAAAAGCGCTTTCCATACAATCCATTCTCCTATGCTTAACTTATACAGACTAAAATTAATTAACATAAACTAATCCAAATACATAAAGAAATATAAGCTACTTATTTTTGTCATTTTGTGATTATTTTTGATCTATTTGATTGCTTGGTATCACTTTAATATAACGAATTGATTCTATCCTTTTAACATTCAGTTCGAGAATAATCAAATTTGTAAACTGTAATAATAAACAAACAAAATATTTTCATAATTTTACAAATATATAAATTATGTAGGTGATTTAATTATAGTTGCATTTAAAATTATAATTTGAGATTTATTTTTGCCGGCTATAACAAATGGTTTGAATTAGCATATGAGTTAAGTAGTGACCAAGCACTTATTTCTTGGTCCCCAACGATTTAGAAACTAGTGAATCGTTGGCTATTTATATATATATATATATATATATATATATATATATATAATGTCAGAATCCTCATAACAACGTTGTCTGATTTAGAAAGAAATTTTGTGTCTCATTTCATCACTCAAAATCGTTTTTCATGCGTTGCATATCAAGATATGAATCTGGCCCTTACGGAACTGCAGGTACGTAAGATGGTTTCTGATTTTTATTTTACTTTGGCTATTTTACTTTATTTTATTTTATTTTATTTCATAGTGAATATTTTGGCGAACCCATAAAAATTAGTTTGAGATTTTTAAAAAGTTAAATATCAAATTATTTTTTAAAAAAATATCAAAATTAATATGGTAATAACGAATTTATTAAAATTAAATACTAAAGAAATAATGTAAGAATATTTAAGACTCGTACATCATTTTTTGGCGAGCTAGGGGATGAGCCTATGGTGTCTCGCTCATTTTTTATTTATTTATTTTAAAAAAGTTAATACAAATTTATCATTTTTAAGATTTAATAATGGCGCAATATTTCATGTATTTTTAAAAGTAAAAAAATAAAATTTAAGAAATAAATAAAATATAAATATCTCAATTTTGTTTGAAGAATTTATACATATCTATGGTTACTACTAAGATGAGTACATTATTTTATATTTAACACAATGGATATTTAAGTCTTTAGTTAAAACATGATATTAGAAAAATTAAAAAATATATTTAATAATTAAAAATAAAATATTATATTTTAATTATAAACACAATAAAATATATAAATAATTCAAAATAAATTTTATTATTGATTTTTTATTTGATGTTTTGACTAAATCAATTAAAATAATTGGATATAGGAAAATTTAAATCAATGGATCTTTTCTTCTAAAAAAAGTTTGAAATTATTCGTAAAACTAAAAGAATATTGAGAAATAAATAGAGTTTGCTGACATTTTGATTTTATAAATTAATTTGCAGGTCCTGTTCAATTTGTGGGAAGGTTTTGAGTGACAAGTTGATCATAAGATCGAAAAGAAAGAAGTGACAAAGAAAGTTGGATTGTTATACGTATAAAGAGAAAGGCATTATTGATCAACAGAAGATTGAAAAAAAAGAAAATGAATTAAGTTATTTATTTTTATTATTTTTATTTAGCAATCGCTATTTCTTATTATTCTTTGTGCTACCAAATGCGAAATGTCATGTGAAAAATTGTAAATGGTACTAATAATTGATTGCACATTTTAAAAATTTAAATTGAAGTTTATTATGTTATTTAGATTGGTTAAACTTTGATACATTGAGTTTGTCCATATATATTTACCATGCAATTCCAATATTTTGTAATTCCAGTTTAGAACATTTCTTATACTTGATGATAACATTTAGTTATTAGTTATATAATACTGATATAATATCTATTTAATTTGTTTAGGTATATTAAAATAATTAGTTAAGTTAGTTATTTATAATAATTGTGCATTTATTTTCTTAAAATATCTCATTTAATCATATGTATTTAAACTAACTTTAATAGAAATCTCATTAATATGTGCAATTATATATGGATACTTTGGGAAGAAAATTATAATTTTAGAAGATAAAGTGGATTGTGATTTTATATTTAGGATTAAAACAGACTTCCTATCTAGCTCTTATATTTAGGACTAGAGGGAGTAATTTGTTTGAACAAAAAGAATATAATTTTTATTTAAATTTGGTGATAAAACAAACATAAATTGAAGAAGAAAAAAATTTCAGTTCAAAATATACTTTTTCTATAATACTAAATTTCAGTAAAGAAAATTGGCAACTTTAATGTACAAAATTAACAAAATTTACAAATTACAACTGCTTTTATAAAATTTACTAGCCATGCGTATTTTTAACAAATAATTATAGATGTCTATTTCAGAATATCAGTTGTTAATAACTTCCTACGTTATTTTGGACTAAAGTTAATTTCCTACGTTAAAGTTATTAATTCTGATAAAATAGTTTTTAAATGGAGTAATTTACAGAAGAATAAGTTTCTTCTTTTTATTATGCAACTTAAGAGTAGTTGTTAATTTAGGCCAAAAAAAAAACAGAGCATTTGGTAATTTAGTATGCTAAAGTTGTCAGTTTCCTATATTAACACTGCCGTTTATCATTATTTATCAAATGGAGTTAATGACAAAAGAATAAGGTTCTTCTTATATTTATGAAAATGACGAGTAAATTTCATAAGATTAGTTGTCATTTTCTTATAATAAAATTTTTAATTTTCTATACTAAAGTTATTAAAATTACAAATGATCTTGTAGTATAGTGATATGAAAGCTTCCTTATGAGTCCACCCCTCTAATTGAACAAAAAATATTAATACTATTGTTAATTTCATGTAGTACAAATTTGCTTTCCCTGTTAAGTCAAATGAGTTCATACTTGACAGTTTATTCTAAAACAAGTGATGGAAGACATCGTACTAGAATAAGACATGAATCCCGAAACTGAATGCTTAGTAATAAGATTCAGAAAATAGTCAAAAAAAAAAAAAAAAGTGATGGGATGGCATACAAACACAAACACATGCACACTCATGCATGTATGTGATTATTCCAAATGGCTTGCAAGTTAATAGGTGGCTGTTTGAGTTTTGAAGATCATAATCAGATAAATGATATCAGAGTTCACTGAACTGGCAAAAGCAATTCAGTTACCTGCAACAATAAATCTAAGAATGAGATTTAGCAATCATTAAAAATAAGATAAAATATAAAGTAAAATAACAATCAAGCTCCAATTTCTATAGTAGTATTAATAATAATATAGTTTGACAGGAAAAAAAAAGGAGGAATAAAATTTGAGAGCAGTAGAAATGGTTTCTATTTTTTTAAAAAAAAAAATCAGTTAATTACCATATTCTGGTTAATATTAAAAGAACCAGTATGTACAGAATGAATCAAGCATTAGCATTTAAATGGTGTTGTACTCACCATAATGGAAAAAGACTTTTGATAGAGTTTAGTTCCTTGATGACATCAATTGCACTCATTCTTTCATGGGGGGATTCCATTGAACAGGCAAGTCCGATCTTAAATAAAGAATGCAAGCATTTCTCAACATTAGGATGGGTTTGCATCATGTTGTCCGAGAAGCCACTTGATGCTCCCACTGTATGTTGTGTTTCTCGTGGAAGAATAGTTGGGCTCACAACTTCCAAAAGCTTGTTTGGAAAAGCAATTTTCACACATGTTTGAAGATTGTGACCATCATTAAACATATTCTCGGTGGGTCTTCTTTTAGTTAACATCTCTAAGACAAGAATGCCAAAGCTATACATGTCACCTTGTATTGATACCTCTGAACCCATTCCATATTCTGAAATATTTTAAGCATATTAATTCTCAATTATATAAATGGTCACTAAAAAAATGAAAAAAGTTGTGAATTTGAAATCATAATGAATGTGAATGACCTTCTAGTAAAAAATATTAATTGATACCTGGAGGAACATAGCCAATGGTGCCCTTTATTCCAATTGTACTACTTTGTTCATTAGAGATGGCTTCAACAGTTGAGAGCAATCTTGTCAATCCGAAATCACTCAAATGAGCAACCATGTTATCATCAAGAAGGACATTGCTTGGCTTCAGATCACAATGAACTAGAGGTTGCCCATATTCATAGTGAAGATAGATTAATGCATGCACAATATCAGTAAGAATATTTATTACTTGATCAAGGAGCAAAATTCTTGGAGGATCTGGATTTTCTATTCTAGAATGCAACCAATTTTCCAAGTTTCCATTCACCATATACTCATAAACTAGAGCCTTAAATTCATGGCCCTTGTAATCTATGCTAGAGCAACATGTTATAATTTTTACCAGATTTCGGTGCTTTGCATTTCTAAGGGTATTACATTCGGCAACGAAACTCTTGTTAGCTCCCCTCATGTGAAGGTTGATGACCTTTATCGCAACAACTTCATTAGACTCAGTACTTCCTTTATATACAGAGCCAAAACTCCCAGATCCTATCAAGTTGTTGACAGAGAATCCATCTGTAGCGTTGTACAAACTTTGATACGATACTTTGGAAATCATTTCAATTGTTGGTGAACTTGAAGATGATTTCTGGCTTCTTTTCCTCCAATGATAAATGGCAACAACAGATGCTAGAAGAAGAAAAGCAATCACACAACATATTGATATGATTAACTTGAAGTTTTGATGTTTTCTTTGTCCAATAGATTTGATAGGGCATGGTGGTAGCTCCAACTTTGATATGCCTCCACAAAGCTTGCTATTCCCCACAAGTGATATTGCACTTGCATTGCCAAAGACCCCTTTGCTTGGTACCTCCCCAT
This sequence comes from Leucaena leucocephala, assembly GCA_037074615.1. Taxonomy (NCBI): domain Eukaryota; kingdom Viridiplantae; phylum Streptophyta; class Magnoliopsida; order Fabales; family Fabaceae; genus Leucaena; species Leucaena leucocephala. The sequence goes on along the minus strand of CM073515.1, from coordinate 11,631,842 downwards.
CAAGCATGTTGAAGGAAACATTAAGGTACTCCAAAAAAGCAATATCCTGCAGCCCTTTTGGAATTGATCCAGACAAGTTATTTTGTGACAAGTCCAGATATCTTAGACCTTTCAATGAAGCCAAAGATAAGGGGATGGTTTCTTGAAAGAAATTCCCTTGCAAAAAGAGATACTCTATGCTTTGACAATCTCCAATGGTTTGAGGAATTTTTCCAGACAATTGATTATGCGAAACATCCAACAGACCAATATTTTTCAAGTTTCCGACCTCATCAGGGATATCACCGTCGAAGGAGTTAAGTGACAAGTTCAGTAAAATTGATAGAGATGAAAGAGTAATCAACTGGACTGGTATAATTCCACTAAATTTGTTCCGTGACAGATCAAGATATTGTAAACTTTTACAATTCCCAATACTTGGAGGAACATTTCCTTCTAACATGTTATTTGACAAATCTAGGTTAGATAATTGAGTGAGATTGCCTATGAAATGCATTATTTCTCCAGTAAATTGATTTCCCCCTAGATACAATAATTGCATGTTTTGAAACTTCCCAAAAGTAATTGGAATGGTGTCATTGAAATAATTCCCAACAGTTATTAGCACCATCAAGTTAACAAGGTTTCCTAATGACATAGGAACTCTACCACATATTTGATTTCGTCCAAGAGAGAGTATTCTAAGATTGGTGGACAAATTGCCTATGGTATTTGGTAAATGGTCTCCAAAATTATTTCGCTCCAAGAAAAGATGTGTCAACTTACTGCAGTTACTCAAAGAATTTAGAAACTCCCAATCTTTTGGAGAATTACTCCCAAGACTATTTTCACCAAACTCTAGATATGAGATGTCATGCAAATTTCCAAGATTTGGAATTTGCCCTACAAAGTTATTTCCTCCTACAGAGATCCTTACAAGCATAGACGCATTTACTATGGAAATTGGGATAGGACCTGAGAATCTATTTCCTGCAAGTTCTAGGATTTGTAGATTAGGGAGGGTGGAGAAAATATTGGTTGGAATAGAGCCATTGAATTGATTTAATGGAAGTGTGATATCAGTGAGAGATGACAAATTGTAAAGAGCAAAAGGAATTGCACCTGAAAGCTTGTTGACCCCTACTTGAAATATTGTCAAATTTTTCAACTGGCCTATTTCTTCAGGTATACTTCCCTTCAACTTATTATAATTCAGAGAAAGAATGCTGAGAGAAGATAGATTCCACAAGGAAGTTGGGATTTCTCCAGTAAAGTTGTTTACATTTAGATGCAAAGCTTCAAGCTTATGGAGATAGGAAATCTCCATTGGTATTTTGCCAATGATACTATTCTTTGCAAATGATAACCTCTTGAGGTTATAGCACCTTGTGATGTTGATAGGAAATTCTCCCGTCAACGTATTATTTTCGATTACGAGCTCCTGCAATCGAAACAAGCGACCCAACTCTTGTGGAATTTCTCCATGAAAATTATTGCTGCCAAGATTAATGATTCTTAGAAAGGAGAGATTGCCAATGAAAGGAGATATATTACCAGACAAGTGATATCCTTTTAACACCAACTGAGTAACTCTTCTATGCTTGTGGCCGCAAGAGATTCCTTGCCAATTGCAGAAGTGTGTTGATGAATTCCAAGAGCCCATAATTCGATATGGATCACTGGATACTGATTCCTTGAATTTGATTAAAGACAAATGATCGGTTTCGTTATTGTTGCTAATTGATGAAGCAGATTTGAAAGATTGAAATATGAGAGTAAAGAAAACAAGTAAGTGAAGGGACATGGTTGAGAGAAGTAGTAGGCTAGCTTAAAAGTTCTTTGTATGGAGAAGCACGCTTGTGCTCTGTTATTAGTAGGACTTAATTAAATACAGAAGCAGGCCACATCTTATTATGAGACATGTTCATGGGATACAAACTTCAAAGTATATATTATCCTCAATATTTTATAATGTCAACTATCATGTCTTTGAATTGTCATCTAATAAATTTAAATAATTGCTTTGGACCTAAAAAATTATTAATTAAACAAACACAAAGTTGTTTTAATGGAGTAAGACTTTGCTAGATTTTTCTAAGTTTCAAGTTTAAGTTCTAAAAGAGACCCTTTTGTTTTGTTGAGAGGGGTAGTTACAAAATCCGAAACTAGAGTAGTCAGTTATTCAGATATTTAGTAATATGATCCCTGAAAAAAACATCAGATACTAGTTAATAGTATATTAAAAATTATTAATTAAGATAAGTAAAATGTCAAACAATGCTCGAATATGACATCGTTGTTTAGCTATATAAAAAACTAATTAAAATTTTAATCATTATTTATTTACTGTTTATTCAGTATTTTTTTTTGTCTTGTGGCTTGCCAGTGGAAGTATTTTTTCGCTTTCACTGAATTTATGATTCCTTATTACAATTTATAAAGTTTTTAAAACACACAGATTTCTTTTGAAGTTATGTATTTTTTTTTCAAAATAAGTTTGAATATTCTAGTGTGATGGATAGGACCTAGTTATGCATGGGAATTAATTTATGAATACGAGATAATTGAACTTTACCAATGCAAGTAATTCATGGGAATTAATATAATGTATATTACATAGTAATAAAGTTGAAAATTTGTTAAAATTTAAGCCAGAATTAATGAAATTTTAATTTTTTTTAACTATATGAAATATGTTATAAGATACTAGAAAAGTAAGAGACTCTACACACCATATATATTTTTGTCAATTGAAACAAAGTAAAATGTATCCCCTCAGTGCCTTTTGGAAAATTCAAAGAACTCAAATTACTTTTTCTTTCAATGGGTGGACTCCAAACTTTGTGAAGACCTTTCAACGTTAACCACCAAGAGTTTTTATTATTGGTTCTTCTATATTGTGCTTTGTGTAATGGGGGAGATAATTCTCAACTTGCTTGTTATTAGTGCTGAATTATTCTCAATTCAATATTAGTTATTTTGGCAATTATATCTAGTGGGCTTTCTAATCAAGTTTAAGCAAGACTTTCTTTATTCCCACTTTTTATTATTTTCAAAAACTTATAATGGAAATATAGCTTCCACCGAGAAGAATTGGCGCACAAAATGCATTATAATCGCTTTAATTTCATCAGCATATCCAAAAGATAATTAGTGATCCTACTATGGAAGTGAGGATGAAGTGGTTAGGAACAAATATATTTTGTACATTCAAATATATAAAATAATTAAAACTCTGATGATTGCTTTTATTTTATACTATATTTAGACTACAAAGTAGATTTTATATTAAAGATCGGAGGAAAATCATTATTATAAGCCGATCATCTTTAAATTGTCTAATATGGTCATATCAATAACATTGTCACCTCATTAATGACTATGCGAATTGGAAAATAAAAGAAAAAAAAATTATAAGGTTCATCTAGAAAAAAAATACAGCCATGTGACCTTTTGCTTTTAAAAGAACAGAATATATTTATAATATGAGATTAAGTTATGAGTTTTTAAATTGTCATGTACAAGGCTTTTAGTGAAAATGGTTAAACTTGATTTTTATTTGACTTCTCCATTAGTTTATCGCCTCATTGAATTAATATTGATTTTATCGGTGGCTACAACACAGCTTTCTCAACAATGAATATTATCAAAAAAAAATTGCGAAATAAGATAGGCGATGAATGGTTAAATGATATAATGGTGTGCTATATTAAATGGGTGGTATATGCTGGAATTGATCAAAAAATATTTTGTAGCATTTTCAAAATGTGCAAATTCACAAGATTATATTCAAGTTTCTCGTTATAGTTGTTAATTATATTTGATCTTTTGTTCCTCATTGTAGTTGTTAATTATATTTGATCTTTTATACTCAAACTATTATATTTATAATATTATAATTTATTTATTTATCTAATAAAAAAATTGTTACAATTTTACCCCTTGTCCTAAAAACAAAATGAACATGCCTAAATATTATGATATCAAGTATGAGTATACTTAACTTGATATAAGTAAAAGTGAAAAAAAAAAAATCGTTTTGAATGGGGTTGATTTTAATAAAATGCATACTAATACGTAGTAGTATACTGCGTTGAGTCAATTCCAGTTTCTACTAAAAAAATGCATAGAAAAAAAGTCCTCATTCCCCTTGTGTGCCTATAAATAAGGAACCTTATTTTTAAGACACTAATGAAGATTGATCAGAGCTTGAAGATTCAAGGGATACATACTGGAATGACCAAGGATCTTAGCAAACAGGTAGTGTCTGTGACAATAAGCTAAGAGATGTTCATCAAACGCCGGCAACCATGTCTGACACACAAATCAAGAGAAAACCACACAGGACAAGAAAAACAAGGGAAACTATTAAACTCTATAAAAGAAGCCGATTAAACTAGCAAGAGAAAGACCAAAAAACAAAGGAACTTGAATAAGACGAGGAGAGGGAAAGAAGCACTACGTTAATTCAGAGAGAAAACCCTCTCCCCCTACATTCCGTAATCTAATTAAACTAAGCTATAACTTAAGTCACCATAAACTCTTAAAACTCACCTCTCAGTATCTCAAATTTACCTACAGATAAAATTTTATAGTGGTCAATCACAAAATCTAAAAAATGCACAAGAGAGAAAGAGAGATCTTTTTCACCTTTATACACCGGTTGACACCACCTGTGTAAAAAGATAAAAATATTCTTCTAATAATTATTTTCAATATCAATTGTTGTTTTAACTAGTGGTATTGAAAGTATTTTCTACATCGATTTCATATATGTAATTGTGTAGAAAATCAATAGTCTCGCTACCTATCTACGAAAATTATCACTGGTTACACTTTTTATAGTGTCTGTGCAATACTAGATATAGAAAGAGTGCTGTAAATTTTTTTTACCAGTAGTGAACTGAAATTACGCACACCCACACATCCATAAAATAGTTTAGATGCCATAGAAATCCAGTTCCCTTAATTAGGCTACATCCCTACCCCTAACTGAAAGTTAGTTTAACCAATTAATTATACTCATAGAAATCACAGTTGAAGCACAATTATAATCCCAAATTATCATAAAAAATTACAAGAAATTGATTTTGTATAGAAGAAAAAAATAAATTAATGAACTAGCTTCAATGCTCCCGAAGAAATCATGCTCTCATCCTTCAGATGCTTCAAGAACCCTCCAAAAGCTTCAAAACTAGTGTCTTGCAACATCTAGAACGTGATTAGGTGAGTGGGGCAAGGTGCCTCTATTCCCTCTTCTCTAATGTTCTCTCTAATGCCTTTTCAATTGTCTCAATTTTCTAAATGTTTTCTTTTCTTTTTCCGTGGATAGTTAGATTCTAAATAAAATGAACAACTTTTTGATATCTTATGGGCAAAAGAAGATGCAGTTTTAAATTTTCTTACAATTTTTTTGAAGAAAAATACTGTAAAATTATGTAATTTTGATTTATTTTCTTGGGACAACCATAAAAAAAATTCAAAACTGCATTATGTTTTGACTATAAGATATCAAAATGTAACTCATTTTATATAAAATCTAATGATTTCACTAAAAGAAAGTGGTTTTGGCAGCGGTTCGCTAGAAACTCACGAAACTGCTAGAAATTTCAACCCTTTTGACTACATTTCTAGTAGTTCAGCACCAACCTCTAAAAATATTGTAACATCCCTATTTTTATTTTAGGATTTAAGTAATATTAGAAGAAATTAATTTCTAATAGATGAAATTTTAATTTAATTATATAAGTTAAAATAATTTATCTAAAGTAAAAAATAATATTGTTTCATTAATAGTAAGAAAAAGAAAACAAAAGAAGAAGAGAAGAAGAAGAAAAAAGCATTATGGTAATATATATATATTATATAACAAAACAAAAAAAAAGAAGAAAGAAGACAAGACATGGCAGAGAAAAATTAATTAATGAAATAAAATAAAAGAAGAAGAAGAAGAAGAAGCATATGCCATGACGCTGGAACAATAATTATATAGTAATATTATAAAAAAATTTAAAGTGGGCCCACATCTATTTTTTAAATATAGTACACACACCGCCAGAGCAGGACGTGATTTCTTTTCTTTCCTTCTTCTTCCTTTCGGCAATTCGCTCGCGTCGTCTGCTCAACAAGTCCTCCATTGATGAATATTGGATCTTTTTTAGCCCTGATTTGTTCTCATAAAGTCTTTCAACTATCATAATTATTTTTTAATTATTTTTTATATTAAGATAGTTCTTTAGAAGTATAATTTCTGTTAGAAAGAAAATAAGTTTGAGGATTAGGGTTAGAGTAAGTGTGATTTTTCAACAAATGAGAACTATAGAATTGTATAGATAAGTAAATACTTACATTTAATCAGTTTAGAATTTTTCTATTTACATTATTTGAGAGAGTTAGGGTTAGGGTTTAAATGTTAGAGAGTAGAGATGATTTAATATGAAAATTTTATTGATTTAATTTGATTTTATCAATTGGGGTATGTTTATTGGAGGTATAATTGATATTTAATCGGTTTATATTGTTGTTATAGCTTGTAAATTAAAATGGGTAATTTTGTTAAAACCTTAGATTGGAGAAATTGGGAATTTTGGTCAAATTAAATAATTATGGGTTAATTGATAGTGCAAATGAATTATTGAAATTTAGAAATGATGTGATTTAATATTGAAATGAAGATTTGGATATTGTGAGCATTTGAAATTTTGAGTGAAACTTTAAGGATTATAAATTTAGGGTTTTTGGGTTGTTTGAGGAGTGTGATGTTATATAAGAATATATATGAGTAGAATAAAGATGAGGTAATATAAGATTATCATGGAAATGATAATTTAGAAAATAGATGTGTAATTGTGATAGAGAAATTTAGTTATGGTATTGAATTAATAATTTTTAAATAAAATAAAGTTAAAAGATAAATGTGAGTATTTATTTAAAAGTATATGTTGTGTCAAATTAACAACATATTGATACACATTTATATAAACTATGTGGATTAATTAGAGAGTTGTGACCTAAGCCCGTGGCTACTCATTTGTGATATTTTTGTTAGCTTTGGAGAAAGGTAACCACTTTCCACTCATTATATTTGCTAATATAATATTTGTGAGTGATTTGATATATATAAATCTACTAATGATTATATGATTATATTGAGAAAAGTTAATTGCTAGTTTTATTGAAAATTGTCTTGTGGGATTTAGAAAGTTTAAATAGAGATTAAAAACTTGTTATATCTTGAAATTGAAATTTGAAGAAAGTTACTATTTTGAGAAAAATCCTACTGTGATATTGTTGAGAAGCATAAGTATTTAAGCTGTAGATCCAGCTTGAAGGGGAGTATTGAGATGTTATAGTTTAGAATTAATTATTAATTAATTAATATTATATTTTGTTAGTTATTTAATTAACTATCTAAATTTAAGTTTATATATTATTTAGGATCAGATTTGAATATTAAATTATCATATCTTAGAAGAATAAATCTGAGATATTATGATTATGATAGATTTTAGATTTAGCTTATTAGTTTATATTTTTACCTATATAAAGGCCTATTTGTATTCTTATTCATTAAATGATTAATAATATTTTGAGGTTTTTTCCTTTACTTTCAATCCTTCAAATTTTCACATGGTATCAAAACAGGAGTATTAAATCTTGGTTAAGGCCTTGATGAAGAAGAAGAAGAAGAAAAAGATCAAACCTGAAGAGAAGACACACCTTCAAGTAAATATTAATTACATATGATAGAAGAGGATAACTTGGGACTCTTCTCACAAAATTTTATAGGTTATGGGATTAGTTTATCTACCTCAAGTGAGGTTAGGTTAATGTGTAAACCTAAGTGGGTTACAATAAAAGAGGGTGCCTTAGGTCTTTTCTCACAAAATCTCATAGGTTGTGGGATTAGTTTATCTACCTCAAGTGAGGTTAGATATGTGTGTAAACCCAAGTGGGTTACAATGGAAGAGGATAACTTGGGTCTCTTCTCACAAAATCTCATAGGTTATGGGATTAGTTTATCTACCTCAAGTGAGGTTAGATTTGTATGTAAACCCAAGTGGATTACAATGGAAGAGGGTAACTTGGGTCTCTTCTCACAAAATCTCATAGGTTATGGGATTAGTTTATTTACCTCAAGTGAGGTTAGATTAATGTGTAAACCCAAGTGGGTTACAATGGAAGAGGATAACTTGGGTCTCTTCCCACAAAATCTCATAGGTTATGGGATTAGTTTATCTATTAACTCTTACATTTACACTACAAGAAAAATTGAGAGTTGTAGTGGTTATTTTGTAGCAGTTGCAATGAACCTCTATTAGTGCCAAACTTTATAATAATTTGGCTCTAAACCACTATAATTTTGTAACTCTTTAACTGTAAACAGTGTTATCTGCGATATTTGTAGCTGTTATAACCGTTATAAATATGGCATCAAGTTGGTGTTGCATTTTGTGGCAACATTTGTAGCGGTTATAACCACTTGATGGAGCGAACATTTGTAGCGGTTCAAATCATTGCAAATATTTGCGCCTAGAAGGATGAGTGAAGGAATTTTGTAGGGGTTCTAAATTGCTATAAATGTCCACAAAACTATTACAAAGTTTGTATTTGTAAACTGATACAAATGTCCACAAAACCGTTATAAAATTTTAAATATGAAATTCAAATTTTTTTCCAAATGCAAACTCACTATGATATATTTATAACAGTTTAAAACCAATATAAATATTTATAAAACTGCTAGAAAGTTATAAAAATGAAATTTAAATTTTCTTCCCACACGCACTACGAACCACAAATCGCTATAAAATTTTAAATATGAACTTTAAATTTTCCTCCTACACATTTTTAACAGTTTTATACCGTTATAAATGTACACAAAACTGCTTAAAACTCCACTAAATATCTACAAATATCTCCAATCCTCTCATTCTTCCTCTTGATCATTCTCTCTTTTTCCTCCTATTTTTTTTCTTCCTCTTTCCTTTATTTAGTTATTTCTTCACATGAAGGTAAGATCATTTGAATTTATAAATTTATTTTTTTTAGGTTTCTATGCTTCTTCTTTATTTACATGCGTACTCTTTTGTTTTCAGATAATTTTTATAGAAATTAGTGGATCTTTTTAATTAATTATATATATAATATTTTTTACACTTTCTAACTCTTTTATATATTTTTTTATCTAGTTTCATAATTTTCTAACTGCCTAATATCAACTTATACACTTTATTTATCTTAATTATATATCATCAAATAAAATATATCAAATTATATAACATGGTACAACTAAATAATATACTCAATTATCATAATAAAACTTTAACCTATCAAATTTAATAAATTATCTCTATATATACATACTATTAAAACATAATTTTTTATTTTTTTATAAAATTTAGAACATTTGTAGCGATTTCTAAACCACCACAAAATTCTTAAACTACTATAAATATTTGTAACGTTTTGATCCTTATGAGTAACAATTTTCCTTAACTGCTACAACACTATTTATAGTGCATGATTTTGTAAAAGTTGTGATATTTTTTTATTAATTTAAACCATTACAAAGGCAAAAAAATAAATCGCTATAAAACACTTTTTTTTAGTGTTAGAACTATATAAGAGTAGTTGTTCTTATGTAGTCTAGGAAAATTCTCATTTATTTCTTATAAAAAATGTCTAAAAGAGGTATCAATGATATCTTTTAAAAATATCTCTCTTAAATAAGCATACTATGCAACTTACATTTCGAGATGGAGAAAGAAAGAAAACTTGCAGGGAGAACACATTAATATCAAACTTATCCCTAAATTAAAGTTTCCATGTGGAATCAGCTTACAGACACATGCATACACACAATTATTATTTTCCAAATAACAAAACAATTGTTTTCAATAATTTTATGTACTATAATGAACATAAAAATATCAACCTGAAATAAAGGACAATATTTTCTAAATAATTGAACCATATTTCAAGGCAAAAAAAACATTGAACCATAATATTCCACATTTAGGATATCATTAAAAGCCATCTCGCAATAGAAAACTAAGAGGTATACTTTATTCCCAAATTAATGAGAAGATTATGGACTCAAATAAACTTGTGCTGAACTATTTATATGGTAACAAAGAGCCTCTCTTTAATCAACCTTTTGAAATCCTTATAAGATGATCCTTCTTCATCAGTCACTTCCATTGCTTTCATCTTCAACTCCAAACTCTTTCTTCTAATTTCCTTCCCCTTATCTCCCTCCATTGCTTCCTTTACAATATCAGCAATCTCTTCTCTATTTACTTCATGCTTGGCCTCAATCCCTACGCTCCATTTTGTGCATGAGAACCAACAATTTGTTGGTTGCTCACCAAAGAAAGGCCAACAAATCATAGGCACACCTTGACATATGCTTTCTAATGTTGAATTCCAACCACAATGTGTCCAAAAGACCCCAATTGATGGATGAGCCAAAACTTGTTCTTGAGGACACCAACTTGTTATGTATCCTCTATCTTTGATCTCATCTAAGAATTCTTGAGGCAAATTTGAAGTTTCATCATGATTCTCACTTTTTACCAAGTTAGGCCTCACTATCCACAAAAATGGATGCTTGCTATCTGCCAATCCCCATGCAAATTCCTTCAAGTTTTGTTCAGTTATAACAGCTATACTCCCATAATTGACATAAATGACTGAGCTTGGTTTCCATTGGTCTAACCACTGAACGCATTTCGAGTCACTTTTCCAAAAGCTTAAGCCACTTGATGATGATGAATTGAACTCATTTTCCTTCTTCTCTTGAATGAAATGCCTATTGAGCAAGTGAAGTGGGCCAATGCTGTATACATTAGGGTTCTTGGCCAAGATGACTTCAAGAACTTCACTTTCCAATTCTTGGAATGTGTTAATGAGGATGGAAGATGATTTCATACATTCTTTTGACACTGAACCTTTGAAATCAAACATGAATTTATCATCTGATAAGCTCTTCAATCTTATAAAATTCGGCAGGTCATTTACTTGAATATTTTTCATTCCTGTAACCCAATCTAAAGTTGTAGACCAGGTACCATCATTGGCAAGACTTTCATCTGAAAAGTTCACAAAAGTTATCCATATGAGAATAGGCAAATTGCAGCATGTGATAAAGGAAGACATATATATCATGCTGAATCCCATGCGATAAAAGCAAGATAAACCTTAACAAACACAAACTTGTTAAGGGCGCTGATAAGTGGCACACACACACATATTTGTCATTGTCTCAACAAAAAAAAAATGTCAAGATTAAATGTGATTTGACGCTCATAGTGCTACGGATGCTAACCAGCGAACTACTTAGTAAGGAAGATGAAAGATGGAAGAAATGAAATTTTCTATTTGCAAAAGGATTCAAGATAGATAGGATAGGAAATAGGACCCCTTCACTAATTAGAAACCTAGAATAGGTATTAGTTGGCATATTTTATTTTCTTTTCCTTACTTTTTGTTTCATTGTTTTATTTATTTTTTTCTTTACTATTTTCAAGACTCGGTATACTAATTTTAACTGAATGGACTAAAGAGAAGTAGGGTTGGTTAAGGAAGAAGTAAGGATAAATAAAGATGGACAAGTGTACGGTGATGGATGTGTGGAAGAATTTAGATGCATTAACAAGTAAAGGATAAATAAAGATTGAGAATTTCCCATTTCTCTTTGAACCTTCTCTTCACTTCATTATGAATATTTTGTCTTTAATTAAGTATTATCTGTTTGGTACTTATAATTTAATGATTTGTTTCATAGTTATAAGCCCTTGAAATCTATAAACATGATCATATTCTAGGAAGTTTAGAAATGTAGAACATGATTAGTTTGAAAACATGATTCTCATTCAAGCCTCGTTTACTTCTCTCAACTACCTCACATTAGTTGCTCCATATATTTGTCACATTTAATCTTTAAAAAAGTAATATTTCGTTTCTTCCTTCTTCTTAAGAGTGTTCTTTTTTTTCCCCATAACTCGCATACACATTTATGATCATAGAGGGTTCAAACTCACCAACAAGCTATTGGTTAGGTGGTAACTAACTTCACACAAGTTGGAATTTTGATAAATGTACTTGTTTAGAGAGGTGAAAGCCCTTTAAGCATTAAATCTCGAAAGAGTAGAGATACTCTCGAGTAAATAAAAAAAAAATCGAACTCCTAACTTAACACTTCCTAAATATTTAATTAAGGGAGGAGCTTGGTCGTTGAGCGCGCTACAAGCTGAATGTTTATTATCATTAGATGAGGGATTGGTATGTTGCTCTTATTGTAAGAGGGTGAACCTTAATTCTGATTTAAGACTCTTAGTTTTGTAATTGTAGTAGCAAGAACAGCCTATTAATGTTGCAAGATTAATGGAAACTTAATCTTGAGAGAAAGTTTAGGGATTGGATAGGAATTAATTTGTCCAATAGTAACAAATAGTGCCTCCACAAGTTGACATCGGGTACAATAACCCAGAAGCAACCGAAATATTAATTCCTTGCTAGCTAAGTTCATCCTTAATTAATTAAAACTTATTATTAATATGTACAAGTTTGAAAATGGCTATCAAGTTGGAAGAAAACGATACAACATAAACTTCTAAATTTTGACTGATATGTGTATAATAAAAAGTACTAAAAATTTTCAGCTGTAATCTTACTTCCGCAATTTCATATATATTCTGCACTGCCTACAGTAAATTGGACAAGAATTCTAATTTAACTTTCGGGAAAAAAAATAGAGGACAAAAATCACCTTTGAATGGAAAAATGCCTCTTTCAACAAGTTCATCATACTGCAAATATCCCAACAAGCCACATGCTGAAGCTGTCCAAAACCTAATCTCTGGTATTCCAAATTCATTTGCAACTTTTTCTGCAAAGCTCATGTTCGCATCAGCGATTATGCAGCTCACCGGATGCCCTTCTGGTGACGATGATGATGAATTCAACTTCCCTATCAACTGTTTAAGCGGACCATAACAGTGCTTCCTTGTTGAATCACAGAGTGCCGGAATATCCTGAGTTTCATCCATCTCCGACGACGGCAAACCATCCAGTATGGTTTTGAACTGGAAGTCCGGTAAGCCCTTCACGATGTCTGGACCGAGGGACTTGGCTAAGCGTTTGTGGATGAACTCAGTGTTGACGAAAGTTACATGAACGCCATTGGAATGAAGAAGTTTAGCTAATTGCATGAAAGTACAATTAATAAAATAGTTTGAATAATTTAAATAAAAATATATATAAAAATAATTTAAATTTGAGAAAAAATAAATAAAAATAGTTTGAGAATAAAATTATAAAATAGACTAAGATGTGACACTTATAATGAAAGTACACATTTAAATCAGTTTTTGTATTTAGAACTGTAAAAGGTAATATTTTTACTTTTGTTTTTATATGGGATACTTTTACTTTGAGATGGGAAATTACAAAGATTGATTTACTAATAGGTAGGGATGGAAACAGGCCAGGCCAGGCCAGGCCTTGGCCTTAACAGGCCAGGCCTGTTAAGTGTCAATTCGGCCTGAGCCTGGCCTGTGGCCTGTTATAGGCCTTTTTTTTGTCTAAGCCTGGCCTGTATAAAAGCCTGGCCTGGCCTGAAGCCTGTTTAAAAGCCTGATTTTTTTAATTATACTAATAGGCTATCTAACAGGCCTTCATAACAGGTTTCCGTAACAGGCTCTCATAACAGGCCTCCTAACAGGCCTGTTAAAATAAAATTAAAGAATAAAATATATAATAATACATGTTAGTTTAATGGTTTGACTCTTGTATTGTGTTCAATATGTGGTAGGTTTAACACCCATTTATTATACTTTATTAGACTTGACACTTATCTTGGATGATTTGTAAGTCATTATATGATAATTTACAACTTATTTTTTAACTTTTAATTTAATCTTATTATCAAGTAGCTTTGGTCCTTCATTGAATTTTTTAAAATATATTAGTTCTAAATCATAATTAAATTGGAGTATTGGGTAAAAGTGTTATTTCTACTATTATTTTCCCAAGTTAAAAAAAAAAACAAAAGAAAGCCGAAATAAATCATTTGATTAAAAATCCAACCCTAGCTTTCGGCTGCCTGAGTATTCTGTGCCTTTGCATTCTTGTTTCTGTACCGCGTACAACAAGCAATCGGCGGCGAACTCATCATTCCGCAAACATGGGTTAGTTTCAACTCATCGATTTTGCTTTGTTACTCAAATCTCGATTTCGATTCGTTGTTTTGGATTTCTTTGTTTTTTTTTTTTTATGCATTTGGTTTCCTTAATTGCAGGTAAGGTTCATGGATCATTGGCTCGTGCTGGAAAAGTAAGAGGGCAAACCCCCAAAGTGGCCAAGCAGGACAAGAAGAAGAAGCCCCGGGGACGCGCTCACAAGCGTATGCAGTACAATCGCCGATTCGTCACTGCCGGTTAGTCCAAAATATTGCTCGATATATACATCTATATATATGTATATTGTTTTTTTCCCTTGGTATTTAGATAATTTGAACTTGTAAGTTTTGTTGTCTGATTCTGATATGTCCGTTGTCCTCGTAATTGCAGTGGTAGGATTCGGCAAGAAGAGGGGACCCAATTCCTCGGAGAAGTAATCAAAGGCTTGAAGGATGTTTCTCTTAAGTTTTTATTATTAGCAGAAATTTATTTTTTTTTGTTTTAAATGACTAATTTGAAGCTCTAATCTTGTTCAATGACTGCTTTTTTGTTAGCTAATACTTACCAAGACTGAGCTTTAAAGTGTTTGATGCTAATTTAGTTTTGGCTTTTAATATTGGCAAGAATGGATAATGCGATGCCTATTTTGCTTCTGTCAGCTGTTAGATTCTGATATTTACACTGATTACTATTTATTTTAAGTTTCTAAAACATTTAGAATTAGTAGATTGTGCCTTCTGATGAGATAGCCACTTTCTCCTTTTGGTAAATTTGAAGTGCCATTTAGTTTGGACTCGGGTTTTTGTACTTTACCTGGACATTCAGGAATTAAATATTTATGACTGATTTTCAAGGCACCAAAACAGGGCCATAGAGATTTCACTCTATTGAAGTTGATTTAGGAATTAAAGTGTGCATTGGAGTTTTTGAGACAGGATATAAGACATGTCATCCTCTATAGGTTAAGTTTAACCAATCAATTTTAGACGGTGCATATTTGAGATCTAGCATGCGGCATCGTTTATAAGTTGTTCAAGACGTTGAGATTAGGTTCATTTAGTAATTGAGCTGTATGATTCATGTCTGCTTCTGTGTGGAGCTTATTGACTGTGTTATGCGTTGTAGAAGAAAAATTGAGAATGAGAGAGAAAGAAGGAGAAGCAGAGGGGATAGAGGGGAATAGAGAGAACAGAGGGAGAGGAGGAGGGAGATAGAAGATCAATAGGCGAGAGAGGCAGAGAGAGTGATAGAGAGAAACGGACTCAATCCATTAGGTTCATCACACGCCTTACAGATTAATCCTTATGCCATGTTTATATACACTTATAGTATGTTTGGTAGAATAGAAGAGTTTTTGATGGAAATGGAAGTGAATGGAATTAGGCTGGAAATAAGTTTAAAAGTTTGTTTGGTAGGATGGAAATGAATATAAAATTGACGTATTTTTTTTGTATAATTTGGGATAAAATGGTCCAAAATATTTTTTTTATAACTTAGAAAGGGTTAAAGTTGTCAAAGAATTTTATAAATGGGGTAAAATGGTTTAAAAAATTTCACTTCCACTTTTATCATTTTCATCTTGAACTTTTCTAATGAAACTAAAATAGCTCAAAATATTAAAAATAAAAGTGGAAGTAGAAGTAACATCTATCATACCAAACGAGAAAAGTAGAAGAATCCACTTCCTCACCCCCACTTCAACTCTACCACACATACCATTATAGTAATTGAACTGCCTGATTCATGTCTTCTTCTGTGGAGCTTATTGACTATGTGTTGCATTCAGGTGTCGGATTCATATTTATTGATAACATGGAGTGCACCTGTAGCCTAAGGGATTCAAAATTAAGAACTTAAATCATTGTTTAACTAATTTTCCAAGTCTTAGCATTAATCTATCATCCTGATATGTTTAAATCAACTCCTCTTCCTAAGATTCAACATTATCATAATGATCACCGCAGAACAATCCCTTAATTTCCTCTTCATCTTCTGAGGTTTTTGTTTATTGATGAACCATATCAAGAGCACGTGCATGAGGAGAGGACCATGGATATCCCCATCTCTTGCTCTCCACATGATTATAATGTAATGTTGATTGTCAAAGAATGTGTCTAGTGAATCTCCAGCAGTAGCAAGATCACTCAACGCTATTGTTGCCCTGTTTATATGTAGTGCCTGTGGCTCTAGCTAAGCTGGACTAAAACTAGCTCCATTACTTCTTTTATAAAAGATTGGAAAATCGCTGTGGGATCCTACGGAAAAAATATAATAATCAAAAGGTCCCACAAGTAAGAGCATGGAATGACTAGTTTGGACGAAGGAATGATAACAGATTTATGCTACTCACTTGTTAGGACTTTTTAGTTATTATATTATTTCCTCATAACTTCGTAGTGATTTTCCCTAAAAGATGTTGAAGGTTGCATACTTGCATGTGAATGGTAGAAGCCCATTGTTGAGCTACAAAGCTGTGTTTTGTATCTATTAAATACTGAGGGAACTGAACCTTTTGCTGTAGATGGGATAGGACCTATGTAACCCCTCTCCCTTTCTCTCTCATTGCATTACCCTACATAAGTATCAGCTAGCAGAGGTTCAAGGTACTTACTATGGTTAGGTTATAGATTATGACAAGGAGAGGAACTGAGGAAGTAATATTTACGTGTGATTGGTTCGGTTGCTGAAGCATTGTTCATGTGCAACATGGAATGCACACAAACTGGCTATAGCTGCTTTGCATTTGATGCTCATGGTCGACATTTTTGCTGATATCAGATGAGATAACATGCAGAATCCAGCATGATATTCTGCAAATGTTGTAAATTGAAGTAGAATTAATCAATTTAGTCAGGACTTGAAAATAGTGCCGCTTGCTATATGGTTTTTTTTTTTTGTTATATAAACTCCTCAGTAATCCTTGCACCATTTAGTTTCTGCGGTATCCCCGTCAAAAGTGGAGAGATAGGTGAGATTTGAGATATCTACTGGCTCAACTATAAGAACCCCGTGTAATTATGACACACTAGTTGCTACATATGAGAATGGAACTTAGTGCCTGTTTGGATTCATGTTCTAGGAATCAATTTTAGACAAAATTTTAGTTTGGGAAAATTTGAAACAAACATCAATTTTTGTCCATAATTAATTTTGGCCAAAACCTCGGTTTGAAACCATGGTTTACCAAACAATCATTTTTGTCCAGAATTGATTTTGGGCAAAATCTTGGTTTAAAACCATGGTTTTGAATAAGCTACTGAAAATAGATTTTGGAACTGTAAAAGAGTTTATAAATTATCCAATTACTATTTTACCCCTACTTTTTTCTTATACTCTCTCTCCTCTCTCGTTTCTCTTCTTCACACTATCTCCTCTTTCCTCTCTCTTCTCTACACTCTCTCCTCTCTCCTATTTTTTACCCTCTCTCCTCTCTCATACTTTAATTAAATCATACCCATTTTGGTCATTTATTAATATAAAAAGTGATTCTACTACTAATTATCCAAACATCTCTATTTTCAAAATCTATTCTTTCCAGAATCTATTCTTCTCATAATCTATTCTTTCTAAAATATATTCTTCCCATAATTTATTTTTTCCAGAATCTATTATCCAGAATCTATTCTTCCCATAATCTATTCTCTAAAAGCTAATCTAAATAGGCCCTTAATCGAGTTTCTTAACTTGTAGTTTGAATTTAAGTTGTGTTCAACTCAGCAATAGCAACTCCAGGCTTTCTATCTCCCTTTCTCCCAGCAAAAACTCGTCAAATTATACAAACAAATAAGGGTGAGATGAGAATTCTGTAATTGTAAAAACAATGTGTGCTTAAGATTAAATGTTAAGCAGGTACCACGAAGAATCCAGAGTGATTGAACTACCTTCAATTGAATTCCCTAGCAATACATGCAACGTCTACATAGACGACCAGATTATTCCTCTCCTGGATCGGAGGAGAATTGGGTAAATCAAAGTAGAGAAACCGAGGAAATGAGGAAATATAATGACCATCATTAAGCAAAATACAAAATCGATGAAGAGACAGCAACAGATTTTTTTAATGACAAGCAAAAGAGAAGAAAAAAGTTGCAGAACCACAATCTGAAAGACGATGGATCACTGTACAAACTATTAAGACATTCACTCACTCCTGTGATTGTGGGCATGGATAATGTATTGAGGACCTTTTTGAACTTATGTACAGGAAAACATAATCTATCCATCAACCAAATGAGCAAAAAATTTATAGACTTCAAAAAGGATGAGAAACTAATTTTTTTTAATAAATTTATCTTTTCAATAACAAGAAAAAAGTTGCAGACACACCAATATGAAAGATCATGGATCACTACTTAAAGGGATAAGTCATTCTTGATAACGACTAAGTCTCCCAAGTATCACTCCTATAGTGTTAATCCACTTGGTCTTCATGAGTCATTAATCCTTAATGTCTAGCATGTTTATTGAAGGTTCGATGTGAAGCTTTAACAGTTGAAATCTGGTCAGAATTCACGCCAAAGATGAGTCGCAATTTTACTCATTGGTTTCCTGATTTACATTCATAGATTTCAATAGGAAAAAGCAAGACGAAAGAAGAAAAGAAGGAGAGAGACAATGAAGTAACAAAAACTACGATCGGTCAAGGAGAGAGAACCTGATTAGGGAGTAGCCACCATTGATGACAAAACATAGATACCTTTACATATCATAACCAGTACCTCATTCTGTATACCAGAAATCCATTCTTCCCCCCGACACTTCAGTTCTAGAATCAGACTGAGGCATGAGAAAGACATCATCCCATGAGAAATTCCGGGGATTGACTTGGAAAAGAACAGGATGGAAAACCACAGTCAAGCATAAGTATATATACACCCGGCAACCACTACCCAACACGCATGCACAATTAACCCACCACATGAAACCACCCACGCACAGGAGACAGCGGCATACAAACTCACTCTTGACAAGGTGCCCCAAAAACATGCGCAAATCCACTAGCCAAGCTCGTAACTGCATTCAGCCATTACACCTAATAAAATGTTAATGCTAATAATTTGTAAAAGGCCATAAACAATAATAAATAAACAATAACAAGAAAGCATAAGCACCCAGCACGCCTGCTGACGACTAATGTTGATGGACTGACAGGATCATAGAGAGCAGCCATGACAAAAACTACAAAGCCCAAGCGAAAAAGCAACTCAACAAACACTCTTTCCGGGTCCACTCCGGCCAAGAATGAATATATTTAAACCCATCAACACCACCACGCCAACCAACCCACCACCCCGAAAAACCAAACTCGAACCACGACGGTCATCACAAACACGCAGCCGCACATCAGTGCATGACAGCTTTACGTGCCCGTAAAAGGTGCGAGACACCCAAGAAACCGATGTCAAGGTATCCCTTATAATCATGGAGTGTAACCGCGAGATATAGGGAGATAATTACCCAAATTATTTTATTGTATTTAATATATAAAATCAGGAAATGACCCCGTTCTAAAAGTATTTAATTTAATATATCAAACCAAATATAAATCATAATAAATTAATGTATTTAATATATATTACCTGAATATCCCCTGAAAATTATTTAATTTAATACATTAAACCACCAAATATTTTAATATATTAAGCCAGAAAATCCCCCGTAATCATAGAGTGTAACCGCCAAATAGCGGGAGATAATTAACTGAATTATTATATTTAATATATTAAACTAGGAAATCAAAAGAAGAGCTCCACTGCACATTATGACGTGTCATTTAATTTTGTCATTTTTATTTTGATTTCAGGTACAAATTGACCGTAGAAGTTTTTATGCATTGGATATCTAAAAATTTTCAAATTGCAACAATTTCGCCCATTCGATTATTTAGGTTAAGTTTAATTATTAGTTGACCATATATGATGATATGACATATACACATATTATTCACTTCATTTTTTCCAAGCTTGATTTATAAATAAAGCAAAAAAACAAAAAATACATCTTGTCCTTAAGATTTGAGAAATTAAAAGAGGTGAAAAAATTCAACGAGGTGGAATTATCATGTACTGGGAAGAGAAAAGTAAAGAGGTACCTGCCTATCTTGACATTAATAGGGTATAGTGAAGGAGGATTTTCAATAACCTTGATTTCTAGGCAATCTCACTCAGTGTGTCTTGCTTCCAATAATCGAATCTTTTTCTATATTACTCTTAGATGAAAGTGAGCTCGTCCCAGCCTCCATTTAGCAGCTTCTTTTTCATTATTTTTCAATTTACAAGCTTAACATATTTAGTCAATTAACGGATAAATTTAACCTAGATGATGACATGTTCATTTTTTAAGGGCAATATTGCTTCTAAATGAAACTTACAAGGCAAATTTGCATAGTAATAAAAATGACGTGGATGATACTTAGACCTATAAACTCAGTATATTCAATCAACTAACTGTGAAACTTAACCTTAATAATGACTAGGTGTAAATTGATACAATTTAGAATCTTCTTAGACAACATTAAACATAAAATTATTTTGAGGATAATATAGTTCTAACGTGTAAAATTTCGGGCAAAATATAACATTAACCCATTAAAAAAACAAGTCAATCTCTCTGCAAATAGGATCTGTTTATATATATATATAGAAGATCACTCATCTTGAGATGAGTTTACTACTTAGATGCTTTAGGCAGTTATCCATTATATTCATTCAGACACAAGCACATTCCAAGGCAAAGTAAAGGAAGTGGAAGGATGAAGGGATTATACATAAGTCCAAGTAAAAATATTGTATTTTGAAGAATTTAAAAATTTTATGTTTATTATTGTGTGGAAGCTATGTATTAATTTGTATGAGTTGCTTATGCCTTTGTTTATATTTGTTAGCATGTTGGTGAATGGCTTATGTATAATAGAGTATGGATAACCAAAGGTAATGCCATAATTACCAAGATAAAATAAGGAAATAAAAGGATAAAATACCCTTAATGAGGGCCAAACTTGAGTAAGGTCCGAACAGGGAAAATAAAGGAGGTTGATCACGAAATTTTGGGATTAAATAATAAATAAACATCTCAAGCTTTAAAACAAGTACTAGGTTGGAAGATATGACTTTCTGAATTTAAAACAAAAATATAGAAAATCCTGTTTGAGCACATGAACAGTGCGTATTGGTGCACTTTTCTGGGATTAATGATCAAGGAATGGAACAGCATAGGTTTTTCCCCTGCTTGCAATTCTAGAGTTTAAAATGGATTAAAGTGGTTTCTAAATTATCTTTGTGGCTTATATATATTTATATATATGGAAAGTAAGGCGTGAAAAACATTATAACTAACAACAAGGACAAAATTGTTAAATGGACTAAACTTCAAGGATTGAATTACAAGAGTTGAAAGTTGAAGGACCAAATAACTATTTTTTTTTTATTTATCAAATTAGTATCCTCTTTTTTATGACTCTTATTGGTATACTTATAAACAAAACTTCAGTCGAGTTACTTATATTTATTAAGTTCTCCATGCGCCTTTTTAGCAAGGTAGTCCACACCTTAATGCTTTTCTATGAGAATGAAGAATCTAGATCTTAGTTTGAGAATATTGGCGAGCTAAAATCAATATGCCATATTTCTTAACAATATCTTTAAAATTAAAAGAGGTGGAAACAATCTGGCACCCACCTCATGACAAAATCCAAAAAGAAATAACCATCATAAAAAAATAACACAGAGAAAGTCTTCCAAAGAAAAATACTTACTCATTTATCCTCATCCAAAATAATGTTATTAGAAAATAGAAAAATATTAAATATGTAACAAAGATACAGATCAAGAATTCAAACCTTTCTACGTGATAAGTTTTATAATATATATAATTACTACTTTTCCATACTACGACTCTAATTATAATTCTTTATAAAATTGTAATTTGATCTTCCAAATGCTACAAGATAGCAGTTGATATATATAATATTTCAAAACAATTACTAATCTCAAATGGAGTCCTTAAGTGTCATTTTACATCTTCTTCCACTCCCAATCATCCATTAAGAAAGCTGATTTTATCTATAAATAGAAACTCCATCCAGAGAAATCATAAAAGCAACTTAAACTCAGATACCACTCAAATCGACTTCTTCGTTGGCATTTAGGAAACAAACTCAATGGCACAACAATCTCCTTCTGATCTTCCTTTCAAAGTGAGGAGACAAAAGCCGGAGCTTATATCGCCGGTGAAGCCTAATCCTCATGAACTCAAGCTTTTGTCTGAAATAGATTACCAAGATACCTTACGTCTACAACTTCCAACCATATGCTTCTACGTTCAGAACCTTCCATGGTAGGGAAGGACCCTATCAAAGTGATTAGAGATGCATTAGTAGTTATAATTAATTTGTACTAATTAAGCAATATATAATATTCGTATTGACACCTAATTAATTTATTTAAATTTTTTTAATCTATTTAAAAAAATAATTGACTTTTGTATTAAGGATTAAAGGAGTATAATAGACATGAGGGTATAAGAGAATTCTGAACAGGAGAGGCGGCAGCTCCTTCTGCCCTTCCCTAGTTCTGCCCTGCTCCACTCAAATACTTTGTTCCTCCAATATTGCTCCCCATTTTTCTTTTCTCCCACTTCCTTACATGTTACAGTACATTTTATGGGTAACACTACGACTCAAGTGATGCATTTGGTCTTCGTATGAATCATACTATGAGTGATGCATTTGGTCTTGTACGATTCATGAAAGCCATCGCTAACGTCGCAAAAGGTGCAACTAAACCTTCGATTCTACCTGTGTGGCACAGAGAAATTCTAAATGGAAGAGGCCCACCACATTTTACTTGCAGTCGTCATGAGTACGATGATGATGATGATGAAGTAATCGATACCACCATCGATATCCCCACCACAAACATTGTTCATCGCTCTTTCTTCTTTGGACCAACCGAAGTTTCTTCCCTCCGTACATTACTCCCCGACCACCTACGTCAATCCACCTCATCATTTGAGCTTGTCATAGCTTGCCTTTGGCGTTGTCGAACAACAGCTTTGTAGCTAGACCAACACAAAGATGTTCGCATGATGGTCGCCGTCCACAGAAACTCCTCACTACCAAAAGGTACAGAAACTCTTAAAAGGTTATTAGAGCAATGCTATCGTGTTTCCAGCTGCAGTTTCAAATGCTGGTAAGGTTTGAGAGAGTCCATTAGGGTATGCCTTGGAGTTGGTGAAGAAAGTAAAGGATCAAGTGAATGATGAGTATTTTCAATCTGGCTGATCTTATAGCAACTAGACGACCAACATATGGTAGAACACTAAGATCATGTATGCTATCAGATTTGAGCAGTCTTAGGTCAAGAGATGTTGATTTTGGGTGGGGCAAACCACTATATGCTGGTGCTGCAAAGAGTGGAGTTGATGAGATATTTTAAGGAGCAACTTTTTACGTTGGACATAGAAATGGTAAAGGAGAAGAAGGTAGGGTGGTTCCTATTTGCTTGCCACATGAATTCATGGAGAGGTTTGCCAAAGAGTTGGATCATTTACTTAATGTTGTCCCGTCGAAGATCCAAGAATCAACAAGTGCGAAGCCTAAACTCAACATAAACTAACTTAGGTGGCGCCAAATTGAATTTTAGAAGTGTTTGCAAGTCAAATTCTTTTTTTTTTGTTATAAATTTTTTTTTAAAAGGGGTTGGGCTTACCCACAATCTAAAAGTAGGATGAAGACTCTTTTCCTTTTAGGCAATACTAATATTGGGTAAGGAGAATTGTCTATTACCATTAGGCATAAATTTAGGTATCCATGAGTTAAGATGTTTCTCTAAACGCTATGACTGGAACCATAATAAAGTAGTACTCTTTAAGAATTAAGTACACTCTAAATAATTATATATTTTATCTTTTTATTAGTTGAATTTAGTGAAGATGGGTTTTGCAAGTCAAATTCCAAGTCAGGTATGTGTGTGTGTTTTGTATGGAGGCCCTTTTAGGCCCTATCTCTTCAAGGGTCAACCCCGCAGGGCCGGACTGACCCCTTTCTTTAGCTTTAATTGGATTATAATCTCTCCAGTATTATATATATAAGATGAAGGTTTTGGGTAGACATAATCCAATTATAAGATACAATTTAAAAGTATGTCTATGAAATTTTAACCCAACTTTTTTTTTGTTTTTCCTCTCATTGATTACATGCTATATCACAGTGCATTAATTATTTCACTCACTCACTTTTTCTCCATAAAAAAGTATATTTTTGAAAAATGAAATACATTTTTATATATTTATTACTTTTAACTAATTTTGTTATCTATATAATTGGATTATTTGTATATACTACCGATGAGAGTATTATATAATTCATTAACTAATTTTCAGCTATTGAAAAAAATCTAAACCCATTTTGTCACGTCCCGAAATTTGGACCGTGACCGGCACAGAATATGAATAATTTCACATTCCGAAAGCCTTAAACATTAAATAACACGGTTGAAATAAAAACCATAATAAATTACATTTCATAAATCAAAAGCAAGTTCTATGTTAGGAATCTCGGTAATATAATCGCTGTATAACGAATCTCCCGATGATCCTACAACTGACTGCAAATATTCAAGTTTCTATAATATTTTCCAAAATCAATAGAATATTTTCTAATGACTATGTGGAGCATTTACCTTCTTTTCAAAATAATACAAACACTTTCTAAATGATAATTTCATCAAAAGTAGTTTTGTCAAAAACGACGCTTCGGATCGGCAACGAGACTCTTCACTGCTCAGCGAAAGGGTTAGGGCCACCTGCACTATCTGAGGCCAAATAATCTACTCGTGAATAACGTCCCAAAAACATGATTTAAAAGATTGCAGAAATAAACAATGCATAAACAAATTTCAAACATCTCGTATTTCAATGCAAACTTTTCTGTAACCATTTTCTTTCAGGAAAAACAATTTGAAATAACCATTTCAAATCAATAATCCTTTCAAGACCATAATCTTTTCCGTAAACATTATTGTTTCAGAGATTCAATTTGAAATTACTATTTCAAATCAATCGTTGTAAAACAATCCTTTCATAAACCATAATCTTTCTGTAGGACTTCAACAGAACGAAAACAGACGTGGACACACAGTCCACGAGGGTAACTAACCAATCTGGCAGCTCGAAGCTGCTAACTGTCAGAGGCTCAAGGCCACTAACCTTCGCGAGTACGAAACCCACGGTGAAATCTGGTAGCTCAACCACTACCCTTCGCGAGTACAAAACCCACGGTGTAATCTGGTAGCTCAATCACTACCCTTCGCGAGTACGAAACCCACGGTGAAATCTGGTAGCTCAACCACTACCCTTCGCGAGTACGAAACCCACGGTGTAATCCATCGAGCTCGGGTAACCAAGGTGCACCAAGGACTAACAGTACTGCTGTTAGCAACCAGCGTTCTGTATTCCGTCCTAAAACATTCCCATCATGCGTGGGGTTTATTTCACATGAAATAATCCCAATCGTTTCAATACCATAACCATTGGTAAAATCACTTTAACTTTCCAGAAACCCCAGCATGTACATTTGAAATCAAATTACTGTGAAAACATATGAAATTCGCAAAAGAATATATTTCATGAATAACATAAGTTCAATGCAACTTTTGCTAAACACTTTTCAAAAGCTTATTCATTCATTTCCATACATAATCATAATTCCTTTGTAAACCAATCGAAAGAAAATCATTTCTAACGATTTAAACCATACTTTCGTAAAACTTACTTTTCGTAATTCATATTTGAAATTCAACATTTGAAATGACAATGCATTTGAAAATGTAAATTTTTAGGGAACGTTATTCACTCACCTGACACGCTCCAAAACCTTTACCCGTTTCAGCCAGTCACTTCCGATTATAATCACATCTCAATTCCCTGATATCCCGAAATAATATATTAACATTCTAATCAACATTGCAACAAAAATAAATCATCTTTAACCTAATATTCCCTTTCATTTCATGCTTCCAATCAATCCACAAAGACTCAACACATATACTCCTAAACCATCAACCATCCAATATTGATTCAATCAACTATACATACAACCATACACTACATGCTTCCAACCCTCCTAGATAGCGAGCATTACCCAGGTTATAATTACTTTTGGGAAAGCGATCTTATAACATTTCTTTGGTCAAATTTTCCCAAGCTTTCTAAAAATAAAACGTTCCATCAATGATTACTATTCATCCATTTTTCCAAAAACTATTTTCCTTACTTGCAATCTGTAAAACTACAACTTTTGGTTATGGAAATCTTTAAACCTTGCAATCACGTTAAATTGAATAATTCATACCCTTATATATCTATCTTCCCTTGTCCAACCATTTAACACACTTAATAAAAACCCATAGACAATTAAATTCATCAATTAATCAGTGATTTCCCTTCCTTAGCTTCAGTGCTACCACTCTTTAATACTTCCCGAAACCTCAATGCAAACCAATTCATAAAATGTTGAATTTATCACTTTAAATAATTTCCAACGACATGGCTCATTAAACCCTTTATTAACCACATCCATCCTCTAACTCAGAACTTATCTCAATGTTAAGGTTAGCATTTTATTGCCTTCAAAACAACTATAATAGTTCAATTAGTTTCCTATGATGCTTCTAATCCTCAAAGCATTCTTTTCACTAAATTGAAATACTCTTGAGCTTAACTTTTCTCCAATAATAACCCATAACTTGCTTTAGTTTCAAATCAATGACTTCAAAACTGATGTACTCATTCCAAATTCCAAAACAGCAAGCTACAAACCCCAAAACACAAAACCCGGCAACTCCTCCCATTTTTTTTCTTCCTACAGCATCATCACACGTATATATATTTATGCATATGTACCTTATGTTTAAACTCAATCAGAACAGTCATGCCTTAAATTTATATATATATCTGCATACATACCAATCTCCCTCAGCCAAAGCCCCTGAACTGCCAACCAACATCACGGCACACACACACATGTATATCTTCATAGCACCCATGAGCACAGGATATAAATATATTCAATCAATCACAACAACATCCATATATAGTATAATTCAAGCCTAAAATTGTTCCTACTCAGCTAACCAACCCAAAAATCGTGATTCTCAGAATAATATCGCAAACAGAGTCAGAGTATTCATTAACTATCACAGCCCACGCATACAAGGCATATATCCATAAGCATCATTTCTAGAACCAGCACTAACATTCAAATACACATTGACACAGCAGCGTTGGGAATCACCCAAAAACATTTACAGCAACAGGGCTCACACTTTGCAATAAAGCAGTGGCAAAATGTTTATATCCAACATTGAAACATCACTACCCAAACAGAAAGAGAAAAATTCCCATCAACATTCCAATACTTACAGCAGCGGCGGATAAAAGCTCAAGCAGACATTCTAACGGTGACGGAAAGGCTACGTCTATAGAACAGAGAAACCAGAGGAGCCTCCAACATAGCTATCAAGTTCTGAGGGAACGAAGAGAAATCTTTCATACGGCCCCAACCAAAAGAAACAGGACAAAGGATCTCAATGAATTGCACAACCGAAGTAAACAAATTATTCCCTCACTGCCATTCACACTTTGCTCTTCCACAAAGGCGGAAATTTCAGAAAGCAGGGCAACACCGATGGCAGTAGCAGGGACGGGGGATTTGAGGAAACTAAGGCAACCACTCGACTGTCCTAGAAGCTATCCGCGACAGGAGTAAAACTTGAAGGGGATACTTGCTACAGTACAGAGTGCACTCGGAAGCAATGGCGACAGCGATGGAGCTCGACGACGGCGCCACCACTGGCCAAAAGACTACTAGAAATGTGATTCCGTGACACCCAGACCACTCCTTCCTCGCCAGCGACTTCCCTCAGCAATCCCCTCCCTAAGCTTTATTTATCGATCAGCCAACGGATCTGCGGTGAAGTGACAACACAGGCACCACGACCCAGGCGACGTTACAGAGGGAAAATTGACGGTCACGGCATCGATGGCGTGGAGCGTTGGCCGCTGCTCTCCCTGGCTCCCTGCTGTCTCACCGGACCGCAACTGGGAAGAATGAAGAAATGGTACGGTTGCTGCAGGATAAAGGAGTGAGGGCAAAATGGGAATTTCACACTGAAAATTTGAAAAAAAAACCCATACTTTTGCAACTGCCAAGGTTCGAACACAGGTAAACTAAATTTACACCCGTCCCAATGGCCACTCAGCTGACGCTTCCTATTGCCATTTTCTGCCAAGAAAAAATATATAGAACTTGTTGACTAAATTTTTTTTTCCTATCAATTTCAGTATCATAACATTCTTCCCCTCTTAAAAAATTCGGTCCTCCGAATTTTAAAAAATACACCTTGCTACTTTGAATAAGTGCGTGACTCGCATCTCACTTTCCAGTTCATATGAGAATAATTACGCCATAGTACTTTCACAAAAAGAATCCCTTTAATAGTGTTATATCTCTTAAACCAATCGCAAGATTTAAGCCGATGCATTCCATAAATGAACATCAAAGTAAACAAAGGGAGAATTTATCATTTACTTCTCTATTACCACTAATTATGAAAGGTTGAAAATCACTAAAACATATCCCAAACCTCATTGTAGAAATCACTTATGATAACAGATAATCGTAGTATATACATTAAATAAACTCTTATGCATCTCATTTCCAAAGAGACTAAAATTAAAACACCAAAGTAAAGTACAAGCTTAATCTCTACAAGTAGAGGGAAATCTTCTGCATAAATTTAGCTCATAAGTTTACCATTTAATCACTCTCAAATCATTAATTTCAAAAAAATTCAATGCCTCACTGCTTGAAACAGCAACATTTACTTCAAATCTATATTTTTTTTTTCTTTTATAATATCAAACCAAACCTGGCCTACACACCAACCAAATCCAACAATGATTTCTTTTTCTTTTTTTTTTTCTTTTCATTTCTTTTTTTTTTAAATCAATTCTCAAGCTCAAAACTCATAGCATTTAACATTTTAAAGTACTTTCAAGAAAACCCGAAATCATAATATCCAAAATAATACCCATTAGCTTGATTTCACATAACCAAAACTTCAAAATCTACCCAAACAAGTTTTTATACCTCTTTTCAATACCCTCATACGAGATTTCATAAATTTCTATCGAGAATAAAAACCCACAAACTTAGAAAGATCCAACTTAATAAATTCTAATAACTTGACTAAAATATTATCCACTTCAATAACGCTACAGGTTTCTTCTCAAGTCATATGCTTAAATAGTATAAAAATAACAAGGGACTGTGGATTCTAATGGTTTGACTTTAAATAAGATTCTTATAGAGGTTTAAGGGATCGACTTTCCCTGACACCTAACTCCCCTATGACTTTATCTTCTCCCTCTATGGAGCAATTCTCTTCGCTGAACAGAGCCTCAATCCGAAGCCTTATCACTTCTATAACTTCTTCCAACATGGTGGACGTCTAGGCGTCATTAACTATATACCAAAAACAGAAAATATTCAATTTTCAAGGAAAATATGGTTTCAAAATCATAAGAAAACCGAACACTTTTGAATTTCACCTAGAGATCTCCAGAAATGCCTCAACTATGGTTATGCCCGGGTTCATAACGATAATTGAGACCTCACTGAAGTATCTCTGCTCCACTTAGCCATAGAAAAACTTTTGGCTCTGATACCAAACTGTCACGTCCCGAAATTTGGACCGTGACTGGCACAGAATATGAATAATTTCACATTCCAAAAGCCTTAAACATTAAATAACACGGTTGAAATAAAAACCATAATAAATTACATTTCATAAATCAAAAGCAAGTTCTATGTTAGGAATCTCGGTAATATAATCGCTGTATAACGAATCTCCCGATGATCCTACAACTGACTGCAAATATTCAAGTTTCTATAACATTTTCCAAAATCAATAGAATATTTTCTAATGACTATGTGGAGCATTTACCTTCTTTTCAAAATAATACAAACACTTTCTAAATGATAATTTCATCAAAAGTAGTTTTGTCAAAAACGACGCTTCGGATCGGCAACGAGACTCTTCACTGCTCAGCGAAAGGGTTAGGGCCACCTGCACTATCTGAGGCCAAATAATCTACTCGTGAATAACGTCCCAAAAACATGATTTAAAAGATTGCAGAAATAAACAATGCATAAACAAATTTCAAACATCTCGTATTTCAATGCAAACTTTTCTGTAACCATTTTCTTTCAGGAAAAACAATTTGAAATAACCATTTCAAATCAATAATCCTTTCAAGACCATAATCTTTTCCGTAAACATTATTGTTTCAGAGATTCAATTTGAAATTACTATTTCAAATCAATCGTTGTAAAACAATCCTTTCATAAACCATAATCTTTCTGTAGGACTTCAACAGAACGAAAACAGACGTGGACACACAGTCCACGAGGGTAACTAACCAATCTGGCAGCTCGAAGCTGCTAACTGTCGGAGGCTCAAGGCCACTAACCTTCGCGAGTACGAAACCCACGGTGAAATCTGGTAGCTCAACCACTACCCTTCGCGAGTACAAAACCCACGGTGTAATCTGGTAGCTCAATCACTACCCTTCGCGAGTACGAAACCCACGGTGAAATCTGGTAGCTCAACCACTACCCTTCGCGAGTACGAAACCCACGGTGTAATCCATCGAGCTCGGGTAACCAAGGTGCACCAAGGACTAACAGTACTGCTGTTAGCAACCAGCGTTCTGTATTCCGTCCTAAAACATTCCCATCATGCGTGGGGTTTATTTCACATGAAATAATCCCAATCGTTTCAATACCATAACCATTGGTAAAATCACTTTAACTTTCCAGAAACCCCAGCATGTACATTTGAAATCAAATTACTGTGAAAACATATGAAATTCGCAAAAGAATATATTTCATGAATAACATAAGTTCAATGCAACTTTTGCTAAACACTTTTCAAAAGCTTATTCATTCATTTCCATACATAATCATAATTCCTTTGTAAACCAATCGAAAGAAAATCATTTCTAACGATTTAAACCATACTTTCGTAAAACTTACTTTTCGTAATTCATATTTGAAATTCAACATTTGAAATGACAATGCATTTGAAAATGTAAATTTTTAGGGAACGTTATTCACTCACCTGACACGCTCCAAAACCTTTACCCGTTTCAGCCAGTCACTTCCGATTATAATCACATCTCAATTCCCTGATATCCCGAAATAATATATTAACATTCTAATCAACATTGCAACAAAAATAAATCATCTTTAACCTAATATTCCCTTTCATTTCATGCTTCCAATCAATCCACAAAGACTCAACACATATACTCCTAAACCATCAACCATCCAATATTGATTCAATCAACTATACATACAACCATACACTACATGCTTCCAACCCTCCTAGATAGCGAGCATTACCCAGGTTATAATTACTTTTGGGAAAGCGATCTTATAACATTTCTTTGGTCAAATTTTCCCAAGCTTTCTAAAAATAAAACGTTCCATCAATGATTACTATTCATCCATTTTTCCAAAAACTATTTTCCTTACTTGCAATCTGTAAAACTACAACTTTTGGTTATGGAAATCTTTAAACCTTGCAATCACGTTAAATTGAATAATTCATACCCTTATATATCTATCTTCCCTTGTCCAACCATTTAACACACTTAATAAAAACCCATAGACAATTAAATTCATCAATTAATCAGTGATTTCCCTTCCTTAGCTTCAGTGCTACCACTCTTTAATACTTCCCGAAACCTCAATGCAAACCAATTCATAAAATGTTGAATTTATCACTTTAAATAATTTCCAACGACATGGCTCATTAAACCCTTTATTAACCACATCCATCCTCTAACTCAGAACTTATCTCAATGTTAAGGTTAGCATTTTATTGCCTTCAAAACAACTATAATAGTTCAATTAGTTTCCTATGATGCTTCTAATCCTCAAAGCATTCTTTTCACTAAATTGAAATACTCTTGAGCTTAACTTTTCTCCAATAATAACCCATAACTTGCTTTAGTTTCAAATCAATGACTTCAAAACTGATGTACTCATTCCAAATTCCAAAACAGCAAGCTACAAACCCCAAAACACAAAACCCGGCAACTCCTCCCATTTTTTTTCTTCCTACAGCATCATCACACGTATATATATTTATGCATATGTACCTTATGTTTAAACTCAATCAGAACAGTCATGCCTTAAATTTATATATATATCTGCATACATACCAATCTCCCTCAACCAAAGCCCCTGAACTGCCAACCAACATCACGGCACACACACACATGTATATCTTCATAGCACCCATGAGCACAGGATATAAATATATTCAATCAATCACAACAACATCCATATATAGTATAATTCAAGCCTAAAATTGTTCCTACTCAGCTAACCAACCCAAAAATCGTGATTCTCAGAATAATATCGCAAACAGAGTCAGAGTATTCATTAACTATCACAGCCCACGCATACAAGGCATATATCCATAAGCATCATTTCTAGAACCAGCACTAACATTCAAATACACATTGACACAGCAGCGTTGGGAATCACCCAAAAACATTTACAGCAACAGGGCTCACACTTTGCAATAAAGCAGTGGCAAAATGTTTATATCCAACATTGAAACATCACTACCCAAACAGAAAGAGAAAAATTCCCATCAACATTCCAATACTTACAGCAGCGGCGGATAAAAGCTCAAGCAGACATTCTAACGGTGACGGAAAGGCTACGTCTATAGAACAGAGAAACCAGAGGAGCCTCCAACATAGCTATCAAGTTCTGAGGGAATGAAGAGAAATCTTTCATACGGCCCCAACCAAAAGAAACAGGACAAAGGATCTCAATGAATTGCACAACCGAAGTAAACAAATTATTCCCTCACTGCCATTCACACTTTGCTCTTCCACAAAGGCAGAAATTTCAGAAAGCAGGGCAACACCGATGGCAGTAGCAGGGACGGGGGATTTGAGGAAACTAAGGCAACCACTCGACTGTCCTAGAAGCTATCCGCGACAGGAGTAAAACTTGAAGGGGATACTTGCTACAGTACAGAGTGCACTCGGAAGCAATGGCGACAGCGATGGAGCTCGACGACGGCGCCACCACTGGCCAAAAGACTACTAGAAATGTGATTCCGTGACACCCAGACCACTCCTTCCTCGCCAGCGACTTCCCTCAGCAATCCCCTCCCCAAGCTTTATTTATCGATCAGCCAACGGATCTGCGGTGAAGTGACAACACAGGCACCACGACCCAGGCGACGTTACAGAGGGAAAATTGATGGTCACGGCATCGATGGCGTGGAGCGTTGGCTGCTGCTCTCCCTGGCTCCCTGCTGTCTCGCCGGACCGCAACTGGGAAGAATGAAGAAATGGTACGGTTGCTGCAGGATAAAGGAGTGAGGGCAAAATGGGAATTTCACACTGAAAATTTGAAAAAAACACCCATACTTTTGCAACTGCCAAGGTTCGAACACAGGTAAACTAAATTTACACCCGTCCCAATGGCCACTCAGCTGACGCTTCCTATTGCCATTTTCTGCCAAGAATAAATATATAGAACTTGTTGACTAAATTTTTTTTTTCCTATCAATTTCAGTATCATAACACATTTTTTCAGAGTTTAAAATAATATTTGAGATACTTGTGAGTAATAAAAAAAATAATGGAATATGTGGCCCATGTTGTGAGGAGAGAGGTCCCAAATCATGAATACGGGAGAGTAAAAATAAATAACTTCACTCAAATACCGATATGCAATTAATGAACAAAACTGTTCTCCCTTCCTCCATTCCAATAATATATAAGATATTATTAACTAATTCACATAAATTAAAAACTAAATTAAAAAATATTAGTTAAATTATTTAATTTATTTTAAATTAATAAACTTTATATATTTTATTTTTATTAAAGAATATGAGTTTCATATATATATATATATATATATATTATTTGTTGTGTCTCTCTTTTATAAATGGTAAAAGTAAAAATTAATCATTAATTATCATATAAACCTTTTATATTGTAAACCATAATTTCCTTCTAATTTTTTTTATATTGAACAAGAGGGAGAACGGAGTATTGCTACTGCCTATTTGTGGAGGGCTTAAATCTCTCAATCTGCTAATTCAACGGTCCCCTATAATGATTAACCGATCCATTAAATTTGATTATTTATATTTAATACTTTATTCACTATTTTTTATAAGATACACTTTAGATATATCTAAATATTTAATATATATTTGTTATTATTACCTTAATTAATTACACATCTCTTTCATAACTTTTCCCACTAATTCTCTTTCATCTCTTTTTACACCCATTTTCTCTCCCACTCAAAAATAAATTACATGACTCTAATTAATTTTAACTCTTTTTTTTATCTCAACTTGACTTGGTTAATTGTATCTTTATAAAAAGAAATGGAGGGAATAGTTTTAAATAGTACGACATTTGATTGGTTGGATCATATGGCAATACCCTTTGGGTCCTATTTATAAGACCGATAAATCATTTTTTATTCTATTAATAAGTGATATTATTATATTTTTATATGAATGTATAATTTATTTATTTATTATTTATGTACTCTTAAGGTTGAGCATATATTAAAAAGGGATAAAGCTGAAAAAAAATAAATTTAAAGATAAAGTTAATGAAATTTGAGATTTTTCTTGATTATAATGAAACACATTAAAATGTCCTTAATTATAAATAGGATAAGATGAATATTGTATTGTTTGTTATAAGTGACTACAAAGAACAGGGACTATAGAGATTTATGCAAACTGCACTTGCATAGGGTAAAATTACATTCCAAAATGATCCTTTATTTAATGGTTGATAACTAAAAGTAAAGTGCACACTAAAGATAGATTATTTTATTTCCTTCAAATATAAAATCTAGCTTAGTCGTCTCATACAAAACTCTTTACTAAACTAATAAGGGAACTAGTGTACAAATTCATTTATGATTGATCAACCCGGATTGAATTTTAATACCATAATCAAATGATGTTTTCTTAAGACGACAACGTTGGATCGATCTGAAACAATATAATAGCTTGGAGACACTTGTGTTCTTGGCTGCTCTTAACGGTCACAAACAAGCTTTCCTTTACCTCCATTGTGTTTGCAATAGTAAGAAGGACCAAAGCCTCTTGAAAAAGAGACGAGGTGATACCATTCTTCACTGTACCATCTCCGAGATAGATCTCTCACACTTAGGTATATATAGCTTCAAAATGAACATTTCATAATCAAATATTATACTATGAACTGTGGAGTAATAATAATAAAGAACGTAATTATATGAAATTTAGTACATACCAAAGTGTTTTCTCTGTAAATGGAACAGTGAAGAATAGTATCTCCTCCTTTCTTGTTCCAGAGGCTTGGGTCCTTCTTACTACTTCAAACACAATGGAGATGAAAGAAAGCTTGCTTGTGACCCTTAAGATCAGCCATGAACAAAGGGGTCTCTGTCTGTGTTTGTTTATCTCTCAGAATACCTTTCATATTCTTGTGCAAAACTTCATTATATATAGCTTATATGATGTTATTGTTTAGGTCCTTTTTTCAGTACTAGATATGTAATGTAGTTGCTTTAAATATTCCCCACCGCAATAAGGTGTGGTTTTCCTTCTTTTTATAAAATATAGTACTGCGTTGTGTTTGTGTGTGTGTATTCTTTTTAATCTATTGTGCTTCCAGAGCAAGAAGGTCAAATGATGCTCTATATGTCCTTTCATAAACAATCATATAACCCTAATAATCAAGAAATAATTACTTCCTTTCCACAAAAAAATAAGTTAACTCATTTCTTACGTGATCCCATTTTTTATTTATATTCCTAATTTTGATGCATAAAATATGTTTTGATAATTTCTTTTCATAAATTAAAAAATAATAGGAATTTTAATTTATTCGTGGAACAACTTTTAATCAATAATTTTTTTATACAAGTAACCAATAATTTTTTTTAATTTCGTATAATTCTCTAACACAATATTGAAAACACTGTTTTAGTTGAAGTAAAGTAATATAAACAATAGTTGGCACACAAAAAAAGTAATATAAACAATTGAAAGTGATATGGAATTAAAGCAAAAGCAACAATGTGGACTCAGTCTTCCAGTACGTACGTTTCTTGATTTATTTTAATCGTTTGTTCCTTTCTTGCAATGTTAGTCATGTCTAATTTTGATGCCATTTTGATTTCCCTTTAAAATAAGAGAAAATCCCTATAAAATGTTACTCCCATGTTCATAACTCACAAATCAAAATTTAATCACCAAAATGGAATATGAAAATGTTGGTGATTTTACAATTTTGCCCCCTTTTTTTATAAAAAAAGAAAGCTTCAATCACCATCGACAGAGATACTGCCAACGGTCGAAGCTATTTACTATACTTATAACATGAATGACATTATTTATAAAGAGGTTTATTATTTAAATGACGGCAGTTACTATTACTTTTAACAAGTTCTTCACTTGAAAAAAATTCAATTGATTAGGCCACGGTGTAAGAAATTTATTATACTTGTAATATAAATGACAACATTTGTGTAAAGGTATTTACTATTTGAATAACCTCATTTAAAAATATAGTAAATTTCCCCCGTCGAAACTTAATTAGTTGAATTTTCACAAGTCTAAAACTTATTAAAAGTATTAGTAAATGACATTATTTAAATTGTGAACCCTTTTATAAATATTGCCATTCACGTTTACAATTGTAGTAAATAGTGGCCACTAATCGGTGCAACGAATCTCCAATGTCCTACCAATGGGGGGGGGGGGGGGGGCGCACTAGCGTCAAGGAATAGTCAGCCGGCGATGTCTCTATAATTAAGGTTTGTTTTTTTAAAATAAAGGATAAAGTTGTAAAAATACTAACATTTTAAGATTCTATTTTGGTAATTGAATATTGATTTAGGATTTGTAATATTGGAGTAACCGTTTTAAAATTTTGAAATTTAGCTGATATTTTGTAGGGATTTTTTCGTAAAAAAAATGCAGAAGAATCCATATGTGAAACTAAATCCATTTTGATTGGGCTTTACAAGTGGGTTGCGGGATTTACAAGTAAATTGGGCTTTTGTTCGGTTTTGGAAGCTGAGATGTGGGCGGTGTATAAAGGCCTTAATTTGGCCTGGGGTTTAGGATTCAAGAAGATTATTCTCGAATCTGATTCCAAGAATGTGGTGGATATGATATGTCACGGGAAGGTGGATAGATGTAGTTTGTTAGCAGTACAAACAAAGAGCCTACTTCAACGGTCTTGGGAACTGAAACTTCAATACATCCCAAGAAGTCAGAACAAAGTAGCAGGTGCCCTGGCTAAAGATGGTTTGACCACTACGACAACATTATATTCATACCCTCCACATTTGGAGTCGCTGGTTCTCACTGATAGTTTGGGATCTGATCCCCTTATGATGTAAATTTCTTGATATCGAGCTTTAGCTCTCTCTTGTACCAAAAAAAAAAAAAAATCCATTTTGATTGTGCTTTTGTCAAAAGGTGCAATTTTTTAAAATTTTCCTAGGAATCCGTACATCTTTTAAATCTAGTTTATGAACTTTAGAAAAAAAAAAAAAGAAGGGAAAGTGACATCTTCCTGTTTTGTTTCCCTCGTAATATTTTTGTTCATCCGATGATTCTGGTTGGACTATTTTAATTCGAGTGTGAATCTGCTTTAATTATTACCTATTATACTAATTAATTAATAGGAAAATCTTATTCAGGGCTCCCATAAGCAACATAATGGCATTTTAAGTCCCATAGAAATCTGAAGTTTTTTACAGAAATTTTTCTTCAAGCCAAAAAGAAATACTCTATCCTTCCCGTTCTTAAATATAAAAACTATTTAATTAAATTGAGTAGATTAAAAATATTAAAAACTTATAATTTTAAAACAATATGTCTAGTACAATTTATTTATTTAATTTCGCATAATTTACAAGAAATATGTCAAATTTTCATCCTACAAAATATGACAATATATGTAAACCCACATTAGCTCAAAGCATTATATATGCACGTTTTTTTTTTCTTCCTTTGTTCCTTTCGTGTAGTGTTAGCCATGTTTCTGGCATCTGCTTTGATGTCATTTTTTTCTTTAAAAAAGTGAAGAATTTTATATGATTCTTTAATGCAAGGAAATAAAGCAAAAAGCATATATGTTACTTCTCTTTTTTCTTCCCCAGCCCTTCTTTTGTCTCACCCATATCTTTTTATTCATCTGATCTGATGGAATTAATGTTTAATTTGGAGTGAGAATTAGCATTAGTTATCTACTCAAAACTAGTTTATCAAGTAATCTGTCAATTTTAATAACATAGAATTAGTTTAATAGTGTAAAACCTTATTAGATCTCTCTGGGTTTTGAGTTTGAGTAATAGAGAAGATACCTGTGATGGGAGAAATAACCACAGACCATAAAATTAGATTAGTTGGTTGTTTAGATACCTAGTAATATGATCAAGAAAAAACAACCAATATTAGTTGATAGTATAATTAAAACAAAGGAATTCCTCAATTTTCTCCTTTTATATCTTGTGAGGTTTTTGTTAATTAATAGCTAAAGTATATATTTAGATAGCTAAAGTATATATTTAGTCTTTTATGTTTACATTAAATCTTATTTTAATCCCATAAGTTTAAAATATCTATTTTTAATCATTTTAAATTAAATACTGTTAACTTTATTTAATAGAAAAATAATGACTTAGCAATTAAATGATAATAAAATATATCTAAAATTTAATTCTTTAATATAAAATATAACATGATTTAAAAAGATTAAAATGTAGACATAATTTTTTAACATTTAATTGCATAATCATCATTTAAATTTGATGAATTAGCTGTTAAATTAAGTTAATAATATTAGATTTAAAAAACTGAATAATTTTTTTAAAATTTAAAGGACTACAATAAAAAATCAATCGTATACTTTAGTCAAAATTTATCAACTATATGAATAGGGATAGCATAAGTAGGGGTATACATGGGCATAACTAGGCAGGGCAGCCCTACTACCTGTTGTCCTGTCCGAAAAAAGCATGTGTTACATTTTATAACATATTGCCCAGTATTGCCTGATAAAAGCCCTAACTATTTCATATGTCTTTAAGAGTTAAATAATATCCATAATCTACTAAGAACAAGGCAACAAAAAGATAATATTTAAAATTTTAAAATCTATTACATATAAAAAAAAGCTTTAAAATCTAAGTAATTTGTAATTGCAACTTTGCATCAATCTCAGCAATGTTAAGAAAGATGAAGTATATGAAAAAAATAAAATAAATAATTATAATTTGTAATGTAATCATATGATAATTAGTAAATTTAAAAAAAGAAAAATTAATATAGTTATAAATATTAAAATATACAAGTTACATATTTAACTATTTATATTTCTAAAATGATTATCTAGTCATCATTAGCTATTATATTCTCTTTTTCAAGTATAGTATATAGGGGAAAAGTAAAAAAAATAAAAGAATAGATATTCATGGGCAGAGCAAGGTAGCCCCCCACCCAACGCCTAACCCAAAAAAATATAAGCAATATTTTGTACCCTAATACTCAGCCATGTCATATATTTATCAGACTGGGCAAAAAAAATTATTATGGGCTCGGGTGAACATATCGAGTCGTGAGCTCTATGAACACTCCCGAGGACAATATTACTCTTATCTTTGTCTTGTTGTGATTAATGAAAAGCCAAATATATACTTTAGTCTAAATTCGTCTTGGTCTAAAATCCTTCAATATTGGTTGCCAAAGAATGGATCGTGGTGAAATCTCCCTCCATCAATATATAGCATTGGCAAAATTACTTAAACAAGTTGACTTGTAGGAAGTGAGGCACTCCTCTCATCTTTAATATAAAATATATTTAATTAAATTAAAAAAATTAATTAATATGACATAATTTTTCTCAAATATTTTTATAATCTTTCTTAATTCTCTCAATCCCTTTTATTTAATTATTGTTAATAGAGTATAAATAGGGGTAGTTTAAAAAACATAAACAAGAGAATTATATTAAGTACTAAGATGAACTCCCTAATTAAATCTTATATTAAAGACCAAAAGAGTATATATACATGCGTGCAAAGAAAGGGAAGTTAATAAGGAGATCTTGTTTCCACCGTGGTTGATAGGGCAAGAGACACTCAAAGTCAGACTTTGAAGCCATCATAAGCCACTTCAATATACCTCCTCCTAACTATGAACATGATGTAAAGCTTTTAGAGCAATTGATCAAGGTTAATCTTCAAAACTCTCTTTTTCAACATTGACTAATCATCCCAAGAAGATCAAACCCAACATAGATCTCATTCCTCTCTTCATACATCCAACACATAGGCTTATCCCACTAGGTGTGATAGTTACATAAATTGCACCTCATTATACTCTATCAATAACTGGATCTTTGAATGAATTATTAGCCAAAAGGTGTTGGTCAATAACTTCTTTGAATGTTCTTTACAGTCTTCTGATCATCTGTCCCTTTTTAGAATATATCATACTATTTGATGTATCATCATCACTAACACATTCAATAGCTTTCTTTGTTAATATTCAAATAATCTCAAATAATTTTTTACTATTTTCTCTTCAATAGACAGTAATCCAAATCTTTCTTGTATATAAACATTACAATTTTTTTTTATAACCACAACATCTTAACGTCTTTAGCTTAGTTATCTCTTTTTTATACCTTTCTTGTCATTTTAAAACCTAACATTCAATACTATAACAGTTCGTTCCATCTACAACAAGTCCTCTAAAAAGAATCCTCTTCATCTTCCCTATACTCCGAGAGAACACAATCTCAGAGTCTGAATAAAAAATGAAAAATAAAAGTTATTGTTAAGTAATTTAAAAATGATATAATAAAAGAATTACAGCATACGTAAAAATTACCAATTAAAAAAATAAGACCTTTTCACTATTAAGTGTGTGTGTGTGTATATATATAGGTATGGGTGTGTATATTATAAAAATTGAGAATAATTGACTATATATTTACCTTTACTTGATTCCATTATGAAACAAAGAACCAGCGAACCACAACTTTAATTTCTAGTTTCTTGTATTTCTGTAAGACTTGAATTCATTGCTTAAGAGTTAGGAATTGATCAACATGATACCATATCTTCCTTGCTTTGCTCAAGCCTCTCATTCTCTGGACAGTTTCTTTTTATATATATATAAAAAATTATATAGGGACTTTATGCAATCCCAACTCTGCATTTTTCAATCTACTAAACACAACTCACAAGTCTAAATTTTTAATTAATCAATTTTTATCCCAAACTACATAGAACAAGTTTTGAAAAGTAGCATACATGCATGTGATGCTTTTTTTAAAAGCATAATTGTTTTCTTTTGTATTTATACAATTAATAATGGAAATTAAAATCATAATTACTGCACATGAACGTTGATTTCTGTTTAAAACTTTTGCCAACATAAAATTTAAAATGTAATTTTAGAAATATAAAAATTAAGTGCAAATTTGCACTGTGTTCACGTCCATATATATATATATATTATGATATATTAATGTTCTGCGATGAATGAAAACTGTGTTCACATGCCATGAACTTGTTCTTATCTTCATGTTATCGATCAAAGAGAAGATAGATAACCGGCGAATTAAGCATCTAATCAATTTACAACCAACAGTGAGCAAGAAAGGAATTATAGCATGTTAAATATAGATTAAGAAACCATGATTACATTAAATGAATCATTTTCTTGAAGAGAGGAATACAAGCTAAGTTTATAAACTCATCTCATTCAAGAGATTCAAGGAAGAAATTAGAGCAAACACATGGATTTAGAAACAGATCAATGGGTGGTTCAAATAAACGAGAAGCTCAAGACCCATGAATCTAATTCTTCAATGGAGGTTCAAAAATGGAAGAAGCATTGCATTTATGAAATACCATCCTGTGTTGCGGACCTCAACATGAAAGCTTACAACCCCCAAACGGTGTCATTTGGTCCCTACCACCACATGAAGGAGCATCTGAAAGCTATGGAAGAGCACAAGCATAGAGCTCTGATTCACTTTCTGAGGAGATGTAATGGGAAGCCATTGAAGTTGTTGATCGAAAGAATGGCGAAAGTAGAAGAAGATCTGAGGGACTGTTACAAGCCACTGCTAATGGATCAATGGAACAAGAAGAAGGAGGAGAATAGTGATCATAGTTTCTTGAAGATGATGATTCTTGATGGGTGTTTCATGCTTGAAGTGCTGAGATCTAGAGATCATGATGATAATGTTGGTGGTGATTACGCATATAATGATCCTGTTTTTAGTGGCCATGGAAGATTGTATGTAATGCCATATATCAAACGTGATATGGTTATGCTTGAGAATCAGATTCCCATGACGGTTCTTGAGATATTGATGGAATTTGAGGGAAACAATTCCCAGGTAATTAATTAACTGTGGAGTTTAATATGTCATGTTTTTAGCTATGCATGTGACTATAGTTTCATCTAAATTTTAATCCATTCTCTATAGTTTATTTTCTTTTTATCTATCCTTATAGTTTCACCTTTTTAATCTGATCCTATAGATTTTCTGCTTTTATCATGTCTTATAATTTATATAATTCTTAATCCGGTTTCTATAATTTTTTTATTAGCCATTTAAAATTATAGGGACCCGATTAAAAATCCGATAAACTATATGAACTTGCAGATTTATTTTCTGTTGTTAAGTGCCTGTTTGGTTGCATAGTTTCAAAATCAATTTTAGACAAAATTTCAGTTTAAAAAAATTTAAAACAAACAGTCATTTTTGTCCAGAATTAATTTTGGTCAAAACCATAGTTTGAAACTATGGTTTTAAATAAGCTACTAAAAATAGCTTTTAGAACAATAAAAGAACTTATGGACTATCCAATTACTATTTTACCCCTATTTTTTCTTATATCCTCTCTCCTCTCTCCCCTCTTTCATCTCTCTTCTTCACCCTATCTCCTCTTTCATCTCTTTTCTCTACACTCTCTCCTCTTTCTTCTATACACTCTCTCCTATTTCTTCTCTACCCTCTCTTCTCTCTCCTATTTATTCTCTACCCTCTCTCCTCTCTCATACTTTAATCAAATCATACCCTTTTTGATAATTTATTAATATAAAAAGTGATTATACTACTAATCATCCAAATATCTCTATTTCAAAATCTATTCTCCAAAAGCTAATACAAACACACCATAAGATGATTGTTCTGAAAATCACACATGTTCTCCGCTTTTTTTTTCAATTTCACAGAACTAAGAATAATAAAGTACGTAAAACTTGCAGATTTTTTTATTTTTTAAAA
Organism: Leucaena leucocephala; assembly: GCA_037074615.1. NCBI lineage: Eukaryota > Viridiplantae > Streptophyta > Magnoliopsida > Fabales > Fabaceae > Leucaena > Leucaena leucocephala. The sequence continues at coordinate 11,588,244 of CM073515.1, read as the reverse complement.
TACATTGCTATTTTTTTTAAAACACTTAACTAAAAATTATTTATAAAACAAGTTTTTTGTTTTTCGTTCTAAAAAGCAAAAAATTATTCTGGGAACAAGGAATCAAACAAGGCCTAAATCTTTCTTTAATCATCACAGAATCCCTTTTAGTCAAAATTGCTTGTAAAAACTAAGCCATTATTTCCTCAAAGACAACTTGAAAGGTATTTGTAGGAATCAAATAGTCCTGGAAAGTAATTAATTAGTATATTAATATTCAAACGTATGAAATCGTTTTGTTTATATGAACTCTCCTTATTTATTTTTTTTTACTGAATTTGTTGTTCCTTTTTCGGATATTGAACAAATGGCGTATGGATAATCATATATACAAAGGACCCAGAGTTCTTAAACCAGCTAATCATCATGTTCTTATGCCCTCACATTCCAATCCTCAAAAGCTTCGGAAAAAGCTTACACATCTTAGATCTCTTTAGAAAAAGCCTTCTTCAAAACAAACCCACTCATCCAACAACAATTCCCAAAAAACTCAAATCAAACAAACACTGCGGAGAAGAAGAAGAAGAAATCAAGATTCCCTCTGCAAGAGAGCTTCAAGAAACAGGCATAATCTTCAAGCCAAGCAAAAGCAAAAGCCTCAAAGACGTCTCCTTCAATGGTGGAATACTCAGAATTCCTTCAATCATCATAGACGACTGCACAGAGACAACATTGTTGAACCTCATAGCATTTGAACGCATGCAAGTTGGAGCAGGCAACGAGGTTTCTTCCTTTGTATTCTTCATGGATAACATCATTGATAATGAGTTGGATGTAGTGATTTTGCATCAGAAAGGGATTATACAGAACGCACTCGGAAGCGATAAAGCCGTGGCGAAGCTTTTTAACTCATTGTCTAAGGATCTCTCTGTGGATTGTGAAGGAGGGTCTGGAGGTTTGGATATAGTGCAAGTGAGTGTGTGTAGATATTGCAAGAAGCCATGGAATAAGTGGAGAGCTAATCTGATTGAAACTTACTTCAGAAACCCATGGGCTATTGTGTCTCTTGTCGCAGCAATATTTCTGTTTGTGTTGACTATTATTCAGACCGTGTATACCATTATTCCATTCTATCGTGAAGATAACTCTTGTCCATCTCCTCCCCCTCATAGGCCATTTGTTCCAAGAGTTCCTCATCCTCATCTTTGAAATGGTGGAGAATTATAATTAATTGCTTGATTAAAGAGCTGAAACTTAATTTTACAATTCTTACATTCTTACTTGCTGTATTTAATTTGCTCATCAAGAGAGTTGTTAATTACTCCTCCATACTTAGGTCATATTTAATTAAATTAAACAAGTTAGTTAAGTTAGCTAATATAACATATCTTTTTATAAAATAAGCTGATTATTTTCTTTAACTCCTTCATTTCCTCATTCTCTTACGAGATTATTGTTAAAGGAGTTTTAATATGGGTAATTTAGAAACAAATAGATAAATATAAAAAATATATCTTATATTTAAAATTAAGATAAACTCTCTAATTAAATCTTGTTTAAAGTTAGGAGAAAAAACATTTACTATTCATCTTTCTAAAAGTGATGCTTTGAAGGTATCCTTGAGTGTAGAACCGTCAAAACAAGCCGAGCCCAAGCCCTTCTAATTTTGTTTTCGGTTACAAAAGCCCTTTTAAATTTGTTTAAATGGACGGTCCGATTAAAAGGAAGGGCTCAAAAATAAAAAGACCTACTTATCAGGGCCTAGTGCATGCCCTTTTAAGCCCTTTTATTTTTAATGTTAAAAATGAACAATTTTATGAATTAAGAATTATAAATTATTAATACCAATTACCTTTTAGTTTAAAATCCTAAAACATTATTTAACCTCCCTAAAAATCATATTGTCATCCATGATTTTAAATAATCTAATATCATTACTTAGATAATATCTCGTTTTATCCTTTAACCATATTATTATTTATCCTTATCCTTTTGAGCTTTTAGATTAAACTAGTAATTTTATTAAAAGAGTTTTAGTTTGTTTAGAGTCTTTCGTTTTCTTATAAATATTTCATTGTATGCTTTATACATATGGTTGGGCACTAATCACTATTGCTCTATTGCAAAATCATTGGGCACTGTTGCTCTTAATTTTGTAGCGCTTGAGGTTTTTTGGATACACTATTTGACCTTTTATATGTATTAGTTTTAAAAGTTTGAACAATAGTTTGGCATTTTATTTTAACAATATGTTTTATTTAAATTTGAAATTTTAAGATATTTATTATTTTATTTTTTATATTTCAAAATAATTTTAAAAATGAAATTTAATAAAATAACATCCTATAGAGCTTACCATGATGAGTTAGCACATTCGAGGGTCGGGTTCTAAAAATATGATGATTTTATAATATACAGGCTCTAAAAAGCTAGCCCTTTAGTCTAGGCCGGCCCTTATTGACACTCTACTTGAGTGGGTTGTTTTGTTGGGATATAATTTGAGTAGTGTAAATGGTAATCATCCACCTTCCTAATGTATGCTATTGGTGATGATGAAAGAAAACTCAGACTTGCCTATTAGACTTTAATGAAATAGATATATATTATATTTATTTTTTTATCAAAATAACTTTAAGCCAATTTAATAGAACACATCTCAACAATAACAAGTTTTATCTTACTATGTGGGGTCAACTATATGGATTGTACAATACTATTATGCTTTATCAATTAATAAATCTTGAATAAATTGTTAATCAAGAGATGTGGTTAGAAAATATTTACTTTATTCTATTAGAAAATAGAATAAAGTTAAGACTCAGGAATGCAACAAAGCTACCATATCACTGAGTATCTAAAAGAGACATTGTGTTGAATAAACCAGTAGATGAAACACCAAAAGGAATCCAAAAGCACTGCCTTGTCTCACTAGAAGTTTAGAGATGATTAGCCATCATTAAATATGCAAGCTAAGTATTTTTTTCCCCAACCAAACACACCATAACAAAAACACGGATAATAGCTTATCACCACAAAGTTTCAGCCTCTCTGTTTTTTTTAATCAAATCTTTGTACCTTGCAAGAGAAACTACTATCAAAGCCAAAGGACAGATGCAAGAAGACAACCATTGGGAAATGTAAGAAAAGGTTTGCCATTGATTCAAAATTAGACATACACACAATGCATACATAAGAAGAAAGCTGCATTTGGTTTGTGAAGCAGCAACAGGTAACAGCAGGTCATTAGTATTGATCTAAAGTACTGCTGTCGAGGCAAAAAGCAAAGAAAAAGCCTTAGATTTCCAAATGGAGTTTGTTAAGAAGAACTTTGCTTGTGTTAGGAGAATCAGAAAGCCATTGAAAGAAAGACTTGCAAGAATAAATATAAAAAGAATCAATAACCAAGATTATCCTAGCAGAATTGACAAACGTTCGTTTGTCAAAGAACATATTGCAATTGACATTTGCCAGAGGACCATTTCAATCTAATAAAGCTGATATCGATCTAAAGTCTTTTCATATATTCAGGTTAAAATGTACATCAACAGACTACAGTAGTCAATGGAGAAGTGACCTAATTTTAATTCTACCATGACCCTTCTAGACTGATGATCTGACCAATCTCATTAAAGTAAGAGTCAAGTTAGACCCCAAAATAGTCATAGAAGTTAGTTCAATCATTTTGAGAAAATAATCCTTGTACTATGAAATTCAGTATGATGCATAGTCATTTACCAGTAAGACCATATACATCGAAGTTCATCCTGAGACAAAATGAACTTACACATACAGATAAACTCAACCTAAAATAACAAACGATAGGAAAAAAGAGATTTGGCCTCTCAGAAGATTTGTTAAATGGGATAGATAATCTCTAAAGGAAAAGCAGCTACCTTTTGGAATAATTTTCCAGCCAATTCTGCTTGATTAACTCCCTCAGAAGCCAATTCAAATTCTGGAAGCGTTCCATTTTCCTGTTATTTTTTTTCCAGTAACTGGTCAAACGCTCTATATGATTTCCTTTCACTTCAGGCTTTATGTTTATATTGTTGTTGCTGCTGTGTTTATTCCAGAAAGAATTGAAAAAGGCATAGAACCATTCATCATTTATCAGTTACATGCCAAATATAGGAGGAAGAAGATGATTGAGCGATTAAGCTTACACTCAGCCAACCACCCACAAGGCCGAATGAAGAGATAGACAGAGCTTTCAGAATTCTCCGCCGTTTCCTCCTTTAAGTTAAGGATTTTTTTTTGTTTTTTTCGAATCGACGAAGTCCCCTCCATTTCGAATCAAATCCTTTCTCGATCCCACATGGGATAATTTATAAACAAACAACTAAGATATAAACATCTATTGCTGCCAACAGTTTTTCAAGTGGTCTTCTTGACTTGGTTACGGGTTATTTCTTTCTTTCTTTTTCACCAGACAAAAATAATATTCATTAAAACTAATAAAGGAAAAACACAAAGAGAAATCATTAAAAAAAAACTATGAAAAATATAAAAACTTAAATTGGATTCTTAACATTTGCAAATCACGTAATAGTGTGACATTTTGAAGTTCTGGCTAAATGGGCCAAAATACCCCGTCTTATCCTTTCTCTTTTTATCATATCTCCTCTAGCTCCAAGTCCTCAGCTGCAACCTCTCTCTCCCCATCACAAACAAATATTCCTCCTTTACCCAACAAAATCTCAACCTACACCCTCATGGTGGTTCATACCACTAGATTTCGATCCTTGTTGCTGTAATTTGTCTGGCCTCGCGGCTTCACGGGTCATGTCTCTTGTATATCTATATTCAAGGCTGAAGTTGGTAGCAAAGTAGGTGATTTGGTCAAAAGCTTCTCTTGATTCTTGAGGTTGTTAAGCTCTGTAAAGCAGGTTCAAAGCAGGACAGCGCCGACGGAAATCCGGCGACCTTCGCCGATCTTTTTCCGGCTCCTTCTCCGGTGTTTAGAACTTCAACCTCTCCATTCCATTACTCAATCTGGTTTCTCCTCTTCTTCATCTTCTTCGTCCTTCTCTGGATCGAATCGGCAAGAGAGATCTGATGTTTCTCGGGCTCACTGGTTCAGCGCGAGATAGGCAAAGAAAAGCAAGAGGGAGGAGAAGAAGAGAGGGTGCCGAACAAGGACGATGGAAGCTGGCTATTCGAATTTTGGGTCATTTTCCTCTTCCTCGTGTTTTTGGGTTATTTTCCTCTTCCTCCTTTAGTTTCCCCATATCAATATTCGAATTTCTCCTCTTTCTCCCGTGGTTATGTTTTATCCTTTGGTTTATCAAAATTCGAAATTAAATATATATTTTAACGTCAGATGTATTTTTCTTGATTTTGAGTGGGGTTGCAACGATGCTAGAGAAGCTTGCAGGCGGCACAGGCGGAGAGGGGAGAGGATAAGTCTAAATATATAAAAGATCTACGAAACCCTAAAGGAAAAACTTACCCCAATCCAAGATTAGAGGGGGCCTTCGTCGCTACCAGAGACCCCACAACTTTCATCTTCCTTTCAACGGAATCTATAGGTAGAGTAATGTCGTTATCGACAAAAAGGCAATTATAAGGGAGTCATTCCTTAATGACCAGGCCTTTTAAAAGTAATTTGATCTCTAATTCAAATCATATCAAAATTTTCCGTGTCAATTTTTTTCAATACTCATCTTCCAAAGATTTCAGTATCCATTTTCTAAATTTTTAGTGTTATTCAATTTATATATTTTTAATACTTATCTTTCATATTTTGAGTACTAAAAGAATAGGAAAAATAACCTAAACAGACTTTAGAAAATAGGAAAATCTAAATTGGAACTCTAATATTTATTTATACATGACACAGAGTGAGTGCAAGGAGCATCTGGCATTTTAAACCTCCCTACTAAACTGCCCATTCTCTATTGACGGTTCTCTCCCGCTTCCACGGGGATGCTCGCTCTTCTCACCTCTCTAAGATGAACTCCGTGGAGCTTGAGCAATTACTTTGACACGGAGAACTCCGTATTCTGTTTCCAATTCAATGGTACCTTGCAAAAATTAAAATGTGGTGTCTTATCCAGACCAATAAACATCTTTTCTTTTTTTTTCAGGATCTAGTTCTTCGATTGAAGGTGTTTTCCTAGCTGGAATCGGTTTTATGCTATCCTAAATGCTCAGAGAATCTGAGAACACTCGGATTTAGCTATCGCGGGTTTGATTCGGTTCAACAAGGATGTCTTCGTAGTCCAAGTCTTAATGGGTCCAACCGTTAGTGCCCTTTCTTCAATGGCTTCCCCGAATTCGATTCAAGTCCTTTGCTCATTAATCATATCCATAAAATATCCTATTGTGGACGAAATCGAATAGAACTGTGAAATACCCAAGATCATAACCTTCTTAAACTCGCAGGATTTACATATGAAAGTGGTGGCCATGGATTGTGTGCTAGAAATTGGGTATTTCAGAAGCAAGGAAGCAGTTGAGGGCATGGTACAGGAAGGTTTCATATAAAAACTGATAGCGATGCAGAGATCCGAACTGGTTGGTGATTTGATCGAGATCGATCAGCATAGCGAGGAGGAGGGAGAAGAAGAAGAAGAAAAAAGAGGGTTAGTTTTGGAGTAGTAGAGGAAGGGAAGAGATAAAGTAGGCAAAGAACGTTTCTCCAGAACCATCCATCTGCAAGCCGTGTGGCAAGATTCGCAATTCATTTAGAAGTTGGAGAAGGATTGAGGCAGAGAGAAAGAAGAGCTTTCAAGCAAGAGAATCTGACGAGAGTAAGAAAAGCTTCCATTTCTGATACTGAATCTGCCACCATTGTTGTTGAAGTTTTGTGGGGCTCTTCACCATAAGAAAAAAATGTTGAACCCAAAACAATTTCCCCCTTCATTTGAACTCAGAACACGGGCATTACGGCTTGAAGGACTCACCATTGAGACCAAATATGCTAGTTTTGATGTTATTTGTAGTGGGGTTGATATTGTTATTCATCGTATTCAGCTGCGGATGGAAGAGAGGAGAGAGGATGAGTATTTTAGGCTTTTCATCTAGAACTTCAAGATGTTAGAATGTTTCTTCACAGGTTTGTATCATTTGTAAATATTAGAGTCTCAATTTGAGTTTTTCTATTTTCTATAGTCTTTTTTTAGTTATTTTTCAAAAAAAAAAAGTGTTGAAAATATAAAAACTTATGCAATAAAAATAACAAGTACAAATTAAAAATTCACAAGTCCCCATTAAATATTCATGACAAAATATTTTGCAATAAAAATTTACTCTTCAGTAACACTTTTGTTATTCAGTCACAAACTATACTTAGAAATTAATCATCAGTTAATCAAACAATTCAAAAGTCTCAATTAGTTAATTATTCACAACAAAATTTTTTACAATAAAGTGTTCCCCCTTCAGTAAAACTTTTGTTATTGAATCACAAGACAAGTTTATATAGTAACAAGTTATATTTAGTATTCTTAACAAAACTTTGTAATAAAGTTGCTACTGCTTTTCCCGGCCAGAACTTCAACAACAACTTTATTGTAAATAATTCATGGAAAATTTATAAATTGCCAAATTAAACTTGTTAATTTCTAAACTTATCCTGTGATTGATTAACAACATATGTTTCTTGAAGAGTACAATTTTATTGCAAAAGTTTCGTTGTGAATAGCATATGAAGCCTTGTAATTGCTACATTGAACTCGTTAATTTCTAAAGTATGTCATGTTGTAAAATTTAACAAGTTCAATTTAACAATTCACAAGTTTACATTAGATATTCACAATAAAATATTTGTAATAAAGTTGGCATCGTTGTCGGAGCTTCAACCACCACCAAAAGTCAACCAGCAGCTAAAGTGGCTAGCTGTTGGAGCTTTGACCACTAGTAAGGGTGCCAATTACCAGTCAGTGGCCAGCAAAGGTGTCTTTGAAAATAATGAGGGACAATGTGGTGATTCAAAATTCTCAAATACCTAATTAGGGATTTGGTGATTTTGCCAACCTAATTTAAAATTTTTCTATTTTCTAAGGCTTTAAATGAGATTTTCCCTTGTTGAGTTAAAGTCTAAGTTTACCTAAAAACTTTTCACACATGAGCTATAGATATTTGATTCTTTTTTTATCAATATTACCCCATAAACGTTAAAATAGTAGCAAAGTCCTTCTAACAGTTAAAAATATAATGCTAATTATTAAAAAATTAACATTGCCTGTTAATATTAATAATGGTCAAGGCAACATAACCATTTACCAAGCAATAATAATTTTAAAAAAATTTGGATACTCATAGCTCCTATATGAATATTTCTAGAGGAAAATTTCACCTTAATTGTTTTATCTTGCATCATTCTCTGATTGGCTTATGATGCGGTTGATATGCACCTTTTCATAGGTATTACTTACTTAATGTTGATATGGACAATTAAAAAGATAGGCACATGTGTCACTAATGACAAGTACAATCAGTCGTACCACTTCCCTATGGTGCACAATTATTGTTTGGTAAAAATTGAAGTAAAAACAAGGTTGTTTTAAAAAATATCCCATGTATCTACACCATTGTAATAAGTGCCTCGATAGGTTACACAGATTAATAAAATTTATTAAAGTCAGTGTTAAACATTACAAAATCTCTCTTATCGATTTTTGAAAAAAAAAAACGTTTTGCAAGAATTGTATAACAATTAAAATTCATAAATATGTTTGAGAGTTAGTTTATCTCTTATTATTTGTTTAACATGATAATTGCGTATTAATCATGCTAACTTAACTATGCTAATTAACTTGAGGTCTAAAAATAATTTTTTAAATAAATGTAAGGGATAATAAGTACTCCTCCAATTATTAATACAACAACTATTTAATTAATTTGTAAAAATTAAAAAAATTAAGTAAATTAATTAATTATAATAAATATGACCCCATTTTTTAGAATACTCTTATAAAAGATTTTAAATTATTATTAAGAGAATATTAATAAGGGTAGTCTATAAAAAAAATAATAAGTATGCATGAAAAATAAGAAGGATTGAACTCTTATATTTAGAGTAAAAATAAACTCTTCTATTAACTCTTACATTTACACTACAAGAAAAATTGAGAATTGTAGTGGTTATTTTGTAGCAATTACAATGAACCTCTATTAGTGCCAAACTTTATAATAATTTGGCTCTAAACCACTATAATTTTGTAACTCTTTAACGGTAAACAGTGTTATCTGCGATATTTGTAGCCGTTATAACCGTTATAAATATGGCATCAAGTTGGTGTTGCATTTTGTGGCAACATTTGTAGCGGTTATAACCACTTGATGGAGCGAACATTTGTAGCGGTTCAAATCATTGCAAATATTTGCGCCTAGAAGGATGAGTGAAGGAATTTTGTAGGGGTTCTAAATTGCTATAAATGTCCACAAAACTATTACAAAGTTTGTATTTGTAAACTGATACAAATGTCCATAAAACCGTTACAAAATTTTAAGTATGAAATTCAAATTTTTTTCCAAATGCAAACTCACTATGATATATTTATAACAGTTTAAAACCAATATAAATATTTATAAAACTGCTAGAAAGTTATAAAAATGAAATTTAAATTTTCTTCCCACACGCACTACGAACCACAAATCGCTATAAAATTTTAAATATGAACTTTAAATTTTCCTCCTACACATTTTTAACAGTTTTATACCGTTATAAATGTATACAAAACTGCTTAAAACTCCACTAAATATCTACAAATATCTCCAATCCTCTCATTCTTCCTCTTGATCATTCTCTCTTTTTCCTCCTATTTTTTTTCTTCCTCTTTCCTTTATTTAGTTATTTCTTCACATGAGGGTAAGATCATTTGAATTTATAAATTTATTTTTTTTAGGTTTCTATGCTTCTTCTTTATTTACATGTGTACTCTTTTGTTTTCAGATAATTTTTATAGAAATTAGTGGATCTTTTTAATTAATTATATATATATATAATATTTTTTACACTTTCTAACTCTTTTATGTATTTTTTTTATCTAGTTTCATAACTTTCTAACTGCCTAATATCAACTTATACACTTTATTTATCTTAATTATATATCATCAAATAAAATATATCAAATTATATAACATGGTACAACTAAATAATATACTCAATTATCATAATAAAACTTTAACCTACCAAATTTAATAAATTATCTCTATATATACATACTATTAAAACATAATTTTTTATTTTTTTATAAAATTTAGAACATTTGTAGTGATTTCTAAACTGCCACAAAATTCTTAAACTACTATAAATATTTGTAACATTTTGATCCTTATGAGTAACAATTTTCCTTAACTGCTACAACACTATTTATAGTGCATGATTTTGTAGAAGTTGTGATATTTTTTTATTAATTTAAACCATTACAAAGACAAAAAAATAAATCGCTATAAAACACATTTTTTTTAGTGTTAGAACTATATAAGAGTAGTTGTTCTTATGTAGTCTAGGAAAATTCTCATTTATTTCTTATAAAAAATGTCTAAAAGAGGTATCAATGATATCTTTTAAAAATATCTCTCTTAAATAAGCATACTATGCAACTTACATTTCGAGATGGAGAAAGAAAGAAAACTTGCAGGGAGAACACATTAATATCAAACTTATCCCTAAATTAAAGTTTCCATGTGGAATCAGCTTACAGACACATGCATACACACAATTATTATTTTCCAAATAACAAAACAATTGTTTTCAATAATTTTATGTACTATAATGAACATAAAAATATCAACCTGAAATAAAGGACAATATTTTCTAAATAATTGAACCATATTTCATGGCAAAAAAAACATTGAACCATAAGATTCCACATTTAGGATATCATTAAAAGCCATCTCGCAATAGAAAACTAAGAGGTATACTTTATTCCCAAATTAATGAGAAGATTATGGACTCAAATAAACTTGTGCTGAACTATTTATATGGTAACAAAGAGCCTCTCTTTAATCAACCTTTTGAAATCCTTATAAGATGATCCTTCTTCATCAGTCACTTCCATTGCTTTCATCTTCAACTCCAAACTCTTTCTTCTAATTTCCTTCCCCTTATCTCCCTCCATTGCTTCCTTTACAATATCAGCAATCTCTTCTCTATTTACTTCATGCTTGGCCTCAATCCCTACGCTCCATTTTGTGCATGAGAACCAACAATTTGTTGGTTGCTCACCAAAGAAAGGCCAACAAATCATAGGCACACCTTGACATATGCTTTCTAATGTTGAATTCCAACCACAATGTGTCCAAAAGACCCCAATTGATGGATGAGCCAAAACTTGTTCTTGAGGACACCAACTTGTTATGTATCCTCTATCTTTGATCTCATCTAAGAATTCTTGAGGCAAATTTGAAGTTTCATCATGATTCTCACTTTTTACCAAGTTAGGCCTCACTATCCACAAAAATGGATGCTTGCTATCTGCCAATCCCCATGCAAATTCCTTCAAGTTTTGTTCAGTTATAACAGCTATACTCCCATAATTGACATAAATGACTGAGCTTGGTTTCCATTGGTCTAACCACTGAACGCATTTCGAGTCACTTTTCCAAAAGCTTAAGCCACTTGATGATGATGACTTGAACTCATTTTCCTTCTTCTCTTGAATAAAATGCCTATTGAGCAAGTGAAGTGGGCCAATGCTGTATACATTAGGGTTATTGGCCAAGATGACTTCAAGAACTTCACTTTCCAATTCTTGGAATGTGTTAATGAGGATGGAAGATGATTTCATACATTCTTTGGACACTGAACCTTTGAAATCAAACATGAATTTATCATCTGATAAGCTCTTCAATCTTATAAAATTCGGCAGGTCATTTACTTGAATATTTTTCATTCCTGTAACCCAATCTAAAGTTGTAGACCAGGTACCATCATTGGCAAGACTTTCATCTGAAAAGTTCACAAAAGTTATCCATATGAGAATAGGCAAATTGCAGCATGTGATAAAGGAAGACATATATATCATGCTGAATCCCATGCGATAAAAGGAAGATAAACCTTAACAAACACAAACTTGTTAAGGGCGCTGATAAGTGGCACACACACACATATTTGTCATTGTCTCAACAAAAAAAAAATGTCAAGATTAAATGTGATTTGACGCTCATAGTGCTACGGATGACTAACCAGCGAACTACTTAGTAAGGAAGATGAAAGATGGAAGAAATGAAATTTTCTATTTGCAAAAGGATTCAAGATAGATAGGATAGGAAATAGGACCCCTTCACTAATTAGAAACCTAGAATAGGTATTAGTTGGCATATTTTATTTTCTTTTCCTTACTTTTTGTTTCATTGTTTTATTTATTTTTTTCTTTACTATTTTCAAGACTCGGTATACTAATTTTAACTGAATGGACTAAAGAGAAGTAGGGTTGGTTAAGGAAGAAGTAAGGATAAATAAAGATGGACAAGTGTACGGTTATGGATGTGTGGAAGAATTTAGATGCATTAACAAGTAAAGGATAAATAAAGATTGAGAATTTCCCATTTCTCTTTGAACCTTCTCTTCACTTCATTATGAATATTTTGTCTTTAATTAAGTATTATCTGTTTGGTACTTATAATTTAATGATTTGTTTCATAGTTATAAGCCCTTGAAATCTATAAACATGATCATATTCTAGGAAGTTTAGAAATGTAGAACATGATTAGTTTGAAAACATGATTCTCATTCAAGCCTCGTTTACTTCTCTCAACTACCTCACATTAGTTGCTCCATATATTTGTCACATTTAATCTTTAAAAAAGTAATATTTCGTTTCTTCCTTCTTCTTAAGAGTGTTCTTTTTTCCCCATGACTCGCATACACATTTATGATCATAGAGGGTTCAAACTCACCAACAAGCTATTGGTTAGGTGGTAACTAACTTCACACAAGTTGGAATTTTGATAAATGTACTTGTTTAGAGAGGTGAAAGCCCTTTAAGCATTAAATCTCGAAAGAGTAGAGATACTCTCGAGTAAATAAAAAAAAAATCGAACTCCTAACTTAACACTTCCTAAATATTTAATTAAGGGAGGAGCTTGGTCGTTGAGCGCGCTACAAGCTGAATGTTTATTATCATTAGATGAGGGATTGGTATGTTGCTCTTATTGTAAGAGGGTGAACCTTAATTCTGATTTAAGACTCTGAGTTTTGTAATTGTAGTAGCAAGAACAGCCTATTAATGTTGCAAGATTAATGGAAACTTAATCTTGAGAGAAATTTTAGGGATTGGATAGGAATTAATTTGTCCAATAGTAACAAATAGTGCCTCCACAAGTTGACATCGGGTACAATAACCCAGAAGCAACCGAAATATTAATTCCTTGCTAGCTAAGTTCATCCTTAATTAATTAAAACTTATTATTAATATGTACAAGTTTGAAAATGGCTATCAAGTTGGAAGAAAACGATACAACATAAACTTCTAAATTTTGACTGATATTTGTATAATAAAAAGTACTAAAAATTTTCAGCTGTAATCTTACTTCCGCAATTTCATATATATTCTGCACTGCCTACAGTAAATTGGACAAGAATTCTAATTTAACTTTCGGGAAAAAAAATAGAGGACAAAAATCACCTTTGAATGGAAAAATGCCTCTTTCAACAAGTTCATCATACTGCAAATATCCCAACAAGCCACATGCTGAAGCTGTCCAAAACCTAATCTCTGGTATTCCAAATTCATTTGCAACTTTTTCTGCAAAGCTCATGTTCGCATCAGCGATTATGCAGCTCACCGGATGCCCTTCTGGTGACGATGATGATGAATTCAACTTCCCTATCAACTGTTTAAGCGGACCATAACAGTGCTTCCTTGTTGAATCACAGAGTGCCGGAATATCCTGAGTTTCATCCATCTCCGACGACGGCAAACCATCCAGTATGGTTTTGAACTGGAAGTCCGGTAAGCCCTTCACGATGTCTGGACCGAGGGACTTGGCTAAGCGTTTGTGGATGAACTCAGTGTTGACGAAAGTTACATGAACGCCATTGGAATGAAGAAGTTTAGCTAATTGCATGAAAGGGTTTACATGGCCTTGAGCTGGGAATGGCAAACAAACAACATGAGGCTTCTGCGAATCACACATCTTTTGATGTGAATGCTTTTCTTCCTTTGATTTGATCGGTGAAACAAAGAAGAATGAATGGTGAGTTTGAAGAGTTGAACGGTTGAAGAAGCAAACTGTTGGAGTTTCTTCACTTCATTAGTGGGTTAAATTGCTGGGAAGGTCACTTATGAATAAGTTTCATGAGAGGGGAGAGTTTTATACTATTTTTTAAATTCTACTATTAAATATCTAATTTTAAAATGTACGATTATCCTTAGTATAAATATTCTGATTGAATTCAAAATCTAGATGTTTCTTGCATAATCTTCCTTTATTGTAGTTAAATATCATTACATCAATTCTACATTGGGACCAAATCTTCCTTTATTATGGTTAAACTTCTAAAATTTACTACTGATTTGTAATTAATATTTTATATTTTACAACTTATTTTATTAATTTTTTAATTGAGATTTGTAAAATGTACACTAGTTTATAATTGGGGAAAATTTATATTCATTTACTGTTTTATATACATGGACCTTTTCATCCCAAAAAACTATACTTGTACCTTGTCAATTCATAAAAATGAAAACAACATGCAATAATGAATTTTGTACCAAAAAGAAACGTATAATAATGACTTATATCTAACCACTGTCCCCTAGCTCTTTGAATCTGTACATGATGTTACTATTCATTTTCTCTACCAACAATTCTGTAATGTCACGATCTAGAAAAGCTAAGTTGTCAGATCATTTAAAGCTTCTGGCTTTTATAAGGCAGCTAGAGGGAAGACTTACTTTTTAATTATTCTCTATTGTCATAACCATTTAATTATAACTCAATTGATGTGGACATGATATAGACAAAATGTAAAGTGACATAAAATATAAAATAAAAATATATTTTTTTAAAAAAATCATTGAATAAAACTTTTTATTATCAATAACAAATAAAAAATATTTTGTTCATAACCGTCTTCCTATATCTACATATAACATGTAATATATAATTTTGTTAATTTTAATTTACTTAGATTTATATAGTAAAATTAATCCAAATGTATGGAAAGATTATATAAGTTTGATAAATTAGTTAGTATTAATATATAAAAATACATATGAACTTTCCCCAAATATACGCATGGCACCATATTAAAACATCAAGTGCAAAAGTGCTATTCAAAAATAGGCAAAAATGTCATCTCCATTACATATGAAAAATATATTAATTAACTATTTTTTCACCTTAACCCAATTAGTTAATTAAAACAATATAACTTAATTTTTTTAAAATATTTTTGTGTAAGTTTTTTAATCACTGTTGAAGAAGTATTAATAAGAATAAATTAAAAAAATAACAAATATGTATTATAGTTATGGTAATTAAAGTCTTATATTTAAAAATAAAATTAACTTTAAACTAACTCTTATATTTATGATAATATTTATGATAAGAGGAGTAATTATTTCTTATATTTAGTGTAAAAAACATTTTCAGTTAATGATTTACTGGCCATTCTTTGGTGAGCAACCAACAAATTGTTGGCTCTCACATGCACAAAATGGGGCATTGGGATTGAGGCCAAGCATGAAATAAAAAGAAGAAGAAGAGATAGCTGATATTGTGAAGGAAGCAATGGAGGGAGAAAAGGGGAAGGAAATGAGAAGAAAGATTTTGGAGTTGAAGATGAAAGCAATATAATGCAAGTAACTAATGAAGGAGGATCATCTTATAAGGATTTCAAAAGGTTAATCAAAGAGATCTTTTTGTCAATATAAATAGCTCAGCACCATTAGTGTTGTTTGTTTGAGTAAATCATCTTCTCATCAATTGAAACAGATGACTATTCATGCAGCCTTAAATGTTGATGTTCTTGTACTTGGAAAATAATAGTTATGTATGCATGTGTCAGTTAATTTATTTCATCTGGAAACTTCAAATTATGAAGCTGCAGGTATAAGCCTGATATCAATGTGTTGTCCGTGCAAGTTTTCTTTCTTCTCCATCTCCAAATGTAAGTTGCATTTTATGCTTATTTATGAGAGATGTTATACAAGATATCCTTAATACTTCTTATAAAAACCAAATAATTTAAAATTATATTAAAATATATGAATAAGGTGGTGGGGCATTTTTGACATTCTACAAAATTTTTCAACGGAAAGTCACAATTTCCTTATCACCTAGGTGGATCCTTGCTTAAAATTCCTCTTTGGCCTACTAAACGAGTCAAACAAAAGGAAAATATGCTATTTTTCATTTTTCATCGGCCAATATTCTATCTACCAAATAGGACCTAAGTCAATTTAAAAAGGAAAAGATGGCCACAGTTATATCATATTACTCTTTCTAATCCTAATTATAATAACTAGATAAGATATAGAATTGATAATATGAGTTGGACTCATAAGCACAACCTATCAGGTTAGCCCACAGGGTTGATGGCACCAACCCGTCACTTTTTTTATTTTTTTATAAAAATATTAAATATATTTTTCATATTTGTCTTTGTACAATATTTTTCTATAAATGCATATTTTACAAATGTTTTTGGGTTAAAATATTAGTTTAAAAATTAAACTTGAATTTTTAAGATGGTTTGAACATTCCTTGATTATTTTATTTGGAAATCATGTTAAACTAGATGTTTTATATATGTAATGTTTTAGAAAATTTAAATATTTCATGTTTGTAAATGCCAATAACGCCTTTCCATGATTTAAACTTGTGAAGGAAAATGTTTTATTATATTTCCATGTATATAGGATAAAAGTAGATAATTTTTTTTTTAAAATAAAACTGGTGGCGGATTGATCGGCTAACTTACTTTGGTAGGTTTGAGTTTGTTAAATGCCAACTAACATAGAGATAGGTCTTTTCAACTCATCTTGCCAAGCCCGTAACATATGACAGGCCAATCCATAATTAGCAGATTGGCCCACATTACAACCTCTAAAATTAAAAGATTTAGTTAAGAATTAAATATAAGACTTAAGTTTCAACCACTTTCTAGAATTTTTTTTTTAAAAAAAATATAAGACTTAAGTTCCTTTTGCCTAATAATGTTTTAATCTTTTTCTAAAATATCAATGTTGATTATGCATAATAAGTACAGGTGTGCATGGGCAGGATTAGGCAGGGCAGCCCCCCTGCCTAGTACCCTGCCCAAAAAATACCCCGCCCTACCCGGTAAAAGCCCTAACAATTTTGGGCAGGACATGAGCGGGCTGAGCATGGGCGGGCTGGGCATGCCCAAGTCATGATGTCATGCTCATGTTGTGAAAAAAAATTGTAATTATGAATTTCTAAAATAATACCATATTCATGTGTCTTTAAGAGTTAAATAATATCTATAATTCATTAAGAATAAGAGAACAAAGATAATAATTAAAATCTTGAGATTCATTGTATATAAAAAATAAGCGTTGAAATCTAAATAGTTTGTAATTATAACTTTGTATCAATCTCCCTAATATTGACAAAGATAAAGCATCTAAAAAAATAAAATAAATAATTATAATTTGTAATGTAATCATATGATAATTAACAAAGTTAAAAAAAAAGAAAAAATTAGTATAATTATAAATATTAAAAGATACAACTTACCTACTTATATTTCTAAAATTACCTTATAGTCACCAATAGCTATCATATTCTTCCTTTTAAGATAGAGAAAAAATAAAAAAAAATAAAAGAAGGGGTGCTCATGGGCAGGGCAGGGCAGGGCGGCCCCTATGCCCGGTGCCCAGCCCAAAAAATACATGAGCTATATTTTGCAGCCTGATGCCCAGCCCTGCCAAGTAAAAATCGGGCAGGGCAGGGCATAGCAGCCCATGAACATTATGCACAACCCTAATAATAAGGCGGTTTGCATCAAATGCTAGGTACAATACACATGACAATAAAGGGTTTTTTAGGCAAATTAAATATACATTTATTACATAGTTAACTTAACTATTTTTTTAATATCTATAAAATAATTATTTAACTCTTATATTAAAGATTTGAAGGTAGTATTTTCTTTTTGTCCTACAACCTCAATTACACTAAAAAAATAGTGAATTTTAAAAATTTTCAAGAATCATTTAAATCTTTTTTAAAAATTATTTTTTTTCAAATTACCTTTATTAAACTTTAAAAATATTCAACTTAGCTTTGGCGCTTTCAGGCTTTTAGCTGTTATAAAAGACTAAAATTAAAAAGACAATGGACCTATGATTTTTTTTCCGACTTAATCTTTAAAAATAAAAATTGGGAAAAAGTCTCACATTTATTATTTTATGAGAATGAACTAAACTAGACTATCAATGACCTATGATTTTTTTTCAACTTAATCTTTAAAAATAAAAATGGGGAAAAAGTCTCACATTAATTATTTTGTGAGAATGAACTAAACTAGACTATCAATATTTTGTATGTATAAAATTTTAATACTTTATAGATATCAAATTTGTAGAACACTAGTACTTTGTGTAAAAAATTTCCACCCACATCTAAATTTTTTGGTAGTTATTTTTGTTAAGGATCACTTTAAATTTTCTCCAAGAGAAGAAGATGAGACTTAATTGCAAAATTAATGTAGACTGCTCTATTACTATATATTCCTATATGTAAGTTAATTTTGGTTGAAAATTTAAAAGGGTATTAATAAGTATCTTTTAAATTTACCCTTACTGAAAAATGGGAAGAGAAAGAAGGAGGTGAGATGTAAGGCAATATGTATTCATAAAAAATAACAAATTATGGGAAAAAACTTTAAATCTAAAATATATTAAATGACCTAATTAATATTTTTTTAGTGAAATTAGCAAAAGGTGAATATTAAGAAATAATCACCCAATAAATTATCGAAACCGGCTGGACACCGCACCAAGGAGACTTGACAAACTAAGTGTTGCCGTAAAAATATATAAGCTATATGTTTATTAATGGATTATACGATGTGGGATTGAATTTAGAATTAAAGCATAATCTACTCATAACAAATAACTTATTGTCTTTTCTAATGCGCTCACACAGATGATATAACTTTTTAGCTCAACCATATCTCAGAACTAAAGCTTACTAAGAAGTCCAGAATTCACAAAACTCGCCTAAACCTATCTAAGCCCACACCAAATATGCTCTGTCCAACCCAATAAAAAGTGACCCAATATAAAATAGGCAATTTCAGGCAGAGCCACTATCCGGGCCGAGTAAGGGTTGCTGCCCTGCCCAGTTAATTATTTTTATATATATCAACATTTGTAAATTATATTATTTCACATAGAACAAATATGATAGATACTAGTGATTAAAGGATAATTTTACAAATATGAGTAGTCAAGTAGTTAAATGTATCATTTAAAATTTATAACTAAATTAATTTTTTTCTTTATTTTTTTTAAACTGTGGTAACTGTCATATATTTTTTTCAAATGCTTTATCTTTGTCAATTTTAGAGAAATTGATGTAAAGTTACAATTATAAACTACTTAGATTTCAATACTTTTTTATATGCTATGGATTTTAAAACTTTAATCATTATCTTTTTATTGTCTTATTCTTAGTAAATTTTGTATATTATTTAATTCTTGAAGATATATGAATATAGTATTATTTTATAAATTCATAATTACAGATTTTTTTTTCATAATATGAGCAGGGTATTATGACTTGAGCATGCCCAACCCACATATGCCTAGCCCGCTCATACCCAACCCAAAATAATTAAGGTTTTTACCTGGCAAGGTCGGGTATCGGGCTGCAAAATGCAGCCCATATATTTTTCAGGTAGAAAGGTTGCCCTATTCAGCCTTGCCCATGCACACCCTTACTCAGAACCAGATTGAATATTGAAATCTAATTTAAGAGTTAAACATACTATACAAGATATATAACTAGTTTGGCGTGTTCTTTGGTAGGTCCTCATCCGTACATGCATTTACAGTAACCTCACCCTCTGGAAAGCCATTTTTCATTTTTATATACATAGATGAGTCAATTAGCGGTAAGAAATTTTTTTATTATTACAAGGAAATAAAATAAATTAATATATGGATGTCAATTTGATTTATAAAAAATTAATATTTTGTCATGGATATTCCATTTACTTGTGTCCTAATGGCTTTTTTATTTAAATACTCCCATAGATCTTAGTATATGATATAATTGGAAGTTGGGCATATAAAAATTATTTCTTATATTTATCTATTTTTCTTATATTTACTAACTCAACTTACTTTTTTAATATAAGAAAAATAGTTAAATATATCTTATATTAATGATGAAGGAAATAATATTCTTTTTAAGGTGATATATAAATAGTTTTGTATATTTTAATTAAATCATATTATTTTACTTATGATTGGAGTGACCTCCATTTAACAACGGCTGCATCATTAATTTTTAAACCACTGATTTAATTGGTTCACTAACAGCGGTCCAATTTTTAATACCTTCAAATTAAGAATTGACGAGACAAGTACCTTTTGGAAATTATATTATCATGAGGAAAACAACAAACCATGGGTTAATTAGGTCAACATGGGATGTGCTTCTCACACTAATCAGGAATGAATAACGACAAACCAATAAGCTCAACAAATACATTATATTAAATCAAATTGACATCCATATATAATTTTTTTATATAATTTGGTTGATTTGAA
Organism: Leucaena leucocephala; assembly: GCA_037074615.1. NCBI lineage: Eukaryota > Viridiplantae > Streptophyta > Magnoliopsida > Fabales > Fabaceae > Leucaena > Leucaena leucocephala. The sequence continues at coordinate 11,567,560 of CM073515.1, read as the reverse complement.
TTTTGTTTAGATTTATATGGTAAAATTGATCTACACATAGGGAAAGATTAAAGAAGTTAGGTAAATTAAAATAAATGTGACTTAATTTTCTTAAAATATTTTTGTGTAAATTTTTTAATCATTATTCACTATAAAAAATTGATTTTTAGCGGCGACTGAAGGTTTAAAAGTCACATCTGAATCTCTTTAGTGGCAAAATTTTATTACCGCCAAGTCCGCCTACGAGACTGTCGCTTATACATATTAATAGTGACAATTGAAATCCGCTACTTAAAGTGGAATTTGCAGCGACATAACTGACGCTGTCTCAAGCAGATTCTGCGATGACAGAACTTTTGCCGCCTAAAACAGATTCTGCGGCAACATAATTGTTGTTGCCTAAATTGAATATTATTTTTTAAATTTTTTATGTAATTTCTGTGATATGAAAAAATATAATTTAATAACAAATGATAAATGATAAATAACTAAATAAATCAGAATCTAATAATATTAATAAATATTTTGATCATCATATAAAATATCAAATTAGTTCAATTACTTAAACATATTTAAAATTTAAATAAAATTATTTAGTTTATACATAAATTTTATGTAGAAGGACCAATCCTATGACTAGAAGTAGCCGCATGTGGTTGCCCCTTCTGCATCAAAGTAGCGAATTGAGCTTGTATCCTTTGCTCCATTTGTTCCATTAGTCTTTGCTTAAATTGCACATGCTCTTGTTGCATCTTTTTACGCTCTTCTTCTATCTTTGCATGCTCTACTATACGCTTAGCCTCCATTTTTTCTCTCTCCTCTTAAAATTTTTTTTATCAAACTCTTCCTGTAATTGGGCACTCATACTCTCCACAACTGAACTATTAGTAGATTGAGGGCGATTTCTCTTCCTTGAAGGTTCCGCTCTATACCCTTTTCCTCTTATATACCCTGACCTCTCACCAAGAACTGTCATCAATATTTCCTCTGACGTCATCCGAACATCACTCTCTAAATCTTGGTCTTGTTGAGAAAGTTTGTGCATACGACTGTATAATAAAAATATATAAAGCTATTAGATTAAAAATAAAACTAAATCAAAATAAGATATTAAATAACAATGCGTACATGAAGCTGTTCAGAGTGTGGGTCAGCCCATACTACTTGTCCATCTAATGTCTTCCTAGTATGCGTTATCTCCTACAGTTGGTCAGGAGGGATAGGTCATCCAGTAGTAGGATCTCTCTATAAAATAATAACATACAAGAAAATACAAAGATTAGATTTTAAAATAAAAAAAGGATTGAAAATTTAAATTATAGTGGTGATAGATTGAACTCACTGTAGCATATTCAATCTTTGCAAATGATCGAGGACCACAAGTATGTTTAGTCATTTGTTTTTTTCAATTTATCGTGTTCCTTACACTTTTATTCTACAACAAAATGTAGTAACTAATAAGAATTTAATAATTGAAAAAAATCTAATTTATTTAGAAGGATAGTGAGATACCTTAAACATGTCAGACTTAAAATACATTAATAACTACTCCAAATCTTGAAAACTTATAGTTTGAGGAGGGTTAGTCAACCTATCCTTATCAGTCTCATATTTCTTGTAGTGAGAGTGCAGATTGTTCTTTCAATTTCTGAATACACTTTGTAAAATAATTGATATAGCTATATGAAATTTTTCTTCAATAATTACATCAGTTGGTTCAAATTTATCCTGAAACAAATAAATATAAATACTTTATATAATAATATAAATAAACTAAAATAAGTATAAAAATTTGACATAAATAATACCTTTATTTTTAAAATTATATAATGACCATATTTTTCAAAAATATTCTTCCAACTACCTCCACCATCCCTGAAAGAGACTGTAGTTTTAAGAGTTAAACTACAATAATTAGAAAAGTCTCTTGCTTCTAGACCGATTGCTCTTGACATGGAATATGAAAATTTGACTCAAATCTTTGCTCCTTGTGCAGTCTTTAAATTCACGTTAATAGACTTATAAAATCCTCTACACTTGTTGATTGTAGTAGAAGAGCCTATCATTAAAATTCAATTAGAACAATTAAATGTTACATGCGATGTAAATTAATTATTATAAAATTGAAGCAAACTTACATGCACTACTATTTTAACTATAGGGAGTAGGAGAGAGTTGACAGGCATTTCCTCAAGTTGCTGTTGCAGTAATAGAGGTAAAATAACAAGTCTTAATTGAGGTGTAGAGCATGTACCTCGACTATTTGTGTTGTCATTAGATATAACAGAAAGACCTTTTCCACCTGACCTCTCTTTAATACTGACATATCCTACAAAAATATGTATTTCATTTAGGAAAAAGCAATCAATCAAACAATAATCAATGTAGATATTAATAAAATCTACCATATCAATTAATTTTATTCAATTGAATTTTCAATCACACTATCACTTCCATCAATGTCTTCTGATTCATCTGTTTCTTTTATTTTAGTTTCTGTGTCACTTTCTTATTCAGTATCACTATTAAAGCCGTCAAGAAAATCCTCTTCATCACTAAATCTAGTATTAATGTCATTATTTTTATGTATTTGTGATGGTTCTCCTTGAGCTAAAGTCTGCGTTTATCCATCTTCTCCATATAAGTTAATGATAATATCATCAAGTTGTGTAAGACTCGCATGATAAACATTTAAGTCTACCACCAACTGTTGATAAGGTTCTGTATCAACCATGGAACATGGACCCCACTATTATCAATATCATTATCAGTTGGTACACTAAACAAGTCGCGTGGGTTTATTTTGACAACAACCAGCCAACCGGGTGTAACAATGTCATCCACATAGAAAACTTGCTCAGCTTGAGATGCTAGAATAAATGGTTCATTTGTTTGTAATGAATATCGTGTATTGATACTTATGAACCCGTACTTATCAACTTTATATCATTTGTCATAATAAGCCACATCCCACCAATGGCACTTAAACAAATATACTTTTCTATTGCCTACGTAAGACAACTCATAAATATGCTCTAACAGACCATAATATTCTTTGTCAGCATTAGTGTCATCACCCTTAGCTAGAATACCATTGTTTTGGTTTTTTTCCTGTTGCACAGTTTTTTGTATGAAAATGAAATCCATTGCCTATGAACATAGAATAGCGATTCACCATCGTCAATGGACTAATTGATAAACTTATGAGTTCATCACTAACATGGCTCTGTGTAGACAATGATGACACCTTTTAGGACAAAAGTCATGTGTTAGATATTTTATATAAATGTAATTACTAGAAATACTATGACTCAAAATGTTATAACTTACTCGTGAACGAAACCATTGAGGAAACTCATATTAGCTTTGCTCACTCCTTGATCCATGGGCTTCAAGCTCTGTTGTATATTCCTTACAAATTTTCATAGCAATAAGAAAAAATGCAATATGACAAATAAATTTTCTCTTTAAGTCATGCAACTTACTCTATAAATTGCCAAACTTGTTCACAATTTTGTAGCACATATATTCTTGCTTGACATCATTCTTTATAGGGAAGAGAAATTGACTCACAATGTCTCCTAACTTGGCCATTTTTCTTAAATATTGTAAACATAGGGTTGATATCATCATTGGTATCATCATTCCTATGTGGCACATTAAATTTTGTAGGAAAATCTTTCAAATATCTTGAGCAAAACGTGAGACTTTCATTTGCCAAGTATCCTTCTGTAATTAATCCTTCAGGCCGAGCTTTATTACGAACATACGATTTGAGTGTCCGCAAATACCTAATGCATTAAAATTAATTAACATTCTATAATTATGAATTATAAATATACAATGCAATTGATGCATGTTACCTTTCTATTGAATACATCCAACGATATTAAACTAGTCCAATAACTTTTTCCTCCCCTGCCAAGTGTATTAACAAGTGAACCATCACATCAAAGAAAGCAGGTGGGAAGATCGTCTCAAACTTGCATAATGTCAATATTATATGACTTTGGAGTTTGTCAAGTAGTTCACAAGTCAAAGATTTCGAACAAAGATTTTTGAAAAATCTTCCCAACTCTATAATTGGTTCACACATTTTAAAAGGTAATAACCCACGTATTTCAATTGAAAATATCTCTTGCAATAACACATGGTGATCATGACACTTCAAACCAAATAATTTTTGCTCCTGAATGTTGACACATATTGAAATATTAGATGAAAAAGTATCATGCACATTTAAGTTAGCTAAAAATTTTAAAAGGGATTGTTTGTTCTCAGGAGACAATGTGTAAGGAGCAAGAGGAATACAAACATTATTACCATCTTCAACTGGGTGCATATCACTCCTAATACCCAAGTCCATCAAGTCGTACCTACTTTTAATTGTATCCTTCGTCTTTCCAACCAAATCCATCACTGTGTACACAATATTATGAGAAATATTTCTTTCTATATATATAACATCAAGATTATGCCGTATTAGCAAGTTCTTCCAGTAAGGCAATTGGAAAAAAATACTTCTTTTCCTCCAATTGTAAGTATTATTATGTGTATGACACTTTCATTTTGTACCCTTCCCAAATGACACATCACCTAAGTGTTGTAACTGCTTAAGCACTTCATCTCCAATCAATGGAACTGGTGGATCCATATGCTCTTCTTTACCAACAAATGATACCTTATTTTATGCCATGGGTGATTTTGTGGAAGAAAGCGCCGATGCCCCATGTAAGATAACTTGCTTCTTATCGAAATATAATGTGTGTCTTTGTGGCAACATGGACATGCAAGTTTACCTTTAGTTGACCACCCTGAAAGGTTTCCATATATGGGAAAATTATTTATAGTTTACAATATTGCTGCATGCATGATAAAATTTGATTAACAATATGCATCATACGTATGTACCCCTACTTTCCACAATTGCTTCAACTCCTAAATCATTGGTTAGAGGTAAACATCTATTTCATCATCTAGATACTTTTGACTAGGAATAAGAAGTGTCATCATAAAGTATGGGCTTTTCATATAAAGCCATGGTGGCCAGCTAATGGCACTAATACAACAGGCCAGATACTATAATTGGCACTCATATTCTCCAAATATTGAAATCTATCACTTGCTAAACCCAGTCGAACACTTCTTGGATCAGCAGAGATATTAGGGTACTGGTTGTCAAAGTGTTTCCAAGCTAAAGAATCAGCTGGATGCCTCAGTACATTATCATTTGAGTGTTTCTCCTTGTGCCACCTCATTTCTTTAGCTGTATCTCTTGACATATATAGTAATTGTAGCCTTAGTGTTATGGGAAAATGTCTTAAGACTTTATATGGAACCTTCTTCCCTTTCTGTTTGTTTAAATTCCATCTAGGCATATTACACTTAAGACATGATTCTACATTTGTGTGCTCCCCCCAATACAATATGCAATCATTCTTACAAGCATCAATTTTATGGTAATCTAAACCCAAATCTCGAATTATCTTCTTAGCTTCATAGAATGAGTTTGGCATTAAAGGCCCCTTTGGGATAACTTCTTTTAACAAGCCCAACAACACATCCATAGATTTATTACTCCAATAGTTAAGGCAATTCACTTGAAGCAACTTTACAATAAAAGAAAGTTTGGACATCTTGACACAACCTATATAAAGTTCAGTTTCAACATCTTTTAACAAGTCAAAGAACCTTTTAGCCTACACATTAGGCTCTTTGCTCTTATAGTCATTAGTATTTGTAGAATCCACATATGGAACTCTATATGCATCGCATACCATCCTTTTAAAGTTCTCATTATCAGTACCATTTTCTATGTCATTACTAGAAGTTTTACAATCTGCTGAAGTCTTCTAATTTCCCCATGCAACTCCCACACCGTATAACTATTCTAGAAACCCTTGCTCAATAAGTCTATCCTAACATCTCTTCTCACTTTAAATATAACGTTCATGCATCTTTTACAAGGGTAACGTATTTAATTTACCACACCAGGTTGACTAAATACCCATTCTAGAAAAGCATCCACTCCTATAATATATGATAGGTTGTCCCTGTCTCTAATATATAGCCAACTTTTATCCATTTATAGTACATAAATAGTTAAACCCAAGATACAACAAGAAAATCTAACAAACATATTAGTATATGAATAGTAATACATATATATATATATATATATGTGAATGCATGCAATTTATATGCAGAGAAACAATTACAGTGTTACATATGTATAGTGTAATACATATATATAATATATATAATCCATGTGTAATACATATATATTACATAATATATATAATTCCTTGGTAAAGTTCCATTTTATCATGTTTATATATATAATATGATTTCTAAGACTTACACACATTTCATCTCATAGTAAACACATTTTAATATGATAAAATGAATATGACTTACACACATTTTATCATGTTTAACGGAGACCACTCTTTCAAAGCCAAAAGCAGTAAACAAATATCACTTTTGAGCTAGAATCTAAGAATCCATGTGTAAGCGTGAAGCTTTTTGGCAAGTGAGAAGTAGTAGTAAAGCAATAAATTTGAGTGGAAAATAAAGAAAAGCAGGAATAAAGAAGAGAGCCTATGAAAGAACAAAAAGAAGAAGAAATAAACAGAAAGGAAAAAAGTGGCCATTGAGAACCAAAATAAGAATCATGCTTTGAATAATACCCATGGACAAAAAACTCTACTCCAGGTGCAACTCATTTATTTAGAAATTTTATGCTTTGAATAAATAAGAATGATGCTTTGAATAATACCCATGCTTTACCATTAATGTTTTTTGGTCATTTTCGTTCAGTTGAAAAGATAGCACTACTGGAAAAACCAACACCACCCTTCAAATTGACTCAGTTAATGGTCAGCAGTTAATGTTAAGTCTTGGTGGGTGAAATCACAAATTTTGTCAGTTTTGAATCATGGATCATAACTTATTATGATTAAGCTTTGAGAGTTCTATCATTCTTGCTTCGCAAAAATGCATGGTCAGCAGTTAATGTTAAGTCTTGGTGGGTGAAATCACAAATTTTGTCAGTTTTGAATCATGGATCATAACTTATTATGATTAAGCTTTGAGAGTTCTATCATTCTTGCTTTGTGAAAATGCACTTGTGGGAGATAGTAAAGCAGTAAATAAAAGTGGCACGACTAAGAGAATGAAAGGAAAAAAAGGGAAATTTAAGAAAAGATCACTCATTTCAAGATCATAAAAAATCGTCCATCAACAAAGTGAGAGAAGTGAGATGGATATAGCAATAATTAAACTAACTAACGCATTCAAGAAAATGGCAAAAAGTGATATCCTAAAAGTGAGAGAAGTGAGAATGATGATTAAAGTCACATAATTATGTGCAAATCTAAGCTTGACATAGGGGATATATATATCAAAGTGCATTAGATGATAGAACTATATATGAATAATAATAATGGAACACACACTCTCATGATATAGAAGTATATGATGATCATGAACTCCATGTACATTCACTCTCATGACCCCCACTTTTCAGTACTCCACTAGCAGTGTGTTAATAATATGAGTCCCACAGCGTTTTGCATCAAAAGTAGATTCATGATATCCCAGAGATGATCTTTAACCTTTTGCTTCTTCTGGCATGATAAAAAGGATACAAAGACAAACAGTCTATGTAGCCAGACAGAAAAAAAACTTTTTAGAAAATTTAACTTAGAGAGAAAAGAAAGAAACAAAGAAAAGAGAAAGAACCCAGCCAACCCTAAATATAACACTAAAGTAGAGCACTTGAGAGCATGACTCTAGAAGCCCTTCAAATCACCAAGCTAAGGAAGAGATAATACCCCCACCTACTGGGTTTTATACAAGAGAGAGAGCGAGAGTAGAGTTTTTTGTCCATTAACCATTATACATTTTCAACAGCTAGCATTCAATGGCCAAACATATTTTCAACAATAATACATTTTTAACAACTAGATAGCATTCAACAGTAGAGTTGTCTAAATGTTTAAAGCAACCAAATTGAGCTATATCTCTATATCTATCTATATATCTTCTCTCTCATATCGCCAGAGCAATATCAAAGGTAAAATAGACTGAAAGAAAAGTGTAAGTGACAAGAAAGTGACCAATGACTACGGTGAAGGCCAAGGAAGATTATTAATATTGGAGTATCTCATTCTCTCATTATCAATACCGATAATGTCAGAGTATCTTAATAAACCCAAAATTGATACAATCATCATATAAACCCAGAAGAAGGAAATAATCAAATTTGGTAGGAGCCAAAATAAAATTTTCCCCTTCTAAGCTTCAATTTGGTCAGACCCAACACTCTCAAATCACATATTAGAGAAGACAAAGATAAAATATAGTAGGAAAGACTCATATTCTTCGGCGACTTCAGTTATAGAGCCAAAAGAAGAAACTCAACAGTGCACAAACAGGTGACGGTGATGGGTTTAGCTTCAGATAGCTTACGAATTCACTGAACAACACCAAAATAAAATTTTCCCCTTCTAAGCTTCAATTTTTATCAGCCAGATCAACCCTAAAACTCATATACGGAAAACTAAAGCAACCACTGAAATCAGAGGGCTAACCTAAGTAGAAATCCACGGTTGCATACACTCTTTGACCTCTCATTATCACTACGACGGCCTCCATTACTCTCCAACAAAATTGCCATGCTCCCACTCTATGTCTCACTCTCTCTCTATCTCACGCTGGACCCTACCGAAGAAAGGAAATGTTAGGGCGAGCACCTTTTGGCCGGGATAGTAAAATAAACCCTAATTACCTTCAGCGGCGACAAGAAAAAGTCGTCCCTAAAAGTAACTTTTAGTGGCGGCAAGTAAAAGTCGCTGCTAAAATAAACTTTTAGTTGTGACATAAAAAGTCACCGCTAAAACTAATTTTTAGCGGCGACAAAAAAGTCGCCGCGGAAAGTATTACTTTTACCAAATACTTTTTAGAAAATAATCTACTTAATAAAATAATGATATTTTCCCAATATATTATTGAACTTATTAGGAAATTTGTAAAAAAAACTGGAAAAATGATAACTTCAAATTATTTTTCTTGATTTTTCTAAGAAAATAAGCCTTTAATTCCCCAAAAATAGCTATTAAATCATTTGGGTCTTTTTTAGAGAAATAAAGTCTTTTATAATTTTTAAGCCCCCAAAATACTAATTTTATGATTTTTCCTTAATTTTTCTTAACCCCAAAACATTTTTAACCGTTATTCTTTCTCACAAATATCACTTTTGACACTTTTTAATTTGAGAAAATACTCTTATACTCTTATACTCAATAATACCTTATAAATTATTTTTATAAAATTTGGGATGTTATATGAAATGTAGCAGCAGAGGGTAAATGTAACATTAAATAAGAATGTATGTATATATTTTACGTTCATTCTTTCTCCTGATCTCTCTCACACACATCTCGTTGTCTCTATCTCATCCCTCACATTGTCTCTAACACACAGATATTAACTCTCATGCTCATTAATACATATTTATAATATCTATCTCATGCATATACCCTTACTTCATCTCTTTCTTTCACAAACATTATATTATTAACTATATAATCTCTCCTTACTATAATAACATGTCAAATTTCTTTAATTATTATTTTAAAATGACATTATTCAATAATTTAATTATATATTATATAGTTGCTTTAGACCCTTTAAATTAATATATGAAGACTTTTAGCGGTGATAATTGTCGTTGCTGAAGAGTATAAAAGTCGCCGTTGAATCAAACCTTCTGTGGTGACAAAATAATGTCGCCGCTGAAAGTCTTACTTTCAACGATGAAAACATAATGTCGCTGCTGAAATGTCAGGGCCAAAACTTTTTTTTATCATACCTCCTACGGTGACAACAATATATAGTCGCATAAAGTTTTACTTGCAACGACGACTGCTTTTATTGCAGCTGAAAATTGTTACAAATTTTTTTTAATCATTGACGTTTAGCGGTGACAGAATAAGTCACCGCAAAAAGTCTTACTTTTAGCGCGATAATAAGTGTCGTAGCTAAAAATAACTTTTAGCAGCGACATGTTTTGTCTTCACTGAAAGTAAGACTTTCTGCGGCCACTTATTCTGTCACTACTAAAAGGTCGTTGCCAAAAGTTTTTTTTTTGTTTGTAGTGATTGAGAGAGTATCAATAGGATAGTTTAGATAAAATAACAAATATGTATGGGAGGTATGGGGATTAGGTTCTTATATTTAGAAATTAAATTAACCTCGAACTAACTCATATATTTATTATCAAATGAGTAATTGTTTCTTATATTTAGTCTAAAAAAATTCAGTTATTCCTGATAAAGAAAAAGTCTAAAAGAAGTATTAATGATATGTTTTATAATATCTCTCATATTTTGAGATGGAGAAAGAAAGAAAACTTGTAAGGAGAAAACATTGATAGCAAGCATCGATTTTCATGAATAGTGAGGCGTGATTTGGTTAAGGGTGAGAGTAAAACATTAAATCTTCCTAACGAGTTCCTAGATGAGATAAAGAATATACAATACATAATTCTACATTTTGGTTGATATTTTGGACCCATTGTGGTTGGAATTCTACATTGGAAAGCATACGTCAAGGTGTGCCTATGATTTGTTGGCCATTCTTTGGGGAGCAACCTACAAATTGTTGGTTCTCACATGCACAAAATGGGGCTTAGGGATTAGGGCCAAGCATGAAATAAATAGAGAAGAGATAGCTGATATTGTGAAGGAAGCAATGGAGGGAGATAAGGGGAAGGAAATGAGAAGAAAGACTTTGGAGTTGAAGATGAAAGCAATGCGATTCACTAATGAAGGAGGATCATCTGATAAGGATTTTAATAGATTAATCAAAGAGAGACTCTTTATTTGAGTAACTCATCTTCTCATTAATTTGGTACTAAAGTATGCCTTTAAGTTTTCTATTGACAGATGGCGATTAATGATTTCAGAAGAAAGTTGTCAACTTTCTTAGTCATATTTGGCTCAGTGGCAGATATTTTGCTTTAGTATTTTCAACAGATAGTCACTAAAAGTCCAACATTGATAAACTATGTGTTCCTTACCAATGTTGTTTCTAAAGAACTTGGTCAGTATCCAAAATCCAATCTCACCCCTCCAAAATTGGGCCTTTTTTAGGAGGGGTAAGAAACTTTGCTCCAACATTGACAACATTGCCCATGGAAATTCTTGTATATTCTAGTGCTACCATGATGCCTTTCAGCTGATCCTCTTTATGCCCATGTGACTGTGTTCGGTGGGCTATCCTTCAGTCACCGTGGCCTGATCCTCTGACCACTATTGACGCCTGCTCCATGGCAATAAACCTTCACCATAATCTTTCCCTTAGTTTTGTCGTTCTGGCAGTCGCACTCAATCCTTCATTCAGATGAGTGCCTGAGTTCTTTCTCCTAGATCTGATCGATTATTGTGTTCTTTTGTTATGGCCCAAGAAAATTTTTGTATTTTAAAATCAATTTATCAAAGGGATATATATTTATTCGCTGCACAAAATGGCAATAAGGAGGCGTTAGCTGAGTGGCCAAGTGATGGGAGTTAAAACCTAAATACCCATGTTCGAGCTTTAGCAAACACTGAAGGGAGGTTTTCTTTCTTTTAGGTAGGAAAAATTACCAAAATGCGCTTCTCCCCCTTTCTGCATAAATTATACGCCATTTTCATTTTCTCTCTGAATCTCTTCAGCAAGGTAGGCAGAAGGAAGCAATGAGAGCAGAGTGAAGATCTTCACACCATCGATGATGTGTGTTCAGTCTCCTGCCATGTTGTTGCCACTGGTATGTCGCGTCAATAGGTAAGTTTCATTTTCTGATAAATAGGGTCAGTAGGAACAGAGTGTCACAGAAGGCTGAAGAAGGTGCCAAGGTTAGCTGTCATGAGAGGCACTACTATGGTTTTATTCTTGTCCCTGACGTGCCATCTGGGTTCACAGCTACTTCTATCATATTGCACGCTTCTGGGCAGGTACTGTAGCAAATCCCTGAGGCTATGTTTGGCTCAATAGAGGGGAGGGGAAGGATTTTAATAGAGGGAAAGAGAAGGAAGGGAAAGAGGGGTATTTTATTATTACCTTGTTTGGATTAAGATTAAAGGAGGGAATGAGAGGGATTTTTATATTACCTTGTTTGGTTCAGGAAGGAAAATAAGTGAAAATATTTTTATATAAATAAATTTATCTTATATTATTTTATAGAATATTTTAATAAAATATAATATAGGAATAATATTGAGATATTAAAAAAATTATGGGTATATTAATATTATAAAATAATAATTTCATACCTCCCCTCCAAATTTCCCCAAATTTGGAAGGAAGATAAAGTTGGGGAGGGGAGGGAAAATTTTACCCCTCCTAAATATTTTTATTGAGCCAAACAAGGGGAGGGGAGCAAAATCCCTCCCTTCCTCTCCCTTCCCCTCCAAATTCCTCATACCAAATAATGCCTGAATTTCCATTTTCTCCCTTTTTGATTATTGTGAGTCTGAGAGGAAAAGAGGGTGGTGGAATGAATGGGAATTTCTATGGGTTGCAATTGATCTAAGAGCTTTTGAGTGATGTTTTGTAGAGCTATAGCTTCCATCGGGAGTTCTTATTCTTTCCTCTATTGCCAAGCAGAGTCTAGATAGAAGGGTGTGCGACGCTCTGAGTTATGCTACGAACTACTTGTGAACTTGAAACTGGGTGAGTGAATGATTTTAGTAACTTCCATCAAGCTGTGCAGTGTGTTATGGGTGAATTCAGTGTTTCTTTGCTTCTTTCATTGAATATGAACTATGAGCATAATGGTTGCTCTATTTCTATAGAGCTATGTAAGGTGTGTGGCTGCTGTAGGATTTGGGTGTAGACAAAAAATGAAATGCAATGCTTGTTGTTGCTACTACTGGGGGTAATATTGCAGGAATGGTTTGGACAGGGGAATGTCGTGTGCAAGTATATATGTGTGATAATATTGTCAAATGAAAGAGGAGACAAAAGCATGTCATTTTGGGATAGGTTAGAGTGAATAGAAACAATATATATATAAATATACATATAGCCTGTAGTGTGGATTGTTAAATATATATATACACATGATGATAATATGCTCAGAGAATTTGGTTGTTGTTTGGAAGCTAGTTGATGTAGATATATATATATATATGTGTGTGTGTGTGTGAAATACGGATATGGATAAATGCATATATATATGTTTAAATATAGCCACTTCCTTGAGGATTAAAGTATGTAATTGTGCTGAATAATTATGTTAAAGAGAATGAGTTGAGATGCTTTGAGCCTTGTGTTTTAAAAGCTTGTGTTGAATATTTGGACCTCTGGATTTCTTTGTTTAAGGCATCTATATTCTTTTAAACATTGGAAAAGTTTGACCATGGAAAGGTTATAAGATATTCCTTTCCTAAAAGTAAGTGTGACCTTGGGTATACTTGCTATCTAGGGTGGTTGGAAGCCTGTACTATATGGTTATATGCTTATTTGTTTGAAATAATGTCGTATGGTTAGTGGTATGTGATTAGTTGAAGTAATAGATCAAGGGTGATTATTTTAGTTAAAACTTTGAATAGGATGTTAATATACTATTTTGAAATACTAGGAAATTGAGAAGTGAAAGTAATCGAAGTTGTTGGGCTGAAAAGAGTAACGGTAGGAGCGTGACATATGAGTGAATAATATTCCCTAAATTTTACATTTTTAAATGCATTGTCATTTCAAATGTTGAATTTCAAATATGAATTACGAAAAGCAAAGTTTACGAAAGTATGGTTAGAAATGATTTTCTTTCGATTGATTTACAAAATTATTTCAATTAAGTATAAAAATGGATAAATAAGTTGTAGAAAATATTTTTGACAAAAGTTACATTGAATCGATTTTATTCATGGAACTTTCCTACAGGAATTTCATATATTTTTATTGTAACTTGATATTGATTTTGAATAATCATGCTGGGGTTTCTGAGATTTAAATTGGTTTTACCAACGATTATGGCATTGAAACGATTAAGATCATTACATGTGAAATTAACCTCACCCATGATGGAAACATTTTCAAAGGACAGAATATAGAATGCTGGTTACTAATAGTAGTACTGTTAGTCCTTGGTGTACCTTGGTTACTGAGCTCGATGGATATTACGTGGATTTTGTGCTCGCGATGGATAATGGCCTTAAGCCACTAGGTTAGTACGTGGGTTTCGTACTCGCGACGGGTAGTGGCTTCGAGCCACCAGATTATTATGTGAGTTTCATACTTGTGACGGGTAGTGGCCTCGAGCCACCAGATTATTCCGTGGGTTTCGTACTTGTGATGGTTAGTGGCCTTGAGCTGCCAGATTGGTTATTTATGTCCACATCTGTTTCATGGCTTCGTGCTACGAATGGTTATTTACCCTTGTGGATTGTGTGTCCATGTCTGTTTTTGTTATGTTGAAATCCTACGGAAAGATTATAATTTTGAAATGATTGTTTTTAAACGATTGTTTGGAAATGGTTGTTTCCTTGAAAGAAAATATTTACAAAAAAGTTTGCATCGAAATATGAAATACTATTTGAAACATATTTATGTATTGTTTACTTTCGTATTCTTTTAATAATGTTTGTGGGATGTCATTTACGAGTAGATTATTTGGCTTCAGATAGTGCAGGTGCCCTAATCCTCTCTCTGAGCAGTAAAGAGCCTCGCTGTCAACCCGAAGCATCGATTTTGGACAAAAACTACTTTTGATATAATTACAATTTATGAAAGTACTTGTGTTATTTTGGTAAAAAGATAATTGCTCCACATAGTCTTTAGAAAAGATTATTATTTTGAAAAATGTTGTGGAAATTTCATACGTTTGCAATCTGCTATAGGATCATCGGGAGATTGGATATATAACAATGATTTTGCCAAAATTCCTACAGAGAACTTGCTTTTGATTTATGAAATATAATTTATTATGGTTTTCATTTCAAACGTTTTATTTAAGGTTTTAGGCTTTCAAAATATGAAATTATTTATATTCTGTGCGGGTCACGATTCAAATTTCGGGATGTGACATCTTCATCTTCATTCTTGTTCCTCTACTTATTTTTTTGTTATAAATGCACTGCGCTGTTGTGTTGCCAAGAAATAAGTTTTATCTATTTTTCTTACAGTGAAGCCAATGGATCAGATGATGATTTTGAAATTGGGAATGACAAAACTTGTTCTTGTGCGATTATGTAAATTGGCTTTTGATTAGAGGATGATTTTGTACACCATGAGGCACCAAATGACAAAATGAGTATTTATACTGTTATATATCATTTGGGATAGAGGGAATGCTATTGTTCATGGTGCTAAGGCTGTCGATCATTCTTATGGATTGAAGATTTTTAACCCCGATCACTTTTGGGTAACTTTGTCATGCAGGATAGTGATTTGGGTCATAATGTCAGGTTAACAGGGCCTATTGAGGAGAATGGGTCCTGTTTTATGCAGATTCAGCAAGTGGATGTCATCAATCTGAGAAAACAATGGGTAGTGGCATGGAATATATATTATTACAAGAGGGATATGAAAAAGTTTTATTGTTTGCAAGCTAACGTGTTTCATCAAGGTTCATTCATATGGTCAATTCTCAAAAGGAATATCTTTTTTCGAAGAGATTAGTGGCGTTTCAATGTCTGCGAGTTATATTGCAGCATTGCTGAGGATATGCAGAACTGGTTTATTGCTTGGAGGGATGGATAATTTGATTGTGGGGTGGTTGGATCGTATGCCCAGTGGAAAATGTTTGGTAAGTGTGCAATATTATGCTGATATTAGGAGTTTGTTATCTTGTTTTAATGATCTTATAGCGTGTGTGAATGTTAGTGATAGAACCCAAGATAGGTGGAGAAAAATATAAAAAGAAAGTATCTATTAAATTATGAAGTTAGAATCTAACTCCAAAAATTAATAAAGAAAAACAGAAATTTAACTTTTCAAATTTAGGCTTCTTCTTAATCGTACTCTTATCAGTTAGATTATTTAGGTGTCTTATAGATGATAGTAGCTCTTGTATTACTTTTCATGTGTAATGTCAGTTTTTCATCAATAAAAATTGGTCAGGAATCTGGGGTTGAATATGGTAAAAGAATAAAAATTCCAAATAAAATGGTAAAGGGTATATTTGGCAAAGCTCTCATCCTCTCCTCTTAGACCAAATAAAAGAACCCCATTTTCCTCTTCCCCTACCCTCCCTTTCCCTCCCTTAAATTGGCATCCCCTCCCCTCCATTGAACTAAACAAAGTCTTAACAAAAGAAGTCTAAAAAAATATATCAACTCTAGTTATAATTATATGAGTTAATTGACTATTTTAGTTAGATTAAATAAATTAAATAAATTAGTTAATTATAATTAATATAATAACTAATTGACTAATTTTAATAAAATAAAAAATATATTTTATAAATTTATCTTGAGGAGTTAGACTAACTAATTTATTTTATAGAGGAGGGAGTATCATCTTTGTGTGCGCATTATAAAAGATAACAAGTTGTTTGTTAGTAGTAGATTATACTATAATTCTAAATGCAATCCCACATCGGTCAGTCCATTAATAAACATATAGGTTATATATTTTACAGCTAAGATGTAGCTCCCTAAGTCTCCTTGGTGCGATGTACAACCGGTAACGATAATTTATTAAGTGGTTATTTCCCAATAACCACTTTTTGCTAATTTCACATGTATTACTTTTCAATTTTAACTAATTCCTACACACTAAGAAATTTAAAGTATTTTTTTAAAATTTACGAGTGAGAATTGCCTTGTGTTTTCTCATACCTATTTCTTTCTCTCTCTATTTTTAGTAGGGATAAATTTAAGAAATACTCATTAATACCCTTTTAAGTGGACTTATATTAAAGTATAAAATTTTCAACTAAATTCGACTTACATGTAAAACTAGAGTTTACATATTAATTTTTCAATTAAATGGCATATTTTTCTCTTAACAAAATTTAAAGTAATCCTAACCATAGCATCTACAAAAATTTATATTTGGGATGAAAATTTTTATATAAAGTACTAGTGTTCTACAAATTTTTTATCTATACAGTCCTGAAATTTTATGCACACAGTGCTGAAAAACTAGTTTAGGTCATTCTCATAAAAAAAATTCAATTTAGACTTTTTCTTAATTTTTTCAAATCTTAAAGATTAAGTTGAAAAAAATCATAGGTTGACTGTCTTTTTAAATTTTATAATCAACTTTGCAAATTATGACAGCTGAAAACTCCAAACCTAATTTGAATATTTCCAAAAAAATTTTGGAAATATAATAAACATAAGTAGAAAATAAAATTGATTGAAGTTTAGAGAAAAAATAAAATATAACATTCAGATACTTAATATCAGAGTTAAATAATTAATTTGAGAATTAAAAAACTAAATAACATTTGAAATTATAAAGAACTTATAAAAAAACTCACAAAAATTGATTAAAATCATGTGAAACTATAAAAACTTAATACAAAA
Source organism: Leucaena leucocephala (assembly GCA_037074615.1). Taxonomy (NCBI): domain Eukaryota; kingdom Viridiplantae; phylum Streptophyta; class Magnoliopsida; order Fabales; family Fabaceae; genus Leucaena; species Leucaena leucocephala. Next base: position 11,550,062 of record CM073515.1, on the reverse strand, counting down.
TTATTAAAATTTGATTAAAAACTAAATAAAATTATAGAGATTTCTGTTGAGTCAACCAATCTGTATAAACATTAGCTTCTTTAAATATGCAACAGTATCTCCTCCATTCAATTACCAAAGCTCATGGAAAACTTTTCCATCATTAACCTTTTGAAATCTTTGTAAGACGTACCTCTAATATCAGCAACTTCCATTGCTTTCTTGTTCCATTCCAAACCCTTCTTTCCTCATTTCCTTTCCTTTCTTTCCCTCTATTGCTTCCTTCACAAGATCAGCTATCTCTTCTCTCTCTATATCTTGCTTCATCATCTTCATCCCTATCCATCAAATATTGCAAGCAAACCAACAATTTGTCTGTTGCTCAGCAAAGAAAGGTCAACAAATCATCATTGGCACACCTTGGCTTATACTTTCCAATGTAGAATTCCAACCATTATTATAATCCAATGTTGAATATATCCAAGGTAGCATCACTCTTGAAACTTTCATCTGGAAAATAAACAAAAAAAACGTCACATGGTAAATATTATAACAGTTGACACTTTGCCCCATTAGCTTTATAGTTTCCAACGCACTATATCCTCTCAAATATAGGGCCTGTTTGGATAAGAGTTTGAAAAAGGGCTTATAAAAAAAAAGAGTTTTTTGGCAGCTTATAGAAAAAGGCTTTTAGAAAAGAGTTTATGAAAAAAAAAATGGTTTTGAATAAATGAGTATTTGGATAGTTATTTTCAGAAGTACTTTTATTATTGATAAATTACAAAAAAGGGTATGAGTATTAAATAAGAAGAGATAAGAAATGAGATGAGAGATGAGAGAGGGTGTAAGAAAAAGTTGGAGAGAGGAGAGATAATGTAAGAAAAAATAAGAGAGATGAGAGATGGTGTAAGAAAAAGTAGGGGTAATATAGTAATTGATTAGTTCATAAGTGGTTTACTGTTCCATAAACTACTCTAATCAGCTTATCTGAAACCTTAGTTTTAAATTATAATTTAGTCCAAAAGCCCGTTTAAACAAATATAACTGTTTGTTTTAAAATTTCTCTAAACCTAGGTTTTGAGCCAAACCTAAATTTATTTGAGTTAAAATAACCTTTATGTGCTTGATAGTTTCACTTAAGCCAAAAAGTATAACAAGCTATATCATCTGTGTGTGGGCATTAGAAAAGACAACAAGTTGTTTCTAAATTCAATACCACATCCTATAATCCATTAACACATACATACATACATACATACATACATACATACATACATACATACATACATACATACATACATACATACATACATACATACATACATACATACATACATACATACATACATACATACATACATACACACACACACACACACACACACATACATACACACACACATACATACATACACACACACACATACGTACATACACACACACATACGTACGTACGTACTGCTAGGTATGGTTCGCCATGTCACCTTGACTTGATCCAGTTGATCGGCTGATTGCGATAATTTACTGCTAATTTAATGTGTACTATTCTAGTCTTATATATAAATCGATTTTATATAATTCTCATACTAAAAATTGCTAGTTAAGTCAACGAGCTCCTCTGGATTAGTTCCCTTCTGAAAAACTTCTCCTTTAGCTCCTCTCTCATATTTTCCAGTAGGGATTAATGATAAATTATGCAGTGCAATAGATTACGAGGAGAGAAGAAACAGTAATATGCTAAGAAATTACAGAGAAAACAATTTCTTACGCACTATAACCCAACAAATTTCCTATCGCACTGCCGTCATCTCCAGCGATGGCAAGTTTGAATTTCTGTTGGGTTCGTTGCCACTGCCTTCTCGTTTATTTGTTTCTTCTTCTATCTATCTATCTTCGAGAGGTTTCTTTGGCAAACTTCAGCAGCTGAATCTACTGCTCCAACTCCAAAGGATCTTGAAGACCAAATCTTGTTTCATACAAAACTCCTGCTTCTTACTATGATACAAGAATCATGACTTCTCGTTTAATTTAGAGTGTCAATTATACTCTTAAATAATTTAGTGTTTTATCTTTCATACCTCATAGCCAATGGTGAACTCAAGTTTAAGCCAAGTCCTGTCTACCTCAATTTTGCTCTCAAAGAATCATAGCAATTGTGAGCTCACCCTTGATTATGATTATGATTATGATTATTCAATCATACGCTTAGGCATGAAAGAGAAAAGGCTGTTAGTCCAAATACTAATTATACCACTCAAAATTATTTTATTAGGGTACTAGTCACACCTAAACTAAGAATAATGCAAGACTTTTTCCTAATTTTTTCATTTTTTTTAAAGATTAAGTGGAAAAAAACTCAAAGGTTCATTGTCTTTTTAAATTTTAGTAATCAACCTTACAAATTAGAACGGCTGAAAACGCCAAAGGTAGGATGAATATTTTTAAAGATTTGGTTGAAAATATAATAAACGTAGGTTGTAAACATTAATTTCCAATAAATATTTAAATTATTCTTTGAAAGTTTTAAATTTGAAACTCAGAAAATATTTCCTCTATATCCTTAATATATGAGCTAAATAATTAATTTATGGATTAAAAACATTAAATAACATTTGAAATTATAAATAACTTATAAAAAATTACACAAAATTGATTTAAATCAGGTGAAACTATAATAATTTAATAAAACAATATATTGAAACATGATTAAAAGTTAGATAAACACGGATCTGCACTCATTAGCTTCTTTAAATATGAAACACTATCTCCTTCGTTCAATTACCAAAGCTAGTGGAAAACGTCTCCATCATTAACCTTTTGAAATATTTGTAAGTCGAACCTCCAATATCAGTAACTTCCATTGCTCTCTTGTTCCATTCCAAACCCTTTTTCCTCATTTCCTTTCCTTTATTTCCCTCCATTGCTTCCTTCACAAGATCAGCTATCTCTTCTCTGTCTATATCTTGCTTCATCATCTTCATCCCTATCCCCCAAATATTACAAGCAAACCAACCATTTGTCTGTTGCTCAGCAAAGAAAGGCCAACAAATCATAGGCACACCTTGGCTTATACTTTCCAATGTAGAATTCCAACCCCGATGTGTCAAAAATACCCCAATGTATAGAAGAATGAGCTAACACTTGTTCTTGAGGACACCAACTCGTTATACATCCTCTGTCTTTGATCTCATCTAAGAATTCTAGTGGAAAATTATTTGAAGTTTCATTATTATTCTCAGTACTTTTTACCAAATCAGGCCTCAGTATCCACAAAAATTGATGCTTGCTATCTAATAGCCCCCAAGCAAATTCCTTCATGTTTTCTTTTATACTCCAATAATTGACGTAGATCGCTAAGCCTTGTCCCCACTTGTCCAACCTTTTTGTGCTTTGATACTTTCACTTCAGCAAAAAAGTCTAAAAAAGTTGTATCATATGTGTCCGCCCATTAGAAAAGACAAGTTGTTTCTTATTAGTAGATTATTCTATAATTCTAAATTCAATCCCACATCGGGTAACCTATTAACAAACATTATAAAATATATATTGCTAGTTACAGTTCGCCAAGTCTCCTTGAATTGGTCCAGTTGATCGGCTGGTTCTAATAATTTATTGGGTAGTTATTTCTCAATAACCACTTTTGCTAACTTTATATGTACTACACTAGTCCTATATATAAATCGATTTTAGTAATCCTCAAATACAAACAAACGTTAGTTAAGTTATCTAATATACATTAGATTTAAAGTATTGAGTATTATCTTACATTTTCTCTCATATCCCTTTTTCTCTTTCCATTTTCAATAGAAATAAAATTGAAAGATATTCATTAATACTCATTTTCAGTAGGGGTATATCCACCCCAAAATGTCACTCACTCTTAATAGGTTACACAGATTAATAAAGTTTACTAAAGTCAGTGTTAGATATCATCATGCATGCGCACATGCATGCATATGTATGTATGTATGTATGTATGTATGTCTGTATGTATGTATGTATGTATGTATGTATGTATGTATGTATGTATGTATGTATGTATGTATGTATGTATGTATGTATGTATGTATGTATGTATGTATGTATGTATGTATGTATGTATGTATGTATGTATGCATACACAGATTAATATATACATACATGCATCCCTGCAGACATACATGCATACATACGTAAACTTCTTATGTTACGACTGATGTGTGTATAATAAAAAGTACTAAAAATACATGTGGGAGTTGGGTCTAACAAAAAGGATTAGATTCGTCATAATATGATGAAACAAAATTCAGATCCGGAGAAGTGATAGTGACTAAAAAGTATTGTCTCCAATAGAAGATACATGTGTTTTAATAAAAGCAAACCTAAAAATTTGCATTTGAAATCATACTTCCATCAATTTCATACATCATATATACGTGTGCGTATATTCTGTAATGCCTGCAGTAAATTGAACGATAATTAAAATTTAACTTTCAGTGGGAGAGAGTAAATTAAAGAGAAGAAAAATCACATTTGAATGGAAAAATACCTCTTTTATGAAGCTTATCATACTGCAAATATCCCCACAAGCCACATGCTGAAGCTGTCCAAAACAGAATCTCTGGTATTACAATTTCATTTGCAACTTTCTCTGAAAAGCTCATGTTCGCATCAGCGATTATGCAGCTAACTGGAGGGTAGGCACTTTAGTTGACAATGATAATGAATTCAACTTCACTATCAGATCTTTACACGGAGCATAACAGTGCTTCCTTGTCGAATCATAGAGCACCGAAAGATCCTGAGTATCATCTATGACCGACGGCAGCGGCGGCAATCCATCTGGTATCGTTCCGAACTGAAAGTCTGGTAAGCCTTTCATAAAGTCTGGACCAAGGAACGTTGACGAAAGTTACATGAACGCCATTGGAATGAAGAAGTTTAGCTAAATGCATGATAGGGTTTACATGTCGTTGTCCTGGGAATGGCAAACAAACAACGAGTCTTGTGAGAATAAACGCACATCTTTTGATTTGACGTGAATTCTTTTCTTCTTTTTGATTTGATTGGGGAGACAAACAAGAATGACTATCGGTGACTTTAATGGCATGATTGGACAAGATTTTAGAAAAGAGTTTATAAAAAAGATATTTTTTTAATAATTTTTAAAAAATAATTTTTAGTTAAAAATTTATAAAAAAATAGTTTTAAATAAATAAATATTTAGATAGTTATTTTTAAAAATATTTTTATTATTAATAAATTATAAAAAATGATATGATTATTAAATATATAAGAGAAAAGAGATGAGAGAAAGAAGAGAGTATAGAAGAGATATGAAAGATGAGAGATAGTGTAGAAGAGTGTGAGAGGGTATAGAAAAAAAGGAGAGATAAGAGATTATATAGATAAAAGAGGAAAAAAGAGAGGAGAGAAGATAGAGTGTAGAAGAGAGAGAAGATAGAGTGTAAAAAAAATGGTAATATAGTAATTGATTAGTCCATAAACTCTTTTATTATTCTATACACCACTCTGACTAATTTATCTGAAATTTTAGTTTTAAACTATAGTTTAATCTAAAAAATCTTTTGAACAAATATAAATATTTATTTTAAAATTTTTAAAAATATAAATTTTATCCTAAATTTAAAACTTAGATTGGGACTTTTCATACACACTCAAAGAGTTGAATGGTTGAAACAAATTGTCGGGGTTTATTCACGTTATTATTAGATTGGGGTGGCAACTACCATCACAGCGCGGCCTGCTTGCATCTCAAATTTTCTTCTTTTTTTAAATATTTTTTTCATATTTCTTTTAATCATTAGAGAAATAGTATAAGTTTTATTTTAATATTTTATAAATAAAAAATGGCATAAGAAATAATATTTTATAATTTTTTTCATATTACATCTCAAATTATAAAATGAGTGATATTTTAATATTTTATAAAGAAAAAATAGTAAAGTTTTATTTTTTATAATTTTTTAAGAATTTAATACTCTAAAATTTGAGGGGGTACATGAAGTGCAGCTAACACCTCGGCCCCTTTTTTAAGGACTCAGGAATCAATCATCGATCAAATATAATGATAAAGCACCCGTTGTGTGTGGGTTGAATTAGTAAAATAATAAAATATATTACTATTTAAAATATATTTGATCTTTAATAAATATTATTTTATTATGATTCTATTCATAATAATTGGAGAGATACCATAACTTTTAGGTATTTAAGTTTATGATTTAAAGTAATAGATAATTTATCCTACTCAATATTAGTATTGTCTAAAAGAAAATAAAATTTTATATTATTTTTAAATTGTATATGAGTTCAATTTTTTTTTTATAAAATTTTGTATAAAATATATATATAATGCTAAACCTATGCGTTGTAAAAGCTTTCCTATTGGCCTAATTTAAAAGCTTATTTGTCAACTGACTTTCAGTTCTATTGGTCGTTCTCGGGGGAGGTACCCTTTTTTCACATGTCACAGATTCTCATTTATTTGTTTAAAATCTCTTACGAAATGGTTTGGTACCCCAAGGCTTCTTAGAAGCCTGCGTGGGCACGGCTGCAATAACCTGCTAAATGTTCATCTAGGCTTATTTGAGGACTGCGTAGGCATTGTTTGAATTAAGGGTGAAGGGATAAATTTGCCGTAAAAGTTAATACTCAAGAGCCATGTTGCCTTGAATTTTTTTTTGAATTTAAAATTACCACAAAAGTGTTAAAATTGAGCAATTCTATTCCTTACCAATAAAATATTAACAGTATATAAAGTTTTTAACTATCAATGTTAATTTTTTAAGGGGACACATCAATATTGTTATGTTTTGAAATTTTAAGAGTGATATTGAACTGAAAAAAGAACTTTCAGAGCAATATTTCTCATGAGCAAAAACTTGCAAATCTAATTTATACCTTAACCTTTAAATTAATGTAATTGGTTCAATTCTAGTCTTGACTTTTTCAGAACCAGATCCTCTAAATAGCACCTTTCCTCAATATTATCCATCTAGATTAATTCAAAAGCTCAGAATGTGCTAGATCATCAAGCTATTAAAACTTAAATCTAATTATAATATAATGTTTGATGCTTATAATTTGCTTTTTATTTTAATTTTTGTCTTTATAGTTTTTCGTATTATAAATTTTGATTATTCAAAAGGTAAAATAATTTAAATTTTTATTAAAATATAAAAATTAATGTAAATAAAGAGAAACTTAAAAGACAAAACCTATAGTTTGAAACTATAGGAATTAAAATAATAATAGAGTCAAACTATTAAATATTATATTAATTTAAATTAAAAATAAATTGGAGCCGAATAAGATTTTTTTGGATTGAAGTACCTAGTTTCTCATACCAAATCACTTTAACCGTAGGATTTACCAGGGTCCAAATTGATATGGATTGAGTACGCAAGACAAGACCATAAAGGGCAACAAAGCTCTGCCATCGAGTAGTTTAAATTTAGAACACTTGGTGGTAGAGTTTTGTACTTGCTAGTAAAGCTTTGCCACCTTTTGTGATCTCACCCAACTCTATCTAGATTTGTTTAGATTTGGATAGATCCTCCAATTAAAGTGAGATCAATTTAGGATACTATAAGAGTTCTGTTGTTCTTTATGGTCATCCCAATCAGTTTAGATCTCTCATAAATTCTTCAATTGAAGTGAGGTAAGTCCATAAAAGTGTAAATACTAGTTGGTAGAGTTCTACCATCCTTTATAGTCATCCGAATCGGTCTAGACCTCTCGTAAAAATCTTGATGAAATAGGTTTAGAAAATTGGGTGCTCCATACATAAAGAAACCTTAAAAATGGCCTTCCAAACTCCTCAATAATATTCTGTATTACAGTTCAAATTTGTTTTAATTTACCCATCTTCTATAGGGTTCAATTAGCAAAAGGGTGAGACATATAATTATTTGCAACGTGTTCGATCCTTGAAAAATACTATTTTATTGTGGTTCTAGACGCGACACTTATAGAGGCATCCTAACTCTTGGGTGCCTAGATTTATACCTAGGATAATAGATAGCTTGTCATGCCCGATATTGATATCACGTAGAAGAAAGAAAAACTTCGCTCTACCCTTAGATCATAGGTAAACCCAATCCTTTTCTAAAAATTTTTATACAAACAAAAATTGTTTTAATTTTAATTCTTAATTATTTGATGATATGGCACACCGTGAGCTTTTGAATTAATTTGAATGGCCAATGTTGATGGAGGCTGAGAGTGGTGCTACTGAGGGCCATGTATTTTGTATTAAAATTCTATAGAGAATTTTGTTTAAGTCCCACTTGGAACTTTCCAAGGTTTAATGAGAAGCTTGAATCAACTTGATATGCCTTTTTTATCATTTATAATTAGTTATAAATTTTTAAATTTTATGAAAAAAAATATAATTATCAATAATCTAAACTTTAATTTTTGGGCTTCTACTTATATTTCACCTAACCCATGACGCTTTTAAACTCGTCCTAAATGGAAAGAAATGCAACTGACGACATCGACCACCCTCCCAATGTCAACCACAACGCCACCATCCCTACCCCTTAGAAGCTATAACTATTTCCATATGATCTAGAACCCAGAACCAACTGGAAGTTGAACATAAAATAATTCAATTCCAACAGATTGAAAAAAAAAAAAACCTAGACCGGAGGAGGTTGTAGTCGCTCAAATCGAAGATGGGTAGTCTCCCGGCAATAAGCTTCAAGATCAAAGGTCTGTTTCTTCACAACTAGTGTGAAATATATAAAAAATTCAACACCATGCATTTAATAATTCAAGAAGATACAAATGATGAATAGGTAGAGTGAATGGAGCCTAACTTCCTAAAGTAAAGTTGCGGGTTCAAACTGTGAATGCAAAAAAAAAAAGAAAATGTTGATAGAGCGACTTCCAATTAAGTCAAATAATACTTGAATTTAACTCTACTACTTCTTAGACACCTGTATCAACAAAACAAAGATACATGGCCACACACATGCACGGTCAAACAAAAACACACAAGCAACACACATGCATACGTTAAGTTTTTAATTTTGATATCTCAAATCATGAATATTTAGTACACCATGAAACTGACAACAAGGACATACTTTCTCAAGGGATCCGCAGCACATGATAACGACCTATAAACAAACTTTAGATCCTACAAAATCAACTCAGAAGTTGAACCCAAAAAAAATATCAAAAGGCTAAAGAGGAAAAGGACGCTGCTTCATAGAAATGATGCCCGCTTATTTAAGAACAATAGCTGCATTCCTCAGAGCTAAGTACTTCTGTACATACTCATTTGGAAGCGATCTCACTGTTTTAAAAACTTCCGCGTTTGCATATCGGAGTTTAGTCCTCGGATCATAGTACGGTGCCTGCAGGACATTAATCCTTTCTTCAGTAAGAGTTCCCACGGCATTAGCAACATGAGCGGTAAAACTAGACAGTGAGTCCCATGATAAGCACAAAGTCTACGATAGTTGCAATGTTCATGACTTATAAGTAGTGTAGCTTCCCATTGATTTGATTATATATACTGATTAAATGGTTATCAAAATACATAAACACAATAATCCAATATTCATTATGAATTATCAGTTTTTATTTACTAAACATGTGAATAAATTAGACTACGTTGTGCCTGCATATAGTAACCAACTGCTCATAAGGGGCTGCAAATTCAGTTTGGTTCGTCTAAACAATCAGTTGGAATCACTTAAATGAGAGATTGTAAAGATCATTCAATTTTCACATTCTGAACTCATAATATTTGGATTCTACGGTTCACACATAAAAAGAACCAATGGGATTATGGAAAGATAAACCACTATGGTAGTTCTCAAAGTTTAGGTAAAGCAAATAAAATTCTCCTAAAAAATAGTTTAATTAATATTTTAATACAATAATGATAAAATGTAATATATAACATCCTAAATTATCAGAAAAGAAGAAATATTACTTACTGATGAAAACTAACATTTTAAAACCATGTGGTTATCACGTGATACCTTATAGTAACAAAAGGGCCTTTGTCCAATCAAAAGAATACAGTAGTCAGATACTAAATTGAGTTAATTTTTTAGTGCCCACTAAATAGAGAAGAAAATGTAGATGATTATTCGAACCAGGATATTGAAAGTTCATGCTGAAGACATTTTTGTCCTATTAATTACTTGATATCTTGATAAGTATAAACAACATAAAAGAGTCGGCTAAAGTATATAAACTAAATTCACATAATAAACTATGCCAGTCACGAAATAGATCATTTAAAACCACAAGGAACTTTAGAAAAGCTCATTTTAAGCTGCCTTTCCCCCATCAAGCATGCTAATATATAGTAAACATTTACAAATGAAGAAGCAGAAGCAGTAGAGCTTAGAGAAGACAAAATAAACAATTTTTTAGAGGAAATAGAAATATAAGATTACAAATTTTGTAATCTAGCACAAAAGCAACATAGACATCCTTGAGACTTCAATTTTGTCAACCAATTTACTATAGTTAAAAAAACGAGAAAGTGACAAGGAATAGCACATTATAATTTTCCCAAATCAGTAAAAACAGGTTAACATGACAACTTTTAAAATAGAAATTTTGCTACATTTTCTGACATATTTTGCAAGATTTTGCAATAACCCTATTTGTGATGGAATATTTTGTTGCAAAATCTATCACAAAATAAATTTGCAACCGATTTTCTTGATTTCCATTGCAACTTTCTTTGTTTTCTTTATATATATATATTTTTGGATTGTAGTGTATATATATATTTTTTTGGATTGTAGTGTAAGGAAATATGATAAGGAGAAGTTCAAAATTGGATAGCTAAAGACAAGAAATATGGTACAAAAGCATGGGTGGGAACTTCACTTAAGAGCTTAATTTCATAAACAATTTCAAAACAAAGAAATTATGACATTCTAATTACATAAAGTGAAACATGACAAACCAAAACAAATATAAATTACCAACATACCTCAAAGCCTGTAATGTCACAAATTCTCTTACAGGGATGCATAGAAGGGGGTGACTCAATACTGACATCTGCAAGAAGGCAATAAATAGAAATCAGATTATTGAAAATTTCCACATAGGTGGTTCTATCAAGATTTTACAACTGATTGGATCAGTTAGTTGAATCCGTAAACCAGCTAAAACACTCTGATAGACAAACACTAGCCAGTATCATTGTGAATGAGACAAGCTTTATACTTTGACCAATCCAAGTACATAACCAAATGCATGCTTTGCAATTTGACTGGTCAATATTTAATCGGCAATATGGAAGTGTGATTTGAACTCCCCATTTTGGAAAAAGAATGAGAGCCTTGTCAATGTTTTATGTTATGTTCATTGAAAAGAAAGTGCATGCCATGCCAATTATTTATTGTCTAGCTAAAGTGAAATAAGCAACTTAAAATACAATAAATGATTATCATCTTATAAATTTAAAATATATCTTAACAAAGCAATATTTAAAATTGTTAACCATCCCATGTACCTTTGGTAGAATCATTGAACCATGAGCTGTTCACTTTTCTGATTGAATCAGGGGTCGAGTTTTAAAACATTGGCCTCTTGATGAATATGATACAAATCGATGTATGTACATCAAGGACAACTAGTTGCAGAACCATATGTTGAAATTATTTAAAGTTTTGGAACATATAACTCCTTTTAAAGAAGAGTTTCCACCTTTAGCGTAGAAAACAAAATAATTGTTCTCCAACCACTGCTCTAATCCACAGCATAATTCAAATTTAAAATAAAAAACAATTAAAAAAAGCAAGAGAAAAGGACCTGGGGCAACAGTACATGGATTTCAGAATAAAATATAAAATGAATACCCAAACATGCAAGTACAAAAAATGGATCACTTTCAAGAGTCAGAGGCATTTGTTTGATAACTCACAAGTGGGCTCATCAGGTGGGTAATTCAAGTAATTCTCAGATTGAATTATCTGCTTAAGATGTTTCCAGTGCCTGCCTCTGGATTGGCCCTTGGGGTATTTGTCATACGTTTGCACCCGCTTAAAACTAAGGTAGGTTGGCAACACTATCTCTGCTTCTACTACCTCCGGCTCCATAAGGTTTTTGCTTCTACAACATCAGTGAAATATCAAGGTAAGAAAATTTTAGAGATTAATATAATAAGTAAGAAACAGATAATAGCATCCATCTAGAAGTATAACATTACTTACAAATTATTCATGTAAAAAATCAGAACCTTGCCCCTGAACACTAAAGACCTGGTTCGGAGAGTTGTTTTTTTTTTTTCATTTTTCACAAAAATGAATCATTTTATCACTGACTTAATCTCGTTTCAGCAGAGTTACTTGACTTCTCGGTTTTACAAATAAATTTGTTGTAATTTTTTTCAGCTTGTATAACATAAAGTTCAAACAAATTTTTAGTAAATACTAAATTGAATGTGCAGAAACCCTGTTCTATGAGTTCCAGTTTCAAGCTTTCAACTATTTTCATAGCTCATCTCATAGGCCTTTGTAATGGAAGGCAAACCTTCGTGAATATGTGCCACCAGTGGTTGAGATCTATAGCTGGGGAGAACTACCTTGATTACCAAAATAAATTATCTACCATAAACAGACAGTATAACAAAGAAAATGTCAATCCACTTTAGGTTATGCAATTTTTTCTGTATAAAAGGCTGAATTATTGCTAACTGGGACAACAGTTTTCCGTTTTTTGGCCAAAACTTGTATTACAAAAGTTACATCAAGCAAAATCAACAGGAAATTGAGAAAATCACGTTTCAGGCTTGCCACATTCAACACAGTTTCTGCTCAAATCAACAACAACAAAAATCGAAACCAATGAAGAAAAACAGAGAACCCAATGGCAATTAGATACCTTACCTCTAGTACCCTTAAGCTGGGAAGCAAACTAGAGTAACTGGATATGCTTAACTTGAAATTTTAACAATTCTGAAGAAAAGCCATCAGATGAATTTGGAAAATTACTGTGATTGACGGATTCTTCTGCTTCTCGCCGCTGAAGCAAACTTCCACTATTTCGCAACACAGTAACGGAATATATATCAGAAGCGAGACTCGTGAAAGTGATGAAACCCTCTGGAAAAAGAGCGCGTAATGTCTTTCACTGGACTCGCCTCTCCATTTCCTCTCCAGTAAGGCAAAACGCACCGTTTTATATATAAAACAAAATCTGGCCCGTCATCTTTTAGAAATGAAGCTAAGCCGTCCGTTTCAATTTTATTTCAGCCGCCGTTATCTTTGTTCGTCCATGGCTGTTCCTCAGTCGTTAAAACCCCATCCTCGCCGGCGATGCGCCCGACCCTTCTGTTCCTTCACGCATCTCGCCGTCCTCGTACCGCTGGTGATTAGCCCTGATAAAGTGGCCTCTTCATTCACCCGTCGCCCAGATCCGCATCGTCTTCTGGAGAAGAGAGGTAAAGCCGTAAAGGTCCCGTTCTTCCATACCCACTATTAGCAAATGAATTACGCCGTTCTTTTATCTCTTTATTAAAAAAGGAAGTTTAAATGAAAATAAAATAGAAGGGAAGAAAGACTGATGCGTAGGGCTGTGCGTAGACTTGTTTTAGAATATTTTAAGGTGTGAAGATCGAGATTATGAGACTAAATTTGAAGTATATAATAGTGTTTATAACAATTAACAAGGGAGGTTTTTTTTTCCTTTTATACAAGGCATTTAGATAAATTTTTAAAAAACATTCAAAAAATATTTTTAAAATATTTTAAATAAAAAATAATTATAAATAAATATTAAAATAATTATTATTAAAATAATTTTTATAATTACTAAATTATTATAAAGAGTACTAGTTGAAATGATAATTTTATAAAATAAAATTTTAAATTTGTATTTTATATGAGAAAGAGCATGTCTTCTTCTTTCCGTCGGAGCACGCACACAAAGCTCTGCTCTCTTCATAACATGAACAACACCTTTCCTCTGAACCTTGCATTGGCCTTGGTCTTCGCTTTACTTTGTTGTGTCACTCAATCTCTAGGTTTAGTCCAAAATGACACTCACGATCTCAGTCAGTTCAGCCTCCAAGTTGATGCTCATGGCTCTCTTCTCTTCAACTGGACAGGGGCCGACGCGTGCTTGGCTTTATGGCGCGAGTGCTCCCCTAATAGCCAAGTCGTCGGCATTTCGCTTCCTTCTGTTAATCTCCTTCCCTGGAAGAGTAATTGTGGAAGGTGGGATTGGAAAAACATGTGACTCGGGCATGGAGAGAGAGGAGAGTAAGGTAAACTGGTTAGTGGAAAATTTATAAATTATGTTTTTATTATTGAAGTTATTTTTAATAATATGTAATATAATTATCCTTTTACTTTTTCTTTAGATATTATATTTAAAAAAAATAATATAATAGTTATTAATAACTAAATATTATTTTATATTATAATAATTAAGTAGATAGATTATATTTTTTAAAATTTATAATTATTTTTTTTAATTTTACTAACTATAATATGATTATATTATAAATTATAATTATTTCTTCTTCTTTTTTAAGATATTTTATCCTTATCAACTTGAAGAGATTGATATAAAATTATAATTATAAATTATTTAAATTTTAAGATTTTTTAATATATGTAAAAGACTTTAAAACTTTAATTAATATCTTTTTGTTATCTTATTCTTAATAAATTATGGATATTATTTAACTCCTGAAGATATAAATATAATATTATTTTAAAAATTTATAATTATATATTTTTTTATCACAATATGAATAGAGTATCATAATTTAGACAGATAAATCTGCCTATATCTAACTCAAAATTGTTAAGATTTTTATTAAGTAAAATTGTACAATGTACTATAAAATATAACATATATTTTTTTTAGACAGATTATCAAATAAGGAGACTGCTCTACCTAGTCTTGTCATGCACATCTTTAACTATTTGTTTTAAAAAAAAATTAGATTTATATTTTGATTAAAAACTTTTTTAAAATTTTAATTTAGTGACTAACCGAGCACACATATAGTATAAAGTTATTACGTGAGCATGGAAACCCCACTTACTTTTATTTAGGGTGTGTTTGGATTAGCTTTTGGAGAATAGATTTTGGGAAGAATAGATTCTGGAGAATAGATTCTGGAGAGAATAGATTCTGAAAAGAATAGATTTTGGGAAGAATAGATTCTGGAGAATAGATTCTGGGAAGAATAGATTCTGAGAATAATAGATTTTACAAATAGAGATGTTTAGATGATTAATAGTAGAATCACTTTTTATATTAATAAATTATTAAAAAGGGTATGATTTGATTAAAGTATGAGAGAGGAGTGAGGGTAGAGAATAAATAGGAGAGAGAGAGGAGAGAGAGAGGGGAGAGGGGAGAGGGGAGAGAGGGGAGAGGAGAGAGAGGGGAGAGAGGGGAGAGGGGAGAGAGGGGAGAGGGGGGAGAGGAGAGAGAGGGGAGAGAGGAGATAGGGGAGAGAGGAGAGAGAGAGGAGAGAGGAGAGAGAGTATAAGAAAAAAGTAAGGGTAAAATAGTAATTAGATAATCTATAATCTCTTTTCCAATTCCAAAATCTATTGAAAAATAGCTTCTTCAAAACCATGGTTTCAAACTGAGGTTTTGCCCAAAATCAATTTTGGACGAAAATGGCTGTTTGGCAAAAAATTTCCCAAACTGAGATTTTAGCCAAAATTAATTCCTAGAAGTGGTTGCCAAACAGGCACTTAGGTCAAAATTGTTAGGCTTGAACGGATCGAGTAAAGCAACGGGTTATAAGATTCGGTTCATTCAATTTTTAGGTTGGGCCTACCTTGCCCTTACCCACCAAGATGCGTTGATATATTTGTATAATTAATACTAATAATCATTGTGAGTTTAAAGGTAAAATATATAAATATTTAAAATATATTTAATTTTTTAAAAATATTATTTTATTATAATTCTAATTATAGTGCTCAAAAAGGCATCCTAACTCCTAGATTTACGCTTGAGGATATTAGACAGTTTAACTTTCCTAATATTAATATTATTTAGGAAGAAATGAGATTTTGCCTTAACCTTAAATCGTAGATGAACTTAACTCTTTCTAAAAATTTTTATATAAAAAAATACTAAAGAGTATTGATATAGATAGTAAAGAATGAACTCGTATCCCACGGTCATCATGAGAACTTTTTTGGTAAACAATTTTATAAGTTCCCTATAAGAACTCTCTGAACCTTAGGGTTATATTTTAACTTTAGTTAAGAATCGGTACTAAATATATCTAAATTTTAGTATAAAAATATTTATAGAATTAATATATATTCGATATATTAGAGTTAATATATCTCCTAGGAAAAGGGAGACTTTACTCAAATATTAAATTGTGAATGAGTTCAGCCCTATTTTAAAATGTTTTATAGCAAAATATATATATTGGATATATTTTATTAGAGCTAAAGTATAAATTTAATATTTATATTTATATTAAATTTTATTTTAAATTTTTAAATTTAAAAATTTACTTGTAATACTCTATAATTAAAGGTTGACAAAAAAATATTTGCATCATATTAATTTTTAATATAATATTCTCATTTTAATTATATAGTCAGGATTTCTTGTTAATATATGTTAAATTTAAAGGATAAATAGTATCTTTTTTTAAATTTAAAAAATAAAAAACTTGATGAAACTGTAAAATACTAAACATATATTTAAACTTTTATTAATTATGATGGGGATTTAGGATCCGTTTATATAATATTTTGAAAATGGGTTTATAAAAAAAAATAGATTTTTGGACATCTTTTAGAAAAAGATTTTTGGAGAAGAATTTATGAAAAAAAGTGATTTTGAATAAATGAGTGTTTAAATAGTTATTTTCAGAAGTATTTTTATTATTGGTAAATTATGAAAAAAATATGAGTATTAAATGAGGAGAGATAAGATATAAGAAGAGAGAGGGTGTAAGAAAAAATAGGAGAGATGAAAGAGGATGTAAGAAAAAGTATAAAAGAAGAGGGATAGTATAAGAAAAAGTATAGATAATATAATAATTGGTTAGTTCATAAACTCTTTTATTATTCTATAAATTACTTTGACCAATTTATCTAAAATTTGAATTTTAAACTATAGTTTAATTCAAAAACTCATTTTAATAAATATAGTTACTTATTTTTAAATTTTTAAAAATTTAAATTTTACTCAAATTTAAATTTAAAATTTAGGTGTGGAGGCAATTCAAATACACATTTAAATAAAGTTTTGTATCTCAAAAGAAAATCAAATCGTTGGCAAAAAGAAAAAAACAAACAAACAAAGAAAATCAAATCACTCTGGCCCAAAAACCAAATCAAAATCAAATAACCTGAGACGGCGTCGTGTGAGCCTCTGGTCACTCAGACTGGTTTCGGTTCAACTTCGGAGTTCCCCTCTAGTTTCCACCATTTCTGCGCCTCTCCCTCCAGCGGTCCACTATCTCTTCTTTCCAAGGTGAGTGTCTTCCTTTCGGCGTCATTTCAAATCGAATCCCTAATCTGAGCTGTTTTCGGACCTTGTTTTTGCTTCTCAAAGATTTCAGATTCTGTGTTTATTACATTGGCGTTACTCTATTCCTGAGCTTTATTTCTTGTTTTGATCAAAATCGGGCATATAGGAAAAAAAATTAGCTTGACTGTTCAACCAAAAATCGCCACAAATCATTTCTATGCTAGCGCTCTAAAGGGGCTGTAGGGATAAATAAAAAACATATCATTGTAATTTTCTATTTCTTTTGCAACCAATGCAACTAGGAAGGGGGAAATCAACTGAAAGTAAATTAATTTTCACTCAAAAAGATGCCTCTAGTAGTGTTAAGTTTGTCAATTATGTATCTTAAAAGATTTTTGTTAATGGTGAATAATGTCAGAAAAAAGGTTAGCTACGCTTGTTGTACTTCATTCTTTGGTCACTCTTCAGTTTTTTTTTTTCTGAGATTTGATTTTTTTTTAATTCAATCTAAAATTTATTCACATTCCCTTATTTTGGTTATCTATCTTTTGATGCCAATATAAACCTTTAGTGGATGATTGTGTAACAGGCTATTCTTGTTGGATGTTATGATGCAATATAAAACATATTTTGTTAATCTGGCTGTGTTTTTTTTCTGTGGGGAGTGGGTGGGGGGCGAGGTGGCTGTGTTGTGAAATTTTGCCCCTTTAGAAGCTGGAGGAGTTTATGCTAACTGCTTGGCTTTCCTAGGCATGGGGATGGGGTGAGAGTGGGTTGATAGGATACTCTTTTAAAAGCAAATGGAGACAGGAATTTTTGCCACCATTGTGCAATGGCTTTGGTCTTTAATTTTATGTACACTTTTGGCTCAAAATTTTATATTTGCCAAGCATGAAGCATTATTATGCTTTAATCAGCCCGGATGATATTATGAAAAGATCTATTCAGTATTGCATAGTTATAGAAGAATCTCGTTTCAATACGCTATGCAAGGATATAATTTATATTGGTTTCAGGTAGCCTGAAACTTTTGAGAGTTGCTTCGATTTGATTCCAGCACAAGTTGCCGAGAGATACAAAACAAGCAGATGGTATCCCATGTTCTACATCCCGAATACTTCTCCTTTCATTATTCTCTTTTCTCCCTCCGTTCTTCACTAATTCCCCCTCTATCCCATGTTCTACATCTGCATTGTATCTTTTTAGTCATTAAAACAGTGAAATGCCCACATAAATTTTATGGCTATCAGTTAAGCTATTATTGTGATGTGTTGATTGGCTGATTATTATTTTTGTTTTGGGGGAGAGGGGTTGGAATTACTTGAGCCTAGAGCCTTGACTTAAAGTAATATCATTTCATAGTCTTAATACAAGTTTGAAAAGAGTTGGGGTTTTAAGAGACGTTATTTGAGTTATACACTATAGATGGAAAAAGTATTAACGTACCTTATGTATATATAAAAGTAATATCATCTCGTGGTATCACTGTACTGATCTTTTAATTCTTATTCTTGTCAATTCTAATGGCTTAACTCTGTTTGGGTTAATATTGAGTTTGAATGGAGGGGAAAGAAACTGGTGATAATTCTTAGTGAAAGTCTTTTATCTCATTCAAATTTTCATTTTCTCTTCACAATTTATTTCTTTCTAGTAGCTCATGTCTGATCAGTGATCTTCTCCCTTTCCCCTAACAGCCACTTCTTTTTACATATGGTGTCTTTAACTCAATTGTATCAGTCATCGTTGAATGTTGTTATTTGATCTTCAGCTTTGATTTTTCTACTGGAATTTGAAATCGCCTAAATTCCTTGCCTCAAGCTTGCTTTTGTGCACCTAAGTTTTAGATTTCAGAAATTTAATAATTGGCTGCTTACTTTGACAAATGCAATGATCGACATCATATAATGCTTAGATAAACATATGTTCACATTAAAAGTGATGGCTAACAATTTAATGTTTATTGTCCAATTAAATAATTAAATAGAATACGATTGTTTTGGATCCATTATTCTTAAGACAAAATATCCTATTAGTTTTACTTCTGTGTTCAATATATAACAATCCCATCCTCTATGCAGGGTGCATAAAATTTCAAATCATCTGGTCCTCTTATACCTTGCTTCCTAGATCCTTTATTACCTATTATTCAGTATTGGTCTGTCGACTAATTTGTTTTCCTATATTTTCATTTACTTTTACTTCTCATTTGGAGATTAGTTTTTTTTTTTGTGCTTAACCCAACCCATGAACAGGTCTACATGCCAGCATTGCAAAGGAAGGTTTATGGGATTTTATCCTCCTCCTGCATTTATAGGTTCTCTCTTCCACGTGGCACATCTTCTCCATCAAACTTCTCTTGTGCTTCTTCACAGGCACTGTGGCTTAGGACCATACGCCACTTTAGCTCCTCTGATGACCGTAATGGCTTCACCAGACAACCTGTGGGAGACTCTGATGAGTTTTTTCGTTTCGATGGCAATGGTGGCAGAGGTAGAGTCCAACAGCATTCTTCAGAACCAATTCCAAATAGGCCTTCAAGAAGTGACAACCGATTCAATCAGCCTCCTCCGAATTCCCAAGAATTTACTAGAGGATCCCGTCCTTTCACTCCAAGATCTGATAGCCTACTAGGTGATATCAAAAAGTCAAATATATCTTCTCGAACCAATGCTCGATTTCGGGGTAGAAACATGGCTGATGAAACAAACAAGGAAGCCCCTCGAATGGACCAAAGTTTCCTTGAGAAATTCAAGCTTGGTTTTGATAATAAAAGAGATAAGCCCTCAGAGGATGCAGGAAGCAGCCAATTCAAAGAAGAGGAAAAGTCAAGCTCTGATCAACCTGCTCCAGACACTATACCTCAGGATGCTGATGAGATCTTCAAGAAGATGAAGGAAACTGGTCTAATCCCCAATGCAGTGGCTATGCTTGATGGTTTATGCAAAGATGGTCTTGTTCAAGAGGCCTTGAAACTTTTCGGCTTGATGCGGGAGAAAGGTACTATTCCAGAGGTTGTCATATACACAGCAGTCGTGGAAGGCTACACAAAGGCCCATAAAGCCGATGATGCAATAAGGATTTTCAGGAAAATGCAAAACAACGGCATTTCACCAAATGCTTTCAGCTACACAGTCCTTATACAAGGACTCTACAAGTGTAACAGACTGCACGATGCTATTGAGTTTTGTGTGGATATGTTAGAAGTAGGTCATTCTCCAAATCTATTAACTTTTGTTGGCCTAGTTGATAGTATCTGCAAGGAAAAAGGAGTAACTGAAGCTCAGGGTGTGGTCAGAAGATTAATGGAAAAGGGTTTTAATCTTGATGAAAAAGCGATTAGAGAATTTTTGGACAAAAAGGCGCCATTTTCATCTTCAGTTTGGGAAGCCATCCTAGGGAAGAAAACCCCACAAGGACCATTTTGATTGTCTTGGCAGGCACAGGCTGTTTTGGTTTATATGTTTTGTTGGACAAGTTGTCGTTTCCCACTGTGTGTAGTATAGCTTTTTCATGTGAACCCCTGAAAATCTTCTTTAACGGTTAGCCTTTTTTTTTGTCTGTTTCCTAATATTTGATAATTTGATTTCTCAACTTTCTAGTTTTTAGTCCGCTATTTGAGTGGGCCATCTAACTTCTGACTTGTTCATGGGAAGTGTCTTGTTTTCACCTTTTAAAATACTCCTCTGCTAAATAACTAATTTATTAAATTAATTAAACAAATTTATTAAATTAATTATTTAAAACAAAGTATGTTGATATAGAAAACTCTTTTAATATGTATAATCAATGAAAAGATTTTAGGTAAAAAATTACAAGTTTAGGAGATAAAATATATTAAAGTTTTTATATATAAGATCAAAATAAATCTTTTTACTAGCTTTATTAGTTTTGACATTTAAGATCAGAAGAGTACCATTGAACTAAAAACAACAAATTTATACAGCGGAGGGGCTAAGTATGGATTGTTTAGAACTCAATGTGTCATGATTTGCAGTTATATGTAAATTTACACTTTAATCCTTTACTGATTCTAAGTTAAGATGCAGCCAACCCCGTTTATAGGAATGATTTCTTAGGCTTCAAAATTGGTGACCCACATTATTTTACGTAATTATGTACTCCTAAACCCTATTTCATAAACTTAAAAGAAAAATATATATATTTTCTTTAGTCTTTTTTATAAACAATATTCTTTCTTATATAAATAATTTTATATATAAGCACCAATTTATGTTATCTAAAAATTTAATAAACTATTCCTATCTTTACCTCAATTAATTGCATGTATTTCTTATTTTTTTTTAATCATTTTCTCTCATCTCTTTCACTGCTCATTCTCTCTTCCCACCATTATTATTATAAATAAGAGTATATTTAAAAATAATTATACTTCTTATATATCTATTATTTTTAACTAATTTTAATTAATAGTTTAATTTATGTGATCTAAATAGTTGTTGCTTATAAAATTATGAAAGTTTTCTGTAAATAAGCAATAACAAATTGAGAGTTCTCAAAAAAATATATTTTGAATTATAAAATTTTAAAAAGGGTATTGTAATATGTAAAAAAGACATTAGCTATAAGCACCAATCTAGAATTTTAAAATTTTGAAGAAAAGACAAAATTGCCTTTGAAAGTTTTTTAAGAAAATGAGATTGCAGTTGCGGCTTATTCCAGTCAGACTCATACGATCGTGCTCTGAGAAGTTCCACACATATTGTTGTTTTCGAAGAGTATCGGAGTTATCCTCAACAAGGATTGCGTAGTTGAGACTATCTTCTTCTCTCGACCACAGAGTTCCAGATCTGTTAGAGTATAATCTCGATGGCCATGACTGCATTTGACTAGAAGTAGCGATGTTAGTGCCGATTCCGCCATTTGAAGAAATAGGTGCTCTCAATTAGGCTCACATATCATAAAGATACAAGTTCAATTCCTATTGTTAGGACTTATTTATTAGGTGATCTCGTATTTTCTCTATAAGCACTGTTTGAATCTTAGGGTTATACTCTAACATTATTAGGAACCGATGTTAAATTCACCTAAACTTTTATTTATATAAAAAAGGTAAATAAAATTATTATAGATATTATGGATTTATTGAGATATTAGGTAATATTATGACATGATAGGTAAATAATTAAGTTAGCATTTCGAGATTAGTTTATAGCTCTAGAATTACGTAGATATTATCTATATCTATCTATATTATAATATTTGGATAAAATTTAAAGTAAATATATTTAAAATTTTAATTATATGGAACAACTAAAATATAATTAATATATATCTATCTTTTAATAACCTCATAACCCAAACCTAGGTGTATTCCTCTCTCTTTCAATCAGCTGCCACCTCCTCTTGTTTTCTTGCCTCTTCGTTACGTGATTTAACAGCAACTATTCCTCTCTCTCCCTTTTAATAAGCATGCATATATGTTCACCTCCAGGCCATCGCCTTTTCTTGTTACCTAAGTACTATTTCCATTTGAGATTGGGTATTTGCTATATATATTCCAACTAACATACTGTATGTATTTAGGTAACTCTCAAATTACGATTTTAAAAGATTTTCTGAATTAAACTTTAATTTAATTTTTTTTAAAAATAAATAGCCACATTTGTCCAAAAAGACTTATAGATCAAACTATGATTTGAAATCATAATTTTGAATAAATTCCTAATAATAACTTCTAAAATAGTAAAAGAACTTATGAACTATCTAATTACTATTTTACTTCTATTTTTTGACATTATCTCTCCTCTTTTCCCTCTTCTCTTCTCTCTCTTGTACTTTTTTTTCTCCGTCAACATCGCTCGCCTTTGCTATCGCTCCTCTGGTCAGCTCCACTGTCGTTACTCCTTCCCTCCATCTATCAATCCTTTCTATGTTCTGTTACTTGTGTTGAACGAAGAAGAAGATGAGAAAGAGAAGGGAAGAAGAAGATAGTGCGTGAAAAATGACATGATAGATAATTATTTTTTTTATCTTATATAATTTTTGGTAATTTACCAATCATAAAAGTATTTCTAGTAATAATCATCCAAATACTCATTTATTTAGAATTATTTTTTTCTATAAACTATTATCCAGAATCAATTTTCTAAAAATTGTTCAAAAGTCTTTTTTTTTCATAAGTAATTTTTCAAAAACTTATCCAAATAGGCTCACTATCTTGTTTACAAAATACTATACAGACCTGGACCTAGATATAAACTCTATTTGAAAGTTTTTATTTAATCCTAGATATAATGTCCAATTTCCCATTACATTAACATGGGTGAATCTAACGGAAAAGGTTATTTTCTTATAACATGATGAACTAATATTTAAATCTCTATTAAAAAATGTGCTTACATTTTGTTCCCACCAATACCTTCAATAGAAGGATAGTTATGCTTAAAATGAATTCAATTTTTTTTTTGTTTCCTATATTAATTTTTTCCTTCCCATAATATCACTATTTATTAGGCAATTTTATTTCTATGTATTAATTTTTAATCATTAAATGACAGTATTTTTGAAAAAGTTATACATATTCACTACAAATTTATTACAAATAAACATCTTAATTAACTAGTTACATTTAGAATCGGAGGGAGTACCTGTGAGTTATATTATGAAATTTGTGCTTATTGTAATTCGTCATTGCAAGGTTACCAAATTTGATTGTTGCATTTTATTATATATATATTCTTATGAAATCTAGAAAGGTATATATTACCTCTAGTTTTTAATATATGAGTTAGATAATTAATTTAGATATATTAAAGAAATTAATTCTGTTAGTTATTTGTAATAAATATGATTTGGTTTTCCTAAAATGTTATTTTTTAGTATGACTACCTTTGGATGAAAACCCCTTACAATATGCAATCAATAGGGATATTTAAGGAAAAATACTATAAATTTAGGAGATAAAATGGATTGATATCTTATATATAATATCAAATATAATCCCTATTCAGCTCTTATATGAAAGGCTGAAGAGACTAGTATCTATCTTCGGGATGAATATATAAGAGTTAAAGTCAAATATGTTAAATGTAAAAGAGTCAATTAATGTATATACTTGAGAAATACACACACACACACCTACACATATATGAGGGGAAGTAAGCACAAATACACAATTTTATTATTTACTATCAATGTTATAATTGAGAGAATGGAACACAGCCATATAACCAAGCATACTAGTAACACAGCATGGAGAGATCCTATGCTCTCTTATTTTTATAATACCAAAATACACGCAACATCTTATGATACTCCCTTATTTTTATAGGTAGGGGCTTACAACTAGAGGGTTTTATAAAAGTGTGGCTTGTAAACACAAGTGGTCTTTTAAGTAGATCATACTTGGCTGCCGTCGTCGCCGTCGTCATCACTAACAGGTCCCATTTTCTCAGTAGATAGATCTAATATTGGTGCCTTGTAAATGGGTGATTTCTTCATAACTAGAGGCTTGGAAACTAGTGGCTCTTTAATGTCAGCAGGTGACACTTCAGCGGTTGTAATTTCACCACCAAATGAATCTAAAGGCTATGAGACTTTGTGATATTTATGTGCGAAGCTTGAAGTGATGAGAAGCATCACTCCAAAGAGGAACAATAGAAAGTGTTTAGAGGACATTATTGTTGAACTGAACTTGTGATAACGTTGAGGGAATGATGCAAATCATGGACTACTGGCTCAATATAATTTATAGCACAACTAAGGTGGGCGATTGACGTGGACATCTTGTGCATCAATTATATTTTATTATCAAAATAATTTAGTTAATAAAGAAAATAATGATAAAAGATAAATTTCAGGCTGGCAAGTGTGCTCAGTCGCTATATTTGTATGGCTTTATATGCATGTTTGTATGTGAAAAAGTGGAAACCTCTTGTGTTTTCAACTTGGGCTAAGATGCAACCAATATACATTAAAGTATTTTTTTTAGTAACACTCGATTTTTTAACTATTTTTTTAGTATATTCAACACCCTAAATCATTTTTCAAGTAGTACTTATTATCCAAAAATATTTTTTTGTGCAATTTTTACCCTGAAAGTATTTTTCTTAGTAGCAATAAGAAAAATACTTCAAGGGTAACAAGTGCTATTGAAAAAAATACTCCAAGATGCTGCATGTACAAAAAATTAATTTAATATACTAAGTGTCATTGTCTGTGAAAAAAATACTTCAGGCTGATAAATGTACCAAAAATTTGATAGGATATTTAATATATGTTATTGAAAAAAAAAAACTGTAGGTGCTAAATGCAATTTAACTCCTTTTTTTTTCTAACCATTTTTCTTAATTTAGTTGTAATATTGGAAAGACTTAATTAATTATTGATGAATATATTAAATATATATAATTATAATATATCTAACTTCTTTTTAGTGAACTCTTCAAGTAAATATAAGTGTGTGTGTGTGTGTGTGTGTTTTTTTTTTTTTTTTTGGGTTGATTGGTTGATGAATATAGATTGTGCTTTTCAGCTGAGACTTGTTAGATGAAAATGACTCAATTTGTCGCTAAAATAATATGAAGAGCTAGCTAGATTTTATTCATACGTCATTAGAATATACAATATTTAAAAGATATCACAACAAAAATTCTAAATATAATATAATATTTAAATAACATTTGTCATTTGCTTTGGACATACTTATAAATTGTTAAATCTGGACTATTGAAAATTTAATCTAACAGTTGTGAAGATAAAAATAATGAAGATGAGAAAAGCCAGCTCCGTGGGGGTGAGTGTGTTTACGGGCGTTCGTTCACACTTGCCAGGAAAGAAAAAGAAAACAAAAATAGTAGTTTTTGTTTTAATTAATCAGTATTAATTTTCGTCGGTTTTTTATATATTAATTCTATGTAATGGTAAGATGAACTTGTTGATGATTATTAAAATAGAATTGCAGAAAAATGTTGGAAATAAAAAATAATTGCAGAATAATAGCATAGGTATTGCAAATGTTGTAACATACTACTTCTGGTATTAATTATAAAATATAAACAATATGCTCATTTTCATCTTAAATATAATACTCTAGCCTAATCTATTTTATCTCCTAAATTTATAATTGAACCCCTAAAATATCCATATAGGAGTTTCCATCTAGAGGTAAATTCTAATACATATGATATTAGATGGTGTTTTAGGGAGATCAATACATTATTATTATAAATAACTAAATTAAATATTTTTTTAATCTATCTAAATTAATTAAATAGATTTTATATTAAAAATAAAAAGATATAATACGTAATATTGATGTGATGTTTGCAATATATTGCCCTCTCATTTTTAACATAGGGATTAAATAATTATTTTTTTATAGATTGTAAAAATTAGTTAAGATAATTATTTATAAGATATATGTATTAGTTTTTTTTTAAAATATACTATTTAATCATTTACAACATAACTATCATTTAGTAGAAACATCTTTAATGCATGTAATCATATGAATAGTTTAAAGAAAAAAATATAATTTAAAAAATAAAGTGAATTAATAATTTATATTTAGGACAAAAAAAGTTTGGCTGGCAAGGAACTTAGTCTCTATATTTGTATTGCTTCATATGCATGTAAGTACGTGAAAAAGTGGAAACCTCTTGTGTTTTCTTTAACATTTTGTATTGGGTTAATATCTTACAATATTTTTTAAAGAGTACTCAATATTATAAAATAATTTTTAAACAATTTTTATTCTAAAAATATTTTTTCTCAGTAGCAATAAAAAAATACTTTAAGAATATTGAATGCTCCTTGAAAAATATTTCAGTGTGTTAGATACACAATATTAGTTTAGGATACTAAATAACACTAGCCGTAGAAAAATGCTTTAGGTTGAAGAATGTATAAAAAATTGAGAGGATATTGAATGTGTTTGAAAAATATTATAAGGTGCTAGATGTAATTTAACTTTTTTTAAAAAAACTATAAATCTTAAATTAGTTTACTATTTGCAAGACTTAATTAATTATTGATGTAGATATTTAATATGTTTAGATATATATATATATATATATATATATATCTTAGTTTTAGTGAACTCTTCAAGAAACTATAACAATATGTTTGTGTGTGTGTTTGGCTGATTGGTTGATGAATATAGATTGTGCTTTTCAGCTGAGACTTGTTAGATGAAAATGACTCAATTTGTCCCTAAAAAAGTATGAATAGCTACCTAGATTTTATTCATAGTTAATTAGAACATACAATATTTATAAGAGATCACAATATAATTTATAAATGTAGTATAATATTTAAATAACATTTGTCATTTGCTTTGGACATATTTATAAATATGCATCTCAATTTTAATTGTATGTATAATAAAAAAGAAATTGCACTGCAAGTAAAAGTTGCGATCATTTTCTTTCAAGGTTATTAGTTTAGTCTGTAGAGCTATGGTTGCAACAACTTGTGTTGTTTGATATAATGATGATGCAAATCACAGACTATGGTGTGGACATCTCGTGCATCCATAATATTTTCTTATCAAAATACATTATTTTATAAGGATGATGATGATGATATAATTGGAAATTTTATTAATCTAACATATATCTAATGCTGACAAAGAATATTATGGTGTGTTAGAGCATATTTATGAGTTGTCTTACATAGGCAACAGAAAAGTATATTTGTTTAAGTTCCATTGGTGGGATGTGGCTCATTATGACAAAGGATATAAGGTTGATAAGTACGGGTTCATAAGGATCAATATGCGATACTTATTACAAACAAATGAACCATTTATTCTAGCATCTCAAGCTGAGCAAGTTTTTTATGTGGATGACATTGTTGCACCTAGTTGGCTCGTTGTTGTCAAAACAAACCCACACAACTTGTATAATGTACTAACTAATAATGCTATTGATGATAATGGGATTCAGGATCCTATGGTTGATACAGAACCTTATCAACAATTGGTGGTAGACTTAAATGTTTATCGTGCGAATCCAACACAACTTGATGATATTATCATTGACTTATATAGAGAAGATTGATAAACGCAGACCTTAGCTCAAAGAGAACCATCATAAATTCATCAAAATAATGCCATTAATACTAGATTTAGTGATGAAAAGGATTTTGTTGATGACTTTGATAGTGATACTGAAGCAGAAAGTGACACAAATATTGAAATAGAAGAAATAGATGAATCAGAAGACATTAATGAAAGTGATAGTGCGACAGAAGATTCAAATGAATGAAATTAATTGATATGGTATATTTTATCTATACTGATTATTGTTTGATTGATTGTTTTTTCTAAATAAAATGTATATTTTTGTAGGATATGTCAGGATTAAAGAGAGGTTGAGGTGGGAAAAGTCTTGCTGTTACATCTAATGACAACACAAATAACGGAGGTACATGCTCTACACCTCAATCACGACCTGTTATTTCGCCTCTATTACTGCAACAACAACTTCAGAAAATGCCTGTCAACTCTCCTCCTACTCCCCATACTCAAAATAATAGTGCAGGTAAGTTTGTTTCAATTTTTTAATAATTGATTTGCATCGCTTGTAATATTTAATTGTTCTAATTCAACTTCAATGATAGGCTCTTCTACTGCAATCAACAAGCGCAAAGGAGTTTACAAGTCTATTAATGTGAATTTAAAGACTGCACAAGGAACGAAGATTTGAGTCAAATTTTAAGATTCCATGTCAAGAGCAATCGGTCCAGAAGCAAAAGACTTTTCTAATTATTGTGGTTTAACTCTTAGAACCATAATCTCTTTAAGGGATGATGGAGGTAGTTGGAAGAATATTTTTGAAAAATATGGTCAAGATATGATTTTAAAAATAAAGATATTTATGTCAAATTTGTATACTTATTTTAGTTTATTTGTATTATTATATAAAGTGTTTATATTTCAGGATAAATTTGAACCTGCTGATGAAATTACTGAAGAAAAGTTTCATATAGCTATATCAATTATTTTACAAAATGCATTCAGAAATTGGAAGAACAATTTGCACTCTCACTACAAGAAATATGAGACTGATGAGGATAGGTTGGTTGATCCTCCTTAAACTATTAGTTTTCAAGATTGGGAATAGTTATTAATATATTTTAAGTCTGACATATTTATGGTATCTCACTATCCTTCTAAATAATTATATTTTTTTCAATTATTAAATTTTTAACATGATAAATCGAGAAAAACAAATGACTAAACATACTTGTGGTCCTCGATCATTTGCAGAGATTGAATATGCTACAGTAAGTTCAATCTATCATCACTATAATTTAAAATTTCAATCATTTTTTTAAATCTAATTTTTGTATTTTCTTGTATGTTATTATTTTATAGAGAGGTCATACTACTAGATGACCTATTCCTCCTGACCAGCTGTGGGAGATAACGCATACTAGGAAGACATTAGACGGACAAGTAGTATGGGCTGACCGACACTATGAACAACTTCATGTACGCATTGTTATTTAATATCTTATTTTGATTTACTTTTATTTTTAATCTAATAGTTTTATGTTTTTATTATAGAGTCATATGCACGAACTTTTTTAACAACAAGACCAAGATTTAAAGAGTGATGCTCGAATGATGTCAGAGGAAATATTGGTGACAGTTCTTGGTGAGAGGTCAGGGTATGTAAGAGGGAAAGGGTATAGAGCGAAACCTTCAAGAAAGAGAAATCGCCCTCAATCTACTGATAGTTCAGTTGTGGAGAGTATTCGTGCCTAACTGTAGGAAGAGTTTGATAAAAAATTTCAAGAGGAGAGAGAAAAAATGGAGGCTGAGCGTGCAGTAGAGCGTGCAAAGATGGAAGAAGAGCGTGAAAAGATATAAGAAGAGCGTGTGCAATTCGAGCAAAGACTAATGGAACAAATGGAGCAAAGAATACAAGCTCAATTTGCTGCCTTGATGCAGAAGGGACAACCACATGGGGCTACTTCTAGTCATAGTATTGAACCTTCTATATAAAATTTATGTATAAATTAAACAATTTTATTTTAATTTTAAATATGTCTTCATATTTTATACGATAATGAAAATATTTATTAATATTATTAGATTATAGTTTATTTAGTTATTTATCATTTATTATTTATTATTATATTGTATTTTTTCATATTACAAAAATTATAGAAAAAATATAAAAAGTAATATTAATTTTTGTATCTTTAGATGTCACCGCAGAATAACCAAGATGTCGCTGCAGAATCATCTTTAGGCGATGATAGTTTTGTCACTGTAGAATTATCTTTAGACGGCGATAGTTTCATCGCCGCTAATTCCACTTTAGGCGGCGACTTTCAATTGTCGCTGCCAATATGTATAGGTGACTGTCTCATAGGCGATGACTTAGCAATGACAAAATGTCACCACTATAGGAAGTCAGCGGCAACAATCATTTTTTTGTAGTGTACAGACCTAGACCTAGATAAAAAAAGTCTATTTGAGAGTTTAGATTTAATCCTAGATATAATGTCCAATTTCCTTACATTAACATGGATGAGTATAATAGAAAGGTTAGCTACTCACAACATGGTGAACCAATATTTGAATCTCCGTTAAAAAATATGATTACATTTTATTCCCACCCATACCTTTAATAGGAGGATAGCTATGCTTAAAATAAATTCAATTTTTTTGATTTCCTATATTAAAATTTTCCTTCCCATAATATCCTTATTTATTTGGCTATTTTATTTCTATGTATTAAATTTTAATCATTAAATGACAGTATTTTTGAAAAAGTTATACATATTCTCTACAAATTTATTACAAATAAACATATTAATTAACTAGTTACATTTTGAATCGGAAGAGAGTACCAGTGAGTTATATTATGAAATTTGTGCTTATTGTAAAATTTAAAAGTAAACCTTACATTCGTGATTGTCAAGGTTAAGAGTTAGATAATTAATTTAGATAAATTAAATAAGTTAATTTTATTAGTTATTGATTTTCTTAAAATGTCATATTTTATTATGACTACCTTTGGATAAAACCCCCTTAAAGTGTGCAATCAATAGGAATATTTAAAAAAATACTATAAATTTAGAAAATAAAATAGATTGAGATATTATATTTAAAATCAAATCCAACCTCCATTTAACACTTATATGAAAGGCCAGAGAGACTATTATCTATTTTCAGGATGAATATATGAGAGTCAAAGTCAAATATGTTATATGTGAAAGAGTCATATATACTTGAGAAATATATATATATATATATATATATATATATATATACCCACACCCATACATATATGAGTGGAAGTAAGCACGAATACACAATTTTATTATTTAGTATTTATTATCAATGTTATATAATTGAGAGAACGGAACACAGCCATATAACCAAGCATAATAGTAACACAAAGTGTGGAGAGATCCTATGATCTCTTATTTTTATAGGTAGGGGCTTACAACTGGGTAGGTTTTAAAAGTGGGGCTTGTAAACACAACTGGTCTTTTAACTAGATCATGCTTGGCTGCCGTCATCGCCGTCGTCATCACTAACAGGTCCCATTTTCTCAGTAGATGGATCTAATATTGGTGCCTTGTAAATGGGCGATTTCTTCATAACTAGAGGCTTGGAAACTAGTGTCTCTTTAATGTCAACAGGTGACACTTCAGAGGTTGTAATTTCACCCCCAAATGAATCTAAAGGTGACGAGACTTTGTGATATTTATGTGCGAAGCTTGAAGTGATGAGAAGCATCACTCCAAAGAGGAACAATAGAAAGTGTTTAGAGGACATTATTGTTGAACTGAATTTGTGTTGATGGAATGATGCAAATCACGGACTATTGGCTCAATATAATTTATAGCACAATTAAGGTGGGCGATTGACGTGGACATCTTGTGCATCAATTATATTTTATTATCAAAATAATTTACTTAACAAAGAAAATAATGATAAAAGATAAAGTTCAGGCTGGCAAATGTGCTTAGTCTCTATATTTGTATGGCTCTATATGCATGTTTGTATGTGAAAAATTGGAAACCTCTTGTGTTTTTTCAACTAATGTATTGGGGGCTAAGATGTAACCAATATACATTGAAGTATTTTTTTAAGTAACACTTAATTTTTTTAACTATTTTTTGGTATATTCAACACCCTAAATCAATTTTCAAGTAGTACTAATTATCCTAAAATAATTTTTTGTACAATTTTTACCCTTAAAGTATTTTTCTTAGTAGCAATAAGAAAAATACTTTAAAGGTAGCAAGTGCTCTTGGAAAAAAACTCCAAAAAGATTAATTTAAGATACTAAATGTTATTGTCTGTGAAAAAATACTTCAGGTTGATAAATCAACCACAAATTTGATAGGATATGTAATATATGTTATTAAAAAAAATACTGTAGGTGCTAGATGCAATTTAACCCTTTTTTCTAACTAGTTTTCTTAATTTAATTGTAATATTGGAAATAATTAATTATTGATGAATATAGTTAATATATATAATTATAATATATCTAACTTCTTTTTAGTGAACTCTTCAAGTAAATATAAGAGTGTGTGGGTGTGTGTGTGTGTGCGTGTGTTTTTTGGCTGATTGATTGATGAATATAGATTGTGCTTTTCAGCTGAGACTTGTTAGATGAAAATGACTCAATTTGTCGCTAAAATAATATGAAGAGCTAGCTAGATTTTATTCTTACGTCATTAGAATATACAATATTTAAAAGATATCACAACAAAAATTCTAAATATAATATAACATAATATTTAAATAACATTTGACATTTGCTTTGGAAGAGAAAAATAATGAAGATGAGAAAAGCCAGCTCCGTGGGGGTGAGTGTGTAACTACGGGCGGTCGTTCACACTTGCCAGGAAAGAAAAAGAAAACAACAGTAGTTTTTGTTTTAATTAATCAGTATTAATTTTCGTCGGTTTTTTTATATATTAATTCTATGTAATATTAAGATGAACTTGTTGTTTATTAAAATGGAATTGCAGAAAAATGTTGGAAATAAAAAAGAATTGCAGAATAACAGCATATGTATTGCAAATGTTGTAACATACTTCTTCCTGTCTTAATTATAAGATATAAATAATATATTCATTTTAATTTTAAATATAATACATCAATCTAATCTATTTTATCTCCTAAATTTATAATTTTCCCTCTAAAGTATCTATATATGATTGCACATATCTTAAGAATTTTATATTAAGGGATAATTCTAATACACATGATAGTAGAAGGTGTTTTAGAAAAATTAATACAAAATTATTATAATAACTAAATTAAATAATTTTTTAGTCTATATAAATTAGTTAAATAAATCTTATATTAATAAGAGGATAATGTAGTATGCAATATTGATGTGATGTCTGCAATATGTAATTTTTAAATACTTTAATGAACTTAAGACTATAGATTGAGAAATTTGAAATATAGTACTCCCTCTCATTTTTAATGGTAGAGATTAAATAATTAATTTATATATATTGTAAAAATTAGTTAAAATAATTATTTATAAGATATGTGTGTTACTTTTTTTAAAATACTATTTTTAATTATTTACAACAGAACTACCATTTAGTAGTTAGGTGCAATTTAACCTTTTTTTAAAACAACTATAAATCTTAAATTAGTTATACTATTTGCAAGACTTAATTAATTATTGATGTAGATATTTAATATATATATATATATATATATATCTTAGTTTTAGTGAACTCTTCAAGAAACTATAACAATATGTTTGTGTGTGTTTTTGGCTGATTGGTTGATGAATATAGATTGTGCTTTTCAGCTGAGACTTGTTAGATGAAAATGACTCAATTTGTCCCTAAAAAATTATGAATAGCTAGCTAGCTTGCTAGATTTTATTCATAGTTCATTAGAATATACAATATTTATAAGAGATCACAAGATAATTTATAAATATAGTATAATATTTAAATAACATTTGTCATTTGCTTTGGACATATTTATAAATATGCATCTCAATTTTAATTGTATATATAATAAAAAAGAAATTGCACTGCAAGTAAAAGTTGCGATCATTTTCTTTCAAGGTTATTAGTTTAGTCTGTAGAGCTATGGTTGCGAACAACTTGTGTTGTTTGATATGATGATGCAAATCACAGACTATGGTGTAGACATCTTGTGCATCCATAATATTTTCTTATCAAAATACATTATTTTATAAGGATGATGATGATGATAAAATTGGAAATTTTATTAATCTAACATATATCTAATGAGTTAATTGTCATTCATTAGTTTATGTGAATTAATTTAAAATGCCCTATAATAATAATTAGAGGGAGTATATATACTCCTTTTGGTTCATATTATATGTCATCTCTAATTTTGGACAGAAATGAGTGGAGAAGGGTTTTAATCTTAATGAAAAAGCTGTTGGAGAATTTTTAGACAAAAAGGCACAATTTTGATCTTTAGTTTGGGAAGCCATTCTTGGGAAGAAAACCCCACAAGGAACATTTTGAATTTCTTGGCAGACACTGAGGCTGTTTTGGATTTTATCTTTTGTTGAACAATTTAGGACCAAAGTAAATTTTTTTATTTGTTCTTACATTTAGGATATGTTTGGTACGAGGGATTTATAGGAGAGGAGAGAGGAGGAAAAAATTTTCTAAGTTAGATTTAACACAATTGAAGAATTGGGGTTATAATATTTTAATAAAGAGAACATGTAAGATGAAAGGGTAAGAAAAATTAATTAAAAACTTTTAATCTCACTTCTCTAAAACTTCAAATTTCAACTAATAAAAATTCTCCTTTTCTAAATCCCTCATACCAAATAGCTCCTTAACTCAGTATTCAATACATTATTTAATAAAGAAATTAATAATAAGAAAAATAAAGTCCTGGTAGATGTGAACTGGGTCGCTATGTGTATGTGTATATATTCCTATGAATGCATGCATGTATGTGAAAACTTTGAAATCCCACTTCTATTTAGAATTAGGAGTATGATGCTTATATATATTGAACCCCATCAATGACAAAAGGACAAAAATAAGGGAAACAAAAATAGCTTAGAATTTGTAGGTATATATGCGCACGTGCGGGCACGTGCATGCATTTGTTGTGACGCCCTATTATGGGTAAGATGGTTTTACAAGTCCCAAACAAAAATAAAATATTCGTCCTGTATTTAATTTTTAATATAAAAATTAATTATTTTTAGATAGATTAAAAAATTTAAATAAATTAATTATAATTAAATTTAACCCTTTAAAATAAATTTATGTTGTATATTATTTAATCTGTTCAAATTAATAAATTAACTCTTATATTAATTATAATAAACTGGTTTATTTAATTATAATATATCTAAAAAAGCTAACTAACTGTTATGATAGTTTTACAAGTCCCTCACAAAAAAAAATATTCCTTCTATTTTTAATACTCTAATTCTTAATATAAAAATTAATTATTTTTTAGATAGATTAATAAAATTAAATAAATTAATTAATTATAATTAAATTTAATAATTTAAAATAAATTTATATTATATCTTGTTTAATATAATCAAATTAATCAACTAACTCTTATGTTAGTTATAATAAATTGATTTATTTAATTTTAATATATCTAAAAAAATTAAGTAACTTTTATATTAAAAATTGAAAAAGTATAAGAGTTAGTTTGTTATATAATTTATATTATAAATTAGATTTATATTATGGACAATAAGAATATAATTATTTAGCCTTGACATATGATGGGTCCCACGTGTTAAAAATAAGGCTAACCATTACTTGTGTAACTTTGTTTTTTCTTATTTTTAAAGCTAGATTTTACCCACCGCCGTGCATGAAGGAATTTTTTTTGGACATTTATTGATTGGATTATGATATACTAATAATGTTTATAATTCAAATAATTTTATTTACGATTCGATTGCACATTTTGAGATTTTAATAAATTCCACTTTCCAGGGAAAAAGAAAACAACAATAGTAATTTTAGTTTTAATTAATCATTATTATTAATTTTCTTCGTTGGTTTTTTATGTATTCTACGTAATATTAAGATGAACTTGTTGATTATTAAAATGTAATTGCAGAAAACTGCTGGAAATAAAAAAGAATTACAGAATATTAGCATATCTATTGCAAATATTGTAACATATGTAATTTTGATGTGTATAATATTATCTCCTTCTATACTTAATGTAAGACATAGTTGATTAATTTGATTAAATTGAAAAAATTAGATAAATCAGTTAATTTTAACATATGTCACATGATATCTTTAAAATATTTATATATAACACTATAGTAGTTTATAAGTTAGACAAATTAGTTTCAGAAAAAAATTATAAATTAGATAACTAGTAATTTTTAAAATATAGTAATTTTTAATTACTTTAAGGAACTTAGACATTGGATTGAAAGAAGTCCCAAGGTAGTAATGGTATAAAATATAACGAATGGAATTTTCACAGGAAAGACAACAAGGACATCAAGTTCTAGTGTTCTACTGTGGATCAATACATTGTTTTGGGATACGGTCTAACTTGGAACGACCCCAGTTCCTGTTGAGAAATTTGAAATATTGTACTCCCTCTCATATTTTTAACCTTTGAATTAAAGAATTAATTTGTACAAATTAAGAAAATTAGTAAAAAAATAATTATTTGAAGAAAAGAAAATATGTGGTGTTTTATTAAAATACACCATTTAATCATTTATATTGAAAATACTCTTTAGTGAAAAGCTATTTAATTTATCCTTAAACTAACTGCTATATCGAGCTCGAAAGACTACACACAAGAGTTATATTTTGAAATATGTGCTACGGTTTATTGTAAAATTTAAAATAAACCAACACTCGTGATTGCGAGGTTTATAAAATTGGATTTTTACATTTTATTATATATATTAATGTTCTGAAATTTAGAAAAAATATAGTATATTCTTCGGCTGAATCCATGAGAGTTAAAATCAAATACTCTTCTAATTTTCAACATGTTTAACTAATTTAATTTAATTAAATAAGTTAATTAAATTAGTTAATATTAATTTTTTTAAAATATCCTAATTATCTTTCTCTCTTTTTTATTTAGTTATCGTTGATAGAGTATCAATAAAAATATTTAAAAATATTAATAAATATAGAAAATATGTCTTATATTTAGGAATAAAATTAACTCTCTAATTATATCCTATATCAAAGATCGGAAGGGTACATGATATGAAAGGGTTAGGGTATATACTTGATTGGATAGAAAAAGATGTATATACTTGATATATATATATATATATATATATATGTATATTAATTTCTCCACTTTACTACCTAAACCTCTAACTAGCACCTCACATCTCCTTTTATAGAGTAGGGTATGGGTTCTATATCTTATAGTGATAAAAATATGAAGTGGGTGTGTGTGAGTTCCCTCTTCTTTGGGTTAAATTGTTGAATAAAAAAACTTCCTCCACCTTACTTTATGATTTCCAATGCCCCCTGAAATGGAAGTGGGTAAATTGATCAAAACTCTCTCATACACACACACACACACACACACACAAAATAATTGGAAAAAAATTACAAGTAAATAATTTGGGCTATTCCTCATATTATAAGTAACATAGTATGTGGTTGATGAATACCGGAATATTAATTACAATGTTCATCATTTTTTTTTTGCTTTTGCTATACATTATAACTAATAAAACATAGAGATATATACAAAGGGGTGTACAAAAAAATGGGTTTTGATAACTATTAGTTTCTAGCAATTGACACGAAAAAAAGCTATAAATCCTAATACACCCAGCATGGATCCTGTTTCTAGGGATAGTATTTCTAAGGGTGAAACTTCTGAAGCATATAGAAGTATTGAGGATTACGATCTCAATAAGGAGGGGATCTTGAGCTTCATGATAGATGAAGTCCCTCACAATGATGAGGCCAATTTGTCTGGGGATGATAAAGGGAATGAGCAGTCCGATAATTGAAGATTCTCTAGAGGAGGGGGAAGATAAATGGAATGAGGATCCCCAAAATGAGCTGTGTCATTTAAATGTATATAAAAAGTTGTTTAAATTTATTTTATCTATAATTAACTTTCTAATTGTATATTGCATACTCACAGGGGAACGTGTTCATTAGGAGACTCAAGTATGTGTGCCTAGTTTGGAAGCAATGGACCCCTGTTGCCTATTTTTGTGAACAACTGGAAGAAGATCATAGCATAGAAGAAGCATGGAGTTTGGGAATTGATAAAGGTAATATATATTTTTTATTTAAAGTACTTAATTATTTGATTAAATATATATGATGAATATAATGAATACATATAATCTATATAATGAATGTTAAACCTATATAATCTATCTATAGATTTAATATAGATTATCTATATTAAATCTACATAATCTATATAAGGAATATAATTTTTTCATTTATTTAATTACAGGGTAAATTTATATTAGGAGAAGAGCTGAAGGAGGATATCCCAAAAAGAGTAGGGGCTACATGAAAGAACCATATAGATGATATGTAGCGCAAGAAGAATGGTGACGGGATGAGTCCCTTACAAGAGATACTGGCAAATATACCCTATGTAGTCTCGGAGTAAGATTGGTCTATCTTGTCTATTTGAGGATCTTGCTTGAGCATCAGGTATATATTATATTAATATTATTACATTAATTATAAAAAATTTAATATTTTTGTCCGATTTGACTAACTTAATTTGTATATGTTTTGTTTCAAGCCATTTCTCACACAAATGATGAAATTGTAAGTACATAAAAATAATTTATACTTGTAAATATTTACTTTTTCCATTTAATCTACATGGACAAAGCTAAGAGAGGAGTAGAAGGTCACCCCTACTTACGACTACATGCCTCAAGATGGGACTCCTCCATCAACTGAGATCTAAGCGATGACTATAGGTAATTAATTACTTAAATTTTGATTTAAATTTTGATAGTTAAGTTTAAATATTCAATATTAATTGACGTATGTTAATTTTCACAGGTACGCATGACCCAAGTGGATATGAAGTTGTCGAAGTCTCAGGAGTCTATCTTAGATCCCACTGCTTCACTCTTAACGGGCCGCGACTGGTAGCAGCTAGCCACAGCACCCCAGCTAAGTTAGCAGGCTGGGTGTTGGACCCACACCAAGTAGGCTAGCCTTCCATGGTGGTGTTAAGCCTTTAAACATTATCGGGATCTCTCAGTTAGTAGTAGCATCCCATCAGACGAGGCAAGATCAGAGTGAGAGAGATATGCTGAAATAGAGGAGCTGCGAAAATAGGTCAGAAGAGAAATGGGGGCATGAGATTATATGAGAAGTGGGGGAGAAGATTAGGCGGGATATGCAAATGTAGCTTGACTAGGTCCATGTAGCTGTTGTGGCCATGCAGGAGTTAGTTAATACACTAGCTCCATATCTCTAGATATTGCCAATTCCTAGCATAGACATGCAACCAATTCCCCCACACCAATTCCACCCCTATCACAAGAGCCTGCCTAGCCCCAACAGAGCTAGCCCGATTAGGATGATGTTGATTTTGGCCCACACTCCTGATCCCTGTCATATGTTACTATTTTTGATAATTTTAATCTCAATAAGTTAAAATAGAAATATTGCTTAATATTTGACAATTTGTTTAATTACAGATTTTAATTACAATATAATTTTTGACAATGTCTCTAAATATATCGCTTGTTAATTTAAAATTAATATTGTTTAATATTATTTGCAACTCTTTGATATTAAACTTAACTATTTCATATTGTATTACTTTTTAATTACAATTCACCGTAACTCTTTTCAAGTGCTCATGGGAAAAAATGACAACTTCACGGGGACTCACTACTGACACTTAGGCATCACCTTTATTAATTTCTCTATACTCATTCATACAGGAGAATTTGGACATGATGAGTCATGTATTCTTGCCTTAGAGGCACATCAGGTTTACTATGTTCAGCATAAGAAGCATAAAGATTAGAATATGGTCATTCATCTTAGGCTACAAGATCTTTTTGACATGGGAGATGGTGACATGTAATAATTTATTTTTCACACATAAATGATATATATAAAAAATAAATAAAAAATGGTTCATTTTTTTAAATTAAAGATTTGACATTTCTAGCTGTTTAGAGAACTGTTAGAAATTGTTTGGGCAATAAAACAACTACAAAATATACAAAACCACTAGAAAATCCTTCTTAGACTTCTATAAATATCACATCACCTCATCATTCATTCACTCCCTCATTTATTTTCCTCCATCTCCTCTGCTTCATTTCTTTCCTTAAAATTCCGTCT
Organism: Leucaena leucocephala; assembly: GCA_037074615.1. Taxonomy (NCBI): domain Eukaryota; kingdom Viridiplantae; phylum Streptophyta; class Magnoliopsida; order Fabales; family Fabaceae; genus Leucaena; species Leucaena leucocephala. The sequence goes on along the minus strand of CM073515.1, from coordinate 11,509,340 downwards.
TCTCTTCTTTTCCTCCTTCTTTTTTCTTTACATGGTAATATGTGATTTATTTTGTAGATATTAATTTATTTTACTTATCTTCATTTATAGTTTACTAATATACTTATATTTTTTCTTTCAGATTTTCTTTCTTTATGTCAACCAATCCAGCCACTCCTTCAACTTAAGAATTGCAGTTCAACACTACAAACTATCTCATATCCAGTTATTGTATCTCTAACTCAATTACTTTATCAAATTAAATTTAGTTCATATGATACAATCATAATTTAATTACTTATTATTTATCATAATATATTTTAATATATGACATGTAATACATTGTCAATTACACATATCAACATAATCATGTGATATAATATATTTAATGGTTTCTTAATTAATAATATCATATTTTATAATAATTGAAAAATTATATTTTTATTTTTTCACCTGGAATGAACTTTCTAGTGATTTTGTAATAGTTAGAAAATAACAAACCTAGGAAATTTTTTAGCTAAATTCAAATTTTAGAATCCGCTAGTGGTTAGAAACTGCTAGAAATGTCGGACCATCCTAAAAATTTTATTTCTTGCCAATGAAGATTTTCTGCAAGAAATTTCTATGACTGCTACAAATATTTTTCAAATTTCAATTCCCGCCTAAATATTTTCTAGCGGTTCACACCCGCTACTAACGTTATCCTATCAGCCTTCACCTGCCACTTTTTTCTAGCTTTTACTTGAACTGCTAGAAAAGTTCTAGCATTTTGGCCATAATGCCTAAAGGTTCTGCCTAACCACTAGAAACTGTTTTCTATTGCATGAAATTCTAGAAATTGCTACTCTAATAGTTATAACAGCTAAGAATATCACAAACTAACCACTACAAAATACCTATTTTTTTATAGTGATGTATACCAAAATAGACAATTTTATTATATAACATCAATACCATAACCGGGAAAATGAGATAAAATCATGTATATAGCTGATAACTCACAAAAATTCTTATCATTATTGCATTTTTTCCATCTGTTTTAAGTATTTTTGGATAGAATTGTTCCTATTTAGATACTTACTTAGGGAAATGTGTATGTTACCTAGTAAACTCAAAAATCCTAATTATTTAGATAAAATGTGAATATTTTGATTAAGCTTGAATCCCATAAGGATTTATATTGATTTTGGAATTTGGAGCTAGGAGAAAACATCAAGTAAAGAGCTACAAGACACCTTGAAGCAAAAGTAAACAATTAAAATATGAAGTAAAGGAAGCAAGTTAAAGCTCCATATTTGAAGAAAAGACCTTCACTATGCACGTCGTCGCGGCCAACCAGGAGAACTGACGAATGGTACTCTCTGTAACATTCATTGCGTTGAGCATGTAGCCTCGCTGTGGCAAGAGCTCGTAAAAAAAGCTAAAACTATGTTTTAGTACTGATGCGAAAGAGGGTTTATGTGGAAACTCCGGGGTGGCCATCATTACACACTTCCAAAGACAAAGAGTGGAGGTTTTGAGCTTGGGAATGAAGTTTTGAAGGCTCAGAGGCTTGAAATTGGAGCAAATAAGTGATTTGGATCTATAATTTTTGTTTTTTTTTACTTCTGCTTTCAGTTTCTTAGTTTTGTAATGAATCACATTATTTTGTTTGGTTTGTTTCTTTTAAGACTATGAGTAGCTAAATCTTTCATTTACAGGGTTATCTTGAATCATTTTGCGGATTGAACCTTGCATTTACCTCCTTTTATGAGCAATGATTATATGTGTTGTTTTTAATATATTCTTAAGGCATTTTGATACTTAATCAACATTGAATTGTTTTGTTTACTTGAGTTAGACTTGAAAAAAAGTTAAGTGTTGAACTTATTTAAAATAATGTTTAACTTGAAGTTCATTTGAGAATGAATGGTTTTATTTGATTTGAATAGATATATTGTTCAAAACTTACATTGTCAAGAAAATGGTTGCCTTTATAATGCAGTTTCATTAATTTGATAAAGAGATTGAGCATTTTAATGGAAAAGAGTATTTAGTTTTGACTTGAGAAAGTTTAATTAAGTGTTTTGCAAAAGCTATAGTAGCCTTACATGTTAAACAAGAAGGCCAATGTATAACAGAATATGCCAAACACTTAAAAGACAAATTGTAGAGATATTCTATACTCTCTTATTTTTTATAATCCCAAAACATACTTAGAAGTTTAAAACCATAGGATATATATTTCACACGTAACTTTTGACTAATACATTCATTCTTTAGGACTTGATAGTAATTCTCTCAATTATGTTTGTGGCTTGAAAACTGACGATTTCATAACTAGAGGCTTGTAAACTGGTGGCTCCTCATTAATGTTTGAAATTTCAACAGATGAGTCATGTATCAAAGCTTAGGCGGTAGTGGAATTTCAACACATGAGGAAAGTGTTGGAGGTGTAACTGATGACATTTTTTTTATTAGCCACCTGTGAATTTTCAATGGGAGGCTTAAAAGTACGAGGCTGATGAGAATCTGCAAAGCTTGAAGTGATGAGAAACATCACTCCAGAAAGGAACACTAGAAAGTGTTTAGAACACATTATTATTGTTGAACCCATCAACTTGTATGTGTTGTTTGATATGATGATGCAAATCACACGCTATGGGCTCAACATATATAATTTATAGCACACCCAAGGTATGGGATATTGGTGTAGATTTCTTATTTAATTTACCTCAATTATTAAAAGGATTTGTTTATATTTACAGATGGATCTAGATTGCTTCTTGGAAAATCCTTTTTCTTTTGTTCCACATGAATGTTTTCTTTTGGTAATAAAAAAGAGACAATATAATATATAACACGACTTTTAAAATTTACAATGACTTTTTAATGAATCTGATGACTTCCCATTTCTACTTAATTTGATATATATTTTGGAAGTATTTAGGAAGTTATCTATGTAAATTAAGATATTCTTATATAATTTTAAAAGAGAAATTAACCAAATGCACAAAGAAGACTTTTGTCATTTGTACTATATTAAGTTGTCATGGTTTGCCCTTAGTTGTTATTCGTGCAACGTCAAGTTATCATCACGTGTCTAAAAAATAGTCATTTGTATTAAGAGGATAACTTGATAATTGCACAAATTGAATTTATTACCCTTAGGTCCTTTAGGACTATTTAATTATTTGATAATGTCACAGCATTTTTTAGTACTAAATTCTCTTCCATGAGATTTTTGAGTAATTCTCCCTACTTTTTTTTAATGAAATCTTCATGCAAATATGGGTATGGGTTTGTGTTTTTGGCTTATTGGTTGATGAATATATATATAGCTTTCCAGCTGAGACTTGTTAGATGAAAATGGCTCAATTGGTCCAAAAAATAATATTAATAGCTAGATTGCTTCCATAGGTTATTAGAATACAATATTCAAAAAACATCACAATAGAAATTCTAAATATAATTATATAATATAATATTCAGAAAACATTTATCATTTGCTTTCAACATATTTATATGTACACATCTCAATTTTAATTGTATATATTAAAAAATTGCTTTGCAAGAAAAAGTAGAGATCATTTTCTTTTAAGGTTATTAATTAATTTTGTGGAGCTAATGAAATTTTTAAAATATTTATTAAAAATACTCATATTATGATTCTTCGTGTAATCTAGTGGCGGAGCCAACTTATAGGGAGGGTGCAAACGCAGCCCCTTACGTTGAGGAAATTAAAAGTAGGGTATGCACAATTTACAATTTTCACCCCATACAAAATAAAAAAACATTTGGACCAAAACAAATTTGGTTTCTAAAAAAACAAGTCAATCTTAACTGAATCATCCTTTTAGGTATATGGTAGAAGTTTTTTTTTTTGTTCGAAAGAAACACTATGAACCATTTAGATCGGTAATTAATTCCATTGTCAAGTTTGAGCTACAAAGATTAGCAACCATTTTCAATTCAGTGGTGACATACGACTTGAAGAACCGAATCCTTATCACACTGCAAACTAATTATCATGTTATTTTGTGAAGCTTAACATGTTACCCGTTGGAATCTTTATTATGGTCCTTTATTGCTTGAAATCAAGTTTATTCCTCAAGAAACTCAGCTTCTTCTTTATTTCTTCAAAAAACTCGAGTTCAACAACCCTTAAAATTCGAGTTCTTTCATATTGTCCAGTGTGTTACTAGATTGAGAAATCAATTTCGGAATTTGTGATCAAGTCATCTCACTACAAACTTTCTTCTCTCACTTGACGGAAAATAACCGTAGCTAATATAGCTTAAACTCAAGTTCCAACATATTTTACACTTGAGTTCTCTACATCTTTTCAAGCTCGAGCTCATTTAGCCTTTTAACTCGAATTCATTAATCCTAAATTATTGTTTAAAATATGCAAGACCTTATCCTCAAAATCACCGTGGTATTGCTCTTAAATGAAGTTTTTGTTCTATTTTTTACATGAAGCCACGGTTTTAGGTTAGCTCAAACTCGAGTTCATAATATGTTAAACTTGAGTTTATAGTTATTTGTTACTTCATTTGTTTTGTGTCTCTTTTCTCCCTTTTATACTCAATTTCTAGTAGCCTACTCTGAACTGTTTAGAGACTTCAACTGATATTTTTGTCATGGATTAAACTTGAGTTCATGCTAGCTAACGAAATATACCGAAAAATACAAGGGGAAGTAGGTACAAATACACAATTTTATCATATATCATCAATATAATAGAGAGAACGGAATACAACCATATAGCAATTAACACTAAACAACAAGCCCAACAAGCGACAAACGCTTGAAGACAAATTGTAGAGAGATCCTATACCCTCTTTATTTTATAAAACCAACCTAAACACAAAATAATACGATACTCCCTTATTTTTGTCGTCGCAAGCTTGGCCGTTTCTCCAAAGGTGGCTTGTAACTAAGCGGGTTTTTAATAGTGTGGCTTGTAAAGAAGTGTTTTCTTAACTAGACGTTTAATAGTGTTTTTTTCCTGGTTCTACTGGGTTACCTATTAGGTCGCCATTTTCATCCACCGGTAGTCTATCAACCATTGCAATTTCATATATTGGTTCTACTGGGTTACCTATTGATATGGCTTTCTCAACAACATGTGATTTTTCAACTACAGGCTTATAAGTGCGAGGATGATGATAATAATTATCTGCAAAGCTTGAAGTGGTGATGAGAAGACACACCACTCCAAAAAGGAGCACTAGAAAGTGTTTAGAGGACATTGTCGAACTGAACTTGTGTTGAGACGATGCAAATTACTCCCTATGGGTTCAACATAATTTATAGTATAACTAAGGAGGCCGATTATGGTGTGGACATCTTGTGCATCCATTATATTTTATTTTCAAAATACAATTTTTTAATGAAGAAATTAATGATATAAAATAAAGTCCAGGCTGCTAAATGTACTCAGTGGCTGAATTTCTATGTGAAAAGGTGAAAACTTTTGTTCAACCTTTTGTATTGGGTTATGGTGAATCCGACACCTGAAATATTTTTTTAATAAGACTTAATATTCTAAAATAACTTTTGTTGCAATTTTACTCTTAAAATATTTTAATTTTCCCGGTAACAATGAGCACCCTCACATAGGATGTTGAGTGCTCCTAGAAAAAAAATATAGGGTGTTGGGGGTCATACTTTACTCTAAGGTCATTGATCAGAGTTGTCTAACCATTTAAGAACCACTTGTGACCCAAATAGTACCCTTAGTTAGACTAATTCTTAAAAACTTTTCTCTAAAGCTTGGATACTATTAGCATTGAATTTTCCTAAAACTCTGAAAATTCAAAACTAATTCACTATATTTCTAAAATTAGTGGTTTCAAGCTCTATTTTTAGTTCTGAAGATATCTTTGAACGAAAAAATAAGTCCCAGGTTCATTTCAGTCCCATTTGGTCCATTAACACCCATTTATCAAATCTGTACAAAATATTTTCGCAGCATTATTCTAAAATTCTTACTGGACTTTGAAAATCCATAACTTTTAATTTACACATCCAAAAATTATAAAATGAGTCACTTTAAAAGTATAGGTGTTTACTTCAAAACTGCGAATTTTCATAACTTATATCGCATGATAGCCTTATGAAACTTCAATCCCACAATCATAACTCTAAATAAAACCGCATCTAGCTATCACCTATCTATGCTTCTTAGCTATGCTTGGGCATAGAGCACTTATCTTATCTTGTACTTACTTCTTCGACTCCTCCTTATGGAGGTCAATTACATACCATCACATACATTTGACTTATTTAATTAACTTAAACAACCATATATACACACACACAAACACCACAAATAGATAAATAGTAAACATAGTAATTGATGATAGCTAAATGGCTTCCTTGAGGTCTCCACATCCAATTTCCTCCTCAAGTTTGCTCTTCCCTTTCTAGGAACTTGCTCCTACTATTAGTACATGGGAGAAAAGGGTGAGATTTGGGGGGAATTTCAGTAGTAAAACTTCAGGTCAATATATAATATGCAATAGTAATTAACTATGTAAATAGCCAAGGTAAAAACAACACATTACAAGCAAATACACAAGGCCATGACACAAACTCAAGCAAGTTTATTACATGTTCAAAGGGCTAATTATGGCATACATGTCAATTAAGCATGCAATCAACTAAGTACAACATATATAAGAGTTAATAAATTCATTATCTCTTAAGCTTTTTCCCAATTTACTATCCTTTCTTTCTCCTCTTGCTCTTACTTCCTTGTGTGATGTTGTCTTAAGTTCAAGCCTAACACTTATACACTTATAGGCAGATTAATATATAATTTTTTTGTTAATTTTTATTTTATCCCATCATGCATTTAACATAATCAAGATAGACCAATTTTTAGGCAGTAAATATGAAGTAAGCAATGTATAAATCCAAACGGTAATAGAATAATCCAAATTAGTAATATTGCGATAAACCAAATAGGTCTTTGTACATTATATATACAATAAGAAAATGGTTGAATGATTAATCATAAACAAATTGAAAAGCTATTGACCCAATATTTACTAAAAATTTGACAAGTACTTCATTCTCAAGGCATGTGTAGAAGTATTATTATTAGCAAATTATCCCTCACTGAGTTGATTAGGTCATCTTAATAGCTCATGTTGTTATCAAACGACTACAAATTAGAAGTAATAGGTAAGTATTAAATATGTGAATACATTGAAGAATTACTAAATATTAATCATATCATATTCATACCTCATGTAAATTCTCTGTGATTTTGTGAAAATAGCATATCACATAGTATCCACATTTAACACCACCAGGTTGACGGTAGTACTAACAAAATAGAAAAATATGGAGCACATTAGAAATATTAAACTTATATCTAACAAATTTATAAAAATAAAACTTAATTAGTTGAAAACAACTTACTATAGAAAAAATCCATGTAGGATTAGTTCCATGTGTTTAGGCTTTGAAAAGATTGACGCCTTACACACCCATAACACCAATTGATGACTTGCTAAATTTTATACTTAATAAATATATAAAGAAAAACTCATGTATTGATGATGGATACAATATCAAGATATGATTTTCCAAACAATGAATCGAACCAGTACACCACATTGTCTTGAAGGGCAATGACAAGTAGAGTCCACTACATATTACAAAATATTAATAGCGTTATATATGATTTTATTATAATAAGTATATATGTGTGCCAAGTATAAGAGTATACTTAACCTTTAATGTAAGGTGCAAAATATATCGTCCTCTTGATTTGGGTCATGACATCGACTGTATACATCATCCTCGAGCTCCTATCGATACTTGTCTCCTGAGCCTTTTGTGTACACATGAAGTCATATATGTCTATTTTTTCTTTGTCCAGGCTTTTGCGACATAAGTGGCTATTGTTCAAAAGAGAAAATAGTTAGTGCACGAATGATAAAATATAATAAAGTATTAAAATAAATTTGTAACTTATAATATGACTAATTAGATTATAGTTGAATCTAGCATATGGAAATTTAATAAGGTCTAATGCAGCAGCTTGTTATGCAACCTGCAATTGCTCTTCTATTATTTTGCTTTCTATAACATTGTACCCCTCCCCCCAAAAAATGTAATGCTAGTACATATTGTTTTTGGCTATTTTCTAATTCTTCTTACTCATATCCTATGAAAATGAAACAAAGTTAGATTAGTTAATTAAAATATGCATTCATTACTTACTAAATTAATTAAAATATAAATTTACACACATCAAACCTTATAAGTAGCCCCTTCTTACTATTGACTAAACAGTGTCCACTCTTTAATTTGTCACTAGTATTGGGGTATGTGTCCTTTGGATGTTCTCCTATCTTACTTCCTCATAGTTTGTCCTTTGTAAGGTTGAACTTAAAATCTCTCCACCATTCATCGCATTACTTTAAGATCAGATGCCTCATACCTCTTGTGGCGGGAATATCAAAATGTTGCTATAGTGAAGTACAAAAGGCAAATGAAATAAAGCTACAATAAGGGGAAAATCATTAATAATTAAAATAGATAGGTGAAACATAGAATTATAACTATACCAAAATATCCTCCCAAACCATATCCTTGTTTTTTAGGTTTATCACCCTTCAATTGGCATACGCAATGCTAATCTTGGTGCGTACTATATGGCCAATATAATTGTTAAGCAATGCCCTATCTTTACCTATTGCCTTAATGTCATAATCAAACTCCACATGTAACTTTGTGGAATGTGTTCCCTCATCTGTCTTAGCCACCTGTTTCATACAGATCAAGCTTTTTCCTCTTTTCTTACCTTACTGACTAGAATTGTCCTGACCTGAATTGTCCATGTTCTGTTCAAAAAAATAATAAATAAAGGTAAGAATTAAAAATAGTCATCATGCAATCAACTTAATAATTAAATAAACATTTATTACATACAATAAACTAATTTCTTACTAGTTGGTATCCATCCAAAATTCTTCACAATGATAGTAAACAATCTCAAATGATAACTAAATTCATCAAACTTACCAATCAAGTTTCTTGTTAACCAAATAACTTAATTTATAACTTTCATAAAGAATACTAACATTGATAAAAAAAAACATAAAAATAGTAAACACAATAAAAAATTAGCAATTTATGAACAACAAAAGGTATTGACTAAACAAACAGGATTTAATGAATAAACAAGCACTATACAAAGTTAACAATGTATGAACAAATAGGAAACAATGTATTGAATAAGCCTATTAACAACAAAAATGTGTTATTTTTCAAATTTCTTAAAGATACAATCATAAACAAATAGGAGCCAATATAACTGTCTAAAAAATACAAAAATAAAGTCTTTAATGCAGGAAGATAGCCCATATGATTTTATAAACAAAAAACAACTGAACAATTTACAAAAAGACACCCCACAAATTCAAAAAGTTCCCAAAAATGCCCCACAAACAAATATGAACCAATGTAATAAGACAACACTACAAAAATCAAGTATTTAATACAAGGATGATCAACCATATGACGTATTACAATTTATAAACAATAAACAAAAGAAAACATAAGAAAAATGAGCAAATGAGAAAGTTAAATAGTGATTTACGGTTTTCACAATGGAGATGACAAAGAACAACATTAACAATGTAAATAGGGCATTGAAAATAGGGGAAAATACCAAAAAAATAACCTTACTCAAAGTCTATGGTGGTGGGGTAGAGAAACGAGACAACAAACAACTGTGAAAAATGAAAATAAAACCAAAATTAGTCCAAGGATTTTGAATATTCAGGGGGCTTTTAACGACGATTTTTGATAAAAATTACTGATAAAAGACCCCCTAAACACTTTTAATGACAGTTTTCTAATACTTATCATAATGGTTTTTATCACGACATTTTTTTCAGACACCGTGATAACATTTACTCCGACTGAGTTTCTTTACAATTGGATGGACAAATTTTAACAGCGGTTTTTAAATGAAACTTATTTATGAATATGCCACCACTTTTTTTTTACAGCATTTTTTCATATAACTACCACGAATTAGTGGAGTGAAAAATGTTTTTTGTAGTAGTGAAGGTAGTGTTACTAGAAAAATACTTCATGGTGTTGAATGCATTAAAGATTAATTTATGATACTGAATGTTACTAGAACTTTAGAGTGATAGATGCAACATTTTTTATAACAACTATTTTTTTTTTGTAATTTGGCTATACTATTTGCATGACTTAATTATCGATGTATATATTTAATATATATAATTATTATATATCTAAATTAGTTTTAGTTAGATCTTCGTGCAAATATAAGTATATGAGTGTGTGTTTTTGGTTGATTGGTTGATGAATATGGATTTTGCTTTTCAACTTAGACTTGGTAGATGAAAATGACTCAATTGGTCCCAAAAGAAGTATGAATAGCTAGATTTGTTTTCATAAGTCATTAGAATATACCATATTTAAAAGTGATCACAACAGGAATTCCAACTCAAAAAAAAATTCTCTCCCTTCCCTACCCCTCCCCTCTAAATCCCTCATACCAAAAGATACCAAAAAGTCCCTTAAGGTTAGTAGTTAATTTTGTAGAGCTAAAATTATTAAATTACTTATTAAAATGATTCAGATTATGATTCTTTGTGTGATCTAGTGGTGGAGCAACTTATAGGGACGGGCGATCACGTTGGGGAAATTACAAGTAGGGTAAGCAAATTTTACAATTTTACACCCCCATACAAAATTAAAAACATTTGGACTAAAACAATTATTAAATATATATAATATTTTAACTCAAGTTCTACAAGTTTAAATCCAAAATTTTGAATTTATTAAATCCAGACCTTAATATAAAAAATTGTTCAAAACTCAGTTTAATTAATAAAAAAGTTAATCTTCAGTTCTTAACAAAATTATCTATACGAAAAAAAAATCGTTCCAAAAAACACTCTATTAACCATTTAGATTGGTAATTCCATTGTACCATGGAGCAATACGACCTCTTTATTTTAGGAATAACAGAAAAAATTATTTTTTATAACTAATATATATATATAGTAAGGTAATAGAGTTTTCTTATGTTTCGAGAAATTGAAAGATAAATTTTATGTGTTCTTAATCATTTTCATTTGTAAGTAATTAAATTGTTTTTAAAATGATATCCTCAAATAATTTCAGTGAAGAAATTTTTAATACAAAAATAGCAAGAGTTTTAATGATGCATTAGCAATAAAGAACAAATTTTCATCAAAATTTTGTTTGTCAATTTAGCAACAACAAACAAACGATTAATTTGTCTAGGCCTTATAGCTAAAATGACACCAAACACCTCCCTCACAGCTTTTCTAAACATATGATTATAATTAAAATTGAAAGAGAGGGGCGTGACTTGGTCCAGAAAGGGAAGAAGTAACCTCTGGGGATATTAATTAAGGTGCACTTGGCCAAAAGTTAATTTAGAATGTGGTAAAGAATTAGAGGGAAAATGGCGGAGAATTATGGAAGTAAAATTTTATTAAACTTGGTTAATTGTTTCACTTTAACCACTTAATACTCCATCCCCGCCAATCCATTTTCGGCTCTACCAGAAGCTGAGAGCGAGAGAGAAACGTGAAGAAGAGAGGAAAAGAGAAAGGGAAGTGATTCAAGCAAAAATTTTTCTCCATGAAATCAACTCTTCCTCACCAAAGTCTCTTCATAAAAGCTGTTTCAAGAGCTTTAATCTTATATATGATTTTGGATTTTCAAGAGGATGACTTTGAAGTGACAAAGATGAAAGAAGAGGTGAGGGTCCAACGCCTATGAAAATTTGTCTGTGCAAAGCAGACACAGAGAGCTTTCTAACAACTCCTAAATCAGGTCAATTGAATATATATATATATATATATATATGTATATATATAATATGAGTTATAAATATGTAAAGTTAAGGCATTAAATCTGGAGAATATTACTTGACCAAATAAATAATGAAGTTTCACGAAATATACTGAACACGTTGGTACTGTCAACTGCCAGATTTATAGTTTTCCTTATAATGTATTCCAATAGCTCTAATTAGATACTTGAATTCCCCCATATATTATGTCTATAATTAGTTATACATTTCTAAAGTTATACTAAAAATATGAAAAATACCATATGAATAGTAATACAAGGATAGAAGTGGAAGTTTCAATTTATGGGTTTTAATTAATGATTCACTTGAACCATAACACTTCTAGATATATAATAAAGTTGTCAAAATAAAGGATGTAATATTAGTTGACCATTAAATTTTATTTTTAAGTTTTTAATTTTTTTTCAAAATATCTCTATGTAACATAAGAATTATTTAAACAATTATATTTGCCAAAAATAATTTTTTTTACAAATAAAAAATAATTCTAATGAATATATTTTTAAATTTAGAATATTTTTAAAAATGTATTAATTTTGATATATAATTCCGTATTTGTTAAGGTCTTAATATCCGCATTGATACTTTCACTTTCTTTTTTTTTTTCAGCAAAAGATACTTTCACTTAATGATGCTTCTCAACATAAAAAATCTCGTTAATGCAAGGAATTTTCCTTAATGCTATAAATACATAACGCGTTAACTCTAGCTACCTAACACTTTAATATTAAGCTTTCGTGTCAAACATTTCCGCCAATCCTTTTCAAAGAGAATTAGTGAACATAAGCGATGCAAGTTTTACATTAAATGAATTCAATTATATATGGCATATGATCTTTTAGATATTAGACCCTTACCACCCCACCCAAACCAGTACGAAAAAAGGCATATTTCACAAACACCCCACGACCACACAAAAAAAAACGACTTCAAATTTCTCTTTCAGGCAAATATTTTAATATGCAATTTGGTCCCACCTAATAAATTTATTTCAGATATTAGACTTCGCACTTATTTTTTAAAATTAAAAGGGCAAGTACGTACTAATAGCTTAAGGTTACAAGTAGAATATAACCCATAATTTCTTACTTATATAGGGACTTTATTCCTACCACTAGACTACAAAGTCTTGCCATCTAGACCTCTAGAACCAGTTTGGCTGCTCATTACACAAACCTCATCAAATCTGATATGGAATGTCAAATTTATTTTTTTATTTTTTAAAAAATTATTTTAATGGCTATAGAATCTAAAATAAATTTGTTAAAAAGAATAATTTTTATTTAAAAAAATCAATTAAAAAAATAAATTTGGATAGTTCATATCAGATTATGAACGATTCAGATTTGACGAGCTGTGGGATGAGCACCCAAATCGTTCCCACATTTACTGATTTTTGGATCCCCCACTAGCTAAACACCATTAAGTATGAGATCCAACTCTTTGGCAAATCTTTCCATACATTCAGGAGCAAGCAAATAGGCACCAACCTACCTTCCTCTCTTTTACTATTTTTGTGTTCAAGGTAAAAGATTGATCCATGAAAATCCTCAACTGTCCTCTTTGCAGGACCAGCATAACCTAATGGACTCTCACAAAGCTTACCAGCAACTGAAATTGCAGTTGGTAACACGATAGCATTGCCATAATAACCTTTTGGTAATGGTGGGTTTAGTCTATAATTTCCCAAACGTGTGTTGATGACCATCATCATGCGAACATCTTTATGTGGATCTAGCTTTAAAGCTTTTGTTCGACAATGCCAAATGCATGCTGTGACAACCTCAAATGAGGTGGTGGATTGACGTAGGTGGTCGGGGAGTAATCTACGGAGAGAAGAGACCTCGGTTAGTCCAAAGAAGAAGGAGCGATAAGTTATGTTTGTGAAAGGGATATTGAGCAATTCATCATACTTATGAGGAGTGCAAGTAACATGTGGTGGGTTTCTTGCATTGAGAAGTTCTCTGTGCCACAATGGAAGAATTGAAGGTTTAGTTGCACCGTTTGCTATTTCAGCAATGGCTTTCACGAATTGTACAAAACCAAATCCATCACTCATAACATTATTCGAGTGAATACCTAATATGAAACCCCCGCACGATACCTGTAAAATATGTAAACTGTAAGGACGTTGTGGGAGGGGAAGCACTACCCAAAATGGGAGGAAGAAAGTATTTGGATGGAATGACATTACATCTTAAATTAAAACCTATATGTCTGTTTGGTATGGTAGGAGAGGTTTGGTATGAGGGGAGTGGAGGGGTGGGGATGGGAATGAAAATTTTAATGAGTTTGATTTAAAAAAATTGAAGTGGTTAAAAGCTTTTAATTAACTTTTATGACTCTTTAATTTCATATGTTCTCTTTATTAAAATTTTGTGCATGTTTGGTTTGGTTTGCTAAAAGTGCTTTTGGTTTAGGCCCAAAATTTGTCAAACAACCATCAAATATTTAAAAATGTTTCTACACTAAACTATAGTTTTAGGGGTTCAAAATTATTGTTTTAGATAAGCTTGTGGGGCTAGCTTCTAGATGAGAAAATTGCTTTTATACTGTGTAATGACCATTTTGCCCCTATCTTTTTTTATATTATTTTACCCTTTGTCCTTTTTGATAATTTACTCAAAAAAAATTATTTTAGTAATAACTACCTAAATATTTAATTCTTTATCATCATTTTCTTTTAGACTATATTCTCTATAATCAATTTGAAATCATTTTTCTCTAGAAATTAAACCAAACGAGTTCAAATTGAACTTTTATAACACCACTTATCCATTTCTTTTAAATTGAACTCATTAAAATTTCTCATCCCTTCCCTTCATTTTCCCTCATATTACCAAACAGATCCTTAGAGGTTGTTTGGTATGAGGGGTTTGAGGGAAAAAGTAGTAGAGAAATATTTTTATGAGTTCAATTTAAGAAAATCAAAGGAGTAGAGTTAAAAGTTTTTAATTAATTTTTCTTACTCTTTTATATTATATTTTCTCTTTATTAAAATTTTATAACACCAGTTATTCATTTTTTTAAATTAAACTTATTAAAATCTCTTCTCCCATCCCCTCTTCCTAGGGGTTGTATGCTATGAGGGATTGGAGGAGTCGGGAAAAAAATTTTGAGATAGATTTAATAAAATCAAATAAGTGGCATAATTAATTTTTCTTACTCTTCTATCTTGATTAAAATTTTATAACTCCACTTTTCCCTTTTTTTTAAAGTCCAATAGAAAAAAAATTCTCTCCGCTCCTCTCTCTCCTTCCTTTTAAATTTTTCGTACCAAATTAAGGTCCAAGTTTATGAGTCATTCCACTGCTATATACATTACTTATTAAACCTAATTATAGTTTATGTGAGACTTTCCACATCTACTCAAGCCTACTCACATTTGGACATCTTAATATTAGAAAAAAGAGACAATAAACCTCGTTAATACACAAATATATGCATATATATATTTATGTGATTTATAAGAAATTAGTGTATAAAACCTGAATAATCACGATGGGACAGTGAAAGATTTCGTGATCAGAACCAGGAGAGTAAATGAGGTCTTGGAAGCATTGAAACGGAGGTTGAAGATCATCACCGAACTGTTGAAGAGTGACATCAGCATAAGCCTCAATAAACATGATACCTTCTTCATTACAATCCACTATAAGCTTGTGACCTTCACCTTCCCTGAGTCTTCCTGCGAATGAATAATAAAATACAAGTGTTTGAGCCAACGCTTCTCTGATGATTTTGACTGGGTCCTTCCCTGCCAGAGAAGGGTTAGGACGGTAGAAGAATATGCCTGGAATTTGCAGACGTAAGAGTTCTTGGTCATCTATGTCAGATAGAAGCTTGACTTCATGAGGCGTAGGCTTCGCCGGACATATAAGTTCCGGCTTTTGTCTTCTCACATTGAAGAGAAGATCAGAAGATGGTTGTGCCATTTAGTTTGTTTCTTAGCCAATGAAGAATTCGCTTTGAGTGGTATCTTCGCTTAAGTTGCTTTTATGTTTATTTCTACATGATGTTTATATTTATAGGTATAATCTGCTTTCTGATTGGGCAATTGGAGTGAATGAAGAGGTAAAATGACACTTAAGGACTCCATTCGAAATTCTAATTATTTTACAGTATTTTACATATAAAATTTTTAGTAGTTCCTCTACTACTTAGGGTATAAAATTATAAATTTATAATTGTACTAGAAATTATAAATTTACAATATTCTTGTAATATTTTTTAAAATTAATTACTAAATTAATCACTATAAAGTGATAAACCTATGTCATATCTCTAGATAGAGTCATGCTTGGCTTAGCATGAGTAAAAGGACAGGTATAGAAGAGAACTTGATTTGATTTGATTGCAAAAGAAAATAAATAACGAAAACTAAAAAAATAAGAGAGTGGAAAGATATTACTAATATGGTAAAAAAACTCCAACAATACTAGAAAAAAAAATTTAGCAGTGGTTAAAAGTGACATTTCATAATGGTTTTACGAATAGCATGAATTATATTGTCCTTATAAGTATAACATTTAATGGTTGTTTGAAATCTGCTATTATATAGTAGACTTACAACGGTGATTTTGGATATTATAACTGTCGTTATAGTGTAATACATTAATGGCATTATATTATTAATCATCATTAATTTACAATTTTCCCACAGCCGTTAGTAACTACTTTTTTTTTAAGCTTTACATGGAGGTTTTCTTTACAATCGTTGTGGAAAGCTTTTTTTTTTTTGAATAATTTATTTTATTTATCATGTTATGCCACTTTGCATTTAGTAAACTTTTAATGAACCTATATATTTGTACATCATATATAAAAGAAGGAAATGGTTGAAGATGAATCCTAAACAAGTTAAAAGATAATTCTAGACATCTAAATATTATCAAAAAAATATACTTCATCACATTTATAAAATAATAAGTGCATGTAAGAATTAAGAATATTAATCATGCAACGAATTAAGTAATCAAAGGGACATATATTACAACATAATAAACTAATTTTCTACTAGTTTGTATGCACCCAAATTCCTTCACAATGATCATCCCTACCAGCAATTCATTATATTCCAAATCAAACTATGTTGTCGTTATAGGTCGAGCAGTTGTTAAAGGTGGGGTTTCATCGAGACTATTATCACCAATCGTTTGCTTTTTACCTTGTAGCACAATGGAAATATCTTTATTTGCTAGATCTGTGACATAAAACACTTGAATTATTTGACTTGCTAAGATGAATAGCTCATCTAGGTATCCAACTCTTTGAAGATCAACTGAAACAAATTCAAATTTCTCATTTACTTAGACAACATTACTATTAACCCATTTATATTTTAATACTGACACTTTAAACCTGGAGTAGCTAACCTACCGTATATCTTCTTTCACTCCATAATATGGCATAGATGCTAATATTGGCCTTTTATCTTTTGAATTAGCAAAATACATCGCTTCAACCACAACCATAACCCCATTATTCTGCATTGTACTTTTTTTATGTCATATCCTTTCTAACACACAACCTTAAAATGAGGTCATGCATCTAGCCTTTATATTGTCTGAGAAGGATTGTTATCATTTAACACTTATTGCTTGAACCATTCTACAAAAGACCTAGTGTGCTCACTATCTAGTTGAATATCTCTCTTTCTTGGGTTCATGTTCCTGAGCATATTCTTGTGAGAATCCAAGTATGGCAGAACTTTATCTTTATTGTTTCAAAATATAAAGATGTGCTTACATTACCAATTCATGAGACATGACCTTTACTTTGACACAATGAGTTCCCCTCATTTTTCTCCCCTTATCATGCCGAGATTAAAGAAGTTCAACTGCATTTACCTTAGTGAGATATGAGTTACAAAACTCAATTGCCTCTTCAGCTATATACCTTTCAACAATTGAAGCCTTGGGTTAATAGGGATTTTTAGAATATCCTTTAAGGATTTTCATGTATATCTCAAATGGGTACATTCAACTTAAACACAAGGGGACACAGAGTCTAATCTCACGTATCAAGTAAGCAATCAAATGGACTATGATGTCAACAAATGTTGGAGGGAAGTGCATCTCCAACTGGAAGAGGATAACATAACATTTATTCTCCAATTTATCCAACTTAGAGGATCAATCATTTTGCTGCAAATAGCATTGAAGAACATACAAAGTCTAGTAATAGTCCTCCTCACATCATCTTTCATAATGTCTTGAATAGCTATTGGTAGTAATTATTGCATCAAATGTAGCAATCGTAGGACTTCATGCTTGTTATCTTCAAATCTTGTATTGATACAAGCTTCCTTAATTTTGATGAATATCCTTGTGGCACCTTAATACAATGTAAACACTCACATATGCTTATTTTTTCATATTTCGATAACATGTTTGCTGCACGGTACAAATAAACTTTCTTACTACCCTCTCTTTGTTGTGGATATAGAAGTGCTCTTATTTCTATTTTAGCTAAGTCTCATCTAGTATTAACCACATCCTTACTCTTTTCATTAATATGCAGGAGCACACCAACAAGGCTCTCACACATGTTCTTCTCCACATGCATGATATCTAGACTATCTCTTACTTCAAGACTTCACTAATATGGAAGATCAAAGAAGATTGATCTCTTTTTCCATATATTCCTTTCAAGTGCCTTCTTCTTATTACTTTTACCCAAGGTAACATGAACACCCTGCAAATATTGATATACTTCTTCTCCAGTTAAAGTAATATGGGTCATTTCATATTCCTATGAGCCATTAAATGCCTTCTTCAACCTATGGTAAGGGTGGTTTTGGCTAAGAAATCTTCTATAGGAAAGGTAAACTGTCTTCCTTCCATGCTTTAGTTGCATGTAGTTAGTGCATTCTTCATATATAGGACATGTTTTATGCCCTTTAACACTATAGCCTAACAAATTTCTATATGCAAGGAAGTCATTTATCATAGTAAAGATCATGGCACAGAATTTAAATGTTTCTTGTTTATATACATAAAAGACATCAACACCGTCCTCCCATAGTTTCTTGAAATCATCAATCAAAGATGACAAGTACACATCTATATCATTTTCTTGCTATTTTGGCCCCAAGATCTTCAAAGACAACATGATGTAATTTTGTTTCATACATAATGAGGGAGACAAGCTATAAATCACAAGAACTTGCCAAGCACTATGTGTGTTATTGAGATTACCATACAAATTGATTTTGTCCATACATAGCCCAAGCCAAAGATTTCTGAGCTTGGAACCAAATTTAGGAAAATTTTTATCTATTATTTTCCATTGAGGAGAATCAATTGGGTGCTGAAATTGTCCATCATTTATTTTTTCATCGGAATGCCATCTCAATTTCTTTATATTTATGGCGTTAGCAAACAAATATTTAAACCGTAGTATTATTGAAAGATACCACAACACCTCGAAAGAGAGATTTTGGTAATCTCATCACAATCATTACCGTCTTTCTTCACTTTGTATCTTGAAGTGCCACATTTAGGACACTTATTCAACCTTTCATACTCATTTCTGTATAATATGCAATCCTTAGGACATGCATGTATCTTCTTATATGACAAACCCAATAGACACAATACTTTTGTGGCCTCATACATTGATTTTGGTAGTGTCTTACCTACAGGAAGGGTATCACTCAAGAACTCGAGCAATTATGTCAAACTAGAATTAGTTCAAGCATTTACCATTTTCAAATTTATAAATCGCAACACAAATTTCAACCTTGTATACTCATCTTTACTCCCAGAGTATAATGGTGTCTCAGCATCATTTAGCAAACTTTTATGTAAAGAAGAGTACTTTGGAAATGATTCAGCTCCAATATCATGAAATATATCTAAAATTCTATCCATAAAGTTATCATTCACAACTTTCTCAAGCAAAGGAGTCCTCCTAATCTCACTGTGCTAAATCTAATTTGTATATCTTAAACTTATAATATCACATATAAGATGCTCTCTTATATCAAAAATAGACAATATGTTATAGTTAAAAGAGTTGACACAATGACATAAAAATAACCTATCCCTTTTTTTCAAAGCATTCCTCTGAGAAAATTTAAGAAACATTTCTACCCCATCTTCATATTCCTTAATAGTTCTCTTAGTTTTCATGCAACTATGATCCATTACTCCCTTAAATGTAAACATTCTCAAATAGTAACCAAATCCATCAGTATGAAATAAATAGGAACCAACATTTTTATAAGCCAATTACGAACAAATAAAATAGAACAATTGACAAAAGTACAAACAGATTTAAAAATTTTGAAACACGCACCAACAAATAAATAGAAACCAATTTAACAAAGCAAAACTACAAAGATCATGTCTTCAATATAAGGATGATAGCCCATAAGATGTATTACAGCTTATAAATAATAAACATCTAAAATAGGTAGGAAAATGAGAAAATAAAGAAGTTAAATGGTGACTTATGATACTGACGATATAGAATGACGATGAAGATGACATAGAACAACTTTATCGACAGAGGTATGCACCAAAGAATAGGAGAAAAATGCCAAGAAATGATGTTCGTGCAAGTCTATCATCATTAGGCAGAGCAATAGAACATACAAAGCTATGAAAAAGTGAAATTAAAATTGTACTCTGCATGAGAGATTTTGAATTTTTTTACACGGCAATTTTGCACTAAATTGCTGTAAGATTGAGTTTTAATAGTGGTTTTTAGTTGAACCGCCTTTAAATGATAATTTAACTGCGGTTTTAGAAAAAAATGTCATTATAAAGTTTTACAAATAAAACTTATTTATAAATATGACACCTTTCTCGTTACGGCATTTTTTCCTTTAACCGCTATGAGATAGCGCCGTTATAAGTGTTTGTTTTCTAGTAGTATAACAATCATGATGTTTGATCACAAATTTATTTAAAATAAAATAAACATATTCATAAAGCAAAATTTAAAACTTAAAACGAGGAAATCATAAAATTGCACATGAAACTATGAAATATGTTGGATAAGAGAGGTGTTTGTGTTTGTGTTGGTGTTGGAGTTGTGGGGTGATTGGTGAGGATGATGGGGGTAGTTAATTAATTTATGAAATACAGATAATGTGCGGTGAGGTGGCAAGACATGAGTAGAAGATGGGAGGGATTAAGGATAATAGGAATTAATTTATGATAAATCAATTAACTAATTGAGGTTAGGAGAGAATATTGAGTTGACTAATTCAAATATAAATATTTAATTTTTTTATAATATTTTTTAAATTTTATTATTAGGTATTTAGATTTGGGGTGAATGATTGTCTCTTATAACATACGTGTCTCCTCTAAGATTTAAATTTAGAATTTAGAAGGATCTAGCGAGGTCTTATATTACTAAACTAATTATATTTTGATAAATATAAATATTTGAATTTGTCCAAGGGAATTATATAATTTTTCCTTAAATAACTCAATTGGTATAGTTAATATACCCTTAAAATGGTGCTACCTAACTCCTCTTTGCCTTGATCTTGTTTAACCTACCTACATTATCGGAAAACACATTTTTTGAATATCTAATACTTTTCTATTTTCTAATAATTTAATTTGTTGATTTTTCATATAAATAATAATGTGCGTGTGTATCCTATCCAAAGATTTTTAAAATATATGTATCTTAGTATTATGCCGTATGGTATCCGTATGGTAAACTCATATCAATGTTGCATAGCTAAAGTATTATAAATTATTATAATATTGTAATATTTTCTTAAATCAAATCAATTTTAGACCAACCCAAATTGATGTGAGTAACAGAGTCTCAAGTTCCTTAAGCAAATGGGTTGTAAGATTCAATAATCATTTCTTGTATATGGAGTAAACTGAATTGGCATTGAAATATAATATTTTAAGTTGAAACTTCAAATTGATGTTGAGAAACTGATCTTGATACATCGAACACGAATTAAGGCGACCATTTTAAGTTGAAAGTTCAACTAAGATGAGTTATACGGTCAGTTTCTGATTACTTTTGATACGTTAATTAATTCATTAGATGGAGTCAATCATGTAATAAGTTCAAAGTTAAAATGGTAAATTCTATTTGATAATAATTTAATTAGTGATGGTAATTAACTAATTATTCTTTTTGCTGTTAGTGTATGATACTCCACGTTCCACCTTAAAAAAAAGCTCAATATCAGAGGATATTTCAAATTACGTACAATAATTTTTTATAAATATAAAGAAAAATAGACTACAGAAACAATGATGAATGACCATGGAGACTTCCCATTCAGTCTTGGTGTGTGTGTATATATATATATATATATATTAATTTTATTTTATATTTTTATTATTTTACTTATATATATATTAGTTTTATTTTATAGGCCAAAATACTCATAACCCCCTTTAACTTTAGCCTTGTTGTAGATAACCCCCCTCATCTTTAAAAGTTTAAAAATAAAACCCTCAACTTTCATATCTTGACACTTAACCCCACACCGTTAGAATGTCCATTAAATCTAACGGAATGCATGACACATCATATTATTTAAAATGAGTTGTTAGATGACATGTAATTTTTATTATTTTATTTTATTATCTTTTACTAAAAGGCATTTTGGCGATTCAATGGCATCATAATCTGCAGAATCACGGGATTTTCGCAAAAATACATTATCTTCACGCAGTTTCGTATATATGAATATTTCCCTATCAATCCCTTACAAGATAATGTTAGCCAAAAAAAGCCAATATCATAATCTCCGCAGTACGTTTGCAAAGAATCATCTGCAAGGGGAATTCGTTGCACAAAAGCGCTGATAAGCACTCCCTTATGAAGATGTGTCCTCATTGCTTTCGTTTGCTATTTTTCTTTCCAATGAAGCTATGAAAAAGGGATAGTGATATGTATCTTTCTGTGTTTTATCTTGTCTTTTTCATTTGTGTGATATGAGATTTTCTTTTTAATCATATTAACTTGTCTTTTTCAACTGTGTGATATGAGATTTTCTTTTAATATATATGCTTTCATTTATGTTAGATTACTGTGGTGTTGAGAACAACCATAAAAGAATAATATGGCTAATAGACAAGAGGATCCAATATATTAGGAGGAACAAAGAGTTGAAGAGGATGAGTTAAACACCCAAATTGATTTGAATGGGTGTGAATTTATTGAAAGTGATAATGAGCAGCAAATGTAACAAGTGCAATCAATTAAGGGGGTCTAGGAGTAGAGGTATAAGGAACAACAAATGTAACTATGATGGACAAGTGCAATCTAATTATGATGAAGGTGAGGAGTTGACAAGTCCAGATGGATCAAATAATGAAAACCAACAGATAGAAATATCATATAATGAGTTTAATGAAAAGACAGATTTTAAAAGATCTATCAATCTTGAAATTGGTATGAAGTTTGCAAATTTTAAAGTTTATAGGCAAGCATTAAAACAATATGCCATTGAGAATGGCATTGAATTCAAGTATATAAAAAATGAAGCATCACAAATCATGGTAAAGTGTAAGCATAATTGTGGATGGGTTATACATGCATCAAGGACTCATGCTGGAGATGCATTTCAAATCAAGTCATTCCACCAAAAGGAACACAATTGTGGATAGGAAAAAGAGAATAAATGGGTGAGTGCGAGTTGGTTGTCAAATAGGTACATTGAACACATTAGAGACCAACCAAATTGGAATGTAACATCATTTTCAATTCAAGTGCGAAGGGATTATAATGTTGAAATCTCAAAATTTCAAGCATATCAAGCTAAAAGAATGGCATTAGAAGTGATTGAGGGTCATGATGCAGAGCAATTTGCCAAAATATATGCATATTGTGGAGCAATAATAAAATTTAACCTTGGAAGTACAATGAGGGTCAAGGCACAAGGGTCTCAATTTAAGCGACTATATATGTGTCTTGGTGCATGTAAACAAGGGTTTGTAGCAGCACGTAGGCCAATTATATGTGTAGATGGTTGTTTTTTAAAAGGTAGTTTTAGAGGGCACCTTCTATCTGCGGTTGGAAAAGATGCAAATGAGAACATGTATCCTATAGCATATGCCATTGTGGAATCTGAGTGCAAAGATAGTTGGAATTGGTTCATGGCATTGCTATTTGAGGACATTGGCTCATGCCAAGACAAACGGTGGGTCGTGATGTCAGATATGCAAAAGGTATAATGTTTAATGTATTTCTATTATTTTACAAATAATAATTTATTATTCAATTTTCATATATAAATATAAATATAAATATATATATATATATATATATATATATATATATTATTTGCAGGGATTGCAAGAGGTGCTTAAGGCAATGGAGTGTGAGCATAGATTTTGTGTTAGGCATTTATATGCCAATTTCAAGCTCAAGTACAAGGGAAAGAATTTGAAAGATGAGCTTTGGAATGCATGTGGGGCAAAAACTAAACAAGAATTCAACCATCATATGAAACAACTAAAGGAGCTTGACTCTAATGCTGCTAGTTGGTTAGATAAGTATGACCCTAGGCTTTGGAGTAAGCATGCTTTCTCAACATATGCTAGATGTGACATTGTACAAAACAACATTGCAGAGACATTCAATTCTTTTATTTTAGTTGCAAGGGATAAGCCAATCATCACAATTTGTGAAATGATTATAAGGATGTTAATGAAGAGGATTGTTGTAAAAAGAGAGGGCATGGAGAGATCTCACAATGAGATATGTCCTAGAATTATGGATAAGCTTCAAAGAGCAAATAATGACTCTAAGAATTATATATGTTATATGAATGGCAATGGGAGGTTTGAGCTAGAAAGTCCATGGAAGAGGGAGGTGGTAGATCTTAAGATGATGACTTGTACATGTAAGGCTTGGGATTTGACTGGCATCCCTTGTGTACATGTTGTGGCTGCAATTTATCGAATGAGAGGGGTACCAAAAGATTATGTTTCTTTGTATTATAGTAAAAATTCATTCATGAGAGCTTATGCTTTAGTAATAGATGCAGTGCCAAGTGAAGAACATTGGCCACAATCTACAATGACACCCTTACAACAACCAAAGTATAATAAGGCACCTGGTAGGCCCAAAAAAGCAAGGAAGAAAGCTCCGGATGAGCAACAAAACCTATCAAAGATAAGTAAAAAGGGGGCTACCACGAAGTGTGGTAATTGTGGGAAGATGGGTCACAATGCAAGGGGTTGCAAGGCTCCTCCTAATCCCAACAAAAAGGTGTACAAGAAGAAAGAGAATAAGGACGTGACATCAAGCCAAACAGAACATACACTTGTATTTTCTTTAATTATAAAATTTAATTTATTTTAGACTTATACTAGGTAGAATAATAACTTTTCTTTTGTCATTTATGCAGGATAGCCAACCTCCTAATACTCAAGGATCTAGTTCATACTTGCCATCCATGCCTATGGTTTGTTTTTGTGCTTATTTCCATATTTGTTTCCTTTACTTTGTGTTGCAATTTTATATTTAGATTGATGAATATTTCCTTATCATCTATATAGGTCAGCCAACCCCCACCTTCCCAAGTCTTATCAGATAAATGAATGAAGTCAAGTATATTGTTTTGGATAATTTTAATTTATGTTACTTCAAACTTTTGTTGTTATTATTATTTTTTAGTTCATATTCTACATTTGAATTGATATGTTTTAGTTTGAAATTTGTAGGATAGGATTAGTTACAGTTGTGGTTCCATCTTCATTGTTGACAAATCTTTTCGCCAATAGTGTTACATGTTCTTTTTGTTTTTTTTAATACCAAAGGACAAAAGAATTGGTAGAAGTAGAAAACTATTTAAAGATATATTTAATCTTTGTTAAATTAAAATTTATCCTGTTTAATGTTATTAGTTTGGATATATTTTAATAGGTTACTATAATTTATTTCTTTACTTTCTCAAGTAAGTAGAAAATGGTGAGACATCATCATACAGTTGCTAGGCATTATTTGCTCTTAACTAATATATAAACCAAATATACCAAGCAATTAAGGCTAACACAATTACAATGGCAGCAACCCAATGTGTTCCGTATTTAAAGAAAAAAAGAATAATTTCATAAAAAGAATGTTCCAGATTTAAAGGAAAAAATATGATGAAGATGATTCTTGTTATAAAGAAGATTATAATATGAATCAAATCTTGTAAATGAGGAGGACTAGCGATCTATGGAGACTAAATGCTTACGAAAGTCGCTAACTTGGGTGCTAGGAGAATTATTATATGTTGAATCGTCAAAATGCCCTTTTAATGCAGGATAAATAAATAAAATAATAAAAATTACATGAGGACACAGCTTCATAAGGGAGTGCTTATCGATGCTTTTGTGAGGGATTGATAGGGAAATATTCATATATATGGAATTGTGTGAAGATAATGTATTTTTGTGAAAATCCTGTGATTCTGTAGATTATGATGCCATTGAATCGCCAAAATGCCTTTTAGTAAAAGATAAAAAAATAAAATAATAAAAATTACATGTCATCTAACAACTCATTTTAAATAATATGATGTGTCATCCATTCCGTTAGATTTAATAGACATTCTAATGGTGTGGGGTTAAGTGTCAAGATATGAAAGTTGAGGGTTTTATTTTTAAACTTTTAAAGATGAGGGGGTTATCTACAACAAGGCTAAAGTTAAAGGGGGTTATGAGTATTTTGGCCTATTTTATATGAACTTCAGTTATGCTAGTCTTCATGAGCAAAAAGTTTGAAAAGCTATAGGCGTAGGCGCGTCCAAAAAGGATCAAGTGAAGTTTATTGAATACAAATTTAATATTTTAAGAAAAGCAGTAAAAGTAATGTAACGCCGGCCTTAAATAATTACTTACCTATAGAGTTTCAGTTGGTGATGACAACTATCACTACAAAAAAATTGATTTTCAGCGGTGACTTTAATCCCTATAGTGGCGATATTTTGTCGTCGCTAAGTCGTTGCCTATAAGAATGTCGCCTACACATATTAGCGGCGACAATTGAAAGTCACCGCCTAAAGTGGAATTTGCGGTGACAGAACTGTTGTCTCCTAAAGAGGATTATGCGACGACATAAAACTAATTCTGTGGTGACAAACGCTATCGCTGACTAAAGCGAAATCTGCGGCGACAAAACTATCGCCGCCTAAACTTAATATTATTTTTTAAATTTTTTTATTAAAGTTTCGTCATATAAAAAATATAATTTAATAACAAATGATAAATGATAAATAACTAAATAAATCATAATATAATAATATTAATAAATATTTTAAAATATCAAATCAGTACAATTACTTAAACATATTTAAAATTAAAATAAAATTGTTTAGTTTATACATAAATTTTATGTAGAAAGACCAATACTATGACTAGAAGTAGCCACATGTAGTTGCCCCTTCTGCATCAACACAGCGAATTGAGCTTGTATCCTTTACTTTATTTGTTCCATTACTCTTTACTCGAATTGCACCCTCTCTTGTTGCATCTTTACACACTCTTCTTTCATCTTCGCACGCTCTATTGCACACTCAGCCTCCATTTTTTCTCTCTCCTCTTGAAATTTTTTATCACTCTTCCTGCAATTGGGCACGCACACTCTCCACAACTGAACTATCAGTAGATTGAGGGCGATTTCTCTTCCTTGAAGGTTCCGCTCCATACTATTTTCCTCTTACATACCCTGACCTCTCACCAAGAATTGTTGCCAATATTTTCTTTGACATCATTCGAGCATCACTATCTAAATCTTGATCTTGTTGTTGAGAAAGTTCGTGCATACAACTCTATAATAAAAACATAAAACTATTAGATTAAAAATAAAACTTAATCAAAATAAGATATTAAACAACAATGCGTACATGAAGCTATTCAGAGAGTGGGTCAGCCCATACTACTTATCCATCTAATGTCTTCCTAGTATGCGTTATCTCCCACAGCTGGTTAGGAGGGATAAGTCGTCCAGTAGTAGGATCTCTCTACAAAATAACAACATACAAAAAATACAAAGATTAGATTTAAAAAAAGATCAAAACTTTAAATTATAGTGGTGATATATTGAACTTATTGTAGCATATTCAATCTCTGCAAATGATCGAGGACACAAGAAGTATGTTTAGTCATTTATTTTTCTTGATTTATCGTGTTCCTTACACTTTTGTTCTACAAAAAATATAGTAACTAATAAGAATTTAATAATTGAAAAAAATATAATTTATTTAGAAGGATATTGAGATACCTTAAATATATCAGACTTAAAATATATTAATAACATCTCCCAATCTTGAAAACTAATAGTTTGAAGAGGATTAGCCAACTTATTCTCATCAGTCTCATATTTCTTGTGGTAAGAGTGTAGATTGTTCTTCTAATTTCTGAATGCATTTTGTAAAATAATTGAGATAACTATATGAAACTTTTGTTCAGTAATTACGTCAGTAGGTTCAAATTTATCCTGAAACAAATAAATATAAATACTTTATATAATAATATAAATAAACTAAAATAAGTATAAAAATTTGACATAAATAATACCTTTATTTTTAAAATCATATTATGACTATATTTTTCAAAAATATTCTTCCAGGTACCTTCACCATCCCTGAAAGAGACTGTGGTTCTAAGAGTTAAACCACAATAATTAGAAAAGTCTCTTGCTTCTGGACCGATTGCTCTTGACATAGAATCTAAAGATTTGACTCAAATTTTTACTCCTTGTACAGTCCTCAAATTCACATTAATAGACTTATAAACTCCTCTACACTTGTTGATTGCAGTAGAAGAGCCTATTATTAAAATTCAATTAGAACAATTCAATGTTACATGTGATGTAAATCAATTATTATAAAATTGAAGCAAACTTACTTGCACTACTATTTTGAGTATAGGGAGTAGGAGGAGAGTTGACAGGTATTTCCTGAAGTTGTTGTTGCAATAATAGAGGTGAAATAACATGTCTTGATTGAGGTGTAGAGCATATACCTCGGCTATTTGTGTTGTTATTAGATGTAGCAAAAAGACCTTTTCTACCTCGACCTCTCTTTAATACTGACATATCCTACAAAAATATGCATTTCATTTAGGAAAAAGCAATCAATCAAACAATAATCAATGTACATATTAATAAAATCTACCATATCAATTAATTTCATTCAATTTAATCTTCCATCGCACTATCACTTCCCATCAATGTCTTCTTATTCATTTGTTTCTTCTATTTCAGTTTATGTATCACTTTCTTCTATTTGTGATGGTTCTCCTTAAGCTAAGGTTTGCATTGGTTCATCTTCTCCATATAAGTTAATGATAATATTATTAAGTTGTGTTGAACTCGCACGATAAACATTTAAGTCTACCACCAACTGTTGATAAGGTTCTGTATCAACCATAGAATCATGGACCCCACTATCATCAATATCATTATAAGTGGTTACATTAAACAAGTCGTGTGGGTTTGTTTTGACAACAACGAGCCAACCTGGTACAACAATATCATCCACATAAAAAACTTGCTCAGCTTGAGATGCTAGAATAAATAGTTCATTTATTTGTAATGAGTATCATGTATTGATACTTATGAACCCGTACTTATCAACCTTGTATCCTTTATCATAATGAGCCACATCCCACCAATGACACTTAAACAAATATACTTTTATGTTGCCTATGTAAGACAACTCATAAATTTACTCTAACATACCATAATATTCTTTTTCAGCATTAGTGCCATCACCCTTAGCTAGGACACCATTGTTTTGGTTTTTTTTCCTATTGCACGGTCTTTTGTGTGAAAATGAAATCTATTGCCTATAAACATGGAATAACGATTCACTGTTGTCAATGGATCAATTGATAAACTTATGAGTTCATCACTGACATGACTCTGTGTAGATAATGATGTCACCTTTTAGGACAAAAGTCATGTGTTAGATATTTTATATAAATGTAATTGCTATAAATACTAAGGCTCAAAATGTTATAACTTACTCATGAACGAAATTATTGAGCAAACTCATATTAGCTTTGCTCACTCCTTAATCTATGGGCTTCAAGATCTGTTGTATATTCTGTACAATATATGATAGCAATAACATAAAAATGCAATATGACAAGTACATTTTTGCTCGAGTCAGGCAACTTACTCCATAAATGGCCAAACTTGTTCACAATTTTATAGCACATACATTCTTGCTTGATAGTATTCTTCATAGGGAAGAGAAATTGACTCACAATGCCCCCTAGCTTAACCATTTTTCTTAAATATTGTAAACTCATAGTTCATATCATCATTGGTGTCATCATTCCTACGTGACACATTAAATTTTGTAGGAAAATCTTTCAAATATCTTGAACAGAACATGAGACTTTCATCTACCAAGTATCCTTTTGCAATTGATTATTCAGGCCGAGCTTTATTACGAACATACGATTTGAATGTCTGCAAATACCTAATGCATTAAAAGTAATTAACATTATATTATTATGAATTATAAATATACAATGCAATTGATGAATGTTACCTTTTTATTAGATACATCCAACGATATTGAACTGGTCCTGCAACTATTGCCTCCCCTACCAAGTGTATTGGCAAGTGAACCATCACATCAAAGAAAACAGGTGGAAAGATCGTCTCCAACTTGCATAATGTCAATATTCTCTAACTTTGGAGTTTGTCAAGTACTTCAGAAGACAAAGACTTCGAACAAAGATTTTTGAAAAATCTTTCCAACTCTATAATTAGTTCACACACCTCAAAAGGTAATAACCCACATATTGTAATTGGAAAGATCTCTTGCAATAACACATGGTGATCATGACACTTCAAACCAAACAATTTTTGCTCATGAATGTTGATACATCTTGAAATATTAGATGAAAAAGTATCAGGCACTCTTAAGTTAGCTATGAATTTTAAAAGGGATTGTTTGTTCTCAGGAGACAATGTGTAAGGAGCAAGAGGAATAGAAACATTATTACCATCTTCAACTGGGTATATGTCACACATAATACCTAAGTCCATCAAGTCGTACCTATTTTTAATTGTGTCCTTCGTCTTTCTAACCAAATCCATGACTGTACACACAATGTTATGAGAAACATTTCTTTCTATATGCATCACATCAAGATTATGCCGTATTAGCAAGTTCTTCCAATAAGGCAATTGGAAAAAAATACTTCTTTTCCTCCAATTGTAAGCATTATTATGTGTATGACGCTTTCGTTTTTTACCTTTCCCAAATGACACATCACCTAAGTGTTATAGTTGCTTAAGCACTTCATCTCCTGTCAATGGAACTGGTGGATCCATATGCTCTTCTTTACCATCAAATGATACCTTATTTTTACGCCATGGGTGATTTTATGGAAGAAAGCGTCGATGCCCCATATAAGACAACTTGCTCCTTATCGAAGTACAATGCATGTCTTTGTGGCAATATGGACATGCAAGTTTACCTTTAGTTGACCACCCTGAAAGGTTTCTATATACTGGAAAATCATTTATAGTCCACAATATTAATGCATGCATGATAAAATTTGATTTACCATATGCATCATATGTCTGTACCCCTACTTCCCATAATTGCTTCAATTCCTAAATCATTGGTTTGAGGTAAACATCTATTTCATCACCTGGACACTTTGGACCTGGAATAAGAAGTGTCATCATAAAGTATGGGCTTTTTATACAAAGCCATGGTGGCAAGTTATATGGCACTAAGACAACATGCCAGATATTATGATTGGCACTCATATTCCCGAAAGGTTGAAATCCGTCACTTGCTAAACCCAGTCAAACACTTCTTGGATCAGCAGAGAAGTTAGGGTACTGGTTGTCGAAGTGTTTCCCAGCTAAAGAATCAGTTGGATGCCTCAGTACATCATTATTTAAGTGTTTCTCCTTGTGTCACCTCATTTCTTTAGTTGTATCTCTTAACATATACAATCTTTGTAGCATTGATATTATGGGGAAATGCCTTAAGACTTTATGTGAAACCTTCTTCCCTTTCTGTTTGTTTAAATTCCATCTAGGCATATTACACTTAGGACATGATTCTGCATTTGTGTGCTCCCCCTAATACAATATTTAATCATTCTCACAAGTATCAATTTTATGATAATCTACACCCAGATCACAAATTATCTTCTTAGCTTCATAGAGTGAGTTTGGTACTAAAGCCCCCTCTAGGAGAACTTCTTTTAACAAACCCAACAACACATCCATAGATTTATTACTCCAATGGTTAAGGCATTTCACTTGAAGCAATTTTACAATGAAAGAAAGTTTGGACATCTTGACACAACCTGGATAAAGTTTAGTTTCAGCATCTTTTAACAAGTCAAAGAACCTTTTAGCCTGCAGATTAGGCTCTTCGGTGTCACAGTCACTAGTATTTGTATAATCCACACATGGAACTCCATATGCATTGCATACCATCCTTGCAAAGTTTTCATTATCAGTAGCATTTTCTATGTCATTACAAGAAGTTCTATAATCTATCTGAAATCTTCTAATTTCCCCATGCAACTCCCACACCGTATAATTATTCCAGAAACCCTTGCTCAATAAGTCCATCCTAACATCTCTTCTCGCTTTAAATATCACATTCATGCATCTTTTACAAGGGCAACATATTTGATTTACTATGCCAGGTTGACTAAATGCTCATTCTAGAAAACCATCCACTCCTATAATATATGATAGATTGCCCCTGTCTCTAATATGCAACCAACTTTTATCCATTTATATTCCCTAAACCTAGGATACAACAAGAAAATCTAACAAACATATCAGTATATGAATAGTAAGGTAATATATATATATATTTATATATATTTTAAAACTTAATATTGAAATTTGAGTTAGAGAATTCCAATTAGAAACCTCATTTACAAAAGAAAGACAAAAGGAGTAATGATTGACATTGGATAATTATGAACTAGTTAATTGAGACAAATAATAGAAGTATCATTCACTTAAAACTTTGAAATTAAAACTTGATCAATGTATCATTCACTTAAAACTTTGAAATTAAACTTGATCAATGTATCATTTACTTAAAATCATGTGGTATTGGCATATAAAGCTCAACATGCCATATCCATATAATTGAGAATTTAGGGATGTTGGAATATGTGTGGCCCAAGGATGCCCCAATAAACAATGCCCTTTTTGTTGGGCCCAAAATCACTTGTGCTTTGTTGGTTACAAGAAGGCTAAGCCCAAAAAAATAAAATTACCCATAAGGGAATTGAAATTTGAAAATCTCCACCAACATTGAAATTTGAAATTACCCAACATTGAAATTAATAGGGTAAAACCATTGTTTTTTACTGCCAAACCTCCCATATCCAGCCAAATCAAAATTTCTCTTTCTTACTACCAAACCATTGTTTTCAATCATAAGGTATTTTTTACGGGGGAAAATAGGGCATCTGACTATATTCTTTAAATGTTGCTTCAAACGATATTCTTCTAACAATATATACAAATACCTAAATAAAATTGGAATATATCATAAATGTGGGAAATGTGGGAGAACAAAAACACATATATCAGCATACTACTCTAATTGTCCATCAATGAAACAAAAACGCATATATCATCATATATGTTATATTGAATTTGTCCATCACAGAAATGTGGGAGAATTATATGCAATATTATATTTGATCAGCATATGTCAATATAAGGATCTCGCTCATGCTCACAAATTTCAAATAAACTGATTGAAATGTTAAGTAGATATCAGTAGTAGAATGAGTTAAGAAGGGCCCAACTGAAGGTATTCGCTATGGCTGACTGAAGGAATTGAACTGTATAAATAAATTATATTTGATCAACTATGGTGTTCAATTTTCTGTTGTAATTTTGTAATTTGGCTGTTAGGCATGTGTGTGTAGACACAGAATATTGTCCATCATAGCTTCTATCAGGTTTGATGAACACTGGGGTTGCTTAATCAGTGATTCAACCTCAAACTCCCAAATGTAAACAGTGACAAACACTTCAAACCACAAAGCACAACAAGTCTACCAGATTGGAGAAGCAGTCAGAGACAGAAATTTTGGGTTCAGTTTGAAGTCAGAAAACTCAAATTGAAGAGGAGACATATTGAAGAAAAAAAGGAGACAAGGTAGAAGAAGCAGTCGCAGACATGTTCCACGGTGACCCACCTGACAATCGAAAGGAAAAATAGGAGACAGATTGAAGAAGCATTCGGAGAACTCACCTCAGATAGCCGACGATGTCACAAGCTCGATCTCAATCCTCTGGTCACTCCTCAGACGTCACAATCCTTCAGTCGTTCGCTTGTACTCTCCCTATGTCTCGTTCTCAGTGTTTCGCTCTGCAGCTGCGTCGACGCTGAGAAATAAAGGGAAGGGAAGGGGAACCCTAAATTATAAATGCGTTTTCACAGCGACAAATCAAAGTCGCCGCTTAAATCACCATTTTAGCGGTGACATTAAAAGTCGCCGTTGAAACCCCCTTTCAGCGACGATAATATTTTGTCGCCGCTAAGAGTCTTACTTACCAAATATTTTTAAAAAATAATCCTTTCAACAAAAAATGATCATTTTCCTCCAATAGCTTTTTCAACTCATTAAAGAATTTTTATAATTATTTTTGGACAAATAATAACCTCTAACTATTTTTCTTGAATTTTATAAGAAAATAGGTGTTTAATTTTCCAAAAATAGCTACTAAATTATTTAGGTCTCTTTTCAAGAAAAAAAATCTCTTTTATAATTTTCTAAGCCCCCAAAATACTCATTTTATTTTTTTTTGCTTAATTTTTCTTAACCCCTAAATATTTTTAATAATTATTATTTCCTTTATTCTTTTTTTAAAATTTCACTTTTGAAAATTTTAATTTTAGACAAATACTATTAAACTCAATAATACCTTATAAATTCTTTCTATAAAAGTTCAGATGTTACATGAAATACAATAACAGATGACACATGCAACAATAACTAAAAATTTATGTATATTCATATCTATTTAACGTATATTCTTTCTCCTAACCTCACACACACACATCTCCCTCTGTCTATATCCTCACCCACATTGTTTCTAACACACACATGTTAACTTTCACACTCATTGATACACATTTATAATATCTCCCTTATGTATATATCCCCGTTTCATTTTATTCTTTCATAGATATCACATTATTCTTTCTATAATTTTTTTACTACAATAACATGTGAAATTTCTTTATTTGTTATTTAAAAAATGAAATTATTCTAATTTAATTATATATATTAGATAGTTGTTTAAAACCCAATGAAAGGGGAAATAATTGTGTAGACACTTTTAGCGGTAACACTTATTGCCGCTAAAGGATATAAAAGTCACCGCTAAATACATCATTCTACGGAGACAAAAAATTGTCGTCGCAGAATTCTGTGACCTTTTACGGGGACAATTAGTGTCATCGCAAAATAATGGCGCTAAAATTTGAGTTTTTTAAGCTTTTGTGGCGACAAACAAAAGTCGCCGCTGAAAGCCTTACTTTCAGCGGCGACAATTTTGTCACTGCAGAAACTCAGGACTTTTAGCGGCGACAGATAAAGTCGTCGCTAAAAATCAATTTTTAGCGGTGACTTTTTGTGTCACTGTTGAAAAGTCGTAGCCAAAACCTTCGTTTTTTGTAGTGTATTATAGGGCTGGTTTGATTTCATACAATGTAATGATTAATACTCCTCCTCTTTCCTTATGTAAAAAAATTCTAATTATTTTTCACTTACTAAAAATAGGAATTGATAGAAATTGACTCGTTAAATTCGTCGTTAATTGATAATTACTTTTTAACTTTATTATTATTTAATAATGAGTTCAAAAAATTTTATTCAAAAAATATTAAACATAAAAATAAGTAAAACAAAAAAATAGTTGATTGTTATGAATATTAAGGAATAGATGTCCATAACCTCAACCCTTAAGATTCTTTTTCTGTTTGTCCTTAACTTTATAACCTCCTCAATGAATTACTTGGAGAAGTTTCTTGTTGTAAATGTCATTATATTACTATTTATTTTATTTTAATCTTTACATTAACTTTAAGGGTTAGAGAGGCCTATAAATAGAGATTATGTACAAGGCATATGTAAGATGAAAAAAATACACATGTGAATGAGAAATACTCCATTGCTCTCTCTCCTAAATTATTGTCTTGATATCATCTTTTCTACTCTCTTACTTTCTTATTTTTATAACACGTTATCAGTACAAGTTCGCTCTGAAAATATGAAGTATGAACTTCTTATAGATTTATATATTATTATATTATGTATAATGGTGTTCTATATTAGCTTTTCTTTCTTAATTATCCCCTACCCAATTATCAATTGTAATTTTAATTTCTTATATCTTTATAATATATTATGTTGTTTATTTTATGTTATGTATTTTATTATTTATTTTTCTATATATTTTAATTTGAGGTATAAGCTCTTTATAAAGTAATATATTGTACACATAGCTTGATATATGTGTTTCAATCATATTGTCATTTTTTTGTTTTCCTTAGTTATTCATATTATTATGGTTTCCTCATTACAACGCAAGATAAACATATTTATATTATTATGGATTTATTTTTTATTTATATTTGATTATCAGATTTAATTTATTTTATCCAATATTATTCGTATCATGATTTAAATTGTTGCAAATATTTTATTTATTTATATAGTTTAAATTGCTATATTTATTTACATTGCTAATTCCCTCTCTCTATATATTAATTTATGTTTTAATAGATTTATTTATTCTTTTTATATGTTATCTCTCTATATTGATATTATAATTTTGTGTTATTAAATGGCCAACAACTATAATACTTTTGTGATAAAAAAAATTAATTAATTTTTACATACTAAAAATAGGAATTGATAGAAATTGACTCGTTAAATTTGTCGTTAATTGATAATTACTTTTTAACTTTATTATTCTTTAATAATGTGTTCAAAAAAATTTATTCAAAAAATATTAAACATAAAAATAAAGTAAAACAAAAAAGTAGTTGATAAGTTTATTGGTACTTTATAATAAAAATTAAAACTACCCTCTAGTTGATGTTTTGTAGTAAGGATAGTAGGGAGTACCGTCAATACGTTTGTGACTCTTTTTTATCTTTCTATAAATAATAATTATTTAAAATCACTTAAATTAAAGTGTTAGTTAAAATTAATTAAAAATAAATGTGTTAGAAATATAATATTTTTTTTCAAATATACTATTATATATGAGGATGATAAGTGGGAGAGAGAATGAGTGAGAAAAAAAGATAAGAGAGACATAATTAATTGGGGAACTACTCAAATCACACCGATCAAAATGTTAATTAAAATTAATTAAGAATAAATGTGTTAAAAATGTAACAGTTGTACCCAAATATACTATTGTTTATGAAAATTATAGATGAGAGAGAGAATGAGTAAAAAAGATATGAGTGAACATACAATTAATTGAGGGTAAAAATAAAAAAAAATATTAAATTTTTAGATAAATCTAAATTATTGTTTATATATATGATCACTACAATAAGAGATAATGTTACTTATAAAAAATATAAGAAAAAGTACCTTGTTAAAATAATTGAACAAAAAACTTATTTTTTGTATTAAATCAAACAAAAATAAAAATAACAATAAAAAGTCTATAATACTCAATCAAAAAATGAAAGAAAATAAATGAAGTAATATACAAGTGTGCCAAATTTTAAACAAGTAGTAGTACTATGCAAATTTTGTATATACAAAATACAAGTATTTTAATTTATATTATTCTTACCAATTAAATTTTTAATTGAGATTTTTTTTTCCAATTCCCTTATTTGGGAGAACTGTTGAATGGAATGTGAAAAGACTTTTAATTAAAAATAGTTCTAAAATTATTTTTTTAAGATTTTTAACTTGTATATATATATTTTACATAAACATATTTATAATTGAAGAATGAATATGAAGAAAATTCTTAATTATAAATTATTTCAACTCAACTGCTTTAAATTTCAACTTGTGTGTGCGCGCATTTTTTTTTTCAAATTAGCTTATGGGGTTTCTAACTTCAGTACGAAAGTTGAAATTAAAGGGGACATTATATTTTTGGTCAATTGACTTTTTTATTATATAGATGGACCGATTATTTTAATTAACATTTTAAAAATTTGAAGTCCTAAAGTGTTATTATGGTTTTTTAGTTTTTGTTTTGTTAAAAGAAGTTATTTTTATTAATATTAAAAAAAAACTTTTACACACGAAAGCCAAAAACACTCAAAACTCAAAAGAACCGAAAATACAAGCTATCCACATCTCACGTCTACGAACAAACTAACGAAAAGCCAAAAAGCCAAAACACCAGTGGACGACAACTTCATCAATGCCAATAATTTTATGACCAAGTGATACGTTTGATTTTATTTATAACTTTAAGTCATTAGTTTTTGTAAATAAAAAATTAACCAATGTTATATCTGTCAAATTGTGATTGCTTCAAAATAAAAGGTAACTTTTAAGAATTATGTAGAGTAACTTTTAAGAATAATTTTTCAAAATAAAAGATTAAAAAAATCTGTTTGATTCATTATTTTGAAATATATATATATAACAGTGAAATAAAAGGTAAAAAAATCACCAGTTATTAATTTTATTATATAGATATATGTCCTTCATAAATAAATAAAAAGAACATACATTTTCTTATTTAATTTAACTCAATTATCTGAAGGATTTATTTATATTTGAAGATCCGTCAATCATGATTACAGCTGGATTTAGATCGCTTCTTTGAATATCTCTTCAGTTCCACATGAATGTTATCTTTATATAGCCATGTACACTTAACAATAAGGTCAACATAAAACCCAAAATGCCCAAACGCTTGAAGACAAATTGTAGAGAGATCATATATCTCTTATTTTTATAATATTGATCCTTAATATAAGAATTAGATAATTAAATTAAATAAAATTAATTAATAAATATATATTAATTTTCTTATAATATCCATCCTAATCATATGCTTATAATTATCCCTTGATAGAACATATTTATCATGTGAAATCAATATGAAGAATTAAAAAAAATATAAAATTGAGATATAAAATAGATTAAAATTATATATTTAAAATTAAAGTAAATTTTTTTTAATTCTTATATTTATAATAAGAAGAGTACTAAAATATATTTAAAATCATATGATACTCTCTCTCTTTTTTGTACGCGGGGGCTGGTAGCTTGATTTCTCCGCCAATGGCTTGTTACTATAGGTGGATTTTAGAAGTGTGACTTGTAAACAAGTTTTTTTTTTTTTTTTGACGAGATCGTGAACAGAATGACGTAAGACAGGTGGAATTTTCAGTAGGTGACAACTCAGCCTTTGAATTGTGACCATGTGTGCCATTTTCTTTTGGAATTGTCACAAGTGTTTTTTTTTTTTTTTAAGGAGAACGGGAATTGGTGGTTTTCCAACAGAATAACTTAAGACAGGTGGAATTTTCAGTAGTTGACAACTCAGCCTTTGAATGGGGACCATGAGGGCCATTTTCTCATCCAGGGAATTTTCAATGATTATTGGAATTGTCATTGGCGTGAATGTAGCGAATTATAAACCTTGGAATGTGACCGTTATATGTTGTGCCATTTTCTCAGCCTGCGAATTTTCAATGATAGGAATTTCAATAAATGATTTTCCTACAGTTCTTTCTTTCTTTTCTTTTTTTTTTTAATTTTTATTTAGATTACTCTTTTAATTATTAATATAAAAATTAAATAATTAATTTAAATATATTAAAAAATTAATTATATTAATTATTTATAATAAATATAGTTTAATTTTTTTAAAATAATATATTTTATTATGATTACTCTTAAATTGAAACCTTTTAATATATATAATTAATAAAAATATTTTTTTAAAAAATATAATTTATAGTATAAAGTAAATTAATATCTTATATTATTAAAAATTAAATGTAATAATTCGTAATCATTAATATAATGGGTGGAGAATGGTGATCATGATGTGGAGGCATTTTCTCAACCTGTGAATTTTCAAACGGAAGCTTATAAATGTGAGGCTTAGAATAATTTACAAAGCTTGATGGGATGAGAAACAACAGTACCACTCCGTAAAAGGGATACTGACAAGCTAATTATTAAGGGTTTAGAGGACATTGTTGAATTCAACTTGTGCTGATGATGCAAAAAATGACTATCGGATATATTTAATAATAAAAATAATGATTAAAAAAATAAAGTCCCGGCAGGTAGGTGTACTTGATCATTCGCTATATTTATATGGCCGCATGCATGTGAAAAACTGGAAATCAATCTTGTGTTCTCTTCAATTTTTTTTTTGTAGCATCTATTTTTCATAATTTGATTTTACTATTTGCAAGATTTAATCATTGATGTAGATATTATATATGAAAAATCTCTAAAAAATACTATTTAAATTTATAACTGTAAAAAAGGTAACACCAATTTTCTAAATCGTAAATCATGACTAAATAAGAGTTTTAAAAGGTTGGTATTTTTATAATTTTATCCTTAGAAAATAAAAGGCCCACAGCATTATCACCGGAAACACGACTGTCAACTGACCTCCAAAAATTCGGCGTTGACGACCACCCCATTTCCAGTAGCAGTAGGCCACCGGAGTTCTATTTATTGCGACGAAGTGGTGAAGGTGGGATTTGATCCCAAAAGATTTGGTGACCATAACCAAACCCATATGATAATATAATGTAAAACAAAATAATAGGGATTAAATCTAACAAAAAGCATTAGTTCTTCATAACATGATAAATTAAGATTTAAATTATTACTAAAAGATATATTCACATTTAATACTAAGTGCATTTAGTATTTTAAAATATTTTATGATATAATTTTATTCTTAATATATTAAAAATATATCAATTTCACTCCTAATTAATAGCCCATGAATGTCCGTTTACCAGCCTTCTTATTTTTTTTTTACCATCTTTCTTAGCTTCCCCTTTCTCTTCACCATCGCGCTCTCGAACCCTAATAGACTTTCTTCTTCTTCTTCTTTCTTTTCCTTTTCTTTTATTTTTTTAAATCTCAATACATATTCTGGTATCAATTTTTTCAAGTTATTTTGATTTGGATTATTTCTCAGCTTCTCATTTATTTTAACATCTTTGATATTGGGAAAAATAATTGTCAATTATATAACTATTATAATAAATATTCATTAAAATGTAATAAATTGTATTATAAAAATAATAAGTTTCTATAACGATTTAACTATAATAATTAATTTATATATTAAATTGATTTGGTGGCTCAATGGTCATTAAATATTTTGGGATCCAAGGGTGGTGGGATCAAATCCCACCTTCACCACTTTATCCCACAAAATAGTTGCCAGTGCCAGAGCTCTAGTAGCCACTAAAGTTGAGAATTTGAGCCCAATCCACCAACTCGCTATTTTATGGCATATTAGATTGCCAATTTGGCAACCTATTTTGGTGCGGGTCTTTTTGACCTGCACCCGCTAAGCCAACACCAGCAGTGGGTTAACCCGCTGGGTTGGCAAGTTAGCCTCTCTCTTTTTTAATTTTTAAATATTTATTATTTATATTACACTTTATTAATTTTAGAATCTTAACCAAGTTAAAGTTTACATTATACTTAATTTATACTAACTTTATCTTATTTAATTATTTCTTTATATATATACATTTTATTTTATTATTATTTTACTTGTGACAGATTTATATACAGATAATGATAAAGTTAAAGAAATA
The DNA here is from genome assembly GCA_037074615.1 of Leucaena leucocephala. Classification (NCBI taxonomy): domain Eukaryota; kingdom Viridiplantae; phylum Streptophyta; class Magnoliopsida; order Fabales; family Fabaceae; genus Leucaena; species Leucaena leucocephala. The sequence continues at coordinate 11,467,707 of CM073515.1, read as the reverse complement.
AATATTTTAAAATTTTCAGATTATGTTTTGAATCCAATTAATATTGATACATATAAATTATTATTTTTAAATATATATATAAAAATATTTTTTTAAAAAAGATATATATAAATAATTTAAAAAAAAACTGGCGGGTTGGTGGGCTCGAGTTGGTATCATACCAACCCACCTGGAAGCGAGCCGATTAAGCTCAGCCCGCTTCTAGGCCAACAAGCTAACCCGTATCTAGTGGGTTGACCCGCATTCCCAGCTCTAGTAGCCACCAATCATTTGTGTTAGAACTCCAACAACCTACCGACAGTAGTGGTGGTCACCAGTGTCGGACCTCTGGCGGCGGGCAACTTTTAGAAATCTCAACTTGCATGTATCTCTTTATATATACGTGTATGTTAGTTTTTTTCCAAATTAGCTTTTGTGGTTTCTAACTTCACTGCAAAAATTAAAAATTCGATGGATATTTTTTTTTATAATTAAAGGGGACATTTTTGGTCAGTAAGCTACACTTATACGCAACTCAAGGACTCAAATATAGGGCATGTTTGGATAAGAGTTTGAAAAATAGCTTATAAAAAAAGAACTTTTGGATAGTTTTTAGAAAAAGACTTTTAGAGAAAAGTTTATAGAAAAAAAGTAGTTCTGAATAAATGAATGTTTGGATAGTTATTACCAGAAGGACTTTTGTAATTGAAAAATAACCAGAAAGGGTATGATTTTATTAAAAATAGGAGAGAGGGTGAAAAAGGGAGAAAAGAGAGGAGAGATGGTAAAGAAGGAAGAAGAGAGATGAGAGAGGACAGAGAGTATAAAAAAAGTAAAGATAAAATAGTAATTAGATTGTTTACAAGCTTTTTTACTGTTCCAGAAGTTAGTCTCAATAACTTATTTAAAACTATAGTTTTAAATCATAGTTTGATCCAAAAATCCTTTTGAATAAATATGACTATTTATTTTTAATTTTTTCAAACTAAAATTTATGTCATAAGCCCTTTTAAAACTTTAATTTGGGGATTTCCCAAACATGCACATGAAAATGAAAATATCATACATAAAGTGGACCTTGTACCTCATCCGGTACACCCAATCCAATTCATAACAATCTGTATCCACCCACATAAATAAGCCCATAACTTCGAAACGTCATAATTTAAACCGTTGCTAACTATCATAAAATACTCCTAAAACATATAAAAAATCCTTAATAACATAAAATGGCCCTGGAGTTGGGCAAATATACATCGATATGCCCACACATGAAAACCCCTCCTGTGTTTTCTTTAATATTTTTAATTTTAATGCCTACTTTTTTAATTTGTATTTATTCGTTGCAAAACTTAAAATTCGATGCAGATATCTGATATATATATATATATATATATATATATATATCTCAGATATCTCTATATATATCAGATTATTATACATCTAACTCATTCTAGTGAAGAAATGCACTTATTACTCTCTATGCAAATATAAATTCGTGTATCAAAACAGACAATTCAACCCAATATATACACATAAATATAAATAATGTTTACCATAGATATTTTTTCTTTCTATTCTATATAATAAAATATACTGATAAATACGATGGGAAATAGGCCCAATATTATACAAAATTTATTATATATCATCAGTTACATATATAACTGGGAGAATGGAATACATCCATATACGGATAGCCAAGCATATTATTATTAAACAACAATGCCAAAAGACAACAGAATTCGCCAAGAACTTGAAGACAAATTATTGTAAAGAAATCCCATACTCTTATATATATATATAATACAAAAATATACTTAAAATCATACGATACTCTTATTTTTGTAAGTGGGATTCATATATAGCTTGACAATTTCTCCACACATGACTTGCCATTATATATAGCTTCATATTATGCTTGAGAACCGCCGTATTTATTCTGAACCTTTGAATTGGCATTAGGAGACCCTTGAACGGTTGGGATTTCAATAGATGTATAAAGAGGAACAGGAGAGTTGTAAAGGCTTCCTGATGGAAAATATTTCTGAGATTGTAAATTTTGAACAATTGTTGAATCATAAATTGTATGTGATCCATCATCGTCACCACCAAAAATATGTGTTGCATCATAATTTCGAGAGTGTGAATTTTGAATAGATGTTGCATCATAAATTGGAGGTGATCCATCATCGCCACCACCAAAAACAGGCGGCGCTGCGTTTTCATTGGCATGTGATTTTTCAACCACAGGCTTCTTATTATGAGTATCTGCAAAGCTTGAAGTGATGAGAAGCACCACTCCAAAAAAGAACACTAGAAAGAGTTTAGAGGACATGGTTGATCGAAATGAACTTGTACGTGTAGCTGTTGATGAAGCAAATCAGACTACCGGCTCCAATTTAATTTATAGTACAATAAGAGTGGCCATTGGTGTGGAGATCTTGTGCATCCCTTGTATTTTATTAACAAAATACATTATTTAATAAAGAAAATAATAATAAAAAACAAAGTCCAGACTTGATGTGAACTCGGTCGCTATATATACTACTCTAATAATTAATATAAGATATATTTAATTAATTTAATTAGATTAAATAAGTTAGTTAATTTAGAATTATTTTTCTAAAATACCTTATCTATATTCATTAATTCCCTCCCTTCCTTTTACTTGATAATTGTCTAGAAGTATCAATAGGGGCAATTTAGAGAAACAAATAGATAAATATAGAAAATATATCTAATATTTAATAACAATATTAACTTTTTAATTAAATCATATATTAAGAATCGAATGAGTATATATATATATATATATGTATGACTATATGCACGTATGTGAAAATTTGGAAACTCCTCCTGTGTTTTCATTAATTTTTTGTAGCATCTGTTTTCTAAATTAGGTTAAGGTCGTTGAATACTTTGAATTATTTTTTATATGTATTAATTATTCTAAAATATTTTATAGTTCATCTAACTTCTTAAAATATTTTTTATGTGCATCCAATACTAAAATTAAAGTATTTTGTGACACAATTTTCCATTTTCCAAGAAAAACTTTGCCCAAGAAGAATATTTTTAGGAACAATTTTAACCTGACATTAACTTTTAAAAAGATCTTTAAGTGAAGGTACATTTATTAGCACCTAAAAATATTTTTTATTAACAACTTTAGGATGGTGGAGGGAGTATTTAATAATAAAAGATAAAGTCCACGCTTGCAGGTTCACTCAGGCTGCTAGAATGTATGTGAAAAAGAGGAAATCTAGTGTTTTTTTTTTTCTATTTTTTGTAGCAACTATTTTTCTTGAATTGGTTGTACTATTTGCAAGACTTAATAATCATTGGTGTAAATATTATATATAATTGTTATATATCTAACTTATTTTAGTTAAGAAATGCAATTTTAACTCTTCATGCAAATGTAAGTATGTGTGTGTTTGCGGCTAATTGGTTCATGACTCGATTGGCCCCAAAGAAGTATGAATAGCTAACACTGCACGGCAAGTAGAAGTGTGTGTGTATATATATATATATATATATATTTAAAGGTCGGTTAATTTTGTAGAGATAAAATTTTTGACGTTGTTTATTAAAATAACTCAGACTATGATTCCTTGTGGGTGAAAACTACAGAGCACCCCTCATTTTGGGGAAATTACATATGCAGTCTTTACAATTTTGCCAACTCCATGGCAAGAAGACTGCACACAAAATGAGGAGGTCACCAGTTCGAATCATAAAGGAATCATATTTCAGGTGCTAATATTTGGTGGTGACATGTGGTGCTGAGGTGGCATGGCAAGGTGGTGTGACACATGGCAACAGCAATAGTAACATAGCATTTTAAAATTATAAAAATAAAGTATCAGGAAAAAGTCCGTGAGATAATTCCACCATCGAATCAATATTTTTGTCACTAATGTAAAATTTCATTACTAATTTTGGAGATATCTTATTTCAACTTTTGACGGATTAATGATGAAAATTTTGTTGCTAATCAGTTTGCAACGAAGAAATTGGCGAGGGAAAAAATTTTGTTGCAAACCGAATCCTATCGCTAATGAAATTAGTGACGGAATTTCTACCGCTGAATTCTGTTTGTAATAATATGTGTGTTTATAGTGATCGGTAGAAGTGTATGAATAGAGTTTAAACATGTAAGCCAGACAGAACCTTTAATTCATGGGCGTAGGCTTCGCCGGAGATATATCTCCGGTGGGTGCTTCTTACACTAAAGACTATGTGAGAAGGAGATTCATGTTGCGCCATTGTGTATGTTTCTTTGAACAAAAGTAGAGAAAGACGATATAGCCAATGTGTAAGTTGTGCCATTGTTATTGCTATTGCAGTTTATATATTTCTTTTCTAAGTATGATTATGTTTGGGTTACGTGTTTTATCCATGATTTGATCATATATCTAACAAGGCGAACAACTCTAAGATAGAGGTGAAAATATCCCTGATCAATATAAAAGTTTATGAGAGGTTGAGATAACTTCAAGATAATATACTATTTACTTGAAGTGGATAGAATATCATACTGATCAAGACGGAAAATTTGAATAATCCTCTTAATAGGAGGAGAAGTTCTGGTAATAAGATGGCAGAGATAATATTACTAAAGCCCATAAAATTATGTTATCTTCTAAAAAATGATACATTGTTCATACCCATATTGATTTTGTAGGAACATACCACTTATATAGACGTACCCCTTGGGCGAACATACCCATCAACCCACTTATATATAACACAAACATTCCCCACAACACACACACACACACACAACACTTAGAATTTGAATTGCAAACAATTTTGAAACACAATTGGGCGCCACTAAATTTACATTAGAGTTTAGAATCTGCACTAGTTAATTCTTGGATCGGCGACGGGACAGCATTAAGTAAACGATTCAACTCTTTGGCAAACCTCTCCATGCATTCATGTGGCAAGCAAACAAGCACCAACCTACCTTCCTCTCCTTTACTATTTCTATGTCCAACATAAGCAGTTGCTCCTTGAAATGTCTCAAGTGAACTCTTTGCAAGACCAGCAAACAATGCCTTGCCCCACCCAAAATCAACATCTCTTAATCTAAGACCACTCACATCTGAAACCATGCATGATCTTAGTATTCCACAACATGTTGGTCGTCTAGTTTCTATAAGATCAGTCACGGAACGAATATACTCATCATTCACTTGAGCCTTTGATTTCTTTACTAACTCTAAGGCATAGCCTAATGGACTCTCACAAAGCTTACCGGCAGTTGTAAGTGCAGCTGGAAACATGATAGCATTGCCATAATAACCTTTTGGTAATGGAGGGTTTAGTCTATTATGTCCAAAACGTGTGTTGACGGTGACCATCATTCGAACATCTTCGTGTGGGTCTAGCTGTAAAGCTTTTGTACGACAACGCCAATGGCATGCCGTGACAAGCTCAGACGATGAAGCGGATTGACGTAAGTGGTCGGGGAGTAATCTACGGAGGGAAGAGATCTCAGTTGGTCCATAGAAGAAAGAGCGATAAACGATGTTGTTTGTGGTAATGGGATCTGTTGTGTCGATCACTTCATCGTACTCATGATGAGTGCAAGTAACATGTGGTGGGTCTCTTGCATTTAGAAGTTCTCTATGCCACGCTGGTTGAATCGAAGGTTCAGTTGCGCCGTTTGCTATGTCAGCGATGGCATTCATGAATTGGACTAAACCAGATGCATCACACATACAATGATTCATGAGAAGACCAAAGATAAAACCACCACACTTGAGGCGTGTCACCTACAATTCATATATATATATATATATATATATATATATAAGAATTTGTGAAATATAAAGAAAGGATTAAAAAAGGGGAAAAGTAATATTGTAAGTTCCTATGATTTTGTTTCTTTTAACATCATGTCATTATAGTTTCCAAAATTATATGTATTGATTGTTGTACTCACAATTTATTGATTTGTAAGAGAAACAATGTTAATAATTGATGATGTGATTCTTTCTCAACATATATTTGGATTAATTTTGATACGTAGGGCTAAATATAATCAAAATTAACAATATTATATATATAGCTAAATATAATAAAAATTTGTTGATTTTGCTACATGAACTATAAGAAAGGATAAAAAAGGAAAAATTAACATCCAAGTCTCTATATTACCTTATTTTTAATTAAGTCGATGCAGCTTATTTTTCCTTTAACTAGGTCTTTAAAGTTTTTCCAATTATATGTATTGGTCACATATATATAAAACTAGATTAATTTTATCACATGGATCAAAATAAAAACAAAATTAACCAGATCACGGATAATATATGTAGATGCAAATAGACAATTTTGAGTTTTATTTTGTCTTTTTTTTGGTAACTTGTATCAATTAATTAGAATTCACACCAACTAATTAATATATTATGAGTATATATGGACTAATAACTATAATTGATAAAACTATAATGACCTAAATAAAAAGAAAAAAAATATAAGGATCTGATTAAAAATTACATGAAACTATAGTGGCTGATGAATCAATTTTATTTTTTTTTTAAAAAAAAGGTGAAAAGTGTGTAAGTGTGTGTGGGTTTTTTTTATGGGTTAACTTGAAAATAGAGTACCAATGGCTTCATAACTTTGTGTCATGAAAACTCTTTTATAAGTGAAAAGTCCCGTGTTTAATTCATATATAATCTCAGGTTATTAGTGCCTGCCTCTCTAATTAAAAAAAGAAAGAAAATAGTGTATGAAACCTGAATAAGCAGGATGGGACAGTTAAGTATTTGATCAACCCCAGGAGGAGAGTAAAGGAGGTCTTGCAAGCATGGAAATGGAAGTTGAAGATCATCATCACCGAATTGTTGAACCGTAATATCAGCATCAGCCTCAATGAACATGATGCCTTCTCCATTACATTCCACCATAAGTTTCTGACCTTCACCTTCCCTGAGTCTTCCTGCAAATGGATAGTAAAATACAAGTGTTTTAGCCAATGCTTTTCTAATAACTTTGACTGGGTCCTTCCCCGCCATAGAAGGCTCATGACTATACAAGTGTATGAATGGGAATTTCATGCGTAAGAAATGTTGGTCATCTATGTTAGACAAAAGCTTGACTTCATGAGGAGTAGGTTTTGCCGGCGATATCAGCTCCGACTTCTGCCTTCTCACAGTGAAAACAAGATCAGAAGGAGATTGTTGTGCCATGGAGAGAAGGAGCAGAAGAAGAAGAAAACAACGAGAAACAATAACTTAGTGGTAGTGCTTTGTGTAACACACACACACACACATATACATACATACACATGCGAACGTACACACACACAAATATATATGACGTTACTTATATAATAAAGGAAAGATGCGCAAAGTAAATATTTTGTAGTCATAATATAATTTTATATCAATATTCAATAATATATCTAGTTATGCTAATTATCAAACCTTATTTATCTATTGAATTCACCAAACACGCTCAGACCAAAAACTAATACTTAATGCTCTTTTTCATGTCTATTTATAAGAAACAAATACTCATTGAATCCTAAATATTATATCTGTTTAAATAATTTGATTAAATTAAAAAAATTAATTAAGTTAGTTATTATAACATATTTTTTTCTAAAGTACTTTAATCATCTTTTTTAACTTATTTCTTTAACATTTTACTTAATTATTGTTGAGTATTAATATGGGTAATTTAGGCAAGAGTTCATAAATTTAGAACATATATTTTATATTTAAAATCAAGATTAATTCTTCAATTAAACCTAATATTTATTATTGGAGTAATAATTTACCATACTAAGAATATTGGGTGAGAAACCTATAACTGCCTAACGCCTTAAATGGCCCCCAAAATCATAGATATATTTCACATGACTTCATGACTTCAATAAAACGTTGTTCTCTGTACACTGTAACATTTTTAGTAATTTTGTGTTTTGAAAGATGGTCTATTTGTAATTACAACACAATGGTTATTAAATATTATAAAACATATAAAAATATTTTATATATTTTGATATGTTTAATATCATAATTATATCATAAATTACACAGAAAATTAAATTATTTTTTAATATTATCGTTGAATAAATTAATATTCCATAATTGTAGTAATAATATTATAGATTTCACCTATATGAATCCAACACTCTTTCTCTCTCTATATATATTACTTATTCACATAACAAGGGCATGTTTGATACAAGGGAAGTAGAGGTAAGATCCACTTCCCTTGTTTGGTACTATTGAAGTTTGGAAGTATAAGTAAAATATTTTGAATCATTTTACCTCAATTTATAAAATTTCTAAACAACTTTAACCCTTCCTAATTTATAAAAAATATTTTAGATAATTTTATCCCAAATTATAAAAAAACTATATTAATTCTATACTCGTTTTCATCATACCAAATAAATTTTTAAAATTTATTTTTAGTCTAATTTTATTTCAATTTCTATTTCTATTTTTACTTTTATTTCCATTAAGGGCTATTCCTATTAAAGTTTGCCTTTAATAGTCTGGAAACACTTTTCCTTTCGTTCAAAATTTTAGAATTATTTATAAATGATGTTAGAAGGAATTTTGTGAAACTCTTGCTTTTTATATTTATTTCAACAAATAACATTCCCCGCTCACTGCTGTATGGGATCATTTCACAATAATGCAACTTTCTATGGCATCTCATGAGTGTCCCCTATACATGCATCAATACCCCTAATTAATTCAATCTCAATATACGGTAATTGTCCTTATGAAAACATCACATTGATTGCCCCTCTGATTCCGCACCTGCATCCATGCATATTTTTTTTCTTAAATATAGGTATCTTTTTAGTTGAGATAATCCTATTTGAGGCACTATATGATACTAAATGTAGACACTTCTCCTAAATAATATTGAAATATTTATTCACCATGTTATGATATAATAGCTACGTCCAAACACCCGTGGTTTGCATCCATGCATATTAAACAAAAAGGCCAACAAAAAACAGAATCATTAAGGGACATTCCAAAATGTATCATCAAAACCTTATGCCCACAACAAGTAACAAGAAAGAATACAACACGAAAAAAAACAGAATTTTACCTACCGTTAGTTTTTCACAACTTGGAGAATCAAGATTTAAATTCCAAACTCTTAGGGACGATATTTAATGCAATGCAGTGTCATGCAATGTAATGTTTAATAGTCCTTTTTGTTCTTATAATATAGGTATTTCTGACTACTTTTCACATACTAAGAAATAGAAGTTGAGTCATTAAATTTATCTTTAATTAATAATTTTTTTTCAACTTTATACCTCTTTAATAAAACACAGAGTTCAAGAAACTTCATTCAAAAAATATTAAATATCAATTAATAACAAGAATAAAATAGGAAAAAAGTAGTTAATGAGTTATTAGTGCCTTATAATAAAGACCAACAGTACCCTATAGTTGGTGTTTTGTAAGACTAGAGGGAGTATCGACAATATGTTTGATATTCCCTCGGATGCTTTTTATGAATAACAACTACTCAAATCATGTATAATCAAATTATTAGTTAAAAATAAATTTTATCTCTACAAAATTTTGAAATCGTTTATTAAAATAACTCAGATTATGATTCCTTGTGTAATCTAGGGGCGAAGCCACTTTATAGTGAGGCTACAAATACACCCCTCACTTTGGGAAATTACAAATAGGGTATGCAATTTTTAGAATTTTTAGTTTGTTCATGTTGATGGATAAAAATAATGAATAGTCTATTCCACTTAACTCTAAAAGATTACTTCAACAATTTTCTAGTTGACGGATTTTCCACGGTATAGAGTAATACAACAACTAGAAACTAACCGCTATCAGTAATCTTTTTTTGTAGTATTTGTTGATTCAATCGTGTGCTTTATAGTTCTAAAATAAGAGACTGAAACTATTTTGGTGTTCTAAAGGATCCTAGACAGAGAATTTAGACTAGACTTTCAATTAAAACGTGTAAAATTGAGTATTCGATAATTGATTTGCTTATAGGATAAATAATACCTATAGGCCCTACATAGTTATTCTAGACTTAGACTTAATTTAGTCTGATTAAGTAATCACCTAAGAAATTAGGGATTAACATAATTGGAATGCTTTTTAATGGATATTAAGATCCTCTTAGGTACTTAAGAGTCCTAGACTAGCAAAAGTAATTTTAATTGCAATTAAAGGGAGAAATTACACACTATGAAGTAGTTAATGCTATAATCATCCAAGTCACCTTTTAAGTAAGTTAGAATCATCTTTAGCATTAGTTATAGTTTAGATTTAGAATCATCTTTAGCATTAGTTATAGTTTAGATTTTCTTGGTTATTCTATTTAGAATTTTGTTTTCGTTTTATCTTTGATATCTTTGTGTTACTCAACTTAAAAAAATGTGTAGAATTGATTCTCAACTAAGTTGTTGGTACCAAGTCCTCGTACCTATGCACTTGCGGAATCATGAGTTTCATATTTTGAGCCCATCAAAGAGTGAGACAATATTGTTCCTCGTTTCTTCCCATTTCTCCATCACCTTTTTGCATTTTACAAGAGTTTATATAAGAAATTCAAATTGTTAATTTTATTAGAGAAAAATAATGAGAAAAAAAAATAATATGTATTGTTCAAGAGTAATATATTCATCCAACTATTACAACCCACTTAGATTTACACATTAATCTATCTTTATTTGAGGGGATGAATTAACCACATAACCTATAATATTTTGTAGGAAAAGATTTAAATTACCCTCTTCTTCACTATAGTGAGGATCTCACTATCCCACACGCAAATCACTTTATTAAGACCCCTATTCATAGAAGTCATAAGTGATTAACCATTATCTTAACCAAGATCTTAACCATACTTTTCCATCCTAATACCTCTAACACAAATAAAAGACTTCAAACAATTTGGGCATTGAATGAGCCTCATATGGCATCATTTTAATTGCATTTTGCATAGGAATTGTGCCATCTTGAGTTCTCCATGCACCTTAGTAAACAAACTTTACACACGTTTAATGCAGTTGTTGAAAAGTATTTTTTTTCATAATATCTCTTTAGTATTTTCAACAGCTATAAACTTGTTTCTAGCATCTCGATCTTAAAAAAAAAACTATAAATACCGCTTCATTTAAATTGATTGGTGCAAGAACCAAGTGAGAAACCTCTTAGCATTCATTGTTGCATTTATTTATAGTATTCGACACTCTTGTTGATCAATTGTTTTAAGCTTCAGTGTTTATATCTACGTAAGGGGTGGTGTGTTTGAGTGGAAAAGCCAAGTTTGTTAACTGCAAGGGTTAAGAAGGGAAATAACTATTAATCAAGTGTTGTGGTTTTATTTGTCGCTACAAATGCCAAGTTTTGAAAACTTGCAACAATGTAGTAAAAATTTCAAGTGATTTACTTGAAAAATGAATATAGACTAATTGGTTAGACTAAACCAGTATAAAGTTTTTGTGTTTATCTCTCTTCAACTCTTTTCAATCTTGTTACAAAAGCTCATTTCAATCATTGCTTTGTTTTACGGTTTTATTATTTTGGTTGGGAAGAAGCTTCTTAATTTTTCCTTTTTTAAAGACGTACACCCAATTCATTCACTCCCTTTCTGAATGCTATCCATATCCAATAATTTCAATCGATGTTTCAGCTGTACACAGGTCGCATTTTATGAACCTTAAAGAACTTGTAAATATAGACATTTTAATATAGTTTATTACAGTACTTATTTTGTGAAAATTTCTCTCAATATCTCCAAGTTTGAACAGAGAAAAACAATTAGGCATGTACCAATGGGCGGTGGCCGAATGTTTGTGCGGTTAGATTATATTAAAAGTCTCCATTTATTTTGAAAAGTATAAGTAGATTTATGTATATATGTGTATACATGTATACGTAGCTACATACATACATATATATAATTCTCTAATCCTTAATATATGATTTAATTGAGGAGTTAATTTTAATCATAAATATAAGATATATTCTTATATTTATTAACTTTTTCTTAAATTAATCATATTGATATATATTCACAATAATTAAGTAGGAGAGAAAAGAGAAAGTTAAGAAAAATAATATAAATATTTTATAAAAATATGTTATATTAATTAATTTAATTAATTTTTTTATTTAATTAAATTAATTAAATAAATCTTATATTTAGAATATATATGACATAGTTAAACATCATTACGGAAGGATGCACAAAGTCAATATTTGTGGGGTCATAGTCTTATCCTATAACCAATATTTAATATTATATTGATAACTATCAAACCTTATTTAATTATTGAATCCATGAAACGTGCTCAGACCAAAAACTAATACTTAATGCTCCTTTCATGTCTATTTATAAGAAACAAGTAATAATTTACTATATTAACAATATTATAACGTGAGGACGCTTGGTCTACGTAACGCCTTAAATAGCCCCAAAAACTAGATATATTTGACATTACTTCAATAAAATGCTGCTATCTCGTCTACCCTTTTTGTATGATTTAATGGAATTATACTTGTACATACTCCATGTTGCCTCCTTCTATGGATTGTACTTGTACATTAATTAAAACTTTTACTGAAACAACAATTCATTTGCTCTTGATAGAGTTGAGAGATTTTATAAGTTTTTCCTAGAAATACTTATATATTTTATGAGTGGTATATTATTTAAAATCTATTCAATTAAAATATAATAATTTATCACATTTTATTCTTAGTTGGCCGATAATTCATCTGAAATCATTCATATTGTATTTTGTTTTTCAAGAAAAAATAAACATCTTGATTTAGTTAAGATGATATTTTATTTTTACAAATTAAAATATTTTTTTTCTTAAAATAAAATAAATCTTAAAATTTTTTATTTAATCATTAGCTGATTTATTATATTTTGATTAGAAATATTCAAATAACATAATACTCTTAAAATATATAAGTATTTCTTAGCTCTCAAACAATGATAATAATTTGCTTGTGTATTATAAAACATATAAAAGTTTTTGATACATTGATATGCTTAATATCATAATTATATTCATTCATTACACAAAAAAACAAATTATTTTTTTGAATATTAACATTAAATAAATTAATATTCTAAACTTGTAGTAATAATATTATTTTATATTTACTAGTTAATTGCATCATGTGTCAAAGGATGACTCTTATTTGGTGATTATATTAGCTAGTTCTCCCTACAGCGGGCAAAAGCTCTAGGTAAAAGAAAAGAAAAGAAAAGAAAAAGCTCAACTTACCACACACACACACACACAACTATATATATATATATATATATTCAACAAAGACGTACCCCTAGGGCGAACACACCCATCAACCCACTTATATATAACACAAACATTCCCCACAACACACACACAACAATTGGAATTTGAGTTGCAAACATTTTTGAAACACAATTCGGCGCCACCTAACTTAATTTACATTAGAGTTTAGACTTTGCACTTGTTAATTCTCGGATCGGCGACGGGACAGCATTAAGTAAACGATCCAACTCTTTGGCAAACCTCTCCATGCATTCATGTGGCAAGCAAACAAGCACCAACCTACCTTCCTCTCCTTTACTATTTCTGTGTCGAGCATAAGCAGTTACTCCTTGAAATGTCTCAAGTGAACTCTTTGCAGGACCAGCAAACAATGCCTTGCCCCACCCAAAATCAACATCTCTTAATCTCAGACCACTCAAATCTGAAACCATACATGATCTTAGTATTCCACAACATGTTGGTCGTCTAGTTTCTATAAGATCAGTCACAGAACGAATATACTCATCATTCACTTGAGCCTTTGCTTTCTTTACTAACTCTAAGGCATACCCTAATGGACTCTCACAAAGCTTACCGGCAGTTGTAAGTGCAGTTGGAAACACGATAGCATTGCCATAATAACCTTTTGGTAATGGAGGGTTTAGTCTATTATGTCCAAAACGTGTGTTGACGGTGACCATCATTCGAACATCTTCGAGTGGGTCTAGCTGTAAAGCTTTTGTACGACAACGCCAATGGCATGCCGTGACAAGATCAGACGAAGTGGATTGACTTAAGTGGTCGGGGAGTAATCTACGGAGGGAAGAGATCTCCGTTGGTCCATAGAAGAAAGAGCGATAAACGATGTTGTTTGTGGTAAGGGGATCTGTGGTGTCGATCACTTCATCGTACTCATGATGAGTGCAAGTAACATGTGGTGCGTCTCTTGCATTTAGAAGTTCTCTATGCCACGCTGGTTGAATCGAAGGTTCAGTTGCGCCGTTTGCTATGTCGGCGATGGCATTCATGAATTGGACTAAACCAGATGCATCACACATACAATGATTCATGAGAAGACCAAAGATAAAACCACCACACTTGAGGCGTGTCACCTACAATTCATAAATATATATATATATATATATATATATATGTATGTTAAGAATTTGTGAAATATAAAGAAAGGATTAAAAAAGGGGAAAAGTAATATTGTAAGTTCCTATGATTTTGTTTCTTTTTAACATCATGTCATTATAGTTTCCAAAATTATGTGTATTGATTGTTGTACTCACAATTTATTAATTTGTAAGAAAAACAATGTTAGTAACTGATGATGTGATTCTTTCTCAACATATATTTGGATTAATTTTGATACGTAGGGTTAAATATAATCAAAATTAACTAGATTATAGATTATAGCTAAATATAATAAAAAATTGTTGATTTTGCTACATGAAGTATAAAGAAAGGATAAAAAGGTAAAATTAATATGCAAGTCTCTATAATTTTACCTTATTTTTAATCAAGTCGATATAACTTATTTTTCCTTTAACTAGGTCTTTAAAGTTTTCTCAATTATATGTATTTGTCCTTATACTCATAATTGCTTCATTTATGAAAGAAATAGTATTACTTGTTGAAATGACTGTCACTTCACATACACCTAGTTAATTTTGTCACATAAATCAAAATAAAATCCAAATCAACTAGATTATGGATTATATATCTAGATTCAAGGAGACAATTTTTAGCTTTTTTTTTATAAAAATAAGAAATAAATTTTTTTCTATCATTTTAATTTTAGAAACCTTTTTTTATTTTGTATTTTTTTAACTGTTATCAATAAATTAGCATTCGCATCAACCCAATTAATATATTATGAGTATATATGGATTAATAACTATAATTGAGAAAATTATAAGGACCTAAATATAAAAAAAATATAAGGACCTAATTGAAAATGATGTGAAACCATAACGACTAATTAATCAAATTTTTTTTAGAAAAAAGAGGTGAAAAGTGTGTAATGTTTTCATTTTATGACTTAACTAGAAAATAGAGTGCAAATGGCCCAATAGTTTTTTTAGCATGGAAGCTTTTTTATAAATTTGATGTCCAATCGCATTTATAATCTCATGTTATTAATAGCGACTGCACCTCTAATTAAAAAGAAAAAGGAAAAATAGTGCATGAAACCTGAATAAGCAGGATGGGACAGTTAAGGATTTGATCAAAACCACGAGGAGAGTAAAGGAGGTCTTGCAAGCATGGAAATGGAGGTTGAAGATCATCATCACCAAATTGTTGAACCGTGATATCAGCATCAGCCTCAATGAACATGATGCCTTCTCCATTACATTCCACCATAAGTTTGTGACCTTCACCTTCCCTGAGTCTTCCTGCAAATGGATAGTAAAATACAAGTGTTTTAGCCAATGCTTTTCTAATAACTTTGACTGGGTCCTTCCCCGCCATAGAAGGCTCATGACGATACAAGTGTATGAATGGGATTTTCATGCGTAAGAAATGTTGGTCATCTATGTTAGACAAAAGCTTGACTTCATGAGGAGTAGGTTTTGCCGGCGATATAAGCTCCGGCTTCTGTCTTCTCACAGTAAAAACAAGATCAGAAGGAGATTGTTGTGCCATGGAGAAGAATGAGAATAAGAAGAAGAAAACAAATAGAACAATAACTTGGTGGTAGTGCTTTGTGTTTCCTCTAGATGGAGTTTAAATTTATAGGTATATACCCTTAAACTAAACTTGTACATATAGAAACTTTAATATATTTTATTACTTATTTTATGAAAGTTTCTCTCAATATCTCCAAGTTTGAACAGATATGATCGAGAGAGAAAATTAGTGCTGTACCTATTGGTGGTGGCCGCATGTTTTGTGTGTGCACGTACATACATCCACACACACATATGTGACGTTACTTATACACATCAATAAGGAAGGATGCACAAAGTCAATATTTGTGGGGTCATAATCTGATCCTATATCAATATTCAAATACTATACCTAATTATGCTAACTATCAAACCTTACTTAACTACTGAATCCACATGAAACATGATCAGACCAAAAACTAATACTTGATGCCACTTTCATGTCTATTTATAAGAAACGAATAATAATTTACAATACTAAAAACATTATGTGAGAACCCTAGGCCTAACTAACGTAGTAAAAGGCCCCAAATAATAGATTTATTTGACATGACTTCCATAAAATGAGAAAAACTTTGAAAAAGCGTCCACGTCTAAAACATTAACTGAATCAACAATTCATTTGCTCTTGCTAGAGTTAAGATGATTTTACAATATTTTTTCAAACAATGATAACGATTTTCTGCTTTGGAAAGAAAAGACAAGAAAAAGCTGAACTTATTACTCTCTCTGTATACTCACTTTAATCTACAATATAATTAACTGGAATTAAAAAGTAGTAGTTAAATCATTAAATTTATTTTATATTGAAAGAATTTTCTCACTTTACCCATATTAAACATTTAATAAGATTTATATTGTGGATAAACTTCTAGAGTACATACACAACAATATATATTTTTCTTTAATTCTATTTATAAGTCATTTCTAATATATTTTATATAGATTAAAAAAAATCTTAAATGTTATTAAATATATCATAAAATTCAACAATTTTTTTAATTTTATCCTTATTTAATATATATGATACCTTATAGACACAAAATAAAGTCAATATAATAATAAATGACGAGTAAAATAGTATATTTATATAAAAATTTTCAATCTCTACTATCAAAATAAATCTTCTCTCTCTACCAAATGAATAGGATCAGAGGAATATTCAGCAAACACGTGCCCCCTACGGCGAACACACACAGCCCTCCTCCCATCCACTATATAAACATTCCCGTACAAAATACACACCTAACTTAGAGTTTGGCTCCACCTAAATTTATATTAGAGTTTAGATTTCGCACTTTTTGATTCTTGGATCTACGAGGGGACAGCATTAAGTAAACGATCCAACTCTTTGGCAAACCTCTCCATGCATTCATGTGACAAGAAAATAAGTACCACTGTACCTTCCTCTCCTTTACTAGTTCTATGTCCAACGTACAAGGTTGTTCCTTGAAATGTCTCATTTCCACTTTGCAGGACCGGCATACACTGCCTTGCCCCACCCAAAATCAACATCTCTTAATCCAAGACAGCTCAAATTTGAAACCATATATGATCTTAGTTTTCCACAACATGTTGGTCCTCTAGTTGCTATTAGATCAGCCGCAGAATGAACATACTCATCATTCACTTGAGCCTTTGCTTTCTTCACCAACTCCAAAGGCATACTTAAATGGACTCTCACAAAGCTTACCAGCACTTGAATTGCAACTGGAAACACGACGGCCTTGCCATAATAACCTTTTGGAAATGGAGGGTTTAGTCTATTACATCCAAAACGTGTGTTGACGGCGACCATCATGCGAACATCTTCGTGTGGGTCTAGCTGTAAAGCTTTTGTTCGACAACGCCAGAAGCATGCATTGAGAAGCTCAGACGATGAGGTGGATTGACGTAGGTAGTCGGGGAGTAATCTACGGAGGGAAGAGATCTCAGTTGGTCCCTAGAAGAAAGAGCGATGAACGATGATGTTTTTGGTAGGGATATCCATCACTTCATTATCGTACTCATGATGAGTGCAAGTAACATGTGGTGGGTCTCCTGCATTTAGAAGTTCTCTGTGCCACACAGGTGGAATCGAAGGTTCAGTTGCGCTGTTAACTATATCGGCAAGGGCATTCATGTATTGGACTGCTCCATATCCATCACATATACAATGATTCATGCGAAGACAAAAGATAAAATCAACTCACTTCAGGCGTGTCACCTATACAATTCATAAATACATGTCTAAAATTTGTGAAGTATAAAGAAAGGATAAAAGGGAGAAAATTAATATATAAATCCCTATAACTTTACCTTATTTTTAATTAAGCATGGCGTTGTAGTTTTTTTTCCTTTCCATTAGGTCGTTGTAGTTTTCTCAGTTATAGATATTGGTAATTATACTTATGGGCATGACTATCACTCAATATACATATGGATTAATTTTGTCATGTGTATAATAAATCAAAATAAATTAGATTTAGATTATATATAGATACAAGGAGACAATTTTGAGTACAATTTTTGTATATTTTATGTTGATAATAAATAAATTTTATTCCATCATTTTAGCTAAAAACCCCTCTTTTTTATATTGTATTTTTTGGCCAATTACATTATGATTAGTCAACAGTTCAACCCTAATTAATATATTATGAATACAGGCACTAATATTTATAATCAAGAAAACTTTAAAAACTTAATAAAAAGGGGGAGAAACTTCATGGACATGATGAAGTGAAACTATAAGATCACGCCAATAGCCTTGTAGTCTTTTGGCATTAAGCTCTTCTATAAGTAGGAGGTCACAGGTTTAATCCTACTTTGAATTTCAAGTCCTTAGTTCATGCCCTTATAATTCAATAAAAAAAAGAAAAGAAAAGAAACTAGAGGGTAAGAAACCTGAATAAGCAAGATGGGAAAGATTTCATTAGAACTAGGAGGAGAATAAAGGAGGTCTTCAAAACATGAAAATGGAGGTTGAATATCATCACTTGATAACTCATGGAAATTGATATGTAAAATATAAATAAATAATTTAAGTAGTTTTATTATTGTATTATAATTAGTATTAGATATTCTACGATTAGGATTAGATATCATAATATATATTATGATATATAAGGAGTAGATATTATAATATATATCATGATTAGATATTATAATATATTAAGATTATATATTATAATATATATCATGATTAGATATTATGATATATTAGTATTAGATATTTAATTAGGATTAGGATTACTCATCACTTATAAATAGGGGTAATCATTAGTCTTATGAGGATATGCTTTGATTATGATGTGAACCCTTGAGTATTCAGTATAGTTTCAATTTTTCTTCTATTCTTCTCTATTTCCCTTTTCTTTCTACAATTACATAACAGTGGTATCAAAGTAGTTGTTCCTCGGCCACTTACAAGAATCAATAACAGAATGAGCATGAATATAGAACCGTGTCTTTAGAATATAGGGAATAATCTTGACAAGATGAGCATGGATATAGAGCGGCATTTTTAGAATATGGTAAGGAATCTTGACAGGATGAGTTTCCTCCTGTAGAAAACTCAGTCGGTAAAGAAAAATGTGGTAGAGTCACAGAAAATATTGCAAAAGGAAAAGGACATTTTTGATGATCAAGAAGAGTACCCAATAGCTCAAGAAGATGAGTCTTCCCTTTTGGCACCTATTGATGAGTAAAAAGATATGCAAGAAAGTCCCAAAAACCCTAACCAGACTCAAGATTCTAATGCGGTGCAGATGACAGTTCAGGAAGGGTTGACAATTCAGTCTATCATTCTCCAAGATGTAAGAAGTTTAGCATGTTCAAAGGAGATCAATTTTCAAAGCACAGCTGATAGTTTACAGAAGCCTTCACACATAACGTGTAGAAAGAAAGTGATGAAACAAAAGTTTAGAGCTGATAGATCATTAAGTTTCAACTCTTGTGAGGAGTTTAAGAGTACACTTTGCAACATGTCTTCAACCTTGGCACTGATAACGCTGGCGATCTCAAATCTCCTAGTCCATATTTGATTCAAAGGAGAATTGATTAAAATGCTTCTTGGCTCTAGTTTAGTATCATTCTTAGTACTTGACCCTTGGGGACAAGGGTCTTTTGGGGAGGGAGTATTGATATGTAAAATATAAATAAATAATTTAAGTAGTTTTATTATTGTATTATAATTAGTATTAGATATTCTACGATTAGGATTAGATATCATAATATATAGATTATGATATATTAGGAGTAGATATTATAATATATATCATGATTAGATATTATAATATATTAAGATTAGATATTATAATATATATCATGATTAGATATTATGATATATTAGTATTAGATATTTAATTAGGATTAGGATTACCAACCACTTATAAATAAGGGTAATCATCAGTCTTATGAGGATATGCTTTGATTATGATGTAAACTCTTGAGTATTCAGTATAGTTTCAATTTCTCTTCTATTCTAGATATGCTTTAATAGAAAAGAGCGTTTAATTTTGATTTGAAAAAGTTTAATTAAGTGTTTTGAACCCTTTAGCAAATACACTGTCTTTGTTTGTGATTGGAAGATAATCTTATTAAGGTTCATTAAGTAAAAAAAAGGATAGATGACCCTAGATATCTCTTTTATCTTGAAGTGAGAATTTTAAATTAGTTCTAATTAAGTAGCTCTTTAAATTTACATTAATTCACTTGTTAAATTACTATTTTTTTCAAATATTTAATTCCTCAACCTAATTGAAAATATAATTGTAAGAATATATTGCCTTTTGCCTTAATCTACGTGCGAATGATAATTTTATACTACTTACGACCCATATGTTTGTGGAAGCTAAACCAGGAAAATCACCCAACTGTTGAAGTGTGACGTTAGCATTAGCCTCAATGAACATAACACCTTCATTACAATCCACCATAAGATTGCGACCTTCACCTTCCCTATGTCTTCCTAATGGATAGTAAAATACAATTGTTTGAGCCAATGCTTCTCTGATGACATTGACTGGGTCTTTCCCTGCGAATGGATAGTAAGTTTGCTCAGGACGATACAAGTGAATGGAATCTGGTTACGTAAGAAATGTTGGTCATCTATGTCAGACAAAGGCTTGACTTCATGAGGAGTAGGCTTCGCCGGAGATATAAGCTCCTGCTTTTGTCTTTCCACAGTGAAAACGATATCAGAAGGAGATGCTTTTGCCATGGAGAAGATGAAGATAATCAAAAAATAAAGAGAAACAATAACTTGGTGGTATATATATCTTGCAAATGCTTTTATGTTTCCTCTGGATGAAGCTTCCATTTATAAGTATAGTGACCCTTAAATTAAACCTGTATATATAGAAATTCTAATATAATATATTACTTATTTTATGAAAATTTCTCTCAAAATCTCCAAGTTTCAATGGAGAGAAAAAAATTAGGCATGTACCGATTGATGGTGGCCGCATGTTGTGTGGTTAGATTATATTAAAAGCTCCTCCACTTTTTGTTTTGAAAATTAAAGTACAAAGTAGATGTATGCATGTGTGTATACATGCATACGTACACATACGCGCGCATATATATATATATATATATACACGCACACAAACACACACACACACACATATATATGACATTACTTATGCACATCATTAAGGAAAGATGCAACAAAAGTGAATATTCGTGTGGTCAGAATCTTATCCTATATTATAAATATTCAAGTATGCTAACTATCAAACCTTATTTAACTATTGAATCTACGGAAAAAAATGCTCAAATAAAAAAATATATAGTTAATTTTAATCTTAAATATAAGACTTATTTTATATATTTATTAATTTTTTCTAAATTTTTTCTATCAATACTCGCTCAATAATAATAAAATAAAAAATATAGCGAGTTAAAGAAAATGATTATAGTATTTTAAAAAAATAGCTCATATTAACTAATTTAAATAACTTTCTTAATCTGAATAGATTATATATTAGTAACAGTAGAAAAGTACTTAAAACTCGTTTTAGATCTATTTATAAAAAACTAATAATAGCTTAGTGTATATTAACAATATTATGTGCGACCCTAGGCCTACCTAACATGGTAAATGGCCCCAAATAATATATATATTTGACATTACTTCAATAAAATGTTTCTCTCTCGTCGACCAATGACTAATTAGTGGAATTCTACTAGTATATTCTATGTTCCTCTCGTTATGGTGTTGCGAAAAAATATGGAAAGGCCCCATTAAAACTTTAACTGAATCAACATTAATTCATTTGCTTTTGCATGCTATGAAACCTGTTTGATGCATTGATCCGATGGTAAATGTGGGTATATCTCTCTCAGCAGAGATTATAGTATTAATTAGGGAGAATTATTCAAAAGTCCCATAAAAGAAATTTAATCCCTAAAAAGTCCTCATGATAAGTGGGGCAACATAAAAATATTGTCATTCTTTACTAAGAGACTTGTCATCACAAGCTATTCAGTTGTCATTAGACTTTAAGATAATTAATTATCTTCTATTAAATCTGTAAATAATTCTCCTTATTAATTATCCATATTGTGAGAGATTATTAGTCCATTATGCTAAATCTAACGCAATAACAATTGTAAAATAATTTGTATGAGAATAAATTAAGTTGTTTATATTCTTAATATCATTAAAAATAGTTGACTTTTAGTAGCAACTTTTTCAGTGGCAGTTGCCGCCTTGTCGCCGCCCTAGTGAATATCGCTAATACTATCGACAGTAATAAAATGAGTTGGCACTGAAAGTATAGTTTCTATGGCAACTTTAATTGTTGAGGTTGAGAGTAGTCACTGAAATTTTTTTATGTAATGTATGCATGGGGTGAGAAATTTTAAAGAAAAACAAAAGTGGTTTGTAGGGGAAAAAAACAAATTCTAAATCAGAACATATGTTTTAGAGATTGATAGGGAAAAACACACTAAAGTTCCCACATAAGGGATTTGATTATGAATCACTTCCAATACATTCTGAATTCAATCTGAAGAACCTGAAAACTTAAGTGACAATATAATTTTCAAAGCAAAATGACCAAACTAGCTATCACTGATTAATGAAAAGGAGAGAAAAAGGCAAAAAGGTCAAGGTTTATATATTGACAACAGCACATACTGATTTTCTTAGAGAACGCATTCATGAAGTAAAATTCCAAGATAAAGTGAAATTGCAGTTATCCAACAGAATTAACAAGACAGGCTTCATATATTGACAACAATAATAAGTATAGGTTTTGACAAGTCAAAATTCATTGATTCCCTACTCCGTCAATATTCACTATTCCCTGATAGGGGTAGTTTGGTAATTTTACTTTGAAAATTACTATCACTTAAGTTCCATATGGTCCTATAGATTGAATTCAATATATATTGGGACTGATTTGTAATAAAGTCCCTTCTATGAGACTTTAGTGTGATTTTCTCTTATGCATGAACATTTTTAATTGATTTTCCTTATTATTTCCTATTATGTTTTCTTTTTATTAAAATATTATAACTCCATTTATCATATTTTTGTAAAATTTAACTGAAAAATATTTCTTTCCCTCCATTACTTTGAACCAAATAAAGGATTAATGTCTTCTTACATCGCACAAGGTGTAAAATCTAGTTATAATATATGTATATATATATATATATATATTTTTGGTAAAAGGGAGAGCTATATGCTCAGTTACAATGAAATTTAAACTACATGGGGATCAACTCCCACCCACTCATTTAGTACAAGTTGCCTCTGACTTAAGGGGCAAGTATTCCATATCCTCGTCATATTCAACCATTTCTTTGCAAGCTCGTCAGCCAGTCTGTTCTTGCTTCTAGGAATATGCTGTAACTTCAAATCCCATGAAGACTGAATCAGAGTTTGAATCTTATAGAGTAGTAAACTACATGTTTCTCCTCTGGGATTAGCTAACATGTTGACGACATTTTTAGCATCAGACTCAAGAATAATTTTTTTAAATCCCAAACCTGAAACTAATTTTAGACCTTCATAAATCGCCCATTGCTCAGCTTCCATCGCACTACAAATCCCCAATCGCATAGAAAATCCAGAAACCCATCTTCCCGCATGATCACGAACAACTCCCCCACAACCCGCCTTGTTCATAGATGTGCTAAGGGCACCATCCACATTTAGCTTGACCCATCCCGCCGGTGGTGGTTCCCAATCAGTAGAATTAGTAAGAACCAATCCATCCTCAATATGATTATGCTGAATGTGCACAAATCCTCTCCAAATCTTCATGATGACCAAATAGGGATCCAGAGGTTTGCTAAACTCCTGATCAAACGTACATTGATTCCTCCACCTCCACAAATTCCAAATTGAGACCCCCCAGATAAGATTTCCAACTCACATTACTATCCTTCCCTAAATCTCTTTTAAGATTCAAAGCAAACCAATCTCTTAGGGAGGCATTAAAGAATGCAGAAACAAACTTTGCCTGGACTAATCTAAGCCAAAGCTGAGTAGCATAAGAGCAATCACAAAGCACATGCAAAATATCTTCATCCTCTTCTCTGCAATACTGACATAAAGCACTCGATGAAGACCACCTGCTTCTCCAGTAGTTTATAGGCAAACGATTATTAAAAGCTTTCTACATAAAGACTCTAATACATTCCGTACCCTTCCACTTCCAAATCTCTTTGTACACATGGCTATAATTATTCTTTGATTGTTTCTCAAGAAGATAGTAAGCACTTTTAATAGTAAAAATCCCATCATTTGTAGCACTCCATAACATAATATCATTCCCTGCTTCCTCCACCACCGGAATCATACTTCTTAGCCTCTAAAAAACATAGCTAGGAACAACATCTGCAAGTCTCTGATAGTTCCACGTCCCCGCCTCCGCCTCCACCCAATCCACAACTTTGATATTCTCTTCTTCATGAGTAAGATGACGGATACACATCTCCTTTAATCTTTTGTCTGGAAAAAGCCATTTATCAGTAAAGAAATTCACCATCTGGTCATTTCTTATCTGCCATCTAGTGCCTGATTCAACAATATCTTTCTGTTGAGAGATAAACTTCCACAGGGAGGAATCACCTTTCCTAGCATCCAATAGATTTCCTTCATTCCTTAACATATATTTATGGAATAACACATCAACCCAAAGACCTTTTTCTCCATTAACAAGTTTCCAGGCTATTTTAGCACCACACGCCCGGTTAAAAGACTCAAGCTTCTTGAAACCTAACCCACCATATAACTTAGGTCTCACAATCTGTTCCCATCCAATAGGATGAAAACCATGCTGGTTTTGACTGTTTCCCCATATAAAGTTTCTTTGTAGCCTCTCAACTTCCTGACAAACAGAGATTGGAATTCTGGCCACTTGCATAGGATAAACCGGAATAGAGCTCAGAACAGACTTGGCCAAGGTGATCCTACCAGCCACCGATAACGTGTTCTCTTTCCACGCAGCAAGTTTAGCTTTAACCCTATCAACAATATACTGGAAAGAATCCCTAGGATTCCTCTCTCTGATGATTGAAACACCCAGATACTTCCCAATATCCGCTGTAATTGCCATACCTATAACTCCGCTAATTCTTGCCTTCGTACTATTGTTAACTTTAGGAGAGAAAAATATCGAGGATTTGCTTTTGTTGATTTTTCCTCCAGAAGCCAGACAAAATTTATCAAGACAACTCATCATACAAATAGCTTGTTTTTCAGAAGCTATCCCAAACAGGAGCAGATCATCCGCAAACATAAGATGGGAGATGTATGGACCACTTTTTGTAATGAAGATAGGACTCTACCCCTTGCACTCACAGAATCCGTAATTAGATGGGACAATCTATCCATGCATAAAACAAACAACTAAGGTGAAATAGGATCTCCTTGACGGAGCCCTCTTTTAGGGTAGAACAACTCCGTTTGAGTTCCATTCCAAAGTAAATTATAGGAAATAGAAGTAACACATCCCATAGTTAACTTTATAAAATTAGCTTCAAACCCAGCATCCTCAAGAACCTGGTGCAGAAAATCCCACCTAATACGATCATAGGCTTTTTCCAAGTCAATCTTTAAAGCCATAAGTCTTGTCTTACCTCTGGCTTTCTTCATAATGTGCATGATTTCTTGCCCTATAACAATATTATCCTGTATATGCCTACCTTTGATAAAACTTGACTGAAAAGGAGAAATTAGATCATCTATAACACTCCTTATTCTATTAACAATCACCTTAGTAATACATTTATAATGTACCGTGCATAAGGCAATCGGTCTAAAATGACTAATAACCTCCGGATGATCCTTTTTTGGAATGAGAGAAATCAAGGTTTTATTAGCATTAGCATCAATAAACCCATTTTGGAAAGACTTTCTAACAAAGTTGCATAAAGAATTTCCCACCATACTCCAATTTGATTGATAAAATATAGAGGAGAAACCATCAATACCAGGAGCCTTATACGGTCCCATAGAAAAAAGAGCTTCCTTTATCTCCATATCCGAAGGTAAATGGCACATATTGGTAATACGGTCTTTAACCTTAAAAGGAAAGTTAGACTTTGTTTCAAGAATACACAAATCACTTTCAGACATATTGTAAAGATTTTTAAAATAATTTATAGCCATTAAAACTAAATCAGAATCATCCTCAAGCCAAATCCCATTATCATCTTTAAGAGTATAAACTCTATTCTGCCTTCTTCTCATTTTTGTTTTCAAATGGTAAAACCGAGTATTCCTATCTCCCCTATTGATCCAATCTGTTCTAGCCTTTTGAAACAATTTAACCTCTTCTAACATTAAAATATTTTCTAACTCCTCCTACAAAGTTCTTTCAAGCGAATTTAAAAAACCAGAATAAGTGTAAGTAGGAGAACTTTGAATACCCTTTAAATGAAGCAAAGTTCTCTTACAATTTTGTTTCATTGTCAATTATATTATAACTGGATAGTTATAATATAATTGACAATGAAACAAAATTGTAAGAGAAAAATTGAAGCAGTCATCCACAAATTTAACAATTTGGGCCCATTTTACGATACCGTGATATTCGGGTCGGGCCCATTACCTTAATATGACCCATATGGTGATATAACACAAACTCTAGTTTATTCATTAAAGTTATCTCATCATCACTTGTTGGAGTTCATTTTGAAGTTAATCTCATTCCCCAGCAATTTTTCAAGCCAGATCCCAGTTCCCATTTATCGTATTATTGTTTCAACAACAAATTTCTCTTTTTGCCAACATGTTTCCACAACAAAGACATAAGGGCCCAAGATGATGATAACCCAAAATGCAAGGGCTGAGACTAATCAAGAACTGGCCTTGCTGCAACGTAGCAGCAAGAAAATTGGCAAGATCTTATTATCAAAAAAAAAAAAAAAAATTGGCAAGATCTCCACCAATGAGGATTAGATTGTTAATTCCTACAATAATGAATGTCTATATTTAGTGTTCGATAATATTTTTAATTGAATTACTTCTAATATGAGAAAAGTTAAAACAAATGTAGGATAAGAAGGGAAATGGGAGAGCAGAAACCGCAAGAAGGATTTTTAAGATTCTCTGTGATATTTATTTTTCAGCTTTTCCCTTTGATATTATGATCTTTTACTTAGTTATATTACTCTACTATCTCTTTTAATAGCTACTACTTGGTTCGTTAGTTTTCTTCCAGTTGATTTTCCCACATTGCTGATATAATAATACTTTGAAATTTCATATTTCATTTTTTATTTGTTTGGTAGGATGGAAGTGGAAATAAAATCACCCATTTCTCTTGATACAATGGAAGACACTTCTATTCCCACTTCTAATATTTTAGGGCATTTTAATTCTATCAAAAAAGCTGAAAAATAAGATAGGAAAAGTGGAAGTGAAATATTTTGAACTATTTTACTATAAATTATAAAATTTTCGAACAATTTTAATTCTTTTTAAATTATAAAAAAATATTTTCAATCATTTTATCCTAAATTATAAAAAATAATACATTAATTCTATATTTATTTCTAAACTAATAAATAAACTTTTAAAACTCATTTTGAACCAAATTTATTTATATTTTTATTTTTATTTCTATTTTCATAAAAAATTCTTTCGTCTTACTGGAGATAAAAGGAAAAACAACCTTCTCATATGGTAAGATATAAAGATAGACATAGATAACAAAATCCATATTCATAATTTTCAAAAGGAAAAAAGAAAATAAGAAAACTGTTGAGTGTCATTTCCATTTGTTAGAAATCTCGAAAGTCATGGAAAAAATTTTCCCCTACGCATGCCTGTTATTCCAATCCTGACTAGTCAACGCCGTGTTCTGGAATTTTGAAACTTGTCAAAATTATTGGAGGGCCTTAATAGTAATGTATCACATGAACTTTTATATCATTTTTCCTCTGTTTTTTTGGTCTAATTGTATATCATTTTTTTTTACTTTTAAGCGGATTTTTTTTCAAATTATAATAATGATGTATTCTAATATTTTACTTTCAATAAATTATATGCTTTGTATATCTATTCAATATATCTTTTATAACTTTGATCTCAAATAAAATTTAAGTAATTTGAATTTTGATAAATTAAAGCCGTCTTTATGGGTCCATAAATAATGACAATTCAGCGTGTCAAAGGAGATGGACCTTCTCGTAATATAAACGGCATGAATAAAAATTCAAGTCATAAATTCGAGGAGTGTCACTTACGTTTATAGAAATTAATCACAGTCAAGTCATGCGTGGAAAAAAAGACTATAGAACGCATCCAGACCCCACAAACTCAAATGAAAGTGATAGATGTTATTTAACTGTTGATTAATTTTAAGTTAGAAATCAAAAAATTATTTCCTTCTTAATAGAAAATTTAGACAGTTCAAATTAATTAAATGATAAGAATGTATTTAACAATGTATAAAAAAAAAGAAATTATTTAACATCAATTGTTTATATTTTAATAAAAAATTATACTCCATTTTTATCCACACAAAAATCTTCATTTATTGAATTATTAATACTTATGACATTGACGCCAATAATTCTACTGTCTAAAATAAAATTATTTGAAAAACTTGGTGAATTGCTTGTTTATAAATGACCCAAGGATCATTCACTCCTCAAGACGTCTTCCCTATTCTTACTATCCAAATTAAAAGAATCCCAAGCATGTTCATCATCATGTTGAGCCCTAAGTTCAGTTTCTTTTGGCTTGTTGGGGTTTTATTTTTCTTTTGGTGTGCTGGACATTCCAACATGAACATCAGTTGCATCGAGACAGATAAGAAAGCTCTTGTCAAGTTGAAACATGGTTTCATTGATGAGTTCGGCATTTTGTCCTCCTGGAAAACTCAAGTTGATTGCTGTCGATGGAGTGGAGTATCATGTAGCAATTTGACTGGTCATGTTATCAAGCTCGATCTTCAATCATTTGATTTTGATGGATTGAGAGGTAATATCGATTCCTCATTATGTGATTTGCAGCATCTAACTTACTTGAATCTCAATGAAAACAATTTCAAAGGGAGCAAAATTCCAGAATGCATTGGTTCACTTGGTCAACTGAGAGACTTAAGTATTTCTTATACTTTTATTGGTGGCAATATTCCTCGTGGACTGCAAAATCTATCCAAATTGCAAACTCTCGACCTTAGCTTAAATGATTTGATTGTCAATGATCTTAGGTGGCTTTCTCACCTTTCTTCTTTGAGATCTCTTGACCTATCATTCGTTAATCTAAGTCAAGCTCTTGATTGGCAATTTTCATTATCCAAAGCTCCTCTTCTATCTCATCTTAACTTGGATGATTGTGATCTTATGTCTCATGTGAATCCTTCTGCATCTTTTGTCCACAATAAATCTTCCACTTACCTCAAAGTCCTTTCTCTTCCATACAATAATTTAGACTCTTCAATCCTATCCTGGTTGTCTAACATTAGCCAATTCTTAACACATCTTAATCTTGATCATAACTCTTTAGAACATATTTTTCCAAACGTTCTGAATATAAATTCCCTTCAAGTTTTGCATCTTGGGTCAAATAATCCTTTGCAACTGAGTCCCAAAGCTTTTTCAAATATGAATTCTCTTGAATCTTTATATCTTGATGGCAATTCTTTGCAACGTATTCCTTCAGATGCTTTCACAAATACCACTTCTCTTGAATTTCTTCATCTTGGAGACAATAAACTTGAGAATAGCATGCTAAAATCCATCTCAAATCTTTGTCGATTGAACACATTATGGTTGTACGACAACAGTTTGTTAGGTCAATTAAGTGATTGGATACCACGATTAAGGTGTGCTCAGAATAGTATAGAGGACCTGGATTTAAGTCACAATCCTTTTACTAGTGGACCATTTCCCAATTTTTCAAGATTTTCCAAACTGATGACTTTAAATCTTGAGAACACTAGTCTTAATGGGCCATTGCCGGTGTTTGGTGGACTTATATCGTTGAATTACTTAGATCTCTCCAACAATAGATTGAATGGGAATATTCTTCCAAGTGCTTTTGGACAAGTTCCAAACCTCGTTGAATTGCACGTTTCTTCAAATGGGTTGAATTCAGTCATTAATGAAACACATCTTTCAACTCTCTCTAACTTGAGAGTTTTAGATGTGTCACAAAATTTGATTTTTTTCAACTTTAGTTCGAATTGGGTGCCACCTTTTCAATTGCAAGACTTCTCAGCATCATCGTGCATTTTTGGTCCCTACTTTCCAAGGTGGTTAAAATATCAAAGGGAGCTTCAGAAGTTGGACATTTCTAATGCGTCAATTTCAGATTCAATTCCTCAATGGCTTTGGCTAACTTCTTTCCAATACTTGAATCTTTCCCATAACAAACTTTATGGAAAGTTGCCAAAATCATTCTTGAATATTGACACTTATATTTGGGATTTGAGTTTCAACAATTTGTCTGGTCCCCTACCATATTTTCCACCATATGCAGACGCGTTGCTTCTCTCGAATAATATGTTTTCAGGAACCATATCTTTCATTTGTGCAACTTCTCAACCATTATTAGATTATCTTGACATTTCAAGCAATCTTTTGTCTGGAAGACTTCCTGATTGTTGGGGTAAACTTCCTTCCTTGGAGGTTCTAAGATTGGATAACAATCATTTCTCTGGGCTAATACCGAATTCATTTGGTACTTTGAAATATCTTCAAAGTATCCATCTGAATAACAATAAACTCTCTGGAAATTTGCCATCTTTGATGAATTCTTCGAACTTGTTGTTCATTGATTTAGGACACAATAATCTGAATGAAAAATTGCCATCATGGATAGGGCAATACTTGCACAAGTTGATTGGTTTACGTTTGAAAGCAAATAGGTTTCAAGGACATATTCCCACAAATTTATGTAATTTGCCATTTCTTCAGATCTTAGATCTGTCAAGAAATAATATAACAGGAAATATACCTCATTGCTTTGGTAATTTGAGTGCTATGTCAAACATGACATCTATGAGCCAAGCAATTTCTTTTGGTGTTTTTGGAAACTTTAGTCAATCATCAGTCATGACATACACGGACACAGCATCGTTGACATGGAAAGGAGCAGATGTTGAGTACAATAAGATTCTTGGACTCATGAAAACCATTGATCTCTCTTGCAATCACTTAACAGGAGAAATCCCAAGTAGCATAACTACACTTGTGGCATTGGCTTCCCTAAACCTCTCTAGAAATAATTTGAGAGGATCTATTCCTATCAACATGGGTCAAATGGCAAGGTTAGAATCACTTGATCTGTCAAACAACTCTCTTTCTGATGAAATCCCAATGAGCTTCTCAAGTTTAAGTTTTCTCAGTGTCCTGAACTTGTCCTTCAACAATTTATCAGGAAAAATTCCAACTACCACACAACTTCAAACCTTCAATGCCGCTAGTTATATGGGAAACCAGGGTCTTTGTGGCCCACCACTTACAAAAAGATGTCCAACAGATCTGAATCCTAATCCAAATAAGAATGATGCAGTTTTGGGCTTTATATATGGAGACGATAATCTTATAAGTTTTGGGTTTTATGTGAGCATGGGTCTTGGCTTCATTACTGGATTTTGGGGAGTTTGTGGGACTTTAATTCTCAAACATTCATGGAGGTATTCTTTTTTTCGCCTCTCTGAAAACATGAATGACTGGATTTATGTTCGAGTTGCTATCTTGAAGGCGAAGATAAAGAGAAGATTCCAAAACTAAAAGGTAAACTTGTTTATTATATAACCGTGATACCCTAGTAATTAATAAGATTCATTACTTGGATTATTCTTGTGCATTGCAATAAGCATATATGATCAATCTTGAAAAACTGTTTACTATGATAATTTCAAAATTTTTATATATTTTTATTTAAAAAAATTTCTGAAAGTTACATTTGTTTCTCTCAATCTCACGTGAATACACAATCAATGCAACCCTCCAAGCTAGCTGAAGAGAATGCACATTGTAATTAGTGAATTGTTGTTGGTATGTGACACATGTGAATTATATACAAGCCTATATATAATACACATTTTGTATAATTCAAGAATATGTGATGACTTTCCTTGATTACGTAGATGGTTGGAGAAAGTAGCAGAAATTCTCATATTGTTGGCGAGATTTCGATGATGGAATGACGAACAAGCATGTTCTACTTTTCTCAAGTATTTCTTTCTATTTATGTTTCGGTTAGTTTAATAACTGTCAAGTATTTACTTTTCTCAATTTCCAACTCATCATATTTGACGTTGTCTTTAATGGTCAAATAATAGACAAATTCTGTAATAGTGTTCCGTAATCCCTATCCAGAGTGTTTTGCAAATAAAGTGAGTATTTATGAAAATTACTCCTTTGCGAAAGGATTAATAATTCAGAATTATTATTGAAGATCTTAATATTGCTCGATGTTTATTTAATAAAGATTTTATTTTATTTTACTTCTTGTTAGAAGAATGTTTAGTAAGGAACAGTATTGTTATGGAAAGTTTTGAATTGAAAGGAACAATAAGTACATGTTTCTTATAGAAGTTAATATTAACTCAAAGATAGCTTAATTTTTCAAAAAGGCCAAAAATAATCATAATCTAAAATATAAATTACTTATTCTTTTCCTTGGCCAATACCATGATCTAAAAATCAACATTCTAATCATAATCTTAACTGAAAAAATTCTTATGATGTCGGGGTAAAAAGTATTGACAGTCTTCCTTGTTTCTTCCCTCTATTACGAAGGTTAGCGAATGGGAAATTTATATATCTAAGGATTAATTTAAGGGTAAAAATGCATCCACCACCCCAAACTAATTTAGATGAACAATTAGCACCTTAAAATATTTAAAGGTAATACCCTAAATTAATTTTAGAGCTACAACTAACACCTTAAAATATTTAAATTGTTATAATTTTGCCTATTTATTAACAAAAATATAAACTTTTATTTGATACATACCATATGAATTTTTTTATTTTGACACATTATTATTTAAGAAGCTACATGTGTGATATTATTTTAATAAATTACACTAAATAAACAATAAAATTTTTCAATATTCATATATAAATTCTATCACTACAAAAAAAATGAGTTTCAACGGCGACATTTGTCACCGCAGAAGGTTTAAAAGTCGCCACTGAATCCCTATAGTAGCGACATTTTGTCGCCGCTAAGTCGTCGCTTATAAGACTGTCGCCTATACATATTTGCGGCGACAAATAAAATCCGCCGCCTAAAGATTAATTAGTGACGACAAATCTGTCGCCACCTAAAGTGAAATTAGCTGTTACAAAGATGTCGCCACCTAGATTGGAATTAGCGGCGACAAATATGTTGCCGCCTAAAGATGAATCTGCGGCGACATAGTGTCGCCGCCTAAAGATACAAAAATGAATTTTTTTTTATATTTTTCCAATAATTTCTGTAATAAAAAAAATATAATATAATAATAAATAATTAAATAAACTCTAATATAATAATATTAATAAATATTTTTATTATCATCTAAAATAATAAGATATTTAAAATTACAATAAAATTGTTTAATTTATACATAAATTTTATGTAGAAGGTTCAATACTATGACTAGAAGTAGCCCCATGTGGTTGTCCTTTCTGCATCAAGGCAGCAAATTGAGTTTGTATTCTTTGCTCCATTTGTTCCATTAGTCTTTGCTCGAACTGGACACGTTCTTGTTGTATCATTTCACATTCTTCTTCCATCTTTGCACGCTCTACTGCACGCTCAGCCTCCATTTTTTCTCTCTCCTCTTGAAATTTTTTATCAAACTCTTCCTACAGTTGGGCACGCACACTCTCCACAACTGAAGTATCAGTAGATTGAGGGCGATTTCTCTTTTTTGAAAGTTCTGCTCCATATCCTTTCCCTCTTACATACCCTGACCTCTCACCAAGAACTGTCGTCAATATTTCCTCTGGCGTCATTCGAGCATCACTCTCTAAATCTTGGTCTTGTTGTTGAGAAAGTTCGTGCATACGACTCTATAATAAAAAAAATAAAACTATTAGATTAAAAATAATTAAAAATCAAAGTAAGATATTAAATAACAATGCATACATAAAGCTGTTCAGAGTGTGGGTCAGCACATACTACTTGTCCGTCTAATGTCTTCCTAGTATGCGTTATCTCCCACAGCTGGTCAGGAGGAATCGGTCGTCCAGTAGTAGGATCTCTCTACAAAGTAATAAGATACAAGAAAATACAAAAAATAGATTTGAACAAAATGATTGAAAGTTTAAATTATAGTGATGATAGATTGAACTTACTGTAGCATACTCAATCTCTGCAAATGATCGAGGACCACAAGTATGTTTAGTCATTTGTTTTTCGCGATTTATCATGTTCCTTATACTTTTGTTCTACAACAAAATGTAGTAAATAGTAAGAATTTAATAATTGAAAAAAATATAATTTATTTAGAAGGATAGTGATATACTTTAAATATGTCAGACTTAAAATATATTAACAACCACTCCCAATCTTCAAAACTAATAGTTTGAGGAGGATCAGCCAACCTATCCTCATCAGTCTCATATTTCTTGTAGTGAAAGTGCAAATTGTTCTTCCAATTTCTGAATGCATTTTGTAAAATAATTGATATAGCTATATGAAACTTTTTTTCACTAATTTCATTAGCAGGTTCAAATTTATCCTAAAATAAATAAATGTAAACACTTTATATAATAATACAAATAAACTAAAACAAATATACAAATTTGACATAAATACCTTTATTTTTAAAATCATATCTTGACCATATTTTTCAAAAATATTCTTCCAACTACCTCCACCATCCCTGAAAGAGATTGTTGTTCTAAGAGTCAAACCACAATAATTAGAAAAATCTCTTGCTTCTGGACCAATTGCTCTTGACATGGAATCTGAAAATTTGACTCGAATCTTCGTTCCTTGTAAAGTCTTTAAATTCACATGAATAGACTTGTAAACTCCTCTGCGCTTGTTGATTGCAGTAGAAGAGCCTACCATTGTAGTTGAATTAGAACAATTAAATGTTACAAGCGATGTAAATCAATTATTAAAAAAATGAAAAAAAATTTACCTGCACTACTATTTTGAGTATGGGGAGTAGGAGGAGAGTTGCCAGGCATCTCTTGAAGTTACTGTTGCAGTAATAGAGGTGACATAGCAGGTATTGATTGAGGTGTAGAGCATGTACCTCCACTATTTGTGTTGTCATTAGATCTAACAGAAACACTTTTCCCACCTCGACCTCTCTTTAATCCTGACATATCCTACAAAAATATACATTTCATTTAGAAAAAAAAATAATGAATCAAACCATAGTCAATATAGATAAAATATACCATATCAATTAATTTCATTCATTTGAATCTTCTGTCGCATTATCACTTTCATCAATGTCTTTTGATTCATCTGTTTCTTCTATTTCAATGTTTGTGTCACTTTCTGCTTTAGTTTCACTATCAAAGTCGTCGAGAAAATCCTCTTCATCACTAGATCCAGTATTAATGGCATTACTTTGATGAATTTGTGATGGTTCTCCTTGAGCTAAGATCTGCGTTTGTCCATCTTCTCCACATAAGTCAATGATAATATCATAAAGTTGTGTTGGACTTGCACGATAAACATTTAAGTCTACCACCAATTGTTGATAAGGTTCTGTATCAACTATAGGATCATGAACCCCACCATCATCAATAGCATTGCTAGTTGGTACATTAAACAAGTCGCGTGGGTTTGTTTTGACAACAACGAGCTAACCGGGTGCAACAATGTCATCCACAAAAAAAACTTGCTCAGCTTGAGATGCTAGAATAAATGGCTCATTTGTTCGTAATGAGTATCGCGTATTGATACTTATGAACCCGTACTTATCAACCTTATATCCTTTATCATAGTGAGCCACATCCCACCAATGGCACTTAAACAAATATACTTTTCTGTTGCCTATGTAAGACAACTCATAAATATGCTCTAACACACCATAATATTCTTTGTCAGCATTAGTGTCATCACCCTTAGCTAGAATACCACTGTTTTGGGTTCTTTTTCCTGTTGCACGGTCTTTTGTGTGAAAACGAAATCCATTGCCTATGAACATGGAATAGCGATTCACCATTGTCAATGGACCAATTGATAAACTTATGAGTTCATCACTAACATGGCTCTGTGTAGACAATGATGTCACCTTTTAGGACAAAAGTTATATGTTAGATATTTCATATAAATGTTATTGCTAGATATACTAATGCTCAAAATGTTATAACTTACTCGTGAACGAAACCATTGAGGAAACTCATATTGGCTTTGCTCACTCCTTAATCCATGCGCTTCAAGCTCTGTTGCATATTCCCTACATTATATGATAGCAGTAAGATAAAATGCAATATGACAAGTAAATTTTTGCGCTAGTCAGGCAACTTAC
Source organism: Leucaena leucocephala (assembly GCA_037074615.1). NCBI lineage: Eukaryota > Viridiplantae > Streptophyta > Magnoliopsida > Fabales > Fabaceae > Leucaena > Leucaena leucocephala. Next base: position 11,430,874 of record CM073515.1, on the reverse strand, counting down.
TCCATAAATGGCCAAACTTGTTCACAATTTTGTAGCACATACATTCTTGCTTGACAATATTCTTCATAGGGAAGAGAAATTGACTGACAATGCCCCTTAGCTTGCCCATTTATCTTAAATATTGTAAACTCAGGGTTCATATCATCATTGGTGTCATCATTCCTACGTGGCACATTAAACTTTGTAGGAAAATCTTTCAAATATCTTGAACAGAACGTGAGACTTTCATCTGCCAAGTATCCTTCTACAATTGATCCTTCAGGCCGAGCTTTCTTACGAACATACAGTTTGAGTGTCCGCAAATACCTAATGCATTAAAAGTAATCAACATTCCATAAATATGAATTATAAATATACAATGCAATTAACGAATGTTACATTTCTATTGGATACATCCAACGATATTGAACTGGTCCAGCAACTTTTGCCTCCCCTGCCAAGTGTATTGGCAAGTGAACCATCACATCAAAGAAAGCAGGTGGGAAGACCGTCTCCAACTTGCATAATATCAATATTATCTGACTTTGGAGTTTGTCAAGTACTTCACAAGACAAAGACTTCGAACAAAGATTTTTGAAAAATCTTCCCAACTCTATAATTGGTTCACACACCTTAGAAGGTAATAACCCACGTATTGCAATTGGAAAGATCTCTTGCAATAACACATGGTGATCATGACACTTCAAACTAAACAATTTTCGCTCCTTAATGTTGACACATCTTGAAAGATTAGATGAAAAAGTATCAGGCACTCTCAAGTTAGCCAAGAATTTTAAAAGGGATTGTTTGTTCTCATGAGACAATGTGTAAGGAGCAAGAGGAATAGAAACATTATTACCATCTTCAACTGGGTGCATATCACCCCTAAATAATTGAAGATCGTCAATATCTGTAGCAGATCATCAATATCTGTGTTAAAAGAGAAACATAAATAATTGAAGCAACGAATAGGCAAACCCTAAAGTGAATAGGGAAATTTTAAAGAAGGAGTTGTCAATGCATGATTGAATATGTTATTATCATGAGCACTATCTTCCAATGTCTCAATTATAAACCACTATAACATTTTGTGATGTGTATCATTTCCTACAAAAATATTTGATTTCCTACAAAAATATTTGACTTGTTCCTTTGCAGGGCATGTGACATCAATTGCTCCAATTGTGTTTTTAAAAAATGGTCAATATTGTCAGTTTTAACTAATTTTAGCGTGAATATTCCTAAACTCAGGATCTATTAGTTTGATGTTCTCTCTTGTAAGTCTACAACATGCTCTTAAGACCTTATAAAAGGATCTTCAATTATCTCGCCTGAGTGTTAAAACCTTTCTTGTACTTGCCTACTGATCTTCACATATGCAATCGTCTATAAAAACATTACTACCTTCTCATATATTCCCGCCCGTACACTTCCCTTCCTTTAGGCCATACTGTTGCAATGCAGGACATAGATCTAGGAACACACTCCGATACATTCAAAACTCTTCATAGCAATGAATTCATTCACTATTTAAAACTTCGTTCACCCATTACGAACCTATATATTCACTTGCATAGGCTCCTTACACATATACAGTCCTGCATAAACTCTAACCAAAATATCAACTTCTTCATCTATGTCTTCACCTTGCTCCCTACTTTCATGTGAACATGTTGATTGGTCAATTTCTATTAAAGAATATGTTGCAAAATTAAATAATCGTCATTGAAAATAACATCGCTATTAAACAAAATGGGTAACTAGTGTTCATACTTGTGAAAGCAAGACATTTAACAATGAAATGAACCGTTCAAACTAAAAGCATCTTCCCACATAACAGAGGCGATGCAAAAATTCCATAACTAGTTGCAAGTCATCCTTAAATGACCAATATATCTCTGTTCTCGGGAGTTCTTAAGACTTTCGTGCATCACATGAAGAAATCAATATTGTCCCTAACTTATTGAATAGTATATAGGTAAGTCAAGACTGTGTCGAGTGATGGAATGGCGGGCCGAGCTAGTTGTCCTTCTTCATTTGCACGTTCCATAGTTGACCTTCATATTCCAACCAAATCAGTCAGTGCTTCTGCTATAACATTCGAGGCAGGTAATTTTTCCTTCTTCTTCTTTCCATCGTATGCCTTCTTAACCCCCAGTGTGTTGCCTACAAATATTGGTGCCTTCCCCTTGACACTTGTATCGCCACTACCACCTTGGGACAAGAGATACGTCGTCACCCTATGCAATTCCCCACTGACCCCGATTGGGTGTTTTACGACGTCATCAGAATATTCGAATCCTTCCTCAAGATTAACACCTTATCATCATTCTCATATGCGTGTTTGTACCTTAGTTCAGGTGTCGTACTTGAAAGTGCCCAATTGCAATACCCCATGAGAGTCACATTGTTGAACAAATGGTCTAACTCATCCGAGAATTGCATCCCTTTGAATCTAAATTTTTCGATGACCAGATTTTCCTGCAAAAACAACTGTCATGGGTTAGAAACTGTTTTGTCCAATTATGTTGAAAAAATGAAATGTACAATAAGAACATCATACCTCAATTTCATCTTCTGCCACTATTACCCCTTTATACTTATCCTACCTTAACCTTGTCTTGGAACTTCTTAATTTGTTTCATGTTTGCCATTCTTTTTGCAACATGTTATACTTATTTTTTAACTGTATCTTGGAGTATTTCATGCCAGTGCAAGTATTAAATCTTTGTTCAATCAATTTCCATGCAACCCTAGCCATACTATCCCCTTTCTTTCACCTTGTTGATTTGCTCATGATTCTACAAAGATATGACAACTAACTATCAGCTGTTCAAACAACAGGGGATAGGCTTCCCCACAACATTTTTATAATAAACAAATTTAAAATCATCAAATATCAAGCAAGTTAATACTTAAGCAAATACTAAATACAGTAATAACATAACAACAGAGCCAGAAGATGGAAACAGAAATGGAATTATGCAAATTGCTATAAATGATATGTAACCAGAAGACAAAAAATTTGTTACTGCCAACGACCACGAAAGAAAAAAAAAAACTCATCTTCTAAGTAATCCATTCTGGCATTAGAAAAAATTGATAAATCAAATTCTCTTAAACAAACACATCAGAAAGCCCACACATTACTAGATTTACAGCTAGATTAGCACTTTACAATTACAGTAGGGGTGCTCAGATAGATAAAAACTGTAGCCCCAATTTTTTTAATTTCCAAAAAATATTGCTTTCCAACGAAATTGAAAACCGATTTAGAATGGGAAAAGATTTTCCTTAGTGAGAAAAATACAGTAATAGAGCTCTAGCAAGACTATATCAGGAAATTTATGACAACATGACCTCAAGAGATGGAGGAACTCACGCACTCACATATCCACCGACGATGAAGAAGGACAACAACGGTGAAGAAGACGACGACCTCTGAGAAACTCTGAGAAGAATTCAGTGAAGAAGACGAAGACCTCCAAGAAGCTCCGATCTGCAATGGAAGAAGGACGATGACGAAGAATAAAGCATAAGTCAGTGAAGAAAATACGCAAGAGGTGGACAAAAGAGTAAGCAGAGAGAGATTCTGAAGAAGCAGGAGTGACTAAACACCGTGTGTGACCTGATAGAAGAGAGAGGCAACCGGCTTGAGAGGACACCGGTAGAGAGACAGAAAGGATGGAGGTCAACACAGTGGCTGACAATGGAGGAAAGCGCATGGGTCGGCGAAAGTTGAGAACACAGAGGAGGGAGAGCGTAGAGGAGAAATGGCATAGTGAAGGAAGCGAAGAGAGAAGAGTCCGTGAAAAGTAAGGAGTGTCGGCAGAGAGAGGACAAAGAATGGCAAAAGAATTTAAGGATAAAATAATTATTAGATAGTTTAAAAATTATTTTTTTTATCTAAAAATTAATCTTATAAATTTATATAAAATTATAATTTTAATCTATAATTAATAATTTTTTAATATTTGAAATAATTAGATATTTTTTTAGATATTTAATAACTATTTATTTAATTTTTAATCTAAATTATAATTTAGACTATAAGTATTTTTTAAACTATAATTTACATTAATAAAATTGGCAAATATATTCAGCAAACACCTTATAGGGAGAACACGCTTCATCCACCCACCTAACTTAGTACATAACCCACCTAACTTAGTACATAACATATACTACAATCATTCCATAAAAAACACATACACACACCTAACTCACAACTTGAATTGCAAACACTTTTAAAATGCAATTTGGCCCCACCAAACTTAATTAATTTAGGTTTTGCTCTTGTTGATTCTTGGATTTGACACGGGACAGCATTAAGTAAACGATCCAACTCTTTGGCAAACCTCTCCATGCATTCATGTGGCAAGCAAATAGGCACCACCCCACCTTCCTCTCCTTTACTATTTTATATATATCCAGCGTAAAACGTTACTCCTGGAAATATCTCAACTCCACTCTTTGCGGTACCAGCATACACTGCCTTGTCCCACCCAAAATCAACATCTCTTGATCCAAGACTGCTCATATCTGATACCATAAATGATCTTAGTATTCCACAACATATTTGTCTTCTAGTTGCTATCAGATCAGCCGCCGAGTGAACATATTCATCATTCACTTGAGCCTTTGCTTTCTTCACCAACTCCAAGGCATACCGTAATGGATTCTCCCAAAGATTACCGGCAGTTGAAACTGCAGTTTGAAACACTATAGCATTGTTTTAATAACCTTTTGGCAATGGAGGGTTTAGTCTCTTATGTCCAAATTAAAATGTGTGTTGATGGTGACCATCATTTGAACATCTTTATGTGGGTGATGTCACCTGTCATTAGCACTTAAATTATTTATTAAATTAATCTCTATATAGTATAGAGGTTAACCTAAATTATATTATTTACATGGAGTCAATGCATGTCTTAACTCTAGATTATTAAGTGTGGGTAGAAGGAGGAGTAGAAAAGAGCTATTAATTAGAATTTCTAGAAAAATAAAGAGAAAATAATGAGAATAAAAGCAAGACAAAAGGAGAATATTATCAATATGAAGACGAGCGCTCTCAAGGATTGATGCATGACTATCATCGTTTATAATATATCAGAGTCATAATAATTATATATACTCAGTCCCTAACATGCAAAACCCTAGACAATCGTTATAGTTATAATCATAAAATCTACAATTATACCTAAATTTAGCATACAATTGCATAAAAAATGATTATTTAAAATATTCACTTAGCATGTGATAAATTAAATAATAAATAATTTATTCCTCTAACATGGATATTCAACCAAAAATCGTATAACTAAATATGTGAACCTAACATGAATAATTATAAGAGAAAACTAAAGATATTAAATAAAGAACATCAAATCATAAATTGAAATAATAAATCACAAGAGTTTGATCACATAGGTGTCTCAACCAAGACCCTAGATCCAACATATGCAAATCTCAAAAATTAAACCTAGGAAATCATAAACTTGCATAAAGGAAAAAGATCAAATCATCAAAATTGTTCAACTCCTACTTTAAAGTGTAGGAACTCAAACCACTACATCTCTCCTTAAGAACTTAGAAGGAAAATAATGGAATTGTGGAAAAGATGAAGAAGATGGTTGTGAAGGCAGTAGTGATTGGTTTCTCGAATGGAGGAGCTTTAGGGTCTTTTATATAACCTTAGACTATGGTCTTGGTGTCTTCTTTATTGATGTGTAACTCTTCACTGATTGACTCTCCAAAAGATGATGATTTATCTTCCATGATCTTCACTTATCTCTAAGCTGCCATCTTTTCTAATATCTCTAAAGATAATCATTTTAATTCAAATATCCTAAAAAATTAAATAAAAAGTAATAGGATCAAGGGGATAAAATAATTAATAAAAAATAAGAAAAGATAACACCCTTATCTATTATCTTTTAATTAAATTCAAATGTTAGATATTGAGGAATTATCTTTGAATTGATTCAAATGATATTAATATAATATAACATAATGTTAATATAATATTAAATGAATGAATTAATATAACAAAATATGATATTATTAGAGGTATTTTTATTTTTTTCTAATTAAATATTATAATTTTCTCCTTCAATTTGACAATTCCTCACTTAATCTTTCTCGTATAATATAATTGTATAATAGTTGATGTGGTTCTTAGTCATGATTTATTTATTTTTTTCAATTTTCTGAAATACATAAGACCAAAATACCTTCATGCAAATCAATTTAATCAAAAGAAATAATAAAATCAATAAAAATATAAGAAAAATGATATTTTTAATAATTTAATTAATATAATCAATTAAAACACAGAGTGAGCAAAACTACTATACAATAATGCCTATTAAACATGTAAATTTCCTTAAATATATAGAAAATAATATGATAAAATAGAGATTCATGAGTGGGTCTAGTTGTAAAGCTTTTGTTGGACAACGCCAAAGGCATGCTGTGACAAGCTCAGATGATGAGGCAGATTGGCGTAGGTGGTCGGGGAGTAATCTATGGAGGGAAGAAACCTCACTTGGTCCAAAGAAGAAAGAGCGACGAACAATATGTCTATGGTGGGGATATCAATGGTTCTATCCATCACTTCATCGTCGTACTCATAATGAGTGCAAGTAATGTGGTGGGTCTCTCGCATTTAGAAGTTCTCTATGCCACACTGGTTGAATCGAAGGTTCAGTTGCACCGTTTGCGATCTCAGGGATGGCTTTCATGAATTCTACAATACCAAATGCATCACTCATAGTATGATTCACGCGAACACCAAAGATAAAACCCCCGCACTTAAGTCGTGTAACCTGTAAAATGCGTGAAGTGTTAGGAAGTGGGACAGGAGACAAAATAGGGACCAACACACCACCCAAAATGAGATGAAGGAAGTTTTGTGTGGAATAACACCACATCTTAACTCAAAACCTCAAGGTTTAAGTTTACGAGTCCTTCCATTATTATTATTATTATTATTATTATATATATATATAGGGAATTTAATAAGAAAACAGAGTGTATGAAACCTGAATAAGGACGATGGGAGAGTGAAGGATTTCATCAGAACTAAGAGGGGAGTAAAGCAGGTCTTCCAAGCATGGAAAGGGAGGTTGAAGATCATCGTCAAATTGTTGAAGCGATACATCAGCTTCAGCCTCAATGAACATGACACATTCTTCATTACATTCCACCACAAGTTTGCAACCTTCACCTTCCTTGAGTCTTCCTGCGAATGTATAGTAAAATACAAGTGTTTTGGCCATTGCTTCTCTCGTGACTTTTACAGGGTCCTTCCCTACCATGGATGGTTCCGAACGATAGAAGTATAAGACCGGAATTTGGACACGCAAGGACTCTTGGTTATCTATGTAGACAAAAGCTTGAGTTCATGAGGAGTAGGCTTGCGCGCGATACAAACTCCGGCTTCTGTCTTCTTAAAGTGAAAATGAGATTAGAAGGAGATTGCTGTGCAATGGAGAAGATGAAGAAAAGGAAGACACAATAAGTGAGTGGGTATCTTGGAAGTGTTTTATGTTTTCTTTGGATGGAGCTTATATTTATATGTATAATCTGCTTTCTGAAAGGATTTTATATAAATTTAAAATTTTTCCAAAAATTATAAATTCAAAATATTCTTGTAACATTGCGAAGATCAAATTACAATCTTATAAAGAATTGTATTTAGCAGTAGTGGTATAGAAAAGTAGTCATTGTATATATGGTTTATTTTGTGGAAACTTTAATTATTCAAATAAAAATGTTTATCACATAGAAAGGTTCAAAATCTTAACCTGCCTATGCTGTACAACACTTTTTTCATAATATCTAGTACTTTTCTATTTTCTAATAACTTAATTTCTTGATTTTACATATATAAATAATATGGGTATAGATTTGTGTGCCCTATCCAAACGTTGTACCTTAATATTGTGTGATATTTGTCATGAATGGGCCGGGAAATAGTGAGGAAATAGTCTATAATGCAACAAACCCAAATAAGGGCGTCCACAATGCAGCAAATCTAAATGAAGAAAAGAATATTATGAAGGAGGTGGCTGCACACACACATAGGAGTAACCGTTTTTGTAGGACTACCTGAAAAATTCAGGAGATAGAGAAGCATAAAAATGAGAAGAAAGCAGTGGAGAAGGGGAGCTGAATTTGCACCCATATCAAGGTTGCATAGCTGAAATATTATTTTTCAAAAAACCATAAAATTTTAAAAGCTCAATATCAAATTAACTTAAGTTGATGTGGGTGACTAGGGCTCATGATCCTTAAGCAAGTAGTTGAGAGATTGAACCACCATTTCTTGTATATGGTGCGCAAACCGAGCTGAGAAGGGTTTCTTCTTTGTTCTCTAAGCCCTGAGGATAATTATTTTTTACTATCAGTAGATGATACTGCTTGTCCCACCTTTAAAAAAGAAAAGTAAAGAATAGGGACAAAATTATATTACAAATAAAATTAAAGTGTTACATATAACTAAGAAATAACATAGGGTTTGAGGCAAACTATCAAAAAGATTTTTCAAATGACGTAGCCTAATATTTCATTGCTAGAAAAAAAAATATACAGTGTTCATTTATGGCAGTTATTGAAAAAATACTTTAAAAAAAGATAGTAATATATTTATAAATAAATTGTTATTAAAAATTTTTTAACGATGATTTTTCACAAAAAAAAATTGTGTAAAGTAGTTCAATCCAATAAAAAAATATTATTGAAGTAAAAATCTATCATAACGATATTGGGAGGAATAGTTATAAATCTTAAAATTAAATATTTAATAATAAAACACTATAAATAGTATAAAAAAAACATATATCATAGGGTTTTATAAAGCGTAGTGGCAAATACTCAACCCCCATCCCTCTTGATGTAGAGAGTTCGTGAACCAGGTGACAATTTCATTCCCCGAGCTGTGTATGTATGTGTGTGTACATACATACATACACACATACATAAAGGCCTATATATGTCTGTAGAGCATATTAAATATTTCCACCAAATGGTGGCGAAAAGGATGGTCTTGACGTCTTGTTGAGTTTTGTGAATATAACTTTTCGGCAAAAAAACCATAAATCCTTAATTTTATGCCCTTACTTATTTTTTATTATGAAACAATGATAAAAATATTCTTGTACAACTTTGTATATCAATCACTAATCAATTATTTGCTATAGAAACAACATCTGAGCTAAAGTAGCATTCCCTCTCAAGTAACAATTACTGGTACAAAATATATTTTTTAAAATCTCATTTTTAAACCGGTCCTTGCGGAGACAGTTTAAAAAAACAACTGGTGGTATTTTTGTAAATAAGAAGAAATAATTACACTGGATTAACACGTCACCGGTGTAAAATATAATATTATGCCGGATACTAATATCAATAGGTGTAGATTAGATATATCATATGCTCACTATTCAGTTTCTTGTCTATGCTTTCCCACTTATTTTCTTTAACTTCTTCAGACCTTACATAGAAGCTTTTATAACAAATGAAAGGTGGCATTTTTATAAATATAATGAAATATTTACACCGGATTTATATTGAACCGGTGTAAAATATATATAACCAGTGTTAAATATCACTGGTACAAGATTTTTAAAGCCCCATTTTTAAACCGGTCATTGAGGAGACGGTCTAAAAAATTGACCAGTGGCATTTTTGTAAATAAGATGAAATAATTACACTGAATTAACACATCACTGGTGTAAAATATAATTACTACGCCAGATACTAATATCAATAAGTGTAGATTAGCTGCGTCATAGTCTGACTCTTCAGTTTTTTGTCTATGCTTTCCCATTTCTTTTCTTTAACTTCTTTAGACCTTGTGGAGAAGATTTTAGAACAAATGAAATGTGGTATTTTTATAAATAAGATAAAATATTTACACCAGATTTACATTGAATTGGTGTAAAAGATATATAACCGGTGTTAAATATACTTTCTATTATGACTCTTCAGTTTATTGTCTATGCTTTTTCGCTTCTTTTGTTTGTACCTTCTCAGGCCATTCATTTCACTTTTTCGGTGCCCAACGTTTATACTCATTATGATAGAAGGCCAATTGTATTCTTCGATATTCTTTTCTGAAATCGTTCTTATTCCTCAACTATATGTATATCATTCCTATGATCAGTACTTTTTGTCTCATCACTTTATCTCTATTTTATTTTATTTTGTTCTATCTGAATGCTCCAATGGTTTCTTCCTCAAGCACACCTCCTTCTCCGTCACACAAAATAAACATAGACGATTTTGAAGACAAACATCCCAGCCCTCATCCAGTAGTTCCTTCTCCTCCTTCCCTAGTTGTCACTCTGATGGAGCATATTGAGGAATTTATCATATGCTTCAATGCTCTGGAGGACTCAGTGGAATAACTATCTCAAAAATTTACTAGACTGAAAGACAGTTTTAGAGCTTTTCGTTCAGAAGTTCGCCACCATTAACAGCATGATAGCTTCTATCATCCTATTGATCCTACCGACTCTGATGAATCCCACACCTCTGAGTCTGATGAGGAGTGAAAGCCTGCAACCTTTATTTGCTTCCCCTCCTATTTTATTTTTTGTACTTAATGACAAAATGAGAGAATATATTATATATTCTGATAGATATTGTGTTTAGAAATTTCATACTTTTGATGTAAAGCTGAATGAATGAAGTTTCTAGTTCTGATAACATGTTGTTCTTTTATTTTTCAAAAAAAAAAGCAACAGCTTGAAATTGGACATATCAATGTCAGGTGTAAAATATAATGACTAGTTTAGAACAAGTTATTTCTACACCGGTTTTCCACTTCATAGTGACCGGTGTAGAATATATTGTCAGGTTTAAAAAACATTATTTCTACACCGGTGTTACATTTTATTTGGTGTAGATTTTCTTACAAAATACCATTTAATTTAGGGAAAATAACATATGGGTCCCATAGAAGCAATTGAATGACAAAAAAGTCCCACTAAATGCTATAATTCATTTCAAATCCCATGGGACCTTATATGAATTTTTTCTAATTGTAAAAAGACTTAAATGGCCTTGTTAAATAAAAAATATTAAAGAAGAAATGAGAGTTGGCACGCTTTGCTGTAAAATAAAAGAATAGTACTGTGTTGGCTCACTTTATTATGAAATAAGAGAACAATATGGTGTGTTTGCAGATGGATTTACTCATCATTGTGGCTGGGGTTGTTAGTACAGCTGATGGGGTTGGTAGTTGCAGGTGCTGGGGTTATTATTGCAAGTGTTGGGGTTATAAGTTGCAGTTGATGGGGTTGTTGGTGTAGGGGCTAGGGTTGTTAGTGCAGCTGATAGTGTTGTTAGTTGTAGCTGATAGGGTTCTTAGTACAGGTGATAGGGTTGTTAGTTGCAAGGGCTGTGGTTCTTAGTTATAGGTGCTAGGGTTGTTATTTCAAGCATTAGAGTTGTTAGTTCAGGTGTTGGGGTTGTTAGTGCAGCTAATAGGGTTATTAGTTGCAGCTAATGAGGTTCTTAGTGTAGCTGATGGGGTTCTTAGTTGCAGGGCCTAGGATTGTTAGTTGCAGGTACTGGGGTTGTTATTTCAGGCACTGGAGTTGTTATTGTAGGTGCTGGGATTGTAAATACAGCTGATGGAGTTGTTAGTTGTAGATGATGGGGTTCTTAATACAGGTGATGGGTTCTTAGTTGCAGGGGCTGGAGTTGTTAGTTGCAGGGGCTGGGGTTGTTATTTTAGGTGATAGGGTTGTTATTGCAGGTGTTGGGGTTGTAAGTGCAGCTAATGGGGTTGTTAGTTACAGCTGATGGAGTTCATTGTAAAGTGATGGGGTTCATTGTCAATTAGTGTAGTTGTTGTCGTAGGGAAGTTGTTATTTTAGGTGGTGCAGTTGTTATTCCTTCACCAAGGGGTTGTCATTTAGTATTTGTGTAGTTGTTATGCATTGAATACGTAGTTGTCACTCTGCAGTGCAGTTATTGTCTGTGCTGTCGTCAAGAAGTTGTTATTATAGGTGGTGCAGTTGTCATTCTTTCACCACAGGATTGTCATTTCTTATTGGTTCAGTTGTTAATATTCCCTAATATATTATTGAGTTTGATGTATTTGTTGAACCTGACATGAAATACAACACCTACTTATTCAACATGACAACATTCTTTCTGCAACAACTTAAAAACTTGACATTTCTTCAGAAGTGTTTAATTACATATATTATTTGTAAATTTCACAGTCTAAAATGCTTGGGTTAGTAAGTTTTTTCTTCTCATATCTAGGCTCTTTGCCACATGCATGAGCCAACATCTTCCTCATAAAATGTGCAGAAAATGTGTCTTTTGACAGAACAAGTCATTTCCTTTTTCATCTTGAACCAATGTCTTCGCCACCATGGTCATCACCTGTGAATAGAAACATGAAATGATTAAACCACCATTACATTGCACATGGATCAAAGTTGAATGAACCAAGAAGACAAAGTGTTTGATCTCTGATCTAACATAAGGTTATGCATTGTGATTTCAAAAACACATATCAAATAAGTCAAAGTATAAAGTGTTTGATTAAAACTATCTCTCTTATAAATAAGACAATACTAACATCATAATAAAAACAATAATAATGGCAGTAATAATAAAACTAATGATATCAGGAGTCAAATTTACGGTAGAAAAAATTCAAAGTATGACAAAACTATTAAATGGTCCATAATTAATGTGATAAAATGATTAGAGGTCATGTTGTTCTTTCGAAAGGATCGAATTGGTAGCCATTCCACAACCTGTGCCCTGTTGCGAAAGATTCACGTTTCATATTATTTATCCTAATGATTATCATATATGTACAAGCAAACATCAGTGTTGTTCAGTAAGACAAAAAAGAAATAAGATTCAGTTCTACAGAGAGGAAGATTTGAATTTGACGCCACTAACTTTAAATTTCCCTGGATAGTAATAACATCTATGATGAAGGAATAAAAAAATGAACAAAAAAAGACGAACTAGAAATCAAAGAGAAAAGGAATACACACAACAGAGATATGATATGAAATCCCTTATTTTTGTTTTAGAAAATACGGAAAATCAATAAAAATGACATGAAGGAATGCTCTTAACACTGAAAATAATTTTCAAGTGATGCTCACAGTTCCAACATATCTCTAATTTTATGTTTAGAAAACTTCATCATGATTTCATCATCTAATATAATAAACAGACTTTCACCTTCTTCCTGAGAACCAAAACCAAATGATGATGACATGAAAAAGAACAGAAAAAAGTTGAAGCTTACTTAGCAGTAGGAGGAGAATTTCTATGTTTATTTGTAGTAGAAACAGTAACCTGAGGTTTCTTCTTCTCTTGAACTATTTCGCCATCTTTAGTATTTTTTTGTTCAAGATTTGCAGAAGCTTCTGCAGAAACGAGAGGAGGATTCACAAGATTCCCTCTTCCTCTTGGAGAGAACAAATAAGCTTCTTTTCCCAAATCGGCTTCAAACGCAATAATTTTGTCACTCATAGAGAAACCCTATTTCCCATCAATGGCGTCAGAAAAAGCCCTCTTAGCTCCAGCCACGTTGTTGTTCTTCAAAAGAGAAGAAGAAGAGCAGAACCCATTATTAGCACTAGGATCAGTATTATTATGATTCCTCTGCAAATCCTTGCCAGAAAGAGAAATCCTACTTCCAGATTTCCTCTCAGGAGGAGGAAAATCACTACTAGGAAGGTCAAGCCTGAGCTCTGAAGCGTAAGAAACTCAAAAACCCTTCAACATTTCTCTCTCTCTTCTTTCTCTTTATATCAGTCACTATAGCTACAGGCTTCTTCATCACACTTTCTCTTATTCTTTCACACTAAAGCACGCCAAGAAGGGCAGTTGTGTCTTTTCATAATTGGAAAAAATTCATTTGAGGTCCCATGGGATTTGAAATGAATTATAGCATTTATTGGGACTTTTTTCTCATTCAATTGCTTCCATAGGACCCATATGTCATTTTCCCTTTAATTTAATCAAAAGCCCCTTTGAGCCTCCCATTTGTCATTTTTACTTGTTTGCGCTTTTAAGTCTTCTCAATCCTTCATAGTTGGTGAGTTTTGTTTTGAACTCCTTGTCTCTAGAACTAAAGATTCATGTACTACTAGAAGTACTTTTTGCCATTATTTGTGCTAGATTCATTGTTGTTATTTACTTGTTTTATTGGATTCATTACTGCAAGTTAGGTTTTCTTGTTTTTTGTTTTTCTAGTTTTTTAGTCTTCCACAAATATGGATCGTAGTTGGATAAATGCTAAATGAACAAGTGTTGAGTATGCTGAGGGGGTGAAGGAGTTTTTGGATTTTGCTAAGCATAACGGTGATAATGACAATGGAATATTTTATTGTCCTTGTGTGAGTTGTTTGAATGAGAGGAAACAAAATTCTACAGATATTTACACTCATCTCTGCAAGAATTACACAGTATGGATATGACATGGTGAAAAATGTGGAAAAATCGAGTGCATCTGAATAGTTGGAACAGACTTTTAATGATGACATGGATAGTGATGATCGGGTAGAGAACATGATTCGTGATATTGGAAACGATGCTTTTATGTAGTCACATGCATAAAGCACGGCATAAGTGGAGTGATAGAGGTTTTTTAGAATTGCTTGAGTTGTTGCAAGACATATTTCTAGAAGAAAATGTGTTACCCAAATGCTACTATGGTGCTAAGAAAATAATATGTCCTTTAGGCATGCAGTATAAAAAGATTTATGCATGACCAAATGATTGCATACTGTACAAGAAAGATTTTCAAGATGAGGAGAAATGTCCAATATGTAAGATACCAAGGTACAAATCAAACATGTCTCCTGCAAAAGTTTTATGGTATCTTATAATTATACTAAGGTTTAAGCAGCTTTTTGCTAATGAAGATGATGCAAAAAAAATGTTATGGTATGCGACTGAAAGGATTTGGAATGGAAAGCTTCGTCATCCGACTGATTCTTTGCAATGGAAGAATATTGATAACTTATTTCTTGAGTTCGGCAAGGAACCATGAAACCTAAGGTTTGGAATAATTACAAATGGTATTAACCCTTATAGTAGCCTTAGTAGTATACATAGTTCATAGCCCGTTCTCTTGGTGGTTTACAACCTATCTCCCTTGTTGTGTATGAGAAGCAAGTATGTAATGTTGTCTATGTTGATCTCAGGATCGAAACAAATGAGAAATGACATAGATGTTTACCTAATGCTCTTGGTTGAAGATTTGAAGAAGCTATAGGAAGGCATAAATGTTTTTGATGCTATTAAGAATAAGGTATTCCATATATGGGGTCATGATCTTTTGTACAATTAATGACTTTTCTGCATACATAAATTTGTCAGGATATAGTGTTAAGGGCCATAAAGCATGTCCTATTTGTGAGGAAGGGACTTGCTACTATCAACTTCGTCATGGAAGAAAGACAGTCTACCTAGGTTATAGGAGATTTATAAGACAAGGCTACCCATACTATCGAATGAAGAAAAAAAAATTTTGGCGGCCAAAAATTTAAAAATTCTCCAAAGCCATTGACAGGAGAACAAGCTTATGAAAAGGTGAAAGACATCAACATTACTTTCGGTAAGACTACCAAGAGAAATGAGAAAAATATATGGAAAAAAAATATCTGTCTTATTTGAACTTCCATATTGGCAACATCTTTAGGTAAGGCACTATATTGATGTCATGCATGTGGAGAAAAATGTGTTTGACAGTATTGTTAGAAACTTCTCTACCTACATGGTAGTTCTAAAGACTATTTGAAGGTAAGATTAGATTTATAAAAAATAGGAATACGTGAGGATTTATATCCAAGGCTAGATAGTAAGGGGAGTTATTGTGTTGAAGAGATTAATATTTTGTCCAAGGATGAGAGAAGTATTTGTGAATGTTTACAAGGAAGCAAAGTTTCCTCTAGGTACTCATCTAATCTTAAGAAGATTGTGTCGATGAAAGATTTGAAATTAGTAGGCAAAAAGTCTCATGATTGTCAAAGTCCTTGAAACTGAAAAGTTGGATGAATTAGAGCATGAGGTTTATGTTATTTTGTGCCAACTTAAAAAATTGTTTCTTCCATGCTTTTTTGACATCATGGTACACCTCATTGTTCATCTAGTGCGAGAGATAAAACTGTATGGCCCTGTATACTTACGATGGATGTACCCATTTGAAAGATACATGAAAATCCTTAAAGGGTACATGAAGAATCCAAATTGACCCGAGGCATCCATTGTTAAAAAATATGTTTCTGAAGAAGCTATGGATTTTTGTCAACACTACCTGTCTAAAGTACAACTTACCGGTCTCGCTAAACCCCGTGCCAAACAGGGGGTCAACGCGGAATGTCAGTGAAGAGTGTTGATCGTAATGAATTGAAGCAAATACACTTACACATCTTAAATAACATTGATGAAGTTCAAAACTATATAGATGATCATAAAGAGCTTGTTTGGAAATAAAATAATAGAATGATAGAGCAAATGCTGATTAGAGAACACATAAATCTTTTGCATATTGGTTCAAACAGAAGGTTAAAAATGATGATTGTGTATCTGATTCAGTTAGATGGTTGGCATATAGTCCTAAATTTAATGTGATATATACAGGTATTCCTTTTATACTAAGTCCCTAGATGATAAAAGTAGCCTGCAAAATAGTTGTGTTATGTTAGTGGCTGAAGCTATGCGCTTCTCTAGTTCAAAAGACAACAATCCTAAATTAGCAGCATCCTTTATTATGGCGTCGTTGAGGAGATTTTAGAGTTAGACTACACCAAATTTACAGTTCACGTGTTCAAATGCAAATAAGGCAATGTAAACAATTGTGTTATGGTAGATCGGTTAAGATTTATACTTGTTCATTTGAATAGTACAAGTTTTGGGAATGAGCCTTTCATTATGGCAGATCAAGCAAAGCAAATATTCTATATCACTGATCCAGCAAATAAAAGATGGTCTGTCGCTCTCCAAGGAAAAAGGGTTATTGACGATGATGATTCAATTTGTGAGACCCCTTCATTTTTAATAGTTTTACCAAAATTGAATGAAGAAGAAGTGGATTCTGATTGATTTGTATGTGATTGCATATATTGTTTTAATGTAATAATAGCACAAGTATATTGTTCTGATTGCATATATTATTTTGTTACAACTTACAAGTAATGGGTTAATAAAGGATTATTTTGAAAAAATAACTCCAATATTTAAACCGGTTGTACATGTTATCCGGCGTAAAAAGTGATTTGAAAACTTTTTTATACCGGTTGTACATGTTATTCGGGACTATATCCGGGTATAAGAACTGCCTATTATATATTGTATGCAGACCAATACTGAAAAATATAACTATTTGTTGATAACTCTGCTTTCAATGGAAATTATTGCAGCTCACTTACGATTTTCCCAACAATGAAGTCTTGAAGAAGAAGACGTTGTCTTATTGCGCTGAGCGTTGGAGGGCATTCAAGACACAACTAGCTCGTTAGTATGTGCATGGCCAGGACAAAGGTGGTCAGTCTCATCCTTCTCCATGCAGCAAGTATCAATTTATTGAAGCTACTAAGGAAGAATTTGTTGGACTTCGGACTACTATAGAAGCTATGGTGAGTTGATATGTTGTAAAAAAGGAATCTTGAATTTCCCGTGTTTTTTCCTTTTGTATGTATTAGGGATTAACTACTTCAAGTGTTGTAAGAAAAAAGAGCAAAAGCTATTGTACACACTCTCAAGAATAATTGCCCCCACACAATGTCTTGAAGGGGTTATACGAAGGCTGAAAGAGACTTGTTGGGGGCCAAGAGGAAGAGGCTGGAAAGAGATTTCTGAGTCTGATCTTAGTGTTACTCTTGCTCCCCCATCTCTAATACGTCACGAAGATAAGTAGTTGTACGCTCACCAAAAAAGGAGCGGATCATTTACAAGCAATCACGCTTACATGATTGCGATAAAAATTGTAAGTACTACTTGTATTATTTTATTTTAGTAGACTAATTATATTATTTCTTATATTTACTCTTTTTATATTATAGGTTGATCTTAAACAACAAGAAGTCTATGGCTCCTTCAAGTCAGATGGTAAGAATAATATCTTGATTGTTGCCACAGGCAAGTAAGAGCATGGGGGTCATGTTAGGGGAGTTGGAGGAGGTGTCAATATAAGAGAGATTTTTTAAAGCATCTCCAAGACATTTCCCATATGTCCCGAGGGCAGAGATAGAATCATTGTTATCTACCGTGAGGGAAAAAGCTAAGGTAGAGGCTAAGGCACAGACAGAAGCTAAATTCAAGCACAATTACAAGAGGGGTTGGCAAAGATCAAAGAAGAAATGTTATCCATGTTGACATCAAGGCAACAGAAACCAAGTGCCACCCAAATGCTCTCACATATAGCCCGTCCTAGCACTAAAGGGAGCTGTTGTATGACCAAAAAGGTGTCAGATGATATTGAACCTTGTGATCTATATGTAGAGGATCCTATCAAAAGGTTAGTGGCATATGGTTTCATCCATATCTTAGGGAAAACCGCCCACCACATCCAAATTCAGGAAGATCGGTTAAGGGTGGCAGTTGAAGGCATGATATTTGAAGATGCTCTTGTTCCAATTCTGACTGATGAGGTGAAGACTATGAGTTAGGCAAATGGGACTTTCATATTATGGCCAAAGTATCTTGTTTCGGATCACGTCGCGTCATCCCCAAGCAAACTTCCCACACCTCCCAATTAGAGTGTCATGCAATGTATGATCCAATTGGCATCTGACGAAATGTTCCATATGGATGCGTTGCCTATGGATTTAGTTGTGAGTGACACGGGGACTGCTTCCTTTGTTGACCATACAGATGTGAAATCTATTATCACTCCTCAGAATGAACTAACCTCCGGGTGCGTCCAAGTATTTTTAAATGTAAGTCTAATTTAAATATCAATATATGTAATAACAAAATTCATGCAAGCTGAGTGTTTGCATTGACTAACATCGTGTTTACATTAACTGTAGGTACATGCAAGCTGAATTGGTTTCCAAAGGCAAACAAGATAAGTTTGAATTCTTATGCCCATTTCAGATTTATTCAAACTCAAAATCTTCAAGACTTGAGTACATTGCAAGAAGGCTTAGTGAAACCGATATTAATTGTTTCTTCACACCATATATACAGGAGTAAGAATAATAATATTTCAATTTTTTATACTAGGTTTATATTTGCTTAATGCTAATAATCATTATTGTTTAATTATTTTCTACAGTAATCATTGACAATTGATCATACTATGTAGGTATACTTATAAAATTTTCTTATTATGCTTCCTCCACTACAAGCCATCAGTTAATGCCAAGAAGATTATGAATATGTGAGTTTTCTTCCTTATAAAATAATGGTGTTTATAATAAATTAAAAATAATATTTGTAATAAAACGGTTACTAAGTTCATAAATTTGGTCATAGGGCTATGAGGATGTTTGCAACTGCCAGGGGTCTTAAGAAAGTCAACTCGATGAGGGACCATAAATGGATCACACCGAAAGTAATAAAAGTGTTAAGTCTTATGCTTCACGTAATTTTTTGCTAATGGCACATAATTTTGTTCATGTTTATATTACATAATCGAAAGCAACCCAAAGAAAACAACTTGTGTGGCTTTTACATAGTTAGACACATGATCAATATCATCTTGTCAAATAGAATTGACCTAACAAAGAAGGTAAATTATGTTTTTAATGATTTCATATATTTATGGTCAATTTAATATATCTTATTAATGCTTTAATTTCTTTTATTTTAATTTGATGTTTTAGATGTTTGATCAATCTGACTCATTTCCTGAACAAGATATTAAGGACCTGCGTAATATTTGGGCTGAGTTTTCTGTTCAAACCATTCATTCTCAATAGTATTTATCATTACCATAATACATTTTTTTTATTTTTCTATTCAAATGATTGTATTTTTTTATTGAATTTTATTAAATGAATAATGTAATGAGCAATTGAAGATATGTCTCTGTCATCTTGAATTTTGTCTTTACTGATATCTCTTTGAGCCTGTATATTTATGCAGTTTATTTATGAAGCTTCAAGGGATGAGGTTAATGAAATATTGAAGAGGTCATTTTTTCAAAATACATTTAAACTGGACAAAAAGAATACCGGCAGGAATAGAAACAGTATATGTAAATATAATAACATCTACACCAGTTGTCTTTATAGTGAGGTATAAAAAATTCATTAATCTACACCGGGTGTAAACATAATCGGTGTAATAATTCATTAATCTACACCAAGTGAAAACACAACTGGTGTAAAAAAGTTATAAATCTACAGCAGCCGTTCAAAAGGGGATAAGTTCAACTAGTGTAGACATTAGCAAATTCTACTCCTGATTTTAAAAGGGACCGGTCTAAATTCTACTCTTTTTACACCAGTGAATCGCTCGATTTAAAAAAAAGTACACTTGCTAAATGGTCCGTTTCTACATCAGTTATTGTCCGATATAGAATACCATTTCCAATTGATTTAGAAAACTTTTTTTGCAGTAGTGAATAAACACATATAATCATTAATATTGAGTAATATTACAAAACATTTCAATTATAAAATGTACATAATATAATATTATTGTTGTCAAATTTATGAGCTAACTTATAAAGTTTATTATTTTTTATTTTATAAAATAATGTCACATCACTTTTAAATTCATGATAACTATAGAATGGTAGGTACCTGTTTGGCAAATACTAAAATTAAGGTTTTAAAAAGGCTTCTGGCTTAAATTTTAATTTGTAAAAATTTTAAAATAAGCAGTTATATTTGCTCAAAATGACTTTTGGACTAAACTACGGTTTAAAACTATAGTTTTGGATAAACTACTGGGAATATATTTTAAAACAGTAAAAGACTTTATGAACTACTCATTTATTATTTTACTCCTATTTTTTCTTACACTATCTCTAATCTCTCCTCTCTTCTCTCTCCTATCCTCTCTTATACTTCCTCTCTGACTTTCCGTCATGAGCTTCTCTAACTCCACCGGCTCTTCCTTCTCCATCATTGTCAAGCTTCTTCTCCGTCGCTGTCCTTCTACAACTCACTGTCGCTATCGCCAGTGGAAGAATAAGATGCATGGGATGATGCTGAACAGAGGTCGTGGTTGCTGGTCTTCAGTTGTTGTCACCATTGCTTGGTCAATCGACACTAGAGGAGATGGTTTGTGGTCTGCAATAGAGATGTTGGAAGCTGAACGTGGAGAGAGAGAATAGTGGAGAGGGAAAAAATTGTACATAAGAAGATAATTAATTTTTTATATCTTATACTTTTTCTGATAATTTATTAATCATAAACTTATTTCTAGTAATAACTATATAAATACTCATTTATTTATAACTATTTTTTTATAAATATTTTTTTAATTTTTTTTTAAACATTGACTAGAAGCTTTTTTTCCTATCATTTATTTTTTAAAAATTTATCTAAATATGGCCGAAGACTTTTCTACAAAATCAGGCCCCACACAGTTAACAAACAGTTAGTCAGAAATAAATGAAAAATAACAATATTAGAGTGCGTTGAAAAGTCAGAACATTAAATGATGATAATGAAAACGTGTCTTATTTTCCATGTTGATGGATGACTTGTCTCCTATAATAGACCCTACGAATTAAAAGTGCCATGGCACCAGAAAATGACAATGAAAACAAATTATTCTGTATTTTTGGATTAAAAAAAGAAATTTTATGTAATATCTAATAAATACTATCTACAATTTTTATTATAAGCCATATTCTATAGAAAATAGACAGTTTAATTTTTATTATAATTCAATAAGTGAAATATTAATTATATTTTTTTAAAATTATCCTAATTAAAGTGACATAATATTTTTTATAACTTCTCATTAATGGTTCTAGAAAAGGATAAATTTTTCTAAAAAAAAATTATATTGTCAAATAAAATTAAGGATTTAATTAAAATATCTGACATTTGCACCCATATCAAGGGTGCATAGCTGAAATATTATTTTTCAAAAAACCATAAAATTTTAAAAGCTCAATATCAAATTAACTCAAGTTGATGTGGGTGACTAGGGCTCATGATCCTTAAGCAAGTAGTTGAGAGATTGAACCACCATTTCTTGTATATGGTGCGCAAACCGAGCTGAGAAGGGTTTCTTCTTTGTTCTCTAAGCCCTGAGGATAATTATTTTTTACTATCAGTAGATGATACTGCTTGTCCCACCTTTAAAAAAGAAAAGTAAAGAATAGGGACAAAATTATATTACAAATAAAATTAAAGTGTTACATATAACTAAGAAATAACATTAGGGATAGAGGCAGAATATGAAAATGATTTTTCAAATGACATAGGCTAATATTTTATTACTAAAAAAAGATTTTAACAACGTCCATTTATGGCAGTTATTGAAAAAAAAGCTGTGAAAAAAAGATAGTATTATTTTTATAAATAAATTACTGTTAATTTTTTTTAACGGCTATTTTCCACACAAAAGATGATGTGTAAAGTAGTTTAACCCAATAAAATAAAACGTGATTGAGTAAAAACTTATCATGAAGATGTTGTTATAAATTTTAAAATTAGATAGTTAATAATATGATCCTATAAATAATATAAAAAATATATATAATAGTGTTTTATAAAGCATCGTGGTAAATATTCAAGCCCCATCCCTCATGATGTAGAGAGTTCGTGAACCACGTCGCAATTTCATTCCCCGAGCTGTGTGTATATATGTATATATATATGTCTGTAAGGCATATTAAATATTTCCACCAAATGGCAACCCACCCCATGCATTGGCCTACATTAATGGTGGCGAAAAGGATGGTCGTATTGCTGAGTTTTGTGAATATGACTTTTTCGCAAACAAAAAAAAAAAATAATGTTCAACTATGTCTCTATAAATTATATGAATAAGAGAAAGGATGATATTTTATATATTAGGCTCTTAATATGATCTGCAAATAATTAATAGGAGTTAAAGAAAAATTTTACTTTGATTGCACGTAGCGGCTCACATCAAAAGTAATTTCAATGAATATGATTAAAGAGAGGATTAAGTATATATTAAGAAAAATAGATATATATCTATTATAATTAATTAATTTAACTAATTTTTATAATATCTAAAATTTAATTATCTAATTTTTATATTAAAAATTGGAGGAAGGAATTTGCAAAAACACTTGGACTCATGACCATGGGTCTAAGTATGGAATAATTGCTCACACTTGCTCACACAAATAATGGTTCAGATTACAAAGATGATAATAGACCAAAAACAACACTTTTAACCTTTAAAATTATAATTTTGAGAAAAAGATATCGAAACAGCTGATTTTATTTTTGCAATAGCATTTGTATATTGAAAATCATAATTTAGGAATGAAAACCATGATTTTTTAGAAGCTCAAGATTTTTATTTCTTCCTTTTTACAAGCTATTTTTTTCTAAAATCACTTTTATTTTTTTTTCTAGAAGTTATTTTGCAAAAATTAATCCAAATACACCTAGACATTTTTTAGGCCAAAATCAATTTTACTTTCTAGCATACATATTTGCTTGCCTCACTGGATTCTGCAGGCATATCTACCCGAATAGTGCAACAGCAAGTTAATACGAGAATAAGGCCTTTTGACAGTACGTCTTCTATTCGGCCGTTTACAAAGCCAAGTCGTGTAACAAACTTTGGTTCCTGCACCATCTATCAATGAATTAACCACTTTTTTCTTTATTAAAGGAAGAAATGAAGAGTTTAGGGCTTGAGATGGAAAATTAAAAATGATTTCTACATCAATTTTAAAAATCTGAGGTAGAATACATTTCTATATGATTATGGAAAGAAAATGATGTGGGAACTTTGAATGTCTTTTCAAAACTAATTTCTTCATTGTTTCATTTACTAGCCAAAGTAAAAAATCTCGACGTTTTCTAGATTATAACTTGAAAAATTATCCTAATTTAAAAAAAATATCAATTTTTAATGACATATAAAAATATATTTAAAATATTAACTCCTTCTATTTTTATAATTTTTTATTTAATACAATAAATATATAACTATTCATTTCCTCTTTTGAATGATGTTGTGTCTTTGGGTCAATTGCACATTACTTTTGATGTATCAAAATTTAAATTTAATCTCCCTGATATTTGAGTGAGATGAGTGTTTTATCTAATGATAAAATAAAATTTTAATCCGTATATAAAAATATATAATTACATAACATTATTAATTTATACGAGATACCATGTAGGATAATACATAGGATGACATGTGCCTTTTATTAATGTGATGTGTCAATTTTTGTCAGTAAGTTAACGAAAGACTAATGGCAATGGCTTTAAAATCAAACATTGAAACATGAGGGATGTTAAATTTAAACTTTGATACACTTGGGGCTCATGTGCAACTTACATAAACTTTAAGGAAGTTTTATATATTTTAACTCAAAAAAATTGTATTAATTTTTTTCAAGGGAGAAATAGCAAAAATAAATAGTGTGAATATGAGGAAGCTTCGCTATTACTTGGAGTGGTATTCTTTAGCCTCTGTCTCATAGTTTATCCATATGTTCATCTGTTATATTTTATTACCACTGTTTGTGTAATAGTCTTGTCCCCTATGTTTGTGTATACTCCTTTCAGACTGATTACTGTTCTTCTTGTTTTCTAATGTATAAATTGATATTTTCCACACAAAAATAAAAACCACACATCATAAGACTTCATACATTACCAAGCACAATAGAACCAATACACGAACATACGAACATATATGCGCTCGCGCACAAACAAACACACACCACACGTATATGCATATTACAAAGCATATATATACTTATTCGAATCTCACCTTTTTGAAAAAGACCTATGAAAAAAGGCATCTTCGTCTCCAAGCCTCAAGCCAGATAATAATAATAGCAAAACATAATCTTGACGGTATTTTTGCATGCATCTACGCATTCTTAAGCATGAGATATAACTCTTTGGCAAATATCTCCATGCTTTCTGGTGGCAAGCAAACAGGTATGATTCTGCCTTCTTCACCTTTACTATTTGTATACCCAACGTAAAAACTGAATCCTTGAAATGTGCCAAGTCCACTCAAAGCAGGACCAGCATACACAGCCTTGCCCCATCCAAAATCAACATCTTTGAATCCAAGACGGGAAAAATCTGCAACTATAAACGAAGATCTCGATGTTGTGAAACTGGGTCGTCCTCTAATCACCAAGAGATCAGCTACAGAATGAAAATACTCCCCATTCACTATATCCTTTGCTTTTCTCACTAACTCCAAACCATACTCTAACGGATTCTCACACAGTTCTCCGGCGGTTGAAACCGCCGTCGGAAACACGACGGCGTTTCCGTAGAAACCTTCTGGTAATGGAGGGTTGAATCTATCACGTCCCATACGTGCATTAGCGAGGAACATGAGACGAACATCTTCATTTGGGTCAAGTTGTAAAGCTTTTGTACGACAATACCAGAGACATGCAGTGACAAGATCGAAAGAGGTTGATTGAGTTAGGTTTCTGGGAAGTGATCTACGGAGGGACGAAACTTCAGTTGGGCCGAAGAAGAAAGAGCGATGAAGAATGTTTGTGGAGGGGATAGGGTTTCCCACAACTTCATCGTACTCGTGATGAGTGCATGTAATGTTTGGTGAGTCTCTTGCGTTTAGAAGCTCTCTATTCCACACAGGTAGGATTGAAGGTTCGGTTGCTCCGGTGGCTATTTCGGCGACGGCTTTCATGAATTGTGCAATACCAGGTCCATCGCTCATGCTATGATTCATGCGTAGACCAAAGATGAAACCACCACACATGAGACGTGTTACCTGTAATTTATCAAGATGGATCATATTAGTATAGCAAAATTCATATATCTACGTTCATGTCCTAAATATAAAGTCAATTTGAGGGTTTTGGTTTGTTCCTGAATATAAAATCCGATTTCCTCTTGTTTTCCATCATATTAATTCTTTTCTTTCATGTAATACCGTACCCCTATATTTTGAGACATTTTTATCTGTTGGCATTAAAGTTTAATCATTAGATAGTAGGGTTATTTTTTGAAAAAGGAAAAAGTGTATCTCTAACCTGTTAACTTCACCCAATTAAAGTTTTATTTTGATATTTTAATTTTATAAAATATCTTTTTAGTCCTCTAATTCTAATGTCTCTAATAATAAATATTAGCATTGAAATTTTAATTATTGAGAACACATTCTTAAAACACTGACATATTAAATTTTATTTTCAAAAATAAAGATTTGCACAAAAATATCATTTTAGATTAACAGTAGAGTTATAAGACTGAAAAAATATTTTATAAAATTTAAACTAAATTAAAGCCTTGTATAAAGTTAGATGACCAAATCTACGCTATTGTTTGAAAACTATTACAAATTCTCTATATATTAATCACAAATAAACAATTTATCTAGTTTTTGTAAATTTCTAGGAATTAGTTAAGAATACCTCATATTTAGAATTAGAGGAAATATATAGTTTATCAAACAAACAAAAAAAGAGAATTGTGTGATACCTGAATAAGCAAGATGGGAGAGTCAAGGTTTCCATCAGAACCAGGGGGAGAGTAAAGAAGCTCTTCAAAGCATGGAAATGGTGGATGAAGATCGTCACCAAACTGTTGAAGCGTGATGTCAGCATAAGCCTCAATGAACATAACACCTTCTTCATTACAATCCACCATAAGTTTGCGACCTTCACCTTCCCTAAGTCTTCCTGCAAATGGATAGTAAAATACAAGCGTTTGAGCCAACGCTTCTCTGATGACTTTGACTGGGTCCTTCCCTGCCATGGAAGGCTCAGGACGATAAAAGTGTAAGAATGGAGTCTGGGCACGTAAACCAGCTTGGTCATCTATGTCTGAAAGGGGCTTCACTTCATGAGGAGTAGGCTTCGCCGGAGTTATAAGCTCCGGTTGCCGCCTACTCACGGTGAAGGTGAGATTAGAAGGAGTTTGTAGTGCCATTGATAAGCTCTCAAAAGCAAAGTGGCGAATTTGACACAAGATATAGACAACTAGTATTAATTTAGAACTTGATGCTTCATTTGGAGGGTTGGTTTGTGGATATATATACACTAGTTTAATCTGTTCTCTGACGTCTCTGGTACTGTGGTTAAAGGGAGAAAAAAGACATTTTATAAGGTCTAGGTCAATTGTTTTTTTCTATTATATTCAAATTATAAAAAATTGGAACGGACATTG
Source organism: Leucaena leucocephala (assembly GCA_037074615.1). NCBI lineage: Eukaryota > Viridiplantae > Streptophyta > Magnoliopsida > Fabales > Fabaceae > Leucaena > Leucaena leucocephala. The sequence goes on along the minus strand of CM073515.1, from coordinate 11,403,611 downwards.
AATTGGTGAACGCAAGTGGTTCAATTAGAGCCCATATGGCAGCTAAATCGAGATCAATCTAATCCTAATTAAAATAATATAATTTAATTAAAATATATAAAAATATTTATATAAACTTTTAAAAAAATTAATATATATTTAAATAGAATATTATTATATAAGCCACACGTAATCTTATAATTACTTAAACACAAATATAACAGATTGTATTTTATCTTTTTTAAAAACTTAAAATGGTATCATTTTAGACTTAATAATGAGAGAAAAAGATATAAAACTTTTAACCATATCGATCAAAAGATTGATTCGCCAGTTTATTGATCTGATTGGCTAATCTAAATTAAATTTTAATATAATATATGTTTTTTTGACGTATCTAATAAAGGGGAAAACATTTTATAAGAAAGGTCAAAGTCAATTAGTTTTATATTTTGTATCACACTTGTAATTTCAAATTGGGGTAGCTCCATATCCCCATAAACCTTGTGCTAATAATGGAAAAGACACAAAGGATAAAAGGAAATACGAAAAAGCAAAGAAGCCACGGGGACTCATGATTGGAAACGACAAATTTCTCATATCTATGCCAGTCTGAAAATTGAGACCACATTCCTTGTTCTTGGGTAGGAACAGGCATGACAAGACTGGTTATACCCAAATTATACCAAAAAGCACTAGTGATTAATTAAATGTCCTCTTGTGCATGTTAATCCAATCCAGAAAATACTTGATGTGAATTTTTATTCCCTTTTTTTGTGTAATTTAAAGTTTATTTGGGTCAAGTTCTAATGATTTGTTAAGGTTAAGGGGAGATATTAGGGCTTAATTTAAAAAATACTTACTGACATACAAATTATATTAAAATAATATGAATAATTTAAATTTATTGTTGATTGTTCATTATTGATGAGAGAATTTTATTAATGAGTATTTAACAATTTTATTAATAATAAGGTTTTGACAGACAATGAATAATAAGTCTTGAATTCGGTTCAAAATATTTCGAAAATTAATTATTCAAAAGGTCCATCAAATATCTTAAAAATAGATACACCGATACCTGTTAAGAAGTTGTTTTTGTTACAAAGAAACAAGGGGCTACTAAAACAAGGGGCTGGTTTTGTAACTTTATTTTTTTTTGGGTGAACTGAGTTTTTTTTTCCTTTCGGTGAACAAAAACAAAGTTGTAGTACTCAAAGGGAAAAAGTAGCACGTGGGCGTTGGTCTAGAAAATACGCTACCTGGCTGCAGCCTGCACCATTAGCTTGATGTGTTTGGAAAGTTTTTAAATTATCATTTTAAAAAAAAGTTTAGTTTAAAATTTATTTTAAAAAAGTTTTAAAATAAAAATTATATTTGTTTAAAAAAATAGAATAAAATTATAATTTAAAATTAATATTTTAAATAAACTATTGAGATTAGCTTATAGAATAATAAAAAAATTTATAAACTATCTAATTATTTTATTTTTATTTTTTTTATATCCTCTTTTCTCTCTCGTCTTTCTTCTTCAACATCTCTCCTCTATCCTCTTTACCATATTTCATCTCTTCTCTTTCTTATCTATCACCTCTACTCTCTCTTTTTTCTTCTCCACCCTCTATTTTCTTTCATCTCTCATATTTTTAATAAAATTATATCCTTTTTAATAATTTTATAATTATAAAAGTTCTTTTAGTAATAATTATCCCAACAATTATTTATTCAGAACTATCTTTTTTTATAAACTCTCCTCTAATTTTTTTTTTAAAAAAATTATCTAAAAACCTTTTTTCATAAATTTTTTTATAAACTCTTATCCAAATAAGCCCTATAAATAAAAAAAGAGTTGTGTATATTTGGTAGGATAGAAAATTTTGTATGGAAGTAAAAGTGTAAATGAGAGTAGAAATGAAAATATAATTAAGTTAAAAATAGATTTTAAAAGTTTATTTAGTATGATAAAAATAATTATAAAATTGATATATATTTTTTTAATAACTTAGGATAAAATAGTTTAAAATATTTTTTTATAACTTAAGAAATGTTAAAATTATTTAAAAAATTTATAATTTAAAATAAAATAATTCAAAATATTTTATTTTTATTTTTATTATTTTATTTTTTTTAATTTTTTTAATACAACTAAAGTCTCTTAAAATGTTAGATACGAGGAGTGAGAGTAGCTTCAATTGTTCTAAATCTACCTCCACTCCCATTTCCACTTCCAACGTACCAAACGTTAGGTTTTACTGACTTTAACAACGGACACGCCATGTTGTCTCTCTGCAGCACAAGGCGGCGACATGGGTGGGGTTGGGGTGAAGCATCGAATGCTTTCTTTTGTCTCTTTGCTATGTTTGGCTCAATGGGAAAGAAAGGAGAAATATTTTAATAAAAAAAAAGAAAAAAATATTTTATTATTATCTTAGATTAATATTAAAGAAATGAAGAAAAAGGGAGAGATTTTCATATTATTTTATTTGATTCAAGAAATAAAAAAATATTTTTATATAAATAAATTTATATTATATTATTTTATAAAATATTTTAATAAAATATAATATAGAGATAATATTAAGATATTAAAAAATTATAAATATATTAATATTATAAAATAATAATATTATATCTCCACTCGAAATTCTCCTAAATTTGGAGGGGAGGTAAAGTTGGGAAGTGGAGAAAAAATTTTAAAAAAAAATTCCTCCCCTCTTAAATATTTTAGTGAGCCAAATAAAAAGAGGAGAGCAAAATCTCTCCCCTCTTTTTCACTCTTCTCTCCCAAATTACCTATACCAAATAGGGCATAGTTTTGTTTCTAGTTCTTATGTTCTAGTTTAAGCTTTGTTTCTACTGTTCCCTTTGCATTGGGTTAACATGCTTTGTATTGTCATATGATCTTGTAAAAATCTAATATTTTTTATATAATTTTATTTTTATATTTGAATAAAGTTGTTCTCTTCAAATATTATATATAAATAAGTACGTATGTGTATATATATTTATATATATATATTAATTTTGATAAATATATCAAGTTATTTATAAATTTTAATAGTATAAGAAATTTGACAAAATTTTATATTAATAACATAACCATTTAATTATATTGCTATTATAAAAAAGATTATTGGAGTTGTTATTCAGAAAGATAAATCACATAATATAAAGTCTTCTATAAATATATATAAAAGAATACTAAAAAATAATTAATAAAATTATTAAACTTAATCTTTGAGTAATTAAATATATAAAAATTTAATTATTAATTGAGTATAATAATATTGTACAATGCTGACTATGCCTAGTCATACTTTATTATTTTTTAGATTTTATATAAAAATACATGAAATTCCTTGAGATGTTAATAAAATTAAAATATAAAGAAAGCTACCCAAACATAAGCTTAACTTGTTGGAAATTATGCAATTTCAAGTCGTAGTTAATGGATGTGACTTACAGATACGAATTGTTTGATATAATATATATATATATATATATATATATATATGAAAATAGTATTTCAAAATTACCAAATTGATCTTGCTTGAAGGGCAAATGGAAATGAAACACGTATGAACCACCTAAGCATCTTATAAAGCTAAATCCTTGGACTCAGTTTGGAATATAAGATTCATGACAAAAAAAAATATTAATTATAAGTCATGGCTAGATAATTTATTTTATTCTTTATTATTATTTTAGTTTTTTCTAAAAAACACGACAAAGGAATGTTTACTTCTTCATAAAAAAATGAAGAAAATTGTTCATTAGCACCAACTTCATCATCTTCGGATAAACATGCATGAACCAAGGAAACAACTTGCAAAAACTAGAGGAAAAACTCATTTGTCCTTCCTCTTATTTTGGGTTAGTTCTTGTTTGTTTCTACAACTATCAATATATTATTAATATATAATATAAAATGAATAATAAATACATTAATTACAAAAATACGTTTTTAAAAAGTTTTATTGACTTATAGTAACTGTTTTCATACATAAAACATATCGATATTTTAAATGATTTAATAGAAAAAAAAAGTAAGATTTTTTTAGTAAATAAAATTTTCAGTGTCGAGAATGGGATTGGAACCGAAGCCAAGTCCAATACATAATGCTGGAGCTTTATGTATTAAATCTGGCGCCTTAGAGTCCAATAATAGATTTTTGTAATTAATGTATTTATTATTCATTTTATATTATATATTAATATATTGATAGTTGTAGAAGCAAACAAGAACTAATACATAATTAATTTGGCCGTCTTGGCAAATAGATAAAATAATAATAATTTTTGTTTACCAAAAAAAAAATAATAATAATTTTTAAACATTAACTTTTACTAATTTTGACTAAAAAATAATAATATAATTAATTTTATTAATTTGTTAGTCTATTTATAATATAAGACCCACCAACTTTATATTCTTCATAAAATATGAAGAGAAGTTGCCATTCTCACCAACTTGATCTTCACCTGACAATTAATAAAAATGCATGAACCATCAAAACAAGTTAAAAACAAAATTCACTCAACATCAGATAACTCATTTATCATTCACATTCAGTTCCTCGTTGTCTCTACGCGTTGTTAATTACCATCATGACCTTTCGGTTGTCTTCCACTCATAAAACTTATTTAAATTTTATTTTTAAATAGGGAAAATCATTATAAATCTTAAAAAATAAATATAATAACAAAAGTCTCAAAATAAACAAACAATTATAGAATTATTATTATTTCTTATATTAAAATTTGTCATTATATACTATTTACTCATGTATTTTTTTTATTAACTACATTCTTTTATTAATACTTTAATAATTTTTTTATTCAAAACGGGGAGTTGATGAAGGAAAAAGAAAGAAATTCAATGATTTTTTTGTTAATGTGTTATTTATAGGTATCAATCTAACCCTTTTTTTTTATAAAAAAAAAGTTTAAATAGATTTAGTATTAGTCCTCCACTAAAGTTAGGATATAGTTTTATGACTCAAATAGCACTTATAGGAGACTTACAATATCGCCTACCAAAAGAGCCCTCACAACAATAACAAGAATTAAACCATGTCCTTATAGAATACGAATAGATTCCTTATCATTTGTGATAACTCTCAATAGCAGGTATCAATCTAACCCTAAAAATTAAATGCAAAATATTCTAGAAATACTAAAAATTAAATGAAAGATAACAATCAATAATAAATGCCAAAAATATAACAATAAATCAAAATTAAAATAAAGAATTCCTAAATCTTACATAATAAAGATAAATATATGAAATATCTAAAAATCCTAATTAATCATTATTCTATATCCTATTATTTTCCCTTTTAAATATTTGTTGCTGCACCCAAATTTTGATCTCCGGAACAGAAAATCAAATAAATAGAGTTGCAGCCAAGACTTAAAGAAGAATTTTGAAAACAAAATTTGATAAAACAGAGCCTATTATTCATGAGATCAGCTGCATCAATTCATACCTACCACCTTATTCAAATTATTACTTTTATTTAGGCAAAAGTATCCCTATCCTTTTAAGATTTCAAAGACAAAAGATTTAAAAGACAAAATTCACTCAACATCAAATAACTCATTTATCATTCATATTCAGTTCCTCGTTGTCTCTACTCGTTGTTAATTACCATGATGACCTTTCGGTTGTCTTCCACTCATAAAACTTATTTAAATTTTATTTTTAAATAGGGAAAATCATTATAAAATCTTAAAAAATATATATAATAACTAAAAAGTCTCAAAATAAACAAAAAATTATAGAATTATTATTATTTCTTATATTAAAATTTGTCATTATATACTATTTACTCATGTAATTTTTTATTAATTATATTCTTTTATTAATACCTTAATAATTTTTTTTATTCAAAACGGGGAGTTGATGAAGGAAAAAGAAAGAAAATATAGAGAAAGAAATTCAATGATTTTTTTGTTAATGTGTTATTTATAATTATCAATCTAACTTTTTTTTTTATACAAAAAAAGTTTAAATAGATTCAGTATTAGTCCCCTACTAAAGTTAGGGTATAATCCTATAGCTCAAATATCACTTACAGGAAATTTATGATATCGCCTATTAAAAGAATTTTCACGACAGTAACAGGAATTGAACTCGCGTCCTAACTCTCATTAGCAAGTATCAATCTAACCCTAAAAATTAAATGCCAAATATTCTAGAAATACTAAAAATTAAATGAAAGATAACAATCAATAATAAATGCTAAAAATATAACAATAAATCAAAATTAAAATAAAGAATTCCTAAATCTTACATAATAAAGATAAATATATGAAATATCTACAAATCCTAATTAATCATTATTCTATATCCTATTATTTTCCCTTTTAAATATTTGTTGCTGCACCCAAATTTTGATCTCCGGAACAGAAAATCAAAAAATAGAGTTGCAGCCAAGACTTAAAGAAGAATTTTGAAAACAAAATTTGATAAAACATAGCCTGTTATTCATGAGATCAGCTGCATCAATTCATACCCACCACCTTATTCAAATTATTACTTTTATTTAGTCAAAAGTATCCCTATCCTTTTAAGATTTAAAAGACAACAGATTTTTACTTCTCCAATAAGTATGCTTCTCAGAATTTAAATTTATATTATACTACTTACATAGAGGTAAAACTCTATATCATCTTATCCATCAGCTTGCTAGTCTCATTCAAAATATTTTGACGAGTACAAACATATAAGAAATAGAAACAGTTTAAATTTTCAGATTATCAACTGTAAGATATCTGACAAGTTAAATAGTGCCCATTCATGCTTCTCAATCCAGCATTTCAATGTCTTTCCACAGTTCTACCATATAATCAACATAGTAATTCTTATAGTTGCAAGTATAACTGAATCCAGATTCAATAATGATAAATATGAAGCAAGTATCAACATCATGGACTTGAAATGCAACATGTTTGCCAATTTTAAGCCAGTAATAATCCCATATGTGGCCAAAGATTATCTAAAATTCTCAACAATTTCTAAAAACTTATGCATACTAACACATCAATTACACTATCAAGTATCATTAAAATTTGTATCTCAAGTCATAGTTAGAGATAAGAATACGAGCTAGTTAGTGGGATATGGGCCAACCAGTTAAAGTAGCAGGCAAATACCAACCTGAGCCCAGGGTTTTTGGAAATTGGCTAGCCCACAGTACCTCTTTTATTTTTTTGATTTTAAATATTTTGAAAAAATTATTTCTAAACTTTTAAAATATTCATAAAAATTTCTAATATTATATTAGTATAATTAAAAAATTGTTAATATTATACTCTTAAAAATTTCTATTTTTTATAAATTAATCTCAAATTTTATAACTATAAATCTAAATAAATATTAATATAATATTAATAAATTATAATATGTTAATATATATTAACAAATAAATAATTATCTTTACTAGTATTTAATAATAAAAATATTTAAAATAATATTTAAATAAAATAAATAATAATATTAATTTATTAAAAATAAATAGACTAACTAACCTCCACCCTAAAATAGGCTGACAAAATATCAACTCATTTGACTCATTTTTTGAAAAAATAAGCTTAACCAGCAAACTAAACCTATTTTCCCAACTCTAATCACAATTATATACCAATATAAAGATCAGGCAAATAATTTGACCAACGAATCTCCAACGGTATCATGTCTCATTATCATAGTCAATACTATTATATAATACATTATTCAAGTGATGAACTTTGCAAATGCACTGATAACTATCATATGCGGACCGTGTTAAACATGGTTGGAAAACTATCTACCTTCAAAACAATGTCAAATCTTCTGCCATTTGAGACTCCAAAATTTCTTGAAACAGTCTTTGAAAAAAAATAGAAGGATATGTTATAGATTACTGAATAAAAATTACAGAATTACAAAACCATTTGAGACATCTGTGCTTCAGATGTTCTTTCATCGGTATCTTCCTCTTCTTTGCTTATGTCGATATGTTTGCCCGGGTCGGAGCCCTCCAGCAATTGCTGATTGCCTTTTCTAATGCTTTCATCATTCTGTATTAACGAAACCTTATCTACCATTGGAAAATTTCTTTTGTAATTCCAAACAAGCATAGAAATGTAATCCTGAGGTGAAACAAGGCCTTGTTCCTTTATGCAACTCATTTGTTCCTCCAAAGTCTTCGGATCCTCAAGTTTTATGTATTCTAGCAACGCCTTTTCATGGTCCGGTATCCAATTACTTGGAAATGGAGTGTAGTCTGTCTCAGGCACAAGAGCCATCCTGGTATATTGGAGGCCATCAATTGATTCAGCAAGACCCATCCTCAACAAATTATGGTACTCAGGAGACTGGCCTTTTTTCTCCTTTAATGGACGGCTCAAATTTCGGGAACCGATCTTATATACTTTTGCTCGTGAACGGAGCTTGTACTTTGCTGCATATAGCTTTGCGAGAGAACCCCGTACTATATAAGAGCAAAAGTTAACAACTTTTTTCCTATTGTCTGCAAACCTGTACCATTCAACCATGGTTGACAAAAACTTGTTCATTTGAGCATTGGTATGTGCTTGAGTGGCATGAAACATTCTAAAACAGGGCTGTGGATCTGGATCTCTATCTCCTTTCAGAAAGTTCAATTTTCTGAATTGCTTAATGCATTGCTTTAAACTTGCAGTGACCGATAAAAGGGTTCCTACACCCTTTTCACTGATGATCTTGCCACCGGTTGCAGTGTATCGAAGGGTTGGATAGACCACCCTCCTGCATAATACATGATCAAGAAACATTATACCTTTAGTTATATGTTCTATAGGAAGGCTCTCATTATCAAGCTTAAGCATATACTTCTGATCACAAAACTCAATAAATTGCTTTCTCAGTGTTGCTGCATCTGCTCTCGGACCCCGAACACCGATTAAGATATGCCCTCCATAACGTATATAATCCATCTTCCGGGTTTTATCAGGTCCACTTGTGGGCACAAATTCTGGCCAGGATGTGTTTCCTTGCTCTGCTTCACTTTCAGGACTGTTCCATATGACATCACTCTTTGATGGACGATAAAACTCCTTGATCTTCCCTTCCATCCAGCGGTCCAACTCATCAAAGCAAATATTGGCCAACAGAGGACTAAGAATTCCACAATGCCCCCAATTTGGAATTTTCTCTGCCTCCTCAGGGGCAAATCCAAAAAAGCTTTCTAACCAATAGGGATCAGGCTTGGGCTCATCCTCGGCTAGCACCCTTTTCTTCTGGTACTTCCTCTTCTTTTTCTTCTTCTTCTCCCCATCATCAACTTTATTGGTGATGACTGGTGTTGTCAATGCTGCTTTCACTAAATCAATAATCTTTTTATCCCTCACATCTCTCATTAAAGCATTTATCACTAACCCTACCTTCATTCCATCCAAAATTGTACTCAAATCACCCTTTATATACCACAAATAGCCTGCAAAATTCCTCCTAATTACCCTCAGGACTGTGTGTGCAGTCCTTCCTGGTCTATATGCAAATGACTTCTGTGAAAACCGAGCTTCATAAATTGGCTCCAAAACCATAAGCAAAACCTCCTGAACAATTTTATCTTGAAATGGTGCTGGCTGCGTAGTTGTTAAAATTGCTTTAATCTTCCTCTTTGACAAGGACTGATAATCAGTCTTATCCTTGGGAGATTTTATAAAGAAGTCCAACCGAGCTCCCCATTTGAACCTATTATCAAGTACGGCATTTCTAAGTGCCAACAAGTCTTCCAGAGCTGACCTTTGCACAGCACTACGAGGGAGATAAGCTCCTGTCTCATCAGCACAAACCTTCTGATAAGCCAATACCCACAATTCAAACCGACGAAGATATGAGGTCAAGTTGGTCACAACCCTATCAGGTTCACGGTAATTCTCAATCCACATTTGACAACAAACTGAAACCCCATCCTCCTTCATCAAAGTGGAGGGATCATTGGGATCTGGTGCATGAGAGCGCACTGGAGTAAAGGGGTGCGACCGATAGTTGGCAAAACTACTAGCTATAGGACTTATGCAACTAGCTTGAGAAATTATCCAAGTGGAGTTGCCAAGTGTCCGTAAAATATTGGAATTTGAGATAAATTGGTGACCAAAGATGGCTAGTCGTCGATGCATCTTGGCTTCTATAAGAGCTCAGCTACTTCAGGTCATTTTCAGTTACAATGAAGAAAAGCATAGAGAAGATCCACAGTTCTCACTTGCAATGGACCCATAGCTCTTCAACTGAGGATGACAACACAGGAAAACAGCAATGAAAAAGATTAGATATTAAACATAATCAAGTAAAGGGAATTAGAACTGATGAATTAAATTTTTGGCTTTCAAAGAAAGATAAAAATAAAGACAGAAGAAATTAGAAATTCAAATGGAATAAGTTAAGAGCTCAAAATGTCAAAACAGAACCATAATCTATCATATACATTAATGTCAAAATCATGCATATTAATGTATATAATTTATCGAAAGTGAGATACGTTTTATAAATGAAGGAGCCATTAATTAAAGAAAGAGCACAAGAAAAAGAGAGATTTTAAATGAGAAACAATTCAAAGCTACTTTTAGATGAGTGATAAAATTTTACCCAAGTAGTGGCAATGGAATTAAATATCATATGCTGTTCTTGAAGGCCATGACTGAGTTGTTCAATATTGGTTCATGAAAGTTCAGAATTTAGCTTTCAGCAAAACCTTGTCAAAATCTCAGAAAGAAAGAGAAGACCTAGAAGTAAAATAAATATCGGAATGCTCGTGAGTCCAGGAACCACTCATGAAAAAGCCCCAAGTGTCAGTGTCAGATAACATTAGACGCTGAGCTGCTTTGGATTTGGAGGCTATCAAGCTTTGTTTCATATGTGGGAACTTTGCAATTAGTTTCTATTTTTGTATTACTAAAATCAGACAAAAGTCTTTCATACAGAAGCCTTCGAGGTTTGGAAGGAAAGAAAACAAATATAATAATGTGCATTACCACAATAAGACGCCTTGAGCATATTCTGAATATCTTTGATAGGGCAATTGCCGGTCTGTTTTAAATAGAAATGTTATAGCATTTAGAATAAACTGTAGCCAGGGGGTTTAAAAGCAATTCTCATATCCATTACTTTTCTTAACCTCTCAGCATCTCCAAACCTTCCAACACCAGAAAGAATATTGGACATAAGAACATAATCCCCAGCATATTCTCTCTTGATCTCTAGTATTTTCCTCATCACCCTCTGACTAATTTCAACATTTCCATGAAAATTGCAAGCACCTAGAAGTGTCCGCCAAATCACAACATTGGCAACCTCATGAGGTACCTGTAAAGCAATCTTTTCAGCTTCTTCTAACCTACCTGCCCTTCCCAGCATATCTATTAGACAGCCATAGTGCTTGATATCTGGCACAAGTTGACAGTCATTAACCATTTTATGGAAAAACTTGAGCCCCTCCTCCACCAATCCTCCATGACTACATGCATTTAAAACACTCAAAAATGTCACACGATTTGGCTTCACCCCAGCCTTTTCCATGGTTTCAAAATACTCTACAGCCTCTCTTCCCAGACCATGCATTGCAAAACCTGAGATCACTGATGTCCATGATACCAAATTTTTCTTGCGAGCAGATATCTCCTGAAAGAATCTGCTTGCACTTGCTATGCACCCACATTTTGCATAAGAGTCTATCAGTGAATTCATAATGCGTATATCAGAGGCATTGAAGCCTCTCTTTTCTGCATAGCCATGGACTGATTGACAAATCACAACGAACCCAAGATTTGAAATGGCTGGAAAAATTGCCAGAAGAGTCACTTCAGTTGGTTTTATGCCATCACAAACAACCATTTCCCTAAACATAGTCAATGCTTTAGTAGGCTTATTCATGCGAGTGAATCCATCCATAATAATTGTCCAGGAGACAACACTCCGAATTGGCATTTTATTAAATAATGACAAGGCAAGGTTAAACTCACCACGTTTAATCAAACCAGTAATGAAAACATTCCAGGTAACAATACTTCTTTCAGGCATTTTGTCAAACACTTGCATAGCTTCCTTTAAGAGACCCCAGGTTGAGTACATATGCAGTAAAGCAGTTTGTACATATAAGTGAAAGTGAAAACCCACTTTGAATATGACAGAATGAATCTGGTTTCCAAGGTGAATACATTTTGAATTGGCACAGGCATGACAGAGAAAAGCATAAGTGTAGCTGTCAAAGGAACAATACATCAGAAATGCATGGCAGTTTAGGGAAGATATACCAAACCTAACAGCTTCTTCAGGAAAGAGGCCAAGAGAGTAACAGCGAATCAGAGTGTTGAAGAGAAGCAAACAGGAAGAGGTGGAAAAAAAAGGGTACAGAAGCAACCCAGAGGTGATGATATGTGAGTGGACCTGCTGGGCAGCTTGGTGGTTTGATGGGTCTTTGAGTAGAAGAGAGACCAACTGCTGCGGATGCCTAGCTTGGGGATAGCGGGAAGACACACTGAATTCAGAGGAAGGACGGTGTTGAAGAATTTGGTGAGACATGGCTGCTAAACAAGCGGACACAGGGTTCCTTCCCTTCAAATTTGACAGAGGAAAGAATGGTCACAAAGACTGAGTGTAACTAAGATTAATTTCTCTAATAATTGATAATTAAGGAGAAACTAAAGCAAAACGCAACAGTTGTCAACCTAATTCAGATATAACTTCTGTACAAAGCCATAGAATCATTTCTAAATGTTAATGACTGTGAACAAAGTAAAAGAGCCAGCTATGCAAGTAACACCATATAAATCGTCAACAACCAGAGTGTTCATAATCATCCTAAATAAAATTCACTAAAACCACAGCTATTATATATTCATTTACTGGCATGACAAACCCTGCGATCTCTATTTCCAACAATTGCTAGTCAACAATCTGGGAACAACCGAAACAAGAAAAAGTCCCTAGTATAGGCGTTGGGCACGCATCATATACCCAAAAACATCCTTCCATAAAAATTGCAAAAAGTACTCAATAAGACACAGCATTTTCAACTGAACCAGTACAATTTCATGGAAAGCTTACCAAAATAGGGATTCGACTGGATAAATAATTGCTTAGCCTCTTATTTCCATCGGGCTTCCGATGTCTCCATTGCTGAAGGAGGGAAGCCAGTGAAACTCGCATCTGCTTGGTGGTTTCTGGAAACTCTGCGTTTTGGGCATCAAAGCTTTGCCCAATTTTCAACAAGTATAACCTTATTTTCAACAACAACCCAGTCCCTAAACAAATAGTGCAACAACAATGCAAGCTTAAATAGAGCATCTCAAGTCCAAGATGGCAACTTGAATACATTCAGCAACTTCTCAGCAGACATTTTTTTAATATAAAACCTAACCAAGAAACAGGTTGGCAGGAGGCAAAAATTCCTTATCTAATGTTCTCTATTACTCAGGTCTTACTCCCACAAGTGACTAGTAATTTGCAATCTCACAACTGCATATATCATGAAAATAATAAAAGCAAAAAACAATGTAAGTTACCCCCTGTTCTCTAGCACAAGACTTCACTGTGAAACACCCAGCCACTTTGAAAAATAAAACTCTGATTTAGAATACTACAAATAAAGGTACAAAGATAGAGGGGTTTAACCCATGCCACAAAACAATAGAACGCACAGCATTCTGTTTAATTTGTGAAGGACTGGGGGACATTTAAAGCATTTAGGGAATAAGAAGTCAGTGGGTATGGAAGAATGGAACCTTACCTCTCTTCTCCAGATGAAGATGCCGATCAGGGCGACGGTGGAAGACAGCGAGGAGTACCACGGTGGGCGACGGTGGAGCAGCCTTGGACTAGCGCGATGAACGACGGGTACAGGATGAGGGCCGAAGATTCGAGCTCATTTAATGAGAGGGCCGTAAAAACTAGCCCTAGGCTAAAACCCACAAAACCATATTCAACTTTTGGGCTCAAGACCCTACATATAAAGATTAAATCCTCACTAAATTTTCTTGGTACAAAAAAAAAATGTAGTAATGTTTGATTTTAAATTTTTTATCATTAATTTATTAACAAAAATTATCACATTAGATTAATAGAAGATACATATTATCTTATGTATTATTTTATATGGTATCCTATATAAATTAATAATTTTATATTTTTATATAAGAATTAAAATATTATTTTATCATTAGGAAAAAGCTCTCTCAAAGCGTTTCCTCATTCCACAGATCATTTGATTCTTCAAGATGATCTCCAGAGCAGCCATAGTTTTGCTTATTGGTCTTCTAGACATGGTATAGAAGCTCCAAAGAGATGAATTTTCTGGCACCCCAAGTACCCCAACCTGATCCCTTTTCTTATTTTTCCTCTAATTTTTGTGTGGATTTAGGTCTGATGCTACTGTAGCAAGGGGAAAAATAGAACAAGTTTAAATTTGAAATATAATTAAAATTAGGTGCCATCAGGGCATATTTAATTGAAAAAAGTGTGCTCAGGGTGGAACAAAGCATAAACTTTACTTGAATCGGTACATTCTGGTTCTAATTCCTCGAAAGTATGATTTGTTTGCCGTCTTTCGCAATTCAATAGCACCAAATGTTGAACATTTGCTCCGAATTTGCAAGAACTAATAGAGGAATTGGGCATATATCTTCTGCAATATGATCGGGCTTCTTCTTCTTCTTAATTGGGAAGCTTTCATTCCACATACGTCTCTTGACATAACTTTGTATCAGGGGTGAACATAAGTGCTAACTTCATATCTTTAATCCAACCTGGTGCATGTGAATAAGGGCAAGGATTAGTGGAAAAGGCTTTGTAGGGGACATTTAAATGATAAATTTGAAAGTAATTAATAAGTTTATGTTATTTTAATTATGGTCATCATGATGGATATATATAATCTAGATGACTTTGTAATACGATACTATGAATGAATGGTTGGGTAATAAAATATAAATATTCTTTTTATATTTAATTTTAGGATTTATAGTTAACTTTTTTAGTACAAATATTTTTTTTAAAATTTAAACTTAAGATTTAAAAAAATTAATAAAACTTATACTATTAACTAACTCTATATTAATATAAAATTCAAGTGTTTGATCCTGGTCTATTTTCTTTTTCTTTCATTTTTTGTACAAATATTTTTAAAAAGATGTTAAACTTACTCACGATCTAAGGGTATGGTAAAATCTCCTTTCTTCTTAAATAATAGTAATATTAGGTAGAATAAACTATCTATTATCCTCAGACATAAACTTAAACATCCAAAAATCAGGATAACTCCCTAAACGTCGTAAATAGAATCATAATAAAATAGTACTCTTTAAAAATCGAATATGCTCTAAATAGTTATGTCTCATTTTTTTGTTCAATTGACCCACGGATAATAGGTTGAACCTGATCTATTTTCTATTCAATACTCTATTCTTTATTCTTTATTCTTTATTCTTTATTCTTTATTCCAGTTGCCTTGCCTCAAGCGCTTTGATTTCTTCTTCCATAACCTGTCGCCAATGAGGATCAAAAACTGCTTGTTTTCAACTCGAGGTTCCCAAAGAGAGTGAACAGCTTAAACAATACAAAATTACTAGTAAACTCTCTCCAATAATATACATTCCCACGACGACCCTCATGACTGAATGATAAAATCATCTTGGAATTTGTCCATTGCAACTAAACAATCTCTACAGGCAAGTTTTACTTTCATCAGCCAAATCGACAAGATTAGATATCAAGTCAATGGGAGAAAACAGTGGGAAGAAAATAAGATCTTTAATCTTTTTGCCCCAAAAAGAGTAGGAAATTAAAAAGAAACAGAAGATAGAAGAACCAGGAGATCAAAAACTTACCGAGTAAAGAGACAACTATTCCTCATAGGGTTGTCATCAGATTGCACAAAGTTACGTTAGAAGTAACAAAAAAAAAAACAGTAAACAATCACATTGCAGAAGATCGTGACTAAAAATAATTAAAATAAGAAGAAAATGTCTCAACCTCTTGGATGGGATACGCAAAAACAGACTACAAGAATGCAGCGAGGTTAATTATTACAAAAAGAAAAAAATCTCTAAATTACTAATCTCTCCATCTCTTTTCCTATAATCTTACCTCTCATCAAGCTCCCAATAGTGTTCGTCATCATCTTTACATCCTCCCACCGATCCCCTTCCGCTAGCTTCTTGTACAAATAGCTCTCAAATGACATGCGTTGCACGTACTCATTCCCACACAGCTCCACCAGCGCCTCCCTGCTCGCGTTATTACCATAAAATACCCTCTGAAGCAAATCCAAAAACCTAAAAGTGCTAATATACTTCGCATCCCACTCCTTCAGATACTCCCTCCTTAAGTCACTCTCGTCTATCATCTTCATCCCACCTTCTGATGCCTTTACAACGGCGTGTCCACACATCCTTCCAGATTTCGCCGCAAAGTATATTCCTTCCCCTGAACACTTCGTTACGTACCCAGCAGCGTCGCCTACTAGTGCCACGCGTCCTCTGACCCGAACCGGACGCGGGTGTTCGGGTATTGGGTGGGCCTCCACTTTGATCACTTTTCCACCGCTGATCTTAGGCTTGACTCTCTCTCTGATTCCTCTTTGGTATAACTTAATGTCCTGTTTTAGACACACTGTACCCGTGCCCACTGCCACATGGTCGCATTTAGGGAAAACCCATGCGTAGAAGTCTGGCGAGACATCGCTCCCTACATACATCTCGGCGAGATTCTCGTAGTATTCCATTTTCTCGTCTGGTAATTTGATTCTCTCCTGGAAGGCAATGGCGCAAGTGTAGGTCCCGGCGTCGATTGATTTGGCCACTCGGCTGTTGGCGCCATCAGCACCGATCACTATGTCGACGGCAATAGAACGCCGGGAGTTTTTCTTGTCGGTGTAGTTAATGAGGTAGGGTGAGACTGGTGAGGTCGGGACCTCCAGATTTGTGACGAGGCCGGCGATGAGATTTGCGCCGGCGGATTGTGCTCGCGACCGGAGGAAGGAATCGAGAACCTCGCGGCGGAGCATGGCGATGAACTCGTGAGACTTCAGGGTTTTGCCGAAATCGACGGCGATGTTGGAAGGCGAGAAGATCTTGACGCGATTGACTTGACGATCGATGAGTTCGAGTGGGATGTTGAACTCCTCGAGCATGCAGAGCGGGATGGCGCCGCCACATGGCTTGGCGACTGATGGCGGGTTGCGCTCGAAGAGGAACGTCTCAATGCCGCCGCCCGCTAGGGCCTCAGCGGCGGAGGAACCCGCAGGGCCGCCACCAATCACGGCGGCTCGGAGCTTTCGGCCGGCAATGGATGAGGCACCGGATTTGGAGGCTGAGATTGTGAGGGAACGGAAATGGGGTTTAAATTCTCGGCTTGGGCTTTTAGTGGAGAACGAAGGTAGAAAGGTGCAATGGAGATTGTGAATTTGAGCAGCCATGGAAAATGCAATCTAGGGTTTCAGTTAACTAGACTAATCAATGCTAAAGAGGGACAAGAAGCTGAAATTAGCTAAACTAATCGATTAGTTAGAGGTTTAACTGAGTTGCTATAAAGGCAGAGATAATATTTTATTTTGTTTTGAGTTACTATTAAGCCAAAGCTCCAACTTGAAATTAAAAAATTCATACTTTAATGCCGAATAAGCTCACAAAAAAGACAAGGTTCAGCAATATGTCCTCCAAGCTATTTTAATATTCATTCAAAGCCAAACTTTTCCGAACACATACACCCTTTCGAGATTATTTTACATGAGATTGGACTCAAACTTCAAGACAGTGTAAACTCCAAATACTAAAGCTTTTCTTCACAAATCTAAACTGGTTAAAGGGCTCCCATGGTGGAAGGGCAAGTTAAATTAGAGAATGTAGTAAGGAATGCAAGTTTTGTAACATAAAGCTCCATACACATAAACTGAAAAGGAAATTTTAAAGTTATTACAGAAAAGAAAAAAAGGGGGGATATGGGAAGATAATATCTACTCTCGTGCAAAACTTTACATTTACATTAGAAGCAAGGAAAAGTGGATATGATATGATTTCTGAAGCAAGATGCTTTAGACCTTGGTGGTGACTAATTCATGGATAGTGATAGGGTCGCAAAGGCCAGAGAAGGGTTTGCCAGACCAGAATGCATTAGCCAGGATGGAGTTCACTGCAGATGTGGGGCTAAGCAAGTCCCACCAAACATGGGTTGAAGCTTGGTCACAAGCTGTGTCCATGGAGATACACCCAACCGTGGCATTGTACAAGCCAAGCCCACAACATGCACTATTTATGTCCTCAAAACCTGTACATCAGATAGAGAAATTTATAATTTATTTCCACAGTCTTGCTAATCATAAATGTATGATATTAAATCTACAAATGCTTGAGATAAGACATTGAACATCATGAGTATAATGAAATTAGTGCATTGCTACTGAAAGATCTAAATCTGTAAAGGACGGATGCTGTCATAGGCATGGTATCTAATAAGATTATGCTAACACGTCGTAGAAAATCACAAATGCGTTATCTTAACTATTGTTTTCTTAAATAAAAAATATATAAACAAAAAAATGTTAAATTGTGTCATCTATGAGGTTCGTTTGTAATTTTTTACTCTATTTAACTGTTTTCTTCATCTAGTTTTGCTGGTCTTCAAAATCATGAAAATTGGTTATAATTTCTCCAAAACTAATGATGTATGAATTCATAACTTGACATGGCTGGATTCTGCAGCCAGACAAGTCAAGACCTATTTTATAGTGTGTGTTTGGATAGATTTTCAGAAAATGACTTGTAGAAAAAAAGGATTTTTGGGTAGCTTTTGAAAAAGAGTTATGAAAAAAAAGTAGTTCTACATAAATAAGTGTTTGGATAGTTATTACTAAAAATACTTTTGTAATTGTAAAATTACTAAAAAGAATATAATTTTATTAAAAGTATGAAAGAGTAGATAGAAAATAGGGTAAAAAAGAGAGAGGAGAGGGTAAATAAGATAGAAGAGAGAGTAGAGAAGATAGATAGTTAAAAAGATAGAAAAGAGATACGAGATAGTAGAAAAGATAGAAGAGAGGAGAGAGGTGTAAGAAAAAGTAAGGGTAAAATAATAATTAAGTAGTTTATAAACTCTTTTACTGTTCCAAAAACTACTATGACCAGTTTATCTAAAACCATAGTTTGGTCCTGAAGCTTTTTTAGACAAATATAACTGTTTTAAAAAAATTTTAAACTAAGATTTTGACCAATAGGGCTTTTAAAACTATAGTTTGTGTATAAACCAGACAAGCCCATAGTCTAGCATTGAAACTCAGCATCTCTAATCGATATAGTTTATTTTTAAGACAAAATTCATACGAATTGTGAAAAAGCATACCAAAAAGTTTTCGCTTGTTCATGATCCGCATCAGTCCTTTGTATACATCACAGAACACAATCTGGGCATCCGTGAACTCCTTATTAAGCTCCTCAATACGCTTAGCAAGCAATTGATTGTATTCCAAGACCAACTTATTGGCATAATCCCCACAAACCTTGCCATGATCATCTCCTGCTGATGAAGCTTTATTGCATATCCAGGCCACACGTGGGGTGAATCCCACAGGTAGTATTCCCAAGCATACGATCTTCCTTGCATCTAAGTCATAAAGATGCCTCATAGCATTTGTCATTTGATTGACCAAAACGGTGGCAAAGTCATTGGCACTGTAATTGTACATTTTGCTGGAGATGTTACGGAGGATGAGATCAGTATAATCTTCTTTGCCAAAAGAGAGGACGAAGATGGAAGACTTTGTGAATTGAAGAGCAGTGTCCTCTCTAAGATGAAGCTGCAACAACTGTAAAGTCTCAGAAACCTGACGGAGTTGTTGAGTGAGAGACTGGTGGCTCTGTCTGCCCCTTCTGCTCATGATTGTTGCCTGTGTTGATCCAAAGTTGAGGCCTCTAATTACCTCATTCAGAGACCCATTTTGACCATAAAATGGAAGGATTAATGGCAATCCCATTTTTTCCCCTTCAAAAAAAAGATTTCGTCAGTAGAGGGATTCTGATGTATATATAATAATGTATCAAGTGGTTAAGGAACAGGTCAATGAAAAATCATTATACTGTTTCATGCAGTAAAATGATCTATTAACACACCATTTTGGCAATTCTCTGTTGACTAGTTACACTCTACAAGTTAGTGGACACAAAACTGGCGAATAAAAAATCATTACAGAGAGTGTTGCAAGGAACGGAATTAATTGATGTACTTGCTGAATTTCTATTCGTCCAACTCTCACAAAATACAATATAACGTGTTAATTACTTTTAAACGCTGTATCCAGTTAGTATATAACAGAATTTCAGTACAAGTGTGCATGAGAGAATTTTACTGACTACTAATCCTTTGTTTGAACAGCTAACTAGGGTCCCATGCGAGTAGGAAATGGAATCAGTAGACAATTCGGAAAAGTGAATTTTCATTGCCTGAGTGAATCTCGTTCAAATGTTCAACTAGTGGTTATAGAGTGTCCGTAAATTCATCGAACAGAAGATCAACACTCGCAATGAGTTGAATGAATGCTTAAGATCTCATCGTGTTAACTTGAAATCATTGGCAAAATGGAGGTTTCTTTTATCAAGATTTCCTATATATGAAATCATTGGCAAAATGGAGGTTTCTTTTATCAAGATTTCCTATATATGGATTGAAAAATACATATACAAGCAGGTAAAACTTCCTAACTTCGTCAAGAAATTCATTCAGATGCAGAGTATACAAGAGGTCAAGAAAAGAAACAAGAAATAGGAAAAAGAGAAACAGAAGAGTACCGAGTAATTGAGGAAGAAGAGAGGCATCGGAACCATCACAGGAATAAAGAGAGAAACGAGAATGAAGCAAGGGATAGAACAGAGTGTTGTTTCCACAATCAACCGAAGAATCGCCCAACACATACAATGCCGAGATATTCGAGCCGATTCTTGAACTGTTGGTCGTCTCCGTGAATCGGCCGTGAACTGTGCTAAGAGAACTGATTAGCAGAACGATGGCAGGAAGAAGAGAAGGAATCGCAAACCATCTCATTCTCTTTCGTTTTCACTTCTATTTTTCTTTTCCCACTCAAATAGCGCTCGTTCTCTCCTGTTCAAGTTTCAAGAACTCGTCTATGGCACTGAAACCATTTGAACAAGAGCCTCTAATTATGAGTTAATCGCAGGCTTAATCCAGAAGAGAGAACATTTCCTATTTATTATTTCTTTGATTACATGTAAAAATTAGTAAATAAATAAATAAAGCTTTCAGTATGGCTTAGGGTGTGCATGGAGGTTGGGCAGGGCAACCACACTTTGACTTAGGCTTTATTTGGTTTAGTATAAGAAATAGTAGGTTAGGTTAATTTAAAGGAGGAGGGTATGAGAGATTAATAAATAATATTTTTTATTTAGTTCAGAAGAAAAGGGAGCGGAGGGGAGAGGGTTAATTAAAAGTTAATAAATATACTCTTATCTCTTTATTTAAATTTATTTATTCTTTATTTATAATATTCATATCAAAATTATTATTTTTTAATTTATGAATCTTAAATTTTTTTATCTCATTTATATATATAATAAAATTAAAAAAATATATGTTAAAATTTTAACATTATTTTTTATTAATTTTATAATTATTATATATTTTAATATAATATATAAATAATTTATTATGCTTATTAAATTTTATTATAATTTATTATAATTATTATACAATTAAAGAAAAAATTACATGTGAGAAAAAAAATATTTGAGGGTACAATTAGAATATTAAAAAAATTTTGAGGGCATTTTAGTCAAAAAAAGAGATAAAAATTTCTTTCCCCTCGAAAAACCCTCACTTTTGGAGTGGAGTGGAGGGGAGGGAAGGGAGGGGACCACAAAAAAATAAAAAATCTTATCTCCTCTTCCCTCCCCTCCAAAATCCCCCAACCAAATAAAACTTTAAGGTGTGTAAGGGAGGTTGGACAGGGCGACCACAGTTTGGCTTAGGGTGTGTAAGGGAGGTTGGGCATGGCAACCCAATACCCCTTAAAAAAGAGTATAAATTATATTTTATAACTTAATAACTGACCTTATTCAATAAAAATTTTAATCATTTTAGATTGAGCATGGGTGAGTTAAGTATAGGCAAATTATATATATTTAAATCGTGATGTCATATTTATATTATAAAAAAAATACGTAATTATAAATTTTTAAAATAATATCATATTCTTATATTTTTAAAAATTAAATAATATCCATAATTCACTAAGAATAAAGCAACAAAAAGATAATAATTAAAGTTTTAAAATGAATTACATATAAAAAAAAGGTTTGAAGTTTAAGTAGTTTGTAATTACAAATTTGTATCAATCTCCCTAATATTGATAAAGATAAAGTATTTGAAAAAAATAAAATAAACAATTATAATTTATAATACAATCATACGATAATTAATAAAATTAAAAAAAATTAATATAATTATAAATATTAAAATATATAACTTATTTATTTAATTATTTATATTTTTAAAATGACCATTTAATTACAAATAACTATTATATGTTTTTTTTCTAAGTGTATTATTTAGGAAGAAAAATAAAATAAATAAATAAAATATATTTATAAGCAAAACAAAAGTAGCCCCTACCTAATATCTAATCTAAAAAAAGTATATAATATATTTTATAATTTAATATTTAATTTTATTTTATATTTATTAGGTTAAGTAAGATTTTTTTATTATAGGCTCAAAAGTTTGAGGCACATGCTAGTTTGGCATATGATCATTTTTGATAGAAATTGAACTTTATCATAATTGATTTTTTTTTTTCCTTCCATGATTATATGTTGACTGAATTAGCGAGTTCCCCCAGCGAGACTACTTCCCACGGACCAAATCAGTTGCCAGTAATATCGGTAGATAAATCTAACAAGAAAATAAAAACTATGATGACCTTGTTTTATAAAACACGAATTTATTGTTAGTATCTTTTTACTTTTATTTATGTAATGTTTATTATTAAAAATATACTTCACACAGAATTCAAAGTAAACCGCTCTATTCATGGCCAATACTACTTGCGCTTGACATATGAGTATTTAAAAATTAATTTTAATTTTAAATATAATATTTATATTTTATATTTATTAATTTTTAACAGATTATCTTTATTAATACTCTATCAATAATAATTAAATAAAAATAAAAAAATTAATAAAGATTATTAAGGTATTTTTTTAAAAAAATATTATTTTAACTATGTTAACTAATTTATTTAATCTAATCAAATTAATTAAATAGATATAATTATTAAAAACTGGACAAATATAATTTATTGTAAATTTTATATTATATATACTGATATATGGATGCCAAAGATAATCAAAACATTTGCATTAACTTTAATAGTGCAACCATAATTTAAACATCCAATAAGTAAGCTATTAGTTGGATACTTCCATGTCCCCTATGCTTTTAAAAGAACCAAAATCGCCCCTTTTTCTTGTTGCCAAAACAAAATGGCGCATTCAACACACATGATTACTCAAAATTTTCGCATTGTAGAAGGGGTAGACGCTGAGACATTCATGATACATCAATCATGTTACTACCAAGCAAAAAGGGCAATCATCTAAAAGAAAACTATCACTTCATAAGCTTACAAGATCGAAATCTGGTTATGACTGATACTAAATCAAATAACTGTATCCATCAATGTGCATTAAAACTAAGTAAGAATAGAGAGACAAACGCTTAATGCTGTTAGATGCTCTATGCCTTCAGCTTTCCAGTCGGCCCACGCTTACTAGGCCAAATGCCATTCCCTGAATTCTTCTTGGCTGCTACTGAACATTGATCATTTCTTCCACTTTTATTGGCCACCTCGGCTTGGACCTTTTTTCGCCGCATTCTGTTTTCTAATCGCATCCTTCTTAAAGCACAGACTCTGCGTTCAATCTCCAAAGCTTGTGTGAAATTCCAGATCCTAACAACACCTTCCTCACCTCCACAGACGATTCGGTCGGCGCCTATATCGACTGAGAAAAGATTGCTCTTAAATCCATGTAGCATCCTCTGTGGGGGTTCTTCTGTGCTCTGGCGCAAATGCCTTGCCCTTGTAGCTCGCTTCCCAAGAGCATGCTTGCTAGTTCGCAGCAGCTTTCTCACGTCAATGAGAGCCAACTTGCCATCACTAGATGCTGAAACAAGCCAGGGGAACTCAAAGGAAAGGGAATACACAGGACCAGTGTGAGGAATCCATGTAGCAATTTTCCAAGCTTTGGTTTCAACGCAATCATTCATGATCTCATACATGTGTATCGTGCCATCATCCCCTCCAGAAAAAAGGAAGTCACCTGTATGGCTTCGTGCCAAAGCATAAGTGTTACCAACATGGGCATTATGAATAATGGTCATCAAAGTTCCAATATTAGTATCCCAAATATACACATCTGAACCTGATGAACTAGCAACTGTAGTATCATGGGGAACAAGTCCCCAGACCCAATCACTGTGCCTCAGCACCTGCGTGCACTTCAGTGAAGAACGATCCCACAATCGAACAGTCATGTCCCAAGAACCACTGTAGATCCTAGTCAAATCTAAAGCCAGTGAAGTTATCGGACCGTCATGTCCCCAAAGTCGAAACTCAGTATTCTGGTTCTGCGTGCTTCTAAGCTCAAATAGATGGGGGAATCCTTCAAATGCTCTCCAACAGTGAATGAATCCATCAGTACCCCCTGCAATCAGCAATCTTCTATCTCCTGCAACAGCACGAATGGTAGAGCCGAGGGGCCTTGAAGATGCAATCGATAATCCATCCTCCATGTCCCACATTCTCACAACTGAATCATATCCTGAGGTAAATATAAGCTTTGCAGAAGCCAACAGGAAAACAGTCCGAACCGCCTCAGTATGGCCATACAACACATCAATGCTATAACGTCCCATAAAAGTCTTACTCCTAAACTCCCTTTCCACAAAAAGTTCCCTCCATGACTTCTCATCTGCAATTCCTGAATCCAGAACCGCGGGAACTATTGGAAGTCCCCACCTCTCACAATAGAATTCCTTCCAAGCATGGTGTTCAAATGCAAGTCTATGGAAAATTGTGGAGACACAAGACACAATACCAAGCTCTTTTGGATCAAGGTAATTCAGAATTTCAGAAATCAAGGCCGGAGGAAGATCGGTAAATGACCGACAATAATCAACAACAACATCACTATGCAATGAGGTTATAATTCCTTTTTTGGAATGAAACTTCGATGATCTTTTAGAATTGTCAATGCTCTCGTATTCAGGTTTGCAATTACTAGATTTTCCAATCCCTTCACTCTCGGTTTTGTTAGTATGGGGATTTGGCTCAGCTATCTCAATGCCGGGATCTAAAACAAGTTCCACCAATATTTTTGAAACCTCGGTACTTGGTGGGCATTCAAATGCCATAAAAATATGGGATTCTAAACCTCAATTCAACGGTTGAAGATCAAACCCAAAATTGAAAAAAAGTTTAAAAATTTACCGGGCCAAAACCGATGAAAAGAATTTGGAGAAAAAATCAAAAGCAAGGAAACCGAAATTCAATTAAGAGCGCGCGACGACAAGAAACCCTAGAAAATAGCCCCCACTTTTGCAGATAGAAAGAGGAATGAGAGTCAGAAAATTTGCTATAATTGTCGACGAAAAATTAACCAGGGAAGAGAAGTGAAGAGCAATTGAAGGTTAATGCGATCTAAGTTTAACAAACTAATTCAGGAAAAGAGAAGGAAAACGAGGAAATCCCAAGATGAAATAGATTGAGTGATTAATATACCTGGAAGAAGCGAAGCGAAGGAAGAGACAAAGCAGAACAGGGTAGAACGACGAGAGAATTAGAGACACAAAAGGGATCCTAAAATTGCGAGAAGGGTCAGGGAACAGAGAAAAGGGAAAAAGAAAGGGATAGTCCTATGGTTCAAGGAGGTCGAGATCCCACGAGACCTTTTTAGCCTTTCATGGAAAAACTAAAAAAAATAAAATATACATACACACACACATAATTATAAAAATAAAGGGAGAAAGACAAAAGCCAAATACTACTAGCAAATACCAATTCAACACTTCGAAAAGGTTAAATTTTATAGTAAAATGATTATTTAAAAATAAAATAATAATAATATAAGTTAAATAACCGTAACTATAATAATAATTAACTAATCAATTAATTATCATTAATTAATTATATTTTTAAAATTTTATAATATCTATTTTAGTTAAATATAAATTTAGGTCAATCTAATTTAATATTTTTAATTATTTTATCTATAAACTATAACTAATCATTTTAATTAATAACCCCACTTAATTTTTAAAAATTTTGAATATTATAATAGTAATTAATTAATAATTTTATGAATTGATTATATAATATTTTCAATTTTTAATTATAATAATAATAAATTATTTTAATTTTTTAAAGATTTGGAGTGTTACGATAATAATTAATCAATAATTATATTAATTAATTTTATAATATTTTAAATTTTTAATTATAATAATAATTTATAATCATAAATAAATAAATAATTATAACTTTTTTTCTCATTGCACAGGGAAAAATCTTTAGTTTTAATGAAATTTTTTGCTAAATATTAATGACAATAACAATTTTACAAATAACAATGTTAATTTATTAAATAATAACAGTAATTAATTTTATTGAAGATAATGAAGTCATTTGACAACAAAAAAAATAATTTTATAATAGTTCATAATAAATTCATAGAAATTTAATCATTTCAAGATCCTATTTTGAGATTTTCATATGTTAGTGATCATTGTATATCTTTTTCCCATGGCAAAATAGTTCACCTTTTTCCTTAGCTCAGAACTTAAATTTATTTTTGTAATCTAATTAAAATAATCATCATAAACAAGGATATATGCAATTATGCATAAATATTATAAAACTATAAAATTTTAAAATAACTAAATAATGAATATTTTTTATGAATAGATATCATAAAATCTGAAAATCACTAAGTCATAAACACTCATTATTTACTTTTAATAAAATCGCTATAAAACGCATCCAACATTTACATGAAATCATACTCACGTTGTGTTTGTTATTTATCTATTATTTTATTTGTAAATAACATTTTGTAAGTTTTTATATTCTTATGTATTTTCGGGATTTAAATTTAGGGAAAAGATAAAAAAATATCAAGTGAATTTAAAAATATTAATTTAAGTATATAAATATTTAAAATGATAGATTAAGTAGAAGACCCAATTTATTTTTTATAAATTTGGGTGAAAATATCAAATTGCCTTTAAAAATTTTTACAAATGACATTTGCAAGTTTAATTATGGGATTTATAATTTATCCAATAGAATTTATAACTCTTACCTGACATTTGCAATTTCAACCACAGGATTTAATACTTCAACAATGAGATTTATAATTTCATCAATAGGATTTACATTTTCAATTATAGGATTTGTAACTCATATAATATCATTTATAACTTTAACTATAAGAATTGCAAATATAATAATAGGATTTACAACTTCGACAATGGGATTTACAACTTTCTTTATAGGATTTATAACTTTAACAATGAGATTTGTAACTTCTACAATAGGATTTGTAATTTCTCCAATAGGATTTATAACTTCATCAATGGATTTACAACTCCTCCAATAGGACTTGTCACTCCTGCAATAGGATTTGCAACTTTAATAATGTGATTTGAAATAGGATTTGTAACTTCTTATATGGGATTTTCAACTTCTTCTATGGATTTGTAACTCCTGCAATGGGATTTGCAATATCAATAATAGAATTTGCAATTCCTGCAATGACATTTATAACTCTAATGGGATTTATAACTTCACCAATAGGATTTACATCTCCTTTAATAGAATTTGTAACTTGTCTAAAGAGATTTACAACTTTAACAATAGGATTTACAATTTTCCCTCACACATTTACAACTAAAATTGTAACTTATTACTAAAGTGATTTATAATTCTTGAAATAGAATTTACAACTTATCTAATAATATTTGTAACTTCAACAATGAGATTTGTAACTTTCTTTTAGACATTTGTAACTATAAAATTGTAATTTATAAATAGTTATAATGCACAATTTTATTCAATGACATAAGTCACTTATGGCATTTACAAAAAAAATATCATACTTATGATAGCAATTATATTATATATAATCAAATAACAAGAGAAGATTAATATTCCACGTGCGTCTAATATTTTCTTATCAATAACACTAGACGCTATGTTACTTTGCACTATACATTTGTAACATATACCCTCAATATTATATGCAAAAAGAATTAGTTGTATATCATAATCCTTATTAAAAAATATTACAAATGTGTTGAATTATACTCTTATAAGTTTTTGTCATGTATTTTGTTGGAGGCATGAGGGGGTTATCATCTTTGATCCATATGGCTGTCTGAATTTTTCGAGTTCAGAGTCATCATCTTACCCCAAATAACACGAAAGTCTTTATATCTCTTATAAGCAGAGGAGCTGAGTCTGGCAATCATGTTATTGAATTTGAATGTGCCTATAAGAGTAAGAAATCATAAAGTTGCAGAGCTACTTGTAATCAAAACAACAAATTTTTATAGAAGTCATCAGATGTCATATAGTTTTCAACTTTTTATAGAGAAAAAAAGAAAAAACTAGATAAATATTTGGTTGATTGTGTATCCTAATATAGCCACCATTATTCTCATTGCAGAGCTATCAAATTATCAAGACACAAAACAATGCTACTAAATAAAAAGTATTCTCTATATTGTCTGGATCAGGGTATTTAGCACTTAGATTTGACTACATTAATAGAAGCTAACATATATTTAATTAATTTATAAAAAAAATTAAAGATATCCAGTGACATAAGTTGTTGCTATAAACCCCCATTCCAATAATAGGTAGCTTCGATATTTAAGTATATGGTATTGAAAAGCTAAAAATTCAAACTCAGCAACCACAAGTTTTAATATAGGTTTCAAAACAAATTTAAATAAACATTAAAGCTACCAGTATCCTCATGACCATTTCTCAAAATATCTCTCCAAAAGAAATTAAAACATCTGCCCAAAAACGCTTGGCTATTGATCATGCATATCTAGGAAAGCATAATAGCTCAAGAATCAAATTTTTGTAAGATCAGCTAAAAGGACTTGACGAATGTAACACTATAAGAAACTGGAAACAAATGGCACGTCCCATATAGTAGGAACTTAAAGCCCAGAAAAGCAATATAAACGCCAATGACAAAATTGGTTTAAGAAAGAAAGAAATAAACTTCAGTCTGATGTAGAAATTGAGTCTCTTATAGGTTACCAAGAGATGAGAACGAATAGAAAAATTGGAGACAAGTTGGGATGCATAGATGGGAACATTGTTGCCAAAAAGGGTGCCTGCATAAAAGGAGACAATCATGAGAAGCAAAGCCATCATTATTATCTGCCTAGATTTGGAATCAAACACCGAACTCACTGAAATGCATCCCATCGTTTGTTCCTTCTACCCTTTGTCGCACAAAACTTGGTTGCTTTCCTTGTAATTAGTCAATGAAAATGAAAATATCATGCGACAAGGCCTCCTCAATAGGTGTGGTGCTTGATAGATCTCCAGCTTCAAACGGAATGAAAAATGAGAAGATGCGTAAGCTTGCACAAGCACCCTACTTATTCCTATACTGTGATTAAGACTAAGATCGATCCCATGTAAATTTGCGTTCCATTGTTGCATGTTATATTGCCAACCAAAATAGAAAGCAATTCCTCCTAATATCCAATATTTTGTATTTTTCGATGAGGCTTGTGATTCAAATGTACTCCAGAATTTGTGATAGAAATAAAGATGAAGCCTCAAAAATTTAGATACAAAGTGTTTTGACGACTTACTTAATTTTTAAATCCTAATCTTTCTTTCAATCCTAAACACAAAATGAGCTTCAACAATCTCAAGATATGTGTTTGATTTGAGCTTGGATGGTGTGGGAATTAGCTCTTATATTCTTCGACGACAACCAGGCAGCACATCTTTAGGGCATTATAAGTCAATATTAAGCTTTAGGGAGGAAATACTTAAAGTCTTCCCCCTTTTTTTCAACAATTTTTAGGAATAATTTAATATTTTCACTCAAATTTGTAAAATACATATTGAGCCTCCTATCCAATCTATCATTTTAAATATTCAGATGCTTAAATTGTCATTTCTAAATTCATATGAACTTTCTTTTGTCTTTTTTCCTTAAATTTATGTTCTCCTTATGAAGATAAAACTACTTATCATATAAATCAAGAGTTTCTTGGTGTTAAATTTTTTTTGTTAACATCGTCTTTGGCTTGAATATTGTTAAGTAACCAACAAGTGCTTAGTTGGATTGGGAAGGACATCCAACCAACATACATGGGGTCTTAGGGCGTTAAATATCGTTGAAAAGGCTTACCACCCAAAGGGTCCCACAAGTACTTGTTCCGGATTCGTCGAATGCTCTGACAACTAATAATAGAGTCTAAGAAAAGCACTGAATACTGGATGACTAAAGGCAAATAAAAATATTGTTAATTAGCTATGGTAGATAGAAAAATTGAGAGAAATAATTAAAAATGTGCATTTAGTCATTGTTGGTTGAAAGATTAATTTTAAGACCATTGACTAATTTTAATTATTTTTTGTTTGTATCAATTGGTTAAATATAATTTATAAAAAAGAATACTATTTATATCTTTTTTTCTATTTATATTGTACCTTTAAGATAGAACTAAGAATTAGGTTTGCTCTAGCCCTTCATGGGTTTAGGGTCATACAGGCTAGCCCGACAAAGCCAATTTTTAAAAATCATCTACCTTTTTAAAGTACGTTAGTCAGGGCTAGTCTTATAGGGCTATTATTTTTTTAAAAAATATTTTTATTTCTTTTTTTAAATAGACAAATATCATACATAAAAATTCATGAATCAAAACTTAAATATAAGTAAATTAAAGAATAAATTATGGTCTAAAATTTCAAAATTAAACCAAGTGCAACAGTTATCTTGATACTTGACAAATATTGTTTAAAAGTAGAGAAACAACTATATATTAGCAACTTCAATGTGATTACCTATTTTCAGCATCACTATGATCAATATCAATAATATTTAACTATGCTTTACTATAGACACGCTCTTCTCTAGTGACAAAAATATCAACTACATGGCTAATTTATAACTTTAATACTCTTTTTTTTTTTGTATAAAAAGTTTTGAAGAGGAGTTAGGCTCACCCACAATCTAAAGATAGGGCAAAATCTCCCTTCCTCCTAGGCAATATTAATATCAGGTAGGACGAGCCGTCTATTACCCTCACACGTAAACCTAAATATCCAAGAGTTAGGATGTCTTCCTAAGCGTCACGACTAGAACTACAATAAAGTTGTACTCCTTAGGGTTCGAACACGCTCCAAATAGTCGCATGTCTCACCCCTAAGGATGGAAACAGGCCAGGCGGCCTGTCAAGGGCCTATGGCCTGGCCTGCATTAAGCCTAGCTTACCCTGGTGTATTTAAAAAAATATACATGTTCAGGCCTATTTGAAAGTCTGTTCTTTTTAAGAGGTCAGGCTCAGGTTTCTTACAAAACCTGTTAGGCCTGTCAGGCGGCCTGAACCTGTTATTCAAAATATATTTAATATTAAAATATAATAAATGGGAATAAATGAGTGTTAAATCTATCACATATTGAACACAATATAAGAGTCAAACTATTAAATTAACATATATTATTATACATTTTATTCTTGCATTTTATTTTAACAAGCGTGTTAGGGGGCCTGTTACGAAGGCTTATTAGGTGGCCTGTCACTATAATTAAAAAAATCAGATTTTCTAAACAGGCTTTAGGCCAGGCCAAGCATTTATACAGGTCAGGCTTAGGCAAAAAAAAAATAACTTGTAACAGACTACAGGCCAAGCTCAGATCGAATTATCACTTAACAAACCTGACCTATTAAAGCCAAAGTCTAGTTTAGCCTATCCTATTTCTATCTCTACTCACCCCTTCACCAATTGAATACACTTTGATGCTAAAATTTAAAGCCCGACTCTAGCTATTTTTGGGCCTAAACGAGTTGGCAAGAGTTCACCATTTTTCCTGGCTCTACTTAAGAAGTCGGTATGGCATCAAAGTATATTTGCTTAATTAAACAAAGAATATTTAAGGGATTGGAATTTGAAGGTGGTCCTTGAAATATATGTGAAAAATAGATAAGGTGATTATAAAAGACCAGTATAAAAATGTTGTAGATTTTAGGAAAATAATTGTTGTGTATTGGGTTGTGAAAATATAGCAGCACAAAGAGTGAAAATGGTGAGAATATTTAAGAGCTCCCTCCCTTTTCCCGTCATTGAACTTTAATCATTTCCTTGAAATAAAAAAAAAACAATTTAGACAAAAGTATATTTAGTACTTTAATTCTATATAAAATTTTATTTTAATCCTTTAATTTTATAAAATATATTTCCATCCTCTGACCCTAATGCTCTTAACCAATGGAATTTGAGATTAATGGAAGAAGCAAACCCCTTACAACATAGTAAATCAATATTTAAATTTTCACTATAAGAAATACCTACATTAAATATATAGTAATGTATCAAAAATAATTATCTCTAATAGGATGTTACTTATATTTAAAAAAAACAAATTCTAAGGCTCTTGACAAAAGACGTTGGCATTAAACCAATAGCGATTAGTTCTAGTAAAAAGATCTATAGTCATTTAAATATGAAATATCTAGTTCTGGTATATGTAAATATAAAAAACACCCATAATAAAATTATTCCTAATTAGATCTAACAGCACTATAATATTATTAGCTATATAAAAAAGATGTTGACATTAAACTTATAAACATTGATTAAACATTACCGTATGCTAATATTATTGAAGGGTTAACGTGCAAAAATGTTCATGAACTTTGCCTAAGAGTGTGTTTGGAGTCATAATGAAACCTTGGGTGCAATAACACTTATGATGATTCTTAAAAGAGTCCTGACATCCTACATCCGTTAGGTTGAACAATGTTATTGATAGACTTGGATGTTGAACTAGCGAAGATAATTTTCTCTGTGGTAGTGAAGGGAAATTGAACAACAAAACAGGTAACTTGTACCGTGTGGGGAAAAGAAAAAAAAGGAAACCTTTGGGTATTCTGTGACCGCAGCTCGAGCATGAGATCGCAACTCGCAGGTGTTGTCCTCGACAACATCAACAGCCACCTTATGCTCGTTCCATCTCCACCATCCTTCGCCATGGTAAATCTAAGCTTGTGTTTGTTGATTGCGTCTCACATTCTTTGGTTTGTCAATTAGCCCTTGGATTCGACACGAATTGAAGTGTATGTTAGAGGATCTGATGACTTGATGGGATGGTGGTTATGGTAGAAATGAAGATGAGATAGAGGGTAGAGAGGAAGATGCATTGAACATGTTTTTCTTTATTGTTTCTTTTTCTCTCTCAAGGCAGTGATTTTGGAGTTCATGAAGAATTCCTCCAACGCCCCAAGAGCATTTCCAACTAAGAAAGAGTTTATTGGTTCAGGAGGATAGACAAAGAAGACAAAAATCAAATCAGAATGCCACGTGTCAATGGTCAAAATGAGTAACACATTACACCTAGAAAGGAGCATGGGGCCAACCTTTTTTTTTGGTACAGAGCATAGGGCCAATTAAAATACATTCGAGTTATGTTATGGTGCCAAGCAATATTGGTAAAGGTGAAAAATGGACTGTCCACTTAAAAACGGACTAACATATTAAAATTAGTGGGCTAAAGGGACACAACCTATTTTAGTGGCAAGTTAGCCTACGGCCTTATCTTTTTTTTTTTTTTTAATTTTTAATATTTTTAAAAAATTATTTATAAACTTTTAAAATACTAATAAAAAATTTATAATATTATATTAATATAATAAAAAAATTATTAATATTATATTTTTAAAAATTCTTATTTTTTATAAAAAAATATCAAATTTTATAAGTATAAATCTAAATAAATATAACATAATATTAATCAATTATAATATATCAGTATATTAATAAATAAGTAATTATTTTTATTAATATTTAATAATAAATATATTTAAAGTAATATTTAAATAAAATAAATAATAATATTAATAATTTTTTTTAAAAAAAGCTGACCGGTTGGGTACAACCCACTCCAAAACTAATCAGTTTTCTCACCTCTAAATATTGGGAAAAACAGCAAATAAAACTTGGTCTTTGACATATATAAACTCATATGAATACTGGGCTTAATGAGTAGATGGGCTGGAATGTCTGTAATGGCCCAAACCCATAGTAGTTTTAATGGACTGAGAGAGAAGGCCATCGACCAAAGAAATAAGAGCGGACAATGGAGATGAAGATAGAGGGAAAACGCTCCCATGGTACATTTTCCCGCCATCAAAAGCTCAGAAGCCTTCTTAACAGTGTTTGGTTGGAGCGTTTCTGCTCGATTCTCACCGTTGCTCTCTTCAGTGCCGATTCTCGAACTGCTTCTTGCCTTCTTTTTCCTCATTCTTCAATATTTGCAGACTTGCAGTTGCTCTTCATTTCTAGGTTTGGTACCGGCTCGTTGTTGCTTTATGCTTTTACTTCTCTTCATTATTCTGCTTTGCCTTCGCTGCTTTACGCTTTTTTGGTCAATGGATCACTGCTGGCTCGTTGTTTCTTCACAATGATTGAATATATATGTATGTATGTATGACAGTATATATTTGATCTATGCTGAAAGGGAAAAAAATAAAGCTTTTCAATTTTTTATTTTATACAAAAACTCTAGATCTAGAGTTTGGTTCTCTTTATCCTTTCAATATATTTAATGTTGATTGCTTGCTTTGAATTTCATCGAGAATCAGAGGCGAAATTTTGGGGGAGGAACTGTTGAATGATTGCTTGGTTACTTATATATGGAGAGAAAATTTTTATTGTATTGAAAATGGGAAAACAATTCAATATTACCAAAATATGAGAAATTGTAGAGAAAAAGTATGATTTATATTGATGCTTTGTTTGAATGATGGATTGTTGTTTATATATATTGACCCCATGGTCTAACATTTCTCTCTACGTCACTGGTCTAATGCTGCTTTGTTTTTAACCCAATATTTGTTCATCCTTTTTCCCCTCAAATCTTCAATGTTGTTCTATTATTTATGGATTCCTGCGTCATTTTTGCCTCGTCGCTGTGCTTCACTTCTACATGGGATATACTTTTCCCCCCCTCTTCGGGCGTACTAATTTATGATGGAGTGTCTTGACCATTACCTTAATATTAGCTTCGAAATTATTCGGCCTTTGAGAACATAAATTTTCTAATTATAGGCTTATGCATTCAAAATTATAGATGGTGGGGTTTTTTTTTTATTATGACTTGAAAATTATAAATAGTGGGATTTCTAATTTGAAAATCTTAGGCTTATGACTTACATTTAATTTAGTCTCAAATTTTTTATTATTTGTGAAGTACCATGAATAGAAGGTAATGAATAAATTTCTAACCTCGGGGTAGCAATCTTGTCTCATTTGTAGAATCTTACAGGACAAGCAATCTGATTATAACAAAGATTTGATTAGATGCTTGTGGCGTTAGTTATAACAAAAATTTGATTTTTGTGTCGACTTTCACTATTCTTTCACATTCTACTACAAGTTGTTTGCTTATTTGCTTCATATTATCTAATTCAATTATATTGTCATACACAAAAGGAAGAAAAATGAAGTTTAGAATCGATCTGCAATTTTTGTTATCCAATAGATTCAGCAGCATCAAAATTGAACAAAAAAATTTATAGTTGAAGTTAAAATATTAAATAGCAATCAAGTAAAAGATATAGGGCCCGTTTGGATAGGATTTTGGAAACGGGTTTATAAAAAAAGGGTTTTTGGGCAACTTATAGAAAAGGGCTTTTGGAGAAGAGTTTATGAAAAAAAAAGTGGTTTTGAATAAATGAGTGTTTGGATAGTTATTTCTAGAAGTACTTTTATTATTGGTAAATTACGAAAAAGGGTATGAGTATTAAATGAAGAGAGGAGAGAGGAGAGAGGAGAGAGGGTGTAAGAAAAAAGAGGAGAGAGGGTGTAAGAAAAAGTAGGAGAGAGGTGAGAGAATGTAAGAAAAAGTAGGGATAATATAGTAATTGGTTAGTTCATAAACCTTTTTACTGTTCCATAAGCTACTCTGATCAGCTTATCTGAAACCTTAGTTTTAAACCATAGTTTGATCCAAAAGCCCGTTTGAACAAATATGATTGTTGGTTTTAAAATTTCTCCAAACCTAGGTTTTGCCCAAAAAGGCTTATAAAACCACGGTTTATGTTGTGTCCAAAGAGGCCCATAACAACATTATGAGTCTATGTGTGTATTTGGATAGGATTTTAAAAACAGGCTTATGAAAAAAAAGGGCTTATGGGCAGCTTATAGAAAAGGGCTTTTGGAGAAGAGCTTGTGAAAAAAAAATGGTTTTGAATAAATGAGTGTTTGAATAGTTATTTCCAAAAGTACTTTTGTTATTGGTAAATTACGAAAAATGGTATGAGTATTAAATGAGGAGAGATAAGAGATGAGATGAGAGAGGAGAGAGAGTGTAAGAAAGAAAATAGAGAAAAAGTAGGAGAGAGGAGAGAGGGTGTAAGAAAAAGTTGGAGAGAAGGTATAAGAAAAAGTTGGGGTAATGTAGTAATTTGTTAGTTCATAAGCTCTTTTACTGTTCCATAAGCTGCTCTGACCAGCTTATCTGAAATCTTGGTTTTAAACCATAGTTTAGTCCAAAAGCCCGTTTGAACAAATATAGCTGTTTGTTTTAAAATTTTCCCATACTGAAGTTTGGGCCCAAAAGCTCTTGAAAACCACGTTTGGAGTGATTTCCAAACAGGCCCTATATAATGTCTATGTCCTCTTTTTCCAGTTTCTCTCTTCTTTTTCTCGATTTCTACTAAAGTACTCAAGAAGAATCACTTTACTGAGCACAAAAAAAGTTCATCTGTGAAAAAAGATTCAGGTTGGCCCTTAATTTTTTATGACATAAAAGGTCTTGCAGAGGAAAACTATGATTATGAAGAGATAAGGGAGATTCATGTAAGGGATACAAAATCTGATATTTTTTAAAATGGTTTGAGTGTATTTTCTTGGAACCCATCAACTAAATTATGTGATACTGAGGCACCAGTGTGGGATGTTGAGGTTGGATGATTACATTTTGTATATTGTTAATTTGTTATTATCGATTTGTTGTCTAACATGAAATGTTGTATGCAACTTTTAATTTGTACCCATGAGACTGCCAAGGTTTCATGCAATCTCAAGCTCTAAACTTCTTATTTCAATGAATTTTTACTAGGGTTTTTGAAGTAAATGAGTCAACAGTGATGTCTCTAAAATCCTGATCTCATCTTGAGTTTTCTTATATCCTTGGAGAAACATGACGGACTTAAGCTGGAAGCACCATGCCATAATTCAAGCTTTATTGTCACGTGGGCCGTTGAAGGAAAAGGACTTTTACTCTATGTTCAATGGCCTCACAGGGAAAAACACAGGTTCTAAAAATATGATTTCTTCCTTTGTAACTCTTAGAAGCTTTGATTATCTAAACCCACATATTCATTTTTCTGGACTTGGGTGTTTTGCATCTGCAAGTTAATTCGACATATGTTGTTGATTCTCAAAAGGGGAATCTAGTTCCAAAATTCTTCATAAGGGCTACTTTCTTCAAATTAAGATTTTGACATCCAAGAGGGAATGTTTCTGTTTTGATTGCTATTTTGGTATAAATAAGAGCTTATTCTAGAAGTCAAGTATTTGTAAACCATGAATATGCATATAAGTTATGGTGATGATTGCAATTTCTCCTTTAGATATTGTTTGGTATGAGAGGAATGGTTTTGTTCCCCTTGCCTTGTTTAGGTATGAAATATTTATAGGAGGGCCCCGCCCCTCCAAATATTGGGGCAAATTGGAAGAGAGGGATATTTTTTGTAATATCCTGAGGAATATACCTATAATTTGTTTTAATATCCCCAAATTACCTTCCTTGCTAAACCACAAAAGTAAGCCTCAGACGCACTTCCTCATGGCACACTCACCTACCATCTTCAGTTCTCTCACTCGCTCTCATGTCGGCCTCATATGCTTGCCCTCCTGCCATCAGCTCGCCATCATTGAATAAAAATAACCCATTCCATTGATTGAAAGTTGAATAAAAATATTGATATTTTCCTCGCCCTATACTTTTCACTGATTGTATGTTACATTGCTAGGTAACATTTTGCTCTTGATGCTTATTTGGAGAGGGTTAAAGAAAAAAATAAAAGAAATGTTAATTTATACAAAACCCAGACCAGCCAATTTGGAGTGGTTTGAAAATTTGGGTGTGAGTGGGTTAGGATGGTTTCAAAATCATCCTGTTCCATCCACCCATCACTCTGGAACCATCCTTCTAATAAAGCCCATAGAAATGTTCTTTGTCATTTTTATTTTACTCTCAAGGAAGCTTTGCATGATAAGTTCTGAACATCAAGTCTGATGCAGCTAGTAAGCATTAATTGCTCAACTGTTGAAACGATGAAACTGGAAATGAGCTGAGAAATGTATAATCGCAAAGAAATTTTATTTTATGAATGAGTAAAGGTTTCTTTCATGTATTCCTTTGGCAGTTTTTAGTCAAGTTGTTGATTGCAGTTGTCATAACTGTTAACACAGGCTCTGATCAACATACGCTCCAACAGTATCTTCTGAAGATAAACAAAGCACTTTCTTTTGTTCATTTAGAGATGCGTCGGTGCATGAATCAATATGATGGTCAAGTTTATTATGGTGTGGTCAATACTGTTTCAGATGAACAATCCAAGTTGGGGACAAAGTATACAGTTCCACAAATTGCTTTTTACAAGGCCATTGTAAGTATTGCTACATGTGATTCTGTTTTTCTTAGCGTTTGCTGCACATGAAAAAAAGTATTCATCTCTACTAACTGCTTTGATAAGGCCATTGCTTCAGATGAACAATCTAAGCAGGGAATAATGTATGAGATTCTGAAATTTGTTGGAGACTATGAGATTTGGTCAGTAATTAGGGGTATTAATTTTAAAATGTGTACTGTGATGTTTTATGGAATTTTTCTCATAGTATGAATTTTATAGGGTAATATGTGACATGCATAATGTTCTAAGCTGCTTACTGTATTTTAGGGAAAATTTGATGCTGGTAGTGAAGTGTAGCGTAAATAGGAATATAACATCCTCATATACACTTTCCTGGAGGGACCCTGTATTAAAAGGAAGAGTTATAATAATAAACTAGATGCAACTTCTAAAATAGGCAGATTTAGGTGTGAATGCAATCTTCATCTTGCACTCCTAAATTATTTTCCATTGATCCTTATGCAAACCAACCACAATATCTGCATGAAATGTGCGCTTAGATGCATCTATTTGCTTTGACAGTAGAAGGTCCTTCACCCCTTTTAGTTTCTTGTTTATTTTGAAGAAATCAAGCATAGTGCATGTTCTGTATTAAATTGTCTATTTTTTCAGAGAATTCAGGAAAATAATCCAAAAATAAAATTAATTCACAGCAATTCATCTCATATTGCTTTTATACTTCTCTTCCTCCCTTTCCCTCTATTTGTACTAATGTACAGTGTATGCATGCCCATCTGCCAATAGAATGGGTGGTTATGCATGCAAAAGTTTTTGCCCCACTAACACCATAATTTGTTGAAGATTAATAATTTGACCTCTAATATTGTTGCATTTGACACAATATTTTATTCGTTTATCTTAATGTCAAATGACAGATTGAAGCAATAGTACAAGACACTACAGCTCAAGGTGTTGTCTCGAACATTGATGCTCTGAATTTTAAGCTGGATAGTCAGGTTATACATTAAATTTTATGGATTTATAGTTGATCCAAATCCAAGAATTTTTTATTATAATTAATCTTTTTAATAGAAAAACAAGCATTACGCTTGGAAAGTTAGAAGAAATCTTACATCACCACTACACAAATAGCAAGTACACTAACCAAATCTCAGCCTAGATCAGCTAACATTTGTCTCTAACAAAAAGTTGGAGGGGGTTGAATCACCATAAGCTCATTGTTCGCTTCCTGAGTCGTTTTGGCCAAGTAATCAGCACAAGAGCATGGATAATTTCCAAGTTCCAACTAGAAAAACTCAATGAGCGTGTCTCTGTAATTTCGTCCTTCAGAGGACGATAAGAACCTGATTCTCTTAACAACAATTGTAACGCCTCAGATGAGTCAGTAAACAGCTTCAAGGGTTGGATTTTTGAAGTTATGCACACCTGCGACCCCGACTTGATAGCTTCAATTTCTACTGCAGTGGAAGACACTCGATATCCCAGTTTCTGTTGGAAACTACAGATCCATGATCATGAGCTATCACGAATGATCCCACCACAGGCTCCTTGTTTCTGATCAGTCAACGATCCATCCACATATACTTTCACAAAACCAATTGGTGGCCTGCATTTCTCCACCCATAAATAATTGACTCTTGTTTAGATTTATTGGTGGTTTCTGCCCAAGTATTATCAAGTGTGGAAAAAGTTGTTTAAAATAAAGTTTATAAAAAGAGCCCAATCAAATGGATAAAACTTAAGAACCCAATTTCTTGGTTTTCACATCTATGTTTACTGACTTGCACTTTTCCATGTGAGAGAACTATATTCGTTTAGGTAGCTGAACCTTTCAAATATATCAGTTTAGAATATTTCTATTTTTCCCTTTTAAGTAGATTGCTGTTATCTTTCTGTTGGAAAGTAAGGGTGTAGTTGATTATGGATGCACTCAACGGCAATCCACATTATTTTTTTAGTTGAAATTATTAATTTCTAAGTGAGGTTTTTGGAGTAAGATTTGATCATTATAATTGTTTGTTTCCTGCCAACGACATACACATGTCATCAGATACAG
Organism: Leucaena leucocephala; assembly: GCA_037074615.1. Taxonomy (NCBI): domain Eukaryota; kingdom Viridiplantae; phylum Streptophyta; class Magnoliopsida; order Fabales; family Fabaceae; genus Leucaena; species Leucaena leucocephala. The sequence continues at coordinate 11,362,632 of CM073515.1, read as the reverse complement.
CTGCCAGAAAAAATTTACTGGTGAAACTTGTGCTACCATGAATTTACTGTTTGGAAAAATTGAAGGAAACATGATCGAGTTTTTATTCCCTTTACTCAGATAGGGAATGTCTTGATTCATCTGATGAAACATTGACTATACTTTAAGGTACTGCTAAGTTAACTATTCTATTGTGCTTTACAATTTTATGGTTTGAGTATGTTTAGGTTACAGTTGCATCAGAATCTCAAGGAGGCCAGCATCAAGTCCCATCTGCATTGAAGTATTTCTCAATTTCTCAGAAGGCAAAAACTCTTGATGAACTTGTGCAGGACCAGTGGCTCAATTTGACAGCAGATGGTAATATTACACTTGGCGTGAAGTCATTTCTTGATCTCCGGAGTTGGTTTCGTAATAATGATGTTCCATCATGTCATGTGTGCAATGAAGCTGGAGTGAAGGTTGTTCCTGTTGCATTGATTCAAAGCCTTTTTTTTTGTTAATGTTTCGATTGTTCTGAATCATCAGTGGATTTTCTATTTTCCTTTCCCCTTATTCATGGGATAGTTGACTAACCAGCTGTCTTGTTTGCACCGAGAACAAGAAATGAATATCGCTAGATGTTGATTGTGTCTGAAGTAGGAGTTGAAAAAATTATCTGATTGCTAGTATTTGAGTCTGGAATTCCATTCATCTTTGTTTCACAGGCAGAAATATGTCAAAATGAAGCTTGTACAGTTCGAATTCATCTGTACTGCCTGAAGCAACTTTTCGCTCGAAAAAAGGTATAACTCGTTGCATATATGTCTTCTCACATCTAGAAAATGGAGTGTTTCTTTGGTTATGACTAGTAACTTGTTGCCAGAGAGAGAAAGTTTGCCCAAGCTGTGGCAACCATTGGCAACATACAGTACCCAAGGAAGAAGCTACCCAGATTGAAGACGACGACGTACCTAGAGCTGGCCAACTGGCTACCGGTTCTAGGGGGAAAAAGCGCAGAAACAATAGAACTGTTGAAGAAGATGATGTTCCAGTCAGCAATGGGGATGATGAGCAAAATGAAAGAACAGGAAGCCAGCATGGTACTGCAAGGCTTGCACAAAAGAGGCGTAAAACCACTAGAATCAATGATGCGGATGATATGACTGGATCTGGTGTTTCTCAATCTTCATCTACTTCTGACTTTAGAAGAGTAACTCGAAGCTCTGCTCGTCTAATGTAAATACTGGCTCACCCTTTTGAACTGTATATTTTGTTTCTGACACCTGCATATTCTGACTTTGCAACTTTGTTGTGTCATGGAGATGTTATCCCTGGATTACTTTGTAGTGAATATCTGAAAATCCAGAATATGCTCATTACATATTAGATTGACCGCTCTAATCCTCTGAAAATTCCTACATTCTAGATCTTTTGTTTTTTGATTTCAAGAGGCACGCACTAACGGCTAGTGATTCATAGTGAAATCGAGCTTGTGACCTCACATTATTCATAGGTAGCCTACACGCTACAAGGCCACCAGCATTCTAGGTCTTTTTTATTGTTAGGTTTACTTTGATATTAACTGAATATTTTGCTTAACTCATTCTGACATGCTAGAGGCCAACATGTTCGTTATAAGAGGATACATATTCTTCTTAAACTAATGGATAGTTTGTTGTTATAGGGACCCAAAAAAACAGTAGTCCCTAATTTGTTTGTTAGGCATGTAGGATCAAATTCTTGAGATCTTTGATCAATGCAAGGACATATATGCAATGAAACTGTACCAACTAGTAACATAAGCTGAAAACATGAAACCTATGATAAAGGACGTATATAATTCTAAGTTGTCAAGATTATAGATTGTGTCTAGAATGCAGTGAGAAACAACTGGTAAATGTCTCAAATTAATAAACCTAAAAAACAAATCATATCATTAGGATGACACAATAGAGAAAATTAGTTAAAAGTTTGAAAATTTTATTAGATAGCTGTATCTGAATTTGACCAGGTGTAATCATTTTTGGCAAGTGGAACCTTTTTTCAGCTGTGTATAAATTATTTCTGTTTTAAAATTTTTTGTACATAATTAAAGATAAATTGCACACTTTAAAGAAGAGTTATACTAAGTTTTTTTTATCAATAAATTTTTTTAAAAAATATTTTAAACTAATTTTCCCTGGATAATGAGGTTTGAACGTTACGTATACCTCACTTTACTTTTGCCATTTGAGCTGTGGCGTCAAGTCTCTCATGCATGATAATAGCTTTTGTTGATTTGCTTTGTTCTCGAACTATGATTTGCATAGCACGTTCAAGAATGCCCTTGTATGTATGTAAATCAATAAATGCATGTGTTGCGCCCAAAATTTAATTTCCCATACAGTAAATTAAATTAAAAATTATGGAGTCGCTAAGTAAATTTTAAAAGAAAAATAACTAAGGGTGGTCTGGGAATTGAAAATAGGTGAATTGTGTCAGGGGAAAATATTAAACACCTCGTAACAACACCCATTTATAAAAGTCGTTACCTTAATTTGATTATGTAAAATATATTTCAAATTTATTTTAACTGATCTTGTATCAATTACAAGCAAAAATATAAATAAGAAAACTAAAAAGATACAAAAATATTTATTTACAAAGAGTACCATTGACCTAGGGATAAGAGTCTAAGGCAGCCTACATACTTGATTATTTGAATGGAAGTCTACATAGTTCAATTTAAAGTTTTATCTTATATTTTTTTTATATATAAATTTTTTAAAAGATATTAGATTCATTCATCATCCAATAATATAATAAAATATTATTTATTTTTAAACAATATCAATATTATAAAAAATATTTATTTTAAATGTCCTTTCATTATATTTTCCAAATGGGCCACCTACGGATTCATATTGACCTATAAGGCACTCATTTGAGTGGGGAATGTCTCCACTTACTCTATCTCCACCATTTGATTAACTTTTAATAGCTGATTTAATATCCTATAAAAAATATTATTACAATGATTTTTTCTAAAATCATAATTTAAAAAGTATTTTTAGATTAAAAATTAAATAAACATTATCAAATATCTAAATTTTTTTTAGAGTAAACTATAATTTTAGAGGTTATGAGACTAGTTTTTAGATAAAAAAAATAGTTTTAGGCTATGTAATGATATTTTATCTATATATTTTTTTTATCATTTTACTTTAAATTTTTTCTGGTAATTTACCTATAAAAAATTCATTATAATAATTATCTAAATATTTATTTTTTTCATAATCACTTTTTTTAAAAAGATATTTTCTATAAATTATTCTCCCCAAGCTAAACCAAATCAGCCCTAAATATTAAAATATTAAATAATAAAAATGGATACATTTCATTTGAATAGTACATAAGTAGCAGTACATTTTTATTAAAATATTTCATCTATCAAAATTGATCCAGCTATAAGAAATTTACAGGAAATAAATGGACGCAAGAAGAAATTAAAGTCTAAGTGTTTGCATCTATGGTAATCGCACTATATAACTGAAACTGAATAGACCTGATTTGAGTCACCTAATGATTTAGAATTCAAATATAATTTTGGACATAATGCTAATTGCTACATAAACGTCTCTTTATTGCTACATAAACGTCTCTTTACAAGGATCTTAAATCAAGTATTTATGTTTTCTGTCTTTTATCAAAGTGATAAGATTAGCCAAAGATTAAAGACAAAATAGCTAAAGATTGAACATAATTAATAATATTCATCATTCAAACTAAATTTGCAGCAAAGATAGAATCAGACTTACTATACTTATATTATCTCTAATATTAAATATAAGAGTTAGATAATTAATTTATAAATATTACTCTTTATAGTTGTTAATATAAGATAATTAACTAATTTAAGTGGATTAAAGAAAATTAGATAAATCAATTAGATTATATACCAGGTTTATAATATAGATAAATTAGTTTGAAAAAAATAATAAATAATAAGATCTTATATTTTATACCAAATATAACCTTTCAACTAGCTCCTATATTAAAAACTGAAGATATTAATAAAATTAGTTAAGTTATTTATTTATAATAAATATGTATTAAATTCTGTAAAATACATCTTCAATCATTATCCCAATTGATAAAAACTACTCTTAATATATATTGGGTTAAGGTGCACCTAATACTCTAAGGTATTTTATCAAGTGCATCCAATATCTTAAAGTAATTTATGGTGTGTCCAGTCCTTAAAATATTTTTTCAGGTGTGTTTAGTATTATAAAATAATTTATATGCCTAATATCGTTAAGTATTTCTCATGTGCTCACAGTGTTCTAAAATATTTTTTTATGTGAGCTTAGTATTCTAAAGTAATTTATGGTATATCCAGTTCCCTAAATATTTTCTCATATGCACCTAATGACCTAAAATATATAATACCTTATTCTTTATTTGTTTTCTTGGGTTCTTCAATATCTATGGAATGGAAAAATAATTCATGATATTTTTTTCACTATGTTCAAGCTTTTTTCCCCTTCTTTGCACATTCTCAGCCAGTAAGTAAAATAATTTATGACATTCTTTTTATGTTATTCAAAATTCTTGAACATAAATTAACATTTCTCTTCTTTTCATATTGTTTATAGGAATCTAATAAGAAAATAAAAAGTTGAAGGGAAGAAGATAGGGAGCCGAAATGGGATGAAGGGGTAAAAAAAGAGAGAATGATAAAGAGAAAAATATTGATAGTAAAAGAATTTATAGGAGTTAAGTTATATTGTCAAGTTAAATTTTTTAGGGTCAAAATAGAGATAAATCATCATTTAACTATTTTAAATACTTTGATTATATTATTGTGATGCAATTTCACTCACAAAGTATTTAAAATGGTGTAATATCATCTACACTAATATAATCATTAATTTTAATTGTTAAACGATGATTCAACTCTATTTTAACTCAAAAATAGTTGACTTGCCAATATGATTAAGCTCCTATGAATTCCTTTATTGTTCATAATTTTCTCTTTTGCATTTTCTCTCTCCTTTAGCCATTTATTTCATCTCATACTCTCGCTTTTTGCTTTTGACTCTTCATTTTTTTATCAGATTCCGGTGAACAATATGAAAAGAAAAAAAAAAAGATAATTCATGTTCCAAAATTTTGAACAATATAAAAAGAACGCTACGAATTATTTTATTTATTGGCTGAAAATGTATGAGGAAGAAAGACAAAGAAAGCTTGAATAAAGTGAAAAGAAGGCTGTAAATTATTTTACCTATCTATAGGCATTGAAGAACTTAGGAAAACAAATAAGGAAAAATATATTATATATTTTAGGGTACTAGGCGTACTTGACAAAATATTTTAAAATACTGAGTACACCATAAATTACTTTAGGATACTAGGAGCATCTGAGAAAATATTTTAAGGTACTGGGTGTACCTGAAAAAATATTTCAAAACACTAGGTGCACCATAAATTACATTAGGACACTCAACATAGAAAATACTTTAAAGTACTAGGTGCACTTAAGAAATATTTTAGGATATTGAATATACCTTAATCAATATATATATATATATATATATATATGAAAATATACCTTAAAAAAATTATAATTTTAAAAGGTAAAATAAATTTAAATCTTATATTTAAGATATACAAACATCATCGAGATTAATTTATATATTTAGGAAACGATGAAGTAGGTAGACATGTAATGTGCAATTGAAATAGTAGGAAAAAAAGCGGGTTAATTAAGCTTTTCTTCAAGTTTTTTGGCTTTCTTATTCATGTGTAAATAAATAGGCCTACTTTATTTTTATTTTTAATACTATTACCGGTTTCCAGTTTTGAGGTTATTAGCTACACTTTTTAAGAATTGAATTTGAAACTAGAGGAAACTGTAGGCCTATTTTATGTTTATCTACACAGATCAAACACCATTTCATCAGCAAGAACCCAAACCCACACCTGAAAAAACAAAAGATGATCGTATTTTTTCCTATGTAAGCTCATGCATGTATATTTGAAAGCTGCACTGTAAACTCTAAATTTTGAAAAAATAGATCATACAACCAATATGAAATATCAAAAAGGATACAAGAAAACAACAACATGAAAAACAGAACAAAAATAAAAATCAAAGAGATATTACATTGGTGAAATGATCAAAATCATCATATTTATTATCTTCAAGCCTTTTCAAAAGCCTTAACAAGCTCGAAGTCGCCAAAATAGCTTTTGGATTCACATCATGCACAGCTCTCGCATACAAACACCTGCAAGCATCACTTGCTGCAACAAAAAGCTCCTTCTCCTTAGAATTATTCAAACCCATCAAACAATGTCCAAGAATCCTCAAAACTGGTTGTAATAATTCCCATGGCAGAGGAATTCTCCCTTCTTTCTTCTTTATTCTCTTCTCTTCCTCTGTTATAATGATGTCTGGTTCTTCTTCTCCGACCACATCGTCTTCCTCGTCCTCGTCATTCTGCTTATGTTCGAGTTCAGAGCCGAATCCCTTGTACATGTCTCCGTCTTGACCAGCCCAGATTTTGCAGAACTCGCAAAGTTCGATTTTTGACTTGATGGGCATCTGGGAAATCTTGGTGTAGTATAATTCTAAGGTGACGCCGACGATCCTGGCTCGCCGGGTTGAACGTACGGTGCCGTGGGGTTCGAGGGAGTGGGATACGACGGCGAGGTCAAGGTTTGTGGCGTTGTTCTTGACGGTGGATTTGGATTCATGATAGACGCTTGGATGGGATAAGTCTGGGATTGTAACGGTTACGGCTTGGCCGGAGCGGGAATTGGTTTCGGAGGCGTAGAGGGCTAAGAGGACGGCCTCGAAGCCGGCTTGAGGTTTCCGGTGGACGATACGGGAAAGGTAGATGCCGGTGATGACTGGGAGGAAGCGGAGGACGACGAGCTGGAGGTCGGGGACGCCAGTTTGGAAGGTGTCATATAGCCAGCGGCAGAGGTTGTTGTCTCCGGAGCCGGAGTTTTGTTCCCGGAGGAGGGTGGAGATGCGGGAGGAGACACTGGCGTCGTGGAGGAGGGAGAGAGCGGGGTTGTTGGAGGAGGAGAGGGATTTGGGAATGGAGGAGACGATGGAGGAGAGAGATTGGATAGCTGATTGGGCTTTAAGAACGGCGTCCGGTGAGATAGCGGCGGCGGCGGCATCCTCGTCGGACATCGGATACTTCAGGGAGAGAGAGAGAATGATGAAATGGGGAAGCGCTTCGATTGAAAGTGGAGGAGAATTTGTCATTGGGTGATGCAAGGAGGGTGAGAAAAACTGAAATGTGGGAGAGATTATAGGATCATTCCATATTTTGTGGCTTCGGAAAATATAATAAATATAAATCATTATAGACAATCACCCGGTGATTTTTCTTTTATCAAGTTTTTTTATTTGATCAAGATTTTTCATTTTTCATATCTTAACAGGGAAATTTTATTAGAAATAATAGATAATAAATAATAAAAGTGTACATGTTTCTAAACGATTTATATTTGGTCATTTGGCTTTATATAATATTAGCTTATAATCCTAAAAATAAGAGTTATATAATTAATTTAAATAAATTAAAAAAATTAATTATATTAATTATTTATAATAAATATAATTTAATTTTTTATAAGATTATTTTTATGATGATTACTTTAAATAAAAATTTCTTAATATATATAATTAATAAAGATATTTTAGAGAAAAATTATAATTTTAAGAAATAAAATAAATTTATATTTATATTTATATTTAAATATAATTCTTTAACTCATTCTTATATTTAAGACTATATGGAATATTTTAGTTTGATCACTTTATTTTATTTTAAACTAAACTTGACAATGCTAGTTTAGGGTAAGTATTTAAGAATATTTTATTAATATTTAAAAAAATTATATAATAATTGTGAACTAATGATCATATTAATAAGTAGTAACCAAGTAGTTGATATTTTTTTTTTGTATAAAAATTTTTAGAAAGATATTAAATTTACTTTTGAACTAAGGATAGGATGAAGTCTCCCTTCCTTCTAGGTAATACAAATATCAGGTAAGACGAGCTATCAAATACCCTTAGACATGCATCTAAAAAATATGATACCTCCTCAAGCCCCAATACTAAAACTATAATAATGTAGTACTCCATAAATATCAAACACACTCTAATTAGTCATATATCTTATTCATTCGCCAGTTGATACATATATTTGAATCTTGGTGTTAATAATTCTCTTCTATAATTTATAAATTAGTATAATTTTTTCATATGTATAAATATCTTATTAAAGACAATCATATTCAAAATACTATTATATAAAATGTAGACACTTTTTATAATAAAAGTTTAAATTTTAATTTATCATATTATAAAAAATTAATTTTTAAGCTACATCCAACCCGTTTAGTTAAATTAGTTTAATCTCAGTGAATGTAAATCTTTATAGCTAAACTTTCTTGTAAAAAAAAAAAAAGGAGAGAAAAAAGAAATTTAGAAACCGAAATCTCCCTCAATGATCGAAAATTAAATTATTATTACAACTTGGAGGAAGATGACAACCAATTTCTAGGAAATGAAATTACTAACCCTTTAACATCAAAAATGATATTTCCTACTTTTCTATAAGGGTCATGGCAACTACTTTCCAATAGTTAAATTGAAAAAATTCTAGATAGATAGAGAGAAATACACAAGAAAAATCTATATTAAATTATAAGATTAGAATATAATTCCACAAATTAATAAAGATAAAGGAAATTTTTATTAAAATATGAATTAAAATCTTATACTCATATAACTAATAAAACTTACAAAAAATCTCCAATAATAAGATTAAATATTGAATTAATTTTTAGATATTTTTTTATATATAACAACCCTTAATATTTAGAGATTGCAAAATAACCGAGTCTTTAAAATTTAGACCTACTAACACATTTATATAAGTAAATAATAGACTGAACCTATTTAAAAATATCAAAATAAAATACTTGGCTCATTCAATAATTTTAAAGACTCTATTTCTCTTAAACTTGTGTTGCAATTAAACTAATCAAAAATTAACCTAAATAAATAGAAAATATCTATTTAAATAAATATTTATTCCTAATATTTATAACTCCCCATATCATCCATTATCCCATGTTAATCGGTATTCTATCATAAATATCAATTTTTTTACGACTTTCCAAAATTTTATAGTTTATTGCAAGAAGGGGAAAAAATCATTCATTAAGCCAAAATCTTGCGCATTCTTATAATTTTTGACTTCTTCTGCAATACAAGCCGAGCCAAATCTTGTTTGCCTTCTCTGTTCAACCCATAAAATACAGTTCGAAAGTTGATAGTACTAGGAACAATCCCACTTTCTAACATTTCAGATATTAGCTTCAAACCTTCTTCAGATCTCCCAACCTTACAAAGACAACTAAGGAACATGGAATATGTTTTAAAATCTGGAAATGGACCTTTACATTTCATAAGGTAGAAGATATTCCAAGCTTCAGTAACCTTCCCAACATTCATGTAACCCCGTATGAGTGCTGAATATGTAACAAGTGTTGGTTCATAACCAGATCTTCGCATTTCCTCAAAAATTCCTATAGCTTTTCCTATCTGCTTCTCTTTAAAGAAATGAACTATCAAAGATGTATAAACATGGAAGGTAGGTTTTATACCTGTTTCTTTCATGGAATCCACTTTTGCTATTGCCTCTTCTAATCTGCCCATGCGTAGTAGACCATGGACAATGCTTCCGCAGGTTAATTGATCTACGGCGGATTTCTCATTTCCAGCATTGTCAGCTACTTTCAAAGCTTCTTCTACTCTTCCGGCTCGGCAGTGAGCCCTAATTAACAAGGCATGGCTGAAAGGAATAGTGTAGCCAATTTTTTTAAGAGAATCTGTGCATGCTTGAGCATCTAATATTTTGCCAGCTTCACATAAACAACAAAGGTAAGTTTGAACCAATTCTTGGTCAGGAACACATCCTGCAGAAATCATCTCCTTGTAGGTTTTGATTGCTTCATCAACCTTCCTGCCTTTTTTCCCACAAAGGGCAATAATCAAACACTTGTATGTACTCTCATTTGGGTTACAACCATCAGCTTTCATCTCTTTGAAACAGTCCATAGCCATCTGCGTCAAACCTGTTCGACCGTAAAGCATTATCATGATTGTCCAAGTATCTGATGTTATCGGATAATAGTTTCTTCTCATCTCGAAGAATAGGTGGCGCATGTGCTTGAAATCTTTCCCACTTCCTGCAATTTTGATCGCCATGTTGTAAGTTGCTGTAGTGTGTCTATAACCAACTTGCTTTCCCACCCATGAGAAAAATTTTAGCACATTGCTACCATGCATGTTGCAATTGTTCAAGATCTTCAAAACAAGTTCTGGGGTGAATTTAACGGTGCTTTTCTCCAATTTGTCTTTGATCAAGGACCAATCCATGGAGGATGAGAGAATCTTAGAAAGTCTCTGAACATCCCGCTCTGTGTGAATCTCAACTTGTGGATTTACTGAGGAGTAATCCACTTTTTCTGGCCTCGGTTGGTGATGCATCACATCCACGCCGACCTTAGTTTTTACTGATGCTTGTTCTCCGGATTCCTCACATGTTGGAGGATAAAGTTTAGAAGCTCTATACATCTGTTGAACTTTCTCTTTCACCCCAAGCTCCCCTTTCTTCTCCAAACAAGCCATAACCCAATGGAATATTTCATCTCTAATTACGATCTTTGAAGCTATCATTTCATTTAATAATTTGACAATGTAATCTGTCCTTGAAGCCTTGCAAAGCTCCTTGATAAATACTGAATATGCTTTCCAAGTGGGCTTTAAGCACTGGTATTCCATACTCTTGAAGAGTTTCCATGCTTCAGATATATGATTATGGGAAACGTGACCAGCAACCACGGCTGTGATTGCAACAATATCGAGCTTCATTCCTCTTCCTAACATCTCATCATACAGCTTGCAGGCTTCTTCATAATGATTCGACCTGAATAAACACTGCATCAGTTTTGTGTATGTGGAAATTGGAGGAGCATGACCAGTTTCTTTCATACTTTGAAATACATCTAGTGCCTTCTGGACCTGATTTCGCCTCAAATATTCATTTATGATGATCCCATGAACCTTATGATCAATATCTCCCTTTCTCTTCATAATCTCAACCATTTCCAAAGCATCAATAATTTTGTCAGCCTTACAAAGTCCTCTCACCAAGGTCCTGAAATGTTCATGCTCAAGGGCAAAATCCTTGTTTTTGAGCTCACGGATCAATTCTAAAGCTTCTTTAATTCTCCCAAAATTGCAAAAACTCTTCAACACACAACCATGAACACTACTTTCTGAAATCAGAGATAACCTTATCATGTCATTTCCAACCAAACGAACGGTTGCAATATCTCCTAATCTTGCCATGCAGTTCATTAGCATCTTATACACTCCAATATCAAGCACCATATCCTTAGCTACCATGTCCTTATAGAACTCCAAGGCAAGTTCGCCTTTTCCAGCAGTACAAAGAGAACTTATTATTGCTTTATAGGCAGTAGCATCTGGTTCACAACCAGATTTTTTCATTTTTTTGAAGGCCAACAATGCTTCACCAATTCGCTTCACCTTCCCATACTGGGATATAAGAATGGTCCACGTACGAATGTCCTTGCTAAGTGAATACTTGTCCATTTCCTGTAGCAACTTTTCAACCAACCTAAACTCTTTTGCCTCTCCCGCAAGGTACAATATGGTATTGTAAGTCTCAGTTGTGTAACTAAAGCCATCCTTGAACTTCACCCATTTGAAAAATTTCATAGCCAAATACGGCACCTTGAAGCACCTTTTCAATACTTTATCAACAATCTCTGGTTTCATCACATAGTTCAAATTATCTAACCGCTCTTCCATGGAAGCCAAATCGTTTTCTGCTCGAACAATTCTTGTGATCTCACTGACTACTCGGCTCACATCATCTTCATCTAAATTTCCTAACTGGGCATCGCTTAGAACCATAACATTCTCTTTCTCCTGCAATGTATTCTCTTTGACATTTCTACAAACATTCTGACTACAAGCTGAGGAAGCTTTATAATCTTCTTCATTGCCAAGAGTTTCCCCAGATTTCAATATTCCAGATAAGGTATCACTCTGAATCAGGTCATTAGCACCAAAAATCTCTGTAATATCATTGAAAAGTGCACCAAAGCTAGTAGTATCTGGCTGCTCATTTGCAATTTCTTGGGCATTTTGAAGCCGGTGAAGCTTAGATGAATTTGAGATGTTTGAGAGATATGAAATTTGAGTTTGCAAAACTCTAAAGTTCAAATCTGAACACAGTGATCGGAGCGAGCTTATTGCTCTCATGGAAAACGTTTTCCAAAACTCTATGCACCTTCATTAGAAGTCAATGAAATGTGTCGGCAAACAAAAAGAAAAAGAAATGAACAAAAGGTCAAATAAATATATCAATATATTATACCAATTTAGAATTAGGATGAGAGTACTAAGGTACTGGAAACCGGACTAGTCGCAGGTGGGTCGAATCAGTGTCAGACCGGTGATAATTTTAAAAAAATAGAATTTAAGTTACTTGCAATATCCATGAGCAATAATCTAGCAACGCAGTTTCATTAGACTCTCAGCACATACAAGCCAACAAAAGCTACAAAGTACAAAACACTCCAACAGATTTACTAAGTCCAAAGATCAGCAATCAGCTAAGGCAGTGGAATTTTATAATTAGCAATTAGCAAAGAGGAAAGATTTCTTATATTGGCAAACAGAGTTATAATTAGCAATTAGCAAACACATTTACAAGAAAATTAGCAAAATTACAAGAAGATTAGGAATCAGAGTTATAATTAGCAATCAGCAGAGTTAAACGAGATTTCTTATATTGGAGGCGAAATTGTTTATTATTTAGACCATAAGTATAACCAAAGTTGTCATTCCATATGCATTTAGCAGAGAACATAGCACAATACCACTGATCAGGTAAGATGAAAACTTCGATTTGAAACGAAACAACAGAGAAGGTGGATTTCTAATGTCGTATGGATACTCAAGAAAGCCATAATACCAGAATGGAGAGTGATCGGATGGGAGATCCTACCAGAATGGAAGAAGCCACAAGAAGAGGGAGATTGAACTCTGATTCTCTGCAAGTTTATGAACTTCGCCGAGGTGCACAAGGGAGTCAAAGTGCCGAACACTGCAGATTAAGAAGCCACAACGTTTGTGGCAGAGAACGAAGCACGGTGGCGGACTGAGGAGCACGACGGTAATGTACTGAAGAGAACGACGGCTAGGGCCAGGAGAATTTGGGTTTAGCCAGAACTGCAGTAGACTGAAGACATAGCAGGAGAACTCGAGGAACGGACGCAGAACTGAGTTTCGTTTATCTAATTTTTTCAAATGATGTTTTTTTAAATAAAAAATTATTTTAAAAAATAGTTAAAAATTATTTTTATTTTAAATTCTATATTCATTAAAACAATTTTTAAAAAAAAACATTAAAGATAAAAAATAAATCAGATTTAGACAGTTCGGATCTAATAAATTTTTGGTGCCGAAGTTGGATTCCTGACCCCGTGTGATCATATCACACCGGGTCAACTCAACGGTTTACTTGGGGTTTCCAACCATTGCTTGGGGAACATCCAGGTGTTCATAAAACCCACGGTATGATATGTTTACCTCAACCTATGAAAAAAAAAATCTGTTCAGCCCAATAAATATAGGATAAAGATGAGTATTAGGCTACAAAATACAGCCCATGCTTTTTTTGAGTTGGACACCGGGCAGAGGGGTTGCCCTGCCCTGCCTATGAGCACTCATTTTTTTATTTTATTTTTACCTTTTCTCCCTAAATGCTACATTTGGAAGGGAAAATATGATAACTACTGGTGACTAAAGGATCATTTTAAAAATATAAAATAGTTAAGTAAGTAAGTTGCGTCTTTTAATATTTATAACTATATTGATTTTTTCTTTTTCTTTAACTTTACTAATCATAATATGATTACATTATAAATTATAATTGTTTATTTTATTTTTTTAAGATGCTTTATCCTTATCAATATTTGAAAAGTTGATATAAAGTTATAATTACAAATTACTTAGATTTCAAATTTTTTTTATATGCAATGAATTTCAGTACTTTAATTATTATCTTTTTGTTGCCTTATTTTTAGTGAATTATAGATATTATTTAATTCTTAAAGATATATGAATATTGTATTATTTTATAAGTTTATAATTACAGATTATTTTCCACAACATGAGTATAATATTACAACTTAGGCACGCTTAACCTGCCTATGCCTAGTCTAAAATAGTTAAGGCTTATATTCCGAACACCCTCTAGTCTATGTATTAACTTGTTTTTTGTCTTTCAAAATTAGATGTAACATAAATTTTAACTTATAGCTCCCTCCTTCTTTTGAATTTATGAGATTTTTTGTTTCCTTATAATAGTTTCATGTTTCATAATATAAGTTGTTTTGGGCAAAAAAAAATATTTTTGTTTTTGGTCAAAAGATAGAAAAAATATTAATTAATTTTTTTTTTCAAAAATAGTTGCCAACCCACCTGTAGGCAAACTTGAGTTGACAAAATGCAAGCATGATTTGGAATCCAGAACAAATATAGACGGTTTAGATTTAATTTTTAATTTTATTTTTTTCAAAAAAATTATTTTAACAAGTACAAAACTTAAACTAAAAAAAGCACTTAGTTGTAAATTCTTCAAAATTTTTATTCAAAAATTTAAAATTTAAACTGTTAAATCTGTATGTAGATTATACAAATTTTACTAAATTTTATTATAGTTTTTTTGTAAAAGAAAAGTTTAAATAAATTTAGCATCGGTCCCTTATTAAAGTTCATAGTCCTAAGACTCAAAAAAAATTATAGAAAATTTATGAGATCATTTAATAAAGAATTCATCATAATAACATCAAAAATTGAACTTATTTTTATAGGATATAAATCCGTTTTTTATTATTTATGTCAACTCATTATATATATATATATATATATTTTTATATAAAAAAATTTATGTTAGTTCTGCATCAATTCATTATCAAAACTAGGATATAATCTTAAATTTTAAAAATATTTATAAAAAATTTATAAAATAATCTATTAAAGTATTTTTAAACTATAATTGATTAGCTCATGAGCACATTAAACTTGTCACTTTATAAGCATGGAACCGGGTCCCATGTTTTGAGCCATGCGTTTTCAAGCTTATCCATTAAGCCCACAGCCTGCTTCTCTTGCATTACCCGAAAAAATCTTATTCCATCCTTATTATCATCTAAGCTAAATTATGTTTTAAGATTGTATCAAAATAAATAAATAAATTATGTTTTAATATATTTGATATCTTCTCTTTATTTTTATTATTTATAGATTATAGACTTTTTTTTTTTAATTCTAACTAGTTTTACCCATTAAGATTTTGTGGGGATTCTTTCATTTATAATTTTTATAAATAAAGTACATTTTGAAAACCTAAAATGTCAAATGATAAGTTTAAATATTGATATTGAGACTTATTAATCCACACTAAGTGGGCATGAATGGCCACAACAAACCAAATTAAATGGTGTGCCTACTTTATACTTATATAATTCTTAATATAAAATTTAATTATAGAGTTCATAATCTTAAATATAAGATTTATATTTTATATATATATATATATATATATTAAAATTAATCTTATTATTACTGTTTTAATAATAATCTGAGAAAATTAAAGAAAATAATTTAAATATATATATATTATATTAATTAATTTAATTACTAAAAAATGATACAGTGTATGTAAACGGACATGTCATCCATTCAAATAATTTTTATAATGGTGACAATTTGACGCCAAGGAGATTCAAGCCATTTGGTTTATGTACTGTGCATTACACCAAATGGTCAGAGGTTCGAATTGGCAGGAAAGAAAACATGTGCATCAATGAGGTATTTCAAAATACCTTCCGTTTTTAGTGAATTATTTTTTCAAAAATAAAAAAAATTAAAAACCTCAGTTCACCTTCTTTTTTTTGGGCCAACCAACCAGTATCCAGTACCTTTGGCAAATATGACACCCAGATGCTTTTAATGTCTTCTTAAGATTGGAAGCAAAATACAAGTAATTTTTGCAGCAACAACCAGTATTTTAAGCAATCACAATTTGATTTGATATAAGATACTAACTTTACTTTCGATTCTAATTATAAAAATTAATTAATTTTTTTTAAATAAATTATAAAAAATAAATTAATAAATTAATTATAATTAAATTTAACTTTTTAAAATTAATTCATATAATATACTTCTTAATATATTAAAAATGTTTAATAGGGGGATCTTCAAGAGTTCAAAGGAAGATATTTTCCGGATTTGGTAGCACATTTGAATGTAAAAGCTCCAAAGATAACATATCTTCATACATAAAAATTTGTCATGTCAAGGCATGAAATTACTAAATTTTCATACATCAAAATTTACAATTTAGTTTTCATTCATAAAATCTTGGTATAATTTGCGTTTGCGTCAATATATATATATATATATGTGTGTGTGTGTGTGTGTGTGTGTGACTTTCTTGAAATTCTTATAGAATATGTTGATTAAGAAAGTAATAATAACTTCAAGAATTTAAAAAGGTTCCTCTAATTATTTTAAAAGAAAGATGCAACCTATGTTTATGAATAGGAGCGACATGCCTGGATCAACTTCTGCTGTATATAGACATTCTATTATTTCAGGTTGATATAATTAAACATAGTCCATTTCTCTACGTCTTTCTAAGCATTCTAGGAGTCAATGGATAAAGTTTCTCTTTTTATAACCCAATGCCTATTGAGACATCCATTAATAATAGTATTTGGGAATTTTCACTACTTGTGAATATGGTCATTTGAATTCTTGCTGAAATTTTGAATTGATTTACTTTTATTAGGACTTGATGAAAATGATCAAGAATGTGCAAAAGTTGACGGAGCTTAAAGTAAGGGACTCCAACATAGAAGAGGCACTTAACTTGGAAGAAGTGGAAATTGAAGGTCTATAAATAACATTAAGCTTAGAAAGAATGAAGTGGGGAAATCTAACTGGTACATTTAGTAGAATTTAAGAGTTTTTTTTGTATATAGAAGTAGAAGTCAAAATGTAATTAAGATAAAAATAAATTTTAAAAATTTATTTAATAGGATAGAAATGAGTATAGAATTAATATATATATTTGATTATAATTTAGGTAAAATGATCCAAAATATTTCACTTTAACTTTTATCATCTCATTTTCTAAATTTTTTTATGAAACTAAAATGACCTAAAATATTAAAAATAAAAGTAGAAGTATAAGTTACTTCCATTGTACCTTCACTTCTATTTCTACTTATCCACTTATACTTCCCTTATACCAAACATACCCTAAGGCTTTGTTTGGTTTACTATAGGGGAGGGGAGGTTAGGTTAATTTAAGGGAGGGGAGGGAAAGGTAAGGGAGGTTAATGAATAATATTTTTTGTTTGGTTCAGAAGGGGAGGGGAGAGGAGTTAATTAAAAGTTGACAAAAATACCCTTATCTCTTTATTTAAATTTATTTATTCTTTATTTAAAATATTCATATTAAAATTATTATTTTTTAATTTATAAATCTTAAATTTTTTTATCTCATTTATATATATAATAAAATTAAAAAAAATAAAAAATATGTTAAAATTTTAACATTATTTTTTTATTAATTTTATAATTATTATATATTTTAATATAATATATAAATAATTTATTATACTTATTAAATTTTATTATAATTTATTATAATTATTATGCAATTAAAGAAAAAATTAGATGTGAAAAAAATAAAATAAAAAGTGTTTAAGGGTATAATTGGAATATTAAAAAAAGTTTAGGAACATTTTAGTCAAAAAGGGGTAAAAGTTTCTCTCCCCTCTAAAAACCCCCACTTTTAGAGGGGAGGGGAGGGGACCACAAAAAGACAAAAAGTCTCCCCTCCCCTCTCAATTTTTCCCAACCAAACACACTTTCTCCTCCCCTCCCCTCCTCTCTCCTCCAAAACCCCCCAACCAAATAAACCCTAAGTGAGTTGAGACATATATGTAAGGATCCCAAATACATTTTGAGCCTCCTCAATCGCTAGCCATCAGAGCATGTAAAAAGCTAAGAGAAATCTTCAGTGTCTCAAAAGTGAAAAGGCCTCCCATAATTGTCCTGTTTATGTATACAAGACTGCGATGAATTAGTTGACATCATTGAAGAGAGTCTGAGGATCATTTGCATCAATTGTACTTCCCAAAGTTAGCGCAAATTGCCATCAGCCGTTTTAATAGCTTGAAATACCTTTCCTCTATCTCAACATGTGGCATGTTTCCAAATCTGTGCATCTTGGCAATAGAACAAAGCTCTGAGCTGGAGCATGTATTTATGCGCAAACAAGATGATATGCAGAAGATGGTAAAAATGAAAGAAGTATTTCCAGAGCTGTCATTTGAAACACTTGGAAAACTTCCAAAGCTTGTTACTATTTTTGAGGGCATTGATTTCCATTCTCTGGAAGATCGTGAAGTGGATGACTGTCCCGAATAGTAAAAGCGAACAAGGGTCTGAAAATGAGGATTCAGAAAATCAAGCAGCAACAAGCGCTTCACCAGACTCTACAGAGGTATATTAGCCTAATGAATTTAACCTGTTCATAAATTTGATTACTTCATAAATTTAACTTATTTTTGGTTAGAGCTCAGAGGAAGCAATGAAGACAAGTGTTGAAGAAGCCGCATCATCAATAGTACCAATGCCATATTCATTCTACATTCACAACAGGACTTGTTAATAGCAGCAGAAAGCAATGATTTTAAACAAAATGCACCAAATAGAACACAGAAATGATATATGACTGCAGCTTCCTTCTTTCTGGTTATTCATCATTCAGTACTATACACAAGATATCAAATAAAATATTTGATTAGCAAGCTGCTACATCTGATACAGCTATAATAATAACTTCACCAACCCACTCAAAAATCTAAAGTGGAAAATATTAGAAATATCAGTTTCTTTTATTTTCAAATTTTATAATTATATTAGAACATATATATGATACCTTATTACTATTATGTGATGTTCAGAATATTGATGCCATATTAAAAGAAAAGGATACCTTATTACTATTATGTGATGTTTTTAATGTGAGGTAGCCAAAAAAAGATGTTTTTAATGTATAAAAAGGTTACAAAATTTAAGATTCACTTGTAATTCTTTTTAATTAACTCTGCCTATACATGTAGCCGGTCCCAAGCCCAGGTAAAGGAGGAGGGTTGTGTTAGGCCCAGACAGCCAACGTAAAACTTGTCGAATCTTATGAACATGGACATATGAAGAAATTACGCTAATACTAGGTCGTTCCTTGTAAGTAACACACCGTATGGCTCGAGTACAGTGAGAAGTAAGCAAGGGTCGCTGTATCGGCGCCCACATGTAGTGTTAAATGAGCACGGGCTACCGCTCTCTTATGGACGGAGGCGGCTAAAGAAGCTAGTTCAGGAGAGAAAGATCATATTTAACACTTAAAATATTGGAACTATGAGTGGAAAAGCATGAGAGGTGGTGGGCATAATGATAAAACGAAAGATTAACATATTGTGCTTTCAGGAAACTAAATTGGTTGGAGAAAAATCTCGAGAAATCAATTAGTTCAAATTTTGGTACACAGGTAAAACAGGTACGAGGAATGGTGTTGGTATCATTGTGGATAAAGAGTGGAAGACGAATGTGGTGGATGTTAAAAGGATTGATGACAGAATTATATCTTTACGAATAATTGTTAGTAGGGATACAATCAATCTTATTAGTGCTTATGCATCTCAAATAGGAACAGAAGCACATCTTAAGGAAAAGTTTTGGGAAGATTTGGAGGGGCTGATTCAGAGTATACCACTAACTCAGAAGATTTTTATTGGTGGAGACCTTAATAGTCATGTTGGTAAGGAGGCAGGGCAATATGCAAAGGCACATGGTGGTTTTGGTTTTGGATAAATTAATAATAAAGGGTAATCTATCCTTGAGTTTTCCTTAACTTACAACTTTAACATTGTCAACACGTGCTTTAAGAAGTGGGAGGAGCACTTGATCACTTACAAGAGTGGGGTCCACAGGTCATAGATTGATTTCTTTTTAGTAAGGAGTTATGACAGAAGACTTTGTATAAATTGTAAACTGATTCCAGGGGACGAAGTGACAATCCAGTATAGATTAATGGTCCTTGACGTGCGTATTAAATGTAGGCAGGAAAAGCGCCAACATGTTTTAAACACAAGAGTCAAATGGTGGCAGCTAAAAGGGGAGAAGAGGGAAACTTTTAAAAGAACTATGTTAAATGAAAGGGTTTGGGAGGCGCAGGAAAATGCTAATATCATGTGGAAGGAAATGACTGAGAAGGTTTAAGCAGTTGCTAAAGTAATTTTGGGAGAATCTAAAGGTTTTATTCGATGAGATAAGGAGATTTGGTGGTGGAATGAGGACGTACAAGATAGATTGTTTCAAAGCTATACACTTATGTAATAATACCGAAAATTGGGAAAGGTATCGTTTAGCTAAGAAGGAAACTAAGAAAATGATGAGTGCAGCTCATTTTAAGGCTTTTGAGAAATTTTATAAGGAGTTAGAGATAAAGTCAGAAAAATGAGAGATTTATAAGATTGCAAGAGATAGGGAAAGGAAATCGAGGGATTTGGATCAAGTATAATGTATTAAGGATGAAGAAGGTAAGGTTTTGATTACAGATAGTGATCTTAAATAACGGTAGAAGACTTATTTTTACAAATTGTTTAATGACGAAAGAGGAGGGTCGAGTTATGAGCTAGAGGATTTAACACGAGAAGTTGAACCAAATTTGGCTTTTACCGTAGGATCCGTGTTGGTGAAATTAAAGAGGCGCTTAAGAAAATGGAAAATAGTAAAGCTGTTGGACCTGACGGTATTCCTATTGAAATTTGAAAGTGTTTAGTTGAAGTGGGGGTGGTGTGACTTACTAAACTTTTTAATGTGATCTTAAGTTCTAAGAAAATGCCGGATGACTGAAGGAAAAGTACTTTAATTCCTATTTACAAAAATAAAGGGGATATTTAAAATTGTGTAAACTATAGGGGATAAAGTTTATGAGTCACACTATGAAATTGGGAAAAAGATAATTGAACACAGGTTGAGATTAGAGACTGATATTACTGAGAATCAGTGTGGTTTCATGCCTAGTAAGTTTACAATAGAAGCGATTTATTTATTAAAGGGGTTAATGGAAAAGTACTGAACTAAAAGAAGAGACTTGCATATAGTCTTTATTGACTTATAAAAAACATATAATCGAGTGCCAAGGAAGGTGTTTTGGAAAGTTTTGGAAAAGAAAGGTGTGCGCATGACATATATCAAAGCAATACAATATATATATGAGGGGGTAATAACTACTGTAAGAATGTTTGGAGGCGAAATAAATAATTTTTCTATAAGGATTAGTCTATATCAGGGATCATCCTTGAGTCTTTATTTATTTAATCTAGTAGTGGATCTTCTAATTAAGCCTATTCAAGAAGAAATCCATAAGTGCATGCTTTTTGCGGATGATATAGTTCTTGTGGCGGAGTCAAGAGAAGAGATTAATTTTAAACTTGAGTTATGGAGAAGTACTTTAGAGTCGAAGGGTTTTCGTCTGAGTAGAAATAAGACTGAATATATGCATTGTAATTTTGATAAGAGGCAAGTTAGAAGTAACTTGGAGGTCCGATTGGGAGATCAAGTTATTCCACAAATAGATAAGTTCAAATATTTGTGATCAATTATACAGAAGGAAGGTGAAATTTTGGAGGATATTAATCATAGCATTTAGGCCGGGTGATTTAAATGGAGAAAGGTTACTGGAGCTATATGTGATCGGAAAGTACCAGATAAAGTAAATGAAAAGTTTTATCGCATTACTATAAGACCAGTCATGCTTTATGGAAGTGAATGCAGGGCTTTAAAAGGACAATAAGAGCATAAAGTTGAGGTAGTTGAGATGAGGATGTTGAGATGGATGCGTGGGTATACAAGAAAAGATAAGAGTTGTAATGAACAAATATGAGGAAGAGTTGGAGTGGCACCTATTGAAGAGAAAATGGTAGAGAATCGTCTTAGGTGGTTTGAACACGTGCAAAGAAAGCCAAGGGATGCGCCAGTGAGGAGGATGGATCAAACAGTATGGACACCGGTTAAAAGGAGTAGAGAAAGGCCAAAGAGAATGCTCAACGAGGTTATTGAGCGGGATCTCCTGGTCAATAACATATCAAAGGATTTAGTTTTTGATAGAGTACAATGGCTTCGTATGATCTGTAGTCGACCTATTTAATGAGATAAAGCTTATTGTTGTTGTAGTATTGCTTTTTAATTACATTAATGAACATCCAATGACTAAACAACAGGCTTTTGTATTCTTGATTCTGGAACATTGGAAAATAGAACTTCAATTAGTGTCTTTCATAATGTTGCAAAAGCCAAGGGTAGTGGTACTAATCAAGACAGGCGACATGTGAAACTGCAACTTATTTCTTCATACTTTTAGATTATTGATCTGAGCATCAAAGATACAATGGAACAAGGTCATGAAGAGAATCATGTAGAAGATGATGCCGATACAGTAGCTGGATCAACTAACTCAGATTCAAGGAAGCAATCTATAAGACCTATTGATAATCTCCCTAGAAAAGATTCTGCACCAGTAAGTTTGTTGCCTTTTCATAATAATAGAAATTGAAGTATTCTGTATGATGACTTCATTCTTATTCTGCACAAGTTAGTTTGCATGCTGACATGTTGATGTTTGTTAGAGTGCTAAGGAAAAAGCAAAAGGAATTGATGAAAAAGCTACTACTACAAGCACATCACCAATGGCAACTGCATTCATAAGAAAACCTGTATTTGTTTTGAGCTCTAACAGTACAGTCATAAGCAACAACTCATTTTAAGAGAGAATCAAATAAAGACAACTACATGTTCTTTTTCATTTTGTTGTATGCAGATTGTTAAAGAAACAGGACATCACTCAACTGTTCAAGAGGAAGCTGAATCGCGGAAGCCTATCAAATTGATCCTTCCCCAAGTTATTCCTTCTATCCATCACCGTAAGTGTCTTTCCTTTCATGATAATTATACGTTTTTTCCTCTCGGAACAACCTACTACCTTTTTCAGCTGTGACAGAATCACAAATTGCTGATGTTGGCACTTCGTTTTCTAAATTGGGAATTTGTGGAATTTTCCAACTTGTGGAGCTGAAACATGGTGAAATGGCTTTACTTGCTCAAGCACTAGAGCGATATCCGCAACAATTGCTACCTCGTGAGAATCGAACCCATCGTATAATAGCATGGTCCTATCGAATGTTGGTTGATATCTTGGCGATGCTTGCCACCAATACTCCTTATACCATTACACCATCAGGAAAATCAACCTTGGAAGCCAACTAAAGTGAAGCAATTGTTCTAGGGTTCGACAAGGACTGGGTTGAATCTATTCGAGTCAAAGTATTTGGGGTTGAAATGTCAGATGTCTCAGCTGCAAAGGGGAAATTCAAGTGATGGAGGTGAAGCTTGGAGAAATTGATTCTCAGTTGTTGGAACGTAACACTCCGAAGAGAGCAGGAAATTGATTGAGAACATGATGATATCCAGAGACAAAATAAGTTCCAAGGATAAAACCCTGCGGCATTAAGTGTGTTTACAACATTGTGCTTTGTTATTAGCTTTCAATAATTCTAGTTAAGGCTCAGAAAGAGAGAACCATGATGCCTATGATATCTATCTATCTATATTTCTCCGTTTCGGTAGAGGCATTAGTCCCTCTCATGTATTTCATAAATTTGAAATTCTATTTCATGGATGATCTGCATCTGAGATTGTTAATGATCTTCACTGATATACATCATTTATGAGTGGAATGCCACTTTCAAGAAAAGATTTCTGCAGGGATATATATATATATATATACACACACACACACACACATTTGATGGATGCAGGATGTATGCATTTTTTGTTGCAACTTGAATTTTTATATCCTAAACTGATTCTTATGGCTCAATTTTGGATTGAAAGAAAACTGGAAAAGAAAATAGGGGGAGAAACCCATTTTCCTCTGTTTGGATAAGGGAAGAAAAGTAAAAGGAAAAAAATGGAGGAGAAAATAAGGGATGGGATCCACATTATCCCCAAAATTTTCTTTTCACGGATGTAGAAATTTGGGGAAAAAACCGGTGTTTCTTCTCTGCCCCTGGTGCAAGCTCTCCCATCTTCTAGTAAGACTTAAGAAAGAACCATATATGATGCCTAAGAATGATATATATCCCAACATCCCAACATTCATCTCATGTATTTGTCAATTTTACCTTATATTTCACGAATGACCTGCATATGAGATTGTCGAGTCTATACAAAAAAAAAAATTATCATGAGAAGTAAAACTAATTTTTATAATCTCTATATATCTTGAAAAGAATTTATATTGTTAGCAAAAACAAAGAGAAATTTGTCTTCTGGACTGGAAAAGGATTCCCCCTAGTGCTTTCTAATCTCCTTTATAATATTTTAGCTTCCTCAATTATTTTATATCATTAAATTCTATATAAAATTAGTGATATTTTAATATCCTATGAGTAAAAAAATAAGACAATTTTGATTATTTTACAACTTTTTTTTAAAAAAAATTACTTTAAGATTCTACAATTTTTTTGAAAAATCATAAACAATTTAAATTGCACTATTTTTTTTATATATTCTGTAGAATTTAATTATCTTAAGAAAAAATGAAAAAATATTTAAAAGTTTGGGGGTGTTACAAAATACATTAGAGCCCCAAACCCGTTGGGAAATGCCTTGGCACAAAAGAAACAAAAATCTCACTATATATCTTTTGCTAACAAAGAAGAGGTCAATATTTCATGTATCTCTGTTTTTCCAAAATAATATATATATTATCTGTGTAGAATTAGAAAAACAGGATAAAATTTTTTCTGTTTTCTATTGACGCGCGGATAAAACTTTTCTAATACCAATGCCGTGTTGATCTGTTTCTTTTTTTGTTAAAAAAAAAAACTAATATATATATATATATATATATATATATATATCTTTTGTTAAATATTAAAGCAGAGATCGAGCCATCTGATTCTGATTTCTCACAATAAAATATATCTTTATATTATACATGTAAAATGAAAAACAAAAGTTTGGATAAATCTTTTTTAAGGACAGATAAAATGATTCTGATTTTTTTAAAAAAACAAATTGGTTAATGCTGTGCTAATTTTTTGAAGAAAAATTTTAGGAAATTTTTTTAGTAAAAAATCTAATAAATTTTTATATACAAAAAAAAAATATAACATTAGGTAAATTTTGTACATATGTAGCTTAAATCCTTCTCAATCTCACTAATAAAAATTTTAAAAGGATCTTTTCCCAATCAATTATTATTCATCAATTAATCAACCAACTTTCAATTTAAAACCTTGTAACATCCTAATTTAATTAAAAATAAAGTTAGGTCAGATTTAACTTTTTAAATTTATTTATTTAAAATTTACAATTAATAATTAAATTTTAATTTTTAAAAAATTTTGATTGAGTTTCGTAATAATAATTTGTCAATTATTCTATTATTTAATTTTATAAGATTTTAAATTTTAAATTATAATAACAATTTATAATGATTATAAACAATTTTAATTTTTAAAAAATTTTAAACCTTATAATAGTATTTAAATTATAATCATATCAATTAATTATATGATATTTTAAATTTTTAAAAATTATAATAATTATAATTACTAGATAACTCATTTTTATCCTGTATATCGCTTATAAAAATTCTCAATTTCAGACCTTCAAGCTTTTTTCGATTAAATTCTCAAGAATCTTGCCCAAACAAAATATAAGATCAAATTCTCAAGAATCAAGATTACCTATGGGTATGACCCGACCCTTATAGAAGAAAACGGGCGAGTAATCAGGTCAAAAATAACAAACGGACTTGAGTACATAGGAGAATCTAGATCCGACCCTAGTCTTCCCTGTCCGCTTCCGCTCTCGATGGATAGCAAAAGGATTTCGAGGCAATAATCGCTCGCCGTTGTTTGTTCCTGGGGCCGAAGCCCACCCTTTCAAGTTTCAATCTCTTTGAGGCTCGTTGAAGCAAAGCAGGTTAAGAACCTAGTAAGTGGGGATCTTTCAACCAAGTTCAGATTTGAGCATGGCGCATAGGTTGCTGAGGGATCATGAAGCAGATGGTTGGGAACGATCTGATTTTCCTATTATATGTGAATCATGCCTTGGTGACAACCCATATGTTCGTATGGTATGCATTTTTCTCTTTCCCTCTTCGGTTTAACCCCTTTTAATGCGTATAAACGATTTCTTTCTGATTCTATAGGGCCTTTTCATATGCCGAGAAATAAGAATTTAGGATATTCGTGGGATTTTAAAATGAGGGGCTCATATAAGTATTGGGCTTTCCTACGTCAGTGGGTTCTAGTCTCTAGTTTGGAAAAAGCTCGTGTAACCCCATGAGTTTTGAGGTTTTATCTCAGAAACTAAGGTTAAATGAACAGGTAGGTTACACATTCATATTGGTTTATCTAGTACGTACCGTGCTTAATTGCAGACCTAACCATGTTACATATTCCAGTACCTATAGTTTGTATTGAGTGTTTGAATGCAATTTTGTTCATGAAAACTAAGCTTGCCCTGTGCAGAGTGATTAATTTGTAGACTACCTTTAAGTTCTTTATTTCAGTTGCATTATAAGGTTTCAAGAGAGTTCATAATGTGTGTGTTTGGAATCCACAGAATCCGTGGTTTTAGAAGCTTTAGGTTTAAAAAAATTTCAAAATAAATAGCTACATTTGTAGCACTTTTGGCCTAAACTATGATTTAAAATAAAATTTTTTTTAGATAAGTTACTGAGACTAACTTCTTAAATAATAAAAGAGTTTATACAGTATTTAATTACTGTTTTATCCTTATTTTTTTATATCATTTTTCCTTTCTCTTCCCTCTTCTCTTTTCTCTATCTTCTCTCTTTTTTACTATCTTTTTTCTTTCGTCTTTCATCTCTTATCTCTCATATTTTTAATAAAATCATACCTGTAATTTTTCAATTATAAAAATCCTCCAAACACGCATTTATTCATAACTATTTTTTTCCATAATCTTTTTTTTTTTAAAAGCTGTTTAAAAACTTTTTTTAATAAGTCATTTTCTAAACTCTTATCTAAACAGGCCCAATAATCGTTTTCAGACTTTAGCATATTTCTCAAAGGAAGTTGAATTTGTTTATTTAACTTATTTAATTTCCTTTTTTATGGGTATATATGGATGCAGACAAGAGCTGAGTATGATAAGGAGTGTAAGATTTGTACACGGCCGTTTACTGTTTTTAGATGGAGACCTGGACGAGATGCAAGATATAAGAAAAGTGAGATCTGCCAAACATGTAGTAAATTGAAAAACGTTTGTCAAGTCTGCCTTCTGGATCTTGAGTATGGATTACCAGTTCAAGTCCGGGATACAGCTCTCAGCATCAGTTCCCATGATGCTATTCCAAAGAGTGATGTTAATCGGGAGTATTTTGCTGAAGAACACGATCGCAAGGTATGATTGATTTTACTACCATATCTCATAGTTGATGATACTTGTCCATAGCTTTAAAGAATGTTATATTGGTGTTCTACAGTTATAGCCATTACAAAATAGAAATTTTTTCATCCTATTTATACTGCTATAGTTTCATTTTGTATGGAATATGTTGTATTTCATTTTTTCTATGGGGGTTTAAAATGAAGGAGCCTTTGCAAAGTGCAGATAGCTTGACTTATAATCGCCTTCTACTTTTACTATTTTGTCAAATCTCACTCATGGGCTACTTTTGTTTTTCATTGCTTGAATTAATTTTGTTTGAGTGGTCTCATTTCATAAAATAAAGAAAGACTACTGGGGTTATATGTGATTAGAAAGTACTAGATAAAGTAAAAGGAAAGTTTTATCGCACTGTTATAAGACTAGCAATGTTTTATGGAAGTGAATGTTGGGCTTTAAAAATGGACAACAAGAGCTTAAAGTTGGGGTAGCTGGGATGAGGATATTGAAATGGATGTGTAGTTATACAAGAAAAGATAAGATTCATAATGAACAAATACGGGGAAGAGTTGGAGTGGCACCTATTGAAGAGAAAATAGTAGAGAACTGTCTTAGGTGTTTGGACACGTACAAAGAAGGCCAAGGGATGCGCTGGTAAGGAGGGTGGATCAAACAGTATGGACTCCGGTTAAAAGGAGTAGAGGAAGGTCAAAGAAAATGCTCAACGAGGTCATTGAGCGGGATCTCCTAGTCAATAACCTATCCAAGGATTTAGTTTTTGATAGAGCACAATGGCGTTGTATGATCCACGTAGTCGACCCTATTTAATGGGATAAGGCTTGTTGTTGTTGTTGGTCTCATTTCATAAAATTTATCTCAGGGATGGATTATCTTTAGTAAAATTGATGCACACAAGTTATGAAGATTTATAAATATGCTGATGCTACATAGTGTTGTGTAGCTTAGTTAATTATATTATCTACTTACACTCATAAAGAAAAGGAAGAGGTCAAGGAGATGGCTGTTAACTTATTTCTGGTCCATAATCATGTGGATGAGTTATTAGGAAGTGATGCAGGGTAAGGACAGAAATGCATTAGTAAGGCTAGGCATTGTTGTTAGATGTTACCTAGAAAGAAATAGATAGATAACTCTAGAATCCAAACAGAGAAAGCCAAGTTGAATATATGATTCATATTTTGAGGAAAATGAGGTGCATTGCTTTTTACATGTAGGAGCCTTATATAGGATGAATAGAATTTGACTTACTAGGAAAAATTCTTATAGGATTGTCCTATCCTTTTACTATTTACAATGACTAATTTAATTATAGTTAACCTAAAACTACTTCAAATAACTAAATGAATTCCCTATAGAATTTACAGCAAACTATCAAATCAAAAGTCAATACTCATGTATTGACGGATCAACCTTGTCTTACATCTGGAAGGGGTCATATGTTTACTTGGAAGTTTTTTTTTTGTGTGGCTGTAATCCACCTACTATTCCAAAACTCTAG
Source organism: Leucaena leucocephala (assembly GCA_037074615.1). Lineage (NCBI taxonomy): Eukaryota > Viridiplantae > Streptophyta > Magnoliopsida > Fabales > Fabaceae > Leucaena > Leucaena leucocephala. The sequence goes on along the minus strand of CM073515.1, from coordinate 11,333,461 downwards.
TGCAACCTATGATTATATGGTGACACAATGATTGTTGTTTCTGTCATAATCATGTCTCATCAAATTTTAGTCTTTTCTATTAGTTCAATCTGAAGAGTTGAATTCTGTTAGATTTATATATTCATTATTGCTTTTCCTTCTCGTTATTTCTCAGTTTCATCTGAATTTATATAAGTTGGACTGTTGGATTTGATCTTTATTCCTTACTTTGAGAATTTCTCAGCCATCAAGTCAATTATGACTAACAATTGAATTATGGTTTAGACTCGAGCTGGCTTGGATTATGAATCCTCATATGGGAAAGTACGCCCAAATGATACTATTTTGAAGCTGCAAAGGACTACACCATACTACAAAAGAAACCGGGCTCATATTTGCAGTTTCTACATAAGGGGTGAGTGTACCAGAGGAGCTGAATGCCCTTATAGGCATGAGATGCCAGTGACTGGGGAGTTGTCACAACAAAACATCAAAGATCGTTATTATGGGTAAGTGTAGTTGCCAATGGCTTCCTAATTTGGTCATGTATTTTTATACATGGTTGATCTACTCGCCCCCCCCCCCCCTCTTTTCTCTCCATAATTGCTTGAGTAGTAACCCAAGCTTTCTGCGTACGGGAGTTTGGGAGAAAGAGGTCGTTGTTGTGTCTTAGACAATCGTGTTAGATGATCCATTGTCATTCTGTGTATTACTTGCTGTGGAACCATGATGACATGTTTGCGGTTTGTTTTTCTTGCCAAGTCTTGATATAGTTATGCTTCTAAGAGCAGCATATCATTACAGTTTTTTGCATTGAGTTCTTTTTTTCACATGAACATTACTGGAAACTAGATTGTGGACTCATGTCCACGCTATCTATAACTTATGTATGGTGTGGTTTCCTATAAATTTTATATTATATATAGATATATAAATTAGCATTGTTGGGGGAACTTTTTCCATTACTGGAATCTAACCATCATTATGCATTTGCAAGTTGGCTATTTCTTTGTTTTCTCTAACAACTGGCTAGTGTTCATGTTCTTTATTTGATCTAGACTTCTTATATGGTGGTTAACTTAAATTTAGCTTGCTGTATGGTTCCTACATTTTGTCTGCTGTAAGAGTGACAGTCTATACTGAAGTTTTTCTTAATAGGTGGGGAAAACAACTAAAAAAATCAACAAATCAGATTAACTGTGCATAGATAATCTCTTATATTTTGTATTTCTTTATTGATACCGGATACAGTAATTACCCTCAATCTCACATTATTTTCCTTTTGATTTCTAATTTTCTGGTCAATTTTCTTTTTACTGAATATTTTCATTATGTTAACTTCCATAAATTGGTAATTTTGTTTGTTACTTAAAACATTTTATTTTGGTTTTTTCTTCTCTTATGAGAAATTATATTTCTGGTCTATTTCAAACTTGTAGGGTGAATGATCCTGTGGCATTGAAGTTACTTGGCAAGGCAGGAGAGATGACCTCTCTGGAGCCTCCGGAGGATGAGACCATTAGAACTCTTTATGTTGGTGGGCTTGATGCTAGGGTCAGTGAGCAGGATCTTCGTGATCACTTTTACGCCCATGGCGAAATTGAATCCATCAAGATGGTGCTCCAACGTGCTTGTGCTTTCGTAACCTACACAACCAGAGAAGGTGCAGAAAAGGCGGCAGAAGAACTCTCTAACAAGCTAGTCATCAGGGGCCTAAGGTTGAAGCTGATGTGGGGTAGACCTCAGACGTCAAAACCTGACTCTGAAAGTTCTGATCAAGCCAGGCAGCAGGCATCCGTGGCTCATAGCGGGTTGTTGCCTCGAGCCGTCATATCACAACAGCAGAGCCAGGATCAAACTCAGGGAGTGCATTACTATAACATTCCACCTCCACCTCAGCAAGATAGAAGCTACTATCCATCAATGGATCCTCAGAGAATGGGCGCTGTTATTCCGTCCCAAGATGGTGGTCCTCCTGGTGGGGCTACTGGGACCGGCGAGAACAACAAACCCAATTTGGAGAAGCAGCAAATCCAGCATTTTGCCCATCCAATGATGCCTCCACCACCTGGGCAATATCACCATCATCAGTATTACCCCCCGCCCCCGTACGGTTATATGCCCCCTGTACCTGGTTATCAACAATACCCACCACCATACAACCATGGAATGGCTTCATCTCAGCCACCGGCTGTAAACCAGCCATATCAGCATTCCATGAAGCCGGGTTCATCTGATCCCTCAGGGTCAGCACCAACAGGATCAGTACCAGCTGGCGGTTCTGCACCTGCAGAAGCCGGAACATCGACCTCGGCCTCACAGCAGCAGTAAAATCTTTGCTTTGCTGATGTTTCATCTCTATGCTCTATTCTAGTTTAAAATGGCCATGCTCTAGCTCTATCTGTAACTTTTGTATAACAAGTTCTCAACTAGCATGGTTATGCCGTGTGGGCTTGTAACTTAAACAAGATGCTTTGCCGTTTAATTTTGTGCATTGTTTGGTATCATCAACTTGTTTTTGGAAAGAATGTTATTGTGAATTTTCCCCGGAAGCATGAAAAGCTTCAATTAACTTTTGGAAGAATGTTGCTGTGAAGAATTGTTTTAGTAATATTGACCGTAATTGAAGAAGAATCATTAATTTGTTATGGTGGAAATGTAATTTTATTATCTAAAAGTGAGTATTTTAAAAACAAAGAAATTATGTTCCCATTCAAGAATAAGGGAAAGGAAGGGAGAATTAAATACAAGATCTATATTAAATAATATTTATTGGCAAGAACTGTAAAAATTATAATTATTTAGAAAGACTAAATATTAAAATAAAAATTTAAAAGTACTAAACTATCCCTTACTAAAATTTCTTATTTTTTTCTTCCACAATTTATTTTTAAAATTAACATAAAATTTTAAATTTTAATAAATTGAACAAAATTTATCTCAATGTTTACAATAAATATAGATATCAGTTGAAAAACATAACAAAAGCGTTGTTCAATTTTATTCAATTGTATCAAAATTATAAGTTTGCTTTTAAAATTTACAGACTTTAATTGAAAATAAAAATTACATAACTTTAAAAAAACTTGAAATCTTTTATAATTTATTATGTATGTTAAAGAAAGGTTATACATATCAAAATAATTTTAAAAAAATAACAGTTAAACTGTTAAAAAGAATTTTGTATAAAAAAAATCCATGTAATGTTAATATATTTATTAAAATATGAATAATTTAATATATTTTTTATGCGAAAATGATAGTTATGATTATGAGCCTAGAAAATATTGTCAATAAAAAAATCAATATAATCAATAAAATCTACAGTGAATTATAATATAAGCAAGATAATAATGTGTTTTTTTAGGAATAAAGCCTTTTTAACATCTTAATATAATTTCTTTTTGGTATGCCCCTTCGTTGTAATTTTCTCGAGTGGATATAATTTCTTTCATATTTCTTAATTTTTTGTTTAGAATTTATACTCTTATATTTATATTGATATATCATATATGGATGTTAGGGAAAAATAAAATTGGAAAAAAATATGACATTACGGGGGTTTTAATTTTGGTAAAAAATAAAATTTATAATAATTTTAGAATAGAATGTGGGAAATAATGTATGAAGTTTAAAAATTTATATTAATTTTAAAAATAAAATATTGGAGTATGGGAAAAGTTGGTAAAGGGTAATTCAGTGATTGTAATTTTTTATTTTAATATTTAGTCATTATAAATAATTACAACTGTTATTATCCTTTCTAATAAATAATATTTAGTGTAGGTTTTTTATTCTAATTACATGAATCCAGCATAATGACAATAAAGATAAAATAAAGGACCTCTATGAGCTAATCTTTGGGCACCGTTTGAATAAACTTTTAAAAAAATATTTATGTTTTGAACAATAATTTTTTTAGAAAAAAATTTACGAAAAAAATAATTTTAAATAAATGAGTGTTTAGATAGTTATTTCTAAAAGTATTTTTATTATTGGTAAATTATTAAAAAGATATGATTTAATTAAAAGTAAGAGAGAGAAGAGAAAGTAGAAAAGAAAGAGGAGAGATGATGATAAAGATATAAGATAAAAGAGAGATGAGAGATGTGATAAAAAATAAGAGTAAAATAGTAATTAGATAATTCATAAACTCTTTTACTGTTCTAAAAGTTATTCTCAATAGCTTATGTAAAATTTTAATTTTAAACTATAATTTGATCCAAAAACTGATTTAAATAAATATGATTGTTTATTTTAAAATTTCTCTAAATTAAAGTTTAGGCCAAAAGTTATTTTAAAACCTTAGTTTTCTTTCAAACCAAACAGACGTTTTATCACAAAAGACCATATAAATTGTACCCATTGTTTATATGTTTAATTAATAAATGGATGATATATACAACCATTTGAAATATGTTTGATCCTTAGAGAATATCATTTTATTGTGGTTCTAATCGTGATGTTTGAGAAGATATTTTAACTTTTAAGTGTCTATATTTATATTTGAAAGTAATAGACGGTTTACTCTTCCCGATATTGGTATTACCTAAGAAAAAAAGAGATTCCGTCCTACCTTTAGATTATGGGTAAACCCAACTCCTTTCTAAATATTTTTGTACAAAAAAACCATATAAATTGTACCATTATTACTTAATATAAAACTCAATTAATTAATTCAAAAAAATTTAAAATTTAAAATAACAATTTAGTTATAATATATATTAACCATCATTAAGTTATATAAAAGTAATTTAGAAAAAAAATAAACATAAATATTTTAAAATAATTTATTTAATCTCTTTAAATTAATGAACTGATCCTATATTAAATTGAGTAAGTAATGAATTAGTCTTATATTAAATTGAGTATCAAGACATTAGTTAATTATTATATCTTTTATAGGAAAAATACCGTGATGTAAAAGGGGTATAATTATTTGGTCCTGAATAATAAACTCTTCAAAATCCACAATAATTTTTAATTTTGAAAATAATTTGATAATTTAATTTATGTATTTTTTCTATTATTATTATGCCATCATCATCATCATTATTTATTTCTTAATTCTTAATCCTTAATCTGTTAATCATCGCCATCAAGCAGTGTCCCAGAGCAAACCCTAATCTCCACACAACTGAAGCCGTTAACTATATATAACTTAGATTACCCTCTGACTCGGTCGTTTTGGGCTATGCTGAGGGTAAATAATATTAGAACCAACTTCTGTAATTTGTCCTCAGTGAGCCTCCACCATGGTTGCCACCAAGAAAACCGTAAGCGATCTCTCTCCCTGTGGTACGCCTTTGCACGTTAGCTGCATAAAAGCACAGAGTGCTATTGATTTATTGTTGCATTATCTTTGCCAATTAATTTTCTGTATTTTTCTTTCAAATTTTGATCTGACCTGAAGATAAATGTTTTCTATGATTTAACTTTGACAGAAGAAGACCCACGAGAGTATCAACAACAAACTCACTTTAGCAATGAAGAGTGGAAAATATACTTTGGGTTATAGAATAGTTCTTAAACTCCTTTAGGAACTCTAAAGATATTGTTTTATTACAAAATGTCTTGTTTCTTCCACTTAATGAGCTCCTTTAAAAGCATGGGTTTAGTTGACAAATATCTTAAATATTATTAGTTCTAATTTGGAAATACGTAGTATTGGGTTTTTATTATTTTGTATATAAACTAGAGTTGTAGCTTTTTTTAGGGATTTGGAGATCTTAATTTTGCTTAAATAGGTTAAAGGGAATTGTATGTTGCATTAGTAAAATATCAGATGTTGCTGCTTAGTCCCTATTGGCTAGGAATTTGCAGTTGTCTGAATTTAATCTATAGAGAAGCCAATCACTTTGTTAACTCTTTAGTTAGGTTTGATTTTTGTACTTTTGGTCATCCCCACCTTGTAAGGCAGTGGTGAAAGGTTTATAGGTAACATCTTTTTCTTGCGCATTTGAATAAGAATCAAGTTCTTTGATAATTTTGAAAAAGATAATTTACATAGATGGAAGCATGTAAATCTCTATTTTGTTTGATTGGGGGGTTTTGGAGGGGAGGGGAGGGGAGGGGAGATTTTTTTATCATTTAGTGTTCCCCTCCTCTCCAAAAGTGGGGATTTTTGGAGGGGAGAGAATTTTTTTCACTTTTATGATCAAATTGCCCTTCATGTTTATTTAATATTCTAATTATACCCTTAAGCCTTTTTTTTTATTTTTCTCACACCCACTTTTTTTTTAATTGTTAAAATTTAATAAGCATAATAAATTATTTATATATTATATTAAAATATATAATAATTATACAATTAATAAGAAATAATGTTAAAATTTTATCATATTTTTTATTTTTTTTAATTTTATTATATACATAAATGAGATAAAAAAATTTAAGATTTATAAATTAAAAAAATAATAATTTTGATATGAATATTATAAATAAAGAGTAAATAAATTTAAATAAAAAGATAAGGGTATATTTGTCAATTTCTAATTAACTCCCCTCCCCTCCTGAACCAAACAAAAAATATCATTAATTAAATTTCTATACCTTTTCCTACCCTCCCTTAAATCAACCTAACCTACCCTCCCCTCCGCTAAACCAAACAAAGCATAAGGTTTTATTTAGTTGGGGGGTTTTGGAGAGGAGGGGAGGGGAAAGTGTGTTTGGTTGGAAAAAATGGAGGGGAGGGGAGGGGAAAGTGTGTTTGGTTGGAAAAAATGGAGGGGAGGGGAGGGGAGATTTTTTGTCATTTAGTGCTCCCCTCCCCTCCCTTATCTCCCCTCCAAAAGTGGGGGTTTTTGGAGGGGAGCGAAATTTTTGACTCCATTATAACTAAATTGTCCTTTATTAATTTTTAATATTTCAATTGTACCCTCAAGCCTTTTTTTTCTCACACTTATTTTTTTTTTAATTCCTAAAACTTAATAAACATAATAAATTATTTATATATTATATTAAAATATATAATAATTATAAAATTAATAAGAAACAATTTTAAAATTTATCATATTTTTTAATTTTTTTAATTTTATTATTTATATAAATGAGATAAAAAAATTTAAAATTTATAAATTAAAAAAATAATAATTTTGATATGAATATTATAAATAAAGAGTAAATAAATTTAAATAAAGAGATAATGATATATTTATCAATTTCTAATTAACTCCACTCCACTCCCCTCCCTTCCCCTCTCCTCCCCTTCTGAACCAAACAAAAAATATCATTAATTAACTTCCTCTACCTTTTATTACCCTCCCTTAAATTAACTTAACCTACCCTCCCCTCAGCTTAACCAAATAAAGTCTAAATGTTATCTTTTGTAATTTGATCTTGTCTATGTTAATATGGAATTTGCTAACGGTGTAGAATTAGGAATTAGAAATTTGATAAATTTTCTTCTCTTCTTTGCAGGGAAATTGATTATAATTGCCAACAATTGCCCACCTTTAAGGAAATCAGAGATAGAATATTATGCAATGCTTGCCAAAGTGGGTGTGCATCACTACAATGGAAGTGAGTTCTTCTTCAAAGAGCTTTTGTTTCATATTTGTAAATTTGTCATTGGTGTCTGATAGTTGGGGAGTGTTTCATAGTTACCAGATATAGACAAAACTTAGAACCATTTGTTTAAACCCATTAGATCCAATTCTCCAATCAAATCTTCCTAATGTGATTTTTATTACTGACGATGGTCTAACAGTATTTTGAAATTTAACCTTGTGAGTTTTTAATATTAAACCATTAGATGTTTTCTCTTTCTTTTTTATATTGGATGCTTTTGACCCTACAGAATAATATCTCTGTTTAGTAGCACTTGAACAGGCAAGAATATACTTTTTTAAACTTAAGATACAGGATTGTGTCAAGTGTCCTTTCTTTCACTTCAATATACGAGTAGTGTTTGCTAACTTGCTGTTGGAAGCACATATCTCTTCGTAAGGCATTGCAAACCTCTGTTTAGACTTTAGATTAAGCAAAACGAATGTATGAACAATTTTGTTAGTTTGGGTTTGCTATCATTTTTTTTTATAAAACGTGAAATATCTAAGAACCTGCACCTGAGTTCTATCTGTAAAATTATTGTTCTATATTTATATTTTCTATTATTAATCAATTGGCAATAGACCCCAAAAAAATGCGGTACGGATAGAATTTTAGGAGCATGTCTTGTTTATTTTTTATTACCTCTAATTCTTAATATAAGAGTTAAATAATTAATTTAAATAGATTAATAAAGTTAGTTATGTTACTTATTTATAACAAATATGATTTGATTTTCCTTCCTAAAATGATATTTCATCATGACTATCTTTAGATAGAAACTCTTTAATGTATACAGATAGGGATATTTTCGGAAAAAAGATTATAAATTTAGGGGACAAAATAGATTGGGGGCTTATATTTAGGGCTAAATTTAATCCCCAAATTAGCTCATATATTGAGAGTATTTTTTTAATACATGAGCAACTCTGGTATTTTTTTTTTGTTATATCATATGTGCAATATCAAATAAGATGTGTCATAAACATGATGACCATTCTTGAGTAATTATCTTGTACTAATTTTTTTTTAATAAAGGGTTTCTTGTTTGTTTACTAGACAACATTAACTTGGGCACAGCATACGGCAAATATTTTCGGGTTTGTTGCCTTAGCATTGTCGTTCCCGTATCTATTTCATCCTCAAACAAAACGTCTTGCAATTAGTGAGGCAATTTTTGACTTGTCTTTTCCTAACTGTTTGATAATTTGATGCTTTTCAGGTGATTCTGATATTATCAAGACAATGCCTGATGAACAGTGAATACTAGAATAACATTAAGTTCCCTTTTTTATATTGTCTTGAGTGATTGAATCTCTGAGGTTGTCTGAAGGAATCAAGACAATGACTTGTTAATGTAGTAGCTCTTTTTGCAGATTGGTTCTACTTGGTTAAGCCTTCAAGATTTTGTGGAGAAAAAAAATGTTGATTGTGTTGACTAGATTGTGTGTGCACTCAAGGTTAGAGCCTTTTTTAAGGCTTTATTTTAACTAGAGTTTACAAAAATGATTTGCCTGATGGTTAAAAAATGAAAGGAAACTGTTCCTTGTTTTATTTGGTTCATTAACTTGAAGGTTGCAAAATTATTTTGTTTTTATTGTAATTGAATAAATATGTTTGAAATGAACAAAAATTGCTCATTTTGGCAGCCTCCTTCTTGACAATAATAAACAAACTGTAAGAGCTATCATTCTTTTCTTTCTTTTTTTTTTTATTATCCACCCAATTTATTAGAGTTTTGCTATAACTATATTTAGATCTGACCCGTATCGCGCACCTAGTTATAGTAGGTGAGTCTCCTAATAAGAATTTTCTGCATACGCTCGAACCCAATACCTCGTTTAAGTGATACTGAGTCATTTACCATTCAAATTAATCCCGGATTGTTTAACAGTTATCATTCTATTGATATGTGTATACTCTTTGACAAGACCTAACTCTCAACTATACATTTGGCAAGAGAATTTTTATGCGACTTTTGAATTTTTTTGTTAGATTTTTCTCAGGTAACATTTGATAAGGATATATTAGAGCTGGAAATTCGTGGGTCTAACCCGCCATTTTATGGTGGGTTGGATTGCCAATTTGGCAACCTATTTTGGTGCGGGTCTTTTTGACCCACACCCGTCAACCCTGAACCTGCGGCGGGCTAACTCGCCAGGTTGGCGGGTTAGCCCGCTTAACTCGCTTTTTTTTTTAATTTTTATTATTTATATTATACTTTATTAATTTTAGAGTTTTAACCAAATTAAAATTTACATTATACTTAATTTATACTAACTTTATCTTATCAAGTCATTTCTTTAAATATATATTTTATTTTATTATTATTTTACTTATGACAGATTTATATATGGATAGTGATAAAGTTAAAAAAATAAATATTTTGACAATTTTAGATCATACTTTGAATCCAATTAATATTGATACATATAAATTATTTTTTTAAAAAATATATATAAAAATATTTTTTTAAAAAAATAAATAAATAATTAAAAAAAACTGGCGGGTTGGCGGGCTAACCTGCCATGGCGGGCTCGGGTTGGTGTTACACCAACCCGCCTAAAAGTTGGCCGATTAAATTCAGCCCGCTTTCAGGCTAACCCGCGGCAGGCCAACCCGTATCCGACTGGTTGACCTGCATTGCCAGCTCTAGGATATATAATAACCTCCAATTCAAGTCATATCGCTTTGATTTTTTCTTTTAACTTTTTTAATGTCACTTTATAATATCAAGGAGTATTAACTATTTTTGTATAAATTTTACTTTATGTAATTTAGGGAATATGACATTTAAGAACCCTGTAAAGTTATTTATTATTTCCTTAATCCCTATTATAAGGCTCTTTTAATTGAATTATGTTATTAAAAAATTATTATAATTAGTTAAAAGTAATAAATATATAGAAAGTATATTATTGTTTTTAAATATACCCTTATGTATAAGTGGGTAATTGAGAGTAAAAAAGAAAAAAGAGTAGAGAGAATATACAAATAAATATAATGAGAGAGGTTATATCAATTAAGGGTAAAAATGAGAAAAATATATTTAAAATAAAAATAAACCCAAAAAGATCTTATAAAGGGAACAAATCATTTCAACAAAAAGGGGACGGAGGGAGTACACTGAAGGATCTAAAATTGAAATTCAATGGAAAAAAAAAATCCTCTAACTAATTGTAAGGTCATTTGTTAATTAATTTAACTAAACTTGAATTTGTCCAAAACTAATCAAAATATTCTTCCTAGGAGAATTACTTAGAGTTATAATGGAAGAGAATTTATTATAATTTTTTATAAAATTATTAAATAATTAAATAGTTATAAAAAATATTAGGTTAATAAACTCAATTTATATAATTATTAAACTATTTTTATACATAACTGATAAGTTACTAAAAACTTAATAAGAACATGAAGTGAAATAAATAATAATTTGTGGTATATAGTGATAAGTTAAAATAATACAAATAACAAAATTGTATATAATGACAACTCCTATTTTCATAATATGTAATTTTAATTATTATTTATACTATTTTAAATTGTTACCGTGTATCTAAAAATTTGTCATTTATATATAAAGATAACTTGATAATTATACAAATAGAATTTATTACCCTCAAATTGTTAGAATTATTTAATTATTTGATAATTTTATAAAATATTTTATAATAAATTCTCTTTCACACGGATTTCTAAATAATTTTTCATATAATTTAATACTAATATTATTTAATATTCAATAGTTCAATAATATTTAAGGCTGATAACCTTTATAATTAACCTTCAAAACTCTTATTTCTTGTTTCAAAACTCTTTATTGTTAATAACTCCATTATATTATTAACAGGATTTGCCCCATCAGATTAATAAAGCACAAGTGGAATCTAACATAGAAAATATAATTAAAGTTTAATTAAACAATATAAAGAATAATCAAACTAAAGGATAATTTTTTTTCAGTTATTCGCATAATTTTTTTCACTTATTAAAATTAATTAACATCAAAACTATAAAAAAACTATATTTAATATTTAAAATATAAAAAATATTAATCAGTTTTGCTACTCCCTCAATCTTAAATATAAGTTATAATTTTTGAGATAAGGCTATTTCTTATAAATTACACTTTTATATTTTTATTTTTATCTTCAATTAACATGTTCCTCTTATCTCTTCTTTCACTCATTTTTTCTCTTCCCCTTCCCCTATAATAAGGATATATTTTTTTAAAAAAATATTTTTTTACATTTGTTACCTTTAACCAATTTTAATCAACATTTTTTTATTTATGTCAATAATTGTTTTCTTAAAATATAATAAAAAAAATCCTGTTATCATTTATCCGTTCTCGTTCAAACGCAACATTTGTCTGCTTCCGTTTTGGGCAGAGCGCTAAAGCAGGACACAAACACCTTCCTCATTTTCTAAGATATTTTCTAAATTTCTGAATTGAAAGCATACTTCATTAATCGCTACCCTCTTCTTGGCGTCAAGGGAACCTCGTCAAGCTTGTTCCAGCCTTTATAGATAGAATCCTAGTTCCGTTGCTCACTGCCGTCAGACCTTGCTGTCGCTTTCCGTCCAGTTCTCGCCGTCGCTGTCTTCCTTCAGGTTTGGTCGTCATCCCCCCTGTTCTCTCTTTTTTTTTCCCTTTACTATTGCTTCCTTATTCTTGCATCATCGTTGTTCACTGTGCAATTTCTCTGGTTATGGTGGAATGATGGTAGTGCTGCTGAACAATTGTTTGTGGCTCGAAGATTTTTTTTTTTCTGTTCTTACTTGGTGTTCGACTGGGTAATATAGAGAAGAAGGGAATTTGTTTTTCTGATGAAATGGGTTGAATTAATTTAAGTTTATATGTTTATTCAACTTTTATCTTTAAGTTCGATCCATTCTTTAAGTTCTAACTCATTGCATAAATATTATAAATTTCTAGTTTGTCCGCCCCTCCTTCTTTTTCCATATTGCATGGAAGAAAAATAAATATCATTTTGTGGAAATGCTATGAATCTGATTTGTGTATATCTTGATGCAAAGCATTTGATATCACTTGAAAAAATTATGGCTTGTACAATATGGCAATGTAGTTCTGCGGTTGTTCTTTCTATGCCAGGTTCCCATGTGATGTGACTGGGATTATTTAATAAAATTTAGAAGAGTCTCACAAAGAGTTTATGATTTAATGAATCATAAATTGCTTTTCTATAAGGACAGTGCATGGCACCCTCTTTTTCCTCTGTTTTTTTGACATTTTATGTGATTTCACATCTGGTTCCTGGAGATAAAATTTAATATTAGTATGTGGTTGCATGTTTAGCACGGTGTCCTCACTCTTTTGTCGATATTTTGAGGACGTGGCTTTTTGTTGAGATTCTGTTGTATGTTCAATGCTTGACAGCTTGAGCACTGTTATTATCATTGTGTCTCGCTCACTCTTTTGAAAATGTGAGATAGGTATTTAACAAAGAAACTGTATCTATAACAAATGACGCATAGTCATTATATAACAATGTATACATGAACCATGGCCCTCCCATTTTTTTATTCTTAATTTGAGAAATAATCAATTGATTATGAATTGGTATAATCTTATCTTCAAGTTGTATATAAATTTTTATTCAATTCACACAAGAGGAAAAAAATATAAAATGGATGAGGGTATAATTGTCCATGTATTATTATTTTCCCTCCTCTCTCCTACTAAACTAAATAAGGTAATATTAAAATCCCTCACCTTCTAATTGTGCTAGCTTAGCTAGAAGTTTCAAGGTGCTTCTGTATTAAGTACTCCTTGAAAGAGCTTGCTACCCTTTTGGTACCATCTAGCTCAGACCGGATTAGTCAGAGTCCAATGTGACTCTAGATACCAGGTGCAAATGTTTGCACCAAGATGAATCTTGTGCTCAGAGTGGTGTCATTTTTGTCTTGCTTTTCTATTTTGAATTACCTTTGAACATTTTAGACATAAGTTGGGTTAGATTCTTTTAGAGGATTCAAGCCCCATGTTCTTAACAATAACACATAGTAGGATGCAAAGTTCAGGGTGGAAGGTGGTTTTATTATATGTTATCATTTTGCTTGATCATAGTTTATCTACCATAGCTGATTGAAGATGACATTTTCATTGTGACTTTAAAAATAATATGGTTTTTAACAGAAATAGTTTGGCACCATTTTCCTAGATGCTACAAAAGCTATCCGCGTGATTGGACTGAGCTTTGTGTTGAAATTAATGGGAAGGATAGGGCATGTTCTTGTTACTGCAAAGCCAAGATGTTTGTTCTCCCTTGCTTATGGACCTTGTGAACTGCATCCATTCTTAAAAAGATTCCAAATTTTGGGCAAATCTTTCTTTTCATTCTCTGATCTCCTGGAGAAAAGAAACCAAATTGCCATTGCAACTGCTCTTTCGCTTTGTACGGATTTGAAATCATTTTCTCTTGTTGATCAAATCCATTCTCGTGTCATCAAGTCGGGATTTTCTAATGACATTTTCTCACAGAATAATTTGATTAAGACGTATTTTAAAGTTGGATTTTTGTCCAATGGCTGTAAGGTGTTTGAGGAAATGGCTGAAAAGAATCTGGTGTCTTGGACTATAGTGATTTCAGGTGCAATTCAAAATAGTGATTTTGAATTAGGTTTGAACATATATTTGGAAATGTTACGAGCTGGGTTGAGGCCAAATGAGTTTGCTATTGGCAGTGTGATGAAGGCATGTGCTACTCTGGGAGTGCACACTCTTGTTATAGCCATTCACTGTTCTGCTTTGAAAATTGGGTTGGAGAAGAACCCATTTGTAAGTACATCAATTATTAACATGTACGTTGAGTTGAGGGATATTGAATCTGCTGAGTTGGTTTTTGATTGCATGAAAGGCCTAGATGCTGGTTGTTGGAATGCCATGATTGGAGGATATATCAAATGTAAACGTGACTTTAAAGCCTTGCAGTTGCTAACATTGATGCCATATTTTGGGGTGAAAATGGATAAATATACCTTTATAAATTCTCTCAAGGGATGTTCAACTATGGGAGCTTGGCAATGCGTAAAACAAATTCATGGATTTATTATTCAAAGTAAAATGGCTTGTATTACTTCAATAATGAATGCTCTTATGGATGTGTATTTTAGAAACTGTGATGAGGACTCTGCTTTGAAGGTTTTCAATCAGATTCAGGAGAAAGACATAATCTCATGGAATATTGCTTTTTCAGGCTTTTCTCAGAATGGAAATGCGGGAGAACTTGTTACTTTATATTGTAATCTACTGATAATAGGTGGTAAACCAAATAATGTCACTTTTTCGGTATTGCTTAGAAAATGTGGGGAGTTACATAATCTCAATCTTGGGCTTCAGTTCTATTGTGTTGCCTTACTTTTTGGATTATTTGATGAAGTAACCATCATAAATTCAGCAATCAGTATGTTTTCTAGATGTGGGAAAATGGATATGGCATGTGCTACATTCTACACTGCACCTTTTATTAACGTAAATACTTGGAATGAGTTGATTTCTGGATATATTCTAAATGGGTTTTATGAAGAAGGAATCAAAGACTTTAATAATCTACGAGAATTGGGTTTTGAAGCAGATGAATACACCTACTCAAACATTCTAGAAGCTTGTTGTGCATATGAAAACCTAGAGATTGGCAGACAGCTTCACTGTGACCTCCTTAAATCTGGATTCCATTCTCATGACTATGTTTGTAGTTCATTAATTAAATGTTATAGTACATTTGGGCTACTAGATGATTGCTGCAAGTTCTTCAATGAACCTGAGAAGTTAGATTTAGTTTCTTGGGGAACCATGATTTCTTCGCTGGTTCACCAAGGCCTTAATCATGAAGCTATCAAATTCTTACAACTGCTTATGAAAGCTGGTGAAAGGCCTGATGATTTTATTTTGGCCAGCATTTTAAATAGTTGTGCTAGTTTTGCAGCTTATAGACAGGTGAAATCTTTTCATGCTTTAGTTATAAAATTGGGATGTTGCGTGTACCCATTTGTTGCAAGTGCTCTTATAGATGCCTATGCAAAATGCTCTGACATAGAGAATGCAAGAGTGGCTTTTGACCAGTCTTTCAAATTGCATGATGTTGTTATATATAATGCCATGATCATGGCTTATGCACACCAAGGTCTTGTTGTCAAAGCTATGGACATCTTTGAGAAGATGAAATCAGCTAATATACATCCTAGCCAAGCCACATTCATCTCATTGATATCAGCTTGCAGTCATAATGGTCTTATCAACCTAGGTTGTTCTCTCTTTGAATCAATGGGTTTAGGTTATGGCTTGAGACCATCTCCTGAAATTTATGGTTGTTTAGTTGATATGCTTTCAAGAAATGGTTACCTGGAAGATGCTAAATTTGTAATAGAAGCGATGCCTTTTCCTACTTGGCCGGCTATTTGGAGAACCTTATTCAGCGGTTGTAGGATACATGAAAATAGAGCGTTGGGGGAATGGGCTGCTGGGAGGTTACTTCAATTATTTCCTGAAAGTGATGCAGGTTATGTACTGTTAGGAAAGGTTTACTCTGAAAGTGGTAGTTGGGAGGATGCTGCAAACTTGAGGAGGAAAATGACTGACAGAGGTGTTGCAAAAGGTCTAGGGTATAGTTGGATCGAGACATAAACTGATTTCACTGATTATGAAGAAGCTAGAGCTGTGTAGGCCAATGTCATTGTAGACTTGTGAGAAGGTTGTTTAATCCTTCCATACTTTTTGAAGGAAATTTGTTAATGGTAATATGAGGAATTTTAGAAGTTATATGCTATTATAATCATATAGAAAAAGGGGACGACAAATAAGAATGACAGGATATTAATAACTTAAAGTTTCTGGTAAAAGCAACTCATATATTTGGAACAATTGACTCGATAAGTGGTAAATTAAGTCCATATATGATTAACCTGTTAAGTTTTAGTCTCGTTACATCTTGATTTAGATCACCAATCCTTTGACATTTTGAATCTTGATATTTTGTTCATTTTATTCTTGAGTATTTAAACCTGTTAGATTATGTGGGTTGGAATATAAACCATATATTTTGTTCAATCCATTAAAAAGGAAATTGCATATTTGTCAAAGTGACTCGCCAAATGGAAATTGGTATATTTCTAATACATGATATATCTGCGGCGGTAGAGGTTTGTGCTTTTTATTTGTAGAACTTTGAGATATCTGAACTTTTTAATATTTATATTACTGTTTTATCCATACCTAGATGTCTGTTCCTTTGCTATGTATCCTGGTCTATTGAGATTTTTAAAATTACATCAGAGTGAATATAGTAGACTAGAGTGATGATTAGTTCCAAGTTACACCGCATTCATTGTTTGAGATCAGAATGGTTTCTTTGTGTAGCACAAATAATCATTAACCATTGATCTGATAAGCTTATGTAAAATCCAGGGAACAAAGCAGCAATGGCTTCCTATTGCTGTAATTCTTTTCCAACTAGATCTCATTTCATTTCATCAGACTTCCTCAGGCAGCCCAAAACTCCACAGCTTCTCTACAGGGTAAATCTCTGCTACTGATTTCATTGTTTGGTTAATTTATTGTCCTTTCATGTTATTCAACTTTCTTAAACTTAAAGCCGTGGACAATTATTGCACTAAAGGTAAATTGTCAGTATTTTGTTCTCATGTTTAATACTTGTCTATTGACTAGTATTGATAAATGGAGTTTTGCAAATTCTTTCCATTTTTAGATTTTGTTTTAAGATATATAATGTGAAGTAATCTTCATGTTTTGCATGACAATGCGTACAAAATTGTTTTATGTCATAAAAATTAAGCTGTCATATAACATTAAGAAATTATTATTTAAAAGTGAAAAGTTTGAGGATTTACTGCAATGGTAATTGATTAGTGCACATGAAAATCTTTCAAGAGCACTGGTTAATGTTGGTCACTAGTTGACTAGTGCAATTGGAAATTTTTCGATATATCTTTGCATAATAGGTTCATAACAACATGGAGTGCTAATTGGGACACCATATAAATATTTCCTTGAAGATTTACTGCAATGGTTGTTGACTGATCAAATTGGTTTTCTGCATTTAATATGGACTACATTTACGTCATTGATCCATATGTCTTTAGGCTTATTTTTTTATGTCTTGAACACAGGCAAAAAGAAGGTTTGATGTTTCTCCAAGATCTTCAAGAGTTACTGCATTTTATGGCTTGAAGACCCCTCCCTATAAACTTGTAAGTGAATAGTCACATAATTATTCAAATGTTGTTTGTTCATATGCACGTGTAAAGATAGTTTTATTGTGCTGGCACATGCATCAATTACCACTGCAATGAGCACATGGAAGAAATTATTGCAGAAAGTGCTTTAACTTTACACGTCACTTGTTGGCTGAGGTATTAACTATCAATGAAATTCTTGTAGACTAAGAAAAGAGTTACTGATAGTTTACCCAAAGTAAGATTGTCTTCTTTTTTTTCTGTTAGAAAACTGTTATTTTAGATAACAATTCCCAGCTTTCTCTCTGCTTATTTTTTCCACTCTTGTAGGCATTATATCTCTCTCCTTACTTTCCACTGCTTTCCCCCTCATTCTGAACATCAAATCTTAATCAACTTCCATGATATTTCCTTCTTTTTTTACGACCATAGTGATAATTTGAAATATGATTTGTTTCGGTGAGGTGTTTTCATGTTTAGGTTATGGTTTTGATTTTTGTTCAATTTGTTCATGTTCACTTTTCTTTCTCTCTTTTTTTCTCCTAATATTTTTGGCTGCCTTTTAGGTATTTGGATGATAATAAAAAGTTAGATGTGACCTGACTGGCATATTAACATTAATTTATTTATTTTCAGGCAACAACTTTTTTCCGACCAACAACTATTTCCTCTCACAATCATGCATGATCCAATATCTACATAATCAAATATTTGCAAATATCAAGTTAAACCTTGTATATACAGTTGATCAACCAATTTTGACTTTTTCATTTATTTGTTGCTTCAATGTTCTTAGGATGCATTAGAGCCATATATGAGTAAGAGGACAATTGATGTACATTGGGGGGAACTTCAGCGGAACTTTGTGGAAGGTTTAAATGAGCAGTTGGAGAAGGATGACGTACTATATGGCTACACCATGGATGAACTAGTCAAAGAAACATACAATAATGGGAATCCCTTGCCAGAATTCAACAATGCAGCTGAGGTACTGATATTACATTCAGAAGATTGACTTCAATGATTTGTTTCAGTTTTTGCGGGATTTCACTCTCGTAAAAAAGTATTTTATATAGAGAACAAAGAGGTGATGTGTGCATGGATGCAGCATGGGAATGAGTATTGGGCATTGCCCTTTATGTTTCTCAGAGAGCCTCTATCCTTTATGTTAACAAAAAAATTTGCACCGTAACTATTTGTTCCTGTTGCCCGGCCTTGAAAGTGCTTGGTCAAAGAAGGCAATAACTTGATTTTGCTTAAATCTTCCAGAGCAAAATGGTTGCACATGAGACATCCATGATACAGAATATCCTCTCATCCTGATGCTTATCTCTTGATATATATATATATATATATATATATATGAGCTTATTGAAATTTTATTTAATGTATTTTAGCCACGTTTTATTAGAATTGCCATAGAACTGTATAAGTTTACATCTCTAAAGAAGATATCTTCCTTTTGGTCTTATTTTGAAATTCCCTCCAATTACAAGGCTGTGCTTGTTATGGACTTGCAAGGGAGAACTTCCCCCTCACATTTTACAAAATGAATTTGTTTTAGTTTCTGATATATCTGTTAGCATATCCTTTCTTGTTCATCTCAGTGACAATAAAGAATGGAAACCTTTTTTTTTTACTTTCCACAATATCTAGCAATAAAATTACAACTAAGCTATTAAGCAGTGTGTTATCTAGGATGTGTCATTAAGACTAAACCTGTTTATGACCCTTCATGTGCAGGTTTGGAATCATGACTTCTTTTGGGAATCTATGCAACCAGGAGGGGGTGAGATGCCCAAACTAGGTCTCCTTCAACAGATTGAAAAGGATTTTGGTTCGTTTACAAATTTTAGAGAGAATTTTATTGAAGCTGCACTCACATCATTTGGCTCTGGCTGGGTTTGGCTTGTTTGTAAGTCCACTCTGAATTGATTGCCTCTCTTAAAGGTTTGTGTGTGGTACATGTTTGATGATGAAAGAGAGAGGGAAGACGCCAAACAAAAAAATATGCTATTGAACTATTAATTATTAATATTCTATTTATACTAATATAGTAACACAGTAGTACTTCATATACCCTTTATTTTTTATGTACTACAAATAACTATTTTTTAAACCTACTAGACTTTCCTAATTTCTTTATATCTTTTGACCAGTCTATTTTGTTGAACTAAATTTTCCTCAAGATGCTATTTGGTATGTAAGAAAATAAATCTTCAAGATGCTTGAATATAATAAAGATAAAAGTTTAAATTTCTTGTTGTCTATGTTCTAAACAATATAGGAATAAATACATTTTTTAATATGTTCCAAGCTCTATGAAGCGCAAACACTTAAACGAGGAGTCATATATATGTTCGATACATGCAGAACAGTCTTATTGTACACATGATATTTTAAATTCTATTTAGATATTTCAGAAATGTCTGCATGTCTGACAGTGCCATGTTCAGCGTCCATGTCAGTAGTTTCTATGCTTCCTCAAAAGCAAAAGTGTTGAATAACTAAGATTTTCTGAGTCCTGGAAAATTAAGATATTCACCCCCAAAATCATCCTAAATCGTTAGTGCCTCTTGAATCTTAGAATCGAATAGCCAATTTTACCAAGAATTACAGATGTTAAATGGATCTCTATTGTCAAGTATTTTGGTTTATGCTGGTGAATTTTGCTAATCTTTATGGCATGGTTGATTCAGTGAAGAGAGAAGAGAGACGACTAGAAATACTAAGAACATCTAATGCCATTTGCCCAGTTGCGTGGGATGACATTGTAAGTCAATTTCACTTCCCTCCATAACTTGAGTTGATATTATTAGCATTAGTGTTGATAATCTTTTTTTCTCATGCAGCCCATAATCAATTTGGATTTGTGGGAGGTATGCTAATCTCTCTCTCTCTCTCTCTCACACACACACACAGAGTCATTTTGTGATTTTGTAGCTAACAAGCTGAATTTGCTTCCTTTTCTGCAGCATGCATATTATTTGGATTACAAGGTACGTAACAATATTTCATACCTGGTGGAGGAGCTACTCGTGGGGTTGACCAAACCGATATCTAGTTTTTTTTTTTTTAAGAAAACTATTTTGTAGGTACCTATATTTTCCTTTACTTTTTAATTTGTTACCTATCATTTTTTCTCTCTTTAGTAAATCCTTTAAGATTGTCATGTTAGCACAATTAGCTTTTGTATATGGGTTGGTAGTGCTAATAGAGTAAAGTTTTAGATAATTGAGCAAAATTAAAAGATTTAATAAGAAGAAAAATACGCATAAGTACCAAATTGAAAATTGAGGGAAAGCGTTTATCAAAAAAATTGAGGAAAAATATAGATACCTGCAGAAAGGTTTTCCCTTTATTTTTTGTTACATAAATTTATGAAAAAGGGTTGGGTTCACCTATAATTTAAGGGTACAATTTAAGGGTAGGGTAAAGTCTTCTTTTTGTATAGGCGATACCAATATTGAGTTGAATGAACTATCTATTATTCTTAAATATAAAGTTAGGCACATAAGAGGAATAATTTTTCCTTTATTTTGTATATAAATAAACATGTCCAAGTTTTGGCTTTACTCATAGGATTGGGCCCTTAATGATCGGTTTAATTGGGCTTTGCTCGAAACCCAGCTCAACCGACAAGTGTATTTGTGCCTTACTTTCCCTTGAAGATATCTTCCTTACAATCCTTGTGTGTTCTGTTGGACAGAATGATAGAGCAAAGTATGTGAATGTCTTCATGGATCACCTCGTCTCTTGGGACGCTGCAATGGGGCGCTTGGCGCGAGCCGAGGCTTTCGTGAACTTGGGAGAACCTAAAATCCCCATAGCATGAAATGCCGTAGGTAGTAGTAGTAGTAGTTGATTTTGAGCATGTTTGGGAGGATTTTGAGTTTGAAATGAAGGGCTTCTTAGGCTTTGGATTTCGGACAGGTTTTGATCATTATTTCAGTAGAAACATGCTTGTAGAATTGTAGAGCCCCCATACGTTTCTTCGTTTTGTTTTCTCCAGTTTTGCCATATTAATGAAGTATTTGCAGACAAGGAGGCATTTTTTGGGAGATTTTGAGCATGGAAGTAGGAGGCAAGCAAGTAGTTCAACTGGTGAGAGAAGAATTTTGTAATGTAATATGTTGGATTGTATTTAACCTCTAAATTTATGCTGCTATTCTGTTTGTTGTTTGTTCTTTTCTTCAAACTTTTATAATTTGGTACGCAGAATGGAGAGAAATAAAGTGAAAAAAAGTGAAGAAAAGATTGCAAAGAATGTAAAATGATCTTGGTGTCTCTACTTTCATTTATATTTTTTATATTTTTATTTTAACATAATTATCATATAAAATATTTATGTTTAGTTAATATTAATTTTGAATTTTAAAATTTTAACATATTAAGTTTTTCTAAGAAATAGTTTTAAAAGTAAAAATGCAAAAACTAACATTTTGGGAATCATGGCAAAAAGTATATTTTAATTTAAATATAGCAGTGTTTTTTTTATTTGATCATAGAATAATCTTTTTCAAGGTTTAAAAGGTAAAAAGTTTTCATCTCTCCAAATAAATAAATATATTTTTTGATATTCAAACTTATGTTCTCATCTTTGTGGAGATAGGATCATTTATCACCTTAACTAATAATTTATTATATATGTTAGTATAATAGAAAATGCTCCTTTAATTTTTAATAGGATTTAATTAAAGAGTTAATTTTAGTTCTAAATATAAGATATATTTATTATATTTATTATTTTTTATTAAATTATCTTTATGGATATTTTCAACAATATTCAAGTAACAAAGAAAGTGAGAGAATTAAAAAATATGATTAAGATATTTTTAAAAAAATATATTATATTAATTAATTAAATTAAATTAATTAAATAATTTGTATATTAAGAATGGGAAGCTCAACCAAATTTTTCCAATCACTTTGTTAGGTTACATGTCACTATTCAATCTTCTAAACATCGGTCATTATTTTTTTTAACTGAAAACATCGATCATGTTTTCTTGTTTTGTTAATTATTTTTATTTTAAAAAGTTAAGGAATTAATCATATAAGATTTTTATATTTTCTTGATGTTCTCTCTTGGTTTTACTTTCAACAATCCATTTAAGGAATCATTTCTCTAGCTATGCCGATTTTCAATTATACTAGAAATCTTCAACATTAAATGACATTATAATTATTACCTAAATTAAATAGAAGACTTCATCAAATCCAAATCTTGATTCATATTCATATTCACTTACCATATATTCCTGTTCCCAAAATATATTTTAAATTAATTTGTTCGTATTTTTTATATTTAATTATTTAATAATATATTTTTAATAGCTATTTATTAATAAATTTATTATTGGAGTTCACTATTTAAGTTTATGTTTTGTTTAAATGGATGAGTTTGCCACCTTTGACTAAAATCTTCTGCATTAAATGCCATTATAATAATTATTTTCTAGATGAAAGAATAATCATTGAATCCAAATCTTGATTCATAATTCATAATTCATAATTCATAATTCATAATTCATAATTCAATTACCCTTTATTCCGTTCCAAAAGAGCAAACTTATCATATGTAGTTATATGCCACTCCTCTATAAATAGCTGCTGAACCAGTATTGCAAGAAGCACAATTCCACAAGCATCCCTTTGATCTCTTGGTGTAAAGGAATTATTATGGAGAAGGCTTCGCTTATTTCAACTCTTTTTCTCGTTCTTCTTCTTGCCCCATCCACATGCCATGGTACATAATTACTCTCTTCTCGTTATTACTAGATATGTCATTTGTATAGAGTTTAATTTAATTGATGTTTATTACTCTTATATAGGAATGGAAATAGGTAAGGTATGCTTGAGCCAATAATAAAAATATAAAGTTTGAGCGTTTGAAAAACCTGTTTGATCTAAAACAATTTTAGATGTCTACTTATAATTTAAGCCTCTAAAAAGGCCTTATATTTTAAGGCTTGAAAGTCCTAAATAGGTTTTGGGCTTACTAAAACCTACATTTATATAAGTTTTTAGTAAACTTAAAATCCTACATATTTATAAATATAAGGTTTTAAATAGACTTTAAGTTTATTTATATCCTATATATATATATATATATAATTAAATAGATCAGGCTTACATGCTTGTAGGTTATACTTTAAAAAAAATATGGCCTATTTAAATTAATATACTTTTAAATAAACCTAAAGCCTAACCTCTTAGGTTATATTTGGCTCAACAGAGGAGAGGGGAGTGGAAGGATTTTAATAAAGGGAAAGGGAAGAAAGGGAAGGAGAGAAATTTTATTATTACCTTGTTTAAATTAACATTAAGGGAGAGATTTTTATATTACCTTATTTGGTTCAGGAAGGAAAGGGAGGGAAAATATTTTTATTTTATAGAATATTTTAATAAAATATAATATATGAACAATATTAGGATATTAAAAAAATTGTGGGTATATTAATATTATAAAATAATAATTTTATATATCCCCTCCAAATTCCTCCAAATTTGGAGGGGAGGTAAAGTTGAGGAGAAAAATTTTTCCTCCCCTCCTAAATGTTTTATTGAGCCAAATAAAGGGAGAGGAGCAAAATCTCTCCTCTCACCTCTAAATTACCTATACTAAATAAGGTCTTAACTAAATATGTCAGATCTTATCAAATTTTAATCAGGTCAGGCTGTATATTTCTACCCTTATTCATATATAATGGAAGTTATTAAAAACTTTATTGATATTATTTTTCTTGTTTTTGGTTATACTATTCAATCACATCATACTCTACATTATAAAAATTAAAGAGAGACTAAATTTAAGATAAATCATTTTGTTTATGACTTGATATTAGTGTGAATATTGATTTATATATATATCCTCTTGCCTATTTTATAAATTATAAGGCACGCCATATATATGAGATACTTATTATGCTTTTCTCATATTGTCTTTATTCAATATTGATCTATGCTTTCTAACAAAATTAACAATGTGTGTGTGTGTGTGGGTATAGAGGGAATCCTATTGACTTTTCAAAAATTATCATTAACATTCCAAAATTACCCTGAAACTCTATTTCTCTCCATGTCACTTTTCTACTGCTCACTCTCCTCTCCATTATAAGGCGTTTTTTTTTTTAAGATGTTCTTGATTCTTTTATGCGGTATTTCCTAATTTCATAGAGTATTAAATATTTTTTCATATATGCTAGTGAGAAGAGAATATAAATTAACATGATATCTGATGAAAATTTTAATTTAGTTAATAAAAATAATATTAAAAAATATTTAAATTTTAGGGAGAATCCCACTCAAGTCTCACTTATAAAAATTTATTCTTATAAAATCTCTAAAATTATTAAATCATTAAAAAAATCAATGAGCCTTTAGAAGGGGAGATTTTAATTACGAGATAACTATCTTACCTATATTTATTAAAATATAATAAATAAAATACTATAAATGATAATTTTATATACTATAATTGATAAGTTAGGTAATAATAAGTTTTGATTATATAAGTAATTTTTTATTTTTAACTAATTTTATTGATAAGTGGGTCAATTTTAACAGGGCAAGAAAGTGTTGTTCCATGCAAGACAACCGATGATTGCGTCCGGGGGAAGATAGATTGCATAGTATTCGCTTGTTGTATTGCTGGAAAGTGCCAATGTGTCGTTAGGGAGGACAAGTGCCCTTGACTGCCACCCAAAACTAAATCTATTTCCCAACTCTATAATAATGTATCGTCTTCTCATTGTTGTACCAAAACAATGAGTTTAATATAATAAAATCATGTTTTTTTAACCTTTTATTTCTCTGAATATTTTTTCAATCATTAATATATAATTATTTAATTAATTAAATTAAATTAAAAAAATTAATTAAATTAATTAATATATCATATATATTATAAAATATCTTGATTAGCTTTTTAAACTCTATCCCTCAATATTTTTTATTTAATTATTATTAAATAAGTATTAATATGAATAATTTAAATAAAGTTAATAAATATAAAAAATAAATTATATATTTAAGACTAAAATATCTAAATCTTTTATTAAAAAATGAAGGAGTATCACAGCTCAATTTGGGTTGTTGATTAATTGCTTTCATTTTTCTAAGAGAAAGTTAATTCCCATATGTTTATGGTTTGCCTCAATTTTAAATTAGATTTCTATAGTTTATTTTGTTTAAATTGAGCCTTCATAGTTTGATATGTTATAAGCATTTATTTTTTAGAGTGAAAACCCTTAATTTTAATTTTAATTAGTTGAATTTCATGGACTTGATCAAATCTCTTTCATTTCATTTCATTTCATACCGTTTTAACACCCATGCATTCTTATAAATGAAATTATATAAATTCTATAAATCAAAATTAATGAATCAAACAATATAGACCCAATTTGAACTAGGCACATGGATTTGATTAAAAAAGGAGATCAATTATAATGAGGGAAAGATAACTAGTAACTAGAAAAGAAAATATATATAATGTATTATCATTATATTTTTTAGATGCTCACAAACAAAAATAAGAACAAAAAGTTTATCAAATATTACAAAATGTTGGCAAAATGAAATTACTGTCCTATATGATAATTACTAAATTTCATATACTAGTTAAGTAATTTATTTTAATTTTAAATAGGTTAAAGTATACATTTAGTTTTTCTATATTTGTCTCAAATTTTATTTTAATTCTTTAAATTAAAAAATATATATTTTTAATCATTTTAACTTAATACCGTTAATTTTATTTGACAGAAAATATTAACTCATTAAATTTAAGTGATGATTATATAATTCAATATTAATAAAATATATTTATATTTTAATCTTTTTAAATTGTGTTATAATTTATATTCAATAATTAAAGTTTAGATAATATTTAATTGTTATTTATCATTTAAATTCGTTAAGTCAATATTTTTAATTAATAAGATTAATGATATAAAATTTAAAATAATTAAAAATAGATTTTTTAAATTTAAAGGATTAAAATAAAATTTAATATAAACATAAAATACTAAAATATATTTTAATATTGGGAAAAAGACAAGAAAAGCCCATGTCAATTTCAAAATGATAATTTAGGTATCTGAATATTCAAAAGGACAGATTGGACAAGAGACTCAATCTATCATTCGCAAATTTGGATGAAAATACCATATTACCCCTGGAAGTATTTGAAGAAAAAGTTAGAGAATGAAACTTAGAACGAAGAGGGAAGAGGGAAGCGGGAAGTCAAAAAATAAAGCGGAAGATTAGGTTCTAACTCTCATCGAATATTACTCTGACAATGGAATTTCGATCGGCGTTAGCAAGGGTAGTAGCCGTCGTTTCAAATACTCTATCACCAAAACATATCTCAAATATGATCGAGCTATGCTTTCAAAGCAACAATGCTTCATTGCTGTTTATTAGTTTGGTAATTTTTTATAACAAATTGCTGCGCATTTGCTTTCTATTTGACCAATAAGTGATTTGATACTTAAATCAATGAGGAGGGATCAATTAACCTGTGCAAATGAATGTGTCACTTGCATGATTATGGGTGCTGCTTGTCTTTGCTTTGACTGAGCAAATTATTGATATTTGCTTCCTTTGTGACCGTTTTTTGGCCAAGTTCTGCCTTATTTGCAATAGTCATAATGATATTTTATATGTTTTATGAATCCTCTTGCAGCTTACTGTATTTGAATTGAACCATTGATTTCTAAAACTTTATAGACAACCAATACTAATCTTTATAATGGTTCTTGTAATCCTTCTACATATTCTGAACTATTTAGCTGAGTCTCTAGGGAACATTTGACCCTATAGGTACAGTTTTTAGAGAGCCAATAATGCAAAAACATCCCTAGTTTTATTTCAGGTTCATAATAAAAGACTAAAATGCACTATGTAAATTATACTTTATGATGGTATATGAGGAGGTCAATCCTTCTATTTTTTAGGTTGGACAAAGGCCATCTACATTGGAAGGCATGCATTTGGAGATGAGTACAGAGCAACTGATACAATAATAAAAGGGAAGGGAAAGCTAAAGTTGGTGTTTGGTAAAATATGATTCTAGTTAAGAGTTTGTCAAGATTCTATTAGTTCAATTTTAATACAATTGTCAACTTGATTAATCAATCACACACTAGACAAGTAAACTTATGAAGTTTATCTGTACTTTCACAATATCCAATAGATATGATGAAACAATAGAGTTAAAGGTTTATGAATTTATTGGTGCTGGAATTCTAAGTTCAAAGCTGCATGAATATGGTAAGATAATTTTCTTGTCATGCTTATCAAAAACTTTCTGATAAACTTAATTTCTAATACATATTTGTGGCAGGTATGAACATCGTCTTATTGATGATATGGTTGCTTATACTCTTAAAAGCGATGGAGGCTATGTATAGACCTGCAAGAACTATGATAGGGATGTGCAGAAAGGAATTTAATCACTTAAAAGCCCTAATAACATGTGAGTAACATTAAGCTGTTGCCATTTCCACAAAGAGAGACTACCACATTGACCAAATGATGTTTCAATTTTTGTAATGTCCAACTTTTGTAATGTTACATTTTTAGAAAGTTCATCCATTGACCAACTAATATTCAAAGTTAATCAATCACTTTTTAGTGTTCTACTTATGTACGATTAAACTTTGTAATGACTACGACTATATTTTATAATAACTATATACATATTTTTCCTTTCACATTTATAAATACTATAGGCAAAATTACAAATATTATTGGC
Source organism: Leucaena leucocephala (assembly GCA_037074615.1). Classification (NCBI taxonomy): domain Eukaryota; kingdom Viridiplantae; phylum Streptophyta; class Magnoliopsida; order Fabales; family Fabaceae; genus Leucaena; species Leucaena leucocephala. The sequence goes on along the minus strand of CM073515.1, from coordinate 11,304,954 downwards.
AAAGTTGTTTCTTCTCTGTTATGGGAGTTGCAAATACTATTGGCGAAATTGTAAATACCATTGGCAAAGTTGCAAATCTCATTGTGAAAGTGGAAATACCAGTGGGAGTTACAAATATCATTAACAAACTTGCAAATACTATTATAAAAGTTACAAATATCATTGTGTTAGTTACAAATTTATTAGCAAAGTTGTTCATTCTCTATTGTGGGAGTTACAAATATCATTGGTAAAATTACAAATACCATTGTAAAAATTGCAAATACTATTGGCAAAATTGTTAATCTTATTGACAAAGTTGATTCTTCCCCGTTATGGGAGTTGCAAATACCATTGCGAGAGTTGCAAATACCATTATGGAAGTTACAAATATCATTGGCAAAGTTGCAAGTCCCATTGTCGAAGTGGCAAATACTAGTGGGAGTTTACAAATACCATTGATAAAGTTACAAATATCATTGTGGGAGTTGTAAATACTATTACAAAATTATTAATCCCATTGGTAAAGTTGCTTCTTCTCTGTTGTGGGAGTTGCAAATACCATTGGAAAAGTTATAAATCTCATTGTGGAAGTGACAAATACCAGTAGGAGTTATAAATAATATTGACAAAATTACAAATACCATTAGCAAAGTTACAAATACCATTATGGGAGTTACAAATACTATTGACAAAGTTCTTAATCCCATTAGCAAAGTTGCTTCTTCTCTGTTATGGGAGTTGCAAATATCATTGTGGGAGTTATAAATACCATTGACAAAGTTGTAAATCCTATTATGGGAGTTGCAAATACCATTAGTAAAGTTGCTTCTTCTCCATTGTGGGATTTACAAATACCAATGGGTGAGTTATAAATATTATTGACAAAGTTGCAAATACCATTATGGAAGTTGTAAATACTATTGACAAAATTGCAAATACCATTATTAAAGTTATAAATACCATTGTCAAAGTTACAAACACTATTGTCAAAGTTACAAATACGATTGTCAAAGTTATAAATACCATTATATGAGTTACAAATATTATTAGCAAAGTTGTAAATACCATTATAGGAGTGAAAAATACTATTGTCAGAGTTGTAAATACTATTGATAAAGTTGTTGACGGACTTTGGGTTAATTGTAATGGGCCCCCAATGTACTAGTATGGCCTAATTGGTGGAGTTTATAATGTGTATATATGTGTGAACGCATCAGTGAATTGTAAATCATTATTCCAATTGCTTTGTCAATAAAAGTGTAAATATTTGGTGAAATTATGGGCTTATTAGCCCAACATGGTACCAAAGCTCTAGGTTAGGATCCAAGAAGCATACCAAGAAAATCACAAGATTCACGATAGAAAAGCAAGAAATACACAATAACTCGATAGGTTCAGATTAAGTGGCTAGGGCGTCAACCTAAAGACCAAGACGCAGACACCGACTCGATGAAGCAGCCCCGATTAACATCAGCCCATCATCAGTAATGAAGAGTCACTCGTACGCTTCATCAGAGACGCACAGTGACCACATTCTTGGAAGGCTCTTGCAAAAATTCCAAAAATCGCACCCACAGAGACGCACAGTGACCACATTCTTGGAAGGCTCTTGCAAAAATTTCAAAAATTGCACCCACAGAATCGACAGGAGATAAACACACAACTGGGAAAATTGGGATCGGCTTCGCCCATCCTCTGTATCTCCACCCTTCAGACACACAAGGAAATGCGATTGTTCCACATGTGCTAACTGGGAGCGAAAAATTATACCATATGGAACCGTGCTATGCGAATTACACTAAGGGGAAAACGGAAGCTTAGGTTCATCGATGGGACCTGCAACAAGGAATCTCAAGAAGAAGCACTGCAGGAACAATAGGAGCAGTGCAATGCTGTTGTACTTGCCTGGTTGCTTAACTCTGCCTCCAAAGAAATAGGTAATAGCATTATATTCTTCTATGAGGCAAGCATGGTCTGGAAAGATCTTCAAGAAAGATTTGATAAGATCTCTGGGTCAAGCATTTTCTCACTCCATCGGGAAATTAATTCCCTCGCCAGAAATCGCTCTCTGTCTCTAGTTATTACACAAAACTGAAAGAGTTATGGGAAGAAGAATCGACGTTATTCCCAATTCCTACCTGTCACTGCAGCACCTCCAAAGCATATAGTGAACAAATACAACGGCATAAACTTCTTCAATTTCTTATGGGGTTGAATTAATGTTTTGCGCCAGCACGAAGTCAAATCCTGCTGGTGAGTCCTCTACCCACTGTGAATCAAGCCTTTGCAATGATCATTGAAGACGAATCCCAAAAATACATTGTTAATCCCCACAAGAATAATCCAGCTGAAGGGATAGTAATAACCGCCTCTAGGGGACGAGGGCGTGGCAGAGGCAGGGGAACAGGAACTCCATAGGAATGCGCCCACTACTATAAAAAAAAGGGTACACAAAAGATGTATGTTGGGAAATGGTAGGATATCCATCAGATTATAGAGGCAATAAAAGGAACCCAAATCAGTGGGCCTCAGTCAATCAACTTGCCATGAAGTCAGAAGAAGTTGAACACTATTCACCAAACCTCAACAACACAGTGACACCTGCCTTGACAAAAGAGCAATATGACAGACTGGTTGAGCTACTGAGGAAAGACACAAACACGGGAGTACACGCTCTCACTGGTACAGGTTTGGCTGGGCTTAATATTTCATCTATTCAATGGATTATTCAGGGGCCTTTGCACATATGATAGGAGATTTAAATCTTTTCTACACATGTAGATTAAATAATGGACCCATGCAAAATATTAGGATCCCAAATGGACAACGTATAAAAGCAACTTATATAGGAACAGTACAGTTAAATAATACAATAATTTTGGACAACGTTTTGTATGCATGTGAACTGAAATTCAATCTGATTTCAGTGCCTAGACTTACTAAGGAACAGAAATGCAAAGTAGTATTTTTTTCCTAATTACTGTGTGATGCAGGATCTCCAGAATGGAAGGGAGAGGAAGGTGATGACTGGTAGACTAATAGGAGAATTGTATGTGTTAGAATCTGATAGAAAATCTGCTTATGCTAATGCTGTAAAAAATAAAAACTCCAGCAGACACATTGACATGACATTGTTGCATGATAGACTTGGGCATGCCCCCATTTATATACTTAGACATTTGAGCATTGTAACTAATACAGGAATGATATTGAATAAAACATGTGAAGTATGCATTCAATCCAAGCAAACTAAATTCCCTTTTTCATCTAGTTGCATCAAGAGTCGAGTATTCTTTGAATTAGTCCACATGGATGTATAGGGGCCTTATAGGACACCCACACATGAAGGACATTGATACTTTCTAACTATTGTAGATGATTTCTCACGCTCAACATGGATTTTCTTGCTTAAACACAAATTTGATGTTACTGATTATGTGAAAAATTTTGTATATTACATATTAACTCAATTTGATGTTAAAATTAAGAAGATAAGGAGTGATAATAGAACTAAGTTTACTAACCATACTTTGAGAAATTATTTGACTAAAAACGTGATGGTTCATGAGACCTCCTGTCCATATACTCCAAAACAAAATAGAATTGTGGAAAGGAAACATAAAACCCTGATGCAAATTGCTAGAAGCCTCATGATCCAATCTGGAATGCCAATCAGATTCTGGGGGGAATGTGTGAAAATGGCAACCTATTTGGTTAAGAGGATACCATCTAAAGTGTTACAATACAAAACACAATTTGAAAATGTATATGAAAGAGAACCAAATTTAGATAACTTAAGAGTCTTTAGTTCATTAGCATATGCTACTAATTTGATTTTTGCAGATAAATTTCAACCTAGATCTATTCCATGTGCATTTTTAGGATATCCTGCTAATCAGAAGGGGTATGTGCTATATAACTTGAAAGATAAAACAATTTTAGTTAGTAGGCATGTCACATTCGTAGAGGACAAATTCCCCCTCAAAGACCACTCTTTAGATCAAAGGGAGTAAGCAAAGATATGAGGGAACTCTTTCTATTTGATGATGAACCTATTCATATCTAGAATCCCGTAGAGGTAGGAACTAGAAAGAATATAATAAATGATAGTGTAACTGCCAACCAACCCAATACCAAATCAGTCAGGGATAGAAAACCTCCTATTTGATCTAGGGACTATGTTTTTAATATGGCTAAAACTGATCAAGAAGAAAAACGTAAAAGTTCTTGCTTATATCCTATGCAAAGGTACATAACATATAAAAGGGTGTCTCCCTCTCATTTATGTTACTTGTGCAAAATTGACTCTATTAGTGAACCCAGAAATTTTGAAGAAGCAGTAAAGAATGATGAGTGGGTGAAAGCAATGAGGACAAAAATGGAAGCTTTTGAGGGAAACCAAACATGGGAAATAGCCCCATTACCCAAGGGGAAGAAGCTCATTGGATGTAAATGGGTTTTTAAGATTAAGTATAACTCAAATGGTGAGATAGATAAATTTAAAGCTAGGTTGGTAGCAAAAGGATATAATCAGAAGGAATGAGTAGATTATCATGAGACTTTTTCACTTGTTATAAAAATGATAATAGTAAGGTTGATTATCAAAATGGCTGTAATGAATGAATGGAACTTGTATCATATGGATGTGCACAATGCTTTCCTGCAGGGAGACTTAGAAGAAGAGGTTTATATGACCATACCGCAGGGTTTTGAGGCCAATAAGGCTAACATGGTTTGTAAGTTGAAGAAATCATTGTATGGGCTTAAGCAAGCCTCTAAGCAATGGAACTGTAAATTAATACTATCATTGATTGCAGAAGGATTTACACAATGCAAGAATGATTACTCTTTGTTCTTTAAGCGTTTTTCAGATGCAGTGGTAATGATACTTGTCTATGTTGATGACTTGTTAGTGACTGGTAGTTGTGAAAACAGAATAAAAGAAGTTAAACTCTACCTGCACAATGCATTTAAAATTAGGGATTTAGGATTGGTAAAATACTTTTTTGGGATAGAAGTAGCTAGATCTAAGAAAGGAGTGATTTTATCACAAAGGAAATATGTTCTGGACTTACTTGCAGATATAGGGCTAAGCGGCTGCAAGCCAATCAGTATGCCAATCTCTCCAATCTTGAAGCTCAAAGTGTTTGAAGAAGGCAAACATAAAGATGCAGATTTACTAAGGGATCTAGGGAGTTACAGAAGATTGGTAGGACGATTGATTTATTTGACAACAACATGGCCTGATATTTGTTTTGCTGTGCAGGTGTTAAGCCAGTTTATGCAAACACCAACAAAGACTCATATGGGGGCAACAATGGGAGTAATAAGGTATTTGAAACAGAGGCCATGCTTGGGAATCTTGATAACTCCATATACAAACAATTTTCTTAGCTGCTACTGTGATTGCAACTACTAGAAAATCAGTAACAGGATACTTATTGAAGTTTGGAGATTCTCCCATTACGTGGAAAACTAAGAAGCAAAGCACTGTATCCAGATCCTCTGTTGAAGCTGAATATAGAGCGTTAGCAATAGCTGTATCAGAAATTGTGTGGACAGTAGGATTCATGAAGGAGTTAAATATCGATATGACAAGTCCAATAAATGTTTATTGTGATGGTAAATCTGCTATTCACATTGCAAACAATCCTGTATTTCACGAAAGAACTAAACATATTGAGGTGGATTGTCATTTTGTCAGGGATAAACTGTAATAAAAGCTCATTGATCTAAAATATGTGAGATCAGAAGATCAGGAAGCTGACATATTGACGAAAGCAATTGGTCGTGATCTGCAGAATAGACTTCTCAGCAAGTTAGGAGCTGTTGACATTTTTAGCATCCAACTTGAAGGGGAGTGATGGACTTTGGGTTAATTGTAATGGCCCCCTAATGTACTAATATGGCCTAATTGGTAGAGTCTATAATGTGTATATATGTGTGAACGCATAAGTGAATTGTAAATCATTATTCCAATTGCTTTGTCAATAAAAGTGTAAATATTTGGTGAAATTCTAGGCTTATCAGCCCAACAGTTATAAGTCGTATTGTCAAATTTATAAATACAATTAGTAAAGTGAATGCTAATTTGGTCTTTGTATATAAATTTACAAATGACAAATTTTGCCTCTGCCCAATTTGTCCTTTTCAATATTGAGATACCCAATTTATCTTTCTAAAATTGAAATGGGATTTCTTTATCTTTTTTCCTTTAATATTTTAAATATAATGCTTTAATATACTTTATCTCAATAATACATAATTATTTTTTTAAACAATTTTATTGATTTAACATGGGAGCTTTTATTAGAGTAATAATATAAATATTTATTATAAATAATTAATTTAACTAATTTTTTAATATTAAATTTTGCATAAATTAATTATTTACCTTATACCTTTTATTATTCTAGAGAATATTATGGAATTAATTTTCCATTCACCCCTAAATACCGATTATAAAAAATTGAATAAATTAAATTTATGCTTTGTAATATAATCTGATTTTATACATACATACAAATATTTTTGTGTGAATTTTATTTTTATTCTAAAAATTTATCTTAAAAATAATTTTATACAGTTAATAAAATACTTGAGCAATTAAAAATAAAAATTATAAGAATATGTCGTTCAACGCAAAAAAGGTGAAAAACCATATAATACTGATTCCTTCCAGCTGCACGGTAATGGAGAGGGGTCGAATCTGCATAGTTCCCTGCGTAGATCTCACAACTTAGAGAATTTCCGCTTTATGGTTTCGCTTTCTTCTGCGAAAGTCATCGATTTGCAAATTGTAATGGATAGTTTCACGGCCGAAGATCTTTCAACTATCGGTGGAATCGCCACTGTTTCGATTCTACATTCCTTCATTCCCACCCACTGGCTTCCTTTCTCCATTGTTGGTCGCGCCCAGAAATGGTCTCTCTCTCGGACTGTGCTCGTCAGTACGTATCTCTCAACTCCTGATCTCGTGCGTTCTTGAATTTGATGTTTAGATCTCATTTTCATAGTGAAGTTATCGTTCCAGCTTTGTTGGTGCCCGAAAAATCGTGGGAAATTGGGGTCTTAATATGAAGTTGGATCGTATACATTTGAACTGATTTGTGTTCTGTTTTTGGTGATGTTCATGTGAATCAGTCAATTTTTAATTTTTTTTCACTAATTTTTGTGACAACGATATATATGCTAGTCTTCATTAGATCTCGGAATTGCGATTTTCTTCGACCTTTACAAGCATTATTTGTTCCTTAAGGATGGATAGATACTGGGTTGAATGAAAGCAACATTGATGAGTAACATCCTCATTAAGTGACTTGCTTTCTGTAATTATACGTCAGATTTGGTGTTGGGATTCTTAGGAACTTCCATATATTTATTCTTATTAATTTTTTTTATTTCGATCTCATATGATTGGGTGCCCTATTTTTGATTTAATTCGATAAATATTTTACTTCTAATATCCCATATGACCGACAATTTTAGAAGATGACAAAAGTGAATTCTATTAAATATTGCTATTCTGTCTTTGCTAAAAGGCAGTACTCAACTGATGTCCTACTATCAAGTACAGCAATATCTTACTCTTGCTTTTGTTCAGTAATTTTTTCTTCGATTTTATATGGTTGCTAAATAGCTCCAATCTCTCACTTTATCATGTTCTTATTATGTAAATATGAAAGGGGAAAAATTATGTCTGAGGTTCTGCCTTAATAGATTGTATCAACTGAGTGTTGCCTAGTGAGACTTGAGAACAAAGCCTTGAAGTTTAAGGATATTCTTGGCTTTTCCTATATCAACTCTATTTAGGCAATTAGATCTTTAGTGTCATCTGACAAATGCAAACGTGATTTTCAAATATTATTCTTACAGATCGACTTTCAATATCCTTTCTTTATCATTTTATTCTTACAGCTGCACTTGGAGCAATTTTGCATGTAATATCCACTTCGCTTCTTGGGATAACAGCAATCACCATGGCAAATACTATTGCTGGTGAAGAAACAGTGCATAAGCTTGCTTCAATTTTGCTCATATTTCTTGGTGGTGGTTATATTCTGTTGTTCTTGTCTGGAAAGGGTGGCCATAGTCATTCTCACAACCAACCCATGGAGAAAATGGCTGTTGCTGGACTCATTCTTGTTCCTGCATTATCTCCTTGTGCAACAACACTTCCAGTATTTCTTGCTGTTGGAAATTCATCTTCCATGATGGTTCTTGCCATCATAGTGCTGCTACTCAGGTTTCCTTGTTTTTCATTCACTAAGATTTTGCTTCTTCTATTTATGTGTATATATGTAGGATGCTTCTGTGTTTGCTGTCGATGTGTGATTATTTAATGTGTTTATTTGAAAATCTGCCTTTGATCGAGTGATAGTTTATGATATTGACCCTACCACTGAATTGAGGAAAAAAATTAAACTGCCTTCCATTTCATGAAAATGTGTGTTTTGACATCCATAAAAGGAATACATGAATGAAACTGATCAAATATCATGGATCCCATTTTAATTCTTGTATTATTTATATAAACGAAGCTGAGATTTCCTCTAATCAGCAGAAGACACAGGAAAGAACTGAGAGATTACAGCTATAGAGTATAGACATGAGCCGCATAGACAAAAAATGGAAAATGATTGACTACCCTTCTCTATCATTCAAGAGGCTACAGAACTCTCCCTTTGACCCGCTAACTTATAGCTTGCCTCCTTCTAGTCTCAAACCCCACAGATATATTCCATTCCCTATTTCACTCTCACATCTCAGAGCCCATAAATCAGTGGCACACTGGTCCCATTGGTAATGGGCTCATCAGAATGTCATTTCTTGTTTAACATTTGCTATTGTATATTTGTATCAAGGAATGGAAAGCCTGAAATTTTGATTCACACGAGCATGCTCTGTAGAATTGGAGAAGCAAGTCTGGCAGTAGTGAACATAGATGAATAGCCTTCCATTTGGACGCTTTAGTTGATATTCAAAGTTTAGGTTAATTTTATATTTGTTAAACTGATCAGAATCACGTTGTTGGTCTTGTTTTTCACTGCTGCACTGCAGACTGGAAAAGCACTTTCTTTCAAGTCCCATAGAACATCTTGTGCTAAATTCTAAAAATGTCTAATTCAGTGTGAAAGTCATGTTTGGATATGTTCCACTGTTATCAAGCTTTACTCATGATGTTGCTTTTACAGCACTATAACTGTGATGACGTCACTAGTAGCATTGTCATTCTATGGGGCCAGTCAGATAAAGTTTCATTGGGTGGAGCGGTACGACAAACTTCTTGTTGGTTCAGTGCTGTGTTTAGTAGGAGTTCTGACCCTACTTTTCCATGATCATGATGGAGAACTAAGCTCTCTTGGAGCGCACTCCCACAGGAAAATCATTTCCCTATGAGAATCATGTTTATGCCCTGTTATTCTGAAGCTTATGGGCATTGCCACTGTTGCTGCTTACTATACGGAGATTTGATCAGCTTGGTCTAGTTAAATAGTGGGTGGAAACTTGATGTAGAACTCTAAAGGGGCGGTTGGTGAATGAAATGGTTTGTTTCTTTCTGGGGTATATTACAGGTTTACCCTCGTGCTTGTCAGAAATTAGTTTTCCCCCATTTGACTATAAGTGTGTCATTCAACCCCCCTTTGGAGTGTCCAGTTTTCACTGGCCACCCCCATGTTGAAAGTATGTTTCACTAGGGACAAAACTTAGGTAAGTTTTTTATAATCATTATGTCAAGTTTCACACCTTGCCATGTGTCATTTTTTCTATATCATCATTCAACCCTTAAACCCTCATGGAAAAAAGTAAGACACGTTATGTATGATTAAAGAATTTGACATAATGTTTATAAGGAATTTAATCTAAGTATTGTCCTTTCAATGATATTTTAAACAATTTCATGTTCTCATGATTTGTTTTGAAAATACACAAGCAGGTTGAATGGCACACCGTAAACCAGAGCAAACTAATTTCAAGGTCAATCACGTAATTACTCCTTTCTATGTTGTTTAAATAGTAAGTTCATATATGGTTACTGATCTCTGTAATTTAACAGATCATTTCTATGGTATGCAATTTCTATCATTCAAAAGCAAAATGTGCCCTTTTATGAGTAGCATTATTCGCAGTATTGTTTGCAGTTTATCATTATGTGTGTTATTCATTTGGGTGACCAAATGATACAGATGAAACTAATCTCTTGCTAATTCATAGCCCTTTAGAAGCCTATGCATCATCGAATCAATTTATTTTTGTTTTCAACTTTTGATCTCTTTTCCTCGATACAACTACAACTATTTATGACCTAATTTGATATATGTAAAATTTATGAAATTATAAAAATCTTTATAAAGATTTAGTTAAGACATATTTTGTATTGTAATTGCACTATAAAATAGTTCATATATATATATATATGATTTTTTTTCTAAATTTTTTCACGATGTATTTTTATGTTATAAATTTTAAACTTTAAAGAATTTAAATTTCAAACTCAATCTTCGGCAAAAGAAAAATGACTTTGATTTATTATAAAGTGAATTTGTTCTGCTATTTTATTCTGAATCAGTGAGGGTAATAATTTTTTATGATTAATAAAAATGAATTTCTTTACTCTTTTCACAATTCCAACTTGTACTTTTATCCTAAAAATGAAGTAAAATGAATTTCTTTTATCCTAAAAAAGCCTCACCCTTGAACGTAAACTTATTGGAACATTGGGCCCGATAAGTAGATGGGCTGGAATGTCTTTAATGCTCAAACCCATAATCGGTTAAATATGGTGTGTGTATGGAAACCTATAAAACCTAAGAATGGATAAAACTTAAGTTTTGAGAAATTTTAAAACAAACAGTTATATTTATTCAAAAGTATTTTTAGATCAAACTATGGTTTAAAAAAAAATATTTTAGATAAGCTGGTCAGAGTAGTTTATGGAACAGTAAAAGAGCTTATGGACTAACTAATTACTATATTACTCCTACTTTTTCTTACACTCTCTCTTCTCTCTCCTGCACCCTCTTTCTTCTCTCTATTCTTTTATACACCCTCTCTCACTTCTCCTTTCTTTTTTACACCCTCTCTCATCTCCCATCTCTCTCTACACTCTCTCCCCTATCTTATCTCTCTTTTACATCATCTCTCATTTCTTATCTCTCCTCTCTCCTATATTTAATAATCATATCATTTTTAATAATTTACTAATAATAAAAGTATTTCTGGAAATAACTATTAAAACACTCATTTATTCAAAACTACTTTTTTTTCATAAACTCTTCTCCAAAAGTCATTTTCTAAAAGCTACCAAAAAATTCTTTTTTTCATAAATCATTTCCCAAAATCCTATCCAAACAGGCCCATAGTGTGTGTTTGGGAATATCCCAAACCTAGGTTTTAAACATAGGTTTGGACAAAATATAGGTTTTGAGAAATTTTAAAACAAACAGTTATATTTGTTCAAACAGGCTCTTTGGACTAAATCATAGTTTAAAACCAAGGTTTCAGATAAATTGGTCATAGTAGCTTATGGAACAGTAAAAGAGCTTATGAACTAACTAATTACTATATTACCCATACTTTTTCTTACACCCTCTCTAATTTCTCTTACTTTTTTTACACCCTCTTTTCTCTCTCCTACTTTTTCTTACACCCTTTCTCCTTTATTTTCTTACACAATCTCTCCTCTCTCCTCTCTCCTCATTTAATACACATACTCTTTTTCATAATTTACTAGTAATAAGAATATTTTTGGAAATAACTATCCAAATACTTATTTATTAAAAATTATTTTTTTTCATAAACTCTTCTACAAAAACCCTTTTCTAAAAGTTGTCCAAAAGCCCTTTTTTTCATAATCAATTTTCCAAACTTTTATCCAAATGAGCCCATAGTAAGAAAAGACTTGCAAACAAAGATTATTCCAATTAGGAAGGAGTTACTAACAGGGGTTGGTCCGAGTGGTAAGCAATTCGATATCGTTTAAGCGAGGTCTCGAGTTTGAACCTGGCGTATGTAGAAAAACCCTATTGGGAGATTCATCCACTATAACCAAATCCGAATATAGTCAGAGCAAAGCTCTAATAAATCGGATGGGCAACTAAAAAAAACATTAGAAAGAAGTTAAGATGTATACAATACTTCAATTCAAGTATATTTAGCACCGTAATGTATTTTATAGTTCATATAGCATCCTAAAATATTCTTTTAAGTACATTCAGTATCGTAAAATATTTTGTGGCACAATTTTGTACTTGTAGTACCAATTTTTTCAAGAGAAACTTTTTTTTAAAGTATTTTTTTAAGAGTAATTTAAATTTTAACATTAACTCTCAAAAAGTCCTTGTAAGTGAAGGTGTATTCAGTCCTTAAAAGTATTTTTTTAATAGCAATTTTATGGTGTTACACTTACAAAAGTATTTAAGTGGTAGATAAATCACAAAATATTTTAGGGTGCTATCCATGTGGTGCAACAAAATTGTGAAAATACTTCAAATGGCCGATTGAACGAAAAGGACTTTTAACTCTGTTCAATGGCCTTAAAGGGAAACCGAGGTTCTGAAAAAAAATGATTTATTAATATTTATAACATATGATTTTCCCAAAAACAACACATCCCTTCGTTTTAAAAATATTCCAACGGTCTTCCCACATCTAGAAAATGGAGTATTTATCTGATTATGACTTGTAATTGGTTGCCGGGTTGAGAAAGTTTGCCCAAGCTGTGGCAACCACCGGCAATATACAGTACCCAAGGAAGAAGCTACCCAGGTTGCAGACAACAACAACATACCAAGAGCTGGCCAACTGGATACTGGTTGAGGAAGATGAGGTTGCAGGCAGCAATGGGGATGATGAGCAAAATGAAGGGGCAGGAAGGCAGCATGTAGTGGTAAAACCAGAAATTTAGGATCAGAGCTGCGAACTTTTAACAATTTATTTTATTTAGATGAACAAATAAATTATTATTCTGATCTTTAATATATAAGTTAATTGATTTTTTTAAAAAGATTAAAAAAATTAAATAAATTAATTAATTATAAATAATGTAAGAGTTAATTGATTAATTTGGGCTGATTCTGTATACAATATGAATTCATCTTAAGCGTTTAAATTTAGTCATATTTAATTTCTTTAATTTATAATATTATAAATATAATAGGCAAAGGGTATATGGAAATTCTGATGATGGGAGGGGCAACTGCCCCTCTTCCCCTCCCCTTGTTCCGCCCTTGCCAGCATGGTACTGCAAGGCTTACACAAAAATGAGGCGTAAAACCAATAGAATCAATTAGGCACAAGATATGATTGGATCTGGTGCGTTCAATGTTCATCATCTACTCTCAACTTAAAAAGAGCAACTTGAAGCTAACATAAAGGTTATTCTAATAGGTAAAAAATTAGCTCATAATTTATAAAGTTATAAAATTGTGAGTTCAAATATCACTACTAATATAAAAATTTTATTAGTGGGTAATCTATAAAATGTTGTGACTCTAGTGAGATTTCATGACCCAACTAAAAGGTATGCATGTTGTCTAATGTAAATACTGTTTGGTTTTGTTGCTTACAACTTCATCATATTCTGATTTTTCAACTTCCTTGTGAATATCTGAATCTAGAATATGCTCATTACATGTTAGATTGAGCACACCAGTCCTCTCTGAAAGTTCCTAGCTACCTTCTAGCTATCAAGTTCAAAATCTATTACTGTTAGGTTTACTTTGATATTAACTGAATATTTTGCTTCACTCATTTTGACATGTGCCAGAAACCTACATGTTCATTGGTCTGATGAAAATCCATGCTGTATTTTTGTTGTTGTTGTTAGAACTGGGTAATACTAGGCGAAGCATTGTATACCATATTTTGCTACAGATTACAGCTAACATATAATATAGAGAATCTGTGTTTCATGATATAAATAGTTAGGACTACTGTTTTTTTTATTTGGCAAACTTCGAAATGTTTGCAGGCTCGGCTTGAACCTGTGAAAGGAGCATCACATAGGATGCCTCATGCCAGTACAAATAAATGCTCTCTAGTTAGTACTACTTTGAATTTACACACACGCAATAGGCATTTGTTATGATTAATTAGGGGTAGTTAGTTAGGACTACTTTGAATTTAAACACACTAAATAGTGTTTGGTTATGATGCAATCAAGTTGGACCAAGTCAAGTCTAAAACAATAATTTTCCAACCCATGCAGTGGGATATAGATTTCACAAGAATCCTCTAAGGTGGAATTGTTTGAGGTAATTTGGGTACATATAAGAAAAGACATAGTATATATCAGTAAAGAGGGTAGATTAAGTAATATAATCCTATTAAAAAAAATAGACAAACCTTACTAAGGTAACTGTATCTCTCGGTTAATAATTTATCTAAATACTTAATTTTTAATAAAATATAATAATATTATATAATTTATATAGCTGACCTAGTGATAGAAACAGGTTAGACAGCCTGTTAGAGGCACGTGATATTGTCTAACCTAGCATATTTAAAATATATCTAATATAAAAATGTAATAAGTGAATGTCGAACTTATTACCTATTGAATACAATATAAGAGTCAGACCATTAGAATTATACATATTATTATATAAGAGTTAGACCATTAGAATGATACATATTATTATAAATTTTATTCTTACATTTTATTTTAACAACAATCAGAGCATTGATTTTAAATGAACATTGATTTTAACCCAAAAAGTCTAAACTCAAGTCAAACTACTAGAACCTATGTCAAAGTTTTAATAGGGATGTATTGCAAACCTTATTTCATTCAGCGGAAGGACTGGCAACTTGTCCGCCGGAAAGTATGGGATTTTGGATAAGGAGATACATTAGTTTAGGCAATCCCTTTATAAACCTGTATAGTTGCTCACAACAATGCATTGCTTGCCATGCTGGTGTCAAATAACTTTGTTGAGATCAAGAGCAATGTGTTCAAGCGATATAGTAAGGATAATGTTCACAGTTTGGTGTACTTTGGTGAGTTTTCTCTGGGAAATTACTTTATACTTTTTCTCTGTTGCGTTGTGAGGATGTTTGATCAATTCCAGCTGCTATTTATGAACATTTTTTTCCATACCACTTTTATCATTAAACTGAGGATCAAATGTTTTCCAAATAAAACATTAATTTTGAATATGTACACTTTTGGTGGGCTTTTGCTTGTTCTCAGCATGAATACATTAATTTTATCACTTGTTTTGCTAGAATTATGTGCCTTTCTGATAATTACCATTGTGATTATTGCTGTATATTTGTGATGATTTGTTATTATTTCTGATAATTACCATTGTTGTCAGCATGAAGAAATTAAGCCATTTGTGATGATTGCTGTATATATTTATACTGATAACTATTTAGAAGTAAAAGTTTAATTGTATTCTTATCATTACTATTGTTATGTTTGTTTAGTATTATCTTATTAGATGATTAGATTTTTTTTTATAATTTAAATTGATTTAGTTTTTAATTTTAAATTGATTAATATTTTGAAGAGCTGGTTTGAAGGTTTTTTAAAATATAATCCACAAAAAAGCCTGTTATAAGAGCATATTATGAAGGCATATTACATGGATTTATCAGTATAATTAAAAAAATTAGATTTTTTAAACAAATTTTAAACTAAACTATGTATTTATACAGGTTAAGATTAGACAAAAAAAATTATAATAAGCTACGTCACTTAATAAGTTTAGTCAACTAAGTAACTCATAAATCTTCAAAAAATTGAGTCAGTTATTCATAAAAATAAAGTATTTTTTTTTAAAATACCCGTTTAAGCCTCATTGATATAAACTCCCTTTTAATGTGACTAACCTTTCGAACGACTACTACATTAACAGACGGTGAAAATGTTTTACCCTTCATACATTTCCCAAGTTAATGAGTTATCTTAAATTTTTCTTGGGGAAACATTGAAGCTTGTGTGGTCCAGAATCCGGATTCATTTAGTGTCACTCTATAATTTCTGCTTTTTTGCCTTTTTCTGACCAAAAAGCAAATATGTAATTTACATCAGAGTACAGCTGATCATATCCAGTATTCAATGCTTGTGTTATGTGGTGCTAATTAATTTCCCAATCTGTCATTCTTCTGTTTACTTGTAAGTCAGCAAGTCTTCCCAGCATAAGTTATTGTATTTATGTTTTTTCATAAAATAAAATTACTATTGTTTGACATATCTAGGTTAATAATTTTCATAAAAATTAGAAAAAAAATATTAATTAAATTAAATAAGAATTATTACATGACAGGGGAAAGAAGTAAGATTTGATGAGTAAGTTTTTAGGTAAAACTAGATTATTCATCGTAAAAAATAGTGATTAATCTATTCGTATCATATTGAGTAATTTTTAACCACATGCACCATATTATCTAAACTAATAGGAAGTTCTTTTGTTTTTTGCTGGGGAAATACTTTGGTGAGGGAGAGTACAAAACATGCCTCATGTTTAAAAAGTATTTGTCCTTCTTAACAATTTTTTGGTAAGAATTATCTAAATCAAAGTGTTGATACTTTGTGTATAAAATTTAAAATATATTGATACTTTTTATATATAAAAAATTATTAGATCTTTATCAATAATAAAATTTTTAATAGAGAAAATTGATAAAAATTATTCTCCAATAAAAATTCTCTTATACTTATATTTATTTATTTTTTTAAATGATGTACCGAAGAACTATGGAAAAGAAAGAAAGAAGACAAATCACGTGAAAGAGAGCTGACTAGGAATAGAGAAGGCAATAAAGGATAAGTGGTACTTATATTTGCTTCTACCAAAAGTACCTTGCATGCTAAGGATTTGACAAGGAGATGAGATATCTATTATTTTAATGCATATTGAAATTATCCAATTATAATTACAATATTTTTTTAATTTATTAATAATATATTTTGTGGGATGCTAGTCAATAATTTAAACCCCTAGTGGAATCCAAAATTTCTAATTGTTAATAATAGGCTTATTTGGATAAATTTTTTAAAAAGAATTTTTAGAAAAAAGGTTTTTTAAATAACTTTTAAAAAATATCTTCTAAAAAATAGTTTATAAAAAAAATAATTCTAAATAAATAAATATTTAGATAGTTATTATCAAAATAACTTTTGTTATTAGTAAATTATTAAAAAATATATGAGGTAAAGTAAAAATATCATATCAACTCACACCTTTGCATTTTTTTTCTCTTCTTCCACTATTCACCTTTGCAACAACGACAATAGAGCTGGAGTTGGAGCTGAATATAACGATGCCTAATGAAGAAGGAGTTGAAGACGAGAAGCAACAATGGAGAAAGAAGACGAAGACCCAAGTGACATCGTTGCCTGAACGATGACCCGACGACCCACCTAACGGCCAGCTCTAGTGGCGAACTCACAACAATGATGAAGAATCTAAGTAAAAGACGGCGACTAGGAAAAGAGAAGAGGGAGAAGATGAGAGAGTGATAGAAAAATATGGGTAAAATAGTAAATAGGTATTATATAAACTTTTTTACTATTTTAAAAGTTATTCCCAATAATTTATCTAAAACCATAGTTTAACTATGGTTTAGTCAAAAAGTCATTATGGATAAATATGACTGTTTGTTTTAAAAAAATTAAACTAAAATTTGAGTCATAAACCATTTTAAAACTAAAATATGAATGTTATCCAAGCAGAGAAAATGTCACAATTTTTAAATTTTATCAAAATTATAACTATATATAGACTTTTAAATTAAATTTATTTAAAAAAATTAATTTCCTATTATAAATTTTAACAATTACACATAATAGAGAAAATTGTATAGACAAAAATAATTAAAATAAAACAAATATAATTATAAATTATGTGTTTCCCTCGTCTTCTTCTTCTTTTTAATTTTTTTCCCTACAAGTTATGAAGTTGTGCCTTTTCCACATGCATGTTATGAGCACTACTGACAATAATAGTTAACATAATTATATAAGCATGCAATATAGCATATTAGAAAACCATTTTTTTTTTGTCAAAAACTTACCATTATATATTATCTTTGCAAAAATAAAACTGAAAAGGAAAGATCAAAAGCTTTTACTTTACAGAAATTATTTGTAGTTTATAATTTATAAATTAGAAATGCATGTGAGAAAGTGATTGGAAGTGGCCCCATTTTTTGAAGCTTTCCTCCATCATACATTGATCTTTTGTCCCCATACAAAGAATCTTTGTGCATGTGTCACTCTCACACATGACATTTCCCAAAAATTTCCTTCCATTTTTATGTATTTTTAATTAAATTATATGCATCTTTTTAATTGAGTTTTGAACTGGTCAATGGGTTTGATTTTAAGTAATTTCATATTTTTGTCAAAAGTGAGTCCAAAAATAGAAAAAGATTACAATTTAGAAAAAGTGAGTCCAAAAATAGAAAAATATTTAATATTACTAGTCCCTATGAACTTCACAGTGATTCTTTCTTTCAATTTAAAATAAAGAAATAAAAATCCCAATTATTTTATCCCAATCCGATTTATTTAACAGGAAAAGTGGAATATTCTTTTTCCTTCTTCTAGGGTTTGATTGTGTGGCAGATTGTGTCACAGCAGTGGATTCCCTCACAAAATGAGCCATTCCATTTGGGCAATGAATGATGAACAACTTTATTTCCCAGATATATAATATTAATATCAATATAACTAATATAAGAAAAAATAGAAAAAAATTATGGTTAAAAATTTTATTAATAAAAAATACTTAAATCAAAGTATTGATATTCTGAATATACAAAATTTATAGAATACTAGTACTTCATATATATATTTATTAGATTCTTCTCATTAATAAAATTTTCAATTTATAGACTTTTTTCCAATTTTTTCCATTAATATATCAATATACAATATACATTTTACAAAAAATATCATTATTTATAAAATATTAGTGTTTGCAAACATGAGTATATGACCAGTTAATTATTATAATACAAGAAATATACGTTCATTAGTTCATATATAAATATATTTGATAATGTTGTCATTGAATTTTACGTTACTCTATTTTTTTGTTTTGTGATTATTTCTTTTGAATTAAAATTCCATGTTATTCATTTATTTCCCATTTTGGTAGAATCCATGGAATACTCCAGAAGAATATTTAATATTATAAGATCTTCAAATTTACATAACCTTTTTACTAATTTATTATAAAACACCAGGTGTACATAACATGGAAGATTCCTAAATATTAATTAATTGATTAATTAAATTAAATAATCAATTTAATTTACATTAATTAAGAAGAAAGTTAGTGGAATAATCTTCTATTCTTGGATCCTATTCACATGCACGCCTTGTTGAATATTCAGAAACATCATATTTGGATTCATTATTTTATTTGACCAACCGAGCCGTTTCCACTTTTTATTTGTACCTTTGGGCAAGTTTGGCACATGCTGTGTATTAAAATCTTTAATACGATGTACCTTCTCCTATATTAAAACATTTAATATATAAGTTAACTTGTGAATTTAACTAAATTGGTTGCTAGTACAATTTAAATAAAATTAATACAATTTTATTAATAAGAGTTATCATATATATAATTATTTAATATAATAAAAATGAGTATATAATTGATATATTTTTTTTATAATTTAAAATAAAATAATTCAAAATATATTTTTATAATTTAAAAAAGGTTAAAGTCGTTTAAAAATTTTAAAATTGAAGTAAAATTGTTAAAAAAGTTTATTTTTATTTTTACTATCTTAATTTTTTATTTTTTTTTATAAAATTAAAATAGTTTAAAATATTATAATAAAAATAATTTTTATTATATTAAATGAGGGGAGTAGAAGATTCTATTTTCCTATTTTTATTTTTCACTTATCAAACATGTCTTATATCTTTTTCTTGTGATAGGTAAACAAGTCCATATATATGTATATATGGGCCCGTTTGGATAGGATTTTAAAAACGGGTTTATGGAAAAAAAGGGTTTTTGAACAGCTTATAGAAAAGGGCTTTTGAAGAAGAGATTATGAAAAAAAAGTGGTTTTGAATAAATGAGTGTTTGGATAGTTATTTATAGAAGGGGTTTTATTATTGATAAATTACGAAAAAGGGTATGAGTATTAAATGAGGAGAGATAAGAGATAAGAGGAGAGAGGAGAGAGGGTGTAAGAAAGAAAATAGAGAAAAAGTAGGAGAGAGGAGAGAGGGTGTAAGAAAAAGTAGGAGAGAGGGTGTAAGAAAAAATATGGGTAATATAGTAATTGGTTAGTTCAAATGTGGTTTACTGTTCTAAAAGCTGCTCTGACCAGCTTATCTGAAACCTTGGTTTTAAACCATAGTTTAGTTTAAAAGCCCATTTAAACAAATATTGCTGTTTGTTTTAAAATTTTTCCAAACTAAGGTTTTACGCTAAAAGGATTTTTAAAACCTTGGTTTTAAAGAAACCAAACAGGCACTATATTTGTCTGTGTAGTTTCCACGTCAGCGTAATTATGATAAGGATGCTTAGAAAGCTTGTGATCTTAGTCTCTATCATCGTAGGGCAAATAAAGTTTGATGCTAACACGTAAGATTCCTCAACTTTTGTATTTGACTATTACATTTCAACAACCTAAGTTCTACTTTGGCCTGGCTGTTCCTCTAGTTCATTAAGCTTTGACCCTCATCAATACCAATAAATAAAATATTCGATTGATATCTGATTATCTCTTGCTGGTTTCTTAAACCTTCTCATTGTTAAATAATCTTCAGTTTTAACTTAGCCTTGCTGGATTTAGCACAACAAATTAAATTAAATTTTGCTAATATTTTAATATTCCATTCAATTTGTTTTTTCTTAAATAAAAATTTAGATAAGTTAAATATAAGAGATTCATTAAAGTTAACATATATCCTTAGATTTAGAGAATTTAAAAAATATTTATAGATATATTTATATATCACATGTTAACAAAATATTTATATTAGTAATAGGATTTGAATTGACAATTTTATAATTTATAAATTAAATTTTTACTAACTAAACTAATTCTTATTGACAATATTTCTTTCTATTCTAAAATGAGGAGTTGAATGTTTAATTTATAAAAAATAAAAAAATTAATTAATTATACAGCCAAATAACCATTTTAGTATAAGCAATCCATAGTGCTATTTAAGATAAAATTATAAATTTATGAAATAAAATAAATTAAAATTTTATATTACCATAAAAGTAAACTCATCAATTGAGCATAGCCGAAAGGAAATACTAGAGAATTGTCAATTTTTGTTTATTTAATTTAAATATTTTAACTTAGAATGTACAACTTACTTTAATTAATGATCTATTTACATATATTAGTACCATTATATCATCTCCAATCCTCATAGTATTTTGAGCTAACATGCTTACTCTCTCTCTCTCTCTCTCTCTCTATATGCTTTTAAATTACTTGATTGGCAGTATGGGTCCTTTACCATATTCCAATGTACATTCTTAGGTTATATTTAAATGGGTTTACTCCAAAAGTAAGAGAATGTTGGGTAAGTCTTTTTAATCCAATGGTCACAAAAGTAGTTAAAGCATCAATTAAAAAAGGCAGTCTTGCCAAAAGCTAACACAAGCGCACAACCCCACCTTTCTTTATCCTTTCATATAGATACTCCCTTTTTATGGTCACACTTCTACCATATATGCTGCTCTTCTGTATTAAGATTATAAATTAAATCTAAGACCCCTTGTGTAGCATGAAATTTGAGATTTACAAGTCATAATATTCATAATAGAGAAAATTAATGTGTAAGTCTCTCTATTTTTTTCATAATTTATTAATTAGGTTGTTATAGTTTTTTTTATTAGATTTTATAATTTTCTTATACAGTTAAAAGTGTGCATATTAAGTTTGAATCCACCTTATTCAAAGAGACTTATAAGAAAGGGCATCTTAGTCATAAAAATATAGATATAAATTAATTAGTTATTTAGATAATTAATAATATAATAAAATGTTATACATCGGTAGACCAAAGGTTATTTAGTCACCATCCATATTAGCCTTAATTAACAAATAATAAATTTAAAGATTAATAATTAAAAATTAAATAAAAATATGAGGACTACCAAATTAGTTTTTTCTTTTTATAAATAGAACATTTTATTATAGGTTCCTACATTTTTTTTCAAATTTTTAATTTGGTATTTGCTTTTTTTATTCTTTTAATTAAATCTTTAAATTTGCCCAATTAGCATAGTTAACTAATGTATATAAACTAATAGTATTAATAGAGTAAAATTATAGGGAATAATAGTATTAACATAATAAAATTAAAAATTTAACTAAAAAAACTCATAAATGCTAAATTATTTTTTTAAAACAATATATATTAAATTCTTTATATTATTGAAACTATATTAAACTCATTTAATTAAAGGGAGAGACATCCATAGTCCATCATCAAGTCACATCACCTAATTTACCAAGTTAATCCATATCCATGTGAAGATAAGGATCACGAATTTAAAACAAATTATGATATCATAATCTTTCAAACAATTTATAGGGATGATTCAAATTAAATTCCTTCAATTTTGTAAGAGAAAAACACAATAAATCAAATTGTATTGTAACTTAAAACAATTAAATATATCTTAAATTTAAAATAAACTGTGTATAAAAATTTTTTATTAAAAATTTGTTTTAATAATTTTTACATGATTATTTTTTAATTATTGGTAGGAGATACTATATTAATTTTAAAAAAAGAAATAATTAAATATTAATTTCTAGACTTTTAATATGCATTAATTTAAAAGACTCTTTACATATATTTAATTTGTCGTTTATTATCACATCAAATCAAAACGACGATAAAGAAAGGACAATAATGATAATCTTTTCAACAAGATTGAACTACACTCCATTTAAGTCCAAATCCTCCTTGGGTCGTTCTCTTATTCTACTTTCACTTACATTTTCATTTATAAATATATATTTTTCTCTGCAATTAAAAACCATTTTGTAGGGTCTTATCTCAATTAAATGCAAATGATATAAATTTTTTAATCATTACAAAAGGAAAGAAAGATCTTTGTGGAGTAATGCTCGATGTGCTTTTACAAGAAAGCAACAACAACAAAAAATTTCTCGAAAAAAAAAAACGAAACTTTCAGCGCGTGAGACTCACGCTTCCTCCCTTACTGCAATCGGGTCGGCTCAGAGTGGGACCCACGCAAATGAGCTCCACTGTTCCCACTGAAGATGTGGGCGTTTCTATGTGCGTTTTGCATGTAAGCGGCCATGTACCGAAGAGATTATTCTCCCTCTTTCTTTGTCAATCTCCTCTCTCTCAGTGTAAAGAGTCTGTTTCTCTCACTAAAATCCATTTCTATGAATGATTCTCTTACATGCGTCTTCGTTGAAATCCAGGCTCTTTGGCGTGCTTCTCTGATTCACTGCTGCCTCGGTACGCTGAAATTTCGCCTACTCTATTGAATCCCTTTCTCTAATTCCTTTCCTCTTAACCTTTGGGGGTCACTATAATTCTTGTTTTTTGGGGAATTCAGCCTGTTCTTGCTATCTGGACTGTATCTGAGAGTTTTATTCAACGCGTTGGAATTTCTCGAGGCTTTCCCCAACTTTCGGCTACCGATTTGTGATTGAGTTTTCTATTACTTACTCGAAATTGTTCTGATTCTTCTTCAATGCGTTGTTTCTGCTTTATTTCATTGCTTACTGCATCTGCAAGAGCTTTGACTCCCATTGGGGACTGTATTGTATTTTCCTCTCTCTTTTTTCCGTGTAATCTCTCTACTAAAAACCTGGAGGTCTTGGTTTAATAGGGAGAAGATCCTGTTTTGTCGGTGTGCAGTCATGATTCAATCTGATGCCTTTTGTAGTTTGATTCTTGTTTCATGCTTGAGGGAAAAGGAGTGGGAGAAAGTTCGTTTCTTCAATTTTGTAGGATTCCCTTGCCTTTTTACTCCGCAGTTTGGATCCTTTTTTGGGGGGGCTTGATTTTGATGTTAAGCACTAAATTATCTCCCCGCCATGTCCAATTGGTTTCTGTATGTTGGTAGCATGAAATACTGGATAATTGGTGTATGCTATCCGATTTCATGCCTTGGTCCTTATATTTCTTATTTAGAGCTTTTTCCAGTATTCTTTTTCCCCTTTCTACTTTATCCACACCCCTTTCTCTTCCCCCTTAACCCTCCTCTTTTCCAGATGGGATAGGGCCCACAAAATTGCTTGGGAATTGGTTGGATTCCCCTTTTCTCATGTGATATGTTGAAGATTGAACGGTTTTACTTAAGCGATTGTTGGTGCCGTTTGGGCTATTACGGTTTCATTAACTTGGGGTTTCATTTCCATGTTACCAGTCAGATGCGTTTGGATTGCATATATCCTGATTAAGTTTCATGAAGACATTTCTTGGATGTGACCATAACATGTCCATTTACCCTTTAATTGTGATGCAACTGTTTTTTTTTTTTTTTTTTGTTATTTAGATCCTATATGTGGTTATCAGAACAGTTTTTAATTCTATGTCTTTTTTGGGGAATTCTTAACAGGTTAGCTGTATTGTCTTCTATCATATGATTAATGCTTCATTGCTTCTGTAATATATTAATTTGATACTGAATTTCTTTTTCAGATAGAGGCTGATCTCCCTGTAATTCTATACGAAGAAAAAGTTGAAGTTAGGCCTTTAGTAATGGGAACCTCAAGCTCCAAAATGGAGGATGATAAGGCACTACAGCTCTGCCGTGAAAGGAAGAAGTTTGTTAGGCAAGCACTTGATGGCCGGTGCTCACTAGCAGCTGCTCATGTTTCATATGTCCAGTCACTTCAAAATACTGGAACAGCTTTGAGAAAATTCACTGAACCTGAAGCACCAATTGAGTCTTCATTATACACTTCCACTAATGCAACACCAGAGCCACTACCATTAACTGAGAAGACCTTATCCCATCTCTCATTCCCTTCACCATCTGTGTCACAGCGAATAGATGCAGCTGAAACGTTCTCTCCAATGCCCTCTCCTCCTAGCTCAAGTAAATTTCAGGCAAATCATATGAAATTTGGCAGCAGCTCTTCAAGGAAAATTGAAGAAAAACCACCTGAACCCATAATAGGTGTAGTAACTTCATCGGGTACCCCACAAAGTGCCACACCTCGTTCTACTGGAAGGACAGAAGCTTCAGCATTTGAAGATGCTTCTCTTCCAGATGCAGCTCCTCCATGGGATTTCTTTGGTCTTTACCATCCTATTGACCACCAACTTTCTTTTCAAGAAGGGAAAGCCATGTACCAAGATATGGGGAATGTTGATGATATAACACTACTAAGGGAGGAGGAAGGAATTCCTGATTTGGAAGACGATGAAGAGAAGAGTTCTTCTCATGGAATGGAAGACTCTGAGGAATCTGAAGATGAGTTTGATGAAGAGCCTGCCACTGATACCTTAGTTCGACAATTTGAGAATCTTAATAATAGATTTGGTGACAGTGTTGTTGCTGATGCCGTACCTACCACAGTCAAGCCTCTGACGAGGGATCAACTTTCCGAAGAACTCACAAATGGAGAGAAGAGCAATTCTGTCAATCTAATGCCATTAAAGGCAACATCCACAGAGACTAACCTTACTAAGGCAATACATAAACCAGTGGAAAAAGAAAATCATAGTGAAGATAAAGTTGCTCCTAAGGATTTATTTTCAAGCATGAAAGAAATTGAAATTCTCTTTGTAAGGGCTTCAGAATCTGGTAAAGAAGTTCCGAGAATGCTTGAAGCAAATAAATTGCATTTTCGTCCAATGTTCCCAGGAAAAGAAAGTAATCTCTCTCTCTCTAACCATCTCTATCCCCCCGCCAAAGAAAAAACAAAGAAAACTATTTTTGTTGTGTATTTTTGTTTGTGTGTGAGTGAGAGTCATCATCTGGGTAATTTACATATGAACAGTTTTTGCAAACATATTGATGAAATATGATTGTGAGGTTATGAATGGTACTTGGGTGCTTTGCCATGTTGTTGACATCCATAGACTTTTTAAGGAAGGCTTTTGTCAATAAGGAATTATTAGTGTGACTTTAGCATTCATTGTATAAATCAGCTATAGTGTTTTAATTTGAAAAAAATGTGAATATATGTGTCAACTCATGCTAAAGATCTGAATGCGATTCACTTTCCCTTTGAAGTTATGCTTTTTGATGAAAAGAATGCGTTTAATATTTCTTAACCTGTTAACATGTCTCCCTAGGATATATCATACAGACAGTTCTGTATAACACCATTTGTCAGATTGAGGTACATCATATTGCCAAAAATGTAAAACTATCTTATCTTAATGATCATTTTGTCTTTTCATAAAAAAATATTACCAAAAATATTCTCTTACTGATATAAAAAACGGTTGCGGGTCAAACTTACAGCAGAGGGATATTAATGTTTTTAAGTATATATTCCATTGCTACATTACTCATTTATAGCTGAAATGGTCCGAACATAAATAAAAGATTCCTTGATTTTTGCAGATGGCTCTGTGACATCTTCATTTTGGAAGGCATGTTTCTTGTGTGGTGAAGATCCAAGTCAAATTACAGCAGGTATTTTTCTCAAGTTTTTGCTTTCAATTTCTCATGAGCGGTTGCTTGATCATTCAGAAAGTAATCGTTAGGACTTTATAGGTTGTATCTGCCCTTATAGAAATTATTTATATTCTATTTCTAAACCTAGGTATATTGGAATTTGTTGAACAAGTTATGGGGTATTCTGGAGTCTTCATCATGGCTATACTATCATATATGTAAGTAAGTAATTTGTAAGGAAATATGAAGGATGTTCTCTGTTTTTGAATTGTGTTATCTAATATTATAAAAAGCTTTTTAATTCTGTCTTCTTTTTCAATATGATAAAGTAGCATTTTCATCTCATTCTCCAGACCGTTAGTGAAAGTATAACTCGTTTTAGAAGACATGGTATTGTTAATGTTGATCCCTATAGAACATGTATAAAGAATTTTCCTTTTGGCCTTGCCTTGTAAAAATGTCCATT
Source organism: Leucaena leucocephala (assembly GCA_037074615.1). Taxonomy (NCBI): domain Eukaryota; kingdom Viridiplantae; phylum Streptophyta; class Magnoliopsida; order Fabales; family Fabaceae; genus Leucaena; species Leucaena leucocephala. The sequence goes on along the minus strand of CM073515.1, from coordinate 11,277,939 downwards.
TTTTAGGATTCATAATACACGTATATGTCGTATTTTCTTAAATCATCTTGTCCCTTGATTTCCATTAAGTGATCTTCTGTTTTATTTAAGTTACTCTAGTTTGGTGAATTTGGCTATGCATAAGTGAGCATTAGTTACATAAAATCAAACCCATGCAACTGATGACTAACCAAAAAAATCATGCAACGGATGAGTTTCACTTTCAGATAGTTAGGCAAATAAAGAAAAAAGGAAAATACAGAGAAAATTAAATTTATTGGATCTTTTTAAATGTTATAAAATTACTGTGCTGGATTTAGCATTGGAGAGATTACTGAGTTAAGAAACATCTGATATTTCTGATTTTTGAAAGCTGTTTCTGGATTTCAATATTTAATTCTCATTTTATCTTCCCAGAACCTGCTCAAAACTCGGTTAAGTACCTAACATGGCATAGAACAGCATCATCTAGATCCTCTTCATCCAGGAATCCTTTAGGAGCAAACTCAAAAGATGATATGGAGGACGTCACAAGTAATCTCTTTGATAATTTTTGTATGAATTCTGGAAGTCATGCATCAACCTTGGATAGACTATATGCATGGGAAAGGAAGCTCTATGATGAAGTGAAGGTAATTGTGTGTTTTATGTTTTTAACAATTTTCGTGATCATTTTTATTTTCTGTTTGGTACATTTTGGTAATAGAGTGTTGTGAAGTCTGGTTCTAGGTCTTAAACTAAGGGTTAAGGTTCTCACTTAAAAACCTTAATTGGCTTAGAAGGTTTTGACGGGCAAATAGAGTGTTGTGAAGTCTGGTTCTAGATCTTAGATGATATCTGTGCAAGAACGGACACAATCTGTTTCTTAGTTGAAAAGTTATGTTTTTTGATAGGGCTTCTCATTTCTCTACTTCCAAAAACAAAAAATTGTTAAAAGAAGGTTAAAACAAGTAGGAAAGTGAGAACAAAGTATAGTTAATGCATTTATTTGCCATGAATTTTGCATCTTATCCTTGATTTTCTCCCCTTCCTTGTCTCTCCTTGTTCTCCTATTGTTGATTATTACTTCCTCCAGTCCTATATATAGGCCCTTCTAAAATAGTTTTATAGTCCTAAATATAAGTCACTTTGCATAAGTTTACGGAGCGTTAATTGTTTTATTCCAAATATGCCCTTCTCAATTTCCAATGAGGGGATAGAGAGAATATATGTTTTTCAAATTTGTGGAATTTATTAGGGGTGAAGATAGAAATCAAAGCAATATTTAGACAATTTTAATTATGCAACTAACTTTTTGGTTTCGACAAAGTAGTTAAAACTTAAAAGTGCCTTATATTAGGGACTGGAGGGAATAACTCCAATTTCTATCCTAGTGTTGGAGGTATATAAATCATTCTTTGGGTCATGATTAAAAGCATAAGGTGTTAATTGGTTACTTGATAGGGTCATGATTAAAAGCATAAGGTGATAGTGTATAAGTGATATTTTTCATTTTTTGTTTTGTTTTGTTTTTCTTTTTTCTTTTTGCCAATTTGTGTTGCTGGCAAGATTGCATTATAGATTACAATTTCTCAGTTTTAAGTAGGGTTTGGATTCCAAACCTCACTTACCTGATTGCGCTGCACAATACAATATTTTTCCTGAAGGTTTTCTGTCTGTTGGTGAACCAAAAATGAACAAAAAATCTGAATGGCGCAAATTTCTTTTAAACTTGTTGCTTTCCTTTCTGCATTAAAACAAGAAGAAGAATGTCTCAACTTTCACTCTTTTGCATCTCCATAGAATTCTACAATCCTTGGCCATGCCGAACCTCTGAACTGCATAGTTTAACCTTCTGCAAAATTTATTGGCTAGTTCATTTCTTAACAAAATGGAGAAAGTAAGGAATTGCCAAGGGGAAAAGACTATTTTTAAATTGAACAGGAAATTTCAAGAAAGTCCATTTGTTTTAAGCTTATAGGCACATTGACCTTTTCTTGAGATAAGATTTTAATATAACTAATGCAACTGAATGGATGAGGACTCCATCCTGCCAATCTTTTACTTGAGGAATCTGCATGATATTCCTCTCATCTTATTCTTCTATGAAAAAGCTTTTCATTGCACTCTCCTTCTCTCTCTCTCCTGTGCTTAACTTTTCTATCAAGTTCATTTTTAGAAACACATGCTTGGTACCAACATTCATGTTATCATATGAATTCTATATGTTTGATATCTGTAGTTAATAACACAAATACATCATGCTAAGCTTTACAGATGAGCACATTTAATAACAGTGTATGAAGTGATTTTATTACATATGCCACCCTTTTTCCTCCCCTAGGTAGGAAATCTATGAAAACCCTATCCCAAACTAAAGCAGAGGGAGGCTAGTTGATTGGATGTTACATGTTTTTAAGACTCAATCAATGTAAGCAATGCTAGTTTCATTTCGATATTACAACATATTTAGAGATGTTTTTAGTGCTAACCTAATTTTGGAAAGCAAAAAAAGTTATCCTTTCTCATTGCAACATCATGTTTGCTTTGTTGATTCTGCCTCCTAAAATTTTGACTTGCTTGTTGGAGAGATCACTGTAATATGCTGTTTAAATTTTGTCTTTCAAGGTTCCTCTGGGTACTTGGCATACCTATTGAATTTTGTAAGCGTTGAGCATTACCATGGTATGTTGTTTGCGTATTTGGGGTTGGTCTAAAATCTAAATAATCAGATGATAAGTGCATCTGCGTGTTGATAATCGTAATTATGCATTCAATGGACTGGATCTGACTGGGTCAGATCTTGAAAAGTTGTTTGATGTAGATTTTCTATAAATTTTAACAAGTCTGAGCTGGAGGTCAAACATTAACTTGTCCAATGGGCATTTCAGGCAAGTGGGTTGGTCAGAAAGGAATATGACATGAAGTGCAAAATCTTAAGGCACATGGAATCAAAAGGAGAAAAGACTGCCACAATTGATAAAACTCGTGCTACAGTCAAGGATCTACATTCGAGAATTAGAGTTGCAATTCACAGGATAGACACTATTTCAAAGAGGATTGAGGAATTGAGGGACAAAGAGCTTCAGCCACAACTTGAGGAGCTGATTGAAGGGTATGACTCTGGTTTCTCTTCTTCCTAAGGGACTGTTTTGTACTATCATGAATTGGCTTTATGATGCATTATATAATTAGATTTGCTAATATATATAAACTGTGCTTGATAATGTCTTTTTATCAGAAAATATTTTGTTGAAGGCTACAAATTATCAAATGCAAACTTAATCAGCGGCTTAAAAATCTCATTTACTGAAAGTTTATGATATTCATTTTTTATCATGCGGCTGAAAATCTGAAATGCATTTTTGTTACAAATCCATTGTCAGTTTCCATTGTGAATTAGAATTGAAAAGGGTCAACGTTTTCAACATAATTCTGGTGTAAGAGACTAGCTTACGCTTTTTCCTTTTCCACTTGCTATAGTTACTAGTTTTTTTGTACACTTTGCTCTTCAAGGCCAGAAGAAAAATTCTTCATGGGCTCCAAACTTCTTGTCTGGGCAAAAGATTGAATATTTACTTCTAACTTTTCTTTAGGAGTGAAAAGTCTAAACATGTCTAAATATTGTATATTTGATGCCACACACATAAAACAGCGATTGCAAACAGAATAGGATGTAGGGAGAAAGATAGAAACAGAGGAGGGGGAAAGAGAGAGACAAACAAAATGGTGGGGGAAGACAGAGCTTTACAACTTGGAGGGGGAAGTGAAAACTGAATTCTCATAGGCTGCAAATTATCATTCATCAAAAGTCTCCCTACAAGAGGCTATTCTAGACTATATATAGAAGAGGTTTTCTTAACCAAGTAAAACTACTTTCACTAGTAAACTTGCATGCAAAAGCACACCTACTCCCAACTATTCCAAAGGTTTCCTGAATCAAGAAGGAAACTTACAACTTGCTTTGCCACTTGCTGATATAATATAATTAAAACTGTAGAAGAAAAAACAAGCAAATCTTTTCTTTCTAGAGTAAGTTTTCCCATATTTTCTATCAGTATTGTAATCTTCTGGTTCAAATGCAATTGACAATCTACCAAGTTATGGCATTAATAAAGAGAATATCTGCAATAATCGATGATATTAGATTGCAGGCTCTCTCTTGTTACATACTGATGCAGTATTTCTGACCTTCACATATCATTTGAATAACTAGGATAAAATAGGCTACTCATGTCCCAAGATATACTATTAACATATGTCTCTAATTTACACTTGCTTTTGTTCAAACTGTTATTTCATTTTGATGTCAGGTTAAATCGGATGTGGGAAGTGATGTTCGAATGCCACAACCGTCAGTTTCAGATTATATCAGCAGCCTATAACAATTGTCATGCTAGAACGACCATGCAATCTGAGTTACGGAGACAGATAACTGCCTATCTTGAAAATGAACTCCACTCTCTATCATCAAGTTTTGCCAAGTGGATTGAAGCTGAAAAGTCTTACCTTGAGTACATATATGGATGGCTTTGCAAATGTGTTTTGCTTCAACAAAAATCATCCAAGAGAAAAAGAAGGTTTCAACCTCCCCCATTGAGAAAATTTGGCCCTCCTATATATGCCACCTGTGATGTCTGGCTGGAAAAGCTCAAGACATTGCCTACTAAGGATGTTACAGATTCTATGAAGACTTTAGCGGGTGAAACTGCCCAGTTTTTGCCATTTCAGGAGAAGAACCAGAGAAAAGGAGTAAATCATTCTCATGTAACAACTTGGAAGGCTGATAACGGTAGTGAGTCTCGAGACAATTTATTAGGAGATGATGCTTCAGAGGCATGTTTTGATAGGTTTCGAGCAAGCTTGATCAGATTTTTTGGGCAGTTAAATAACTTTGCCGGGTCTTCTGTTAAAATGCACGCTGAACTACGACAAGCCATTGAGGATGCTAAAAATAAATACCAACGATTGAATTCTGTGTCTGAAGATGGCCACTTGAATTCTCAGCCTCAAGACAACCAATCGAAGCCACAATCTCAAACTGTCTAGTCACAAGAAAAAATCTACACCGCATGAGAATACTTGCATGAAAACTCTATCAAACACATGAATGAACTATACTTTCAGACGCCAACCCTTCGGCGGTGGCATTTTCACGTGGAATGATGGAAGGTAAGAAATAAAGATGCTAGTTGACTGTACTTGCCTTCCTCCTTTAACAATAAAAAGGAACTGATAGATATTGCTCGAGGATTTCTTGATAGAGAAGAGTGTAGAGGCATGCATGCAAAGAGACAGAACTTGTATAGTGCCAATTTTGTAAAGAGTGAACTGAACTATCAAATTGGTAAGATGCATGTTTCATCAATCTGGTCTCCAGAAATAGATAGATATCATTTAATTTCTTTTCCTATTTTTTGTGGGGAACAAAGGAGCTCATCAATATAGTCATGCTGTGTATGGACTTAAAAGGATGGTTGACCGAAATCATAGCATGATGGGTATTTTAAATTTTTTTAGTCATATATGATGTTTGATATTTATGAAAATTAAATTGATGAAACAAGTTTCTTCAAGGCCTTCAATGGTAGTTTATTCATTTTGTAAACAAGAGGATGCTGGGCTGTAGCTCTCATTTCCTTCATAGTTTCCTTCACTAATAACGTCATTGTTATTTCATTCATACATGTATATGCTTATAAACCACGGTGACTGGAATTCCTTAGATTAGCTCAGATCTTAATACGTTACATTTCTGGTGTCTCTGGTTTCAGTTCAACTTTATTGATCTTTCGCCTCTTCATTTTTTGGAATTCGGATAACTTCTAATTATATCTGTTTGTATTTGGATAGCTGGTGTGAATCAGTAATTTTTATGAACTGAACTGTGAAAATCCTCTGTAGCATAAAGAATGGCTTGCTTGGCGAGTAGGGAATTTTTTATTTTTTTAATTAACCAACACAAAATAGGAAAATCGTCTGACATGGATGGCGTTGAGCAGAAAATGATTTGGATATACTTTTCTAATCTTTAATATTTATTAAAAATATTAATTAATTAATTTAAATAAATTTAAAAATTTATATAAATTAATTAATTATAATTAAATATAAAATTTTAAAATAAATTTATATTATATATTATTTAAATGAATTAACTAGTTAATTTTTTTTAACTACATTGCAATTGCAATGACACATCCAGCTTCCTTAACTCGGGATTTTATTTGAGAAAATCGCAAAGTATTAGGTAGGAATGGGCATGAGACTGGGATAACTTTATCCTAGTCTTATCTTGAAATGCATTCTGTGTTCTATTTTGTCTCATCTTAAATATGTTCTAATCTTTTTTGAGAATAGGATGGGTTAGTACGGATTTAAGAATTATTGAACCTTATTTTAAAAAAAAATAGACTATTAGATATTTTATGTATATTCTATCTATTAGTAATTTATAATCATAATACAAAAAATTATAGAAAAAATTAAATTTTCTTTATTATAATTAATAACTTAAAACAATAAATACTATTAATTATACTATAAATATTATTATTTTTTTAATTTTTTCACTTCACAAACTGAAATTCTTGCTTCATCTGTAAAGAAACAAATACATGTAAGGAAGAGAAAAATACAATCATCTAATAAATAAGATGATATAACTAATATTATTTTCTATTTCTATTTTTTATAAAAAAATAAATAAAATAAAAATATTTTTTAATTTTTTTTAAAAAATATTCAGGACGGGACAAGAATCTTGTGGGCTAAATTGAGATTCATCCCGTCCTAACTCTTGACCCCGTCCCGTCTCTTGTTATCTCGTCCTAACCTTTCACGGGATGAGACGGACCCGTCTAAATTACCGGGGATCAGGTCGAGATAACTCAAAATGAGATAATTTGACCAACTCTAATATTAGGTAAGGAATATAAATTACTAATAGGTTTCATCCCATGCAAAATGTCACATGATAACATGTAGTTTGGTCCTTCTCATGCCTATTGAAGGCTAAACTAGTTTTCACAACACAAATATATATATATATATATATATATATATATATTAGTTATAGAATAGGGATTAGATATGGTAGAAATAGCTAGTCCCTAATCCCATACCGAATTCACCTAAATTTTTTTATATAAAAAAAATCTAATCCCTTATAAAATAAGTAACTAATATTTGAATATTTAGTAAAAAAAAATACCTATATTTAGTAACTCTAATATCACATATATATGTAGAGTGTGTTTAACCTCTCTCTCTCTATATATATATATATATTATATCTTATTAATTAATATAAAAATTGAGAATATATGTCTCACAATCTGAGGATTATTGTCTATTTTGAAGTCGTTATGCAGTTTTATTTTAAAACATCTCAGCATTAATCGAATGACCCAATTCACCAAAAAAAAAAAAAAGTGTTACACTGATACCCACACATATAAGCAACATAGTAAAGATTACAATTAATTGATTGATTGATCAAGAAATGAAAACCTGACAGCTTATCTTTATCATAAACACAAAACAACAAAGGCAAAATCCAAATTTAAATTATTTAAATGCTACAGACGAACGTTTGGAATTGAATTGTTCATGCTCGGAAATTAAAAGTATAATTAATTAGGCATTGACAGATTAAAAAATTATATTGACAAAAAAAGAGTAAAAAATATATAATGATAAGAAAGCGACTCTTATAAAAAAAATTGAGAAACCGACTATTTCCAAAATTAAAAAAAAAAACAGAGTCTATCTACAAGTTTTATCACTTTATCTTACATACATGATTTTTATATTAAATTATTATTAACTAATCCAAATAATAACGAATAATGATATTAAATGCATCCTATATATTCTAAAATAAATAAATAAATAAATAAATAGATAGGTCGTCCATATAATAATTAAATATGTAAAACATTTCTCCTTCTTGTTTTTATTATTGTTGTTATTTTTTATCGGTGTTAGATAACATATTTTCATATATTTAATATGTTTTCTATAACCTGTTCTCTTTAAATCAATATTTTAGGTAATTAAATTAACTTCAATTATGAATATACCATAATCTAAGTGATAAGGAGTTTAATTTTCTTAAATAAATTCTTGACTTCAAATTTTATTAATAGATAAAATAGAGGTCAAGAAAAATTTTTTGTTCTCAAAATTTGTTAAATTCAATGTGAATCCTACAAGTTAAGAGAGTCAATCTAAAAAAATTATATGAATTGAATTATATAAGTTTTAATTTATATTGATCATTTCAAAGGAAGATAACTTAGTCCTAAATAAGTTTTGTTAGAATTTAAACTCACATTTATCTTTTAATTTATATTTTTCCTTTTGCAATTTTCCCCTCTCCCTTTTCTTCTCTCTGTATTTGCTATATTAGGATAAGAGAAATTGGTCTACATCTCAAATATATCTAAATTCTTTAAGTTTTAATTCAGATTATATACTATATGAACATAGTCCTTTATTAATTTTGATTAAACAAAGAAAGGGTAATTAATTAACTAACAGTGATTGGTCGAGTAAAATTATTTTTATGCCATAAATAAAATAACTTCAATTTCTATGACCACTTCAATTTTTGTAAGATAAGTTTTTTTTTATAATTAAAAAAGTTATACCTACTTATAAATTTATGCACTAAACTACAAGAAAAGAAGTTTTAATTAAATTATTTGAATTTTTTATGATCTGATGGCTTTTAAGCATAATCTAGAAGCTTTTGAAAGGGGGGAAATATCCACGAATGCCTTCTAAAATAGTATACACTTCACTAATATTTTAAGGAATATATATAATTAAAAAATATTTTTAAATTTCAAAATTATTTTTTAAATAATTAATTCTTATATATATCACACAAATGGAATTATTCAATCATATTTGTCTATAATAACTTAATGAAGCTTTATTGACTAATGTCATTTAAGGTTGTAATTAAAAAAAAGTGATAAATTAGTTTTTGTTTTGAATGCATGCCCAAGTCCCTTATAGTTTTCGTGGGGAATTTGTGCTGAATGAGTGTCGAGTCTCGAGAGGGTCACAACAGAAAATGTTGACTCTAATAAATTTGCCATTCCAACAAAGGTCGAGGCTTCAACAATACCCTAATAAACCAACATCCTTAAATTCTAAAATTATCTTAGAACTTTCTATGTACATTTAATTCCAACTATTGATGACTCAGCAAATAATTGTACAATTTTCCTTTGACTTTCCATTCCCTATACTGTCATAGCATCACTTTTTCCTTTCTTGACTTTTCTATCGTTAAATAAAACAAACAGAGGAGCATTAAATAACACAAACATACATATATACATAGTTAAATCATCATGTTGTTCGTCTTCTTTTGTATTGACTTATTCGAGTTTTGTTTGACAGATGTACTACAGGCATCAGTACTCACATGTGGCCTTTAGGTTGTAATTAATTAACTTTTGATTATATTAATATTAATTTTATTATCACTAATCTTAATTATAATAACTAGTTAATTTTATTAATATATTTAAAAAATTAAATAAATAAATTAATTATAATTAAATATAACAATTTAAAATGAGTCTATATAATATATTCTCAATCTATCTAACTTAATTAATTAGTTATTATATTAATTATAATTTATTAATTTATTTAATATATTTAAAAAAATTAACTAGCTCTTATAGTAAGTATTGTTGGTATTATTATTATTATTATGTTACCAATTTTGCTTGCCATGAATTTTTTTCCACACAATTGGAATTGGTTAGATCCATGAGAAGAGATTACTTCCAAGTTAACTCACTCAACCTTCCATTTATTCTGAAAATGAACAACAAATTCCAGCTATCCAAACATGACTCAGCAACTTGTAGACTTTTTCCTCATTTTGCTAAGTCTTGACTCATTAATATACATATACAGCTGCCAAACACTACTCTTTGCTTCTACTTTTTTTTTTTTAAAAAAATAAAAATAAAAATTATATTATGATAACAAAAATTGGTAAAAGATGCTATTCATATTTCATATCATAAAGACATATGTTCAAATTTCTGGGACATGACTTATTAAAACTTTTTATAACAAAAGATTATAAAATGTATAAAGTGTTATATGTGATATTAAAACTTAATTTGAGTGGACTTGTTAGACTAGAGAACCGAGTTTTTTCTTATTGGTTTGATCAAGAGTTTTTTATAGGTCAATTAGGGTAAATTTTATATTTTTCTCCCCTCTCATTTTACTAAACTTGAAATAATGCTATTTTGAATTAAAAAAATTAATAGTATATCAATTTTTACTTTAACAACTCTATTTTGTTATTTATATTTACATTTTTCATTTACTTATAGATTACTATATTTTTATTTAAATATTACTTTTTTTAAGATTATATATATTTTTATATATTTTAATTAATTATACTATTTTAATCCTAATTAGGTTGGTTAGCAAAATATCTTAACCAATTCAAGGATAGTTACAATTTTCAATATTTGGGCTGATTTGATCCATATGAACAATATTATTAGTGAAATCAAACTTCTATATATTGATGTGTTTAATTTTAGAAAATCAACTGTATTATTAAATCTTATAATACTTAATAACTTAATATTTTCAATTACGTTGTTGTGTGAATCTTAATCAATAATCTCAATCGATAATTGACTTTAATTATTATTGATTAATTACTATTATAAATATAAAATTTTTCAAAAATTAAAATAGAGATTCAAAATTTTTGAAATATCAAATTTTAAATTTATGTAATATTTTAATTTTTTAACTATAATAAAAATTTATAATATTTATAAATAAATAAATAATTAATTAATTATAATTTATTTGTTCTCTTGCTTGCTGTACAACGCAAAAAATTATTCCTCATGAGATAAGTAACAAGTAAACTAAACCTTAGGATTTGACAATAAACGCAAGAAATTATTTCGTTGAAAGCGTTTTCTTGTTAGATTTTGAAAGATCATACTAAAATATTATTTCATTTTTTATTTAAATGTGATTTTAATAAATATTAAAAATAAGAGTATTTTGATTTACTCTACTCCACGACCATCATCAACACATAAACACAATCTATGAAGGAAAAATTAAAACCGAGTAGGAAGAAGAAATCACAATGAACCAAATAAAATGCAATGAACAACTATCATCATGCAAATGTATTTTGTCTTTTTATCCCGAATAGTATATTCATAAAATCTATGTGCAAATAAACAAAACAACCTATGAACCAACAAATATAATGCGCCAAACACGTACATCCCCAAAACGAGTTCATCCTATCCTTATACCCAAACACCTCCTTCCACTGAATATCTTCTCATCGTCACCATAGATCCACACCGTACTTGCAATCTTTTGAAACAACCTTAGCCTTCGCCGTTAAATTGTCCACCATTACATCACAGTCAACTTTAACGGTTATCTTCCACGTCTTAACGGAACCCACCTTGATCTTTACCGGCGCCCTTAGTTTGAACGTTAACGGCACTCTTTGTTTGCTCTGCGCATTCACTAAAGCCCTTGCATCTGTAGTCGTCAACTCAATGTTGGAACCCTTTAATACCGTGTGGAACACCGTGAAGTTATTTGACGGCTGGAAAAACGCCGGCCACGCGCCGTTACATAGCATCACTTCCTTGTAGAACACTTCTACAGAGCTATCTTTCTCGTAGTAAATCCCGATCTTCTTGTTTGGGTTATCGGCGCGAACGGCGACGTCGAACTCCGGCGAGATCGCCGATGAGGCGGCTGCTACCGATGTGAGGTTTACTCCTTTGACAGCAATGCTGTTGATTGTGTAGTCCGGTGCCTTCGGACGGAATACGAGGTACATAACGCCAGCGGCAATACCGAGGAGGACGATGAGGATGAAGATGAGACCGATCAGCCAGCAGAGGCAGCAGCAGCAAGAATTCCGGCGGTTCTTCCGGCGAGCGTACTGGCTCTGGCGGCGAGCATTCTCCCGCGGAGGCACGCGGTAGACTTGGTCCTTGGGGATCTGGATGACGTAGGTTCCAGCCTGCGGAGGCGAGACAGGCTTCGCCGGAGCTGGTGAAGTGGGTTTTCTGGGGACACCGTGCTCCGGAGACGATGCGGGCTGGGATTCGCCAGAAACGGGATGTGAGCCGTGCGGGTGAACTCGGTCGGCCATTGAGTGAGTCAGGAACGAGTGAGGATGAGAGAACTTCAAAGGTCTGAGAGAGTGAAAGAGTGAATCAATGTGATATCTCAACTCGAAAGGGTGTTATGTGCTATAAAGAGAAGAAACCGCGTGAGGTAATATCATACACGTAATAGGGGTAAATATGGAATGTGAAAATAAAGAATGTTTTTAATTAAATATCCTATAAAATAATAATTAGATTATATTTATACTTGATTATTTTTTAATAAAAAATTTAAATACATACAAACTTGTTTTCATAATATAAAAGGTGTAGGCATAATTTTAAAAAATTAAAAATTTATAATACATAATTTCTAAATATAAATTATTTTATATTTTGAAACATTCATGGTAATTTATTTTATTATTTTTAATAAAAAAAGAGTTATTTTTAAATTATAGTTTTCAAAGTTGGTGGATTTGGGAGAATCATTTTGTTTCTCTAATTTTCATGTTTGTGAGGTGCACGTTATGGGGTTACATCCATACTATGACTTTGTTATTACATTTAAAAAATTCGAATTTATAAGTAATTTTAAATTTTAAAATTTTCCATAAAATCAGTAAATCCGTCCTCAAAGTATCCCCTTAATTTTGAAATTCAAATTTGTGACCGCTTTGCTTCCTAAAATTATATATATATATATATATATATATATGTTATAAAAATAAGAAAGTGAAAGAGTAGAAAGAATAACAAGACAAGAATTTAATATGAGAGAAATGGAAGGACAAGAGAGAATTTCTCATATGCTTGTATATTCACTTGTGCAAATGCCTTCTACATAGCCACTATTTATAGGCCACAACCATTAAAGACTAAACATAAGGTTACAAAGGATTAAAGATGAATAAAATGCCATTAACCACAAGAAACCCCTCTCAAGTCATTCATTGAGGAAGTTATAGTTTTATGGCATAAAGGCAAGAAGGAATCCTAAGAAGAATCCCAAGAGGTAGGATGGACATCCATATGTACAATAATATTTGCAACACTCCCCCTTGGATGTCCATGACAGATATTGTGCCTCATTAAAACCTTACTAGGAAAAACCCATTGGGACAAAAACCTAGTGAAGGAAAAAGAGTACACAATATTTATTTAGGTTGCCTTGTCAAAAATCTTTTCAGGAAAACCCAGTGAAAAACAAAATCCTTAAAATGAAGAGTACATCAAGTACTTGTTTACTTCCCCTGATGACGTTGTCAATTTATGTCTTTGAATCTGCGCATTCCAATACCATACACTAACTTCTCAAATGGCTTAGTTGGTAGCGTCTTGGTAAACAAATCTGCAAGGTTGTCACATGATCGAATTTACTGTACATCTATATCACCATTTTTCATAAGATCATGAGTGAAAAAGAATTTTGGAGAAATATGCTTTGTTCTATCTCATTTGATATACCCTCCTTTCAATTGAGCTATGCATGCTGTATTATCTTCATATAATACTGTTGGAATCTCTTGTTCTGGAAGTAGGCCACTCATTCTTTGTATATGTTGGATTACTAACCTTAGCCAAACACATTCTCGACTTGCCTCATGAACTGCAATTATTTCTGCATGATTTGATGATGTAGCTGATAAAGTTTGCTTTATCGAACGCCAAGATATAGCTGTACCTCCACAAGTAAATAAATATCCTGTCTGAGATCTACCTTTATGTGGATCTGCTAAAAATCCTGCATCTGTATAACCAATCAATTGTGATCCGAATTCATTAGAATAAAATAATCCCATATCAATTGTCCCTCGAAGGTATCGAAATATATGTTTAATTCCATTCCAATGTCTTCTTGTTGGAGAAGAACTAAATCTTGCCAATAAACTTACAGCAAATGCAATATCAGGTCGTGTCGAATTAGCAAGATATATTAGTGCCCCTATAGCACTAAGATATGGTACTTCTGGACTAAGAAGTTCTTCATTTTCCTCTTGAGGGCGAAAAGGATCTTTTTCTTTAACTAGAGATCTCACAACCATTGGAGTAGTTAATGGATGTGATTTATCCATATAAAATTGCTTTAATATTTTTTCAATATAAGCTGATTGATGAAGAAAAATTCCATTTGTTAAGTGCTCGATTTGTAAACCGAGACAAAACTTTGTTTTTCCAAGATCTTTCATTTCAAATTCTCTCTTTAAACAATCCATTGCTTTTTGAAGCTCTTCAGGAGTTCCAATTATATTCAAGTCATCCACATAGACAGCAATTATAACAAATTCTGATATATTCCTTTTTATAAAAACACATGGGCTAATTGAGTCATTTTTATAGCCTGCTTTCAACAAATATTCACTTAGACGGTTATACCACATTCTTCTAGATTGTTTTAATCCGTATAAGGATTTATGCAAACGAATTGCATAATTTTCTCGAGGATTCTTACATGATTCAGGCAATTTAAATCCTTCAGGGATTTTCATATAAATTTCAGTATCTAAAGAACCATATAAGTATGCTGTAACAACATCCATTAGACGCATATCAAGTCTTTCATGCACTGCCAGACTAATTAGATATCTTAAAGTAATTGTATCCACCACAGGAGAATATGTTTCTTCATAATCAATGCCAGGTCTTTGCGAAAAACCTTATGCCACAAGTCGTGCTTTATATCTAACAACCTCATTTTTCTCATTTCGTTTTCGCACAAAAACCCATCTATACCCAACTGGTTTAACACCATTTGGTATTTGAACTACAGGTCCAAAAACTTCACGTTTTGAAAGTGAATTCAATTCTACTTGAATTGCGTCTTTCCATTTTGGCCAATCATTTCTATGTCTACATTCTTCAACTGACCTAGGTTCAAGATCCTCACTTTGATTAGTTATTTCAACAGCAACACTGTATGAAAAAATATCGTCGACGACTATATTTTTTCGGTTCCACCTTTTTCCCGTAGTGACATAACTTATCGAGATCTCTTCATTATTTTCAGGTACCTGGACCTCTTCTGGGGTCTTTTGATTTGTTATGTCCTGGGTATCTCCTATAAGATCAGCCTCCTCAATTTGACCATCTTGATTGTTTACTCTTTTCTTTCTAGGATTTTTATCTTTGGAACCGATTGGTCTACCACGCTTCAAACGTGGTTTACTTTCATTTGCACTTGCTACTTGTCCTAGTGGGACATCAATTCGAATTGGAGTATTTTCAGCTGGAATATGAGATTTAATAATTCTCTTGGGGTCAGTAAATGCATCTGGCAGTTGATTTGCAATATTTTACAAATGAATTATTTTTTGAACTTCAAGCTCACATATTTGTGTTCGAGGATCTAAATGAGACAACGATAATGCTTTCCATGTGATTTCTTTATCCAGCTGCTTATTATCTCCCCCTAATGTTGGAAAATTTGTTTCATCAAAATGACAATCATCGAAACGTGCCGTAAATAAATCTCCCGTTAACGGTTCTAAATACTTGATTATGGAAGAAGATTCATAACCAACATATATCCCTAATCTTCTCTGAGGTCCCATCTTTGTGCGTTGTGGTGGAGCAATTGGGACAAATACCGCACATCCAAAAATTCTAAGATGAGAAATATTTGGCTCCTGACCAAAAGTCAATTGTAATGGGGAGAATTTATGATAACTTGTTGGCCTGATGCGTATAATTGTTGATGCATGTAAAATTGCATGTCCCCAAGCTGAAATGGGAAGTTTTGTTCTCATGAGTATTGGTCTAGCAATCAATTGAAGGCGTTTAATTAATGATTCTGCTAAACCATTTTGAGTGTGGACATAAGCAACAGATTTTTCCACTATTATTCCAGTTGCCATGCAATAATCATTAAACTTTTGCGATGAAAACTCACTCGCATTATCAAGATGAATTGTCTTAATTACATATTCTGGAAATTGTGCTCTTAATCGAATTATTTGAGCAAGTAATCTAGCAAATGCTAAATTACGTGTAGATAACAAACACACATGTGACCATCTTGTAGATGCATCTATTAAAACCATAAAATATCTAAATGGTCCACATGGTGGATGAATAGGTCCACATATATTCCCTTGGATACGTTCTAGAAATGCAGGGGATTCTACCCCAACTTTTGTTAATGAAGGTCTTGTAATTAGTTTGCCTTGAGAACAAGCAACACATGAAAAATCTTTAAATTGAAGAATCTCCTGGCTCTTCAATGGATGTCCATGTGAATTTTCAATAATCCTTCGCATCATAGTTGATCCGGGATGGCCTAACCGGTCATGCCAAATAATGAATGTATTTTTATCAGTAAACTTCTGGTTTACTGTAGCATTTGTTTCAATTATACCAATATTTGTATAGTACAAACTAGAAGATAATGCAGGTACTTTTTCAAGAACACATTTTTCTCCATGTCTAACAATTGTAATATATAGATATTCAATATTTTTCTCATCTATAGTCTCAATATGATACCCATTTCGGCGGATATCTTTAAAACTTAATAAATTTCTTTGAGACTTAGAGGAATATAAAGCATCATTAATTACAAAATTTGTCCCTTTGGGTAATGTTATCATTGCTCTTCCGGAGCCTTCAATTAGTTTTGTATTACCCGCTATAGTATTGATGCTTACACTATTCATTGTCAAATGAGAAAAATATTTTTTATCTTTAAGTATGGTATGTGTTGTAGCACTATCTATAAGACATATATCTTCATTCTTGTGCCTAATAAAAGAGAGAGGAACATCCATATTCTTAAATTTTTCAGAGCAATGTCGTGCTGATAACGTGTTATAAAAATAAGAAAGTGAAAGAGTAGAAAGAATAACAAGACAAGAATTTGATATGAGAGAAATGGAAGGACAAGAGAGAATTTCTCATATGCTTGTATATTCACTTGTGCAAATGCCTTCTACATAGCCACTATTTATAGGCCACAACCATTAAAGACTAAACATGAGGTTACAAAGGATTAAAGATGAATAAAATGCCATTAACCACAAGAAACCCCTCTCAAGTCATTCATTGAGGAAGTTATAGTTTTATGGCATAAAGGCAAGAAGGAATCTTAAGAAGAATCCCAAGAGGTAGGATGGACATCCATATGTACAATAATATTTGCAACAATATATATATATTCTTTCCAAAACTAAAACAATCTGATCCAAATAAAATATTTTTCCCCAAAAATTAAGAATAAAGAAGGATATATATGTATAAGCAAAAGAATGAAATTGTGTATAAAATTCACTTTATTTTTAATATTCATTATTTTTCATCGTCTTACCAATTTTCCATGAACAATGAATTTGTGACTGCAAAATGACTAAAATCAAAGAATGTGTAAAGAAAAGTTATGTAAATGCTTTGAAAAGAGAGATTCATGTATCCAGAAAAAAAATATCTTATTAATCATTAATGAATTCAAAATTAGGGTAGAGGAACTTACATGAATGAGCTCTTTGAAGTTTGAAGAAGGGGGGAGAGAGAGAGAGAGGAGGAGTGAAGAGAAGAGAGAGAAAAATTGGATATTTATAGAGGTTAGAGAAGACGACACAACACAAAGAAGACTGCTGGAATGTGCAACTATTAATTATTATTTATTAATAATAAAACAAATAAAATGTATATAAAAAGCTCAACTCCTAAACCTATTTTTAAAACAAAAAGGTTTAAAGGGGGATATGGATTCTTTACTTTTTTTAGTCCTTTTTATATGTTTTTTAAGATACAAATAATTATATTTAGTAAATAAAAAAAAGAGAGTTAAAATTGATTGTATATACAAAGTTTAATTTATTTTCTAAAAACTCAAAAATTAATTTAAAATATTGAGTATTTTAACTCTACAATAAATTTTAAATATATCTTTCAAATCATTAACGATGTATTTGGGAAAGCATTTTCTCCTCTTCCATTCACACCCTTTTCCCTTCCTCTCAATTTTCTAATAATAAGATCCACATTTAAATGGTTTAATTTTAATTGTTTATAAAATATTTTTAAAATTTCTCTTTGATTCAGTTCCAAGAGAATGACATTAATTTAATAATTTTTTTTTATAATTTAAAATTTTAATAATAATTTTTGAAAAAATAAAAAATAAAAATTGTTAAAATGTTAATTTAACTGTTAAAAAAGGAAGATGATGGAAATGAAAGAGAATAAAATGATATTCCCTTAGGTTTAGCCTTTAAGAAAATGAAACATTACCAATAATTTTAAAAAATATAAATAATAATAATTATTTATTATAATGAAAAAGAAGGGAGGAAGGAAGCAACATAGAAGGAAGGCGTGTTTCGTTGTCACTTTTTCACATTTCGGTTTTTAACGAGTTTTTCTACGCACGCACACGGTGATTGTGTCGTGGCGGGATCATTTGTCAGCGCGTTTAGTTGGGGCCTAGGCATTTTGTACGGATGCTACGAGCCTGTAGAGGCTTATGAAATGACGTTAATGCCCTCACAGTCGGGTAACTTTCTTTGCCCTCAGCTGGTAGTCTTGGAAGAAGGAAAGGTAAAGCAAAAATAAATAAATATTCATTTCCTTTTTCTTTTTTAAAAAAACAATGAAGAGCATGTTACAAAAACGTGGGCTTCTTTTCTCTTTTTCTAAAGTATCTTGTATATTATAGAATATAGCACACATATATCATATTGAGTTTTTTTTTTGTTTAAATTATATGCACATTTCCTCCAAAATAAAAAATAAAATTTCTTTTGTGTTCATATATTTTGAAAATTTACTATTTTCCATTTAATCAAGGTTATCTAGTATCTGCTTTAGGTTAAAAATAAATTCTTGTTAAAATTTAGAGCATAAATAATTTTTATTTATTTTAATAAATACGCTTCTCATACATTCGGAAAAGGCTCTAATCGCCATTTTGGCAATTTTTCTTGCACATGAATGAGGAGGAACAAACATCAAATTTTTTATCATATAAAATTAAATAAAATATAAACAAATAATTACTAAGCTTATAAAATTATGTACACATGTCTATTAAGTAATTGACATTACATGTAAACAAATAAGAACAATAGCACAGTAGGTGAGACCCTGTTGACTTTTTTCTAATACTAACCACCTCACATGGTTATTACATTATATTTTTTTAAGGAACTTTTGGTATCTTCATACTTACCCTTTAGGGCTTACCTAAAGTAATTGACCAATTCGTCTACCTTCTAATTCCATCAGACTTTTCCTATAAAAAATATATCATTTTTATAATTATTAATATAAAATTTAATTAAAAAATTAATATTGATCCTAAATATATAAGATATATTTTTTATATTTATAATCTTTTTTTTAAATCTATTTTAATATATCTTTAGAAATTTACTAGTTACTTAATTGCTAGGTTATTTGTAATATTTTCTTTTCACTTAATTACTCTACATACCTAACCTAACAAATAAAATGTGTATAAAAAGCTCAACTCCTAAACCTATCTTTAAAAGAAAAAAGTTTAAAGGGGGATATAGATTCCTTATTTTTTTCAGTCCTTTTTCTATGTGTTTTTTAAGATACAAATAATTACATTTTGTAAATAAAAATGAGCTAAAATTGATTATATATGTAAAGTTTAACTTATTTTTTTTAAAAAAATTATATATTAATCTAAAATACTGAACACTACTTGAAATACACATTAATCATATAATAAATTTTAAATGTCTTTCAAATCATTAATGATATATTTGGGAAAGCATTTTCTGTTCACATCCTTTTCCCTTTCTCTCCATTTTGTAATAATAAGATCCACATTTAAAGTGGTTTAAATTTAATTGTTTATAAAATATTTTTAAAATTTCTCTTTGACTCAGTTCCAAGAGAATGACATTAAATTTTAATAATATTTATTTATTTATTTATTTATAATTTAAAATTTTAATAGTAATTTTTCAAAAAATTAAAATATAAATTTTTAAAATGTTAATTTAACTGTTAAAAAAGGAGGATGTTGGAAATGAAAGAGAATAAAACGTTATTCCCTTAGGTTTAAGCCAAAATGAAACATTAGAAATAATTTAAAAAGATATAAATAATTATTATTATTTATTATAATGAAAAGAAGGAAGCAAGCAAGCAACATAGAAGGAAGCCGTGTTTGGCTGTCACTTCTTCTCATTTCCGTTTTTAACGAGTTTTTCTAAGCACACACACTGTGACTGTGACGGGTCGGCATCATTTTGTCTGCGCTTTTAGTTGGCCCTAGCCATACACGGTTTTGTAGGGATGCTACGAGCCTGCTAGAGGCTTATGAAATGACGTTAATGCTCTCACCGTCGCGTAACTTTCTTTGCGCTTAGCTGGTAGTCTTGGAAGCAGGAAAGTTAAAGCAAAAATAAATAAATATTCATTTTCTTTTTTTTTTCTTTTTCTTTTTTAAAAAAACAATGGAGAGCATGCTACAAAAAACGTGGGTTCTTTTTTTTTTGTTTTTTTTACCAGGTGGATCAGAATTTTACCCCAATTATATCTAAATTTGACTTGCGTTGCGTACTTGACTATGGTGAGTAAGTCTTCTAATAAAATTTTTTTGTATATGCCAAAACATAAAATTAAAATTTCATTTAAATGATGGTGAAACGTTTACTACTCAAATTTTTTTTTCTAGCATCATTTATTTTTTTATCTTATGTTCTTACGTTTACGTTTAGTTTAAGTATCTTGTATATTATAGAATATACCACACATGTCATATTGAGTTTTCTTTTGGTTTAAATTATACGCACATTTACTCCAAAATAAAAAATATAAGTTGTTTTGTGTTCATACATTTTGAAAATTTACTATTTTCTATTCAATCAAGGGTATCTAATATCCTCAAGTCATTTTATATTAAAAATATTTTTTAAAAAATTCAGAACGTAAAATTTTTTTATCTATATTAATAAATCCGCTCCTCAGATATTCAGAAAAGGTTCTAATGGTCATTTGGGTAGTTTTTCTTGCAGGAAGAACTAACATTAAATTTTTTATCATCTGTATTTTTTTAATCAAAGTTTATAAAATTAAATAAAATATAAACAAATAATTACTAAGCTTATAAAATTATGTACACATGTTTATTAAGTAATTGACATTACATGTAAACAAATAAGAACAATAGCACAGTAGGTGAGACCCTGTTGACTTTTTTCTAATACTAACTACCTCACATGGTTATTACATTATTTTTTTAAGGAACTTTTGGTATCTTCATCCTTACTCTTTAGGGTTTACCTAAAATAATTGACCAATTCGTCTACCTTCTAATGCCATCAGACTTTTCCTTAAAAAAAATATATTATTGTATTTAATATAAGATTTGATTAAAAAATTGATATTGATCTTAAATAAATATATATTTCTTATATTTATAATCTTTTTCCCAAATCAATATCTTAATATATCTTTAGAAATTTACTAGTTACTTAGTGGATAGGTCAATTGTAATCTTTTCTTTTCACTCAATTACTCTACTAACCTAATATTTCCTTTTTATGGCCTTATTCCTTCATTTTCGCATTTTATTTGGATTGCTTATTTTTAATTTTTAATTTTAAAATTTGAATTTGAATCCAATTTCCAACTATAAAATTTGAATTTGTTGAGTTTTTTATACTATTTATTGAATTATTGACTATGAACTAAAATTCCTAATGAATTAGTTAGGCTATTTTGTAATCTTCTCTTATTAATATTTTGGGGATGAGGGAATGATAGTATACCTCAATGTGTTATTAATGCATGATAAATATTTTTGGTATGATTTTTTTTTTGAATAGAACTGGTTTTGATTGGAGAATTTTAAATTTTAGTATTAGTTAGAAATAAAGTGTTACTTCATGTTAATATGTATTTCTTTATGTCATGATTTGTTTTTCTAAAGCTGTGTTTAGGTTTCTTATTAATATTAGGGGTGGATGGGGATAAAATTTTCATGAGATGAGAGGGGTAGGTATTTATTTTTTAAAAATTATATAAAATTCAATTCTTTATCTGTCCAAGAAATTCAATTCAGTTAAACAAGTATTTTTACGTTTAAAGAATTTATAGGATTATTAGCAATATTTATTACTGTACAATTGTCACAATATTTATATGTAGGTATTTTAAATACTTTGCACTATCTGTGCAATGCACATGCTTGCTATTGTTATTATTTTGATTGATATGCTCTTAACAATAATCAAATAAAAAAAAAGTTATAGATGGAGTTAAGGAAGATAATGATTTGAATATTTTAAACAAAATATTTTATATTAACTAATTTAACTAACTCATTTAATTTTTAATTAAATATGTCTTATATTAAAAATTGAGGGATATGAAAATTGAGGACAATAAAATAAGGATATTTTTTTACAGAAAATTGAGGAGTATGAAAATAAGGATATTCTAAAAGGTTCAAAGATAGGAAAAAAATTAAATTGTGAAAAGAAATTACAGTGCATAACTCTAACAAGTAAATAAATTCATTACAGAAATATAATGTGATGAACCTTCTAGACAATCATTACAGGAATCAACCTATGACCATCTTTCCATTTAATATGTATCCTAGAATCAATCTGTGACCACCTCAAGAGGGAAATCCTCACAAATGATCAATTGACAAAGCACTCTCTGTAGAATACATAAATAAACCATTATGAGCATGACACTAAAACCCAATTCGGATGTGCCAGTTAGACTAGAGAGAACAAGTGAACCCGTCCTTTGACGTGTATGGATTGGATTTTAATACTGACTTTTAGAAGGGTAGATTAGGTTGGATTTTATATTATTTTTTCCCAGTGTAATTTTAAATTTAAGAAAAATAAGTCCATCCAAAAAAGCTTTTGATGAGACAGCCAATAGACTAATTTATTGGCGCTGCTGACCCAACTTGAGTTTATTAATAGCATGTGATTTAAAAGTAGAGCATTTTATTGATTTTTTTTGGGGTACAAAATAGCATTTTATTGATTGTATAAATGATAAGTCCCTCTTAACCTGTTATGGGCCTAACAGCCTATTTAATCATAATATATGTATTTTGTCTCATTTAAAAATGGGGATATTGGGGTTAGAAATTTCTTTTTAGTTAAGCAAAAATATCCTCATATTGAAAAGTACTAAATATAGATAACTCTCTTAACCTTCAGTTTATCATATTGTGAGAGACTAACCCCTTTCGCTAAACCTAATCCCTTTTAGTTATTGGTGTTAGAATTAAACATAAATGAAGAATCCTGAAAATGGGCTGGGCCTTTTTCACACTTCAAAAAGGCTGAGCCCAAACTTAGCTTAACCCAACCTGTGTGTGCAAACTACGAGGCCCACATTCTGGCTTGGCCCATATCTAGTCTGACGTAGCCTGCTGCTCCGAGGAAAACCACAGGGTTTTTCTTAATGATATACACCATACAAAGCATATTCAGACATTTACATCTTTTTTTTTTTTTTAAAAAAAAATTTGATTACTATATTAAAGGGATATCTTTTTATTTTGAATGAAGTAGAACACAAGAAGGATAGTTTTTCAACTGTCAACCTAAAAGAAGGATAAAATTTTAAGGAAAAAAATTGAAATGTAGATTATCTAAATCAGTTCTAAATAGTTCCAGATGTAAGAAGTTTCTTTGCAGGAACCAGAGAGAGAGAGAGAGAGAGAGTAAATCTTAAGCAATATCATTCCCTGGATGAAACAGCATTAAATTTGAAACAATATACAATCAGCCCCTTCAAGTGTTGAAAAGAATGAATTTACCTCCAAAGAACTTTATTTTCCTAGGCTTACCACATACAATTCCTAGGGAGAGGAAGGACTAAAATGTAAAAAACAAAATAAAACTCAAACAAACCAAACCATTAGGGATAAAGATAATCATGTTAGTCATCGAAAGGCTTTTATATGATGATAAAAAAACTCTACCTTAATAATGTTGAAAGATCCACAAAAACCGTCTGCATGTCTGGCCTCTCTGATGCCGGAAGTATGCATCTAAGGGCTACCTTGAGAATTTCATCAAGAACTCGAGGCTGGCGTTCCCCACCACCACCACCACCATGCCTGTCCAAGAGCAGCCTGTCAAAGCACTCACCACCACGGTTTTGCTCCGCTAAGAACTGCACCCAGTCTGCGAGGACGACGATGCCGGGGACCCCTGTAACAATGTCTCCGGAATCTCTTCCTGTTAGAAGCTCTAACAAGATCACCCCAAATGCATATACATCACTCTTCAAAGATGGGCATGGTTTGCTTGAGCTTGCAAATTCAGGAGGCCGGTAACCGAGAAAACCTGCATTTCGAACTTGCTCGGCAGTACCCGCGGATGTAAGTATCCGATGCAAGCTGTAGTCAGTGAGCAGCACATTGTGGTTAGGAATTTCAAGGAGGATGTTTGTGGATTTCAGATTGCCATGAGGTATGGCTTTCTCATTGTGTAAGTAATTCAGACATTGTGCCACAGCTATAGCCACCCAGGATCGTTCATCCAGAGACATTGGATGGCCATTCCTTCTATCTGCATCAGAAAAATTAAAAACAAATTAATGAATGAATGAATAAAACTATGAATAGCCACATAAAATGGTCCCATGCATTTGAAAGATCCGATGTTGCCATTAACTGTAAGGATTGCATGACAAATACTAGTGTCTTCTGGTGATTCTTTAATAAAAGTGCAGAAGAATCATTATGTGATTCAAAAACATGAAGATAATAGGGAAAACTCTTTTTGTTATTATAGTTTTAACTCAATTATAACTTAATCCCTAAATTTTCACTCGATACAACTCAGTCCTTATAGTTTAACCATTTCAAATATTAGCCCCTCTATTTTAAAAGAAGAAAATTATAGATTTCATGAAACTTAGGGATTGAGTTGTAGTGAGTTAAAGTTCATGGACCAAATTTCAACTAAGTTAAAACTATAGAAACTGAGTTGTACTAAGTCAAAGTTTAAGGATTGAGTTATAAAAGAGTCAAAACTATAGGGCCAAAAGATTAATTTTCCTAGGATAATATAAAATCAGAATCTTACCATGCAGATAAAAGTCCAAAGACTGTGCATTGACATAATTGGATATAATGAATTTATCAGTTTCCTTTGGAGCTAAGTAGTAACCCTGAAGAGAAACCAGACTTGGATGCTTAATGGTTCCAAGTTTTTTAACTTCCCTTGCAAAATCCTTTTTGTTCTTGGCTATTCCTTCCCTTAATGACTTGACAGCCAAAATGTGACCCGAGTTAAGCGTAGCTTTATACAGAGTTCCATGACAGCTCCTACCGATAATTTCTGCTGTAGCACTAGAAAATTCTTCTGCAGTGAGCTCCAAGGCCCCGTCAAATAGATTCAAATCCCCGAACAATTTATCTGGCGAGCATATTTTGAGAGCACCAGGATTCTCAAAAGGGTGGCTTCTAGAAGATGAAGGATTTGAAAATGACAGAAAAGACATTGGAGATGATATTCCTTCCTCATTCTTAACCAATTCAGAAAAGTCAAAATCTTTCGTATGCTCTTCAGCAGTATGAACATTTTTGACATTATCAGATCCCTTCTGGGTTGAAGATATTGGTTCTATGTTTCTATTAGGTACTTCATTACCAGATGGAGAAGAACTCTGATAAGCAACATCTTTCGCTCCATTTTGATGATTAGTTGTTTGTTTTTTCCACTGAAACCTATAAAAAATTATTACACTCAGAAGGGCCATAACAAAAGCGCCAGAAACCAAACTCGCGATCAAAGCAATCTTGGTTGCGGATTTTATATGTGGCCCCTTTTCCTTCAACCCGAGTTCACCACCATCTGCTGGTGAAGCGAGCGAATGAGGAAAGATCAGAAAAGAATTTCCGGGGCGAAACGCTGATTCAGGAAACTTCATTAACTTATCAGGCACAATGCCAGAAAAATTGTTGAAGGACACGTTGAGTTCTCTCAGTTGATCAGGAATATCATCAGGAATAACGCCTTCGAATTTGTTGTTACAAAGATTGAGACTTACCAAATTGTGAAGCTTACTTATTTCTGTAGGTAGATAGCCACTCAAGTTGTTGTATGAGAGATCAACAGACACAAGACTAGAATTTTCAGCATAAACTAGCGGGTTATTCGGAATCTGTTGAAAAGATACCGATCCAGAAATGTTGTTGCGTGTGAGGTTAAGCTCGGTCAATTTGTTCGAGGTGAAAAAGCTCGGAAGGAGGGGCCCGGAAAGTATGTTGTGGCCAAGATCAATCTCTTTTAGTTCTGGGTACGTTCCTAAGACTGACGGGAGACTGCCTTCTAATGAGTTATTAGATATCTTAAGTTCAGTCAACCTCAAAAATTGTGTAGTTTGGTTAGGAAGCATTCCAGTCAACGAATTCGAACTAAGCTGAATCACCTCAACATAATTTCCCCAATACTGAATTCTCGACAAGTTACCCGATAGCATGTTGTTACTTAAATCTATTATGGCACAGTGGCCCAACTTGAAAGGTAAGGGTCCTGACAGTTTGTTTGAAGATAAATTAAGCTTCTTCAGAGTTACAGAAGTAATGCTTCCAACAGGACCTGCAGAGACGAAAAAGAATGCTTTTAAGGAAGAGAAGCAAGGAAAAAAGGGAATCTACCAAAATATCTCAAACATTGTAAGGATAAAACTTAGATAAAGTTCCTTATGCTTTATTATCAAAATTCATTTGGCTCAGAGATGTTTAAAGTTGTATGACACCATCAAAATGATGCATCATAGTACCAGAACCTCAAAATAGAGCAACGCTTTTTATATGATAAATTAGTCTAGTAATTTTTTCCATTATTAAAATCCACCAGTACTGAACAAGAACAAGCTCCATTTCAGTTTGATGAAAACAGACAGCATCTCTTTTAACAACTTCCTCTCGAGACAGATAAAGCACGCAATATTTTTCATTCTCTTTCATAAAAGAAACATGGGAAAGAATTCGTATAAGCATAAGGGGCTTAAACAACAAGATACAATTACAATCACTAATTGGGTATTTCAATAATAAGAAAATTGTTTTATGCTGAATTGGTAATTACTGACCTTAATTATGCATTATGATCAATCAGCACACTCATCAGAAACAAAAATTAAGGGAAAATATCAGAAAACTCAATTGGATCATAGTATCAGCATATTGCTATATGTTAAACTACCATTTTCTACTTTGGAAAAAGAACATGATGTGTTTATGCATGAAACTTCGAATCAAACTACCTCTGAGCTTGTTTTGACTAAGATCCAGTTCAGACAGCACCATTGAACTCTCCTTCAATAGACCTTCAGGAAGAGAACCAGATAACTGGTTGCATCCGAGCCAAAGAATCCTCAGAGATACCACGAATGTGAAGGAAGGAATATTACCCACTAATTGATTATTACTAGCATCAAAGACCTCTAAACTGTCAAGGTATGGCATCCCATCATGAGCAAACAGATCACCAGTCAAGGAATTGTGGCTGACATTTAAATACTGAATTGAGGAGAGAAACAAGCTGTTTCCAAGTCCCAAATCCAGTGAACCAGAAAACCTGTTGGTGCTTAGGTCAACATGAACCACGCCACCCATATGAGAAAAGATATGCATAATATCCCCAGAAAAGTTATTAGAGCACAAATCTAAGTACTTCAACCGCTTGAGTTTGTCAAAGCCGACAGGAACTGTACCATCAAATTGGTTTGATGAAAGATTTAAGTACACTATGTTATGCAGTTCAAGCAAGTCAGAGGGTATCAACCCATGAAACTTGTTGACTGAAAGATCAAGAAACTCTAGTGATTCCATTGGACCGAAATGTGAGACGCTTCCCGTGAACTGGTTGTTTGAAAGTGACAAGTTCCGAAGCATTTTAAGGCCATTAATGGCAAGGAAATTGAACTCTCCAACCAAACCAGCATTATCCAGAGTTATTGATATAACATTGCCTTCAGTGCAAAATATTCCATACCAATTCTGAGGACATCCATCAGAAGCTAAAGACCTGGAATCCCAAGAATTAACTAGTCCAGAAGGGTCATTTCGAATGCTCTTCTTGAGTTGAAGTAGCGCATCAATATCCGAATTCCCTAACACAATCACTCCATACAAGAACAATATCGAACAGATTGCCTGCATGCCTTCCCAAGAAGCACCTACACCAAGCATCATCAACATCGATATGAGGAAAGTACAACATTGCAACTAAACAAACTTGAAAGCATAATCACAACAATAATTAAGGATTATGAAAATTTTCAGAGGCATTTGAATTAGTCTGAGATCATCCAATACACCAGAGTACACAACTCGAACAACAGAATCTCACATCCCTATACAATACGGTCTTTCATTTCAATTCTCATGAGAAACATGGAAATATCAAATACCATGATACCCAAAAAAGCATGGAATGTGAGATAATAATGTACCCACCTGCCACACAAAGGCAATGCACGTACAGGTAAAAGCCAAACAGTGAAAAAGGCAGTCAAAACATTCCTTTTAGCTCCTATAGTCGCAAATCTGATTCTATTTTAGCTCCTATAGTCGCAAATCTGATTCTAACTACAAATTTTACAAAATTGAAGCTCTTACTGGGTCAACTTCCTCGTAAGCTAGTTCATCACTCTGAGAAACGAATCATAGTAATTAGAATACACCCGAGAAATGTACTTGAAAGATAAACTTGAAGCAAATTACAATGCAATCCTACCTCGTGGTTGAAACCCAGTGAAATTAACGACGAAGCATACACGCGTGAAGAACAAAAACCCAGAAAAGCACAGAACCCCAGAGAGAAAAACAAAGAGGAAGCTACAAATCTCGAGGAGGAAAACGTATAATAGTAGTACAATGCTGAGAGTGGAGAGTAAAGAAAAAAGAAGAATCTTGAGAGAAAGCCATCATGAGAATGGGAGAAAGAAAGAGTAAGAAGCGGGACCAAAAATCTGACTAGTTGGTGGCGGGGTGGTGGTGGTGGTTTTGCTTGAGTATGATTGGCAAAACCAGAAGTGAATATTAAAAGTTGGGGGAGGTGGAGAAGAAAAAAGGGGTCAGCTCAGATAGAGAGAGACTGCTCAAGATACCGTCACTTTAGGGAAACTGCTTGGTCCCCTCAGAATGATTATTGTATTATTTTACCTCGTAGTCTTTCTCAACCACCTTTGGACATGGACACATGGTAGTAAAAGTTGGAACAAAACTATTTTTGTTTTAAGAAAAAGAAAAAGTTTTTGGGGCCTAGAAAAGAACAAAAGAAGCTAGACTCCAAGAGGTTGGGCTCATTGAATTTTGATGGGAGCTGCGTTGTTGTATTTTTTTTTTCCTTGTTAAAATCCCATGCTGACGTCTTTATCCAGTAAGTTCGGTACTATTAACACTAAAAGATAATCCGATCCTTTAAAAATAACGTAAGCTGCATTATTTTTAAGTTATACTATATCTTTATTATAAACAAGGTATTAAAATTAGACTAGTTAATAAATTTATATAAACAGTTTAAGGATAAATGATTTAAACTATGTTCAAAAAACTGGTTATGATTAAAATACAAAACAATGTTGTTTCATATATAGGAAGTGAAAAATAATAAATCTAGTACAGTTAACTCATTTATAGCTCTTAACTAAACTGATTAGGAGATTGATTTATTATTCTGACTGGTTGAACTAAGTTGGGTTCATATTATTGTTATAATAATATCAAATATATCTTTTTTATTATGTATTATAATAATAGTTATTTTTAATATTCATTTGAATAATTTTCATTTAAATTAAAAATCAAATCCTGATAAACAGTCTCAATATTAAAAAAATGTTACAAATTTCGTTTTCACAGTCACAAAGATATGATTTTCATTTCAGGGAGTTGGCTATTTGATTTCCACATACAAATATCCTTTCCCACAAAGTTTGATATAGAGTGTGTGGTTATCCAAAGTCTTCCACAATCTATAAAATTAACTCTAAATTTTGCAGTCACTCATCTTTTACTTGCCACAATAAGCTGTGCAAGAGAGAATGGAGAAGACGCAATGGGGAGGTAGAAACTTGGAAGGATGAGAGAAGAAATATATTATTTTACTAACACTAATTTTGTAATAAAAAAATTTATCTCTCATCCCTTGAAAAAAAAAACAATTTTAAAGGGGAAGCTGGGTAGGAGAAATCTTCCCTTCCCTTTTTCAAAAGTTGTTTCATCCAAACGGAAGAATTGGAGCAACTCCCCTTTGGTTTGAAAAAATTCACAGCCAAACAAAGGGAGAGTAACTAATTCCCCTCCCCTTCTATCCACTCCAAAATCATGTAGGTCTCTCCCTCTTATATTTATATGGACAAAAAAACAAATGATGTATAAAATAATGGGAAAATATAAATTAATTAGTATGGAAAATATTGAAAGAATGAAAGTTATCATAGGCTAAAAGGTCATTGTATTTATAAATTCACAGATAGCATACAAATCTTTAAAATAATGTATTGGGCCTGTTTGGAAACCACTCTAAACGTGGTTCCCAAGAGCTTTTAGGTCCAAACCTCGGTTTGAAAAAATTTTAAAACAAACATCCATATTTGTTCAAACAGGCTTTTGGACTAAATCATGGTTTAAAACTAAGGTTTCAGATAAGTTGGTCAGAGCAGCTTATGAAACAGTAAAAGAGCTTATGAACTAACCAATTACTATATTACCCCTACTTTTTCTTACACCCTCTCTCTTATTTTTTTTCTCTTTTCTTTCTTACACCCTCTCTCCTCTCTCCTCCCATCTCTTATCTCTCCTCATTTAATACTTATATCCTTTTTGGTCATTTACCAATCATAAAACTCCTTCTACAAATAACTATCCAAACACTCATTTATTCAAAATTATTTTTTTTTCCTATAAACTCTTCTAGAAAAACTCTTTTCCATAAGCTGTCTATAAGCCCATTTTTTTCATAAGCCCGTTTATTTTTTTTTTCCAAACACGTACATTGTCTCCATTTGGCATAGGGATATAAGACAGTTTCGTTTTGAGCCAATCTCAATCATTACAATAGGAAGTCACATGAATTGTGAGTAAGACCAACTCTTTTTTAAAAAAAAATTGTACAAAAAAAAAAATAAGCTACATGAATCAAACCATCAAAACTTGGACACAGGGTTGTCCATTGAATGTGCATAAACTAAATTATTTTCTTGAAGTTTTTAATATTTCTTCACAAATTTTACTAGGATTTGTGCAAATATTTTTATTCACCCAATTTTGAAAACAATAGTAGACATCTTGAGCTAGGATTTGACATTCCAACCCCTTGCTTAAATCAAGGCTACAAAATCTTATTTTGACCTTGCTTCACCATTTTATTTGAAAAGAACTCATAATAAAGAAAGGCAAATTTAGGGAAAAACTTAATGTTGCCTAAATTTTATAAATAACTTGATATTTTGAATACTCAAAATTCTCTAAAATGTGCCTAATGGAAGGGGTAAACTTTATTAACTCTGGGTGTTTAAATTGAGAGAAATGAGATAAAATGTAGGTAAATTTAAGTAGTTAGAACATACTAATCTACCATATTTTCTTATTTATAGCATAGTTTTACATGCAACACAAGAAATTAATGATAATAATTAAAAATTCTACCTACCTAGTTGTAGTCTAGTCAAACTTAATCTTATATAATAAATATTGGAAAATTATTTTAGAGATACTTATATTTTCTCTTAATTTTTAATTTAGCATTTACACTATATTTTTTCTCTTCGTTAAATCATTTAATTTTGTTATGTCAGTATAATTAGCTTATATACAAAGGTTAACAATACTAACAATACAAAATTAACTAACAGTTACAATCATGATTAAGGGGAGAACTTCTAAAGAGAGTTGTAAAATCTTATTTATATCATAGTCTTACATCAAAAAAAGTATTAGGACAACAAGGCTAAACTGATGAAACACACATAATATAGGGTTACATAATGGGAGCATCATCCATTGACTCCTCTCACACAAAATGATTATATTCTAATATGTTTGGTCCTTTCATGAAATGTTGGATTTGAAGCAATATGCATTACAACCTGATTGTCCCATATCAAATCCATCCTATTAACACTCCCAAATCCATCACTATAGCGAACTATTTTAGCATTGTCCTTATCACTATAGCTATAGCCAATTACTTGAGTGTTGCCCTTATCACTATATCCAAGTCCTTCACTTGGAGATTCTTCAATGTGTCTAAGGATACAAACTGTTTTTTTAATAAAAAACAACTTTTATTAAACATAAGATGAAATGTTACATAAAAGAAGGCCCCCCATCAGATCCAAGAATAAATGGTGCAGAAGGGAGACCCATACATAGTACATGAAACCAAAATAAACACACACCGTATGTCACTACTACTAGAACTATAGAGAGGGCACCGAACATCAGAAACCTCCGACAGTTGAAGGATAGCTCGAAACCTAAGTAAGGGCACGCCACTATGAGACCTCAGTAAACTAAATTTTCAGGACGTAGATACACAGGATGGTATTGAAGCTTTCCTTGAACTTGTACCGCATAGAGCACGGCACAGGATACAAATTGTAGCTTCTTAATGATTGTCACTTGGAGATTTTAGGAATCGACTCACTACACTTACTACAAAAGAGATATCAAGGTGAGTGAGAGTAAGATAATTGAGTTTTTCATCTAGTTCTAAAAGGTGGTGGGATCAACCATAGATATTTACCATAAATATAATACAATTCACAATTATTTTTTTACATCTCAAACTTATTAAAATAAATAAATCATTATGGCTATTTGCTACTTTTGTAGAAATGTAGTCAATGGAATTATAAATAATTTATTTATGTTTAACAAATTTGAGGTATAAAAAAATAGTTATTAATTATATTATTATTGTAATAAATATTTTTAGAAATACAGTCAATGGGGTTACAAAAATGCTAAATGGCCATAATGACTCATTTATTTTAACAAGTTTGATATGTTAAAAACTTGTTGTGAACAGTATTACATTATATTTGTGATAAATATATATAAATATAATCAACGGCGTAATAAAAATATTAAATCAAATGTAGTTACAGTTTAATAGTTAAGTTATATATCTTTTATTGTAATATTATGCTATGTTTCATGTGTAGCCAAATGGTTAGCATTTATTTTGGAGTCTAAAAGGTTGAGGAATCAAATCCTTCCTTCAACACCTTTGGCACCAAAATTCCCGGAGCTCCAGCCACTAGCATATCGGCACTATAGTTGATGCTGGCAGGCAATTGACGGGTAGGGTAATGGGTGTCTGGCAAAGGGTTAGTCTTGTTTTTTTATATGTGAGGGCAATTTTATAAAATAGCTAAATATTTTAAAATCTCAATTTAGTATTTATAGCCAATTTAAGATTATAAATATTTAAATTATTAAAATAAAATTTTAATATTCATATGGTATTTTGTATGGATTTCCGCTAATATAATGCGCCCAACGCAAAATACAGATTGCAAAAAATGTTAAGTCAAGATGAGAGAGGTTGATCTAATAGAAACGGTAGAATTGAAGCTTAGTTGATTGGAAATAAAAGGTAGAAGCTTATTATATATATATATATATATATATATGTTGTTACAAGTTATTATATATATTTTTACTTAATATATTGTACAGGATGAAGGTCCATGTGTGCGTTTGGTTTAGAACGGAAAAAAAAAAAGCATTTTTGGACCAAAACTAGGTTTTGGTTTAAAAAGCACCCAAATACCTATTTTTATACTAAAATTGATTATTGATAAAAGTATGATTCCCTTATTTAAATCTACAGTTTCCCATAAATAAATCCTAGCTTTTACATGCATTTTTTATATATTCTCATAAACAATGATAATTTTGCTTTTCTAAATTTTTGTCATTTTATTATTGTCTCTCCTCTCTCTCTTTTAATTATATAATTATCATTTTACCTCATATCATTTTTTTAGTAATTTACCTAGAAAAATTATTCTAATAACAATAATTCAAACACTTATTTCTTTAAAATTACTTTTCATACAAAATATATTCTCTAAATTACTTTTTATAATCAATTTTCTGTCAAATATATTCTTTAGAAGCTAAACCAAATATACATATGTTCGAAAGCTAAATCTATAGTTTCGAAATATTTATTTAAATATCCATATTTTGATAAAATTTAATTATGAGATCTCAACCAAACACTCATATATTAGTTAAATTAAAATCAATTATAAGACTATATCAACTATGTTTTTCATATATAAGCAGCTCTCACACATGCTTTGGGTATATTTGGATTAGCATTGGGTAACAATCTATAATTGACAAAGTCTAATAAGTAATAATATTGGGACAGTTCTGTCCAAAAAAAGAAAATAGGGAAAATAATTTTCTGTTTACTTTTAATATAATATATTATTGCCTGGCAAAAAAAAAATTATTGGTTTTTTACTTAATCATACAAAAGCAAACTGTCGTCATTTATTAATTTGGACTGAGTCTACTTCTACATTTATTAATTTTTCTACTAGTTCATATTACGTTTCATTTAATTAAATAATCCATATTTTAAGTTTCATTACATTGTATAATCATGCAACTATGCAATTATACATTCAATCGTACCAAATTTTTAAACATTTATTAACGTTGAGTCAAGTCAATATGGGAAATGGTTTAAAAAAAATGAAGACGTCTGCATGATAGAGATGAACCTAGTTTCAACTTTAGAAAGCATAATTAACCGGAAATAATTGAACACTAAAAAGACCATTATAGGTATCTAATTCGTTCATTTTTATGTTACACTTCAATTTTGTTTAATTTTTTTTTAAAATACTATAATCATTCTTTTGACTCCCTTCCTTTCTCCCATTACTTAATTATTATTGAGGGACTATCAATATAGATAATTTAAAAAAATTAATAAATATGAAAAATATGTCTCATATTTAAAGTTTAGGATCATGATCAACCCTGTAATTAAGTCACATATTAAATATTAGAAGAGTAACTTGTAGTAAAAAGTACATATAATAATAAACTTCCACTGATTATTTCCAGTCAATTAAACTTGTACCGTTTCTATTAGATGTACCTCTCGATCTCATCTTGTTGTCTTGACTCGCAATTTTTAAAATTTGTTTTGGCAGCTGTGTATTATTGGTTAAATAATTACACAACATCGACTTGGTTGATTAATCACTTAATCAAATGAACTTAATATGAAGCTGAATTAAATGTATGGCTAGAAATCAATAAGCTATTGGTTGAGGTAATAATGAAGAATATAAATTTAAATCCTGAGAAACGCATTTATTAGACAAATGAAAAACTTTTTAATGTATTCTAAGCCTCGAATAACATAACCGTTATACCTTAACAAAAGATTTCGATGGTTAATTAGAATATTAGTGAATAGCTGAAAGAATCTATATTCTAACATTAATTTTTCTAAAATTAAAAAGATTAGATGATGAGTTAGGTCTAAGAGCTTATCGATATTAGTAGGTTTACATTTAGACTTAAAAAATATTTATATAATTTATAATCTTATGAGTTATGTGTTAAAATCTTATTAACTGAATTAACTTTTATTATTATTATATCACATTTTAAATATAAGTATATTAGATTACTACACCAAATAGACTAATTTGCATAAACAATTTAAAGTTTGAAGAATGCGGCGGCTTTAAAAAATTAAAATAGACTAATTTGCATAAAAAATGTAAAGTTTGAATAATGGGGAGGCTTTGAAAAAATTAAAGTACAAATACAAGTTCTATAAATGCATTTAGCCATTTACTCACAATATAGAACTGCCGTGCATCCTATCTATTTACTCTCTTCTCTTGTTTGAGCAGAGCAGAGCATATCGACTTTCTCCTCCTCCTCCAGATCTGCTAACCGTTCTCTCGTGGATTTATTGTTTCTCGACTAAGTTTAGATGACAGAAGCAACACATACCGACATGAATCAAACAGGCATGGCCTCGGAGAGTGCTCAACAGATGGTGGAGCTGCAACCCCTTCTCTCATCTCAGCCTACAGATTTATCCTCCAATTACTTTGAAAAACAGCAGCAACAACAACAACACGTATGCGCCCTTTACTACTCTTTGTTCAATTCTGAAGGCTTTGCTTTTCTTTTTCGAATTTTAAGGTTGCTTCTGTTGTATTCCTCAATTATTAGACTTTTTTAGTCTTATTTTGTTGCCACTTTCAAAGACACTTGTGACTATTGTTTAAGACAATCATCCAATACACGGTAGTTCCAGTTTTGGTTCCTTAAGCTCTTTCTGGATTATCATTTTCTTCATCTTTACTTTCTTCATTCCTTGAGTGACACATGGTAATGATTATTCAGTGGTTTCATTCGATGCTCACTTTGTTTTCTTTGGACAACTCTCAATGATAGGTCTTGTGAAGTCTATGTGTATATATAAATATATATTGCTTATCTAATTCCTAGTTGCGTTCTAAATCAAACTTCATAGGTGGAAGATGAGGTGACTATAGACATAAAAAAAAGGATTCAAGATTGCAAAGATGGTAAATTGTTACCAGACTGTTGTATCTACAAAGTGCCCATCACACTCCGTCATCTTAAAGAAGAAGTTTACACTCCACAAGTTGTTTCAATTGGCCCCATTCATTATGGTAATGAGGGGCTACAAGACATGGAAAGTCATAAACAAATATTCTTCAAAACATTTACTCAAAGAGCTATATCAAGTTTGGACGATTTGGTTCGTTTTGTTAAACATCTAGAGCCAAAAGTTCGTATTTCTTATTTAGAGACCATTAACCTTACCAAAAAAGAACTCGTGAATATGACATTAATTGATGCCGGCTTCATCATTGAACTCTTCATCAAGTACCATGAGGTGGATGAGGTACGCAATGATGCTAAATTGTCACAGCCATGGTTACGGAAGTCCATATTTTATGATTTAGTGTTACTTGAAAATCAACTTCCATTTTTTGTTATTGAAGAGCTGTTTAATCAAGCTTTTCCACATCACCATCGCGGTAGCCTCCCTTCATTTCTTACGCTGGTGTATAAATATTTTGGACGTTATATGAAACCAAAATTAAAGCCTAATCCCAATGTTAAGATAAAGCATTTTACAGATCTTATTAGATTGTTTTACTTACAAGGAAAAATGTCTCAACGAGCATTACCAAATTTAGGAAGTCATATCCTTTTATACAATGCGAATGCATTGCAAGAAGCAGGCATAAAGTTGAAGGTTACTACGAGCGACTGCTTATTAGACTTAAAATTTTCAGGACATATCCTTGAAATTCCACAAATTTTGGTGACCGATCACACAGAACTTTTGTTTCGTAATATGATAGCATTAGAACAGTGTCATTATCCTTATGAAGCTTACATAACTGACTATGCTCTTGTATTGGATTGTCTAATAGACACAAATAAAGATGTGGATCTCCTTGTTGACAAGAAAATAGTCAGCCACTTTTTAGGTGATAGCAATAATGTTGCTTTGCTATTTAATGGTCTTTGGGTAAATGTAAATCAAGCGAATTTCAATTCTGAATACGGTGATATCTTCCAAAGGTTGAATGACTATTGTCAAGATCCTAGGCACAAGTTAAAGGCAACTCTAAGACGGGATTATTGTCGTACGCCTTGGCAAATTGTTGCTTCCATTGCTGCAGCTGTTCTCCTCATTCTCACAATTGTTCAAACCATATTTTCCATCCTCAAGTAGGGTAGGAAATTCACAGCTTCGTATAATATTGGAATTTGATTATTGTGTCCCCTAGCTTTGTCATGTACTCGTAACTAGTGAAGCAGTTTCTTGTACCAGGTTTTGTTGACAATAAAATGTGTGCACCTTGTAGCCAAAAAATAATATCTACTCCTTATTTCATGTTTTGCTTAAAAGCCTATTCCATGATGCAAAAGTTGGTTTGTTAATACTAAGATGTTGTATTTACAAAATACCCCGTATTCGTCTTTTTTTTTAAAAAAAAAAGATTATTTCGATTGGCCTCTTTCATTATCGCAACATGCAGCTGCCAGACATGAAAATACATCGTTTTCCAAAACGTTTACACAATAAGCTTTCATAGGTTTGGATGATATGATCAGTTTTTTGAAGTATTCAGTGTCAAACTTAGTTTAGTTTATGTTGGTTTCATCATTGAATTCTTTCGGAGGGCCAAAAGGAATGAAGGGAATATAAGAGACAATTCTACTTACCCATTTGATTTTACTTAAAAATCAGTTGCCATTATATTCTTTGTTATTGAAGTATCAAAACAAAATTTTTTAACACTTTCAAAGTATTAAAAAAAAATTAAATTGGGTGCAGATTAAAAAGAAAAAAAGAGCTATTTTTTATTACATTAATATGTTATTCGAAGTCATCAATATTATGCTAAGTCAAGTGAAAATTAAAGGAACCACTACATATGCATATCAATTCTTAGATTATTCCATTTCCAAGACAAAAACATTTACATACACTCAAATACATACATACCAATTTATGAACTTGTGAAACAATTAAAAATAGGTGTTGTTAAAATCTGTGTGATTGATAAATGAATCGAATCTTAGAAATTAAATTTTAGTTTTGGGTTTGTAAAGTCTTCAAATTTTGTGGGCTTCAACAATTTATAATGACAACCAACTTTGATTGATATATAAGTATTTTAGAAAATTATGTTCCTCATGAATGTTTTTAAATTAATGTTTTTAGGAGTAAACTCAAATGGATTGGATATTAGAATCTTTCAGTGGCCCACCCGTGGGTGTAGAAATTTTTTGTTTTTGTTTTTTGACTTGACTTATTCGTGCTTCCGTTTGCATGGTTTTAACATGTGTCTTGTATTAAAAAATATCAATTCAATGAACTTAATTTAAAACGAAATTTTGAGATTACCTATTAATTAAAATATTATGAATTTAAGGATTAATATCTCAGTTAATTTAGCATGCTTCTCCCCATTAAAGTATTAAGGAGAAAGATATATGAGAAGTGCATAAGCTTCCTGCTTACAAGCAGCTTTTTAATTATGAAAGCTAATAGGGTTAATATGATATTTAGTCTTTATATTTTATTATTATTTTAGTTTTGGCATATATAATTTTAAATTATAAGTTTTATCGCTCAAAATTTTTTCTAACTAAAACGGTGATTTCTATAATTTAGTAATGAACTGTAACATTTTATTCTTTAAAGAACTAAAACTTATAATTTAAAGCTATAAAGAAAAAAGTTAAAAAAATGAGTGTAAATTATAAGGATAAAAAACTGTATTAACCCAAATTAATATATGAAATTAATTTTCTGAAATTATGTTAAATGCTTTTTAGACCCAATTTTTCATTTATTGCATAGAACCTAATTTTTTTATTTATCTTGGGTTAGATTTTACATTCTATTGATTTATTTAAATAGAAAAGGTTTTGGCCATTTATATATGAAGTCTCAAGTTTAAACATGTGTGAATAAAAAAAATATATTTGAAAGAGCTACTTTTAGTTAGATGGCACATCTCAAATTTGATTCAATCAAATAGTCGTATAAAATAACAACTTTAATTTTCATAAAGTTACTTTTATGGGAATTTATAATTGATAGTTTGCTACAACTTAGTTAGCAAATTACAACTATAGGAGACTTATAACGTGTTTGATGGTTTGCCTGTTATTGAAATTATAACCATTCAAAACCATAAGACAAAAATGAATTATTCCACAATTGGTAGTAAAAAACAATGTTGAATTTTCTCGCTTCCAATCCTTTGATCATGTCACTCTAATAATAACAAAAACAATTTTAAATTATTTCCTTATCTTCATATCATATCGAAATTTAATTATTTTTTTCTAAATTTCCCTATTTTATGCCAAAATTTATCTAAAATTAGAAAACATTTTCTTAATTACATAACATATGACATTATTTTAAATCTAAGTCTTCTTCTTTTTTTTTCAAGTCAAACATAACTATCTCTATTCGATTTTAAAAATATATATAGGGGCCTCTTCTAAAATCAAAAATTGTATTACACAAACTCTTCTTTTATTTTCAATATTTAGTAATCTCTTAAACATGAAAATTGGCTAATGAGATTGTTTAAATATCTGTGAGTTTGAATTACCTTTTCAGATTCTAAAAATGATATATTAATGAATTATTAATTGTTCATAAAATTCTTTAATTTTTATAATATAACAATATTAGTCACATTTAATCAAACATATATATATTCGTTTAAAAAATTTTCAACGAAGCCTTTTAATTTTTTTTAAAACAATTAACTAATTAAGCTTTGTGACAATTTGCAGACAAATACTTTCAACGTCAAAATAGCCTTATTATGCAATTTCCTTTTGGAGATGGCAACGTCATCACCTACATACATATATTAATTATATATATGTATGAGAAATATTTACATATTCCTAAAATGCTACCTCATTTATACTTTAACTAATTAAAATACAACAATTCATTTGATTTAAATTCTAGTTTGCACCCTCTATTTTTTTTGAAAAATAGAAAAAATTCCTCCCAATTAGAGTAACAATAGATGGATAGGAATTGTTAACAATAAATGACAATAAAATGTGTATTTTAATTGATTAGAATCCAGATGATGTGATATTTTGAGAGCATGTAAGTATATAGTTGAATAGGATTTATATATCAATGGTTTAATGGTTTAAACAGAGGTTTAATATGTGATCACCTAAATATAATATTTTTTATGCAGCTGTTATAATATTATTTTTGAAGATTTTTTTTTAAATTTATGTTTTTTATGAGTCAACTCAAATAAGACAAGAGGACAATTTACTATTTCATTTGTTAAGAATTTATTAGGCTGATAGTACTCTTTGATTCGTTTTTATTTCAATCATATCACAAAGACAATTCTATTCTATCCCGTTTGGTATGTTTATAAAAAAATAATCCATAATTGAAAATTTCATTGGGTGTTTATATTATTTTAGTTTTGCCTAATATAGGTTTTGTTTCCTTAAATTTATGTCTATCTAAAACGTTAGTCTTAATTTAAGAAGGATATAGACAATTTTACTCATCGAATGACTAAAATGTATAGTTTAAAAATATAAGGACAAAAGCTTATAATAATCAAATACTGTATTAACCAAACTAATACATGGAATTAATTTCATGTTAAAGTTACCTATATTTAGATCAATATATTAAAATTTCTAAATTAATATTACTGTTTAAATTTCAAAAGTATCATTTTTTATTTTCTACTAATTTTTCAATGCAGTGAAAATAATAACATGATTAAAACGAGATTGTTTTAATTTATATATAAAAATTATTTTATATTGATGTATTAGGAGGTATATTCAAAGGGAGGAGAAAAGTCTTGCATTCACTATCATCATATAAATAGCTAGTGAAATTGCAAGAGACTTATAGCATGTTTTATATGGTGAGGTGACATTGAACTTAAAATAAAACTATTGAATTTATGGCACTTCTATAATGAATGACTATTTTGAATGTAGCATGTTTTATGCTTTGAGGTGACACTAAAGTTAGAATAAAACTATTGAATTCATGGCACTTCTACAATGAATGACCATTTTGAATGTAGCATGTTTTATGCTTTGAGGTGACACTGAAGTTAGAATAAAACTATTGAATTCATGGCACTTCTACAATGAATGACCATTTTGAATTGTCTCACTTCTAAATCTATAACACGTCATTCAAATAATAGCCACAAAAATTGTTGATATATAATACAGTAATATCTTGTATCTCTCCCCGTACGCTCATTATATTCAGATAAGTATGCTCATTATATTCAGATAATATAATGTTGAAATTTGATCTCTAAAGATTACGTTATAATAAAGATATCTCTCTCTCATATTATATTTCACTTTATTTTAAATTCTTAACTAAAATTGTTCATGATTTAGCATAAAAATAATTATCAAATTCATCAGCCTCACAAAATTCCATATTTCTTGACCATATTAGTAATTATTAAATTAAATATAAACAACTATTTTTTAAATTATTTATGATGTGTATAAATAACAAAATTCTCTTTCACTTGAGGGCATGCCTTTTAGTTTTTCTTTTAAAACTTTTAATTTTTATACGATTAGCTAAAAATATATTAACTATCAAGTATTTTAGCACTCCAACTTGCGCGGGTAAACATTCATTTATGACACAATATAAAAGAAGCCTCTCATATGTTAGATAACATATCTTTTGTATTCATAGCTGATTCCAACTTGAGTTATGGCTTTCACAATCATTCTTTGTTAAAACTAAAGAAACTCCTTTGACCAAGAAAAAACACACCTCCTAATTTCTATTTTCATGGATAAAGATTTAGGTTTTAGTCTTGTTTGTATAAAGTTTTCCTTCACTTTTAAAATGCATAATGATAGTCCCAAAATAACTCCTAATAGTTGAAACAACCTTTCATCCGATGTCGCATTGGAGTTATTTCAAAAATTAAATCAATGATTGTGTATAGTACAACGTCAGGTCGTTCTCTTTGAGGAGTAAAAAATAAAATTAAATTCCTAAGTACAATAAATTACAAAAATTAAATAAAATATTTTTAGTATTTTTTTATAAAGTGGATAATGAATGGAAAATATATTAATGTACAAGTAATCAACAATGATAAAAGTAATCCTTCAATTCAATAACGCAGGTAATTATAGCTTCAACAGATATGAGAGTTAAAAATAATTAATCAAAAATTATAATTAAACTTTTAATCTAACAACTGAGCCACCTCGACTTATCACAAATATTTTCTAAAGTCTCAATATATTAACCGCCACTAGAATAATAAAATAAGATTAATGATATTAGAGACTAAAGTTTAAAAATAATTCAGAGATTTAAAATAGAAAGAATCAAAGCTAATAAATGACAAAATGATCAAATAATCTAAGTTACCTTAAAAAATCACTAAATATTTACAATAATCTCAATACAAAGTCTGACCAAAATCAAAATAAATAAAATTAAAGTTAATTAAAGGACAATATCAAATGCTAAACAAAAATTTATTTACAATAATCCTCAATAAATATAAATAAATTATTAAAAAATTTTCTAATAATTATAAAATTATCCTAAAACCTAGGAATTATAATATAATTAAGGAGTAAAAAATTAGAATAACTTAAACTCATCATAAAATCATGCTTTTGCTATAGAATATGAGGATTTGGATGAACTAGCCACGCATGGACGCCATATTTGCTTCACCGAACATCAACGAACGTTCAACCATGGAATTGATGGAGCACGTTGCTGTTGCCTCGCTGTTCACGTCTGTGCCGACACTGCTGCACATCTAGACCTTCGATGCAGTCATTGTTCTGTGCTTCTTTTCCGTCACTGTTGTCCGAGAAGAGAGAGAGGCTGCTGTTCTTTCTATTTTTTTGTTGACTATGCTGATGCCTCTGCTCTGTCGCAGCTCGGGGATAATGATGAAGCGTCAACGTGGGGTGTTGCAATGGTATGGTCTGCTTCCGTGAGTGATTGCTATCTGTTGTGATGGAGATGGACAGGAGGTGTATGTGATGATGAGATGTGGAAGATGGAATGGGTGTTGGCAGTGAGATGGAGAATCTGTGTGTGTATGGTTCTCAGGGGCTGTCGCCTAGTGTGCACCCCTGCATCTTCTCATTTTTAAAAGCTGAGGAATGGGCTAAACTAATTGTTTGTTTGGAAGTTGGGTTAGAAAAGTTATTTTGGTTTGAGAAAATTTTAAATAAACAGTCATATTTGTCCAGAAATAATTTTGGCCAAAACTATGGTTTAAAACCATAATTTTGAATAAGCTACTGAAACTAACTTTTAGAATAGTAAAAGAGCTTATGGACTATCCAATTACTATCTTACCCTTATTTTTCTTCACATCCTCTCTCCTCTCTCCTCTCTTTTTTCTACCCCCTCTCCTTTTTTTTCTCTACCCCCTCTTCTCTCTCATACTTTTAATTAAATCATACCATTTTTAGTAATTTAACAATATGAAAAGTGATTCTACTATAAATCATCCAAACATCTCCATTTTTAAAATCTATTCTTTTCAAAATCTATTCTTCAAATTCTATTCTTCCCAGAATATATTCTCTAAAAGCTAATCCAAACAGGCCCTAAGTGTCTTTCATTATAATTTTTAAATTTAGGATTCTTTATTATTATTTGTAAATTTTAATTTCTCTTTAATTTCTAAAACATAAATCATAATAATATAATACTTTTTATTTTAAAAATAATTATTTTAAAAAAATAATAAAAATATAACAATTATGTATATGTTAAGCACTAATTTAATGTAAAGTATATTAATTTAAATAGTATACATATAATATAATTAAAGATCAAAATGATAATGAATATCCACTGAAATAATATAAATAAATACATAAAAATATAGGTTTATCAATAGCCTATATGCACCATATGCAAATCATTCATTCTTTCAATCATCTATTATTTTTAAATTTTAATTGTTTATTTGTTAGTTAATATTTTAGATCCTTAGAAAATTATATCAAATTAATAAGATAATTTAAATTTCTTGATTTATTAATCGTAACTAGTCTTAGTCAATAAAGCATGCTTCTAGTAAAGAAAAATCAATCTTCTTTGTAATTATTTATTCAGTCTACTTCTTTTTTTAGATTTATTTT
Source organism: Leucaena leucocephala (assembly GCA_037074615.1). NCBI lineage: Eukaryota > Viridiplantae > Streptophyta > Magnoliopsida > Fabales > Fabaceae > Leucaena > Leucaena leucocephala. The sequence continues at coordinate 11,233,110 of CM073515.1, read as the reverse complement.
TTACCTAAAGTTTCTTTACAAGAGTTCATACGTAGAAAATAAATGCTATATATAATATTAGATAACTTAGTTCAACTTTTCATTATCTTAAAAAAATCCTACATAAATCCATCTAAATAAAATATTAAAAAAGTGTATAAAACCTGTTAGCAAACTTTAAAAAATTATATTTCATCCATAACTTCATATATCCAAAGCTAAAAATCTAGTTTTGTTCAATATAATTTTCAATTTTTTATTTAATTAAGATATCCCAAACCATTTTAGACTTATCTTCAAATAATATTGAAATTTAATTAGTTTTTTTCTAAATTTCCCTATTTTATGCCAAAATTTATCTAAAATTAGAAAACATTTTCTTAATTACATAACATATGACATTATTTTTAGTCTAAGTCTTCTTGCTTTTTTTCCAAGTCAAGCATAACTATCTCTATTTGATTTTAAAAATATATGCAGGGGCCTCTTCTAAAATTGAAAATTGTATTACACAAACTTTTCTTTTATTTTCAATATTTAGTAATCTTTTAAACATGAAAGTTGGCTAAAGAGATTTTTTAAACATATGTGAGTTTGAATTACCTTCTCATATTATAAAAATAATATAATAAGTTTTATGAACAATTAATAATGAATTATTAATTGTTCATAAAACTCTTTAATTTTTATAATATAAAAATATAAGTCACATTTAATCAAATATATATATATATTGTTTAAAATTTTTCAAATTTTCAATGAAGCTTTTTAATTTTTTTTAAAACAATAAACTAAGCTTTGTGACAATTCGCAGACAAATATTTTCAACATGAAAATAGCCTTATTATGCAATTTCCTTTTTTTGGAGATGACAACGTCATCACCTAAATACATATATTAATTATATATATGTATAAGAAATACTTATATATTCCAAAAATGCTACCTCGTTTATACTTTAACTAATTAAAACAACAACTTATTTGATTTAAATTATAGTTTGCACCCTCTATTTTTTCAAAAAATAGAAAACATTCCTCATAGTAACAATAGATGTATACGAATTGTTAACAATAAAGACAATAAATTGTGTAATTTAATTTATTAGAGTATAGATAATGGCATTTTGGTATTATGTAAGTATATAGGTCAAGGAGGATTTATATATCAATAGTTTAATGGTTTAAATAGAGGTTTAATATGTCATCACTTAAATATAATTTTTTTTATGTATGAAATTGTGAAATAATTAAAACTCGAAGCTGTTATAATTTTGTTTCACAAAAATTCCTTTAAATTAATGTTTTAAGGAGTCAACTCAAATGAGTCAAGAGGATAATTTAATAATTCAATCACATCACAAAGACAATACTATTCTACCCCATTTGGTACGTTTATAAAAAAAAACATTAATCCGTAATTGAAAACTTCGTTGTGTGTTTATATTATTTTAGTTTTGGCTAATATAGGTTTTGCTTCTTTAAATTAATTTCTATCTAAAATATTAATCTTAGTAGTTTAATAAATATTTGGACCATTTTATCCCTCGAATGATTAAAATTTATAATTTAAAACTATAAGGGCAAAAACTAAAATAAACAAGGTTATAATGATCACACACTGTATTAACTAAACTAATACACGAAATGAATTTCATATTAAATTTACCTATGTTTAGATCAATATATTAATTTTCTAAATAATATTACTATTTAATTTTAAAAGTGTCATTTTTTATTTTCTACTAATTTTTCGGTACAATGAAAATAATAAACGAGATTGCTTTAATTTATATCTGTAAATTATTTTGTGTTGGTGTATTATGAGGTATATTCAAAGGGAAGATAAAAGTCTTGCATTCACTATCACTACATGAGTAGCTAGTGAGATTATAGTATAAGATATTTATAGCATGTTCTACATTTTAAGATGACACTGAAGTTAAAATAAAACTATTGAATTTATAGCACTTCCACAATGAATAACCATTTTAAATTTTCTCATTTATAAACTTTATAACACTTCATTCAAATAATAGCCACAAAAATTGTTGATATATAATACAGTAATCTCTTGTATCTCTCCCCTATGCTCCTTATATTTGGGTAATATAATGTTGAAACTTGATCTCTAAAGATTAAGTTATAATTAAGATCTCTTTCTCATATTATATTTTACTTTATTTTAAATTCTTAACTAAAATTGTTCATGATTTAGCATAAAAATAATTATCAAATTCAACAGCCTCACAAAATTCTATATTTCTTGACCATATTAGTAATTATTAAACTAAATATTAACAACTAATTTATAAATTATTTATGATATGTATAAATTATTTTTAAACTTTTAGTTTTTCTTTCGACATTTTTAATTTTATATGATTAACTAAAAGTATATTAACTATCAAGCATTTAGCACTCCAACTTGAGTGGGTGAGCATTCATTTATGACACAATATAAAGGAAGCCTCTCATAGATTGGATACTATATCCTATGCGTTCATAGCTCCTTCCAACTTATGGCTTTCACAATCATTCTCTATTAAAACTAAAAAAAAAACTCTTTTGGCCAAAAAAAATAACTTCTGTTCATTGCTATTTCCATGGATAAAGATTTAGGTTCTAAGTCTTGCTTGTATAAAGTTTTCCTTCACTTTACCATGTGCAAATCATTCATTTTTTGGATCGTCCATTAATTTTAATTTTTAACTGTTTATTTGTTGCTTAATATTTTAGATCCATAGAAAATTATATCAAATTAACAAGATAATTTAAATTTCTTGATTTATTGATCATAACTAATCTTATTCATAAAGCATTCTTCTAAGTAATTTTAAGTTAAAAAAAGAAAAATAATCTTCTTCGTAATTATTTACTCTGTATAATTCTTTTTTTTATATTTATTTTTGGCCTCAAGTTTCCTTATAAGAGTTCATACGAACAAAATAAATGCTATATATAAATTCATTATATAATATTACATACTTAGTTCAAGTTTTAGTTACTTTGAAAAAAATCCTACATAAATCAATCTATATAAAATATAAAAAATAAAGGTGCATACTTGCAAACTTTAAATATGACTTCATCCAAAGTTAAAAATGTAGTTTTGTTCAGTATAATTATCAATTTTTTATTTAATTAAGATATCCCAAATCATTTTAGACTTAAGACTAATATTTTTCAATATTTATAGTATAAAAAGTTTTCACCTAGATTAAAGAAATATATTTCTCGTTATTTAAACTTCTATTCTTTCAACTGCTTATCATCTCAACTAATAAATTTTTAATAGTATAATTATGCTTCATTTTTCACCTTTATATATTCAAAAATATAAAAAGAAAAATTGTGGTAAATGCTGCAATTGTGTGTATCCATCCCTTTGAAATTATTTTGCGGAATAATCAAAGGAGTCAACTTTGTATCAATTGCGGCCAAGAAAATATTGTAACAAATATGTTTGCAAAAAAAAAAAAGTTTTAAGAATTTTACAGAAAAGGAGTTTTTAAAAACAAAATTGGGAAGAAAAGTATTGCAGCGGGTTCATCATGTCACTACATTGAAGATGACATCGCTAATTAGTAAATTTAATTATTAACATCAAGACCTTTTCTTTTGTTCATCCATCAAATATTTCTCTATATTCTACAATGCACATGTGTAGTCAATATAATTTGTAAATATGGGACCCATTTTGAAAATTCTTTATTAGTTGACGCTACAAACCTTTATTCACGGATAAGAGGGCATTGACTGACTCCTTTTTTTTTAAAAAAAATATTACAAAAAATTTATAGGAAATTTCTCAAACAGCGACGTGCATCCCATCTATTTATTCTTTTCTCTTGTTCGAGCAGAGCAGAGTATATCGACTTTCTCATCCTCCTGTGGATTTGTTGTTTCTCGACTAAGTTTAGATGGCAGAAGCAACACATACTGACATGAATCATAGAGACTTGGCCTCGGAGAGTCCTCAACAAAAGGTGGAGCTGCAACCACTTCTCTCATCTCAGCCTACGAGTCCCGACATGAATCAAGCAGCTGTCTTGGCCTTTGAGAATGCTCAACAAATAGTGGAGTTGCCACCACATCTCTCATTTCTGCCTACAGATTTATCCTCCAATTACTTGCAGAAGCAGCAACACTTGTGCATCCTTTACAACTCTTTGTTCAATTCTGAAGGCTTTTCTTTTTTATCTTTACTTTCTTTTTTGAATTTTAAGGTTGATTATATTTTATTCCTCAATCGGTAGACTTTTTTAGTCTTGTTTTGTTTTCACTTTCAAAGAGACTTTTGACTATTGTTCAAGACAATCATCCAATAAACGGTAGTTCCAGTTTTGGTTCTTTAAGGTCTTTTTGGATCATCCTTTTCTTCATCTTTACTAAGAATGCCATTATGCCATGCACATGTTATAATATATGTTATATATTTTGAACACATAACTTACATATACATATGTGTGTGTGTGTGTGTGTGTATGTATGGTTTAAGGTGAAGACTTTAAGGAGAAAAATGATTTCATAAAATATAAAGTGAGCTTCATGTAATTGATCAATTTTTCCAATATATATAAAATGGAACATGATGAGTAAAAACACGTAGTTGTAGTTAACTGCTAAAATATATGAAAACAACAAAGCACCGTTATAATTAACTTCTATAACATTTGTTAATTATCATCAAAACTTATATTAAATATAATGTCATAGGCACTATGTCCAGCAAATAGAACAGCGGATTTGCGAGTTGGAGGGGAGGTTTAGAAATGAAAATGGGTTTTGAAACTAGATTTTTAAATGGAATAATTGTTAGTTAATTATACATAAAACCATTAAATTGTTAAGTTTTAACTATTCTTTATAAAACAAAACTATCAAATTTTGTCTTCTACAATTTGACGGTTATTTACTAATTTTTTTTAAAAAAAATCAAACCTCTATAAAAGTTATTATTTAACTGTCTAATACTTTTTCAAAAAATTTGACGGTCGGATTAATTAGGTACTCTCTTAACTTGTGCGCTTTTATATTCAACTGTCAAGTTTTAATAGTAGAAAATCTCATCTTTAATTTGTAGCAGTTTTTGTCTTTCTTTCTTTATTTGGAATAGGGGACTCATATATATATATATATATATATATTGCTTATCTAATTCCTAGTTGCGTTCTGAATCAAACTTCATAGGTGGAAGATGAGCTGACTATAGTCATCAAAAACAGGATTCAAGATTGCAGAGATGGTCACTTGTTACCAGACTGTTGCATTTACAAAGTACCCTTTACACTCGGCATCTTAAAGAAGAGGCTTACACTCCAAAAGTTGTTTCGATTGGCCCCTTTCATTATGGTAATGAGGGACTACAAGACATGGAAAGTCATAAACAAATATTCTTCAAAAGGTTTACAAAAAGAGCTATCTCAAGCTTGGAAGATTTAGTTCGTTTTGTTAAACATCTAGAGCCAAAAGTCCGTGCTTCTTATTCAGATACTATTAACCTTGACAAAAATCAACTTGTGAAGCTGATATTAAGGGATGCCGGCTTCATCATTGAACTCTTCATCATGTACCATGAGCAGTATGAGGGACACAATGATGTTAAATTGTTACAGTCATGGTTACGGATGTCCATATGTTATGATTTAGTTTTACTTGAGAATCAACTTCCATTTTGTTATTGAAGAGTTGTTTAATCAAGCTTTTCCCCATCAACATCATGGTAGCCTCCCTTCATTTCTTTGGCTCGTGTATAACTATTTTGGATGTTATATCGAACCAAATTTAGAGTATAACCCTGATGTTAAAATAAAATTTTTTATAGATCTTATTAGATTATTTTACTTACAAGGAAAAACGTCTCAACGAGATTCATTGTCAGAATCAGGAGGCCATATCCTTTTATACAATGCGAATGCATTGCAAGAAGCAGACATAAAGTTGAAGACTACGTACTATGGGCAAGTGCTTATTAGACTTTAAATTTTCAGGACATATCCTCGAAATTCCACAAATTTTGGTGCAAGATTACACGGAACTTTTGTTACGTAATATGATAGCATTGGAAAAGTGTCATTATACTTATGAAGCTTACATAACTGACTATGCTATTGTATTGGATTGTCTAATAGACACATATAAAGATGTGGATCTCCTTGTTGACAAGGAAATAGTCAGCCACCTTTTTGCCGATAGCAATAATGTTGCTTTGTCAGTTAATGGTCTTCGAGCAAATGTCACCCAAACGTATTTCAATTCTGAATACAGTGATATCTGCCAAAGTTTGAATGGCTATTGTCAAGATCCAAGGTACAGGTTAAAGGCAACTCTAAGACGAGATTATTGTCGTACACCTTGGCAAATTGTTGCTTCTATTGCTGCAGCTATTCTCCTCATTCTCACATTTGTTCAAACCATATGTTCCATCCTATAAAATGTGTGCAAACAATTTGGATGATAAAATGTGTTCAAACCATTGATTACTGTGTCCCCTAGCTTTGTTATGTACTCGTAACTAGTGAAACAGTTTCTTGTACCAGGTTTTGTTGCCCATAAAATGTGTGCACCAGCTTGTAGCCAAAAAAATATATTTCTACTCCTTATTTCATGTTTTGCTTAAAAGATTATTCCATGACGCAAAAGTTGGTTTGTTAATACTAAGATGTTGTGTTTACAAAATACCCCGTGATTCGTCTTTTTTTTTTTTAAAAAAAAAAGATTATTTCGATTGGCCCCTTTCATTATCGCAACATGAAGCTGCAAGACATGAAAAGACATCGTTTTCCAAAACATTTACACAAAAAGCTTTCATAGGTTTGGATGATATGATCAGTTTTGTGAAGTATTCAGTGTCAAACGATCATGCTTCTTACCCTGCAAAGAACATCAACTTGAGTAATAAGGAACTTGTGAAACTTATATTAGTTTATGTCGGTTTCATCATTGAACTCTTTCGGATGGACAAAAGGAATGAAGGGAATATAAGAGACAATTCTACTGACCCATTTGATTTCACTTAAAAGTCAGTTGCCATTATATTCTTTGTTATTGAAGGGCTATTTTATATAATATTTCCGTTTGGCCTTCATGGACACCTCCCTTCACTGCTTCTCCACACTTGAGTCTAATCCTAGGGTTAGGATAAAACACTTCAAGGACCTTCTTAGACTCTGTAATTTACCCAAAACAGAACCTCCAAGGAGACCAAATTCTTTTATATAATGAAAAAGGAGTTACAAGTAGCTGGAGTAAAATTGAAGTGAATCACAAATATAAAATATGTGCATAGTAGACTTGAAATATGTAGGGCATGTTCTTGAGATCCCACGTATTATGATGGAAGATAAAACCAAAATTTTGTTTTGTACGGTATATGATGACTTTAGAACAATGTCATTTACCTTTGTGTTATGTTACGTTGCTAACTATTCTATGACATTGTATATCCTAATCAAAATATTGTGCATTAATTGGTTAGGTAGAGGGGCCAAACCCATTTAGTTAAGTTAGATTTACTATTACCACGTGTAGTTTTTAATATAAAATTTACTTAATTAATCTAGATAGATTAAAAAAATAATTATTATGTATTAATTTCCCTAAAATACCTCATTTAATCTAATCATGTGCATTTCAACCATCCTTATTAGAAACTATCTCTATATGTGCAATCATATGGGTGTCAATCGATCGATCGAGAGTTGAGCACCATGACTCCTAACTAGTTTTTCTGCCCCTCTCTGAATCGTAAGACACTGGAACCCCTTCTCTTCGTGAGGACATAGGAGCTGAACCAGGAACATATGCTGATCATTGCTGCCATGAGAACTCAGCTTGGTTGTGGGAACCACATACAAGGTCTTAGGCCCAACCGCATGCAGTGTACTAGAAATGCATAGCCATTTGATCATACTCCTAATAGGCGTTTTTGATGGACCTCAACCATTCCAACTCGAGTACAACGTCATAAGTGTGCAGATCAATAATTCTCAGTGCAGCCTCAAATTCCTACCTTGCATTCGCCACCTGAAGCCCCTCCAAACTCCATGAACCTTGAGCTTACGCCCTCCACCACTTGCACAAAAGACATACTATCATTCTGCCCTTTCCACCCAGCTTCATGCCAAGTTATGGGTACTTCCGTTATCAATTGACACAGAGATACCTTTCTTGCCTGCACTCCCCACAATTTTCAAGCTATCGGCAGTTTCTTCACCGTTAATGGCATGTACTGAAAGCAGGGGAATTGACTCATCGACGTCTTCAACACAAACGGTAGAGCATGCAGGGACTTCACTATCTTCTTCGAATGCAATAAAGTGTAATTGCATTTTCTGTTTCTCAGGGCAACAATGATCGCAGGAAAATCTTTTGTGACAGTAAAAACATAGATTTCTAGCGCACTGCTCTACTTCTTCCTCGGCTGTTAGCATCTTGATGGGGCGGACATATCTTGCCGTGTTCTTGAGGCCAGCACCCAAATCTTTAACCACTAATTGTGCCTCGTTGGTCCGTAAGGAGGCCCCACTTTTAACAAAGAGTTATTGCAAGGGGTTGACTGATCCGTTGATGTTGTGGGCCCCGCCACCTGTCTCCCAACTTCCTCGCTAACAATCTTATTACTGCGATGACTCATTGCAATCTCTTGAATTCTGGCGAGTCGTTGTGCTTCCACCAGCATCTGAGGGTCGAACATCTGCACGGAATCTGCTATTTCCTCCTTCAATGCTCCTACATACGCATCCACCAAGTAAGCTTCAGAAAGATCTAACCTTTCCGTCATCGTATTGAATCTGTCATTAAACTCCGCCAACGACCCCTTTTACCGAAGGTGTGTTAACTCGGTCACAGGCTTCTCGTATGGTGGCCAAAAGTTTTCTTCAAGAGCTCGGTGTATTCTTCCCATGTGGGTTGGTTGTCTCCCCACCGACACTCAACGGCCAACTGCCACTCAAAGGAATCTCCATCAAAATTCATCGCAGCCTCATCCACCTTCCCTTCTTCTGGGATATTTTCTATTCGGAAGTAGCGTTCGCACTTCCATATCCACGAATGGATATTCTTACCACGTTCGCACTTCAATATCCACAAATGGATATTCTTACCGTCATATCTTGGAAATTCCATTCGGGGCAGACGTGTCCTACGCCAATCATCAAAATTATCATTATTCTGGTTTCTGTTGCGGTGAGGAGCGTCGTGGGTAATGTCGCGCATTTCTTGGGCCATGGTTTGCAACTCCTGTCGAAAAGAGCGCCCCATCATCTGCATTTCGTCCCGGTAGCCCAGAACGGTTTCATGCAGATCATCTACCTTCAGTAACCGTTGTTCGATGTTCTGCAGCCTATCATCCTTCTTCCTTGCGCTTTCTTACAGTCGAGTCTTAACCATCCAGTGTCGTGCAGTCGAAGGTCAGAGGAAAGCCGTCTCTGATACAACTAATGTGCTCCGTGATCGAGAATAAAGGAAAAGAAGAAGAGAGAAGGAAGCAAAAGAAGAGAGATAGAAACAAAGGGAACCATAAGAGAAGAAGACAGAGAGAGAAGACAGAAGGAATCAGGGAAAGTGCACGTGTTTGCTATATCTCATTTCATAATTCTGTTACATCAGGTATATTACTGTTTACCAGCCTCGATCACAGTAAGCTAAGGCTAGGATCACAGTAACAGTGTCACCATAGCTACTTATATTAAAATTTTCTAACAAAGGCAGAGTGGGGTTAACAAGTAAATCCAATCCTCAAACTTTTTGAATATCCAACTATCAAACAAATACCACCAGCAGTCTGGGCGGGCATCTCAATTATGTGGAATGACACTGACAGAAACTAAAAACAGTCAAAATATGAAAAGCTTGATCCGATGTATTACAAGATCAGAGAAATGGTATGAACTGTGTGATATCCATTGAACTGAACTCATCAAAGTACAGTATTTGTCTCTAATACAAGTCAGTTATTGATATCTTCTATCTAACTTGGTTCAAAGGGCTGGGTCTAGGCCCATCAACTAATCCTTATCATAATACTAACATTATTAATGCTTTCGTTAGCTGTAACACAAAGCTAAGTTCACACTTGTGCCAAAATCCCAGCAAGTTTCTTGGAAAACGTCAAGATGTAATATCAACGGCTCATGAATTTTGCTTCCACAATAAGGTAAAATTATTCAAGTATAAATAAAATAAAATGAAAAATTCTTAAGTATAAATTAATGTTCTAAAATGTCCTGTCATAAAACACACAACCCCAAAGTAATGCTGCTAACACAGCTAGTATTTGAACAAAAGTTGAAAACTGGCTAAGCGGACAGCATGATGTTTGATTATTTATCATGAAGATTACCAAGAGAAGCAGTTGTCAACTTTTATATAAAAGTTTAGTGTGTGAGCAGCATTACTCTATCAGAGTAGCAGTTAAGAGCAAACAAAATCCTATGCAAAGAAACATTGTTCCAAGGCACCAGCAGCTTTTACAAGAGCAAAGTCCATAACCATCCCCAAAATTCAAATCCGCAATCCGTGAACGCATAAATTAGGGGCAGCAAACAAGATGAAATAAGATAAAATTGAGATTGGGAAAAAAAATGAAAAAATACTTGGAAAATGCAAGGATTTGCTTGGTAACGTGGGGTTCGACAAGAGAATTAGTGAAAGTGTGTTTGGTTAGGAAAGAAAAATGGGGGGGAGGAGAGGTAAATTTTTTTGTATATATGTGCTCACCTTCCCTCATTTACCTCCCCTCTAAAAGTGAGGGTTTTTAGAGGAGAGGGAATTTTTTTACTCAATTTTAATTAAATTACTCTTTATATATTTTTAATATTCCAATTGTACCTTTATAAGTTGAAACTTTTTTTTATTCTCCTCACACATGATTTTTGCTTTGATTGCTAAAACCTAATAAGCATAATAAATAATTTATATATTATATTAAAATATATAATAATTATAAAATTAATTAGAAATAATATTAAATTTTTATCATATTTTTTAATTTTTTTAATTTTATTATATATATAAATGAGATAAAAAAATTTAAAATTCATAAATTAAAAAATAATAATTTTGATATGAATATTGTAAATAAAGAGTAAATAAGTTTAAATAAAGAGATAAAAATATATTTATCAATTCTTAATTAACTCCTCTCCCCTCCCTTTCTGAATCAAAACAAAACATCATCTACCCTCCCTTACTTTTATACCTACAACCTTCCCTACCTTTTTATATCATCACTTAAATTAACATAACATATCCTCTCCTAAATTGAACCAAACAATGCCGCTCGTCTTAAGGTATGCAGTGACAAATCCTATTATTTGATCTTCGTCCATTGGTCTCTCCGAGCCAATTCACCAAATCCTCACTTTCGCACTCGTAGGCAAGAGCTTCCCTTTTGTACTGTTATGCTTTAGCTCGGGAAAAACCTTTTTGGGAGCCGATTGGTTAGACGAAAGTCTAGCTCAGGAAACGGAAAGCAGCCTCCTTTCCATCAGAAGACACGGAACAGGGCAGCAGCTAGGGACGAACCGTTCCTTGGATCGCAGGACAGCCGTTGAGGAGGAGGGAGGCCTAGTTGCGGAAAGGAGAGAAAGGTAAATTGACAATCTTTCCCATCTTTGTATTATTACTAATACAAAATTTTAGTTTGGTAATTTAATTTTATAAAACATCTAATATTATTAATCTTAAATGATAATTTTTTATACTAAACATTGTTACTTTTAAAAAAAAATAAACTTAATACTTCGTTCATTCATTAATATAAGACCTAGTTTGATTAATTTTAGAAGATTAAAGAAGTTAAATAAATGACTTAATTATAGCATATGTTAAGTATCATTAAATTATATCATATATATTTTTTAATATAAGACTTAGTTGATTAATTTGACAAAATTAAAAAGTTAAATAAACAACTTAATTATAGCATAGGTTAAGTGTCATTTGATTATATATCAATTTATAAGTTAAATAAATTAGAATTAAAAAATAATAAATATAAATACTTTAAAGTACTCTCTCCAATCCTTAATATAAGAGCTAATTAAGTATTATATTTAGTCCTAAATATAATACCCTAATTTATTTTGTCTCCTAAATTTATAATTTTTTTCAAACTATCTTATTGATTACATATATAAAAAGATTTTCATTTAAGGGTAGTCTTGATAAATGATGAGATTGTAGAAAAATCAACCTATATTTGATACAAATAACTAATATAACTAATTTTCTTAATCTATCTAAATTAATTGTCTAGCTTTTATATGAAGGACAGATAATAATTGTCACATCCCGAAATTTGGACCGTGACCGGCACGGAATATGAACAGTTTCATATTCCGAAAGCCTAAAACCTCAAATACAACGTTTAAAATTTCCATAACATTTTTCAAAATAACACAATCTTTTCTAATGTCTATGTGGAGCATTTACCTTTTTATTCAAAATAACACAAGTACTTAATAAAGTTTAAAATCAATCTTGTTCAAAAACAACGCTTCGGATCTGCGACGAGGCTCTTTACTGCTCAGCGGGAGGATTAGGGTCACCTGCACTATCTGAAGCCAAATAATCTACTCGTGAATAACGTCCCAAAAACATGATTTAAAAGAATGCGGAAATAAACAATGCATAATCATGTTGAAAATGTATTTCTTAACGCTTCGTAATCTAATACAAACCTTTTCGTAAACATTTGTATTTCAGGGGAAATAATAATCTGAAAGAACCATTTCAAATAAATCATTCAAACCGATACTTTCAAAACCATGATCTTTCTGTAGGACTTCAACAGAACGAAAACAGACGTGGACACACAGTCCACGAGGGTAACTAACCATTCTGGTGGCTCGAAGCCACTAACTGTCGCGAGAATGAATCCCACGAAATAATTCTGGTGGCTATGCCACAAACTGTCGCGAGAATAAATCCCACGAAATAATTCTGGTGGCTCAAGGCCACAAACTGTCGCGAGAACGAATCCCACGAAATAATTCTGGTGGCTATGCCACAATCTGTCGAGCTCGAGTACCAAGGTGCACCAAGGACTAACAGTACTGCTGTTAGCAACCAGCGTTCTGTATTCCGTCCTAAAACATTTCCATCATGCGTGGGGTCCTTTTCACATGAAATAATCTCAATCGTTTCAATGCCATAATCATTGGTAAAAACCACTTTGAATTTCTAAAACCCCAGCATGAACATACGAAATCAAGTTACTGTAAAAATATATGCAATTCACATAAGAATATTTCATGAATAACATCAGTTCACTGTCAAATCTTTTTCTAAAGCCTCTTTATCCATTTCATGCATAATCGTAATCTTTTGTAAATCAATCGAAAGAAAATCATTTCTAACGATTTAAACCATACTTTCATAAAACTTACTTTTCGAAATTCATATTTGAAATTCATCATTTGAAATAACAATGCATTTGAAAATGTAAATTTGTAGGGAACGTTATTCACTCACCTGGTACACTCTTAAACCTTTACTATTCCGGTCAAACAATTTCCGATGGCTTTCGTTGCTCAATCCCCTGGTATCCCGCAAATAATCATGCATTAACGTACTATTCAAAGTTCAACAGAAATAATTAATCTTTAATTTATTATTTTAATTTAAGTGAATCACATCACCCCTACAATCATAAAATCAACACGTATGCTCCAAAACCTTCACCTAAACTCTAATCCCTACACTAACAGTTCTCTAATATTTCCATTCAACTTTAGCTTCAACTCGCTTGATTTGGTACTTGAATTTCTTCTATACTTCAGTGTCTCTTTACATACATTAAAGCATCTAACTTCAATAAGTAAAATATCCAATTATATAATTGTTGACCATTTTCACATTGTTTAATCCAACCACTTCCCTTTCAAACTCAAACCATATCTCTGCTCACATAATCTACGCATACATACATACATAACACTATCACAGCTACTTGGGTGCAGTATAAATATATATACATATATCTCTACGGCACACACACACAAAGCATAAAACATAACCATAGATCATTCTTATAGCAATAGCAAAACTCCACTTAACCCCATGTTTGTCTCCTATTTCCTTTGATATCATTACTACACGCATAAATACACAAGGACTTCCCAGAGCACGTACACCTAGCATATACATATACACTCACAACAGTAGAAAAATTCACACAGCAACATCATTCCCATATATCCATATTAACATTCAAATATTCTAATCAATTTCTCTCATTATTGATTCCATTTTCAAGGCAGTGAGTTTCCTAGATTACTTTCAAATTTAATTCTTAACATTTGAACTCCACATGATCCTAAAGGATTTAATTGGCCTTGATCACAATTTTAGCTTAAACAACACCTATTTTAACATTACTTTGAACCCCATAACATACTTAAAGATTTATGACTTCCAACACAATTTAACTATTCAAGCATAGGTTACCCAACCAAATCTTTAACTATTACCATTCATAATTCTATGCTTTGGTTATAATTATAATGCTTGCTCCTCAACATATACTTCAGTTTTTCTTAACCATTTTTTTTTTCAAAAGATCTGGAAACACTTAACCTTATGCATTTATACATATATACCCTATGTCAGCCACGTCCTTCTTTCTTTTCTGTATCAAAATAGTAGCATCCATATACCCAAACAGATACACACATGACATGACGACTTGATAGGTATGCATACTTATTGACCAATTCCACGGCATTAGCAGCTTATATCTAAATATATCCTATGCTATTCAATGATCAATACAGCAGCTTCAACGTCCTCTTCCCCTGTTTCTGCTAACTAAAACCATAATATGCATACATGCTATAATTATATATATCATATCATTTCTCAACTTCTTCAAGCTTTACGTCTTTACACACACATATATATATATATCCAGACAACAGCAATGTTTGCATAACCACAGGCTTCTGTTTCCTCTTCCAGTTTTACAGTACTAGCACACATATATTTTCATAGCGCAGGCATACACCGTATTTATATATTCACAATTAATATATATGCATTTCCAGAACCAACGATAGATATGAATATGCATAGAAACAGCAATGTTCAGTTGTACAGTATCACTGACGACAAACAGAGCAATCCCAAGCACAATGCTCATTCACACACGAACAACAAACATAATCCCTCATACCCATGTACCCACACAAACTGTAGGAAGCAGAGCAAGGGCATCGAGAAGGCTTACCTCATTGATTCAATCTGCGACTCTCAGCCATGGCAATAAAGAACTTCGGAGCTCTAAAATTCCTACAGTACTGACAGAGAAAGCACGACGGCAGCCGCTTACCACAACCATGCCTTGCACGGCGATGGCGACACGAAGAAAGGAATTGAAGACATAGACTTGCTACAGTAACCGAGATGAACTCTCTAACCTCCCTTCCGATGGTTGCGGTCTCTGCTTTCCTCTGTCGATTCTATCGCGTCTTCCCTCTCTCTCTGGCCTACCATCGCGGCACTCTATCTCTCTCGCCGCTAATCCACCACCGCCAGCGACCCCCACTTCCCCCGCGACTCACTCCTTTAATTTCTTTCTGCTCACACCCTCACAACAGCTTGCTGTCGACAGAAATCGCAATGGGGAAAAGGAGTGGCTCGGCTAAAAGGTGATGGAAAGACTTTTCGTGCCGTGGAAGCTCTCCCTGCGCCGTTCGCCGACTCTGCTCCTCACGCAACGCTGAATCGCCGCTCTGAGACGCGACCGCACTGAAGAGAAATGAGGAAAGGAAGTTGGGAGTAGGTAAAAAAAACAGAAGGCATTTTTTTTTTAATTTCACGCTGGAAGAAGAAAAAAAAAATTACAACTCATGTAGCACCCAGGGATCGAACACGCGACCCACAGATTCATCCTCCGCCTCTGAACCACTCTACAAATGTCTTCTCATCAACCTTATATGCAACAAAATATATATATACCCTTTAAAAATTCTTGGGCCATAACAATAATTTATTTAACTTCTTTAATATTTCCAAATTAACTAATTAAATCTTATATTAAACCCTAAACCCTAATACTTGTTAATGTAGCCTTCTATAAAGTTAAAAGACCAAACTCTTGCCTTATTAAAAGTAAAGTTTTTATGCTTATTTTTTAAAATTATCTACTATGTCCTTGAATTTTGACTTAAAAAGTTGAAAATTGCAACATGTTTCATCTCATAATATAACACTATTCTTTTTGTTATAGATAAATTCAAAATAATTCGATTCTTATAATTTTTTTACTAATAGTAATCCAAATCTTATAAGCATCTTTTTTACTCAGAACCACTTAGTACATGTAATTACTTCATTCAATAAATTACTAATGGCCTAGTTGTTTGGATTTGGAGTAAAAATTGATAGTTGAGATATAAAGCTTGGGGACTATATTTTTTCCAATATAATTATTCTTATATTAGAGGTAACCGTATTTGATATATTGTCAAACACTAATCTTAGTTCGCCTTGCCACTAACAAACGTAAACACTTCTCTTAACGAGAATTATAACATTGATTTGCCTTTATCATTATCATTATTATCCTACAAGCAAATCTACTTGTTGAGCAATTGGGCTATTTTTTTTATTGATATTTTTTTGTTAAATATACGTATTCTCCTATTGGAGGTAATCTCTCATAGCAAAAATTTGAATATTAATTTATTACGTTATAAAGATTAGTCACTTTCGCTATACTCAACCCCGTTAGTGGCCATATTTGTTTTTTTATTTTTATTTTTTTTGTATAAAAATTTTTAGAAAAGGATTTGGTTTACCCACGAGTTAAGGATAAGATAAAATCTTTTTTTCTTATAAATGATACTAATATCAGATAGAGTAAACTTATAAAATAAATAAGCTCCAAAGAAAGGCTCTAGCCTTCTAGTTTGGGCCGAGGCCTGAAGTTGTTGGGCATTGACCAAAATAATACTTATACTAAAAAAAATACTTATGCTTCAAACTGCATTTGAACTTAGTGTGTGTTTGGGTATCACGTTTAGGAATAGATTATCATCCAAACCATAGTTTCAAGAAATGAATGCCAAACAAGGTGTTTTTTTGAAAATCGATTGTGCATCACAAACCATGGTTTTAAAAAAATTTATCACGCTGCAGCCTTTTCCCACTGTGTTGGCATAAATTTAATTAAAAATTACTATTTAAGTGAGGGAAAAATTAAAATGCAGGTGAATATTGTAAATATTTACCTTGCTCAAACAATAATATATATATATATATATATATTATTTTTTAATCACTTAAATGAAAAAATTTAAAATCAAATTTATTCTTTATGTAATTATCATATTAGTTTATGTCATTTTTAGTAAATTATCTATGGAAAAGCGATTCTGCTACTAATCATCCAAACATCTCTAATTTTTAAAATTACTTTTTTTTAGAATCTATTCTTCCTATAATCTATTCTCCAGAATCTATTCTTTCCAGAATCTATTCTCCAAAAGCTAATACAAACGGGCCCTTAGGAACAATATGCCAATAGAAGTTGAGTTAGCTTATTATTTATAAGGTTATAGATTTAAATCTTATTATTGATATGAAAATTTTATTAATAAATAATTTATAAATATTTCTATAAATTCTCTTTATATTTAAAATTATGCGTGAAATTGATGACCACCTCAAAGAGGTACCAAGATGAATAAATATGTCGATGAATGAAATATAACAGCAGTTTATTATATTAACATTATCTCTTACTTCTCCCCACTACCTCCTTTATTGTTTAGGCATCAAGTTGGAACTGTTGACTTCTCCCTCAATGTAGATTTATTTAAATGATAAATTCATTTTTTTTAAAAATGACAAGAAAAAGGTATCTTTATTTTATATTCTATATTTATTATTTTTAAAATATTGAAAACGTAATAATTAAGTTAAATTAAGTTTAATCACCCAACCTTATCCTAGACAGTGGGTATGAGTGATGACCACTAAATCTATTTTTTAAATGTCTTGACTTACATAACTAAATCAACTTTATCATCCCATTGATGTCATGCTTTGCACAATTTGCAAAATTTCCTTAAATTTGGATTCAAGTATAGTTTTTTTATCTTTTTATTTTTGGAAGAAAGATATATAACCACGGTTGAAATATTAGAATATGGACTTGATGCGTTGTTTTAATGGTAAAGTTGTCCTTTGCATAAGGGAGGTGGATAGTTCGATCCCATAAGCTTAGTTTGGCCTTCTTTTCAACTAAAAAAAAATATAAGAATCTTAAAATGGTCACTTAAAATGGTTTAAGTCCTATAAAATCCTTGAAGCATATTCTAAAAGTAATTCCACAGTCTTAAGCTGTCACAATCTTAGTTGTTATTATAGTAAAATTAAAATAAGAACCACTAAACTGGTGAGAACAACATCAGATAAGGTAATGACAACATTAAAGGGATTTTTTCTATATGAGATCAGTTAGGTCATTTCATGAAAATTATTAATAGTCCGTAATCTTTTCCCATGAAACATTTTGGGATTATCATATATCTGGGGTCCTTACATGTTTTTCTCCCCTTTATGTTTTTTTTTTAAATAAGGTAGAGGGTATTTTCTTAGTTGTGCTTCTAACAATGACAAAGCTAATTAGGTGTGCATGATTAGATTGCTCAATTAACTACACAAACTAAATTACTCAACAAGCTTCATTTAACGGTTTACAATTTTTTTTAAACAAATATTTAGCATACCCCTCATGCATGCAAACGATTTTATCCCGTAAAAAGAATGACATATTAGGGATAACTTTTAATTAAATAAAAAAAATAACAATACCAATGTTATTTTATTTTATTTTTATATATCATATTGATGATTTATAATTAAGATTCATTAAAATATAGTGAATGACTACACATAGTGAGCGAAATTTTTAACAGAGTCAATAATTGAATTTAAAAATTTATTATCAAATATCTTGTAATTAATTTTTAAATTACATATGAATTCAAATTTTATGTATAAAAAATATTAAAAATTGCTTTCTTTTTTTAGCCCATCAATATTTAAATTTGGACTAGTAACTATGAGTAGCTTTGGATACAATATGGTTATTGTCTTATAGATACCATTTTAATTTCTATAAAGAAAGATAATACTTACATTAATAAAACTAATATTTCAAAACCTAAATTAGATCCCTTTTAAGCTTAATGACAATTGCAAGATATTATTGTTTAGGTAGACACCAACTACTATCAACGTCAATTTGATGCTACTTCTAACACAAGTCATTTCAACCTAATCAAATTTTGTTTTTAAGATTTTAAGATTATGTTTTGTTGATAACAAGATATGGTGTAAAGACATTAATTTTTCAAACTAAATGAATGTTTTTGCTTAAAAACATAATAACTTTGATTAAAACTAAAAAAATTGATCCTCTTAAAAAGCACAAGATATTTTCAGACTGTATGTAGCCATATGGTGTACTATTTTATTGAAAATTTCACATATTAATATTATAGTGTTATTATATTGACAATTAATTTTTTTTTCTTTTAAAAAAAAGCTAAGACTATTTCACCAACTGAAGTTTATGTAAGGCTTATGTCATAATTTGTTTCTATTTTAGTAGTTGCATTGGTAAATAAATAGTTTATTTGACTATGATATATCTCTTATGATTAATTATTATATAGCTAAGGGGTGGAGCTATTGTATTATATCGCATCAAATTCGAAACCAAGACAAATAACACATAACTATATTTATGTAATTACAGCTCACTCTGCATGTTTGGTAAACTTTTAAAACTATAGTTTTAAAAGTTGACTAAACGTGTTAAGAATGAAGAGAGGAACGGGGGTATCATGGGCTCATTGAGAAATTTGATTTAGGTGCAAGGGCATTCTAGTCATTGGAAAGTATTAATTGATGTATGGCTTACAGCCGTACAGCTGGTCGGAGTGAAGACGACTCTGATTCATATTGAATAATGGCGAAAGGTAAGGACGATAGTACTCTATATGCATTACTACTTACCTATATAGATGACAGTCATTATTGCATATTTACTACTGTTCACCCACCGGCACATGGCACATTCATTTCGTTTATTTTTATGTTACACTAGGCATATGGCACATTCATTTCGTTTATTTTTATGTTACACTAGGCGTATTCAGCAAACTCCGTCTCCGGTTCCATTTTAAGAATATCTCGTCTTGAATGGATGTGAGATAGGATGAGAATTTTTCAGATTTATTTTTTTTAAAAAAATAGATTATTAGATATTTTATATATAACTTATCTATCAGTAACATATAATTATAATGTATAAAATAATAGAAGAAATTAACATATTAGTAACCTATATAGCTGACACAATTACTATTCCATATTTACTACTGTTCACCCACAATATGGGTAGATGGGCTCCCCAAAAATATGTTTTTTTATAGCTTTAGAAAAATTCATAAAAAAATAATTCTAAACAAATAAATATTTAAATAGTTATTATTAAAAATATTTTTTTATAATTGTTAAATTATTAGTATAATTTTATTAAAAAATGGTAGATAAGAAGGACAATAGAAGAGAGAATAGAGAAGATATAAGAAATAAGAGAGAGGGTAAAAAAAAGATATGAGAGAGGAGAAATAGTAGAAAAGAGATAATAAAGATGAGAGATGATAGATATTGTAAAAAAATATGAGTAAAATAGTAAATAGATAGTTTATAAATTTTCTTACTATTCCATAAATTATTTTTAATAGTTTATTCAAAAATATAATTTTAAATTATAATTTAGTCTAATTTTTTTTGAACAAATATAATTATTTATTTAAAAAAAATTTAAACTAAATTTTAAACTACATTTTTTTTAACAAAATCAAGAATGTTATCTATATACGCATTATATCCCGCCTTAAAGTTGCCTTCATCTTGTGTCAAGGATCTTCACAATAGTCATTCAACTTTTTGCATATGTCAACATATTCAGGATTCCAATTCATTTGACAGACATTTTTTTGCAAAACCATTAAATAATATAGCAACATATTGGCTTCCCCTAAGTAAAGGCACGCCACTAGATACCTCAGTAAACTAAATTTTCATAAGGTAGATATTAAAATATAAATATCTTAAACATAATATAATCAATTTAGATTATAACATATATAAGTATGAAATATATATAAGATACAGCGGAAGACTTAAAGTTACCTCTCGCCATTAGCTTGATTGATCTGAGAAGAACTAGAACTCAAATCAGATACCTATCAATTAGATAACACTGTTAGATAAATAATAGGTTCTTCTAGCTGGTGATTAGGTATAGTGATGACAACTTGTATACTGTTGTCACCAATAGAAAACCTTTGAGAATGAGCTGAGAAACTAAGTTATCGCTCTGGACTCAGAAAACTATCGCACGATAAAACTGAATAGTTAATTCCCACCATCACAAAATTAACTTTAATAAACTGAGTCAAAAACCCACCTTAGACTAGGCCCAATGACTACGGGCCACACTCAAAAATATTTATTAATTATCCTAATTAATATCTAAATAGATTATATTATAATAAATATCTCACATTCTCTCACTTGACCTGTATACTCAATGTCATTGCCCTGTCTAGGTAAACTGATGTCATGCTACAAGAATCATGGCGATAAGTCACCTTTTATCGAGTATTACTTTTCATGTATTACGGGTAGCATTATCACTTAATGGATATCATATTATACATGAACTTAATGTTTATCGATTCATGTCTCAATGTTTATCAATTTCAATAACATAAATGTATACAATCACAATTTGAAATGATAAACCACAAAATATGATTTCATTGCTCATACCCCCACTAATTAAAATAAAGACAAAGTCCCATATGAGGTACATGTGTAACAAAAATATTCGGCTTCAATCCTTTCGTCAAAGGATCAGCCAACATATCAAATATACTAATGCGTTCAACGGAAACTTGGCCATCCTGAACTCTTTCTCTCAAGCAAAGGAAATTAAGTTCAACAAATTTGCTTCGACTTTTATTCCTTTTATTGCTCGTTATGACCACCACAGTTACGTTATCACAGTATATTTTGATTAGCTGAGAGACTGAATCCACAATCTTAAACCCAACAATGAAATTCCTTATACAAATAGCTTGTGAATTTGCTTCAAAACACGCAATGTACTCAGCATCACCGGTAGAAGGAGCTATTTGAGTTTTCTTAGAGCTTTCCCACGATATAGCTCCTTCTACCAATAAGAAGATGTAACCAGATATAGACTTATTTGTGTCTACACATCCTCTGAGATATGAATATGAGTATCCAATTACGTCTAGATTGTATGTTCTCCTATATATAAGCATGTAGTGTTTAGTCTCTTGTAGGTACCTAAATACCTTCTTTGCAGCTGTCTAATGAGCTCCCCATGATTACTTTAGTATCTTCCCAACTTACCCACAACAAAAGCAATGTCAGGTCTTGTACAAACTTGTACATATATCAAGCTTGTACATATATCAAGCTTCATACCACTGAGGTATATGGGACCCTTTCCATCCATTTCCTATCAAACTCAGTTTCAGGACATTGACTTAGACTGAGTTTATCTCCCTTTTCAATAGGAGCCACATTAGATGAACAATTTTGTATTCTGAATCGTTCAAGAATTTTGATAACGTAAGCCTCTTGAGACAAGATTATAAGATATTGGGTTCTATCTCTATGGATTTTATGTCAATAACATAAGAAGCATCACCCATGTCTTTCATGTCAAAACTTTTAAACAGAAACCATTTCACCTCATGTAATAGTCCCAGATCATTGGTAGCAAGTAAAATGTCATTCACATATAAAATCAAAAATATGATCATGCTCTCACTAACCTTATGGTATATACAGTTATCCATGTTCTCAACAAAATCAAATGATGTGATCACTTCATGGAACTTCAAGTACCACTGCTGTGAAGCCTGTTTCAAACCACATATTGATTTCTTTAGTTTGCATACCAATTTTTCTTTACCTTCTGCAATAAATCCCTCAAATTGTTTCATGTAGACTTCTTCCTCTAGTTCACCATTGAGGAAAGCATTCTTTACATACATCTGATGCAACTCCAAATTAAAATAGGCAACTAATGTCATGATGATACAAAATGAATATTTCTTAGATACAGGTGAAAAAGTTTCACTGTAATCTATTCCTTTCACTCGAGTGAAATCCTTAACAACCATCCTAGCCTTGTATCTATCAATGTTACCTTGTGAGTATCTCTTGGTTTTATAAACCCATTTACAGTCAATGGCCTTAGACCTACTAGGCAACTCTATAAGTTCCCAAATATGGTTGTTTGCCATAGAATTCATTTCATCAATCATAGTATCATGCCACAACTTAGAGTTTGTACTCTTCATAGCCTAAGTGAATGTTAAAGGATTATTTTTAACACTTACATCATAGTCAATCTCAGCAGAATACATTACATAGTCATTAGGTAATACCGATCTTCTTTCTCTAGTTAAACCGATCTTCTTTCTCTAGTTAACCTCCTTAATTCAACCTCTTGGGTTAATCTAGGTTACTGAATAAGGACATCCTCTATCACATTTTGTTGTGGTTCCACTTCTGTGATAGGTTGATCATTCGGTATGTGTCCATTTTGTTCAATATCATCAACTTGAGCTACAAGGTCTATATCACGTTCAATGCCAATCCCAATAATGGGATGATCATTAACTATTGACGTCTCCTTATGAATAATGTCAGTGGCTCACTCTATGTGATCATCTGGTAGACAGTCACTCCTACTAATCACATCATTCTCAAAAAACTTGGCATTCCTAGACTCTACAAACCTTTTAGAAGGTAGAAGACAATAAAACTTATAACCCTTAGACCTTTCTATATAGCCCACAAAGTAAGCTTTAATGGTCTTGGGGTCTAACTTTTTCTCCTGTGGATTGTACACTCTTACTTTCGTAAGACAACCCCATACTTTGAAATGATTTAAAATGGGTTTTCATCATTTTCAGATTTCAAAAGGTGTCTTGGACACTGCCTTTATTGGAACCTGGTTTAATATGTATGTGGTTGTTTTGAGTGCTTCCTTCCACAAGGAAGGCAGAAGTTTGGAGCTACTCATCATGATCCTAACTATATCAAGCAAAGTCCTATTTATTCTTTTAGATACACCATTCATGTCAGGTGATTCAGGTATAGTATATTGGGCAACTATACCTTACTCTTGAAGAAAATTAGCAAATGGAACTGACTCTTGTCACAGTTTATAAGAATTCTCATCGATGACACTTCTCTTAGTACCACGCGAAACAGAAAAAGATTGGGGTGAATTATAAACAATTTTAAACAAGTCATTAATCTTAACTAAATTCACAATCAAAACAGAATCCTTTGTCAAAGTCATAATTTTCTTAGAAAGAACTAGATGATAATAAAATGGAATTAGCTCTGACATAGAAATCAAATTCCTTTTATAAAAGGAAACGTAAAAAACATCATAAAGTTCTAAAATATGATTATTTGAAAAGGTTATACGAAAAGTTCTAACGACTTTCACAGGATTTCCTCTCCCACTGCCTGAATGACAGTTTCCTCATTGGGATATGAAGACCTGGTTGATAGAAAGCTCTACATGGTAGTCAAAATATGGATCATCAAACTAATGTCAATCCACCAAGTGTCATTGTTAACACTAGAAAAATTATATTCAAAAGTAACACACAATGAAAGCATACCTCTCATCTCTATTATATGTTACCTCATACCACCAATACCTGTAAGCCTTATAGCACATAGTTTAGACATGATGGCACCACCTATCTGCTCATATGTCAACTTGAATTGCTTATCTAAGGTGGCTGTGTCGCACTTAAGGATTGTACCCCTAATACTCCTAGTGATCATTTGTTGTATAAACAGAAGAGATAAGTGGTTACTCTGCTCTCACATATTATACCTTTTATTTACCTCTCTGTCATCAAAGGCATCATTAGGTCTCGGAGGTTTATCATACCTCAAGGCATAATACAAGTCCAAAAAATCAAGCTACAGCAAAATATCATCTCTCCAACCAACATAATTAATATTGTCATCTAAGATTATTTTGTTGCTTACATTAGTCATAATCATGGGGCAGCAATTGGATCTACAAAACAGAATAGAAAAATATACAAACAAGCTCACGAATTAGAATTTGAAGTAATCATAAGTCACTGTGTCATGTATACATGCTTAACTCAAATGAAGCATGCAAGCAATATAAATATGTATCACAAATGTCTATCTGTAGCCAAAGGCATTATCATAGCATATATTTATCTCAACTGATGGAATTAGAACGCATTCATAATTTTCTAATACATGTGGGTTAATTACAAAATAACAAGGCCATTTTATCCCACCCTAATTAAATGTACAATTATGAGATATCTATTTGTGGGCAAAAATAAATTATATCTATACATTTAATTAAAAATGATATTTCAAATATATATGTGATTTATAAATGCATGCAACAAGTTCAATAAACAAGGATGTTGTGGCTACTCCTAAAAAAATTACACACTAACCACAAATATTATTCATATTCATTGAAGATCTAAATATGCATAACTTAATGGAGCAATTAAGTCTCCTCTAATTAAATATACAATCATGAGATATCTATCTGTAGGCAAAGATAAATGATAACTATATATTTAATTACAATTAATATTTTAAATTCATATGTGATTAATTTATGTATGCAACAAAAATAAATAAAGATGTTGTGATTACTCCTCACAAAATTACTTGCTAATCACAAATATCATTAATGTGCATATAAATCTAAATATGCACAATATAATGGAGCATTTAATAAATTAATTTAATCAACAAATATGACTAAATAATTTAATTTAAATTTCCTCACTATTTCATGCACCCAAAAATGTCTAATAAATTAATTTCAACTCAAAAAGTTTTTACAAAAAAAGATAGTTAATTTAATTGCCAAGGGAGAAATTAATAGACAATTAAATAATATAAAAATTAAAATTTATAAACACATTTTCAAAAAATTTAAAATAATAGAGAAATTAACTTAAACATTTACAGTGTATGTAATAGTAATTAAACTGTTATGAAAAAACAAATTAAATGGCCAAAAATAATTTTCTGAAAATAAAACCAAGTGGCCCATACATAAGAGTCCAAAATAGGGCCTAAAATAATTTCTAAAAACAAAAATAAAAAATTCAGGCCCAAAAGATATTTTCTAGAAGCAATTAGAGAAAAATATTTTGGCCCAAAATTGACGGCCTAGAAACGTTTTTCAGACAAAGAAATCTTTCGACTCAAAATAAAAAAGTGTAGCCCAGAAAACCTTTTCTTTTGTTTTTTTATTCTAGGACCAAAAACAAAAAAAAAAAAAGGCATAGCCCAGAACGAAAAACAGCAAAAAATTGGCCCAAAAGAGTCAGCAGCCTAGCATGCAATTTTTTTTAAACTAGAAGCCCTTACATTAATGAAACGGTGCATCACCGTTTGGGCCCTATTGCACTGAGTTAGGTTAGGTCAGCCTGACTTAGCAACCCGATGACCCGAGGCTACAGGAAGCCATGGCTGCGATACTTCACCTGTAGAACAGTGACGGCGGTGACTCATAGGCAATTTTTTATGGCTCTCACAGCGACCTCGAGCTCCAGTTGTCGGCGACTCCCTATCTCTCTGGCGGAGATTTCATGGAGACTTTGCACAGTGACTCATAAACCAGTTTCCTACAACTTCAATGTGTTCAAACTATCTTACCATGCCGTCAAGGTGAAGATTTTGCCATATGAGCGGTAGCGTAAATTGGAGCTATTGTCTACCATAATTTTGTAATTCTCTTTTGAACAGATTATCCATGGCATATTACACAATAATAAATAGTTAAAAGATAAAAAACTCACAAAATTATGATATCTAGAGGTCAAGTATCCCATATTCCATCTCATATTATTACTTATGAGCATAAAAAATCAATAAGCAAGGCAGAGGGGATTTCAAACAAGGCTCTAATGTCACATGTAAGAATATAAACATCTCAAAACACAATATAATCAATCAAAATTACAACATATATAAGTATGAAACATATATAAGATGCAGCGGAAGACTTAAAGTTACCTCTAGCCAAAACTTGATTTATTTGAGAAGAACTAGAACTCAAATCAGATACTTATCAATGAGAGAATACTGTCTGATAAATAATAGGTTCTTCCAGTTGGTGATTAGGCACAGTGATGACAACTTGTGTACTGTCGTCACCAGTGGGGAACCTTCGAGAGTGAGCTGAGAAACTAAGTTATCGCTCTAAACTCAGAAAATTATCGCACGATAAAATTGAATGGTTAGTGTTCACCATTAGAAAATTAATCTTAATAAACCGAGTCAATAACTCACCTTAAATTGGGCCCAATGACTACGGGTTATACTAAAAAATATTTATTATTTATCCTAATTAATATATAAATAGATTATATTATAATAAATATCTCACAATAGATATATAGGATGGTATTGAAGCTTTCCTTGAACTTGTACCCCATAGAGCAGAGCACAGGATACAAAATTGTAGCTTCTTAATGATTGCCACATGGAGATTCTAGGAATCGACTCACTACACTTACTACAAAAGGGATATCAAGTGTAAATATTGTATCAATGAAAAAGAGGACAGACTTTCTACATAAATGATAGAACTAGTCATGATATCCATATGATACTTATCAACTGTTAAAAAAAAGAGAAAATCTAATCATTTTACTATTTGAAAAGTAAATCTAATAATTATACTTTTACTTTACAATATTTATTTTTAAAAAGTATAATAATTATGTGTCGGAGATGTTATTCTAGTTTTATTTACTTTGTTTAATTTATATGATATAGTGCTTATGTATGTTGGTATTTCAGATAAATATACAAATAAATAATTCTTATTCTTAAAATATCTAAGTCATTATGACAATACTATTTGTTTGTCTAAAAAATACAGGTTTAAATGAATATAAACAATTAAATTGGTTGAAAATATATATCCTAAATAAAATAGGTGAATCTATAAATACATCTATAATTTTAAAAATTGAAAATAATAACAATAGAATAAAGATAGATAATATAATAGAATATTTTTCAAAAAAAAATAATTACAAGAAGATCTAGCCTCTATGTTATGAAGATTGTAGACTTGAAAGAATACAAGATGAAAATAAATCATTAAATCAAAAATTATTTGAGATAAAGTATCAATTAAAACCTGTAAAAGAATATTTAAAAACTTAAATCACCATAATAAAAATTATAAAGAAATAAAAGAAGATTTAAATCAAATAAAACAAGCTCTTGGAATAAATATAACACTTAATGTACTATCTATAAATTTTGACAAATATATTATAAATATTATTAAATTAAAATATAAAGACTCTTTAGATTTATACATAAATAAAAATAACTTAGAAATTACTAGACGAAAAATATGCAAGTTTAGAAAGGAAACTTAGAAAACAAGAAGAGGAAAAATTAAAACTTGAAAAACAAGGAAAAATAAAAATTGATCCCGATTTATGTGAAATGGCCCTATCAAGAAATAGAAAAAGTCTAAAACATATAAATTCTGTTAATCTAAAAGGAAAAAATGTACAAGTATTTAATACAAAAAATATTGAAGAAATAATGACCTGAGAAAAAAATAATTTAACTGATACTTTAGAAGAAATATATTTAGCCGAACCAACTCTATTTAATATAAATATGCAAAATATGAAATCAAGAATATAAGGATCTTTAGTATCAAGATCCAAAAATCTTAGAGTTCATCTATACAAACTAGTAAGGAGTATTTATAAGTATGTCTCACTAAATTTCTATAGGAAAATGATAATAAAAATTGTCATAGTAAATATATAAATTTAAAAAAAAATATTATAATAATCATTTGATAGTGTTCATTAGAAGGATTAAAGAAAATCAAATGCTTTGTATAGTTTAATGGAGAAAACGAATTAAATATATGCTTAATAAATTTGAAGTGCTAGATATCTGAGAATTTTGTGACTCGTGATCCTTTTATGGATATAGTACCGGCTAGAATGACATTTAATTTTCATATCTAAAAAAGAGATTTATCTCAATAAAAAACAAGCATCAAATTTTGTTTGATCTCTTCAATGCCACCCCCCTCACTATCAGAAGCAGCTCTCATACACGCTTCGGATATATTTGGATTAGCGTTGGGTAACAATCTATAATTAACAAAGTCTAATAAGTAATAATATTGAGACAGTTGTGTCCAAAAAAAATAGGGACAACAATTTTTTTGTTTACTTTTAATATAATATATTATTGCTTGGCAAAAAAATATTATTGGTTTTTTCCTTAATTATACAAAAGCAAACTGTCGTCATTTATTAATTTAGACTCGTCTACTTCTACATTTATTAATTTTTCTACTACATATTAAGTTTCATTTGATTAAATAATCCATATTTTAAGTCTGCATTACACTGTGTAATCATGCAACTATGCAAGTAGACATTCAATCGTACCAAATTTTTAAACATTTACTAACGTTTAGTCAAGTCAATATGGGAAATGGTTTAAAAAAAACGAAGATGTCTGCATGATAGAGATGAACCTAGCTTCAACTTTGGAAAGCATAACTAACTGCAAATAATTGAACATTAAAAAGACTATGATAGGTATCTAATTCCTTCATTTTTATGTTACACTTCAATTTTGTTTAGAAAAATTTAGTATAGGAGTTGTGAATATCCAAAAAAATTCTTTGTCTAATATCGCTTTAAAAATTTTAAAAATGAATAATGTTATCTCTAACTGTTAAAAAGTTAATAATTAACATTATTTTTTTAATAGTTTGGAAAACTTTACATATTTTTTAATACAGGGTTAAGGGTTAATTTTACTCCAAATGTTTTTGTGTATGAGCTGTGAGTACGTATAAATTTTTCTTAGATCAATATTATTTTAGATGTTTTAAAAAAGATATAAAGTCAACCCTAACTGTTATAAATATTAACAATCAATCAATGTTAGTTATTTTTTTCTCTTACCTCCTTGGAATATAGTACCTACATCGTATGAGAGGAGATGTGGAGTGCCATTGAACCAAGAGAGGTTGTTGGCAATATGGGGACTAGTTGACCCAACATTTTTTTTTTTAAATTTATTTTGGCAGTTATGTATTGATTAAATAATTAGACACCCATCCACTAGTATGATTACTTAGCTTAATCAAATGAAACGTAATATGAAACTAAATTTCCTTTGGTATGATAAACAAGAAGCCAATAATATACTCCCTATGGTTTTTGTATAAGGTCATATTAACTACTTTTATAAGATTAAGAAAACAAGTTAAAGTTAATTAAATGTAAAAAAATTGCAACTTTTGAAAATTAACCTTTAACTGACATAGTTTATTAGGGGGGAAAGGAGAAATCTAAAAGCTACTTCCCTAGTTCTTAATATAAGATATATTTAACTAATTTGATTAGATTAAGAAAGTTAATTAATATAAAATATTTATTTTTCTAAATCACCATAATCATTTTCTTTGACTCTTTTCATTCCTCCTTTATTTGATTATTGTTTAGAAAGTATCAATAAAGATAATTTGAGAAAATATTGATAAATATAAGAAATACGTTTTATATTTAGGATCAATATTAATTTCTCAATTAAATATTATATTAAAGATTGTATCAGTATTATTTAAACTACAAATAATAAAACATTGACTAAAATCTAGCCTAAACTGACCTATTTTTTTCTCTTAAGTTGGAGCTATACTCGCTACAAAAAAATTGACTTTTAGCAGCAATAAAAGTTGCCGCTGACAACCTTTAGCGATGACTTTTTGTCGCCGCCAAGTCACCGCCTATGAGCCTGTCGCCTATAAGCATTAGCGGCGACAATTGAAAGTCGTCGCTGAATGTCAATAATCAGCGCCGACATTGAGTCGCCACTGAAAGTTCAACAAAAAGCGTCAAACCCAAGGTCGCCACCAAAGGCAAAGTAAAAGTAGCGACAAATGTCACCGCTGAAAGTGGATTCTATGGCGACAAAATTGTCGCCGCCTAATATGGAATCAGCAGTGACAATTGCCTCCGCTGAAAGTTAATAATTGCTTTTAAATTCTTTTTCCTAATTATTGTAAATGAAAACTTGTAATGGATTTATAAATATAAAAATAAAATAATAAATAACTAAATGAACCAAAATACATTAATTATCATTATTTAAAATATCAGAGTACATCAATTACTTAAACATATTTAAAAATAAAATAAAAATGTTAATTGAAACATCAACATTATATAGAAGGACCAATACTAGGAATAGAATAAGTAGGTGCCTCTGGTTATCCCTCTACATCAAAGCAGTGAATTGAACTTGTATCCTTTGCTCCATTAGTCTTTGCTCGAATTGCATACGTGCTTCTTCTATCTTTGCATGCTCTGCTTCCATTTCTGTCCTTTTAAAATTTTTTATTAAACTCTTCTTGCAATCTAGTACACACACTTTTTATAATTACTTTTTATAATTGAACTATCATTTGATTGAGAGTGATTTCTCTTCTTTGAAGGCTCGGCTCCATTCAAGAGATAATTAAATATAGTAGCACACAGTAAATAATTCAGTCATTTGCTGCTTGAATTTTGAAAATACCTGACACATTAAATCAATCAATTAGTTGCAGGATGAGTGATGTTCACTTACAGAAATACCTGACACATTAACACAACAATGTAGACTCTCATGAGTATATATGCTTAACAACGTGTTAATCTTTAAGCAGAGCTTCAGATGTTACTATTTTTGTATTTATAGCCTGGACATGATCTCCTCAGATTCCACTCCTGCAATGTCCATTGCATTACATTCATTTGTGAGCGCTGGGACAATTGCTACATCACTAGTAGCTGCTATATTTTCATTGTCCTCTGCAAATCTAGAAGCAATAAGCACACTTGCCCTCTGTGAGGTGTTTTCTCTGAGAACTACCAGACCCAGTAGCTTTGAAGTTCTAAATATTTTCAATCCTGCTTTTAAGTTTTAAATATCATAACAGAGTCACTTATACTTTCTGTCACCATCGCTTCCTTTCTTTTCTTTTTCCTCAGTTGAGTTGATGCTATTAACACAGTTTCCTAACACTAAGAAGTGGAACCAACATTCTAAGCAAGAGATTATCTGAAAGGATTTGCACTGTTAACAAGACTCAAAGCCCAGGGTCTCATAGCGCTGCCTATGAGATTAGATAGATACATGGTATGTGTTTTGCACAACTAATTTGTAAACCGTCCAAGTACAACTTGAAATTTCACCCAGGGTTCATAGGCTTAAACATCTGTGGATAATCTAACATCTTCAAAAAAAAAAAAAATTGATTCTAAAAGAATAATGTTTTCGGGAGGTCATAACCTGCTGCTTTTTTTTTTTATTAATGAAAGATGGGTGCCTCAGCAAGTAGTACAACGGTAAGAAAGATGCAACGAAAACTCCTACACCAAAATATGGGCAAGGAACAAACAAAGACAAAGCAAGAGATATATCTTAGACAAAAGAAGAAATCAAAGATGAGATTGACACAAATTGTAAAGAAATTTAGAAGATTCTTATCATCCTCAACAGAGATGATATCAACATTTAAATGACTTAGATTACTTTCCATTCCTCTATTATATTATCCATCATCTTTCATCATCTCATAATAAGATTGTTTGGTAGAACTTGAGACCATTGCTTCATTGAGTTTTCTGCATTATAATGTCAAATATACCTCCCTTGACACAGTAATCACACCACATTTTGTCCATTTGCTAATTGTATGAAGACTTTTAGCGGCGACAAAGGATACAAAAGTCGCCGCTAAATCCTACCTTCTGCGGTGACAAAAAATTATCGCCGCAAAAACTATAGACTTTCTGCTGCGACACATGTATGTCGCTGCAGATAATATGACCTTCTGTGGCGACAATATGTATTGCCACAGAAAGTCTTTTTTTAAGCGGCGACAAAAGAAAGTCGCCCTGAAAGTCTTACTTTCAGCGGCAACTTTCTTGTCACCGCAAAAACTCAGAACTTTCAATGGCGACATCTAAAGTTGCCGTTGAAAATCTACTTTCAGCGGCGACATACGCCGCTAAAAAGTTATCACTAAAACTTTATTTTTTTATAGTGACTCTTTAAGGTGATGATGTTGGTAAGTGATGAAATGATATAAGAAAACATAACAGGTACGAAATTCTGTAAACTTATTATTAAACGATGTTATTAAACATCATTTAATAATACGATTATTAAACAACATCGTTCAAATTATTATTCTTCTTTGTATCAGATTTATTCTTCCTATCAAAGCATTAAGGAGTATATATAAGTATGTCTCACTAAATTTCTATACAGACAAAGTTATCATAATAGATATATGAATTTAGATGATATTATTGTAATGATCATTTGACAGTATTTCCTAAAGGAATTGAGAAAAATTGGATAGTTTGTACAGTTTAGTGTATTAAACGAACTAAATTTGTACTGAATAAATCTGAAGTACTAGATATTTAAAAATCTTTGTGACTCATAGTTCCTTTGTGGGATAGTACTGCTTAGAATGACAGGTTTAAGGTGATATTTAAAAATAAGATTTATCTTGGTCAAAGAGAAATATATGTAGAGCCACCCCAAAATTATAATAACATATATCTAAAAAGGTATTGGATTTTGAAAATATAGAAAATAAGAAATAATTACAATTATTCTTAGGAATAATTAATCAAATTAGAAGTTATATCCCTCATAGAGTATATGTAGACATGGAAGAAAAATTAGAAAATTGTATAGTATTTGCAAATAATTTCTTAGAAGCTGTAAAACCTGATAGAATGCAAGATGAAAGATTAATGATTACTAAAGAAAATGTAGTAATAATTTTAAATAGACTTATTCAATTATAAGTGAATATCATTTCATTTTAGTAAAATTAGTTTACGAAAAATACGAAACTAGAGCATATCAGGGAATAATAGATACTGTAGCAAATATATGTTTAGGAAAATTTAACATATTACCATAAGAATTATAGAAAAATAGTCCTTTAGCTCAAGTAAAAACTACAATACAAGAAATATATACGCTAAAACATAGAGCTCAAAATGTAAAAATACAAATAGGAGAATAGAGCTTCAAATTCTTTTAGTATATCAATTTAATGAATATAAACTAGATTTAATTCTAGAAACAAATTTCCAATATCAATATTTACCACTAGGATTATATTAAAATAGTATATCTTTTGTAACACTATGCAAACATATAACATGGGATGTAAGAATAAAAAATCCTTTAAATATAATAGATAGAAAATTTAAAAGGAAATTAAACCCAAATAATATTAAATGGTTAGATAATAAAGAAAAATTAGACATAAGTAGATCAAAAGTATCTTATATAAGATTATGTAATATGTCTATAAATTGTAAAGTTAAAATAATTGAAGATTTTTTTTAAAAAAATGTTATAATGAAAATTCTTTAGCATTTTGGGAAAAATCTAAACAATAACAAAAATAAAACTAAAAGACTATAGTAAAGAGATAAATATAAAAAACCTTATTGAAAAAGATGAGAGTGAATTTATTTTGCACATTAATGAATGAAAAAATATAACCTAATTAGAGAATGAAAGTTTTAAACCATAATGAAATTATACAAGGGAATTTTAGAATGATAATAAATTATAAAAGATTAAACGATCTATCAATAAGAAATATATACTATATGCCAAAGATAGAAATTTTATTTCAAAGAATAAAAAGAAAAAAATATCTAGTAAATTTGACTGTAAATTAAGATTTTTTTTCAAATAAAATTAACTAAAATAAGTAAAAAAAAATATAACTTTCAGTATTTCAGAAGGATTATATGAATAGAATGTATTATCAATGCGATATTATAATAGTCCAAGTAAAAATTGTTCAGAAACTATTAAAAAGTTTAAATTATTAATTGTCCATTATCAATTTATAATATATTTCGATAATATCCAAATAAAGTATTGACTATTTAAAAAAATAAGAGAAACAAGTGTTGTTAATAACATGTTATTTAAATGACAAAATAATTTATTACATTATGATTATTTAATTAAATTATAGAAAAATAGATCTTTAGCTCAAATAAAAATTGTATGACAAAAACTATATACACTAAAACATAGAACTTAAAATGTAAAAGCACAAAATTTCTAGAATAAAATTTTTAGAGTTAATGTGCAGCCAGAATTTTGGAGTAATTTTAGTGATATAATTGGCATTTTAAATTTTTTAAAAGTCTAATTAGTATTCTAAAATAATTTTTTAGGTGCTGACGCTAATTTTGTTCAGAAATTCCGTCCAAACATCTCTACATAATTTTGTTTTTCCCATGTCATTCTTTCAACTCATCGGCAAAATATTCCAGACATCATTTTTAGGTGAAAATGGAATTGCAAATCAAACAATCGGGTCTGTAAATGGTGTTCTCGAACCGTTTATGTTGAAATTCTAACACGATGCAGTTTTTTGGGACCTTTTTGATTGATTTGGAAATGAAAAAATCTTCAGAAATGAGACAGAACTTGTGAAATTATTTGTAAAGAGTAAAGAGGGAGTGGCACCAAATTGATATTACTATTTTGACATTGGACATTTTTGTTTAAAGTAGGGTGAGGGATCGAGACTAGAGAAAGACTTTCCTGTTGCTGAGCGAAGGAGAGAAGCTTCCATGGCTTCTTTAAGGTGCGAGCGCTTATCCTAAGCCAAGGAGATAACAGTGATGAAGACAGACACTCAGCTTCGTATCCCTCTTCTATTTTCTGCCGTATTTTTTTAAGAAAATATTTTTACAGGTGGAATTTAAAGAATGACATTAAAAAAATCTTACGTGAATATACTTGGACAGAATTTCTAACAAAAGTCAGTGGAAAGTGTTGATGGCAAATAAAAAAATATTTTAGGGTATTAATTGTACTTCTAATTGTATTATTAAAATTACTTCGGAGTGCTAAGTATACCTTAATCCAAATTGTTATTCTTCTAAATAAGTATACAAGAGTATTGGAAAGCTTAGAAATACTATGATTCTTCAAAGATTTAAAGACTCGATTTCCAATTATTTTAAATGGACTGGTGAGAGCTTTTTATAATGAGCTTGGTAATTGGGAGAAAACTGACTACCAATGCTTAATATAATTATTCTTTTTTTAAAAGTAAATAGTAAAAAGTAAAAATAAAAATATAATTATTATATTTTCTTTTCAAAAAGCGAAATGATTAGATTCTCTCATTTTTCAAATGGCTGACAAGTACTAGATTGGGATCATAATTGATTTTGCTATCTTCTATCTTATTCTTCCTGTGCAGTATTTATTGTCACATCCCGAAATTTAGACCGTAACCAGCACGGAATATGAATAGTTTCATATTTCGAAAGCCTAAAATCTCAAATACAACGTTTAAAGTTTCTATAACATTTTCCAAAAATAGAATCTTTTCTAAGGTATATGTGGAGCATTTACCTTCTTTTCAAAATAATACAAGCTCTTTAGAAAAATAAGTACATCAAAGTAATATTTGTCAAAAACGACACTTCGGATCAGCAACAAGGCTTTTCACTGCTCAACGGGAGGATTAGGGTCACCTGCACTATCTGAGGTCAAATAATCTACTCGTGAATAACGTCCCAGAAACATGATTAAAAGAATGCGGAAGTTAACAATGCATAATCATGCTGAAAATGTATTTCATAATATTTCGTACTTTGATGCAAGCCTTTCTGTAAACATTTGTATTTCAAGGAAAACAAAAACATGAAATAATCATTTCAATCAACCTGAAATAACCATTTCAAATCAATCTGCAATAATCATTCAAATCAATCGTTTAGAAACAATCCTTTTAAAACCATAATCTTTTTGTAGGATTTCAACAGAACAAAAACAGACGTGGACACACAGTCCACGAGGGTAAATAACTAATCTAGCAGCTCGAGGCCACTAGCCGTCGCGAGTACGAGACCCACGTAATAATCTGGTGGCTCGAGGCCAAAATCCATCGCGAGTACGAGACCCACGTATATCCGTCGCGAGTACTAGACCCACGTATATCTGTCGCGAGTACAAGACCCATGTAATATCCGTCGTGAGTATAAAACCCACATATATCCGTCGAGCTCAGGTAACCAAGGTGCACCAAGGGCTAATAGTATTGCTGTTAGCAACTAGCGTTCTGTATTCCGTCCTTTCAAAACATTTCCATCATGCATGGGGTTTATTTCACATATAATAACCTCAACCGTTTCAATGCTATAACTGTTGGTAAAAACCACTTTGAATTTCAAAACCCCAGCATGTACATTAAAAATCAAATTACTGTAAAATCATATGAAATTCGCATAAGAATATATTTCATGAATAACATCAGCTCAATGCAACTTTTGCCAAACTCTTTTCAAAAAGCTTATTCATCCATTTTCATGCATAATCATAATTCTTTTGTAAACCAATCGAAAGAAAATCATTTCTAATGATTTAAACCATACTTTCATAAAACTTGCTTCTCGAAATCCATGTGAAATTCATCATTTGAAATGACAATGCATTTGAAAATGTAAATTTTAGGGAACATTATTCACTCACCTGTCACGCTTCTAGACCGCTACTCTTTAGCCCAACAACTTCGATTATTTTCACTTCTCAATCCCTGATATCCTGAAATAATATATTAATATTCTATTCAAAGTTTTAATAGAAATTTATCATCCTTAGTCCAACATTTCCAATCCATAACACCACCAACCAATCAAAAACGAAATGCATAAGCTCCAAAAATCTTTATTTGGCCTAAACCATGAGTTTGCCGCTACAACACAATACATTCTAAAATTCCTATAGTGCATCAAAATTTCAGCTCAAACACCCAAATATATTACTTTAATGATTTACAACTCCCCACACCCTACTTAACTATTAACCTTCCTAAATTTACGCTTTGGCTACAATTGTTTGCTCTTCAACATTAATACTTATTGTCCAATTCCGCATGGCAGTAGCAATTTACACCCAAATATATATCCTATGTTAACCAGTGATTAAAATAGAAATTCTAACGCCCTCTTCCCTGTTTCCACTAACTCAACCATACGGACATACATGCTATATCATATCATTATCAAGTTCTGTTAGCTTAGCTTCCACACATATACACATACCCAGCAGCAGTTTAAAGATACACACACATGACCAGCAGCAAGGTTGGCGAAACACATCTTCTGATTTCCTCTTTTATTTAACCATTTGATCTTTAAATCATTTTTCCAACAATTTTCCAAGCATCAACGTATAATAACCTTCCACCCCCTTCACCATTCATAACAATCACCACCAGTGAAGGATTGAAATTAAATACATATCCATACACTTTGAACCCATATTCAAATTCAGAATCTAAATCAAAATTTCATGTCCCCTTATTTAGCCCAACACTAAAATATCAACAATGTACTCCATATATATATATATATACACATTGCCATTTCAGTAACACATAATATATATGCTCACATGTCCTGTTCGTTTCCATGTAAATAATGATACATGATAGTAGCTTGACTATGCATATATATATCCTTCCCATTAAAACCAGTTCCTTACCCTTCATATATATATATACACACACACACAAGCTGTCCAGACATAATACCACAACACACATCCAAATCTTCTCTCATTCGCTCTTTATCAATTCACTTTTGTCACTTGCTCAAATCCAATTATAGATATATATATATACATAGAGACATATCAGCAGCCTATCTATTTTCTCCTCCTTCATTCTTCCTTCTGATTCATAACCTTAGCCTTCAAATATCAGTATTGCAGCTCATAATTTGCATCAAAAATGGCATTTATATACACATATATTCTTTTCAGCTTCAAACCAAAACAACACATATATATATATACAGCACGCATACATAACATATACATATCATTCACCCCTGCAACAACATCCTAAATAGCACAACGACCAAATATACATACATCCCCAGCACACACGATGAGCATATATACACACATATCCTTTCCTAAAACCAAGCCAGTGTCCAACCTCAATGACATCCTTTATATCTTTCTCTGTTTCAAATGGCCACTAACACATTCAGCAGACAAATTCACACACAGAAGCCTCCACGATACAACACAAACCCAGGTTTATTTCCTCAGGGACCAATATCCAATAGCAAAGCACACACATATTCTAGTTAAACACAATAGTGCATATATCCATAGCAGTGATGGTAAACTTGTGACCACAACACAATGGCACAACATACGAAAAAACAAGAAAAGGAAGCAGTAACACAATCCTTCACACGCGATTTCTCTATCCACAGCACACACCATTTCAATCTTTTCCCAACAGAACAATCCAATCCCCATACACATACTCACAGCCATAACAAGGGGAAAAAATCCAATAGCTTACCCCATAGTTCAGAATCCGAGGAGGTTCCTATATCTCGGCATCAACTATGCTTCCAATCCCCTTTCTCACGCACCCCCATAAGGCAACACCACGCAACAGCACCAGAGAACAATGTCGGCTATGAATTGCTATAGTACCCCACCATTAGCATCGAGCAACAAAGTAGAGAAAGAAATGGAATGCCAGCAAGAAATGTTGCGCATAACGACAGCGACAATGCTAGCTGAACCCCACCACAGAGAACTCCAACAACGCCGACTGCTACACCCTTGCTCTACTCCTTCAGCGCTCCCAAGATTTCCCCTGCTCGCGGCATTTAAAGACCAACAGAAATCATGCGCTGCGCCGCTTCTAGGATGACGGCACAGCAGAGGACATCAACACCACACTGCAGTGACTGACCACACTAGCGTGAAGCTTCCACCCTGCTCCCGCTGCTCCCCACCTGCGTCGCCGCTATAATAAGAAGTCGGAAGGAAATGATGGTACGGTATAGAGTAAAAAGGGGAAAAGGGCAAAGTCATAATTTCACGCGCTGAAAAATTAAAATAAAACGCCACTTCTGCACTCTCCAGGGTTCAAACACAGGACTCCTGATTTTCACCCTCTGTCCCAGACCGTTCTGCTACTCATACACATTGAAATTTTTATGAAACAAATATATATATCCCAAGCTAAGTTGATTCTTGAAATTTGAAAATTTATGAGGCATAACATTTATACTTGTGGCTGAAAATTTCTTCTAGTCAATTATATATCCTCTTTTGTGTAAATTCAGTGTTGTTCATCTTATTTAATCTTTACTTGGTGGTACCATTTTTCAAATTTTTATGTTCCATGGGCTATCTTTTCTAGAGGTGTATATGCACATATTTGCGTTAGTGTGATATAGTCACTGTGTTCTTCTTTTGATGTTAATCTATTTAATTCTTCAAATATTATTATATATCTAAGGCTCTTTACATGGCTTGTTGTTACTTGAAAAACTTCTTTTATATCTTCCTTCTTCTCTTCTTCTACTTGGAGTATATTCCTTTTTCATAAATAGTATTTATAAATTGCTCCCTATGTTTTTCATGTTGTTCTAGATTATCTGAACATATTAGAATATTATCAATATAAACAAAAACAAATTCACTTAATGTTTTTAATAGCTCATTCAAGTAATTATAATCCGATCTACTTATAGTAAAGTTTGTATTTAAGGTAAACTTTAGTTTTTGATAGATTAAATTTCAGATCGTCCGTGCAGTGGTTTAACCCAAAATCATAGCAGAATAGGCTTCAAGCTAAAGCCTTGGATGTTCAAAGAGTCAAAGAACATATATAAGTGCTCAAAAAAGAAGGGAAATCATAATGGAAGTTGATTTTTAAGTAAAAACAAGTCCTTCGCTATAGCAATATAAGCATCTATCTTTGTGTTATCATAATGTCTCAGGAAAAGTTCAATATAATGATGAAAGCACCATCCACTAGCATTCATTTTTTCTTTTTCCCATCAAAATGGATTATATTATGTACCTTCATCTTGTACTAATTATATATCTAATACTCCTTAAGCTTTTAATATAAAACTTATTTAATTAATTTAATTATATTAAAATATTAATTTAAATTAGTTAATATGACATATTTTTTTTAATTATCATTATAATTTTTTTCTTAATTTGACATCTTTCTCTTACTTGATTATTGTTAAGAAAATATCAATATGAGTAATTTAAAAAATAAACTGATAAAAATAAAAAATAGGTATTCCATTTAAAGTTTAAGATTACGATCAATTCTTTAATTAGGTCATATATTAAATATTGAAATAATAACTTGTAATAAAAAATATACATAATAAACTTCTACCAATTATTTCCAATCAATTAAGCTTGTACCGTTTGTATTAGATCTACCTCTCAATCTCATCTTATTGACTTGACTCAACAATTTTTTAAATTTGTTTTGGCAGCTTTATATTATTAATTAAATAATTAGGCGTCCACTTGGTTGATTAGTTACTTAATCAAATGAACTTAATATGAAGCTAAATTAAATGTATGGCTAGATACCAATAAACTATTAGTTAAAGTGATAGTTGTTTTACCCTTATAAATAGAATAATACAAATTTAAATCCTAAAAAACATACTTACTAAAAGAGGTGAAAAACTTTTTAATGCGTTCTAAACTTTCAAAAAAAAGTAGTCTTGTTAGTAAACGTTATAGACTCAAACAGCGCCGTGCGTTCCATCTATTTATTCTTTTCTCTTGTTTAAAAGAACCGATCCAATAACAAATTCTGTTTTTAAAATAACCGTTATCATGTTGTTATTATAAGTTTTTTTGATGTACAAGATGTAGGTAGATAGATTAGAATGTACCTCAACAAAAGTTTTCGATGGTTAATTAGAATACTAGTGAATAGCTGTAAGACACTATATTCTAACATTATTTTTTTAAAATTAAAAAGTTTAGATGATGAGTTAAGTCTAAGAGCTCATCCTTATCAATTAAGTATGCCTTTAGCCTAAATTGTTTTTTATAAAAATACTTATGAATTGCTCATTAATACAATTTTCATATATGAAGGAATTCGAGCATACTTAA
Source organism: Leucaena leucocephala (assembly GCA_037074615.1). Lineage (NCBI taxonomy): Eukaryota > Viridiplantae > Streptophyta > Magnoliopsida > Fabales > Fabaceae > Leucaena > Leucaena leucocephala. The sequence goes on along the minus strand of CM073515.1, from coordinate 11,190,922 downwards.
GATGTAGATCAATTTCTCCAATAGCTATTTGAACATAACAAATACACCCCAAGAAAGAGAGAGAGAGAGCATAGATTAAAATTCTTGAGAGGAGAGAAAAATATTTTGTTATAAAAAAAATAAGTCTCTCTACTGATCTCAATATTAGAGGAGATCTATCAAAAGATACTCTCTTATATCTCTCCCTCTAGCCCACGCCAATATCCCATAGAAATTCTGCTCAAAATTCAAAATTTGAGTAGAAAGGAAAATCTTTGGATAACACATCAGACTTTTAGTTATTACCACATTAATCCTATATTATATGGGCTTGGGCCCAATCTGATCTGAGCCCAAATTTTAACAATATATATAATGAGAAGACATAATCTTATGAGTTAGTTGTGTTAAAATTTTATCAACTGAATAAATATATTATTATTATTATTATTATTATATCACATTTTAAATATAAGTATATTAGATGACGACACCAAATAGACTAATTTGCACACAAAAAATGTAAAGTTTGAATAATGGGGCGGCTTTGAAAAGTTAAAATAGACTAATTTGCATAAAAAATAAGTTTGAACAATGGGGTGTCTATGAAAAATTAAAGTACAAAGACAAGTTCAATATATGCAAGTAGCCATTTACTCACAATTTATGGATGACCATATTTACATGCGAAAATTTGAGAACTGCCGTGTATCCCATCTATTTATTATTCTCTTCTCTTGTTTGAGCAGAGCAGATCATATCGACTTTCTCCTCCTCTTTCAGATCTACTTGCCATTCTCTCGTGGATTTGTTGTTTCTCGACTAAGTTTAGATGGCAGAAGCAACACAGACCAACATGAATCAAACAGACTTGGCCTCTGAAAGTGCTAACAGATAGTAGAGCTGCAACCACTTCTCTCATCTCAGCCTACAGATTTATCCTCCAATTACTTGGAGCAGCAGCAGCAGCAACAACAACATCACGTATACACCCTTTACTACTCTTTGTTCAATTCTGAAGGCTTTTCTTTTTTTCTTCTTTACTTTCTTTTTTGAATTTTAAGGTTGCTTCTGTTTTATTCCTCAATTATTAGACTTTTTTAGTCTTATTTTGTTTTCACTTTCAAAGACACTTGTGACTGTTGTTTAAGACAATCATCCAATACACGGTAGTTCCAGTTTTGGTTCTTTAAGGTCTTTTTGGATCATCCGTTTCTTCATCTTTACTTTCTTCATTCCTCGAGTGACACATGGTAATGATATATTCAGTGGTTTCATTTGATGCTCACTCTGTTTTCATTGGACAACTTTCAATGATACGTCTTGTGAAGTCTATGTATACACACACACATATATACATATATACATATATATATATATATATTGCTTATATAATTCCTAGTTGCGTTCTAAATCAAACTTCATAGGTGGAAGATGAGGTGACTATAGATATAAAAAAAATGATTGAATATTGCAGAGATGGTCACTTGTTACCTGACTGTTGCATCTACAAAGTGCCCATTACACTCCGTCATCTTAAAGAAGAGGCTTATATTCCAAAAGTTGTTTCAATTGGCCCCTTTCGTTATGGTAATGAGGGGCTACAAGACATGGAAAGTCATAAACAAATATTCTTTAAAAGGTTTACTAAAAGAGCTATCTCAAGCTTGGACGATTTAGTTCGTTTTGTTAAACATCTAGAGCCAAAAGTCCGTGCTTCTTATTCAGAGACCACTAATCTTACCAAAAAAGAACTTGTGAATTTGACATTAATGGGTGCCGGCTTCATCATTGAACTCTTTATCATGTACAATGAGATGGATGAGGTACACAATGATGCTAAATTGTCACAGCCATGGTTACAGATTTCCATATTTTATGATTTAGTTTTACTTGATAATGAACTTCCATTTTTTGTTATTAAAGAGCTATTTAATCAAGCTTTTCTCCAACACCATCGCGGTAGCCTCCCTTCATTTCTTACGCTCATGAATAACTATTTTAAATATTATATCGAAACAATATTAGAGCCTTATCATGATGTTAAGATAAAATATTTTACAGATTTTATTAGATTGTTTTACTTATAAAGAAAAATGTCTCAATGTGATTCATTATCAGAGGCAGGAAGCGATATCCTTTTGTACAATGCGAATGCATTGCAAGATGCAGGCATAAAGTTGAAGGCTACTATAGGCAAATTCTTATTAGACTTGACATTTTCTGGACATATCCTTGAAATTCCACAAATTTTGGTGCATGATGACGTGGAACTTTTGTTTCGTAATATGATAGCATTAGAATAGTGTCATTATCCTTATGAAACTTACATAACTGACTATGCTCTTGTATGGGATTGGCTAATAGACACATCTAAAGATGTGGATCTCCTTGTTGACAAGAAAATAGTCAGCCACCGTTTAGGTAATAGCGATAATGTTGCTTTGTTATTTAATGGTCTTGGGGAAAATGTCGCTCGAACAAATTTCAATTATGAATACAGTGATATCTGCCAAAGGTTGAATGGCTATTGTCAAGATCCTTGGCACAAGTTAAAGGAAACTCTACGACGGGATTATTGTCGTACGCCTTGGCAAATTGTTGCTTCTATTGCTGCGGCTGTTCTCCTCATTCTCACAATTGTGCAAACCATATTTTCCATCCTGAAGTAGTGTAGGAAACTCACAGCTTTGTATAATATTGGAATTTGATTATTGTGTCCCCTAACTTTGCTATGTACTCGTAACTAGTGAAGCAGTTTCTTGTACCAGGTTTTGTTGACAATAAAAAGTGTGCACCTTGTAGCCATAAAAATATAGTTCTACTCCTCATTTCATGTTTTATTTAAAAGCTTATTTCATGATGCAAATTTTGGTTTGTTAATACTAAGACGTTGTATTTACAAAATACCCCGTGATTAGTTTTTTTTTTTTTAAAAAAAACAAATTATTTCGATTACATTATCACCCCATGAAGCTGCAAGACATGAAAATACCCCGTTTCTCAAAACATTTACACAAAAATCTTTGATACGTTTGGATGATATGATCAGTTTTGTCAAGTATCCAGTTTCAAACGTTCGTGCTTCTTACCCTGCAAAGAACATCAACTTGAGTAATAAGGAACTTGTGAAACTTAGTTTAGTTTATGTTGGTTTCATCATTGAACTCTTTCGGAGGGACAAAGGAATGGAGGTAATATAAGAGACAGTTCTACTTATCCATTTGATTTTACTTAAAAATCAGTTGCCATTATATTTTTTGTTATTGAAGGGCTATTTAATATAATATTTTCCGTTTGGCCTTTATGGTAACCTGAAACAACCTTAATCCGAAGTCGCCTTGGGGTTACTTTAAGTATTTAAATCAAGGATTGTATATAGTGTAACCTCGAGTCGTTCTCTCTGAGGAGCCAAAATGTGAAATTAAATTCCTAAGTAACTAAATGCAATGTAACCTAAATTAGAAAATGAGATTTGTTTTGATTGACTAACAACTAAATGCAATAAATTAAAAATAAATTTAAATAAAATATTTTTGGTATTTTTAGTTTAAAGAAAGGAATAATGAATGATAATAAGTAAAAAGAATAAATTTAAAGGTGATTAATAATAATAAAAGCAATCCTCCAATTCAATAACGCAGGCAATCATAGCTTCAATAGATGTGGGAGTTTTAAATAATAAATTAAGAGTTATAATTAAGCTTTTAATCCAACAACTGAGCCACTTCGAATTATCACAAAATATTTTCCAAGTCCTAATTTATTAACTGCCACCAGAATAATAAAACAGGACTAAAGATATTAAAATCTAATACTTAATTATAACTCAATAATTTATAAAAAATAGAATTTAAATCAGCAAGAGACACAACGATCCAATAATTCAAGCCACCTTAAAAAATCACGAAATATTCACAATAATCTCGATACAATGTCTGACCCAGATTAAAGTAAATAAAATTAAAGTTAATTAAAGAACAATGTCAAATGCCAAGCAAAAATTCAGTCACAATAATCCTCAATAAATATAAATAAATCATTCTAAACATTTTCAATAATTATAAAATTAATCATAAGACCTAGGAGTTATAATATAATTATTGGGTAGAGAATTAGAGTAACTTATACTCCCTCTTGAGATCCCAAGCTCATGCCCTTGTCATTGAATAGGAGAATCGAAAGGTACTAGCCACACATAGCTATCAAAGTCGCTGCCACTAACGAGTTTGAGACCTCAACCATGGAATTGAATTTAAGGGAGTGCTCTCGTCACTGTTGGTTGTGGCTATTCGTTGCTTGATGTCGCTGTTCTGTCTTCTCCTTCACTGCTTGACTCTCTGCTGCTATGATAAAGGATGATGAGTGAACGGTTGAAGAGGGAAGGTGAAGGATAGGTTCTGCGCTGCTGTGTGCGTGCGTCTTCTTTTCCTTTTTCGTTCAATTCCTGGACGCCTCTCATGTGTGTGTGCGTGCTCCTCTTTAAAAAGAATGAATAAACAAAACCTAATAGGCCAAATCGCAAGGTTTAGCCCATTGGGTCTCGTGTAGTTTCTAGTTTAATGGTCGTTTGTTGTCATTTGTGAATTTCGATTTCTCTTCAATTTCTGAAATATAAAATCATAATAATATAATACATTTTATTCCAAAAATAATTGTTTAGGAAAAATCAAAAAAATATCACAATTACGCCCCTTTTAAGCACTAATTCAATATAAGATATATTAATTCAATTAGTGCACAAACATATAATTAAGGATCAATGATAAAAACCTACTAAAATGATATGAATAAATCTATAAAAATATGGGTTTGTCATGACCTCCCTTCATTGCTTCACCACACTTGAGTCTAATCCTTTCAAGGACCTTCTTCGACTCTTTAATTTACCAAAAACAAAGCCTCCAATGAGACCAAATTCTTTTATATAATGAAAAAGGAGTTACAAGTAGCTGGAGCAAAATTGAATTGAATCACAAATTCAAAATATGTGCATAGTAGACTTGAAATATGTAGGGCATATTCTTGAGATCCCACATACTATTATGGAAGATAAAACCAAAATTTTGTTTCGTAAGGTATATAATGACTACAGAACAATGTCATTTACCTTTATGAGTGTCATGTTACGTTGCTAACTATTCTATGACATAGAGCTGAGAGGGTTTTTTTTTTACATAGTATTTTTTTAAGAAAAGTTGAGAAAAAAAACTATTTTTTTTAAAAAAAAGAAAAAGTTTTTGGGGCTAGAAAAGAACAAAAGTAGCTAGACTCCAGAGGTTGGGCTCATGGAATTTTGATGGCAGCTGCGTTGTTGTATTTTTTTTCATGTTAAAATCCCATGCGACATCTTTATCATCTAAGTTCGGCACTATTAGTATTAGTAGATGTATAACTAAGTTTTTCAGGTTTCAAGCTGCATTATTTGTAAGTTATACTGCATCTTTGTTATAGGCAATACGGCTATGCAAGAAGTTAGGGCCTGAATAGCCCACCCGAGCCTGCATAAAAAATGCTCTACCCAACTTGATAAAAAATAGCCTAATATAAAATGGGCAATTTCGGGCAGGGCCGGACATCGATAAGGGGTTGTTGCCCTGCCCAATTAGTTATCTTTTTACATATCAAAATTTATAAATTATAGTATTTCACATATAATGAATATGATGGATACTGGTGATTAAAGTGTAATTTTACAAATATGAGTAGTCAAGTAGGTAATTGTATCATTTAAAATTTATAACTAAATTAATTTCTTTCTTTATTTTTTTTAAATTGTGGTAACGGTCATATATTTTTTTCAGATGCTTCATCTTTATCAATTTTAGGGAGATTGATGCAAAGTCACAATTGCAAACTACTTAGACTTCTAGGCTTTTTTTATATGCCATGGATTTTAAAACTTTAATTATTATATTTTTATTGCATTATTCTTAGTGAATTATGTATATTATTTAACACTTAAAGACATATGAATATATTATTATTTTATAAGTTCATAATTGTATATTTTTTTCACAATATGAGCACGGCACTAGGACTTAGACGTGCCCAACCCACCCATGCCCAACTTGATATAGTTAGCGGTTTTACTGGGTAGGGCTGGGCATCAGGCTGCAAAATACAGCCTATACTTTTTTTGGGTAGGGCACCGGGCAAAGGGCTACTCTACCTTACCCAGTCCTGCCCATGCACACTCCAAATAGGCAATGTACTAGTTAATGAACCTGTGTTTTAAGGATAAATAATCTAAACCAGGGTCAAAATATTAGTTATAATTAAAATGATATATTTAACTAAAATATATAAAGATATTCTCATTAAAATGAATAATATTTAAATATAAAATAATACGTAATATTTAAATATAAAATATATTATTTGATAAGTAAATATAATATTTATGTATAAATCACATACATGAAAAAACAACCTTAATAAAAAGACAAATGCTATGACATCTATTTTTCTCTCTCTTTGAACTCAATGGTTTCCTAACTCTTGATCAAATTGATCAGGAGAATGTTTTACTAGTCTAACTAGTTGAACTAAGTTGGGTTCATACTATGGTTATAATAATATCAAATATATCTTTTTTATTATCTATTATAACAATAATCACTTTTATTCATTTGAATAATATTTATTTAAATTAAAAATCAAATCCTCTTGATAAACAGTCTCAATATTAAAAAAACATTACAAATTTCTTTTTCATAGAGTTACAGAGATACGATTTTCGTTTTAGGCAGTTGGCTATTTGATTTTCACATACACATATCCTTTCCCACAAATTTCATATAGAGAGAGTGGTTATCCAAAGTCTCCCACAATCTGCAAAAATCAACTCTAAATTTTAGAGGCACTCAACCCCCCTTCTTTTACTTGCCACAATAAGCAGGATGGAGAGGACGCAATGGAGAGGTAGACAATTGTTAATGACAAATAAGGTATATTAAGGTGTTATATAAAGTTTGAAGGATGAAAGAAGAAATATATTATATTACTAACACTGATTTTATAATAAAAAAATTTATCTCTCATCCCCTTCAAAAAAAAAAACCCAATTTTAAAGGGGAAGCAAGGTAGGAACAAAATAAACCCAATTTTAAAGGGGAAGATAGGTAGGAGAAATCTTCCCCTCCCTTTTTTAAAAGTTGTTTCGTCCAAACGAAGGAATGGGAGCAACCCCCATTTCCATTGAAAAAATTCGCAGCCAAACAAAGGGAGAGAGAGTACTCACCTCCCCTCCCATCTGCTCCAAAATCTTGGTACTAATCATGAGTACTACAATATAATGCAGGTCTCTCACTCTTATATTAATATAGAAAAAACGATATATAAAATAATGAGGCAATATAAATTAAGTATGGAAAATATTGAAAGAATGAAAGTTAATATAGGCTAAGAGCTCATTGTATTTATAACTTCACAAACAGCATACAAATTTTTTTTTGGCATAAAAGTTTTTGAAAAGGGGTTAGGTTTACCCATAATCTAAGGGCATGGCGAAGCCTCCCTTCCTCCTAGGCGATACCAATATTAGGTAGGGTGAGATATCTATTACCCTCAAACGTAAACTTAAGTACCTAAGAGTTAGGATATCTCCCTAAGAGTTGTGACTAGAATTACAACAAAGTGGTACTTCTCAAGAATTAAACATGCTCTAAATGGTCATATATCTCACCCTTTCACTAGTTGAACCTACTAATAATTAATGGGTAGCATACAAATCTTTAAAATAATGGATGGTCTCCATTTGGCATAGGGATATAACATAGTTTCATTTTGGGTCAATCTCAGTCATTTGTGTAATCTGACTTACAATAGGAAGCTACATGAATCAAACCATCAAAACTTGGACATCAGGGTTGTCCATTGAATGTGCATAAACTAAATTATTTTCTTAAAGTTTTAATATTTCTTCACAAATTTTACAAGGATTTGTGCAAATATTTTTATTCACCCAATTTTGAAAACAATTAATGGTAGACATGTGTTGAGCTAGGATTTGACATTCCAACACCTTGCTTAAATCAAGGCTACAAAAACTTATTTTGACCTTGCTCCTGCATTTTATTTGCAAAGAACTCATAATAAAGAAAGGAAAATTTAGGGGGGAAAATTAATGTTGCCTAAATTTTATAAATAACTTGATATTTTGAGTACTCAAAATTCTCTAAAATGTGCCTAATAGAAGGGGTAAACTTTATTAACTCTGGGTGTTTAAATTGAGAGAAATGAGATAAAATGTAGATAAATTTAAGTAGTCAGAACATGCTAATCTACCTGATTTTCTTATTTATAGTATAGTTTTACATGCAACACAAGAAGTTAATGATAATAATTACAAATTCTACCCATCTAGTTGTAGTATAGTCAACCTTAATCTTATATAATAAATATTGAAGAATTATTTTAGAGGTACTTATACTTTCTCTCAATTCTTAATTTAATATTTGCACTATTTTTTCTCCTCATTAAATCATTTAATTTTGTTTTGTCAGCATAATTAGCTTATGTACAAATGTTAATAATACTAACAATACCAAGTTAGGACTATGCCAGCTGAACTAACAGTTACAACCATGATTAAAGGGGGGAACTAACTTCTAAAGAGAGTAGTAAAATTTTATTTATATCACAGTCTTATTACATTAAAAAAGTATTTGAACAACAGGGCTAAACTGATGAAACACACATAATACGGGCTACATAATGGGAGCCTCATCCATTGACTCCTCTCACACAAAATGACTCTATATTATGATATGTTTGGTCCTTTTATGAAATATTGGATTTGAAGCAATATGCATTACAACCTGATTGTCGCATATCAAATCCATCCTATTAACACTACCAAATCCATCACTATAGCGAACTACTTTAGCATTGTCCTTATCACTATAGCTATAGCCAATTACTTGAGTTTTGCCCTTATCACACTATATCCAAGTCCTTGACTTGGAGATCCTTCAATGTGTCTAAGGATACAAATTGTTTTTTTTTTTAAAAAAAGCAACTTTTATTAAACATAAGATAAAATGTTACATAAAAGAAGGTCCCCCATCAGATCCAAGAATAAATGGTAAAGAAGGGAGATCCATACATAGTACATGAAACCAAAATAAACACACACCATACGTCACTACTACTAGAACTATAGAGAGGGCGGCTCCGAACATCAGAAACCTCCAACAGTTGAAGGATAGCTCGAAACCTAAGTAATGGCACGCCACTATGAGACATCCATAAACTAAATTTTCTTGACGTAGATACACATGATGGTATTGAAGCTTTCCTGGAACTTGTACCCCATAGAGCACAGCACAGGATACAAATTGTAGCTTCTTAATGATTGTCACTTGGAGATTCTAGGAATCGACTCACTACACTTACTACAAAAGAGACATCAAGGTGAGTGAGAGTAAGGTAAATTGAGTTTTTCATCTAGTCTCTAAAAGGTGGTGGGATCAACTATAGATATTTACCACACAATTCACAACTATTTTTTACATCTCAAACTTGTTAAAATAAATGAATTCTTATAGCTATTTGTTACTTTTATAATGCCATTAACTACATTTCTATATATATTTACTACTTTTGTAGAAATGTAGTCAATGTCATTATAAATGATTCATTTATGTTTAACAAATTTGAGATATGAAAAAATAGTTATTAATTACATTAGTATTGTGATAAATATTTTTGAAAATGTAGTCAATTTTGTTATAAAAATAGTAAATAGTTACAATGACTCATTTATTTTAACAAGTTTGAGATGTTAAAAACTGGTTGTAAATTGCATTGCATTATATTTGTGGTAAATATTTATAGAAATGTAATCAACAGAATTATAAAAATATTAAATAGAATGTGGTTACAGTTTAATAGTTAACTTAATATATCTTTTATTGTAATATTATATCAAGTTGCATATATGGCCAAATAATTAGTATTTATTTTGGAATCTAAAGGGTTGGGGATCAAATCCTTCCTCCAATACCTTTGGCACCAAAACTCCAGTCAGAGCTCTAACCATTGGCATATCAGCACTATAGCCGGTAGAGTGGTGGCTGGCTGGAGAAGGGTTGGTCTTCTTTTTTTTTAATATGTGAGGGTAATTTTATAAAATGGCTAAATATTTCAAAATACCATTACTAGAAAAAACAGTTATTACGGTGCCACTTCACGGCGGTTATAAGAAAAACTACCGTTATAAAAACACGGGCATTTTCATAAATAAATTCATTTTAAAAACTTTTAATAGTAATTTTTATAAAAACATCATTTAAAAGTCTTTAGTAGAACTTTTTACATTAGTTTTTATAAAAATTGCAGTTAAAAAACTTCAGGTGGAACATTTTACGGTGGTTCCATTAAAAGTTTCTGTAAAATTTTAAAAACTATGAACCTGATTTCAGTTTCAGTTTTATTTTCATTTTTTATAGTTGTTTGTTGTCTCGTTTCTCTTCTCCACATCACAAACTTTGACAAAGGTCATTTTTTGGCATTTTTCCTTATTTTTGGTGACCATTTCAGTCATTAATGTCATTTTATGTCGTCTTCATCATCATTCTCCATTGTAAAAGTCATAAGTCACCGTTTAATTTCATCATTTATTTTTTTTTGCCATATCTATAACTTTTTTCTATATCTTTAACTTTTTTGTTAGACCTTCAACTTTTTAGTGAGGCTGACTGTGGTAACTAACAGTGGTTAGTGGCTGATGGACCTTGTTAGAAAGAGCCCAAAGAGCTTTAATGAAAGAAACTTATGAATCTTTAGTTTCTTCATCATATCCTTGACTTCTTCTCTCTAGATTTGGTTTGATGCTGTTAATGAGTGTAACAGAGGTGGTTGATGGTAGATGTATGCCGAGAAAAGTAAAATAAAAATCAGGCAATTAAGGGTGTTTTTTTTAGAACCGCTATGAAAGGTTACTTTTAACGGCGATTATGAAACCGTAATTAAAAAGTAGACTTTAAACAGCAGTAGAATTCACGGCACTCCTAAAACTGCCATGAAAGGCCACTTTTAATTGTAGTTATAAGCATTTTTTCTAATAGTATCTCAATTTAGTACTTATTATCAATTTGGAATTCTGAAAGTGTGAATTATTAAAATAGCATTTCAATATTCATATAGTATTTTGTAGGGATTTCCCTAATAGAATGTGCCCAACGCAAAATATAGATTGTAAAAAATGTGAAGTCAAGATGAGAGAGGTCGATCTAATATAAACGGTAGAATTGAAGCTTAATTGATTGGAAATAAACAGTAGAAAAAATTGAACACTAACAAGGCCATGATAGGTATCTAATTCATTCATTTTTATGTTACACTTTAATTTTGTTTAAAATTTTTTTGCATAAGAGTTGTAAATATCTGAAAATTTTCTTGACCAATATTGTTCTAAAAATATTTAAACAGGAGCAATGTTGTCTCTAACCGGTAAAAAGTTAACCATCAACATTACTTTTTCAACTGTTAGGGCAACTTTAAATATTTTTTTAATACATTATTAAGGTTGAATTTTATACCAGAATTTATTGTGTATGAGCTGTGAGTACGTATAAATTTTGCTTGAATCAATATTATTTTAGATGTTCTAAAAAAGGTATAAAGCCAACCTTAGCCTTTATAAATGTTAATAATCTTTATTTATTTTTTTCTTACTTCTTTGAAATATAGTACCCGTAACGTATGAGAGATGTGAGGTGTCATTGAATTGGCAATATGGGGACTAGTTGACCCAACATTTTTTTAAATATTTTTGGCAGTTGTGTATTGATTAAATAATTAGACCACCCATCCACTAGAATGTTACTTCGCTTAATCAAATGAAACGTATAATATGAAACTAAATTTCCTTTGGTATGATAAACAAGAAGCCAATGATATACTCCCCGTGGTTTTTGTATAAAGTCCTATTAACTACTTTTATAATATTAAAAAAACTGGTTAAAGTTAATTAGATGTAAAAAAAAATTGCAAGACATAGTTTATTAGGGGGAGAAAGAAGAAATCTAAAAGCTACTCTTTCAATTCTTAATATAGAATATATTTAATAAATTTGATTAGATTAAAAAAATTAATTAAATTAGTTAATGTGACATATTTTTTCTAAAATACTATAGTCAAGATCCCTCCCTTTTTCATTTATTGTTAAGGGAGTATCAATAGGGATAATTTAAAAAAATTAATAAATATAAAAAATATGTCTTACATTTAAAGTTTAAGATCATGATCAATTCTGTAATTAAATCATATATTAAACACCGAAGAGCAACTTGTAATAAAAGTACATATAATAATATTATTTCCAATCAATTAAGCTTGTTTTGTTTTTATTAGATCTACTCCTTGATCTACCCATCATCCGTGAGTTCAACTAGCAAAGGAGTGAGACATGTGATCATTTAAAGCGTATTTGATCCATGACGAGTATCACTTTATTGTGATTCTAGTCGCGGTACTTGGAGAAGTATCATAACTCATGAGTGCCTAAATTTACGCCTGAGGGTAATAGACGGCTTATTTCACCCTACCCTTAGATCGTAGGTGAAAGTAACCTTTTTTTTTAAATTTTTATACCAAAAAAACAATCTACCCCTTGATCTCAGCTTGTTGACTTGCCTCCAGATTTTTTAAAATTTGTTTTGACAGCGGTCTATTATTGATTAAATAATTACACAACATCCACGTGGTTGAAAGAGTAGGAGTTAGTTGAAATATCTCATCAAGTTGATGGACGAAAAATGCAGTGAGTGATTAATGGAGTTGATGTTAACTATGCAAATAAGAGTAGGACCTCATGCTTCATTTCCCCTCTTGATATTTTTCTCTCACTTCCCTTTTGCTCCCTTTTACCTTTTATGTCAATAATAATTCTCTTTACAATAATCATAATAATAAATAGCTGGTCCCATTTCTCAACGAGGTGTATTTATTAGGAAAAAAACATATTAAAGAGAGAAAAAAATAATAGGTACTAAATTTAAAATTAAAGAAAAATATATTTAATCTATCTCATTATTTAGTTTAGTTCAAGTTTTAATTACCTTAAAAAAATCCTACATAAGTCCATCTAAATAAAATATATAAAGAAGGTGTATGAAGAGCAAACTTTAGAAATTACGTTTCATCTCTAACTTCATATATCCAAAGCTAAAACTCTAATTTTGTTCAGTATAATTATCAATTTTTTATTTAATTAAGATATCACAAACCATTTTAGACTTAAGACCAATATTTTTCGCTATTTATAGTATAAAAGGTTTTCAAATAAATACACTTCTTGAAATTACATAAATGCGGTTCTCGAGATTTAAATTTGTATTTTCTCCCTTAAAGATATAAGTCTGCTTATCCTCTCAACTAATAGCTTTTTAGGAGTATAATTATAAATAATTTTTCAGGTTTATGTGGGATCAATTTTTTTAAAATTATAAAAAGAAGAATATGTTGTGTGTATCCATCCCTTCTTTCATTGAAATTATTTTGCGGAATATAATCAAAGGAGTTAACTACTGCGGCCAAGAAAATATTGTAACAAATATGTTTGCAAAAAAAAAAAAAACAGTTTTGAGAATTTTGTAGAAAAGGATTTTTTTTTTAAATTGGAAGAAAAGTATTGCATATCCATCGTGTCTCTACATTGAAGATGACATTGCTAATTAATACATTTAATTATTAACATCAAAGTCTTTTCTACAATGCACATGTGTAGTCAATATAATTTGTTAATATGGGACCCATTTTGAAACAGTTCTCTCGTGGATTTGTTGTTTCTCGACTAAGTTTAGATGGCAGAAGAAATACATACTGACATGAATCAAACCGACTTAGCCTCTGAAAGTGCTCAACAGATGGTAGAGCTGCAACTACTTCTCTCATCTCAGCCTACAGATTTATTCTCCAGTTACTTGCAAATGTTATCCCAAGTCATCAATATTATACTAACTGAAGTGAAAATTAAGGGAAGCACAAATACATATATGCACATGCATATATACATATCAATTCTTAGATTATTCCATTTCCAAGCCAAAAACATTTACATACACTCAAATACATACATACCAATTTATGAACTTGTGATAAATGAATGAATGGAATCTTAGAAATTAAATTTTAATTTTGGGTTCGTAAAGTCTCAAATTTTGTGGGCTTCAATAATTTACAATGACAGTCAAATTTAGTTGATATACAAGTACTTTAGAAAATTTTGTTCCTCAAGAATTCCTTTAAATTAATGTTTTTAGGATTCAACTCAAATGGATTGCATATTATAAATTTTCAATGTTCTACCCTTGGGTGTAGAAATTTTTTGTTTTTGTTTTTTGGTTTGCATGGTTTTAACCTGTGTCTTGTATTAGGAAAAAAAAATTAATACAATGAGCTTAATTTAAAACAAAATTTTGAGCTTACCTCTTAATTAAAGTATTCTGAATTTCAGGATTAATATCTCAGTTACTTTAACATGTTTCTCCCCATTAAAGTATTAAGGAGAAAAATATTTGAAAAGAGCATAAACGCCCTGTTTCAAGCAGCTTTTTTTTTTTAATTATGAAAGCTAATAGGGTTTATATGATATTTAGTATTTATAGTTTACCATTATTATAGTTTTAGCATATATAGTTTTAAATTATAAATTTTGGTCACTTAAATATTTCTAACTAAAATGGTGATATGTACAATTTAATAAAGACCTATACAATTTTATCCTTTGAAGAACTAAAATTATAATTTAAAGCTATAAAAAAAGTTAAAAAATGAGCGTAAATTATAAGGACTAAACACTGTATTAACCCAAATTAATACATGAAATCAATTTTCTGAAATTACGTTAAATGCTTTTAGACTCAATTTTTCATTTATTGCATAGAACCCAATTTTTCATTTATCTAAGGTTAGATTTTACATTTTATCGATTTATCTAAATAAAATGAGTTTTGACCGTTTAAGTATAAAGTCTTAAATTTGAATCTATGTGAATACAGAAAATACATTTATAAGATCTACTCGTAGTTGGATATGACACTTCTCAAATTTAATTCAATCAGATAGTCATATAAAATAAAAACTTTAATTTTCATAAAGTTAATTTTATGAGAATTTATAGTTTGATAGTTTGCTACAACTTGTTAGCGAATTACAACTATAGGAGACTTATAGCGTGCTTGATAGTTTGTATGGCATTAAAGTTATAACCATTCAAAACCACATATGGTGGGACAAAAATAAATTTATTCCACAACACCATGTTGAATTTTCTCGCTTCCAATCCTTTGACCATGTCACTCTAACAATAACAACAACAATTTTGAATTATTTCCTTATTTTTATATAATATTAAAATTTAATTAATTTTTTCTAAATTTCCCTATTTTATGCCAAAATTTATCTGAAATTAGAAAATATTTTCTTAATTACATAACATATGACATTATTTTTAGTCTAAGTCTTCTATTTTTTTTCTAAGTCAAGCATAACTATCTCTATTCAATTTTAAAAATATAAGCAGGGGTCTCTTCTAAAATTAAAAATTGTATTACACAAACTCTTCTTTTATTTTCAATATTTAGTAATCTCTTAAATATAAAAGTTAACTAAAGAAATTGTTTAAAAATATGTGAGTTTGAGTTACCTTTTTAGCTTATAAAAATGATATAATAATAAATTATTAATTGTTCATAAAACTCTTTAATTTTTATAATATAAAAATATTAGTTACATTTAATCAAACATATATATATATATATTCGTTTAAAAATTTTCAAACTTTTAATGAAGCTTTTTAATTTTTTTAAAACAATTAACTAAGCTTTGTGGCAATTCGCAGACAAATATTTTCCACATCAAAATAAAAGCCAAAATGAATGCAAGTTATAATGATCAAACACTGTATTAATCAAACTAATACACGAAATTAATTTCATGTATTTAAATGTTAAAAGTATCATTTTTCTACTATTTTTTCAGTGCAGTGAAAATAATAATATACAATAAAAGACCATTTTAAATTTTCTTACTTCCAAATCTTATAACACGTCATTCAAATAATAGCCACAAAAATTATTGATATATAATATGGTAATATCTTGTATCTCTTGAGTACGCTCCTTATATTCAGATAATATAATGTTAAAATTTGATCCCTAAAGATTATGTTATAATTAAGATATATCTCTCTCTCATATTATATTTCACTTCATTTTTAGTTCTTAAATGAACTTGTTCATGATTTAGCATAAAAATAATTATCAAATTCATCAGCCTCACAAAATTCCATATTTCTTGAGCATATTAGTAATTATTAAATTAAATATAAACAACTAATTTTTAAATTATTTATGATTGTATAATAACAAAATTCTCTTTCTTTTGAGGGCATGACTTTTAATTTTTCTTTTGAAAATTTTAAATTTTATACGATTAGCTAAAAATATATTAACTATCAAGTATTTACCACTCCAGCTTGAGCGGATAAGCTTTATGACACAATATAAAGGAAGTCTCTCATATATTGGATACCATATCCTTTGCTTTCATAGCTCCTTCCAAGTTAAGTTATGGCTTTCGCAATTATTCTCTGTTAAAACTAAAGAAACTCCTCTGAGAAAAAAAAAATTCTATTAATAGTTATTTCCATGGATAAAGATTTAGGTTCTAAGTCTTGTTTGTATAAAGTTTTCCTTCATCTTTAAAATACATAATGATGGTTCCAAAAAAACTCCTAATAGCCTATAGGCACCATGTGCAAATCATTCATTCTTTGGATCATCCATTAATTTTAATTTTTAACTATTTATTTGTTGCTTAATATTTTACATCCATAGAAAATTATATCAAACTAACAAGATAATTCAAATTTCTTTGATTTATTGATCGTAACTAATCTTAGTCATAAAGCATGTTTCTAGGTAATTTTAAGTCAAAGAAAGTAAAATCAATTTTGTTTGTAATTATTTATTCTGTATACTTATGTTTTTAGATTTATTTTTTACCTGAAGTTTCCTATAAGATTCCTTACAAGAGTTCATACGTAGAAAATAAATGCTAGATATAAATTCATTACATAATATTAGATAATTTAAAATATAGATAAAGGAGTATGAAGCCTGCTAGCAAACTTTAAAAATTATATTTCATCTCTAACTTCATATATCCAAAGCTAAAAATAAACTTTTATTTAGTATAATTATCAATTTTTTATTTAATTAAACTATCCTAAATTATTTTAGACTTGAGATTAATTTTTTTTATATCTATAGCATAAAAAGTTTTTAAACAAATATGCTTCTCGAGATTTAAATTTATGATCTCTCATTTAGAGAAATGAAATTATTTATCACCTCAACCAATAGCATTTAGTAGTATAATTATAAATAATTTTTCAGCTTTATATGGGATCAAATTTTTATTCAAAATTATGAAAAGAAAAATATGTTGTGTGTATCCATCCCTTCTTTCATTGAAATTATTTTGCGGAATAATCAAAGGAGTCAACTTTGCAACTATTGCGGCCAAGAAAATATTGTAACGAATATGTTTGCAAAAAAAAAAGTTTTGAGAATTTTGCAGAAAAGGAATTAAGATGACATTGCTAATTAATAAATTTAATTATTAACATCAAAGTCTTTTCTTTTGTTCATCCATCAAATATTTTTCTATATTCTACAATGCTTGTAGTCAATATAATTTGTTAATATGGGACCCATTTTAAAAGAATTTTATTAGTGGACGCTACAAATCTTTATTCATGGCACATCAATTCATCTGCGAACAAATCATAAGATGTCATTGATTGACTCCATTTTTTTTAAAAAAAATATTACAATAAATTTATAGGAAAATGTTATAGACTTTTAATACGTTTTAAGCCAAGAGATTAGTCATAGAGACTCAAACAGCACCGTGCATCCCCTCTATTTATTCTTTTCTCCTATTTGAGCAGAGCATATCGACTTTCTCCTCCACCTTCAGATCTGCTCGCCGTTCTCTCGTGGATTTGTTGTTTCTCGACTAAGTTTAGATGGCAGAAGCAACACATACCGACATGAATCAAACAGACTTGGCCTCTGAGAGTGGTCAACAGATGGTGGAGCTGCACCCACTTCTCTCATCTCAGCCTACAGATTTATCCTCCAATTCCTTGCAGCAGCAGCAACACGTATGCATCCTTTACTACTCTTTGTTCAATTCTGAAGGCTTTTCTTTTTTTCTTTACTTTCTTTTTTGAATTTTAAGGTTCCTTATGTTTTATTCCTCAATTATTAGATTTTTTTAGTCTTATTTTGTTTTCACTTTCAAAGACGCTTGTGTCTATTGTTTAATACAATCATCCTATAAACAGTAGTTCCAGTTTTGGTTCTTTAAGCTCTTTTTGGATCTTCATCTTTACTTTTTTCATTCCTTGAGTGACACATGGTAATGATATAGATTCAGTGGTTTCATTTGATGCTCACTCTCTGTTTTCTTTGGACAACTTTCAATGATAGGTCTTGTGAAGTCTATGTATACACACACACACACACAAATATATTGCTTATCTAATTCCTAGTTGCGTTCTAAATCAAACTTCATAGGTGGAAGATGAGGTGACTATAGACATAAAAAAAAAGATTCAAGATTGCAAAGATGGTCGATTGTTAAAAGAATGTTGCATCTACAAAGTGCCTATTACACTCCGTCATCTTAAAGAAGAGGCTTACACTCCAAAAGTTGTTTCAATTGGCCCCCTTCATTATGGTAATGAGGGGCTACAAGATATGGAAAGTCATAAACAAATACTCTTCAAAAGATTTACTCAGAGAGCTGTGTCAAGCTTGGACGATTTGGTTCGTTGTGTTAAACATCTAGAGCCAAAGGTCCGTGATTCTTATTCGCAGACCATCAACCTTACCAAAAAAGAACTTGTGAAGTTGACATTAATGGATGCTGGCTTCATCATTGAACTCTTCTTCATGTACAATGAGTTGGATGATGAGTTGGATGAGGTACGCAAAGATGCTAAATTGTCACAGCCATGGTTATGGAAGTCCGTATTTTATGATTTAGTTTTACTTGAGAATCAACTTCCATTTTTTGTTATTGAAGAGTTGTTTAATCAAGCTTTTCCCCATCACCAATGTGGTAGCCTCCCATCATTTCGTAGGCTAATGTATAACTATTTTAAATATTATAATGGAGCAAAATTAGAGCCTAATCCTGATGTCAAGATAAAGCATTTTATAGATCTTATTAGATTATTTTACTTACAAGGAAAAATTTCTCAACGACATACATTCTTTGAGGCAGGAAGCCATATCCTTTCATACAATGCAAATGCATTGCAAGAAGCAGGAATAAAGTTAAAGGCTACTACAGGCAAGTGCTTATTAGAATTGAAATTTTCAGGACATATGCTTGAAATTCCACAAATTTTGGTGCAAGATTACACGGAACTTTTGTTTCGTAATATGATAGCATTAGAACAGTGCCATTATCCTTATGAAGCTTACATAAGTGACTATGCTATTGTATTGGATTGTCTAATAGACACATATAAAGATGTGGATCTCCTTGTTGACAAGGAAATAGTCAGCCACCATTTTGCCGATAGCAATAATGTTGCTTTGTTAGTTAATGGTCTTTCGGAAAATCTCACTCTAATGGATTTTAATTCTGAATATCGTGATATCTGCCAAAGGTTGAATGGCTATTGTCAAGATCCTTGGCACAAGTTAAAGGCAACTCTAAGACGGGATTATTGTCGTACACCTTGGCAAATTGTTGCTTCTATTGCTGCAGCTGTTCTCCTCATTCTCACAATTGTTCAAACCATATTTTCCATCCTCCAAGTAGTGTAGGAAATTCACAGCTTTGTATAATGTTGGAATTTGATTGTTGTGTCCCCTAACTTTGTTATGCACTCGTAACTAGTGAAGCAGTTTCTTGTACCAGGTTTTGTTGACAATAAAAAGTGTGCACCTTGTAGCCATAAAAATATAGTTCTACTCCTTATTTCATGTTTTGCTTAAAAGCTTATTTCATGATACAAAAGTTGGTTTGTTAGTACTAAGATGTTGTATTTACAAAATACCCCGTAATTCGTTTTTTTGGAAAAAAGAAGAAGATTATTTCGATTGCATTATCGTCACATCAAGACATGAAAAAACACCGTTTTCCAAAACATTTGCACAAAAAGCTTTCAAAACACCGTTTAATGATTATGGAAATGAGGAAACTGATTGCTTGACCTTCCAAGTTCGAATAGAGCCATGTTCTTATAAGAGAAGGCAGTAAATAAATAAATAACTGAATCCCTGATGTCGCTTGTCGTTAGTGCTCAAATTAATTACTAGTTTTAACCCTATGTGTATAGGAGCTAACCCTAGGTCGATCTCAAGGCGGAGTCAATGCGTAGCTTGATTATGATTAATTAAAGTCATTAAAGAATAAATATGGGTAGAGAAGAATATTTTCAGTTTAATTAAAGCGATAATTGCAATAAAGTAAAAGAGTTAAATGATACGATTACCAGTAAGTCGAACGTTCCTAAAAATTGATGCGTGGCTATCATTATTCAATAATATATTAGAGTTATAACAATTATATATACTAAGTCCCTAACATGCAAAATCCCAGACAATCATCATGGTCATAATCATAAAATCCACAATTATACCTAGATCTAGCACACAATTGTATCAAGAATGATTAATGAAGATCCACTTAGCATGTGATAAATTAAACAATAAATGATTTGTTCCTCTAACATAGATATTCAATCGAAAATCCTATAACTAATCATGTGAATCCAGCATGAATAATTATAAGAGGAAACTAAGGATATTAAATAAAGAATATCAAATCATAAATTGAAATAATAAATCACAAGGGTTTGATCACAAAGATGTCTCAATCGAAACCCTAGGTCCAACATATACAAATCTCAAAACCTAAATCTAGGAAATCATGAATTTGTATAAAGGAAAAGATCAAAACATAAAATTGTTCAACTCCTAACTCTAAAGCACTGGAACTCAAGCCACTACATCTCTCCTCAAGAACTTAGAAGGAAAAGGATGGAATTGTGGAAGAGATGAAGAAGATGATTGTGATGGTGGTGATTGGTGTGTTGAATGGAGGAGCCTTAGGGTCCTTTATATAGCCTTTGAGAGTGAATCCTGTTTGGTGTAAGTCTCTTCACTGATTGGCTCTTCAAAAGATAATGATAGTCTCCATTTATCTTCAGTATCCTTTCAAGCTGTCATCTTTTCCAATATCTCCAGAGATAATATTTTTAAACTAAAATATCCTATAAACAATTCAAATAAAAGGTAATAGGATAAAGGAGATAAAACAATTAATAGGAAAATAGGAAAAGATAGCATATTTATCATTATCCTTATATTAGATTCAAATGTTAGATATTGATAAATTATCTTTGAATCAATTCAAATGATATATGATATAATATAATGAATAAGAGATAAGATATAATTAATATTTATCCTCTTGCTTTGAATCTTAACTTGTGATTGTCTCCTCTTTTTGTAATTTGAATTAAATTTTTCTTGGATATCACATATTCAATCTGTGAGATATGTTGCCTGTATCTAGATATTTAAGGATTGCATTTAAATAGTCAAAGTGGGTATCTGATTTTAAATTTTGAAAGATCTATTTTGTTTTGACTATTTCAAATATTATTATGCTATATTAATATATTAAAAGGAGATAAATAATTTTCTCTAATTAGATAATATTGATTTCCCTTTTAATAAATTAATATGCATTTTTCATTCATTAATCCTAGGTTGCTCCTTTTGTAGGCTATTAATTATTTCCTATTCTTCCTGAAAGTCATAAAAGATAAAAATATCTTCGTGCATGCCAGTGTGATAATAAAATTAGTAAAAATACAAGAAAATGACATTTTTAGTTATTTAATTCATATAGTCAACTAAGGCACAAAATACCCATAATTATTATAATAATATCTATTAATCATGATAAATTCCCTGAAATAGATAGAAAATAATATGATAAAATAGGGATTCATCAATCCCTCCAAAGCAAAGTCATCTTGCTTTTTTTTGTTTTTTTGTTGGGAGTCAAACCCCTTGAAACATATCTTTACACACCCAACAAAAAGCAAATATGAACCCCACAATTCATCTCAGGATATTATATTTTTCTCTGTTAATTAATTATGGAAAGAGGGTACATATACATAGGATTCTTCTTCCTCTTCACTTTTACTCATTATTTTAAACTTCTTATTTTCTTGACGTTTTCTTGCTTGAAGAAGGGACCTCAAAGTGCTGCAACAGCAAAAAGGAGAAAAATTCAACCAAAATTAATTGGGGTCAGAGAAATATATATAATTGAAATGGTTCAATCACAGACAGAGTGAATTATGTTATATATATATAATTCAACCAAAGTTGTTGACGTAATATATTTAGATATAAAAAGAAAGGAGTCTTTGGGGTGATGTTACATACAAAGATTGTTTAGAATATTTTTAGGGTGTGTTTAGTTTAGTTTAAAGAATATACTATGGAGAAAATATTGTGCATTAATTGGTTAGGTAGAGGGGCCAAGCCCATTTTAGTTAGTTATATTTACTACTACCACCTCTAACATTTTAATATAAAATTTATTTAATTAATTTAAGTATATTAATAAAATTAATTAAATTAGTTATTGGTAATAATTATGTATTTAGTTCTCTAAAATACTCTCTTTAATCTAATCATATGTTTTTTAACTACCTTTGATTGAAGTCACCTCAATATGTACAATATAGGGGTATTTTGGATAGAAGATTATAATTTAAGAGATAAAATGTGTTGGAATATTATATTTATCACTAAAGTAGACACTTGTTTTAGATTTTATATTTAGCACTTAAAGGAGTACTTAGGTACTGCAGATTTATTATCTAACTAAACTTGTTGGTAGTTATTAATTTAGGTCAGAGATCTTTCCTTTTAAGAACCAAAAGTTTGGAAAAGAAAGAACAGAAAAAACAATCCTAGTATACACTGATAGGCAAATTATTTCACCTGTGTCCAGACACTAATTTTGCAATCAACATAATCATGTGATTCCAATATTCACAGGTTAGCAAAAACCCTAAAATATTTCCCGGTATGAATTCATGCGAACCTTCATTTTCTTTCTCATACTACTACCATCAAGCCATTCAGAGAGGGGAGAAAAACTAGTTTGGAAATACACAAATCAGCTAGCAAAACCTAAGGAGTTCTATTCTACACCCTAAAGGAGTTACTTCTCCAGTCAAGCAATCGGCGTCCATATGGTACCTTTTGGTAGGACTGCATAATGCCAAACCTTTATATTGAATGTTAAATATATGGAGACTTGGTTCTGAAGAAACTGAAAGTGGCAATTGCATATTTATGTAACCATGACAATGGTGTGAGGATCTCAACAAGGTGTGGTTGTTCTTCAGCGACCTGACAGAAATGTTCTAAGTGAAATAATAATAGTTTCAATGACTTGCAAATAAAGACTAAAATGGAAGAAGATGCGCTATAGAATAAAGAATAAAGTGAATATAAGACTTTTTTTTTTTTTACTCTTAGTAATTATGAAGAGGATATAGTAGACAACATAAAGTCTTCTTAAAAATGATAAAAATAAAATTAAAAAATATTTAATAAAATTATTTAATGAGAATTTTTAATCACTAATATATCCAAAAATTTTAATTGTAGCTAAAATGTAGCTTAAAACTTATTTCCTTTTCATTTACTTGCAAAATGCTGAGAATTCAGAACCACAAATATTTGTACCTGGAATTTAAAAAAGAAAAGGAATAAAAGTTAGGTGGCCCACAAATATTTTCACTTATGGGAACAGGGCTCAAGTTGAAGGCTTTTGATCTGGAAGCGTCTAGTGTAGTGTACCAAACACTATTCATAATCTTCACGTGCAGATCAGTGAGTCTGCCAAATACGACACCCTTTTGCTTTGGGTTTTGTGTTTTTCAAGCAACCATGGTACCAAAAGACTACCTCCTTCTATATATCTACCACTGCCTTTACGTACAATGTTTTTATAAGGAAAATAAATTATTAGCTTGCCTTTGCCTATATATGCTCTCTCTCTCTCTCTCTAGCTCAGTGCCTCCGGAATCAAGGAGAATGCTTGGAATAGTAAAAATTCTGTATAAAATTCTCCCCCAACATTCTCTGTCATCAATAAAGTATACAAATAACTTATTCTTCTTCCTCTAACAGTGCCGTGCATCCCATCTATTTATTCTCTTCTTTTGAGCAGAGCAGAGCATATCGACTCTCCTCCTCCTCCTCCAGAACTGCTCGCCGTTCTCTCGTGGATTTGTTGTTTCTCGACTAAGTTTAGATGATAGAAGCAACACATACCGACATGAATCAAACAGACTTGGCCTCTGAGAGTGCTCAACAGATGGTGGAGCTGCAACCACTTCCCTCATCTCAACCTACAGATTTATCCTCCAATTACTTGCAGCAGCAGCAGCAGCAGCAGCAGCAACAACAACAACAACAACACGTATGCATCCTTTACTACTCTTTGTTCAATTCTGAAGGCTTTTTTTTCTCCTTTACTTTCTTTTTTGAATTTTAATGTTGCTTCTGTTTTATTCCTCAATTATTAGAGTCTTATTTTGTTTTCACTTTCAAAGACACTTGTGACTATTGTTTAAGACAATCATCCAATAAATGGTAGTTCCAGTTTTGGTTCTTTAAGCTCTTCTTGGATCATCCTTGAGTGACCCATGGTAATGATATATATTCAGTGGGTTTCATTTGATGCTCACTCTCTGTTTTCTTTGGACAACTTTCAATGATAGGTCTTGTGAAGTCTATGTACACACACACACACACACACACACATATATACACATATATATATTGCTTATCTAATTCCTAGTTGCTTTAGGTGGAAGATGAGGTGACTATAGATGTCAAGAAAAGGATTCAAGATTGCAAAGATGGTCAATTGTTAAAAGAATGTTGCATCTACAAAGTACCCATTACACTCCGCTATCTTAAAGAAGAGGCTTACATTCCAAAAGTTGTTTCGATTGGCCCCCTTCATTATGGTAATGAGGGGCTACAAGATATGGAAAGTCATAAACAAATACTCTTCAAAAGATTTACTCAAAGAGCTGTGTCAAGTTTGGACGATTTAGTTCATTGTGTTAAACATTTAGAGCCAAAAGTCCGTGATTCTTATTCGGAGACCATTAACCTTACCCAAAAAGAACTTGTCAAGTTGACATTAATGGATGCTGGCTTTATCATTGAACTCTTCTTCATGTACAATGAGTTGGATGAGGTACGCAAAGATGCTAAATTGTCACAGCCATGGTTATGGAAGTCTATATTTTATGATTTAGTTTTACTTGAGAATCAACTTCCATTTTTTGTTATTGAAGAGCTGTTTAATCAAGCTTTTCCCCAGCACCAATGTGGTAGCCTCCCTTCATTTCGTAGGCTCATGTATAACTATTTTGAATATTATAATGGAGCAAAATTAGAGCCTAATCCTGATGTCAAGATAAAGCATTTTATAGATCTTATTAGATTATTTTACTTACAAGGAAAAATGTCTCAACGACATACATTCTTTGAGGCAGGAAGCCATATCCTTTCATACAATGCAAATGCATTGCAAGAAGCAGGAATAAAGTTAAAGGCTACTACAGGCAAGTGCTTATTAGAATTGAAATTTTTCGGACATATACTTGAAATTCCACAAATTTTGGTGCAAGATTACACGGAACTTTTGTTTCGTAATATGATAGCATTAGAACAGTGTCATTATCCTTATGAAGCTTACATAACTGACTATGCTATTGTATTGGATTGTCTAATAGACACATATAAAGATGTGGAACTCCTTGTTGACAAGGAAATAGTCAGCCACCATTTTGCCAATAGCATTAATGTTGCTTTGTTAGTTAATGGTCTTTCGGAAAATCTCACTCTAATGGATTTCAATTCTGAATACCGTGATATCTGCCAAAGGTTGAATGGCTATTGTCAAGATCCTTGGCACAAGTTAAAGGCAACTCTAAGACGGGATTATTGTCGTACACCTTGGCAAATTGTTGCTTCTATTGCTGCAGCTGTTCTCCTCATTCTCACAATTGTTCAAACCATATTTTCCATCCTCCAAGTAGTGTAGGAAATTCACAGCTTTGTATAATGTTGGAATTTGATTGTTGTGTCCCCTAACTTTGTTATGTACTCGTAACTAGTGAAGCAGTTTCTTGTACCCGGTTTTGTTGACAATAAAAAGTGTGCACCTTGTAGCCATAAATATATAGTTCTACTCCTTATTTCATGTTTTGTTTAAAAGCTTATTTCATGATACAAAAGTTGGTTTGTTAGTACTAAGATGTTGTATTTACAAAATGCCCCGTAATTCGTTTTTTTGGGAAAAAAAAAGATTATTTCGATTGCATTATCGTCACATCAAGACATGAAAACACACCGTTTTTCAAAACATTTACACAAAAAGCTTTCAAAACAACGTTTAATGATTATGGAAATGAGGAAACTGATTGCTTGACCTTCCAAGTTCGAATAGAGCCATGTTCTTATAAGAGAAGGCAATAAATAAATAAATAAATAAAGATTCAAATAACTGAATCCCTCCAAAGATTGGAGTCTTTGGGGTGATGTTACATACAAAGATTGTTTAGAATAGTTTTAGGTGTGTTTAGTATAGTTTAAAGAATATACTATGGAGAAAATATTGTGCATTAATTGGTTAGATTGAGCTGAGAAAGGGGCAAGCCCATTTTAGTTAGTTATATTTACTACTACCACCTTTTAATATAATTTTTTTAATTAATTTAGGTAGATTAACGAAATTAATTAAATTAATTATTGGTAATGATTGTGTATTGATTTCTCTAAAATACCTTCTTTAATCTAATCATATATTTTTTAACTACTCTTAATAGAAGTCACCTCAATATGTGCAATATAGGGGTATTTTGGAGAGAATATTATAATTTTAAGAGATAAAATTGATTGGAATCTTATATTTAGGATTAAAGTAGACACATTTTTTAGGTTTTATATTTAGCACTAGGGAATATTTATGGACTACAAATCGATTATCTAATAAACTTGTTGGTAGTGACTAATTTAGGTTAGAGATCTTTCCTTTTAAGAACCAAAAGTTTGGAAAAGAAAGTACCGAAAAACAATCCTAGTATACACTGATAGTCAAATTATTTCACCTGTGTCCAGACACTAATTTTGCAGTCAACGTAATCATGTGATTCAAATATTCACAGGTTAGCAAACCCTAAAATATTTCCCGGTATGAATTCATGCGAACCTTCATTTTCTTTCTCATACTACTACCATCAAGCCATTCAGAGAGGGGAGAAACACTAGTTAGGAAATACACAAATCAGCTAGCAAAACCTAAGAAGTTCTATTCTACACCCTAAAGGAGTTACTTCTCCAGTCAAGCAATCGGCATCCATATGTTGCCTTTCGGTAGGACTGCATAATGCCGAACCTTTATATTGAAGTTAAATATATGGAGACTTGGTTCTGAAGAAACTGAAAGTGGCACTTGCATATTTATGTAACCATGACAGTGATGTGAGGATCTCAACAAGGCATGGTTGTTCTTAAGCGACCTGACAGAAATGTTCTAAGTGAAATAATAATAGTTTCAATGACTTGCAAATAAAGAATAAAATGGAAGAAGATGCGCTATGTTACTCGATACAATCTTTATTTTAATCATTTCTTGCAAGAGCTCCCATAGCAAAAAGTAGATTCCTCCGGGAAACTGCACCATGAACAGGATAGACACTTCAGTATGTGTGACGGCCCTATTTTTTTGACCGTGACTGGCACAGAATATAAATACATCATATTCTGAAAGCCTAACACATTAAGTAAAACCTTTAAATTTTCCATAACGTTTTCAACATCATACGAAATCTTTTCTAAGGTTCATGTGGAGCATTATAATTTCCAAAATAATACAAGTTCTTAAAAAGTAATTACATCAAAAGTAGTATTCGTCAAATGATGCTTCAGATCAACAGCGAGGCTCTTTACTGCTCAGCCGGAGGATTAGGGTCACCTGCACTATCTGAAGTCAAATAATCTACTCGTGAATAACGTCCCAAAAACATGATTCAAAAGAATGTGGAATTAAACAATGCATAAATATGCTGAAAATGTATTTTATAATATTTCTTAATTTGATGCAAACATTTCCGTAAATATCTGTACTTCAAGGAAAACAACAATCTGCGTAACCATTTCAAATCAATATGAAATAACTATTTCGAATCAATTATTGTAAAACAATCCTTTCAAAACCATGATCTTTCTGTAGGATTTCAACAGAACAAAAATAGACGTGGACACACAGTCCACGAGGGTAACTAATCAATCTGGCAGGTCGAAGCTGCTAACTGTCGGTGGCTCAAGGCCACTAACCTTCGCGAGTACGAAACCCACGGTGAAATCTGGTAGCTTAGCCACTACCCTTCGTGAGTACGAAACTCACGGTGAAATCTGGTAGCTCAACCACTACCCTTCGCGAGTACGAAACCCACGGTGAAATCTGGTAGCTCAACCACTACCCTTCGCGAGTACGAAACCCACGGTGAAATCTATCGAGCTCGGGTAACCAAGGTGCACCAAGGACTAACAGTACTGCTGTTAGCAACCAGCGTTCTGTATTCCGTCCTAAAACATTTCCATCAAGCGTGGGGTCCTTTTCACATGTAATTGTTATGATCAGGAATTTAGTTAACATATATGTATATTCAGTGTAGAATTTTTCGAATGAGAAGTGTTAGCTGAGTGGTTCACGTGGCGAAGGGGAAACCATCCGGCCAGGGTTCGAGTCGCAGCGAAAGCGGAGGTGAATTGTTTTTTTTCTCAGACGCGTGAAATTACCATTTTGCCCCTCTGTCTATTTCCACCGAATCCTCTGCTCTTCTTCATCATTTTCTTCTTCCTTCCTGCGAGCCGCGAACAGTGACGGCAGGCTGCAGCGTGGGAAGGTGCGGGACGGCAGGAGCTCAGCGTGCGGCGTGGGAGAAGAGTACACGGCACGGAGAGTCTCGGTCATCATCTTTATGAAGCTTTCCGCCCCGCTCTCCTTCTTTTTTCTGTCGGCAATGACGCTGCTGTGAGAGGGAGAATGGAAGGCGCAGGAGTGTTGCAAGCTTAGTGAGCTGGGTGCTAGCGCCAGTGGTTACTTCTTCCGGTAAACCACCCTCGTGGTTGTTATCGTCGCCGTGTTGCAGCTGTTCGTCACCGTTCTTTGCTACTGTAGCAAGTCTCTGCTACTGTAGCAAGTCTTCGAATTCAATTTCCAGGTTGCTCTTCGGTAGTCGGCTCTGTGGACGCTGTGAGTAAGCTTCTTAAACCATAATCCATATTCAAATTCTTTCGTTTCTTTCCAGCTAGTTATCTTGAGCAGTTGAGCTCACTCCGTTCAGTTTGGACTCCGGTGTTCCCCTGTTTTGGGGTGTCATTGTTAGGACCGACGACTGTTCTCGTCGCTGTCATCTATTGTCACCGTAGCAACTTTATATCTTTGGCATTCTTCTCTGTCGCTGCTTTGCAGTGCTTCGCGGGGAGGGTGTGTGATCTCTGGGTTTAGGAAAGGAAGGAAGTATGGAAGAATGAAGGATGTTGGAGTTGCATAACCTCCATGGAATTTTAACAGTGCGTGGTATGTTGTCGGAACTTTCTTCTTCTGTTGTTTGTGGACATTGCTGCTGTGTGTATGAGTATGTTAAGCCATTGTTCTGTTAAGACCGCTGTCCAAAGAAATGATTTATGTTACTGTTGGAAACGATTGTATATATGCATGTGTGCTGTCAATGGTTATGATCGATGAGCATTGCTGTCATTTTGTTTCTGTGGTGGAGCGCTGTGTATGTGCCTGTTGTGCTGCTGCTGTGTGTGGGTGTTGTATGCTGGGGTTTTCGGTATGTGCAGTGTATGTGCTTTGGAATACGGTTGATGTTTGCACATAAGCATGGATATTGCTAATTGAATGAAAGAAGAAGTGATTGGAGATTGTTGCTGTTATGCGTATGTATATGTACGTATAAAGTTGGAGTTCTGTGATCAGTGAACTAAATCGCGGTATTGGAAGTAAAGTGATATATGTAGGGAAATGTTGTTATTATTTGCAAGGAATAAGAGGAATAGAGTAAGAGAAGCGACTTCTGTTGTAGTGTGCGTATAAATAATTAATGGTGTGTTAGTGGTGGAAGTGATAAGTAGGGATGCTTATATTGGTCAAAGACGTTAAGCAAATTGTTAATATGTTATTTTTATATCAGGGGATTGAGTAGTGGCTTTACAGCAAGTGGTTGGTGGGAAGAGTAGCAATTTAGGAACGCGGCAGGTGAGTGAATAACGTTCCCTAAAATTTACATTTTTCAAATGCATTGTCATTTCAAATGATGAATTTCAAATATTGATTTCGAAAAGCAAATTTTAAGAAAGTATAGTTTAAATCGTTAGAAATGATTTTCTTTCGATTGGTTTACAAAAGAATTATGATTATGTATGAAAATGGATGAATAAGCTTTTGAAAAGAGTTTGGCAAAAGTTACATTGAAATGATGTTATTCATGAAATACATTATTATGCGAATTTCATATGATTTTACAGTAACTTGATTTTTAATGTACATGCTGGGGTTTTGAAATTCAAAGTGGTTTTTATCAACAGTTATAGCATTGAAACAGTTGAGATTATTTCATGTGAAAAGGACCCCACGCATGCTGGAAACGTTTTAGGACGGAATACAGAACACTGGTTGCTAACAGCAGTACTGTTAGTCCTTGGTGCACCTTGGTATTCGAGCTCGACAGTTTGTGGCATAGCCACCAGAATTATTTCGTGGGATTTATTCTCGCGACAGTTTGTGGCCTTGAGCCACCAGAATTATTTCGTGGGATTTATTCTCGCGACAGTTTGTGGCGTAGCCACCAGAATTATTTCGTGGGATTCGTTCTCGCGACAGTTAGTGGCTTCGAGCCACCAGAATGGTTAGTTACCCTCGTGGACTGTGTGTCCACGTCAGTTTTCATTCTGTTGAAATCCTACAGAAAGATTATGGTTTTAGAAAGATTGTTTTGAATGAGCTATTTGAACAGATAATTCATACGGTTATTTCCCCTGAAATACAAATGTTTAAGAAAAGGGTTGCATTAGATTACGAAGCGTTTAGAAATACATTTTTAAGATGATTATGCATTGTTTAGTTTCTGCATTCTTTAAATCATGTTTTTGGGACGTTATTCACGAGTAGATTTTTGGCTTCAGATAGTGCAGGTGACCCTATTTCTCCAGCTGAGCGGTAAAGAGCCTTGCTATTGATCCGAAGTTTCGTTTGATAAGAACTACTTTTGATGTAATTGCTTCTTAAGAACTTTTATTATTTTGGAAAGGAAAGTGCTCTGCATGAACCTTAGAAAATATTTGTATGATTTTGAAAAATGCTATGGAGGAATTTATGGTTTTACTTAAAAGGATAGGCTTTCAGAATATGATGTATTCATATTCTGTGCCGGTCACGGTCCAGAAATAGGGACGTGACAGTTTGGTATCAGAGCCAGAGTTTTTTCTATGGTTAAGCAGAGCAGAGATACTTCGGTGGGGTCTCAATTATCGTTATGAACCCGGGCATAACTATAGTTGTGGCATCTCTGAAGATCTCTAAAAGAAATTCAAAAGTGGTGTTTTCCTATGATTTCAGAAACGAACTTATAAACTGAATATTTTCTATGTTTTATGAATAGTTAAATGCCGCCTAGACGAGTACAGTCTAGAGGGAGCTCTAGGGCTTCGGATCAAGGCTCTGCTCAGCGAAGTGATGTGCCTCTTCGAGGCCGAGGACAGGGTCGTAGGGGTGCTAGGGTTCGAGGAGGTCGACCCCTTAGACCTCTTCAGGAAATTCTATCTGAGGCAGAACCATCTCATCCACAGTCTCCTGAGATCTCTACATCCTCTAGGCATGAGACTCAGGTAGAGACACCCCAGGTTATAGAGGAAGAATCCATCGCAGTCAGGCTATCAGAGTTTATAAAGTTGGATCCTCCGAAGTTCTCAGGGTTTGATTCTCGAGAGGAACCCATTGAGTTTCTGGAAGGAATTGAGAAGAGATGCCGGGCTTTGAGATGCTTAGATGTGCAATACGTGGAGTTTGCCTTGTTTCGACTTGAAGGGATTGCGAATGCGTGGAGTAAGACGGTATCAGGATTTCAGGGGGATAGAGTATCACTATTGTCATGGACAGATTTTAAGGATCTTTTCCTGAAGCGTTTTCTTCCCCAGAGCAAGAAGGATGCTAGAGTTAAGGAATTTCTTCTGTTGAAGTGTACTTCGGGGATGTCTGTGGCCGAGTATGACAGAAGATTTACAGAACTTTCATCGTATGCATCTACCTTGATTCCGTCGGAGAGGGATAGAATCGGCAGGTTTATTCAGGGTTTACCGATACATATTCATGATGCTGTGGCCCCGATGCTGAATCATTTTGCTTCTTATGCTGATGTGGTTGATTGTGCTTTGAGAATTGAGTTGAGGCACATGGAAGAAGAAGGGGTTTCTAAGAAGCAGAAGACTGGGAACGAAAGGTTCCAAGGATCATCATTTAAGGGTAACTGCCCTCAGGGCCAACCCTCGTCAGCTGATATGCGGCCAGCGCCCAGATCTTATAGATCTTCTGTGGGCATTCCAGGTTCGGGACCAAAGTTTGGAGGTACTAGACCTCAGTCTGGGGGAAGCCAGACTAGTTATTCCAGGCCTACCTGTAATATGTGTGGGAAGCACCATTCAGGGGTTTGTCTGAAGTCCTTGGGGGTGTGCTATGGTTGTGGGCAGCCGGGTCACATGAAGAAAGAGTGTCCGTTTGCTCAATCAACCTCGAGTTATGGATCAGCTAGACCTTCTCCCCACCCTTCTACTTTTGCAGCTCCGTCTGTGGGAGCAACTTCTGCCTCTATGGGTAGAGGTACATCAGGACGACCTCCAAAGAAGAGAGCACAACCTTCAGGCCAAGGTCAAGCTAGGGTTTACGCAATGACAAGGCAAGATGCTCGGGCTTCTAATGCTGTGGTCACAGGTATTATCTCTGTATGTTTTCAAAAGGCTTATGCATTGTTTGACCCTGGTTCGACACACTCTTATATTTCAAAATATTTTGCTAAGATGATGGATAAGAATTCAGTTAGACTTGATTGTCCGTTCACTGTGGCTACCCCTGTTGGGGAATCTTTGTCAGTTTCACAAGTGTACAAATCTTGTGAAGTGTCTGTTGAGGGTAGAGAAAGTTTTGTCGATTTGATGATACTTGATATGATAGACTTTGATGTCATACTGGGCATGGATTGGTTAGCTTCATGCTATGCTTCGGTGGATTGTCACCTGAAAGTGGTAAAGTTTAACTTTCCGGGTGAAACTTCGTTTGTGTTGTTTGGAAACGAAGTAGATAAGCCAACAAACTTAATCTCTGCTTTAAGAGCCCAGCAAATGTTGGCAAAAGGTTGTCAGGGATTTTTGGCGATAATCCAAGATGTTGATAGGCCTACTGTCAGCTTAGACCAGATTCCTATTGTTCAGGAATTTCCTGATGTTTTTCCGGAGGAATTGCCGGGATTACCCCCAGATCGAGAGATAGAATTTAGTATTGACGTCATTCCTGGTACGCAGCCAATTTCTATTCCGCCCTATAGAATGGCGCCATCTGAATTAAGGGAATTAAAAAGTCAGTTACAAGAACTGCTAGATAAGGGGTTCGTACGACCTAGTACTTCTCCTTGGGGTGCACCAGTGTTATTTGTCAAGAAGAAGGATGGATCGATGAGATTGTGCATTGACTATCGACAGCTTAACAAGGTGACAGTAAAGAACAAGTACCCGTTGCCGCGCATCGATGATTTGTTCGATCAGTTGCAAGGAGCGCAGTGCTTTTCAAAAGTAGACCTGCGATCAGGGTATCATCAGTTGAAGATTAAGAAGGAAGACATTCCAAAAACAGCATTTAGGACTCGTTATGGTCATTATGAATTCTTAGTTATGTCCTTTGGTTTGACAAATGCTCCTGCAGCATTCATGGATTTAATGAATCGAGTATTCAGAGAATTCCTGGATAAGTTTGTGATCGTGTTCATTGATGATATCCTGGTTTATTCCAAGAGTGAGGAAGAGCATGAGCATCATTTGCGGATAGTGTTGCAGAGATTGAGAGAACATCAGCTCTATGCTAAACTTTCCAAGTGTGAGTTTTGGTTAACTGAAGTCACTTTCTTAGGGCATGTGGTGTCGAGGGATGGCATCCAAGTTGATCCTAGTAAGGTTGAGGCAGTTAAAAGCTGGCCACGACCTACTACGGTAACGGAGATTCGGAGTTTCTTAGGACTAGCAGGATATTATCGTCGTTTTGTTCAAGATTTTTCCAGAATAGCAGCTCCGATGACAAGGCTAACCCAAAAGAAGGTGAAGTTTGTGTGGGATGAGAAATGCGAGGCAAGCTTTCAACAGTTAAAGGAATCTTTGACCTCTGCTCCAGTGCTAAGTTTACCTTCAGGAGTTGGTGGGTATACAGTGTATTGTGATGCTTCTCGGATTGGGCTAGGCTGTGTGTTAATGCAAGATGGTCGAGTTATTGCCTATGCCTCTAGGAAGCTTAAGTTGCATGAGCAGAATTATCCAACTCATGATTTAGAGATGGCTGCGGTGGTGTTTGCTTTAAAGATTTGGAGACATTATCTATACGGAGAAACCTGTGAGATTTTCACGGATCACAAGAGTCTTAAGTACATTTTTGAACAGAAGGATTTGAACCTCAGGCAGAGAAGGTGGATGGAGTTGTTGAAGGACTATGATTGTACGATTTTGTATCATCCGGGAAAGGCGAATGTAGTAGCTGACGCTCTAAGTAGAAAGTCTATGGGCAGCTTAGCACACATAAAGATTGAAAGAAGACAGTTGGTTCAAGAGATTCATAAAGTGGAACAAGAGGGAGTCGTATTTGAAATTGCTGATAAGGGAGTACTTTTGGCTCATTTGCAAGCTCATTCCTCATTATGTGACCAGATTAAGGAAGCTCAGTATTCAGACCCGAAGTTGTGTGAGTTGAGGGATTCAGTTAAAGACAGAAGTAATTCAGAATTTAGGATTGATCAGGAAGGTGTTTTGAGGTTCGAGGGTAGAATTTGTGTGCCACAAGTTCAGGAGTTGAGAAGGCTAATTCTTGAAGAAGCTCATCATTCTGCCTATACTATCCACCCTGGTATAACTAAGATGTACCAAGATTTGAAACAGTGGTTTTGGTGGCATGGTATGAAGAATGATGTGGCAAATTTTGTTGCCCATTGTTTAGTGTGCCAACAAGTTAAAGCGGAACATCAGAAGCCAGCAGGACCGTTACAACGGTTGGAAATACCTGAATGGAAGTGGGAAAACATAGCTATGGATTTTATCATGGGATTGCCCCATACTGCTAGAGGTTTTGATTCTATTTGGGTAATTGTTGATAGATTGACCAAGTCTGCTCATTTTCTACCAGTAAAGACGACTTACAGTGCAGCTAGATACGCTGAGATTTACATTGAGGAGATCTTGCGGTTACACGGAGTCCCAGTATCTATTATTTCAGATAGAGGGCCCCAGTTCACTTCTCAATTTTGGAAATCGTTTCAGAAAGCTTTGGGCACTCGATTGAATCTTAGCACTGCTTTTCATCCTCAGACTGATGGACAGTCGGAGAGGACAATCCAGATAGTTGAGGATATGTTGAGGTCCTGTGTCATGGATTTTGGCGGAAGTTGGGACAAACATTTACCATTGGTAGAATTTGCCTATAATAACAGTTATCAATCAAGTATTCAAATGGCACCATTTGAGGCGTTGTACGGGAGGCAGTGTAGATCTCCAATTGGATGGTTTGAAGTTGGAGACGGAATGATATTAGGACCTGATTTGGTTCAAGATGCTAAAGAAAAGGTGAAGGTGATTCAACAAAGATTGTTGGTGGCTCAAAGTCGACAGAAATCTTATGCAGATCATCGTCGCAGGGAATTAGAGTTCATGGCCGGAGATAAAGTGTTTTTAAGAGTGTCACCAATGAAAGGGGTTATGAGATTTGGTAAAAAGGGTAAGTTAAGTCCGAGGTTTATCGGCCCTTTTGAGATTTTGGATAAAGTAGGTGCAGTAGCTTATCGATTAGCCTTACCACCGGAGCTATCAGGGATACATCCGGTGTTTCATGTATCGATGTTGCGAAAGTACTTGTATGATCCATCTCATGTTGTTGAATATTAGGAAGTTCAGGTGAACGAGGACCTGTCTTTTGATGAATATCCATTGGCCATTATTGATCGGCAAGTGAAGAAGTTGCGGTCGAAGGAGATTCCTTCAGTAAAGGTGTTATGGCGAAACCACTCAGAGGAAGAAGCTACTTGGGAGTTGGAGGCTGAGATGCGAATCAAATACCCACAATTATTTCAGAACTAAGGTGTGCATATTTTCAAATTCGGAGGACCGAATTTCTTAAGAGGGGAAGAATGTTATGATCAGGAATTTAGTTAACATATATGTATATTCAGTGTAGAATTTTTCGAATGAGAAGTGTTAGCTGAGTGGTTCACGTGGCGAAGGGGAAACCATCCGGCCAGGGTTCGAGTCGCAGCGAAAGCGGAGGTGAATTGTTTTTTTTCTCAGACGCGTGAAATTACCATTTTGCCCCTCTGTCTATTTCCACCGAATCCTCTGCTCTTCTTCATCATTTTCTTCTTCCTTCCTGCGAGCCGCGAACAGTGACGGCAGGCTGCAGCGTGGGAAGGTGCGGGACGGCAGGAGCTCAGCGTGCGGCGTGGGAGAAGAGTACACGGCACGGAGAGTCTCGGTCATCATCTTTATGAAGCTTTCCGCCCCGCTCTCCTTCTTTTTCTGTCGGCAATGACGCTGCTGTGAGAGGGAGAATGGAAGGCGCAGGAGTGTTGCAAGCTTAGTGAGCTGGGTGCTAGCGCCAGTGGTTACTTCTTCCGGTAAACCACCCTCGTGGTTGTTATCGTCGCCGTGTTGCAGCTGTTCGTCACCGTTCTTTGCTACTGTAGCAAGTCTCTGCTACTGTAGCAAGTCTTCGAATTCAATTTCCAGGTTGCTCTTCGGTAGTCGGCTCTGTGGACGCTGTGAGTAAGCTTCTTAAACCATAATCCATATTCAAATTCTTTCGTTTCTTTCCAGCTAGTTATCTTGAGCAGTTGAGCTCACTCCGTTCAGTTTGGACTCCGGTGTTCCCCTGTTTTGGGGTGTCATTGTTAGGACCGACGACTGTTCTCGTCGCTGTCATCTATTGTCACCGTAGCAACTTTATATCTTTGGCATTCTTCTCTGTCGCTGCTTTGCAGTGCTTCGCGGGGAGGGTGTGTGATCTCTGGGTTTAGGAAAGGAAGGAAGTATGGAAGAATGAAGGATGTTGGAGTTGCATAACCTCCATGGAATTTTAACAGTGCGTGGTATGTTGTCGGAACTTTCTTCTTCTGTTGTTTGTGGACATTGCTGCTGTGTGTATGAGTATGTTAAGCCATTGTTCTGTTAAGACCGCTGTCCAAAGAAATGATTTATGTTACTGTTGGAAACGATTGTATATATGCATGTGTGCTGTCAATGGTTATGATCGATGAGCATTGCTGTCATTTTGTTTCTGTGGTGGAGCGCTGTGTATGTGCCTGTTGTGCTGCTGCTGTGTGTGGGTGTTGTATGCTGGGGTTTTCGGTATGTGCAGTGTATGTGCTTTGGAATACGGTTGATGTTTGCACATAAGCATGGATATTGCTAATTGAATGAAAGAAGAAGTGATTGGAGATTGTTGCTGTTATGCGTATGTATATGTACGTATAAAGTTGGAGTTCTGTGATCAGTGAACTAAATCGCGGTATTGGAAGTAAAGTGATATATGTAGGGAAATGTTGTTATTATTTGCAAGGAATAAGAGGAATAGAGTAAGAGAAGCGACTTCTGTTGTAGTGTGCGTATAAATAATTAATGGTGTGTTAGTGGTGGAAGTGATAAGTAGGGATGCTTATATTGGTCAAAGACGTTAAGCAAATTGTTAATATGTTATTTTTATATCAGGGGATTGAGTAGTGGCTTTACAGCAAGTGGTTGGTGGGAAGAGTAGCAATTTAGGAACGCGGCAGGTGAGTGAATAACGTTCCCTAAAATTTACATTTTTCAAATGCATTGTCATTTCAAATGATGAATTTCAAATATTGATTTCGAAAAGCAAATTTTAAGAAAGTATAGTTTAAATCGTTAGAAATGATTTTCTTTCGATTGGTTTACAAAAGAATTATGATTATGTATGAAAATGGATGAATAAGCTTTTGAAAAGAGTTTGGCAAAAGTTACATTGAAATGATGTTATTCATGAAATACATTATTATGCGAATTTCATATGATTTTACAGTAACTTGATTTTTAATGTACATGCTGGGGTTTTGAAATTCAAAGTGGTTTTTATCAACAGTTATAGCATTGAAACAGTTGAGATTATTTCATGTGAAAAGGACCCCACGCATGCTGGAAACGTTTTAGGACGGAATACAGAACACTGGTTGCTAACAGCAGTACTGTTAGTCCTTGGTGCACCTTGGTATTCGAGCTCGACAGTTTGTGGCATAGCCACCAGAATTATTTCGTGGGATTTATTCTCGCGACAGTTTGTGGCCTTGAGCCACCAGAATTATTTCGTGGGATTTATTCTCGCGACAGTTTGTGGCGTAGCCACCAGAATTATTTCGTGGGATTCGTTCTCGCGACAGTTAGTGGCTTCGAGCCACCAGAATGGTTAGTTACCCTCGTGGACTGTGTGTCCACGTCAGTTTTCGTTCTGTTGAAATCCTACAGAAAGATTATGGTTTTAGAAAGATTGTTTTGAATGAGCTATTTGAACAGATAATTCATACGGTTATTTCCCCTGAAATACAAATGTTTAAGAAAAGGGTTGCATTAGATTACGAAGCGTTTAGAAATACATTTTTAAGATGATTATGCATTGTTTAGTTTCTGCATTCTTTAAATCATGTTTTTGGGACGTTATTCACGAGTAGATTTTTGGCTTCAGATAGTGCAGGTGACCCTATTTCTCCAGCTGAGCGGTAAAGAGCCTTGCTGTTGATCCGAAGTTTCGTTTGATAAGAACTACTTTTGATGTAATTGCTTCTTAAGAACTTTTATTATTTTGGAAAGGAAAGTGCTCTGCATGAACCTTAGAAAATATTTGTATGATTTTGAAAAATGCTATGGAGGAATTTATGGTTTTACTTAAAAGGATAGGCTTTCAGAATATGATGTATTCATATTCTGTGCCGGTCACGGTCCAGAAATAGGGACGTGACAGTAATGATCTCAATCGTTTCAAATACCATAATCATTGATAAAGCCATTTTGAATTTCAAAAACCCCAGCATGAATATTAAAAATCAAGTTACTATAAAAACATATGCAATTCACATAAGAATATTTCATGAATAACATCAGTTCACTGTCAAATCTTTTTCTAAAGCCTCTTTATCCATTTTCATGCATAATCGTAATCTTTTGTAAATCGATTAAAAGAAAATTATTTCTAATGATTTAAACCATACTTTCATAAAATTTGCTTTTTGAAATCCATATTTGAAATTCATCATTTGAAATAACCATGCATTTGAAAAATATAAATTTTAGGGAACGTTATTCACTCACCTGTCGCGTTCCTATACCGTTACTCTTTTCAGCCCAACAACTTCGATTACATTCACTTCTCAATTCCCTGGTATCCCGAAAAAATATATTAACATTCTATTTAAAGCTTCCACAAAAATCAATCATCCTTAGACTATCATTTCAATCCATAACACACTATCAACCATACAACTACAACTCAATTCATAAGCTCCTACCATTTCCCAATCACCACATATCCATAATGGGATTATCACATTAATTCATTTTCGAAAGACATTGCTCATTAACCTTTGCACTAATAACAAGCATCCCTTAACCCAAAACTCAACTCAAATTCAGTTTACTCACAACAATGAAATCTCTTATATATAGGTATATATGATATCTGAGCAATTTCCATAAGCTCAATTATGCACAGCATCCACATTAAGCTCCTTACCATGACAATAATGTATATACTTATACCTCAAGCCAACACAGTAACACATATGCACGTATATATATATATATATATATATATATTCCTAGAGAAAAATGATCGAAGCCTCCTTCCCAAATGTTTCCCCATTCATTTGCGCACACACAGACATGCATAGCAATAGAACCCCTTTCTTTCCTTCAACTAAAATATGCCACACATATAAATCAGATTTCAATGATACCAACAATTGTTCCAAATTCTATTTCATTCACTAATTCCATTAATTACCAACTTTCTTAAACTCTTAATACTCATACCCATCTTATGCCTCTGTTCCTCTTTTCTCTCCTTCAGCATAACCACACACACATCAATTTATATCTTCACAGCACAAGCGCAAGTCACAATACATACACATCCAGCAGCAATATTAACAGAACACAATCTTCGGTTTTCCTCTTTATTTCAACCATAACAGCACATATATAGATATATCTTCACAGCGAACAAAATGCTTATACGAATATATATTTATTTAGATTCAACCAAAACAGCCGTGCTTTACATATATATGTATCTGTGCATACAGATATATATATACATAACTATCTCCCTTGACCAGCGCCCCACAACCACCAACCCGCAACTCAGCCAATATCCATTATTCACACAGCAGAGATTCTACACGCTCAAGCATATACATTCACCACCCGATTATTGCTTCAGTTGTCTTAAGACAATCAGTCTCAATTCTCCCACTCGACCAGAAACAGAGCAAAGAACAAAACCTTGCTTTCCACTCACCCCAAAGAACAGACCCCAAAACAGAAATTTCCATGGCACAATCAGAAGTTCAATTCATAGAATTCCAATCCTACCGATAGTGAACAGAAAATAGAGTTGGATACTTACCGCTTACTGCCGATAACTCTTTAGCTCTGACCTCGGCATTACTATTCTAGCTTCTTTCTTTTCCATCATCGAGCTCAACTCCATCTCTTCCTCTTTTCTACCCTCAAACATAGCAGTTCATCGATGTCGAGAGGAGACTAAATTTCGAGAGGAGCCATGGTGCCAGCAGTGTTGACCCTCAACTCTCCTTTTCCCATCAACCGTGACACTCTGATTTCTGTCGATAGCTCTATAAATCAGAGAGCTGGATCTTGCCGAGTGACGTGACTATACCAGCGACGGTGACCCAGCAGAGGGAGGTGACGGGACACTTCAGAGGCTGGCCGCACGGCATCGCTAGCGTGAAGCCTCCATCGCCGCTATTCTCCGTCTGCGTCACTGAGAAGATCTCAGATGAAAAAGAAGGAAGAGGGTACGAATTCAGAAAGAAAAGACAATAGGGGTATTTCTGTAATTTCACGTGAAAAAAAATTAAAACCCCACCTTTAGCAACTCTCAAGGTTCGAACACGGTTTAACGCAGACACCCCAGCGCCTTGAGCCACTAAGCTACTGCCTCATCTTTGAAGTTTCCTACTATGAATATATATATATTGCTTGCTAATTTAGCTCTCAGATTTACAAATTTCCTGAACCATTACAGTATGATTCTGGACTATCTATCGATAAGCATGGAAATAAAGAATTGGGTTAATACTATTGTTGGTCCTATTTAATCTATAGTTTTAAATTACAATTTTTGGTCTCAATAGTTTCATAACGACATGGTTTAAATTTAAAAGCATTAACTTTTAGTTGACACTGTTAAATATAGGGATCAAAACTAAAATTCATTAAAATTATAAGGACTAAAATAATACTTATTAAAAGTACAATGACTAGATAAGTTTTGGTTTCTGTTCCTTTACTTTTAACGACTTTTGGTTTTAGTCTCGATACTTACTACTGACGTTAACTTATTCCAAGCCCTTATAAAACTATAAGAATCAAAAACTATAATTTGAAACAAGGGACTAAAATTAAAATTTGATCAAATTGTAAGGATACCAATGGTAGTAACCCTAAAGAATTTGAACATTTACCCGCAAAGAGGAAACTGGAGTAGATTTGGTCGGCAGAGTTTTCAGTGATCGAAGTCTGTTAGTAGTCCCACTTCTGCAAATTACATATGATGTAGTTAATCTTTGGTGTGAAAAAAATTACTTTAGACAGACATTGATAGGTTGGACTTGTTCATATTAGATAAACATACTTTTCCTCAGTCTTTCGAAGTTTTGCACTGTCACATCCCATCATTTCACAGTGGAATCAGCGGATCCGGATGCAAGAAGAGTACCTTCACAGCTGACACATCCAACAACAATGTTAGGAACAGAAGCAGGATTAGGATGCGGATATGCCTGAAAAACCTTCAATCCATGACCAAGTTTCGAACCTTATAAATTGAGCAGAGGATCACCTGAAAGCAAGTGACCAGACACATGACGTGTGACCAACCAGAGGTGTGAGGCAGCTGCCACTAGAGAGGTCACACATCATGATTGTACCATCTTCATCACGAGATGCCATATAGCGACCATCAGGAGACATTGCCAAAGATAAAATCATACTCCTATGACCGATGAAAATCCGGACACACTCCCCACTTTGCACATCCCATAATCTAACTGTTTTATCACTGGAGACAGTAGCAATGTAATTGCAGTTGGCATGCCATTGCACACACTAAACAAGCGAATAGAGAAGGTGAGCATTCTTTTGTTACAGATAGAAGAATGTTCTGACTTGACAACAATAAATCCAGGAGCTTTGCTTGAAATTGAGTTTTGAATCGTTAGAATCAAGTCAGAAAGCAAAAGAACGACAGGGTATTGGACTTCATTACTCACATCAACTTCAGACAAATGCCCTGCCATTATTCTTAATGGTTGTATCCTGTCCATTGACCAAATTCTAGCAGTTCTATCGTGTGAAGCACTGGCAAAATAATGCCCCACAGGACTAAACTGCACCAAAAGAAAAGCAGCATTTTAGAATGCGCATGCAGACA
Source organism: Leucaena leucocephala (assembly GCA_037074615.1). Taxonomy (NCBI): domain Eukaryota; kingdom Viridiplantae; phylum Streptophyta; class Magnoliopsida; order Fabales; family Fabaceae; genus Leucaena; species Leucaena leucocephala. The sequence continues at coordinate 11,147,797 of CM073515.1, read as the reverse complement.
ATAATTCCCCAATGATGCAAGAGTAAGAAATAAGAAAAAGAGGCACTACAATTATTCTACATGTTTCATGAGAATACACAGATGGATCAGTTGAAATTATAAAAGCTTAGAAGAAAAAGCTCTTACCTGAACATCCCAGACAGGGTAGTTGTGGCCATTGTAGCAAACAAGATTTACATTAAGCTATGTGTTCCACAATCTAACTGCATAATCCATGTATGAATTAGAATCCAGAGTTGAAAATTCTGAATAAATACCAAAAGCAAAGAACAGTCAATATAAACATACTAGTCGAATCTGCTGAAGTGGAAAGAATAAAATCCCCAACAGGACTAAAACTGGCTGCATAAACTGGCCCTGAATGACCTTGAAATAATGTATACTGTCTTCTCCCACCACTTTGCCCAAGTAGTTGTTCATTTTGAGATGTATCATTCTCACCCTGTGAAGGAGCTGATAACAAAGGAATTAATTAGTGGACTATTACATCCAGTAAAACAACTTAATATGAGCATGTTATATTGCTCCAGACATACACAATCTTCCCTCCATTCTGTCTACCAAGCTCACTTTGTCAGATAGCAACTTAATTTTGGTTTTCATTAACCAAACTGACATTTTTTTCTTGTTAAGATGCCCTGACACCTTCAGCAGTAGAAAAAAATATTTGAGCTCAAGTGGGAATCGTATGGCAATAAGAAGAGTGATAAAGACCATTGTTAAATCGAAGGAAAAATTATTGCGAATATAACAACTAGTACATGACCTTTTGAAATGGAGGGAAATAAAGTTCGCATACTGCCATAGGTCGGTCACATGAAGCAGCAACCCCAGTGTCCCACCAAAACAAAAAACATCACCTTTTATTTTCTTTCATTTTTTCTTTCCTACCGAAAGTACTTGAAAAGATAATGTTACCATTCGGTGGCAGATACCTTCCTAACAGTCAGAATCACCCAAACAATTCCATTGCTAAAAACAAATACATTGCATAGAACTTTATCCGTTAGGGTAGTAGAAATCTCAAGGGTACTCATTAAAAAACTATTCACCAACTATCTTGCTTAATTGGAATACATAGTGAACTTTTCCCATCATTGCATAACTTGTATTAGGACACCACAGCATATTACAGGCTTTAAAAAGTAAGTAGACATCTTTCTCTCATACTAAGCAAAGGAGAAATGTTGTATTTATTGAAATAGGTGAACAAATATTGAAATAATGAAAACAAATTTGCAAAGAGCACAACGAAATGTGTGGAGAAAAATTTAAAAAACAAAAATGTCATAGGGTGACTAAAAATTTGATATTTTTATATGCATTGATGATTTCTTAGAACTATCAATGTTCTGTCAACACATATCCACAAATTTTTAGCAAGGATGAGACATGCACATTTAAATATAAAAATTAAATGTGATAACTACAAACTTACAATTGACAGTCTGTTGTCCAAGCTTTGCCATATCCCAAACCTAAATGTACAATTCAGAAATTACCAAATCAAGCTAAATAACCCTCTAAAAGGAGGAAAGGAAAGGTTTGAACTCTCTTCTCTCGGGAGGTCAAAGAAAGGAAGTCCAGAGAAAACCTTCAGTGATGAGTCAGAAAACCCTCCAGCAACCAATGAACCATAATGGGATATTGATGAGCAGCTTAGACTGTTACAATTTACCAATAACATGCCAAGCATTAGAACATTACCCGTTATGTGTATTGAGAAACGTGTAAAAGCTAACTAAGGCAGCTCAACACTACTCAAATGTACACGGTTCCTTAAATCTTCAAGGATAGATTGCTCTACCTCTGTTGGACTGCAATAATGCAACATTGTATAATTCAGTGGAAACTGATTACAAGATTTACTAGTTTATAATTGAAAAATCAGACCTCCAGTTTATATTAACACCGACTTTTTTTGGGTACAAATATTAACACCTTCACATAGCTAACATTTGACAGCATAATAACCTACAAAAACGTAGAACTAAAATATAGAAAGAATTCATTGCCGGGTCTTATGTAACAGTCTGTATCTTATATTTTGAAATAAAATCACTACTGGGGTTCTGCAATTATTCCAATTGAAAAGGACAAATAATACAGCCTTCTGCTTTAATGCACAACCTACATGTAACTTGAAAGAGGTTAAATGAAGAAGTGGACTTTAGAAGTTAGTACAATATGGGCAAGGGAAGTTCTGGTTTAACACGTGGCGCTGCAGGTATAGTATTAGCATCAGGTTTTGCACTTTTCCGGGATGCACTTCCACCCTTGTCCTTCTTTCCTTTCTTGATTGAAGCACCTGCTTTCCTCCTTCAATTGATCTTTTCTAGAATGCAAACATGTAAATTACAAAAGCTAAAAATCATTTAAAAATAACATGAGAAGATCAACCAAAATAAATTCATATTTGATATTAAGTGAAGTAATAAAAGATGTATTCAACAAATAACTCGTGCATCAGAAAGTGCATGAATGCTGTCCAACATGCAATATCAGATTTCTAGAGGACACGCATGATGGTTAGAGGTATTGAGGTTTAAAACCAAAAAGTACCTTATTCTCTTCATTCTCCCCTTCTTTGGCTACTGTGGTATTTTAGAATATGAATTGTCCGATGATCATTGCTTTGGCTTATGCCTCATATATATACACAGTTTTTGGGAATCAAATGAGATACACCAAGATAAAATCAAATCAAGATAAAATCAAATCTCTAATAACTACACCTAAATCAAATCTAATATGTTTCTAATAATAACAATAATATCTCTAACAATAATATCCTAATATTAATGATTTAGATATTAGGATATTTTAATATTATGATATTCCCACACTCCCCCTCAAGTTGGATCATAGATATTGACCATGTCCAACTTACCTTGGAGCCGTTCAAATATTTCTTCTGGTAGTCCCCTGGTGAGAATATCTGCAGTTTGTAGCCTTGTAGGTATGTGGGTGAGGTACTTAATCCTATCCTTTACTTTCTCACGAATGAAGTGTCTGTCAATTTCCACATGTTTAGTTCTGCTATGCTGGATAGGGTTCAAGGCCATATTTATAGCAGCCTTGTTGTCACAAAATAACTTTAATGGAGCATCTATCTTCAAATGAGCCTCTTTTGCAACTCTTGCTAACCATAGACCCTCCATGATTCCTTGAGCAAGAGCTCGTAATTCTAATTCTGCACTACTTTTAGCCACTACTTTCTGTTTCTAACTCTGCCAAGTGACAAGATTTCCCAATACAAATGTGCAATAGCCAGAGGTTGATCGACTGTCTTCTTGTGATCCTGCCCAATCAGCATCGGTATAGATTTCTACCGATCTATTTGTGCTCTTTCTAAAGAATAGCCCACGGCCAGGAGTACCTTTTAAGTATTGTAGTATCTTGTAAGCCGAGTCCATATGTTTCTTCTGTGGATCATGCATATGTTGACTGGCAACGCTCACTACAAAGGCGATATCAAGACGTGTGTGTGAGAGATAAATGAGTTTCCCAACTAACCTTTAATATCTTCCTTTATCTGTTCTCATTTCATCCCTTTCTCGTTTCTTCTGCTTGTTCTCATCTTTGTCAGTTTCCACCACAATTTGCTTTTTCTTTTGTTTCACTGTGCTAATAGGGACTTTACTAGGTTTACACCCAAGCATTCCTGTTTCCTTAAGTAGATCAAGGATATACTTTCTTTGAGAAACATAAATACCACCCTTAGATCTTGCCACTTCTATACCGAGAAAGTATTTCAACTTATCAAGGTCTTTGACCTCAAATTCATGGTTTAGGGCTACCTTGATTCGATCAATCTCCTTAGTATTATTTCCTGTGACAATAATATCATCCACATAGACAATGATAATAGTGATGAGGTCATTACGACGGGATACAAACATCGTGTGATCAGATAAACTTTGCTGATACCCTTCAACCTTGAGAACACTAGAAAATCTGTTAAACTAGGCACGTGGTGATTGTTTCAGCCCATAGATGGATTTTCTCAGCCTACATACCTGGTTCTGTCTTCCTGCTTTAAAACCTGGTGGGAGTGTCATGTACACTTCCTCTTTTAAATCTCCATTGAGGAAGGCATTCTTAATATCAAGTTGTTCTAGGAGCCAATCTAGATTTGCTGCTATAGAGAAGAGAACCCGTATGGTATTGAGCTTCGCAACAGGTGCAAAGGTTTCGTTGTAGTCAATACCATGCGTTTGCGTAAACCCCCGAGCAACTAGTCTTGCCTTCAACTTGTTTAACGTACTATCAGCATTGTATTTGGGAGTGAACACCTACTTGTAACTTACGGGTTTTATTCCTGAAGGCATCTGCACTATCTCCCAAGTCCCATTTTTCTCCAAGGCTTGCATTTCTTCCATCACTGCCTGTTTCCACTCTGGGACAGCCAAGGTCTCATGTACATTGTTAGGAATCTTGATGCTGTCAAGGTTAGTTACAAAAGCATGGTAACTTGGAGTAAGAGCAGCATAAGAAATAAAATTTTCGATAGGATGCTTCGTACATGTCTGTGGTAGTTTTCTCAATGCAATAGGAAGCTCCAGATTAGCCTCACCATGTTCAGGATCTACCAACGGTTCAGGAACTGGTTCTACCTCAGAGATATGATGGTCGTGGCCTCTATGATGTCAGCGTGAGTACATTTTTCCCCATCTTTATTGTTTAGATCCTTCTGGAGGCTGTAAAGGTCCATGTGGTGTGAGGGAAATGGGTACAATAGGTTCCACAAGTTGAGATTTATTCCAACTCTCCCCCGGAATTGAAGACTCGGGATAATATGACTGGTGCTCAACAAAGGTGACATCACGGGTAACAAACAGGTGTTTGGACATAGGATCAAAATATTTGTAGCCTTTTTAGGAGGAGGAGTAGCCCAAGAAGACACATTTAGTGGCACAGGGATGGAACTTTGAGGGAGGATGATGAATATGAACAAGAACAGTGCATCCAAAGACACATAGCGAAAGAGAAGACTGTAAGTGAGAGACATCGTGAGTTTTTTGTAATTCTGCAATGGGAGAGGTGAAGGAAAGAATACGACTAGGAAGATGATTAATGAGCTGAATAGCGGTCTGGATAGCATCCCCCCAATAAAACAAAGGAACATGACACTGAAATAAGAGAGCCCGAGCAACCTCAAGAATATGTTTATTTTTTCGTTCCGCAATCCCATTTTGCTGAGGACTATAGGGACAACTGCTGTGATGAACAATTCCTTTAGCAGACAGGAAAGCATGAAGGGAGTTATTAAAGTATTCAGTGCCATTATTGGTCTAAAGGACTTTGACAGAGGTATGGAATTAGTTTTGGACAAAACCATAGAATTCCATGAAGACATTAGGACCTCAGATTTATCTTTTAAAAGATAGACCCAACACATGTGAGTATGATCATCAATAAATGTGACAAAATATTTGGTCCGAGTGCGATTTGGAATCTTAGAGGGTCCCCATACATCACTATGAATAATGGAGAAGGGAGAAGATGGTTTGTATGGAACAGGAGGAAAGGAAACACAGTGATGTTTAGCAAAAGCACAAGTATCGCAAACAAAAGAACTTTTATTGATAGATAACTGGGGAAACAACTTTTGTAAATAATGAACACTAGGATGACCTAATCTTTTATGCCATAACAGAAAAAACTCCTCATCAAAGGTGGGGTTGGGTGTAGGGTGGTGATCTTATACCATAATGCACTCACGGTAGATGTGTCGAGATAGTAGAGACCATCATACTCCTTAGCAGAACCAATCATCTTCCCCGATGTGAGATCCTGAAAATCACAATGAGTAGAATAAAAATGAGCTGAGCAGTTTGCTTGTTTTGTCAATTTGCTAATAGAAAGCAGGTTACAAGCCAAATAAGGAACATGAAGTACTGATTCAAGATGTAAAGAATATGAGATAGTTACAGAACCGATGCCTATTATGGGTGAAGGAGTGCCGGTAGCAGTAGTGATTTTCTTATTCCCTGTTAAGGGATGGTAGGTGACAAACATCTTTTCATTTGATGTCATGTGATCAGAGGCCCCTGTATCCACAATCCACTGTGATGGAGGAAGAGAGGTATGTAAAGCAACGGGAATTATACCTTTATGAGTCATGGATGCAGATCCGTGAGGGTGTTGTTCAGCTTGAAGGCTTCTAAACATACGTGTAATCTAATTTAGTTGTTCCTGACTGAAGGATGTCGATGGCTCAAATGGGGATGGTGCACATGCTGATTCATTTAAGGCTTGGTGAGCTCGTGGCTTATTTTTACGAGGCTTCCAATCAACTGGTGTCACGTCCCAAAATTTGGACCGTGACCGGCACAGAATATGAATAGTTTCATATTCCGAAAGCCTAAAATCTCAAATACAACGTTTAAAGTTTCCACAACATTTTTCAAAATAAACATAATATTTTCTAAGGTCTATGTGGAGCATTTACCTTTTTATCAAAATAACACAAGTACTTAATAAAGATAAAAATCAATCTTGTTCAAAAACCACGCTTCGGATCTGCGACGAGGCTTTTCACTGCTCAGCGGGAGGATTAGGGTCACCTGCACTATCTGAGGCCAAATAATCTACTCGTGAATAACGTCCCAAAAACATGATTTAAAGAATGCGGAAAATAATCAATGCATAATCATATTGAAAATATATTTCGTAACATTTCGTAATCTGATGCACACCTTTCTATAATCTTTTGTATTTCAGGAAAAATAACAATATGAAATAACTGTTTCAAATAACTCATTCAAAACAATCTTTTCAAAACCATGATCTTTCTGTAGGACTTTAACAGAACGAAAACAGACGTGGACACACAGTCCACGAGGGTAACTAACCATTCTGGTGGCTCGAGGCCACAAACTGTCGCGAGAATAAATCCCACGAATAATTCTGGTGGCTATGCCACAAACTGTCGCGAGAATAAATCCCACGAAATAATTCTGGTGGCTCAAGGCCACAAACTGTCGCGAGAACGAATCCCACGAAATAATTCTGGTGGCTATGCCACAAACTGTCGAGCTCGAATACCAAGGTGCACCAAGGACTAACAGTACTGCTGTTAGTAACCAGCGTTCTGTATTCCGTCCTAAAACGTTTCTATCATGCGTGGGGTCCTTTTCACATGAAATAATCTCAATCGTTTCAATGCCATAATCATTGGTAAAAACCACTTTGAATTTCTAAAACCCCAGCATGAACATACGAAATCAAGTTACTGTAAAAATATATGCAATTCACATAAGAATATTTCATGAATAACATCAGTTCACTGTCAAATCTTTTTCTAAAGCCTATTTATCCATTTTCATGCATAATCATAATCTTTTATAAATCGATCGAAAGAAAATCAGGTCTAATGATTTAAACCATAATTTCGTAAAACTTGCTTTTCAAAATCCATATTTGAAATTATCATTTGAAATGACAGTGCATTTGAAAAAAATAAATTTTAGGGAACGTTATTCACTCACCTGGTACACTCTTAAACCTTTACTATTCCGGTCAAACAATTTCCGATGGCTTTCGTTGCTCAATCCCCTGGTATCCCGCAAATAATCATGCATTAACGTACTATTCAAAGTTCAACAGAAATAATTAATCTTTAATTTATTATTTTAATTTAAGTGAATCACATCACCCCTACAATCATAAAATCAACACGTATGCTCCAAAACCTTCACCTAAACTCTAATCCCTACACTAACAGTTCTCTAATATTTCCATTCAACTTTAGCTTCAACTCGCTTGATTTGGTACTTGAATTTCTTCTATACTTCAGTGTCTCTTTACATACATTAAAGCATCTAACTTCAATAAGTAAAATATCCAATTATATAATTGTTGACCATTTTCACATTGTTTAATCCAACCACTTCCCTTTCAAACTCAAACCATATCTCTGCTCACATAATCTACGCATACATACATACATAACACTATCACAGCTACTTGGGTGCAGTATAAATATATATACATATATCTCTACGGCACACACACACAAAGCATGAAACATAACCATAGATCATTCTTATAGCAATAGCAAAACTCCACTTAACCCCATGTTTGTCTCCTATTTCCTTTGATATCATTACTACACGCATAAATACACAAGGACTTCCCAGAGCACGTACACCTAGCATATACATATACACTCACAACAGTAGAAAAATTCACACAGCAACATCATTCCCATATATCCATATTAACATTCAAATATTCTAATCAATTTCTCTCATTATTGATTCCATTTTCAAGGCAGTGAGTTTCCTAGATTACTTTCAAATTTAATTCTTAACATTTGAACTCCACATGATCCTAAAGGATTTAATTGGCCTTGATTACAATTTTAGCTTAAACAACACCTATTTTAACATTATTTTGAACCCCATAACATACTTAAAGATTTATGACTTCCAACACAATTTAACTATTCAAGCATAGGTTACCCAACCAAATCTTTAACTATTACCATTCATAATTCTATGCTTTGGTTATAATTATAATGCTTGCTCCTCAACATATACTTCAGTTTTTCTTAACCATTTTTTTTTTCAAAAGATCTGGAAACACTTAACCTTATGCATTTATACATATATACCCTATGTCAGCCACGTCCTTCTTTCTTTTCTGTATCAAAATAGTAGCATCCATATACCCAAACAGATACACACATGACATGACGACTTGATAGGTATGCATACTTATTGACCAATTCCACGGCATTAGTAGCTTATATCTAAATATATCCTATGCTATTCAATGATCAATACAGCAGCTTCAACGTCCTCTTCCCCTGTTTCTGCTAACTAAAACCATAATATGCATACATGCTATAATTATATATATCATATCATTTCTCAACTTCTTCAAGCTTTACGTCTTTACACACACATATATATATATATCCAGACAACAGCAATATTTGCATAACCACAGGCTTCTGTTTCCTCTTCCAGTTTTACAGTACTAGCACACATATATTTTCACAGCGCAGGCATACACCGTATTTATATATTCACAATTAATATATATGCATTTCCAAAACCAACGATAGATATGAATATGCATAGAAACAGCAACGTTCAGTTGTACAGTATCACTGACGACAAACAGAGCAATCCCAAGCACAATGCTCATTCACACACGAACAACAAACATAATCCCTCATACCCATGTACCAACACAAACTGTAGGAAGCAGAGCAAGGGCATCGAGAAGGCTTACCTCATTGATTCAATCTGCGACTCTCAGCCATGGCAATAAAGAACTTCGGAGCTCTAAAATTCCTACAGTACTGACAGAGAAAGCACGACGGCAACCGCTTACCACAACCATGCCTTGCACGGCGATGGCGACACGAAGAAAGGAATTGAAGACATAGACTTGCTACAGTAACCGAGATGAACTCTCTAACCTCCCTTCCGATGGTTGCGGTCTCTGCTTTCCTCTGTCGATTCTATCGCGTCTCCCCTCTCTCTCTGGCCTACCATCGCGGCACTCTATCTCTCTCGCCGCTAATCCACCACCGCCAGCGACCCCCACTTCCCCCGCGACTCACTCCTTTAATTTCTTTCTGCTCACACCCTCACAACAGCTTGCTGTCGACAGAAATCGCAATGGGGAAAAGGAGTGGCTCGGCTAAAAGGTGATGGAAAGACTTTTCGTGCCGTGGAAGCTCTCCCTGCGCCATTCGCCGACTCTGCTCCTCACGCAACGCTGAATCGCCGCTCTGAGACGCGACCGCACCGAAGAGAAATGAGGAAAGGAAGTTGGGAGTAGGTAAAAAAAACAGAAGGCATTTTTTTTTTTAATTTCACGCTGGAAGAAGAAAAAAAAATTACAACTCATGTAGCACCCAGGGATCGAACACGCGACCCACAGATTCATCCTCCGCCTCTGAACCACTCTACTAATGTCTTCTCATCAACCTTATATGCAACAAAATATATATATACCCTTTAAAAATTCTTGGGCCATAACAACTGGCTTACCATAGATATCCCAACACTTTTCACGAGTATGTCCCACCTTCTTGCAATGTTCACAGGTGGGTCGAGTCTTACCAGAAGCATCAAGATTGTTATGTTTTCTAACAAAGGCCGTAAACTCAGGAAGAGGTTGTTTGGATTCAACAGGCATAGTCTCCCTCATGGGTTCTTCTCTGCGCACCTCAGCATAAGTTTCCAGAAGTGACGGTAGTATGGAATTGCTGAGAATTCTGGCCCTTACAGCATCAAATTCAGCATTTAGACCAGCAAGAAAAAGAAGTATTCGCCCCTTTTCAATCCTTTTCTTATTTTGAATGACGTCTGTAAGGGTATCCCATTCATCTTCATCAAGAAGATCCAGCTCCTGCCAGAATGTCACGAGGTCAAGCCAGTATTCGTACACTCCACGGGTCCCCTGAATGCATCGCCATGTACTACGTTGGAGGTTGAATAGGCGAGAATGGTCTTTGGTGACTGAGTAAGAGTCACGAACAGCTACCCAAATGTCTCGTGCTGTGGGTAGATACATGAAGCTTCGTTTGATGTTTGGAGACATGGAGTTGATAAGCCAGAAAGAAACCAAATGGTTGTCGATGGTCCATTGTTGCATCTCAGGGGACGCTTCATTCGCTGGTTTTTTAACATCACCAGTCAGATAAGCAAGTTTCCCGCGCCCACCAACTGCATGTTTTATTTCCTGAGCCCAGTCTTGATAATTTGTCAAGGTGAGCTTGTCAGATACGATGGAAACAGGAACATTGGATGCCCCATTAAAGCCTGTACTCAACCCGTGGTGCTTCTGCTGGTCAAAACTTGTAGATGACATGGCAGAATCTCAACTACTGTAGCAACTCGGTACTGTAGCACTCGGACACTGTAGCAACTCGGCACTGTTGCAAAACGGTCACTGTAGCAACTCGGCACTGTTGCGACGCGGTCACTGTAGCGACTCGGTACTGTTGGTTGAAAAACAACATAGAACTCTGTTGCTCACAGAGGCAACAGAACAGAGGACGTTGGACAAGAAGTTTATCGGACTGAAGGCTCTGGTACCATGTGGTATTTTAGAATATGAATTGTCCGATGATCATTGCTTTGGCTTATGCCTCATATATATACACAGTTCTTGGGAATTAAATGAGATACACCAATATAAAATCAAATCTCTAATAACTACACCTAAATCAAATATGTATGTTTCTAATAATAACAATAATATCTCTAACAATAATATCCTAATATTAATGATATAATAACAATAATATCTCTAACAATAATATCCTAATATTAATGATATAATAACAATAATATCTCTAACAATAATATCCTAATATTAATGATTTAGATATTAGGATATTTTAATATTAGGATATTCCCACAGCTACCCCTTCCCCTTTTTCAGAATCTGAAAGCAAAGCACCAGCCTTCTCCAGGCGACCTTCTAGAGAGTCTTGAAGCAACTGTGGCGGGATTACAATTTACAACCAATTAGTTACCTAATAAGGCAGTAATAATCAATACAGCCAACTCAACATAACCCCATACAAAGCATGACGACTATAAATTTGAGTTTAAACTGAGCACTGAACTGTGGCAAATTTTAGATCATTCTATTAATAGCAGAGTCAACCGAAGAAATGACAGGCGATATTTGTACTTATTTGAGGGGATTTCAATATGCATAACGTTAAGTTTTTCAAAAATATATAGAGTTGTATACTTTTTTTTTCGGACCAACAAACCTAGTCATTTACTTTTTATACTGAGTTAACTTCTGATTTCACTCTCAATTTTCCCATCCCCCTTATGAAGAAGAAGACTACACATATGGTTTGAGCGTTTGCTGAATTAATATCTTCAAAGCACAAATTATTTTATCCTCCTATGTTAGTTTTTTCACTTCCACACCACAGAAACCAAGGGCTTGGCCCAGCAGAGATTATGTCAGTTTACAATTAGAACTTGAATAATAATACCATGCATAACTCCAATCAATATGATGGAACAATCATAAAAAGGAATGGCGCCATGTATTAGAAGATGGAACAATTGATTTGAGTGCTTCCTAAGTTAAAGTTTTCACAGAACAAATGATTTTCTCATCCTATGGTTGTACATTGATATCCACGCCAAGGAACTAGGTCCACTGAAGATTACATCAGATTATTATTATTGGAACTATAATTCATTCCAAGCACTACAGTGGTAGTTGGGATCACATTAATAAAATTATCATAAACAGAATAATTTCTAACATGGTCATATTTTCTATATATATATTAACAAAACTCCCCATCGTATTTCCTTCTGATTTATCTGATTTGCTGCATCCTGGCTGCTTCCAGAAAGCGTAACAGCCTCTGGATCATCAGAAATTGAGCTAGGTTGTCCAGGAGTAACTGCAAATGTGGGGGGAAATGAGCAATGCCAGCAATATTTATTAGTACCACTGAACAGATAAACTTAACTTGAAGAGAAGTACCTTGGAAGTCAATGTGATCATTAATTATACCAAGTATAGTGGTGGATTGTGTACTGTGGAGATGTTGCAACAGAAGCTCGTAGGAATGCTGGCAAAACATTAACTCATATCATCTTTCCCATGAATATAGTTCAACCTTTTTAGTTAAAAAATTAAAGGACCATTAAATATAAGGGAAATTACAAAACAACATATAACCATATTAAAGCAAAGGGGAAAAAAATAATGATTAATCAATTTCAGCAGATTCCAAGATTATTGTGTCACTGATGAATATATACTTGTTCTTATAAAAAAGAATTTATATTTTAATCTTCAAACAAACAGTGGATGACTTTATGTCTTCAAGCAAACCTCATCCACAATGGTGAGAGTAGAACACAACAAAAACATACCATGACAACTAATAATATGGAAGTAAATTCCCAATTATTTAAATCATAAATGTTGGTCAAATTTAAATTACAGCATACCTAATAGACAAACCCCGAAGCATCAAGAAATTACCTCACATATCTTTATGTCGAATTTGCTCTGTCTAAGTGAATGAGCGAATTCCATTTCCTGAGTAACAACATTTTCAGATTATTTAATGCTAATGATCCAACAACAGAAGAAACCAAAACTGGCAAATTTTAGGCAACAAACCTTCAGATGAGAAGGAGAGAGAACACCTTCCAACTTCTGAAGGTCTCGCAAGTGCATCATCTCATGGTCTTCACGGAAGGTATTGAAAAAGTTCCGAGCTGAGGTTATCAACCACAAGCATATAAACCAAAAGCATAAAAATATACGTTACATGGCCAGCTCATATTGGAAAATTTGCAATATGTGTAACAAATAGAAAAATAGTGCATATGATAATTTATCTATACCTTCGTGAATATGCCCTTTTGCCACAAGATCCATAAAACAATGAATAAACACTGGATAAAGCATGCGCAATAATTCATGCTGCAAAAAAACTGAACAAAACAATTTCGAAAGTTAAATTCAGATGAGAAAGTAACTAATTGGCATTTTACCTTGTACAAATCCAATGAACTATATGCCCATGATCTGAGTCTGCTATAACCCTCAAGAAGTCTTGCAGGACCACTTTCTAACCTACAAATTAAAGGATATTCTTGAACTATATCCATGACAACAATTTGGAAAGTAATCTGGTGAGTAGGATTCACTCAATTGGATGACTATGTCCCCTGGTTGTGTTGCCCTTTAGCAATTGGATGACTGTTCCAGTTTGAAAATTATCTTTATGCAATAGTTACCATGTTAGACACTGAAAAATGTCAAGAACATTTATACTACTGGTATAAATTTGACTTTTTTTCTTTTTTATATCATAAATTGTTGGCAAACGAATATACTGTTTACTTTTCTGTTACTGCTTTTTCTCAAAAAAATGGACCCAAACTATATTTTTTAATTCACATTTATTGAAGTTTAAGTCACTCAGATGGGCATGCAAGTAGGTTCAGACATCAGATCCAACACAAACTAGTATTGTTGATAGAAGGCAGAGTGGGGTTAACAGGTAAATCCAATCCTCAAACTTTTGAATATCCAACTATCAAACAAATACCACCAGCAGTCTGGGCGGGCATCTCAACTATGTGGAAAGACACAGTCAGAATAAAAATCTCATATGCCTGCCCAAAATCTTCAAGGCCGTTAAGCATACATTCAAAGGAACTAAAAACAGTGAAAATATGAAAAGCTTGATCCGATGTATTACAAGATCAGAGAAATGGTATGAACTGTGATATCCATTGAACTGAACTCATCAAAGTACAGTATTTGTCTTTAATACAAGTCAGTTATTGATATCTTCTACCTGACTTGGTTCAAAGGGCTGGGTCTAGGCCCATCAACTAATTCTTATCATAATACTAACATTATTAATTAGCTGTAACACAAAGCTAATTTCACACTTGTACCAAAATCCCAGCAAGTTTCTTGGAGTGTAAACGTCAAGATGTAATATCAACGGCACATAAATTTTGCAAATCCACAATAATGTAAAATTATTAAGTATAAATAATGTAAAATGTAAAATTCTGAATTATAAATTAACGTTCTAACATATCCTATCATAAAATATACCCTAAGTAATGCTGCTAACACAACTAATATTTGAACTAAATTTGAAAACTGGCTAAGCGGACAGCATGATGTTTGATTATTTATCATGAAGATGACCAAGAGAAGAAGTTGTCAATTTCTATATAAAAGTTTACTGTGTGAGCAGCATTACTCTATCAGAGTAGCAGTTAAGAGCAAACAAAGTTCTATGCAAAGAAACATTGTTCCAAGGCACCAGCAGCTTTTACAAGAGCAAAGTCCATAACCATCCCCATAGTTCAAATCAGCAATCCGTGAACGCATAGATTAGGGGCAGCAAACAAGATGAAATAAGATAAAATTGAGATGGGGGAAAAAAGGAAAAATACTTGGAGAAGGCAAGGATTTGCTTGGCAATGTCGGGTTGGAGAAGAGAATTGGCAAGGATTTGCTTGGCAACGTAGTTTTATGATATTATTTGCATAGGATTTAAATACAATTTTTCTAAATATCTAACATTATTAATCTTAAATGATAATTTTTTTATGTCAAACATTGTTATTTAAAAAATTTAAACTTAATACTTCCTTCATTCCTTAGTTTAACTATTTTAGAGAAATTAAAGAAATTATTTAATTATACTGTATGTTAAGTATCATAAAATTTTATCATCTTTATTTTTTAATATAAGACTTAATTAATTAATTTAGAAAAATTAAGAAAATTAATGAAATGTCTTAATTATAACATGTTATGTTAAGTGTCATTTAATTATATATCAATTTATAAATGATACCAAATTAGTTTTGAAAAAAAGCTATAGATATAAATATTTTAAAGTAATTTTTTTAATTTTTTAATTTTTCTAAATTAATTAATTAGGTCTAATATTAAAGAATATGGGTAATATATCAATTTATAAGTTAGATAAATTAGTTTAAAAAAATAATAAATATAAATACTTTAAAGTACTCTCTCCGATTTTTAATATAAGAGCTAATTGGGGGTTATATTTAGTCATAAATACAAAATCTTAATCTAGTTTGACCCCCTAAATTTATAATTTTTTCTCCAAATTATCTCTATTGCACTTGTAAAGAGGTTTCATTTAAGGGTAGTTATGATGAAAAGTAACACTTTAGAACAATCAACTCATATTTGATACAAATAACTAATATAACAAATTTTTTAAATTTATCTAAATTAATTATCTAACTTTTATATTAAGGATAGAAGGTAATAATTTATTTAATTTCTTAAATTTTTCTAAATTAACTAATTAAATTTTATATTAAGCAAGTATGCTAATATTTGAGAATACATCCTTATATAAAATGAAAAGACCAAACTCTTGCCTTATTATTATTATGAAAAGTAAAGTTTTTATCGCTAGTTTGTTTAAATTATCTATTATGTCCCTAATTTTGACTTAAGAAGTTGAAAATTGCAACATGTTTCATCCCTATTCTTTTTGTTATTAGTAAATTTACTCAGCACGTACATGTAATTACTTCATTCAATAAATTACAAATGGCCTAGTTGTTTGGTTTTGGAGTCAAAATTAAGAGACTAAATTGATAATAGAGATAAAGCTTGGGGACTACATTTTTTCCAAATATAGGTATTCTCATATTGGAGGTGTCTCCTATTCAAAATATTATCTAACACTAACCTTAGTTCACCTTGCCACTATCAAAGGGGAGTACCTCTCTCAATCATAATTGTAACATTTTCCTTTGTCATTACTCATTATCATTATTATCCTACAAGCAAATTTACTTGATGAGCAATTGGGCTATTTTTTTTTTTGGTTAAATATAGATATTCTCCTATTAGAGATAATCTTTCCTCATAAAAAAATTAAATATTAATTTATTATATTATAAAAAATAATCTTTTTGGTTAGATTGAATATTAGTAGCCATATTCATGTTTTTTTATTGTTACGACAATTACGAGCTTATTGGATAAATAAGCTCCAAAGAAAGGCTCTGGCCTTTTAGTTTGGGCCGAGGCCTGCAGTTGTTGGACATTGACCAACATAATCTTTATGCTTCAAACTGCATTTGAACTTAGGAATAAATCTGATATTAGTCCAATTAATAAAAATTAGTTTATAATTTATAAAATTATAAATTTAAATCTCACTATTAATTTAAGGATTTTATTAGGTATTATATTTATTGCAAGAGTTTGCTTTATTTTATTTAAATGTTCTTTTATTTCTTTATACTTTTTATTATCGTGATTTAAAGTTTTTAAATCTTCTTTTATATATTTTAATTGATACTTTATCTCAAATAATTTTTTATTTAATGATTTATTTTCATCTTGTATTCTTTCAAGTTTACAATCTTCATAATATATAGAAGCTAGATCTTCTTGTAAAATTTTTGGAAAATATTCTATTATATCATCTATTTTTATTCTACTGTTATTATTTTCAATTTTTGAAATTATAGATGTATTTATAAATTTATCTAGTTTACTTAGGATAGTTCAACCAATTTAGTGTTTTATGCTCATTTAGACTTGTATCTTTTAGACAAATAAATAGTGCTGCCATAATGAATTAAATATTTTAGGATGAAGAATAGGTTATTCGTATACTTATCTAAAATATCAATGTACTGAAACCACTATATCATCTATATTAAACAAAATAAACAAAACTAGAATAATATCTCCAATCACTTACTAGCACTCAACATAATTATTCTATTTTTTAAAAGTAAATAGTAAAAAGTAAGAGTAAAAATATAATCATTATAAAAAATATAATTATTACATTTATTTTTTAAAAAGTGAAATGATTATATTCTCTTCTTTTTTTTCCGATAGCTGACAAGTATTATATGGACATCATGATTGGTTTTGTTAGTTCTATAGATGTTTTGTTTTCTTCTTTTTTATACAGTATTTACACTTGATGATATCTCGAGTGTAGTAAATGTAGTGAGTCGATTCCTAGGCTGTAGTAAGTAGTGATGCATGGTGTGTTTTTATTTTGGTTTCATGTTCTATGTATGGGTCTCCCTTTTGCACCATTTATTCTTGGATTTGATGGGGGCCTTCTTTTTTGTAACATTTCATCTTATTTTTAATAAAAGTTGACTTTTTATAAAGAAAACAATTTGTATCTTTACATACATTAAAATCATAATTATATATTTAAAAGAGAGAGAGAAGGGAGATAGCAAAATGACAAAAACTCAAAGAAATGAAATAATGTATAAATATGGCAATAATAACTATGTCAGCTATATAGGTAAGTAAGTAGTAATATATTTTGGTTTTGTTTGGTTAGTTCCCAACAGATTAAAGCCTCTCAATAACAACATTGAATGTGGCATGTGCTGGTACCTAGGGAGCCTTTGACACACAACACTACAGCTACATTACAACAGAAGATGAAGGCAACTTTAAGGTTATATTTGGCTCTGAAGGGAGGGGAGAGATTTTAATAGAAAAAAAGGAAGAGAAATAAAATGAGGGAATTTTAATATTACCTTATTTAAATTAATAGAAATGGGAGGGGATGTGAGGCATTTTAATATTATTTTGTTTGGCTCAAGAGAGAAATGGAGGAAAAATATTTTGATGTGGACAACTTTAACCTTGTTTTTTTTATTTTGTTAAAACTTTACAAAATGTTTAATAAAATATATTATAAATCATATTTTTTTCAAATTATAAAATGATATTAAATATACAAAAATATAATTTTATAATTATAATTATATTTAATTTGTATAAATATTAATATTTGCGAGTAGAATCTGGAGAACAAAGATGGAGAAGAAGAAGCAAGAGAACTGTGGGTGATCGATGGAACATGATTTAGAAAAGGGCAAGCAATGACGATGTTATAAGCTGATGGTGATCGACGGAGAACAAGAAACAACCATGACAAAGATGAGTTGTAAGTGGTGGACGGAGCAAAATCTGGAGAAGGGCAAGCAACGGCAATGCTACGAACTCATGGTGATCAACGGAGAATAACAAGGAACCACTATGACGACAAGTTGTGGGTGGTGGATGCGATGGTGATGATAAGCTCGACATGGGGAGTGTGGGTGGAATTAGAAGGAGAGCGAAGGAAGAAGATAAGATAAGGGTAGAATTGTTAAGGCATAACAAAATATTACCCTCCCTTCTAAATTCTCCCAATTTTGAAGGGGAGGATAAGAAGGGAAAGGAGGAAGAATTTTAAAAAAAAAATCTCCCCATTAAATTTTTAAGTTGCCACTTGCCAAATGAGGGGAGGGGGCCAAAATTTCTCCCCTTCTCTTTCCCCCCTCCATTCCCCTCCAACTAAACATACAGTAGGACGTGATTATTGTCGTACACCTTAACAAATTGTTGCTTCACCGTATTTACTGTGCCAAACGCTACGAATTATTCAGGTATTAAGCGCTTTTGTCCTTATAATGAGAAGGAGATATTAGGGATACCCTTCTTTAAATAGAAAAATAATAACAATACCAATTTTATTTTATTTTTACATATCATATTGATGATTTAAAATTAAGATTTATTAAAATAGAGTGAGTGACTATACATAGTGAGCGAAATTTTTAACAGAGTCAATAATTTAATTTACAAATTTATTATTAAAGATCTTGTTAATTGAATTAAAATATAGTTTTATAATCGAGTTAGAGTTAGACTAAAGTTGAGTCACTATTGACCCTTAACCTAAAATTCAACTGAAAACCAAAACAATAGAAAATCAAACAAGTTTTGGGTATGACAAAAAAAAAGGCGGAAAAAAATTAAAAATCTTGTAAAACTAAAACAATTAACCCTTTTAAAAAGCACATGATATTTTTAGACTGTACATAGTTATATGGTACTATTTTATTGAAAACTTCACATATTATAATATTATTATATTGACAATTAGATTTATTATGGATTCATTTCTCATATATATTATTATATATGCATATAATTATATTTTATCAATTTTTTAATTATTATATCATCAGTTTGAATGAAGGTTGAACATGAAAACCGAGACCTGCTGACCTTTCTGATTTCACATTCAGTTCTACCTTTAAAACATTGTTGTAAAATTGAAACCCTTGTGATTTAACCCCAAAAGCAATACTAGGTCCATTTTAAAACATTCAGTTTATCTTGTTGAATATTATTTAATTGTCCAGTGACAAAATTCACAAATTAAAAATTCATTGGTATTTTGGTAATACACATTCATATTATATATCCATATTAGCAATAATAATAATGAAATTTACAATACTCGGGCCAAAAAAAATTACGATACACTAAACACATTAGAAGTTTTGGGTTTCAAAAATTTAATAAATACGCATCTTGATTAATGATCAATTTTTAAATATTCTTAGAGTGTTACGTCCAAATCAAATAAGACTAAAGCATCTTCTTATAAAATAATGCCAGTTCACATAACTATTGTTGGCGTCGGCATCTGCAATAAAACAACAACTAATCCGAGTCGCATTCAAGAACACTATCATTAAGAGTTATTCCATGACAACCGGCAAGATGAAATGGCACTTCCTAGAATTAAACGGATTTTTTTATTGAACAAGAGAACATAATTTAGCAGAAGGAAATAAACTCAGAAAGAAATGAGCAGGAGAGTAGAGCGTGGTCACATGTGTCTTGAGCAATTCTTGTGTGCTAGTTTTATATGCACGAAAAGGTATGAAAACAAGGTTAGGTCCGTAAGAGACGATCCTTTGCTCGAAATAGCGTGAAGCCAATCGGACATCTAGTCGCATCTTTCTGCTGCCAATAGTCCCTTCCCAATGGTCATAATGTCAACATTAACCAAAGAAACCATTAACCCTCAAAATTCATGTTGACTGTAGGGATTTGAGGACTTTATGTTTAAGCATGTTTAAAAATATTTCTAGAAAACCGAAAATATTTTTCATAAAAAATGCCCAATACCATGCTCTATCTCACGCTCAGGGGGAGGAGAAATTGCCAGATTTCAACTGTATTTCCCATTAATGACTTATTGTCGTGCGCGCAAGCCCACCTCTCTTCTAGGCCTATTTACTAGCCCATAATGGTATCTTATTATTTATACACTTGAGCATTCACTCTCCCAAGTAATGTGAGACTTTGGTTTCTTTGACACACCCATATTTCACAACAATTCCCCATATATGTCAAAAGAAACTCCACTCTCTAAGTTACACATAGATATAATCATTGTATCCAATGGTCCTTTGGACTATGAAACAGACATAAACTGATAATACTTAGTACATAGAGATACCAGTGGTCCTATGGACTATGAACCAATACCTCTTGGGTGTATACCAGAGGTACTAACAGCTAGATTATACCTACGCATTTTCACTGTTTACTGAGCGATTTTGAGCATAAGGCGGCCATGCGGGTGTCCTGGTTTTAACGAATGCTTTAGAGATTTTGCCATGATCTCATAAGAGCAACCTACTCCTCATTCATATAGGTGATTTCTTTGAGTATATCTACACATAATACACCATCCTATGGGATTTAAAATCATTAAAAGCTTTTGCTCACCCTCTTCTATACAATCTAGTACTTTCTCACACATCATAGAAAAAGACCAGTAATAATATTTTAGTGCTAGCAAAACTAACAAGCGGCTTATTCTTACCTATTGAACCTTCTTCATGGGATCATCAATCACAAAAGTTGGGTTGACATCGTTGTCGTTATCAAACTGGCTTTAGTCATATTCCTCTCAATGTCTCAACAATTTGTTTTGTTTTGTCAACAGATCCGCTAAGTTTACTTGTGACTTTACATAATCGATTGAGATCACACCGTCTTTGAGTAGCTGCTTTATAATATTATGTCTCAATTGAATGTGCATATTTTTACCATTGAAGGTTTTATTTTTAGCCATAGCTATCACATATTGGTTATCACAGTATAAAGATATTGATGGTGTGGGCTTGTCACCCAATGGAATACTTGCTAAGAAGTTTCTTAACCACTCAACCTCAATTTTAGCCAATTCCATAGCAATAAATTCATAATCCCTTGAGGATTTAGTTAGAATTGTTTGCTTAGATGATTTCCATGTGACTGCACCACCACCAAGAATAAACACATAACCACTAGTGGATTTTGACCCTTCTGAATCCGAGATCCAGTTCGCATCATTGTATCCTTCTAATACAACAGAAAATCCATTATAATATATACCATAATTCATGGTATCTTTAAGGTATCTTAATAACCTTATTAGAACGTCTCAATATTCATTGCTTGGACAGTGAGTATATATGCTCAATTTACACATAGCATATGCTATGTCAGATCTGGTATAATTTATTAAATACAGCAGACTTCCAATGATCTATGCATATTTAGATTGAGCCACTAGGTCTCTCAAGTTTTTCTTTAGGTGCACGCTCGAATCATAAGGAGAACTCAATGGAGTTTCATCATATTGTTCAAACTTTCTCAAAATTTTCTCAACATAATGTTCTTAAGAAAGTAAGATACCTCTTTCATTCTTTATGATTTGAATACCCAAGATTAACTTTGCTTCACCCAAATCTTTCATATCAAAATTTGAAGCAAGAAAACCTTTTGTTTCAAGCACAATATTTATACTAGTACAAAAAATAAGCATATCATCCACATATAGGAATATAATCACACAATCATTATTCACAACTTTTGTATAAACATATCTTTCTACTTCTATAGTAGAGAAATCACTACTTGTTAGAACTTGATCTAACTTTTCATGCCATTATTTGGGTGCTTGTTTTAAACTATATAAAGATTTAATTATTTTACAATCTTTATTTTCTTGCTTAGGAACAATGCACCCTTCAGGTTGTACCATATAAATCTCCTCTTCTAAATCACCATTCAAAAATGCAGTTTTAACATCCATTTGATAAATATAAAGCTTATGAATTGAAGCTAATGCGATAAGAATTCTTACAGAAGAAATCCTTGTTACTAGGAAAAGGTATAAAAATAATCAATATTTTTATTTTGAGTATAACCCTTGGCTACTAGTCTAGCTTTATATTTATCTATAGACCCATCAAGAAAATATTTTTTTCCTAAGAACTCATTTACATTCAATAGGTTTTCCTACTAGAGGCAAGTCTGCCAAAACCCATGCTTTATTTTTATTTAAAGAGTCAATTTCTAATTTAACAGCTTCTTTCCAAGACTACATCTGGAGAAAAAATAGTTTCATAAAAATCTTTAGGTTCTCCTTCAACTAAATAAGTGAAAAAATTATCTCCAAAAAAAGTTTTTTTCCTTTGCTTTTTACTTCTTCGTAAACTTTCACCTATAACTTCATTTGAAATTTGTTTAGAAGAAGATTTTTCAATTCTTGTTGAAGTATGCTTAACTTTCAAAGGAACTACATTTTAAAAAAATTATACATCTTTAGTTTCAATGATTGTATTTTTGTCCAAAATATCACTTTTCAAAACCAGAAAGCGTTAAGCAGCACTTTGTTGAGCATAACCAACAAACATGCAATCAAAAGTTTTAGAACAAATTTTTCTCTTTTTAGGATCAGGTAATAAAACTTTTGCAAAACACTCTCACACTCAAATATTTTTGCTTTGGTTTATAACCTTTCCATAATTCATAAGGGGTTCTTTTTGTTTTCTTATGGGGTAATCTATTTTGTAAAAAACATGTAGTTAATATAGCTCCCTACCCCCCCCCCAAAATTATCAGGTGCATCAGAACTTACAAGTAAGGCATTCATCATTTCTTTTAAAGTTCTATTTTTCTTTTCTGTTATACCATTAGACTCGAGAGAATATGGAGGAGTTACTTCATGAATTATGCCTTCATTTTCACAGGATTATCTAACAGCAAATATTCCCCTCCTCTATCTGATCTAATTCTTTTTATCTTTATACTTAATTAATTTTCTACCTGAACTTTGTATAAACAAACTTATCATAAGCCTTATCTTTATTTCTCAATAAATGCACCTTAGTATATCTAGAGAAATCATCAATAAAAGTAATATAATATATTTTACCACCTCTAGTTTATGTTTGTTTTAGATCTCCTAAATCTGTGTGGATTAAAGATAATAATTCAGTTTCTCTTTGTGTAGATAAGTGTATTCCCTTAGTCAATTTAGTTTCTACACAAATCTCACATTTACTTATCATATTATTTTTAACTCCAGAAATTAACTTAAGTTTCTGTAATCTTTCCATGTAAGACTTATTAACATGACCTAATCTAGCATGCCAAACATCAAAAGACTCAATCAAGTAAGAAGAAGAAGATGCATTATTATTATTCTCATAAACACTCAGTACAAATAGTCCTTGATTACAATAACCCTTCCCAATCAAAAAATTGTTCTTAGTCATAATGATCTTATCATATTCAAATGACACTTTGACCCCAGATTTTCCTAATATAACCATAAAAATTAAATTTGCTCTGGTTTCAGGCATGTACAGGACATTTTGCAGCACTAAGGTCTTCCCTAATGTGAGTTTCAGAACCACTTTTCCTTTCCCATGAACTTTTACAGATCGAGAATTAGTAAGATGCACGTAGTATTCTCCTTCTTCAAAGGAGGAATACAACTCTTTATTTGTACTTATGTGCCTAGTAGCCCTAGAATCTACCACCCATTTTTTCACATCAGAGATAATAAAAGCTGGAGAAATCATTGCAGTGATAACCTCATCACCACTACTATCATCTCCTTCAACCAAATTTATATTTGGCTTAGGAGGATTATCACTTCTCATCTTATTAAACCTCTTCCTGCATTTAGATGCATGATGACCTAGTTTATTACAGACAAAACATTTGCCTTTCTTCTTGAACTTGGGGTCAACATTCTTGGGTTTGTAATCTAATTCTTTATTCTAGTGTTTCTTGTTATTGTATTTAGAGTCATACCTCTTGTTGCCCGATTTTGTTTCTACTAAATTTGCCTTAGCAGTCATCTCTTTCTCTTTTATTGCTTGAATCATTCTCCGGTTGGTGTCTTTAATAATAATATGAGTGATCAAATCCATTAGCGATAGTTGCTTCTGTTTGTGTTTCAATTGTTGCTTGTAGTTGTTCCATGATTCTGGCAACTTTTCAATTAGAATTCCAGCAACAAATTCGCCAGGAAGATTGACATTTTTAGCCTTGAGATCTTCAATCAATTTGAGATATTCATTAATCTGAGTCTTGATATCGTTGTTGTCTACTATCTCCCATATATAATAATTTCCAACGACAACTTTTCGTTTCCCAACATCCTCCATAGTGTATTTCAGGATCAAAGAGTTCCAGATTTTCTTTGCTTCCTTGTAGACACTATACACATCAAACATATCATTAGATAAAGTACTGATCAATGTGTGTCTACATACTTTGTTGGCATATATATAAACATCTTTTTGGGCTTGCTTAGCATCTGGAGATGGTTCAGACTCGATGAGTACAATTGCCACTCCATACATATCAAGAATAGTATACATTCGCTCTTGCCAACGCTTGAAGTTCTTGCCATTGAACACCTCTAAAGTGTCAGGGAACGAATGAGGAACAGGGATGTGAGGAAAGACACTGTTGTTTTGACCATTTGGGTTGATGTTGTTCCCAGCATTATTAAGAGCACTAGAAGAGTCTATCTTATAGAATAACTCTTAAGATTGTTGGCGTAGGTGCCTGCAATAAAACAACAACTAATTCAAGTCGCGTCCAAGGACACTGTCTTTAAGAGTTATTCCGTGACAACCGGCAAGATGAAGCGTCACTCCCCAGAATTAAATGGATTCTTCTTGTTGAACAAGGGAATATAATCTAGCAGAAGAAAATAAACTCAGAAAGAAATGAGCAGGAGAGTACAAGTGTTGTCACATGTGTCTTAAGCAATTCTTGTGTGCTAGTTTTATAAGCATGAAGAGGTATGGAAACAAGGTTGCATCCGTAAGAGACGATCCTTCGCCCGAAATAGCGTGAAGACGATCGGACGTCTAGGTCGCATCTTTTAGCTGCCAACGGTCTCTTCCCAATGGTCATAATGTCAACGTTAACCAAAGAAATCATTAACTCTCAAAATGCATATTGACTGTAGGGATTTGAGGACTTTCTATTTAAGCATGTTTAAAAATATTTCTGGAAAACCAAAAATATTTTTTTATAAAAAGTACATAATACCACGCTCTATCTCACACATTGGGTGGAGGGAAAAATTGTCGTATTTCAACTGAATTTTCTATTTATGGCCTATTGTCGTGCGTGCAAGTCCACCTGTCTTTTGGGCCCATTTACTATCCCATGATTGTATCTTATTATTTATACACTTGGGTCTTCACTCTCCCAAACAATATGGGACTTTAATTTCTTTGACCCACCAATATTTCACAACTATGTCATTCTGATAATAACTATTTAAATATTTTTTTATATAACTATTTAAATACTTATTTTCTTTTATAATCACTTATTTTGTAAAAGCTATTTTTCAAAAGTTATTTTCTGAAATTATTTTTAAATTATTTTTTTTATAAATTTTTTTCTAAAAGCTAAACTATATGAGCATACATAAACTTTATGGGCCAATTTTTCCACTAACACAATAATAGAATACCATATGAAGTTCACATTATGGGCCAATTTCTTTGTGTCTTTTTAAAAATGCTAATATTATTTCACCAACTGCAATACTATTACATAACTGAAGTTTATGTAAGGCTTATGTCATAATTTGTTTCTATTTTACTAGTTGGTAAATAAATAGTTTATTAACTATGATATATCTCTTATGATTAATTATTATATAGCTGAGGGGTGGAGGAATTGTATTATATTGCATCAAATTTGAAACCACGACCAATAACACATAACTATATGTAATTATTCCTCTCACTCTTAATAGAAGAGCTACTTCACACAAGCTAAGTTATGATTAAAAAAATTTCATCATCTACTAATTATATCAAATTTTATTGATAGAATTATTTTTTATAATATTTCATATTTCATATTGATTGATATTATATATTATGATACACTAAACAACAAAAGTGAATGTAAGACTTAGTTTTTTTTACTCTTCTTATGGATGAAGAGGATATAGTAGACAACATAAAGTTTTCTTAAAAATTTAAAAAATAAAATTGGAAACAATATTTAATAAAATTATTTAATAAGAATATTTAATTAATAATATATCTAAAAATTTTAATTGTGACTAAAACATAATAACCTTATACTATCTATGTAGCTTAAAACTTATTTCCTTTTCATTTACTTGCAAAATGCTGAGAATTCAGAACCACAAATATTTGTACCTGGAATTTAAAAAAGAAAAGGAATAAAAGTTAGGTGGCCCACAAATATTTCCACTTACGGGAATAGGGCTCAAGTTGAAGGCTTTTGATCTGGAAGCGTCTATTGTAGTGTACCAACCACTATTCATAATCTTCACGTGCAGATCAGTGAGTCTGCCAAATACGACACCCTTTTGCTTTGGGTTTGCGTATTTTCAAGCAACTACGGTACCAAAAGAGAAAGACTACCTCCTTCTATATATCTCCCCCTGCCTTCACGTACAATGTTTTTATAAGGAAAATAAATTAATAGCTTGCCTTTCCCTGTATATGTTCTCTCTCTCTCTCTCTCTAGCTCAGTACCTCCGGAATCAAGGAGAATGCTTGGAATAGTATAAAATTCTCCCCCAACATTCTCTGTTCATCAATAAAGTATACAAATAACTTATTCTTCGTCCTCGAACAGTGCCGTGCATCCCATCTATTTATTCTTTTCTCTTGTTTGAGCAGAGCAGAGCAGAGCATATCGACTCTCCTCCTCCTCCTCCAGATCTGCTCGCCGTTCTCTCGTGGATTTGTTGTTTCTCGACTAAGTTTAGATGGCAGAAGCAACACATACCGACATGAATCAAACAGACTTGGCCTCTGAGAGTGCTCGACAGATGGTGGAGCTGCAACTACTTCCCTCATCTCAGCCTACAGATTTATCCTCCAATTACTTGAAGCAGCAGCGGCAGCAGCAGAGCAACAACAACACGTATGCATCCTTTACTACTCTGTTCAATTCTGAAGGCTTTTTTTATTTTTTATTTTTGAATTTTAATGTTGCTTCTGTTTTATTCCTCAATTATTAGAGTCTTATTTTGTTTTCACTTTCAAAGACACTTGTGACTATTGTTTAAGACAATCATCCAATAAATGGTAGTTCCAGTTTTGGTTCTTTAAGCTCTTCTTGGATCATCCTTTTCTTCATCTCTACTTTCTTCATTCCTTGAGTGATCCATGGTAATGATATATATTCAGTGGTTTCATTTGAGTCTTACTCTCTGTTTTCTTTGGGCAACTTTCAACGATTATACACACACACACACACACACACACACACACATATATATATTGCTTATCTAATTTCTAGTTGCGTTCTAAATCAAACTTCATAGGTGGAAGATGAGGTGACTATAGATATAAAAAAAAATTCAAGATTGCAAAAATGGTTGATTGTTAAAAGAATATTACATCTACAAAGTGTCCATTACACTCCGAGGAGACTTACACTCTAAAAGTTGTTTCAATTGGCCCCCCTTCATTATGGTAATGAGGGGCTATAAGATATGGAAAGTCATAAATAAATACTCTTCAAAAGATTTACTCAAAAAGCTATGTCAAGCTTGGACGATTTAGTTCGTTGTGTTAAACATCTAGAGCCTAAAGTCCATGATTCTTATTCGAAGACTATTAACCTTACTCAAAAAGAACTTGTGAAGTTGACATTAATGGATGCTGGCTTCATCATTGAACTCTTCTTCATATACAATGAGTTGGATGAGGTACACAAAGATGCTAAATTGTCACAGCCATGGTTATGGAAGTCCATATTTTATGATTTAGTTTTACTTGAGAATCAACTTCCATTTTTTGTTATTGAAGAGCTGTTTAACCAAACTTTTCCCCATCACCATTACGATAGCCTCCTTTCATTTCGTAGGCTCATGTATAGCTATTTTGAACATTATAACGGAGCAAAATTAGAGCCTAATCCTGATGTTAAGATAAAATATTTTATAGATCTTATTAGATTGTTTTACTTACAAGGAAAAATGTCTCAACGACATTTATTCTTTAAGGTAGGAAGCCATATCCTTTGAGGTAAGAAGCAGGCAAAAAGTTCAAGGCTACTACGAGCAAGTGCTTATTAGATTAAAAATTTTTAGGACATATCTTTGAAATTCCACAAATTTTTGTGAATAATGACATGGAACTTTTGTTTCGTAATATGATAACATTAGAATAGTGTCATTATCCTTTTATAGCTTACATAACTGACTATACTCTTGTATTAGATTGTCTAATAGACACATAAAGATGTGGATCTCCTTGTTGACAAGAAAATAGTTAGTCACCATTTTGCCGACAAGAATAATGTTGCTTTGTTAGTTAATGGTTTTTCGAAAAATCTCACTCTAATGGATTACAATTCTGAATACCGTGATATCCGCCAAAGGTTAAATGGCTATTATCAAGATCCTTGGCACAAGTTAAAGGCAAATCTAAGACGAGATTATTGTCGTACACCTTGGCAAACTGTTGCTTCTATTGCTGCGGCTGTTCTCCTCATTCTCACAATGGTGCAAACCATATTTTCCATCCTGAAGTAGTGTAGGAAACTCACAGCTTTGTATAATATTGGAATTTGATTATTGTGTCCCCTAACTTTGCTATGTACTAACTAGTGAAGCAGTTTCTTGTACCAGGTTTTGTTGACAATAAAAAGTGTGCACCGTGTAGTCATAAAAATATAGTTTTACTCCTTATTTCATTTTTTTAAAAGCTTAATTCATGATACAAAAGTTGGTTTGTTAATACAAACATGTTGGTATTTACAAAATACCCCGTGATTCTTCTTCTTGTTTTTTTTTTTTTAAAAAAGATTATTTCGTTTGGCCCCTTTCATTATCGCAACATGAAGCTGCAAGACATGAAAAGACACCGTTTTTCAAAACATTTACACAAAAAGCTTTCATAGGTTTGTGTGATATGATCAGTTTTGTGAAGTATTCAATGTCAAACGTTCATGCTTCTTACCCTGCAAAGAACATCAACTTGAGTAATAAGGAACTTGTGAAACTTATATTAGTTTATGTTGGTTTCATCATTGAAATCTTTTGGAGGGACAAAAGGAATAAAGGGAATACAAGAGACAATTCTACTTACCCATTTCATTTTACTTAAAAATCAGTTGCGATTATATTCTTTGTTATTGAAGGGCTATTTAATATAATATTTCCTTTTGGCCTTCATGGTGACCTCCCTTCATTGCTTCACAACACTTGAGTCTAATCCTAGGGTTAGGATAAAACACTTCAAGGACCTTCGTAGACTCTTTAATTTACCCAAAACAGGATCTCCAAGGGGACCAAATTCTTTTATATAATGAAAAAGGAGTTACAAGTATCTGGAGTAAAATTGAGGAGAATCACGAAATATGTGCATAGTAGACTTGAAATATGTAGGGCATGTTCTTGAGATCCCACATAGTATTATGGAAGATAAAACCAAAATTTTGTTTCGTAAGGTATATGATGACTTCAGAACAATGTCATTTATCTTTATGAGTGTTATGTTACGTTGCTAACTATTCTATGACATAGAGCTGAGAAAGTTTTTTTTTTTTTTACATAGTATTTTTTTAAGAAAAGTTGAGAACAAAAGTAGTTTTTTTAAGAAAAAGAAAAAGTTTTTGGGGTAGAAAAGAACAAAAGTACCTAGACTCCAGAGGCTGGCTCGTGGAATTTTGACCGGAGCTGCGTTGTTGTATTTGTTTTCCATGTTAAAATCCCATGCGACATCTTTATCAACTAAGTTCGGCACTATTAGTATTAGTAGATGTATAACTAAGTCCTTCAAACATAATGTCAGGTTTCAAGCTGCATTATTTTTAAGTTATATTACATCTTTGTTATAAGCAAGGTACTAATATCAGACTAGTTAATGAACCTGGGTAAGTGGTTTAAGGATAAATAATTTAAACTAGGGTCAAAAGATTAGTTATGATTAAAATGATATATTTAACTAAAATATATAAAGATATTCAGATTAAAATGAGTAATATTTATATATAAAAAATATTATTCCATATAAGTAAATATAAGATTAATGTATAAATCACATACATGACAAAACAACCTTACTAAAAGACAAATACCATAGAACTCTATGTTTTTCTCTTTTAACTCAATGGTTAACTCGTTCATAACTCTTAATCAATTGTTAACTCAATGGTTAACTCATTCATAACTCTTAATCAAATTGATCAGGAGATTGTTTTACTAATTTGACCGGCTGAACTAAGTTGGGTTCATACTATGGTTATAATAATAATATCAAATATATCTTTTTTATTATCTATTATAATAATAATCATCACTTTTATTCATTTAAATTAAAAATCAAATCCTGATAAACAGTCTCAATATTAAAAAAAACATTATAAATTTAGTTTTCATAGAGTCACAGAGATACGATTTTCGTTTTAGGCAGTTGGTTATTTTACTAAAACTGATTTTTTAATAAAACAATTTATCTCTCATCCCTTAAAAAAACAAATTTTAAAGGGGAATATAGGTAGGAGAAATCTTCCTCTCCTTTTTTAAAAGTTGTTTCATCCAAATGGAGGAATGGGAGCAACTCCCCTTTCCTTTGAAAAAATTCACAGCCAAACAAAGGGAGAGTAACTATTCCCCTCCCCTCCCCTCCCATCCACTCCAAAAACTTGGTACTAAAACATGATTACTGTAATATAATGCAGGTCTCTCCCTCTTATATTTAAATGGAAAAAAAAGCGATATATAAAATAATGAAGCAATATAAATTATGGAAAATATTGAAAGAATGAAAGTTATTATAGTCTAAGTCTAAGAGGTCATTGTATTTATCACTTCACAGACAGCATACAAATCTTTAAAAGAATAGATTGTCTCCATTTTGCATAGGGATATAAGATAGTTTCATTTTGGGCCAATCTCAGTCATTTGTGTAACCTGACTTACAATAGGAAGCTACATGAATCAAACCATCAAAACTTGGACATCAGGGGTTGTCCATTGAATGTGCATAAACTAAATTATTTTCTTAAAGTTTTAATATTTCTTCACAAATTTTACTAGGATTTGTGTAAATATTTTTATTCACCCAATTTTGAAAACAATGGTAGACATTTGACATTCCAATCCCTTCCTTAAATCAAGGCTACAAAAACTTATTTTGACCTTGCTTCACAATTTTATTTGCAAAGAACTCATAATATATAAAGAATGGCAAATTTAGAAAAAACATTAATGTTGCCTAAATTTTATAAATAACTTGATATTTTGTATACTCAAAATTCTCTAAAATGTGCCTAATGCAAGGGGTAACTTTATTAACTGTGTGTGTTTAAATACCGATAATTAAATTGAGAGAAATGATATAAAATGTGGAGAAATTTAAGAAGCCAGAACATACTAATCTAACAGGTTTTCTTATTTATAGTATTGTTTTACATGCAACACAAGAAATTAATCATAATAATTAAAAATTCTACCCACCTAGTTGTAGTCTAGTCAACCTTAATCTTATATAATAAATATTGGAAAATCATTTTAAAAATATTTATACTTTCTCTCAATTTTTAATTTAATATATGTGTTATTTTTTCTCCTCGTTAAAACTTTTAATTTTGTTCTGTCAGCATAACTAATTAGCTTATGTGCAAAAGTTAACAATACTAACAATACAAAGTTATAGAGATTAGCAATGTTAACAAAGTAAAATTAAATAATTTACTAAACAAAAATAACACAGATACCATTAAAATTGAGAGAAATTATAAGTATATCAAGAATAGTTTACCCATAAATATCATATCAGCATTGGTTCTCAATCCTTTCAAGTTGGTGCGTGTAGAACATATGCACCAAGTTTGTTACAAAATGTAACTTTTCGAGGATCATAGAGAGCATTAGTATATTTTCTAGTTGATCATTTGAAATGAGATACTTAGCAGCAAGATAATCAAATTCATTCCTCTCACAAAATGACTGTATATTTTGATATGTTTGGACAGGATTTGAAGCAACAATATGCATTACAACCTGATTGTGACATATCAAATCCATCCTAAAAACACTCCCAAATTTCAATTCTTGTAGGGATCCAATAAACAACCAATATCATGAAGTAGAATATAATGTCTATCAATTAGAGATCGAATTCAACGTGCATCACTATAGCGAACTATTTTAGCGTTGTCCTTATCACTATAGCTATACCCAATTACTTGACTGTTACCCTTATCACTATATCCAAGTCCTTCACTTGGATATCCTTTAATGTATCTAAGGATACAAATTGTTTTGTTTTAAATAAAAAGTCAACTTTTATTGAACATAAGATAAAATGTTACATAAAAGAAGCCCCACATCAAATCCAAGAATAAATGGTGCAGAAGGGAGACCCATACATAGAACATGAAACCAAAATAAAAACACACCGTGCGTCACTACTTACTACGACTATAGAGCATAGCAAAGGATACAAATTGTAGCTTCTTAATGATTGTCACATGGAGATTCTAGGAATCGACTCACTACACTTACTACAAAAGAGATATCAAGGTGAGCGAGAGTAAGGTATAGTACAAAATAGATATCAAGGTGAGCGAGAGTAAGGTATAGTTTCTAAATATTTATATAAATATCCATATTTTGATTAAATTAATTATGAGATCTCAATCAAACACTTACATTTTAATTAAAATCAATTATAGACTATATCAACTACGTTTTTCATATATAAGCAGCTCTCACACATGCTTTGGGTATATTTGGATTATCATTGGGTAACAATCTATAATTGACAAAGTCTAATAAGTAATAATATTGGGACAGTTCTGTCCAAAAAACAACAGAAAATAGGGACAATAAGTTTTTGTTTATTTTAATATAATATATTATTAATTAATTGCTTGGCAACAAATATTATTGGTTTTTTCCTTAATCATACAAAAGCAAATTGTCGTCATTTATTAATTTGGACTGAGTCTGCTTCTACATTTATTAATTTTTCTACTAGTTCATATTACGTTTCATTTAATTAAATAATCCATATTTTAAGTCTTCATTACATTTGTGTAATCATGCAACTATTTATGCAAGTAGACATTCGATCGTACCAAATTTTTAAACATGTATTAACGTTGAGTCAAGTCAATATGGGAAATGGTTTAAGAAAATGATGTCTGCATGATAGAGATGAACCTAGTTTCAACTTTAGAAAGCATAATTAACTGGAAATAATTGAACATTAAAAAGACCATGATAGGTATCTAATTTGTTCATTTTTATGTTACACTTCAATTTTGCTTAGAAAATTTTTACATAAGAGCTGTGAATATCCATAAATTTTTGTTTGACCAATATCGCTAGAAAAATATTAAAAAAATAAGTAATATTGTCTTTAGCCGTTAAAAAGTTAATCGTTAACATTACTTTTTCAATAGTTAGGGCAACTTTATATCTTTTTTAATGCTGTGTTAAGGTTTAATTTTATTTTAAAAGTTTTTGTGTAAGGAGCTGTGAGTACATATAATTATTTTTTGGATCAATATTATTTTAGATTTCTTCAAAAAGGTGTAAAGTCAACCTTAGCAGTTATAAATGTTAACAATCAAACATTAGTTATTTTTTTCCTTTACCTCTTTGGAATATATTACCCACAACTTATGAGGGGAGATGTGGGGTGTCATTGAACCAAGAGGTTCTTGGCAATATGGGGACTAGATGACCCAATATTTTTTTTTAAATTTGTTTTGGCAGTTGTGTATTGATTAAATAATTAGACCACCCATCCACTAGCATGATTACTTAGCTTAATCAAATGAAAGGTAATATGAAACTAAATTTCCTTTGGTATGATAAACAAGAAGCCAATAATATACTCCCCGTGGTTTTTGTATAAGGTCCTATTAACTACTTTTATAAGATTAAAAAAATAGTTAAAGTTAATTAAATGTAAAACAATTGCAACTTTTTAAAATTAACCTTTCACTGACATAGTTTATTAGGGGAAGAAAGGAGAAATCTAAAAGCTACTCCTCTAATCTTAATATAAGACATATTTAACTAACTTAATTATATTAAATAAGTTAATTAAATTAGTTAATAAATATATTTTTTTAAATACCATAATTATTTTCTTAGACTCCCTTCATCCCTCCTTTATTTGATTATTATTGAGAGAGTATCAATAAAGGTAATTTAAAAAAATATTAATAAATATAAAGAATATGTCTTATATTTAGGACCAAGATTAACTCCCCAATTAAATACTATATTAAAGACAAGAGGAGTATTATTTAAACTAAGAATGAATAAAACATTGATAAAAGTCTAGCCTAACTTCACCTATTTTTATCTCTAGAGTTGGAGCGATACTCTTCCAGGTGACGATGTTAAGTGATGAAACAATCTAAGAAGATCGTCCGTGAAGTGGTTTAACCCAACATCATAGCAGAATCGGCTTCAAGCTAAGCCTTGGATGTTCAAAGAGTCAAAGAACATATATAAGAGCTCAATCAATAAAAGAAGGGAAATCATAATGGAAGTTGATTTTTAAGGGAAAACAGGTCCTTTGTTATAGCAACGTAGCATCTATCTTTGTGTTATCATAATGGCTCAGGAAGAGTTCAATATAATGATGAAAGCACCATCCACTAGCATTCATTTTTTCTTTTTCCCATCAAAATGGATTATATTATGGACCTTCATCTTGTACTAAGAATATATATATATATATATAGAATAATCCTCCAAACCTTTAATATCATAATTATTTTTTTTTAATTCTGTCTCTATCTTTTATTTAATAATTATTAAGGGAATATTAATAGGATAATTTAATAATTGTCTCTATCTTTTAGTTTGGGCCGAGGCCTGAAGTTGTTGGGCATTGACCAAAACTATACTTATGCTAAAAAAACATTTATGCTTAAAACTGCATTTGAACTTAAAAATAAATCTACTATTTGTCCATTAACAAGAGTTAGCTTATAATTTATTAAGTTATAAATTTAAATTTTATTATCAATATAAAATTTTTATTAATAGATTATCTATAAATATTTTTATAAGTGTTCTTTAAATCTAAAAATATACACCTAGACTTATCTCTGCTAAATTTTTTTTACTAAAAAATAATTCCACCAACTTAATTTCACGGAGGTGCGAGAAGAATAAATGTGTCGGTGACAGAAATATAAAAAAAAAAAAAAAATAGACCAACCTAATTTCATGGAGGTACGGAGGTACGGAGAAGAATAAATATGTCAGAACATTAGTTTATTATATTAACATTATCTCTTGATTCTCCACTCTACCTCATTTATTGTTTTATGCATCAAGTTGGAACTGTTGACTTCTCCCTGAACGTGGATTTATTTAAATGATAAATTCATTTTTAAAAAATGACAATAAAAAGGTATATTTATTTTATATTCTATATTTATTATTTTTAAAATATTAAAAACGAAATAATTAAGTTAAATTAAATTTAAATCACCCAACCTTATTCTGGACAGTGGGTATGAGTGATGAGAACTAAATCTATTTTTTAAATGTCTTGACTTACAAAACTAAATCAACTTTATCATCCCATTGATGTCACGCATTGCACAATTTGCAAAATTTCCTTAAATTTGGATTCGAGTTTAGTTTTTTTATCTATTTATTTTTGGAAGAAAAGATATATAACCACGGTTGAAATATAAGAATCTGCACTCAATGCATTGTCTTAATGGTAAAGTTGCCCTTTGCATAAGGGAGGCGGAGAGTTCAATCCCCCCATAAGGCTAGTTTGGCCTTCTTTTCAACTTAAAAATATAAGAATCTTAAAATGGTCACTTGAAATGATTTAAGTCCTATGAAATCCTTGAAGCATATTCTAAAAATAATTTTTTTAAATAACCTAGTTACCCACATATAAAAAACTCTTCTTCCGCCTCCTTAGTTGTCAAACTCTTAATCGTTATCGTAGTGAAATTAAAATAACAATTAAACCAGTGAAAACGACAACTTAGATAATGACAACGTTAAATGGAGTTTTATTGTATATGAGAGCAGTTAGGTCATTTCATGAAACATTTTGGGATTATCATATATTTGGTGTCCTTGCATGTTTTTCTTCCCTTTATGTTTTTTTTTTAAATAAGGTAGAGGGTATTTTTCTTAGTTGTGCTTCTAACAATGACAAAGCTAATTAGGTGTGCATGATTAGATTGCTCAATTAACTACACAAACTAAATTATTGAAAAGCCTTCATTTGTGGTATGACATGACCGTTTACAAATTTTAAAAAACAATATTTAGCCCAACCCTCATGCATCCCTCTAAATAAGATTCAACAAATTATTATGTGGTAAAGGATTTTACGGACATATTAGGGATACCTTTTATTAAATAAAAACATAACAATACCAATTTTATTTTATTTTTATATATCATGCTGATGATTTATAATTAAGATTTATTAAAATATAGTGAGTGATTATAAATAGTGAGCAAAATTTTTAACAAATAGTCAATAATTGAATTTAAAAATTTATTATCAAATATCTTGTTATTAATTTTTAAATGACATATGAATTCAAATTTTATGTATGAAAAAAGTATATTAAAAATTGCTTTCTTTTTTGAGCCCATCAATATTTAAATTTGGACTAGTAACTATGAGTAGCTTCGGATACCATATGGTTATTGTCTTATAGATACCATTTAAATTTCTATATATATATATATAAAGATACTATCTAAATTAATCAAACTAATATTTCAAAACCTCAATTAGATTCCTTTTACGCTTAATGACAATTGCAAGATATTATTGTTTAGATACCCACCAACTACTATCAACGTCAATTTGATTATGCTTCTAACATAAGTCATTTCAACCTAATCAAATTTTGCTTTTAAGATTTTAAGAGTATGTTTTGTTGATAACAAGAAATGGTGTAACGACATTAATTTTTCAAACTATATGAATGTTTTTGCTTAAAAAAATGATAAATTTGATTAAATTTGGATCGTAATTATAATTTCCCCCCTCAATCCAATAATCAAGGGTACATCCAACTCATAATTAGACTGATTAACTGCAAGTTCAAGAGCATAAAAACAAGTTCAAATATTTGTTATTCCACATAGTATTACTAAAAAAAATTGAGAATCAAACAAAATAATTGTCGGCAGTAGTGGTTTTACTGTCTTGTGATGCAATCTAAATGTTCATAATGTCTAAAGTAATAGATTGTTAATCAGACACACTAACCATTCGACTAATTAAAATATGTTTTTATGATTAAGTCAGTTAAATTGAAGTTGAGTCACTATTGACCCAGAACCTAAAATAAACAAATTTTGGGTATGATAAAAAAAGGCTGAAAAAAAATTAAAAATCTTATGAAACTAAAAATTGATCCTTCTAAAAAGCACAAGATATTTTCAGACTGCATGTAGCCATATGGTACTATTTATTTGAAAACTTCACATATTATAGTGTTATTATATTGACAATTAGGTTTTTTCTTTAAAAAAAAGCTAAGATTATTTCACCAACTGAAGTTTATGTGAGGCTTATGTCATAATTCGTTTCTATTTTAGTAGTTGGTAAATAAATAGTTTATTAACTATGATATATCTCTTATGATTAATTATTATATAGCTGAGGGTGGAGGAATCGTATTATATTGCATCAAATTCAAAACTAATAAGACAAATAACACATAACTATATTTAATTATGTAATTACTCCCCACACTCTTAATTCAAACTATAGTTTTAAAAGTTGAATAGCCAATATGTTGTGTTGAGAATGAAGAGAGGAACGGGGTATCATGGGCTCATTGGGAAATTTGATTTAGGTGCAAGGGTATTCTAGTCATTGGGAAATTATTAATTGATGGTATGTGTACAGCAGTACAGGCTTACAGCTGGCTGGAGTGAAGACGACTCTGATCCATATTGAATAATGCCGGAAAGTAAGGAAGATAGTATACTCTCTCTCTCTCTCTATATATTATATATGTAGTAACCGTTTGACACACAACACTACAACTAAATTTCTTTCCATTACAATATAAAAATAACCATTTTCTCATTCTTGTGGAGCATTCATTCATACAGATGTACAACAATACTTGGAGGATAGGAAATACGGTGAAGCAACAATTTGACAAGGTGTATGACAATAATAAAGATGCCTTCATCTTGTGGTTGTAATGTAGCTGTAGCTATAACTGTAGGCTATTTGGTTAAAAGTTTAAAAAATAGTTTATAAAAAAAATTTAGGTAACTCTTAGAAAAATATTTTTAGAGAAAAGTTTATAAAATAAATAATCCTGAATAAATGAGTATTTAGATAATTATTACTAAAAGGACTTTAATTTTATTAAATATAAGAGAGAGAAAAAATGGTATAGAAGAGAGATAAAAGAGGAGAAATGATATAGAAAATAGATGAAAGAGGAGAAAGGAGAGAGAAGAGAGGGTATAGAAGAGAGATGAGATATGAGTGAGGAAGATAATGTAGAAGATATATGAAAGAGAAAATATGATATAGAAAATAAAAGAGAGAGCAGGGCGTAGAAGAGAGAGGATAGAATGTCACGTCCCGAAATTTAGAATGTGACCGGCACAGAATATGAATAATTTCACATTCTGAAAGCCTAACACCTTAATAAAATATTCAAATTTCCCATAACAATTTCTATAATAAACAAAATGTTATAAAAATAAGAAAGTGAAAGAGTAGAAAGAATAACAAGACAAGAATTTGATATGAGAGAAATGGAAGGACAAGAGAGAATTTCTCATATGCTTGTATATTCATTTGTGCAAATGCCTTCTACATAGCCACTATTTATAGGCCACAACTATTAAAGACTAAACATAAGGTTACAAAGGATTAAAGATGAATAAAATGCCATTAACCACAAGAAACCCCTCTCAAGTCATTCATTGAGGAAGTTATAGTTTTATGGCATAAAGGCAAGAAGGAATCCTAAGAAGAATCCCAAGAGGTAGGATGGACATCCACATGTACAATAATATTTGCAACACTCCCCCTTGGATGTCCATGACAGATATTGTGCCTCATTAAAACCTTACTAGGAAAAACCCATTGGGACAAAAACCTAGTGAAGGAAAAAGAGTACACAATATTTATTTAGGTTGCCTTATCAAAAATCTTTTCAGGAAAACCCAGTGAAAAACAAAATCCTTAAAATGGAGAGTACATCAAGTACTTGTTTACTCCCCCTGATGACGTTGTCAATTTATGTCTTTGAATCTGCGCATTCCAATACCATACACTAACTTCTCAAATGGCTTAGTTGGTAGCGTCTTGGTAAACAAATCTGCAAGGTTGTCACATGATCGAATTTGCTGTACATCTATATCACCATTTTTCATAAGATCATGAGTGAAAAAGAATTTTGGAGAAATATGCTTTGTTCTATCTCCTTTGATATACCCTCCTTTCAATTGAGCTATGCATGCTGTATTATCTTCATATAATACTGTTGGAATCTCTTGTTCTGGAAGTAGGCCACTCATTCTTTGTATATGTTGGATTACTAACCTTAGCCAAACACATTCTCGACTTGCCTCATGAACTGCAATTATTTCTGCATGATTTGATGAGGTAGCTGATAAAGTTTGCTTTATCGAACGCCAAGATATAGCTGTACCTCCACAAGTAAATAAATATCCTGTCTGAGATCTACCTTTATGTGGATCTGCTAAAAATCCTGCATCTGCATAACCAATCAATTGTGATCCGAATTCATTAGAATAAAATAATCCCATATCAATTGTCCCTCGAAGGTATCGAAATATATGTTTAATTCCATTCCAATGTCTTCTTGTTGGAGAAGAACTAAATCTTGCCAATAAACTTACAGCAAATGCAATATCAGGTTGTGTCGAATTAGCAAGATATATTAGTTCCCCTATAGCACTAAGATATGGTACTTCTGGACCAAGAAGTTCTTCATTTTCCTCTTGAGGGCGAAAAGGATCTTTTTCTTTAACTAGAGATCTCACAACCATTGGAGTAGTTAATGGATGTGATTTATCCATATAAAATTGCTTTAATATTTTTTCAATATAAGCTGATTGATGAAGAAAAATTCCATTTGTTAAGTGCTCGATTTGTAAACCGAGACAAAACTTTGTTTTTCCAAGATCTTTCATTTCAAATTCTCTCTTTAAACAATCCATTGCTTTTTGAAGCTCTTCAGGAGTTCCAATTATATTCAAGTCATCCACATAGACAGCAATTATAACAAATTCTGATATATTCCTTTTTATAAAAACACATGGGCTAATTGAGTCATTTTTATAGCCTGCTTTCAACAAATATTCACTTAGACGGTTATACCACATTCTTCCAGATTGTTTTAATCCGTATAAGGATTTATGCAAACGAATAAAAATTTAAGGTATGAACTCCTTATCAATCCATATACTATTATGTTCAATTATGTACAAAGGATATTAGTTTTCTCTTTATCTAATTATCATATATGTTTTATTTTCTATTATCATCTTACTTAATTATTATGAGCAAATGTTATTTTTATATATTTGTTATATATTTTACCGTTATTTATTATTCTTTCATATCCATTTTAATTTTTGTTGTTAGATATGTGTGTGTGGGTTATCTTTATTGTATTTTATTCTTATATAAAATATTGTGTTATTCTAATTTTTCTTCTTCTTTTGATATATTGATACAATATTATGATTGATTCTCTATTTATATATATGTGTGTGTGTTATTTACATTTTTCCTTCTCCCTATATATTGTTTACATTTCCAATTCCCCCTCCCTATATATTTATTAATTTATATTTCAATTAATTTATTTATCTTCTTTGTATTCTTAGCATTATTATATATTTACTACAATTATATAATATTCACTTATTTATATTACGAAATACTTATACTATATTACTATTTATATATTTGATTTATTTTATTTCTATTTCTAATTCTATGTATTGTAACATATTATTTATGGTGTTTTTATGTTATTTAATTTATTTTGTTATATTTATTTATATTTATTTAATTTATATTACTTATTTTATTTATGTTACTTCTATTGTAGTATTATTTTCTCTATATTATTTATGTTGTTTCCATTATTTTGTTTTGTTTATTTAATTGCTTATGTGTTACTGTATATATTTTATAGTTATTTATTTTATTTATTTATTTTGTTTTTATTTATACCATTTATATTTTGTTATTTTTATTGAATTTATATTTATGTTGAATATATATTGTTTATTTATTTATGTTTTTATTATCATATTTTTCTAATGAATTTTATCAGAATTCTAATTGTTATTATTATTTTAGTTCGATCCATGGCTAATTTGACGAAACTCGAGTTTACTGCTCTTGATATCTCGGGAAAAAATTATCTGTCTTGGGTTTTAGATGCTGAAATCCATTTAGATGCCAAAGGTCTAGGGAATGCTATTTTACCTAGAAATGAAGCAAGCAATCAAGACAAGGCTAAGGCCATGATTTTTCTTCGCCACCATTTACATGAAGGGCTAAAAGCTGAATACCTAATGGTGAAAGATCCGTTAGAATTATGGAGTAATTTAAAAGAACAATATAATCACCAAAAGACGGTAATATTGCCCAAAGCTCGTTATGAATGGTTGCATTTGAGGCTGCAAGATTTTAAATCTGTATCTGAATATAATTCAGCTATTTTTAAAATAAGTTCTCAACTGAAGTTGTGTGGTGAGAAAATAACAGATGAGGACTTATTAGAAAAAACTTTTTCAACCTTTCATGCTTCAAATGTTCTCTTGCAGCAGCAATATCGTGAAAAAGGTTTTAAAAGGTACTCTGAACTAATCTCATGTCTTCTTGTGGCTGAACAAAATAATGAGTTGTTAATGAAAAATCATGAGATCCGTCCCACTGGATCAGCTCCATTCCCTGAAGCGAATGTGACTGAACGCACTGATTTTCATGCCCATGGTCATGGTCGTGGTCGCGGTCGCGGTAGTGGCCGTAGTAGGGGACGTGGCAATT
The DNA here is from genome assembly GCA_037074615.1 of Leucaena leucocephala. Lineage (NCBI taxonomy): Eukaryota > Viridiplantae > Streptophyta > Magnoliopsida > Fabales > Fabaceae > Leucaena > Leucaena leucocephala. Next base: position 11,105,084 of record CM073515.1, on the reverse strand, counting down.
ACCGTCATCATGGTGGTGGAAATAATTATAATCCAAATACCCACCAAAAGAAGAAATATAATGAAGGGCAGAAAAAAGACAAGGGTGGTACTTCAAAAACTGTGGAAAATCTATGTTATAGATGTGGAATGAAAGGGCATTGGTCGCGTACCTGTCGTACGCCTGAGCATCTAGCAAAGCTTTATCAAGCCTCCATAAAAAAGAATTCAAAGAACATGGAAGCAAATATGACTTTTCAAGATGATGATGTTGAGGCAAATTTTGCATTCAAAAATGATGATACCAATGAGCTATATGATGACCTTGATGCTATGGCACACTTAGAAGTGAAAGAGTAGAAAGAATAACAAGACAAGAATTTGATATGAGAGAAATGGAAGGACAAGAGAGAATTTCTCATATGCTTGTATATTCATTTGTGCAAATGCCTTCTACATAGCCACTATTTATAGGCCACAACCATTAAAGACTAAACATAAGGTTACAAAGGATTAAAGATGAATAAAATGCCATTAACCACAAGAAACCCCTCTCAAGTCATTCATTGAGGAAGTTATAGTTTTATGGCATAAAGGCAAGAAGGAATCCTAAGAAGAATCCCAAGAGGTAGGATGGACATCCACATGTACAATAATATTTGCAACACAAAATCTTTTCTAAAGACTATGTGGAGCATTTACCCTTTTTTCAAAATAACACAAGTACTTGATAAAAATAATTACATTAAAATCAATATTGTTCAAAACAACGCTTCGGATCTGCGATGAGGCTTTTCACTGCTCAGTGGGAGGATTAGGGTCACCTGCACTATCTGAAGCCAAATAATCTACTCGTGAATAACGTCCCAAAAATATGATTAAAAGATTGCGGAAGTCAACAATGCATAATCATGCTGAAAATATATTTCATAATATTTCGTAATTTGATGCAAGCCTTTCTGTAAATATTTGTATTTCAAGGAAAACGACAATATGAAATAATAATTTCAATCAACCTGGAATAACCATTTCAAATCAATCTAAAATAATCATTCAAATCAATCGTTTAGAAACAATCATTTCAAAACCATAATCTTTTCCACAGGACTTTAACAGAATGAAAACAGATGTGGACACACAGTCCACGAGGGTAACTAACCATTCTGGCAGCTCAAGGCCACTAGCCGTCGCGAGTACGAGACCCACGTAATAATCTGGTGGCTCGAGGCCACAATCCGTCGCGAGTACAAGACCCACATATATCCGTCGAGCTTGGGTAACCAAGGTGCACCAAGGGCTAACAGTACTGCTGTTAGCAACCAGCGTTCTGTATTCCGTCCTTTCAAAACATTTCCATCATGCATGGGGTTTATTTCACATACAATAATCTCAACCGTTTCAATGCCATAACCATTGGTAAAAACCACTTTGAATCTCAAAAACCCCAGCATGTACATTTAAAATCAAGTTACTGTAAAATCATATGAAATTCGCATAAGAATATATTTCATGAATAACATCAGTTCGATGCAACTTTTGCCAAACTCTTTTCAAAAAGCTTATTCATCCATTTTCATGTATAATCATAATTCTTTTGTAAACCAATCGAAAGAAAATCATTTCTAATGATTTAAACCATACTTTCATAAAATTTACCTTTCGAAATCCATATGTGAAATTCATCATTTGAAATGACAATGCATTTGAAAATATAAATTTTAGGGAACGTTATTCACTCACCTACCACGCTCCTAAACCTTTACTCTTTCAGCCAATCATCTTTCAATTAATTTCACTTCTCAATCACCTGGAATCCCAAAAAGACATGTTAACATTCTAAACAAAGTCTCAACAGAAATAATTCATCTTTAACCTAATATTCCATTTCATTTCACGCTTTCAATCTATAATACGGAATTCCAAGGTAAAACATCGTAAGGGTTCTCAAGTCACACAACCACTGAACAAGACAACAATGTATAGACACCAAACTCCTTTTAAATCCATTATACAATCAATGTTTTACCAATCTTATACTTCCATTTGCAACATAGTGAGCTTACTAATCCACTTTCAGTTTCAATCTTTAACCAATTGGGCTCAACGTGCTCCCAAGGCTTTAATTGGTCTTGATCATGGGTTAACAATTCCAACACTCGTTTCATAATAAAATACTTTCAGTGCACTCAAAGCTTCAACTTTTCTTAATCCTTTTGCCAAAACTTAACAGTGCAAGCATCACACATAATTACATGTATCCAGCATCAAAATCCCTATTCCAACATTCAAACATTAATTCATCATTATGAAATAAATTCCCAAGTCTGTCAACACAAAACACAGCAAGCTTTGTTCAGACTTCGACATACACTGACCCAAATGTATATATATACCGACCCATATTTTCAAAACAGCACCTACACATACTTAATGCTATCAACCAAATAATCCTCTGTTTGCAACCATAGACCCACACTATACCAGCTTCTACTTTTTCTCTTTTCTTTTTGATACATATATTTTTAACAACCACAATACAGAACCATTACGAATATAGCGTGTCAGAGGAAACTTACCACACACAGTTCAATTTCACAGAGGTTCCATAGTCCCAAACATCAACTACCCACCATGCTCATTCCTCCACAGATTCGACCAACAGAGGGATGCCCACCATTATTCGTCCAACTACAGGGAAAACTGATCCACACAAAAAGGAAAAAAAATGGTTCAACATACCACCAACCCCAATGAAACTTAACAGAGATAAGGATCTCAGAAATCTATAGCAGCTATAGTAACCAACCTGCAATCCACAGCATTTACAACCCCCACAGACTGTCCAAGCACAACATCACAGCACCCACATTTATAGCATAATACACATATACACATTCACCATCCCAAAAACAGAGCACACAGAGAATTGATATCAACACCCACGACCATATCCCATCCTGATCAGAACATACAGAGTCAAACACTCCAGAATTTCCAAAAATCCCATAACAGCAACCTTTCCCCAAAGCTCAACATACACGCCCCTTCACAGCAACAAGAATTTTTTCGCCCCCCTAAGCCAACAGAAAACACAAACAGAGTAGGGGCATTGAGGAACATACCTCTCAGTTTCAATTCGTGACTCCCAGCAATGGAACCCGAGAAGAGTTTCAAAAATATGAACTTTCCACGGTGACGACAGAGAAAAAGAATGGCAACGGTTGCCTATAGCCAGGGCTTACATCGTGATAGATACAGAAAAGAGATTGAATCAAAAGACTTGCTACAGTATATAGCACACTTGGAAACGGCGACGGCAATTCTACGACAATGACGGCAGTAACTCGACACAGAGAATAGTGAAATCACTCAACAACAACCCCATTTACGTGAAACTTCCTCACTAAAATCCTCAGCTCCTATCCTCCCCCGTCGACTCCTCAGCTTCAAATATCAACCAATTGCTCTGAGATTGAGGTGACAACTCCAGTGCGACAGATCAGGCAGAAACGACGATTGGCTATATGACATCGATTGCGTGAAGATCTTCACTCTGCTCTCGCCGTTTCCCCCTCTGTGCCACCGACGGATTCAGAGTATACTGAAAGGAGTACGGCGTCTGCAACATTTAAAGGGAGCAGGGGCATTTTGGTAATTTTGCGTGAGAAAAAGAAAAAAAAACTTCCTTTCTGTATTAGCCAGGACTCGAACACGGGATATCTGAGGTTAACCATCGCCCAAAGACCACAAGGCTACCTCATACACATTGACAATTATCTACAGAAAATAATATATATTCCTTTATTAAATTGATTTGTCCAAATAAAAATTCCTGGCCATAACATAGAAGGTGTATGAAAAAATATGGATAAAATAATAATTGGTTAGTCTATAAATTATTTTACTGTTCTATAAGCTAGTCTTAGTAGCTTATCTAAAACCTTATTTTTAAACCATGATTTGATCCAAAATTTTTTTTAAATAAATATAACTATTTTTTTTATAAATATAACTGTTTATTTTAAAATTTCACTAAACTAAAATTTTGCCTAAACAAAAACTTTTAAAACTACAGTTTGATATTTTACCAAAATACAAGTAGTAGTGGTGTCAAACACTCCTAGCTAGGTACCAGCACATGCCACATTCAATGTTGTTGGCTTTAATCTTATGTTGGGAATTAATCAAACAAAACCAAATATATTACTACTTACCTATATAGCTGACACAGTTATTATTACCATATTTACTAGTGTTAGCCACCAGCACATGGCACATTCAATTGGTTCATTTTTATGTTACACTTCAATTTTTATTTAGAAAGTTTTATAAACAATATAATCATCTTCTTTACTCCATTCTTTCCTCCCTTATTTTATTATTATTGATAGAATATCAATACGGGTAATTTGAAAAAAAATCTATAAATATAAAAAATAAATTTTATATTTATTACTAAAATTAATTCCCTAATTAAGTACTATACACTACAAAAAAACAGACTTTTGGCGACGACCTTTCAGCGGCAACACAATAAGTCGCCGCAGAAAGGCATGCTATTAGCGGCGACAAAATAAGTCGCCGCTGAAAATCAACTTTTAACGGCGACTTATTTTATCGCCGCTGAAAGTAAGACTTTTAGCGGCGACTTATATTGTCGCCGCTGTACGTCAATGAATATGTTACACTTTTCAGCGGCGATAAAAGCAGTCGTCGCTGAAAGTAGGACTTTTTGCGACGATATATTGTTGTCGCCGCAGAAGGTAGGGTAAAAAAAGGTTCCAGCGTTGACTTTCAGCGGCGACAAAAATTAGTCGCCGCTGAAAGTCTATTTTCAGCGGCGACACTACTTTGTCGCCGCTGAAGATTAAAGTATTTGGTACAATTAACACTTTTAGCGGCGACAAAAGAATGTCGCCGCTGAAAGTTAGTTTCAGCGGCGTCTTTTTTTGTCGCCGCTGAAAGTTACTTTCAGCGGCGACTTTTGTGTCGCCGCTGAAGGTTGTTAGTGTTATTTTCCTCCAGGCGCCCTAACATTTCATTTTGTCGGGTTCTCAGCGCGCGGGGAGCGATACAGAGCCGAGCGAGCGATACAGAGAGCGCACGATACAGAGAGTGGGAGCCACAGGGGTTTTGCTGGAGAGTAACGGAGGCTGTCGTAGGGATAGTTAGAGGTCGAAGAGTGTGGATTGAAGCTTAGAAGCGGGATTAAAGGTTAGAAGGGGGATTGAATGCGATTGTGGATTGAAGCTTTCAGCGGTAGCTACGGTTGATTTGGCCGATGGAAATTGAAGCTTAGAAGGGGGAAATCTTATTTTGGTCTTGCTCAGTGGATTCGTAAGCTGTCTGGCGTAAACCGATCACCGTGCACTGTGGATTGCTTCTTTCAGCTCTGCAACAGGAGTCACCGAAGAAGGTGAGTTCTTCCTATACGTCATCTTTGTCTTCTCTAATCTGTGATTTGGCCATTGAATGCTAGCTGTTGAACCCAATGTATGGTTAAAACCCAGCAGCTGGGGGTGTCTTGCGCTCTGTCCTGTATAAAACCCAGCAGCCGGGGGTTGTTGTACAGTGTGGTAGCAGTTCAATCGAGTGTGTGTGTTTGTGTGTGTTTCATTGTGCGTCTTTCATTGTGCGTGTTTCATTGTGTTTGTGTGTGTTTCATTGTGTGTGTTTCAATGTATGGTAAAAGTGAATGTTGAAGCCTGAAAATTGTGTTTCGATTGTTGGAGTACAGAAAAGAATAACCGAATGAAAAATGTTGAAGGCTGAAAAATGTTGGAGTACTGAAAGACATGCCCTTTACTTTCAGCCGTTCTGTCCACTTTCAGCCGGGAGTAATGAATGCTTTAGCTTATAATAGCATAAGAATTGTGAAGTATATTTGATCTATGCACAACTTCCCATGACATAATTATGATAATTACGTTAAGTATGCAACTATGTGTTATTATGTTAAGTATGCAACTATGATAATTACTTAGAGATAATTATATATAAGTGTTATTATTCATATACTGATATGTTTATTATCATTCTGAACATCGGCTATCATGTGCTCCGAATTGAACGCAAATTTTCTTGTATAGAGTAATTGCGAATATATGAATTGGGAAGCAGGTCTTTCTTGCAGTAAGCTTTTTCTGCATTGTATGTCTTAAAATTGAATGATTTCCTGGAGGAAACTAAACTATAATTTCATATTGTTCGCCATCATCTTTTTCAGTGGTGTTTGGATCCCACGGAATCGCATCATATTTATTTGCTGTTTACCATCTATTGAATTCTTGAATGAAGTGGTTCTAGTTCTTGGAGTTGTGTGGAACCGGAAACTAATGATGGTATCGAATTAAAGAATCACCCGGAGAACTATGAATATTCATTATGGTGCTCAATTCTTCTTAAGGTCATATCCAAAGAAGACAGATTATAGTTCAGTTGTGTAATCATCTTGTAATCGGTAATTTCTTCACGGTTTCTCTTTTAACTTTGGGGAGCCTTCTTGTCCTGTATGCTACAATTCTAATGGTTATTAAGATTCAGATTCTTGCTGCTCTGTATTGACAATTTTTAGATTTTCCACCACGTCCAATGCACAAACACAAGGTAACAATCCAAAAAAGATGAAAAAAAGCAAGAGAAAGAGAGTTTTGACCTATTGTGTGGTGCTGGTGGTTTCACGGGTAATCAGCTGAATTATAGAGAAAGAAAGACATGATTGTGAAACCTGATCTACCTTTTGACAATAAGGTTTATTAAGTGTGATAGGCATGGTGGTGAGAAGAAAGCAAGCCTCCTTTTTAAGAAAGTGCGGTCGTGGAAACAATCATCATTGATGGTTGTTCCAGCTACATAAACTATAATGATTGGTCTTTATTTCCTTGGTTTGAAAGTATTACAATATACTTCTTATACGTTCTTCTTTTTCTTTTTTCTGTTTCTGTTGGGCTGGTGTGAGGGGAGAGAAAAGTACTTATTGAGAACAAAGCTTTTAAATATACTTGTATGATTGTATGACAAGTATGTATGTGTGCAGAGTAAATTATTTTAACAATATACTTCATATTCTTTGTTAATTGTCTCCTAGTCACCAAAGTAACCAAACAATCAAAGTAAATTATTCAATTAAGTATCATAATCTATTAGAAACTCATGAGAGACCATCCTATGTTTAACTGTTTAGGGAATACAAATGGATAAAAGTTGGCTACATATTAGAGACAGAGGCAACCTATCATATATCAGAGGAGTGGATGCTTTTCTAGAATGGGCATTTAGTCAACCAGGAGTGGTAAATCAAATACGTTGCCCTTGTAAAAGATGCATGAACGTTATATTTAAAGTGAGAAGAGATGTAAGGACAGATTTATTGAGCAAGGGTTTCTGGAATAGTTATACGGTGTGGGAGTTGCATGGGGAAATTAGAAGACTGCAGGAAGATTGTAGAGTTTCTAGTAATGACGTAGAAAATGTTACTGATAATGAGAACTTTACAAGGATGGTATGTGATGCATATGGAGTTCCATGTATGGATTATACTAATACTAATGACTTTGAGAGTGAAGAGCCTAATGTGCAGGCTAAAAGGTTCTTTGACTTGTTAAAAGATGCTGAAACAGAACTTTATCCAGGTTGTATTAAGATGTCCAAACTTTCTTTTATTGTAAAGTTGCTTCAAGTGAAATGCCTTAACCATTGGAGTAATAAATCTATGGATGTGTTGTTGGGCTTGTTGAAAGAAGTTCTCCCAGATGGGGCTTTAGTGCCAAACTCATTCTATGAAGCTAAGAAGATAATTCGTGATTTGGGTTTAGATTACCACAAAATTGATGCTTGTGAAAATGATTGCATATTGTATTGGGGGGAGCACACAAATGCAGAATCATGTCCTAAGTGTAATATGCCTAGATGGAATTTAAACAAAAAGAAAGGGAAGAAGGTTCCGCATAAAGTCTTAAGGCATTTTCCTATAACACCAAGGCTACAAAGACTGTATATGTCAAGAGATACAGCTAAAGAAATGAGGTGGCACAAGGAGAAACACTCGAATGATGATGTTCTGAGGCATCCATCTGATTCTTTAGCTTGGAAACACTTTGACAACCAGTACCCTAATTTCTCTGCTGATCCAAGAAGTGTTCGACTGGGTTTAGCAAGTGATGGGTTTCAACCTTTCGGGAATATGAGTGTCAACCATAGTATCTGGCCTGTTGTCTTAGTGCCATATAACTTACCACCATGGCTTTGTATGAAAAGCCCGTACTTTATGATGACACTTCTTATTCCTGGTCCAAAGTGTCCAGGTGATGAAATAGATGTTTACCTCCAACCAATGATTCAGGAGTTGAACCAATTATGGGAAGTAGGGGTACAGACGTATGATGCATACTTTCAATCGAATTTTATAATGCATGCAGCAATATTGTGGACTATAAATGATTTTCCTGCATATGGAAACCTTTCAGGGTGGTCAACTAAAGGTAAACTTGCATGTCCATGTTGCCATAAAGACACGCATTGTATTTCGATAAGGAGCAAGTTGTCTTACATGGGGCATCGGCGCTTTCTTCCACAAAATCACCCATGGCGTAAAAATAAGTTATCATTTGATGGTAAAGAAGAGCATATGGATCCACCAGTTGCATTGACTGGAGATGAAGTACTAAAGCAACTACAACAATTAGGTGATGTGTCATTTGGGAAGGGTACAAAACGAAAGCGTCATACACATAATAGTGCTTACAATTGGAGGAAAAGAAGTATTTTTTTCCAATTGCCTTATTGGAAAAACTTGCTAATACGGCATAATCTTGATGTGATGCATATAGAAAGAAATGTTTGTCATAACATTGTGTGCACGGTGATGGATTTGGTTGGAAAGACGAAGGATACAATTAAAAGTAGGTACGACTTAATGGACTTAGGTATTAGGAGTGATATGCACCCAATTGAAGATGGTAATAATGTTTCTATTCCTCCTGCTCCTTACACATTGTCTCTTGACAACAAACAAACCCTTCTGAAATTCTTGGCTAACTTAAGAGTGCCTGATGCTTTTTCATCTAATCTTTCAAGATGTGTCAACATTCAGGAGCGAAAATTGTTTGGTTTGAAGTGTCATGATCACCATGTGTTATTGCAAGAGATCTTTCCAATTGCAATACGTGGGTTATTACCTTTTAAGGTGTGTGAACCAATTATAGAGTTGGGAAGATTTTTCAAAAATCTTTGTTCAAAGTCTTTGTCTTGTGAAGTACTTGATAAACTCCAAAGTCAGATAATATTGACATTATGCAAGTTGGAGACGATCTTCCCACCTGCTTTCTTTGATGTGATGGTTCACTTGCCAATACACTTGGCAGGGGAGGCAAAAGTTGCTGGACCAGTTCAATATCGTTGGATGTATCCAATAGAAAGGTAACATTCGTTAATTGCATTGTATATTTATAATTCATATTTATGGAATGTTGATTACTTTTAATGCATTAGGTATTTGCAGACACTCAAATTGTATGTTTGTAATAAAGCTCGGCCTGAAGGATCAATTGCAGAAGGATACTTGGCGGATGAAAGTCTCACATTCTGTTCAAGATATTTGAAAGATTTTCCTACAAAGTTTAATGTGCCACGTAGGAATGATGACACCAACGATGATATGAACCCTGAGTTTACAATATTTAAGAAAAATGGGCAAGCTAGGGGGCATTGTCAGTCAATTTCTCTTCCCTATGAAGTATATTGTCAAGCAAGAATGTATGTGCTACAAATACTGGTTGTAGTGATGAAGAGGATTTGCTTGACGACTTTGATAGTGATACTGAAGCAGAGAGTGACACAAACATTGAAATAGAAGAAACAGATGAACCGGAAGACATCGATGAAAGTGACAGTGCGACAGAAGATTCAAATGAATGAAATTAATTGATATGGTATATTTTATCTACATTAATTATTGTTTGCTTGATTGTTTTTTTCTAAATGAAATTGTATACTTTTGTAGGATATGTCAGGATTAAAGAGAGGTCGAGGGGGGAAAAGTCTTTCTGTTAGATCTAATGACAACACAAATAGCGGAGGTACATGCTCTACACCTCAATCAAGACCTGATATTTCACCTCTACTACTGCAACAGCAATTTCAGGAAATGCCTGTCAACTCTCCTCCTACTCCCCATACTCAAAATAGTAGTGCATGTAAGTTTGTTTCAATTTTGTAATAATTGATTTACATCGCTTGTAACATTTAATTGTTCTAATTCAACTTCAATGCCAGGCTCTTCTACTGCAATGAACAAGCGCAGAGGAGTTTACAAGTCTATTAATGTGAATTTAAAGACCGCACAAGGAACGAAGATTCGAGTCAAATTTTCAGATTCAATGTCAAGAGCAATTGGTCCAGAAGCAAGAGACTTTTCTAATTATTGTGGTTTGACTCTTAGAACCACAATCTCGTTCAGGGATGGTGGAGGTAGCTGGAAGAATATTTTTGAAAAATATGGTCAGGATATGATTTTAAAAATAAAGGTATTTATGTCAAATTTGTATACTCATTTAAGTTTATTTTTATTATTAGACAAAGTGTTTACATTTATTTGTTACAGGATAAGTTTCAACCTGCTGATGAAATTAGTGAAGAAAAGTTTCATACAGCTATATCAATTATTTTACAAAATGCATTCAGAAATTGGAAGAACAATTTGCACTCTCACTACAAGAAATATGAGACTGATGAGGATAGGTTGGCTGATCCTCCTCAAACTATTAGTTTTGAAGATTGGGAGTGGTTATTAATATATTTTAAGTCTGACATATTTAAGGTATATCACTATCCTTCTAAACAAATTATATTTTTTCTAATTATTAAATTCTTATTAATTTCTTACTAGGTACTACATTTTGTTGTAGAATAAAAGTATAAGGAACATGACAAATCGAGAAAAACAAATGACTAAACATACTTGTGGTCCTCGATCATTTGCAGAGATTGAGTATGCCAGTGTAAGTTCAATCTATCATCACTATACTTTAAATTTTCAATCATTTTTTTAAATTTAATTTTTGCATTTTCTCGTATGATATTATTTTGTAGAGAGATCCTACTACTGGACAACCTATTCCTCCTGACCAGTTGTGGGAGATAACGCATACTAGGAAGACATTAGACGGACAAGTAGTATGGGCTGATCCACACTCTGAACAGCTTTATGTACGCATTGTTATTTAATATCTTATTTTGATTGACTATTATCAATAATCTAACAGTTTTATGTTTTTATTATAGAGTCGTATGCACGAACTTTCTCAACAACAAGATCAAGATTTAGAGAGTGATGCTCGAATGACGTCAGAGGAGATATTGGCGACAGTTCTTGGTGAGAGGTCGGGGTATGTAAGAGGGAAAAGGTATGGAGCGGAACCTTCAAGGAAGAGAAATCGCCCTCAATCTACTGATAGTTCAGTTGTGGAGAGTGTGCGTGCCCAACTGCAGGAAGAGTTTGAAAAAAAATTTCAAGAGGAGAGAGAAAAATTGGAGGCTGAGCGTGCAAAGATGGAAGAAGAACGTGAAAAGATACAACAAGAACGTGTGCAGTTCGAGCAAAGACTAATGGAACAAATGGAGCAAAGAATACAAGCTCAATTTGCAGCCTTGATGCAGAAAGGACAACCACATGGGGCTACTTCTAGTCATAGTATTGAACCTTCTACATAAAATTTATGTACAAATTAAACAATTTTATTATAATTTTAAAAATTATGATAATAAAAATATTTATTAATATTAATATATTAGAATTTATTTAATTATTTATTATTATATTATATTTTTCCGTATTACATAAATTATTGGAAAAAATATAAAAAATAATTTTCATTTTTGTATCTTTAGGCGGCGACACAATATCGCCGCCGAATCATCCATAAGCGGCGACATATTTGTCGCCGCAGAATGATCTTTAGGCGGCGACATCTTTGTCGCCGCTAATTCCACAATATGCGGCAACATATTTGTCGCCGCTAATTCATCTTTAGGCGGCGACTTTAATTTGTCGCCGCAAATATGTATAGGCGACAGTCGCATAGGCGGCGACTTAGCGGCGACAAAATGTCGCCACTATAGTTATTCAGCGGCGACTTTTAGACCTTCTGCGGCGACAAATGTCGCCGCTGAAACTCATTTTTCTTGTAGTGATATTAAAAACAGAAGAATATTATTAAAATTAAAAATAAATAAAATATTGACTAAAGTCTAGTCTATGATATATTTCCATCTCTAGAGTGGAAGCCATGACGATGTTGGTAAGTGATGAAACAATCTAAGAAGATCGTCCGTGAAGTGGTTTAACCCAACATCATAGCAGAATAGGCTTTAAGCTAAGCCTTGGATGTTCAAAGAGTCAAAGAACATATATAAGAGCTCAATCAATAAAAGAAGGGAAATCATAATGGAAGTTGATTTTTAAGGGAGAACAGGTCCTTTGTTATAGCAACGTAGCATCTATCTTTGTGTTATTATAATAGCTCAGAAAGAGTTCAATATAATGATGAAAGCACCATCCACTAGCATTCATTTTTTCTTTTTCCCATCAAAATGGATTATATTATGGACCTTCATCTTGCACTAATTATATACCTAATACTCCTCAAGATTTTTAGTGTAAAACTTATTTAACTAATTTAATTATATTAAAAAATTAGTTTAAATTAACTAATATGACATATTTTTTCGAATTATTATCATAATTATTTTCCTTAATTTCACCCATTTCTCTTACTTAAATTATATCAAATTAAAAAAATAATTCAAATTTCTTGATTTATTGATGGTAACTAGTCTTAGTCATAAAACATGCTTCTAGTAATTTTAAGTCAAAAAAAGAAAAATCAATTTTCTTTGTAATTATTTATTTTGTGTACTTCTTTTTTTAGATTTATTTTGTACTTGAAGTTCCTTACAAGAGTTCATACGTAGAAAATAAACGCTAGATATAAATTTATTATATAATATTATATAATTTAGTTCAAGTTTTAATTACCTTAAAAATATCCTACATAAGTCCATAAAAATAAAATATAGAAAAAGGAGTATGAACCCTGCTGGCAATCTTTAAAAATTACATTTCATCTCTAACTTGGTATATCTAAAGTTAAAAATCTAATTTTGTTCAGTATAATTGTAATGACTCTAAATTAATAAAGAAAATAATTAGGGAAATAATTCTACTTTAATAATATATGTATTAATTTTTGCACTTATGCACTAAGAGAAGTTGGTAGTTGAGTGATGTTTAAAGTTGGTGGAAGGGGTTTGATGTCCGGGTTCGAATCCTTGCACCTTATGAATTGGACTTTTACTTTTCCCAACCCATTGTGTGAAATTATTAAAATACCCTCTTGAGTTTAAAACCACATCTCCCTTTCTCTGTTTTCGGAGAGCATGACTGAGAGAGAGTGGGAGTAGAAGCTTCGCGATTCTGGACAGAGAACACGTTACTGCTGTGATCTACATTCGCCTCTGTCGTCTATGATGCTTACCGGTGACCATGTCATCGACATTTGCCATGGTTCATCTGCCTTCGTTCTTCTTTTTGGCTTAGATCTCGGACGTTGCTGTGACTCCGTTGTGCTTTTGTCGATTGAGCTGCTATTGGTGGCGACTATTGTCGCACGTTTGCCATCATTTCTGTCTTCTGTTCAGAGCTCAGTTGCTGTTCTGGATATTCTTCTTTTTCTGTTCTGCAGTCGCGTCATCCACGTCGCTGCTATAGGTATTGAAAAGTTTCAAATACTTTCCCCTTCCTCTTGCATTTTGATCTGTGTTTGTGCTAATTGCTGCAATGGGTATAAGTTAGTTTGCTGCTTTTTCCTTTGTTATTATTGATGTGTGTGGATATGTCCATTTGTACCCATTTTTATTGTGGCTTATGTGGGTTATGCGTGGGATTAGAAGGAAGATGGGTGGTATGCTTGAAGTCCTTTTCCCTTATATTATTCTATATTTTTTTATTTATTTGCATGTGAACGGGAACAAAGGAGAATTGAAGTTAAATTTTGGTATGACGTTATGAAAAGAACGAATTGGATTTGAGCACTGATGTGGTTTTGGAAAGGATATATATATGTATAGATATAAGATGATGCTGCTGTTCTGGTTTTAATGAACTGAATATATATAACAATGGGGGTTGCAGTAAAAAAGAAATAAAAAGAAATAAAAAAAAGAGGGTGAGGCACCAAGGATCAATGGTATGTTATCTATGGGTATAAAACCCAATTTTGTTACAGAACAAGCTGAGAGTATTTTATTTTAATTAAAAGTATTGTTCTTGCCTCCACACATTAGCAACTGATATAAAGTAGATGATAGTTTTATGGTTGTAATAGACTTTTTGGAGGATGAAAATTTTGATTTGAGATAGGAAGTAAAGACCCATCATTTTTAAGAAGTTGTCAAGTAAAACTTTTAATGATTAAGGTATACATATAGGATATGTATAATGTTTTAGGGGATTATTATGTTCGCTGTACTTGGTTTCAAGTGATGAAGAAATGGCTGTTTTGGCATTCTTTTCTTGGGTTAAGAAATTGTTTTGAAAGTTTATGTTATGATAATAGAGCCTTAGATTATTAAAACAAGATTAAAGGCTTTAAAGTAATGTTTAGATTGATGTTGTTTGAACTGGAGATTTCATGTTATAAGCTATGATTAAATAGATGAAGAGTTGATTTATTATTAGCTTAAGTTTGAATTATTACAGTGTTAAATGAAAGTTTAAGTTTATTATTAATCATATATATGTATATACACATGTATGACGTTGTGGTGTTGGAAAATAGAAGTTTGAATGGTCTTAGAAATTGTTTTACTACACCTAAGCCATGTATCAAATCACATAGAAAGTGTTAAAGGATAATAAAGTGGAATGTTAATCTTGAATGCTAGTAAGATGTAAGTGGTGTTTGAAGAGTTGTTAGAAATTACTCATGGATGATTTTAGAGAATATAGTATTGAGTTAGAATATTAATATATTGATTATAAGGTAATGTGCATGAATTAATTGGATGCACCCATATAGTATAATTTGGTTCTATAATTCATTGAAGGTACTCGTAATGATTTTGTTTTGGGATAAACTGAAATGGAATTGGAGTATACAATAAAAGAACTAAGAATCATGCCAAATGAGATATTATGAATATGTTATATAAAGGTACAATAAGAGTAATAACATTTATGATTTGGGACATTAGGAAAGTAAATAAGTCAGAAGCGGATGAACAAGCGAAAGTGATATGTATTTGGGAAGCAGCTAGGCAGGAGTAAGTCATATGTTTAAAAGCTCGCAGGTGAGTGAATAACGTTCCCTAAAAATTTACGTTTTCAAATGCATTGTCATTTCAAATGTTGAATTTCAAATATGAATTACGAAAAGCAACTTTTACAAAAGTATGGTTTAAATCGTTAGAAATGATTTTCTTTCGATAGATTTATAAAAGATAAGATTACGATTATGCATGAAAATGGATAAAGAGGCTTTAGAAAAAGATTTGACAGTGAACTAATGTTATTCATGAAATATTTATATGTGAATTGCATATGTTTTTACAGTAACTTGATTTTGAATGTTCATGCTGGGGTTTTTGAAATCCAAAGTGGCTTTATCAATGATTATGGTATTTGAAACGATTGAGATTATTTCATATGAAGTAAACCCCATGCATGATGGAAATATTTTAGGACGAAATACAGAACGCTGGTTGCTAACAGCAGTACTGTTAGTCCTTGGTGCACCTTGGTTCCTCGAGCTCGACAGTTTGTGGCCTTGAGCTACCAGATTATTTCGTGGGAGTTATTCTCGCGACAGTTTGTGGCCTTGAGCCACCAGAATTATTTCGTGGGATTTATTCTCGCGACAGTTTGTGGCCTTGAGACAGCAGAATTATTTCGTGGGATTTACTCTTGCGACAGTTTGTGACCTTGAGCCACCAGAATTATTTCGTGGGATTCATTCTCGCGACAGTTAGTGGCTTCGAGCCACCAGAATGGTTAGTTACCCTCGTGGACTGTGTGTCCACGTCTGTTTTCGTTCTGTTGAAGTCCTACAGAAAGATTATGGTTTTAAAAGGATTATTTTTAAATGATTGGTTTGAAATGGTTATTTCAGATTGATTTGAAATGGTTCTTTCAGATTGTTGTTTCCCTTGAAATACAAATATTTATGGAAAGGTTTGCATCAGATTACGAAATATTATGAAATACATTTTTAACATGATTATGCATTGTTTATTTCTGCATTCTTTTAAATCATGTTTTTGGGACGTTATTCACGAGTAGATTATTTGGCCTCAGATAGTGCAGGTGACCCTAATCCTCCCGCTGAGCAGTGAAGAGCCTTGTCGCAGATCCGAAGCGTTATTTTTGAACAAGATTGATTTTAATCTTTATTAAGTACTTGTGTTATTTTGATAAAAAGGTAAATGCTCCACATAGACTTTAGAAAAGATTCTGTTTATTTTGAAAAATATTATGGAAACTTTAAACGTTGTATTTGAGGTTTTAGGCTTTCAGAATATGAAACTATTCATATTCCGTGCCGGTCACAGTCTAAATTTCGGGACGTGACAATAATTATCAATTTTTTTATTTAATTAAGATATCTCAAACTATTTTAAATTTGAGATTAATTTATTCTAATATTTATAGTATAAAAAGTTTTCAAACAAATATGCTTCTTAATATTAAACAAATACGTTTCTCGAGATTTAAATTTATGTTATCTATCTTAGAGAGATGACACTGGTTATCACTTCAACTAATAGTCTTTAATAGTATAATTATAAGTAATTGTTCAGCTTTATATGGGATCAAATTTTTGTTCAAAATTATAAAAAGAAAAATATGTCCTGTGTATCCATGTATCCATCCCTTCTTTCATTGAAATTATTTTGTGGAATAATCAAAGGACTCAACTTTGTAACTATTGCATCCAAGAAAATATTGTAACAAATATGTTTGCAAAAAAAAAAAAAAAAAGTTTTGAAAATTTTGCAGAAAAGGATTTTTTGTTTTTAAATTGGGAAGAATAGTATTGCATGTCCGTGTCCACCATGTCACTACATTGAAGATGACATTGCTAATTAATAAATTTAATTATTAACATCAAAGTCTTTTCTTTTGTTCATCCATCAAATATTTTTATATATTTGACAATGCACATGTGTACTCAATATAATTTGTTAATATGGAATCCATTTTGAAATTCTTTATTAGCTAACGCTACAAATCTGTATTGCCTGACTCAACTTTTTTTAAAAAATATTACAATAAATTTATAGGAGGAGAATATGAATTCCAATTAGAAAAGTACAATTGTTAAAACAACAACAATAACAAACTTTATTCTATTAAATGTGGTCGATTACATGGATCATATGACGTTATTGTGTTCTATCAAAATCTAAATCTTTAAATAGGTTATTGACTAGAAGATTCCGCTCAATAACTAAAGTGCACTTGTTAAAAAATATAAATTTTTTTTAATGCGCTATATAAGTCTTAAAAAGGATTAGTGTTAGTTAATAAATGTTATAGACTCAAAGACCGCGGTGCATCCCATCTATTTATTCTTTTCTCTTGTTTGAGCAGAGCAGAGCATATCCAATTACTCCTCATCCTTTTCTCTCGTGGATTTGTTGTTTCTCGACTAGGTTTAGAGGGCAGAAGCAACACATACCGACATGAATCAAACAGACTTGGCTTCTGAGAGTGCTCAACAAATCGTGGAGCTGGAACCACTACTCTCATCTCAGTCTACAGATTTATCCTCCAATTACTTGCAGCAGCAACAACAACAACAACACGTATGCATGCGTCCTTTACTACTCTTTGTTCAATTCTGAAGGCTTTTCTTTTTTTTTTCTTTACTTTCGTTTTTGAATTTTAAGGTTTCTTCTGTTTTATTCCTCAATTATTAGACTTTTTTAGTCTTATTTTGTTTTCACTTTCAAAGACGCTTGTGTCTATTGTTTAAGACAATCGTCCAATAAAGAGTAGTTCCAGTTTTGGTTCTTTAAGCTCTTTTTGGATCATCCTTTTCTTCATCTTTACTTTCTTCATTCCTTGAGTGACACATGGTAATGATATATATTCAGTGGTTTCACTTGATGCTCACTCTCTGTTTTCTTTGGACAACTTTCAATGATAGGTCTTGTGAAGTCTATGTACACGCGCGCGCGCGCACACACACACATATTGCTTATACACATATATATATTGCTTATCTAATTCCTAGTTGCTTTAGGTGGAAGATGAGGTGACTATAGACATCAAAAAAAAGATTCAAGATTGCAAAGATGATCGATTGTTAAAAGAATGTTGCATCTACAAAGTGCCTATTACACTCCGTCATCTTAAAGAAGAGACTTACACTCCAAAAGTTGTTTCAACTGGCCCCCTTCATTATGGTAATGAGGGGCTACAAGATATGGAAAGTCATAAACAAATACTCTTCAAAAGATTTACTCAAAAAGCTATGTCAAGCTTGGACGATTTGGTTCGTTGTGTTAAACATCTAGAGCCAAAAGTCCGTGATTCTTATTCGGAGACCATCAACCTTACCCAAAAAGAACTTGTGAAGTTGACATTAGTGGATGCTGGCTTCATCATTGAACTCTTCTTCATGTACAATGAGTTGGATGAGGTACGCAAAGATGCTAAATTGTCACAGCCATGGTTATGGAAGTCCATATTTTATGATTTAGTTTTACTTGAGAATCAACTTCCATTTTTTGTTATTGAAGAGTTGTTTAATCAAGCTTTTCCCCATCACCAATGTGGTAGCCTCCCATCATTTCGTAGGCTAATGTATAACTATTTTAAATATTATAATGGAGCAAAATTAGAGCCTAATCCTGATGTCAAGATAAAGCGTTTTATAGATCTTATTAGATTATTTTACTTACAAGGAAAAATTTCTCAACGACATACATTCTTTGAGGCAGGAAGCCATATCCTTTCATACAATGCAAATGCATTGCAAGAAGCAGGAATAAAATTAAAGGCTACTACAGGCAAGTGCTTATTAGAATTGAAATTTTCAGGACATATGCTTGAAATTCCACAAATTTTGGTGCAAGATTACACTGAACTTTTGTTTCGTAATATGATAGCATTAGATCCTTACGAAGCTTACATAAGTGACTATGCTATTGTATTGGATTGTCTAATAGACACATATAAAGATGTGGATCTCCTTGTTGACAAGGAAATAGTCAGCCACCATTTTGCCGATAGCAATAATGTTGCTTTGTTAGTTAATGGTCTTTCGGAAAATCTCACTCTAATGGATTTTAATTCTGAATATCGTGATATCTGCCAAAGGTTGAATGGCTATTGTCAAGATCCTTGGCACAAGTTAAAGGCAACTCTAAGACGGGATTATTGTCGTACACCTTGGCAAATTGTTGCTTCTATTGCTGCAGCTGTTCTCCTCATTCTCACAATTGTTCAAACCATATTTTCCATCCTCCAAGTAGTGTAGGAAATTCACAGCTTTGTATAATGTTGGAATTTGATTGTTGTGTCCCCTAACTTTGTTATGCATTCGTAACTAGTGCAGCAGTTTCTTGTACCAGGTTTTGTTGACAATAAAAAGTGTGCACCTTGTAGCCATAAAAATATAGTTCTACTCCTTATTTCATGTTTTGTTTAAAAGCTTATTTCATGATACAAAAGTTGGTTTGTTAATACTAAGATGTTGTATTTACAAAATACCCCGTGATTCATTTTTTTTTAAAAAAGATTATTTCGATAGTATTATCGCAACATGAAGCTGCAAGACATGAAAAAAGACCGTTTTTCAAAACATTTACACAGAAAGCTTTCAAAACACCGTTTAATGATTATGGAAATGAGGAAACTGATTGCTTGACCTTCCAAGTTCCAATAGAGCCAAGTTCTTATACGAGAAGGCAATAAATAAATAAAGATTCAAATAACTGAATCCCTCCAAAGATTGGAGTCTTTGGGGTGATGTTACATACAAAGATTGTTTAGAATATTTTTAGGGTGTGTTTAGAATAGTTTAAAGAATATACTATGGAGAAAATATTGTGCATTAATTGGTTAGGTTGAGCTAAGAAAGGAGCCAAGCCCATTTTAATTAGTTATATTTACTACTTCCACCTCTAACCATTAATATAAAATTTATTTAATTAATTTAAATAGATTAACAAAAGTAATTAAATTAGTTATTAATAATAATTGTGTGTTAATTTTTCTAAAATACTCTCTTTAATCTAATCATATGTTTTTTAACTTCCCTTGATAGAAGTCACCTCAATATATACAATATAAGGATACTTTAGGGAGAAAATTATAATTTTATAAAATAAAATGTGTTACAATATTATATTTATAACTAAAGTAGACATCTTTTTTAAGTTTTATATTTAACACTAGAAAGAGTACTTAGGTACTGTAGATCCATTATTTAACTAAACTTGTTGGTAGTTACTAATTTAGGTTAGAGATATTTCCTTTTAATAACCAAAAGTTTGGGAAAGAAAGAACAGAAAAAACAATCCTAGTATACACTGATAGGCAAATTATTTCACCTTTTTCCAGACACTAATTTTGCAGTCAACATAATCATGTGATTCAAATATTCACAGGTTAGCAAAAACCCTAAAATATTTCCCAGTATGAATTCATGCGAACCTTCATTCTCTTTCTCATACTACTACCATCAAACCATTCAGAGAGGGGAGAAAAACTAGTTAGGAGGCATGGTGCTCAATACACAAATCAGCTAGCAAAACCGAAGAAGTTCTATTCTACACCCTAAAGGAGTTACTTCTCCAGTCAAGCAATCGGCGTCCATATGGTGCCTTTTGGTAGGACTGCATAATGCCGAACCTTTATATTGCATGTTAAATATATGGAGACTTGGTTCTGAAGAAAATGAAAGTGGCACTTGCATATTTATGTAACCATGACACTGATGTGAGGATCTCAACAAGTTATGGTTGTTCTACAGCGACCTGACAGAAATGTTCTAAATCAAATAATAATAGTTCCAATGACTTGCAAATAGAGAATAAAATGGAAGAAGATGCTATATGTTACTCGACACAAAAAATGTTAACCATTTCTTGCAAGTGTTCCAGCAGCAAAAAGTAGATTCCTCCCGGAAAACTGCACCACGAACAGGATGGACACTCAGTATGATTCAGGACTATCTATGGATAAGCATGGAAATAAAGAATTGGGTTAATACTAATGTTGGTCCTTACAGTTTGATCATTTCGGTTTTAGTTCCTATAGTTTCAAATCATAGTTTTTGGCTATAGTTTCTTAAGGACGTGGTTTGAATTTGAAAGCATTAACTTTTAGTTGACACTAATTAAATATAGGAACCAAAACTAAAATTGGTTAAAAATATAGGGACCAAAACAACACTCATTAAAAGTATAGTGATTAGACAAGTTTTGGTTTTTATTCTTGTACTTTTAATGACTTTTGGTTTTGGTCCCGATACTTAATGACTGACGTTAACTTATATCAAGCCCTTATAAAACTATAGGAATCAAAAATCACAATTTGAAACAAGAGACCAAAATTAAAATTTGATCAAATTGTAAGGACCACCAATGATATTAACCCTAAAGAATTTGAAAATTTACCCGCAAAGAGGAAACTCGAGTAGATTTGGTCGGCAGAGTTTTCAGTGATCGAAGTCTGTTAGTAGTCCCACTCCTGCAAATTAGATATGATGCAGTTAATCTTTGATGTGAAAAAAATTTCTTTAGACAGACATTGACAGGTTGGACTTGTCATATTAGATAAACATACTTTTCCTCAGTCTTTGGAAGTTTTGCACTGGTAGTCACATCCCATAATTTCACAGTGGAATCAGCGGATCCGGATGCAAGAAGAGTACCTTCTAATATTACACATCCAACAACAATGTTAGAAACGGTAGCAGGATTAGGATGCAGATATGCCTAAAAACCTTCAATCCATGACCAAGTTTCGAATATTACAAATTGAGCAGAGGATCACCTGAAAGCAAGTGACCAGACACGTGCACATGTGGTGTGACCAACCAGAGGCGTGAGGCATCTACCACTAGAGAGGTCCCACATCATGATTGTACGATCTTCATCACCAGGTGCCATATAGCGACCATGAGGAGACATTGCCAAAGACAAAATCATACTCCTATGACCGATGAAAATCCGGACACACTTGCACATCCCATAATCTAACTGTTTTATCACTGGATACAATAGCAATGTAATTGCAGTTGGCATGCCATTGCACACACTAAACAAGCGAATGGAGAAGGTGGGCATTCTTTTGTTACAGTTATAGAAGAATTTTCTGACTTGACAACAAGAAATCCAGGAGCTTTGCTTGAAATTGAGTTTTGAATCGTTAGAATCAAGTCATACAGCAAAAGAACGAAAGGGTATTGGACTTCATTACTCACATCAACTTCAGAAAAATGCCCGGCCATTATTCTTAATGGTTGTATCCTCTCCATCGACCAAATTCTAGCAGTTCTATCGTGTGAAGCACTGGCAAAATAGTGCCCCACAGGACTAAACTGCACCAAAAGAAAAGAAGCATTTTAGAATGAGCATGCAGACAATAATTCCCCAATGATGCAAGAGTAAGAAATAAGAAAAAGAGGCACTACAATTATTCTACATGTTTCATGAGAATACACAGATGAAAATCAGTTGAAATTAGAAAAGCTTAGAAGAAAAAGCTCTTACCTGAACATCCCAGACAGGGTAGTTGTGGTCATTGTAGCAAACAAGATTTACATTAAGCTTTGTGTTCCATAATCTAACTGCATAATACATGTATGAATTAGAGTCCAGAGTTGAAAATTCTGAAGAAACAGAGTGAAGATAAATACCAAAAGCAAAGAACAGTCAATATAAACATACTAGTCAAATCTTCTGAAGTGGAAAGAATAAAATCCCCAACAGGACTAAAACTGGCTGCATAAACTGGCCCTGAATGACCTGGAAATAATGTATACTGTCTTCTCCCACCACTTTGCCCAAGTAGTTGTTCATTTTGAGATGTATCATTCTCACCCTGTGAAGGAGCTGATAACAAAGGAATTAATTAGTGGACTGTTACATCCAGTAAAACAACTTAATATGAGCATGTTATATTGCTCCAGACATACACAATCTTCCCTCCATTCTTCTTCTACCAAGGTCACTTTGTCAGATAGCAACTTAATTTTGGTTTTCATTAACTAAACTGACATTTTTTTCTTGTTAAGATGCCCTGACACTTTCAACAGTAGAAAAAAATATTTGAGCTCAAGTGGGAATCGTATGGCAATAAGAAGAGTGATAAAGACTGTTGATTCATAGAGAAAAGTTCATATTTTATTGATATGTTGAATAGATATATATACACAATGGAGAACCCTAGACATTAATAATATACTATCATATCAGTATCATATCATATTCTATTTACTAATTACATTCACACATCGTATAATATATCTCTGCAATATCTCTACACTCCCCCTCAAGTTAGAGTATAGTTATCAATCATACCCAACTTGTTACAAAGATATTTAATCCGAACCCCATTAAGAATTTTGATTAGGAGATCGCCTAGTTGATCACTGGATCTGACATGTCCTGTAGAGATAAAATTTTCCTTGAGCTTATCTTGAATAAAATAGCAGTCGATTTCAATATGTTTCGTGCGTTCATGAAATACCGAATTAGAAGCTATGTGTAAGGCCGCTTTATTATCACATCACAGCTTTGCTGGTAATGAAGTTTTAAGGCCAACCTCCTCCATTAACTGATATATCCAGCCTATCTCGCATACAAATTGTGCTATGGCTCTGAATTCCGCTTTTGCACTCAATTGTGACACTACATTTTGTTTCTTGCTTCTCCAAGATACCAAATTTCCTCCTACAAATACACAATATCCTGTAGTAGACCGTCTTGTGACCTTTGATCCACCATAATTGGCATCACAAAAACACTTTGATCCATTTAGCCATGATTCTTGTACAATAGCCCACGACCTGGAGATCCCTTCAAATAATGTAACACATGTTCTAAGGCTTCCCACTGTCGAATAGTTGAAGAGACCATAAATTGGCTAAGGACACTCACTGGATAAGTGATATCAGGACAGATAACTGTAAGATAATTCAATTTTCCAATCAATCTCATGTACCTATCTGGGTTCTCAAACGGCATGCTCTTAGCAATTTCAATGGGATTATCATATGGTATACTACTATCAGTATCCAGCAGAGGATTATATACTATAGGAAAGTTAGTTGGAGCAGCTCCTAGTTTGCCAGCTTCTTTTAGCAGATCAAGAACAAATTTTCTCTAAGTCAATAAGATGTCCTTCCTACTCCTCATAACTTCAATTCCCAAGAAGTACTTTAATGAACCCAGATCCTTCGTCTGAAAATGGGAGTTAAGAAATGACTTGAGTGATGAGATCCCTGAGGTATCGCTCCTTGTAATCACAATGTCATCGACATACACAACTAGTAGAATTATGCCAACACGTGTTCTTTGATAGAACACAGAATGATCACACTTACTTTGGCACAAGTCAAAGTCCTTCATGACATTACTAAATCTATCAAACCATGCCCAAGGACTTTACTTCAAGCCGTATAAAGATCTCTTAAGATGACACACTTTATCACGCTCCCCCTGAGCAACAGAACTATGTGGTTACTCCATATACACTTCTTTAAGAAGATCACCATGTAAGAAGGCACTTTTGATATCCAGTTGAGAGATATCCCAATCATAAGTAGCAGCCAGAGAAATAAAGAGACGAAAGAGGAAAGCTTGGCCACGGGAGAAAAAGTCTCAAAGTAGTCAACGCCATATTTCTAAGCATAGCCTTTAGCAACAAGGCAAGCTTTAAGATGTTCAAGTGTGCCATCAGCCCTAATTTTATGGGTCAACACCCATTTATATCCAATGGCTTTCTTTCTTACCGGTAAATCCACTAAGTACCACGTACCTGCACGATCAAGGGCCATCATCTCCTCTTCCATAGCAGTATGCTAACCCGGGTGAGACAAGGCCTCAGAAAGAGATTGAAGGATAGAAATAGTGTCTAAAGAGGTAACAAAGGCATGAGAAGCAGAGGAGAGGTGGTCATATGAAACAAAAGAAGAAATATGATAGGTACAAGTGCGTTTACCTTTGTGAAGGGTAATGGGCAAATCGAGGGAGAGATCTAGATTAGGAACATGAGGTATCTCAGAGATAGGGACTGGGTCAAGCTCAGGATGAGTAATGCTCTCCGCAGGATCTGATGAGGAAGTAGACAATGGTAGGGTAGAATCTGGCGTAACAGCAATAATGGTGTTCTTTAAACATCTGGTATAATCATGAGACAAAGGTGGTTGACTAAGTGCTAGTATGGGAGCTGGGGCTGGTGATAGTGAGGGAAAGACAGAGTATACCAGAAGAGTAACCTCCTCCGCAGATGGAGAAGGAAGAGTTGAAGTATTAAAAGCAAAATAAGCAACAAATTCCTGAAAAGTAACATCAGCAGAAACTATGTAACAATTAAGAAACGGAGATAAACACCTATAACATTTCTGAACACGAGATTAGCCAAGGAAGACACACTTGAGGGACTTAGGATCCAATTTAGAGACACTCGGACGCACATCTCGAACAAAACACACACATTCAAAAATCTTAAGGTTAATGGGAAACAAAGGTTTGGAAGGAAAGAGAGTAGTGTAGGGAATGTGACCATCAAGAATATAGGAAAGCATGCGATTAATGAGAAAGCAAGTAGTGGAGACTGCATCAGCCCAAAAAGGTTATAGAACCTTCATTTGAAACAGAAGAGAACGTGCTACTTCTAATAGGTGGTAATTTTTTCTTTCAACAACGCCAGTCTGAGCTGGTGTATCTACTTAAGAAGATTGATGGAGAATGCCATTTTGAAGCATAAAAGAGCAAAATGATTCAAAAAAATACTTTAGCATTATCACTGCGCAAAGTATGAATAGAAGTATTGAATTGATTCTTAATTTCAGCAATAAAGGCACAAAAATGAGAGAACTCATAACGATTTTTCAATAAATATAATCAAGTAGTACAGGAATAATCATCAACAAATATAACAAAGTACTGGAAATTAGCTTTAGACTCAACTAGACACAGACCCAAATATTAGAGTGCACTAACTCAAAAGGAGACGAAGCTTGTTCATTGACTCGAGAAACTAAAGGGAGACGATAATGTTTCGCAAACTGACATGACTCATAATCTAAGAATGACAAATGCTGAAACTGAGGATAAACCTTTTTCAAAGATAATAAAGATAAATGACCCAAACGACAATGTGCTTTAAAGATTATTACAACCAATTAGGTACCTAATAAGGCAGTAATAATCAATACAGCCAACTCAACATAACCCCATACAAAGCATGATGACTATAAATTTGAGTTTAAACTGAACACCGAAATGTGTCAAATTTTAGATCGTACTATTAATAGCAGAGTCAACCGAAAAAATGACAGGCGATATTTGCACTTATTTCTGGGGATTTCAATACGCATAACGTTAAGTTTTTTAAAAATATATATAGCTGTATACTTTTTTTTCCGATCAACAAACATAGTCATTTACTTTATATACTGAGTTAACTTCCCCTTATGAAGCAGAAGACTACACATGTGGTTTGAGCGTTTGCTGAATTAATATCTTCAAAGCAAAAATTATTTTATACTCCTACACTTCCACACCACAGAAACCAAGGGCTTGGCCCAGCAGAGATTATGTCAGTTTACAATTAGAACTTGAATAATAATACCATGCATAACTCCAATCACTATGCTGGAACAATCATAAAAAGGAATGGCACCATGTATTAGAAGATGGAACAAATGTTTGAGTGCTTCCTAAGTTAAAGTTTTCACAGAATAAATGATTTTCTCATCCTATGGTTGTACATTGATATCCACGCCAAGGAACTAGGTCCACTGAAGATTACATCGGATTATTATTGGAACTAAAATTCATTCCAAGCAATACAGTGGTAGTTGGGATCACATTAATAAAATTATCATAAACAGAATCATTTCTAACATGGTCATATTTTCTATATATATTAACTAACCCCCCATCGTATTTCCTTCTGCTTTATCTGATTTTCTGCATCCTGGCTGCTTCCAGAAAGCGTAGCAGCCTCTGGATCATCAGAAATTGAGCTAGGTTGTCCAGGAGTAACTGCAAATGTGGAGGAAATGAGCAATGCCAGCAATATTTACTAGTACCACTGAACAGATAAACTTAACTTGAAGAGAAGTACCTTGGAAGTCAATGTGCTCATTAATTATACCAAGTATAGTGGTGGATTGTGTACTGTGGAGATGTTGTAACAGAAGCTCATAGGAATACTGGCAAAACATTAACTCATATCATCTTTCCCAAGAATATAGCTCAACCTTTTTAGTTAAAAAATGTTAAATATAATGGAAATTACAAAACAACATATAACCATATTAAAGCAAAGGGGGAAAAAATAATGATTAATCAATTTCAGCAGATTCCAAGATTATTGTGTCACTGGTGAATATATAATTGTTCTTATAAAAAAAAGTATTTATATTTTAATCTTCAATCAAACAGTTTATGACTTTATGTCTTCAAGCAAACCTCATCCACAATGGTGAGAGTAGAACACAACAATAACATACCATGACAACTAATAATGTGGAAGTAAAGTCCCAATTATTTAAATCAAGAAGTCTTGCAGGACCACTTTCTAACCTACAAATTAAAGGATATTCATTGAACTATATCCATGGCAACAAGTTGGAAAGTAATCTGGTGGGTAAGATTCACTCAATTGGATGACTATGTGCCCTGGTTGTGTCAACCCTTTAGCAATTGAATGACTGTTCCAGTTTGAAAATTATCTTTGTGCAATAGTTACCATGTCAGACACTGAAAACGTCAAGAACATTTATACTACTGGTATAAATTTGACTTTTTTTTCTTTTTTATATCATAAATTGTTGGCAAACAAATGTACTGTTTACTTTTCTGTTACTGCTTTTTCTCAAAAAAATGGACCCAAACTATATTTTTTAATTCACATTTATTGAAGTTTAAGTCACTGAGATGGGTATGCAAGTAGGTTCAGACATCAGATCCAACACAAACTAGTATTGTTGATAGAAGGCAGGTGGGGTTAACAAGTAAATCCAATCCTCAAACTTTTGTATATCCAACTATCAAACAAATACCACCAGCAGTCTGGGCGGGCATCTCAATTATGTGGAAAGACACAGTCAGAATAAAAATCTCATCTGCCTGCCCAAAATCTTCAAGGCCGTTAAGCATACATTCAAAGGAAATAAAAACAGTGAAAATATGAAAAGCTTGATCCGATGTATTACAAGATCAGAGAAATGGTATGAACTGTGTGATATCCATTGAACTGAACTCATCAAAGTACAGTATTTGTCTCTAATACAAGTCAGTTATTGATATCTTCTATCTAACTTGGTTCAAAGGGCTGGGTCTAGGCCCATCAACTAATCCTTATCATAATACTAACATTATTAATGCTTTCATTAGCTGTAACACAAAGCTAATCCCAGCAAGTTTCTTGGGGTGTAAACGTCAAGATGTAATATCAACGGCTCATAAATTTTGCAAATCCACAATAAGGTAAAATTATTCAAGTACAAATAATGTAAAATGAAAAATTCTTAAGTATAAATTAACGTTCTAACGTGTCCTATCATAAAACACACAACCCCTAAGTAATGCTGCTAACACAACTAGTATTTGAACAAAAGTTGAAACCTGGCTAGCGGACAGCATGATGTTTGATTATTTATCATGAAGATGACCAAGAGAAGCAGTTGTCAATTTTTATATAAAAGTTTAGTGTGTGAGCAGCATTACTCTGTCAGAGTAGCAGTTAAGAGCAAACAAAATCCTAGGCCAAGAAACATTGTTCCAAGGCACCAGCAGCTTTTACAAGAGCAAAGTCCATAACCATCCCCAGAGTTCAACTCCGCAATCCGTGAACGCATAAATTAGGTGCAGCAACAAGATGAAATAAGATGAAATTGAGATGGGGAAAAAAGGAAAAATACTTGGAAAATGCAAAGATTTGCTTGGCAATGTTGGGTTCGACAAGAGAATTAGCAGAAGTTTTTGGATCAAACTATAATTTTAACTTATCTGAAATTATAGTTTTGAACTATAATTTCAGATAAGTTAGTCGGTATAGCTTTTAAAATAGTAAAAAAGTTTATAGACTATTTAATTACTATTTTATTTTTATTTTTTCTTACATCCTTTCTCATATCTCTTCTATCTTTTTTATTTTCTCTCTTCTCTCCTCTCTCCTCTTTCTTCTATATTTTCCATTATCTCTCCTCTATTTTCTATCTTCTCCACCATCTCTCCTCTCTCTTTTTCATCCTCTCTCTTCTCTCCTCTTTGTAATAAAATTATACTCTTTTTATTAATTTATCAATACAAAAAATCATTTTAAAAATAACTATCTAAATACTTATATATTCAAAACTATTTTTTTTCATAAACTCTTCCCCAAAAATCTTTTTTATAAATTGTCCAAAAATCTTTTTTTTTATAAATTTTTTTCTAAAATTTTATCCTAACACACATTATATCCGTCTTAAAATTGCTTTCAATCTCTTATGTCAAGGATCTTTTCAACAGTTATTCAACTTTTTGCAGATGTCAACATATTCAGGATTCAGAATTCATTGGACAGTCATTTTTTACAGAACCGTTAAATAGTATATCAACATTATTGGCTTCACCTAAGTAAGGGCACGCCACTATGAGACCTCAGTAAACTAAATTTTCATGACGTAGATACACCGGATGGTTTTGAAGCTTTCCTTGATTGAACTTGTACCCCATAGAGCACAGCACAGGATACAAATTGTAGCTTCTTAATGATTGTCACTTGGAGATTCTAAGAATCGACTCGCTACACTTTCTACAAAACAGCTAGATATCAAGTGTAAATAGTGTATAAATAAAAAAAAAAAATAGGACCTCTAGAAAACTGATAGAACCAGTCATAATACTCATATGAAAGTATTTAAAAAATAAATATAATAATTATATCTTTATAATAATTGTACTTTTGCTTTTATTTTTTATTATTTATTTTTAAAAAGTATAATGATTATGTGTAGAGATGTTATTCTAGTTTTATTTATTTTGTTTAATATATATAATATAGTGATTTCTATAAGAGTATCTAATTCATTATGACAGCATTATTTGTTTATTTAAAAGATACAGATCTAAATGAGCCTAAATAATTAAATTGGTTAAACATATATATCTTAAATAAATTAAGTGAATCTATAAATACATCTATAATTTTAAAAATTGAAAATAATAACAGTAGAATAAAGATAGAAAATATAATAAAATATTTTTCAAAAATTTTAATTACAAGAAGATCTAGCCTCTATATTCTGAAGATTGTAGACTTGAAAGAATTCAAGATAAAAATAAATCATAAAATCAAACAATTAAAACTTATAAAAGAATATTTAAAAACTTCAAATCAACATAATAAAAATTATAAAGAGATAAAAGAGGATTTAAATCAAATAAAGCAAGCTCTTGGAATAAATATAACAGCTAATGTACTACCTATAAATTTTGATAAATATTATTAAATTAGAACATAAGGACTCTTTAGATTTAGACCTAAATAAAATAAATTAGAAATTATAAAAGAAATTAGATGTAAAACAGAAAATCTAATTGATAGATAGAAAATAATAAATTTAAATATATTGACAATATATGATGAATATAAATTACTAGACGAAAAATATGCAAGTTTAGAAAGGAAATTTATAAAACAAGAAGAGGAAAAATTAAAACATGAAAAACAAGGAATAATAAAAATTGACCCCGATTTATGTGAAATGGCCCTATCAAGAAATAGAAAAAGTCTAAAATATATAAATTCAGTTAATCTAAAAGGAAAAAAATATATAAGTATTTAATACAAAAAATATTGAAGAAATAACGACCCAAGAAAAAATATTTTAACTAATAGTTTAGAAGAAATACATTTAGCCGAACTAACTCCATTTAATATAAATATGCAAAATATGAAACTAGGAACATACGGATCTTTAGTATCAAGATCCAAAAATTTTGGAGTTCATCTATACCAACTAGTAAGGAGCATCTGTAATATGTAAGTATGTCTTACTAAATTTATATAGGGAAAAGATAATAAAACTTGTCGTAGTAAATATATAAATTTAGAAAAGATTATTGTAATAATCTTTTGACAATGTTCTTTGGAAGGATTAAAGAAAATCAGATGCTTTATAAAGTTTAGTATAGAAAACGAATTAAATCTATAATTAATAAATCTGAAATACTAAATATAAGAGAGTTTTTGTGACTCATGATCCTTTATGGGATAGTATCACTTAGAATTACATATTTAATGTAATATCTAAAAAATTAGATTTATCTCAGTTAAAAAAAAACAAAGCCATCTCTTCAAAGCCACCCCCTCATGGTGTCAGAAGAAGCTCTTACACATGCTTTGGGTATATTTGGATTAGCGTTGGGTAACAATCTATAATTAACAAAGTCTAATAAGTAATAATATTGGGATAGTTCTGTCCCTCAAAAAAATAGGGACAATAATTTTTTGTTTACTGTTAATATAATATATTATTTCTGGCAAAAAAATATTATTGGTTTTTTCCTTAATTATACAAAAGCAAACTGTCGTCATTTATTAATTTGGATTGCGTCTACTTCTACATTTATTAATTTTTCTACTAGTTCATATTACGTTTCATTTGATTAAATAATCCATACTTTAAGTCTTCATTACATTGTGTAATCGTGCAACTATGCAAGTAGACATTCAATCGTACCAAATTTTTAAACATTTATTAACGTTTAGCCAAGTCAATATGGGAAATGGTTTAAAAAAACGAAGATGTCTGCATGATAGAGATGAACCTAGCTTCAACTTTTCTTTTGTTTTTTTTTTATACAACCTAGTTTCAACTTTTCAAAGCAGAACTAACTGCAAATAATTGAACACTATCATATCTAATTCTTTCATTTTTATGTTACACTTCAATTTTGTTTAGAAAGTTTTAGTGTAAGAGCTGAATATTCCAAAAATAGATTTGACTAATATTACTCTAAAAATATTAAAAAAAGAAAAATGTTATCCTTAATTATTAAAGAGTTAATGATCAATATTATTTTTTAACAGTTATTTTTTTTATATTTTTTAATATAAGGTTAAGGATTAATTTTATTCTAAAAAATTTTATGTATGAACGGTGAATATGTATAAATTTTTCTTAAATTAATATTATTTTAGATGTCTTAAAAAATATATAAAGTCAACCCTAGTTGTTATAAATATTAACAATCAATCAATGTTTGTTACTTTTTTTTTCCTTATCTCTTTGGAATACAGTACCCACATCGTATGAGAGGAGATGTGGGGTGCCATTGAACCAAGAGATTGTTGGCAATATGGGGACTAGTTGACCCAACATTTTTTTTTTAATTTTATTTTGGCATTTTGTATTGATTAAATAATTAGACCACCCATCCACTAGTATGATTACTTAGCTTAATCAAATGAAACGTAATATGAAACTAAATTTCCTTTGGCATGACAAACAAGCAGCCAATAATATACTCCCCGTAGTTTTTGTATAAGGTCCTATTAACGATTTTTATAAGATTAGAAAAACAAGTTAAAGTTAATTAAATGTAAAAAAAATTGCAACTTTTTAAAATTAACCTTTAACTGACATAGTTTATTAGGAGGAGAAAGGAGAAATCTAAATGCTACTCTCATAATTCTTAATATAAGTTATATTTAATTAATTTGATTAAATTAAAAAAATTAATTAAGTTAGTTAATATAATATATATTTTTTTTTCTAAATCACCATAATCATCTTTCTTGACTCTCTTCCTCCTTCCATTATTTTATTATTGTTTATGAAGTATCAATAGAGGTGATTTGAGAAAATATTGATAAATATAAGAAATATAATTTATATTTAGGATCAACATCAATTCTCCAATTAAATATTATATTAAAGACCGCAGGAGTATTATTTAAACTAAAAATGAATAAAATATTAACCAAAGTCTAGCTTAACCTAACCTATTTTCTTCTCGACACTCTCCAAGGTGATAATGTTGGTAAGTGATGAAGCAATATAAGAAAACATAACAGGTACCAAATTCTGTAAACTTATTATTAAACGATGTTATTAAACATCACTTAATAATAATAAGATTATTAAACAACATCGTTCAGATTATTATTCTTCCTTGTATCATATTTATTCTTCCTATCAAAGCAGCCAGGATTATCTATAAGTATGCCTTACTAAATTTTTATATAGAAAGGATAATAAAAGTTGTTATAATTGGCATATAAATTTGGATAAAATTATTGTAATGATTCTTAGACAGTGTTCTCTAAAGGAATTGAGAAAAATTGGATACTTTGTACAGTTTAGTGTAGTAAACGAACTAAATTTGTACTAATAAATTTGAAATACTATATATCTAAGAATTTTTGTGACTTGTGATCCCTTTATAGGATAGTACTGCTTAGAATGATAGGTTTAAATGACACCTAGAAAATCAAATTTATCTCGGGCAAAGAGAAGTATCAAATTTTGCTCAATCTCGTTAGCGCCACCCCCAAATTATAATAACATATATCTAAAAGGTATTGTATTTTGAAAATATAAAAAATAAGAAACAATTACAATTATTCTTAGGAATAATTAATCAAATTAGAAGTTATATCCGAAGAATTAGAAAAGTGTATAGTATTTGCAAATAATTTCTTAAAAGATGTAAATCCTTATAGAATGCAAGATGAAAGACTAATGATTACTATAGAAAATGTAGTAGGAATTTTAAATAGATTTATTTAATTATAAGTGAATATCATTTCATTTTAGTAAAATTAATTTATGAAAAATATGAAACTAAAGCATATTAAGGAATAATAGATATTGTAGCAAATATATGCTTAGGAAAATTTAATATATTACTAGAAAAATTATAGAAAAATAGATCTTTAGCTCAAGCAGGAACTGTAATATAAGAAATATATACACTAAAATATAGAGCTCAAAATATAAAAATACAAATAGGAGAATACGAACTTCAAATTCTTTTAATATATCAATTTAATGAATATAAACCAGATTTAATTTTAGAAACAAATTTCCTATTTCAATAATTACTAGTAAGATTATATTAAAATAGTATATCTTTTATAACACTATGTAAACATACAACATGGGCTATAAGAATAAAAAATCCTTTAAATAGAATAGATGAAAAATTTAAAAGGAAATTAAACCCAAATAAGATTAAATGGTTAGATAATAAAGGAAAAGTAGACATAAATGAATCAAAAGTATCTTATGTAAGATTATGTAATATGTCTATAAATTGTACAGTTAAAACAATTGAAGAAAAATTAAAAAAAATGTTATAATGAAAATCCTTTAGCATTTTGGGAAAAATCTAAACAATAACATAAATAAAACTAAAAACTACAGTAAAGAGATAAATATAAAACTTTACCCATATACTAAAAAAAGATAAGAGTGAATTTATTTTGCATATTAATAAAATGAAAAAAAATATAACTTAATTAATTAGAGAAAATACTTTACCATTTAGTTCACGAGTAATGATAGGATCATTTGTAACACCATATAACCAGACATCATGGGCTGTAAAAATAAAAAATATTTTAAATAGAACAGAAAAAAATTTAAAAGGAAATTAAACCCAAATAAGATTCAATGGTTAGATAATAACAAAAAATTAGACATAAGTGCATCAAAAGTTTCTTAAGTAAGATTCTGTAATATGTCTATAAATTGTACGGCTAAAACAATTGATTTTTTTTTAAAAAAATGATATAATGAAAATCCTTTAGTATTTTGGGAAAAATCTAAACCAAAAACAAAAATAAAACTAAAAGACTATAGTAAAGAGATAAATATAAAACCTTACCCATATACTGAAAAAGATAAGAGTGAACTTATTTTGCACATTAATGAATGAAAAAATATAACCTAATTAGATAATGAAAGTTTTAAACCATAATGAAATTGTACGAGGGAAATTTAGAATGATAATAAATTACAAAAGATTAAATGACCTATCAATAAAAAATAGATACCCTAGACCCAAGATAGAAATTTTATTTCAAAGAATAAAAGAAAAAATATTTAATAAATTTGACTATAAATTAAGATTTTTTTCAAATAAAATTAACTGAAGAAAATAAGAAATATACAGCTTTAAGTATATCAGAATAATTATATGAGTAGAATGTATTACTAATGGGATATCATAATAGTCAAAGTATTTTTCAAAATTACTTAAATGAGCAATTAAAAACTCTAAGTGAAATTGTTATTATTTATATTGATGATATTTTAATCTTTTCAGATAATCTAGAGCAACATGAAAAACATCAGGAGCAATTTATAAATACTATTTATGAAAAAAAGAATAAATATATTACTTAAAAATGTTGAATTAAGAAAAACTAAAATAAAATTTTTAGGCCAAATAGTATTTTAAGGAGAATTAGTATTATAAGAATATATATATATATATATATATATATATAAAAGGGTGTTGGATTTTGAAAATATAGAAAATAAGAAATAATTACAATCATTCTTATGAATAAGTAATCAAGTTAAATGTTATATCCCTTATTTATCCAAATATACTAGAAGATTAAATAAGTTAGTTAGACAAAATTATAATTTTAAATGGAACAATATTTATCAAAAGGATATTATAAAAATAAAAGAGATATGGCAAAATTTATCAATATAAAAAATTCCAAAGATAGAACCTCTAAAATTGATCTTATACACTAATCCCTCATAAGATTATTGGGGTGCAGTACTTTATTTTTAAAAAAAATTTACAAGATATGTAAGTGAAAAATGTAATAATTCTCAATTAATCAAATTAGGAAGACTTATTAGTATTAGCAAAAGCTGTTAAAAAGTTTAAATTATTAATTATCCAATATCTATTTATAATATCGTATAATATCTAAATAAAGCGTTGGCTATTAAAAAAAAAAAAGAGAAACAAGTGTTGTTAATAACATGTTATTTAAATGCCAAAATAATTTATTATATTATTATTATTTAGTTGAATTATAGAAAAATAGATCTTTAGCTCAAATTGAGACTGCATGACAAGAAATATATACACTAAAATATAGAACTCAAAATGTAAAAGCACAAAATTTCTGGAATAAAATTTTTAGGGTTAATGTGCATTTAATATTTTGGAGTAATTTTAGTGATACAATTGGCACTCTAAACATTTTAAGAGTCTAATTAGTATCCTAAAATAATTTTTTAGGTGCTGATGCTAATTTTGGCCAGAAATTCCGTCCAAACATCTCTCCATAGTTTTTTTTTTCATATCATTCTTTCAACTCATCGGCAAAATATTCCAG
The DNA here is from genome assembly GCA_037074615.1 of Leucaena leucocephala. Taxonomy (NCBI): domain Eukaryota; kingdom Viridiplantae; phylum Streptophyta; class Magnoliopsida; order Fabales; family Fabaceae; genus Leucaena; species Leucaena leucocephala. The sequence continues at coordinate 11,068,502 of CM073515.1, read as the reverse complement.
ACGTCATTTTTAGGTGAAAATGGAATTGCAAATCAAACAATCGAGTCTATAAATGGTGTTCTCGAACAGTTTATGTTGAAATTCTAACACGATGCAGTTTTTGGGAACCTTTTTGATTGATTTGGAAATGAAAAATCTTCAGAAATGAGCCAGAACTTGTGAAATTATTTGTAAAGAGTAAAGAGGGAGTGGCACCAAATTGATATTACTATTTTGACATTGGACAGTTTTGTTTAAAGTAGGGTGAGGGATCAAGACTAGATAAAGAATTTCCTCCTCCTCTTGTTGCTGAGCGAAGGAGAGAAGCTTCCATGGCTTCTTTAAGGTGCGAGCGCTTCTCCTAAGCCAAGGAAAGAACAGTGATGAAGACAGACACTCAGCTTCGTATCCCTCTTCTATTTTTTGCTGTATTTTTTTAAGAAAATATTTTTACAGGTAGCATTTAAAGAATGACATTAAATATATCCTACGTGGATATACTTGGACAGAATTTCTGGGGAAAGTGTTACCCAAATGTTTGTTCTTCTAAATAAGTATACAAGAGTATTGGAAAGCTCAAAAATACTCTGATTCCTTAAAAATTTAAATACTCGATTTCTGATTATTTTCAATAGACTGATGAGGACTTTTTATAATGAGCCTTTATTTATAAATGATTAATAATTGGAAGAAAATTAACTATTGATACTTAACATAATTATTCTTTTTTTTAGAAGTAAATAGTAAAAAGTAAAAAGTAAAAATAAAAATAAAAATATAATTATTATATTTTCTTTTTTAAAAAGGAAATGATTAGATTCCCTCTTTTTTCGTACTAGATAGGGGTCGTAATTGGTTTTGCTATCTTCATAGAGGTTCTATTTTATTCTTCCCGTACATTATTTACGCTTGTGGCTGGAAATTTCTTCTAGTCAATTATATATCTTCTTTTGTATAAATTCAGTTGCGTTCCATGGGTTATCTTTTCTAGAGTGTGTATATGCACGTATTTGCACTAGTGTGATATATCCACTGGTGTTCCTCTTTTAATATTATATATCTATTTAATTTCTCAAATATTATTCTATATCTAAGGCTCATTATATAGCTTATTATTACTAGAAAAGCTTCTTTTTTTTTTTATCTCTTCCTTCTTCTCTTCTTCTACTTGGAGTATATTCATTTTTTTCATATATTTATAAATTGCTCTAAATGTTTTTCATGTTGCTCTAGATTATCTGAAAAGATTAGAATATCATCAATATAAACAAAAATAAATTCACTTAGAGTTTTTAATTGCTCATTTAAGTAATTATAATCCGATCTACTTATAATAAACTTTGTATTTAGGTAAACTTTAGTTTTTGATAGATTAAATTTCAGATCATCCGCTGAAGTGGTTTAACCCAACATCATAGCAGACTAGGCTTCAAGCTAAGCCTTGGATGTTCAAACAGTCAAAGAACATATATAAGAGCTCAATCAATAAAAGAAGGGAAATCATAATGGAAGTTTATTTTTAAGGGAAAACAGGTCCTTTGTTATAGCAACGTAGCATCTATCTTTGTGTTATCATAATAGCTCAGGAAGAGTTCAATATAATGATGAAAGCACCATCCACTAGCATTCATTTTTTCTTTTCCCCACCAAAATGGATTATATTATGGACCTTCATCTTGTACTAATTATATACCTAATACTCTTTAAGATTTTTAGTATAAAATTTATTTAATTAATTTAATTATATTAAAAAATTAACTTAAATTAATTAATATGACATATTTTTTCTAATTATTATCATAATTTTTTTTTAAATTTCGTCATTTCTCTTACTTGATCATTGTTAAGGGAATATTATCATTTGGGATAATTTGAGAAATAAGCTGATAAATATAAAAAATAAGTATTGCATTTAAAGTTTAAGATTATAATCAACTCTTTAATTAAGTTATATATTAAATATTAAAAAAATTAAATATTGGAGGAGTAACTTATAATAAAAAGTACATATAATAATAAACTTCTACCGATTATTTCCAATCAATTAAGCTTTTACCGTTTCTATTAGATCTACCTCTCAATCTCATCTTATTGACTTGACTCAACAAATTTTAAAATTTGTTTTGGCAGCTGAATATTATTAATTAAATAATTAGATGTCCACTTGGTTGATTAATTACTTAATCAAATGAACTTAATATGAAGCTGAATTAAATGTATGGCTAGATACCAATAAAGTATTAGTTGAAGTGATAGTTGTTTTATTTTTATAAAGAAAACAATACAAATTTAAATATTAAAAACCATACTTCTTAGGTGAAAAACCTTTTAATGGGTTCTAAACTTTTAAAGAAATTAGTCTTATAAGTAAATGTTATAGGCTCAAACAGCGCCGTGCGTCCCATATATTTATTCTTTTCTCTTGTTTGAGCAGAGCAGAGCATATCGACTTTCTCCTCCTCCTTCAGATCTGCTCGCCATTCTCTGGTGGATTTGTTGTTTCTCGACTAAGTTTAGATGGCAGAAGCAACACAGACCGACATGAATCAAACAGACTTGGCCTCTGAAAGTGCTAACAGAGTGGAGCTGCAACCACCTCTCTCATCTCAGCCTACAGATTTATCCTCCTATTACTTGGAGCAGCAACAACAACAACAACAACACGTATGCATACATCCTTTACTACTCTTTGTTCAATTCTGAAGGCTTTTCTTTTTCTCTTCTTTACTTTCTTTTTTGAATTTTAATGTTGCTTCTGTTTTATTCCTCAATTATTAGGCTCTTTTAGTCTTATTTTGTTTTCACTTTCAAAGACACTTGTGTCTATTGTTTAAGACAATCATCCAATACACGGTAGATCCAGTTTTGGTTCTTTAAGGTCTTTTTGGATCATCCTTTTCTTCATAGGTGGAAGATGAGGTGACTATAGACATAAAAAAAAAAAAGGATTCAAGATTGCAAAGATGGTCACTTGTTACCTGACTGTTGCATCTACAAAGTGCCCATTACACTCCGTCATCTTAAAAAAGAGGCTTACACTCCAAAAGTTGTTTCAATTGGCCCCTTTCATTATGGTAATGAGGGGCTACAAGACATGGAAAGTCATAGGCAAATATTCTTCAAAAGGTTTACTAAAAGAGCTATCTCAAGCTTGGACGATTTAGTTCGTTTTGTTAAACATCTGGAGCCAAAAGTCCGTGCTTCTTATTCAGAGACCATTAATCTTACCAAAAAAGAACTTGTGAATTTGACATTAATGGATACCGGCTTCATCATTGAACTCTTCATCATGTACAATGAGATGGATGAGCCGATGAGGTACACAATGATGCTAAATTGTCACAGCCATGGTTACAGATTTCCATATTTTATGATTTAGTTTTACTTGAGAATTAACTTCCATTTTTGTTATTGAAGAGCTGTTTAATCACGCTTTTCTCCATTACCATCGCAGTAGCCTCCCTTCATTTCTTATGCTCATGAATAACTATTTTAAATATTATATTGAAGCAATATTAGAGCCTAATCATGATGTTAGGATAAAGCATTTTACAGATCTTATTAAATTGTTTTACTTATAAAGAAAAATGTCTCAATGTGATTCATTATCAGAGGCAAGAAGCGATATCCTTTTGTACAATGCGAATGCATTGCAAGATGCAAGTTGAAGGCTACTATAGGCAAATACTTATTAGACTTGACATTTTTTGGACATATCCTTGAAATTCCACAAATTTTGGTCATGATGACATGGAACTTTTGTTTCTTAATATGATAACATTATAACAGTGTCATTATCCTTATGAAGCTTACATAAATGGCTATGCTCTTGTATGGGATTGGCTAATAGACACATATAAAGATGTGGATCTCCTTGTTGACAAGAAAATAGTCAATCACTGTTTAGGTGATAGCAATAATGTTGCTTTGTTATTTAATGGTCTTGGGGAAAATGTCGCTCGAACAAATTTCAATTCTGAATACAGTGATATCTGCCAAAGGTTGAATGGCTATTGTCAAGATCCTTGGCACCAGTTAAAGGAAACTCTAAGACGGGATTATTGTCGTACGCCTTGGCAAATTGTTGCTTCTATTTCTGCGGCTGTTCTCCTCATTCTCACAATTGTGCAAACCATATTTTCCATCCTAAAGTAGTGTAGGAAACTCACAGCTTTGTATAATATTGGAATTTGATTATTGTGTCCCCTAACTTTGCTATGCACTCGTAACTAGTGAAGCAGTTTCTTGTACCAGGTTTTGTTGACAATAAAAATTGTGCACCTTGTAGCCATAAAAATATAGTTCTACTCCTCATTTCATGTTTTATTTAAAAGCTTATTTCATGATGCAAAAGTTGGTTTGTTAATACTAAGACGTTGTATTTACAAAATACCCCGTGATTAGTAGTTTTTTTTAAAAAAAGATTATTTCGCTTGCATTATCACCTCATGAAGCTGAAAGACATGTAAAGACCCCGTTTCTCAAAACATTTACACAAAAATCTTTGATACGTTTGGATGATATGATCAGTTTTGTGAAGTATCCCTTGTCAAACGTTCATGCTTCTTACCCTGCAAAGAACATCAACTTGAGTAATAAGGAACTTGTGAAACTTAGTTTAGTTTATGTTGGTTTCATCATTGTTTAGTTTATGTTGGTTTCATCATTGAACTCTTTCGGAGGGACAAAGGAATGGAGAGAATATAAGAGACAATTTTACTTACCCATTTGATTTTACTTAAAAATCAGTTGCCATTATATTCTGTTATTGAAGGGCGATTTAATATAATATTTTCCGTTTGGCCTTCATGGTGACCTCCCTCCATTGCTTCACCACACTTGATTCTAATCCTTTCAAGGACCTTCTTCGACTCTTTAATTTACCGAAAACAAAACCTCCAAGGAGACCAAATTCTTTTATATAATGAAAAAGGAGTTAAAAGTAGCTGGAGTAAAATTGAAGTGAATCACAGATTCAAAATATGTGAATAGTAGACTTGAAATATGTAGGGCATATTCTTGAGATCCCACATACTATTATGGAAGATAGAACCAAAATTTTGTTTCGCAAGGTATATGATGACTACAGAATAATGTCATTTACCTTTATGAGTGTTATGTTACGTTGCTAACTATTCTATGACATAGAGCTGAGAAGTTTTTTTTTACGTAGTATTTTTTTAAGAAAGGTTAAGGTGTTATATAAAGTTGGATGGATGAAATAAGAAATATATTATTTTATTAGTATCGATTTTGTAACAAAAAAAAATTATCTCTCATACCCTTCGAAAAAAACTTATTTTAAATCATCCTCCCCTCCCTTTTTTAAAATTTGTTTCATCCAGACAAAGGAATGGAGTAACTCCCATTTCCTTTGAAAAATTCACAGCCAAATAAAGGGAGAGTAACAATTCCCTTCCCCTCCCATCCACTCCAAAAACTTGGTACTAAACATGAGTACTATAATATAATGTAGGTCTCTCCCCTCTTATATTTATATGGACAAAAAAAAAACGATATATAAAATAATGGAACAATATAAATTAAGTATGGAAAATATTGAAAGAATGGAAGTTATTATAGGCTAAGAGGTCATTGTATTTATAACTTCACAGACAGCATACAAATGTTCAAAAGAATGGATTGTCTCCACTTGGCATAGGGATATAAGATATTTGGGCCAATCTGAGTCATTTGTGTAATATGACTTATAATACGAAGTTACATAGATCAAACCATCAAAATTTGAACATCAGCGTTGTCCATTGAATGTGCATAAACTAAATTATTTTCTTAAAGTTTTTAATATTTCTTCACAAATTTTATTAGGATTTGTGCAAATATTTTTATTCACTCAATTTTGAAAACAGTGGTAGACATCTTGAGCTAGGATTTGACATTCCAACCACTTGCTTAAGTCAAGGCTACAAAAACTTATTTTGACCTTGCTTGACCATTTTATTTGCAAAGAACTCTTAATAAAGAATGGCAAATTTAGGAAAAAAAATTAATGTTACCTAAATTTTATAAATAACTTGATATTTTGAATACTCAAAATTCTCTAAAATGTGCCTTTATAAGTGAAAAATGGAAGGGGTAAACTTTATTAACTCTGTATTTAAATACCGGTACTTAAATTGGGAGAAATTAGATAAAATGTGGAGAGATTTAAGTAGTCATAACATACTCATCTACTAAAATTTCTTCCTTATACACAAGGAAATTTCTTCCTTACAAAAGGGGACGGAGGAAATACTAATCACACAAGCTAGACATCATGTAAGGTCGAATAATTATTAATTATAATCTTGAGTTACACGTGTCGTGTTGGCTTTAATTATACACAAGCTGTGGATCAAGAATATTTGGTGCCTATTACAATTTGGAAAGCCTATTTGATGAAATCTCTACGTTGAGGATTTGAGATTTCTATACACAGGATCTTACGGGAAACTCCGACAAATTCCAAAGTACGGTCAAACATGGATACTGTACATCTTGTGACTGTGATCATCATTTGACGAAACAAATTCATGAATGGGACGTTTTTAATCCAGATTCAAGGAATGCATTTGAATTTAATCAATATCTGATCTGCAGTCCCCATATGAAATCCCACGAAGAATCCCTCTAGAAGGTTCGGAAAAGAAGATGAAATAAAGCAGAAAAGCGACAGTGTTTTATTGCTCGATTGATTGGTGCCTTCCCGTTGCCTGTGCGTGTTGACCGGTACGTATACTTCATGCTTGTTTGTTGCCTTATGATGTTTGAATGCGTCAACTTTCTTAGTAGGCAAGTTCTTAAGGAGTCATTAAGTACCATAATTTTTGGTTGTTAGGAAAGCTCAAAGCTGGGAGAAAGACGGTGTTATCTTTTGACCCACCTACCCTAATAACGTGGATTAGACACGTGGATAATGAATTGAAGGATCACTTAATTCTAGAGAGAGAGAGAGAAAAACAATGATGGCCATTAGGGGTATGCATTGGCAGGGCTGGACAGGGTAATCCCTCTGCCCGGTGCCCTGCCCAAAAAATACATGGGCTGCATTTTGCAGCCCGATGCCTGGCTCCATCCGGTAAAAGCCCGAACAATTTTGGGTAGGGCATGAGCGGGTTGGGCATGCCCAAATTGTGACGTCATGCTCATATTGTGAAAAAAAAATTGGAATTATGAATTTCTAAAATAATACCATATTCATGTGTCTTTAAGAGTTAAATAATATCTATAATTCACTAAGAATAAGAGAACAAAGATAATAATTAAAATCTTGAGATCCATTGCATATAAAAAATAAGCGTTGAAATCTAAATAGTTTGTAATTATAACTTTGTATCAATCTTCCTAATATTGACAAAGATAAAACATCTAAAAAAATAAAATAAATAATTATAATTTGTAATGTAATCATATGATAATTAACAAAGTTAAAAAAAAATTAGTATAGTTATAAATATTAAAATATATAACTTACCTACTTATATTTCTAAAATTACCTTATAGTCACCAGTAACTATCATATTCTCCCTTTTAAGATAGAGAAAAAATAAAAAAAAATAAAAGAATGGGTGCTCATAGGCAGGGCAGGGCAGGGCAGCCCCTATGCCTGGTACCCAGCCCGAAAAATGTATAGGCTGTATTTTGCAACCCGATACCCGGCACTGCCCGATAAAAATTGGACTGGACAGGACATTTTTCTTACAGGCTAGATTAGGCATAACGAACTATGGGTATTATGTACAGCTCTAATGGCCATCGACAATGATTTCCGAGGGTATGAATCATCCTCGATTCAGTATTCTTTGAGGGTATGGGTATGACCTTACTTTTCCTTTCCAATAGATAACGCAACTTTCGACATTGATTGATTCCCTCCCTTAAAGTCTTTTCTTTTTTTTTTCCCCCGACAAAAGTCTTTTTCTTTTCTCAGTCCACTCTACACTCCCAGGTTTCGTCTTCATCCTGTTTCTTTCTCTCGTTCTTTATTTTCTGATTTTTTTTTTTGCTGGGGTTTGAGAAAGTAGAAGTCTTTGTTTAAATGGGGAAGTCACTGTGGAGGGCCCAATAAAAATGGGCTTAAGGCCCATAAATGCCATTGCAATCCATTATAGATGACAACCCGTCGGGGAGTATAAATGCCCGGCTGAAGGGCCCAATTGATTCGTTGATTTGAACAAAACAAAGTCAAACACCACGAGAAAAGCAGGAATCATATAAATTATTTAAAAAACAATCAATTCGTTCATGCACATAACCATGTTTTTGTGCTTCATAAAAAATATTATCAATATCAATGAAACGTCCTAAAAAAAACATGAACAATTAATGAACAATTTATTATCAAAACAGTCAACCTTCTTTGATACGAATTACCAGCCAACGACATGCTTGTTTATAACTACATTCATGAAAGTATTGACGAAATTTCTCCCACATACTTATTTTATAAATCATAAAATTAAGATTGAAAAATTAAATTGGGGTTTGAAATTATCAATCCAAACAAGCACATACATAATAATTAAATAGCAAACATCAACACTACAATCTGTGTTCGTATCTGAGAGGAGACCACTTTCTCAAAAAAAAAACAAGAAAAAAAGGGTTCCGCAGAAACCAATGGAATTTAACCCTAGAAATGGTGTTTGAGAAACTCTCGTGTGGGAATGGAATTTCCACCATGAAATAAAATGTCATGAACACATAATTGTTTTTCCCCGAATGGTACCAAACATACAAAACGGGAAACACCAACATGATCCGACAGCTACCCGCCATGATAGAGCAAAGTCAACATAGGGCGGCTGTGCCGTCTGCTTTTTGCATTATATTAAATAAATATCTATAATTGGGATTACTTTAATAATTTTAATGTCATCAAAACAAATCCGCTTTTGTCATACTTCAAAGGACGAAACCCACGTTTGGTGGTGCTCACAAGGCTTCTCCTTTTTATTTTCCCGCTTGTTCCCTACCCATAACCTCAGTGGCAGTGGCTCAACAAAAATGTCGTTTCCCTCTTGCTTTCCCCAAACTCCCCCTTTTCCCCTACGCCATGTATCTCTCTCCCTCCTCAATAATGCACGATTATACCTCATCCTCATATATATTCAATTCAATCTACTAAACACTTTATGTCTATAAGAAAGCTTTACACGCATCATTATTTATATAAAAAAAAAACAGAACAAAGAAAAAGTTTGCATGTCGATGTTAGATGAATCACGGGTCGCGAGACTTCAGTATATGAGACTTTGGAGTAATTTAGTAATTTCAATAGACTCTTTTGAATTTTGAGTTGTTGTGTGGGAATTGAGAGTGATTTCTTTTCCAAAAAGCATGTCTTTAATAATATTTGTGTGTGTGAAAAAGGACTGCTTTTCATTTGGTGAGAGATTCGAACTTTAAAATAAGAGATTTGAAGACAAAAAAAAAACGGAGGGGGCGTCTCTTTATGAAGAGTGACACCAATTAATTATAGAATGGACACAACATCAACATCAACATCAACATCAACATCATTTCCAATTGTGTCTGCTGCTACATTCCAATGAATCCGCAACATATTGTCAAATTTGACATTGTGGCGTTCTCTTCTCAAAATATGACAAATTTACAGCAGCCTTTATTACTGGGAAACTTATCATCAACAGCATATCCAAAAAACCACGTATGTATTCATGGGACCAATGCTTTGATGTTCATGAACACACATCTACGAGACAGCCACCAGCTGAACTCAAGAGTGTCTGAGTCATAAATTCCCCAATCTGACTCCCTAATTTATTCCTTTCTCTGCGCCTCTTCCCGCAATCAATTAACTTCCTTCTACTTCAACCTACTCGATCTCTTTCCATGGCTTCTGCAACTTCCTTGCACCAAAGAACACTCCGAGAATTCCTCAAGGAGCAACAGGAACCTTTCGTCATCAACAATTACCTCTCTCAAAGAGGCTGCTCCGGAACTTGGAGCCTGCAAAGATCAGCCAATTCTTGCCTCAATATGAATGCAAAGCTTCTGTTTTCCAGAGTTCTAACATCTCTGTATAAGAAGCTTGCTTTACACACCCAAAGTGGCAACGTTATAGCTGAGAGGCCTGCGGTTAGATATGAAGATCTTCTTGTTCGTGAAACTCCCACAAATATTGGTGAGATTGTCGTGCAAACAGAAAGGTTTTCATCCTCTAGCAGCTCAACTCTCTTCTACTCTTGCTCAGAGATTGATGATGAAGACGATATTTCCTTTTCTTCAGATACCTTCCAAGCTTCAAATCCATGCCCTACTGGTATGCAGAGGTACAAATTAACTCAAATTTAACGCGAACCTTTTCTGTTCTGTTTATTCATATATAAATTGAAACTTGAGTAGTAACCCAGGGGAAAAAAAATATGAATTACTTTGATTACTCTTGCAAAGCCAACAGGGTACTAACGATGGAAAGCACCGCTGGAGATGCATGGGCCCTGCCTCACTCGGCAAAGTTCCTTCACGCAGAGCTTCAACATCTCAAAATGGCAAGTTTCATTGGCCTATTGCTATCATCAACTCAGTATATCTTTATTCTTATTTTTCTCTTAACTTCGCATCGGTTTGTTTTGGCTGAGGTAGCAGTGAATCAGGATGCCAGAAAAACAGAGAAGAAAACGAGAGAACATTCAAATTCATCAGCTGCTATCTGGGGATTGCTGATGCAGTCAGTTAGGAAAGAACGAGGTTCAAGGAAATTAAGAGATACTGTGGCTCGAAGTGTTTCCCAAGGATTGAAATCTAAAAGGGTATTGCAGAAGACGAAACAAATGATATTTTATTGTGCGAGAGAAAAGCTTCCAAGGAAGGGCAAGGGAGAACAACGATGTCAGAATGAGGAAGTGGGGAAGTTCATTTGTAATTGTAAGAGAACAAACCAATGGGGTCAACGAAGCAGATATGGGAATGGGAGGGGCCTAAGCTGCTTGTTCTCTTTGGATGACTTGAATTCGGCTTACGAATGGAGCGATTTGGAGACTCATTTGAATGATATTATCCTACAAATTGCTGATGCCATTTTGGGATGCATCAGCAACGAAATTGTATCAGAATTTATTCAATATAACCACCAATTGCTTGGTTCGTCCGAGTCTGGTTTCTTAGTGAAGTTCTTTAAAGGGGACAAAAAGGGAATATTAACGAACTGTAAATGCTCACATTAGGTCAAGTATTCAATTAATCGTCCTTCATTTTCTCTATTCTGTTTAACTCCGCTAGAGACAACAAAGTCCAATAAACCCTCCATTCAGAGAATCGAATCTTAAATATACTCTATCTTTGACTAAAAATATTGAACTATTTTCCAGGAAAATGCCCGCATTAAAAGCCGCGCCAGCAGAGAAAGGAGCCATCAAAAAATCAACTAAAGAATGAGTTGATGATGACATTAACATGGGATGTTACTGCTCATCTGAGGCTTATGACTTCTTTCAACAACAATAACGAATGAGTAACATTTAGTGTGTTCGTATAAAATTATAGAAAGTTTTAAATATAAACTTAAAGATTATGATCAATATAAAGATATTTCAAAATAGAAATTAAGCTAAAAAATATATTACTCTTAATTTTTTATGCTAACATTATTTTACTGATTAATTAAACATAAAAATCGCAATTAAATTTTCTGTTTGTCTTGACTATTCTTCAATTTATAAAATTCATATTCTAACTGTTAAATTTCGAATAATTTTAATTGATAAACTAAATTTCTATTATTAACTAACTAAATAATGATTAATAGTTATAATGTATTTCATGTTGTATTAAAATTTGTATGGTTGAGTTAGGGAGTTGTGTAACGAGAAGTTTTGAAGATTTTGACTTGTCACACAGAAAGCATAAAATGAAATGAAAATATATCTTTAATATAAAATGAAAATTTCAAAAATTAAAATTCAAAAGGATTAAATATAATTAGGTTAGATTTTTTATCAATGAACTGAATAAATCATAACTATTACTAATTTTGAGATAAAGTATGAAATGAATAAGGAATCTACATAGTATTTGATCGATGTTACAATTGTCTAGCACTCTTGACGCGGTGACAGTTAAAATGGCATGGGAAAGGAAAATATCTTTTTCTGTAGTTGAAGATACAAGGGATGATCCATTCACCAATGTGTCACGGAAAAGAAAATTAAAAAAAAAAAAAAGGAGAGCATATATTGATGATGGAAGTTAAACCTTCTCAAAGATGAGATCAGTTTCATTAGCCTCACCTATGTAAAAAGGATTAGCAACGCACTAATCGGACTCCACATCTTCACCGAGCTCACCATCTTCAAGTTCCACATGCCCACTAGTTTTCCGGTAACCATCCCGATGATCCCTCTTGTGTCTTTTATGCCGAGTTTCATTTTCTGATTCAGGCGAGTTTGCATGCTGCAAAGCACAACGGCAAATATTTCCACTCCATTTCAACTCTTGTTCTCCATATATTAGGAACACAACGCAGCAAAAATAATTATATATGACATACCTTCCTGGACTTTTTGCGGTCACTGCCATGTCTTCGTGATTTCTTTGACTCTTCCTTGTCAGCCTTTTCAGAATCTGCATCCTCCGTGCTACTTTGATGCCTCTTTCGATGTTTCCTTTCTTTATCCTTTTCTTTTTTCTTGTCCTCCTTGTAACCATGACTGTCACTTATGTCTAGATTATCGCTATCAGTTTCGTCCTTCTTATGTCGTTCCTTGTTCTCACGTTCCCTTTCCTTATCTTTCTTCTCCTTCTCCTTCTCCTTCCGTTTCTCTTTATCTTCTCTTTCTTTCTCTTTCTTGGCCTGCCGATAGTTAAGCCATTCATTAAAAATATGTTCTGACCCCGACACAACTATATTAATTAGTAAGGCAAAAGGCACAGGTAAGTAAAGAAGGCTCCAATTCCTGCGCAACATTAAAAACCACCAATTTTTGGACCAATAATTATGATTATCAACGTGATAGTCCAAAAGCAGTTCTAAATAAAATTAATTTTAACAACCATAGCAGACGAGTAGATGATATGAAACCAAATGCATAGACAGATATAGAAAATTTATGCACCTTTTCCTCTTCACGCTTGCGTTCCTTCTCTTTAGCCTTTTCCTTTAAGTATGTAATACATTCCTCAAAAATTTCTCTACCGGAGCTCTCATCACCGATCGACCTATGGAAGGCAGTTTACACAAGAAAATTATCCCCTCATCACAGTTCACACAGTACTTATGCACCATCAACTACTTGAAAGAGATAAGTTACCTGTACTCTTGCGCCTCCTCAAAAAGTGGCTTGCAATCCTCCCATTGGGAAGAAGTAGTAATATCCTACAAAAGATATGAGGCTCAATAGTGATCTCTTTATCAAATGGGCTCACAGAAAGACTTTTGGCTTACCTTGATTGTATATAACAGCTTAGTAAATTCATCAGCAAGGCGTTGACGCTTGTTAGCTTCTTTCTCCTCCTTTTCCTTAGCTCTCTCCAATAACTCTTCATATATAAGCTTCATATGGAAATAAAGAATCAAATTCCAATCAAAACACGTTGGAGATTCAAAAAAATGTTTCATAGCCGCATAGCTTGCATCAACATCCAGAACATGCACATAATGATGTGAAGTGAAACTGGATTTGAAATCAAAGCTACACAATTTAGAAGACAATACATTGTTTTGCGCACCGCACCCCCAACAGTCCCACACAAATCTATGCATGCATGCGCTAGTCTGTAATTTGTATTTCACTATATTTAAGCAATTCAACATCTTTGATATGAGAAATATAAATCTGAAATCGAAGCCTCAAGCTTGATAGTAAACTACAATTTCATGAACAAACACTTCAGCCAAAAATATGTTTGTTCTCCATTTTTTACAGCTAAAAAGGTTCATTAGAGACCTCAAAACTGAAGAACATTCTTCAGTGACTGCCTTCCCGCAAGTTTAAGCAGGACATCAAGGTAAAGTTCACTAGTCAAGAGCAAAACACGAAATAAAAAAGAGTTAAAGTTAACAAAAAGTGAAATTACCTTCAGATTAATGTCAGACATTGATGGAGGATCAACCTCTTCCAAGACAGCAGCCTTAAAGTCCTCAAATACTGTTTTAGTATCAACGACAATCTGCTTAAAAGGGGCATGGCATCAGACACAAACTACTGGCAAAACACAAGGAAGAGTCCCGAAATATCTACCTCGCCTAACTTCACTGCATCTTTAACCCGTGTCTTATCATCATGATACTGTCAACAAAATATATATAAATATATATTAGAAATAGAAACAAACTACCACTAGTGGTATTTTAGGTTTGAGTCATCCTTGGAAAATAAAGCATGTTAAAATTTCACAAACAAGATTAAGTGAGTCAAGTAAAAAAAAAAACGAAAGAAAGAACAGCCCGTTAAGTTATTATAAACTTCAAATTTAGTACTTCGTTATCTAATTCAAGATCACCTAAGAAACATTTAATCAAGAATGTAGAACATAAAAATGATCTTATTTTTTCAAACCTGGTTTTAAATCATTCCAGGGCTAAGCTAACATTCAACTCAAAAGATAAATGAACAGAGTTTATTTCATTTGCTATCATCTGGTGTAAACCCTCAAAATAAACATGTAGCACGTAATTAAATTATTATTTCAATATGATGGATGGTTCCTTTGGATAAAGAAAGGTTACTGCAGCAAAGAACAAGACAGTATGAAATAGAGAACAGATTTAAAATGGTTACGACAACAATTTTCAAACAAATTTAAAATGGCAATTTTGTAACCTTTTGTGCAAGATCCTCAACAACATCTTCAAATAAATCTTTTGGAGTTGAGCCAGATGTGTTTGATGCAACAGCTTGATATTGAGGCAAATCCTTGACCTATGAAATAGAGAACAGAAGGGTATGACTTCCACCATGTATTACTCTGGCTTTTTTATCATCACATATAAAAGTTGCATTACCTTCATGCAATATTCTCGCCAATGTGTTTTAGCAGTAAGAGTTCCAGAAGAAACATGTTCTTCCAATAACTTACGAAATGCATCACGGTTTTTCCTTTCAGACCGCCGGAGTTGATCCTATTTTAGGGTCATTAAAGAAATATAAGTATTGACAGAAATAAAATCAATAAACATCACTTAGATTTTACCTTTTGTGTTTTTTTTAGCTCCTCTTCTTCCTTTTCCAAATCACGAATATAGTCCTGCCACAACATATATCAGCATACAGATCCTCTAAACATGATCAAGAATAAAATAAGGAAATATACCTGGAAAACAAGCAAGCGGTCTATCTTTTCAAGACGCATGCATCTTTCATCATCCTCTAACCGATCTTGAACCTTCCGCCACTGACTATACACCTACAACAAAACATAAATCACAAGGTAAAGATTCAAGAATAAACCAATTGTGACGGGAAATGTTAACAACTTCAATGCGACAAATTTAACTTCACATGTCCCCCCTTCCCAAAAAAAAAAATACCTTAACAAAATCACAAGATTCCAGAAATTTTCTGAATTCTGCAATATTCCGTCTATGCTCCTCAGCAGCTTGTTCCTTTTCCTAAATTAATTAAATTTAGATAAATAAGAGCTGAATGGCCACGATTTGAAGAGTACAACTAAGGACATCCAGCTAGCTTCTGAGTATTCCACATGGAAAATTAACTTATTCTGCTCTGGGGGCAAGTTTGTAGCTGTTTTAACTGCTACAAAGTCCCATGCACACTGATACATGGACACGTGTCAAAGACCGTTGGCAATTTATAGCAGTTTATCATAATTAATCGCTACAAATGAACAAACCGTTACAAAAAAAATGCGTTTTCAAAAACTATAAATACCCCTACGCCTTCATTTAAAAGTTTTCTATTTGCGAGAAGCCAAGCTCTATCGAATTGTGATCAGAAGTCTTACTTGACGCGAATATTGAGATTTTAGTCCACTTTTGAGGCAGAATAAAAATTTTACTTACATAGTTTATTTATTTAAAAAGTTAAATTATTTATTTAATTTAGTTATATTTTAATTATAAATCTTTATTTAGCGTTATTTAACTGTTTATTTAGCGTGGTTTAGATTGTTAGGTATATTAGGAATACTTTTTGACTAGGAATATTTTTAATATGTTGGACTTTATTTTTATTTGTTAATAAGGAATATAAATTGGACTATGAGTACTTATTTGACTAGAAATACCTGTTGAACTTTATTTTTTTAATATATTAGATTTAAGAGTGATGTTTGACTATGAATATTTTTATCTGTTAATTAGGATTATGATTAGAAATTTAATATTTTCATTATTGAATTATGAATTTTTTCAATAAATTGGACTTTATTTATATATTGATTATTTACTTATAAAAATATAGAGATTGTCATGTAATTATTTACTTATAATTAATAAAATATGTCATTGTGTATTTATCATTTTAAATAGGATGAGTCATCGTAGTGGTTATGAGTTGATGGATATTAGCATGAATGATTATGAGCCCTACCAGCTCTATGAGGCAATCATGTTGTCTCTGATTGAGGGAATAGCTCCTTAGACTGGAGAGTCTTCTTGCTAGCATGATGCAGGCGAGGAGTAGGTGGGGGAGGAGAGGACGGTAGGGTTGCTCATGAGGGGATGAGGGGGTAGTCGGTGGCCAAGCATATGAGCAGCCTCATCGTGAAAGGCTACAAATGGGGCAGTTAGTAGAAGTCGTACGTAAGAATATATTTAATTTGTACTTTATGATTTATAATTTGAATTTTATATGAGTTTAAATAATATAATTATTTTTAAATTACACTTTATAGACCAGCAGGGTTAGGTCAACTAGCAGGATAACATCTATATACATCTCCATGATGACGAGGGGCGTGTGATTGTGCCGATCAACAGTATGGGCCATCTAATCCAATAATGGGGCCAACTGTACAACAAATACATGCAGTTGCTGGCAAAAGAGTAGACCCATTTCCCTATTAACAAGAAGGACTGATAGACGATAGACTGCCAATCAAGGATAGAGCGTGGGAACTAATAAAGGTAATTAATTTTAATAATATATCAATTATTTAAGTATGAATATTTTGTTGAAAATTAACATTTAATTTACTTAATTGTAAACTAAGTTTATGGTGGAAGACCATGTGCGTGGGAACACCATGAAAAAGCTGGCAGAGGATTAGAGGAATTCAAGGTTGGCCCTGTTTCATTAGAAATATGTTGACAGGATGCAGAGTGAGGAGGACATAGTGAAATATATGCCCGATGGTGTCCTTGCGTAGGATTGAAAGGAGTTCATTAGATCATGGTTTACATAGGATGTGAGGGTATGAATTTAGTTAATTAAGTTCAAAATATTTAATTTTTTGCCCCCTTGACCGACCATATATGTAACTTCGTTTTAGGTAGCATCCCATAAAGGTGCCACCAGCTTTCGTTATTAGACTATGAGGCATAAGGACGACTTAAGACCTTTCTCGATTGCTTACGATAAGATCGTAAGTAAAGAAATTAAATTATTAAATGTCATTAACTATTTATAAACTAATTTAATATTTACATATTTAATTGTAATTAACTTTTAGGAGATGAGGGTCATGACGGAGGGGAATACACTCTTACGATAGGCGAGATGTGGCCTAAGTTATATAGGCCTCAAGACAGGATTCTTGCATCAGAAAGGACTGAAGAAGTTACAGTATGTATTTAATTACTACAATTTTGTGTTTTTATAAATAATTAACATTTTTTATTTGTTTTAGTTTTTCCAATTGTTTTGACAGGCGCAGATCACTTAGATAGATACAAACATGCGGGAGTCACACAGGTTAGCCTTGGATCCTATCGCATTACTCTTAGAGGCCCGTGGCTGACCTCAGCACCCAAACAGGATCATAGGACTCATTTTACCAATGAGACTGAGACCATCTTTGAGTACTCATAGCCTGTCTTAGGACCCATCGTGCTCTCAGTTATAAACTGCGTTGACCCATATGAGCACAGTTGGAGACCATGATGAAGTCCCAGGTGTAGACCTCGGTATAGACCATACATAGCCAGATGCAGTCCTATGTGCAGACCCAGGTAGCAAGCGTGCGTATTCCATTCAGAGCTAGATGGAAGCCTTCCTGAGAGCTATATTGACATAAATTATGGGCGTCACAAATCCTCTGTCGATACCTACAATTACTATCCTATATATAGTCATACTAGTCCCGTTGCCCTTACCCCTGCCCCGTCACCGCCCTACCCCTATCTGCTCCACAACAGCTATCACAACTAGATCTTAACAAGGATGTGCAAGATGATGCATAATATCTCTAAGCGGATTTTTGCCCTTTTTTAAAAAAATTATTGTTATTACTTATTTTTTTATTTTATAGAGTTTAGATATTATGAATTTAAATTTACAAATTTTATTTTATTTAATGATTTCACAAATTTTAGTTCATTTCATAAAATTTAGTATATTTTAGTTTAATTTTAGAAATTTTACTTTAATTCTATTAAAAAAAACTTTATTTGTTAACTTTGTAGTGGTTTTATTGTTTAAATTCAAAATTCCCTTTAACCTGATTTGTGACATGCAATTTTGTAGGGTTATAACTACTGCAAACGTATAAATTTAAAATTCAAAATTCCCTGCATGTAGTTGTACCATTATGACATTTTGTAACGGTTTACAACTTCTGCAAATGTCTAATTTTCAAATTCAATTTTCCCTCTATAATGGATGTACAAAGTATTCTAAATTGTCCTTCTTGGTAAAAATATATCATATTAAAAGCTGGTAGAGTGTCACAGACAAGGCCATGTCTATACTATTGGAATTTTTTAGAGATGCTTTCCCCCAAGTTATATTCCCGCCGTCTTTTTATGAAGCCAAAAAGATTATTAATTAGCTTAGATTGAGGTACAACAAGATTGATGTCTGCTATTGGAATTTCTCAAACAAGCTTTCCCCTAAGTTGTATTCCTGCCATCTTTTTATGAAGCCAAAAAGATTATTAACAAGCTTAGGTTAAGCTACAACAAGATTGATGTATGCAAAATGATTATATGTTATACTGGAGAGAGGACGTGAATAGGGAGATCTGTAAGCGTTGTAGCACATCTCGGTACAAGACAGTACGGAAGGGGAAGAAGTAGAAGAAGAAACCTGCAAAAATTCTTCAGTATTATTTGTTACTTTAATTTGTAACTTTATTATTTTCTGGTTAATAATAATAGTTTGAATTGTTAGGTACTTCCTGTTAAAACTGTAGTTACAACTAATGTATATGTCATCAAAGATGGTAGAGCATATGAGGTGGCATGTTCTTGAGCATAATATAGATGAGAAGTTAAGACATCCGCAAGATTCGAAGGCCTGGAAGGCATTTAACACAGTTCCTAAATTTTGCATGTGATCCAAGAAATGTCCATCTTACTTTGACGATGATGGTTTTAACCTATTCGGTAACATTAGCACCACCTATAGTATCTGGCCAGAAGGGTAAATAGTATAAGGTTATTCAAGGGACGAGGTCCTAACTTTTTGTTCAAGGTACTTTAATGACATGGAGACATCTTTTAACTGCCCACGTTGTCTTGATGATTATCCTCCTCATCTTACCATGTCAAGTAGTTTGTTCCCTCCTGTTGGAAAACTCGTTGGAAGATCTGAATTCTTCAAATTCACTCCCACAGAGAAACTGTAGGCACACATACATGTTCTAATAAATTACAGTCAAGTTAAACCTTTTCTCCTGTAAGTACATATAACTATTTTTTATACTTGTAATTCAATTTATTCATCTCTAACTCTTAGATTACAAACTAAACTTTATTGTATAGGGAGTACAGAAGTCATGTAAGGCTCTAGCTATGAGTACATGGGCAAATTTCCATTGAGGCTGATAAAAGAGTCTACAAAGAGTTTCCTGATTGGTTTACACGATGAATATGCAATAACAACATACCTTACACAGTCGAATTCAAAAATCTTTCACTTAGCTTATTAGTCCATATGAGAAGGTATACATCATATAATGTTAATGGGTTCAAGTTTTGCATTGTTGCATATGACCAGGGATTGTTGACATAAAACTATAGGGTTTGCAGCACATTTGGGATGAGGAGTTATGCTAGCAGTAATGATGGTAACATACGAGGTATCACTGATTGGTTTACACGATGAATACGTAATAACAACAGACTTTACACGGTCGAATTAAGAAATCTTTCACTTGGCTTATTAGACCATATGAGAAGGTATACATTGTATAATGTTAATGAGTTCAAGTTCTGCACTGTTACATGTGACCAGGGATTGTTGACATAAAACTAGAGGGTTTGCAGCACATTTGGGATGAGGAGTTATGCTAGCAGTAATGATGGTAACATACAAGGCATCACTGATTGGTTTATACGATGAAATACCAATAGACCTTACACAACCCAATCCAAAAATCTTTCACTTGGATTGTTAGACCATATGAGAAGGTATACATCGTATAATGTTAATGGGTTCAAGTTCTGCACTATTGCATGTGACCAGGAATTGTTGACACAAAACTATAGGGTTTGCAGGACATTTGGGATGAGGAGTTATGCTAGTAGTAATGATGGTGACTTACGAGGCATCACTTATTATGGAAAGGTTATTGACATTGTTGAGTTAAATTACTAGCTCTTCAAGTACTCCTAGGAAAACATGACATCTTCACGAGGAATTATTGTTGATGACTTAGGCATCACATATGTTAACTTTTCCAGGCTCATTCATGTAGGTGAATATGAAGATGATGAACCGTTCATTCTGACCTTTAAGGTACAGCATGTTTATTATGTGGAGGACGAGAAACATAAAGATTGGAATATGGTGGTTCTCCTCAAACCATGAGATATTTTTAACATGGGTGATGGTGATATCACCGATTATGATAATGAGCCCTTCTAAGTGACAAATTTTGAAAACTTTTTCTCTTAAGGTGATCGCAATTTAGCTATTATCAGGTATGTGTCCTCTTCATCCCAATATTTATTTACAATTGTCATTACTAAATTACTTAAAAACCCATTTACTTCAAATTTAAATTTTAATCCATTATAATCTGATTATAAATTGAACCTAACAATATTTTATTATAAAAAATGTCTTTTCAGGCAGGTGATGATGACGATGAATGACTTTTATTATGTTTTAAAGGCTTAATGTAACATTTCTTCTTATACAAAAATAATTACAAAAGAAAATTAAATGTCTTTAAAAAAACAAAAAAAACACATATTTGTAGCTATTTCTATAACAGTTACAAAGTTTAGTGATTGTCACCTACTATAAATATCTTTAAACCACTTCAAAATTAATAAAACCATTGTAAAATCACACCTGAGGTCTATAAATACTTCCCCTCCTCCCATTCTTATTTCTGTTCGCTTCTTTTCCCTTCATGTGCTCCCTTGCTCTCTCACTACATTTTCTCCTCTTTTTTTCTTACCTTGATTCTTTCTTCATATGGTGATAAGATCATTTAAATTTATAAGACTATTTCTCTTTCATATTTGTATACTTATTTTTATTAACATGTGTATTTATTATTTTCAGGTCCTTCATACACAAATTGCTGGATCTATTCAATCATTTCTATATCATATTTTCTTCACTTTTTTCATTTTATAATTGTCTTGTATACTTTCTTTCATCTACTTCAATAACTTTCTACTTATCTAATATCAATTTTTACACTTTCTATATCTTAAGTATTTCTCATCAAATAAAGTATATTAAATTACATTGTATAACTAAATAATAAATTAATTACTATAATAAAACTTTAATCTATCTAATTTATTACATTATCTATATATCTACGTATATATACATAGTATTAAAAATTCATATATTTATATACATAATTATAAGTACCATTACACGAATGTTTTATACCACAGTTGCAACGTTCAACACAGGAAAAAATAACGCGGTTATATTAAATTAAAACTTTTTGAATGTAGTGGTTATACAATAGCTACAAGTTTTCTGCACCAACGTGAAAAATGTTTTTTACGGCTGAAATATTTTGTTACCTTGCAATTTCCAGCCAAAAAACACGATTTTGTAATGGTTTACTAACCGCTACAAAATTTTATCTCTTAATTTCACATTGACATTTATAGCAATTATGTTGACCGCTACTAAATTACATGAATCGCTATAAAAGTTTGCAGCATTTTGACCGTCATGCATAGTGATTATGTAAATTGCTACAAATGTGTTTGTAGTGCATGAATTTGTAGTAGTTTAACAAACAGATGCAAATATACTTTCTAGTGGTTATAATCACTACAAAGTAAAAAAAAAACTAACCGTTGCAAAACACGTTCTTTTTTGTAGTGAGTGATTTTAATAAACAAAATCTAAATGCAATTAAAATTCTCAAAGTCATTTATAAAAAAATATTATCCAAACAGAAATCATGATTAATCAATGTCACTTATAACAATCACGATTTTTATACTAAAATTGATTATTAACAAAACTATGGTTTCTCCAAATGAATCTTAATAACTTTTACATGCAGTTTTTAGATACTCCCTTTTAATTATATAATTATTGTTTTACCTCATGTCCTTTTTGATAATTTACCTATAAAAAATTGTTCTAATAACAATAATCCAAACACTTATTTTTTCAAAATCACTTTTCATATAAATCTTTTCTCCAAAATCACTTTTTATAATCAATTTTCTCTCAAATCTATTCTTTAGAAGCTAAACCAAGCAACCCATAACAATTTCGAAGGTCACTACTAGAAAAAACACTTATCACAGCACTACTTCACGGTGGTTAAAATAAAAAATGCTGTAAAAATTAAGGCGGTGGCTTATTCATAAATAAATCCGTACTTTAAAAATATTTGAATAAGGTTTTTTAAAAAACCATTATTAAAGGTTTCTATAGAGACTATTTTTTTAAAAAAAAAACACTGTTATAAGTCTTTCCCGCCTTTTCCTCTTCCTCTGATTTGCTGCAGAAAAACTTTTTGGTTCCCAAAGTCTCTAGCCATTATGAAGGAAGGCCAACAATCTGCTTCTACTTCTTAAGAACTATCTTTTTCTCAATCTTAAATACCCTTCCATTGTACCTTTTATTCCACTTCCTTTTCCTTAATATGTTTCCTCTTGTATTGTCTTTGTTTATTCTCATTTTCAGCTTTCTTAAAATGGTATCCTTTTCAGGATCTTCTCTTTTCCATTCACAGAAAAGATCTCATGATGATTTTGATGATAAAAGTTACAAAATGTAAAGAATAGTCCATTAGAATATTTTGTAAAGAATAGTCAAACTAGTTAGAATATTTTCTAAAGTCAGTTATTGTTCTGATCAATAGCTTTCAAGGGTGTCAGATATAGCTCAAAATTCAACAAATATGTAAAGAACTTTTTTTTCTTTTATGAGACCTACATCAATTTTACCTTGTTATTAGCTGCGCATTCAACAATGAGTACTTTAAAGGAAATTGAAAATGTGCATATTTTGAGAAAAAAAATATTAATAAAGAGAAGTCTAATTTATTCAATAAATTAATAATGCAACAAATTATTAAATACCGTTGGTATAATAGTGTCTAATTTATTAGATTTAAGATTGTATGTTAGGATGAATGTAACACTATAATAATTGTAGGAATATATATAAATATACTTTAATAAAAAGAAGAAGAAAAAACACTGCATAAAATAACAATAGTTGTTTTATTGAATCTAAATAACAATTTGAAATTCTTTCTACAATAGTTAAATAAACTTGTAACGGCATTTTTAATAAAACTGTCATATAAAGTCTTCTCAGAGCTATGGTAAATCTTAGACTTTTGACATCAGTTTTTTTAAAAATCTTCATAAAAAGCTACAAAAATTTCAAATACATAATATGTGGTAAGCTTCTGATTTACTTTTCATACAATTGCTTGTAGTCCCAATCTCTGCCCCACAATCACAAACTTGGACGAAAGGCATTTTCTGTCATTTTCCACTTGTTTTTGGTGCACTCCATCGTCATTCACTATCTCCATTGTCTTTAACTCCCTCTATCAGTGTTCTCATCTTTAAAGTTGTAAGTTACCATTTAACTTCTTCATTTATGTCGATATTAGTAGTACTAAGTTAAGCATTTTGTGAGGCTTTTTGGTTGTAGTAGTATGTTGCTATCAAACACTTGAAATGCTTCATGTGATAGATACTCAATATATTTACATACGAGTATACACACACAGAGAACAAATAAAAAGAAGAGAGTGAAGTGAGATATGTAACATAAAATCTTAAGTGGTCATAGATATGGTAATCCTCCTGTGCGTTTTCTTTTGTTGTGGTATTCTTGTGGCTTAAGTTTATAATGAGATTTGATTCCCTTTCTTTTCTAGTTACTTAGACAGATTATATTGTGTTCCAAGTTATTCCCTCTTGTTTCTTTTTATTTGGATATGTGCTAACCCAAAATCGATAAAAATTAAAGATAACATCCAAATATATGCACACAGTGTCCTCTCATCTTTGCATCCTAAACAATGAGCGTATGTATATAGGCTCACCAGCTCTAGAGACAGGGGATATAATAGGTATATACTCTTATATAAAGGTATGTTGTTTTGATATGAAGGCAATTGGTGAAAATGAGCTATGGTTTACATCTATGTTGGACATATAGTACGTGTTAAGATTAGCATCACGTAAGCCAACTGGAAGGCGGTCGATGCTAAAAACAAGGATATGATTTGGGAGAACATTTTAGTAATTTCTAATTCTATGTTCTACCTATCTACTTTAGTTATGTATGATTTTTATCCCTTATTGCAGCTTTATCTTATTTATTTTTTGTACTTTCACGCGGCAAAATTTTGATATTCTCGCCACTTCAAGCATGAAGCATCCCATCTTAAAGCAATGCAATAAATGGTAGAGGGACTTTAAGTCAAACTTTGTGAAAGACTACCTCTAAGGCAGTAAGATAGGGGATCATCCGAATGACACATACCCCAAAGTTAGTGACAAAAGTTGGACATTTTTTTGTCAATGGCGGGAAGAGTCTATTTATAAGGTTTGATATGTGCTGTAAACTTACCTTTTAATTAACTTAGTAATGAATGTACATTTTAATCAACTAATCTAACTTTGTTTCATTTTCATAGGCTATTATAAGAGGAATCAAGAAATAACCAAGAAGAATGTGTACTACCATTATATGTCTTGAGGGGGTACAATGTCCTTGAGAGGAAAATGATGCAAGAACAGCTGCAGGCTGCGTAACAAGCAACGGGCTCATACCTTAGTGCCACAGACCTTACTTCATCTATCAGCATCCACCGTCCCACTCGTCAACAAAAATAGAAGGTTACGAGGGTAGAGAAAGGGTCTATACATCACTCCAGATGTTGCTACAATTGCTGGGAGGATTATAATTAATTAATTAATTTAAATACTAAGAATTTATATGTTAGTAATTGTTCTTCAGTTATTTTAACTTGGTAACTTGTATATGTTATAAGATACACTAGAGCAACAGACATCCTAAGGGTGTTTCATTCCTAAAAAAGTAATGGACATCCTTGATACAACTATTAGGACCCCTGACCACTTAGGTCGAGTGAGAGGGGCCCCAAAAGGAGTTATACGTAAAGACGGGTTTGGCTTCGCCTCTTGAAGAAGAAGCGTACCTTCCGTAGATATGATGTCTAAAGATGAGTTACAAAGGGTTCGAGATGGATGCCAAGAGGAGATGGAAAAGATGGGCTATGAGATATATGCCAAACTTCAGTAGGCCATGATATTGATGGGCTTCCCCACACCTAGCCAAAGTTTAGAGGTAAAAATATATTCATTTAATTATTTTCAAGGGACATTTAACATGTATTTTATCTTGACTAATTTTGTTTGCATATTTAGGGTTATCCTGTGGTGACTAGTGGGAAGGGCACCGCCAATAAGGAAAAGTTTGTCTCTTAACCATCTGACCCTACCCCTGAGGATGATTGGAAAAAGTGTGATCTCTACATTGTGACAGACCAAGGGAGTACAACCTTCATTGCTCATACTACTATGTACCCAGATGCTACTACAATTCACCAAAAAATATTTCCTCATGGCAAAGCCAAGTTAATGGTACATAGCATAAAGAAAGGTTTAGGAATTGTATCAGTTACCTACCCTACTGACTAGGTCAAAATATTGGACTAGGATCTAGGGCAATTTATTATATGGCCAACATATATGGTCAAATTGAGAAAATGGGTCACACAGGAGCCAGTGTCAGAGAAAGTTTCTCAGAAGCAAACCCCAAAGGACCCATAACCAAAAAAGGCACCATAGAAGCCTAAGGTTAAGAGGGTGAAAGGAGACAAGCTCAGACATCTTTGAGAACATAATCTCGACATATTTTGGTATGATAACTCTTCACTTTATGGCAACATGATTTGAGGAAGCCATTAGTTTCACAATTTTGGTCGGGATTTTTACACATAGGAGCTTTACACCTTCACCCTGGACAGGAATGACATAGTGTAATTCCTCAATTTTGAAGAGCTGGATTCAACTGTCATCTAATTAGCCATATTGTAAGTTACAAATTTATTTTAATACTTTATGTTTAACTATTCATGCAATACTGACTCCTTTCTCTATTAATAATAGCTACTTCTAACGAAGATACCTAGACGAAGCGAAAAGATACACATATGACTTCATGTGTCCTCAACTTGACTAAGAGATAGGCACCGATAGGGCCTTGGGGATGATGTACATGGTTGACACTATGACCCACATAGAGAGAAATATGTACTTTGTACCTTACATTAAAGGGTAAGTATACTCTTATACTTAGCACACTTATATATATATATTAGTCTACATTTATATATAATATTGTTCATATTTTGTAGTATGCATTGGACTCTATTTGTCATAATCCCTGAACATAATGTGATGTACTGGTTTGATTCATTGTTTGAACGGCTAGATACCGAGGTTGTTTCCATCATTAACATGTGAGATTTTCTTCATATAGATTAACATAACAATTTAGTAAGTTATATGATATCTTTTTTTTTAATTAGAGATAGGGCTGTGCAAAGTTTCAACTTATTCAGAGGCCATTCAGTAAATACTAATCCTTAATATATTTATCCTCAAGTAAGACTTTCAAATAATTAACTTTCAATTTTCATAAATTTATTAGGTATAATAAAGTTAGTCACTAATATGCTCTGTGTTTTTCCATTATGTTAGTATCGCCAGAAATCCACTCAATGATGGATGATTTGGCAAAAACATCCTTGAAAATATGCCTTAATTAATCATCCATTTTTGTGTATATATGATTGTATTATATTTTGGTTCATTGCATGCATTAATAAGAATTCGAATTACTTTATTACTATGTATTAATATTTAATTTGGACTTTTAAATTGCTTATTTCATACTTTGCTGCCTATAGTCTATTCTCATTATGGCAAATACATGGCGGTATTGATGGAAAATTAAAAGAAACTGTACCATAAAAAAAATAAGCCTTTAACGATGGTTGTTTTAGAAATCGTAGTTCCAAGTATATACTGTAACAACAGTTACTTGTAAAACCATCATTAAAAGATTAAACTATAACAATGGTTTTATTGAAAACCATCATAACATTTTAAATATTTAAAGGCAATTTTTTAACCGCTGTTAAAAGATAGACTTATAATGGCTGTAGAATTCACGCAGCTCCTAAAATCGCTATAAAAAACCACTTTTAACTATCGTTAAAAGTTTTTTTTTCTAGTAGTGGGCTAAATCTATAGTTTCTGGATCTAAATATCCATATTTTGATAAAATTAATTATGAGATCTCAACCAAACACTCATATTTTAATTAAAATCAATTATAAGATAATCAACTGTTTTTCACATATAAGCAGCTCTCACACATTGGGTATATTTGGATGAGCATTGGGTAACAATCTATAATTGACAAAGTCTAATAAGTAATAATATTGAGACAGTTCTGTCCAAAAAAAATAGGGACAATACTTTTTTGTTTACTTTTTTTGGTTATTTCCTTAATTATATAAAAGCAGAATGTCGTCATTTATTAATTTGGATTGCATCTAATTCTACATTTATTAATTTTTCTACTAGTTCATATTTCATTTCATTTAATTAAATAATCCATATTTTAAGTCTTCATTACATTGTGTAATCATGCAACTATGCAAGTAGACATTTAATCGTACCAAATTTTTAAACACGTATTAACATTGAGTCAAGTCAATATGGGAAATGGTTTAAAAAATAATGTTTGCATGATAGAGATTAACCTATTTTTAACTTTAGAAAGCATAATTAACTGGAAATAATTGAACACTCAAAAGACCATGATATGTATCTAATTTGTTCATTTTTATGTTATACTTCAATTTTGTTTAGAAAGTTTCACGTAGGAAATGTGAATATCCAGAAAATTTATTTCACTAATATTGCTCTAGAAATATTAAAAAATGAGCAATGTTGCCTCTAGCCATTAAAAAGTTAATGTTTAACATTACTTTTTCAATATTTAGGGCAACTTTACATCTTTTTTTTAATATAGGGTTAAGGTATAATTTTACTTCAAAAGTTTTTGGGTAGGAGCTATGAGTACTTATAAATTTCTCCTAGATCAATATTACTTTAGATATCTTAAAAAAGGTATAAAGTCAACCCTAGCCGTTATAAATGTTAACAATCAACGTTAGTTCATTTTTTTCTTACCTTTTCTAGATAGTAACCATAACATATGAGAGGAGATGTGGGGTGTCATTGAACCAAGAGGTTCTTGGCAATTCCTAAATAATAGAGATTTCGTCCATCTCCTCCTACTATTGATCCTCGTACCACCTATTCTCCTTTGTATCCTATAGCATATCCCATATATCCATTATACCCTGTATCATCTCCTTCACTTGTATAGGTAGGCGAAATAGTGGCAATTGTCCTAGAAGGATAAGATAATCCTTCTATGCTAGGCTTTTAGAAAATAGTCTAAATAGTACCATCTAGCATCTTTGTGACTATCGGTGGTGCTATTGTATGAATGTCTGTAGGAGTGGAATTAAAATCTTGCTCATAGTTGGTTATCCAATCAAGTGAGATGATCTCAGCTAACTCTTCTTTAGGAATCTGTCTAGGAATATTGACTATGGCTGGGTCATGGTCTCTATCCATAAATATCAGAAGGGCATCTTGAGTATCTGTTGGAAACTATAGATCCAGTGAATGATTCTGAACTCTATAGATAATATGGTGATGTAAGGTAGCCATAATAGTTTGGGATCTAGTTCTGCTCTGACAATTTGGATCTAGACTTTGATTCATTGAGAGAAAGTCTCTTCAGAGAGCTTCATGTTGAAGTTGGGTGTAATAGTAAAAATAATACTCCTATTGCTAAGATTAGTAACTAAAGCTCCAATAAGGGTATGCTGGTATTGTTTGTATAAGGCATCCAATAAGGAAACTTTAGTAGAAACTTGAAGGCATTTTTTGCCATGAAAGGTTAATACAAGGTGTACAACTCCAAGGTGAAGTTGTGTGTAACCTTGATCTATATAGGAGTTTATAAGGGGTTACATATGTTCTAGGGCAACATACTATTCACAAGGTGTGGAAAGAATACCACACTGATCAAGTATAGAACTTTATACAATTTCCTTAACTAGGGGAGTGGACTTGGTGATAAGGGAACGGATACTTCGAAAAGTAATATGTTGGTGATGGTAAAGAGAATAAGGGTTAATTAGAGGGAGATTTGTATCTCTTACTCTAGCTTCATCTGTTAAGTGGGTAAATTTTATAAGATTTTCTATTATGTTGATAACAGAATGTCGAATAGATGAAGGAAACCTTTCAACAGATAAGGAGGATGAGAGTCTCACTAGTTATGTGGAAGTAGAAGGTGTTTCGCTCATGGTAGTAAAATTCTTCTTACTTACTCATATATAACCTTATAACTATTATGTCTCACCTGAGAAATAATATCAAGGCTCTGATACTAATAGGAACATATCTACTCATGAACTTTGAGACCCAGTCTAAGATATTCACAGAACTGATCTTTTCACAAGAACTTACTTCGGCATTCCTAGCCATGTTGCCTTTCTAAGATCCATAACTATGAATTCTTATACTAAATCAAATTATTCATGCGGAAGTCTTAATTCTTAGAATAAGGTCAGATTCCTTTTTGACACATAGGATTCTCTTATGAGAGGCAAGTGTAAGTATAATAGAATCTATGTGGAGACAAGAACAAATATAAGGAAAGATAGAGCTTTTAGAAGAGAGAAAACTTAAAAGGAAAATATTCTTCTATTACAAGGTATTTTACAATGAACTCTTTATCATTCTTAGAATGGTATGGAGGATCCTTATATAGAGAGCTAATGACACAACCAAACAAACACTTAATAATTCTACATGAGCTATAAAGATAAAAGCAGTCCACACTATGACCGCACTAAATACACTTTAACATAAGCTTACTATAACTAAACAAAATAATACAGATACTTTAATAAAAGTAAAGCACATGGGAATATACTCTAATAAAGTTTTGAAGCATACAGGGGAATCTCTCCTTTATGTCAATATAACCATCCATAGATAGGCTCATGGTCATCATCTAGTGAGAGATTCGAGTAATCTTCTTCACATGAAGCACATTGGTATTTTATTAATAGTGCTTCTAAGTCTGGTGAGCATGGTCTACCCCAAGGGTCTTGTGAAAAGGATTCACCCCAAGGGTCTAAGTCTTGTGAGAGAGAGACATCCATCAATTTTGTGGATGATCTTGGAGGTAGAAGATGTAGTTCAATAGGAAGCCTTAAAGGTCTAGAGTCAAGATATTCCAAGGTGGCTGGACTGAATATCTAGTTTATAGGTCACTTGTACCACTTCTGAACATCTGGAGTAATAAACGATTCATTTGGAATAGGACCAAAGGAAGCGCATGTTAATCTTGGATCTCCTTCTGGGCAGTTATTTAAGTTGCTTTCAAAGAGTTTTAAGTTATAAAAGATAACATCTTTATGGCGAGGACAGTGAGTCTAAGTCTGCTACAGGTAAGCTTGATTCAGGGTGTACAGTTCACTCTGATGATCCATGTTATATGGTATATGTATTGCAAAGAAGCATTGAAAAGTTTGTTGATCTTCTGGGACTTCCTAAAGGCGACACTGTTTAATAATTTTCCTAAGCTACGTGTCAAATAAAAAGAGGAGAAAACTATTATAAGACTATCCACAAACAATAACCTTTATTTTGACTGTCACACATATAATAATAGATTAGGAGAGGTGGAATGGCTATGACATAAGCATACATAGCCAAAAGGGACTATATATACCATTTTAACTCTTTAAGGACATGTCCAGTTATAAAGGGAACTGTAAGGTAGGGTTTTTCTATATTGAAGTGGTCAATAAATGGAGTGATATGGTAATTTGTGAGAAGGAGATGAAGCCAATAGAAGAGGTTTCTTTTGGCTATCTATTGAATTTGCTCAATATTGGTAAGTATTTGGCCAGGGGAAGTCATAGCAAGAAATGGTGAAGTAGGATGGTTTGGGAAGAGGAAGACGGTCAATCATTAAGATGTATTGAGGTCTAAAAGGAGTTAAGAGTTGGATTTTCTATGGTCTGAAGAGATAAGCATCTATAATATTCTGGTGTACTTTAATATGTCTTACTGATAATTTATAGTGTGAAAACTAATACTTCCATATAAGGAGTTGGGAATTTGGTAGAGTCTTCTTTTTTTGTGTCCATCATTAATGGGAAAGATGTATTATCTATTTTCACAATAAATTTATAAGAACTTAAGTGAAAATTAAAATTTTCTATGCCTTTTTTATTGCCATAATTTCTTTATACATGGCATGATAATGCTTTTCTTATCCTTTGAGCTATCCACTAGCATGAGCAAAGTAATATCTTTTCCCTTTAACTTCCTCGAGAAGTATAACTCCCTAATAATGATCACTTATATCAGTATGTAAAAATTCTTTGTCCCGTTCTTGGAATATTAATGGTGGTAGAGTCTGAGTGACTTCCTTCAAGGTCTTGACAGTTGTTGTATGGGAATCACCCCATGGAGGAGGAATTTTTTTTCAAAAGCTTTGACAGCTGACTGGTGTGTCTGGTCACATCAGGATAAATTCATGGAGATAATTGACAATGCCTAGGAACTGTTGTATATGCTTTACTGACAGGTTGTCATCTGGAAAATTAAGCAAATCTTGGGAAATGTGAGAACTAGGCTAGTAAAAAACATAATGAAAAACCATTCCAAGAAAATCATTTTAGGCCTGGGCTATCTGTCCTTCTTTGATAAGAGCATGATTCTCTGGCCTCAATTATATCAGTAAATTAGGTCAAGAGAGCTTTGTGGTTGTGCTCATCTTCCGAGAATAGAAGGATATTATCTATATAGATGATAGTTGAATGGAGAATTGGTTCAAATATTTTCACCATAGCTTTATGAAAGAGAGATGGTTCTACTTTAACCCAAATGGCATTACAGTCCATTGATACTAAGCATTAGGAATACAGAAGCTAGTCTTGTATCTTTCTTTAGAATAGATTCCAATTTGCCAGGATCTTGCTTTAGATCAAACTTTGAGAATATCTTTGCTTTAGATAACTGTGAGCCTAACATATTCATCTTAGGGAGAGGAAATTTATCATCTTGCAGAAAAAGGTAAGAGGCTTATAATCAATAACTAGCCTTTTTCCCCTAGGCTGCTCAAATCTCTAGACAATCCCAATTTAACTCTGTAGGCACCTTGGGTCAGTAAAGTGGCATATTATTTTTTAGCAAGAGCTAAATCATCTAGATTCAACACCTTCATTCTTTTTTAAAAGTAACCTCACAAAGAAATGTTTATTTTTATAGAGTGGATGATGATGTTGAAATTGATCATGGTTGTCAAAGCATAGACGCAGAAGTCTATCTCAAATGTTTTAAAAACCAGTAAGGGCCTGATTAATCTCAAGGATACTTGGAGTCTTAACATAATGACTAACAAACTTATTTAACTTTAATCCTTTTGCTATAATAGATAATCCTTTGCTCTATAGAATGCATCGAATATAAAGAGTATATCTTTTTAAGGTAGATAACTCCTAAGGACTCTAAGCTATATAGTACATACAGGGAAGAACTATATCCCAATCTTCCTTTTAGAGATAAGTTATATGTGAAAGAGTTCCTAGTTAACTATAGTAAAGGGTTGGTTAAAAGGAGTCCACATATCACTAGGTAAGATGTAAGGTTTAAGAATGGTTGCACAAGAACCTACACTGATCATAGCAATAACCTTGATTGGCTTATCATATTTAATGGAAAGGATATTGGCTTCAAAGTTAGGTATAGGTGTTTTTTTAATCTGGGACATTCCTAAATATCGAAATGATCCTAGGATTGGTTTGTTTAGAAGGCTTATATCTGTAAGTGAGGGATTAAGGGAGAAAATTGGTCGATGAGGGTAATACTCATCATCAGAATCTTCTGAGTCAGAATATCAAGAACATATTGAGTCTCCTCATCTTCTTTAAGCTATTCTTCATAGACAAATTCATTGTCTTTAGAGTTTGTTATCGTCAAAGTATGTTGAAATAACTGAAGCATTTTTATCTCCCTTTGATTCTTCTTCTTATGAAAAGATTTTGCAAAATGTCCTTCTCTGCCACATAAGAAACACTTATTAGCTTCATGTGTCTTGGAAGATCGCTTCTTGAAATACCTGAAGTAAGGCTTTTTATGTTGCTTTTGACCCTTACTAGGTTTGTACTTTGAGTAATATAATGTGACTTCTTCTTGGTTGCACAATGGCATTTATATTTATCCTTGTATTTGATTTTCAAATAAGATTTGCTGCAAGCTGGTTTTAGCTTTGAACTTCTTTTCATCATAAACATAAAAAAATTTTGTTGCTCACAGATTTTATCAAGAGTAGTTAATGTTAATTGATAGATTTCCCCAAAAATAAGTTGAATAACATCTTTGTTTAAGGTGGAAATCATCCTCTGTAGCTTAGGTTGTAACTCATCTGGAAGGGAGGCAATGAAAACATGCCTAATATTAGGATTTTGAGGTCCTCCTAAAGGATAGTACTTTTTAGCTATCATGATGTAATATTTTTATACATCATGATGATTCATATAGCAACATTTCATTTTCGAATACTCTTGAGAATTTCTTTTTTGAATAACATAAAAATCATCAAGAAATTCATGTTAGAGTGCTTCAAGAAATGCTCCAGGGCTTGTAGATCAATAAGTTGAAGTCTTTAGTTCTCACTCAGCTGAGTCAACCATTCTCTTAACTTTCCTATCATCTGAGATATAAACTCTTTAAAAATTTGTTATAAAGTAAGACTTGGATTGGTCATATGATAATCAATCCATGTACCAAATTCATGTAATCGATCCCACCACTTGGAAGGCGGAACATCATCAAAAGTGAACCAAGAATTATGCTTCTTGGACTTAAATGGCGAGGATCTATTTGCACCAGTTTCTTCATTTCTTTTTTCCATTCCTTCTTCATAAAAGAACGATCTTCAACAATAAGGTTGTTCCTATTGGAAGACTCAGTGGTCTGAGGGTTAACTATAGAAATGGTAGACAGGTCAGCATAATGATGCTCTTCCCTAGAGAATTTAGACGTAGTAGAGGCAGTGGATCCTTCCAAGGTAGAAGATTCTTCAGAAGTGGAAGCTTCATCTTCTTGAATTGAAGATTCATCTTCATTTTGTTAAGTTTCATCTCCATTGGTAGCACTAGAAGTTTCTTTAGTAAACCTATATCTTCTAATAGAGGTTGATATATATTTCTAGAGAGTGCTCCAATAGTATTTGAGGTACTTGCACTACTCACAACATTATGTCCTTTGTTAATGGTAAGGGTTTCTTTCTTGATTTTTATAGGAGAACTAGGAGGTATGCAGATTATTAAGGAAGGTTAAGGCTATCTAGATTCAATGAGTGGTCTGATATAGGAAAAAATAGGTCTTGTATAGAGAGGAGGTATATCAACTAGTGTGGATGTAGTGTTCTGATATCCTGAGTAAGAAACTCGTATAGCTAGCATGATTACTTAGCTTAATCAAATGAAACTAAATTTCCTTTGGTATGACAAACAAGAAGCCAATAATACACTCCCCTGGTTTTTGTATAATGTCCTATTAACTACTTTTATAAGATTAATAAAACAGCAGTTAAAGTTAAGTAAATGTAAAAAACATTGTAACTTTTTAAAATTAATCTTTCATTGACATAGTTTTTTAGGGGGAGAAAGCACTAGTACAAAACAGACTTTTTAAAGCCTCATTTTAAAATCGGTTCTCTTGGAAATGATTTAAAAAAATGACCAGTGGTATTTTTGTAAATAAGGGTAAAATATTTACACCTAATGTAAACATGACCAGTGTAAAAGAAATAAGCAGTGATATTTTTTATAAATAATGGAAAAATATTTACACTTGATATACACATGACCGGTGTAAAAGAAATGACATCCAGTGTAAAATGTCTGTGTACATATTCTACACCTGCTGTACACGTGACAGGTGTAAAAGATAAAAAATTCTACACCTGATATAATGGCATTCGGTGTAGAATATTTTTGTGTAAATATTTTATACTTGATGTACATGTGATAGGTATAAAAGATGAAATATTCTACACTTAATGTAATGACATTCGGTATAGAATATCCTTGCTATTAAAAATATGACAAAATGCCTTAATTTTTTGCGCTTCCTTATCTTCATAGATCACATCGTCGTCAATGGAGAAAACTAAACAAGGGAGAACACATGGTGATAGGAAACTCTGCCTTCATAACACACTATTTAAAACTCACTGAAGAAGAAAACTTAGATATGTGATGATCTATACTTGTACTCGTCGTTCTCTATTGTTGAAGTATGTCATTCTCAGCTCTAAAGCTCACAAAAGAAGAAGACCCAGATCTGCGATTGTGGATGTCTATTTTTTTGTTTCTTTCTGGGTTTTATTTAAATATATTTCTATTCACTTTTGACTAGGTAAGTTGGAGGAATTGTGACGATGTTTCTACGATGTCTTCAATTAAGTGAAGATGTTTCTAGGTTTTCGTTTCTGTATATATATTTGGATTTTTATTTCATTCATTTCTTGATTCTGTTTAAATATATTTCTATTTGTATTTGAGCAGGTAACCCAAAAGAATTGTGACGGAGTTTTTGTTATATTTTCAATTAGGTGATATTGTTTATAGGTTTTTATTTCTGTTTATATATATATGAGTTTTTGTTTCTTTCATTTCTGGGTTCTCTGGCTTTTTCTTTCTTCCTCCTTTTTGTTATCTACTGTATTTTACAGGTACATATTCTTCTTCATCATTCTCCTCTACCTTCAGATTTATGACAAAGAAGGAAAGAATTTTGGTGCTTTAATAGAGAAACTGGTTTAGAAGTTTAACTGATTTGAATCAAGAGTTTTTTTTTTATTCTAATTTGTTTTTATTTTTATATTACTTTTTAAACCGGTTGTATGGAATAACCAGTTTAAAAAAGTTAGTTTTCTATGCCAGTTGTATATCAAACTTTCTACACGGGGTTATTTCTACACCGGACCTAATCTGGTATATAAGCTTATTTTCAACTGATTTGGAAGGCATATTTTCTAGGAGTGAAGAAGAAATCTAAAAGCTATTCTTCCAATTCTTAATATAAAACATATTAACTAATTTAATTAAATTAAAAAAATTAATTAAGTTAATTAATATGATATAATTTTTTTCTAAAATATCATAACTATCAGTAGAGGTAATTTAAGAAAATATTGATAAATATAAAAAATATGTCTTATATCTAGAATTAAGTTCAACCTTCTAATTAGGTACTATATTAAGA
Organism: Leucaena leucocephala; assembly: GCA_037074615.1. Classification (NCBI taxonomy): domain Eukaryota; kingdom Viridiplantae; phylum Streptophyta; class Magnoliopsida; order Fabales; family Fabaceae; genus Leucaena; species Leucaena leucocephala. Next base: position 11,031,565 of record CM073515.1, on the reverse strand, counting down.
ATTGGAGGAGTATCATTTAAACTAAGAATGAATAAAACATTGATCAAAGTGTAGCTTAACCTAACTTATTTTTATCTCTATAATTGGAGCGATGCTCTTCAAGGTGACGATGTTGGTAAGTGATGAAACAATCTAAAAAGATCGTCCGTGAAGTTGTTTAACCCAATGTCATAGCAGAATAGGCTTCAAGCTAAGCCTCGGATGTTCAAAGAGTCAGAGAACATGTATAAAAGCTCAATCAATAAAAGAAGGGAAATCATAATGGAAATTTTTAAGTAAAACAAAGTCCTTCGTTATGGCAATATAGCAACCATCTTTTGTGTTATCATAATAGCTTAGGAAGAGTTCAATATAATGATGAAAGCACCATCCATTAGGATTCTTTTTTCAAAATGGATTATAGCATGGACCTTCATCTTGTACTAAGTATATATATATATATATATATATATATATATATATATTATACTTCTATGACATTTAACATTAAATATATTTAATTAACTTAATTATATTAAAAAAATTATTTTAAATTATTTAATGTGACATAATTTTTTTAAATATTATAATCATCCTTTTTAATTATATATTTATTTCTTATTTAATTATTATTGAGAGGATATTAATAGGGGTAATTTAAAAAAATGATAAATATAAAAAATATATCCTATATTATTTAAAATTTATGATTATGACAAACTCACTAATTAGATCATCATTGGGTCGCTGTCGCTACTGTCGCTGGGTAGTGAAAGAAGTGAACAGTAGACCTAAATAGAATTTATTTCTTATCTCATACCTTTTCTAATAATTTATCAATACAAAAAGTCATTCTAAAAATAATTATCCAAATACTTATTTATTCAAAATTACTTTTCTTCTATAAGCTCTTCTCTAAAATTTTGTCAATTTTTTTTTATAAACATTTTTCTAAAACTCTAACCAAATACATAATAACTATTATTGTGTTGATAGTACAAGTTTTCTAGATGCACATAGATTAGAATGTACCTCTACAAAAGTTTTCCATGGTTAATTAGAATACTAGTGAATAGCTAAAATAATCTATATTCTAATATTATTTTTTTTAAAATTAAAAAGTTTAGATGATGAACTAGGTCTAATAACTCATATTAATTAGGTATGTTTTTAGGTATCGTTTCATTGGTGTTTTTTTTTTTTGAAAAAAGGGGAGGATAATATAAATATTGTTTAGCTAAAAAAATTTAAAATTTAATCTTTTTATACTTTTTTCTATTTTAATAAATATTATATCATAACTAAATTTATCCCTACTAACTTCTCAATATTTCAACCTTCCCTTTTTCTGTTCATTGCCACAGGCTCCGTGTCATTCCTCCAGTGTCCGTCTCCAGCCACCTTTTTCTCTTCAATGTCGGCGCGCCTCTAGCCGCCGCCGCCGCTCGCAATGGAAAATGCATCTTCTGTTGAGTTCCTTCTCCTCCAAGAAGTTCAATTCTTGGAAGTGAAAGTATTATCCTTTTAACTTGTTTTCTCGTTTCGTCGTTCTTGATTTACGGAGTCTTTTTGTTTGTCGGGACGTATTTGGATGTTCTTGTTCTGGTCTTGCACTGATCTCGCGTTGGCGACAGTGGGATATTTAATTTCTTGGTTGCGCGTTGGGCAATCTGAATGTGAAGTCGATTTAGGTAAAATTTTAAAAAAATATTCATAAAAAAAAATTAAAATATCTTTTAAAAAAAATTAAAATGAGTATTTAGATAGTTATTTTTAAAAATATTTTTATTATGAATAAATTATAAAAAATTATATTATTATTAAATATAAGAGAGATGAGAGATGAAAGATGAAAAATAAAAGATGAGAGGGAATGAAGAAGAAAGATGAGAGATGAGAGAGGATATAGAAGAGAGATGAGAGATAGTATAGAAGATAGATAAGAGATGAGAAATGGGAGATGGGAGATGGTATAAAAAGAAATGAGATAGGAGAAGGGTATAAGAAAAAATAAGGATAATATAATAATTAGTTAATCTATACATTTTTTTTACTATTCTATAAATTACTCTGATCAATTCATATAAAATTTTAGTTTTAAATCATGATTTGATTCAAAAATCTGTTTGAATAAATATAGTTATTTATCTTAAAATTTTTTAAAATTTAAATTTTTCTCAAAGTTAAATTTAAAACTTAGGATTAGCCAGAAACCAAAGGCACTGAGTTTCTTACCCCTTTCTTCCGGAGGAAAGGTTGGAAAATGAAGGAATTTAGGGATTGTGAATTCTTAATATTTTTATTTGATGTTTATGTGTCCCCTGCGGAAATACGTAGCCGTTGGCTAACTGTGATGGACTTCAAATACTTTTCCCAAGTCGATCTACCAATTCAGAGGTCTTTTCTATCTTGTTTATCAGATCGATCTTGCCTGAATGTCAAATTTTTGATTTAGCAAACAACTGACATTCTAATATGCTCATCCGAAATAAAAGCTTACCTGGATAATGAAATTTGATATGGGTTTTAGATAATATGCTCCTGCTTGGTAAATTTGTATCATTTCAAGTTCAGAGGGGAGGAAATTTGCAAGAGATTATTGGAAATCAGTATTCTATGTTTAAGGTAACCATTTTGGGATTAAGATAATTAAGAATATAGTGAAGTTATTGAGAGAAGAGTCTTTACAGATTTAAAGTTCTACTTGTTACTTGTTGATTTTAACTATCTGCATTTTGATGTTCATAAGTTCCCTTGACATAGTTTGTTGTTGGTCCTATAATTGTCAGTAACTGGTAAAAAAGCTGATGAGTAGGTATTTTTTACGTTCTAAGTTTTTGTTTTACTTAAAGAAAATGCCTTCTTGAAGTTATTCTTATAACTATTTAACATTATGCAGACAATTGATGGACTAATTGAGACAGGAGACAGTGAGCAAATTTTCCATAAGGCTATTGAGGAATAAGGAAGAGGCTAGGTTTGTCTCTTCTTTACCTTTACTCCCTCCTCAAGTCCCCCTAGTCCCCCTATTCAAGATCTCTAAATCTTGTCAGTTTGAATGCAACATCCCATTCTACACTTCCCCCACTCTCCATACTAGTGGTGTTGATATTCCTTGGGAAGCAATAGCTAATGTTCTGAGATTTAAGTATTTTTTTCCCTTGTTTCATATATTTTAGTTATCTTTGTAGATAATAGACTCCTTGGTAGAAATTCAAGAACGGCACGAAGAAGTTAGAGGTGTTGAAAGGAAACTTCTTGAATTACAACAGGTATTTAATCAGTCCATTTTGATTGATCAAATTAGTATATTAAAAGATTATTAGTCTGCTTGTTAGCAGTCCAGATGAACTGGTCTTGAAAGGTTCCTTGTTTCTGCAGATATTCATAGATATAACAGTGCTAGTTACTAACGGGGTTGATCTGAGTAATAAACGGCTCGATATTGTTTAAGCGAGGTCTCGAGTTCGAGTTTTGACGTATGCAGAAAATCTCTGTTGAAAGACTCACCTACTATAATTAGGTACGCGATGCGGGTCGAATCCGGATATAGTTAGGGCAAAACTCTGGTAAACCGGATAAGCAACAAAAAAAAAATGCTAATTGATGCACAGGGGTATGCTGGGCAATATAGAATCACAGGTATTTTGAACACTGCCCTCCAGAAATCCAAAAGCCTTCAGAAGAATTGTAGAAAATGAATGTGCACTGCAATCATTATACTCCTTATTGTTGTCATAATCATTGTCGTTGTCGTCATTAAGCCATGGGTTAAGAAGGGTGCTTAGTTACTCATAGTAGGGGTGTGCATGGGCCGGGTTGGGCAGGGCAGCCCCCCTGCCCGGTGCCCTGCCCGGAAAAACCATGGGCTGCATTTTGCAGCCCGATGCCCGGCCCTGCCCGGTAAAAGCCCTAACCAATTCGGGCTGGGCATATGCGGGCTGGGCATGAGCGGGCTGGGCATGCCCAAATAGTGATGTCCTGCTCATATTGTGAGAAAAAAATCTGCTATCATGAACTTATAAAATAATATCATATTTATATTTTTAAGAGTTAAATAATATATATAATTCACTAAGAATAAGGTATCAAAAAAATAGTAATTAAAGTCTCAAAGTCTATTACATATATAAAAAAGAAATATTAAAATATATAGAGGTCGGATATTTGTAGCGTTATTGCAATACAAAAAATTGAATACTTGGCAAGTAAAGCAGAGGAGCAACTTTGGTATCTACATAAATATAAAAGTTATGTTTAATATTTTAAAAATGAGCAAGGAGAGTTGCCAGCTAAAGTGAAAAGTGTAAAATTACAAATAAAATAAGTTAAGAAAAAAATTAAAAAAATAATAAATATATATATATATAGGGCCGGGCCAAATGGGCAGGGCAGCATGCCCTGCCCGGTGCCCGGCCCGGCCCGACAACTGGCCCGGCCCGGCCCTGCCCAAATATATTTTGGGCACTTTTTTTAGGGCCGGGCCGGGCGATTTTTTACCGGGCTCGGGCGGGCGGACCGGGCCACCGGGCACTATGAACACCCCTAACTCATAGGTTTTGTAAATAGATCTCGCTTGTGTTGGGACAAGCTGGCAGAAGCTGATTTTTTATCGATTATTCTTATTTTTGCGTGTTTCAAACTGCCCTTTGTTATTTTCCAGTTCATGGATACTGTAATGAGATATGCAGAGTTATATATACAATGAGATACATATAATGTTAAAATTTCATCAAATTTTCTAATTTTCTTATGCTTATTATATATACAAGTGAGGTTAAAAGTTTTTTAAGATTTATAAATTAAAAAATAATAATTTTAATATAAATATTATAAACAAAGAGTAAATAAATTTAAATAAAGAGATAATGGTATATTTATCAAGTTTTAATTAACTCTATTCTCCTCTTCTTTTAAATTAAATAAAAAATATCATCTCTCCTCCCCTACTTTCACACCCATAATCTCTCATATTTTTTTTACCCTTATTTAAATTAACTTAACTTATCATTCCCTTGTTAAACCAAATATAACCTAAATAAGACCTTAATTTCCTTTGTGTACAAATTTAAATTAAATTATCCCTACTCATTCCACCCATATTAAAGAAAATTTTATCAAGAAGCCATTCTATAATGTTAATATATAAATGAATAATATTAATAAAACTCATGTATATTTTTTAATAAATAACTAATTTAATTATTTTTTTAATTTTTTAAATTAATAGGTTAATATAATTTTTAATATATCAAATTTATACGAATATTGATTCTGGCTTTTTAAAGATAAAATAGTATATATATTTATTAAATTATAAAAATTAATATTTTAAATAGAAATAAATTTAAAAGAATAAAATTTATAATCGAATAATTAAAGGACCAAAATTAAAAGGAGGATAAATTTTGAGGGATCAAGATTATATTAATCCTAAGCTAATTATTAAGTTTCTAACTTTTGTATGAAATGAGGGGAGTGTCTTTCTTTAGGACCCATGGCTTAAGTGAGAATCACACAGCATAAACTATTATCTATTGTTATCAGACAAATATAAGAATAAAGAAAATTCTCTTTCAAACCAATAGACCGGCGTAGGCGCACTTCCTCTTTGTCAACCTATCCAAAGGTTCAGATATATAAGCTAAGATATTAAGCAGACAAGAATAACACAAATAAATGGTTATAACTTGTAATATGGGGGAATGGCACTTAAATCCCAAAAAATCAATTTAATGACAGCTAGGTCCAAAAAATTTTTCTAAAAGATGAGTTGCAAATGTTGATTCAAATGCAAACAAGTGAAAATTAGGCAGTTAGGTCTCAAGTCACTTTCAGTTCCTTTGCATCTATGTTTAGATTAGTTTTTAGAAAATATATTTTAGGAAGAACAAATTTTGAATAATAGATTTTATGAATAATAGATTTTAAAAATAGAGATGTTTGGATTATTAGTAGTACAATCACTTTTTATATTGGTAAATTATAAAAAAGGTATGATTTGATTAAAAGTAGGAAATGTGAGAGAGGGAAAGAAGAAAGAGAAGAGAGGAGAGAGTATAGAGAAGAGAAGAGATATGGTTGAGAAGAGATATGAGATAGGAGAGAAGGGAGGGGATAGAGAAGAAAGATGAAGAGGAAATAGAAATAGAGTGTAAAAAAAATAGGGATAAGATAGCAATTGGATAGTCCATAAGTTCTTTTACTATTCAAAAAACTAGTTTCAGTGGCTTATTCAAAATCATAGTTTTGGCCAAAATTACTTCTGGACAAATATGATTATTTGTTTAAAATTTTTCTAAACTAAGATTTTGTTTAAAAGAATTTTTCAAACCATAGTGCCAAATACACACTAAGAATCCCAAATTTGCAACTATATGAAATAGTACATCTTTCAACAAAAATTCTAGGGACCTATCATTAAATTGAAATTATAGAATCTAACTGTCATTCCCCCCTTATAATAACAAATTAACAATAACAAAATGAAACTGCAAAGTAATTTGAACAAATTAAGTTGAAAACAAAGTACAAAACCGTCCAACTGATGCCCCCTAATACATAAATCAATAGCCTTAAAATGATACCGGTATGCGATTATCTGAATTATCAAATACAATCTCCACAAATGCAGATAAAACTTGGTGTCCAGCTCCCTCCTGTATAGAGGATAGTTCGCTTCGGCTTAACTAAAATCCTATAAATAATTAGCAATGGTAAAAATCGCAACCTGAAAAAGAGCCACACTCTGGCAAGTTTGAGCAATTTTTGTTCCCTCTTTGTTTCATTTCCTTCTGAGTTTCTTGCAAAAAGAAAACCTTAAGCTTAAATTTGCCACTTTATAGCATAATTCACAGAAATTGGGTTACTTTCTCAGCTGATGATCTAGGAATCATCCTTCTGCTGTGGGATTCTGGCTTATGAGACCCAAGATTCATGCTTTAGAATAATAATGGCTGGCCCAAGATTCATTGATTAGTTTAAAGTTCGAATTAACTCTGCACTTTTGGTAAATGGTTAGATTGAGAGGGAAGAAATCATGTTGGTGGGCTCGGACAAAACCATTTTTTCTTTGTCTGTTTTTTCCTGTTTCCTGTGGCAACTTGTCCTTTGTCTGTAGATATGTATATATGTTACTATGCATGTGACCCACTTTCAAATCACCAGATAACATGGTGCTAGTCCTTTTCTCTGCTCAACATTATTAACTGAACCATCTTTATCTAGTGATGCACATCATTTCTATTCATTGTTTGGCAGCATGATTTTTCCATTAATTTTATGACTGAATTTGTGGGAAAACTAGAAAATCCAGTCTCGTTCTTCAGGAATAGCTGGATTACCAATAAAACTGATATCTCAAGAGAAAAGATTCCGTGCTTGTTTCTCTCCTCTCTGTTCTTTTTCTTCCTGCGGTCCCTAGAATCTTCCTGGGTGGTTGTTAAGGGTGGCGTTTTTCGGAGAGAGCCACTAACGAATGATCAGCTGCAATGGGGTTTGCTTAGATTAGCCTGAAATTAGTAAATTTTGCTTCGGTCATTTGAAAAATTGCAGATTCACGTGACTAAATTATTACTTTTCTATCTCTAGTAAAAAAGTTAACACAAAAACTCGTTTAACTTACACTGCAGGTATGTTTCAGCCAGAAATAACTACTTCTGATCTTTGAATGTTAACACTTGCAGGATGTGCAGTATGAATCCCATGAATCGACGTATAATATGAAGCATTTTGTGGTGAGGTAAATTGACAATATAAATGATGATAACTTCTGAAGCTTTTTATTATCTATCTTGGAGTAATTGAAGGGTAAATGATCGTCTTTTTACGCAGAACGGAGTCTCCTTGGAAGGTAGATGGTGATTCAGCTGGAGTATCAAACAAACTCAAATTACTTGAACAGGAACTGTTGAATCTTTAGAACATTGGTAAGGGTGATCTATCAAAGGTGCCAACTTTAATGAGGAAGCAGGCAAAGAGATATCAAGCACTTCCAGAGAAGATTGATGATTTATGCACAAGAATAGTAAGTTAACTCCAACTTTACTGGCCCAAAAAGGCTCCCAACTTTATTTTTTATTGCTATCTTTTTGTCATCTATGAAACTCCTAATCATTCTTTCGTGTATTTTTTTGAAAACCATTTTATCCTCCAATTATTATCTCTTTTTTTATCACTTGGGTTTTTGTACGTATGTGTCTTCTAATGGGTGTCAAAAACCACGCAAAATGCTTGTCCTTGAGAAAGTTTGTGCCTTTGTGAAGGACGACAGAAAGACAAAGAATCTCGGTCATGATCTAACAACAAGAAGTTGTCTGTTATGTCAACCAGCTAATATTACTGGTGAATGGTCCAAAAATGGTGTTTTCCCAAATTAATATCAAACTAGACCACGGGTCCCATCATTGCATATACTGTTTATAGCTTAATATGATTGTATATATGGTTATTGATGAAATACAATGATATTCTGTGATCCATGTAACTAACTCCAGTTAGTAGTATAAAGCTTGTTATTATTGTTGTGTATATGATTTATGACATGAAAAGGCGGCCCCATACATGATGCTCCCACTAGGTGAGGTCTAGGGAGGGATAAATGTAAACAGCCTTATCCCGCAAGTAGAAAAACTGTTTTCAGGATTTAAATCTGACCTGTAGGTCACAAGACAACAACTCTACTGGTGTGCTAAGACTCACCCTCTATATGATTTATGCGATATGGGCACATATTTAGATAAATCTAGGCAGATCTGAGTTGATATCACATTGCCCCAACCACTGATCTGTTTCTTTTATGTATAGTTAAATCCATGTGACTCTCTCAACAGTTTCCAATCTAAAGGAGGGGAGGATGTAGTTTTCTAGTGATCAAGACTTGTAACAGAATCGAAACCCCTGTGCTTTGTGTAAGCATTTATAATATATTGGACCATACAAATCAAATGGCCACCAAATTTGTAAAACTTGGCATATCCTTATCATCTTCATCTATCCACTTCTTATTATTTTCTGTCTTGAAGAAAATTCACTTCCAAGTTCAACCAACACATTGTTCATAACTTACCCTGACGTGTGGTCTGTCTTATTATAGCAGGCGAGTGAACCGTGCGAACCAATGCTGAGTTCGGAATTTCGGACGCAACAGCAAACCGAGTTTTTGCTGGAGGCGTTTAGGCTGCAGCAGAGAGCATCTGAAACAGGGCAGAAGCTGATTGGATTATAGGGAAGTTGGGAAGAGCTATTACAGAGAGGAGCTAGGAGGGGGAAGAAGGAGGTCATTGATTCCATAAGGAACAACTTGAAAGAGATTCAGAGGAATCTGGTGATATGGTTGGCTAGAATCATCGGAGATCTCGAATGGATTCTGGCGGGGGACGGAGCATCTCACGTAAGAGAGTATTATAACTCAAGATATCCTTTTGTTCAGTAGGACGAATGATGAATGATGATATGAGAGAAGGGGCCTCTTTAACGTAAAAAAACGGTTGATTTGGTATGTGTAATTGAAGAAAGCCATAAAAGTGGTGGTTGAATCTGTTAGCCAAATGAATTATAAATAGCACGTGTTTTTTGTGGCATGGCCCTCCATCCTCATCACCTTTCTTCTTCAGGCTATCTTAAATGCTCCTTTCTTTTTACCCATGGAATCACACATGCGCCAGTAAGAAAAGAAAACAACACATTAACAAAATAGTTGAAATTTCTTTTTTCGCTATAGAATACTGATGTCAATAAAATGATTTGAAATTTTTAGGTTAAAAAATGGAAAAAATGGGTATTTGAGTTTAGCTCCTTTTTTATACAATGCCAAACCAATGACCTATATATAAGTATAAAGTAATAAGAATTCTTTGGATTTAAAAAAAAAATTGCTGGCAATTGTTTGTTTGGTCAGAAGAGTCTTTCGACTATTCTAGTCCGTAGTCTAATTTTATTATTTAAATTAATTAATTAATTTAAATAAATTGACTTCATCTTTATCTCTTTAAAATATTCTTTCGTAAGAGTTTTTTTTTTTAAATGACATTAAACGATAGAAGTATAATAAAAAAGTTTAAAAAAAAAGATTGACCCAGAGGGAGAGCAGCAGGGTTTTCCTAGTCAAGTAAAAAAAGTGAGATTATATTATATTGAGTTATTTTTTGGAGTAAAAAAAGCTCAATCACTTTGAATAGATGCATAATTTTTTAAAAAAAATACTTAATTTTTTAAAAAAAAAAGACATTTTTTTTTAAAAAAAATAGTATAGTTTTTCTGTATGTACTATTAAGATTAGTGTATTTGTCTATAATAGCAAGCAGATTTCCTTACTGAATGACAAGAAATACCTTTTCTTGTATGTTTTGTCACACTGATTTATGTTTTTCACCCCATTACAAATACAAGAACCATGCTACACATGATATATAAATTTAACTATCTAATGATATTTTAAAATTAGATAAAACTTGGAAGAAGTTTTCCTCGCTGGATGCTCTCGTCGTACGTTCTCCACGTACAAGATTTAACTTGAATTAAGCGCTACCGCCATGCAAAATATGATTGCCTCCTTGCCTTACACAATCATTTGGTCAAGTACTTTGTTTTTTTTAAACAAGTGTTACTCTCTTTATAAAAATTAAGAAAAATTGGCTAAATTAATTATTTATAATAAAATTTGTGTTAGTTTTTTAAATGCTTCCTTTAATTCAACATGTGTAATCAATATATTTTTTTAAAAAAAGAATTATAAATTCTGATGATAAAAATATTACTTCTTTCAAAAAACAAGGATGGTTGGCTGATTTATGTATAAAATTGTATCTTTATTTTTTTATGTGGGATTTTTCATTTGGTTGACGTGAACGAAAATGTCCAAAATAGTCACACTCTTGAGTTTTCGGCCTTTTTTTTTTTTTTTTTTTTACGTTAAACTTTTGAATCTTGCCTTAAACAAAGGCAAAATAATAAATAAATAAATAAATAAAATATTAATAAAAATTGATATATATAATAAAGAATATATTCGTATCCTATAAAAATATGAGTTTTATTTTTTTTTAATTTTATTATTATCTAGAGTTATAGCTCATGTGGATAGGGTGTACTGTAATACTCATGAAATAAAAATGCTTTATAAAACATAATTTTAAATTTTAAATTAAAAATTAAATATGAGAAAATGGGGGGAAAAATCTTCTATTATAATTTGTATTGATAATATATACCTAAATTAGACTACTAATTCAATTTATATAAAAATTTATTAAGTCTTTCTATAAAGTTTTCAACGTGTAATTTTTTCCAATTTTCTCTCAGCATAATTTTCTCTGAATAAAATTATCACTATACCCATCTTTTTATCAACTTTCTCGTACCTATCATTTTGTCCAAATTAGTTCTAGTTCTTAATTCTTATCTTCTCCAATAAAAAAATATCTTAAATCTTATTCTTTGATTATTAGTATTATTTTATTATAATTTTAATAATAATATTGTAAAAAATTTAATTTTTAAATATTTAAATTTAAATTTAAAAATAATTACTTATCATCTTATTCGATATCATTTAAAAGAAAAAAAAATCACTTTGTCTTATATATCGCAAGTGAACAAAATCCCTTTACAAAATTTTTTCTAACCAAAAACAAATATCACTATTGTCTCACATCATCCATGGCCGACGGCGGTCCTCCGCTCTTCACCTCCAATGTCTCCGTTACTCATCGCCTTGGGCTCCGCCGCCTTCGTCGTCACAATGTACCAACTAATTGTCGTTTGCCTCTGCGGCAACCAATTGACAGACCCTTACTCTGACCAGGCCCCGACCCAGCAGCAAGCGTCGAGAATCATTGATGAGAATTCGTTGGCGGAGCTAGTTCCGGCACACAAGTAGAAGAAGAAGATCGACGACGGCAAGGTGACCTGTGCGGTGTGTTTGAGAGACTTCGAAGAAGGCGAAGAGGTGAGAACATTGCCGAATTGCTTGAACTCTTTTCACGTTCCTTGCATAGATTCGTGGCTCTTCTCTCATCCGAATTGTCCCGTCTGCCACGCCTTCTCCGGTGGCTCTAAGTACCGCGTGGGAGTCTGTTTCCCATGAATCGAATTCGAACACGATTGACCACCGGATAGATATTTTGCAAAATGCTTTGGTTCAGAGTGTCATGTTGCGACGGTGAAATGTTATCGCGTTTGTCTTGCTTCTCACACACAGAGAGATAAATAGCACCCCAAAAAAAAAAAAAAAGAAATTACAAATACCATTGTTATATTTTTTTTCTTTTCTTTTCATTTTACCCTTTATTTGAGATATATATATACACATATAATTTAACATCTAATCAAAATTTGAGATAAAAATGTGAAGTTGGAATTGTTTGGGTTTTCAGTTAGACTAGATTTACATAGTTTTTTTTGTAGCAAAAAAGTTTTAAATTCTACAATAATTTCAATTGGAATATTTCTCCAAATTTTCTTCAAATTTTTTGGTATTGATTAATTCATGTTAAGTTTGGTTTATAGGAATTGAAAGTAGAGGAAACGAAAAAAGTTGTACTGTAACAAAAAATACAATGTTTGGCCGGCAGGAAAATTAATTCCTCTACCATTTCTTTTCTTGTTAACCATGCATTCCTTATTCTTTAATCTCTATTTATTTTTATAAGATACAATTGTTGGATATAACATTTTCCTTTCTAGAGAGACACTTATAGGTTGTTTCTTTCTTTTTTCTTTTTGTGGCCGATTTCCCACTTTGCCCCCATTAAATTACTTATATTGCTCATTTCATTCTATTTAATTTACACACATTCTCAACTACACATTCCCCCTCTTCCATATAAATAAGGGTACTTTTGGTAAAAAAATTATTTGTTTACATCTTTATTATCTCTAAGCTAACTAGTTTTAACTAATTTTTTAACAAAATATTTTAGTTAATTGTACCTTATAGAAAGGAACTGAGAGAATAGTTAATATTTAACATTCCAGGAAAACACTATACAAAAAGGAATAGAACATGAAAAATTAGACTTGCCCCGTGTTTGGCCATAAAATTTGCTTATGTGGATAATTTGACTAATTAATATTTTATATATCTTTCCAGCCCTATTATACTTCTATTATACTTATTGATTTGAATATTAAATATAAAATCTTAATTTATTTTATTTTTATATTTGTCATTTTTTTAAATTAATTTACTCAATTTATAAATTAATATATAATTTATTGCTATACAGTAATATATTCGGAAAGATCATGTCAATATTAAAGAGCACGAGTATTAAATAGAAGCGGGGGTGGGGGGCATGGAGGAGATATTTGTAAACAGCGCTTCTGTTCTTTCTTTTTTTTCGACCTAGAAGAACTATAACTGTGCATAGTTTGTCACATAATGTGTGAGAAGATGCTCTGAAACAATTGGAAGAAAGCAGCTTTAGATAAATCTTTTTGGTTCCCAATCACAAACCACCACAGAAACAGAATCTCAGATAAGGGATGATGACCTTTTTGACTAAATTAGCATAACAATGTTATGTTATACTAAATGGCAATGGCAAGCTTTGTATGGGATTGGGCAAGAAGGGAAAATAGAGAAGAGAAAGAGGGAGAGAAAGAAATAAGGAATGATGATGATGATGATAGGGTTAGAACAAAACACAAGACAGCAACCCATTGTCTGTAGGTTTGGTTGATAAAAAATTTAGATTTATAATTATTTTAAATATTAATTTTTAAAGAGTACTATTTATTATAGTTTTAGTCACGACGTTTAGGAAATCATCTTAACTCTTAAGTGTCTAGATTTATGTCTAAGAATAATAGAATAAAACACAAGAAAGCAACCCATCGTTTGTAGGTTTAATTGATAAAGGGGTGAGATATATGACTATTTAGAGTGTATTTGATTTTTAAGGAGTACTATTTTATTGTGATTCTAGTCACGACATTTGGGGAATCATCTTAATTTCTAAGTGCCTAGATTTATGTATAAGGATAATAGATAGTTTACCCTGCCCGGCATTAATATTACTTAAAAAGAAGGGAAATTTCGTCTTACCTTTATATTATATTATGGGTGAGTTTAAATTTTTTTTAAAATTTTTTATATAAAAAAAAAACGAGAGTAGATATATATGAGTGAACAGTGACTCCCAACAAAATGACAAAGGGTCCCATAGGTTCTCTTTTGGGGAGGAACTCGACTTCTCCACGCTTATCCCTTTCTTTTACCCTTGGCTTTTTCTCTGTTTTTTTTTTTTTTTAACTTTTCAATGATGTTTTTTTAACTCCTTTTTCTTATTTTAATGCAATGAATGTCCCTGTATGGCTACGTTATGATTCTCATGTTTCAAATCTCTCCCTCCCTCTACCAACAAGCTGGTATTTAAGATGATAAACAATCTCATATGTTAGGGTTGTTGTTATATATTCATTTTTTCTTGAGATTCCAAGTGTCTCATCTATTTATATATTTAGTATATTCAAGAAGATGTAAAACATATAACAATGACCCCAATGTGTGAGAAGAAGAATAAGACGTGGCACCTGAAGTCACCATTTGTCAGGTAAATTGATTCTCAAAGTTTCATTACCAATTTTTAATTAATTATTTTTTATTTAATACACCCATACTAATTTTATAATTATTATTAGTGTTACTATATATTTATTATCAACGCTTTCCTCCAATTATTTATTTTTCCAACAATTTTCAATAAAATAATTACAAAATTAATATATAAATCATTTCATTTTCATGTTGGTAGGATATGGAAGAGTCCAAGGATATTAAGGTGATAAAGCTATTCTTGTATTGATGAACTTTTAAAATTATTTACTCCCTAAAGTAAATCTTCATTGCATTGTAATAAAAAAAAATAGAATATTGAAGAAATTAATTTTTAGGTGATGAACTTTTAAAGTGTAACTCTAAAGTTAATTTTTATTACCATGTAACGAGTGTAGTGAAACTAAATACTAAACACTAAAAAAAATTAACTTTTATTGCCATGCAACGAGTGTAGTGAAACTAAATACTAAACACTAAAAAATTTCAAAAGTCGTTCTATTATAGAACAACTTTTAATTTTTATAATTTTAAAATTGTCAAATTATAAAAATCATTCTGTCAGAGAATAATTTTTAAAATTATTTTATTATAAAATAACTTTCAATTTTTATAATTTAAAAAATTGTCACATTCTCAAATTCGTATTGGTAGTAAACAATTTATTCAGAAATAAAATATTCATCTAGTAGAAAATTACTTTAAATATAGATTTTTGGTAAATATTTTTTACAGTATAGTATGTTAAGTAATTTCTTTCATTGTTTATAGCATTATGGCAAAAAAAGCCGAATTCCATAAATAAATGCGTTAAAAGCATTTTCAATTACAAAATATTATAACTTATATACAATATGCATATGCATCGTTTTCACTTTTCACAAGGGCAATAATAATTCGATAATACCTTTTCATTTTATTCATATAAGGGTAGGACATGTACAATTCCCACAAGAAATATATCTCTATTTTACTCATTTTATCTTACTTTAAAAAATCAATAAACATGGTAGTAGTAATGCATCATTGATTTTGATTGCTACCAATTCCTAGGAAGCAGAAGGAAATAAGACGAGCAATCCAGCAGATCAAATGAATTGAAAGTAGAAATAATTTCAATCCAACTATAATAAATATTTTCTACTTGTTTCCAACTCATTGGCTCAGCCACATTTAATGATTCATCGCATAATGTGAGGAAACCTTGGACATTGTCAGACTAAACACACCATAATGCTTATTTTGCAAACAAGTCGAAATATAAATAAAGCAAGGCTAACTAACAATGAAGATCTTATCAAGCAGCCAGTCAAAGAAGCGGCTTCACCTTGTTAATGTAACGATTCATGGCTTCTTCCTTGGATATCCCTGTAAGACACAGAAAGTAATAAGTTTCAGTGTAAGATCAATTGGTCTAACACTAGCCAGCTTTCAAGAGATCAATATAATGAACTATTTCTTATTTACCTTCAGCAGCCTTCCATGCATCCCATTTGGCTCTTTCCCTCTTGTTGAAATATGAAGTTGTGGTTGCTGAATCTTGTTTGTCGAAAGAAAAGCACTCACTGGTCTTAACATCTCCAACAGTGGCCTGCATGTACAATCCATAGAGGATAAGCCTGTTTTCATTTGTTGTATTCGTAAGCAGAGTCTTGGCTTTCTCAGCGTACCACTCAAAATCCTCCTGCATAACAATGTCCCAATGAGTGTGTGACGCAAAAAGAGTTCCAAGTTCTCACTTTTTGTTATTCATAAAGGAAAATTTTCGAGTAGTAGTTCAACGTTACAAAAAAATAGAGTGAAATTTTAATGCTACCTAAGCTGATTTGTGACCAAAAAACAGACATTGTTGACCTAAAGTTGAATATGCTTGATTGAATTCTTGCAGTTCAGATGAAACAGATTCCAGGAACAGGGTTCTTTCCAAACTATCATCAAATATTAACTACCAACACTGAACTCCATAAATTTTAAGAAAAAGTGATGCGATCCAAGTGGACGCCATAAAGCTTTTGATCATTTTACTAAACTATCTCATTATTACTCAGGAGAACGATCTTCTCAAGATCCAAAATCAGTAGTTTAAAGCCTATACTTAAAAGTGCAGATCCCTACAGCTAAAAGCCTCGTTTCAGGTAGAACAGAAAGGCACTACTTCCAAAAAAATCAAGGTACCACTTGAAACTTCGAAGTTACAAGATGCCCGCCAAGCAAAATAAACGGGGAAAATAGGGCTTTTTCTCAGAACAAACAAAAGGCGAACAGATTATTTGTGATTACTCAAGAACAAACCCAATAAATACAGACCTGAGAAACAAAATCGAACCGTGTGTCGAGATGAATAATATATGGAAGAATTAAAATCGAAAATCGTGGAAGAAAGAGATTGAGGATGCAAACCTGGAGACCCCTTGGATTTTGTGAAGTTGACTCTTGGTTGGGAGTTTTTGGAGGGGAGGATAGGGGAAGGGAGGGGGTATCAGTGTATTTGTTTGCTTTAGCAGATGAAGCGGAGGGGACGGGATCTCTCCTCCACCAATTTTCACGGGAAGATAGGACAGGGGAGGGTGTATGAGTGTTTGTGTTTGGTTTAGAAGATGAAGAGGAGACGGTATGAGTATTTGTGTTTGATTTAGAAGATGAAGAGGAGACGGTATGAGTGTTTGTGTTTGGTGTAGAAGATGAAGAGGAGACGGTATGAATGTTTGTGTTTGATACACAGGATGAAGAGGAGGATTGAATTTTTTTTTTATCATTTTTCGCTACTCTTCCACACTCTCTGGCCAACCCTCCTAAATTGGAAGTTTTTGAAGATGCGAGAAATTTTTCTTCATTTTTCACAAAATTATTCATAGTAATTTTTTTCAATGAATGGCAACGCAACTACTGGCTTTTCTTTCACCTCTACTGAAACTCCTTCACTCTTACTCTCTCTCTAAGACGAGGAAGACGTCGGCGTACTCACAAATGACGCTATTGCAGAATAATGGAATTGGGTGGGGGTAATGGATGATTGGGAGGAATGGTTGGGGTGAATGGGTGATGATTGAGGTGAGAAGGGTAGGAGATGATGATGATGGGTTAGCGAGGCCCCTTTTAAAGAAGAAGAAGAGAAATAAAAAATTAATTTCCCCACTTTAACAATGAAATGACAAAGAGAAACCAATGGGTAGCCTGATGATGGGTTAGCGAGGCCCCTTTTGAAGAAGAAGAGGAGAAATAAAAAATTAATTTCCCCACTTTAACAATGAAATGACAAAGAGAAACCAATGGGTAGCCTGAATAATATATATATATATATATATAATCTATTTTCCACAATTTAACAATAAAAAATAAAAATTAATAAACTATAAAGATAATATAATACTAAGGAAGAAATTTAAAATATATATATTTATAAAAAAGTTTACAGTTTAAACTATATGACAACTTTAAAAAAATTAAAATAAACTAATTTGTATAAAACTATAAAGTTTGAATAATGTGACAGTTTTAAAAATTTAAAATAAATTAATTTATATAAAAATATAAAGTTTGAATAATGTAATAGCTTTAAAAACTTAAAATAAACTAATTTATATAAAAAAAATTTAAATTTGAGCAATACGGCAGATTTGAAAAATTAAAATATTCTAATTTCATAAAAATATAAAGTTTGAATAAAGGAGTGGTTTTGAAAAATTAGAATAGACTAATTTACATAAAAAAATTTAAATTTTAACAATGCGGCACCTTTAAAAAATTATAATAGACTAATTTAAATAAAAATATAGGGTTTGAATAATAGGGCGGCTTTAAAAAATTAAAATGGACTAATTTAAATAAAAAAATTCAGAGTTTGAACGATGGGGCGGCTTTAAAAAATTAAAATAGACTACTTTGCATAAAGAATTTACAGTTTGAATAATGCGGCAGCTTTAAAAAATTAAAATAGATTAATTTATATAAAAATATAAAGTTTGAATAATGGCACGACTTTATAAATTTAAAATGGATTAATTTGTGTAAAAATATAAAGTTTGAATAATGTTGCGACTTTAAAAATTTAAACTAAACTAATTTATATATAAAAAAAATTAGAATATAAGCAATGTGGGCAGATTTAAAAAATTAAAATAGATTAATTTACATAAAAAAAATTAAAGTTTGAACAATGTGTCACTTTTGTTATGGTTATAAAAATTTTATGGATGGAAAATTAATTTAACAAAATATATATATATATATATTTAATACAAAAAATTTTAAAGAGTAACAGAGTGGTGAGCGACGGAGAGTAAAAATTAGAGGTCTCATGTTCAAACTCTAAAGACTGTAAAAATAGAGATTTTTTTTTTTCTTTTACGTGTGAAATTATGAAAACGTTCTCTGACCTATTTCTTCAAAAATCGCACCTCTCCTCCTTCATTCTTTTTTATTTTCACGGCAAGGCAGGCGAAAAGGAGCAGCGACCAAAGCTTAACGCCAGGGGAACCAGTGCCGTGCGATCAGACTCTGCCATACTTCTGTCAATTTCTTCGCCTAGGTAGTTGCGCCTAAGTCGTCACTTCACCACAGAGCCGTTGTCCAATAAATGGAGCAGGGGGACGAGAGTAGGGGAGAGGGAAATTTCACGACACTGAAAGCTCCTATGCGTGATCTGCCGCCAAAGACTGTATGACTTGCAAGTTTTGCCGTTTGGTCTAGTGGCGTTGCTTTCTTCGTCGGGAAACAGAGAGAGTGGGAAAGCAAGGAAAAAGGGCTCACTGTACTGTACAAGGAGACTCCATTGCTGTGCTATATCTGAGCGAGTGGTTAGGATCACTGTAGCAAGTCTAAATTCCTAACTTTTTCTCCCAGTCGGCGTCGTTGTGGCTTCTCCAACATCTCTGTTGGTGAGAGACAGAGTGAGTGATTGTGGCTATCTATCCACCTCCGACAACCAGAGTTTACGTCGAGTCTGTGGCGTTAGTGTTCATCGGAGGTGAGCCTCTTTCGCCTTCCCCTGTCTTCACTGTTAACTGGGAAATTGATTCCCTATTGTTTGTACTGGATGCCGTGAGCTGAAGAGTGATTTCTAGTCTTTATTGAATGTGTGTGATCCCTGTGCGCTGTGTATGTGTTTCTTTTTTTGACAAATATATAGGTGTATTGCTGTTGTGTGTTATGGTGGCCCGACTTCTCTGCTCTTGATTACTTTATATGTAAGTAATTTCCATTGCTCCTCTAGTTATTGGCGTTGATCAGAATTGATATGGGTCCTGGGTGATGTTGTGTTTTCTCCAAGTGCTCTGTTTAAGTATGTGTGTGTGTGAAACCGTGAGGAAATGATGGATATAGCTTGCTGTGTGATTTTGATTTCTCAGTCTTTTAGGAAGTGATTTTGACCGATTTAGATTAGAGTTAAGCAAGGACAGAATGCATGTATGTTATTGAAATGAAAGACATAAGAAGCTATATAAACAGAAGCATGTTGCTGTGTGGGTGTTGGAGCTGTCTAGTTTAGTGCATAGGTTGACTAGGAATGATGGATATAGCTTGCTGTGTGGTTTTGATTTCTCAGTCTTTTAGGAAGTGATTCTGACAGATTTAGATTAGAGTTAAGCAAGGGCATAATGCATATATGTTATTGAAATGAAAGACATAAGAAGCTACATAAACATATATGGGTTTGAACGAGATAGTTGCAAATTGATGGAGTGTATGTTGTTAGAAAATTTCTGGGGTAGTACACGGGAGAAGCAAGAGGCAAAGAGAGGTGAATAAAATTTATAATAGTGATATATATACAATAACCTGTTGCTAGTTTAAATTGGACAGGAAGTGTATATATATCTGGAGATTGATTGAGAGATTGAGTTGTTGTTTTCAGATAATAATGAACCATATGGGATATTTAAGTTATGTCTAAAAACAATTATGACCTTGGGGGAAAGCTTTATATTCGGGGAAAAACCAATGGGTGTTAATTTAGAATTTGTGAATGGATGTTTTACGAATCTAACATTTTGTTATATGGAATCCAACTACATGTATGTTCTTAAGGGTATGTAAGGGCTTTGGAAATGCAAGCAGTAATTGGCAAATACATATGATGTTAATGATAAAGTTTTTCATAATGAGATTGGAAGGAAAGTCGACTTCGTATTTAAGGTTTAGGAAGGGATAAGTGTTCGAATCGAGTTAATCATGGCCAAGACAGGGCACCGAAGATGCCTTCTGATGGGTTATAGATTACAGAAGCAACTGGTTAATGGTGTAGGAATTTATGTATTGAATCTTTGATTGAATGGTTGATGGTATGTAATTAGTTGAAATAATAGATTAAGCATGATTATTTCTATTGACACTTTGAATAGAATGTTAATATATTGTTTTGGGATACCAGGGAATTGAGAAGTGAAAATAATCGGAAGTTGATTGGCTGAAAAGAGAAAAGGTTAAGAGCATGTCAGGTGAGTGAATAAGGTTCCCTTAAAATAACATTTTTAATAAATTGTTATTGCATTTAAAATGTTGAATTTCAACTATGATTTACGAAAAGCCAGTTTTATGAATTCATGGTTTTAATTGTTAGAAATGATATTCTTTCAATTGGTTTATAAAAAGATTATAATTATGTATGAAAATGGATGAAGGAGTTTTAGAAAAGAATTTGGCAAAAGTTACATTGAATCGATTTTATTCATGAAATATTCCTACGTGAATTTCATATGTTTCTATAGTAATTGGATATTTGATTTTCAATGTTCATGTTGGGAGTTTTGAAATTCAAAGTGGTTTTTCCAAAGACTATTGCATTTGAAACAATTGAGATCATTACATATGAAATGAACCCCAAGAAAATTGGAAATGTTTTAGAAAGGACGAAATACATAACGCTAGTTGCTAACAACAATACTGTTATTACTTTGTGCACCTTGGTTATCTGATCTCGATGGATATCCATGAGTTTTGTACTTGTGATAGTTATTCATGGGATTTATTCTTACTCCTATTATTCATAGGTTTCGTACATGCACTTGTTATTCATAGGTTTCATACTTGCGCCTGTATCTGTGGCTTTGAGCCGCACCTGATTGGTTAATTACCCTAGTGAACTATGTGTCCATGCCTATTTTTTGGCCCCGTGCTATGCATGGTGATTTACCCTCGTGGATTGTGTATTCATGCATGTTTCGTGGCTTCGAGTCGTGCCAGATTAGTTAGTTACTCTCGTGGATTGTGTGTCCATGCCTGTTTACATTTTATTGAAGTCCTATGGAAAGATTATAGTTTAAAAATGATTGCTTTTAAACGATTGATTCAAATTGTTATTTCAAATTGTTTTTCATACAACAAAAATGTTTACGGAAAGGTTTGCATCAATTACGAAATGTTATGAATTACATTTTAACATTTTAAAATTATTTATTTTCCATATTTTTAAATTGTTTTTAGGATATTATTTACGAGTAGATTATTTAGCTTCAGATAATGCTATTTACTCTAATCCTACCACTGAGTAGTGAAGAGCCTTATTGCCGATCCAAAATATACATCTACATTGATTCCATCAGAGAAGGATAGGATCGGCAGATTCATTCAAGGATTACCAATATATATACATGATACTGTAGCCCATATACTAAATCATTTCGCCTCTTACACTAATGTGGTTGACTGTGCACTAAGGATTAAGTTGAGGCACATGGAAGAAGAAAGGGTTTCTAAGAAGCAGAAGACCGGGAGCGGGAGATTCTAAGGGTCTTCATTCAAAGGGAACCGCTATCAGGGCCAACCCCTATCTTTTGTCATGCAGCCAGCGTCCAGATCTCATGTACCCTCCGTAGGCATTTCAGATTCGAGACGTAAGTTTGGAGGTGCCAGACCTCAGAATGTGGCAAGCTAGTCTATCTATTCCAGGTCTTGTGCTACGTGTGGGAAGTATCATTCAGGAATTTGTCACAAGACCATGTGGGTATGTTATAGATGTGGACAACCGGGTCATATGAAGAGGGAGTGTCCATTTGCTCAGCCTACTTCGAGTTTTGAATCAGCTCGACCTTCTCCCCGCCCTGCTATTTTCGCATCTCCATTGGAACTTCTACCTCCACAGGTAGAGGTACATCAGGACGACCTTTGAAGAAAAAAAGCATAACCTTCTACAGGTCAGGGACAAGCTAGGGTTTATGCGATGACGAGACAAGATGCTTAAGCCTCTAATGCTGTGGTCACAGGTATTATCACTATATGTTCTCAAAAAGCTTATGCATTGTTTGACCCTAGATTGATGCATTCTTATATTTCAAAATATTTTGCTAAAAGGTTGGGTAAGGATTCTGTCAAACTTGATTGTCCTTTTTCAATTGCTACACCGGTTGGGGAATCTTTGTCAATTTTACAAGTGTATAAATCTTGTGAAGTGTCAGTTGAGGATAGAGAAAGCCTTGTTGATTTAATGATTCTTGACATGATTGACTTTGATGTGATATTATGCATGGATTGGTTAGTTTCTTGTTATGTTACTGTTGATTGCCACTTGAAGTAGAGAAGCAAACTAACTTGATCTCTGCTTTAAAAGCCCAACAATTGTTGACAAAGGGTTGTTAGGGATTTTTGGCTATAGTCTAAGATGTTGATAAGTCTACTGTCAGTTTAGATCAAATTCCAGTTTTGATAAGTCTAAGATGTTGGTTACTCGAGTTTGATGGATATCCGTGAGTTTCGTACTCGCGAGAGTTATTCGTAGGATTTATTCTCGCACCTGTTATTCGTAGGTTTCGTACATGCGCTTGTTATTCAAAGGTTTTATACCTGCGCCTGTATCCATGGCTTCGGGCCGCGCCTGATTGGTTACTTACCCTCAAAAACTGTATGTCCACGCCTGTTTTGTGGCCTTGTGCTACGCATTATTATTTACTCTCATGGACTGTGTGTCCACGCCTGTTTTCATAGCTTCCAGCTGCACCAGATTGGTTAGTTACCCTCGTAGACTGTGTCCGCACCTGTTTACGTTATGTTTAAGTCCTACTGAAAGATTATAGTTTTGAAAGGATTAATTTTAAACGATTGATTTGAAATGGTTATTTCAAATTGTTTTTCATACAATAAAAATGTTTACAGAAAGGTTTGCATCAATTACGAAATGTTATGAATTACATTTTAACATGTTGAAATTGTTTAATTTTCACATTTTTAAATTGTATTTAGGGACATTATTCACGAGTAGATTATTTTGCTTCAGATAGTACTGTTGACCTTAATACTCCCGCTGAGCAATGAAGAGCCTCGTTGCCAATCCGAAGCGTTGTTTTTTATAAGACTACTTTTGATGTAATTATCATTTATAAAGTATTTGTATTATTTTGATAAAAGGGTAAATGCTCCACATAGTTCATAGAAAAGATTATGGTTATTTAAGAAAAATGTTATGGAAAACTTGAACATTTGCAGTCTGTTGTAGGATCATCAGGAGATCGTTTATACCATGACGATTTTGCCGAGATCCCTACAAAGGACTTGCTTTTGATTTATATATTGAAATGTATTATGATTTACATTTCAAACGTTTTATTTAAAGTTTTAGGCTTACTGAATATGAACTATTCATATTCTGTGCCGGTCATGGTTCAAATTTCAGGATGTGACAGTTTGAAAAATTAAAATAGACTAATTTGCATAAAAAATTTAAAGTTTAAACAATGTGGTAGCTTTGAAAAATTAAAAAAAAGACTAATTTGCGTAAAAAATTTAAAGTTTAAATAATGCAATATCTTTAAAAAATTAAAAAATTCTAATTTGTTAAAAATATAAAGTTTGAATAAAGGGTCGGCTTTGAAAAATTAAAATAAACTATTTTGCATAAAAAATTTAAAGTTTAAACAATGTGGCAACTTTGAAAAATTAAAATAAACTAATTTGTAGAAAAATGTAAAGTTTGAATAATGGGGCAGCTTTGAAAAATTAAAATAGACTAATTTGTATAAAAAATTTAGAGTTTGAATGATGGGGCGGCTTTGAAAAATTAAAATAGTGTAATTTGCATAAAAAAATTACAGTTTAAACAATGGGGCAAATTTGAAAAATTAAAATAGACTAATTTGTATAAAAATGTAAAGTTTGAATAATGACACGGTTTTATAAATTTAAAATAGACTAATTTATATAAAAATGTAAAGTTTGAATAATGTGGCAATTTTGAAAACTTAACATAGACTAATTTGTATAAAAAAATTAAAATTCGAGCAATGTGGCGAATTTGAAAATTTAAAATAGACTAATTTAAATAAAAAATTAAAGTTCAAACACTGTGGCAACTTTAAAAAAATTAAAATAGACTCATTTTCATAAAAATTTAAAATTTGAACAATTGGGTAGCTTTAGAAAATTAAAATATATTAATTTGTGTAAAAAATTTAAACATTGAATAATACGGTGGCTTTGAAAAATTAAAATATTTTAATTTTATAAAAATATAAATTTTGAATAACGGGGCAGCTTTGAAAAATTAAAATAGACTAATTTGCATAAAAATATAAAGTTTGAATAATGGGATGCTTTGTAAATTTAAAATAGACTAATTTGTATATAAAAAAGTAAAGTTTCAATAATGGGGCAGCTTTGAAAATTTAAAAAACTCTAATTTGCATAAAAAATTTGAGCAATGTGACAGATTTGAAAAATTAAAATAGACTAATTTGCAAAAAAAAATTAAAGTTTAAAAAATGTGGCTACTTTGAAAAATTAAAATAGACTACTTTGTATAAAAAATTTAAAGTTTGAATAATGGGGTAGCTTTGAAAAATTAAAATAGACTAATTTGTATAAAAAATTTGGAGTTTGAATGATGGGGCGGCTTTGAAAAATTTAAATAGTGTAATTTGCATAAAAAAATTACAGTTTGAACAATGGGGCAAATTTGAAAAATTAAAATAGACTAATTTGCTTAAAAATGTAAAGTTTGAATAATGGGATGGCTTTGTAAATTTAAAATAGACTAATTTGTATATAAAAAAGTAAAGTTTCAATAATGGGGCAGCTTTGAAAATTTAAAATACTCTAATTTGCATAAAAAATTTGAGCAATGTGACAAATTTGAAAAATTAAAATAGACTAATTTGCATAAACAATTTAAAGTTTAAACAATGTGGCTACTTTGAAAAATTAAAATAGACTACTTTGTATAAAAAAATTTAAAGTTTGAATCATGGGGTAGCTTTGAAAAATTAAAATAGACTAATTTGTATAAAAAAATTTAGAGTTTGAATGATGGGGCGGCTTTGAAAAATTTAAATAGTGTAATTTGCGTAAAAAAAATTACAGTTCGTACAATGGGGCAAATTTGAAAAATTAAAATAGACTAATTTGCATAAAAATGTAAAGTTTGAATAATGGGATGGCTTTGTAAATTTAAAATAGACTAATTTGTATATAAAAAAGTAAAGTTTCAATAATGGGGCAGCTTTGAAAATTTAAAATACTCTAATTTGCATAAAAAATTTGAGTAATGTGACAGATTTGAAAAATTAAAATAGACTAATTTGCATAAAAAATTTTAAAGTTTAAACAATGTGGCTGCTTTCAAAAATTAAAATAGACTAATTTGCATAAAAATGTAAAGTTTGAATATAGGGATGGCTTTGTAAATTTAAAATAGACTAATTTGTATATAAAAAAGTAAAGTTTCAATAATGAGGCAGCTTTGAAAATTTAAAATACTCTAATTTGCATAAAAAAATTTTGAGCAATGTGACAAATTTGAAAAATTAAAATAGACTAATTTGCAAAAAAAATTTAAAGTTTAAACAATGTGGCTGCTTTAAAAATTTAAAATAGACTACTTTGTATAAAAAATTTAAAGTTTGAATAATTGGGTAGCTTTGAAAAATTAAAACAGACTAATTTGTATAAAAAATTTAGCGTTTGAATGATGGGGCGGCTTTGAAAAATTAAAATAGAGTAATTTGCATAAAAAAATTACAGTTTGAACAATGGGGCAAATTTGAAAAATTAAAATAGACTAATTTGCATAAAAATATAAAGTTTGAATAATGGGATGGCTTTGTAAATTTAAAATAGACTAATTTGTATATTAAAAAGTAAAGTTTCAATAATGGGGAAGCTTTGAAAATTTAAAATACTCTAATTTGCATAAAAAATTTGAGCAATGTGACAGATTTGAAAAATTAAAATAGACTAATTTGCATAAAAAAAATTTAAAGTTTAAACAATGTGGCTGCTTTGAAAAATTAAAATAGACTAATTTGTATAAAAAATTTAGAGTTTGAATGATGGGGCGGGTTTGAAAAATTAAGGTAGTGTAATTTGCATAAAAAAATTACAGTTTGAACAATGGGGAAAATTTGAAAAATTAAAATAGACTAATTTGCGC
This sequence comes from Leucaena leucocephala, assembly GCA_037074615.1. Taxonomy (NCBI): domain Eukaryota; kingdom Viridiplantae; phylum Streptophyta; class Magnoliopsida; order Fabales; family Fabaceae; genus Leucaena; species Leucaena leucocephala. Next base: position 11,004,674 of record CM073515.1, on the reverse strand, counting down.
AAAAATGTAAAGTTTGAATAATGGGATGGCTTTGTAAATTTAAAATAGACTAATTTGTATATAAAAAAGTAAAGTTTCAATAATGGGGCAGCTTTGAAAATTTAAAATACTCTAATTTGCATAAAAAATTTGAGCAATGTGACAGATTTGAAAAATTAAAATAGACTAATTTGCATAAAAAAAATTTAAAGTTTAAACAATGTGGCTGCTTAGAAAATTTAAAATAGACTACTTTGTATAAAAAATTTAAAGTTTGAATAATTGGGTAGCTTTGAAAAATTAAAACAGACTAATTTGTATAAAAAATTTAGAGTTTGAATGATGGGGCGGCTTTGAAAAATTAAAATAGTGTAATTTGCATAAAAAAATTACAGTTTGAACAATGGGGCAAATTTGAAAAATTAAAATAGACTAATTTGCATAAAAATGTAAAGTTTTAATAATGGGATGGCTTTGTAAATTTAAAATAGACTAATTTGTATATAAAAAAGTAAAGTTTCAATAATGGGGCAGCTTTGAAAATTTAAAATACTCTAATTTGCATAAAAAATTTGAGCAATGTGACATATTTGAAAAATTAAAATAGACTAATTTGCATAAAAATTTTAAAGTTTAAACAATGTGGCTGCTTTGAAAAATTAAAATAGACTACTTTGTATAAAAAATTTAAAGTTTGAATAATTGGGTAGCTTTGAAAAATTAAAACAGACTAATGTGTATAAAAAATTTAGAGTTTGAATGATGGGGCGGCTTTGAAAAATTAAAATAGTGTAATTTGCATAAAAAAAATTACAGTTTGAACAATGGGGAAAATTTGAAAAATTAAAATAGACTAATTTGCGTAAAAATGTAAAGTTTGAATAATGGGATGGCTTTGTAAATTTAAAATAGACTAGTTTGTATATAAAAAAGTAAAGTTTCAATAATGGGGCAGCTTTGAAAATTTAAAATACTCTAATTTGCATAAAAAATTTGAGCAATGTGACATATTTGAAAAATTAAAATAGACTAATTTGCATAAAAATTTTAAAGTTTAAACAATGTGGCTGCTTTGAAAAATTAAAATAGACTACTTTGTATAAAAAATTTAGAGTTTGAATAATTGGGTAGCTTTGAAAAATTAAAACAGACTAATGTGTATAAAAAATTTAGATTTTGAATGATGGGGCGGCTTTGAAAAATTAAAATAGTGTAATTTGCATAAAAAAATTACAGTTTGAACAATGGGGAAAATTTGAAAAATTAAAATAGACTAATTTGCGTAAAAATGTAAAGTTTGAATAATGGGATGGCTTTGTAAATTTAAAATAGACTAGTTTGTATATAAAAAAGTAAAGTTTCAATAATGGGGCAGCTTTGAAAATTTAAAATACTCTAATTTGCATAAAAAATTTGAGCAATGTGACATATTTGAAAAATTAAAATAGACTAATTTGCATAAAAATTTTAAAGTTTAAACAATGTGGCTGCTTTGAAAAATTAAAATAGACTACTTTGTATAAAAAATTTAAAGTTTGAATAATGGGGTAGCTTTGAAAAATTAAAATAGACTAATTTGTATAAAAAATTTAGAGTTTGAATGATGGGGCGGCTTTGAAAAATTAAAATGGTGTAATTTGCCTAAAAAAAATTACAGTTTGAACAATGGGGCAAATTTGAAAAATTAAAATAGACTAATTTGCATAAAAATGTAAAGTTTGAATAATGGGATGGCTTTGCAAATTTAAAATAGACTAATTTGTATATAAAAAAGTAAAGTTTCAATAATGGGGCAGCTTTGAAAATTTAAAATACTCTAATTTGCATAAAAAATTTGAGCACTGTGACAGATTTGAAAAATTAAAATAGACTAATTTGTATAAAAAATTTAAAGTTTGAATAATGGGGTAGCTTTGAAAAATTAAAATAGACTAATTTTTGTAAAAAAAATTAAAGTTCGAATAATGCGACGGCTTTAAAAATTAAAATATTATAATTTCATAATATATAAAGTTTGAATAATGTGGTGGCTTCAAAAATTAAAATAGACTAATTTGCATAAAAATTTTTATAGTTTGAACAATGCAGCCACTTTGAAAAATTAAAATAGACTAATTTGTATAAAAAATTTAAAGTTTGAATATTGGGGTGGCTTTGAAAAATTTAAATAAACTAATTTGTGTAAAAAATTTAAAGTTGGAATAATTCGGCTGCTTTAAAAAATTAAAATATTCTAATTTCATAAAAATATAAGGTTTGAATAAAGGGGCAGTTTTAAAAAATTAAAATAGACTAATTTACATAAAAATTTAACATTTGAATAATGTCACCGTTTTAAAAAAATTAAAATAGATTAATCTGCATAAAAAAATGTAAAGTTTGAATAATGGGCGGCTTTGTAAAATTAAAATGCAAATACAAGTTTTATATATGTATTTAGCCATTTACTTCCAATATATGACATGTACATATTTAACTGCAAAAATTTGAGAACTGCCGTGCATCCCTCTATTTATTCTTTTCTCTTGTTTGAGCATAGCAGAGCAGAGCATATCGACGTTCTCTCATGGATTTGTTGTTTCTCGATTAAAGTTTAGATCGGAGAAGCAACACAAACCGACATGAACCAAACAGACTCTGCCTCTGAGAGTGCTCAACAAATGGTGGAGCTGGAACCACTTCTCTCATCTCAGCCTACAGATTTCTCCTCCAATTACTTGCAGCAGCAGCAGAAACAACAACACGTATTCACCCTTTACTACTATTTGTTCAATTGTGAAGGCTTTTCTTTTTTATCTTTACTTTTTTTTTTTTGAATTTTAAGGTTGCTTCTGTTTTATTCCTCAATTATTAGACTTTTTTAGTCTTATTTTGTTTTCACTTTGAAGGACATTTATGACTATTGTTCAAGACAATCATCCAATAAACGGTAGTTCCAGTTTTGGTTCTTTAAGCTCTTTTTGGATCATCCTTTTCTTGATCTATACTTTCTTCATTCCTTGAGTGACACATGGTAATGGTATATTCAGTGGTTTCATTTGATGCTCACTCTCTGTTTTCTTTGGATAACTTTCAATGATAGGTCTTGTGAAGTCTATGTACACACACACACACACATATTGATTATCTAATTCATAGTTGCGTTCTAAATCAAACTTTATAGGTAGAAGATGAGGTGACTATAGACATCAAAAAATGGATTCAAGATTGCAAAGATGGTCGATTGTTACCAAAGTGTTGTATTTACAAAGTGCCCATTACACTCAGTCATCTTAAAGAAGAGGCTTATACTCCAAAAGTTGTTTCGATTGGCCCCTTTCATTATGGTAATGAGAGGCTACAAGACATGGACAGTCATAAACGAATACTCTTCAAAAGATTTACTGAAAGAGCTATGTCAAGCTTAGACGATTTGGTTCGTACTGTTAAACATCTAGAGCCAGAAGTCCGTGCTTCTTATTCAGAGACCATTAACCTTACCCAAAAAGATCTTGTGAATCTGATATTAATAGATGCCGGCTTCATCATTGAACTCTTTATCATGGACCATGAGGAGGAGCAGGTACACAACGATGCTAAATTGTCACAGCCATGGTTAGAGATGTCCATACTTAATGATTTAGTTTTACTTGAGAATCAACTTCCATTTTTTGTTATTGAAGAGCTGTTTAATCAAGCTTTTCCTCATCACCGTCGCGGTAGCCTCCCTTCATTTACTAGGCTCATGTATGATTATTTTGTAAATTATAACGAAGCAACATTAGAGCCTAATCCTTATGTTAAGATAAAGCATTTTACAGATCTTATTAGATTATTTTACTTACAAGGAAAAATGCCTAAACGAGATTCATTCTCAAAGACAGATATCCTTTTATACAATGCGAATGCATTGCAAGATGCAGGCATCAAGTTGAAGGCTACTACGGGCAAGTGCTTATTAGACTTGAAATTTTCTGGACATATCCTTGAAATTCCACAAATTGTGGTGGATGATGACACGGAACTTTTGTTTCGTAATATTATAGCATTAGAACAGTGTCATTATCCTTATGAAGCTTACATAACTGACTATGCTCTTGTATTGGATTGTCTAATAGACACATATAAAGATGTGGATCTCCTTGTTGACAAGAAAATAGTCAGACACTATTTAGGGGATAGCAATAATGTTGCTTTGTTAATTAATGGTCTTTGGGCAAATGTCACTCAAATGGGATTCAATTCTGAATACGGTGTTATCTGCCAAAGGTTGAATGGCTATTGTCAAGGTCGTGGGCACAAGTTAATGGCGACTCTAAGACGGGATTATTGTCGTACACCTTGGCAAATTGTTGCTTCTATTGCTGCAGCTGTTCTCCTCATTCTCACCATTGTTCAAACCATATTTTCCATCCTCCAAGTAGTGTAGGAAATTCACAGCTTTGTATAATATTGGAATTTGATTATTGTGTCCCCTAATTTTGTTATGTACTCGTAACTAGTGAAGCAGTTTCTCGTAATTTTGTAGCCATAAAAATATAGCTTCATTATCGCAACATGAAGCTGAAAGATATGAAAAGACACCGTTTTTCAAAACATTTACATAAAAAGCTTTAATATGTTTGGATGATATGATCAGTTTTGTGAAGTATTAAGTGTCAAACGTTCATGCTTCTTACCCCGCAAAGAACATGAACTTGAGTAATAAGGTATGTTGGTTTCATCATTGAACTCTTTCGGAGGGACAAAACGAATTAAGGGAATATAAAAGACAATTCTACGTACCCATTTGATTTTACTTAAAAATCAGTTGCCATTATATTCTTTGTTATTGAAGTATCAAAACACAAATTTCAAAGTATCAAAATAAAAATTAAATTGGGTGCAGATTAAAAATAAAAAAGGAGCTATTTTTTTATTACATTAATATGTTATTCCAAGTCATCAATATTATACTAAGTCAAGTGAAGATTAAAGGAAGCACACATACATATATACATATCAATTCTTAGATTATTCCATTTCCAAGCCAAAAACATTTACATACACTCAAATACATACATACATACATACATACATACATACATACATACATACATACATACATACATACATACATACATACATACATACATACATACATACATACATACATACATACATACATACATACATACATACATACCAATTTATGAACTTGTGATAAATGAATGAATGGAATCTTAGAAATTAAATTTTGGGTTTGTAAAGTCTTCAAATTTTGTGGTCTTCAACAATTTACAATGACAATCAACTTTAGGTGATATACAATTACTTTAGAAAATTTCGTTCCTCAAGAGCTTCTTTAAATTAATGTGTTTAGGAACCAACTCAAATGGATTGCATATTAGAATTTTTCAATGGTCCCCCCTTGGTTGTAGAAATTTTTTGTTTTTGTCTTTTGGTTTGCATGGTTTTAACCTGTGTCTTGTGTTAAAAAAAAAATATCAATTCAATGAGCTTAATTTAAAACAAACTTTTGAGCTTACCTCTTAATTAAAATATTCTGAATTTAAGGATTAATATCTCAGTTACTTTAGCATGTTTCTCCCCATTAAAGTATTAAGGAGAAAAAGATTTGAAAAGAGCATAAACGGCCTCTTTATATAATATTTACTCTTTATAGTTTACTATTATTTTAGTTTTAGAATATATAGTTTTAAATTATAAGTTTTGGTCGCTCAAATTTTTTGTAACTAAAATGGTGATTTTTATAATTTAATAAAGACCTATACAATTTTATCCTTTGAAGAATTAAAACTTATAATTTAAAGCTATAAAAAAAGTTAAAAAATGAGTATAAATTATAAAGATCAAACATTGTATTAACTCAAATTAATATATGAAATTAATTTTCTAAAATTATGTTAAATACTTTTTAGATCCAACTTTTCCTTTATAGAATAGAACCTAATTTTTCATTTATCTTAAGTTAGATTTTACATTCTATCGACTTATCTAAGTAGAAGGGATTTTGACTGTTTAAGTATAAAGTCTTAAGTTTGAATTTATATGAATATAGAAAATATATTTGGAAGAACTACTCACATTTGGATATGATATTTTTTAAATTTGATTCAATTAGTCATATAAAATAAAAACTATAATTTTCATAAAGTTAATTTTATGAGAATTTATAGTTGATAATTTGATATAACTTAGTTAGCGAATTACAACTATAGGAGACTTATAGTATGATTGATAGTTTGTATAGTATTAAAGTTATAACTATTTAAAACCACATCTGATAGGAGAAAAATAAATTTATTCCACAACTGGTAGGGAAAGACGATATTGAATTTTCTTGCTTACAATCCTTTGAACACATCACTCTAATAATAAGAAAAACAAATTTAAATTATTTCATTTTCTTCAGATAATATTGAAATTTAATTAATTTTTTTAAATTTGCCTATTTTATGCCAAAACTTATCTAAAATTAGAAAACATTTTCTTAATTACATAACATATGACATTATTTTTTAGTCTAAAGTCTTCTATGTTTTTTTCCAAGTCAACCATTACTATCTCTATTGGATTTTAAAAATATATGCAGGGGAATGTTCTAAAATTAAAAATTGTATTACACAAACTCTTCTTTTATTTTCAATATTTAGTAATCTCCTAAACATGAAAGTTGGCTAAAGAGATTATTTAAACATCCATGAGTTTGAGTTATATTTTCAGATTATAAAAATAATATAATCATGAATTATTATTTGTTCATAAAACTCTTTAATTTTTGTAATATAAAAATATTAGTCACATTTAATCAAACATATATATATATATATATATATATATTCGTTTAAAAATTTTCAAATTTTGAATAAAGCTTTTTAATTTTTTTAAAATAATTAACTAATCTTTGTGACAATTCAAATACAAATATTTTCAACATCAAAATAGCCTTATTATGCAATATCTTTTTTGGAGATGACAACGTCACCACCTACATACATATATTAAATATATATAAGTATGAAAAATACTTATATACTTCTAAAGTGCTACCTTTTTTATACTTTAACCAATTAAAATATAAAATTCATTTGATTTAAATTCTAGTTTGCACGATCTATTACAATAGATGTATATGAATTTTAACAATAAATGATAATAAATTATGTATTTTAATTGATTAGAGTATAGATGAGGAAGCATTCTTATAATATATAAGTATATAGGTTGAAGAGGATTTATATATCAATGGTTTAAGTAGAGGTTTAATATGTCATCGCTTAAATATATATTTTTTTATGAATGAAATTGTGAAACAATTATAACTCGATACTGTAAAAATCAGTTTGATTGATAAATGATTAGAATCTTAGAAATTAAATTTTGGTTTTGGGTTTGTAAAGTCTTCAAATTTTGTGGGCTTCAACAATTTACAATAACGGTCAACTTTGGTTGATATACAAATACAATAACAACAATAAACCTTATCTCATTAAATAGGGTCAGTTATATGGATCATACGACGCCATTGTGTTATATCAAAAACTAAATCCTTGGATAGGTTATTGGCAAGGAGATCTCTCTCAATGACCTCTTTGAGCGTTCTCTTTAGCCTTCCTCTATTCCTTTTAACCGGTGTCTATATTGTTTGATCTACCCTCTTCACTAGCGCATCCCTTGGCCTTCTTTGTGCGTATCCAAACCACCTAAGACGGTTCTCTACTATTTTCTTTTCAATAGGTGCCAACTCTTCCCCATATATGTTCATTATGAATATTATCTTTTCTTGTATGCCCACACATCCATCTCAACATCCTCATCTCAGCTACCCCAACTTTATACTCTTGCTGTCCTTTTAAAGCCTAACATTCACTTCTATAAAGCATTATTGGTCTTATAGCAGGGCGATAAAATTTTCCTTTTACTTTATCTGGTACTTTTCGATCACATATAACCCCATTAACCTTTCTCCGTTTAAACCACCCAGCCTGAATTCTATGATGAACATCCTCTAAAATTTCACCGTCCTTCTTTATAATTGATCCCAAATATTTGAACTTATCTATTTATAGAATAACTTGATCTCCAAGTTATTTTTAACTTGCCTCTTATCAAAATTACAATGTATATATTCAACCTTACTTTTACTCAGATGAAAACCCTTCGACTCTAAAGTACTCATCTATAACTCAAATACTTTATAAAATTTTGTTCCTAAAAAAATTCTTTAAATTAATGTTTTAAGGAGTCAACTCAAATGAATCAAGAGTATAATTTAATATTACATTTGTTAAGAATTTATTAGGCTAAGAGTATTACTTGATTCATTTTCATTTCAATCCCATCACAAAGACAATTCTATTATACACCATTTGGTACGTTTATGGAAAAATAATTCTTAATTAAAAACTTTGTTGGGTGTTTATTATTTTAATTTTGGCTAATACAATTTCATAGGTTTTATTTCCTTTAGGGACTAAAAATTATAGTTTAAAATTATAAGGATAAAAGCCAAAATGAATGAAAGTTATAATAATCAAACATTGTATTAATCAAACTAAGACACAAAATTTATTTCATGTAACGAGATTGATTTAATTTATATATAAAAATTATTTTATATTGGTGTATTACAAGGTATATTTAAAGGGAGGAGAAAAATCTTGCATTCACTATCACCATATGAATAGCTAGTGAAATTATATTATAAAAGATTTATAACATGTTTTACACCTTGAGGTGATAAAGTTAGAATATAACCATTAAATTTATGACACTTCCACAATGAAAGACCATTTTAAATTTTCTTATTTCCAAATCTTATAACACGTCATTCAAATAATAGCTACAAAAATTGTTAATATATAATATGGTAATCTCTTGTATCTCTACAGTACGCTCCTTATATTAAGATAATATAATGTTAAAATTTGATCTCTAAAGATTACGTTATAATTAAGATCTCTCTCTCTCATATTATATTTCCCTCATTTTTAATTCTTAACTGAACCTGTTCATAATTTAGCATAAAAATAATTATCAAATTCATCAGCCTCACAAAATTCCATATTTCTTGAGCATATTAGTAATGTTATGGCCCATAAATTTGTATTTTAAAATTTATTTTAGTAAAGGGTTATATATATTTAGTGCAAGAAATTTCAATAAAAAGGCAGTAGCTGAGTGGTTGAAGGATCTGGTGTTATTGGTAAGGTCCCTTGTTCGAACTTGGGAATCTGTAGGAAAGGAGGTTTTAATTTTTTTTCCCAGCTCATGAAATTACCATTTTGCCCTCCCCTTCTTTTTTCCCGAGGCGCCGTACCACCTTTTCTTCATTCTTCTGATTTGGTCACGGCGGCACAGAGGGGGGCGCAGCAGCGATAGCTTCAAGGGAAATTATTGCCGTGTGACCACACGCTGCCACTGCTTTGTTCCCGTCAGTCTCTATCATGTTGTCGCGCCTGAGCAATCACTTCCTTCTTAGGGCTGTTGTCTGATAAATGGAGCAGGGGGCGAGAGCCAGGAAGAGGAAATTTCGCGTCACTGTAGACTGTTATTATGTGATCTGCCACCATAGACAAATTGGCTCATGAGTTATGCCGTTGGTCTGGTGGCGTTGCTTCTTCGTCGGTGAAACAGAGAGAGTGGTTAAGCAGGGAAGAGGGCTCGCGACACTATGCAAGGACTTCGTTGGGGTACTGTCGTGAGCATTTGGCTGGGGTCGCTGTGGCAGGTCCAAATTCCTGACCTTTTCTCACCGTCGGCGACGCTAGGACTCCTCTGTCCTCTCTGTTATCGAGAAACAGAGTGAGTGGTTGTGGCTGCTTATTCGTCTCCATCAACCAGAGTACGCGGCGAGTCTGTGGTGAGTCTCTTTCGCCTTCACCTATCATCACTGTTAATTGAGAAATTGTTTCCTCGTGGACTATACTGGATGCCGTGAACTGGGTAGAAGGGTCTTCTTTTTCTGTTTTAGAATCCTCTGTGGCTGTCCCTGCTAATTCCTGATAGTTTATGCATGTATTGTTAAAGCTCGCTGTTGTGTGTTCATGTGGACTCTGTTAATGGGACAGAAGGGGCTGATTATATATGTTGATGCTGGGGGTGTTTGATCCATAAGTGTGTATCTGTATTTTCTAGAGTTTCTGTGAGCTGTTGTTCTGTTTAAGATATATATATATATACACACACAAAATAAATAGAACAGAGAAGGAATAGAGGCTGGTGTCAGTTGGATTGTTTAATGCACACTTGCGTCTCTGGTTTGTCTGATTTTTGGTACTATGAGGACTAAGATGTTATTTAATTAAGGTAATTAAAGTTGTTATGCCCAGGGTTATATGGTAGGAGGCTGAAGTGTAAAGCATGTATATATTATGTACTGCTGCGAGTGAATGGAAAGAGTATATATATAAAAATATACATATAGCCTACAGTGTGGATTGTTAAATATATATATACACATGATGATGATATGCTCAGAGAATTTGGCTGTTGTTTGCAAGCTGGTTGATGTATATATATGTGTGTGAAAAACAAATATGGATAAATGTATGTATATATATATGTATATAAATATAGCCACTTCCTTGAGGATTAAAGTATGTAATTGTGCTGAATAATTATGCTAAAGAGAATGAGTTGGGATGCTTTGAGCCTTGTGTTTTAAAAGCTTGTGTTGAATATTTGGGCCTCTGGATTTCTTTGTTTAAGGCATCTATATTCTTTTAAACGTTGGAAAAGTTTGACCGTGGAAAGGTTATAAGATATTCCTTTCCTAAAAGTAAGTGTGACCTTGGGTATACTTGCTATCTGGGGTGGGTTGAAGCCTATACTGTATGGTTGTATGTTTATTTGTTTGAAACAATGTCGAATGGTTAGTGGTATGTGATTAGTTGAAGAAATATATCAAGGGTGATTATTTCTGTTGAAACTTTGAATAGAATGTTAATATACTATTTCGGAATACCAGAGGATTGAGAAGTGAAGGTAATCAAAAGTGATTGGGTTGAAAAGAGTAACGGTTTAGGAGCGTGGCAAGTAGGTGAATAATATTCCCTAAAATTACATTTTTAAACACATTGTTATTTCATTGAAAATATTGATTTCAACTATGATTTACGAAAAGCCAGTTTTACGAAATTGTAATTCAAATTGTTAGAAATGATTTATTTTCAAACAGTTTACAAAAAAGATTACGATTATGCCTGAAAATGGATAAAGAGGTTTTAGAAAAAAAGATTGACAAATGTAGATTGAACTGATGTTATTCATGAAATATTTCTTATAAATTTTATATGTTTTCACAGTGACTTGATATTTAGTTTTAAATGTTCATGCTAGGGTTTTTGAAATTCAAAGTAGTTTTACCAATGATTATGGCATTGAAACGATTGAGATCATTACATGTGAAATAAACCCTATGCAAGATGGAAACATTTTGAAAGGAGGGAATACATAACGCTTGTTACTAACAGTAGTATTGTTAGTCCTTGGTGCACCTTAGTTACCCGAGCTCGATGGATATTACGTGAGTTTTGTATTCGCGACGGATAATGGCCTTAAGCAACCAAATTATTACGTGGGTTTCGTACTCGCGACGGATAGTGGCCTTAAGCTACTAGATTATTACATGGGTTTCTTACTCGTGACGATTAGTGGTCTTGAGCCTCTAGGTTATTTCGTGGGACACGTTCTTGTGACAGTTAGCAGCTTCGAGCTGCCATATTGGTTACTTACCCTCGTGGACTATATGTCCACGTCTATTTTTATTCTGTTGAAGTCCTACGGAAAGATTATGGTTTTGAAAGATTTGTTTTTAAGCAATTGTTTTGAAATGACTATTTTAAATGGTTTTCCTAAAAGAAAATGTTTACAGAAAAGTTTGCATCAAAATAAGAAATGTTATTTGAAACATATTTATGCATTGTTTTATTTAGCATTCTTTTAATCATATTTTTAGGAGCTTATTCACGAGTAGATTATTTTGCCTTCATATTTTTAGATCCATAGAAAATTATATCAAATTAATAATATAATTCAAATTTCTTTAATCTATTGATCGTAACTAATCTTAATCATAAAGCATGCTTCTATGTAAGTTTAAGAAAGAAAAATTAATTTTCTTTGTAATTATTTATTTTGTACACTTATGTTTTTAGATTTATTTTTTATCTGAAGTTTCCTCAAAGTTTCCTTAAAAGAGTTCGTACGTAGAAAATAAATGTTATATATAAATTCATTATATAATATTAGATAACTTAGTTCAAGTTTTAATTACCTTAAAAAAATTCTACATAAGTCCATCTAAATAAAATATAAAATAAAGGTGTATGAAGCCTGCTAGCAAATTTTAAAAATTACATTCTAACTTTATATATCCAAACAGCGCGTTAAGTTATGAAAGAGATTAGTCACGTTAGTAAATGTTATAGACTCGAACAGCGCGTTGCATCCCCTCTTTATTCTTTTCTCCTGTTTGAGCTGAGCATATGGACTTTCTCCTCCTCCTTCAGATCTGCTCGCATTTCTCTCGTGGATTTGTTGTTTCTCGACTAAGTTTAGATGGGAGCAACACATTCCTCCAATTACTGTCCGCAACAGCAGCAACAACAACAACAACACTTATCATCCTTTACTACACTTTGTTCAATTCTGAAGGCTTTTCTTTTTTATCTTTACTTTCTTTTTTTTAATTTTAAGGTTGCTTCTGTTTTATTCCTCAATTATTAGACTTTTTTAGTCTTATTTTGTTGTCACTTTCAAAGACGCTTGTGACTATTGTTTAAGACAATCATCCAATAAACGGTAGTACCAGTTTTGGTTCTTTAAGGTCTTTTTGGATCATCCTTTTCTTCATCTTTACTTCATTCCTTGAGTCACACATGGTAATGATATATTCAGTGATTTCATTTGATGCTCACTCCTTGTTTTCTTTGGACAACTTTCAATGATACGTCTTGTGAAGTCTATGTATACACACACACATATACATATATATTGCTTATCTAATTCCTAGCTAGTTGCTTTCTAAATCAAACTTCATAGGGGGAAGATGAGCTGACTATAGTCATCATCAAAGAAAGGATTCAAGATTGTGGAGATGGTCTATTGTTACCAGAGTGTTGCATCTGTGCACTCCGTCATCTTAAAGAAGAGGCTTACACTCCCAAAGTTATTTCGATTGGCCCCTTTCATTATGGTAATGAGAGGCTAAAAGACATGGAAAATCATAAAAAATGTACCCTGCAAGAGATTCACTGAAAGAGCTATGTCAAGCTTGGACGATTTGGTTCGTTTTATTAAACATCTAGAGCCAGACATTCGTGCTTCTTATTCAGGGAACATTAATCTTACCAAAAAAGAACTTATGAATCTGATATTAATAGATGCCTGCTTCATCATTCAACTCTTCATCATGTACCATGAAGTGGTTGAGGCAAAAAATGATGCTAAATTGTCACAGCCATGGTTAAAGGCTTCCATATAATATGATTTAGTTTTACTTGAGAGTCAACTTCCATTTTTTATTATGGAAGAGCTGTTTTATCAAGCTTTTCCCCATCACCATCATGATAACCTCCCTTCATTTCTTAGTCTCGTGTATAAGTATTTTGGATCTAATAACAAACTAATTTTTATTATAAAATAAGAGAAGATGAAGAAGTTAAAGAGGAGAAGAAATAACAAGACAAAATGGTGAAATAGGAGGCAATAGAGTATTCCTTATATGTTTGTATATTCACTTGTACAAATGCCTTCTATATATTCACTATTTATAGGCCACAACTATTAAAGACTAAACATAAGGTTACAAAGGATTAAAGATGAATAAAATGTCATTAATTACAAGAAATCCCTTTCAAGTCATTCATTGAAGAAGTTATAGCTTTATGGCATAAAGGAAAGAAGGAATCCTAAGAGGAATCTAAAGACGTAGAAGTTATATGGACATTCACATATACAATAATATTTGTAACACTCCTTATTGGATGTCTTTGATAAATGTTGTGCCTCATTAAAATTTTACTAGGAAAAACCCATTGGGACAAAAAATCTAGTGAAGGAAAAAGATTACACAATATTTATTTATGTTGGCTTATTAAAAACCTTTTCAAGAAAACCCAATGAAAAAAAAACCCTTAAAAGGAAGGGTATATCAAGTACTTATTTACTCCCCTGATGATGTTGTCAATTTATGTTTTTGAATATGCACATTCCAATACCATACACTAACTTCTCAAATAGCTTAGTTGGTAGTGTCTTGGTAAACAAATATATAAGGTTGTCACATGATCGAATTTGCTGAATATCTATATCACCATTCTTCATAAGATCATGAGTGAAAAAGAATTTTGGAGAAATATGTTTTGTTCTATCTCCTTTGATATATCCTCCTTTCAATTGAGCTATGCATGTTATATTATCTTCATATAATACTGTTGGAATCTCTTATTCTAGAAGTAGACCACTCATTCGTTGAATATGTTGGATTAGTAACCTTAGCCAAACACATTATCGACTTGCCTCATGAACTGCAATTATTTCTGCATAATTTAATGAGGTAGCTGATAAAGTTTATTTTATCGAACGTCAATATATAGCTGTACATCCACAAGTAAATAAATATCCTATCTAAGATCTACCTTTATATGAATCTGATAAAAATCTTGGATATGTATAACCAATCAATTGTGATCAGGATTCATTAGAATAAAACAATCCCATATCAATTGTCCCTCGAAGGTATCGAAATATATATTTAACTCTATTCCAATATCTTCTTGTTGGAGAAAAATTAAATATTGCTAATAAACTCACAGCAAATATAATATCAGGTCGTATTGAATTAGCAAGATATATTAATGCCCCTATAGTACTAAGATATGGCCCCTATAGTACTAAGATATGGTACTTCTAGACCAAGAAGTTCTTCATTTTCCTCTTGAGGGCGAAAATGATCTTTTTCTTTAAATAGCGATATCACAACTATTGGAGTAGTTAATGGATGTACTTTATCTATATAAAATTGCTTTAATATTTTTTAAATATAAGTTGATTGATGAAGAAAAATTCTATTTGTTAAGTGCTCAATTTGTAAACTGAGACAAAACTTTATTTTTTCAAGATATTTCATTTCAAATTCTCTTTTTAAACAATCCACTGCTTTTTGAAGCTCTTCAGGAGTTTCAATTATATTTAAGTCATCTACATAGATAGCAATTATAACAAATTATGATATATTTTTTTTTTATAAAAATATATGGGCTAATTGAGTCACTTTTATAGCTTGCTTTCAACAAATATTCACTTAGACTATTATACCACATTCTTCCATATTGTTTTAATTCGTATAAGGATTTATGCGAACGAATTGCATAATTTTCTTGAGAATTTTTACGTGCTTTAGGCAATTTAAATCCATAAGTGATTTTCATATAAATTTCAGTATCTAAAGAACCATATAAGTATGCTGTAACAACATCCATTAGACGCATATCACATCCTTCATGCACTGTCAGACTAATTGGATATCTTAAAGTAATTGTATCCACCACAGGAGAATATGTTTCTTCATAATCAATGCTGCATCTTTGCGAAAAGCCTTGTGCCACAAGTCGTACTTTATATCTAACAACATCATTTTTCTCATTTTGTTTTCACACAAAAACCCATCTATACCCAACTGGTTCAACACCATTCGGTATTTGGACTATAGGTCCAAAAACTTCACGTTTTAAAAGTGAATTCAATTCTGCTTGAATTGCGTCTTTCCATTTTAGCCAATCATTTTTATGTCTACATTCTTCAACTGACTTAGGTTCAAAATTCTCACTTTGATTAATTATTTCAACAGCAATACTATATAAAAAATATCGTCGATGACTATATTTTCTCGATTTCACCTTTTTCTTGTAGTGACATAACTTATCGAGATCTCTTCATTATTTTCAGGTACCTAGACCTCTTCTAGGGTATTTTGATTTGTTATGTCCTGGGTATCTCCTATAAGACCAGCCCCCTCAATTTGACCATCTTGATTTTTACTCTTTTCTTTTTAGAATTTTTATCTTTAGAACCGATTGGTCTACTAAACTTAAAACGTGGTTTAGTTTCATTTGTACTTGCTACTTGTTCTACTGGGACATCAATTCGAATTAGAGTATTTTTAGTTGGAATATGAGATTTAATAATTTTCTAAATGCATATGGCAGTTGATTTGCAATATTTTGCAAATGAATTACTTTTTGAACTTTAAGCTCACATATTTGTGTTTGAGGATCTAAATGAGACAACGATAATGCTTTCCATGTGATTTCTTTATCCAGCTGCTTATTATCTCCCCTTAATGTTAGAAAATTTATCTCATCAAAATGACAATCATCAAAATGTGCCATAAACAAATCTCCCGTTAAATGTTTTAAATACTTGATTATAGAAAGAGATTCATAATCAACATATATTCTTAACCTTCTCTGAGGTCTGACTTTTGTGCATTGTGGTGGAGCAATTGGGACAAATATCGCACATCCAAAAATTCTACGGTGAGAAATATTTGGCTCTTGACCAAAAGCCAATTGTAATGGAAAGAATTTATGATAACTTGTTGGCCTGATACATATAATTATTGATGTATGTAAAATTGCATGTCCCCAAGCTGAAATGGGAAGTTTTATTCTCATAAATATTGGTCTAACAATCAATTGGAGACGTTTAATTAATGATTATGCTAAACTATTTTGAGTGTGGACATGAGCAACATATTTCTGTACTGTTATTCCAGTTGTCATGCAATAATCATTAAACTTTTGCGATGAAAACTCACTCGCATTATCAAGACGAATTGTCTTAATTGCATATTCTGTAAATTGTGCTCTTAATCGAATTATTTGAGCAAGTAATCTAGCAAATGCTAAATTATGTGTAGATGACAAACACACATATGATTATCTTGTAGATGCATATATTAAAACTATAAAATATCTAAATGGTCCACATGGTGGATAAATAGATCTACATATATTCCCTTGGATACATTCTAGAAATGCAAGGGGATTCTACCCTAATTTTTGTTAATGAAGGTTTTGTAATTAGTTTACCTTGAGAACAAGAAACACATGAAAAATCTTTAAATTGAAGAATCTCCTGGTTCTTCAATGGATGTCCATGTGAATTTTCAATAATCCTCCGCATCATAGTTGATCCTGGATGGCCTAACCGATTATGCCAAACAATGACTATATTTTTATCAGTAAACTTTTGGTTTACTGTAGCATTTATTTCAATTATACTAATATTTGTATAGTATAAATCAGAAGATAATGCAGGTACTTTTTCAAGAATACATTTTTCTCCATGTCTAACAATTGTAATATATAGATATTCAATATTTTTCTCATATATAGTCAAAATATGATACCCATTTCGCGCGGATATCTTTAAAACTTAACAAATTTCTTTGAGACTTAGAGTAATATAAAGCATTATTAATTACAAAATTTGTCCATTTGTGTAATATTATCATTGCTCTTCTGGAGCCTTCAATTAGTTTTGTATTACACGCTATAGTATTGATGTTTGTACTATTCATTGTCAAATAAGAAAAATATTTTTTATCTTTGAGTATGATATGTGTTGTAGCACTATCTATGAGACATATATCTTCATTCTTGTGCCCAATAAAAGAGAGAGAAATATCCATATTCTTCATCAAAAGAAAATAAATGTATCAAAATACATTATTAACAATAATGCTCTTAAAAGAAGAAAATAAAAGTAAACATAAATAAAGCATAAAGCATAATTAAATTAAGGTAAAATATAGATAAAACATAAACTAAATTTGTTTCTCTAATCATGATTCTCAAAGAAATCTGTCACTTCTAAGTGTGTCATAGTATCAAGGTCATTGTATAGCTCATTTGTATCATCATTCTTGTGTGCAAAATTTTCCTCAACATCATCATCTTGAAAGTCATATTTGCTTCCATGTTCTTTGAATTCTTTTTTATGGAGGCTTGATAAAGCTTTGCTAGATGCTCAGGCATACGACAGGTACGCGACCAATGCCCTTTCATCCCACACCTATAATATAGTTTTTTCACAATTTTTGAGGGACTACCCTTGTCTCTTTTCTACCCTTCATTATGTTTCTTCTTTTGGTGGGTATTTGGATTATAATTACTTCCACCACCATGATGACGTTAATTATCACGTCCCCTACCACAGCTACGGCCACAGCCACGACTACGACCGTGACTAAGACCACGACCATAGGTATAAAAATTAGTGCGTTCAGTCATATTCACTTCAGGGAATAAACCTGATCTAGTGGGACGGATCTCATGATTTTTTATTAACAACTCATTATTTTGTTCAGCCACAAGAAGAATGAGATTAGTTCAGAATACTTTTTAAAACATTTTTCATGGTATTGCTGCTGCAGGAGCAAATTTGAAGCATAAAAGGTTAAAAAAGTTTTTTTTAATAAGTCCTCATCTATTATTTTCTCACCACACAATTTCAGTTGAGAATTTATTTTAAAAATAGCTGAATTATATTCAGATACAGATTTAAAATCTTGCAGCTCAAAGGCAACAATTCATAATGAGCTTTGGGCAAGATTACAGTCTTTTGGTGATCATATTGTTCTTTTAAATTATTCCACAATTCTAACAGATCTTTCACCGTTAGGTATTCAGCTTTTAGCCCTTCATGTAAATGGTGGCGAAGGAAAACTATGGCCTTAACCTTGTTTTAACTGCTTACTTCATTTTTTAGGTAAAATAGTATTTTCTAAACCTTTGGCATCTAAGTGAATTTCAGCATCTAAAACTCAAGACATATAATTTTCTCCTGAGATATCAAGAGTAGTAAACTCGAGTTTTGTCAGATTAGCCATGGATCAAATTAAAATAATAATAACAATTAGAATTCTGATAAAATTAATTAGAAAAATATGATAATAAAAATATAAATTAAATAAACAATATATATTGAACATAAATATAAATTCAATAAAAGTAACAAAATATAAATGGTATAAATAAAGAAACAAAATAAATAAATAAAATATATATAGTAACACATAAGCGTTTCAATAAACAAAATAAAATAATTGAAACAACATAAATAATATAGAGAAAATAATACTACAATAGAAATAACATAAATAAAATAAGTAATATAAATTAAATAAATATAAATTAATTAATTAAATAACATAAACAAACAAGTATAAATATAAACAACATAAATAATATGTTACAATACGTAGAATTAGAAATAACATAAATCAAATATATAAATAGTAATATAGTATAAATATTTCGTAATATAAATAAGTGAATATTATATAATGGTAATAAATATATAATAATACTAAGAATACAAAGAAGATAAATAAATCAATTAAAATATAAATTAATAAATATATAGGGAAGGGGAATTGGAAACGTAAACAATATATAGGGAGAAGGAAAAATATAAATAACACACATATATGTAAATATATATAAATAGAGAATCAGTCATAATATTATATCAATATATCAAAAGAAAAAGAAAAATTAGAATAACACAATATTTTACATAAGAGTAAAATACAATAAAGATAACCCACACACATATCTAACAACAAAAATTAAAATGGATAGAAAAAAATAATATAATAAATAACGGCATAATATATAACAAATATATAAACATAAAATTTGCCCATAATAATTAAGTAAGATGATAATAAAAAATAAAACATATATGATAATTAGATAAATATAAAACTAATATCTTTTGTACATAATTGAACATAATAGTATATGAATTGACAAAGGGTTTATACCTTAAATTTTTTAGAGCAATGTCGTGCTGATAACGTAGTATAAAATAAAAGAAGATGAAAAAGTTAAAAAGGAGAAGAAATAACATGACAAAAGGGTGAAATGGGAGGCAATAGAGTATTGCTTATATGCTTGTATATTCACTTGTACAAATGCCTTCTACATAGCCACTATTTATGGGCTACAACCATTAAAGACTAAACATAAGGTTATAAAGGATTAAAGATGAATAAAATATTATTAACCATAAGAAATCCCTCTTAATTCGAGGAAGTTATAGCTTTATGGCATAAAGGGAAGAATGAATCTAAAGAGGTAGAAGTTATATGGATATCCACATATCCAATAATATTTGTAATAATTTTTAAATTATTTATGATTGTATAAATAACAAAATTCTTTTTCTTTTGAGGGCATGACTTTTAGTTTTTCTTTTGAAAATTTTTAATTTTATACGATTAGCTAAAAATATATTAACTATCAAGCATTTAGCACTCTAACTTGAGCGGATGAGCATTCATTTATGTCACAATATAAAGGAAGCCTCTCATATGTTGGATACCATATCCTTTGTTTTCATAGCTCATTCCAACTTAAGTTATGGCTTTCGCAATTATTCTCTGTTAAAACTAAAGAAACTCCTCTGGCAAAAACAAAAAAAAAAAACTCCTATTAATTGCTATTTCCGTGGATAAAGAATTAGGTTCTAAGTCTTGTTTGTATAAAGTTTTCCTTCATCTTTAAAATACATAATGATGGTTCCAAAAAAAGAAACTCGTAATAGCCTATAGGCACCATGTGCAAATAATTCATTATTTGGATCATCCATTAATTTTAATTTTTAACTGTTTATTTGTTGCTTAATATTTTCGATCCATAGAAAATTATATTAAATTAACAAGATAATTTAAATTTCTTTGATTTATTGATCGTAACTAATCTTAGTCATAAATCATGCTTCTAGGCAATTTTAAGTCAAGAAAGAAAAATTAATTTTCTTTGTAATTATTTATTTTGTATACTTGTGTTTTTAGATTTATTTTTTACCTGAAGTTTCCTCAAAGTTTCCTTACAAGAGTTCATATATAGAAAATAAATGCCATATATAAATTCATTATATAATATTAGATAACTTAGTTCAAGTTTTAATTACCTTAAAAAATCCTACATAAGTCCATATAAATAAAATATAAAATAAAGGTGTATGAAGCCTGCTAGCAAATTTTAAAAATTACATTTCATCTCTAACTTCATATATCCAAAGCTAAACTCTAGTTTTGTTTCAGTATAATTACCAATTTTTTATTTAATTAAGATATCCCAAATCATTTAAGACTTAAAGACTTTCCATATTTATAACATACAAAGTTTTCAAACAAATGCGCTTCTTGAGATTAAAGACATGTGCTTATTGAGATTTAAATTTATATGCTCTCCCTTAAAGAAATTAGACTGTTTATCATCTCAACTAATAGTCTTTTAGTATTATATTATGAATAATTTTTCAGCTTTATATAGGTTCAATTTTTTTAAAAATTATAAAAAGAAAAATATGTTCTGTGTATCCATCCCTTCTTTCATTGAAATTATTTTGCGGAATAATCAAAGGAGTCAACTTTGCAACTATTGCGTGCAAGAAAATCTTGTAACAAATATATTTGCAAAAAAAAAAAGTTTTGAGAATTTTGCAAAAAATGATATTTTTTTAATCAGAAAGAAAAGTATTGCGCATCCGGGTCCATCATGTCACTACATTGAAGATGATATTGCTAATTAATAAATTTAATTATTAACATCAAAGTCTTTTCTTTTGTTCGTCCATCAAATATTTTTCTATATTCTACAATGCACATGTGTGGTTAATAGAGTTTGTTAATATGGGACCCATTTTGAAAATTCTTTATTAGTTGACACTACAAACCTTTATTCATGGCACATCAATTCATCTACGAACAAATCATAAGATGTCTTTGATTGACTCTATTTTTTACAAAAAGAAAATTACAATAAATTTATAGGAAAATGTTATAGATTTTTAATGTGTTTTAAGCCATCAAAGAGATTAGTCACGTTAGTAAATATTATAAACTCAAACAGCGCCGTGCATTCCCTCTATTTATTCTGTTCTCCTGTTTGAGCTGAGCATATCGACTTTCTCCTCCTCCTTCACATCTGCTCGCCGTTCTCTCGTGGATTTGTTATTTCTCGACTAAGTTTAGATGGGAGCAACACATTCCTCCAATTACTGGCCGAACAGCATGTATCATCCTTTACTACTCTTTGTTCAATTCTGAAGGCTTTTCTTTTTTCTATTTACTTTTTTTTTTGAATTTTAAGTTTGCTTTGTTTTATTCCTCAATTATTTTATTTTTTTTAAGCTTATTTTGTTTTTACTTTCAAATACTCTTGTGACTATTGTTTAAGACAATCATCCAAAAAAAGGTAGTCCAAGTTTTGGTTCTTTAAGCTCTTTTTGGATCATCCTTTTTTTCATCTTTACTTTCTTCATTCCTTGAGTCACACATGGTAATGATATATTCAGTGGTTTCATTTTATGGTCACTGTCTGTTTTCTTTGGACAACTTTCAATGATAGGTCTTGTGAAGTATATGTATACACACACATATACATATATGAACATGTTTAAATAAGAGTTTAAAAAATAGTTTATAAAAAAGGGTTTTTTGATAATTTTTAGAAAATAATTTTTAAAAAAGAGTTTTTAGAAAAAAAGTGATTCTGAATAAATGAGTTTTTGGATAGTTATTACCAGAAATACTTTTATAATTGAAAAATTATTAGAAATTATATGATTTTATAAAAAATATGATAGAGAAGAAGGGTGGAGAAGAGAGAAGAAAGATGAGAGAGGGTGGAGAAGAGAGGGGAGAGAGGGGAAAGAGTATAAGAAAAAATAAAGGTAAAATAATAATTTGATAGTCTATAAGTTATTTTACTGTTCTAGAAGCTAGTTTTAATAGCTTATCCAAAACTTTGATTTTAAACTATAATTTGTTCAAAAATCCCTTTTAAACAAATATGATTGTTTGTTTTGAAATTTCTCCAAATTAAGGTTTGGACTAAAATTCCTTTTAAAACTTTAATTTTTTTTATTTCTAAATAGGCACTATATATATATATATTGCTTATCTACTTTCTAGTTGCGTTCTCGATCAAACTACTTAAGTGGAAGATGAGGTGACTATAGACATCAAAAAATGGATTCAAAATTGCAAAGATAGTCGATTGTTACCAGAGCGTTGCATCTAAAAAGTGCCCATTACACTCCTTCATCTTAAAGAAGAGGTTTACACTCCCAAAGTTGTTTCGATTGGCCCCTTTCATTATGGTAATGAGAAGCTTAAAGACAAGGAAAATCATAAAAAAAATGCACTTCAAGAGATTCACTGAAAGAGCTATGTCAAGCTTGGACGATTTAGTTCGTTTTGTTAAACATCTACAGGCAGACATCTGTGATTCTTATTCAGAGAACATTAACCTTACCAAAAAAGAACTTGTGAATATGATATTAATAGATGTCTGCTTCATCATTGAACTCTTCATCATGTACCATGAGCAGAATGAGGTAAACAATGATACTAAATTGTCACAACCATGGTTAAAGGCGTCCATATATTATGATTTAGTTTTACTTGAGAATCAACTTCCATTTTTTGTTATGGAAGAGCTGTTTAATCAAGCTTTTCCCTGTCACCGTTGTGATAGCCTCCCCTAATTTCTTAGTCTCATGTACAAGTATTTTGGATTTTATAACAAAGCAAACTTAAAGCCTAATCCTGATATTAAGATAAGGCATTTTACAGATCTTATTAGATTGTTTTACTTACAAGGAAAAATGTCTCAACGACATTCATTCTCAAAGAAAGAAAACTATATCCTTTTATACAATGCAAATGCATTCCAAGATGCAGGCATAAAGTTGAAGGCTACTAAGAGCAAGTGCTTATTAGACTTAAAATTTTCAAGACATATCCTTGAAATTCCACAAATTTTGGTGGAAGATTACACGGAACTTTTGTTTCGTAATATGATGACATTAGAACAGTGTCATTA
Source organism: Leucaena leucocephala (assembly GCA_037074615.1). NCBI lineage: Eukaryota > Viridiplantae > Streptophyta > Magnoliopsida > Fabales > Fabaceae > Leucaena > Leucaena leucocephala. Next base: position 10,980,804 of record CM073515.1, on the reverse strand, counting down.
TCCTCATAAAGCCTACATAACTGAATATGCTCTTGTATTGGATTATCTAATAGACACATAAAGATGTGGATCTCCTTGTTGACAAGAAAATAGTCAGCCACTATTTAAGTGATAGCAATAATGTTGCTTTGTTATTTAATGGTCTTGGGGCAAATGTCGTTCGAATGAATTTCAATTCTGAGTACCGTGATATCTGCCAAAGGTTGAATGACTATTGTCAAGGTCGTTGGCACAAGTCAAGGGCAAATCTAAGAAGGGATTATTGTCGTACACCTTGGCAAATTGTTGCTTCTATTGCTGCAGCTGTTCTCCTCATTCTCACAATTGTTCAAACCATATGTTCCGTCCTCAAGTAGTGTAGGAAATTCACAGCTTTGTATAATATTAGAATTTGATTATTGTGTACTCGTAAAAAGTGCGCATCTGTAGCCATAAAAATATAGTTCTACTCCTTATTTCATGTTTTGTTTAAAGCTTATACGAAAGTAGGTTTGTTAATACTAAGATGTTGTATTTACAAAATACTCCGTGATTCGTTTTTTTTTTTAAAATAAAAAAAAAACAGATTAGTTCGATTGCATTATCGCCACATTAAGCTGCAAGAAATGAAAAAACACCGTTTTTCAAAACATTTACCCAAAAAGCTTTGTTACGTTTGGATGATATGATCAGTTTTGTGAAGTATCCAGTGTCAAACGTTCATGCTTCTTGCCCTGCAAAGAACATTAACTTGAGTACTAAGGAACTTGTGAAACTTAGTTTAGTTTATGTTGGTTTCATCATTGAAATCTTTCGGAGGGACAAAAGGAATGAAGGGAATATAAGAGACAATTCTACTTACCCATTTGATTTTACTTAAAAATCAGTTGCCATTATATTCTTTGTTGTTGAAGGGCTATTTAATATCATATTTCCGTTTGGCCTTCATGGCGACCTCCCTCCATTGCTTCACCACACTTGAGTCTAATCCTTTCAAGGACCTTCTTCGACTCTTTAATTTACCCAAAACAGAACCTCCAAGGAGACCAAATTCTTTTATATAATGAAAAAGGAGTTACAAGTAGCTGGAGTAAAATGGAAGGGAATCACAAATACAAAATATGTGCATAGTAGACTTGAAATATGATGTTTTTGAGATCCCCATTACTATTAGGGAAGATAAAACCAAAATTTTGTTTCGTAAGGTATATGATGACTACAGAACAATGTCATTTACCTGTATGAGTGTTACGTTGCTAACTATTCTATGACAGAGCTGAGAATTTTTTTTACGTAGTATTTTTTTTAAGAAAAGTTGAGAACAAAAGCATTTTTTTTAAGAAAAAGAAAAAGTTTTTGGGGCTAGAAAAGAACAAAAGTAGCTAGACTCCAGAGGTGGAGATGCGTTGTTATATATATATATATATATATATATATATATATATATTCATGTTAAAATCCCATGCAGACGTCCTATCAACTAAGTTGGGCACTATTAGTGTTAGTAGATAATTAAGTCCTCCAAACATAATGTTAGGTTTCAAGCTGCATGATTTTCAAATTATACTTCATCTTTGTCATTAGCAATGTACTAAAATCAGACTACTTAATGAACATGGGTAAGTGGTTTAACGATAAATAATTTAAACTAGGGTCAAAAGATTAGTTAAGATTAAAATGATATATTTAATTAAAATATATAAAGATATTCCGATTAAAATGAGTAATATTTAAATATAAAATATATTATTCTATAAGTAAATATAATATTCATGTATAAATCACACACATAACAAAACAACCTTGCTAAAAGACAAATATCATTGACCTCTATTTTTTCTCTTTTAATTCAATTGTTAACTTGTTCATGCCTCTTAACCAATAATTGATTAGGAGATTGTTTCACTAGTCTGTTTGGCTTCATACTATGGTTATAATAATATCAAATATATCTTTCTTATTATCTATTATAATAATAATCACTTTTATTCATTTGAATAATCTTCATTTAAATTAAAAATCAAATCCTGATAAACAGTCTTAATATTAAAAAAAATATTACAAATTTGGTTTTCAGAGAGTAACAGAGATGTGGTTTTTGTTTCAGGCAGTTGGCTATTTGATTTTCACATACAAATATCCTTTCCCACAAATTTGATATAGTGAGAGTGGTTATCCAAAGTCTTCCATAATCTGAAAATTAACTTTAAATTTTACAGGCGCTCAACCTCACTTCTTTTATTTGCCACAATAAGCAAGAACGGAGAAGACGCAATGGGGAGGTAGACAATTGTTAACAATAAATAAGGTATATTAAGATGTTATATAAAGTTGGAAGGATGAAATAAGAAATATATTATTTTATTAATATCGATTTTTTAACAAACAAAAATTTATCTCTAATCCCCTTAAAAAAAGACTAATTTTAAATCGAGAAATCTTCCCCTCCCTTTTAAGTTGTTTCATCCAGACAAAGGAATGGGAGTAACTCTCATTTCCTTTGAAAAAATTCACAGCCAAAGAAAGGGAGAGTAAGTATTCCCTTCCCCGGCATCCCATCCACTCCAAAAACTCGGTCCTAAACATGAGTACTATAATATAATGTAGGTCTCTCCCTCTTATATTTATATGGACAAAAAAAACGATATATAAAATAATGGAACAGTATAAATTAAGTATGGAAAATATTGAAAGAATGGAAGTTATTATAGGCTAAGGGGTCATTATATTTATAACTTCACAGCCAGCATACAAATCTTCAAAATAATGGATTGTCTCCATTTGGCATAGGGATATAAGACAGTTTCATTTTGGGCCAATCTGAGTCATTTGTGTAATATGAGTTATAATACAAAGTTACATAAATCAAACCATCAAAACTTGGACATCAGGGTTGTCCATTGAATTTGCATAAACTAAATTATTTTCTTAAAGCTTTTAATATTTCTTCACAAATTTTATTAGGATTTGTGCAAATATTTTTATTCACCCAATTTTGAAAACAATGGTAGACATCTTGAGCTAGGATTTGACATACCAACCACTTGCTTAAATCAAGGCTACAAAAACTTATTTTGACCTTGCTTCACCATTTTATTTGCATAGAATTCATAATCAAGAATGGTAAATTTAGAGGGAAAAAATTAACGTTGCCTAAATTTTATAAATAACTTGATATTTTGTATACTCAAAATTCTCTAAAATGTGCCTTTATAAGTGAAAAATGGAAGGGGTAAACTTCATTAACTCCGTGTTTAAATACCCATAATTAAATTGAGAGAAATGAGATAAAATGTGAAGAAATTTAAATAGTCAGAACATATTAATCTATCAGATTTTCTTATTTATAGTATAGTTTTAAATTCAAGACAAGAAATTAATGATAATAATTACAAATAGGCTAGACTAGGCTAGATTTTAGTCAAATAGGCCTATACATGTTTCAGATATTTAAAACTTCATCTTGAGCCTGTATGTAGGTTTTTTTAGGCTCAAATATGAGCCTTCAAAAAGCTTGAAAACTTGTTTAAAGATCTACTTAAACCCTACAACTACATTTTGTTTTTAACTCTTTGAGAAAATTAAATCTCCACCAATAAACACACAATATCTTGGAGTAGAATATAATGTCTATCAGTTAGATCTCCAGTTCAATATGCATCACTATAGCGAACTGTTTTAGCATTGTCCTTATCACTATAGTCATAGCCAATTACATACTTGAGTGTTGTCATTATCACTATATCCAAGTCCTTGACTTGGAGATTCTTTAATGTATCTAGGGATACAATTTTTTTTAATAAAAAGTCAACTTTTATTAAACATAAGATAAAACGTTACATAAAAAAGGCCCCCCCCATCAATTCCAAGAATAAATGGTGCAGAAGGGAGACCCATACATAGAACGTGAAACAAAAATACATAGAACATGAAACCAAAATAAAAACACACCATACCTCACTACTTACTAGAACTATAGAGAGGGCACCGAACATCAGAAACCTCCAACAGTTGAAGGATAGCTCGAAACCTAAGTAAGGGAACGCCACTATGCGACCTCCGTAAACTAAAATTTCATGACGTAGATACACCGGACGATATTGAAGCTTTCCTTGAACTTGTACCGCATAAAGCACAGCACAGGATACAAATTGAAGCTTCTTAATGATTGTTTCACTTGGAGATTCTAGGAATCGACTCACTACACTTACGACAAAAGGTATATCTAGGTGAGCGAGAGTAAGGTAATGGAGTTTTCATCTAGCCTTATGGATATACATAAATATATTAGGTTTCATTTGATTAAGTAATGATGCAAGTGAATGTCGTGGAAGAGTCTGTTTGGTATAGCGGTGGGAACTCAAATATTCTTGTCTAAGACTAAAAAAGTGATTATAAAAACCCTTTATCCTGTTTAGATAATTTTTCTAAATCCTGATCAATCCTTAATTTAGTCTTCTCCTACATTTTTAGCATAAGTGATAAAGGAAGTACTTATGCATTTAGAATAATTCCGATAGAGTTCTAGCAATAAAACTTCTCCCAATTTATGCTCATGCTTCTTTCTCATAATTATAATAATAAAATTAATATTATTAAAATAAAATTATATTTAAATATTCATGTAGTTTATTAAATTATATTTATTAATAATTAATTATAATTATGAAAATGCTAAACACTTTATAAAAGTCATGCCCTTTTTTGTAATTATACATTCATAAGTGATTTTGATAAACAAAATCTAAACATAATTAAAATTCTCAAAGTCATTTATAAAAAAAAATATCTAAATAGAAATCATGATTAATCAACGTCACTTATAAGTAGTGTCATTTATAAATATCATGATTATAAGAAATTACAGTTGTTCAACGCTAATCCAAACATATTATTAATCAATACATAGCTGCCAAAACAAATTGTAAAAAATGTGAAGTCAAGATGAGAGAGGTGGATCCAATAGAAACAAGCTTAATTGATTGGAAATAAACGTAGAAGCTTGTTATATTTCTGTATAATTATATAATTTTACAAGTTATTAGATATATTTTTTTACTTAACATATTGTACAGGATGTGCATTTTGTTTACTAAAAAAAATGCTTTTGGACCGAAACTATGGTTTGAGTGAAAAACCACACAAACACCTATTCTTGTACTAAAATTGATTATTGAAAAAATCATAGTTTCCCTTATTTAAAACAATGGTTTCCCATAAATGAATCCTAACAGCTTTTATATGATTTTTCAGATATTCTCATAAACATGAGGATTTTGCTCCTATGAGTTTTTGTTATTTTGCTGTCTCTCCTCTCTCTTTTAATTATATAATAATTATTTTACTTTATGCCCTTTTAAGTAATTTATCTATAAAAAGTTATTCTAATAACAATCATCCAAATATTTATTACTACAAAATCACTCTCCATACAAAATCTATTCTATAAAATCACTTTTTATAATCAATTTCTCTTAAATATATTCTCCAAAAGCTAAACCAAACATATCCATGTCAATTTTGAAAGCTAAAGCTATATTTTTATATATTTATGTAAATATCCATATTTTGATAAAATTACTTATGAGATCTAAACCAAACACTCATATTTTAATTAAAATCAATTATAAGACTATCTACTATGTTTTTCATATATAAGCAGCTCTCGCACATGCTTTGGGCATATTTGGATAAGCATTGGGTAACAATCTATAATTGACAAAGTCTAATAAGTAATAATATTGGGACAGTTCTGTCAAAAAAGAAAAAAAGAAAATAGGGACTATAATTTTTTGTTTACGTTTAATATAATATATTATTGCTTGGCAAAAAAAATATTATTGGTTTTTTCCTTAATTATACAAAAGCAAACTGTCGTCATTTATTAATTTGGATCGCGTCTACTTCTACATTTATTAATTTTTCTACTAGTTCATATTACGTTTCATTTAATTAAATATTAAGTCTTCATTACATTTTGTAATCATGCAACTATGCAATTATACATTCAATCGTACCAAATTTTTAAACATGTATTAACGTTGAGTCAAGTCAATATGGGAAATGGGTTTAAAAAATGAAGATGTCTGCATGATAGAGATGAACCTAGTTTCAACTTTAGAAAGCATAATTAACTGGAAATAATTTAACACTAAAAAGAACATTATAGGTATCTAATTCGTTCAATTTTGTGTTATACTTTAATTTTGTTTAGAAAGTTTTCGCATAGAAGTTGTAAATATCTGAATTGTTTTTTGACCAATATCGTTCTAGAAATATTAAAAAAAGAGCAATGTTGCCCTTAGCCATTAAAAAGTTAACAGTTAACATTACTTTTTCAACGGTTATGGTAACTTTACATCTTTTTTAATATAGGGTTAAGGTATAATTTTATTCTAGAAGTTTTTGTGTAGGAGTTGTGAGTATGTATAATCTTTTTTCTAAATCAATATTACTTTAGATGTCTAAAAAAAGGTGTAAGGTTAACCCCTAACCGTTATAAATGTTAAGAATTAGTTACTTTTTTTCTCTTACCTCTTTACATAGGAGAGGAGATGTGGGGTATCATGGACCAATAGAATCTAGGCAATATGGGGACTAGTTGACCTTTAAATTTGTTTTGGCAGTTGTGTATTGATAAAATAATTAGATCACCCATCCACTAGCATGATTACTTAGCTTAATCAAATGAAACGTAATATGAAACTAAATTTCCTTTGGTGTGATAAACAAGAAGCCAATGGTTTTTGTATAAGGTCCTATTAACTACTTTTATAAGATTAAAAAAGTAGTTGAAGTTAATTAAATGTAAAAAAATTGCACCTTTTTAAAATTAACTTTTAACTGACATAGTTTATTGGAAATATTTTTTAAAATATACCACTTGAATTTTAAAATTTTAAATCAGTTTATTTATTACATTTTATAAGCTATTGACTATTCTTACACAAAAATAACAACACATTTTTATAGTAATTACTTTTGGATTTTGAAATTCAAGTGATATATTTTTTAAAGATTTTCCCTAGTTTATTTGGGGGGGGGGGGAAGGGGAAATCTAAAAGCTACTTATCTAATTCTTAATATAAGACATATTTAACTAATTTATTATTTTTTAAAATATTATAATCATATTCCTTAACTCTATTCCTCCTTCCTTTACTTGATTATTATTAAGAGAATATTAATAAGGATGATTTGAGAAAAAATAATAAATATAAAAAATAGGTTTTACATTTAAAATTTAGGATAATGATCAACTCCTTAATTAAGTCATATATTAAAGACTGGACGAGTAATATGTAATAAAAAGTACATATAATAATAAACTTCTACCGATTATTTCCAATCAATTAAGCTTTTACAATAATTTCTATTAGATCTACCTCTCGATCTCATCTTGTTAACTTGACTCCACATTTTTTAAAATTTGTTTTGGCAGCTGTGTATTATTGATTAAATAATTACACGACATCCACTTGGTTGATTAATTACTTAATCAAATCAACTTAATATGAAGCTGGATTAAATGTATGGCTAGACACTAATATGGTTGAGGTGATAGCTACTTTATCCTTGTAAAGAGAACAAATTCTAATTCCAAGAAAATCACTTGTTGGGATAGGCAAACAATCTTTTAATGTGCTTTAAGCCTCAAAAGAGATTAGTCTCATTAGTAAATGTTATAGACTCAAACAACGCCGTGCATCCCATCTATTTATTATTTTCTCTTGTTTGAGCAGAGCAGAGCATATCAACTTTCTCCTCCTCCTCCTCGAGATCTGCTCGCCGTTCTCTCTTGGATTTGTTGTTTCTCGACTAAGTTTAGATGCCAGAAGAAACACATACCGACATGAATCAAACAGACTTGGCCTCTGAGAGTGTTCAACAAGTGGTGGAGCTGCAACCACTTCTCTGATCTCAACCTACAGATTTACCTCCAATTCCTTGCAGCAGAAGCAACAACAACACGTATGCATCCTTTACTACTCTTTGTTCAATTCTGAAGGCTTTTCTTTTGTTTTTTTCTTTACTTTATTTTTTGAATTTTAAGGTTGCTTCTGTTTTATTCCTCAATTATTAGATTTTTTTAGTCTTATTTTGTTTTCACTTTCAAAGGCACTTGTGACTATTGTTTCAGACAGTCATCCAATAAACGGTAGTTCCAGTTTTGGTTCTTTAAGCTCTTTTTGGATCATCCTTTTCTTCATCTTTACTTTCTTCATTCCTCGAGTGACACATTGTAATGATATATTCAGTGGTTTCATTTGATGCTCACTCTGTTTTCTTTGGACAACTTTCAATGATAGGTCTTGTGAAGTCTATGTATATATACACATGACAAACCCATATTTTTATATATTTATTCATATCATTTTAGTGGATTTTTGTCAACTTTTTAGTCCTTAATTATATTATTTGTGCATGATTTGGATTAATATACCTTACATTAAATTAGTGCTTAATAGAGGCATAATTGTTATATTTTTTATTATTTCTCCTAAACAATTATTTTTAGAATAAAAGGTATTACACTATTTTAATTTTGTATTTCAGGAATTTATGAGAAATTGAAACTTACAATTGACAAAGAACTGCAGATTTACAAATTGTAAATGAGGACCCATGGGCCAAACCTTACAGTTTGGCCCATTAGGTTTGCTTTCTTCCACTTTCAACTTTTAAAAAGCATGCAATCACGCACGCAGAGAGGGACGCCGCACAGGAGCCATTGAGATTCATTCAAGCCAAGACGAAGATTCATCACACTCACGCAACAAGCTTTCATCTTCCTTCAACCACATACCCAAACACCGACAGCAGCAATAGACCACAACAACACCTCTAGCGACGCCATCGTCTTCCTCAAGTCGTGACAGAATAGAGCTAGGAGAGAACTAGACGCTTATCAACGCTGTGACTGCGCAGTGACCATAATACACCATTCACCTTCATCTACATCTACTCCAACATCTCACGGCACCTCTTATCTCTTGTGCGCACTGCGTCCTGAAGTCATCATCATCATCATCATTATTCCATCCTCAACACAACAGGACAGCGACGCTCATGGAGAAAACAGCACGAGCAGTAACGGTTACATCAATGGACCTCTGTTTCCTCTTGCCATTAATCATGTCTTTCAGTAAAAGCTTGAAGTTGGTGGTGATTTCCATGTATGGCTAGTTCATCCTAATTCTCTAATTCAATGGCAAGGGCTTGAGCTTGGAATCTTAAAGGAGAGTTTAAGTTACTCTAATTTTTCACCTTTTAATTATTTTATGATTCCTAGATCTTAGGATGATTTTATAATTATTGGGATGCTTTATAATAATTTATTTATACTTATTGAGGATTATTGTGACTGAATTTTTGCTTGACATTTGACATTAATATTTAATTAACTTTAATTTCATTTACTTTGATCTGGGTTAGATATTATATTAAGATTATCGTGAATATTTTATGATTTTTCAAGGTGGCTTGAATTATTGGATCATTATGTCTCTTGTTGGCTTAAATTATATTTTTATGAATTATTGAGTTATAATTAAGCATTGGTTTTTAATATCTTTAATCCTATTCTATTATTCTGATAGCAGTTAATAAATTAGGACTTAGAAAATATTTTGTGACAATTCGAGGTGGATCGGTTGTTAGATTAAAAGCTTAATTATAATTCTTAATTCATTATTTATAATTCCCATATCTTTTGAAGTTATGATTGCTTGCGTTATTAAATTGGAGAATTGCTTTTATTATTATTAATCACCTTTGAATTTATTCTTTTCATTTATTATCATTCATTATTCCTTTCTTTAAACTAAAAACACCAACAATATTTTATTTAAATCTATTTTTAATTCATTACATTTAGGTGTTAGTGAATCGAAACAAATCCCATTTTCTAATTTATGTTGCATTGCATTTAGTTACTTAGGAATTTAATTTCACATTTTGGCTCCTCAGAGAGAATGACCCGAGGTTGCACTATAAGCAATCCTTAGTTTAAATTTTTGAGGTAACCCTAAGGCGACATCGTATTAAGGTTGTTTCAACACACATATATACATATATATATATATATATATATATATATTCTTATCTAATTCCTAGTTGCGTTCTAAATCAAACTTCACAACTAGAAGATGAGGTGACTATAGACATCAAAAAAAAGGATTCAAGATTGTAAAGATGGTCGATTGTTATCAGACTTTTGCATCTATAAAGTGCCCATTAGACCCCATCATCTTAAAGAAGAGGCTTACACTCCAAAAGTTGTTTCGATTGGCCCCTTTCATTATGGTAATGAGGGGCTACAAGACATGGAAAGTCATAAACAAATATTCTTCAAAAGATTTACTCAAAGAACTATGTTAAGCTTGGACCATTTGGTTTGTTTTGTTAAACATCTAGAGCCAAAAGTCCGAGCTTCTTATTTGACATTAATGGATGACGGCTTCATCATTGAACATTTCATCATGTACCATGAGGCGGATGAGGTACGCAATGATGCTAAATTGTCACAGCCATGGTTACGGATATCCATATGTTATAATTTAGTTTTACTTGAGCATGAACTTCTATTTTTTGTTATTGAAGAGCTGTTTAATCAAGCTTTCCCCATCACCATTGCAGTAGCCTCCCTTCATTTCTTTGGCTCGAGTTTAACTATTTTGGATGTTATATCAAACCAATATTTGTAATGACCCTGCCATTTTGTTTCAGCATCCGTAAGAGAGTGAGAGCAGAGGAAATTTGTAGGGATGCTTCGCGACTTGAGTACTGTAGTTGCTGTGAGATCCATCGCCTTGCATCAGCAGCTTCCTCCGTCTGTGCTGCCACCAGTGTCGTTATTTCTTCTGCAACTGCCGTTGTGCTGGTTGCTGCTGTCGTTTTGCAAGCTTGGTACTGTAGCACTGCAGATTTTCAGCTCCCTTCTCTATTTAGAACATTGTGTGTAAGTGGTACGTTATGGATCTTTTCCTTCCCTGCTTGCCGGAGCTGTGTGTGAGGGATTTCTGTTTGCTGTTAAGATGTGACGATGTGTGGAAACATTGCTGTTTATATATATGTATATATGCTACTATATGGATTTATTTTGAGAGAAGAAGGAGATGTATATATATATATGGATATACGTTGATAGTTGCTGCTGTGTGTTTTAGTTTAAAAAAAAAGAAGAGAAAGAGAAAGAAGGCATTGGACGCTGCTGTTTTGACACACACACACACATATATATATTGTGCTGCTGTAGATGTATATATATATATGTATAGCTTGCTGTTTTGGTCGATATATATCTATATATGATGATGTGGTTCATTGTTCAGAGAATTGTGCTGTTGTGATGTTTTGGAAGTTAAATGGCATATGTGTACATGTGTGTGTATATATATGGTGCTGCTGTTATGATTTAGTTGGAAAAGGAGAAAAAAGAAGAAGGAGAAGATGCCATTGATGATGTGGAAAATGAACATTATATGTTTATATATATATATATATATTGTGTTGCTGAAAAGGCAAGTGTATATATATATATATATATATATATATGGATTACGTTGTTGTTATGGCGCAAAGTGTTGAGATTTTAGTTATGAAAGAGAAATTTGAAGATTTTGAAAGCTGGATTTTAGAAGCATGATGTTGCGTATAGGAGCTGGAAAGTATCATTGTTTTCATATTTTAATGTGTGCTAGAGTATATTTAAGTGAAAAATTAAAATGTACCAAGCACCTAGAGACCCCAATGTGAAGAATGAATAAAAATATTTGGGATATATAGAAATATAATGGTATCTTATAATATCCATTACAACTGAAATTTGAGTTTAAGTATTAATGATTTATTTTAAGAAAATATAGGGAAATAAGGAGAGATTATTATTTGGAACTTTAAAGCTGGAGTAAGCTGAATTGAAACATTTCATGTGAGTGAATAACGTCCTCTAAAAATGATACTTTTAATAATAACTTGTTATTTGATATATTTTATTCAAATTGTTAATTTTTAAATATGATTTACAAAAAACAAATTATATGAATTCATGGCTTTAATTGTTAGCAATAATTTTTCTTCCAATTGGGTTATTAAGTGATCAAGTTTATGTGATAAAATGAATAAATGGAGTTTTGGAAAAAGATTGTTATAAATGTTATATTAAGTTGATTTTCTCGATAAAACATCCTTATATAAATTTCATAATTTGAATAATTGTTTCACATGCATTAAATAAATCTCTTGATATTTTATTTTAATGTTCATGCTGGGGTTTTGAAATTTTGAAGTATTCTTAGTAAAGATTATTACTTTAGAAAGTGTTATGATCATTAAATGTCAAATGGACTCTACGCATGCTGCAAAAGTTTTTAGAAAAGACTGAATATAAAATGCTAGTTACTAACAGCAATACTGTTAGTCCTTAGTGCACCATAGTTAAACCCGAGCTCAATGGATATTCGTGGGTCTCGTGCTCGCGCTGGTTATTCGTGGGATTTATTCTCGCGTATGTTTCTCGTAGGTCTTGTACCTACGTTTGTTTCGTGGCTTCGTGCTATGCTTGGTTATTTACTCTTATGGACTGTGTGTCCATGTCTATTTTTGTGGCCTCGAGCCACGCCGTATTGGTTAGTTACCCTCATAGACTTTGTGTCCACACTTGTGTTTGTTCTGTTGAAGTCTTACGGAAAAAGGATTGATTTGAAATGATTGTTTTAAATAGATTTCTTGAAATAAATGTTTACTAAAATATTTGTATTGAATTACAAAAATGTTATGATTTACATTTAAATATGTTGAAATTGTTTATTTCTGCAATTTAAATTATATTTTTGGGACGTTATTCAAGACTATATTATTTTGACTTCAAATAGTGATATTGACCATATTTCTCCAACTGAGCAGTGAAGAGCCTCACGTCTGATCCGAAGTATTAATTTTTGGCATATCTACTTTTGATATAATTATAATTTATGAAATACCTATATTATTTTGTTTAAAACTTATGCTCCACCTAATCTATAGATAAGATTATAGTTATTTTAGAAACGTCTGTAGGTGATTTGAAACATTCGCAGTTTGTTATAAGATTGTTGGAAGGTCGGTTATACAAAGATAATCCTGCCGAAATTCCTACAGATGACTTGCCTTTTTTTATTAAAATGTAATATATTATGATTATTGCTTTAAATATTTTATTTAAGGTTTTAGACTTAAGGGATATGAATTTATTCATATTCTGTGTCATTCACGGCTCAAATTTCGGGACGTAACAATATTAGAGCCTTATCCTGATGTTAAGATAAAGCATTTTACAGAACTTATAAGATTATTTTACTTACAAGGAAAAATGTCTCACCGACATTCTTGGTCAGAGGTAGTAAGCCATATCCTTTTATATAATGCGAATGCATTTCAAGAAGCAGGCATAAAGTTGAAGGCTACTAAGAGCAAGTCCTTCTTAAACTTGAAATTCCACAAATTGAGGTGGATGATTACAAGGAACTTTTGTTTCGTAATATGATAGCAATAGTGTTGCTTTGTTGTTTAATGGTCTTGGGGCAAATGTCATGCAATCGACTTTCAATTCTGAATACCGGAATATCTGCCAAAGGTTGAATAGCTATTGTCAAGATCCTTGGCCCAAGTTAAAGGCAACTCTAAGAAGGGATTATTGTCCTACACCTTGGCAAATTGTCGCTTCTATTGCTGCAGCTGTTCTCCTCATTCTCATAATTGTTCAAACCATATGTTCCATCCTCCAAGTAGTGTAGGAAATTCATAGCTTTGAATACTATTGGAATTTGATTATTGTGTCCCCTAACTTTGTTATGTACTCGTAACTAGTGGAGCAGTTTCTTGTGCCAGGTTTTGTTGACAATAGAAAGAGTGCACCTTGTAGGCATAAAAATATAGTTCTACTCCTCCCTAGTATCAAAAATATATATGTATAGTTCTACTCCTTATTTCATGTTTTGTTTGAAAGCTTATTTCATGATGCAAAAGTTGCTTTGTTAATACTAAGATGTTGTATGTTATGGCCAGAGAATTTTAGTAAAAAAAAAAAATAGTATTGAGAATGGAATATGTATATATTTGGTGCAAGGAATTTCAATAGGATCAGGTTAGCAGAGTGGTCGAAAGGCGTGGGTTGTAGCATTAGGTGTTTTGTTCGAATCCCAGCCATCGCAGAAGTCAGGATTTTTTCATCTTTCCAGCGCGATGAATTACCATTTTTGCCCCTCGTGTCTTTTTTCTTCCTGCAGCCGTACCTTTTCTTCATTACCTCTGAAGTTCTTCAGCGGCTGTAGGGGACGAGGAGCAGCGAGTGAGCGGCGACAGAGAGGAGTTCACGCTACCGATGCCGTGCGACTCATCCTCTGCCGTGTTCCATCAATCTTCCACCATTTTGTCGCAGCCAGAGTCGTCCCATCGCCTGAATCTTTGTCTTTTGAGGCCTTTTAACGCTGCGAGTAGAGGAAGCATGGGAAGGACGCGAGAGGTCTAGCTGGTGCATGTGGCGGTTGACGTTGTGGGAAGTCTTTGTGGCAGGTTCAGATAGCTTTGTTGCCATCGTTCTGTGCAGATTCTGCGTTCATTGCCGAAAACACCAAAGTACTGTAGCAATTTCCCAATCTTTCAATTTTCTTCCTTTCTGTTTGTTGGTAGCAATTGGCCTCTGTAAATGCGTGAAGCCGTGAAAGTGATTGTTCGAACAGGAGAAAGAAGTGGGGTCAGTGGACAAAGCTGTGGTGGTGTGTTAGAGGCAGGCAGAGTAGCGGTGAAAGCTGTGTGAATCTCCGCCAGCGTGTGTACCCAGTAAATTCTACTCGATACTGTAAAGGTATTGGAATGTTTGAGGGGCTCTTTCCTTTCCTTCATGTTTTAGGCAATATTGATGTTGCATTGTAGTCGCCACACTCTTCCCCTGTTCTGTCTCTATTTCCATTGAACTGTGCACCGTGTATGTGTTTGTGTGTGCGCTGTGATATGGTTTGGTTAGCCGTGAGGTTGTGGGAGGATGAATGGATGTATATATATGCTCGGTGATGATGCTGAAGGAATAGATATTTATATGATGGTGATATGCTCAGGGAATAGGGCTGCTGTTTTGGAACTGGTTGCTGTATATATATATATATATATATGAAATGTTGTTTTGGGTATACATAGACAGATACATATATGTTCATATAGATAGCCACTGCCTTGGGAATTAAAGTATGTGCATGTGATGTTATGGTTCATTGAAGCATAAACTTTGGAAACCAAAAGGGAGAAATGTCATAAGCCACGGGTTATCGCCTTGAGCTGGAAAGCCAAGTGGAATGTATAACTTGCATCGCTGTGTGTTTATGTTTTTGGTGCATGATGTTCTGTTGAAGGTTTGTGTGAATGCAAAATGAATTGGGAAAACATTTGTGGGGGAGACTCTGATCATTTTTTTAAATATATATATACATGGGCTGCTGCTGCCATGAGGGGTTGTATAATAAATTATACTTGGTGCTGTTATTGGTGACATGTATGTGCGTAACTTGTGATCTTGGTTGATATTTATATATATAAAGTTGAGATTTAAATGATAAGTAAAAGTGGTAATGAAATTAGCAATTGATATGAGATGTCATGGTATTATGGATGAATTTTGTGAAAGAAGAATTGGAGAATAATTTGGTCTTAAGTGGAATCTGAATTAAGTGTGTAATGTAAATTAGCTTGAAGGGAAGATGGGAATTTCTGTTGATATGCGGGTTTGTGTAAATGAATTGGGAAGCTATTGGAAGTTAATAAATATGTAAATAACCTGTAGTGATAGTAATAAATCAAAAGTACTTGTCATAGAAGAGGTGAATTATATTTTTATGGAATATGGAGGTTGAGAGGAATGGCAAATTTAATTGCCTATGAATGTTCAGGAAGTAGGTATGTGATCTGCTATGATAATAGTAAATGAAAGGAAATTGGGATAAAGGAGAAAATTTCAGTTCTTGATGGATTATGAAGTTTGAAAAGTTATAGTAAAGAGCGTTATTTTTAGAGTATTAGTTAGTGATGCATGTGTCATATCTGGTAGAGAAAAGTTTATGTTGGCAAGTGTCCTATTTTCATGATTGAAAATAAACAGTTTTTGATATAAAAGAGTTGAATAGCAATCATTGATGGAACCCTTTATTTTCAGAAATTTAGGAAAATAAAAGGAAGAATGATATTCTAAAGCTAAAGGCAAGAGTAAGTGAAGGGAGTATTCCAGGTGAGTGAATAACGTTCCCTACAAATTTACATTTTCAAATGCATTGTTATTTCAAATGATGAATTTCAAATATGGATTTCGAAAAGCAAGTTTTACGAAATTATGGTTTAAATCGTTAGAAATGATTTTCTTTCGATCGATTTACAAAAGATTACAATTATGCATGAAAATGGATAAAGAGGCTTTAGAAAAAGATTTGACAGTGAACTGATGTTATTCATGAAATATTCCTACGTGAAGTGCATATGTTTTTACAGTAACTTGATTATGAATGTTCATGCTGGGGTTTTTGAAATTCAAAATGGCTTTATCAATGATTATGGTATTTGAAACGATTGAGATCATTATATGTGAAAAGGACCCCACGCATGATGGAAATGTTTTAGGACAGAATACAGAACGCTGGTTGCTAACAGCAGTACTGTTAGTCCTTGGTGCACCTTGGTTACCCGAGCTCGATAGATTTCACCGTGGGTTTCGTACTCACGAAGGGTAGTGGCTAAGCTACCAGATTTCACCGTGGGTTTCGTACTCACGAAGGGTAGTGGCTAAGCTACCAGATTTCACCGTGGGTTTCGTACTCACGAAGGGTAGTGGCTAAGCTACCAGATTTTACCGTGGGTTTCGTACTCGCGAAGGTTAGTGGCCTTGAGCCACCGACAGTTAACAGCTTCAAGCTGTCAGAATGGTTAGTTACCCTCGTGGACTGTGTGTCCACGTCTGTTCTCGTTCTGTTGAAGTCCTATGGAAATATTATAGTTTTTGAGAAGATGGTTTTACAACGATTGATTTGAAATAGTTATTTCAAATTGAATCTCTGAAATAATAATGTTTACAGAAAAGATTATGGGCTTGAAATGATTATGTTTTTCCTGAAAGAAAATGTTTACAGAAAATGTTGCATTGAAATACGAGATGTTGAAACAAGTTTATGCATTGTTTATTTCCACAATCTTTTAAATCATATTTTTCTTGGGACGTTATTCACGAGTAGATTATTTGGCTTCAGTTAGTGCAGGTGACCCTAATCCTCCCGTTGAGCAGTAAAAAGCCTCGTTGCTGATCCGAAGCGTCATTTTTTGGAAAAATTTACTTTTGATATAATTATCATTAAGAAAGTGCTTGTATTATTTTGAAAAGAAGGTAAATGCTCCATATAGACCTTAGAAAAGATTCTGTTATTTTGAAAAAATGTTATGGAAAATTTGAATGTTTTATTTAAGGTGTTAGGCTTTCAGAATATGAAATTTTTCATATTCTGTGCCGGTCACGGTCCAAATATTGGGACGTGACATTGTATTTATAAAAAACTCCGTGATTCGTTTTATTTTATTTTTTTAAAAAAAAGAGATTATTTTGATTTGCCCCATTCATTATCGCAACATGAATCTGCAAGACATGAAAAGCCACCATTTTTCAAAACATTTACAAAAAAACCTTTGATATGTTTGGATGATATGATCAGTTTTGTGAAGTATCCAGGGTCAAACATTCATGCTTCTTACCCTGCAAAGAACATAACCTTGAGTAATAAGGAACTTGTGAAACTTAGTTTAGTTTATGTTGGTTTCATCATTGAACTCTTTCAGAATGTAAGAGACAATTCTACTACTTACCCATTTGATTTTACTTAAAAATCAGTTGCCATTATATTCTTTGATTTGAAGGGCTATTTAATATAATATTTCCGTTTGGCCTTCATGGTGAACTCCCCCCATTGCTTCACCACACTTGAGTCTACTCCTTTCAAGGACCTTCTTCGACTCTTTAATTTACCGAAAACAAAACCTCCAAGGAGACCAAATTCTTTTATATAATGAAAAAGGAGTAACAAATAGCTGGAGTAAAATGGAAGTGAATCACAAATATGAAATATGTGCATAGTAGACGTGAAATATGTAGGGCATGTTCTTGATATCCACATATTATTATGGAAGATAAAACCCATGTTTTGTTTCGTAAGGTATATGATGACTTTAGAACAATGTCATTCACCTTTATGAGTGTTATGTTACGTTGCTAACTATTCTTTGACATAGAGCTGAGAAAGTTTTTTTAGGTAGTATTTTTTAAAGAAAATTTGAGAACAAAAGTATTTTTTCTTAAGAAAAAGAAAAAGTTTTTGGTGCTAGAAAAGAACAAAAGTAGCTAGACTCCAGAGGTTGGCCTCATGGAATTTTGATAGGAGCTGCGTTGTTGTATTTGTTTTTTTTCATGTTAAAATCCCATACGACATCTTCAAACATAATTTCAGGTTTCAAGTTACATTATTTTAAAGTTATACTACATCTTTGTTATAGGCAAAATCAGACTAGTTCATGAACCTGGGTAAGTGGTTTAAGGATAAATAATTTAAACTAGGGTCAAAAGATTAGTTAGGATTAAAATGATATATTTAACTAAAATATATAAAGATACTCTGATTAAAATGAGTAATATTTAAATATAAAATAATGAGTAATATTTGAATATAAAATATATTATTCTACAAGTAAATATAATATTTTTATATAAATTACACACATACCAAAAGAACCTTGCTAAAAGATAGATACGATGGACCTCTATTTTTTTCTCTTTTAACTTAAAACAAAACAACCTTACTACAAGACGATTGACCTCTATGTTTTTCTCTTTTAACTCTACGGTTAACTCATTTAGAACTCTTAACAAAATTGATTAGGGGATTATTTCACTAGTCTAACCGGTTGAACTAAATTGGGTCCATACTATTGTTATAATAGTATGAAATATATCTTTTTTATTATATATTATAATAATAATCATTTTTATTAATTTGAATAATCTTCATTTAAATTAAAAATCAAATCCTGATAGACAGTTTCAATAGTAAAAAAATATTACAAATTTGGTTTTCACAGAGTTACAAAGATATGATTTTAGTTTCAGGCAGTTGGCTATTTAATTTTCACATACAAATATCCTTTCCCACTAATTTGATATAGAGAGAGTGGTTATCCAAAGTCTTCCACAATCTGCAAAATCAACTCTAAATTTTACAGCACTCAACCTCCCTTCTTTTACTTGCCACAATAAGCTGTGCAAGGAAGAATGGAGAAGACGCAATGGGGAGGTAGACAATTGTTAACGACAAATAAGGTAAATTAAGGTGTTGTATAAAGTTGGAAGGATGAAAGAAGAAATATATTATTTTACTAACACTGATTCTGTAATAAAAATATTTATCTCTCATCCCCTTCAAATAAAAACCCAATTTTAAAGGGGCTTCCCTTTTTTAAAAGTTGTTTCATCCAAACAGAGGAATGGGAGCAACTCCCCTTTCCTTCGAAAAAATTCACCGCCAAACAAAGGGAGAGTAACTATTCCTCTCCCCTCCCATCCATTCCAAAATTTTAGTACTAAACATGAGTACTATAATATAATGTAGGTCTCTCTCCCTCCTATATTTATATGGACACAAAAAACGATATGTAAAATAATGAAACAATATATATTAAGTATGGAAAATATTGAAAGAATGAAAGTTATTATAGGCTAAAAGGTCATTGTATTTATAACTTCACATACAACATACAAATCTTTAAAATAATGGATGGTCTCCATTGGGCATAGGGATATAAGTTGTTAGAACATACTACGCTACCAGATTTTCTTCTTTATAGTATAGTTTTACATGCAAGACAAGAAATTAATGATAATAATTACAAATTCTACCCACCTAGTTGTAGTCTAGTCAACCTTAATCTTATATAATAAATATTGAAAAATTATTTTGGAGGCACTTATACTTTTTCTCAATTTTTAATTTAGCATTTGTGCTATTTTATCTTCTTGTTAAATCTTTTAATTTTGTTCTGTCATCATAATTAACTTATGTATAAAAGTTAACAATACTAAGTACAAAGTTAGGCCTATTCTGGCTGAACTAACATTTCCGGCCAAGATTAAGGGGGAAACTAACTTCTAAAGAGAGAATTATAAAATCTTATTTATATCAGTCTTACATAAAAAGAATATTAGGACAACATGGCTAAACTGATAAAGCACACACAATACATTATTACATAATGGGACCATCATCTATTGACTCCTCTCACACAAAATGACTCTATATTCTGATATGTTTGATCCTTTCATGAAATACTGGCTTTGAAGCAATATTCATTACAAAATGAATCAAGTCATTAACATTAAGGAGCATAAAAAAGAAAAGAATGCCTAATAACAATAATTATGTGAATAAGTAGAAATAAGAACAACCAATCATCTTTTGATTGTATTTTATCTCTTTTGCCTTTTCTACATAACATGGGACAAACTCCCTTGTTGAGATTATTATATTTCATTTGGGCATCATTAAAATAAATTTAAAACAATTATTATACTTCATCGAATGACACAAATTAGAGGAGAGGGGTGAGCTAGTATTGCCATCTTGACCAATCAGAGAGATGAGAGAGAGGTAACGTTGAGCTTGTATGTCAATGATGGAATGCGAAATTTAAGGTTAAAGTCAAGTTAGTAATTTTATAAATTAAATAAAATTAATTTAAATTATATTATATAAATAGTACAAATTAAAAAAAGGCTAAATAGGCTAGACATATATATTTGTAGGTTAGGCCTTGAGCCTGGCCTATTTATGGCCTATTGATAAAATAGGTCACGTTAGTCTGTAGGCCCTTGATAAAAATCTGACATATTTTTATCTATTACCTTAATTTTATATATAATAAATATTAGAAAATTATTTTGGAGGTACTTGTAATTTTTTTCAATTTTTAATTTGGCATCTTTATTATTTTTTTCTCCTCATTAAATCTTTTAATTTTGTTCTGTCAGTATAATTAGCTTATATACAAGGGCTAACAATACTAAAAGTATAAAGTTATAGAGATTAACAGTTCTAATAAAATAAAATTAAATAATTTAATAAAAAAATAATACAAATATAAAATTAAAAATTGAGAGAAAATATAGATATCTCGTGAATAGTTTACTCATAAATATCATATCAGCGTCGGTTCTCAATCCTTTCAAGTTGGTGCGTGTAGAACATATGCACCAAGTTTGTTACAAATGTACCTTTTCGAGGATTATATATAGAGAGCATTAGTATATTTTCTAGGTGAGCGTCATTTGAAATGAGATACTTAGCAGCAAGATAATCAAATTGAATCCTCTCACACAAAATGACTACTCTATAGTTTGATATGTTTGGACTGGATTTGAAGCAACAATATGCATTACAACCTGATTGCCACATATCAAATCCATCCTATTAACACTCCCAAATTTCAATTCTTGTAGAGAAGAGACTTCTTCAACTATATAATAATCTCACATGTTGCTAAAGCCATCACATGATATTTTACTCTAGCACTTAAAACTTGAAACTACATTTTCTGTTTTTTTTTACTCTTCCAGAAAATTGATTGAGGTAATTGGCTATAGCACAGGATGGTATTGAAGCTTTCCTTGAACTTGTACTCCATAGAGCACATCTATGGCAAGGATACAAATTTTAGCTTCTTAATTATTTCCACGTGGATAGATTCTAGGAATCGACTCACTACACTTACTACAAAAGAGATATTAAGGTGAGTGAGAGTAAGGTAATCGAGTTTTTCATCTAGTGTCTGTTTGGGTTTACCATAAACTGTGGTTTTAAAAGGCTGACCCAAATTTTAGTTTAGGTAAATTTTAAAACAAACAGTCATATTTATCTAAAAAGATTTATGGATCAAACTATAGTTTTAAATAAGCTCATGGGAATAGCTTCTAGAATAGTAAAAAAAGTTTATAGACTACCCAATTACTATTTTACCCCTACTCTTTTTGTAATATCCTTAAAAAAAATGTTTGATATGACAATAATATATTTAAGATATATATATATATTCATGAAGTGAAATTACAAGAGAAAGTGTCTAGATAAATGGTTGATGGTAGTGCAGGCAAAGAGGAGGTCCCCAGTTCGAATCGTAGCACATGCAAAAGTAGAATTTTATTTTGATTTCCAGACGTGTGAAATTACCAAACTACGCTCTGTCCTTTTCATTTCTGCCATACGTTTTCCCTGCCATTTTTGTGTGTGTAGAGTTTCCGTGAGTGAGAGAGATGAGAGGTAGGCACAGCGAAGCTTCGTGACACCTAGCCACTGCTGCTGGTACAAAGGTCGCTGCCTTGCATCTGTCACCTTTCCTCCGTCCGTTTTGTCACCAATGGTGTGTCATTCATTCTACAGCTGTCGTCGTTATTTAAGGAATAGAGCAAGAGCGGGGATAGAGAAGGGTTGCAGAAGGTGGAAGAAAAGGAAAGGCCATTGGTGGGTGCTAAAGGAGTAGGTTGCTTTTAGCCATCGGTCGTTTGGGGAGTCACCGATTGGAGTGGTTGCCATTTCCGTCGCTGCTATCTGCTGTCATTGTAGCATCTATATCTTCGCCTTTTTTTTTGTTCCGTTCAGGTCGCAGTGTGTGAGATGAGGAGAAAGAAGCAACGCCTATCACCTTGTTAATGCAGAAAATCACACACTTCGTATCTTCAACAAGTTCACTTCGATGAGCCTTATCTGTAGTGGATCGGTGTACTGTAGCAACTTCATATCCCTGGCGCTCTTCTCAGTCGTTGCTACTGAATGCTACTCGGTGGGGGAAGGGAAGGAAAATGGAAGAATGCTGGAGGTTTGAGTTGAGGAAATTTCCATGGAATTGAGACCGTGCATGGTAAGTTCTTTTTAACTTTCTTCCTCTGTTGTGTGAACGTTGCTGCTGTAGATGGATATATATAGGCTGCAGTTTGGATATATGTGTGAGACGCTGGCGCTATTGTGAATTTTGAACAATATATGCTTATATATATACATGATGATAGTTAACAGAACAAAATAGAAAACATTGAAGATGCTATTTTGATCACTGAATTGTGTAGAATACATATATATATATATATATATTAGCTGCTACTGCCATGAGGAGTTGGACAATAAATATGCATGCGTATGAAGCCCTCATGTCGTGTGTCTGTTCGAGTATAGGTCCTTGAAAAAAACAAAGAAAGGGTGAGGAACTAAGTGATAATGGACACTGCTGTTAAGACACACAAATTATACTTGGTGCTGCTGTTGGTGTACATATAGGTGCATAACCTGTGATCTTGGTCTATATATATATGTGTAAAGATGGGGTCCTGGGATCAGAGACTTTTGCTCCTGTTATTGGAAGCTAAATGATATATATATAGGGTAGTGCTGTTATAAATTTGAAGAAGAAAGTAAGAAGAATAAAAGAAGAAATGGATTGCTGTTAGTATGCGTATCTATCCATGTGTGTGTGTAAATGAATTGTGAAGTTAATGAAAATATAATGACATAGGTAAAGAGAGGAGATGATGATTTTACGTTTTTATGAGGTAAGATATTGGAATGAAGATTAAAATTTCAGATTGGAAATAAAGAAGTAATAGTGTAAATCTTTGAGATTACTAAATGTTAGTATGTGGACATGAATGAGTGGAGGCTATTACATCCAATAAAGGGGTGATGGATATATATATATACATAGAGATGAATTGTGAAAGTCATGAAGTTGTGCAAAGGTCGTGTTCAAGATATATAAATGAATAATTGTTTTTAATCACTTTCTTGGTGGTTGATGCTTGTTAACGTTGATGTATCCATGATTAGTTGTAGATTTAGGATGATTGCTTGTGCTGAGACTTTGAATAGAATGTTAATATGTTGTTTCGGGATACCAGGGGATTGAGAAGTGAAATTAATCGAAAGTGTTTGGCTGAAAAGAGTAGCGGTTCTTTAGCGTAGAAGGTGAGTGAATAACGTTCCCTAAAAATTTTATATTTTTAAATACATTGTTATTTTATTGAAAATGTTGAATTTCAAATATGATTTACGAAAAGCAAGGTTTACGAAAGTATAGTTTAAATCGTTGGAAATGATTTTCTTTCGATTGGTTTACAAAAGAGTTATGATTATGTATGAAAATAGATGAATAAGTTTTTGAAAAGATTTTGGCAAAAGTTGCATTGAACTTATGTTATTCATGAAACATTCCTATGTGAATTGCATATATTTTTACAGTAACTTGATTTTGAATGTTCATGCTGGGGTTTTTGAAATTCAAAGTGACTTTACCAATGATTATGGTATTTGAAACGATTGAGATCATTACATGTGAAAAGGACCCCACGCATGATGGAAATGTTTTAGGATGGAATACAGAACGCTGGTTGCTAACAGCAGTACTGTTAGTCCTTGGTGCACCTTGGTTACTCGAGCTCGACAGTTTGTGGCGTAGCCACCAGAATTATTTCGTGGGATTCATTCTCGCGATAGTTTGTGGCATAGCCACCAGAATTATTTCATGGGATTTATTCTCGCGACATTTTGTGGCCTTGAGCCACCAGAATTATTTCGTGGGATTCATTCTCGTGACAGTTTGTGGCTTCGAGCCACCAGAATGGTTAGTTACCCTCGTGGACTGTGTGTCCATGTCTGTTTTCGTTCTGTTGAAGTCCTACAGAAAGATCATGGTTTTGAAAGGATTGTTTTACAACAATTGATTTGAAATAGTTATTTCAGATTGATTTGAAATGGTTACTGCAGATTGTTGTTTTCCCTGAAGTACAGATATTTACGGAAATATTTGCATCAAATTAAGAAATATTATAAAATACATTTTCAGCATGTTTATGCATTGTTTAATTCTGCATTCTTTTGAATCATGTTTTTGGAACGTTATTCACGAGTAGATTATTTGGTCTCAGATAGTGCAGGTGACCCTAATCCTCCCGCTGAGCAGTGAAGAGCCTCGTCGCAGATCCGAAGCATTGTTTTTTTGAACAAAATTGATTTAATCTTTATTAAGTACTTGTGTTATTTTGTTAAAAAGGTAAATGCTCCACATAGACCTTAGAAAAAGATTGTGTTATTTTGAAAAACGTTATGGAAACTTTAAACGTTGTATTTGAGGTTTTAGGCTTTCGGAATATGAAACTATTCATATTCCATGCCGGTCATGGTTCAAATTTTGGGGCGTGACACTTTTTACACACTCTCTCTTCTCGTCTCCCTCTTCTCTCTCTTCACCTTCTCTCTCTGCTTCTTCTTCTCTATGTCGCGTTTGTCGATGTCCACCAGATCTAGAGTGAAGAGATGCCAACGATGGAGGAAGAGGAAGAAGGAGTAGAGCGACAAGACGGCGAGATCTGGAACGTGTCGCCTCTATCAATGTCGCTATGTGCCTCCTCCGATATCTCTGTGCGTCTTTACTCTCTTCTCTTCTGTGAAGATGAAAGCTTCGCCATTGTTTAGAGCATAACATGGTGAAGGACTTATGGATGGTGGATGAGAAGCAGAGCGGCATAGTAAAGCAGCGAACATGGCTTCTCTCTGATAGTGAACATGCTTATTTTTTATTATTTTTATCTTATACTTTTTTCTAGTAATTTACTAATCATAAAAACCATTATGATAATAACCATCCAAATACTCATTTATTCAGAACCACTTTTTTTTATAAATTTTTCTTTAGAAATAATTTTCCAAACACTATAAAAAAGCCTTTTTTACCATAAAGCCTATCTAAATGGACCCCTAGTCTTTAAAATTTAAAAAGTGGTGGGATCAAATCCCACCTCAATCAACTTTGCTAGAAATTATCTAGAGGTGGGTAGATAGAGGTGGCTTTTGTTTTTTTTTTTTTAAAAAGGAGGGGCAATGTGGTAAAAACATAACATTCATAAATTTTAAATTGGTCCCTTAGAATGATTTAGAATTTGTTAAATTTAGTGGACTGATTTTATTTTTCAGCATTTCAAATAGATTTATCTGGGATTTTTGTAAACTTTTTTTTTTTTATAAAAAAAATTTAGGAAATATATTGGCTCTTCTATAATCTAAAGGTATAGCTCTTAACTCATGATTCAAAGATTGGCAAAGGTAAGGATACGAGTATATCTCGTTAATTCTAACCTAATAGTATACCCATTTCACGTAGCTGAGGAGCTGCTCACCAAGCATTACAACGTTTATAGAAATCCAACCCCTTCCTTTTATAGTGTGTCCGACACCTTTTTATTATTTTGGATAGAAATAAAAAAAAATGTTATTAGCACAAGAAAGTCGCGTCTGATTGAACTAGCCAAATCCAAATAAGAGAGAGCGTGACTAGAGCTAGGAAAACCCGTCTGATTGAAGTCTATACATACATACATACATACATACATACATACATACATACATACATACATACATACATACATACATACATACATACATACATACATACATACATACATACATACATACATACATACATACATACATACATACATACATACATACATACATACATACATACATACATACATACATATATCTTTCTTATCTAATTCCTAGTTGCGTTCTACATCAAACTTCACAGGTGGAAGATGAGGTGACTATAGACATCAAAAACATTCAAGATTGCAAAGATGGTCGATTGTTACCAGACTGTTGTATCTATAAAGTGCCCATTAGACTCCGTTATCTTAAAGAAGAGGCTTACACTCCACGAGTTGTTTCGATTGGCCCCTTTCATTATGGTAATGAGGGGCTACAAAACATGGAAAGTCATAAACAAATATTCTTCAAAAGATTTACTCAAAGAACTATGTTAAGCTTGGACGATTTGGTTTGTTTTGTTAAACATCTAGAGCCAAAAGTCCGAGCTTCTTATTCAGAGACCATAAACCTTACCGAAAAAGAACTTGTCAATTTGACATTAATGGATGACGGCTTCATCATTGAACTTTTCATCATGTACCATGAGGTGGATGAGGTACGCAAATTGTCACAGCCATGGTTACGGATATCCATATGTTATAATTTAGTTTTAGTTGAGAATCAACTTCTATTTTTTGTTATTGAAGAGCTGTTTAATCAAGCTTTCCCCATCACCATTGCAGTAGCCTCCCTTCATTTCTTTGGCTCGTGTTTAACTATTTTGGATGTTATATCAAACCAATATTAGAGATTTATCCTAATATTAAGATAAAATATTTTATCGATCTTATTAGATTATTTTACTCACAAGAAAAAATGTCTCACCGACATTCTTGTTCAAAGGTAGTAAGCCATATCCTTTTATACAATGCGAATGCATTACAAGAAGCAGGCATAAAGTTAAAGGCTACTAAGAGCAAGTACTTATTAGACTTTAAATTTTTAGAACATATCCTTGAAATTCCACATATTGAGGTGGATGATTAAGGAACTTTTGTTTCGTAATATAATAGCGTTAGAACAGTGTCATTATCCTTGTGAAGGTTACATAACTGACTATGCTCTTGTATTGGATTATCTAATAGACACATAAAGATGTGGATCTCCTTGTTGACAAGAAAATAGTCAGCCACTATTTAGGTGACAGCAATAATGTTGCTTTGTTATTTAATGGTCTTGGGGCAAATGTCACTCAAATGAATTTCGATTCTGAATACGGTGATATCTGCTAAAGGTAAATTGTCAAGATCCTTGGCACAAGTTAAAGGCAACACTAAGACGGGATTATTGTTGTACACCTTGGCAAATTGTTGCTTCTATTGTTGCAGCTGTTCTCCTCATTCTCCCAATTGTTCAAACCATATTTTCCATCCTCCAAGTAGTGTAGGAAATTCACAGCTTTGTATAATATTGGAATTTGATTATTGTGTCCCCTAACTTTGTTATGTATTCGTAACTAGTGGTTATTTCATGTTAGCTTTGTATAATATTGGAATTTGATTATTGTGTCCCCTAACTTTGTTATGTATTCGTAACTAGTGGTTATTTCATGTTTTTTTAAAAGCTTATTTCATGATACAAAAGTTGGTTTGTTAATACTAACATGTTGTATTTACAAAATACCCCGTGATTCTTTTTTTTTTTAAAAAAAAGAATTATTTCGATTGGCCACTTTCATTATCGCAACATGAAGCTGCAGGGCATGAAAAGAAACCGTTTTCCAAAACATTTACACAAAAAGCTTTGATAGGCTTGGAAAATTTTGTTTCTCAAGAATTCCTTTAAATTAATGTTTTTAGAAGTCAACTCAAATAGATTGCATATTAGAATTTTTAAATGGCCCACCCTTGGGTGTAGAAATTTTTTGTTTTTGTTACTTGACTTATTCTTGCTTACGTTTACATGGTTTTAACCTGTGTCTTGTATTAGAAAAAATATCAATTCAATGAACTTAATTTAAAACAAAATTTTGAGCTTACCTCTTAATGAAAATATTCTAAATTTAAGGATTAATATCTCAGTTACTTTAGCATGTTTCTCCCCATTAAAGTATTAAGGAGAAAAATAAATGAAAAGAGCATAAGTGCCCTGCTTTCAAGCAGCTTTTTAATTATGAAAGCTAATAGGGTTAATACGATATTTATTCTTTTATAGTTTATTATTATTTTACTTTTGACATATATAGTTTTAAATTATAAGTTTTAGTCTCTCAAATTTCTTTCTAACTAAAATGGTGATCTCTATAATTTAACAAAGGCATATATCATTTTATCTTTTGAAAAACTAAAACTTACAATTTGAAACTATAAAAAAAGTTAAAAAAATGAGTGTAAATTATAAGAACCAAATACTATATAAACCCAAATTAATACATGAAATTAATTTTCTGAAATTATGTTAAATGCTTTTTAGGCCCAATTTTTCATTTATTGCATCGAATCCAAACTTTCATTTATCTTAAGTTAAATACACATTCTATCGATTTATCTAAATAGAAGGGGTTTTAGCCATTTAATTACAAAAGTTTCAAGTTTGAATAACTTATTTTTTCATTTAACTTAGGTTAGATTTTACATTCTATCAATTTATCTAAATAGAAGGGATTTTGTTCATTTAAGCACGAAGTCTCAAGTTTGAATTCATGTAAATGTAGAAAATACATTTAGAAGAGCTATTCATAGTTAGATATAAAACTTCTCCAATTTGATTTAATTATATAGCCATTTAAAATGAAAACTTTAATGTTTCTGAAGTTAATTTTATGAGAATGTATAGTTGATAGTTTGCTACAACTTAGTTAATGAATTACAACTATGAGAGACTTATAATGTATTTGATAGTTTACATGGCATTGAAGTTATAACCATTCAAAACCATATTTGGTAGGACAAAAATAAATTTATTCCACAACCAGAAGTGAAGGACGATGTTGAATTTTCTAGCTTCTAATCCTCTAACCACGTCACTCTAATAATATCAAAAACAATTTTGAATTATTTCCTTATCTTCAAATAATATTAAAATTTAATTACTTTTTTTCTAAATTTCCCTATTTTATGCCAAAATTTACCTAAAAGTAGAAAACATTTTATTAATTACATAACATATATATGACGTTATTTTTAGTTAAGTTTTCTTCTTCTTTTTTTTCCAAGTCAAGCATAACTATGTCTATTCAATTTTAAAAATATATGTAGGGCTTCTTCTAAAATTAAAAATTGCATTACACAAACTCTTGTTTATCTTCAATATTTAGTAATCTCTTAAACATAAAAGTTATCTATAGAAATTGTTTAAACATATGTGAGTTTGAATTAACTTTTCAGATTATAAAAATGATATAATAATGAATTATTAATTGTTCATAAAACTCTTTAATTTTTATAATATAAAAATATTAGTCATATTTAATCAAACATATATATATTTGTTTAAAAATATCAATGTAGCTTTTTAATTTTTTTAAAACAATTAACTAGCTTTGTGACAATTCGCGGACAAATATTTTTAACACCAAAATAGCCTTATTATGCAATTTACTTTTTGGAGATGACAATGTCATCACCTACATACATATATTAATTATATATATATATATATATATATGTTTGAGAAATACTTACATACTCCAAAAGTGCTACCTCATTTATACTTTAACCAATTAAAATATATCAATTCATTTTATTTAAATTCTAGTTTGCATCCTCTATTTTTTTTGAAAAATAGAAAAAAATCCTCACAATTAGATTAACAATAGATGTATATGAATTGTTAACAAAAAATTGTGTATTTTAATTTATTAGAATATAGATGATGTGGAATTTTGGAAGTATGTAAATATATAGGTTGAAGACGATTTATATATATTAATGGTTTAGTGGTTTAAATCGAGGTTTAATATGTCATCACCTAAATATAATTTTTTTTATGTATGAAATTGTGAAACAATTCAAACTAGGTGGTGTTATAGTTTTATTTCTCAAGAATTCCTTTAAATTTAAGTTTTTATAAGTCAACTCAAATGAGTCAAGAGGATAATTTAATATTTCATTTGTTAAGAATGTATTGGGCTGAGAGTATTCTTTGATTCATTTTCATTTCAATCACATCACAAAGACAATTATATTTTATCCCATTTGTTATGTTTATAAAAAAATTAATCCGTAATTGAAAACTTCCTTGGATGTTTATATTATTTTAGTTTTGGCTAATATAGATTTTACTTCCTTAAATTTATTTATGTCTAAAGTCTAGACTATTTTACCCTTAATTTGAAACTATAAAGACAAAAGCTAAAATGAACCAAGTTATAATGATCAAACACTATATTAACCAAACTAATACACAAAATTAATTTTATGTTAAAGTTATCTATGTTTAGATCAATATATTAAAATTTATAAATTAATATTACTATTTAAATTTCAAAAGTTTCATTTTTTATTTTCTACATAATTTTTCAGTACAGTGAAGATAATAACATGATTAAAATGAGATTGCTTTAATTTATATATAAAAATTATTTTGTATTGGTGCATTATGAGGTATATTCAAAGGGAGAAGAAAAGTCTTCCATTCACTATCATCACATAAATAGCTAGTAAGAGACTTGTAGCGTGTTTTACACGTTGATGTGACATTGAATTTATGGCACTTCTACAATGAAAGACTATTTTGAATGTAACATGTTTTACACTTGGTGACACTAAAGTTAGAATAGAATCATTAAATTTATGGCACTTCTACAATAAAGGATTATTTTAAATTTTCTCACTTCCAAACCTTATAACACATCATTAAAATAATGGCCACAAAAATTGTTGACATATGATACAATAATCTCTTATATCTCTCCCATACGTTTCATATATTCAGATAATATAATGTTGAAATTTAAACTCTAAAGATTACATTATAATTAAGATATCTCTCTCATATTATATTTCACTTTATTTTAAATTCTTAACTAAAATTGTTCATGATTCAGCATAAAAATAATTATCAAATTCATCAGCCTCACAAAATTCCATATTTCTTGACCATATTAGTAATTATTAAATTAAATATAAAAAACTAATTTTTAAATTATTTACTATTTGTATAAATAACGAAATTCTCTTTCATTTGAGGGCATGACTTTTAATTTTTCTTTTGAAAATTTTAATTTTTATAAGATTAGCTAAAAATACATTAACTATCAAGCATTTATCACTCTAAATTGAGCGGATGAGCATTCATTTATGGCACAATATAAAGGAAGATTCTCATATATTAGATACCATATCCTTTGCATTCATAACTCCTTCCAACTTGAGTTATGGCTTTCACATCATTCTCCGTTAAAACTAAAGAAACTCCTTTAGCAAAAAAAAAAAAAAAACTCCTGTTAATTGCAATTTCATTGGATAAAGATTTAGGTTCTAATTCTTGTTTGCATAAAGTTTTCCTTCACTTTTAAAATGCATAATGATAGTCCCAAAAGAACTCCTAAAAGCCTATAGCAGGCACCATGCACAAGTCATTCATTCTTTCAATCGTACATTAATTTTAATTTTTAAACTGTTTATTTGTTGCTTAATATTTTAGATCCATAGAAAATTATATCAAATTAACAAGATAATTCAAATTTATTGATTTATTAATCATAACTAGTCTTAGTCATAAAGCATGCTTCTAGTAATTTTAAGTCAAAGGAAGAAAAATCAATATTTTTTGTAATTATTTAATCTGTATACTTATGATTTTAGAAATGCTATATATAAATTCATTATATAATATTAGATAACTTAGTTCGATTTTTAATTACCTTAAAAAAATCCTACATAAGTCCATCTAAATAAAATATAAAAAAAATGTTTATGAAGCATGCTAGGAAACTTTAAGAATTACATTTCATCTCTAACTTAATATATCTAAAGCTAAAAATCTAGTTTTGTTCAGTATAATTATTAATTTTTTATTTAATTAATATTGAAAGAATGAAAGTTAATATAGGCTAAGAGGTCATTATATTTATAACTTCACGGACAGCATACAAATCTTTTTTTTTTTTTGTACAAAAATTTTCAGAAAGAGGTTGGGTTTACCCATGATCTAAGAGCAGGGCGAAGCCTTTATTCCTCCTAGGCGATAACAATATTAGGTAGAGCGAGCCGTCTATTAGCCTCAAGCATAAACCTAAGTACCTATGAGTTAGGATACCTCCCCAATAGTCGCGACTGGAATCATAATAAAGTGATACTCCCTAGTGCATTTTTATTAAGAGCTCGGGTGGACATACCAGGGCGTGGGTTTTATGCACATCCCTAAAATTTATGACACTTCTACATTGAAGGATCATTTTTAAGGTAGCATGTTTTACACTTTAAGGTGACGCTGAAGTTAGAATATAACAATTGAATTTATGACAATTCTACAATGAAAGACCATTTTGAATGTAGCATGTTTTACACTTCGAGGAGACACTAAAGTTAGAATAGAACCATTGAATTTATGATACTTTTACAATGAAGGATTATTTTGAATTTTCTCACTTCCAAACCTTATAACACATGATTCAAATAATAACGACAAAACTTGTGGATATATAATACTGTAATCTCTTGTATCTCTCCCTACACTCCTTATATTTAGATAATATAATGTTGAAATTTGATCTCTAAATATTATATTATAATTAAAATACCTCTCTCATATTATATTTCACTTTATTTTAAATTCTTAACTAAAATTGTTCATGATTTAGCAAAAAAAATAATTATCAAATTCATCAGCCTCACAAAATTTCATATTTCTTTACCATATTAGTAATTATTAAATTAAATATAAAAAATAATTTTTAAATTATTTATGATATGTATAAATAGCAAAATTATCTTTCATTTGAGGGCATGACTTTTAGTTTTTCTTTTGAAAATTTTAATTTTTATGGGATTAGCTAAAAATATAGTAACTATCAAGCATTTATCACTCTAACTTGAGCGGATGAGCATTCATTTATGGCACAATATAAAGGAAGCCTCTCATATCTTAGATACCATATCCTTTGCATTCATAGCTCCTTCCAACTTGAGTTGTGGCTTTCACATCATTCTCTGTTAAAACTAAAGAAACTTCTTTAGCAAAAAAAAAAATCCTGTTAATTGCTATTTCCTGCGATAAAGATTTAGGTTCTAATTCTTGTTTGCATAAAGTTTTCTGTCACTTTTAAAATGCATAATGATAGTCCCAAAAGAACTCCTAATAGCCTATAGCAAGCACCATGGTACAAGTCATTCATTCTTTCTATTGTCCATTAATTTTAATTTTAAACTATTTATTTGTTGCTTAATATTTTAGATCCATAGAAAATTATATGAAATTAACAAGATAATTCAAATTTCTTTATTTATTGATCTTAACTAGTCTTAGTCATAAAGCATGCTTCTAGTAATTTTAAGTCAAAGAAAGAAAAATCACTATTCTTTGTAATTATTTATTTTGTATACTTCTTTTTTTTAGATTTATTTTTAACCTGGAGTTTCCTCGAAGTTTTCTTACAACAGTTCATACTTAGAAAATAAATGCTATATATAAATTCATTATATAATATTAGATAACTTAGTTCAAGTTTTAATTACCTTAAAAAAAGATCCTACATAAGTCCATCTACATAAAATATAAAAAAAGGTGTATGAAGCCTGCTATCAAACTTTAAAAATTACATTTCATCTCTAACTCCATATATCCAAAGCTAAAAATCTAGTTTTGTTCAATATAATTATCAACTTTTTATTTAATTAAGATATCCCAAACCATTTTAGACTTATGACTAATATTTTTCGCTATTAATAGTAAAAAAAAGTTTTCAAACAAATACACTTCTTGAGATTAAATAAATGCGCTTTTCGAGATTTAAATTTGTGTTTTCTCCCTTAAAGAGATAAGTTTGCTTATCTCAACTAATAGTTTTTTAGTAGTATAATTATAAATAATTTTTTAGCATTATATGGGATCAATTTTTTTTTTAAATTATAAAATGGATATGTTGTGTGTATCCCCCCTTCTTTCATTGTTTTTTTTACTTGACTTATCCTTGCTTTGGTTTGCATGGTTTTAACCTGTATTGTATTAAAAAAATATCAATTCAATGAACTTAATTTAAAACAAAATTTTGAGCTTACCTCTTAATTAAAATATTATGAATTTAAGGATTAATATCTCAGTTATTTTAGCATGTTTCTCCCCATTAAAGTATTAATTTTATCCTTTGAAGACATTTTCCCCATTTTATGCCAAATTTATCTAAAATTAGAAAACATTTTCTTAATTAC
The DNA here is from genome assembly GCA_037074615.1 of Leucaena leucocephala. NCBI lineage: Eukaryota > Viridiplantae > Streptophyta > Magnoliopsida > Fabales > Fabaceae > Leucaena > Leucaena leucocephala. Next base: position 10,945,997 of record CM073515.1, on the reverse strand, counting down.
ATAACTTATATATGATATTAATTTTAGTTTAAGTCTTCTTGATTTTTTTTTCCCAAGTCAAGCATAACTATCTCTACACGATTTTAAAAATATATGTAGTGGCCTCTTCTAAAATTAAAAATTGTATTACGCAAACTCTCCTTTATTTTCCATATTTAGTACTCTTCTTTATTGTCACGTCCTGAAATTTAGACCGTGACCGGCATAGAATATGAATAACTTCATATTCTGAAAGTCTAAAACTTTAAATGAAATGCTTTGAAATCAAAACCATAATAAATTGTATCTCATAAATCAACAGAATCTTTTCTAAGGACTATGTGGAGCATTTACCTTCCTTTCAAAATAATACAAGCACTTTCTTAATGATAATTATATCAAAAGTAATTTTGTCAAAAAGACGCTTTGGATCGGCAACGAGGCTCTTCACTGCTCAGCGGGAAGGTTAGGGTCACCTGCACTATCTGAGGCCAAATAATCTACTCGTGAATAACGTTCCAAAAACATGATTTAAAAGAATGCGGAATTAAACAATGCATAAACATGCTGAAAATGTATTTCATAATATTTCTTAATTTGCTGCAAACATTTCTGTAAACATCTGTACTTCAGGAAAAACAACAATCTGCAGTAACCATTTCAAATCAATCTGAAATAACTATTTCAAATCAACTGTTGTAAAACAATCCTTTCTAAACCATAATATTTCTGCAGGACTTCAACAGAACGAAAACAGACGTGGACACACAGTCCACGAGGGTAACTAACTATTCTGGTGGCTCGAAGCCACTAACTGTCGCGAGAATGAATCCCACGAAATAATTCTGGTGGCTAGGCCATAAACTGGCGCGAGAATGAATCCCACGAAATAATTCTGGTGGCTATGCCACAAACTGTCGTGAGAATGGATCCCACGAAATAATTCTGGTGGCTATGCCATAAACTGTCGAGCTCGAGTAACCAAGGTGCACCAAGGACTAACAGTACTGCTGTTAGCAACCAGCGTTTTGTATTTCGTCCTAAAACATTTCTGTCATGCATGGGGTTTACTTCACGTGTAATAATCTCAACTGTTTCAATGCCATAATTGTTGGTAAAAACCACTTTGAATTTCAAAAAACCCCAGCATGTACATTAAAAATAAGTTACTGTAAAATCATATGAAATTCATAAGAATATATTTCATGAATAACATCAGTTCAATGCAACTTTTGCCAAACTCTTTTCAAAAGCTTATTCATCCATTTTCATACATAATCATAATTCTTTAGTAAACCAATCGAAAGAAAAATCATTTCTAACGATTTAAACCATACTTTCATAAAATTTGATTTTCAAAATCCATATGTGAAATTCATCATTTGAAATGACAATGCATTTGAAAATGTAAATTTTAGGGAACGTTATTCACTCACCTGCCACGCTCCAAAACCTTTACTCGTTTCAGCCAATCACTTCGATTAAAATCACTCTTTAATTCTCTGGTATCCCGAAACAATATATTAACATTCTATTCAATATTACAACCGAAATAAATCATCTTTAACCTAATATTCCCTTTCATTACACAATAACAATCTATAATATGGAATTCCATATTCTGAGGAGACTAAAATTCCAAAGAACTCTTCTGAGAACTTAGAATCCATATTAAACAGAACATAGTAAGGGTTTCTCAAACTATAAAACCACTGAACAGAACCACCACAGATAGACACAACTCCATTTAATCCATTATACAATCACTGCTTTACCAAACTTACACTTTCATTTGCAGAATACTGAGCTCACTACTCACTTTTAGATTCCATTTTTAGACAATTGGCCCAAACATCTCCAACGCTTGTTTCATATTAAAAATACTTTCAATGCACCCAAAGCTTTAACTTTTCTTAATCCTTTTGCCAAAACTTAACAATGCATGCATCACACATAATCTCATGCATTTAGCGTCAAAATCATTATTCCAACATTCAAATATTAATTCATGATTAAGAACTAGATTCCCAAGTCTCTCGACACAAAACACAGCAAGCTTTATTCATAAATTCATCATACAATGGCCCAAATATATATACATATATACCGACCCATATTCTTCAAAACAACATCTGCACATACATGTATACTATACTATTATAGCCACTTAGTTGCATCATATATATCTCCACAACACACACATAAAGCATATCCAGAGATCATTCATACAGCAACAGGAGAAATCTCCACCTAACCACATGTTTCTGTTTCCTCTTTCCTTTGGGGCATTACTACACATAAATACATAGGGACTTCACAGAGCACGTATACCAGAGATATATCTTCAAGCAGTAGAATGCATAACCTCGACAGCCTATTCAATTCCAACCAAAAGCCCTAATGCCTAGCAGCAGCAAATATTTACAATACTCAACGTATAAATCCCAGAATAGATTAAGGACATAATGTTTAAGCTCCCCTACTGATTATACATCCTTCCTAGATCCTATTGCAGGCAGACACAGCAACCCCAAATATAAAACCCACCTCTCCTTAACTATTTCTTTCTTCTTGTTTTGTTTGTGTTTTTTTTATAGCGTCATCACCAGCAATTATATACCTCCACGGCTCATACATACACATCCTATATGTATATACACACCATTAAAACAGTAGCAACATACTTGCATACCAAGAAGAGACCTCCCTCAACCACAACCCCAAAACTGCCAACTAACACACAGCACACACATATATTCATCTCGCAGACTTAACCACGAACAACCCAGCAGCCACTCATGAACTCCCATGCCAACATTAGTATATATATACACATACACTCACACCCTTGGACAACCCCCTTCCTGCGATAACGGTACCATCAATAGCATAGTGATAGCAATAAGAATATAACGATGACAAACAGATATACATAGCTTCAATTCCAATGGCAACTTCACAGTCTCTACCCCATGGCATTCATCAGTCTTTCCTCCCCAAAACAGAGCAATCCAACACACATTGCTCGTGCACACGCAATACACAGCAAACATAAACTCTTACCCATGTAACAACACAACTCGCAGGAAGCAGAGTAAGGGGCATCGAGGAAGCTTACCTCACTTATGAAATCTGTGACCCTCACAATGGCGACAGAGAAGAACTTCAGAGCTTTTTAAAAAAAATTCCACATAACAGACAGAGAAACACGACGGCCACCGCTTAACGCAGCTACACCTTGCTCAGCGATGGCGACAGGGATAAGATTGGGAATCTGGACTTGCTACAGTACCATAGCTCACTTAGCAGAGACGACACAGCACAACGGTGGCAGAAATCCAAACACAATGAGCAGCTCAACAACCCAGTGACAACTCTAAGATGCGACCCTCACCCCCCACAATTCCTCTGCCTTCACTTTCTCTGCCCCCGATCAACTGAACCCCAAACTAGAAATTAATAAAGTGTCTGAGAGGAATGACAGTTGCCGGTGACGATGGAACAACAAAGCAAAGTCAAAGGTAGAAGCAAAGCTTTACGGCATCGATGGCTTGGGTATTCCTACTCTGCGCTCTCCTGTCTGCGTCGCTGCTGGAGAAAAATCAGAAGAATGGTGAAGGAGGTACGGTTTTCAGTAGATAAAGGGGGAAGGGTACTTTTGTAATTTCACGCTCCAGAAAACAAATAAAACTTCCACTTCTGTATTGGCTAAGGATCGAACACAGAACCTCTCAGATCACCCAGCGCCTGCAACCACTCTGCTACTACCTTAACATTGAAATATTTGGCAACCAATATACATGTATACTTTGATAAATTAAATTTACCTATTAATTATTATTATTATTTTTTTCTAGAGCCATAACATTTATTTTCCATATTTAGTAATCTCTTAAACATGAAAGTTGGCTATAGAAATTGTTTAAATATTTGTGAGTTTGAATTACCTTTTTAGATTATAAAAATGATATAATAATAAATTATTAGTTATTCATAAATCTCTTTAATTTTTATAATATAAAAATGTTATTTATATTTAATCAAACATATATATATATTTGTTTAAAAAAATTCAATGAAGCTTTTTAATTTTTTTTAAAACAATTAACTACCTTTGTAACAATTTGCAGACAAGTATTTTTAACATCAAAATAGCCAATTTCCTTTTTGGAGATGACAACGTCATCACCTACATACATATTATATATATATATATATATATATATATGTATGAGAAATATTTACATACTCTAAAAGTGCTGCACCATTTATACTTTAACTAATTAAAATATAACAATTCATTAAAATATAACAATTCATTTAATTTAAATTCTAGTTTACAACCCTCTATTTTTTGAAAAATAGAAAAAAAATCCTCACAATTAGATTAACAATAGATGTATATGAATTGTTAACAATAAATGACAATAAATTGTGTATTTTAATTGAGTAGAAATATAGATGATGTGGCATTTTAGGAGTATGTAAATATATAGGTTGAAGAGGATTTATATATCAATGGTTTAGTGGTTTAAATAGAGGTTTAATATGTCATCACCTAAATATAATTTTTTTTATGTATGAAATTGTGAAACAATTAAAACACGGTGCTGTCATAATTTTATTTCGCAAGAATTCCTTTAAATTTAAGTTTTTATGAGTCAACTCAAATGAATCTAAAAAATTCCTTTAAATTTAAGTTTTTATAAGTCAACTCAAATGAGTCAAGAGGATAATTTAATATTTTATTTGTTAAGAATTGATTAGGCTGAGAGTATTCTTTGATTCATTTTCATTTCAATCATATCACAAAGACAAATCTATTTTACCCGATTTGGTATGTTTATCAAGAATAATCCGTAATTGAAAGTTTCGTTGGGTATTTTAGTTTTGGCTAATATAAGTTTTATTTCTTTAAATTTATTTCTGTCTAGAATGTTACTCTCAATAATTTAATAAGGGTCTAGACTATTTTATCCATTGAATGACTAAAATTTATAATTTGAAACTATAAGGACAAAAGCTAAAATGAACCAAGTTATAATGATCAAACACTATATTAACCAAACTAATACACAAAATTAATTTCATAGTAAAGTTATCTGTGTTTAGATCAACATATTAAAATTTATAAATTAATATTACTATTTAAATTTCAAAAGTATCATTTTTTATTTTCTACCTAATTTTTCAGTACAGTGAAAATAATAACATGATTAAAATGAGATTGCTTTAATTTATATATAAGAAAAGTCTTCCATTCACTATCATCATATAAATAGCTAGTTAAGAGACTTGTAGCGTGCTTTACACGTTGATGTGATATTGAATCTATGGCACTTCTAAGATTATTTTGAATGTAACATGTCTTCCACTTTGAGAGGTGACACTCGAGTCATTGGATTTATGGCACTTCTACAGTAAAGGATTATTTTAAATTTTCTCACTTCCAAACCTTATAACACATCAATAAAATAATAGCCACAAAAATTGTTGACATATGATACAATAATCTCTTATATCTCTCCCATACGCTTCTTATATTCAGATAATATAATGTTGAAATTTAAACTCTAAAGATTACATTATAATTAAGATATCTCTCTCATATCATATTTCACTTTATTTTCAATTCTTAACTAAAATTGTTCATGATTTAGCATAAAAATAATTATCAAATTCATCAGCCTCACAAAATTTCATATTTTATGACCATATTAGTAACTATTAAATTAAAGATAAATAACTAATTTTTAAATTATTTACTATTTGTATAAATAACAAAATTCTCTTTCATTTGAGGGCACGACTTTTAATTTTTCTTTTGAAAATTTTAATTTTTATAAGATTATCTAAAAATATATTAACTATCAAGCATTTAGTACTCTAACTTGAGCGGATGAGCATTCATTTATGGCACAATATAAAGGAGGCCTCTCATATATTAGATACCCTATCCTTTGCATTCATAACTCCTTCCAACTTGAGTTATGGCTTTCACATCATTCTCTGTTAAAACTAAAGAAACTCCTTTAGCAAAAAAAAAAAGAAAACAAAAAAGCTCCTGTTAATTGCTATTTCATTGGATAAAGATTTAGGTTCTAATTCTTGTTTGGATAAAGTTTTCCTTCACTTTTAAAATGCTTAATGATAGTCCCAAAAGAACTCCTAATAGCCTATAGCAGGCACCATGGACAAGTCATTCATTCTTTCAATCGTCCATTAATTTTAATTTTAAACTATTTATTTGTTGCTTAATACTTTAGATCCATAGAAAATTATATGAAATTAACAAGATAATTCAAATTTCTTGATTTATTGATCGTAACTAGTCTTAGTCATAAAGCATGCTTCTAGTAATTTTAAGTTAAAGAAAGAAAAATTAATATTTTTTTTAATTATTTATTCTGTATACTTATGTTTTTAGATTTATTTTTAACCTGAAGTTTCCTCGAAGTTTTCTTACAAGAGTTCAGACGTATATAATAAATGCTATATATAAATTCATTATATAATATTAGATAACTTAGTTCAAGTTTTAATTACCTTAAAAAAATCCTACATAAGTTCATCTAAATAAAATATAAAAAAATATGTATGAAGCCTGCTAACAAACTTTAAAAATTACATTTCATCTCTAATTTCATATATCCAAAGCTAAAAATCTAGTTTTGTTCCGTATAATTATCAATTTTTTATTTAATTAAGATATCCCAAACTATTTTAGACTTAAGACTAATCTTTTTCACTATTTATAGTATAAAAAGTTTTCAAACAAATACGTTTCTTGAGATTAAATAAATGCACTTTTTGAGATTTAAATTTGTGTTTTCTACCTTAAAGAGATAAAGCTGCTTATCATATCAACTAATAGCCTTTTAGTAGTATAATTATAAATAATTTTTCAGCTTTATATGGGATCAATTTTTTTAAAATTATAAAAAGAAGAATATGTTGTGTGTATCCATCCCTTCTTTCGTTGAAATTATTTTGCGGAATATAATCAAAGGAGTTAACTTTGTAACTACTGCGGCCAAGAAAATATTGTAACAAATATGTTTGCAAAAAAAATAAAATGTTTTGAGAATTTTGCAGAAAAGGATTTATTTTTTTTTAAATTGGGAAGAACAGTATTGCATATCCATTGTGTCACTACATTGAAGATGACATTGCTAATTAATACATTTAATTATTCAAAATAGCCTTATTATGCAATTTACATTTTGGAGATGACAACGTCATCACCTACATACATATTATATATATATATATATATATATATATATATATGAGAAATACTTACACACTCCTAAAGTGCTAGCTTATTTATACTTTGACTAATTAAAATATAATAATTTATTTTATTTAAATTCAAGTTTGCACCCTCTATTTTTTTTGAAAAATAGAAAAAATTCCTCACAATTAGATTAACAGTATATGTATATGAATTGTTAACAGTAAATGACAATAAATTGTGTATTTTAATTAATTAGAATATAGATTATGTGGCATTTTGGGAGTATGTAAATATATAGGTTGAAGAGGATTTATATATCAATGGTTTAATTGTTTAAATAGAGGTTTAATATGTCATCACCTAAATATAATTTTTTTTATGTATGAAATTGTGAAACAATTAAAACTCGGTGCTGTTATAATTTTATTTCTCAAGAATTCCATTAAATTTATGTTTTCATGAGTCAACTCAAATAAGTCAAGAGGATAATTTAATATTTCATTTGTTAAGAATTTATTAGGTTGAGGTATTCTTTGATTCATTTCCATTTCAATCGCATCACAAATACAATTTTATTCTACCCTATTTGGTATGTTTATAAAAAAATAATCTGTAATTGAAAACTTCGTTGGACATTTATATTATTTTAGTTTTGGCTAATATAGGTTTTGCTTCCTTAAATTTATTTTTATCTAAAATATTATTCTCAGTAGTTTAATAAGGATTTGGACTAGTTTATCTCTCAAAGGACTAAAATTTATCATTTAAAACTATAAGAACAAAAGCTAAAATGAACCAAGTTATAATGAGTAAACATTGTATTAACCAAACTAATACACGGGATTAATTTCATGTTAAAGTTATCTATGTTTAGATATATATATATATATTAAAATTTCTAAATTAATGTTACTATTTAAATTTCAAAATTATCATTTTTTATTTTCTACTATTTTTCAGTGCACTGAAAATAATAACATGACGATAATGAGATTGATTTAATTTATATATATTATTTCATATTGGTGTATTATGATGTATATTCAAGGGGAGGAAAAAATTCTTGCGTTCACTATCATCATATAAATAGCTAGTGAAATTGAAAGAGACTTGTAGCGTGTTTTACACGTTAATGTGATATTGAACTTAAAATATAACCATTAAATTTATGGCTATTCTACATTGAAGGATCATTTTTAAGGCAGCATGTTTTACACTTTGAGGTGACGCTGAAGTTATAACAGAACTATTGAATTTATGACACACCTACAATGAAAGATCATTTTGAATTTTCTTACTTCCAAAGCTTATAACACGTCATTCAAATAATAGTGACAAAACTTATGGATATATAATACGGTAATATCTTGTATCTCCCGTACGCTCCTTATATTTAGATAATATAATGTTGAAATTTGATCTCTAAAGATTATATTATAATTAAGATATCTCTCTCATATTATATTTCCCTTTATTTTAAATTCTTAACTAAAATTGTTCATGATTTAGAATACAAATAATTATCAAATTCATCAGCCTTACAAAATTCCATATTTCTTTACCATATTAGTAATTATTAAATTAACTATAAACAATTAATTTTTAAATTATTTATGATATGTATAAATAACAAAATTATCTTTCATTTGAGGGCATGACTTTTACTTTTTCTTTTGAAAATTTTAATTTTTATACGGTTAGCTAAAAATATATTAACTATCAAGTATTTAGCACTCTAACTTGACCGGATAAGCATTCATTTATGACACAATATAAAGGAAACCTCTCACATGTTGGATACCATATCCTTTGCATTCATAGCTCCTTCCAACTTGAGTTGTGACTTTAACATCATTCTCTGTTAATACTAAAGAAACCCCTTTACCAAAAAACAAAAAAAACTCCTGTTAATTGCTATTTCCTTAGATAAAGATTTAGGTTCTAATTCTTGTTTGCATAAAGTTTTCCGTCACTTTTAAAATGCATAATGATAGTCCCAAAAGAACTCCTAATAGCCTATAGCAACCACCATGTACAAGTCATTAATTCTTTCCATGGTCCATTAATTTTAATTTTAAACTGTTTATTTGTTGCTTAATATTTTAGATCCATAGAGACTTATATCAAATTAACAAGATAATTTAAATTTTTTGATTTATTGACCGTAACTAGTCTTAGTCATAAACGATGCTTCTAGTAATTTTAAGTCAAAGAAAGAAAAATCAATATTCTTTGTAATTATTTATTCCATATACTTGTTTTTTCAGATTTATTTTTTTACCTGGAAGTTTTCTTACAACACTTCATACATAGAGGATAAATGCTATATATAAATTCATTATATAATATTAGATAACTTAGTTCAAGTTTTAATTACCTTAAAAAAATCCTACATAAGTCCATCTAAATAAAATATATAAAGAAGGTGTATGAAGAGCAAACTTTAAAAATTACACTTCATCTCTAACTTCATATATCCAAAGCTAAAACTCTAATTTTGTTCAGTATAATTATCAATTTTTTATTTAATTAAGATATAACAAACCATTTTAGACCTAAGGCCAATATTTTTCGCTATTGATAGTATAAAAGGTTTTCAAACAAATACGCTTCTTTCGAGATTTAAATTTGTATTTTCTCCTTTAAAGAGATAAGTCTGCTTATCATCTCAACTCATAGCCTTTCAGGAGTATAATTATAAATAATTTTTCAGCTTTATAAGGGATCGATTTTTTTTTTAAATTATAAAAAGAATAATATGTTGTGTGTATCCATCCCTTCTTTCATTGAAATTATTTTGCGGAATATAATCAAAGGAGCTAACTACTGCGGCCAAGAAAATATTGTAACAAATATGTTTGCAAAAAAAAAAACAGTTTTGAGAATTTTGCAGAAAAGGATTTTTTTTTTTTAAATTGGAAAGAAAAGTATTGCATATCCATCGTGTCGCTACATTGAAGATGACATTGCTAATTAATACATTTAATTATATAACATCAAAGTCTTTTCTACAATGCACATGTGTAGCCAATATAATTTGTTAATATGGGACCCATTTTGAAGCAGTTCTCTCGTGGATTTGTTGTTTCTCGACTAAGTTTAGATAGCAGAAGCAATACATACTGACATGAATCAAACCAACTTAGCCTCTGAAAGTGCTCAACATATGGTGGAGCTGCAACTACTCTCATCTCAGCCTACAGATTTATCATCGAGTTACTTGCAAATGTTAACCCAAGTCATCAATATTATACTAAGTCAAGTGAAAATTAAGGGAAGCACAAATACATATATGCACATGCATATATACATATCAATTCTTAGATTATTCCTTTTCCAAGCCAAAAACATTTACATACACTCAAATACATACATACCAATTTATGAACTTGTGCTAAATGAATGAATGGAATCTTAGAAATTAAATTTTGGTTTTGGGTTTATAAAGTCTTCAAATTTTGTGGGTTTCAACAATTTACAATGACGGTCAAATTTAGTTGATATACAAGTACTTTAGAAAATTTTATTCCTAAAAAATTCCTTTAAATTAATGTTTTTAGGATTCAACTCAAATGGATTGCATATTAGAATTTTTCAATGGTCTAACCTTGGGTGTAGAAATTTTCTGTTTTTGTTTTTTGGTTTGCATGGTTTTAACCTGTGTCTTGTATTAAAAAAAAATCAATACAATGAGCTTAATTTAAAACAAAATTTTGAGCTTACCTCTTAATTAAAATATTCTGAATTTCAGGATTAATATCTCAATTACTTTAACATGTTTCTCCCCATTAAAGTAATAAGGAGAAAAATATTTGAAAAGAGCATAAACGTCCTCTTTCAAGCAGCTTTTTTTTTTTAATTATGAAAGCTAATAGGGTTTATATGATATTTAGTATTTATAGTTTACCATTGTTTTAGCTTTAGCATATATAATTTTAAATTGTAAGTTTTGGTTGATCAAATTTTTTTTCTAACTAAAATGGTGATTTGCATAATTTAATAAAGACCTATACAATTTTATCCTTTGAAGAACTAAAACTTATAATTTAAAGCTATAAAAAAAGTTAAAAAATGAGCATAAATTATAAGGACCAAACACTATATTAACCCAAATTAATACATGACATTATTTTTTTTAAAATTATGTTAAATGCTTTTTAGACCCAATTTTTCATTTATCTTAGGTTAAATTTTACATTTTATCGATTTATCTAAATAGAATGGGTTTGACCATTGAAGTACAAAGTCTTAAATTTGAATCTATGTGAATATAGAAAATATATTTAGATGACCTACTCGTAGTTGGATATGATACTTCTCGAATTTAATTCAATCAGATAGTCTTATAAAATAAAAAACTTTAATTTTCATAAAGTTAATTTTATGGGAATTTATAGTAGATAGTTTGCTACAACTTAGTTAGTGAATTACAATAATAGTAGACTTATAACGTGTTTGATAGTTTGCGTGGCATTGAAGTTATACCCATTCAAAACCACATCAATGGGACAAAAATAAATTTATTCCACAACTGGTAGTGGTAGTGAAAGATGTGTTGAACTTTCTCGCTTCCAATCTCTTGACCATGTCACTCTAATAATAACAACAATTTTGAATTATTTCCTTATCTTTATTTAATATTGAAATTTAATTATTTTTTTTCTAAATTTCCCTATTTTATGCCAAAATTTATATGAAATTAGAAAACACTTTCTTAATTACATAACGTATGACATTATTTTTAGTCTAAATCTTCCATTTTTTCCCAAGTCAAGCATAACTATCTCTATTAGATTTTAAAAATATATGTAGGGGCCTCTTCTAAAATTAAACGTTGTATTACACAAACTCTTCTTTTATTTTCAATATTTAGTAATCTCTTAAATATGAAAGTTGGATAAAGAGATTGTTTAAACATATGAGTTTGAGTTATCTTTTCATATTATAAAAATGATATAATCATGAATTATTAATTGTTCATAAAACTCTTTAATTTTTATAATATAAAAATATTAGTTACATTTAATCAAACACACACACACACATATATATTCGTTTAAAAATTTTCAAACTTTTAATGAAGCTTTCTAATTTTTTTTAAAACAATTAACTAAGCTTTGTGGCAATTCGCAGACAAATATTTTCAACATCAAAATAGCCCTATTATGCAATTTCCTTTTTGGAGATGACAACGTTACCAGCTACATACATACATATATATATTTACATACTCCCAAAGTGCTACCTCATTTATACTTTAACCAATAAATTGTTAACAATAGATGTGTATTTTAATTGATGTATATGAATTGTATATGAATTGTTAACAATAAATTGTGTATTTTAATTGATTAGAATATAAATAAGGTGTCATTCTTAGAGTATGTAAGTATATAGGTTGAAGAGGATTTATATATCAATAGTTTAAGTAGAGGTTTAATATGTCATTACTTAAATATATTTTTTTATATATGAAATTGGGAAACAATTATAACTCGGTGATGTTAAAATCAGTTTGATTGATAAATGAATGGAATCTTAGAAATTAAATTTTGGTTTTTGCTTTGTAAAGTCTTTAAATTTTGTCTACTTCAACAATTTACAATGACAGTCAACTTTGATTGATATACAAGTACTTTGGAAAATTTTATTTTTCTAGAATTCCTTTAAATTAATGTTTTAAGGAGTCAACTCAAATGAGTCAAGAGGATAATTTAATATTTCATTTGTTAAGAATTTATGAGGCTGAGAGTATTATTTTATTCATTTTCATTTCAATCCCATCACAAAGACAATTCTATTCTACCCCATTTAGTACATTTATGGAAAAACAATTCGTAATAAAAAACTTTGTTGGGTGCTTATTATTTTAGTTTTGGCTAATACAATTTCATAGGTTAGGACTAAAATTTATAGTTTAAAACTATAAAAATAAAAGCAAAAATGAATGCACATTATAATGATAAAAACACTGTATTAATCAAACTAATACACGAAATTAATTTCATGTATTTAAATGTTAAAAGTATCATTTTTCTACTAATTTTTCAGTGCAGTGAAAATAATAATATATATATAAATTATTTCATATTGGTGTATTACGAGGTATATTCAAAAGGAGGAGAAATTATATTATAAGAGATTTATAGCATGTTTTACACTTTGAGGTGACAAAGTTAGAATAGAACTATTAAATTTATGGCACTTGCACAATGAAGGGGCATTTTAAACTTTCTCACTTCCAAAACGTATAACACGTCATTTAAATGATAGTCCCAAAAATTGTTGATATATAATATGATAATCTCTTATATCTCTCGCTCCTTATATTCAGATAATACAATGTCAAAATTTGATCTCTAAAGATTACGTTATAATTAAGATCTCTCTCTCTCATATTATATTTCACTTCATTTTTAATTCTTAAATGAACTTGTCCATGATTTAGCACAAAAATAATTATCAAATTCGTCAGCCTCACAAAATTCCATATTTCTTGAGCATAATAGTAATTATTAAATTAAATATAAACAACTAATTTTTAAATTGTTTATGATTGTATAAATAACAAAATTCTATTTCTTTTGAGGGCATGACTTTTAGTTTCTCTTTTGAAAATTTTAATTTTTATACGATTGGCTAAAAATATATTAACTATCAAGTATTTAGCACTCCAGCTTGAGAGGATGAGCTTTATGACACAATATAAAGGAAGTCTCTCATATGTTGGATACCATATCCTTTGCTTTCATAGCTCCTTCCAACTTAAGTTATGACTTTCGCAATTATTCTCTATTAAAACTAAAGAAACTCCTCTGGCAAAAAAAACAAAAAACTCCTATTAATTGTTGTTTCCATGGATAAAGAATTAGGTTCTAATTAATTCTCGTTTGTATAAAGTTTTCCTTCATCTTTACAATACATAATGATGGTTCCAAAAAAAAAAACTCCAAATAGCCTATAGGCACCATGTGCAAACCATTCATTCTTTGGATCATCCATTAATTTTAATTGTTAATGTTTATTTGTTGCTTAATATTTTAGATCCATAGACAATTATATCAAATTAACAAGATAATTCAAATTTCTTTGATTTATTGATCTTAACTAATCTTAGTCATAAAGCATGCTTCTAGGTAGTTTTAAGTCAAAGAAAGTAAAATCAATTTTCTTTGTAATTATTTATTCTGTATACTTATGCTTTTAGATTTTTTTTACCTAAAGTTTTCTCAAAGCTTCCTTACAAGAGTTCATACGTAGAAAATAAATGCTATATATAAATTCATTATATAATATTAGATAACTTAGTTCAAGTTTTAATTACCTTAAAAAAAATCCTACATAAGTCCATATAAATAGAATATAAAATAAAGGTGTATGAAGCCTGCTAACAAATTTTAAAAATTACATTTCATCCCTAACTTCATATATCCAAAGCTAAACTCTAGTTTTGTTTTAGTATAATTACCAATTTTTTATTTAATTAAGATATCCCAAATCATTTAAGACCATTTATTATCTCCCTTAGAGATATGAGACCGTTTATCATCTTAACCAATAGCCTTTTAGTATTATATATGAATAATTTTTCAGCTTTATATATGTTCATTTTTTTTTCAAAATTATAAAAAGAAAAATATGTTGTGTGTATCTTTCCCTTCTTTCATTCAAATTATTTTGCGGAATAATCAAAGGAGGCTGCTTTGCAACTATTGCGGCCAAGAGAATATTGTAACAAAATATTCGCAAAAAAAAAAAAAAAAGATTTTGAGAACTTTGCAAAAAATGATTTTTTTTAAATTGGGAAGAAAAGTATTGCACATCCGGGTCCATCATGTCACTACATTGAAGATGATATTGCAAATTAATAAATTTAATTATTAACATCAAAGTCTTTTCTTTTGTTCATCCATCAAATATTTTTCTATATTCTACAATGCACATGTGTAGTCAATATAATTTGTTAATATGGGACCCATTTTGAAAATTCTTTATTAGTTGACACTACAAACCTTTATTCATGGCACATCAATTCATCTACGAACAAATCATAAGATGCCTTTGATTGACTCTATTTTTTGAAAAAAGAAAATTACAATAAATTTCTAGGAAAATGTTATAGACTTTTAATGTGTTTTAAGCCATCAAAGAGATTAGTCATGTTAGTAAATATTATAGACTCAAACAGCGCCGTGTATCCCCTCTATTTATTCCTTTTTCCTGTTTGAGCTGAGCATATCGTCTTTCTCCTCCTCCTTCACATCTGCTCGCCGTTCTCTCGTGGATTGTTGTTTCTCGACTAAGTTTAGATGGAAGCAACACATTCCTCCAATTACTGGCCGCAACAGCAGGTATCATCCTTTACTACTCTTTGTTCAATTCTGAAGGCTTTTCTTTTTTATCTTTACTTTCTTTTTTGAATTTTAAGGTTGCTTTGTTTTATTCCTCAATTATTAGACTTTTTTAGTCTTATTTTGTTTTCACTTTCAAAGACGCTTGTGACTATTATTTAAGACAATCATCCAATAAACGGTAGTTCCACTTTTGGTTCTTTAAGTTTTTTTTGGATCATCCTTTTCTTCATCTTTGCTTTCTTCATTCCTTGAGTGACACATGGTAATGATATGTTCAGTGGTTTCATTTGATGCTCACTCTCTGTTTTCTTTGGACTTCTTTGGACAACTTTCAACGATAGGTCTTGTGAAGTATATGTATACACACACACACATATATATAGGCCTATTTAGATAAGAGTTTAGAAAATATCTTGTAAAAAATGGCTTTTTGATAACTTTTAGAAAATAACTTTTGAAGAAGAGCTTTTAGAAAAAAGTGATTCTAAATAAATGAGTATTTAGATAGTTATTACTAAAAGTACTTTTATAATTAAAAAATTACTAGAAATGGTATGACTTTATAAAAAATATGATAGAGAAGAGAGAGTGGAGAAGAGAGAGGAGAGAGGGTGGAGAAAATACGGGAGAGCGGGTATAAGAAAAAGTAAAGGTAAAATAATAATTGGGTAGTATATAAGCTTTTTTACTGTTCCAGAAGCTAGTCTTAGTAACTTATCTAAAACCTTGGTTTTAAATTATTGTTTATTCTAAAAGCTTTTTTAGACAAATATGACTGTTTGTTTTAAAATTTCTCTAAATAAGGTTTGAACTAAAATCCCTTTTAAAACTTTAATTTTCTTTTTTTCTAAACAGGTACAATATATATATATATATTGCTTATCTAATTCCTAGTTGCGTACTAAATCAAACTTCATAGGTGGAAGATGAGGTGACTATAGACATCAAAAAATGGATTCAAAATTGCAAAGATGGTCTATTGTTACCAGAGTGTTGCATCTACAAAGTGCCCATTACACTCCGTCATCTTAAAGAAGAGGCTTACACTCCCAAAGTTGTTTCGATTGGCCCCTTTCATTATGGTAATGAGAGGCTAAAAGACATGGAAAATCATAAAAAAATACTCTTCAAGAGATTCACTGAAAGAGCTGCGTCAAGCTTGGACGATTTAGTTCGTTTTGTTAAACATCTAGAGCCAGACATCCGTGCTTCTTATTCAGAGAACATTAACCTTACCAAAAAAGAACTTGTGAATCTGATATTAATAGATGCCTGCTTCATCATTGAACTCTTCATCATGGACCATGAGCATAATGAGGTAAACAATGATGCCAAATTGTCACAGCCATGGTTAAAGGCGTCCATATATTATGATTTAGTTTTACTTGAGAATCAACTTCCATTTTTTGTTATTGAAGAGCTGTTTAATCAAGCTTTTCCCCGTCACCGTCTTCGTAGTCTCCCTTCATTTCTTAGGCTCGTGTATAAGTATTTTGGATATTATAACAAAGCAAACTTAGAGCCTAATCCTGATATTAAGATAAGGCATTTTACAGATCTTATTAGGTTGTTTTACTTACAAGGAAAAATGCCTCAACGAGATTCATTGACAAAGACAGGAGACTATATCCTTTTATACAATGCAAATGCATTGCAAGATGCAGGCATAAAGTTGAAGGCTGCTACGGGCAAGTGTTTATTAGACTTGAAATTTTCCGGACATATCTTTGAAATTCCACAAATTTTGGTGGAAGATTACACGGAAGTTTTGTTTCGTAATATGATGGCATTAGAACAGTGTCATTATCCTCATGAAGCCTACATAACTGAATATGCTCTTGTATTGGATTATCTAATAGACACATATAAAGATGTGGATCTCCTTGTTGATAAGAAAATAGTCACCCACTATTTAGGTGATAGCAATAATGTTGCTTTGTTATTTAATGGTCTTGGGGCAAATGTCATTCGAATGAATTTCAATTATGAGTACCGTGATATCTGCAAAAGGTTGAATGACTATTGTCAAGGTCGTTGGCACAAGTTAAAGGCAACTCTAAGACGGGATTATTGTCGTACACCTTGGCAAATTGTTGCTTCTATTGCTGCAGCTATTCTCCTCATTCTCACATTTGTTCAAACCATATGTTCCATCCTCCAAGTAGTGAAGGAAATTCACAGCTTTGTATAATATTGGAGTTTGATTACTGTGTCCCCTAGCTTTGTTATGCACTGGTAACTAGTGAAACAGTTTCTTGTACCAGGTTTTGTTGACAATAAAAGGTGCGCACCTGTAGTGATAAAAATATAGTTCTACTCCTTATTTCATGTTTTGTTTAAAAGCTTGTTTCATAATAGGAGAGTTGGTTTGTTAATACTAAGATGTTGTATTTACAAAATACCCCGTGATTCGTGTTTTTTTTAAAAAAGATTATTTCAATTGCATTATCACCACATTAAGCTGCAAGACATTAAAAAACACCGTTTTTCAAAACATACACAAAAGCCTTTGATACGTTTGGATGATATGATCAGTTTTGTGAAGTATACAGTGTCAAACGTTCATGCTTCTTACCCTGCAAAGAACATCAACTTGAGTAATAAGGACCTTCAACTCTTATATTGAATAGGGATATTCCCATCTCCATCTTGGAGCTGTTCGCCTTGTGCTTACCCTGCATGGCAGAAAAGGACTTTTTGTCTCTGCCAAGATTGCTTTGTTAGACACTGCTTATCATGAGTATCCAAATGCCCTGATTGGTACTCTAGTGACTACTCTCAGCAATGGAAGTATTGTTCTTACCATCACTCCTAACTTCAACATGATGCTCTCAGATCCTACTCTTTCGAGGAGGATAAAAGTTCAAGTACAGATTGTTGGTGCTAAACTTGATCCTAACGCTATTGCAGCTACTCTACATCATCAGTTGGTTTATAGAGTCCAGAATCATTCTCTGGATCTCCAGTTCCCAACAGATACCCATGATGCTCTGCTGATGTGTACATATAATACTCATGGCCCAGCCATAGTAAATATCCCACGGCAGATTCCTAGAGAAGAGCTTGCACAGATCATCCCTCTAGAATGGATCACCAATTATGAATGAGAGTTCAACCCCACTCCTACTGATGTTCATACCACTGCACCTCCTGTAGTTTCACAGATGCTTAATGGTACTGTCAGAACAATTTTCCAGAAGCCTAGAACAGAAGGTTCATATCCTTCTAGGATGATTGCTACAATTTCTCCTGCTTATTCCAGTGACCCTGAAGCTAGTGACCCCCCGGTTCATGAATTTTCAAAGACTGCTGAACCAGTATATGTTTCTCATGTTCATAGGCACTTTATCTGAGATTTTGATAATTCTCTGTGTGAATCAGACTGTGAATGTCATGTCCCATCTTTTTGGGAGATATCTGATGATGAAGATTTCAGACGTGTAGTCAAGAAAAAAAAAGAAAAAGAAAAAGCAACAGGTCAGTCAACCCAGGCGCAGAAAGCCTAGAGATGATGATGATGAACCACCTAAGCCCAGATTTGCTGTTAACTGGGATATCAATGCTGTGAAACCCAGATCAAAAATGTCTCTCTATGATTTGTTAAAAGAACTAGGACATGATGATCTGATTGCTGATGTTTTCTCTTAGCATAAGCAGCCAGAACCAGCTATTCTAGAACCGTCTCTAGTGATACCTGTTATTCCTCCAGTCCAGCCGCAACCATGCATAGCCATGCTCAATCCAGAGTCTCATCCTTATGAAGCTTAGTTTCCTTTTCTTGAAGAAAGCTTTGATGCAGGGACTAAAGTGGCCAGAAAACCTTACATCAAAAGTACTGAAGTTACTCCGAATGGTCCTAAACCTGTTACTCAAACAGAAGCAGTACTCAACTGGCACACTGACAACGCTGTTTGTCAAAACAAGTTTCTTTCCAAGATTGACTCTAAGCTGGATCTTATCTTTGCAAATACTGAAGACTTATCTTCTCAAGTTGAATCATTGATAGATCAGGTTAATAAGCTTCATTCGAGGCTTAATTCTCAAGCATAACAACTTGATGCTGATCTCAGAAAGTATATTGACCAGAGATACTTTGGACAGGATTTCCAAAGGAAGGAGCAAGAGCTCAGACAAATACAGGAACAGATCAGACAAATTGAAGCTGACATGCCCAAATATACTCAGCCTCCTCCATCACCCTTGATAGTTGATCCTCTTGCCTCATATGCACCTATTCATCAATCAACTTATCCAGTATATTCTCCATTGTCATCACCTACACCATCTCCCACAGATTATAGCCAAGTTTTCAGATCCACCTACCATTTAGCCAGACAGCTTAACCCTAAACCTAAAAAACCATCCAGAAGAAAACAAGTTTCTTATTCTGGTAAACAGACATTTATACCAGAAACATCTACCTATCAACCCTCCATGCCACACCTCTCACAACCACCAGTAGATATACCTCCCAAATATAGAGAACCTGCATTCTCTTTTGTCAGACCACCTGTTTCCACAAGAAGGCCTTCTTCTGCTGGTATCCAGATCCGTGAACCTATTTCAACTCCTCCTACTTACAAAGAGACTGTTACTATTCCTGGAAAAGGAAAAGGGCCTACAGAACAACCCAGTAGTTCTACTATTGGAGCATTAGAGAAAAACAAATTCTTTATTCCTAGGGATCCTGAAGAACTGGATTCTAGTTCATCAGAAGAATCCTCTACAGTTGAAGCAGTTGAAATTGAATCTTCTATAGAATAGTCTGAAGAATCTGTTACTAAAGACTACTCTGAATATTCTAGTGAGGAATAATACTATACTGATTTATCAACCATTGCTATGGTTAATCCTCAGACTACTACTGCAGAATCAACTAGTAGAACTCCAATTGTTGAAGATCCTCCTTCCTCTGAAGATGAAATGAAAGAACAATCCAATGAAAGAACATCTACTCCATTCAAGTCCAAGAAACATAATTCCTGGTTTACTTTTGACGATATTCCGCCTTCCAAATGGCGTGACAGACTGCATGAGTTTGGAGCATGGATTGATTCTCATATGACAAATCTAAATATTACCTTGGAACAAATACTGACTGAGTTTATTTCTTAGATGACTGGAAATTTAATAGAATGGTTTACTCAGCTCAGTGAATACCAGAGATTACAACTTGTTAGATCTGCAAATCCTAGAGCATTTCTAGGAGCCCTTCATCAAAATTCCTTGGAGATTTTCATATGATTCAGAATCATACTCCTCATTGGAGTCAGAATTAGAAGAGTCAAAAATGTGAAGAACATATTCTGTTTCTTCATCTTCTTCATATTGTTCTTCATAAACAGATTCTATCTTCTGAGACTTCTGGATAGGCAATGCATGTTGGAACGACTGCAACATCTTTATTTATCTTTTCTGATTTTTCCTGGGACAAGATTTTGCAAAATGTCCTTTACCACCACAGAGAAAACACCTATTAGACTTAGGTGATTTTGAGGATCTCCGCTTGAAATACCTAAAAGGTTTTCTATACTTCTTCTTCTTCTTTTTGTAAGGTTTCCATGCAGAGAAATGAGACTTCTTTTTTGTTGGGCAGTAACATTTATCTTTGTCCTTGCATTTAATCTTCAAGTGAGATCTACTACAGGCTAGCTTAAGCTTTGAGCTTCCTTTTATCATAGATTTAAAGAATTTCTGTTGCTTACACATCTTATCAAGACTGGCTAAAGCGAGCTGATAAATTTCTCCCAAAGTAAGCTGGGTTACTTCTTTGTTGAGAGAAGAAATCATCCTGTGTAATTCTGATTGTAACTCATCCAGAAGAGAGGCAATGAAAACATGCCTTAGATTAGGATTCTGAGTTCCACCCAGAGGATAATACTTTTCAGCCATTCTGATGTAATGTTTCTGAAGATCATTTCTGTTGAGCGAACAATATTTTATTTCAAAATATTCCTGAGAATTTCTTTTCTGAATCACATGAAAATCTCCAAGGAATTCTTGATGAAGGGCTCCTAGAAATGCTCCAGGATTTGTAGATCTAACAAGTTGTAATCTCTGGTATTCACTGAGCTGAGTAAACCATTCTCTTAAATTTTCAGTCATATGAGAAACAAACTCAGTCAGTATTTGTTCCAAGGTAATACTTGGATTTGTCATATGAGAATCAATCCATGCTCCAAACTCATGCAGTCTGTCACGCCATTTGGAAGACGGAATATCCTCAAAAGTAAACCAGGAATTATGTTTCTTGGACTTGAATGGAGTAGATATTCTTTTATTGGATTGTTCTTCCATTTCATCTTCAGAGGAAGGAGGATCTTCAACAATTGGAGTTCTACTAGTTGATTCTGCAGTAGTAGTCTGAGGATTAACCATAGCAATGGTTGACAAATCAGCATAGTATTATTCCTCACTAGAATATTCAGAATAGTTTGTAGTAATAGATTCTTCAGACTCTTCTGTAGAAGATTCAGTTTCAACTGCTTCAACTATAGAGGATTCTTCTAATGAACTAGAATCCAGTTCTTCAGGATCCCTAGTAACAGTCTCCTTGTAAGTAGGAGGAGTTGAAACAGGTTCACAGATCTGGATACCAGCAGAAGAAGGTCTTCTTGTGAAAACAGGTAGTCTGACAAAAGAGAATCCAGGTTCTCTATATTTGAGAGGTATATCTACTGGTGGTTGTGAGAGGTGTGGCATGGAGGGTTGATAGGTAGATGTTTCTGGTATAAATGTCTGTTTACCATAATAAGAAACTTATTTTCTTCTGGATGATTTTTTAGGTTTAGGGTTAAGTTGTCTATCTAAATGGTAGGTGGATCTGAAAACTTGGCTATAATCTATGGGAGATGGTGTAGGTGATGACAATGGAGAATATACTGGATAAGTTGATTGATGAATAGGTGCATATGAGGCAAGAGGATCAACTATCAAGGGT
This sequence comes from Leucaena leucocephala, assembly GCA_037074615.1. Taxonomy (NCBI): domain Eukaryota; kingdom Viridiplantae; phylum Streptophyta; class Magnoliopsida; order Fabales; family Fabaceae; genus Leucaena; species Leucaena leucocephala. Next base: position 10,923,487 of record CM073515.1, on the reverse strand, counting down.
GATGGAGGAGGCTGAGTATATTTGGGCATGTCAGCTTCAATTTGTCTGATCTGTTCCTGTATTTGTCTGAGCTCTTGCTCCTTCCTTTGGAAATCCTGTCCAAAGTATCTCTGGTCAATATACTTTCTGAGATCAGCATCAAGTTGTTATGCTTGAGAATTAAGCCTCGAATGAAGCTTATTAACCTGATCTATCAATGATTCAACTTGAGAAGATAAGTCTTCAGTATTTGCAAAGATAAGATCCAGCTTAGAGTCAATCTTGGAAAGAAACTTGTTTTGACAAACAGCGTTGTCAGTGTGCCAGTTGAGTACTGCTTCTGTTTGAGTAACAGGTTTAGGACCATTCGGAGTAACTTCAGTACTTTTGATGTAAGGTTTTCTGGCCACTTTAGTCCCTGCATCAAAGCTTTCTTCAAGAGAAGGAAACTGAGCTTCATAAGGATGAGACTCTGGATTGAGCATGGCTATGCATGGTTACGGCTGGACTGGAGGAATAATAGGTATCACCAGAGACAGTTCTGGAATAGCTGGTTCTGGCTGCTTATGTTGAGAGAAAACATCAGCAATCAGATCATCATGTCCTAGTTCTTTTAACAAATCATACAGAGACATTTCTGATATGGGTTTCACAGCATTGATATCCCAGTTAACAGCAAATCTGGGCTTAGGTGGTTCATCATCATCATCTCTAGGCTTTCTGTGCCTGGGTTGACTGACCTGCTACTTTTTCTTTTTCGTTTTCTTTTCTTGACTGCATATTTGAAATCTTCATCATCAGATATCTCCCAAAAAAATAGGTCATGACATTCACAGTCTGATTCACACAGAGAATTATCAAAATCCCAGATAAAGTGCCCATAAACATGAGACACATATACTAGTTCAGCAGTCTTTGAAAATTCATTGACCAGGGGGTCACTAGCTTCAGGGTCACTGGAATAAGCAGGAGAAATTATAGCAATCATCCTAGAAGGATATGAACCTTCTGTTCTAGGCTTCTGGAAAACTGTTCTGACAGTACCATTAGGCATCTGTGAAACTATAGGAGGTGCAGTGGTATGAACATCAGTAGGAGTAGGGTTGAACTCCCATTCATAATTGGTGATCCATTCTAGAGGGATGATCTGTGCAAGCTCTTCTCTAGGAATCTGCCGTGGGATATTTACTATGGCTGGGCCATGAGTATTATCTGTAAATATCAGCAGAGCATCATAGGTATCTGTTGGGAACTGGAGATCCAGAGAATGATTCTGGACTCTATAAACCAACTGATGATGTAGAGTAGCTGCAATAGCGTTAGGATCAAGTTTAGCACCAACAATCTGTACTTACTTTTATCCTCCTCGAAAGAGTAGGATCTGACAGCATCATGTTGAAGTTAGGAGTGATGGTAAGAAAATTACTTCCATTGCTGAGAGTAGTCACTAGAGTACCATTCAGGGCATTTGGATACTCATGATAAGCAGTGTCTAACAAAGCAATCTTGATAGAGACAGGAAGTCCTTTTCTACCATGCAGGGTAAGCACAAGGCGAACATCTCCAAGATGGAGATGGGAATATCCCTGTTCAATATAAGAGTTGATGAGCGGCTGAGGCAGCTCCAGGGTAACATACTGTTAACTGCTTGTAAAAGGAATACCACACTGGTCAAGACGAGAACTTTGGATAATTTCTTTGACAGGAGGAGTAGTTCGGGAAATAAGGTGGCGGATATTTCTGAAAGTGGTAGAACGTTGTCTGTGGAAAAGGGAATATGGATTTAGAAGAGGTAACTCAGTATCTCTGATACGAGCTTCTTCTGGAAGATGAGTAAACTCAACAAGGTTGTCTATTTTATGGGATAAGGTACGGTGGATAGATGAGGGTATGCGGTCTATGGATAAGGCAGAAGAAATTCTAATAGGTTCAGATGAAGTAGAAGGAGTATCACTCATGATAGTAAGGTCTTTCTCTTATTCACTTTCTCTAACCTTATTTCTGCTAGATTCACCAGAATATTGTTAGTGAAATAGAATGTGTGTTTTCTAAAGAAACTCTCTCTTCTCTGAAAGCTCTATCTTTCTTTACTTCTGTCTAGATTCATACATATATAGATATTCAAAGTATGCTCTGAACCTGCCTCGTATGAGGATCCTATGTATCAGAAAAAAAATCTCACCAATATTATCATAAGGTTCAAGTCTTCTGCTAGAATGATTAGATTTAGTCTGGGAGTTCATGGAAATCAAATTCTCTTGTAGGAAAATATAAGGCCTGAGGAGAGGCATCCGTAAGTCCTTAGATAGATTATTTGGATTTCATGATCATCTTGGACTGGGTCTCAAAGTTCTTGTAGGAGATCTACCCCCTATAGTATCAGAGCATTGTGTTCTTTCTGATCTAGATATTCTGGTGAATCTAGTAGAAATAAGGTTCGAGAAAGTGAGTAAGAGAGATACCTTACTATCATGAGTGATACACCTTCTACTTCATCTGAACCTGTTAGAATTTCTTCTGCCTTATCCATAGACCAAACCATAATTTTGTTTCATAAGGTATATGATGACTACAGAACAATGTCATTTACCTTTATGAGTGTTATGTTACGTTGCTAACTATTCTATGACACAGAGCTAAGAATTTTTTTAGTATTTTTTTAAGAAAAGTTGAGAAGAAAAGCGTTTTTTTTAAGAAAAAGAAAAAGTTTTTGGGGCTAGAAAAGAACAAAAGTAGCTAGACTCCAGAGGTGGAGCTGCGTTGTTGTATTTTTTGTTTTTTCATGTTAAAATCCCATGCAGACATCCTATCAACTAAGTTCGGCACTATTAGTGTTAGTAGATAATTAAGTCCTTCAAACATAATGTCAGGTTTCCAACTGCATTATTTTAAAGTTATACTTCATCTTTGTTATTAGCAATGCATTAAAATCAGACTACTTAATGAACATGGGTAAGTGGTTTAATGATAAATAATTTAAACTAGGGTTAAAAGATTAGTTATGGTTAAAATGATATATTTAATTAAAATATATAAAGATATTCTGATTAAAATGAGTAACATTTAAATATAAAATATATTATTCTATAAGTAAATATAATATTCATGTATAAATCACACACATAACAAAACAACCTTACTAGAAGACAAATATCATGGACCTCTATTTTTTCTCTTTTTATTCAATGGTTAACTTGTTCATAACTCTTAACCAATAATTGATTAGGAGATTGTTTCACTAGTCTGTTTAGCTTCATACTACGGTTATAATAATAATATCAAATATATCTTTCTTATGATCTATTATAATAATAATAATCACTTTTATTCATTTGAATAATCTTCATTTAAATTAAAAATCAAATCCTGATAAACAGTCTCAATATTAAAAAAATATTACAAATTTGGTTTTCACAGAGTCACAGAGATCGAGTTTTTGTTTCAGGCAGTCAGCTATTTGATTTTCACATACAAATATCCTTTCCCAAAAATTTGATATAGAGAGACTGGTTATCCAAAGTCTTCCACAATCTGAAAATCAACTTTAAATTTGACAGGCGCTCAACCTCACTTCTTTTATTTGCCACAATAAGCGAGAATGGAGAAGACGCAATGGAGAGGTAGACAATTGTTAACAATAAATAAGGTATATTAAGGTGTTATATAAAGTTGGAAGGATGAAATAAGAAATATATTATTTTATTAATATCAATTTTGTAACAAAATAAAAATTTATCTCTAATCCCCTTAAAAAAGACTAATTTTAAATCGAGAAATGTCCCCCCCCCTTTTTAAAAGTTGTTTCATCCAGACAAAGGAATGGGAGTAACTCTCGTTTCCTTTGAAAAAATTCACAGCCAAAGAAAGCGAGAGTAACTATTCCCTTCCCCGGCCTCCCATCCACTCCAAAAACTCGGTACTAAACATGAGTACTATAATATAATGTAGGTCTCTCCCTCTTATATTTATATGGACAAAAAAAAACGATATATAAAATAATGGAACAGTATAAATTAAGTATGGAAAATATTGAAAGACTGGAAGTTATTATAGGCTAAGGGGTCATTATATTTATAACTTCACAGCCAGCATACAAATCTTCAAAATAATGGATTGTCTCCATTTGGCATAGGGATATAAGACAGTTTCATTTTGGGCCAATCTGAGTCATTTGTGTAATATGACTTATTATAATACAAAGTTACATAAATCAAACCTTCAAAACTTAGACATCAGGGTTGTCCATTGAATGTGCATAAACTAAATTATTTTCTCAGGGCTTTTAATATTTCTTCACAAATTTTAGTAGGATTTGTGCAAATATTTTTATTCACCCAATTTTGAAAACAATGGTAGACATCTTGACCTAGGATTTGACATACCAACCACTTGCTTAAATCAAGGCTACAAAAACTTATTTTGACCTTGCTCCACCATTTTATTTGCAAAGAACTCATAATAAAGAATGGTAAATTTAGAGGGGGGAAATTAACGTTGCCTAAATTTTATAAATAATTTGATATTTGGAATACTCAAAATTCTCTAAAATTTGCCTTTATAAGTGAAAAATGGAAGGGGTAAACTTCATTAACTCCGTGTTTAAATACCCATAGTTAAATTGAGAGAAATGAGATAAAATGTGAAGAAATTTAAATAGTCAGACATACTAATCTACCAGATTTTTTATTTATAGTATAGTTTTACATGCAAGACAAGAAATTAATGATAATAATTACAAATTCTACCCACCTAGTTGTAGTCTAGTCAACCTTAATTAGAGGCAGAAATATGTTAGGCTAGGTTAGATTTTAGTCAAACAGTCCTATGCGTGTTTCAGATATTTAAAACTTAGGCTTGAGCCTGTATGTAGGTTTTTTTAGGCTCAAATGCCTTTAAAAAGCCTGAAAACTTGTTTAAAGATCTACTTAAACCCTACAACTACATTTTGTTTTTAACTCTTTGAGAAAATTAAATCGCCACCAATAAACGCACAATATCTTGAAGTAGAATATAATGTCTATCAATTAGATCTCCAATTCAATATAGCGAACTGTTTTAGCATTGTCCTTATCACTATAGCCATAGCCAATTACATACTTGAGTGTTGTCATTATCACTATATCCAAGTCCTTGACTTGGAGATTCTTTAATGTATCTAAGGATAATTTTTTTTTTTATAAAAAGTCAACTTTTATTAAACATAAGATAAAATGTTACATAAGGGCTCTCCATCAATTTCAAGAATAAATGGTGCAGAAGGGAGACCCATACATAGAACATGAAACTAAAATAAAAATACACCATACGTCACTACTTACTAGAACTATAGAGAGGGCACCGAACATCAGAAACCTCCAACAGTTGAAGGATAGCTCAAAACCTAAGTAAGGGCACGCCACTATGAGACCTCCGTAAACTAAATTTTCATGACGTAGATACACCGGACGGTATTGAAGCTTTCCTTGAACTTGTACCGCATAGAGCACAGCACATGATACAAATTGTAGCTTCTTAATGATTGTCACATGGAGATTCTAGGAATCGACTCACTACACTTACTACAAAAGTGATATCTATGTGAGCGAGAGTAAGGTAATTGAGTTTTTCATCTAGTCTCAGAGATACACATAAATATATTAGGTTTCATTTGATTAAGTAATGATGCAAGTAGATGCTGTAGAAGAGTCTGTTTGATATAGTGGTGTGAACTCAAATACGCTTGTCTAAGACTAAAAAAGTGATTATAAAACCCGTTTATTCTGTTTAGATAATTTTTTTAAATCCTGATCAATTGTTATTTTAGTCTTCTACTACATTTTTAGTATAAGTGATATGGGGATTACTTATGCATTTAGAATAATTCCAGAGTTCCAGCAATAAAACTTTTCCCAATTTATGCTCATGCTTCTTTCTCATAATAATAATAATAATATTATTATTAAAATTATATTTAAATATTCATGTAGTTTATTAAATTATATTTATTAATAATTAATTATAATTATGAAAGTGCTAAACACTTTATAAAAGTCATGCCCTTTTTTGTAATTATAATTCATAAGTGATTTTGATAAACAAAATCTAAACATAATTAAAATTCTCAAAGTCATTTATAAAAAAATTATCTAAACAGAAATCATGATTAATCAAGTCAATTATACCTAGTGTCATTTATAAAGATCACGATTATATGAAATTACAGTTGTTCAACGTTAATCCAAACATATTATTAATCAATACATAGCTGCCAAAACAAATTGTAAAAAATGTGAAATCACGATGAGAGAGGTGGAGCTAATAGAAACAGTATAATTGAAGCTTAATTGATTGGAAATAACCGGTAGGAGCTTGTTATATATATGTATAATTATATATTGTTACAAGTTATTAGATATATTTTTTTACTTAATATATTGTATAGGATGTGCATTTTGTTTAGTAAAAAAAAAATACTTTTAGACCCAAACTATGGTTTGAGTGAAAAAGGACAAACACCTATTCTTGTACTAAAATTGATTATTGACAAAATCTTAGTTTCCCTTATTTAAAACTATGGTTTCCCATAAATGAATCTTAATAGCTTTTATATGCATTTTTTCAGATATTCTCATAGCAATAACGATTTTGCTCCTATGAGTTTTTGTTATTTTGTTGCCTCTCCTCTCTCTCTTTTATATAATTATTATTTTACCTCATACTCTTTTTAATAATTTATCTATAAAAAATTATTCTAATAACAATCACCCAAACATTTATTTCTTCAAAATCACTTTTCATATAAAATCTATTATCCAAAATCACTTTTTATAATCAATTTTCTCTTAAATATATTCTTCAAGCTAAACCAAACATATCCATGTCAATTTCGAAGGCTAAAGCTATATTTTCTATATATTTATGTAAGTATCCATATTTTGATAAAATTACTTATGAAATCTAAACCAAACTCTCATATTTTAATTAAAATCAATTACAAGACTATCCACTATGTTTTTCATATATAAGCAGCTATCACAGATGCTTTGGATATATTTGGATTAGCATTGGGTAACAATCTATAGTTGACAAAGTCTAATAAGTAATAATTTTGGGACAGTTCTGTCCAAAAAAATAGGGACAATAATTTTTTGTTTACTTTTCATATAATATATTATTGCTTGGCTAAAAAATAATATTGTTTTTTCCTTAATTAAACAAAAGCAAACTGTCATAATTTATTAATTTAGACCGCGTCTACTTCTACATTTATTATTTTTTCTACTAGTTCATATTACGTTTCATTTAATTAAATAATCCATATTTTAAGTCTTCATTACATTGTGTAATCATGCAACTATGCAATTATACATTCAATCGTACCAAATTTTTAAACATGTATTAACGTTGAGTCAAGTCAATATGGGAAATGGTTTTCAAAAATGAAGATGTCTGCATGATAGAGATGAACCTAGTTTCAACTTTAGAAAGCATAATTAACTGGAAATAATTGAACACTAAAAAGACCATTATAGGTGTTATGATCAAGAATTCTAATTATCGGATATATGTATATTCATTGTAGAATATTTCGTATGGAGAGCATTGGCGGAATGGTTCATGTGGCGAGAGGAAAACGCATGGCCCGTGTTCGAATCCCAGCTTGTGCAGAGCGTAGGTCATTTTGTGGAAATTTTTTTTCTTTTTCCCCTCTGTTCCCTGTCACCGAATCCCGACTGCCTCCCCATTTTTTTTTCTCTTCTTTCTTTCCTTGCGACCAGAGATGGCAGAGCAGCAGCAGGTGTAGGTGAAGGGTAGCAGAGGTTCAGCGTGCGGCGCGGGAGGAGAGTACACGGCAAGAGAGGTCTCTGCCGTTGTCCTTAAAAAGCAACCGCCCCGCTCTCCTTCTCCTTCTGTCATCTGTGCGATCGCCATGAGAGTGAGGGTGGAAGGCAGGGGTGTTGCGAGCTCTGTGAGTGGGTTCTAGCGCTGGTGGATGCTTCTTCCCGTAGACCATTTTTGTGGTTATCGCAGTCACCGGAGAGCTGTAGTCTGTCGCCATTCTCTGCTACTGTAGCAAACCTTTGCTACTGTAGCAAGTCTTTGAATTTCATTTCGGTTTTCCTCCGCAGTGGACGGTTCGGGGGTGATTGGGGTAAGCTTCTTGAACCATATTCCATACTCATGTTCCTTCTTCTATTCCTGGATTACTACCGTGAGCAACTAAGCTCACTCTGTTCTTCGGTGTCATCGTCATTCCAAGTATCAGGATGTTCGTTGTAGTTGATAGAAGGAAAGAAGGAAGTGAGAAGCTATTTGGTGACGCCGGAGACAGAGTTGCAGAGTTGTCGGCAATAGGCAGTAAGTACCTGACCCTGTCTCCGTTTACTTGCTCGGTATTGTTGGTTCTGGGTATTACACTTATGGATAATCTGTGTATGCCTGCTCTGAGTCTTGTTAAATTGCTGCTCATGTGCACTGTGTATGGAGGTTTACAGTACTGTTCTGTTAATGGTGTTGATGGAAGGAATGATTTTTAATTTAGGGGTGTAGAGGATATATACACATTTATGTTGTTGTCATACTGTGCTCGCGGGTTCTGTGAAGATATGCATGTTGTGTGCTGTCAATAGTTATGAATGATGAGCATTGCTATCACTTTGTTTCTGTGGGTTATGCGCTGTGTATGTGCCTGTTATGCTGCTGTGGTGTGTGCGTGGTTATGTTGACAAAGGGATGAGGAAACAAAAACAGGTGGTTATGTGGAATGAGGTTGCTGTTATGAGTTAGAAAGAAAGAAGATAAAGAAAATAGAGTTGCTTTTGATAGGAATATATATATATATATATATATGAAATAGGAATCTAATGGAAGTGAATTGTTAGAATTAAGTAGTTGGGAGAGGAATTTTGAAAGTTGCAAAGTTGTGAAAAAGGGTGTGTTCAAGGTGTAGAAATGATTAAGTGTTTGCCTTTATGTTTGGCTGTAGTTTCAAGGTGACTTAGTCCTGTTGGAGCTTTGAATAGAATATTAATACTATTTCGGAATACCAGGGGACGAGAAGTAATCTTGTAGCAAGTGTTTGGTGGGAGGAGTAACGGTTTAGGAGCGTGGCAGGTGAGTAAATAACGTTCCCTACAAATTTACACTTTCAAATGCATTGTTATTTCAAATGATAAATTTCAAATATGGATTTTGAAAAGCAAGTTTTACGAAATTATGGTTTAAGTCATTAGACATGATTTTCTTTCGATCAATTTACAAAAGATTATGATTATGCATGAAAATGGGTAAAGAGGCTTTAGAAAAAGATTTGACAGTGAACTGATGTTATTCATGAAATATTCTTATGTGAATTGCATATATTTTTACAGTAACTTGATTTCGTATGTTCATGCTGGGGTTTTAGAAATTCAAAGTGGTTTTTACCAATGATTATGGCATTGAAACGATTGAGATTATTTCATGTGAAAAGGACCCCACGTATTATAGAAACGTTTTAGGACGGAATACAGAACGCTGGTTGCTAACAGCAGTACTGTTAGTCCTTGGTGCACCTTGGTACTCGAGCTCGACAGTTTGTGGCATAGCCACCAGAATTATTTTGTGGGATTCGTTCTCGCGACAGTTTGTGGCCTTGAGCCACCAGAATTATTTCGTGGGATTTATTCTCGCGACAGTTTGTGGCATAGCCACCAGAATTATTTCGTGGGATTCGTTCTCGCGACAGTTAGTGGCTTCGAGCCACCAGAATGGTTAGTTACCCTCGTGGACTGTGTGTCCACGTCTGTTTTCGTTCTGTTGAAGTCCTACAGAAAGATCATGGTTTTGAAAAGAGTATCTTGAATGAGTTATTTGAAATAGTTATTTCATACTGTTATTTCCCTGAAATACAAATGTTGAAGAAAAAAGGTTTGCATTAGATTACGAAGCATTATGAAATACATTTTCAATATGATTATGCATTGTTTATTTGCCGTATTCTTTAAATCATGTTTTTGGGACGTTATTCACGAGTAGATTATTTGGCTTCAGATAGTGCAGGTGACCCTAATTCTCCAGCTGAGCGGTAAAGAGCCTTGTTGTTGATCCGAAGCTTCGTTTGATAAATACTACTTTTGATGTAATTGCTTCTTAAGAACTTTTATTATTTTAGAAAGGATAATGCTATGCATGAACCTTAGAAAATGTTTTGTATGATTTTAAAAAAAATACTATGGAAAATTTAAAGGTTTTACTTAAAATGCTAGGCTTTTAGAATATGATGTATTTATATTCTGTGCCGGTCACGGTCCAAAAATAGGGACGTGACAGTTTGGTATCAGAGTCAAAGTTTTTCTATAGTTAAGCAGAGCAGAGATACTTCGGTGGGGTCTTAATTATCGTTATGAACCCGGGCATAACTATAGTTGTGGCATCTCTGAAGATCTCTAAGAGAAATTCAAAAGTGGTGTTTTCCTATGATTTTAAAAACGTATTTATTTATAAACTGAAGATTTTCTATGTTTTATGAATAGTTAAATGCCGCCTAGACGAGTACAGTCTAGAGGGAGCTCTAGGGCTTCGGATTAAGGCTCTGCTCAGCGAAGTGATTTGCCTCCTCGAGGCCGAGGACAAGGTCGTAGGGGAGCTAGGGTTCGGGGAGGTCGACCCCTTAGACCTCTTCAGGAAATTCTATCTGAGGCAGAACCATCTCATCCACAGTCTCCTGAGATCTCTACATCCTCTAGGCATGAGACTCAGGTAGAGACACCCCAGGTTATAGAGGAAGAATCCATCGCAGTCAGGCTATCAGAGTTTATAAAGTTGGATCCTCCGAAGTTCTCAGGGTTTGATTCTCGAGAGGAACCCATGGAGTTTCTGGAAGGAATTGAGAAGAGATGCCGGGCTTTGAGATGCCCAGATGTGCAATACGTGGAGTTTGCCTTGTTTCGACTTGAAGGGATTGCAAGTGCTTGGAGTAAGACAGTGTCAGGATTTCAGGGGGATAGAGCACCATTATTATTATGGGTGGATTTCAAGGATCTTTTCCTGAAGCGTTTTCTTCCCCAGAGCAAGAAGGATGCTAGAGTTAAAGAATTTCTTCTGTTGAAGTGTACTTCTGAAATGTCTGTGGCAGAATATGACAAAAGATTTACAGAGCTTTCTTCATATGCATCTACCTTGATTCCGTCAGAGAGGGATAGAATCGGCAGGTTTATACAGGGATTACCGATACATATTCATGATGTTGTGGCCCCGATGCTGAATCATTTTGCTTCTTATGCTGATGTGGTTGACTGTGCTTTGAGAATTGAGTTGAGGCACATGGAAGAAGAAGGGGTTTCTAAGAAGCAGAAGACTAGGAGTGAAAAGTTCCAAGGATCTTCATTTAAGGGTAACAGCCCTCAGGGCCAACCCTCGTCAGCTGATATGCGGCCAGCGCCCAGATCTTATAGATCTTGTGTGGGCATTCCTGATTCAGGACAGAAGTTTGGAGGTACTAGACTTCAGTCTGGGGGGAGCCAGACTAGCTATTCCAGGCCTACCTGTAATATGTGTGGGAAGCACCATTCAGGGGTTTGTCTGAAGACCTTGGGGGTGTGCTATGGTTGTGGACAGCCGAGTCACATGAAGAAAGAGTGTCTGTTTGCTCAATCAACCTCGAGTTATGGATCAGCTAGACCTTCTCCTCACCCTGCTACTTTCGCAACTCCGTCCGTTGGGACAACTGCCTCAACGGGTAGAGGTACATCAGAACGACCTTCGAAGAATAGAGCACAACCTTTTTCAGTTGAGGGACAAGCTAGGGTGTATGCGATGGCTAGGCAGGATGCTCGGGCCCCAAATGACGTGGTCACAGGTATTATCACTTTATGTTCAAAAAAGAAAAAAAAACAAAACTTATGTATTCCTTAAGCCGGGATTGACACATTCTTATATTTTGAGATATTTTGTTAAGATGTTGGTAAGAATTCTGTCAGATTTGATTGTCCTTTCACTGTTGCTACCCTGTTGGAGAATCTTTATCAGTTTCACAAGTGTATAAATCTTGCGAAATGTCTATTGAGGATAGAGAAAGTTTGGTTGATTTGTTGATACTTGATATGATTGACTTTGATGTGATTTTGGGCATAGATTGGTTAGCTTCATGTTATGCTACTGTTGATTGCTACTTGAAGGTGGTTAAGTTTAATATTTCGGGGAAACTTTGTTTGTGATGCAAGGGAACGAAGTAGAGAAACTAACTAACTTGATCTCTGTTTTAAAAAGCCAAACGAATATTGGCTATGAGTTGTCAGGGATGTTTAGCTGTAGTTCACGATGTTGACAGGTCTATTATCAGTTTAAACCAAATTCCTATTGTTCAAGAATTTCCTGACATCTTTCCCGAGGCATTACCAGATTTACCCTTAGATAGAGAGATAGAATTTGGTATGGACGTCATTCTGGACATGCAACCAATTTATATTCTGCAGTATAGGATGGCACCCTCTCAGTTAAGGGAATTAAATACTCAGTTACAAGAATTGTTAGAAAAGGGATTTGTATGACCCGGTATTTCTCTGTGGCGAGCACCAGTATTATTTATCAAGAGGGATGGATCTATGCGACTGTGTATTAGTTAACGACAGCTTAACAAGGTAACAATAAAGAACAAGTAATCATTATCGCGCATTGATGATCTGTTTGACCAGTTGCAATGAGCGCATTATTTTAAAGATCGACTTACAATCAGGAATACATCCAGTGTTTCCTGTATTGATGCTACGGAAGTACTTGTATGATCCATCTTATGTTGTGGATTATCAAGAGGTTCAGGCGAACGAAGACTTGTCCTATGATGAGTACCCAATAGCTATATTAGATAGACAAGCAAAGCAATTGCGATCAAAAGAGATTCCTTCAGTGAAAGTGTTATGGCTTAATCATTCAGAGGAAGAAGCTACTTAGGTATTAGAGGTGAGATTAGGATTTAATACCCGCAATTATTTCAAACTTTGGTGTGTATATTTTCAAATTCGGAGGACCAAATTTCTTAAGAGGGGAAGAATGTTATGATCAAGAATTCTAATTATCGGATATATGTATATTCATTGTAGAATATTTCGTATGGAGAGCATTGGCGGAATGGTTCATGTGACGAGAGGAAAATGCATGGCCTGTGTTCGAATCCCAGCTTGTGCAAAGCGTAGGTCATTTTGTGGAAATTTTTTTTCTTTTTCCCCTCTGTTCCCTGTCACCGAATCCCGACTGCCTCCCCATTTTTTTTTCTCTTCTTTCTTTCCTTGCGACCAGAGATGGCAGAGCAGCAGCAGGTGTAGGTGAAGGGTAGCAGAGGTTCAGCGTGCGGCGCGGGAGGAGAGTACACGGCAAGAGAGGTCTCTGCCGTTGTCCTTAAAAAGCAACCGCCCCGCTCTCCTTCTCCTTCTGTCATCTGTGCGATCGCCATGAGAGTGAGGGTGGAAGGCAGGGGTGTTGCGAGCTCTGTGAGTGGGTTCTAGCGCTGGTGGATGCTTCTTCCCGTAGACCATTTTTGTGGTTATCGCAGTCACCGGAGAGCTGTAGTCTGTCGCCATTCTCTGCTACTGTAGCAAACCTTTGCTACTGTAGCAAGTCTTTGAATTTCATTTCGGTTTTCCTCCACAGTGGACGGTTCGGGGGTGATTGGGGTAAGCTTCTTGAACCATATTCCATACTCATGTTCCTTCTTCTATTCCTGGATTACTACCGTGAACAACTAAGCTCACTCTGTTCTTCGGTGTCATCGTCATTCCAAGTATCAGGATGTTCGTTGTAGTTGATAGAAGGAAAGAAGGAAGTGATAAGCTATTTGGTGACGCCGGAGACAGAGTTGCAGAGTTGTCGGCAATAGGCAGTAAGTACCTGACCCTGTCTCCGTTTACTTGCTCGGTATTGTTGGTTCTGGGTATTACACTTATGGATAATCTGTGTATGCCTGCTCTGAGTCTTGTTAAATTGCTGCTCATGTGCGCTGTGTATGGAGGTTTACAGTACTGTTCTATTAATGGTGTTGATGGAAGGAATGATTTTTAATTCAGGGGTGTAGAGGATATATACACATTTATGTTGTTGTCATACTGTGCTCGCGGGTTCTGTGAAGATATGCATGTTGGGTGCTGTCAATAGTTATGAACGATGAGCATTGCTGTCACTTTGTTTCTGTGGGTTGTGCGCTGTGTATGTGCCTGTTATGCTGCTGTGGTGTGTGCGTGGTTATGTTGACAAAGGGATGAGGAAACAAAAACAGGTGGTTATGTGGAATGAGGTTGCTGTTATGAGTTAGAAAGAAAGAAGATAAAGAAAATAGAGTTGCTTTTGATAGGAATATATATATATATATATATATATATATGAAATAGGAATCTAATGGAAGTGAATTGTTAGAATTAAGTAGTTGGGAGAGGAATTTTGAAAGTTGCAAAGTTGTGAAAAAGGGTGTGTTCAAGGTGTAGAAATGATTAAGTGTTTGCCTTTATGTTTGGCTGTAGTTTCAAGGTGACTTAGTCCTGTTGGAGCTTTGAATAGAATATTAATACTATTTCGGAATACCAGGGGACGAGAAGTAATCTTGTAGCAAGTGTTTGGTGGGAGGAGTAACGGTTTAGGAGCGTGGCAGGTGAGTAAATAACGTTCCCTACAAATTTACACTTTCAAATGCATTGTTATTTCAAATGATAAATTTCAAATATGGATTTTGAAAAGCAAGTTTTACGAAATTATGGTTTAAGTCATTAGACATGATTTTCTTTCGATCAATTTACAAAAGATTATGATTATGCATGAAAATGGGTAAAGAGGCTTTAGAAAAAGATTTGACAGTGAACTGATGTTATTCATGAAATATTCTTATGTGAATTGCATATATTTTTACAGTAACTTGATTTCGTATGTTCATGCTGGGGTTTTAGAAATTCAAAGTGGTTTTTACCAATGATTATGGCATTGAAACGATTGAGATTATTTCATGTGAAAAGGACCCCACGCATTATAGAAACGTTTTAGGACGGAATACAGAACGCTGGTTGCTAACAGCAGTACTGTTAGTCCTTGGTGCACCTTGGTACTCGAGCTCGACAGTTTGTGGCATAGCCACCAGAATTATTTTGTGGGATTCGTTCTCGCGACAGTTTGTGGCCTTGAGCCACCAGAATTATTTCGTGGGATTTATTCTCGCGACAGTTTGTGGCATAGCCACCAGAATTATTTCGTGGGATTCGTTCTCGCGACAGTTAGTGGCTTCGAGCCACCAGAATGGTTAGTTACCCTCGTGGACTGTGTGTCCACGTCTGTTTTCATTCTGTTGAAGTCCTACAGAAAGATTATGGTTTTGAAAAGAGTATCTTGAATGAGTTATTTGAAATAGTTATTTCATACTGTTATTTCCCTGAAATACAAATGTTGAAGAAAAAAGGTTTGCATTAGATTACGAAGCATTATGAAATACATTTTCAATATGATTATGCATTGTTTATTTGCCGTATTCTTTAAATCATGTTTTTGGGACGTTATTCACGAGTAGATTATTTGGCTTCAGATAGTGCAGGTGACCCTAATTCTCCAGCTGAGCGGTAAAGAGCCTTGCTGTTGATTCGAAGCTTCGTTTGATAAATACTACTTTTGATGTAATTGCTTCTTAAGAACTTTTATTATTTTGGAAAGGATAATGCTCTGCATGAACCTTAGAAAATGTTTTGTATGATTTTAAAAAAAATGCTATGGAAAATTTAAAGGTTTTACTTAAAATGCTAGGCTTTCAGAATATGATGTATTTATATTCTGTGCTGGTCACGGTCCAAAAATAGGGACGTGACAATAGGTATCTAATTCGTTCATTTTTGTGTTATACTTTAATTTTGTTTAGAAAGTTTTTCATAGAAGTTATGAATATCTGAAATTGTTTTGACCAATATTGTTATAGAGATATTAAAAACAGAGCAATATTGCCCTTAGCCGTTAAAAAGTTAATAGTTAACATTACTTTTTCAACGGTTATAGTAAATTTACATCTTTTTGAATACATCGTTAAGGTATAATTTTACTCTAAAAGTGTTTGTGTAGGAGTTGTGAGTATGTATAATCTTTTTTTTAATCAATATTACTTTATATGTCTAAAAAAAGGTATATAGTCAACCCTAACCGTTATAAATGTAAGAATTACTTTTTTTTCTTACCTCTTTACATATGAGAGGAGATGTGGGGTATCATTCAACCAAGAGGTTCTTGGCAATATGGGGACTAGTTGACCCAACATTTTTTTTAATTTGTTTTGGCAGTTGTGTATTGATAAAATAATTAGATCGCCCATCCACTAGCATGATTACCACTACAAAAAAATTAGCTTTCACTGGCGACAAAAGTCACCACTAAAAGTATCAGAGTCGCCACTAAATATCTTTAGAGGAGATATTTTGTCGCTGCCTATGAGACTGTCGCATATAAATATTGGCAACAACAACTGAAAGTCGCCACTGAATGTACCAAATTAGCGGCGACCCTAAGTCCTCACTGAAAATTCAACAGAAGTAATCAACAAGACCATTGCCACCAAAGGCAGGGCAAAGGTAGCGACATGCGTCACCGCTTAAAGATGTATCAATGTCGACAAATAAAGTCACCACCTAAAACAAAATCAACGGCGACTTAAATTGTCACCGCCTAAACTTTAATCTACGACGACAAAACTGTTGCTGCTGAAAGTTGAATTAGCGACGACAGTAATTTTCACCATCTAAAGTGAAATCTGTGGCGACAATTGTCGTAGCTGAA
Source organism: Leucaena leucocephala (assembly GCA_037074615.1). NCBI lineage: Eukaryota > Viridiplantae > Streptophyta > Magnoliopsida > Fabales > Fabaceae > Leucaena > Leucaena leucocephala. Next base: position 10,906,762 of record CM073515.1, on the reverse strand, counting down.
AGTTGATATGATTTTTTAAATTCTTCCCCAATCTTTCTTACATGTAATATAATAATAAAAATAAAAAAATAATAAATAACTAAATAAATGAAAATATAATGATATTGATAAATAATTCAGATCATCCTATAAAATATCGAATTACTTAAATATATTTAAAAATAAAATAAAATTATTTAGTTTATATATAAATATTATATAGAAGGACCAATACTAGGAGTAGAAGAAGTAGGAGCTTGTAGTTGCCCCTATGCATCAAGGCAGCTAATTGAACATATATCCTTTGCTCTATTTGCTCTATTAGTCTTTGCTCGAATTGCACACGCTCTTCTTATATCTTTGCACTCTCTGCCTCTATTTTTTCTCTCTCCTCTTAAATTTTTTTATCAAACTCTTTTTGTAATTGGGTATGCACACTTTGCACAATTGAATTATCACTAGATTGAAGGCGATTTCTCTTCTTTAAAGGCTCCGCTCCATATCATTTCCCTCTTACATACCCTGATCTCTCGCCAAGAACAATCTCCAATATTTTTTTAGATGTCATTCGAGCATCGCTCTCTAAATCTTGGTCTGATTGCTGAGAAAGTTCGTGTATACGACTCTGCAATAAAAACATATGAAACTATTAGATTAAAAATAAAACTAAATCAAAATAAAATATAAAACTATAATGCATACATGAATCTATTCAAAATGTAGGTCAGCCCATACTACTTGTCTATCTAATATCTTTCTAGTATGCGTTATCTCCCATAGTTGGTTAGGAGGAGCATATTATCCAGTAGTTAGATCTCTCTACAAAAGAATAACATACAAGAAAAAATAAATAATATATTTTAAAATAAAAATAGATTAAGAATTTAAATTATAGTGGTGATATATTGAACTTACTGTAGAATTGTCAATCTCTACAAATGATCGAGGACCACAAGTATATCTAGTCATTAGTTTTTCCCAATTTATCGTGTTTGTTGCAGTTTTGTTCTACAACAAAATTTGGTACCTAATAAGAATTTAATTATTGAAATAAAAAATATAATTTAGTTAGAAAGATATTGAGGTACCTTAAACATATTAGTTTTAAAATATATTAATAACCACTCCCAATTTTAAAAACTAATATTTTAATGAGGATCAGCCAATATATGATCATCAGTCTCATATTTCTTATAGTGAGCACTCTGGAAACTAATAGTTTGAGGAGGACATGCAAGTTTACCTTTAGTTGACTACCCTGAAAGGTTTCCATATGCGGGAAAATCACTTATCGTCCACAAGATTGCTGCATGCATGATAAAATTTGATTGAGAATATGCATCATACATTTGTACCCCATCAAACTCCCACATCTTGTAACTAGTTCAGAAATCCTTGCTCAATAAGTATGTCCTAACATCTCTTCTCACTTTAAATACAAAATTCATGTATCTTTTACAAGGGCAACATATTTGACTTACCACGTTAGGTTGACTAAATGCCCATTCTAGAAAAGTATCAACTCTTCTAATATATGATAGGTTGCCTCTGTCTTTAATATGTATCTAACTTTTATCTATTTATATTCCCTAAAAAGTTAAACATAGGATACAACAAGAAAATTCAACGAACATATCAATACATAAACATATGTGGTTCCTCATAAACACATTATATAAAAATAATAATAATAATAATAATAATAGCAACAACAATACAAAATCTTTAGTTTCATGACAAGACATTCATTTACAAAATAACGGAATCTAAAACCAATAACTTTTAAATATACCAACATTTCCTCTCCTTTGAGACATTTTATCCAACAAGTAATAACTTTTAAGTTTGACTATATAGATTATTTGTACATTGCCCATTAATCATGTGTAGCAACTTTATATATAATATAGAATTATTAATTATATTTTATAAATTAAATATTATGTGGTTCTATCTGTTCAAGATCTTAACTTTCTTTGTTTTTTTATGATTGTAATCAAAAGCTATACACAAGCCCCATTGTATGTGAATGAACAAGATGAATGAGATGAAAAACAATATATGAGTTTAGGAACCTTGAAACATATAGTTTAGACACTTATTTCCTTTTTAATAGTTTGAAATACCTATGAGCTCAACTCATTATTCCAAATCATAACTGAATTAGGAACCTTGAAACATATATTTTAGACACTTATTTCCCATTGAATTACTTTAACAGTAGCAAGTAATTTACTTAAACTTCAACTCCATTGTGCATCCAACAACACCCCACCATATAATTCACGTGCCCTCCATTTACTTTAGTATTTGAATACTCCTATGAGATTTTCATAAACATAGGTCAAATAATATCCCTTGTGCAGCAAATTCCAATTTAAAGACTCATCCTTTACACATTTGAAAATATACAACAGCAGCAAAACATGATCTTAATTAGTTTCAAAAGTAATCACCCTATATACTTGTGTCTTCTATTCCCTTTAAAAGCTTAAACTTATGCCTAATCATATTTGTAGGACACATGAAAGCAAAGCTTTACGAGTATAATATATTAAACTTCAAAAATCCAAACTTACACTTGCAATTGCATTCAACGACATATAGCAACAAAAACTTAACAATTTCATATATGAATAACAAATAGCAATATATATATATTAATTAGTAGAGTACAACAAAGATACTTAATATTTTCTCTTCAGAACCAGCTGTAATATGTTGTTATTAACCATCAAACATTTCAAAGGCAAACGCCTCCATAAATTGACGTCCAATATTATTAAAACTTCCACTTGCAATTGAATTCAACAACATACAGCAACAAAAGATTCAAAAGCTCTTATGTAGAACCCTAAATACCCACAATTGCAATTAAATTCAACAACATACAGCAACAAAAGATTCAAAAGCTCTTATGTGGAACCCTAAATACCACAACGGCTAAAATACCTATAAAGTGACGGAAGCAACCAGAATCACCAATGAAATCAAAGGGCTTACCAATTACTCTATAGACTCTTCGCTCATTACAAAAAAATTGACTTTTGTCGCCGCTGCAAGCACAAAAGTCACCGCTAAAAACCTTTAGCGACTAGTTTTTGTTGCCGCCTATGAGACTGTCGCTTATAAACATTAGCGGTAACAATTAAAAGTCGTCGCTGAATGTCAACAATCAACGACGACATTAGGTCGCGACCAAAGGCAAAGTAAAGGCGGTGACAAATGTTGCCACTGAAAGTGGAATCAGCGGTGACAATTGTCACCGTTGAAAGTCAATAATTATTTTTAATTTTTCCTAATTTTTTAAATGAAAACTTATAATAAGCTTATCAATATATAAATAAAATAATAAATAACTAAATAAACTAAAATTTAATAATATTAATGAATAATTTACATAATCCTTTAAAATATGATAATACATCATTTACTAAGATAAATTTTAAAATAAAATAAAAATGTTGATTAGAATCTTTCAACAATTGAACTCCAATCATTTGAAAGGGTTTTCTTAGCTTCAATTTTATTGTCTTTTACTCTGACTACATCTTAGTTGTCTGCGAGTTCGGCTTCTTCAGACTATTCTGCTTCCTCCTCCTCCTCCTCCTCCTCATCATCATCATCAGCTTCATTTTCTTCAACTTCTTTTACAGCATCTTCAACATCATTCAAAATTTATTGTCAAATTATTGTTATTATTATTGTTAAGGAATAGATTTATTCAAAACATATATTCAGAACCAGAAGAATCGATATTTGACTTTTAATGATTGCAGCATTTGTCAACATATATCAGGAGATAAGATGAGTCTCGACGCAATTAGAGGACACCACAAGTTGAAATCAATAAATCCTCTATTGAGATCTTGTAACACTAGATAATCTATTCTTCTGGAGAAGTGGATGAAAATAGAATAACAAGTTACTGAAAAAGAGAATAAAATCTTACCATGGAGAAAGCGCAATCCTTTTGTAGTTCTAATGGCAATGGCATATCTCTGGAATAATACTCTCTCCTTACTTTCCTAAATTTTTTTGAAAATAAATCATTAATACCCAAAATCCAATTATAATAATTATTATAACATACTTTTATAATTCTATGTATCCCAAATATTGTCATTTATGAAAATAGAACATTTATTAACTTAAGCTTCTTTTCTTTCTACCCATGAAATATGCATTCACAATTAATTCAAACAATTTACTTTCATATATGTATATATGTATACGCATATGCTATCCATGAAATGATATTTTGGTCATGCATTTCATCAAAAAGCTTTTAAGCTTCATCTACATGACAGTAATCTCTTGACAGTAATGCTATCATATATACATATTTGGCTCCAATATGTATACGCATATGTATAAGCTTCATCTACATGACAGTAATCTCTTCATCTACGCATATGTATACGCATATGCTATCCAATATGCATCTCTTGATAGTAATTTTCTTAACTTAAACCCACACTACACCAAGCTTCTATGTCCTGCTAGATTGTTTCATTTAATTATTTCTTTGGCTCCTTTTTCTTAAATTCCAACTTGTTGGAATAACTCTCACCTCTTTAATATATATATATATATATATCCATCCACATATATACATATATCAACAACAACCACCTTCTCACCATCATTTTTTTTCCTCAGCGTCATCACCAAATAAAGGTATGGCACTTTTTGAGTTTTGACTACATATGAAAGCGTCTGACTGCAAGAAATTACAAGATGAAGCAGAAAATGTCATGAAATCAAAGAAACGATGACAATAAATAATTCACAGGTTTAGATCCATGAAGCAGAAACAAGGAATGAAATTACTAAGAAGGCATACTATTTAAATCCATTTCCATCCTCCAAATGGAAAAAATTCACAGGTTTAGGCCACTCTGAAATTGCAATAAATAATGCATACAATGACAATGTGGTAAAAAATAACTTTTTTAGGTAAATAAAAAGATAGAAGTGTAAAAGTTGCATCAACAGAGTCTACAAACACAGCTGGAAAAGCTTTATGTCAAGAAGAAGCCAAAAATTTTGGCTTTGAGATACACAGACACATCGAGAGTTAACTCTACAGAAGCACACATGTAGTAAATTCCGGTAATAGATACATCAGAATGTGTCCTGTGGCCTTCTCCGCCCCAATCCAACATTTTAACTAAGCATTGAGGAAGTAATCAAAATAATCATTTTCTATTGAATGCGGCAAAGCATACCACTCACTCATACACAACAATAACTAAGGCAGCAGGCAAGATCTGGAAACCACTAAGGAAACACTATGTGTAGGCCTAACCCAAAGATCTCCCCAAAAATCCTCAAAACTCATGCGGGAAGCACTCAATCAAAACCATCAAATCCACAAAAGCATGTAAACTATATAACTTTTCACAAAGACAAAGGTTTAATAATTATAAGAAATTGATGGTTAGCGACAGAGAGACCCGACAGGAAAATCAAAAGGGATTTTCAAAGAGTACCTTTGGGTATAAGCACATGAGAGTCGAGAACAAGAATAGGGAGAAGAACTTGCGCAGCCAACGGTGACGCTATTCTCAGTCATAAAATCGGAAACCATATTCACTCAAAAAATAATAACTAGGCAAAAGAAAAAATCTCCCTTCAAAATTTAGGTCTTAGCTTCAACAATAACATTTCTCTATACACTTCGGCAACAAGGCTCTAAGTCTAAGACCCGATGGGATCACAAAAATTTTAGGTACAGAGCATCATTTAAGTCATCTCCATTTCTACAAATTCTAACCTAGTCCCAGTATCATTCCGGGATTGCATAATAATGGATTTAAACCAGCCATCGATAAATCAAATATAATATCAAGTTATCAACTCTTTCTTCAAAAAATTCAGTCAGTCACTGGGATGGGGATCATATGCTCATGAAACGGGGGAAGTCAGAAGAACATAGATGATCCAAAGATGAGAATTAGGAGGAAGGCGGTAAAATTGAGACTAACCGGCGACATCTTGGAAGTCACAGATACTACGATGAACGGTGCCGAAGGTCCGCTAGCTATAACACTCTTGATGATTAGGGAAATAAATTGATCTTCAACGAAAAAGAGAAAAAGCTAAGAACGGAAGAAGAAAAGAGTAAAGTGAAGAGAGCATAATGAACTTAAATTGATCTTTAGTGGCAACATTTATTGTTGCCGCTGAAAGTCCTTTTAAGTGGCGACAAAATAAGTTACTGCTGAAAGTTCTTTCAGCAGCAACAAAAAAAATCACCACTGAAAATCTTCTTTTTACTAAATAATTTTTAAGAAATAATCTATTTAATAAAATAATAATAAATTTTTCCTAATAATTTCTTTAGCTTATTAGAGAATTTTTTTTAAAATTTTTTGGGCAAATGATAACTTATAACTATTTTTCTTAAGTTTTCTAAAAAAATAGGTATGTAATTCTCAAAAAATAACTATTAAATCATTTGGGTATCTTTTAGGAAAATAAACTCTTTCATAATTTTTTAAGCCCTCAAAATACTCATTTTATAATTTTTTCCTTCATTTTTCTTAACTCCAAAATATTTTTAATAATTATTCTTTCCTAAAATGCAGTAACAGAGGTCATATGTAACAGTAAGTAAGAATGTATATATGTATATATTTTATATCTTTTGTTTCTCTTTATCTCTCTCTCACACACATCTTCCTCTCTCTATCTTCTCCCCCACATTATTTCTAACACACATATACTAACTCTCACACTCATTGATATACATTCATAATATCTCTCTTATGCACACACCCCTACTTCATCTTATTCTTTCAAAGACATCACATTATTATCTGTATAATCTCTCATTATTATTTATTATTTATTATTTAAACATGACATCGTCAAATAATTTAATTATATATATTAGATAGTTGCTTAAACTTATAAAAGGGTTAAAAATTATAGGAAGACTTTTAGTGGCGACAAATGAAGGTAAGAAAAATCGTCCCTGAAACATACTTTTTGCGGCGACAAATTCTTACTTTCAGCGACGACTGCTTTTGTCACCGATGAAAAGTGTAGCTAAAATTTTCTAATCATTGACGTTCAGCGGCGACAAAATGCAGTTGCCGCTAAAAGTCTTACCTTTAGCGGCGACAATCATGGTCACTGCTAAAAATCAACTTTTAGCGACAACTTTTTTGGCCGCCGCTAAAAAGTTATCGCCAAAAGTCTATTCTTTTGTAGTGGCTCTTGCTGTCACTCTTACTTTCTCGCTTTCTCGATCTATCACTCACGGTTGCCTCTCACCTGCTAAATACCCACAACGGCCAAAATACTCATAAAGACCCAAAATTGCAGTAAACCAAAATGGAAGATGACAGAGAATGCTTACCTTGGTCAGAAACCACCTTTACAAGCATGTTCTAACCTCTCCTTTGCCTCCGATAACCTCCGTTATCTCTCTCACTCTACTCTCAGTCTGAGGAGAGGTAGAGACTCGCAGTCGTAACTTTGCACTATTGACGGAAGCAACCAAATCACCAGTGAAATCAGAGGGCTTACCTATTACTCTGCAGACTCTTCACTCTCGCTCTCGCTCTCGCTTTCTCGATCTGTCTCTCATGGTCCACTCTCACCTGTTGAACAGGAAGTATTTGCAGGGTGAGCCAATTACGTTTCCTTTGGGCAGGCTGTGAAAATAAACATAATCCAACCTTCTGCGGTGACAATTTAAAGTTGCTGCTAAAAGTCTACTTTCAGCGTGACCAACTTTATCATCACTGAAAAGTTATCGTCAAACCTCTAACTTAAAGCTTATGTGGTGACAAAATAAAGTTGTCGCTGAAAGTATTATTTTTACCAAATAATTTTTAGGAAATAATCCTCTTAATAAAATAACGATATTTTTCCTCCAATAGCTTCTTCAACTCATTAGAGAATTTTTATAAACTTTTTGAGTAAATAATAACCTCTAACTATTTTTCTTCAATTTTCTAAGAAAATAGGCCTTTAGTTTCGAAAAATAGCTATTAAATTATTTAGGTTTTTTAAAAAAATAAACTGTAATAGCGCTGAAAAATAAATAGATAAATAATACCACCTTAATAGTATATATATTATTTCTTGAGTTATGAATTAAGAGAAGTTGGTGGCTGGCTGGTGCTTGAGTTAGTGAAATGGAGTAAGAGGTATCTTAGCACCTTCTCAAGTTGAATTTTATTTTCCCTTAGCCATTGCATGAATTGACAGAAATACCCCTCCCCTCTATGTTTTTAGGTCAGAATACTCCCTCATTTCCTCTATTACCCGACGTCAAGAGAGTGTATGTTGTGTGTGTTGCCGTTGCTGGGGGCAATGTTGTCGTCCTCCGCTATCGTCTTCCTTGTCTGTGATATATCTCTTGCTTTTTCCCTATTTTCGGTGGCTCGACAGCGAAACAAAACAGATTCAAAGGAGAAGCTTCGTGATCACCTGAAACTCCATATTAGTTGTGATTTCTGTTAGCCTCTGTCAATTGCTGAGCTCCATTGTCTCAACCTCTTTCACCGACGGTGCTTGGCTGACTAGATCTGCAACTTCCAATGTATGCAATAGCAAGGATAACAGAGATCTAATGACAACACCGATGAGGCTGCCACTGACTTTCTCCATCTTCTTTCACCATCGCTGTTGTGGGCACCTGGATTTCTGGATATTCTTCTTCCTTTTCAGTCTGGTGTTGCTGTAGAGAGGGAGAAGGTGATTGGAAGGGAGAGTTTGCATATAGAAGTGATCTTTGGCCTTGGTGAGTCCCTCTGTTTTGTTTCCACCTTCGACTTCTTCAGTTTTAATATTTGGGGGTGCTGAGTTTGCTTACAGTAGGAACAAGGAAGGATGTTTAATCAGCAGAGAAGCTTAAATGTATTATATTCTGGTTCTATTCTGGGATTTATACTGCAGGAAAAAAAAAAACAGAAGCTTGTCAGCTATGTTGATTTCACAAGGGGTTTGGGGAGATACCTGATATGTGAATTGATTGTCTTTGGTAGAAAACAAGTATATGAGGGACTTATTATCGATTAAATTATGGTAAAAGAGGAAACTATTCCCTATAAGGAATTTTGAAGAGAAATTTTGAAGAGAAATTTTGATATTGTTGGAATTTATGGATAGATGATCTTGGAAACAAATGCTGGAATTGAGTATCTTAAGTTATATATACACATTAGTGTTATATGGCATAGTACGTAGTCAGTACTGTACTTGCGTGTTGGAATCTGAAAATCTGGAAGTATGAAAGTTGTAAAATATCATGGCTTTGATATTTTAATAAGTGCTAGAGTTAGATTTAAAAAAAATTCCAGATTTATGGTGGGGTTCTGAGAGGTGTTGAAGAGTGATTGAAACTAAAGCTAAGGAAGGGAAATCACCGATTAAATGAAGATAAAAACTTAAATCATATTGTTATTGACCCTCAAGTGCTGGGTCATTGTTGTGAGTATTTAAACCATGATTATAGGCTTCCAAAGGAAGGTTTAAACCTTGTAAATGAGGTGGAAAATGTTCAGATTTAGGAGGAGAGAGAGTATATTTTAGATATATATATATATATATATATATATATGCTCCTGTTTGTGCGTGAAGGAGTAAATGGAACATAATAATAATAATAATAAAAGTTCAGATTTATTGCAGTGGGACTGTGAGAGGTATAGATGCGGCTAGAGAATGAGTTGAAGGGACAAATGCTAATGAAATGTAAGATATAAATGTGGTTTGATGTATGAAGACAAGTGTTGCTAAATTTTAAGAAGCTGTAGTTATTAAATGCGTATTTCATGTTTAGAAGAAAAGAAGCTTAGGTGGATAATTGTCCTATTTTCATAAATGAAAATATTTGGGATATATAGAATTATAATAGTATATGTTATAATAATTATTATAATTGGAATTTGAATATTAATGAGTTATTTTCGGAAAATATAGAGAAATAAAAAGAGAGTATTATTTCAAACCTTAAAGCTGAAGTAAATTATATTAGAGCATTGTAGGCGAGTGAATAATGTCCCCTAAAAATAATATTTTTAATAATAACTTGTTATTTAATATATTTTATTTAAAGTGTAAATTTTTAAATATAATTTATGGAAAGCAAGTTATATGAATTTATGGCTTAAATTGTTAGAAATAGTTTTTCTTTCAATTGGGTTATTAAGTGATTAAGTTTATGTGAGAAAATGAACAAAGAGAGTTTTGAAAAAATATTTTTATAAATGTTATATTGAGTTGATTTTCTCGATAAAACATTCTTATATGAATTTCATAATTTAAATATTGTTCTATATGCACTCAATAAATCTCTTGATATTTTATTTTAATGTTCATGCAGGGGTTTTGCAGTTTTGAAGTATTCTTAACAAAGATTATTGCATTAGAAAGTGTTGTGACCATTAAATGCCAACATGGATCCCACGCATGCTACAAAGGTTTTCAAAAATGATTGAATACAGAACGCTAGTTACTAACAGCAATATTATTAGTCTTTGGTACACTATGGTTAAACCCGAGCTCAATGGATATTTATGGGTCTCGTACTCACGCCGATTATTCGTAGGATTTATTCTCGCGCCTGTTTCTCATAGGTCTTATACTTGTTCCTATTATTCGTCGGTCTCATACATGCGCTTGTTTCGTGGCCTTGTGTTACGCTTGGTTATTTACCCTTATGGACTGTGTGTCTATGTCTACTTTCATGGCTTTGAGCCGCGTCAGATTGGTTAGTTACCATTATGGACAGTGTATACACACCTGTTTTCGTTATGTTTAAGTCCTACAAAAAAATAAGTGTTTGAAATGATTGTTTTAAATGAATTTACTGAAAGAAAATAGTTTATTGAAATATTATATTTAATTACAAAGTGCTATTATTTGCATCTAAATATGTTGAAACTTTTTCTTTCAGCACTTTAAATTATATTTTTAGGACGTTATTCACGAGTAAATTATTTTGGCTTCAGATAGTGTTGTTGACCTTGTTCCTCCAACTAAGCAGTGAAGAGCCTCATTTCTGATCTGAAGTGCTTATTCTTTTGAGCATATGTACTTACAATATAATTATAAACTTATGAAATATTTATATTATTTTGTTTGAAGTCTAGATGCTCCACTTAGTCTATAGATAAAGTTTTTGTATGCTTTAAAAATGTTTATAGGTGATTTGAAACCTCTGCAGTCTGTTGTAGAATTTTTAGAAGGTTTGTTATACAAAGACAATCCTGCTAAAATTTCTACAGAAGATTTACCTTTTGATTAATGAGGAATATATATTATGATTATTGTTTTAAATGTTCTCTTTAAGGTTAAGGTTTTAAGGAATATGAATTTATTCATATTCTATGTCGGTCATTGCTCAAATTTTGGGGTTTAACATAAACTCTTTCATAATTTCCTAAGCCCCCAAAATACTCATTTTATTATTTTTTTTCTTAATTTTTCTTAACCCCAAAATGTTTTAATGATTATTTTTCCTTTAATCTTTCTCTAAAATTTCACTTTTGAGACTTTTTAATTTTGAAAAAAATACTCTTAAACTCAATAATACCTTATAAATCCTTTTTATAAAAGTTGGGATGCTACATGAATGCAATAACAAATGGCATATGCAACAGTAACTAATAATAATATATATATATATATATATATATATTACGTCTATTATTTCTCCTTATCTCACACACATCTCCCTCTCTCTATCTCCTGCCAAATATTGTCTCTAACACACACATATTAACTCTCAAGCATTAACACACATTTATAATATCTTTCTCATGAACATACATCTGCTTCATCTCCTTCTTTCACAAATACTACATTATTATCTGTATAATTTTTTTTATTACAATAACATGTGAAATTCCTTTATTTATTATTTAAAAATGATATTATTCAATAATTTAATTATATATATTACATAGTTACTTAAAACCCCTTTAAATTGGGAAAAATTGTATGAAAACTTTTAGCGGCTACAGAAGGTGACAAAAGTCGCCGCTGAATCACACCTTCTGCGGTGACAAAAAATTGTCACCGCATAAACTATAGACTTTCTACCGCGATACAAATATGTCGCTTCAGATATTATGCCCTTCTACGGCGACAAGTGTTGTTGCCACATAAAATGTTGACCTACTGTGACGACTATTAATGCCACCAAAGAAAGTCTTACTTTTAGCGGCAACAAAGGCAACACTCAAGTCGCCGCTGAAAATTTACTTTCAGCGGTCACTATTTTTGTCGCCACTTAAAAGTCGTCGCCAAAATCTTTTTTAATTTTTTTTTTTGTAGTCTACTTAGCTTAATCAAATGAAACGTAATATGAAACTAAATTTCCTTTGGTGTGATAAATTTCCTTTTCTTCATCTTTACTTTCTTCATTCCTCGAGTGACACATGGTAATGATATATTCAGTGGTTTCATTTGGTGCTCACTCTTTGTTTTCTTTGGACAACTTTCAATGATAGGTCTTGTGAAGTCTATGTATATATACATATACATATACATATACATATATATATATATATATATTTCTTGTCTAATTCCTAGTTGCGTTCTAAATGAAACTTAACAGGTAGAAGATGAGGTGACTATAGACATCAAAAAAAGGATTCAAGATTGCAAAGATGGTCGATTGTTATCATACTTTAGCACCTATAAAAGTGCCCATTAGACCCCGTCACCTTAAAGAAGAGGCTTACACTCCACAAGTTGTTGCGATTGGCCCCTTTCATTATGGTAATGAGGGGCTACAAGACATGGAAAGTCATAAACAAATATTCTTCAAAAGATTTACTCAAAGAACTATGTTAAGCTTGGACGATTTTGTTTGTTTTGTTAAACATCTAGAGCCAATAGTCAGTGCTTCTTATTCAGAGACCATAACCTTACCAAAAAAGAACTTGTGAATTTGATATTAATGGATGCCAGCTTCATCATTGAACTTTTCATCATTTACCATGAGGTACGCAATGATGCTAAATTGTCACAACCACAGTTACGGATGTCCATATGTTATGATTTAGTTATACTTGAGAATCAACTTCCATTTTTTGTTATTAAAGAGCTGTTTAATCAAGCTTTTCCCCCATCAACCTCCCTTCATTTCTTTGGCTCGTGTTTAACTATTTTGGATGTTATATCAAATCAATATTAGAGACTTATCCTGATGTTAAGATAAAGCATTTTACAGATCTTATTAGATTATTTTACTTACAAGGAAAAATGTCTCACCAACATTCTTGCTCAGAGGTAGTAAGCCATATCCTTTTATACAATGTGAATACATTGCAAGGAGCATGTATAAAGTTGGAGGCTACTAAGAGCAAGTCCTTATTAAACTTGAAATTCCACAAATTGAGGTGGATGAGTACAAGGAACTTTTGTTTCGTAATATGATAGCGTTAGAACAGTGCCATTATCCTTGTGAAGGTTACATAACTGACTATGCACTTGTATTGGATTGTCTAATAGACACATATAAAGATGTCGATCTCCTTGTTGACAAGAAAATAGTCAGCCACCATATTTAGGGGATAGCAATAATGTTGCGTTGTTATTTAATGGTCTTGGGGCAAATGTCACTCATAAATATCATATCAGCACCGGTTCTCAATCCTTTCAAGTTGGTGCGTGTAGAACATATGCACCAAGTTTGTTGCAAATGTACCTTTTCGAGGATTATATAGAGAGCATTAGCATATTTTCTAGGTGAGCGTCATTTGAAATGAGATACTTAGCAGCAAGATAATCAAATTGAATCCTCTCACACAAAATGACTACTCTATATTTTGATATGTTTGGACTGGATTTGAATAAACAATATGCATTACAACCTGATTGTCACATATCAAATACATCCTATTAACACTCCCAAATTTCAAGTCTTGTAGAGAAGAGACTTCTTCAACTATATAATAATCTCACATGTTGCTAAAGCCATCACATGATATTTTACTCTAGCACTTAAACCTTGCAGCTACTTCAGAGATCCAATTCAATATGCATCACTATAGCCAACTATTTTAGCTTTGTCCTTATCCCTATAGCTATAGCCTATTACTTGAGTGTTGCCCTTATCACTATATACAAGTCCGTCACTTGGAGATCCTTTAATGTATCTAAGGATACAAATTGTTTTTGTATTAAACATAAGATAAAATGTTACATTAAAGAAGGGCCCCCATCAAATCCAAGAATAAATGGTGCAGAGACCCATACATAGAACATGAAACCAAAATAAAAACACAACATACGTACTTACTAGAACTATAGAGAGGGCACCGAACATCAGAAACATCCAACAGTTGAAGGATAGCTCGAAACCAAGTTAGGGCACGCCACTATGAGACCTCAGGAAACTAAATTTTCATGTCGAAGACACACCAGATGGTATTGAAGCTTTCCTTGACCTTGTACCCCATCGAACACAGCACAGGATTCAATTTGTAGCTTCTTAAGGATTGCCACATGGAGATTCTAGGAGGAATCGACCCACTACACAGATATCAAGGTGAGAGAGAGTGAGGTAATTGAGTTTTTCCTTGAATTTTGCTGTCTCTCCTCTCTCTCTCTTAATTTATATAATTATTATTTTATCTCATATATTTTTTTATAATTTACCTATAAAAGTTATTCTAATAACAATAATCAAACACTTATTTCTTTAAAATCACTTTTCATATAAAATCTATTATCTAAAATCACTTTTTATAATCAATTTTCTCTCGAATATATTCTTTAGAAGGTAAACCAAACACACACATGTCAATTTCTAAGGCTAAATCTATAGTTTCTAAATAATTATCAAAATATCCCTATTTTGATTAAATTAATTATGAGATCTCAACCAAACGCTCATATTTTAATTAAAATCAACTATAAGAATATCAACTATGTTTTTCATACATAAGCAGCTCTCACACATGCTTTGGGTATATTTGGATTAGCATTGGGTACCAATCTATAATTGACAAAGTCTAATAAGTAATAATATTGGGACAGTTCTGTCCAAAAAAAGAAAATAGGGAAAATAATTTTCTGTTTACTTTTAATATAATATATTATTGCCTGGCAAAAAAATGTTATTGATTTTTTCCTTAATCATACAAAAGTAAAACCGTCGTCATTTATTAATTTGCACTGCGTCTACTTCTACATTTATTAATTTTTCTACTAGTTCATATTACGTTTCATTTAATTAAATAATCCATATTTTAAGTTTCATTACATTGTGTAATCATGCAACTATGCAATTATACATTCAATCGTACCAAATTTTTAAACATGTATTAACGCTGAGTCAAGTCAATATGAGAAATGGTTTGATAAAATGATGTCTGCATGATAGAGATGAGCCTAGTTTCAACTTTAGAAAGCATAATTAACTGGAAATAATTGAACACTAAAAAGACCATGATAGATATCTAATTCGTTCATTTTTTTTGTTACACTTTAATTTTGTTTAGAAAGTTTTGGCGTAGGAGTTGTGAATATTTGAAATTTTTTGTTTGACCAATATCACTTTAGAAACATTAAAAAAGGAGCAATATTACCCAACATTATTTTTTCAACTTTTAGGACAACTTTATACATATTTTAATAGTGTTAAGGTTTAATTTTACACCAAAAGTTATTGCGTAGGAGTTGTGATTGCGTATAAATTTTTTCTTGAATCAATATTATCTTAGATGTCTTTAAAAAGGTGTAAAGTCAACGTTAGCTGTTATAAATGTTAATAATCAACATTAGTTATTTTTTTTACCTCTTTGGAATATAGTACCCATGAAAAGAGATGTGAGGTGTCATATTAGTTGACCCAACGTTTATTTTTAAATTTGTTTTGGCAGTTGGGTATTGATTAAATAATTGGAACATACATCCACTATCATGATTACTTCGCTTAATCAAATGAAACGTATAATATGAAAATAAATTTCCGTTGGTATGATAAACAAGAAGCCAATAATATACTCCCCGTGGTTTTTGTATAAGGTCATATTAACTACTTTTATAAGATTAAAAAAAACTGGTTAAAGGTAAGTAAATGTAAAAAACATTGCAACTTTTTAAAATTAACCTTGAACTGACATATTTTGTTAGGGGGAGAAAGGAGAAATTTAAAAGCTACTCATCTAGTTCTTAATATAAGATATATTTAATTAATTTGATTAAATTAAAAAATTAATCAAGTTAGTTAAATACTAAAAAGGCCATGATAGGTATCTAATTCGTTCATTTTTATGTTACACTTTTGTTTAGAAAGTTTTAGAGTAAGGGGCATGAATATTGTAAAAGAAGTTTTGACCAATATTGCTATAGAAATATTTAAAAAGGAGCAATGTTGCCCCTAACTAGTAAAAAATCAACAATCAACATTACTTTTTCAATAGTTAGAGTGAGTAAGAGAGAGACTTTATAATCATGAGTGATACACCTTCTACTTCAGTTGAACTTGTTAGAATCTCATCTTCCCTATCTATAGATAGAATCCCTTCATCTATTCGTCGTACCATTTCTCACAAGATAGATAATCTTGTTGAGTTTACTCATCTTCCTGAAAAAGCTCGTATCAGAGATACTGAATTACCTCTTCTTAATCCATATTCCCTTTTTCATAGATAGCGTTCCTCCACTTTCATACATATCCGTCATCTTATTTTCAGAACTTCTCCTCCTATTAAGGATATTGTACAAAGTTCTCGGCTTGACCGGTGTGGTATTCCATCTACTACCAGTGAACAGTATGTTACTCTGGAGTTGCCTTAGCCACTTATCAACTCATATATTGACCAGGGATATTCCCATCTCCATCTTGGAGTAGTTCATCTTGTTCTTACCCTCCATGGAAGAAAAAGACTTCCTGTTTCTGCTAAAGTTGCCCTGATAGATACTGCTTATCATGAGTATCAGAATACCTTGATTGGAGCTCTAGTAACTACTTTTAGCAATGGAAGCATTGTCTTGACTATAACTCCAAACTTTAACATGATGTTATCTGACCCAACTCTTTCCAAGAGAATAAAAGTTCAGGTACAGATCATTGGAGTTAAGCTTGATCCCAACACTATAGTAGCAACTCTACACCATCAGTTGATCTATAGGATTCAGAATCATTCCCTGGATCTACAGTTTCCTACAGATACACAGGATGCACTATTGATATTTACTGACAATACTCATGGCCCTGCCATAGTCAACATCTCAAGGCAAATTCCTAGAGAAGAACTTGCTCAGATTATTCCTCTGGAGTGGATTACCAACTATGAACGGGATTTCAATCATACTCCCTCTGATATTCATACTACTGCACCTCCTGTTGTCTCAAAGATGCCTGATGGAACTGTCAGAATAATTTTAAGCTTGGATCAGAAGGATCTTTTCCTTCTAGGATGATTGCTACTATTTTTCCCGCATATTCTAGCGACCCTGAAGCTAGTGACCCTCCTATTCATGAATTCTCAAAGATTGTTGAACCAGTTTTTGTTTCTCATATTCATAGACACTTCATCTGGGATTTTGACAATTCTCTTAGTGAATCAGATTGTGAATGTCATGATCCTTCCTTTTAGGAGTTATCTGATGATGAAGATTTCAGAAGGGCTGTAAAGAAGGAGAAAAAGAAAAAGCAGGTGAATCAATCTAAGCACAAAAGGCCTAGATATGATGATGATAAACCACCTAAACCTAGATTCAGAGTAAATTGGGATATCGATGCTGTGACACCTAGATAAAAAATGTCTCTTTATGATCTTTTAAAAGAATTAGGACATGATGATCTGATTGCTGATATTTTCTCTCAGCACAAATAGCCAGAACCTGCTATTCCAGAACCACCTCCAGTAGTACCAGTAATTCCACCAATCTAGCCTCAACCATGTGTTGCTATGCTTAATTCGGATTCACATCCTTATGAAGCTCAGTTTCCCTCTCTTAAGGAAAGTTTTAATCAAGGAACTAATGTAGCCAGAAGACCTTATATCAAAAGTACTGAAGTAACTCCTCATGGCCCTAAGCCTGTTACTCCTACTGAAGCAGTACTTAACTGGCATACTGATAATGCTATTTGTTAGAACAAGTTCCTATCCCAGATTGATTCTAAGATGAATCTTATCTCTGCTAATACTAAAGACTTGTATTCTCAGACGGAATCTTTATTTGATCAAGTAAATAAACTTCATTCGAGGCTTAACTCTTAAGCTCAGCAACTTGATGATGATTTCAAGAGATACATTGATTAGAAATATTTTGGACCGAATTTTCAAAGAAAGGAGCAAGAGTTAAGATAGATACAGGAACAACTTAGGAAAATTGAAGCTGACATGCCTAAGTATGCACAACCACCTCCTCCACCTTTGGCAGTCGTCTATCTTGCCTCATATGCACCTTTTCATCCATTAACTTATCCAGTATACTCTCCATTGACTTCACTCACACCTTGTCCTATGGATTACAGTCAAGTTTTCTGATCTACCTACTATTTAGCTAGACAGTTAAACCCTGCTAAACCAAAAAAGACTTCTAAAAAGAAATAAGTTTCTTATTCTAGCCAGCAGACCTTTATACCAGAAATATTGGCACCACCAGTGGATTACCTCCTAAATATACAGGACCTGCTTTCACGTTTGTTAGACCACCTGTCTCAGCTAGAAGACCTTCTTCTGTTAGAATTCAAATTCGTAAACCTGTATCCACTTCTTCTACTTACAAAGAGATAGTTACTCCTTCTGGAAAAGGAAAGAGTCCTATGGAACAACCCAACAAGTCAACCATAGAAGCATTGGAGAAAAATAAATTCTTTCTTCCAAGAGATACTGAGGTTCAGACTTCTAGCTCTTCAGAAGAATCTACTGAAGATGAAAATGGATCTTCTACAGAAGAATCTGAAGAATTTGTTTTGACAGAAAGTTCAATGGATTATTTAGAATATTCCAGTGAGGAATAGTATTATGCTGATTTGTCAACTATTGCTATGGTTAATCCTCAGACTATTACTCTAGAATCAACTAGCCAACCTCCTATTGTTGAGGACCTCTCATCTGATGAAGAAGTAGAAGAAATCTCCAATGAAAGATCATCCACATTATTTAAGTCTAAGAAGCATAACTCTTGGTTTACTTTTGATGATATTCCTCCTTCCAAATAGTGTGATAGATTACATGAATTTGGTGCATGGATTGATTCTCATATGACAAATCCAAGTCTTACCTTGGAGCAAATCCTGACTGAGTTTGTTTCTCAGATGACTAGAAATATAAGAGAATGGTTTACTCAGCTCAGTGAATATCAAAGATTACAGCTAATCAGATCTACAAATCCAGGAATATTTCTTGGAGCTCTTCATCAAGAATTCCTTGGAGATTTTCATGTGATTTAGAAAATAAATTCTTAGGAATATTTTGAGATGAAATGTTGTTCTCTTAACAGAAATAATCTTCAGAAGCATTATATCATAATGGCTAAAAAGTATTATCCTGTGGGAGGAACTCATAATCCTAACTTACGGCATGTCTTCATTGCCTCTCTTCCTGAAGAGTTACAACCAGAACTACATAGGATGATTTCTTCTCTCAATAAAGAAGTAACCCAGCTTACTTTGAGAGAAATATATCAAATTGCTTTAGCCACTCCTGATAAGATATGTGAGCAGCAAAAATTCTTCAAATCAATAATGAAAGGAAGTTCAAAGCTCAAGCCAACTTGTAGCAGATCTCATTTGAAGATTAAATGCAAAGATAAAGACAAATACCACTGTCCAACAAAGAAGAAATCTCATTTCTCTGCATGGAAGCCTTACAAGAAAAAGAAGAAGAAATATAGAAAGCCTTTTAGGTATTTCAAGTGGAGATGTTCAAAATCACCTAAAGCTAATAGGTGTTTTCTTTGGGTGGAAAAGGACATTTTGTAAAGTCTTATCCGAGAAAGAATAACAAAAGAGAAATAAAGATGCTACAATCATTCCAACATGCATTGCCTATTCAGAAGTCTCAAGAGATTGAATTTGTTTATGAAAAACAATCTGAAGAAAATGAAGAAACATAATATGTTCTTCATATTTTTTATACTTCTGATTCTGATTGAGACTCATGTGTTGATTATCCTCATAGACCTGTTTATCATCTTGAAGCTTAGAGAACAATTTCTAGAATTACCAAAAAAGAACCAACTTATGGATCATTTGGATCTATAGGTATTCCCCAGATAGACAAAATTCCAAGACCTCTTACAGAAGCTAAAATTCTATTATCCAAATATGACAAACCCATCAAGGCTATTGCCATTATTGATATAGGATCTTGGGCTACTATCATAAAACCCCACATCCTTCCTGGAGATATGTGGATGTCATTTGATCAACCATTTATGACTGTCAACCAAGATTCGTTTCATATTGAGCTTATCTCAAGAAAGAAAATAGGGATACAGCTTTTCCTTAGATGTGTGACGTGGATTAAAGTTTTTGGGAGTTATCTTCCTGAAAAAGATATACTCCTAAGATTTGATGCTCTTTACAAGATAGCAGGATTATCAATATCTGTGCAAGGATTGAGATATAAAAAGTTTTTTACTCCTTATGTCCAAATGCCCAGTATTCTTGAAATCAAGCAAGAACTTGCTGGATATGAATCTATCAGAGATCAACTTCTCAACCTCTGCTCTGATAGTCATGATCAATTTCAACATCTTCATCCTTTATGGACCAGAAAAGAATTCTTTGTTAGATTGTTATTCAAGAAGAATGAAGATGTTAATCCTACTAAAGCTACTCATTCAGGTATGAATCCCGATGATATGATTCTTGCCAAAAAAGAATGTGGTTCTTTACTAGCCCAAGGTCTTATTGAACCTACTGAATCCAATTGAGTTTGTCAAACCTTTTATGTGGAGAAAATGTCAGAACAACTCAAAGGAAAAAAGAGGTTAGTGATTGATTATAAACCTCTTAATCTCTTTTTAAAAGATGATAAATTTCCTCTTCCAAAACTGAACACTTTGGCCTCTAGACTTACTATAACAAAGATATTTTCAAAGTTTGATTTGAAAACAGGTTTTTGGCAAATTGGTATACATCCTGAAGAAAGATACAAGATAGCTTTCTGCATTCCTGATGCTCAATATCAGTAGACCGTTATTCCTTTTGGATTAAAGGTTGCACCTTCTCTGTTTCAAAAGACTATAATCAAGATCTTTGCGCCCATTCTCTATTTAGCACTGGTGTATATTGATGATATTCTCCTCTATTCAGAGGATGAAGAAGGTCACAAGAAATTGTTGGCCCAATTCGCAGATATTGCTGAAGCCCATGATGTTATGTTATCCTCTAACAAAGGATATATAGCTCAGGCCTAGATTGATTTCCTTGGTATGAGTTTCCATGATGGGTTTTACTAGCCAGGTCCGTATCTGGCCCAAGAACTGCTTAACTTTCCAGACGACAATTTGTCGATAAAGCAGATACAACAGTTTCTTGGTATTGTAAATTATTTCCATGACTTTATTCTAGATGTGACAAAATACACCAATCAGTTATCAGCTTTACTAAAAAAGCATCCCTTACCTTAAGGACCTCATCAGACTACAGTTGTCCAAGTATTGAAAAAGATTTCACAAACTCCACCACTCTTAAAGATTCCAGGATCGGGATAAAGAATACTGCAGATTGATACAAGTGATCATTATTGGGGAGCTATTCTTCTCGAGGAAGAAAATGGTAAAAGACACTACTGTGCACATGCTAGTGGTAAATTCAAAGACTCTGAACAACATTACTATGCCACATACAAGGAGATATTAGCAGTTAAAAAAGAAATTAA
Organism: Leucaena leucocephala; assembly: GCA_037074615.1. NCBI lineage: Eukaryota > Viridiplantae > Streptophyta > Magnoliopsida > Fabales > Fabaceae > Leucaena > Leucaena leucocephala. The sequence goes on along the minus strand of CM073515.1, from coordinate 10,884,962 downwards.
AAAATTCAGTTTTCACTTAAGTTCTTATGAATTTATAGTGAAAATAGATAATACTGCTTTCCTATCCTTGTTGGATATGAAAAAAAAAGATATTGCCTGATTCTCAATTACTGAGATGGAAAGATTGGTTTTCCCGCTATAAATTCTCAGTTCGGCATATCAAAGGTCATCGAATATCATTGCTGATTATCTCTCAAGACCTTCTAAAGTCCATCTTCTTACTCCTCATGTTCTTAGATACATTCTCATGCTGGATCATCTTCTACTTCCAAAAAGATCTTATCATGTTACTAAACACTATCATTTCCCTCCTAGTGAAATTCCAACTATGGTCGAACAAGTTTAACAGATAGCCAAAAAAGAATCTTTTCTATTGGCTACATCTTCTGTTTGTTAACCATCCAATTACCCCCATCCTTGAACATTTCAGTTTAGATAAATCTTATCTTTCAATCCCGTTCATTTTTGGACCTATCCCTGAAGAGTTAAAGTGGTATCTTTGGTCACTTTCAGCTCTTTATGTCTTTATTATGGCCATTTCACCCATGCATGTATATCATTACCTTCATGACAATAACAATAAAGGATTATCTTTGTGGACTATCCTTCAATAGTTTACTCCTCTACCTGTTTGGAGATCTCAGTTGGGAAAAGTTATTGAAGAACATCAACTCTAGAAAATTCCAGAAGATCAAACTTCCTGGCCTCGTTATAAAGAAGTTCTCTTTTCAAATATGAAACTCTTTATATGCAACATGAATAACTGTGAAGAAAATCTAGGATTAAAGTGTACATCTTTAGGACCTATTCCTAATGAAGCTTTCAGCATTCCTCAAATACAACAGTGGTATAAAAGACACAGGGAATAGATTTTCTCTCCTAAGACTTTAAAATATTTAGATTCCCAACGTCCTTCTACTTCCAGGACACCAGAGAGACCAGCCAGACCAACTGAATTATAGTTGTTGCCCAACTCTTCACCTATTGACTCACAGTTGTCTTCACAGACTCAGAATCAAGAATTTGAGGCTACTGTCTCACTGACACAAGATGAAGACCCATGAAATAGCCCTCTGTCACAAAACCCATGGGGTGGACCATTTGACACAGATCTTGAAGCTTCCTTGGAGAATCCACCATACCCATACTTTGGCTTTAATCCAGACTACTCCAATATAGACACTGATGATGACCATGAGCCTATCTACAAATAAAGCTACAATCAGATTCCCGCATGATGTCCTTATGTCTGCCTCTTTATTAAAGTAGATTTCGGCGTGGTGTGTTTCTTTTTAGAAAATTTGTTTGTCTACTAGTGGTCAGCTTTATTGATTTGGAGTGTTATAACTTTACTTTAATCATGTATGCTGTATTAAAGTAGTTTGGAGTCTTGTATAACTATGATGCTTTTACTTTAATCATGTATGGAGTCCATCCCATGTAATGATGGTAAGAGATTGTCGTCTTGTATGTCTGACTCTCTATATAATGAGCCTCATTCAGTCAATGAGGATCATCGAGAGTTCTGTCAAGAGTCTTACCTTGTAATTTCAGTTGTGAAATAAGAATATGTGCTTTCTAAGAAACTCTTTTTTCTCTGAAAGCTCTATATTTCTTTACTTATGTTTAGATTCATACATACAGAGATTCTAATATGCTCTGTACCTGCCTCTTATGAGGATCATGTGCATCAGAAAGGAATCGGACTAATGTTACCAAAAGGTTAAAGTCTTCTGCTTGGATGATTTGATTTAGTCTGGGAGTTCATGGAAACCAGGATCTTTAAAAGGAAAATATAAAGCCTAAGGAGAGACATCCGTGAGTCCTTAGATAAAGATTAGGGGTTTCATGTTCATCTTGAATTGGGTCTCAGAGTTTTGAGTACATACAATTTTTTTAAAATCAATATTACTTTATATGTCTTAAAAAAGTTGTAAAGTCAACCTTATAAATACGGTAGTTATATTTTTTACTACCTCTTTAGATATAGTATCCACAACGTATGAGAGGAGATGTGGAGTGTCATTGAACCAAGAGGTTGTTGGCAATATGGGGACTAGTTGACCCAACATTTTTTTAAATTTGTTTTGGCAGGTGTGTATTGATTAAATAATTAGACCGCCCATCCACTAGCATGATTACTTAGCTTAATCAAATGAAACGTAATATGAAACTAAATTTCCTTTGGTGTGATAAACAAGAAGCCAATAATATACTCTGGTTTTTGTATAAGGTCCTATCAACTACTTTTCTAAGATTAAAAATATAGTTGAAGTTAATTAAATGTAAAAAAATTGTAACTTTTTAAAATTAATTTTTAATTGTCATAGTTTTTGGAAAAATCCTAAAAAAAAATATTACTTGAATTTTAAAATTCTAAATTAGTTTGTTTATTACACTTTATAAGCTATTGACTACTCTTGTAAAATAAATAATAACACATTATTGTAATAATTTTTTATTTTAGATTTTGAAATTCAATCGGTATTTTTTTTGAGAATTTCCCTAGTTTATTAGGGGGAGAAAGGAGAAATCTAAAAGCTACTCCTCTATTTCTTAATATAAGATATAGTTAACTAATTTGATTCATATTTTTTTCTAAAATATTATAATCATCTTTTTTTACTCTCTTATTTTTTTCTTACTTGATTATTGTTAAGGGAATATTAATGGGGATAATTTGAGAAAAAATTAATAAATATGAAAAATATGTCTTATATTTAAAGTTTAGGATCATGATCAACTTCTTAATTAAGTTATATATTAAAGACTAGAGGAGTAACTTGCAATAAAAGGTAGATATAATAATAAACTTCTACCGATTATTTTCAATCAATTGAGCTTATACCATTTATATTAGATCTATCTCTCGATCTCATATTGTTGACTTGACTCCACATTTTTTAAAATTTATTTTGGCAGCTGTGTATTATTAATTAAATAATTACCCAACATCCACTTGGTTAATTAATTACTTAATCTAATGAACTTAATATGACGCTGAATTAAATATATAGCTAGACACCAATAAGCTATTAGTTGAAGTAATAGTTGTTTTATCCTCATAATAAGAAGAACACAAATTCAAATATTGAGAAACACATTTATTAGAAGAGCAAAAAAAAGTTTTAATACACTTTAAGCCTTAAAAGAGATTAATCTAATTAGTAAATGTTATAGACTTCAACAGCGCCGTGCGTCCCATCTATTTATTCTTTTCTCTTGTTTGAGCAGAGCAGGGCATATCGACTTTCTCCTCCTCCTTCAGATCTGCTCGCCGTTCTCTCGTGGATTTGTTGTTTCTCGACTAAGTTTAGATGGGAGCAACACATTCCTCCAATTACCGGCGGCAGCAGCAGCAACAACAACAACACGTATGCATCCTTTACTACTCTTTGTCCAATTCTGAAGGCTTTTCTTCTTCTTTTTTTCTTTACTTTGTTTTTTGAATTCCTGAATTATTAGACTTTTTTAGTCTTATTTTGTTGTCACTTTCAAAGACACTTGTGACTATTGTTTAAGACAATCATCCAATAAACGGTAGTTCCAGTTTTGGTTCTTTAAGGTCTTTTTGGATCATCCTTTTCTTCATCTTTACTAAGAATGCTATTATGTCAAGCACATTATATATATATATATATATATATATATATATAACATGGAACATGATGAGTAAAAACACGTAGCTGTAGTTAACTGCTAAAATATATGAAAACAACAAAGCACCGTTATAATTAACTTCTATAACATTTGTTAATTATCATCAAAACTTATATTAAATATAATGCCATAGGCACTATGTCCAGCAAATAGAACAGCGGATTTACAAGTTGGAGGGGAGGTTTAGAAATGAAGATGGGTTTTGAAACTAGATTTTTAAATGGAATAATTGTCAGTTAATTATACATAAAACCATTAAATTGTTAACTATTCTTTATAAAACAAAACTATCAAATTTTGTCTTCTACCATTTGACGGTTATTTACTAATAATTTTTTTAAAAAAAAAACTCTATGACGGTTATTATTTAACTGTTTAATACCTTGTCAACAAATTTAACAGACAAATTAATAACTGTCAATTAAGTACTCTCTTAACTTGTGCACTTTTCTATTCAACCGTCAAGTTTTAACAGTAGAAAAGCTCATCTTTAATTTGTAGGAGTTTTTTGTCTTTCTTTCTTTTTTGGAATAGGGGACTCACATATATATATATATATATATATATATATATATATATATAGCTTATCTAATTCCTAGTTGCCTTATAAATCAAACTTAATAGGTGGAAGATGAGGTGACTATAGACATAAAAAAAAGGATTCAAGATTACAAAGATGGTCTATTGTTACCAGACTGTTGCATCTACAAAGTCCCCATTACACTCCGTCATCGTAAAGAAGAGCCTTACACTCCACAAGTTGTTTCGATTGGCCCCTTTCATTATGGTAAAGAGGGGCTACAAGACATGGAAAGTCATAAACAAATACTCTTCAAAAGATTTACTCAAAGAGCTATGTCAAGCTTGGATGATTTGGTTCGTTTTGTTAAACGTCTAGAGCCAAAAGTTCGTGCTTCTTATTCAGAGACCATTAACCTTACCAAAAAAGAACTTGTGAATCTGACATTAATGGATGCCGGCTTCATCATTGAACTCTTCATCATGTACCACGAGGTGGATGAGGTACGCAATGATGCTAAATTGTCACAGCCCTGGTTACGGACGTCCATATTTAATGATTTAGTTTTACTTGAGAATCAACTTCCATTTTTTGTTATTGAAGAGTTGTTTAATCAAGCTTTTCCCCATCACCATCGTGGTAGCCTCCCTTCATTTCTTAGGCTAATGTATAACTATTTTCGATATTATATCGAAGCAACATTCGAGCCTAATCCTGACATTAAGATAAAGCATTTTACAGATCTTATTAGATTGTTTTACTTACAAGAAAAAATGTCTCAACGACATTCATTCTCAGAGGCAGGCAGCCATATCCTTTTGTATAATGCGAATGCATTGCAAGATGCAGGCATAAAGTTGAAGGCTACTAAGAGCAAGTGCTTATTAGACTTAAAACTTTCAGGACATATCCTTGAAATTTAACAAATTTTGGTGGATGATTACACGGAACTGTTGTTTCGTAATATGATAGAGTTAGAACAGTGTCATTATCCTTATGAAGCTTACATAACTGACTACGCTCTTGTATTGGATTGTCTAATAGACACATATAAAGATGTGGATCTCCTTGTTGACAAGAAAATAGTCAGCCACTATTTGGGTGATAGCAATAATGTTGCTTTGTTATTTAATGGTCTTTGGGAAAATGTCACTCAAACGAATTTCAATTCTGAATACCGTGATATCTGCCAAAGTTTGAATGGCTATTGTCAAGATCCTTGGCACAAGTTAAAGGCAACTCTAAGACGGGATTATTGTCGTACACCTTGGCAAATTGTTGCTTCTATTGCTGCTGCTGTTCTCCTCATTCTCACAATTGTTCAAACCATATGTTCCATCCTCCAAGTAGTGTAGGAAATTCACAGCTTTATATAATATTGGAATTTGATTATTGTTTCCCCTCACTTTGTTATGTACAAATACTAGTGGAGCAGTTTCTTGTACCAGGTTTTGTTGACCATAAAAAGTGTGCAACTTGTGGCCATAAAAATATAGCTTCATTATCGCAACATGAAGCTGCAAGACATGAAAAGACACCGTTTTTCAAAACATTAGACAAAAACCTTTATAGGTTTGGATGATAGGATCAGTTTTGTGAGGTATTCAGTGCCAAACGTTCACGCTTCTCACCCTGCAAAGAACATCAACTTGAGTAATAAGGAACTTTTGAGACTTAGTTTAGTTTATGTTGGTTTCATCATTGAACTCTTTCGGAGGGACAAAAGGAATGAAGGGAATATAAGAGACAATTCTACTTACCCATTTGATTTTACTTAAAAATCAGTTACCATTATATTCTTTGTTATTGAAGGGCTACTTAATATAATATTTCCTTTCGGCCTTCATGGTGACCTCCCTTCATTGCTTCACCACACTTGAGTCTACTAATACTAGGATTAGGATAAAATGCATCAAGGACCTTCTTAGACTCTTTAATTTACGCAAAACAAAACCACCAAGGAGACCAAATTCTTTTATACAATGACAAAGGAGTTACAAGCAGCTGGAGTAAAATTGAAGTGAATCACAAATATGAAATATGTGCATAGTAGACTTGAAACATGTAGGGCACGTTCATGAGATCCCACATATTATCATGGAAGGTAAAACCAAAATTTTGTTTTGGTAAGGTATATGATGCCTTTAGAACAATGTCATTTACCTTTATGAGTGTTATTTTATGTTTTATTTTTTTTATACAAAAAAATTAAGTAAATTTAACACCAATCCCCTGCTAAAATTAGAATATAACCTCAAAACTCAAAAAATATTTATAAAAGACTTAAGATATGACTAAATATCCTATGATATAGAGCTAAGAAAAGGATCAAGCCCATTGTACTTAGTTATATTTACTACTAGCACCTTCAATTTTTAATATAAAATATATTTAACTTAGATAGATTAACAAAAATAGTTAAATTACTTACTTATAACAATTGTGTATCAATTTCTTTAAAATACTCCTTTTAATTTAATCATGTGCATTTCAACAACCCTTCATATAAATCACTTTAATATATACAATCATATAAGGATACTAATACTATGAGGGAAAGATTATAATTTTAAGAGAGAAAATAAATTAGGTCTTATTTTTAATATTAAAATATACTATTTTTCTAGGTCTTATATTTAACACTAGAAGGAGTACTTAGGTACTAGGGATCCATTATCTAACTAAACTTGTTGGTAGTTACTAATTTAGGTTAGAGATCTCACCCGTGTCCAGACACTAATTTTGCAGTCAACATAATCATGATTCAAATATTCACGGGTTAGCAAAAACCTTAAAATATTTCCCAGCATGAATTCATGCGAACCTTCATTTTCTTTCTCATACTAGTACCATCAAGCCATTTAGAGAGGGGAGATGGGGGGAAACAAGTTAGGAGGCATGGTGCTCAATACACAAATCAGCTAGCAAAACCTAAGAAGTTCTATTCTACACCCTGAAGGAGTTACTTCTCTAGTCAAGCACTCGAAGTCCATAGGGTGCCTTTTGGTAGGAGTGCACAATGCCGAACCTTTATATTGAATGTTTAATATATGAAGACTTGGTTCTGAAGAAACTGAAAGTGGCACTAGAATATGTATGTAACCATGACAATGATGTGAGGATCTCAACAAGGTATGGTTGTTCCTCAGCGGCCTGACAGAAATGTTCCAACTCAAATAATAATAGTTTCAATGACTTGCAAATAAAGGCTAAAATGGAAGAAGATGCGCTGTTACTCGATACAAGCTTTATTTTAACCATTTCTTGCAAGAGCTCCAGCAGCAAAAAGTAGATTCCTCCGGGAAAACTGCACCATGAACAGGATAGACACTTCAGTATGATTCAGGACCATCTATGGATAAGCATGAAACCATGCAAAGAAAGAATTGGGTTAATACTAATGTTGGTTCTTCCAGTTTGATCAACTTTTAGTTTTGGTCCCTTTTGTTTCAAATCACAGTTTTTGGTCCCCATATTCATAAGGACTTGATTTGAATTTAACAACATTAACTTTTAGTTGACACTATTAAGTATAGGGACTAAAACAAAACTCGTTAAAAATACGGTGACTAGACAAGTTTTGGTTTTAGTTCATATACTTTTAATTTTGGTTTGGTCTCGAATTGAGTTCTTATAAAACCATAGGAATCAAAAACCACAACTTGAAATGAGAGACTAAAATCAAAATTTGATCAAACTGTAAGGACCACCAATGTTATTAATTCTAAAGAATTTGAACATTTACCCGCAAAGAGGAAACTGGAGTAGATTTGGTCGGAAGAGTTTTCAGTGATCGAAGTCTGTTAGTAGTCCCACTCCTGCAAATTACATATGATGCAGTTAATCTTTGGTGTGAAAAAAATTCCTTTAGACAGACATTGACAGGTTGGACTTGTTCATATTAGATAAACATACTTTTCCTCAGTCTTTGGAAGTTTTGCACTGGTAGTCACATCCCATAATTTCACAGTGGAATCAGCGGATCCGGATGCAAGAAGAGTACCTTCACAGCTGACATATCCAACAACAATGTTAGGAACAGAAGCAGGATTAGGATGTGGATATGCCCGAAAAACCTTCAATCCATGACCAAGTTTCGAATATTATAAATTGAGCAGAGGATCACCTGAAAGCAACTGACCAGACACATGACGTGTGACCAACCAGAGGTGTGAGGCAGCTGCCACTAGAGAGGTCCCACATCATGATTGTACCATCTTCATCACCAGATGCCATATAGCGACCATCAGGAGACATTGCCAAAGATAAAATCATACTCCTATGACCAATGAAAATCCGGACACACTCCCCACTTCGCACATCCCATAATCTAACTGTTTTATCACTGGAGCCAGTAGCAATGTAATTGCAGTTGGCATGCCATTGCACACACTAAACAAGCGAATAGAGAAGGTGAGCATTCTTTTGTTACAGATAGAAGAACTTTCTTACTTGACAACAATAAATCCAGGAGCTATGCTTGAAATTGAGTTTTGACTGGTTAGAATCAAGTCAGAAAGCAAAAGAACGAAAGGGTATTGGACTTCATTACTCACATCAACGTCAGACAAATGCCCGGCCATTATTCTTAATGGTTGTATCCTGTCCATTGACCAAATTCTAGCAGTTCTATCGTGTGAAGCACTGGCAAAATAATGCCCCACAGGACTAAACTGCACCAAAAGAAAAGCAGCATTTTAGAATGCGCATGCAGACAATAATTCCCCAATGATGCAAGAGTAAGAAATAAGAACAAGAGGCACTACAATTATTCTACATGTATCATGACAATACACAGGTGGAAAATCAGTTGAATTTAGAAAAGCTTAGAAGAAAAAGCTCTTACATGAACATCCCAGACCGGATAGTTGTGGCCCTTGTAGCAAACAAGATTTGCATTAAGCTTTGTGTTCCATAATCTAACTGCATAATCCATGTATGAATTAGAGTCCAGAGTTGAAAATTCAGAAGAAACAGAGTGATGATAAATACCAAAAGGAAAGAACAGTCAACATAAACATACTAGTCGAATCTGCTGAAGAGGAAAGAATAAAATCCCCAACAGGACTAAAACTGGCAGCATAAACTGGCCCTGAATGACCTTGAAACAATGCATACTGTCTTCTCCCGCCACTTTGCCCATGTATTTGTTCATTTTGAGATGTATCATGCTCACCCTGTGAAGGAGCTGATAACAAAGGAATTAATTAGTGGACTATTACATCCAGTAAAACAACTTAATATGAGCATGTTATATAACTCCAGACATACACAATCTTCCCTCCATTCTCCTTCTACCAAGCACACATTGTCAGAGAGCAACTTAATTTTGGTTTTCATTAAATAAACTGACATTTTTTTCTTGTTAAGATGCCCTGACACTTTCAGTAGTAGAAAAAATATTTGAGCTCAAGAAGTGGGAATCATATGGTAATAAGAAGAGTGATAAAGACCATTGTTAAATCAAAGGACCAATTATTGCAAATATAACAACTAATACATGATATGAAGCTGCAACCCCCGTGTCCCACCAAAACAAAAACCATCACCTTTTATTTTCTTTTATTCTATGTTTCCTACCGAAAGTTACTCAGAAAGACAATGTCACAACAAACAGATTCGGTGGCAGGTACCTTCCTAACAGTCAGAATCCGCCAAAACATTCCATTGCCAAAAACAAAGACATTGCATAGAACTTTATCCGTTAGGGTAATAGAAATCTCAAAGGTACTAATTAAAAAACTATTCACCAACTATCTTGCTCAATTGAAATACATAGTGAACTTTTCCCATCATTGCATAACTTGTATTAGGACACCACAGCATATTACAGGCTTTAAAAAGTAAGTAGACATCTTTCTCTCATACTACGCACAGGAGAAATGTTGTATTTATTGAAATAGGTGACAATTATTGAAATAATGAAAACAAATTTGCAAAGAGCACAATGAAATGCGTGGAGAAAAATTTTAAAAACAAAAATGTCATAGGGCGCCTAAAAATTTGATATTTCTATATGGATTGATCATTTCTTAGAACTATCAATGTTCTATCAACACATCCACAAATTTTCAGCAAGGATGATACATGCACATTTAAATATAAAAATTAAAAGCGATAACTACAAACTTACAATTGACAGTCTGTTGTCCAAGCTTTGCCATATCCCAAACCTACATGTACAATTCAGAAATTACCAAATCAAGCAAAATACCCCTCTAAAAGGAGGAAAGGTAAGGTTTGAACTCTTCTCTTGGGAGGTCAAAGAAAGAAAGTCCAGAGAAAACCTTCAGTGATGAGTCAGAAAACCCTCCAGCAACCAATGAACCATCATGAGATATTGATGAGCAGCTTAAACTGTTACATTTTACCAATAATATAAGCATTAAGCAATAGAATTCAAAACATAATCAAACAATGCTGATCTGCCAAGCATTAGAACATTACCCGTTATGTGTATTGAGAAACGTGTAAAAGCTAACAGAAGGCAGCGCAACACTACTCAAATGTACACGGTTTCGTAAATCTTCAAGGATAGACTGCTCTACCTCTGTTGGACTGCAATAATGCAACATTGTATAAACTGATTATAAGATTTACTAGTTTATAATTGAAAAATCAGACCTCCAGTTTATTTTAAAAACTACTTTTTTTGGGTACAAATATTAACACCTTTCACATAGCTAACATTTGACAGCATAATAACTACAAAAATGCATAAATAAAATATAGAAAGAATTCATTGCAGGGTCTTATGTAACAATCTGCATCTTATATTTTGAAATAAAATCACTACTGGGGTTCTGCAATTATTCCAGTTGAAAAGGACAAATAACACAGCCTTCTACTTTAATCCACAACCCACATGTAACTTGAAAGAGGTTAAATGAAGAAGTGGACTTTAGAAGTTAGTACATTATGGGCAAGGGAAGTGCTGGTTTAACACGTGGCGCTGCAGGTATAGTATTAGCATCAGGTTTTGAACTTTTTCCGGATGCACTTCCACCCTTGTCCTTCTTTACTTTCTTGATTGAAGCACCTTGCTTTCCCCCTTCAATTGATCTTTTCTAGAATGCAAACATGTAAAATACAAAAGCTAAAAATCATTTAAAAATAACATGAGAAGATCAACCAAAATAAATTCATATTTGATATTAAGTGATAAAAGATGTATTCAACAACTAACTCGTGCATCAGAAAGTGCATGAATGCTGTCCAACATGCAATATCAGATTTGCAGAGGACAGGCATGATGGTTAGAGGTGTTTGAGGTTTAAAACCAAAAAGTACCTTATTCTCTTCATTCTCCCCTTCTTTGGCTTCCCCTTCCCCCTTTTCAGAATCTGAAAGCAAGGCACCAGCCTTCTCCAGGCGATCTTCTAGAGAGTCTTCAAGCAACTGTGGCAAGATTACAATTTACAACCAATTAGTTACCTAATAAGGCAGTAATAATCGATACAGCCAACTCAACACAACCCCATACAAAGCATGATGACTATAAATTTGAGTTTAAACTGAACACTGTACTGTGGCAAATTTTAGATCATTGTACTAATAGCAGAGTCAACTAAAGAAATAACGTGATATTTGCACTTATTTCTGGGGATTTCAACATGCATAACGTTAAGTTTTTTTAAAAATATATAGTTGTATTCTTTTTTTTCCGACCAACAAACCTAGTCATTTACTTTATATACTGAGTTAATTTCTGATTTCACTCTCAATTTTCCCATCCCCCTTATGAAGCAGAAGACTACACATATGATTTGAGCGTTTGCTGAATTAATATCTTCAAAGCACAAATTATTTTATCCTCCTATGTTAGTTTTTTCACTTCCACACCACAGAAACCAAGGGCTTGGCCCAGCAGAGATTATGTCAGTTTACAATTAGAACTTGAATAATAATACCATGCATAACTCCAATCCCTATGATGGCACAATCATAAAAAGGAATGGCACCATGTATTAGAAGATGGAACAATTGATTTGAGTGCTTCCTAAGTTAAAGTTTTCAAAGAACGAATGATTTTATCATCCTATGGTTGTACATTGATATACACGCCAAGGAACTAGGTTCACTCAAGATTACATCAGATTATTCTCATTGGAACTAAAATCCATTCCAAGCTCTACAGTGGTAGTTGGGATCACATTAATAAAATTATCATAAACAGAATAATTTCTAACACGGTCATATTTTCTATATATATTAAATAACTCACCCCCCATCGTATTTCCTTCTGATTTATCTGATTTGCTGCATCCTGGCTGCTTCCAGAAAGCGTAACAGCCTCTGGATCATCAGAAATTGAGCTAGGTTGTCCAGGAGTAACTGCAAATGTGGGGGGAAATGAGCAATGCCAGCAATATCTACTAGTACAACTGAACAGATAAACTTAACTTGAAGATAAGTACCTCGGAAGTCAATGTGCTCATTAATTATACCAAGTATAGTGGTGGATTGTGTACTGTGGAGATGTTGCAACAGAAGCTCGTAGGAATACTGGCAAAGCATTAACTCATATCATCTTTCCCAAGAATATAGCTCAACCTTTTTAGTTCAAAAATGAAAGGACCATTCCATATAATGGAAATTACAAAACAACATATAACCATATTAAAGCAAAGGGGAATAAAATAATGATTAATCAATTTCAGCAGATTCCAAGATTATTGTGTCACTGATGAATATATAATTGTTCTGACAAAAAAAGCATTTATATTTTAATCTTCAAACAAACAGTGTATGACTTTATGCCTTCAAGCAAACCTCATCCACAATGGTGAGAGTAGAACACAACAATAACATACCATGACAACTAATAATGTAGAAGTAAAATCCCAATTATTTAAATCATCAATGTTGGTCAAATTTAAATTCAAGCATACCTAATAGACTAACCCAGAACCATCAAGAAATTACCTCACATATCTTTATGTTGAATTTGCTGTGTCTAAGTGAATGAGCGAATTCCATTTCCTGAGTAACAACATTGTCAGATTATTTAAACCTAATGATCCAACAACAGAAGAAACCAAAAGTGGCAAATTTTAGGCAACAAACCTTCAGATGAGAAGGAGAAAGAACACCTTCCAACTTCTGAAGGTCTCGCAAGTGCATCATCTCATGGTCTTCACGGAAAGTATTGAAAAAGTTCCGAGCTGCGGTTATCAAACACAAGCATATAAATAAAAAGCAAAAAAATATACGTTAGATGGCTCATTTTGGAAAATTTACAATATGTGTAACAAATAGAAAAATAGTGCATGTGATAATTTATCTATACCTTCTTGAATATGCCCTTTTGCCACAAGATCCATAAAACAATGAATAAACACTGGATAAAGCACGCGCAATAATTCATGCTGCAATGACAAGGCGAAAAATGTAATAACAGAAGAAAATGAACAAAACAATTTCAAAAGTTAAATTCTGATGAAAAAGTAACTAATTGGCATTTTACCTTGTACAAATCCAATGAACTATATGCCCATGATCTAAGTCTGCTATAACCATCAAGAAATCTTGCAGGACCACTTTCTAACCTACAAATTAAAGGATATTCACTCAATGGACCCAAACTATATTTTTCAATTCACATTTATTGAACTTTTAAGTCACTCAGATGGGCATGCAAGTAGGTTCGGATATCAGATCCAATACAAACTAGTATTGTTGATAGAAGGCAGAGTGGGGTTAACATGTAAATCCAATCCTCAAACTTTTGAATATCCAACTATCAAACAAATACCATCAGCAGTCTGGGCGGGCATCTAAATGATGTGGAAAGACACAGTCAGAATAAAAATCTCATATGCCTGCCCAAAATCTTCAAGGCCGTTAAGCATACATTCAAAGGAACTAAAAACGGTGAAAATATGAAAAGCTTGATCCGATGTATTACAAGATCAGAGAAATGGTATGAACTGTGTGATATCCATTGAACTGAACTCATCAAAGTACAGTATTTGTCTTCAATAGAAGTCAATTATTGATATCTTCTATCTGACTTGGTTCAAAGGGCTGGGTCTAGGACCGTCAACTAATTCTTATCATAATACTAACATTATTAAGGTTTTCATTAGCTGTAACACAAGGCTAATTTCACACTTGTACCAAAATCCCAGCAAGTTTCTTGGGGTGTAAACGTCAAGATGTAATATCAACGGCACGTAAATTTTGTAAATCCACAATAATGTAAAATTAAGTATAAATAATGGAAAATGTAAAATTATTGAGTATAAATTAACGTTCTAACATGTCCTATCATAAAATACACAGCCCCTAAGTAATGCTGCTAACACAACTAGTATTTGAACAAAAGTTGAAAACTGGCTCAGCGGACAGCATGATGTCTGATTATTTATCATGAAGATGACCAAGAGAAGCAGTTGTAAATTTTTATATAAAAGTTTACTGTGTGAGTAGCATTACTCTATCAGAGTAGCAGTTGAAGAGCAAACAAAATTCTATGCAAAGAAACATTGTTCCAAGGCACCAGCAGCTTTTACAAGAGCAAAGTCCATAACCATCCCCATAGGTCAAATCAGCAATCCGTAAACGCATAAATTAGGGGCAGCAAACAAGATGAAATGAGATAAAATTGAGATGGGGAAAACACGAAAAATACTTGGAAAAGGAAAGGATTTGCTTGGCAATGTCGGGTTCGACAAGAGAATTAGCGGAGGAAGTGGTCTTATTCTGTTGAAGTTCCTCCTGAAATGCGTGCTCCGTTTGCGTAAACCCTTTCTTCTTCAGGTACGCAGTGACAAATCCCAGTATTTGATCTTCGTCCATTAGTCTCTCAGCCAATTCGCCAACCCTCACTTTCGCACTCGTAGGTCAGAGCTTCCCTTTTGTATCAGAGCTTCCCTTTTGTACTGTTATGCTTTAGCTCGGGAAAAACCTTTTTGGGAGCCGATTGGTTAGACGAAAGTTTAGCTCAGGAAACGGAAAGTAGCCTCCTTTCCATCACAAGACAGAGAACAGGGCAGCAGCTAGGGATGAACCGTTCCTTAGATCGCAGGACAGCCATTGAGGAGGAGGGAGACCTGGTTGCGAAAAGCAGAGGAAAGTAAATTGACAATTCTTCCCATCTTTGCATTATTACTATTATACAAAATTTTAGTTTGGGGATATAATTTTTATAAAATATCTACATTATTAATCTTATGATAATTTGTTATGTCAAATATTATTATTTAAAAAAATTTAATTTAATACTTTTTTTCTTTCTTTAATATAAAATTTAATTTAATTAATTTAAAAAATTAATAAATAATTTAATTATAATATAAATTAAAAATTATAAAATTTTATTAATTTTATTTTTTTAATATAAAATTTAGTTGATTAACTTATAAAAATTAAAAAAATTAAATAATTTAATTATAATGTATATTATATTAAATATTATTTAATTATATATCAATTTATAATTCATACAAATTAATTTTAAAAAAATTAATAAATATAGATATTTTTAAAATAATTAATTTAATTTTTTTAATTTATTCAAATTAATTAATTAAATTTTATATTAAAAATTAAATATAATATATGAATTTATTACAGAAAATTATAAATATAAAGATTTTAAAGTAAAAAATATAATATTTAATATAAAAATTAATTAGAATTAAATTTACTCTTAAATATAAATTTTATTCTCTAATTTTATAATTTTTTTTAAATCATCTTTATTATTTGCACATATAAAGAGATTTTTATTGGTAGTCATAATAAAAGATAATATTTTAAAATAATTAATTAATATTTAATATAAATAATTAATATAACTAATTTTTTTAATCTATCTAAATTAATTATCTAATTTTTATATTAAAGATAATTTTTTTAATTTTTTTAATTTTTTTAAATAAATTAATTAAATTTTATATTAAGTAAGTACGTTAATACTTGAGAATATAGAAGTTAAAAGACTAAATTTTTGCCTTATTATTATTAGGAAAAGTAAAGTTTTTATCGCTAATTGTTTAAATTATCCATTATGGCCTCGAATGTTGAGTTAAAAAGTTGAAATTGTAACATATTTTATCTTATAATATAACACTATTCTTTTTGTTATAAGTAAATTCAGAATAGCTCAGTTTTTATAACATTTTACTAATAGTAATTTAGATTTTATAGGAATCTTTTTTAACTCAGAAAAATTTAGTGCATGTGATTACTTCATTCAATAAATTACAAATGGCCTAGTTGTTTTTTTTTTTTGGCGTCAAAATTAGGAGACTAAATTAATAATTGAGATGAAGCTTAGGGACTACATATTTTTCAAGTATATATATCTATCGTCATATTCAAGGTAATAAGAGATATTATTGAACACCAACATTGGCATTCCCACCATTAAATATGAGCACATCTTTCCATAAAAATTTTAACAGTAATTTACCTTTGTCATTATCATTATTATCCTACAAGCAAATTTACTTGTTGAGAAATTGGATTATTTTTGTATTGATATTTCTTAAAAAATATAGATATTCTTCTATTTGAGATAATCTCTTCCAACAAAAATTTGAATATTAATTTACCATATTATAAGAATTAATTTTTTCACTAAACTCAATCCTGTTAATGGCTATATTCTTTTATATTTTTAATTTTTTTTATACAAGAAAAGGCTAAAGTCCAAAATCAAAATAAATTATACTACTAAAGAATTTAATCATAAACACTCTGAATATACTAAATCTCTCAATTTTGCAAGACACATGTCAAATATGATAGATATAGAAAGGTCAAGGGCATCCACAACCTGATTAGCTTCTTTCAAGATAAATTGCAATTTTAAATTCCATCATCTATACATGAACTCTTCAATATGTATAACTAATAAGCTACCTAGCTATCTTGTATTATTTTTCCCAACATATGAATAAGATACTGCGCATCAAATTCGAGTATAACCTTCTTGTATCATTTTTCCCATACACTTTATAGCTCATTAAAGACAGCATATTCTTCTATATCAGCTAAACTACATAATCCAATGAAATATGTAAACCCATATAACTATTTGCTATTATGGTCTCATAACACCCTCACCACATCTAGCTATATTATTGGACACTATCATTGCCCCATCCACATTAAGTTTAACCTACCCCTAAGGATAGAAACAGTTCAGGCCTTAGCCTTAATAGGTCAAGCATGTTAAGTAAAAATCCAACCTAAACCTGGCATGTAGCTTGTTAAATGCTAATTATAAGCTATATTATTGGACACTATCATTTCCCCATCCACATTAAGTTTAACCTACCCCTAAGGATAGAAACAGTTCAGGCCTTAGCCTTAATAGGTCAAGCATGTTAAGTAACAATCCAGCCTAAATCTGGCATGTAGCTTGTTAAATGCTAATTATAAGCCTAGCCTGAAGCATGTTAAAATAGCATTTTTTTTAATTATACTGATAGGCATTCATAACAAGTTTTCATAATAGGCACTGTAACAGGACTTTTTGTAAATTGCATTTTAAAAAATTACAAATAAGCATTTCATAATATTAATCAGTCTAAAATTGAAAAATAACTCAATTTAAATTATGAAAAATATATAACCAACCAATAAGACAACACCAAATAAACAGAACAATGGTCATTACAAAAATACAACACAACAAATTAAGCCAGATCAAATTAAACCATTAGCCACACATCATAAAATCTTCAATGTAATTCCTTCCTCTTGCTCGAATACTTTTAAAGGAAGAAATTAAATGTATATTATTATATCATAAAATAATTGAACAAATAGTAACTAAAAGAAATAGTATTATTTTTAATATACAAAATTTATACATTTGATTTCTTCTTTAAACCATACTTATTGTGGAGCCAATCCTCATCACAAATAAGTACTTCAATTGATTCTTCGTTTAATCTAAAAGGATATTCATCAATAACTCTACCTCTAGCACTGAAAGTGGACTCTGATGCCACAATTGATATTGGAATGGCTAATATATCAAGAGCTATTTTAGATAAAACCTTAAACTTAAAAGTGTTGTTTTTCCACCATTCCAAGGCACTGAAAGAGTTAGAACTACCCGTAGGAATGTAAGCAGTACCTTAAGATAAATTTCTAATTCTTATTTCACTAGAGGAAGTGTTTGCTTTTCATGAACAATGCTCATAAAATGATCAAATCAAAAAACTTTAGAAGAACAATGTGCATTGGTAGAAGAGTTGTCTGCATCAACTTGATTTAATGCATTTGTCTCTTATTTACAATTGGCAACATACTCATCTTACATAGATTCCAAAGTATTCGCTACTTTATCTACATTGTTAGAAGCCACATAATCAGGCTTATAAATCAAAGAAAAGCAATAATTCAAACCATATAATTTGCATTTGAGATATAAAACACTTGCTATTGCAATTACCATATTACATTGCCCCTAATATTTGTCAAACTTTTTTTTCTTTGAGGCCACCATTTCTCTCATGAATAAATCATCATCTTCTATGGCATTATCAATTTCTTGTTTCACTCTCCAAACTTCAGAGAGTATAAATTTGCAGTAAGATATATACTACCTGAGATGACATGAGCAGCTATCTCAAATGCTTTTAAAATTTTAAAAATCTTCTCAACTTGTTCCAATCCTCTTCTATCGGTGCATACTTATAATGTAGCTCTCTTTTTTTATAATCAGGAAAGACAACCTGAAACTTCAAAGCAGTAGACAACATTCTATATATAGAATTCTAACTAGTTGGACAATCAATTCTAAGCTTCTTTTCCTTCAAACGTTTTTGCTCAATAATATCACAAAATGCTTTTAGCCTTACATTATTATAGTTAATATATTTCACACTCTCACAGACATTAGTATAATGTCTTTAATGCTACCAAAGCCATCTTGCACCAAAAGTTTAGTATGTGTGCATAATATCTAACATGAAACAAGTTACCACCCAAAGGTAATAAACTATTAAATGTTAAGGTGTCCTTAAGAACCCTTAAACAATAATCATTATATATTATCAACTGTCATAGAAAACACTTTATTATCAATCCCCAAACCTTCAAACACTTGAAAATATCATCTGTGACATCAATTCCCCGTCTTAGAGCAGGAACTTTCACAAAATTCAAAACTCTTTTTTGAAGATTCCACCCTACGTCAATAAAATGCCTAGTGATAACCATGTATTCAACTACCTAGCAAGTTGATTTCCATATATTAGTAGTCAAATTAATCTGGTTCACACATTGTAATATGGCCTTCAAATGTTTCTTATTTGCCTCATATATAGCTAAACAATCACTGCTGGTTGTCTTATTAGAGATTTTCTGAAACTCAGAATTTGCATATTAAAAGCCCCACATCCAAACTTCATCCTCAACAATATTAAAAGGATGATCATGCACCATGATTACAGTAGCTATTATTTCCCTCATCCTTTTGTTAGAATATCTAGCACTTAGTCCCAAAAATGGATTGATGTTTAGATTGGAAGGTTGAAATTGAATAGTGGATTGCCTTTTTTGTAAAGAAACATGCAACTTTCTTTGCAAGCATGTCTTGGTATTTTTCTAAAGATGGGTAGTGCTAACTCCCTTCTCATAGTATGAAAATATATTTTTACAATACTTGCATTTACCTTTGATCTCATTTTCAATTTCAACTTAATCAAAAGCATCCCAAATAGCTGACGTTTTTCACCTCTTCTTCGTGATGACACAATCATAATCATCATTAGTTTGTTGAGTAGAATTTGTCCTACCGTTGACTAACCCCAATAGCATTAAAAGGAACTGAAGTTGATGACATTATTTTATACTCAATTAAAGATGACATTAACTAAAATTGAGTCATAAAGTATACAATCAATTAAGTGCTAAATAATAGAAAAGGTAGAGAAAACATGTACAATATGAACCCATACAATCAATTAATTCATAAAGATTATCTAAGATAAAACCTATATATATAGCTTCAGCAAACTCATAGGTTCCAAGAGCATAAAACACATATTAGATTATTGAGTCATGTATGAAAGTTCAATCACATGGGTAAAAATAAGAATTTAGTAAATTTGGAATGGCAAAAATATGACTTGTTGCTAAACACAGATCCAATATGTGTTCTAATAGTAAAGTTAGTAGGATTTAGTATCACTTTTACTTTTTAAGTTCTAATAGCTTGAAAATTATGTTAGGTTCATCAAACAACTATAAGACATTGAAACATTTGCCTTCATAAACAAAAAGAATATCACGAATTTAACACAATAGCAAAGGGCATCAAATTGTGGAAGTAAATAGCACCTCCTTACATGCTAACAACTACAAGCCTAAAGCAATAGTGCATCTTTTAAATTTGAATGAAGTTGGGGGGAAAAGCTGGAAAATATTGTATAGTTCAAAGAACATTAAAACACAAATCAGATTATTGAGGGAGATGATGTATAGAGATCAAAGGAAAAGTCAGAATGAAGAAGCAGAAAAGCACAAGAACAGCAAGTAGACAATTTTGTTCATACCAAGGTGGCAAGGAAGAAGAACTTTGACTGAAATCAGGCTGTGGACTAAGAAGGTGCCACAGAGAGTGATCTGATTGTTGTAAAATGAACAAAGATGCAGCAGAGAGCAACACAGACACAATGAAGTTGAGACTTAAGAGTGATCTAGTATATGAGACGCGATGGATTTAGTTATTTAAGGTTAACATTAATGTTAAAATTAATCTCTGATTCTTGTTATAAAACAATAAGAATAAAATTTACAATAATATATATTAGCCTTATGGTCTTATTGTTTTATTATATTCAATAGGTGGTAGGTTCGACACCTATCTATTACATTTTCATACTTAAATATATTTTGAATAACATACTCAGGCATCCTAACAGGCCTAACATGCTTTTTAAAGCGTCTAAGCCTGGCCTTTTATGAAAAATATACTTCTATACAGGCTTGAGCCTATGTATTTTTTTAAGCATGGGTTGTATGGCCTATTTCTATTCCTACCCAACCCATAGGTGGTGCTTGCCATTTTGGATTCTCTGCTAAAGACAAATTATGTAAAAGATTAGTATCATTTACCTACACATACTTTTTTATACTTGTAAAATAACCATCTTTGGGTGTTCCAGTTTCATGGCATCTAGGCTAAATATAATCATAATCCTCCATTGCCAAACTTCCAAATAGTTACTCCCCAAATAAGGTTCCAATTTTCCTTGTATTGCCTAGTTGTCTCTTTAGATTTAACACAAACATTAGTAAGAGATGCAAAAAAAAAGTAGCGAGATTCTGCGGAGCTAAAAATTTAAGCTCAGTGTACCTTGCATACATACAATCCATCAATATATGTAAAGCCTCCTCATTTGTCAAATTACAATCTAGGCATATAGCAGATACGAAAGACCACTTTCTTCTCTAAATATTATTAGGTAGCATATTGTTAACAGTTATCCACATAAAAACTATAATTCTCTTTGCACCCATCCACTTCCAAATAGCCTTATAAACTGAAATAAGGGATGTCGGCATGTTGTCCTCTAGTAGACAATAAGTACTCCTTAAAGAAAAATCTCATTTGCAGTTGCATTCTAAGTTATAACATTTGGTCTAGCTTCAACCCTTGGCTGAGGAATTGTGATAAGTTTTTGGAAAACAATATCTAGAATAATGGTAGCCAATCGTTAAAAGTCTCATGATCCATCTACCACCCATTCTGCCACTGTGATTTCTTCCTCTTCATTTGTTAAGGGTCTAAGACAAACGTCCCTAATCCTAATATTAGGAAATAGCCAAAAGTCTTCAAAAAACTCTATCATACTCCTATCTCTAACTGTCCATTTAGTTCTTTTGTTTATAGTTTCCCGTTGTTGTGATATAAATTTTTAAAGGGACAAGTCTCTTTTATAGGATACTAACAAATTGTCTTCATTTTATATCATGTATTTCTTCCAAAGAACTTTAGACTATAATCCTATAGTACTAGAAACCATATTCCAGCCACATTTTCAATAAAAGCCCTATTAACAGATGATATGTAATGACCTTAAACTACAATGGGAATATATAAATAATACTATTGTAATAATATATGTATTATTTATAGTTTTGTGACAAGAGAAGCTGGTGGTTGAGTAGTTGGGTTCAAATCCTAGCATCCAAAGTGGATTTTCATTTTTCTAGCCCATTCTAGCAAAATTACTAGGCTGTCCCTTTGTCATTTTAAATCATATTACTCTTCATTTCCCATTTTCTGTCAAGGACAACGTGAGAGAGCAAAGAGAAAAGAAAAAAGAAGAAGCTTCGCGATTTCGTGATTGAGATTACACCAGCTTCCGTTGTCTATGTGCCGTCATCTTCTGCCATGGTGACTGTGCTGTCATTTTTCTACCATCGTACAGTTGTCGCCGTTCTTTTTGCTCAAAGCTCGGCAGCTGCTGGTAGGAAGCTTTTCTCCTTCGTTCTCTATTCTGCAACTACTATTATGGGAGATTTTCTCCTTCTCTTTCTGATCTATAAGAGCGTGGCAGTTAAGGCGTCTCTTCTATTCACCGTCAACGTGCACGCATTAGCCTCCGTTTGTCGCTACTGTAGGTATAGAAATTTTCTGATATTCTTCTTTTTCCTCTTCCGTTTTGGTTCATGTATGTTGCTGCTATGGGTATAAATAATTTGTTGCTATTGTGCTACAAGATCCATCTTTATTGCCCATAGTTGTTGCTCTCCCTTTTTGTTACTCTTGCTGTATGGATATGTGTTCAGGTGTAACTATTGTATTCTTGTTGTTTATGTGAGTGTGCGTGGGATAGGAAGTAAGATGGGTGATGATGATTTCATATTGGAGCTAAGATTTCGTATTAGAATTATATTATGCGTTGGAAATTATATTCAAGTAAAGCTTGTATATCTAGGCATGGTGAGAGGTAACTTTTAAAGCATTTTTTCTGGTTGTCATGAAGGAAGTTTGAAAGTTATAATCTAATTTTTCAAGTTTAATTTCCTTCTCTTTCTATGCGAAATTATGTCAATAACTTCAAGGTTTTTACTTTGATTAATGGATCTAAGGATTAACAGGTCTTGCGACGTTTTGTTGATACATGAAGTGGTTTATATAATGATTTAGAAAACTTCTTGTCTACAAGGTGTTTGCAAAAATGTTTGAAAGAGGAATTGTAATTAAATAATTGTTAAAGTTAATGTTACCTCTTTTCTCTTATTTGTTTTAATGTTATGCGTTGAAAATTTGGGAATTGAGCATAAGTTCCTAAAACTACTTTAGGGTCCATAGGCTTGATTTCCTGTGTTGATGTTGGTTGGGAAGAATTTATGGGGTGAGACTTGTTCTAAAAGATTATTTATTGTTGCATATAAAATTTGTTAAAAATTCCAAAGATATAAGTTTGTTATGTAAATTAAATCAATAAGTTAAAAAACATTAATACAACATTAGCCAACTTATAGTGTGAATTATTTAACATTTATAATAGTAAATTATAAATAATAACAATGATTAAAAAAAAGTATATAGGTTCATTCATTTTGAATCCAATTTAGTGAAATCTGTTATTCGAATGACCTAGATTACTTTTCTTGTATTTGGAGGATTATGAGAAAGTGTGTGTACATATATTCATACTTATATTTATATGTGTATAAATTTATAATGTTGAATTCATACTAGTGATCAAGAGAATGATAACCTTTATGTATGAGTAAGTTAAGGTTGAATGGTTTGCATTGTTTTGGTTTGTTGCTTATTGTGTTAGGACAAATTTATGATCGAGGCATATTTAAAAAAGATAGTAATAGCATAAAGAAATTTGAAATAGAGATCCTTTCTTTTGAGTAATTAGGTAGCTATACAGAAAACTTTCTTAAAGTATGTTTAAAAAGATAAATTAAAGTATTTAGGAGTTAACAACTGAGTGAATAACATCCAATTATAATTTATTTTTGTAATAATATTTTAGTTATTTGTCATACTTTTATCAGTTTATCAATTATGTTAAATATTATTTAATCACAACAAGCTTGTGGAAATTATGTCTTTTGATTATTGACAATTAATTGTTTAGATAAAATAATAATTTTATTTATTCTCCTTCAATTTTGATTTTATTAAATAATCATTCATGAATTTTAAAGGAAATATTGTGACAATAATTTTCATGATGGGAGTATTTGATTATAAAATATTATGTGTGAGATTTTAATATTGAAAAGTCTTATTCTTTATTAATATTAAATGGACCCCATGCATACTTAGAAATTGAGTTTTGAGATGACTAAATACATAACAATGGTTACTAACAATAGTACTCTTAATCTTTAGTGCACTATGGTTAAAATCAAGTCGCTTAATATTCGTGAGATTCATTCTCACGCCAGTTATTAGTAGGTATCGTACATGCATTTGCTATTTGTATGTCTTGTACCTACGCTTGTGTGTTGAGCCGCGCAATAGTTAGTTACCCTCATAGATTGTGTGTCCACGTTTACTTTTGTGACTTTGAGTCACGCCAGATTGGTTAATTACTCTGTGTCTGCTCTTGTTATTCGTTCCATTGAAGTCTTATAAAAAACTAATATTTGAGTTTATCATCAAGCTTTATGATTTAAAGTCAAATATGCTTAAATTATTTCTTTTAATATTTTATTTATTTCTATTAATGGAACGTTATTCATTGAAAGATTAATTTGGCATCAGATGTCACTGGTAATCTTGCTCGCTAGCAAAATAAAGAAGACGTGCACAGGATTCTTGTCCTCCCTTATCTTTTCAAAATGTAATAATAATTATATATACTATGGTATTTATCATTTTAGAAAGTATAAATATGTTCATATATGATTAATAATAAAATGGCTTATGCATGTCTAAAATTATTATTATATTAATTATGATATGTACATACTTACATACTCTTTCATATCCTATGCCACTCATCCCTTAATTTTTGGAATGTGACATGATAGCCTCTTAAAACCAAATCCTCTATTTTCTTTAGGCTGCATTATTTGATTATACCCAACCGGATGAAAAGTGAAAAAGCACGAGTATTTTGATTATTTAGGGTGTGTTTGGAAACACCCAAAACCTAGGTTTTAAACCTAAGTTTTGATAAAACTTATATTTTAAGAAATTTTAAAACAAACAGCTATATTTGTTTAAATGAGTTTTTGGATTAAATCATAGTTTAAAATCAATATTTTAGATAAACTGGTCATAGTAGCTTATAGAATAGTAAAAGAGTTTATGAACTAACCAATTATTATATTACCCCTATTTTTTCTTATACCCTCTCTCTTATTTTTTCTTACACTCTCTCTCTTTTCTTTTCTTGCACTCTCTCTCCTCTCTCCTCTTATATCTTATCTCTCCTCATTTAATACATATATTTTTTTTTATAATTTACCAATAATAAGAGTACTTCTAGAAATAATTATTCAAACACTCATTTATTCAAAACCACTTTTTTTTATAAACTCTTCTCCAAAAGCCTTTTTTTATAAGCTAACCAAAAATCCATTTTTTTCATAAATATATTTTCAAAATCTTATCCAAACACATACTTAACCTATGAAGAATGGCTCTAGCCTTCTACTTTGGGCCGAGGCATGAAGTTGTTGGGCATTGCCCAAAATAATACTTACGATAAATAAAAAACACTTATGCTTTGTACCCAAAAAGAAAAATACTTATGCTTCGTACCCAAAAAAAAACAACTTATGCTTCAAACTAAATTTGTACCTAGGAACGATCTGCCAATGAAAGTTAATCTCTTAATAAGAGTTATCTCATAATTTATAAAATTATAAATTTAAATTTTATTATTAATATAAAATTTTTATTAATAAACGATATATAGATATTTATGTATGTGTTATTTGAACTTAAAAATATATAGATATTTATGTATGTGTTATATAAACTTCTTTAACAAAAAAATAACCTAATTTCATGGTGGTACCGAGAAGAATAAATATGTCAGCTGACAGAAATATAACATCAGTTTATTATATTAACATTAACCCTTTGCTTCTCCACACTACCTCCTTTATTGTTTTATGCATCAAGTTGGAACTGTTGACGTCTCCCTGAACGTAGATTTATTTAAATGATAAATTCATTTTTTAAAAAAATAACAATAAAAAGGTATCTTTATTTTATATATAGTGAGTGACTATACATAGTGAGCGAAATTTTTAACAAAGAGTCAATAACTGAATTTAAAAATTTAGTATCAAATATCTCGTTATTAATTTTTAGATTACATATGAATTCAAATTTTTTGTCTGAAAAAAGTATATTAAAAATTGCTTTCTCTTTTTAGCCCATCAATATTTGATTTTGGACTAGTAACTATGACTAGCTTCATATATACCCATCGTCTGTAGGTTCAATTGGCGAAGGGCTGAGATATACGACCATTTGAAGCGTGTTAAATTCCTGGGGAGTACTACTTTGTTATAGTTCCAATCGCGCATTTAGGGAGGCATCTTAGCTCCTAGGTGTCTAGGTTTACACCTGAAGGTAATAGACGACTCGTCCTACCCGACATTGGTATTGTCTAAAAAGAAGAGAGATTTTACCCAGCACTTGGATCGTGGATAAACCCAACCCCTTTCCAAAAATTGTTTAACCAAAAAAAAAACAGCTTCGGATACTTATGGTCTTATAGATGCCATTTAAATTTCTATAAAAAAAAGATAATATTTAAATTAATCAAACTAATGTTTCAAAACCTGAGTTAGATCCCTTTTAAGCTTAATGACAATTGCAAGATATTATTGTTTAGGTATACACCAACTACTATCAACGTCAAGTTTATGTTTCTCTTCAGATTGTATTTTTTCCTCTTAAAAAGAATTCAATTAAAGGTTAATATATTCTTCAATTTTCAATTTATTTTCCAAAATGATATTATTAACTCATATAGTGTAAGGCATGCACACATTATTTTTCAATAGTAAATCTCATACAGTGTATGGATTTCAAATATTGTATATGTGTATTTATTTACTTACTTAAAACTAAATAGATCCTGTTATAGAGTTTGGAAAATATGTTACATGTTACCATTTACAACGTATGAATAACATGAATTATTATGAATAATTTTAGGAAATTAAAGGTATTTAAAAATGTAAAACAAATTTAACATGCTAATGTTTGACTCAGTTTGATTCTACTTCTAACGCAAGTAATGTCAACCTAATCAAATTTTATTTTTAAGAAGATATGGTGTAAAGACGTTAAGTTTTCAAACTAAATGAATGATTTTGCTTAAGAAATAATAAATTTGATTAAATTTGGATCATAATTTTAATTTCCCCCTCAGTCCAATAATCAAGGGTATATCGAACTCATAATTAGACTGATTAACTGCAAGGTCAAGAGCATAAAAACAAGTTCAAATATTTGCTATTCCACATATTATTACTAAAATAATTGAGAATCAAACAAAATAATTGTCTACAATAGTGTTTTTATCGTTTTGGAGATTTTCAAGAGCCTGATGCCATACAAATATTGATAATATCAAAGCAATGGCTTGTCAATACTAATGACTCGATTTAAATTAAACTATATTTTTATGATCCAATCGGTTGGATTGAAGTTGAGTAGCTATTGAGTTGAAACTTAAAATCAAACAAGTTTTGGGTATGACAAAAAAAAAGGCTGAAAAAATTAAAAATCCTATAAAACTAAAAAAATTGATCCTTTTGAAAAGCACAAGATATTTTGAGACTGTATGTAGCCATATGGCACTATTTAATTGAAAAATTCACATATTATAGTGTAATTATATTGACAAGTAGGTTTTTTTTTTTAAAAAAAGCTAAGATTATGTCACCAACTGAAGTTTATGTAAGGCTTATGCCATAATTTGTTTCTATTTTAGTAGTTGCATTGGTAAATAAATAGTTTATGAAATATGATATATCTCTTATGATTAATTACTGTATAGCTAATGGTGGAGGAATTATATTATATTGCATCAAATTCGAATAACACATAACTATATTTAATTATTTAATTACTCCCCACACTCTTACTTCAAACCATGATTTTAAAAGTTGAATGGCCAAACATGTGTTGAGAATCAAGAGAGGAAGATAGCTCTCTCTCTCTCTCTCTCTCTCTCTATATATATATATGTAGTAACCGTTTGACACACAACATTACAAGTAAATTTCGTTCCATTCCAATATATAAAAATAACCATTTCCTCATTCTTGTGTAGCATTCATTCATGCATACAGATGTACGACAATACTTGGAGGATAGGAAATACGGTGAAGCAACAATTTGACAAGATGTACGACAATAATCACGTCTTAAAGTTGCCTTCATCTTGTGGTTGTAATGTAGTTATAGTGTTGTGTGTCAAACGCTCCTAGCTAGGTACCAGCACATGCCACATTCAATGTTGTTGTTGAGAGGCTTTAATCTTATGTTGGGAACTACTCAAACAAAACCAAAATATATTACTACTTACTTACGTATAGAGCTGACACAGTTATTATTGCCATATTTACTACTGTTCACCCACCAGCACATGTCACATTCAATTCGTTCATTTTTATGTTACACTTCAAATTTTATTTAGAAAGTTTTATAAATAACATAATCATCTTTTTTATTTAATTTCTCCCTCCATTATTTGATTATTATTGATAAAATATTAATACGGGTAATTTAAGAACAAAGTTAATAAATATAAAAAATAAATATTATATTTATGATTAAAATTAATTTTTTTAATTAAATACTATATTAAGGATCGAGAAATATTATTTAAATTAAAAATAAATAAAACATTAACTAAAGTTTAGTCTATGATATATTTCTATCTCTAGAGTTGGAGTCGTGACGATATTGGTAAGTGATTAAACAATCTAAGAAAATCGTCCGTATAGTGGTTTAACTCAACATCATAGCAGAATAGACTTCAAGTTAAGCCTTGGAGTTCAAAGAGTCAAAGAACATATACAAGAGCTCAATCAATAAAAGAAGGGAAATCATAATGGAAGTTGATTTTTAAGTGAAAGCAAGTCCTTCGTTATAGCAATATATAGCATTTTTGTGTTATCATAATAGCTGAGGAAGAGTTGAATATAATGATGAAAGCACCATCCACTAGCATTCTTGTTTTTCTTCCATCAAAACGGATTATATTATCGACCTTCATCTTATACTAAGTATATATATATATATATATAATATTCTTCTTACTTTTAATATAAAATATATTTAATTAATTTAACTATATTAAAAAATTAATTTAAATTAAGTAATATAATATTTTTTTAAAAAATATCACAATCATTTTTTTTAATTTTATCTTTCATTGTTACTTAAATTATATCAAATTAATAAGATTATTCAATTTTTTTAATTTATCAATCGTAACTAGTTTTACTCATAAAACATGCTTCTAGTAATCTTTAAGTCAAAGAAAGAAAAATAAATCTTCTTTGTAATTATTTATTTTGTATACTTCTATTTTTAGATTTATGTTTACCTAAAGTTTCCTCGAAGATTCCTTACAAGAGTTCATATATAAAAAATAAATGCTATATATAAATTCATTATCTAATATTACATAATTTAGTTCAAGTTTTAATTACCTTAAAAAAAATCCTACATAAGTCCATCAAAATAAAATATAGAAAAAGGAGCATGAAGCGTGCTAGCGAACTTTAAAAATTACATTTCATCTCTAACTTCATATATCCAAAGTTAAAAAAATAATTTTGTTTAGTATAATTATCAATTTTTTATTTAATTAAGATATCTCAAACTAATTTAGATTTAAAATTAATCTCTTTCGATATTTATAATATAAAAAGTTTTTAAACAAATACACTTTTAGAATTTAAATAAATGCGTATCTTGAGATTTAAATTTGTATTCTTTCCCATAAAAAGACGAGACTATTTATCACCTCGACCAATAGTTTTTTAATAGTATAATTATAAATAATTTTTGAGCTTTATATGAGATCAATTTTTTGTTCAAAATTATAAAAAGAAAAATATGTCCTGTGTATCCATCCCTTTTTTTTGTTGAAATTATTTTGTGGAATAATCAAAGGAGTCAACTTTGCAACTGTTGCGGCCAAGAAAATATTGTAACAATGTTTGTAAAAAAAAAAAAGTTTTGAGAATTTTGCAGAAAAGGATTTTTATTTTTAAATTGGAAAGAAAAGTATTGCATGTCCGTGTCCTTCATGTCACTACATTGAAGATGACATTACTAATTAATAAATGTAATTATTAACATCAAAGTCTTTTCTTTTGTTCATCCATCAAATATTTTTATATATTCGACAATGCACATGTGTAATCAATATAATTTGTTAATATAGAATCCATTTTGAAATTCTTTATTAGCTAACGCTACAAACTTTTATACATTCACAGGCACATCAATTCATCTATTAACAAAGCATAAGATGTCATTGCCTGACTCCACTTTTTTTTAAAAAAATATTATAATAAATTTATACAAGTAAAATATAAATTTAAATTCAAAAAGTAGATTTATTAAAAAATATGAAAAAAATTAAAAGTTGAATAGCCAAAGTGTTAAGAATGAAAAGAGGAACGCGGTATCATGGGCTCATTGGAAAATTTGATTTAGGTGTAAGGGTATTCTAGTCATTGGGAAAATATTAATTGTTAGTATGGATACGGCCGTACAGGCTTACAGCTGGTTGGATTGAGGACGACTCTGATCCAATATTGAATAATGCCGGAAGGTAAGGACGATAGTACTCTATATACATTACTACTTCCCTATAGAGCTGACACAGTTATTATTGCCATATTTACTACTGTTCACCCACCATATCCCACGTTTTAAAGTTGCCTTCATCTTGTGCCAAGGATCTTCACAATAGTCATTCAACTTTTTGCAGGTGTCAACATATTCAGGATTTGACTGACATTTTTTACAAGACCATTAAATAATTAAGCAACATTATTGGCTTCACCTAAGTAAGGGCACGCCACTATGAGACCTCAATAAACTAAATTTTCACGACGTAGATACACCGGACGGTATTGAAGCTTTCCTTGAACTTGTACCCCATACAGCACAGCACAGCACAGCACAGCACAGGATACAAATTGTAGCTTCTTAATGATTGTCACTTGGGAGATTCTAGGAATCGACTCCCTACACTTACTAGAAAAGAGATATCAAGTGTAAGTACTGTATAAAAGAAGAAGAAAACAGAATTTCTGATGCCCATATAATACTTGTCAACCATCCGAAAGAGAAGGGAGTTTAATCATTTTACTTTTTAAAAAATAAATGTAATAATTATATCTTTTAAATGATTATACTCTAATTTTTATTTTTTACTATTCACTTTTAAAAAGTATAATGATTATATCGAATGTCCATAGTTGGAGATGTTATTCTATTTTTATTTATTTTGTTTAATATAGATAATATAATGGCACGTTCATGTTTTAAATGAGTATGCAAATAACTTATTCTTCATTCTAAAATATCTAATTCATTATGATAGTACTATTTGTTTGTCTAAAAGATGTAAGTTTAAATGAGCATAAACAATTAAATTAGTTAAACATGTATATCTTAAATAAACTAGGGAAATTTATAAATACATCTATAATTTCAGAAATTGAAAATAATAACAGTAGAATAAAAATAGATGATATAATAGAACAATTTCTAAGAATTTTACAAGACCTAGCCTCTATATATCATGAAGATTGTAAACTTAAAAGAATACAAGATGAAAATAAATCATTAAATAAAAAATTATTTGCCATAAAGTATCAATTAAAATATATAAAAGAAGATTTAAAAACTTTAAATCACAATAATAAAAATTATAAAGAAATAAAAGAAGATTTAAATCAAATAAAACAAGCTCTTGGAACAAATATAACACCTAATGTATTATCTATAAATTTCAATAAATATAGTCTAAATATGATTAAATTAGAACATAAAGACTCTTTAGATTTAGACCTAAATTAAAATAACTTAGAAATTATAAAAAAAAAATTAGATGTAAAACAGAAAATCTAATTGATGGACAGAAAATAAAAAAATAAAAATATATTAATAATATATGATGAATATAAATTACTAGACAAAAAATATGCAAGTATAGAAAGGAAATTTAGAAAACAAGACGAGGAAGAACTAAAACTTGAAAAATAAGGAATAATAAAAATTGGTCACGATTTATGTGAAATGGCTCTATCAAGAAATAGACAAAGTCCAAAATATATAATTTCTGTTAATCTAAAAAGAAAAAATGTATAAATATTTAATACATAAAACATTGAAGAAATAATTATCTAAAAATTTGATAATATAATTAATAAATATAAAAAATAAATCTTATATTTATGACTAAAATTAACACAGTTGTTAACTTTTTGATCAAAACACCAGCAAATGGCACATTCAATTCATTATTTTTTATCTTACACCAATTTTATTTAGTAATTTTTTTAAAAATATTATAATCATTTTCTTTAACTCTCTTCTTTTTTTCTTTATTTGATTATTGTTAAAGAAATATCAATAGAGATAATTAGAAAAAATATTAATAAATATAATAAATAAATTTTATATTTAAAATTAAGATTAATTTTTTAATTAAATATTATATTGAAGACGAAGAAGCGATGACATGTTGGTAAGTGATGAAACAATCTAAGAAGATCGTCCGTAAAGTGGTTTAACCCAGAAGGATAGGAAGCCTGGGATGTTCAAAGAGTCAAAGAACATATTTAAGAGCTCAATCAATAAAAGACGGGAAATCATAATGGGAGATGATTTTAAGTAGAAACAAGTCCTTTGTTATAGCAATATAGCATCTATCCTTGCGATATCATAATAGCTCAGGAAGAGTTCAATATAATAATGAAAACGCCATCCACTAGCATTCTTTTTTTCCTAATTAAAATAGATTATATGTATATTTGGATAGACTTTTAAAAATATATTTATATAAAAAAAAGGTTTTTTTGGTAGATTTAAAAAAAAGGCTTTTGAAGTAAAGTTTATAAAAAAAAATAGTTCTGGATAAATAAGTATTTGGATGGTTATTACCAAAAGGATTTTTGTAATTAGAAAATTACTAGAAATGATATGATTTTATTAAAAATATGAGAGATAAAATAAGGTAGAAAAGAGAGAGGTGAGAGGAGAGGAGAGATGATAGATAATAGTGAATAAAGAAGAGAGATGAGAGAGGGTAAAAAAGAGATAGGAGAGAAAAGAAAAAAGAGATTGTGTAAGAAAAAGTAAGGATAAAATAGTAATTGAATAATCCATAAGCTCTTTTACTGTTCTAAAAGTTACAACTACCATCTTATCTGAAATCATGATTTGGTTCAAAAGCTCTTTTAGATAAATATGACTATTTGTTTTAAAATTTTTCCAAACCAAGGTTTTACCCAAAAGAGCTTCTGAAACCATGGTTTGCATGGTTTCCAAACATGCCCTCTATTATGGACCTTCATCTTGTATTAAATAGGGGTGTGCATGGGCAGGGCTGGGCAGGGCAGCCCCCCTGCCCAGTGCCCTACCCAAAAAATGCATGGGCTGCATTTTGCAGCCCGATGCCCGGCCCTACCCGGTAAAAGCCCGAACAATTTTGGGCAGGGCATGAGCGGGCTGAGCATGCCCAAATTGTGATGTCATGCTCATATTGTAAAAAAAAAATTGTAATTATGAATTTCTAAAATAATACCATATTCATGTATCTTTAAGAGTTAAATAATATCTATAATTCACTAAGAATAAGAGAACAAAGATAATAATTAAAATCTTGAGATCCATTGCATGTAAAAACTAAGCGTTGAAATCTAAGTAGTTTGTAATTATAACTTTGTATCAATCTCCCTAATATTGACAAAGATAAAGCATCTAAAAAAATAAAATAAATAATTATAATTTGTAATGTAATCATATGATAATTAACAAAGTTAAAAAAAATTAGTATAGTTATAAATATTAAAAGATATAACTTACCTACTTATATTTCTAAAATTACCTTATAGTCACCAGTAGCTATCATATTCTCCCTTTTAAGATAGAGAAAAAATAAAAAAAATAAAAGAAGGGGTGCTCATGGGCAGGGCAGGGCAGGGCAGCCCCTATGCCCGGTGCCCAGCCTAAAAAATGCATGGGCTATATTTTACAGCCCGATGCCCGGCCCTGCCCGGTAAAAATCGGGCTGGGCAGGGCATTTTTCTTGCGGGCTGGGCAGGGCATTTTTCTTGCAAGCTGGGCAGGGCATAGCGGGTCATGGGCATTGTACACCGTCCTAGTATTAAATGCCTATTTAGATAGACTTTTAGAAAATTGGTTATAGAAAAAATAATTTTTAGACAGTTTTTAAAAAAATACTTATAGAGAAGAGTTTATAGAAAAAAAATAATTTTGAATAAATGAGTATTTAGATGGTTATTATCAGAAGTAATTCTTCCTCGTTTAACACAGGCAGCCAGAGATAATAAGCACCACCAAGCTAATGATGCTGAAGAAGAAGGAGGAGCTAAACACAGGTGGATGATTGACTAGGCGAGGAAGATGGATAAAGAAAAGAAAAGAGAGAGACGACGACGAATAGAGACCAAGCGAAAGAATCAGTGGTGGGAAGCAAAGAAGATTGACAGATGGAGGGGAGGAGCGACAACGATAGAGGTGATCGAAAGCCACAACAACGACAAACACTGACAGATAAGAAGAAGAGTAGAAGAAAGAGGAGAGTGTGTCAGAAAAAGTTGGGATAAAATAATAATTTGATAGTTCATAAACTTTTACTGTTCTAGAAACTATTTTTAAGAGTTTATTCAAAACTATATTTTGGTCCACAAGTCCTTTTGGACAAATATGATTATTTGTTTTAAAATTTTCTTAAACCAATGTTTGGGATAGAAATCATTTTAAAACCTAAGTTTTGAGGTTACCTAAATATGCACAAAGTATACATATACTAGTTCTCTGGCCTTTAATATATGATATATTTAATTAATTTAATTATATTAAAAAATTAATTTAAATTAATTAATGACATATATTTTTAAAAAATATCGTAAACATTTTCTTTAATTATGTTCCTCTCTCTTACTTAAATTGTATCAGATTAACAAGATAATTCAAATTTCTTAATTAATTGATCGTAACTAGTTTTAGTCATAAAGCATGCTTCTAGTAATTTTAAGTCAAAGGAAAAAAAAAATCAAATTTCTTTGTAATTATTTATTTTGTATACTTCTTTTTTTAGATTTATTTTTTACCTGAAGTTTTATCGAAGATTCCTTACAAGAGTTAATAGGTAGAAAATCAATTATATATATAAATTCATTATATAATATTAGATAATTTAGTTCGAGTTTTAATTACCTTAAAAAAATCCTACATAAGTCCATCTAAATAAAATATAGAAAAAGGAAAATGAAGCCTGCTAGCAATTTTTTAAGGTATAATTATAGTTTTGTTTAGTATAATTATTAATATTTTATTTAATTAAGATATATAAAATTATTTTATATTTGAGGCTAATCTTTTTCAATATTTATAGTATAAATTTTTTTTAATCAAATGCAATTTTTAAGATTTAAATTTATATTTTCTTCCTTAAATAAATAAGATTATTTATCACCTCAACTAATAGTCTTTTAATAGTATAATTATAAATAACTTTTTATCTTTATGTAAGATCAAATTTTTGTTCAAAAATATAAAAAGAAAACTATGTTGTGTGTATCCATCCCTTCTTTCATTGAAATTATTTTGTGGAATAATCAAAGGAGTCAACTTTGTAACTATTACGGCCAAGAAAATATTGTAACAAATAATTTGCGAAAAACAGTTTTGAGAATTTTGCAGAAAAGGATTTTTTTTAAAAAAAAATTGGGAAGAAAAGTATTTCATATCCGAGTCTATCATGTCACTAAATTGAAGATGATATTGCTAATTAATAAATTTAATGATTATCATCAAATTCTTTTCTTTTGTTCAGCAATAAAATATTTTTCTATATTCTACAATACACGTGTTACTCAATATAATTTGTAAATATGGGACCCATTTTGAAAAAAAATTATTAGTTCAGGCAACAAACCTTTATTCACGACACATCAATTCATCTACGAACAAATCATAAGATGTCATTCATTGACTCCATTTTTTTTAAAAAATATTACAACAAATTTATAGGAAAATGTTATAGAAAGGGATTAATGACGTTAGTAAAAGTTATTGACTCTAACAGGCCGCATCTATTTATTCTCTTCTCTTGTGTGAGCAGAGCAGAGCAGAGCATATCGACTTTCTCCTCCTCCTTCAGATTTGCTCGCCGTTCTCTCGTGGATTTGTTGTTTCTCAACTAAGTTTAGATGGGGGCAACACGTTCCTCCAATTACTGGCGGCGGCGGCAACAACAACAACACGTATGCATCCTTTACTACTCTTTGTTCAATTCTGAAGGCTTTCCTTTTCTTTTTATCTTTACTTTATTTTTCCAATTTTAAG
Source organism: Leucaena leucocephala (assembly GCA_037074615.1). Taxonomy (NCBI): domain Eukaryota; kingdom Viridiplantae; phylum Streptophyta; class Magnoliopsida; order Fabales; family Fabaceae; genus Leucaena; species Leucaena leucocephala. The sequence goes on along the minus strand of CM073515.1, from coordinate 10,848,240 downwards.
GTTGCTTCTGTCTTATTCCTCAAGTATTAGACTTTTTAAGTCTTATTTTGTTTTCACTTTCAAAGACACTTGTGACTATTGTTTAAGACAATCATCCAATAAACGGTAGTTCCAGTTTTGGTTCTTTAAGCTCTTTTTCTATCATCCTTTTCTTTATCTTTACTTTCTTCATTCCTTGAGTCACATGGTAATGATATATTCAGTGGTTTCATTTGATGCTCACTCTCTGTTTTCTTTGGACTTCTTTCAATGATAGGTCTTGTGAAGTCTATGTATATATACACACATATACACATATACACATATATACATATATATATATATATATATTACTTATCTAATTCCTAGTTGCTTTCTGAATCAAACTTCATAGGTGGAAGATGAGGTGACTATAGATATCAAAAAAAGGATTCAAGATTGCAAAGATGGTCAATTGTCACTGGACTGTTGCATATACAAAGTGCCCCTTACACTCCGTCATATTAAAGAAGAGGTTTACACTCCACAAGTTATTTCGATTGGCCCCTTTCATTATGGTAATGAAGGGCTACAAGACATGGAAAATCATAAACAAATACTCTTCAAAAGATTTACTCAAAGAGCTAAGCCAAGCTTGGACGAGTTAGTTCACTTTGTTAAAAATCTAGAGCCAAAAATCCGTGTTTCTTATTCAGAGACCATTAACCTTACCAAAAAAGAACTTGTCAATATGACATTAATGGATGCCGGCTTCATCATTGAACTCTTCATCTTGTACCATGAGGATGTTAAGGTACGCAATTATGCTAAATTGTCACAGCCATGGTTACAAATGTCCATATGTCATGATTTAATTTTACTTGAAAATCAACTTCCATTTTTTGTTATTGAAGAGTTGTTTAATCAAGCTTTTCCCTATTCCAATCGCGGTAGCCTCCCTTCATTTCTTACACTCATGAATAACTATTTTGAAGATTATGTCGGAGCAAAATCAGAGCTTGATTCTAATGTTAAGATAAAGCATTTTACAGATCTTATTAGATTGTCTTATTTAAAAGGAAAAGTATCTCAACGAGATTCATTCACAAAGGATGAAGGCCGTATCCTTTTATACAATGCAAATGCATTGCAAGATGCTGGCATAGAGTTAAAAGCTACTACGAGCAAATGCTTATTAGACTTAAAATTTTCAGAACGTATCCTTGAAATTCCACAAATTGTGGTGGATGATGACACGGAACTTTTGTTTCGTAATATGATAGCATTAGAACAGTGCCATTATCCTTATGAAGCTTACATAACTGACTATGTTCTTGTATTGGATTGTCTAATAGACACATGTAAAGATGTGGATCTCCTTGTTGATAAGGAAATAGTCGGCCACTATTTAGGTGATAGCAATAATGTTGCTTTGTTATTTAATGGTCTTTGGAAAAATGTCACTCAAGTGAATTTCAATTCTGAATACCGTGGTATCTGCCAAAAGTTGAATGACTATTGTCAAAAGCCTTGGCACAAATCAAGGGCAAATCTAAGACGGGATTATTGTCGTACACGTTGGCAAATTGTTGCTTCTATTGCTGCAGCTGTTCTCCTCATTCTCACAATTGTTCAAACCATATTTTCCATCCTCCAAGTAGTGTAGGAAATTTTTTATTATTGTGTCCCCTTTGTTATGAACTCGTAATTAGTGGAGCAGTTTCTTGTACCAGGTTTTGTTGACAATAAAAAGTGTGTTTGTAGCCAAAAAAATATAGTTCTACTCATTTCATGTTTTGTTTTAAAGCTTATGTCATGATACAAAAGTTGGTTTGTTAATACTAACACGTATTTACAAAATACCCCGTGATTCATTTTTTTTTAAAAGAAAAAGATTACTTCGATTGGCCCTTTTCATTATCGCAGAATGAAGCTGCAAGACATGAAAAGACACCGTTTGGGTGATATGATCAGTTTTGTGAAGTATTCAGTGTCAAACGTTCATGCTTCTTACCCGCAAAGAACATCAACTTGAGTAATAAGGAACTTGTGAAACTTATATTAGTTTATGTTGGTTTCATCATTGAACTCTTTCGGAGGGACAAAAGGAATGAAGGGAATATAAGAGACAATTCTACTTACCCATTTGATTTCACTTAAAAATCAGTTGCCATTATATTCTTTGTTATTGAAGGTCTACTTAATATAATATTTCCGTTTGGCCTTCATGGCGACCTCTCTGCATTGCTTCACCACACTTGAGTCTAATCCTAGGGTTAGGATAAAACACTTCAATGACCTTCTTCGACTCTTTAATTTACCGAAAACAAAACCTCCAAGCAGACCAAATTCTTTTATATAATGAAAAAGGAGTTAAAAGTAGCTGGAGTAAAATTGAAGTGAATCACAAATATGAAATATGTGCATAGTAGACTTGAAATATGTATGGCATGTTCTTGAGATCCCACATATTATTATGGAACATAAAACTAAAATTTTGTTTTCTAAGGTATATGATGACTTTAGAACAATGTCATTTACCTTTATTGAGTGTTATGTTACCTTGCCCACTATTCCATGCCATTGAATATCCTTAATCAAAATATGCATAGATGTAACTGCCCTCGTTCAAAAGAAAATTTTGTGCTTTAATTGGTTAGGTAGAGCTAAGAAAGGGGCTAAGCCCATTTCCGTTAGTTACATTTACTACTGTAACCTCCAATTCTTAATATAAATCTATTTAATTAATTTAAATAAATTAACAAAAATAATTAATTTAATTATTTATAATAATTATATATTAATTATCTAAAATAACCCTTTAATATAATCATATACATTTCAATTACCTTTGATAAAAATTACTTTAATATGTATAATTATATAAAAGTATTTTGAGAGAATCAAAATTTTAAGAGATAAAATTGATTGAGGTTTTATATTTAATACTCAAATAAAATATCTTCTTAGATTTTATATTTAACTAGGGAGTACTAAGGTACTACGGATCCATTATCTAACTAAACTTGTTGGTAGTTACTAATTGAGGTTAGAGATCTTTCCTTTTAAGAACCAAAAGTTTGGAAAAGAAAGAACAGAAAAAACAATCCAAGTTAGTATACACTGATAGGCAAATTATTTCACCTGTGTCCAGACACTAATTTTGCAGTCCACATAATCACATGATTCAAATATTCACAGGTTAGCAAAAACCCTAAAATATTTGCCAGTATGAATTCATGCGAACCTTCATTTTCTTTCTCATACTACTACCATCAAGCCATTCAGAGAGGGGAGAGAAACTAGTTAAGACGCATGGTGCTCAATACACAAATCAGCTAGCAAAACCTAGAAGTTCTATTCTACACCCTAAAGGAGTCGCTTCTCTAGTCATGCCCTCGGCGTCCATATGGTGCCTTTTGGTAGGACTGCATAATGCCGAACCTTTATATTGAATGTTAAATATATGGAGACTTGGTTCTGAAGAAACTGAAATTGGCACTAGCATATGTAACCATGACAATGATGTGAGGATCTCAACAAGGTATGGTTGTTCTTCAGCGGCCTGACAGAAATGTTCTAACTCAAATAATAATAAATAAAGAATAAAATGGAAGAAGATGCGCTATGTTACTCCATACAAGCTTTATTTTAACCATTTCTTGCAAGAGCTCCAGCAGCAAAAAGTAGATTTCTCCCGGAAAACTGCACCATGAACAGGATAGACACTTCAGTATGATTCAGGACTACCTATGGATAAGCATGAAACCATGCAAATAAAGAATCAGGTTAATACTAATGTTGGTTCTTACAGTTTGATTAAATTTTGATTTTGGTCTCTATAGTTTCAAATCGCAGTTTTTGGTTCCTATAGTTTCATAAGGACTTGGTTTAAATTTAAAAGTTGATGCTCTTAAATATAAGGACTAAAATTAAAATCTATTAAAAGTATAAGGACCAAAATAAAATTCAGTAAAAGTATAGTGACAAGACAAGTTTAGATCCACATACTTTTAAAAAGTTTTAGTTTTAGTCATGATACTTAACAACATTAACTTAGATCAAGTCCTCATATAAAACTATAGGAATCAAAAACTACAATTTAAAATGAAGAACTAAAACAAAAATTTGATCAAACTATAAGGATCACCAATAATATTAACTCTAAAGAATTTGAACATTTACCCGCAAAGAGGAAACTGGATTAGATTTGGTCGGCAGAGTTTCTAGTCATCGAAGTCTGTTAGTAGTCCCACTCCTGCAAATTACATATGATGTAGTTAATCTTTTGTTTCGTAATATGATAGCACTGGGACAGTGCCATTATCCTTATGAAGCTTACATAACTGACTATGCTCTTGTATTGGATTATCTAATAGACACTTATAAAGATGTGGATCTGCTTGGTGACAAGAAAATAGTCACCCACTTTTATGCCGATAGCAATAATGTTGCTTTGTTATTTAATGGTCTTGGGGCAAATGTGGCTCAAACGAATTTCAATTCTGAATACAGTGATATATGCCAAAGGTTGAATGGCTATTGTCAAGATCCTAGGCACAAGGTAAAAGGCAAATCTAAGACTGGATTTTTGTCGTACACCTTGGCAAGTTGCTGCTTCCATTGCTGCAGCTGTTCTCCTCATTCTCACCATTGTTCAAACCATATTTTCTATCCTCTAAGTAGTGTAGCAAATTCACAGCTTTGTATCCCCTAACTTTGTTATGTACTCGCAACTAGTGAAGCAGTTTCTTGTACCAGGTTTTGTAGCCATAAAAATACAGTTCTACTCCTTATTCCATGTTTTGTTTAAATATTGGTCCACCATAATCAATACATAAATATGTCCTCTTCGATCTGCTCTTTCAATTTTGTAGCCATCTATTTTATGGATAGCCATCTTACACATGCTTAAAGCCATCTTTTTTAGTCTTGGTTACGTAACTAGCTTTAAAAATGCACCCGCTTTAAGAGACAATTCTACTTACCCATTTGATTTTACTTGAAAACCAGTTGCCATTATATTCTTTGTTTTTGAAGTGCTATTTAACATAATATTTCCGTTTGGCCTTCATGGTGACCTCCCTTCATTGCTTCACCACCCTTAAGTCTAATCCTACGGTTAGGATAAAACACTTCAAGGACCTTCTTAGACTCTTTAATTTACCCAAAACAGAACCTCCAAGGAAACCAATTTCTTTTATATAATGAAAAAGGAGTTACAAGTAGCTGGAGTAAAATTGAAGTGAATCACAAATATGAAATACGTGCATAGTAGACTTGAAATATGTAGGGCATGTTCTTGAGATCCCACATATTATTATGGAAGATAAAACCAAAATTTTGTTTCTTAAGGTGTATGATGACTTAATAAAAATGTCAGGTAAGTATGAGTGTTATTTTATTTTTTTATATAAAAAATTTAAATAAATTCAACACTAGTCTCCCCCCCCCCCCCACAAGATCAAATAGTTTAAAAATCCAGAGAACATCTTTGGAGATCACTAACTATCCTATGACAGAGCTGAGAAAGTGATCAAGCCCATTATACTTAGTTATATTTACTACCACAACCTCTAATTCTTAATATAAAATTTATTTAACTAATTTAGGTAGATTAATAAAAATAGTTAAATTAGTTTCTTGTAATGATTGTGTGTCAATTTTTATAAAATATCCCATTTAATCTAATCATATGCATTTCAACAACCTTTGATAAAAACTACCTTAATATGTACAATCATATAAGAATACTTTGGGAGAAAAATTATAATTTTAAGAGATAAAATATGTTAAAGTCTTATTTTTAGAATTAAAATAAACTCCCTTTTTAAGTATTATATTTAGCACTGGAGAGAGTACTTAGGTACTATAGATTCATTATCTAACTAGTTGGTAGTTACTAATTTAGGTTAGAGATATTTCTTTTTAAGAACCAAAAGTTTGGAAAAGAAAAACCAATACAAGTTAGTATCCACTGATAGGCAAATTATTTCAACCGTGTCCAGACACTAATTTTGCAGTCAACATAATCATATGATTCAAATATTCACAGGTTAGCAAAAACCTTAAAATATTTCCCAGTATGAATTCATGCGAACCTTCATTTTCTTTCTCATACTACTACCATCAAGCCATTCAGAGGGGGGATGGGATAAAAACTAGTTAGGAGGCACGGTGCTCAATACATAAATCAGCTAGCAAAACCTAAGAGGTTCTATTCTACACCCTAAAGGAGTTACTTCTCTAGTCATGCACTCGGCGTCCATATGGCATTTTTGTAGGACTGCATAATGCCGAACCTTTATAGTGAATGTTAAATATATGAAGTGGTTCTGAAGAAACTGAAAGTGGCACTAGCATATTTATGTAACCATGATAATGATGTGAGGATCTCAACAAGGTATGGTTGTTCTTCAGCGGCCCGGAAGAAATGTTCCAACTCAAATAATAATAGTTTCAATGACTTGCAAATAAAGACTAAAATGGAAGAAGATGGGCTATGTTACTCGATACAAGCTTTAACCATTTCTTGCAAGAGCTCCAGCAGCAAAAAGTAGATTCCTCCGGGAAAACTGCACCATGAACAGGATAGACACTTAAGTATGATTCAGGACTATCTATGGATAAGCATGAAACCATACAAATAAAGAATTGGGTTACTACTAATGTTGATCCTTGATCAAATTTTAGTTTTGGTCCTTATAATTTCAAATCATAGTTTTTTATCCTTATAGTTTTATAAGGACTTGGTTTGAATTTAACAAAATTAACTTTTAGTTGACACAGTAAAATATAGACCAAAACTAAAATTCGTTAAAAGTATAGGGATCAAAATAAAACTCATTAAAAATACAAAGACTAGATTAGTTTTGGTTTTGGTTCCTAAACTTTTAACGAGTTTTGGTTTCGGTCCTAATACTTAATGATATTAACTTAGATGGAGTCCTTATAAAACCATAGGAATCATGATTGTACCATGTTCATCACCAGATGCCATATAGCGACCATCAGGTGACATTGCCAAAGATAAAATCATACTCCTATGACCGATGAAAATCCAGACACACTCCCCACTTTGCACATCCCATAATCTAACTATTTTATCACTGGAGCCAGTAGCAATGTAATTGCAGTTGGCATGCCATTACACACACTAAACAAGTGAATAGAGAAGGTGACATTCTTTTTTACAGATAGAAGAATTTTCTGACTTGACAACATTAAATCCAGGAGCTTTGCTTGAAATTGAGTTTTGACTGGTTACAATCAAGTCAAAAAGCAAAAGAACGAAAGGGCATTGGACCTCATTACTCACATCAACGTCAGACAAATGCCCGGCCATTATTCTTAATGGTTGTATCCTGTCCATTGACCAAATTCTAGCAGTTCTATCGTGTGAAGCACTGGCAAAATAATGCCCCACAGGACTAAACTGCACCAAAAGAAAAGCAGCATTTTAGAATGCTCATGCAGACAATAATTCCCCAATGACGCAAGAGTAAGAAATAAGAAAAAGAGGCACTACAATTATTCTACATGTATCATGAGAATACACAGGTGGAAAATCAGTTGAATTTAGAAAAGCTTAGAAGAAAAAGCTCGTACATGAACATCCCAGACCGGATAGTTGTGGCCCTTGTAGCAAACAAGATTTGCATTAAGCTTTGTGTTCCATAATCTAACTGCATAATCCATGTATGAATTAGAGTCCAGAGTTGAAAATTCCGAAGAAACAGAGTGAAGATAAATACCAAAAGCACAGAACAGTCAATATAAACATACTAGTCGAATCTGCTGAAGAGGAAAGAATAAAATCCCCAAGAGGACTAAAACTGGCTGCATAAACTGGCCCTGAATGACCTTGAAACAATGCATACTGTCATCTCCCACCACTTTGCCCAAGTATTTGTTCATTTTGAGATGTATCATGCTCACCCTGTGAAGGAGCTGATGACAAAGGAATTAATTAGTGGACTATTACATCCAGTAAAACAACTTAATATGAGCATGTTATATAACTCCAGACATACACAATCTTCCCTCCATTCTTCTTCATATCGTGTATTAGTTGTTATATTTGCAATAATTGGTCCTTCGATTTAACAATGGTCTTTATCACTCTTCTTATTCCCATATGATTCCCACTTCTTGAGTTCAAATATTTTTTCTACTGCTGAAAGTGTCAGGGCATCTTAACAAGAAAAAAACGTCAGTTTATTTAATGTAAACCCCCGTGTCCCACCAAAACAAAAAACATCACCTTTTATTTTCTTTTATTCTATGTTTCCTACCGAAAGTTACTCAGAAAGATAATGTCACAACAAACAGATTCGGTGGCAGATACCTTTCTAACAGTCAGAATCCGCCAAAACATTCCATTGCCAAAAACAAAGACATTGCATAGAACTTTATCCGTTAGGGTAATAGAAATCTCAAAGGTACTAATTAAAAAACTATTCACCAACTATCTTGCTCAATTGAAATACATAGTGAACTTTTCCCATCATTGCGTAACTTGTATTAGGACACCACAGCATATTACAGGCTTTAAAAAGTAAGTAGACATCTTTCTCTCCTACTCCGCACAGGAGAAATGTTGTATTTATTGAAGTAGGTGAACAATTATTGAAATAATGAAAACAAATTTGCAAAGAGCACAATGAAATGTGTGGATAAAAATTTAAAAAACAAAGTGCCATAGGGTGTCTAAAAATTTGATATTTCTATATGGATTGATGATTTCTTAGAACTATCAATGTTCTGTCAGCACATCCACAAATTTTCAGCAAGGATGAGACATGCACATCTAAATATAAAAATTAAAAGCGATAACTACAAACTTACAATTGACAGTCTGTTGTCCAAGCTTTGCCATATCCCAAACCTACATGTACAATTCAAAAATTACCAAATCAAGCGAAATAGCCCTGTAAAAGGAGGAAAGATAAGGTTTGAACTCTTCTCTCGGGAGGTCAAAGAAAGAAAGTCCAGAGAAAACCTTCAGTGATGAGTCAGAAAACCCTCCAGCAACCAATGAACCATCATGGGATATTGATGAGCAGTTCAAACTGTTACATTTTACAAATAACATAAGCATTAAGCAAAAGAATTCAAAACATAATCAAACAACGCTGATCTGCCAAGCATTAGAACATTACCTGTTATTTGTATTGAGAAACGTGTAAAAGCTAACTGAAGGCAGTGCAACACTACTCAAATGTACACGGTTCCTTAAATCTTCAAGGATAGACTGCTCTACCTCTGTTGGACTGCAATAATGCAACATTGCATAAACTGATTACAAGATTTACTAGTTTATAATTGAAAAATCAGACCTCCAGTTTATATTAACACGTACTTTTTTTGGGTACAAATATTAAAACCTTCACATAGCTAACATTTGACAGCATAATAACAACAAAAATGTAGAAATAAAATATAGAAAGAATTCATTGCCGGGTCTTGTGTAACAGTCTGCATCTTATATTTTGAAACAAAATCACTACCGGGGTTCTGCAATTATTCCAATTGAAACGGACAAATAATACAGCCTTCTCCTTTAATGCACAACCTACATGTAACTTGAAAGAGGTTAAATGAAGAAGTGGACTTTAGAAGTTAGTACATTATGGGCAAGGGAAGTTCTGGTTTAACACGTGGCTCTGCAGGTATAGTATTAGCATCAGGTTTTCCACTTTTCCCGGATGCGCTTCCACCCTTGTCCTTCTTTACTTTCTTGATTGAAGCACCTTGCTTTCCTCCTTGAATTGATATTTTCTAGAATGCAAGCATGTAAAATACAAAAGCTAAAAATCATTTAAAAATAACATGAGAAAATCAACCAAAATAAATTCATACTTGATATTAAGTGAAGTAATAAAAGATGTATTCAACAACTAACTCGTGCATCAGAAAGCGCATGAATGCTGTACAACATGCAATATCAGATTGCAGAGGACAGGCATGATGGTTAGAGGTATTGAGGTTTAAAACTTAATTATAATTTTTAATTCATTATTTAAAACTCACATATCTTTTAAAGCTATGATTGCATGCATTATTGAATTGAAGGATTGCTTTTATTATTATTAATTCCTTTGAATTTATTATATTCACTTATTATCATTCATTTTTCTTTAAACTAAAAATATCAAAAATATTTTTATTTAAATCTATTTTTAATTCATTGCATTTAGTTGTTAGTCAATCAAAACAAATCCCATTTTCTAATTTAGGTTACATTGCATTTAGTTACTTAGGAATTTAATTTCACATTTTAGCTCCTCATAGACAACGACCCGAGATTGCACTATCCGCAATCCGTAGTTTAAATTTTTGAAGTAACCCCAAGGTGACATCGGATTAAGTTTGTTTCAAGTGGCGCCGTTGCCGAGGAGCCAAGAAATTGGTTCCCTAGTAATTAAGTGTCAAGTAACATTTTTTTAGGATTAATTCAATTGCTGAGTCAGTCTTGATTAATTTGCATAACATTTGCATTTGTATTCTTGGTTGCATTATCTATTTAAAAAAAACAAAAAGGTTAATTTTCTTTGGTTTGTTTATTTTTCTTTTATTTTAAATTTTTTTAACTGACTGCTACTGTTTATGCCTAGAAGTGATAGGGCTTTACCTCTGATTCCCTTAAATCTTGAAATTGAAAGGTCTGTGAAAAAGACTAGAAGAAATAGGAGATTAAGGGGTATAAGTCAAGTTATTGTCGCGGAAGGGCATACTTCACAAGAGTAAAGTTTGTCATCTAGTGAACAAGAGTCTAGTGAGAGAACTACCTTTAGTGAACATGTGTCTGTTAGTGTTTTTGAATTGGAACAAGAAACTATGGATGGTCCTAATGGGAATAATGGACTTAATGGGAATAATGGACATGGTGAGAATAACTTAGGAAATAATGGTGAGGATGATAGAAGCATGAGGGAAATTAATAATTATAATGTTGATTATGATCCTTATAACTTTTATACTAATAATGTGAACTTTGAAATTAAAGGAGCATTAATTTCTTCCTTACCTAAATTTCATGGCTTTGCAGGTGATGATCCACACAGGCATTTGAAGACTATGCATATGGTGTGCTCTTTCATGAAATCACCCACAGCTAATCTTCAAGATGTATTGAGGAGGGCATTTCATTTTACTTTAGAAGGCAAGGCTAAGGAGTGGCTTTACATGCTACCTCAACATTTTACTATATTGACTTGGGATTAGTTGAAAGGAGCATTCTTAGATGAATATTTCCCTGCCTTTAAAACTTCAAGGCTAAAACAGGAGATAACTAGTATGGTCCAACGAGATAATGAATCTATGCACGAGTATTGGACCAGGTTCATCACACTTTTAACTCAGTGCCCACACCACAATATTTCAAAGAATGATCTGGTTAATTCTTTCTATGAAGAGCTACTCCCACATCATAAGCCCTCAATTCATGCTGCCGCAAATGGTTCTCTTAGAGAATTGAGTCCCAACGCTGCATGGGACCTATTTCAAAAAATGGTTACCAATGACCCTTAATCTGGAGACACAAGAAAAGTGTATAATACCTCTTCAGTTTCTTCTCAAGATATTCTTGCTGAAATTGCTGCTTTGGGGAACCGAATGGAGAAAAGACTCAGTATTTTGGAGAATAATGTGAATGCCAAGCAGGTTAATTCAATGGGTCACTCTCAATCTATAGTTGTTGGTTGTGAGTACTGTGGGTCAATGATGCATGCCTCTAATACTTGTTCTCGATATGAAAAGGTTTCTTCCCTGTACCAAAATAGGAATGGCCAATATCAAAAGAGGGATCCCTACTCTAACACTTATAATCCAGGTTGGAGAGATCATTCTAACTTTAGATGGGGTGAAAATCAAGACAACCCTCAAGGGAATTTCTCAAATCAAGTGGTACTTAATCAAGGGGCATCATCTTCTTTTTCTGGAAGTAATGAACTTGGTATGATTATGAAAGGTATTACTGAGCTCAATTCAAAGTTTGATAATCAGAAGTCACAAACTAAGGCTAAGTTATATGCTATAGAGAATAAGATGGACTCATGTCTACAAAATGTGTTCTCTAAATTGGAGCAAATTGAGACTAAGCATAAGAATTTGAATACTTTTGTTACTCAATTCTCCAACAACTTGAGTGAACAATAAGCAAAGAGCAGTGGTTCTATACCCTCCAACACAGTGATAAATCCTAAATCTTTGAATGCAATCATACTGAAAAGTGGTAAGAAAATTGGGCTGAAGAATGTACAAGTCAAAGAACATGAAAAGGATGAAGAGCAGGTTGATGAGGAAATAGAAGTTCAGTCTCCTGCCAAAACTACTCAAGAAACTTCCCATGAGAAACAAGCTTCTATCCAATTTGAAGTCCTACAAGAAAAGAAACTCTTGGAGAAGTGTCAGAAACAACTAATGATGCAAAATGATGAAGAGGCAACAACTATCATAAAGGGACTAGCTAAGAAAGGACCACCTTCTGACTCCAAAGGTGATTAGGTAAATATTCGTGACTTGCCTTTTCCAAATTCTTATCTGGTTTGTAAAAAGATTGTTGAAAAGAAAGATAATGATGAATTGGTTGAAATGTTTAGTAAACTTGAGGTTAATGTGTCATTGCTTGAATTGATTAAAAAGATACCTAAGTGTGCTAAATTCTTGAAAGACCTATACAAATAAAAGGAAGTATAGGCATAATGAGAGAATCCAACTAGAGTTGAGTGTTAGCGCCTTATTTAAGCCACAGTTGCCTATTAAATGTAAAGACCCGGGTTCTTACACTAGTCCTTGTACCATAAGTAGAACTACAATTTCCCATGCCCTACTTGACTTAGGTGCAGCAATTAATGTCATGCCAAGCTTTGTTTATAAGACCTTGGGTATTAAAGCTTTGAAAGACACTAGTGTAGTACTTGGCCTAGCTGATAGGACGGTGAGATACCCTAAACGCATTCTTGAGGATATTCTTGTGCAAGTGAAAGGTCTTATTTTTCCAGTTGACTTTTATGTTCTTGATATGGCTAATGACTTCCCCACTAAGAGTACTTTAATTCTAGGTAGACCTTTCCTTTTAACTGCTAAGACAATAATTAACATAAAAAAGGGTCTTATCACTATGGGGATTAGGGATTAAGAAGTGCAATTTAATCTTTCAGAAGCTATAAATAATGGTTATGATGATTGCTCTTATTTGAGTATTAGTTCAATTGAATGTCATGGTATGGACCACTTACATGAGACTAATATGAAGGAACCTCACTTGTGTGACATGGTTGTGAAGTATGATGATGCTTTTACTTGTTTATCTTCCACCCTTCTCATGTCTGTGCATGTGAAGGTGGCGTATCATGTGCCTATTGTTTAGAGATAAATAGTTGGCTTTCTTCTGCTCATGAATTTGATGCATCATGTTGCTTTGACTTTGATATTACTACTCATTCTGCACTTGATAGCCTTGAGAAAGGTATATTTCTTGATTTTGCAGGAACTGATGATTAGGAGGTTAATGCACAAGCTTCGAATATAGCTTCCCCATTGAGTGTCGCTGGAACATTAGAAGAGAATAGCAGTGATTCTGCTATTGCTATAGTCCTTTCTAATCCCACTCTCTCTTCTAATTTACTTCCTTTTTCTATTGATCAGACTGACCATAACTCTCCTATTTTTAGGTCATTTGATGGAGGCACTGAGTCGGGAAGTGGAGAAAATATACACCATATTGAGCTTATATCTCCTTCCCCAAGCCACATGGACACACCACTCGCATTTAATGCACTTGATATAACAAAGATGATTCCTTCTATTGTGCAAGCCCCTGATTTAGAATTAAAACCCCTTCCCTCTAACTTGAAATATGTCTTTCTTGCTGATGATTGTAAATTGCCTGTCATTATTTCCAGTTCTTTGAGTAGTTCTAAAGAAGAGAGACTAGTTTCAGTGTTGAAAAGGTATAAAAGGGTTATAGGTTGGTCTTTAGGGGACATATCAGGGATTGATCCCTTGGTTTGCACACACAAGATCCTTTTAGCTGAAGGGTCTAAACCAATTAAACAGTCACCAAGGAGGTCAAATCCTCTTATTCATGATGTAATTAGAAAGGAAGTATCTAAAATTGAGTGCTAGAATCATATATACAATCTCAGATAGTGGGTGGGTGAGCCCGATACATGTAGTACCAAAGAAGAGCGGTATCACAGTAGTGAAAAATAAGAATAATGAACTTATTCCAACAAGAGTTCAGAATGCTTGAAGAATGTGTATAGACTATAGGAAGTTGAATGAAGCGACTAGGAAGGATCATTTTCCATTAACTTTCATTGATCAAATGTTGGAAAGAATATCTGGTAAATCTCACTATTGTTTCTTGGATGGCTTTTCAGGTTATTTTCAGGTACTATTGCACCTGCAGATCAAGATAAGACTACTTTTACATGTCTTTTTGGCACCTACGCATATCGAAGGATGTCATTTGAGTTGTGTAATGCTCCAGGTACCTTTCAATGGTGTATGATGGTGATCTTTAATGATTTATTGGAGCGTAATATGGAGATTTTCATGGATGACTTCACCGTTTATGATGATGGCTTTGATGATTGTTTACTTAGTCTTGAACATGTTCTTGATAGATGTATTGAGAAAAAATTAGTTTTAAATTATGAAAATTGTCATTTCATGGTAGATAGTAGTATAGTGCTAGGTCACCGCATCTCTCAAAAGGGGATTGAGGTTGATAAAGTCAAGATTGAAGTCATTTCTTCACTTCCCTATCCTACTTGTCTTAAAGATTTAAGGTTTTTCTTAGGGCATGCCGGGTTTTATCGACGTTTTGTAAAAGATTTTAGTAAAATTGCTTTACCCCTCTCTACGCTGTTGAAAAAAGATGTTGATTTTCACTTTGATTATAAGTGTAGACATGCATTTGACTCTTTGAAATTTTTACTTGTTTCACCTCCTATTCTCACTGCACCTAATTGGGATTTGCCTTTTGAATTGTCTTGTGATGCTTCTAACTTTGCAGTAGGTGCTATGCTTGGTCAAAGGGAGGATAAGCGATCTAGAGTGATAGCCTATGCCTCCAAGACACTTGACACCGCTCAAATGAATTACACTACAACCGAGAAGAAACTTTTTGCTATAATTTTTGCTTTAAATAAGTTTAGACAATATCTAATAAATTTTTGAGTGGTTGGTTTTACAGATCATGCAGCGGTGCGATACTTGTTCAAGAAGCCTAAGTCTAAACCAAGACTGCTGAGATGGGCTTTACTGCTACAGGAGTTCGACATTGAAATTAGAGATAGAGTTGGAGCAGAGAATCATGTGGCTGACCACCTTAGTCGATTACCTGAAAATACTGAAGGAGTTGACTCCTCTGACCTTACTGTTGATTCCTTTCCTAACACTGCACTCTTTGCCTTAGCTATTCAGGAGCCTTGGTACTCTAATATTGTTAACTATGTTGTCACTAATCTTGTACCTCCTTCTATGTCTAAGTTTTAAGTTGATAAGCTGAAGAGGGAGTCAAGATATTACATCTGGGATTCTCAAATTCTTTAGAAGCAATGTAGTGATCAGATCATCAGACGATATGTTCCTAACAATGAGATTCACTCTATCCTTACCTTTGCACATTCTTTATCTTGTGGGGGATATTTTAGTGATAATAGGACTACTATGAAGGTTTTAGAATGTGGATTTTACTGATCTACTTTATTCAAAGATGCTTATGCTTTCTGTAAGTCTTGTGATAAGTGCCAGAGATTTGGTAGTCTAGGTAGAAAGCATGAAATGCCTTTAAGACCTATGTATTTTTGTAAAATTTTTTATGTCTAAGACATAGATTTTATGGGTACTTTTCCTCCGTCATTTGGGTTTTCATATATATTACTTACAGTAGACTGTGTCTAGGTGGGTAGAGGCAGTGCCAACTAGGAAAGATGATGCTTCTACTGTTGTCAAGTTCTTACGCTCTCATCTTTTGTAAGTACGGCATTCCAAGAGCAATCATTAGTGACCAAGGAACACATTTCTGCAAGAGGATCATAAAGTCTCTACTTGCTAAATATGGGGTTAATCACAAGCTGGAAACTCCTTACCACCCTCAAACAAATGAATTAGCTGAAGTGTCTAATCGAGAAGTCAAACGAATACTAGAAAATATTGTGAAACCATCCCATAAAGATTGGAGTGAATGGCTTGAGGAGGCATTGTAGGCTTACAGGACTGCCTATAAAACCCCTATAGGCATGTCCCCTTTCCGGTTGCTCTATAGTAAGTTTTGTCATCTACCTATGGAGATTGAGCACAAATCTTATTGGGCGATCAAGGCATATGATGCAGACCTTGAATCCTCACTTGAAAATCGAACGATGCAACTCCAAGAGTTTAAAGAGATGAGACTTGAATCCTATGATAATGCTAGAATCTATAAAGACAAGTTGAAAATGATTCATAACAAATAGATTTTGAGAAAACGATTCCATGAAGGTGACAAGGTTCTAAAATTCAAGGCTCAGTTGAAGTTGATGCCTGAGAAGTTTGTCACCAAGTAGGAGGGCCCTTTTAGAGTTACCAAAGTTCATTATTTTAGTACGATAGATGTAACATCCCTATTTTTATTTTAGAATTTAAATAGTATTAGGAGAAATTCATTTCTAATAGATAAAATTTTAATTTAATTACATAAATTAAAACAGTTTATCTAAAAATATATATATTGTTTCTATTAATAGTAATAAAAAGATAATAAAAGAAAAAAAAGATAAAAAGAAGCAAAACCATCCTGGTAATATATATATTATAACAAAACAAAAAAAAATAAAGAAGAAGAAAGAAGGCGTGGCTGGGGAAAAATTAATGCGTAAAAAAACAAGAATCATATGTCATACGCTGAAACCTAAAATTTTACATAATAATATTATAAAAAGAAGCAAGTGGGGCCCACATCTATTTTTAAATTTAACACACACACAGAGCCCAGAGCAACACGCGAATTCTTTTTTTTTTCTCCTTCTTCTTCCTTCGGCTTCAGCCGGCGGGTCTGCTCCTCAAGTCCTCCATTAATGAATATTAGATCCTTTTGAGCTCTGGTTTGTTCTCATAAAATCTTTCAATTACTGTAGTTATTTCCTAATTATTTTTCTATACTAAGAGAGCTATTTAGAAATATAATTTTTGTTAGGAGCAAAGAAGTTTGAGGATTAGGGTTTGGAATAAGTGTGATTTTTCAACAAATAAGAACCATAGAATTGTAGAGATAAGTAAATACATACATTTAATCGGTTTAGAATTTTTTTATTTGCATTATTTGAGAGAGTTAGAGTTAAGGTTTAAATGTTAGAGAGTAGAGATGATTTAATATGGAAATTTTGTTGATTTAATTTGAGTTTAACAATTGATGTATGTTTATTGGAGGTATAATTGATATTTAATCGGTTTAGATTGTTGCTAGAACTTGTAAATTAAAAATGGGTATTTTTGTTGAAACCCTAGATTAGAGAAATTGGAAATTTTGGTCAAATTGAATAATTATAGATTAATTGATAGGTTAAATGAGTTATTAAAATTTAGAAATGATGTGATTTAATATTGAAATGAAGATTTGGATATGTGAGCATTTGAAATTTTGGGTGAAACTTTAAGGATTATAAATTTAGGGTTTTTGGGTTGTTTGAAGAGTGTGATATTATATGAGAATATATATTAGTAGAATAAAGTTGAGGCAATATAAGATTATTATGGGAATAATAATTTAGAAAATAGATGTGTAATTGTGATAGAAAAATTTAGTTATGATATTGAATTAATAATTTTAAAATGAAATAAAGTTAAAAGAGAAATGTGAGTATTTATTTAAAAGTATATGTTGTGTTAAATTAACAACATATTGATACATATTTATAAACTATGTAGATTGACTAGAGAGTTGTGACTTAAGCCCGTGGCTACTCATTTGTGGTATTTTTGTTAGCTTTGGAGAAAGGTAACTACTTTCCACTCATTGTGTTTGCTAATATGATGTTTGTGAGTGATTTGATATATATAAATATACTGATGATGATATGATTATATTGAGAAAAGTGGATTGCTAGTTTTATTGAAAATTGTCTTGTGGGATTTAGAAAGTTTAAATAGAGATTAAAAACTTGTTATATCTTGAGATTGAAATTTGAATAAAGTTATTATTTTGAGTAAAACTCCAATGTCATTTATTGATATTATTGATTATTGAACTATTGAGCTTTTGATTATTATGAATATCTTGAGAATTATGCATTGGGGATTGGGAATGATGGAGTTGTATTTCTACCACGTGGTATAGCCTCTATTGGAGCTCGATGGTTGGCTTTCGTCCCACTAGTTTACCGAGGGACTTGCCCCACCAGTTTACCGAGGGGCTGCGACGCCCCCACCAGTTTATCGAGGGGGAATGAACCCATGGTCCAATCTTGTGCTCTATGGATTTTGGCTGATCCATAACACTCGACCGGTTAACTTTTTGAGTGGCCATTCATATGGTAGTTATCACTAGCCCATGGGTTCGGTCGGCAGGTATAAGGCGGTTCGGTTGGTTTGATGGGAGGAATTGGGATGATATTTCTGTCTGATTATATTATGATAATATATTGTTTTCTATCTCGTATATTTTATTAATTGTCCCACTTGACACCTCACGAGCACATGTTAGTATGCATGATGAGTAGGATTGTTGGTTACTAAGACATTTGTCTCAACATGTGGTTATTAACATTTTCAGGAGTTAGTTCAGTTGTTGGTTCTCACGGGAAGGTGCCAGAGGTATAGTGGTGCTATTTGACCTGTATAGCACTATCCTCTATATTTATGTGCTGAATAGATGTAAATTGCCACTATAGGGCATATTTTTGTTTATACTATGATAATTTACTATTTTGATGATTATATTGTAAAATGTGTGCTGGTAGAAGGTCAGAGACCTCTCAAGGTTATGCATGCGAATTTGTGGATCCACAGTAGCTATTTTGCCATATTAATTGTATCATACTGTATGTTGTTGTGTTATGAAATTGAGGTTGTTTACCCAAGTTCAATGCTCAGAGACTCCTTTTAAAAGTTAAAATTGATAATTATGATAGTGTTGGAAGGGTAATTTGGGATTTCCAATCATATTTATTGATTGATTAAGAAAAATCTTTTATAACCATAGTAGTGTTCATTTTGGTATATTTGTAAAGCTCTTTTTCTACCATGGTTAACTCTTTTAAAATTAAGAAACTCATTTATAAACATGGTTAATTTGTAGCCAATTATGGTACAAATGATTTTAAATGATTAATTATTATTATTTTAAGGAGAATTTTACAGTAGAGCTGGTGGATGAAGCAACAGGCCATATTTCATATGCCAATAATCATCTGCTTAAGCACTACCATGAGAATCAGAGACCTCCTTAATTGCACGGTTGTTCCTTTACACCTTTCTCCTTTACTTTCTCTTGTATTGCTGATAATATCTGTTTGCTAAGATAGTTAGGAGTAAGTGTGGGGGAGGGACCATCACAGTAGTTTTAGATTTATTTGCTTTCTGTCTTTTAATAATTTCGTAAATATGTTGCGTTTTAAAGATTTCTTAGTTTTAGGTTAGTTTTTCTTTGAATAAAACTTCCTTCCTTTTTAGCTCATGACTCTTTAATCATTTTCCCTTCTCCCTTTGATATATGATTTAGTAATGCGTTGAGGACAACGCATGGTTTAAGTGTAAGGGATGGATTACTTCTGTCAATTCGTGTTACCATTACTTGCATCGCCAAAATATGAAAAATTCAAAAATTTTGAACTTGTTGAGCTTAATTGACTGGATTTTTCACTACTGTATGAGCGAATTGTTGCTGTGATTCCCAGCTTCCACTTGACTTTTGCAATCATTGGGCTTTATTTTTAAATCATTATTTCTTTATGCATGTGAACATTAGCATGTCTAGGTGAGAATGTATTTTGATTTGAGCAATTCTTATTCTGAGTTGATTAGCATAGTGGAGTGTCTTGATGCAATGTTATTAACCTTGTTTCGTAGCTTGATTTTAGGGAGAAAACATCTTAGAGAAAGCCTTGTTGGAAGGATTATTGAGCTTTAATTTTTTTCTTGTGTGATTTCCACCTAGTTTTAGTTAACTTCTAGAACTTATCTATATTCCTTTTCAAAGCTGCATTATTACCTAGAATTGTGAGCATGATAGTGGCATTCATTTCTAAACACTTTCACCTAAACACAAGCCATCTCAATTGACCTTTGCTTACCGCTTTGAGCCCATCACTTTCATTTCATTCCATTGATTTTGAACAAGTGCTTTGCATGAGTTATATTATGTTCTTAATGACTAATTTTACACTATTGAAGTTGTTATCTTTATCTTTTTGAGTTAAATTTGCCAAGAAAAGGGAGAAAGAAATAGAAAAGATAAGAAAAAGAAGAAAATATGCAACAAAAAAAGACAAAAAAGAAAAAAGTTGGAAAAAAAAAAAGAAAAGAAAAATTGGCAATAAGGCATGAAGTTTAAAATAAGGCATCCTTTGGTAGTTGAAGATTAAAGTTTATTGTTCATTTGATAGTCACATGTTATCTTACTTTGAGTTATTTCTTAATACTCATGCATTAAACTTGTTCTACATTTCATTACACCCATTCATTAGCCTTTCACCAACATTATAACCTAATAAAGTCCCCTTTATCATGAATCTATGGTATGTTAGTAGTGGAGATAGTAGAATCTTTATAAACCTATGGTAGGTGCTAATCTAGGTGTGTTGAGTGAAAATTCCTTATATCATTGAGAGTTGAGTGAGACACTTATACCCATGAGAGTCTATTATGTTTCCCTTCCTCTATTTAGCTATGTCTTGTGTTACTTTCCTTGCATCGAAGCATTCTATCACTGTTGATTGATTAGGGACATAAGTTGCTTGAGTTGATTATATATTCTTGGCTTGACAGCTTTATGTTTACTTGCATTGAGTTCAACTGTTGGAATTCTTCTGACTAATATTTTGCCCAGGAGTGCAAAAGGCTAAGTGTGGGGGAGTTGACAAACCCATATTTTTATATATTTATTCATATCATTTTAGTGGATTTTTGTCATTAATCTGGTCCTTAATTGTATGTCGGTGCATTAATTGAATCAATATGCCTTATATTGAATTAGTGCTTAAAAGGGACATAATTGTCATATTTTTAAACAATTATTTTTAGAATAAAATGTATTACATTATTATGATTTTATATTTCAGGAATTTAGGAGAAATCAGAATTCACAAATGATAACAAAGGACCATTAAATTAAAAACTGCAAAACAAGACTCAATGAGCCAAATCGCAGGTTTTAATTCATCTTTTTAAAAGGTAACACGCACAGGAGGCGGAAGGGGAACGAGAAAGAGGAATTGAAAAGCACAGTGAAGCGGAAAAACGCAATTGAAAAATAATGCACACCCAACCGCGAGCAGCACAGAGAGCAGGAAGGACGCCATCTGCACAGGAGCCGTCATCACCACTCCTCCGTCTCAAGTCCATTGTTCACATCTTCCTCTATCTCCATTCTGCAGCAAACACAGCAGTGCAGCAAGCAAAAACAGTAGCATGAAAACAGAGATGATAGCGTGGATTTTTGTGACTATGCGTGGCTACTTCGTCTTAATTCTCTAATTCAATGGCAAAGGCATGAGCTTGGTATCCCAAAGGGGAGTAAACGTTACTCTAATTCTCTACCCAATAATTATATTATGACTCCTAGGTCTTAGGATTAATTTTATAATTATTAGGAATATTTAGAATGATTTATTTGTATTTATTGAGGATTATTGTGATTGAATTTTTGCTTGACATTTGACATTAATCTTTAATTAATTTTAATTTCATGTACTTTGATCTGGGTCAGACATTATATTGAGATCATCGTGAATATTTTATGATTTTTCAAGGTGGCTTGAATTATTGGATCATTGTGTCTCTTGTTAGCTTAAATTCTATTTTTATGAATTATTGAGTTATAATTAAGCATTGGTTTGAAATATCTTTAGTCTTAATTTATTATTCTGGTGGCAGTTAATAAATTAGGATTTGGAAAATATTTTATGACAATTTGAGGTGGCTCAGTTGTTGGATTAAAAGCTTAATTATAATTCTTAATTCATTATTTAAAACTCCCATATCTTTTGAAGCTATGATTGCTTGCGTTATTGAATTGGAGGATTGCTTTTATTATTATTAATTTCTTTGAATTTATTCTATTCACTTATTATCATTCATTATTCCTTTCTTTAAACTAAAAATACCAAAAATATTTTTATTTAAATATATTTTTAATTCATTACATTTAGTTGTTAGTCAATCAAAACAAATCCCATTTTCTAATTTAGGTTGCATTGCATTTAGTTATTTAAGAATTTAATTTCACATTTTTGCTCCTCAGAGAGAACGACATGAGATTACACTATATGTAATCCTTGGTCCTTGGTTTAAATTTTTAAAATAACCCCAAAGTGACATCGGATTAAAGTTGTTTCAAGTTGTATACAGTTTTTTCCTACCAACAAACCTAGTCATTTACTTTATATACTGAGTTAATTTCTGATTTCACTCTCAATTTTCCCATCCCCCTTATGAGGCAGAAGACTACACATATGCTTTGAGCGTTTGCTGAATTAATATCTTCAAAGCACAATATTTTATCCTCCTATGTTAGTTTTTTCACTTCCACACCACAGAAACCAAGGGCTTGGCCCAGCAGAGATTACGTCAGTTTACAATTAGAACTTGAATAATAATACCATGCATAACTCCAATCACTATGATGGCACAATCATAAAAAGGAATGGCACCATATATTAGAAGATGGAACAACTGATTTGAGTGCTTCCTAAGTTAAAGTTTTCACAGAACAAATGATTTTCTCATCCTATGGTTGTACATTGATATACACGCCAAGTAACTAGGTTCACTGAAGATTACATCAGATTATTATTATTGGAACTAAAATTCATTCCAAGCACTACAGTAGTAGTTGGGATCACATTAATAAAATTATCATAAACAGGATAATTGCTAACATGGTCATATTTTCTATATATATTAACTCACTCACCCCCCCATCGTATTTCCTTCTGATTTATCTGATTTGCTGCATCCTGGCTGCTTCAAGAAAGCGTAACAGCCTCTGGATCATCAGAAATTGAGCTAGGTTGTCCAGGAGTAACTGCAAATGTGGGGGGAAATGAGCAATGCCAGCAATATTTACTAGTATAACTGAACAGATAAACTTAACTTGAAGAGAAGTACCTTGGAAGTCAATGTGCTCATTAATTATACCAAATATAGTGGTGGATTGTGTACTGTGGAGATGTTGCAACAGAAGTTCGTAGGAATACTGGCAAAACATTAACTCATATCACCTTTCCCAAGAATATAGCTCAACCTTTTTAGTTAAAAAATGAAAGGACCATTCCATATAATGGAAATTACAAAACAACATACAACCATATTAAAGCGAGGGGGGAATAAAATAATGATTAATCAATTTCAGCAGATTCCAAGATTATTGTGTCACTGATGAATATATAATTGTTCTGACAAAAAAAGATTTTATATTTTAATCTTCAAACAAACAGTGTATAACTTTATGTCTTCAAGCAAACCTCATCCACAATGGTGAGAGTAGAAAACAACAATAACATACCATGACAACTAATAATGTGGAAGTAAAATCCCAATTATTTAAATCATAAATGTCAAATTTAAATTACAGCATACCTAATAGACTAACCCAGAAGCATCAAGAAATTACCCCTCATATCTTTATGTTGAATTTGCTCTGTCTAAGACAATGGGCGAATTCCATTTCCTGAGTAACAACATAGTCAGATTATGTAAAGCTAATGATCCAACAATAGAAGAAACCAAAACTGGCAAATTTTAGGCAACAAAACTTCAGATGAGAAGGAGAGAGAAAACCTTCCAACTTCTGAAGGTCTCGCAAGTGCATCTTCTCATGGTCTTCACGGAAGGTAATGAAAAGTTCCGAGCTGGGGTTATCAACCACAAGCATACAAATAAAAGGCATAAAAATATACGTTACATGGCTCATATTGGAAAATTTGCGATATGTGTAACAAATAGAAAATAGTGCATATGATAATTTATCTATACCTTCTTGAATATGCCCTTTTGCCACAAGATCCATAAAACAATGAATAAACACTGGATAAAGCACGCGCAATAATTCATGCTGCAATGACAAGGCAAAAAATGTAATAACGGAAGAAAATGAACAAAACAATTTCAAAAGTTAAATTCAGATGAGAAAGTAACTAATTGGCATTTTACCTTGTACAAATCCAATGAAATATATGCCCATGATCTGAGTCTGCTATAACCATCAAGAAATCTTGCAGGACCACTTTCTAACCTACAAATTAAAGGATATTCATTGAACTATATCAATGGCAACAATTTGGAAAGTAATCTGGCGGGTAGGATTCAATCAATTGGATGACTATGTCCCATGAATGTGCCAACCCTTTAGCAATTGGATGACTGTTCCAGTTTGAAAATTATATTTGTGCAATAGTTACCATGTCAGAAACTGAAAATGTCACGAACATTTATACTACTGGTATAAATTTGACTTTTTTTTCTTTTTTATATCATAAATTGTTGGCAAACGAATGTACAGTTTACTTTTCTGTTACTGCTTTTTCTCAAAAAAAACTGGACCCAAACTATATTTTTTAATTCACATTTATTGAAGTTTAAGTCACTCAGATGGGCATGCAAGTAGGTTCAGATATCAGATCCAATACAAACTAGTATTGTTGATAGAAGGCAGAGTGGGGTTAACATGTAAATCCAGTCCTCAAAATTTTGAATATCCAACTATCAAACAAATACCACCAGCAGTCTGGGCGGGCATCTCAATTATGTGGAAAGACACAGTCAGAATAAAAATCTCATATGCCTGCCCAAAATCTTCAAGGCTGTTAAGCATAAATTCAAAGGAACTAAAAACAGTGAAAATATGAAAAGCTTGATCCGATGTATTACAAGATCGGAGAAATGGTATGAACTGTGTGATATCCATTGAACTGAACTCATCAAAGTACAGTATTTGTCTTCAATAGAAGTCAATTATTGATATCTTCTATCTGACTAGGTTCAAAGGGCTGGGTCTAGGACCATCAACTAATTCTTATCATGATACTAACATTATTAATGCTTTCATTAGCTGTAACACAAAGCTAATTTCACACTTGTATCAAAATCCCAGCAAGTTTCTTCGGGTGCAAACGTCAAGATGTAATATTAACGGCACGTAAATTTTGCAAATCCACAATAATGTAAAATTAAGTACAAATAATGTAAAATGTAAAATTATTAAGTATAAATTAACGTTCTAACATTTCCTATCATAAAATACACAACCCCTAAGTAATGCTGCTAACACAACTAGTATTTGAACAAAAGTTGCAAACTGGCTCAGAGCACAGCATGATGTTGATTATTTATCATGAAGATGACCAAGAGAAGCTGTTGTCAATTTTTATATAAAAGTTTACTGCGTGAGCAGCATTACTCTATCAGAGTAGCAGTTACGAGCAAACAAAATTTTATGCAAAGAAACATTGCTCCAAGGCACCTGCAGCTTTTACAAAAGCAAAGTCCATAACCATCCCCATAGATCAAATCAGCAATCCGTAAACGCATAAATTAGGGCAGCAAACAAGATGAAATAAGATAAAATTGAGATGGGGAAAAAGGAAAAATACTTGGAGAAGGAAAGGATTTGCTTGGCACAGTCGGGTTCGACAAGAGAATTAGCGGAGGAAGTGTTCTTATTCTGTTGAAGTTCCTCCTGAAATGCGTGCTCCGTTTGCGTAAACCCTTTCTTCTTCAGGTACGCAGTGACAAATCCCAGTATTTGATCTTCGTCCATTAGTCTCTCTGAGCCAATTCGCCAGACCCTCACTTTCGCACTCGTAGGGCAGAGCTTCCCTTTTGTACTGTTATGCTTTAGCTCGGGAAAAACCTTTTTGTGAGCCGATTGGTTAGACGAAAGTTTAGCTCAGGAAACGGAAAGGTCCAGTTGTTTTTACTTCATTCGACAAATTACAAATGGTCCAGTTGTTTGGTTTTGGAGTCAAAATTAAAAACTAAATTAATAATTGACATAAAGCTTGGGGATTATTTTTTTTCTAAATATAAATATTTTTATATTAAAAATAATTATATTTAAAATATTATTAAATACTAATCTTACTTCATCTTGTTATTATTAAATATGAACACATTTATTAATAAAAATAATATTTATTTGTCTTTATTATTGTCATTATTATCCTACAAATAAATTTATTTGTTGAGCAACTTGACTATTTTGTTATTGATATTCTTTTTGTTAAATATAGGAATTTGTAATTTTTTCAATAAAAATTTAAATATTAATTTATTATATCATAAAGATTAATTTTTTTTTGTTAGACTCTTGTTACTACAATTACGAACTTATTGCTTACCAAAAAAAAAATTACGAACTTATTGGATAAATAAGCTTCAAAGAAAGGCTCTAGCCTTTTAGTTTGAGTCGAAGTTGGGCATCGACCAAAATAATCCTTATGTTAAAAACCAACATAATATAAATAATAAAAAATAAATTTATACATTATAAAATAGGAGTTTAATTTTTACTATTACTATGAGGGTTTATTTTATAAATAATCTTATAAATTCTCTTTAAATTTTAAAATTATGTCCTAATCTTAACTAGTGTTGAATTTATCTAAATTTTTTTATAATAAAAAAAATACTTATACTTTAAACTATATTTGAACTTAGGAGTAAATTTATTATTAGTTCAATTGATAAAAGTTAATTTATAATTCACTAAATTATAAATTTAAATCTTAAAAAATTTTATTATTAAATAATTTATAAATATCTCTGTAAATAACTTTGAACTTAAAAATATACATTAGCCCTAATAAATTCCGTGGACTCATCTCAATTAAATTTTTTTTTATCAAAAAATAATTCTACCAACTTAATTTCATGGAGTTACCGATAATAATACATATATCAGTGGCGGAAATATAACATCAGTTTATTATATTAATATTATCTCTTGACTTCTCCACACTACCTTCTTTATTGTTTTATGTATCAAGTTGAAACTGTTGACTTCTCCCCAAACGTAGATTTATTTAAAAGATAAATTCATTTTTCAAAAAATGACAATAAAAAGGTATCTTTATTTTATATTCTATATTCATTATTTTTAAAATATTAAAAACGTAATAATAAAGTTAAATTAAATTTAAATGACCCAACCTTATTCTGGACAGTGGGTATAAGTGATTACCACTAAATCCATTTTTTAAATGCCTTGACTTACACATTTACAAAATTTCCTTAAATTTGGATTCAAGTTTAGTTTTTTTATCTATTTTTCTTGGAAGAAAAGATATATAACCACGTTTGAAATATAAGAATATGCACTTAATGCATTGTCTTAATGGTAAAGTTGTCCTTTGCATAAGGGAGGTGGAGAGTTCAATCCCCCATAAGGCTAGTTTGGCCTTCTTTTCAACTTAAAAATATAAGAATCTTAAAATGGTCGCTTGAAATGATTCAAGTCCTATGAAATCCTTGAAGCATATTCTAAAAATAATTTTTTTAAATAACCTAATTACCCACATATAAAAAACTCTTGTTTGTCAAAATCTTAATCGTTATTGTAGTGAAATTAAAATAAGAACAATTAAACCAGTGAAAACAACAACTTAGATAATGACAACGTTAAATGGAGTTTTATTGTATATGAGAGCAGTTAGATCATTTCATGAAACATTTTGGGATTATCATATATTTGGTGTCCTTGCATGTTTTTCTCCCCTTTATGTTTTTTTTTAAATAAGGTAGAGGGTATTTTTCTTAGTTGTGCTTCTAACAATGACAAAGCTAATTAGGTGTGCATGATTATATTGCTCAATTAACTACACAAACTAAATTATTGAAAAAGCTTCATTTGTGGTATGACATGACAGTTTACAAATTTGTTTTCCTAAAAAAAATATTTAGCATAATTCTTTTGCATCCCTCTAAATAAGATTTAACAAATTATTGAAGTGGTAAGCAGTTTTACTCATGTAAGAATAAGGACATATTAGGGATACCTTTCATTAAATAAATAAAAATAACAATACCAATTTTATTTTATTTTTCTATATCATATTGATGATTTATAATTAAGATTTACTAAAGTATAGTGAGTGATTACACATAGTGAGTGAAATTTTGATCAAGAGAGTCAATAATTGAATTTAAAAATTTATTACCAAATATCTTTCTATTAATTTTTAAATCACAAATTAAATTAAAAATTGCTTTTTTTAGCCCATTAAATATTTAAATTTGGACTATTAACTATGAGTAGCTACGGATATCATATGGTTATGGTCTTATAGATACCATTTAAATTTCAAACTAATATTTCAAAACCTAAATTAGATTCCTTTTAAGCTTAATGACAATTGCAAGATATTGTTGTTTAGGTACCCACCAACTGCTATCAACGTCAATTTGATTCTACTTCTAACATAAGTCATTTCAACCTAATCAAATTTTGTTTTTAAGATTTTAGGATTATGTTTTGTTGATAACAAGATATGGTGTAATGACGCTAATTTTTCAAACTATATGTATGTTTTTGCTAAAAAATAATAAATTTGATTAAATTTGGATAATAATTTTAATTTCCCCCTCAATCCAATAATCAAGGGTACATCCAACTCATAATTAGACTGATTAACTACAAGTTCAACAGGAGTTAGGAGTTAGGATGCCTCCCTAAACACCGCGACTAAAATCACAATAAAGTGGTACTCTCCATAGATTGAACACGCTCTAAATATTTGTATGTATCATCTTTTTACTAACTGAATTCACAGACGATATGCATCGAGTGAGTTAGATTGAAGTTGAGTTATTATTAATTTGGAACTTAAAATTAAATTGAAAACCAAAACAATGGAAAATCAAACAAGTTTTGGGTATGACAAAAAAAAAGGCCAAAAAAATTAAAAACCCTATAAAACTGAAACAACTGACCCTCTCAAAAAGCACAAGATATTTTCAGAGCCATATGATATACTATTTTATTGAAAACTTCGTATATTATAGTATTATTATATTGACAATTAGAGTTATTATGGATTCATTTCTCATATATTATTATATATGCATAGAATTATATTTTATTGATTTTTTTAATTATTATATCATCAATTTGACTTATGGTCTAATGGTTGAATTATAAAAATCAAGACATGCTATTTCACATTCGGTTCTACTTTTAAAACATTGATGTAATTTTTTTTGTTACAATAAATTGTTAGAAATGGGTTATACTCACCCACAATCTAAGAATATGACGAAATCTCTCTTTCTTTTAAGTGATATTAATGTCGGGAAGAACAAACTATCTATTACCCTCATTCGTAAATCTAAATATCCAACAGTTATGATGTCTCCCCAAACACCACGAATATGATCAAAATATTGATATAAAATTGAAACCCTTGTGATTTAACACAAAAAAAATACTAGTTCCATTTTAAAACATGATGTTTTAGATTTAACCTAAAATTGAATATTATTTAATTGCCCAGTGCCAAGATTCACAAATTAAAAATTCATTAGTATTTTGGTAATATACACATTCATATTATATATACATATTAGGAATAATAATAAAATTTACAATACTCTAGCAAAAAAATAATAATTACAATATACTAAAAATATTAGAATTTTTGGGTTTCAAAAATGTAATAAACATGCATCTTGATTAACGATCAACTCTTCAATATTCTTAAGAGTGTTACATCATTTATTCTTTTAAATAGGAAAAACGTCCAAATCAAACAAGACTAAAGCAAATCACATAACCATATCATAAACTATATATCATTCATTACTCCACTAACACACAATAATAGAATATTATATGAAGCTCATATTCTGGGCCAATTTATTTTTTTTATTAAAAAAACTAAGATTATTTCACCAACTCTAATACTATTACATAACTGAAGTTTAGGTAAGGCTTATGTCATACATAGTTTGTTGTTGCTTAAACAAAATAACCTCGTACTAGCCATTTAGCTTAAAACTTATTATTTCCTTTTCATTTACTGGCAAAATGCAGAGAATTCAGAACCTCAAATATTTGTACTTGGAATTTAAACAAGAAAAGGAAGAAGTGAAAAGAAATTAACAGCAACCCGTGGCGTGGGGAAAACTAAGCCCTCAAAAGGAAGAAAGAGAGAAGGTGCAGCGCAGCCGCCTAGGGCCAAGGAAGAGGAGGGGACATTTTCTTTGGTCCCATGAATGAATAAAAGTGCCCCGGCTTTCATTTCACCAAAGTGGAAAGGAAAAGGGAAAAGATAAAAAAGAAAGACATTAAAAAAAGGTTGTTGGGTCATTGACCAATGACACTTACAAATTACAAACGGACAAATCCCAAAACATGACGAGTCCCTACCCCCATTGATGGACCCCACCACCACCACCCCAACACCACGCTGGTCTCCAACTCCATCACGCAACCAAACAGCTCTCAACTTGGCATTTCCCATTCCTCCATCTGTTCCTGGGGTCCACGCTCACATGCCAGAAGATAAGCTCAAAGTGAAAGAAAGAAGAAAAGGGTCCATTAAAGGACAATACTTTACTCAATCTATATCCATTCCCAACCAATTTACCCCCCAAATTTTTCTCCGGCTTGCTCAACCTGTTATATCAGATCACGATATATATGGCAGAGTTCAGTGAATCGTGTGTCATAAAACACTATTCATAATCTTCACGTGTAAATCAGTGTCTTCCAAACAGTAGAGTCCACTAATTAGTCATTTGGTAAGCATCAAATAATGAAAAGCATCTTCTAACATGATGGAGCCCACTGCAAATTCATGCGTGACAGGAACTTAAAAGTTAGGCCAATGCCAGCCGAACTAAAAATTCCGGCCATGATTAAGGGGGGAAACTAACATCTAAAGAGAGAATCATAAAATCTTATTTATATCACAGTCTTACATAACAAAAAAAAAACAGTATTAGGACAACAGGGCTAGACTGATAAAACACACATAATACAGGGTTACATAATGGGAGTATCATCCATTGTTTATTAACCCCATATACCAGACCTTCCAAGGATAGATAATATCTAGACCTACAAGGACTTGTTTTTTGGCCATAACCTAAAATTACATGTGAAGAAAAATACGATAAAACTACCTTTTTCTTAGTCACGGGATCTTCCCATGATTTCAAGGAAAAAAATAAGAGTCCCATGATACATGAGATTTCCACCAAGTCATTTTCAATTGTGATACCATATTGATGACATGTCTGACTGTTTGTGAAGTGATTCCATTCCTCCTACTCCTGCTTGTATCTCATCCTTAAAATCAAAAGTTGCCAAATCACAAGGGGACCCAAACATTAAACGGAAATTGTTGTTCCTGTTGTTGTTGTTACTGCTGTTGCTGCTGTTGTGGTTCTGATGGTCGGTTTCAAAAGGAGCGTTAAAAGCCTTGAACGGGTCAAAATGACCTTCCTCTCGGACAAACATCTGCTGATTATTGGACAAGTTGGAGCCTTCAAAGAAGTTCCCATCCATCACGACTCCTTGATCAGGGAAGAAATTGCTCTGTTGCTGCTGAATGTTGGATTGGGAAAGGTTTTGATTTTCTACAGCAACACGGTGGCTGGAACTTATGTTCTTATTTCCTTGAACATTTGTATCATAGACTGCCATAAGGTCACTTATCAATTTCTGGCCATCTTCAGGGACTCCAAGCCCTGATAGATTTATTGAAGGTGGAACTAAATTAACAGACTGAGCAGTGGGTTTGGGCTGTGTGAAGGATTGAGGGAAGATAACTGGCTTGACCTCATTAACATGGAAATTTGCCCCGCCAAAATCTGAAGAACTGCCTCTATATGGGCAATTCAATTGATGATTATCCCGAGACGTCCTGTCAGCAAAAGCAAGGTGAACTTTACTGTAAGGGCATTGAGGGTGCTCGCACGCGTATATTTTCTGATTCAACATGTTAAAGTCATCAGGAACCTTCCTCTTCCGAATGAAATCCAAGTTTGTGACAATCTCTCCCTCAATTGGAAAAGGTTGCTGAATTGGCAGTCTTCCCCTCATCCCGAGATTGGATGGATTAAGATTGTCAGGTTTCTGCTCCTCCACATCAAAGTTTGGCTCTTCGTCAGCCCCTTCAACATCATACTCACTGCAGTCATTGATTACCAAAGATCCACTACCTCCAGCTGAAGACAGTGGAGGGCAATAGTCAGGGTACAGCTCTCGTGCCAAAGCCTCCTCTTGGTTGATGATAGCAAGCCAAGTTGCACTTTCCTTGGCTGTCATTTTATCTTGAAGGCATTTTGACTGCCTCACAAGCTTGCGAATCTTGGCAATATCAGGAGACATGTGTTTTATAACAGCAGTTAAAACCCCCACCTTCCATGCCTTCTTGAGGTCATGTGGCTTCTTGTAAGGTGGAGGACCTTGGTCGTTAGGTAAACCGATCTGTGGCCACCAATCCTCATTCCCAGTGGGCCACCATGGTGGAGGAACTCCCTTCTCTAATGGAAATCGCCTCTGAGGCGGGTCACAATGCTGCATCAGTGCTGACAAGAGAGAACCCAAGGTCGTGTCCTGAAGCTCTTGCAGGGTGTGCGGAGTAGGACCAAGAGAATTGCATCCATCATTCTTGCCAGGAATCGCATTATCTGTTTGATATTTTGCTATGGCAGCAGGGCCGTTCCTATCAAATCTGACTTTATCCTTCCACCATTCGCGAAGATTGTCAGATGCGCCAGTCACAGGTTTTCCCTTCTCTGGAATTATCCCATAAACAAATCCTTGAGCCTTGCAAACCTCCATCATCTTCAGCATGTACTTCAAGATCCCATCTTGGGCCCTTGACATCTTCTTCCTTCTTGCTTGTTCTTGGGACTGCCTTTGCTTCACTGCATCTATTCCTTCCTTGGACTTGCTTTGTTCTTTTAACCGTTTCAGACGCATCTTGTCTCTCCACATCCTCCTCTCAAGCTCATCCACATCAATTTCTTCATCACTATAGTCATCCTCAACCGCCACCTCTGGTTCAGTCTGCCTGGTGACAACATCCCCTTCACCAAGGGGAGCAGAATACATATCCAAATCACCACAAAACCCCATCTCTTCAAACATCATCATCATTCCCCACGGACAAAAATACCCCTAAAATATTGCCTGAATGTTAAAAAAATGGGTTCAACCAAGAAAAGCTTGGGGACCAGTGTTCCAAGCTTTTGCCCTTCTTTATACACAGATCGAAGTCACCAATTTCTCCGCCTTTCTAAACATTTAACCTGTCAAAGGACATAAAAAAATAGAACAATTAAATCCAGTAAAGCAAAGCAAAACAAATATTTTTCATGTAAATAAGGTTTTTATCAACGGAATTGTCATGAGTACACTCTTCCTTCATTTTCAAGCGCAGATATATAAGACAAAGGGCTTAAAATCTCACTAAAAAAGATCGTAAATGCCCTAATCACCAATAAGTAATCAACCAGACTATATCTAAAATTTTTAGTCTGTCAAAAATATTAATCAAGTGGTCAGGACTTTAAGATTGCACAGATCTAAACCAGCCACCCCTAAACTACGAAAATAGAAACATCAAAAGTCGCTGATATGGTGATTCATGGAGAAGAATCTTAAAAAGTTTTCCTCCAAAAAAAATACAAGAACATTAGCAAAACTTGCAGGGAAACCTTCCAAACGATGTTATCTATAGAAAAGAGGACCCAAGACCAACCCAACCACTCAGATAATCAATATCAAGTTCAAAAGTTAGAAACAGATGAGAAATCCAAGAACAGATAGAAGAACCAACTATTAAGACTCATACAAATCCAACTGGAAACAAAATCAGCATCAATTCAAACAACAACAAAAACAGAACCCCCATAGATCGGATTAAGCAATCTCACAAGCTAAGACGAAAGAAACAACACAACAAAACAGTAAAAGTAGCAAGCAAAACCAGCAGAAGGAATCTTACCAGAAGATCCAAACAGAAAACACTGAAAATTTCTCTTCTTCTGAAGTCGGCACAAGTCAATAAGGGAAGGAGGAAAACTGGAGAAAATGAGTTGTTTTTGAGAGTTGACCAGAAAGAGAAGGAAGAGGAGATGGAGGAGGAGAAGAAGGATGAAGGAGGGAGAAAATCAAGAGGAAAGTGATGATTATGGGATTTGGAGTGCATTCACATCTATTTTGGTAGTGGGAATGTGACCCATGGCGATTGCCAAATCGGAGCCCTTCATGTCATCCAATGGAATAGAAATAGCCACGTCATAGAAATTGGCTTTTGTATCTCCAAAGAAAATGATGTAATATATCTTCCAATCTTAATTATATATAAAAAAATAAAAATAATATATTTTTATTTATAAGATATATTAATAATTTATTTAAATTTTTTAATTTATTTTTTATTTTTCTATTAATTATTAGTTAATAATATTTAAAATATAAATAGTTTTTACCTTCTACAGGTTGTTGGTATTATTTTCTTTTTACATATAAAGAATACTACTATTTATTTTTAAAAAATAATATTAATATAAAGTATATTATATGTCTTGAATATTTATAAATAAATAATATTGTGGTAGCATAATTTCTATATAAGATGTGTAGTGTAATAGCTTTCTCCAATTTAGTAGCAATGTATCTAAAATTCAATAACAAGTTTCATCAAATTCTAATAGTTATGAAAATACATGCAATCTAAAACAAGATGTGATTTACTACCAAATTAAACATAATTTCCACTAAATAATGTGTAATGAAATCAACTATAAGTGATTGCAATTTTTTTTTGGATGGAACAATTTTTTTTTTTTTTGTTAATCCACATGTATTGAAACTTATTGTTGTTCTTATTTTTTAGTTTTTATTTTATTTTTTCTCTAATACTTTTTGATCTCTTAAATCATCTAGACCACATAATTTTTTTCTTTTTATAAAAAAAAGTTGATACCATAATTATTATTTTTAAAAATCATTGATCAAAACTTGTCAGCAATATTTTAAAATATTAAATAAATTAATTAAATTAATTATTATAATATTTTTTAAATATATAACTATTTTTATTTATTCCATCACTTTTTCTTTTACTCGATTATTATTGAGAGAGTATTAATATGAATTATTTAAAAAATAGTTAATAAATTTAAAAAATATATTTTATATTTAATATTAAAAATAATTCTTTAATTAAATATTATATTTAAGAATATAAAAATATCTATTCTTAGAGAAAGAAACCTAACACACAACAATAATTAAACTTTCTATATTTGCCTGATTTCAATAATTCTCTCTTTGACCCCCTCTTAGCAAGTTTTAGAATCATAATGTCACTTTCTCAATTGCTGTTTTCACACTTGAAAT
Source organism: Leucaena leucocephala (assembly GCA_037074615.1). Taxonomy (NCBI): domain Eukaryota; kingdom Viridiplantae; phylum Streptophyta; class Magnoliopsida; order Fabales; family Fabaceae; genus Leucaena; species Leucaena leucocephala. Next base: position 10,812,719 of record CM073515.1, on the reverse strand, counting down.
TTCACCCCCACCCCACTTTTTTAACCCTAAGCAAACATTTTGCAAATCTCATTTTGGACCAATAACACTTAGGTATACATTGGTCAATAATAAACATTCCATTAAAACTCAGATCAAATAGATTGGTTTGACCAATTAATTGAATTGAAAAGGGTGTAATCTGATTGATTGGGGTAAATTTAGTACGACCCGATTAGTTGGACGAGTCAATTTAATTGGAATTTTGTTTGTTCTTTCTAAATCTTAAATAGTGTCGTTTTGAATTTAAAAAAAATTATCAATTAATCATATTTATATTTTAATTATTTTATTTTATTAGATTAGGTATAGTTTATATACTAATGTTTCATTTATTTATAAATTAATACTTTTTTATTTAAATATTATTTTATTCATGACTATATATGTAAATACTTTTTAATATTATAATTATATTATATTATTTAATTATCACTTATTTGACGCCATTAACCTTTAAACTATTACTTTAAGCTATTTAAAAATTGGTCCAATCTTTAGCCCCTTATTAATAAGAAATATCATATATTTGTCATTTAATAATTTTTATAATCCACATAAATAACATCACTTCCTTTTATAGATTTCATAATTTATATTAACGGTTATTCAAGGATAACATTAATATAAACTTGGTGGATCCTATCTCTCTTTCTCTTGATATATATACCAAGTTAAAATAGATAAGACTCTTTTTTCTAAAATGAATTAATTTGCTTATTCCATTCTTTTTTTAAATGAAAAATTAATTAATATAATTCAAGATAAAAAAAAAAGTAAATCCCCTTTCATCATCCATAATTTAATATGGTAAGATAAGATTAAATCCATCAATCTTCCGTGTCATGTCATTGGAACTAATCCATAATTTATTTTTTCTTGGTAATACATATTATATAATCCTATCTAAGATTTTCCCCCAATTATTATAATTTTTCCCCAAAATTCCGATAAGTCATGTCGATTTATTAGAGTTATGGCATATTACATACCTCAATAATTAAATAATACTTATATATATTTATATATTAATAGTAAAATTTAAATTTGTGATATTATAAGTTATAAATAAAAGAATATTTATATAAAAATTTAAAAAAAATTATAAAAAATATTTTTGAATAATTTTTAAAAAAAGATTTTTGAAGAAAAAATTATAGGAAAAAAAGTAGTTTTTACTAAAAAAATATTTGGATAGTTATTATAAGAAATATTTTTATAATTAAAAAATTATTAAAAATAGTATGATTTTATTAAAAATATGAGAGAAGAGAGAAGTGAGAGTGTGAAAAAGAAAGAAGAAATATGATATAAGAATAAAATAGTAATTGAATAATCTATAAACTCTTATACTATTATAGAAACTAATCTTAATAATTTATCTAAAATAATATTTTAAAATTATTATTTAGTTTAAAAAATTTTTAGATAAATATAACTGTTTATTTTAAATTTTTTTAAATTAAAATTTTAATCAATTTTTTTAAAAAATAATTTAGAAGTTTCTTCAAACAGACAGTAACTCCTATTAACCGAATTTATTTTTGTGGGTGGGCAACTGCTATAAATTTAATTCTAAATTTTGTTATCAAAACTAGGTTTGATTTTAAATTTGTGCCCATCTTTTTGTCTATTGGGATAAAAACATAATAAATGCATTAAAGTTGTTTCAATGTTTGTGAATTTGGATAAGACGTGACGTTACAGTGCATAGTTTGCGGGAAATGGTCTTACCTGAAGATTAGATTAACTATTCCTTGGCTCGATAATTGCAAAAGTGATCACAATCCATGTGTGAGAAAGTTATAATTAAGGACCCAGTATTAAAGATAATTTACCTAAATGGCCATGACATTTCAAATAATTACAAAACATTCCTAAATTACATTAAAATTACCTTGGATTATCTCACTTTTAAAATTTATTAATTTACACAAAATTTCACGCAAAAAGAAAAAGGTAAATTGTATTGAACACTTCTTTTTATAAATCACTTTTAATTAACATATATTTATGAAAATTAAAAAAAATAAATTTTATTAATTATACCATAAATTTAATGATTTTTAACTTTATTATTATTTTAATATACATTATATCTCATCAAACAAAATCAAACATGCTAATAAGTAAAAACTAAAATGATACATTTTAATAAAAAAATTATCTCTTTTTTTCCCTATAAATAAGATAAACAGAGTTCATCTTTGAGTTATGCCACGATTTCACTAACTCTTTTTTCTCCATTTTTATAACCTGTTCGAACATATTTAAATAAAAAAATTAATCATACAAACTTTTATTAAATTCACACAAAACTTCATTTTTCTTTGTTGTAGCCTCGTATGGATTTATGCATTTATATAGAACATAGGAAAAATGGCTGTCTATAGTTTTTTTTTCAAAAGAATGAAGGCTTGTATGTAATGAATTTTAATGGAATTTCTTATTAATTTTATTAAATCGAAATTGTTAGAATCTTTATTCCTTGTCTCCTCCTCTCCAAGAGATACTTTTTGTACATAAAGTTGTCAAATATTTTTAGTCAATAATATTTTTAAATAAAGATTTTTTACTTATTTTTTTTAAAAAAAACACATTTTTCCAGCTCATTTTATTTACTCCTACAGTTTTTTTTTTCCTTCAACCGCCTCTACCTAACCATTCTAGTCTTCAATGGTGTTGAAAATTCTTTCAAACAGTACCCGCCGTCAACCGTGATCCACAAGGAAAATGATATTTTATTTAATAAATAATAATTAGTAATAGAGACGTGAGTATAATTGGTGCCTAGTATGGACTTTTCTCTACTCTATACGTTATCCAACACCTGAATAATAATAATAATAAGCCCAGTACATGCATGCATAAGCATATAATATTTTTTCTAGTGTGTATTTTTTTGTGAATTTTTTCCAAATGCAATTACTTAAGGATGCGTTTGATATTTTTAAGTATTTTTGGAGAAAGTGGAATGACAATAGAAGTGGAGGGGGAAATGCAAAATGTGTTTGATATCTTCATAAAACTTTGATGCAAAAATTATTTAATATTTTTTATGTAATAGGAAAAGACCAAAATACCCTTCTAAATTTTAAAAAATCATTTTTATATAGTTTAAAAACCATTTAAAAATTATATTTTAACAAAATTTTTATATTGATAATAGAGTTTAAATTGATATTTTTTTAAATGTAATCACACCATACACGCACATCCGAATTGACTTCTTAATTTAAAAGAATTTTAATTATTTATGATTTTTTTTTTGAAAAAGGAAAATTTTCTCATTAAATATTATTGGGGTCATTTTGAGGTGTGTGCATCCCAACTGTCAACTTACTTGAACACATAAAAATAATATTAATTAGTTGGCACTTTGATTCGGATGATTAATAATTAAAAAAATAAAAAGATGCTCCTTAGTCGTTGGCCACATAAAAGGGTAATGTCTTGTTTACAATTCACAAGGTTCATGAACTTTGTGTCCAAATGAAATAGTACGATATAAAAACATTTTTCAAATAATTTTAATTTATTTAATATTAACAAAAAGTAATTTAAATTAATAGTTTGCAAATAACTAGAATTATCCCTTCTGCATCAAGAAATTGAATAATACACGCTCATCAATGGATCATAGTAAAATAACACTAGGGTTTGTTCGAGACACATGCATATATGTATTTTTTTTTAATTTTCTATAATATATATATACACCAAAAACAACACAGCAGTAAATAAATTGCTCGAGCAACATTATGTTGGTTCATTGTCGGGTCATTTTTTTTTTAATTAGGTTGGTTTTATTGACATGAGGCTTGAGGCTTATCATAACTTAACATATATTTAAAACCCTACTATTTATTAACTGATCCAACTCAAAAAAAAAAAACATTATTCCACCTGACCCTATTTTGAATTTGGATTTATTAGGTTAGTGTTCAATTTTAGCACTTGTCCGTATTAATGAAATAAAAAATATATTTAGTTGTTAATAATAAGTAAATATATATATATATAGATATATATATATATATATATATATATATATATATATATATTGTAGAGACGTAGATACAAGATGCATGCTATTAGAATCCAACTCAGGCTGACTATATTAGTAAACCAGTAAACTAATATCTCAATTAGTCTGATAAAAAGTTTTAGACAGTTTGACCGAGCTTAATTTTATTTTTTTTTCTCATTTATTTATTGAGCTTGAAATAAAGTTATTTTAAGTTTAAAAAAAATAAAAGTATGTCAAATATAATTTGTGTTTTACTAATTCCGATTTGTTTGAATATGTGCGGTTTATACATGAGTATTTTTAGTATTATATATATATATATATATATATATTTAATCAAATATTATTATTTTAATTATGATAGTGTTAATTATAATTCAACTATAATTGGACCATTCACTTTTAGGTTTTATTTGGTTCAATTAAGAGGAGGGTATATTAGATTAATTTAAAAAAAGATATGGAAAGGTATCAGGGGTTAATTAATGATTTTTTTGTTTGATTCAGAAGGAGAGAGGAGGGGAGTTAATTAGAAATTAATAAATATACCCTTATCTCTTTATTTAAATTTATTTATAATATTTATATCAAAATTATTATTATTATTTATTTATAAATCTTAAATTTTTTTATCTCATTTATATATATAATAAAATTAAAAAAATTGAAAAATATGATACAATTTTAACATTATTTCTTATTAATTTTATAATTATTATATATTTTAATATAATAAATAAATAATTTATTATGTTTATTAAGTTTTAACAATTAAAAAAATTAGGTGTAAGAAAAATAAAAAAAAAGTTTGAGGGTACAATTAAAATATAACAAATATAAAAGGGCAATTTAGTCATAAAAGTATAAAAAAATTATGACCCCTCCAAAACCCCCCCATTTTTGGAGGGGAGGGGTAGGGGTGCTCATTTTGTCCCGTTCCGGGTTGTCCTGACCCGGTCCCGAGCAATTCAGGATAGGTCCGTCCCATCCCGTGAAGAGTCGGGACGGGACATCCCGGAAAGGAACAAGGAAGAGGGTCGGGACGGGACAGGAGGGGTCTCGGCTGGACCTTCGGAATTCCCGTCCCATCCCGTATATTTTTTTTACAAAAATAAAAAATATTTTTATTTTATTTATTTTTTATAAAAAATAAAAATAAAAAATAGTATTGGTTATATCATATTATTTATTAGATAATTGTATTTTTCTCTTCCTTATATGTATTTATTTCTTTACAGATGAAGCAGTAACTTCAGTTGGTAAAATAAAAAATTAAAAAAGTAATAGTATTTGTAGTATAATTAATGGTATTTATTATTTTAAGTTGCTAATCATAATAAAGAGAATTTAATTTCTTCTATTATTTTTTGTGTTTTGATTATATGTTACTAATATATATAGGATGTATATAAAATATCTAATATTTTATTTTTTTTAAAATTGGATTCGGGAATTCCCTGAACCCGTCCCGATCCGTCCCGGTCCCGAAAATAATAATTTAATTATGTTGGTTCATTGTCGGGTCAATTTTTTTTTTTAATTAGGTTGGTTTTATTGACATGAGGCTTGAGGCTTATCATAATTTAAAATATATTTAAAACCCTACTATTGATTAACTGATCCAACTCAAAAAAAAAAAAACATTATTCCACCTGACCCTATTTTGAATTTGGATTTATTAGGTTAGTGTCCAATTTTAGCACTTGTTAATGAAATAAAAAATATATTTAGTTGTTAATAATAAGTAAATATATATATATATATACATATATATATATATATATATATATATATATATATTGTAGAACGTAGATACAAAATGCATGCTATTAGAATCCAACTCAGGCTGACTATATTAGTAAACCAGTAAACTAATATCTCAATTAGTCTGATAAAAAGTTTTAGACAGTTTGACCGAGCTTAATTTTATTTTTTTTTCTCATTTATTTATTGAGCTTGAAATAAAGTTATTTTAAGTTTAAAAAAAATAAAAGTATGTCAAATATAATTTGTGTTTTACTAATTCCGATTTGTTTGAATATGTGCGGTTTATACATGAGTATTTTTAGTATTATATATATATATATATATATATATATTTAATCAAATATTATTATTTTAATTATGATAGTGTTAATTATAATTCAACTATAATTGGACCATTCACTTTTAGGTTTTATTTGGTTCAATTAAGAGGAGGGTATATTAGATTAATTTAAAAAAAGATATGGAAAGGTATCAGGGGTTAATTAATGATTTTTTTGTTTGATTCAGAAGGAGAGAGGAGGGGAGTTAATTAGAAATTAATAAATATACCCTTATCTCTTTATTTAAATTTATTTATAATATTTATATCAAAATTATTATTATTTTTTATTTATAAATCTTAAATTTTTTTATCTCATTTATATATATAATAAAATTAAAAAAATTGAAAAATATGATACAATTTTAACATTATTTCTTATTAATTTTATAATTATTATATATTTTAATATAATAAATAAATAATTTATTATGTTTATTAAGTTTTAACAATTAAAAAAATTAGGTGTAAGAAAAATAAAAAAAAAAGTTTGAGGGTACAATTAAAATATAACAAATATAAAAGGGCAATTTAATCATAAAAGTATAAAAAAATTATGACCCCTCCAAAACCCCCCCATTTTTGGAGGGGAGGGGTAGGGGTGCTCATTTTGTCCCGTCCCGGGTTGTCCTGACCCGGTCCCGAGCAATTCAGGATAGGTCCGTCCCATCCCGTGAAGAGTCGGGACGGGACATCCCGGAAAGGAACAAGGAAGAGGGTCGGGACGGGACAGGAGGGGTCTCGGCTGGACCTTCGGAATTCCCGTCCCATCCCGAATATTTTTTTTAAAAAAATAAAAAATATTTTTATTTTATTTATTTTTTATAAAAAATAAAAATAAAAAATAGTATTGGTTATATCATATTATTTATTAGATAATTGTATTTTTCTCTTCCTTATATGTATTTATTTCTTTACAGATGAAGCAGTAACTTCAGTTGGTAAAATAAAAAATTAAAAAAGTAATAGTATTTGTAGTATAATTAATGGTATTTATTATTTTAAGTTGCTAATCATAATAAAGAGAATTTAATTTCTTCTATTATTTTTTGTGTTTTGATTATATGTTACTAATATATAGGATGTATATAAAATATCTAATATTTTATTTTTTTTAAAATTGGATTCGGGAATTCCCTGAACCCGTCCCGATCCGTCCCGATCCCGAAAATAATAATTTAATTATGTTGGTTCATTGTCGGGTCAATTTTTTTTTTTTAATTAGGTTGGTTTTATTGACATGAGGCTTGAGGCTTATCATAATTTAAAATATATTTAAAACCCTACTATTGATTAACTGATCCAACTCAAAAAAAAAAAAACATTATTCCACCTGACCCTATTTTGAATTTGGATTTATTAGGTTAGTGTCCAATTTTAGCACTTGTTAATGAAATAAAAAATATATTTAGTTGTTAATAATAAGTAAATATATATATATATATACATATATATATATATATATATATATATATATATTGTAGAACGTAGATACAAAATGCATGCTATTAGAATCCAACTCAGTCTGACTATATTAGTAAACTAGTAAACTAATATCTCAATTAGTCTGATAAAGTTTGTTCAGAATTATTTTTATATTTTTTTCATTTATTTATTGAGCTTGAAAGAAAGTCATTTTAAGTTAAAAAAATAAAAGTATGTCAAATATAATTTGTGTTTTACTAATTCTGATTTGTTTGAATATGTGCGGTTTATACATGAGTATTTTTAGTATTATATATATTAATCAAATAGTATTATTTTAATTATGATAGTGTTAATTATAATTCAACTATAATTGAACCATTCACTTTTAGGGTGTGTTTAGCTCAATAGAAAAAAAGTAAGGGGAGAAATTTTAATAGAGGAATAGGGAAAGAAGGGAAGATGGGGAATTTTATTATTACCTTATTTGGATTAAATTAAGGGAAGAGAGATGAGGGATTTTCATATTATTTTATTTGATTCAATAAGGGAGAGAAGGACAAATATTTTTATATAGACAAATTTATCATTATATTATTTTATATAATATTTTAATAAAATATAATATATGAAAAATATTGGGATATTAAAAAAATTATAAGTATATTAATATTATAAAATAAAAATATGTATTTCTCCTCCAAATTTTTTCAATTTTAAAGGGAAGGTAAATCTCAAAATTCTCTCTCCCTTTCTAAAAATTATTATTTCTCAAATACGGGAAGGAGAGCAAAATTCCTCCCTTTCGCTCTTCTCAAAATCTCTTATATCAAACTAACTCTTACACTGATATATCTATCAGTTGAATAATTGATTTAATTTTCAGTAATATACAAAAATGTCATTGCATATATTGTGATCAAAATATGAAATTACTAACAATTATTCGAGATAACAAAAGTAATCACAGTATATGAGATGCATCTGGAATTTGAGATATCAAATATCCAAATATTTTATAAATAAAGGGAGAGAAAAAGAAACAAATGGGTTATAAAAGGAAACGATTCTTATTCTTGAAAGCAAGATATGATTAAACCATGACATGACAACCTTATTACAAGCATCTGAAAAGCACATGCGACCAAAAATCTTATCAACATGTGTTACATTGCACCTGAGCATATTTGGCCAATCTTCAGAATATTTCTAGAAGCATTCTCCATCCACATTCATACATCGTCTGAAGATCGTATTAAAACTCTATCTTGATTTGGTCGGTAAAAGTTAATCACCTATTTACTTAGTCCAATCAAAAATTTTAAATGATTGATTAAATTAAATTTTATTTTTTTTCTTTTCTATTACTAAACTTGACAGATATTGTTTTGAATAAAAAATTAATAATATATTATATTTATATTTTATCATATTACGCGTGATTTATACATAAATGTTACATTTATTTATATATTAATATATTTTTTATTTAAATATAACTATTTTTAGGGTTGTATATAAATATTTTATATATTTTAATTAAAGTATATTATTTTAATTATAATTAGGTTAACTCTAATTCAACTATAATTAGACTATTGACTATTGGATCACTGTCTCAACTGGTTTAATAATTAATGCAAGTTTTAGTATCTTGTATCTAACTCGATTGCCAATAAATATTAATTCAATTAGGAACAATACATTTATAATTTATGATAGTATATGTTTAAATTCTACTAACAAAGTTTCATATATTTAAAATATAACTGTATCCTTTAAATATAATATATTGAGTTAGAACGGAGTCGTATACATGGAAAATATTTTGATAGAAAAGACAAAATTATTTTAATAATCTTTATATTTTTTAAAAAATTAATATTTAACTATTAATTATAGGATATCACCTTGATTCCACTAACAAAAATATATACATCTGAATTGTATTAATGATTATACGATTTTACCAATGAGTAATTTTAAATATCTTGATCTATAATAGAAACAGCTTTTGGACCATAGAATCTGTTATAATTCTAGAAAGCCATTGAAACACAATGCATCTAAATAAAGTGACTAAGGTAAAAAAAAAAAAAATGGTATATTTGATGCCCTTTGAATATCTTGATAATACTTTATTCAAATTCACGAGTTAAAGTGAATAAAATATTTGTTTAGATACGTATTACTCTATTTTTAATACACCCACAAACACCGTATTATAGATTCAACGTGGGGAGAATTATGCTTAAGGATCGAGATGATGAGTTTTTTTTTTTTTATATAGATAAGGACCTTAAATTTATAAAATTATTCTGCAAGATCAAGGTCTTTTTCTAAAAAAAAAATGTATAATAACTGAAATGCCTATGAGACAAACAATTTAATTCGTTTAATAGTCACACATGAATAATTATAGTTAAAATAGGATATTTAATTAATATCGAGATAAAAAAAAAATCACAAGCATATGTATGCATATCGAGGATAAAAGAAATTTAGGCCTGATTCAATTTTTTATTTTTATGTTTTCAGAGTAATTTTATGAAATTATTTTTAAAAATGGGTTTTGAAAAGGAAAAAATATGCTTGAGTGATTGTTCTAAAAAACGCTCGTTCTCTGATTTTTTTTTTCTTAATTTCATAAAACAAAAACTAACATAACAGGTAAAAGTTGTTAAAAGTTTTTGTTTTTTTAGAAAACATTACTATTTTTTTGTACAATGTACACTTAAATAAAAACTAATTATCAATTTTTTATTTTTTACTTTAAGAAACAAAAACATTGTCCTAATAATAAGGAATCAAATTGAGTACCATATTATTTAAACTATATTTGATCAAAATATAATATCTCAACATATTTTAATTATACTTGACCGTAATTTTTTTTTAAAAAAATAAATTTCTTAGTTTAGTTTTGATAAATTTTTATTTTTTAATTAAAATAAATTTTATTAAAAATAAAATAAATCATGAATTTTTTATATAAATCAACTAAATTATTATATTTTAATTGAATAGAATTTAGATGATATGATATTTTTAAAATACATAAATATTTATCGTCAAATAGCACCTTAGTCATTATACACTTTTTTAAAGAAGGATATTAGTTTTGCAAAATAATTTCAAAAATTGATTGTCTTTATGGATAAATAACTCGTTATTTTAGTGCTTAAGCATTATTTCTCCCTAAAATGTAATTTGTTATTTTTTTATGAGAATAATTTCACATGTGATATCTTCCCACCATGACGGACTGGCCCCATTTTTTCTGAAAAAAAAGGTTTAGTTTTAAATTTTTAATATTTTTTATACATTACTAATAATTTTTATGGCCACTATATAATTTCTATGGAAAGTGATGCCTAGTAATTTATACAGAAAGTGTAAACATAGTTCTGTGTTTTTAGTTTACAAGTATAAGATTTTATTAGATTTTTAAGTTTAATTTTTAAATAAAATACCTATATTAGGAGAGGTAACCATAAACCCCAAAATTAAAATATTTGATAATATAATCTAGTTAATATTATAAAAATAAAAATTATAATAATAAGAGACATTTAAAAAATGCCAACACAACCATAAGAAACAAAATAATGAAAGCAAAAACTATGACATTTAGTATAAGAATTTATTTTAGTATTAAATATAAGATATTAATTTATTTTATTTTTTAAATTTATACTCTTTTTCTATATTGGAGTCACATTTTTTGGGATACTAAGAGTCCTTTGATTTACATTTTTCTTTTTTTTAATGAAATTTTAATATGCTCCTATGAGAGAGTAAGTGAAACAGATGAGACAATTTTAACTAATTTAAACTAGCTAATAAAATAATTAAAAAAAATTAAAATAAACATAAAATTTAAATAATTTTTAATATTAACCTTATCAACCATGCTAAATTCTAAAATTATATCAATTTATACTCTCTTTCATTACCCTTATTAAATATGGATATTGATAATAAAATAGCTAATACTCATTGAAACTATCAAAACAATTATTTATAAAAAAATCAAAAAATAATGGCTACAAAACGCCTTATATAAAAGACTGAAATGAGTAATTTTAATTTATGTGATTTGGTTAGTTGAAACTTATATATAAGATTTGAAGGGAGTAATTTTTTTCTTAAATTTGCCCTATTAATTATACATGTTAATAAAAGTTTTAGTCAAGAGAGCAATATTCAATGCAAATAACTAAAAATGTATTAATACTCAAAAAATTAATTTTAAATTTTTTAAATTAATGATTTAAATTTTATTTTTAAAATTTAAACTAAGAAACAATTTATTAAAGTTGTCCAATCCATCCCCCACCCCAACCTCCATCTTGTCCTCCATTAAACAGATGAGAGAGTCCAATAAATTGATTTGCTGTAATCACTCTTCATTGAATAGAGAAAAAGAGAGAGGGTAATTACATTACATTACATTCATGATTTGATTTAATTAGGTAAAGTCATAAACAAACTCAATACAATATAATCAAAGTGAGTTAAGCATGTGATTATGAACCAAATTCAAAAAGGCTCATAATCAGGTTAATCTAATTGAATCACGATATTTCATCTTGATTACTTATTATGACTGTTATTGCGTAAGAATAAGGATTGTTATTGTTATTATTGAGATGCTTTATTGAAGAGAAATCATTGTCACTCACAATTAAAGAGAGACGAATGCATGGATCTATCATATGCCAATGAGTGGGAAGAAAGCGTGGTGCCTTAATGCCTATTAATAGTACAATTATTATTATTATTAAAAATTTTATAAATTCAAGAAAATAATATCTGCATGTATGAATCAAAGGTACTACAATTCGAAATAGTGGTTAAATTGATCCAAATAATAATTTAAGGTTAGTGATATATTTATAGTTAAACCATAGTCAACTCAATTATTTTTTAAATAATATAACTTAATTAAAATTATAAAAATATTTGTATATAATTTTTAAAATTATATTTAAATAAAAAGCCACGATTAAAGTTGATTGGGCTTGAGCCCCATTTTTTACCCATAAAACATATTTGTTAAAATATAAACTTAACATATTATTATTTTCTTTTAACTAAAAATGATATAATTTTAAACTTAATATAGAGAAAAATGTAAAATTAAAACTTTATTGACTTGATAGTCTCTAGTTCATTGATTTGATTCACTGACTCAGGAATTGAGTTTTAATATCATGTTTCAAAGCATTTTTAAAATAGAGAAAACCAATAAATTATAAAATATATTTCCCTAATTCTTAATATAATAATTATATAACTAATTTAGTAGATTAATAAAATTAATTATTTATAATAAATATGTATTAGTTTTCTTATAATATTTTTTTAATCATGTGTATTATAACTATACCTTAACAACATGTGTAAATTTATTGGGAGAATTTAAAAAAAATTATAAAATTGAGAGATAAAATAAATTAAAATATTATAATTATGATTAAAATAATTTTTTTTATAATTCTTATATTTATAATAGGATATATAATGTGAAATATAACGGACATGTTTTTCTTTAATGATTTTTTGGGAAGCACAAGGTCAAGATATATAAATGGCCAGCTATATACGTTGTTGTGTTCCTTTATTTTGAAGATAAAGCAGGATCAATCAAAAGCAGTGGCTAGCTAGAGAAGGGATCCCGATTTCTTGCTTACTTTACAATATGCTAAATTTAAAAGTAAGCCATAAATTTAATTATCATAAATTGTATATTTTATATATTAATAGATTTTTAACTTGTAAGATCCTTACAAGTTCTAGAACGAAGAATGCGTGATGAAAATTAAAGAGCCTTTAATGTATTATATTTGACAAGAGCAAGTCATGTTTTTGAAGAATGTGATTTAAAACAGTTTCTTTTTTCTTTTTCCTTTTAAAAGTAAGTATAATTGATTTATATATAAATTAATAGAGAAAATTTATATAAGTTTCTTCTATCTATTTTTTTAAATTCTCCAATTCTACTAACAAAATTATTATATCAAAAATAAAATTTAAATTTATATTATTATAAATTATGAGTAAACTCTTTATTAAATTTTATAAAATTTAATTAGACCAAATTGTATGCCTCTATTAAAAGTTTAGCCTATTTTTATTATTATTTATCAATTTGATCAATATTTAAGTATTACTTTGATAAAAAAAAAATTAAACATATGGCTATAAATTAGACGTTTCGTGAAATATTAAAAGGACAAAATTCATATAACTCGCCCTAATTTTAGATGAGTTGAATATAAACCTATCATCTTTTAAAAGTTCAAATTTCACACTCTCAACTATTAGATTTTGACCGTAGACCCCATACCATTAAAATATCAGTTAAATTTAACAGAATTAATGCCACATTAGCCTAATTAAGATTACTTGACCACTGGGATGAAATTTTGGGTATTTTATTAAAGGAAAATTAATTTGAGGGTCTTTATAGTTTTATCAAATTTTGAATCAGGTCCCTTATAATATTTTTCCTTTTTATTATATCCTTGACGTTGCATAATTTTTATAACTGGCCTTCCGTTATAAAACCGTTTCTTTAAGAGTAATGAGGCTCTGAACACATCACCTTCTCCTCCCTCATCCTCTCTCTCTTCCTCGCCTCATCACACGGATGCCATTATCTTTTTCCCATAGCCATCAATAAATACCTCCATTCCTCCATTCTTGCTAGGCTTACTTCCCACGCTATTTGTCGCCAGAGCGTCGTCGCGTTGCAGCCTTTGAAATCTCCACATCTCTCCTATTTTCTGTGATTTCTACTTTATTTTTTAATAAAATCTAGGCAATATCCTAATCAATAGTTAAAGAGATTATAGAAATTATTAAAATAAATTTTATTTTTTTAATAAAATATATTATTTTATGTATTTGATTTAATTCATACCTAAAATATAATATTTAAGAGATTTAGTTATTTATAAACTGTATGGAGTTTTATTGATTGTGATGTCTACTTTAACTTCTAGGACACCTCCTTCCAAATTTAATGGACATGTGTCCCATCCCATTATCTTTCTCTTTGAAATATGCTTATGGTAATACTGATTTAAGGGCTCGGCTGCCATGGGAAGATTACAAGAGTTTTGCACAAGCTGCAATGTGGAGGGGTACAAGTTAAGATTGTAATTAGACATAGAAATATGTTAAGTTAGACTAAGCTTTGACCTTAATAGGTTAAACCTGTTAAATGATAATTTAACTTAAATATGGGTTGTGGTATGTTATAAGCTATTTTTTTTTGCCTAAATCTAACCTAAAACCTATTTAAAAAGCCTAATTTTTTTAATTATACTGACAGGCTACCTAATATGCCTTCGTAACAGGCCCCCTAACAGACCTATTAAATAAAATATAAGAATAAAATGTATAATAATATGTGTTAGTTTAATTACTTGACTCTTATATTATATTCAATATGTAGTGGGTTTAATACCCACTTATTGCACTTTAATATTAAATATATTTTGAATAACAGGCTCAGGCCGCCTGATAGGTCTAACAGGCTTCATAAGAAGCCTGAGCCTTGCCTCTTAAAGAAAACATGCTTTCAAATAGGCATGAGTTTGTGTATTTTTAAATAGATCAAGTCAAACTAGGCCTAATGCAGACTAGGTTAGAGGCTCCTAATAGGTCGTCTGTCCTATTTTTATCTCTAACTGTAATGGTGGGATAATTCGTAGTTCATGACAAAATTACCCTTTCCATTAAGTGGTGGGTTTAAAATTTAATAAATTAATGAAATACGCAAAATTCTATCTCAATCAACTTAATTAAACTGATGTGGCATAAATTCTATTAAATTTAACTAACATTTTACCCGTAGTGGGCTCATGGCCAAAATCTGATTAGTTTAGTGTGTGGAATTAAAATTTTTAAAAATAAAAAATAATATGCAACTCATTTAAAATTTAAAGAAGTTATATATATTTTGGCCAAAATTAAAACATACCCAACTTCCAAAAAAATTGTGTAACCTAAAAATTAAAACGTATGCAACTTCCTATACACACACGTGTGTGTGTGTGTATGAAAAAGAAAAGGATGTTAAATTAATGAATGTTTATTTTTTTAAAAATCATAGACTAAGACATGTCAAACTCCACAAAATCTGGCATGAGATAAAATCTAATTAATTTAGTATATATATGCTTGATAGTAGAAACCACAAAAAGTCAACCATAATCAAAATTATTGGAAGTAAACGATTCACTGAATCATCGCAACTATATGTATAATATATTAAATTTTTAGCTAATTGTTGCTGTAAGAAGCATTAATATATATATATATATAAATATAAAAAGATTAATATATTTTTTATATATAAAAAGTAGAAGAGAAGACAAATCTCTCAGGCCTTGAAGTAAGCTGTCCATTGCGTGAGTCACAAATAGAAGCCGTATTCAATTTATTTAATCCATCGATACAAATGTCTCATGAATTATTGGACGGTGATGTATTTGTTTTTATTTGTAAAATAAATAAATTTATACATACATACATACATACATACATACATACATACATACATACATACATACATACATACATACATACATACATACATACATACATACATACATACATACATACATACATACATACATACATACATACATACATATATTTTCTAGAGTGTCTAGGTGCTTTCGCTTGAAATATATATTACTATAATATTATATATTTTGAATTAATATTGGTCATTCAAATTAATTATTAGCTAAGCAAATGCATTTTTCTGAAAATGATTATTCAAAACAGTTTAAATTTTATTTTTTATTTTTCTTTAATTAAATCATTATGGCCTTCCTACTTTTTTGTGGTGTATATTCTTTATTTCATTTATGATATATTTATTTTTTATGCGACAGAAAAAAGGCCCCATTAGAGAATCCAAATTTAAAACAGTTTATTTTTTTTGGAATCTATGTATAATAATACATGAGACTCAATTTAATATAACATATTAATGAAGTTAACACATATCAGTGTAATTAACCAATTTTATGTTAATGTAAAATATTACATTTGGAACAACTCTGATTATTTAAAATATATAAATAATATAATTTAGTTTTTTTTATTAAATTCATACATTGTTGATCATATTAGTGTAATTAATCAATCAATATTAACATAAACTTTTTTATGAGGCCAATGAATTCGTATTTTGATCTTTTATAGGCAAAAATGAATATTTAGATGTATAATTTTATATAAAATTTCAGTTTAATAGTTTTTAAAAACATCTTTTTAGTTCATCGCCACCAACACTGTTAATCTTAAATGATATTTTTTGTGACAATTATTGTTTTTCTTAAAAAATTAAACTTAATATATCATTATTTAATAATATTTTGTGAATATTTAAAATTTTAATGGGTAATATTTTTTGTTAATAAAACTAATAGTAGTAGGATGAGAGAAATAAAAAAAAATAATTTATAAAATTAAGGGACTAAAATAAATTTTTATATAAAATTAAAAGATTATTATTTTTTTATTAATATATTTATGAAAAAAATAAATATTAAATTTATATTATCTATAAACTAGGGATAGCATAACTTATCCTATATGATCTATTCTTTTGGTAAATTTTGTGCACACTCTCTTGGTCAGATATAGATACAGATGCCTAAATTATGTACTAGATACATTCCTCTTAGATTTATTCTCTCCCCACAAAAAACTTGATGCTGAACAAGAAGGCCTGCATGTTCTTGTGTCAGAAAATGCTACTTCATGTGTCGCCTATGAGTGCCGTACTTTCGGCCTCCCTAAAAAGTCTGTTCGCTTTATCCAAATGGAAATCCAAATTGAGTGGACCTAAATTTATCAATTTCATTTTTCAAAAAATTAAATAATTAATATAACATATAAAACAAAATCCCTTAAAGTATATTTAGTATAAAGAAAGTAAAATAAGACTATTTCTTTTGTTTGATATAGTAAAAAATATTTTTATTTTTAATTTTATATTTTAAGTAATTTTATTTTTATAAAAAAATTCAAGACACAAGATGATAGAGGTAAAAATAAAATATTTTAAAATATTTTATAAAAATTATAAATTTTTTATACAACTTTAACTTTTTCTCAATTATAAAAAAATATTTTAGATTATTTTATTTTAAATTATAAAATATATATATATCAATTTTATTTTTATTTCTATCATGTTAAATAAAATTTTAATATAATTATATTTTTACTTCTGTTCCTATTAAAAAAAACCCTTTTCCATTGTGCCGTTCTTGTTTATTTACCATTTATCTACCTCAATATCTCTTCTCAATTGGTTGGGATTTCATTCGGATGAGTACCTCTGAGGGCGTGTGGAGCACAATACTCTTTTGGGTTACTATTTTTTATGTAATTATCTTTGTTACCATAACATTTTATCTAATTATTGTTTTTAAGGAAAAAAAAGTATATTTTTGGTATTTTATTTTTAGGTACAGTTTCAATTTTGGTTCTGTATTTTAATTTTATAAAGAATCTTTTCATTATCTAATCTTAATACTGTTAATTTTATAAAAAAAATTAACATTTAAATGTTAATTTTTACCAAAAAAAGGTTTAATTTTTTTTAGATAATAATAATTGATATAAAAAATTATCATTTAAAACGAATAGTATTAATTTTTTTTATTTAGTTGAGAGTATTTTTATCTTTTCAAGACTTACAAAAGATTGTCATATCTCATAACAAATATATGTATTATATTTTTCTTATTATAACTAACAATTTATTAGTTTAACGATATTAATATTGAGAATTGAAAATATATTTTATAAAATTAAGGATATGAAATAAATAAAATTAAGCAAAATAAATTGGCATGCTAACATCCATATATCAAATTTAAATCAGTTGAAAATGCAAATATTTATTATGAATTGTACAATTTATAAGTGAAGAACTTATTTTGCAAAATTTATCCAACATATGAAGGAAGTTTGTAGTTAAGGTTTTAATTACTCAAACCAAAATCTCATGCCTAGATTAATGAAAATTGCATGGTATTTTAATTTCAGGTTTTCATATACCTTTATCCACATTTTTATTCATGTTTCTCCACAGATTTCATTAGTTATTATTTTAAAAAATAAAAAAAATTCAAGTTTAAGATATTCTTTAATTTTCAATTTAAGTAATCTGTCATTTTCTTGGGCCTGAGCTCAATAATTAATGCAAAAGATCACACATGGCGTCTACCATCAATCAATGGAATTTTGCCCATTTAAATAAATAATCTGTTCTAATCTCTCGTTTTGTGAGAAAATAAATAAAATAAAAAATAAAAATGATCTGTTCTAAAGTTTCCACAAGAAACAATAACATATTAAGGAGGAGGATTTGAATATTTTAAATTTCATTTTAAAATGATATAATTTAATTTGTTACATTATTTTAGCCCCTCACAATTTATTTTGGTTATAATATATGACAAAGAAGGTCATATATATGCATTATTTAAACTTTAATTATAAATTAAAGCTACAGCCCAAAGTTAGACTGATCTTTTTAATTAATTAGTCTTAAAATAATCCTTATCATCAAAATCGGACAGTAGTCATTAATACACTAATAATAAATTAATTAACCAAATTTGAATAATTCAGATGCCATGCACTTGACCAAAAGAAAAATTGAGCTTCAAGCAAAAATATTTTCTTATTACAAAAATATGTGAAAATAAAAAAAGTAGAGTTATCTTCAATGGAATTCAATAATTTTTAATTTAATTTAATAATATTAGATATCAAATAAATGCGTATAAAATAAAAGGAAAAAATGAGAGGAAAAAATGTAAAGAAAACAGCAGGAGGACTGATGAATTAAACATTTTTTTTATTTTCTAATATAGCTTTAAATAATTTTGATTCCATGTAATATTCTAAGGTACTTTTCAAAGTATATTGTTTGTTTTGTTGAATTCAATGACGCTTACGTGTGCCGTAACACTTTCAATAATTTACTATTATTAAACTCATCAATATGCACATGCAAGCTATAATTCTTAATTATTATTATTATTATTATTAATATTAATGATACATATAAAGATAAGTAGGCACTTAATATATTATAATATTAATCCAATCATCTCACATATTATAATATTTTTTCTATGTTACTATTTAATATATCATTATGTATTAATCACCATGATAGGGACATCTTTGAATAAAAATGATCAGTTTATATTAATACAAAATTGACTTGGTAAGTAACAAAAGGTTGATCTAATATACACTAGTAAGATTCATATCTTAGAGAGGTATATGTTCGAATTGTTAGCACGAGAATTTTATTATTATATAATCTATAAATATTTTTACGTTGTTTCATACCTTATAAACAATATATTTTTATAAAATTTTATATTATTATTTGATAGATGATAATTAATGATTGATTTGTTTACACATCACTAAGATAGTAAAGTAAAGATAAACTTCTTTTAAAGGCGTTATAATATCTTCTAATAATATTATAATTTAAGTATTTATTTGTTAATACAACAGATATAGATGTAAAAAATTTGAGATGATATTTTGATATGAAAATAAAAGATGAACAATATTATCATCTAGTTAATTCTTCTCGATAGAAGAGAATAGATTAAAATTTTCTTAAATTTGGTTGAGATAAAAAATCTTCTACTTAGACTATGTACTGACATAATCAATCTATATGGTAATCTCAATAGTAAATATAGTGATTAGTCAGTTCTCATTGTGATTTACAAATTGCCTCATTCGTTGTATATGGAGCAAAAGTATATCATGTTGTATTTGATGATTTTGGGGCTAAAATTGTTGGGAAACGATATCGATGTGTACTTAGCACTTTTGATTGAGGATTTGAAAAAATTGTGAGAGTAAGTTGTGGATATGTTTGATGTATATAAATAAAAGACATTCAAATTATGTATCATGATCTTTACCATGATAAATGACTTCCCAACATATGGATATTTGTCAAGTTATAATATTAATTGTTATAAAGTATGTCACATATGTGAAGAATGCAGTAACTACATGCAATTTAAGCATAAAGGAAGATAATATACCTTTCAGGGTTCTCTTGTGGTGGTAATTGGTAAGAGAAGTAACAATAAGAAGTAGTAGTTTATCTCTAAACTATGTGACCATGACCTTGACTTTAACCATATCAAATACAAGAGACATTCATGTGGACACAACATTTAAGAAGGTAGAATATAAGCCAAAATCAAAGAATGAGAACAAAGACAAGCTACAACCTCTTGATCCAACCATACCCTTAAGATTTGAAAATATGTCAAATCTTCATACTATTGTGATATGGAGGAAGCACTTAGTTTCATAATTTCATTAGAGAGTATAGAGGAGTCGTATAAATTCACATTAGATAGAAATGAAATAGTGCAATTCTTAAATTTTTATATGCTAGATTCAACTATCATCCAGTTAGCTATATTGTAAGTTACAAATTTATTTTAATACTTTATATTTTATCATTCACATCCTGACTCCTTTCTCTTTTGAACAATAACCACTTCTATAATAAATGCCAGGACAAAGCAAAAAGAGACATATATAGCTTCATGTGTCTGCAAAAGGTGCATGAGGCAAGTACAATTGGAATTCGAGGATGATATATATCGTGGATGTTATGACCCAAATCAAGAGAATGATATATTTTATACCTAAGTATACCCTTATATTTGGCGCACACACACATATACATGTTATAATAAGATTATATATAACATAATTGATATTTTGTAATATTCATTAGACTCTGCTTGTCATTATCCCACAAGAGAATGCTATTTACACGTTTGATTCACTATTTGGATAGACAGATCACGATATTGTATACATCGTCAACACATGAGTTTTTGTTTATAGATTTATTAAGTATAAAATTCACCATATTATATAATATATATTTTTTCAATTGGCTATAAGGTTGTTCAGGATGTCAATTTTTTTAGAGCTTAGACACATGGTACCAATCAACTTTCTGCAGGGATTTTTCTAAAAATAAGTTATTCTCAACTAATTAAGTTTTATTTTTATAAATTTATTAGGATAAAGTTTAATATTCCTTAATTTGTTCTATACTTTTTCACTTTGTTAGTACCCTCGTCAACTTGGGGGTGTTGAATGCAGATACTATGTGATTCACTAAATGCACAAAATCATTGAGATAGAGCTCATAGAGAATATACATGAGATATGAAGATGATACAATTAATAGTTAGTGATTCTTCAATTTATTTACATATTTAATATTTACCTATTAGATCTAATTTGTATTCGTTCGATAACAAATTGAGATATGAAGATGACCTAATCAACTCAAGTAAGGGATGATTTGGTAAGAATAATATTTTTATACATGCCTTGAAGATGAAGTATTTGTCAAATGTTTGATAAATATTTGATAAATATTTTTTTAACTTGTTTAGGGTTCATCATTGAATTATTTCCTTGAATATATGATGTATAAAGATCAATTTGATTAATTGAAAGTTTACTAATTTAGATTTTTGGTTCATTTGGATTTTTTGATTACTATTTGGATTTTGGTATTGCTGATTACATACTTTATTAATTAAAAATTAATCTGTCTTAATGTTGTTAAATGCAACATGGCAGAAAATGAAAAATTAACAAAAAAGCAAAAAAAAAAATATATACATTTTTATAGCGGTTAAGTGGAGAATCGCTGTGGAAAGACTAAAATTTAAAATTAACAAAAAAAAGAAAAAAAAAGTATATATTTTCACTACGATTAACTGGAAAAATGTCCTGGAAAGTCTACAATTAATGGTAGGTGTTAATACAACCATAATTAAAAGTAAAACATCATATTAATAAAGAATGTGGTAAAAAAAATATGATTAACGGCTTGATTTAGTAATTGCTGTTAAAAAAAACTTTTTATGATAATTTTGTTTAAAAAAATATTATAAAAATATTTTTTTTATAGAAGTTAAAAAGTGCCGTTAAAACATGAGCTTATTACGTTGATAGAATTTATATCGTTTATATTTCAGTAGTGATAAACCCTCCCAACTTATAAGTTTTTAGACATTTAGAAAATTCAATAATTTATGCCATCCTTTCATGTCAAAAGATAAATAAAATTAGAGCATCCTAATTAGGAGGATCTCATGCTAAAAGAAGGAAAAAATGAACAACACCACGTGGGGCTGAAGAAAAATCACCATCATATGAACATTGAAAGAAAGAAAGAAAAATGCAGCCGCCTAGGGCAATAAAAGAGAGATGAGGGGCCATTATTTTCCATGAAGAAGCCACTTTCATTTCATATCGACAAAAGTTGGAGAGGAAAAAGACATTAAAAAGCTAGCTTGCTTGGTTCATTTGACCAAGGACTTTGAACAAGACAATGACCCCACCACCAACACTAGTTTTCAACTTCTTCACGCAATTGAACTTCTCTCTCTCTCTCAACTTGCCATCTCTTCCTGGGGTCCATTTCACATGCCTCAAGATAAGCTCAGGCACAAAAAATTTAAAAAATAAATAAAAATTAATTTCCAAATATATCCTTATACTTTATCTAATTCTTAATCAGTTTCACGTAAATTGTTTTTTTTCTTTTCATTAAGTTCTTACATTATTTTTTTCAATTATAAGCATTAGCCTTTATGTTAATATTCTATTAATTAGGGTTGATATGGATATTAACAAAATATAAAATATTTTTTTTTAAAAAAAATGATAGAATAAAATTTGATTACCATCAATAAAAAAATAAATTTATAATCTGGTTGATATTGACTTTATTTAAATCAATATAGTAAATTTCACGTTATCAACTATTAACATTTATTTTTATATAAATTAATAAATTATGAGTATCCTGACTGGTACTTGAGGAAAGTTCACTTAGTAAAGAGGAAAAGAAAAATTACAGGGACTTCATTAAAAAAGAAGTAAACTATAGGGTCTTGTATATTAATTTTCCTAAAAAAAAAGGTAGGAGCATCATATAGTACAAACCCTTCCTAATTGTTTTTTTTCTATGTTCCATCTATAGATGAAGGCTTGTCTGTTTGGATAACATATTAAGTTTTAGAATAGTCTGAAGAAAAGCAAAAAAACTAAAAAGTTAAAAGACAGAAAGAATTGCTTTGAAGAAAAAAAAGTCCTTTACCTCCAGAAACACATTACTTTTTTTAATCCAACTTTTGAACCATCCTTACACTATCCCAAACATGCCTAAAACCCTCAAAGTAAAATATGGTAGAGTTCATTGAACCAGGTGTTACAGAAACACTATTCATAATCTTCACATGCAAACAAGTGAATCCCCCAAATAGTAGAGTCCACTAATGTGTCATTTACAAGATTCCAAATAATGAAAAACTTCTTTTAACATAATGGACCCCACCAAGTCATGTTTGACAATAACACATAGTTTGGCTCACAGCTCACAGAGCCTTAACTTACAAATAAAAATAAAAAATAAAATAAAATATCCTTGCTGGCAGATATTCTCAGGCCATGACAATGGTGGAACTGAAATTTCAGAGACTATAAAACTTATTTATATCACATTCATACATAAAAATATTAAAGACAACCGGGCTACACTGATAAAACACACAAAATATAGGGTTACAAAATGGGACTATTCCATTGTTTATTAACCCCATAATATACCATAGACCTGCCAAGCACAGAATAATAATAATAATAATCTCTAGACCTAAAAGGACTCTTTTTTTCTTCTTGTTTTTTTGGGGCCAAAACCTACATGGATTACATGTCAAGAAAATTGCAGTGAACTAACTTTTTGACTTAGCCATGGGAACTTCACATGATTTGAAGGAAAAATACAGAGTCCCATGCTACATGAGTTCTTTCATTCAACAAAGTCACTTTCTCACTGGTGATACCATATTGACGATAAATCTGGCTGCTTCTGAAAAGACTCTATCCCTCCTCCTACACTTGCTTGTATATCATCCTTAAAATCAAATGATGCCAAATCACAAGGGGACCCAAACATTAAATTGAAATTGTTGTCATTACTGTTGTTGTTGTTGGCTTCGAATGGAGAGTTCAAAGCCTTGAATCGGTCGCGAGCAAATATCGGCTGATTATTGGACATGTTTGAGTCTTCAAAGAAGCTGCACCCATCCATAACAAGCCCTTGATGACTAGGGAAGAAATTGTTTTGTTGTTGCTGAATGTTGTTGGACTGTGAAATGTTCTGATTTTCCACGGCTACATGGTTACCAGAACTCATGTTCTTGCTTGCTTGAACATTTGTATCATAGACTGACATAAGGTCACTGATCATTTTCTTGCCATCTTCAGGGACACCAAGCCCTGATAGATTTAGGGAAGGCGCAGCAAAATTAACAGACTGAGTAGCAGCAGTAGTCGTAGGCTTGGGTTGGACAAAAGATTGAGGGAAGATAACTGGCTTGACCTCATTGCCATGAAAATTTGATCCCCCAAAATCCGAGGAACCGCCTCTATACGGGCAATTCAATTGATGATTGTCCCGAGACGTCCTATCAGCGAAAGCGAGGCGAACATCATTGTAAGGGCATTGAGGGTGCTCGCATGTGTAGATTTTCTGGTTCATCATCATGTTAAAGTCATTTGGAACCTTCCTCTTCCTAACTAAATCCAAGTTTGTGACAATCTCTCCCTTGATTGGAAAAGAAGGTTGCTGAATTGGCAGTCTTCCCCTCATCCCGAGATTGGATGGATTAAGATTCTCGGGTTTCTGCTCCTCCACATCAAAGTTCGGCTCATCCTCGGCCCCTTCAACATCATACTCATTGCAATCATTGATTGCCAAAGACCCACTACCTCCAGCTGAAGACAATGGAGGGCAATAATCAGGATATAGTTCTCTTGCCAAAGCCTCCTCTTGGTTGATGATGGCGAGCCAGGTCGCGCTTTCCTTTGCTGTCATTTTATCTTGAAGGCATTTGGATTGCCTCACCAGCTTGCGAATCTTGGCGATATCAGGAGACATGTGCTTTATAACAGCAGTTAAAACCCCCACTTTCCACGCCTTCTTGAGGTCATGTGGCTTCTTGTAAGGTGGAGGGCCTTGATCGTTAGGTAAACCGATCTGTGGCCACCAATCTTCATTCCCAGTGGGCCACCATGGCGGAGGAACTCCCTTCTCTAATGGAAATCGCCTCTGGGGCGGATCACAGTGCTGCATAAGCGCTGACAAGAGAGAACCCAAGGTTGTGTCCTGAAGCTCTTGCAGTGTGTGTGGAGTTGGACCAAGAGAATTGCACCCATCGTTCTTGCCCGGAATCGCGTGATCAGCCTGATATTTTGCTATGGCAGCGGGGCCGTTCCTATCAAATCTGACTTTATCCTTCCACCATTCGCGAAGATTGTCAGATGCCCCAGTAACAGGTTTTCCCTTCTCCGGAATTATCCCATAAACGAATCCTTGAGCCTTACAAACCTCCATCATCTTTAGCATGTACTTCAAGATCCCATCTTGAGCCCTTGACATCTTCTTCCTCCTTGCCTGTTCTTGGGACTGCCTTTGCTTCACCGTATCTATTCCTTCCCGAGATTTGTTCTGTTCTTTCAGCCGTTTCAGCATCTTGTATCTCCAAATCCTCCTCTCGATCTCATCAATATCATCGATTTCTTCGTCACTGTAATCATCTTCAACAGCCACCTCTGGTTCAGCCTGCCGGGCGACAACATCTCCTTCCCCAATTGGAGCAGAATACATATCCAAATCACCACAAAACCCCATATCTTCAAACATCATCATCTTTTCCTGTAAAGCTTCTGGATCAGTATTCCAAGCTTTTCCCTTCTTTTTTTATACACAGATCAGATTCCACAATATCTCAACTTTGAATAGCTTTACACCTGCCCAAACACATGAAATAAAGATAAATTAAACCCAGAAAAAAAATAAACAAATCAAGTAATTTCCATGTGAAGAGAGTGTTTTAGCCGTAGAATTTTCATCAACAGATTCTTCCTTCTTTTCTAACACAGGAACCATAGATATTGGGTAAAAATTGCATAAAGAATCTAAAATTTTCTAATCACAAAAAAAAAAACACATATTAACGGCCCGTCAACAGATTAATCAAGCAAGCAGGACTTAATTAATTGCGCAGATCTAAACCCCCCACAAGTGAACCATAAGAACAAAAACGTTCACAGCCGCAGATATGATGATTTCTGCAGAGGAAACTTAAATTTCAGATCGATATTCTCTCAAACGATCGATATTCTCTCAAACAATCATCAAAAGGATGCAGCCAACAGAGGAATCCAAGCTTCTTCAAGAATATAAAAGAAAATTAGCAAAACTTACAGGGAAATCTTTCCAAGCAGGGTTTCAAAACAGGATCTAAGACCAACTCAATCACTCAGACAACCAAAAAGCAAGTTCAAATAGTGAATTAGATCATAAATCCAACAACAGATAAAATAACACATCATAAAGTCTCATACGGATCCACCAGGCAACAGAAATCATATTCAATTCAAAAAAACATAAACCCCAGAACATCCCCACAGATCGGATTGAACAATCACAGGCTAACACTAAAGAAAACAACACAACAAACAGCGACAAAAGCAAGCAGGTAAGAAAATCTCACCAGAAGATCCCAAAAAATGGGACTTCTCTCCTCTTCTGCAGTCAGCACAAGTCAACCGTAGTAGAAGAACAAGAAAGAAAAAAAAGAAGGCGGGTTTCTGAGAGTTCTTCTTCAGAAGAAGAAGAAGGAGAAGGAGGAAGATGCGAAGAAAGAGAGGAGGGAGGATGACGCTGGTTTTATTGCTTTATAAGTGGGAGGTGGTCCCCTGAGCTGTCCTTGATGAATGGGAGAGAGAAAGTGGAGGAATTGGGCATTGGTGGGGTAAACCAAAATTTGAGGAATGTGAAAAATGGAGCGATATATATATATACACACACGCACGCAGGCACACGCACTAATGAATCAATCTATTCATTAGGTTCTTATCCATCTCATCTCCTACCTTGGGACGCATCCATTCGTTTCTTCTGTGCATTCATTGCTGTGAGAAATTAAACGCGTTCCTTGGGTGTTTGTGTGCAAGAAAGAATACGCGATTTTGTTTTTAACTTTAAAAAATACGCGAATTTCTATATTTACCATACAGTTCTATTCGGTGTGAGACATTAATAGTATGTCTGAAATTGTTTTTAGTATTTTTTTTAATTTTTACATATACTAATTATTTACTTGTATATTTTCTGGTATAAGGATAATAAAAAAATAAATTGTACTTTTACATATTTATTTCCTTTAAATAAATTTAGCTCACTTTTATCTATTTGCTTGAGGTAGTATATTTTTCTAAAAATAAAAATAATTATATTTATATCAAATTATTTATATCTATTTTATCAAATTTTCTAATCACAAGTAGCCGTGTGTACTTTTTTTTTATATAGATTTAAGTTAAATGAAATTTTGTGGAAATGAATATAAAAAATTTAATATAATTTTTTCAAATAAAAATATATTTTATTTCTGTTGATTTTTTCTATCAATATATTAAATGGATAATAAAAAATTAGAAATTTATAATTTAGTCTTTAAATTTTAATTAAATAGTTTTTATTAATTAAAAAATTAGCAAAGGTGTCATCGCAATTTGCACTTACTAAATTTTTTTGTATATATTTTTAGGTTAAAACGAAGCCTAAAAGAGTAAAATGCAATTAATATATAAATATATAATATGAGTCAATATATGACATCAAATTTATAACAAATCATAGTCATAATGTGAATACTATATGTGAATATTTTTTACTATAACGAGTTTCTTTCCTTAGTAAATAATCTCATTTATTAATTATTCATGTGACTATTGTATTATTATTTTTATTTTATTGTCAAATTTTAAAAAAAGAGTACAGCATTGCTGCTAATTAGTTGGTAATTATAAACAGCATTTAGGTTTAAGTACAAGGATTTGATTTGTGATTTTTTAGAAATATAAATATGGATAATTCTTTTCCAAAAATAATGTTGACCTAAGTCAAGCATTACCATCATAGCATTAGCTAAAAAGCATGAAATCTCTTAGCCCTTTATTCCCACAAAAAGATTTAGATGGATTAGATTTTCCAGATTCCTTATAATAGCTTCTAAAACGTGAGTTGTATTCTTATCAATTAAATTTTAAAAACAAATTATTGCTTTAATTCATATAATTTTACTTAATTTTCTATAGTTTTTGCTTTTATCGTTTTCTCAATTATAATTATTAATCTCTAAAATCATAATCTATTAATAAGAGCAATTGTGAATATAACTAAACAGTATGCGAGTTTTAAAAAACTACAAAATTAGAAAAAGAAGTTTTTAAAAAATAAAATGATATTATAAAATTTATTTATTATTAAGTTATTATGATCATAATAATCGTGTACTTGCATATATATATATATATATATAATTTATAATATGATTGGTTTTGATATTATTTAAATAACAAAATTAATTTATTTGTATTATAAATATAGAAACTAGTGTCTATAATTGAATAAATTATAAGGATATATACAAAATTACAAAAATCTGTTTAAAAATATGATGAATTAATTATAGGGATTTAAGGATTATTTTTTGCATTAAATGAATTTATATTTTTCATAATTATATTAGTGTTTATTCTTTTAGTCCCAAGTCCAAAAAACCCCTCCTTATTAAATTTTATATTATTTTGGTGAGACACTAAAAATATCTTCTTTTATTAATGAAGATTAATCTTCCATTCAATATTGAAAGCACAAAGGACATAACTCTTCCAATCATTTTGTTCATACACAAAATTGGAATTGAACTCCCTTAATAAACAAGATCTCCTAAAATTTAATTAAATAAATATTATAATTACTAATTAAATTTGAGAGCATCCGTTGTCTATATTTTTTGTCACCATATTTATGAACTAAATTTTAAATATACTATATCAATTATACTTTTTTTATAATATTAAATAAAACATATGTTTATTATTTTTCATAAAAAAATATAAGATATTTTTCTTTGACAAAATTATTTAATTAGTTTTATTATATTTAATTACATTCTCAATTTAAAACGTCTGAATTATAGATACACTCGTACACCGGACACGTCTCTTCCTCTGACTCCACTCTTCTATGGGAGTTTCATGTACACATCTGAACACATTTATTCTCATTAATTTTTAATTCTATTAAATGCGATTATTTAAGTGCTTTTCTATTCATATTTATTTATTCCATCTTTTGCATTCTTATAATTTAAAATGCTTTAAAATAATTCTCATGATGCACTGTTAATCATGAATAATCTACACACGTAGTGACATCAATTTGAACAGGATACCGATATGTTTTTAATATTGAAAAAAATTATATGTTTTTAATATTAAAAAAAATTATCTTTAAATTATTAGGGTACGTTTAGTGGGATATAAGATGTTTTGATAGAAGTAAAATTAAAAATATAATTAAATTAAAAATAAATTTAAAAATTTATTTAATATGATAGAAATAAATATATAATTGATATATATTTTTTTATAAGTTGGGATAAGATAGTTTAAAATATTTTTTTATAACTTATAAAAGATTAAAATTATTCAAAAATTATATACCTAATATAAAATAATATAAAATATTTAATTTTTATTTATAATTTATTATCTCACTTTTTAATTTTTTTAATATAATTGAAATGACTTAAAATATTAAAAATAAAAATAAAAATAATTTTTATTATATTAAATAAAAGAAATGAAACTTTTATTTCTATTTTTATTATATAAAAAAATTAACTATAATTTCACCTTATATTTAATAAGGTCATTATATTTTTTTTATTGTTATTAAATTTTTATAATTTCATCAATTATAAATGCCGATTCATATACTCATAACGTATTAATTTATAAGATAAATGATATATGACGTGACTATCTCTCATAATACTTTTGGACTCTATTTGGCACATATATGAGAAGGATTGGTATTGGGATCGGAAATGAGATTGTTATTACCACTATTCTCAGTATTTGAAACTTTAAAACTAACAAAACCGTAATAATTAGTAAATAATTATATTTTTAAATATAAAATTTTATATTTAAATCAGGCATATATATATAATTTTATGGGAAAAAATTAAAATTTACCTCAATAATCTCTAGTCTTTAAAATTAATTTTTAACTATTAATTAAGGCATAAGGACTTTCCTGTTAAAAAACTATAAATATTGATCATTTAATATTTTTTAATTAAATATAAATATTCTATCATTTTGTTACAGCTTTATTTGATTGGGGAGTTTTGGAGGGAAGGAGAGAAGAAGGGAGGAGAAATTGTGTTTGGTTAGAAAAAATGGAGTGGAGGGGAGAGGAGGGGAGATTTTTTATCATTTATTGCTCCCCTCTCCTCCCTTACCTCCCCTCTAAAAGTGGAGATTTTTGGAGGGGAGAGAAATTTTTTACGCCATTATGATCAAATTATCCTTTATTAATTTTTAATATTTCAATTGTACCCTCAAACTTTTTTTTTATTTTTCTCACACCTAATTTTTTTAATTGCTAAAACTTAATAAACATAATAAATTATTTATATATTATATTAAAATATATAATAATTATAAAATTAATAAAAAATAATGTTAAAATTTTATCATATTTTTAAATTTTTTAAATTTTATTATTTATATAAATGAGATAAAAAATTTAAGATTTATAAATTAGAAAAATAATAATTTTGATATGAATATTATAAATAAAGAGTAAATAAATTTAAATAAAGAGATAAAGTTATATTTATCAACTTCAAATTAACTCCCCTCCCCTCCCTTTCTAAATTAAATAAAAAATATTATTAATTAACTTTTTCTATTTTTTTTAAATTAATTTAATATACTCTCATGGTGAATTAAATAAAACTTACATGAAAATTGTAAAACATTTTCTATTTATTTCCCCATAATAATATATGTCAGAGTTTATCTTTTTGGTACATGTCAGATCAATCTCAAAGCATATATTTAGTATATATACTATAGGTACAGTATCTAGGATTTAATTAATGTTTTTATCGAAATAACATCTGATTTTAAATTTTTATTTATAAGTGTAAGATGTAATAAAATCCTAATAAATGCAAAAGATTTTAGGGTCAGATTACACTATAATAAATAGTATTAAAGAATTAGTATGTAAAAATCTTGAAACGGTACGGTATACGTACCTCAGGTGAAATAGCACTGCAATCTGAGAACGAGATACGTTATTAATTAACTAGTACATGAATCTTATATCCGTACAAATATGATTCATGAAAAAGGGTACATATATGATCTATGGATGGATATTTGATAATTTAATTTATTGAATTTGTTTTCCCCACCACGTTATTTTCTAGAGAAAATTGCAGAATAATTCTTTATTAATTTTTATTGCCCAAAGTTATTTAAAATTTATTTAAGAACTCAAATTTTTAAATGGGTGTAACTCATATTTAATTAAATGTAATGTATTTTTTACCCATTTACAAAAGTCTTGAATATTATATATAGTTGTAGATAAGTTTTATATAATTAAAAAATAGTTACACGCTCCGAGCAAAGTTATACGCATCATATTTTAGAAGTAAAATAAAAAATATTTATATATAATTAAAGTTGAGTTATATTTATTGATCCTTAAATAAATTTTAAGTATTTTTAAATAATAAAAATTTTAATGAAAAAGTTTTTTTAACATTTTCTCCTATTTTTAATTGGGTTGAACATTTGAATATTATAAATAAAATTAGGTTTTATTTAGTACTTTAAAATATTTTCTCACATACATCTAATACCTTAAAATATTTTGTGTTATGTCTAGCACTGTCAAATATATTTTTTGGTGTGTCTAGCACCCTAAATTTTTTTTCTTGCCTGATATATTGAAAAATATTTTAGAATGTAGAATATAATTAAAAATAATATTTTAGAGTGTTTGATATATCAAAATAAATATTTTAAAGTACTATATACAGAAAATATTTGAATGTATATGTCTTGTATGTTTATATTATGTTTCGTCTTATTTTTTTTATATGAATTTAAATTGAATTTTGTTCAGTTTGATTATTTTTCAGTTTTGATTTGATTTTGCTCACTGGTTTCTCATCCTCTATTTTTGGGTTTCACGTACTCCAATGTTTTTTTTTTGGTTCAACGCTTTGATTTGATATAAAAAAAATAAAAAAAAATAATAACAGTACTTTTTATAAAAAAAAGTTTTTGGAATTATCTTTTGCTACTCATAAATATCTTCATAGTGAATTCAATATTGTTTAAAGTATTGTAATAGACCTTAGTTTATGGTCTTGTGAAGAATTACTCTATTTTACCAGAGTCAACTTAGTGGGTATGGTTTTAGAATTTTGGTTCAATTATTTCTAAAAATATAGGCTTGAGTTTATTGGGCTGGGCTTATATTTTTTTGTTGGGCCAACATACATTTATCTATTCGAATTAATTTATTTTCATTGATTTATTTTACATAACACAAGTAGCATAAACATGTCAAAATGAGTGTTTTTGGGATTGCATAATGAGCACTTTTTAATTAAATTTAGGCTTTTTCCAAACATACATAAATTTGATAAGATACCAATGGGTTGAATTTAGTAGAATATGTGAGTTCCTCATAATATAATAAATTAATATTTAAATTATTACTAGATGATATATTAAAAGATGTTTATGATTTAGATTTAGTTAGAGCTTTCGGTGAATGAGCAGCCAGAGCTTCTATTCCCAAACCGGGGGTACATAGTAGGTAAAAAGGTTATTGGTTGCTTGACTTCCTTACCTCGGGGAGGTTGAAAAAGCTGCTAACAAGAATAGTTTATCTTTTCTCTTGCGACCTTCCATGCGGTTGAAGGGATCGAGTACGCAGATAAATTTTATACATAATTAACTCTAATAGTAGAATATATGTGTCTTGATAGACAGCTTCTTAGGGAGTTTTGTTGTTGAAGGAAAAAACATAAGAGAAAAAGAGAAGAGAGAGAAAGTTAGTGAGAGAAGCTCTAAATTTTTCCATGCCTCCGTGATGGAATCATTTGAAAGCAACCACCTGTTGGGTAATCAGGAGGGGGTTGAGGGATTAGGCAAGCTCGATTTGAGCACAAATAAGGTAATGGGTAATAGGTAATAGGGAAGGATTATCAAGGACTTCTTCATTGGTATTGGAAGCAAGGGAACAACAAAAGAAGGTTGGGAGAGGTAAAGTGGCAAGAGTGGAGGGAAGTTTCACCGTAAGGTCTCTCTGAATCCAAGAGAAGAGGAATGGATGACAGCAGAGAGGCCTATGATGGAAGCACCCACAGATGATGAGTTGTCATTGAAAGCTGCTAAGTCATACAAGGATATCCTGAAGCCTAAAGCAAGTAATGCAACAGGGCAAATAAGGATATGCAAGAAGAAAGCTAGAAGGGTATGTTGAGACATGGGAAAAGGAAAATTCTGTCTGATTCATTAACTGCACACACGAGTCATATATACATCATATACCCATTATATGATATAAGTCCTACTTACGTACACAGACACAAATAGCCCAAATGATACACAACTTATGGGCTTCAGGCCCAAATGACTTATCACTACATTTATTTCTAACACTCCCCTTAAGTTGGGGGCAAAATATATATATTACTCCCAGCTTGTGGAGTAATTTTGACTGTATAACCTTTTGTATTAGTTTAGTCAGATTGTCTGCTTCTTGATCTCCAGATCTTACATGTAGCAACTTGATCAACTTATCTTGCACATTTTCTCGAATAAAATGAAGATAAATAATCTTTATATGTTTTGTTCTTTCTGCACCTAATTCCTTGAGCAAGCCTACAAGCTAAACCACCCCTGCTACTATTGTAGCAAGTGCTCTATAGTCTGCTTTAGCAGATGACTGAGATACAGTGCTATATTTCTTGGTTTTCCATTTGATGAGTGATCCTCCCAGCTTTAATAAATAACCTGTTACAAATCTCCTTGTAGAGCTACATGAACCCCAATCCGCATCATAATAAAAGGTAAGCTCTAGGTCTCCTGAGGAACTTATCAAGACTCTAAGGCCTGGTATCCCCTTCAGTTTCTCACCACATTCCTTGCTACTGCCATATGTGCTTTCATGGGATTTGTCATATGTTGGCTAAGAACCTTGTTTAAATCCTCCTTGCATCAAGGCGATAGACAATTTAGCATTCCATTGTCTAGATGCTTGCTTTAAACTATATAATGATTTGCTAAATTTGCAAA
The DNA here is from genome assembly GCA_037074615.1 of Leucaena leucocephala. Classification (NCBI taxonomy): domain Eukaryota; kingdom Viridiplantae; phylum Streptophyta; class Magnoliopsida; order Fabales; family Fabaceae; genus Leucaena; species Leucaena leucocephala. The sequence goes on along the minus strand of CM073515.1, from coordinate 10,777,773 downwards.
CTGTATTCTCCCCCTTTCTATTGAAACCTTGTGGTATATTCATATATATATATATATATATATATATATATCTTCATCAAGGTCCCCCTGCAAGAAGGCATTATGTATATCCATATGATATAGATTCCAATTATATAAGGCATCAACTTTGATTATTATTCTAATGGTTGTCATCTTCCTTATAGGGGAGAATATTTCATGGTAATCAATTCCCTCCCTTTGAGTATAACCTTTGGCAACAAGCTTGCCCTTATACTTGTCTATCTTCCCTTGTGAATCATATTTGATTTTAAATACCCATTTACATCCTATTGCCTTTTTTGTTTAGGAAGATACACTATGTCCCATGTATGATTGTCTTCTGGAGCCTTAATTTCTTTGTTCATGGCCTCTATCTAACTTTTATTTAATGTAGCCTCTTCATATGAATTAGGTTCTATAGTAGAATCCACATCACACAAGAAACACATATGAGAAGAGGAGATATTCATATAAGATATATGATTTTCAATAGGGTATAAACATTTTGACTTTCCTATTTCTGTGTTGTCCCCCTTTATCAAGTCGCAGATATAGTCTTTTGCCCATATATGTGCTTTTCTTTCTTTGGATTGCTTGGTGGCGGATCTCCACTACAGAGGCGTCTCCCTTATATGGTTCTCATCTTCTTCATCCTAGTTTTCAAGGGTTTCGGTATCGTGGTCTGTAGGTGTGCTTTCATCTTGTAAAATCTGTGGCAATAACATTTTAGAGTTAGAGTCAACAAAATAAAACAATTGTTGTAATTCATGTGACACTTCCCCTTGGTTAGTGGGCATGCTATCTTTGAATTGGAATTTATTCTCCATAAAGGTAATATGGTGACTAACCAAGAGATTATGAGTCTTTCGCTCAAGTAAAAGGTACCCTTTTTTATGATAAGGATATCTAAGAAAAACACAGACTGTGACCGAGGATGAAATTTATTACAAGAATTGAGGTCAGTGGCATATGCTAATGCTCCAAAAATTTTTAAATTATCATAACTAGGTGCAGTGCCATATATTTTTTCATAGGAAGTCATATAATCAAGAATCCTGGAAGGAATGCGATTGACAATATAAACAACTGTTTTGACACACTCGCCCTAGTACCGGAGAGGGACGTGAGATTGAAGCATTAAGCTTTTGGAAACTTGCACGATAGTCCTATGTTTCCTTTCCACAATCCCATTATGCTCAGGAGTATAGGGCATGAAGTTTCATGTACAATTCCCTTGGTTAAGAGGAATTCATGAAGGTTGTGGTTCATAAATTCTCTACTATTGTCACAGTGAATCTTCTTCACAGTGACAAAAAACTGGGTGAAAACAAAGGCTATAAAATGCTTAATGTGAGAAGAAGTTTTTGATTTATGTTTCATAAGAAAAATCTAAGTGGTTCTCAAAAAATCATCAATAATGGTTAAGAAATATTGATTTCCTTGATGTGTAGGTACTTGATACGGTCCCTAGACATCAAGGTGTAATAATTCAAAACAGGAATTTGTTTTATTGCAATTAGATGAAAAGGGAAGTTTAGTTTGTTTCGATTGAGCACAAATATCACAACATTTATTCATCAATTTCTTATTGTCAGATATAATGCTTAGGCGTTTTAGCACATAAAAAGGTACGTGTCTTAGTCTAGAATGCATAGGCCATACATCATAATTTGGTATACATGTATATGTTCTAATTGTATTGCCAACAAAATTGTAACGACAAAGTGACTGTGCTTTAACATGTTACAGACTATAAAGCCCATCAACCAATTTACTAGTTGCCTTCATCTTCCAACCCTGAAGGCCCTGCATGAGGCAAAGGTTAGGAAAGAAAGTAATAATGCAAGTTTGTTGTTTTGTAAATTTGGATACTAATATGAGATGAAATTGTAACTATGGTGCATATAACACATTTTGTAAAATAAAATTATGTGAAATGGTAACCTGTCCAATATAAGTCACAGGGACTCGAGACTTATTAGGAATTTTAATATGTTTAATAGGTCATGTGTAAATTGTATAAGTATCTAGAATAGTAAGTTCCCCTACAAGATGTGTAGTGGCCCTTGAGTCAATGACCCAATTAATGTGTGTGGGTGTGGAGTGGTGGTAAGATGATCCATGGTCTTTGCTCCTGAAAGAATCTCAGTGTTAGTATAATTGATCATTTCTTCATGACCCAATTTGGGCTTGTTCCCTTTAAAATTTTTTGGGAAGCCGATTATATGCCAATATCCTTCTTTGGTATAGTCCTTTCGATGCAGTGGGTACATTTAGGTAGGGGTCCTCCTCTCTCCTTCCTGGTCTACGTCCCCTACCTCTGGTGGCCAAGGTGACTCATTCAACAATAATACTACTAATCGAATCCATCATGTTTCTTTGTACCTCATCCTCCATAATCATGGTAAATGCCTGATTAATTGTCAGTAGGGGAGTCATCAATAAAATTTGACTCTTCCCTAGGCTGAAATTTTCATTGACTCCAGTGAGAAATTGCAGGAGCTTCTGTTGTGTTCTTTTAGCATAAACCTTTGAGGTCTCACATTTGTAAAAGGGTAAGGCAGTAACTTGCTCTATTTTTCCCAGAATTCTTTCATCTTAATATAATATGATGAAATTGAGCTCGAGCCTGGATGTAGGGAGGCAATTTTATGATACAGAGAAAATATTCTAGAGCCTGTTACCTTGTTAAATCGTTCTTCTAGGTTAACCCAAACTGCTCTGGCATCTTGAAACAAAGATAATACTATTTGCAAGATCCTTAGAGATAGAATGTAGAATCCAAGATAGCATGATGACATTATAGCACTCCCATTGAGGGTGTAATCGTTCTTCATAAGCATCCTTTTCACACGTTCCATCAACAAATCCTACTTTATATTTACTGAGGAGCGCAATCCTCATGGCGCGACTCCACATAGTGTAATTGTCACTTCCCATCAAGATATGAGGAATGATTGTCGCACCTTAAGCGTCTGATGGATGAAGAAATAATGGATGTGTGAATCCAAGCCCATCGATATCTTCGTCACTCCTCTTGTTTGTCATTGGTAGTTTTGTTGTTGTGCATTCACCGTTGAGCCTCTTCTTTTAGGACTTCAATGTTCCTGTTACAGACTTTCTTTGGGATTCTTGGATTCCAGAGTTTTCTTGATTATCAGTGTAGTCCTCTTAGAGCGATCCGCTTTGGTACCATATTGAGACACTGGAAAAGGAAAATTATGTCTAATTCATTAACTGCACAAACAAGTCATATATACATCATATACCCCTTACATGATATAAGTCCTACTTACGTACACAGACATAAACATCCCAAATGACATACAACTTATGGGCTCCAGGCCCAAATTCCTTATCCCTATATTTATTTCTAACAGGGTAATTTATTGATTAGTGATGGGAAGGAGTTTAAAGGCATTACAGTTATGGATACTGAACACAGGCTAAAGATGGACTTTTCTGAGGAAGAAAGGAAAAGACTCGAGAAGAGATGGCAAAACTCTCTTATTATTAAGCTTTTGGGATGTTCCATCGATTTCATTCAAATAAAGAGGAAAGTCCAAGCCATGTGGGGTAAATTTGGGACGGTGCATGTATCTGACATAGGCAACTGTTTCATGATGGTGTCCTTTAAGAATCTAGGCGACTATTTCTTTGCCCTAAAAGGGAACCTTGGCTAGTGCAAAATCACTACCTCACAGTCTAGACTTAAGTATGATATGTTTGAAGTATAAGTAGAATTAAATTAAAAATAAATTTTAAAATTTTATTTAATATGATGAAAATAAATATAAAATTAATATATGTTTTTTTATAATTTGAAATAAAATAATTTAAAATATTTTTTTATAATTTAGGGAGGGTTAAAATTATCTATAAATTTTAAAATTAAAGTAAAACATTCTAAAAAATTTCAGTTTCACTTCTGTCATCTCAGTTTCCAATTTTTCTGATAAAATTGAAATAATCTAAAATATTAGTGGTAGAAGTGTCTATTGTACTAACCAAATGAGGGAAGTATAAGATTTTACTCCCACTACCCCTTCCCTACTTTTAATTCCTGTATACCAAACATGCCCTATAGGACAAGCTACTATGCAGAAGGGAGTTGGGCTTGTAGAGGAGGGCCCAAGAGAGCACAAAGGTTTGTCTGTTCAAATGGCCTAAAATACAACAACAGATGGGAGCCTACCTGGACGCAAGATCGGAGGATGGGGAATTCTAATGTGCTCTTTATTTTGGGTCAAATAGAACCTTTTAGTGGATCACAAGAATCATGGGCTACGGAAATAGATGAATCAGAGCCTCCGGACCCACAGGACCCTCTCAGCTCAGTTTACCTTTGCAGATGATAACGGGGAGGAGCAATAGGAAGGCCAGACCAGACCAGACCATGCGTAGCGTTTTTTGTTGGTACCCGCTTGTCTAGAATGTTAGAGGAGCAGCTGGAAAAGAATTCGGGCTTGCTCTGAAGGAAGGAACTTAGGCGGAAATTTCATCCTAAAATTGTAGTTTTAGGGTTCAGGGTTTTTAAAAAACAATTGTGGTTTTAGTGGAAACAAGGTGTAGTGGTGACACGGCCCAAAAAGTGATTGAGGTTATTGGGGTTTAAGCACCAAATTTTAGTTGGAGGCTAGTGGAAATGTCGGGAGGGATTTCGGTGCTGTGGAATGAGGACTACATTAAAATTAAGACCTTAACTACGGAAAACAAATCCTTCACGTTGAAATTTCTGCATTGGGGAGAAGAAGTTGGTGTTTTTCTTCAATATATGCTGGCCCACACGAGATGGAAAGAAGGGAATTATGGGAAGATCCTCAAGAAGTTGCTGGTGCCGAATAGAGTTGATATATATAATAAATAATTAATTTATATTCTATAATAATATAAGTTTAGTTTTTATTACTGTCCTAAGATCTCTTTTAGTAGAGAATTTTATAAATTTTCTGTAAACAATATTTGAATGTTAAGGTTGTATTATAACTTTAACGGGTATCAGTACTAAATTTATTTATAAAAAAAAATAAAAAAGTTGCTGCTCATATGCTACTGTGCACTTAACCATAACTATAAAAGCAAACCCACCTGAGCATCTTTTTACCATAACTGTGCACTTACCTCACAGGGCGTTTATCATAGCTAAAATAATTGAGCTAACAATAATTCAACTCACTCTTTCGTCACATCTTTTTTCTATAATACTCACTTAAAAAAATGTAAGAATAATAGAGTAAAATGAACATTTCAATAATTAATTGTCTATTTACTATACACAATAACATACATTTATGAGGTATAAGATAGTACAGTTATAAAATAATAATTAATTAATAACACATCGATTTCATAACATAATTAATCATGGTACACATTACAATCAAAATCATATTTTGCTAGCAAATCAGAATCATGACACCCACTTTGATATAATTCATGGTACTCATTATAATCATCTTACACAACACAATAATGATACTCACAACTTCCTTTTATCATAACCTCCTTTATATCCTCCTTATTTCCAGGACTGAACCGTATGATAGCATCAGATGGAATGATAGCATGGTACTCATTATAATAATTTTAATGAAGAGACTCCTAAAGAAGTTACTGCTGCAACGAGAATTGGCATATATAATAAAAAATTGACTCGTATTTTATAATGATACATGTTTAATTCTTGTTGTCATCGTGAGAACTTATTTAATATAGGGTCTCATGAGTTTCCTATAACCAAATATTTCAATAACCAATCACACACATTAACATATGTTTGTAAAGTATAAGATAGGATAGTTATAAAATAATAATTATAATTATATATATATATATATATATATATATAACACATCAATTTTGTAATATAATTAATCATAATACACATAACAATCAAAATCGTAGTATGATAGAAAATCAGAATCATGGCACTCACTTTAATATAATTCATGTTACTCATTATAATCATTATACACAAAACAATAATGGCAATCGTAACTTCCCTTATCATAACCTCCCTTATATCCTCCTTATTTCCACGACTGAACCACGATAGCATCAGATGGAATGATAGCATGGTACTCATTATAATAATTTTAATGAAGAGAACCCTGACACGTGGGGAAAACCATGATGGCATCAGATGGAATCTATCTAGCAATGGTAATTTCTCCACTACCACGGCTTATAGATGGTTACAAGGAGCTGATGAATCCTTTGATATAAAAAGATCTTGAGGAGAATATGGAAGTTAAGAGTTCCTGAACAAGTCTGAGTTTTTATGTGGTTACTGCTGCATGATAGGATTTCAACAAAAGCAACAACTAGCAAATGGGATGGTGGAAATGATTACTATGAAATATGCCATCTGAGTAAAGAAGACACTCTATATGCTCTGAGAGGGTGCCATCATGCTTTCAAAGTCTGGAAAGATCTGGTGGGTTACGGGTGCAGGTGTAGAGGTAAGTCTGAAGATGAAGCGAAGTGGCCTGAAGCATTTGCCACTGGATGCTGGTTCATTTGGCGGTGGCGCAATATTCAACTCCACCAACAAGAGTTTGAATTACCACGGGACCCAGTAGCAGAAATAACCCATTATTTGGATAGTTATACTCACAAGTGAGATCCTCATCGATTAAATGAGGGACAAAGGGAACTGATTAGAGAGTATCCTGGAAGCCTCCTTGAATGGAAAAGCAGGATGTGGGGGAAGTAATAAGGGGAGATGGAGGTGAATGGATTCGAGGGTTCTCAATGAGAATAAGGTGTAGGCGAAATCTGCAAAATAACAAAGTTTATAGTTCGAGTCGCGTTTGAGGACACTGTCCTTAAGAGATATTACGCGACTCCTTATCAAATTAAGAAGCGGCTCTCTCCAGGATTAAGCGAACTATTCCTGTAAAAATACAGGGCAACATAACTGGTAGAAGATAAATTAATCTCAGAAGATTGGTGTATCATTCTCTATGTCATTCTCTGTGTGTCTATATGTTTCTCTATATACTTCTTCATAATCAATAAGCTATTTTTATAGATTGTGGAAAGCCAAGAGACATGTCTTTTAGACATATGTCTCTTAGATTCAATAGTTATGTTAGAAAGACTCTTCTTTCTTCAACATACCCTTTCACAACAAAGAGTTATGTTAGAAATACTCTTCTTTCTTCAACATACCCTTTCACAAGGAAGAGTTATGTCAGAAAGACATTTCTTTCTTTGATACACCCTTTCACAATATTTAAAATATTTCCAACAATCCCCCACATGTGTCAAAGAACACCATTAACTGAGTTACACAAATGGACATAATCATTATATCCAGTGATCATTTGGACTATGAACTAGACCTAGACTGATAATAGTGGTCCTATGGACTATGAACACCGTCTCTTTCTCACACAAATTATCATGAAAATGAATTGAATAACTGATACTCATCAATCATGCAATTCAAACTCCATAAGGCCTTGACTATTTATCACGATCAAATATTCAAAATCAACTTCTTTCCAGATGGATAGAGAAATTTGTTCTCTTCTGTGACTCTGATAGAATCAATTTGAAGACTCCATTTAAGTTTGAAAGAACGGCATCAGAAATCTTTCCAATTATCTTCACAACCAAGAGTAGGGTAACTTTCTGATCACGACCATGAACTATCTATGAGCTTTGCCACCTCATCAAATTCCAACAGATCTATTTACAAAATTTGTAGGCAATATCTTTTTAAGATTGTAGACAAAATCTGTAAAATAACAAAGTTTATAGTTCTAGTCGCGTTCGACGACACTGTCCTTAAGAGATATTCCGTGACTCCTCATCAAATTAAGAAGTGGCTCTCTCCAGGATTAAGTGAACTCTTCCTGTAAAAATACAGGGCAACATAACTGGTGGAAGATAAAGTAATCTCAGAAGATTAGTGTATCATTCTCTATATCATTCTCTGTGTGTCTATATGTTTCTCTATATACTTCTTCATCATCAAGAAGCCATTTTTATAGATTGTGGAAAGCCACGAGACATGTCTTTTAGACATATGTCCATTAGATTCAAGAGTTATGTTAGAAAGACGCTTATTTCTTCAATATACCCTTTCACAACGAAGAGTTATGTTAGAAATACTCTTCTTTCTTCAACATACCCTTTCACAAGGAAGAGTTATGTCAGAAAGATATTTCTTTCTTTAACATACCATTTCAAAATGAAAAGTTATGTTAGAAAGACATTTCTTTCTTTAATATACCATTTCAAAATGAAAAGTTATGTCAGAAAGACATTTCTTTCTTTAACATACCTTTTCACAATATTTAAAATATTTCTAACATAAGGGAGAATGAAGCGGGCGAATGCAAAAGCTTAGGGTATAGTAGAAGGACTCAAGCTGTGTTGGGAGTTGGGCTTCCGACAAAATTGAAGTGGAAAGTGACGCCTTGCACATAGAGGAAGTGCTCAATAACAATAGCAAGCATGTGGTGGGGGATGATCATCACTTCAGCCAGATCAGGAGTTTATTTCGACAGGATTGGCAGGTTCAGTTCAAGCATATCTACAGGGAAGGCAACCAATGTGCATATATGCTAGCCAAAGCATGTATGAATCAAGGACCACAGAGGACCATCTGCATAGTTCCCCCGAATTTTGTTAGTAATGTTCTGATAGACGATATAACTGGGGTAGAAATACCCCGTAGGCTGTAGTTTGTTTAGTGTATTTGGGCTCTGCCCATCTGATTACCAAAAAGGAAATGCACGTGATAAGGTAAAGAATTGCCTTAATTATTTTCACAAATCTTGAGAAATTAATATACTCTTATGGGCTATTTGGTATGGGGGAATTTAGAGGGATGGGAAAATTTTTATAGGTTAGTTTTAAGAAAATTGAAGAAGTGGGGTTAAAATTTTTTAAAGATTTTTTATTCTTTTATTTTACCTATTCTCTTTATTAAAATTTTATAACCCCACTTCTTTAATATTTTTAAATTCAACTCATAAATATTTTCTCTCATATCCCTTTCTCTCCAAATCTCTCATACCAAATATATCCTTACAGACAAAGATTTAATTTTGAAGGATAGAATTGAATCTTGTAAATAATGTCCATGATTACAAGGCTCCTTTTTGCAATTCTAGAAAGAATTATAGCATGTTTCTAAATATACCCCTAATAAATTATTAAACCATAATACAGGAATATGTAGAATTGTACAAATTATTACATTTAATTAAGAGCAGAATTCAAAACATGTAAAAAAGAAGCCATAAATCAATTTTAACTACTTTTTTTGGTAACCATAAATTTCAAAACCAAATCTTATAATTAGGGATGGAGGGAGTATAATATAAAGGCACATGGAATTGTTGTTATGGTGGATTAGTGATTATTATTTTAAAACTAGCCAACAAATCCATAAGATTAAGATGAGAGAAAAGATAAAGACAAGAAAATGATAGAAGTATATTTTATTCTTTCACTTACTCTATAATACAAATGACATGCACTATTTATAGGCAATAATGACCTAGTAGAATTTGAAGAGATGAAAGATGAAGGGGTAGATAGAGATGGAAGATGAAGAGACATCCATAATTTAATATTCATAATACTCCCCGTTGGATGTCCATTATTTAATAATGTGCCTAAAAAAACTTTAACTAGGAAAAACTCTATGGGATAAAAACTAGTGAAAGAAAAAGAGTACATATTTAATTGATACACTCATAGTGCTGCCTCATTAAAAACTTTACTAGGAAAACCTAGTGGGACAAAACCTCAGCCAAGTGAAAAAGAGTACAGCGTGTATCGACTCCCTCTTTTTACAACGTCAATTGATATCTTTGAATCTACGAAGTCCAATATCATGTACGAGCTTTTCAAATATTATTGCTGGAAGTGACTTGGTGAACAAATCTGCTAGATTTTTCTTAGAATGGATTTGCTGGATATTAATCTCAACATTCTTTTGAAGATCATGTGTGAAAAAGAATTTTAGAGAAATATGTTTTGTCCTATCTCCTTTGATATACCCTTCTTTTTGTTAGGTAATACATACAATATTATCTTTATATAGGATTGTTGGGATCATTTTATTATATGACAATCCACAAGTAGTACGTATATGATCTATTATCAATCTTAAACATACATATTCTCGACTTGCTTCATGTATCGTTAGTATTTCTGTATGATTAAATGATGTGGCTGATATGGCTTATTTCATTGATCGCCATGAAATAGCTGTACCATTATATGTGAACAAATAGCCTATCTGTGATCTACCAACATGTGGATCATACTAAAATCCAGTATCAGCATAGCTGACAAAATCAATTTTATATTCATTTGAATAAAATAATCCCATATCCATTGTACCCTTCAAGTAATGAAGAATATACTTAACCCCATTCCAATGTTTTTGTGTTAGTGAAGAACTATATCTTGCTAGTAAGTTAACAGCAAACGATATATCTGGTCGTGTGTGACTAGCAAGATCATAAGCGCACCAATTGCACGAAGATAAGGTACTTCTGGATCAAGTAGTTCTTCGCCACTTTCTTGAGGTCTAAAGGGATCTTTATCTTTCTCCAAAGATCTTACAATCATCGGAGTGCATAATGGATGTGATTTATCCATATAGAAACGTTTTAAAACTTTTCTCGTGTAAGTTTCTTGATACACGAAGATCCCATTTTTCATATATTCAATTTGTAGTCCAAGGCAAAATTTTGTTCTTCCCAAGTCCTTCATTTCAAACTCTTTCTTTAAGCAATTCACCGCATTGGAAATCTCTTCAGGAGTTCCAATGATATTTATGTCATCGACATAAATAGCAATTATAGCAAATTCATTTCCAGATCTTTTTATAAAAATACATGGGCATATCTAATCATTCTTATATCCTTTTTTCAATAGATATTCACTGAGTTGCTTATACCACATGCACCCTGATTGCTTCAATCCATATAAAGATTTATTTAACTTAATTGAGTATCATTCTCGAGAACTTGAATTGTATGCTTTTGGCAACTCAAATCTGTTAGGGAGACTCATATAAATGTCATTGTCAAGTGAGACATACAAATAGGCTGTAACAACATCTATTAAACATAAATTGAGGCCTTTATTTGCTACTAGACTAATTAGATATCGAAAAGTAGTTGCATCCACCACTGGTGAGTATATTTATATGAAATCAATACCAGGTCTTTGTGTAAATCCTTGAGCAACAAGTCTTACTTTGTATCTTACTACTGTACCATTTTCATTTCTTTTTCTCACAAAAACCCATTTATATCCAACTGGTTTTACATCTTCAGGTGTAAGAACTACAGGGCAAAAAACTTTTCATTTTTCTAATGATTTTAATTCTGCCTCAATTGCATCTTTCCATTTTTGGCCAATAATCTCTTTGTTTGCATTCGCTAATAGACTTTGGTTCATGATCCTCATAATCATTTATTACATCGAGCGTTACATTATATACAAAAATATTGTCAACTTTGACTTTATCTCGATCCTATAGTATTCTATTGACAAAATAATTTATTGAGATCTCATTATTTTCACATATTTTAGGTACCTGAGTTTTTCTCAGAATTGAGATATTAGTGTGTCAAAGTACTTTTCTGGAGTCACTAAATTTTGTTGAATATCCTCGACCTGACCATCTATATTTGTAGCTCCTTTTCTTTTCCGAGGATTTTTATCTTTGGAACCGATGGGCCTACCACGCTTCAAGCGTGTTTTTGATCCATTTGCATAAGTGGTTTATCCAATAGGGACATTAATTTTGATAGGAGCATTCACAGCTGGAACATATGACTTGGTCACTTTCTTGGGGTCAGTGAATGTATTTGGCAATTGATTGGCTATACTCTGTAAATGAATTATCTTTTAAACTTCTAGCTCACATTGTTTTGTACGAGGATAAATATGAGATAATGATAATTCATTTCAACTAATTTTATTTTCCAGCTGCTTATTTTTTCCCTAATGTTGAAAAATTTGATTCATCAAAATGACAATCAGCAAATTGAGCCATAAATAAATCTCCTGTTGTTGGCTCTAAATATTTTATTATAGAAGGAGATTCATATCCAACATATATTCCCATTCTTCTTTGATGACCCATTTTAGTGCATTGTGGTGGGGCAGTTGGAATATATACCGCACATCCAAAAGTCCTTAGATGAGAAATATTCAGTTCCTGACTAAAAACTATTTGCAAAGGGGAGACCTTAAGATAACTAGTTGGCCTGATACAAATTAACATTGCTGTATGCAAAATTGCATGTCCCCAAGTAGATATTGGGAGATTTGATTTCATAAACAATGGTCTAGCAATCAATTGCAAATGTTTAATTAATGATTATGCAAGACCATTTTGTGTATGAACATGTGCTACAGTATGTTCAACATCGATTCCCAGAGACATACAATACTCATTAAAAGCTTGTGAAGTAAATTCACTGGCATTATCTAGACATATTTTCTTGATGGGATAATCTGAAAAATGGGCTCTTAACCTAATTAGTTGAGCAAGTAATCTCACAAACGCCAGGTTATGAGAAGATAATAAGCAAACATGCAACCATATTGTTGATGCATCAATTAGAACCATAAAATATCTAAATGGTCCACATGGTGGGTGTATCGACCCACAAATTCTCTCTGTATGTGTTCTAGAAATGTGAGAGACTCACTTTCTATTTTTATCGATAATGGTCTAATAATTAGTTTCCCTTCAGAACATGCAGCACATAAGAAAATATGGGATTGTGGAATTAATTGTCTTCTCAATGAATGTCCACATGAATTCTCAATTATTTTTCGTATCATTATTGTCCCATGATGGCATAACCGGTCATGCCAAATATTAAATTTATTCTTATTTGTAAACTTCGGGTTTGCAATAAAATACGTTTCAATTGTATTAATAAATATGTAGTACATTCCAAATCAAAGAGTAGGGATTTTTTCCAATGTATATTTTCTACCAGAAATCATATCTGTGATAACAAGATATTCCTAGTTTTCTTTATTTATTGTTTCAATATGATATCCATTTCTACGGATATCCTTGAAATTCAACAAATTCCTGTTAGATTTGGAGGAATAAAATGCACTATCAATGTATAATTGTGTTCCTCTAGATAACAATATATTAGCTTTTCCAAAACCCTCAATCATCTTTATACTTTCAAATATGGTCTAGACATTGGCTTCTTGCATCACTAAAGAAGAAAAATGTTTTGTATTTCTCAATATTGTATGAGTTGTTGCACTATCAATGAGACACAAATTTTCTTTATTAATATCAATGAGTGACATTCTTCATTAATAGAAACATAGCAAATGAAAAAAAAATACAAAAAGAATTAATGAAAAGAAATACAAATAATTTTATTTATTTAGTTAAATAACTTCATAGTAAGTAGAGACCTTTTTTTATTAAGAGAATTATAACTTTATTACAGTAAAAGGAAAACATACATAATCATAAAAGTTAACTTATTTTTGGACACTCCCATCACCAATTAGGTGATCAATTCTTCCACTAGGATCGGTAAAGAAATCAGCAACATCTGAATGAGTCACATCCATGTTGCCATAATCAGAATTGCTTTCTTCTCCAGCAAAATTTGTTTATATCTTTGGCTATTTGCTTTTATTTTTATTTTTACTTTTGATCGATTCTTGGTATAGTTCAACCAAATGTCTTAGTGTACGACAAGTACGAGCCCAATGACCTTTATCACCATAATGATGACGCAAATTTTTAATATAATTATCATTCCCACTAGATGCCTTTTTATGGTTATCATCATTGTTTGCCCACTTTGAGTAGTAATTATGACCACGACCACTCCCTCGTCCATAGCCACGGCCGCGGCCGCGTCCACGTCCCCGACCACGGGATGATTCATTTGTTACTACATTCATTTTTGGAAATGCAATAGAGCTAGTTGGACGGGATTCATGATTCCTCATTATAAACTCATTATTTTGTTCATCCACCAAAAGGCAAGAAATCAGTTCAGAATACTTTTTAAAATATTTTTTACAATATTGTTGCTGTAATAGCATATTGGATGCATGAAATGTGGAGAATATTCTTTCTAACATATCATCATCAGTAATTTTCTCTCCACATAGTTTTAGTTGAGAATTAATTCTAAATAGTACAGAATTATACTCACTGACTGATTTAAAATCTTATAAAACGTAAATGCATCCATTCATAACGAGCTTTTGGAAGAATAACAGTTTTCTGGTAGTCATACCGTTCCTTTAGGTTGTTCCAAAGAACAAGTGGGTCTTTGACAGTTAAATACTTAATTTTTAGTCCTTCATCTAGGTGATGGCGTAGAAAGATCATGGCTTTAACTTTGTCTTTGTTGGATTCCTGATTGCCATCCTTAATAGTATTTCCTAAACCCATGGCATCTAGATAGATTTCTGCATCTAGTATCCAGAATAGATAATTCTTTCTAGAATGTCAAGAGCCACAAACTCAAATTTTGTAAGATTCAACATGATGATACTATCATAAAAGTAAAAGTTAAATGGATATCAAAATTAACAATATTAAATAATTAAAAAGTAATCCAATATAAAACTATAATTCAATATAAAAGTAATATAGAAACTTATCTTTTGATGATAGATCTTACAATAACGTCAATTTCTAGAGTAGTCGTGCTGATAACGTATTATAAAACTAGTCAACAAATTCACAAGATTAAGAGGAGAGAAAAGATAAAGATAAAAAAAATAATAGAAGTATATTGTATTTTTTCACTTGCTCTATAATACAAATATTGTATTCTTCCACTTGCTCTATAATATAAATGACATACACTATTTATAGACAATAATGACCTAATAGAATTTGAAGAGATGGAAGATGAAGGGGTAGATAAAGATGAAAGATGAAGGGGTAGATAGAGATGGAAGATGAAAGGACATTCATAATTTAATATTCATAATAATTATGAGTGTTTTTTGGGGGCAAATTATAATATTGCCTTAGCTTTCTTTGCTTTGTTAATGTAATTATTAAACCTACGATGGGAAAGAATTAGTTCACACGGGAAAAAGGATTTTCCTGCAAAATCCTACGATGTTCCTACTTTCACTGGTCTGATAAAGTTTATGTACAAAAACAAGTTCCTTAAATCAAGTTCAACACAATGTACTCCCCTGAAAAAATGAACTTATAAAATATCAGTACTTTGTCATTAGTCTTGTAACATAGTGATATGAAAAATAATGTATAGTTATATATTTAATACCGTTTATAATATAAAGGCATTAATACCAGTCTTTTTAAAAAAATAAGTATAAGTATTTTAATATGCAAACTACCCCTCCCTTCTTTAATCTAAAATCTAATTAAATAATTATTTTTAATTATAAATATAAAATATATTTTTTATATTTATCTATTTTTATCTAAATTATTCATATAAGTACTCTGACAATAATAATTAAATAAGAGAGATAAAAAAATAATTAAAAAAATTAGTAAAATATTTTATAAAAAAATATATCATATTACCTAACTAACTTACATCATATTATCTAATTAATTTTTTTAATTTAATTAAATAAATATTATATTAAAGATAAAAGTAAGATATCAGTAAGCTCATTTACATCAATGTTAATAATGTGTTCGTTCAAATTGGAGCAATCACACATGAAGGTTAGATACAATGTCAAAATCATTAATCAAATACAACAAACTAAACAACAGCGAAAAATAAGAAGAACTACGAACCACACTTACAACCCTTGGCCCCACTCAAACCTTGGGAATCTCTAAAATGCTCAACAATCGCTTTTGATCAAAACTGTGCGTTTTAGTTCTTCTCTCTCCCTAGCATCAATGCATAATACACTTTCTATTTCAATAGTAAATCAGACACTCGAAGTAATACAAAATTTCTACACATATTTTAACTGTCTTAGAAGTTGCTCCACAAAACATCAATACAATACAATGGGTTCTCAGTTTCATAGAGTACAAACCAAATTAGTATTTGAGGAGCAATTGTAATGATCATTTAATAATTGGCAATTGCTCTGTGCTTGGGATGCTCAATTATTGTTGGTAGGGGGAATCCCACTCAAATTCTACATTTGAGAATTTATCTTTATAAAGTCCTATAAAATTATTAAATTATTGATAAATTCTATAGGATATAAGGGGAGAAATTCCAATTATAAAATGACTATTTTACAATTCTTCATTAAAAAATGATAAATGAGATATATTAATGATAATTTTATATACAACTATTTACAAATCAATGAATAATGAATAACAACTCAAGTTTTTTAAAACATTTCATAAATAAAAGGACTGAAATTTTATATAATATTTTCTTCGATCTTAATTATGAGAGTTGGTTAATTTCTTTTAGGTAGATTAAGAAATTTAAATAAATTAATTAATTATAACTAAATCTAATCTTTTAAGATAAATCCATGCTCCTCTTGTCCTAAATATATGATATATTGAACTAATTTGATTAGATTAAGAAAGTCAGTTATTATAACATATTTTTTCAAAAATACTTTAATTATCTTTTTAACTCCCTCACTTATTTTCTTATTTGATTATTGTTGAGAGAATATCAATAGGAGTAATTTGGGAAAGATTTAGTAGATTTAAAAAATATATTTTGTATTTAAGATTAATATCAACTTATTAATAAATTAGGTCCTATACTTGGATTAAAGAAATATTATATACTCTTCAATTTATCTAAATTGATTAACTATATCTTATATTAGTTATAATTAATTAATTAATTTACTTAAAAATTTAATTAGTTCTTAAAGTTAAAATTAGAAATAATCATGTCATTTTACCAAGAAAATAATGTTTTTTCTAAAAGGTATTGTAAAGCAAGTAGTAGGGACATGGTGTCCCCAAACGCGTAGTAACAGTTAAGTGGTAGGCATTATTTCTTTGAGGGCATTGATAGAAGTTGAAAGTAGAAAAATATATTAATTCTATATTTATTTTTAATCTATTAAATAAATTTTTAAAATTTATTTATATTTATATTTTTATTCTTATAAAAAAATTCTTTTATCCTATCAAATATACATAGCAACTTTTGCAATTTTGATTTCATATTTTGGGGTCTATTGGAATTGGAAAAAGAAAGAGCCTGGTCATTTCCAAGTTACTACCGAGTTGATGACCAAAGCTCATGAAAAGTCTGGTCATTGTGAAAGTTTATCTGATCTGAAAATGAAAATAATATCTTTTTATTTTTCCTTTAGTCTGGTCATAGTTCTCTAAAGCAAGTAGTTGGGACATTGTGTCCCC
Source organism: Leucaena leucocephala (assembly GCA_037074615.1). Taxonomy (NCBI): domain Eukaryota; kingdom Viridiplantae; phylum Streptophyta; class Magnoliopsida; order Fabales; family Fabaceae; genus Leucaena; species Leucaena leucocephala. The sequence continues at coordinate 10,760,411 of CM073515.1, read as the reverse complement.
AAAAGCGGTACGCGTGATTTCTTTTAACTTTTTCATTTTTTATTTCATATTGATTGGGATAAAACTTAAATTTTATTTTTTTTAAAAAAATAACTATATTTATTTAAATAAATTTTTATATCAAATTATAATTTAAAATTAAAATTTTAGATAAATAAATTAAAATAATTTATATAATAATAAAAAAATTTATAAACTAATCAATTATTATAGTATGCATATTTTTTATATTATCTCTTTTCTTTTCTCTCCTTTCTTTTTTACACCACTTCTTCCTTCTCTTTTCTTATTTACCCTATCTCTTATCTCTCATTCCTCCTCATTTAATATTCATACTATTTTTTATAATTTATTAATAATAAAAAATATTTTTAAAAATAATAATCTAAATATTTATTTATTTAAAATTATTTTTTTATAATTTTTCTCCCTAATTTTTTTTCTAAAAACTACCTAAACTTCTCTCTGTTTTTTTTTTTGGTAAGCCTTTTGTCAAAATCATATCTAAACCAGCCTTTTGTCCATTGGAATTGGAAAAAGAAAGACCCTGGTCATTTTCAAGTTATTACCAAGTTGACGACCAAAGCTCATGAAAAGTCTGGTCATTGTGAAAGTTTATCTGATATGAAAATAAAAATGATCTCTTTTTCTTTGTCCCTTTAGTCTGATCATTGTTTTCTCTTTGTTATACTTACATAAGGGTCTCTTTAGAGAGAGAGAGAGCACCATCATTTCCGACTGAGTTGTCAAGCTCATGAAAAGTCTGGTGATTGCAGAGGGATTGTGTTCATCTCACTCTTGAAAATTTGCAAACGAATTGTGGAAGTTTATCTGGTATGAAAAAGGAAAACCTTCTTTTTCTTTTCCTCTGTAGTTTTCTTTTTCTGATCATTGTTTTCTATGGGTCTATCAGAGAGAGAGTACAATCATTTCTGACTGAGTTGACGACTCGAGCTCATGAAAAGTCTGGTCATTGCAGTGGAATTCTGTTCATCTCGCTCTTGAATCATCAAGTGAATTGTGGAAGCTTATCTGGTATGAAAATCAAACCCTCGTTTTCTTCATTTTCTGATCAGCGTTTTCTATTTGTTATACTACTCATGGACTCGATGTATTACTAATTTAATTATATTAAAAAAATAATTAAATTAATTAATATGATATCTCTTTTTTAAAATTTTTAAAATATTTTTTTAATTTTTTATTTAATTATTATTAAAAAAATTAATAGAATAATTGAAGAAAATTAATAATTAAAAAATATATTTTATATTTAGAATTAAAATTAATTTTATATTAATGAACGAGGAATATTTACGTAAGCGTCTGGGATCACACTCTCAATTCTCAAAGAATGAGTCCTAGCCGCTGTCACTTACAGACTACATTTGTTACTTGTTTTTCTTTCAACTTGGCACTGATTTAATAGAAAAGACAATCTGAAACAATACATTTAGTTCCTCTGGTGTCTAAAAATAACTGGAAAAAGTTTAGATTTCATTGCAAGAAAGTTACAATAATTGATCTTTCTTTCATATTCTACATCATGAAATTTACCTTTCAGGCTGCTGCCACATATTTGAATGGATGAGGTTGGCATATCAGTAGCAGCAAAACTTGCTGAATATTTTGTGGATCCAACGTTACGCCAACTGCGATATTTGTTTTGTGTCGGCAAAATCACTAGAAATGTTGAGACCAAAAAGGAGGAATTGGTACTCAAGCAAAGGAGGGTGCAAGAACGTGTTGAAGAAGCAAGAAAGAGGACTGAGAGAATCGATGACGAGGTTAACAAGTGGAAGAATGAGGTGGTGAGCCTCATCGCAGAGGTGGAAACCTTGGTACAAGAACTGAGGGTCAACGATGGTTGCTTTCAAAGGTGGTGTCCTACTTGGAGGAGATATCGTCTCTGCAAAGTGTTGGCGAAGACAGCCCAACGGATGACAGAGCTAAATACAAAGAGCGATCAGCTTGAACCATTTTCCCATATTGTTATTGTTCCTGATATAGAGTATCACTCTTGTAAAGATTTTATGTTCTTCGAGTCAACAGAAACGGCGTATGATGAACTATGGGAGGCATTGCAAGATGATGATAACCCTATAATTGGGTTGTGGGGTATGGGCGGTTCAGGCAAAACCACATTGGTAAAGCAAGTAGGAAAGAAAGCCAAAGAATCAATGCTATTTGATCGAGTTATAATCACTACAGTTTCCCAAACTCCAAATATTAGGAAGATTCAAGGGGAAATTATAGACTTGTTGGGGCTCAAGGTAGAGGAAGAAACTGAAGCAGGAAGGGCAAGAAGGATTGCAATGAAATTACAAAGGCCAGAGGAACGGATTTTGATTATATTGGATGATGTATGGGCTACACTGAACCTTGAGGATATAGGGAATCCCTTTGCGGATGAAGGTCCAAAAAACTGCAGAGTTCTTCTCACCACACGTCGTCAAGAGGTATGTACTCTGATGGATTGCCAAAAGACTATTCCATTGGGTTTGCTAACAGAAGATGAAGCTTGGGATCTTTTTCAAACTCATGCTAAAGTAGATGATGGTGCTAGAGAAGTGGCTCAAGAAGTTGCCATGGAATGTAAGGGACTACCCATTGCACTTGTGGCCATGGGGAAATGCTTAAAAGGAAAAGGACTTGATGAGATGAATTTTGTATTGCACAGGTTGAGACATTCGAAGCGAGTTGATGTGGATAAGGGAGGGAGTGATGCTTTTACTTGTCTCAAGTTAAGCTATGATTATTTGAGAACTGTAGAAGCCAAAATGTTGTTCTTGATGTGTGCTATGTTTCCTGAGGATCATGAAATTATCATTGAAGATCTTTTTAGATATGGAGTTGGGTTGGGCCTATGCGAAGATGCAGACTCATTTGAAATAGCAAGGAGCCAAGTTGTAGCAGCTATAAATGTTCTCATCGACTCTTCATTGTTAATGTATTCTGTCAACATTCGGAAGGAAAAATGTGTGAAAATGCATGATATGGTTCGCGATGTAGCTTTATGGATAGCACCTAAAGAGCAAGGTACTATTATGGTAAACTGTGCAAAAAAATTGAATGAATTGTTTGAAGATGAAGCAATAAAAGATTGCTATGCAGTATCTTCATGGAATAGACAGAGTGAATTGCTTCGATTTCCTTCTCGATTGGATGCTCCAAAGCTTGAGCTTCTATTGTTAAATTCAAGGAAACCCTTGGATTTATCACATACGTCATTTGAAGGTGGAAAAGGACTAAAAGTTGTAGCTCTGATTAACAATGAACATGTCTATTGGACAAAATCACTTCCTCAATCGATACAATCAATAGAACCGTTATCTAATCTTCGAACTTTGCGCTTGCAGGGATGGGATTTAGGTGACATATCTTTTGTGGTAAGCCTAAAAAGACTGGAAATTCTTGACTTGAAACACAGCAAATTCAAAAAAGTGCCAGATGGAATTGAAAATCTAAATCGTTTGAAAGTGCTCGATTTGTCGAGGTGTACAGCAGAAGAGTGTTGTTTTTGTAAAGCAATAGGAAAGTGTTCACAGTTAGAAGAATTGTATACGTCTAGAATTTTACAACCTTCAAGAAGTTTCCAGCCTTCAGGATACACAATTTGTTATGAATGCTTTGTGGGTGTCCCTTCTCTTTCAAAATTGAGAAGGTATACATTAGAAATGGGGCAATGCAACGAGCGTATGTTCTGGAATAAAGGCTTAAGAGAGTTATGCTTTGGACAGTTAAATATCTCCATCTCAAGTACAATGATCAAGGATCTTGCACAAAGAGCAATTGCAATTGAATTTTATAAGCTTCAAGGAGGCTGGAAAAGGTTCAGTCCAGATGTGGTTCAAGTTCTAGGAGGCATGAATGAGTTAAGTAAACTGTGTCTTCGTTGCTGTTATGAGATCGAATGCTTAACCGATCAAACTATTTCTCATGAAGACATAGTTCTCCTTAGATTGGTTGAGTTGGTGTTGAAGTCTATGTATGATCTAAAACAACTATTTCGTGGTCATTCTAGTCTTGGCTTATTCCTCAATCTAGAAAGTCTAAATGTAGAAAGTTGCCCTCAATTGGTCAACATTTTTCCTGCTAAATACAACTTAGGCAACCTTAAGTTTCTCAACATTGTCAACTGTCCGATGTTGACATTTCTCTTCCCTGTCTCTGTTGCTTGCACTTTGTTGTCACTAGAACAACTCACAATAGAGAAATGCCATGGATTGAAGCATGTAATTGAGGGAGAGGATGGTGTTGATACATGGGAGGATCCGAGATTCCCAAAATGGGAAATTCTATCTATTTGTCATTGTAACCAATTAGAATCTATTTGCCCAAGCTTTTGCATTCAAGGGTTTGTACAATTGAAATCTTTATTCATAAGAGATGCTCCTCAGTTGGAATATGTGTTTGGGGAGCATGTTGGTGAAGGAACATCAAATGGAAATGTGACTACGATAGTGCTTCCACTTCTAGAAGAACTAAGATTGGAATGCCTCCCAAATCTATTCAGAATTTGCTCGGAAAGCTATCATCTATTGTGGCCATCTATAATGAGAGTAAAATGGACAGACTGTCCAAGATTGAATACTTCATGTGATTCTCTCATTATTGATTCAGAAATAAGTCAACCTCATCCAAATATGGTACGCATTTTCTCTTTGATGCTGTCATTTGATTTGAATAAAATGTTAAAGAATATAGACAATTTGTAGTTTTCTTAACATTTTAGTTCAAGTAATTTTTTTTGGGCATGCATGAAATAGCAAGTAGGGTTCATGCAAATACATATCAAGAGATCACCAACTTCATTAATACATCTTTACACGCGTTGAGTGTTTTTAATTAATTTGAAAATTTTTCCTTCTTCAATGAGTTCCTAATTAGAGAAGCCATCGGCTGTAGTAACAACTATATAGCACTACATATATGTGGACATGCACAGAGCAATTTTGATTGTCCTTCTTAAAATCAAACTCATAGCACATGCATTTATTATTTATAGTGATCAATTGACCTAAAATGAAATTGAGAGATCTGAGTCTATACAATAATACGTGCACATAATGACTTTTAGTAACCACACTTGATCATACTTTAGTATAGTGTTTTCTATGCCTTTTATGCTTGAATGAAATATGTTAATGGTTTTATTTTTCTTGTCTTCCCTTTCTTTTTGTTTCACATAGGAGTCTCTTGCATTTAATGACCATCAACTGAGAAATGGACAATCCAGGCCACTAGTAGCTGTTTCAAATGTAGAAAGTATTGTTATTTCTAATTGTGGGGTGGTATCCACATTCATCCCACAAATTCCAATATTCCAATACCTGAAACAATTGTCTGTGGCAAATTGTGCGGAACTGAAATTTGTTTTCTCAGCTTGTACCTTTCAAAGCCTCCCAGCGTTAACTTCTATAACCATATCTTGCTGTGAGAAGATGGAGGAAGTTTTTTTGGCAAATGAAGAAACTCAGAAGAATCCATCTAGAGATCAATTTTGTTTGCCGAATTTACAGAGTCTGGAAATCAAAAGGTGCAACAAGTTGAAAAGCATTTTTTCTTTTACGAGTGGTGATGTTATCTTCATGCTTCCAAGACTAAGAACTCTAAGCATATCAGATGCTTCTGAATTGGAAGAAATTTTCAGATGCTCGAATATTGAAGATCATCAAGACATTGACAATGAAAAGGAGATCATATTCCCTAACTTGGGATGGATAACACTTGAGATGTTGCCAAGGCTCGTTAATTTCAGCCAAGGGTTTAAGTTTCAAATATCTATGTATTGCAGTGTTTTGGTGTATGAATGCCCAAAATTGGTGCCGAATGTGGGGTCAAGTGCCAGGTGGATTTTAGAGGTAAGTAACATGCTTTACTTGTGTTTATCAATGATTCCTTCTATATTGCAAATCTGATCTATGTTTCATTTTCTAATATTTGCTTGAGGCTAGGTGAATATTTAATGCTTATTATTGAAAATTGGGTACGAATGTTATATAAAATAAACTTAAAGCTCATCCAATTTGTGAAATATTTGATAATTTGACCTCTCTTTTTTTCCCTGAATTTTCCAATGAGCTGAAACTACTTTCTTCCCTTCTTTCACTTCTCAATAATACAGAAACTTGATAGGAGGCATGTGTTGGAATGCAGCCAATTAGACAATGATGAAGGTCTCTCTCCACCACTTCTTATTCTAAATTCAGAAGAACTCGATAATTTAAGTGTTAGAGTGCAAGACTCATGTAGAGTCGTTGGTGACAATTACTCAAAGACGTTTAGTTCTCATCAAATACTAAAAGGTCTTACTCCTACACAAGGTTTGAGCTTCCAGTTTCTTCATTGTTTAGAAGTGGTTCGATGTGAAAAGTTGAAGTTTTTATTCTCTGCAAGCACCATTGTCCATAACAGCCTTCCCAGATTGAAATTCCTAACCTTGTCTGATTGTGAGGAATTGGAGGAAATAATTGCAAGCAATGAGGAGCCTCAGAACATATCTAATGCTCTAGTTTGCTTCCCAGAACTAAGAGAGTTGGAGATTCAGAGGTGTAACAAGCTCAAAAGACTCTTTTCTACAACCATAAATACCATTCTTCCACAGCTATACTCTTTGCTGATAACTGAGGCTAGTGAATTAGAGGTGATATTTGGACATAAAAGGGAAGATGAACCCAACAATGGAGAGAAAATTGTGCTTCCAAACTTGACAGAGATAAAGCTCAGAAATTTGCCAAATTTTGTCAATGTTTGTCAAGGATTGCAGTTTGAAGCAGTGCAGCTCGGCAGCATCAACATATGCAAATGCCCTAACTTTCTTAATCCAATTTTAGGATCAGCTCAAATGGTTTCACTTCAACAATGGAAATCAATGGTACTTATCAATATTCTCTTGACCATTTTTATCAAGTTTTCTAAATGAGAACAAATTAGTGGGTTAGAATCATATGCATATAATGTTGCGAGTTGCAACTGTATAAATAAAATAAGGAAGTTATAAGTTACACAGAGATGGAAGGACATAGAAACAGAAAAACAAGAGAGAGAGAAGCAAAGAAAAATACTTCATGCATGTATTAGTCAAATAGATTTTCATCTAATTCTGTAACATTAAAATATGAAAATGTGGATATATATATATATATGCAACTTCATTTCATGTCTTTTTAATATTATTACAGGCATTCCTTATAAAATTTTCATGTACAACCATATCAAAGTTCTGACAAGGAAATTATGTGTGTCTAAATATTTTGATACGATGAAGCATATATCGATGTGTGCCTGGCATGCTTGCATGTCTATTTGCAATGTGTCTATTATTGTTGTTGTTGTTGCTGCCGCTGCTGCCCTTTTGAACAAAATATTCTTACCTGTAACGAGGATAAATTGTTCTGTTTCTAATTGAAACTTGAGTGTGCACAGGATTCAAGAGGAGTTGATTTCCAAAGTGAGGCAAGTGTAGAAAAACAGTTTCATGGTAATGAAGAACAAGGGATGATCATGATATCAAAAGTAAATTCTTTGGTCTTGAGGCATTCATCTAACACCATGACTACTTTATGGGATGGTCCCACTTTAATCAGCTTCCAATATCTTATCTCGTTATATGTGTATAGATGCAAAAAATTAAAGTCTATCTTCCCTTACACTGTGATCAAAAGCCTTCCACGTCTATGGTGTTTGTCCATTAAAGAATGTGAAGAGTTGGAGGAAATCGTATCAGAAAATGATCATTTTCCAAATTCTTCCTTGTGCTTCCCAAAACTCTACAAGCTTCAAGTCTATAGGTGCAGAAAGTTGAAATGTCTCTTGTCTTTGCCCTATAATGGAGATCTTGCAAAGTTGGAACATCTGGAAATAAAAGGGTGCTCAGAACTAGAGCAAGTTTTTAGTTGTGAACTTGAAATTCGTGAGCAAGATTCGAACAAGAACCTGCTTCCAAATCTCAAATATCTTACACTTAAATACCTTCCTAAACTCACTCACATCTGTGCAAGTGTTCCCTTTCTCTTAAAGTTTTTGTCTTTATGGATTTTCGAAGTTAAGGATTGCCCCATGTTGGAAAACAGAGGTACGTACATGCATATATAATAAATACGCATGCTTGCAGATCTAATATTTTCACACACGCCCATATTTGATTTAACTTAATTAATTCTTCCTAATTTTCCATTTTAGTCCTAGTTTAATGTTCTTCTTCATTAATGTACTGATATTTTAAAAAATGGAGCTGTATCAAGTTGCAGACCCTACATATTTTACTTTGTGCTAACATCTCAGATGTTTACGTTTGCATTGGACAATGCACATTTGGACTAATTTTACGAATGGGAGATGATTCTTTTTAGGTGGAGAGAGAAAGTGTGGGACACGCCAAAACCCATCTTTCTTTCTCTCTGCACATATACTTTAGGTTCACCTGGAAAGAAAGCTCAACAATAACGTTTACACCAAATTCTTATTTGATTTCTATGTAAAACACTTTTAATTCATATAACAACCTTGTAATGATGTTTTTTAATTCAACAATATTGTAATATTAGTCATCAAGAAAAAGCTTAAAGACTGCATGAGCCACATGTTGCATTCTTCCCTGCTGATTGTTGTAAATTGGATTATAAATTCTGCAGATAATGTTGAAGAAAGTGAATACTATGATTCTGATGATTTTGAAGACTACAGCAACGACTTCATACGATTTGAGACTACAAATAAATTTCTCGATTTCACTCCTCCCCAACCTCCCACAGCCATGGTTCTTGGTGAGGATGTAGATCCCTCTGAATTAAAAAGGTAATTATTCGGAAATATTATATACATAGTTAATATAACACATCCTATAATATTCTTGGAGCTGCTATGGAAACTCTAAAAAAATTTGACATGATTTAACACACGATTCTTCAAAATTTTTGCAATTGTGCACTTTGTTAGAATTATTAACGGAATGACCCGAAAATATAATAAAAATGAAATAACTGAAACAATGAGTTTTTTTCAAATTACCGTTTTCTCATGGGTTTTGTTTGGTCATTTGACAAACAAATATCTTTTCCATCAGATACAATCGATTGTGCCGACGGAGGTTTTGAGAAGAAAAATTCTAGAAGCTACCACGAACATATCAGAGCTCGTCCTCTTGCATCCCGAGTCGTTCACCTTGGTTGTCACCTTCCTCAGATGTTCACACCATGGCCAGAGCTTATTCTATGGGACAAGTTTGAAAATTGCGTGTATGTGTTACTTTCAGAGTGATGTTTTTGCCAGTTGATTCATATGCTTTGATGCCTCAGCTTCAGTTCACTTTTATTTATGAATGTTTGCATGTTTCAAGTAACTGTTCAACAAGAATGTTTTAATCACCGCCACTTATCTGTTTTACACTTCCCCCCATGTATAAGACAATAAGTACATGTATGTGTTGGAGATTCTGGAATCATGTTCATATGTTTTACGCTAATTTAATTATAATGGAAAAGTTAGTCACTGATTATTATGATTCCATTACATTACTGAAAGTGCTTATAAAGATATTAAACCAGGGTACTGATTGCTAACAATACTAATGCATTGGCCGTATTTTTGCATAAAACAACTTTTTTACTAAATATTTTTCTCTCGTCCTAAATATAATAATTATTTAACTTTTTTGGATAGATTAATGAAACTAAATAAATCATTTAATTATCACTAATAAAAGAACTAGTTAATTAATTTAGATAGATTAAGGAGTATATAATATGAATTCATCTTCAGGAGTTTGATTTGATCATAATCAATTGATTTATTTATTTTTCTTAACCTATCTAAAAAAATTAATTAGCTCTTATATTAAGGATATGAGGAGTACCTTAAAGTTTAAGGTTTTAAGAAATTTTGTATAACTTAACCTATTTTATTCTTTTCTCATTTTATATTACCAATAAGTTACACTTGTACACCTCTCGTGCATATCTAATGTGCACTAAAAAAAGAAGAATTTTAGGACTCATGAGGTGATGATCTATGTTAACCTCCTTTTGCTTTTGGTGATGATTTAACTATCATTCACACTTAGTCTGTAAGACCTCTATATATAGGATTTTATAATGATTAACCAACTCATTGTGATATTAATTAACTAAGAAAATCTTAACCAACTAGTGAGTTGTAATATCTCATTAAGTATTGGGCCGTATACAATACTAACTGTAGGAACTGGAACTGAAGTAACATCCAAGAAAGTCTTATCAAGATTTTTTGTTTTCTAATACATCATTGCCCAACTTCATTTTGGATTCTGAAAAAAAGGGCATTACTAAAGGGATACCTGGTAAGAGAGGTATCTGCCAACCCCAAAACTGAATATCTAGTACTAGGATCTAGTAGATAATATTAAAAAAAACACATTTGTTTGATCTCTTGGCACTCGGTAAAATCAGTATCCAGCAAATCATAAAGCCAAGCTAAATGAAAAATCTATCTTGACTAGTTGTGATGCTTTAGGGGGGAAGACACTGATCAGTGGTCTAACAAAATTGCCAGAACCAACGGTTTCCTTCTCTTACATCAAACATATCAACCTGTGAATCAAAGATGAGATCTTGGCATTGTTAATCAACCTGCCCTTTGTGGTCCTCCGCATTTATAGCTCCTGAGTTCTTCAGAGAGCTCATAAACCTGATCACGTTCATTGACTTTTGACAGCACTGGTCTCAAACATGTTGATCGTGCACCTTTACTGATAGTTTTGAATCTCTCCGACGTCTTCATCTTCATTCAAATTAGTACAGAATTCGTCTTATCCTCTCACCTGTTCTCTCTTTCTTCTTCGGAGATGGTATGCTCATGATCAGATGATTGAGAAGAGACACGATACCGGTGGCCAGAAGAGCAGAGACAGCAATAACGAGAACAAGGGTACTGAGGTTGCCGTCAACAAGTGATTCAAAATCCTGCCTCCTTCTCAGTCTCTTCCTAGAAATTAAACTATTGGGGCATATTAATGGAACGACAATGTTCAGTAATGAGAAAATGCAGATAGTAGTGAGAGCGCCAAGGGTGATCTTGCATACAGCAAGGTTACATCTGTGAATATTGTTGATGTGATGCACTGTGTTGGGGCAGAGGTTGGATGGAGTTTCATGAGATTATTGTATGTATGATCATTCATTTATATACACGCCATCACTCGGTAGTAGTACACAATGGATGCCACTTGTAGGACTCCGTTCTCTATACTTCCCTTAGGCCGAAATCGTAGTGAAAATATGGGACAATGACACCTCCTAGGCCTATCCTTTAAGATGGACCTATAGTCTGACCTTGAGTTTTATACCTTTAGCTAGTGTTAGCCTACGACTTCAGTTAGCAGGATAAGATTAGGGAGGTGGAGTAGGTGTGTATGTCAAAATAAGTTTTATGAACTAAGTCTGAACCTCGGCCAAATTCAAACAAGGTGAAGTCTATCTTCCCTTGCACTATGATCAAAAGCCTTCCATGTTTAATGTATCTGTACATTAAAGAATGTGAAGATTTGGAGGGAATCATCTCAGAAAATGATCACTTCCCAAATTCTTCCTTGTGCTTCCCAAAACTCTACAAGCTTCAAGTCTATAGATGCAGAAAGTTGAAATGTCTCTTCTCTTTGCCTTATAATGGAGATCTTGCAAAGTTGGAACTAAAGCAAGTTTTTAGTTGTGAACTTGAAATCCATGAGCATTAGTCCAACATATGTCGGTTTGTTATGTTGCTATACACCACCAGCATCATCATATGTTGGTTTGTTTTGTTGCTGCCAACTGTACAAATATGAGAAAAATTACAATCTCAAAATCAATTTACAATTACAATAGACATTTCTCGGAGTAAAGGTGAATAGTAAAAACTCATAATTCTACTAATGAACTTGCACTGTGTGAGTGGTAAATTCTCAGGACTGTAAATAATTAGTTTCTTAATTTGGCCCTTTACTGTGATTCTCCCATTAACTCCGCCTACGCATGTAGCCGGTCCCAAGCCCGGGTAAAGGAGGAGGGTTGTGTTAGGCCCCGACAGCCAACGTAAAACTTGTCGAATCTTATGAACATGGACATACGAAGAAACTGCGCTAATACTAGGTCGTTGCCCGTAAGTAACGCGCTGTATGGCTCGAGTACAGTGAAAAGTGAGCAAGCGCCGATGCATCGTCGCCCGGATGTAGTGTTAAATGAGCAAGGGCTACCGCTCTCTTATGGACGGAGGCGGCTAAAGAAGCTAGTTCAGGAGAGAAAGATTAGATTTGGCACTTGGAATATTGGAACTATGACCGGAAAAGCGTGGGAGGTGGTGGGTGAAATGGTAAAGCAAAAGATTAACATCTTGTGCCTTCAGGAAACTAAATGGGTTGGAGAAAAATCTCTGGAGATCAATGAGTTCAAATTTTGGTATACAGGTAAAACAAGTACGAGGAATGGTGTTGGTATCATTGTGGATAAAGAGTGGAAGACGAATGTGGTGGATGTTAAAAGGATTGATGACAGAATTATATCTTTAAGAATAATTGTTGGTAGGGATACAATCAACGTTATTAGTGATTATGCACCTCAAGTGGGAACAGAAGCACATCTTAAAGAAAAGTTTTGGGAAGATTTGGAGGGGCTGATTCAGAGCATACCACTTACTGAAAAGATTTTTATTGGTGGGGATCTTAATGGTCATGTTGGTAAGGAAGCAGGGCAATATGCAGTGGCTCATGGTGGTTTTGGTTTTGGGAAAATTAATATTAAAGGGCAATCTATCCTTGAGTTTTCCTTAGCTTACAACCTTAAGATTGTCAACACGTGCTTTAAGAAGCGGGAGGAGCACTTGATCACATACAAGAGTGGGGTCCACAGATCACAGATTGATTTCTTTTTGGTATGGAGTCAAGACAGAAGACTTTGTACAAATTGTAAAGTGATTCCAGGGGACGGAGTGACAACTCGGCATAGGTTAATGGTCCTTGACGTGCGTATTAAGTGTAGGAATGAAAAGCGGCGACATGTTTTAAACACAAGAGTCAAGTGGTGGCAGTTAAAGGGGGAGAAGAGGGAAACTTTTAAAAGAACTATGTTAAATGAGAGGATTTGGGAGGTGCAGGAAAATGCTGATATCATGTGGAAGGAAATGGCTGAAAAGGTCCGAGCGGTTGCTAAAGTAATTTTGGGAGAATCTAAAGGTTTTGGTCGACGAGATAAGGAGACTTGGTGGTGGAACGAGGATGTACAACAGAAAGTTAAGTACAAGAGAGACTGTTTCAAAGCTATACACTTATGTAATAATACCGAAAATTGGGAAAAGTATCGTTTAGCTAAGAAGGAAACTAAAAAGGCGGTGAATGCAGCTCATTTTAAGGCTTTTGAGGAATTTTATAAGGAGTTAGAAACAAAGTCGGGAGAACGAAAGATTTATAAGATTGCAAGAGACAGGGAAAGGAAATCGAGGGATTTGGATCAAGTACGATGTATTAAGGATGAAGAGGGCAATGTTTTGGTTGCAGATAGTGATATTAAAGAACGGTGGGAGACCTATTTTTACAAAATGTTTAATGACGAGGGAGGAGGGTCAAGTTTTGAGCTAGAGGATTTAACAGGAGAAGTTGAACCAAATTTAGCTTTTTACCGTAGAATCCGTGTTGGCGAGGTTAAAGAAGTGCTTAAGAAAATGGAAAATAGTAAAGCTGTTGGACCTGATGGTATTCCTATTGAAGTTTGGAAGTGTTTAGGTGAAGCGGGGGTGGTGTGGCTTGCTAAACTTTTTAATGTGATCTTAAGCTCTAAGAAAATGCCGGATGACTGGAGGAAAAGTACTTTAATTCCTATTTACAAAAACAAAGGGGATATCCAAAATTGTGCAAACTACAGAGGGATAAAGCTTATGAGTTATACTATGAAGTTGTGGGAAAAGGTAATTGAATACAGATTGAGATTAGAGACTGATATTACTGAGAATCAGTGTGGTTTCATGCCGGGTAGATCTACAATAGAGGCGATTTATTTATTAAGGGGGTTAATGGAAAGGTACCGGACTAAAAGAAGAGACTTGCATATGGTCTTCATTGATTTAGAAAAAGCATATGATCGAGTGCCAAGGGAGGTGCTTTGGAAAGCTTTGGAAAAGAAAGGTGTACGCATGGCATATATCAAGGCAATAAAAGATATGTATGAGGGGGTAACAACTACTGTAAGAACGTCTGGGGGCGAAACAAAGGATTTTCCCATAAGGATTAGTCTACATCAGGGATCATCCTTGAGTCCTTATTTATTTAATCTAGTAGTGGATGTTCTAACTAAGCCTATTCAAGAGGAAATCCCTAAGTGCATGCTTTTTGCGGACGATATAGTTTTGGTGGCGGAATCAAGAGAAGAAATTAATTTTAAACTTGAGTTATGGAGAAATACTTTAGAGTCGAAGGGTTTCCGTCTGAGTAGAAGTAAGACTGAATATATGCATTGTAATTTTGATAAGAGACAAGTTAGAAGTAACTTGGAGGTCAAATTGGGAGATCAAGTTATTCCACAAATAGATAAGTTCAAATATTTGGGATCAATTATACAGAAGAACGGTGAAATTTTGGAAGATGTTCATCATAGAATTCAGGCCGGGTGGTTTAAATGGAGAAAGGCTACTGGGGTTATATGTGATCGGAAAGTACCAGATAAAGTAAAATGAAAATTTTATCGCACTGCTATAAGACCAGCAATGCTTTATGGAAGTGAATGCTGGGCTTTAAAAGGACAGCATGAGCATAAAGTTGGGGTAACTGAGATGAGTATGCTGAGATGGATGTGTGGGCATACAAGAAAAGATAAGATTCATAATGAACATATACGGGGAACATATTTGAACTTATCTATTTGTGGAATAACTTGATTTCCCAATCTGACCTCCAAGTTACTTCTAACTTGTCTCTTATCAAAGTTACAATGCATATATTCCGTCTTACTTCTACTCAGACGAAAACCCTTCGACTCTAAAGTACTTCTCCATAACTCAAATTTAAAATTAATCTCTTCTCTTGACTCCGCCACAAGAACTATATCGTCCGCAAAAAACATGCACTTAGGGATTTCTGCTTGAATAGGCTTAGTTAGAACATCCACTACTAGATTAAATAAATAAGGACTCAAGGCTGATCCCTGATATAGACCAATCCTTATGGGAAAATCCTTTGTTTCGCCCCCAGACGTTCTTACAGTAGTTGTTACCCCCTCATACATATCTTTTATTGCCTTGATATATGCCATACGTACACCTTTCTTTTCCAAAGCTTTCCAAAGCACCTCTCTTGGCACTCGATCATATGCTTTTTCTAAGTCAATGAAGACCATATGCAAGTCTCTTCTTTTAATCCGGTACCTTTCCATTAACCCCCTTAATAAATAAATCGCCTCTATTGTAGACCTACTTGGCATGAAACCACACTGATTCTAAGTAATATCAGTCTCTAATCTCAACCTGTGTTCAATTACCTTTTCCCACAACTTCATAGTGTGACTTATAAGCTTTATCCCCCTGTAGTTTGCACAATTTTGAATATCCCCTTTATTTTTATAAATAGGAACTAAAGAGAAAATAGTAGAGAACCGTCTTAGGTGGTTTGAACATGTACAAAGAAGGCCAAGGGATGCGCCAGTGAAGAAGGTGGATCAAACAGTATGGACACCGGTTAAAAGGACTAGAGGAAGGCCAAAGAGAACGCTCAAAGAGGTCATTGAGCGGGATCTCCTGGTAAGGCTTATTGTTGTTGTTGTTGTACTGTGATTCTCCCATTAAGTAAATTCAAAATTCCTAATATACTAGTGCCGTGGTTGATGAGTTTATATTAATCTATAGATATAGATGAATACTAATATATTCAATTAACAAACATTTATTTAAATACTGGAGATGGATTTGAATTATGATAATGAATGATAGCATGCATATGATAACTTTTAAAAAAAAAATTGTACTTTTTATATTTCTTTTGCATAGTGCACCTGGTATCCCAGGCTAGCTCCTTGTCACAGGAAACTCAACGGGCCTAAACTAATCCGGATTCTGAGGCATGACAATAACCATTAAAAACATGTAGTTAAGTTAGAACAGCTCCAGCCAGTTGATCTAACCCGTCAGAGGTTTGTACTCTTTATTTTAAAAAAATTAAGTGATGAAGGAAATAGTATGAATGTGTGCGTACCTTTGAAGAACAGCAAGTGTGGTTTTGGAGAAGTTAGGGCAATCATCAATGGCAGAATATGTGAGCCTAGGAAGTATGTTGTTGTTGTAGAAGCCTTCCTCATGGATTTCAACTTCGCTATTATAAAGTCCCTTTAGTTGAGTGCACTCTTTAATCATCAGATATTCCAACTCTGGAAGATGAAGTTTAGTAGAGGGCAGAGAGGGAAATAGGCATTTCAACTTCCTGCATCTCTCCACACTAAGAGAGATAAGTTGTGGGAAGCAGAATGAACAAGAGGATTCCTTTGGAAAGTGATGCTCTTCTGTTGACATCATTTCCTCCAACTCTTCACATTCTTCAATAACTAGAAACCTCAAACACGGTAGGCTTTTGATCACAGTGCTTGGGAATATACACTTCAATTTTCTGCATTCAATCACATATAAGTCCTTAAGATTTTGGAAGATGATGAAAGTGGGACCCTTCCATAAAGATATGAGGTTCATTGAATCCTCCAAATGCAAGTACTCTGCTCTTGAGATCAATATCATCCCTTTTTCTTCATTCACATTTGATGAAGTTTCAACATTTGAATAAACCTGTGGCAACTGCAATTCCAAATAAAAAAGACAAATTTATTCACGTCAATCAAATTTACTAGTAAAAAGTTTTTTTAAAAAAAATTGGATTTAAAAAGATATAAACAAATTTTGAAATGATATATATGATTCTAATCCACGTATTGTTCCATCAATCAACATGACATGGAATATTAATTCATACCAATATTGTTCCCAATTGTTGAAGAGCCCTTCCCATACTTAAATCCACAAATTTGGGGCAGTTGCGTATATCGATGATTTCTCTTAGCTCCACCCGAACCTGCAACCCTTGATCACAAACACTCAAGAAATTTGGCAAATTTTTTAGCTCTATCCTCTTCAAGCTTGAAACCACAATTGTCTCATTGTAGTTAGCATCATCTTCACTACTATCTCCAAAAATCACCTCCAATTCCTCACAATCAGATAAGCTTACGGAAGTCAATTTGGGAAGGCCGTTGTCGACAATGGTTCTCTTTGAGAACAAAAACTTCAACTTTTTACAGTCAGTTACTTCTAAGGAATGAAGATATTGGAAGCATAAAACTTGTGTGGGAACAACACCTCGCATTTGTTGTTCTGATCTCAACATTTCTGAGCCGTTGGTTTCTTCTTGGTCACCATCACCAATGATTCGCCACTTGTGATCAACTCTAGGACTTTGAAGAACAAGAGCTCCAATATTTAGATTAGAAAATGGAAGATCGAGAGCCTCCATATTTTTTAATTGGCTGTATTTCAACTCATACTCTCTTACAAGTCTCTGCATATAATAGAAAAGTGAAAAGAGGGGAATAAAATATTATAAGTTCCTTTTGGAAAACCAAAACCTTTACATACTATTTCTTCAGTACTAAATATAGGACATAATTAGTGAGTTGATCTTAGTTTTAAATATTAAACATATTTCCCAAATTTACCAACTCTTTCCCAAATTACCTCCATTGATACTCTGTCAATAATAATCAAGTAAAAAAAAAGAGGGAGGGAGCTAAGGAATATTATTAGGGTGATTTAGGAAAAATATACTATAATAAATAGTTTAACTAACTTTCTGAATATAATTAAATTAGTTAAATAAATTATATATTTAGTACGGGAGAAATATATGAGATTTGAGATTGTAGTACATTTAACATTGTTTTATCAAATGCTTCTTCATGCACGTTTCACTACATTACGTGATTATTAGCTATCAAACTATAGAGAAATGGCATTTAAATTAGATAAAACATGTGAAAATAGATACATTTAAAGAACTACAAAGGAATATTGTATTAAATGCAAAATCATTTGTTTTCGAACTAGCTTTTGCATGGGGATCCCTAGTGCAAATGCATGTGAAAAAAAAATTAATGTGTTAGACTGGAGTACTGGAGTTCATTAGCTTATTAAATGAGAAAAAGACTAAAACAAATAATCAACCTTTTTTAAAAAAAAAACAAGAAGAAGCATTAAATATTAACCTAGCATCAATTTAATTAATATTGCGAAATAAAACATAAACAAGATTTGCAGTATGGAAAATGAAGCATTGAGAAACACAACTTACCTCTTTACTCCACCAATCAAAAGATGCACCCATCATTGGCATAAGTTTTGGGCAGTCATGAACCTTAACTCTGCAAAACTCCCCTATGCGCAATTTAAACCCTTTGCAGACATTAACAAGTCTTGGCAACACATTAAGTCTCATATCTTTCATGTTTGGGAACATAATCTCCCTTTCACTCGCAATGTCATGATCTTCAATATTCGAGCACTTGAAAATTTCTTCCATTTGAGAAGAATCTGATATGATTAGCTTGCTTAGTTGTGGAAGAATTAAGGTTGCAGCACTCATCATGAAGGATAAAATTAATTTAAGCTTGTTGCATCCAAAGATTTTTAAACTCTTCAATTTCAGCAGACAAGATTCGTCGATGGATTGATTCTTTTGACTCCCTTCATTCCCTGAAAAAATTGCTTCCAACCCCTCACAACAATCTATGGTTAAAGAAGTTAACTCTGGAAGACTTTGACATATATGAGCAGAAAACACAAATTTCAATCTTGCACAGTCTGTCAAAGTTAATTTTTTAAGGTATTGAAATGTTGAAATTTGTTCTTCAACCCCAATCTGATAGCGGAAAATGGATTCTACTCCACAATTCTGAAGTTTTATCCTTTCTATAGCTGCCAATGGCTTATATTCTTCATTCCTCAATTGATGGCCCTTAAGTTCTTGCAATTCCTTTGTGAAAGAAGAAAAGGGAAGAAAAGAAAACCAAAACCATTAAAATATTTCCTAAAAAGCCGTAATGATTAGCCATATGTACAAGTATTATTCTTGCATAGACTAGATTATAAAAGGAAATAACAAACAGATCTAAAGCTAGTTACATAACGTAAAATATCCCCAAGAACAGCTTTATAAATGCTTGGTGTTGGGATTTTAAGGATGTTCTCTATTGCTAAAAGACACTAGCATAGGAGAGCAAATGCTTACCATATTTGGACAATTCTTCCATATTATTGTCTTTATAGATGGACACCTTGGATGATACCCCTTTGAGCAAATTCCAACAAGAGTTGGAAGATTTTTTAGCTTGAAATACTCCAAAAGAGGAAGCACTATCTGAGTCTCATGTTGATCATGCATTGGTTGTTCTTCACCAAATACAAGCTTCAATTCAATGCAATGTTCTATTTGGAGCTCCTCTAAGGATAGCAGAGTGCAAGCAATAGAGACATGGAAGAGTGACGTCAACTTCGGACAAGTGGAGACATTGAGAAACTTAAGATTGCCTAAATTGCAATTAGCAGGGAATATATGGAGCAACTGAGGGCAATTGAATATGGTTAGTCTTTCTAGCTTTTGGATCAAGCTAAAAGGAGAAGGACCATGATGTAGTTGTTTAAGATTATCCATATTTCTTAGTTCTAACTCATCCAATCTAGGCACAGTCGCATCTTCATGAGGAATAGTTTCTTCGGTAATGCATTCTATCTTTGAACACCTTTCGAGACGGAGTTTAGTTAGCTCATTCATGCCTCCTACAGCTTGGACAATATTAGGCAT
Source organism: Leucaena leucocephala (assembly GCA_037074615.1). Lineage (NCBI taxonomy): Eukaryota > Viridiplantae > Streptophyta > Magnoliopsida > Fabales > Fabaceae > Leucaena > Leucaena leucocephala. Next base: position 10,740,580 of record CM073515.1, on the reverse strand, counting down.
GAAACATGTATAGGCTCCCTCAAGCTCATAAAGTTCAATTCCAATTGCTCTTTGTGCAAGACCCATGATTACTGCACCTAACATAGAAATATTTAATTTTCCCAAGTGTAAAGATCTTGTGCTAGCTTCATTCTTAAATGCCAAGCCTCCACCATGCTCCCCAATTTCTAACTCATACCTTCTCAATCTCATCAAAGCAGTGGCGCCCACAAGGTATTCGTAGCAATTTGCATGTTTTGAGTGTGGAAAATGTGCGGGAATGTACAATTCTTCTAACTCTGAACACCTCCCTATTACTTTATAACAATATTCATCTATTAGACACCCCGACAAATCTAACAATTTCAGCTTGTTTAATTTTTCAATTCCATTTGGCACTTTTTCAAATTTACTACCTCGCAAGTTGAGAATTTCAAGTCTTGTAAGGCTTACCACAAAAGATATGTCGTGTAAATCCCAATTTTGTAATCGCAAAGTTCGAAGGTTAGACCAGTGTTGGATTGACTTAGGTTGTAGTTCAATCCTAAACCGATCTGTGTACTGAATTATCAAAGCCTTGAGTTTCTTAGTGCCATCAAATGATGCTTGTGACATATCCAAGGATTTTCTTGAATGTAACAATAGAAACTCAAGCTTTGGAGCATCCAATTTAGAAGGGAATTGAGGTAATTTATTCTTGTCATACCATGAAGATACGGCATAGCAATCTTTTAGCGCTTCATTGGCAATCAATTCATTCAATTCTTTTGTACAATTTACCTTAATGGTACGATCCTCTTGAGATGCTTTCCACAACACAAAATCACGAACCACATCATGCATTGCCACATATTCTTGTGCATACTTGTTGAACTTTGTAGGAAGCATCAACAATGAGGCGTCAATGAGACCATCTATAGTTGTTCTAACTTGGCTCCTTGCTGTTTCAAATGAGTCTACATCGCTACATAGGCCAAACCCCACTCCATATCTGAAAAGATCTTCAACAGTAATGCTATGATCTTCAGGAAACATAGCACACATTAGCAACAGCTGCTTGGCTTCTGGAGTTTCCAAATAATCGTAGCTTAATTCAAGACAAGAAAACGCATCCCTTACACCTTTATCCACATTGATTGGCTTCGCATTCCTCAATCTATACAACATCAATTTCATCTGATCAATTCCTTTTCCTTTCAAGCAAGTTCCCACAGCTACAATTGCAATGGGTAAGCCCTTACATTCCAAAGCGATTGCTCGTGCCAGATCTTCTTTAGCAGCATCACCAACATTAGCATGAATTTGGAACAAAGTCCAAGCTTCATCATCTTTTAACAAATCAAGTTGGATATTCTTTTGACATTCCATCAAGTTACATACATCTAGACGGCGTGTAGTCAGAACAATTTTCCAATTTCCCCCAAAGGGAATCCCTATTTCCTCAATATTAAGCATAGCCCATACGTCATCTAGTATTATCAAAATTCGTTCTGCACTTTGTAATCGTAGTGCTATTCTATTTGCCCTTCCCGTTAGAGATTGTTCCTCCAATTTGAGCCCCAACGCGTCAGCAATTTCATCTTGAGTGTTTCCTATATTTGGACTTTGAGAAATTGTAATGAACACAAATCGATCAAAGAGCCGTGACTCTTCGGCTTTCTTTTTCACTACTCTCGCCAAGGTGGTCTTCCCTGACCCTCCCATGCCCCATAGCCCAATTATGGAGCTACCATCATCTTGCAATGCTTCCCACAGCTGATCAAATGCCATTTGTGTAGAGTTGAAGAACTTAAAGTTTTGAGAAGTGCGAGACTCTAGATCTGGAGCAATAACTGGATGGGAAATTGGATTGAAATCGCTCTTTGCATGTAGATCAATCATCCTTTGCGTTTTCTTAGCCAACTTTCTGCAGAGACGATATCTCCTCCAAGTAGGAAACAGCCCTTGAGGGCAGCAATTGTTGGCCCTTAGTTGTTCCTCCAAATTCTCCACCTCTGCTATGACGCTCTTCACATCATTCTTCCACTTGTTAACCTCAGCATCAATCCTCTCAGTCCTATTGAGGGCCTCTTGAACACGTTCCTGCACCCTCCCTTGAGTCAGTATCAGCTCCTCCTTTCGGATCTCAACATTTCTGGTGATTTTGCTGACACGGAACAAATATTGAAGCTGCTGTAAAGTTGGATCCACCAAATATTCAGCAAGTTTTGCTGCCACCGACACTCCCACCTCTGCCATTTAATATTAATAGCAACCTGAAAAGAGAACCATTCATCATCAAATGATTAACTAAAAATTTCATTTTGAAGAATTGAAGCATCTTAGGTACTTAACCTTTCACAAGATGAACAGAATGATTTTTTCCCCTATCCAGAGTAAAATAAGAAAGATCCATTCTTTTAATTCAGCTTTGTTGCTCTGATACCTATGTTCAGATATTAGAATAACAAAACTTAGTAGTGTTTTATGATTATAGTTTCTCTAGCAGATCGATGCAAAGGTGAAAGAAAGAAGAAGAAAAAGTAGTCTGCAAAATAATGACAGCAGCAATTATTATCAACTAACAAGGTGCTCATGCTTTGAGAAATGAGAGATATCACAGGTAGATGCTTATGTATATGGAAAAGCAAATAGAACAATGGTGAACAAACAGAAAAAGAAAGATATGAAAGAATCAGACTCTGATTCAGGAGAGGGATATTGAGAGAACTTGCAGTTTCAGTCTTGGCTTGTAAATTTTCAAGAGTGACAAGAACAGAATTGCACTGCAATGACCAGATCTTGAGAGAGATTACGTAGATAAGATTTTTGTGGCTCTGATCAGTAGGTGTTTTCCACTTTCCATTTCTTCGGCGCGACCCCTTTCAAAAGTCAAAAAAGGAATCTTTAAAACAACTCGGGACGCGTGAAATTAATTTATTTAAGTTAATCATAATTTATTTAGTAAATAATGAAAGATCTTTGCATTATGATTATTATTATTATTATTATACGTACTATAGATTAAGGTGTCACATGTGAAGAACGCTTCTAAAAGACAATATGATTAGAGAGTATATGTTATGTAAGCAATGTGCTTTTAAAAAACTAGATAATTACTAGATAATTCATATGTATTTGTATATCTATGAAATAATAACCAATTATAATTAAACTTTAGATACATAGATAAAAATTTATGCAAGTATAATATGAAATCAATGTCAATATTAATTATTATATATAATTGAAAAAAATATAAAAGTTAATGTGGTTATAATTATGGGTTAAGTGGTGTTTGGCATCACGTTTAGGAATGAATTTTGGGGCAAAACCTCGATTTGAAAAAATTTCACACAAACATCAATTTTTGTCCAGAATTAATTTTGAAACAAAACCTCGGTTTACAAAATTTTTTGCCAAACAGCCATTTTCGTCCAGAATTGATTTTAGGCAAAACCTCGGTTTGAAACCATGGTTTTGAATAAGCTATTGAAAATGGATTTTGGAACTGTAAAAAAGCTTATAGATTATCTAATTACTATTTTACCCCTACTTTTTTCTTATACTCTCTCTCCTCTCTCTCTCTCTCTCCTCTCTCCTCTCCCTCCCTCTCTCCTCTCTCTCTCTCTCCTCTCTCTCTCCTCTCTCATCTCTCCTATTTATTCTCTACCCTCTCTCCTCTCTCATACTTTAATCAAATTATACCCTTTTTAGTAATTTATTAATATAAAAAGTGATTCTACTATTAATCATCCAAACATCTCTATTTGCAAAATATATTCTTCCCAGAATCTATTCTTCCCAAAATCTATTCTCTAAAATCTATTCTTCCCAGAATCTATTCTTTCCAGAATCTATTCTCTCCAGAATCTATTCTCCAGAATCTATTATCCAAAAGCTAATTCAAACACACCCTAAGTTCTTTGGAGGTGGAACCCTGTTTTTTTTCCTTTTACATAAAATTTAAAATAATAGAAAAAATTAATCCATCCACTTTTTGTATAATTTCCAGTATAAAAGAGATCTTATATTTATGATCAAAAGTAATATTTTTTTGGTTAAGCATATGTATTATCTTATTAAATATAATCATCTTTGAAGTACTTTTAGTCACTAAATATAGGTAACTCTCTTAATAGATATTTAAATTTTTAATTTATCATATTGTAAAAAAAATTTAATTTATCATATTGTGAAAAACTAACTTCTTCTACTAAATTAGCCCAGCTAGAAAACTCAATTTTTTTTGTTATAAAAAAAGTTTATGTAGGTATAGTACTGATCTCCCATTAAAATTAGGACATAGCTTTATAGTTCACAGAATATTTATATAGGACTTATAAAATTACTTACTAAATCAGATATCACAATAATAATTATATTATTATAAAATATAAATCTATTATTTATTATCTATATTAATTTTTATTAGCAAAAAAATCCAATTTTAAATTTACAGTGCAACCAAAAAGGACTTTACGGGTAAGGAACAACCAAACAAAAAGGACAAAAGTTAGATTGAGCATAGCCCATACCTCTAGGGATGTATATAGAACAGAGTAGCCCCTACTTAGTATTTTATTTAAAAAAATATAGATTATATTTTACATCTTGATATTTAGTCCTACTTGATAAAAATTTTAATTATTTTGGGTTAAATATGGATGGGTTAGGCATAGACGAGTTAGTCATATCTAAATCGTGATATCCTATTCATATTGTGATAAAAAAATATACAATTATAAACTTATAAAATAATATCATATTTATATCTTTAAGAGTTAAATAATATTCATAATCCATTAAGAATAAGGTAGCAAAAAGATAGTAATTAAAGTATTGAAGTCTATTGCATATATAAAAAAGAAATATTGAAATTTAAAAATCGAATATTTATAGCTTTATTGTAACATCAATAATCGAATACTTAGCAAATAAAGCATAGGAGCAATTTTAGTATCTACATAAATATAAGAGTTATGTTCAATATTTTAAAAATGAGCAATGAGAGTTATCAGCTAAAGTGAAAAGTGTAAAATTATAAATAGAATAAACTAATAAAGAAATAAAACTATGAGAAAAAATTAAATATATATATATATGACCGGTTTAAATGGGCAGGGCGATATACTTTATCCAGTGCCCTGCCCTGCCCAACATTTAATCCGGCAATGCCCTACCCAAATACATTTTGAGCAACTTTTTTTAGATTAGGTTAAGCGATTTTTCTATAGGGTAAGGAGAGCATTATGTACACCGCTTTACATCAGCCAATATAATTACACTTAATAGAAATTATAATTATTTTGACAAGTTTAGTTAATTAATTAGGAAATTTTATAGTTACTTAGAGATATTAAGTAAAAAAATTAACGTTTTAAATAAAATATATTATATTAAGAGTGTGTTTGGTTGTCTTTTAAAAACTATGGCTTTGGAAAGAAAATGATGGTTTTTGAGAAAATCTATCTAAATATATTATAAAATTAAATAATTGATTATCTATAGCTAAAATTACGTTTTTATATTTAGCTAATTTTTTTTATTTCTTTAAAAACTATTTTCTACTAAATTATTTTTATCATTTTTTTAAAAATTATTATCTAAAAGTTAATCCAAATATATTATATTCTTCAAATACTTAACGAGAGAGTCTTGTAAACTAATCACACGGATTAGCGAAGGGCACATGAGAAAGCTAAATGTTTATGATTTAGAATATTGAACTAGTTTACTAGTTCAGGTAACATATGCAAACTTATTTAAATGTATAGAAAAATTATTATGCAGTTTCATATAAGTAATTAATCACTAAAATTTTTTACAGTAAACTAAGTTAATAGCATGCTAATAATAAGATCCAATATAAAAAATAATAACAAGTTAAAATATATTAATAACTCAAAAAACTTTTTAATAATTAAATTATTGATATGAGAGTCAATAATTTTCCATCTATTGTAGTTATCAAAAAACCATACAAGAATCAGGTAATCAAAATGAACTATCTTTTTCTCTAGATTCTCAATCTGTAGGGCACAAACTAGATTAGTATGGCCAAGAAATCTTATATAGGATCTAAATATAGGAACTAATTGAGGATTTAATTTTAATTTTAAATATAAGATATATTCTATATATTTATTAATATTTTTTAAATTATTTTTATTGATACTCCCTTAATAATAATCAAATAAAAGAGATGTAATAAATTATAGTAGATGATTATGATATTTTAAAAAAATATATATCATATTAATTAATTTAACTAATTTTTATAATATAATTATATTAATTAAATAGATTTTATATTTAAGATAAAAAATATTATTAAAATTAAATATGTCGTTGTTGTGTAACTTTTGATAGTGGCACTTTCACTACGTAATTATTCAATTAATTATTGGCCACCGAGACCTGCGCTAGGTACGAAAGACTAATTGAATATTATTTCATTCATTCCTGCCACATGCATACGCACAATATATCAAATCAAACGAACTAGGGTTTAGTTTATCAACTATTAAATTATTAATGCATGTTGAAGAGCGGAAGGATTTTATATATATATATATATATATATATATATATATATTTCCAGTTTTAATATGATTCTAGTATAAATAAATATAGACAATCAAGTTACCCAGACATCTTATATATTCCTCCATACAAAGTTGGCAATCAAATTAGTGAATTGCATGTGTAAACTTGTGTGTGTGTGTGTATTCCTTCAATAATAAATTCAGTGAAACATTTTTGGTGTTGCAGGATATATGAGTTTTTTTTTAAGAAAGGTTTGATAAAAAAAATGATGAATGAAATAAAATGCCAATGCTTTTTTTCCAATTCAATGAATAAACTTTTGGATAATTCTGCACTCCGAATTAATTTTAAATGCATAATTATAAAGATTTAAAGGTAAAATTAGCGTATCAAATAAATTTTAAAGATATAATTAGCATCTTATAATATTTAAATTAGTATAATTTTATCTATATATTAATAGAAATATAAATTTATATGTATAATCCATTATAATGATCATAAAGAATTTGGGCCAGGATGAGGGGCCCAATGGGAAGCCCAATACAGGAACAAATGTGTAGGAGCCAGAGGGAGACCGAAAACGAGAAAATTGCCAGGTTTGGAGGCAAGGCAGATGAGACAGTATAATAGGGACAAAATTGGTTACGGGAAGGGTGTGAAATGATTTTGGAATATCCTCTCTTTCTCTCTCTGTGGAATTCTCTCTCTTCCTTCCTGAGACTTTCTTCATTCTGCTTTCTACTTTGTGCCTCTGCTTCTGTCATTTTCTATTCCATTTTCTGCATATTTCCTTTGTACTAAGAATATTTGAAGGTTTAGCTACTGTGTTTATCAGAAGAATCTTATATTGGTGTGACTATAACATCCATACCATATAAGCTTTTTATTATTTAAAAGGTTATATGTAATATTATTTTTAAAAAATTATATCAAATAAATCCTAAAATTTACATCGTATTAGAACACATGATTCTTTTAACTACACGTATGAAATGTTTAATAGCCCTTATGATATAATTTGAAGCAATGAAGTTGGATTTCATAAATGTCCCTTATGTGCCGTTCTCCACAGCCACTGCTCAGTTAGGAGTTGAATTTTTGCTTCTATTGATGGCTCCAATGGATTTATTATAGATGAAATTATATGGGAAAATGTTCAGAATTCAAGCTTGGTAGCTATGAAGAAATAGCTCTAATGCACATGATAATAGATGGAAATTAATATATAATTATTATAAATAATTAATTTAACTAATTTATTTAATTTATCTAAATTAATTAAATAAATATTATATTAAGGACTGAATGGAATATTTTCTAATATTTGGGCAACATTGTTGCTACCTTTGGAATACTTTTGGAGTGACATTGAGTATTTTTTTTTTAAATCTACAGCTCTTTCCCAAAAACAATTCTTGTTTGAATATTAAAACCAAATGCATCAAAATTATTCCAGGGACTTCGGTTATATATTTGGGCTAGGCTAGGCTAGACTCTACGCTGTGCGGACCCAATTTTGTAGCAAAAAAGAAAGCTACACAATTTTTTTAGGATCAAGAACAAAATGAGGAAAGAAAAAAAATACAACACCGCATCTCACATGATAAGTTATCAAAACTGAGGAGCTAGAAAACCCTAGTCTTAATGGTGACGAGGCCTGTTTATGTGAAATTTGCCTGTATGTCCACAAGTAAGAGCTTCAGTAGGAATTCTCTTCACATATTGAACTGCTTCAGCGAAGATCACACCCATACCCATATGCAAGTGAGGCTCTATGTGACAATGAAAAGCCCACACTCCAGGGTTATCTGCCTTAAACCTAAGGGCAGTCCAGCCATAAGGATATATCACTGCAGTATTTTTCAATGGAGGGTTCTTCAAGTTGATTATCTTCTTCAGACCCTCTTCTGTAAACTTACCTTCTCCAAACCCTAAAACCCAGAAATCATGTCCATGCAAATGCCAAGGGTGGATTTCACTGTTATTCGGACTCAGCGTGTTTGCATTTTGTAATATCACATCCACCACCTCGTCCTTCTGAAACATGTACACTCCGTTTCCGGTTGTCGCATTAGGGTTTTTCGCCGGCACCGTTATGTCATAGTCCTTTGGGAATGTCGTAGGGGAAGGTGTCCAGTCGAACGCGTCCTTCAACTTGAACTTGATGGCACCAAGGTATGGTGTTGGAGGGAGGCTTAAGGAGATGTTGTTGATGGACCATTTGAGAAATCCATTGATTCGGTTTTGAGTGTTGAGAAGGAAAATTCTTTTGTTTGAGTAATTTGGAGGCTGTGGAGTTCCCATTAGGGCAAGGACTTTCTTAGTGAAGGCTTTGCTTCGTTCAAAGTCATCCCAACGAGGAATCTCTGGAGGTGGCATAGTAGGGTACACTGAGGCAGACATATCTTTATAGTTTAAGATAGTTAGGGCCTGAGTCGTGTTAGGTTTTCGGCCTCTAACGCCGACCGTGACCCAATAGTTTTGCTTAGGATTTTGGTTAGTGGTTAGAAGCACGGAGTAGCTCTCGCCTGAGTATATGTCGATGTCATCCACCTCAAATGGTTGCACGTAGTTGCCGTCAGCTTCCACTACCACCAGTTTGTGATTCTGGGGGGAATAATTTATGATAATTAAGGTGAGAGATGAGAAGAATAATTCTGAAAAATATAAAATTAGCTAGAGAGTATGTAAACAGTGTGATTTTAAAGAACTAGATGATGCATGTGTATTTGTATATCTATGAAATAAAAACAAATTATAATTATTAGACTTGCATAGATGGATGGATAAAAATTTATGGAAGTATAAAAAATATCTTATATTGCAAAGTTATTATAAATTCTTCCATTCATTTTCATTATTTCCTTGAAATTTTATAATAAATATTTTCATAGAATCAACACTCCAAAAAATCAATATATCATTTCATTTAACGATAGATTAAACAGATAACTTTAGTCTAATCTCTATTGGACTAGGAGACTACTATTTAAAAAAATATGAATCAATATCAATATTGTCATCAATATTAATATTAATTATTACTCCTCCGGTCCTTAATATAGCACATAATTAGGGATTTAATCTTAATTCTAAATATAAGATATCTCTCTTATATTTATCTATTTTTTTTAAATTATCCCTATAGATACTCTATCAACAATAATCAAGTAAAAGAGGAAGGGAGTGAGTTAAAGAAGATAGTTTAGGTGTTTTAAAAAAAATATGTTATATTAACTAATTTAATTAATTTTTTTAATGTAATTAAATTAATTAAATAGATTTTATATTAAGAATGTGAGAGTATATAGAAGAAGAGAAGGACAAAACAAAGTTACATATAGACTTGGTTACACAAGCTCATCAATAATTTTTGCACTATATATATTTTACATGGGGAATGGGGGCTCAATTCATTTTTCTTTATTGTTTTTATTTTAAAAGACTATGGCACGCGTATAATTCAAAATGGGTAAGGTTAAATTAAAGTTGAATTTTGATATCAAACTTTCAGCTACTACAGTAAATTAAAATCCTAAAAGGTAGGGTTAAATATAGATATCATTGACTTGTTTAAAAATCACATGTGATATGTTTCTTAGCAATGATAAAAATATGCTTTAACTTTGTATTTTATTTTATTCTTTATATATATTTAAGTTACATCATTGTTATTTTTAGCATATATAGAAAATAAATATCAATATATATATAATAAAACTAGTTAACTTGCATTGCATGGAATGAAAGATAACACATTAAAATGATTAATGCGGATAAAAGACAATGTTCTCTCTGTTAGTTCTATATATAAATCATTTTTAATTAACTCACACATATTAAAAATATAGTTAAAAAATTATTTTTATCGTAAAACCCATGTGGTTTTTAATATCATTTTTATTAATTTCACGTAACTCCAATATATAAAACTGGATGGAGTAGTTAAAAAAGACAAGTTAAAAGTATTTTGCAGTGTGTGTGTATAAACTAAAATACACTATGCAATAATATATAGTTGATTTTTGTTAGTGAGTGTGGAGTGTATAGAGAGAAGTGTCTAATAATGCCTTAAACATGATTATTCTAATAGTAGAATACATATGCTTAGTAAAGTTGAAGGAGCAGATGGCAAAAATGTGTGTGTGAGAGAGAGAGACTTACAGAGATGGCAAAGTTGAGGGAAGCCAAGGAAGTGGCACTAGCAATCCTAATTCTGTAGGTCTTGTTTGGGAGAACATGAAGGATCTGAGGAGCACATTCTTCACGTTTGAAATTGCATTGTGGAAGCTTTGTGTTGTTCAGAAAGTTGGCAGCCAATGTACAGTTGTATTGTCCTCTTCCATTGATCAGCAATGTCTATATACCAATAAATTCAAGTCATAATTTATATTATTATCCCAAAAAAAAACTTAGGCTATCCAAAAATTCTGCTAAAATTACATAGCACACACATCTAGATTCAAAATCCACACAAATCCATCCCTAAAAATAAATAATATATTACACCAACTTCTCCATTTTTTTTTGCTAGAATTTAGCAAATCTATGTCGTATTTTCTTTTTATGAGATTTGAGTATATTTTGAAAATTAATAAATTATGAATTTTAATAAATATTGCAATAAAGGCTTATATAATTTCATTTTTGGAAAAAATTTAATTACTAATAAATCTCATTTAAATATCAATCTATGATATATACATGCCATCTTGTGCACAGGATGGGACATACGTAACTAAATTTTATAATTAGGACTTTTCTGTAATTTTTAGGAATTGAGGTAACATTTAAATGATTTCAGACAAAAACAAGTATGATTAATTAATCCAATATATTTTAAATTAATATATCTTACACGTCTCCACAAACCAAATATAAGAGAATATCTAATAATTTTGGCCGACTTGAAGACTATATTCGGTTGCTTCATAGAAGTAGTAGGGGACAGAGTTCAATGATACCTAAACAAAAAATAATAGGGTAATTTTGCCCTAAAAGTTTCCATCCAAGTGCGCTAGTTGTCCAAAAGTTTTTTTGAAATAATGTCGACTCAAAAGTCTACAAAATGTAGCAATATCTTTCTGATGTTAGTTGATTAATATGTTGATATGATATACCACGTGGCATCTACATCATCTTCTATTTTGGGTTAAGATGTAAATTTGTTATAGAAGTTTTCATTCGGGAACGCTAGGTATCCAGAATTTTGGAATGGTCAGAATTTGTTCAATATTGTCCCAAATGTTATACCTGTTCAATTTAACTATTACTTTGACCAAATATATTAAACTGACCATTTCCCATACCATCCACTTTATTTTTTTTAGGTCAAATTTATAAAAAAGAAAAAAATAAAATAAAATACATTCATCTAAGCTTCATTGTTAATAAAGTATCACTTTTGGGAGACTATACTTCATTTTGGAAATATTATTTTTCAAGAGGTTGCCAGAGTATTGTTTGCTGAGAGCGGTACTTTAATAACGATAAAGCTTTAAGGGATGCATTTTTTTATTTTTTTTTCCTAATTTATAAATATGACTTAGGAAAAAATATGAAGTAGATGACATGTGTATTGGATAATTTAATATATTTGGTCAAATTAACGATCAAAATGAACGTAGATAGTGGTTAGTGGATATTAAACTAAAATTTTTTTTTTTGGATACTTAGCACTCATAAGTAAAAATTTCATGGGCAAATTTACATCTTAACCTAAAATAAAAAATTATGTGAATGTCATGTGGCATGCCATATCAGTATATTGTTAACAACAGTCAAACTTAATTTTAGGCAATAATTAGGGTGACATTGTTATATTTTGTGAACTTATGAGGCGATATTACTCTAAAAAAGCCTTTGAGGCAACTTGTACGGTTAAGTAGAAATTTTCAAGATAAAATTATCCTTTAACTCAAAATAATAATAACATAACCTAGGATAAGGGGCTATATCAGCAATTTTAGATTCGGTTACTAGTAATTCTCATTTGAGTATTAATATGTGTGGTATTTATATGTCATCTAGTGAGACTTTCGTGGTTAATATAGAACATAATTATGGAGTTAATTTTAATCATAAATATAATATATATTTTCTATATTTATCAACATTGTTATTAAATTATTCTTATCAATACTTCCTCAATAATAATCAAGTAAAATAAAGAAGGAGGAAGTTAAAAAAAAAGATAATTATGGTATTTTAAAAAAATATACAATATTAATTAACTTACTTAATCTAATCAAATTAGTTAAATAAATTTTATATTAACAACTAAATGACTAATTTGCATAGGATGCAACCTATAAGTAACTAAATTTTATAATTAAGATTGAGGTAGAGTAGCATCTAATATACTTTGATATTATTTCTCAATTACATTCAGTACTATATATAATCTTATATATATTACTTTCAATACCTTGATATTATTTTCTGGTGCTTTCAACATCCTAATAATTTTATTTATAGTGCATCTAATACCTTAAATTATAAATCGGGATTAGGATTCTAGAGCCTAGATGTAACTAAAGCATAATATCATATGATATTGAATACACTAGGAAAATAATATTAAAATATTAAATATATCATAAATAAGATTATGATGCTGGATATTACTGAAAATCAGAATGATAAATATTAGTTTATGCTCATAACTTCAATTCTAAGAATTGAGGTAACATCTAAATTATTTAAAAAAAAACAAGTATGATTGATCCAATCTATTCAAATTAATTTATCTTTGACGATTCAACCAAACAAAGAAAACATCTAATAATTTTAGCCGACTTGAAGACTGTGTTGCTTCATAAAAACAAGAGACAAAGTTCAATGATACCTATATAAAAAAATATCATAACAACATGGGATTATGGGCCATACTAGCAATTATTCTAAGTTTTGAAAGTCAAATTATTCCTATCACATGGACCAAGTGATAACACACAGATCAAAAAGATAAAATTTTAATATTTAAAATAACAAGTGGCCAGATCATATATTATTATTGTATAAAATTTGATTATGAAATCCCATCTCCTTATAAACTACGTAACATTATTGATGAAGTCAAGAAATGAATAGTGATAGATAAGTGAATTGTGAAATTCTTGTAAAGTGCAAATTCATTCTATAGAAGGTACTTAAAAATTTTTTTTAAAAAATTAAGTTTATCAAGTATTTGTAAACGAAAAAATACAAAAAAATTAAGAATACAAAAAAAACAATTATGAAAATACCTAAAAACCCCTATTGAAATAGTTCCATGCACCCACATATATAAATAAGTACGTCAAATCTACTTCATAGTGAAATATTTTAAAATAATATATATTTTTCAAAAGTAACTTAAAGCTCTTTACTCTTAAGGAGTAGAATATCTCACGTCAGTCATGTAATAGAGTCAAATTAGATCATCTAAAGCATACAGTCATGCATTAGAAAAAGCTTGATAGACACAAGATAATATTACTCCTATGAACTAATTAAAAAATTTATTTTAATTTTAAATATAAAATATCAATTCATTTTTTTTAATTTATAATATTTTTATAAAATATCTCTATTAATTATGCATGTCAAGTGGTTTTAATCAATTAGTAGTTCTAGTATAAATGGTTACAGATAATATTTTAAAAAAATTCATATAAATAACTAATTTAACTAATTTTTATAAATTAGTTATCTAGATTAACGACTAAAAAAATATTAGTAACGTGCATACACACAATATAATAATGCAAAATGAGTCATCTAGCATATATAGACTTGTTCAAAATGAGTCATCTAGCATTAATATATACTAAATCTAGCACCTGTTCAAAATTAGTTTTTTTCTAATGAAAATAATGAAAGCATCTGAATTTAATTCCACTCATTTATAAAAGGCAAGGAGAATGACTACAAATGGGAAAAGAAAAACTATGCATACGCGCGCACGCACTTTTTCTTTTATACTCATTTAATTTATTTTTTTTCTATGCACATATTTTAATTTCCCATTTGAAAAAAGAAAAAAGAAAAAGATATTGGTATGATTATAATTATTACCTGGGGTTCACCAATAAACTTGAAGGGGATAGAGGAGAGGCCAACTTCTTGTTCATGAACACCTTTGTGCCACCAATCACTGAGCAACAAGTTGAATTCTCCATCATAGTGAAATGGTTCTTTCTGTCCCTCTGGTAAATCCACTATAAGTGATCCATATAGCCCTGCCGATCTTTGCATCCCAAAGTGTCCATGATAGAAATATGTCCCAGCCTGCACCAAAATCATCAATTATACATCCCCACACGTTAATTATTTGTTATTTATTTAGCCCAAAACCCTAAAGCAACGAGAGAGAGAGAGAGAGAGAGAGACATAATAGTGACTGGCAATCTTCACTTTGACATACGTGTCATGTAAAAGTGGGACCCACTCTCATATGTGTATCTGTCTCGCACTTCAGCTAGGGATAAGATGATAATGAAAGTAATTCAGAGAGATTAGATGGAAGTAATAATAATATAATTACCTTATCAACTTTGAATCTGTAATGAAATGTCTCTCCTGGGTTGATGGCACACTGAGAGATGGAGGCTGTTCCATCTGCCCATGGTGTTCCCACCTGCACAAACACCACATCAAATTTTGATTATTCCTATTAACCTAACGGTTAGATTTATGGAAAAATAAGTTATCATGATTAATAAATTAATAAAATGTTGAGGAATTAATATGAAAATGTTAATTAATTATCAGACCACATCAACTATTCCTTCTTTATATTATAAGCTTTTTTTTCTCAATCCCTCAAAGTTCGATGCTAAAAGCTTAGGTCGTTATTATAATAGTACTTTTTCTGACCGTTATTTTTCTAAAAGTTTATATATTTTACATATTATTTTCTATGTATTTATATATATACTATAAACTTTGTACACAGAAAGCTATACTATTCATAAATTAGTTACTTTTACTTTTAATTTTGATTAGACACTGTAATCTGTATTGTTCTATGGATTTAGATTTAACTATTAATTCTCTTTCTTTTGTATTTTCCTCCACCTAATAAACTTGCCTTCAAGAACTATGAACCTAGCTAGCCACCTTTTTCATCGTCTTATTCATCAGTGCTTTTTGACTTTATGTTAGTGAGAGAAAGAGAGTGGGAAACGGCTACTTTTAGAAAAACACTCAGATAACAACACTGCAAGATTAAAAGACTCTTACTATTTTATATATAAATCATATATATCTGTATGTGTGTGTATCAGAAACTGACCTGTCTAATTCCATGCCAATGGATGACAGTTCCCTCCGTGAAAAGCTTGTTGGTGAGAGCAATGTCAAGGGTGTCGCCGGCCTCGGCAAGGATGGTCGGGCCAGGAAACTGGCCGTTAATTCCCATCACAACGTGCTCCAAGCAATCCAGCTTCTTATAAATGTACTCCACATCGAACTTGTAGTGCCTCACTTTTGCTTCTACCGATGACCCAAACAGTAAACACGTCAAAACGCAACATAGCATCCCCGTTTTGAAGCCCACCATTTTCGCTTTGGTGAAGCAGCTCAAGCTCTGGGAGCGCCTGAGGAGGAGGAGGAGGAAGAAGAAATTATGTGATGAAAGAACACGAAATGGCGGGGTTTATATATTTGAGAACTTGAGGACCTAATTGAAACTTTTTCTTTGGATACCTGTAAAGAGTGTAATTATTTGTTTTCCCTCTTCTTTTCTTTTTTTTTTTAACTTTGGAGAAATAAAGTTAATATTTTATAACACACATGGGCTGTATATAAAATAATTATAACTTTGTTTCTTAAGGAACAGCCTTTCACGTGCAACATTGCTTGATTGGCATATCTAATCGATTTGTTCAAATTACGTTTTGAAAATAGAAAATGCTTAGTTTATATATAAATATTGAATTTATTTATAGATTAATAATATTTTTATATATTTTAATTATGATTGAGTCAATCACAATTAAATCAATTACCTTTAAATTATTATTCTAATCAATTTAATAAATGGTCTTATTTTTAGTACTTTGAGTTATTGAGAAATTATATAAATATTAAAAATATATGAGACATTGATGTAATTTAAAAAATGATGAGTTTTAAAATGTAGAAAAAAAAACTTAAATAATTTCAATAAATTAAACACATGTCATCTCAATATCAATCAATAGTATAAGTTCAAATCAAGGTAACATTTAGGGATACAAAAAAGCTATACAATTCATATTTTAGACTTTAGTATGATACACAAGACCTACATAATTTATTATATATAAAGAAAAATAAAGAGAAACAATCGTTGAAAGATAGAAAGTAATGATGTCCCAAATCCATCATTTTACCTAATCACATCCTTTATTTTTTTTTAATATATTAATGCAATCAAAAAGTTACTCCTGGACGATTTCAAATGGCTCTGAGTCATATTCTTCAATTGCATGTGTGTGTGTCTAGCGTAAAAGTATAATCATATCTTAAATTAATTTTAAAAATATAATTAATATTCTAAAATATTTAAAGATATATTTAGCACTATAAATTAATTTTAGATGTATATAATTAATACCATAAAATATTTAAATTATTATGATATTGTCCCTTCGCAAATAAAAGAATAAACTTTTGTTTGATAAATGTAACATAATTTTTTTTATTTTAACACATTATTATTTAAAAGATTATATTTGTAATATTGTTTTAATAAATTGTACTAAATAAATAATATAATTTCTCAATCTTCACATATAAATTATATACAATGTTAATTTTAGAATTTATTTAGTATTTTTTAAATAATATAATATATGTGACATTTTAAATAATAATGTGTAAAAATAAAAAGTTTAAGTAATATGGATCGGATAAAAATTTATGTTTTTGTCAATAGAAGGCAGAATTATACCTATTTAAATATTTTATAGTATTAGTTGTACCTTTAAAATTAGTTCGGGGTATTTATTACACTTTTAAATATATACTTAGAATACTAATTGCTCTTTCAAAATTAGTTTAGGTGATAAATATACCTTTACCCTATATATATATATATATATATATATATATATATATTGTTGTGAGATTAATATTAGAAAATGATATTACATATAAATGTGCAGAAGAAAATTTGAACGACCGAATCCTTTATATCTATTTTGTCAAATTTTCTAATATTATTTTAACATGTGTCATATTTATTTTAATATATTAAGTTAATTTAAATTCACACAAAAAATATGCAATTTGAATAGGCTATTTTGATGAAGTGATTGATAATTTCAAGCTGAATTATTGAGAAATTATAGTTTAATTTAATATTTTATTATTTTTGGATTAATATTTCATTATTTACTTGTATATACTCTCTCCATTTCTAAATATAATACATAATCTCTTTTAACTTATTTCCTTTTTTATATATAGATGATACATAGTTCAGAATTTATGATGTTTTAAAAGTTTTTTTTTTAAAAAATCCCTATTTAATGATTTTTTACAACCTTTACTATATATTTTATGATGTTCTAAAGCTTTTTGGTCTACATAATTTCGACAAGTATATAATTATATTTAGAGATGATTGGAGTATTTTCTTTTTAAATTTTGTACTCTTTATTTATATGACTGCTTTCGGCCCCCACATACGATTTATTTCTCCTGATTGATCCTAGTCCACATGAACTGCTATACCATGTCTAAGTATAACAACACGGGAACTAATTTTCTTGATTAATCCTAGTTCACTTAATTAATGCAAGTATTAATTAATTTACTACTATTTTTGTTAAAATATTAAAATATTTTAAGAGAGCCGGTGGCGGGGGGAGAGAGATTTCATTAAAGAATTAAATTATAAAAGGCAATGAGACCCAAAACATTCGTATATCACCGACTAATTACAATTAAAAATATTCCCTTTTATTGTGTTCATGTACTTTCTTTTTCTTTTTATACTAGTGTCCATGTACTTTTCTTTTTTTATAAAATTTGTTAAAAAGATATTGGGTTCACCTATCTAAGAGCACTGTTGATTATGTACTTTTTATTATATGGAATACAACCTGCTTTCCACTGTACATAAGAATATGGGGCTTGCGTGTCTGGCATGCAAAATGAATCTCTTTTATGGTCTCTCTAGGACGTAAAATAATTCAAATAAAAATATAATAATATAACCAGTAGAGTTGAATCTAATAAAAAGAAAAGAGATAATCTCTTACAAAATGGTAAATTAAAATTTAAATATCTACTAAAATAAATATTTATATTTAATATCTAATAGGATCTTAAATAGGGTTATCTCCTATTGGAGGATACTATACTTTAAAAAAAAGGAAAATATTACAATCAAGTAGGGATTAATTTCACTAAGGCTATGTTTGGCTCAATAGAGAGGAGGGGAGGGGAAGGATTTTAATAGAGGGAAAGGGAAGGAAGGAAATGAGAGGAATTTTATTATTACCTTATTTGGATTAAGATTAGGGGAGGGGAGGGGAGGGATTTTTATATTACCTTATTTGGTTCAAGAAGGAAAATGAGGGAAAATATTTTTATATAAATAAATTTATCTTATATTATTTTATAGAATATTTTAATAAAATATAATATAGGGATAATATTGAAATATTAAAAAAATTATGGGTATATTAATATTATAAAATAATAATTTTATACCTCCCCTCCAAATTTCTCCAAATTTGGAGGGGAGGTAAAGTTGGGGAGGGGAGGGAAAATTTAAAAAAAAATTCCCTCCCCTCCTAAATATTTTATGGAGCCAAACAAGGGGAGGGGAGCAAAATCTCTCCCTTCCTCTCCCCTCCCCTCCACTCCAAATTCCTCATACCAAACAATGCCTAAAGGGTGTTAGGTCTAGTAAAAAGAGTTAATCTCTTATAATATGAGAAATCAATATTCAAATCCTCAATAAAAAAAAGGTAGTCACATTTAATAGATACCAGTGTTTCGAATAAAATTATTTTTAATAAGATAATACATATAATTGGTAAAAATATGAATTAATTTTAACGTGTTAATAGAATTGAGTAAATATCATCATTACATTTATATCTATTTTTAGAAATACTCTTTACTTGTGTTCATATGCCTTTTATCTTTGCAGGTGAGATATGTTCATATGCTTTTATCTATGGGTATGTTTGGATAGGTGTTTAAAACATGGTTTATGGAAAAAAAATATTTTTGAACAATTTTTAGAAAAAGATTTTTAGGGAAGGGCCTACAAAAAAAAGTAATTATGAATAAATGAGTATTTGGATAGTTATTATTAGAAAGACTTTTATAACTGATAAATTATCAAAAATTGTATGAAATAAAAAAATTATCTATCATATCACTATTCACGCACTATCTTCTTCCTTTCTCTTCTTTTCTTCTTCCTCATTCAATACAGGTAGCCAAATGAAGAGAAGATTGACAGAGGGGAGGAGCGATGATGGTGGAGCCGACTGGAAGAGTGACGACGAAGGCTAGTGACATTGATAGGAAAAAAGAAAAGCAGAAAAGAGAGAATAGAAAATGGAGAAGAAGAAAGAGAGTATCAGAAAAAATATAGATAAAATATTAATTAGATAATATATCAACTCGTTTACTGTTATAGAAACTATTATTAGGAGTTTATTCAAAATTAATATAATTATCTATTTTAAAATTTTCTTAAACAAAAATTTAAGCCAAAAATTCTTTTAAAATAATAATTTAGAGGTTACCCAAATATACACTATATGCAATACATACCGGTTTTAAGAACACAAAAGAATGTGAGCTTCTTTCGATCGGCTGTATGTCTTGTTTGGAACTCAATTGGAAGTTCTCTTATGATCTGGTACATAAAATAAATAAGAATATCATTTTGTAGAGGAGAAATATCTTTTTCAAAATAAAATAAAAATAACAATTATTTTCATGTAATGATAATATAAAAAGTATATATAATACCGATATGACATATCTTTATTTGTGTAATATAAAAATATATCTTTTTGTCACAAAAATTGTCACAGACCAAATGGGCATTTGTTTTAACGAGTTGATAAAATCAATCCAGTGAGCAATATTATTTTGGTTCTATTTATCCTTGCACAATAATATTTGTTTCTTTTTAATATTTAATAAGTAATAAGATATTTATTTACTTAAAGAAAACGAGAATGTAATAAAAAACTATAGTAATACTAGATTGTCTTTCGTT
Source organism: Leucaena leucocephala (assembly GCA_037074615.1). Lineage (NCBI taxonomy): Eukaryota > Viridiplantae > Streptophyta > Magnoliopsida > Fabales > Fabaceae > Leucaena > Leucaena leucocephala. Next base: position 10,719,849 of record CM073515.1, on the reverse strand, counting down.
ATTTATATTATTTCTATTATATTACACCACTTTCTATTAGGGAAAATTACCCATATCTCAAATAAGAAAATTAAAGACAAATAAGTCTTCTATATTTTATTTAGGCTAAAATACACATAACCCTATAAACTTTAGGTTAATTGTATATAATTTTTTTAAGTTTTAAAAATTTAAATTAAAGACCCTAATATTTGATTATTAGATTTTTGCTGTTAAAATTAATAATTTTTGTTATATTATAATATTGATATTTTTTATTATATATTACATCATTTAAAAAATAATATTTGATATTTTTTACATATAATTTTAATATTTTTCAATACTTAAAATATAATACTTAAAGATAACATTTGATATTTTATATGTAATTTAAATTATTTTTTAAATACTTTAAATGAATATTTAAAAAAGCATTTAAAATATTTATTTTACTATGTATCGTTTAAATAAAAATATAAATTATTTAAAATTATATATAAATTATTATGTGTTATTTTTAAATAACATAATATATAGTAAAAAATATAAAAATTATAACATGACAGTTAAGTTTAACAAAATGTTAACGGTAGGGGCTTTATAATCACGGCATAAAATATTAAGATAATTAATTTAAAATTTTAAATATTATAAAGTTTATGTGTAAGTCACCCTAAAGTTCATGGGATTTTGTATATCTAATAATAATGAATTTCAAAAAAATTAATTTACATATATATATCAATGGTCACAAACGCTTTAAAATCCCAATTTAATTTATTAATTGGGATTTTACGATTTATGATAAGTAAATTTAAATGAGCACATAATGAGCAAATCCCAAACACAATCATAGAATGGAAAAAAAATAAATTGAGGCAGAATAAAAATATTATCAAGTTGAAATATTTTAATATTATTAAAAAATTAATTTTTATATATTTATTTAATCATCTGAGGTACACTATTCACCAAAAGGTATATTTAATTATTATTTATTATTATAATAAATCAATGCTCAATTTAACTTTAAGGAAATGTCCCAAATTCGATGTGCCACGTTTGAAGCATCCCATTCAAATCAATAAAATGAAATAAAAGATGTGACAACCACAATCCAATTTCAGTGCACGTCTTGTGAGCTGTATATCACTAAGAAGATCATATACTTAATATTTTTATTATTTGTGTGATAATTAAGATAATGGTCTAATTAATCTCATTTCTTATTTGGAAAAAATTTGTTAAACTCAAAGTAGCATCTCATAAACAGTATTATTAATTAATTGCTAATGACCAATAATTGAATCCACACAACTTATACTAATGAAGTTACATTACATCCCAAAGTTTAAAAATTAAATCCTCTCCATCCTAAATATTAATAATATGGCCTCTTTACTTAACTTATAAATATCACAAAAATAAGATAAGTTAGTCTTTTAATTTATGAAAGATTCCCTGAAATATCCCCTCTAATTAGTTGGATTATTGACTTTCATTCATTTAAAATTGAAAAAAAATGATGCAATTTTTTGTCAATTTTTTTTAAAATAAGAATATTTTAAGAAAAAATAATTAATGATCACTAAGAAGAAAAATTTGTTAAAATGACAAAACTATTTACTATTTTTTAGAGTTTTTTCTCCTAATATTATTTTTTTTTATTTTTCTTCCTATCAAAACATAGGGTAAGAGTTGAGTTGACTAATTTTATTACAAAAAAAATTAATTTAAATATGAAATATAATGTATAATTCCAAAATCAATGATAATTTTTTTTTAAATTTGTTGCAACATGACATGCATTTGGTATTCAGTGTTATTAATTTTGATAGACTAGTTTTCTTAAAGTAATCTTTTAATTATGGAATTCAGACACTATACTTGATCAAAATCAATTATAATAATTACTGGATCGACCATTTTAGAAGTGAAAATGTTGAGACTGTTATATTAAAAAAAATTAAAAAAAAAACTATTTCATTGCCACTAAGCCGGCAGCATAAAAAAAAGCACAATAAAAACATCTATAGCCCATCATTATTATCATTGAAACAATCCTAACAAGTTTTATCTTATCATTAAATCTCTTAAACATGATAATTTATATTTATATTAGGTTATATATATAAAAAATGAATTCTTCGAAAAGACAAAATTCATTTCATTGATTTCTAAACTATCGACGACAAGATACTGCCTAGTTTTTACTAAAAAAAATTATCTCATTATATAATATTAACTATGTGTGTATTTGGATAGGATTTTAAAAAGAAATTTATAAAAAATAGGGGTTTTAAACAGCTTTTATAAAATGATTCTTTAAAAAGAGTTTATGTAAAAAAATGATTCTAAATAAATGAATATTTGGATATTTATTATTAGAGAGACTTTTATAATTAAAAAATTATTAAAGATATATAATTTTATTAAAAATAATAGCTAGGAGTGAGGGTGGAAAAAAGAAAAGAAAAAAGAGAGAGTATAAAAAAAATAAGGATAAAATAATAATTAAGTAATTTATAAATTTTTTTACTGTTTCAAAAGTTAATCTCAATAGTTTATCAAAAAATTTTATTTTAAATTATAATTTAATCTAAAAATATTTATAAATAAATATAACTATTTATTTTAAATTTTCGTTAAAACGTTTTTAAAATTTTGGTTATAAAGGGTTCGCCGTGTATTGATTGTAGAACGTGGTTATAAAAATAAATAAGATTTGGCGTGTTATTGGCCAAAAAGGGTATATGATTCTGGTAGTTACCTTTTTTTTACACAAAAGTTGTATTTATTAGATGCCCATGCGCAATGCTGTTAGTGCACAAGACAATAGTTATTCTGAACAAAATAAAATATAAATGAATATAATTTATTTATGCTTTTTGTTGGAAATAAAAATAAAAATAGAATTTATAAAAAAATTGTGATTTTTATTTACGCAATAGGATAAATCCATCTAGTCAAATTTGTTCTATATATAGGGTTAAAAATCGAACTCAATCATGTTTGTTAAAAAGCAAAAAAAAAAAAAAAAGCCATAACACTCATGCCAACTTTAATTGAGCAGAAAATAATCTTTTATTTAAAAAATAAAAAAATCAAAAGCTTTTCTTCGAGTTCGAACAAATGTTCAAGGAATGGACAAGTCATATTTTACCTTGTTCAAGTTTAACTATATCATCAAATTAATATATTTATATCTTTTAGTTCGAATTTATTTTATATATTATTATTTATTTATTTATTTATTTTCCTTCGTATATATGTATAATTTAGCACGGAACTTCAACTCTAATCATTATTTGTTGGTGTGCAACCTATATTTTTTTCTCAATTTTTGATTTATTACATGTATTTTTTTATCTTAATGAAATTATTTTATTTTATTTTATTAACACCATTATTCCATGACTCTATGTAGTAGGACACCATTATTCCATGACTCTATGTAGTAGGGCTGGCACAAAGCCCGTGACCCGATATGCTCACCCAAACCCACAATAAAAATGCTCTACCTAACCCAATAAGTATAGGGAGGGTTGGACATCGGGTTATAAAATACAGCCCATGCATTTTTTGAACTGGGCACCGAGCATAGGGGTTGCCCTGCCCATGAGCACCCTTTCTTTTATTTTTTTTATTTTTTTTCTCTATCTTGGAAGGGAGAATATGATAGCTACTGGTGACTAGAATGTAATTTTAGAAATATGAGTAGTTAAATAGGTAAGTTATATCTTTTAATATTTATAATTATACTAATTTTTTCTTATGGTAACTTTATTAATTATCATATAATTATATTACAAATTATAATTATTTATTTTATTTTTTTAGATGCTTTATCTTTGCCAATATTGGGAAGATTGGTGTAAAGTTATAATTACAAGCTACTTAAACTTCAAAGCTTATTTTTTATATGCAATGAATCTCAAGATTTTAATTATTATCTTTGTTACCTTATTCTTAGTAGATTATAAATATTATTTAACTCTTGAAGATAAATTAATATGATATTATTTTAGAAGTTCATAATTGCAGATTTTTTTCACAACATGAATATAGCATCACGACTTGGATATATTCAACCCGCTCATGCCCAATCCAAAATTGTTAGAACTTTTATCGGGCAGGGCTGAACATCAGGCTGTAAAATGCAGCCCATACTTTTATCTTGCCCATGCATACCCCTACTATGTAGCTTTGTTCTACTAGTATTGTTAACACTTCTGCTATCATCATTAACCCCTGTTAAATATTAGCAATTCTAACCAAGTAAAATTAATAATTTAATTAAGAAAAGAAATACAGATATTAAATTAAAATTTTAAGAAAAATATAAGTACTTATAATATAGTTTTTCCTAATTTAATCTCTTCCACATCAAACTTTTACTTATTTATATCATTGCTACTTATTTTGAAAAGAATTTTTTTTTTGGAATTTTGACATTATATTACAACTAATAATTGCCTCCATGTGATTTCAAAATGATTCGTGTTCAAATGTTCTAGATTTGCTTTAGGAAAAGGTCTAAATAATTTAACATGTGATTTTACTATTGCCTAATATTTTTTTAGTTATAATTGTATATTAACAATTTTGTAAATAGGGCTTTTCAGCAACTTTCTCAGTAAAGAATTTAGAATAAAGAACAAGACGTACGATATAACACATCAAAAGGTGCTAAGTTTGAATACGGAAAAGAAATAAAATGTAGCAGCATCCATCACGATGATATATTTTCTCTGAGTATATTTAATATCTCAAAAATATTGTACAGTGCATCCAACAACCACAGTATTTAGTGTTTTTTTTTAAATATGTTCAGAATATTAAAATATTATTTTATATATTTAATATATTTTCTTAAGTACATTCTAAATTTTTTGTAGAGAATCTAGAATTAAAGTACAAAAAATACTTCATGTCTACACAGTACTTTAAAATATTAAATATATATAAGAAAAATACTGTAGTATATTTGGATACACTTTAACCTTAAAAAATATATATCACTCGATCTTATATATAAGTTTATCTTAATTAATTTTCACTTACCAAGAAATGTTAGTTAGATCATTTAATTTCTTGAATTTAAAATAAAAATTTAAATATACTCCTATTTAAGAATAAGTATTGTCCTATATTTTTTATATGTATATTTTTAATAGAGATAAAATTAGAAGGTAATTATTAAAATCTCTCTAAATATACTTATATTAAAGATTAAAAAATTTAATTAAAATAAATTTATATATATATATATATATATATAGATATTCAATAGCCATCGGATTCTTATTATCCGGGTGCTAACTAGGGCACAAAAAATAAATATATAAAACCATACATGGACATATTTGAACTGAGGCTGGTTTCATGTTCAAACAAATGCTCAGTTTCAAATTTTGTATGAATATTTTTTCTGGACGCGTTCTGTATTCCTCTGTTTGCGTGTTCCCTCCTTCCTAGCTTGCCTTCTCGCTGGTTATGTCCTGGCTTCTAGCTCAAGTGACATTATTGAATGCACTATGTTCCATCTTGATACCTGTGAAATGTTAGCTCCATGTCATCCATCATCTTCTACCTCGGTTTCTGCGTACAAGTTTACAATTTGGTTTTTATGTTCTTGTATTTGGGCTTTGTGTTTTATCATGTGTTTTATCATTTTATATTATTTCTTTAAGAATTGGTTTAGAGTATCTAAAACTCATCCCATCAAAATCTTTTTCTAGTTATCACCCAATTTATCAAAACTTAACTTTAACTATATATATATTTAATCTGTATCGTGCATTTAATTATAATAAGTAAATCTTTTAATAAATTTTTTTTATATATATTAAGACTCAAATTTAAGACTTTATTTAAATAATATTATACCATTTATTATTTAAATTAATCCCATTGATTCGTCTTATCTAAATATGATACATGGGAGGTGATGGTTTTCATTGGATTTAGTGACAATATGTAGCAACAAGGGTTCATTATCTCTTCTACCATTATCTTTTAATGAAATAGACTTTGATATTAAAAAAAAAAACAAAGAAGTTCCTTTTGTTATATCCCTTATATACGTATATGTGTCTACTATATATAAAGAAATTAATATATAAAGGTGTATATAATTTCACTTTACTTTTAATTAGTTCTTTGTAATATTTTATTAGTTATTTTAGTTTTCTCAATTATATATATATATATATATTGGTGTATATATTCATAATTTATATAAAAAAGTATGAGTAGCTGATTACGCGTCTCTTATTTAACATAATATAGATTAATTTTGTCATATAGTTCTAAATAAAATCAAAATTATCTAAATTAGATTAAAAATTATATATATGTGTGCGCGCATATAAGTTGTTATGATCCTGATATTTTTTATATTTTTATGTTGATAATAAATAAATTGTATTTTATTATTTTATCTTTATTTTTTTAAAAAAAAACTCTTTTTAATTTTGTAGTTTGTAGCAACTTATATATCACTTAATATTTAATCAATATAACTAGAATATTATAACTACATATGGTTTTAATTAATGCTAGATTTACAGCAAGGTAAGTTCTATTATTTATAATATATGGATAATATAATTTTGAGTTGAAAATTCTTTTACGTTCAATTTTTTTATTTAATTTCCATCCTACACATATAATAATTGAGCATGGAACTTGAACTCTAAAAGCATGCTCACTAACAAACGATGATTGATTAATGTCTTCCACGATGATTGATGAAGTTATTGCTGGGGGCATTTTATTTTTACTGATAAATTGTGATTATAATAATTCACATAATAACATATTCGATCTATGATATTTAAAATAGCCTCTTTTTTATTCATATAATCAGTCTCCATATTCTTACCATATGGGCTAATCTTACATTAGAATAATAATCATTTTAAAGTCTGTTCACATAATCAGTCACCAACAATTTCTTATTGGACACCAAACTGCATATACCAATATAATAATTACTATAATTATTATTAATAAAAGAAATCCAACGTAGAATTTGTATAAAGAACAGACAATATGACAAATCAAAATCAAAAGTTATATATATATATATATATATATATATATATATCAATAGCCCCCCTAGGCAGCATTAAATACAAATTTTCAATTAATATATAAATAAATAAAAGCGGTTGAGTTTGGGCAATTATGTTACTACTTCTCGATCGAAATATAAGGTATACAAATTAGAAGAGGTTTAGTTTTTTTATAAGATGCAACTTTATTTATATTTAATTATTATTGAAGAAATATTAATAGTAATATATAAAAAAATTGATTAATATATAAAATATATATTATATTTAGTATCAATATCAGCTTTTTAATTAAGTCGTATATTAATAATAGAAAGATTATTATTATTATAAAGTAGATGTTCTTCTCATTACAATTGTGAACTATATTCGGATCAAATTTTAACAATTTAAATTTATTTTTATATATTTTAAGTAAATTATAATAATACTTTTATAAAATGTTAAATATGAATCATTGAAAATTTTAATTCTATAGTGGGGAAGGAAAAATGAAGATAGAGGGGGAGAATGGTAGAGGGGAGTTGTCCCACATAATGCATTGTGTTAACGGTTATTTAACTCTCTTTTCAAATAAAAGGATATATTGCACATATTACCCCATAATCTGTTTTATTTATATTTGTGATCTACTTATAAATAGGTTTAGCCCCCAATCTAATAAGATAGTGATTTAGATACTTTCAGAATCGTCTCCCTCCTCATCCCTTATAGTTGTCTCCCTTTGTTTCTTTACGTAGCCTCTTGTTCTCCTAAATTCTGTTGCCTCTCTATCTGTGTGTCTTCCCTTATCCATTAAAAAAACTTTAAAAAAATTGTTTTTTTAAAAACGATTTTTTTAAAAGATTTTTAAAAAACATACACCTTTTTTAAAAAAATTAAAAGCTTAAAGTGTTTTTTAAAAAACACTTTATAAAAAAAAAAGTTTAAAAGAGAGTCAGCAGATGGACAATGTTTTTTTTAATAGATAAAAGAGGACCACACAGAGAAACAAAGAGAAGCGATTCTGAGGGATGAAAAGGGAGACAAGGGAGACGATTCTGCAAAGGGAAGCGATCCTGAGAGATGAGAAAGGAGACGATTATGAGATGATCCAAATCACTAAGGTAGGCTTAGTATTATAACCCAACATATATGTATATATATGTAGTAACCATAATCTATAGGACTTATTTGACAAAAAAAATCCTAAATTATTTGCTAAATATAGGTATTCTTTCATAGGATTGCTTCTAATAGAATGATAACTATAATTAAAAAAAAAAAAAAGTTCCTAAGTTTGAATTCATATTATCCGTCTGTGCTAGTTGGCATAAAAAATAAATAAAACCATTCGGAGATATATGAAGTGTGAACTGCTTCAAATAATAAATGCATTTTGTTCTTTCTCTCACTCTCTCCCTCCATTTCAGAGTATTTTGGCCTTTTGGTACATTCATGCTTATTATTATTTAATAAAAATATTCAGTCTCCATTATTACCTCAGAAATTCCAAGGTAATAATGGGCACTGAATAGTTGTTTTAAAAGGTATCCACGTTTCATGAAATCAAGTAATCAGTTTTCCACCGACAGGATTGATCCGAGTGGTAAGCGATTTGATATCATTTAAATAAAATCTCGAGTTCAAGCCTTAACATATACAAAAAATCCCTATTGAAAGACTCACCCACTATAGCCAGGTGCACGACGCGGGTCAGATCTAGATATAGTTGAAACAAAGTTCCGATAAACAGGGTAAACAACTAAAAAAATTAAATATAGTCGAGACAAAATCATAATAAACTGAATGGACAACTAAAAAAGAAAAGTAATCAGCTTTCCCAAGAGAATGAGGATTAATACTAGAAAAGACAAATCAAACAAACTAAATGTGGGAATGAAATCCTCATTTCTTTGGATTTTGGCCAAAATACAATAGTATCGGATTCCTTTAACTGATAGAATATAGTTCCTTTAACCGATAGTCTTATAGTCCAATGGCACTAAACAGTTTTTCTTAAACGTGGCATTGCGGGTTCAATGCTGCATCCTGCACTGGGTGCGTGAGGATCACATATTACTATTACAATAACTATTATTGACGATCATGTACTTATCATATTTTGATTGAAAAATCTGACAATGATGATATCAGATAGTTCAGTTGTAACTGCTGAACATGGTCCCCAAGAAACTTCTTTTTATGTCTAAATATTCAAGGACAGCCAAGTAAACATTAATGTGAAAGAAATAATAAGAAATTAATATATATATATATATATATATATATATATATTGATATTACAATGATTAGATCAGTCCACGAACTTGAAGATCCCTTTATGATGACATCATACCCATCATAAATCAGCAATAAGCACCTATACTGCAATTAATGTCTTAAAACATACCTAGGAACATCATGACACAACTACATATATGACAAAGCATTTCAATTACTAAAATTTACATACAACAGGAGCCACTTTTACAGCTGCCTAGTAGAGTACAAATGACACGTTAATTTTCTAATACACATATATGATGATATCACCCAATTTAGATTCAGATCCTAAGGCTTTGTGTTATTCACGAGCAATTTGTTTCATAACTTGCAAGTCCCAGCAACTCTGGACCTTCCAACCGAGGGTTATTTTCAAAGCTACAGAATTGAAACAAAAATAAGAAGATTTAGATTACTCCTTAGGTAATAGGAAGAAAAACAAATGGCTAATAGTAAATATGCTCCCTCCATTCCTAAATGTAAAAACTAGCAAAAGGTTTATTTCGTTTCTAAATATAAGATTTCAATATACTTTTATCTTCTAAATTTATAATTTTTTCCTAAATTCTACCTATTGATTACATACATTAAGAAAATTTTCCATTAAGGGAGCTGTTTCCCAAGCAAACGATTGCAAGTGTGACTTTAGGAAAACCCATACACATTTTTTTATAAATAACCAACTTAACTAATTTTTTTAATTTTACAAATTAGTTATCTAATTTCTATATTTAGGATTAGAAAGAGTACACAACCAAGAAACCAAGGTTCCCAGGCTTTCAGAATCAGAGCACCAGAAAAGAAGAAAGAATGAAAACAAATGAAAAATTACAGAAACAGAAAGAACAACTGATCCTCTTCACCAGAGCGCTATCATACAATTCATCGCTGGCTGTCAGCAAGGGACATGATATGTTGAAATTAATTATTCATGCTATATTGTTTTCCAGGTTAATTATTCATGTTACGTTTGTTCCAACTTCTATCACAGTTGCTAGTAAGAGTGATTACTTTTACTTGTCCAACTTCAGTTTTTATTCTATTTATTTGTTTTTCAGGTACAGCATGAAGATCAATTTTAGCCATTGACAAATAGGCAAAAACCCATTTGGCTAAAACCATAAACGAGATTTAACAGATTTATTTGGCAAATTAGACAGGAAAAATCAAACTCGCTAGAAAAATAATGCATTTTATGACTGCACCATTATTCAGATATGAACTTCACGGTATAATGAGATATCTGCCATTAGGGTTATCTACAAAGTGCAAACGGCAAAGACCATAACAACCAAGCCCCAACCTTCACCCTCTTCCCCAAGATGGATGGCGGAATATAGGCCTAAACATTTAATAGCCATATGACACCCATGACATCTGAAAGTCTCAATCAATAAGGCCCAATGCTTAAGCAACACATATTGCAATTTGCAACCAATAGACACCAATACAAAGCAACATGAATTGCTCCACTTCAAGAAAACAGTGCGCATAACAAGAGTAAAGAATTAGAAGATAAATATTTGGAAACGTACTTATTCAATGGAATATGCTCAAATGGCCCTGCCATAGGAATTGTTCCACATAAATCATTGTTGGAAACATCCCTGAAGAGAAAATTTTGAGTGCATTTAGACTGTTTGTATGGGCGTTACTTCAGAATACCACCATAGAATTGCACCATAAATAAAACAATGACTTACAATACTTTAAGGCTGTTAACATCAGCAAGTTGCCTAGGGATTGGACCAGTTAAACGATTGTCATTCAGCCGTCTGCAAACAAAAATATTGATTTCTTGTGAAAGTAATACAACTAAGGAGGACAAGGAATTTTCCAACAACAAAAAGCAAAGATAAGTTCAGCAGCCAAAAGAGCTCCCAGTCCTTTAGCAAGATCATTAATTACAGTCTCCTAATCAATTAGATAGTTTACACATGATTTTTTATTTATTTTAAGAAAAAAGAAAATGAAAAAGATAAGTTCAGCAGCCAAAAGTTCCAACGTATTATGGGACTTCCAAACACCTCTACTTCGTTACCTCAGTTATCTTACTCATTTGAGTTAGCAAATATGAGAAGGTTGAATAAACTTCAGCTTCTTTGGAAGCTAAAAGATGAGTTAAGGGATTCCATCCGGTACAAAGGAAAAAGTAATTAGTTGCTATTAGATAACAGGCCCAATAGTATAATAGGTGAATTAAGAGTTAGTATCAAGGAATACTTTTGAATAGAGCCAAGCCGTGGTTCATCAGATTGTTCCATAGTCTCATATTATTGTCATGAATTCTTGTGTTCTTTAGTAGTTTGAATAGAATCAACGTCACATTACTGATCATTGTAACTTTAGAAATCTCAATTTCATCAGAACTGGTATCATTGCCTTGTCATGAATTGCACAATTGTAACGTGCATTCCATATAGCTAAACTCCACCTAGTAGGAAAAAGATTGTTGTTGTTGTTGGTATCATTGCATGGATATCAAATATATCTTTAGATTCCCTCGTAATACTTGAAGTCTACATTTATTACAAGTTTTTAGTGCTTAGAATCTTGTGAATAAGCCAAGTTCTCTGATCTCTCCACTTATTCCACTTAATTGTACAGTTTTTTTTTCCACGTGGAGCATCCAATATCCTAAGCCTACCTCACTTTAACTTGGAGGATTTATTAGGGTCCAAACTACTACTGATTGAGCTGGGCAGGACCACAAGGGCAACAAAGCTCTACCACTAAGTATTTAACATTGTTACATTCCCATAACTCAAACTCGCGACCTTAGTTAAACTAGTACAACCCCTTACTAGTTGAACTAAGTACTTGGTGGTTATTGTTTAGTTTTTAATCACACTATTCATGCAGCACTGCTAACTGTAATACGTTAAAATCCAACCCACACAATCAAACCTTAAATTTGCATAAGTCAAGGTATGTGAATTTTGGAGTCCATTCCTCAATTGTGAGCCACAAATTAGCCAAATGAATCCTAGTCATATTCCGGACAGATGAATCTTCAAAGTTTAACATTAAATCAACAGATCAGACTACAATTCTGCAAGATGAACCTAACAAAAGAATTATAGAACCCCGAAGTCCATGTCATGATTCTGAAAGATGAAGCTTCCAATACAACTTTGTTGGACTCCATCATATCTTTTACATGAGCACAAAATTTTCTTGAGTCTGTCCCACGTCATCTATTCTATCTAATAATTCTTCTAAGAACAATGAAAGATTTAATCATACTTACATAAAGACTAGATTCTTCAGCTTCCCCAACGAAGAAGGAATAGTTCCTGATATGTTGTTGTTATACAAGTCCAAGCTAATCAGGTTCTTCAGGTTCCCAAGCTCTGGAGGAATTGTTCCTTGAATATTGTTTTTATAAAGCTCACTACATCAGTTGAGTAAAGCATTTTGGAGTCAATGATAAATATGAAATATTTCATTTGAATTCATAACAAAAAGAAAGCTAAAATTATAAAAATGTGTTGATGATTTCTGTAAGGGCATTTCACATATTTGAAGTCAAAGCACCAATACAGAAGATGAACCACAGATTTAAAAACATACAGATATTGTAGATGTTCTAGGTTCCCAAGTTCAGGTACCAAATGTCCAGACAGGTTTGAGTTGCCAAGATCACTGCAGAAAATATTATAAGACCATCAACACAACCATCAAGGAAAAAAGAAAACAAAGACTGCTTTTAATCAACTAAACATGCTGAATTCATCTTCCAATAAAAAATATTATGAAACTGAACGAACAAGCAATCCATCGGCAGAAAACTTACAAATTGCAAAGACACTAACTCAATAAACAAATGAATTAAAAGATATTTTTGTCAACAATTTTAGACATGTTCTTCTTGCCAAGAAAAGACATAATGATTTGTTTCCTTATACAAAGGTCCTGAACATTTAACAGGGGAGCACCACAGAGAACTTCTACAACAGAAAAACAACATATGTTGCCTCTCCAGAGCTTAACAAGATTGAATTGCCCATAAACACCTTCCGTTACTCACTTCCTCTACCCCCACACCCAAAAGGAAGAGAAAGAAATAAAGCCGAAACTCTGTAATGAGTGGATATGGCAGAATTACATATAATTAGACATGTTTCCCTACACATTGCATGGATTTTGAGGAATGAGCCATTGCGTTCATGTATAAATTTTATAGCTGATATTGTTGATGATGCTTTGTTTCAGGAATCCATCTATAATACATGGAACACCGTTATTAAGTTGGACCACAAAAATCCAGCAATGTACACGATACACACCAGCATGACAAAGACAAGCAATAGAAAAGGATGAGGAAGAAGCAAGAAGTTGCTAGGCTGGAACAAAATGGCTAATCTGTCCAACTACGTCATATTGCAGAATAAGTTTGTTATGGATCTATCTTGATCAGGGCTGTGCGTGTCCTCTTCGTGTAGTAGAGAACTAAGGGAAATAGGGGAGCAGTGAGGAATTTGGTGAGAGATTCCATTTGAAGTCCCTTCCGTGACTCCACAAAGGAAGATTATCCTTCCCATTTGTTTTCATCCCTATTCTTCTCTATTTTTTCTGCTTCTGATTTATTTCTGAATGCAACTGTATCAACCTTTCTCGGTTGCTCCGGTCCATATATTGCTGATATACACTTCAGCATAAAGTTATTCAACATAGACACCGATATAGAATTATTAAGTCCATAAATTCTATAGTCAGGACACAATATGACATTAACGTGCGTTAAAATAAACAAAATTTACAACAATCAATCAACAGATATATTCTGGCCCGAAGAAAAAGGCAACTAAATGAACAAATCTTAAGAGAAACTGCTTCTAATCATAGTAATGGTGCCTATTACTGCCTTTTAAACATAAAAAGCCTAAATTCAATTATTCCTATTGAAACAAACACAAAATATGTATCATATGCATCACATAACAAAAATACAGAAGAAAATGCGGGGAAAAGGACAGGGATAGAAGCACATACACCCGAGTGACCTGGTTGTCCTGGTTGCAGGTGACATGGAACCAAGTACAAGGATTGACAAGGGTCGGATCCCAGCTCTGGAGCACGTTATTCGGATCGTACAAGCTCCGGCGAAGGGTGTAGAGTGCGTCTCCTTCGGAATTAGCACTCACGAGCTTAATTACAGCTAGGATTAGAGAAACGCATAACAAACTCCGAAACGAAAGGAAGGTAGGGGCTTCCATGGCCAAAGTTTTCTGTGATCTGAATTGAACTGTACAACTGGTATTAGGGTTCGCTTTTTGATTTCTGATTCAACAGTAATGCTCAAGAAGATAAGAGAGCAGCTTGGAAAGAGACAAAGGGGAAGACAGGATCGGCTTTGGGAATATCATCACAACTAGTAAAACATGGATTTTTCTTTTTTTTTATTTTTTTTAGAAGATGTGGGTAACTCAAATTCTCCCTTCTCAATTCTCCCCAGACAGATCTATGGCTTAAACCTATGTGAATATGCTATATAATTATGTCAGATTTAGGACACAATTGAATAAATTTCTATATTCATATGAAACTCAAAAAAATATATTTAAATAAAAAATATTTTTATAAATATTAGTTCTATTTGTAAAAAATTATCACATAATTTAAAAAATTGTTAGTTCAAATTTTATTATTAATTTACAAAGTTTGTTAGTAAATATTTTATAAGTATTTTAATAAAAATTATTTAAGTATAAAAATATATTCCACTCACAAAAATTTTGTAATTAAAAAAGAAAGAAAGATTCTTAATGAAATTAAAATAAAGTTGAGGACCACAAGAAAATAAAGTTTAAATTTTTATTAAAAAATAATTACATTTAGTATTAAATAGTATTATTTCTAATAAAAAATAACTTTATGAATATAAAAAATTAATGATATAAATATCTAAATGTTAATTCATAAAAGATATATATGCCAATTTATTGATTCATGCAAGTTAAAATTCAGATTAGATGGCCAAAATTACTTGAAGTAATGTTAACATATTATAATCATGATTACATTGACTACTTTATTGGGTCAACCAATCCCAAACGTAGCACTTTTTTTTTTGGGATAAAAAGCTATTTCTGGTTATTTGGTGATGTTTGGGATAGCTTTCTTATTTAAAAGTTGTTAGACCAAACCCATTATTCAGCATTAATAAAAGAATAAGCCAAAATTACTTGAAGTAATGTTAACATATTATAATCATGATTACATTGACTACTTTATTGGGTCAACCAATCCCAGACGTAGCTTTTTTTTTTTGGGATAAAAAGCTGTTTCTGCTTATTTGGTGATGTTTGGGATGGCTTTCTTATTTAAAAGTTGTTAGACCAAATCCATTATTCAGTATTAATAAAAAAATAAGATATATAATTATTTAAAATATATTTAATTATTATAAAATATTATTTTATTATAATTTTAATAGTAATATTTTAAAAATATTTTAATTTTTAAATATATAGATTTATATTTGAGAATAATAGATAATTTATTTTATCTGATATTCATATTATTTAAGAAAAAAAAATTATTTACTCTTAATTTTTTTAAAAAAATTATATAAAAAAAAAGTTATTGGATCAAAAGCTGCGATTAAGAAATTCGTCGCCTTGAGAAAAAAGCCCCATTCTTACCCCGGAGAGAGAGAGTGAGAGAGGAGGAAGCTTTGGAAAAACAAATCAATAACTTGATAGGTACAAAAATACCATAAAAATTTAACTGATAAAATTTACAAAAAGATAATATTTAATAATATATTAACTCATTATTTTTATACTATTACTTTTATTTTTTTAAAAAAATATCAAATTATACACATGTAATATATATTTAATAAAACTCATGTGTTTTCCTCATTTTACATCCAAATCTATCTTTCGATTATATCATTTAAACAATTTTTAGTTTATTAAATTGACTTTCTGTATAAAACTATTTTTACTATGAAATAAAAACTATTTTTACTATTGTTTATCCAAACACAGTTTTAATCATTTTTTAAAGAAGGTCAAAATGATTATATACATATAATGTAATCATTAAAGAGCCTAATGAGAGGCACAGGGGAAAAGGGAAAAAGATCAAGTTGCTGTTTAGCACCTTGCTGATTTAAAAAGTTCTTTTAGATATTTAAATTTTTTTAAATAAATAATTATATTTATTTAAAAATAATTTTAATTAAAATTATAGTTTAAAATATAATTTTGAATAAACTACTGAAATTAACTTTTAAAATAATAAAATAGTTTATATACTATTTAATTATTATTTTATCCCTACTTTTCCTTATACCCTCTCTTTTATTTTATCTATCTTCTCCACCCTATCTCCTCTTTCCTCTCTCTTATCTACACTCTTTCCTCTTTGTCCTTCATCTTTCATACTTTTAACCAAATCATACTTTTTTAGTAATTTATTAATATGAAAAGTTATTATATTACTAATTATTCAAATATCTATATTTTTAAAATATATTCTTCCCAAAATCTATTATATAAAATCTATTATTTCTAAAATCTATTCTTTAAAAACTAATTCAAACATACCTTTAAATTTTAGGAGAGAATGATTGATGAGTCGAATTCTAAAAGCGAGATGCTCTTTTGAACAAGTGTTTTTTTTTAATTATCTACTTAGTTCATCAAAACTTTCTTTGAATAATTACTGAATATCCTAAACTAGGGATGTTAATGGGCAGGGCTGGGCAGGGCAACCCCCTGCCTGGTGCCCTGCCTGAAAAAAGCATGGGTTATATTTTACAGCCCGATATTCGACCCTACCCGATAAAAGCCCTAACTATTTTGGGCTGGGCATGAGCGGGCTGGGCGTGGGCGGGCTGGGCGGGCCCATTGTGATGCTCTGCTCATGTTAAAAAAAATAATCTGTAATTATAAACTTCTAAAATAATATCATATTCATATGTCTTCAAGAGTTAAATAATATTTATAATCTACTAAAAATAAGGTAACAAAAAGATAATAATTAAAATATTGACATTCATTGCATATAAAAAAAAGTTTTAAAATCTAAGTAATTTGTAATTGTAACTTTGTATAAATTTTTTAAATATTGACAAAGATGAAGCATCTAAAAAAATAAAATAAGTAATTATAATTTATAATGTAATAATATTATGATTAGTAAAATTAAAGAAAAAAAATCAATATAGTTATAAATATTAAAAGACGTAACTTATTTACTTAACTATTAGATTTTTAAAATGACCATTTAGTCATCAGTAACTATCATATTCTCCCTTTCAAGTATAGTATTTAGGGAGAAAAGTAAAAAAAAAAAGAATAAGTGCTTATAGGCAGAGCAGGGCAGGCAACCCCCCTGCCCGATATCCAGCCTGAAAAAAGTATGGGTGACATGTTGCAGCCCGATGTCCAGCCTACCCTATATTTATCAGGTTAGATAAAGTTATTTTTTTGAGAGCTCAAATTGATATACCGGATTTTATGAACGCCCTTATCCTAAACCGCTACCACCTTTAGCTGCCTTTGATTGAATAGAGCGTAGAGTGATACGAGATATGTTGACACCCCCGATTTGCAGCAAGTCCTTGTTAACTGTATTTACTACATTGAATTGATGTATCCAAACGAGGGAGGCTCTCACACAACACAACAATAGTAAAAAATAAACTCTAAATTATAAACCTTAAATGACCTTAAGGTATGTTTGGTAAGTAGAAGATTGTTTGTTACAAAAAAAACTAGGTTTATTCTTAATATTTTTTATCATTATAATTCTATTAAAAAAATTTAAAAATGAGATGATAAAAGTGAAAATAAAATATTTTAAATAATTTTATCATAAATTATAAAATTCTTAAAAAAATTTAATTTTTTTAAAATTATAAAAAATATATAGATCAATTTTATATTTATTTCTATTTTATTAAATATACATAGCAGATCGTCATATTATAGCCAAAAAGATGCCATTGTTGGGAATTTCATTGAAAGTGTTTGTGGACCAGAACCCTTTTGTTAATAATGCCCATCTAGCACGGTCGTGTTTGTAAGGTCCATATTCGGTATGGAATAATGGTTCTTTTAAGCTCTCTAGCTTCATTTTAAATTCGATCCAACTCCGTTCCGTTCTTTATTGTAAACTGTAAAGGCATATCCGATCTCCATGTTCACTCATCCAACCTTGGGAGATTTTTAAATTAATTTTATGCTATGCTTTATACCAATTAAACTTAATCCTACTCTAATCCATCTCATTATCATATTTCATATTTTTTTTAGAAAGAATACGGTCTCGATTTTATTAGATACCCTCCATTAAATGGAAAAAGAATATTACGGTGACAAAAGTGGAACTAACAAAGACTACCTATCAGTTACACTATAAAAGTAACTGTATAAAGGTGTGGTGGTGGTGGGGGGGGGGGGGGGAATGAAGGAAATATAGAATACCAATTAAGAAAGACTAACTATCAGCTATACCTAGAGGTGGTGAGCCAAAAAATGGCCCGTTGAGTTATGAAAAATAAACTTATTTTGGAGCCGGTCTCGTCAACTCACTAGACAAGTTAACCTTTTTTTTAAAAAAATTATTATTATTTTATTTATTTTCAATCTATTTTCACTTCAACTTTGAGTTTCCCTAACTTAAATCAAACCCTCATCTATAGGTGACTCATTATTATTTTAAATATTTTGTTGAAAAGGAAAAAATTAAAATACTAAAAAAAAATGTAACATGTTAGCCCATTGGACCCTTTACAACGAGCTCGAGTTAATTAAATATTAATATGTTAGTGGACAAAGATTTTTAACCAAACTTGTTTCTCCCCAACTTGCTATAGGCTAATTTATTTTCAGTGAGTTAACCTGCATTATTAATCCTAACTATATTTAGGGTTGTGCATAAAATTTATGGCCTGATATGTCTATCCGATAAATATAAAATAGAGCTAAATATCAGATTGCAAAATACCGTTTATATATTCTTTGAGCTGGGCACCGGGTATAGGAGCTACTTTACCCTACCCATAAGCATCCTTTCTTTATTTTTTTTCTATATATTAGTATATTACATTTAGAAGGGAGAATATGATAGATATTGATAACTAAAATGTCATTTTAGAAATATGAGTAGTTAAATAAGTAAATTATATATTTTAATATTTATAACTATACTAATTTTTTATTTTTTTTAACTTTATTAATTATCATATAATTATATTACAAATTATAATTATTTATTTATTTTAGATACTTCATCTTTGTCAAATTATTTATACTTTAAGGCTTATTTTTTATATGCAATGGATCTCAATACTTTATTTATTATCTTTGTTGCCCTATTAGTAGTGGATTATGAATATCATTTAACTCTTGAAGATACATGAATATGATATTATTTTAGAAATTTATAATTGTATATTTTTTTTACAACATGAGCATGGTATCACGACTTGAGTATGCTCAATCTACCCATATCTAGTCCAAAATTGTTAAAACTTTTACTGAATAGGGTCAGATATCGGGTTATAAACTATAACCCATACTTTTTTAAATAGAGCATCAAGTAGATGAACTATCCTACCTAACCCTATTTATGTACACCTCTAACTATATTTAGGATTACAAGGGAACTCTTCACTTAGGATAGCCAGAAATAGTACATATTCCCAAGTACAACAATTAATTTCACATAAAAAAATTAAAACTTTATATGAAAGTCTATTTTCCATTATTGGATACCAATAAAAAGTGAGAGGGATCAATGAGATTAATTAGCATTTAATGACAATTCATAACCTTTTTTTGTGGTATAAAAATTGTGAATATTAATTCCTCTTATTTCCGACCTTGCGAATAAATTGCCACCTGCTTTACCGTTAAACCGTGTTAGATAGTAATATTACTTAAATATAGAATAAGAATCAATAACAAAAAAGTAATTTTATGAAATTTTCTAATATTTTTATTTTTCTACTAATTAAAATTACATTTTTTTTTGTTATCCATTCGATTTATTGAAATCTTATCCTGACTATATCTAGATTCAACCCGCATCACGCACCTGGTTATAGTAGGTGAGTCTCCCAATAGAGATTTTTTACATACGCCAAGATTTAAACTTGAGAACTCGTTTAAATAATACCGAATTATTTACCATTTAAATTAATTATTTGATAAAATTGTATTAGTTTAAATGAGCTTTCAAGGGGAAATGATTGTGGAAAGATTTGTTTTTTTTGCCCACTATTGTGGAAAGATCTTAATCTTAGTATCTTTGAAGTCAAAATTTTACAGAATTTCAACATTAACGGAAATAAATATAGGATAATTTAAATAAAAGATCTATAATAAGTAATATTTATTATAAAAAAACTGTAAAAATTCTAATTATTTATAAGAACTAAATATTAAAATAAAAATTTAAAATTATTAAATTATCTCTTATCAAAATTTCTTATATTTTATCCCATATTCTATTTTTAAAACTAATATGAAATTTTAAATTTCAATGAATTAAAAAAGATTATTCCAATATTTACAACATATATATCAATTGAAAAAATAACATAAACATTATTCAATTTTATTAAAATTATAATTTTATTTTTAAAATTGACACAAACTTTAATTGAAAATAAAAAATTACTTAAAAAAGACTTGACATCTTTTATATGCTATTGTGTGTGTATATATATATATTAAAGAAAGGTTATACATATCTAAAAAAAAATTAAAATTATTTTAGATAAAAATTTGTGAGTTTTAAAATAAAAACATTCATGTAATGTTAATAAAATTTATTAAAATCTAAATAATTTAATATAAATATTTATGTTAATAATTAAACGATACATTTTATATATTATGTGGATGTTAGTAGAATATAAAAATTAAAAAATAAATTTTACATTGGACGATTTGGGGGTTTTAATTTTGGTATAAAATAAAATTTACAGTTAAAACATAAAAATATTTATGCACTTTTTTTAAAAGTGCATAAATACTATATATTTTTGAAGGGCGTAAAAATATCTATAAATTTTTAAAATCAGAAAAAATACTATTAACGTTAGATTGCCTTAATGGAGATTACTTTTTTTAGTGGGACCATGCTATTAAAAAAAAGATAAATGTACAAATATGCCCATGCATTTTTTTTTTTTAAAGTGAATCCAGCATTATAAATTCTTTAAAAGCGCAAAAATATTTTAAACTTTTAAAATCGGAACAAAAATGACACAAACATTATATTAGACTAATATCCATCTATTACCATATGAAAGTATCCAAAATACCCCTCATTTTTTAAACAACCCCCTATCCATTCTCTACATCTAAAATCAGCAAGAAACAAAAGAAGTCTCTATCCAAAATTTACCATAACCAAACAATATTATATCTAAAATCATCACCAACAATCAAACTTAGTAAAATCCAACTCAAAAACAACTTAGATATAGTGTCTGTTTGATTTTTATCAAATCAAAGTTTTAAAAGTTCTTTTAGAGCAAAATTTTAGTTTGGAAAAATTTCACTCAAACAGATTTTTAGACTAAATCATGGTTTAAAACTAAAATTTCAGATAAACTAGTTAGAGTATCTTATGGAACAGTAAATTATTTATGAACTAACCAATTACTATATTACCTATACTTTTTTATACACTATCTCTCCTCTCTCTTACTTTTTTATATCATCTCTCCTCTCATCTCTTATTTCTCCTCATTTAATACTCATACCCTTTTTTGTAATTTATCAATAATAAAAGTACTTCTGAAAATAACTATCCAAACACTTATTTATTCAAAAGTATTTTTTTTCATAAACCCATTTCTAAAATCCTATCCAAACATGCTCATAAAATTGTTTGATTATGGCAAGTTTTGATTAGAGGCTTCATTGTTTTTGATTGATTTTAAATGTAAAAGATGAATAAAGGGAGATATTAGTTTTGTGAATGAGGTGTATTTTGATACTTTTCATGTGATAATGGACAAATGTTAGTATATTTTAATGTTTATGTTATTTTTGTTCATATTTTTAAAGTTTATAGGCGTTTTTGTGCACTCAAAGAATCTATAATGTTAGACATATTTTTTTTTAAAAAAATACCTTGATACTTTTAGACTTTTATCATTTTTATTTTTTAATTACATGGGTTCCACTAGAAAAAGTAATATTTGTTAAAATAATCTAACGATGATGATAATTTTATTATAATTTTAAAAATATATAGATAATTTTAGATTTTTGAAAAATATATGTCAGGAATTAGAGGCACTTTTAAAAAAAAGTATATGAGTATTTTGCAACATAACCCTAAAATTTATATTAGTTTTAAACAAAATGTGTTAGAAAATATAGGAGGTTTAAAAATTCGTATTAGTTTTAAAAATAAAATGTAGGAGAAAATATAGGAAGTTTAGAGAAGGATAATTTAATAATTATAAATTTTTATTTTGGTATTTAGTTTTTCTAAAACAATTATAATTTTTATAGTTTTTCTTAATAAATATTATTTATTATATGCTTTTTATTCTAATATTCCTAATAAATACGGTAACGACTAACGAGGTGTTGAAAAATTGCGGAATTGACGCTAAACATGGGATTCTTAAAGTAAATCTCGAACATATAAAAAAAGAGAATGAAATGAAAGTTAAATGGATAATCAAAACTTATTTTTAATTACATCATATTTTTCTTTAATCATAATATCCTGCCTATCAAATCAAATTAGATATGGAGTCTTTATAGAGGATCATAAGGTTATATTTGTATTTAGAAACCTCCTAAATCAATTCAAAAGGCATTTTTTACTCAATCTAAAAAATATTATTTTTATGTTTATTTCATACAGCTTAAAATAATATAAAATATGCTAATCCAAATCATTTAAAATTATAACTGCTGACATATTTATTATTTAATATTTTTTAATTGATATAATTAAAATTTTAAGAAAATTTGGTAATATGTTTGATAAATTCGGATCTATTGTTAATATATATTTAGAGTATAATTGAGGTTATTAGTGATTTTTTTTGTCTAAAATTAGAGTATTTATGTTAATATATTATAAATAAATTTGGCAAAAAATAATGATATAAATAGATGAATACGAATATTAATATTAATAATTAAATGTTATAGATATGGATTTGGTTGGGAAAACACTAAAAAATATGGATCTTGTGGATTATGGTGGAATATTTTTAAAAAAATTTGAAAAATCCCATTCCAATAAATTGGTTAAGGATGTGGAATGTGGGCCCCGCCAACATCATAACCGTGCTCCACCTTCCCCGTGCTTCCCCCAATTTTCATTTTGATAATCGATTTTCCAACTTTGTCCCTCGTACTTGTCACACTCACGAGAGAATGCAGTCATTTACTATAAGGGACAATCTCATCAATTCGACAATTGTGTCTGTCTACAATCGTCACACAATCTTAGCAAGGGAAACTGACGCGCGAACCGAGACGACGCATGACGACGTGAAATCCTATAAGCTTTTCCTCACGTACCAATGACCAACTCTTATGGTCCCACATCTTAAAGAATCTAGTCCGTTAATTCAGTCACTTTCGTAAGTTGATGGTCTTGATCTCTTAACTTGACTCACTGCAGGCAGTTTCACTTCAGAGCGATCCTTCATCAGTTGACATAGTCCTGGCAGTGTGGGGGTATTGCTCACTCTCCCCCTCTCTCATTCTATTTCAAGTTTCCACTTTCTAGCTCTCTCCGATTTCACACTCTGATTCTAAGTCCCTAGGGTTTGGGCTGGCGTCTTGCCTCTCATTCACTGCGACTGGTAAGAAGGTTTGATTGTTTTAGCTGTTCATCGTCTAGGACGCTGTTCTTGTCTAGTTAATCCGAAAATGTGTTTGGTTGGTTTTCCATTTCTGTTTGTCTGACTGTTAACTGATGCAATGCGGGTCCTTTTTTCTGGAATTTCTTGGTTGCTTTAGGTTTCGCATGCTATTGAACTTGATCATCTTTTCCTCCTGTATGCTTGGAAAAACAATACCTGCATTGCTCTTTTTTTTTAAAAAAAAAGAAATTTGCTTAGTATTTAGTAATTTTTGTCTTGAACTCATGGGTCATCTCGTTAATTTGTTACTGCAGAAAGTTGGAAGCTTTACTTCTGGTAAAGCTCTGTAGTTCTGGCTCTTATCTTGAGGAGCCTTTGGGTATCACGAATAAACCACCTGGGTTTTTTATTCTAAAAGGTTCCCTCTTTCTGAATTTTTTTGGTCAACGTTTCTGGAATAGCCTGTAATCTGTAATTTTTTTTTTTGACAAGCGGTATTCAAACGTTGCAACTGGGTATTTTCTTTACATCCTATGCATGTATGTTACTAGAGTTGTATCTTATGTGAATATTACTTTGTCGAAGTGTTTTACATGATTTTTCCACTTCCTGCTTTGGTTTTCCTGGTATTTTCTCAAAGTACTTATTTTATTCTAGAAATTTAAGAAATTGTGTCAAATTATGGTTGGTATTTTTTTTATGTGCAATTATGCTTTCTGAAGAGAGAGCTGGCTTTTTATGTTGTTTTTTTAGCCTTCCTGGCCCCGTAGAAATTTTTACTTTTACCTTGAACTTTTAATTTTAATTTGTATTAAAAAAAATTCTTTGAAGTATTGTCCGTAGCTGATTTTATGGTAAAACTTGCTGACTACGTCGTCTTCTCCTTTATGAACCATTTGTTTTGTAAACTGGAATGAAATAAAAAGAAGTGATTTTATAGATGTGAGAAATATCTTTTATAGTGTGTAATATTATGTCAACATTAAATTATTTACTATTTTCAGGCCTTGTTTCATGATTAGTTAAAGTTTATTGGTTTTTGCTTAGGGTTCAGATTTATAGCAGCTGCATGTTGGATCCTTGATCTTAATTTCTTGTCACTGCTTTAGTTAAACTTAAAGGGACAGTCTCCTGCATGAAGCTCCGGCTATGTGCAGGGTCTATTATGCATAGTCTAACCATGCATTTCTGCAAGAGGCTGTTTTTGTGATTCAAACTGGTGACCATTTCTACTGCTGTATGAAGGCTCTTCCTCACATTATGGGGAAAGATAATGAGATAAAAAACAGTGATTTTATCGATGGAAAATGACCATTCTGTCATTAATCTATTGTGCAATGTTTACAAGGTTATAACCAACATTACAAAAGAAATATTGCTTCAATTTCTAACAATTTGGGCCTTTGACGTGCTTCAAATTTATGCCAGTGTCAAATTTTATAGTTTTTTGTACTCTTGAACTACTTATACTTTTGTGGTCATGTTGGTACATTGTAATAAAATTAACACATTATGTTCCTAGGATGGATTCGTTTGAGCCAAATGGAAGTGGGAAGGATGGCAGTTTGCCTCCGCCACCTCCGCCTCCTGAAGTCCCACCAAATGTTGTTCCAGTGAAAGCAGAAGAGCTCCCTCCTGAACCGGTTAAGAAGAAGCCTTCCCGAGTTCCAATAGCTAGACGGGGTTTGGGATTCAAAGGAAGTAAAATACAACTCCTCACCAATCACTTCAAAGTTGATGTTAATAACAAGGATGGCCATTTCTTCCATTACAGTGTAAGACCATTGTGTTTTTCTTTTTTATTTTTTGTGGGTTAACCCTTTTTAATTTTTTTCATTTGGGACCTTTTTAAGGTAATAATTGCAGAATTGACTAATCCACTTTGTATCTGAACAGGTGGCCCTTTTTTATGATGATGGGAGACCTGTGGAAGGTAAGGGTGTAGGAAGAAAAGTAATTGATAGGGTACAGGAGACTTATGCGTCTGAGTTAGATGGAAAAGACTTTGCCTATGATGGTGAGAAGAGTTTGTTCACTGTTGGATCTCTTCCACGAAACAAACTTGAGTTTACGGTTCTTCTAGAGGATGTCATATCAGACAGGTTGATTTTACTTTTTTTGGTTGTTGGTCTTGTAGTTTGTTTCATATTATTTATTAATATAACTTGGTTTCTTGCCTCTGCAGAAATAATGGGAATTGCAGCCCTGATGAGGGTGAAAGGAAGAAGATGCGGCGCCCTAATCGTGCCAAAACATTTAAAGTGGAGATTAGTTTTGCTGCAAAGATTCCAATGCAGGCCATTGCCAATGCATTACGTGGGCAAGAGACTGAGAATTTTCAAGAAGCCATAAGAGTTCTCGATATTATATTGAGGCAAAATGCTGCTAAGAAGTAAATTTGCCCCTTGTTCGCTATAAATTATAACTTAGACATCTCAATGTGAGGATATATTGCTGCATTAAAATGCTAAGCATTACCTGCACTCAAACTTTTGCAGAGGCTGTCTACTTGTTCGGCAATCGTTCTTCCACAATGATCCAATGAATTTTGCTGATGTAGGCGGTGGTGTTCTTGGCTGCCGAGGATTTCATTCAAGCTTTAGGACTACACAGAGTGGCTTGTCCCTCAACATTGGTATGATTTGTCCTTGCTTTATACCTTCTCATCCCAATGTTTTATGAGGATTCATCCTTCCATTTTTCATATTAAGATGTATCAACTACAATGATAATACAACCTGGGCCTGTGGTGGACTTCTTAATTGCCAACCAAAATGTGAGAGATCCTTATTCCCTTGACTGGGTGAAGGTAATTAAATTTTCTGAATAATTTCTTCAATTCTAGTTTAATCTTTTTTCGATAGTAATTCTTGTTTAATCTTTCTGTCATAGTTGTTGAAATTGTATAATTTCAATTCAAAATGCACAATACAATGAGTCTCAGAAATAAGATACAGATCAAGGCTTCAAATAGCTTGTTGATTGGAATTGTGGCTTGAATCTTTGGATTTGTGCAAGTCGTTTTCATATGATACGATTAAAAAATTAATCTTCCATTTAGTGATTTGGATTTCTATTGATTGCTAAGCTTTCTATATTCAAATTTCAGCAATTTTATCTATTCCTTAAACAGGCTAAAAGGACTCTGAAGAATTTGAGGATTACAACTAGCCCATCAAATCAAGAGTACAAGATATGTGGGCTCAGTGAACTGCCATGTAGTCAGCAGACGTATTTCGCTAACTGTTTTAAATTGATTTAATTTATTGCATGTGCTGTGATAATGTTAGCGTGTCATCTTACCCAGTTTGATTTTTCTAATCAAGTAAGGTTGTTGTAGGTTTACTCTCAAGAGTAAGGGTGGTGATGATGGTGAAGCAGAGGAAATAACTGTTAAAGAGTATTTTGTAAAATATCGTAACATAGACCTTAAGTACTCTGGGGATTTGCCTTGCATTAATGTTGGAAAGCCAAAACGCCCAACTTATTTTCCTATGGAGGTGAATTCCATCGTCTCCACTGAATGTTGATTGTAAAAGCAACTGAAGAACTTAAATTAACCTTTTTTTTGTTGTTGGCTGAATACTTTTGTTGCTCTGTCAATAGCTTTGCTCTTTGGTATCCCTGCAACGTTATACAAAAGCTCTTACTACACTGCAAAGGGCATCACTGGTTGAAAAGTCACGGCAGAAACCACAAGAGAGGATGAAGGTTTTGTCAGATGTGAGTCTCTGCTAAATTATTATTTATAGGTTTATTGTAACTAATTCATGCTTCAGGGTATTTACTGTTTCTTCTATCCAGGTTTTAAAAGTCAGCAAGTATGACGCTGATCCTATGCTACAAAATTGTTCTGTTAGAATAAATACTGGTTTTACACAAGTGGATGGCCGTGTTCTTCCAGCTCCAAGGGTATTTTTTTTAGTTATTCATTTATTTTAAAAATTTAATTTATATATATTATGCTTTTACTTTTGAAGCAATCTAGCCTCCCTAACCTGTGCAAAATTTTGAAAACAATGATACACTTTAATGTAAACAGAGAAACAACAGTACAATCTTGTTTTACTGATGATTGCCCTAAGCTGAATTGTCAATAATGTTGTTGTGTAATGCATGCAAAATGATTTTTGTTGTATCTTCTGTAGTTGAAGTTTGGTAATGGAGATGAATTCAATCCAAGAAATGGGAGGTGGAATTTCAACAATAAGGTTTGTCTTTCCTCTCCTATCTGGGTTAAATTTGCTATTTAAGAGCTGTGATAATCTGAGTCCTTAAGATCTAACTATTTAGGTTCTTCTGTAGCAATTTGTGCAGCCAACAAAGATAGAGCGATGGGCTGTGGCAAACTTCTCTGCACGTTGTGATGTGCGATCTCTTATTCGAGATCTGACAAGGATTGCAGGATTGAAAGGAATTGTAAGTTCCATAAATGAATATAATCTGAGTAGATAAGAGAGATATTGACATGTTTGTACTTTGCTTTTTGCAGCAAGTAGATGCCCCATTTGAAGTATTTGAGGAAAGTCCGCAGTTTAGGCGTGCCCCACCTATGGTTAGAGTAGAGAAGATGTTTGAAGAGATACAGTCGAAACTTCCTGGAGCTCCTCAGTTCCTTCTCTGTCTTCTTCCAGAGCGGAAAAATTGTGATATTTATGGTTCGTTTTATAGCATTTCATCTGGATGTAATGAATATTGTTGTCTGGTTAATGAAATTGATGAAAACTATTTGAATCTTCCAGGTCCCTGGAAAAAGAAGAATCTTGCTGACTATGGAATTGTTAATCAGTGCATGTGTCCACAAAGGGTCAATGACCAGTATCTTACCAATGTGTTGTTGAAAATCAATGCTAAGGTAATTACAGTACTCTTTGGGTGGTGTTCTTGGTCTAATCTTGGAGGTATTCCTTTCAATGCTGGAAATTCTGTGATTGGAGTTTGTTGCTAAGTTAATTTGACATCAGGCATGTTCTTCTCTTTGTATGATTCTATTCTCTTGCAGCTAGGCGGCATGAATTCCTTTTTATCTGTTGAAAAATCTCCTGCTATGCCCATTGTTTCCAAAGTTCCTACCCTTATCCTTGGTATGGACGTGTCCCATGGCTCACCTGGGCAGACGGATATTCCTTCCATTGCCGCGGTAATGATAATGTCATGGGTGATAAATTATGAATAGAATAAAATGAACATGACATCCATCGATATGGTATGGCCCTAATGCTTGATTCCTTGTGCGGTTGCTGAATTTGCAGGTCGTGAGCTCCAGACAGTGGCCTTTGATCTCAAAGTATAGGGCATGTGTTCGAACCCAATCTTCAAAGGTTGAAATGATTGATAATCTATTCAAGCCAGTAGGTGACAAAGACGATGAGGGCATTATCAGGTTGATTTTCAATATAGTTTAACTTTATATTTTTTTTGAAATCAGAACTCTTTCTCTCTATTTTGCTCTACCATTTTGTGTCATTTCTTCCTGTCTTCTAATACGAATTCTATGCAGTATGGTTATAGAAAATTGCTTGCTGATGGATTTTAAAATTTTCAGGGAGCTTCTGGTTGATTTCTATACTAGTTCTGGGAATAGAAAGCCTGAAAATATAATCATATTCAGGTATGTCTTCTATGAAACATTTCTGTCACAAGTTATATTCCATTCACTTGCTTATGTAAGCTAGAAGTTTATTTGTTTGATTTAGTTATATTCTCTCGATGTTATATTTTCTTATTTTTTCACTTTTTCTTTTCTGAGTGTTGATTATAACCTTGACTATTGCTTTGATTTCCTACTACTGTTATAAACTAGTCTCTATACAGTTGACCTGTAAAAGTGTTTACTTTTTCTGTCAAATATATAAAATGGTAATTTTTTTTTGGTAATAATCATCTCATAATTTGCACCAGTTTTTGTTGCTTATTGACTCTTGCTCTCTTGTTACTTAACCTGCTTTTGATATCTGGTGGATGTAGGGATGGAGTTAGTGAATCGCAATTCACACAAGTTTTAAACATTGAGCTTAATCAGATCATCGAGGTTCTTGATCAAATTATTGATCAACTATGTTGTATTTAAATTTGATCAATTTTATGATAAATGGGCTGATGCACTTATTTGTGATTTTTTAGGCATGTAAATTCCTTGATGAAAATTGGAACCCCAAATTTGTGGTCATTGTGGCTCAGAAAAACCATCATACCAAATTTTTCCAGAATGGTTCTCCTGATAATGTTCCCCCTGGTATGCATATTATGGAAGTATCTTTCATTTCGTTGCAAGGGATGTTTATCTTTGCATTAACCTTTGCATTTAAGCATTTTTAGGAAAATTTCTCCAAAATGTTCTGATTTCCTTGCTCCCGATCTTTTGCTTTTTTATTAACATTTTGATTTGGGTGTTTTTATTAGTTTTTGTTAGTGACCATTTATCTCAAAGCTCATTATGTCTCCTTCATGTTAATCTAATTTTTTTCCCTTGGTAGGAACTATTATTGACAACAAAATCTGTCATCCCCGGAATTATGATTTCTACTTGTGTGCACATGCTGGAATGATCGTGAGTATCTGCTTTGTTTCTTGCAATTATAAATTGTCTTCATTTGTGCCAGTTTCTTTTGCCGTTTGGTTGGAGCAATCTTTTCTATAAGAACTTCTACTAATATGAAGCTTTTAATTTCACCTCATAAATTCCTATACAGGGAACCACCAGGCCGACACATTACCACGTTCTGCTAGATGAGGTCGGTTTTTCTGCAGATGATTTACAAGAACTGGTGCATTCTCTGTCATACGTGTAAGTATAATTTTAGCCTTATTGATTGCTCACTTGAGACTCAAGTTTCGAGCCAAATGATGATTGACTGTGTTGATATGACAGGTATCAGCGGAGCACCACGGCCATATCTGTCGGTGAGTTCTAATGGTCTGGGTGCCTATTTGGACTTGCGTTCATTTTTTTTGCCCTTATTTTGAAGCTTTCCTGAAAATAGTTTCTCAAATCATGATAGCTGAAAGTGGTTAATGTACTAGTCAAATATCTTAATTAGTGTTGTTATCACTGCCATTAGTGTTTGGTCAGTCTGCTATTTGCTCAACTTGAAAATATGAATTTCTTTCCTTTAAAAGAAATTAATTTCTGATTTGTCTTCATTGGAGAAGCTCCAATATTATTATGCTTCTTTTACAACTGAAATGTAGAATTTTATGGCCTTCAAATAAAATCTCAGTTATTGTCTAATCTAATATAAAAGCTTAAAGAAAAACATTTGCTTTGGGACTATGAGCTGAAGATTCCAGCATTTTTGTTTCACTATTTATAACAATACATCGGTGCTTTTAATGTTGCTTTGATGCCATTTTTGTGTGTTTTAGTTGCTCCGGTCTGTTACGCACACCTGGCTGCAACCCAGCTGGGACAGTTCATGAAATTCGAGGACAAGTCAGAGACTTCGTCCAGCCATGGCGGCCACTCTTCTGCATCTGGCGGTGCTGTTCCTCAGTTACCACCACTGCAGGAAAATGTCTCCAACTCAATGTTCTTCTGTTAAGGCTCACGAGCTCCTGCTTTTGGCCTCATCTGCCATCTGAAGATCAAATATGCGGCAATATATATGTGTGTGTGTGTGTGTACAAACTTATGATCAGTAGTGCGCTGGGTTTTGTATTGTGGAAACACAGTTGAACTTGTGACTGAACCGAACCGGATCGGACCTTGTCATGTTCTTTTGGGACTTCCTATGTTTAGTGTAGGTTTAGTATTTATTATGAATGGTCTAAGGATCTGACCTTTTGGCTTCTTTTGACGTTATGTATGAAGCCTTGTCTTATGCGGTTTGATTTATGTGCTTATTATGTTTATATATATATCTCTAGAGGACATGTTTTAGATGCTGCCTGTTATTTAGATTGTGGTTAATTTGCAATTGAGTATTGATAATTGCGCTGATCATTGAAGCCGTCAATTTTGGTTTAAGGTTCACTACTTTGTTTTCAAGATGTTTTTTTGACCAGTGACTGGTTTTTGAATGGTTCTCTTTCCCATGGAGTGTCGGATTTTTTATTCTTAGACACAGGGCTTTTCTTTAGGCCTAAAACTTCGTGCTTGTTGACTAAAATTTACTGTGTAATGTTGTTCAGATGTATGAAAGATTGAAGGTCCTGTTTTCATGTGAAATTCATGATTTAGTGCTCTTCAGCAGCATTCTCATATAGGGTTGTTCTGTAATTTAACAATTTGTGCATGTCAAACAAATTTAATACTCCCTCTATTCTTTAAAATTATTTAGTTATTCTTTAATACTATTTAGTTGATATTTTTAAATAGATTAAACAATTAAAAAAAATTAATTAATTATAATTAAATTTAAAATTTTAAAATAAATTTGTTATATATTTTTTAATTTATTTAAATTAATTAATTAGTATGTGACATGGGGTTTTCCCCCATTTCTATGCTTAAGTAATTGCAGGTTACTTTTATACTTCTATAGTTAATATATTATTTATTTAATTAATTTAATTATATTAAAAAAATTAATTAATGTGTATTTTTTTAAAACACTTTAATAAGACACCTTAATTATTGATTATTATTCAAAGAGTCTTAATAAAGATAATTTAAAAATATTTGATAAATATAAAAAATATTATATTTATGAGTTAGAGAAGTATCATTTTCATAATATAATTTAGTACTTTCTCTTTCCCAATTTTTGAATTGGCATGTCCCCTTTTATAGGATTCTTCGAGTTTGTTTGAACATTCTATTTTTTTAATTAATATAATCTATCATTATTTTTTACCTATATATTTTCTTTTATCCTTTTTTTCTCACTCTCACCTACTAACTTATTAATAAGGGCATATTTAAAATATAATATATATATATATATATTTATATTTATTATTTTTAAATAATTTTAATAGTTTTTTTTTTTAAAAATGGAATTCGATTAAAAAGTTTTTATAAATAGAGATGGAGGAAGTACTCTATAACCAACATTCTCGTATAAGGTTGGTTCTATAAATTAACAATTTGTGTCTACCTAAAACTTTAATATATTTTTTATGCTTAGTTAATTATATATTACTCCTATTTTTTTTCTCATTCTTGAACTCATGATTTTTACGAGGAAGAATATATTTAAGAAAAATATTATATTTTTTACACATTTATTACTTTTAACTAATTTTTTTAATTATATAATCAAACTTTACTTTTAACTTAAAAAAATCAGGTATATTTGAAAATTATATATAATGAAATAAAAAAATGTTAGTGCGAAAAATAAAGTCTAAACTGAGGTTGAAAAAATTGTTGATTAAAATTTATTGTTCAAAGCACATAAGGATTTAAGCATGGCCTAACTTTTTTTTAGTTATATATAAATATTTTTTATTTTATATATAATTAAAAATATATTATATAATTCAATCGGTTGAATATGAAACTTTAGATAAATTTTATGTTTTTTTTTTGCAATAAATTTTGTAATGGAGGATTTTTTATTTTGATCATATGAAGATGAAACATGGAAGGAACTGAGCTGAAACTATTTCACCATAATTTAATTGATATTTTTGACGTAATCTTGGTAATGTGAAAATGGGTAAAAATACTCTTTGGAGGGAGATACCAAATTACGGTGAAAGTGAAATTTGAGATTCTACTCTTTTTCGTGTAAATGTGTAAATTCTGAGTCAATTTAATATATATTTATTTAATATTCTTTTAATTCTTAATATAAAATTTATTTAACTAATTTAATTATATTAAAAAATTTAATTAAATTAATTAATATAATATTTTTTTAAAATCTCTTAATTATCTCCCTTAATTCTCTTATCACTCTCCTACTTAAATATTAATAGAGATAATTAAAAAATAAATAAATATATAAAATAAGTTTTATATTTTTTTCAATTAAATTCTATATTAAATAGCAGAATATTTTCTAATATTTGACATTTATTTGTTTGTTACAATGTTCAAGTTCAAAGTCCTTATCATATGAGGATATCCATTTCATGATTTGGTAAGTTTTCTTAATAAAATTTGATTGATAAAATTATACGAGAAATATTTTTTTATGTTTTATATTTGGTAGCTCCTCCAGTCTTCTACTCTTATGAGAACGTGATAAGTACCTTTAGCTCATTAGATCTAGATTATCTCAATCTGATTTAGATAATCTAAATTTAATATTTTTTATCTCTATTTTTTTAAAAAAATTATTTTAATAATAGGTAGAGAATATAAAATAAAGATAATATTTTAACTAAAAGATTAATTGAAAAAACTTAAATATAAACCGTTCGATCTAATGAGTTAAAATAATGAGCACCGAAATAGGGTCTACTCTTATGCTATATTTAGTACGTAAAAGCTATTTTTTTAAAAAAAGGAAATGAGAAAAATATTTTTAGGGACTTTAAACGTCGAACACGTTGCGGGAGTGAAGTGCCAAAGTCTCAAAATATTCACTCTTGATTTAGATGGAATCCAAGTTTTCAACAACTTTATACTTTATCATGAATGATATGACCCACATCATTAAATATTATGTATCTCTGTTTTTTTTATTAATAATTACTGATATTTACTTTTGGCTTCCAATGGTAATAAAATACACCCAAATTATAATTAATTTAAAATGTGTTGTAAATATTATGTGTGGGCAACTAAGTCCTTTGAAGCATGCTTTTTGGTTCGTAATTTATCTGAAAAGAGATGAGATATATAATTATTTAGAATATATTTGATTTTTAAAGAATATTATTTTGTTATAGTTCTAATAATAGTATTTAGGGAGACATTTTAATTTTTAGGTATCTAAGTTTACGCTTGAAGATAATAGATAACTTGACCTACTTGATATTAATATCGCCTAATAGAAAAAGAGATTTTGCCATATCTTTAGATTGTGAGTGAGTTCAACTCTTTTTTAAAAAAATTTATATAAAAAAAATAGACATATATATTTTGTATCCTTCAACAAACTATAAAAGGAATTTGTTCATAGGGCAAAACATATAACTCTTAGGGTGTGTTTGGATTAGCTTTTGGAGAATAGATTTTGAGAAGAATAGATTCTGGAGAATAGATTTTAGAAAGAATAGATTTTGAGAAAAAAGTGATTTTAAAAATTGGAGATGTTTGGATGATTAATAGCAGAATCACTTTTCCATAGATAATAAATTTAATTTAATTTTAAATTTTTTTATTTAAATGATTACAAAATAATACATATACATATGTATTTGAATAAAGTAAAAATTTATAATATTTATCTAAATTTTAATTTTTTTCTACTGAAAATTTTATTAGAGAACTAATCTAGATGACTATTAAAAAATATGGAAGATTGTAACTTTTATTGGTAAATTTATCTTTTTCCCAAAATTTTCAAATAAAAAATTAAATTAGATTTTATTTGTTTTATCTTTTTTTTAATTAATAAAATTTAAATTATTAATTAATAAAAAATTTACCATGGCAAGGGGCATCAAAAAGCTACTTTGTGACCAATTATTCTCAAACCATGGTTTTGGATTCCAAACCATGGTTTGAGTTCTAAAATTGATTTTTTAAAAAAAAATCTTGTTTGGCCCATATTTTACAAAACCATGGTTTGGATCCATAATCTATTCTCAAAAATGATCCCAAACACACACTTAATGTCTTCCTCCTTTGCCATATTTTGTCTCTCATTGAGTTCTTTTACCTTTCATATTCTACCGCCTTGTGCCTTTATTGTGGGGAGTGTCGATTAAATTATTCACTCATAAGAATTATTCATCAAATTAAATATTGGCTACAAAATTGTGCTTTCAATACATTTGTTGGTGGAATATTCAAAACAACAAAATATTTGGATCCAGTCGTGCCTAAGGATAAACTCGTCATGTGCTTTCTTTCAACACATTTCTCTTCTCTTACCATTTTCTCTTTCATGATTATAAAAAACAAATAAATGTATTTGGGCACTTTGAGCAGAGATGGGGTCAGAAGAGGAAATTAAAGTGGCCATCATCATCTTGTATACAATTCATCTTTGGAGCAAATCATCTCCCTTCCTTTAAGGAAAAAAATGTAATTGCTAGGGTTGTGTATGTAGCTTAAGGTCCGGTGTATCTACTTAAAGTTTATAATAAAAATATTTTATCTAATTCGATAAATATAGGATAAGATTGGGTATCGAGTTGTAAAATATAACCTATACTTTTTTGAGTTGGACACTGGGCAGAGGGGTTGTCTTGCCCATGAGCATTTCTTCTTTTATTTTTTTACTTTTCACCTAGATGCTTCACTTGGACAGGAGAATGTGATAACTACTAGTGACTAAATCATCATTTTAGAAATATGAGTAATTAAGTAGATAAGTTGTATATTTTAATATTATAACTATATTGATTTTTTTTTTATTTTTTTTTTATTAATCATCATATGACTACATTATAAATTATAATTATTTATTTTATTTTTTTAGATGTTTTATCTTTGTCAATATTAAGGAAATTGATGCAAAGTTACAATTACAAACTACTAAGGCTTCAAAACTGTTTTTTTATATGCAATGGATTTCAAAACTTTAATTATTATCTTTTTGTTGCCTTATTCTTAATAGATTATAGATATTATTTAACTTTTGAAGAAATATGAATATTATATTATTTTAAAAGTTTATAATTATACATTGTTTTCCACAGTGTAAACATGACATTAAAATTTAGGCATATCCAATCCACTTATGTCAAGCCCTCCCATATTCAGCTTGAAATAGTCAAGATTTTTATCAGATATAGCTGTAAAATATAACTTATATTTTTTTTGGCAGGACACTAAATAAAAGGTTACATTACCTAACTCTACCTATACACACCCTAATAATTGCGTACATCTATATTGTTTTGGAATTTTGTTATGGCACTGTGGAATGCTTTTTAATGGATGAATGATTCATGTTGTGTGTTTAAAATGAGCTGGAGATCCTTCAATACGTCAATTTCCTAAAGCAAAGGAAACAAAACAGAAAGAAGACAACGACCATCAAGCTTTTAATTTGTTGAGGTGGTAGGGAGTTTATCCTCGTAACAAGGAGAATACTACATACCATTTGTACGTAAACCAAAACGGACAATTAATTAATAGCTTCTTTGCTCTTTAATGGAAATAGGGAAGGGAGAATTACTCAAAGATTCATTGGAAGAAAATTATTATACAAAATGATGTGAAATCATTAAATAATTAAATAATTTTTAAAAAAATTAGGACAATCAATTCGATTTATATAATTACTAAATTACTCTTATAAATAAATAATAAGTAACTGAAAATACAATGCTAATTTAAAGTGGTATGAATAATAATTGATGATATACTTTGACAATTTAAAGTGATACAAATAACAACTAAGGGTATAAGATAATTCTTAACTGTTATTTGTATCACTTCAAATTATGATGACTTGCTCTCCTAATGATTATCAGTGTCAATTCAAATTGTTATTGTATACTTAAAAATTTGCCATTTGTACATAAAATAACTTAATAATTATATAAATTAAATTTATTATCTTATGTCTCTATTATTTAATTATTTAATAATTGTATATATATTTTTATAATAAATTCTCGTCTATAATATTTTTAAGTAATTCTTTTAATCGGAAAAGACTAGCCATCAACCACACTCGTAGTCCCTCATAAATTCGAGAGAAAAAAAATAGAAAAGCTCATCATTAATGTCTCTATCTTGGATGAGTTGGAGACAACTCCATTGATTCTTAATGGACGCTGTGCTCAATGATGCAAGATGTTCAAGTAGATTAAGGATTTGTTTGGTTGGAAGATTTTAGAGGGGAGGAGAGGGGAGATTTTTTATTTTTTTATGGTTCCCTCCCCTCCCTCACCTTCCCTCCAAAAGTGGGGGTTTTTGGAGGGGAGAGAAAATTTTGCCCCCTTTTAACTAAAATACCCCCAAGTTTTTTTAATATTCCAATTATACCCTCAATTTTTTTTTATTTTTTCCACATCTAATTTTTTATTTAATTATATAATAATTATAATAAATTATAATAAAACTTAATAAGTGTAAAAAATTAATTATATATTATATTAAAATATATAATAATTATAAAATTAATAAAAAATAATGTTAAAATTTTAATATTTTTTTATTTTTATTATATATATAAATGAGATAAAAAAATTTAAGATTTATAAATTAAAAAATAATAATTTTAATATAAATATTATAAATAAAGAATAAATAAATTTAAATAAAGAGATAGGGGTATTTTTGTTAACTTTTAATTAACCCATCTTCTCTCCCCTTCTGAACTAAACAAAAAATATCATTCATTAACCTCCCCTACCTTTCCCCCCCTCTCCTATAGTGAACCAAACAAAGCCTAATTGGGTAACTCAAAAAAAAAAAAACACTTTTAAATGTATAAATCATAATTTTAAAATGTGCTAGCCGTATGTGTATTTGAAAAAGAAAAAAACTTTAGACCAAAACACCTAAATACTAATATTAGTGACAGAATTATTTTTAAGCAGAACTATAATTTGAGTCATTATAAACTATGGTTTTATATGAGTAAGATTTATTATCTTTTAAAATAGTTTTAAGATATTAAGCAAAAAAAAACTATTTTAACCTTATAATTTTTTTTTTATCTTTATGTCTCTTATTTCTTATTTAACTCATATTTGTTTGTCTTATAAAAAAATTCATTCTAATAATAATTATCTAAATATTTATCTATTCAAAATCATTTCCCCTACAAAATATATTTTATAAAATATATTCTTCACACGTACTCTTCTTTTAGAGAGCTGATATCAAGCCATGAACCGGTTTTCTGCACGGTATATCGCATCCCCTAAAGGTTAGCGTTTTCAAGTTATAAGGCAAACCACCTTTGGGCAATGACTTGCGAGAGAGCTCAAGAGGAGATAATGTAGATTCACTAGACATTCCGCATGGACTCCTGACATTGACTTCAGTTCTTTGCAGTTTTGAATCCACAAAAATTCTAGGGAAAGAATAGACCCCCTAACCAATTAATAATCGAAAACCTCTTTAGCTTTGGAAAGAAACCAATTTTGAAGGATGTAAGGGAAGGACAACTACCTTCGACTTTAATCTCATAAATTGACCTGCAGTTTTGCCAAGAATGTTCCGGTGGCAACGCTAATTTTCACAATTTATGGTGGCGAGACGTTGCAAGGATGAGGGCAAACCATCATTTGGGAAGGACGTAATCTATTTCACATCCTTAGGAGTCAACTTCTGTTGATTTTGGCTTTAACTGTTTGCTGTTTGGTATGGATACGCCTATCAACGAGGGAAGGTTGTCAGGCATGTCTCCCCTCAACATTGGACAATCATTTAGACTCAAATGTTGGAGTCGAGGCAAAGGAAATTTGGAGCCTTCACCTTCAAACATTTTCCATTTCTCCCATAGAAGCATGTTTTCAAAAGAAAGAAGCTCCAATGAAGGAAATGGTTGCAATGAGGAGCACCCTGTTTTGCTGCTATAGAGCTCTTGTCCAACTGTACTTGTTGATGCCATTCCTTCAATGGTGGGAGCAAAATGCAAGAAATACATTCACTCACAAAAAATTACGTAATAGTTCATGAATGGTGAAAGTTTTGTTTTATTAACATCCAACTATCTTCTTGTGAGAGACAACTCAGTTCATAAAGGGGACATGTATGTACACTTTTCGCAACCCTTTGTTGGCGAGTCGTAACTATGATCTTTCTTCCCCTTCTTCCACTTTGGAAAGGAGTTATCAGATCCTTCCAATCACTATACTTTTCATTCCACAGGTCATCAAACACAATGAAAAACTCTTTATTCCTCAAGCTATTTTTTAATTCAACTTGAAGGTGGTCTAGATGATTACTATGAGTGACTTTTGAAGTGATGGACTCAACAAGAGCTTTGATCACCTGGAGGGAGAACATTAAAATCATGTGAAACAACTGCCCAAGCTTTCAAATCAGAATGCGTTTGCACCTTGTGATCATTGTAGATGAGTTGGGTAAGTGCAGTCTTACCGAGCCCCTCATGCCCCAGATAGAGATCACTCCTATATCATTATCCTTGGGATCTTCAATACACAGGAGCATTTGCAATAATTTCTTCCTATCGTCGTCTCTACTAACCACAACAGATTCATTTATCAACGATGCTGTGGCTGTTTTATGTGCTGTCAAACTAACACTTTCCGAACCAAGCGAAGTCGATTGTTTGGCAAACCCTAGTCAAGCTTTTCACATGTTTTTTTTAGCTTGAAGTTCATGCCCCAGTGAAATTCTC
This sequence comes from Leucaena leucocephala, assembly GCA_037074615.1. Taxonomy (NCBI): domain Eukaryota; kingdom Viridiplantae; phylum Streptophyta; class Magnoliopsida; order Fabales; family Fabaceae; genus Leucaena; species Leucaena leucocephala. The sequence continues at coordinate 10,679,383 of CM073515.1, read as the reverse complement.
CCAAAAACAAAAAAAAAAAAAGATTTAAAGAAGCGTATCACCTTGTTTAGAGAATCTTTCTCCACCTTACGTCTCAGATCCAATAAATCCTCTGCAACAGAGACAACATCTTTCAACATTTAAAGCCATTTCTTGAGATTTAGGGGCATATAACCCGTTTACCTTTTAGAAGTTGAGATTTAGCGTCCTTAACATTGATATTGCTCTTACCGAATGTTGTTCCTATGGAAGCAAAAGAACTTGTTATCGTTTGGATATTGTAGATATTACCTCTATCTCATCACATATTATATTTACATTATTAGAATATAACATGTGTACAGTTATAATCTTATGGATTACAATCATTCATTATCAATAAAACAAGCAAAGTATTCTTTTATTGATTCGATTACCTAAAGTAACATGGTATCAGAGCACCAATTGTTCAAGATGGCATTCTTCCTGCACCCTGAATACGACACCCAAGCAATATCAAAAGGCTCTCTCCATGGTTCCACAATTATCAACTTCCTCTGCATCCACCACTTCTCACACTGCAGAAGAAACACATTGGGGAACTACTAGTTTTATCTTTGTTAACAGTTACAAATATTCTCTCACTATTGTTGGTTGATGACTTTTCTGTGGAAAAAGAATAATCTTGTTGACTTTGCAATTATTACTTAGTGCCCGAGTCCACAAAGGGTCAATGATCAGTATCTTACTACTGTGTTGTTGAAAAGCAATGCAAAGGTATATTATATGACTTCATCAAGCCATGGCGTGAAATCTTCTACCTCTGGCAGAGCTATTCCTCAGTTACCACGGCTGCATGAAAACGTCTGCAACACAATGTTCTTTTGTTGAGGCCATTGAGCACAGGCTTCCTGTCTTTCCTGCTACCTAAGACTGGAATATGCTTGCTATTACTACACACATGAACTATGATTAGTCGTACTCTTTCATTTCTACGTCATGTTGTTGATGTCGCTGACCTTAGGTTTGCTATATATATATACGAGTAAGTATACATTGCATGTATATGACCAGCAAATGCCGCTTCACGTAAAATTAGCATTCCAAAATTCTGGTCTAAAGATTTGAGAAAGTAAAATTTAACCCCTATATAATACCATATTTGCATATTTCGAGCACCAAAGCATGCATTGATGAACATTCTTCCTTCATGTGACTCCCTTGACGCTTTAAATTGGCTCTCCGTTATATATGCATGTTGCAGAAAATATAGTTCTTTCGCTAGATCATATGGTTTTCAGAGAATCATTCGAAAAAAAAGTTTATTATAAAAAAATTTAGTAAAATTATCAAATAATTAAATAGTGTGTTGTGATATTATATTTGTTTTAAAAAATTATTTTTATTTTTTACCTGAAAAATAACATTTTTGTTGAATTATTTTGTTTTGAGTCAAATAAAATTATTTTTGCTGGAGAAACCTATCTAGCCCTGGGAGTCAAATAAAAATAAAATTTCATCAAAAAGATAAAATAAGAAGAATAAATATGAAAATGACGGAAAACTGGTCAAACCCAAAGGACCAGACTCCCGAAACCAGCAAGATTGCATGCCCGGCGGTGAGAACTCGAAATCGAAAAATATCCTCGAAACTCGGAGTGATCCATCATCAGCAAGTCTCCGTTTTCTGCCTTTCGACTGAACCAACAATATCTTCGTTTGCCTTCCTCTTCTTCTTCTCTTTAGAAATGTTCTCGAAGCTCCAACTATTAGACACCAGCTGTTTCCACGTAGTGAGTTCCTCCAACACACTTCCCGGCCTAGGAGTTTCGGTTTCTCCAGCAGAGAATTCTCACCAAGGAACGCACAAATCGGGAGAACAAAAGCTTCCTCATGCCCCCAATGGGAGTCTGAGGTGGTCTCGCAGAGTTCAGCGGAGTGTTCCAGATAGAAGGGACGGCGTAAATCATGAACATGTGCTTAAGAAACAGAATTTGGAGAGGAATTTGAATGTTGGGGCTCCTAGAAAGAGGATTAATGGTGAACTTTCGAGGGTTGGCAATGGTGGTGTTATGCAGGAAAAAGTGCAGACCAAGTGTTCGACGAAATGGGTCACCTATGGTGGATGCATTCCAGCGATCCTGACAGCTTTGGATATGTTTAAAGATTTAGATGAGGCTTTAAGACCATGGGAAGAGAGGCTTAGCAATAAGGAAAGGAGTATAATTTTGAAGGAACAATCAAGGTGGGAGAGGGCTCTGGAAATTTTTGAGTGGTTTAATAAAAAGGGCCATGAATTGAATGTGATTCATTACAATATTATGCTGAGGATCTTGGGCAAAGCACGGAAGTGGAGCCATTTGGAGAGTTTGTGGAATGAGATGAGTACAAGAGGAATTGCAGCGACCAATTCCACTTATGGAACTTTGATTGATGTTTATAGCAAAGGTGGACTAAAAGAAGATGCACTTGTTTGGCTTGAAAGGATGCTTAGGAAAGGGATGGAACCTGATGAGGTCACAATGGTAATAGTGGTTCAATTGTATAAGAAGGCAGGGGAATTTCAGAAAGCTGAAGATTTTTTCGGAAAGTGGTCATCAGGTGAACTTCTAACGCAGGTGAGAAATAATACATTGGATACTTCAGAAATGGACAAGAGGGTAGCACATAGTCATGTTTGCCTGAGCTCACACACGTATAACACCTTGATCGACACATATGGGAAGGCAGGTCAACTCAAAGAAGCATCTGAAACTTTTACCAAGATGCTTAAACAAGGCGTAGCCCCAACTACAGTGACATTCAACACAATGATTCACATTTGTGGCAACCATGGACAACTAGAGGAAGTTAGTTCACTACTGCAAAAAATGGAAGAGCTTCGATGTCCACCTGACACAAGGACGTACAATATTCTCATATCTCTCCATACCAAGCACAATGATATAGCCATGGCAACGAATTATCTTTCAAAAATGAAAGAAGCCTCGCTTGAGCCAGACCTTGTGAGTTACCGGACTCTCTTGTATGCGTACTCAATTAGGCAAATGGTCGATGAGGCAGAAGAGCTTATATTAGAGATGGATGAGAAGGGTCATGAAATTGATGAATTCACCCAGTCTGCTTTGACTAGGATGTATATAGAAGCAGGAATGCTTGAGAAGTCATGGTTATGGTTCAGGAGGTTTCATCTCTCTGGGAATATGACAACTGAGTGCTATTCTGCCAACATTGATGCGTATGGGGAGCATGGTCATACTTTAGAAGCTGAGAAAGTTTTCATTTGCTGCCAAGAAATGAAGAAGCTTAGCATCCTTCATTTCAACGTGATGATTAAAGCTTATGGCATAGGAAAGTGCTATGATAAAGCATGCCAATTGTTTGATAGCATTGAGAAACATGGTATAATTGCAGACAAATGTAGCTATAGTTCTCTTATTCAAATTTTGGCCAGCGCTGACCAGCCGCATACTGCCAAATTGTATCTAAAACAGATGCAGGAGGCAGGATTAATTGATGATTGCATCCCATATTGTGCTGTGATTTCCAGCTTTGTGAAGTCAGGTCATTTGGAAATGGCAGAAGAATTATACAAGGAAATGATTGGTCATACTGTGCAGCCTGATGTAATTGTTTATGGGGTTCTGATCAATGCTTTTGCTGATGCTGGAAGTGTAAAAGAAGCCCTCAATTATGTTGATAAAATGAAAAGGGCAGGCTTGCCAGGGAACGTAGTTATCTATAACTCTTTGATCAAATTGTACACGAAAGTTGGTTATCTGAAAGAAGCAGAAGAAACATACAAGTTGCTTCAATCATCTGAAGAAGGTCCTGCCATATATTCTTCTAACTGTATGCTTGATCTTTATACCAAGCGATCTATGGTTGAACAAGCAAAAGAAATATTTGAGAGTGTGAAGAAAAAGGGATCCGCCAATGAGTTTACATATGCAATGATGCTTTATATGTACAAGAGAATGGGAAGACTGGATGAAGCCATTCAAATTGCAAAGGAGATGAGAAAACTGGGGCTCTTAACTGACTTATTGAGTTATAACAGTGTGCTTGGTCTATATGCAATGGATGGGAGAACCAGGGAGGCCGTAGAGACTTTACAGGAGATGATAAGAGCTACCATTCTACCTGATGATTGTACACTCAAATCTCTTGGCTTTGTTTTGCTTAAATGCGGAGTTTCAAAGCAGGCTGTTGGCAAGTTAGAAGTACTGATGAAAAAAAATGCTTCTCGTGGTTTACAAGCATGGATGTCAGCACTCACTTGTGTGCTTGATGTGGAAGATTTTGATGATGAATAGACATTTCCTCTGCAAGTTGTCTTCCAGAATCTTGTAGAGTTAGGCTAGCAACTGTTGGTGGATCATTAAAGAGAATGAGACCTGATTCACCTATAAGTACTTACATCCTGAGGAAATCTGGAAATAGAATCAGCTGTATGTAAAAGTATTTTGATATGCATGGAAAGTAGGAAACTTCTGTTGTAAAAAGATTGTTATATGTAAGAGGTTAAGAAATCATAATTGTTGCCCACGATTTTTTGCCTCATCTTTTTCTCTGTGATCTGTCATGACTAGCGAAGTATAAATCATTTCTTTCAATCTTCAAAACAAGTTAGTGAGTGATCCTATCTGGGTTTGGTGGGGTTGCTTATATTTGTATAGGAGTTTGTGAGGTAAAAGTTTGTTATTTTACTGTCAATGTTGCAACTATATTTGATTGTGTGATCTGCCTTTGTTTTAAACTCGTAACATTCAGTATAAGAATGATACAAATGACAAAGGTAACCAAAACTACCTACTACAGACGGAGTGAATCGACACACTTTTAGAACAACTTTAATGCTTGAGATGAGAGGTTAAGTTGTTGGAACGAGAAGCTCTGAGCATGTATATTAGCTGCTCATTTGCTATGTTCATTGCTTCCATAATTCATCATTTAGTCCTTGCTATGCACTCAGAATATGAAGCAGTAACTATATTATCACTTTTTTTACAGCGAATTCTGTGACTAAGAATATTGTCAATTGTATTTCCAATGACTCTTTATTTCATCCCTTAAGAGATAATAACTTCTTTAAAACTGAAATGAAGTATTCTTAATATATCTCTAATTCTAAGTTGTCATAACAAATTTCAATTTTAGAATTCAGTTTCTTCCATTCCAAAATTATTATTTTGCTCCTATCATCATTCGTGGCTTGTATGTGGCTCTTAGCTCACTGTGACTGATGGTACTGAACTATTCCATTAGGCTGAGATCTATCGGGCTACATTAATGACAGGTCGGACCAGAGCAATCTCTGTTGGTAAATTTTATACTGATGCAGTGATGCAATTCAAGTTGCATTGTATATTTTAGATAGATATGATAACTACTATTTTTCTGCTTGAATTTGAATTATTTTCTCTTTGTTATAGTCATGATATAAACTTCACATTATGGCGCTGGAATTTCATCGCTTGCATTCAATATTGTCAAAGGCACTGACTTTTGACTACCTTGCTTGCATTGTTTACTTCTGTGTTTCTTTTTGTGTGTTTCAAGTATCAACTCAATACAAACTTGTGAAGTACGCATAATAAATCTCTCTGATATTCTTAACAAGAAACTGCTGCATCAAATATAAACCATTTCCTTTTAAATACCTTGAACAATGATATGCTGACTTCCCTCTTCCTTTTATCTTATAAAAATACCTGAATCTTCTCAAAGTACATCCAAAAGATGCAGCTAATGCACAAACTGTTTAAAAGTAGGCTAACTAAGCTTGGAAAAAGAAAAATAGCATTTGAGATCTTATCAATATTCTATGTCTAATTTTTCTTCCAGGTTAAGTGAAGACCCAAGCTATGGTCAGTAGCAGAGAAAATACAACATGGTTTTCTTTGGGAAATGGGAAGGCCCTGCTGGTCATAAGAAACCCTGGATTTTCTGGTGGTAATTTCTCAACATTTATTGCAACTTTCATGCCTTCAGAGCAGAATCCCTTGCCACTGATGAAGTAATATGGTTTTGCCTCTAAGAGTTGAAACACATCTCTCCCTCCTCTTGTGATGTTCATGATGAAGTCTCTGTCAATGCAGTTCTCATAGCTTGTTTTGTTCACCTCCAGAACAGTGTAGAGTTGCTTGTCAAAACCAAAATCTAAAAGCAGCAAAGAAAAGAAAAAAAAATCAGGCCATGAAGTAAGAACTTTGAGGAGCTAAACTGAATGAGAAAAGTAAAAGAGATCTTACAGAGCCAATCACCCTTGTAGAAGTGATCATGACTAGCCCACTCTGTGAAGTTAAGTTTTGGTCTCCAAGTGTACCTTCCTCCTCCAACCCTGTGCAGCACAGGATCTCTGCTCTCAGTGCAGAAAAAACCCATTGCCATGGTCATCATTAAGCAAATTATTGTTTTCCTCTTCATCTCCATTTTCAATATCTGAGGCTGTTAGGCTTGAGAATGATATCCTTCCTCTGGTTTGAACAGAAATCAGAACATGCATGGATTCTCTGGGAGATTTGGCACCAAGTGAGCATTTTGGTGTATATTCAGAACAAGGGTCTTTTCATGCCAAGAATCATGTCATTCATTCCAAAAGTATGCTGAAAATGACACTCTTACCCCGAACTCTATATTTGTACCAGTAAGTTCCCCCCCCCCCCCCCTTTTTTAAGAAGTCATCCAATGGAACATGTATTGTGAACAAACGATATTCACAACAAATTTGCAGGATAATTGTTTCTTGTCCTTATACCTACCCCCTCATGCATTTCTAGTTGCTATTCTACAAGTGGCTCTTGGTTTCGTTCCTGTACTTACCAATGCCAGTAAAACAATGCATTCAGGCTTGAGAAATAGATTCAGAAAGCTATGATTTAGATTTTATAAAATGTCTTGATAATAGTCTCCAGTTGTGAACTCTATTGGTTAAATTTTAAAATTTTAAATTTATTTATTTATTTTTATATGATATTATAATAATAATTTTATAAAATATTAAATTCGAATCGTCCATTTTTTTAATTTGAGTGAAGGTGGGATTTTGAGAGAAAGATGTGAGAGAAAAAAAGGGAAAGATGGGATTTTACAGTATAATTGTTTCTTCTCCTTATACCTAACCTATATCAAGCACCTAATAGACAAATTCTAAAACACTTTGTCAATATTGCGCAAAATTTAATTAGAAATTTCAAAGTTTGTCATTAAAATAAAAATGTACTATAACTTTTTTTAAATAATCTCCATCTCAAAAATAAAACATTGAGTTAGTTAAGGGTTAGTTTTAATCATAAATACTACATCTCAATCCATTTTATTTCTAATCTTTAACATATTTCTACAAACTAATTTTTTTGCCAAAATTTTATAAATTAATTTATTTAAATTATAAATAGATATATAATAGTTAAATTTGTTAGGTAACCCAATATAAATTTTTATTTCTTTTGACGATATCCTAAACATATTTATCTCATTATATCCTACCTTTCCTTTTTTTTTTTTTAATTTTTTAAATGTAGGTATCCTTATATTAAAAATAATATATCCTTATATTAAAAATAATTTTGCTCTTTTCACCCATGATTACCTTTCCGCTAGACCAATAATTATCCGACCTTATTTCTATTTCCCTAATAATATTACATGAAATAAAGGTGGTGCATGGAAAATCTTTTTTTATTATTATTTTAGGTTCATGGAATATCTTTTATTGGAATGGGAATGTGGTTTGCTCCTCCCTCCACACGAACAAGTTCCAGCCCAATTTGCTAGTGCCTCATAAAGCTTGTTGTCAAAGCGAGATATCAAACGCTCCAGTGGAAGCTTTCCACTCCGTTTTCGAACTCAAAAAACAGAACAAGGTCCTAATTGCATGGTTGGCGGAAACTGAAGGATTAGGACTCTATTTTACCTGGTATTTTCACTTTTTTGTTCCCTCTTGTATCATCTCCATGTAGGTTTAGGCTATTCTTTTTCCCTTTTCTGTTCTAGGTCTTCTTAGTGACTGGAATGGTAGGTTTCATACTTTTATTTAATTGGTAAATTTGTTGCTCCGAGGGTCTCATGCTTGCTTAGTGCACGCCAAATGCTTGAAGAAAAGAAAGAAATCTATAATTAACATTGGTAGCTAGTTATTATACTCGTAACTTTTACTTGACTTTAATGTAATTTATACACATTCAATCTCCTTATTATCATGCGAATGTTAAAGATGCGTTCTTTAAGCTTTATTAGATTTCCTAGATGAGTGAGAGCCATGTAAGAATAAATTGCAACATTGATCGTGCTGAAGAGTGGGTCCCTCCAAAATGCATACTGATCGAATGAATTTGGTGGTCCAATGGTGTATCATCCACCTTGAGAAATAGCTTAATCTTGAACGCCCATTAGTTATAGCCGCTACAGTTTAAACTGGGAAATTCTAATAATAAATTATTAAATTTTGTGGGAAAATAGTATTGATTTGGGTTATATCTATTGTAAGATGATCTTAGATGTGAGTTTACTTTGCCATGTTGCCAGGATCTTATCTCTGATGCCATTATGATGTGCCTCCAAGTAACTTCATTGATCATTCAGCAGTCTCTTACAATTTACTATAGCCTCTGTTTTATAATTCTCAAGGATGCTAAATGCCTTTTCTGCACGATAGAACAACTAACTAAGAGAACTACTACTAACTAATGCTGATAATTCCTTTTAGTTCTGTTCTTATTCTCCATTTCGCCCATACTAACTTTGAAGGAATATTAAGCTGCAATTTGATTCATTACCAATTAGTTGACAAATTGTGATTTGATTTTGCAGTATCTTCATAAGAATGCTCACAAAGAGGTTACTTTCCAGCAGACTCCAGTGTCTTAGGTCCTTTTCATCTGAAACTCCTTGTGTACTAAAGCCTGGGGTTGTCTTGAGGCAGACAAGGATTTTTACTGATGAAGATGTCCTTCAATACTCCAAGGTGAGTCATGATTCCAATCCTCTGCATTTTGATTCGGAAGCTGCCCGGAATGTTGGATTTGAAGGTCGACTAGTACATGGGATGCTCGTTGCTTCTCTCTTTCCTCATATCATCTCTTCACATTTTGTAAGTACATCACTAGCCCTCTCCCTCTCTGAATTTTGTAATGCTTACTGTGGATATTTTGGTTGTCAATTATCTCAGTAAACTGAATGAGATTGATTAAACAGATTAATCCGGTTACTTGCTATTTTACAAAATTAACAGAAATCCGCCTATGTGAGGGCCCATGAGTTTCATGATTTTGAGGATGATGCACTGCTTCAAAATATACATTGGACTCCTAATTTCCTCAATCCAAAAATGACAAGAGAATACTCAAAAAAGAACAAAGTTACAAAAGCAACATTCCTTATTTAAACCTTACAAGAACTTTGGGAATTGTTGTTCACCATTCATGTAATTAAGTTTAGGTCTTAATTTTACTCTTAAAGACCCTTCACTCTGATTCTCTTATGCAAACTTTCCTGATGAAGCTTTTCTTCCTTGTTCTTCTTGCTCCTCCACATTTCACTGCTATGGATAGTTGTAGCCTGGAGCTGTATATGCATCTCAAAGCTTGAACTTTAAGTTCCCAGTCTATATTGGAGATCAGATCATCAGTGAAGTACAAGCAACTAATCTTAGAGCAAATAAAAATCGATATCTGTAAGTTACACTTGAAATTCCTGTTGGCATTTGTTGAATGATTCCAAGTTTTGCTTCTAACTGAGCCTTTGTCTTTTAATTAGTGCAAAGTTTAAGACGACTTGCTACAAGAATGGCGAACTTCTTGTTCTTGACGGTGAGGCTGTCGCTTTACTACAAACCTTGACTATGGAAGAGGGTCATTGCAAGGGGCAGTGAAACCTATTACTAGTCTTATGTGTTTCCCATGGATTCCTTGTTTGAAGAAAAAGATTCTGGTTTATGAGACTTTTTTTTTTTGGAAAATCATTGTGTAGTTCCATGCAAGCAATAATCATTAAAAACTCCTATAACAAGTGAACAATATGACAATTACCAGATCCAGTGTAACAAATAACATTAGATTATGGTATATTGACTATTGGAGAGATTTTTCAGTAATTAGATTGTTTATGTGTGGCTACACAATAATGTTTCCTTTTTTTCTTTTTGTAAGTTCTACTGATGTACTTACAGTCATTAGAGGTTGTACTTTTGACTACCTTAATAAACTTCTCTTAAACACAAGAACGAAAGAACTTGACATTTCTGTGATTCTGATGTGTTCATTATTATTGTATGTGTACTGCTAAGGATTAACAGATTTTACATAGAGCTCCAAGTTGATAGCCTCAAAGAGGCATTTATCTGAGAAATTCGCTCCAAGTTGATAGCCACAAAGAGGCATTTATCTGAGAAATTCTCTGGCTTACTCAAATTCTCATATTCATAAACTTGTGAAAATTTTTATTTTAATATCTAACTTCAAGTTTTGACAATAACAATTTCTAATGTGGGCACACTCTTAACCAGTTTCTCACTTTAACATCGGCAGCGTCATGTTATTCAATGCACGTAACTGAATGCTACATTTTGCCTAATATTCAGATTTTAAATATAAAAATTAATGGAGGGATTTATTTTAATTTTAAATATAATTATATAAAATTTCAATCCATTTTATTATTGAATGCTGAAATTAGGCGTGGTATTCACAAATGAAAAGTGAAAGACAGAGAAGTGCATTTTTATGTTTTGACTCCATAAAAGATTTTACTTTATTCACTTAATTTTATAAAATATTTTTTTAATCCTCTAATTGTAACATCGTTTGTTTTATTAATAAAAATATGCGATATCGGAATTTTAAATGGTAACAAAACATTTACACACACTATCGTACAAGACCTTACAATAATAGAGATTGGCATGAAAAAAATATCATTCGAGACTAGTAGTATTAACGCTAGAGGGTTGAGGAAAAATACTTCATAAAATTCAGGACCAATCTGAAATTTGATATAAAGTTAGAAAGCCACAATACAAAAATGAACAATTACTTGAAACTAATCTAATAAGGCTCAAGTGTAAATTTATTCCGAAAATTTTTGTTAAAGAGTAATGCTGCCTTAGAAATTTTTTTAGCTTTAGTATCATCCGGAAATTTTAAAATATAACAATATTACCCCACCTTATTAAAAAATTAATATTAACTATTAAAAAATTAAAATTAATTGTAAATATTTTAATGGTAAGAGGCAACATTACTCTATTTTAATATTTCTAGAGTAATTCTAAACATAAAAGAACTTGTGAGTCAATCTTATTTCTGAGCGAAAATTTATAGGCTAAATTACTTAGTAGTTCATGGAAACTACCTAATAAGATTAAAAGAAATCTTGAAAAGAAATGTCGCTCTCCATAGAAGAAAATCAAAACGTAGTTTTAGTTAGGATGAGAATAACCATGTGAATTACATCAATTAAAGTAGTAGAAGACAGACAATAATGACGAATAACCTAAAAACATAACATCAAATCAAATATATCCCAAACTAAAGACTAAGACTCATTCAACATGAATGATCAAGAAAAGACAAATAGACAACACGGAACATGTTAGTTCTAATGACTGAAGAAGCTCAAAACCAAGGCTACTGAGAGAAGCAACACCAGAATTCTGCCATTATTATTATTAAACCCTAAACCAGAAGCAGAACTTTTTTGTGGAAATGGTGAAGGTGAAGAAGGTTGAGAACCATTCACAACTTGTACAGCAACTTTCATTCCCTGCCAACAGAAACCTCTTCCACTCAAGAAATAATAGAACCTGGGCTCTTTGAGTTGGAATACATCTCTCCCACCTCTTGTTATGTTATTGATGAAATCTGTCTCTATGCAGTTCTCATAGCTTGTCTTGTTCACCTCCAACACATTGTACATGTTCTTGTCAAATCCAAAGTCTACGAAAAATAAACACCCATAAATCTAATTAGTGAATATTGGATTTGTTTCTTTCTTTTTATAGTATCAAATTCTAATAGAAACTCAGAAGTAAATAAGTCCCTACAATTTTGTATTTTATTTTAGAAAATTAGACTACAGGCTTATGTATCATACATCATACAGAGTTTAAGATGAATTATATTGTTCGTAACTTATGAATTGTGCGATATTTTATAAATTTTATATGTATAGATATAGTTATGAAATCCTCTCCGTTTGCCATTGGTGATTTGATGCAAAAATCAACAAATGAATTAACCAACAATGAATCAACAAATGCTATAATTTTTTCCCTCTATTTATTGGTCTTAAATCAAGCTATAATGCTACTATTATTTTTTTTTATTATAAAAAAATTTAGATAGATTCGGTATCAATTCTCTATCAAGGTCAAACTATAGTTGTAGGGCTCAGAGAGTATTTGCAATGAACTTATGAGATTGTTTACTAAAGGAGACCTCATGACAACAGTAGAAATCGAACCCGCATTCTTATGAGATACGAAGATATTCCTTAGTATCTGTATTAACTCTCATTGACAATAATACTATTATTTCATATGCACGATTTAGTACAATGAATTCCTAAGAAGTAAGACCCATTTTATGATAAGCAACAAATGGTTATTTTTAAATAAATACAGTCGGGTGTATTAGAACATCCATGACAATAAGCCTTGTTCATATTTCATATCATTAAATATTTGACAGAAGACATAACACAACTCTTCTCTTTTATTTATTTGACAAGAAACAAACAAACACTGAGAATTATGAGAAAGACTTACATAGCCAATCGCCAACATAAAAGTGCTCATGAGTTGACCATTCTGAGAAATTAACATTGGGAGCCCAATTATATTTGCCTCCTCCAACATAGTGAATTTCTTCAGCTGAAGCCATTTTTATCATCGTCATCGTCGTCACAATCACTATTACACATACTATTATTTCCTTCATCTTCAAAATCTTCATTTCTTTCTCTCACACTTCTTCTCTCTAATGTTATAAAAGGTTTATAAGGAGACTATCAAAAAGAGAGAAGCGACTTAAAATATATATATATTGAAAACAAAAACAAAAAAGATGATTCGGCGGCACACCTTTTGGAATTTAGGGTTTATATGAATGTGTTATATATGTGTCTTGGTTGGTGGACTTTCTAGATTTGATTTAGATAATTTCATTTTTATTATTTTATTAATCTAAATTATTATCAAATTATAATTTAATAAAAAAATAAATAAATTATAAACATCTAAATGATTGATATGAGATTTACATATATAGGATATAAATGGTAATAAAGAGAAAGGCGGATTTCCTTTCAGCCAAATGCATTCCCATTAGGGAGACTTGAATTTTATTTCATGAAATTAAAAAATTTGCAAGTAATTGAAATTAATTATCGTTATTACTCTTTTTGCTTTTGTAAGGTGGAATTCAAAGTTCAATCCTGAATTGTCCTTTTCTGCCAATGGATATGCAAGAAAAAGATAACGTGTATCATAAAATGGTAAGAAAAGAAATCATCCTTTTTACGCATGATTCTGGTCAATAATTATGGAACTGGATTGGATCATAGGTACCTTCCAACGCATCCAAGCAAATTAAATTGGATTTGCTAACACCTTAGCTTTGGACAAAAAGATTGTTTCCATAATTAAATTAGGTTGGATTGAAATTTAGTCGTTATTGAACCAAAATATAATATTATATCTAGAATGAAAATGGTTTTTACAAAACTTAAGTTCTTGACAGGTTTTGGGCATGAGAGAAAAGGCTGAAAAACTTTAAAAATAAAAAAATAAAAGAATTATTAATGATATTTTATTTAATAGAAAAGTTTAATATCTTATAATATAATAAAACAAAATTTGATATTTGTTACAATCCCGCTTAATATTCTATAATATTTTGAATAAAATTATTCTTAATACAAAATATAATTATATTTATCAAGAATAAAAAATTGAAAATGGAATAATTATTATGCAATCATAAAATAATAGAATTGCATATTAATTCAAAATAAAAAAATTATATTTATTTTATTAAATTTTTTTAAGCACATATATATCCTTCTATATTCTTATTCTTATCAGAAATAATTTTATTCCATGTAAAATGGGCACATGGATTCGAATTTTAATTGGTAAAACTCCACAGGTTTCAGTCTCGCTCTCCCTGTAACCACAAAATGCACCATGACGGCAACCGGAGTTACAGTGACGACAGCGCAGCGACTCAGAATGAAGATGAAGAAGTTGAAGTTTCAAGCTTCAAGCTTGCTTGTGCAAAGCCTTCGACGGAATCGCTTCAAGCTCAGATCTTGAAACCCGTATCTTCGACACAATCGCTTCAAAGCTCAGATCTTGAAACCAAATCTTCGACGCAAAGGTCTGCGTCCTCAAACGAAGTGAGCAAGGCTTGAAACGGAGGAGGAGGAGGTCGCCGTCGACGTCTTGGCTTGAGGTTCCATCGGCACAGTGAGAGGTCGTAGTGAGAGAAAAGGGCTAGATCTAAAGATGGATTTGCTAGAGAGATGAAGGAGATGATGTCGTCGGAGATCTGGAGTTAGCTGCCGTCACGGCCGTCCTCGTAGTCGCGGCCTCCTTGCTGTGAGTTACCTGTGGGTTACGGGGAGAGCAACTTGAGAGCAGGGGAAGGGAGGAAAGAGAAGACGATGAGATGGAAAGATAGAAAGATGTGGCAATGAGGTGGCATAGTAAGTGCCACGGGCACACCACATCCCTACAACGGGTCCATTTGAGTTATTAAATTGGGGAGACATTGCTACAAAATAATATTTCTAGGAACACATTGTGTTTATTAATTTTTTTTATATATATTTATTATTATTTTTTAAACTATTCTTATTATTAATAAAAAATAAAAAATAAAATAAAATAATATCATTATAATAATTTAAATAAAATATATTATATTCATAAATTAGTTAATTTTATTAATTTAATAAAATTAATTAAAAATATTTTATATATTAAAAATAGGAGGAATATTATAATTTTAAAATTATAATGTGTTATAGGATTGTGCAAAGATAACTAGAACATGGTAGTAAGGGATTGTTTGGTTGGGGGTTTTGGGGAGGGGAGGGGATATGCTCACCTCTATTCCTTTATCTCTTCTCTAAAAATAAGATAAATTTTTTACTCAATTTTAATTAAATTATCTTTAATATATTTTTAATATTTTAATTATACTCTCAAATCTTTTTTTTTAATTTTTTTCACATATAATTTTTGCTTTGATGGCTAAAATTTAATAAGTATAGTAAATAATTTATATATTATATTAAAATATATAATAATTATAAAATTAATCAGAAATAATATTAAAATTTTCTCATATTTTTTAATTTTTTAATTTTATTATATATATAAATGAGATAAAAAAATTTAAGATTCATGAATTAAAAAATAATAATTTTGATATAAATATTATAAATAAAAATAAATAAATTTAAATAAAGAGATAATATTATATTTATCAACTTTTAATTAACTCTCTTCTTCTTTTCTTCTGAATTAAACAAAAAATATTATATATTCTCCCATATTTTTATATCTATAATTTTTCTTATTATTCTCTATCCTCTTTTAAATTAATCTAATTTACTATCTTTTAAATTAAACTAAACAATATCTAAGTAACCTAGGGTCGGGTCTAGATAAGACCCCGAGTTGAACAAAGCAGCATACCATGTGAACCTATTTGTTAAACATATAGAATTAACTTCTAAATTCTTTTTTGTTTAAAAACTAAATATTTTTTACTTTTTAATATATAAATTAATTTAACAGTTAATTTTAACATTAAATATAAAATTTATTTTATATTTTTATTAATTTTTTTAAATTATCCTATCGATATTATTTTAATAATAATTAAATAAAAAATAAAATAAGAGAATTAATAAAAATAATTATGATCTAATAAAATATATTATATTAATTAATATAATTAATTTTTATTAATTAAATTAAATTAATTAAATATATTATATATTAAAAATTAGATAAATATATTTTTTAAAAATAATTTTTATAAAATTTCATTCACAAAAGGCAAGTAAAGTTCCCACAAAAAAGTAACATCCTCATTATGAGTGTGTGTTAGGTTACCAGCAAAATTTAAGTTTTAAAGGTAAGTTTTGCCAAAATTTAAATTTTAAAAAATTTTAAAATAAATTATTATATTTGTTTAAAAAGATTTTTGGATTAAATTCTAATTTAAAACTAATATTTTACATAAATTGGTCAGAGTAGTTTATAGAACAGTAAAAGAATTTTTATATTAATCAATTATTATATTACCCTTACTTTTTCTTATACCTTATATCTTCTATATTTTATACCCTCTCTCCTTTCTATTATATTTAATAATTATATTATTTTTTGTAATTTATTAATAATAAAAATATTTTTAAAAATAACTATCTAAATATTTATTTATTTAAAATTATTTTTTATATACTCTTATCTAAAAATTATTTTTTAAAAGTTATTTAAAAAAATTTTTATAAACCTGTTTTTAAGCTATTGAGGGCAATAGCGTCACCCCGCCTTTGCTAGCACAGGAAATGAGGGTTGACTAAGGAATTGTTTCATTAGGGATTTTGCAAAGGGAGGGTTGGGGAGTATTGGGAATATGACTATTTAAAAAGATAGAGAAGAGTGACATTTTTTTTTTGTTATTTTCTGCTCAACTCTTCCTTTTTCACCCCCTGTGCGTTTTTTTAAGAATGAAAAACATTATGTCACTAAATTATTTTAGTTAACTTTTTAGTATTTTTAAATTTACTCACCTACTCCTCTATTAGTTGTCGGTCCGCCTCCAGTTACCGCTGTCTCCGGTGTCATTCTAATTGAAGACGGTGATTTCACTGCAAGCCATCAAATCAATGTTGTCGTAATCGCTTTAGATGAAGTAACCAGTGCCCAACGGATTGAGGAGGAAATTTATGCCATAGAATATGAAGAAAGGAATGAACTTTTCCCGTAGCCGCCATCGTTATCGTCGATGAGAGTTGTGGACGTGCTTAGAGCCGGCGACAACTTCTACACCAAAAGCTGCACCTCGGCCAAACGTCATCTTCTTCCTCCTCCTCTATGAGCTCTTCCCCTCCTTCCTTGCAATTCTTCTTCTTCCTCGAATGTGACAGGAAACCGAAGAGGGAGGAATTTTTTTTTTAAGTTTGTTGATTTTTTTCCAGGAACTAAAAGTTTGTTGGATTTTCCAGGCCAGAGCTTTAATTTTGAGCATATAGTTCAATCATATTCTAGTATATCATTTTTTTAAAAAAACATATTTTAATTATTTTTTAATTGTTTTATTTAATTATTATTAAAAAAATATTAATAAGAATAATTTAGAGTTATTGATTACATTCAAAACTTTGATTATAGCATTTAAAAGAATATACAAGTATTGTTTTCTGTTTCCTAATGAAGGAAAAAGTTTTTTATTTTAAATTGAAATTCCAATGTTTGAATTGCTGTTATTGAAATCAATTGGTTTTCACTTTGTTTGGTAGGTTGCAGAGGGAGCTAGACTTTGTGGAGCTGCGAGGATTATTGGTGTGGATTTGAACCCACAAAAATTTTGAAATTGGTAATCACTTCTACAAATGATAAATTATACCTCATTCTTTGTAGATTATTAATTTATATATATATATTAAAAAAATTAGATAGATTAATTATTTTTATAAAAAATATGTATTAATTATTTTTTTAAAATAACCTTTCTAATTGACAAAATGCAGTCATTATTGCCAAAAGAAAATATGTATTAATTATTTTCATTGATAAACCCCCTTGACCTTCATTGACAAAATGCAGTCATTATTGCCAAAAGAAAATTCCAAATTAAAATATTTTAAATCCACTTTGAGAAATATATTGGATGAATTAATCATATTATTTAATTTATTGAGAGAAAAATGTTAGAATTATTTTTATTAAAAATTTATGTAATTTTGTAACTTTTTTTTACCAGAGATCTAATTTAACTAGGCTTGAATAATTTAAATTTTTTTACAAAGTACCAACTCACAGTTTAATTTCAATGGAAGGTTGTGAATGTCATTGAAAGGTTGTGAATGAAATCTTATGATTACTTTCTCTTTTTTGAAACAAAATTAAATATCATGATTAATTTGTCTCTTCTCTTTTCAATCAGGAAATAAAATTTGGAGTCACAGACTTTGTTAATTCTAGGGAATGCGGGGACAAACCTGTTAGCCAGGTACATTTGATGCCATAAATATATAATTTAAAGGAAAAATAATAAAAAAAACTCTTAAAAATGATTAATATTAAAATAAAATATTATGCTAGTAATACTTGCTCTATTATTAGTAATATTTAATTTATTATTAATAACATATCTAACTTAAAATTTATCGTTTTTGTAGTTTTTTTCTGTCATTTCCTTTAATTTAAACTTTATATTTATAGTCTAATTATATCATTTACAAATTAAATTTAACACTCTAATATTTATAAATTAAGTTGCATTATTTATAAATTAAACTTATAAATATTAAATCTTTTAGGAATTATTAATATTAAATAAAATTCAAGGAATCTATTTGAACTTAATTTTTTATCTGGGACTTATAAATAATTTTTCTTAAGAAAATAACCCAAAAAAGAAAGAAAGAATGGAGTGTATATGACCCATGCCATTAATTTACACACTTGTTTTCAATTTTTTTTGTTTCTATATTTTCTTATAGCACAATATAAAATAAAATAATTTACTGCGGAGAATCTGAACTCAAGATCATTGATGCCATGATAACTTTGGTTTGTTAACTATTATTGAATGATTTTACAAATAAGAGGGGAAGAGAGAAAACGAATTATTTTTTAGAAAAAATTACAAGCAGACTTTAAATAAAAATAAGTATTTTCTCTATTTTATTTATTAATCAGATTTATGTACTCCCTCCAGTCCAATATGTAATTAGTCTTTTAGAAGGAAATTTTGGTCTAAAATATAATAAGTTAACAAAATAATTAATAATTATTTTTTACTTTTATCTTTTACAAAAAAAACGAGATGTGTTAGATAATAAATATATATTTAAAAATTACATTTTTTATTAAGAATAAAATGAGTAAATATTATCAATTTAAGATATATTAAATAGTTTAACTAATATTCTTTAATTTATATAAATTAGTTAACATTTTATAAATTGAATTTAATGAAGTATTTATAAGTGATTAGGAAAGGATTTAGAGGTAATTAATTTTTTTATTTAGAACTAATATGTTAGTTTCTCGAATTTATAAATACCTTAATTAAAATCCCCTAAAAGATATTGTATGTAAATTGGGATTTTCTAAAACTCAAAATGAGTTTAGTGATATATACACAAACACATGTGGTTGTGGAACAGGTGATTAAAGAGATAATTAATGGAGGAGCTGATTATTCCTTTGAATGCGTTGGTATGATATCTTTGGTGCATGAAGCCTATGCTTCCTGTCGAAAGGTCTCTCTCGTTCTCCCACCTTACAAATTTAATCACTCTAATACCGATTATATGATCGATATAGAAAAATCTTTCTCTTTCTCTTTTCTTCCAAATCCAATTAAAATGTGGGAATTCCATCTCTCTACTAAATGCTGGTTTTTTTCTTGATACTTCTCTTCATACAGGATATACTTCCCTTCAAACCCAAATCACACATCCCTATCCTTCTCAAGCTTTACATTGATAAGATGATCATTTATACTTTACCTTAATTAACTCCGTTGCTTTGTATAAGACATACTTAATTTTTTAAATAAATTAATTATAATTAATATTAAAATTAATTGATTAATTTAGATAGATTAAATGATTATATGACATAGATTCATATTAAGGGTTTTGATTTACTTATAATTATTTTTTTTAATCTATCTAAAAAAATTAATTAGATTTTATATTAAAAAATATAGAGAATATATATTAATGTTCTTAAAAAGTTCTTTAAGTTAAATGTTATATGTTTTTTAGGAAGAATTATTCAAAAATCCTATAGAAAGGATTTAATCTCAAAAAAGTCTCAATGACAAATTGACAACATAAACATATTGACATTTCATATAGTACGACTTACCATTACATGCTTAGTAATTATCATTAGATTTTAAAATAATTAATTTTTTAATAAGAATGTTAAAATAATTCTACATGTTCTCCCCTAATATAATATTTTTTATGTATAAAATTTTTTGAAAAGGAATTAGATTTACTTATGCTCTAAATATAGGGTAGATTCTCCTTTCCTCTTAACTGGTATTATGTCTGTGCAAGCTAAATTATCTATTACCTTCAGGTATAAATATAAGTACTTAGAAGTTAGGATATTTCACAAAATATTATGATTAAAATTATAATAAAATAATACTTTTTAAAAATTAAATATGTTATAAATAATTTTATATTTTATTTTTTTATTAATTAAATTTACATACAATGATTCTAATATCATGATTTGATCAAAGGACCAGAGTTTTTTTGGAGTTATTACTATCTATTAAGCATGGCCCACAATAATGAACAGGAACCGAAGCTGGATGATTTCGTGACACGCGAGATGGAACTTGATGACATAAATAGAGCTTTTGATTTGCTGCAAGCAGGTCAGTGTCTTCGATGTGTGATTTGGATGGACGACAGTAAATAATGAATAAATTAAAGACAGAATTTTAGATATTATTACTCTTCTTATTTTATGTAATTTCAATGCACAATCATTCGATAAAAATAAACAATGTTGATTGTGTAACACTATAATGGCATTTGGTGCTCTTATACTAAAGTATACAAATATTATTAATAAAATATATTACAATTAACATATGATTAGATTTTTTAAATATAATATTTTAAATTTGAATTAAATTATGTGTAGGAAAGAGTTTTTTAAAAGAAATAAAATTCACTTCAATAATTTTTAAATCTTAAAAAGATTAATTTTTGTTATTAAGGTACTACTTGAACTACATAAAAAATATAAATATTATTTTATTAAGTATATATATTCTTCTATTAAAGATAATCATATTTAAAATAATAATATTATATATTAAATATAGAAATCTCTTTTATCGAAAACTAAAGTTTTGATTCATTATATTATAAAAAATTAACTCATCTTACTATATTAAACTCATATTGGTTATGAAATATTTGTTGATTTGGAGTGTTTTTCTATATAATAGTATCAGTTGGTACAACTATTAGGTACAGATTAATTTAAATTCAAATATTA
Organism: Leucaena leucocephala; assembly: GCA_037074615.1. Taxonomy (NCBI): domain Eukaryota; kingdom Viridiplantae; phylum Streptophyta; class Magnoliopsida; order Fabales; family Fabaceae; genus Leucaena; species Leucaena leucocephala. The sequence goes on along the minus strand of CM073515.1, from coordinate 10,658,145 downwards.
TTAATTGTAAATCAATTAAAGGTGACTCCTTTAATATGTTTATTTTAAAATTAATTATTTAATTCTTGTAATTTGTGATCAATTCTAACCTTAGTCTTTAAATTTTGATTGGGTAAGTTGAAAGAAAGAATCAAGTGTAATTAAAATAATATGAATTTGAAATAATAGCACACAGTAATAAAATTCTGGTTGCATTCCTGGAATTATACAGTAGCAATAAATTGAATTAATTTAGTAAAATAAATAAAAAATGTATTTTTTTAAAAAAATTATTATAAGAAAAATTTAAAATGTTCAAAATACAAGATCAATTACACCATAGAGTTTTAAAAAGAGAACCTTAAGGGTATATTTGGCTCAACGTAAGGAAGGGATTTTAATAGAAAGAATAAGAGGGATTTTAGTATTACTTTATTTAGATTAACATTAAAAGAGGAGAGGGGATGTATTTTTATATTATCCTATTTAATTCAAGAATGGAGGAGAAGAAAAATATTCTTATATAGATAAATTTATCTTATATTATTTTATAGAATATTTTAATAAAATATAATATAAGGGATAATTTTGAGACATTAAAAAAATTATGGGTATATTAATATTATAAAATAATAATATCACATCTCCCCTCCAAATTCCTCCAATTCTGGAGGGGAGGTAAAGTTGGGGAGGGGAAATTTTAAAATGAGCCAAACAATGATAGAAGTGGAACAAAATTTCTCCCCTCCTATCCCTTTCCTCCCAAACTCCCATACCAAATGAACCCTAAGTATTGGTTTGGTATGGGTAGTTTGGAAGAGAGGGAAGAGGAGGAGAGGGATTTTGCTCTCCTCCTCTTATTTGGCTAATTAAAACATTTAGAAGGGGAGGAAAATTTTTTTATTTTATCTCCCCTATAAAATTGAAAAAATTTGGAGAGAAATTGTATTTTTATTATTTTAAAATATTAATATATCTATAATTTTTTTAATATCTTACTATTACTTCTATATTATATTTTATTAAAATATTTTGTAAAAAAATATAAGATAATTTATCTATATAAAAGTATTTTCTCTCTCCTCCTTTCTTGAACTAAATAAAATAATATAAAAATTATTCTCTTTTTCTCCTTTAATATTAATTCAAATAAAATAATAATAAAATATTTCTCATTTTTTTTTATTAAAATCATTATCCTTTTATCTCTTTTATTGAGCCAAATATACCATAAAAAATATGGAAATATTACGAGAAAGTAGAAAGGAAACACGGCTACACATTTTTTAAATAGAAACATATATCAATAGCAAGACTGTTAAGCAGTTAAACAAATACCAATATAAACATAGGAAAGAAAACCTCAGTAAAAAATTTTAAAGTTACACATCAGATAGTCAACTTTTGAAAATAAAATGAGGCCACAAGGCTAATTCAGTAATTTGCTTAAACACAAGAAATTTGAAAAAAAAAGTATGTTATTTTAAAATATAAATAAAATTAAGTATAATTTTATAATTTGATTATATTTATTAATATTAATTTGTAACAAATATTGATATAATTTCTTTTAAAAATATATCTTTTAAAAAATTTCCTATTATAAAATTTCTTATTTAATAATACCTAAAATTTGTTTAAAAATTTAAGTGTCACCTAAAATTTAGCTGTTATAACTTTTCTTCAAAATATATTAATTATAAGCATATAGTCAGAAATATATTCAATATATATTACACACAGGTGACTCTGGATAATAAATATTACAAGGATCGATTTTTAGCAATTATTTAAGAAATAATTCAATTATTATTAAAAAAATATAATTAGTAGTATAACAGTTCCTAAAGGCGAGAATGTAGTATAAATATAAATAAAAAAAATATAGCAATAGCCTTTCTTTTAAGAAATTGTTTGCCGAAAGGGGAGAGTTAGGGCTTTTCGTTCAAAACCGCACTTCGCGGCTTCTGATCGCTTCACGCTCTCTTCTGCCTCCCGGCTTCGCGCGCTTCTCCGGCACTTGCAGTGGTAAGCTCTCCATTGGCGTTAAGAAATCGCTTACGGAGGTATTGAGATTATTGATTATTTTTTACGATGATGTCATTTTGTTGTTACTAAACTCCATGTCAATTATACATACGGAGGAGTCTTATCAGTGTCTTTTGTGCTTTTTTTGTGGTCTTATTTTTCAAAGATAAGTAGAATTTAGGGTTGAGATAAAATGAGCGGAGTTGAGAAAGGATCAACTGCTACCAAGACCCCTGCAGATTTCCTGAAATCCATTCGCGGGCGTCCTGTTGTTGTAAAGTTGAATTCTGGCGTCGATTATCGAGGTAATTCTGGCCGTTGGAGCTGTCTTCTGTCTGAAAGATATTTTATTAAACTGTTGTAGCTGATATTTTTCTATATAATTTATTTTGTGATAAAACTGAAAAGTTTAGTTTTATGAAACATGATTGATTATAATTTTGGAAGATGTGAAAATGATACACTTAGGTTTAGTGACTTTTTATGTTGAAATCACCTCTCATCATGGTAGCACATAGTACTTGTCACCTTGTTTTATCTTCCCACTCTCATTATGTAATATATGAGAGCATCATTTTCTTTTGGTATGTATCTAATTATTCCTTGCTTTACCTATCTTTTTGCAAGATTATAAGCTCCATTACTTGTCGTATTTGGGGCCCTCTGCTGTTATATTATATTGAGTGGTTTTGAACTCTAGCAAATAAGTCTACTATATGAGAATTCTTGGCAATATTGGTGAACTAGACAACGTATAATCTATAGACACCTGATTGATATTTTTTTTAGATTATTTCCTGCTTTGCTGCAAGATGTGGTTTATTAGACCCTATTCAAAGGTGAAAGGTGCCCCTAAGAATCAGGACCTCTAAAATACTGTAAGTTAGAGAAGTTAGAAAGGGGTGTCCAATTAACTACCAACATATCTGCCATAATTATGAGGAAAAAAGACATGGATGCATTATATGGTTTAACTACAATAGTACCATGGTAAATTAGACACCTTAAATACATGAAGCAACCCATGACAAAATAATCCCATGTTATCAAAAACAACATAACCCAAAAGCCAACAAAATAACTAGGTTTTTCTCCACATATCCATAAACTAACTAAAGTGAATTATCATTATCTCTGGAAGACATTGAAGCATTAACAACTTTCGTATCTCTGATGAATAGTGGATCAATGTTCTTGGAGAATCAATATTCTGCAACATATGCATATAAGCTTTAGTTAATATGCTCATGTTCAGCTGCAATTATTGTAAAAATGGCTCAAACTGTATTCCCTAACATAAGACAAGTTTGTTGGCTCTTCCCATTTCCATGCTGCTCGTCAGCTTTCTTACTATATGTTGAAAAATCTTAATTGCACTTTATAAGAACTTCAGCCATATCATCTAGTGAATCAGCGAAGATCTCCATGCCTAGTCTTCATTTGTTGTTTTACTCTTTTTTTTTTAAAAAAAAAAGCATTGTTTCCCTTGTTCTTTGGTGTAGTCTTTACTTGAGAAACAGCTTGAGATCTTGCTTCTGGAGACTTTTTACCTTTTCATCATTGTTTACATCAAAATTATGTAAATTTGCTTCATTGTTGGATATGAAGTGGTTAACGTCTTCTATAGGGTTAAAGTTAGCCCTATTTGATGAGCTCTTTCTAGTATTATCTTTGATGTTGTTTTTGTATACTCCCTTTTTGCATGATCTTGTCTGTATAGTATTAGCATTTTTTAGTAATGAAGTCTCAGCTTGTTCCTCCAAAAAGTAGCTTTGGAAATCTCTGTAAAAGAATGGGAAATTCATAGTAAGTCAGTTGAAGAGATAAATAGTTGTGTTATTGGCAGCGCATATAAATCTTGACTGCTATATTATTTTAATCAATTTATCCTGTACTTTTGGTTCAATAGTCCATAATTTTGTATTTGCATTCCATCCAAACGTACTTATACTGTTCTTGAACAAATTATAACAAGGAGTTTATTTGCTTTTAATCTTTTCAACAATTAAACAACTTCATATTACTTTGATGTGAACAATGATGAAATAGTAAATTCTCCAGGAACAAGATCTCATACTAGTGCTGTATCAAAGAATAAGGAAAAAAATAATAAAGCAACAAAGAAATGGCATAGTTGAAGCTTTTGTAAAGTATAGTGAATTTTTCACAGTGTGTGGAATGGAAATTGCAGAGAGTAGTATCAAAGTAATCCCTTTTTCTGTACAAGTAGCATTTTCACTATAGGTAGAAACTTGCAGAGGCAGTAGCCTCCATAGGAAGGAAATAGTTGTAAACTAGATGCCAGTTTATGGCTTTATGATATACCCTTTGTACAAAATATGTCCATGGTATCTGACCAAAAGGAATTGGGTTGTGAAGTAAGGAAAAAGAGAGCTCAGTTTATTTTTACCGGAATGAATTGTTCATTCAAGTTCTTGATGGCTCTGCAGGGTTTACTTTGCTTATGGCTTTATTGCTGATGCTTTCTCTATTTATCGAGACTGTTTTATTATATTACGTTTCAAAGTAGTCAGTAGTGGCTTTTCCTCATAGAAAGTGGGGTTCAGTTCATATGCCACTGAGAAGTGTCTGAGTATAGATAAGCAAGACATTATATTATTTAGGTATTGTTTGTGCTAGGTGGATTTCTTATCTAGTGTTGGTCCCAAAAAACACATTGGCATGTAATTTGTTTTTGTGTTGAACTGCATTGCAATTGTTAAATAGTGGCTTGACACTATTTGATTATGTTGGCAGGTATCCTAGCTTGTCTAGATGGCTATATGAATATTGCCATGGAACAGACAGAAGAATATGTCAATGGGCAATTGAAGAACAAATATGGTGATGCATTCATTAGAGGGAATAATGGTAATGTCTAATAAAAGATGGGGTCATTCCTTCATAATCAATATGTGTGATTGCACCACTAACTAGATTTTCTCGTTTGGTTTGTGATGCAGTTCTGTACATCAGTACCTCAAAGAGGACCCTAGCTGAAGGGGCATAGTATGTAACACTGTTGAAACTTTTTCAAGAAGTCTGACCTGCCAATGTTAGTCGAAAGCTGCTTCTTTGTTTAATTGTTCACTTTTGTTTCTGTGGTGAAATTTTAGTTTTTCTGATGCTGAAAGGCTAAGTTGGAATATGTATATTTGACCCTTCTGGAAATAGTGTTTGCAGAGAATTGTGATTCACCTATATTATTAATCATTTAGATGGAAAGTGGAGAATTGTGAAGCATTCTTCTGTTTACGATTTGTAATACAATTTACCAGTTAGACAACTGGAAAACTTGCAACTCTGGCACCGGATGCTGAGTGTTTATTACAACTTTTGGTACATCCTCTTTCTACATTATCTCATGATTGTCATAATCAGTTGGTCTCTAACTGTTTTTTCTCTCTCTAAATTATTGTAAAGTTATCTTTGTGAGAAGATATGTCAAAAATTGTATTCCCTTCGGTTTTAAAGTTTTAAAGAATCTGATAACTAATTTATATATATTAAAAAAATTAGTTAAATAAGTTATTTGTGAAAGATGTGTCTTTTTAATAAGGGATGAAGATTTTAAGATGCCCGACTGCATTAGGGTCTTCATAGATCTGAGACCATATCAATGAAGCTTAAACTATGGTTTGCAGTTCACTTCGACCAGTTAAGAGCTAGGAAATATTGTTAGATCCAAAAAAAAAAGAAGAAACACGATGGGTTTTGGTTTGAAAAAATTACTGTGGGCATTAAGGACGAAAGTAAAAACATTCCAATGGTGGCATGAAGGTAAAAAAAAAACATGCTGATGCTAATACCTTAGTAAGAGATATTCTTTTTGTTAAATTTTGTTAGAGAGATTAAATAAATTAGTTAATTATAATAAAATATAATAACTTAATATAAATTTATATTATATACTTTTTAATTTATTTAAATTATTTAAATAATTTTTATATTAAATATATTTAATTAATTTATTTTATTTTTTAATATATTTAAAAATATTAATTAATTTTTATATTTAAGATAAAGCATGAAGAGTAATAGTGTTCCTTAGAACCCCACTATGTCTGAAGTTTGATCTCTGTGCCTGCCGTCCAAATTCAAAAATCAAAAAGAACCCACAGGCCCTAAATTAATCGTAGAAGAAGGTTAAAAAAAATGATGACAAGATTCACGAGGAAAACGAAGAAAGAAGCAGCTGAAAAGACGCGCAGAACAGGAAAAAGACATCCAACGCCTTCTATAGCCGTTTTTTTTTTTAAATTAATTAAAATTTTATTATGATTATATCTAAATTTAATCTATGTCATGTATCTGATTATAATAGATGAGTCTCTCAACAGTAATTTTTTATATATACTAGAGTTCAAACTCAATATCTTATTTAAACGATATTGAACTACTTACTACTCAAATTAACCCATATTCCATAGCACTTGATCTCACTTCATCCATCTTCAACTTTCAAATACATGTCCATGGTAGCACTAGCCTCAAACCCATCGTTAATACGTTTGATTGAATTAGTAAAACCTTTTGAGATATATATTAGGATTTTTTAAAAAAATTTTTAGATAGATTTAATACCGATCTCAAATTAAGGCATAATTCTAGAATTTATAAAATATTTATAAGAAATTTATGATATTACTTACTAAAAAAACCCTCACAATAATAATAAAAATTGAACTCACATCTTTATAAAATATAAATATATTTTTTATTATTTATATTATATCTTGTTGGTAATAGTAAAACCTTTTGAATCCATGTACATTGTGTTCAAGGAGGGCAAAAACAGCACACGAATCTTGTTATTACTTGTCATTAATATTTTTTTTAAAATTCTTTTAATTTCTTTCTATCAATATGATCTGCTAATAATATTATATTTTTAAAATAAACAACAAAAATGTCATTTAAATCCATGTTATATATTTTATAAAATCATAATTCATAGTGGCTGCCCCATGAAAATTTTCATCATCTTCATCAACTTGACATGGCGCATTGTTCTTGCTGTATGTAAATAGTCTTCATTACATCTCTCCTTGCCCATTTATTCTTCATTCACTGGCAATATATCTTCCGCTTATCTTTATGTCATTTTTTGTTTTAGAATTATGGTTCAAATTTTCAAGATTAAGATTTTTTTTATTCATAACAGCTTAATCTTGATTTTCAAAAAGTTGGACCTTAATAATCAGATCTTATAATTTAAAATAAATACTACGAAAATAGGAAATTAATAATACATTATCCTAAAGTATATGCATTTGTAAGGGGTAAAATCTAGTTTTACTACGTATGACACCATGGTTTAAATTTTTTTTAGATAAAATTTTAAATAAATAGCTATATTTATGTAGAAGTGATTTTAGTTAAAATTATGGTTTAAAACGATAGTTTTGAATAAACTACTAAAATTAGCTTTTGAAACAGTAAAAGAGTTTATAGACTATCTAATTATTATCTTACTTTTATTTTTTCTTACACATTATCTTTTTTATTATCTCTTCTCTCTGTTCTCCACTATATTTCCTCTCTCATCTCTCTCATCTCTCTCCTCTCTCCTCTACTCTCTCTCTTCTTTCCTCTATTTTCTCTATTCTATCTCCCCTCTCACCTCTCTACACTCCTTCATCTTTCTTTTCTACCCTCTCTCATATCTTCTACTTTTAATCAAATCGTACATTTTTTGATAATTTATCAATATAAAAATTAATTTTACTACTAATTATCTAAATATTTTTATTTTTAAAATTTATCTTTTTAAAATTTATTTTTTAAGAGCTAATTCAAATATGTCCCCACAAAAAGGATCGATTTTTAAGTCATTATTTTTGAAAAAAAAATTATAATATTTATCTTTATTGCAAAGAAAGGACAGACAACAAACCTATCAAATTGTATTAAGTGTACGATAAAGTTTTATTTTTTATTTGTTTCTTGATTAATTTAATTGATGAAATGGCTGATGAGGAATCATTTCCTATTTGGGCGAGACAATAATGATTCAATGGTCCCTTAATATTAATAAGGAAAAAAAAGTACACGAGAATCTTATCCACAAATCTCAATCCCTCTGCACATCACGTGACTATCACGCCCCCACCACGCACACAACAAACTTCTCATTGCGGCTCTCCCTTGGGTCCCACACGTGGGATCTTTTTGCTACGTAAGTTCACACTCAGCTCCACACACTAACCTCACGAAACGAGCGTATCACGCGCAGCCAAGCCACTTTACTTTGTTTTATTTATTGATTTTTGTAAATTTTAAATTTTCATTTTACTTATTGGAGACAATACTCACATAGAGAGAGAACAAATTCTTGCCGTTCAAATAGCAACGATTCTTGTAATAATAATACATCATGCTCCCACTTGGCGGTCAATTTTCTTTTGTTTGTTTCTCAAATATAGAATAGTATAGAGTGTATCGCCAAATTTAAAAAAGTTGTTCTTTTGTTTTTTTAATTTAACTTAATTTTTATAATTTAAAATTTATATCAATAAATTTAAAAAATTAATTTACAGAGACTTATAATTTACTCAATTTTAAATTAAATCCCTATAAATTTATTTTATTTAAATTGAATTTTATATTTGATCCAAATTTCTATTAATAGAGATTTCCACATGATGGATATATTCAGTTTTTTAGAGTAAAAATTGTTAATTTTAATTTTTTTCTTAGAATATTAATTTTAACATATAGAACTTCATAACCTTTATGAAATCTATCTTGTTTAATTCTAAACTGTTCTAATACACATACTTTTCTATAAATAAAATTTGATGAAATATATGAATTAAAATTAAATAGAATAATATAGGAGATGACTTAGCTCTTTAAACATTATATCTTAAGTTATATTTTATTGAGAAAGTTAAAATCTATTTTAATAACTTTTATATTTTAGAAAGATTAGTCTCTAGTTACTGGTTGAAAATACGATCTAGACTCTAGACAAAAAAATATAATATATGTTAAATAGTCTAAAAGTATTTTAAAAAACTCTTAAATGTGATGATGACAAGGATATATCAATTATTATTAAGTGTGATCTCTTTATTAATAATTTAATAATTAATAGAGTATTATATTATCATATATTCTATATAATCTGCTTTATCTAGTGGATGGGTCTTTTAGTCTGTTTGGATAGAATTTTAAAAACGGGTTTATGAAAAAAAATGCTTTTGAATAGCTTATAGAAAAGGGCTTTTGGAGAAGAGATTATGAAAAAAAAGTGGTTTTGAATAAATGAGTGTTTGGATAGTTATTTCCAAAAGTACTTTTGTTATTAGTAAATTATAAAAAAGGGTATGAGTATTAAATGAGGAGAGATAAGAGATGAAAGGAGAGAGGGTATAAGAGAGAAAAGAGAGAAAAAGTAGGAGAGAGAAGAGAGGGTGTAAGAAAAAGTAGGAGAGATGGTGTAAGAAAAAGTAGGGGTAATATAGTAATTGGTTAGTTCATAAGTGGTTTACTGTTCCATAAGCTTCTCTGACCAGCTTATCTAAAACTTTAATTTTAAATCATAGTTTAGTTCAAAAGCCCGTTTGAATAAAAATAGCTATTTATTTTAAAATTTCTTCAAACTAAGATTTTGCCCCAAAAAACTTTTAAAACTTTAGTTGACATAAATCAAACCGGCACTTTGATGATTTACTGCATTGATTTAATTCAAAACTGGGTACCACACTGATCAGGCTGGCGATCCGAGTTTCCAGACCATGAGATTTAGGGATATTTATATTTTTTTTTATCCCAAAAAAATGTCTTATTTTATGTGCAACAAATTATTGGATTGAGTAATATGCAAGAAATGTGGTTCCTTTACGTGATGTTTCTATTTATTAATTATTAATTTCCAACAAGTTTCTCTGTGGGCCAAGATTCTCAACAAGTTAAACGGAAAAATGAGTCTTACTCTCGAAGCCGGCAAGTGAGGGACACACGCGGGTCATAGTACTGTAGTTGTGTAATAATGTAGTACTGGCACGAGTGGGCGAAAATAAATAAATAAAAATAAGGAAGTGAGAGCCAAAATTTCTGTAGCTCACGGTTTCCTTTCTTGAGCAGAGAGTTCTCCATCTCTTTTCTGTCTTCTCTCCATCCATGGCCGACCTGAAGAGAGCAGTTCCCTCCACTTCAGCACGTGTTTCATCCTTCTTCTGAAACTTCCTCACTGTCGTTTATTCTGCCTCTTCTGCTTCTACATTCGCATAAAACGACTCAACTTCCTCCAACCTTAAAGCTCTGTGCTGTCGTTCTCGCTTTTGCTTTGAATCTGAAACTTGAGTTTTCTTGAGAATTTCCATGGGAAACGTTAACGGAAGAGAAGTTGGAGACGCTGACAGGGATGTTCATCCATACGCTGCTGCTGATCCTGGCCTCCGGGGGAATTTCCTGTTGGATTCTCCGCCTCCGGTTCGACCTTCTTTGAGTGCTCCGCCGTCAAGGTCGCCGATCTTGTCCGTTCCTCAGGTTCCAGCATTTTAAGTTCACTTCTCTTCCTGGTTATTTTCAATTTCTGAGGTGTCGTTTTTATTTGCATGCGAGCAATGCTTGTTTCTTTGCTTTAAATGCGTGTGCTGGTACCTTTTTTTTTTTTGTGGATTATTGGTTTTCTATGGAGTTCTTGTTTTGGTTAATCCCCCATTTCTTTGGCTTTTCACCGGTGTTACTGATAATGTGTTCTTACTTCCCAGTGATTCTCAATTCGTGTGAAGGTGAAGGAACGGATTTGGTTAAGTAAAGTTTGGAGCTGGTTTTGCCTTATTGTATGGTTTGTAGCAAGTAGATGCTCTGTTTGGTGTTTGATTCAGTAGCTCTTTCAATTATATTAAGTTTGGTGTGTGGCTGCGCGCGCCAGGTGGCGCGGGCAAGAGAGGGAGATTAAAAACCAGTGAAAAGGGGTAATTGTTTGGAAAAATTAAAGTATAGATACTTAAAGCTTATGTTGTTGCGTCAAATCTTCAAACTTCGAATAGAGATTTTTTGAAAACACACACACAAATCTAACAGAGCTGGGAGTTCTGGTATTGACCATTGCCTATTTCTTGCTTATGCCCTACAAGTCTGACGAACGTGATTTACCTATAATAAGAATCACGATAGTTGAAAATAATGTGACTGGTTTTGAAATTTTGATCGAGTATATGGGATGGAGTTGTCAAAATTGTGAAAGAGCATAAGATCACAAACACTGTAAATCTTGGGCATTTATCACTTCAGACTGCTGCCCATTTACAGAATTTTGTCATCTGTCATCATAGTTCTGCGACCTTGGTTTGGTTGAGAGGTAAGAACTTATTTCTGAAATTATACATATACTTCACTGTAAATTATCAATCTAGATGAACAATGCTGCCTACACAATACTGCTGTCAATGCTGCACAGAACTGGTAGACATGATTCCATCTAAGTCCTGCCGTACATTGTTGTAGTTGTTGTTAACGTTAATGTTAAAATCAGATGTTCCACGTGTGTGAGTGGTGGGTAATTGAGACTGCAGTCTCTGTAAGTAGTATACTCAGTTTATCTTGATACTAGCTTTAACCACTTAGTTCCATGCAATATCTTGTGCATGCATGTTAATGAGTTTTTGAACAATTGTGCAAATTCAGGTGTTTGGGGCTGTTGGCAGCAGAAAAATCATTTTCGAGAGAATTAAAAGGAATTCATAAATATTCAATACTTTCCATTTTCCAAGTGGAAGTCATTTTTTGAATGAGATTAGTGACAGTCAGGATATTCCCTTCCCCTCATTATGACACATCTTCCAGTTACCTTTATTAGGCCCAAATTATGAATATATAGTTTCTCTTACAAGTCAATCGTTGTTTCATTATTTATTTTAGCTGCGCAGTATATAACCGGAAACACAAAAATTACTCCTCATAGTAAATTCTGTGCCTTATTTAATAGTGATTGGTATTACTTTGCAGCATAGCTGTTTGCTCTTGCTCATATCAGTGAATGGAACTCTAGTTGTTCCCTGCTTATGATACCATGAATGCTGAAACTGGAAAGTAAAAGCCCATTGCTAATTTAGTAACTCGCTGTTACTAATGAATGTGTTGTCTTGCTCTTTGCATGGGATAGCAACTGACATGTATGTGCATTAATAATAGTTAAATCAAGGGGCATATTTTTGGTTCTTTATTTCTCATTTTTATGAACTTTTGTAAATAAAACATGCATTTAAGACAAGCGACAAATTTCACTGTCTGAGTAAGGATTCAAAGATAGAATAGTATTGCCCTGCATTAGATGGCATCGTTGCAAGGTAGTTTAATAACAAAGTGTGATTGATTTAGAATTCAATCTGGGAATAGCAGTTCTTAAGTGTATTGCAATTAATGTTATTTACACGTCTCTTCTGGCAGAAACTGTGCTTAACTTTTTCTGTCAAACTCACATGCAGACACAACAGCGGATGAGTGGTTATTTTCTAAAAGATTGTATCAGTGTCCTTTCTCATTGTTGCACAAATGTGTGATGCGGTTCTTTGCCATCCCAGCTATTTGTCATAGCCCCTTGAAATACTTGAAATATTGGCCAGTTGGTTTGCTCAGTTATAAGAACAATACAATGAAAGAATACCAAGTGAGAATTTTCATGATGATAAATTTGGTTCACTGAACTTGCATTTGAAATTATTGGATGATTGTGCACCTGCGTAAGAAAACAAAAATAAACAAGAAGACACTCAACTCTAGGAATTATTAGGAATTGGATTCTGTTAGCCATTTTTAAGTTCATTATTAAGATTGGCCATCAAGGCATGGCTTCTTTATCATTGAATACACTACTTATATGCAATAAACTTTATAAGAATTCACCTCCTTGAAATAGTAATCAGTATCTTTCTTAATTAAGAATTATTTCATTTTAACTTTGCATTGGATGGGTTAAATTCAACTCCAGCATTGTTTTTGTATCCCTACACTCTCACTCTGTGTGTGTTGTGGGTGAAGGGATTTCAGCTAGGTTTACTTTTTCTGGTAGCCTCTATATGATTTGAGAGGCCCAAATATTGAAAAGGATCTAATATTTGTGTTTATCTCAATTATTTTGTCTTTTGTCTGTATTTATTTCCCTGATTATATTGGTTGTTCAGTTGGTTTTACCTTGTGCAAGTATGTACATGAGCTCTACAAATAATTTTGCTCACATAATAGGCTCAGATTCTGATTTTGAGTAGTTCCTCCATTCTATTATTTATATTGCAATCAGAAGATGACTTGAAAGCCCTACACCTGGTTCTCTCTGTTCAAGTTCATTTTTTATTGAAGGCCTCCTGTTGTCTGATGAAAGTTCTCATATGTTAAATTATATTGACTTTAAGGTGGTATGATTGCATAAATAAGACTTTACAAAGGCCTTAATAACTTGGCTTTTTTAATTATTGGCCTCACTGTTCTTGTGACTTTAATGTTGTGTGCTTTTGTAAAACTCTTGTGCATGGATTGACAAGGTTGAAATGGATGTTGGAATTAACTTTGTGGAGCTTAGATGATAAGATGATACCACTTAAATGGAAGTTTGTGAGATTCAAGTTAGGATTGTAGGTGATGTATATTAGTATGCAGATATGTTTATGTGCTGCTGTTCTGGTTGAATTTTCAGTTTCCTTCATTGAAATGGCTAATATGTCTGCTAGCAGTTCTGTGTGTGATTTGTGTATATTAACATCCATACAAGTTGCTACATCTTTCATGTCGTGGTCCATCAAGAAACACCAAAAACATGTTATTTCTTAAATTTCTATATTAGAAAAAATGCATTGATCTCATCAGTGTCATTCTTCTTTGCAATTTGCAGGTTGCTGTTGCCCCATTGGCAAGATGTCACGGCCCTCCTTTTCTCAATCATATAAGGCTGAATGAATCCCATGGAATTGTTGATCAACCTCCGGAGAGACAAATTCCTGTCATATTAACATGGCATTATGGCGGTAGCAATGTGTGTGTCGAGGGATCTTGGGATAATTGGACACATAGGTTAGAATCTTTCACTTTTCCTTTGGTTAATGCCAACTTCATTGTTTCTAACATGAAAGTAATTTTAGATGCAAAATGTTCAGTAATGAACATTATAGCATAAGTGAATTTTTAATTACTTGCAGGAAGATGCTGCAGAGATCTGGCAAGGATTTCTCTATTCTAATGGTCCTGCCATTAGGCATTTATCACTACAAATTCATTGTTGATGGCCAACCTAGATATCTTCCTGAGCTTCCTCATGTAGCTAATGAGATGGGCCACGTCTACAATCTTCTCAATGTCAATGTAAGCATCATTCTTTTCCTTTCCTTTTTCTTCCCCTTTTGACATAACATTGAATTATCTTGTGAACTTTCTGTTTCTCAAATAAAGTGCATCCTTCTATATTATTAATTCTCAATATGATGTCTAAATTTTCTATTAATTTATACTACCACATAAAGTACCAAACCTGGTCCTCAACATCGACTTTGCCTGATGTTGTTACGAAAAATTCAGGATTCACTTATTACTTATGATAATATCAAATTGATAATATTACATTACTGTAAGTGCATAATTATCTTATGAACGCTTTTAAGAAAATTTAATTCCCTACTTTTTTAGTTGTTACCATTAATTAATGTAATCTTTATCCCATCACGACACCCATCATTATGATGCAGGTTGATCATACAGTTAAATCAATTTGTCCTGAATTTTCTGTTTTAGTATATCTATTCATGAATTGTTCTATGCAGGATTACGTGCCCGAAAACCCCAAAAGTGTGAGTGAATTTGAGGCTCCGCCGTCTCCAGACTCGAGCTATGGTCAATCATCACTAACAGACGAAGACTTTGCGAAGGAGCCGATGGCGGTTCCTTCGCAGCTACACCTGACTGTCCTAAACAAAGAGAATTCAAGTGTAGGTAACCCTTCAAACTCAAAGCCTCAACATGTGGTGCTAAACCATGTCTTCACTCAAAACAACGCGGCCTCCCAGTCTGTCTTTGCCCTTGGATTGACCCACAGGTTCCAGTCCAAGTACGTTACAGTGGTCCTTTACAAACCACAAAATGTGCAAAAGTAAAGATGCAACGGATTTAACATCCCTTTC
Organism: Leucaena leucocephala; assembly: GCA_037074615.1. Taxonomy (NCBI): domain Eukaryota; kingdom Viridiplantae; phylum Streptophyta; class Magnoliopsida; order Fabales; family Fabaceae; genus Leucaena; species Leucaena leucocephala. The sequence goes on along the minus strand of CM073515.1, from coordinate 10,643,020 downwards.
TTTTATGTTTCATTTTGTTCTTTCTTTCTTTCTGTTGGCAGCTTCAGCCTGTAAAGATAAAAAAGCATACAGTTGCTTTAAGCTTTAAGGTTTTGTGATCTTCCTACATTCATACAAGAGAATGTACATGATGATGCATTTTGGGTAGAGAGAGAAAAGAATAGATGAATGTAGTGATTCAATAATCCTGTGGTTTTTTTTTTTCTATTTCTCAAATCTGAATAATGAATGTATAAATGTAGGAATCCTAATTTTGGTGGCTCAATGGCTATGCAACTTCATGGTGATTGGCATGGCCAATTTTCAAAGTTGAGGTTTTTGCTATTTGCTGCAAGCTAAGTTGAATTTTTTTTTATTTTAACAATACTTTTTTCATTCTATTCTTTGAACATTTTTAAAATTGGAAAAAATTGAAGAATGAAGGAGTAAAAATATCTTATATTTTAAAAATCAATGTGTATAATCTATATCGCATTTTTCAGATTCCACATAATGTACATTTAGTTTCCTCAATTTTTCAAGATATGATGTCCAATCTACTTTTATTTGTGATTATTAGTAGGGCTGAACATAGAATCTGGTATACCTAGTTCGACTCAAATTCATATGTCCAAAATCTCATCTGGCACAAGAAGAACTGGGACAAATGAGACAAGACCGTATTGAACCTGATTTGTCGGGCGAGACTAAACTCGATTTGATATAGCAAACAGAATAGTCTAATAAATATACTCCAAAACTTCACTTTTGTCTGAAAACACACGCAAGCTATTGAAGAGGGATTAGAGCTTGAGAGTAGAAGAGACTGTGAATTCAAGGAGATCGGCAAAGAAGAGATCAACAATGATAAGAGATCAAATCAGCAGCCAAGGGGAGAGTATTGGTTTTCGGTGAGAATAGAGATAGAAGAAAAGGGCAAAATATTGGTTTAGGAAGAAGATCAGTGAGAAGAAATAGAAGTACTAGTTCAACTTTTGTTTCTGTTCACACACACTCTCTCTCCCTCCCTCCCTCTTTGTCCATATTTGCTTCTACTATTCATACCTATTCATTTCTTGTAACACTTAATCAAAGTTGTTAATGGTAACTATAAAGGGCATAGATAGAAGAATGAGAAATTCACATAACCCAATCACCATCTCATGGAACTTCGTGACTTCTCAATTTCTTGCTTGGGAACTTTCATATGCCAATAAAGAAGGATGCTTGGAGTAATAAAGGGAACTCCATTAAGGCCTATAGGTATCAAATCTGACCGTTTCAATCTTCTCCCGTCGGCAATGGTTTTTGATATGGCAACTCGTCTCTCTTTGTAGAGGATCCTTTTCAATCCCTTTCCTCAGCTCAGCTCACCCATTTACTTTTGGTTTATATAAAAAGAGAAAGACTGATAAGACTAATTGGACTATAAACTCGGTCCAATTCAGTCTGCCCAACTCAGTGGATATTAAGTTTTTTGTCAGATTAGATTGGACTTCAGGGTGGGATGACCAGCCCAAAGAACACACAAACTAGACTACAAGCTAAGACCCTACCTGGCACGAACTGGTCTGTGTGCAGCCCTAATCATTAGAATGTTTCTCACTTTTTGTGGTCATTTTCTGAAGCACAAGAATACAAGTCATATAAAATATTATACAGCATGTCAAGAGGCGAGGCAAATAGATTGGCACTTGTGATAAAAGAAAAGGGGAGAAATCAATATTCATCCTCAAACCTTAGCCCCTACAAGAAAGAAGAGGTTAATAAAGGAAAAATAGATTTAAAAAAGCGAAAATCAAAGTTTCTACGGGTACTCATCTCATCTTATTCTTAAGTCACAAAATTGTTATATTTTTTGAACTAAGAAAATATTTTTTTTATTAGAGACAGTTATATTCAAAATACTGTCAAATATTAAATATATATATTATTTTTAGCAAAAATTTGAATATCTATTTACCATATTATAAAAGATTAATTTTTTATATTAAATTCAATTCAAGTGGCAGTATTGTTATAAAATGCATGCTTTGGGGTTATGGGGTAAGATGAGCCCAAAAACCCAAAGAAGGTTGTGATTCGTTACTTTTGTCCACTAATGTCTAGAGTAAATAGGGCCTGACCTGAGCTTAAAATTTTTTTAAGCTTAGAAAGCCTAAAAAATAGTTAAATTCTTAAATTTCATTTTAGGCTTAGAAAGCTTTTCAAAGGCTGAGCTTAAAAAAACATGTATATAGGCTTAGACTCATGCCTAAGCTTAAATTGTAGATTCTTGTTTGGTACCTATTTCGTTTATTTCCATTCCTACCAATATATATATAATTTGTCAAAGTAGTATAAGGTTCGTTTAGATTCTTTTGGGTTGTTTAATTCTTAAATGGGCACTTATGTTAGAAAGAGCAGCCACAAATATTAAAACTGAATGCTTGATAATAGAATTAGCAAATAGTATATAAAAAATAAACCCAAAAGGCTTGAAGCAGAAAATGCAATTTCGGGTCCTACGCGATTTCTAGCAGGTTTTCCCCATCAACTAACTATATTAGTGATTGGATCCACATTCTATTATTGTATTTCGCATTTAGCACAATCTCAAAATACCCTTCATGAAATTATTAATTAAGAATCAATTTGTTTGGAATATCATTTTTAACTTTATGTATGACTTTCATGGAGTATCATTTTGTAATGATCTGATCATTTTTCAAAAAAAGGAAAAGCCCATTAACCCATTTTATTGTGGGGTTCGGTCGAAAAAGTTTTATAACATGAATGGGAGGGAGTAATAACTAAATAAGAGATGTAAATGATTTTTGTTGGGATTCACAAATAAGCACCAGGCTTATTTCTCTCCCACATTAACACCCTAAATGTAGCAACTATATTTCTAATTTACAGATATTAAAAAATTAATTAAGTTGATATCACTTGCAAAAAAAATGCATGATAATTTTTTTAAAATGTCCTTGTTAATAATTTGCATTAGATGGTATTATCTTAATGAAAAAACTGTTTAAGATGTATAATCAATCAATAGGAAGAGTGCAAAACAAATTATAAACTTGAATGAAAAAATACATTAAAATTTTATATTTAATACTAAAATATGCCTCCTAGTTTTTACAATTACACCAGAGGGAGTAAGAGTATATAGAGAAGTTTAAGAAGTCGAACGATTCCTGATACAACCAGATCCTTCTAGTTCAAGACTAAGGGTTGTTTGATTTAATTTTTGAAGAATAATTTATACAAAAAATGATTTAAAAGTGATTGTTGAAAAGTTCTTATGAAAAATAGCTTATAGAAAAAATAATTTTAAATAAATAAATATTTAGATAATTATTAGTAGAATAATTTTTATGATTAATAAATTACTAAAAATTATGAGATAGAAAAAAATAATATCAGTGTCCATCCCCTTGTAACTATTATCATCCCTCCTGTACCATATGAAGAAGAGACAATAGGAACAACGACAACAATAGTAAGAAGCAACATCAGACAGATTTAGAGGGAGGAGGAGAAGACCACGATATCTAGCATCACAATGACAACAGAGATAGCGAGCAACAACAAATGAACTAAAACAACGATGACAGCAACATAATGACGACGACAAGTAAGACTGGTGAATAAGACGAGAGAGAGGAATCCCCTGCTTCATGGAAAGTCTTCAACTTCTAAGAAGAACATGGGTCAAATTGGGTTGGAGTTTGAGGAGAATGTTGTCTCGAAAAATAGCCTCACCAACTCTCTCTTCCAATGATGATGACAAGACAGCGACGACAAGAACATTGGAGGAGACTCGTGAAGAAGATGAGCAAGAGGAGTGTCAGATAAACAATCCATCAGTTTTTTTCCTATCTAAAAACTATTCCTACCAATTTATCTAAAACTATAATTTAAAATTATAATTTGATCTATAAACTCATCTACACATTTAATGACTGTTTATTTTATCTTTTGCTCAAACTATATTTCGGCTGCAAAGGACTTTTTAAACTAAGGTTTAGGCCCTATCTAAATTGGCACTAAATGACCTAAAGAAACAATGATATAGCAAAATATGTAAATATTAACATGATGAGTCACCCAGAAGCAACACCAGAAATAGCATCCAATTTTTACGGTTCATAATAATAATAATAAAAAAAAACAGTAGAGAGCAATGCATGATAGAACAAAGCTAATAAGCCAAACCTAGTCAACAGAACAAAAGGGGAAGGGAAGGTGCAGAGCAAACAAGTAGGATAGGATACTAATGAACAGTAATTAAGGGTTTCAGAAAACAGGAAAAGACAGCCGACCGACCGACCAAAAAAAGCTAATGACACCCAGATAAAGATATCCTAATTAAAATAGAATTCTTTTCAAATCTTGGTTTATTGGTCTCTCACTTGGCCATCATGACCTTGACAAACTCCTCATAGTTGATCTGACCATCACCATCAACATCAGCCTCGCGGATCATCTCATCAACTTCTTCATCTGTCAGCTTCTCACCAAGATTCGTCATAACATGGCGGAGCTCGGCTGCAGAAATGAACCCATTCTGGTCCTTGTCGAATACACGGAAAGCTTCCTTCAGTTCCTCCTCTGAATCGGTATCTTTCATTTTCCGAGCCATAAGGTTGAGGAACTCTGGGAAATCAATGGTACCGTTTCCATCAGCATCAACCTCATTAATCATGTCCTGAAGCTCAGCTTCAGTTGGGTTCTGCCCAAGTGATCTCATCACAGTCCCAAGTTCCTTGGTAGTGATACAACCTGCACCACATTATTAAATTAATAAATTTGATTTAATATAGCTAGAAACAAAATCAATAAACAATCCCCACTCCCAAATAAAACATATAAACTATTAGAAACATAAAGCAAAAGGAAGCTAAAATCAATAAAATGCATTTGTCTTTCCAAAAATCGTCGTCGTCTTATTCAGGGGAAGCTTCTATAAGTTCTACCCATAAGCTATAAGCAACCACATAACAGAAATTAATAACAATTGGTCAAAAGATATGAACATCATTTACGCAACCAACAGTTCAAGAGTCATATAAATGACTATGTGCTGTTTGGTAACGTGAAAAACTATAGGTTCAAAAAAAACTTTTGGATAAAATCATAATTTAAAATTAAAATTTTGGATAAGTTAGTGAGACTAACTTTTAGAATACTAAAAAACCTTATAGACTACTCAATTATTATTTTACCTTTATTTTTTCTTACACTCTCTCTCCTCTCTCTTTTCTACTTTCTATCCTCTCTCCTCTCTCTTTTCTATTCTCTCTCTTCTCTCATATTTTTAATAAAATCATACACTTTCTGGTAATTTTTTAATTATAAAAATCCTTCAGTTAATAATTATCTAAATACTCATTCATTTTTTTTTCATAAACTCTTCTCCAAAAACTCTTTTCTAAAAACTGTCCCAAAATCCTTTTTTATCATAAATTATTTTTCAAAATCTTATGCCTATGTAAGGAAGGCATTGCCCATTTGGGCATTTCAATCAAGGCGCACACCAAACAATCAATTGTCTCATTTCTGCTGTCAAATCAAATACCGGTTAGCTAGGCACTAGAACTAACAAATTATTCAGTCTCTATATGACAGTTAATTCCTTGGAAAACACTAAATCTGACGACTTCCATGTTCAAAAGAATGGACAAAATTCTTGAACTCAAGCACCAATCTCAAAGAAAAAATCTCTCTCCAAATTATTACCAAGCAGATTCTGTATTGCAGGACAGAATTCATTTAGACAGATCCTCCTTCGGATCAGAAGCATGATAATTCTCATAAACAGGATGACACAAATAGATCGACTAATCGTAAAAGTCCAATCCGAATGACACTAACAGGGCTATTTCATCTCAGAAATACCAGCACATGCATAGAAAAAAGAAAAGAAAATGCTGATCCAATGCATTAATTTTAGAAGGTCCTTTCCGTATTGAATTGTTGTAAATCAAGAGCAAAACTTTATTATCCGCAAAAGCTATGATTGAATCACAAGGCTAAATCAAATCTCTCCCGGAGATTGAAAAGAAATGTGAGAGTGAAAGGATTTCCTAGGCACAGAATCAGAGAATAAAGACATTAATCACATCAACAATCAAACACCACAAAGCCACAAACTCAAAAATCAAAAGCGAAAAGTCAAACAAGAAAGAACCCTAGATCCCGCAGATTATGTCAATTTCAAAAGGCCACGAAGGAAATTCGACACACACAACGGAATTTCAATTGCAACCAGATCTTAGGAATACACAAAGCAAAATTACGCAGTATAATAAGGAAAACAACCGAGAAATGAAGGTAAAGCGAAAAGAAGAGGAAAACGAAAAAGGATAAAAGAAATGAGACCATCGCCATCCTTGTCGAAGAGGCTGAAGGCCTCCTTGAACTCGGAGATCTGGTCGTCGGTGAGCTGATCGGCCATTTGGAGAGAGAGAAAATGAGGGATTCAAAGGAGGGAAAGTGGAAGAAAACGGTATGTGTGTTGTCTGTGTGGGTGTGCCGAGAGGATGTGGAGAACAATAAAGAACGAATCAAGAAGCAGAGCGTATTTATAGGGGGCGAGGCATGTCCCAAGCTCAAGTTCTTCATCATGTTCTCCGAGCCCACTCCTTCCTTTTTCTTTTTCTTTTCATTTATTCGGTATTAATCCCTTCTGTCCTAAACATAAAAATTACAAGTGAATTTATTTTAATTTTAAATATAAATTTTCAATTTATCTATCTTCCAAAATTATAAATTTATTCTCAAATTATTCATATTCATTTTACATATTTAAAATTTATCAGCTGAATAGTTTTTAAAGTAAATAATTAAAAAAAATTAATAAAAATTAATACACATTTATTACAAAAAAATTAACTTAATTAATTTTTTTGATATATATAAATTAGTTATTCAATTTATAATTTCTTTTAAAAAATGTATTTATCTTACTTTTCGTTTAATATAAAATATTGTTATTGGTTCCCGATGATGAAATATTTCAGAGTTAACCATGCATGTTTTTAATAATTCTTTATTTTAAATAAACTGATTGATATAATTTTTTTCTTAATTTTGATTTTATTATAATTTAATCCAAAAAATATGTAAATAAATAATTTAATTTATTTTGATAAAAAAAATTAATATTTTCTATATTATAACAAAAAAATTTCCTTAATAAATTTATCATTTTCATATAATTGTATCAAAATTTTAAAAGAATTAATATAATTAATTCAATAATTAGTGTCTTAAAGAAAAAATGATAAATTTAGAATGAATAATCTTTTTTTAAAAATTATGTTTCTAACACTTAAAAAGTAGCACTGTAAATAGTTTGAGAATACTCTTGGTTAAATAAAAAAATAAATCATAAGATTCCCTTGCACAAATATAAAATTGTAGTGATGGTAAAAATAAAATATTGATTTATTTAATAATCTGGAAATATAGACTCCCAATTTGCTTATTTTTTTTAATTTTATTTTTATAGTTTAAAAATTTATAATAAAATTATTAGAATTCAAAATTCTTTTTTTCATACAAAATTTCAAAAAAAAAAATACTTTTAATATAATCTCTGGGAGACTGGTGAGCCTTGACGTTGTAAAGAGCAAAAACCAGCTAGAGGCCTCAATTTTCATGGTTTCTTATAAATAAATAGTACATTTTCATTAACTTGATTTGTATTTATTTTAATATATTGGATATTATTTTTTGTCAATATTTATATACAACGTAAAAATTCAAGTGATGCCTTATTGATTATTCAACAATCGTGGACATTGCAACTTATTAGTCTTATCTGATTGTTTATATTTTTGTCCCTTTTGTTAGAATAAATATGTATGTGAAGAATATTAATTATGTTATATTGATTGCGTGCAGTAATTTTAAGGATCACAAAATAATCTAATTAATTTTAAATAGTTTTTTGACAATCCACTGTATCTATTTTATTTATTAAAATTATTAATTTATAATATTACAAAATATCTAATATAATCAATATATAATGTTTATATAATTCACAATAAAATAATTTATTATTAGTTTTAAATAGATTGATTTCCTTTAATTGGGAGGTTGATTCTTGTGCAATGATGATGAGCACGGGCATAACCTAGTTTTTGTCTAAAAAGTTGACCTATTATATTTGGGTTGAAGGTAATTTTTTCCGTAAATTTGTATTCATGGGCTTGGTTGCGTAATGCGTAGCAGACTTTTTTTAGACTAATCTCGTCTTAATTATTATTTAAAATTAAATTTAATTGTTAATTAATTAATATACTGATACCGTATATTACCTGACATTTATATTATATTTTATTTTAAATTAAAATATAAATTTATTTCAAAAATTTTCACTTATGAGTACTAAGTATTTAAAAGTATATTTTTGTTCAATATCCCCTAACGATTATTTAGATTTATTTTGACAATTAATTTGACTAAATATACTAAACTAGGCAATACACATATCATTTACTTCATTTTTTTCCTAAATAATATTTATAAATTAGAAAAAAATTAAAAAAAAGTGCATCTCTTAAAACTCTATCATTATCAAAATATCACTTTCAACATATTATACTCTAATAATTTCTTAAAAAATAATATATGTTATTTCTAAAATAAAGTATGGTCTCTTGAGAGTGATAATTTATTAACGATGTAGTTTGAAAGAATACATTTTTTATATGATATCCGAGAATAATACTCTTTTAATGATAAAGTTTAGATAAATGTATTTTTTTTATTTATAAATTTAACCTTAAAAAAATAAAATGAATAATATGTGAATTGGTCAGTTAAATATGTTTAGTCAAACTAACAGTTAAATTGAATATGAATAATAGTTTGAGTAATATTGAATGCAAAAAAAATTTTAGATACCCAACACTTCTAAATAAAAAATTTTAGAATAAATTTTTTATCTTAATTAAAAATAAAAAATGATATAGATATCATATGGCATATTATATTAGTATATTAATTAATTAATTGTTAAACTTAAATTTAAATAATAATAAGGGCGATATTTATATGTTTTGTGAACTTTCAAGGTATTACACACACACAAAATTCTAAATAAGTGAAAACTTAAGGATAGAAGATGGAAAGTTATCGTTCATAGCAATATTCATATATTGGAGAATGGATAATGACATTCATTTTGTTTATATATATATATATATATAGACTTATCTAATGACAGTGTAAGTTATAATACATTAAAAAAATAGAAAAATCCTATAAAAAATTTACTTGAATCTTAAAATCTCAAATTAATTTTATTTCCTACAATTTACTAATAATTATTAACTACACTTAATAAGCGAATAATAACATATTTTTAAAGAAATTTTTTATTTGAGATTTTAAAATTTAAATAATATTTTTATAGATTTTTTGATTAAAAATGTAAAAAAATAAGAACATATAAAATTAAATAAAAGGTAAAATAGTATATAATATTATAATTTTATTTTTATATGCGGTTAATATCTTAATTTTATTTGTAGTATAATTTTACCCATAATCTTTTTAATTTAATATAATTTTACATATAATTTTTTTAATTTAGTACGATTTTACCTATAATATTTTTTTTCAAATACTAATTATAGATAAAATTATACTATAAATAAAATTAAGATATTAGCTGTATATAAAAAATAATATTAAAATATTAAGTATTAGTTTACCATTAAATCAATCAGATTAAAAGTTAAAGTAAAACTGAACTTAAAAAACATATTTTGACCTAATACAATATAAATTTTTTATAAAATATATTATTTATAAGTCATAGTAAATGAGGCCACATCATGGTTGTTGATATCATAAAGTAGGCAGTCAGGATGAGACTACTGATGGCAACAAAGAGCAAGTGGGTTGAATGGGGACGCAAGGAATGAAAAGACTTTTTTTTTATTATTAAATTAAGTTATATTTAAAAAATTCTAAATATAAAAATTAATTGAAAAAATTATCTTAATATTAAAAATAAAATATTAATTTATTTTATCTCCTAAATTTATAATTTCTTCTTAAACTATACTTCTAATATCAAATCTCTATTGACAGAGATGATCATATTTAATACTCGATAGTATCTCGAATAAAATTATTTTTAATAGAAGAATATATATACTGATTAAAAAAGAAAAAAAACATTTAAGAATATTGTATTTAAGTCATAAAAGGAATCTAATCGTTAAGATGTCAAGGGAAATCATCAAACTATTATAAAATCCTATGAGATTTGAGATTAATTTTTTTAAATTGTAAAATAACATAATTGTCCATGAAAAAAATAACTCAAACAATAAGATTAAAAATTTTATAAAAAAATAATAACTTAAACAAACAAAAAATAACGATTTAAACAATATAAATAACAACTCTCTAAAGAAAGAATAACAATTAGAATGAAAAAATAATAAGTTAATTCTATTATTTTACACTTTTAAAAATTAATTTTAGATTTTATAATATTTCACAATCGTTTGATAGTTTTTTAAGATTTTTTTTATAATTAAATTTTTTATATATAACTTAAATATAAATTTCCTAATTATAAACGGCATAGAGAAGGACATGGTTGGGCTATATAATTGACAACAATTCTTTTGACAAGTTAAAGTGGTTAAAATGTTGTTGTCTTAATTTTTTTAAAATTAAGGGCACTTAGAAGTTAGAACCTTGAGAATTTCATAGTGATTAGCCATTTCAGGGTTATTAATTGAGATTTACATATTTGGGATATTTTCGTGTCTTTCCCTTTTTATTTTTGGGTTGAAAGTGGGTTCCAAACAGGTAGTTGAATTGAATGAGCCAATTGATGTATGTTTCTCGAAATTTCCTTTTCCAACCGAAGCGTTACCCACAACTCAAAAGCCTAACGGTGAATAACTAATGTGTTTTTCCTTCTGCCAACCGTAACTAATTGACGTTTACTTCCCCCAAATGTTTTTAGTTTTAAAAGACGTTACATGAAAACTATACATACACACAATTAGTACTTACTTCAATTATTTAAACATTTATTGAGGATTCAATCCCTAATAGTGTGGATGAGAGAGTTTTATGGATAGTACTAAAATCCTTTTAAAGAGTTTATAGCGCGTGGGATTTAACTACTATGTACCTATTTGGTTTAACACAAAATTTTAATTTTAAAAAGGCTCTTGACATAAACTTTAATTTAAAATTTTTTTAAAATAAATAGTCATATTTGTTTAAAAGGGTTTATAGATCAAACTATAGTTTTAGATAAACTATTAGGAATAATTTCTAGAACAGTAAACGAGCTTATAAAATACCTAATTACTATTTTATCTCTATTTTTTATACTCTCTCCTCTCTCCCCTCTCCCCTCTATTCTATTCGATGCCACTATTCACCTTCATTATCCTTCTCCTTTCCCGCCGTCCTTCCATTTATGTGGCTTCTGGCATCATTGTCATGTGACTTTTGTTGTTGTCGTCACTAACATTGCTCCATTAAAGGAAATCATTCTCCCTCTATTGAGTGCCTCCTTCCTTCACCCAACATAAAACACAAACATTGACCCATTGAGAAGGAAACCAAATCGACAGAGAAAGAATTGGAATGAACTCATAAACGACAAAAGTGGCGATGGATAAGGAGCTAGAGTCACTAAATCTGAGGTAGCTCGAAGAAGAAAAAAGATGACCAGTGGGGCTAGTTGGTGAAGAGGATTGACAATGATTTTTTTTAAACTTATACACTTTTTGGTAATTTACCAATCACAAAAGTCATTCTGGTAATAACTATCCAAATACTCATTTATTCATAATATTTTTTTTTCTATAAGCTCTTCTCTACAAGTTATTTTTTAAAAGTTATTCCAAAACTCTTGTTTTCTATAAACCTTTTTCTAAATATCTATCCAAATATCCTTATATCTTAAGCTTACATAAAAAAAATACTATAAATCCTTGTATTTAATAAATGTTTTATTTTTCCACCAAAAAGGAAGCAATCTTACAAAAATTTCTATTTTAGCTCTAGCGTGGGAGGCAGAAAAGTTGGAGTTGCTTTTTTTCTTCTTCTTGTTTTTATGAAGAGAGGTGTTCTTGGTAAATGCCAAATGGTTGTTTTACAGTTAAAAATATACTTCCCAAAAGAAATAGAATAAAGTATAGCAAAATAATTACAAAAAGTTACCAACGGGGATTGGTCCGAATGGTAAACGGCTCGGTATCGCTTAAGTGAGATCTCGAGTTTGAGCCTTAATGTATGCAAAAAACTCCTGTTGGGAAACTCACCCACCATAGCTAGGTGTGCGACGCAGGTCAGATCCAGATATAATCTGAACAAAACTCCAGTGAATTAGGTGAGTAACAAAAGAAATTATAAAAAGTTCCAGTGGATGGACTCTAATTGTAAAAGTTGACCAAAATCTTCTTAAGTCACCACACCAAATATGATTATTACAAATTATTACCTTTTGATCCTTAATCATATACAATAATTATGTTATTTTTTTTCTAAAATACACATTTAATCATATATATTTATAACCAATTGAATTAAAATATTATATTTAAGACTAGAGAAAATAGTAAATTGCCCATAAATGAGATGCTTACATTAATTAGATTTAAACTTACTCCTCATAAAATACGAGTAACATTCTTCATTGACCACATTACTGAGTGTTTCAATTTGAACATTTTAACTTTACACAAAATACGTGTCGAAATAAATCATAGCACATCGTATCTACATTCTTTTGGTCAAAACATTATTTTGATAATTGATTTTTCAACGTCTTACCAAAGAAGCCATTTGACAAACTTCCATGTCAAACAGCAATTATATCGATTGCATTCACAAAGGCTAATTAATTGCACACATCATTGAAAGGCGATAAAACATGAAAGACAGAAACTAACATATTCAACAATCAACAATATAACCTTTGAAGTAGGGAATCAAGTAATTCATTGAGCAACTTTTAAAATTAATGATCTAATAATACTAAACATATACTATAATTAAATTATTTATTTAGCTTCCTTAATCTTCCCAAATTAATTAACTAAAGCTTATGTTAAACTACAATATTAAATGGAGATAGTATGTCTAATTCCACACAACCAAAAATCTTCACCATGGAAAGACTTGGGAATGCTGTAAACCAGTAATTAGCATTCTTCAACAGGCATTTTAGCTGGGGAATGACAAACCGTTAAAAATCACCATCATCCAGCATAATTTGCGTATGATTTTTTAGCAAGGCAGAGCTACCTTGACAGTAAGATATTGCATCAAGATATTATAAATCAATTATAATCAAATCTGTTCTCAAAATCATCACTATAAACTAATTTTATTCAAAAGCTATTCTCACCGCTAATCTAAAAACACACATAGTAAACCCCCCCCCCACCAAAAAATCTCAATGTTGTTCGACAATGTAGAATAATGCAGCTTGTCCTTCTGTCAGAACCTTAGGTGGAGCCATTAAAGAAAAAACTAGAGCAGATATGACGAATTGCTCTGTGCTACTCAACTGTTGGGGTTGATGAGAAACTCCGTAGAAAATTTATCACCAGCTATGTTCTATTTTACTTGGAATTTAATCTCAGAGTAACCTGCTGAGAGACTTGATAAGTAATTTCAGGTTCTTCCTTGCAGTCTCATCGCCAGTAAAACCAAGAATATCGGAGCTGATATTCTGCAATAATATTACAACATCAAAGGAAAAGTTATTCATCATCAGTTAAAATTTTAGGAGGCAGTTCTATAAAACGGTTTTGGTTTACCTCAATGTTATTCAGGGTAAAAATAAGAGTGTAAATGGATTTCTGAATTAGTTCCGTGTTCTCAGGGGTCATAATGGAAGAGTTAACCCTTCTACATAAAAATGTGATCATATCCATCAGTTGTCATACTTCAATAATGGACTTCAGGATAAAATGAAAGGTAAACTTTCTAAAATAAATTACCATAATGGATAGATTTACCGCTCTTCAAAATAGAAAAATGATCCCTATAAGTCATACTTCAAGAATCTTACATCCTATTTCTTATTTTCAAGTTTCCTGTGGGTACTACTGATTAAAAATAATGGCGAAAGAAAAATGTCATATAGATTACAAATAATAAATGAAGAGTTTTCATGCAATCAGGATATTCATAGACCACAGACTGAAGTGCTATTACTTCAACTATTTAAAACTTGTGTACATGGAAAAAAAATATAAGTTATCATGACGGTTAAACTACCCGTAGCCCAAAATCCAAGTTTTGAGTACTTTTACGCAGGCAGGAAATTGACTGGACTCAAAATTGAATATAAACAACATTTATAGAGACCATCAAGTCTATCTTAAACATAGGACAAGAACAACATGACATCATTTAAAAACTCCAAACAATTGTCCACGTATTTACCCCAAATCTCCTTAATATCGTTCAAGGTCAGATGTAAACGCTAGTTGGCATTTTCTACACTAATGTCAATGTGACACTTAGCTACGTTTGTGCATACATATTGAATTTACACCACTGACCTCAAATCCTCAGAGGCTTGTGTAAGGCTTCGGGTTAAATTCTCGGCTTCTTTCAACAGACCACTATCATGAACTTCAGCCAACAAAGGTTGAATGTCTTCAGCCATGGCTTTGATCTGGGACATCACTACATCAAAGCCAAAAAATGTATGGGCATTAGAATTCATAAAGGAATAAACACAAAAAGAAAGGAAATTTCCAGCAACATAAATAAGATACATGGATAGCAAAAAGATGTAGAGAACATATAAACACACCCAAAAGGTTACTGCAACTTGTCATTATCATTTCATTCACTAAATGTGTGATGCATGGAGACCAAACAGTGTAAATTAACTGAGATAATTTCCTCACATTTTAGATGATTAAACTAACTTTACATGCAGCAAAATTCTAAGTAACAAATGATCTGAAGCTAACCAAAACTATTTCCTTTTGTGACCTATGAATGCTTACAAGAACAAGAATTGTAAATGCCCAGAATGTAACAAAATATATAAAAATGTCAAGCTCCGTCTACTAAGTTCCTTAAGACTCAAATCTGGCATTTTATGGTAAATTTATTCACTACCTTTAACATATTAAAAAGTGCAGAATATGATTGAATTCTAACACAATCTTTTCAAACAGATAACAATTGATTGGCATTCTTGTAATGATTTAACATATCACAAGATGCAACTAACAACAACTCAAGGCAACGTTGAGAGAGATAACACGTTTCTACTATCATGAAATTATCCAGGTTTTACTGGAAAGAAAATTGTCTATCCAGTTGACAGAATTTATTACCATGAGTGATGCATGACTGACATAGAATAGTACATCACACCTTTGTAAGAAGTGGCCTTGCTTCTTCAATGACAGAAGAAACTCGTTCAGCAAGGAGATAGGTATTTAAAACACCAATTTCTTCAACATCTCGTCCAATGCGGGTAAATATCCCAACCAATGCATCTAAGCTCACTCCTTGGTACCCCTTAACCTTTTCTCGATCACACACAATAACACCTTCTTTCTGACATTCTTGGTCAAGAGGTCCAGCTGTTGGTGTTGGTACTGGATCTCGTGGAGTAATGTCAATCAAAGTATCCATAAGAAGGCCAGATTGATTAACTTCAATCAATGAATTTCGGGGTATAATTGTTTTGTCATCTTCAATCTGCAAATTAAAATATAGAGAATTAGTACATTACACCAACCAACTAAAAAAATGAAATCCAAATCCAAACAAATTTAATGCTGGATATAAAGGTAAAACAGCAAAACACGGTTGAATATCATGACAAGATTAAGCTAATTATAAAGCACACCTCTACAAATGCTTCAATACTTTCTAAGGAAGGATTCACGCGAACGACATTACCAACTGTTACCCCTCTAATCCTCACAGGAGTTCCAGTGCTTAGACCACAAGCCTGAGAAAACTCAAACACTGCTCTGTACTTCCTGAATTTGGATCGTATTTGAAAACCCCTCAACCAGGCCAAACTGAGTGCAAATAGAACTGTACCAGACAAAAGAAACAGTCCAACCCCACCTTCCCAGATACTCCTACGACCAAACCCAAAATCACTTAAGGGGCGTAATGTTTTCTTCCAAATAGTATGAGGTACATCCAAAACAACTTTAAGTGGACTCTTCGTTTCAAAAACAGACAACTGACCATGTCCCGCTTCAGGAGACATAGCCCTTGTACACTTGAATTTTGTTTCAGGTCTAGGTGGGAGATAAGGAGTACGTTTAAGAGAATTCCCTGGTAAGATGAATAAAGACGAAGACAAAGCAGTTGGCATTGTTGAGCCCTGAACTAGTGGTGTCCCAACCATCTTTGATGCAATCACAGATTACAGAGGATGCACCAAGGAGCTGTAAAGGAAGAAAAAAAACAGTCAAATACTCAATTTCGTAAGTTTCAAAAATGACAAAAAAAAAATCACTCCAACAGAAAAAGACCTTAGAAATTACATGATTCTATACGTTTAATACAAGTCTAACCAACCCTCATTTTGGATGCAGTAAGCATATACAAATAAAAGTAGATAAACCTTCTATGTTGTGTTTCTTGATGAAGTATGACAGGCAAGTAAGAGAGAAGGTAGAGAGGATAAAGAAGTTCAGGAAAAAGAAGAAGAAAGAGAGAATAAGAAGAGAAAATAGAAGAGAAAGGCCGTGAAGAATACCGTAAATATACTATGTCTGTAATGTCATTCTGTCTAATCTCAATCAGGTACAAGTTTACTATTTATACACAAGGTTTACCGTAAATGCACTAATGAATTACCATAACTGCTTATGTATCCTTAGGTAAAATAGTTAGGTAAAACAGTTAGTAAATTTTTATAACAATACCCCCCTTCAACAACCCTTGTCCTCAAGGGTTGGGAACCGAAAACTCAGGGTATTGCTGTTGCAGACTATAAAGAGTAGTCCATGAAGCTTCTTCTTCTGGATATCCCTTCCAGTATACCAAAACCTCAGTGATAATGCATTTTTTCTTCCTCCTCACTCTCGTAGCCAATATTTTCTCAGGATATTGCGTACTAGGAACAGAGGAAAAATCAATAGGAGGATGTCTTAGTCTCACTTTGGGATCAGGACAGAGTTTAAGCAAGGATACATGAAATGTGGGATGAATTCTTGACTCACTAGGCAACTCCAATCTGTATGCTACAGGTCCAATCTTTTCTATGACCTTATATGGTCCATAGAACCTAGGAGCCAATTTTTGAGTACTTCTTGTGGCTGCTAATGCCTGCCAGTATGATTGTAATTTTAGGAAAACCCATTGACCCAATTGAAATTCCCGATCAGTTCTCATAAGGTCTGCTCTCTACTTCATAGTGTTGACAGCCCTATACAGATGGTACTTCAAAACTCCTATCCACAATTTCAACAACAGCTGTCTGGGGAATATAGGGAGAATAAATTGGGGGTTTCTGACTATACAATAATTCATATGGGGTTGTTTGAGTAGAGGTGTGGAAGGTTGTATTATACCACCATTCTGCCAAAGATATCCACTAATTCCATTCCTTAGGATTCTCCTAGCACATGCATCTTAAATAAGACTCCAAGCACCTATTCAAGACTTCCGTTTGACCATCACTTTGAAGATAATAAGCAGACGATAGTTTTTGTTCAACTTTCAGAACCCTAAAAAACTCCTTCTGCTTACGAAGATAGGATCTCGATCACTTATGATCTCCATAGGTGCCCCATGAAGCTTGTATATTTGCTCAAGAAAAATCTGAGCGAGAGAAGATGCTAAAAAAGGATGGGCTAAGTTGAGAAAATGAGCATACTTACTCATCCTGTCAACTATAACCCATATCACCTCCTTCCCATTAGATTTAGGCAGTCCTTCAATGAAATCCATGGAAATACTTTCCCAAACCTTACTTGAAATAGGAAGGGGTTGTAATAACCTTGGAGAAGCTACACTCTTATACTTACACCTAGCACATGTATCACACCCCTTCACATATTCTTTCACCTCTTTATGAAGATTCCTCCGCCAAAATAAGCTACAGATTTTTTGATAAGTAAGACTCCCAATACAATCTCCAAGTGATGGACATGCTCCTATATGGAAGGATTATAAATGAGAATATCATTAAAAAATACTAACACAAATTTGCGAAGGAAAGGTCTAAAAATATCATTCATAGCCCCTTGAAAAGTAGCTGGAGCATTAGTTAATCCAAAGGGCATAACCAACCATTCATAATGACCTGAATAGGTTTTAAATGCTGTCTTGAAGCAATCTTCAGGTACAATTCTTATCTGATGATACCCAGCCCTTAAATCCAACTTAGTAAACCACTTGGCCATGTGCATCTCATCCAACAGGTCTTCCACCAATGGAATAGGGTACTGATTTTTGATTGTACCCTTGTTCAACTCTCTATAATCGATGCACATTTTCCAACTACTATCCTTCTTTTTCACCAACACAATAGGAGCGGAAAAAGGTGAGAAACTCTCTTGAAGCATCCTATGCTGTAACAATTCCTTAACTTTTTGCTCAATGACGTCCTTTTGTTCAGCAGAGTATCTGTAGGGTTTTAAATTGATGGGGTCCATTCCCTCCCTTAATACTATGGAATGATTATGGTCTGGCCTTAACATTGGCAATTCTGTGGGCTCCCTAAACACATCTTCATATTCTGCCAACGTTACTTGCATGCTCCCAAGTCCAGCCTCACCATCTTTCTAAACTACAAAACACTAAGACGGCCCTCCCAGGAAGACTGCAAAAGTTGAACTAGAAGCATCCCCTATCACCACCCAAATATCCATTCAATCTGGTCACAGGCCTTACCTCCAACGCCTTGGGCCCAACAGCCTACACTTTGCACAACTTCCCTACAATTTTGATGGATTTCAACCACTGTAGACCCAACACAATATCATATGTGTTTAAATCAATGATCCTTAGAGTGCACTCAAACTCCAATTCTTGCATCTTCTACTTGAACCCTTCCCAAAGTCTATAAACCTTCAGCTGTGCCCCCTAGCTACCTGCACCGTGGACAAATCTGTACTCCGCTCCTTCCATCCCAATCTCCGTGCCAATCCCACATCAAGAAAGTCATGAGTACTCCCATTATCTATCAAAACATAGATATTTTTTGTACCTATACTAGCCCCAATTTTCATATTCCTTCATGTGTCATCTCCATTAATGGCGTGTAAGGAAATCAACGGGCCAGCATCTTCACCCTCGTCTCCCTCGTGACAGCTACGCTCCCCATTTTCTTCCCCAACTGATATGAAATGTAGCTGCATTCTCTGCCTTTGAGCACAGCAGTGGTCACGGGAGAAGGGTTCGTGACAAAAAAAACACAAATTCTTCGCCTTGTGCTCAGCTTCCTCTTCTGCCATTAACATCTTGGACGGCCTGCCGTAACGTGCGGAATTCTTGGAAGAAGATGCAGCCACATCTTTAATCATCAACGGGGTTGGGTTAACTTGATGAGAGACCCCGCCATTCAGAAGGGCATTTTTGTAAGAATTTTCCTTTGCTACAGTTACAGTGGGACCCTATTTCCCCACTCTTTCATTTGCCCCTCAACTCATGCGATGACCCATCGCTATCTCCTGCACCCGGGCCAACCACCGCGCCTCCACAAGCGTCTGGGGATCAAACATCAAGACTGAGTTGGCGATCTCCTGCTTCAAGGCCTCGATATAAACGTCCAAAAGGTACGCCTCTGACAGGTCAAGCTTGGCCGCGATCGTGTCAAACCGAACATTAAATTCCGACAACGGCCCTTCCTGTCGTAAATGTGTCAACTCTGTCATAGGCTTCTCGTAGGGGGGTTCGAAGGTTTTCCTTAACAACTCAGCGTACTCCTGCCATGTGAGACAGTCGTCTCCCCATCGACGCTCGACAGCTAACTACCACTCGAAAGAATCACCGTCGAGGTTCACCACCGCCATGTCCACCTTCACCTCTTCAGGAGTATTCTCGAGATGGAAATACCTTTCACATTTGAGGATCCAAGAATGTATGTTCTTGCCGTCATACCTCAGAAATTCCATTCTTGGACCCCATGGTCGTCGTCGTTCTTCGAGGTCACTATTATTCCGCTGCGGCCCATTTCGGTTAGCATTGCCGTGCGTGAGATTACGCATTTCCTGTGTCAGGACTTGCAATTTTTGCCAAAAGGCCCGTCCCATATTCTGCAATTCATCGTGGAAGCTAAATTGTCTCCTGAAGCTCATCCACATTCTGCAGGCGTTGCTCAATATTCTGCATTCGCACATCCATTTTCTTGACACCTTGCTTCCGAGTCTCCACCATTCAGCGTTACGTGATAGAGGTCCAAAGAAAGAAGGCTCTAATACCACTTGTTGTGTTTCTTGATGAAGTATGACAGGCAAGTAAGAGAGAAAGGTAGAGAGGATAAAGAAGTTCACGAAAAAGAAGAAGAAAGAGAGAATAGGAAGAGAAAATAGAAGAAGAGAAAGGCCTCATTCTGTCTAATCTCAATCAGGTACAAGTTTACTATTTATAGCCAAGGTTTACCGTAAATGCACTAATGAATTACCATAACTGCTTATGTGTCCCTAGGTAAAACAGTTAATAAATTTTTATAACATTCTACCACGACAAATGGAAAGGATAACGAACAAAGATAACCTTGACATCAGTTTTACTTGTCACTTTGCGGCACCCTAATTCTGGATAAGATCGATAAAATCTAGGATTAAGCTTCAGATTGTGACTAAATAGCCCTTCAAGTTATTCTTATAACCCAAATTTTTCATGGAAACGAAAACTCAATGACAACTGACACTGTTGAATGAGTAATCCTTGGTAGTGAAGCCATCACCAAACACTGTTCCCCCCACCGAGACTGGGTGGAAGGAATCATTTGCACACAGAAATTAAACCAAAAAAGAAAAACAAATGAAATAAAATTCGAAGTGACTACTAGTTGATATTAAAACTAACGGTAAGTTGAGACAGAGAGGAAGAAAGACATACCGAGAATGGAGGCGAAGGATCTCTATACAAGTGATATACCCATAGCCGATGGGGTGAAGAAGGACAGAAGAAAAGGAAACGAAGAGAGGAAAAGGGATGGCAAAAGAATAAAAACAAACAAACAAAAACCAAAAGTAGCACGGTGGCACAATTTTCACGTTGGACGGAACAAGGCCCAATTAGCCCAAGATATCTCCATTGGGCCATCCCCGAGTTTTTGAACCAAAAAAGTGTTAAAATATCTTATACTCCTCTAAGCACTAATTTATATATAAAAAAAGACTAATTATAAAATTAATATTTTCCCTAAACAAAGAATTATTTTTTATATTTTTTGTATTTTTTTAAAATTATTTCGATTAATATTTTTTCAACAATAATCAAATAAGAAAAAAAATAAAGATAATAATTAAAATATTTTAGAAAAAATATACTATATTAATTAAATAGACTAACTTTCTTTATATAATTAAATTAGTTAAATATGTCTTATATTTATAATTAGATGAGTCTTTAATAATATAATTCTTTTATAAGGGGAAAATTGATTATATTTCCTCTACAAATTTTAAAAAAGTCAATAAGACTGGTATTCTCAAATTTTTTTAATTTTAATTCAATATCTTCCTTTTTTTATACTCTCTCATGTCAATAATATAAGTATTTCTAGCATAATTCTTTTAGTTTATAATATAAGTCATTTATCAATTTTATCCCTATAATTAACGAGTAAAAGAAACTCCTTATTTTTTTCTCTTCTTTGAGCCCTCATTTAATATAAGTAAATTTTTAAAAAAATCATTTTAAAGCAATTTTAATAAGTTAACTACTATATTTTGATTCGGATGAATAAATTAAAGTGGCACATATTATAGATTAGATAGAGTAATAATATTAAAGGGTATCAGACAATTTTTTTAAATCATACTACTAAGTATCTAAGTAATTAATTAAACTAAATCAACTCTATATTAGTTAATTAAATATATTATATCAATGTTATTTGTGGTTTTTTTTCTCACACGTGCCATAGGATTTAGTTATCAATTTGTACCAAGAATCAAAGTTAACTTCTCAATCAAACAGTGAGGCAGGTTTGGGAGTTCTTAACCACAATTTTTTTTATTCAAGTACTCAAAAACAAAGAAAATTAAGAACAGGAAGAAAAAATTAAAAAAAAAATTGTATATCGTGAGTTAAGAGTTACAAAAGCAATTTAAAAGGTGTAAGATGAAAAATAGAAAACAAAATATGTGTAGGCCATTTATATCCATATTCCACGTGACATTAATAGCTATAATTTTAATAATTATTTAATATAAAAAATAAAATTATTACAAGTTTATATTAGATTTATAATATTATCTGGAGACCATGAATTGGCTAAATTTTTTTTTAGTTATCCACTCAGTTCATCATAGCTTTATCCTGACTATATTTAAATTTGACCAATTTCGCGCACCTGACTATAGTGAATAAGTCTTCCAATAAAATTTTTTTACATACGTCAAATCTCAAACTCGAGATTTCATTTTTAAATTTGATAACTTTCGTTTAGGTTAATTTCAACTGATATAATAAGTAATTAGCCCGAATTTTTGTTTTGTTTTTTTACCTTAAAATCCTTTACAAATATGATTATTTATAAATAAAATTGTAATAAAAAATGCATGTTGAATGAACAAAGGAACATTGGGTGATACTTCTCAACAGCTTAATTTGAATGGTTTGCTATAATAAACTTTGTGATTATTGTGAATGGGAAGTCAGCATGTGTCCAATAATAAAGAAATCTATGGAGACAAGAGGCCCAATTAAATATATCATTACCAACTATTTAATCAATATTCAATATAAAATATGACATTTATAAAATAATATTATTTATAAATTAGGTATAAAGTAGCTTATTCTTTAGATTTTGGATAATATATAGAAACCAAATTATTTTTTTATTGTATATATTGAAATTGAGAAAATAAACCAGCTATATACTATTTATTTGTAGTCATTCTAATTAAATAATGCATGAATAATAATAATAATAATAATAATAATAATAATAATAATAATAATAATAATGTAACACTTTAAGAATTAAGGCATATATACATTACACTAATATAAAGATACATCCTTAAAATTACTCACAAGAAGATAGTCCAAACATCCATGTGCAATTTTATGTAATTTCTTTTTAATTCTTATTTAAAAAACGTGTATATATGAAGCCAATATAAATTAATTTTTAAATCCCTCATAAAGGTAAATTAAATATTAAAAAAGAATATCCGTACACCATTTTATTGTTTTCTTAATTCTTATTATAAACGATGCATGAACAAGTATAATGTAACACTATCTATCCTTGAATTAATGTATACACACAAATCCGTGTAAAAAAATTCTCTAAAATCATTTTGAAGAAATAACATATTCCAGAGATTTAGGAAAGGCAACATTCATACTCATTTTTTCCATTAGTAACAAAATTCTATGTGAATGTGATCATTTATAACCAAAATTACAATAAAAAAATGCATGTTGAATAAACAAGTGAATATTGAATGATACTTATCATGAGCTTTGAATGGTTTTGTGATAACATAACTTTTTTTATTTTTTGTCAAAAAAGTATCATAGGAATTATAGGATTGGTACGCAAGGGATGAGTAAGACTAAATTGTTAAAAGAAAAAATTATTGTGAGGTCCCAAATAAAAAAAAATAATTATTTAAAAGTTTTAATAATAATTGAAGAATTAATAATAATAAATTTTATTAGATTATTTTTTGGGGATCTTATAATAATTCTCTTATTGTCAAATTAGAACTAAAGGTTGAAAACCCAACCTAATTGAAATTGAATCAGTCAATTTGATTTTATTTGTTCAAATTTTAATTATTTTGGTTGAATGTTTGTTGTAATTTTTGGATGAATTTTTCCATTTAGATTTGTTCAAAATTTATAGATACTTGAACTCAAAATCTACACCTCATGTTTAAACAACCAAAGTCCCTCCTAGTTCTAACTTTAAAATTTTATATTTAAACAACCAATCTCCCCTATTTTGACCAACAAATTTATAGCTACTTGATTTAGCTAAAAAGATTAGAAAATTTAAGCTTAATTGGTGTCTATTAGGCTGGCCTAGCTCAACTCAACAATATTTTTATCCATTTCAGTAGTCCTCAAAGATTAATTCAGCAACAATCAAGTTTTATAAAAATATGTGCAAATAATAATATTTTTATTCAAATGATAAATCCAATTAATCTGAATTTATAAAAGGTATTATATCATCTGAATTTTATTCAATTAAAATATAATAACTCAAATGATGACTTATTTAAAAAAAATTATGATGAGTCATCAATCAAATTATATGAATTTTTTATATTAATTATTTTTTTATTTATTATATTTTAATTAGATAGAATTAAGATAATATTATACTTATAGGGTATATAATTATTTCTCATTATATATTGTCTCCAATTCGTGATAGTCAGATGATGTTAGGAATGTAACTTTTGGCAAAGCTGTTAAGGACAATGATGCTTATAGAGAATAAAAATTTCAACTTTTCACATCCAACCGCATCTAAACAATGAAGAAATTGGAAGTTCAAACCCTATTTGGGAATACGAGACATGCACTGTGTCTAGATGGCTTCTAAACTTAAATTTGTATAAAATCTAAATTTTAATAAATTTTAAAATAAATAATTATATTTGTTTAAACAGGCTTTTAAATTAAACCATGATTTAAAACTAAAGTTTCAGATAAGCTAGTCAGAGTAACTTATAGAACAGTAAAAGAGCTTATAAACTAATAAATTACTATATTACCTCTACTTTTTCTTACACCCTCTCTCTTTTCTTTCCTTGCACCATATCTCATATTTATTCTTATATCTTATCTCTCCCCATTTAATACTCATACTTTTTCATAATTTACCAATAATAAAAGTACTTCTAAAAATAACTATTCAAATACTCATTTATTCAAAATCACTTTTTTCATAAGCTCTTCTCAAAAAACCATTTTCTATAAGCTGCCCAAAAACTCTTTTTTTTATAAGTTTATTTCTAAAATTCTATCCAAACGGCCCATGGTGAAATAGAGAAAAGTCACGTTTTAAAATTTAAAAAATACTTTTGGCATTTTCAATATATTTGGATTATTTTTTTATAAAAAAAGTTTTTTATGGAATTTAAGCTTATCCACGAATTATCAATTATCTTCATATTTAAGTTTAGACATTTAGAAACTATAATGTCTCTTTAAGTATCATAATAAAAACTATAATAAAATAATATTCTATAAAAATTAAATATATTTTAAATAATAATATATTTTATTTTTTTATTAGTTGAATTTAGTTACTATGAGTTTTGGAATGGTTATTTTAACAACTTACTTTAGAGCTCAAATTGACTCATCTTTTAAAGCGATTATTTTGTTGCTTTTTCACTATCCCAAGGCGCATTGAGGTTGGATTGGTGAAATGCTTTTACAGTGCATCAATAAGATATCCAAATTCAGCGATAAGGATCATTATTTTTTCTTTAAATAGTACCAACATTCTTTTGACAATGCGTCATTATTGTGTAATTAGCTGCATGCGTTTCAACACATGCTTCTTAACTAGTTCCAGTGTGATTAAGAAGTGAAAGAAGGGGGAAAAGTAAATATTCATATAACATTGGAATGAAATATAGAGGGGGAAAAAGTTTGGAAAGCTTGAAATTTGAAGGAAAAAAGGGATAAACTGGATGAGCTTTAAAGTTATTTCAACCCGTGAAAAAAAATTAGCAATTAATGGAAGCTTCTCAGGTATTATCAGTTCCAAGTCTGAGAATATGATCTTCTTTTCACTATCGAAGCCATGATCTTCAATATTTCATACATAAGAAAATTTCTTCTGATTGAGAAGCATTTGATATACTTACTGTTTTTATTAATTTTGGAAACATTAAGATAGCCTCCCCTGTTATAAAGGGGAAAAAAATGCTTTGCAACTTCTTGCACTGTTCAATTTCCAAACGCTGTAAATTTGGCAAACAAAATTGAGCAATGGATAGATTCTTCTGGGTTTCTTCATTTCTCAAAAGAAAAAACTCTATTCATCTCCTCACAAGAAGATGTAGTTACAAAAGTTAATTCTAGAAGGTTCTGAAAGAAACAAGTTCAGAGAACAAATTTCAATTTTACACAATTTTTTCATATATATAATTCTTTAAGGTGTTGAAATATGGGAATTTGTGAGATGAATGCAGATATCACCCCACCATTAACATGGATAATTCTTTTTACATTTGAAACAGTCACTAGTAGCTTGGATTTTGTCCATATCTTAATTGATGGTCATTAAAATGCCTAAGATTCTTATGAAAAAGAAAAATAAAACTATGAACATATATTTCATTCAAGCATAAAGACATAGAAACACATTACTAAAGTATGATAAGGTGAGGTTTACTAAAAGTTATTATGTGCATACATTATTTTACAGACTCAATGTATCCATTCAATTTAAGGTCAATTAAACAAATAAAAAACAACCACATGAACAGTGATAATGGGGATATCTCAAGTAATGGGTCAATTTTTTCCCCTTAAAATCCCATATGAATGTGATCATTTATAAACAAAATTGCAATAAAAATTGCATGTTGAGTAAACAAGTGAATATTGAATGATACTTGTCATAAGCTTTATATGGTTTGCAATAACACAACCTTTTTGTATGAATAATTTCCTTAGGAAATAAATCCCCCCATTAGGAAATAAATATTTTGCTATGCAAAAAGTAAATGTCTATTCTTTCATAAATAACTACTCTTTATTGTTCAATCTGAATGGGTTAAAAAAATACTCTAATGCGGAAAGCAATAGATTACATGACACAAAATGCAATGGACAAAAAGCAATGAATTTGTGATTTCTCCTACTGCATTATTAAATTATTCAAAATTATAGTGTCAGCTACAGTCTTTCTCCTAAGGTTATCATCAGAATGAATAAAACAATGATAATAATCGAAGGAGTAAAAGAAGAAGATTTGTGTCAAAAATTTATTTACACTTACTCATTTTCAACTTCAGCTCAGCCAAAGATATCTCCCGCAAGGTTTATCTCCTATACGCGTCAATAGTTTCTCCTTCAGATTGATGCTTGAGTGATATGTTTTATTTATTCCAAGGATAATTTAGTCTTTTTACCTAAATTTATAAAAGATAAATTAGACCTTCTACCTTATATGTCCTTTTAAATATTCAGCTACCTAAATTATCTTTTTAAAATTTACTTGGGCTTTATTTATTTTTTTCCCAAAATTTATTTGGGAAATAAAGCCTTACTCTTTTAATTCGTACAGGGGAAAATCACCGAATATGATGCTCATTATATTTACAATAGAAATGACAATAACTCTATAGTTATTCATCTGTTTTAAGATTTTTTTTAATAGTTATATTTCTTATTTAAAATTTTAGAGTTATTTTTCCAAGAAAATAATCTCATATCACCAAAACAACATAACTATGAAATATTAAATAATACTTGCAAGAAAAGAAAAGTGATGGAAGGATGTTATAGGTATAATTTTTTTTCCAAATAAATTAAAGTAAATGTTGAATAGTTGAAAGGTAAGCAAAATGTTATAGGAATTAAATTAAAATATGAACTTCATTGTCTAATGAAATCTCTATGTAATCCTTATAAACAAGACAATGGAACCAAATTGTAATTAATGTCACGTAGTATTCTTTCCTTAGTCACAACATATTTTAATTTCAACACGTACACGTGATCAATTAAATACTAATAATTAGAAAAAAATCAAATTCTAATTAAACTAAATAAAAATTAAATTATGCATAACCCTTAAATTTTATATTATGCATAGATAATATTGCTAACTTTTAAAATTTTACAATGAATCCCCCGAACTCTTATATTCATACAGGTAACTTATATGATATTAGTTATATTCATTATTTACCCTCACACAGATTAAAAAGGCTTATAATTGATAATTGGGGGTTATCTATAAGCAATTAAAAGTTTAGGGAGTTTATTGTTAAATTTTAAAAGTTAAAAGAGGAGTTGTCAATAGCAATGTGGCTTAATGGCATAAATGTTCTTTAGGAGGTTATGAGATCTATTTCCTTATGTCATTAGTGCTTATCTTTTTAAATAAAAAATTAAAAGTGTTATTTATATGGGATTCAAAATTTAGGAAAATTTCATGTAATTTAAATTTTTAATAAAACCATAATCAACATGTAAATAGGGTTATTTCAGTTGATAAGGGGTTGACTCATGACCTATAAGGTTATGAGTTCAAATATCACTGCTGATATGAGAATTTTGTTGGTGAGCGATCTATAAATATTTTTATAAACGCTCTCTGAACTTGAAAATATACTCTATTAGGTCATGAGTTCAAATATCACTGCTGATATGAGAATTTTATTAGTGAGTGATCTATAAATATTTTTATATACGCTCTCTGAACTTGAAATATACTCTATTCCTAGTGAGTCAAGATTCAACTCATCTAAATTAACTTATAAAAAATACCACAATCACCATTGAGCTTGAGACAAATTAAAATGAAAGTGAACTAACTAGCATATCCCAGGGCATTTGTCTAAGGACATCGCAATTAAAAAAAAAACGTTGACAAGTCTAACAAGAAAAAAATAGTCATATTCAAATCAAAATTATGCTACAAGTCCAAAATTCAGATAAATGTTTCATTTTGCTGGTCAAATAAAATTATAAAAAAAAGATAAACGTTTCTTGTATTCTTTAATTTTTAAATCTAACAAGCAACAATATTGGATGTGTTTGGCTTACTTTTTAAAAAATAGATTCTGGAATGTTTGGTTTAAAAAAATCAAGTGATTTTCCAAACACCTATTAACTGAAAATATTTTTAGCCAAAATTACAGTTTTAGTCATTTGAAATCATGGTTTTATAGAAACATAAATCGCCACTTTTTAAAAATTATAGGAAATGAGTATTTTAATCTTCTAAATTTTTGTCATTTTCATATCTCTCCTATCTCTTTATATAATTATCAATTTATCTTATATCTTTTATGATAATTTATCTATAAAAGAAAATTATTTTGATAACAACCTTCCAAATATTTATTTCTTCAAGATTACTTTTCACACAAAATATATTTTCTAAAATTAATTTTTTTAGAATATATTCTCTAAAAACTAAATCAAACATACCATATAAAGTGATTTTGTATGAAAAGTATTTTAAAAAAATAAATATTTAAATTATTATTATCATAATAATTTTTATAAATAATTATTATAAAGGACATGAGGTAAAATAATAGTTATATAGAGAGAAAAGACAAAAAAATTAGAGTATTAGGCTAGTATATGTAAAAATATCTAAAAAAATATAAAAACTAGT
The DNA here is from genome assembly GCA_037074615.1 of Leucaena leucocephala. NCBI lineage: Eukaryota > Viridiplantae > Streptophyta > Magnoliopsida > Fabales > Fabaceae > Leucaena > Leucaena leucocephala. Next base: position 10,613,538 of record CM073515.1, on the reverse strand, counting down.
ATAATTAACTTATGAGAAACTATAATTTTATCAATAATTATTTCTAACCCTAAAAAGAGTGTTAGGCTACTTTTGGACACACGGTTTCAAATATATTTTTTTACACAAACCAAACACACATTAAAATATGCTTTTAAGTGGACCATAGTGTTCAATTTTATATATGTTTATCATTTGAGAGAGAGAGAGAGAGAGAGAGAGAGTTTTCAAATCATTTTGTATTTTTCTATATTTTCCCTATTTATCTAAATATAAGAAAAGGGCATTTTCTCTTCATTTTCCTCTTCTCCATTTTCTCCCTCATTCCAAACAAATCATAAGAGAGTAAAATAATATTTATAGGTTTTAAAATATTAAACGAAACAAGACTGAAAACTCTTGAACAGTACGAAATCCAATCAACATATATTAATAGTCAGTGGTCCGAGGAGGAAGAAAACAAGCAAGCAAAAAAAAAATTGAATTAATTGGATATCGTCGAATGAAATAAATAAACATTCTAATAAATAAAATCAGTGACCAAAAAAGAATAATCAGTTTTTCAATAATAAAAAAAGCCAAAATATTTTATTTTTTGTAAAAAAAACTTGTTACTTTTCTTTTATAGAATATAACTTTCCTTTTATGTCAACAATTTGAAAGAAAATATTTATCAATATATAAAGAGTAAATTTAGAGAGACTAATGGTATTATTAGCAAGAGTATTTTTCAATATAAACATTTTGATTAGGTTTGATCATATGGAAAAAATATTATTTTTCCTCCATTTATTTTCTCAAGGTCATATTAAGCCAAAATTATTTACTCATCTTAATCCCATTCCCACAAAAAACAATGAAGCATTTATGAACGTTTTGTTTTCAAAAATACCTGCCACAAATCTATCATTCAAATATCCCCAGCTCTCTCTCTCACTTCAATGTTGTGATTACTATGAATAAAAAAGAGATTAAAATGATATGATTTTTGGTAGTTTTGGAATGTTATAATAATTTTTGGAAAAAATAGGATCTTGACCAGTTTTAGTTTTTAACCTCCAACCTTCATTAATTTGTGTCAATTGATTAAAAATGTATTTAAAAAAAAACATAGGGAGTATATTTCCTTTTTCTTCCCCTTACTCAACAATGACACAGTTTGATAGCACTAGCTAGGAAAGATAATTCTTTCTTCACATGATAATTGAAATATGCAATATCTATTATATTGCATTTTTATTATTATTTAACAGAAACAACCTTTTCCATCCCCCCCCCCCCTTTTTTAATTTTTCACTGTATGCAAAAAGCTAGCAGCAAAGGGAAATGAAATAGACTTAATCATTGACAAAAGGAAGATATGTGCAGAAATGATTTACAGATTTTTCTTAGAGCTTGATGTTTCATCAACATGGTTCAACTGTTAACGGGTAATACTTACATGAACTACTACTATGCATGCTTTCTCACAATAATAACCCCAGAAAGCAACGTGATGATGAACACATATGATGTCCAACCAAACCTCCAACAAGGTAGTTTGTTAGGGGAAAATAAACCAGGAAACTGCAAAAATGACATCACCATAAACCATCAAGAAACTACACGTGACAATGACATTGATGATTTCACTTTGTTTCTTGCATATCATCTTCACTTTTCAGATTATTTCACTTTGTTTCTTGCATATCATCTTCACTTTTCCAGACGACATCCTTGAGATTTGTCGATAGACTTTTGTAAAACTGCAGGGAAAGAAGTTAATAATTTGCTCTATCATTTTACAGAGATAGGGCTAACAGTTGTAATTTGAACAGAAAACAGAGGACGAAACTATGTAAAGCACAGGTTTCTTGTGAAATAAATTTCAAACTAAACCTCAGAAGTAATGAATAGTGAAGCTAGCTTCTCTTGCATGCACAGGGCCTACTCTAATTAAACAGAGAAAGAATGATATACCTTATGGAACTCCAACGTATCACCTTTTGCTTTCCTCACCTCAACCATGTGAAGAGAAGGTGCCACTTGGAATACCTGCTTAAAATATAAAACACCAAAAACATCACACTGAGACAATTGCGTTACACTTCATTGTATAACAAAAACTAACGTCATGTACCTCTGTGGCAACATTAAGGTTTCCTTTCCTTCCTGCCTTGACGTTTTCAAGCCTCATCTGTGGGTTCAAAATACGTAAAACTAATTGTAGATCAAGTTTTTCTTTGATGTGAGTTGATAATAAGTTCCACAATTTTAGGTTACCTTGTAATTTTTCTTGTGCACATCGAAACCAAGAGGTTTTGCAGCTTCTTCAATCTTGTTGATTATCTCATTGGCAGGGCATGTTGAAGTGAATCTTGTTTCTCTTTTAAATCCCTGAAATAATTCACATCAGAATAAAAAATCCAAATAGTAATCAAGCATGAAATTTCATATTCTGCTCAAGTTGGCCTAGTAAAAGAAATTTTCCTTCCTAAATCAGATTGTGGCTTTGACAAAAGTTAACCACTTCCATTATCTGCCCAAAAAGTTATACAATTCCCATTTCACATTTACATTACTTCAAATGATTGCATATTTTTCCTATTTTTATATCACATGGCAAACGCATAGTAAAAAGGGGCCAGACTAACGGACTTGTATGATTGGATTCAAGTATAATATATTATGATAAGATGAATCTGTTTGCTTCTAAGGATTTCCTTGAAAATATTTTTAGTACCGTATGCTTGAGAGTTGAGAAGCAGAAGGAAAGAAATAGGTGCTCATTCAATGAAATCTACAGTTCCATAACAATACAAGAAAACCATCTTATCATGTGAAGTTGTGAACCTGCTCTGCATCAAACAAATTTTCAAGGTTCAGCCCTTTAGACATGGAGATTAAGTCGAATGCATTCATAGGTGTTGGCTGTTCTTCTTTCTTCTCTGTCACATGGTGCTCCTGTGAACATTAAAAAACCCTTTATATAAATATAATCACATAACTGACAGGAGCCAATACGATAATCATATTACTTATCATCTTCAACATACTTCGGAATCTTTAAAGACAGCTTCAACGTCATCAATGTTGGACTCCCCTTTCTCATCAAAAACAGGAGGCTTGTAATCTTTCTTAAACCATTCATCTTCTAGAATCTCAGGTATAATGATACGCTGCCATAGAGGGTAAATCAGAAATGTAGACCATTAGGCATGTAACAGATTACTAAAATAGTAAAAACCAGTAAGACAGGATTATTAGTTCCTCATTTTTCTCTCACATTTTTTCTTTTTACTACATGCTTCTGAAAGGTCTACCTTGATACATATTTCACAAAATTAAGTTGATATGGTGCCACTGAGTCAATCTCAGCCTACAAAAAAGGCTTTTACTTTCAGGAAAAAAATGCTTTTTTATACTAGATGAAACACCTAGAAAATCATGCTCTATTTCTTACAGTTGCAGGGTTTGGATCCAAGATTCGAGTGATCAGTTTCCTGGCACTGAAAGAAAGCCAAGGAGGGCAAGTAAATTCAGCAGCTGAGATCTGTGGATCAGGAAAAAGAAAGTAATAACCAGAAATTTAACGGGCAACATGAAAATTGGGCAGAAGAAATCACAAATGCTCACTTTTTTATACAGGTTCACAAGATTAGGTTCATCGAAAGGCAGGTAACCTGCAAGCAATACAAAGAGAATCACCCCACATGACCACAAATCTGCAGTCGCCCCATCATAGCCTCTATCATTAAGGACCTGTTTAGAAAGAGTATATATTGTTATCATGGCATGATTGAAATTTATACAACACAAAAACACAAGGAAGCAGCATGGGATGGTATTTGTTTGCACCTCAGGAGCGACATAATTTGGAGTTCCACATGTAGTATGCAGCAGTCCGTCACCCTGTCAACACATAATATTGTAAGATGTAAGACCTCTTAGAAAGCATTGAAATTGTTTTATCACGACTAATCTATAGCATTCTAAACATAGTTCCAAACTCAGCTACCATTATATGTGGACAAGAGATCAGATTCTGAGACAGGATATGGCGCAATGCTTATTTGAGGAATTCTAACTCCCTTTCAGTATCAGCTGATATAAGACAATCCAACTCAATAACCATATCCTACTGATAAAAAAATCTTAGTTTCCCTGGGATAAGGATGAAAAGTTATTTTTATTTAGTCTAAAGACTTCAGGACATAGTCAATGCAACCAAAAAATGATAGAAGACAATAACAGGAAAAAAAATGTGTATAAAAAGTATTATAAATTATTAAATTTACAACGCCTACCAAAATAGACAAGGTCTAATCTAGACCTGCATTATCACTTACCAGTTCCACTAAAAAAGACAGCCAATCCAGAATTCATGCATATAGATAAGCGCATTGAAGGTGTTAAAAGCAAGCCATTTTGCCAATATATAGATGTGTTAAAAATAAATTTTTAAAAAGTATCTTTTCCAAGCTCTAACACAAACCATGATTTTGCTTTCTCATTCATTTTCTTTTTCTGCAAGGATTGGCAGTAGAATTGACAGCAAGAATATCAATATATTGACCAAAGATAAATAAAAAAGAAAAGTAAACCTTAGAAGGCAATGAAACATAACTACCTTGACTTGTTGGGAGAGAGCACTTAACCCAAAATCGGAAACTTTAAGATTTCCAGAAGCATCTAATAGCAAATTTTCTGGCTGCAAAAATTTTGTTAAATAAGAATGAAAACTATGTAAGACATTCTTTCTTCTGATGACAAAGTGAAACTGTTCTGGCAAGACAGAAGAATAGGTCTTACCTTTAGGTCTCGGTGGTAGACACCCCTACTATGGCAATAATCAACAGCATTTATAAGCTGCTGGAAATATCTACGCGCTTCACTTTCTTTCATCCGTCCATGGTTTACCTTTAACAAAAAGTCCATCAGATAATGTACATGACATTTTTCCTCTCCAACAACAGTTAGGGACGGATAGCACCATATATCATAAGCTTCATGAGCTCGAGGAGCCACGAATATGACCCAGTCTGTCCCTATTTTATTCTTTTCCTCAGAAATGCTCTCGAGCAAATTGAAAATAAAAGAAGAAACACTAAATAAATGGGATCAATATAGACTTGATTACTCACAATTTTGTCAAAGAGCTCTCCGCCGGTCACAAACTCCAATACAATGTATATTTTAGTCTTGCTTCCCATGACCTGAAAATGAATCATGGTTCACAATATCATGAATGGAAGCTAGAAAAAAAGTAAACAGAACACTGAGAATAGCTAGGTTTCAAATCATGATAATTTTTTTTTACGTACGATCCTCTGATTTCTATCAATTGAAGTTTGTTTACTTCTCCATAATCCTAACTGGTGCGAAATGAAAGGCAAACATATCAGAACCATCAGCAACTTTGAAAATGGCCAAAAGGACTCTTTCTTTTTTTTTCTCTTTTACTGTCAGCAGGACTTCAAATTATGGGAGCACTGAAATCAATTTGTTAAATAGTTTTGTTTTAGATTATTTTTCCTACGAACATAGATCATTATGAAAGAGATCTTGGAGGAAGTAGTGCTAGAGGCCTAGGTAAAAAGTCAGATTTCATTCATTTCTGAAGTTCAAAATTGTTCTGAGTAAACCAACTAATGATTTGGTATGACTAGTGCAAGAATATAGACTATTCATCATATCATAGAGAAATAAAGAGAACTGGATGGTGATAAAACAGGAAATAACTGATAAAATTAAATACAAAAGGAAAGGAAAAGGTCTGCTAATTAGTTGAAATAACTCAAAATAATGCTTTAGTTAAATGCCTGTCAGATGATCGAACTTGTAACTTCAGCCAAAGGTAACAGGCAGCAATTCTGGAATAATTTTTTTCTAGTTCTTTCTAAATAAAATTTAAGACCTTTCAAATTTCAAAGCCTCCACTGGCTTTGAATATTGTCAGGATACAGAAATCTCTGGAATTGTAATAACAGTCCTAGTGAAAAAGTTGAGTTCTGGATAATTTTATGCACATTCATTAAGTTGTTGCTTTCATGAAGAGAAAAACTTCTTCAGGTTAGTAGAATCTAAAGAATATAGCATAGTTCATGATCAGGCCAACAATAATATTTTGTTGGATAGACATCTGACCGTTCTTTTTCTCTTCAACAAGGTATGTGTCTAGATTTACAAACCAAATAGCAAGAGGTGTATGAAAGAGAAACCTCATATAATCGAACAACATGTGGATGCTTGATTAACTTCATTGTTGCAATTTCCCGCCTGATCTGTAAAATCACATTGAAAAGCATTCAAGAGATTTGACTTCATTTTGTGAGGGTTTACATCAGTTTTGCAACAGAATATATGATAAACATAAAGTTCCCATACAATGGACAAGAACCACCTTAACGCTGTAAACCCAAACCTAAAACTTAATGATAGATTTAACTAGCAGTTAATCTTAAACTACCTGCTCAGCCATCTTGTGCTTGAGAACCTTCTCCTTGTCAAGAATTTTGAGAGCCACAGGTTCCCCCGTCTCTGAGTTCCTTGCAAATCTCACTTTTGCAAATGTTCCCTCACCTATGGTTCTTCCAACCTCATATTTACCAACTCGACGCTTGATTTTAGGCTGGCTCATCTCAACGATCAGTTGAACTTTATTATTAGGAATCTGCCCAAAGTACATACCAGACCTCAATTCCTAGATATATAAATGGTAGTGAAACATAAAAAAGATAGTTTGTGTTTAATTAGGATGAGTGGTTGAAGGCATGCTGCCACTGCTTATGATTCAAACAGCACATTGAAGTTGAAGCTCCAAAACTCATATGACAAAGAAGCTAGCAATTCATTCTGTATAAAGTGCACAAACATTTTGTCCTACTATAATAGGAGTCCTCTACGGCGCGCATGCACAATAAAATCTCCCAGAGTCTCATTGTCGACCATTAAAGCAGTACGTAGAGAATCGTATTTCGTGTAAAAGAAGCCTGAAGTTGAAAAATATTCTAACTCAAAGGCACTCAAAAGAATAATGAATCAGAAGAAACAAGAGAATTGAATCTACCAAAAAGAAAGGAAGAAATGGGTGGTAAAAACACCAAAGAAAGAGAAAGAAAGAAAGAAGAGAATTTAAATTAACCTAACTCATAAACTCAGTGCTATCCAGAAGAAGAAGAAAGTAAAAACCCAGCAATATGCATCTAAGTGAGAGGCCTGCTACAAATGTACAATGAAACGCCATAACTAAGTCTAATAGAACATATTTTGTTTCAATGTTCAAAGAAATTGTTCTACGCAAGATTTAAGTTGCAGCAAAAAGAAGGCACATAGAGTGGATGAGGAATAACCTCAAGTTCTGTCTAACAGAGCCTCCAACAAAATGATTGCCACCACCACTGGCTTTCAGCTCGAATTCGAATTTAAAAAAAAAAACAAAAAAACAGAGAGGAAGACTAACACAACGTTCTTCAAATTAAAGAATCAATGTCCAAAATTGAATTTAAGATCTTCTGTTCACAAAATTTCCAAAGAAACCACCACAAAGAACAGAGTTCCAGAGATTGAGGAATAGAAATCTTTAAAATATTAAGAAGCTGTACAAATTGGAGAGAGAGAAACTCACGAACCAAAAAACACCTCCCAAAACTTCAAATTACACAGACCCAGGAACAAGAAAGGGAAACCCAATTAGATCTCAAGTTCCAAAATGGAGGGAAAATCCCAAAAGTTCACACTTCAAACCATAATCCAAGAAACCGGGGGGGAAACTCAAATTCCGTTAAAGAAATGAACAAATTGATATTAACAAAGGGATGCAGATGTTAAAAAACAGCAAAAATCGCGAATCAAATAGTCTAGTACCGCACCAGCTCCACGAGGCAAAATCCTACACGAGCTTGAGATTCAAGTAAACGGACAACTATACAAGTGTGCGCGTATATGTATAGGAAAAAGAAGAACACTGAAAAGCGCAGAGATACAAGAAGATGGCGAGGCAGGTAGATGAAGAGAGACAGAGAGGGAAGAGAGAGAATATATACTTTGAGGAGCGTTATGGAGATAGTAAAGAAGATATATGGAAGCAAGGAAGAAGCAAAGAAGGAAGCAAAGCACGCTGAATTGAGAGAAGAGTGGGCATGAAAAACACCCAAACACGCACAGCACAAAACAACAATTCAAAAGCCGAAAAAATTTTATGATTTTTTGAGACATACCCACATCACCAATTCCCATCACGACCAACGACCTTCATACCCAACAATCAGACAAAAATTAATTGCTTAATCCAATTCCAAATCGCATAATCATCCACTTACTAAATTTTCCTCATTTCTTGCAGCTAATCTTTCGTTCCCCGAAAAAAGCTGTGTCGAAATGCTGAGAATGTAAATTAATCAACAAATTAAAAAGCTTACCAATGCTGGGAGGACCAATAAGAATCCCAGAAGGAAAGTAGGAATAATATATATATATATATATATATATAATAAGAAAAAAAAGGCAAAAAAAATCTATTTTAATTTTAAAAAGATAAATTAGGTATCTAAATATTAAAAATAATATATTAGATAGAAGGTCTAATCTATCATTTATTAATTTATATACAAAGATTAAATTAGCCTTCACTTTACCAATATTATTTGTAAGTTTGACAATACGATTTATAATTTTGTCAATGTTATTTACAACTCTGACAATGATATTTATAACTCCTATAATAGTAATTATAACTTTGACAATAGTATTTACAATTTTGACAATACTATTTGTAACTTTGATAATGATATTTGTAATTTTGACAATAGTATTTATAACTTTATTAATGGTATTTGTAACTCCTATAGTAATATTTGTAACTTTAATAATGATATTTTCAACTCTCGTAATGGTATTTACAACTCTCACAAAGGAAAAGAATCAGCTTTGCCAATGGGATTAACAACTTTGCCAATAATATTTATAACTTCTACAATAGAATTTACAACTTTGTCAATGGTATTTACAACTATAGCAATGATATTTGCAATTCCCACAACAGAGAATAAGTAACTTTGCCAATACGATTAACAACTTTATTAATGGTATTTACAACTCCCACAATTATATTTGTAACTTTGTCAATAATATTTATAAATTTGTTAATGGTATTTATAACTCCCACTAATATTTTTCACTTTAACAATAGGATTTAAAAATTTACCAATAGTATTTGCAACTCTCATAATGGTATTTATAACTCCTGTAATAGTATTTGCAACTCCCACCACAGAGAAGAAACAACTTTACCAAAGGGATTAATAACTTTGTTAATAGTATTTATAACTCTTATAATGATATTTGTAATTTTGTCAATGGTATTTATAACTTTCATAATAGAGAAGAATCAACTTTGTCAATTGGATTAACAACTTTATCAATGTTATTTACAACTTCCATAATAGTATTTGTAACTTTGCCAATTATATTTACAAGTTTATTAATAGTATTTGTCACTTCTACAATAGGATTTTCAACTTTACCAATAATATTTGTGACTCCCGTAATAATATTTGTAACTCTCATAACAAAGAAGAAGCAATAGTATTTGTAATAACTTCAACCATTGACCGACTAATGTTCTTATTTAGTTAATCACTTTTTAATGTTCAACTTTTGTAAAGTTCCTTTAAAGAATGAGATTTATAACGGTATTTTAGTGTTCAACTTGGCTAATAGTATTTGCAACTCTCCCAATATGACTTGTAACTTTATCAATAAGATTTGTAACTTTTCCTATGTGACTTACAACTTCATTAAAGGGGTTTGTAACTTCACCTACAGGATTTGCAACTTTTTACAATGGGATATGTAACTTCATCAATGAAATTTATAACTCATCCAATAAGATTTGTAACTTCCTGCAATAGGAATTTATAATTTCATTTAAGGGATTTACAACTTCACTTATAGGATTTGCAGCTTCGTCAATGACTTACAAGTAAGTCTTATTATAAACATTATGTCGTACAAAAAGTAAATGTCTACCCTTTCACAAATGACTACTCTTTCCTACTCAATATGAATGGGTTAAAAATGATTGCCCCAATGCAGAAAGCAATGGATTGCAGAACACAAAATGCAATAGATGAAAAACAATAAATTTATGATTTCTCCTACTGCCTTTTTAAAATAATCGAAGCTACAGTATCAATTATAGTGTCAACTACAGTCTTTCTCTCAAGGTTATCATCAAAATGAACAAAACAATGGTAATAATTAGAGGAATAAAAGAATAAGATCTGTGTAAAAAATTTACTTGCACTTCCTCCTTTTTAGTTTCAGATCAGCTAAAGATATCTCCCGCAAGATTCTTCTGCTGTGCGCCAATAGTTTCTCCTTCAGATTGATACATGAGTGATATATTTTATTTATTCCAGGGGTAATTTAGTCTTTTTACCTAAAGTTATAAAAGATAAATTAGATATCATATCCATTCTATCTTTTTAAATATTTAACTATCTAAATTATTTTTTTAAAATTTACTTGAATTTTTTCTATCTTTTTTCCTATTAAATAATTATAAGGGTCATAAGAAGACTTTGGTTCTACCACGAGTTTGTCGTGCTTGCATAGGTACACTTCTGGCGCTTCTAACAGCCACCAGCTAGACAGATTCACATAAATGCTATGGTCCGCACTCCTTATTCTGGCATGTAAATTCTGTTTTGAATTTTAGTATTTCAGCTAAATTTAATTAAAAAATCCAAGAAAAAAAAAGGAGAATGTTTCTTATTTTATTATTTATTAACGTGATCATTATTTTCTTTCAAACTTCATATCATTTTCAAAAACTAAAATTTTCACAGAAACTCGAAATTTAGAGTAATTAAAAAGAATTTAAAGTCACTTAAACTTAAAGGGAATTTAGATAATAAAAAAAGATTCTATAAAAATGGAAAAAGAAATGAGCTAGGAAATATGACACCAATATCTTTTTCAAAAAATAAAATAAAATGAGGACGAAAACAAAATTGACGTAAATGATTTTTCTGGTACGAATTGTCTCTGTTCCATTTTCTGCCAATACGTTAAGATTGGAATCTTTCCCATCTCTCATAGGAAATGCATGTATAATGCCCATCTGATTTTTACACTTTTAAGTTGAATTTAAATTACTTAAATTTGTTATAATAAAAAACATTAAAGAAAGGAAAAACTGATAGACATTTAGATATTTCAAATTTAATTCTAATTAAACACCAATCTTGAACACTTTAAACTTAATTTATATAAATTAAAAATATTAGTTAAATTAATTATTTATAAAAATATATATAACAATTTTTTTAAAATAAATCTTCTAATTATTTTTATAAAAAAATGTTTCATTGATGGAAAATCCTCTTAACATAGCAATTATTTAAAAAAATTATAAAATTTGAAAAATTAGACAAAAAAGATTAAAAAATTATATTTAAAATTAAAACAAATTTTTCTACCGCTCTTACATCTAAGATGATCAGACGGCTAAAATTCATGAGTGGGAAAAGAAATCTTGTCCCGTCAAACTTCTCTGAATTCCCTCTGCATTACAAGAACATCTTTCTAGGCTAATTCCGTTCCACTTTCTCTTTTTAGTTAGTTTAACGCATTCTTATCATGTAACAAGCATTGCCTTAAACAAATATTAAAAGGATGAAACGACAAACTAGAGTTAGAATTCAAGAGGACCATGACCTGAGCTGGGTTCAAGTGATAAGGATAAAGGAACGTATGAGTAGTGGTCAAATATTTAATGCTGAATTATACATAGCCTTTTTAATCTTTACGTTAGTTAGTTGAACTATAATTAGGGTATTAATTTTTAAATCATTGTCTTGATTACTCCAATAACCTGTCTTTTTTGGGGACCTTCAAGGTTAGCATGACTTAAAGTTTGAAGATTATATGTCTACACGTTGAAAAATATGAGGCCAACAGAAGAGGAGAAGTGGATGAAAAGTTAGGGTTTTTTGCCCATAATGTGTGGTCGGTCACATACTTACATTCCCCACTATTGCTTACAAAATTGACCCGTCACTTGGTTGGCATCTAAAGCATACGAAATTTTGCTATTATATGATTATATTCCTCTCATAGTCTCATGTGGCCGAAGAAGTTATCCAACCTCCTTGCTTTTTTTCCCCCCCTATTATTAGACTTTAAAATAATGTAAATCTAGAATAACTATCACCGGAAGTAGTAATAATCATTTTGCTATTAGACTCTAATACCTAACAAGATTTTATCTTATATACTCCTTCGGTCATAAATACATAATCTATTCAATTAATTTAATTAAATTAATAAAATTAGTTAAATTAATTATTATCATATATTTTTTTTAAAAATACTCTAATCATCTTTCTTAACTTTATCCCTCATTTTTTTATTTGATTATTATTTAAAAAAATATCAATAGGGATAATTTGAGAAATATTTGATAAATTTAAAAAACATATAATATATTTAAAATTAAAATTAATTTATTATTTATATCGTATATTTTGGAGTAAAAGAGTAGCTTTTAAGTTGTTAGTTTAGTATAATGCAAAAGAATTGGTTGTATATCCCCTAAAGCATTTAGACTGTGCAATTCAAATCCGAATAATTCAATTTTGATGAAAAAATATCAGCACGGACAATCTGCTTTCCATTTTTTTTTTTTTTGTGATTTATCATGATAAAGCAACTCTCACATCGTTTTTCCGTAGGATGAAAAACTCTCACGTCTTTTTCTTCTTTCTTTTTTTGTAACTTCTGTTAAAATTCAATTTAAAAACTTTAGATTATTAATTATTAATTTTTTTATTAAAAATAATTTTATTCAATATACTATTAAATATTAATACTTATTTTAATAAAAATTTAAATATTAATTTATTATATTATGAGAAATTTGTTACAAATTATTAAGTTCAACAAAAGCTTAATTGGGAAGCGGCACTAGTGGTTTCCAATCCAATCTCTAACAGTGTTTTTTAGTAATTTTTAGCGTTTTACTTTCACTTTTGCCTATAGGGAAAAGCTACTTTGTGTCTGTTTGCCTACCATGATTTAGGAATTAATTTTAGGTAAAATTTTAATTTGAAAAAATTTTACATAAATATCTATTTTTATTTAAAATTAATTTTTTGTCAAAACTTCAGTTTAAAAAAATTTGAGCCAAACAGCCATTTTTGTCCAGAATTGATTTTGGGCAAAACCTCAATTTAAAACAATGGTTTTGAATAAGCTATTGAAAATAGATTTTGGAACTGTAAAAAAATTTATAGATTATTCAATTACTATTTTACCCCTACTTTTTTCTTATACTCTCTCTCATCTCTCTTTTCTCTCCTCTCTTATCTCTCCTCTTCACACTATCTCCTATTTCCTCTCTTTCCTCTATACTCTCTCATCTCTCATATTTATTCTCTCTCATCTCTCCTATTTATTCTCTACAATCTCTCCTCTCTTATATTTTAATCAAATCATACCCTTTTTAGTAATTTATTAATATAAGAAGTGATTCTACTATTAATCATCCAAACATCTCTATTTTTAAAATCTATTCTTTCCAGAATCTATTCTCCCCAAAATCTATTCTCCAGAATCTATTCTTCCTAAAATCTATTCTCCATAATCTATTCTTTCATAATCTATTCTCTAAAAGTTAATCCAAACAATCCCTTTATCTTCTTTTCATTTTACTTTGTCAAAGGGAAAAAAACACTTTTACTTTTTGTTTGTTGGATTGTTTCTATACAAAAGTTAAATAACTAAATATATGACTTTGTTAACAATGCAGAGGCATATGTGATTGAATGGTTTGTATTTTTTGGGCAAAATAAAAAACAGAATGGTTTGTATTTTAATGTGGAAAACTCGTTATGGGTGTACACAAAATCCGTGCTTAGTATGTCTATCTAGACGTGAGAGAAAAAACAAATCCAGCCTAACCCAATCAAATATCGATTTACAAAATATATTATATTGTTTCGTTGAGTTGAGTATTAGGTATAGGTTACTTTGTCTAACTCTGTTTAAATATATTTTTTTTATTTTTTTTTAAATGTTATAATTAGAGGGAAGAATATAATAACTATTAATAATTAAAAGATTATTTTATAAATATAAATAATCAAATAGATAAGTTGTATCATTTAAAATATATAACTAGATTGATTGATTTATTTATTTTTTTAAATTTTCTAATCATTATATGATTATATTATAAATTATAATTTTTTTTTATTTTTTTAGATAATTTATCTTTTTCAATTTTAGAGAAATTGATACAAAGTTACATTGTAAATTACTTTTACTTCAAGATTTTTTTGTTTATATTACAATAAATTTTAAAACTTTAACTACTATCTTTTTATTGCATTGTTCTTATTTAATTATAGATATTATTTAACTCTTGAAGACATATAAATATAATATTATTTTAGAAGTTTATAATTATATATTTTTATCCCATAATATGAGCGGGATATCACCACTTAGACATGAAAACCTGCCCTGTCCAACGTTGCCCATTCGCACCTCTAAAACTCGTGTTCTCTATCATCAATCAATTAATTGTACTCTTAAAATTTTATAATACACAGTCAAATTAAAAAATATATATGGGTCAATTTAACTTAATAATTATTCATTTATCTACAAGCGATAATTAATAGTATTAATCAATAATCTCACTTTAATTTTTAAAATATTTTCAATCATATAATAGTAATTAATTAATAATATCATTAATTAATTCTAATTTATAACCATAATAATTATTTATAATAATCATAAATCACTTTAAACTTTTAAAGATTTTGAGTCAATCATAGTAATTGATAATAATCATATTAACTAATTATATGACATCTTAAATTAACTATAATAATAATAATTTATAATAATTATAACTAATTAATCAATTATAATATACTTTTTCTCGCTTCTTATGCAATGCATGTGGAAGAAATATCTAGTTAATTATTATTAATTATGATACTATAATTTAGAGAAAATAAGTGAAAAAATATTTTTTAAAATTTTATTAACCAAATGACATTATATATTTATATATATAGAAAATATCAGTATTCTAAAAAATTTATATATAGAAAATATTAGTGTCCAAACTTAAATCCTTATGATTAATAAAATTTGTAAACAATGTCTCTTTAATGATTTTTCCTATAATTTATTATAAAGTTCATATTTTATAATAGGCTAAATTAAACAAAAAAATTAAACTTATAACCATATATAAATAATATTTTTAACCTTATACTATCAATTTTATATCCTTTTAAATTTTATTTTTATATGCATATAACCCACCCAACTTTTATGTCAATGAATAGGTACAAAAAAAAACGAAAAAAAAAAAACGATATGAAAGTGAGATGCATTAAAATTTCAGGGCCATTTAAGTTAATGACGGGAAATGGATTTCGTTATCACTTATCACCGCAAAACCAAGAGATAATTTTTTTTAAAAAAAAAGTTATAAAATATTTTTGTATTTCTATTAATACTATAAATAGATTTTTTTATTTTATTATCGAATGTATAAAAGGATAGTATTTGTACAGAATTAAATGGTTATTCTATTTTTTGTTTAACTTGCTACTACTAGTAGTCTATGCCATTTTGTCTTTTTGTCTTTCCAATAAATTCTTCATCTATTGGCTAGACTTTCGTGCGAACTGGCAAAAAGACCCATGCTTCTTAAATTTAATAAAACCTGCTTACACAAAATATTTCAAAAAAGAAAGCCAAAATTCAAAACAAAAAAAAAAACAATCCCAATATATATAATATATAAAATGGGAAATTAAAGTTAAATCTGTTAAAAAAAGATGTCTATATTTAATATTTAATAATATATTAAATATGATTAATTATCTCTAATAAAAAATATATATATTCTATTAAAAAATATTATAAATATGTGTATACGGGTTTATTTAGATAAGATTTTATAAAATAATTTATGAAAAAAAAGAATTTTTTGACAGCTTTTAGAAAAGAACTTTTGAAACAAAATTTATAAAAAAAAGTGATTTTGAATAAATGAGTGTTTAAATAATTATTTTCAGAAATACTTTTATTATTAGTAAATTATAAAAAAATATATAAGTATTAAATGATGAGAGATAAGAAATGAGAGGAGAGGAGAGATAGTGTAAGAAAAGAAATAAGAGATAATGTAAGAAAATGTAGTAGAGATGATAGAGAGTATAAAAAAAAATAGGGGTAATATAGTAATTGGTTAATTCATAAACTCTTTTACTATTCTATAAGTTACTCTGAATAGCTTATCTAAAATCTTAATTTTAAATTATGATTTAATCTAAAAACTTATTTAAACAAATATAGTCGTATGTTTTAAAATTTCTCAAAATTTAAGTTTTATTTAAATTTAAATTTAAAATATAAATTTAGGTTCTTTTCAAATATACACTATATATATATATATATCCATAGCTTGGCACTAGGTATAAACCATCGATTTTATAAATATTTTTTAAATTTTATGCAATATATAGACACACACACACGGAAAGCCCGAGTAATAATAAAAAGTAAAAATTGTTAAAAAAAATTCTGATTACAATTTTTATTGTCTAAATAAATTTAAAATTTATTTAAAAACAGAAAGTTTTTTTGAACTATTACTCTTTTTTTTAATTATATACAACATTGCATTTCATTGGAATTTTTTAGTTGTTATTTTTATTTAAATATTATTTTGTCTTTTATTAAAAAAATTATTTGAAACATTTTTAATTTTATGTAAATATCTTATGGTTGAAAGGCTTTTTGTATATAATTAAAAATATATTATATATAGTTGGAAAAGGATACCATATTAAAGATAAATTACATACATCCTATTCAATAGGTAAAATATAAATTTTTTATATAAAATTAAAGATATATTATATATAACTTAAAAAAATTATACTAGCTAACATAAAACATATTATTGTCAGCTTTTAGTTGCATATTCATCATTTTAAATTAATTAAGTTAATATTTTCTTTTAATAAAATTAACAATATCAAATTTAAAATATTAAAAATATATTTTTTAAAATTTAAATAACTAAAATAAAATTTAATTCAAATATAAAGAACTAAATATATATTTTAATTTTTTTAAAAAATATTACTCTAATTTATTTGACTATTAAGTTTTAGTCATTTAAATTTAAAATATGATGCATAAAATAGGACATTTTTTAAAAAATATAATTAATGTGATAGATAAAAAGGATGAAGTTTTACTCCTCTCATTAGGGGTGTGCATGGGCAGGGCTGGGCAGGGCAGCCCCCTGCCCGGTGCCCTGCCCAAAAAATGCATGGGCTACATTTTGCAGCCCGATGCCCGGCCCTGCCCGATAAAAGCCTGAACAATTTTGGGCAGGGCATGGGCGGGCTGGGCATGCCAAATTGTGATGTCATGCTCATATTGTGAAAAAAATTATAATTATGAATTTCTAAAATAATACCATATTCATGTGTCTTTAAGAATTAAATAATATCTATAATTCACTAAGAATAAGAGAACAAAGATAATAATTAAAATCTTGAGATCCATTGCATATAAAAAATAAGCGTTGAAATCTAAGTAGTTTATAATTATAACTTTGTATCAATCTCCCTAATATTGACAAAGATAAAGCATCTAAAAAAATAAAATAAATAATTATAATTTGTAATGTAATCATATGATAATTAACAAAGTTAAAAAAAATTAGTATAGTTATAAATATTAAAAGATACAACTTACCTATTTATATTTCTAAAATTACCTTATAGTCACCAGTAGCTATCATATTCTCCCTTTTAAGATAGAGAAAAAAAAAATAAAAGAAGGGGTGCTCATGGGCAGGGCAGGGCAGCCCCTATGCCCGGTGCCCAACCCGAAAAATGCATGGGCTGTATTTTACAGCCCGATGCCCGGCCCTGCTCGGTAAAAATCGGGCTGGGCAGGGCATTTTTCTTGCGGGCTGGGCAGGGCATTTTTCTTGCGGGCTGGGCAGGGCATAGCGGGCCATGGGCATTGTGCACAGCCCTACCTCTCATAATAAGGTAAAAAGAGTGTAATTTTTTTTTCATATTTAATTTATTGGCCATATCATCAAATTTGTACATGAATATATTATTTCAATTCTTATTATAAGTATTTTTTTAAAAAAACATGTCCTAAATGTAAGTCAAACTTGAAGAGTTATTAACTAGTGATTATTTTTTAATTTTATCTATAAGAAAAAAAAATGAAGATATAAGTGATAATGATTTATACATATATATATATATATATAAAGAGAGAATTTTAATAAAGATTAATTTAAAAAATTGTATCAGTTTAAAATATATTTAATAATTTGATATTTAATTTTTAGTATATGATCATTAGTTTAAAATGACTTATAATAAATATTAAAATAACATGAGGTTGCCGTTGAAAAAATCTAACTAAAATATCTCTTTTAATTATTTGTCCCAAACATCACAATAAGTGATTTACTTTTATCTATTGCATTGTGTTTAGAAAATTTTTAAATTATATTTTAAAATAATTTTTGGTCCAAATATTAGTATAAATTTTTTAAAAAATAAAGAGTTATATTTATTCAAAAGTACTTTTAGACAAAAAATATGATTTAAAATCAAATTTTGGATAAACTATTTAGACTAACTTATAGAAAGTAAAACATTTTATGGATTAACTAATTACTATTTTACACTTACTTTTTTATACATAATTTCTCCTCTCTTTTCTACATCTTCTCTCATATCTCTTCTTTTTTCTATACCCTCTCTCATCTCTCATATCTCTTCTACACTATATCTCCTCCCTCTTCTCTATCCTCTCATCTCTCATATCTTTTATATTTAATAAAATTATATTCTTTCTAATAATTTTATAATTATAAAATTTTTTATAATAATAATTATTCAAACATTTATTTAAAATTATTTTTTATATAATTTTTTTAAATTGTCAAAAAAAATCCTATTTTTGTAAAAATACTTTTCTAAACTCTTTTCCTATTATAATCCTGAAGAACCAAACCAAAGTTCACAAGAATATTTAATAGAGTAGTAGGTTTTTTTAATATTTGATAGAGATATGTGGATGTGGGTAACAGTAATATAAGCAATAATTGAAGAATGCCATAAATGTGAGCAGATAAAGGGCCAGACATGAATTAAAAGTGGGCAAAAATGATTAGTGCTCTAAAAGGTTTCTTCATTCAGGGGGAAAATGGTATATTCAAGCTCGAATCTCTAGGTCAAGTTGTTTACATTTATTGGTTTTTCCCTCACGTGGAAGTACTCAAGCACTGCTGGCTGAGACTGACCTCCCACACTGTCAAAATAATGTCAAGGACTCAAAATTGGCCTCTTTCTTTGGTTTTTTTAAACTCAAAGGCATGTTTGGTTTACCTTTTAAAAAATTATAGAAAAAAATAATTTAAAATAATTATAAAAAATATTTTTTTATAAATATAATTCTAAAAAATAAGTATTTAGATATTTATTATTAAAATAATTTTTAATAGGTAAATTAATAGAAAAAATATAAGGCAAAAAATATAGGGATAAAATAGTTATTATACAGCCTCAAAATATTTTTGTCACCCATAAATTATTTTTAAAATTTATTTAAAATTATAATTTAGTTTATAAGTTATTTTGAATATTTGATGAGTTTTTATTTAATTTTTAATTCAAATTATAATTTAATTTAAAAATATTTTTCAAAACTATGAAATTGACCGTATCCAAAAAAAAGGCACTAAATTCTAGGTTTATATTGTTGATCAAATCCCCTCATCCCCTGTGCACAACTACTCCGTGAGGAGGGCGGAGATGTTAGGAACCATCCCCTTATAGTTATTTTTCTGTTAAGACTGCACATTGTTTTTTTCAAGGTACATAGCATGGAGGAGATGATCATATTTAGAAGATTCTCAAGAGATGCTCAATTCTGACAATAATCAAAAACTTTATAGTGGCTAATTTGTCATGAAAGGGTTCATACGGTGCGAATCATAATGAGCTCGTGGAATTGGAGAGATTCATTTTGCTGTCCGTTTCCGTTTGGCTGTCGCCAAAAGAAAACCAAATCCCACCTATTAAGAGATTGCTCCAATGCAATCAACCAACTTCCAATAATTAGAGATGGTAAAATAGGTTGATCCGTTAAAAATAGGTCAATCTATTTTATAAACGAATTTTTACAGGGTGAACTGTGTGGCTTGTCTCAAAACGGGCTGGCAAAATCGCCCCGTTTTAGAGGCAGGTTAACTCGCGTCCCGCCACTATTTTTTCCCTTTTTTTTAAATTTTTAATATTTTAAAAAATTATTTCTAAACTTTTAGAATACTAATAAAATTTTTTTAATGTTATATTAGTATAATTAAAATATAGTTAATGTTATACTCTTAAAAAATTTAGTTTTTATAAAAAAATATCAAATTTTATAACTATAAATCTAAATAAACATTAACATAATATTAATCAATTATAATATGTCAATACATATTAATAAATAGGTAATTATCTTTACTAGTATTCAATAATAAAAGTATTCAAAGTAATTTTTGGATAAAATAAATGATAATATTAATAATTTATATAAAAAAAACGGGCTGGCGGGCAGGCTAGGCCCATTTTACCAGCTCTACCTATAATCCTCAAAAAGCCCCTAAAAATTTTACTAACTTTCTATAAGATTAAATATACGACAGAAACATATTATCTCCAAATTTAACTAGTAAAGAGATGATATAAATAACAATATATAACGTACTTGATTATTGAAAATTACTAATTTATTATAGTTCTAATTATAATATTTAAAAAAATATCATAACTCCTTAGTATCTAAATTTATATTTAAAAATAATAGATAATTTATTCTATTTGACATTAATATTATTTTAAAAAAAGGGAGACTTTAACTTATCTTTAAATCGTAAATAGGTCTAATATTTTTTATAAAAAAATTAACAAAAAAAATAAAAATGCAGCAGAATCTCTCCAACTTTCACATGCAAGCTCCCTCTTACACACCTTAATATAATGACCTACTTGAGATTCTTGGGGTAATTAGAAGATGATTTCACAAATTGAGTAAATATGATAAACAAAAAAGAATCGAGGTGGTTTTGAGTGTTTATGACAAGGCATCGCTTCATAGATTTAATTCCTCTTAAATTGATTTAGTTATTTTTGCATAGCTGCACCCCAATGCAAATGGTTTCAATATCAGACATAAATGTGGAAGAATTTATAATGTTTTGCACTTTACTTGTTGTTTTAACTCCCTCATCAACATTATCTATTACTTCTTAATCTATTTGGATGATCTTTTTCAATTCAGTCAAAAGAAATATCCCAGTTCTGTCGTGGTATGAAGTAATTGATTTTTATTATTTTTTTATGAAATTAGGTTCTTTCAAGAGGTGGCTTTCAACCAGCCAAACATGCAAATACTTATATTTATTGAGATCCATAAATTTAAAATTAATTAATATTATATTTTATTAATTATAAATATTATTATAATTATATTTTAATATTATATTATCATATCTTAAAAGAATAAAATTAAAATATTATATTTGACAAATTAATTTTTTTATCATCTCTTTTAGATCTAATTGTTTCTCCTATTTTTTATTTTATTTTTTTTAAGATTCTTTAAGATTTAGCTTCGTTTATTTTATGAGATATGAAGTTTATGAAATCTACGATCTTACAAATGGAGTAAAAAATACATGATTTTTTACACTATTTTTATCTGAACTAAACTTAAATTTGCTTTTAAAAGGCCATTTTAACCTGTGTAAGATATATTTTTTTTACTAATGACATTATTTCTCTTACAAATTAATAAATAATAGGAATCGATACTTATAATTAATGAAACTATAATGTAGCTTGTTAAATCCAATGAAAAGTAGCTTTCTCAAATACCTTTTTTAAAGTTAAAATGTTAAAATATCTCTAGTAAGTGATATAATTAATAAATTATGAATATTAAATCTCAATTTTCAACTTCCATACAATATATTCCAACGACTTAGCAAAATAAAATATATAATAAGTTACATACAAAAATATTTTTAAAATATTTAAATTATTAATTTAAAGATAACTCAATATATTAAATATGATTTAGTATGATTCAATTTATAAATTTTTTATTTGATTAAAATTCAGCCTTTATATTTTTATCCCTTAACACCCCAACTCATAAGTGAGTCATCCAATATATAATAAAATAATAGTGAGTGCATAAAGATTAAATTTTAAATAAGTTAAAAGTTTAAAATTTAAATTATATTTTAAAGATTGAGTTATAATTAGATTAATAGTTAAAGTGTTAATAAATTATTTTTTTTAAATTATATTATTCATAATATATTAATATTATAGTTCATTTCTCAAATTTTTTGTAGATACATTTATTTATTTTTACTTAAATCTTTTAGTATAATACTCAAATAAAATTATTTTGATATAAATATTTTCAATTAAGGCTTCGGCTGGCAAAATCCTGTTTAGGCCTCTTCTAAGTGCCTGTTTGGATGTAGTTTTTAGGAATCAATTCTGGCTAAAATATCGGTTTGGAAAAATCTGAAACAAACATTAATTTTTGTTTAGAATTGATTTTGGCCAAAACCTCAGTTTGGAAAAATTTGAGCCAAACAACCATTTTTGTCCAGAATTGATTTTGGGCAAAACCTCGAAACCATAGTTTTTAACAAGCTACTGAAAATAGATTTTGGAACTATAAAAGAGCTTATAGATTATCCAATTACTATTTTACCCTTACTTTTTTTATACTCTCTCTCATCTCTCATCTCTCCTCTCTCCTCTCTCTTCTTCACATTATCTCCTCTCCTCTCTCCTATTTCTTCTCTCTCTTCTCTCATACTTTATCAAATCATACCCTTTTTGGTAATTTATTAATATAAAAAGTGATTCTACTACTAATCATTCAAACATCTCTATTTTCAGAATCTATTCTTCTCAGAATCTATTCTCCAGAATCTATTCTTTTCAAAACCTATTCTCCAAAATTTATTCTTCCCAAAATCTATTTTTTAAAATTAATCCAAACACAAACACGTATTTTCTTCAATGTCCTTCTCTCTCTCTCTCTCTCTATTTTCCACACTCCTTTCTTAATCACTCACAAAAGACAAATTGTGTCCTATCAAGTTCAGTACATGTCCTTGTCAAACTGGTCTGTGATTTTTGCCAAATTTAAACTCAAAAAGGAACAACCTGTTTGACCCATACTGACCAGGACCATATATCAAATAAAAAGGAGAATGATATGTAAGGACCACATAATTATGATAATTTTATGAAATTTTTAGAAATTATTCTGAAATAAATTTTTTATAAAACCACTTAATTGCCCTAATAAAATTAATTTTATCTTAGTAGTTATTTTTATTTAATAATTTAAATTTATTACTTATTAAATTGTTATTGTCAATAAATTTTTTTATTAAATTAGCTGTTACTCGTTAAATTGTTATTATTATTGATGTTCAATAAAAAATTTATTAAAAGTAGTTGTCAATAACGTAGCTGTTATTGTTATTGGATAAATTAAGGCTGTTATTTGTCAAACTGGTGTTGTTATTTTATTTTTCTAAATTAAGGCTATTTAAGGAATTTTTCTATAAAATTTAGTCCCACATTAGTCTCTACAGACTTCATAGTAATTAGACCATTTTGGAATCCTAAATTAAGAGTAGAATATTTTGGAGATTTTTTATCTTTCTCCCTGTCAAAAACACCCATGATTTTCTATTTTAGTTTTTTTTATATAGTTATATAACACTATGTTTAAACAGCTAAAACAAGACAGTTAGTTTCCATTTTAACTTTTTCTGCGTTTTCATTTTCAAAAAAATAATTGCTTACGGGCCTGTGGCCCACTCAACTTTATTGCTTCTTCTATGGGCCATACCAAAACGGTGTATTATTTGATAGGGCCCAACACATGCTTCTTAGAACACTCTTACCTGCTTGATAGTGCCCTTTAACTAACAGCCTATTAGTCCAAATCTCATGACCAATAATAGTAGGGATAGCTAATCAAGTTTTTCTGATTAGTGGGGTGGATGCTTTACGTATCTAATTTTGATTTTATTTTCTAATGTTTGCATTATTATAATCATTATATTGTATAATATTTATCTTCTTCTTCTTTTTTTTATAGAAACCAAGCAGTATACCCTAACAGATATGAACTAATTATCTCGAAGTATAAAGATCCCAAAATTGATCCTATATCTCCTAATGAAGCCTCTAATATTTATCCTTTTATATTTGATAGAATGACAATTTTTTTTTAATTCTCAAAATTGTTTTTTTTATTTTTATTGTGTATATCAATCAGACATTTATAAATAAACTAGAGATTTTATCTTATACATTGTATTCATAACTCATATTAGTATCATTATATTAATGGCTCGCTATTATAATTTTTTGGTTCAATATTTTAAAGAAGTATAAAATTACGGCTACAGCTTTCATTAGCATAGTACTAATATATAAATAAATTTTGGCAAAAAAATAGTTTATTTTGGTCAATATAGTTATTAAAAGTTAATTATTGTAAGAAATAACCATGAATTATGTGATTGCTATAGTTTTTTTATATTAAAAAGTTTATGTAAGTTGCATCTAGAGACTTAATAGGGTATCGAGGATAACATTTAAACTCGCAATTTTATAGATTTTGAACTAATTCTTTATTATTTGGACTAATATTTGTTGTTCGTTACAATAACTTTTGTTTAGTTGTGATAGCCTATTAAGTAGAATTTTATTTATTATTATTAATGGTATTTTACCCTTTTTTTTTAAAAAAAAATCATTTTAATATTATATGGATATTTAAATGGACACCATTCGATCAATCTAATATACTTAAGAATTTACCAAGTGGCTGGTAACATCACAAGACAAGTGGTACTAAAGAATTGCCATAACCTTGGTGTTGCATATATTTATGTGTAGTTTATTAATGTTGTACCTTTGCCATATAATAAAAACTATAGTAAAAGACTATGGAGATTGATGAAGACAATGTTCGTGTATGATCCATTTTCTATCTTGACTGGTTGGATCTTTGTCAAATCAAAACATCTTCATGAGTCCAATAACAAATTGATTAATAGAATTAATTATTATAATAATAATTGTTCATTGTTGATAATGATATTTTTTTCAAGAATTTCTCTTTCTAATAAGGCTAATCCCACATTCCTTTATATACCCGTCCGTCTTAACTACAGTAATTCAAGCTATAATGGTGTATATTTAAGTCATTTTATAAGCTTTTTAATTATTATGTAGTATAACACATGTTAAAAAGTTATATTTGTCTAAATATATTTTTAATAGTAAAAGTATAAACATATTTATGATTTAATGATTTCAATTAGATTAAAATAATTTTAAACATATAATTTTTCTATGTATTGTGGGAAGAAAATCTAGTTATTATTATTATTATAAAATAGTTGTTAATCAGTTGTTAATTGAGATATTTTTCACAAGAGGTTCTCTTTCTCAATAGCTTAACAATGGCATTCTTTCTTTTTTCTTTTGGTTATCAATGACATTCTTTCTATATGCTTAGTTGTGTGAAGAAATTGAGATCTTCACAATGAAATGATTTAATCTCATGTTTCCTAAAATATTCCAACATATTTTCAAAGGTAATATTTGTCCCATAACTTTTTGTCCAGATATATTAATTCTTAAAATATGACTTAATTAAATAGTTAATTTTAATTTTAAATATAAGATTTATTTTTTATATTTATCAATTTTTTACAAACTATCCATATTAATCTCCCTCAATATTAATTTAGTAAAAGAGAGATGAAAAAATATGTCTATTAACTAACTTCATTAAAATAATTAAATTAGTTAAATAAGATATTTTTTTTAATATTTATAATATGAATTAACAATTTTTTATTTAACATTTAAAATATCTTTTTAATAGAGGAGGAAAGGTTATTATCATAAGTTGATTGGGTTAGACTAGATGTTGATGGTTTTATTAACCAGAAATGTTAAACAACTTATGGGGCCATTTATTTTTCTCTAAGGATTTGTTTGGTTGGGGGATTTTGGAGGGAAGGGGAGGGGAAAGTGTGTTTAGTTGGGAAAAATGGAGGGGAGGGGAGGGGAGATTTTTTATCTTTTTATGGTCCCCTCCCCTTCCCTCCAAAAGTGAGGGTTTTTGGAGGGGAAAGAAAATTTTACTCCCTTTTTGACTAAAATGTCCCTAAGCTTTTTTAATATTCCAATTATACCATCAAACCTTTTTTTTATTTTTTTCACATCTAATTTTTTTCTTTAATTGCATAATAATTATAATAAAATTTAATAAGTATAATAAATTATTTATATATTATATTAAAATATATAATAATTATAAAATTAATAAAAAATAATGTTAAAATTTTAACATATTTTTTATTTTTTTTATTTTTATTATATATATAAATGAGATAAAAAATTTTAAGATTTATAAATTAAAAAATATTAATTTTGATATGAATATTGTAAATAAAGAATAAATAAATTTAAATGAAGAGATAATGGTATTTTTATCAATTTTTAATTAACCCCTCTCTCCTCCCCTCCTTCCCCTTCTGAACTAAATAAAAAATATCATTCATTAACCTCCCCTACCTTTCCTTATCCTCCTTTAACTTAACTTAACCTACCCTCCTCTATGGTGAATCAAACAAAGCCTAAGGATAGATATTATCTTATTAGAGACAATTATATTTAAAGTATGTCTATTATTAAATGTGTGTATATTTTTTAATAGAGATTCAAATTTTAAAATTCATTATGTTGTGAGAGATTAGCTCTTTTTAATTGATCCAATACCATGGGGCCTGTTTGTGATCATAATGAAAATTGGGAAAAATATTTTTTTCAAAAACTCTTGGTTTTTGCCCCCCAATTAACTTGGGCTGCTGAAAATTATTTCTATTTACAAGTTATGAATGATGATATTATCATCCTTCTAACTTTTAATATAAAATTTAGATAATTAATTTATATATATTAAGAAAATTAATAAAATTAATTATTTATAATAAATTATAATATTTATTTTCCTATAATAACATTTCTAATAATATACATTGTAACTACCTATAGATGAAAACTCACTAATTATATATAATCATAAAGAGATATTTTAAGCAAAAATAATGAATTTAAGAAATAAAATAAATTAAAATTTTATATTTAAAACTAAAATATTTTTGAAAACATACAACCCATACTTAAGAAACAGCATCGACCAATATCAATATTGCATGAATGAAGGACAAAATTTAAGGGGAGAATGACAACTTGCATCCTAATTCTCTGTTGATGATCTTGACAACTTGAGTGAGGAAATGTCTTATTTTGCAAGTTGACCGCTGAAAATAATTGTATTTGCAAGTTTCTCCTCTTATCCTATTTATATAGAAGAGAATATTTATAGAGAAGTGAGAAAACTTTTTATATAAATGTACTATATTATCTTTTATTTATGTTGACTTTATTTTTATTTGATATAATATATATTAAATAGGGATAAAGTTAAAAAATTATTGAATTTTATAATATAATTAGTAAAATTTAAAATTTTTTTTGATACATATAAAATATGTTAGAAGTGACTTATAAATAGATAAAAAAAAATATGAATTATTTGGTACCTTTAACATGTCTTATTGTTTTCCAATGTCTTCACTCTCTAATCTCTACTTGCTGTACTTCTATCCCAATCAATCGCAAAAAGACATAATTAATTGTGGGATATCATAAGTTCAATACATGTCCTTGTCAATTTGATTTGTGAATTTTGTTAAATGTTAACCTCAAAAAGAGCTAGATATTAGGGCTAATCATTTTATTTCTGTCACAGGTGACCTATCTTAGTCTTAACGATTTTGGAATAAATCTATCACATTTCAAGAATAATCGGGATGGGACAATACTTGTGTTAGGATAGGACATATCTCGACATGACTTTCGGGTCTTCCCGTCATATCCCATCCCATGAGTTATTTTTTAGTATTAATTATGTTAATATATATTACAGGCTATATCTCGTTGTCTCTCACGTGTCTCATTCTTCTCTCACTCTCACTTTCAGGCTTTCAGCCCTAGCACCGTACCACCGTCACATTCTCAATTTCAGCCCTAGCACTAGCCACCAACGATTTTTGCCACTCGCCATTTGACTCTCCCTTCATCCCCAATCGGCTAGTGGCCAATCCCCCTTACCACCTCACACCCTTGATCGGTCCTCAGTTGCTGGCACTCCATTCTGCCTCAAACGCATTGCTCCTCCTCAATCGCTCCTCATTGGTCGTCGATTCAATACATCGCTCCTCCTCGATCACTTTATTCTACCTCAAATAATTGTATTTGCAAGTTCCTCATCTTATCCTATTTATATAGAAGAGATAATATTTATTTTGATTATATTTATAGGAAAATGAGAGAAATTTTTCATATGAATGTACTATATTACTTTTTATTTACTTATATTGACTTTGTTTCTATTGGATATAATATATATTAAATAGGGATAAAATTAAAAAGTTATTAAATTTTATAGTATAGTTAGTGATATTTAAATTTTTTATTAATATATATAAAAATGTTAGAAATAACTTATTATAAATAGATAAAGAAGAATATAAATTATTTGGTACTTTAAACATGCCTTATTGTTTCCCAATGTCTTGACTCTCTGATCCCTACTTTCTTTACTTCTATCCTAATCAATCACAGAACGACATAATTAATTGTGGGCTACCATAAGCTCTATAAATATCGTGATAAAGGAGAGGTGATGTGGGTCGATTTGTTTAAATATATGATTGTCTGTGGCAGATTATACAGAGAAATGTTATTACATATTGATGAAAATGATTTACAAGTCATGAAGTTGAGGACAACCTTGCTCCTTGGGTTCTGGAGGGATACGAGAGCTCATGTAATAACTTCTTTATACTAAAAATGAAATGATCACGAAGTATGAAATTCATTACTCATACTTTGTGATTATTTGATTTTCAAGTATAACATATGAAACGGGTAGCATGCCTGTTTCATTTGGATTGATGATCAATGACAGTCTGAAATGCCCCAGCCAATGCTCTTATCCTGTTTGTTCTCTTCTCCAATTTGCTTGCTGTTTCTTTTATCACTTCATTGGATCCCTGAGTCGTCGTCTCCTTCTTCCATGCCCCTTGTTGTTTTGGTGTTGATTCTTCCTTCACCTCTTCAACTTCGCTCTTCTCCACATCATCATCATCATCATCCTCTCCTGCCTTCAACTTAACGTCATCTGTTTCTCCCTTCATTACTTCCTTCCCCTCCTCTGTCTTTTCCTCTTTGTTATGCTCACTATCCATTTCTTCTTTAACCCCAATGTCGTTTTCTTCTTCCTTTTCTTCAACATCAACTTTTTGCTCTTCCGATTCTGGATGATCAATGCTTTCATCTGGGTTATTATTCTCATCCTCTTGATTTACATCTTCAGCTTTCTCTTCTGGCGGATCCTCTCTTTTTGCTTCCTCTACCTCAACAACCGGTTTTGTCTCATCTGCCACACTAACTGCTATTGCTTCTTCTTCTTGTTGTTGTTCTTCTTCTTCCGTTGTAGGAATTACATTATTATTGTCATTATCAGCTTGAATCTGAGGCTCGCCAGGTTTAGAATCCTCAACCACCTGATCTTGCTCATGCTCATTTTCAGAGTTAACAACTGGTGAATTAATCTGGTCAGTTGTATTATCATGTTCATGTTCTTGCTCTTTCTCTTGCATGCTCTTTCTAATGTAAGATGCTCGCCCTTCCTTATGTCGCGTATTGCAAATATGCCAATTCTTGTTTCACCATCAATTATCCTTATGAAGGAAAAGAGAAAAAGTACAATAAAAGATAAATTCTTTACTATGTGATTTTAGATGAAGTACCTAATATTAAGACATAACAATGAGCAAAAAAGAAAAAATATTTAACCATTTCTGCTTCTCCGTATTGGGGTAGCAACTATGATTTATATGTCTTGATTTGTTCCCCTTATATGTTGCATCAATCACCATATCCCTGTTAATTTCACATGAGTATAAGTTTGTCTCCCCACGTTGTTTCATATTCCAAGGCCTTTCTTCACATGTTTTGTCATCAATGGCTGATACAAATATTTTTTTTCGTATTTTACAGGAGGATGACCATT
Organism: Leucaena leucocephala; assembly: GCA_037074615.1. NCBI lineage: Eukaryota > Viridiplantae > Streptophyta > Magnoliopsida > Fabales > Fabaceae > Leucaena > Leucaena leucocephala. The sequence goes on along the minus strand of CM073515.1, from coordinate 10,583,241 downwards.
GTATCCATTGCTGAAGAAACTTAGAACAAGCTAAAGATGTTGAATATGAAGTTGTAAAAAGACAAGACATAGAGGGAGAAGCAGAAGATATTGAGGAAGAAGAGAAACAAACAAAGATTCAAATCTATTGTTTGGAAGCATTTTGATAAAATTCCTTTGAATGTGATGGAGACTTCTTACACTTGAGATATTGTGCTCATATCATGAATTTGATTGTGTCAGATGGTGTGAAAGATATAGATGACTCTATTGAAGCCATTCGGAATACAGTTAAATATTTATGATATTCTCCTGCAAGGTTCCAAACATTTAAAGAATATATTGAGAATAAATTGTTCAACTAGGTAAAATTCAATTTATATAATATTGGAGAATACTATTAAATTCAGTAGAGTATTTATAAAGATAGAGAAATTAGATAGAGAGTACTAAAAAAGCTTTAAGGATAAAATATTAATTGGTCCCCCTAAAGCTAAGTATTCAAATTTGGCCTTCTAACAAATTATTAATGTGGCTATTCTTTTGAAGAGAATGGCAAATAAACCAAATTCTTTGGTGTGTCACATGACTAAGAGTATGCACGGCAAATATGATAAGTATTAGGGTAAGTTTGAAAACGTAAATACTTTTGTTGGTGATTGTAGTGGTGCTTGACTTTAAGTATAAAATGAAGTTTTTGAAGTTTGCTTTTAAGGATATATTTTTTTTATCTTACATATCATGACGCCATGTCCAAAAAGGTCTCTGAGGTCTTGTATCGCTTGTATGATCATTATTCATATGCACTTGATATATCTCAGTCTGAAATTCAAAGTAAAAGTCAAAGTAAAATTTAATCTCAAGGTTGTTATGGCACATATGTGTTGGAATTAGAGTATTTTGATATTGATGGTTAGGGTTCTTGGGCAATTCAAAAGTTCCTTGCCTACACTAACTTTGAGAGTCAAACATATAAGTATACAGATTTAGAGAGGAATCTTCAAGCTGAGTTAGCTGATTATTATAATTCTACATTGATCTTTTGGATTGGTGAAAAATGAATGCTAAAAGTACAAAATCATTTTATTGATTGCATGTGATTTGTTAGTCATGTTTGTCTCTATTGTGTCCTCGGAACCAGCATCCAGTACAAGGGGATATGTCACTAATGATTTCATAAGTTCACTATCCTTTAAGATGATTGAAGTACTAATTTGTGCATAAAATTAATTATCTCTATCTATATTTAAATTAAAAGAATTTGATATTGATAACTTTAACGAAACTGTTGAAGTAAAAAATGGTCTTACTTATATACTTATATCATATTATTTATGATATAATTTTATTTGTTTGCTATTGTTTTATTTTTTTTATTATGCCCTCCCTCTTCATTGTTTCTTTGTAGATTAAGCAATTACTCTAGTAGATGAAGTGGAAGAATTGAAAAAAATAAAACAACTTAATATTATAATGTATTTTGGCTTTGGCTTTGAATGTTATTTGTTAATTATAATGTTAGTTGCATATGGATGTTGTTACTTGTTAGTTCGTTCATTCAGGAATTTTGGCTTTGCATGTTGTTTGTTCACTAGTAGCATGTTTGTTGCGGATGAAGCAACCCATGATCTTATTTGTTTATCATTTGTGCACTTTTTTTTTCAAATTTATTCAATAATTCTCATCTTATCCCGGTCCCAATAGCTCAAAACGGGATGAGACATATAACACAAATTGTATCCTATATACTATAATAGGATGGAACACAAGAGGGGTGTCTTAGTCCCAACCAATCTCATAAACACCCCTACTATATATATCAAAATAACTTTGGAAAGTGATATTTGAGCCTTTCTAAAAATGTTAATTATAGTTAAAGGAACTGTAATTTAAAATTTTTAAAAAAATATCAAGATATTTTTTTTACAGGGATTATTTTTTTTTTAATTTTGATACTCATCTTTAACATTTCAATACTCAACTTTAATATTTTCAAAATTCATATTTGCTATTTTTAATGCTTATTTTTTTTTTCAATTTTTCCTTTTATTTCTGTTTGTTTAAGTACTCTTAATTTTAATTTTGTAATACTAAAAATATTAAAAGTAAGTATTGAAAAGGTCTAAATTAAGTATTGAAAATATTAAAATGATAAGAATTGAAAAAAAAATCAAAGCTCCATACTGAAAAAGATTAAGTTCTGAAAAATAATTTCAACCAAAAAACTTGATCAATTTTTGAAATAATTAAATTTATGGTTTTTAATTGTAAATATCCAAATTAAGTATAGAAAATATTAAAATGATAAGAATTGAAAAAAAATCAAAGCTCAATATAAAAAATATTAAAATTTAATTTTTAAAAATAATTTCAACCAAAAACCTTGGTCAATTTTTGAAACTTTTAAATTTGTGGTTTTTTCTAAGAAAATTTTTGAAAGGGGTTGGGCTCAGCTATAATCTAAGGATAAAACAAAATCTCTATTCCTCCTAAACGATATCAATATTAGGTAGGGCGAACCATCAATTATTCTTAAGTGTAAACTTACGCACTTAATAGTTAGGATGCCTATCTAAATGTTGCGACTAAACCATAACAAAATGATGCTCCATAGTAATCAAATATACTCAAAATGATCGTATGTTTCATTTATTCACCAGTTAAATCTATGGATGATGGATTAAATTTGTGGTTTTTTTGGTATACAAATTTTTAGAAAGGGATTGAGTTTACCCATAATCTAAGGGCATGACGAAGTCTTCTTTTCTCATAAACGATATAAATATCAAGTAGGGCAAACTATCTATTATCCTCAGGCATAAACTTAAGCACCCAGGAAATAGGATGCCTACCTAAGTATCACGATTGAAACCATAATAAAGTAATACTCCCCAGAAATCAAACACGTTTCAAATAATTATATATCTCACATCTTCACTAATTAAACCCACAAACAATAATTATAAATACTTAGTCATGTGTCAGGTGGGCCATTTGACATTCTTGCTTCATTTGATGGGCCCACACCAAAGTAGTCCAAATTGAAGTGCCCTTTAGCTAACTCAATCCCTAAACTAAAATCTATCAAAGTTGTAACATATAATAAAAAATAAACTCATATATTATAAAGCCATAAGTTCGATTTTTATTTTTATTGTGAGGTTTCATTTAGTAGGCAATCTCGTAAGTTTTATGTAAGCGTTCTCTAGACCTTAGAGCTTTACTCTGACTTTAGTGGGGATCGATATCAAACCTACCTAAATTTATTTATACCAAATAAAGATCCCTAAACCAAAAATGTTAGACTTAGCATGTGTATAGAAAAAGTTTTGTTGTAACAGGCTACTTCGATAATTTCTACGTCTTAATAGGATTAGTTCATAGCTATTGGTTGAGGGATACTATTTAGACTCTACCAAACAAAAATGTTAAACATAGCTACTAACATAGTTGAGTCCAATAAAAAGATTTTATCTCTCACTAGGTGAGGAACTAATATGTAAATTCACATTAAAAAAGTAACTATATTTATTGTCCCTTAGGTATAGCTAATTAATTACATTAGTTTCATCGGTCTAGTACGATTCAAAATTCAGATTCAGATGTCATTAGGTTCATCTATAAACTTGTATTTTATTTATATATATTAAAGTATTTAATAATTCTTCAATGCCAAACTCAATTTTTAATTATATTTCCATAATTTAATTTCTAATTGTAATTAAGTTAGATTATATTATATAAATGAAAGTTACTTATTTAAAATTGAGCCACACCGATAATAGCAATAAAAAAAATATACGACTTACTCCTTTTCTTTTAAGAATAACAGTTGAGCCGTTTCAAAGAAATGAAAGCCAGATCACTCAACCAAACCTATACCATTAGTAAAAAGGAATTTAGTTAGCCATTTACTTCTCTACTTATTAGTTAGCCCAAGTGGGACTTGGCATCCTTACAAATTACAATACACCGATATTTCATATTGTTGGCTCAAGTGGTACCTACAAACATTTAGGCATTTGATAAATAAAACAAAAATTACTATAAATTCATTTGTATTTCTTTATATAAATATTAGTTATTTTATTTTTAAAATTTATATTTTTTATTTCTTCTTCAATCAATTCTTTTGTTATTAAAAAAAATTAATTATTGCTTCAGTTTGAGTTATTTCTATTGAATATTTTCTTTTAGTTCTTATTATAAAGCACTTTCTTAAAGAATTAGGTGCTTACAAATATTTTTGTATTTGACTTATTAAGATTTTTATATTTATATATAAATTAAAATTTATGTAAACATCACGATTACTGTGAATCCGTGGCTGCTCAATTTAATTAAACAAGTTTGAGTATGTCGCTTAAATGCTTGTATATCTAATTTGGTTATGAGTCATAATAACAGAAAATTTACTTCCTGTATTTATAAAAAATACAATTGTGAAACTCACAAATTTAAATAAATTTATAATAAAAATATAAATTTAGAGCGTGAACTCGAATCATAGACTCGGAAGAGTTTATTTTTATTAATACATGGTTATTAAAAATATAAAAGATAATAATAATTTAGTTTAAATTTATTTTAAAATCAAATCTATAAATATTCATAATTTATTATATTCAATAACAAGATTTCTATAAAATTCATACATGAAGTTATTATAAATAATTAAATTCATAAGGTTAGTATAAATTTTAAAAAAAAATCGATACGATTTTATAAGTTAAAAATATAAAAATAATAAAAGCTGAGTCAATCTCGAATTTAAAAACAATAATAATAAGTTTTGGCTTATAAATAATTAATATATTTATTATTAATTTAATATTTTACATTGATATTGATACGTAACCCAAGATGTAGGAAACGAGAGTCTGATTCATTGCACTCAGCCTAATTAAACAGCGTAATTGGTGGGATGATTTAAACACTTAATTTTTAAACATGGCTAAATTTGACAAATAAAAAGTCTTGTGTATTTTAATTTAGGTAAAGTAATATTTAATATCTTGTTTTTATTTTTTATATGCGGCCAATATTCTAATTTTATTTATGGATTAAGTTTACTCATAATCTTTTTAATTTATTATAATTTTACCTATAATCTTTTTAATTTAGTACAATTCTTTGTACTTGAAAAATATGATTATGAGTAAAATTGAACTAAATTTAAAATATTATAGATAAAATTGTACTAAATTAAAACTATTATGGGTAAAATTATACTACACATAATATTAAAATATTAATTGTATATAAAAAATAAAATCAAAATATTATATACTATTTTATTCTTTTAATTTTTTTGGTCAAACTTATGTATTTTAATTTGATATTGAATAATAATGGTGTTTGAAAAATATAAAGTCAACTCATCTGGTTATCCTAAATATAGACAACTATTGAGATGCACATTGGTCAAAAGAGGGAAAAGAAAATCAAAGAGCCGTAATATTTTCTAAAATAATCTATCTAAAACAATTAATGATTGTGACCTAAATATATCAATATAAAATATATTATCTTCACTTATATACTACCTCATAGGCTCATACTAATATAATTAGTTGATATTTTTTTGCAAAATATATTATTTTTAAAAGTCGTTCTCAATAAATTATTGGAATTTTTTTTATAAATTTCAAAATTTTTTCTCTTGCTTTATTTAATGAGAGTGACAATATTTTAAGGGGAAAAAATCAAATTACTTAGGAAGTGTATTATAGTTTGGACTAATAACATATGTAAACATCATGATTACTATAGATCCGTGGCTGCTCAATTTAATTAAACAAGTTTGAGTGAGTGTGTGCCCTATAAGTATTTATATCTTTAATTTCAAATTATATAATTAATGGAGACTTAATAATATCAGAAAATTTTCTTCATGTATTTATACGAAGTGATGACTTATAAATAATGTAATAATATTACTTAATTTTTTTTTGGATAACTGATTGGGCTACCCAGTATCCGATATTTTTTAAATCTTATTATTAAGTATTTAAATAATTAATTAAAACTTTACTATTGGAATATCTCTCCGTACGAGTTTTTTTTTAATTAGAAAAAGTACCTCCGGGGAAAATGAAACTTATTATAATAAAGGCATATTTGGTAGCATGGAAATAGAAGTGAGGGAAGTGGAAATAAAATTAAATATTTTTTTTGTTTAATACACTTCAAGTTATTTCCACTTCTAATATTTTGAATCATTTTATTTCTATAAAAAAGTTGAGAAACGATATGGAAATAATGGCAGTGAAATATTTTAGACTATTTTACTTTAAGTTATAAAATTTTTGGACAATTTTAACCCTTCACAAGTTATAAAAAAATATTTTAGATCATTTAACCCCAAGTTATTAAAAAAATATATATCAATTCTATATTCATTTATAATTTACTAAATAAATTTTTAAAACTTATTTCTATCAAAATTTTATTTTTATTTCTATTTATATAAAAAAAATTCATCCTGTAAAAGAAAAGATATGAAGAACTAACTGTTCAGGAATCAACTAGATAATCCACTATGTAAAATTTGGCCATTTCTTTTGGAAAAATGACATATAGGTCCCATGTAAGTAATTGAATGACAAAAAAGTTCAATCAAATGCTATAATTCATGTCAAATCCCATGGGACCTCACATGAATTTTTTCTAATTGTAAAAAGACTTAAATGGCCTTGTGAAATAAAAAAATATTAAAGAAGAAATGAGAGTTGGCGCACTTTGCGAGAACAGTACAGGATTGGCACGCTTTGCTATGAAATAAGAGAATAGTACAGTGTGTTGCAAGTGAATTTACTTATCATCGTGGCTGGGGTTGTTAGTTGAAGGTGTTAGGGTTGTTATTTCAAACGCTGTGGTTGTTATTGCAGGTGTTGAGATTATAAGTTGTAGCTAATGGGGTTATTAGTGTAGGGGCTAGGGTTGTTAGTACAGCTAATGGTGTTGTTAATTGTAGAGGCTGGGGTTGCTAGTTGCAGGTGCTGTGATTGTTATTTCAGGCGGAGAGGTTGTAAGTGCAGCTGATGGGGTTGTTAGTTGTAAGTGCTAAGGTTGTTATTTCAGGCGCTGGGGTTATTAGTTACAGGGACTGGGGTTGTTAGTTGCATGTGCTGGGGTTATTATATCAGGTGTTAGGGTTGTTATTTCAGATGCTGGGATTGTTAGTTGCAGCTGATAGGGTTCTTAGTTACAGGGGTTGGGGTTGTTAGTTGTTGGTACTGTGGTTGTTATTTTAGGCACTGAGGTTATAAGTGCAACTGATGGGGTTATTAGTTGCAGGTACTGAGATTGTTATTTCAGGCGTTGGGGTTGTAAGTGCAAAGTTGAACTAGACATATATATAAGCAAAGTAAGATTATTAGTACTACGTTTAAATTTAACTATAATTAAGATATGATCAATGACGCAAAAATGCTTGAGTCATCATATTTGAATAACAATTCAGTAATTAAGATTCTTTATTATTATAAAATGATTAGATCATTTCCACATAATCACATATTCAAATTATACATCACGAATCTAGAAATTTGCTTCTATAAGCAAGTCCCAAAAATCATTGAGAATTATTTGTGTACTCAAGTACAAAGTATTTGCCATTTCACATTTAAAGAAGGTAAATTATAAGTCTCACCATGAGAATTTATTATTCAGAAACTGCAAATTTAATAGTGCTTGGAATAATGAAATTAATTTATTGAAGGTAAAAAAGGCATCTTAATTTACTTTTTTGTTTTGTTTTTTTTTACGAAATTTGGCCCTTTAGAATAATTTTAGGAATGCCTGGTACTTTGATATAAATAAATTTTGTTTTTTTTTTCATAATGGTAATTTGAAAAAATTAAGGGAAAATTAGTTTCTAGTCCTTATAATTTTATCAAATTTTGAATAAGGCTTTTAGAGTTTCCCCCCCTCTTATTGAATTATTATTGTTTACATAGCTAATGGTGTCAGCCATTCTATTAATAAACCTTGTAGATGCCAGTGGTTGAAATTAAAAGTGGTAACCTTCCACTAATTTTAAAAAAATAATTAATACTTTAAAATATTTAAAAATATAATTAATATTTTAAATTAATTTTAAAATATAATCAGTATCTTAAATTAATTTTAGAAGGATAATTAATACCCTCAAATATTTAAATTAATATAATTTTATCTCTTCACTAATAAAAATGTTAACTTTTGTTTAATATATGTCAAACATTTGTAATATACTCTTTTATCACATAAATATTATTTTAACATATTATTATTTAAAATATTATTGTATGATATATTTTTGTGTAAATAATATGACACATTTGACATTTTAAATAATAATGTGTCAAAATAAAAAATTCACATAACATAGATCAAATATAAATTTATATTTTTATCATTGAAATAGTAAAATTGTATCAATTTAAATATTTTAGGGTATTAGTCGTATTTTTAAAATTAGTTTAAGATACTAATTATACCCTTAAATATTTTAGGGTATTAATCGTGCCTCTAAAATTAATTTAATATACTAATTATATCTTTAAATATTTGAGAATATTAATTGTTTTGCTAAAATTAGTTTAAAATGCACCTTTTACCCAATTAGAAGGGAATGAGGTGGCGCTAAATAAGATCCAACTAAGCGCGCGCTCGCACGACAAAGATCGCCACCTAGATTAAAGTCAATTATTGAATGCTTGAATCTCTTCGTTCACACAGTACGATCTACCATAGACGTTTTAACCTAGCTTTTTTTTTCCTATAAACTTTTTTGATTATAGGGTAATGCAAAATTTTTTTTTAAACGATAATATTATTAGGTAGAGCAAACTATCAATTATCTTTATACATAAATTTAGATATCTAAAAATTATAATATTTTTTTAAATATCTCGATTAAAATTATAATAAAATAATATTTTTTATAAATTTAATTTATTTTTGATCCGCCTTATTTCCTATTAACTTCAACTAATGGAATGTGCAAGGTTTATTATCAGAAGGATTAACACTATTAAGTGTGCGAACAATATGATTCAATTAAAAAGAAAAAAATATAGGCACTTGATTTAAAACTTGATGAAATTATAAGATTGACAAACTAATTTTTTAAAAAATTAATATCAAGTCCCTATAATTTGACTTTGTTTTTAATTAGATTATTATAATATTTTTATTGAGATATTATAATTTAATCAATTATAGTTATAATTATTAGTTCCTGTCTTCTAGAATTTTTAAGAGAAATAATATTAATAGTTGATAAAATAACTCTTATAGATTAATTTTTTCTCATAGGTCTAAATAGAATTAAAATCAACTAGATTAGATTGTATATTTTATATATAAATTCAAAGATATGATTATGAAGATAATAATTTATTATTATATTGATAATAAATAAATTTTCTTCTTCAAAATCTCCTTTTTATTTTGTATTTTAGGGCAGCTTACATGTTTCATGTTTCATGTTTCTTAATCAACTTCCTCATTAGCCCCAGTTAATATATTATAAGTATAATTGAGAAGATTGCCGATTAAAAATTAAAGTGAAACTATAAAAACACACTAATTAATTTTTCTCAAATAATAAGTTTTTCAAGAATTTTTTTTTTTGCCATATTTCATTGTTTAACCATGTCGATTGCTCCCACGCGAGGGGCTTCAAAGTTCAAACTTCAAAATTCAAACCCGTGAAAGTGAAAAAGATAAGCTTACCTACTCACCCAGAAAGAGAGCGGAAAGTCGAAATCCCCTTCAAAACTTTTACCGCCGCCGCCTTAAGCATCGTTGGTCAGTGATTCTCTCAATTCTCAAAAACAGACAAAAACAACATTATTAATCCAAATCTTAAAGCAAGCTTCGATTTTTCATTGCCTCACGTCACTGGGTGGAAGCTCGCAATGGAGTCTCTATCCACATTGGCTATTAATCATGCTCAGGTAGGACCCATTTTTATTGATGCCATGTTTATACTTTGTATTTGATGAGGAAAAATTCAAAAATTTGTACTCTTTTTATCTCTTCCTTCATTTTCTACAATCCAAACGTGGCAAGGAGTTTGGCCAGTATTACTGGGACTCTTGAGTATCAAAAGAAAGAAACGAATAAATTATGGTTTTTGTTTTTTATTTCCCTGATTCAACGGCTTCCATGCTGCCTCTTAAGGGAGCGACTTTGTTGAAATATTTATGGCCTTGGTATGGACAATTTCCTCTCATTTTCTTTCTCACATCAACACTTCTCAATCTCATCTTTTGCTTCTTTCTTCGCTTTTCCTTATTGGATTTCGTGGGTTTGGTCTAATAAAGAAGGAGGAGGAGGCGGAGGAAGAGGAGTTGAAGACCCTTTCAACATGGGCAACTTCTGCATGAAGCCAGTTGCTCATGTTAATTCCTCCAATCTTTATGGTCAATTTCTCCTTTGTTTTTTTCAATATCCATATACGCTTGCCTCCTTCTTCATTGTTTTGATATTATAGGCTCTCATAGAACAGTTATCAGATTGTTAGGTTGATGCTGTTGTATAAACTTGCTCAAATTTTGATTGAGTTTCCTATTTGGGGTTATGCTGCCTTTTATATACGTCAATGCAATCAAGATTTACGTCTTACATTTAATTGGAAGCTAAATTTTAAGCTTGGATTGCTTGGCTGTCAAAATTTGAATGGAGCTTTCTAGGTTTGCGAGGAAATTGATTCTGGTCTCTGGGATCACTTATTTATAAACCTCCAGTATTGTGATTGTTATAACTTGGTGTCAGCAATATAAGTATCCTTAAGCTTCTTTGCTTTGATTCAGGTTGTAATTTGCATTTTAGATGGTTGGGACATGTTATTTGAATTTGGTTAACATTTCTTTCATTTTCATATAACTAAATTACTTTCTAGACTAGTTACTAACAACTGCAAGCTTTGCTTCTCTTCACTGTTAGACTGTCAAATTATATATCAGTCTTAATATGTATATAAATGCATGCAAAGGTTTATTATGCATAATGCAATTAAAGAATTTGAAATCTAGACAAACAAGCTAAGACTTGTAAGTTAACATTTATTGTGGATTGTGAAAGCTTTTTCTCTGCTTTCTACTTATCCACTATTCAGCACATAGCTGATTTTAACTTAACAACCAAAGAAGCACCATAACCTTTATGGCAATATGGCCATTTTCCAGCTGTTACTAATTTATGTCTTGATTATTTAAAATAAAAAGCAAATATCACCTGTATTTGCATTGAATTTGGTAGTCTGGTTCACCCGTTAAACTTCAGGGCTTTAGTAATTCTGTAATTGGATTGGGTTTGGAACACTTAGTCATTCACTGCATGCCTATTAATATTCTTGTTAACTATCATGTTTGAAGAAAGCTTAATATGGCTCTGTTTATATTTGATGTTATACTTTATTGCACACATTTTTGGAACTGTAAATTCAATTTCTTGAAGTTAAATGTTATAGAGATGTGCAGTTTAGTGCATAAGAAGTTATTCGTCTAGCTTGTTTGTAACTTGTGCCTCATTTACTCTCAGGAAGTTCAAAGTCAAGTAAGACACAACAGAAATACAATTCTTCAGAAAAAAAAGCTGCTTCGCAAAGTTCAGCATCAAATCCTGACAGACCCATTTCCAATAATCTCAAGCCCTTTAGTTTCAATGATCTAAAGGAAGCTACCAAGAACTTTCGCGAAGAAAATTTTATTGGAGAGGGAGGTTTTGGGCGTGTCTTCAAGGGGTGGATTAACACTAGCACCTTTACTCCATCGAAACCAGGGAGTGGAGTGGTAGTGGCCATTAAGCAGCTCAAGCCAGAAAGCTTTCAAGGCCACAAGGAATGGCTTGTATGTACAATAAGAACCTTTGAATTAAGATGTTTTCTGAATTATTGGTCCTTGTAGGTATTGACTGATTTCATGCCCTTTTTCTTGGCAGGCTGAAGTCAATTATCTAGGGCAGCTTCACCACGAAAATCTGGTGAAACTTATTGGTTATTGTTCAGAGGATAGAAATAGGCTTCTAGTTTATGAGTTCATGCAAAAAGGAAGCTTGGAGAATCATTTATTTCGAAGTAAGTTAACATTTGCCGTTTGATGCATTAGAAAGCTTTTGTTTAGGGAGAATCTCCTAATGGGATCTCTTTATGTGTCCTTACTTTTCAAATGAAGTACAATGCTATGTGTATTACTATCATTAAAAAATCAATGAATCTGGTAAATAAAAATGCTATTCCAAGAGTAATATTCATGAGAATGATGTTCAAACTTCTCCTAAGGATAAGGCTGAAATGAAAAAAGGTCTTAAGGTATTCATGTAATCCTAAATTTTGTTTTTCCTTTTCGGCAGAAGGTGTTCAGCCCATACCTTGGGCAACGCGGATCAGTATTGCCATTGGTATTGCAAGAGGATTAGCATTCTTGCATGGCTTGGATGCAAATGTCATCTATCGTGATTTAAAGGCTTCTAACATCCTACTTGATTCGGTATGTTGCACTATGAAAGTTTTGGCTTGTGAAACTGGAAAGTCTAAATTTTCTTATTATGCATGCGCAATTTTTTTCTGAAGGAGTTGCACTATATTTTGCATAGGATTTCAATCCAAAGCTTTCGGATTTCGGTTTGGCCAGAGATGGTCCTACTGGAGATAACACTCATGTTTCAACAAGAGTTCTTGGAACTCAAGGTTATGCTGCCCCAGAGTATGTAGCAACAGGTATATTAATCTCTGTTGAATCTGAGTTGCTTCTTTCTGATCAAATTTTTAAGGTTCATATTTCTGGTCTTTTGAATATTTAACCGGTAATGGTAATCGGGAAGAAATGCGATCTGAAGAAAAAGTAGTGCAACATCATATAAACTCTGACGTACTCAAAGTTACCATCTCTCTCTCAATGGATTTTTGGCCCCTTTCATGGTGAGAGGGATATCCTGCTTTATTAAGCCATGTTTGATTCCTGCTAGGAGTGTTTTAGGAATGGAGTCCTATATGCTCCAAGCCATGTAGGAAAGTGCACCTTTTAAAACACTTTGGAGGGAATTTAGTTTAGGTGCCCGTTTAGATTAGTTGGGGAGAATTTATTTTGCGTTGTAAGAGGTCAGTATGTGAAAAAGTTGTCTCGTAAAGCGGAAAAGTGACTAAAAAAAGTGATTTTTCTGGGAATCCAAACGGGCATTAGATAAAGCCATCCATGATCATATTGTTTAATAATCAAGAAAGAAAACACAAAGCTGGTCTTCCATTAGTAGCTTTGGTTGCATGGTCCCGTATGTCCATGGTTGAGCCATCGAACCACCTCTCTCTTTTTTATCTCTCTAAGACTCTAACCGATGGAGTTTCGGTTTTGCTGAACATTTGATTAAAACAGGCAATAAGTAGTTCAGTTTCTTGGAGCTTTTCTTTTTCCAGTCAGATTATATATCCCTCGATCTATAAAACTAGTTTCGGTTTTGCTTCTGACTGAACAGGTCACTTGACTCCAAGAAGTGATGTCTATAGCTTTGGTGTCGTCTTGCTAGAGTTGCTAACTGGGAGACGAGCATTAGAAGATGACAGACCCGGATCCATAGAAGAAACTCTGGTAGACTGGGCAAAACCATTCCTGACAGATAACCGGCGAGTTTTGAGGATCATGGATACAAGACTAGGTGGCCAATACTCCAAGAAAGGAGCTCAAGCTGCAGCTGCACTTGCATTGCAATGCTTGACCTCAGATCCTAGGTACAGACCTCCAATGGTGGATGTTCTTGCGGCATTGGAAGCTCTCAGTTCCTCAAGTTCAATTCCAAGGACCCCAAAATCTGACAGTGAGAGTGTTTCAAACAGATATTCTAGTTCTAGTCATCCACAACAAAAGCCAATCAGACATCTAAAGTCTGTCTGAGAGTCACTTGTTTTGTTGTCTGTGTGGAAGAAATGCTTTTTTGATTCCCTGCAGTGCCTATTATATCCCCTAAGCTCAAGTGCAGTGTATTGGTAAGGAACAAATTTGTTATAAATAAAACAAAAATATCAAAATTAACATGATCATTTGAACTTTTTCACTTGAGCACTTGAGGGATATAGGTACTGCCGGGAATTTAAATCCCAGTGATATATGTATATATGTACACATGCAAAAGGTAGAAAACAGTTTGGTGCTTGCAGGCATAGAGAAAGTCACAGCCCTGGACATTAACTTGCTCGAACAAGTGCTTTGTTCTTTCAATTTTTCTTTTCTTTGATTAATAGTAATTCCCCAGCATCAGAATGTGTCACAGGATTTGTTGGTCACTGGAAAGAGCTAATATCTATCATGTGGGAATATATAAGCAATATTCGAGCATTTTAATCCTTTTATGATTTTTGCTGCTGAAAATGCTTCTTTTTTTGGAAAAAAAATTAACTTACTCTTGAGAAATAGAAATTAATATTGACATTACAGTATTTTTATTCCTTAAATTTTAAAACAAGGACTGATTTAGTCACTAAACAGATCCATTACTGTAAAATCTTAAAGAATGAATGTAACCATTAAATAATCCCACAACTAGCAGCATGTGATCACAAATTCTGTCAAGAAATAACAATAGATCTCCAGTCATTTGCTTGTTCTAACACTTTCGGTGATTACAAGCTGATTCTGGAAAAACAAACACAATGTAGATCATTTTAAGGCAACATATTACGGTATCTTAAGTTACAACATAACTACCCGTCCTCCTCCGTCAGTTTTGACAAAAAATAAAATATACAACTATTTTAAGTTTATTCAATTCTTGAGAAAATTTTTTTTTATTATAATTTCAGTCACGACATTTGAAAAAATATTTTAATTTTTATATAATAAATAGATCATTCTACTCAATATTAATATTGTTTAAACTTTAGATCGTAAGTAAACCCAACTCTTTTCTAAAATTTTTTATAACAAAAAAAAAATTACAACACAAGTCAGGGAAGTCTGTTATGACACAATAAAATGTTGTATCATTAAAACTGTCTACAGCACGAAGAGCATCTCGATCAACCAGAGGCACAAAACTTGAAAAAAAAGAAACAAAAAATAGAAAATAAAAGAAGAAACTGCAAAATCAACGAGAGGTTATCTCTGTAGTTAAGGTTCCATATTTGACGCAATACTAGTGCATCCAGGAACTTCCAGGTAATATGATAATATGATTTCATGAATATATATACTCCTCATTGAATGTTATATCATTGCTTCAGTAATTCATAACTCCAACCATGAATATGTCCAATCGTCTATTACTAACTTCTTGACACCACATCCTGGTGACAGTTGTCATAAGAATATACTTCTACTGCTGCCAGCCATACTGTTGATTGCGGTTTCCGCCCATCATGTTTGAACCACGGCCGGCACCTGAGCCACTGTATGGACCGCCTTGGGGATAATTAGGGCCTCCAACTCCATAGCCACCACCAGCTCCACCACGAGGACCAGCACCAGGCATACCACTTGACCCATAAGGTGCTCCTCGGCCTTGAGGAGGATATGGCCCGCTGCCATAAGCACCTCCTCCGCCTTGACCTCCTCGGTTTGGGTGGTTGTATCCCCCACTGGGGTTCCCACCGGGGGGGTATCTTCCTGGCCCACCGGAGGGGCCTCGAGGCTTCCCATAATGATGGCTAGGCCCTCCAGCAACTGTGGGTTGTGAGTTATGCATATTTGGGTTTGGACCTGGCCGCATTTGCGCATGAGGCTGCCCCGTCTGCTGAATGGGGGGAAGACGAGTGTGTTGCTGAGGGTGCTGCATTTTTTGACGCTTGGCATTTTCTTCATGTTGTCTTTGTTGCTGCCGCTTTTTCTTCGTCTGAAACTCGTGTGATGACTCATATTTGGGTAAACTGAGCCATACATAGAACCAGTGACTTGAGAAAATTGGCGATGTATATTAACAGGAAAATGTCTAGAGTGCTTAAATGGAGAAATAATGGGGCATTCATTTGACTATATCAAGGTAAAATAAATTTTGGGGAACATATCATCTATCAAGGTAAAAAAACACTACAGACTAGAGAGCACAGCACTTGAAAGTTGGAAGTCATACCTCTTGGGATCACATGGCAAGGGATCAGTCCAGAAATACTCAGCATCAAGTGCATCCTTAGCAGTAATTCTCTATTGAAAAATAACGATTTCCATGAAAGAAGTAATTATATCAGAAACAGAAGATTCATCTTGTAAGAGAATAAGACCATCCTCAAACCAGAAAGTACAAGAAAACACTCAGAATAGACCAAATTACCAACATCTAGTGCATCCTTAGCAGTAATTAATGAAAATTTCCCATTTTTCCATAAAATAAGTGACAATAATAGAAAGATAAGCTTCATCTTGTAAGAGAATAAGATACCCTCATACCATAGAATGATAGAATACAAGAAAAAGCTCAAAATAGCTCAAATTACCAAACCCCTATCAAATTTAACAGTGTAGAAAAGCTTCTCAATCTCTTCGCATGAGGAACTGTGATTTCCTTGAGACACCCATTTGTGTAACACTCGAGAAGCAATATACAACATTTTATTTAACAGATTGATGGTGATGAGATGCCCATAGAAGCAGGTATTCCCCCAAACCAAACAAACCACAGAATCCCATAAAACGTACATGCCAGTGTTTGTTTTCTTTTTACCACGTCTATAAACCAAATTAGAATGAGGTGAGGAACTATTCCAAAATACAACTTCGATCACATTACATAAGCTTCTCACAAAAGAAAGTGCTAGGTGCTTAAAGCTCCAATATCAAGATCAAAACCATGATTGGCGATGTACCTGAGCAGGATCAAGTGTCAGCATCCTCTCCAGCAATTCTAAAGCATGACGATCAAAACTATAATCCAAGCATGAGGGAGAAAAACCATTAAGATAATTAACAAGGACACAATGCAGCAACATATATTGATGCTCATAAGGTGATACTCACTGTCTGAAGACTTCTCTCAGACGTCTTTTCATTGGTCTTGTTGGTTTAAATTGATTATACCATGGACACTTAGAAACCCCAGGCCAGTTCACTTCATCTGGTGCTCCACAAAGCTCAAAAATTTTGTTTAGTTGTTCTGGCTACAAGTTTTACAGGGTGAAAAAGTATTACAATTTCAGCTATCAAATAAATGATTAGCATTAATATATACACCGAAGGCCATACATAATAAAACAACAATAGGAATGCATGCAAGGCAAAACTGAATTCTCAAATAAAGGAAATAAGAAAACTGGATCCAGCAATCTAGCCAATTCTTGCCATTTGCATGCCATCTAACATCCAGATGAATGATATAAAAGTAAATTTTTAAACCGCATTTATTGCAACTATTACAGAGTTAAATTACTACTTAGATCAACATGAAAATAAGACCCTGAATCTGAAGCCACTTTGATCGAAGTGGAGGTAACTACAGTTAACAAGAGCCGAAGTTTACAATATGCACATAAAAAATGGTAGCAAGTAGTAAGCCGGAAAGCAATTAAAAAAAAGCACATATTTTCCCAGAATAATATGGAGCTTCATAGATAACATAAAGGAAAAAACCTACCCTACGTACAGTATCACCTTACTTGCTAGTACGCTTGCTTTGTTCTCATGCACACTAATCAAACAAATGCTTAAAGATGATAAAACCACAATAATCTTATTTATAGAAATATTAATAACCTCATCTTTTCCAGGGAAGATAGGCTTGCCATGAAGAAGCTCAGCAAAGATACATCCAACAGACCACATATCAACAGCAGGTCCATACTTTGTTGTTCCTAGCAGCAGTTCTGGGGGTCTGAATATATCAAGACCAAATCCATTAGAGTACTCCCCATTTTCATAAAAATTCCAATTTCTGAACCTAGTTTAAACTTTCATACAAAAATTAAAACAAAACTAAATGCAACTACAAAGTCACACTATTTACCTATACCACAATGTGATCACACGATTTGTAAGATTTGCATTGTGGTCATTAGAAAATGATCGTGCAAGTCCAAAATCTGCAAGCTTCAGATTGCCTTCATTGTCTATAAGAAGATTGGAGCCTGCATCAGAACAAAATACATGAAATAGGCATATCGTGTACAACTAAAAGATAAAATACACAAGCTTCTAGAGACGGAATCTTTCTTTACACAAACCTTTTATATCACGATGAAGTACTTGATTCACATGGCAATAATGAAGCCCGGTCAAAAGCTGTCTCATGTAACACTTAGGCCAGGAGAAGCAAGTCAGACAATGTTAAATGAATTACTACTGCAAATATTTGATTTAAACGATATTTACCGTAATACCTTGATTTGGGGAACTGTAAATCTCATCCCAGGTCGATCAGCAAGACCAGTCAAATCATGGTCCATGTATTCAAATACCATATAAATACCACCTTTATATTTGTTACCATCTGTAGCATCCAGCACAAAGAAAAACGCAGACAAGGTAAGATGCCATGGGACAAAGAAACTAAAGGAATTTGACAAAACTATATTCACAATGGCAGAATCATAGAGAAAATTAGGCACTGGTGTGATAATTATGAATGAAGTAATTAGATAATAGTGAAAATGGAAACCTGGCTTCCCTTGCTCATCTTTCTCAGGGCCTGGGGATAAAAGACCAGTCATTTTAATAGCAAGAGGAAAATTATATAACAACACACATTTAGATATTCAAAAATTTTACCCGGCGACGTCACAATCTCCTTCAACTTAATAACATTTTCATGGTGTAATTTCTTCAGAATTTTGATTTCACGAATAGCAGTAATAGGAAACTGCAGCAAAAAGCAACAATTCAGGGAAGAACCTCCTAATAAAAGGTCAGTAGCAGACAACCCATAATCCTTTCTCAATTGTTGTTACTTGGAATTCTCATTGTGGTTCTGATCAACTAGATTGTAAATAAAATTATCTTATGCCCCCATAATAGAGTAAATAACATTCAGCAAGGTGATCAAAGAGATACCCCCTCTCTCTCATTGTCCATTCTTATTTTCTTCAAAGCAACAATTTCACCTGTTCTGATTTCTCTAGCCATGTAAACTTGGCTGCAAGCACAAAGGTACGGATCAGTTCCTTCTTGCAGTATCAGCAATGAAGGATACACCCAGAAACATGATTTTTTGGAACAGAAATAGGCTAACAACTCTACCTGTAGGCTATAACTCAAGCATATGTCTTAAGGGAGAAGTTTAAGACAAGAAATTTTTGCAAAGAAAGTTTCAAGTTTCTAGCAGTTCAAGTTTGTCATATAATGGGGAACTGAGTCCAGAAAGAAAAAAGATGGGCGCTGACTAGAATTCAGTAAAAGAAAGTGGCAAAAAAAAAAGCTTTATAAAAAATGCTTTGATGGCGGCAGATAACGATATACATACCTATTAACTACTCATAACCCCACAAAGGGGTCATTCTGAATTAAAATATTCTTATATTTATAAAATATTAATATTGATTTTAACCTTCAGGTACTTATATTAATGACAAAGAAAACTTGCTTAAGACTTCATTAATATCAGGGAACATCTGTCATAATTAACCTAACCTAATTGCAATTTTTACACCTACAACGTAAAGTATTTCTCTTTGGAAGTTGGAACCTATTTAATAAGTAGATGCTGTCTTCCAATTCCAAATCAGAAACAAAAATTGGAAGAAAAACAGCATATGAAAAAATTGTCAATAGAAACACCCAAAGAAAGAAGAAAGAATCAAGGAAAAACTTCTAGATAAGGTAAGGAAAAATGAAATTCTAAATAAAATTAAAAAAAAAACTCAAAGCAATTGATACCATCTTCAAAACACTCTGAGAAAAAAAACCTGTCCAAATGCATAACTGGTACAATAGTATACATAACTGGTTGCATACACTTGTACCAATTCTATAGGAGTCCAATCATGACAAGTATTATGACTAAGAAAGTTATAAGAAAAACCCCAGGCCAAATGCAGACTTTTTATTTTACCGGTTATGCTTATCCACTTCTATTATTCACTATGTGAGAAGTCCTGTCAGTGCTGCCATATGGTAAGTAAACTGAGGCTAGAGCTTCTATACTGATAAACATAATAGACAATTATACAACGATAGTTACCAGCTAACTAACAAATTTTAGCCCCTATGATCCACAAATGACTATATTTCTGGTAAGTTGAAGTCTAAACAATATACATTTATTAGCTCCCATGTCAGTCGCCCAAAGAAATACGAAAAACGACATTTTGATCAAATATAAGTTGTTGCCGATAACCATAACCACATCACACCTACATAAAGAAAGAAAAAAGCAAAATTGGAACATATATTTAAGAAAATCGACTATGAATCATTGTAAAACTAAGAAACAGAAATAACAATTAACGAGTATAGTGATACTGCAAGAAGGAAACCAAAAGAAAAAATAGTTAAAACTAACTAACCCATAAGTTCCCTCGCCAATCTGCTCCAACTTTTCGAAGCAATCAACACTTCTGGATCCCCATGAAGGGTACTCATTAAGGTTCAGCTGCCCAGGGGCCGCAATAGCCATTGCTCCTCAAGCACAAATCAGTGTTCGAATTCAAAACCCAGAAAACCTAGCCGACAGAGGAGATCAGAAAAAGAATCAATAAATGGTCAATTAGGGTTTTTCAACACCCAACAGCAGTGCTATAGCGTCGGAATCAAACAAAGTCGGTGCCTTTCGAGAAAGGCAACGTAGGAGTTAGCGTAGTGGCGTGGAAGGAATGGAATGAAAGATTTGAGAGGAAAAGCAGTATCTGAATCAATGGAGAAGGGAAATTGGAAGAATGAAGAGTTCAAGAGGATGACATCAGGGGTAGGTTGAGTCAGATGAGAGCAATTTAGTTGACTTCGTGAACCGTCTCGGCCATCTAAATCACGATTCTAACACACTTCAATGCAGGCTATGAAGATTATGTCCCTTGTACATGCAACGTTGTGGCCGGTAAGCTTTGCTCGACCGGCTTTTAGGTTTTACCTCTCTCTAGCTTCTTACGATTTTGGAGGCTGCCTCTACTAGGGGTGTTGATCAATTTTTTTATTCTCCTGTAATCTTCTGTTTCTTGGGGCAATTTTTTTATACTTTGTTTATCATCAACCAAAAAAACGAGTTCTGTGAACAGGCCGACAGGGGATTTGGGATTTGGTCACGAATATCTAGTTATTTAATATATAGTAAACCTAGAAACTATGCCTTTATCTTTCTCTTGGCCAACAAATATCTTTATCTTTTCTTTTTATACTAATTATATCTATATCTACTTTTTATATAAGATAAAAATACATCTAATATCTTAAATTAATTTTAAATAAATAATATTATAAATTATTAGCTAATTAGACTAATTATTTTCAGTAAATTCTAATCATTATAGATAGTAGTTGCAATTAGACTTACGTATGACTATTCAAACACACTAGGAAATGTATATCTATATATATAACTCACAAAACTCAAATAAAAAGACTTATAAGTTGCTTAGCAATAAACCAATGTATTTGATTTTAAATAAAATAAAAATTTTAAAATAATTTTTATTTTAAAAAATTTTAAATTAAATAATTATATTTATTTAAAAAATATGAGAATAATTTCTATAAAATAAAAAATTATAACTTGTTTAATAATTATTTTATCTATTTTTTTACTCTCTCTATTTTCTCTCCCTCCTCCTCCTTTTGCTTGTCACCTGTTGCTCTTCATCTTTAAGTCCTCTGTACTCAAGGCATTGTCATGTAGGAGGAAGAAGATGATCGTGGTGCTCCTCCGTCTTCCTCAGTGTTGTCATGCTCGTGGTGCTTATCATCTCCGTCTCTCTCTCCTCTGCGTCTTTTTTTTCTTCCTCTTCAGTTGCCGTCGCTATCTTTCTTTCCTATGAAAGTCATCGCTATAAGCCATTCTCCTCCGTTTATCATTACTACAAGTTCTCCTACCTCTTCTCTCGCTATCGCATCTCATCGTCAATGGGACTGCTCGCTTGTTGTCGTTGAAGAGGAGAAGATGTACAATACCATGATGATAAAGAATAGAGGGGAGTCATCTTCAGTACACGTGATGATCAAAGCCTTACAATGGAGCAGAGTAGTCCCATCAGAGCATAGCAGTGATGATCAATATTATTTATTATTTATTTATATATATATTTTAATAATTTATTAATTATAAAAATTATTGTAATAATAATTATTTAAACACTCATAAAATTATTTTTTTATAAATTTATCTAAAAATATTTTAACATGACTTATAATGAGATTCAAATCCAATCAACTACCATTACAGAATATAGGGGTGTGTATAGGTAGGGTAACCCTCTATCTGGTGCCCTACCCGAAAATTATATGGGTTATATTTTACAGCCTGATACTCAGTCTTACCCAATAAAAGCCTTAACTATTTTAGGATTGGCATAAGCAGGCTGGGCATAGGCGGACTGGGCATGTCTAAGTTGTGATGATGCCTTGCTCATATTGTGAAAAAAATATGTAATTATGAATTTATAAAATAATACTATATTCATATGTCTTCAAAAATTAAATAATATACATAATTTACTAAGAATAAAATAATAAAAAGATAGTAATTAAAGTTTTAAAATCTATGGCACATAAAAAAAGTACTGAAGTCTAAGTAGTTTGCAATTGTAACTTTATATCAATCTTCCTAAAATTGATAAAGATAAAGCATCTGGAAAAAAAATATATGACGGTTACCATAGTATAAAAAAAAATAATGAAAGAAATCAATTTAGTTATAAATTTTAAATAATACAATTACTTACTTAACTACTCATATTTGTAAAATTACCCTTTAATCACCAGTATCCATTATATTTATACTATGTGAAATACTATAATTTATAAATTTTGATATATATAAAAGTAATTAACTGGGCAGGCTAACAACCCCTACCCAATGCTCGGCTTGGCCCGAATATTGGTCCTGCCTGAAATTGCTCATGTTATATTGGACTACTTTTTATTAGGTTAGATAAGGCATATTTTATGTAGACTTAGGCAAATTTGATTAACTCTAAGTTTCTTGTATAACCCTAACAGAATATGAGGCAAACTTTTATTAAATAGGTTAAATTTTATTAGTTTAATCCTTCTATTTAATACAATTTGATACCCAATTGCTTCTTAAGAAATCTCTAACTGTGCTTAATGAAAGGGTCCCACTCCTTTTATATCTTCTTAAAATTTCAGTGGGTTCACCATTTTATGCCTCCATTCATTTTATTTATAGGTTTTTTATGTGATATAAGAATAAAATTAAAAAGAAGAATGTTAGTTTTTCAAGAATCTCAATCTATCTATCTGGGAGCATATATGGAAGACAAAAAACGATTTTAAATCGTAACGTTATAGAATGAAGGACTTGAGAAAAAAAATATAGAAAATTTGTATTTAAGTAATATGTAATAAATTTAATTATAAAAGAATCTTAAAAAATATTAAATTATTATAAAATCTCTCAAAATTTAGGATTAATTTTTTTAATTATAAAATAATAAATTTACTCTTAAAAAAATAATATAATTGTTATTTTTTTGCCTTCTAATTATTATTTTTTTAGAGAGTTTTTATTCTTATTGTTTGAATTATTATTTTTTTTACTTGAGTTATTTTTTTCCCGAGCTTTTTTTCATAGTTATTATTCTATCATCTTATAATTAAAAAAAAAATAATCCTCACTTCTGAGAGACTTGATAATAAGTTGATGATTTCTCATTACTTCTTTTATAATTAAATTCTTTAAAGTTTAAATACAATTTTTTCAAACAATATTGGTAAGATGAAAATGCACTTTTTTCTTTTAATTTCTATACTTTCCTTCCCTCCCCTATAAAAGCAATAATTACAGACACAGATTACAAAGATTACAACTTTGGTCAGTTTTATTTTAGCAGGAATCCTCTTTCTAGTAATTAACTCATTCCATACAAATTTTCTATTAATTAAGCAGGTTTTATAAGGAGCAATGTGACATTACTCAATGTAATCCTGAGGGGTAGCATTTAAAATTTATAAGCTACTTATGTCAGGACTAGCTAATCCTCAGGTGGAAGCATTAGGTAGCGCTTGTGAAGCCCTACGTAAAATATTTTTTCTAAAAAAATAGAAAATAGTGGTAGTATAGAGATGATAAATATAGTTAGATATGCTAGTAGAATCCGTTAAACTGTCAAAAAGAAATAGTGAATTGGGTTAAAAAAAAAAGAGTCCATTTTTATAATGATCTTTTTGATCCACACTAGCACAAAAAAAAAAGAGTTAACTAGCGAGATTAATTGGTTAACTCCTTTTAATTTTATTTAATTTTTATCTATTTTCAATAATCTTCTAGACTTAAACCTAACCCCCCCCCCACTTAGTTAGCTCCTTATTATTTTAAATTTTATATTAAAAAGAAATAAATTAAAAAAAAAATTAAAAAAATAGTGGTCTCAAGTATTGACCCACCTTCAACCCAATCCACTATGGACCAGTCCATTAGCATTAGAAAAAATAAGTGATGATGTTCTTAAAATACCTTATCAGATCATTATTTATATTGATAAAAATCTTTTTTAATATAAATAATTTAAGAAAAAATATAAATTTGAGAGATAAAATAAATTAAAATTTTATATTTAAAATTAAAATTAATTAATTAATATATTTAAAGAGTAGAAGGAGTATTATTATTTTTTTTCCTTCTATATATTTTAGTTGTCAAAGATATTCCTTTGTTATTGCTTTATAGAAGCAGACAAACCTAGGAAAGTAATAAAACAATTGGAAGGTATTCTTTAGTGGAGAAAATAGCAGCAATGTCATGCCACTCACATAGGTCTCCATCACGCTTTGGTACTATATACTAACCAGTATTGATTCTCCCACTCAACCTAGCTATGGCCTAAATTTGTTGGGGAACCTGCAAAAACTTTGAATCCTTTAATTTTTTTTTTAACTTTTTTCAATTAAATTGATAATAAAATATACAAGGACATTTATTCTTTATTTCTTTTTCTATTAATTAATTTTTTTATACCGGTTGTGACATTAATAGGTGTAAAAAGTGAATTTCTTAGCTTAACAACTGATATAGAAAGTAAATAGTGGTTTGGTTTAATCTTTTCTATTATGTGAACAAACTTTATTTAAAATAACATTCCATTTCCCTCTAAAACAAAATTATCTTACATCTATTGCCTACTTAATTAGTATTCCTCCTACAAATATAAAAATTAAGAAAACTTGGATTGGCCATTAAATTAATATATTTGTAATTATATATTGAATATTTCAAATAAGAAAAACCATGTTAACATTGATTTTAAATAAAAAGTACCAATAATTTTTTTTTAAAAAAAATGAGAGCAAAGATAAGAAGTAAAGCATAATTTTAAATAGATAATGAATATTTTATAATTTTCAACAACAACAAAATAATAAGCTTTATTCCTCTAAATAAGTTCAATTACATACAACACACGATTCTATTTTATTTTATCAATAACAAAATTTTTAAATAAATTATTAATAAAAATATCTCAACAAATTTATATAATATTATTTTCGTCTTCCTCTACTGTTTTTTTTTTTTCAAAGGGATTCTCATATACACACATGCAGTCGTACTTATTCTACGGTTCATATATACTTATAATATGCACGTACGTTTCTTGTATAAAGATTTAGTTATTAATAGAATATAATTATATCATATGATCTATATAGCTGACTCTATATAATGGGATAAGATTTATTGTTAATTACTCCCTTCAATTTTTTATATAAGAGTTAGTTGATTTTTTTTATAGATTACGAAAATCAAATAAATAAATAAATTATAACTAAATGTAACATCTCAAAATAAATTTATATTATATACTTCTCAATTTATTCAAATTAATCAATTAACTCTTATATATTAATTATAATTAATTAATTTAATTTTTTAATATATTTAAAAAATTAAATAATTTTTATAATTAAGACTGAATGTAATATTTATTTTATAAATAATAACTTTTTTATGTGACAATCCAAGCTAAACAAAATTCATTACCCACATGCAATGTCTGAATAAAGATGAATGAATGAAATCAAGATTATGATTCTGTGATGAAATAACTAATCAAATTTATTTATCAGTCTCCAAAATAAGGTCTGGGTGACCGGGAATAGTTTCTGATCAGATATGCATCTGCTTTTTGCCTTGCCCTAATTGGGTTTGGGACCCTCGAACTTTGTACCCTTATATATGAACTGTAAAGTTAGCCATTGGAAAATTCCAACTTGCTTTTTTGATCACATCATACAAATCAGAAAATTAATTGATTTTTGTAAAAAAAAAAACTAATTAATTTATCATAAAACACTAGGTTGTAATTTTAATTAAGAAACAAAAACAATATTTTTTTAGTTCTAAATATAAGTTAGTGCGATACACTTTGTTTATTTAGTATCAAAATTAACATCTAACTAGCTCCTATATATCATATGAAAGGAGTAATCCCTTGAATATTATCTTGAGTTAGAATTAGGGCATGGACATAAAAAAATATTTTGTTATGAGAGGCAAATCTTATTTTAGTGATATCTATATTTTAAAAAGATTAGTCTCTAAATTATCGGTTAAGGGATAATGTCTGATTTTTAGCAAAAAAAAATTTTCAATTATTATTTGTTTTAATATGCTTATTTGACTGAGTTAAATTTAGAGTATTGTATAACTTAATTGGGAGTAGTTCTTCTAAAGGCGTTATCTGTATTTATACAGACTCAAATTTAAGACCTCATGTTTAAATAGTTAAAACCCCTCCCACTTAAACTAACACATATTAATTCAACTATTCTTATTATTAATTATATATATTAAAGAGATTTTTATCAATGAAATAGTTCTCAATATACAAATGACTATAAGAAGCATTTTTGACAAACTAATACATATTTTTTTAATTATTGAATAATTAATACATAGATATCAATTATTAATATTAATAATCAATATCAATATATGAAAAACATGTCTCTTTTTTTGGTTTATTGAGCTATTTAGATTGACTTTTGGCGAGAAGCTTATGAAAAAAATATTTTTAAAGTACTTTTAGATAAATTCTTTTGGAAAAAATTTATAAAAAAATGGTTCTGAATAAATAAGTGTTTGACTAATTATTACTAAAATAACTTTTTTAATTGATAAATTACTAGAAAGGATATGAGATTAAAAAAATATCATCACTATGCAAAATTAGTACTGTCTCGTTCCATTTGTGTCTTCTCCCTTCAAGATGTGCAGTATCATCTATGTCTTGTCCCTTTCTCTTTCTCATCTTCTCACCACTAAATACCTCTCTCATCTTCTCTCTCATATGCATATTTATATATCTATCTAGTAACGATGAGGAGGATTTATAGCGATGATGAATCAAGAAGGATGGAGATGACGAGCACCACTAGTACGATGACGCTGAAGAAGACGGAGGAGTGCCACGAGCATCTTCTTCCTCTAGCATGATAATGCCTTGTCGACAGAGAACCAGATATACGTCTAAGGAGAATCAGAAGACGAAGTGCAGGAGGCGACTGGCAGAGGAAGAATAAAGGAAGAGAGGATAAAAGAGAGAGAGAAAAAATAGAGATAAAATAGTAATTGCACAATTTATAAGTTATTTTTCTATTCTAGAAACTATTTGTAGGAGTGTATCTAAAACTATAATTTTAAATTATGATGTAATCTATAAGTTATTTTGAACAAATATAACTATTTATTTTAAAAATTTTATAAACTAAAATTTAGATTAAAAAACTCTTTAAAACTTTAATTTAATGATTTTAAACACATACTATATGTAACAAATGGGATTACATCAATATATAAATTTGATTTATAACAAACATGATTAATATGACTATCTAGGAGTAAACAAATATATTTGGTTGAAATTATATAAATAATGAGGATGAGAATGAAGGAAAAACGCTGGGATATAATATCATTCCATTATAAATAATGTGGTCTCTTGTCATCATTTTGTTTCAAGTAGGGGCACAAAAGGTGTCCCGAAAAAAGGCTCAAAAGATATTTTTATTTATAAAATTATTTTTAATTTAATTTTCATTTTCATCTACTTTACTAATGTTTAACTATAACAGTTCATGTCATATTGATTCTTATGCATCTTTGTTTAATTTTTTGAGATCAGAATCTATATATATATATATGGAGGCAGCAACATATTTACATATTTTATCCGATTTTTGTTCCATTGTTTTATTATATAAAACGACAAAAGTGAAGCCAAATTTTTTCAAAAAAATGGAGATGAAGCCGAGTCTTGTCCTACGATAAAGCACCTTTGTCGGCAAGTTGGGGTAGATATAGACCCCACCCTTTATATCTATCCAAAGAAAAAACAATAATAAGATGCTACGTACTAAATATCTGTGTAACAGTACGTATAGAATGTCTCTCTCTCTCTCTATATATATATACGCGCGCACAAATTACATTAAAAAGACCAAATTGACATTTTAATTATTTAAAAAAACTAGTACAAAAAGAATTTTTAACGTCCTCGCAACATTTTTTAACTTCTACTGGTAGATTGAGTTGGCACAATAAAAAATTATAATAAAAAATTAGTAATATTTAATTAATTGACATAATTTCTTTAATTGGGACTAAATTAGTAAATAGTCATTTCTAGAGGGTAGTATAGTTATACAACTGTTGGTTCTCAGGGATTTCTTAGTAATTAATCAAAACATTTATCTTCAGCAAAAAAGTAAAAACACTTATGAGCCTTGAAAGCAAATATTCCTTTTGTTTGGTCCTCAAGTGTAATTTTCCCTAGATTTATGAAGATTTGTCTCTTAAAAACCTATAAAGAAGCCATTAAGCTTTTGTGATAAACACAAGCGCGAACCGGCAAAAGTACATACAGCAACAGCACCATCCACCACTGAAGAAAACCATTATTAAAACCTCCTTCAACCTCTTCCTTTTTCTCTGCACATCACTTCACAACCCCTCCTCCTTCATACAGAATTCTATAATCCACAACAACAGCACAAACTCACAAACCAAACCCCTTTCTCTCTTTGAAGATCATATAAAGATATATATATATATATATATATATATCATCCTCAAAAGATCGATGTGGCGTCTTGTAGCTGCCATGGCGAGAAGCTTGGAGAACATGAAGAAGAGCTCTAGGGTTGCAGATGAGAGCATGTTTGCAGGAGGAGGTGACAGAGAAGGAGAAGGAGGAGGAGGAGGAGGAAGAAGAAGAAGATCACAAGCATGGTCTCTGATGCATAGTATTTTTCTTGCACCCATGTCTGTAATCTTATGTATTTCTTCTACTAGTAATAATAATAATGGTGACTATAATAATTATGATGGGTTTTGGGGATCTACTGGGGATTATGAACATTTCTCTGATATGAATCAGATGATTGTGAGTGATAGCATGAGGTTTGCAATTTTGATGTAGGGAATATATATATATATATATATATATATATATATTTGAGAATAATTGCTTAGCTAGAGAGAAATTGTAGAAAGTATTATATGTACAGAGTTTAGTTTTTTCCTATAAAGAGTTGTTGATGGATTAGTATAAAGTTTCATGTATGTTTCTTGATTATACTCTTTGAAATCAGATCTTTTTAATTGATAAAATCAAATTCTAATATTAATTTATTTTATCTGTTTAAAAAAGAAGATGTTAGGATGCTTAATCAAAATAATCCTTCAGCTTCCAACTGTAAAAAAAAATAATAATAATTTTGTCTGTCAAAAATTAAAAAGTTATAATATGAATTGTCTGAATTAATATGAATAATTAGATCTAATAATTGAGTTAGCTGATATTTCTATCAATTGAGACCATCCAAATCGTTTCCATAAGGTTATCTCTTCTTGGATTATCCAGCATCTCTCTCTCCACTCTCTCTCTCTCTCTATTATTCATTTTTATTTTGTGAATTTATAATATAAGATATTTGGGTGAAAACTTGTTCTAAAAAATAAATAATATATAAAAATTTAAAAATGGAACAAATCATACTATTCATAAATTATTAATACTAGAAAGGCACACATATTTGGATGTGTACGTAGTTATCAATCAAGTTTCTCTTTATCTCCACTTTTACCCTTTTTCTCACTTTCCCTTTAGTTCTTTCTTTTTTGGGTCATCATGTGCACTACGCTTATAAAGAGCCTATTTTTATGTGTAATACTCCGCAGTCTTTAATACATAATTTAATTAAATAATTAATTTTAATTATAAATATAAAATATATTTTTATATTAATATTTTTGTTGATATTTTTTAAAAATAATCAAATAAAAAAATAAAAGATAAAATTAAAAAAATTATTATAATATTTTATAAAAAAATATTATATTAACTAATTTCTTTAATCTAATTAAATTAATTAAATATGTTATATATTAAGGATTTAATCAGTAATAAAGTTTTAAATAGTTGATACATTTGAATGAATTAAACTTACTTCTTCAATATATATATATATATATATATATATATATTATCAAATGTGATGTAGACAATTGAGATCAAATATGTAATAACATAGAGAGAATATAAACTGAAGTATGGCCATGGTGGAAAAAAAAAGCAGGAAAAGGGAAAGATCAGAAGAATATATAGGTCAATTTGTGTAAAATCAATAAATGATTCCTCTTCTTTACAATTCTTTGAATTTGTTAGTTAGAGGGAGACAAATGAAGAGTACACAAAAATTACCAAGGCCCTGTTTCAAAAATAGTATCTCCCCTCTTAAATATAAAATTTAATTAAAAAATTAATTATAATTTTAAACATAATATATATTTTTTAAATTTATTAAATCTTTTTTAAATTATCTTTATTATACTCTTTTAATAATAATTAAATAAAAAAAATTAAAATTAAAATTAAAAAAATAATTATAGTACCTTAAAAAGATATAATAATTAAATTAATTAATTTTCTTAATATAATTAAATTAATTAAATATATTTTATATTTAAAATTAGAAGAATACAACTTATTATATTATATATTTATTTTCTTCCCTTATTTGTTTTTAAAAATAAATTAATCTGTAAGTCTCTATAATTTTTAGGTCCTTATAATTTTTTATTAGATTCTTATAATTTCTCTTTATTTTTATTAATTAAATAGGAAGGATAAAAACTTCTTTAGCTGTAACTATTAATGAATAAAATCAAAGGAAAAATTACTATAAAATTTTAAGGGATATTTTCACTAAAAATTATTAAATATCATAAATTTATTGTCAATTTCTATATAGAAACTTGTCATTATTGTTAGTTCATTAGTAATCATTGTGACTTTTAGATAATTAAATCATTTGTTTGTGATCTCCTAGTAATTTTTTCTTAAAATAAATAAATAAACCAGCCCCTTAATGAAACAAGAAAAAAGAAATAAAAAAAAAAGAATTACAGTAGTGGCATAATACAAGATCAATATGCTGACAGGACTCAACAAAAGTGCATCAATTTTCTTCATCAAAATGTTCATTGTATTTCCCAGATTCAAAAACCATATATCTCCATGGCCACGCAAAATCAAAAGCTAAAACATATATCTCCGGGAAAGCTGACCAAGAGATATTAGGTTGTACCAAGAAACCATTTTTTTAAAAAGCAATGATTTAGCATTTGAAAAGCTAGGTCAAAAATAGTCATGCATGCTTATATTTTTCTAACTGAATGCATGTGTTTATAAACCACATAAACTATAATTTTAAAAATATTTTTTAGCAAAATTTTAATTTAATTTTTTTAAAACAAATAACTATATTTATCTAAAAAGACTAAACTATAATTTAAAACTAAAATTTTAAATAAGCTACTCAGACTAATTTATAAAATAATAAGAGTTTATAGATTACCTAATTACTATTTTACCTTTATTTTTTCTTGCATCCTATCACCTCTCTTATCTCTACATTCTCTTCTCTCTTCTCTATCCTCTATTTAATAAAATCACACTCTTTCTGGTAATTTTTCAATTACAAAAATCTTTCTGATAATAACTATCCAAATACTAATTATTCAGAACTATTTTTTTTAAAAGTTCCTTTTCTAAAAATTATTTAAAAACTACTTTTTTTATAAGATATTTTTTAAACTCTTATTTAAATAGGCCCTGTTATGCATTAATCTTCCCTGGAAAGATATAATAGCAGTAGTGTTTGTCTTTTTCTTTTTTCTTTTTGGATGATAAAAAGGTCCACACAAATGCAGTGAAACATGCAGCACATAATAAGAACAGCACAACTGAATTGTCGAAACAGAACAAAGGAGCCATTTTCCACAACCGATGCACTTCCATCACCAAAGTGATATCCTCCTCTCGAACTCGGAACTCTAGTCATGATAAACAAGGACCCATGAAAATTCAACGTGCCCCGACGTAAATCCTCCAAGAGGCCAATACCGTCACCAATCTGCACTTGGTTTGGTAACTGCTGCATGAAGAACTCCATACCGGAATCTAAAATTGCAGCTGACAAGGATGATACCAATTCTCATTGTTGATAAGCTCCATTCAGCCCAACTTCTTATATTTTATTGAAAGTGCACCTACACACACTAAAACATAACATGCTGAAGGCATGCCGTGACAATAGAAACAACACATAAGTTGGCAGTGAGGACATCATGGCATTACCAAAACGATGATCGGTATGCAATATAAGAGTCATGCAGCTTCAATGTCGGTTTCTTCACCGCGATATCTCTTGCCGCTTTCATCAAGATCCATTATGGGTCACTTCAATGTTTCTCGAGGACCATGCTGGATTCAGCAGCCGTTGTATTCATGCCGTACTTTTCTCATCGTTCTCCCTCTTCATTGGCATCTACATCAGCATTTTCGTCAGATCAATGCAACTTATTAGACAGAGATATAATATCAAAGAGCCCACTTACCAAGGCTCAGAAGCAAGAACTGAGACAGCAAAGGAAACAGAAAACAATTGTTTGGCAGCTTTCACAATCCTATTTCTCAACATTTTCAATAGTGAAAGGCATATCATGCATTTGAAAAGAGATAAAGAAAAACAAGATACTGATCATATAAATAAGATGTGAGTCCACACCCAATTTTTTTAGTGCCATCTGGCCTTTTATATGTCCTTTACATGCCAGCTACTGAGAACTAGGAAGTTACAAACAATGAACATGCATGAATGTATGCATGCACCCATACACACATATGTATACAAATGGGTCATCTTTCTAATATTTTAAA
The DNA here is from genome assembly GCA_037074615.1 of Leucaena leucocephala. Taxonomy (NCBI): domain Eukaryota; kingdom Viridiplantae; phylum Streptophyta; class Magnoliopsida; order Fabales; family Fabaceae; genus Leucaena; species Leucaena leucocephala. The sequence continues at coordinate 10,549,973 of CM073515.1, read as the reverse complement.
ATCCATATTTTAGTGAATTCTTAAAAAATTCATACCCTTTGATCAATCATCACCCCATATTTACGAATCATTAAGAAGGTTGAAAATTTACCGCCATAGAACAAAGAGCAGCAGAACAAACTTCAATTATTTAAAATGGATAGGTACATCTTCATGTTGAGTAATCAATAATTTGAGTTGACCATGAAGGTAATTAAGAAGGAGAATGAATCGGGGAGAATGCAGACTTGTCGAGGAATGTTTATCATAATGTAATTCCTGTCCAGGAAATAAATCAGGTTGTGTCCCAATCAAGGGAAGAATACGAATTAGGGAATTTGAGGATTCTAGGGAGTAAATTACAGAGGAATATTCTAGAACAAGGCGCATTGCACCGCACCGATAAATGAATCTCACAAGCTTGCTACTTGGTGTTTTGGACCTTTCAAGGAGTTGAAACGCATTGATGCTGTAGCTTATGAATTGGATTTGCCTCCGGTTACTGCACCCGGTGTTTCATGTTTCACTTCTTAAGAAATATGATGGACCTTCTGCTGTTGTTAATCCTTCTCTTCCTCCTGTGGATGATCATGGTCAATTTATACTTCAACCTTAAGAGATTTTAGGAAGGAAGATTGTTAAGCACCACAACCTTCTTGTTACCCCAGTTTTGGTTCGTTGGAAGTTTCCCCAACCTGAAGATGCTACTCGGGAAGACCTTTCGGCTATACAGCAGCAATTTCCTCATTCCCTACTGCTGCTCCTCCAATTTCTATAATCCTTGTGGACAAGGAGTTTATTAGGGGAGGAGTATTTGATATATGATAAGAGATTTCTAAGAGAATAATGTTCGGTGATGTGTCTAGGTAGGGGGATAATTTGCTGTACCTATCCTCTCTTCCATTTTGTCAAATGAATTTCCCTTTTTCCTCTTTGCTTGTAAGCCTTTGGCCTAGTAAGCATACTAACTAAGCATGTATTCCGTTGTGTTCATAGACACAAACTTTTTATCACTTTACTTACTTGAGAATTTAGGAGTCTCTCTTATATGTTTAGGTGATATTCAATAGAATATGTTCAGAGGATTATTAAACCCCGAATTTCAACATGATATAAGAGAATAAACAGTGCCCAAAGGGATTTCAGAAAAGAGAGCGAAACATAGAGGAAAGAAGAGAGAACAATTCTGAATAGTTCAGTAGTTATTCACTGAGACAGATCATAATCTGAATTACATGAGATATGAGGCATCCTATTTATAGCCTCCGATTCCTACCTACCTCCGTCTAACGGTAACTAACTTGTAACTACTGTAACTAACATTTAATATTTATTATATTTCCTATAACATCTGCTCCAACTTGTCACAGGGATGAAAGCCGAAGTACAAATAGGACAGGATTTCTCATTTGAGACACTTCATCTTCTCCTCACAATTGCATCACATCTTCTCTCGTCATCCATGACTCACTCAAATATGCACCTGCAATTATCACAGACCATAACCTAAATAGCAAAAACTACTTATAGTGGTCAGCCAGCATTCTGCTTTTCATTTGAGGAAGATACAGCAGACGATCTCACAGAAGCAGCTGTGCCCACAAGCATTGGAGATGCTAAGTTTATGGTGTGGGAAAACCAAAACAGCCAGATTATGTCAAGGCCGATCAATTCAATGACCACTGAGATTGGGGGAAACACTTTGCGGCACCAAACAGCACAAGAAATTTGGGAGGCAGCGATGGAGACTTGTTCCTTAATTTGAAAAACAAGCAAGTATTATTTGATATTGAAGCATTTCTTCAATTCTTCAGACAAGGTGAATATTACAATATTCACATAAAAAGTGGCTATAGTGAGACCTTTGAGACTCATCCATGGTCATGTGTGGTTGATGCAGCCTATTTCATGCAACTGAACGAGGAGAAAAGAATCTAAAAGTTCCTTCCAGGCCTCAACTCAAACTCTAAAGAGATCATCAAAAGGAGAATCATAAGCTGTGATCCTTTACCTTCCTCAGAGAAGTTTTTTATAAAGTGAAGGACGAAAGCGGAAAAAGACTGAACTCAGCAGCTCAAAATTTTCCTACAGTTTCTAAATCATCTGATATAAAAGCAAAGAGATCGCAAACTAGTGACTACCAGTTAAACAAAGAAGGAAGAACTTGGTATTAACACAGCAAAAAGGCATGTCATACTGAGTAGGCTGGTTGGCAATTGGGCAGGAAACCAAGAGATAAGACCCTTGAATTCTTGTGACCCCAGACTAGTGCAGAAAAGGTTGAGTTCCAGCATTGTTGCTCCAGTAGATATTGTTGTTGGAGAAGACAACTGATAATGGTAGTTGAACAGCTCCAAGTTGGACCATCAGATCAAAGGGGAGTATCGGAGGATATGTCATTTAAATAAGATTTTATCTTGTTTCTCAATTAGCAATTTGTATTTCTATTTTTAGCTTTACTCTCTATTTTTCAGCTGTTACATTTATGTCTGTTTGGATAGCATGGGTATGGGTTTATCGCATATGTTTCAGCCAATGGACCTCTTTTGTTGAAGTAGGCTTGATGGCCTAAGTACTTGAAAGTTTAGGTTTCTCTTTTATCTTTTATAAAAAAAATTGCAGTGCTATTCTAAACTAAGTTCTGAGGACTTTGAACTTCAATTTCTACAAAAAGAAAGATGAGAAGTGAGGATACGACTCCATTCACTTACGGGGAGATTATTAACATTGTGCTGATCAGAAGCATCTATGATGGCTTTGAAAAGCTAGTTTCTTGAGACTATTTATTTCACAGATCTGCCAAGTCAAACCTAGTGTGCAAAGCTAATTAAGAACAAGTTAAAGTATTCTCTATTCCCTTTTAAGTTTTAATCTTGCCTAATTGCTTTATTGCTCCATGTGAGCATGCTAGAAACTTACTTTGTTAACCTCCCCATGTATTCTGAGTTTGCTGACTTCTTTGGAAAATTTCAGGAGCTTCTTGGGAGCTCGTTAGAAAAACCTATGTTTGTTAAGGTGTAACAGCCTCGAGGTTGATGTTTGGGGAGAAGGCTGTGAAACCTTAGTGAAATTCTACCTATGTTGAGAGTCTTGGCTAGGATTTTGGAAAGAAGACTTAAGCAGTTGTAATTGGCTGCAAAAGCAATGCCGCTGATCCCCCTTTCTCATGATTACCTCTTTTGTACTGTGAAAAAATCTTTATAAGAAAATTCCTTGCTTGTTTTGTGTTCCCCTTTTCTTATTTCTATAATCTTGGTATCTGAAAAGCTCTTATTGCCTAGAGAATGTTATGAAAACATATTACTAGAAGTTATTTTAATTAAATTAGAGGTGAACAATACTGCTTGTCTTCAGTACTGAATAGGAAAGATGAAGGGAATATTATTGTTTGTAAATTAAGGATTAAGCCATCAATTAAGGATAAGCACATGAATTAGAAATACAAAGGAAATTGCCTTATTCCATTTTAATAGCTTTTGTTTTTATTGTGATGCTTTTAACTATCCTTTTGTGTGGTTTTACAGTTATCTTATTCAAAAGTGATCACTCTGACTCTATAAAATCCTCAGTAATTGTTCCAGGGCTTCGATTGATTACAAATGAAAGTTCAGACTCTCTTTCTAACCCGCCGCTCTCTTTTTTCACCTCATCCTCCTCCTTCATTTCTTGTCCCATCTTGCCCCGTTCCTTCTACTTGTTCTACATCAACTTTATTTGTTCCTTAGCCCGGGGCAGCCCCTGGAACCCAACTCATTTAAACTATCCAGTATAAAAAAAACAAAAGAAAAAGAAAATGGAACTATTTTCAAACTAACATATCTAATATACATTTGAAAAATAGGAACCATAAATAGGAGGCTAGAAATTGGCAAGAAAAATCTGCTTTACCTAAACCCTCCTCTTTCAGGCAAAAAACCCCTCTATTTACTTGAGTAATATTTTGTCTAACACAGATCAAAATTCAAACATCCTCACTCTTTCATGAAGCAGGGTAGCAACCTCCACCTTAGGTGTTTGAAGAAAAAACAAAACATCTCTTTCTTAAAATGACCAAATAATGGAGCAGCATTCATAAGGTCATTTAATTCAACATCTTATCCCAATAGGTGAAATTGGTTACATGAATCACACAATGCTATTAAATTCTATCGACAATAAACTTTTCAAAGATATCATTCACCACAAGATCTTGCTCTAAAATTTCCTTCAATAATTTTTATGGTCCCCCTTAACATCTTCTCATAGGGCTAAAGACCATCTATTCCACTTTGCTCACTGGTGACTCTAACAACCTTCTTTGCCCATGTGCAAACTATATTGATCAATTTTATATCATTTTCTCCTCAATAGCATGCCTACTTTTCCTTTTAGGCAATCATTTTGGATCTAGTCTTTTATTATATTCCCATACATCCATCCTAGCATTCTCATCTCTACTAACCCTATGTATTGCTTCCATGGTCCCTTCAATGCTTAACGTTCACTATCATATAGCAATAGCATAGATGGTCTAATAACAATCTTATGAAACTTCTCTTTGAGCTTGACAAATGCTCCAAGATCACAATTGACTCTTAGCAAGGTCATTCAAATCAAGATTTAAAACTCCATCTTATGGAAAAAAAAGACCCAAATGCTCTTTCATTATTTAAAGAGCGGGATAATTTATGGTCCATTAACATAAACATACACAATATAGGCATGTTGCTCACCATCCAATGGTTAAAGTAACAGCTATCTGAATCAAAATATCCGAAACAAACTTAGAACCAATAAGTAATTCATGTTATTATTAAAATTAATTTGGATGAGAATTGAAAGAAATAATTTTTTTTTAAAAATGTACCTTGGAGAGTTTGACAGCAACAGAGAGTATATCATCAAATTATCATAGATAAGAGATAAATGGACAGCACACAAATACTTAAATTAGAGTATTAGTATCATATACAGTGCTAGAAAGACAATAGAGAAAAGGGCAAAGATGAAGGTGCCAAATGAAAGAAGATTTTAATACATAAAAGTACAAATTAAAATAAATGAAGTAAAGAAAGTCAATATCATAACATAAGTTGATAAATAACTCACCAAAAAAAATAGTTAATAACAAGTTACCAACAATATTATGGTAAAAAATTGGAATCAAACAGCTGAAGGTTGGTCAATTTACAGAAGTGAAACTTTTTCATAGGATCAAATTGAAAAAGGTATAATCCTGAACAACATGCACTTGGTAAGTATAAGTCAAACAAGGAAGAAAAACAAAAGACAAAGATATGAACACAATATATATATACACACTATAAAAAACTCCAACAAGCACTACTTAATCAAAAATAGTGCTGCTTATTTTTTAAAACCCCATGCAATGCACAGGACTCACTAGTTTCCTTTGAGAAAAACAAATGTACAGTCTCAAATAAAAAATAGCAAAATATCTGCTCAAGTTATACAGTCAAGCTCTTATTGCGAAATAAACTTTACCTACTGCATAACATGTCTCAGATAACTAGTTCACTTCAGTCTGCAACTCTTTTCAGATCTGTGAAATCTTGTCAACAAAAAGTGGAACTCCATCTCCATCGATTTCAATTTAAAAAAAACAAAACACTAGGGCAAAGTTGAGCCATATCCAAAAGGTAGTGTTACCTGACCTACCTTTGAGCTTCCATAGGCAAAGAAAGAAATATCTGTATATTTCAAGCATTTGATCTAAGAATCAGAATGAACTCAAGTTTTGTTAGTGGATAACAACTAAAATTCTTTAGTGACTTCGTAAAAATTTCCAAGAAAATAAAGAAACAATCAAAACAAAATAATGCTTTTAATTGTTTCTAAACACTTTTGAACTCTTTATTTTAGAAGCTTTCTCAAAAATGGGCAAGCAAAAATATTTCCCTCCACACTCATCAGCACAAAGAAATGCAAAAGTGAATCACAAGTTAAAACCGTCCAATAAGTGAGAGGCAGAGAAGCATTCACAGAGAGCAGCAGTTTACTGAAAAAACAGAGCTATGGAGAATGAGAAAAAACATTTAAGGGCAAATCCTTTAGCCATTTTTTTATAAGGGATACTCATTTACAGAAATACAATAATCACCATCAATCAAATATTTAAATAAAATAAAAATTAATGGTTATATTCTGTTGACATTAAAATAAGGAATTTCCAGATATAGAAGATTTACATTTATTGTCTTTATTCTAATATCTGTCTTGATTGCCTCCTCTAATTATGATCTCTAAAATCATGGGATTATTATTATGTAATCAGTATCCCATAATCATAGAGATTCTAGGAGCCATCTAGCCATAAGTTTAGGGATTTTACATTAATGCTATGTCTGAATCTGTATCTATATATATCAGCCTTAAAGATGAATAAGAACAAGACATTCTGGCATCAAAATCTTCATGGTATCAGAGCAGAAATGATTCAGTTCGGCTTTGGGCTAAACAACAACAGCCAGGGTGGCTTACATCCATCGGCACACAATACCATAGTGCCGCCGGTGTCAAATGCAAGCCTCCAAGCGCCACACGATGCCGGCTCATCACAAATAACTATTCACCGCTTAAATGGCCACAATTATCTGCAATGGGCCTCAAGCGTCCGCCTCTTTGTCGCTGGAAAAGGGAAACTTGGATATTTGGATGGTACTACTGCAAAACCACCAATAACAGATCCAAGATACAGCATGTGGCAGGCAGAAGACTCAATGGTTCAGTCGTGGCTTGTGAATTCAATGACTACCGAAATCAGTGCAACTTTCACGCTGTACAAATCCAGCCAAGCAGTCTGGGAAGCAGCGCGAGATATGTTTGCAGCATTTAAAAACCGTGCTGCAATCCTTGATATTGAAGCCAACTTGGAGAAAGTTCGACAAGGAAATTCCACCATCACTAAATACTGGTCTAAACTTGTTCCTCTGTGGCACCAGCTAGACGAATATGACACTCCTGAGTGGTCATGCATTGCTGATGCTCGGCTGTACGAGAAGCTTAAGGAAGAAAGAAGAATTAATAAATTCTTGCTTGGTTTACAACCATCATTTGATAAGATTAGAAGAATGGTTATGAACCGAGAAACCTTGCCCTCTCTAAGAGAAGTCTTCTTTATGGCTAAGCAAGAAGAAAGTAGACTACATCTTCCAACCCCACAACCACAGCCAGAGAATGAGATCAATCCAGAAGCCCTTGCTGCGAAAAAGTAATAGCTTGAAGGGAAAGAGAAGTGGAAAATGGTGTGATCATTGTCAGAGAGCAGGACATATCAGAGATGAATGCTGGAAGCTACACGGTAAACCACCTCATTTGAAGAATAAAGGCCGAAATGAGGCAAACTCCCACGCTGCTCATGCTGCTGTCTCCGACCTAACTGGGGCACCTGATGAGAAACTAAGCAGAGAGGAACTCGGAGTTCTCAGGAGAATACTGCAATAACATGAGGCCAGAAATCAGACTATAGCCGCTGGTAATATAGCATACACAGGTAATGCTATTCTAGCACTTCGGACAGATGTTCATGATGATCAAATGTGGATTGTTGACTCTGGAGCCACTGATCATATGTCTGGTAACCTTAACCTTCCTTAAAATGTTAAACCTAGTGATACTCTTATGTCTATAAAAGTAGCAGATGGGAAATATATTAAAGTTCAGGGAATAGGAGAAGTTTGCTTGTTTGGTACTGTTATGCTTACTAACGTCTTATATGCACCTGACCTGAAGTGCAACCTAATTTCTGTTAGTAAAACTACACTATCTGGGCTATGCCATATTGACTTCTCAGCCACTCTGTGTTTATTCCAGGACTTGGAGTCGGGGAAGACGATTGGAATGGCTAAGCTACTAGAGGGACTTTACTGTGTAAAACAGAACTCAAGACAAGTGACCAGCTGTGCAGCCGATACCCAAGTTCATTTTTCAGATGAAGAAATTTTACTTTGGCACTATAGGTTAGGCCACCCAAATTTCCAATACATGTCCAAAATTTTCCCAAAGTCTATGAATAAAACTTCATCTTTTGACTTTTGTGAAGTCTGCCAGCTATCTAAACATACCAAACATAGCTACAAACCCCATTCTCATGAATGCTCTCACCCTTTCTCTCTTGTACACAGTGATATTTGGGGACCTACCCGTATACCAACTCTCTCCCATGCCAAATGGTTTGTTACTATCATTGATTACCACACAAGATTCACTTGGGTTATTCTCATGAAAGAAAAATCTGACTTCACACAAATCTTTATCAATTTTCACAAAATGATCCAAACACAATATAACACCTCGATAAAAGTACTTAGAAGTGATAATGGGAGGGAATATACCAACGTGCAGCTTCAAACCTATCTTCAACAGCATGGTATTATCCACCAAACTAGCTGTATTAATACACCACAACAGAATGGCACCGCAGAGCGAAAAAATCGCCATCTCCTTGATGTTACCCGTGCCCTCATGTTGACAAATAATGTTCCAAAGTATTATTGGGGGGAAGCCATCCTAACTGCTACTTACTTAATCAATCGCCTACCATCAAAAACTCTCACCTATTCCACTCCCTTTGACCTGCTCTCTAAAGCCTACCCGACTACTCCTCTCCTAAACCACCTCCCTGAAAAGGTCTTCGGGTGTACTACTTATGTTCACAATGACAATGGTGGCAAACTGGATCCCCGTGCTATAAAATGTATTTTTGTTGGATACTCACCTACGCAAAGGGGATACAGGTGCTATTCTCCTACACAAAAGAAATTCTACACCACCATGAATGTTACTTTTGCTGAACACCTACCTTTTTACCCCAAAACACCCATTCAGGGGGAGAGCATGAGAGAATGGGAGTTTCTAACTAATCCCATACCCATACCAACAGCACCAACTACACCTGTACCAACCACCACCGCCGATATTTTTGAACCTGAACCTAACCTTGACACTAATCCTAATCTCACTGAGACAGCACCACGTGATGATCCAGAGACAGACGCTGAGGCTGAGACAGCAGAGGAAGAAAATCCAGATCATATAGAGCCCTCTAGTATCGAACCGTCCCAGGACTCAACCCTGGCTCCTAGTTCTAATGATCTTGGGTGGCCAATTGCCTTGAGAAAAGGGGTAAGATCATGTACTCGACATCCTATTGGCAATTTTGTTTCTTATGATAGATTGTCAACCTCTATGCGAAGTTTTGTTGCCCAATTAGCAGATGAGCAATTGCCTACTACCTTTGGATCAGCCATTAAAGATTCACACTGGAGAGGGTCCATAGCAGATGAATTGAAAGCTCTCATTAAAAACCAGACATGGAAACTCATGAAACTACCACCGGGAAAGAAAACTGTGGGATGTAAATGGGTCTTCACTAAGAAGTACAACCCTGACGGCTCTACAAACAAATACAAGGCTCGGCTTGTAGCAAAGGGATACTCTCAAACCTATGGCATCGACTATCAAGAGACCTTTGCACCAGTGACAAAGTTAAATACTATCCGAATACTTTTGTCTCTAGCAGCAAACTTGGATTGGCCTTTACATCAACTAGATGTGAAAAACGCCTTCCTCAATGGAGACCTAGAGGAGGAAGTCTATATGGATATTCCAGAAGGACTTGCTGAATATAATACTCAGGGGATAGCATGTAGACTCTACAAGTCATTATATGGACTAAAACAATCCCCAAGAGCATGGTTCGGAAGATTTGCAAAGGTTGTAAAAGGAGTTGGTTTCACTCAGTGCCAAGCAGATCACACACTGTTTGTAAAACACAACAAAGGCAAGATAGCTATCCTTATTGTCTATGTTGATGATATTATCCTAACAGGAGATGACATCGATGGACTAATGAGACTTAAGAAGTCACTAGAAAATGAATTTGAAGTGAAAGATTTGGGAAGTCTCAGATACTTCTTAGGAATGGAAGTTGCAAGGTCTAAGAATGGAATCACTGTATCCCAGAGGAAGTATACTCTGGACCTACTAAAAGAAACAGGGATGTTAGGGGCTAGGCCAGCAGAAACACCAATGGAACCTGCTTGTAAACTTGATGAGCAGAATAATGACAAGGAGGAAAAGGACTCGGTGCCTGTAGATGCAGACAGGTATAAGAGGCTTGTGGGAAAACTCTTGTATTTGTCCCACACTCGCCCTGATATATGCTATGCAGTTGGTGTGGTAAGTCGGTTTACAAATAAACCATTGAAAGAACACATGGATGCAGTCTATAGAATCCTACACTATCTCAAAATGACTCCAGGAAGTGGTATATATTTCGAAAAAGGAAAGTCACGTGAATTAGTTGTGTACACAGATGCGGATCATGCAGGATTTCTACCAGACAGAAGATCTACATCAGGATATTATACGATGCTGTGGGGAAATGTAGTGACATGGAGAAATAAGAAGCAAACTGTTGTCTCAAGAAGCAGTGCAGAAGCTGAACTACGAGCCATAGCTCATGGTGTATGTGAAGGATTATGGATTATTAAAATCTTGAAAGAACTGGGCCTTGCATTGAAGACTCCTATTCGACTTAGAAGTGATAGCATGTCAGCTATAGCTATGGTCCGAAATCCTATTCACCATGAACGGACAAAACATGTGGATATAGACAAACATTTTATTAAAGAAAAAGAGGAGGAAGGCATTCTTGAATTAATACATGTCCCATCCAGACTTCAAGTAGGGGATCTCTTCACGAAAGCTCTAGCAAGACCACAGTTTGAAGAACTTAGATGCAAGCTGGGAATGAAGGACATTTATTTGCCAGTATGATCTCTAAAATCATGGGATTATATCCCTAAAATCATGGGATTATTATTATTTAATCAGTATCCCATAATCATAGAGATTCTAGGAGCCATCTAGCCATAAGTTTAGGGATTTTACATTAATGCTATGTCTGAATCTGTATCTATATATATCAGCCTTAAAGATGAATAAGAACAAGACATTCTGGCATCAAAATCTTCATATTCATAATTTGGAAACATAAAAAAATTATTAAGGAAAAAAAGGATCATTAGTTGGTTTGCAAGGAGTAAACGCCTGAAGGTAGTTCCTAGAAGAAACAGTCGGTGAAGTATTCATGGTCAAGCAGATTGCAAAGCAAAATAATTCTCCACAAGGATATTGATATAGAGAGAAAACTAAAGACAGTTTCCATATCAAAAGTTAATTTAAAACCAAGTTAGAATTTGTTTGCAAGAATTTTCCAAAATTAATTGTTTGTCAAGGCCAATCATAAACATTCACCGTTAAATATAATACAGGAAAGCCACATATGTAGTCTGCATGTGTAGAAGAGGAATGCTACCCCTCTGGTTCCATTCAACCTAACTTGAGCTAAGTATGATTATAATGATAGTGATGGTTACAAATGAAATTTACTTGAGCAATTGTATTGGGAGGATATGTAGGGAAAATAGTTTGAGAGATTAAGTTTGGTAGTCAAATTTCATTCCTAACAAATGCCTCCTCCAAAGGAAAGGGGCAAATTAAAATATGCAGCACATAATTCTAGATGACCCAGAAAACAAATCATAAATTAAAACTGCTGCCTCCAATATAATCAATTTCTTTAAAGAATACATGACATCCTTACCAAAATTGTGTGGATTATTTTGCATATTTAACTGCAGAACTAATCAATCACTCTAATTGGTTCTAGTATTCACTGCTGGATGAAATCCATTTCTGAGCATTTCTTGAAAGTACAACTTAGCCTCTTCTTTCCTCCCATGCTTTAAGAAAGCACGTAACATGACATTATAAGTGAACTGATTAGGATAATAACCCTTTCGACACATCCTATCAAACAACTCACAAACTTGGTCAATATCATTCCAGCTAGCTCTTAGCAACAATAGACTGTAGGTGTATCTGTCAAGTGGAAAGCACCTCTCTATCAGTTCTTCCAAATTCTCAGAATGAAGGTTTACTCTAAGACGACCAGAAAATACACCAATTATCAGGCTAAGAATTGAGCTGCCAGAAAACTCCTCCTCTCTGACTCCTCTCAAACGAACACAAATATCATAGATTTCTGGTGCTTGCAAAGAATGCAACAGAAATTCATTGCCAATAGAAGAGGTTAAGCAACGTCCCATTTTCTCATAGTCATTAACAAGATTTATAGCTTCAGGGTATCTTTTCTCACGGCAAAGACTCTGAACTAGATTTTCATAGCAACCAATACTTGGAGTTAATTTATCAATCGTCATTTCTGACAATAACTTAAGTGCCATGTCTGTCCTCTTGATCCTGCAGAGACCAATAATAATGTTATTATATAATCTACGATTCTTGAGACCAAGTCGCCTCAAATCATTAAAGAAGTTTAATGCGTCCAAAATTCTATCACTTCTTAAATAACTCCGCAACATATACATGTATGAGGCCAAAGTCGGGCTAATGCCATATCTTTGCTTAATCTCAAATACTTCCTTGACCAGATCAGGCTTCTTGGCCACAGCAGCTTCATCAACAAAAAGGCAACAAATCTCTTTTAGTGCTCCATAACGGGCCAATGTTTCTAATAAATTAAGAAAATGAGCGTTTGCATTATCCCCTTTAAGTAAAGAACGGATAACAACTCTATATAGTGCATCTGTTGGGACAAAACCCTTCTGTCGCATTTCAACAAGAAGCCGAGCAGCAATGTCTCCCCTATTTGACTTGGAGAAACCGGTAATCAATCTAATGTAAGACTTCTGAGTAACTATATTGTTCAGTTGCCCATGAATTAAATAACCATCTCGCAAACGTCCTGCCCGGCATAGAGCCGATATCAATTTGTCATATGTGGAAGCACGAGGCAAAAAATTCCTCTCCAACGCAAGAATGAGCAACTCCTCCATCTCATCAGCCTTAGACTCTCTAAATAATGCATTGGCAACTGCATAAAAGGCTCCTCTATCAAGAAAATAACCTTCATCAATTAATTTTTTGAAAACACCATATGCTTCATCAGCACTCCCATTCAGACATAAAGTATGAATCAAACTTTTGTAAGCCATGAAACTTGGAGAGAGCCCAAACTCAGATCTTGAATAGTATAATTCAAGTGCAACATCTAAAATTCCTGCTTTGCAAAAGAAGCACAGAACAATGTTCATGGTAACCATATCCGGAGTAATGTGTCTGTCCTTCATTTCCATCAGCAAATTATACACCTCATGAAGCTGCTTCTTCTTCAAGAGCCTGCCTATTAAAATGTTGTATTGGAACAAGCCAGGAATATAACCTTCTGAAGATTGCTTATCCCGGAAATATGCCAGAGCCTCATCCAATCTTCCAGCCCGAACAAGATGACTGGTCCACTCACCAAGAGCGATATCATGCGGAACCAACCCTGAGTTCCCAAATTCCTCAATCAATTCTCCAGCACGCTCAAACATGTTATTCTCACACAATGCACCAAGAAGAATCCTCACCTGAGACCCATGCAAAACTTTCCCACTATGCACCAGCGAATTAAGATATTCTTCCGCCTCACACAACCGCTTCCGCATACAGAAGTATTTCATTACTACGGAATGTGTAACATGATTCTCATGACCTTTCAATCGAATCTGCTCCAAAATAGTTTCAAACCCCCCCAAAGAATTCCTCTCCGCTAAGGAGTTCAACAAGACGTGATAACCAAAACTATCTAAGTCCAGTCCTAGGAACCGCATTCTCCCAAACAGATTAAGGGCTCTGTCTGGTCTCCGTGCAACTGCATAACCCAGAATCAAAGTGTCATAAAATCTCACTTTCTCATCAAACCTTTGCTTCTCATGCGTGTCTAGGAAATCAAACATGACTGGCATGAGCCCAGCCTTCGAGATAATCTTAAAAATGGCGGTATAGGTAGCCTGGGTATGGAAGAACCCGGGTTGACGTCCAGCCCAATCGAAGAACTTGAGGCAAGAAAAAACATCCCTGCCATAGGCAAGAACCTCCAAGACGAAGCTTTCCGTCAGCCGAAGACCCAACTGTTTAAGAGCCAAGTCGGTGGCGTGAAGGCTCAAATCGTCGCCGTCTTCATCACTACCCCGACCATTCAGGATTACGTAGATTCTGGCTAATACCTCATTATTCCCACTCTTGAACCAATTCTTAAAAGAACCCGCTATGTCCAGCGAGCGACCCTTAATGATATCACTGTAGAATGGTCGAAAACTAGATGGGCTATCAGAAGCAGAGAAAGAAGGAGAAGAAGAATAAGAGCAAGTGCAAGAAAGAGAAGAAGTAATAGGAACAACTAGAGGGTTATATAGTGTGAGAATTGAGGAAAGCAAAGTTCTTGATCTGGTCACATCTTTCAGGGGTATTAGCATCGTGTTCATGGGCATTGAGATTGGGAATTCACAGAGCCATCAATAGAAGAAGGGAGGAAGGAAGGGAGGAAGGAGCAGCTGCCGAATTGCAGAGGCAACTGCTTTCTCCCTTGTTGAGGATCAAACAAATACCATAGGTAGAGTTCCGAGAGGAGAGCAACGTAGGCTGCTTTGGAGCACCAACTAGATCAGTGCTTGCGAGACGAATCTGGAGGGAGAAAAATACCATACGCGTTGAGATCGTAATCTATCTCAAATTCTCAACTCTTTTTCTCGTATATATTTTGCCTTAAATTATAGTTGGTCCCAAAAAAAACTCTTTTATTATGTTTATTTAAATCTAATTTTTGAAACTTTTTTCATGTTAAGCAAATTTTTTTTGAAAACTAAATGCGTACATTTAGTAGGATAATTTTTTTTTAATATAAACAAAAATAAAATTTAATTAAAATTTAATTTTAAAAATTTATTAGATAGATAGAAATAATTATAAAATTAATATATATATTTTTATAATTTAAAATAAAATTATCTAAAATATTATTTTATAATTTAAAAAGAGTTAAAGTTATCTAAAAATTGTATAACTGGAGTAAAATAATTTAAAAAATTTATTTTTATTTTTATTATTTTAAATATTTTTAAATTTTAATTTTAATTTTTAAAAAAGATATATATATTGAGAGAGATGTTATACTAAATCTAAAAATTAAATATTTAATAATTTGATCAAATAAATAGTATCAAAATATATATATATATATATATATATATATATATATTATGTCGTTGTAGAAGGCGGTATTTGATATTAGTTGGGCTACATATACCCCACCATGATAACTCCAACTTATTCTCTTGGGTTAAAGGTAATACTCATTATATAATTAAAATTAATTTTTCAATTCGTGTTGCCACAATAACTATGATTTTTAAGGGCCCAGCACAGAGGCTAACAAAAATTAAAAAAATAAATAAATAAGGAAAACGTTTTAGAAAGTTATATCACAATTCATTCCACCCGAAATAATAATCTTGTTGATACTTTTGTGAAGAAGAGTCTTACCAAGTCTTTCATATTTAATATATACCCATCACATATATCAAGCTTAATGTCTTTGCTAAGTTTTTGAAATTACATTTCTTATTAGGATAATTTATTTTCTTGGGTCTTATGCCTCATTTTATATAAAAATAAATAAAATTGCCGACAACAGCTTAAATAGTGATATAATGTGATGAAATAAATGTTTTTTTAATACAAATTCATGAGATATATATAGAAAGACAGTCAATCAATCACTAGTAAAGAAAATTTTAAACCTATGAGTAATATATAACTTAAATTTTTGTAGGTTAAAAATCTAACCATAGTATCATATAAATACATATTTGTGTGAAAAATAAAAGGATAGGAAGAATTAGTCATAAAAGTTTTTTTTTTCAAAAAATTAAAATTTTGAGTTGTATTGTAGATCAAGTATTTAACAAGATCCAAGAGATTATATTTGCATCAAATGCATCTATTGAGTCCCTTATTGAATTTTAAGCTCAACAAAATTATTATTCCATGGGAGTTCTTCATTTGATCTTGAATTATAATGAGCATATAAGATATTTATCTGATCTACACAAAACTTTTACTTTTAGAGTGCTATGTTGAAATTTTACTTTCTTGATAAGAATTGTGCTTATAAATAGATTACATGTTCCATATAACTGAAAGACCTATTTAGAAATGAGTTTAGAAAATGACTTATAAAAAAAATAGTTTTTAGACAGTTTTTATAAAAGGATTTTTGGAGAAGAGTTTATAAAAAAAGATTTTAAATAAATGAGTGTTTGGATAATTATTACTATAAAGATTTTTATAATTGAAAAATTATTATAAAGGGTATAATTTTATTAAAAATATGAGAGATGAGAGATAGTGAAAATGAAAGAGGTGAGAGGTAGAGGAGAGAGAGGAGAGAAGAAAGAAGAGAAAAGAGAAGGATATAAGAAAAAGTAAGAGTAAAATAATAATTAGATAGTTCATAAATTCTTTTACTACTTTAGAAGTTAGTCTTAATAATTTATCTAAAACTTTAATTTTAAATTATAATTTAGTCTAAAAGTCTTTTTAAATAAATATAATTATTTATTTTTTAAAAAAATTAAATTAAAATTTAGATTAAAAAGTTTTTTAAAATTAAAATTTTTAATATTACCAAACGTATACGATGTCTTAAAAGCATACAAGAAATATTCTCCTCTATTTCTTTTTTATTCTCTCTCCCTTTTTTTCAAAATTTTCCTGTGTTAGATTGAGTATATTATATTACTTTTATTATCTTAATTTTGTATATTTATTTATATTTATTAAATATATTTATTTTTATATTAAAAATAATATTATTGGATATACTATCAAGCACTAATTTAAAGATTTCTTTTAATGAATATTCAAATCTTAATTTATAAAAAATGGGGCAATTTCAATTAATCCCGACTGAAGAGACTCTATTTCAAATAACCCTTAAGATATTTTGAAATTCCACCATAGTATCAAAGGACTAAAGTAAAATTATGTTTTGATAGTAAATTATCAAATGCCCCTCTCTTTATATAGACACTTGTTAGTTATTAAAATACATATATAAACTTATAAATTCATTTATAAATACTTATAAACTTTTATATTATATGATATAGACTTATAGTTTTTTACATGAATAATTATTATTTTAATATTAATTAGTTGTTAGAATACATAGGTGAACTTTTAACAACAATAAAGAAATGATATTTTAGTACTAGAATGTAATTTCAAATTCTTTTGGGGTTATTTGAAATAAAGTCTCTCCCATGGCCGTTAATTGAAATTCTCGCAAGAAAATTATGCGAGTCCACGTAATAATCATGGGCTGCGTTACCAGACGAATTCAGACTCCTCTTTCTTCTACCCTAAACCCTGATTAGATGCCCTAGAGATCGATGCCACCTCCGTAAACCAATCGACTTGGCTTAGAACGGCACTTTAATTGACTCAGTTTATAGCTCTGTTCCTTTAAGATATGCAAGTTCTGTCGAATGCTCGCCGATTTTCCAGGGCATTGAATTATCAGATTTTTCTCAACTCCTATCATTTCCTTTCTTATGACCTTCAGAGCATCGGAGGTTCTCACTTGGTTTCTCCATGGCGGAACACAAGCAGCTTATTTTCAAAGGTCTCAGGTAACGTCCATGTCTTATGATTTCCGCATGAAATTTTGATGTTCACTCTACGGTTGTTGATTTTATTATTATTTTTTTTTGGGTTCATCACGTAATTGAATGATTCATTGGCACAGGGTCAACTCAATCATTGACGACAGAATCAGTGCATGTGCACTTTTTGATGTCAAAGTCATTTTCTACGTCAATAGCAAATACTGATGAAGGGGCTTCGATAGGTTCATCATTTTAACTTACAGAATTACTTTTCAGTTTTCTTTTGTTTAAAGTTTATATTTTAGATGTCTGATTTGCAGTGTTAAATGCAGAGGCCGTGAAGGAACTGTATGACAAAATGCTGGAATCTGTAAATGTTAAACGATCAATGCCTCCAAATGCTTGGTTGTGGTCAATGATTGAGAAGTGTAGAAACCATGGTGATATTGAACTTCTGTTTGACATTTTGCAGAACCTTCGCAGATTCGTTAGTTTCTCTTCTTTCTTCATCTGTATTGTCTGTTTCGAATTAAATTAGTTGTTTATTCTCTTTGTTATAGTGATCATTTTAATCTGTTTTGGAAGCAGAGGCTCTCAAATCTTCGCATTCACACAAACTTTAATGACAACCTTTGTCGAGAAGTTGCTAAAGCATGTGCTAGAGTAGGAGCGCTCGACTTTGGTGGGCATACTGAATCTGTTTTATTGTTTAGTTCTGAATCTTTTGTTCTGTCTATCATGCTTTCTTGTATACACTGCTTACTTAATTGTCAGATGGATAATTTTTCTCTTATGAATGAATACATGCTGATTTGTTATGGATATGAACTATTATTTGCACGTTACAGAATCATGCCATGAAATTTTAAAACAAGTTTCTTAAATGTGTGTGCAGGAAAGAAGACCTTGTGGAATCATAATGTATATGGATTGACTCCAAGTGTCTCATCTGCACACCATTTGCTGGTATTGTTAAGATACTGAAATTTTAAATGCTTTCATTCTGTCTCAGATTTGCAATTAGTAAATTACCAGCAGTTGACTGCAGACATATGCTAAGAATCACAATGATAGTAAACTGTTGGTGGAAGTAATGAAACTTATAAAGGCCAATGACTTACCGTTGCAACCGGGCACAGCAGATATAGTTTTCAGGTATATTGGGCAGTGTACAAGTTTTCTCATGTAAATATCCACTTTTGCATATGCCCTAATACTGCACCCGGTTCGATCATTTGCAGCATTTGTTACAACACAGATAATTGGGAGTTGATTAATAAATATGCAAAGAGGTTTGTCAAGGCTGGTGTAAAACTACGACAAACCTCATTCGACACATGGATGGAATTTGCTGCAAGAAAAGGTGGATATGTTGTCACTTTCATTTTTGACTTCCTATGTTGCTTGTTTATCTAACAGCACTACTGTTGATTCTTTTCAGTTTGAGTTGAAATAGCACTGTGTTGCAGTTGATTTATCCGCTGAGCTTTATTTTTGTCTCACTGTTTCTCTAAACCGCCTCTTTTTTCCCCATATTGGCAAAGTTGATTTTTCTTGCATTGTAGAAAACAAGCCAAGCCCAAAAGCTATAACATAAATTTATAATTACAAAATTGTTACTTGTCAAATGCGTCTTTGCTTGTTCTCTCCTGTGCCCTTTATTTATTTTTTATAATTAAACATCTTTTACTTCTTTTCTAAGAACACTTGTTTTGTGAGAACGTGCATCCATGGGAGCACTGCATGATTTGAACGTTAGGCCATTCTGTTTGTTTGGGCTTGCTGAATCAGTTGTTTCCAATAATGAATTTGATTGCTTATGAACCATTTGATATGCTTATTTGTAGGAGATACAGAGTCATTGTGGAAAATTGAGAAGTTGAGATTTGAGTCAATGAAACAGCACACCCTGGCAAGTGGGTTGTCATGTGCAAAGGTAGAAATTTTTCTACACTATTGTCTGAGTTAGTAGTTGTTTTTATTAAAATGTGTCTTCTGAGTTTATATCCTGTGTTTACTATGCATTTTATCATGTTGGATCCCAATGCGTCTTTATTCTTTACCATTAGATACACTTCTGAAAGCACTTTTCTTATTATTTTAATCTGGAATTTGGTTTTATTTTCTTATTCCTGTCAATTTCATAATTTGCAGTAATTAAATCAGAATATAGGTGTACAGTTTTCTATAACTTAGAGTAAATTGTCTTATTCTCCCTTAAGAGATGTTTAGATTACATAGGGTTTATTGTCTTATTCTCCCTTCAGAGATGTTTAGATTACATAGTGCCTTCCCTTATTATAACAATATACATAAATCCTTCTGAAGTTAAATATGATCAGAATACTCAATAGAAAAATATGCATTTCTTTTATGAGAAATGTGCATTAAAAGTAAAAAAAGAACTTTTATTTCATTGTTAGTTATTTCGTCTTGAAAATGCTAAATTCAACTTATTCTAAATTCACAAAATTGACTGTCTTGTCAATTACATATTCAATGGTTGTTGCATTTTGCAAATGATAGATACACAGGTAATTTGACAGGCAGAAGATCAATGTACCGCATGTTTTGATTTCAGGGGAAGGGAGTGTCAATTTTCAAAATAGAGGGAAGGGTTTTGTAGTTGGACATGTTTTAGCGATAGGTGTGTAATTTATCTTGCAATTTATTATTTTAATTATGGTTAATATGGCTAGTCTTGCATAATTTTACATTTCCCTGAGATAAGTTGCCCAGAACTTAGAGTGTCTACAGTTCTTTAGTACTTTTAAATCATAACAATGTTACAACTTGAAGTAAGTTCATGTTTATGTTTGTGCAGGGTCTTCTGTTGGAACATAAACCTAATGATGCAGCAGCCGTCATTCAGGCCCTAAATGAGGTATGTATGGTTTTTTGCATTGTTTTTTGTTTATGCCATGTGTTATTTTACCCGATGAAGTGAAACAAATAATTGCAATAACATTAAGAAATGAAAAGTGAATAGATAAAATAATGTCTGTACCCTGAATTATAGTCCTAGAATTAGAAAAATTTCCTTTGGATAAGAGGAAATGTCTGTCAAGTTGTAAACAAATATATTTTCAAAAGGCACCAAAAGCTAAATTGATTCTGGTACCAATAGGGATGAATAAATTTTGTTCTGTTTAATTATTTTCATAGAAGTAGTGTTGGAATTTGGATTCGATGATACCATTATTCTTGACTGATCGGTGAATTGAGTCTGTGGGCTGTGAGCTGTCATGTGTTGTAACTGAGGTCTGGATTTGCAGATGCCACTTTTGTTCCTTCGTATCTGTTTTGTTTTGCTGACTCTGATAAGATGGCGGTTGTGTTTGATTAGATTGTTAGGGAACTGATTATTTATCTCACTTCTTTCTTTTGACACTATTGGAGTTTATTCTTGCCAGACTTTGCCTGATGCTAAAAAGTCAGGCATGAAGGACGAACTTCAGAAGCTTGTATCTGAGTGGCCTTTGGAAGTCATAAAGCACCAAAAAGAAGAGGACAGAAAGGTATGCTATTGGGTTTTGGAAGAAAAGGGAGAATTGCCGTTGAGGAATTCCTAATGAAAACTTTTCCAGATTAATATAGAAAGGAGAGTTACGATACAATCCCACATAAGTAATGTAATCATTAAAAAGTCACACTATAAGTAAACAACAAGCAACCTATTGTTATTTCCTACATCGGATCTTGTCATTGCATATTGCTTACATGTTATGAGATTTTTTAGTGATTAAATTGCTGATGTGAGACTACACAATAATTCTCCTAATATATAATTCTTCCAATTTTTTACTGCTGGGTTCTGGTACTTAAAAGAAACTAATACATGATTATATGCTTCTTCTTCTTCTTTTTTCTGTTGGACTACTAGGCATTAGCAGCCTCTTTGAGATCTGATATTCCTGCCATGGTTAATTTACTAAACATGGGACTGGAGGCAAGCATAAACTTGGAAGACCTGAACAGAAAAGATGAAATCCTTCAATAACATGAGCTCAGAATTTGATGACGCCCTTGTCTCGGAAGGAGCTCCAGACAAGGATTATTCAATGGTCCTAGCTAGATGGATGCTGGAACTCTGACCTTAGAAATTCTTGTTGGTTAAAATTATGAATTATATTTATTTTATAAGAGCCCTTCCCTACCATTTCTTTATGTCTCTAAAGTGATGTGTAATTTTGCAAGCAGGTCGATGCAATTTAGTTCTTCAACGTTTGAAATTTTGTTGTTGCGACTAGATTATATTGTATAAATAATCTGGAAGGTCTCTTAGGCGCATGCAAAAATGTTCTTCAGTAGGGGTGACATGGGGAAAAAAATCCTCTGGTTACTTTGCATTTTAGATTGATGATATTGCGTTTTCTGATTTTATGTCAGCATGTGCATCCTAATAGCCATATTCTTTTTATGACCTTTGGGCCACTTAGTGTATGGCGTTTTTTTTATTCTATTATCAGATATTTGATCAATTGATTAATTTGGATGGAGACCTTGTGACTACAATGCCTCTCTTTAGGGGTCTGTTTTAATTGTGTGGTATTTGGATCTCCGTTCTCCCATTTTATGAGCCATGGTTATTGAGTTGGTGTATAGCTATCCATCTTCTTCCGTTCACCCCTTTGCATGGTCTTCCCCCTTAACTGCCTGTTAGGGTGGAGAGGAGTGAAGGGTAAAGGAAAGAAAATTTTGATAATTTTTTTAGGATTAGTTCTGAAGTATCTCTCATCGAAATATTTATGCCTAAAGGTACTGGCAATTTGTTTAAAGACTATTTTATATATAAATGTCCTCTGATTTGAGTCACCTTTAGGATGTGGAGCTTTTGGTTGATGATTTTAGTTTTACAATTGTTACCAAGGGTTGTACTTGAAGAAGAAAGAAGATAAATAAAGTTATATCACTCATAATTTATGAATATTATAACTTATTTTATAAATATTACTCATATGAGATTTATTTAACTAATTTAATTATATTAAAAAAATAGTTTAGTTATAATATTTTTTTTAAAAATATCTTAATATATTTTTTATTTGTTTTATTTAATTATTGTTAAGAGAGTATTAATAATAATTTAAGAAAAAATTAATAAATATAAAAAATAAATTTTATATTTAAGGTTAATATTAAATTTTTAATTATATTTTATATTAAAGATTGAAGTAGTATATTTTATATTAATATTAATATTTGTCAAGTGGATAGTTTAACATCTTAGGCTTTTTCCATCATGCTCATGGCACGGTTTATGCCAGCTCAATTCTCATCAAGGTAATGGTGGACATGGTGGAGTGAGAAAAGTTGGATCACTATGAGCACTAAAGTAACCTTCACAGGAAGTTACTGAAAAATGGACCGATAATTGAATGGTCAACGCAGTGATGAGTCAAAGGTAATGATTCAATGGTGGCTGAGTCCATCAGAATAAAACTAGGGTCATGTCGTTTGTAATTAAAATAATTTAATTTATATATAAAAATATTCATATTTAAGGATGATTTCCAACATAATGTACAAATTTATAAATTGTGTTTTGATACATATCATTTTAAAGGACTGAAGTGCGGTAAGGTTGAGCCAGGTGAAGGGCTAAACACTTGATAAATTTGGGGCTTAGAGTACATAATATGAAGCTGAAATAAAGAATTAATATTGTATTATATTTTTTTAAAAGAAATTAAGAGGCATCATTTTAAGCTCAAGAGGGTCAATGTGGATGTGTATATCAAGGTATTAAAAACCAGATTAATCAATAAATCATCTAGAAAATAGTTTAAGGGTCATAAGTTAGACTAAAGTCAACTTAAAGTTAGACATGTTCAATGGTTTGTCTCAAGATTTCCTTTCTTCTTTAGCTATAGAGTTATTCATCTTTTTCTTCTTGTAACTTGACAACCCAACGGGTTATTTTTAAGTTACAATAGTTTATACTAATTTACCCTAAGTTAGATTTTTGTTGGATCTATCTATCAGTTGGATAAGTTAAGTGGCTAGATCGATTTCTAAGCTAACCTCGTCTAATTTTTCAAACCATGTTATGGATGCAATCCATATTCATTAAGCTAATTAGTTTATTATAGGTTACTAATGTGGATTAGTTTGAGTGATAAGCGGCTCGGTATTACTTAAGCGAAATCTCGAATTCAAGCTTTGGTATATATAAAAAATTTCTATTAGGAGACTCACCTACAATAACCAGGTCTACGACACAGGTCAAATCTGGATGTAGTCGAAGTAAAACTTTAATAAATATAGTGAATAACTAAAAAAAAAGTTTATCATAAGTTAATTGGATTAACTGACTGACTATAGCACCTATTCTTTTTATATTTTTATCAAGATTTTATGATGAGTAGCAACTTTTGGTGAACTTATTTTCTAAACATCTTTCATATCACTCTATGTTTCTTTGTCTTCTCTTCAAATTCTTTTTGTGCAAATTCTTGTAATTTCAATGAGTGTTTATTTTTTTTTCTCATTTACTAAATCTCAAATCCATATCTATTTGGATATCCTTTTTTCTTCCATTGTGGCGAGCATTTCTGCTTCTCCATTCCTTTTATAGCTGCTTTTGTATTAGTGGAATAAGATTAATTATATTCTCACAAAGATCAAATATTGTTCTGCTTTGCTCAATTTAATCACCTCAATTGAGGATCCTTAGTTAAACCATATGGTTGACTTAGTTAAACCATATGGTTGACTCTGATCACATGGTATCTTCTTGATAAATACATTTAATTTAAAAACAAATATTTGATATTTTAATGTATAACATTTCCCAAAAAGAAATCATTATAATACTTTAATTTATGTACATTATTTCCATTTAAAGAAAATTAAATTTTCTATTTTATATTTTAATTATAAATTTTTAAAATTCCCTTCTCATCTTTCTCCCAACCACGTCTGTTATCTTAATTCTGCATAATCTTGATTTTTAGATTTTAAATTTTAAATTCATTTCTTCATGTCGCTCCCTCCTATCATAATTATGTTTCAATATTTAATTTAAATATCATAATATTTATTGTATAATAAAAATAATATACATATACCAAATAAAAAAGTTAATTATTCACGTATTTTAAATAAATGTAAACATAGTAAAAGTTTGATGGGTAAAGAAAAAAAGTCCACTCACAAATAGAATTTAAGAAATAATTAATTTTATAATGAGGGAATTATTTATAATTATCTTTAAATATTTTTCTTTATATTTTCTAAAATGATTTAGTTACTCATAGTGTATACCATTATTTGAATTTATACGTTCCTTAAATAGTCTAATTTTAATATAAAAAATTCTTCCTTCAAAATAAAATAGTTATTATTTCAAAATCATTATAATAGTTCAAGCAAATTTAAAATTAGGAGGATTATGTTTTTTTGTATTTCTTCCCTCCACCTTTATGGTTATGCTGAAATATTTAATCTGAATATAATTCTTTTGTAATATTTATTTTATGGTAAAAGTAATATACAAGCCTTAAATAATAAAATTAATTATCCACAATAATGGGACTGAGGGAATAATTAATTAAGATATGTGGGACTTATTTATAATTCTTCGTTGATATTGTTTAGAAACATTAATCCCTAAGTCTTTATAATTCACTTCAATTTTAAATTAAGTTCCTGTATTTTTTTAAACATTAAGTTCTTATAATTTGATTTAAGAATCCATCCTAAAGTAAGATAAATTACACAGATCTGATTATAAATTAAGGTAATCAATAAAACTTTACCGATTAAAATTTTCCTTATTTTTCTTTTATAATTTTTTTGTCAATAAAAGGAAAAACCTTCTAGTTAGAGAATAACGAATCTCATTGTAGATCGTTATTTGAATCTACCCTTCCCTTAAATAGTGTTGTTCTATATCTCCTGCAACCACAATCCCATATTTTCATATCTCAGAGACGTTTGAGTCTGTGTGTTCTGAGCGGCACAATGGTAAACGCCGGCAATGACGCCGCCGCCGAGAGTGGGCCACGGAGGAGGGGATGTACGTTTCGCAAAAACGACTTCCTCCCTGAGGAATCGTTTCGGGGCTGGGACAACTACAGGAAGGCGCTTTTGGATACTCCGTTTCGTCTCAAGGATCGGGTCTTGACCCGCTCCAAGGATAACACGGAGATCGTCGAGATGAAGTCTCAGAGCCAGGGCCAGATGAAGAAGACGCTCAGCTGGTGGGACCTTATGTGGTTCGGCGTCGGAGCTGTAATCGGCGCCGGAATATTCGTTCTCACTGGCCTTGAGGCCAGGCAGGAGGCCGGCCCAGCCGTGGTGATTTCTTATGCCGTCTCCGGCGTCTCCGCCTTGCTTTCAGTCTTCTGCTACACCGAGTTTGCCATGGAAATTCCCGTCGCAGGTTGCTGGTTTTTCGGTCAATATCGTTTACTACTGAAATTAAAATATATGATTATTTAATAGGTGATTAATTAATTTAACGTATTTTATTTAAATTTTAAAAAGTAATTTCCCCTAGGGTATATCACCGTTGTGTGAACATGTAAATACATTAATTTTAATCTCTACAAATAATGTAGAAATGGTAGTATGTACTAAATAATAAATTCAGTTTTTTCACATTTAAACATTTAGAACACATATTATTTTTATTTTAGATTTATATTATTATATTCTACCTATGTCATGTCTATCAAAATAAAAAACCCGATACAGAATGAGAATATATAAATAATAAAATAATATTAATTCTGGATTATTCGGTTTTAATCAGTTCAGTTTAGATTTGATATCAATTCCATCTTCACCATCCCCAAACTATAATAAAACAACATTTAGTTTTGATGGGAAACAAACACCATGCTTCTTACTGAATTATGAGAGTGTGTGTGTGTGTGTATATTAATTTAAATCTTCTAATCAAATCAAGACATAGAGATTTTTCATAAATATAATACTTGTATAGTAAAGTCTTTATGAATATTATTAATATTTTAAAATCTACTAATTCTAATTTAATTAGATAAAAAGTACCTAAATCTTCTACTAAAATTTTACTCATCTCTCATAGCTTTAGCTATGTATCTTTATTTTTGGACTAATTAAATTTAGGATAATTTATATTTATTTTTTTTATATTTTAAGTATATATATTATTTCTTAAAATATTAATTAATTTCAAAGTAATATATATATTTCCCCTCCCAGGTGGATCATTTGCCTACTTAAGGGTAGAGCTCGGCGACTTTGTGGCCTTCATAGCTGCCGGAAACATCCTTCTCGAGTACACAGTCAGCGGCGCCGCCGTGTCCTGATCATGGACCTCCTACTTCGCCACCCTCTGCAACAGAGGCTCGGACGACTTTCGCATAATCGTTCCCAGCATGAACCCGAGCTACGGCCACCTTGATCCCATTGCCGTCGTGGTTCTAGCCGTCATCTGTGTCCTCGCCGTCTTTAGCACCAAAGACTCCTCTCGCTTCAACTATGTCGCCAGCGTCTTCCACATTGGCATCATCATCTTCATCATCGTCGCCGGTCTCATCAAAGCCAACCCTCGCAACTACCAACCCTTCGTCCCCTACGGTCCACGTGGCATCTTCGTGGCCTCCGCCGTCCTCTTCTTCGCCTTCGTTGGCTTCGACGCCGTCTCCACCATGGCAGAAGAGACCAAGAACCCTGCCAGAGACATCCCCATCGGACTCGTCTGCTCCATGGTGATATGCACCGTAGCTTACTGCTTACTTGCTATGACCCTATGTCTCATGCAACCCTACACCGAAATTGATGTAAACGCACCGTTCTCCGTCGCCTTCAACGCCGTCGGGATGGACTGGGCGAAGTACTTGGTGGCCCTCGGAGCGTTGAAGGGTATGACGACGGTGATTCTGGTGAACGCCATGGGTCAGGCTCGGTACTTGACGCATATAGCTCGGACCCACATGATGCCGCCGTGGTTTGCTTACGTGGACGCCAAGGTGGGGACACCGGTGAATCCAACGGTGACGATGATTTCAGTGTCGGCAGTGATAGCTTTTTTCACGGAGCTGGAGATTCTGTCGAATCTGTTGTCTATTTTTACACTTTTCATCTTCATGCTTGTTGCTGTAGGGCTTCTTGTTCGACGATACTACTCAACGGGAGTGACGACGAAAGAAAAAAAGGTAATGTCTGAATTTAATTTATTTAATGTGTGTTTGGAAACTCTTCAAATTTTGATTTTAATTATATTTTTTA
The DNA here is from genome assembly GCA_037074615.1 of Leucaena leucocephala. Classification (NCBI taxonomy): domain Eukaryota; kingdom Viridiplantae; phylum Streptophyta; class Magnoliopsida; order Fabales; family Fabaceae; genus Leucaena; species Leucaena leucocephala. Next base: position 10,522,254 of record CM073515.1, on the reverse strand, counting down.
TAAATTTTAAAATAAATAATTATATTTATTTTAAATAATTTTTAAACTAAATTATAGTTTAAAACTAAATTTTTAGATAAGTTAGTCAGAATAACTTATGGAATAGTAAAAGAGCTTATGGACTAACTAATTACTATATTACCTTTATTTTTTCTTATATTCTCTTTCTTCTCTCTTTTATACCCTATTTTATCTTTCTTTTTTTTACATCATTTCTCCTTTTTTTCATCTGTAATACTTTTTTCTTTCAATATGACTGTACAAATCTTAACTTCATGAATCTAAGTGATCACTATACAAACCCTATTTACTTTTAACAGACGAAGCTCATAGTGTTCCTAGGGCTAATTCTGGGATCCTCCAGCGCCATTTCCGGCTACTGGGCGACGAGCGACGGTTGGATCGGGTACGTCGTGGCGGTGCCGTTCTGGCTGATCGGCACGGCGGGGCTGTGGCTGTTTGTTCCGCAGGCGAAGCAGCCGAAGAACTGGGGAGTCCCACTGGTTCCATGGCTTCCATCTTTATCAATCGCCATCAACATCTTCCTGTTAGGCTCCATAGACAAAGACTCATTCATAAGGTTCGGGATATGGACGGTATTTCTTTTGGTGTACTACGTCCTGTTTGGCTTGCATGCTTCTTATGACACTGCTAAAGAGCTTGAGAAGAACAATGGAACTTCTAATGAAGTTGCCATGGAAGAAGGTGCTTCACAGACGTAGATATATATGTGTGTGTGTGTGTGTGTATTATACTTTTGTGCAAGCTGCAAGCTATGACGAGCTAGGGGTAGGTAATTAGGAATATCTTTATTCCTGTACTTAATTAATTTCGGTGATTCTTAAAAATTCTTTTTCATGTTGATGAAGTGTTTTTTTTTTATGCACTTTCATGATGAAGTGTACGTAAATAACTAGTAAGTGCTGTCTTTGGGATTCTTTGTTCTTCTTTTTTGTTTTTGGCATGACAGTTTTCAAGAATTATCTTTTAGTTTGTAATGCAAGAAGTGAAGGAACTTTGAATCTGCTGTAGTCAAGTTTCAGTAGTAGTCAATTAGAGCTTCTCTTCTACTAGTTTTGCTGTTCTCACTAGTACAGAAAGGAGTTTTAACAAGAATATACACATATATACACACACATATATATATATACTCCTTCAATCTTTAATATATGACCTAATTAGAGAATTTATCTTAGTCTTAAATATAAAATATATTTCCTATATTTATCAATTGTTTTTTAAATTACTTATATTGATATTGTTATAATAAGAATTAAATGAGATAGTAGAGAGAGTTATGAAAGATTGTTAGAATATTTTAGAAAAATATATTATATTAATTAATTTAATTAATTTTTTTAATTTAATTAAATTAATTGAATATATTTTATATTAAATATTGGAGAAATATCATTTAAAAAAGAACAGATGTAAAAAGTGCAACCAATGAGATTCTGAGAGATGAATTGTAGACTTACATAGTGGTGACCGTTAGTTTTTCTACATAGGTTCTTATGGGCTTGCGGCCTCTAATTTGTCTTTCTCTAATATTCTCTAATGTATTATACAATACGTCAACTTCTTAAAATGTTTTTTCACGTTATTATTATTATTATGTAAATTTAATTAGTAAAAAGATGAGTTATATAATTATTTAAAATATATTTAATTTTTTTTTAAAATACTATTTTATTATTATTCAAATCTAGCATTTTGAGAGATATTATAATTCTTGAGTATCTAAATTTACGTTTGAAGATAATAATAACCCGTTTTACCTAATATTAGTATCGCTTACGAGAAATGAAAACTTAATCTTACCCTTAGATAGTAGATGAGTCTAATCTTTTTCTAAAGATTTTAGTACACAAAAATATTTTTCATGTTTCTTTTGATAATTAGTAACATTTTGATATCTTATAAGTAAAAAAAAAAATACACTTTTAAATTATTTATTATTTTTCAAAGAAAAAATACATTAGAATTGTGCAATTTTGTTTTCTTTTTTTTTTTAAAAAAAATCATAAAAATTTCAAAACTATATATACTATTTTTTACACATGAGATATCAAAGTGTCACTAATTTAAGGTAGAATCTAATTATAAAAAAAAACAATTGGGAAGCTGGGATATTACGAAGGGCATTTTTAGACGAATGCACATTTGAGGCCACAAACCCAGTTCTTATTGAAATAGTGTCTCCATCGTGAACTCATGCCGCTCGTCCACCACCGCATGAGGTCACTAGGGGTTGTGGTGGTTGGGTCCAAGGGTGGAGCCACGTAGTGGTTGGGTCCAAAGGTAGGGGCTGTTCACGTGCTTCTCTCTCTCTCTCTCTATTTTTTTTTTTAGTTTCATCGCTTATTCTACAGTCTTCACTAATTGCATTACGAAAGCTGCATGTGATAATTTCTCTCTTGCTCACTGCCTCTAAAATTTTTTGAGTAAATACTGAATACCATTACCTCATAATATGAGTACAACAACAACAAACCAGAACAGCCTAAATTCCTTTATCAACATCCGCCTCTTGTTCAGGAGGAGGAGGTTGATCAAGGACACAGAAGTTACCTTTGATCCTATAAGAAAGTGTAGCTAAATGGTCAGCTAAACTGAGTTAATATGTACAATAAAAATGATATGCCAATCTCTATGAGTTAGAAGACAAATTAATCGCTTCTATACAATCAGAATAAATACAAATTTCCCTAAAGCCTTTGTTCCAGCATAAATGGAGTCCATGTATGATTCCAATAATCTCCGCTATGGTAGGAGGTACAGCTGTGAGTTTGCAACTAAAGCCGCAGATCCAATGGTCTTCCTTGTCACGTATGACTCCGCCACATCCACTTCGCGCATTCTGCAAAACAGAACCATTTGATAAACCCCTCCTTCAATCTACTTGGCCCAACCGGTGATGATCCAAGTAGGCTCTGAAGAAACTAGAGTTTGCATTTGGTTGATTGTAGACTTCTTCACCTCCAAACACCTGCTACATCGAGAAACCCAGATGTCCCAGCATATGTAAGTGACCAAAGAGAATAAGCCGCTGGACCTTCTTAGTATAACTCATACCTGCAGCATGCGTTAGGTTCCATTTTACCCACTCCACTCCTTGAAGAGAGAAAAATTTACTCCATTTGTCATGCGCAATAACTGTTTTTCACCTCTCCAAAGCATTTGGGCAGTCCCTTTGCATATGCATGGAATATTCATTATGGCCACAATTAAAAGGATATAAGGCTGATGATTCCATCCCTCTCCTCATTCTTAGTTCTGCTGTATGGGCCCTTCTATGGGAGAACAACCACATGAAAGATTTGATCTTTTCAGGAACTGGCCATCTCCATAGCATCTTCCCGATAGAGTCTCTAGATTGCGGGGTACCTGCAGAAAGAAAACATTATGCAGAGCTAACAGAAAAACAACCGTCAGTAAAAGGTTTTCGAAAGTGATTATCCTCTCCTCTCTCCTTTGGGGTGGATGAGCACTAGTAATTCGATCAACAACATTTCCAGGAAACCATAACTCCAGTTTGCTTCTATCCATTCACTAAAGGAATTCAAAAAATCAACCACTCGGTTATTCCGGTTAACCTGTTGTTCATAACCAGGAACCAAATCAATGAGCGGGAGATTAACTTCAGACCAATTGTCAAACCAAAATGACGTAGAACACCCATTACCAATCTTCCTCCCAGAACCCTTCTGGAAATTTTTCCAAATATCACATATGCCTTTCTAGATGGGTGACAAAGGATACCCCAATCATACTTAGACTTTAGGACCTTGATCCATAAAGCATCATTTTAACAAAGGATACCCCAACAAAGTTTCATGATGAAGGCCCCATTCTGTATCCGTAAGTTTTTTATTCCCAAGCCACCTTCTTTATTATCCTTTGAAATAAGATCCCAGGAAATAAGGTGTAACTTCTTTTCTTCCTCATTTTCCCCCCCCACAAGAAGTTTCTGCTCTTTTGTTCAAGTTCATTAAGCAAGTATTTTGGAAGCAGCTTAGATTGCATAGGGTACGAGGGAATGGCAAAAAGCACTGTTTTAATTAAAGTTGTTCTTCCTGCCAAATTAAGGCTCTTCCTCTTCCAACCCAAAAGCCTTTTCCAAGTTTTCTCTACGATAGGCGCAAAAGTAACATAAGAGGCTCTTGTATGCATAAGAGGAATTCCCAAGTACTTGCCCAGATCACCAGTAAGACCCACTCCCATCCTTTGACTTAACTCTATAGCTCTAGAAGAGTGAAAATTCTTTGAGCAACAAATTTTTGTTTTAGTCTTGTTCATATTTTGTCCCGAGACATCACAAAAAGCTTGAATACATTCCAACATAATGTCAACTTGATCCGTAGAAGCTTCCCTAAAGAGAACTAGATCATCTGTAAAGAATAAATGAGACACTTGGGAACCTCCACCATTCACCTTAAAAGGATTCCACGATCCCTGATAATATGATTTAATCTCTCCATACGCAGGGTAAATATGTAAGGCGAGATAGGGTCTCCCTGTCGAATTTCTCTAGAGGCCGGAATTTTTCAGTAGAATCTCCATTCCAAAGAACCTGAAAAGATGGTTCCGTTATGCAAGCCATAATGATCTCACACAGCTTCCCTTCAATTCCTGGAGATATGAGTGTATCCTTAATAAGGCCCATTCCAACCGATCATAAGCTTTCTCAAGATCCAACTTCGCTGCTAACCATCAAGTGTTTCCCCTCTTGTAACGCATAGAATGGATGACTTCTTCAACAATAATAATATTATCGCTGCTCTGCTTTCCAGCTATAAAGCTGCATTGGTGGTTAACGACCACTTTCCCCATAATTCCTTTTAATCTCCTACTGATAATTTTAGTGATGATCTTGTAACTAACATTGCAAAGAGAGATAGGCCTGAAGTCTTTAATACACTCCGGTTTCCCCATCTTGGAGATAAGGACAATATTTGAGTGGTCAAGACAATTAATCCTCGAGGAATCATTAAACACACCTTTCACTTTAGATCGCACACAGAATCGCCTATAGTCCCCCAAAACTCCAAGTAAAAAACGGCTTGTATCCCGTCAGGTCCCGGCGCCTTAAAGGCTCCCATATCAAATGCTGCTAACTTTATTTCTTCATTGCTAACAACAGCACTTAGCATCAATTCCACTGCTTCTAACTAACTTGGCAACCATTACTAGTCCGTATTGGTCTATAGGTTGGAAGCCCACCCTTGAACAGATCCTGATAATAGCTCAAAACCATGAATTTCAGCTCTTGTTGATTGAAAACCCATTCTCCCTCAGAGTTCTTAAGCCCATCAATACGACTCCTTCTTGTAATGAAGGCCGCATCATGAAAAAATTTGCTATTTTTATCTCCCCATTTTAGCCAATTGCATCTAGATCTTGCGTAAACGCTTTCTCCTCCCGCCCAATAAGCTTCGCCTTGTAAGAAATTTGTGTCTTGGTGCTACGATTTGACTCCTGGGATATCTTCTATGATTCCATCCTACGGCCAGAGTGTTCAGAGTCAACCATTTTTTCATCAATATCGGCCAATGGAAAAAGTGATTTAAAAAGTATTTTTATATTAGTGTTTTTAGAAAAAAATAATTTTAAAAAATTAAGTATTTAAGTAGTTATTATTATAATAATTATTTTAATAAGTAAATTACTCTTCTAGATATTTGATTGCTATTATTTAATTTTCAGCTAAAACTATTATTTAGAACAAAAATAATTTTTAAATCATGGTTAACCAAACATTCTTTCTGTTCTGCTCATTCTCTTGGTACCCAGATTCCATGTTCACATCTCCACTCATTTTCTTGATGTTCCTAGCTATTAAATCTTCCTCTTCCTTCGATGCTCCTCTTTTTTCATCCGACGATTTCCCATAGTTGATAGAACTTCATTGGTGCTCACCCTTTCTCTCTCTAACACTCGCGCTCATTCTCTCTCTTACTGCCTCTAAAATTTCTTTCTTGGTTTGCTTCAATCCGTTTCTATTATCACTGTTTTTTCCGTACAATATTATCCCTGTTTTTATAGTAAGCATGGGAAAATTTACGCCTAATAGCCCAACTAGTTCGGCCACCATGTAGGGTCACAAAGAAAATGGGACAATATAGGTCGGCCCATTTTTTTCCTTTTAACTAATTAACTAATTCTTTTAATATAATTAATAAAATTAAATATTTATTATCTATAGGTTCAACTAATGAGACATATAACTATTTAAAATGTGTTCGATTCTTTAAAAATATTAATTTATTGTGGTTCCAGTCGCAATACTTAGAAAAATATTTTAACTTCTGAGTGTCTAGATCTATACTTGAAGATAATAGGTGACTCACCATATTCGATATTTATATCGTCTAAGAGGAAGGAAAACTTTTACCTACCATTATATCATGAGTGAGCCCAATCTCTTTTCAAAAATTTATATACTAAAAAAATTAATTAAATATATCATATATTAATGATCAAAGTAATATCAATCATACTATAAAACAAAAATTACATACCTAAACTTATATACTTAAAGTAATTTTTTCAATCGAATTGGGAGATGAGTAATGTTTCATCTCTAAATTCCACGGAACTACCAACAAATATTGATATAGTTAGTAATAAGTATATTTATAACCTATAAGGTTACAAATTTAAATCATATTACCTATGTGAGTATTTTGTTATTGAGCAATCTGTAAGTATTTTTATAAACATTCTTTGACCATGTATGGATACCTTGGTTCTTTGAACTAAGTTAGATAGAATACCTAAATTTTATGTTTAGTCCCTAATTCTTAGAGATCTCAATAAAGAAAATATGGATGAATCGTCTGTCAATATTAATTCATAATAGTCACACTCTTTTTCTTTATCGTTTATAAAGAGTCTCTTGTTCAATGGGATTTATAAAATCTAAATTATGTTCAATGTAGTTAGTTGTACCTAACTAAATTTTTTTATAGTAGTTATTTATATTCTCCCTGCCACATGAAAAATATACACTCTTTTGTAGAATTATTTCCCCACAAGAAAGTATAACTAGTGGCTTCTTTCCAATTTATAATTTAATTTTCAAGAAAATAAAAATCAGATTAAAAATTATAATCCCCCAAACTGTTTCAATACAAATCATTTGATTACATAATAGTTGGGGTTACCTGAAGGGAGTTTTATTTAATTTAATCTAAATATTATAATGACATATTAATTACGTTGTAATTTATATTTATATAATGCCCAACAACCGGTAATTACAGTGTATAAATATAAATAAACTGTATAATATATAAAACTACAATAACAAAAAAATTAAACATTTTCAATACCATAAATAAATAGTATGCAACAGAGATTCCATTCAATATATGCCCTATCCCTTCCTAATTTATCATCCTCAATGCTATAAGAAGAAAAATATAAACTGATCATTAGCTAATTAGTTTCTAGAAAAAAGTAGAAATAATTATTGTCTAATTTCTTCCCATTTTATATTTTAAATTTAGAAACAAAATCATATTAAAAACTACATCTGACCGTTCAATTCTACGTTAATACGTTTGCCTATTTTTAAACAAGCTGTTTCCAACAATATTACTATTTTTGCTATTTACTAATGCTTCTGATAATATTGGCTAAATACATTTGGGAGGTAAGGAATATTGCCTAGATACATTTACTCATGCATTCATTGAATGATTGAATGAATTTTGAGATTTATAACTCTACAAAATAGCTACTAAATACATTTTTATATATTAATTATAATATTAATAACAATATGAAATTAAACAGCCATTTAAATTGTATAATTAGTTTTCCTTGTATATATATATATATCCATAATACATTATATGTTGTCAAAAATAAAAAATAAAAATACAGCTCTACTATTGGGAAAGTACAATAGAAGTGGGTAAACATATGCAACTATTATATAATTTGAAAAATCAATCATTCCGGCCAATAATTACAATTAATATTTTTTAATACATTTTTTTTTAATTTCGTTGAAAAATATCACAATCCCCGTGGAGACACAGCTATTCAGTTCATACTTGTTACTATAAATAGCGTGATACCATCACATTAAAGTTCCACATTTTCCTCTGAAGTTTGAACGACGATCGTTTTCTGAGTACTGCGGCAGCACAATGGTGAAGGACGGAAACGGCGTTGTCGTTGACGATGGCGGGTTACGGAGGAGGGGTTGCACGTTTCGCAAAAACGACTTCCTCCCTGAGGATTCGTTTCGGAGCTGGGAAAACTATGGGAGGGCGCTTTTGGATACTCCGTTTCGGTTCAAGGATCGGGTCCTGACCCGGTCCATGGACCAAACGGAGCTCGTGGAGGTGAAGGCTGAGAGTCAGGGCGAGATGAAGAAGACTCTCACATGGTGGGACCTTATGTGGTTCGGCGTCGGAGCCGTCATCGGCGCCGGGATATTCGTGCTCACTGGCCTTGAGGCCAAGGAGAAGGCGGGCCCGGCTGTGGTGCTCTCTTACGTTGTCTCCGGCGTCTCGGCGTTGCTGTCCGTCTTCTGTTACACTGAGTTCGCCATTGAAATTCCGGTCGCAGGTAATAACTCGTTCGTTTCAATATAATATCTTCAATGAAAATTAATTTTAATTTCTTCCGTTTCTAATTGAAAGTTGTTATTATTCGAAATCTCATACCCAAAAAAAAAAAATTAAAAATCATTAAGTATGGATTTGTTTTGAATCGTACATTATTTTTCTTTTAAGGTTTTTTTAGTTCTTTTATTGAGTAGAAATAGCAGAAATTATTTTTTTTTATAATTCATATTTTTTGCATGTGCAATGGTTGGAGTTTATTTTATTTATGATTTGTAAATAAGATAATTGCATATAAATTATATATTAATGGTTGATTAATGGTTGATATATATATCTATATATATATATATTGAACTTTTACAAAAAGAAACGCTACTCTTAATTAACTAGTAATTGTTTCATTCTCCCATGCAAAAAATTCTCAAACTTTGTATTTATTTCCTTTGAGTTATGCATGAACCCTTTTCTCTTTATTTATTTTAGGAAAAAAAATTATTTTCTGCTGAGAAAATAATCTTATAATTTTTACAAGACAATTGTGTAAATTGTAATATGCCAGTGATGTGTAGGTCAAGAGAATATTATACACACACACATACACACAAGTGTGTATATGCATATATTATTAAATGTGATATTTATTTATTTTTAATTTTAATACTTTGGATAAGATTATAGAGATGCCTCCAATAATTAATTAATTAGATAGATGTTGAAATTTTAACACTTGAGTAAAGGACTAAAAGGTCAGTACAGATCACTGTTGTACTATTTTAATTGTGAATTCACATTACAATTAATGGTTGTAAAGGATAAAATCAATTTAATTAATTAAGTGATTTTATTGATTAAGAAATTTGATCTTTTTTATGTGAAAATAAGTTAATTATTTATAATCTATAATGTTATTAGTATAAATCCTGTCAATCTTATTGATGAATGATCTATAAATATCTATATACATAATTTTTTAGTCTAAAAATATATTTTAATCTTAATGTTATATTATTTAAATGGTGCGTGTTTGGCATTAAAATCAAAATTGACAAAAATCATCAATTCAAATTGATTCTAATTAATTAAAAAAGTGGATTTTAAAGAGAATTTTAGTATGATCTCTCGGCAAAACTTGTGGGGCTATCCATGTGGTCTTTTATTTATTTATTTATTGGTCAACGGGAACTAATTTGTTGACTTATAAATGCTTGACAGCTAGTGCTTGCGTAAATTAGTCATGGGCATTATTTTTATTATTAATATTATATGTGTGTGTGTGTGTGTGTGTGTGTGTGTGTGTGTGTGTGTGTGAATATAAAAAGTCTTTGTTTGGCGAAATATATATACACACACGCGAAATGTCTACGTTGGGAAAATATCTATATGAGTTAAGTTAATTGATTGATATGATTAACTAATATAATTCACGGGATCAGAATTTTCGCTATTAATTAAATTGGATGTCTTTTTCAAAACGGAGGCGAAATTACGATTTTATTTAGTTGCTTAAGTTTACTTGACTTATCCACTTGGAATCTTCATTTAAATAAATAAAATGTTTACGTCAACTGCATTTGGTTAATTGTTTTCTCATAAATAATTAGTTCCTTTAGCTTTGTCCTTTATGTATGAACATGGTTTCTAATTAGTCCCACCTGAGGGTACATAAAGTCACACACACGCGCACACACACACACGCTTACTGGTACATAAAGTCACACACACACACACATGGGTAGATAAAAAATTAAAATAAATTACATATATAAACCTCTAATACACACTTATTCACATTTGAAACTTAATGATAAATCTTTTTAAGGTTTTAGGTTTATGCATATAACTCTTATAGTATATTTGGTAAAGTGGAAGTGAGGTGCGAAAGTGAAAATAGATTATTTTATTTTTTTTGTATGATGGAAGTTATTTCTATTTTTAACATTTTAGAATATTTCAATTCTATAAAAAAATTAGAAATTGAGATGATGGAAGTAAAAATAATTTTTTTAGACTATTTTATCCTAATTATAAATTTTTAGATAACTTTAAATCTTTCCAGGTTATAAAAAATATTTTAGACTATTTTACCCTAAGTTATAAAAAAATATATCAGTTTCATACTCATTTATATCCTACCAAACAAACTTTTAAAACTTATTGTTAACTTAATTCTTTTTCTACTTCTATTTTCACTTCCATCAAAAGCTTTTCCATCTTACCAAACGTACCCTTAACTATCAATTTTATATTTCCCTAAACTTTATTTTGTGTGTTTTGAGTTATATACAAATAATTAATAATTAATAAACAAAATTAATTACCGAAGAGTTATATATGAATATATACAAGTTTGCACAAGTTTATTATAAAATTTTAAATACTAGAAGAGTTATTTGTATATATGACATAAAGTTGAGTAATTTTTCTTTAAAAATTAAATTAAAAAAAATCAATATCTTTTTTTAAATGAATGATGACTTTGTTTTAATAATAATATATTTAATACTAGTATAACAGAAAACGCCACTTAATAGAATATACTATTGATGTGGTAGACTTTGATGGTAATGATATAATTTTTTATATTAATTGTTATTCATTTTTTTCTAAGTGTGACATCATGCAAATGATGTTCTTGTTCTTTACATTCACGACATGGGTCTCTTGTTTTTATAAGATCAACGCATTGTTACATGTCAATTTAACCTACGATGTTTTCTTTTTGTTTTCACCTGAGTATTTTTATTTTTTTAAATTCACAAACTTGTTATTATAAAATTCGCTAACCCTAATTAATTATAATAATATTTCACCTATGAGGTTGACGACTTACACTTATATAGTCAATATTTCTTGTGTTCAAAATAAAAAATATGCTTATTATTTCTCCAAAAATAATCCTTCTAGAAGAGGCTAAGTAATGTAACTACCAAAAATTATTAATTTCAATATTCTAAAGTACTCTCGAGAATATTAATATTAGTATAGCTTACCCTTCACCTATTAGGCCTCTGCTCTTTTTTCGTCCCATTTTTTACAATTTTATTTAAATAACTTGTTTTTTTTTTTTAATTTTTTGGTAGATCAGATCCACATTCTTCGTTCTGTTAATTTTCAATTAAATTCAAAGTAATAAATTACTTTTTTCCCTCTCAGGTGGATCATTTGCATACTTACGGGTAGAGCTCGGCGACTTTGTGGCCTTCATAGCCGCCGGGAACATACTTCTCGAGTATGTGATCGGAGGAGCCGCCGTGGCCCGATCATGGACCTCGTACTTTGCCACCCTCTGCAACAGAGGCTCCGACGACTTTCGCATATTTGTTCACAGCATGGGCTCGGACTACGGCCACCTTGATCCCATCGCCGTTGTGGTTCTATTTGTCATCTGTATCCTCGCCGTCTTCAGCACCAAAGCCTCCTCTCGCTTCAACTACATCGCCTCCGTCTTCCACATGGCCGTCATCATCTTCATCATCGTTGCCGGCCTCCTGAAAGCCGACACGAACAACTACAAACCCTTCGTCCCCTACGGCCCACGTGGCATCTTCGTATCCTCTGCCGTCCTCTTCTTCGCCTACGTCGGCTTCGACGGCGTCGCCACCCTGGCCGAGGAAACCAAGAACCCTGCCAGAGACATCCCCATCGGACTCGTCGGCTCCATGGTGATATGCACCGGAGCTTACTGCTTGCTAGCCATTACCCTCTGCCTCATGCAACCCTTCCAACAAATTGATGTCAACGCACCATTCTCCGTCGCCTTCAGCGCGGTGGGGATGGATTGGGCGAAGTACGTAGTCGCCGCCGGAGCGTTGAAGGGCATGACGACGGTGATGCTTGTGGGCACCGTGGGCCAAGCTCGGTACTTGACGCATATAGCTCGAACCCACATGATGCCGCCATGGTTCGCTCACGTCGACGCCAAGCTGGGAACACCGGTGAATTCAACGGTCTCGATGATAACAGCGACGGCAGTGATAGCTTTCTTCACGAAGCTCGAGATTCTGTCGAATCTGTTGTCGATTTCTACACTGTTCATCTTCATGCTCGTTGCTTTAGGCCTTCTTGTTCGACGATATTACTCAACCGGAGTGACGACGAAAGCAAACCAGGTAACGTCGCCATTACCGATATGTGTGTGTGTGTGTATATGAGTCAAAGTTGCTTTATAAAATTTTACTTTGGTTTAACTTCAACGTGGATATACTAGCAAGTGTGTTTTTCTGACTTTTTGTGTGGAGTCTGCAGAATTTTATTTTCATGTTTTGGGATCTACGAGAAGAAGATCATATATGTAGATCTTATTTAGATTACCCATGTTTTATAATTATTTTTATTTTTAGTAATTAAAATAGTTTTTAAAAAATTATTAAATAATAAACCATACATTTATATTTTTTAAAATAACTATTAAAAATATAAAAAATTATATTTAAATCTTATTTTGATAAAAATGTTTACCTTACACATTTCTAAACTTGTTTTTATATCAGCACATTTCTATAATTGTTAAAAGAATATGAATTAGCATCTCGTTGTTTGGTCCTTTTGACATAAAATTATTGTATTTTTTCCTATATTCATTGCTTCTTTGGGTTTTTGTTAATCTTGAAAACTTCTAAAAACTCTTTAATGTGTTTACAGCTAAGTTTCTTTTGGGGGAAGAATTCTCACCTGCCATAGTCAAGTTAAATATATACTACTCTTATATTTAATAGATCATTTAATTGAATAGTAGATCTTAATCATAAATATTTTTTTTTAAATAATTTTTATTAATATTCTCTCAATAATAATTAATTAAGAGAAGAATAGAGGAAATTAAGAAATATGATTAATATATTGTTAAAAAAATATGTCATATATTGTTAATTTAACTAACTTATTTAATATAATTAAATTAGTTAAATATTTTTTATATTAAAGACTGGAGGAGGAGTATTAAAAGTGAGTTAAGGTATATATATATATATATATATATATATATATTTTGGGAATATATATGATTTGTATGAAAAGGATCTAATTACATCAATTTGAGTAATCATCGTCTTATTTAAAATTTCATTTTAATGTAATTACATTATCATAATTGGTAGATTATTGCACCATGTAACTTTTGTGTACGTATATATATACACACGAGAAGAGAATTATATGTACATATATAAACTCTGATATACACAAATCCTATTGCTGTTTGCAGATAAAGCTCATAGTGTGCCTAATCCTAATTCTGGGATCGTCGGCGGCCATTTCCGGCTACTGGGCGACTAGCGATGGTTGGATCGGGTTCGTGGTGGCCGTGCCGTTCTGGGTGATCGGAACGATGGGGCTGTGTATGTTTGTTCCACAGGCGAAGCAGCCGAAGCACTGGGGAGTGCCATTGGTGCCATGGCTTCCATCTTTATCAATAGCCATCAACGTGTTCCTGCTAGGTTCCATAGACAGACAATCGTTCATAAGGTTTGGGATATGGACGGGATTTCTTTTGGTCTACTATGTCCTGTTTGGCTTGCATGCTTCTTATGACACTGCTAAAGAGCTTGAGAAGAAGAGGATTGCTTCTGCTGATAAGGTCATAGAAGAAGGTGTGCCTGCTCAATATTCACAACCAGAGCCGAAGTTGTAGATATATATATATATATATATGTATATGTATATATGTGTGTGTGCTCGTGTCACGGACAAATGATGTTGATTTCTTGGAACGTGTCTAGTAGCAGGTTATGGATTTTCTGATCAATGTTATTTGGTTCGCAGATCCTTTTCTCTCTCTATTGATTTCTTGTGATGTTGTCGTTTTGTATGAATTTCTTGTGCATTGTGGGATCAAAGTGGAAATGTGGTGGCTGTGTAAGTGTGAGTATGTTCCCTTTTGTACGGGGAAAGATAAGGTTTTGGGTAAACCTTTTTAATGAAAGTTAATATGAAAATTTTGAATTTTATATTTATATTTACACCTAACTCTATTATTATCACTTGAGCTATTATTATTGTTATTAATTTGAATTTATACCCTCTAATTTCACACATTAATTGATAACAATTTACATAGAAACTGCCGCCAGCAAGAATACATATACTTGACAAAAATAAAATAATATACACACAGTTTTTTTTTCAAACAAAGTTAATATTTTTTTAAAACAAAATTAACGAAGTTAATAAGTTGACCACTTCTGCCGAGTTTTTTTTTCTCTTTTTAAACATATGTATCATTTTATTAAAAGTAATTATATTTAATGTATTATTAAAAATTAATGTGACACATTTCTCAGTAGGAATTCACACATTAAATTGTCATATTATGATAGACTAATCCCTTATATTGGACTAAACTCCTATCAATTAGAAGTACCTTAGCCCGAATGTTATAATTTGCTCTTATAAGTATAAGTATCTTTCTATTGAAGGTAATCATATTAGAGATACTATTGTACACTAAATTTGGGCTTAATTCATCATATTATGAGGAATTAGCTTATTGTGCTAGACTCAACCCTAACTCTTTACACTAAACTCAACCCATTGATAATGCTATAACTTTTTTTTTGTTACAAAAAAATTTAAAAAAAAAGTTGGGTTCATTCACAATCTAACAGTAGAGCGAAATCTCTCTTTCTTTTAGGTGATACTAATATTAGGTAGGATGAATTATCTATTATTCTCAAACAAAAATTTAGATATTTAAAAACTACTATATTTTTTTAAATATTATAACTAAAATTATTATAAAATAATACTTTATACTTGTATTTAAGCCCAAATGTTATTTTTATCACCTATACTGAGTGGATTAGAAGTACCTCAGCCCGAATGTTATAATTGCATTTAAGCCCAAACTGAGCTGAAGCTATTGCAAGCTTGGCCGAAAAGAGAAAGCTATTGCGGATTTGCAATCGAATATATTTGTTACCCATCTGTTTGTGGGTCTAAATAGCAAAATAAAAACTGGCAAAAAACAATTCTTATTAAAGATAGGGAAAAAAATTTTACCTTACTCCTAAATAATAGATAAATTTAATTAATTTTTAAAAACTTTTATATAAAAAAAATTGATAAAAAAATAAAAATATGATCTTTTAAAATATAGTTAATTTTTTAAAAAATATTATTTTATTATAATTTTATTTAAAAAAATATCCTAATTCCTATATATCTAATTATTTAAAAAAATATCCTAATTCCTATATACCTAATTCTTAAATACCTATATTTTAATATAAAAAAATAGGTAAATTTAATATTTTTTTAAAATATATAATAAAAAATAAATTTATATTTTATAAAAATATAATTCAATTTATTCTACTAGTGTTATGAAAATTAATTTAATAAACGATCTTATTAATTTTTTAGAAAGTCTCCTAAATACCTGATTTTAGTGAGATTTTTGCCCAACCACCTCGACTTTTTTTATAACAAAAAATATTTTCTTTCCCTCGTTGAATCGGAGAGATTGGAGCAGTCGAGCAGAGCATTTCGCGGGAAGTAAACTCACCGTTGTTGGTTCCTATGGTCACTTCCTTCTCTCTCGCCGACGTGCAAAGCTGAAGATATATACAAATTCTAGGTTTCCTCAGCTTCACTTTCATTACTGGTAAGCATGTTCAACCCTTAATCTTTCTTTCTTGCTTATCTTTCATTTGCTCGCTGAATGATTTCAGTCCTTTAACTCAAAATTGTTGTTGGGGAGTTTTTGGATGTATGTGCTTTCAATCATGTCTTTGAGGAATTCTTTATCTCGCTTTCTGGTTTTTCCTTGTAAACCTTAATTCATTAATTAAGAATGGATTGATTGATTGATTTTTTGCTGGAAGTAATTGTAAAGTTTGGATTAGTGTGCATGCTAACACTTGGACATTTTTGACGAATGAGTAACAAGGATTTCTTAAGTTATTACTAAAAAATTTTATGCAAACACCTAATAAATTTTACTTATGTTCTCATTTTCAGCCAAATTATGGAAGTAAACCAAAAAGGAAAAACAGTTGGGGAAACAGTCTCCCTTAATTCTAAGTTTAACATGATTTTAGCAAGACTTCTTCTAGATTTGGCATGTTTAATTACAGACGAGGCTTCTGATAGGTGCCCTTTTCTCCCATTGTTATTCGGTAGTAAATTCACCTAAAGTCTTCAGTAGCTTACTGATTGAAAGATTTGACCTATATGTAAGCAAAAGTCGTGCAAAAGTACCCATAGCCACAATTATTCTTATTGCTGATCAATATGTAAGCAACGCTTGTTGGAAGACCATAGTAAGTAGGTGGCTCATTTGTTTCAGATTTCATTGGTGAAGTTGAAGTGGCCACTGGAGTTTTGCTGGCATAAATGGCACTCATAACTCTGACTTCATTAACTATGGTCCGATGTGAGGCCACAAATTTTAATGGTCTACCTCCGCCTCGCTTTTCCAACTCACTGCCTCATCTCTCATTCGCGAAGCCATCTTGGGTTGTGAAGACAGAGTCAAATGTTCGGAAGAAAAGAAGAAAGAAGCCAGATCCTCCTTGTGTAGTCTGTGATGGAAGTGGAAGGGTGGATTGTCACCAGTGTCATGGAAAAGGAAGGACAAACAATGTTGATTTAGAAATGCTCCCAAAAGGTGAATGGCCAAAATGGTGTAGGACTTGTGGTGGAAGTGGCCCTGATTACTGCTCTCGCTGCCTTGGGACTGGAGAATATAGATATATCATGGGCTTCCATTTAATGAAAAAGGACGAAATTCAATCCCAAGAAAAAAATTCTTAGGTTCAACATTTTTCTTATTACTTTGCTAATGAGAGTAGTTCTAGATTATAGAGAATGTCACAATGCAGTAAATTATTGTGAAACTCCACTAGTTTATTGTCTCAAACTTCTTTCATAGAGCTATATGATTGTTTTATGCTGGCTGGTATTCAGTAATAGATAATATAATTGAGAAAACTGCTATATAAGTGAACTAAAATTGTTGTTGCTTACAAGTAAAGGCCAAAGTCTCTAATCTGTAAGGTTTGCGACCTTTAATCTGTTCTGAGATGTACACTTGATATTGCTTTCCTAACACTCAAATAAGATGGTGTAAGACACTCTTATGTCCATGCTTGGCCCAGACATGCTACAGTAGTGTCCATATCTTTCATCTAAATGACTGACATCAATGGAAAAATGATGAACTTTCAACATCTAGGAAGATCCAAACAATTAGAAACCTACCAAGATGGCTACTTACTGCTCTTTTTGTTTATGATTGCCACTTACAGATCAAGTAAAGGACTTGGCACTTTTAAAACTTTGATTTTTAAGCTTTTTGTTTATTCCATTTGTGTCTCTCATTAGGGAGAGTGATAGACATAAAATTCTAGGCTAGTTGGTTATAATGGAAGTGAAGATTCCTGCATGCTAAGGGTGAAGTAAGGGGGACAAAGAGTTTGTCACTGGGGCTTACTTTAATCTTTTTTTTTCTTTTATTTTTTTAACTAGATAATTTTTTGGCATTCTTGATATTCTGTATCTCATTACAAGTTTGTTGACATGATAGACACAAAATTCTAGGCTAGTTGGTTATAATGGAAGTGAAGGTTTGGTTATATGGAAGTGAAGATTCCTGCATGCTAATGGTGAAGTAAGGGGGACAAAGAGTTTGTCACTGGGGCTTACTTTAATTTTTTTTTTCATTTATTTTTTTAACTGGATAAATTTTTGGCATTTTTGATCTTCTGTATCTCATTACAAGTTTGTTGACATGAGTACTTTTTTTTTGTATACTTTATAGGCACTTACCTTTGAACATCTACTCTACTCAAGATTTCTTGAGTCATTGTTCATAAACAGATCTGGAACATTCCTTTCTTATGGCTTGCTGAAAAAAAAATAGTTTTTATTTATTGTTTTCTCTGTATAATTTAAGATAGCTGCTATCTTGTGATTCTTTAACACTATTAGATGTTCCTTACAAATATGGAAACCTTTGTTGCTTTGTAAAAAAGTGAATATATAAGCATGGTTTAATCCTTCAGGCCCTGGCATTAATCTGAAAACTATCAGTCAACCCCGAGAGTTCTACCATTTAAAATGCAAATAAATGAAGAGAGCAATAGACCTTGCCTAGCAGACTCTTCTCTGCATTGGAGTCAATGGCAGTTGCTCGATTCACTTCTCCCTACTGGTGGATTTGCTCATTCTTTTGGCCTCGAAGCAGCAGTTCAATCCCCCCTGGTGTCTGGCCCCGATGAGCTTAAGACTTTTATTATCCATGTCTTGGAGAATACAGGAAGCCTACTCATTCCCTATGTGTACTCAGCTGCCACGTCACCGAATTTGGAAACCTGGCACAAGCTTGGCAGAATGTTGGATGCTACTTTAACCAATGAAGTCGGTCGAAACACATCGATCTCACAAGGATCTGCACTGATGAGGGTGGCTTCAGCCATGTTTTCCGAGACTCCCTCTCTTAAAACCATGAGGGATACTTGTTCTTGGATGAGGGTCTGTATATTTTCACTATGCTCCAATATTTGCACTTATATGTGGAGTACTTGGATTTGACATTACTGTTTCTCAGAAAGCTTACTTGTTCATCACACTGAGAGATGTCATTTCCGCCTCAACAAGGCTGAATTTGGTGGGACCTCTTGGGGCAGCGATGTTGCAGCACCAGATTGCGCCTATAGCTGAAAATATATTGAAAAAATGGTCGAATAGCACTGCAGAGGAAGCATGTCAAACAGCTCCTCTGCTAGATGTTGTGCAGGGCTGCCATGTCTACTTGTTTTCTAGGCTGTTTTCCTATCGAATGGCACGAAGAGTGATTGTGCACTCTTCATTCAAGCCATTATGTCCTTGAGGCTTGGCATAGTGATTGTGCACTATAGTTGGGCCCACTTTTCCACTTGGGTTTGCAGCTAGCTGCATGTCAACCTATTCGGTGGAGTTTTCGGCGGAAGCTAATCTGCATGATGTTCCTTTACTGGTTCTATGGATTTAGTATGGTGGGTGGTGGGTGGTGCGTGGGCTAGTATTATTTCTTGTGAATTTCATGTTGGTGAAAGTGTTAGCTGATCCTTCTCTATTGAAGCTCAAACTCCATGAGCTTAGTTGTTTTGAGTTAGAGACAAGCCAACACAGTTGGTTTTTTTTAATTATCCACCTAATTCATCTTTGCCCTAACTACATCTGGATCTAACCTGCATCGCGTATTTAATTTTAGTGGGTGAATCTTCTAACAAATTTTTTTTATATACGCCAAGATAGTTAAAGGAAGAGTATGCCAAGAAATAGGGCAACCCGTGTTCTATTTTGGGCCAACAAATATAATTAAAATATTACTTCCTCCATTCATTTTATAATTTTTTATATGTTTTTCAAAATTGAATTTTAATATTATTTATATAATCGTTATCCTTATGAAATCCTTAATTATAATTTTTTTTCCTAGCATATATTTAAAGTTCTAAATGTACATGTATTTACTATTTAACACTTAAGAATTAATTATAAATAGTTGTATTATAATTGGACTGTTTAGTTTTGATAATAAAGAAAACAAAAAATTAAATTACAAAGAAACGGTGAGATGTTTGTCGTCTTAGGCTTAATCAATGACAGTGACATGGTGTGTGTTTGAATTACTTTTAAACTTTAATTTTAAAAGAATTTTAGTTTAAATTTTGATTTTTAAAAAAATTAAAATAAATATTTATATTTATTTAAAAGATTTTCTAGACTAAACTATATTTTTAATAAACTCTTAAAAATAACTTATAGAATAATAAATTTTTTTATAAATTATTTAATTATTATTTTATTTTTATTTTTTTTATATATAATCTCTCTTTTTTTTACTCTCTTCTATTTTTTCTTTTCTTTGCACATACTTCGATCACCTTCTCTCTCTTTGTCATTATTAAGCTCTAGTCTTTATTGGTCACTGTCTATAGTCCTCCTCCTTATCATCTTTGCTCGCCATCTCCTTATCATCTCTAGTCTTTGTTGCAGATCCGCTTTTGTCGTTGCTTGTGGTGGTTTGGGAGATGCTTCCATGGCTGGTGGATGTCTGCACACAGTGGAGGTTCGTTGGCGGGGAGCAAACATAAAGATATTAGGGTGGAGCAACGGTGACAGCCACAAGGAGAAAGGGGAAAATATAATATATTTTTTTATAAAAATTATACATTTTTTAATGATTTATTAATAATAAAATTTTTTATGTAATAATTATTTAAATATTTAATTATTTAAAATTATTTTTTTAATAATTTTGTTTTCAAAACACTTTTTAAAAAAGCTGTTAATTTTTTTCTATAAACTATTATTTTAAAAGTATACAAAAACATGATTATTATTAAAATTTTCTATCTAAAAATTATACAATGCGAAAACCCTTTTAATTTTTTTTATTAAAAACAATACTACACCAATTCAATTTTATATGTATCTATTCTATACCCCAGCAATAAAAAGTTCATAAACCTTGATAGTTTACTCTATTCAATTCTCCAGAATTATAATATTAAAAATGGATCTACCCATATATTATCTCTTTTTTTTTCAATTTTTCTCTATTTATATTTCTCATATACTTAATATAAGAGTTAGATAATTAATTTAAAGAGATTAAAAAATAATTAAATTAACTATTCATAAAAAGTATATATTGATTTTTCTAAAGTACCCAATCTAATTATAGCATAAAGAATCACACATCTTTAATAAAAAATCTCTTTAATATATATAATTAATATGAAAAGTTTAAAAAAAATTATAAATTTAGAGAAAAATAAATTAAAATCTTATATTTAAAATAAAAATAAATCATCTAATAATTTTTACATTTAAGATGAGGAATAATATAATTTATTTTTGCACAAAACCACATTTCAATGAATTGTTAGATACGCTAACATAACCCGATAAAATAAAATGACTAATTATTTAGCCTTAAAATGAATATTCTATGTAGACTTAAATTTGATTGCATGTTATTGTCATCACCAAACTTTAGAAAATGTTTTTAAAAAGCATATGTGGGGATGATGAGGATGAAATTCTTTGTTATTGTATTTGAAATTGGTGTCTCTTTACCATATTTAATTGACTTTGAGCATCACATGTTAGTTGACCTTGACTTACTCTCTTGTTTGGGTATAGGAAGGCAATGTAATTAATTGTAAGGTAGGGCCAAGTGATCCTGAATTTGTCACCAGAATCTCTTGTTTGGTTTCATGACAATGAAAGAGGCTCATGATAGTTTGGTGGAGTGGAAAAAAAATTAAGGAGAATTATTTAGACATTTCAAAATTAATTATTTTAAAATCTAATGACAATTGAGCATATATAATAAAAAATTATAACATGTTTATATTATTCACTTATTATTAAAATTTTTTAGGAATTAAATCCCTTCAAAGAACCTCTAAATAATTCTCTCAAAAAATTATACATGTTTATAGGTTTAAAAATTTTATCTTTTATTTAAATTTAATAATGCTTGAATATGAATATAATACATGATATCCTAGAGTTATAAAAATAAAGTATTGAAAATTGGACGAGTTATTAAATTGATTAAGACATTAGTTTAAGGGTTAGCGGTTTAAATATAATTGAATGGAGATCAACCTAATTATAATTAAAATAATAAAATATAACTAAAATATATAAAATATTTACATATAATCATGAAAATGGTACTCATTCAGTTTTTAATATAATATTTATTTAATTAATTTAATTAAATTAATTAAATTATTTAATATATCATTTTTTTAAAATATCATAATAATATTCTTTAACTCCATCATTCTCTATTATACTTAATTATTGTTGAAGTAGTATAAATAAAAATAATTTAAAAAAATTATAACTATAATAAATATATCTTATATTTAGAATTAAAATCAATTCTCAAATTAAATATTATATTAAAGACTAGAGAAATAATATTTAAATAAAAAAGTATTACTCTATAAATAAATAGAATATTTATGCTCACACTATCCATAATCTAATAAAATGAAACTACTAAAGCACAAAAAATATCAACTGCTATTTTTTTAACTAAAAATGATGTCACTTTATACTCATCAAGGGGAAAAAAAATAAAACCAACCGGGTTAATCTCATTATTCAGTAGAAATGTAGTGGAAAGAATTGCCTTTTGATAAAGCAAATTTTCATCAAATCCCTTCGAGGATTCATAAGAAGCCATAACCATATATCTGGTATAATGAAGTTTTATATTCAATTAAAAATTTCATAGATCTAATTTGACTAAGAAGTAGAAATTCATTTAAGACAAATGATTTACTTACTATTTTTGGGCCAATTAAATGATTTCCTTTTGAACAAAAAAAAACTAAATGATTTCCTTGCATCAAATTAAAAGGGTTTCTGTATTTAAAAAAAGTTCACGCTTAATTTTATAATACTCAATATATCAATAGATTATAGTCTTAAAATCTTGTAATACTAAATTTAATTAAAAATAAATTTAGATAAACTCAATTTAATTCTTTTAATTATTTTATATGTAAACTATAATAAACGATGGCAATCAATAATTCTATTTTAATTTATAAAAGATTTTAAGCCTTATTTTAACAGGATAACTGATTAATTATTATTATTATTATAAGGTTCAAAATTTTTTAAAGATTAAAATATGAACTCAAAATCTTTTAAAGATTAAATTTTAAGATTTTAACCATAATAAAAATGTATAATAATCATAAATAATTAATCAATTATAATATATCTTTTTCACTTCTTATACAACTCATGGGATAAATCTCAAATTATATATACACACACACAATAATATGTGTAGAGAATCATATTATTAAGTCATATGATTTTTTTTTTGATTTTATGATATTAATATTATAGGTTTATAACTATAAAGTATTGGTTCAAGGGAAAAGATTTTAGCTACTTAAATATAAAATTTTAAGTTCAAATCAATAATACTTAAATTTAACTATTATAGTTTTTAAAAAATTAATTCATTATAATTAAAATTTCATTTTATTTTAATCTAGTCACACTAATTTTTTTTTGCCTTTTTATATCTTAGTTATAATATTAGTGTTAGTCTTTATACTTATAATATGTGAATTAAAATTATATAACTGCTGATTAATCAACATGTAAATTGCCAAAACATATGCAAAATAAAAGAGTTTTTGAAAAATAAATTGATGGAATAAAATATATTTATTATCAACAGATATATAAAAATATTATATTTATAATCATTTTGTTATATCTATAGATAATTTATAATACGGGTTGATTTTAAAAATAAAAATTTAATTAAAAATTAGATAAAATTATAACAATTACATTTTAATGTTTTATTTTTTAGCAACAGACTTTGGTGCAATTGAAGAGGTCATTTCACTGTAGACGGGCAGCGACTGACGTTTATTACTTTGGAAAATGCAAATTACAAAGTTACGCGCTTGTTATATTTTCCTGGCCTTTTTAATAAATTTTTTATATGTACGGAGTTGGAAAAAATTATTACGTAGGAAAGAGTATACGATTCTTTAACGGACAACATATTTCTTGTACTTCTCTTTGCTGATTAGTGATTGTGATGAACAGGTCTTCTTCTTCACCCTTTACTTTCTCTCTCCCTTTCTTGGTTCGGGCCTTCGGGGCTTGGTATTTAACGTTTCTATGCCTCGAATCTTATTCTGTATTTAGATTCCTCGTCTTTCATTTCCCTCCCCAAATCCTTTGGTAAGTTAATCCGATTGATACTGAAAATTTTACGCTTTTGATGTATTTTATTTTCCATTTTTTTTTGTCCCCCCCCCTCCCCAACCCTCTATAGATTCCGTGTAAGTATGAAGTTTGTCTGGTCCTTGGAGTAAATGGGTATCGGTTAATTGATCGTTTTTAGGTTTTATAATCCCTAATTTGAAAGTTTTATGCTGTGACGGTGATGATGTTTGGTTTTGGCTGGGTTTCTCTCTTAAAATTTTCTGTTTAGAGTTATTTTGTGCTTTATTTAGATTAATTGTTGGACAAAATTGTTCTGACTGTTCTTACACTCTTGGTGATGACTGAGCATAGAAAAGTTATTTCTTTGATTGAAGGCTTGAAGCCCTTTGATTTCTTCGTTTGTAATTTTGTTTTCAAGAACCATATTCCCATCGAGGGAAAATATATTTTCATTGAATTTTATGAGATTATGTACGGAAGATTTAATCTCCCATACTCAGTGGACCAGAGCTTCTCTTTATGGTGATCATAAACTGGAAACATATAAAAAACTGAGAAATTATGATTTTTGTGGGAAGATATCAGATATGATATCAAGCATTTTATGTAACTGGTTCAGTAATATTTGAAGAATTAGCTTTATTTTATGTTCTCAATTTGTTTATAGTGTCTAACAAGCAGAGATATAACCAGTTACCTGTAGTTCAGGTGGTGACAATGACTGTTCACTCAGTTGGAAATTAGATGGTAGGCGATATACATGGCATATCATTCATTTGCCCATTATTTGTTATACCATTTTAAATTTAGCAGCTAGTTTGTATATATAGTAATTTGAGACATTTTCTTGGAGTATGAAGAATGAGTCACACTATTTCTTGTTATGGATTTTATATTATGTTGTCATTGTAGATAAAGAGAACGCTCAATGAAGTCATTGAACGTGACCTCTTGGTCAATAATTTATCTAAAGACTTAGTTTTTTATAGAGTACAATGGCGTCGTGCGATCTATGTAGCCGACCCCACATAGTGGGATCAAGCTACTTGTTGTTGTTGTATGCTGTCATTTGTGTGCAATCAGTTTAAACATTTCTTTACATTTATCTTTTGAACTGATTTGTTTTCAGCCATACTAGATTCAATTGGTCTAGTTCTGGAATCTATTATTTGAAAAATAAATTTTTAAGGGTCAGAAAGCTATTTTTACAAATCTGTCTGATGATAGACACCAAAATTCCCAGTGTAACATGAGCTATAAGTAAACTGGTGATTTTGGGTTGAGAGAAAGTTTTGATTTCATTTTTTGTCCATTTGTTGGTGAAAAATCTTTAGAGTTGACCTTGCTTTTTATCTCATGGTTACTGTTTTGTTCCTCTAAATATATGCATATCAACTTTAGGAAATTGGTGTGATTGGAAAAGGTGACCAGCTGGGCCAATTGGCATGTTCCTTCTTCTGCACTTTTTTCTGTGATTGATGTTTATTGATAAAGCTTAGTTTTAGATATTTGGGAACGTATGATTTCTGAATACCAATTTTGGATGAGTAACATTTAGGTGCAAATTTTTAATATTTAGAAGCTGGTGAAAGAGAAGGGATGTCAAGTGGAGCAACACACTGGTGTTATATGTGCAGACGGGCAATTGTACTTGAAGTGAGAGATTTCACATGCCCTTATTGTGATGGAGGCTTTGTTATAGAACTTGATGAGATGCAAAGAACAGGACATATGGAAGATTTTCATCAAGGACCTGACATTTTTGGTGCTATTCATGCTGTTATGGGGAGGAGATTCTCAGAAACAAGATTTCTAGATTCAGTTGATAATATCATGAGGCAGAGAATGGTTGGAAGAAACCCAAACTTCGATGTTAGAGGGCAACCTATATCTGCAATGGGTCCTGATCAGAGTTGGGGTTTTATTAGCTCTGGTCCTTACTTGATATTTCGTGGTCAGGTTCCTGGATTCACTTTGACTAATGGCACCCCTAGAGGCGGTCCTAGGCGTGTCGATGTTAGTGACTACTTTATGGGGCCTGGACTGGAAGAACTTATCGAACAGCTCACTATGAATGACCGGCATGGCCCGCCCCCAGCCTCACGTTCTTCAATTGATGCAATGCCTACCATAACAATCACACAGGCTCATCTTCGTTCTGACTCTGAATGTCCGGTTTGTCAAGATAAATTTGAACTTGGTTCTGAGGCGAGGGCAATGCCATGTAACCATATTTATCATTCTGACTGTATTGTCCCTTGGTTGGTTCAACATAACTCATGTCCCATTTGCCGTGTTGAGTTGCCACGTCATGGACAAGTCAGTGTCAATCCTCATGCTAGTCGTAATTTGGGAGGAAGTAATGCAGAAAGCACAAATAATGATAGCCTCAGGGAGAGAGAGCAGAGCCAGCAGAACCAAGGAAGGAGAAATCCGTTTTCGTTTTTGTGGCCATTCCGTTCTTCTAGCTCAAACAGTAATAATAATCAATATGCTGAGACTAGAGGAAGCGACTCTTCAAACAGTCGTGACCAGAATAATGGAACGAACCAGAACCATAGCTGATGGCGATTTGATGAATGAATTTTCTTTTCCTCGTATTAGTTACTGCCTAATAATGCTTTTGTAAATTAAATGAGATGGGGAAAAAATTCTTGGAAGATTGCGATTCAAAATTTCAGACATATGCAAGGCAGGTGGCGGATGGAAGCTTGTGAACATCACATTGTACATGTATTGTTGCTTGGTGAGTTGAATGAATATGCAGCTTTCACCTGCTATTATGCCATTTGATTGTCGCTTTTGTTGATTGATTGCTGGTTCATTTTGAAATTTACAGTGATGCTGGGCTCTGAGTAAAGCTCTGGAAATTTACTTTGCACGAATTTGAGGCCCTTCTTAATTGCTTTTAAATATCCTAATAATTTACTGAGATGATTGCTTTATTATTGTGATTGTTGTTCCAGAAATCTGATGCGGTTGCAGTGTGCTTGAGAAATTTTGTCATGCAGTGTGCTGGCCTGTTTGGACCAGCTTAAAAAAGCACTTCTGTGCTTTATGGGATAAAACTCTGTCACATATTTTCTTCATACAGGGTGTTTGGATATACTTTTAGAAAATGATTTATAAAAGAACAGAGTTTTTAGATAGTTTTTAGAAAAGAGTTTCTGGAGAAGAGTTACTAGAAAAAAATAGTTTTGAATAAATGAGTGTTTAGATAATTATTATTAGAAGGACTTTTGAGATTGATAAATTACTAAAAAAATATGAAATAGAAAAAACCTAGGTCACCTCCAGTAGAAGACGATGGAGATGTAGAGTGAACGGCGGCATCTTGTAGCAATAGGAATGATGGCGATGCAGAGTGAGGGAACCACCACTACAATTCCACCGATGACTTCCTTCATGTAGTTCTACCGGAGATGGCGACTTTCTCTTCTCCAAAACCATCGCTGCAGATTTGAAGGGAGGAGAGGACGGAAGTCTTGCGACTTTCCTCTTTGTGACCCACAGATAGAAGACGACAGAGGAGCAGTGACGACAGATACCACATAGTGTTTGCGATGGAGGATGGCGGACGATAGAAGAAGATATGCCACATAGGAAGAGAGGAGAGAGAGAGTAAGAAAAAATAGGGGAAAAATAGTAAATAGATAGTTCATAAGTTCTTTTATTGTTCTAAAAGTTATTCATAATAGTTTATTTAAAATTATGGTTTTCGACCAAGTTAGTTTATAAATTTTTTAGATAAATATGACTATTTTTAAATATTTTTAAATAAAGGTTTATACTAATTTTTTTTTTAAAATTTAGGTTTAAAGATTATCTAAATAGGTCACACTGTGAAATCAAATCTAAGCACCTAATCCAAATAGGTGCTTGGTTTGGAATAAAGGAAAATTTTTGGGGATGAGGTGACCAAAACACTCCTTTAGGAAATCTTATTGATTTCTCAGTTGATACAGAGAATATTAATATGTATAGAAATATAAGGAAACTAATTTTATCAATTAAAAATGACATTCATTTCACATTTTTTTTAAATATTGAAAAGAAGTAAAATTATCGGGATATTATTTATTCTCTTTTGGATCAAGGTTATTGGATAAGAAAATAAAAACTGTTTGAAAAAAAATGAACAGGAAGGAAACGTGTAACTATATTTTTTGTCAAGAAAGTTAAAATTGGTAAAAACAAAAAGGTTAAGTAGTAAATATAATAAATAACTTTTAATGGCATAAAGTGACTTAGTATTGAAAGTGAAAAACGGATTTCTCTATACATTATTTAAAAAGAAATATTTTTATTATTTAAAATGTTATAGTTAAATTCACATTAGATGTTTTATACCATGAATATCAATTATTAATAAGTAATTTTTTACTAAGCATATGAATCTTTTTATTTGAGATACTGAATGATACTAAATATATACACTTCTCTTAATTGGGATATGAATATTGATTTACTACGTTGTGAGGGGATTAGTCTTTTTTATTAGACTTAATTATTGTTGGTAATTAGTACTCCCTCAGTTCCTTTATATAAACAATAATTAACTGAATCCCATTAATTAAAAAGTTAGTTATAGATAATAAATATGTTAAAAATATAATTATTTTTTTAAAATTATTCTTATTTATGGAAGGGAGTGTGTGAGTAAAAGAGGGAAAGTTAACTAATAAGAAAAAAAGGTTCTTTGACAATTTATGTTAATAATAAATATAATGCTATTAATATAGGTAATTAAATGGGGATAAAATAGAAAACTAAAAATAAAAAATTTAGATAATATATAAAAATCTCTTATAAATAAAAATAAGTTATATCTAAAAATTGTAGTGAGTAATAAGTAATGATTACAAGAAATAGATGAAGTTTGGGGGAAAATAGTTATTGGGGATTTGGGACTGTGGCTATCTAAAAAATATCTTCTAGAAATTGATAAAGACAATACAACAAGAAGCAAGTCGTTGTAGTATAGTAGTGAGTATTCTCGTCTGTCACGCGGGTAACCTGTTTCGATCCCCGAATGTCAATATTTTTTCCTCTTATTTCCTATGTGTTTTTTTATTCTATCTCTCTTAAGGTTCCTTTCTCGTAAATATATTTTTTTTTTCCCCTTTAACAGAAACAAGGCATTTTTACAAAGAAATAATATGTATTGTTTATTCATAAAAAACACATATTTATAACAAAATTTATGGAATTATTTATATTTATATATAACCAGACATATTTTGTTCCAATGTATCTTACTCCAAACTTAAAATAAAACTATAATAATATAATAAAAAGAAATTAAAGAAAACTTACACGGACCTAAATAAAATCACGCGAAACTATAACAATTTAATAAAAAGAAAAAAATTATAAAAAAATCCATTAAAAATTAGATGAAATTATAAGAATTTTTACTTATTA
The DNA here is from genome assembly GCA_037074615.1 of Leucaena leucocephala. Lineage (NCBI taxonomy): Eukaryota > Viridiplantae > Streptophyta > Magnoliopsida > Fabales > Fabaceae > Leucaena > Leucaena leucocephala. The sequence goes on along the minus strand of CM073515.1, from coordinate 10,492,537 downwards.
ATTTTTTTAAATAAAGGATTAACCCAAACGCCCAAATAGAAAATTGCATCAAGTGATACTGAACGTATCCATATATTGCAGATCTTAAAACAGAAAAAGGAACAATAAAATGTAAAACTCATATTTTGTCTTCAATGAATCTCCATTTCTCACTAGGTATTATTGCATCCAATAACATTTTCTAAATGGGATAGACAACACTACAAATAAATTAGAGATAGTTTCAATATTTCTTTAAATGCCATGCTTACATAAACATGTCGTTGATCTTGTTTAATGATATCACAACAATATTTTTGTTTTATATAGCTATCATTTGACTTGGTCAAATTCAAATATTATCAGGTCTAATTGTGGATAGATCTCCTAAATATGTTCTCTATATGCACACGGATTTAAACTTGAGACAACATGCTTAAGCAGCGAAAACACATCCCATTAGGGCTAACCATGTTGGTAAAATTTGTATCGATTTTACTTGTAGTGTCTCTTCCTCTTCCGAAGCATCCAACAATGCTTTCATCAACTACCAGTATCACTGTCACTCCCCTAACTATAGAAACACCAACTGTACATCTTCAGCAAATCAATACTTATCAGCACTAGAGTGGGTTGTATCCTCATTTACAAGAGTGGAAACTTAGCTAAAATGTTTTAGGGTGTTTAAAATCAGAACCACCAAACGCAATAGTGGAAGAAATATTGCGATCTATGTCTTGAACTGGAATCTTCTCGCTCTGTGACACACTTACAAATAGCAGCTATCAATTATCAAATGATCATTATCATGAAAAGTCTGTCCTCTATTATGGGCCCGTTTGGATAGATTTTTATAAAGGGGCTTATAGAAAAAAAACTTTTGGACACTTTTGCAAAAAGGCTTTTGGAGAAAAAGTTATAGAAAAAAATAATTTTGAATAAATGAGTATTTGGATAGTTATTTTTCAGAATGACTTTTATTAGTAATAAATTATCAGAAAGGGTATGAGGAAAAAAATTATTATTCTCACATTCATCTCACTTCCAGGCAATAAAACTGTTCACTTATTCTTCTTTTTCTTTCCATGTAGATTCCAAACCTCAGGCGACAAAGATGAAGCTTCTCCGTCAGACCTTAGGCAATGACAATGAGCTCATATGTGACGGTGAAGCTTTTACCCATATCTCCATCACGAAGCTTCCTGATCTTGTCGGCAAAAGAAAATGAGCACCAAGGAGATTGCCGTTAGCTCTCTTCCATATCTTTGCGATGGCGAAGCTTCAATGATGGCGAAGCTTAAACATCATCCCACCCGAAGCTTCACCAATGGAGGACAGAAGAGAAGACTAGGGAGAGGGGAAAGAGTATTGACACAGAGGAGAGATGAGAGAGAATGTTAGAAAAAATGGGAATAACATAATAATTGGTAGTCCATAAGTTATTTTATTGTTCCAAAAGTTATTCCCAATAGCTTATCTAAAACTATGATTTTAAAATATAGTTTGGTCCAAAAGTCTTTTTGGACAAATATGACTGTTTGTTTTAAAATTTTGCTAAACCAAAATTTATGTTAGAAATTCTTTTAAAACCTAAGTTTGGGGTAAACCCAAACATGCACTATATATGATAACGAAAGGACATAACATAATATAGAAAACGTAAGCAATCCCACAGTACAGAAGAAACAAGAAAGATGAGAAAAGGTGCAGAGAAGTCACAGAAATGACAGAAAAAATCTTTTAAAAAAAAGAGAAATCTTAACCAATTGCCTACTCATAACATTTATTCGCTAATGAGTGATGGATATGCAAATTGATCATGGCAACATGAAGAAGCAACTAGTTTTGTTTGCTTGTTTCTCCTCAAATTTCTTGCATGTTTACTTGTTATTTACTTTCTATCTGATATATGTTTCAGTAATTGGATGTTGCTAATAAAAAGATTACTCTTTCTCTCTCTATTAGCCAAAATGGCAGAGGTCAGAAATTGAGCATCGCTGGGGGGCCAAAAACATAAAAAGGTAATGGTTCAAACAGCTAGGCTCACCCGGCCCATGGCTCAACTCTCCACTTGGAAGAGACAGGCCAGCTAGTTGTGTGTCCTCCAATCCAACCAAGCGATGGCCGAGCCGTGTTCCATTACCTTAATTTCCCTACTCGGGTTACAAGCTAGTGTTACCCAACTCCACATGCTACAAATTGTGCTAGTGTTTTATATAATATATAGTATGTTTATCATTTTACTCGATGTGGGGGTTCTCTCCAAATATACGCCCGTCTTACAAGTTTTCCAACATTCTTATGTTTTGTTCCCTTTAGATAACACAGTCCTACATGTTAAAATTCTATATATAGTTGCAAATTACTTCGGTCAAGTTGGGTCCATGGAGCTAAAGTCATCAACCTCGTTTATTTCCATTTACGGGAAAACGTTTTTTTTCTTAGGCCAAAGGGATTACGGAATCGGTAAAAAATGTTACTAAAATCATAAAATTTTATAAGTTCAAATTAAATTTCTTTCATTTCTCATCCAAATAGATTGTACCATTAGAAAGCTTGTGCACATCCAACTTTTTAATTATATATGGCTTGTGCACCCTAATTTACTCATCCAACCTTTTGACCATATATTGGCCCTACAAAGGAGACCCACAAAACTTAAATTAGATTACTTATGTTCATTAAGTCAAATTTTAAGTAAATTTACAAATTAAGTACATATACATTTTAACTAATAATAGTAAAATAATAAGTATTAATACAAAAATTTATAAATTTTAATTTATATTATAAGGGGTTAATACAAAAATTTACAAGTGTTTATATAAAGGTGAATTTATAAGTATACATATATTTTAACAACTAATAATAATAAAATAACAAGTGTAGTTAGCGAGTTTGATCTATTGAATATAAGCAGACATAAGTATTGCCTATACTTTAATACTTTCCTTAAAAATTAATTTTATAAAGGATTTATTCAAAACATAAATAAAAAGGTACATTAAAACATCATGGGTTTTACAAGATCATGAGACTAATACATAACACGTAAGTCCAATGCAAATGAAACAATGCAGACAGACACGTTCTTTAAAAACTTAAGAATATGAGTCCTACATATATTACAGCTCATCAAAAAATTAATCCACATGTCTATATAATTTATTTTCTTATAGAAACAACAATACAAAGTAATTGGAGATTGGTTCAATATTTCTTTAAATTAATGGCATAGTTTTGCATAAACACGTCCTTCATCTTGTTTAATGATACCACATCATCTGACATACTGCAACGCCTTTGTGAAGAATTGGCGCAACAATTCAAGGCCAATTCAAGAATATTGGATGTGGTTGCCAAAATATTGCCAATATGTTGTTCATTATCTCTTTGTACTAAATTGAAATCTATGATTTGAATTAATGCATTTGATGACACTGATTCACTAACCCAACTCTTCAAGCTCAATCCATCCACAAACATAAGGACTTTTAATTACAGGGATTGAATTATTTTTTAGTCAAAAATTACAGGGACTGATCCATATTTTTCTTAAGTTAAAGTATTTGACGTACCTATACTAAATTAATTAAACAAGTCTAGCTCTCTTTTTAAATCTAAAAAGCTCCCTAAAAAATTATAAGGAAATACCCGAGTTTTTGTTATATTAAGAATTAGGGAAGTTAGATTCTATTATGATTTAATGAGTATCATCTATTACTATAACTCCATGTAAACAGGGTTTTCTAAAAGAAATATAATCAAGTGAAAAATACAAGCTAATCTTTGTCAACATGACAACATCAATGGGTGTGCAAGTTGTGAGCATGCATGTTCAAATATATATATATATATATAACTGCAAAAGGAAAAAACAAAAGAAGCAAGGTTTTAGGATAAGATTAAGGTACAATTGAAGTTTTGGTTTAGGAGCACTATTGCCAAAAATATTTTTTTTAGTTTAATATCAGGCTAAAATTTTTAAAATGTAACAATATCACCCCTTATTATTAAAAATATTAATGGTTAACATCAATTTTTTAATAGGATATAGTAGTATTATTACCTTATAAAACTTTCAGGATAACATTGAATAAAAAAAATTCTGTGACAATATTACTCATAAACAAAAACTTTTATAATAAATTTACACTTAACAATAATTAGCCGGTGCAACATAACCAATTGTAGGTAATGTTTGAGAATGTGTCCTAGATTTCCCTTCATCTAACAATTTTGCAATTTCAACAAAGTCACTCACATGAACAACCATGTTATCATCCAACAAAATATTATTAATTGGCTTCAAATCCCAAACGTTTAACTTTCAGAGATTGAGGTATTGGAGTAACAATAACGTTTCTAATAAAAACGTGTCTCAAATCCAAGGTTTACTTGGACAAATTCAAATGTGAAAGTGTGAAGAAGCTTCCCATCATTGAAACTTGTCCATTTAGTTCATTAATTAAAATAATTTCAATTTTTTTTTTAACTCTTGAATGATGGGACTGATAACAACCACCTAATTAATAGTAAAACTTGGAAAAATATTATAATTGTGACATTATAAAAGGCCAATATCTCCCTCTCTACACCAATAGATCAATATCTAAAGATGAGAACCCTAAGTAAGATGGTTGCCAAGTTGTTAGTTGTGATTTTCATTGCTGTTGAGTTTCTGATCCCTATCTCTCTTGTCGATGCGGCGGTGCATCATCAGGGAACCTCCTACCGGCCATCGCGAAGATATTATATTTTGAAGTCACAATCTGAGGGAGACGGAGTTCCTGGCTTGCCAAACAGAAAGTATAACCCTCCACAAATCAGCCCGCCACCAATATACAAGTCACCACCACCTAGACCTCCACGGAAAAGCAAGCCTCCATCAAAATTCAAACCCCCCACTGCCAATTAGCATATGATTACTGCAAGGTTAATATAATTTTTGGTCTTTCAAATTTTAAACCATATATTTTAGTCTTTTAAAGAGTAAAATAGTCTAGATTTTTATCCAATTAGATAAATTAATATTTTAGACCGAAAAAAATTTAAGAGATTAAAACTAAAATGAAGGTAAATTTGAAAGACAAAAAAATGTATTAACTCTCTCTTCTTCTATATATATCTGAATCTTATATGTAAGAATAAGAGTATTCTTTTTTCTAGTGAAATAAGAGTATTCCTTACTTATGTGTAATGCTCATTGTATGTATGAAGTACTTCGTGCATGTATTCTATCGGTTATAAAATTCTTGTGGTTTCAGAAATTCAATGGCACATCGATTTTCTTTTTAATAGTTGTACCTCTTCTTCTTATCACGCGTTCTTTTCGTCTCTTCTATTAATCTCATTTATATTTCTATCTATTAAGTCACAAATTGAGCTTGCTTGACTTTATCAATTAACATCCTAACATTTGACCTTGATACAGCGTTTTTGGTTTCATGTTGAGAGCCATCAAAACCATGGTTTAATATTGATGTTTTTCAATATGAAACCAAACACACATTGAATTTCAGAGGCCTAGGATCTATGGTTTTTCTTTTCCGTAATTATTTGATGCAAAATCAGCCTGCGTTAATGCTCTATGGGAAGAAATAATCAAGTGAAAAAAGACCTTTATAGGTGAATTTAGCTCGATATCCTCCAAGAGAAGTTAAATATATATACCCCAACGCCAAATTATAGTTGTAATTTCCCTTTAACTATAGATATAAGTCATACGACAACCTAAAGAGAATGAAAAGTTTTTCCCCCATATTAGTGATAATTGGATCCCAAACATGCCCTAAAGTCGAAATGATTTGCCTGAGTGAGGATATAAGCTGAAAAGAAATGGAGGTGTTCTTCCTAATTAAAACTGTTGTTTCAATTACTGCCCTAGTCGACAAACTTTTTTCTACGGTAGCTTTTCTATACCGATTGCAATGAAGATAGTGCAGAAGTGTGACCGGTGACAATTTCATAAATAAGTAGCAATGATGGTGATTTTCTACATTAGTTGGAGTATAAAACACTTCAATTTCCACACCGGTTCAGTTGACTAGCTCCCCTGCAACGAATCCTAAAGTCATATGATAAATCATACAACTAAAAACAATGGCCAATAGACCCATCCATCGTGGGTAAGGAGGGGATAGAAGTGGGGATTTAGAAGGATGATCTCTCTGATAGCGTTTCAAATTAATAATTAAATTAATCCTATATAATATAAGGATCAACCTAGATCCTATTTGAATGTGGAGTCAATATATAGTTTAACTCTATATTAAACTAAATGTGTATAGAGGGAAGGATAAAAAGAAATTGATTAATTCAAATGTAAAAAATAAAGATAAAATAATAAAAATAAAAACGAGAGAAAAGAAAGATAGTACCAATTAGAGTTGCAATAATAATAACTAAGTGGAAAATAAAAACCTTAACAATCCATTAAGTATAATTATTTAATCCAACAAAATACCTAAAATTCTAGCATATAATTATTTCATAAATAATTGTTAAAAACCATAGTTTTGCAAACCAAAATCCTTGTATAACTTGTTCCTCTAAAACAAAATAATCAATCACAAACTCTGTTCCACTAATATTAAATGCTTGAACATATGAATGATACTATCAGTTTAAAAAAAGGGACCTAAAAGATGAAAAAACATGAACTTCAATAACAAATATTAAATAAATGCTCAAATATATGAATAATAATATATATTTGAGAAAAGGACCCAGAAAATAAAGAAGCATGGATTTCACGAACAAATATTAAATGCTGAGTAGATGAATTATATAGAATCAGTTAAATAAAAACCAAACCTTCTGTTTAAAAAACCCCAACCTGTTTCAATATATGAGTTTAAAAATTTGTTAAAAGGAACTGAACCAATAAAATCTTTAATAAAACCGCCATTATTATAAGATTTCAATATATATAATGCTCCATCCGATCTTAAATATAAGATTTAGATAGAAAATATACTTTGATTCTAAATATAATACCATAATTTACTTTATTTCTCAAATTTATAATTTTTTTCTTAAAATATCTTTATATGATTATATATATTAAAGAGTTTCTATAAAAAATAGTTCAAATACACATAATTAAAATATATTTTTTAAATAAACTAATATATAATTATTATAAATAATTAAGTTAACTACTATTTTTAATGTATCTAAATTAGTTAACAGAGTCAGTAGATAATAGATTGTGCCTCAAATCTAAGGTCTCTAATAACTCGGACAAATATGATACCTTGGGGGATTCAAACGTGACCGTGTAAAGGAAGTTTCGCATCCAAGTTGAAACTTGTCCATTGAGTTCCGTAAAAGAATTTCAAATTTTGAATTCCAACTTTGTGTGAAAAGCTTGAATGAAAGGACTGATAACAACCACGTAATAACAGTAAAACTTGGAAAAGTATTACATTGACATAAATAGTGACGACATGGAAATTGTGACATTATAAAAGGCCAACACTCGTATATGTGCCCTTTTCTTTAGTTTTATTTATAGGGTAGAGAGAGAATTTTTTTATCCTATTTATAAGCTATATTAATTTTTTCAAATGTACAATTTTATCATTACATGAATGTACAATTTTATCATTCTCTTATCATTGTGTTGACTTTATTATTATGGGGTGTAATTTATATTAAATATGGATGAAGTCAAAAAATTGTTAAATTTAAAGGTAGAGTTAATATAATTTAAAATTTTTGTTAGTCTATATGAAATATGTTAGCTTATAAATAATACCAAAGTATTATTAAATTGTTGTCTTTTTTTAGACATTCATTGCCACACAGATTTTTCTTTTGATAATTATATATACCTCATCCTCTTATCACGTGTTCGTGTTCTTTTCATCTATAATTCTTCTATTAATTATCTCATTTCTCTTTCTCTATAATAAGCCACAAATTAAGCATGCTGGATTTTACCAATTACAAACTCGTGGTTAAGTCTAACATATTACTAACATTTGACCCTTATAGGGCGTTTGGCTGTTTCATGTTTGGATCCATCAAAATCATATTTCAATTTTGATGAATTTTAACCTAAAAAATAGATCATGCTATCAGAGTTCGCAAGCAGTCCGCGTGATTATTAGTTCACTTAAAGTAAACAAAAGATAAACAAAGATATATGAGGAGATTGAAACATGCATTCATAGTGAGAAACATAACATCAATGCTAAAGTATATGTTTGATTTTTTATATTTGAATCAAATTTTATTTTAGTTATTTAAATTTAAAACGTGCAATTTTATTCATTTAAACTTAATATGGTTAACTTTATTAACAGAAAATATTGATTTAACAAATTTAAAATAATAACTTAACAACTAAATTTTAATAAAACATGTTTAAATTTTAACTCTTTAATATAAAAGATAGCAAAATTTAAAAAGATTAAAATACAAATATATTTTATCATCATTTAATTACCCAGTCAACGCTTAAGTTTGATGGGTCATTATTTTCTGTTAAATGAGGTTAATGGCATTAAGTTTAAAAGATTAAAAATAAGCCTTTTAAACTTAAATGACTAAAATAAAATTTGATGCAAATATAAAGAATTAAACGTATACTTTAGCCTAACATCAATAATTACAGATAGTTTTGTAAATAAAATTACATGGATTTTACTCCAATTTAAAAATAAAATCATGAATTGAATCTTTTGAGAAACTTTGTGAACTATTCTTATTCGAAATATTAAAGATAATTGTGCAATTTTGTTTGATATTTTATATGAGTGTTTATTACAAAGGGAATTATCTTATAGTTACTTAAAAATTATTGAGTTTAATTTGAAGATAATTTTTCAGTTGAGATTGATGTGGATCTAATCCATATTGACCCCAAATTCATTCCTATTCATCGCAAGATAACCTTCATAATGATTATCTTTTCTTATTTAGACAAGTATGAACTGCCTAGCTAGTCCTCTTCTCTCTCCTTCTCTCTCTTCGGGTTATAATATTCAGACTCAGATATTCTAAATCTCCTTTGGCCAATACATTTTTTCCACGACATCGACTTGACTTGAAAAGTTATGGAAACAAGCATTAAGATAAGACGGTGTTTGAAATTTATATAGCCAAATACAAGACTAGCTCTAGGGAACTTGGAATTTCATTTTTCTTCTGACCACAGGGAATGAAATATGAAAAGATGTAAAAACATCTACAATCGCAGAACTTCAACAATATTAGTTGTTGTACTCAAGTGGGCTCCAAACATGTTCCAATTCTTTAAAAAATGTCTACCTCTTCGGGCCCCATCAACTAATGAGTTGTAAGAGATTTGCAAAACTCCTCACTAGAACGTCAGTTCTTTTTTTTTTTTTAATCAATGAAACTGGTTGAATACATTATGCATTTCAAATGCATGCGTTGGAATTAGATAATTATATATGCTTGATGCACAATTTAAACAAACATTATATTCGTTCCTAGCTAGTTTAATTTTGGTTGATTTTAAGTAAAATACGACATATTTTGCTCCAATTATAAAATCATATTTATGCGACTATTCTGGACAAAAATGATTGTACATATCTTTGTATTTCAATGATTTTCAGGGCTTATTTCATGCAATTCAGAATAAAAAGAACAAAAAAATAGAAGTACTTTTTCATCGCCAAGGTGAACAGGTGAGTTGTAAACCCTAAACTTTAGCTTAATTTTAATACCGTTAACAATATTTCATTACAAAGATTGAAATAAAAGAATGTTTTGGATAAAATTATATCATTACATATCAGGCCCCAAAGAAAAGGGTGGGAGGGGACATGCCAAGATCTTTTTCTTTTTTCTTTTTTAGTTTCAGTGGCAGAAAAAGTAACTATAAGATGAATATTCCTTGTAGGGATTTGAATAGTCTATACTTTTTAGGGGAAAGCCATCTCTCTGTTTTTTTTAACAAACAGTGAAATCCATTTTCAATAATATTATTGCAGCACCCGCCATCCCTTTTATATTCAGTCTTTGCAGTTGACCAATAAATCAATGCCGGTTGTTAAGTGGGCACAGAAATTTCCACGATGGATGCCACTCACAGCTGGCTTCCTGTATTCTCAAATCAAATTGTCTTCTTATTTCTTGTGATTGCCTAAGTCAAGCTTTGAATATTTCGCATATTCTTTTTCTTAGGTTAGCAATTAATTACCTTGTACCTTATAGGAGATAAGGGAAGTGAGAGAGAAATTCTCTAATTGTACTTAGGCATCAAGAGCCATATGAATCTTGAATCATAGTGAAACATTTAGAGGTGTTCTGAAGATTAGATGTAAATCAAGTAGGTAGTTGAACTGGTATAAATCTCTTCGTATATTTTATCCATATACTTCATTCATTCTTTGGTGATATCTTTCTTAACTCTATCTTACTTATATTATTGTTTTAGAATTTGACTTTAAAAATTTTAATTATCACCTAACTCACCTCTTCTTAGGTAAAACTATCGTTCTAACAAAATTTACTCTCATTTTAGTTTTAGTCTTTAAATTTCAAACTATAAGTTTTAAATCTTTTAAGTTTCTTTTCATCTAAAACAAAAGTCTCTATAATTTAATAAAATATAAACTATTTTATCCCTTGAGAGTTAAAACCTATGATTTAAAATTTGAGAGACTAAAATAAAAATTCATTTAAATTTGAAAGTCAAAGGGCAGCAACACGTTACTTTACCCCCCTCCCCCAAAACACACAAAATTTTCTATCAAATCCAACTCAGGACTGAGTTGGAAGGCACAAATCAATTTTTAATTGTGTTTTTTGGCCGTGTAAGACATATTAGTGATGAGGTGGAATAAATTATAGATTAGAAGGACAAAATTATTAAAAATAAAAAAGATTAAGTTTTAAATGAAGGACTGAGTCATGAGTCAAAAGTTTAATGAATAAATGATTAATTTTGCCATGTTTTAAAAGTGGAACTCATTAATTAGTCATTTTTTTCTCCATTGGGGGGGGAGATAATTAAGATATTAGAGGGAGAGAGAAGTTGATTGGGTTAGTTTTCAAAATAGCTTATGAGAGAGTGGAGAGAGAAATATAGAAAGAGATATTGGGCTTATTTCGTTTAGCTTTTGAAAAAAACTCTTATAGAGAATAAGTGATTTAAAAACTCTTCTAGAGAAGAGTTTATAGAAAAAAACTTGATTCTGAATAAAATAAATGTTTAGATTGTTATTACCAGAATAAATTTTGTGATTGGTAAATGATCAAAAAGTATATGATGTGAAATAAATAAATAATATTAGATTACTATTCATCTTCTTCCTCTTGACTTTTCAGTGACTTCCTCTCCGTCTGCCTCCTCTTCTTCCTCTCTGTCATTCGCCTCCTCTACACCACTGCCACTACTCCCACTAAGATATGAAGAAGGGATGAGATCTGAACACAACGACAGAGCAACGGTGCTTAATGGAGGAGTAATAACGAACAATGGAGGAGAAACTGACGGACAATTGAGTAGTAACGAGGGATGATTGGAGGACCAATAATAGACGAGGAGGAATTAAGATGGTGAAGCAAAAAGTGTCAACAGAAGAGTCAGAGTGGAAAGAGGAGAGATAAGAGAGGAGCGAGTATTAGAAAAAATAAGGGTAAAATGATTATTTGACAGCCTATAAATTCTTTTCCTTACCTAGAAGCTATTCTCAAAAATTTATTCGAAACCCTAGTTTAAAACCATGGTTTAATCCATAATTTCTTATGGACATTTAAAAAATATTTGTTTAATTTTTTGCCTAAAAAACTTCTCAAACCAAGGTTTTCTTGGTTTCTAAACGAGCACATCACATTTAAAAGAAAAACAAAAAAACAAAAAGCTGGGGGCCTTTTTTGGTGGTTGATTTTTACTTTTTCTTTTTCCGGTCAAGGCTAGGGTCAATAATTCAATTGCCCACAAAAGTTTATTCAAGTGTCAGTTGTTAACAAAGTGTACTATTGTTTAAAATGACTAATAATGAATATTACCTTTTATCTTTAATATAAAATCTATTTAATTAATTAAGATAGATTAAGAAAATTAATTAAATTTTTATAATAACTGTATATTAGTTTTTCTAAAATAATCCTTTTAATCATATACATTTGAGCTAACTTTAATAAAAATTCTTTTAATATGTATAATCATATAAGAATATTTTAAAAAAATTATAATTTTATGAGATAAAGTAGATTGGTATTTTATATTTAAGACTAAAAGAGACTTCTTATTTAACTATTATATTTAAGACTGTAGAAAATATTAGTATTAAGAAAGATATTATAATCATTTAAACATAAAATCATGAGTTTGAATATAAGTGACTATAAAAAAAAGCTTATAAAAAATTATCTTCAATTAAGTTTGATAATATTTAACTATTATTCATTACATCTTGTATAGTTGTATAAGAATTGGCAAACAAATCAAAAGTCCATATTTTTATTTGTATTTTTTTATGATATTGAAGAGATATTCAGTTATGTATTATTTTTTTTTTAACATTTCTGAAGTAATTTTTTTTCTTGGAAAAATTAATCTGAAAGTGTTTATAGTTATGCTCAATTTTGAAGTGGGTCGTTGAGATTCTTTTTCATTGCTTCCTTTAACTTTCTACTGTTAAATCCGTTGGTCCCTGTAATTAAATAAGTACACACTCCGTTAAAAATTTCCGTTAAAAAACGCCATGCACCATCTGTTCGGAGCCTCCAGGGCTTGAGTCGTCCCTTGCCCCAAGTGATGCTCACACTGCGAGTGAGAGTTTGCTGATAACACCTCCACGAGGTGGCGCTGAATAGTAACAAGAGGGCGAGAACTAGGATCAAGATGAAAAGATAAATAAGAAATGGTTGAGGAAAAACGAAGATGATGATGAGGACAAGAAGGTGGAAGAGGAAAAGAGAAACGAAACGGGGAACGAAACACGGGTAGGAAGAGGGCGAGGGTGGAGGTGTTGTCGGCAAACTCGTGGGGTCCACACTGGTGAACAGTGCAGGGAGTTTTTTAAACGGAGAATTTTTAACGAGGTTAGCACTTATTTAAGAACTAACGGTAGAAAATTATAAAGGACTCCCTAAAAACTCAAAGACCTGATTTAAAATAAAGAAAAACTATAAGGACCTCCAGATTAAATTTTTCTCTCTGTTTTTTGTTTTTGTAAGGTCGGACAGCCAAGGTTTGTAGGCACGGGGATTCGAACCCGTTAGAGATGTCACCATAGGGCACCATTCATACCATTGCACCACAAGGTTGCTGGCCTTCCGTTGCAATATTGATTTATTAAAAACCTTTTCAATATCTAAAACTTCTGGTAAAAGTTTTTAACACAAGATTAATTGTCGTTCGGAAAACTATGAATGCATTCGGAAAACTTTAATTGCCGTTCATTTTTCCTTTGATTTAATTGTTTTATGCAACAAACTTCATGGTATTGTGATTTTTTTTTTGTGTTGTCATATGCTGCAGGAGATATTCCAACGAAATTAGCAATCTTACAAATGCAAACCAAATATACTTGCATGTTAATCAATGGTCTGTCACATACCAAAAAGCATTGGAAAATTGACTAACTTAGAAGGTATGTATATACTTTTATCAAATTCAAAACGCTCTCCTCTTTTCTTTTACAATGATATTTGTTCTTTCGAAAAACAACTTAGAAGGCATATACTTCTTAAAATACAATTTTTTTAACATATATGGTCTTTTTACACAATTTAAAATGTACTATTGTGAGCATCTCTCGTGTCCTTTATATATATACAAATAACTAGATTATGTAAATAAAAAAATTGATTTAAATTAGTTAAAAGGCAATAAATTTATAAAAAATAAACTTCATTATAAAACAAAGTACCTTTATTTTTTATGAGAGAAAATAAGAGATATAGAATGAGCAAGAAAAGGAGGTGTGTGAGAATAGTGAATGTAATAATATAATATGTTATTAATGTGGCAAAAATGAAAAAAATTGGTTAAAATTTTAGACATCCTTTAAACGTATAAATAAGATCAAGTCATCTTCAAAATCTTTCTCTTACATACACACATACATATAGTGCCGGAGGAAGGATTAGTCAAAAACTTGGTGGTTTCCTAGAATAAATTTCTTGAAGTTAAGTGTTTTTTTTTTCTGGACTGACTTGAAGTTAAGGTTAAATGCTTTTAGCCTGCATATCAAGAGAGATTTAAAACTTGACAATAGGGCAATATCCTGAGTTTGACGAGACTAAATGGTAAAATTGTTTGTTAAAGTGATAAGTAGCCTTACTCCTACAAAAATAAAAATACAAGTTTAAATTTCGAGAATTGCACTTATTGAAAGAGGCAAAAACTCTTTTTGCTATAAGTTTTAAAAGAGATTATATCTTTTATCAAATAAAAATATTATTATATATATTCCTCTTGTTTAATTGAGGAGTTGATCTTAATTTTAAATATAAGACATATTTGATATTTTTATCAATTTTTTTTTCAAATTGATCTTATTACTACTCTTCAACAATAATTAAGTAAAAGAGGGAAGGAGAGAGTTGAGGAAGATGATTATATAATTTTAGAAAAAATATAATATATTAACTAACTTAATAAATTTTATTAATCTAATTAAATTAGTTAAATATGTCATATATTAAGGATTGGAAGAGTATAGTTTTTTTAAATGACTCCATCATACTAAACTTGACCCAAGTGTTGCTCGGTCATTTTACTTAATAACTTTTTATGCATCTAAATATAAACATCGTGTCCTTTCTGCAGGAAACATTCCAAATGAAATTATAAGCCTTAAAAATCTGAAAATTATAGATCTATCAGATAATCAATTATTTGGCCATTAGCCAAGAGGCATTGGAAACTTGACTATGCTTCAAGATTTATATCTTGAAAGCAATAATTTAGAAGGTATGTCTTCACCCCTAATATAATGTTCTATTATCATTTTTAGGTTAATGCGATATTCTATGCATCATATTAGTAGTGATTTTTCTTCTTTTGTTGCCATAATGCAAGATGTTCATATATATAATATTTTGGGGACTATGCTATTAAGACAACTTCAATGGTTATATTAATTTCTTTTAAGATATAGGTGCTACATGACTAAGACTACATACCACGAGGCATTAGAAATTTTACTATGCTTCATCAAACATTTATACCTTCATTTTAATAGCTTAGAAGGCAAACTGACAAATTAACACATTGATTATTTTCATTACTCTTTCAATCCTAAATATAGGAGCTAATTGGAACTTAATTTTAATCATAAATATAATATTTTAATTATATTTGTCTATCATATTCATTATTTTTTTTAAACTAAGTTTTTAACTTATAAACTATACTCCCTTTGATCCTTAATATAAGTAATATAAATTACGCTATAAACTAGTTCTTAGATTAAGGACAAGAGAGAGTAATATACTTCCTCCAGTTTTAATTATAAGAGTTAGACAGTGGGCTTATTTTGATCATAAATATAGGATCACAGTATATTTTCTCTCCCAAATTTATAATTTTCACCTAAAGTATCCATATTGATTACTTTTATTAAGAAGGTTTCTATCAAAGGGTAAATCTAATGCACATTATTAAATAGGATATATTGGGTAAACTTAACACTAAATTATTACAACTAACTTAACTAACTTCCTTAATATTTATAAACTATTTATCTAACTCTTATATTAATTAAGACTGGGGGTAGTATAATCTAATGTCCTATAGGTATAGTTTTGGGAGATCATATTATATTTATTATAATTATCTAATGAGGTCAAAGGGCAATTTTGCCTTGAAAGTTTTTACCCAAGAATGCTAGTGGTTAGGAAGTGTTTTTTGAGTAATGTCACCCTATAAGTTCACAAAACAAAGCAATATCTCCTGACTGTTACCTAAAATTAAGTTTAACCATTAATTGACTACTATATTGATGTGATATACCACATAATATCCACATCATATTTTATTTTCTGTTAAGGTGTACATTTATCCCATAAATTTTCACTTATGAGCCGTGGGGATGAAAATAAGAATAGAGCTGACTTTTTTTTCATATATTTCTCTCTCCTACATGATTCCTTCCCTCTGTCATCAGATTGCTCCATAAGCCTCTGCCAAGCTTCTTCTCCACGTCTTCAATCAAAGTAGAGCAGCAGAAGAGAGGAGAGCAAGGCCAGAGACACGAGAGAGAGAGAGACAGAGGTAGAGGGAGGTGATAGCCAAAGAGAGAGGCCGCGAGAGGGAGTGAGATCGTGAGAGAGAGAGAGACAACGAGACAGAGCGAGAAGCAATGGCAGCGACAGGGAACCTGAGGGCATCGTCGTTAGAGAAGAAGAAGAGAAAGCTCCGCGATGCTGCCGACCAGCTGAGGTGAGTTTTCCCTATCTTCTTCCGCCATTTTTCCCGGCAAGCTGTGCTTGTTATGGTGGCGAGTTACTGTAGCTACTGAGAAAAGAAAAGAAAACAGAAAAAACGGAAGCTTGCTGTTAGGTTTGGGGCACCGGTCTGAGTGGAACTGATGTATATGAATATATATATATATATATATATATATATGAGTACGATGATGCTCTGGTTTATGGTTGCTGCTGTTATGGTTTTTATTTGAAAAAAAACAGAGAGTAAGAAGGACGTCTTTGCTGCAGAAAAGGGAAAAAAGAGTGAGGAATGAAGGATCAATGATGTTTAAAATCATGAGTTGCTGTTGTGCGTGTGTTTGAGTTTATGGAGAATGGCTGCTATCATGTGTGTGTGTATGTATATAGTGTTGCAGCATGTATGTGTTCTTTTATGGTTTTAGTGTGGGAAAAAAGAGAGAAAGAGAGGACGCTGCTGCTGATATATATATTTGTGTGTGTGTGTGTGTATGGATGAATTTGGAGTCAAGAATTTAATAAAGTTAAAAAGGGAATATGTGAGTTATGAAAATATTAGAGGAGATATTATCCCATGAGTTTAGAAGAGATTTTTATGTGGGATAATGGTCCTAGAGTAATCTTCAACCCATTAGAATTAAAGTGTAAAGTTGAGGTTTAAGAGACAAAGCTAGAGTAATTAATGAAAAATTAGTAGCCTCAATTATTTTAATAGAATTAGTAATTAATGTTTAAAGAATTGGACATTATGGAAGTGAAGTTAGAGACTTGGACAATGAATATCCAAGTAAGGATAAAAATGAGAATAAACAAAGAAAGTAATGGTTAAAGCTCAAAGGTAGCAACTTCATTCACTCTTTTATTTAAGTTATTTTTTTGTTTATTATGCTTCTTAGCTTGCTATGAGTTAAATAGTTATTTAAGCTTGAACATGTTGAATGTTTTGATTGAATTGTATTATGGCCATGGTTGACAATTCTATGCTTATGTGAACATGTTCTTGAGTATGAGCTTGGCAAAGCTATTCATTAATGAGTTTTAAGATGAAGCATAATTTGATTGCACGAATAATATCAATTTACCACTTAGATTCCTCCAAATCTCACCCCCTTTTTTCAACCATAATAGGCCCAATATGAAGGAGAAAATATGCATGAAGAAAAGCTAAAGGGAGGAAGAAGAAAAATAGAGAAATGTTATATTATAGCATGTGATGTAGGTTTTCCCATTTATGTAATTATTATGTAAAATGCTAATTTATGTAATGAAATTGTATGTCATAATTATGGCATGTTTATATGATGCATATGAGTTTATGGGAAGTGAAGTTAATGAATTATGCGTGCTACAATAATTAAGGAGACTTAATGAAAGAAGTTGAAAAGATAAAAATATAGGTCCTAGAGTAGTTATGTTTAAGCTCCAGTTTGACATAATAAATGGATGAAACTGGCCATAAAATTTGGCAAGCATATAATACACATCATAAGCTTTAAATTTATAGGTAAAACGCATGTATTAAATATGTACATTAAGAGAAATAATTTTCTAAAGTTAAGGGTTATAATATAAAAATTTCATATTTAATCAAATAAACAGTAAATTTTGGTGAATTAATTGTATTAAAAGAGTGAGTAAATGTCAAGTGTATCCTATATATATATATGATCTTGTGGTTCATGGTTCAAAGAATTGTGTTGCTGTTTTAGAAGTTAATTGTTGGAATTGAAGGATAAGGAAAATTATTGGAATGGTTAGGTGTTAATAAGTATGTATG
This sequence comes from Leucaena leucocephala, assembly GCA_037074615.1. Lineage (NCBI taxonomy): Eukaryota > Viridiplantae > Streptophyta > Magnoliopsida > Fabales > Fabaceae > Leucaena > Leucaena leucocephala. Next base: position 10,474,398 of record CM073515.1, on the reverse strand, counting down.
GAATTATTTTGGTTGTGTTAAATAAATAATACTTTGTACAAAAGAGATGAATTGCATTCCTTGATAGCATTTCTATCCTTCATTTTGGTTCTGACGAGACAACGTATGAAGAGAATAAACTTTCCATGAGCCAAAGCACTAACATCTTATCTTAATTAAATGATTGGATTAATAATAGACTAGGTAATTAGTTAAATTATTCTTCTATTTGATTAGGAGTATAATTCCTTTTGAGGTTTAGAGTGTAAAGGAGATGGATGATAGTTATTGATGGAATGTTTTACTTTTAGAAAATCTAGGGAAATAAGAATAGAGTATTATTTCGAACCTTAAATCTGGAATAAGCCGTATTGGAATATTACATGTGAGTGAATAACGTCCCCTAAAAATAATATTTTTAATAATAACTTATCATGTGATATATTTCATTTAAAGTGTAAATTTTTAGATATGATCTACGAAAAGCAAATTATCTAAATTCATGGCTTTAATTGTTAGAAATAATTTTTCTTTCAATTGGGTTATTAAGTGATCAAGTTTATGTGAGGAAATGAATAAAAAGAGTTTTAGAAAAGATTATTATAAATGTTATATTGAGTCAATTTTCTTGATGAAACATTCTCATATAAATTTTATAATTTGAATAATTGTTCCTATATGCATTAAATAAATCTCTGGATATTTTATTTTAATGTTCATGTTAGGGTTTTAAAATTTTAAAATATTCTTAATGAAGATTATTGTATTAGAAAGTGTTGTGATATTAAATGTCAAATGGACCCCACGCATGCTGAAAAGGTTTTCAAAAAAGATTAAATATAGAACACTGGTTACTAACAATAGTACTGTTTATCCTTAGTGCACCATGGTTAAATCTGAACTCGATGGATATTCGTGGGTCTCGTACTCATGCTGGATATTCGTGGAATTCATTCTTAAGCCTGTTATTCATAGGTCTTGTACATACACCTGTTATTTGTGGATTTTATACTTGCACCAATTTTGTGGCTTCAAGCTATGCCTGATTAGTTAGTTACCTTTGTGGACTGTATCCACCCTTGTTTTCATTCTATTGAAGTCCTACAGAAAAGAGATTATTTTTTAAATGATTATTTTAAATGGATTTACTGAAATAAAATATTTATCATAATATTTGTATGTAATTACAAAATGTTATTATTTATATTTAAACATGTTAAAATTATTTATTTTCGTGTTTTAAATTATATTTTTGGGACGTTATTTATGAGTAGATTATTTTAGCTTCAGATAGTGCTGTTAACCTTATTCCTCCAGCTGAGTAATGAAGAGCCTCATTTTGATATGAAGCGTTGATTCTTTTGGTGTATTGACTTTTAATATAATTATAAAATTATAAAATACTTATATTATTTTGTTAAAAGTTTAGATACTCCACCTAGTCTATAGATAAGATTCTGGTTATTTTGAAAATGCCCGCAGGTGATTTGAAACATTCACAGTCCGTTGTAGGATTTTCAAAAGGTCAGTTATACAAAGATGATCCTATCAAAATTATTACAAATGACTTGCCTTTTTATTAAAATGTAATATATATTATGTGTATTGCTTTAAATGTTTCATTTAAAGTTTAAGACTTAAGAAATATGAATTTATTTATATTATGTGCCGATCATGACTTAAATTTTGAGACGTGACATCAAGTTTTATATTTTTTTTCTTGGAGAGACATGAAAGAGCTTCAAGTAAAAATTTGTAGTACCTCAATACAAATTTTTTAGAATTAGTTATAATTTTTTAAAGTTAGAATGTCAATCTAAACAATGAACAATAAACAGTACTCCCAATGATTAAATTGAAAAGTTTTAATTTATGGGCTTAAGCAATATTTATGGCCGCTTAGCTAAATTTGGGAAGACTTGTTAGTGATGAGGGAACTATAGTAGAATCAATTCAACAATGAGGAAATAAAAGTTGAGAACGAACTGAAGAGCACCTAGGCCTGGAGTTTAGCTCCTAGGCCATGATCAATGGCGAAACAAAGACAGGGCATTATTGCCTGGGTGATCCATCGCTAGTTACACTATACTCCTTCGTGAAGAGTAGATTTGTAAAATATATTTTTTATATTTATTAATTTTTTTCTTCAAATTATCCCTATTGATATTCTCTCAACAATAATTAAGTAAGAGATAAAGGGAGGGAGTTAAGAAGATAATTAGAGTATTTTGGAAAAAGTATGTTATATTACCTAAGTTAATTAAGATATTTAATATAATCAAAATAGTTAAATAGGTATTGGAGGAGTATCTTGTGAAATGTATTTGAATGAGTTGATGACTGATTATATTGTAGACCGCCCGTGTTGTGTGCTGCCTAATGTGTCTACATGGTAAGAATGTGCCACTAGCAGAGAAATTTTTTTAAAAATGGTTAAAAACTTTAACACCATTGGGATATCTAATGAATGTAAGTAATTTGACCTAAGTATTGTTTATATATACTTTAACGCCTTTTTAGAAACTTTTCTTATAAAGACAATTTTATTCAAAACATAAATAAAAAGATACATAGAAACATTGGGTTTTACAAGATCATGAGACTAATACATTACACATAATTCCAATGCAAAAGGAAACTATGTAAACAACCACCTTCTTTAAAAACTTAAGAACATGACTCCTACATATATTACAGCTCATAAAAAAAGGGAAAGTTAATCCACATGTATGTATAATTTTTCTTAATTTTGAAACAGGTCCTTATAGACGACAGTACAAATTAATTGGAGAAGGTTCAGTATTTCTTTAAATTCATGACATGTGTTTGCATAAACATGTCCTTGATCTTGTTTGATGATACCACAACATCTGACATAGTGCAACGCCTTTGTGAAGAATTGGCGCAACAATGCAAGGCCAATTTAAGAATAGTGGATGTAGTTTTCAAAATATTACTAATATACTGTTCATCATCTCCTTGTAATAAATTGGAATCTATGACTTGAGCAAATGCATTTGATGACATTAATTCACAAACCCAATTCCTGAAGCTCAATCCATCCACAAACATATCTTCTGTTGGCCTTCTTCTTGTGAATACTTCTATTAGTATTATTCCATAGCTGTACACATCTACTTTTGTTGAAACAATTCCACAAGTTCCATATTCTGCATATGATGATTCGATTCCACCAAGTAAAAATTATCAAGTAACTCATTAAACAACTTACTAGTTAAGAATTGAATTAATTCAGCCCTTATAATTTATAGGTTAAAAATACAAGGAGTAAGTTATTTCAAGTCAAAAAAGCTATAAGGACTTGCTTGTTCTAAATAAGAAATTATAGGGATTAAGTTATTTCAAATTAAAATTTAAATAATGAATCAATAAGGAAAAGTCATTTTATAGGTACCTATATTTTCCTTCAAATTTTAATTTGGTATTTGTAATATTTTTTGTCCTTATTAAATTCTTTAATTTTATTATGTTAACACAATTAACTTCTGTGTAGGGGCTAATAGTGTTGATAGAGTAAAGTTATAGAACTCAAGGTGTTAGTAGAATAAAATTAAAGGATTTATTAAAGAGAGAGAAAAAGGCAAACAATTATCAAATTAAAAATTAGGGGGAAATATAGGTACTTGCATAATGGTTTTTCAATCAAATAGTTGAGGGAAGGATCAAAAATTATAATTTTCTTAATATAAAGTATTTGACCTACGTATACTAAATTAATTAAACCAGTATAGCTCTCGTTTTTAATCTAAAAACCTCCCTCATAAAATTAGAAGGAAATCCCAAGATTTTTTGTCATATAAGAATTAGAGAAACTAGATTCTAGTGTGGTTTTGCGTAACATCTACTATATATAGTAACTCCATGTGTGGTCTTCTAAAAGAAATAATCAAGTGAAAAATAAAAGCTAATCTTTGTCAACATGACAACATGAAGGGGTGTGATGCAAGTTGTGAGTATGCAAATTGAAATATATGTATATATATAACTTCAAAAGGGTAAGACAATAAGAAGAAGAAGCGAAGATTAGGATAATTACCAGGTGCAACATAACCAATTGTAGGTATTGTCTCTGTATGTATCCTTGATTTCCCTTCATCGAAAAATTTTGCAATCCCAAAGTCACTCACATGAGCGACCATGTTATCATCCAACAAAATGTTACTTGGTTTTAGATCGCAGTGAACAATCGGTGTTAGCAAGCTATGATGGAGATATTCTAAAGCTGATGCTGTATTTATCATTATATTTAACCTCTGACGAAAATCCAAAAAATAGTTATGAGAATATAACCATTTTTCAAGACTCCCATTGGGAATGAACTCCATTATCAAACACTTGAAGTCAGCATTGCAACAACTACTAATAATCTTCACCAAATTGCGATAACGAACATTACGCATTGTGTCACATTCAACTTCAACTGTCTTTGACAATGCTTCTGAATCAAAATTGAATATTTTCACAGCAACCATTATTCCACTTGAAAGCCTTCCTTTGAATACAGAAGCAAAACTTCCCCTTCCCAGTAAGTTACTCTCATCAAATCTATTGGTTGCATCCAAAATTTCAAAATAAGAAATCCTTATTGGCATTCCTAAATTTGATAAATCCTGTTTCATGGCATGGCAAGAATTCATTCGTTTCCATTTAAAGAGAATAATGCCTGAAACAACCAAAATTGTTGACACAACCACGGGTAGGATGAATTTCAACAAAATCAATTTTGCCATTGAACTTTTTCTTTTTTCTTTTCTGCATGGGGGTACTTGCATTTTTGGCTCACCACAAAGTGCTTTATTCATCATGAAAGATTCAGCAGTAAAATTCTTGAAGACCACACCACTTGGAATCTCATCTTGTAGTTCGTTATAAGAGAGATTAACATGCTTAAGGGATGTGAGTGACTCTAGTGTTTTAGGAATCTCACCAGACAAATTATTTTGGGAAAGGTCTAGCTTTTCTAAGCTTAGCAAATTCCCAAATGATTCCGGAATCGTCCCTTGCAACATGTTATGTGCTAAGGAGAAAGTCTGCAAATTTTTCAAGCTTCCTATGGTTGTTGGAATGATGCCTGAAATATGATTTATTGACAAATCTAATAGAATTACAGCTTTCATGTTCCCAATCTTGCCTGAAAGATTTCCAACTAACATGTTGGAGGATAAGTTTACTTTCAATATACCTGTCAAATTCCAAAAGGAAGAAGGTATCTCGGAAATCAAGTTATTGGAGCCCAAGTAAAGATTTTGCAGTGACATGAGATTTCCTAAGCAAGAAGGCATGGCTCCAGAAAATCTGTTCCGAGATAGGTATAAATATGCAAGTCTTGTAATGTCACAAAGCTCATCAACAATCAAACCATCTAGCTCATTGCCTACAAGATTTAAAAGCTGAAGAGCCTGTAAGTTGCTAATTGTTGTTGGAATTGATCCATTTAGAACATTTTCAGCAAAAGATATTTGAACCAAGTTAGACAGATTCCCAATTTCTGACGGTATGTTACCATTGATCCCACAAAAGTCTATCATAAGCGTCTCTAGAGAATCAGACAAGTTTCCAATGGACTTGGGAAGTTTAATATGCAATGGATTCAATGATAGAACCAGACTTTTCAAATGTCTACAACTTGACAACGAGCTAAAAAAGCCAGTTTCAAAATTGGAATTAGCATCTATTATGGTGAAACTGTTATCATGTACCCAAAGGGTTTCTAAATATTTTAAATGCCCAAGTGTGCTTGGTAAAACCCCTTCAAAATTATTTATCTCCAATTCTAGAATGGTTAACTTAGAAGCATTGGATACGGTACTTGGAATTCTTCCGGAAAGTTTGTTTCCCCATAAATACAACCTCTGTAGATTAGGAAAGCCATGTCCAAAATCTGAGGGAAGACAATTGTTTGAGAGAGACAAGACTTCGATGGTTGAGATGTTGAAAATTTCTGATGGAAGAGATTCGCTCAACTTGTTTTGAGACAACAATAACGTCTCAAGTTGTTGAAGGTTGCCTATTTCCATTGGTATTGAGCCTGGAATACAAATATTAATTGAAGTACCAATATTTAAATTAATACTTGCGATGTTTTTTTTAGAAACCTCACAAAAGAAGATAAAGGTACATGCATATGGGACTTGTATACTTTTATTTGTTTATTCTCTATGACAGTTTATATGAGAAATATGCATAAAAGATTTTGGTGTATTTAGAATTAAAATATCACAATACCCCGCCACTTGTGGAAAAACAAAGGAAAGCCTTAAAGACTTGTGAGTCACAAACTAGGGCATAATTGAATGAACCTAAACAAACATTAATATCAAAAACCATCAAGATGTTTGTTAACCGTTCTTGGGTGAGTAGGACAGCACATACTATCAAGCATATGATATGTTCACAAGGGAACATAAAACATGAGACATTTAAGGTATGTTTGGTACGAGGGAAATGAAGCGAAGGTGAGGGGAGGAGAAATTTTAATGAGTTCAATTTAGAGATTTCAGTAAAGCCCTCTATGACGTGTTAAAAATTGGTTTCCTAATGACAGATAAAATGGTGGAATTTAACACCTAAGTACTATTATCAATCAATTCAGTATATCACCTTTTACCACAAAGGTTAGTTGTTGGGAAATACCTAGTCCACCCTTGATAGATTAGGGCCAAAGCTCAATACAAGTGGGATTATTATGCAAATAGCAAAGTGAATTGGTTAAACATGTGTAATATTCCCATAATGTTTGAAAAAGGGAGGGAACGATGTATGAGAGTTTTATGGGACGAGGAGCATGATGAAAAAAGTGGATCATCCAAAGAATTTATAACCTCTAGAGTTTAGCTGCTGTCTTCTCTCCTGGAAGAAAAACTCTCGTTGTTCTGGGAACTCTGTTCTTTCTTCGGCGTATCTGTTGTATAACTTGACCGGGGTCTAATATTGGTATTCTGGTTTCGTGTGCGTACTTCGGGTAAGTTGGTCAGATTCTAGGTATGCCCAAAATCCTTCATTAGTCATTGTGGTGATTGGGGGGGGGGGGTTTGATCTGCTCTTTCCTTTTGCTGATCTTGAATTTTTGGTTATATGTTTTAGTAGAATTGTGCTTGATAAGTTTCTTATGACCAAGAGATGAATTTTCATGTTCATATCGAATCTTGTAATAATGTGTATGGCTGGTGATCATTTTGGTCAAAGCCTAAGTTAGGGGTCACTTATGGTGATTCCAAATTTTTGTGAAGTGTCTATTAGGCTTGTTGAGTTTTTGTGTTCTAAATTCTTCATTTTTTATCGGATGGCTGTAAATTAGTTGTCATTGGAAGCATCTCATTCCAAGCTTGGAGAGGACACATGAATCCCTAAAATCGAAGGTATATGTATAGCTCAAGACAAGTGAACTCTTAGAATTTGATGTTTTTAACAGCATAAGTCAAGAAGTTGCAGCAAACACTGTTCGCCATGACGTAAGCGTGCCATGCTGCATCGCATAGCACGGAGGGCTCAATGTTTTAAGTTCCTATGTCTCTGATCCATCTTTATTGGAGCAATAAACTCATTATTAAGGCTCCTTTGGCATATGTATATATATTGATTTCATTTACTTCTTATTAGTAGAAAACAAGTTTAACATGAGCCATTGATTTTTCTCTCTCCAATTTTTATGAAAATAATTCAATCTGTTAATTTGTCAGTATACCTTCTAAGCTAGCTACTAAAATGAAGGTATAAAGCTTGACAAAGCATAATCAAATTTCTAATGCCTTGTTGTGGGGTGTGTGTGTGTGCATGTAGTCTTTTTTTTTTTTGGTACAATATATATGTAGCCAATGTCTAAGTCATGTAGCCACTATATCTCTTAGAAAGAAATATAACTATTGAAGTAGTCTTAATGGCATAGTCTCCAGAAAATATAGACAACTGAACATCTCTTACGTTACTGATATATATGATCGATGCTGATGCATATTAACCGAAAAAAAATATTAGGAGTTGATAATATACCTTCCAAATTATTGCTTTCAAGAATTAAATGTTGAAGCATAGTCAAGTTTCCAATGTCTCTTGGTATGTGGCCAAATAGTTTATTAAATGATAGGTCTATCATTTTCAGATTTGTAAGGCTTCTAATTTCATTGGGAATATTTCCTGCAAACCAAAAAAAAAAAAACAATCACAATGTTTATAGTATTGATGCTTAAAAATTTATAAGTAAAACGGGAAACACTTAGCCTATGTTTATGGAGGAAAAAATGGAGGAAAAGAAAAATAGGAGAGGGACAATACTAAGAAGGAAATTTTTTAAAAATAGTAGAAGAATTTAATATTTTTCTTCCTACTATTCTTTTCTCCATAATTTTCTTCCCATCCAAATTAAACATTTAAAAAGAAAAAAGGAGTGATAGTAACAGTTATTTTGCTGATTAGTTCCTAAGTTATCAAACTCAGTATATACCAATTGAAGTATTGTCAAGTTTTCAAATCTCTGTATTTTTTTTTTTTGGATAGAGCATAATCAATTAAATGCCCACATATAAACATGTCAACACCTTGTTTGAACCCGATACCTCATCCAAATGTAGTAAATAGGGTTATCATTGAAGTAGCTTGACAATTGACAATTTCAAATCTCTTGATGGGTGTGGCCAAAAAATATATTTAACCCTAACTTTATGATGTTGATCCTAGAATGATGACCAATATTTTCCATGATACTCTTCAGATGCACTGACTCTATTGATTGCTCATGCATAAAATACCATAGCAAAAGCCTCCCAAAAAATGACATAGTAAAAATGGAGACACTTTTGATTTTGATAAAATTAAAGCATATACGTACCTTCTAAGTTATTGTTGGCAAGAGATAACTCTTGAAGCATAGTCAATTTTCCAATGCTTTTTGGTATGTGACCAGACAATTGATTAGCATACAAGTATATTTGGTTCGCATTTGTAAGATTGCTAATTTCGCTGGGAATATCTCCTGCAGTAGATGACAACCAATAAAATTATATCACAATACTGTGAAGTTTGTTGCATAAAACAATTACACTATCAAAGGAATAATGAAGGCAATTAGGTTTTCTCGGAATGCATGCATTGTTTTTGTGTAAATTTAATAGTTCATTACGTGTATATATGTATATATATTACATATATATATATATATAAGTGACACTACTAGAAAATATAGCTTGAATGACGCTACTTTACAGTAGTTAAATGAGAGAACGCTGTAAGAAAAAAAAAAGCAATGATATTTTTATAATTAAATTACTTAAAGTTTACTTATTATGGTGGTTATTTGTAAAAAGATTTTTAATGCATTTTTTTGTAGAACTATAATAAAAAGTTTTTTTACTACAATTTTTTTAAAACCACAGTTAAAAATTATTTTAACTAAATTGCCGTAAGTAAAAAGATTTCAAAATTTTATAACCTCATCACAACAAACAATTTCATAATTTTATATTCTCCCACCCCTTCCGTACTCCAAACCTCAGTAACAACTAAAAATAGGCAATTTTCTTCAATTTTTGGCATCACACCCACTCCGTCGCCATCGTTGCTTATCGTCATCATTTGTAAGTTTTCTTTTATCTTTGTCATCTTTCTTTTCACTCATTTAATTTTGCAATTGTTTGAATCTATTCATTATCTTGTCAAAAGGAGCTCAAAGAGTTTCAATGGCAAAAACTTTTGGATCTTTAACTTCTCAAATAGATCTTTGTCTTCAACTTGAAGGAACTTGAAGAGCTTGCAGAAGGAACTTGAAGAGCTTCAATAGAAGAAGTTTATGGATCTTCAACTTTTTCACCAGATATTTGACTTCTTCTCTAGATCTAGTCTAATATTTTTAACGATGGTGGCTATGATGGCTGACGGTGCGTGGTTGGCCTAGTGACTAATATAAGAAACAAATCCTTTTTGTCTACAATTTAAAACTGTTCTTTCCATTTTTACCCCATTAGATATGTGCCACTTATTATCTCTACAATAAATTCACACTCATTATCTCTCATGGACTCTCTTTATGAACAAGGGTATAATTGGAAAAAAGAATATATATCTTACACATTTATTTTTTAACTAATATTTTGCACGGCATAATTTTAGTAGTTGTTCCTTATAAAATAAACCAGAGGGAGTAATTGACCACAAAGGTAAATCCAAGACTTAAGGTCAGCAGGGGAAATATATTTTTAAGAAAATCAATAAATAATTAGAAAAATCAAATTCTTTATATCCATTTTATCAAGTTCTCTAATTTCACTTTGTTATGTGTCTTTTTTTTTTTAATATTTTCATTTAACTTAAACCGGTATGAAAAAATAGTACATATGGCAAAGTGTAATTTAGACAACTTGACATAATAGAAATAAGAAACTTAATGTAAGTATGATCTTTACAAAATCCTCAATCCTAAAAAAATATAGATGATAAATAATATAAAAAAGAAGACATATATTAATGAAAATCAATGTATTTGCTTCTAATGATGCGCGTAAGTTGTAAAAAAAGATGCATGCATAGAGAAAAACATTAAAAGCTTACCTTGTAAGTTATTGTTTGAAAGATGTAATTCTTGAAGCATGATCAAGTTTCCAATACTTGGTATTTGGCCAGTCAACTCGTTAATTTCCAAGTATATAATTTTCAACTTAGTCAGCGTATTCATTTCTATCGGAATATGTCCTGCAATTAATATATATGGCAACAAAAAATCATTAAAAATGGAACACGAACATCGTTGCAATATTTAAATTTACAGTTTCTCTTTCATATTAACGCATTTTTAAGCTGTTTGGTACAAGGGATTTGGAATGGAGTGGAGGGACATTTTTATAAGTTGGATTTAAAAAGTTAGAGAAGTGGGGTTAAAATATTTTAGTTGATTAATTTTTCTTATTATTTTATCTTATATCTTCTCTTTATTAAATTTTTATAAATTCACTTTTCCATTTTTTTTTAAATGGAACTCATAAAAATTTCTCCTCCCCTCCAAATCTCTCGTGCCAAACTGTCACTAAAGGAAAGGGAATGAACTGTATTTGATAATAAACAGAATGGGATAAATGAATGTTGAAGAGGACGTAAATAGCCTTGTAGCCCAGGCCTATGAGAGTTTTTCTACAAGTGGAAAGTGGTGGATTTAGTCCCACTTGAAAAGAATAGAAGCTTGCATCACACATACTCCTACAGTTATTAATAAATGACTTAATTAAAAAGTTAATTTTAGTATTAAATATAAAATATATTTTTTATATTTATCATTTTTTTTAAATTATCCCTATCGATACTCCTTCAACAAAAATCAAGTAAGAACAGGAGGAGGGAGGGAGTTAGGCAAGATCAGGTTGTGCTTTAGAAAAAAAATAAATTATAATAAATGACTTTTTTAATCTAATTAAAATAAGTTAAATATGTTATATAAAGATTGGACGAGTAGTAATTATGTCAGGCATACCTTGTAAGTGGTTGAGAGACAAAGAGAGGCGCTCAAGTGAGGACATGTTAGAAATAGTTTGAGGTATAATTCCTGAAAGCTTGTTCACAGAAAGTCGTAAAACTTTGAGATTTTGAAGCCTTCCAATATCAAAGGGAATAGATCCTTGGATAGAATTAGCACTCAAATCCAAAGTCTCCAACTTTGACAAATTTGATATACTTGAAGGAATCATACCTCCGAAACTATTATTGCCAAGAATCAAGTGTTGAAGAATAAATAAGCTTCCAATCCAACTTGGGATATCTCCACTGAATGCATTATAGCTCAAGTTGAGAATTTCTAACCTCTGCAACTGAAGCAGCTCTTTTGGCAACTTACCAAACAAGTTGTTGCTCTGGAGATCAAGTTTTACAAGTAACGACAAATTCCCAATCTGTGAGGGTAAGTTTCCATAGAGACCCATCTCAGCAAGACTCAGTATTCTCACTCTCTCATTCTTAGAATCACATGTAACCCCAGACCAATTACATATGGAAGATGAATTGGGCCAGTTTTCCAAGTGATTGTGAGGATCACTAACAGAAGATTTGAAAACAAGAAGAGCCAATTCATCGGAATTTGTAAAATTTGAGAGACATAAACTTGAGCAAACCATGAAGAACATGAAGCAGAAATGAAAGATAGGTTTCCCATTATGGTGATGATGGCTTGTTAGATTCAAGAGCCAGGAGGAGATTAATGCTTCACAATAATTAGTACTCCCAACTTTTTCCAGTTCTAATATAAGAGTTAGTTGAATTATAAATATAAAATTTTATTTTAGCTACATCATGTCATATTTATTCAAATTAATCTCATAACATATTGTTATGAGATTTCAATATTTACAAATTTTATTTTTTATAAATGTTAAATTGACTCCATACAGGCTTAGAAATATTTTTGAAGAGGATTGATTATAGAACACTGATTACTAACAGTAGAATTATCAGCCTTTATTACACCATGATTAAACTCAAGCTCAATAGATATTCGTGGGTCTCGTATTCACGCTGAATATTCAAGGGATTTATTCTCATGCCTATTATTTGTAGGTCTTGTACCTACACCTGTTATTCTTGCGTTTTATACCTGTGCCTATTTTGTGGCTTCAAGCAGCGTCAAATTAGTTATTTACCCTCGTGGTCTTTTTGTCCACACTTGTTATTTGGTTCTGTTGAAGTCCTATAGAAAAGTATCATTTGAGGATTATCGTTTTAAAAATCCGATATATTTCCTTAAAATTTGAAGAAGTGACTCTCTAAGATTAAATGAACTTTTCCTGTAAGAATATATAATGATAGAACTAGAGAAAGATGATAGAATTTAGCGGGATAAAATATATAAAAAGAAAAAGGTCTCAACAATTATCTTTTATTAATTTTTTATTAATAATCCTTTCTATAAACTGTGAAAGGACACGAACGTGCTTTTTAGACATATGTCACTAACACCCAATAATCATATAAAAAAACGTTTTTTTTCTTTAACGCATCCTTACACAGTATTTCCAACCGTTCTTCATGGGATAACATATTTAAATTGGTTGATAAACAACCACGGGTCAAAAATGAACTGTCACAAGTTGCCGTGGACCCACAACAAGTTCTTGAGGAACATAATATAAAAGTGTCATTTGAATTGTTCAGAATAACTCATGTACATTTTTATTGGATATGAAATAATAATTAATTAGGATTTTTAGATATTTCAAATATTTAGCTTTCATATTGAAGATTTAGGATTTTTTTTTATTTTGATTTAATTGTTATATTTTTATCATTAATTGTTATTGACATTTAATTTCTATAATTCTAGAATATTATACCATTAATTAGTAGGGTGAGGTGGACGCCTATAAATAGCACTTTAACATGTATTTTTTTTTGTATGCTTTTGATTATGAATTAAATATTGAATATTAAGTTCTCTGTTTAATTCCCCCTCCTTGTTTCTTGTCTTTTCCTCTCTTTTCCCCCTTTCCCCTTCCCCTCCTACGTTTAAATTTTCAGTTGCAATGTTTCCAAGCTTCAAATAAATTGCAACTTATTCCTATTACTTCCCAACTTTCTCCATTTTTAAGTAGTTAAACCAAAATCAGCACCACTGTTATTTGTAGTGCCTCTTCCTCTACCAGTGGATCCGACAGTTCTTTCACCAAGTACTAACATCACTACCACTCCCCTGACTGCAGAAGCACTGACTTCATCTTCTTCAACAAATCAGCACCCTCCCACAGAAGAGTTGGTTGATTTTCATGGTCTATTTTAGATTAAGGAAAGACGAGCTGACTTACTCGAAGAGGCATTTGTCAAATATCCAAATTTATGGGAATAGAAACTCTCACAGAGGACTCTCAGGATTTGCTAGGTGGAATACCAGTCCTTACCTAACACGTTGGCACTTTTAAAATCAGAGACACCAAAGACAATGGATAATTCATAGATGGAGGAATTTGAAAATCTATATCATGAACTTTTTGTTTTGGTACAATAATTTTTATAAAGGGGTTGGGCTCACCCACGATCTAAGGGTAGAAAAAAGTTTCTCTTCCTCCTACTAGGCAATACCAATATCGGGCAGAATGAGCTATCAATCACCCTCAGGCGTAAATCTAGATACTTAAGAATTAGGATATCTCTCCAAATATTATGACTGGAATCACAATAAAATAGTATTTTTTAAAAATCAAACACACTCCAAATGGTCGTATGTCTTAATATTATAAACTGCAATATAATATTTTGGCTTTGTTCGAACCCATTTAGAGTCCAAGCCCATTAAGCACAAGAGTCTAGCCCACACATCTAGTACTAGCTGATTGCCATTGTATAGTCTGATTATTGTATATTGTATACATGTACAAATCCCCTGTATTATAGGGTTCACTACCCTACCTATATATTGTTTAATCAATGAAAGGCTGATCATACCACTATTCAGTATTCTATTTACCCTAAATATTCTTATCTGGCTTTGACGAGATGTGGTTGGCATCTATTCGCCAGAGTTATTATAATAATAAGTTGAAGCAGCTGGATCAGTTGGGGTCTGAAATTAGTACCTTAGAAGTACAACTTAGAAATGCAAGAGCTAGCTTGGCCAATGTGAAGGATGATCTCTCGAAACCTCCATGTATTTGGCTTTTAAGTATGCTTATCGAAACATTTTTTTTTTAATTTCGCCAATTGAACTTCGAAACTACTTAAAAGAGATTATCATGCATACTAAATCTTATCTTCATCTTGCATTTCAAATGTTTGTAATAATCACTGTTCTTGTACCGTTGTGCATTCAACATACAGTGAGTAATATATGTTATCTTTGTATGTCCTCTAGTTCTTATGGTTCCCGCCTAAATTCATCCCACTCTGATGCTAACTTTTGTGATTACTATTATATTGAAGGTTTTCATGCAAGTTGTTGTAGTATAGTGGTGAGTGTTCCCACCTGTCACGAGAGCGACTGGAGTTTGATTCCCAGCAACTGCGTTTTTGTCTTCATTCATTTTTATTTTTATTTTGCACTTAAACTGTCACTGCTTCAACACTTTTAAGGCCCATTTAGATAAGATTTTAGAAATAGGCTTATAAAAAAGAGCTTTTAAACAGCTTTTAGAAAAAGGGCTTTTGGAGAAGAGTTTATAAAAAAAAATAGTTTTGAATAAATGGATGTTTAGATAGTTATTTCTAGAAGTACTTTTATTATTGATAAATTATGAAAAAGAGTATGAGTATTAAATGAGGAGAGATAAGATATGAGAGGAGAGGGGGTATAAAAAAATATGGGTAATATAGTAATTGGTTAGTCCATAAGCTCTTTTACTGTTCTATAAACTATTCTGACTAACTTATTTAAAACCTTAGTTTTAAATTATGGTTTAATCCAAAAACTCATTTGAATAAATATAGCTATTGATTTTAAATTTTTTTAAAATTTAGATTTTATCTAAACTTATGTTTAAAACCTTATATTTGTGTGTTTCTAGATACACACCAGTCAAAGAAGGAGCTGACAGTGTCAACTTCTCCACCTTCAGTCAAAGATCAAATGTGAAAAAGTAGCGTATATTTTCATTTATTTTTTATTTGACACTAATAATGTAGGGTTTAGTTAGATTAACCAAATTTACAACTTTTTAAAACCCCTGATGTTATTTTTTTATACTTACAGTATCAGAATCCTATATAGTACATATAATCTTATTTATAATTTATCTAATACCTTAAACCATAAATAAGATTAAAGTATTAATATTTTACCCTTAAAAATATACTTCTATTTATAAAAGGTGTTTTTAGTAGAAATTTTTTTGGTTTGATTTGACAATGCTCAAACATCATTCAGGAATATTGGATGTGAAAAACTCTATAAAAAAACTTATTTGGATAAATCAACGCGATTACTTGAGTATGGATAAATCAATATATTCCGTTTTGGAAGACGAGGTAATTGACGCTATTGAGCAAAATATATAATGTAATGAAAGAGTTGGCTAAATAATTATCATGTTCACAAAATACAGTCATTAATATATGAGATATTTAACTAATTTAATTATATTAAAAAAGTTAATTAATATAGTATATTTTTTCTAAAGCATTTTCTTAACTTTTTCCCTCTCTCTCTTATTTAGTTAATATTGTTGAGAGAGTATTAATAGGGTAATTTAAAAAAATAATAAATATATCTTATATTTGAGATTAAAATTAAGGAAAATTACTTAGAGATCTCATAGAAAAGAACTAATTATCCTGAAGTCCAATAATAGCTGAGCAGCTTGTAATATCAATTCATACATAGAGAATGACAAGGTTTATGTTGCCCACTTATCATTGAAACTTTTGATGATTAAATCTATTTCATAAAACCTATGAGTAATTCTCCCTAAAATTAACTGCCCAGTTAGGTATTGAGGATTATTAGTTTGTTAAGATCTTATATTAATTAGTTGAAATCTTCTATGAATTAATTGAACCAAGGGCACAAGTGTCTTTTTACCCACAGAACTTAATTTCATTTTGGTCCTTGCGGGTGCAGTGAAATTTCTAAAGTATTAAGCACTATAAATAAATAGGTATTTTGTAGTGGTTATTTTATGATATTTTTAATGGTTATAATCACTAGAAATTTCTTTTCTAATGGTTGGGTAAATTACTAGAAATCCATGTGTTAAAAAATAGTTTCTACTAGTTTAGGAGAATTGCTACAGGTGATAGAAAAGCTAGAACTTTTCTAACAATTCAGTAAAACACTAGGAGAAAATGTGAAAAGAGAAACTAAAGGATGTTAGTAGTAGTTGAAAATCTCTAAAAAATATTTAAATTTAGGAATATTTCTAGTGGTGTTCCTGGTGGTCATCGTTAGCAGGAAAAAAAATTTTTAGGATGGCTCTAGAATTTTTAGCGATTCAGAATAGCTAGAAATGTTACACCAAAATTTAATTTGGGTAAAAAGAATTCTACATTTAAGGTCTAAAATTTGAATTTAGGTAATTTTTTCCTAGGTTTGTTGTTTTCTGATAGTTATAAAACTATTAGAAAGTTAAGTGAAAAAAATAAAAATATATTTTTTATTATTATAAAATATAATATTATTAATTAAGAAACTATTAAATATAGTATATCATACTATTATGTTGTTACGTGTAATTAGCAATGTATTATGTATGTGTTTGGAAAGAGCCCAAACTTAAATTTTAAATTTAGATTTTAAAAAAATTTAAAATAAATAGATATATTTGTTCAAACGGATTTTTTAGATTAAACTTTAGTTTAAAACTAAAATTTTATATAAGTTAATTAGAGGAATTTATAGAACAATAAAATTAAGATTTAACATCATTAAATGTTAAGCTCAATTGGCAGTTTAAGTTCTATTTTGGAAGTAGAATGGAAAAACCGAAAAAATAGAAGAGCCGTGATTGGAAGTTGCAGGAGCCTGAGGTGAAAACAAGAGCTTCACACGTGGTCTTCTTTGATATAGGCCCATTTGGATAGAATTTTAAAAATAGATTTATAAAAAAAAAGGCATTTAAACAGCTTATAGAAAAGGGCTTTTGGAGAAGAGATTATGAAAAAAAAGTGATTTTGAATAAATGAGTGTTTGTATAATTATTTTTAAAAGTAATTTTGTTATTAGTAAATTATGAAAAATGGTATGAGTATTAAATGAGGAAAAATAAGAGATGAGAGGAGAGATAGTGTAAGAAAGAAAAGAGAGAGAAAGTATGAGAGATGAGAGAGGGTGTAAAAAAAGTTAAAGAGAGGAGAGAGGATGTAAGAAAAAGTAAAAGAGAGGAGAGATTGTGTAAGAAAAAGTAAGGGTAATATAGTAATTGGTTAGTTCATAAGTGGTTTACTATTCCATAAGCTACTCTGACCAGCTTATCTGAAACCTTAGTTTTAAACCATAGTTTAGTCCAAAAGCCCGTTTGAACAAATATAACTGTTTATTTTAAAATTTCTCTAAACCTCAATTTTGAGTCAAACTTTAATTTTAAATCAAGATTTGACATTTTTCAAACAGGCACATAATGTGGGTCATGGCAATCCTGTGCCTTTGTTTACTAAAATATTCAAAACTTTTATTTAAATCTTCTTCTTCTTCTTTTTATCAGGATTTATTTAAATATATTTGAATATATAAGAACATTATATTCCCCCCCCCTAGAAATGTATATTTTATTTTATTTTCTGGGATTTGCCAATCTTATCCGATTTTTATACACCCCAAACTTCTAAATCCTACAATCATATTCGTATCCAAAACAACCAGTGATGAACCAAGCAAGTATGATGGAGTCTCCAAAACATAATATAATTCGAACAAATAGTAGTACTAATAATAATGAGTAACAACAATATGTGTAGTGTGTTATTTTAATAGATACAGAATTTAATGATACGTTCATAGGAGTTGAAAATACAACATATTAGGAAATCAAAATTAACCCGCTGATACTCTAATAAAAAATAGCTTAACTACTTGTATCAAAAAAAAAAAATAGCTTAACTACTCGTCATTATTGGAGTCTTATCTATCTCATTTAAGGACATTAGTTGGGAATGAGTATTTGTGATTTTATCCCCATTAGATTAGTTGTTTATTTTGGGCCATGATCCCTCTTTTATACTAAAATAATACTCTTTAAATTTTTAATATATGATCTATTTAATTAATTTAATTAGATTAAAAAAGTTAGTTAAGTTAATTATTACGACATATTTTGTATAAAATATTATAATTATTTTTCTTAGCTCAATTATTCATTCTCTTACTTGATTATTATTGAAAGAGTATCAATAGGGTTAATTTAATAAAAAATTGATAAAAATAAAAAATATACTTTATATTTAAGACCAAATTAAATATTTAAATATGTCATATATTAATACTGGAAGAGTAATAATTCTTTTCTACTCGGCAATTGGCATTGGCAACACTTGGCATGGGGTAAGATATAGTGTGTTAGAAAAGAGTCAAACTTAGGTTTTAAGAAATTTTAAAACAAACAGTTATATTTGTTTAAATAGGCTTTTGGACTAAACCATGGTTTAAAACCAAGGTTTCAGATAAGTTAGTAAGAATAGCTTATGGAACAGTAAAAGAGTTTATGAACTAATCAATTACTATATTACCCATACTTTTTTTTACACTATCTCTCCTTTCCTACTCTTTCTTGCACTCTCTCTCTTCTCTCATATTTTTTCTTATACCCTCTATCCTTTCTTTTCTTACACTTTCTCTCTTCTCGCCTCTCATATCTTATCTCTCATCATTTAATACTCATACCCTTTTTCGTAATTTATCAATAATAAAAATATTTTTAAAAATAATTATTCAAATACTCATTTATTTAAAATCATTTTTTTTCATAAACTCTCCTCTAAAAGCGGCCAAAAATCTCTTTTTTTTATAACTAACTAATTCATACTATGTTGGACGTACACACGTCATAATATCATAACCTTAGAACTTGCCCCAATAATAATATTTAAATACAATAAGCAAAGAAAATTAAGTTGAATTTTTAAACATTTTAATGCAAATGTATGTGAAAAAGCTAGCCGAACTCAATCCATAGTTTCTATAGAAGTTATCTCTAAGGATGTTTTGGTGGTAGGGGAGGTTTTTTATTAGTTTAGGAGGGGAAATAATTATACATTAGACAAATATACTATTATCTTATTATTTAGATTTTTTTCTTTTTTTTAATAATATTTATATTAAAATTATTATTTTTTAATTTATAAATTAAAAAAATCTCTTACCTCATTCATATATGATAAAATACTTTTATATACATTTTAAAAGAAGATTTTATTAACTTTAACATACCGTCTCATTAATTTTAATATGCTTTTCAAAATCTTATAAAACTTGAAAAATCGGAAAAAAATATAAAAGTTTAATTTTTCCTCCCATCTTTTTTTATTTTTTCCAATTAAACATAGTTTTTATCTTTTCTCTATTTTCTTCTAAAAACTCTAAAACAAACAAAACCTAAGGAATGCAATGTGATATTATAAGCTAACAATTAGATATATACCCATACATGTCAGATTATTAAAACTTTAGAACTCATCTCAATAATAGTACATAAATGGAATAAGTGAAGAGAGCAAAAACTAGAAAACACACACAAGCTAACCCCAATCAATACAACTAATTGATATTTAGTCAACTAAGGAATTAAACATTACTCAATGAAAGCTATTGTTTCTTATTAATGGTTACTCATTATAACATATTTATAACTGTTACATAAAATATTATTAAATACCGCTTAGTGCAAGTAAGAGTAATACAACAAATGGGTGATGAGAAATGTAATGTATACAATTGCCTACACCTAAATGCCCCTAACCACTATTGTTTAAAGACTCTATAATTTTTTTTTTTAAGTTGAGTTGATACTCATCTCCAATATAATAATCCAACATATGCTAGGCACCACATAGCCGATCATAATGTTTCCTTGACAATCACCTCCAACAAATTCATATTGATACTATAAACCGATGCCTAATAGTCAATCATATAAGTCAAAATTTTAAATTATAAGCATCCTCTCTCATATTTTCTTTTAAAAAATATTAAGTATTGAAAATATTAAATATAGTATCTTATAACTAATAGCTTAAACACTAATCTTTTTAAGATCTAGAGATTACTAAAGTGTGTTTTGTTTCTCTCAATAATTTTTTTTTCTATATGCATGGTTTGATATGAATCCAAAACATCATGAACAAAACAAAACAAAAAAAGTTTCTAATGAAAGGTATACAAAATATCATTTTCTTCCAAAATTTTGCTTCAGCTTTGTAACATTTTCCAAATTAAATATTTTATTGTGAATCAACTTATAGGCCTCATCTTGAAATTTTTAAAAAATAATTTAAAATAAAATCATAGACTTAGATCAATATGAGCAACACATTGCATGTCATGGGGCAATGTTTAAAAACATGATCAAGATCTTCAATCCCTCCTTAGTAAAGGTCACATGTTCATGTATATATAAAGAGGGTGGATGCTGGCTTGTTGTATTGAAAAACAAATATTTTTTGATAGGGATCATTCTCAAATTTACTTAAATTTTTGTGTATAAAAAATATTTTGTGCTTGTACTAATAATTTTTAATCTTGTGCAAATAATTTTTAATTGATATCATTGACATGAAGTCATGAACAATTATATTTTTATTTCATATCTAACAATTATTACCTCCAATCTTTAATATAAGACATATTTAACTAATTTAGATATATTAAAAAATAGTTAAATTAATTATTTGTAATGATTCTATGTTAATTTTTCTAAAATATATATTTTTTTAATTAGTATATTTAAACTATCTTTGATAGAAATTTTATTGATATGTTCAATCATATAAATATATTTTAGGAAGAAAATTATAATTTTAAAAAATAAAATAAATTATAATTTTATATTTATGACTAAAATATACTCTCTATTTAACTCTTATATTTATGATAGGAGGAAGTACATTTTTATTATTTAGGAGGAAGTTAAAACTTATATGGGAAGCCTTATTTATAATTCTATTATTACCATGTATTTTTGTATATTTTGATTAGCTCTTTAATTTTGTCTTCAATATTACAATAAACTTCTCAAATTATATAGTTAAGATTCAATCTCTTATTTTTATTTTATTTTATACTTTTATATTACATTACATTTAATTTTAAATTAATCCCTTAATTTTATTTTTGAACTTACTCTAATTTATTTGAGCCTTGATATTTGAAAACTACTTAAAATTTTTGTTCGTGTTTTTTTTTTCAATTTGTGTATAAGTCTCTATCTAATTTCTTTATAAAATGTATACATAATTTAAAATAAAAAATGAAATATAATGAGAAATTTTAATTTTAATTAAATTATGTGCTCTATGATTTGTATCTAGAACTTTCTATATATTTTACATTTTATATATATTGGTTAATAACTTTTTATCAATTTTTATGTAATTAAAAAAAAATATTTTTTATAAGTCAAAGATTTTTTATTAAAAAAGTAATTTTTTGTAACATGCAAGCCTTATCTTTTGCCATGATGTAAGTAGGTAACATACACGTCAGTTGAAAATCTAACCTGAAAATTGGAAAGAAAAATGAAAATAAGGAACTGAAAAATATAAAACATGTTGCTCAAAAAAGAAAAATGTAAAAAATAAGGATAAAATATTAAAAAGGAAAAAATAAAATATAATTTTTTGTAATATATATATATGTTTATTATTTATTTATTTATTTATCATTTTCAGATCTTCAGTTCCTCGAAACCCTGATTCTGCCAAAATCAGTTTGAGCCTCGAAAAACCTCTCTCTCTCTCTTTCCTGTCCAAACTTCTCAACGATTTTGTCATTCAACACCTTGATCCCTTCATCATCTTCGTTAAATCTATTTTCCGTCAAACCGAAGGTTGGTTCTTCTTCTTCCTTCTCAATCTGATTTTGTTTTCTCCTCATTTCAATCCTTTATATGATCTTCGTCGAATTAGCAGCTCTGATGATTGTTGGAGAATTATATTTTTTTGTGTTTTGTTCGATCGTTGAACTTGGGGATTCAAATCCTGCATTTTCTATTGTGGAATTTGTTGTTCGGGAATTAGGAATTTTGTGTCAGTTTGTATTGGTTTCGCTAAATAGGATGAAGTATAATGAATCCTGTAGAGCGCGAAATACGCGTGGTACTTTGGCTTTCGTCATTTTTCCTCATTTGGTAGATGGTTGCTACTTTCAATCTTATGGTTACCAATTTCTCCTATTGCACAGCGGTTAGCGACGGTTTACATGGTGAAGGCGGAATTTCGGTTAATTATGCATACCATTGAGGAATTGCAATAATGTTGATGCTTGCTGAATTTATTAATGTTGGCGTTGAATTTGATTATATGAAATCCAGAAATGAGTTCTGAGCCTTCATGCGGAACATTAATTTGTCTTTTAACGTAGATTTCAATGGGTACATCCTTCTGTTTTTGAAATGTTGATTTGTCTAAATTTACTTTATTAGATGTGCACAAAGAAGCTATTAGGTGGGGGCTTAGATGGATTGTTACATATGAATGGTGGGATGAGAGTTCTGGCAGAAAGTTAACATTGTTTTGCGGATAGAAAGTTTTCCAACTATGTTTAGTATGGTCCTTAGATTATAACAGCATCCCGTGCTCTGCCTTTAGGTCAGTTATTGGTGCATTTATAAAGTTAAACTCTAGGTGTCTTAACTACAGCAGGCAAGCTGCATGTTGAATAATAAATATTATTGTAATGAATATCATTGAGAGTGTAGAAGATTAAATCATTGATCATATTCCTTGTCTGATTTTTATTTTGGTATATAATCATGATTTGAGATACAAGTTGCTATGATAATTGATAATGTAAGGACTCAGCCACCAGTTTAATGTTAGTAAGTGGCAAACAATGTGTTCGTATGTTTCAACTCTTGGAAATTGCTTAGCATTTGAGATAATATTTTTCACACAGGAGATTAATTTTAGAATTTGGCTTGATTAAATCTATAAATTTTGCCAATATGTTGCATTACAATTCTATGATGTCTGTGCTGATTTCATTTTTATCTTGTTGAATCTAGATTCAACTATACTTGTAACTATAAGCACTACTATGTTGATTATAGTGTAGAACTGTTGAAGACATGGAAATGCTGAACAACGTGAATGGGCACTAATTAATTTTATCAGACATCTTGCGGTTTATAATCTGCAAATTTGGACTGTTTTCATTTCGGATATGGTTGTGCTCATAATATTAATTTGAATGAGGCAGTGGTCAGTTATGATTGAGCTGATCTTATATCATGCCATGTCGGGATTTTATGTCTGAAGGCTTTTTGTTGGATTGCTTGCCTTCCTTCTCTAGAGTAATGCCATAACTGCTATGTTAAGTGTTATAAGATATAGGTGGTTTTCTATGGCTGTTATGATCTTCTCCTGTGTTTCACTTTGGTTTCTTTCCTTTACTTCTGGGATCACCTTATCTCAGTAGAACTGAGCAATGTCTTTCTTCATCTGACATTATTTTCTCTCTTAAGAAAAGCATTGGAAGGCTTATTTTGTAAACTGTAGACCATGCATTGGTTTGGGGGTAACGCAATAAACTGAATATAATGTAATCAATGTCATATATTTCTGTTTAAGGGAGAGTTCTACTGTTTTTTAAACTTATGAAGCCCGAGTAGTTTATTCTGGCCACTAGTTTTTAGTCACATTAAGAGAAGGAATCAGTTAACAGAGAACCAGGTATTAACTTACTAGCAGTCTAGCGCTATTAATTGATGCTTGAGACATTTTGGTGTGGTGCTTAAAAGTTAAAATCATTTACACTTTTAAATTATGGTTTTCATGTGCCAACTGTTCCATGCTCTCGAATGAATTCATGTCTATGTGGAAGTTCATGCGTAGAGTATGTATTTCATGGACTAACGGTTTCATGCTCTCAAAACCATGACTACAAATATGGTCAACCTGTATTGCTGCTGGTGAATTCAAAGACTTCTCAATTGCCATGTTCTTGCACAGTGTTTCTGGATAGATTCGCATTTTCATACTATGAGATGAGTCATGCAAAACTATACACTGAGTGAACAGCTAGAGTTCATTTTACATGCTAGTGTAGGAGAGAATAGAGTATTTCAATAATCTGATCTCATTTTATTCTGCATTAGCACTGGATCATATATAGCTAGGTAGCTAAGTACCAAGCAATGTCATGGCAGGCCTATAGGACTGGGCCTATACATCAACCATGGTTCCATACTGATTCCTACACAGACTAACATTGCACATGAATGAAGCCATCTGTCACTGGCATCAAAGGGTCCCTATTATTCTTATGATCAAGTTATTTTATTCATGTATGAAACTGCAGATATAGATTTGGAATAGCTAGGAAGTTCCTACCACCTTTTCCTTTACCTCTCATTCTTCTCCCTTGAGAGAAAGATGAAGATTTAGTTTTGAGGAGTTATATTATTTTATCAATTTGTGTAGTTATCTTTTGAATTTTTCTTTGTTTGCTATTAATTTATCAGTTGTCTTTGTTTTGGTTTGATGCGTTAAATAAGTATTAGTGACAATATTCTACACTCTACAGAAATCAACGCCATTTTTCTTGACCCTTTAGCTGGGGATGAACTTCCTACAATGATTTCACACTCCTTTTTCTTGGCTTACTTATAATATAATATAATATAATATAATTATAATTTTACAATTAACAATCGCATTTTTGCGGGGGTGTGGGTTCTGAATTACTTGAGATGTGCTGCCACTAATGTTGAGCGTTAAATAATATTTGATCTTTTTCAGTACCTGGACATGTTTGCCATATGTTTCTACTCTACTCATTCAAAGTTAAACAAAGTCTATAAATTATTTCTTTTACTTTTGCAGAACCTTTTATGCCTTCAACTGACATGTCTCCTGCTTCCCAATCTAAGTCCAAAGACAAAAAGGCTGGTAAGGAAGCCCAGAAGGCTTCTGCTAAGCCTTCAGGATCTGTTAATGCAGGGAATGCCATACAAGCTAGTGCATACAACCCATTATCGGGAACATTTCATACTCTTGAAATGTCACCAGTGTCATCTACTTCCCCAATTCATTCTAATGGCTGTTTTCGCAACATAGATGAGATGGAGGAGCCTCCTGGGGTGTCAGTGATTGCTTGTGTTGAATATGATTGTATTTCAAACAACGATAGTTGTTCTGGTGAATCAGAGGACCATAAGGAGAAACTTTCCAATCCTCCTGCTCAACTGGAAACAGTACCTGGAACTGATATTGACAAGCGAGAGAAAATCCGCCAAAGGAATGAGAAAAAACATCAACGCCAGAAGGAAAGGCGAGCCCAAGAGTTACATGAACGTTGCAGTGGCTATATTATGTCGAGGAAACTAGAGGCCCTTGCCCAACAACTTGTGGCTATGGGATTTTCTCATGAACGGGCAACAATGGCATTGATTCTGAATGAAGGAAAGATGGAAGAATCCGTCGCATGGCTGTTTGAAGGGGGTGAGGAAACAGATAACCAGAATGATGGAAACATAGGTGGAAGTAATTTAAAAATTGACATTTCAGAAGAACTTGCTAGGATTGCAGACTTGGAAACCAAGTTTGGTTGCTCAAAACAGGAGGTAGAAAGAACGGTTCTGGCCTGTGAAGGAGATCTAGAAAAAGCTGCAGATGCCTTGAGAGAACTAAAGTTGGACCCACCATTTGCTCCCCCTAAGCCAGAGGAAACTGGCGATTCTCCTAGTGTTAATAATGGTAAGCAGTCAGGAGTTGTAAGTCAGAATTCAAGGCCACAAACAAAATCTATTCCTTCTCCCAACCAAGTCAAAAAGGATGAGAAGGATTTTAACTACACAAAGGTGGCAGTCGTGGCTGGGGTATCTTCAGAGTCCAGTAATAAAAGTGTGCGACCTCTAAAGAGAATTCAGCCTAAGCCAGAATGGGCCAAGCCCCAGCAAGCCCCTATACCTGCTGACAAAAGGTGGCCAAGTGCTGCATCTAATCCTTCTGTGTCCTATTCATTGGCATCACCCTTGAAGGTGGCAGCTGCCCAATCTGCTAAGTCTGAAGCCCGATATGTGGCTGTTGGAGGTGATTACAAGAACCTTCAACCTGGAGCAACTAGGGAACCAATAATGGTCATGCAAAGGCCTCAAACTGCTAATGTAAAGCAGGTTCTGGCCACACCCATTAGTTCTTCTTCCGGCATACCTGCAAATTGGCATCTGAACGGTGAGGTAATAAGGTCCAATGGCTTTTTACCCCACACTCCTAGCACTAGGAACCTCAATGCAAACTATCTCAGTTCAAATCAGATGTACCGCCAACTTCATTATCAGCCTCAGCAGCAGTTTGTTCCTGGTGGCAGCAATTCAGTAGATCTCCAAGCCACTAACTTAGGGAAGAGAACAGGTGCTTCACCAACATTCGCAGCTACTGCTTCTCTTGGACTCTTTTCTGGGTTAGGATCAGGAGCCACATCCGGGGCATTGTCTTCAATAGACTGGAGCACTGGACGGTCAATGCAGTTTGATTATGCCAACATAGACTGGTCTTTAGATAGAGGTTTATCTTCATCAAGGTCAAATGCAATATGGGTAGGGCTCTCACCATTCACAAAAGGTAATAGTTCTAACATATGCAACTCAAATACATCTGGTTTGGGCTCTTTGCCTTCAATGATGGGATCAGCACACTCAAATGGGAGCATTGTTCCCCTGCCTGGATTGCAAGATGGTGGAATAGCTTCTGCTGAAGCATCTGGTGGTTCTAGTAGGGAATGGAGTTCTCCATTTGAAGGGAAAGATCTTTTCAGTTTACCCAGACAGTTTGTTTCTTCTCCTTCCCTGTAGAATGAGAGGGAGAGAAATCAAATGGATAATAAATGAAAAAGACGACAGGGAAAAAAAAAATGTGTGGATTTGATGTTGGTTAATGATGCTAGTGTTGATATTGGTGGTAAGCTTACAAGCATCTTAATTCTTTCCTGGCGTTGCTGTGATAAGTTCGACCTTCTGGCATATTGAGATTGTTGAGCTTTAATCTACTTTGAAATTCTCACTTCATTTTTTTGGTAAATGAAGTTTGAATTTCATAGTACGTTTGATAAGGGGAAAATAAAGGATCCCCTTGAAAGTCGAATTTTTCACAGCATTTTTCTTTTTGAGGTCTGAGATTCAGAGATTCGTACGGTCCACATTTAGACAAATAAAAAAGAAAAAAAAAAGAATCTATTAAGTATTTTCAAAATAAAAAAAAGGATAATGAGAAAGGAGAAAAATAGAAAATATACAAGGACATGCTCTGTTCTAATTATAGGATCCTTTTGAGAAGTTTGCATTCTTCCTTTTAATGAAACCGCGCCTGAATTATCTACTATATTAATTTCTTTTATAAAAATGTTCTAATTAATTAAGTTATGTTAATTAACACTGAGGCAAAAAGAGATATAAGTTAATAACTTTAAGGACATTCTTGAAAAGATGATATAAATTGTTGGCAAATTTAGTACCACTGACCAAATATCACGCCTATATCCTTCTTATATTAGAGTAATATAAGTATTGTTCTTTTTTTTTAATTAATTATCTTTTTAAATAAATTAAAAATAAATAAATAGATTAATTATGACTAATTTTAATTTTATAAGATAAATTAATATAATATATTTTTTAATATATTTAAATTAGTTAATTATTCTTATATGAGTTATAATTTAATGATTTATTTAGTTTTTTAATTTATTTAAAAAAATTAATTAACTCTTATATTAAAAATTAGAAGAGTATTATAAAAGGACTTTAATTCTACTTTTGTAATTTATAAAAGAAAAATCTCTATTTTTAAAAGGTCAAGTAATTTTTTTAATAAAAGCTAATAAAAACCTAAAGTAGAAATTAGCCGGTCCTTTTTTTTTAGTACAAAAAAAAAAAGGGAGGCTTTCCCTTTTTTAATACAAATGGGAGGCTTAAGTCAAGAAAAAAAAATAGGTACTAATATAGAGCTAGTCTAGTGGTATAAGAGTCGGTAGATACTTTTAAATATTGAGTTCAATTCTTAAAAAAAAATACATATACTATAAGGGGCAATGTGAACCCCAAAATTAAATGTCTAATAATATAATATAGTAAATAATATAAAAAAAGAAAGTTAACTGAAAAGAATGACTCAATTTACCCATTTATCTATTTATTATCTCAATCATTAAGTCTACTTTCAATAGTTGAGATCTAATATTCTATAACTATATTGTTATAATATTAAATATTACATAAAATATATAAATAAATTTACATTGTTAAAATTTTATTGGAG
This sequence comes from Leucaena leucocephala, assembly GCA_037074615.1. NCBI lineage: Eukaryota > Viridiplantae > Streptophyta > Magnoliopsida > Fabales > Fabaceae > Leucaena > Leucaena leucocephala. The sequence continues at coordinate 10,445,544 of CM073515.1, read as the reverse complement.
TTTTATAACATCACAAACACAAGAAGAAAAATACAAGGCCGGTTCAAGACTATCTTAGTGACAAAAAATAACTATAAAATCTGGACAAACTCATTTTCCATTGACGATTTACCAAGTCCAGGAGCAACAAAAATGATTTTGATGAAATTACACATTACTTCTTTAAAATATTAGCCACAACTTCAATAAAAATAAATGATATATATCGCCTAATATATTTCTATCGGTATCAAAGCAAATTAACAAATTAGTTGGTATCAGAGTAAATATACACCATTTAGTATGAATACATTAAACTTGCAAATGATTGTGGTGTTGTATGATGTCATATCCTAATTTTTAAATTTAGAAGTCTAGTATATAGCCTAAAAAAAGGATGCTACTAGACTCTGTTAAGCAGAGGTCTCAATATATAGAGAAAATTATGCTGATAAGTTTGATGCAACATAAAGTTTTGATATGAGGTCCCAAAAAATTTATATTAATTTTTGAAGAGAATAAAAATTAATACAGTATTCTCTGGACCTCAGAATTAGATGTAATGTGGCAGTAAAATTCTATAATTAATATAAAAATTTTTGAAACTGACAGAGCTCAAAAAGGAGTTCTGTAGAATTTACTACAAAATTTACAGTGGATTAAAAGACCCGATAAATAGGTTTCGGGGGAATTTCTTGGGAATTGAGCCCATGAAGATAGTGGATCATACAGAGGGTCCAGAATGGCAACTTATAGGCCCAATAATATTTTTAGATAAATATGTGGGCCAGGGCTAATAAAGACCGAGAAAAATGAAGAATTACGAAAATGCCACTGAAGGTATGCCACTGTGTTGTGTCATTGAGTTAGAGTCAAACGAAGGGCATTCTGATCGTTTGACTAAGGTTAGATAGTTAAGAAAGGGTATCTGGATAGCTGACCAGGATCAAGAGATACTCTGGTAAGGTATAGAAATATAACAGTGCTCCTATAAGTACTAAAAAGGAACCAAGGGCATTATAGTAATTTACTAAGTATGTGTCTTGGGAACCGAGCCACCAGAGTACTTGGGCTAGGTTAGAAACTCAAGATAACAATCCAAGGCCAAAAAACGTAGCCTAAGAGTAATGTGGGCCCGAGAGGCATTAAAATATTATTTTAGTATTTTTTTCAATAAAGTAAAGTGACCCGGTCCAAGATAGAACTGGGTAAAGTGATCTAAAATCATGAGATGGCATAAATGGGGCCCATAAGGTGCTACATGGCATGATTACAGTAAAAGAAGAAAAGCAAAGGACACATGGCATGATTATAGAAAAAGGAGAAAATGCAAGATGACACGTGGCACGATCTCGACTGTCCATTCAGGGAAAAGACTCTGGAACTCTCTGGAAAGGCTGAGTCAGCTGGTGAGGTATCCCAAGGGCCTCACATTTTGCCACATATACCCCTGAGGTGTCCCTTGAGGTGTCCCTTGAGGTGAGGTATCCCAAGGGCCTCACATTTTATCGTGATGATGCAAGCAAAGCTTCTTGAGGAAGCAAGCAATCTAAGCCATTCATCACGAATCAATCTGGACCATTCATTTCACCTCCACTCACCTATAAATAGTCAACTCCCCTTCACTTCATTCCCACAGCCAAAGCAAGCCAAAGGAAGAGAAATAAGAGAGAAGAGAGAAAGAGAGGAAGAGAGGAAGGAAGAGAAAGAAAGAAGGGGTTCTGGTGGAGCCAAGAGCAGTCTGAGGAGCCGAGGGACTGGGCAAAGCTTAGGAATGAGGTAAGAAAGTTATCTAGTCCCTGCTCTAATAAAGTAGATGATTGCTCTTAATGGTTAGAATAGAGAAATATCTCTATTAATAAAGTTAGCTATAGATAGAAAGAAAGTTAGAGGAATGTCAGAGTAAGGATAATACCCCTAGCTATGCATGAGTTAAATAAAGCTATACTGATAAAGTAATAATAAAGATATTATTATGCTATGTATAGGCTCTAATTTATGGAAAGAATGAACCTTAGAGCAAAGGCTAAGAGGTAGAAGGAAAGCTACATGTCAGGTAGTAAACTAATCCTAAACTTGTATGCATTGAATGTTATGCTTAATGTGCTATAGCTTTGTGGAATTGTGTTGAATATGTGCTTATGTATGAAGCTCTGATCCTATAATTACTTTGGCCAATTGTATTTCATATGTAACATGGAAGCATGCACATTATGCAATGTTAACACTTTCACAAGCAATCACAAGTATTCACATTAATGCATGCATTGTTTAGTACTGTTTGCTACTGAGATTTTTCCAGAAATCTCACCCCTTCCATATTAATCTAATTATAGCAGGTCTTCTCAAGATGGAGGAGATAAAGATACATGAAGAGATGTTAATTGCTTAGCATGATTGATATGTAATTCATGTATGTATAATTGCTGGAAATTGTCACTGTGAACAATAACTCGTGATGGAGGCAATGGCATTTGAGCTGTAATTACAAATAGTAAATGATTGAATAAATGTATGATATTTTTTCAGTAAATAGTAGACATGCCAAGCTTCGATTTGATATATAGAATATTTATTTGGATGTCTACATATAAAGATATGATTTATCAAAGTTGGGACCAGAATACTGGAATCAGGGACAGGATGCTGGAGAAATAGTAAACTTTGGACGTTGACTAACGTTGACCTGGTTAAGGTATGATCAATGAGTCATTTTTCCTGAAAGAGCATTATGTTAGCTTCGTGTAACAATTTGAACCACTCCATTTTAATTTTTATAGAATTAGTTATGATTTTTTGAAGTCAGGTCACTACTTTGGAATTCGCACCGTGAACAATACTCGTTAAGAGTAAAATTCCAGATTGAGTAATTTGACTTCAACAGCCTTGGAAGTAGTGCCAGATGCTACTGTTTGGTCCCTAAGACGTATGAAAAGGAGAATGTTATATATGCCATAATCATTGTTGTTGTGGTGTTTCCTAAGTATATAACTTTGTTATGTAGTCACTAACGGGGATTGGTCTGAGTAGTAAGTGGTTTGATATCGCTTAAGTGAGGTCTCGAGTTTGAGTCTTAGCATATACAAAAAATCTCTATTGGGAGACTCACCTACCATAGCCAGGTACGCGATGCGGGTTAAATTCAGATATAGTCAAAGTAAAACTCCAATAAACTGGGTTGATAACTAAAAAAAAACTTTATATATATATATATATATATATATATATATTACCGTCAACCCCGCCAAAAGCATATTTTGTAGATACCACTTTCAGCTATAATATATATATATATATATATATATTTCTAATTGATATGTTGCTTAATTTAAGAGGAAGAAGAGCACAATAGGAGATCAATTTAGCCCTAGTACCAAGAACAAGGAGGGAGATGACTATATGGTATGCATTGACTTTGAGCTAGAGATTTACAGTCAGCCCTCACAGGAGTTTATTCAGAGAGACATGGTAAAAGATGTCATGAATCACGATATGACAAGCACTGGTGCTTGTAATTTTTATATAAGGTATTTCTTCAACTATGATTGAATACTTAGAATATTTCTTCAACTATGATTGAACACAGTATTTAAGGTACCTTTACAAGCAACGAGTTTGAGACATTTGTGTTATCAGTCTCCACACATTTGCCAGGCATAATAAAAATTGGCGGATGACCTCATTGCAAGGCAGCAAAGAAAGATGACACTTTCTTCTTGGCACCTTACTACTGAGGTTGAGTATACTATTTTTTTTAATTTAATTATTTGTTAACAATAGTTAATTACTCTCATTGTGTTTATTGTACGTAGGGGATACTTGATGTTTATTTTGCTAAATCCCTTCAAGCAAAGGATTGGGTAGTTTGATTCTCTTCATGCGGATCCGAGCAATCAATTACAAGTAGTTCATTTCTTCAATAATAAGTAAATTGAATATGTTTTGTCGTTGCTTGATATAACTTTTGTCAATCATTAATTTTTTTTAGTACTTTGTCAGAGCTTTATGGTTTTGTATGGGCACATGCTAAAATTATAATTTTAAAATTCTTTTTAATAAAATCTTAATTTAAAAAAATTTAAAATAAATAGTTATATTTATTTAAAAAAAATTAAACTAAATCATAATTTAAAATTATAGTTTCAGATAAGTTAATCAGAGTAATTTTTCAAACAAGAAAAAAGTTTATAGATTATTCAATTACTATTTTACCCTTATTTTTTGTTACACATTCTCTTATCCTTCCCCTATTTTTTTCATTATCTCTCGTCTTTTTTTTAACTATATCTACTATCTCTTCTCTTTTCTATTTTCTCCATCCTCTCTCATCTATCTTTTAATTTATTTAATTTATTTTTTTTCACATATACAATACTTCGATTGCGCTTTTCGTGAATGATATTCGTTCGTTAAAGTAGAAGAAGTTATAGAAAAGTTAGTTATGTCTTTTTTTTTTTGTTTCACTTAACACCATAGATTTTTCTTAGGTGTAAAAATGTAAATAAATTTTTTAAAGTGGTGCAAGGGGATGTGAAAATGGTGTAAAAATACCTATGATATTTTTAAAAGGGTATAGTCATTAGTGGCTATTGGGATCGAAAATGCTATGCAATGTATATATGAATTGTTTGTTAAATAATCAATATTGGTTAGCTTAAAGCCCATGATAATTTTGTACTATTTTAAAAATTTATATGTATTATTATACCATATTTTTTATTAGTATTTTTAAATGATCAATATTAATTGACTTAATAATATTTTATTTTTATATTATTTTAAAAAATTTACGTGTACTTTTTATATTTAAAGAAAGTTTATGATGTGTGTTGTAGATGGCAAAATACTTCATTGATAAATTTATACCTTTTCCATTTAGGAATTTATTTAATTTAACATTCATGGAATGAATGTATATTTAATGAATCCATAATAAAAAAATTTCAACTAAATATACAATAGTAATTTAAAATCATCAATCATTTAATAATAAAAAGTAAAAAATAATTAATAATTATGCTTATACAAGATTACAATACATGGAGAAAAATTTTATCTAAAGAATAATGTTCTTTTTGCTAATGAATAAAAAATTATCTAAATATCGGGTTATTTTTCTTTTGTTTTTTTTTAATTGTCTTGTTTCCCAATATGATTTTGGAACCAACTCAATATAATTATTGACATATGTGATTTTCCCCAATAGGATGGGTTATGTCTAGTTTTTTTTTTTTTTTTTTTTTGCTAAAAAAAGTCTCTTTAATATTTTTCCCAAATTATTTAGAAAGATTCTATGAACAAATATTTTTTTAATGATGTGTAGTAACATTTTTTCCTTATTATTTTCTTGACATGAACCTTTGTCAAACTGTAAATATAATGAAAAATGATGATTATCTATATCTTTAACATGTTAAACACTAGATTTAAATACGAAATTTTATATCTTATTATTTTCAATTCAAGTATTATAAATTTAAGATTAATTAACACAAAAATAAGTAGATAAGTTAATTTGAAAGACATATTTACAAAATTTATATATTCATTATATCACTGAAAAGCCTACATATGTTATTTTTTTAATATTTTACAAAGAAGATTAATAAAATTAGTTTGGATTATACTTACATCAAATTTTTTATATTTATTTTGTCAAATTTTCTAATCATATTTAATTATATATACTAGTTTTTGTGAATTTAAATTAAATAAAAAATAAAAAAAATGATACATGATAAAATGAGATTGAATGACTTTCTTGATCCAAATTTTATCCAATTAATTTATATATATTATAATAGTGGAGTGATGTAAAATAAGTGGGAGTGGGATGTTGTAGGTTTGATTTTATTTGTAAATATAGGCTATTTATCTTATTGTTTCTTTTTATTTTATTATTATTTTTATATTTTCCTTCTATTTAATAAGTTTGAATTTAAATTTCAATTTTTTCATATACAATATATTTTTCATTAATTTTTTTTTACAGAGTATAGATGCAGAGATATATTGTTAATAATTAATAATTCATAATTATTGAGTAAAGAATAGTTTTGTTTTTATCTTAACCGATGTGGCAGTCAAACGAAACATACCCGTTCCACAGATAAAAAAGTTAAGAACAAAGATAGAAATGGCAGAAAGTTTCAAATTTTCGAGTTGTAAAAGGACCATATTATCTTTCATTCGCTGCCGTAGGAGGCTCCGAAAATAGCGGTTCGGGGAAGGGAGGGGAAGCCAGCCACAATCCAAATCGATTCGATTTTTGTTTTCTCCCCCAAAAAAACTTCCCTTTTCGTCTTCGTATTCTTCAATGGTCGGTCCTTCTACTTCCTCTTTCTGGGTGTTTCTTTTTATATAAACAGCACCCGGCCGTCTTGTTTCTCTGGATATTTCGTCGTTCTTCTGGGTTTTCTGTTGTTTTCGGTTTTCCGGTTGTGTGAATGTTGAAGAAGAGTTCGACGACATGAGGAAGAAACTCGATACTCGTTTCCCTGCTGTATGTTTTATATCTTCCGCGTATCATTTTCTTTGGTTTATAAATTTTTTTCTCCTGCTCATTGGGTTTATATATATTGTGGGTTTTTGGTGTTTGTAAGTATCTATTGCCAATATGAGTATGTGGATAGGTTGTTTCCTTGGTGTAATTTATTTGTATGGCACGCATGAGAGATGCGCTTCCTCTGGTTTTTCGTTTCTTTCTTCTCAATTTTTTAATATATTCAATTTGTTCTTTGTTTTGGTGGGCTTATCGGATTATCTTGCTTTCTTTACGTTTTTGCTATTGCCCCTGGATATGATAGTTGTTAGAGATGATGATTTTTATGCATATATTCATTGTCTGGATTAATAAATAAGAGTTTTTGGCATCTTCTTGACAAAAAAAGTGTCTTTTACTCAAGTTCATTACTGATTTATCTGGATTAACATCTGGTTACTTTCTGGGCTGTATTTGAGGTTGAATTTCTTGGTTATTTTTCAAATGTCATTAGATTCTTAATGTGGTTTACTTTATGTCCTTGTTCCACTACAGTGTGCTTGAATTGTGATCAAAGTTGAAAATGCTTATTGTTTTGGATGGTGAACAGTGAGAAGTTTTTATGTATATTACAACAATTGGACTAGGACAACAAGCTGTTCCTTGACATTCTTATCTGATTTTTTTTTAAAAAAAAAACTTCAGTTGTGATGTTAGTGTTCTTTGTTTGTTATTGGTCCAAGTGCCATTTCACTCATTTGTTCCTTCAAATTGAATTATTTTTGTATTTTATTTTTTCCACAGTTTTTTAACTAGATGGACTAATCATTGACAGGCTCGGATTAAGAAAATTATGCAATCGGATGAGGATGTAGGGAAGATTGCCATGGCCGTGCCTCTTCTTGTTTGTAAGTAGTTCTGTCTAAGTCATGTTATTTTTTTTCTTATAGTGTAGGGAATATGTGATAAGTTATCTCTGGCTTATAATTATGTTTTAACTATTTGCAGCTAAAGCACTAGAACTCTTTCTGCAAAATTTATGTGATCGGACATATGACATAACATTGAGAAGAGGGGCAAAGACAATGAATTCTTATCATTTGTAAGTATTGTTTCTACTAGTTAATTTTGATTCAATGATTCTATTTTGTTACCTTTGTATGTATGTATGGTAGACGAAAATGTTTCCTTTCAGTTGTATGTTGCTGTTTCTAATGATGTTCTAGTAAGCATGGGAGTGTTCCAAATGTGATGATGATGTGTTTTGTCCATATAAAAGCCTTTGGCATTTTCTGGTTTTGGATTCAAAACGCATAGAAACACTCTCTTATCTTTTCATTCCTTGCATCAATACTTTTGCAAATGCATCTGAAAACAAATATTTGCAAATGAAAATGTTTAGAAGTTGGGATTTATTGCTTTTGGAAAATTTGCTGTTTATATTTGTCTTTCCTTCTCCTTGCTGTATCTAACAGCTTAACTTACTTGTATCTTTGCCTTTGCAGAAAACAATGTGTACAGAGTTTTAACGTCTTCGATTTTCTGAAAGATATTGTCAGCAAGGTTCCTGATTTAGGTGGCTACGCTGCATCTGGAGATGACCGTACTGCCTGCAAGAGAAGGTTTGTGGCTTTCTTTTATTGGTTAGAAGACTCTTTTTCTGGATTCTGTATACTGAATTCTGGAAACTATTTTATCAGGAAAGTTGGTGACGATGGAAATGACAGTGATGATGACGCAAAAAGAAATAAGATGGTATTATTTCGATTCTTTTTCAGTTTGTTTTGATCAAGAAGGCAATCTTTTTGTTTTTTTAAATTTTATGATCAAACTATTGTTAACTGTGCATGGAATGTATTTAGTGATGAAGAAAGTCCTTAAGTGTCTTGTTAATGCTACTCTTTCTGGTAGTCAGTAGTCACTTTAAAATGATGCCTAAAATGTTTCCTTTGAGGGTTCTATTGTGTTTAAAGACAGAAACCTGTTGCCTGTAATTAGGTATATGGATTAGGATTATTGTTTTGTTAGTAGAACAGGATTTTGATATCTTAATTGGGTAGCCTGTAAAGAAGCGTGAAGACAAACAATGTAGTTAAATTTGCTTGATTTTGTTTTTGGCTTTCAGTTTTAATGGTTATCAGCTTTAGCACTTGAGGTGAATTGGGTAGCTGAGGAATGTTACTGTATGAAGTATTTTGAACCGTTTGAAGTTAAATTTCCTTTCTTTTTCTGAATATGGTACCCTTTCATGATTTGCAGCCAGAAAATGCTCATCATGCTGGTGGTAGGGGAAGAGGTCGTGGCAGAGGTAGGGGTCGTGGCAGAGGAAGTAGAACAACAGATCGAGAGAATAATGCACATGTCAAGTCTGAAGATGATGATGATGATTATCATCATCCTGATGCATCGAAGCACCATGACTGGCGCAGTCACAGCAATGAAAGCATGGAAACTAGTACAGAACATGAAGTGAAGCCTTCCATTAGCAAGACATCGGAAGCATGCATGAGAAATTTCGACTTAAATATGGATCCTGTGGTGGAGGAGGACAGCAATTCGCCAACCAGCATAGCTCCTGTCCCACCTTGTCCACCCGAAAAACCAACCACAACTCGTCCCCCGGAAAAACCAACCACAACTTGTCCATCTGAAAAACCAACCACCGTAGAATTGAGGCACGAAGAAATCCCGGGGTGGTCACTATCCGACGTGGAAAAAATGGCCATTGATACTATCCAACTGGTCAACATGAATGGAAGGATGGATGAAGAAGATGAAGATTATGATGAAGAATATTGAAGTTAGTGATGGAGAATATTAGAGAATAGTAAATGACAGATCCTTAGTTGTTAGGGAGACTAACTAACTAGGAGGTAGGTAGTTGGAGATTGAAATGCAGGCAAGTTAGTTTTAGGCTAAAAGTTGCTAGCTTTCAGTTCATTTCAGTTAGAAATATGCATGGTTTTATTATATTATGTTCTCATTGCTTAGTTTTCCATTTAGTCTTTCAAAATGTAGCATTCTGGGAAGTAGCTTATCTTTTTATATGATTTTTTTTGGGGGGCTGAAATATATGGTAATTATGCTTTATAAAGGGAAATTAAATCCTTGTAAAAATGTAGTTTCAGCATGAGAAGATAATTCAAATAATTCTACGCACTCTTTAGATTTTTGTTTTTGGGTATTCTTATTTTTTTTTGGTGTCAAGTTCTTAGTCTACTGTGTTTGATATGTGAGAAATTTCAGTTTTTGTTATGGCCAAAATTTACTTTTAAAATATTTGAATGTAAAAGTATATAAATATATCATATATACATTTATCAGAGTGAACAATATTCTTCTTGACATTTAGATAGTACATATTTAACTCGACACTTAAAATTTTATATTTTTCTATTTTTAATTTTAGTTAAAACATTCTTTAAAATTTGATAAATTAAATAAATCTTCAAAATTCAAGAAGAATTAGAGCAATTCAATCCAAACTTAAAAGCCCTTTTTATTAGGCTACTTTTTCTACACCAAATGACTATGTATGTGGAGTGAACAAATACAGAATTTGTATAATTTTACAAATTTACACTTTCGGGCAACTTGTCATTAATTATGAAATAATGTAAATGCCATATTAGTCTCCCATGTAAATAATATATTAATGGGCATCTATGAGAAACCTCTAAACTAAGGTTTTAAAAGGGCTTTTGGCCCAAATTTTAATTTAATTTTTTTTTAAAACAAACAGTCATATTCATACAAAAGGACTTATAGATAAAACCTTAATTTTATATAAACTACTAGAAATATCTTCTGGAACAGTAAACTATAGTTTTGGACTACCCAATTACTATTTTATTTCTATATTTTTTTTATATTTTCTCTCATATCTCCTCCATCCTCTCTTCTCTGTCGTGTAGCCTCTTCTCCATTGCTGTTCATTGATGTTACTGTGTCATCTGTAGCTACTTGCTATGTTGTCGTGGGTCTTCGCAGCTCACTGTTATCGTGAGTCCATCCCTACTTGCTGTTTTGTTGTGGGTCCGTCATGCTCATCTTCTTGAAGGTCGTTGTTTCATCGTCGCCAGTTGTTGCTTCACCATCGTCCATCATCTGTTGTAAGTTGTCTGTTGTTAGTAGTCTCCATGAAGGTTATTGGTCTGTCAGCAGGAGAGGAAGAAGAGAGAAAGAGATGAACACTAGTTGATGAATATTTTTTTTATTTCATACCCTTTCTAATTAATTTACCAATTATAAAAATCTTTCTGATAAAATTATCTAAACACTCATTTATTCAGAATTATTTTTTTCCCTTAAATCCTCCTTTAAAAGCCCTTTTTTTATAAGCCATTCAAAAGTCATTTTTTTACCCTTTTTTTCTTCTAAAAGTCTATCCAAATATGCCTATTATTGTAAAACTTAATTTCGGCGATTATAATCCCACATCGATTCAAATGAGAAACAAACCATACTATATAAAGTGATGGAAAACGGCAAAAGTTCGTCGAGCATGGTAACTCTAGCTTGTAACCCAAGTGGGGACATTAAGGTGGTGGAACACGGTTCGGGCATCTCCTGGTTGGGTTGGATGATGCAACTAGTTGCCCTGCCCGTTCCAAGTGGAGAGTTGAGCCATGGTTCCTAAGTGAAAGCTTGAGGCTCATGGTTCCTAGACGAGAGGGCACTGCGTGAGGCTGGGTTCACAGAGCAACGACAACCTCTGGCTCCACACAGTGGAAGGATCACAGGCTGCTGCATCTCTAGCCCACAACGCCCAGCGAGCCTAGCCGCTTGAACCATCACCTTTTTATCTTAGGCCCCTCCTAGCCATGCTCTGTTTCTGACCTCTGCCACTTTTAGAAACAGAACAACTATATATTCATGCATGTTAGCGGGAATTAATGGTACAGCAGAGAGAGTTTTTGCAACACCAAATGAATGCCAGGGCATATGTAGTGGCCTGATAGATATACTCAAATATGAATTCAAGTCCATCTGCACCTCTGGAACTACCTGAGCTTGTTCCCGGAGGGAAAAGATGACTCTGCTGCTGCTGCTTGGAGCTTCTGAATATGTTGTTCTTTTTTAATTGCTTCAGAACTTTCAAAAGATTAAATTTTTCTTTCCCATTTTCTTTCATTATTCAAGCATTAGTATAATGTAAAGGAGCACCCTAGAATGACTGGCTCCGTACAAATTCATTTCTACCTATCTATTTTGGTTTCGTGGAAGAACAGTGATTGTCGAATGATATAGAAGAATCTTGTAAATTAATCAACCTTCCTAAGGGTGATTTATACTAAACTCTTTAGGGTAACACACGAGGTGAGATCAAGTTACTCTCCCTCTAAGTGAGGATATAAATTAAAAGTTGAGAAAAAAGCATAGTTACATATAAAATAATTTTCCCATGTTGACAACCAAATGCGTTATTGCTAGGGATCAAACCAGGCCACTTGCGTTATAAGCAGGAATACTCACCACTATACTACAACGACTGCCATGAAAATCTATTAATATAATCTTTAGGCGGGAGCCATAAGAACTAGAGGAATATATTACTTACTGTATGTTAAATACATAGCAGTACAAGAACAGCGATTATTCCAAATGTTTGAAATCCAAGATTGAGATAAGATTTAGTCAACATGATAATCTCTGTTTTATGTCCTTTAGAAGTTCAACTGAAAAAAACAGAAGAAGAAAAGGTTCTTGAAAGGTAAAGTATTATTAAAACACATGCCTAATCAAAGTTCATACATCTCAATACTAAGCATACTTAATCAAAAGCCAAATCTGGGCCAGGTTTTGCGAGATCATCTTTCACACTGGCCAAGCATGCTCTTGCATCACTGAGTTGTCTTCTAAGGTCCCAGTTTGAGACTCCAACTGATCCAGCTGCTTCGATTTATTATTATGATCAGCTTGCATATCCATCACTCTTTGGCGAATCGATGGCAACCACATCTCATCAAAGCCAAAATATTCGAGTTCTTAATATAAATTCTCAAATTCCTCCATCTTTGAATCATTCATTGTCATTGGTGTCTCTGATTCTAAAAATGCCAACATGTCAGCTAAAGACTCGTATCCCACCTTGCAAATCCTGAGAGTCCTCTGAAAGAGTTTCCATTCCCATAAATTTGGATATTTGACAAATGTATTCGAAAAAGCTCACATCACAATCTAATCCCTTGGTGGAACATAATCAGATTTGGCAGCTTCACCAAACGTAGAGTTTTGACACTTGGAACCAACTCTTTTGAAATTTCTTTACTCTTGCCCTTTCCTACATACTCCAATTCAAAGCACTCTTCTGTTTCCAAAGTTTTCAACCACGTCAAGGTGATCTAACGCGATGGATTGCAATCTCTTAAGGGACAAAAATAAGAATATTTATTGCAAAATTTTGGTGAATATGAAGGGACAAGAAGAACAAAGTCCCACATTGACTAGTATATGAAAAAAACTATACTATATGAACATCAGACGCAACTTGAGGTATGCCGAGCTGGGTAACGCTAGCTTGTAACCCATGTGAGGGCCTTAAGGTGATGGAACACGGCTCTGGCATCAACGTGGTTGGGTTGGATGAAGCAATTAGCTGGCCTTCCCGTTCCAAATGGAGAGCTGAGCCATGGGTCCTGGACGAAAGCTTGAGTCTCATGGTTCCTAGACGAGAGGGGACCGTGTAAGGCTGGCTTCACAGAGCAGCGACAACCTCTGGCTCCTCATGGTGGAAGGATCACGGGCTGCTGCTTCTCTAGCCCCACAACGCCCGGTGAGCCTAGCTTGTATGAACCATCACCTTTTTTGACACGATGCTCTGTTCCTGTGTTTCTTTTGCACTACAAACTCTGACTGAACAAGCTGTGTTCAAATTTGTCATTCTGATCAACTAGCGAGTCCCATCTTCATCATTCTCCTTGCTTATTATTTTGGTATAACAGCACATCATGCTATGGCGTTACTTGGTTTAATTTTATCTCTGCTGTCTTGGATGGAAAATAGATTATTATAATGTTTCTACATGGTTGAATGGCAATGGAGTACAAGGATAATTAATTGTTAAGAAGGAGGCTCTGAGGCTTCACATCAGGTTTGTTGAAGCATCATGACATGCACACTCAGATCACAGCAATGAAAGCATGGAAATTGGCAGACGCCATGGAGTGAAGTGCTTCCACCAGCAAAACCTAATCTGCAGAAAGTACGTGTTACAAGGATAATTAATGGTTAAGGAGGCTCTGAGGCTTCACATCAGGTTTGTTGAAGCATCATGACATGCACACTCACAGCACAGCAATGAAAGCATGGAAATTGGCAGACGACATGAAGTGAAGCGCTTCCATCAGCAAAACCTAATCTGCAGAAAGTACGTGTTACAAGAATAATTAATGGTTAAGAAGGAGGCTCTGAGGCTTCACATCAGGTTTGTTGAAGAATATTTAATGGAAGGATGGATGAGAAGATGAAGATTATGATGGAGAAACTTAGTGATGGAGAGAGTTAGGGTAGATTAAGCCCTTCGGAGGATCCTTAGTTGTTAGGGAGACTACCTAGGAGGTACATGAGATTGAAATGCATTCACAGGTCAAACATAATAACTCCCTTTAAACGAGTTGTATTTTCCTTGGTCCTATATTATCGTATGTAATGCTAATAAGTTCGTACTAGTGTTTCTTTTATTTATTTAAAAATATTATTTTTGAGTTTTATAATATAAAAAGTTTCTCCTCTCTAACTAGTATATTTCATGATATTCAAACTCATGTTCTATTCTTTATAAGGTGATGCTATCTATTATGTCAATTAAGATGTTACTAGCAGTCAAATATTTGTATGTAACACTAGTCTTTATATCTAAATTACACTAATTTTTTTTAAACAATTAATACACGAGAAGTTAAAATTTTCTAATGGAAAAATATATCTTGTGTATTTTCTTTAGATCAATAAAATTTTATTTGAATAATTTATTATATATAATACTATTTTTATTTGAATACACCAGACCCTAGACAATTCACCAGTGAATTGCAGCTATTGAAGTGAGAAAGATTATATCAATGAATAACATTTCATAGTTTTAAACATGTTAAATCATCCATTAATTTATTCTTATATAAATTATATAATTAACTTTGTAATTTATCATTAGTTTGATTTAATTTTCTACTATCTTCATTGATATTAATCGGCGTTCTTTAGACTTACATTGCCCATCCAAATCAAACACCTTGAGTCTTCTCAAGCTCATTAGAAATAGCTTATCCAAAAACAGAATCGCAATACAAATAATAATGAAGAGCTTCCCACTTAATTAATGCAAGCTGGCTAAGATAATGTAACTCGGACCAAAGGCAAAAAAAAAACAAAAAAAATCCTAGCCTTCAAACATGAGAACCGGGGTCTGGCTGTTAAAATCAATGAAATTAATTAAGTTAAAATTTAAAAGATTTTGTTATATTTTTCAAATTTATATTTTGTGAGTACTCTTATTAATTATGAAAGAACGTAGAGGTCATATTAGTGTCCATTGTTTGAACCAAATTTTTATAACTTTTTTTTAAATATTATCTAGAAAGTATGAGAACTTCTTTTCGAGGAAGCTTTCAAGGCTAGCTTTGGTGTAATAAAAAAACTACATGTTCATCTTTATTAGAGTCGTATACCACAACTTTATATATATATATATATGTTTGGGATGCTCTTTAAATTATCAGAGTCACAGAACATTAATCATTTATGAAGGGACATATATGTAATATTAGTTTGAGGACGAGCACATGTGAATACAAGTCTCACATCTACTAGTATAAAAAATAAACTATACTACATAAAACTATGGTGCAATGTGCAGCTTGCCGAGCTTTGTAGCACTAGCTTGTAACCTGAGTGGGGGCATTAAAGTGATGGAACACGGCTCTGGCATTGCTTGGTTGGGTTGGTTGACGCATCTAACTAGCCTACCCGTTCTAAGTGGAGAGCTGAGCCATGGGTCCTAAGCGAAAGCTTGAGGCTCATGGTTCCTAGACTAGATGGCACTGCGTGAGGCTGGTTTCACAGAGTAGCAACAACCTTTGGCTCCTCACAATGGAAGGATCACAGGTTGCTGCATCTCTAGCCCACAACGCCAAGTGAACCTAGTTGCTTGAACCATCACTTTTTTTGTCTTTCTGTTTTTGTTACCAATGTATCGTTTTGTACATGGTAAGGATTAAGCTGATTAATTGTCAATAAGAAGGACATACAAAACAATATGTTAATTGGGTATTTGTCAGATTTTAAAACTTTGCTAAAATTCTTTTAAAATTCTTTTGCAATCTAATCAGTAAAATAGATAAGTTTACAAATTTTGATCAGATAATTTAAATGAGTTGCTAGAAATATAAAGAGTTAAAGAAGAAAAAATTACACAGAATAATTATATTGGTTCTATTCGTCCTTGACATGCTTCAGTCATCAACTTCGCAATAGGATTTATAATCCTCTATCTCTCAAGATTATAATATGTTCTTTGTAGCCTTCACAATCTCAATTTTAACGGCTAATTGAGAACCTCCTCAATCCTAAGGTAATACTACTCTTTAGTTTAGAGAGATAAGGTCAAATCCCACCTTGAATCCCCAATTTTAAGATTTGCTCTCAGATTTGGATAAAGATGATAAAATATAAAACTCTCTCAGATAAAGTAAAGGATACATTGTAGTACATTATATTTTTCTCTCTCTCAAGATATGATAATTAGTTTAACGATATCTTAGCATTATGATGATGCATTCATAGCTCGTCTCACTCCTTGAATGTCTCTTATTTATAGATGAAGTTTGAGTTTTTGACCGTTAAGAATAATATCTTTCTTCGTTGAGTGTTTCTTCTTTCATTTAGAATATGACCGTTGGATCTAGTTATTGAAGCTTCAGACACAAAGTGCCTTTTTACTGTTGAGAGTATGTTGACTTTAATCTTTGTCTAATATCATTCTAATAATTTCTTTAGATACTTTAAATAAAGTTTGATACAATCAAGAGAAGTTTTGGTAATAATCGTTCAGCATTTGATTTTCTTCTATCTTCTGATTATCTTTGAATTCAATAACAATAGTCATCTTTCAATTATCATAACCTCCTCTATTTTAACTCCAAACGTAGGAAATAACCTATCCTCAGAAAGCACTCTGTGTCTACTTTCTAATAAAATAAGTTTGACTCCAAAATTCATTGTAGACAGAAATATATGATTAATTTAGTGAGTAGATGTCATGATCAAAGAGTTAATTCTATTTTCCATATTACAAACATCATATCTCCCTCATATGAGACTCTTTGGTAATAAAATTAGTGTCATTGGATAGAATTCCGAATTTAGTTTCATATGAATCAAGTTTCACATCAATTGGATAAGTATATCTTGAGATATAGTTAAAATACTCAACCTATATCAACGTAGAGCATAACATTATAATATTTGAGTTGATTTATCGATCATCATCTTCTTCCTTTGCTATTCTTTCACTATTTTGTTTAGACAATTAAGAGTTTGATTAATTCCTTGATTTATAGTCGATTGATCCTTTTTCTTCTAACGTTTTCTTTACAGTTCATCCATATTAATCGAATCCAAATTTATTTTTTCATGCTAAGAAATACACTGTTTTAATTGATTAATCATCATTAATTCTATTAATATTTCATTTAATGAGTGAAATAGAAAATAGAGCACACCTTGATCCGAATTTTCAATAATATATAATATAATTTGATAAGATAAGTTTCTGAAGAGATGTATAATGAAGAATGAGAAGAAACATACGCATATTTCATGTTTGAATCAAACATATATAGCTCAGAGATAGATTCAATCAATTTTAACGTAAACAGAGAATGATTCTTAAAATATATGAAATTAATCAAGTAACTAATTGATTAATATAAATTAATCGAGTAACTAATTGATTAATGTCTTTAGAGCAATTGATACAAAAATATTTTTAACACACATTAATCGAACAATTAATCCATTAATGTAAATTAATCGATTAATTAATCAATTAAATGATTTAGATTTGAATTTCACAAAATTATTATACATTAATTAATTGAACATTTAATAGATTAAAATAAATTAATTGATTAACTAATCGATTAATAGAGTTTAAATTGACTACAGGAAAAACCGTTGTAAATAAATTAATCTAATAGAAAATCGATTAATTATAATTAATCAGTTAATTAATCGATTAATTGATTTATCTTTTTAATTCTAGAGAGAAATTTTAATACATTTATCGAATAGTTATTGATTAATTATCACTCATTAATCGGATAACTAATCGATTAATTGACTCTCTTTTTTTCAATTTCCTTAAAGCAATTTTATAACATTAATCGAACCGTTAATCCATTAATATAAATTAATTGATTAAATAATAGATTAATTAACTCAAGACACACAAATCTGAACAGATTAATGAATTAATTTGACAAATTAATCTAAAAGTTAGTGGATTAATTCAAACAACTTCAAACAAAGACTACTTAGTTTGATATAATTAAAATATAGATTCTAACAAAACTTATTTTCAAAATATTATCAAATAACATTGACAATATGTAAAATTCTCTTAAAATATAAGTAATATTAATTATTTAGATCTATTTTGTACCCAATATAATTTAAAAATAATTACTATAATTGAATTTGGTTTATTTCAAAAGAACTAATTATGGTAAAAAAGAGTTTTACCATGGTTATAAAAAGAAACTCTACTCTATAAAAAGAAACTCAATCATTGGGGTGGTGGGTCTCATAGCTTATGAGTTATCCTAAGGTCGAGAGTTTGAGCTTCTATTATCCCATTACTTTTGTCTTGAGCGAAAATAAGGTTGTTCGGTTAGTTTGATGGGAAGAACTTGGGTAGATTATCTATTTAATTTTATTATGATAATATGTTATTTTCTATATATTATATTTTTGTGTTTGGTCTCACTTAACACCTTATGAGCATATGTTAATACTCATGATGAGTATAATTTTTTATTACAGAGACGTTTGTCTCCCTCTATTATTATTAATATTTTTCAAGTGATAGTCTCATCCTAAGATCCTAAGAAAAATTTCAGAGGCTGAATTAAAGTTATATTAATTGTATAGTATTTCTCTTTAAAAGTATGTGTAGAATATTTATATATTACCACAATACGTTTCATTATGCATACTCTAATATTATATGAACTATTTTCATTATGCAATGTATTCTAAAAAAAAAATAGAACAACTTCTATCTGTTTAGTATTATTACTTTTACTCCTGTGGAATTGAAACAAAAAAAAAAGAAAAAAAACAGCAAAAAACATGTGTCTTTTAGACCCATAATTCAATTTTTTTTTTTTACTTTTTTATTCCTAAAGCTTATTCTGAAAAAATAACTTTACGAAACTATTCTAATATAAAAATTAAAGTGAGAATCAAACATGCAAGGCCATATATACTTTCTGAGTTGTTAGGGTTTTTTTTCCCTCCTCGCCATATATTGGAAGAAGCACACTTTTTTATTATAAAAAGACAAAATGACATTAATAATTAAACATGCCATAGAAACATACACACTATTGAATGTATTGGATATTGCAGCTTGTTTCCAGCATGCCATAGACATTTTGTTGTAATATGAGAAGATAACTTGGAAATAAAAATTTATATAAATACTAATAAAGCTATATATGTAGACGCACAAAACCATCAAGATGATGTGATAGGAATTGGATGGTGAAGCAACGAAAGCATACGAAGGTTCGTATGAGAATCTTCAGCATGGCCATCTCCATGT
Source organism: Leucaena leucocephala (assembly GCA_037074615.1). NCBI lineage: Eukaryota > Viridiplantae > Streptophyta > Magnoliopsida > Fabales > Fabaceae > Leucaena > Leucaena leucocephala. Next base: position 10,426,258 of record CM073515.1, on the reverse strand, counting down.
TGGTACATATACTGAGCCATTCTTGCAAGGTTCATAGCAACTTCTGTGAAACTCTCAGACAATTCAGAATTATTATTATTATTATGCACTGATGCTTCATTTATCTTCTTCCATGTTTGGCGCATTAAACTGTAGACATACTCATAAGCTTCTTCTTCAGAAGCTCCAGTTTCGTTCATGTAGCATTTCAGTGATTTTGGAACGACGTCGTAACCACACTCATTGCTTGATGATGATGACTTTGAAACATGACGAATCTTGTATGATGCAAGGTCATTAGCAAGTCTTACGATAGTGGAAGAGAGGCGAATGATGTTATTATTGGGATATTCTTGTAAATACTCAAAGTCCTGTGGCCTGATTGAGTCTGGATTCTGCAGAAAGTAACCTTGAACAAGAGCCACAGCCCCTCCCACTGAAATCCATGCATTGTCCAAATATTCTTGCATGCTTGGCACGTGTCCAGTGTGGTACCACCTCGCCTCTTTCATATATGATTCACAGAGATCACCCCACTATAGAAACAAACAAGTACACACATCATTATATAATATTTTGTAAGAAAAATTAATCTTTTTTTTAAAAACACATGTATCTTCAAAGCATATAATTTTGATTCAGTTATAACTTAATTATTAAATTTTAACTCGGTGCTACTCATCAGTGTCATTTTAGTTTTGACCAATTGAAACTTGATCAATAAATCTTATTTAACTCACTGCAATGCAGTCCCTATAGTTTTAACCATTTAAATCTTTAGCCCATAAGTTTAACGAAATATATAATATTTATTTTTTAAAATATAGAAATTAATATTTTAAATGGTTAAACTAAAAGAGATAATATGCATTGAATTAAAGTTTAGAGATTGAGTTATCACCAAATCAAAACTATATAAATTAAGCTGTATAGAGTTAAAGTTTAGAGATCAATGAGTTATAATCGAATCAATAAGGACAAAAATTAATTTTTTCTATCTTGAAAATATTAAGATTTGAATCTTGTGTACACGTACTTGAAATATAACCTTGTATGAAAACTTTCAATATATATATACACACACACGTACACATACATACCACTTTATTGAGGCAAGGAATGATGTCGATTCCTGTATGTTTGAGGGTGGCAAAAGCTACCTCATTGACAGAATTATAGAGTGCAAGAAAACATATTTTCATGTAACTTGGAAGAACGTTCATTGCATGTACATCCCATCTACAGTAAACAAAATGTATTGTATTAATTATTGGAGATTTGGAGAAGGAGATATATATACAAATAATGTAATACTTAATAATGCTAACTTACCTGTGGACCACATGAGTGAAGAGTTCAAGTTCTTGCAATGTGCCATAAACGTCATAGATATCATCTAATATGGTTATGAAGGAAGTGATCTTTGTCATCTCTCTTCTGAAATATGAAAGCTCAGGTTGGGAAGCCATTCCCAAACCCCAAAAGAAGTTTTCTGATGGCATGTCCCTTACAAATCTCAGCTTTTCTCCATCTCTCATTTCTTTCCACCACCTTCATCATTATTTTATTTAGTATAAGAGAACAAAAAAAGTACAAAAATAAAAACTACACAAATAAAAGCTAGAAGAAAAACCTTAAACTAGATAGCAAGGCTACGTAGAGCTGATAATGAGGACAAATCCACTGGTTACAGCTTGGCACATCGCAAGTTGCCAGCTTGTGGGGTTGGTTGAAAATTCGTGCGGGTTGGCTAAAGCCACCAAGGCGGCCGCCACTTTCAATTTTTCTTTAAGATTTTTTTTTATTTTTTCCCTATATAATATATATGAAAATATAACGAAATGTTTTCCTTCACAAGTCTAATTTCATTGAAAGGAATTATTGGCATTTATAAACATTAAATATTTAAATTTTTCAAAACATTATAAATATAAACACATCTAATTCAAATATGATTTCCAAATGAACTGATCAACATAAACATAATCATGAATCATCAAATCATGCTATATAAAAAAAATTCTAATTCAATACTTAAACTAACATTTTAGCACAATAATATTTGTAAAATATGTCTTTATAGAGAAATATTGCACAAAGAGAAATATGAAAAAAATATATAAATATATTTTTTTAAAAAATTATAAGAGTGATGTCCGCCAATCGTAGTGAGTTTGGACAAAATAGGCTAAGTTTAATATACCTGCATCAAAATGAACTTCAGTTTTATTAACCCAACCTACCATGTTTTGGGTGGTTTAGGTTCTCGGGATCAATTCATAGTATCAACTCTAGGCCCACATATTGTACAAAGCCCCATGCAATCACATTATTCAGTACTTTTGAACAATATGATTTACTATAGATTTATTAGATATATATAAATAATTTGACAAAAAAATCACATAATTAATTTTTTTTATTTACCTTGATGTATATTTTAAGTCTTGTTGATGGGTGACTTGGGCAACATTGAAATCCAGACGAGCAAGCTCAAGCAAAGCTGGGCTCACATTATTGCTTCTTTGGAACAAGTCAATGAACCATGGAACTTCAAGTCTGGGTATCCTCCAGTGTAAGGGAATCTCCAGTGCGTGATTTATCATGCAAGATATTTCCCTATCTTTGTTTTCCTTCACAAATTGTTTCAGATAAATACTGCAAAATTCTCTTGCTTCCTCAAGTATAGTTTCGCCTTCCGTTGAAAGAAACGAAGCCTCATACAATGATAACATTCCCTTGATATCATCCAAATCAAAATTCCCTTTTTCATCTTGAAAGCTTGTGAAAACCTCTGTGAAACAAAAAACAAGAAGCAACGTACAAATATGTTACAGAATTATTAGTCAATACTAAAAGATATATTTTGATTTAGTATGTCTTTCTCTCCAAGGCTGCTTCAAGGAGACAAATAAACATATGGGCATGGTAATTAATGAAAAATGAATTATAATTGTTTAAGGGTTAGTGGCCTAACCATATGGATATTAACTCAATCATAATTAAAATATTTAAATAAAAATATATTATTAATTTTTAAACAAATATAATATTCGTATAAACCATATATAATCTAACAAAATATATTATTATATAAATATGATCAATTAATATTTTTTAACTCAAAAAATAATTTTTTTTATATTTAATAAGGGAAGAAAAAATATAAATTATTTTAAATTATTTTAATTGGTACTCCTTTCAATAATTAAATAAAAAAAGAAAAGAAATGAGTTAAAAACAAGAAAGATGATTATCTCAAGTGGGGTCCATCCGCCTCAAGTATCTATCTTTTCTCTTATTGCTGCGAACAAACAATAATTAGGGTCCAATTTAGGGTGTATTTAAAAATACTTAAAATTTAGGTTTTAAATTTAAATTTTAAGAAATTTTAAAATAAATAATCATATTTATATAAATATGCTTTTAGACTAAAGGCCTATTTGGATTAACTTTTAAAAAATAGATTATGAGAAAAATAGATTCTAGAGAATAGATTTTAAAAACAGAGATGTTTAGAAAATTAGTAGTAGAATCACTTTTTATATTGATAAATTATCAAAAAGGGTATGATTTAATTAAAGTATGAGAGAGGAGAGAAGGTAGAGAAGAAACATGAGATAGGAGAGAAGGTAGAGAAGAAATAGAAGAGAAGAAAGAGTGTAGAGAAGAGAAAGAAAAAAAGGGATAGGGTGAATAAGAAAGATGAAAGAGGAGAGATGAGAGAGAAGAAAGAGGAGAGATGAGAGAGAAGAGTGTATAAAAAAAATAAGGGTAAGATAGTAATTGGATAGTCCATAAGCTCTTTTACTGTTCCAAAAGTTATTTTCAGTAGCTTATTTAAAACTATTATTTTGATCAAAATCAATTCTAGATAAAAATGACTGTTTGTTTTAAATTTTTTCAAATCGAGGTTTTGTTTAAAATTGATTTTGAAAAGTTGATACCAAAAAGGTACTAAACTATAATTTAAAATCAATGTTTCAGATAAACTGGTCAGAGTAGTTTATGAAACAGTAAAATAGCTTATGAACTAATCAATTACTATATTACCCCTATTTTTTCTTATATTCTTTCTCCTATTTTTTCTTACACCCTCTCTTCTCTCTCCTCTTATGTCTTACTTCTCCTCATTTAATATCCATACTCTTTTTTCATAATTTACCAATAATAAAAGTACTTCTAGAAATAACTATCCAAATAATCTTTTATTTAAAACTATTTTTTTTCATAAATTTTTTTCTAAAAGCCTTTTTTTATAATTTTTTTAAAAGTGTATTTTTTTTTATAAATTTATTTCTAAAATTTTATTTAATCACACGTTTAGTAGGTACCTGATGACATGTCATATCCATGTTGCCTCGAGATTCTGAATTGAAGAGCAGTGGTGTGTAAGTCAGACTTGGGTTTGAATCTGTCTTCATAATTGTCGGCGGACACAACCTGTTGCAGTATATTCCTTATTTCGACGACGAAATGGTGAGATAGTCCAAGCTTATGCAACACATCCAGGAATTCAAACTTGTCCAAATCATTTCTGAGTTGGGAAATCATCATTCGAACTTGCGCTTTCAGTTCATCTCTTTCTTCTCCATATGATTTTTTCTGCATAACAAAAACATGTTATTATACTGTCCTTATAATCTTGAAATATTAGATTATATATATATATATATGGTCCCTGCTATCATTATATATAAATTACAAATAACTAAATTATATAGCTAAAATAAATTTATTAAAGATAATAAATAAATAATATATTTTATTTTTATACATATCCTTATTTATGGAAAATGATAGTGTGAAAAAGAATAATTAAGAAAAAAAGATGAGAAGGAATAAGAGATAAAAATAGATAAAAGAGTCTGTCAAAAGAAAGAATAAATGATTAACTAATAATTACTATAAAGACATATCATTAATTAGAGATAAAAATAAAAAAAATTAATATGTAAATTTATTCTAAAAGTTGTTGTTTAAGAAAAATATTATCATAGAAGATTATTTAGGTTTAAAGTTGCCCAAAATTTTAAAACATAATAATATTTACCGCATCTTGTTAAAAAATTAATATTAACTGTTAAAATATTGATATTTGCTATTAATATTTTTAACGGGTAAAAGGCAACATTAAACCTAAAAAGACTTTTGAAATAATATTATTTTTAAATAAAAATTTTTAAAATAAATTTATACCTTACCTTAAATAGAGAAAGTATATTAAATTCTTAGATAAATATAAAGTGTAAGTTATATAAAAAAAGAGTAATCTTAAATTAAAAATTATATATATATATATATAGGACCGATGGGGGTATGAGAAAACTTGTTAGGAAAGAGGAGATTAATATAGAGAAATGAGAAATATGTATATATGTACCCCATATTCACTAGTGATTGACTGGATATGTTCATCAGTCCAACTTGAAGGTCGATAATTTGCAGATCGGCGAAGGGTAGAGTTGCTTTCATCAGAAACAACAGAATGAAGAGTAGAAGAAGCATTACGTTGAACGCTGAACACTGAGAATTTTGTTTGTGGCGGTGAGAGAACTTTGAAGAAACTGCAATTTGGGAATGAGGTTACTGTGGAGAGAGCCATATCAGTTCCGTTCTTAGTATCAGACCAAAAGCCTTTAGATTTAGTGGGGTTCATCAAAGCTCAAGAGTTCTATATATATACACACTACACACGTGTAATAACATGATTTTTATATATCTTATTTTTCTTAAGTTTCTGAACAATTTGGTATAAGTTATCATATAAAACAAAAAATATAAACGTCACAATAAATGTTTATAATCAATTATAAGAATAAAGAGTCACGTGTCCAAAAAAATAACAACAAAAAATATAAAACATCCGCAATCAATATTTATAATCAATTATAAGAATAAAGAGTCACGTGTCTAAAAAAAATACTAAATCATTAATTTATATGATAAGCGACATCACCTCATAATATAAATTCAAATGCTAAATTTATTTTTATAATTTTATATTCTTAAATTATTGGTTGAAATAGAGAGCGACTTTATCCAATTTTTTTTAGTTGAATCTAAGAAAATTCAAAAAGTTAGGTTATTTATTTATTTTATTTTTTTTTACTCTTTTATGTTCCATCTTTTTATTAAAATTTCATAACCTAATTATTTTTTAAAAAATCCCCCCCAAAATTCTTATAATGAAATGCATGTGTTTTTAAGAGCGTGTGGACCCTATAACTCTTTATTAAGGGCATTTTTAGATAGATTTTTTAAAAATGATTTATGGGAAAAGAAGAGTTTTTAAATAACTTTTAAAAAAAAGGTTTATAGAGAAAAGTTTATAAAAAATCAGTGGTCATAAAAAAATAAGTGTTTAGATAGTTATTAACATAAGAACTTTTATAATCGATAAATTACCAGAAATGATATAAAATAAAAATAAAAAAAACATTGTAACCTCACATGCGTTTTCATTGTTCATCCTCATTTCTCTTCTTTCTTTGACGAGAGATGGAGGGCGACAAAGATGATGATGGATGAAGGGTAACGACAAATCAAAGTGAGGGAAGAAGTGAGGACAGAAAGAAAATAATCAAACAACGACTAGGATCAGAGGGAAGAGAAGATGGAGCCAAAGCATTGATGACAGCAAGCAATGACAATAGAGCCTAAGCAACGATGGCAGAGCTGAAGCGATGATAGGAAGAGAGAGAAGAAGGGGAGAGAGGAGAGAAGGAAAAAATAAAAGTAAAATAATAATTAGATAGTTCATAAGTTCTTTTATTATTCTAAAAGTTACTCCTATTAATTTATTTAAAATTATAATTTTAAATAATAGTTTGATCTAAAAGTTTTTTAGATAAATATAATTATTTATTTTAAAAAAATTTAAATTAAAATTTAAGTCAAAAATTCAATTAAAAATAAAAATTTAATGTTTGACAAATATGCGCTAAAATAGAAAATAAAGATTCGTTACAGTTTAGAGTATGATATGAGTATCACGTCAGCTTTACAAGGTCAAATTGGTACTTTTACATAGAGGCCAATTTATAAAACCAACTTAGCAGGATACACCACATGGACAACTGTATATAATTGAAAGTCTGAAATCAAGTTAAGTGTGCTGTGTATATCTTTATATGCCGCCCAATTTTAATTCTATATGGTTTTATCTTATTTTCTGTCACGTTTTTAAAGTTTTTTTTTGTACAAATTAAAACTTGTAATTTCATTATAATCGATATAGACGTCTAGCTTCTTTTTTTTTTTTTTGTAAAACTCAATATAATCGATGACTTTTTTGTGTGGCTGCAGTTAGCTGAGAAGACTCTTTGTACACATTATGTGAAAGCGGTGCTGTGCTTGTTTCCCTTATGGACAAAAGAAAAACGTGTTTACGAGAGATATATAGGGTGTGTTTAGATTAATCTATAGAGAATAAATTTTAAGAAGAATAGATTTTAGAAAGAATAGATTTTGGGAAAAATAGATTTTGAAAATAGAGATGTTTAGATCATTAGTAGTAGAATCACTTTTTATATCGATAAATTACTAAAAAGGGTATGATTTGATTAAAGTACGAGAGAGAAGAGAGAGTAGAGAATAAATAGGAGAGGGTAGAGAAGAAATAGGAGAAATGAGAGAATGTAGAGAAGAGAGAGGAAAGAGAGATAGAGTGAAAAAGAGAAAAGAGAGATGAGAGATAATAGAGAAGAGAGAAGAGAGAGATGAGAGAAAGTATAAGAAAAATAAGGGTAAAATAGTAATTTAATAGTCTATAAGCTCTTTTAAGTCTATAAACTCTTTTACTGTTCCAAAATCTATTATAAGTAGGTTATTCAAAACTATGGTTTTAAACTGAGGTTTTTGCCAAAATCAATACTGGATAAAAACGGCTGTTTGTTTTAAATTTTTTTCAAACCGAGATTTTGGCCAAAATCAATTCTGGACAAAAATTGATGTTTGTTCAAAATTTTCTCAAATCAAGATTTTGCCCAAAATTAATTATCAGAAACTGATACCAAATAGGCACATAGGCGTGTTTAGATAAAAGTTTTAAAAAAATTATGAAAAAAAAAGTTTTTTAGATAATTTTTCCAAAAGACTTTTAGATAATTTTTAAAAAAGAATTTTTAGACACATATTATAAAAAAAAATGATTTTGAATAGAATAATTATTACTAGAAAAATTTGTATAATAAAAAAATTATGAGAAAGAATATGATTTTATTAAAAATATGAAAGAGGAATGAGGGTGGAATAAAGAGATGAAAGATAATATAAAAAATAAAAATAAAATAGCAATTAGATAGTTTATAAGTTTTTTTATTATTTCAAAAATTAATCTTAATAGTTTATTTAAAACTATAGTTTGATCCAAAAAAAAATTTAGATAAATATAGCTGAGTATTTTAAATTTTTTTAAACTAAAATTTAAGTTAATTTTTTTTTAAATTAATTTAAAATTTTTTTAAATAGGCATATAATTAGCGTATATTTAGATACTTCCTAAAATCACGATTTTGGAGAGAAAATTATGATTGAGAGAAAGAAGAAAAATTAAATTATGTACATCTATTCCATTTGCCATATGTTCTATTTTTCAAAAAATACTTTCGTTTAATTTAAATTAGTTTATAAAAAAATAATATACATGACAAAATAGATTTAAATAACTTGATATAAGTATAATTCTTTAAAAAAACTATTTAAATACTACATAAAATTTAATAATTTATTATTTATATTAAAATTATAGTTTTAAGGTTAAAACTATAGCATTTCAAGAAATTATCATTTTTTTTATATTTTTTAAGAAGCTATTATCTTCTAAAATTACTTTATAACTTTTTTTTTATAAGATACTCTTCAAAAACTAATTTAAATATACTCTTAGTGTAATTATAAAATTTTAGGAAAAAGTAATATTTCAACCTTTTTAGTTTTACTTATTTTTATCGAGGTACCTGAAGTGTTTTTTTTTTCACTTTGATCCTCAATGACTAACAAAGTTATTAAACTAACATTTATGATGAGTCATGGATTGACAACTTGATGAGGTTGACGGGGACTTGCATCCACGTGCCTGGAGTTCATGTGGCCGACACTAGTACAAAATCCTAATTTTGCTACTTGGATTCGCATTTGTCACTTGAGGAACAGATGCAGTAATAGATTTATCATTATTTCACTTTTCTCTTAGCCGTTTTTGACGTTTCAACCACCCTCCAGAAAATTTTAAAAAAATATTGTATTTGATTAATTGGAATTTAGAGATTTGGATTTAACTTCAAAATTGTTTGTTCAAAATTGATTTTAACTCTAATTTTTAGTTAATTATGTAATTTATTGATTTCAAGGATTAAAAATTGAGTGGTTGGATTAATTATGTATTCAATGTTTGAAATTAAGTTGTTTATATAATTAGAAATTAAAAATATATTACAATATAACTATATACAATCATAGGTATAAATATTATTTACCTTCTAATGGAATCTAATATAGTTTTGATCCTTAATAAATGATTTAATTGAAAAGTTGATATCGATATTAAATATAAAATTTATTTTTTATATTTATCAATTTTTTCTTAACTTTTTCTTATTAATACTCTTTCAATCATAATTAAGTAAGAGAGGGAGGGAGTTAATAAAAGATGATTATAGTATTCTAAAAAATATGTCATATTAATTAACTTAACTAACTTTCTTAATCTAATCAAACTACTTAAATAAATACTATATTAAATACTCAAGGAGTAACATATAAGGCATATCAAGAGTGACCACAATCTCAAGATTAATGGAGGCCAAAATTGTTGGGAATTCATTATTTTTAAGATTTCAGACACAAGTAGGATCATGATAGAATCAGCCTGCAATGAGGACGAAAGAAGAACAAAAATCAGCTTGTAATGAGAAAGAAAGAACAGAGTTAAGGGTTTTTTATGAATTAAAGCTGGGAACCCAAAGGTATTATTCCCACTAGTCCATAATATAAAAGTTAGTTAATTTTTTAAATAGATTAAAATATCTAAATAAATCAGCTAATTATGACAAAATTCAATTCCTTCAAGATAAATTCATATTATATACTCATTAATTTACCCAAATTAATCAGCTAGCTTGTATTACTGGAAGAGGCATGAAGTTCTCAACTAAAAAGAGAGGATATGAATCATTAATTATATTTAACTGATTTATTTAGCCTCCTAATCTATTTAAAAAAGTCAACTAACTATTATATTAAGGATATGAAGTAATATTATCTAGTTTAAACACTACTAGAAAAAAAATATTTATCATAGCGTTACTTCACGACACTTATAAGTAAAATTGCCATAAAAAAGTGGTGGCATTTTCATAAATATTTCATTTTAAAATACTTTTCACGGCGTTTATTTGAAAACCCACCGTTAAAAGTGTCTGTCTAATTTTAAAAAACTCGGGTGGAGTAAAAGTACTAAAAGTGGGAGACTTTTCATAGAGGTTAAAAACCGTGGGGAAAAGTTATTAGATGGACTTTTTAACGACATTTTTTAGACTTTCAACAGCTATTTTTATGACTTTTAACAGTGTTTTTTTAAAAAATTGCACTTAAAAATTTCCCAAAAATTTAAAAACTCTAATCTGATTAAAATTTCACTTTTACTTTTTCACAGTTGTTTGAGGTTCTGTTTCTCTACCCCACCATTATAGACTTGCATGAAAGTCATGCTTTAGCATTTTTCTCCTATTTTCAATGCCTATCTCTGTCATTCTCTGGCATCTCTATCATCGTCCTCCATTGCGAAAGCTACAAGTCATCATTTAATTTTGTCACTTGCTCATTTTTATTATTTTTTATTTGTTGTTTATAAATTTTAATACATCATATAGGTTATCATCCTTGTATTAAAGACTTATAGGTTTTCTTTTCTATTCACCATATTTCTCTTTACACCTTCAACCTCAAAGTTGTTTGAATCTTTTCACCATCTTGTTAAAATGAGCTTAAAGAGCTTCAATAGTAAAAGTTTTCCAGATCTTCAACTTTTTTGCCAGATATGCAATTTCTTCTCCAGATCAGGCCGAATACTTTTAGTGAGGCTGACAGTGGTGGCTAACAGTGGATGGTGGCAAATTAACTTTGTTGAAAGGAGCTCAAAAAGCTTAAGTAGAAGAAGCTTCTAGATCTTTAAGTTTTTCACCAAATCTTTGATTTTTTCTCTCTAGATCTGACTTAATGCTTTTGATAAGTGTTGTTGAGGTAGCTGATAGTAGGTGTAGACCAAAGAGAGCTAAAAAAATTAAAAAAATAAGCTTTCCACAGTGGTTATAGCCAGAACCGCTTAGAAATAAAGCAATTATCACTGTTAATTGTTTCTCCTTTCAAGGCGATTTTTACGTAAAATCGCAGTAAAATGTTTCCTTTAACAATGGTTATAAAATCGCTATTAAAAGATAAACTTAAAATAGAGGTAGAATTCACCCCATTCTCTATAACTACAATAAAATGTCATTTTTAACTGCTGTTAAAAGTTTTTTTTTCTAGTAGTAAAAATTTCTCTTCTAGCTCACTCATGGAAAAATATATTTGCATATAGTGAGACAATCATGTATTATTTGTGGTTTTATGTTTTCAGAAAAGGGAAAACATAGATTTCTGTTTCACCGCTTAATTGGATGACTGCAGATATTAGATTTCTGTTCCACCACTTAATTGGATGACTGCAGATATCTAATCTCTACTTCCTAACCTTTTTTTAGTGGGGAGGGAGAGAATATATGGTTCGAGTCAATTTGGATGAAGATTATTATAGTTTATTCGTTAAGAATTTAAGAGTTAGAATTATAGTCAACTTTAGTCAACATTTATAAAGATGACATGTCATTGAAATGATAATGATAAAAAACAGTTGTTGATATGGCAATTATATATGATAATAGTAAGAGCTATAATCAAAATTGACTAAAATTTAAGGATTGATTCCTTACTGAAAAATTATAGGGACCTAATTTAAGTAAGTTAACTGCAACTATAAGAATTAGGATCTATGTTTTCCAAAAGAAAAAAAGTGGGTTAAGACTACACAATTACATGCTTACATGACTCTAAGGACTAAGATTTTGTTAGATCGAGATAATTAAGATGCTCTATGCTAATTAGACTGAACTGGCCAGCGCGGCTCTCTTTTATCCTTGGGAGATCGAGATTGATCATACAAAGGCGCAAAATGGCAGGAGGCAAGACAACTGTGTTTTAGCTGTTTGATTCACTCTGTAAATCAAGCAACCATTTGCCTCTCGCTCGTGAAGATGAAAGTCGGCGCTTCGATATGACCGTTGGTTTAAGGTTTCACAAGATTGGCAGGGCGTTAATATGGCGACCAAAAAACAAGTCTCAATACAAATAATAATGAAGATAACCGTTTATGAGGGGACATGGTTCCTAGTGGAGAACTGAGCCATGGTTCCTATGCGAAGGCTTGAGGAACATGGTTCCTCGAAGAGAGGACACCGCGTGAGGCTTGTTTAATGATAGAATTGAGACACGAAGAAATCCCGGGGTGGTCACTATCCGACGTGGAAAAAATGGCCATTGATCCTATGCAACTGGGCAACATGAATGGAAGGATGGATGAAGAAGATGAAGATTATGATGAAGAAAGTTGAAGTTAGTGATGGAGAATATTAGAGTTAGGTTTAGGTCTTCATAGTTAATGACAGATCCTTAGTTGTTAGGGAGACTAACTAACTAGGAGGTAGGTAGTTGGAGATTGAAATGCAGGCAAGTTAGTTTTAGGCTAAAAGTTGTTAGCTTTCAGTTCATTTCAGTTAGAAATATGTATGGTTTTATTATATTATGTTCTCATTGATTAGTTTTCCATTTAGTCTTTCAAAATGTAGCATTCTGGGAAGTAGCTTATCTTTTTATATGATTAATTTTTTTGGGGTGGCTGAAATATATGGTAATTATGCTTTATAAAGGGAAATTGAATCCTTGTAAAAATGTAGTTTCAGCATGAGAAGATAATTCAAATAATTCTATGCACTCTTTAGATTTTTGTTTTTGGGTATTCTTTTTTTTTTTTTTGGTGTCAAGTTCTTAGTCTACTGTGTTTGATATGTGAGAAATTTATCAGTTTTTGTAATGGCCAAAATTTACTTTTAAAATATTTGAATATAAAAGTATATAAATATATCATATATACATTTATCAGAGTGAACAATATTCTTCTTGACATTTAGATAGTACATATTTAACTCGACACTTAAAATTTTATATTTTTTTATTTTTAATTTTAGTTAAAACATTCTTTAAAATTTGATAAATTAAATAAATCTTCAAAATTCAAGAAGAATTAGAGCAATTCAATCCAAACTTAAAAGCCCTTTTTATTAGGCTACTTTTTCTACACCAAATGACTATGTATGTGGAGTGAACAAATACAGAATTTGTATAATTTTACAAATTTACACTTTCGGGCAACTTGTCATTAATTATGAAATAATGTAAATGCCATATTAGTCTCCCATGTAAATAATATATTAATGGGCATGTATGAGAAACCCTAAACCAAGGTTTTAAAAGGACTTTTGACCCAAACTTTAGTTTAGATTTTTTTAAAATAAACAGTCATATTTATACAAAAAGGTTTATGAATAAAACTTTAATTTTAGATAAGCTATTAGAAATAGCTTCCGGAACAATAAATCATAGTTTTGGACTACCTAATTACCATTTTACTTATATATTTGTTATACTTTCTCTCATCTCTCCTCCATCCTCTCTTCTCTGCCGCGTAGCCTCTTCTCCATTGCTGTTCATTCATGTTATTGTGTCATCTGTAGTTGCTCGCTATGTTGTCGTGGGTCTTTACAGCTCACTGTTATCGTGGGTCCATCCCTACTCACTGTTTTGAAGTAGGTTTGTCACTGCTCGTCTCCTTGAAGGTCATTGTTTCACCGTCGTCCATCATCCGTTGTAGGTTTTCTGTTGCTAGTAGTCTCCCTGAAGGTCATTGGTCCGTCGGCAGGAGAGGAAGAAGAGAAAAGGAGATGAACACTAGTAGAGAAATATTGTTTTTATTTTATACCATTTCTAATAATTTACCAATTATAAAAGCCGTCTGGTAAAACAATATAAATACTCATTTATTTTTTCTATAAATCCTTATTTAAAAACTCTTTTTTATAAGCTGCTCAAAAATTATTTTTTTACCAATTTTTTTTTTCTAAAAGTCTATCCAAACATGCTATTTATTGTAAAACTTAATTTTGGCGATTATAATCCCACATCGATTCAAATGAGAAACAAACCATACCATATAAAGTGATGGAAAACAGCAAAAGTTCGTCGAGCATGGTAACTCTAGCTTGTAACCCAAGTGGGGACATTAAGGTGGTGGAACACGGTTCGGGCATCTACTGGTTGGGTTGGATGATGCAACTAGTTGGCCTGCCCGTTCCAAGTGGAGAGTTGAGCCATGGTTCCTAAGTGAAAGCTTGAGGCTCATGGTTCCTAGACGAGAGGGCACCGCGTGAGGCTGGGTTCACAGAGCAACGACAACCTCTGGCTCCACACAGTGGAAGGATCACAGGCTGCTGCATCTCTAGCCCACAACGCCAAGCGAGCCTAGCCGCTTGAACCATCACCTTTTTATCTTAGGCCCCTCCTAGCCATGCTCTGTTTCTGACCTCTGCCATTTTTAGAAACAGAACAACTGTATATTCATGCAGGTTAGTGGGAATTAATGGTACAGTAGGGAGAGTTTTTGCAACACCAAATGAATGCCAGGGAATATGTAGTGGCCTGATAGATATACTCAAATATGAATTCAAGTCCATCTGCACCTCTGGAACTACCTGAGCTTGTTCCCGGAGGGAAAAGATGACTCTGCTGCTGCTGCTGCTTGGAGCTTCTGAATATGTTGTTCTTTTTTAATTGCTTCAGAACTTTCAAAAGATTAAATTTTTCTTTCTCATTTTCTTTCATTATTCAAGCATTAGTATAATGTAAAGGAGCACCCTAGAATGACTGGCTCCGTACAAATTCATTTCTACCTATCTATTTTGGTTTCGTGGAAGAACAGTGATTGTCGAATGATATAGAAGAATCTTGTAAATTAATCAACCTTCCTAAGGGTGATTTATACTAAACTCTTTAGGGTAACACACGAGGTGAGATCAAGTTACTCTCCCTCTAAGTGAGGATATAAATTAAAAGTTGAGAAAAAAGCATAGCTACATACAAAATAATTTTCCCATGTTGACAACCAAATGCGTTATTGCTAGGGATCAAACCCAGGCCACGTGCGTTATAAGCAGGAATACTCACCACTATACTACAACGACTGCCATGAAAATCTATTAATATAATCTTTAGGCGGGAGCCATAAGAACTAGAGGAATATATTACTTACTGTATGTTAAATACATAGCAGTACAAGAACAGCGATTATTCCAAATATTTGAAATCCAAGATTGAGATAAGATTTAGTCAACATGATAATCTCTGTTTTATGTCCTTTAGAAGTTCAAGTGAAAAAGAAGAAGAAAAGGTTCTTGAAAGGTAAAGTATTATTAAAACACATGCCTAATCAAAGTTCACACATCTCAATACTAAGCATACTTAATCAAAAGCCAAATCTTGGCCAGGTTTTGCGAGATCATCTTTCACACTGGCCAAGCATGCTCTTGCATCACTGAGTTGTTCTTCTAAAGTCCCAATTTGAGACTCCAACTGATCCAGCTGCTTCGATTTATTATTATGATCAGCTTGCATATCCATCACTCTTTGGCGAATCGATGGCAACCACATCTCATCAAAGTCAAAATATTCGAGTTCTTAATATAAATTCTCAAATTCCTCCATCTTTGCATCATCCATTGTCATTGGTGTCTCTGATTCTAAAAATGCCAACATGTCAGCTAAAGACTCGTATCCCACCTTGCAAATCCTGAGAGTCCTCTGAGAGAGTTTCCATTCCCATAAATTTGGATATTTGACAAATGTATTCGAAAAAGCTCACATCACAATCTAATCCCTTGGTGGAAAATAATCAGATTTGGCAGCTTCACCAAACGTTGAGTCTTGACACTTGGAACCAACTCTTTTGAAATTTCTTTACTCTTTCCCTTTCCTACATACTCCAATTCAAAGCACTCTTCTGTTTCCAAAGTGTTCAACCACGTCAAGGTGATCTAACGCGATGGATTGCAATCTCTAAAGGGACAAAAATAAGAATATTTATTGCAAAATTTTGGTGATTATGAAGGGACAACAAGGAAAAAAAAGTCCACATAGACTAGTATGAGAAACAAAATATACTATATGAATATCTGACGCAACATATAGTAAGCCGAGCTGGATAACGCTAGCATGTAACCCATGTGGGGGCCTTAAGGTGATGGAACACCGCTCTGGCATCAACGTGGTTGGGTTGGACGAAGCAATTAGCTGGCCTGCCCGTTCCAAAATGGAGAGCTGAGCCATGTGGACCTGGACGAAAGCTTGAGTCTCATGATTCCTAGACGAGAGGGGACCGCGTAAGGCTGGCTTCACAGAGCAGCGACAACCTCTGGCTCCTCATGGTGGAAGGATCACGGGCTGCTGCTTCTCTAGCCCCACAACGCCCGGTGAGCCTAGCTTGTATGAACCATCACCTTTTTTGACACGATGCTCTGTTCCTGTGTTTCTTTTGCACTACAAACTCTGACTGAACAAGCTGTGTTCAAATTTGTCATTCTGATCAACTAGCGAGTCCCATCTTCATCATTCTCCTTGCTTATTATTTTGGTATAACAGCACATCATGCTATGGCGTTACTTGGTTTAATTTTATCTCTGCTGTCTTGGATGGAAAATAGATTATTATAATGTTTCTACATGGTTGAATGGCAATGGAGTACAAGGATAATTAATGGTTAAGAAGGAGGCTCTGAGGCTTCACATCAGGTTTGTTGAAGCATCATGGCATGCACACTCAGATCACAGCAATGAAAGCATGGAAATTGGCAGACGCCATGGAGTGAAGTGCTTCCACCAACAAAACCTAATCTGCAGAAAGTACGTGTTTTGGGAATATTTAATGGAAGGATGGATGAGAAGATGAAGATTATGATGGAGAAACTTAGTGATGGAGAGAGTTAGGGTAGATTAAGCGCTTCGGAGGATCCTTAGTTGTTAGGGAGACTACCTAGGAGGTACATGAGATTGAAATGCATTCACAGGTCAAACATAATAACTCCCTTTAAACGAGTTGTACTTTCCTTGGTCCTATATTATCGTATGTAATGCTAATAAGTTCGTACTAGTGTTTCTTTTATTTATTTAAAAATATTATTTTTGAGGTTTATAATATAAAAAGGTTCTCCTCTCTAACTAGTATATTTCATGATATTCGAACTCATATTCTGTTCTTTAGAAGATGATGCTATCTATTATCTCACTTAAAAAATTATTGGTAGCTTAAACATTTCTTCGTAACACTAGTCTTTATATCTAAATTACACTGATTTTTTTAAACAATTAATACACGAGAAAGTTAAAATTTTCTAATGGAAAAATATATCTTGTGTATTTTCTTTAGATCAATAAAATTTTATTTGAATAATTTATTGTATATAATACTATGTTTTAATTTAATAGTTGCAGACTTTTATTTTGTACCATATTTTCTTAAAAAATATGTTAAAAGTTAATAAAAATAAGGGAAAATCTCACAAAAATACCACATAAATTTCAAATTTTCAAATCAATTTTATTTTCTATACTTTGATAGGTATTGAATATATTTAATAAACAAATAACAACACAATTTTTATAGAAATTTATTATTTAAGATTTTAAATTTAAGTGGTATTTTCATAGGATTTTTTTTTTAAAATAATAACATTCAAATTATTTGAATTAAATAACCCACAAAAGATGTATATGCCCTTTATACACCAGACCCTAGACAATTCACCAGTGAATTGCAGCTATTGAAGTGAGAAAGATTATATCAATGAATAACATTTCATAGTTTTAAACATCTTAAATCATCTATTAATTTATTCTTATATAAATTATATAATTAACTTTATAATTTATCATTAGTTTGATTTAATTTTCTACTATCTTCATTGATATTAATCGGCGTTCTTTAGACTTACTTTGCCCATCCAAATCAAACACCTTGAGTCTTCTCAAGCTCATTAGAAATAGCTTATCCAAAAACAGAATCGCAATACAAATAATAATGAAGAGCTTCCCACTTAATTAATGCAAGCTGGCTAAGATAATGTAACTCAGACCAAAGGCAAAAAAAAAAAAAATCCTAGCCTTCAAACATGAGAACCAGGGTCCGGCTGTTAAAATTAATGAAATTAATTAAGTTAAAATTTAAAAGATTTTGTTATATTTTTCAAATTTATATTTTGTGAGTACTCTTATAAATTATGAAGGAACGTAGAGGTCATATTAGTGTCCATTGTTTGAACCAAATTTTTATAACTTTTTTTTTAAATATTATCTGTAAAGTATGAGAACTTCTTTTCGAGGAAGCTTTCAAGGCTAGCTTTGGTGTAATAAAAAAACTACATGTTCATATTTATTAGAGTCGTATACCACAACTTTATATATATATATATATATATATATATATATTATGTTTGGGATGCTCTTTAAATGATCAGACTCACAAAACATTAATCATTTATGAAGGGACATATAAGTAATATTAGTTTGAGGACAAGTACGTTTGAATACAAGTCTCACATCGACTAGTATAAAAAATAAACTATACTACATAAAACTATGGTGCAGCTTGCAGCTTGCCGAGCTTGGTAGTGCTAGCTTGTAACCTGAGTGGGGGCATTAAAGTGATGGAACACGGCTCTGGCATTGCTTGGTTGGGTTGGTTGACACATCTAGCTAGCCTGCCCATTCTAAGTGGAGAGTTGAGCCATGGGTCCTAAGCGAAAGCTTGAGGCTTATGGTTCCTAGACTAGATGGCACTGCGTGAGGCTAGTTTCACAGAGCAGCGACAACCTCTGGCTCCTCACAATGGAAGGGTCACAGGTTGCTGCATCTCTAGCCCACAATGCCAAGTGAGCCTAGTTGCTTGAACCATCACTTTTTTTGTCTTTCTGTTTCTGTTACCAATGTATCTTTTTGCACATGGTAAGGATTAAACTGTTTAATTATCAATAAGAAGGAAATATAGAAGAATATGTTAATTGGGTATTTGCGAGATTTTAAAACTTTGCTAAAACTCTTTTGAAATTCTTTTGCAATCTAATAAGTGAAATATATAAGGTTGAAAAATTTGATCAGATAATTTAAATGACTTGCTAGAAATATAAAGAGTTAAAGAAGAAAAAATTACACAGAATAATTATCCTAGTTCTATTCTTCCTTGACTTACTCCAGTCCTCAACTTCTCACTGAGATTTATAATCCACTATCTGTCAAGATTATAACAGGCTCTTTGTAGCCTTCACAATCTCAATTTTAACGGCTAATTGAGAACCTCCTCAATCCTAAAGTAACACTACTCTCTAATGGCAACACTCCCCTTTAGAGAGACAAGGTCAAATCCTGCCTTGAATCCCCAATTTTAAGGTTTGCTCTCAGATTTAGATAAAGATGATTAAATATAAAACTCTCTCAGATAGAGTAAAGGATACATTGTAGTACATTATATTTTTCTCTCTCTCAAGATATGCTAATGGTATATAACGAATAACACAGAGTTTAAGACTTTCTTAGTTTAACGATATTTTAGCATTATGATGATGCATTCATAGCTCGTCTCACTCCTTGAATGCTCTCTTATTTATAAATGAAGTTTGAGCTTTTGACCGTTAAGAATAATATCTTTCTTCGTTGAGTGTTTCTTCTTTCATTTAGAATATGACCGTTGGATCTAGTTGTTGAAACTTCAGGCACAAAGTGCCTTTTTACTGTTGAGAGTATGTTGACTTTAATCTTTGTCTAATCTCATTCTAATAATTTCTTTAGATACTTTAAATGAAGTTTGATACAATCAAGAGAAGTTTTGGTAATAATCGTTCATCACTTGATTTTCTTCTATCTTCTGATTATCTTTGAATTCAAGAACAATAGTCATCTTTCAATTATCATAACCTCCTCTATTTTAACTCCAAACATAGAAAATAACCTATCCTCATAAAGCACTTTGTGTATACTTTCTAATGAACTAAGTTTGACTCCAAAATTCATTGTAGATAGAAATATATGATCAATTTAGTTAGTATAGGTCATGGTCAAAGAGTTAATTCTATTTTCCATATTATGCAAATCATATCTCCCTCATATGAGACTCTTTGGTAATGAAATTAGTGTCATTGGATAGAATTCTGAGTTTAGTTTCATATGAATTAAGTTTCACCTCAATTTGATAAGTATATCTTGAGATATAGTTAAAATACTCAATCTATATCAACGCAAACATAATAGCGTAATATTTGTGTTGATTTATCAATCATTATCTTCTTCCTTTGCTATTCTTTCACTCTTTTGTTTAGACAATCAAGAGTTCGATTACTTTCTTGATTTATAGTCAATTAATTCCTTATTCTTCTAACGCCTTCTTCACAATTTCTCTATATTAATCGAATCCAAATTTATTTTTTCACGGTAAAAAATACACTATTTTAATCTATTAACTAATGGATTAATCATCATTAATTATATTAATATTTCAATTAATAAGTGAAACAGAAAATGGAGCATCACCTTGATCAGAATTTTCAATAATATATAATATAATTTGATAAGATAAGTTTCTCAAGAGATGTATAATGAAGAATGAGTAGAAACATACGCATATTTCATGTTTGAATCAAACATATATAGCTCACAGAGAGATCCAATCAATTTCAACATAAACAGAGAATGATTCTTAAAATATATGAAATTAATCGAGTAACTAATTGATTAATATAAATTAATCGAATACTTAGTCAATTAATGTCTTTAGAGAAATTCATACAGAAATATTTTTAACACACGTTAATCAAACAATTAATCTATTAATGTAAATTAATCGATTAATTAATCAATTAAAGGATTTAGATTTGAATTTCACAAAATGATTATGCATTAATTAATTGAACAGTTAATGGATTAATATAAAATTAATCGATTAACTAATCGATTAATAGAGTTTGTTTTGACTAAAGGAAAAACTGTTATGAATAAATTAATCTAATAAGCAATTGATTAATTATAATTAATCGGTTAACTAATCGATTAATCGATTTATCTTTTCAATTCTAAAAAGAAATTTCAATACATTAATTGAATAGTCAATCGATTAATGATAACTCATTAATCGAATAACTAATCGATTAATTGACTATTTTTTTCAATTTCTATAAAGCAATTTTATAACATTAATCGAATAGTTAATCTATTAATATAGATTAATTGATTAAATAATGGATTAATTAACTTAAGAGACACAAATCTGAACAGATTAATGGATTAATTTGACAAATTAATCTAACAGTTAATGGATTAATTCAAACAACTTCGAACAAAGACTACTTAATTTGACATAATCAAAATATAGATTCTAACAAAACTGATTTTCAAAATATTATCAAATAACATTGGCAATCTGTAAAATCTTCCTAAAATATAAGTAATATTAATTATTTAGATCTATTTTATACCCAATATAATTTAAAAATAATTATTATACCTAAATTTAGTTTATTAAAAGAACTAATTATGGTAGAAAAGAGTTTTATCATGGTTTTAAAAAGAAACTTGATCATTGAGGTGGTGGGTCTCACAACTTTGAAGTTATCCTGAGGTCGAGAGTTTGAGCTTATGTTATCCCATTACTTTTGTCTTTAGCATAAATAAGGCGGTTCAGTTAGTTTGATGAGAGAAAATTGGGTGGGTTATCCATTTGATTTTATTATGATAATATGTTATTTTCTATATATTGTATTTTGTGATTGGTCCCACTTAACACCTCATGAGTACATGTTAATACTCATGATGAGTATAATTGTTGATTATGAGACGTTTGTCTCATTCTATTATTATTAACATTTTTCAAGTGATAGTCCCATTCTAAGATCCCAAGGAAAACTTGAGAGGCATAATTAAAGTTATATTAATTGTATAGTATTGCACTTTGAAAGTATGTGTAGAATACTTGTATATTACCACAATAGGTTTCATTATACATAATCTAATATTATATGAACTATTTGAATTTTAAAAAAAGTATTTTTATAACTATGGTAGAGTTTGTTTTAGATTTTAGTAAAACTCTTTTCTACCATAATTAGCTTTTTTGAAATAAATCAAATTCAAGTATAATAATTATTTGTAAATTATATTTGCTACAAAATATGTCTAAATAATTAATATTACTTATATTTTAGAAGCATTTTACACAATCAATCTTCAAATTATCATTTGTCAAAACACAATATCAATGTCATCAATCAAACTTGACATAGACAAAAAAAATTTGAGTATCTTTAAAACAAACTTGGCATATATTTAACAATTTTGGCATCATCAAAATATATAATTAATCAATCTTATATTAAAAATAGTTTATACAATAAATTGAATCAGATGTTGATATAAATAAATCAAGTGTGAATGCAATATGTGAACCTCACAAAGTATTGTGACAAGTTTCATTTTCTCCCCTATTTGTTAAAGTTTTAAAATCATTTTCTTAAGAGTATTATAAAATTATTAAATACTTTATTTGACATTTTAACATTGCTAACAACTTTTTACCATTAGTCATCATCAAAACATACTGTTCAACAGAATATGTTGTGCCATGGAGTAATTAGACTTAACAACATATACCCCTAGTTCTTGGTGAAAAAATAAAACTAACTAGCAATATAGGCATTGTTTGATTCCTTGTTCAAAGAAGAATTTTTTTTAATTAAAACAAAAAAATTGTTTGATAATTAGTCTTTTAGTTAAGTGTTGCAAAATAAAAAAATAAACAATGTATTCTAAAAAATAAAAATAGAACAATTTTTTTACCCAAAAAAAAAAATAGAACAAGTTTTACTTGTTCAATTTATTTCTAGTTCTGTAAAATTGGGGGCAAAAGTGGAAGAGATGTGTTTTAAATCAATCATTTAAGCAGATTTTTTTCTTCTCAAAACTTGTTCTGAAAAATAACTTCATGAAACTAACCTAAAAACGTAAAAATTGAAAAAATTGTTTTTTTTTTGGTTAAAGTAAAAATTGAAAACATAAACAAGCAAGCCTACACTTTCTGAGTTTTTAGTACTTTTTTCTCATCATCAATTGTAACATGTTGAGTAACACTCTATCTTATAAATATTAAATCTATTAGATCTTCTAAATCTCGTTCTAAAAAAGACACTTATATTGAGAGAAGAGGCTACCAATCCCTAAACTCTGAGAGAATTCAAAATTGTTATTATGCACTGCTTCATTATTCATCTTCTTCCATGCTCCACACATCAAACTGTAGACATACTCATCATATGTAGTTTCATTCATGTAGCATTTCAGTGATTTGGGAACGACGTCGTCATTACACTCATTACGTGATGATGACTTTGAAACGACGAATCTTGTATGATGCTAGGTCATTAGCAAGTCGTACAAGTATGCAAAGTATAAAATTATATCATTTGCATTTTCTTTACATCAATACAATTTTATTTAAATAACCTATAAGTCATAGGTTGAGTTGATAAATGACCTCACTTTTTTGTAAGGAGGATAACGTAAGTTGAAATCTTAAAAATATATTTGTTATGAGAGGTAAAAAGTATTTACGTCCTAAGCTTCAAAAGAGATTATAAACTTACTTTAAATAAAAAATATAATTTTATTTGAATAATTTATTATAATATTAATTTTTAAATGGACAGTTGGAAACTTTTATTTTGTCAATAACTTTATAATCTAGTAGTATGAATGCTCCTTTATAAATGGAAGATTACGTATTTGATCTCGTTTATAATTTTAAGTTGTCAGTGCCTAATCCCCTATTTAAAAAAAAAACTCTCATTTTTTACCATATTTTTAATAAAAAATTAAAATGTTAAATAGAGATCAAATTATTTAAATTTAATAACACACAAAAGAAGATATGTGCATGATACACATTTTTTTGGACAAGCACTATATAGCAGCAATCACCATAGTGAATTGCAGCTATTGAAGTGAGAAAGAATAAATCAATGCAAAACACTTTATAGTTTTAAGCATGCTAAATCACATCCATTTATTCCTATCTAATTAAATGGTATACTTGACTTTGTAATATATATCTTGATTGGTAGTAATTTCTTAAAACTTAAAAGTACGAGAACTTCTGTTCAATTTGGCAAAAGAAAATAAATCAGTGAACTACTCTGAAACTTTCAAGGATAAGTAGTAATGAAAAGCTACACAAGAGCCGTTTAGTTTAACTGTTGGAGAAATTTTATGGAAAAAAATAATTTAAAAATTTTTATAGAAAAAAGTTTATAAAAAAAATTGTGATCGATTATAAATAAATTAGAGTGTTTGGATGGGTAGCTGGCGCTAAAATGTGATTTAATTTTGCAGCACGCTTAGCTAGTGGGTAGCTCTAGCTTTTAACCCGAGTGGGGGGCATTAAGTGATAGGAAACTGCTCTGGCATCGCTTGATTGGGTTGGTTGATGCATCTAGTTGGCCTGCCCATCCTAAGTGGAGAAGTGAGCCATGGGTCCTAACACTATAAAAAGATTAACTTTTAGTGGTGACAAAAATCACTGTTGAAAGAACAAAAATTACGCTAAAAACCTTTAGCGACGACTTTTTGTCGTAGCCAAGTTGTCACCTATAAGACTGTCGCATATAAGCATCAGCGGTGACAATTGAAAGTCGCTGATAAATGTCAACAATCAGCGGTGACGACCGCTGAATGTCAACAATCAACGACAACCTAATGTCGCCGCTAAAAGTTCAAAAAAAAAATACAAACTCGCCACCAAAGGTAAAGTATAGGCGGTGACCTAACGTGGAATCAGCGACAACAATTGTCGCTGCTGAAAGTCAATAATTGCTTTTAAATTCTTTTTCCTAATTTCTTTAAATAAAAACTTGTAAGGGGCTTATAAATATATAAATAAAATAATAAATAAGTAAATGAACTAAAATCTAATAATAATGAATAATTCACATCATCCTTTTAACAATTGAATTCTAATAATTTGAAGGGATTTTTTAGCTTCAACTTCATTGTCCTTTACTCTAACTATATTTTAGTTGTCTGTTGGTTCTACTTCTTCAAATTGTTCTGCTTCCTCATCATCATCATCAGCTTTATCTTCTTCAACTTCTTTTGCGGCATCTTCCACAACTTCAACATCATTCAAAATTTCAGGAGGCTCAGCAAAATTACAAGAGCTTATAGAAACAATTTCAAGCCATTGAGAATATAGACTATCGTGCAATAACAATGCTATATGAAAATGGTGTCACTTCTTCAACTTCAAATACTACATTCTCTTTCTTTCTTTGTTTTTTGTTTTTGTTTTTATTTATGCCAGGACTAAATTGGGTTGGTAAATACATGGCCTGCTCGGGTTCTTCTTTTGTTGTCCGTGTGTGTGTTTTGTAGGTTTCATGTTCCTTGACTTAATCCATCATAATGTTCTTGTTTACATTTGCAGTTATTTGTTCTTGCCTCTTGCAATAATAATTGAATCAGCTATGGGCAGTCATATGTAGAAGCCATCGGTAACTCTCGTATACATAAATATGTATCCCTCTTTAATAGGCATGTTTTGTCTGTTACAATGGTAGATGGCAACCCGAGTTACAAGATCAAGAAGACTAGCAACTCAGCAGCAGGAACAACAGTCAAGGGCTAGGTGGACCATATCGCTCCCTAAGATACTTGTAGACCTGATGGTTGATCAAGTACTTCAAAGGAATAAACAGAGCAATTCTTTTAACAAGAAGGCATGGAAATATATTTGTGATGAATTTTACAGCAAGACATGTCTCAAATGGGATAAGGAACAACTCAAAAATCGATATTCAGTATTGAGGAAGCAGTATACAACTGTGAAGTCTATTCTTGAACTGAGTGATTTTACTTAGGATGAAGCCACAGGATCTATTATTGCCAAGGAGGAAGTTTGGGCTGAATACACCAGGGTATGTGTCTTTCTCTTTTGTTTTATCGGCATCACATGTTATTCTTTTAAGTCTGTTCTAGTCATGCTTCCATTACGTGATCATTCCAATGTCCCCTTAAACTGATATCTTTTATGGCAAGATTTCCACGGTTTTGCTTTAACTATAACATATTTTTTGTAGCCTGTTCAAGATGTATGGCAACTTATGTTCATCTTCATCGTCTGTTCTCTCATTAGTTTTCCATGTCAATTTTTTTAATCATGCATTCCAAATATAAGTTGTGAATGAGTTGTCTCGGTTTGTGGCATAAAAATGGTGTGCATGGCATGCTATATAAAAATGGTGTGCATGGCATGCACAAGCAATGAACTAACCTGTCATAAGATTCAGCTCTGGTATATGCTTGAATAACCCAATTGTAGGTCTCTGTGTCAGGCTTCATATACTGTGAGAATGCCCATAACTTTTGAAAACAAGCAACACACACTGTGAAACCAAGCCTATACTGAAATGGTTAACAGAATTAATATCAGTAAGGAAATATAAGCACCAGAAAAGGGCTGTGGAACAAGAGAATGCATGCCACCAAAACAAATATATGCAGTGCAGTCTTCTCTTGGTGTTAGCAATTTGTCTTGATTCCATGGCCAAAATTATAAAGCAAAGACACTTTTACCTTGTAGTTGGCACACTGTCGCATGTACTGTCTTTCTTTTGCAGACATTACTTGCAAGTACAGGGAACACAATAATCCCCTCAAACATTATACGCATCCTACATATAAAATGAGTCCCAAGGTTCTTAAATAATTAATCGAACCACAAACAAACATCAACATAATATCACAAGGTTTCACTTAGATTAAAATCAAGGCAGAGTAGAAATAAAGATCATTCTTTTTCCACTTTTTCTAAATCAGAAATATAAAAATTAAAAATACATGCCTTATATGAATTTCTTAGTCTTCAATTTTAAGCAATCTCTAACACTAACTCCTCCCATGCTTAATGCACACATAATAAGGAGAAACAATAAAATTCAGCAATCTATTGAAAATTCACGTCACTCACAGCCTACAACAAACCAAACAGTGAAATCAGGAAAAGAAGTCTCGAACAACCCATATCACTGACACCCGAGAGAAAGAGGAAAGGAAGAAGGCGTTCTACTCTCACACAATGTCGCAAACAAAGAAAAAGAGAACCCTCACACTTTAGTCTAGATTTGTGTTTAAGTGTTTCAATCTTTACTTAGC
The DNA here is from genome assembly GCA_037074615.1 of Leucaena leucocephala. Classification (NCBI taxonomy): domain Eukaryota; kingdom Viridiplantae; phylum Streptophyta; class Magnoliopsida; order Fabales; family Fabaceae; genus Leucaena; species Leucaena leucocephala. The sequence goes on along the minus strand of CM073515.1, from coordinate 10,398,896 downwards.
TAAATCGACTATAAACCACTCAAAATCTCAACTTAAATCAGTGACCTAATCCAAAATTGAAAGAGTAGAGGAGACGGAGCTAAAGACGGAGTCAAAGAGTTCACCTCAGGAGGTCGACGGTGCTACGAGTTTAATCTCTAGCATCACAAGCTCGTCCCTCCTCCGACCACTCTTCCGACGCCTTAGCACTCTGCTCCCTCCCTCCCTCTCTCTACGCTCCCATTCTGGTTCTAAAACGTTCAAAGATGACGATGATACAATGAGAAGAGAGTGAAGGAACTAAGATGTTTAAAGGGGAAGAGAAGTCACGCGAGTGGGGGCTAGAAAAATAAATTGACCTTCAACGGTGGCAAGAAAAAGTCACATCTGAAAGTCTTACTTTTATTAAATAATTTTTAAAAATAATCTACTTAATAAAATAATGATATTTTTCTCCAATAACTTCTTCAACTTATTAGAAAATTTTTATAAAATTTTCTGGATAAATAATAACTTCTAATTATTTTTCTTAATTTTTCTAAGAAAATAGGCTTTTAATTCCCAAAAAATAGCTATTAAATTATTTGGGTCTCTTTCGAGGAAATAAACTCTTTCATAATTTTTTAAGCCCCAAGATACGCATTTTATGAATTTTTCCTTTAACAGAGGACATATGCAACAATAATTAAGAATATATGTATGTATTTTACGTCCATTATTTCTATCACACACACATTAAGAATATATGATCTCTCACATACACACATCTCCCTCTCTCTATCTCCTCCCTTACATTGTCTCTAACATATAGATACTAACTCTCATGCTCATTGATACACATGTAGCATTACATTATTTCTATCATGCACATATATAATATCTCTATCATGCACATAACCCCGCTTCATCTCATTCTTTCACAGACATTACATTATTATCTGTATAATCTCTTCTTACTATAATAACATGTGAAATTTCTTTATTTATTATTTAAAAATAATATTATTCAATAATTTAATTCTATAGTTGCTTAAAATCCCTTCAAGAAGGGGAAAATTGTATGAACACTTTTAGTGGCGGCAAAAGGTAAAAAGTCGCCGCTAAATCACACCTTCTATCCCACAAAAACTATAGACTTTCTGCCATGACACAGGGATGAGGCTGCAAATAATATGACCTTCTGCGGGAACAATTAGTGTCACCACAAAAGGGTAGTGTAAGCGACGGCTTTGAGGTACATGGTTCCCACACGAGAGGGCACCACGTGAGGCCTGGTTTCACATAGAGGTAACAACCTCCGGTAACATATCATTTTGCATTTTGCAGAATTTATTATACAATGAGAAGTGAACAAAGAAGGAGACTTCTGTTCCCTTCGTGGAAGAAATGTGGATATACCAAAGAAGAGAAGAAGGTTTTAGACACTCAGTATAAGCATGTGCGGATACTTGTGCCACCGCCGGCATCGCCATTGCCAAAAACAAGCAAGAAGAAGGTGACGGGATTTGCGAATCCAGAAGTAGAAACTAGAAAGTGAAGAAAGCAGAGCGTGGTTATGAGTAAGAAGGAACTTTTAGACCAATCATTGGAATTTTTTTTTTTTTACTTTTTTATGCCTAAAACTTATTCTGAAAAATAACTTTATGAAACTATTATAATATAAAAATTAAAGTGAGAATCAAACATGCAAGGCCATATATACTTTCTGAGTTGTTAGTGCTTTTTTTCCCTCCTCGCCATATATTGGAAGAAGCACACTTTTTTATTATAAAAAGACAAAATGACATTAATAATTAAACATAGTCTTACAAAGAAGCAAAGCACATAGGGTATATAATATCAATAAAAGTTCGAGAAAAAGACTAAGCGGAAACAACATAAACATCAAAGGAAGAAACACGTTTAGCAAATATACAAGTAGATAACGAGTTCTCATTCAGTGCTCATCGTAATAATCAATACCAAATATAATATATATATATGGACACACACATATCAAAGGAATTATTGAAAAAAAAATATTAATTACTTTATAGATGTTATAAAACGACAGATAAATCGAAACATACACACTATTGAATGTCTTGGATATTGCAGCTTGTTTCCAGCATGCCATAGACATTTTGTTGTAATATGAGAAGATAACATGGAAATAAAAAAATGTATATAAATACTAATAAAGCTATATATGTAGACGCACAAAACCATCAAGATGATGTGATAGGAATTGGATGGTGAAGCAACGAAAGCATACGAAGGTTCGTATGAGAATCTTCAGCATGGCCATCTCCATGTTGGTACATATACTGAGCCATTCTTGCAAGGTTCATAGCAATTTCTGTGAAACTCTCAGACAATTCAGAATTACTATTATTATGCACTGATGCTTCATTCATCTTCTTCCATGTTTGGCACATTAAAATGTAGACATACTCATAAGCTTCTTCTTCAGACGCTCCAGTTTCGTTCATGTAGCATTTCAGTGATTTTGGAACGACGTCGTAACCACACTCATCACTTGATGATGATGATGACTTTGAAACATGACAAATCTTGTATGATGCAAGGTCATTAGCAAGTCTTACGATAGTGGAAGAGAGGCGAATAATGTTATTATTGGGGTATTCTTGTAAATACTCAAAGTCCTGGGGCCTGATTGAGTCTGGATTCTGCAGAAAGTAACCTTGAACAAGAGCCACAGCCCCTCCCACTGAAATCCATGCATTGTCCAAATATTCTTGCATGCTTGGCACGTGTCCAGTGTGGTACCACCTTGCCTCTTTCATATATGATTCACAGAGATCACCCCACTATAGAAACAAATAAGTACACACCTCATTACATAATATTTTGTAGAACAAATTGATCTTTTTTTTTAAAACACATGTATCTTCAAAGCATATAATTTTGATTAAATTATAACTGAATTATTAATTTTTAACTCAATACTACTCATCTCATCGGTGTCATTTTAGTTTTGACCAATTTAAATTTGGTCCATAAATCTTATTTAACTCACTGCAATACAGTCCCTATAATTTTAACAATTTAAATCTTTAGCCCATAAGTTTAACAAAATGTATAATATTTATTTTTCTAAAATATAGGGATTAATATTTTAAATGGTTAAATGAAATGAGATGATATACAATGAATCAAAGTTTAGAAATTGAGTTATAACTAAATCAAAATTATAAAAATTAAGTTGTATAGAGTTAAAGTTTAGAGACCGATGAATTACAATCGAGTCAATAAGGACAAAAATTAATTTTGTCTATCCTGAAAATATTAAGATTTGAATATTGGGTACGTACTTGAAATATAACATTGTATGAAAACTTTCAATATATATATACACACACATATACGTACATACCACTTTATTGAGGCAAGGAATGATGTCGATTCCTGAATGTTTGAGGGTGGCAAAAGCTACCTCATTGACAGAATTATAGAGTGCAAGAAAACATATTTTCATGTAACTTGGAAGAACGTTCATTGCATGTACATCCCATCTACAGTAAACAAAATGTATTGTATTAATTATAGGAGATTTGGAGAAGGAGATATATATACAAATAATGTAATAATTAATAATGCTAACTTACCTGTGGACCACATGAGTGAAGAGTTCAAGTTCTTGCAATGTGCCATAAACGTCATAGATATCATCTAATATGGTTATGAAGGAAGTGATCTTTGTCATCTCTCTTCTGAAATATGAAAGCTCAGGTTGGGAAGCCATTCCCAAACCCCAAAAGAAGTTTTCTGATGGCATGTCCCTTACAAATCTCAGCTTTTCTCCATCTCTCATTTCTTTCCACCACCTTCATCATTATTTTATTTAGTATAAGAGAACAAAAAAAGTACAAAAATAAAAACTACAAAAATAAAAGCTTAGAAGAAAAACCTTAAACTAGATAGCAAGGCTACGTGGAGGTGATAATGAGGACAAATCCAATGGTTACAGCTTGGCACATCGCCAGTTGCCAGCTTGTGGGGTTGGTTGAAAATTCGTGGGGGTTGGCTAAAGCCACCAAGGCGGCTGCCACTTTCAATTTCTCTTTAAGATTTTTTTATTGTGTCCCTATATAATATATATGAAAATATAACGAAATGTTTTCCTTCACAAGTCTAATTTCATTGAAAGGAATTATTGGCATTTATAAACACTAAATATTTAAATTTTTCAAAACATTATAAATATAAAACATCTAATTCAAATATGATTTCCAAATGAACTGATCAACATAAACATAATCATGAATCATCAAATCATGTTATATAAAAAAATTCTAATTCAATACTTAAACTAACATTTTAGCACAATAATATTTGTAAAATATGTCTTTATAGAGAAATATTGTACAAAGAGAAATATGAAAAAAATATGTAAATATATTTTTTTAAAAAATTATAAGAGTGATGTCCGCCAACCCTATAGGTTTGCTCGTAGTGAGTTTGGACAAAATAGGCTGAGTTTAATAGACCTACGTGTTTTTGCTGGTTTAGGTTCTGGGGTTCAATTCATATTATCAGCTCTAGGCCCACATATTGTACAAGGCCCCATGCAATCACATTATTCAGTACTAGTGAACAATATGATTTACTATACATTTATTAGATATATATAAATAATTTGACAAAAAAATCACAGAATTAATTTTTTTTATTTACCTTGATGTATATTTCAAGTCTTGTTGATGGGTGACTTGGGCAACATTGAAATCCAGACGAGCAAGCTCAAGCAAAGCTGGGCTCACACTATTGCTTCTTTGGAACAAGTCAATGAACCATGGAGCTTCAAGTCTGGGTATCCTCCAGTGTAAGGGAAGCTCCAGTGCGTGATTTATCATGACAGATATTTCCCTGTCTTTGTTTTCCTTCACAAATTGTTTCAGATAAATACTGCAAAAATCTCTTGCTTCCTCAAGTATAGTTTCGCCTTCCATTGAAAGAAACGAAGCTTCATACAACGATAACATTCCCTTGATATCATCCAAATCAAAATTCCCTTTTTCATCTTGACAGCTTGTGAAAACCTCTGTGAAACAAAAAACAAGAAGCAGTACAAGTATGTTATAGAATTATTAGTCAGTACTAAAAGATAGTACTAGTGCATATTTTGATTTACTATGTCTCTCTCCAAAGGCTGCTTCAAGGAGACATAAACATATGGGCATGGTAATTAATGAAAAATGAATTATAATTGTTTAAGGGTTAGTGGCCCAACCATACTTGAATGGATATTAACTCAATTATAATTAAAATATTTAAATAAAAATATATTATTAATTTTTAAACAAATAAAATATTTGTATAAACCCTATATAATCTAACAAAATATATTATTGTATAAATATGATCGATTAATATTTTTTAACTCAACAAAATAAATTTGTTTTATATTTAATAAGGGAAGAAAAAATATAAATTTTTTAAAATTATCTTAATTGATACTTTTTTTAATAATTAAATAAAAAAGAGAGGAAATAAGTTAAAAAAAAAGATGATTATCTCAAGTTGGGGTCCATTCGCCTCAAGTATCTATCTTTCCTCTTGTTGCTGCAAACAAAACAATAATTAGGGTCCAATTTAGAGTGTGTTGGGAAATATCTAAAATTTAGGTTTTAAATTTAAATTTTGATAAAATTTAAATTTTAAAAAATTTTAAAATAAACAGTTATATTTATTCAAACAGGCTTTTAGATTTAAACTAAGGTTTCAGATAAACTAGTCAGAGTAATTTATAGAACAATAAAAAAGTTTATAGACTAACTAATTACTATATTACCTCTATTTTTTCTTATATCATCTCTCACCTCTCCTCTTATATCTTATCTCTTTTAATTTAATATCCATACTCTTTTTCGTAATTTACTAATAATAAAATTATTTTTAAAAATAATTATCTAAACACTCATTTATTTAAAATTATTTTTTTTCATATTTTTTTTTTAAATTTTTTTTTATAAACTGTTTAAAAATCTATTTTTTTATAAATATTTTTGTAAAATTTTATCCAAATAGAGTAGGTACCTGATGACACGTCATATCCATGTTGCCTCGAGATTCTGAATTGAAGAGCAGTGGTGTGTAAGTCAGACTTGGGTTTGAATCTGTCTTCATAATTGTCGGCGGACACAACCTGTTGCAGTATGTTCCTTATTTCGAGGACAAAATGGTGAGATAGTCCCAGCTTTTGCAACACATCGATGAATTCAAGTTTGTCCAAATCATTTCTGAGTTGGGAAATCATCATTCGAACTTGCGCTTTCAGTTCATCTCTTTCTTCTCCATATGAATTTTTCTGCATAACAAAAACATGTTATTATACTGTCCTTATAATCTTGGAGTATTAGATTATATATATATATATATATATATGCTCCCTACTATCATTATATATAAGTTACAAATAACTAAATTATATAGCTAAAATAAATTTATTAAAGATAATAAATAAATAAACAATATATTTTATTTTTATACATATCCTTATTTATGGAAAATGTTAGTGTGAGGAAAAGAATAATTAAGAAAAAAAAGATGAGAAGGAATAAGTGATAAAAATAGATAAGAGAGTCTATCAAAAGAAAGAACAAATGATTAACTAATAATTACTATAAAGACATATAATTAATTGGAGATAAAAATAAAAAAAAATTAATATGTAAATTTATTTTTAAAATTTTTGCTTAAGAAAAGTATTGTCATAGAAGATTATTTAGGTTTAGAGTTGCCCGAAATTTCAAAGCATAGCAATATTTACCACATCTCATTAAAAAATTAATATTAATATTTGCTATTAACATTTTTAATGGGTAAAAGGCAACATTAAACCTAAATTTTTTTTTGAAATAATATTGTTCCTGAATAAAAAAATTTAAAATAAATTTATACTTTAACCCAAATTGAGAAAGCAAATTAAAGTTTTAGATAAATATAAAGTGTAAGTTATATAAAAAAGACTAATCTTAAATTAATATATATATATATATATGAGCGAGGGGAGTAGGGGTGTGCATGGGTAGGGCTGCCCTGCCCAAAAAATACATGGGCTACATTTTACAGTCCAATGCCCGGCTTTACCCGGTAAAAGCCCTAATAATTTTGGGCTGGGCATGGGCAGACTCTCATGCCTAAGTCGTGATGTCATGCTCATGTTGTAAAAAAAATATGTAATTATGAACTTATAAAATAATACCATATTCATGTGTCTTCAAGAGTTAAATAATATTTATAATCTATTAAGAATAAGACAACAAAGATAATAATTAAAATATTGAGATCTATTGCATATAAAACATAAGCGTTGAAGTCTAAGTAGTTTACAATTATAACTTTGTATCAATCTCCCCAATATTGATAAAGATAAATAATCTAAAAAATAAAATAAATAATTATAATTTGTAATGTAATCATATGATAATTAACAAAGTTAAAAAAAGAAGAAAAAATTAGTATAATTGTAAATATTAAAATATACAACTTACCTACTTAATTACTTTCTAATCACCAGTAGCTATCATATTCTCCCTTCTAAGATGGATAAAAAATAAAAAAACAAAAAAGAGGGTGCTTATGGGCAGGTTAGGGCAGGGTAGCCCCTACACCCAGTGCCCAGCCCGAAAAATATATGGGCTGTATTTTGCAGCCCGATGCCCAGTCTTACCCTATATTTATCGGGGCTAGGCAGAGCATTTTTATTGCGGGTTGGACAGGGCATATCGGACCGTGGGCTTGTGTGCACAGCCCTTAAAAGTATGAGAAAACTTGTTAGGAAAGAGGAGATTAATATAGAGAAATGAGAAATATGTATATATGTACCCCATATTCACTAGTGATTGACTGGATATGTTCATCAGTCCAACTTGAAGGTCGATAATTTGCAGATCGGCGAAGAGTAGAGTTGCTTTCATCAGAAACAACAGCATGAAGAGTAGAAGAAGCATTACGTTGAACGCTGAACACTGAGAATTTTGTTTGTGGTGGTGAGAGAAATTTGAAGAAACTGCAATTTGGGAATGAGGTTACTGTGGAGAGAGCCATATCAGTTCCGTTCTTAGTATCAGACCAAAAGCCTTTAGATTTAGTGGAGTTCATCAAAGCTCAAGAGTTCTATATATATACACACTACACACGTGTAAAACATGATTTTTATATATCTTATTTTTCTTAAGTTTCTGAACAAGTTGGTACAAGTTATCATATAAAACAAAAAATATAAAACATCCGCAATCAATGTTTATAATCAATTATAAGAATAAAGAGTCACGTGTCTAAAAATATAATAAATTATTAATTTAGGTGATAAGTGATCTTACCTTATAAGAAATATAATACAAGTTTAAATCCTAAATTTATTTTCATAGTTTTATATCCTCAAATTAATGGCTGAAATAGAGAGCGACTTTATCTTCAATTTGTTTTTTTAGTTGAATTTAAGAAAATTCGAAAAGTTGGGTTAAATTTTTTTATTTTTTTATTGTTGTATGTTATATCTTTTTATTAAAATTTCATAACATAATTTTTTTAAAAAAAAATACCCCCCAAATTTCTTATAATGAAATGCATGTGTTTTTAAGAGCATGTTTGTGGACCCCTATAACTCCTTATTAAGGGCATTTTTAGATAGATTTTTAAAAAAATGATTTATGGGAAAATAAGAGTTTTTGGATAACTTTTAGAAAAGGGCTTATAGAGAAGAGTTTATAAAAAACAAGTACTTATAAAAAAATAAGTGTTTATATAGTTATAGTTATTAGCATAAGGACTTTTATGATTAATAAATTACCAAAAATAATATAAGATAAAAAAAAATCATAGCCTCACATATGTTGTCACTGTTCATCCTCATTTCTCTTCTTTCTTTGATGACAGATGGAGGGCGACAATGTTGACGATGGATGAGGGTAACGATGAATCAAGGTGAGGGTAGAAGTGAGGACAAAGAGAAAATGACCAAATAATGACTAGGACTAGAGGGGAGAGAAGATGGAGCCAACGCATTGATGACAACAAACAATGACAACAGAGCCTAAGCAGCAATGGCAGATTCTGAAGCGATGATAGGAAGTGAGAGAAGAAGGGAAGAGAGGAGAGAAGAAAAAAATAAAAGTAAAATAATAATTATATAGTTCATAAATTATTTTATTATTCTAAAAGTTACTTCTATTAATTTATTTAAAACTATATTTTTAAATAATAATTTGATCTAAAGATTTTTTTAGATAAATATAATTATGTATTTTAAAATTTTTAAAACTAAAATTTAGGTTAAAATTTTAATTAAAACTAAAATTTTAATGTTTGGCAAACATGCGCTAAAATAGAAAGTACGGATGCTTTTCAGAAGGAAGATTCGTTACCATTTAGAGTATGATATGAGTATCACATCAGCTTTACAAGGTCAAATTGATACTTTTACATAGAGACCAAGTTTTGAGAAAGCTTTTAAAGTTTCAAGTGGAGTGAGTGTGGGGTCTCTTGGGATGTTGCCCTTAAGGCATTATTTGGTTTAATTTATAGGAGAGTAAATTAAGTTAATTTAAGGGAGGTAGAGTAAAGAAGATTATGGGTATGAAAGTAGAGGTGGAAAAATTAAAAGTTGATAAATATACCCTTATATTTTTATTTAAATTTATTTACTCTTTATTTACAATATTTATATTAAAATTATTATTTTTTAATTTATGAATCTTAAATTTTTTTATCTCATTTATATATATAATAAAATTAAAAAAAATTAAAAAATATGATAAAATTTTAATATTGTTTCTAATTAATTTTATAATTATTATATTTTTAATATAATATATAAATTATTTACTATGCTTATTAGGTTTTAGCAATCAAAACAAAAATCATGTGTGAGGAGAATAAAAAAAAAGATTTGAGGATACAATTGAAATATTAAAAATATATAAAGGGCAATTTAGTCAAAATTAGGCAAAAATAATCTCTCACCTCCAAAATCTCTCACTTTTGGAGGAGAGGAAAGGCCTTGTGTGATTCCCTCCCCTCCCCTCCAAAAACCTCCAACCAAACAATCCCTAAAGGAGGTACCATTTTTATGAGTAGAGTCTAAGAAAGTATGATTTAATTATAAGTTTTTATTTTATAAATATATTTTTTATAATTTAAAATTGTATTATATTTTTTATGAGAGCGATACTATTTATTACTTTGACTAATAATTTATTGGTTGCTTTGCCTTATTAATACAAAAGTAGTTGAAATAAAAAAGAATATCATGAGTTTATTACTCATTCACTCTTTAACATAGGACTTAATTAGAAAGTTGACTTTAATCTTAAATATAAAATATATTTTTTATATTTATCAAATTTTTACCTTTATTAATACTTCTCAACAATAATCAAGTAAATGAGAGAGGGAAGAAATTAAAAAAATTATTCAAGTATTTCAAAAAAAAATATCAGATTAACTAATTTAACTAATTTTTTAATTTAATAAAATTAATAAAATAGATTATATATTAAAAATAAGATAATTATTATTATTAGTACTATTATTACTAATATTGTTACTATTAGTACTATTATTTTTACTATTATTACTATTACAACTAATAATGCTATTACTATTATTACAATAGAGAATATTTTCCCTTCCCGTCTTTTTTCTCATCTTCTCTAGTTATAGCCATTAGATCAACATTTGAATGGTTTATATTTTTTTCCTTATAAAATTATCATCAAAATATAAAATTATAAAAGGAAAAATAATTAATTAAATATTTAAATTGCTGAATTTTAATATGAATAGTTTAATACTGTAATAATAAAAAGGAAAAGAAAAATTTTGTATAAGAGGAAATCTGAATAATCCAAATGTTGATCTAATAATGGGAAAATGAGTGGTTCCTCTCCTACTACTAATTCTGATTATTATGTATGAAAAAATCAAAATAATAGAAATTATTCAATTTATAAAACCAACTTAGCAGGATACACCACATGGACAACTGTATATAATTGAAAGTCTGAAATCAAGTTAAGTGTGCTGTGTATATCTTTATATGCCGCCCAATTTTAATTTTATATGGTTTTATCTTATTCTCTGTCACGTTTTTTAAGTTTTTTTTTGTACAAATCAAAACTTGTAATTTCATTATAATCGATATAGACTTGTATTTTTGTTGTTGTAAAACTCAATATAATCGATGACTTTTTTGTGTGGCTGCAGTTAGCTGAGAAGACTCTTTGTCCCCATTATGTGAAAGCGGTGCTGTGCTTGTTTCCCCTTATGGGCAAAAAGAAAAACGTGTTTACGGGAGATGTATAAAAGCTGTTTGGATAAGAGTTCCAACAAAAATTTATAAAAAAAATTTTTTAGATATTTTTTAAAAAAACATTAGATAAAAATTGATAAAAAAATGATTTTAAATAGAATAATTATTATTAGAAAAATTTTTATAATTAAAAAATTATTAGAAAAAAATATGATTTTATTAAAAATATGAGAGATGAATGATGGTGAAAAAGAGAGAGGAGAGTGAATGTAAAAAAGTGAAGGTAAAATAGTAATTAGATAGTTTATAAATTTTTTTACTATTTTAAAAATTAATCTTAATAATTTATTTAAAATTATAGTTTTAAATAATAATTTAATTTAAAATTTTTTTTAGATAAATATAACTGATTGTTTTAAAAAAAATTTAAATTAAAATTTAGGATAAAAACTTTTTTAAAATTTTAATTTGAGAGTTTTTTAAGTAGGCATATAATTAGAGTATATTTAAATACTTTTTAAAATCACGATTCTAGAAAAAAAATTATGATTTTGAGAAAGAAGAAGAAATAGATTCTGTACGGCTATTTCACTTGCCATATGTTCTATTTTTTTTAAAAAAATTATTTTCATTTAACTTAAATTACTCTATAAAAATAATATATATGATAAAATATAATTAAAAAAATTGATAAAATAGATGTATAAGTATAATCACTCGAAAAAAACTATTTAAATATGACATAAAATTTAATAATTTATTATTTATACTAAAATTATAATTTTAAGGTTAAAACTATAGCATATTAAGAAATTATCATTTTTTTATAATATTTAAGAAACTATTATCTATTAAAATTACTTTTATAACTTTTTTTTTATAAAATACTCTTCAAAAACTAATACATGCTCCTAGTATAATTATAAAATTTTAGGAAAAAGTAATATTGTAATCCTTTTATTTTACTTATTTTTATTGAGATCCTGAAGTGTTTTTTCCCATTTTCATCCTCAATGATTAATAAAGTTATTAAACTAACATTTATGATGAGTGATGGATTGACAACTTGATGAGGTTGATGGTGACTTGCATCCACGTGCCTGGAGTTCATGTGGCTGACACTAGTACAAAATCCTAATTTTGCTACTTGAGGAAAGTTTTGCATTTGTCACTTTTCTCTTAGCCGTTTTTGACGTTTCAACCACCGTCTAGAAAATTTTAAAAAAATATTGTATTTGATTAATTGGAATTTAGAGATTTGGATTTAACTTCAAACTTGTTTGTTGAAAATTGATTTTAACTCTAATTTTTAATTAATCATGTAATTTATTGATTTCAAGGATTAAAAATTGAGTGGTTGAATTAATTATGTATTCAATGTTTGAAATTAAGTTGTTTATATAATTAGAAATTAAAAATATATTACAATATAGCTATACACATTCATATGTATAAATATTATTTACCTTCTAATAGAATCTAATATAGTTCTGATCCTTAATAAATAATTTAATTAAAAAGTTATTATTGATATTAAATATAAATTTATTTATTATATTTATCAATTTTTTTAATTTTTTTTATTAATACTCTTTCAACTATAATTAAGTAAGAGATGGAGGAAGAGAGTTAATAAAAGATAATTATGGTATTCTAAAAAATATGTCATATTAATTAATTAAATTAACTTCCTTAATCTAATTAAACTACTTAAATAAATATAATATTAAATACTCAAGGAGTAACATATAAGGCATATCAAGAGTGACCACAATCTCAAGATTAATGGAGGCAAAAGTTATTGGGAATTCATCATTTTTAAGATTTCAGACACAAGCAGGATCATGACAGAATCAGCCTGCAATGAGGATGAAAGAATAAAAATCAACCTGCAATGAGAAAGAAAGAACAAAGTTAAGGGTTTTTTATGAATTAAAGCAGGGAAGCCAAAGGTATTATTCCCACTAGTCCATAATATAAAAATTAGTTAATTTTTTAGATAGATTAAGATATATAAATAAATCAACTAATTATGACAAAATTCAATTCTCTCGAAATAAATTCATATTATATACTTATTAATTTACCTAAATTAGTCAGCTAGCTTGTATTACTGAAAGAGGCATGGAGTTCTCAACTAAAAGGAGAGGATATGAAGCGTTAATTGTATTTAACTGATTTATTTAGCCTCATAATCTATTTAAAAAAATCAACTAACTATTATATTAAGAATATGAAGTAATATTATCTAGTTTAAACACTACTAGAAAAAAACATTTATTATAGTGTTACTTCACGACACTTATAAGTAAAACCGCCATAAAAAAAGGTGGTGGGATTTTCATAAATATTTCATTTTAAAATACTTTTCACGGTGTTTATTTGAAAACCCACCGTTAGAAGTGTCTGTCTAATTTTAAAAAACTCGAGTGGAGTAAAAGTACTAAAAGTGGGAGACTTTTCATAGAGGTTTAAAAACCGTGGGGAAAAGTGATTAGATGGACCTTTTAACGGCATTTTTTAGACTTGCAACAGCTGTTTTTTATGACTTTTAAGAACATTTTTTAAAAAATTGCAATTAAAAATTTCCCAAAAATTTAAAAACTCTAATATTATTACAGTTTCACTTTTACTTTTTTATAGTTGTTTGAGGTTCTATTTTTCTGAGCCACTATGACAAACTTGTATGAAGGTCATGCTTTAGCATTTTCCTCCTATTTTCAATGTATATATCTGTCGTTCTCTGACATCTCTATCATCGTCCTCCATTGCGAACGCTACAAGTCATCATTTAATTTTGTCATTTGCTCATTTGTATTATTTTTTTATCTGTTGTTTATAAATTGTAATACATCATATAAGTTATCATCCTTGTATTAAAGACTTATAGGTTTTCTTTTCTATTTACCATATTTCTCTTTACTCCTTCAACCTCGCAGTTGTTTGAATCTCTTCACCATCTTGTTAAAAGAAGCTTAAAGAGCTTCAATAGTAAAAGTTTTCCAGATCTTCAACTTTTTTGCCAGATATGCAATTTCTTCTCCAGATCAAGTCGAATACTTTTAGTGAGGCAGACAGTGGTGGCTAACAGTAGGTGGTGGCAGATTAACCTTATTGGAAGGAGCTCGAAAAGCTTCAGTAGAAGAAGCTTCTAGATCTTTAAGTTTTTCAATAAATCTTTGATTTCTTCTCTCTAGATCTGACTTAATGCTTTTGATGAGTGTTGTTGAGGTAGCTAATAGTAAGTGTAGACCGAAGAGAGCTAAAAAAAATTAAAAAAAACCAAGCTTTCCACAGCGGTTATAGCCAGAACCGCTTAGAAATAAAGCAATTACCACTGTTAATTGTTTCTCCTTTCAAGGTGATTTTTACGTAAAATCGCAGTAAAATGTTTCCTTTAACAATGATTATAAAATCGTCGTTAAAAGATAAACTTACAATGGAGGTAGAATTCACCCCATTCTCTTTAACTACAATAAAATGTCATTTTTAACTGCTGTTAAATTTTTTTTTCTAGTAGTAAAAATTTCTCTTCTAGGTCACTCATGGAAAAATATATTTGCATATAGTGAGACAATCAGGTATTATTTGTGGTTTTTATGTTTTGAGAAAAAGGGAAAACATAGATTTCTGTTCCACTGCTTAATTGGATGACTACACATATCTAATCTCTACTTCCTAACCTTTTTTTTTTTTTAGTGGGGAGGGGGAGAATATATGGTTGGAGTCAATTTGGGTGAAGATTGTTATAGTTTATTCGTTAAGAATTTAAGAGTTAGAATTATAGTCAACTTAAGTCAAACATTTATAAAGATGACATGTCATTCATATGATAATGATAAAAAACAGTTGTTGATATGGCAATGATATATGATAACAGTAGGAGCTATAATCAAAATTGACTAAAATTTAAGGATTAATTCCTCACTGAAAAATTATAGGGACCTAATTCAGGTAAGTTAACTGCAACTATAAGAATTAGGATCTATGTTTTCCCAAAAGAAAAAAAAAAGTTAAGACTACACAATTACATGCTTACATGACTCTAAGGACTAAGATTTTGTTAGATCGAGATAACTAAGATGCTCTATGCTAATTAGACTGAACTGGCCAGCGCGGCTCTCTTTTATCCTTAGGAGATCATTCGAAGGCGCAAAATGGCGGGAGGCAAGACAACTGTGTTTTAGCTGCTTGATTCACTCTGTAAATAAAGCAACCATTTGCCTCTCGCTCGTGAACACGAAAGTCGCCTCTTCGATATGACCGTCGGTTTAAGGTTTCACAAGATTGGCAGGGCGTTAATATGGCGTGACATGATATATTTATTTATTTATTTTTCAAGAGGCGGTTTTTCATAAGATGGGCACCTCCTTAATGTGGCGCTACATGATATGTTTATTTATTTATTGGTGGTTCTGGGCTGAAATCACAAAATGTAATTTTCTTTACCATTTAATGAAAACTAAACTACCAACGAGGGAGGCTGGGGCTGAAATCACAAATTGTAATTTTTTACTGTTTAATGACAACTAAATTACTAACAAGATTGAATCTAATAAAAGAGGATAATTCCTCACAATATGACGAACTAAAGTTTGAATCTTTATTAGAAGAGGTGTCTACATTTAGTATTTGACAATATCTCCAATACATGTTTAGAAACAACTAAATTAAATTCCCTTTTTGTAAAATCAATATTATTTCATTCAAATTCAAAATCTTAAAAAAAATATTTTACATATCATAAATAAATTTTTTATCACATGTTTCGCACATCAAACTGTAGACGAATCTTGTATGATGCGAGGTCATTAGCAAGTCGTACAAGCAATCCAAAGTATAAAATTATATCATTTGTATTTTCTTCATATCAATACAATTTTATTTGAATAACCAATAAGTTGTAGGTTAAGGTGATAATTAAATTGCCTCACCTCCTAAGGAGGAGGAGAACACCATTCAAATCCTGAAAAATACACTTGTTAGGAAAGGTAAAAATTGTTTGCGCTCTAAGTCTCAAAAAGGATTATACACTTACCTTAAATAAAAAAATACAATTATATTTGACTAATTTATTATAAAAATATTTTTTAAATGGATAGTTGGAAACTGGAATTTTGTTAATAGTTTTATAACTTCCTTTATAAATGGAAGATTATGAGTTTGATCTCGTTTATAATTTTAGACTATCAGTGCCTAACCCCCTATTTAAAAAAAGCTCTCATTTTGTACCATATTTTTAATAAAAATTAAAATGTTAAATAGAGATCAAATTATTTAAATTAAATAACACACAAAAGAAGATATGTGCATGATACACATTTTTTTGGACAAGCACTATATAGCAGCAATCACCATAGTGAATTGCAGCTATTGAAGTGAGAAAGAATAAATCAATGCAAAACACTTTATAGTTTTAAACATGTTAAATCGCATCCATTTATTCCTATCTAATTAAATGGTATACTTGACTTTGTAATGTACACCTTGATTGATATTAATCTACATTATTATATTATATTCTTTAGACTTACCTTGATATCTTCTCAATCTCATTAGAAATAGCTGACCAAAAAACAAGTCTCAATACAAATAATAATGAAGATAACCGTTTATGAGGGGAAATGGTTCCTAGTGGAGAGCGGAGCCATGGTTCCTATGCGAAAGCTTGAGGAAGATGGTTCCTAGACGAGAGGACACCGCGTGAGGCTTGTTTCACGATAGAATTGAGACACGAAGAAATCCCGGGGTGGTCACTATCCGACGTGGAAAAAATGGCCACTGATCCTATCCAACTGGTCAACATGAATGGAAGGATGGATGAAGAAGATGAAGATTATGATGAAGAAAGTTGAAGTTAGTGATGGAGAATATTAGAGTTAGGTTTAGGGCTTCATAGTAAATGACAGATCCTTAGTTGTTAGGGAGACTAACTAACTAGGAGGTAGGTAGTTGGAGATTGAAATGCAGGCAAGTTAGTTTTAGGCTAAAAGTTGTTAGCTTTCAGTTCATTTCAGTTAGAAATATGTATGGTTTTATTATATTATGTTCTCATTGATTAGCTTTCCATTTAGTCTTTCAAAATTTAGCATTCTGGGAAGTAGCTTATCTTTCTATATGATTATTATTTTTTTGGGGGGCTGAAATATATGGTAATTATGCTTTATATAGGGGAATTGAGTCCTTGTAAAACTGTAGGTTCAGCATGAGAAGATAATTCAAATAATTCCACGCACTCTTTAGATTTTTGTTTTTGGGTATTCTTAATTTTTTTTTGCTGTCAAGTTCTTAGTCTACTGTGTTTGATATGTGAGAAATTTATTAGTTTTTGTAATGGCCAAAATTTACTTTTAAAATATTTGAATATAAAAGTATATAAATATATCATATATACATTTATAAGAGTGAACAATATTCTTCTTGACATTTAGATGGTACATATTTAACTTGACACTTAAAATTTTCTATTTTTCTATTTTTAATTTTAGTTAAAACATTCTTTAAAATTTGATAACTTGAATAAATCTTCAACATTCAAGAAGAATTAGAGCAATTCAATCCAAACTTAAAAGCCGTTTTATTAGGCTATTTTTTCTACACAAAATGACTATGTGGAGTGAACAAATACAGAATTTGTATAATTTTACAAATTTACACTTTCGGGCAACTTGTCATTAATTATGAAATAATGTAAATACCATATTAGTCTCCCATGTAAATAATATATTAATGGGCATGTATGAGAAACCCCTAAATCAAGGTTTTAAAAGGACTTTTGGCCCAAATTTTAGTTTAGAAAATTGTTAAAACCAACAACTATATTTATACAAAAGGGATTATGGATAAAACCTTAATTTTAGATAAGCTACTAGAAATAGCTTCCGGAACAGTAAACTATAGTTTTAGACTACCTAATTACCATTTTACTTCTATATTTTTATACTTTTTCTTATCTCTCATCCATCCTCTCTTCTTTGCCGTATAGCCTATTCTCCACTGCTATTCATTGATGTCACTGTGTTATCTATAGCTGCCCGCTATGTTGTCGTGGGTCTTCGCAGCTCACTATTATCGTGGGTCCATCCCTACTCGCTGTTTTATCATGAGTCTGTCACTGCTTCGTCTCCTTGAAGGTTGTTGTTTCACTATCGCCAGTCGCTACTTCACCGTCGTCCATTGTCCATTGTAGGTTGTTTGTTGCTAGTGGTCTCCTTGAAGGTCATTGGTCTATCCGCAGGAGAGGAAGAAAAGAGAAGGAGATGAACATTAGTCGAGGAATATTTTTTTTATTTCATACCATTTCTAATATTTTACTAATTATAAAAGCCCGTCTGGTAAAATTATCTAAACACTCATTTATTCAGAACTATTTTTTCTATAAATCTTTCTTTAAAAGCTCTTTTTTATAAACTGTTCAAAATTCATTTTTTTATCAAATTTTTTTTTTCTAAAAATCTATCCAAACATGCCCATTCTTGTAAAACTTAATCTTGGCCATTATAATCCCACATTGATTCCAATGAGAAACAAACCATACCATAAAAAGTGATGGAAAACAGCAAAGGTTCGTCGAGCCTGGTAACTCTAGCTTGTAACCCAAGTGGGGACATAAAGGTGGTGGAACACGGTTCGGGCATCTCCTGGTTGGGTTGGATGATGCAACTAGTTGGCCTGCCCGTTCCAAGTGGAGAGTTGAGCCATGGTTCCTAAGTGAAAGCATGAGGCTCATGGTTCCTAGACGAGAGGGCACTGCGTGAGGCTGGGTTCACAGAGCAACGACAACCTCTGGCTCCACACAGTGGAAGGATCACAGGCTGCTGCATCTCTAGCCCACAATGCCAAGCGAGCCTAGCCGCTTGAACCATCACCTTTTTATCTTAGGCCCCTCCTAGCCATGCTCTGTTTCTACCTCTGCCATTTTTAGAAACAGAACAACTATATATTCATGCATGTTGGGGGAATTAATGGTACAGTAGAGAGAGTTTTTGCAACACCAAATGAATGCCAGGGCATATGTGGTGGCCTGATAGATATACTCAAATATGAATTCAAGTCCATCTGCACCTCTGGAACTACCTGAGCTTGTTCCCAGAGGGAAAAGAGACTCTGTTGCTACTGATTGGAGCTTCTGAATATGTTGTTCTTTTTTAATTGCTTCAGAACTTTCAAAAGATTAAATTTTTCTTTCCCATTTTCTTTCATTATTCAAGCATTAGTATAATGTAAAGGAGCACCCTAGAATGACTGGCTCCATACAAATTCATTTCTACCTATCTATTTTGGTTTCATGGAAGCACAGTGATTGTCGAATGATATAGAAGGATATTGTAAATTAATCAACCTTCCTAAGGGTGATTTATACTAAACTCTTTAGGGTAACACACGAGGTGAGATCAAGTTACTCTCCCTCTAAGTGAGGATATAAATTAAAAGTTGAGAAAAAAGCATAGTTACATACAAAATAATTTTCCCATGTTGACAACCAAATGCGTTGTTGCTAGGGATCAAACCCAGGCCACTTGCATTATAAGCAGGAATACTCACCACTCTACTACAACGACTGCCATGAAAATCTATTAATATAATCGTTAGGCGGGAGCCATAAGAACTAGAGGAATATATTACTTACTGTATGTTAAATACATAGCAGTACAAGAACAGCAATTATTCCAAATACTTGAAATCCAAGATTGAGATAAGATTTAGTCAACATGCTAATCTCTGTTTTATGTCCTTTAGAAGTTCAACTGAAAAAAAAAAAAGAAGAAGAAAAGGTTCTTGAAAGGTAAAGTATTATTAAAACACATGCCTAATCAAAGTTCACACATCTCAATACTAAGCATACTTGATCAAAAGCCAAATCTTGGCCAGGTTTTGCGAGATCATCTTACACGCTGGCCAAGCATGCTCTTGTATCACTGAGTTGTTCTTCTAAGGTCCCAATTTGAGACTCCAACTGATCCAGCTGATTCGATTTATTATTATGATCAGCCTGCATATCCATCACTCTTTGGCGAATCGATGGCAACCACATCTCATCATAGCCAAAATATTCGAGTTCTTAATATAAATTCTCAAATTCCTCCATCTTTGAATCATTCATTGTCATTGGTGTCTCTGATTCTAAAAATGCCAACATGTCAGCTAAAGACTCGTATCCCACCTTGCAAATCCTGAGAGTCCTCTGAAAGAGTTTCCATTCCCATAAATTTGGATATTTGACAAATGTATTCGAAAAAGCTCACATCACAATCTAATCCCTTGGTGGAACATAATCAGATTTGGCAGCTTCACCAAACGTAGAGTTTTGACACTTGGAACCAACTCTTTTGAAATTTCTTTACTCTTGCCCTTTCCTACATACTCCAATTCAAAGGACTCTTTTGTTTCCAAAGTGTTCAACCACGTCAAGGTGATCTAACGCGATGGATTGCAATCTCTAAAGGGACAAAAATAAGAATATTTATTGCAAAATTTTGGTGATCATGAAGGGACAACAAGAAAAAAAATGTCCCACATGGACTAGTATGAGAAACAAAATATACTATATGAATATCTGACGCAACATATAGTGTGCCGAGCTGGGTAACGCAAGCTTGTAACCCATGTGGGAAGGCTGGTTTCACAGAGCAGCGACAACCTCTGGATCCTCATGGTGGAAGGATCACGGTCTGCTTCCTCTCCAGCCCACAACGCCCAGTGAGCCTAGCGGTATGAACCATCATCTTTTTTGACACGATGCTCTGTTCCTGTGTTTCTTTTGCACTACAAACTGTGACTGAACAAGCTGTGTTCAAACTTGTCATTCTGATCAACTAGCAAGTCCCATCTTCATCATTCTCTTTGCTTATTATTTTTGTATAACAGCACATCATGCTATGGCGTTACTTGGTTTAATTTTATCTGTGCTGTCTTGGATGGAAAATAGATTATTATAATGTTTCTACATGGTTGAATGGCAATGGAGTACAAGGATAATTAATAAGGAGGCTCCTTAGCTTCACATCAGGTTTGTTGAACCCCCATGACATGCACACTCACATCACAGCAACGAAAGCATGGAAATTGGCACAAGACATGAAGTGAAGCGGTTCCATCAGCAAAACCTAATCTGCAGAAAGTACGTGTTTTGGGAATATTTAATGGAAGGATGGATGAGAAGATGAAGATTATGATGAAGAAACTTAGTGATGGAGAATTAGGGTAGATTATTATAATGTTTCTACATGGTTGAATGGCAATGGAGAACAAGGATAATTAATAAGGAGGCTCCTTAGCTTCACATCAGGTTTGTTGAACCCCCATGACATGCACACTCACATCACAGCAACGAAAGCATGGAAATTGGCACAAGACATGAAGTGAAGCGGTTCCATCAGCAAAACCTAATCTGCAGAAAGTACGTGTTTTGGGAATATTTAATGGAAGGATGGATGAGAAGATGAAGATTATGATGAAGAAACTTAGTGATGGAGAATTAGGGTAGATTATTATAATGTTTCTACATGGTTGAATGGCAATGGAGAACAAGGATAATTAATAAGGAGGCTCCTTAGCTTCACATCAGGTTTGTTGAACCCCCATGACATGCACACTCACATCACAGCAACGAAAGCATGGAAATTGGCACAAGACATGAAGTGAAGCGGTTCCATCAGCAAAACCTAATCTACAGAAAGTACGTGTTTTGGGAATATTTAATGGAAGGATGGATGAGAAGATGAAGATTATGATGAAGAAGCTTAGTGATGGAGAATTAGGGTAGATTATTATAATGTTTCTACATGGTTGAATGGCAATGGAGTACAAGGATAATTAATAAGGAGGCTCCTTAGCTTCACATCAGGTTTGTTGAACCCCCATGACATGCACACTCACATCACAGCAACGAAAGCATGGAAATTGGCACAAGACATGAAGTGAAGCGGTTCCATCAGCAAAACCTAATCTGCAGAAAGTACGTGTTTTGGGAATATTTAATGGAAGGATGGATGAGAAGATGAAGATTATGATGAAGAAACTTAGTGATGGAGAATTAGGGTAGATTATTATAATGTTTCTACATGGTTGAATGGCAATGGAGAACAAGGATAATTAATAAGGAGGCTCCTTAGCTTCACATCAGGTTTGTTGAACCCCCATGACATGCACACTCACATCACAGCAACGAAAGCATGGAAATTGGCACAAGACATGAAGTGAAGCGGTTCCATCAGCAAAACCTAATCTACAGAAAGTACGTGTTTTGGGAATATTTAATGGAAGGATGGATGAGAAGATGAAGATTATGATGAAGAAGCTTAGTGATGGAGAATTAGGGTAGATTATTATAATGTTTCTACATGGTTGAATGGCAATGGAGTACAAGGATAATTAATAAGGAGGCTCCTTAGCTTCACATCAGGTTTGTTGAACCCCCATGACATGCACACTCACATCACAGCAACGAAAGCATGGAAATTGGCACAAGACATGAAGTGAAGCGGTTCCATCAGCAAAACCTAATCTGCAGAAAGTACGTGTTTTGGGAATATTTAATGGAAGGATGGATGAGATGATGAAGATTATGATGAAGAAACTTAGTGATGGAGAATTAGGGTAGATTATTATAATGTTTCTACATGGTTGAATGGCAATGGAGAACAAGGATAATTAATAAGGAGGCTCCTTAGCTTCACATCAGGTTTGTTGAACCCCCATGACATGCACACTCACATCACAGCAACGAAAGCATGGAAATTGGCACAAGACATGAAGTGAAGCGGTTCCATCAGCAAAACCTAATCTACAGAAAGTACGTGTTTTGGGAATATTTAATGGAAGGATGGATGAGAAGATGAAGATTATGATGAAGAAGCTTAGTGATGGAGAATTAGGGTAGATTATTATAATGTTTCTACATGGTTGAATGGCAATGGAGTACAAGGATAATTAATAAGGAGGCTCCTTAGCTTCACATCAGGTTTGTTGAACCCCCATGACATGCACACTCACATCACAGCAACGAAAGCATGGAAATTGGCACAAGACAGGAAGTGAAGCGGTTCCATCAGCAAAACCTAATCTGCAGAAAGTACGTGTTTTGGGAATATTTAATGGAAGGATGGATGAGAAGATGAAGATTATGATGAAGAAACTTAGTGATGGAGAATTAGGGTAGATTATTATAATGTTTCTACATGGTTGAATGGCAATGGAGAACAAGGATAATTAATAAGGAGGCTCCTTAGCTTCACATCAGGTTTGTTGAACCCCCATGACATGCACACTCACATCACAGCAACGAAAGCATGGAAATTGGCACAAGACATGAAGTGAAGCGGTTCCATCAGCAAAACCTAATCTGCAGAAAGTACGTGTTTTGGGAATATTTAATGGAAGGATGGATGAGAAGATGAAGATTATGATAAAGAAACTTAGTGATGGAGAATTAGGGTAGATTATTATAATGTTTCTACATAGTTGAATGGCAATGGAGAACAAGGATAATTAATAAGGAGGCTCCTTAGCTTCACATCAGGTTTGTTGAACCCCCATGACATGCACACTCACATCACAGCAACGAAAGCATGGAAATTGGCACAAGACATGAAGTGAAGCGGTTCCATCAGCAAAACCTAATATGCAGAAAGTACGTGTTTTGGGAATATTTAATGGAAGGATGGATGAGAAGATGAAGATTATGATGAAGAAAGTTAGTGATGGAGAATTAGGGTAGATTATTATAATGTTTCTACATGGTTGATTTAAACATTTTAAATCATCCATTAATTTATTCTTATATAAATTATATAATTAACTTTGTAATTTATCATTTGTTTGATTTAATTTTCCACTATCTTCATTGATATTAATCGGTGTTCGTTAGACTTACATTGCCCATCCAAGTCAAACACCTTGAGTCTTCTCAAGATCATTAGAAATAGCTTAACAAAAAACGGAATCTCAATATAAATAATAACGAAGAGCTTCCTCTTAATTAATGCAAGCTGGCTAAGATAATGTAACTCGAACCAAAGGCAAAAAAAAAAAGAAAAAGAAAAAGAAAAGAAATTCCCAGCCTTCAAACATGAGAACCAGGGTCCAGCTGTTAAACTTAATGAAATTAATTAAGTTAAAACTTAAAAGATTTTGTTATATTTTTCAAATTTATATTTTGAGTACTCTGTTTTTTTTTTTGTACAAGAATTTTTGAAATGAGGTTGGGCTTATCCACGATCTAAGAGTAGGGAATCTCTCTTATTTTTAGGCGATACCAATGTCGTGCAGGTTTGTGAATACTCTTATTAATTATGAAAGAACTTAGAGGTCATATTAGTGTCCATTGTTTGAACCAAATTTTTATAATTTTTTTTAAAAATATTATCTGGAAAGTATGAGAACTTCTTTTCGAGGAAGCTTTCAAGGCTAGCTTTGGTGTAATAAAAAACCTACATGTTCATCTTTATTAGAGTCGTATACCACAACTTTATATATATATAATGTTTGGGATGCTCTTTAAATGATCAGACTCACAGAACATTAATCATTTATGAAGGGACATATATGTAATATTAGTTTGAGGACAAGCACGTGTGAATGCAAGTCTCACATCGACTAGTATAAAAAATAAACTATACTACATAAAACTGTGGTGCAATGTGCAGCTTGCCGAGCTTGGTAGTGCTAGCTTATAACCTGAGTGGGGGCATTAAGGTGATGGAACACGGCTCTGGCATTGCTTGGTTGGGTTGGTTGACACATCTAGCTAGCCTGCCCATTCTAAGTGGAGAGCTGAGCCATGGGTCCTAAGCGAAAGCTTGGGGCTCATGGTTCCTAGACGAGAGGGCACTGCGTGAGGCTAGTTTCACAGAGCAGCGACAACCTCTGGCTCCTCACAATGGAAGGGTCACAGGTTGCTGCATCTCTAGGCCACAATGCCAAGTGAGCCTAGTTGCTTGAACCATCACTTTTTTTGTCTTTCTGTTTCTGTTACCAATGTATCTTTTTGCACATGGTAAGGATTAAACTGTTTAATTATCAATAAGAGGGAAATATAGAAGAATATGTTAATCGGGTGTTTGCGAGATTTTAAAACTTTGCTAAAACTCTTGAAATTCTTTTGCAATCTAATAAGTGAAATAGATAAGGTTGAAAAATTTGATCAGATAATTTAAATGACTTGCTAGAAATATAAAGAGTTAAAGAAGAAAAGATTACACAGAATAATTATCCTAGTTCTATACTTCCTTGACTTGCTCCAGTCCTCAACTTCTCATTGAGATTTATAATCCACTATCTGTCAAGATTATAACAGGCTCTTTGTAGCCTTCACAATCTTAATTTTAGTGGCTAATTGAGAACCTCCTCAATCCTAAGGTAACACCACTCTCTAGTGGCAACACTCCCCTTTAGAGAGATAAGGTCAAATCCCACCTTGAATTCCTAATTTTAAGGTTTGCTCTCAAATTTGGATAAAGATGATGAAATATAAAACTCTCTCAAATAGAGTAAAGAATACATTATAGTGCATTATATTTCTCTCTCTCTCAAGATATGATAATGGTACATAACGAGTAACATAGAGTTTGAGACTTTCTTAGTTTAACCATATCTTAGCATTATGATGATGCATTCATAGCTCGTCTCACTCCTTGAATGTTCTCTTATTTATAGATGAAGTTTGAGCTTTTGACCGTTAAGAATAATATCTTTCTTCGTTGAACGCTTCTTCTTTCATTTAGAATATGACCATTGGATCTAGTCATTGAAGCTTCAGACACAAAGTGACTTTTTACTATTGAGAGTATGTTGATTTTAATCTTCGTCTAATATCATTCTAATTATTTCTTTAGATACTTTAAATGAAGTTTGATACAATCAAGAGAAGTTTTGGTAATAATAGTTCAGCACTTGATTTTCTTTTATCTTATGATTATCTTTGAATTCAAGAATAATAGTCATCTTTCAATTATCATAATCTCCTCTATTTTAACTCCAAACATAGGAAAGAACCTATCCTCAGAAAGCACTATGTGTCTACTTTCTAATAAACTAAGTTTGACTCCAAAATTTATTATAGACAGAAATATATGATCAATTTAGTGAGTAGAGATCATGATCAAAGAGTTAATTCTAGTTTCCATATTGCGAGCATCATATCTCCCTCATATAAGACTCTTAGGTAATGAAATTAGTGTCATTGGATAGAATTTTGAGTTTAGTTTCATATGAATTAAGTTTCACCTCAATCGGATAAGTATATCTTGAGATATAGTTAAAATACTCAACATATATCAACGCAAAGCATAATAGTGTAATATTTGAGTTGATTTATCGATCATCATCTTTTTCCTTTGCTATTTTTTCACTCTTTTGTTTAGACAATCAAGAGTTTAATTAATTCATTAATTTATAGTCGATTGATTTCTTCTTCTTCTAACGTTTTCTTCACAGTTTCTCCATATTAATCGAATCCAAATTTAATTTTTCATACTAAAAAAATACAATGTTTTAATTGATTAATTATCATTAATTCTATTAATATTTCAATTAATGAGTGAAACCGAAAATGGAGCATCACCTTGATCAAAATTTTTAATAATATATAATATAATTTGATAAGATAAGTTTCTCAAGGGATATATAATGAATAATGAGGAGAAACATACGTATATTTCATGTTTGAATCAAACATATATAGCTTAGATAGAGATTCAATCAATTTCAACGTAAAGAGAGAATGATTCTTAAAATATATGAAATTAATAGAGTAACTAATTGATTAATGTAAATTAATCGAATATCTAGTCAATTAAAGTCTTTAGAGGAATTGATACAGAAATGTTTTTAACACATATTAATCGAACAATTAATTCATTAATACAAATTAATCAATTAAATGATTTAGATTTGAATTTCACAAAATGATTATGCATTAATTAATTGAACAGTTAATGGATTAATATAAATTAATCGATTAACTAATCGATTAATAGAGTTTATTTTGACTAAAGGAAAAATAGTTATGAATAAATTAATCTAACAGGAAATCAATTAATTATAATTAATTGGTTAACTAATCAATTAATTGATTTATCTTTTCAATTTTAGAGAGAAATTTCAATACATTAATCGAATCGTCAATCAATTAATGATCACTCATTAATCAAATAACTAATCGATTAATTGACTCTCTTTTTTCAATTTTCATAAAGCAACTTTATGACATTAATCGAACAATTAATCCATTAATATAGATTAATCGATTAAATAATTGATTGATTAACTCAAGAGACACAAATATGAACAGATTAATGTATTAATTTGACAAATTAATCTAACGATTAATGGATTAATTCAAACAACTTCAAACAAATACTACTTAGTTTGACATAATCAAAATATATATTCTAACAAAATTGATTTTCAAAATATTATCAAATAACATTGACAATATGTAAAATTCTCCTAAAATATAAGTAATATTAATTATTTATATCTATTTTGTACCCAATATAATTTAAAAATAATTATTATACCTGAATTTGGTTTATTTCAAAAGAACTAATTATAGTAGAAAAGAGTTTTACTATGGTTATAAAAAGAAACTCTATCATAGTTATAAAAAGAAACTCAATCATTGGGGTGGTGGGTCTCAACTTTTGAGTTATCCTGAGGTTGAGAGTTTGAGATTATGTTATCCCATTACTTTTGTCTTTAGCGAAAATAAGGCAGTTCAGTTGGTTTGATGGAAGGAACTTGGGTGGGTTATCCATTTAATTTTATTATGATATGTTTTTTTTTATATTGTATTTTATGATTGATCCCATTTAACACCTCATGAGCACATGTTAGTACCCATGATGAGTAGAATTGTTGATTACTGAGACGTTTGTCTCACTCTATTATTATTAACATTTTTCAAGTGATAGTTCCATCCTAGGATCTTAGGAAAAATTTTAGAGGCTTAATTAAAGTTATATTAATTGTATATTCTTCTCCTTTGAAGGTATGTGTAGAATACCTGTATATTAACACATTATGTTTCATTATACATAATCTAATAGTATATGAATTATTTGAATTTTAAGAAAAGTTATTTTTATAACTATGGTAGAGTTTCTTTTAAATTTTAGTAAAACTCTTTTCTACCATGATTAGCTATTTTGAAATAAACTAAATTCAAATATAATAATTATTTTTAAATTATATTTGGTACAAAATATATCTAAATAATTAATATTACTTATATTTTAGAAGCATTTACACAATCAATCTACAAATTATCATTTGTCAAAATACAATATCAATGTCATCAATCAAACTTGACATAGACAAAAATATATGCCTTGTTTGATTCCTTATTCAAAGAAGAATGTTTTGTTTTTTAATTAAAACAAAAAAATTGTTTGATAATTATTTTTTTAGTTAAGTGTTGCAAAATAAAAAAAATAACAATGTATTCTAAAAAATAAAAATAGAACAATTTTTTTACCCAAAAAAAATAGAACAAGTTTTACTTGTTCAATTTATTTCTAGTTCTGTAAAATTGGGGGCAGAAGTGGAAGAGATGTGTTTTAAATCAATCATTTAAACAGATTTTTTTCTTCTCAAAACTTATTCTGAAAAATAACTTCATGAAACTAACCTAAAAACGTAAAAATTGAAAAAATTGTTTTTGGGTTAAAGTAAAATTTGAAAACATAAACAAGCAAGCCTACACTCTATGAGTTTTTAGTACTTTTTTCTCATCATCAATTGTAACATGTTGAGTAACACTTTATCTTATAAATAGTAACTTTATATCTATTTAAATTTTAAATTTGAGTTCTAAAAGAGATATTTATATTAAGAGGAGAGGCTACCAATCCCTAAAATGTGGAAGAATTCAGAATTATTATTATGCACTGCTTCATTATTCATCTTCTTCCATGTTTCGCACATCAAACTGTAGACATACTCATAATATGTAGTTTCATTCATGTAGCATTTCAGTGATTTGGGAACGACGTCGTCACTACACTCATTACTTGATGATGACTTTGAAACGACGAATCTTGGATGAGGCGAGGTCATTTGCAAGTCGTACAAGTACGCAAAGTATAAAATTATATCATTTGTATTTTCTTTACATCAATACAATTTTATTTGAATAACCAACAAGTTATAGGTTGAGTTGATAAATGGCCTCACTTTTATAAGAAATATAACACAAGTTTAAATCTTAAAAATATATTTATTAGGAGAGATAAAAAAATATTTACATTCTATTCAAAAGGGATTATACACTTATTTTAAATAAAAAATACAATTTTATTTGAATAATTTATTATAATACTAATTTTTAAATGGACAATTGGAAACTTTTATTTTGCCAATAACTTTATAATCTAGTAGCATGAACGCTCCTTTCACTACAAAAAAATTAACTTTCAGCGGTGACTTTTTGTCTCCGCTAAGTCGTCGCCTATGAGACTGTCGCCTATAAGTATTAGCGGCGACAATTGAAAGTCGCCGTTGAATGTCAACAATCAGCGGCGATATTAGGTCACCGCTGAAAGTACAACAAAAAGCAGTAAGACAATGTCGCCACCAAAGGCAAAGTAAAGGCGGCGACAAATGTCGCCGCTAAAAGTAGAATTGGCGGCGACATAATTGTCGCGCCTAATGTGGAGTCAGCGGCGACATAATTGTCACCGCCTAATGTGGAATCAATGGCGACAATTGTCGCCGCTGAAAGTGAATAATTATTTTTAATTTTTTTCCTAAATTTTTAAATAAAAACCTATAATAAACTTATAAATATATAAATCAAATAATAAATAACTAAATGAACTAAAATTTAATAATATTAATGAATAATTCACATAATCCTTTAAAATATGAGAATACATCATTTACTAAGATAAATTTAAAAATAAAATAAAAATGTTGATGAGAATCTTTCAACAATTGAACTCCAATCATTTGAAGGGGCTTTTTTAACTTCAACTTTATTATCTTTTAATCTGACTATATCTTGGTTATCTTTTGGTTCGGCTTCTTCAATCTATTCTACTTCCTCCTCCTCCTGAAAATCCAATTATAATAATTATTATAATATACTTTTATAATTCTATGTATCCCAAATATTTTCATTTATGAAAATAGAACATTTATGTACTTAAGCTTCTTTTCTTTCTACCATGAAATATGCACTCACAATTAATGACCAAAAGTTTATGCTATATAACCAAAAAATAAATTGTCAAGCTAAAATTCTGATTATAATTAGGACAATGGTTATCTATAATTTTGTCTTGGAGTTTCACCGAAAAGAAAACCCAGTAAAAAAATATGTAATTTCAAAGTGGGATGATCAACATTTCCTTGTAGCCAAGAAAGAAAATCAACAGATTGCCCTTCTATTTTTTTTAAACTAAATTTGCTATATGCTGAATCACCTTGTATTAGAAGCTAACATGCCATTAAACCTTAGATTAGCAAGTTAAAGAGGAATTAAAACAGAGGAGGGGATAGAGTATAAGCTCATTTTTCTTTTATCTTTCTTGTGAACCGATGGAAGCTCTCTTTCCCATTGAATAGAATGTGAAGGTCCCCATGCTTCAGTTACCAGCTAGAGTTGCTAAACTGCTTCGATCAGAGTCATTCTAAAAGCCATGGATACCTACAGCGACATGTCACCTCCTATTTCGCTCATAACTTTCTCCACCTTAGACAAAATATCTAATGACAACAAAACCGTGCATCAAAAAACCTTTTAAGAAAACAACAGAATGCCTAATGGTAACTAGAGATTTTGTCGGCAAATATGGCAACAAGCATGTTGAAGTTCAGGGCCTTGAATTTGCATAAAGATGAGCATGGGAATTAAAACTGGAGAATAAATTATAGGTAACATGAAAATACTCCTAAGATAAAGGAACATGAAAGTACATTTTCACTTGAGTAAACCCCCTGATGTGTTGAAAAAAGTGAAAGGATTAACAGAAGGAAATCATCAGATTTTACAAATGTTAGCGAGAAAAGCAATACACAGTACTATTATCTATAAAGTGAAAATTCCAGACAATAAATCATCAAATTCATCATGCTATCCATAAAGGAAAAACTTACTTGGACGCTTGCTCATAGCTGAAGAACTTCACAGCAGAATTAGGAACGATACGAGCACAATTAGTTCCATTCCCTTTGAATAGTCCATGGAAACCTTCAGTTCTCCAAATGTACTTGAGGCCTTGTAAAGTTCCATTGTATTTAATGCTATAGGGATTCTGGACCTGCATATGGCAAGGTCTACTAACTTATTTAATAAATCTAGACCAGCACACAATAATAGTTATAGGATATACTAATGAGCCTACATAAAATGGTAAAAGGAACGAATCGTGATAGCTATTCCCAAATAGATGTAAACAACAAAATAAACTAACCTGTAGCAAAATTTTCAACTGCTCTAGTGGAGCAACAGCAGTTCGTGACCTGCACAAATGCAAAAAAGTTCCAGTCTGTTAAAATTAAAGCTATTCGTAAAAGCAGTTCTCAGTAAAGTCACTAGACAAACACAAGAACGATTTTAGAATTATAAGTAAATAACAATTTATGAGGATCGGACTAATTTTTTACTAGCTCAGAATGAAATTGCAGAGACGCTTATGAGCAAATGATCCAAAAATAGCGGAGCGAGTGAATGAAAGATCACACGGTTAAGCTACAACATCATATAGAAGCACCTAAAGCATCTAATTGCCTTTCAGTAATTGATGCTTGTTCTAGGAAAACAAAACATCAGAATCTCCCGCAATCACAAAATTCTGAAAATGCTAAATCCGTAACGCAATCACAAAAGGTGTTCTGCTCTCACACACGCACAGCAATGTCGCAAACAAAGAAAAAAAGAACCCCCACGCTTTAGTCTAGATCTATGTTTAAGTGCTTCAATCTTTACTCATCTTAGCTAAATCGACTATAGACCACTCAAAATCTCAACTTAAATCGGTGACCTAATCCAAAATCGAAAGAGCAGAGGAGACAGAGCTAAAGACGGAGTCAAAGAGTTCACCTCAGGAGGTCAACGGCGCTACGAGTTTGATCTCTGGCATCACAAGCTCGTCCCTCCTCAGACCACTCTTCCGACGCTCCCATTCTGGTTCTAGAACGTTCGAAGATGACGATGATGCAATGAGAAAAAATTGAAGGAACTGAAGTGTTTAAAGGGGTGGCAAAATAAATTGGCTTTCAGCGGCGATAAGAAAAAGTTGCCGCTAAAAGTCTACTTTTAGCGACGACAAGAAAAGTCACCGCTAAAAGTCTACTTTTAGCGGCGACAAGAAAAGTCGCCGCTGAAAGTCTTACTTTTATCAAATAATTTTTAAAAATAATCCACTTAATAAAATAGTGATATTTTTCCCCAATAACTTCTTCAACTTATTAGAGATTTTTTATAAAATTTTCTAGGTAAATAATAATTTATAACTATTTTTCTTAAATTTTCTAAGAAAATAGGCTTTTAATGTTTGAAAAATAGCTATTATATCATTTGGGTCTCTTTTAAGGAAATAAACTCTTTTATAATTTTTTAAACTCCAAGATACGCATTTTATGAATTTTTTGTTCAACAAATGATATATACAACAGTAATTAAGAATGTATGTATGTATTTTATGTCCACTTCATCTCCTTCTTTCACAGACATTATATTATTATCTGTATAATCTCTCCTTACTATAATAACATGTGAAATTTCTTTATTTATTATTTAAAAATAATATTATTCAATAATTGAATTCTATAGTTGCTTAAAACTCCTTTAATGGGGAAAATTTGTATGAACACTTTTAGCGGCGACATTGAAAGATAAAAAGTCGCCGCTGAATCACACCTTCTGCGGCGACAATTTTTGTTGCCGCAGAAAGGTATGGACAATTTTTTTTATTTTCGAGCTTCTGCGGCGACAAGAAAAAGTCGCCGCTGAAAGTAAGACTAATGTCGCCGCTGAAAATAGGGTTTTCAGCGACGACTTTTTATGTCACCGCTGAAGAGTTATTTTCAGCGGCGACTTTTTATGTCGCCGCTGAAAAGTTATCGCCAAATCAATGATTTTTTGTAGTGTTTATAAATAGGAGATTACATATTTAATTTTGTTTATAACCTTAAGTTGTCAGTGCATAGCCCCTATTTAAAAAAACTCTCATTTTTTACCATATTTTTAATAAAATATTAAATAGAGATCAAATTATTTAAATTAAATAACACACAAAAGAAGATATGTGCATGATACACAGGTTTTTGGACAAGCACTATATAGCAGCAATCACCATAGTGAATTGCAGCTATTGAAGTGAGAAAGAATAAATCAATGGAAAACACTTTTTAGTTTTAAACATGTTAAATCACATCCATTTATTCCTATCTAATTAAATGGTATACTTGACTTTGTAATGTATATCTTGATTGGTAGTAATTTCTTAAAACTTAAAAGTACGAGAACTTTTGTTCAATTTGGCAAAAGAAAAAAAATCAGTGAACTACTCTGAAACTTTCAAGGATAAGTAGTAGTGAAAAACTACACAAGAGCCGTTTGGTTTAAATGTTGGAGAAAGTTTTATAGAAAATAAATAATTTAATTTTTTTTATAAAAAATAATTTATAGAAAAAATGATTATAAATAAATTAGAGTGTTTGGATGGGTAGCTAGCGCTAAAAAAGTGATTCAATTTTGCAACAAGCTTAGCTGGTGGGTAGCTCTAGCTTTTAACCCGAGTGGGGGGCATTAAGTGATAGGAAACAGCTCTGGCATCGCCTGATTGGGTTGGTTGATGCATCTAGTTGGCCTTCCCGTCCCAAGTGGAGAGCTGAGCCATGGGTCCTAAGCGAAGGCTTTGAGGCACATGGTTCCCACACGAGAGGGCATCACGTGAGGCCTGGTTTCACAGAGCGGCAACAACATCTGGTAACATATCATTTTGCATTTTGCATTTTGCAGAATTTATTATACAATGAGAAGTGAACGAAGAAGGAGACTTCTGTTCCCTTCGTGGAAGAAATGTGGATATACCAAAGAAGAGAAGAAGGTTTTAGACACTCAGTATAAGCATGTGCGGATACTTGTGCCACCGCCGGCATCGCCATTGCCAAAAACAAGCAAGAAGAAGGTGACGGGATTTGCGAATCCAGAAGTAGAAACTAGAAAGTGAAGAAAGCAGCGCGTGGTTATGAGTAAGAAGGAACTTTTAGACCAATCATTCAAATATTTTTTTTTTTACTTTTTTATGCCTAAAACTTATTCTGAAAAATAACTTTATGAAACTATTATAATATAAAATTTAAAGTGAGAATCAAACATGCAACGCCATATATACTTTCTGAGTTGTTAGGGCTTTTTGTCCCTCCTCGCTAATTGTAAAATGCCGAGTAACATTATTTCATATATACATATATTGGAAGAAGCACACATTTTTATTATAAAAAGACAAAATGACATTAATAATTAAATATAGTCTTACAAAGAAGCAAAGCACATAGGGTATATATATAATATTAATAAAAGTTCGAGAAAAAGACTAAGTGAAAACAACATAAACATCAAAGGAAGAAACCCATTTAGCAAATATACAAGTAGATAAAGAGTTCTCATTCAGTTCTCATCGTAATAATAAACACCAAATATAATATATATATATATATATATATATGGACACACACATATCAAAGAAACTATTGAAAAAAATATATTAATTACTTTATAGATGTTATAAAACGACAGATAAATCGAAACATACACACTATTGAATGTCTTGGATATTGCAGCTTGTTTCCAGCATGCCATAGACATTTTGTTGTAATATGAGAAGATAACTTGGAAATAAAAATTTATATAAATACTGATAAAGCTATATATGTAGATGCACAAAACCATCAAGATGATGCGATAGGAATTGGATGGTGAAGCAACGAAAGCATATGAAGGTTCGTATGGGAATCTTCAGCATGGCCATCTCCATGTTGGTACATATACCACTACAAAAAGATATAGATTTGGCCACGACATTTCAGCTGCGACAAAAAAAGTAGCTGCTGATTCAAGATTTTCAGCGGCGACTCTAATTGTCGCCGCTGAAAGTCTTGAGTTTCTGCGGCGACAAAAAAGTCACCGCGGAAAAAGGACTTTTAGCGGCGACTTTACTTTGTCGCCGCTGAAGAGAACACTTTCAGTGGCAACATTTCTTTGTCGCCGCAGAAGCAATAAAAATAAATAATTTTGGCTACACTTTTCTGCGGCGACAACACAAAGTCGCCGCTAATACATTTTAAATACCCTTTCCCCTGCCCCTCCTCGCGACTCATTTCTTCATCAGTTAGGTTGAAACCCAGCGGCGCTGTCGAGCTCCTTTCCTCATGCAGGCGGTGGTCGTGCTCCCAGTCGACGGTCACCGTCATTCACGAAGTCGCTCCTCACTGTCATTGTGCAAGTCGTCATCCTTCCTTGACGAGTGCGAGTTCCCCTCACCGTTGGCAGTTGGCGCTCTGTTGAGGCTGAAATACACGTCACTCATCCGTCGCTCCTCCTCAGCTTCAGAGTCGCTTCGCCTGAAAAATTGGTCTCTTCCCCGTCAATCACCTCAGACCATCGGCGTCATTCACAGTAAGTACAATCATTTTCACCTCAGTCGCTGTCGTTGTTAGGAAATTTGGAAAATTTTTGTGAATTTGGGAAATACACGCATTGTATTGTGCCTGTTCTGTAATGCCGCCGACTATGTATGCTATCTGTTCTGTAATGGCGCATCATTGTTGATGAATTTATTCACTGCTTCTGAAGTTGCATTGCCGCGTACTATGTATGATCTTCAAAGCGACCACGTTTCCTTCAAGAAAACTGCTTGCCCCAAGTTTCATCTCATGTAAATTTTTTGTAACAAAAAAATAGAAAGAAAATGGATTGCAGAAGCCAGTGACTCGTGAATTGCATGTATTTTTAATATCTTATTCCATGTTTCCCATCATAATAGGATAATCATATTCATAAAATGGAATTGTAACAGACTATTTTCATTTAAGATATGAAAAAAAGTTGATGCTAAAATAACATGTGTTCAAGGTCTTATTTGTATAGGCGGAATAATGATTGAGAATAATCTTAATCATGTTTAACTGTCATTAGGAAAAGAAATTTTTTCTGGGTTTGATTTAAAAAGATTAAAGAAGTGAGGCTATAAAATTTTAATAAAAAATATGTGAAATAAAATTTTCTGGTGTCTTAACCTTGTATCCTAATTGTAATTGCAGTTGGGAAATAGTTCAGCTTTTTTTGCACGCAAGGGAAATTCATTTGCAAAATGAGAAAGTTCATTTGTACACTAGGAAAGTTCGTTTACATAATAAGGAAGTTTATAATATGCAAGTGACTTTTCTAAAATATGCAATATGAACCAATATGTTAGTCATCTTTGTAAGATGAAACTAGCTTCCATGATATGCAAGTTACTTTCGGCAAGTGTAATTAATTTTCGTCATGTGCAATTACATTTCCTTTGGCATCTACTACCTATTAAGAGTATTTTGGTATTTTCCCCTTAAATTAATTGAAGTTAAGGACTTGAAGTTTCAAGTCCATTGCCCAATTAACTTGTAAAGTAGAGATTTATTTCTTATTTTTCCTTGATTGAATTGGAGTAATTGCATTGTGAATCTGTTCATTTGAAGTTTAAACTAATCAAGTTAATTGGTTGGACTTGATCATGGATTTTACGAATTGCATTTTGATTGAGTCTTCAAGGTATGATTGTGTTTACTTTTATTTAACTGTTGAATAATATTGTTGTTTCTTAATGGAGAAATGATGTATTTAATCAATAAAGCTTAGTTATTATAATATTAAATTGATGTTGCGTGGATCCATTACCTCATTATATTACTGATATGTTTGTTGGCTTTTGTTGTTGTATCCTAGGTCTAACTGTTTAGGGAATATAAATGGATAAAAGTTGGTTACATATTAGAGATAGAGGCAACCTATCATATATTAGAGGAGTTGATGCTTTTCTAGAATGGGCATTTAGTCAACCTGGCATGGGAAGTCAAATACGTTGTCCTTGCAGAAGATACATGAATGTTATATTTAAAGGGAGAAGAGATGTCAGGACAGACTTATTGAGCAAGGGTTTTTGAAATAGTTATACGGTGTGGGACTTGCATGGGGAAATTAGAAGATTTCAGACAGATTTTAGAATTTCTAGTAATGACAAAGAGAATGCTACTGCTAGTGAAAACTTTACAAGGATGATATGCGATGTATATGGAGTTCTATGTGTGGATTATACAAATACTAGTCATTGTGACAGCGAAGAGCCTAATCTACAGGCTAAAAGGTTCTTTGACTTGTTAAAAGATGCTGAAACTGAACGTTATCCAGGTTGTGTCAAGATGTCTAAACTTTCTTTCATTGTAAAGTTGCTTCAAGTGAAATGCCTTAACCATTGGAGTAATAAATCTATGGATGTCTTGTTGGGCTTATTAAAAGAAGTTCTCCCAAAGGGGGCTTTAGTGCCAACTTCATTCTATGAAGCAAAGAAGATAATTCGTGACTTGGGTTTAGATTACCATAAAATTGATGCTTGTGAGAATGATTGCATATTGTATTGGGGAGAGCACACACATGTAGAATCATGTCCTAAGTGTAAGATGCCTAGATGGAATTTAAACAAACAGAAAGGGAAGAAGGTTTCACATAAAGTCTTGCAGCATTTTCCCATAACACCAAGGCTACAAAGACTGTATATGTCAACAGACACAGCTAAAGAAATGAGGTGGCACAAGGAGAAACACTCAAATGACGAGGTAATGAGGCATCCAGCTGATTCTCTAGCTTGGAAACACTTTGACAACCAGTACCCTAACTTCTCTGCTGATCCAAGAAGTGTTCGACTGGGTTTAGCAAGTGATGAATTTCAACCATTCGGGAATATGAGTGCCAATCATAGTATCTGGCCTGTTGTGTTAGTGCCATATAACTTACCACCATGGCTTTGTATGAAAAGCCCATACTTCATGATGACACTTCTTATTCCTGGTCTAAAGTGTCCAGGTGATGACATAGATGTTTATCTTCAACCTATGATTCAGGAGTTGAAGCAATTGTGGGAATTAGGGGTACAGACGTATGATGCGTATTGTCAATCAAATTTTATCATGCATGCCGCTATATTGTGGACTATAAATGATTTTCCCGCATATGAAAACCTTTCAGGGTGGTCAACTAAAGGTAAACTTGCTTGTCCATGCTGCCACAAAGACACGCATTGTATTTCGATAAGGAGCAAGTTGTCTTACATGGGGCATCGACGCTTTCTTCCATAAAATCACCCATGGCGCAAAAATAAGGTATTATTTGATGGTAAAGAAGAGCATATGGATCCACCAGTTGCATTGACTGGAGATGAAGTGCTCAAGCAACTTCAACACTTAGGTAATATGACATTTGGCAAGGGTATAAAACGAAAGCGTCATACACAGAATAATGCTTACAATTGGAGAAAAAGAAGTATTTTTTTCCAGTTGCCTTACTGGAAGTACTTGCTAATACGACATAATCTTGATGTGATGCATATAGAAAGAAATGTTTCTCAGAACATTGTGTGCACGGTGATGGATTTGGTTAGAAAGACGAAGGACACAGTTAAAAGTAGGTACGACTTGATGGACTTAGGTATTAGGAGTGATATGCACCCAGTTGAAGATGGTGATAATGTTTATATTCCTCTTGCTCCTTACACATTGTCTCCTGAGAACAAACAATCCCTTTTACAATTCTTGGCTAACGTAAGAGTGCCTGATACTTTTTCATCTAATATTTCAAGATGTGTCAACATTCAGGAGTGAAAATTGTTTAGTTTGAAGAGTCATGATCACCATGTGTTATTGCAAGAGATCTTCCCAATTGCAATACGTGGGTTATTACCTTCTAAGGTGTGTGAACCAATTATAGAGTTGGGAAGATTTTTCAAAAATCTTTGTTCGAAGTCATTGTCTTGTGAAGTGCTTGACAAACTGCAAAGTCAGATAATATTGACTTTATGCAAGTTGGAGACGATCTTCCCCCTGCTTTCTTTGATGTGATGGTTCACTTGCCAATACACTTGGCAAGGGAGGCAAAAGTTGCTGGACCAGTTCAATATCGTTGGATGTATCCAATAGAAAGGTAACATTCTTCAATTGCATTGTATATTTATATTTCATATTTGTAGAATGGTAATTACTTCTAATGCATTAGGTATTTACGGACACTCAAATTGTATGTTCGTAATAAAGCTCAGCCTGAAGGATCAATTGCAGAAGGATACTTGGTAGATGAAAGTCTCACGTTCTGTTCAAGATATTTGAAAGATTTTCCTACAAAGTTTAATGTGCCATGTAGGAATTATGACACCAACGATGATACGAACCCTAAGTTTATAATATTTAAGAAAAATGGTCAAGCTAGGGGGCATTGTCAGTCAATTTCTCTTCCTTATGAAGAATATTGTCAAGCAAGAATGTATGTGCTACAAAATTGTGAACAAGTTTGGCCATTTATGGAGTAAGTTGCCTGACTGGAGCAAAAATGTACTTGTCATATTGTATTTTTTACTTATTGCTATCATATATTGTAGGGAATATGCAACAGAGCTTGAAGCGCATGGATCAAGGAGTGAGCAAAGTCAATATGAGTTTCCTCAATGGTTTCGTTCACGAGTAAGTTATAACATCTTCAGCTGTAGTATTTATAGCAATTACATTTACATAAAATATCTAACCGATGACTTTTGTCCTAAAAGGTGGCATCATTGTCTACACTAAGCCATGTTAGTGATGAACTCATAAGTTTATCAATTGGTCCATTGAAGATGGTGAATCGCTATTCCATGTTCGTAGGCAATGGATTTTGTTTTCACACAAAAGATCGTGCAATGGGAAAAAACCCAAAACAGTGGTATTCTAGCTAAGGGTGATGACACTAATGCTGACAAAGAATATTATGGTGTGTTAGAGCATATTTATGAGTTGTCTTACATAGGCAGCCGAAAAGTATATTTGTTTAAGTGCCATTGGTGGGATGTGGCTCATCATGACAAAGGATATAAGATTGATAAATACGGGTTCATAAGTGTCAATACGCGATACTCATTGCAAACAAATGAACCATTTATTCTAGCATCTCAAGCTGAGCAAGTTTTTTATGTGGATGACATTGTTGCACCCGGTTGGCTCGTTGTTGTCAAAACAAACCCACGTGACTTGTTCAACGTACCAGTTGATAATGCTATTGATCATAATGGGGTTCATGATCCTATGGTTGAAGAACCTTATCAGCAATTGGTGGTAGACTTAAATGTGTATCGTGCGAGTCCAACACAACTTGATAATATTATCATTGACTTATATGGAGAAGATGAACAAACGCATACCTGAGCTCAAGGAGAATCATCACAAATTCATCAAAATAATGCCATAAATACTAGTTTTAGTGATGAAGAGGATTTGCTTGATGACTTTGATAGTGATACTGAAGCAGAAAGTGACACAAACATTGAAATAGAAGAAACAGATGAACCAGAAGACATCGATGAAAGTGACAGTGCGACAGAAGATTCAAATGAATGAAATTAATTGATATGGTATATTTTATCTACATTGATTATTGTTTGATTGATTGTTTTTTTCTAAATGAAATGTATATTTTTGTAGGATATGTCAGGATTAAAGAAAGGTCGAGGTGGGAAAAGTCTTTCTGTTATATCTAATAACAACACAAATAGCGGAGGTACATACTCTACACCTCAATCAAGACCTGATATTTCACCTCTACTACTGCAACAGCAATTTCAGAAAATGCCTGTCAACTCTCCTCCTACTCCCCATACTCAAAATAGTAGTGCAGGTAAGTTTGTTTCAATTTTGTAATAATTGATTTACATCGCTTGTAACATTTAATTGTTCTAATTCAACTTCAATGCTAGGCTCTTCTACTGCAATCAACAAGCGCAGAGGAGTTTACAAGTCTGTTAATGTGAATTTAAAGACTGCACAAGGAACGAAGATTCGAGTCAAATTTTCAGATTCAATGTCAAGAGCAATTGGTCCAGAAGCAAGAGACTTTTTTAATTATTGTGGTTTGACTCTTAGAACCACAATCTCGTTCAGGGATGGTGGAGGTAGCTGGAAGAATATTTTTGAAAAATATGGTCAAGATATGATTTTAAAAATAAAGGTATTTATGTCAAATTTGTATACTTATTTAAGTTTATTTTTATTATTAGACAAAGTGTTTACATTTATTTGTTACAGGATAAATTTGAACCTGCTGATGAAATTAGTGAAGAAAAGTTTCATATAGCTATATCAATTATTTTACAAAATTTATTCAGAAATTGGAAGAACAATTTGCACTTTCACTACAAGAAATATGAGACTGATGAGGATAGGTTGGCTGATCCTCCTCAAACTATTAGTTTTGAAGATTGGGAGTGGTTATTAATATATTTTAAGTCTGACATATTTAAGGTATCTCACTATCCTTCTAAATAAATTATATTTTTTCTAATTATTAAATTCTTATTAATTTCTTATTAGTTACTACATTTTGTTGTAGAATAAAAGTATAAGGAACATGATAAATCGAGAAAAACAAATGACTAAACATACTTGTGGTCCTCGATCATTTGCAGAGATTGAGTATGCTAGTGTAAGTTCAATCTATCATCACTATACTTTAAATTTTCAATCATTTTTTTAAATCTAATTTTTGTATTTTCTCGTATGTTATTATTTTGTAGAGAGATCCTACTACTGGACAACCTATTCCTCCTGACCAGTTGTGGGAGATAACGCATATTAGGAAGACATTAGACGGACAAGTAGTATGGGCTGACCCACACTGTGAACAGCTTCATGTACGTATTGTTATTTAATATCTTATTTTGATTTACTATTATCAATAATCTAACAGTTTTATATTTTTATTATAGAGTCGTATGCACGAACTTTCTCAACAACAAGATCAAGATTTAGAGAGTGATGCTCGAATGACGACAGAGGAAATATTGGCGACAGTTCTTGGTGAGAGGTTGGGGTATGTAAGAGGGAAAGGGTATGGAGCGGAACCTTCAAGGAAGAGAAATCGCCCTCAATCTACTGATAGTTCAGTTGTGGAGAGTGTACGTCCCCAACTGCAGGAAGAGTTTGATAAAAAATTTCAAGAGGAGAGAGAAAAATTGGAGGCTGAGCGTGCAAAGATGGAAGAAGAACGTGAAAAGATACAACAAGAACGTGTGCAGTTCGAGCAAAGACTAATGGAACAAATGGAGCAAAGAATACAAGCTCAATTCGCTGCCTTGATGCAGAAAGGACAACCACATGGGGCTACTTCTAGTCATAGTATTGAACCTTCTACATAAAATTTATGTATAAATTAAACAATTTTATTGTAATTTTAAATATCTTCATATTTTAGATGATAATAAAAATATTTATTAATATTATTATATTAGAGTTTATTTAATTATTTATTATTATATTATATTTTTTATATTACAGAAATTATTGGAAAAAATATAAAAAATAATTTTCATTCTTGTATCTTTAGGCGGCGACATCTTTGTCGTCGCTAATTAATCTTTAGGCGGCGACAGATTTGTCGCCGCTAATTCCACTTTAGGCGGCGACAGCTTTGTCGCCGCTAATTCATCTTTAGACGGCGACTTTTATTTGTCGCCGCAAATATGTATAGGCGATAGTCTCATAGGCGGCGACTTAGCGGCGACAAAATGTGGCCACTATAGTGATTCAGCGGTGACTTTTAAACCTTTTGCGGCGACAAATGTCGCCGCTGAAACTCATTTTTTTTGTAGTGTACTGAGCCATTCTTGCAAGGTTCATAGCAATTTCTGTGAAACTCTCAGACAATTCAGAATTATTATTATTATGCACTGATGCTTCATTCATCTTCTTCCATGTTTGGCACATTAAACTGTAGACATACTCATAAGCTTCTTCTTCAGAAGCTCCAGTTTCGTTCATGTAGCATTTCAGTGATTTTGGAACGACGTCGTAACCACAATCATTGCTTGATGACGACGACTTTGAAACATGACGAATCTTGTATGATGCAAGGTCATTAGCAAGTCTTGCGATAGTGGAAGAGAGGCGAATAATGTTATTATTGGGATATTCTTGTAAATACTCAAAGTCCTGGGGCCTGATTGAATCTGGATTCTGCAGAAAGTAACCTTGAACAAGAGCCACAGCCCCTCCCACTGAAATCCATGCATTGTCCAAATATTCTTGCATGCTTGGCACGTGTCCAGTGTGGTACCACCTCGCCTCTTTCATATATGATTCACAGAGATCACCCCACTATAGAAACAAACAAGTACACACGTCATTATATAATATTTTGTAAGAAAAATTAATCTTTTTTAAAAACACATATATCTTCAAAGTATATAATTTTAATTCAGTTATAACTTAATTCTTAAATTTTAACTCGATACTACTCATTAGTGTCGTTTTAGTTTTGACCAATTAAAAATTGGTCCATGAATCTTATTTAACTAACTACAACGCAGTCCCTATAGATTTAACAATTTAAATCTTTAGCCTATAAGTTTAACAAAATGTATAATATTTATTTTCTAAAATATAGGGATTAATATTTTAAATGGTTAAAGTAAAGGAGATGATATGCAATAAATCAAAGTTTAAAAATTGAGTTATAACCCAATTAAAAGTATAGAAATTAAGTTGTATAGAGTTAAAGTTTAGAGATCGATAAGTTACAATCGAGTCAATAAGGACAAAAATTAATTTTGTATATCTTGAAAATATTAAAATTTGAATATTGTGTACATACTTGAAATATAACATTGTATGAAAATTTTCAATATATATATACACATACATATACGTACATACCACTTTATTGAGGTAAGGAATGATGTCGATTCCTGTATGTTTGAGGGTGGCAAAAGCTACCTCATTGACAGAATTATAGAATGCAAGAAAACATATTTTCATGTAACTTGGAAGAACGTTCATTGCATGTACATCCCATCTACAGTAAACAAAATGTATTGTATTAATTATTGGAGATTTGGAGAAGGAGATATATATACAAATAATGTAATACTTAATAATGCTAACTTACCTGTGGACCACATGAGTGAAGAGTTCAAGTTCTTGCAATGTGCCATAAACGTCATAGACATCATCTAATATGGTTATGAAGGAAGTGATCTTTGTCATCTCTCTTCTGAAATATGAAAGCGCAGGTTGGGAAGCCATTCCCAAACCCCAAAAGAAGTTTTCTGATGGCATGTCCCTTACAAAGCTCAGCTTTTCTCCATCTCTCATTTCTTTCCACCAGCTTCATCATTATTTTATGTATACTATAATTAGTATTTATTTTCTTTTTTTTTTCCTAAATGAAAATCTTACAAATGATAAAATAGAACTCTTGGACTCATGCAAGCATGTAAAATTGCAGTTTTACTCTTTTTATGTTTTCGGGAAAACATAGTTTTTGGTTCCTACAATTGTGGTCAACTTGGGTCAGGTTCATGTAGTTTTTCAATTAAGGAGCTAGTAATGAAATTTTAGTCAACTTTAGGCATAGCACTTACTATTACCAAACATCTTTTATGACACGTCATTT
Source organism: Leucaena leucocephala (assembly GCA_037074615.1). NCBI lineage: Eukaryota > Viridiplantae > Streptophyta > Magnoliopsida > Fabales > Fabaceae > Leucaena > Leucaena leucocephala. Next base: position 10,353,990 of record CM073515.1, on the reverse strand, counting down.
TAAAGACTTTTGATTAAAATTGACTATAATTCTAATGATCTAATCCTTAACGAATAAATTATAAAGATATTTAATCGAATTAATCAAAACTATAGGATTCAAAAACTATATTTTTCTCCTTTTATCCAAAAAAATGTTAAAAGATATCGGCAATCATACAATTAAATAGTTTAAGAGAACAAAAAAGTACACAAATAAAAGCTAGAAGAAAAACCTTAAACTAGATAGCAAGGCTACGTAGAGGTGATAATGAGAACAATCCCATTAGTTACAGCTTGGCACATCACAAGTTGCAGACTTGTGGGGCAGGTTGAAAAGACCCGCCTTCGGGCGGGTTGACTAAAGCCACCTAGGCGGCTGCCACTTTCAATTTTTCTTTAACATTTTTTTATTTTTTCCTTATATAATATATATGAAAATATAACGAAATGTTTTCCTTCGCGAGTCTAATTTCATTGAAAGGTATTATTGGCATTTATAAACATTAAATATTTAATTTTTTTTAAAACATTATAAATATAAAACATCTAATTGAAAAAAATTTAATTCAATACTTAAACTAACATTTTAGCACAATAATATTTGTAAAATATGTCTTTATAGAGAAATTTTGTACAAAAAAATATGAAAAAAATATGTAAATATATTTTTAAAAATAATTATGAGTGGCGTCCACCAACCCTATAGGTTAACTTGTAGCGGGTTTGGACACAATAGGCTCGAGTTGAGTAGACAAAGACCCATGCAATCACATTATTCAGTACTTGTGAACAATGACTTACTATAGATTTATTAGATATATATAAATAATTTGACAAAAAAAACACAGATTTTTTTTTTTATTTACCTTGATGTATATTTCAAGTCTTGTTGATGGGTGACTTGGGCAACATTGAAATCCAGACGAGCAAGCTCAAGCAAAGCTGGGCTCACATTATTGCTTCTTTGGAACAAGTCAATGAACCATGGAACTTCAAGTCTGGGTATCCTCCAGTGTAAGGGAAGCTCCAGTGCGTGATTTATCATGACAGATATTTCCCTATCTTTGTTTTCCTTCACAAATTGTTTCAGATAAATACTGCAAAAATCTCTTGCTGCCTCAAGTATAGTTTCACCTTCCATTGACAGAAACGAAGCTTCATACAACGATAACATTCCCTTGATATCATCCAAATAAAAATTCCCTTTTCCATCTTGACAGCTTGTGAAAACCTCTGTGAAACAAAAAACAAGAAGCAAAGTACAAATGTTAAAGAATTATTAGTCAATACTAAAAGATAGTACTAGCGCATATTTTGATTTAGTATGTCTCTCTCCAAGGCTGCTTCAAGGAGACATATAAACATATGGGCATGGTAATTAATGAAAACTTAATTATATTTGTTTAAGGGTTAGTGGCCAACCATAATTAAATGAATATTAACTCAATCATAATTAAAATATTTAAATAAAAATATATTATTAATTTTTAAACAAAATATATTTGTATGAACTATATATAATCTAACAAAATATATTACTGTATAAATATGATCGATCAATATTTTTTAACTCAAAAAACAAATTCGTTTTATATTCAATAAGGGATTTTTTTTAAAATTATTTCTATTGATTAGAAAATGGTAGAGAATCGTCTTAGGTAGGGGTGTTCATGGGCAAGGCAACCCCCTACCCAGTGCCTTGCCCGAAAAAAGCATGGGCTATATTTTGCAGCCCGATGCCTGGCCCGACCTGATGAAGGCCCTAACAATTTTGGGCTGGGCATGGGCGGGTTGGGCATGCCCAAGTTGTGATGACATGCTCATGTTGTGGAAAATAATCTGTAATTATAAACTTATAAAATAATACTATATTCATATGTCCTCAAGAGTTAAATAATATATATAATCCACTAAAAATAAGGCAACAAAAAAATAATAATTAAAGTATTGAAGTTCATTGCATATAAAACAAAACTTTCAAGTCTAAGTAATTTGTAATTGTAACTTTGTATCAATTTCCTAAATGTTGACAAGGATGAAGCATCTAAATAAAATAAAATAAATAATTATAATTTATAATATAATCATATTATGATTAGTAAAGTTAAAGAAAAAGAAAAAATTAATATAGTTATAAATATTAAAAGACGCAACTTACTTACTTAACTACTTATATTTCTAAAATGACAATTTAGTCACCAGTAGCTATCATATTCTCCCTTCTAAGTATAACATCTAGGGAGAAAAAAAAAAAGAATGAGTGCACATGGGCAGGGCAGGGCAGAGCAACCCCCATACCCGATGCCTAGCCCGAAAAAAGCATAGCCCGGCCTTGCCCTATATTTATCAGGCTGGACAAGGCATTTTTTTCGCGGGCTCGGGTGGGCATACCGGACCGCGGGCTTTATGAATACCCCTAGTCTTAGGTGGTTTGGACACGTACAAAGAAGACCAAGGGATGCGCCGGTGAAGAGGGTGGATCAAATAGTATAGACACTGGTTAAAAGGGGTAGAGGAAGGCCAAAGAGAACACTTAAAAAGGTCATTGAATGGGATCTCCTAGTCAATAACCTATCTAAGAATTTAGTTTTCGATAGAGCACAATGACGTCGTATGATCTATGTAGCTGACCCCATTTAATGGAATAAGGTTTGTTGTTGTTGTTGTTATCTCTATTGATACTCTCTTATTAATAATTAAATAAAAAAGAGAGAAAATAAGTTAAAAAATATAATTATAATATTTTAGAAATATTAAATTTATCAATTTAATTAATTTAATTAATTAAATATATTTTATATTAAATATAAAAGAAATATAACTTAATCAATCTATTCAAAATTTTTAATCAGACCGATTCGGGATTGATTCATCGATCAATAATATAACCGACTGATTCAAGCTATTGGGCAGATGTATTATGTCAAGTGGGGTCCATCCGCCTCAAGTGTCAATCTTTCGTACCGATTGCCTTGAGCTAGAACTCGCGGGTTCTGTAGATGCATTATCTCAAGTGGGGTCCGTCCGCCCGCCTCAAGTATCTTTCTTTCCTCTTCTTGCTGCAAACAAAACAATAATTAGGGTCCAATTTAGTGCGTACCTGATGACACGTCATATCCATGTTGCCTTGAGATTCTGAATTGAAGAGCAGTGGTGAGTAAGTCAGACTTGGGTTTGAATCTGTCTTCATAATTGTCGGTGGACACAACATGTTGCAGTATGTTCCTTATTTCGACGACGAAATGGTGAGATAGTCCAAGCTTTTGCAACGCATCGATGAATTCAAACTTGTCCAAATCATTTCTGGGTTGGGAAATCATCATTCGCACTTGCGCTTTCAGTTCATCTCTTTCTTCTCCATAGGATTTTTTCTGCGTAACAAAAACATGTTATTATACTGTCCTTATAATCTTGGAGTATTAGAGATGATAGTTTTTATACATATATTCATTGTCATAAAAGATATTTTGAGTTTAAAATTATCTAAAATTTTAAAATATAGCAATATTTATCACATCTTATTAAAAAAATAATATTAACCGTTAAAATATTGATATTTATTATTAACATTTTTAACATACAACATTATTCTATTTCAACACTTGTAAGGTAATATTAAATCTAAAAACTTTTAAGATAATATTATTTTTGAATAAAAATTTTTCTAATAAATTTATACCTTAACTCAAATAGAAAAAGTAAATTAAATTTTTAGATAAATACAAAGTGTAAGTTATATAAAAAAAGACTAATTTTAAATTAAAAATTATATATATAGAGAACCGATGGGAGTAGGAGAAAACTTGTTAGGAAAGAAGAGATTAATATAGAGAAATGAGAAATATGTATATATGTACCCCATATTCACTAGTGATTGACTGGATATGTTCATCAGTCCAACTTGAAGGTCGATAATTTGCAGATCGGCGAAGAGTAGAGTTGCTTTCATCAGAAACAACAGAATGAAGAGTAGAAGAAGCATTACGTTGAACGCTGAACACTGAGAATTTTGTTTGTGCTGGTGAGAGAACTTTGAAGAAACTGCAATTTGGGAATGAGGTTACTGTGGAGAGAGCCATATCAGTTCCGTTCTTAGTATCAGACCAAAAGCCTTTGGATTTAGTGGAGTTCATCAAAGCTCAAGAGTTCTATATATATACACACTACACACGTGTAATAACATGATTTTTATAGATCTTATTTTTCTTAAGTTTCTGAACAATTTGGTATAAGTTATAATATAAAACAAAAAAAATAAAACATCCGCAAACATGTTTATAGTCAATTATAAGAATCAAGAGTCACGTGTCTAAAAATATAATAAATTATTAATTTAGGTGATAAGCGATCTCACTTATAAGAAATATAATACAAGTTTAAATCCTAAATTTATTTTCATAGTTTTATATCCTCAAATTAATGGTTGAAATAGAAGCGACTTTATCATGAATTTTTTTTTGAGTTGAATATAAAAAAATTCGAAAAGTTGGGTTAAATTTTTTTTATTTTTTTTACTCTTTTATGTTATATCTTTTTATTAAAATTTCATAACATAATTTTTTTATATTTTTTTAAAAAAATCCCCCCGAAATTTCTTATAATGAAATGCATATGTTTTTAAGGGTGCGTTTGTGGACTCTATAACTCCTTATTAAGGGCATTTTTAGATAGATTTTTAAAAAATAGTTTATGAGAAAAAAAGGCTTTTAGATAGCTGTAGGAAAATAATTTTTGGAGAAGAGTTTATGAAAAAAAATATTTATAAAAAAATGAGTATTTAAATAGTTATTAGCAGAAGGACTTTTGTGATTGATAAATTACCAGAAAGTGTATGAGATGAAAAAAAAAAACACCGCAACCTCACATGTGCTATCACTGTTTATCCTCATTTCTCTTCTTTCTTTGACGATGGACGGAGGGCAACAACGCTGACGGTGGATAGAGAGTAATGACGGATCGAGGTGAGGGCAAAAATGAGGATAAAGAGATGATGACAAAGCAACGACTGTGATCAGAGAGAAGAGAAGATGGAGCCAAAGAATCAGTGACAACAAGCAACGACAACAAAGCCCAATTAGTGATGGCAAAGCTTAAGTAGTGATGGCAGAGCTAAAGCAACGACAGGAGGAGAGAGAAGAAGGGGAGAGAGGAGAGAAGGGGAAAATAAAAGTAAAATGGTAATTGTGTAGTTTATAAGTTATTTTATTATTTTAAAAATTACTCCTAATAGTTTTTTAAAACTATAATTTTAAACAATAGTTTGATCTAAATTTTTTTTGGATAAATATAATTATTTATTTTAAATTTTTTTAAATTAAAATTGGGTTAAAAGTCCAATTAAAACTAAAATTTTAATGTTTCGCAACCATGCACTAAAATAGAAAGTATAGATGCTTTCAGAAGGAAGATTCGTTACCATTTAGTGTGTGTTTGACATGTGGGTTAGGGAATAGATTTTTCCTTCAAACCATGGTTATCCTATTTTTCAGTCAAACAAAAAAAAAACCTCAAAAATCACTTGTGAATCCTAAACCATGCCCTCTACTTCCTCCCGAACAGCGCCGCTTGTTCATGCTGTCCCTTTATTCCTCAGTGAATCCTGCACTTCAATGTGTAAAATTCTCCTTAATCATATAATAATTAATCATTTAAAATCATTTCTACCATAATTGGCTACAAATTAACCATGTTTATAAATGACTTTCTTAATTTCAAAAGAGTTAACCATGGTAGAAAAGAACTTTGCAAAGATTCTAAAATGAAAACTACCATAGTTATAAAAGATTTTTCTTAATCAACTAATAAATATGATTGAAAATCCTAAATTACTCTTCCAACACTATCATAATTATCAATTCCAACTTTTAAAAGGAGTCTCCAAGCGTTGAATTTGGGTAAACAACCTCAATTCTATAACACAACAAAATACGGTTTGATATAATTAATATGGCAAAATAGCTACTGTGGATCCATAAATTCGCATGCATAACCCTAAGAGGCCTTTTGCCTTCTACCAATACACGATATACAGTATAATCATCAAAATAGTAAATTATCATAGTATGAACTAAAATATGCCCTATAGTAGCAATTTACATCTATTCAGCACATAAATATAGAGGATAGTGCTATACAGGTCAAATAGCACCACTATGCCTCTGGCATCTTCCCGTGAAAACCAACAACTAAACTAACTCCTAAAAAATGTTAATAACCACAGGGTGAGATAAATTTCTCAGTAACCAATAATCATACTCATCATGCATACTAACATGTGCTCGTGAAGTGTCAAGTGGGACAGTTAATAAAATATATGAGATAAAAAACAATATATTATCATATTATAATCAAACAGAAATCTCATCACAATTCCTCCCATCAAACCAACCAAACCTCCTTATATCTACCGATCGAACCTATTGACTAGTGATAACTACCATATGAATAGCCACTCAAAAATCTAACCGGTTGAGTGTTATGGATCGACCAAAATTCACAGAGCATAAGACTAGACCATGGGTTTATTCCCCATTGATAAACTAGTGGGGGTGTCACAGCCCCTCAGTAAAACTGGTGGAGCAAGTCCCTCAGTAAACTGGTGGGACGAAAACCAACCATCGAGCTCCAATGGAGGTTATACCATATGGTAGAAAGATAACTTCATTATCACCAATCCCAATCGCTATATACATAATTATCCAGATAATCATACTAATCAAAACATCAATAGCTCGATAATCAATAACTTCAATAAATATCACAATAGGATTTTTCTCAAAATCATAACTTTCCAAATCCCACAAGACAATTTTCAATAAAATTAGCAATCAACTTTTCTCAATATAATCACATCATCATCAGTAGATTATATATATCAAATCACTCACAAACATCATATTAGCAAACACAATGAATGAAAAGTGGTTACATTTCTCCAAAACTAACAAAATACCGCAAATGAGGAGCCACAGCTTAGGTCACAACTCCCTAGTCAATCTACATAACATAGTTTATATAAATGTATATCAATATGTTGTTAATTTGACACAAAATATACTTTTAAATAAATATTCATATTTCTCTTTTAATTTTATTTTATTTAAAAATTATTAATTCAATACCCTAACTAAATTTCTCTATCACAATTACACATCTATTTTCTAAATTATCATTTCTATGATAATCTTATATTGCCTCAACTTTATTCTACTCATATATATTCTCATATAACATTACATTCTTCAAACAACCCAAAACCCCCAAATTTATAATCCTTAAGTTTCCCCCAAAATTGCAAATGCTCACAATATCAAAATCTTTATTTCAATATTAAATTACATCATTTCTAAATTTTAATAACTCATTTGCACTATCAATTAACCCATAATTATTCAATTTGACCAAAATCCCCAATTTCTCAGATCTAGGGTTTCAACAAAATTACCCATTTTAATTTATATGCTATAGCAACAATATAAACTAATTAAATATCAATTATACCTCCAATAAACATACCCCAACTGTTAAACTCAAATTAAATCAACAAAATTCATATTAAATCATCTCTACTCTCTAACATTTAAACCCTAACACTAACTCTCTCAAATAATGCAAATAGAACAATTCTAAACTGATTAAATGCAAGTATTTACTTATCTTTATAATTCTATGGTTCTCATTTGTTAAAAAATTACACTTACTCTAAACCCTAATCCTCAAACTTATTTTCTTTCTAATAGAAATTATACTTCTAAATAACTATCTTAATATTAAAAAAATAATTAAAAAATAACTATGATAGTTGAAAGATTTTATGAGAATAAACCAGAGCTTAAAAGGATCCAATATTCATCAATGGAGTACTTGAGGAGTAGACGACATGAGCTGAAGCCGAAAGGAAGAAGAAGAAGGAGAAAAGAAAGAATTCGCGTGGCTTTAGCGGTGTGTGTGTACTTTGTTTTAAAAAAATAGATGTGGGCCCCACTTTCTTTTTAATATTATATTATTTATATTTGTAAAAAAATTAGGAGCTACTCCCCGTCTCTTCTTCTTCTTCTTCTTGTTTTTTTTGTTTTGTTGTTATATAATATATATATATATGTATTACCATAATGCTCTTTCTTCTTCTTATCCTTTATTTTCTTTAGATAAACTATTTTAACTTATGTAATTAAATTAAAATTTCATCTATTAAAAATTAATTTCTCCTAATACTACTTAAATCCTAAAATAAAAATATGAATGTTATACAGTGCCTTTACTTCCTCCCGACTTGCGCTTTAGGAGCTTGCGTATGTTCCTTTCGCCCCTACTGAGCTTGCCTCTGACTCATCTCATAAGATCATGTCCTGCGCCTTCACTCTTCTTTGTCCCGATCTGCTCTCACACCTCCATATGAAGATATTCTTAGCATGTAGATCGTCGCGTGAGCTCGTGTCATGCCGTCATCATTCCTTAACACTCGACATCTCTGCTCCAAAACCTTGACGTGGCATGTTGTCGATTAGGAATCAATCTCTGCCGACACCCTACTTCTTTGGTCAAGCTTAGTGGTCGGGTCTGTGGATCCACATATTTGAGCCGTCATCGTGGTCCTTGGGCATCGATCTCTATCGTCCTATTGTCGCTGGTACGCTGACTTTTTGTTTTCCATACCTCGACAACTTCTTCAGCAGAGAGAAGGTAAACAGTAAGTGTTCATATATGCAAGGCTGGTGCACTGATGCTAGTGTTCCATTTCTCTACTACCTTCTGTATAGTGTTCATATCTGTTGTTTGCTTTCCGCTAGTGTTCCACTTTTTAGCTTCTCTTATCTGCTTTTTGCTGTCCACTTTAGCTTCTGTTATCTGCTCAATTGCCTGCGTAGTGTTCACTTCGTTTGCATGATTTACTTCTGCAAGATGTTTTGTGTAGTCACAAATCGAGGAGCACGATTTACTTTTGCATGATGTTCATTGGATCGTGAATAAAGATGTGTGTGTGTGTGTTCATTGGCACTTATGTATCAAATCTATGAATCTTTAGTTAGATTAAATTGCTTGTTGAAGTTGTCAGATTATATTTGGTTTGTATCCGATTATGAAAATTAATTAATTCACTTTTGTCTAGTACAATGGTTCAGGATAAATCTAAAATTTCATGGGATGCTAGCACCACTAAGGTGTTCATTAACCTCTGTATTGAACAACTTCGCAAAGGTGAAAGAAAAGGTAATGTGTATACAAAAAAAGTATGGGCCAATATTTGTGAGGGGTTCACAGTAAAGACTGGGAAAGTCTATGAAATATTGCAGTTTAAAAACAAGTATGACTCCATACAAAAGGAATGGCAGATGTGGAACAAATTGATTAATGAGACAGGAGTGGGCTAGACTATAGAGAAAAATACAGTATAAGTGGAAGATGATTGGTGGAAGAAGAAAAAATTGGTATGAAAAGGATATTTGCTGATACGCTCTATTTTTAACCCGTATCACATATGATTGTCATTTCTGATCGGTGTTATATGTGCAGGAAAATCCACAATATGACAAATTTAGAACAAAAAGGCTCTTATTCGGGGCTGAGTTAGATGAACTGTTCAGTCATGTGGCATCCATAGGTCCAAATGCATGGGCATCATCATCCATGACACTTCTAACAGAACAAACAATAGGATACGACAATGATGATCACATGGATCTGGAAGAAGAGTTGGGAGATAGCGATAAAGTTTTGGTGGCTCCAACTGGCATAAGTAAGCATATCAATCGAATGACATTCAACATATCTCAAAGGACCAATGGTAAAGGTAGCATAAGGGGGAAGGAGCTAATATGTGGTAGCAGCTCATTAGGGGTTAGGAAGAGGAGTAGAAGGATGAAAAAGAAGAATAAAGGGCATGCATTAACTAGGATAGCAGATGCACTTAGTGAAATTGTTGAGTTAACTAAGGCAGAGGTCGAACATGCTCACAAAAGGGTAGATGAAGCATCTGCCAACATACCATCCATTACAAAAGTCATGAAATACCTAACCCAACTTGATGAAGTACTCGCTGATGATGATTGGTATCTATGATGCACAAAACTCATGCTAGATCCCACAATGAGGAAAATGTATGTTTCATAAATGGGAATAAAGAAACAATTGTTACTATTTTTATGGCACTATTGTTATGGAGATTGAGACGTTAATGTTATGACTAGTTATGCATGCATATTATAGTTGTTGAATCTTGTTGTGTAACCAAAATCACCTTCCTGCTTTTGTGTGGATTTAGGTACCTATTATTATATGTATGGACATATTGATTAATGAATCTCTAAGATATTGATTTCGCTCTTTTCGTATTATTTTCTTTTCATTTTATGATTTTCATTACATCACCAATTACCTTGTTAATTGACATTGAGAAATCTAAAATTAATGTCTCTATACAAGGTTAAACAAATATGAGGGACGATAATAAAACCTTGATAAAAGCTTATAAGCGACGGGTAAAGAGGATTAAACAAGTTGGCATATTGGTTGGCAGTTATGCAGCATAATATTTGTGTAAACAACTAATACGCACTAGTGATCACACAGGTAGCAAATGGGTTGATGAAGTATTATATGGTCATCCAAAGCATTGTTTTAAATAGTTCAGAATGGAACCATGTGTGTTCTTTGATCTTTGCATTGCATTGTAGCAACAAGGCCTTAAGGAAAGTCATAACATTGGATACATGAAAAGGTAGTGATATTTTTAAATATTGGTGTACATGGGGAGACCAGTAGGATGATGTAAAAAAGGTTTCAACACTCAGGAGAGACGATTCACAGACACTTTCATTATGTCTTATTATCTTGTTGTGGACTTGTAATGTCACTCATTAAACCCCAAGATCTAACATTTCAAAATGTGCATAGCAAAATAGACTTGGCTGGATGGGAAGGCAGTGCACATGATGCCCGTATATTCAGTCATGCCTTGACAACTCCTTCCATGAACTTCCCTCGTCTGCCTGAGGGTATGTTTATAATATGTTCAATTGGTTTCTCTTTATCTGTGAATACAAATATTCAAAATAATATTTCTTTCATGTAGGTAAATATTATTTGGTTGATGTTGGTTATCCAACACCAATTGGATATCTAGATCCATACCGGCGTGAACATTACCATCTCCCTAATTTTTTACGGTAATCTAGATTGGTTAACCCTAATGAAGTTTTTAATTATGCTCATTTAAGTTTGAGGTGCATAATAGAAAGAACTTTTGGGGTATGGAAAAATAAGTTTGCGATATTACAACCCATGCGCAGCTACAACTATCAAACACAAGTCAAGATCATTTGTGCAACGATGGCAATATACAATTTTATTAGAAGAACCTCTATTATTGACCCTGATTTCGCACGACAGGACGAAGATGATGATGATCCATTGCAAGATGATGATGGTGATGATGAATATGACTCTTCACGGATACCTTTATCCATAACCTCCTCATCTGAAATGGCTCATTATCATGATTTTATATGAGATCAACTTATTTATTATAGACAAGACCAATAGTTATACATTGTACATTTATTTGATGCCTCCTGTAATATCTAAGTAATGAAATTTATTTTTTCCTTATTACTTCAACATCAAATCTCTATGTTAATCAATCGTATTATATGTTTCTCATTTCTATTTACATATATTAATTTATTATATAAAATTTTAAATTATCCACATAAATTAATTAAAAAGTACTATTTAAGTGGGGGAAACAATTAAAATTTAGGTGAATATTATAAATTTTAACCTTGCTCAAACACATATGTATATTTATTATTTTTTAATCTCTTAAATAAAAAAATTGTAAATAAAATTTGTTCGTTATATAATTATCATATTTAGTTTATGCCATTTTTAGTAAATTGCCTATGAAAATATAATTCTGCTACTAATCATTTAAATATCTCTAATTTTTTAAATTATTTTTTTTCCAAAATCTATTCTTTTAAAAATCTATTCTACAAAATCTATTCTTTAGAAATTAATCCAAATATACCCTTAGAGTATGATACGAGTATCACGTTAGCTTTACAAGGTCAAATTGGTACTTTTACATAGAGGCCAATTTTCATTGAGAAAGCTTTTAAAGTTTCAAGTGGAGTGTGAGTGGGGTCGCCTGGGATGCTGCCCTTAAAGGAGGTACCCTTGTTGAGTAGAGTCTCACAAATAAAAAAGTATGATTTAATTATAAATTTTTATTTTATAAATATATTTTTTATAATTTAAAATTGTGTTATATTTTTTACAAGAGTGATACTGCTTATCATTTTGACTAATAATTTATTGGTTGCTTTGCCTTATTAATATAACAATAGTTGAAATAAAAAAGAATATCATGAATTTATTACTCATTCACTCTTTAATATATGACTTAATTAGGAAGTTAATTTTAATTTTAAATATAAGATATATTTTTTATATTTTTAATTTTTTTATCTTTATTAATACTTTTCAATAATAATCAAGTAAAGGAGTGAGAAAATTAAGAAAAATTATTAAAGTATTTTAAAAAAATATATATCATATTAACTAATTTAACTAATTTTTTTAATATAATAAAATTAGTAAAATATATCATATATTAAAAATAGGATAAGTATTACTATTAGTACTATTATTATTACTGTTATTACTATTATTTTTATTATAATTACTATTACAACTAACAATACTACTACTATTATTATACATTCCCCTCCTTTTTTTTCTCATCTTCTCTCTTTATAGCCATTATATCAACATTTGAATGGTTTATATTTTTTCCTTATAAAATTATCATCAAAATATAAATTATAAAAGGAAAAATAATTAATTAAAGATTTAAATTTTAATATGAATAATTTAATACTGTAATAATAAAAATGAAAAGAAAAATTTTGTATAAGAGGAAATCTGAATAATCCAAATGTTGATCTAATAATAGCTACAAAGAGAGAAAAGGAGTGGTTCCTCTCCTACTACTAATTCTGATTATTATGTATGAAAAAATCAAAATAATAGAAATTATTCAATTACAAAACCAACTTAGCAGGATACACCACATGGACAACTGTATATAATTGAAAGTCTGAAATCAAGTTAAGTGTGCTGCGTATATCTTTATATGCCGCCCAATTTTAATTTTATATAGTTTTATGTTATTTTCTGTCACGTTTTTAAAGTTTTTTTTGTACAAATTAAAACTTGTAATTTCATTATAATCGATATAGACGTCTAGCTTTTTTTTTTTTTTTTGTAAAAATCAATATAATTCATGACTTTTTTGTGTGGCTGCAGTTAGCTGAGAAGACTTTTTGTACACATTATGTGAAAGCGGTGCTGTGCTTGTTTCTCCTTATGGACAAAAGAAAAACGTGGTTATGAGAGATATATGAGCATGTTTGGTAGGGGTGTGCATGAGAGATATATGAGCATGTTTGGTAGGGGTATATATGGGTAGGATAGCCCCCTATCTGATATCCTGTTCAAAAAATATATGGGCTGTATTTTGCAGCCTGATGACCGGCCCTACCCGATAAAAACCCTAACAATTTTGGATTGGATATAAGCGGGTTGGGCTTAGGCATGGGCGGACTGAGCATGCTCAAATTATGATGTAATGCTCATGTTATGAAAAAAATCTGTAATTATGAATTTCTAAAATAATATCATATTCATATATCTTGAAGAGTTAAATAATATATATAATCCACTAAGAATAAGAGAACAAAGATAATAATTAAAATTTTGAGATTCATTGCATATAAAAAATAAATGTTGAAATTTAAATAGTTTGTAATTATAATTTTGTATAAATCTCCCCAATATTGACAAAGATAAAGTATCTAAAAAAATAAAATAAATAATTATAATTTATAATGTAATCATATGATAATTAACAAAGTTAAAAAAAGAAGAAAAAATTAATATAATTATAAATATTAAAATATATAACTTACCTAATTACCTACTTATATTTCTAAAATTACCTTATAGTCACCAGTAGATATCATATTTTCCCTTCTAAGATAGAGAAAAATAAAAAAATAAAAGAAGGGGTGCTCATGGGTAGGGTAGGGCAGCCCTTATGCCCGGTGCCCAGCCCGAAAAATGCATGGGTTATATTTTTCAACCCGATATCCAGTCTTGCCCTATATTTATCGAGTTGAGCAGAGCATTTTTATTATGGGTTGGACAGGACATACCGGGCCGCAGGTTTTGTGCACAGCCCTAATATTTGGATAAGATAAATGAGAGATATATCATCATATAATTGATCTTAAAACTTTAATTATTATTTTTGTTCTTTTATTTTTAGTATATTATAGATATTATTTAACTCTTGAAAACATATAAATATAATATTATTTTAGAAATTTATAATTGTAAATTTTTTTCATAATATGAGTATAGTATTATGACTTAAATATACTCAATTTACCCATATCTAACCTACCTATATTTAATTTAAAATTATTAGAGTTTTTATTAAATAAAATTAGATATTAAACTATAAAATGTAAACTTATATTTTTTTTAAACAGAACACTCTCCTTAGCTCTCCCCATATATACTCTTAGGATTGACAACTTGATGAGGTTGATGGTGACTTGCATCCACGTGCATGGAGTTCATGTGGCTGGCACGAGTACAAAATTCTAATTTTGCTACTTAGTTTTGCATTTGTCACTTGAGGAACAGATGCAGTATTAGATTTATCATTATTTCACTTTTCTCTTAGATGTCTTCGACGCTTCAACCGCCGGCTTTGAAACTTACCTTTTAAAATTTTAAAATAAATAATTATATCTAATTTTAAAATAAAATTAAAATTTTAAATATACTATTAAAATTATTTTTTTAAAAAAAATATAAACTATTTAATTATTATTTTATTTTTATTTTTTATATATTTTCTATTATCTTTTCTTTTATCTCTCTTATTCATACTCTCTCTCCTTTTTATTTTTTTCCATTCTCTCTTCTCTCATATTTTTAATAAAATAATACATTTTTAATAATTTTTTAATCATAAAAATTATTTTAATAATAACTATCTAAATATTTATTTATTCAGAAAAACTTTTTTTACATAAATTCTTCTTCAAAAATACTTTTTTAAAAATTATCTAAAAATCTTTTTTTATAAATTATTTTCTAAATTCTTATCCAAACTAACCCTTAATCTCACTCATATTTATGTTGTGGAGTGTCATAAAGATGAGCCGATTAGCAATTAAAGACCTATTATATATATAAATAAGATATTAATTAAAATAGTAAACAGTTGGAAATAATTTTGAATATTGAGAACCGCTTTTGTTAAAAGATAAAAATTCTTAACTCTTTTCAGCTTTCAACAGTAGGGATACCGACAATTAAATTAAAAAAAAAACAAAAAGCCGCTGCACATCTGAATCACCTCTACCACCCTTGGTATCCTTCCTCCCACTCCTTGAATCCTTGTTTCAGTTCATATAAAAACTACCCTCAATCCCTTATTCTTCCGCCACTGATCACCTTCCTCCCCCTTCTACTCCCTCTGTGACAAAACCCCCGGCAGAAACCAGCAGAAGCCCTAACCGCCATAACCAATCCTTCTCACCATTGAGAAACCCAAATGAAGATGTCGCTTTGACAAACCCTATGAAAACCCTAAGCGACTACAGACACATTTCTGACTTTAATAGTCTTCCTAAAATTATTACCAATATGTTCTCAGTGAATGTCTAATTAGGCTAAAGGATATATTACGTGGGACAGATTTCAGTTGATCATAAAATTTTCGTCACTATTTCAACACATCATTAAATACATGGTTCTATTTTTTTGCATTATGAGCTAACATGGGATGAAATAAAACAAAATTAAATCTGCTTTTCAGGAGAAGGAAACACGAAGAAAAATGAAATAAAGTAAATCATATTTAATTTATATCTTACAAATTCTAAAAAACGTAAGTTCCATATCTTCTAACGTCCGAAACAAACATTCTATATAAACAACTCACAACGGTGCTGGTTTGCCGAGTTGATCCTTAATATAAGAGCCACATATAAAAAAGCATAGTTTAAGAAGCTAGACTCATTGGGCATTGCCGGCTAGAGATGCAGCAGGTAGAGGTAGTCGCTGCTCTGTGAAACCAGCCTCACGCGATGCCCTCCTGTCTAGGAACCATGAGTTTAATTATAAGTTTCGTCTTACAAATGCATTTCTAAGGATTTAAACTTGTGTTATATTGTTTATGGGGTGATACAATTTATCACTTTAACCAATATCTTGTTGGTTTCTTTGCCTTATCAATACAATAGTATTTGAAATAAAAAATAATATCATGAGTTTATTACTCCTCAGGTCTTTAATATATGACTTAATTGGAGAGTTAACTTTAGTCCTAAATATAAGATATATTTTTTATATTTATCAACTTCTTACCAAATTATCCTTATTGATACTTCCTCAATAATAATTAATAAAGGAAGGAGAAAGGGAATTAAAAAAAATGATTAATTATGGTGTTTTAAAAAAATTATGTCATATTAACTAATTTAACTAATCTAATTAAATTAGTAAAATAGATAATATATTAAGGATTAGTGAAATATTATTATTAGTACTATTATTACTATTAGTACTTTTATTAGTACTATTATTACTATTACTACTAATAATACTACAACTATTATTATACTAGAGAATATTTCCCCTTCCCGTCCTTTTTCCTTATCTCCCCTGTTTATAGCCATTATATCAACATTTGAATGGGTTATATTTTTTCCTTATAAAATTATCATCAAAATATAAAATTAAAAAAGGAAAATTAATTAATTAAAAAATTAAATTACTGAATTTTAATATGAATAGTTTGATACTGTAATAATAAAAAGGAAAAGAAATACTTTTTATAAGAGGAAATCTGAATCATCCAAATGTTGATCTAATAGCTACAAAGAGGGAAAAGGAAAGGAAGGAAAAATGAGTGGCTCCTCTCCTACTACTAATTCTGATCATTATGTATGAAAAAAAATCAAAATAATATAAATTATTCAATTATAAAACCAACTTAGCAGGATACACCACATGGACAACTGTATATAATTGGAAGTGAGAGATTAATTATCTGAAATCAAGTTAAGTGTGCTGTGTATATCTTTATACGCCGCCCAATTTTAATTTTATATAGTTTTATCTTATTTTCTGTCATTTTTTTAAAGTTTTTGTGTACAAATTAAAACGTGTAATTTCATTATAATCGATATAAACATGTAGTTTTTCTTTTCTTTTTTTGTAAAAATCAATGTAGTCGATGATTTTTTTGTGTGGCTGCAGTTAGCTTAGTAGAGTCTTTTGTACATATTGTGACCCTAACTATGGTTTTAAAAGTATTTAGGACCCAAATTTTATTTTTAAAAAAAATTAAAATAAATTAATATATTTGTTCGAAATGACTTCTGAATAAAACTATAATTTAAGACTATAGTTTTGAATAAGTTCATAGGAATAGCTTTAGAACAGTAGAAGAGCTTATAAACTACCCATTTACTAATTTACCCATATTTTTTCTTACACTTTATTTTCCCTCTTCCCTCTTCTTTCTCTTCTCTTCTCTTCTCTCCCTTTTCGTCGCTAGAAACTGTAATCGTCACTAGGATGGAGAGAGGTCGCTGTTTCATCTTCTTCCTCCAATGTAGAGATGAGAATGTGGGAGAGATGAGAGAGGACATGTGATGATGATGAGAGAGAGTTTTGGATGCTAATGATAATTGTTTTTATTTCATACATTTTTTTAATAATTTAACAATTATAAATATTTTTCTGGTAATAATTATACAAATAATTATTTGTTAGAACTATTTTTTTCTGTAAACTCTTTTGTAGAAGATATTTTTAAAAGCTTTCTAAAAGCTATTTTTTTGCATAAGCCATTTTCCAAAAGCCTATATAAATGGACCTATTATGTGAAAGTAGTGATGTGCTTGTTTCCCTTTATGGACAAAAGAAAAACGTGGTATATATATATATATAATTAGAGTGTGTTCAGATACTTTTTAAAATCATGATTTTAGAAAAAATTATGTTTTTGAGAAAGAAGAAAATTTAGATTAAATTCCTGATGTCCATTTCATTTGCTATATGTTCTATTTTTCAAAAAGTATTTTCATTTAACTTAAGTTGGTATAGAAAAATAGTACACATTATAAAGTGTAATTTTAGAATTTGACAAAATTAACATAAAGAATTTGATGTAAATATGGTTTTTCAAGAAAAACTATCAAAATATCTCATAAATTTAATAATTAATTATTTATACTAAAACTATAATTTTAAAACTAAAACTATAATTTTCTAAGAAATTATCAAATTCTTTTTTTTAGACGCTATTATCTACTAAATACTTTTATCATTTTCTTAGAAGATATTTTTTAAAAATTAATCTAAACAGAATCCTATTAATTTTAGTTTATTTTTATTGAGGTCCCTGATTTGATCCTAACAAAGTTATCAAACCAAAATTTATGATGAGTGAGTGATTGCCAACTTGATGAGGTTGATGGTGACTTGCATCCAAGTGGCTGGAGTTCATGTGGCTGACACTAGTACAAAATACTAATTTGAGTTTTGCATTTGTCACTTGAGGAACAGATGCGGTAATAGATTTATCATTCTTTCACTTTTCTCTTAGCCATTTTCGACGCTTCAACCGCTGGCTTCAGAACCCTGGCCCCTTCATAGTCTAACCGCCTATTTGAATTAACTTTCAGAAGAGGAAGAGAAAGGGTTTATAAGCAAAAGTAATTTTAAAGTAATTTTAGATCAATTTTTTTAATATTCTCTAAAAGAGTTTATAGAAAAAAGTGATTTTAAATAAAGTAGTATTTAGATAATTATTAATCGAATGACTTTTATAATTAGTAAATTATTAAAAATAGTATAAAATAAAAAAAAATAATTGTCTATCATTGTTCATCTTCTCTCTCTCATCCCATCGATCGTCCCATATCTCTCTCTCATTTTCTCGTCAATAGTTGTCCCTCCTCTAGATGCAACCATTCCATCGTCTCTACCACTGGAGATCCATTGCAAATTTGAGTAGAGAAGAAGTGAATGCGATGTTGACAAACTCTTTTTTGTGACCCACTGCTATAAATCTGAAAGGATGAGAGAGATGACAGAAGTCCTCTCTACAACTTCATCATATATGTGACTTCCTCCTCTTCACGACCCACAACGACTTCCTCCTATCCGACTATGACGGACAGAAGGATGGAGAGAGAGGATGGTGAGAAAAGTGACACCAATAGGAAAGGGAGGAGAGAGAGGGAGGACGACAAGAGGACAACAGTAAGGAGGCGATAGAAGTCACAAAGGAGTTTTGTGGAGAAGAAGTAATGACGAGAGAAGAGGGAAGATAAGAGGTAGGAGAGTGTATGTCAGAAAAAATAAGGATAAAATGGTAATTGATAGCCTATAAACTCTTTTCTCTACCCAAAAACTATTATTTGAAACTATAGTTTAGCCCATATACCCTTTTAGAAAAATATGACTATTTGTATTAAATTTTACTAAAATTATAATTTGGGCCAAAAACCCTTTTAAAATCGTAGTTTTTGGCATATCCAAATAGGCATTTAGTCTCACTCATATTTATGCTGTCAAGTGTCATGCTGTTGAGCCGATTAGCAATAAAAGACCCATTGTATATACAAATAAGTTGTTAGTTAATGTGGTAAGAATCTTCATCTTATAAAGAAGAAAATATAAGTTAGAATCCCGAAAAATACTCTTCTTGGGAGAAATAAAAACTCTAACGCTTTAAGCTTCGAACAGTAGGGATAACCATAATTAAATAAAAAAGAACCTATTGCACATGTGAATCACCTCTACCACCCTTGGTATCCTTCCTCCCACTCCTGGAATCCTTGTTTCAGTTCATCCAAAAACTACCCTCAATCCCTTATTCTGCCCTCTATCACCTACCTCCCCTTCCCCTCCCCCTGTGACAAAACCCCCAGTAGAAACCAGCAGAAGCCCCTAACAGCCATAACCAATCCTTCTCACCAATGAGAAACCCAAATTTCGTCACTAATTCAATCCATCGTTAAATACATGGTTCTATTTTTTCCATTATGAGCTAACATGGGGTGAAATAAAACAAAATAAAATCTGCTATTCAGGAGAAGGAAACACGAAGAAAAATGAAACAAATTAAACCATCTTTAATTTATATCTTACAATTTCCAAAACACTTAGGTTCCATATCTTCTAACGTCTGAAACAAACGTTCTATATAAACTACCCATAATATAAGAGATAGATACAAAAAACTAGGCTCAGTCTCTACTCTGTGAAACCAGCCTCACGCGATGATCTCCTGTCTAGAAACCATAAGCCTCAAGGCTTCACTTAGGACCCATGGCTCACCTCTCCACTTGGAACGGGCAAGCCACCTAGTTGCATCTCCAGCCTAACCAGGCGATGCCAGAGTTGCGTTCCATTACCTTAATACCCCCACTCAGGTTACAAGCTAGCGTTACCCAGTTCGGCGTGTTATGTATGGTGTCAGATGTTTATATAATGCAATTTGTTTCTCATTCTAATCGATGAGACTTCTCTATTCACATACTTGTACTCAAACTGATATTTACGTGTATGTCTCTTTATGAACGCTGCTATACTCAAACTGATAAAACATTCACTACATAAGCTCTTTCTACCTCTATTTTCCACCCAAGAAAATAGAGATAAAACCAAGTAATGTCATAGGATGTTGTGTTCTTATGTTAACAATAAAATAGAAATTAATTTGGATTTTTTTAAAAAAAATATTGTATTTGATTAATTGGGATTTAGATATTTGGATTTCACTTCAAAATTGTTTGTTGAAAAATGATTAGAACTCTAATTTTTAATGAATTAGTAATTTATTGATTTCAAGGATTAAAAATTGAGGGGTTGAATTAATTATGTATTATGTTTGAAATTAAGTTGTTTATATAATTAGAAATTAAAAATATATTACAATATAACTATATAACATCGTATGTATAAATATTATTTACCTTCTAATGGAATCTAATATAGTTCTGATCCTTAATTGAGGAGTTGATATTTGTCTTAAATATAATATTTATTTTTTTATATTTATCAATTTTTTTCTAAATTATCTCTATTAATACTCTCTCAACTATAATCAAGTAAGAGATGGATGGAGTTAAGAAAGAAGATTATAGTATTCTAGAAAAAATCTATATCATATTAATTAATTTAACTAATCTTATTAATCTAATCAAATTAGATAAATAAATACTATATTAAAGACAGAAGGAGTAACATATAAGGCATATAAAGAGTGACCACAATCTCAAGATCAATTGGAGGCCAAAATTGTTGGGAATTCATCATTTTTAAGATTTCAAACACAACTAGGATAATCATAGAATCAACCTGCAACTAGAAAGAAAGAACAAAGTTAAGGGTTAGTGTGTGAAGAAAAGCAGGGAAGCCAAAGTTATTATTCTCACTTGTCTTTAATATAAGAATTAGTTAATTTTTTTGCATAGATTAAGAGAACAAAATAAATTAGTTAATTATGATAAAATATAACTCCTCAATATGCATTCATATTATACTCCTTAATATATTTAAATTAGTCAGCTAGCTTGTATTGCTGGAATATGTATGAAGTTCTCGACTGAAAGGAGAGGATATGATGTATTAGTTATAGTTAACTGATTTATTTAGCATATTTAATCTATTTAAAAAAGTTAAATAACTCTTATATTAACGATATAAGGTAATATTATCTAGTTTAAGATTTCTCTTCTAGCTCACTCATGGAAAAATATATTGCACATAGCTGGACAATCATGTATTTTTTGTGGGGTTTTTATGTTTTCGTCAATTTGGGTGAAGATAATTATAGTTTATTCGTTAAGAATTTAAGAGTTAGGATTATAGTCAAGATTTATAAAGATAACATGTCACTGATATGATAATGATAAAAAAATTATTGTTGATATCGCAATCATATATGATAACAGTCGGAGCTATAATCAAAACTGACTAGAATTTAAGGATTGATTCATTCCTTAATGAAAAATTATAGCTAGGGACCTAATTCAAGTAAGTTAACTGCAACTATAAGAATTAGGATCTATGTTTTCCAAAAAAGAAAACAAAAGGTTAAGACTACACAATTGCATGCTTGCATGACTCTTAAGGACTGAGATTTTGTTAGATTGGGATAATTAAGATGCTCCATGCTAATAGATTGAACTGGCCAGCGCAGCTCTCTTTTGTTCTTGGAAGATTGAGATTGATCATACAAAGGCGCAAAATGTCGAGAGGCAAGAGAACTGTGTTTTAGTCGTTTGATTCACTCCCTGTAAATCAAGCAACCATTTGTCTCGTGCTCACGAACAAGAAGGTCATAGCTTCGATATGACCGTTGGTTTAGGGTTTCACAAGAATGGCAGGGCGTTAATGTGACGTGACATGATATATTTATTTATTTATTTATTTTCCAAGAGGCGGTTTTCCATAAGAAGGGCGCGGCATTAATGTGGCGCTACATGATATGTATTTATTTATTCTCCAAAGAGGCGTTTTCTCATACGAAGGGCACGGTGTTAATGTGAAACTACATGATATATTAATTTATTTATTTGCCAAAAGGCGAATTTTCATTAAAAGGGCACGGCGTTAATGTGGTGTTACATGATATATTTACTTATTTATTTTTCAATGGGCAGTTGTGGGCTGAAATCACAAATTGTAATATTTTTACCTTTTAATGAAAACTAAATTACAACAAGATTGGATCTAGCGAAAAGGTCAATCCCTGATAACGTAATAAACTAAAATTCAAATTCCTAGTAAGAGAAGTACCTATATTTAGTACCTGACAATACTTCAAATAGAATAATACATATGTTTAAAAAAAATAAATTAAATTCCATTTTTGTAAAATCAATATTATTTCATTCAAATTCAAAATCTTTAAAAAGAGTTAATTTTGCATATCATAAATCAATTTTTTATAACATCATAGTGAATCATCTTTTAATACGGTAAATATTATTATTGAAAAATCAAAAGTAATTATATTTCAATTATTATTAAATTATATTATCACTATACTTATATAAAGTTCATTATATCTATTATGTTAAGTTCTCATATCACACTTTGTGAGATTTAAGTTAAATAAAGACATGCAGAAAAAAAATATAATACATAGATTGACAAGATTATAGAACTTTACAAAATAGAGGCAAGGAATTTAATATAAGTGTTTTTTTATATTATTTATACTAAATCAAAATACTATCTAACGGTAAGACATGAAGAATTATCAAAATATTATCTTTAGTATTTAATATAATTAATATAAGAATTAGTTAATTTTTTAAGTAGATTAAAAACAATTAATTAATTAATTAATTATGATCAAATTCAACTTTCTAAACAAGTACAAGTTATATACTCCATTCAGTTATTAATTAGTTATTGATAACAAAATATATATAGGTTTCCCTACAATACATTTTTTAATCATGTATATTATAACTACCCCTTGATGAACCCATTTACCATTTATAATCAATAGAAAAAGTTTAAAAAAATATTATAAAATTGAGAGATATAATGAGTTCAGGTCTTGTATTTAGAATTAAAGTAAATCTCTTGTCTAGATCTTGTATTTAAGATCAGAATTAATACTTATTAATCTATTTAAATTAGTTAATTAACTTTTATATTAGTTATAATTAATTAATTTATTTAACTTCTTTAATCTATCTAAAAAAATTCACCTTTTATATTAAGGCTATGTTTGAATGGAGTTAAAGTACATAGCATTTAACGGATGAAAGAATTAAAGTACATCGCATTTTAGTTTGTTATAGTTTTCAATTTTCATCCTTATGAAAAAAAACCGTTAAGTGTCTTTTTCTTTAATTTGAAAACAATTATATTTGACAGCCGTTACCGTTAAATAAATGAAGTAATAGTTTGGTTGTATGGTATGTGGTTCTAGTTTAAGGTTACTTTCTCCATAAGTAATTAAATTTGGATTATGTATAAAAAAATTAAATTTACATTACCTTTAATAAGATAATATATGGCTTATAAAAAAATCTAGTCCCATATATTTTGAGTATTTACAAGATTACCCCAATAATAATATTCTCCTGTCTCCGACTATCATACGACCTGCTATTCCTGATAATGTTTCAAAGTCCAGTGAGGATGTATGGTGGTGATGTCGTTCCCAGATTACCAAAATGCTATGTACTTCTTTGGATTTTTTTTTATAAGATCTAAATAACTAAATTATGTAATTTAAAAATTTTGTTAAAATTAATTCAAAGTAATAAAGTGTAAAAAAATGTATTTTTTTAAGTGGGTAAGCGTGAGAGCGAAATAGTGAAAAAAACTGGAAAGGAATGTAGGAGAAAAGGATCATACATTTAGTTAAGGGTAAAATTAATAAGAATATATTTAATCTTCAGACAATTTTAAATTAGATTTTATAAAAAAGCACTGCATAAATCTAAAAATTTGAATCTTTTTTAAAAATAAGGGAGGAATATATATATATATATATATATATATATTATATATTTAGTTAATGTGGGCATTTGGTTTTAACCAAAACCTAACCTAAATTTTGGTTAAAACCAAACATCTACATTAAAAATTTAGATTTAGAAAAATTTTAAAATAAACAGTTATATTTGTTCAAAAATATTTTTAGATTAAATTATAATTTAAAATTAATATTTCATATAAATTGGTTAGAGTAGCTTGTAGAATAGTAAAAGAATTTATGAATTAACTAATTACTATATTACCTATATTTTTTTACACACTCTCTCCTTTCTTTTCTATACCCTCTCTCATCTCTCTTTTCTTTTCTACACTATCTCTCCTCTCTCTTCTATACTCTTTCTCTTCTCTCCTATATTTAATAATCATATCATTTTTCGTAATTTATCAATAATAAAAGTATTTCTATAAATAATTATCTAAATAATTATTTATTTAAAATTATTTTTTTATAAACTCTTTTTCAAAAAACTTTTTTTTAAAAGCTATCTAATTTTTTTATAAGTAATTTTCCATGCTCTTATGGACCCAATATGCACTTTTATTTCCATGTTTTCGTCTCATACAACAAAAAGCCATGCCATGGTGGGTACAAGCTGCCTCATCGAAGACAATCAATAGTATAATACTCATCTAATTTTTAATATATATTTACATATATTATATAATTAATTTAATTAATTTAATTAAATTAAAAAAATTAATTAAATTAATTAATATAGATAGATGATAGTAAATCGGTCATAGATTTTGTATATATTTTCTAAAATATTATAATCATCTTCCTTATCTCAACCATTCTCTTATTTGATTATTATTAAAAGAATCAATAAAATAATTTAAAAAAATTGATAAATATAAAAAATAAATCTTATATTTATAATTAAAAATAACTCTATACTAAGATGGGGGTGTAATATGTTTATAACTCATTTTATATAAAGGAAATTTTGCGACCATGCAGAAAGAAGGCGTCTAGAGGGAAATAAAAGATAGGAATCTAGGTTTCTATATATATATATATATATATATATATATATTTACTTGCTAAATTCAGAAGATATAAATCCTGTTTATTCCTGCTCATCGTCTTAAAATATTTCTGATGTTTCATATGCTTGACATGGGGAAACGAAATGGAGCGTCAATGGTTTTTATTTTGTTTACATATAAATACACCACATATATTATGGTTACCATGAAACAGGGTGCCCAATGCGGACCAAAATGTAAAGTGGAAGCCTTGAGTATCAATTAAGTTATATTTATTTTCATCATATAGTAAATATATTTCATATCCTGATATTTCCACCTTGCATTCATTCAAGCTATAGCCACCTGAAAACAAAGGTAAAGAAAAATACAAATAAAAGGGGGATAAGAAGGTATACACTTACTATGATCCAAAGATAAATGTAAGAACAATTATCTTAGTTTAAGTTGAAATAATTATTAATCTCATCAAAAGTTCTCGTTCTTTTGGTGTTTAGTATAACGAAACATTTAAGCATAAAATCCCATTTAGGTCTAACGGGAAAAGATCATTCTCCTGAATGTCTTAAACCCAGGCATGATATAATGTTAGTTTTTCTTTTCTTCAAAATAGGATAATTTCATGAAAATATCCTGAACCAGAAATGCAATCAATTTTCTGAAAGGGAGGGAAAATGAAACCAATAATCCTGTCAAACAAATATTAAAATATAGTAAAAAATGAAGTGCAAGTGATGTAATTCAGCAATATACCTGTCTTACAGCATCATAACATTGCCGTGCGATTTACCCCCAAGTTTTTTTTGATACAAAAATTTTTTAAAATGGGTTGGGCTCACCCACGATCTAAGGGCAGGGCAAAGTCTCCCTTCCTCCTAGGCGATACCAATGTCGGGCAGGGCGAGCCGTCTATTATCCTCAGGCGTAAATCTAGGCACTTAGGAATTAGGATACCTCCCCAAGTACCGTGATTGGAACTACAACAAAGTGATATTTTTCAGGGATCGAACACACTTCAGATGGTCGTATGTCTCACCCCTTTACCAGTTGAACCCACGGACGATAGGTGATTTACCCCCAAGTTAATTTGCTAGCAAAATTGTCTCTTCCTATATATATACACCTCTCTTATAAATATAGGATCTATTTAACTAATTGATTAGATTAAAGAAGTTAATTAAGTTAGTTATTATATGTTTTTTCTAAAGTACTCTAACCATATTCTTTAACTCTCTACCTCATTTTTTTATTTGATTATTATTGAGAGAGTATTAATATAGATCATTTGGGAAAAAATTAGTAAATTTAGGAAATATGTCTTATATTTTAACTAAGATCAACTCACTAGTTAGGTCTTATATTTATATTTAGGACAGGAGGAGTATATGTGTGTGCGCTTCTTTTATACACAAGAAACCATGGATAAAGATCCAGACACAACACAACTTTCTGAATTATACAGGAACACTCTAAGTTCTATCATGCCTGTCCATGTTCATGTCCATGCTTCTCAGTATCTTAGCAACAAGAGATATATTTCTCTGTTTCACACAGCAGCTTATTAGCCAAATAGGAATTCATTACTTGATTACTTATAGTACTATATAGTTCAACTTGATTACTTAATTTTCCAACACAAAAATTGTCCTAAATTGTAATCATTCCAGAGAAACTTTACCAGATAATAAAATTCAATCATTAAACAAGCAATTAGAGAGAACAAAAACCATCAAATGCATATATGCTTTAC
Organism: Leucaena leucocephala; assembly: GCA_037074615.1. NCBI lineage: Eukaryota > Viridiplantae > Streptophyta > Magnoliopsida > Fabales > Fabaceae > Leucaena > Leucaena leucocephala. Next base: position 10,326,645 of record CM073515.1, on the reverse strand, counting down.
ATGATACTTTTTATTTTGTAGAACAAAAACCCTTTTTTCGACTCCAATAGTCAATTCAGTTCAAATTAAATTAGTGCGCTCCATGAAGACAATAATGAAGAATTCACAGTAATCAAATACCTAGCTAAGTACTAGACACCGAAGGGGCATCACCCCACGGGCTTAAATTCCTGCACCTCCTTCAAGTTCAACCATGGCTTCTCCAAAACCTTGGCTTCATAAACCTTCTTCTTCCCACCATCCGTTGCCTCTAGCGTGATGTGGTGCAAGGTACCAGCAACCACCTGCTGTTTTGCGTTTATCACCCTCCCAAACTCCAGAAGTGCATTCTGCATAAACATGTCAAATTCAATTAGAAAAGGATAGAAAATTACTATTGAAATTACCCCTTCTCAGACATTAGATATCCAGAATTCGATCATATTACGAGAAATGCAAGATAACATTGGAATTTAATTCAAGTTCTAAACACTCAAAAAACCATTAACATCAGCAAATCAAAAGGCGGAAACAGGTCATTAGTCGATCGGAAACAAAATTAACACAAAGAATTGAAATCTACACCTCCAATTCAACTTTTTCCCTCGGATTTCTCAGGAAACAAACAAATGCAAAACGAATACAGATTTAAAAGTGAGAAAAATGGAAGAAGATATAAGAAGAAGAAACCTCTTTTTTGTTGTGTTCGTCGACGGCGAAGCGAGCAAGATTGTCGATCTCAAGGCTATTCTGGTTTCCTTCAACCTCACGAACACCACCCAATGCTGCCATTACCCTTTACTCTCTTTGATTCTTCGATCTCTTGCTTTGATACTCTTCTTTCTTTTACGGACTCCTCTGCTTCAGCTTTTAAAAAATTAACATATTTTTTTTTAACAAATAACTACTCATCCTTCTGGCCTTTTTATAAGAAAAACAATATCTTATACGCCCTCTTTATAAATAATAATGTAGTTAAAAAAATGATACATATCTTAATATTTATTATTTTTAACTAATATTTTGAACCGCATAATTCTACTAATTATTCTTTATAAAAATTATTGATGTAATTAATTAATTAATTTTTTTTAATTTTTATAAATTAATTATTTAATTTTTATATTAAAAATTATATGAAGTAATATTAATACTACAATTCACGAGCGATTTCCGCGGGTTTAATTTGTTTATCTGCTTTTTCTTTTCTTTTTTTTGGTATAATAAAAAATATAATTTTGAATCAAATATACATATAAGCTCAGCAACTAATTGGCTTTTCAATATTTAACAACTTACGATATTGTGTAACTTCAGTTAAGAAAAAAAAGAAAGATGATGTGTAAAATTAATAATGGATTATTAGGCGACCTTTATCCCTGTATTATTACATTTTTAAGGACCAAAAAGGGTATTGTAAAGATAAAAAGAAGACGAAATTTTGCTTATACATGTATGTATAACTTGATAACAGACTAGGAGAGTTTTATGGGAAACTCAATAAACAATATTTACATTTTTTTTATTTCAATGAAAATGAGTTATAATACGAGCATGCATAAATTGAGTCTCAATGATATAATTAAAAATGTTATAAAAAATAATATAATTATAAAAGAATTTCATCTATGTATTGTGTTATAATAATTTTACTCTAATCTTCCAAAATTTAAGGGAAAATTAAGGGGGGAGGAAAATCAATTGAAGAGTTGCAGGGGTTTTGCATATGTATCCTACAAAATTTGCTACTAACTACATAATAATTATTCATTTAACTTTAAAAATTTAACATTATAAATTTGTACTCATACACTACTTTGTGGTTTGGTTCAACCGCATCGCATTGCCGGCCTACAATGATACTAAAGATTGCATCAAAAGAAATTATTATAAAAAATTTCTATATAAATATTTATTACCATCCTGTTTCATGTTTTAAAAAGTCTCATTTGCCCTCAATATACAATGTGAAAAGACACAGAATACCCTCATCCCTTATCCCTCATCTTCTCCTTTGACTTTTTCTACTACCGCCACCCTCTCACTCATCCCTCCCGTCGCCGGCACACTCATCTCCAGCCCCTAGCACCGCTACCCCCACCGCACTCAGCACCCAGCATCCAGCGCCACCACCATCTCTGCCCCATCTCTACCACCATGCTTTTGCAATCCGTCACCCCCTGCTCCACTCCCACCTTCTTGAGACCCAAATCGTTCGTGAACTCCGTTCATGAAGAGATCCATATTTCTATTTGCGAGGCCTTCTTCCATTGTTTGTGAACATTGTTTGGCGTGCCGCAGATCTTTGTTTGCGAGACCACCTTTTCCATCATTCATGAACACCGCTGGGCAAGACCGAAACCTCTGTTTGTGACGTTCCAGAACTCGGCTCGTGAAGAGCAGCTGCGATCCAGATTTCTGAATCACAGATCGCTGTTCGTGAAGAGCCAGATCACCGTTCAAGATGTGGTCTCCATCTCCGTTTCGTTTGCTTGTTTGTTGAAGTCCGCGAGTTTCTTTTGCGTATATGTTCTTTGCCGTTCTCCTTCTCCATTCGTGCGTTCACTGTGCGTTCTGTTCTTTCATCTTTTTTTAATAATATTTTGTTCTTTGTTCTGCTAACGAGGAAAGATGGAAACCGCTCTGCATTCTTGTTCTTTGATATCCTGACGAGGGAAGAGGAGGGAAGACATGAGGGAATTTGGTATTTTTATATGGGGCTATTTGAGTCTTTTTATTTTTAAACATATTTGATTAAATATAAAAATTAACCCATTGGTAAAAATAAACGAAACAAATATATGGTAAGTCACATCACATCACATAGCAATGCATTCTTGTGCTAAAGGTAACTGTAATTGAACCCCGGGCAGTTGTACTCGATTTTCTCCTTATGTTGTATTGATAGTTAAAAAAATAAGTTATAATTAATTTATTATTTATTATTATAATTTTTATTATAGTTAAAATTTTAAAATTTAATTTTTAAAATATTTTGAGCCTTATTTTAATTTTTGAAAGATTTTGATTCTCATATTAATAATTAATCATTAATCCGTGTAACTCAAAATCTTTAAAAATAAAAATATAATTAATGATTGAGACTATTTATTATAATTTATAGATAAAAAATTGAAAATATTAAGTTAAATTGATTTATATAATTTTTTAATTAAATAGAGTATTATAAAATTTTTAAAATATAATTGATAATGAGTGGTATTAAGCTTCCACCAGCGGCATGGATCCTCTTGTAGTTCTACATGGCAAGTTGCAGGAAAATATCGTTTCATTGTTAAATCGGCCTACGATCTATTAATGAGAGAACTGGAATGATGAAGGCTCTCATTGGTGTCTTGCTTGGAGATGGTCAGGTTCACAACGCACTAGAACTTCCCTTTGGTTGGCCCTTAGCAACAAATTGCTCACTAATAGTGAGAGAGTTAGAAGGCACATGGTGACAAGTACCTAGTGTGAGATTGATAACTCTTGAAAGTTCATTTCATTTTTGCATACTTCCCTTTTCTTTCCTGTATTTTTAGGTTAGGATTGCTCATATTCTAGATATATAAATACGAAAAATGTGCAAGTTACCGTTTAAACTCAAAAAGGCTAAATTTTTAGGTTAAAATATAAATATTTTGATTAATCTTAAATCTCATAAGGCTTTCTATTTGATTTAGGCACTTGGAGCTTGAAGCAAACTTCAATTAAAAACCCATGAGATACTAGGAAGCAAGAGTGAAGAGTAGAGATGAAACTTGAAACAAAGGAAGTAAATTGGAGTTCAAAGAATGAATAAACATACTTACTGTGGCATTCGGTGTGGCCTACGTTGTGCGTTGTTGTGGCTAAGCCTAACAAAATTTAGGATGGAACTCTCTGTGCCATTCACGGGGGCAAGTATGCTGCCTCGCCGTGGCGAGAGCATCACAACCCAGAAAAAGACCTTCTCTGTACTGTTTGCCATGGCAAACGTGAAAAAGTTGAAATTGTGCGTTTTGGCTGCTGACATGAAAAATTAGGATAAAAATGTGGAGAACTAGAGGGTGGCCGTCATCCTAAACTTCTAGGGACACTTTTAGAGAGATATTGAATTTGGGAAGGAAGTTTTGAAAGCTTGGGAGTTTGGAATTAAAGTCAAGAAGAGATTTAAAGTTATAATATTTGATTTTTTTTTTATTTCCCTTTCATATTCTCATTTAGTTTCATAATAGACCAGTTACTTTATTGAGTTTGGTTTCTTTTAAGACTGAGTAGCTAAATATTCTATGTTACAGGATTGTCTTTAATTTTTTTTATATATTGAACTTTATATTTATTTTCTTTTATGAGTATTGATATATATATATATATATATATATGTTGTGTGCGTTGATTTTAACATGTTTTTAATGCCTTTTGATGTTTGATCTCCATCAAATTTATTTGTTCACTTTGGTTAGCCTTGAGAAATATGTTTGACTTGAAATTCAAATGATCTTATTTAATTATAATAGAGATATTTTTTAAAATTTATATTGTTAAAAAAGAGTTGGTATTAAAATTTAGTTTTTATTAATTGGATCAAGATTTAATTTAAACTGTCAAGATCTAATATTGCTTTTATATTTATTTTTTTAAAAAATATTTTAATAGGTAGAGGATGTTAAAGAGAGATAATCTCTCAACCATCATTTTTTAAAACAATAATTTTTTATTAAGAAATGTCAATTAAAAAAAAGTAAATTTGGACCGTCCAAATAACATCGGTCCAGATCTAAGGAGCTACCTGTGCTAATTACCTAGAAGCGTTCCCATTTGGGGTGAGTGGATACCCGCTCCATGACGCCCACGGGTCTCATTTCTGTTTTTGCCTTTTTGAGGCGGGTCATTTACGGCTTAAAAACACTCGGAGAACGCCGAACCGCGAAAACTGACCGACCCAAGCATCCAAGGTCCGACTCCTTCCTCTCCACTCTCCAGTCATGTTCTTCAGCATGCGCATGTAACACAAAACACTCTGAAGAAAGCTTCGACCTCAGCTCCAATGGCTTCTCAAGCTTCAGAGACAGAATCAACTGGAAGTAGAAACCTTCTCTCTCTGTACTCCAACTATATCTGGAATCATCTGCACGGTTTCTATGCGTTCTCCAGTTCTAATTTCATCGGCACACTCTACAACCTTCGTAACATTTTCAGATCAAGCAAACGTCGGGAATGCATCCCTCTGCCATTGCCTTCCAACTCGCTCGACTCTTCTTTGTATGGTCATTTGACTTTCATTTTTAGCTTTGTTTTGCTACCGAGATATTCAATGAGAGATAATTTGGGAACGGTCAAGTTTCGAGCTCGTTTGGTTGGTTCCTTATCATGCAGTGACAAATTAACTCCAAATTCATTGTCTCTATTTGAAGATATTTTCAGTTCCTATGTTCTTTTTCTTATTGCTCTGGCTTTTGAGCTTCTAGTGTAGATTAGTTGCCGTGTAGACTTTGAATGATCAATCATTGAAATATGAAAAGTTTATAATTACATGAGACTGAATGATTTAAGAGGCTTCTTGCGGGAGAAAGAGGACTTGTTTCATTCCTCAACCACCTCCACGCTACCCACATTGAATTGAGCTAATAGAAAATTGATAAAATTATGAACTTCAAAAACAATTTTGCTTGTCATCTCACTTGTTCTATAATGAATCTGCTGATTTAGGAGTTTGGTGCCCTTTCATCGCAGGATTATGTGTAAGCCATCTAGAGTGCATAATGTTTTGGAGGATATATTTGAACACGTTTTAAACAATTTGCATAGCATTCAAAAGAATCTGCAGTTTTGGCAGTCCAGAGCGGAGGTTAGTTCTTTCTTTTTGTTTTCCCCCCTTTTTTGCTATGTGCAGGCTTACAGCCAATAATGTTCATCACATGCACTTCAATATGTCACTGTAAACTTTGTTGCTTCCTTGTTTTCGTATTCAGAGATCAGATACTAGTAAAGCATATTTCATGATTCTTGAGAGAGGTCCAAGGGCTTTTATTGGTGAAACAGTTCACTTGTTGCGTGGACGTGAAGCTCATGGTTCTTCCATACAGCAGCTGAGTCAATCTGCATCTGTATATATGGACGAGAGAGTAACTGTCTTAAGTACCTTGAGATATGCACTTGCAACGTTCTTGGCTCAGGTTAGCAATTTTTTCATCCAGCTGTCAGCTAGTTTGTGTTAATATCATAATAATCTTACTCTCAACTATATTATTTCTTTCTTCCTCTTGTTTGAATTGATAATTCTATGAGATGTAGACATGTATGATTGCCCTTTAACATGGCTATATTGGACATTTGAAAGTCGTTGGCGCCATTGCTGATGCTATTGGTTGTATTTTTGGATCCAAATATTCTAATATAATGATGATCTCGTTAGCTATATTGAACATGGTCTTAGTATTGTTGGCGACAGCAAATATGAAAGAGGGTTGAGTTATCAATCCTCATGAATTGCTTAGTATTGTTCAGTCTAGTCAAGCTCTAATATGGACTCATGGATATAAAGTGAAGGGCTTTTTGCTTAATTATTTAAAATTAATGGAGAGCTGTTGAACGGCATTCTTCAGAATGAGGCCGGAAATACAATTACTTAGGCAGAGAGCACAACAGAAAAGATATCAAAATGATTCTGCACACATTGTATTGCTATGATAAGGTACATTTATACACATATACACAACGGTTTCCCAAATATCATGGGATTTACAACATGAAAATAGGCATATAATCTGGTAGGAAATCATCCTACAATTAATACATTAATCTCCCTTAATCTCCTACAATCGCTCTCCTTTAATGCCTATTTAATTCCCAATATCTCCTACACTCCCCCTCAAGTTGGAACATAGATGTTTATCATGTCTAACTTGCCAATAAAGTATTCAAACTTGTCTCTAGTTAATCCTTTTGTAAGCACGTCTGCGATCTGTTCTTTTGAGGGAATGTGCTTGAGATCAATTGTTCCTTCATCAATCTTTTCTCGTATAAAATGTCTATCTATTTCCACATGTTTCGTTCTATCATGTTGAACTGGATTATGTGACATACTGATTGCCGCCGTATTATCGGAAAAAGTTTAATGGGCAATCCTATTGACATCTTCAATTCTTCCAAAACTCGCTTTATCCACAGACCTTCACAAATTCCAAGGGCGATAGATCTGAATTCAGCCTCAGCACTACTTCTGGCAACCACATTTTGTTTCTTACTACGCCACATAACTAAATTCCCCCAGACATTGGTGATATAACCCGAGGTGGATCTTCTGTCTTCTTGGTCTCCTGCCCAATCAGCATCGGTTAGTATTTCCACATTTCTCTTGCTAGACTTCTTGAATAAGAGACCTAACCCGGGAGAACCTTTCAAATATCAGAGAATCCTGTAGACTTTATTGAGACATCTTTGCTTCGGATGATGGGAGTGCTGGCTTACCACACTAATAGCATAAGCAATGTCTGGTCTAGTGTGTGACAAATAAATTAATTTTCCAACCATACGCTGGTATGTTCCCATATCCACAGCCTTCCCCATGTCTTCATCTTCTCTGATTTTATCTGTCCTTATAGGAGTATCACTTGGCCTACACACCAGCATACCTGTTTCCTCCAAGAGATCCAATATATATTTCTTTTGTGAGATGCTAATGCTCTTCGTAGATTTAGCCACTTCCATACCTAGGAAGTACTTCATCTCTTCGAGATCTTTCACTTGGAATTCTTTATTCAATGCCCCTTTGATTCTATCTATCTCGGTTGGATTATCACTGGTAAGAACAATGTCATCCACATATACTGCCAAGATCACACTCTTCCCTTCTTGATGTCTGAAGAATAAGGTGTGATCACTTTAGCCCTGTATGTACCCTTGATCTTTTAGCACCTTAGTAAATCTCTCAAACCATACCCGAGGAGATTGTTTTAGTCCGTATAACAACTTCTTCAGTTTGCATACTTGATTGTGTGTCCTTCCTGGGAATCCTGGAGGCATCTTCATATACACTTTTTCCTTTAGTTCACCGTTTAAAAAGGCATTTTTAACATCCATCTGGTGTAGTGGCCAATCTAAGTTTGCGGCAAGAGAGAACAGGATTCTGATGGTGTTTAGTTTGGCAACTGGAGCAAATGTCTCTGTATAGTCCATCCCATATACTTGAGTGAAACCTTTTGCCACTAACCTGGCTTTATATTTGTCGAGGGTTCCATCAGCACGATACTTTGGAGTGAAAACCCATTTATAGCCTACTGCCTTCTTTCCTTTGGGTAGCTCAACTATTTTCCATGTTTTGTTATCTTCAAGGGCCTTCATTTCTTCAGACACTGCCTGTCTCCATTTAGAACTAGCAAGGGCTTCATTTATGTTTTCTGGTATCTTGATCTGATCAAGGTGAGATACGAAAGCAAAGTGTTTTGATGATAGGGCCTGATAAGAGACAAACCTCTCTATAGGATACCTTGTGCATGTTCTGCGTTGCTTTCGTACTGCTATTGGAAGATCAAAATCATCAGTCGCTTTCTCTTGTGTCAGGACCTATTCCCGGATCCGATTCTTGGAGTGTGTCAGGTGCTTGGGATGTATCGCCTGTCATGTTTATGTTACGATGGGTATAGACTTGACCCCATCTGTTAGTGTCTTTTCCCCCTGAACTAGTGTTTTCTTCACTTTCTTTGGGCATCCTATCCTCAAGAACATAGATATGATCAGGTTCAAAGTGAAGGTCTATCTGAGTAGGAGTCTGAAGTTCATGCCAATACTCCCCATGAACTGAGGACGGGGGATAAAAGGGAATAGGCTCATGAAAGGTGACATCACATGTGACATAGAGGCGTTTGGAGATGGGATCAAAACATTTGTACCCCTTTTGGTGTCCAGCAGGGTCGAGATAGACATATTTGACAGCTTTGGGAGCAAGTTTAGGAGTGTGGTGGAGGTGAACAAATGTAGTACATCCAAATACCCGTAGAGGTAAGGTATTCTCCAGGTAGGGTAGGCTAAAGTGACAGTGGAGAACCTGGAGAGGTGTTTGGAAAGACAGTGATTTACAGGGCATTCGGTTGATTAGAAAAGTAGCAGTGAGGATAGCATCATCCCAGTGATAGTTGGGAACATTGCTACTAAAGAGAAGGGCCCTAGCTGTTTCGAGAAGGTGTCTGTTTTTGCGTTCAGCGATCCTATTTTATTGAGGACTATGAGGACAAGAACTCCTGTGAGTAATACCTTGTTTTTTAAGAAATAGAGATAACGGGTGATTAAAATATTCAGTACCATTATCAGTGTGAAGGGTTTGGATTTTGGTATGGAACTGGGTATGTATCATATGGTAAAAGTCGATGAAGGTTTAGCAGACTTCAGATTTATCCTTTAAGAGGAAAACCCAACTGACCCGAGTGTGATCATCAATGAGAGTCATAAACCATTTAGAACGAGTACAATTTGGGATACAAGATGGGCCCCACACGTCACTATGAATGACTGAAAAAGGACTGGATGGACGATAAGTGGTTTTTGGAAAGGATGTGCGATGGTGTTTAGCAAGTTCACATGAATCACAATAAAAATAGGAGTCTTTATTTAAACAGATTGAGGGAAACACCTTACACATATATGGTAAATTTGGATGCCCTAATCTTTTGTGCCATAATTCCAACTCACTAGTTCGAGGGAGAGACACTTTATTACAAGAATAAGGAATTTGTTTGTGACAGTCATTCAGGTAATACAATCCATCAAGCTCCTTAGCAACACCAATTGTCGTTCCCGTAAACAGATCTTGAAAAACACAATGAATTGCAAAGAAATCAGCATGACAGTTTTTCTGTTTATTCAATTGGCTCACAGATAATAAATTGCACTTTAATTGAGGAACATGCAACACATCCTGAAGTGTCAGTGTAGTTGATACTTTAATGGTACCGCTACCAGCTACTAAGGAATCAGAGGCATCAGCAATTTTTACGGTAAGATGGGAGGTAGCAGGAGTATAAGTTGTAAATAAGGAGGCATCGTCAGTCATATGATTCGATGCACCAGAGTCTATTATCCAACAAGGTCATGTATGCTTACCTGTAATAGTAGCAAGGGCCTTAAGAAAATTAACTTTCTGGACGACACTGGCAGTAGGTTGTTTACGAGACTGATTTTCAAGTGCACTGAGACACTCCAGAATGTGTGTTAATGGGTCATGAGTGGAGGAGCCATGAGTTGGGCCTGCAGAATTTGAACCCATGTGAGAATATCCTTGTATTGGGCTTGTACCAAAGCCTAGAACACTAGAGCCTATATTGAACCTATTGTTGCCGAGGCTAATTCCTGCATTTTCAGAGCCCATCACGTGAGAAGAGAATATTGGGCCAGTTGCAGCTCCTGAGCCCATTTGAGAAGCATTGACCTGAGACACCTGCGTTGCACCTTCATTCATCGAGCCCAGTTTAGCGCAGTGAGCGTCGGCCAGATGACTCCTTGCTTTCCGTTGTCGAGGTTTCCAGTCAGGCGATTTTCTGCAGTGGTCCTTCGTGTGACCTTGTTTTCTGCAGTGGTTGCAAGTAGGTCGGTCCTTCTTAGCGTCGGTCACTTGTGCAGCTAGCGCCGACGATGTTTCATTGGCAGCGACGATGGCTGCAGGTGACATGACTTGTCGGCGCGACTCTTCATCTCACAGGAGGGCGAAGGCCTCAGAGACTGACGGCAGTGGAGAGCGGCTGAGAAGGCGGCCCCGAGCGTCGTCGTAGACAGAGTCCAGGCCGACCAAGAATTCAAACAGTCGTTCTTCTTCCAGAGACCGTCGATATTTAGCGGCGTCTTCTAGGTTTTTCCATACCCGATGCTGTAGCATGTCCAATTCCTGCCACAGTGAGTTCTTCTCAAGGTAGTACATATTCAGGGGTCGGTGGCCCTGTTTGATTCCCCAGAGACGAGCACGTAGGTCAAACAGCAAGGAGGCATTTGGTCTCTTCCCGTAGGCTTCTTTCACCGCGAGCCAAATTGCCTTTGCTGAAGAAAGAAACATAAAGCTCTTCCTGACAGCAGGAAGCATGGAGTTTAGCAGCCAGGAGGCAACCAGTGCATTGTCTGATTTCCACCGACGGTGGACACCGTCATCGTCGGCAGGTGATGGGTCATTGTGGAGTAAATCAAGCTTTTCCCTGCCATCGAGTGCAAGGAGCATTGATTGGCTCCATTCAACATAATTCTCCCCGGTGAGGCGTTCTGGTACAATCATAATTGAGGAACCTTCAAGTGCAGCAACTTTGGGTAGGTTAATTCGCAAAGTTGCGTCAGAGGGGAAGGTAGCGGCGGACTCAACGGCAGAAGATCTCTCCGCCGGCTCTGATACCATGTTGAACGGCATTCTTTAGAATGAGGCCGGAAATACAATTACTTAAGCAAAGAGCACAACAGAAAAGATATCAAAATGATTCTGCACACATTGTATTGCTATGATAAGGTACATTTATACACATATACACATAATAGTTTCCCAAATATCACGGGATTTACAACATGAAAATAGGCATATAATCTGATAGGAAATCATCCTGCAATTAATACATTAATCTCCCTTAATCTCCTACAATCGCTCTCCTTTAATGCCTATTTAATTCCCAATATCTCCTACAAGAGCTAATAACAATAATAATATATAGAGGAAGTTTCTTGAAGTTAAATAAGAATGAGTTGATTAGCATCATGATGATCATAATGACTATAATTTTAGTAAAATTTGCCTTGAGGAATTAAGTTTGTGCGCATTTGTCTCTTCTTTGGTATCTTTGTCTCATTTTAAATTCCTTTATTCTATGAGGATAAATAACCGGCTTTCAATGGATGGTTATGACCTGTTTCCTGTGTCTGTAACACATTATATATAAGAATTGGCAGAAGCCTTGGTCTGATGGTTATTATCACTAAAGTATGCTGGGAACTCAGCAGACTAATTGAAAACCTACAATAAAAAAATAAGCAGATTCAATGTAATGCATATGAAATCAATTTTGTTCAAAACCATCAATTTATTGATATTACATCAAATGTGAAATTTCAAATTTGCTCTTAGGTTATCATTCTTATTATGTTTGGGAAAATAATTTCAGGTTTATTTTGAAGTGGATAGAATTGGGGAGGAGTTAGTAAAGGATCCAGAGCAGAAACTGCCCTCATTATTGGGTACAATTAATGATTTGTTCGCAACATTAGAAGCATCTATTGGACATCTCCATGCAATGCGCGAGGTTTGCATGAACTGAATAGCAGTTCCTCTTTCTTCCTCATTTTGTTTTTTATTCTTTGATATATGATTTCGTAATGCCAAATAAACTGAAAACAATTGTAGCTCGCATTCAGTTTCAGTATTGGTTTCCAAATCTGTTAGTTTCGTTTGCAGAGTGATTCTTCTGTCGATGGGACCTATTCTTTTCCTCTACTGTTTGAGAAGCTGCCAGAAATAAATCATGAGGGGTCTCAGTGGACAGATTGTGAAATTAGGGATGCTATCAATTCTGTTTATGGAAATTTATGCAAGCTGGATAGTTATATATCCGTTCTTGTAAGAGCTTTTATCTTATTCTTGCATTGACTTTTGGAGGAGATAATTATCTGAATATTACCTAAATGCATATGATTGCCAGAAAATTTGTTGTATGATTTATCCTGTTGTACTCCTTAGTCTACTAGCATGTACGGCTTTTGCAGCTTTGTAACATATCCTAATAATACCTTTTAGTAGTGAAGAAAAATGATGACTATTAAAAATAATTTCTTTTTGTGGTGAAAATTTATGAACCATGCAGTGACAGGCATGACCTTTGAAAGAATAGAAGGGGTTTTTGTTGTCCTGGCAAACGATTCAATATTTTCTAATCGGTTAATTATCAATATTTATTTGCCTTTCGGTTAAGCACTGCTGAGCTCATTATTATTTTTGTTATCTTTAAGTTATACTTTCAAAGTTGATGACAACATAAGTTTTTGATTTGGCACAAAAATATTAAAAAGTGAAAAAGAAAGATTTCTAGGGCATTATTTAATCAAGTTCTTTTACAAGGTCAGTCTCTCATCTTGAAAGTGATGTTATAGTAGAATCTTAGGAACCACAAACATTATTCTTGAATTGCATCAATAAAATTTTTCCGGGTTAGACACTAGAAACCTCCATATGTTTTCATTCCTCTGATGTCCTAGAATTGTTAGAGGGCTTTAGTTCGACCTAATGTGTGAAGTTGACGAACTTGTGTAGTACTGGACTGAAATAGCTTGGCATTCTCATTTTCCAACTTGTGATATATATTGAATTTAATATTTTGTAGAGGTTTAAAGATGAGCAATAGTTCAACTCCATGTTGCTCAGACAGCACATTATATTTTCAGGTTGCTAACGTAATCAATTTTTTTCAATTGGCATATACTAATTTGGTATTAATGTAATCAAATTTTAAGATGCAATTCTCTAGTTGCCTTTTGCTTTGGATATGACATGCATTGGTTATCTTTTGTTTCAGGTTACCAAACATAGAAAGCCAAGGAAAATGACTCAATATTGGATCCGCTACACATTTGGTGCAGTTGGTTTGTCAATTTGTTCTATCTGGCTCCTACAACATAGTAGATTGATGGGAAGTTCAGATATTGACAATTGGATTCAAGAAGCGAAGGACTCAACAACTAGCTTTTATACAGAACATGTTGAGCAACCGGTATATTTCTTCTTGTGTATATCCTAATAGTGTGTGTGTGTGTGACCTTTAGTTTCTTTTAGTAAGTGAGACATACTAGTATAAAGGAAAAAAAGTGGCAATTTGAACTCAGGATCTTCTTCAGAGAGGAGCTATTTCTTTTTTTCATTTTCTCAATAACCTCTTACGATTTACCATTTCCATGACCAATGGGCACATATCACATATCTGTTTCTCCAATTTGCATCTTTCATTCTTACGCCCTTCCCTTCTATCTGTGAAAAGTGTGCTGCATTGTGCATTCTGAGGTTTTGAAATTAAGGCAATAGCCAGTAGGCAGGATGACAGCATAAAATAGGGCTACAAATAATCTACTAGATAACCTTGAGCCCCCATGGTTGATAGGCTTTGGAATAGACCAGAAATAAAGAAAAATCATTTTAGTAATACTCATGATTGGAAGAAAGAAAAACAAAAAATCATTTCTGATTTTACTACTTTTAGCAGGCACAATTACACCTGAATGCTAAGCAATCAACATTCTAGGATCTTTCTAACCTGTAATGTACCCGCAACACTCTAATTGTCTTAAAATTGTCTACAATAACCAAATAAAATCCGAGTAATCCCTGCAAGAAATATTTAAAACCAATACATTATTGAAACAGTTTTTTGTGTCTCACATCAATACTTTGGATGTAAAGTTATATGCTGATGCAATGAGTATCCAGCTTTTGTCTATCAGAGATGAACTTTTTGAGACATTCCGGAAGAGGCATGAAGGTATAATGGAGCAAGAAGAGGTGCAGTTAACTTCCAACTCACTACACAGGTTATTGTTGATAGTCTTGATATCATCTAACTTTCCTATCCGTGAACGAGAATAGAACCTGAATGTACAATGTATATGTTACTTATTATATGTTATTGATTCTTCCATAAAAATTCTTGAGCTTCATGTTAAACTGGTGCATTTTATATATGCCATCTTTGCACATTTGATGAATGAGAGGATACTATCATGTTAGCTATAAATAAATTCCAATTGATTAATGAGATTTTTTTTTGATGTAGGAATAGTAGCAACTAGCAAGCATATAGCAAAAGGGATGAGAGGAGGATAAATAAAAGGGAGGAGAGAAGGGAAGAAGGAAGATGTGAACAAAGGAGTGTTGAGAGATAGCTAACAAACCAAGAGAGTTTTATTAATAATTAGTCAAAGGGGTGTCCTATCTATATTTACTAACGACTTTACCTATAGCCCAAAAGATAACATTTCAAATGCAATAGGAAATTCCTAACAAAAAAAAATTATAATTCTAAAACATTAATTTTAATACACGTTTTAAAATATTTTATATTTAAATTTTTATGATTCTAGAATTTTATCTTGGCAACCGTGATAATTTATTCCTAACAGAACAAATTGTTTATTCCTAATAAAGCACTCCTTATCTTGTTTAAAATCCTACTTTCTATATTTATGTATAATTCTAATTTACAATTAATTATGTTTCCTAATCCATTTTCAAACTCCACTATTAAAACTCAAAAACTTGGTAATTTTTCATTAAATGGTTCAGTGTACTGTTAATAAATGTGCATTATGGGTAATTACTAATATACCTACTTCAAGTTCTTGATTAATATGTATTATACGCATATGTATATTTTACTTGTGCGTACTTCAGTCATACTGGGGATGTGTGTGCTTGCAGGTGTTCCATGATTCACGCATAGAGGATGTGAAGTTATGTTATATGTTAGGATGTTGTAATAAGTGCTTGGAAATTTTGATGTGAATCTTTGAGAACTTTGAAATGAGTTGAGTCTGATGATGTGTTGCTAGAGCACTTTTTGGTAGTTTGGAAGCTGAAACTGATCTACGCATAAAATTGAGATATTTGCAGACAAATATATGCTGTCATTTTCTTTGCTACTGAAAGTTAAAACAATAAACTTGGAGCTCGCTCTTCCAATTACATTGCTTTGATATACAATGGTCGCTTTGGTGGTCATTTTCAGAATAATGATCTTCCAGCTTCCTTGTATTCAATATTTGTTGTCAGCCTCATCTAATATTGATGAAATTGGGTTGTAAGAGATGAGATATGTTTTTTCAGTAGCATTCCTGATCCCGTCATCTGTCTCTTAAAGGAAAACTTTAAATTATACCTAATCATCAACTTTATCGTGTAAAACTTTGTATGCAGAATGTTATTGGCATTCAGTGAGCAGATTAAAGGTGACAAGTTCCCAGAAAACTCCTCAGATCAGGAAATGCTTGAAATAGTTATGGCTCGGTGAGTTTGGTTTTCTGTGCTATAGTTAGAATATACATTTCACAATGATCTTTGCAGGCAAGATATATTATGTTAATTGTGTGTTTGAATTTGTACCTGTAGTTTGAATGTGGATATATTGTCTGTTTGGGAGCCTTCTTTTAATATTTTTTATGCTAAAGATCATTGCTATGTAGGTAAAAAATCTCTTATTTTCGCTGTATTTAGTACTGCAGTGTGGCTGGCTCCGAATTAATGAAATTCAGGGGATTGAAAGCGCTGCTCTGCAGAGTCTCTCACATAATTATTTCTCATTAATACTTGTTTTAAAAACACGTTTCCATGAGAAACCATGGGTTCTCACGAAAAATGGTTCTAGGATAGAATGTTTTTCAACCCCCTTATTTTAAATTCAACAACTTTGAAAAATTTAAATTTCGATACCTGAGTTTTTTTTTTGTTGGGGGGGAAATTTTTGATATGGTATATAGATTGTCAATATATGAAATTCTGATTTTCCTCGGGAAACATGGATGTTGATGAAAGATAGAGACAAGTATATTCAGAGAGTAATTATATTTAATATTTATACTATCTTGCATTGTAGTCTTTTCCAAATTATCTAGTAGAAAGAAATATTTTAAGTTAGATTCTCTATTTGTAGAATACAAAACGGCCACTTTGTAACATCTTTGTCATAATAGTTCAATTCTGTTTTTTTGTTTTTCTAAAGTTACTGTTTGGGGTCCCTTGTCCTAGGTTTTGTACTTATTAAAAAATAATAAATAAAATGTTGTTCTCTTTTGTTATTATTAGAGAAAAAGTCTCTCAAGTTAAGCAATCAAGCACTCCTAATGTAAATGCAGGTATGAGAAGGAACTCACTCATCCTATTCAAAGCCTTCTTGGTGGAGAGCTAGCTCGGGCCTTGCTTATTCAGGTAAAATTCCGTTTATGTGATATATGTAATTTATGAAGTTTTCATATGTCATTACTGAACAATAGCAGTTGCCAATACATACAGGTTCAGAAGCTCAAACTGGATATTGAGACGTGAGTTTTACAAACCTTGTTCACTTTGTTAATGCTTTTTTCCTTTTAGTTTCTTAAGATGATTTTCTTTTTTCTTTTTAAATCAGGGCAATGCTTGAGTTGAATCAAATACTACGGGCAAATGAAATCAACTTTGCAGTTCTTGCTGCATTACCTGCTTTCTCTCTCTCTCTCTTACTTATCATGGTAGTACGCGCATGGTTCAAACAGGTGAATGCCTTTTTCTCGATTCTCCAGGTTCCCCATGAAACCAAAAGCTTATAGTTCATATGAGATATGGTAGCTCTCAATGAAGTTAATATACACTCTGATATTAACAAAATAAGGTATGATATTAAAGTCTGTAGTAGAACCCCGAAGCATGATGAACTTTTGGGCCAACAAGATTAATAGGGGACAGGGCAAGCACTTCATTTAAGACAGATTCTCTCACTTATATTTAGGGTGAAGTTGCAAATTACTACAGATATATAGTTTCACCTGATGCGTTTAAAGAGTTTAGATCTTTCTCCCACCCACCACCTCACCCCATGTTTTGGAAGACATAATGTTTATATGACTTTATAGTTTATATTTCTTAAGAATTTTGAAAATTGTGGGAGGTGGGCCCATGGGCAAGTGCCTTAGGAGTCTCAGGTGAGTTGCACCTTTCATGATTTATAAATAGGCAGATTTTAATAGATTCATGTTATATACAGATATTGAGATTTTGAAACTTGTGGGGAGTTATTAGTTATTGGCAAGAGTTATAACTTGAGGATGATTTAGGATTTAGAAAAATCCTCTAGATTCATGAATTAATCTCTACCATATAAATAGAGGTTGAAAGATATCCCCCCAGTCTGAAAAGGTTGAGAGTTCACTGTTATATATTGATGGAGTCCAAAATTAAAGAGCCACAAGTAATTCTTGTGATACTTAAGTAGTTTGATTCTTTTCCCATACAGGATCTTTTGTCTTGTTTTTTTTTTTTCGTGGGGTTGGGGGAGGTGAAGTTCCTCTGACTAGCCTGGGTGCTTATCATATTCTTCACCATTGAGAATTTGAATAATATATTTTGGTAGATTTTATATTATATATATATATATATATATTTTAAAATGATCAGGACAAAAAAGCTGAGGGAAGAGGTAGAATAGCTAGGCTTCAAAGGAGGCTGCTTGTGGTGGAGGTTGAGAAAAGGATTATGCAGTGCCAAAATTTTGCTGAGCGAGGCATGGTAAGATGCTAACCCAGCATGTTTATATTTTGATCTTGTATGGATCATTCTTGCAATCACATTCATTTGTCTTTCGTTAATCGACTTCATCTATTTTATTTAATATATTAGATTAAAGTATTATAATAAAAATCTTTCTTTATTTCTTTTTCCTTTACAGGAGAAAGATGCACAGTGCATGTTTGGTTTGGTATTATATAGCCTGAATCGCCTATATAATTCTGTAAAGGGCCATGCACAAGCTTCTGGCGAATGGCAACAGTAAGTATTACTTGTATCTTTTTACTTCTTGCCCCTCTTTCCTTTAAAACTTATAAGATGACGAATTTCTTTGTATAAGACATTGTTAGGACCTTTCTCTCTCTATAAGAATCTCATACAGAAAGTAGAATAGGGGCCAAGAGAATCTCTGAATAATTTATTTATTTTCCCCCCTAAATATGAGTAAGTTAAAGATATAAATAGATACATAATTACATATGACTCTCCCTATATTTTTGGAAAATATGCCCATGACTAAAGAAATAAGATCCTGACTCCCCACTAATATAGTGGGATAAACAAAATAATTAATAATTAAATAAAATGCTTAAACTTAGTCATAGGACCCTATCAATACTTCCCCTTTCAAAATCCGTCTTGTCCTCAAGGTGGAAGTTAGAATCTAACTCCACAAATTAATAAAGAGAAATCTTCATTAGAATATGAGTAAGAATCTTAACTCATATAACTAACAAAGTCTGAGAAGAATCTCCAATGAGTAAGAATCTTAACTCATATAACTAATAAAACTTAAGGAGAATCTCCCAGTGAGAACACAAATGTTAATTTAATTGCTGCTAGAACCCTCCTTCATCAGCACCTCTGTTATGGGAGCTTGATCCTCAATGACTTCCAGCAGTGAGAGGGAGGCGGAGGTGCAGCAGTGGCCTAGTCGGAAGGGGTCGCCACACCGGTAATAAAGACCCTTATCCCTCTTCTGCTGCCTCGTCGCGTCCCAACCGCTGTCTCGAAGGTACTAATGGTGATGGATGGAGGAAAGCTGAGGATGACAGTGATGAGCTCGTGTGGGTGTTGATCGGCTGCGATGGGGCGTGGCCGAAGGTTGGGCTGGTTTGGCTGTAGCTATTGGGTTGGATTGATCTCATGGGTGCCCTAGGTCCATATCCATAACCCGACCCGACAAACCTTTCAATCTCAAGTGCAAGACTGGAGGTGTGATACACTGTTCGTGGTTTGTGTAGCTGCACTTCCGTCCTCAGCTCCTCTTTCAGACCGTTCAGAAACACCCCAGAAGGCAATGGTCAAGCCAGTTCATCACCCGAGCGACCCTACGAGCCCACTCCTGCCTGTACTCAGCCATGCTTCCCATCTGTGTGATGCCGCATAGATGTTCATCGGGTGCTCGTTCAATATCTTCACCAGTTCCTCCTAATAGAGCAAAGTCCTCTCCGAGTTCATCCAAGAGAATAGATCTAGTGCATCCCCTTCTAGATACATCGCTGCTATCTCTACTTTGTTATCCTCCGATGTTTGGTAATACTGGAAAAATTTCTCGGCTTTCAGCACCCAACCACGCGGGTCACTGCCACAGAATATGGGAAATTCAATTTTTGTATAGGGAGTTCTGTTTCGCTGGTATGTCTCTCCTTCCTCTTCAGGTTCGTCTCCCCAGTGCCTTATCTTCTTTTTCGCTGAATTGTTCTGTGCTTGTACTTATTGAAGAGAAAATGGTAGAGAACCGTCTTAGGTGGTTTGGACACGTACAAAGAAGGCCAAGGGATGCGCCGGTGAAGAGGGTAGATCAAATAGTATGGACACCGGTTAAAAGGGGTAGAGGAAGGCCAAAGAGAACGCTCAAAGAGGTCATTGAACGGGATCTCCTGGTCAATAACCTATCTAAGGATTTAGTTTTCGATAGAGCACAATGGCGTCGTATGATCCATGTAGCCGACCCCATTTAATGGGATAAGGCTTGTTGTTGTTGTTGTTGTTCTGTGCTTGTACTTCCAGAGAAGCCACCTTGTCCCTCAGTTCCTCCAACATGTCAAGCTTTGCTGCTATGACTGCCAGCGGGTCTCCTCCATGTGCGTGAATGCCTCTTGGGTTGGTGTCTGGGTTGGCAGCGGAAGATCGTGTTTCTACTATCTTAGCTCTGAGGCCAAATTGTTAGGACGTTTCTCTCTCTATAAGAATCTCATACAGAAAGTAGAATAGGGGTTAAGAGAATCTCTGAATAATTTATTTATTTTTCCCCCTAAACATGAGTAAGCTAGAGATATAAATAGATATAGAATTACATATGACTCTCCCTACATTTTTGGAAAATATGCCCATGATTAAAGAAATAAGATCATGGACTGACTCAACTGATTCCCTACTAACATAGTGGGATAAACAAAATAATTAATAATTAAATAAATTACTTAGACTTCATCATAGGATGATAGATATCTTTCAAAATCTGTATGATTGCATGTTTGGATGGAAAATAATGGACAAAATGGAGAGAGGAAAGTTAACTTTTCTTTGTAACATAGTTCTGGATTTTTTGGAGGAAAAAGAGGGGGGAGGGGATTACTATGAGGTCACAAACAAGGGATTTAATTACCCAATAGTGCTAATGACAATTTAGGAGCTAATAATGACAAATTTTAGTACAGAAATTAACAAAAAAATTATGTTATTTAGGACTTTTGGTAATTAAGTCTATTTTTTGGGACCTCAAAGTAATTTCCCCTTTTTCAATTAACCCTCTGAAGTGTTATTGTATAAATCTTTTATTTTTAAACTTCTCTTGTTTGGATGCTTTTGGAGGAGAAACTATCTACAAAGTGTTATGTTATTTATTATTTCTCAAAATTCCATATCAATGAACCATATCATCTTTATCAATCATTTTCATGAATTTGTAAATATATATGTAACTAATATTAGTTGATAAATTGTGACATAATTAACAAGTGATCGATGCTATGTACAGTTTGCGACAGGATATAATTGATCTGGCAAGTCCAAACTTGCCTACTGCATACAAGCTAACAGTGACATCACGCATGGAGACTGTGTATGA
Organism: Leucaena leucocephala; assembly: GCA_037074615.1. Classification (NCBI taxonomy): domain Eukaryota; kingdom Viridiplantae; phylum Streptophyta; class Magnoliopsida; order Fabales; family Fabaceae; genus Leucaena; species Leucaena leucocephala. Next base: position 10,305,355 of record CM073515.1, on the reverse strand, counting down.
TTGCCTACTTCCTGTTTTAAGTCGCAAGTAATGTGCTTTAATGTTTCTTTCTTTTTCTATTTTCTATTTTTTCTTAATGGTAATTTCCCTCTTGACTTAGATCATGAATACAATTTTGAAACCTGAGAAGAAAAATTAAACATTTCTTATATTGGTGGTTTCTTTCTTGAGTTAAGTGTAAACTTACAAGGATTGTATTGGATTTTTATAGCGGGAAAATCTCTTGAATGTTTTTCAAGTGGATTGGACCTAGCTTAGGGGACCGAACTAGGAGAATTCTTGTGGTGCCTGATTCTCTCTTCTATTATCTCTAATTTATCAATTAACTTTATTTAGTTACATGTTTCATCTTACACGATTCCTTAGACTTTCAAGTCCTCTCTTCTCTCTTTGAACATAGTTATTGTCCTTTTGCAAAATAATTATCTATCGTTTGTAAGTGAAATTCAATTCTATTTTTGTGTGTTGTAAGTTATTTATATTTACTTTTAGCCATATGGTATAATGCTCAACCCCAAACTCATTATTTGTACCTAATTAATTTATAGTCTACCATTGCAATACAAGATGCTTCTTTTTGGAAAAACCTTTCATTTTCTAAAAGCATCTTTTTGGGGCTGATTCATCATGAGAAGCTCGTGTAAGAATTAAATTTTATCTTAATTGATTGTCTTTATTAGAGGTTAAGGTTTGAATTATTTCATAATCATCTCACTTTCTATAATGCATTAATTTGGATTCCCTAAAGTACTTTTTCTTTGCTACTAGTCCTTTGAAGTATAAAGATATTATGTGTGTTTGGGAATATCTAAATTTAGGTTTTGAGAAATTTTAAAATAATTATATTTATTTAAATGGATTTTTAGACTAAACTATGGTTTAAAACTAAGGTTTTAGATAAGTTGTCAGAGTAGTTTATATAACAGTAAAAGCTTATAAACTAATCAATTATTATATTATTTTTTATTTTTTCTTACAATTTCTCTTCTCTCATATTTTGTCTTATATTATCTCTCATCTTTTCTACTTTTTTAACACCCTCTCTCCTCTCATCTCTTATCTTTCCTCATTTAATACTAATACCATTTTTTATAATTTATCAATAATAAAAATATTTCTGAAAATAACTATTTAAAAACTCATTTATTCAAAACTATTTTTTTATAAGTTCTTTAAAAACTATTTTCTAAAAGTTGTTAAAAAGATTTTTTTTTATAAATTTTTTTTTAAATTCTTATCTAAATGAGTTATATATATATATATATTCCACTTATGCGGGTTGGTATGTTAACAAGTGATAATATCCATGCTTTTGTTTATATATTTCTCTTTTGTTCATCCCACGTCATAAAACACACTTAAGGAATATAACTTTTCTAAGGATATGTATCTTTTGGATGTCAGGTGTTAAATGTAGATATTTTTTTAGTAAAAAAATAAATTTTAGTTTATGTATTATAAAAAAAAACTAATATATTTTATTTGCCTCAATCCCGTTTCGTTTTTACACTTTAATCAATTATATATTACATTGTATTGGGTCTTATTTGCAAAGTTCATATCAAGAAGATGGGCATGGCCCCAAATTTTGAATGGAGCTAGAAGTCCAGCCTACAATAAGCACAAGCCCCACCAAAGTGATAGAATTAATTTTAGCATACTCATGAAACTTGTAACCATAACGCATTTAGACCAGCTATTTTGGGGGGTTGTTTTAGCTTAATTAAGGGTCTTGAGTTTGAGATTTGGGTATGGAGAAAATACAAGTGGTAGGGTAGTCAATCGAAAAGGCTCTTCAATTCCCAATTCAGATTAGTTTGGGGCTACTATGGCCTACCCTAGATACTAGAGAAAAATTAAAAAAAATAATCATGAAACTTGAAAATGTGCAAGGATTTCTCTGTTTTTCTTTTTCTTTTTTTTTTGTTTTGAAGAGTTCAAATAAATCACATCAAAAAAATCATATATTATTATTCTAATTCTTAATATAAGATATACTTAACTAATTGAGTAAATTAAATATATTAAATAAATTAGTTAATTATAATAAATGTGATTTGATCTTTCTAACATATTACTATATAACATTAGATCATATGTAAATCTATAAGTTAGATAAATTAGTTTTAAGAATAATAATAAATATCAGAGATAGAATGGACTGAGATCTTATATTTATAATTAAATTCAATACTCCAACTAGCTATTATATTTAAGATCAGATTAATATAACTTTATATGAAAGAATAATTATCTCATCCGATAATATATACAACAACAAAAAATATTAATTATTAGTATCATATATATATATATATATCATAAATTAAGACAAGTAATAACAGCTCCCTATTTAACATTTATCCTAATCCACATAGAAGACTAATCATATATATATATATATATATATATATATATTGATCTCTCTTTTCAATTAAATATCCTAAAGAAAATGTAAAATGTACTGATAAGTGATGTAAAATGTATATTTTATACTTACTCCGCTCTTATATATAATTTTTTTTAAGAAATGGGATACTCCTATTTATTTATAAGATACACTAATAATTTGTTTGAATTTTTTAATAATATATTTTCTATTTTTCTTTTATTAATTATTGGTTAGTCTTATTGTATGTTTATTCTCTCTCACACTCTGACTCTCCCTGTAAATAAGAGTATTTTGAAAAAATAAATTATATTTTTCATATGTATAGTATCTAATCAATTATAATTAACTATTTGATCTACGTAACTTAATTATTTATATCTTACAAAAATGATAAGAAAAATTAAGATTATGAAATAAAAATATCTGTTGGGAGTTTTTTTTTTTTTTTTTGTGGGGGGGTGGTGGAGATTATGAAAGGAATAAAGAGGTGGGTTAGGTAAATTGATAGAAGATGGATGAAATGTTGACTCTTTAGGGGGCAAAGCGCCAACACATTGTGTGCCTTAGTGAAACTCTCTCATATACCAAAGAGGATATGCCGCCTTAAAAACTTTTGCCCTTTTCCCCCATTATCAACACGCATCAATCCATGGATGAATGAACAAATCAACTTATTAATTAAAATTTATAAACAAAAAGGAAAATAATTAAATATAAAGTAATATCTAATATTCTAATTTTATTTTTCATCGGCAGCTATCATAATTTTATTTGTAATGCAATTTTACTTATAATCTTTTCAATCTAATATAATTTAACTCATAATCTTTTTAATTTAGTATAATTTTTTATACTTGAGAAATAAGATTACTAGTAAAATTGTACTAAATTAAAAAGATTATAGATAAAATTGTACCACAAATAATATTAGGATATTGAATATATATGAGAAGTCTACTTTATCCAATAATTAATTAAAAAGCTCTATAATAATTTCCACTTGCTCATCACTTTGTGTCAAGCATATGTGTCAATTTGAAAAAAAAAATTATACAAAAATATTTAGATGGGTTCGACACAGGTCCCCCACTAAAGTTATAGTACAAATTTAAAATTCAAAGAGCACTTACAAAGAACTTACGATATTGCCTACCAAATAAATCTCTCACAATAGTAGCGAGAATCGAATTCAAGAGCTTATAAGATATTAATATATTCATTATTTAGTATCTATATCAATTCTCATTATCTTTAATTTGAACTTTTTGTTCAACACTTTGTTTAGCATTTTGCTATATAAGATTCCATTATTGCTTCATTCACATAATCAATCTTTCTCATTAGCTATGATGCTAAAATGGCAACAACACCAACCCCAAAACTTGTCCCTGTCTCACAAAATTACAAAAATTGTGATCCATTATTGTTATGTCTTTTAACCATCACAACCCATTTAGTGCCTTTAATTTATGTTAAATAAATTATAACAACTATGTATCTCAAAGTGTGCCACGTGTCCTATCCAACAAAACCATGAGTTCATAGAATCTTAGTTTGTGGGTTTTTTGGTTATATTAAAACTCAATGGAAATATTTCAATTGTTTATTCTGATACTTTGATTTTGTTGATGTAATGTGATAGATCAAAGTAGAGAGTAAAAATCTTTTTGGTAGGATTAATCATAAATCCCATGGAGTGCATTTTTGAAAAAAAAAATAGAATAGTTTCATCGCTTCTAACAAACAAAATATATATAATATAATATAATATAATATAAGTACACGTATTTGTCTTTTTTTTATTAAAATATATACAAACTTTACGTGAAAAATATTACCCAATTTAGTTTATTATATATTTTTATACCAAAATACCATCTGTTTATTTATTTTTATTTTTTTAAAGAACATACATGTAAATTAATAGAGAATTATTTCAATGAAAACTTTTGAAATTAGACTAAACCATATGGTGACTTATTTAGTTTTGAAAAATATATCTATGAAATTTTTTCCTAAGAGCCAACCAAACTCAAATATGTATTAATATGTATATAGTATTAGATATATTGGATGCTTTGTTACCCATATATATAATTTATTACTCTATTTTTATGTTTTTGGTTATTTATAATTGATCCATGAAAGGATTATCATATTTTTTTTAGTACAATAATTTTTTAAAAGGGCTGGCTTTACCCACGATCTAAGGATAGAGCAAAATCTCATTTTTTTTTTAGATGATACTAATATCGGGTAGGGCGAACTGTCAATTATCCTCAACACATATAAGTACTCAGGAGTTATGATGCCTCCTTAAACGCTATAACTAGAACCATAATAAAATAATACTCTCTAGAAATTGAACAAATTCTAAATAATTATATATCTTAATCTTTCACTAATTAAATCCGGATTATCATATTGTTAACAGTTAATATTGTGTTTTACTCGGATATAATGGAATCCAAAATGGTGTTTAGTTTTGATGGCCCATTTTGGGGGGACTACTTTTTAATCTTCTCACTATGAGCCACGTTGCCCACTTAATTTAAAAAAAAAAAAAAGTCGATTACTTTGTTCTACTAAAAAGGCACTATTTTATATTGTTCTTTTTTAAAAAATTAAATTTCTAAATGAATAATTATTAATTAAAATATTTCATTCAATAATTTTATAATTTTTTTCCGATCATTCTCTAACTTTTTTCAAAAGACTTATTACTATCGTCTCTAACAATTTTTTTTTTAAATTTGTACATGAATAACGTCAAATGATTTATGTTCACAATTTTCTCTTTAACAACATTCTTTATGCATGGAATATTCTATTGTTCCGGCAAATTAAATCTAAATATTTCAACAATTATTTTCTAATTTTTTGTAATTTAAAAATAACATGTAAATAAAGACCATCCTTCATTTTTCATTGAATGAATAACATGTAATTCAATTGACTATTATTTTTTTAAAGTGGTATTATATCGATACTTTTATATTATAATAAACTACATAATTTTATTATTGCTTTATTATTATTATTATTATTATTATTGAATATTACAAATCCTGTGATGTATAGGGGACATATCTGCTTTTCGTTAAAAGGAAATGACTAGTAATATCTTCTTCTTTTTTGTGGAAGCAACATCTAATAAATTATTCAAAGAAAGAATTAAATTATCTTCATGTGTTGTTCCTGTGATGCCTACAAATATCCCTTGAGAAGTAAGCACTTTGAGTGGCTTTATTAATAATATTAATCTTTGATCTATTATTATTAATTTGTTTAGATTATATGGTCAGGCTGTGGCTGTGGCTGTGGCTGTGGATGCCTCATTGGAGGATGTGAATAACTGAATATTATACGAAGAATAAATTTTCGGTATTAAATATTAATGATTATTTAGAAAAAATGTTTGGGAATATTAATATGAAGGGACAAAATTGGCAACAAACAAACACTCAAATGCCATCTGAAAAATTTCACACAAGTTAGTTCCAAGTTTTCTATGAGAATCTCTTTGAATGAAAGGAGCGAAAGCATTAATCTCGAGATTAAGAAACGAGATCAAACTATAATTTTCTAGTTGCAAAGGAGAATTTCAGTCTTACTAATTTTAAAAATATAATTAATATCTTAAAATATTTAAAAATATAATTAGTATCTAAATTAATTTTAGAGATACAATTAACACTATAAAATATTTAAACTGTTATAATTTTATCTCTTTATTAACAAAAATATAAATTTTTATTTAATATATATCACATAAATTTTTTATTTTACCATTTTAATGTTTAAAAGGCTACATGCGAAATATTATTTTAATAAATTACATTCAATAAGCTATATAATTTTTCAATCTTTATATATCAATTTTATATAATATCAATTTTAAAGTTTATTCAATAAACAATATAACACATATCACATTTTAAATAATAATATATTAAAATAAAAAATTATTTAATATAGATCATATATAAATTTATATTTTTATCAATAAAAGAGTAAAATTGTATCAATTTAAATATTTTAGAATGCTGGTTACAATTCTAAAATTAGTTTAAGGTATTAATTATATACTTAAATATTTTAAGGTACTAATTATTTTTCTAAAATTAGTTTAGAATACTAGATATATCTCTATCTTTTTTATATTTTATATTATTAGACTATAAAATTATTAATATTTATTATTTATTTATAACATTTAGGATACCGTGGGTTAAGGATGGACAACACTCCACCATTCAGATTCCCACCCATTCCTCTTCTTTATTATTGATTATTCTTATTACCTAATTACTAATACAATAATATCCATACCATTTTATTTTTTTTAATAATTTATAAATTTGAAAATTATTTATTTTTCTCTAAGAGAATATATTATATACTTTTCAAATGAATAAATTTAATTCTTAATATAGTTTTATTACTTTTAATTAAATATTTAAAAAATTTGTTGGAGTAAACATAGTTTTCGAATCATTAGACGTAATTTTTTTTCATTTTTTATTTAAAATTTAAAATTTTCTTTTTTATGTAAAAATATTTTAGAAAAACGAAATTATAATTAAATGGAAATTTTGAATAGTCCTATAATATAATATAAATATTTATGTTCGACTTTTTTTTAAGGGCACCAAAGTCTTGCTCAATTTCAATTTCAATGACTCCATAAATGTCACCCATCATTAATCATTGAGAAAGATATTTTAAAGATTATTTAAATTATATTAGAAAGTAAACTATTTATTTAATTTTTATTAGAAAATTAAACCATTTATTAGGATCAATTCTTAAAAATAATTATAATTTAGGGAAAAAATTAATTAGTGAGATGAAAATTGTTGAACTATTGAGATTAAAAATTACTGTATACTATGGGGATCAACCCAACATAATTAATCCAAGACCAGGGTTTCTCATAACTCATAATGGCATCTTGGCCAATGTGCACATGAGCCACGTGTCCTGAATTAGTTGGAGTCAGTTTCCTATGACTGCGGACGCAGCTGCAGTGGACCATAACCCCCAACTTATCAACGGCTGCTTTATTATCCATTATCCATCCTAGTTACCTTTTCTTGTCAGACGGATTTTCCCTCCAACTTGTTAGAGAGAGAGAGAGAGTACGGCCCGGATATAGAGAGAGATTCTATTTTTTGGAGAGAGAGAAAATAAATTCATTTATATATTTCATTATTTTGATCAACATTTTTTCAGATTCTTTTTTACATCCACAAAAATTCTTGTTTAACGTGAGCCTGCCATCGTTTGCACAATTTACTGGTGTTTCTCGTTTGTTTGACTACAAAGAAGAAGCAATAAGGGAAGTTCTGTGAGTATTGAAGGGACTATTGAGGTGTGGTGAAGAATCTGTTGGTGGGGAGGGGAGGAGGACCCAACCCTTCACATTCACTATTCATCATCGTCTTCATCAAATCTCTTTTATCTTCTTCTGTATATGCACTGAACGCCCTGAAATTTCGTCCTTTGGATAATTCATCCAATTTCCCATTTTTTAATTGTGAATCTTGTTTTGGAGTGCACCTGGTAGTAGAGCCTTTAATTCTAAAATACCCAGATCTGTTTTATTTTACCTGTTCTTTAAAATAATTGATTCCAGATATGGGTCTTTGTATCTAGACTCATCATCCATTTCATACCATTTTCATTTTTACAGGTGTCAGAAAACCTGACAACAGATCCTGCTACCCCACCTCCATTAGCTTCCTCCTTGTTCACCTTCTCCTTTTTTAGGACCCATTTCTACGTATGAATGACAGCTGTTGAAGTTGTCTGTACGTTTTTTTCTAGTTACCCACAAGAATAGTGGTGGTTCAAGGAAATTGCCATAGGATTTCGTTGCTGTGAAATTCTACCAATTTTTCAGTTTTATTCTGATCAAGTATTGAAGAGAGGCCCACCATTGGGTTTTGGTGGGCTCTCGTTCAACCAATAAAAAATATTGCTTCATGTTTTTCCTGAAGGGGGGACTCAAACAGTGAGTGACGCCATTTGGGTTTCCTCTTAACTCTTCTTAGCCATCGCTTTTCCTTCCCCCGGGCTGCTTCTATTATTATCTCCTATGCGAAACTCAAATTTGACCTGCAAGAGATTTCCTATTTCCTAATGGTACTTTTCTTCATCACTTGTATCACCTGCTTCTTGTTCCTGAAGTCTCTTCCTCTCAAACCTCAACAACAATCTTGGACAAGTGATTTGAGATTGATCTCCCTTGTGTTTTGCAAACAGTTGTTGTCTGTAAAATCAATATCTAAGTTGATAACCTATCGTCTCTTCTGGGTTTTCCCTCTCAAATTCCTTCTAGAACGTCCCTAATGAAGAAGATGTCCTTCACTTCAAGAGTAGAGAATGTGGATGATTCCCAAGATTCTTCACTTTTGGATTTGCCAGAGCTGGTCTTGGAATGCATTCTTGAGAGGCTGCCTCCTTCAGCTCTTTGTCAAATGGCAGGTGTGTGCTGTTCCTTGAGGGAGAGAAGTATCAGTGATTACTTTTGGGAGAGGCACATGAAGCAGAAATGGGGTAGGATTATTGGTAAAGCTGCTTATAGGGAGTGGCAATGGCATATTGCTTCAAAACAAGACATGGGCAGTCTAAAACAAGGGAAGAACAGGGGATTGAGGAGGTTTCTGTCTCTTAATTGGTCTTTTTCATGGATGAGATTGAAGGGTGATGCAAATAATAACAATAACAATAGCAGCAACCAGCCAAGTTCCTTGCCAGTTGATTCTGTCATGAATTGGTATCTTGCTCTTGAGTCTGGCAATTTCTGGTTCCCTGCTCAGGTTTATAACCGTGAGGTATGTACATGGCGAATCCCTCTGGCTTTTCTGTTAAAAAGCTTACATCTTCCGTGAGACCTGAGAAAATACAAAGAAAGTTTCTTGGAATTGAATTGGATTAGGAGGATCTGTTTTCTCACAAGTTAAACTTGTGCTTTTTTTTCTGGTAGAAATTTATATTTACGATGGTAGCCACAAACATATGAAGAAGTTTCTTGGATTTCAACTGTAATTAGAAGAATTTGTTTGCTCTCAAGTTAAATTAGTGATTTTTTCTGTTACAAATTTATAACTACCACATGAGGCCCACGAAAATGAAAGGGAAAGTTACTTGGATTCTTACTCAATTTAGAGGATTTAGTTTTCTCACAAGTTACATTTGTGATGTTGTTGCTGTAGAATGGTCATGTTGGATTCGTGTTATCTTGCTATGATGCTGAGCTGAGCTATGATCGGCACACGGACACATTCCAAGCCAGGTAGTTAGACATAAGTTTTTGGTGATGATACGTTTATTAGTTTCATAGTATACAATGATGTTTGTGATAAACTTGGTGAAAAGATGTTGGAAGAGTTTGCACAAGGAAAACATGACAGGAGAAAGAAAAATATGAATTTGGGTCTGGTAGTATAATTTAATTATCGATATTGTCTTACAGGTATCCTCCACATGGAAGAAGGGCAATTGCAATAGAGAATGGCATCACATGGGAAAGGCTAAGAGCTCCACCAACTAATACTCCTCCTCATGATCTTCATATTTCTGACTGTTTGAACGATTTGCGTCCTGGTGATCATATAGAGATTCAGTGGAGGAGAAACAAGGAATTCCCCTATGGTTTGTTCTTCTCTCCGTCTTGGTCTTCTAGTTCTCCTGTTCATTACTTTGGTTGGTAAAAGCTGTGATACCAGTAAAAGAACAGTTTAAACGTATCGGATGCAAAATTATCATTGGTAGGGGAAAAAAGAGATACAGAATGCGGGACCATAGTCAATTAGTCTTTATCTTCTGGAAAAGTAAAAAGAAAGGTAAAGGGGGTGGTTGTATCTAATATTTTGCCTAGAACAAAATTTATTTCTACATTCAATCTTATTTTTTGCATTTTGATCTTTTAGGGGGAAGGGGGAAATGGTTTTAGATTCTTAGGAAGCTCATACATTTCTTGTTGATATATATAGAGGGTCAAAAAGATATTTGCACTTCCATCTACTCAACATGTTAGATTTTGATAGTATAGAAACCGCCTTGTGTCAGAGATTTTCAGACCATAACTTCCTTGTCCCTTTGTTTTAGGGCCTGTTTGGCAGTGCAATTTTTCTTTTAATATATTTTAGTTAACAAATAACTTAATTCAGTGTTTGTTCCAGTTATCCCAACACTTTTAACATTATTAGTGTGGGTCAAACTCAAAAAAATTAAAAAGGAAAGGGGTATTATTTCCTTTAAAAAGTTTTATTTTTGCACAGCCAAACAGCTACTTATAAAACAAACACCTGGTATATATATTTTGCAGAAATGGAATTATATCATTGAACTTAAATTAATTGGTCCATGACGAGATATACCTTTTCTTGCAGGCTGGTGGTATGGTGTTGTTGGTCACTTGGAATCATGTGATGGGAATGCGCATTACTGCCGTTGCAATAATAGTGGTAAATTCATCTCATTTCCCTGTTCGATGATTGTTATAATCATTCATTTAATTGACGTTCTTTTCCTCATTTGAAATAGAATCATATCCTGTCTATGATTATCCAGCATATCACTAAAACGATGCGAATTAGCCACATGACAATTGATCGTAGTAGGGTTTAGAAGTATTATAATTTTTTAGAAGCAACTGGGCATAATTTATGCAAAAGCAGAATATTTTTCTGCCTTTGTGGTGATGAGAAAAAAAGGAATTAAGTGAGGGTTGAAGATTCATACATACGATTGGGCACTATAATCTTTTTTTATTATTGTGGACCACCTGTTATGATATTGGAATGGTTCCCTGGACATATCATGGTCAGTATGTCATCATTGCCACCAACACATTGATAACTTATGTCTCAGTGGATTCTTTAATGGCCAAATATTCTAAAAGAACTCATTTTCCCTTATAAGTTTCTGTTTCAAATCTAGTAGGAATCTTTATGCTATGTGGGGCACTGGGGCTACCCTAATTATTATAAACCTCCAATATCTGTTGCCATTTTTCTGATCTCTTTGTAAGGTGGCAATGATTGCCCAGAACTTTCTTTTGAGGTAACTATCAAACATTTCCTTCCCAACCGATAACAATAAAATCATAAGTAAGGTTAATATTGGAAAGTAGTCATCGTTCATCTGCTAGGCAGGGATATAATAATAGAGAAAACTTCTGTAAAGTTCTTGAGATGTTTATTTTGAGATGCCAGATGTCCTAATAAAAGTATAATACTTGGAAGCATTTCTACTAGTCAACAACACATTATTGGGCTTTTCCAGAAAGCACTTCCATATATTACAATTCTAATCGGTCTGTAAATACTCAAGTTCTGTTAGTATTGAGCTGTTTATGACTTTCTCAATGAGATTGTTCTTATCTCTCTGCCCTCAGAACTCTTATTTCATTGGAAAAACTCCCTTTGCCATATTTCTATATCACTTGGTGGAATTATGTTTATTGGTTGCTTGGATAGATATGAAAATGGTAACTTTTTCCTATTTTCACTGGGGCCCTCTAGGAATTATGTGTTTCCTAAATGGTTTCATAATTGACTTTAGTGGAATTTTTTGTTTCCCAAAAAACATGGTGATGGCATGGGTGATTTTGTATTAAACTGCAGTAGAAATGGCTGCCTTGTAGCTAGGCCCCACCCTCACTAAGGCTAGGATTCAATCCTCATATTGGGAAGAAGTGTGCCTCTATGAGAGTAGATAAAATATAGGATATTCTGCCACTTGAGCACCAAGTGTTAGATAGTTTTCCCATTTGCTGTTGATCCAAGAAAAATACATGACTTTAGTGGAATGTCCTCTCTTCACTTGAACTTATTTCCCCTTCTGAATTGTTTTTTTTTTAGTTGAGATTATTTCTCTCTGGTGTTTTTTCAAGTGTCACGTGTGACTTTCTCTGTTATGATGTGGCAAACTGTCTAACCCCCCAAAAACCTTTCGCTCTAAAATATTGTGCCATCTGTCATAACTTGAATGAGCAATCTGCCTGCAATGAACTTGTTAAGTATGAAATTTAAGGAGCTTTTCCTGTTATATATATAATTTAGTACTCCTCTAGTTTTTAATATAGAACTTAATTAAATAGTCGATCTTGATCCTAAATATAAGACGTATTTCACATATTTGTCAAGTATTTCTCTATATTGACAATCCCTCAATGATAATCAAATTAGAGAGAGAGGGAGTGAGGGAATTAAAGATGATAATTATAGTATTTTAGAAAAATTATACTATAATAACTGATTTAACTAACTTCCTTTATGTAATCAAATTAGTTAAATAAGTCTTATATTAAGGATCAGAGCTATCAATTTTCATTGAAAAAAATGCTGGAAACGGGGGATAGCTATCAATTTTCACTTGTGCAAGAGTCATGGTATAGGCCTTGTAATTGTTATAGGATTGAAACATAACTTTGCTTGATGCTGAATGAATTTGCTGCAGACACGGTTGTGCTAGAGTTCAACCAGTACATGCCCGGCTCGAGATGGAGACAAACAAACGTCAGTAGAAAGGACCATAGGGAGGAAGGAAATGAGGCTGATGGATTCTATGGAGGAATCAGAAAGATTTACAGTGAGACTGAGATTGCCACCTGGAAACGCCTTTGGCCTACACAAATCTTGGACTAGTAAGAACTGCATCAGATCAGTTTTTTCTTTCACTGTTAGCTTAGATTCAAGCTAGAAACTTATCCTTATGGTCTGAAGCAAAAAGGGGGGTGGTAGAACATGAAGTAAGCAGCTTTCTCTCTGATTCAGCAAAAATGCACAATGGAGAGAGCATGCAGTTTTCTTCTTTAACCCCCCTACTTATATTATTGTGGTCAATCTTTTCATGGGGAAAATATATTCATGTGATTTCCTGTCAATGTAGATTACTCTTCATTTATGCTTTAAATGGTGTAGAAACATTCATTCCACTATATATATAGAATCTAGTTTCTGATCTCAAGTTTGAACCTCTGAGAGATTACACTGGTCTTCAGGATAGTTCTGTCTGACAATAATTATGTGAAAATGAATCATTAGCAATATAACTGTTTGGTTAAACAAAACCAAAAAAAATCTCATAATTTGTACAAAAATTAAGTCAACTCAAAGGAATGTAAATGCCCATAGCTGAAGTGAGCCATGGACTTTTCAATATTTAACTTAGATCGTCCATATTGAAAGTTTCTTAATTTTGAATTTTTAAATGGTAAACTCAATTTTCAAAAGTAACATTTAGAAAATCATCTTTAATTCATTATGTAAAGGAAGATAGTCAAACAAAACATTTTCCCAATGAAATTGATAAATATTCCTTTTATAAAAGCTGATACAGTAATACTCTAGTAACATCATAAAATTTATATGTAATATGCATACAACAATAACAAGTCTTAGATGATGTTGGCTATATAGATTGTATAATATCATTGTTATCTAACAACTAAACTTATAAATTGAAAACCAAAAGTTCCTATTCAATTATTTTATTATCTGATTTGCCCTCCTCATTGGCTGTCCATTGATTTTTTTTGCCTCATTGAGTTAATTTCTTCAGTTCCTAATAATGTTGTGTCTCTGAATCACTTAACATACCTTCCTCCACAACCCAAGCAAAGAAGAAGCCTAGGTTTGTAAAATGTAACTGTCATTTTCTTCACCTTACTAACTATTTCATCCTTTTGATCTCTCAACTTGTTTTGACCACTTACTTTCCCAAATAGAAACTTCATTATCTTTTCTCTCTTCCTCTTCTTTTCCCAAGCCCCACCAGTTTCAATCTCTTCTTTGCTTCTTTTATTGGGCCCATTAAGCCCATTAGGCTCATTCTTGTCCAACCCAATTAGTTTGGCCTTCCTTGCAAACACCAATCCCTTGGGCTCACTTAACACCATTTTTGCTCTTCTTGATGCTGACATCGATGGGTCATTTGGGCCTTCATATGGGCCAAAATTTGGGCCTTTGCTTCTGATTAGTAATTCTGAGTTAGTCCTTCTAATACCATCTTTTGCCTTTGGTTTCCTTCTCTTTTCTTCTCTCACAACCTTCAAAGCCACCATGAATGGATCAAAATCATCATTCCACAAACTTTTCCCCGAAAAAGTGCGCCTCACCGACCACCCCAACGACCTTGGTGACAAAGATGGTGTCGAGCTCGGTGTACTTATTTTCCTACCACTTCCATTTTGAAGCCTTGGAGGAAGCTTAAGAGGCAATGCCAAGACCTTACCATCACAAAAAAGCTCATCAGCAAATGCCATGGTAGGCAATGAATCCCCACTTTTCCTCTCTTCTTCTTCATCTTCTTTCCTTTGATCAGTATCAAAATCGTGAGAATCAAGGAAACGACGACTAGTTTCGAATTCGAATTCATCTTCTTCAAGATCGGCGGAACCATATAGTGAACTTGTTTTGAAATTGAAGCTAGGACTAGTTGGCACACTGTAGAAGAACATGGTGTCTTCTTCTTGGTTGCTGCTAGCTCCTGCACTTGTGAAAGAAAATTCATCTGAGACAGACATGTCCATGAGATTTATGAACTATGAAGAAGAAAAGTACAACATGAGAAGATTGATGGAACAGCCTTAATTTGTAAAATAAGTGATGATATTGAAAGATTGCAGAAATTAAGAAATTTGTTCCTGAAATGAGGGAGACACCTTGTATTGTTTATATTAAGAGTTTTCTTGTCATACTCCAAAGTAATATTCAAAGTTCAACCAAAACTACGTGTACCACATATTATAATGGATTCATTCACTAGCTTATTTTGTTTATCCTTAATTAATCGAGTTAATCAAGGACGTTTTGTTGCGAACCAAGACCATAATTTTGTCTTTATATATGAATAATAATTAATCACAATTATTTATCATTAATTAAAGTAACCATCAAGGATATAATTTAGTATCTATTGTAATGACACTCTTATTCGTAATTTTCTCATGATATATAATTTTTCTGTCACGCAGAAGATTATGGGATTATTATCTATTTCACTTAATTTATGAAAGCTCATTTGTTTTATATTGCCCTGTCCCTTGTCAAGGACCAACCTGTGAATCTATGACTTAAGTAGCGTTTGATTTTGGATTATAATCCTCATATTTAATATAAAATATATTTAACTAATTTAATTAAATTAAAAAATTAATTAATTAGTTAATATAACATATTTTTTTTCTAAAATGCCTTAATTAACTTCTTTAAACTCCTTCATTATTTTTTTACTTGATTATTATTATTAATAGAGTTTAATTTAAAAAAATAATAAATATAAAAAATAGATTTTATATTTAAGATCAAAATTAAATTCACAAAATACACCTAATCTATCTAAATAAATTAATTAATTATAACTAAATTTAATATTTTAAAATAAATTTATATTATATACTCTTAATCTACTCAAATTAGTCAACTAACTTTTATATCATTTATAATTAACTAATTTATTTAATTTTTTTAATCTATTTAAAAAAGTCAAATAGCTCTTAACATCCATAAAGTAATTTTGATGGGTTTGACTCTCATAAATAATTAATTACCGCCATTGTTTGTTTCAGATTTATTAAATAATTTTTTATTTTTATACGATTATATATAATTGTTTTGAAATATGATTAAATTTTTGGTAAAAAATATAATTAAAAATGAAATGCAGTTTAAAATTATAATTGTTTGATGTGATCCTAAGAACATTATATTATATAATGAGTTGTGTTCATATGGATATAAATATACTGTAAAAAGTAAATAAACGTAGCAATAAAGTAGTAAAAAGTAAATGAAATAATACCAAAAAGAAAAAGAAATTATTAATAATAAACGGAGCAACAAAGTACGGCTGAACCGTGAACCCGATAACCCGGCCTCCTCCTCCTTCCACTCCTCTCCTTTCGAACTTTGGAGCTGGTCACTCTCGCAGTCGCACTTTGTGTTGTAGCTCGAATTCGGCGTCCATTTTCGTCATCTTCTCCGGCGCTTCCTTCTTCTTCCACTTCTCGTCACTTGTCGCAGTTGTACTTCGACTTGGAGCTTGACTTCGGCGTGTTGAAGAACGGAACAGTGAAGAACACTATTGGTAAGTATTTTCTTTCATGGCTGGAATTAAGAGTTATTGTTTCCTTGGATGATTAAAACTTATATGTACGAGCATACATAGAAAGAGAACGAGAAAGGAGGGAGGGAGTCAGTGTCTGCTTTCTGGAACTTGTATATAATTCCTGAAAAGTTTGGTGGATATAAATATATTTATTGTAGCTTCTTATTTATTTTGGTCCAACATTATAGGGGTTCTTATTCATTTGTTTTCTTTTCCTTCAACCAACTGACAAGTACAAGTTTATGTTACCGTCCAAAATGAATGATCGTAATCATGTTTCCAAAATAATTGCCATGGTGACAATATTTTTGGGTGGGTCTTGCAAACTCGTGGAATTGAGAGTGAGAAATTTTATAGACATCACGTGATTGGCAATTAAATATACGTTCTAGATTATAGAAGTTCATATGGTGTAGAAATTTATAATCTTCTTGACTTGGATAAGTCTGATGGGTTAAATATTGATAATTGTGAATATGTTCACTTAGCACATGATGTAGTTTGATGCTAGTTTTGGTTCAATTGGACTTTAATGTTTCTTTGTCAAAAGCATCTACAATTTGATGGGTAGAGGTTGAAGATATGGGTGTTCATTTGATATTTCTTGATCATTTGGGTGATTTCAATATATTAGAAGGGTCGAGGATAATTTAACAATTTTCTGTATTATCCTCTCCTGAAAGAGTTGAATTTGAGCAACAAATTAAATACAGAATTTTTGAAGACTGTTATGTAAGCAAATTAATTACAGAATTTGAACAAGCAACTGTGTCTGTTTGCCATCTCCACTGTCCCTTTCATCCGCTGGTTTAGGTTTTGAAACCTTCTATTTCTATCACCCTTGACACTAGTCGTTGCAACTCCATTCTAATAGCAGTTCTATACAGTTTCGCTCCGGCAACATCCATATACTGTGGCATATTTTGTTCATTCTGTTCGTCTCTACTCTTACAGTTTCTCTTTCACTTTCATCTTTCTCTCCATTTATCAGTTTTCAGTGATTCTTTTTTTCTTCAAAATATTACATTCTTTCTGTCAGCAATCCCATTTGTCTTTCTCCTACTTTTTTTTATGCTCTTTGTCATAGCCACGCAAATTCCTCATAACAGCTATGAGTATCGGAGCTTGTACAGAGTTATCGCATTGCTTTCCTGGTGTTTCCATCAGACCAAGGTCTAACAAGTTCAGTGAGAGTTGTCAATGCACAAGTAGCCGCAATGGTGGCAGATTTGTATCCAAACATGGAGCAGTTGGAGAATTGAGAATTGGATCAATTGCTTGGTGCAACCGCATAAAGCCTATGTCAAGGGATAGAGTTGTAGCATGTGCTTCAAACAGTAACCAAGGTCTTACATACAAGGATGCTGGTGTTGATATCGATGCTGGTTCAGAACTTGTACGAAGGATAGCAAAAATGGCACCTGAAATAGGAGGCTTCGGTGGTCTTTTCCCTCTTGGTATTTTCTCTTTCAACCATGAATTAATCCTTCTAATAGGTTTCGATGAAATAAGACAAACCAACCTCATTTGGATAGGTGATTCATATCTTGTTGCCGGGACTGATGGTGTGGGTAGTCCTGAGTTTTTGACGTTATAAATGGACCTTCTTCCATATGCTTTCCACTCACACTCTTGTATCTTACATTATATATGCTAAGATTTTTAATGCTTTTACTGCGGCAAAAAGTTGATTTCATATATTTTCAGACTGCAGAGATGCCTGGTCTCTATAAAAAGGGTGAGTATGATCTTAGCGGCTGTGCAGTTGGCATCGTAAAGAAGGACTCTGTGATCAATGGGAAGAACATAGTTGCTGGTGATGTTCTTATTGGTCTCCCATCTAGTGGAGTTCATTCTAATGGCTTCTCTCTTGTACGGAGGTTAGATTTGTTTGAAGAATACATTAGATTTTGCAAATTTGTTTTAGGTAGTTGTTTTATTCTTGACTTATATTAATAATATATATTTTTACAGAGTGCTTGCTCATAGTGGTCTTTCATTGCAAGATCAACTTCCTGGTGGAGATGTTTCAATAGCAGAGGCTCTAATGGCTCCAACTGTTATTTATGTTAAAAAGGTCGTTATCTTTGTGACTTGTGATAATGGTTGATTTTAAGTTCCGAAGTATTTACTGACAAATGAGTATCCTTTCTTAATTTCAGGTTCTTGACTTAGTTAGCAAGGGAGGGGTTAAGGGAATTGCTCACATCACTGGGGGCGGTTTCACAGATAACATACCCAGGGTCTGAAGGTCTTGGCGCCAACATATTCAAGGACTCTTGGGAAGTTCCTCCTGTGTTCAAATGGCTTCAGGAGGTAAAATTGCTACTATTATATTTCCGTGGGTTAATATAATCATTGCTCTCTCAAGTTTTGCCTTCCTTTTAGTTTTAGTTCCTCAAGTTTTAAACCATATGTTTTGATCCTTCAAATTTTTTCTGTAAACAGTCTCTATAATTTAATAAAAACTCATGTTATTTTACCTTTTGAAGGACTAAAACCCATAGTTTGAAATTGGTGAGACCAAAATCAAAATAATTGAGGGACTAAAGATTGTATTAAGCTTATTTCCATTGGAAATGATTTTGTTGAGAATAATTTGGAGATAATTTATATATTTGATGATTTCATACATTATTAGGCAGGAAATATAGAAGACAGCGAGATGAGGCGAACATTTAACATGGGCATAGGGATGGTACTTATAGGGAGCCCTGAAGCATCAATTAAAATACTTGAGAATAGGGACGGACTGGACAAAGTCTACAAAATTGGTGAGGTTGTAAGAGGCAAGGGAGTGAGCTATAGTTAACTCAAATATTTTGCCTATAATCATGTTAGCTTTTAAATGTATTTCCCTTACACAAATTTCACAGTTTAGATCCAGGTAACTATTTTATTTGGAGCCTTGTTTCCTCTATATAAAAGTTCTCGAGTTTGTAACATTTTTCGCGATGCACTAATAATGGATTTGCTCGCAAAGATGTTCAATTTTGCTTATTGTATTGCAAGTCATTGAGGTTCAAGTGATTTTGCGCTGGGCGCTATACGAAGTAAGTACGTGAGAGTCAAGTTTGCCTCGGATTGTGTGAATTACAGTTTTTTCAATTGATATTGGAGGGTTTTCACACTTGAAACAAATTATTCTGTGTTATTTGTCAACCATATGAGGCCATCCTTTAAGATATGCGGCAGAAGGAGATGAAGAAAGAAATAGCGAATAGGGTTTCTTCCACTTATTTGAGCTAGTTATCTAAAATCAGCCTACAACCTCATAACTAGGTATTGACATTTGACATTTGACATTTGACATTAGACATTAATAACCCAGTTTAGAAGAAAATTAATTATATGTTGTCTTGATAATGATTTAAATTAACTCTCATACATAGTAAAATAAATCTTAATAATATATAACTACATGGAAAAATAAATTTTTTAAAATGAAATAATTTAATTAAAATTTTATAATTACAAAGACTTTTGTTACTCTTCAAGTCTATAATATATGATATAATTAGGGACTTAATATTACTCTTAAATATAAGATTTATTTTTTATATTTATATATATATATATATATATTTTAAATTGTTTCTATTGATGTTCCCTTAACAATAATTAAATAAGAGATGAATGATGAGAGTTAAAAAATATTATTAGGATATTTAAATAAAAATATATATTATATTATCTAATTTAATTAATTTTTTTAATTTAATTAAATTAATTAAATATGTCATATATTAAGAATTAGAGGAGTATTATTTTTAATATGATAATAAAAACAATTAATGATAATAATTTTAGAAAATATTTATTGAATAAAATTATATATTATTAAAATAATTAGAGTAATGATTTGAGAAAAATAATGAACACAATTTCAAATAAAATGAAAATCTATATATAAATACAAAAAAATTAACAAATTGTATATTTCAAACTCTAATGAGAAATCCACACTACTTATAATAATTTTTTTATATCATGATAACGTATAGGTGGGCATGGATGGCCATCGGTGCTTTTGTTTTCTTAGAATATGTTCGTATTAGCTATGAACAATTGTGATTTTATATAATAATGATTTTTATAAGAGATACTAGTTATAAGTCATACTAGTTAATCATAATTTTTGTTTAGATATTTTTTTTATAAATAATTTTAAGAATTTTAATTATATTTGAATTTGTTTATTAAAATCATTGTAAATGTAAAATTACTAAAATGGCATGCCTTTTTTAAAGTGTTTAACATTTTCATAATTATAATTAATTATTAGTAAATATAATTTAATTAACTACATGAAATTTAAATAGATTTTTATTTTAATAATAATATTAATTTCTTATTATTATTATTATTATTATTATTAGTATGAGAAAGAAGCATTGGGAAGGTTTTATTGTTGGAACTCATTCTAAATGTATAAAAAACTCCCTTGTCACTTATACTGAAAGTATAGTAGGAGATTGAACTCTTACCGCTATACTACATAGGTTCTTAGTTGACGCCTTACATCACTTTTTAAGTGTCAAATCACAATTTTATAAAAAATAATAAAATTACTTATTTATAAATTACTTCTATAATATTTTATAGAAATTAAAAAAAATAAATCTTATTAATTATAATATAAAATTTAATATTTTTTTATTTTTTATTTAATATATATATTCCATAAAAATAAAATTAATATAATAATAAATGATAAAATAATATATTTATATAATTTTTTTATTTTATAAATATGATTAAAATAAATATTTTTCTAGTCGAGGACTATTGTTTTGTTTTTACTTGGTCTGCGCATTTGACGATGGCTTGCATTCGCCCCCTCGTAGAAGCATCACCTCTCGATTAATTGTGATCGGTTCAAGTTTAGGTTATCTCGCTATTTCCTTACTGATTTTTGAATGTAGGTTTGCTTAATTTAGATGTTGCGGTGGAATTATTAGGTGGTAGTTTGTAAGGGCCTTCTTGTTGGGATACTGATTTTCTTCTTCTCTTTTCTCCCTACTTTATTGAAAGAGTTATATTAATTTCCAAGTTTTATTTTGGTTCATGAGCTTGCAATCAAGTCATGAATGTATGACAAAGGTTCTGGCGGTAGGTAATTGATGGATTCGGCCAATGGATTGAAAACTCCGCAGATAACGTTTGAAGAGGAAGTGAAAGCGTTTTTCGATTCAGCTCCTCCTTTGCAAAACAGTAATGAAATAAGTGAAAAATTGAAGGAATTTATTGCACGTAATTCTTTGCCTCCTGGTAAGTTCATTCTCACAACACTTGATTATGCATTTTGCAATGCTTGCGTTATTTCTAAGCGAAGGGTCTGGTTCAGATGGGAATGCCAAAAGAGTTGTTTGCGTGACATCCGGTGGTACCACCGCTCCATTAGAGCAACGGTGTGTTCGATTTATTGACAATTTCAGTTCAGGTCATAGAGGAGCCACATCTACAGAGTATGTTGCAATCTCCTCTGAGTTATTGAAGAGTTCATGTCAACTTATCTGCATTTTCTTAAAATGATTAGCTTGCCGGTTTTGTTTTAGGTATTTTCTGCAGGCTGGGTATGCGGTTATCTTTCTTTACCGAAGGTGCATTTCTATTTTCTGTTCCTCTTATGCTGCTTTCCGTTATGATGTATGAGTTGTAGTGTAGAGTATGTCTATCTCTGGTTTGATTTCTTTTGAATTATCTGATTGCACATGGATATATTTGCAGGGGAAGTTTCCAGCCGTTTTGCAGATCCCTGCCCGATGACCCTTTACTTGAATGCTTTGAGCCTACCAGTGATTCCAATATTCGAGGTTTGTAGTTTCTGCTCAATTCTTATCATATTATTATCTTATTCTTGCCCCATGAAGAAGGGTAATTGGAGAACCTACTGTATCAGCTAAACTAAATTTTGCCTGCCTCATCTTTAACGTTTATATTAATATGGCTGAACTCTGTTCTATAATTCAGTTCACGAGGCTCATGCTGAAGCAGTGAAGAAGGCTATCGTTGATCATCTTGCTGTATGAACTATAGCTTTGACTATTCATATGATGTTATTCTTATTTTTAAGTGTTTTTTTTTTCTTTCTACTGATAGTCCATGTTAAGTATAGATTAGCTTGGTATGATTAGAGCTAAATAGGTTTTCAATTTTTATGCAGGCAGTAGCAGATGGTCGCCTATTAAAACTTCCATACAGCACAATATTTGAGTATCTTCAGGTAAGCCTTAGTTTATGCTTCTGTTTTTTTGGCCAATAGCCTTAATTTATGTTTTTATATGTTTATGTGATGCAACAAACAAATCTATCTATATTATGTGTATATCCTCTGTTACTTTGTGTGCCTGTGTATTTACTGACAGTCAACTTTGGAGGTGGATTTATTAGTTTTTCACCTCCATATTTTAGTCGTATATACTCATATTTTCAGATTGAACAACTTATTTACTTGTAATAATTTCTAATAATAGTGCCAAATCAGTAGTTTTATTGTGCAAAATGGCCTTGTAACTTTTTGTTAGTTCAGATGTTGCAAATGACTGCAATGTCAATGAGGCGTCTTGGGCCACGTGCAATGTTCTATCTTTCAGCTGCAGCATCTGATTATTATGTTCCTTGGAAGGACATGGTAATAATTTGATAATTAGTTCTCCTTCAATCTTGTAGTCTTGTTCTTTATTCTGGATCCTATTATTCAGTAGCGTAGATTTATGTTAGTTAATAGATTGTTTCCAATGCAGTTTTTACTCTTTAATATAGCTTTAAATGATATAATTTCTTTTAGTTGAAGAAATTTATAATTCCATAAAGATTTTGGAACTATTATATTCATCAAAGATGACATTCTGGTCTTGGGCTCGGATAACAAACTCTATACACTATAGACCTCAAGATGGGGATATTTGGAGTAAAACCTAATCAGATTAGTATTGTTGGTTATTTTAAAAGGTGTACCATAGAGCTAGAAAGTTGCAATTTCTACTTAAATATATCAGATATTGGTTTTTTTGGGTGATATATATATATATATATATATATATATATATTGGATTTACTTTCTATTGGTGATGTGAACTTGCATTAATCCTTCAGGTGGAGCACAAAATTCAGTCAGGATCTCACCTTTTGGACTGTAAACTAGTTCAAGTGCCAAAAATGTTGTCGGTGCTTAGGGAAGAATGGGCTCAATCAGCATTCTGCATATCTTTCAAGGCATAAAACCCTGTCCCCATCCCCAACCAGTTGAATGTTGATATCTTTGTTATAGTATAGTTAGCTTTGATCATCCATCTGTTTGGCTATTATATGCTTGTGGGGAAAAAAACTCGTTGCCATATACTGTTATATAAAATGCATGATTAATTTGTAATTACCAGTCACCATCTTTAAAAAAAATGTCTTGCGTTCAGTTGTTTTTCTACATTTCATTTGATATGTTATTTTTCATGTGAGCTCGTTAATGATATTGTTTTCCAAAAAATATGTGCCTATGTTGCCTGATATGGATTTCGGGTTCAATTTGCATTCGTTCTTTTAATCTTCATTATGAAGAACAGTCGGAATATGTAAACGAAAATGAACAGTTCAGATTCAAACTGTATTCTTTTCCAAGGATCTCCTCCTGTTTTCTAGCCAACCCTAAAGCATTGAAAAGAAAATGACATACTAATGATACTAATACCTTTTCATGTTACAACCTTTTCAACTAAGATTTAATTGTTTTTCATTGCTGACAGTTAGAGACAGATTCAAACATTCTTCTAAAGAAAGCTGACAAGGCTCTTGAAAAGTACAAGATGCATGCGGTTGTTGCAAACGAACTCTCCACTCGCAAGCAGGAAGTGGTGGTTGTCACTAGTTCTGAGAAGATTACTGTTCGGCGAAATAAGAGTCAACCCGGTGATGATGTAGAAAATCCCTTAATTAAGCTCCTTTGTGGGAGACATTTAGCTTACATTGAGGAATCTAGCAAAATGGCCTTATGCATCTAGTGGCATGAATGTTCTCTTATAAGTAGGAATTTGCGGGTTCAATTCGGCTTATAACTTTACGTGCCACTTTAAATTAAAAGAAAAACCAAGAAGAAGAATCTAGTATATGAGTCAAAACAATGAGATGCTAAATAGGCCTGAACCTTTGACTTCTCCCACTTGTGGTTTTTAATCAGGATCTTTGGAAATACAACTTAACTGAAGTGAAGAAAGAGAGAGACTGAAAGATGGAACAAACAACACAAGGATATAAAAGTGGGACCTACTCTTCTCTCTCCATTTCAGCTGAAGTATGCTTGGGAGGATCCAGAATTCCTGATAACTTTCGTTCGTATTCGATAACTTCATCATCCATACGAAGGATGAGAAGAATTATACACCCTGCAGAAATAAGGGCCTAAAAGAGAAGAAAAATAGAGGGCCCTTGTCTGAATTGAATTATATTTTATTTTGTTTTGTATCATATTTTTGTGTTTAATCTCATAATAAAACGGGTTTACTTCATTTTCTTTCATGATTAAGGAATTGTGTTGTGAATGTTTTGTTTAGGCTTCAGTGTTTGTTGTTAATTGTATTGGTAGTGCCAGACAGAACAACTACTACGATGAGCAAAAGAAATAGGTTTCTATGTGAAACAATAATGGCAGATTTTAGTAATGTGATAACTTGAGCATGGTGTTACTATTTTTAAGTTTATAGATTCAGTCAATTGTTAAACTACTAATTGATGTGCCCCACCATTGTTTGTCTTCCTCACATGAACAATTTTATTTTTTTAATTACTTTTTTAAATTAGAGAGGTGGACACTAAGGACTTAAGATTATATATATATATATATATATATATATGTACAAAAATTTAAAAAAAAATGTTATGTTCATTTACTATCTAAAGGTAGGGTGAAGTCTATTTTTTTTTAAGCAATACTAGGGCGAACTATTTATTATTATCAGGCATAAATTTAGGCATTTAGGAGTTATAATGTCTCTTCAAGTACCGTGATTAGAATCATAATAAAATAATACTCCTTAAGATTGAACATACTATAAATAGTCATGTATCTCATATTTTTACTAGTTGAAACTAGGATAAAGCTATACACGATAGTTAATTATATATATATATATATATATATATATATGATTGAATCAGCAATAAGCTTTTATGCCATCAAGTTCTAAGGTCATTTGACTATACACTTTTATTTTATTCATTCATTAGAGTTTGCACTTTACAGATTTAAAACTGAAATCTTGATTTTGAGCATGCAAGAGACCATTTGCGAGTAAATGGTTCAAAAAAGTTCAAGTGTGTGTTTTTCTTAAGTTGAACTGCGTAATATTACATTGTCTTAGAGAAATAAAGAGAAGGAATTTAGATTCTACTTTTAATCTCTTCTTTTACAATACTTATAAATAAGATGGTATATTTACTCTACACAATACTCCTCGGTTTAAAATGTAAGTTATTTTCAATTACTTCACCAAAATTAAGGAAGAGTAGTTAATACATTAAATGTCTGGAATTGAAATTTTTTTCTAACTCTCTCTTAATAAAGAATGTATATTCCCTCCCACCTTTTTATGTATTTAAAGAAAGGCTAAAATTTATAAATAAATATTAATTACTCTCTAAATAATTTCTATTATAGACCAAAAATTTGAGAAAACCAATTTATAGGTATTTATATTTTTCTTTATTTTTTAATGTAACTATGTTGTTTTTCCTCCTTATTAAATTATAATTAACTTATATATAAAGGCTAACACTACTAACATAATAAAATCACATGGATTAATAGTACTAAAAGAGCAAAATTAAAGGATTTAATAATAACCTAATTACTAAATTAAAAATTGAAAAAAATAGATACAACAAAATAATTTTCCCAAAAATCTTTCTAAAAAGGCGACTTACATATTAATCTACGTGACTTTATACTCTTTTTCCAAAAATAATTTGAACGATTTGATTTTTTTTGTAATTTTATATCACTTTAATCTTATTTATAAGTCATTTTATCATATTTTATTCAGACTAAAAAAAATTAATTATAGGATAAAATTAAATAATTTTTTTAACTTTAATCCTATTTAATATAATATTATACCATACGGAAATAAAATTAATTAAAAATAAATGAAGGGTAAAAGATACTCTCTCACATTCAAAATATAATGGTTAAATAATGATTTACGTATTTCAAGAAATAAATATGCCGTTATTATTAATGAAGGGTAGTGAGAGAGACAATAAATAAGATATAGATAAAAGGTGGAGAGAGTGTGTTGTAAAATTTTTAAAAAATACATTAAATAATGAGACAAACTCAAATTGCATCTTATAAAAAAATCTGAACCTCAACATTTGTATCTTATAAAAAATCAGACCCCTTTAACTTTTATATTTTGAACATGAGATAGTACATTCATATAAATTTTTTTTCTCTACCTTATAAATATAATCAAAATAAATTTTCTCTATCTACCTTATAAATAAAGCCAAAAGAATATACAGCAAGAGTTTGAATTCTAAATATTATTAATTTATGACTTATTAATCTATGATTGTAGATGAAATAATGAAATAATTTTGTAAGGAATTAGGGACAGATGAAAAGGAATGATTAGATGCCTAAAATAATGAGTATTGCACTACTCTATATTTTATAAGATGTCTTTTAGAATATATTTTTTATTCTTTTTTAAGATATTTTGATACTTTTAATAAATGTTAAATATTTTTTTTTCATATGTACCCAAATTCTCTACAAGAGTGATAAAAAAGAGAGTAAAAATTAATATAATATCAAAGTTTAATGTAGTTAATAAAAATAATATTAAAAATTATTTAAATTTTAATTATAATAAATTTAATATGTTTAACTATTTTTATTGATACTATAAAATAAACCAGTGGAAGTAATTATGAGAAGGAGAAATTGTTGAAATCTTTTTTATCCCAATTTATTATCCAAAATAGAGTGATTATTTGATCTACGTATATTTGTATGGAATCAAACAGAGTAGTTTTTCTTAACAAAAAAAAAAATACTAAGAGAGGATTCTGCAGATGATAAATCTGTATGTAGTAATTTAGAAGTAAAAAAGCAGATTGAAAATCCAAAATGCAGCTTTATGTAGAAACCCAAAAATTACAAGAATGTACGTAAATCAAAGTAGTAAGAAACAAATGAACTAACCATAACAAACTGTCAAATAGTCACTACTCCAACAAACTCCATTAATGGCAGAGCCATCTCATAATTAACACACTGCTCTCTTGTACCATTTATTGCATCACTATATATATATGCAAAACGTGATCCTAAATGCCATTGTTAAGCTTCTTTTGTTGTTATATTAAAATAAAACTTATACTAAACGAACAATCTGATTTTGCTTTATTTTGAATTCAAGTTTTTAAAATAAAAAAGAAATCATACTGAATATACTACTAAATAAACCTCTCCTTTAAAACGCAATGATACTTAAATTTAAAATAAAGGACTAGAAATCAATCATAATATAATTGTAAATAAAAAAGAAAAATAATCATATACACAAGACTACACCAGAAACATACTCTGATATCCTCTAAAAGAAAAATAATCACAAATTCTGGGGTAGGAAAAACATACAAAGAAATGAAAGAGAAGAGAAGAGAAGAAAAATCTATTATATATAGAGGGAGCTTGAACTGAAGAAGAAAAAATCAAGCTGAGTAGAATTATGCACATAAACATACTTATCTGTTATGTAAAGGATTAGGACCAGTGTAGATTTTTCTTTTCTCATCACCAAAAGCAGCATGATCTTCAGTATCATCATCATCTTTATGAGTCTTCTTGTTTGCAAAACCTGGCTTTTCTTGAAAAGGAATAGGCTCAGATTTAAAGCTCTGAAATTTTGCAGACCCATAAGAAGAA
Source organism: Leucaena leucocephala (assembly GCA_037074615.1). NCBI lineage: Eukaryota > Viridiplantae > Streptophyta > Magnoliopsida > Fabales > Fabaceae > Leucaena > Leucaena leucocephala. The sequence continues at coordinate 10,276,916 of CM073515.1, read as the reverse complement.
ACAGCTGGAGGAGAGGTTTTGCTCAGAAACAGAAGCAGAAGCAGAAGGAGAGAGAAACAAGAAGCAACACTTATCAGCCTCATAATATATATAAATATGGAAGAGGAAACAATAACTTTTACAATTTGGTTCAAAACCCCATAAAGGAAATTGAAAAAGGAAGCAACTTTTGGGATCTGAGTCTAAAAGGGTATCACAAAATCAAACCCAGAAGAAGAAGGAGGCGTTTGGAAGATGGGAAAGGAAGATAAAAGATAATGATAATAAAAGGAATAACAGTATTATACTAAGGATCTGAATATATGATGCTGATCTGAGAGCTGAGTCTGCTTTTTTCTTGTTTTTGGAGAGTGAGCTCTGAAAATGAGGAGACCGGTCAATATGGTGCATAGGGGAGGGTGCCATGAATGCAAATAAACATGGTGCAGAGTGAGAGAGAAGGAGAGAGAGTGTGTAAGAGTGTCATTTTCTTCTGAACCCTTTTTTTTTACTTGAAAACAACTATATGGACCAGAGAAAGAGACAAAACTAAGGAAAGAGGCCTTTCTTTGTTTTATTTTGTTTTTGTTTGCTGCTGTTGGTGAAGCCCACTGTGATCAACTGATCATATATTATTGTCTCTACACAGAGAGAGAGAGAGAGAGATTTGTATGTATCTGTCTCACGACAGATGATCATAGATGTCCTTGTTCAAAATCTCTCTCTCTATATATAAATATAGTGAATATGCCATTTTGCTCCTCTTTTATAAAACTGGCCTCTTTGAATTTGGTTAGTATTGGATTATTCTCTTAATTCAAGTCAGACTCCAAGAGGTTTAGTTGAATAGATACGAAAGAATGAGAAAATTTTGATGTAGGGTTCATATTTTAAAAATAATGTTATATAAGGTCTAAAATTATAAGCATATATAATCACATACTCTTACTCTCAAAATTTGTAAAATTTCATCCTTATATAATTATAATCAACTTTGATCAAGGTCATGAAGATAATGTGTCACTAATATGACAATGTGTCTCTTATGTGTAAATAACTTTTGGTAAGAATAAAGGCTTTGACTAAAGTTGATCATAATGCCAGAAATTGATCCCTTAATTTTAAAAAAAAATACTGAGATTTTGATCAAGTTTATTAAAACTTTAGAGATAAACAAAAAAGTTTGTTTTTCCTTAAAATAAATAAAGAATTAAAATCTATTCAAAACAATGATTATTTTTATGTGGAATCCAGTAGTGAATTATTATGAGAAAACAATGAAGTTGGTCAAACGTGTGGGGGAGTTTGACAAAAGGGTTTTGCACAAATGTATCTTTTTTCTTACAAAGAATGATGTTGTCTTCATTTGCTTTACACATCCGATTAAAAAAGCATTGGAACCTTTTAATTTTTTTAAACTTATTTTATGGCTTTAAAATCTTCAGAATATTTCAAAAAATCTACTTTCTAGATTACATCCTTTCCCTTCACTATTTTCCATTTCTCCTATGGTATGTTTGGTTTGAGGAAAGTGGGGGTGGAGAAATAAAATATTCTACTTCCCTTGTTTAGTACGATAGAAGTTATTTCTATTTCTATTTCTACTTCTATTTCCCCGAGCCATTTTAGTTCCATAAAAAAATTGAAAATTGAAATAATAGAAGTGGAAATAAAATTTTTTGGACTATTTTAATTTAGTTATAAAATTTCTATACAACTTTAACACTTCACAAACTATAAAAAATATTTTGGATTATTTTACCTCAAGTTATAAAAAAAATATACATCAATTTCATATTCACTTCCCTTCTACCAAACAAACTTTTAAAACATGTTTATTTTTAGCCTAATTTCACTTCTACTTCTATAAAAAAAAAACTTCTAAACATACCCTTATAGTATACTTGGTTGGAGGGAAGTAGAGGTGGGGAAGTAGAAATGAAAGTGAAATCTTCCACTTTACTCGTTTGCTACAGTGGAAGTCACTTTCACTTCCATTTATGTAAACTATTTCAGTTCCATCAGAAAAATTAGGAATTAAGATGATACAAGTAGAAATAAAAACTTTTTAACTATTTTACCACAGTTATAAATTTTTTTGACAACTTTAACCTTTCTCAAGTTATAAAAGAATATTTTAGATTATTTTATTAAAAGTTATAAAAAATATATACATCAATTTTATACTCACTTTCATTCTACCAAACAAACTTTTAAAACCCATTTCCAACCTAATTCTACTTTACTTCCATTTTTATCAAAAACCCTTTCATCCTACCAAAAAATACCATTAGAATTTGATGCCATTATGTCTATAACAGGTAGATTTTGAGCTAGGGTAAGTTAAAAAAAATTAAAGTGAAGTGATTTACAAAATAAAATAATAAATTTTAAAATAAAGTAAATAAAATTATATATGATTTATATACTCTTTTTCTACTATAAGTATTTTCCATATTGTTTACTTTTTGTTTTTATTTAAAATATCATATATCAATTTAAATTTAAATTTTCTCAACTAAATTTGTCTACTTTAATTAAAAAAATTGTTAAATTTAATAAACAAACTATACTTTAAAAAATTATATATTTTTGGTCTCACGTAACTAAAGTTATTTGAAAGCCTACCAAAAACTTTGTAGAAGGTAGTATATCCTCCAAAAATTAATGAAGATTTTATATTAAAAAAATAAAATATCTCTACTATCTTGATCATCTTAATTAAGGGGCCTAAATAAAATCATACCCTTTTGATCCTTCAAATTAAAACATTCCTTTTTTCTCTCCTTTTCATGTCAATACAAAAGATCAAAAATAAAGTTAAACACTTTCACTATGAAGTCCTCACCAACAAACAAGCCTAAAGCCACATGCACTTGTTTGCTCCCCTTCATCACTTTTTTTTCTTTGCTCAAGCATACATATACAAATAATTGAATTTTAAACTTCTGCTCACATTTAAGCTCTTCATCATAAACCATCGTTCCTGATTTTTAAAACTAATTTTTTATAGTGTTATTTAGTAATTATTTTATAAACAGATAATAATATCCTCCTATTCTTAATATAAGACCTAAATATGAGTTGATCTTTATCATAAATATAATACTTTTTTTATATTTATTAATTTTTTTAAATTACCCCTATTAATACTCTCTCAACAATAATCAAGTAAGAGAGAAAGGTAGGGAGTTAAGGAAGATGATTATGGTGGTTTAAAAAAATATCATATTGACTATCTTAATTAATAATATTAATCTAATCAAATTAGTTAAATAGATATTATAGTAAGAATTGAAGGAGTCCTTATATTTTTACTCATGAATTAAAAACATTACAATTTGATAATCAAGGATAGTAAAAATATACCAGATTAAAGAGACCTAAAACTTAATGATGACATTATCAAAGAAAAGGAACCATCATAATGGCCAAAAACCCACCACACTCAAAGTAGAGGTTGAGAAAGGGATCTAAGTGATGATTTTTGCAGGGTGTGCTAAAATGGCTTTGCACCTTTGACTGCCACAACCACATTCAAAAAGACTCAAGAGAAGACATTAGGCTATTGTGAAGGTTGGGAAATAAATTGGAGCACAAGCAAGTGCAAAATGATGAAAGGTGGTCTCTTTCTTACCTTGCTCTTTGCCTTTTTGTGATGGTCAAAGTCATGGCTCCCCTTTGCCATCATTAGAATCTCAATGCATCCACATTTGTATAACTCCACACTTTATAGTTTAGTCAAGCATTAAGTCTCTCCTTTTAAAGTTTAGTCAATTCACCGCTAAATCAAGTATCTTTAAATTATTAGAGTAACATTTTCTACACTTGTTTTAATGCCGTGTGTAGAAATGTAATGATGAATCTTAATGCATGCCATTCTATGAATGTAAGAAAAAAAATACTTGATAATATTTTAAATAGAATTATCTCTAATAAAATGATATATATATATATATTTATTTAGCAACAACAAAAAAGCTTTAGTATTTGTAGCCACTACAGCTTCAGTTTTTGAAATTTGACGGCAGACATGAGGAGTTGTGGGGATCGAATCCCATACCTGGTGCCATAAAGGATACATCTTATATCACTAGACCAAAAAAACAGAAGCTTTAGTATTCGTAGCCACTCATAGGCCAAATCAAACCAAGCTTTTTTTTTTCCTACCAGCAACCAAACTAGGGATTATCTTAACTTGCAGCCCGGCCAGGCCTATCCCTTATAGTGACATTTTGGGCCTATGACCCAACGAGGACACGATTGACCCGTCCTTAAATAAGAGAATAAGAAAACCACCTGTCTATCATTTGGAGGACTTCTTTAGGTTTATATGATTGAGCTACATGACCAGAACCCTAAGTAAGAAAGATGAAAGGTAAAAGTCAATTTGCATATTGGACAATAGAATTAAAAAACAATAAAGAAAATAAATTAACTGAATGAAATAGTCAATGTGGTGAAGGTTTTGCTTACTTTCACAGCAACATATGTCAAGAAATAGTCATGGTTCTTGTAGAGTTGTGTGTATCTACATTCAATAAAGGAGAGATTTTGGGACAATACACAAGGATTAGATTTTTTCATATATATAATTTTGTTATTAATATTCATTAAAATATGATAAACATGTAACTTAATTAATAAATCATACACTTATTTACCAAAAACAACCGCTTATCACTTTTTCATTATAGAACTGATAACAAAAGGATAAAAAAACTGCATATTTACATATTTTCCTAATCTAGACAATACCAATTTTCCTTTTGTTGAGTGTAATAATGATAAAACCATATTAAATGCTTTAAGTTTGCATTATAAAGATAGGCAATTTGTTGATTTCAAATTTAGTTTAAATAACATATATTCACCATTTCACACAGGAGATAATTCCATTTATGTTTATAAGGAGTATAGGAAGGTTAAAGAGAATACTTAAAGAGGTCATTGAACAGGATCTTCTGGTCAATAACCTATCCAAGAATTTAATTTTTAATATAATACAATAGCATCGTATGATCTATATAACCGACTCCATTTAATGGGATAAAGCTGCTTGTTGTTGTTGTTTACAAATTCTATAAACACTAATTTTATAATAAAAAAATAATTTTCATAAAATAATGAGCATATTATATAATAAATATATAACTATTTGAAGAAAAGTTTTTTTAAAAGAAAAATAAAATTAAAAGAACCTGCTGCACAGTGCAACTGCAAAAAAAAAAAAATTGGGGTCTAAATGTCTATTATGAACTAATCTGAAATATTGCATAATAATCCATTAAACACTTAAAAGCTGAAAAAAAAAAAAAGGTTAGAATAATAATTGGCATTGATTAGTTACCCTGCAACTTGACCATCAACAAACCATGCACGCCAAGGATCATCTATTTTCATGTTCAATGACCTTATCCAAGCTTGTGTACCAATATGTGGTATCGACAAGTCAAGATCACCACTGTAATATGAAGAGTTCGTACATTACTAAAATTTCCCAACAAAATAAAAAAATTAACTTAAGATTTCAGGACTGAGTAATTAAATAAATTAAATATAAAATTCAAAGTGTTAACTTCCTTAAAATTAATCCACTTACTCAAGAAAAAAAAATAAGGATGATGAATTGAAGTTTACCAATATACAAGACATTGAAGGTTTGTCTCAGTGAGAATGCGATGATAATCCACAACACTTTGTAGTTGAACTTTGTATGATAAACTCTTGTTGCATCTCAAGAACTCTCCTTTAGTTCCCTTAAAAAGGAAATATAAAAAAAAAATCTAAGTTAACCCTTTAATTAGTTTTAATATACTACCTCTTGTCCTTAATATAAGAATTATTAATTAATTTAAATATATTAATAAAATTAAATAAATTAATTAATTATAATAAAATCAAACTTTTTAAAACGAATTCATATTATATACTTATTAATTTACCTAAATTAGTCAACTAGCTATTATATTATTTATAATTTATTTATTTATTTAATTTTTTTAATCTATCTAAAAAAATTAACTAGTTATTACATTGAAGTAGGATAAGCATAAACTTAGTAGATACTTACCTCTCTAATATGAAGAGCCTTCCTAACATCCTCATTATTTGCCCATTGGTTCACAAGTATGTGGTCATATCCCTACAAGTAAATATTATAATCTATTAAGTCCCACATCGACTCATTGGAAGATGAGTTAAATTTATATAGGCTTGAGGTAAGCTTTACTAGCACAAATTGTTTTGTTAGAAAAGACAAATGTAATATATACCTACTTCATATGACATTCTAAAGTTTACTTACACGACACCAGAATCCTGAAACGTTCTGAAATGACTGGAGGATCCCTTCTGATAATGAATCTTCCAAGAGACTTCTTTCATTTTCTTTGGGAGTAGTAATGCAAACGGGCTCCAAAATTTGATTTATGTTTATGTAACGAATCAGCTGCAAATTGAATAGCTTATTCACTTAGTTTTTCATATCTCTGCAATATTATAATGATTAAATGAAACTGAGACAAGTTTGGAAGGAAATTTATACGAACACGAGAGTAGGCTTCATAATCTGAGACACACTTTGTGTTGTTTGGATTTATGTTGACATAATCACCATTACAACTTGCCTTAATTGACTGCAGGAAGACAAAAACACAGATATAAATTTGAACTTGTGACTAATACCCGTTTGGAGGGCATTAAAGGGTTTTCGTCTCTCTTTAATTAGTGTGTTTTTTGGGATTCAAACTCATGTCCTTTTTTTATTGTGGTGAGGTACAGATATTAAGATTTTTATTGCTTAGACATAAAATATGAAAACCATACTCATCATCCTAATCAATCATATAAACACATGTAGAGAGATATGATATAAATCAATCAACAATTTTAATCAGATTTGAACGAATGCATGAATAGAATACAATTACTAAAATAACCTCATAGAGCTCATCTGATATAAGACTCAGCTGGTGTGCATAAACAACTTTTGAGTTGGAGTCCTGAAACACATCAGTTCCTGGGCTGGCAAGCACAAAACCCTGGGGCTAACTGAGAGTTAATGGAATTTATTGTTGTATATAATATGCAAAAGGAAAATCCTCTCTATTAATTTTGCCAAAAAAGAATGACAATTCTCCTTTAGTACCTATGAGACATCTTATTCACCTATTGTATCATCAATGATTTCAGAGCCTTGTCTTACAAGAGAATATGGTAATATGATGCCTCACAAGGACTAGAAAGGTATTTTACTACTCTACATAGAACATGTGTACTCTATTTTACTTTGATATTTACGAGTGCATTGCTTCCTTCTCTGTAACCTGCAACTCAAGCAAAGCAGAGAAGAAACTAAAACATGGAAGAAAGAATGGCTAAAGTTGATCAGCTATATATACTTCTCTGGTTCTTAACATAAGAGCTAGTTGACTTTTTTGGATATATTAAGGGAACCAAATAAATTAATAAATTATAACTAATATAAAAGTTAGTTAACTAATTTAGGTAAACTAATGAGTATATAGTATAAATTTGTTTGGAGGGGTTAGATTTAGTCATAATTAACTGATTTTTTAGTTTCTTTAATTTATCTAAATTAGTCAAGTAGCTCTTATATTAATGGTTAGTGGAAGGGAGTATAAGGTAAAAATAGTACAATGTCTAACCTTCATATATTTTTTTAACAAGAGGAACAGTTGGCATAGCTGAATAAGAACCACCACCAATGTAAAATGGATTTGAGTCAAAATCAGGATGATCAATAAACCACTGCATTATATTGCAAATCATCAGAAGAAGATAAAGTGCATCATATATATATATACACACACGCATCATTTATGCACTTTCTTAATTGGAAATTAGATACAAGTACCTGGTTCCATTAATGAGCAGATCCAATTCTGATAGAAATTAAAAAGTCTGGCAACAATTCTATGCTAAATGGAAACTTTGGGTGCCAGTTAAGTGTTTTTGAAATTGTAATATTGTTTACCTTTTGTAGAAAATCATATGTATTGTCTATCCACAGTGTATCACTGCTATGGTAGCCTTCTTGTGTTTCAGAGTAAGAAAATCCTGTGCCAACCGGTAAATCTATGTATATGACGTTGAGTACCTGGTAATTACAATCCATATGTGTTCAGTTATGCTTATCTATGAAAATGCCTGGGCATAACATGATGTCTCAAAGGAGAAGTAGCTCTACTGACTAAAAAAGCCGGATAAGTAGTTAGTAGTTACTACTCCTCCTATTTCAAATATCATATGAGAAAGGAATAGAACTACAAGTAAGTATTAACTAATTAGAGTGTGTTTAAATTATCTTTTAGAGAATAGTTTCTAGAAAAAAAATAATAGAAGTAATTTTAGTAGAGAATAACTTATAGAAAAATAGAAAATATTGGCCTCATGAAAAACCATGTGGTTTTAGCCTGGAAACAATAATTATGGCATATATAATCAATTATTAGATATGATGAGGTGTTTGGATAGTTTTTCTATCTAAAACCACGGTATTAAAAAGTATCACACCCAACCAATAAAGAGGGTGTTAGTGCGCATGTCAAAGATTGTTTTCCCTTTGTTTCAACTCAGAAGCTTGAGCTTTCAATTAAATATTAATAAATTTGATGTATCATTAGAGCAGAAGATGGCTCTAACATATCTCCTAAAAGCAGAGTCTTTCCAATCTGACAAAAAGTGCTGAAAAAGTCGAGAGATTACAGTTTGCCGTAATATAAATAAGGCAGCTAAAATTTAGAAACCTCATGACCTGAGTCCAAGCATAAGGGTTTAAGACAAGTGTTGGAAGAACCCCACTGGAACTGCGGTCAAATGTTACTGGTCCTGCAAATTGTTTAATAAAAAGTGAGATTCTGAGTAATAATTGTCCAAATATTTGTCTAGATTTCCTCTTTTGCCACCCTTAAGGCAATTAATGAAGACATGGAATTACTTGAACTAGTACATGAGATATAGGACTACCATGCTCCAATTTGATCCTTGTAAAGACCAATGAGAGAAAGAAATTTGTCCAAATTTTTTTATTGTGTACAAAAATTTAAATAAATTAGGTCTTAAAATTTATTAAAATTAGAATATATTTTTAGAATTAAAGAGCACTTACTTGAATATTTAAAAATTACCCACCGATAAAATTTTTATATTAATAATAAAATTTGAATGTACAATCTTATAAAATATAAGTTAATTTTTTATTAACTAAACTAATTCTATTGGCGAAATGTATTTAAGTTTGTGTATTGCTTTTTTTTTTTCAAACTTAAAATTCAGTAAAATTGTACCTCGAGTCTTGCATAAAAGCAAAATATCCCAATCAATGTGCAGAGTAAATCATAGCCGATGATGTTTAGCCTAATAACAACATGTGAATTTATGAAAAATCAACTCTATTTTCCATTTTCCATTTAACTATTATCTTCTTGTGTTCTCACTTTTAAAGTGAAAAAGGGTATAATCCCACAAAATATATGTTCCTATTTTATTTTATGTGGATTAACATATATATATATATATATATATGTATGTATGTATGTATGACTTATTAGCCACAGGGGAAACAATTTTAGGGACTTACAACTATAGTTTTAAATAAAAAATTATTTTTTAGAAAAAAATATCTAAACACCTCATAAAATCTAATAATTGATTATTCATACCAAAATCATAGTTAAATTAACACCTCATAAAGCAATTTTTTTTTTACCTTTTTAGAAATTATTTTTTATTAAAATATTTTTTGTTATTTTTTTAGAAACTATTCTTAAAAAATAATCCAAACATACCGTAAGGGATATAGTGAAATTAATGCTTCAAGAAGGGCATTGAATTTGGACTCATAGTTTACACTCAGTTTGGATAAGAAAAAAAAAATTAAAGAGAAAATTAAAGGATATTAGAAGGGAAGAATAAAAAAACTAATTTCTTTTATTTTTAGAAATTTTCGATCTTAATATTATCTTCAGCTTATTTTTCTCACTATCCAAATATATGAGGGTAAGGGATACTTTTGAAATTTAAAACTAAAATATGTACCATTTTCAAAAAGAAATGCAGAAAGACCAGAGCAACCAGGGCCTCCAACAAACCAAAGTAAAATTGGATCTTTGGAGGGATTTCTTTGAGATTCCACAAATAAGTAAAATAATTGCACTTCCTCTTCTTCTCCCACTCCTATGTATCTGCACAAAATAATTAACATAAATGAAAAAAAAGAATAATCAACATAAAAAATATTCACAAATTTATCTTATTTGTGAAATTTTTGTTTGTTCCAATAATAGAAGTTAACAGCCAAGAGAAACACGTACGACACAAGCAAAATAAATAACTTGGTGTACGAGACGGGGTGTCCTTCCCTTCATACGCTATTTCTTTAAAAAAAACAAAAGTATAGATCCTATGTCTATCCACAAACTTGAAATTATTTTATTCTTTTCATTGAAGCTTTGTAATATTCAAAGGTGTGGAGGGAACAATTACACATATGGAAATAAAACCACATTAATTAAGTCACTGTCTCCAATATAAATAAGAGACTAGAATGGGTAAATATATCAGCAAGTTGAGAAAAAAAAATTCATGAATAAGTTCAACTTATAAATATTTTAAATAATTTTAAGGATTTATATGTGTCACAAATAAAGATGGCAACGACTTAAAAAGTATATTTTTTTTAATACCCTTTAAAGGATTTCGCCGATAATAACAGCTTCTTCTAGCTCAAAAGAACAAATGAGTAAAACAATGAAGTGATTATCATTAAGTACATTTTTTAAATTTTATAATATTTAATTTAGGTAAAAATAAATTTAAATTAATCTGACTTAGTACTTTTAATTTCTTTATTTGTAAGTGACAGTTAATAATCTTATTTTAATCTTTAAAATATTTTGAATCCCACTTTAATAAGATTACTGATTAATTATTATCATGAGACTTAAAATATTTTAAAGATTAAAATAGTACTCAAAATTTTTTTAAGATCAAATTTTAAACTTTTATGATATTTCAAATTTTTAACTATAATAAAATTTATAATATAATTATAAATAATTAATCAATTATAATATATTTTTTTACCAGCAGAATCTCTACTTGTATATATAAGTGTAATAAGTTTCTTTTTCTTCTTTTTTATTTGATTAAGGATATAATTATTTTATAAGCTTAGAGGGCAAATACTCGTAATTCTCAACAAATACTTTTTGTATGATTTAAATTTGTATTATCCTCTTTATATTATTAGATTATTTACCATTTCAACTAACTACTTATTGTTAATAAGATTATTTTAATATAGGAAAGTTAAAGAATTCATAAATAAGTAAGTAAATAAATAAATAAAAAGAATAAAATATTACTCTCACAAAAGATGAAAAATAAAACCCACCCAGTTTCAAGCTTGAATGGGAGGTCACCGGAGAAGCCAGGTAAATTGCTGATAATTGAACGTGAAGAAGAAGAAGAAGCCATGGACGGAGCAAGCAGTAGCAGAAGTAGGATCACACAGCACCATCTCCAACCCATTATTGCGTTCATAATTAATTAAGAATTCTGCATTGTAATTTGTGTCAATTATACAAATTCCATTAAATTATTCGGCACTCTAATTAGTTGTGTGAATTGTGTCAAAAATCAGCCCTTAGGCCCTTTTCAAGATTTTGGTTCCAAGCATGAGGCAAATCAATTTTGATGCATCATTGTAAGTCTTGTTATAACTTATAAATTTTTTATAAATCCTCTCTAAATTTTAGAATTACGCAGGGGAGTGATATTAAATTTAGGTAAGTTTTTTTATACTAAAAAAAAGTTGACCCATCATTGTACCAAAAAACGTTTTTTCATACATCACTTTGAAATATAAATGATGATTTAAGTACCAATAAAAATAATAAAATATAACTATAATCTTTAATATATTATTTAATTATAGAATTAATCTTAATCTTAAATATAAGACATATTTTATATATTTTATTATTTTTTTTAAATTATTTCTACCGATATTCTTTTAATAATAGTTAAGAGATAGAATTAAAAAAAATAATTTAATATTTTAAAAAATTATAACGTATTAATTAATTAAATTAACTTTTTAAATATAATTAAATTAAATAATTTGGCTTCGCTTAAATAGATTAGAACTATGACAAGATAGTTGAGATAGTTGATCTAAGCAAAGGAAATATGCCGACAAAAAAGTTCATACAGAGGCAAAATCAACTCCATTAGAGATCAGAGTGTGAAGTATCTAACCTTCTCCGACGAGGAAGAGGCGATTCCGATGTGTTCCAAGGAGTTCTTGATGCAAGGAATCGCCGGTTGTTGTGATAGTGGCGGCTGAAGAACAAGTGAGAGCTCGTGGTGATGGTTCGGCTATTACATGATGAGGATTCAAATATTCCATAGACAAATGAAAGTTATTATTTTGTGGAAATAAGACATAGGCGATGCTGACCTTGGAAAAGGCCAGCCAAACACGAAGCGGGGAAGAAGCAAATTAGGACAACAACGTAAGAGGTGTGGGCCCAGAGAATTGATGATCTGAGCCCACCACGTGAAACCCTAAGAAAAGACACCCAATAATAAGATAAAGAACAAAAGAGAGAGAATAATAATCAGAATGTACACGCAAAATGGGGATTTTATAATTTTTTTTATAAATATTTTTTAAATTTTAAGATTGTGCTCTGATATTAATGAGATATTGACGCTGAATTTATTTAAATTTTTTTATTGAAAAAATATAACCAAAATGTAAGATGACAGGATCATTTAATAACGAAAAATGAAATGACAAGTTCTTTACAAATAAAAATCTTACATTTATTTATGGATGTGGATTAAAGTCTTGTGAAACTGAAAAGAAATTACTGCCTCCACTTATTTTTATAAATAACATTCTCAGGAATCTTATATATAAATAATAATTAATCTGTATTTAAAAATTTAATATATTTTTTATATTTATCTCCTAATTAATTACATATATCTCTCCATTTATTATGTCTTATCTATTATCCTTATAAATAAAAATATATTTAAAAAATAAATTATATTTTAAATATATTTATTATTTTTAACTAATTTTAACTAATACTTTAATCTATATGATTTGAGCAATTATTTGCTTATAAAAATGATAGAAGGGAGTACTAAATAAAATATTTACAAAATAAATAAAATATTATATTTTTCTAATTCTTAATATAGAATATAATTAGAGAGTTAATATCGATCATAAGTATAAGATTTATTTTCTATATTTATCAATTATTATCTAAATTATCCTTTTTATACTTTTTAAATAATAATCAAGTAAAAAATAGAGGGAGGAAATTAAAAAATATAATTAGAATATTTTAAAATATATATATAATATATTAATTAGTTTAAATAATTTTTTAATTTTAATTAAATTAGTTACAAATTATATAGTAAGGACAAGAAAAATACTACTTATGTGGGATTATTAAATCCCCTTGTCTTTATCTTTGTATAAGGAGTCACCTTAGTGGCTACGGCCATTGTGGTAATGGATTGTGCATAATATGTTGGCTTTTTTTATCATTATAAATACAAATAATTTATTATAGAAATACTAACTCTAATTTTAATTATAAAATCTAATTGATATTTTTAGATAAATTTAAAAAATTAAATAAATTATTTAATTATAACTAATATAAAAATTAATTGACTAATTTAGATAGATTATAAAGTATATAAATATAAATTTATTTTAAAAGATATATTTGATCATAATTAATTAATTTATTTAGTTTCTTTAATCTTCTCAAAAAATCAACTAACTCTTATAATTAAATTTACTTTATGATATATCTTATATTTATTATTTTAATTAAAAATTAAAATCGTTGATTGTTTCAACAATTTCATTTTTTTCCCTTTGATTATTGACATAAAAGGGAGAAAGTGTGCAACAAGAAGAAAGATAGGCTTTGTTTGGTATGGTAATGGTAAGAGTGACTTTTACAAATTGAAATTGAATAACTTTATAAAGATTATTATTTGAGAAGTCATCAATACAAAATTAGAGGTTTTACATGCATTTGTGAGAGAAATTAATTTTATGCCTCATTTGAAATTTTAATGTAAATATCAAATTTAAAGATATTAAAGGTAGAGGTGGAAAATAATATAAATTTTATCATTACTTTTTTTCATTTTTTTTAAATTATTTTCCTTTTTTTCTCCGACATCAAGTTCAAAATCTTATGTACATTTTGTTTTTACCCAATTCACTTGAAATAAAAATCAAAATTAAAGTCTGACACACGAGTGGTCCATACTCCATACATTATCCAACGTGCCACACCTCATAAGCCATAAAAGTGGCTGAACGATTTTACTTTTTTTTTAATTCATAAGAAATAACAATATTTTGTCTGAAGTATTTATTAAAATATTCTATTTATACCTCATTAAAATATAATACGAATTTAATTTGGCTGTCAATTTGGTTAGCTGTTATAGTTATATATAGATTTTTTCTGTTTCACATTGTTAACTTTCTTTTAATTTTGTGTATGGTGTGTGCGATTGTACTATATATGTTTATCGTTTAGTATTTAACCTTTTTTATATAATATAATTAAACATTTTTATCTGAAAAAAGAGAATATTTATTAGGGTAGATGTGTTTTCGTATTGAGAAATAATTTTAAAAATACAATAAGTATTATAAAATATTTAAAAAATTGATACAATTTTTCTCTTTCATTTATGATCAATATTATATAAGTTTTTTATTTTAAAACATAATTATTTAAATGCGACATGTATAATATTTTAAAAAAAGTATTAAATAAACTATAAAATTGACATGTAGATAATTTATATGTGAAGATTGAAAAATTTTAAAGTTTATTTAGTATTTTTATAAAAAAAAATATTATATATATAGCCTTTTAAATAATAACGTGTTAAAATAAAAATTTATTTAATATAGACCAGATGAAAGTTTATATTTTAATTAGTAAAAGGATAAAATTACACTAATTTTGAGTTTTCCACCAATAGGTGCTTCTTAAGATTTTTACTATTAGATTAAAATTTTTTTTTACTCAAAAAATGTTTTTGTGTATGAGTTGTAGGTATTTAAAAATATTTTTTTAATTAATATAGTATTGGAAGTATTAAAAAATAAGGAAAGTCACCTTAACCATTAAAAAATTAACTTTTGCTATTAAAAACTTAACGTTAAACGTTAATATTTTTTACAATCAGGGCTGAATGAGTATGAAAATGGGTTTTAAAAATTTATTTAATATGTTAAAAATAAATATAAGATTAATGTGTATATTTTTTTTTTAAAAAAAAAGAAATAGGTGAAAGTATAATAAAAAGAATTATTTACCCTCATTGTTTGCCTTTCTTTTTGCCAGTCTCTCTTCCTCTTCTTCTGCTTTGTCTCTCTTGCTTCGTGTTGGTTACCCCAGGCCACAAGCTAGTCGCCGTCTCTTTCTTGTTTTCCATTCGCTTCCAAGAGCATACCCACTGTCGTCCCCCATTATAGTCCAGACCCAATCCATTATTGACTCCTCTATCTCTCTTCATCCTCTAGCTTTATCTCTTATCTCCTTCTTCTTTTAGACCTTGTAGTCGACCACCCAGTCTCTGTCTCTTTCTTCTTCTCCATTTGACTCCGACGACACACCCATCGTTGCCCCCATTCAGGGTCTCTCTCCTTCTCGATTTCATCTCATCTTCATCCCCTCTATCTATCTCCCTTTCTGTCTTGGTATCGCTTATCTGTTTACCTATTTGAGAAAGGAAAGTTGCTGACACAAATCTCTGATATTGAGAATTTATAAGTTTGTAATTTGCTGTGACATAGAAAATAGGGTAGGATTCATATTAGTTTCATAATCTGCTTCCTATCCAGTACGCCCTGCCTTGGTGTGATAACGATAATCTGGGAAGAGTACTCCTTTTCAAAAGTAAAGTAAAATAAAGCTTGATCCATGTAAGTAGGGTCTCATCCATTGTGTGAAAACACTAATCTATTATTCAGATAGATTTAAATGAAAGTGAGAAGAATACCGCCCTCCTTGTCTATTAATGCTCTCAACTTTTTCGTGCCGTCCTCCTTCTCGATTCGGAACTGCCAACACCTCCGCTGGGCATCACCAAAACTTCGCTGCTATCTTCATTCTCTTTGAGCAACTGACGTGAGCGGTGATATTTTGTTTTGATAAGGGGCGTAGGGTTTTGTTTTGATTTGGGCAGGGGTAAAATTATCTATAAATTTTATAAATTAAACTAAAATAATATAAAATATTTTACTTATATAAAAATCTATTTTAGTTCTCAGTCTTTTGAATATAACTAAAATAAAATAAAATATTAGAAATAGAAATATAAGTAGAATCAAATTTCATGATACCAAATAAGAAAAATAATTCATTTTACTTCTACTTTTCTATTTCTAAACTTCCAATTCTATGCTATTAAACTACTATAATACTTTACTATTTTACTTTAATAATCTATTGACAAAGCTATAATTATAATTTAAGAGACAATTAATTAATTTAGTAAATTGAAATACATATAATATAAATTTATATTAAAAAATAAATTTAGGTATAATTAATTAATTTATTTAATTTTATAAATTTTTTAAAAAGTCAGCTGAACTTTTATAATAATAATAAAGGATAAAGGGAGGGAGTATTTCAAATATGGGCATACTGCATACAAATTCAAATTGTTTTTTCTCAGAAGAAGATGTAAGGAATTGGAAGACACGCAGCGGAAATAAACTTTAAAAATTTTCCATTCCTTGCCAGGATCTGCCGTATGTGTTTAAGTCAAGTGGAAAGAATCATTACCCTTAGTGTTGCTCGGCGAATTTCACAGCTTCTCTACGTGGGTGGTGATCTCTTTCTGATCGCAAGAAATCGATGGAGTGTTCCTCAGCGACCTTCACAGATTCTCTCCGCGGACGGTGGTCTCTTTCCGATCACAAGAAGTCGACGCCTCAGGTCGGTTTCCTCTACTGGTATCCACACGAACAGCGTTCCAACCACGAACGACGTGCTAGCGTCTCCTGTCCCTCCAAGGCTTTCACAAGTCTCCGTCTCTATTTCGGCAGTTTCTTGTCTGCAAACCTTTTGCAGATTCCGTTCGGCCTTTTGTGTTCTGTGTTATTTTCAAACGTAGCTCCTCCAATCAGATATAGAGGATGCTATGCGTTTTTACACTTGACCTAATTGGATTTTGGAGTTAATCTTATATTAATTCCGAATTGATACAATATCATATATTGTATAATTTTATAAGAAACTAATTAAATAAAATAATATTAAATCCGTCCCACAGATTTAATTACTTATTTATTTAACTTTAAATAAAGATGAGACTGAGTTATATTTGATTTATTCCCATAAATCAAATTTGAGATATCCTATCAATTTAAATTTCGAATTTCAAACGTGATAGAGATTTAATTTATCCTTATAAATTAAATCTTATAAATATCTCTTATATGAGATATCCTATCAATTTGAATTTCGAATTTCAAACGTGATAGAGATTTAATTTATCCTTATAAATTAAATCTTATAAATATCTCTTATATGAGATATCCTATCAATTTGAATTTCGAATTTCAAACGTGATAGAGATTTAATTTATCCTTATAAATTAAATCTTATAAATATCTCTTATATGAGATATCCTATCAATTTGAATTTCGAATTCAAACGTGATAGGGATTTAATTTATCCTTATAAATTAAATCTCATATATCTCATATATATAATATATATATATATACGAATTTATATATATACGAATATAAATATAAATAAATATATATACATTCACCTGGATCTTTCATTGAATCTGGACATGTCTTAGATTCAATGAATCTGGACATCATAGCTCGTGTTGGGCTATTTTGTGTGCGACCCTGTAGGCCCATATGAAGTTGGCAGTGGGCCATTTGCTATACTAGCCCACAAGTCGCAAGCGGTCTCTAGCAAGACATAACAACTACCCAAATCATATGAGGATCGATAAACGATGTAACCTTTTATACAACCATATCATGTCCCTTCTGTCACGCGATATTTTGGTCATGGATGAGGCATGGATAATGTCATCCTCCTATTCCCGACCGTTACTTTCTCGATCCCTGAGTAGTCTGACTATAGAGATGGAACTACCTTTCCATTACAGTATGGCCATACATTTCTCAGACTCACTCATCGAGGGGCCCAGTAATATCTCTCCACAAATGTGAGGGACAAATTCCATCTTGACCATTCACATTCCTCCGCATGAAAAACCACTAAGCCCGAACATAGTCTTTATGATCACTCGGTCAAAAGTGACTTTTGACTAGGTCAAAGCTGAGCGTTTTGTCATGTAGGAATCCATGATGATCTCAGGTCAAAGGGCATATTGACATGGTTTGTATATGAGAGAAGCTTATGACGTTACCCATGCAGTTCTCTCATAGCGGGTCGGTCCAACACCCTGTACTCTTACATGTGCTTATGACTTTGATTTATATCTCTATACATCTTCAAAGTCATACTGGTCTTATTTCATCTGTGCTCCCACATAGATGATCGACCAGGGACATTTAGGATAATATCATGAATTATCCAAGGATGGTCATCATAGTAAACATGCAAATAATATGATAACTCAATTAATAAATTCATAAATCAATAATGTTCATAAGACAATGATTGGCCCCTAGGGCACGATTTCCAACAGAAGATGCCTCAGTTTCTCTCATCCCTCTTCTTCAAGATGAAAGCTCCGCCGGAAGAAGCCCCTGGTTGAAGATTTCCACCCAAGTCACCGTTGGGTTCGCAAGGTGGTGTCGTCCTTTCCGAGCCTCTGTTACGAGACTCCCCTATTCCATTGTCCTATCCTGCATTTCGTAACTGTGGAGATGAAGGTGAAAATGGATACAAAGAGGAAGAGGGACTTTGATGATAGAGGAAGGGAATAATGCCGAGTTCTATTACCCGCACCATCTACGACATCGCTCAGACTCGATCCATGCTCAAGATCCTCGGCAAGCGATCTATACATGAATCCATCCACTCGCTTCCTCAGATCTGGCCTCTGAGTACGGTGGAGGCGACTGAGATCAGAGAGATGGAGGGAGAGGTTGCAGCTGGGTACGGTGAAAGCTGCTTTGCCGATATCCACAGCTTCACCAGTCACACTACTTAGCTAGTTTGCTCTACCTTTTGGAGAAGTTGTTGTATCGGGAACGGTTCGGTTTGACCGGAAATAGTCATGGGAGAGAGAGAGAGATGTGCATTTTGGTCTTTTTGCCCAAAACTTTGAAATGGACTGTCATTTATAAATGTTAGAGTTCCCATCTAAATTTTCTTATTTTTTAAAGGTTTTTAGTATTTTCTCTTGAAAATAACTTTTTACCGTTATATAATTTATTTGGATTTTTTTTTTAAATAAGGTCTTAACAAGCAAGAGAGAACAAGCTTAGGTCAGAAAAGTCCATACACTGTCAGTGAATCATTAAAAAAAAAAACATAATATCCAAGCTATCATATTTCTTTTTTATAAAAAGTAAATTTATTTAAAAAGGATTAGCGAATGACAAATTAAAGAACCCATTAGGGTCCTATTATGTTTTCATTTAGTTAAAACATCGCCGTTTAGATATTAAATATAAATATGATGTTATATATTAAGAAGACTTACAATAATGACAATAATTTATATTATTTTAGTTTTTAATATGTAATATCATACTTCTATAAATATCTAAACCGTGTCGTTTTAACTAAATATAGATATAATAAATAAGACCCACAATAGATAGATCCAACCCACAACATAATCCCCGGGCTAGAGTCAAGAGTACGCGTCCCTTTGATTGTGGGCAAGGATGTTCATTCTGGCCTCTAGAATAATAATATTAAGTCATTGACATCAAGCTTGAAGTCAATGACGTAATGTTCATTCTGGCTTCACGAATAATAATATTAGGTCATTGACTTGAAGGTTGAAGTCAGTGACGTGATATTCTTATTCTTATTCTTATTATTGGACGACCACTCAATATCTTGAGCCTATGTCTTCTAATTCAAGAATTTTAGAGAATTAGACTCATTTTAATTAAGTTGTGCGAACTTTTTGGGTGCCAGAGAAAGCAACATCGCCTCATTTTTAGCATTTCATTTCATGTAAACAAATAAAAAAATTTTTTTTTAAGACTTACCTATTTTAGGCTTTGTTTAGTCCAACTTAAAAAAAGTGCAGAATAGGTTAATAAAATGGATGGTAGAGATGGATAGAGGAGTTTATATATATATATATATATATATATATGAAAGTAGAGGAGGAGATATGATATTCTTATTTGGTTCAAAAGGAAAAAAAAATAGGAGTTAATTAAAAATTAATAAATATATATTTATCTCTTTATTTAAATTTATTTACTTTTTATTTATAATATTCATATCAAAATTATTATTTTTTAATTTATGAATCTAATTTTTTTTATCTCATATATATATATGATAAAATTAAAAAAAATTTGATAAAATTTTAATATTGTCTCTCAATAATTTTATAATTATTATATATATTAATATAATATATAAAACATTTACTTTTTTTTATTAAGTTTCATCAATCAAAATAAAAATTATAAATAAAAAAATAATATTTTAGTTCATGAGGTATATTAAAAGAATATAAAGAATAATTTTGTCAAAATTGAGTAACAAATTTTTCCCCCTCTAAAAATCTCTACTTTTGAGGGGAGGTGAAATCATAAAATGTTTACTACTCGGTCAAAAATAAAATTATTATAATTTATAATAATAACAAAAAAAATAATACAGTCAAAGAAATAATAACAAGTAAAATAGTATTACACTAAATAAAAAAATTATTTTTATTGGAGGAAACAAAACGGACGTAGCTGCTCGTTTGGAATCCCTCATCCTGGGATTGAGTGATGAATAACGGATTATACGTGGAACTTATTTGGAAGCCACATCAGCAACCTCTATTGCCACATAGGATTATTGGGTGATGACTCAAAATGAGTTATATATTACAAGGACTAATTTATTAAATGAGAAAATATTATGATTAAATTTTCACAAGTTAAAAATTTAGGAACTAAGTAAAAACTTGAATAGCTAAAATATTAATTTTCCAAAAATAAAAAAGACAAACTGACTTCGTAAATTACTTACATTTTTATCTTATGAAATAGAAGAGTACTATTATTGGTCAGAATGACAGGCATTGAACACTATTACATTCTTCTCCCCCCCCAACCCAACACCCTAGTTTTTATATAACTACTTGATAATCAATATCTACTCTACATGCTAAATTCTGGACGTTCAAAATCCCATTTCTCGCAAGTAAACTCCCCAATGAGATCATTACAACCACTTGGAAGTTGTAACATATGTATATTCTTCAATTCATTCTCACCAACCTGGATTTCCCAAGAAATTTAAAGAACCAACAGAATATAATCTGACCTTAAATTGAAAGCTACAATGAAGTTACAATCGCTGGAAACTGATGGTTAAATCACAATAGAACAAGGGCTTGTCGTTTTCGTTTCCAAACTTTACGACGAGTTTATAAACTTTCGCGCGGCATCTTCAGTCAATTCTTCATAGACCTGTGCGTGACAAACATTAATGAATAAACGAACAATAAAATGTTCATAAAAGTTTCCTGAGTTGAGAAAATTGAGTGCTTCATTGAGTAGTCATACTAACTGATGAGAGATTTAAGCATTATACATTATCGTGATTCCTATTAATGTAGCCTAAATGATTTACTTTTCTTCTTGTTTGTTTGTTTGTTTGTTTGTTTTCTGCCCTTTGCCCCAGAAGTCTTTTCAATAAACTACTTTCCCCAGACATATTTTCCACAACAATTCAGCTGAATCAGTAGCCTAAATGATTTGACTAAGTACGTACTAGTTTCTTATGAATTTTCTGGAAAGCCTTGCAAAATCTCTCTGCTTCTACTGCACCCACCTGTTGAAACATTAAAATCAAAGAGACAAGAGGCAACTTTAGTTCTTCATGTTGTTTGCATTAATAGGCTACATTTACTAACCATAAACAAAGTTAAACTACTGAAAATTCGAATGAATACAATGGCCAATATTTGTTGCCAAGAGAAAGATGAGACAAGGCCTCAGAAGTTAGTTTCGTTCCTGTGGAAATAGTAAGACACATAATCTGAGTTTTGCATCAACTAATGAAAATATGAAAGGAAAAGTTTTATATGCAGTTCCTTATATCTTTGCTCTCAATTCTTCTATAGCAAGTATATGGTTCTCTAATAATAATATAACAAGGGTATGACTTTTGCATACAATTACATAGTTTCCGAATTAGACTATACACTTGTCATGTTTTATTTGGGGAACCAAATAGCTAAGATCCAAGAAACTGCATCTAACTATAGTCCATCATGAAAAGCAAAATGCATGTATCTCATATTTCTTTGCCCATCCTTTGCTGCTATTTTTTCATTCTCTCAATGTCAAAATGGTTTTTTGTTTTTGGGGAGGGGGTGGGGGAATTAATTGTGAAAGAGAATATACATATGTTCCCAAATATTGAAATGATCAGATCCACAAATTTGAGATTATAGCCATTCTTTTTGGATCTAAACATGTTTAAAATCAGAGGTAAAGAGTCATGGAACGAACTAAGATATTTCCAACAAACATAGTGATACATGACCCTTTTTAGAGAACTCAAAAACTGTCATTCAGATGCCGAATCAAATTCAAAATATCCATTAGATGTGAAATTCAGCTTACCTTCTTCTCAGCAACTGACTTTAGCTTGCTCCAAAATTCATCTGTCAATATGAATTCACATCAACACAACATGATTTAAGTTCTATGCTCAATGAACCATGACAGCACAAATTGGAAAACACAATTCCAGATATCTTATAAGATGGTAGTTTAAACGATGTAAAGAAAAAGGGACAGCATTAAATCTAGCATCTTCAAATAGTGTATTTGGACTATGATATGTAAACTGTAAAAGATATAGAAATATAGGTAGTTATGTTTGTTAGAAAGTTTAGACAGTTAGTGAGGCACGAGTTAGGTATGGGAAAATATTAGTCAGTGCCTATATAAACAACGGAAGTCTGTAATCAGATATGCTCATGATGCTTAATGTGATGGCTTAGAGTATTATTGAGTGAATCTCTCTCTTCGTCTCTTCCTCTCCCTCACTCCCTCTCTTCCCCGTTCTCTTTCCCTCTTCTTCTCTTCCCTTCTTTCTATTCTTTCTACAATTATACAACAGACTACATCAGAGGTTATGTCCTTCCTTTTTCCTTTACAAAAAAGTACTCAACAATATTGACATAAAACATTGCAAATTTACAAACATCACAAAGCTCTTATTCTTCACGTTTACATGCAAACATAGTTCAGAAATAGGACCCCATTAATTTCTACATTTTCATGCGGTTATTTTCCCATGAAATGACTTATTTTGGGTTGCTTAGTGAAAAATAGTTTTGGTAAGAATAAGGATGCCAAAACTTAGTGAGTTCAATTTTAACGGACTAAATTAGACTAATAACTGAGTTGAGCGACATACTACGATGATCATTTCCTTTAATCTCAAGCTCCCTGTCACCACCATCCCATGCATCTTGCCATTCCTTCAGCTAGGACAACAAATTTGTTAGATTGCATTATATATATATATATATAGAAACAAACACAGAGACAACACAACGCAAACAGAAGTGTCAGTACAACTACCTCATCCTGTGCAGATCTAGAAGTTGATTGTCTGGATCCAGATTCTGCCTGATATTTTACAATTGTTGATAAGGTAAATGAAAGCATACAATAAATTAGTCAAATAATTATGTTGTGCCAAATATACTGATGTTTGGCTATTTAGTTGTATTAAAATCTATAACAAGCCGCCCTACTATTCACAAGCCATAAACAGTGCAGAACACTTTTAAACTCCATGCAATACCTAGGAAAATATGTATACTTTGATTGTCATAGCCTGCACAAGATTGCTTTGTTACATTAAGTTAATGAAATCCAAAACCTTGAACAGTGACAACCGCTTATAATTGCATATTTAGTTAAATGATGGCAGATATGGGATCTGTATCATCACAAGAAAAGCATTCAAACTAAGTAAAATGAAATATGAACATTAAACAAAAGGCACAATTGACAAATTCACCCCAAGCATTCAACTACCAAATACGTCTGAAGAAATCCCATGCCCTTCTGATTCAGGAAGCTTACTTGATAATCTATGAAAAGGTTATACACCCACACACAGAAAAACACTACAAGTTTGAACGAACCTAGTAGACTGTAATGGATCCCGTTGAATATGATTATCAGAATCAGGATACCAATCTTGCAGAAGAGTACACACCGAAAGAAAAGACTTGCCTCTAAACTGGAACACATCTAACACTCAATTAGATATAGGCCCAGAAAAGCTCAGACTCAGTCAAAAAGCATGACTATGCAGAACTAACTGACCAATTCCCAAACAACATCCTAGCATTCCAAATCATTAGCCCCTTTGGGTTAAGCTGTCACAATTTTTAATTGTTCCATCAAGTAGTAGAACCAACATAATTAATGTACAAATGATTTACTCAGACTCACAATGAGCAAGGGCGATTATACTCAGTAAAATATTCACATCACACGAGCTAAACAGTCGGAAAACATAAAAGTATTATTAATAAAAACTTATCTGCCTTGTTAAACATTTAACTTGGATGATTATTTAAAATTGAATAAATTAGATCACACATATTTCGGATTCAATACCTATCAGGTAAGTGGTAGAATGGGGCAAAGAACGGATTGAACTCAGGTACCATCAGTAAATATTGTCATTTTTAACCCTAACTCCTCTCTCTATTATCGCAACCCTTCACCAATGGATACCCAAATGATACAAAAGAGCAAAAACAACAGTGTGAATTTTCTTATCCTTTCTCATATTCCCAATGTATGCAACACAGTTCTTTGGGAACAAGCGGGCTAAATAAGCACCCTTAACCAAGCTAGAAGCAAACCGGTAATCACTGTACAAGAAAGAAACACTAAACCCTAAACATGGAGAGATCGGAGTGAGAACGCCGCCTAATACAGATCAAATGTCATAAACCACTAAACCCTAAACATGGAGAGATACGTACACAGTAATCGCGAGAACGAACAACGGGAAAGAGTTGAAGAACCCGTCGAAATTCTGCTTCGTCCATGGTTGACGGGCTCAATGCTGCTGATGTAGATGCAGATCCGTTTGAAACAAAGGGGCAGTGCTGGCTATGAAGAAAGAGGGACGATGAGGATGCTTTGATTGTCTAGAAAACGTTCAAGAGAAGGAATGACTTTCGTGTGATAGAGTGGAAATCACTTGTTCCGTTCTTGAAAAAGGTCCAGAAATTGTTGGAAATCACCCTTTACCTCTGCCAGTAATTTGTTCTTTTCCTTTTAACTTTTTTAAAAGAAAAAATTGCTCAAGAATCCTTATTAAAATTTACAGGAGAATTACTCAGACAAGGGAGATAATTTATTACTAAAAATTATATAAAATTATGAAATAATTAAATAGTTTATAAATTTTTAAAGTTATGAATTCTGTAATTATCAAATTAATCTTATACAAATGATAAATTAGTATGAATGTGATGCTATCTCATACTAACACAAATAATAACAGGGATATTCTATGATAATCTCTAGTTATTATTTGTGGTGCATCAAATTGCCACTGCCTGCTTCCAAATTATCTTCTAATTTTTATTTATGTCCTATTAAATTATTATTATGTTTATAGTAATTTATCATTGATACATAATAGTAACTTGATAATTATACAAATTAAATTTATCGGTTCAAGTTTTCTTAAAACTATTTATTTAATAATTTTATAAAACTTTTTAATAATAAATTCTCTTTCTATTATACATCTAAATAATTGTTCCAAATTTTTTATTACCTACCTAGTGTTATAAATATTTTTTTACATATATAAATATCTATATAACTCGTACATTTTATGATTCCTCTTAAGATTCTTTCTTCCCTTTATATCATAAACCTATAACATCGCTAATGAATAATTTAAAAGGAGTTTCTTATTATTAATGACATTATATTTATCTTTATTTCTTTATAATTTTATCTTTAGTTTTTAATAGTTATTGCATATAAATAGTGAACATACATAAGGCATTTGTACAAGTGAAAAGCATAAGAGGAATACTTTATTACTTTTCATTTTAATCTCGTCTTTTTATTTCTTTTTCTCTTTAACTTATTCATCTCTTATTTTATAACACGTTATCAACACGACATTACTCTAACAAATTTAAAGTATAAATTTTTTGTCAATTCATATATTATTATGTTCAATTATATATAAATGCTATTAGCTTTTCTTTATCTAATTATCATATATATTTTCTTTCCTTTATCATATGTTATATTAATGTGTTTTAGTAGTATATAATATTTTCATTTATTCTATTATCCTACCATCCTCTTACCTAATTATTATAGATAAATTTTATTTTCTATATATTTGTCATATATTTTAGTATTATTTATTATGTTATTGTTTTCTATCTATTTTTATTTTTGTTGTTATATTATATACATGTGTGCGTTATTGTTATTCTATTTCTATTCTTATGTAAAATATATACATGTCCCTCTTATATGTTGTTTACATTTTTAATTCTACCTCCCCATATATTCATTAATTTATGTTTCAATTAATTTATTTATTTTATTTGTATTCTTAGTATTATTATATATTTATTATAATTATATAATATTTACTTATTTTTATATTACAAATTACTTATAATAGGTTACTATTTATATATTAAATTTATGTTATTTCTAATTATATATATTGTAACATATTATATATATTGTTTATATTTATGCATATTTCTTTATGTTATTTAATTTATTTTGTTACGTTTATTTATTTATTTTATTTATTTATATTTATTTAATTTATATTACTTATTTTATTTATGTTATTTCTATTGTAACATTATTTTCTCTGTACTATTTCTATTATTTCCATTATACATTATTTTATGTTATTTATTTAATTGCTTATGTGTTAGTATATATATTATATTTATTTATTCACTTATTTTGTTTCTTTATTTATGCCATTTATATTTTATTACTATTATTGAATTTATATTTCTTTTGAATATATAATATTTATTTGATTTATGTTTTTATTATTATATTTTTTAATTAATTTTATCATAATTATAATAATAATTATTATTATTTTAGTTTGATCCATAACTAATCTTACCAAACTCGAGTTTACCGCTCTTAATATCTCAAAAAAAAATTATTTATTTTGAATTTTAGATGCTGAAATCCACCTAAATGCCAAAGGTCTAGGAAATGTTATTTTACCTGAAAATGAAGTAAGCAGTCAAGACAAGGCTAAGGCTATAATTTTCCTTTGCCACCATTTACATGAAGGGCTAAAAGCTGAATACCTAATGGAGAAAAATTTGTTAGAATTGTGGAATAATTTAAAAGAATGATATGATCACTAAAAGACGATAATATTGTCAAAAGCTCGTTATGAATAGTTGCATTTGAGGTTACAAGATTTTAAATTTATATCTGAATATAATTCAATTATTTTTAAAATAAGTTCTCAATTAAAATTGTGTGGTAAGAAAATAACAGATGAGGACTTGTTAAAAAAACTTTTTCAACCTTTCATGTTTCAAATGTGCTCTTGCAACAGCAATACCGTAATAAAGGTTTTAAAAAATATTCAGAACTAATATCATGCCTTCTTGTGGTTGAACAAAATAATGAGCTATTGATGAAAAATGATGAAATCCGTCACACTGTATCAGCTATATTATCTAAAGTGAATGTGACTGAACGTACTAAATTTCATGTCCATAGTCCTAATCACAATCATGGTCGTGGCCGTGGCCATAGTAGGGGGACGTGGCAATTACTGTCATAATGGTAGTGGAAGTAATTATAATTCGAATACCCACCAAAAGAAGAAACATAATGAAGGGCAAGAAAAAAAAACAAGAGTAATACCTCAAAAATTGTGGAAAATATATATTATAGGTGTGGGATAAATGGGCACTGGTTGAATACTTGTTGTACACCTGAGTATCTAATTAAGTTTTATCAAGTCTCCATAAAAAAGAATTCAAAGAATATGGACGCAAATATGATTTTCTAAAATGACGATGTTGATGCGAATTTTGCATACAAGAATGATGATATCAATGAGCTAGATGATGGTTTTGATACTATAGTACACTTAGAAATTGCTGATTTCTTTGAGAATTATGATTAGACAAACAATCTAGCAGAAAAAGAATAAGACTAATGTAGTTTATGTTTTATCTATATTTTATCCTAATTTAGTTTATGCTTTATGCTTTATTTATTTTCACTTTTATTTTCTTATTTTAAGAGCATTATTGTTAATAATGTATTTTCGTATATTTATTTTATTTTGATAAAGAATATGAATGTTCTTCTCTCTTTTATTAGGCACAAGAATAAAGATATATGTCTCATAGATAGTGCTATAACACATATCACACTAAAAGATAAAAAATATTTTTTTTCATTTGATAATGAATGGTACAAGTATCAATATTATAGCGGGTAATACAAAACTAATTGAAGGCTCAAGAAGAATAATGATAATAGGATAAATTTTGTTATCAATGATATTTTATATTCCTTTAAGTTTCAAAGAAATTTGTTAAGTTTTAAAGATATCCGTCAAAATAGATATCATATTGAGACTATAGATAAAAAAATATTGAATATCTACATATTATAATTGTTAGACATGGAGAAAAATGTGTTCTTGAAAAAATACCTGCATTATTTTCTGGTTTGTACTATACAAATATTAGTATAATTGTAACAAATGCTATAATAAATTAGAAGTTTACTAATAAAAAAAGGCTATCCGGATCAACTATGTTGTGAAGAATTATTGAAAATTCATATAGATATCCATTGAAGATTTAGGAGATTATTCAATTTAAAGATTTTTATGTGTTGCTTTTTCTCAAGACAAATTAATTACAAGACCTTCATTAACAAAAGTTGTGGTAAAATCCCTGCATTTCTAGAATGTATCTAAGGGAATATATGTGGACCTATTCATCTATTATGTATACTATTTAGATATTTTATAATTTTAATATATGCATCTACAATGTGGTCACATATGTGTTTGTTATCTACACGTAATTTAACATTTACCAGATTATTTGCTCAAATAATTTGATTAAGGGCACAGTTTCTAGAATATACAATTAAGACAATTTGTCGATAATGTGAGTAAGTTTTCATCTCAAATGTTTAATGATTATTACATGGCAATTGGAATAATAGTGGAGAAATGTGTTACTCATGTCCACACTTAAAATGGTTTGGCGGAATCATTAATTAAATGCCTCCAATTGATTGCTATACTAATGCTTATGAGAATAAAACTTCCCATTTCAACTTAGGGACATGCAATTTTACATGTAGTAGCAATATATGCATCAGGCCAAATATTTCTCATCTTAGAATTTTTAGATGTGCGGTATTTGTCCTAATTGCTCCACCACAATACACAAAGATGGGACCTCAAAGAATGTTAGGAATATACATTGGTTATGAACTTCCTTCTATAATCAAGTATTTAGAACCATTAATGAGAGATTTGTTTACGGCATGTTTCGATGATTGTCATTTTGATGAGACAAATTTTTTAACATTAAAAGGAGATAATAAGTAGCTGGATAAAGAAATCACATGAAAAACATTATCCCTATCTCATTTAAATCCTCAACACAATAATGTGAGGTTGAAGTTCAAAAAATAATTTATTTGTAAAATATTATAAATCAACTGTCAGATGTATTTATTGACCTCAAGAGAATTATCAAATCTCATATTCCAGCTAAAAATGCCCCAATTAGAATTGATGTCACAGCAGGATAAGTAGCAAGTGTAAATGAAATTAAACCACTCTTGAAGCATGATAGACCTATCGGTTCTAAAGATAAAAATCTTAGAAAAAAAAATAAACAATCAAGATGACAAGTTGAGGAGGTTGGTCTTATATGAGAGACCCAGGATATAACAACTTAAAAGACCCCAAAAAAGATCTACGTATTTGAAAATAATGAAGATATCTCGATAAGTTATGTCACTATGGGAAAAAGATAGAATAGAGAAAATATAGTCATTGACAATGTTTTTTCTTATAGTGTTGCTGTTGAAATAACTAATCAAAGTAAGAATCTTAAACCTAAGTTAGTTAAAGAATGTAGATATAAAAATGATTAGCCAAAATATAAAGACGCAATTCAAGCAGAATTGAATTCACTTTTAAAACGTAAAATTTTTGGACATATAGTCCAAATCCTGAATGGTGTTGAACAAGTTGGGTATAGATGAGTTTTTGTGAGAAAATAAAATGAGAAGAATGAGGTTGTTAGATATAAAAATAAGGCTGTTAGCTATAAAGCACGACTTGTGACACAATATTTTTTGCAAAGACCTGACATTGATTATGAAGAAATATATTTTCTTGTGATGGATATAATTACTTTAAGATATCTAATTAATCTAGCAGTACATGAAAGACTTAATATGCGACTAATGGATGTTGGTACAACTTACTTATATGATTCTTTAGATACTGAAATTTATATGAAAATCCCTGAAGGATTTAAATTGTTTGAAGTATGTAAGAATTCTCGAGAAAATTATGCAATTCGTTTGCATAAATTTTTATACGGATTAAAACAATCTAGAAGAATGTGGTATAACCGTATAAGTGAATATTTGTTAAAGGCACGCTATAAAAATGACTCAATCAGCCCATGTGTTTTTATAAAAAGGAATACAGTAGAATTTGTTATAATTGCTATCTATGTGGATGACTTAAATATAATTGGAACTCCTAAAGAGTTTCAAAAAGCAGTTGATTGTTTAAAGAGATAATTTGAAATGAAAGATCTTGAAAAAATAAAATTTTGTCTCGATTTACAAATCGAGCACTTAATAAATAGAGTTTTTATTCATCAATAAGCTTATATTGAAAAACTATTAAAGCAATTTTAATGGATAAAACGCATCAATTAATTATTCCAATGGTTGTGAGATAGCGAGTTAAAGAAAAAAATTATTTTCACCCTCAAGAGGAAAAGGAAGAACTTCTTGTTCAAGAAGTACCATATCTTAGTGCTATAGGGGCACTAATATATCTTGCTAATTTAACATAACCTTATATTGCATTAGCTGTGAGTTTATTGGCCATATTTAGTTCTTCCCCAACAAGAAGACATTGGAATGGAGTTAAACATATATTTTGATACATTCGAGGGACAATTGATATGTGATTATTTTATTTTAATGAATCTGGATCACAATTGATTAGTTATGAAGATGCAGGGTTTTTATTAGATCCACATAAAGGTAGATCTCATATAGAATATTTATTTACTTGTGGAGGTACACCTATATCTTGGCATTCAATAAAGTAAACTTTATCAGCTACCTCATCAAATCATGTAAAAATAATTGCAGTTCATGAGGCAAGTCGAGAATGTGTTTACTTAAAGTTAATAATCCAACATATCCAAAGAATGAGTGGTCTATTTCCGGAACAAGATATTTCAACAATATTATTTAAAGATAATATAGCATGTATAGCTCAATTGAAATGGGATATATCAAATGAAATAGAACAAAAATATATTTCTCCGAAATTCTTTTTCACTCATGATCTTATAAAGAATGGTGATATAGATGTTCAGCAAATTTGATCATATGACAACCTTGTAAATTTATTTACCAAGACACTACCAACTATGCTATTTGTGAAGTTAGTGTATGGTATTAGAATACACATATTCAAAGACATAAATTAACAATGTCATGAGGGGAAGTAAACAAGTACTTATTGTACTCTTTTTCTTTTAAGGTTTTTTTTTGCATTGGGTTTTCCTGAAAAGGTTTTTAATGAGACAACCTAAATACATATTGCATACTCTTTTTACTTTACTAGATTTTTGTCTCAATGGGTTTTTCCTAATATAGTTTTAATGAGGCACAATATTTGTCATGGACATCCAAATGTGAGTGTTACAAATATTTTTTGCATATGTGGATGTCTATATAACTCTTACCTCTTGGGTTTTCTCTTAGGATTCATTCTTCCCTTTATGTCATAAACCTATAACATCCCCAATGAATGACTTGAGAAGAGTTTCTTGTTATTAATGCTACTATATTTATTTTTATTCCTTTGTAACCTTATATTTGGTATTTAATAGTTGTGGCCTATTAATAGTGATCATACACAAGACATTTATAAAAGTGGTATGTAAGGACTAAGTAAAGTTAGTGTACAAGTGACCATGCACAAGACGTTCGTACAAATGAGAGACAATGGGGGACATTTATATAACCTCTCATTTTAATTTTTTATCTTGTTATTTCTTCTCTTCTTTATTTTCTTTATCTCTTATTTTATAACACCTAGAATTTATTTAAGGACTAATTGGTATAGCTCATTTTTAGCCAACTTTTTTCATTAGGTATATGTAAACTAACTTTAGCGCTATACAAATATCTTCCATTATAACTATAAAATAAGATGTATGTAACTCATTTTTGTTAGTTGTAAATTCTATTGTAGTTATATATAATTTATCTTTAACTATATACAAAAATCTTTATATACCTGAATAAGAGTTTAACATGTTAAAGATAAGTTGCATTTATTTAAAAACTTAGATTTTTAAACAAATTTTAGATACCTTTAAATAATAAAAATTTCAAGAGTTTTCACTGATTTTTCCTTTTTAAAATAATATTTTTACAATAAATCACCTATTTCGATTTATCGAAAATTTAATGGGTTAACCAAATCTAAATCGAGTTGTCAAGATGAAAGAAGCATAATGTTTGCTTTTCATGCCCTTTATTATTTTGATATTAAAGACAGTCCTTGTCATGATAACTGATATGGACACTATTTTAGTATAGTTTGAGTGTTGCAAGGGCATTAATGAGTTTATTTGATGATTACAGCATTATCAAAATAAAAATCAAACATAACCAATCAAAATTAATGAATTGATGCCAGTATCAAATCAGAACTCCATAGGACTAGTTAAATGGATAGAAAATCGAGAGAAAAAAATCAATAACATTTTTTCCTTAAAAAATTGTTTGTTACTAGTACAAAATATCATACTTTTTCCCTACACTTTGATGTTATATAATCTCTATTTATATGCATAATTATTAATTATTAATAATAGATTTCCTTAATGACAGATTATTGACTGACCATATTGAGTCCAATGCATGCTTATGTTTGTATATATATTAATTTGAATTTTAAGTTATTCAACCAACTAATCTAGTTCGCTTGAATGTAAACCCATTATAGAGAAAACCTTGCAAGTAATTATTGCAATTGTATATCTAGCATTTAAACACAAGACCACTAATTAAACTGTCATGACTCACAACTAATCGATCAAAACGTTTGATGGTATTTGGACAAGTGCTTGTTGGGCACTGATATAAGGAATTTGGATTTTTTTATTATTTTCAAAATTTATCAATTAAAACTTAATGATGTTAAAGAATCAGACTACAACAGACATTATAAAATTAAATGAATAAAAGTGCATCTTTATAGTGGCAAAATTTCCAAGTCTTGGGCGTGATCTAAGTCTTGCATTGTCACAATTTGTCATTACCACAAATTAGATTAAAATTACCCTCCTAATGCAATTTTTCTGTAACAACTCTGACAAAATTTATTAAAAGTCACATGTAAATTTATTCTATTATAAATATTTTGAACTTTCAAAGAAACTATGATATTCATGATTAAGTAATAAGTTCTAAATTTTTCAACTTTTATCCAACATCATAAAAAGTTTTAGTATAAACAAATCTACGAAGTAAATCAACATTTCCTATTCTATTTTATCTACTTTCTCCAAACGCAATCAGTCAAAATATTTCATCCTCTCAGAAGTTCATGAATGACAAGAACTTCTGAGACATTAATGTTTCCTGTTTTCAACAATGTCTATACACTTTTTTAATAGTGACTTTGCCTCACCATTCTTCTCATTCTCATGGAGATGACGAAGCTCACTCTCAAATCCTTCATTGATGGCACTAACTTGGGGCTGGCCCATGAAAAGTTTGAGCATGTCCAAGAGACATTCTGAGGCAGATATATGAACCTAGTTGAGACATGAAAAGAAAAATAAAAATGAAATGTCATATAAATGATGAATAAGAATGTTGGAAAAATAACCTGGGGTTAAATATGGGCATAAACATGTTAAGACTATAACTGTATAACAACAATTTGGATCTTCTAATATTCTAAGGTTATGAACGATACAAAGAATGGGAATATATCCCATTATGCCCGGAATCCATTGCTTTTTTCCCTTCAAACGGCTATCTCTCTTTTTAATCTTGTTTCAAAAGCATTTTATAAACTCCTAACTCTTGAGGATCCAAATCTCTGAAATAAAATAAACCTAATCTTTATATTTTAGTTCTGTTAATTTTGTCCTAAACATTGTTTTCCTAGAAGTAAATCTAAAAACAATTCCTTAAGCTTCCAATATTCTTTCCCATTGAGTATATAATTATTTGATCAAGAAGAAAGGACTTTCTGGTTCAACATTCTCATTCAAGAAGAAAAAAGACTTCTACTTCAGCTAAGAGATGCTGGCCATTCCTAAGGCTTGATCCGCTTAAAATTTCACAATTAAATATAAGAAACTGTTTTTTTTTGTTGCAGAATGAGAGGATAATGTGTTGATGAATACCGTTCAAGTGAACAAGATCGTGGCATACCTGTGCGATCTTTATTGTGTTTATGCAACTATTTTTGAAGATATAGTATCAAACATCTGAAGAGAAGCAGAGTTGACTTCAGATCATTGTTAAATATAAATCACCAGAATCTACTCTCAAATCATGGATTAACTCTGATTACCTCACTAACGAAGGAGGTTACACGGCCAAGTTTGGGAGTTTCATGGGAGTCCTTCATGGCATTTTGGAGTCTTGAGCATAGTTCTTTGATAGATGAAAAGGCTGCAGTTTTGACCGCACAACATAGACTTATTTAATAAAGATAGTAAAAAACATGGCAATGAAACTATAAAATGAAACAAAGAATACCATGAACAAAAGTGTTTTCAGACGTTCGAATCTGAAAGAAGCAAATCACTCAAAAGTAAAAATACTTGTGAAATCTTGTGGCTTTTCCTTGCACTAAAACGGAAAGCAAATTCTAAATCAACAAGGACAGATAACAATAGAATTTAAAGGAACTCCCATATGAACCAAGAACTTTCGAGGGCATTGTGGCCATATTTTGCACCATAAGAAGTTATTATTGTGCATGCACATGTAAGCATGTATGTATGTGAGCATGTGGATATGTGCGCATCCACATGTTAGTCGGTAGAAGTTGGTAATGAATGTTGAGGAAATGTCCTTACTTTTTAGTGTAGTTCATGTATATTAAATAGAGAGACTTGGTTTAATAAGATCAAGTTTCAAAACACTGATTTCATAAATTCTGCTGCCACATGTTATAAAAATTTCAATTGCATTAAAGATTTAATTGATGCCTGTACATGATATTCAATTATATAAGACAGGAACCATTTGCACCATATAAATAAGGATCTAGAACTTGTCATAACCTGCTTCAGCAGCATCGCTGGTCAAAGGTGTTCGCGCAGACTTGTTGAGGTCTGGATTGCATAAATCAAATAACAGAGGAAAAACCATATTAAAGAATTCTGAATTGCCAAAGGCCTTTATAACCTGAAAAACAAACAAGGAAAATAGTTCAGGATTCCAGTTATCATGAATTACACGAAAAGTAGGTGAATTATCAATCAAAGGGAGACCAAAATTATCTGTCTTCTCGACCTAGCTTACAAGTGTGCAGGATATAGACGTTGACTTTCATAAACTTTCCCCTCCTCCAGTAATCCAGTTCTTTTCATTACTCTTATAGACGCTCATCTCTCTTAAACTTCCAACTAGATTCTCAGAATATTGATCAGATATTATTAGAAAAGGGTTTGCCGTTGTACTTGTAGGACCATTACAGATTCATACTTTGGAATTTGGATATCAGTTTTTGTGCAACGGAAAGGAAACCCTTTCCATCGAAGAAGAAAACTTTTATATGAATATTCCTAGCAAGCATTATGAATTGCAAACCTGATCAAGAGAGGAGAAACCTGCATCACGATATTTCTTTCCCTTTCTACTGCATGCAGTTGAAACTACATTCAGAATGGCAACGGAAGAGGAGGGACCTTCTGCAGAAATTGGTTTATGGCAGGATGTAGACAGCGCACCTAATGCTAGCAACAGGACATCCTTTCCCTGTCACATTTATATTTTAGTCAGAGAACTAGCACACTAAACTCAAGGTATTTTGCCAACATTTGAATATCTTTCCACCCGCCATACTAGAACAAACAGATAGTGGCATTATTTTCATTTGATGGCACTAATTCATCTTCTTACCTCCCATAAGCGACCAGGAATTTCCTTCATAAGAGAGTTAAGCAGAACTTCATGGTGAGAAGAAAGAGATTCACCCAAAACTTCACTAAGCCTACAAATAGCTTGTGCAGACTGCAGGTACAGCAATAGAAAATCAGCAAATATCCACACAAAAACGCTAAACTAAAATGAGGTGAAATCATTTATAAAGACATTGGTAAAGAGAAAGGAAAGACTAACCTTTCTTTTATTTGCCCATCATGATGATGAATACGTTCATAAATAAGTGAGACAATTTCTCCTAAGTACAATTGGAGGGTGACTCGTTCTCCACTGGTATATTTTTCCCATATTTCTTCAAAATGGTTTGAAACATGTTTGTCATCTTCAAACCTGCATAAAAGTTAAACATTTCCTTTTACCAGTGATAATATTTGGTAAGTTAAGGCTTAAGATTCACAAATAATAATAATAATAATAAAAACAACGACGATGACAATAATAATCTGTTTTTCCATTGTGAAGTGACTTGCATATTTTCTCTAGGTTGTTTGAAATTTTTCAGGATGTTCAATGTCCACCTAATCTACAAGTTTTTTAACCATTAAGTACACTGGTTTCAATTACAAAATGAAGCACAAAGTTCTTCTACATCTGCTTCCCTGGCTGGCTTTTGTGTCCTTATCGAGAATGGGATATTTGCGTTTTGAGAAAATTTTCTTCCTACCCGTTTTCTGGCCTCTCTGCAATGTGTATTTTTCTAAGAAGGTTTCTATTGGGGACTCATGAGGTTGGAAAATTCTCTTGAGCTAATACGTCCGTAATGTTTTAATTATTTTGGCAAAACCTTTTTGCAATTATTTTTGTATTTCTCTTCAATAAATTCATTTTTACTTTTTTATCAAAAGATGAGGAAGAATAATATAGATTAGCAATCCAAAGCTTGAAACAAAAACAACTGGATGAGTGCAAGGTATCCACGAACAACATCTGATGCCATGGACGAATAGCTCTTCCATAGAAATGCCCATGCAATTTGAGAATTTGTCATCAGCATGCAGAGCTTCAGTGTCTTCAATTAGCTTTTGCGCTTGACAGGTTGATATGTAGTTTAACACTTTTGCACAGGCACTAGCGAAGGCACGTTTTGCAGTGGCACTTTTTTTCCTCCTTAACAACGGGAAACAACAATCTTACAAGCATTTTAGCATATGGCTTGATGTCAGCACCGATCCTTTCAAGCAATAATGTAATGAAGTTGGCCACACCAACCCTGCAATGGTGCAGAAAGCATTACAAATTATTAGAAAATTTTTATACTTGCATACGTGGGCATACATGTTAAAGCAGCAAGTTATTAAAACAGGAGGAAAACAAATCATGGAGGGAAAATCTGAAGAGGGAAAATTCTAGCTAGAAATTCTGGAGAACACAGGTGATCCCAAAGAATATTGAAGGCCCTATAGCACATCGGAAAGCTCCCCCAGCTTGTGAGAAAATTATGATTCTCAAGTGGAGTCTTTTCAGCAAGCAAGAAAGGAGTACATGAGCAGTTTTTGTAGAGACAAACCTAGTATTAAGGCCAACTCCAGATCTCACTAAATGAGCAAGTGCTGGAATCAAATCACCCAGAGATTCTGCATCAGCAGCTTTTATACATGAATCCAAAGTCTCCCACATAGGAGAGCCTTTGGCGATGGAAATTGTCAAACTTTCAAGCTTCTATGTCTCTATTCCCACATTTTTGGCATGACGCTGAAAAAGTGAAGATATATAACCGTACGATTAAAAAAGTTAACAAGTGAGCTTCAAATATAAGGGGACATATCATTACACCATAACTCAACATAATTAAGTCCTGGGTCTTCTAGGCTCGATAAACTTTCAATGTGGATGAATTGCAGTTCAAGCATGCTAAAGAGAGATAATAAAAAAAATGGGCTAGAAAATGAATTGATTTCAACAACAGAAGAACATGTTAGCACAGTGCCAATACAGTGGCAAGAGCCATACTAATAGTTGATTAATCTAACACAATCACCATAAGAAAAATGGTCAAAAGGAAGCTAACAAATTTCAAATATATAAAAATGAAAGATACAGCCAAAAGGATAATAAAAGACTAATGTACCTATTTAAGCCAACTGGAAATTATAATAGAGCAATATTGATGACCAGACAAGAAAGACTGTGGAAACTAGACAACCAGAACCAATGCCGCGAACTCAGAATCAGACATAAAATATCCAAAAGACCACACTCTCATCAATCTGTTGCAATCGCAATCAGGTTTAAGAGCTTTCAGGACTCTTAAGACCCTGCATGCTATCATTTTTTCTCTACTTACCAAAATCAAATTCAGTTTTTTAATACCATTAGTTGATTTGAATTACTAGGGATAAGTGCAAGGCTGAAGATATTGCTACATAAGATGCAAACTGAAGCAGGTTAAGAGTCATAGACAAACAATCAAAAGAACTGTTTTATACAACAAAGAATAATATAGAACCCAACCAAAAAAGGCTGACATATATAAACCCCTTATGTGAGCATCAAAATATGCACACATGTTATAAAAGTGACACAGCTGAGAATTTCATACCTTCGTAAGCTTCATTACAACTGCAATTGAAACCTTCCGAACACTATCAACTTTACTTAATATGCCTTCTGCAAGAAGAAAAGGTAAAACAATATCCATGGCTTGGAGTGCATCTGAAATATCAGTTACAGAAACATCACAAAGCCTTGTTGTCAATGTTGATACAGCGGCATAACTTTTCTCCAGCAATTCTGACAGTCTCCTTTATGTCATCCATGGCATGAAATGCTGCAGACCATGATCTTTTTAGATGCATTCCAACCTGCAGAACAAGAGAACGATATGCATAGGCACAAGATTGAAGGCATTTTAAGATGTCTGAGATGCATAAAGATCAACTATTTTCTCCGGTTTAGTATAGTCAAACTGGTTTTCTCCTTTTTGTCTCTCCATTGTTCCAACATTATGTTTCGTTCTGGCTGTAAGCATATATATGTGTGCGTGCATTTAGGAGGTTATCTAATAAAAATGTAGTGAATTCTAAACAGGACTACAAAAGGGTTAAAGTATATTACTCATGAATAGTTCCTATCGAGCTTAAACTTTTTAACCACTCAGAATATGCTGAATGCTTTCAGGAATTAGACATAATCAACAACTAAATGATAATTAAAACAAGAAATAGTGCCTACTGTAGCATATTACAAACTATGATGAGCCAATTCTTGTGTCTCACCATTTCATTATGTGTACAACATAAAAATTCTCTACCAAGTTAACTAATTTTTATATTTCAGATCAAATCTCATACTGTTACCCAAATAGTACAATGATAATTACTCAGATCCAATATCTGCGCACATAATCTTTATATTGACTTGAAAGAGCTTGAAAACTAATAAAAGAATTAACAGACAAATTACAAGTTTCTTATATTAGATCAAAAAAATTGAAAATAACCATAATGACCTCATGAAATTTTCGTCCTTGGATGATATCTGCAAGGGCAAGGCATGGTGCCTCAGGAGAGCGCCAAAGCCTAGATCCACATGGATTAAGTATATCATCCATGATGAGATCTAAGTTTTCATAAATGGTTTTCTTTGAGTTGGCCACTAGTGATTTCCATATATGTGCCATGGCGTCCTAAACAGAGAGATAACAAATGTAATGGACCCAAAATTAATAATCACCACGGGAAGATTTGATAAACATATTTCCATTGATTCATTTGGTGCCTTCTGGGGGAAGTGAAGGTGTTAACTGCAGAAAGGAAAAGAGAAGTACAAAAAGCATGTAATATCTTTAAATGTTATATATATTTTTTTGGGAAAAAAAATCATTTGCATAAGGATACCTGCACATTTTTTTCAGGATCGCATTGATAGCGTACAAGCCTTGGAATCAATAAACGTAAATGTGGCCTAAGGGCATCCCCCGCTTGTTTTGCTATCTTAGAGAAGCCAAAAGCAGCACCCCTCTTAGAATTTAGGGAAGATTGATAATTAGCACTTCTCATACTACACAGTACAGATTTAGGAGACAGGTATATTGTGTCTTTGATTCAGCAACATTTCAATTCCGCTGTTTCTACAGAATTTCTACTGCTCTGCCAAATCTTCAAACTCACCAAAACTTGCAAATATAGATTTTAAGGCATTGTCTTAAATTCTAAGGTTCTAGCACAATCTCATCCTTATCTACCCATCCCAACCCAATCCCTGTACCCCGACCTAACAATGATAGCTTTTCTCAGGAAAAAGAGCAGGGCAATACATTTTCATCTTCCAACCTTGAAAAAGGCGTAATTTGCAGGCATATCAATATTCCAATTAATACATTATCTTAAATTCAACTTATCAGAGGAGAGTCCACTAAGAAAAGCAGTACAAGGTACAGCATCAGCACTTCATAGTATCCATTCTAACCATCCGTTTGTATGTTCCCAAAACTAGAAAGAAAAGATTGAAGCCTGCAACCACATGTCACAAACACATTCGGAAGGTGCCTTGTTCCGAACGGCTTGGGATTGAGATGATAGCGAGGAGATGCAGAGGGGAAGGAGCTTGGAAAGCAAAGGTTCGAGTTTGGAATCATCACAAAGAGCCAAACGAGTAAGCATTCGATCAAGCATTTCTTCAATCTCAGCATCAGACTTCGCTGCCAGAGCGGATGTTGACGTTGACGATGATGATTCGCCATTTTCTTCCCCCTCGATTTTGTTCCTCTCTCTCTATTTAGTCTAATCCTCTTCTTCGTGCTCAAGTTAGGAAGACGCTGTCCTTGGCTTTTATATTTATAGTACCAGTCTATAGTACCAGTTTGCACAAGCCACCATTTTCACCAAACAGTTCCTGATTTTTTCCTGAAAATAAAATTAATCTAAATTTACCCGGAGTATAAGTTTAATTAAATTCACGTAAAATTTGTTAGTTTCGTTAATTGAAAATGACGATATTACCCAATGGCCTGGCATGAAAGTTTGGAAAGTAGCGGATTCAATCCAATTTATACATGGTAATTTGTAAGAGTTTTAATTCACCTAACCCCTATTAATATATGCATCTTTATTTTTTTAGTAGCTGATTAATGATATATCTATTAATATATTTATTAATATATCATTAATATAAAATATAGAACAAGTTATATTATATATTATTTTTTAAATTTATTATAATCTAAAGACGAAAAAGTTATATTATTTATAAATTATAATAATATTTTTTTAAAATATATTATAATGTAAAGACAATGTATATATATAGTGGTAAAAAGTTTTGGCTCCTCCCTTTTAATACGCTCCAAATCTTAAAAGAATTAGTCTCAAGCCTAAAATATGTCAAAATATACCCTTATAATTATAAGAAAAAAAACAGTTTTGGCTCCTACATTTGTAATCTAAAATCTCATAATTTTTTTCTTCTAAATATAGATATTTTCCTATTTCAAGTAATCATATTTAAAGTATTATTAGACACTAAATATAAACAACTCTCTTAGTAGGATTTAAATCTTAATTTTTTATATTGTGATAAGCTAATCCATTCCATTATACTTAACCCTGTTAGTAAATCTCATAAAATTAAAGGAGATAAAAGGTCTATTCCCAAATTATGATGTAACATTGATAGTACTTAAACTTCAATTATGAGAATTGAGTTTAGCTAACATCATAATAAGTTAAATTGGGTTTTGAATTTAGCTGAATTTCTTAAATATTTAGTTAGTGGTTTGATTTTTGGCAATGTGTATGGAGAGGGTCTTAAGATAAGTACTAAAGCGCCTTTCAGGAAGTAGTGTAAGGATATTAGACATTGTTTCCGACAATATATACCATAAACTTACCTAAAAAAATTGAGTTTTGAATAGGGGTTTTACATA
Organism: Leucaena leucocephala; assembly: GCA_037074615.1. Lineage (NCBI taxonomy): Eukaryota > Viridiplantae > Streptophyta > Magnoliopsida > Fabales > Fabaceae > Leucaena > Leucaena leucocephala. The sequence goes on along the minus strand of CM073515.1, from coordinate 10,234,329 downwards.
CATTTAATATTGTAAATTACTTCTTTATTTGTAATACTAACTATTTTATCATACTGAATCCAACAGTTTAGACTGTTTTTTATGTTATTTGCTCCAAATTAATCCCAACTATCATATCAAAAGTTAATTTGGCTATTAGTCTCAACATATTTCAATAGTTGGACTGTTGGAGCACACTACTGTAAGCAATTATATTTTTTTTTAATTTGGCTATTGGTGATATTCAACCTTTCGATTACCAAACAAAAAGCATATATAATTAACAAGTTATAACAAAAACATTTATAACAAGTTCAATTTGCAGTCATATGTATATATAAATAAAAAATGCATTAATCATATTGTTATTACATTATTTATTATTTTTATCAATACCAATCAATAGTATATAACTATATATCTATCTTCTAAGTATTCAATCACTTCCTCACCAAGGGGGAAAAAACTCAGCCGCTCATGCCTATTCATTCTAATAAAGAAACTAAACAAATTAAAAAACTAGGTATATAAAAATATAAATACCTCGCACATCTCTCAGCTCGTCAAATCAAACAACACACAAAACACTTGCTAGAGAAACAAGAGAATTTCCCAGAAAGTTATAAATTTTCCCAGAAACAACAAACCCAGCTGATGATTTCTCAGCTTTCTCATCAGCATCATCATCACCTTCATCTACATCACGTGGATTGTTCAAGTTAGAAGGAACAATAGTATCTGGTACTGCATCGTCCCCGGAAATAGGTCTTGCAGGCGAAGGAGAAGAATCTGGAGAAGGAGGAGAATATCCTTTGAGATTCTTAGGCAAGCCTTGTCCATAAGTCACATTGATCTTGAAGTGTTGTCCGTTTTTGCACTGCTCGCCGTCAGTAGTCGCTTGAGAAGAAGTGTGTGATCCCTTCCTTCACCAGCGGCACCTCCACCATCACCGGATGTGGCTCGGTTGCTGAGTGGTCGGAGGCCGACCACTGGACGGTGTCGCTGTCGTGTGTATCGTCGTAGTCGCATTGTTTGTATGTTGTGACGTTGTATGTTTGAATAACAGTGGTTGTTGTCTGTGATGAAAACTGCATGTAACAAAATTAAACAATAAAATTAGACTGTTTTGCAAGCTATAACTGGTTCTAGAATCAATCAAAACTGTAATTAACTAAACTTACAAAGTTAACCTAATCACAATTAAAATACGAGCAATATAGTCCAATTAAAATATATAAAATATTGATATAGAACCCTGAAAAAGTAATATTTAAATAAGAATTGGAGTTAATTTGAAGGTCTTCAAAGAAGGGGTACTTTTCAAAAAAGACCTAATTGAATCAGCATTCTTCCAACCCCAGCCGGATTCAATACATATGTAAAATTTGTCTAGCTTGTGAAATAGAGTCGCAATATATATTATTCTTTCCTTTGAAATCTGAAAAAAAAACATTATTATTATTGATAAAATTTATATAATTACTGCATATAGTTTGCATAGGTATATACCACACATACTACACAAATAACATGCTATAATTGATTTATTTCTTTCTTTTTATCATTTTAGGTAATATTAATCTAAAAAAAAAACTTTTGGATAACCTTTATACTTTAAAAAAATTATAGAAAATTAGTGCTTGCTTGATTTCCTATTTTCGGAATAGTTTTTTTTTTGTTTCGAACAACAAAAAATAAAAGAAAAAACTTGTTTGAAAATATATTTTCGTTTACGTGGAAAACAAAAAAAATGGTCTGAAAAATATCATATTTTCACCTATCACTTCGCCATTTTAGATTTATTTTTTCAAAATAATGATTCAAAAAAATTTCTAATGTTTTGTTTCCAAAACTTGTTCTAAGAAATTATTCTACATAATTGTTCTAAGAACATAAAAATAGAAAATAGAATCAAACAAGCCCTTAATTTCTTTTGCATCTTCTTATGTATATGATCTTTATTTTACTTTTGAAATTTCAATTTTAAATTTTATTCTTGTATTATTTTTTTAAATATGCACACAATTATATATGTATATTTCTTATATCCCTATCTTAAAATTTTAAATTTTAATGGTATTGGAGTTCTTATCTATACATCCATATCATGTGTACTGAGTTTATTTTAATATTTTTATTTTATGGATATATACAAAGTCGAGAATGAAGATAACATTCTAACTGTTACTTATAAAAAATGAATTTTTTCTGTTTGGTTTCATTGTAAATCATAATTTAAAAAAAAAATTAGACAAAATCTTAATTTAACTTTTTTAAAAAATAAATAGCCATATTTATTTAAAATGGCTTTAGATTAAACCATGGTTTAAAACTACAGTTTCAGATAAGCTAGTCAGAGTAGCTTTTAGAACAGTAAAAGAGTTTATGGATTACTCAATTACCATTTTATCCTTATTTTTTCTTATACCCTCTCTCATCTCTCTTCTATATTTTCCATCATATCTCCTCTCTTGTCTATCTTTTCTACTATCTCTCATATCTCTTTTTCACCCTCTCTCATCTCTCCTCTTTTTAATAAAATCATACACTTTTCAGTAATTTACTAATACAAAAAGTCATTTTAAAAATAACTATCCAAACACTTATTTATTCAAAATCACTTTTTTTTTCATAAATTCTTCTCAAAAAGCCATTTTCCATAAGTTGTCCAAAAGCCGTTTTTTTTTCTTAACTCATTTTCTAAAATTCTATCCAAATACACGCTAAGTTGAAAACTTCAAATCTGATAATGGCATTGAATGTGCGTTTGGTTTCTACAGAAACTTAGGTTTTAAAAACCTTTTTGGACAAAATCTAAATTTAGAGAAATTTTAAAATAAACAGCTATATTTGTTCAAAAGGGTTTTTGGACTAAACTATGGTTTAAAACTAAAATTTCAGATAAGCTGGTCTGAGTAATTTATGGAACAGTAAAAGAGTTTATAGACTAACTAATTATTATATTACATTTACTTTTTCTTACACCCTCTTTACTCTCTCTTCTATACCATCTCTACTCTCTCATTTCTTTTCTATACTCTCTCGTATCTTTTCTACACTATCTCTCATCTCTCATCTCTTATTTCTCCTCTCTCATATATTTAATAATCATATCATTTTTAGTAATTTACCAATAATAAAAGTATTTCTAAAAATAATTATTTAAATACTCATTTATTCAAAATAATTTTTTTTCATAAACTCTTCTTTATAAATAATTTTTTAAAAGTTACTCAAAATTTTTTTTTATAAATTATTTTTTAAGCTCTTATTTAAACTGGCCTTAAATTAAATCAGATAGATATAGTTCTCTAGTTTGACTAATATTAAGAAGGAGCATTTCCAAGGAATCAGAAGTACATAGAGGAAAATTACGTTTTTCAAGAAGTAGCACAGTCGCAGATTTAACAGAAGGCAAATTATGTATAAGAGCAAAAGAACCACATCTCATAAAAAAATATATATGATGGATCCCAATTCACCAACATAAAATCAAGATTTGGAATATCTGAAATCTCAAGGGACAGATCTGATTCGTAGCTGTTAGAATCTAGAGAATGATGACGATGCCACGTCACATGTAGGGTGCAAGTCTCGATACAGAAACTACGTGAAGCTACATGAAGTGACCTTTAATGGCGAAAGCCCTAAGAGACGAGCTTGTGATTGGAGTTTAGCTGGAATAACTACAACAACAGAAAGATTCAGTTCTTGGAAACTGACACAGTAACTCAAAATCCTATCTTCAAAACTGTCATTCAAGACGATAGGGATATTTTCAAGAGTCAAAACCCTAAGACGCTTCAAAGGGATCATAATAGAATCTTGGACATTCAGTTCAGGCCTTTCAAGGGAAAAACCAAAGGCTACTGGTTCACCATTGAAGCGTAAGATCAGCTCTTGAACATTCAAAGTCAAGGCTTTATGAAACCAACGCAGAAGATGAACGGTCACAAAATACTTCGAAGCTATTGGAATGAACTTGTCACGTTTCAGGAGAAGCCTCTGAAAAACTCATGTTTTATGTTTATTCATACAAGACTCGAGGAACCTGTCGAGGTATTTGATGATGAATCCGATGTCATATGCTAGGACCCGTTTGAACTACAGAACAGAAGGGTAAGAACACAGTGAGTGAAATCTTTTTCACGGCCATACCTAAATGAATAATGGATTCTACAGAATCTAGACGAGGAAGGATTTGATCAATGAAAAAAATCATGGCTTATCAATTCAAATAGATTTTTTCCATGGGGGTTGATCCACGTTTGCGGTACTCGTATTGAGATAAGAGGATTGGATTTATTTTTTCTTTGGAGATATATAGACTGAATGCTAGAGGGTTCTCAAAGTATAGGCATAAGGTTAAAACTCTCCCAAGAGCGAGATTGAAACTTGCGCTTTTCTCTTTACCATCTCAACAGCTTGTTGGTTATCAGAAAAAAGTATGAACACCTATTTTGTCTGGCCACCAAATATAAAAATAAAAAATAAAAACAATATTAATAAAAAAATACAATAATACAATACAATAAAAAAATTATTTTCAATAAATGACAATAAAAATAAAAATATCTTCCTTGATGAGTCTCTCTTGAAGTTTAAGTTTGAAAATTCCTTTGGAAATAAATAACAATAAGAAATGGTATCTCATTGATGATGATTTGTTTCCAAGTTGGGAAATATTGTCTTGGGTCACAATAAATAAAAAAACGAAAATTAAAATTTTTTATTGGTGCTATGATTAATTAGGAAATTGTGGTTTTTAAGGAGAAGACATGAAAGTGGGGTTTTTTTTAGAGGAGGGAAATAATGTCTTATTCTGACTCTTTTACCCATGTCATTTTTTAATATTCTGATCTTACCCATTTTTTTGCTGTACGGGTGGGTTCGTCGCCTCCTCTTCTCTTTTTTCTCCTCCTCTAGTCTTCCCTTCTTTGATTACATGGAGCTGAGTTGTTTGTATTTTTATGAGAACAAGAATTTCACTATTTTTATTAACCATCCTTGCCACGTATCACTCACAATGAGTTGAAGATGATAAGAATAATAATATAAAAATTAAAAAGATAAAAAATTAAATTATAGGTAAGTAAAAATTTAAGGACTGAGTCACATAATTTAAGTTACAAAAAAATAAAAAGTTAAGGAATTAAAATATTAATTTTTTCATAGATTTTAAACAAGAAAATATTATTCATTTAGTAATATATATATATATATATATATGACTGCGCTTGAGTGTGAAAAAAATACATATAATCTCTCAGATATATATATCATATATGATATATCTTAAATCTTAGAATGATAGATCAACCCTTGATAAAATATTAATTCTTTTGCAAATCCAAATCCTACGTTTATTAAGGAAAAAATATCTAAATATATTAAATATTTGTCGGATGTCTCCCCTCCTCGTCCCCACGATCTGATGAACTTTTTCATCAACAAATTGTGACATAGTACTACTTTGGACAAATATTTAGAATAAAATTAATATTTGTATTCATCAGGAATCTCTAATCATCTGATTTTGTTATTAAATTGATTAATTCACTTTAAATTTAAATACCTTAAGGATAAGGATATAATCATAATTAGATAACTAATTTATAATATAATTTGAATTATTGAAAAATATCATCTCTTATGTATTTTCTTATCAATAATCAATAATTAGATATAATAATTAACAGACTAAAGTATATATATTATCTAAATTTACATTAAATTTTAGTTTAGTTTCTTAAATTTATAAAATATATTGTTATTTTTAGTCCCTTATTAGTCTCATAAATAGAGAATATGAGTCAACAAATTTAAACAATAATTTTACAATTAAATGCTCACAAAACAGCTTCTTGGTAGAAACAAATTATTCTAACCTTGAGAATTATTACTATTTTTTTGTGTGTGGAAAACACACGTGATCCTTAAGCAAAGTAAATAATATATAACGTAATATAAATGAGTATATAAATTATTTTATATTTTTAAAAAAAAATAAGTTGAATAAATAATAATATTTAAGTAGGCCAACTAAATATTTAATACTTTTCAGATACGTGTTGCTATTATTTTTAAAACAAATCCATGCCCAAAAGTTTTTTTTATATGTAAAAAATAAAAATTGTTTAAAGACTTCTATTAAAATGATAAAAAATAATATTTTAATATTAAAACGATAAAAAAAGTAATATTTTAATTTAGAGGGTATAATATTTATTTTGTTAAATATTGTCTAATGATTTGTTAACAGATTTTGGCTAAAAAAATCTGTTAACATTTTATCCACCCTAATAAATATCATAAGGTTAAGAATAATGATAAACTAGAATCTATTTTTATCCACGGTAATCTGATGTCCTTTCCTTTTCCTACAAAACTCTCATTCTTGTTATTAAACCAATTAATTCACTTTAAATTTAAATACCATAAGGATAAGGATATAATCATAATCTTATAAATAATCTAAAATTGGGCAAACACAGAAACAAATTACATAATCTGATTAATATTTTTCTTCATCAGGAATCTCTAATCATCTGATCCTGTTATTAAATTAATTAATTCACTTTAAATTTAAATACCTAAAGGATAAGGATATAATCATAATCTTATACTGATTATCTAAAATTGGCCAAACACAGAAAGAGGCTACCAAAACCGATAAGCATACGTTACTATTTTCTGTATAAAGTCTTCATCATTCTCAGCAATCTCATACCAACCCGTGCACTTTCTTCAATTTTCTCTTCGTTCGTTCTCTCTCCATCTCAAGTCAATATGGCTTCTGGGAAAATCTTCTTTTCTCTCGTTTGTTTTCTCAGTGTTTTTGTTTTTCTCACTAATGCTGTTACTGTTTCACACGATGGGAGAGCCATGATTATCGATGGCCGACGTAGGATTCTGATTTCAGGTTCCATCCATTATCCTAGGAGCACTCCTGAGGTACCTATAATCAATAATCTTGTGTGATTTTTTCTATCTGTTATGCTACAGGGCTCATACACGCACACTTGAATCATTATCATTTATTTCTTTTCTTTATATATGATGTTGTAGATGTGGCCTGATTTGATTCAAAAAGCGAAAGAAGGAGGGCTTAATACGATTGAAACATATGTGTTTTGGAATGCTCATGAACCTGTTCGTCGTCAGTATGATTTTTCTGGGAATAATGATCTCATCAGATTTCTAAAGACCATACACGAGGCTGGTCTCTATTCCATTCTTCGTATTGGTCCTTATGTTTGTGCCGAATGGAACTACGGGTATGTTTATTTATTTAATGAGTTATTATTTTTCTTTATAATTTTCAGTTTCAGTGTATGTCATAATTCTTAATTCTTAATTGTTTTATTTTTCTTAGGGGTTTCCCTGTGTGGTTGCATAATTTGCCTGGTATTGAGATGAGGACGGCAAATGATGTGTTCATGGTAAGTTAATTATTTCCATTAATTATTTTTTTTACTTTATATGGTTTTTTTATGTATTACCACAATAAAATTACTCATATGTTTTCATTTGGTTTTGCAGAATGAGATGCAAAATTTCACTACATTGATCATAAATAAGATAAAAGAAGAGAAACTTCTTGCGTCCCAAGGAGGTCCTATAATTATCGCCCAGGTACGTATATATATATATAGTAGTTCATGAATTGTTTCTTTGAAGAAAAAATATGCAATTATAAAACTAATTTAATTTATTAAATTGATTTGTTTTCTTGAATTCATAGATTGAGAATGAGTATGGTAATGTTATGGATCCTTATGGAGATGCTGGGAAAGTGTATATAGATTGGTGTGCTTCCATGGCTGAGTCTTATAATATTGGAGTTCCATGGATCATGTGCCAACAAAGCAATGCTCCTCAACCAATGGTAAAATTAATTGTTAAATTAAATTTAAACATTTTTCAAACTTTCATAATGTGATCCTATTCTAATTAATTGATTCCTTTCGTCAGATCAATACATGTAATGGTTATTATTGCGATCAGTTCACACCCAATAATCCCGCTAGTCCTAAGATTTGGACTGAGAATTGGGTAGGATGGTAAGTCCTAGATCACTTTATTCTAAGTTTTATTTTTGTGCATTAATAATTAATTAATTCATTTTTCCTATAATTATTATTTTTATGATTATTACTACTAAAGGTTCAAAAGTTGGGGTGCCCAAGATCCACATAGAACAGCTGAAGATGTTGCCTATGGCGTAGCCAGATTCTACCAAACCGGAGGAACCTTGCAAAACTATTATATGGTAAATTATATCAATATATATATTAAATGCATCAAAATAATAAAATCATAAGATGACGAGTCATGAAATTAAATATTGTTTTATCGTGACAGTATCATGGTGGAACGAACTTTGGTAGAACTGCTGGTGGTCCATACATTACAACCTCGTATGACTATGATGCTCCTCTTGATGAATTTGGTATGTCAGTTTGATTGATTCTTTATATTATATATATGTTTGATCAACATGAGTTTAAATGAATGTGACATATATAAACTCTGATACAATTATTAATTTGCAGGAAACATTGCTCAACCAAAATGGGGACATCTCAAGAAACTTCACGAAGTTCTGAAATCAATGGAGACAAACCTTGTATATGGCGATGTCAAGGAAACTGATCTTGGTAATTCTGTCAAGGTATGTAATTATAAATAAACAAGAATTATTCATCAATGTTGGTGGAAATTGAAGTTGTTAATCAATAATGTTCGATCAATGTTGAAAATGTACGTTGTATAGGCGACTGTGTATGCTACAGAAGGATCAACGAGTGTGTTCTTGAGCAACAGCAACACTACTTCTGATGCAACTGTCACTTTCAATAGAAAGCAATATGCTGTTCCTGCTTGGTCTGTTACCATTCTTCCTGATGCCGAAACTGCAGATGAAGAGTATAACACTGCAAAGGTGAGATTTTCTGTGAATTATGAAACCCTAATTTTGAATGGAAGTGTCTTACAAAAAGAATCTAACATATATGTGTTGTTCATTCTTTGGGAAAAATTAGATTAATGTTCAAACATCAGTGAATAAACATTGGGCAAACGAAGCTGAGAAGCAGCCAGAATCACTGAAGTGGGTGTGGAGGCCTGAGAATATTCATAATGCTCTTCAAGGCAAATCTCATTCTTCTTCAAAGAAACTCATTGATCAGAAGGAAGTAACCGCTGATGCTAGTGACTACCTTTGGTACATCACCAGGTAATTCAAATCATTCTCTTGTTTTAATCTCTATTATTATATATAACAATTTATTAATTCTAGTTCTGAAGGCCTAACAATATTTAATTTTGTTTGTTTCTTATATAGCCTTCATCTTGACAAAGATGATCCTATTTGGAGCAATGATATGTCTCTTCGAATCAACGCAAGTGGACAAGTAATTTATGCATATCTCAATGGACACCATATTGGTAAAAGGAATATTGCTTTGCACTGCTCCATTTGCTCATTTATAAATTATATGATTTAGCTTGATTAACATTGTGTTGATTTGATGGATACGTAGGAACTCATTACGCTAAATATGGAGTTCTTTACAATGATGAGGTTGAATTTAAGATCAAGTTGAATAAGGGAAAGAATGTTATCAGTTTGCTCAGTGTTACTACTGGACTACAGGTATACTATCAGATTTATCTATATATATTAAACAAATTTATTTTACTTTTGATATAATTATAATGATATATCTCTTATGTTGAAAAGAATTATGGGTCGTTCTTTGACACATGGCACACCGGCTTAGTTGGACCGATTGAGGTGGTCAGTAAAAAAGGTGACGAGACAATCATCAAGGACTTGTCTTCTCACAAATGGCATTACAAAATTGGGTTGGATGGTTGGGAGAAGAAGTTCTTTAGTGAAGAAGCTAATTCTAACACCAGATGGGCATCTGATCGATTGCCGACAAACAGAAGCTTCATTTGGTACAAGGTACTTGACAATTTACAAATTATGTTATTGTGTGTTAGTCCAATAATTAAAATGTAGCTAGATAACTGATTTATTCATCTTTGAAATTGAATTTGTTAGACCACATTCAAAGCTCCTCTTGGAAAAGACCCTGTGGTGGTGGATTTGGAAGGACTTGGTAAAGGATTTGCTTGGATCAATGGTAACAACATTGGTCGCTATTGGCCTGCCTACTTGGCTGCACAAGATGGTTGCAGCAATGATCCTTGTGATTATCGTGGTGAATATTCATCGACAAAATGTGTTTCTAACTGTGGGAAGCCAACACAAAAATGGTATCATGTTCCTCGATCGTTCCTCAGAGACGGCGACAACACATTGGTTCTGTTGGAGGAGATGGGTGGAAATCCCTCATATGTGAATTTCAGAACAATTAGTGTTGGAACTGCCTGTGGAACTGCCTACGAGAACCACACTTTGGAACTATCTTGCCAGAGTCGTCCAATTTCTGCCTTTAAATTTGCCAGTTTTGGGGATCCTCAAGGAACCTGTGGTTCATTTACCAAAGGCACATGTGAAAGCAGCAACAATGCTTTGGCAATTATAGAAAAGGTAATTAATTAATCTCTTAATTTATGCACGCATTCATTATTTAAAGACTAATTTATCTTAATATACTTGATATTATGACGCAGGCATGTGTGGGTAAACAGACTTGCTCCATTGATGTTTCAGAGGAGACATTTGGGTCAACCGATTGTGGAGATATTCCAAAGAGACTTGCTGTGGAGGCAGTTTGTTAAAATTTTTAATTTGATAAAAAAATTAGGTTTGGTCCTATATTAGGTTAGTTTGTTATTTAAGTGTCTTTTTTCTTTTTCTTTTAAAGTTTTATTTCAATTTTCGGTTGTGTACATATTATAATCTTGAGTCTACTTTAAATAATAATAATATTTAGTTATATGAATTTTATGTTTACATTTTTTTTCTCCAACGTTATCATTTGATCATACTATGTTTGGGCATATATTTAAAAAACCAATAAAAAAGAAAAAAGAAAAATTGACCCTCTTAAAAAGTCTAATAGAAAAACTCCATATATTGGAATGTTTAAATTTATTTCTCACCCACATATATATAATATCCCTATACAAATTAGGGGAAATGGCCCAAAAAAACTCTGGAAAATGGTGAAACTCAAATTAGAACTGTAATATTTACAAATAATACAAAGGTATTAGGACCCACCTATTATGGTATTTTAAAGTTCTGGCTAAAAATACTAAAATGCTAAATTATTCAACCACAAGATACTAAATTTTTGTCTGTTCGACTCACTTTCAAATTTTCTCAGTCGATATAAAGTGTATTTACATGAAATCTTCTCCACAGTCTTCATCTTCTTTTGCCTATCGGTCAAATGCAGCATTTTTCTTGTATCATGTTTTTCACGACTCAACTTGAATATGGTATACGACCAAAATGACAGAAAGGGAAAAGAAATGGAAGTTCTTGCCGTCATAGCATTTTACATAATTATGGCAATGAGAGAACCTGCAGGTCAACATGAGAGAGGACAAGCATTTTGATATTTTCACCTAAAACTTCAAGATACCAGACTGAGTTCTCGTACCTATTTGTCCTTTGTAAATGTAATTTCAAATTATGGAATCCTTGTTATTCCAATAATTAAAATGTAGCTACATTTATCTTTGAAATTAAATTTGTTAGACGACATTCAAAGCTCCTCTTGGAAAAGACCCTGTGGTGGTTGATTTAATTGGTAAAGGATTTGCTTGGATCAATGGTAACGACATTGGTTGCTATTAGCCTGTCTACTTGGGCTCAAAAAGACTGACAAATAAGAAACCTAAATTGGGACTATAATATTATAAATGACACAGAGGTGTGAGAATCTATTTTGGCATTTGGAAGTTTGGGGTAAAAAGTTCAAAATGCCCCTCCTCATCAGATCTACAAAATTCGTAAGCTTCATCAGATCTGGATCTTCGATTTCACCTGCAAATACTCAAACTTTGCTGCTGATAAAACAAAGTCATTAAATATGCAGAAATCGCGAGCTTCATGATGTTCCTGAGCTTCATTAAACAAATTCTCAAGGAAGACGATGGAAGAAGATGATGAACAGTGGTCACTGGTCAAACGCTTCCTCCATTCCCGTTCTCTCCTATGCTCGAGTCTTGACTTAGGCTAGATTCATTCAATTAATTCCAGCTCCCAAAACAACATCACTTGCTATTAAGGGAAGAAAAGAAAGCAACTAAAATCAAAAGAAAAGCAAATGAATTTATGGGGATAACATTTCTTGGCTTGGGTTCCACAAATAAAATAAGAGAAAAGGGAAGAAGAGAGGGAACAGTGGAGGGAGAGAAGAGAGAAGAGGGAAGTGAGGATGGGCATTATGAACTTTTCATCCGAATTTCAAAATTTTCATTTTTACAAATGTTAGAGTCTTAATTTAATTTAAGTTTTCTTTTTTTTTTTTTTAAGATTTTGGGTCATTTTCTCTAATATTTTTGTCAAAAGTCACACATTAAAATACTATCGGTGACACTTTTAGCGTCTCCACAACAAATGGCTTAAAAGGCCTGTTATAAAAATAATATTTTAAAATATTAGCCCTTTCAAAATGGCAGCTTAAATAATTTATTCATGACAACAATATGCTCTGCCTTCTCTAGGTTTAGATAATAATGATCCATAGATACTCCTAGTACATATATACTACTATCTATACATAAGAGTTAATTAATTTTTTTAGTAAATTAAAAATATTAAATAAATTAATTAATTATAACTAAATCTAACACTTCAAACAAATTTATATTATATATTAAATAATTTATCAAAGTTTTTTATTTTAAAGAATTTGAAATCAAGAAATCAATTTAATATGTAGGGGAAATTTTGGAGTTAAAACTTACTCACAATTCCTAAAAGATTTGATTATTTATAAATATATCTTAATGAATTTTGAAATTCATCCCAAAAATGTATAAATAAAATTATTTAAAAATATTAAATAACCTGCTTATATTATCTACATAACGTTAAATTAGAAATCTATTTTTCATATATATATATATATATATATATATATATATAAGGTTTTCTTTTTTGAGATAAGGTAGATATTGAGTTAAAAAGAAAGAGATGGATATCTGACCATTACGTTCATGAATATTTTGGGCTTGAAAAATGCTATTTATATATCGAAGAAAATATCGTAAGATCTGTATCAAAAAAAATATCGTAAGATAATGGATTAGATTTGTATATTCAACTAACTATTTTTTATTATTATTTTTAAGAAACCTTTCAATTTTTTATTTCAAATAATCATTTTAAAATGTAAGGGAAAATAGGAGTTGAAACTTATACTCACAATTCCTAAAAGATTGTAATCATATGTAAATATATCAAAATAAATTTTGAAATTTATACCCAAAAGTATAGATAAAATTATTTAAAATTTTAAAAAAATTAAATGACATGCTTAAATTATCTAAATAACTTTAAATTGAAAATCTATCTTATAATCATCAGCTATTAAACTGCTAATATAAACTCTCTAATCATTTTCATCATTAAATTTGAATTCCTTTCTCAATTCCCTTCAATCGAAAAGCAAACATGGATCAGTTAGTCCCTTCAAGAAGTCCTCTTGATTCCCTACACGAGGATTTCTTCATTGGTGAAATCCTTTCTCGTGTAGATTCTGCACAATCCATTGTTCGTTTAGGCATGGCCTCCAAAAGATTTCAGTTACTGTGTTCTTACCCTTCTGTTCTGGAGTTCATAGATGTCCCATACAATGATGTCAGATTCATCCAATGCCTCGACAAGTTCTTGGACGCTCGTACGAAGTCAAAAATCAAACATGAGTTTCAAAGGCTTCGCATTCTCTTACCAGAGAAAACGAATCTTCCAATTTTTATGAATTTTGTGAACTTTCATCTTCTGGGTTGGTTTCATAAAGCCTTGTCTTTGAATGTTCAAGAACTGATCTTGGAGTTCGAAGCAGGCTATAATCGTTCCTTTTTAAGGCCTGAACTGAATCTCCAAGATTCTGTTATGATCCCTTTGAAGAATCTTAGGGTTTTGACTCTTGATGATATCCCTATTGCGTTGAACCAGAGTTTTGAACATTGGATTTCGACATGCTGTGTCAATTTAGAAGAACTGAATCTTTCTAATGTTTTATCGCTTCCAACTAAACTCACAATCACAAGCTCGTCTCTTAGGGTTTTCACCATTGAAGGTGACTTCGAGGAACTTCATGTTGTTTCTGCACCAAAACTGAAAATCTTAAGCGTGACGTGGGATTTTATTAATCTTAGCATGGATGAATCACATCCGTGGATTAATATTTCAGATACTCCAAATCTTCAAGTTTTAAAGTTGGAGAATTTTGACAGATCATACAATTCTTTGAGATATGGTTCTTCTGGTGGTGGGGGTAGTGATGATACCAAGTTTCCTTCTCTTAAATTTGCGGGTGTGTTACTTCCTGAAAAGAATTCTCTTATTACTCTTTATTCTTTGAAAAGGCTCCTTCGTGATATTAGTCAAACCAGATCATTACGTCTATCTGATACCGTTCTTCACAAGGTATGTATTTATTTAAATTTATGTATTTTTAATTGAATTAATATCACTGTTAGTCCTTACAGTTTAATAGAATTTTAATAATAATCTTTATATGATTTCAAATCATAGTTTTTTGTTTCTATAGTTTCTTTTTGTTCAGAATGTTAGTTCCTATATTTATAACTTAGATTTTGCTAAAAATATAGAGACCAGAACTAAAAATTTCTAAAAATATGAACAAAAATAGTAAAATAGATAGATAAGGATTCCAATACAATATGTCACATGCATGCATATTAAATTTTAAAATTTTAAGATAAGGATATAAGAAATATACATGCATGCATACATACGTATATATAATTATGTGCAGATTTAAAAATTAATAATTATAAATAAAAATTAAATTTAAAATAAATATTTCAAAAGTAAAATAAAGGTATCTGTAAGAGGATTTTTAAAAAAATATTCCCTAAGGAAAAAGAAAATAATTTTCTATAGTTTGTTTTGAAGTATTTGATTGGATAAAAAGAAATAAAACAATAAAATGTTATAACATGATATTTGTGTGGTATATATATTATATGTGTATATGAAATATGATTAGTACATTATTTACTTTCTCAAATACCTATGCAAACTAAGCAGCCATGATATAATTATATAAATTTTATCAATTGTAATAAAGTTTATTTTTGCAGATTTCACAGGAAGGAATAACACGTTACGCGAAATTATTTCGCATGTTATTCAAATTTCATGTACGTATTGAAGGAGATGATGAAGAATCCAGGTGGTGGGAGAAAGCTGATTCAATTATGTCTTTTGCGAAAAATATTCCTTCTTTGAAGATCTTCAAATTAACTACAGTAAATGATTCTTACGATCTTCAAACTCCTCTGGAATGGCTACAAAATGCTTTCTGTTTGAATGTTCTAGAGCTGGATTTACAGTTCAAAGAGAATGATAATATGAATAATTATAGTTACCTTGACGTCCCCGAACTGAATCTCCATTATGATCATTACCCTTTGAACCATCTTAGGGTTTTAACGCTTAAGGATATCCCCATTGGCTTGAACCAGAGTTTTGAAGACTGGGTTTCGAATTGCTGTATTAACTTAGAAGAACTGAATCTGACTGGTGTTTTTGTGTCTCCTTCTAGACTCAGAATCACAAGCTCGTCTCTTAGGGTTTTCACCTTTGATGCTCACTTCAAGCACCTTCATGTTGTTTCCGCACCTGAACTTGTCACCTTACATGTGACATGGAATCTTGTTTATCATGGGACGCATGAAACAAAGCTATCTCTTAGGGTTTCAGATTCTCCAAATCTTGAAGATTTCTTGTTGTCGAATAATACATCACTTCCTTTGGAATTTTATAATTGTTCTAATGGCAAGAAGGGCAATTTTCCTTGTCTTTAATCTATGACTCTGCTGATTCCTGAAATCCACAATAAAATCTCTCATGATTCCTTGAAAAGTCTCCTTCATGACGTTAGTCATACCAGAAAACTAACTGTATCTGACACCATTCTTCACAACGTTCGCACTTTTAAATGGATTGAGTTTGGTTGCGCTAAATGTAGATATGATGGAGACTTGATTATTAAATGGAGATTTTTATTCCCCTTGATATTTGTAAATTGAAGTTGGGTAAAAGTTAATTAATGTAATATAATTTATGTTTTACAGATTATAAAAATGGTGGTTTGACAGAAACTTCTATAAATGATATTTTTATTGGTTTTTAATATAAAATATAATTAACTAATTTAGATAGATTAAAATAAATAAATAAATTAGTCAATAATAACTAATATAAAAACTAGTTGAATAATTTAGATAGATTAAATAGTATATAATATAAATTCGTCTTATAAGTTTAGATTTAGTCATAATTAACTAATTTATTTAATTTTTTTAATATATTCAATTTAGTTAACTTTTATATTAAGAATTGCAGAAGTATATTAAAAAAGTCAAGTTTAGAAAGTTCAAATATGAAAAGCTAAAAGTCACAAGTCAGATTACTATTTTTCCAAATGACTTCCAAGCTCCTTAATGCATCCCAAACAAGTCCTTAGATTAAATTCAGGTTATTTTAATTTTATATGTGATATATATATATATATATATATATATCTCAATAATAATATGAAGATATGCATGAAACGATGTAAAAAAATATTTTTTTATTTGTTTTGAAATATTTTAATAAGAAACTAAGAATATAATGTTATATATATTATATTATATATGAATATGGGATGTCCACATCTTCACAATATGACTATGCAATAGTTATATATATAATTATTAATTATATTATTGTTATTCTTTTTCTTGCAGATTTCATTCAGTGAAATAATAGGTTTCATACGTTAGAGAACTTGCGCGTACGTGTTGGAGTAAATAAAGCATCCTGTTGGTGGCATAATGCTCATCAAATACTTTGCCAAAAGAAGAAAGCTTATAAAAAAAATTATGTCTTTTGTGAAAAAAGCTCCTTCCTTGAAGACCTTCAAATTAACTATAAAGCATGGCTATTACGATCCTCTTGTTTCTAAAACGGTAAGTTAATCATTACATTTTGTCTTTAGAATTAATATCAGCTGCTAGAGGTTAATTTTTCTTTTTTCCGTTTAAACAAACATGCCCTTAATTATACAAGTTTTTCTTTTTAGTTTTGATAAAACTACACATGACATCTGGTTTCATGTTTTGCCCCCAAAATATACCCACTTGAGATTTCTATGTAGAGGAGATATTTAATTTGTGTTATTTCCGCAAAACTTGAAACCTATAAGATTCATTCTTTGTTTTTTAATTAAGAGAAAAATTAATATTTTGATTTCTATAATTTTAACTCGTGTGTAACTTAATCTTTCAATTTTCACCTGATATAACTATCGGCCCTATAGTTTTAACTTAATTGTAACTTAATCTCTAAATTTTAACTCGTTACAATTCAGTCCTTATAGTTTAATTATTTTAAATATTAGTCCTTATATATTTAAAAAATAAAATTATATATATTTCATAAGGTTTAGAACTAAAATTTTAAATAGTGAAAACTACAGAGTTGTGTTGAGTTAACATTTAAGATTGAGTTTTATTGAATTGTGTTGAGTTAAATTTTAGGGATCGAATTATAATTAAGGTAAAACTATCAGCACTAAAAGATTAATTTGTCCTTAAATTAATAAATGGTCTTATGCATAAGTTTTTAAAATAGAAGAGAAGGGTCTCTAATTTTAACTATGAACTAACATGATTTGAATAATATTTGGTATATTGCAGTTCAGGGAGTCATTGGTTGGCAATGCTTACAAGCTTGGAATTTCAAGACCAAATATACACTTGGATGATAGCAAAGTGAAGGTTGTAGTTAGTCCTGCAGTTGATGAGACCTTGCTCCTTCAACATCTCACTAAGAATGCTCCAAGAGGCTTTGAGTTTATCTTCTTATATCAACGCTAATTAATCAGTCATTACATAATTTTTGTAGGAACCTTGGTAGCTTACAAATAGCGATAAGATTTGTTATTTAATTTTCTTTTTTCGTTTTTGTTTAGAGTTTTATTTGAATATTCGGTTGTGTACATATTATAATATTTTGAGTCTACTTTAAATAATAATAATAATAATTAGTTATATGAATTTTACGTTTACATTTTTTTCTCCAACGTTATCATTTGATCATCCTACGTTTGGGCATATAATTAAAAAAACCAATAAAAAATAAAAAATTGACTCTCTTAAAAAGTCTAATAGAAAAATTCCATATATTGGAATGTTATTATATTGACAGTTAAATTTATTTCACACACACACACACACACACACACACACACACACATATATATATAATATCCATATACAAATTAGGGGAAAGGACCCAAAAATACTCTAAAAAAATAAGAAAACTCAAATTGGAACTCTAATATTTACAGAGGACACAAAGGTATGAGGACCTACCCATTCTAAATAGAAGGGGAGAAATATTTTCATCAATAATAAGTAAAAATTATATTTTAAATATTTATTAATTTATATAAAATATAAACATATATAATATATAATAATATAAAATATAAATATAATTGCCCCGAGACAAATTTGTTCGGGCATCTACCAATAGGATCAGGGAAAGCGCCGGATACGGCATATCAAAAAAAATAATTGCCCCAACACAAAAATTATATTATTATATTGATTGATCATACCTTTTATTTTAAGGCAATAAAATTTATTTAGGTTAAAGTATGTATTTAGTCTTTTAAATTTAAATAAAATTTTATTTTATTCTCTTAAATTTAAAAAGTATATTTTTAGTCTCATAATATTCATACAATTAATTAATTTAATCGAAACTATTGACTAAAAAAATTTAAATGATGATTATGTGATTAAATTGTAACAAAGCAGGGTGAATCAAGGTGGCACTTAGTTCTGGAGATGATGAGACTTTGCTTCTTCAACATACCTATATATTTATAAAAGCAAAGCGGGCACCACAGTGTGCCACGTCAGCTGTCTCGCATATTTAAAAACTTAATTTAATTCAATTTAATATTAATTAGTTATTCCTAATTTAAACTTTAAATATTAAATTTAATTAATATCCCTATATATTCTGCAACTACCACCCCCATTATCCTCATTATCCCGGTTAAACTCATCATCATATACCTATTTCAAAAATTGTTTAATAAATTTATTTTAATCATTCTCGGGTAACTAAATCATAGTGATCACACTTATGATTTTCTTATATGTATCACCCCCGAGATTGCATGACAGTTTCTTACGATGGTTTACAAATCAGGGTTATGAGTTCCTATTATCGCGGCGGTTTCTTGTAATTTCTCCTGAGTGAGGTGGAGGCAACACACGACAGTGGAAGATAGATTGGTAGGGATCAGCGAAGGAGAGGCTCACCGCCGTGGCATGGTGGAGGAGAAATAGGATGAACGAGTCTAGGGATCATCAAAAGGTAGAGTTTTTTATTCATGCTTTCGCTTTCTGCTCTACTTATATATATATATATATATATATATATATATATATATATATATATCCTCTTATTCCCAGCTTTATAGTTGAAAGGATTGTAAGATGTAAAAGGAGACAAGATGAAGAAGTTTCTTGATATTGTAAATTATTTATATAACTTTATACATAAAACACATCAGTCAATTATTAGTTTTACTGAAAAAGACGGATCATGACATTCAAAATTCTAAATGAAGTGTCCATGAATATAAGAAATATAATTGACGTTGATCAAATTATAAAAAAAAAAGAAAGAGATTTCTTAAAAATAAAGTGATGAAATAAAATTTTATTAGTATTAGCGTAGTAAATAAGTAATTATTATGTTCATAATCATCTCCTTGCATTTATTTCTAATATCTATAATGTAGTTTATTGTTATTTCTTTTACAAATTACGATTATAAACACGTATTAAGAACTAGTGCAACGAAAAAAAATTATATGCAACTACCTATAATTTTTACATTATACTAATTAGTTTTTATTCCAATTTCAGTTTATAAAAGTTAATTTGGATAAAAATTATTTTTACTATATAAAAAATAAGTGACTTTTACAACCGTTAATTTAAACATGTCTAAATTTTATAGCTAATCATATATTAATATATAGTTGATATAGTGGTATGAGACCCGCTAGATTCTTTTAGGTCATCTATATTAAGAAGGGTAATCACAAACTTTAAAACTGAAGACCTGTAAATAGGATCCAATCAATATTATTAGAAAAAAACAAGGGCTTCAATAATGAAACTAATTCAGAAGGATGACGTAAGTTTAGCGTTGATTAGTGGGAAAACTAGGTTTGGTTTAGAAAACAGAAGTTCAATTAATAAGAGTAGAAAAATATGGTTAGGTTATATATTATTTATATTTTTTTTTCTAGAGCCATCAAAATGAGTCAAGTGAACTATAGGAGCCAACCTCACTTTAAAATTTAAAAAAATAATACACACACGCACACATCTCTCTTTCAATATCTAACTATCTAATGTCTATCACAAATTTTGTTTTGAAAAAAAAAAGACAAAAAAATGTTCAAATATTTTAGTTCATTCTAACGTCTTAAACTTCAATATTTGAATTTTGTCTTCTATATATATATATATATATAGCGTCGTCATCAACACTAGACTTCTCCGATCCGTCACGCACATCAGCATCTTCTATAGGAGATTTTAGACGAAGATATATTATTTAATTAGTACTAATATATAAAGGAAAAATAAGTCATAACAAAAATTAATACAAGCAAACAAAGTACACAACAATATGCAGGAAAGCTACATCCAAACCAAATCTTATCACAAAAATTATATAATAATTTATTAATTAGTGGGTTTAAGTTTGAGAAATTAGCATTGATATAGGGCATATTTTGATAGACTTTTAGAAAGAGTGCTTATGAAAAAAAGGGCTCCTGGATAGCTTATAGAAAAGGGATTTTGGAGAATAGTTTATAGAAAAAAATGGTTATGAATAAATGAGTATTTTGATAGGTATTACTAGAAGGACTTTTATGATTGATAAATTACTAAAAAGAGTATAAAATTAAAAAATATTAATTATGCCCACTGTTTATTCTTCTTTCCTCTCCAACGACGGAGAGCATGGCGTAAAGCATGAGCGAAGTGACTAATGACATCCAGCTATCTTCCTCCCTTCCAGCGATGGTAAGTTTCGGTGACGAGAAAGGAGAGAAGAGAAGACATAGTAGAAGAGAAGAGGAGAGAGTGTAAAAAATAAGTGTAAAATAATAATTAGGTAGTTCATAAACTCTTTTGTTGTTTCAAAAGTTATTTTCAAGAGTTTATCCAAAATTTTGGTTTTAAAATATAGTTTGGTCCAAAAGTCATTTTAGATAAATATGACTATTTGTTTTAAAAATTTTTCAAATTAAAATTTGGATCAAAAGCTCATTTAAAACTTTAATTTTAGGGTTTCCCAAACAGGCACCTAATAAGAATGCTAACTTTTGCATCCAAAGCTTGTAAGTTAGAGGATGTTTGGATTAATTTTTTGAAGGAGATTTTAGCTAAATATATGAAATGAATTTAGTGTAAAATTACTTCTGAAATCATAGTTTGTGGTTAGGGGTTTTCAAAATAGGCCTTAGATCCCTAGTTTGAGAAATCCCACAAATATGGAATCCATAAAATGAGAAAACACTTTGGTACCAAGCACTAGGAGCTTGGAATTGGGACTGGGCATATTTACATCGTTTGGTATGTGGTATTCGGTATACCTAGGGATTGGACAAAATCACTTTCCTTTAGTATCGTTTTTTAAGTTCTGGGATTAGAAATTTTGAAAACAAAAAATATCCTTGTTTATAATAATATTTGGTCAAGTTTACCCCTCCAAAAATTAAGATTTCAGACGAAATCAATAAAAATCAGGTTTAATGTTGAAAAAACTCGTTCATGGCTGAACGACAAATACACCTAAGCCACGAAGAAAGTCACAAAAATGTTGGATCTACTGTATTATTATAACTCATCCGATCAACATCTCACAATTTCAAGCACCCAAATCTATTCATTAATTATCGATATTTTTCCATTGAACTGAGTGAACAACGAATTGAAGCATAATAAGCAAACAATCAAACTCACGATCGAATATAGAAAAATGATTCGAACAATAAACAAATTAAAATCACGAGGAAACATATAGTACGTAGCTGATATTAATTTCTTCCGTTGTTTGAACACGAACTGGGGAAGAAGACGATTGAAGTGGCGCTCTGAAATGCTCGCTTTTGAAAATCAGAGAGCTTTGCATGGAGGATTTGTTGTGCAGAAGAAGATGATTTGGGTCTTCTTCTTCTTCGACGAACTACAAACGGCGAACGGGACCAAGCAATCTAGAAAATCGACTTAATTGTGATAAACAAGGGAGGAAAGCGGAGAGATGGAGTTTGAGAGTTTTCCGGCGGGAAAATCAACCCATGTTCACCATCAACGAAGAAAGAGAATAGATGAAAGTTTGCCGGCAAGCTTCCTTTTCATAATTTATAATAAATTATAAAATAAAATTAATGAAGGTATTCCCATAAAATATTACTATATAACCCATATCAAACGTAATTTTAAAGTCTCAATCCTACCTCCAAATACACTCCACTCTCAATCCCAATACTACTCATAGTTCATCGAAACTCAAGCATGTGTACCAAACAAGACCTAAATGTTAAAACAAAAAACTAATACCATGAGTACTCCATCCATATCAAATTTTATCAGCCACTATAAGATCGTTAAATATAAAATTCCAATAGACTTGTGGACGATTTATTGAAATGGTAAAAAGATAAATTATTATACTGGCCAATTGATAAGTCAATGTGTCACTAATTATAAGTTAAAGCGTCTCTATTGATAAGTCAATATAATACTTATGACAAGTCAGAGTACTTTAATTGATAAGTCAGTGTACCATTAATAATGAATTAGGATAAGCTCTTTTTTCATAATTTCAATAAAATTTCCAAAAATCTCTTAAGATTTTATATCAATTTGTTGATTTCATTATTTGATAGTGATAATTTGTCTTCTTTAGGAGGTGAGTGTAATTTTCCCTAGTTTAACTCAAGAAAAAATTATATAATTGAGGTCATGTTTGTTTAGATGTAAAAAAAAGTTAACCTCTACGTTATATTACTAATTTTAAAAAACGAAATGTAATGATTAATTAACTTACCGTTTTAGAAACAAGAGGATAAACATAATCACGATTAATTTTAGCTAATTTCTAGGACTTCAACGAAGGAACTTTTTTCACAAAAGACATGATTGTTTGAGCACTGTTTACTTCATCAACGAGTACGTGCAATTTCTGTAACGTCGTGTGAATTGAATTTGCTGAATGTATTATTCCACTATATGAAATCTGCACAAAAGAATAACAATCATATAATAAATCTAAAACATTCCATTTAATAAGCCTTTGGATATCATATCTAGATTTAGTGCAATGAAACTAACTCATCTAGATTTAGTGCAATGAAACCAACTCAATCCATTAAAAAGCATTTCTCACTCACACACACACACATACGTAAAATTACATTCAAAATCACTAACAAGCATTTCTTCTAGTAGAAAGGGGATTTCCCCGCTTAAGCATAACAAATTTAAGATAGTTACCCTCCAATTGGATCTGATTGAATTTAACTCAGTCAGATATTGTCATATAAAAAAAAATTGACAAAGCTTAGGTCAAGGTGATTAATATCTATTATGTTAAGTTTATAGGTGAATTTATAAATACATATACATATTTGTAACAACTAATAATAACAAAATAATAAGTATCCATATATATATATATATATTAACAACTAATAATAGTAAAATAACAAGTATCATAGGTGAATTTACAAGTGTACATACCTATTTTAACAATTAAATAACAAAATAACAAGTATATGTATTTTATAAGTGAATTTATAAGTGTATATATATATTTTAACAACTAAAAATAGTAAAATAATAAGTTCTATTACAAAAATTTATAAATCATAATTTACATATAAGAGCATATAAAAAAATTGTGTGAGTGTTTATAGGTAAATTTATAAGTCCATGTACATTTTAATAACTATGAATAGCAAAATAAAAAATATGATTGGAAAACTTGATTTAATTGATATAAATTAAGATGACCATGAAAAAAAAAAACACATTCAAAGCCAATTAAGTACTTACCTTGTGAAGAATGGTGTCAGATACATATGGTTTTCTGGTTTGACTAATATCAAGAAGAAGTCTTCTCAAGGAATCAAGAGACATATTATTAGCCATTAATTCAGGATTAGCACAGTTGCAGATCTAAAATTGCTCTTATTATAATTTTCCAACTTAGTATGTGACGTGTCCAACCACCAATTCGAATTCGACGACAAAAGATCTTCAAGATTTGGAGAATCTGAAACATGAAGGTTTGGTTTGGTTAAACTTAGGGGATAATAAATTAGATTAATTTAAGAGAGGGTAGGGAATAGTAAGTTAGATTATGGGTGTGAAGGTAAGGTATGAGAAATAATTTTTTTTATTTGGTTTAGAAGGAAACGGGATATGAGTTAATTAAAAGTTGATAAATATATCCTTATATCTTTATTTAAATTTATTTATTTTTTATTTACAATATTCATATCAAAATTATTATTTCTTAATTTATGAATCTTAAATTTTTTTATCTCATTTATATATATGATAAAATGAAAAAAACTGATAAAATTTTAATATTGTCTCTTATTAATTCTATAATTATTATATATATTAATATAATATATAACTCATTTACAATACTTATTAGGCTTCAACAATCAAAGCAAAAATAATGCATGAGGAGAATAAAAACAAAAAGGTTTTAGCTTAGGACAGTACAATTGAAATATTAAAAAAAATATAATGGGTAATTTTTTCAAGATTAAGTGAAAATTTTCTCCACCCTCTAAAAGTTATATGATTTTAGAAAATGGCTTTTGAAAAAAAAATGACTTTTAGATAGCTTTTAGAAAAGGGTTTTTGGAGAAGAGTTTATGAAAAAAGTAGTTCTGAATAAATAAGTGTTTTGATAGTTATTAATAGAAGAAATTTTTTATTAGTAAATTATTAGAAAGGGTATGATTTTATTTTTTTTAAAAAAATTCTCTCTCCTCTACTATCCATTCCACCCCCATTCTTGCATCCTCGCGAACAGAACAAGCATAGGTGACAGTGAAACTGGACAAAATGTGTCTCATGTATCTCCATTCTTCTATAGCATATCACTGTCGACAAAAGAACAAAAGCGATGGTAAAATAGAAACAACAATATAACAGAAGTATCGAACATGTCGATGGCAAGAACATGCGACGATGAGCTGGAAAACGACAGTAGATATGGAAGAGATGAGATAAATGAGAGAGGAGAGAGAGAAAAATAATGTAAAATAGTAATTGGGTAGTTCATAAACTCTTTTACTATTTTAGAAGCTACTCTTAATAGCTTATCCAAAACTATAGTTTTAAATTATTATTTGGTCCAAAAATTCTTTTGGCCAAATAAGATTATTTATTTTAAAATTTCTCAAAACTAAATTTTGTGCCAAAATCTTTTAAAATTATAGTTTTAGTGTTTGCCAAACAGGCACTATATCTCCCTTCCCTTACCCTACCATCCCCTCCAAAAATCCCCAACTAAACAATGCTAAGAGACATCTTTGTTTGATCATCATAATGAAGATGATTCCATGTCACATATAAGGTGACAAGTTTGGGCGTAGAAACAACATGAAGCGACCTTCAATGGTGAAAACCCTAAGAGACGAGCTTGTAATTCTGACTTTATAAGGCTACAGTATATAAACATCAACCAGATTCAGTTCTTCTAAATTAACATAGCATCTTGAAACCCAGTCTTCAAAACTATGGTTCAAGCCGATAGGGATATTCTTAAGTGTTAAAACCCAAGATGGTTCAAAGGGTAATAACATTGAAGACTCAGGTATTCATAATCATCTATATTAATATTCCCCTCAAACTGTAAATCCAGCTCTGGAACATTCAAAAACAAGGAATTTCGAAGCAATCCAAGAATAGTTTCAGGATCTTCTAAATAATATTTTTTTGGAGTTAATTTGAAGGTCTTCAAAGAAGAGATAATTTTCAAAAAAGACAACTGGATCAGCTATATAACCCAAGCTGGATTCTTGAATATTTCCTTCAATGCATCGGTGAAATTTGTCTAACATGTGAAATAGAGTCGCAATAAGTATTATTCCCGTGAAATCTGCAAAAATCAACATTATTAATATAATTACTGCAAAAATAAATTTATTATTTGGAAAACAAAAAAATTTGTTCGAAAATATGTTTTTCGTCACGTGTTCTAACAAAAAAAATACACAGAACGCTGTTGAGTAAAAAGAACATAACATCTTTTTTATACTTTGTTATTTTTTTGTTCTACAGAATTAGTGAGGAATTTTGAAAACAAAAAGTTTTTCTTTTATCAAAATTATTATAAGTTGAAAACTTCAAAACTGAATGGCGTTGTATCTAAATAAGTACATACCTGCTGAATAAGTGCATCAGATAGACATAGTTCTCTAGTTTTATCAAGAAGGAGCCTTTCCAAGGCATCAGAAGTAATACTCAGAATAAAATCCTAGTTCTTGAGGAGGTAGCACAGTGCAGATTTAAGAGAAGGAAAACTATTGCTATGACCAAAAGAACCATATATATCTCAAAGAATTGTATGATGCATCCCAATTACAAAAAATCTTCAAGATTTGAAGTATCTGAAATCTCGAGGGACAAATTTGATTCATACCTATTAGAATCTAGAGAATGATGACGATGCCACATCACATGTAGGGGTTACAAGTTTCAGTGCAGAGACATGAAGCTACGTGAAGTGACCTTTAATGGTGAAAACCCCAAAAGACGAGCTTGTGATTGTGAGTCTAGTTGGAAGAACTATAACACCAGAAAGATTTAGTTCTTGTAAACTGACACAGTAACTCGAAATCCCATCTTCAAAACTGTCGTTCAAGACGATAGGGATATCTTCAAGAGTCAAAATCCTAAGATGCTTCAAAGGGTTAGACTATTGGAGATTCAATTCATGCCATTCAAGGTAATTGTATTACTTTACTTTGAACTTTAAGATCAGCTCTTGAACATTCAAAGTCAAGGCGTTATGAAACCAACCCAGAAGATGAACGGTCAAAAAATCCAATTCTAGAATGTGGGTGATATTTTACCGGCACAAGAGAAGATAATTATTACCCCACCTTCATTCCTTACTCTATATATATATACACATAAAAGCTAATTAATTTTTTTAAATATATTAAAGAATTTAAATTAATTAATTAATTATAATAAATATAAAAATTAGTTGACTAATTTAGATAGATAATTAAAATATATAATATGAATTCATTTTCTAAAATTAGATTTAGTTATAATTAATTAATTTAATTAATTTTTTAATATACTTAAAAAAATAAATAGCTATTATATTAAAGAACATAGTAATATTATTAGGATCCTTGACCCTCTGCTTGAATTGAGAGAAAAGAGGAGAGGAAAGAAAAATAGGATAAAAATTAGAGAGAAAATGAGTTTTTCCCTGCTTAGATAAGAGAGAAAATAGGAGAGAAAGAAAAAAGAGAAAGAAAAATAAAGTAGGTTCTACGCCCTATTTCTCCCCAAAATTTTCACTCCACCTATGGAGAGATTTTGTCATTCAACTATCTACCCTCCCATTCACCAAGTTTTTATTTTCTTTCCTCTATATTTTCTCTCTTTCATCCAAGCAACATGAGGGATTATATTATTATTCATATTTTCTATTCTTCTCATTTTCTTTATTCTCATTTTCTTTTCTTTTAAATTTTCTTTTAACCCAGAACCTCTAAGAGTCAAAACAATCATGATTCTACAAGGGTGGCTACCTATTTCCTTATATTCCAATCTAAAATCACTTTCTAATTTTGGGTTATAATGGGTTGTAGGACATTCTTCTGATTTGAAACATTGGTAGCCCAAAAACATTACGGCAATTTAAAGTCAGGCAAATGTGTAAGAATATCATGAATTTTTACCCAAGCGGCGTTAAACATCATGACGTTTTTTAAGGTGTAAAAGTACCCACAACACTTGAAATGGCTATGTAAAAAAAGATTGGCACTTGTAAATTGTACATCAAGACTTGTAAATAACAATATTGGGTTAATGTTTAATTTTATTCTAGAAGTTGTATGTAGGAACAATATTGCCTTGAAAATTTTTAAATGATAGCAATTTCACCTTTTTTATTATCTAGGTTAAATTTGATCATTAATTGACTAAATATATAGTGAACTAGCAGATTAATATGTCATTCATATATTTTTGTTTCGAGTTAACGTATAAATTTATTCTAAAAATTTTTACTCATGAGTATTAAGCATGTAGAAGTTTCCAAATCATAATATGGCAGAGGATTTTCAATAGATTTGATCTTTTAGCAATCTCCCTTAGTATATCATGCATCTAGTAATCAAATTTTCTTCTTCATTACTCTCATATGAATTTGAATTCCTCCTCCATTTACTACTTCCTCATTACAAATTTAACATATTTGATTAACTAAATGTCAAACTTAATCTAGATAATGAACTTGGAGATGTTGTTACAATTTAAAATTTTTGGTGGGTTAGTGACAAATCATGCTTCAAGGATTTAACATTTGATGTATGTTTGGATAGACTTTTAGAAAATGATTTATAGAAAAAAAGGTTTTTTTTGGTAACTTTTAGAAAAAGACTTTTAGAGAAGAGCTTATAAAAAAAAAGTAGTTCTAGATAAATGAATATTTTGATAATTATTATTAAAAAGATTTTTATAATTGAAAAATTACTAAAAATAATAAGATTTTATTAAAAATATGAGAGAGGAGAGAGGAGATAGAAGAGATTGTGAAAAAGATAAAAGTGAGAGGAGAGAGTGTAAGAAAAAGTAAGGGTGAAATAGTAATTGAATAGTTTATAAGCTCTTTTACTGTTCAAAAAGTTACTTCTACCAGTTTATCTGAAATTATAGTTTTAAATTATGATTTGATCTAAAAGCCCTTTTGGACAAATATGCCTGCTTATTTTAAAAAAAAAGTTAAGCTAAAATTTGGGCTAAAAACCTTTTAAAATTATAGTTTAGGGTTTCTCAGAAACACCTTTAGTGTTAAAAAATATCTATATTTAATGTCTGATAGTGCCTTGAATAAAATTTCTTCTTATTGGAGGATAACTAGGGGTGGTAAAACGGGCCAGCCTATTTTGGGGGCAGGCTTAAAGGGGGTGGCCGCACAAAACAATGTCAGCCCGAGCCCGCCCCTCTTTTTTTTTTTATTTTTTTAAAAATTATTTTTAAACTTTTAGAATACTAATAAAAAAATTTTAATATTATATTAATATAATTAAAAAATAGTTAATGTTATACTTTTAAAAATTTCTACTTTTTATAGAAAAATATCAAATTTTATAATTATAAAGCTAAATAAAAATTAACATAATATTAATCAATTATAATATGTCAACACATATTGATAAATAAGTAATTATCTTTACTAGTATTCAATAATAAAAGAATTTAAAGTAATATTTGGATAAAATAAATAATAATATTAATAATTTATTAAAAAAAAGGGGGCTAGCGGGCTGGGAAGGGGCGGGCAAATGCCAGCTTAAGCCCGCCCCATTTTGACAAAAGAGAGCTAGGCATATTTTCCCAACTCTAAGGATAAACATGCATGGGGAAAAAGCCATAATTTGTCACTACTTTAGAGCTGCATTTGTCCAATGCATCAGAAAGTGAAAAAAAATAAATAAATTTGGGAAACATTTTAAATGACTAACTTTATACAAAAATCAAAGTTATATATGCTTATATATAAGAGACTATAAGACTTACGAAAATAAGATAAAAAAATTTAAGTCTTCCCAGGTAATCTTTTAATTTGGTATCTTTTTATCATGATATTTCATCCTTCGAAAAATAAACTTTTCTCTAATTTTGTTCTAAAAAATAAGTTGATTTAACATTTTTAGGTTACACTTTTGCACTTTGAAGTAACCAAAATTCAATATTTTCTACCAACAAGGCCAGATCTAATGTAAAAAATTAATCCCTCACAAAATAGTAAATTAAAATTAAAATTTGTTAAAAAAATATTTCTATTTAATATCAAATAATATCTCCAATATAATTATTTTTAATAGAAAATATATGTACTTAATAAAAATTAAAGTAATTTGACCATATTTTCAATTTCATATGCTCAAAAATTAAAGTCATTTGACCATATTTTCTTTTAATTAGTACTCCCTTTTATTTTTAGTATAAAAATTAATTAACTTATTTAAATAAATTAAATAATATAAATAAATAAATTAATTATAATTAAATTCAGCCCCTTAAAATAAATTTATATTATTATATACTTAATAATCTATTAAAATTAGTCAATTAAATATTATATTAGTTATAATTAACTATTTTATTTTATTTTTTTAATTTTTTTAAAATATTAAATAACTCATATATATATTAAGGATAAAAAATATTATATTCTTTTATCTAACTAAATAAAAGGATAAAATAGAGTATTGGCACTATCGGTAAATAAAAATATATTAAATCCTTCTAATCAATAAAAGTTTCAAGGCTGTTACTAGTAAATTTTCATTTTTATCACTCTTGATAATTTAAGTTCAGATTAAAAAAAAAACCTTGGTAATTCTACGCAGATAATCCCCGTACTTATTTACTTATTTATATTTTATATTTATTATTCAGCGACGCCAGGCCTCCTTCAAGTAAGCTGATTTTTCATGTCATGAGCTGAAAGCACCTACGCCGTGTCTTGGGGGAGATCACCAACGGGAAGAAGCCTCGCCGCAAGTAACTGTACTCCCCGGCAATTCTCTTCCACCGTGGCCGGTGATTTTCTCTTCCTGCTCATTAATTCTGTTCACGACCTGCTCTGTGATTCTTTCTGTATGTTTCTGATTTTATTCTTAATTGCTTGTTTTATTTTTTTCCCCTCATTGGCTAATTTCTAATGTCGGAAACGACGGAAACATATATCCAATTATAACGAAGCTCAGTTCGTGTAATTGGTATTTATAGTAACATGGAGAATGTTTTTGAGTTCTATGATCTGAGAGGACGCTGGGTTTCAGTTAAATTTTCTGTTGGGTAAATTATTTTCGAATTGTTTCTTCTCCATTCTCTAGCTTCCGATATTGTTCCTTTAACTGATTTCGTACTTAACCCAGTTCCTTGTGTTTGAGAAGTAGTTGTTCAAGTTATCAGGTTCAACTCCTAGTTGTTGATGTTGTTTTTCCTTTTTTCACACTCTCATCTCATAGTTGTTTTGTTTGAACCAGAAAAGAAAAGGACCATTAAACATAAGAAAAAGAAAACAGCTTTATTTCCAAATTGGGTCTTCCAATTTGAGTTCTTGTTTTAGAAAAGCGAAAGAAAGCATTTTGTCCACACACACACACACACACACACATCTATATATATTAACACTGTCAACTAATAGTTGTTTTATTTGAATCAGAAAGGAAAAGGAAAATTGAACCTAAGAAAAGGGAAAGAAAACATGCTTATAATTTGAGTTTTTGTTTCAAAACAGAAAATGAAGGCATGTGTTTTCATATTTGTTCTTAAAACTTTAGCTTCTGTTCCTTTAGGTTATCATATGCCTTTTGTTTGCTTGTCCGTATCTGTACATTTTTGCAGTGTAGCTCATGAACTTCTGGCATCATCTTAAGCTCAAATGGAGTTATCTGGATCTAAATGTTAAAGTTTTAAACTTGCATGACAATAGGGGCGAGGGGCAACCTGATTTCTTTGTTTGTTTTCAATGTCAGTAATTGAAACTTATGATTTGCACTGTTTTACTCAAATATAATGATGGACTACATGTTGGATTAGCATAAGTAGCATAGATTTGAAGCAACATGACATCACAAACTATTTAATGTATGCTTAGCTAAATGTAATCATGGCTATTCTTGATCATGAAATATCTGAAGTTTGCTAAGATTAGTTGAAAGATTCCATCTCCATGTAGCTGAAGTTTAACTCATGAAAATGAAGGTCGATGCCCAAAGGGTCTTAAGCTGCCCATAGAGTTCAAAGACAATGGAGTCATAAACGATATCCCTCTTAAATTAGATGGTTTAGTAGGCCAGCATCAGATTATCTCAATTTGCTAAGATCCTTGTTACTTATTTCCAAGGGAGATGCTACTATCGTTAAGACTCCAGTTCCCAATTATAACTATCTACTGCTACTGTAGTTAAGACTCGGGTTCCCAATTATGATTATCTACTTGCACATAAAGAGGGCTTTGGAAAACAAGATTATAAGAGTCCCTTCTTAGTCGAATAAACAGGTTGTGCACATCTATCTGTGTAATTTCTGAGTTCTAACAGTGTTATTTTCTATTTTCCTTCTATAAAGTAAGGTATCATAGCTTTTAAGGGCCTGTTCAGGCAGTTGGCATGGTCTTCATATTACAGGCACAGCTCTTTTATTGTAGGGTTCAGTAGAATAGGGGACCTGAACTGTGGTTATTGTTTTGATTGCCCATTCTTATGTCCTCTCCATTACAATCTAATCTTGTCTGTATGCACTTTTATGTCATATATGGTCGTCACTTCTGTTTAACAATGTTGGATCTAATTCCTATATTTCAGACATATGTCATATCTAATCAGCGATTTAAATAAATATTGTCTAAAAGCTGTTTTAGAAATTTATGTGGTATAATTTAAGAATAATAAGCTTCCATTAGAGGTTTATATGGAGATAAGATTAAGTTTAATCATTAATTTACAGGGATAACCTTGCATTGTTTCATATTATCAATCAATGGGAAAGCTATGAAACTCACTTGATGAACGTTGTTATGTATTAAGATTGAACCTGAGTCTTTATACCAGTGCACCTTGTTGCTTCTTGTGCAAGACTAGTGTGACGTTACAAATGTTTTTTCATCTCAATTTAGGATAAAAAGTGAAATTTTTATCTTTATGAATTAGAAGAAAAAGTATCATTCAATATTATGGATTTTCAGGAATGCACCAAATCACATACCAGATTCGCAGTTCTGATGCTAAACAGAAAGTAAAGCATGTAATTTGGACAAATGAAATGGATAATTGCCTCACCAAGATACTTGCTGAGCAAGTGAGAAAGGGAAACAAAGTAGATAACGTCTTGAAGCCTGTGGCATTTGCAGCTTCTGTGCAAGAATTAAATGAAAAGCTCCATCTTGATTTAACGAAAGACCATGTAAAAAATCGGCTGAAAACATGGAGGAAGCAGTTTGGAATTTTGAAGAAACTCCTTGCTCATAGAGGGTTTGAGTGGGATAATGCACAAAAGATGGTTGTTGCAGAAAATTCTGTGTGGAATGACTACATCAGGGTATCTCATTCTTTTTGATACTATATGCACTTCTTTAGATTGCAGTTATATGTTAATTTCTAATTCTTTTATATGGTACTGGCAGGAAAATCCAGATGCTAGGATGTTTCGAGCGAGGCTTATAGAGAATTATGATGAATTATGTCTTATCATTGGCAATGACCAAGCAATAGCAAACTGTTCTGATAATTTTGCAGAAATTAATGTAGACTTGACTATTGATAGAAGGGATTCAGATCCTACTACTGGGTCTGAAATGAGAAATGTTGGAAACAAGCCAGATAAAGTAAGGTGGACAGAAGACATGGACGATTTTCTTGCCAAGATTCTTGTGGACCAAGTGAGGAAAGGGAATAAAGTGGATAAAACCTTGCAGACGGAGGCATATGAGGCAGCTGTTTCAGCCATAAGTCACAAGTTTGGGCCTCATATGACAAAAGATCACATTAAAAATCGTCTTAAAACTTGGAAGAAACAGTATGGACTAATTAAGCAACTGCTATCTCATGCTGGGTTTGAGTGGGATCAAAGAAGGAAGATGATTTCTGCAAATGATTCTACATGGAACCATTACATCAAGGTGTGTTGTGATTTATGATATCATTTGAAAGCAATTGTTGTTGTTTGTGCTGGTACTGTCATCACTTGTATTGCTATGAATATTTAATCCCCAACTTTTTGATTTTATTTTTTTGGTTCATCAAAGGACATGACTGTTCAAACAAAAATTCAGGAATTCTCACTGATCATTTTGTCCTGTCCTTCAGAATGTAGAAAATCATAATCATTTCTTTAGATAAATTTGTTAGAGGCAGCTCGATATGTCATTCCTTCTTAAAAGGAGATTGGTATGTCAAATGGTACTCTTGCCCCATGCCCCATATGACAAAATATGAAGAAACTCAATGGACTAAGAAGTTCAAAGTTACTACTGTTTCAGTATATATTAGAAAACTATTACCTGTTTTCTTTTTTGAAATTCTTTTTACATTTGAGAAATTCTTGCTGTGTTAGAAGTTTAAATTATTCCGACTTTAAGTTTCTAGTCTAGGAGTAGTTAGTGTTTAGACATTTCTTAATCAAATAGTACTAGTTTTGAGTTTACCTTTTGTGATAATTAACTGCTATTTAGTCAAAATGGAGACATGCTGTATATTTGAAAAAATGCCGGATATGAGTCAGGTTTACTTCCTTTATAGATTTTTATAAGAACGTTAATTGATAGAACTTATTTTCTCTATATTTTGCAAGGCCTATGATGGGATTTGTGGCAGAGCTGCCACTTTTTCTAATTTCTTAGCATCATTATGTTTGCACTGCTGCTGCTGTTCCTGGGCATATTTTTGTACTCTTATTGCTGATTTGAGTATTTCTAAGAAATTTAATTTTCTCTTATGAAATTGAATGATGGTGAAGCATATTGACATTCTCTACTACATTTTCTGGAATTTGGAGTCCCTGTAACTATTTATCAAGGTGTAGGAGATTATGAATAGCTTTGCTTTTGCTTGTGTTGTAGAGGTTTCTTAGCTTCTCATGTTCATGTTTTAAATTCTAAATTTTTCCAATGATAATCACATTTTGAAGGTGAAAGTTTCTTTTTGAAGTTTAGGTCAATAATTTGACCTGTGGTTCATTGCAGGGTTTCCAGCAGTATCTTTTCTTTTTCTTTGTTTTTTTTCTTTTTGGTTGAATCTAGCCATTTCTTTTTACATGTCTTGGCTAGATTTCTTTCCTCAAATATACCAGCCATTTAATTTCTAATTTGGAGACTTGTACCTATCTTTTCTGGGTTGCATTGTGTAGCTTAAAGTATCTTCCCAGGATGATTTCTTGTGGGTATTATCCTATGTCAAACCACCGTTGCCACCCAAACACATAGGAGACATTGGGGAGTGGCAAAAGGGCATAAAATGGGGTACTAATGGTCTAGAAGAAAATACCAAGTGTAAGAACCATGCAACACAACAAAGTAGAGCAAAACAAGGTAATATGATGAGAAGATAGGGGGGAGCAGTAAAATTGTTGTAAAGGGTTTATAAAGGAAAAAGTTTAGAAAAAAGACTAAAGGGAGAGTTCTGTTAAGGCTTTGGGTGGAGAGAGCTGGCCTCTTGAAAGTTGGCAAATCTGTTCTGTCCTTGATACGTATTGCTTTGTATTATTTGAGTCTCTAGTGAGTGTATGTGTTGTAAGGTGTTTCGAGTCCTTTTTCTTCCGCTTCTTTGTTAGTCTTTTACACTGTTCTCCATATATTCTCCCTCATTGTCATTTTATTATCTGTGAAAGTTTAGTTTAGTGTCCTGTAATAGCAGTTTGCATCATTTTGTGTTTTGTTAAAGCATATCTACATTTTGGGTGCAATAGGGGTGTTGGGTTGAATCATGTAAGATCATTTAGTGTAATATTTGCTTAATGGAATAGCTAGACTCAAGTTCCCTGGTTGCTATTTATATCGCTCTAGGTTTTAGTTAGAGAACTTAACTGGTTTTTAACAGCCTGGTGCAAGATGGGGGATCATAATCTGATGGGATCTCCACAGACATATCCTGTAAATCATTCATTATGTAAAAAAAAGCATGTTTCAACATCAAACTGTAGTAGTTCCTAGTCAATCTACCATTCTAATGTACCATCAGAATCATATTTGGTTATGAAATTGATGTGATAAAAATGAGGAGAATAGAGAAAATGTGCCATGTGTTTTTCTTTTTTCTAGAAACACAATCTTTTGAGGACATCTGACTTTCAATTGTGTCTCAATAATATAATTTGATATGCAGGCTAAAATGATTGTTGTTCAACTAAGGCCTGTAATTATAATTTTCTGACATAAAGTATAAACTGAAATCTAATCTGAAATCCCTTCTCTCTTGTATCAGCTATGTACGTTTTACAAACTTGTATAATGGATATTTCACAGATAATGAACATCACTTGCAACCTTTTCTTTTATTTCAGAAACATCCCGATGCGCGGATTTTACGTGCTAGAGTAATTGAGAACTATGATCAATTGTGCGCTATTTATGGCCGTTCTAAGGAGCCTCTGGAGGCTGGTAGCATCTCTCCAGTTCAAGTTGATAGTGGTGTTAAAGATCAAGAGAAGTATATGAGGTGGTCCAGTGAAAGGGACATCTGGTGGACGAGCGAAATGGATGCCTATCTAAGTTCAATTCTTATGGAGCAAATTAAGCTTGGCAACAAATGTAAAGTTGAAAACAAATTAAAGCCTGCTGCTTATGAAGCGGCTGCAGGGGCAATGAATGAAAGATTTGATCTTGACTTGACGAAAGATCAAATTAAAAATCGTCTCAAAACATGGACGAAGCAGTATGAAATTTTGAAGGAGCTTCTTGATCAGAGTGGCTTTGAGTGGGACGAGAAGCGGAAGATGGTCAATGCAACTGACTCAGTATGGAATGATTATATTAAGGTATGCAGGAAATACTTATAAGTATCTGGCATTTGTCATTGCATAATAAAGTCTCTATAGTGCTCATAAAAATATTCCTTTTTTAAGCAGATCAATTCAGATGCTCAGATTCTTAAAGGACGAGCTATCAAAAACTACAATGAATTATCAATCATTATTGGTAACAGGGATCCACCTGATAATTCTCTACTTGCCAACTTGGGTTTGACTACAAATGATGAAGTTATGGATGGTCAAGAGGCATTTTCCCATGAAACTGACAATGCGAAGGAAAAAGTTAAATATGTTTCGTGGACGGATGATATGGATCGTTGCTTAACAGAACTGCTGGTCAAACAAGTAGTGATGGGCAATAAGCTTGAGAAAAATTTTAAGAGCTCAGCTTATTTGACTGCTGTAACGGCTATAAATGAGAAATTCGGACTAGAATTGACAAAGGAAAACGTCAGAAACAGGTTGAAAACATGGAAGAAACAGTATTACATTGTGAAGGAAATGCTCTCTCATGATGAATTTGAGTGGGACGATGAGCGTAAGATGATTGCTGCAAATGACTCAGCATGGAAAGAATACATAAAGGTATTACCAATCTTCCCTTCAACTGATTTAGCTTTGGAAGTAATTTTGGATTACATTTAGCCGCTATTATAATTATAGTAGTTCAGCAAGTAATTTTCAAATTTTAATATGGTCTTATAATTATAGTACCTTTTCCTTTAGAATACAACTTATGGTCTCATTTTTGTTTTATTTTTTCATTTTCTTTTTCTTCATTGGTCCAGTTTCTTTCAACTATATCCCTAACTTTGCCTACTTAGATATTTTTTTAGAGCCATTGCTGATACTGAGTAGCAGTAAAAAAGTCTTTATGTTTTCATGATATCATGCATAGATAAGATATATAATGGCGAATTCTTCAGGGAAAAAAAATAAGTCTTACTGCAATGATCACTAGATATTTTGATGGTCGTTATTTCTTGATGCATCATTGGCCTTTATTTTCAGAAACATCCTGATGCTCGGCATTTGCGAGACAGGCGCATTGAAAATTATAACGAACTAGGGGCGATTGTTGGCAATGAACAACCAAATGGACATTGGTCTGAAACTTGTGAGAGACTTGGAGTAATTCCTTCCCTGAATGGCGAAGAACATAGTCCTGCTCTGAACTGCGAAGAAGATGCCGAAAGTCCGGCTACTATACCGTGGATCAAAGAGACTAGCCACGATAAAGAGAGTGGTGATGAAATGCAGGGCTCATCAGAACAGACAAGGGCAAAGCCTTCATCATCATCACAATCCAAACAACCATCATCAAGAAAGAGACGTGCTAGTGATGCCATGCTGGAAATGATGAGTGTTATGGCTGTTGATATCGGCAGGATAGCCGATGCATTGACAGAAAATAGCAAGAATTCTTGCCTGGATGAAGTTTTTGAAATAGTACAAAATATTCCTGACTTTGATGATGATCTCATCATTGAAGCCTGTGAATACTTGTGTTTTGATGACAAGAGGGCATTGATGTTTTTGAAATTAGATGAGAGACTTAGAAAAAAGTGGTTGTTAAAACGGTTGAGGGGAATCTAGTTAAAAATAATGTGACGGTTCTTGTTGATTAGATTTTTTGTATATATCTTCCTTTGTAAAGGCTTAGGTGAATACTCATTACTCAGTCCACATTATTGTTATTATTGTTGAGAAATAAAAAAAAATCTATTTATTTAAAAAGTTTCATTAATTTCCAAATTATATTTTTCTGCCCTTGGTATATTTTTATGTTCATCTTATAGCTAATTATACAAAATTCTTTTAAACTATAGGACAATTACATATAACTCCCCGAATATTTAAAAATTTAAATTTAACTTTCTTGATCTTTTATTTTTTTATTATCAACCCCTTGTTATTAATTTACCAATTATCTTTCTAAGAGAAATCGCCAAGTCATACAAATAAAAGACATCTAACTTCTTATGTGACATCATATATAAACTAATAATTTTATAATAATAAAATCATTTTAATATACTGGTTAAAATATTATTTTTATTATTAAAAAAATACCGTCTTCAGCGCATCTCCTTACTGTAGCACCCTTTCCCATTTCAATTCTCAAACAAACCCTACTGTCGCCAATTGTGGCAAATCTTTCTATCCCCTTGGATGTCGTGTTTTTCTACTCCCACTAGCAAATTAATATTGTTGGTTTTACAGAGATCTTATTTCCACTTCCCACCATCGGCAGACGAGTCACACACTTTGAGATGAACTCCGGAGTTTTTACGTTTTATGGAGTTTCAGACGACAAGAACAGTACAAATCGGCCGACAAGAAGAAGACAACCACATAGGCCACAGATTGAATAGACATTTTAAGATGGGGTATTAAGATGGGTTTTGTAATTTGGTGGATTATGGATAAGAATAGACTTTTTAAGCTACCAAAGGAAGATGT
Source organism: Leucaena leucocephala (assembly GCA_037074615.1). NCBI lineage: Eukaryota > Viridiplantae > Streptophyta > Magnoliopsida > Fabales > Fabaceae > Leucaena > Leucaena leucocephala. Next base: position 10,194,861 of record CM073515.1, on the reverse strand, counting down.
TGACCAACAAAACCAAAAAGCTACCGGCGGAAGAGATAGGTCACCCAAAGGGTTTGTTTAAGAATTGAAAGGTGAATGGGGTCCGGTTATGTTCACCTGACTCCGCAGAAAAAAAATTTAGCTTAATCTGATAAATATAAAATATAATTAGATATTTAATTATAAAATATATTTTATATTTTTTTTAGATTAGGTATTAGTTAAGAGGTTACTCTATCCTGTTCTGTTCTTTCTATAAGTACTTATTTTTTTTATTTTTTTTTATTTTTTCCCTTAGATACTATATTTAAAAAGGAGAATATGATAATTACTAGTAATTAAATGGTTATTTTAAAAATATAAGTATTTAAATAAATAAATTGTGTCTTTTAATATTTATAACTATATTAATTTTTTTTCTTTAACTTTACTAATTATAATATAATTACATTATAAATTATAATTATTTATTTTATTTTTTAGATGCTTTATTCTTATCAATATTTAGAAAATTGATACAAAGTTATAATTACAAATTATTTAGACTTTAAAATTTTTTTATATACAATAAATTTTAATAATTTAATTATTATCTTTTTGTTATCTTATTTTTAGTAGATTATAGATATTATTTAACTCTTGAAGATATATAAATTTGATATTATTTTAAAAATTTATAATTACATATTATTTTTTATAACATAAGTATGACATCACAACTTGGCTATATCTTATTTGCCTATGCCTATTTCACCTATACTCAGTCTAAAATAATTAAAATTTTTATCGGATAGAATTAAGAATCAGATTATAAAATATAACTTATATATATATATATTTTTTAGTAAAACATCCAGAAGATTGTATTGCCCATCCCTTCCTATGAACTTCTAGAATGGGGTGCCTTATAGATTAGTAAGGAGACGCAAGGAAGACGATTTTTTTAATAATAAAATGATATTTTAACCATTATATTAAAATGATTTCATTATTATAAAATTAATAGCTTATAGACATAAGTGGTAATTCTCGTTAGAAAGATAATAATAGATTAATGGCAATTGGTCAATAATAAAAAAAGAAACTTATAAAAGTTAAATTTAATTTTTTAACTATTAAAAATATATATATAACTATCTTAAAATTTAAGTAGTTTTATATAATTTAAATTTATCTTATTTGAGATATAAGGCATTTTAAACCAAAGTTGGTACAAAGTCCTGATAAGATTACAACCATGTATGTGGAAAAAAAATTAATTGAAAGAAATAAAATCTATTTTAATAATTTTTATATTTTAAAAAATTAATTTTTAACTATTATTTAAGGGATAGATATAGAGTAAAAAAATAATAAAAGTCTTTGTTATTTATGTCAATTGAGTTGGTAATAAATTTACTTTGATCTTATCCCTTTGACCCTTAGTCATTTTCTTAAAAAAAATGGAAAATCCTATATATTTAATACCTTGCATAAAAAAATGGTATGCTAAATAACTATTTTTAAATTACCTTCAATAAAATAGTAATTACTCCCTTTGTCTTTAATTATAAAGAAATTCTAAATTTCTTTTTTATTTTTTTCTATAAGAAAAAATCATCCTTTTTCGTATGCATTAGGTATCCATTTATACATATGTCCTCTTCTTCACGTTTTCATAGGGCAAACTTATCTTCTTTTCAAGTCTCAACCACAAAATCAAATATTAATAATAGGAGCATGTCAATAAAAAATTCAATTTCAAACATAATCATAGAAATTTACTAACTAGTTAAGTGGGAATAATTTACAACCAATTGATCCACATACTTGTTAACAAATTTAGTCAATTTTAATAATATAATTACCTTTTTTTTATACACCGGAAAAGAAATAATATATCTACCTTTCTTTTTGTTTAAATGAGATAGTTAAAAATAACGTATAATTTAGAAAGGAGAAAATGGAATTTTTTTTACTGTGGAAAAATGGAATTTAAATAAAGATAACGTTTACAAAAAGAAAAAATATTTTAATAATTATTTTTCTTTAAAAGGATAAAATTACCATTTAAAAAATAAAAAATTGAATACTACAAATTTAGACTGTCTAAATCTAAATTAAACTGTTTAAATCTTACAAGATTAAAAGTTTATAATGTGCTCATCTTGTAAGAAACTCCGAGAACTTTTTCTTTTTCAAAAAATAATTGGTCAACAATGGTACCTGTTCATTTCGAATCTGTGTTTCTGTGAGATACGGGAATTGATGAGACTCTAATTTGTTTTTAAGTAGCTTAAAAAGAATATATATAAATATAGTCAACACCGAACGTTTGTTGAGGACCCGCCCAAGAGTTTCAAGTTTCAAGCATGAGCGTGACGCCACAGTAGTCATTCAGTACCAAACAACGAGCAACACGTCCTGTTCTCTTTTCTTAAAGAAACCATCTTTCTTTTTCTCTCTCAATCTAAAGGCATCATTTTCGGATCACAGCCCTGTTCTTGAATAACCCCATTTGGAGTTTCGCCTTTGCATTTGATCCGAGAATCTCAATCCTAAGTACCCCATTAAATTATTTTCTCCTTATCTGTAAGTTCAAGCTTCCCCTTTTTGTCTTTTTTGATAGCCTTTTCTTGATTTTCTCCAGTCAAAGCCTACAAAGTATATGAGAAGTAAATGCACAAAGAATTAGGATTTAGTTTCATTTTCTCAACGCCATTCTCATTATTTTGTTTGACTTCAATTAGCTCATTGGGTGTAATGTAATGATTTAGTTTTGCTTAATGCCTTGTTCAGTTTAAGCATTTCTCATAATGTATGCTAGCAAAATCGTTTAGCTTGCTCTAAGGATCTATGAGATGTTCAATCTTTGCGATTGGCAGAGTAAATAGCCTGAAACGATGACGAGAATTACGCGTGACTTTGGGGATACAATGCAAAAGGTGGCTTTGCCTGCAGTTTCAGCTGATGTTGTGTTTGCTTCTAGTCGGTTTCCAAGTTACAAAATCGGAGCTAACAATCAGATCATTGAGACGAAGGATGACCCGAAAGTGACATCCATGAAAGAGGTTGTTGCACGTGAGACTGCACAGCTTTTGGAACAGCAGAAGCGTCTATCTGTTCGTGATCTTGCCAATAAATTTGAGAAGGGTTTGGCTGCTGCTGCTAAGTTGTCTGAAGAGGTTATTCTTCTTTCTAGCTGTTGAAATAATTTTCATGTTCCTATAATTCTTCTATGTGAGGCTAAACAATACTGAACATTTGGTAGCTCTTTTCCAATGTGAGAAATTTTGCGTAATTTTATTTTATTTTTTATGGTTTTAGTCCTCAGATAATAATTAATTATCATATGCAAAAGTAGCCTTTATTGTGGCTTATATGCTTGAAAATTCAGGCTAGACTTAGAGAAGCAGCATCATTGGAAAAACATGTTCTTTTGAAGAAGCTTAGAGATGCCCTGGAATCCTTAAAAGGACGTGTGGCAGGAAGAAACAAAGATGATATAGTGGAAGCTATTGCCATGGTTAGTTTTGGGTACCTTTTTCTTTTTTTGCCTTTTTCTTCTCTCTCTCTCTCGCGCGCGGGCGTGTTAAATTCTTTAAGCAAACATACTTTAACTTCGTGTGTGTCTTCTTTAGGTTGAAGCTCTGGCAGTTCAGTTGACACAAAGGGAAGGGGAATTAATTCAAGAGAAGTCAGAGGTGAAGAAACTGGCATGTTTTCTTAAGCAGGTGATGTAAAATTCTCTGCTCAAATATTTATGTGAAAAAGAAATAAATTATGTTTTGAAGCAAGAGAAATTGTAGGAGCATAATATATCCTCGTAATTCCTAAAGAAAAAGAACGAACCGAATACGATATTCTCTTCTCTAATGAACCTATGCGTTGGACATCCATGATAGGCCACAAAAAGCTATTCTATCCAATAATTAACAGACACAATTTTACCTTCTAAACACAAAAAGACACATGCATCCTTTCATAAATTGATCATTGCTATACTTGTTTGATTAGTATCTTGGACACAATGGACATCCTCAAAATGTAACGGTTGTCCTTAAACTTGCTGAAGCTTATTAATTTTACCTTCCTTGAAATATAAGGCGCTAGAACTTTACATTTTACCATATGTTTAGATTTAGACTAATAATTCAATATATTAGTTCCTAGTTATAATAGAAGTACGTTTACTTTTCAGTTTGTATCTCCTATACTTGCTGGCATTAACAAATATCCTTCTCCATTGCTAAGAGTTTAAATTCATTTATAGGCTTCTGAAGAGGCCAAGAAACTTGTAGATGAGGAAAGGGCTTTTGCTCGTGCTGAAATAGAGAATGCAAGAACAGCAGTTCAGAGGGTGGAGGCGGCCCTGCAAGAACATGACAGAATATCTCGAGCCACAGGGAAGCAGGTTAGTCCATGTTCTTGTTATTCATAGTGCTTGAAATTTTAGAGTGGGGATTTCTATGTTTACTTGTTTGGTGATGGTGGACGAATTAGATTTATTGGTTCACATTTGACTTTGTTATTTTATGTTGGGGATTTCTATGTTTACTTGTTTTCTTAAATTATCAGTCATGCTCTATTTAGACCTTGAAAGAGGAAGGGGAAATGAAGAAAATGTGAAACTTTGATACGAATTTATGTTATTCATCAGGGATTTTAGCGTTTTTCCTCCTCGTTTTTACTACAGAACACTCTTTTCTTGGCTTTTCTTATTATGCCTCATCTCTTATTCTAGTGTTGCCCCCTTCTCTGCTTTCTTAGATGTAGCCTCTTATATGTTGTTGCTTTCTTCTCATTGCTTTGATGGGAGCAATATGTAGGTCGATCATACTGTTTAAAGTTAGGTTAATATGTACTCTCATGGCAGGCAACTAGGAATGCTGGGTTTGTCTTTTACATCTGTGGGATGCCTCACCTTATTGATGCCATGTTGCATCCGATGAGGTTTGTTTAATTTCTATTAGAGGTGCATTGGATCCATTAATCAAGAAGTGAAAGATTGGAAAGCTACTCTAGGGGTGCTTATGACTAAATTCTAGTAGCTGTTGCTTTTAGGTTGTAAGATAATTCATAATTCCAATTAGCTGTGGGGGTTTACCTTTGGAATTCTTGTTTAATGTTATTGTAGCAGGGCTTCTAGTCTAGAAAGGCATTTTCAAGCTATACAATGCTGTACTTTTTTCAAATGCAATTAGCTTGTTTTGCCATGGAAACACTTTAAGAGGAATTTGCCCTTTTCCAGTTTCCTCCCTGACAAAGGCACCAAAAGAAACAGGCCCCACAAAAATAGCTTATCAGTAAAATAAATCTCTTTTAATGGTCTATAAGATTTCCTTGAACTAATCATAGCCTGAGTACTAAAGGGAGGCCTTGAAAAAAGCTCTATCCCAGAGTAGATCTTCAGGCAAGTAAGAGCTATGGTTTATGTGAGGGAGGAGCAATATCACTAGAAATTCCAATGACCTGTCAAAACATTCTTTATAAGAATCTATTATTTAGAAATCCCCAAAATCTAAGGAAAGGAGTTCATTATTGTTAGTGAATATTGCCCATGTTAAAATGAAATCATAAATTGGTTTTACATGCATAAAGCTGGTAAAGAGAGACTGGGAAATTCTAAAGTTGGTGTTCTGTTCTTTGATCTGGAGTATCTGCTTGGAAGGTTATAGTAGGGCATCTCAAGTTTTAGAATCTCAAAATCTTATTGGAAGGCTTGAAGTGCTTCCTGTAAAACTCTTATTGCCTGAGTATCAACCTGTACTCTAGCACAACATTTCTCACAATTTAAAGATATGTTCCCCTTGTTTTTTCTTTCTTTCTTTTTGTGAAGAAAAAGATCCAGCATTTATCAAAGTAATGGTTTCCTGTAGAAAATTTAATTGGATCCAGCAAATGTGGATCAATTATGTTATTTTCATTTCATTAAAATTGATTTCTGCTGGAACTTTAGAACCTAGAACAATTGATGAAGGAGGTTCAAGAGGCTCGAAGAATCAAAATGCTGCATCAGCCAAGCAAGGTATTAAATATTTGTTCCTTCATCCCCCTTAGCATGGAGATTATTGTTGTTATTTGAATATTTTATCACGTGGTATTAAATAAATGAATGCATTGATTATTAATTTTTAGGTTATGGATATGGAGCATGAGCTTCAAGCATTGAGGGCTCAACTTGCGGAGAAGTCTAGACATTATGTGCGACTTCAAAAAGAGGTACCCTTACAATCTTATGTCCATGTTGAAGAGATTCTTATATGAATGTTTTATGAGATTTAGGTAATTGTCGAGGGAAGCCTGGTTTCTGAAGCAGTATGCTATATTTAATCATAATCTTTCCTCTATCGGTATAGTTATGTTTCAAGCATGTCTAATAGTGGATAATATTTATTTGGTTTTACAGCTTGTTTCTTGATTTGGTTGTTGATAAACTATGATATAACGCATTATGATGAGATTTAAGATTTTGTTGAAAATTTCGATTGATTTTCTGTATTTTGGCCATTGCACTAGAATGTGTTATATTGCCTGCATTGTTTATTTTGCCATAATCACCTTGATTTGGCTGTTTCCGTTTTCATTTAATGGTTATTAGCTATATGTGATTTTTTGAAATCATCTTGGAAAACAATTTTGGTATGATGTTAACTTGCAAGTTTTCCATTCTTTCTTGAAGACGATATCTGAGATCAACTAGAAGATCTCTGCATAATGTGCTATGTGGTGTGATGGAGTATTCAACGATGAAAATTATTATTTTGGCTTGATTATTCTTCTGTTGCAATTTTTCTTCCTTTGTTTTTTGCCCCACTGACTTATCCTCCATTGTACTCTCCAGTTAGGAAGGATAAAGAGAGGTGGGGAAAATATTCCCCATTTATATGAACTAGAAGGGACTGAAGTGTTAGGTTCATATTTAGAAATTCAACCCTGCTCCGAGAATGCCCCAGGTTTTTCAAAATGTTCAATTCAGTGGTATCGTGTATCATCCGAATGTGCTAAAAGAAAACTTATTTCAGGTATATCTGCCAAAATTTAATACATTTTACTTTGGAAAATAGCATTTTTTTTTCGTGTTTTAGTGTTTTGATGTTAAGCTGTAAGGCAGTTGGCTTTTGCTTGAAGTTTTCCTCTACTTCTGGTATGGCATAGTTGGTAACATTCAGAAGAATAAAATCCTTCACACCTTTCTCTATCCCCTACTCCATGCTTATACAAGCCAGAACCTGATGAATGTCGGTCACATCCCAACTTTCCTTCTTTACTATAACAGACTCTGACATCTAACAGAAAGACAACGATGTGCGCACACATAAAAAGGCTCATATGCTACTCTACAACTTCCTTAAACCAATTAAATCCTGATATGCATAGCAATGCAACCCTCTTATTTATGAACAACCTCTGTGCTGCAGTGCACTAATGCCCTGAATTGCCACCATTTCCTAGATGTGTAATTTTGCAGCATGAATTATTATAAAATCTGTCACAATTTGTTTATTCCTTTTGTAATTCTTTTTCTTTTATGTTATGTGATGAAACTTTTTCTTTTACAGGAGCTACCAAATCAGTCTATGCCCCTGAACCTTTTGATGTTGGACATGCATTACAAGTTGATATTATTTCAGGAAGCCACAACATCATATTGTCAACCACTGGTCCAATTGATTCAGGTTTGTTTAAAATCCTGCTTTTCATGCTTGATGAATTTAATGGTCATCAACATGTGGTTTCAAATATTGATATCTTTTGTTCTTTATAAAACCGATAACGTAGAAATAGATGATAGGTGTGTTCCCATGTCAATGGAGTTTGATTTAGTATTCTCATGCAGCTGCTGGTTTGGGAACCTATGTAGAAGCACTTGCGCGTAAACATGATACTGAATTCAATGTATGTCATCATTACACTTACTTATTTTCCTCCCTACTTTTCCTTTCTTCCAGTTTTCTCCCCTTGTCCAAACAGGAGAAAATGTGTTTTCTCTCCTAGTTTTTTTTCCTTCCATATTTGCTTCCCATCCAAACAGGGTGTTAGTGAATTGTTGTTTCTAAATATACTTTCTCTTCGTTTCGGTATGAAAATAAAATGAAAACGGTTGTGATTATAACTATAATTATATTGCCACTTTGCAGGTGGTTGTAACTCATATGAATGATTCACATCATTCAAGTGAATCTATTCATGTTCTTCATGTTGGGAAAATGAGGATGAAGCTTTGTAAAGGAAAGGCAACGATTGCCAAAGAATACTATTCAAGTTCCATGCAGGTATTTCAAGTTGTAAATGCTGTCTCTAATATTGATGATTCTTTTTCTAAGTGACAACCTATAATGTAAGGGAGAAAAAATCTTTATGAACTATAATTTTTTTTGGCAAATTTAGAAAATAACACATGGATACAGGACTTGAATAGTTGGTGCAGTAAACATTGTTTTAACCTTTGTTGAACAAATCTCTCTCTCTGGTGGATTTCTTTGTTCATAGTTAAACCTTGTGCTGGAAGCTGACTTTATATTTTCCTTCTGGTGTCTTTGATGGCACATTAATTCAGCTAATATATAGGATTTTGTTTATTTTTGGTTTAGCTATGTGGAGTTAGAGGAGGTGGGAATGCTGCAGCTCAGGCGGTATGTTGGCAAGCAAAGCAAGGGCTGTCTTTCGTATTAGCATTCGAAACAGAGCGTGATAGGAATGCAGCTCTTATGCTTGCCAGGAGGTTCGCATTTGACTGCAATGTAAGACTTTCTGAACTCCAAGGCAAAGTTTTATGTTCAAATTGATATTTGTCAAAATTTAAGCATTCATCTCATTTGAATTTTCTAATCAAATTTAAGCTGTTTGTGATCAATTCTAGTCTGACTTGTTGAAACATTGAAATTTTGGCTCAGTGTGTGCATTATATATACACAACAAGCTTTAGCAACATGTTCATATAAATTCGACAGAGTTTTACTCTGGCTGTCAAGGAGCTTCAGCAACATATTAAGCAGTTTTTTTTTTTATTTAATAAGCTGAACTCGAAAGCTTAATTTATACACTCACACAGACAAATGTATGGCTCCAAATTTGTCCCAAAAAATGCTCGAGCTTGGATTTCCACTTTTAACTTGGATTCAATATATTGTAAATGTACGAAGTTCTGTTCTTCTCTATTCCTATTTTTTTGGTGTGCATTGCTGAACTGTAAATGGGTTAATCAATAATGGCAGATTACTCTTTCTGGGCCAAACGATAGATCTAGAGCTGAAGATCGATTGCCTTCTTGGTCGTGATGAACCTCAGAAATTTTTTTCTTCTCCTCTTCTGTAATTACGTAAGTTTTTCCTAGTAGCTTGTATTATAAGTGTGGACAGAAAAACATGGCCTCATATTATTATGGAACATTTTCATGGCTTGCTTCTTGGAGTTGGACAGAATCTGTGTTGTCATTCTTCTCCTTCACCAAACACCAAGGCATTGTTTTTTTGGTTTGCCTTTGTGAGTGGTAGCTGACTAATTTGCAGGGCTAGCATTGTAAAATTTATGGAATCCATATTCAGTGCGTAGGATGCTTATTTACTTTATTTTTATTGATTCCTCATCAGTTACTGTTGGAATTCTCCAAAGTTGCATTTCTATGAATCAAGAAATTGCAAACTTTATCTTTGCTATCTAATTATATTATATTTAAACATTGTCAAGCGCCCTCTTGAGAATAACTTTCCAGAATATGTTCTCTGCATTCACATGGATTTGAAATCAAGTTATAAGAAATCAAACCATAAGTCATAAATAATAAAGTTTATCTCATTTACTATATGATGTATATATTCACATATATATTATAATTATGATTATAAATAACCATAAAAAAATATAAAAGAATAGCAATTAAGTCATTCTATATGGCCAGTCTGTCCATCTATATAAAGACATTTTTTTATATAAAGTTATTAATTTGACTAATCGTAACTAAGTTTTTAATATAAAGACAATTTTATTGAAACTTAAGATAGATAAACACACTATACTTTTACTAGATCATATAACAATACAAAATACGTGCTTGATGCGCAGGAAACATTACAAACAACTTAGAGAAGCCTATATAATAACATCTTTAGAAAAATTATACACCAATCTTTAATATAAAATTTATTTCATAATACAAAATCTTCTAACAAATATGAAATCCATTAATATGACAAATTTCGACCAATGCCTCCCTAAAGTGCAATATACCAAATACCAGTCAACTTATCTAAGGCTGACTCTGCTCTGATGGCTGAGTGCATTGCAATGATGAATGCTGTCACTTGTGCTGAGAGAACTAGCGTTTTCTACCAGCAGCAAAGTTTGAGCATTTGAAGGTGAAATCGCAGACCCAGATATGATGAAGCTCATGATTTTTGTAGATATGATGAGGATGGGCATTTTGAACTTTTACCCCAAACTTCGAAATGCCAAAATAGATCCTCACACCTCTGTGTCATTTATAAATATTATAGTCCCAATTTAGGTTTCTTATTTGTCAGTCTTTTTGAGCCCAAGTAGACAGGCTAATAGCAACCAATGTCGTTACCATTGATCCAAGCAAATCCTTTACCAATTAAATCAACCACCACAGGGTCTTTTCCAAGAGGAGCTTTGAATGTCGTCTAACAAATTTAATTTCAAAGATATATGTAGCTACATTTTAATTATTGGAATAACAAGGATTTCATAATTTGAAATTACATTTACAAAGGACAAATAGGTACGAGAACTCAGTCTGGTATTTTGAAGTTTTAGGTGAAAATATCAAAATGCTTGTCCTCTCTCAAGTTCATCTGCAGGTCCTCTCATTGACATAATTATGTAAAATGCTAGGACAGCAAGAACTTCCATTTCTTTTCCCTTTCTGTTATTATGGTCGTATACCATATTCAAGTTGAGTCATGAAAAACATGATACAAGAAAAATGCTGCATTTGACCGATAGGCAAAAGAAGATGAAGACTCTGGAGAAGATTTCGTGTAAATACCCTTTATATCGACTGAAAAAAATTGAAAGTGAGTCGAACAGACAAAAGTTTAGCATCTTGCGGGTGAATAATTTAGCATTCTAGTTTTTTTTTATCCAGAATTTTAAAATACCTTTGTATTATTTGTAAATATTACAGTTCTAATTTGAGTTTCACCATTTTCCAGAGTTTTTTGGGCCATTTTCCCTAATTTATATATGGATATTACATATACGTGGATGAGAAATAAATTTAAACATTCCAATATATGGAAATTTTCTATTAGACTTTTTAAGAGGGTCAATTTTTCTTTTTTCTTTTTTATTGGTTTTTTAAATATATGCCCAAACATAGGATGACCAAAGATAACGTTGGAGAAAAAAGCGCAGACATAAAATTCATATAACTAAATATTATTATTATTTAAAGTAGACTCAAAAGATTATAATATGTACACAACCGAAAATTCAAATAAAACTTTAAACAAAAAAGGAAAAAGAAACTTAAATTAACAAACTAACCTAATATAGGACTAAACCTAATTTTTTTATCAAATTAAAAATTCTAACAAACTGCCTCCACAGCAAGTCTCTTTGGAATATCTCCACAATCGGTTGACCCAAATGTCTCCTCTGAAACATCAATGGAGCAAGTCTGTTTACCCACACATGCCTGCGTCATAATGTCAAGTATATTAAGATAAATTAGTCTTTAAATAATGAATGCGTGCATAAATTAAGAGATTAATTAATTACCTTTTCTATAATTGCCAAAGCATTGTTGCTGCTTTCACATGTGCCTTTGGTAAATGAACCACAGGTTCCTTGAGGATCCCCAAAACTGGCAAATTTAAAGGCAGAAATTGGACGACTCTGGCAAGATAGTTCCAAAGTGTGGTTCTCGTAGGCATTTCCACAGGCAGTTCCAACACTAATTGTTCTGAAATTCACATATGAGGGATTTCCACCCATCTCCTCCAACAAAACCAATGTGTTGTCACCGTCTCTGAGGAACGATCGAGGAACATGATACCATTTTTGTGTTGGCTTTCCACAGTTAGAAACACATTTTGTGGATGAATATTCACCACGATAATCACAAGGATCATTGCTGCAACCATCTTCTGCAGCCAAGTAGGCAGGCCAATAGCGACCAATGTTATTACCATTGATCCAAGCAAATCCTTTACCAAGTCCTTCCAAATCCACCACCACAGGGTCTTTTCCAAGAGGAGCTTTGAATGCGGTCTACCAAATTTAATTTCAAAGATGAATAAATCAGTTATCTAGCTACATTTTAATTATTGGACTAACAAGAAATAATATAATTTGTAAATTGTCAAGTACCTTGTACCAAGTGAAGCTTCTGTTTGTGGGCAATCTGTCTGATGCCCATCTGGTCTTAGAATTAGCTTCTTCACTAAAGAACTTCTTGTCCCAACCATCCAACCCAATTTTGTAATGCCATTTGTGAGAAGATAAGTCCTTGATGATTGTCTCGTCACCTTTTCTACTGACCACCTCAATCGGTCCAACTAAGCCGGTGTGCCATGTGTCAAAGAACGACCCATAATTCTTTTCAAAAAAAGAGATATATCATTATAATTATATCAAAAGTAAAATAAATTTGTTTAGTATATATAGATAAATCTGATGGTATACCTGTAGTCCAGTAGTAACACTGAGCAAACTGATAACATTCTTTCCCTTATTCAACTTGATCTTAAATTCAACCTCATCATTGTAAAGAACTCCATATTTAGCGTAATGAGTTCCTACGTATCCATCAAATCAACACAATGTTAATCAAGCTAAATCATATAGTTTATAAATGAGCAAATGGAGCAGTGCAAAGCAATATTCCTTTTACCAATATGGTGTCCATTGAGATATGCATAAATTACTTGTCCACTTGCGTTGATTCTAAGAGACATATCATTGCTCCAAATAGGATCATCTTTGTCAAGATGAAGGCTATATATAGGAAAGAAAGAAAATTGAATATATTGTTAGGCCTTCAGAACTAGAATTAATAAATTGTTATATATAATAATAGAGATTAAAACAAGAGAATGATTTGAATTACCTGGTGATGTACCAAAGGTAGTCACTCGCATCAGCGGTTACTTCCTTCTGATCAATGAGTTTCTTTGAAGAAGAATGAGATTTGCCTTGAAGAGCATTATGAATATTCTCAGGCCTCCACACCCACTTCAGTGATTCTGGCTGCTTCTCAGCTTCGTTTGCCCAATGTTCATTCACTGATGTTTGAACATTAATCTAATTTTTCCCAAAGAATGAACAACACATATATGTTAGATTCTTTTTGTAAGACACTTCCATTCAAAATTAGGGTTTCATAATTCACAGAAAATCTCACCTTTGCAGTGTTATACTCTTCATCTGCAGTTTCGGCATCAGGAAGAATGGTAACAGACCAAGCAGGAACAGTGTATTGCTTTCTATTGAAAGTGACAGTTGCATCAGAAGTAGTGTTGCTGTTGCTCAAGAACACACTCGTTGATCCTTCTGTAGCATACACGGTCGCCTATACAACGTACGTTTTCAACATTGATCAAACATTATTAGTTAACAACTTCAATTTCCACCAACATTAATGAATAGTTCTTGTTTATTTATAATTACTTACTATGACAGAGTTACCAAGATCAGTTTCCTTGACATCGCCATAGACAAGGTTTGTCTCCATTGATTTCAGAACTTCGTGAAGTTTCTTGAGATGGCCCCATTTTGGTTGAGCAATGTTTCCTGCAAATTAATAATTGAATCAGAGTTTATATATGTCACATTCATTTAAACTCATGTTGATCAAACATATATATAATATAAAGAATCAATCAAATTGACATACCAAATTCATCAAGAGGAGCATCATAGTCATACGAGGTTGTAATGTATGGACCACCAGCAGTTCTACCAAAGTTGGTTCCACCATGATACTGTCACGATAAAACGATATTTAATTTCATGACTCGTCATCTTATGATTTTATTATTTTGATGCATTTAATATATATATTGATATAATTTACCATATAATAGTTTTGTAAGGTTCCTCCGGTTTGGTAGAATCTGGCTACGCCATAGGCAACATCTTCAGCTGTTCTATGTGGATCTTGGGCACCCCAACTTTTGAACCTTTAATAGTAATAATCATAAAAATAATAATTACGAAAAATAAATAAATTAATTATTCATAAACAAAAATAAAAATTAAAATAAAGTGATCTGGGACTTACCATCCTACCCAATTCTCAGTCCAAATCTTAGGACTATTGGGATTATTGGGTGTGAACTGATCACAATAATAACCATTACATGTATTGATCTGATAAAAGGAATCGATTAATTAGAGCAGGATCATTATTATAAAAGTTTGAAAAATATTTAAATTTAATTTGGTAATTAATTTTACCATTGGTTGAGGAGCATTGCTTTGTTGGCACATGATCCATGGAACTCCAATATCATAAGACTCAGCCATGGAAGCACACCAATCTATATACACTTTCCCAGCATCTCCATAAGGATCCATAACATTCCCATACTCATTCTCAATCTATTAATTCAAGAAAACAAATCAATTTAATAAATTAAATTAGTTTTATAATTGCATATTTTTTCTTAAAAAAATCAATTCATGAACTACTATATATATATACACGTACCTGGGCGATAATTATAGGACCTCCTTGGGAAGCAAGAAGTTTCTCTTCTTTTATCTTATTTATGATCAATGTAGTGAAATTTTGCATCTCATTCTGCAAAAAAAAAAATGAAAACATATAAGTAATTTTATTGTGGTAATACATAAAAAATCATATAAATTAAAAAAATTTAATGGAAATAATTAACTTACCATGAACACATCATTTGCCGTCCTCATCTCAATACCAGGCAAATTATGCAACCACACAGGGAAACCCCTAAGAAAAATAAAACAATTAAGAATTATGATATACACTGAAACTGAAAATTACAAAAAAAAAACATAATAACTCATTAAATAAAGAAACATACCCGTAGTTCCATTCGGCACAAACATAAGGACCAATACGAAGAATGGAATAGAGACCAGCCTCATGTATGGTCTTTAGAAATCTGATGAGATCATTATTCCCAGAAAAATCATACTGACGACGAACTGCTTCATGAGCATTCCAAAACACATATGTTTCAATCGTATTAAGGCCTCCTTCTTTTGCTTTTTGAATCAAATCAGGCCACATCTACAACATTATATATAAAGAAAAGAAATAAATGATAATGATTCATGTGTGTATATGAGCTATGTATCATAACAGATAGAAAAAATCACACAAGATTATTGATTATAGGTACCTCAGGAGTGCTCCTAGGATAATGGATGGAACCTGAAATCAGAATCCTACGTCGGCCATCGATAATCATGGCTCTCCCATCGTGTGAAACAGTAACAGCATTAGTGAGAAAAACAAAGACACTGAGAAAACAAACGAAAGAAAAGAAGATTTTCCCAGAAGCCATATTGACTTGAGATGGAGAAAGAACGAACGAAGAAGAGAAAATTGAAGAAAGTGCACGGTTTGGTATGAGATTGATGAAGACTTTATACAGAAAATAGTAACGTATGCTTATCGGTTTTGGTAGCCTGTTTCTTTGTTTGGCCAATTTTAGATAATCAGTATAAGATTATGATTATATCCTTATCCTTTAGGTATTTAAATTTAAAGTGAATTAATGAATTTAATAACAGGATCAGATTATTAGATATTCCTGATGAAGAAAAATATTAATCAGAGTGTGTAATATGTTTCTGTGTTTGGCCAATTTTAGATTATTGATATAAGATTATGATTATATATATCCTTATCCTTATGGTATTTAAATTTAAAGTGAATTAATTGATTTAATAACAAGAATGAGATTTTTATAGAAAAAGGAAAGGACATCATCAGATTACCGTGGATAAAAATAGATTCTAGTTTATCATTATTCTTAATCTTATGATATTTATTAGGGTGGATTAAAATTTTAACAGACTTTTTTAGCTAAAATCTGTTAACAAATCATTAGAGAATCTTTAACAAAAAAATATTTTACCTTCTAAATGAAAATATTATTTTTTATCATTTTTAATAGAAGTCTTTAATTTTTTTATTTTTTAAATATAAAAACAAACTTTTTGGCATGGATTTTTTTTAAATATAATAGCAACACGTATCTGTAAAGTATTAAATATTTAGATGGCATAATTAAATATTATTATTTATTCAACTTATTTTTTAAAAAATATAAAATAATCTATATACTCATTTATATTACGTTATATATGATTTACTTGGTTAAGGATAACGTGTGTTTTCCAAAAAAAAAAAAAAGAGTACTACTTCTCAAGGTTAGAATAATTTGTTTCTACCCATAAGCTATTTTATTAACATTTAATTGTAGAATTATTATCTAAATTTGTTGACTCATATTCTCTATTTATGAGACTAATAAGGGACTAAAAATAAAAATATATTTGTAAATTTAAGAGACTAAAAACTTAATGTAAATTTGGAGGATATATATACTTGAGTCTATTAATTATTATATCTAATTATTGATTATTGATAAGAAAATACATAAAAGTATATATTTTTCAATAATTCAAATTATATTATAAATTAGTTATCTACATAAAGATGAATATAAAAAGGGATAATTATATTATACAATTATCATTTTTTGTGAAAACAAAAAAAGTTATGTAGTTTAAATAAGACAAGAAAATTTCCATTATAAGAATATAATTTCACTTTCCACACATGATATTAAAAAACATGAACAACTTTCTAAATTATTTACAATAACAACTGGCTAAGGCAAAGTTAATAATAATAATAATAATAATAAATGATAGTGTGCAATCGTTATATGGATATTGTCCAGGGGGTTTAATGCTTAGCTAGTGTTGGTGGCATGAAGACTTTTTGTTGACTAAGGTTGAAACTCTTTTTTCCTATACCTTCTATCTAATTCAGCAAATATTAATTATCACAATATTTCAAACTGTATTGGAAACCAATGGCCTTTTCAACTTTTCAAACGTAACTTTTCAACTAGCTAACTAGCATCAATGCATGCTCATCCAAACCAATTTTCATTGCTTATGTTTATGGATATAAGCAATGAAGTTCCATTCATTGCATATTGTATATAAAGTTCGATTCACATTATTATTATAAAAAAATTAGTAAATAATTTTATAAATTTTTTATAAATATTTTTAAATTTTAAAATTATATTTTAATTTTAATAGAAGACAGGAGTTGAACCCATATAAATTTTTATATATATAAAAAATTAAAATTATTTAATTAGAGCTTTATTCACATATCATCAGAATTATGAGTGCAAAAACCAATTCCCAAAGTTTATTGTCAATTATTGGAGGACTATTCAATTGAATAATAAAACTTATTTCGGATATTATGAATAATAATCCAAGAGATTACTAATGCCTTGTATACATTGGAACTGAGGCCATTGAAAAACTCTCTCTATGTAGCTACATTCCCTTTATCTCTTTACGTAAGAAGAAATTGTGGCATTTTTCTTTTCTGGGACCATGTCAGGTACTCTTTCTACTTTGCAACAAAAAATTTCGCTTTTTATTTATTTTTAAAAAAATTTTGTATATAATTTGCTTTTATTTTTTCGCTTAATTGTTTTGGAAAATATTGCGGGCACAAGGACGATGTATATGACCGCATGTGGGATATATATATATAATTACAAAAAAATCTCTCCTCTATTTCTTAAGCATATGACTTCTATCATATTCTTTAAAGTCTCAATCTTATCCTTTTACTTTCTACTTATGATTAAACTTAAAAATGTTTAATACTCAAAAGCAATTCATGTACAATTGAAAGGGAGTACCTCTTACTCTAATTATAAAAATTAATTAATTTTTTATAAATTAAATAAATTAATTAAATATAATTAATATAAAAATTAATTGATTAATTTAAATAGATTAATTAATATATAATATAAATTTATCTTCAAATATTAAATTTAATTATAATTAACTGATTTATTTTATTTCTTTAATATATCCAAACAAGTTAACGGGCTTTTATAATTACGACTAAAGGGAGCATTTGGATTCCTCTGTCTATATAAAAAGTCAACTAATTCTAATAATTATAACCAGATGGAGTATAATTTTTTTTATGTTGATGGAAGCAGCCATTCATATTTTTTTGTTTTTTTATATGGAAAGTTTATGTTAGAGTGCAACAACATAGTTCAAAGAACGCTTATAAGAGATTTATGAGATCGTTTATAAAAAGAACTACTCACAACAGTAATGAGGATTGAACTCATGTATTTAAAAGATATAAATCTATTATTTATGATATGTGTTAATTTTTATTAACCCCAAAGCAGCCATTCCTATTCTTTTTTTTTATATAAAAATTTTTAGAAAGAGATTAGGTTCATTCACTATCTAAGGGTAGGACGAAGTCTCCCTTTCTCCTAAGAGATACCAATATCGGATGGGGTAAGCCGTCTATTACCCTCAAGCGTAAATTTAAGCACTCAGGAGTTAGGATGTTTCCCTAAGCACCATGACTAGAATCACAATAAAGTGATACTCTCTAAAATTTGAACACATTCTAAATAATTACATGTATCATCTCTTCAGTAGATGAAACCACGGATGATGGGTGCAGCCATTCCCATTCTATTCCCTGATAACGATGTCTCGGTAGTAAGGCTTGGCTTGAGTTGGGAGTTGGGACGAATTTCAATAGAACCAGGGCTTTGCAATAACGTGCCAATTCAGATTCTCTTTTTATTTTTGCCATTTTGTCTCAATTTTAATTTTTAATCGTTAGATGAACATTCAAAATCTATTAAATAAAATAAAATAGAGTTATTGATAATATTTCCCCCCTCAATGATCGATTTGAATAGTTAAATAGGGATTTAATGGTCAAAGATAAATTAAGGCGAAAATAAATGAGTTAAAATATATTTAATATTTTAAAATATTTTATATTATACATCTAGCATCTTAAAATTTTTTATAATGTTATCACCACTTTAAAATAGTTTTTTAGTACATCTAGTATTCTAAAATATTTTATATATTTGTGCTAGATGCATTAAAAAAATATTTTAAAATACTAGATATATTTAAAAGAAATACTCCAAAGTCTTAA
This sequence comes from Leucaena leucocephala, assembly GCA_037074615.1. Taxonomy (NCBI): domain Eukaryota; kingdom Viridiplantae; phylum Streptophyta; class Magnoliopsida; order Fabales; family Fabaceae; genus Leucaena; species Leucaena leucocephala. The sequence continues at coordinate 10,175,696 of CM073515.1, read as the reverse complement.
AAAGTCTTAGATGTATAAAAAAATACTTTAGCCTGTTAAAATATTTGAAAAAATATTTTATGAGGTTGAATATATCACAAAATATTAATATTTTAAGATATTAAATGAATTTAAAAGAATATATCAGGTGGCGTATGCACTTTAACCCAAAATAAATCGAATGGATACAGATTCAACGTCAGCTCTCTGATTCAGAAATTCTTCAAGCTTTAGCTTTTTACACCAGTATAAGGAGATTCGTATCATAGCTTTGGTCAAGATTCAGAAATGGCTTTTTCTTAGCTTTTGTCATTGTTGTTATTGAAAGAGAGAGAGAGAGAGTTACTAAGAGAGAAAAATATGATAAAGTCATCAAATAATTAAATAGTTATAGAGAATCTAACGGTAATAAATTTGATTTGTATAATTATTAAATTATTATTATACATAAATAATAAATTACTAAAAATATAATAATAATTTGAAATGGTATAAATAATAATTAGGGACATAATGATAACTAAACATAAAAATAGGTCAAATAAGGCTAGACTTTAGCTAAATAGGCCTAAGTCTATAATAAAAATATAAAGTTTGAGCTTGTATATAAGCTTTTTTTTAGGTCCAGATTTGAGCTTTTGAACTTGCTAAGTTTAAAACCTTTTTAAAAGCATACTTCCAATGTATGCCTCTAAAAAAGCCTTATACTACAAAGCTTGAAGGTTATAAGTAGGCTTTTAAGCCTATTAATATATATATAAATATATTTATATAAATTTTTAGTAGGTTTCAAAGCATATATTTATAAATAAAAAATTCTAAATAGGCTGTGAGCTTATTTACAATATTAGGTTTGTAGACTAGGCTTTAGAAAAAAAATCTAGCCTATTTAAATTAACAGACTTTTAAATAGACTTAAAGCCTACTTCTTTGCAAAATAGGCTAAGCAATATAAAACTTTAAACAAGTTAGGACGTAAGCCATTGTTAAAGGTTTAGCTTATTTCTACCATTATTAACAATTTAAAATGATATAAATAACAAATAGAGGTATGAGATAACAACCCTAATTATAATTTATAACTTTAAGTTGTCACCTTTTGTCTCTCTAATAGTCATTTGTACTACTTCAAATTATTATCACATACCCAAAAAATTTGATATTTATATATAAAGGTAACTTAATCATTGTACAAATCAAATTTATTGTCCTCAAATTTCTTAAGACTATTTAATTATTTAATAATTTTATAAGGTTTTTTATAATAAATTCTCGCCTCGAAGTAATTCTAAAAAACAAAACACCCCTAGTTACACCTCTTCTCATGGAAGGAACTAAAAGAAGAGGAAAGTGGTTAACACCTTCAGTTAGGATTCATACCATGTTCAAAAATCAACACGCAAGATTCTGTTTTTCTCATTCAATTATTTTTATTGTAACTCATTCTTATTTTACTGTTCGCACGGCTAGAATAAGTCTTAGGTTCGAATCTTGCGCTTTTTAATAAATTTTATGGTACATACAGACATGCAGTCAGGAATCTTGTCTCAGGAATATGCATACTTTTAGATCCCGATTCTTCATATTCTATACGTATGAAAGTCTGAACATAGTAGGAATTGAAGTTTAAGAAAATAACCATGATTTCACAAGAATAAATTATTAATACCACAACAAACTAGATATTATATGAAGGACACGATAGAATATGAAATTATAATCTGGTATCTTTTCCAATCACGTCTTGCTGCTACATGGATCACAAGGAAAATATTTTGACACTATTGGCACATTTGATTTGATTCCATGAAAGGAGATTTACACATAATCTTAATGCAAATGATTGATTTAGATATATAGTTGGGCTTATGCAATGTAAGGGAGATTACATTTTATAACGCCAGTTACCTTAAGTAGGTGCATTGGGATTACACTACTAGAACATATAAATGTAGATTACAAACGAGCGAGAATATCAAAAAATACATTATCTAAAGTCATATCAGGTATGCTCACCCATTACATTCTTACTGATTCCACGACCCAAACGGGGGCACATGAATCAATTAAAACGCACACATGACGTACCTACCCTAACATAACTTGTGGCTGACATGAAAGTTAAACTACTATATTCTGAGAGCATTGAAAAATCATACGTCAATACCAAGAAGCAGTCGAGGATTACTAATTTGAAGGCATAAACTCACGTGACGGTGGAACAGGACACAGAATATTAGATATCTCTGTTTTTTTTCAAATTAATACCTCTTTCAACACGCAGGGGGAAAATGGATGTTTCTGGTTTGGCTACCAACGTTCCGCATGCAGAAGTAAAAAATGTGACTAAGACTAATCACCTCCGCACAGGCGGGACAATGCCCCTGCCAGGTGCCGCTCCACGGCCAGCAGCTTGAGCCTGCGCCAGCAACATCAATATAACATAAAATTTATAATAGACCATCTTATTCACAAGTTGTGAATAATACAACTCATGTTTTAGATTCTGTACAACACATAGGGAAATGTGTATTGAAACACATCATGGATATGGCCAAAAGGAAAGCTAGGTTTATATAATCAAAGAATGTAAGTGTAAATACCTTTGCTCGCATTGCAACTGCTCTGCCCCTTCCAACTCCAAGTGATGCACCCTTGCCCTTCACGAGATTTCAAGAAGCAAAAATTACACTCAGAACATACATACAACATAAGTGTCCTTGATCGCTAAAAGACGTGAAGTTACCTTAATTCTAGCATCCAAACGCTTAAACATGGGAGCATTCTTCAGCATGTCTGGTATGACCATAAACCTGTCAAAATGCCCAAGTCACCGCACTTTCACAGCACTTATAATTGCCATACAGAAATCACAAAATCATCTTTGGAGTAAAAAAACTTCACTCAATCGTTAAGTACAGAAGGTATAGTTCATACCTGACTTTGCTGCCACGAATGAATACATGTTCAAGTTGGGATGTTTTTCCATCCTGAGGAATGCACGGCCATTATCAGCAAATAATATGAAGTTCAGTGTACATTAGACCAAATTAATAATAATATACTTAAAAAGTTGAAATTGGTGAAAGGAACCTCTCTACAACTTTTAAAATTGACAATTTGCACTTTCTTAGGCTGGTAAAGAAACAAAACAGGAAAGACTGCGAGGATATAAAATTGAGGTTGACACTAGGCATGTTCCAAATTAGTACATGTCTGAGAAAAGTCTGAGATAATGTCAAAACTGGAGATCTTTGGTATGCTTATCATTAGCCCATGTAAGCCTCCTAGCGTCCATTTGGCTATATTATTTCTTTTAGAGGGGCAGGGGAAGAATTACTACATGGCCTTACACTGTCCTCCAACCTTCATTTTAAATGCTAATTACAAAATTGAAATTAGGGACAGGCACAGTTAATCAAGCTAAAAATTGTGCAAGATAAGATGTTGAGCCTACTGTCAGAAATCTGAAGTAAAAATGGCAGGTTTCGGTAATCGGATACAATGGACTCTCGTGTAGTATTCACCATGTAGTATGCATGAGGTGATATATTTCCTATATCTGAACAAATTATGCAGAGAAAAATTTAATGTCATGTCTACTCCTGTAATAAGTAACAGCAACACTCATAGCTTATTTCATCAGCTCCATTCCATTAAACCTGACTAAATGAAACTAACGTCCTTTTCACTTGCTTTCTGAATTCTGCACATGCTCATATTCAACTTGGTGCAACTTAAAATAATAAAATTCACAGTCAAACTTTCAAACAACTGGAACTTTGCTTCTAGCCATGTCCCAGACAGGGAAAGTGGAAATGCCCAACAAATGACCATCTCCATGATCAATCTTATTCCAGTTTAAATCTTGGTCCCTCTCAGTTTAATCATGTTTTATAGTCCAAGCTGGATTAAATCTAGCCTTAAAATAACAACATTTATTCGTCTGATCTAAAACCAGCAGGAGATTGGATCAAGAGCACATAATTTGAATTATCTAGTACAGAGAATATCTCTCATCAAAATGTAGTGAGTAAGCTTCCACATTAGCAGACAGAGAGTAAGATTGCTCAAAAGCCTCTAGAAGGAACCAAAAGATTAGCGATTACTCAATTACTTCCTATCTTTCCTTCCTAATCCCTCTTTGTAAGGTAATGTGCATGTGTGTCTGCTTGACGAGTTTTTCATAGACGGCATCTCATAGGGTTCAGAAAACTTGCAATGAAATTTACAGCTAAGATCAAAATTTGATAATCAGAATCCAAGCTCAACGCAATTTGAACGAAATCCAAAACCTACGCATACAAAAAAGACATTGACGAGACGAGTAATTAAATGCAGTAGAATTACGATAATACGAAAGAGAAGTACCTTGGCGGTGTAGGTAATGTTCTCGAGCTGACAATTCCAGTTGTCTTCACACTCGATCATACTTCCTCTGTAGAGTTCTCCACTCTTCAGCTCTACGGTGACGACATGACCAGTGGCCTCGTGAAGTAGCTTCACTGGTATTCCCAAGCTCCTGCTCATGGCTTCCTTTTTCAAAACTCTGCGCAAAACCCTAATCAATCGAAGATTAAAACCCCACCTTTGGAACTTCGCTTGCGGCAATTTAGCTTTTCTTCACCCTATGTTATAAAAAGTAATTTTACTTATTAATGATTATTTTATTTTGAACAAAAATACGCCTTTACTGCTTTAATTTTATATAAAAATTTATTTTTTTCTTTAAATTTATAAATTATTTTTATAGTTCTCTAATCTTAACGTCTTAAGAAATGATGCTAAAGATTAAAATTTTAAATGTTAACAAAATATTTTTAAATATTGATATATTAAGTTTAATTTTTAAAAATAATATTTAACATAAAAATTATTATCTAATATTAATAGTATTAGGATTAAATAATTAAAAAAATACTTTATAAAATTAAGGTACAAACTGAAAACTTCTATATTGTCAAGTTAAGGACTCATGTATAGTTTTGTCCTTATTTTATTTCTGGCAACAAAATTTTAGTTCTATCTTAATCACAGTGGCCTCTGGAATTTTATTTTTTATGATTTTATATTTCATATTTTAGTTGAAAACGAACGTACTCTATTTGCAAACTCACAGTTTGAAAGAATATGTAATTTTATTTTATTTTTTATACAATTTATTATATTCTAATTATTTAATTTTAAATTTTATAGCTATCTTCTAGATATCATTTTTAAGAATTGAAGTAAAAATTTAAAGAGATTTAACAAAATTTTATGTTATTAAATTAATTTTATATTAAAAGGCATTTACATGTCGCTATGACGTTTAATCATTGATTCTTGGATGCGAAACTATCAATATTTGAATCCATGGATTCGATGGTAGATTGTCAGGGTGTTTGGAATTTGCCTATTACCTAATATTTAAATTTAAATTTAGATAAAATTTTAAATTTTAAAAAATTTTAAAATAAATAACTATATTTATTTTAAAAAAATTTAGTCTAAAATATAGTTTAAAACTAATATTTTAAATAAATTGATTAGAGTAATTTATGGAATAGTAAAAGAACTTATAAATTAATTAATTATTTTATTACCCCTATTTTTTCTTATATTCTCTCTCCTATTTTTTCTACACTCTCTCTCTTCTCTTCTTTTTCTATACCCTCTCTTATCTTTCATATCTCATTTCTTATCTCTCATCTCTTATATATTTAATAATTATATCATTTTTCTTAATTTATTAATAATAAAAATATTTCTAAAAATAATTATTTAAATATTTATTTATTTAAAATTATTTATTTTTTTTATAAATTCTTCTCCAAAATTTTTTTAAAAAACTCTTCAAAAATCTTTTTTGGTTATAAATATTTTTTTAAAACCTTATGATCTAAAAAAATAAAAAATTACTTTCCACGTACTTACTTATTTCCACTACTCATGAACTGAAAAAGTCAACACCCAGCTTTTGAATCGGGGAATGAAAATGACAAAATTATGAAAAGTAATTCAAATGCTGCACGTCAAATCGATATATAGTGAATAAGTAAATAAAATAAAACCACAGCGACAGCAGCACCCCACATATCTGGATTTGATTTTGCGGCTTTGCCCTTGGCAGTCCGAATCGCCATTTTCCTTTTGTGTCGGTCAGAGCCATTCATTCTCACACGCTCTTATTCCTCCCTTGCAAGCAAGCTGAAGAAGCAAAAAAATAAGAGAGGAAGTGGCAATTAGAAAACTCCGTAGCTCCTTCGTCATTTTCCCTTGGATCGCCTCCGCCTCACCTTTTGGATTTCAGCATCTGACAATTTCAATCTAGATTTTTCAAAATCCCCATTTCGATTCCTGGGTCTGCGATGTTTGGCTGGCTTATCCTCATGATGGCGCTGGTTTTTCTTCGAGGTAAGTTCTCGGGTTTTCTTTATTTTTTTTCTCTTCTCTGTTGACAATTACTGAGATAGTGTACGGTAGATTGCAACTGACTAATATTGTAAATAAAGTTCATCTGCTGAAAACTCAAATGAGCAAATATACAGTCTTTTGGGGTGGGGTCAGAGTGCAGACCCACTTCCCTGTTGCTTGGCCCCATGTACTAATTTCCTTTATTTTCAGCTTTGAGAATTAAATCAACTGCTGAAAGTTGATTTTTGTTAAGCAAGAAAAATACTCATTTTAGTTATTAATTAATTAATTAATTCTGAGCTAACATACGATCAATGCCCTGTAATTGCTGTGTTTCACATGGGAGTTTCATAGATTGATAGATGCTTATTTTTACATGTATATCTCTGATGTTGTGAGTGAAAGCTGCAAGCTTGTATTAATTTGATTGAATCCCTTTTGTTTATCTTATGGGGATGTCTGTTGAGAGTTTACCTCTCAAATACTCTATTCCACTCAAATATTGATTGCTAAATTGTTCCACAAATAAATATTATTGGTATTTGAAATGTTGAATTTCATTGTGTTACAATTTGATATTAGTTGGGTTTTCTACTGGTACTTGAAAGATTGCGCGAGTTAGTTACACAGTTTTTCAATTTGATCTGCCTATTATGTAATTCTTGATGATGCAGAAGATAAAATTAGGGCAGAAGCTTGTTTCAGTTTAGATGTATCAGATCAAATGATAGTAAACAAACGTCACTTTACATTATTATATGAAATTAGAGAGATAGAAAAAGGTGAGATGGGTAGGAATGCAAGTGAAAATTTGCAGGAGGCTTTTCTTGAATGAAAGTAACTATAAATGAATTACCTTAATGATCATGACAAATTTCAACACTACTAATTTGACCTGGCGTTTTCAACTTTTTAGAACTTAATGCTTTGAGTTAATCTTGAAAACTTCTTTTTGCAATATCAAAGGCCTAATAATATTTAAGATGTATCCCAAATCTATAGTATTTTTCATCTGTGCTATATAAGCCATGTGATTTTGACATCATAACTTGTCAATTTGTTAGCTTCATCATGCCTTTTGCAACTATGAGAAGAAGCTCTTGTCAATTTGAGGAACAAACCACCAGACCTGACTTCTCTGGTCTTTGAAGGAAGAAAAGCTCAACAATTAGAAGATTTATTCTTTGTGAGTTTATCGAGCGAGCTTGTTAACTCGGGATAAATTCAGCAGATATCTAGAGAAAATGGCTGCTGAAGATAAAAACCTTGTAGAAGTCTTGGAAGACCTTAATCCTATAGATGTTGCTAAGTACATGAATTATGTCAGGGCCCCACAAGCTGGAGCTATAACTACTTTTTCAGGCACAACACGCGATACCTTCGAAGGCAAAACAGTCTTGGAGTTGAGATATGAAGCATATGTACCAATGGCGATACGATGTATAAAGTCTCTTTGTTCCTCTGCTAGATCATCCTGGAACCTACATTCCATTGCGGTTGCTCATCGTCTAGGCACGGTTCCTGTGGGAGAAACAAGCGTGTTCATTGCAGTTTCTTCCGTCCACAGAGATGATGCATTGGAGGCTTGTAGGTTTCTCATAGATGAGCTAAAGGCAACTGTTCCTATTTGGAAGAAGGAGGTTTACACTAATGGTGAAGTTTGGAAAGAGAACTCTGAGTTCATGGAGAGGAGGTCTGAGCTTGGTAAAAATGATGAAGATTTTCCTGGGAAAGTGACAGAAATGAAGGAGCATACCAGGAAGCACTGTTGCAGGCCTAAGGTTCAAGTGAAGGATGAAGGTAATTGTGAAGATTAATGTCATTATCTGGGGATCAAAGATATGTACGGGAGACCTGTTCTGTTTATTTTTTTTAATATTAAAATAATATAAGAGGATGATCGTAATTCTGTACTTTGTTCCTTCTGTCTGCATTGTTATGGTAACATCAAATTTCTTTCGCAAACCAACTGTTTCCTTATAGAATTGCCATTGCAAATTAATGAAGTTTGAAAAGGATATGAAAAAGACTTGCTTAGGTAGGTCATAATGCTAAATAACATAATAATAGATGGATTGATATTATAATAATCTCACTTTTGAGGGGTTCTCTTCTCTTCACAGGCTTCTATGAGCTCTCTCTCTCTAAGAAATTTGACCCCTATTTATACTCTCCCCTCCATGAATTCCTTGTCATGTATTTCTCCTAAATTCTAATTTCTTCATTTCGTCACTAATCCTCATTGATTGCACATCATGCATCTCTTCAATGCATGGCTTCCCCTGCCAGTGGCTGCTCAGACCGTCAAGGAGTGCCACTCCGCGTACATCATCAACTCCGTCAACGACTCCAAATGATCCCAACTGTGTTTTCAAACCTGTTAATTCCTTCTCTTTCTTAATCATTTTCTGTTTTAAATCATGCATTTGGTTGTTTTCTTTCCTTGATGTTTGATGTCCCTGCACCTCAATCAATGTGTCATTTTACTTCATTTGATTTTGTACTTGCGACTTAAGATTTTGGCTTGACAAATGAGTGATGCTGGAATGTCGGTTTTTTACTGGAAAGATATTTTATTGTTGGAAATATTTACATGTGGAGACAATAACTAAAGGAAAGGACAACAAAATATTGTGTGTTTAGTTTTAAAAAAAAAAGTACCTTTTGGACCCAAACTAAAGCACCCAAACACCTATTTTTATACTAAAATTGATTATTTTGAAACCATAGTTTCTCATACGCAAATCCCAACAGCTTTTACATATATTTCAGATATTCTAATAGGAAATGATCATTTTACTTTTCTGATTTTTTATCTTTTTGTTATCTCTCATCTATTTTGTTATCTCATGCTATTTCTAATAAATAACTTTTCATATAAAATCCATTTTCTAAAATTACTTTATATAATCAATTTTCTTCACAATCTACACAACTAATTAATGGAAGCACATATTCTTGCAGAACTCTATCAAGGAAAGAAGGCGCCTAAACAATATTTTGACTGAACAAATTATGGGCATTCCACAACTTTTAACATAATATCCCAAAAGAAAATACTTCATGAATTTTAAAAATATACACTTAAATTTATACTATTTACTCTGCTAAAAATATTCTAAAAATATATTTTTTAATTAAAAGAAATTTTATTTACTAATTTATCTTTTATCATCTGAAATCTCTAATTTATTTTGTATCAGCACCAAAACTTAGGTAAAAAACAATGGCAACAACAACAAAGAGAAATGTAGCAATGGAGAATTGTATAGCTTGATAGCTTATTGTTTCTCTCTTTAAATGCCACTACTAAATAATGTTTCGCATGTCAACAGCTTCTTCCTTCTAAAAAAACAATGCATAGGAAATTCAAGACAAAGATGTTGTGTTTTAATTTTGATTTATTCATACATTTGCTAATTATTGTCGGCATTATTGCATTGATGTTTTTCAGTAGACTTCTGTTATCACTGATACTTACACTTATTTGTATTTCATGTAGGGTGATCAAATCCATGTTACTATTTGTAGGAAGGGAAAACGTTTGTTATTTCCTATTTTAGTGTAGTCCCAAACTATTGTTCAAATGGAATGAAGGATCACTCATTTAGGGTAAACTTCTAGTTGTAAAGCTCTGTACGTTTATGCCTTGATGATGGTTGAGCCATTCTCCCATATTTTAAGCTCTCAATTTGATGACACATATTTAGTTGGTATGATAGTTGATTTGATATTTAGCAACATGGGGGATTCAACTGGATATAAAGTTTTCTCTGTCTAACTTTTCTTTTCAGTATAGTTGAGCATATCTTGAGAGCAAAGAAACATGATGTTTAATTAGTTACATATCTTTTTCCTTATTTTATCATTCAATCATTTAATTTTCAGATGCTACAACAATAATTCTTAATTAAGAGATTTAAGTATTAGCTTATTCTTCATTTTTATCAAAGTTACTAATAATAATTAACTAAAATTTTATAAATAGCTAGGGTTTATATGTTATATTCATACTACTGAAATATTTTTCAGTATCCATATATATAGGGAACCCATCATGCAAATTGTTGAAGGGGAAACAAAAGCATGAAGGAGAGCCTTACCTAATACTTCTTGTGAATGCCATATGAATGAGTCAAAAAAGTGAAATTAACCATCACTTTTCTCATGAAATTTCAAAATGAACACGCGTGTATGTTTATGTGTATGTATTAAATAAAATAAGTTAAAAAAACAAAATATAAGAGACAAATAAAAACACTATAAAATAAAATCATTTAATTGACCATGAGAAGATTAAGGGCCTGTTTAATTTGTTTAAGATTAAAGAAAAATGTAGTTTTAGTTAAATATACGGGGGTTGTTGGAGGAAACTTAGGTAAAACTGGGGATGTGTTAGAAAAACATCTACTACTACTACCTTATTTTTCATAAGTTGGTTGGATTAGTTTACAATCAAAATAAACTAAAAATAAATTATTTTCAACACATTATTAACCTTGACCTTGAGGTTTTTTTCAACCGCTCCCTTATACTTAATCAACCATACGAGTTTTTACTTACAAAAGATATGAACTTAAGAATGTAAGAATAATTCATAATATAAATCAATAATAAATACCTTACCATTTCCTTCAACTAACTGCCATAATAACTGTTTTTAGTGAAATTGTTTTTAGTGAAATTTCACTGACTTTAACGATGTTATGCTAATGAATTGTAAATCAGTACTAGTTCAATAACCAACCTATTTTTTAAACAAAATTGGATATCTACAAACTACCCAAGAGCACAACATTAACAACAATAACAATAACAAAAGTCGACTACATGGGTTACGAAGTCATTATGCTCTATTAAAAATAAAATTTTTAAATAAATTATTAATCAAAAAGTCCTAATCAATAATCTCGTTAAGTATTCTCTTTAGACAATAACACAAGATTAGTTAAACTAAAATCCTCACAGAAGACTTAATGGCTCGAAACTCTTCTTCTGTGACACTTTTCCAAACCCCGTCTATTAGTAGGCGCCCCTTGGCTTTAATTGGTGATGACACATCATGATCTACTTCAGAAACTTGTTCTGTCTCCCTTTTCTTCTTAACACTTGATTCATCAAGCAGGGTAAGGTCCAAAGTGGCATCTCTCTTCACATGTTTGCTTGGTTTCTGAGTCTCCTTCCTATCCAATTCATGAATGTCTTTGAAATTATCAATATGATCGAGCGAAGGAAGATAGCCGGATGATCCAGCGGTGCGGGGCAACATGCCGATTGGACATGGGTTCCATTCTTTAGCCAAAGTCCATGCCCGAGGCTTGTCAGTTCCAACATCGGTAGATGATGTTGTTTTACTCTTCGTTACTCGTTGTTTAAACAACTCTAGCTTTGTAGCAGCTTGTCGCATGGCTTCCTCCATCTGAAGGAAATTCCCTGAAGTCATAGGCAAAGAGCTTTCATCATCGTTTATGACTGAGTTAGATAGAATGACATGAGAGAGCTTTTTAACTTTCTCCTTTAAAGAGCTATCCTCCATCAATTCTGCAAGGAGAAGGGCTGAGTCCATTAGCTGCTTATTGCTAGGAGCCGGTATTCGAAGACATTTTCGTACAATTTCAAGCAAAACGCTTTTCGGTACATTTGCTTCAGCAAATTGACCTTTCTTGAGAATCCCAACAAGCCATGCAAACAAAGATGCAAGACGATCAATCTGGCAAAACTCTTCCCTACGGGAAGTTCCGGGACATTTTATTTCTGCAGAGGAGAAAGAGAAACAAATTAGTGAAGAAAAAACTAACTCAACCCTATACTATAATTAATATTAGAAACAGTTGTACATTAAGGCAGAAGATAAACCAAATGCCTGAATATGGAACTTTACAACCATCAGGAGCTCTACGATAATTGACTGTAAAAATTTTCACAATAAATGCTTAAACATATGATATTATCAATATTCAGAAGTGAAAAACTCTCCCCAAAAAGTGGCTGCAGAATTACATTATGCACATACCAAGTCAACTCTGATGAACAAGCAAAAAGATCCACAGCTTGAAGGTTACAAATTGTGATTAAAAGCATAACTCTCTAAACATATTTGTAAGTAATGTATCAACTGTATATTTCTTGCTCTGTACATTGAGATTATATACACATACGAAGGCTATCAAGGCTATAATGACTAAACCTGATTTCCCGGGATATACAATCATTTCTAATGAATAATGAAATTATAATGCTAATCCCTACAATCTCTCTTGATCCTACAATCTCGGCATATTCACACTCCCCCTCAAGTTGGACCATAGATATCGAACATGTCCAACTTGCCAATGAAGTAATCGAATTTTTCTTTGCTCAGCGCTTTTGTGAGGACATCTGCTGTTTGTTCTTTAGGGGATATATTTGAGCTCAACAATTCCTTCGTCGATTTTTTCTCGTATAAAGTGCTTATCAACCTCTACGTGTTTCATCCGATCATATTGCACTGGATTGTGAGATATGTTTATAGCTGCCATGTTATCTGAGTGAAGTGTAATGGGCAAGTTTGTAGGTACTTTCAATTCTTCTAGTATCCGTTTGATCCAAATCCCCTCACAGACACCAAGTGCAATGGCTCTGAATTCAGCTTCGACACTACTTCGAGCTACAACACTTTGTTTTTTGCTTCTCCAAGTCACCAGGTTTCCCCAGACAAATGTGAAGTAGCCAAAGGTTGATTTTCTGTCTTCTTGATCTCCTGCCCAATCAGCATCTGTGAATATCCCAACTGATCTTTGTTCGAACTTTTTAAACAGAAGACCACGTCCTACAGATCCTTTTAGGCATCTGAGAATCCTGTATACCTCGTTCAAATGTTTATGTTTTGGATTGTGAGAGTATTGACTTACCATACTGACTGCGAAGGCAATGTCTGGTCGGGTATGTGATAAATAGATCAGTTTTCCTACCATGCGTTGATATCTTCTGAGATCTACTTCCTTTCCCAAATCCGTATCCTCTTTCACTTTGTCAACCTTTATGGGAGTGTCACTGGGTCTACAACCCAACATGCCGGTTTCTTTTAAGAGATCCATAATGTATTTCCTTTGTGAGACGTAGATTCCTCTTTTTGACCTTGCGACCTCCATCCCAAGAAAGTATTTCATCTGTCCTAAATCCTTAACCTGGAAGTCCTGGTTTAATGCCTTCTTAACCCGTTCAATTTCTCCTGAATCATCACCTGTGAGAATAATGTCATCCACATATACTGCTAGTATGACTATCTTCCCTTTGATGTGTCTGAAGAATAGAGTATGGTCACTCTGCCCTTGAGTATATCCCTGTGTTCTCAACACACGAGTAAATCTTTCAAACCATGCACGAGGAGACTGTTTGAGTCCATATAAGGATTTCTTGAGTCTGCAAACTTAATTACCTTTGTCACTAGGAAATCCTGGAGGGAGCTTCATATACACTTCCTCCTTTAGTTCTCCATTCAGGAACGCATTCTTTATGTCCATCTGATGTAGCGGCCAATCCAAGTTAGCAACTAAGGATAATAAGACTCTGATAGTGTTTAGTTTTGCTACTGGGGCAAACGTCTCTGTGTAGTCCATACCATATACCTGTGAGAATCCTTTTGCGACCAAGCGTGCCTTATATTTGTCTAGATTCCCATCAGCAGTATATTTGGGGGTGAATACCCACTTACAGCCCACTGGTTTCTTTCCTCTTAGTAAATCAACAATCTCCCAAGTGCCATTTACTTTTAGAGCTTTCATTTCTTCCATCACGGCCTGTCTCCAATGAGGATCAGCTAGTGCTTCATGTATGTTGTTAGGTATTGCAACCTGATCCAAATGAGAGATGAAAGTATAATACTGAGAGGCAAGAGCCTTATAAGAAACAAACCGCTCAATGGGGTGTTGAGTGCACGTCCTGGGTTGTTTCCGGAGTGCAATGGGCAGTTCAAGATCATCTTGTGTGGGTACATCCTTTTCTGAACCTGTTTCCGGATCTGAGTCATGAGTTGCATCATTTGTTTGAGGAGCTTTACCTGTCATGTGTCAGCGTGTATAAGTCTTGCCCCACCTATTTGTGTCTCCCCCTGAGTTAGTGGGATCTTGGCTCTCAGGTGTAGGTGTTGGATCAGGTAAGGTAACAAGGTTAAGATCTAGGTTATTGGGTAGATTGGGCTCGGGTTGACTTGGCTCAGGTTGGGACGTCAGAAATTCTCTCCACTTCTCCCCCTGAATTGAAGACGGAGGATAATAAGGATAGGTTTCATGGAAGGTAGTGTCACAGGTGAGGAAGAGACGTTTGGAGATAGGATCATAACATTTGTAACCTTTTTGTGTCCCTGCATGGCCCAAAAAAATGCTCCGAGTGGCTTTGGGTTCTAGTTTGGTAGTATGGTGAAGATGGACGTACGTGGTGCATCCGAAGACCCGTAGCGGAAGGGTGTTTTCAAGGTAAGGAAGATTGAAGTGTTCCTGTAAAACCTGTAATGGCGTGCGGAAGGTGAGTGGTTTATTAGGCATGCGGTTGATGAGAAAGGCAGCTTGAAGGATAGCGTCACTCCAATAAAAAGAAGGGACATATTGCTACTAAACATCATAGCTCTAGCAGTCTCAAGAAGGTGACGATTTTTCCGTTCAGCTATGCCATTTTGTTGGGGACTATGAGGGCAAGAGCTTTTGTGGAGGATGCCATGATTGGTTAAGAAAGTGGATAGGGTTTGGTTAAAATATTCAGTCGCATTATCAGTGTGAAGAATCTGGATTTTTTCATGAAATTGAGTTTGGATCATGTTATAGAATCTAATGAAAGTCTGTGGAACTTGGGTTTTATCAGTGAGAAGAAAAACTCAACAAACTCGAGTATGATCATCAATAAATGTTATGAACCACTTGGAATGGGTGCGATTTGTGACACGAGAGGGACCCCACAAGTCACTGTGAATTAGAGAAAATGGTTTGGACGGACGATAGGGAGTACGATGAAATGAAGTACGATGGTGTTTAGCACGTTCACAAGATTCACAATGAAAGTTGAAGGTCTTTTTATTATTGCAAATGGGGGGAAACATAGTAGACATGTAATGAAAATTAGGATGTCCTAAACGTTGATGCCACAAATCTATTTCACTAATCTGAGGAAGGAACACAGCCTTACAGAATCTGAAAGGTTGAATATCACAATCATTTAGGTAGTATAGCCCCTCAAACTCCTTAGCAACGCCAATCGTCATCCCCGTGGACAGGTCCTAAAAAATACATTGGGTAACAGAGAAGTTAGCATGACAATGCTTATCTCGAGCCAATTTGCTGACAGATAATAAGTTGCATTTTAAATTAGGAACATGTAGGACATCATTTAGAACTACTGTGTGATTGACTTTGATATTCCCAATACCAGCAACGACCAAGGTAGAGGCGTCTGCTATCTTAACTGTGAGATGTGACTTTGCAGGGGCATAGGTGGCAAATAAGGAGTAATTATCAGTCATGTGATCAGATGCTCCTGAATCCACAATCCATATAGGTCCAGAGTTCATACCTTTAATGGTAGCTAAAGCCTTAAAAAAGTTACCTCGGTTTGCCACACTTGCAGTCGACTGTTTATTTTCCAGAGCAGCCAATCTTTCCAAAATTAAGCTAAGTTGGTCAGGTACAGGGGCCAGAGGCACTTTATCTTGATTCATGATATCAGCAGTATACCCTTTTGACTTACTCTTTTTTGGTTTCCAATCTGGTGGCTTACCATAAATATCCCAACAGGTACTTTTTCTATGGCCCACCTTTTTGCAATGTTCACAAAAGGGACGCTGGTGGGCTTGGGCCGTGTCAACACCTTGGCTTACGCGTGAAGACTCTGGGCTTGGGCTAAAGTTCTTCTTCATCGACTCTACTCCCCGAGTGGCTAAGGCGGATGCATCTCCTGTGCTCACGCGTGAAGGTTCTGGAACCAGCATCACCTTGCGTCTCGTTTCCTCATGGCGCAAGACGGCGAAGGCTTCTCTGATTGTTGGAAGTAGGTCACGAGCAAGAAGCTGTCCCCTGACGTCGTCGTACACTGGGTCCAACCCCTTGAGCAGTTCAAACAGGCGGTCGTCTTCCACTTATCACCTATGTTCAGCCGCGTCGTCAGCACAATGCCACACCCGATCCTGCAATTGATCTAATTCCTGCCAGAGCACAGTCTTTTCAAGCCAATATTCATTCAGCGATCTCAGTCCTTGCTTCGCCTGCCAAAACTTTAAGCGAATTTCAAAGATCACAGAAGCATTCGCCTTATAGCCGTAGGAGTCACGGACAGCTTCCCAGATGGCCTTGGTTGAAGGGAGGAACATATAGCTTCTCTTGATGCCTGGAGCCATCGAATTGATCAACCACAATGACACAAGTGAGTTCTCTGACTTCCACCGTCTCTGTGATTGAGCGTCGCCAAATACGGGGGCATCAGCCAGGAGATAGTCGAGTCTATCCCGACCATCGATGGCGAGCCTCATGGATTGGGACTATTCCATGTAGTTGTCGCCTGTAAGTTTCTCCGATACAAGCAGTGATGTTGATCCTTCAACGTTGACGAGCTTCGAGGACCCAGTTTTAGGGACACCGTCTGATTGCTCGTGTGATTCTGCTGAAGACATTGTCAAGGATTCTTCACCGTGCTCTGATACTATAAACGTGTTTGTAAGTAATGTATCAACTGTATATTTCTTGCTCTGTACATTGAGATTATATACACATACGAAGGCTATCAAGGCTATAATGACTAAACCTGATTTCCCGGGATATACAATCATTTCTAATGAATAATGAAATTATAATGCTAATCCCTACAATCTCTCTTGATCCTACAATCTCGGCATATTCACACTCTCCCTTGCATGCAAAAAGTGTGGATCAAAGTAATTGCAAGTATAAAATACAAAGGCTATCATCATCATTGTAAACAAATTCATAGTCCAATATGACAAAATTCAAGAACTTTAAAACTTGTTTCTAAATTTATGTTAGATTATGTATCTAGCAAATGCTTTTGAAAACTTATTTAACAAAAAATTTACATGGATAGTACAGCCTAACTAACTTCTACCTCAAAGGCCAAAATTTAGGTGCACCCTAAGTATAGACCAAGCATGAAAGTAAATACAATTCCAAGTACTACACAATAATTAACCAACAGATACTGCACCCCACCAATAAAAAGTATTGAAAATTGATGACATGGATGGAAAGACAAGATCTACCTTCTTCATATTTCACTGCTTCCCGGGTCTCGATCATAATGAGTACTTCCTTAAGAAGATTCAGAATTAATTCCGGCTCCTTATCCCAAAATCTGAGTAGGACAACCTTCAAATCAGCCAGAATGGCCTTTATGGTTGGACCAAGTGAAGCATGCTCCGTATGCTCTACTAATTCTGAAGAACTCAAGGCTTTCAACAGACACTCCAACAAAACGTCTCCAATCTCTGAGGAGTGGGAAGAATATAGATGAACAAGAGATTTCAATATCTTAGAAACCTGTTTCTTAGGACCTGAAAATAACATTTCATCACTGCTTAATTCACTTTAGATTCAGCATAATTGATAAGAAATACCATAACTAATGATTCCAGCCACATGGCCTCATTTATGTTGGGTTATAAAATAGGAAAATTGATATATCAATACATGTAATAAAATCTTTATCAAGTCACATTTTTCACAAGCCATAGACAGTGATACACACTCAAACTACTAACATTGCACAAGACAACATGCCTAGTTAGATATGATGACAATTCAACCAATACTTTCTCATTTGGATTGCTGAATTAAACAAGAATCAATATTTGAGACTTTGAATGTACTGCAACTGCAACTGCAACCGCAGAAATAGTGGACACGCCCAGGTGACCAGACCAACAATTATATGAAACTTTAAATGTTGGACACATGTCCAAATATATAATCAAAAGCTCATTTAAATGCAGGATTATCAGACAATTCCTGCAGATCTCTAACACATCACAAATGTCAAAAAGATCTTGAACAATTTTAAGTTCAATTTAATAGACACACAGAAGCACATGCATTGACATGGGCCATACTCATCTCCAGTTGTTCCAATTAGTGCCACATATATCATCCCTCATTGTACATATTAAATTTTGGATGTTGCATTTTACCCTCTTCATACTGTCTGCATGTCTCTGATGTATAGATGATGTGAGGTGGAAGAATTCACGCAAGCCTTTGAATCAAGAGAACAGTATATTTGACTGAAACGATCTTGATTGACAAATAAACAATCTATACTTTCTCCATCTTTCACATATTTCACTAAAAAACATCATTTTAAAGACATGCTGTATGAAATGCAGAGTATCATAAGGAGATAGTACATCCACTTGTACATTATTGCATGCCAACAGGAATTCATCCATGCGATCACAGTTATACATGGTTTTTTTCATGAGCTATGTGAGAGTAAATAAGAAAGAGGAAAGAAGACAATGATATTTAACAAGTATTTAAAAAGTGATCACTGACAGGAAAGAAATACATGAATCTAATATTGAAAGAATGGAATCAAATTTGGGAAAAAAAGAAGGAAGCAGATCATAATCATTGCTTGATTCCATTTTGCAATATTTCATTCATAGAACTTCCGTCCTCCTTGATTTGCAACAAAAGAAAGGAATGTGGTCATAATATTAGGGCCAATGATGTGACCTGGCAGGAACAAATGCAGCATACAGATGCAATATGCCCAGATGACCCGGGTACAAGGAACTTTCAGCCATTGTAATTTTTGTATTGAACTATAATAGTAGATAAATGAAATACATGCATTCTCGGTCGCATGAGTTTGATATATATAAACTACATGTCACGTTGTAAAACACCATACTGAAGTCAACATTTAAAAAGATGTGATAAAGACATTAAGGTTATAAGCGATGAAAATAAATAAATAAACAAATAGAGCTCACGCACGTTTTTCCTCGGGCATTGGACTATTAGACTGGGGACTCTGGTAGCTTTTCAAGCAGGAAGACAGTTCTTGAAGCTTGGATTTGATTTTCTTTCTAACATTTGCATTTCCATCACCTTCAAAAGGAATTGCCTTGATCTGAGGTTCCCAATAATAAGATTTTAACCAATCAAGTGCCTGAAATTGATAACAGCATACCATCAATTATAGGCGTAGGGGTGCAATCATACGAGAGAACAATTACACTTGCAAAGCATTTGGACACCAATCATCCAAACTTAACCACATCAATATACTGCTAAAATGGGAAAAATTTAACAATTGGTGCAGGAGTCCATGTCCTTCACATAAGTCTTAATGGTTATAGTTATTCTACCCTTAATTCTCCAATGTGAGCGGTTGTTTAGCCTCTATCCTGGCCCGGTGAACCTCTGAAGCCTAATCTAGAATAGCAAGTAATGCTAATCAACATATTTTGTTTCGTAATTGTAGAAAGAAAAGGGAAATAGAGAAGAATATAAAGAGAATAAAAGAGAACTAAAATTATATTGAATACTCATGAGTTCACATCATAATTAAAACATATCCACATAAGACTGATGATTACCCTTATTTATAAGTGGTGGGTAATCCTAATCCTAATTAAATATCTAATACTAATATATCATAATATCTAATCATGATATATATTATAATATCTAATCCTAATATATCATAATATCTAATCATGATATATCATAATATCTAATCATGATATATATTATAATATCTAATCCCAATATATCATAATATATATATTATGATATCTAATCCTAATCGCAGAATATGTAAGACTAATTCTAATAAAATAATAAAACTACTTAGATTATTTATTTATATTTTACATATCAATACTCCCTCCCCAAAAGACCCTTGTCCCCAAGGGTCAAGTACTAAGAACGATACTAAACTAGAGCCAAAAAGCATTTTAATCAATTTTCCTTTGAACCAAATCTGGACTAGGAGATTTAAAATCGTCAGCATTATCAGTGTCAAGTTTGAAGACATGTTGCAAAGTGCACTCTTAAACCCCTCACAACAGTTGAGACTTAATGATCCATCAGCTCTAAACTTTTGTTTCATCACTTTCTTTTTACACGTTATGTGTAAAGGTTCTTGTAAACTATCAGTTGTGCTCTGAAAATTGATCTCCTTTGAGCATGCTAAACTTCTTGCATCTTGGGGAATGATAGACTAAATTGTCGACCCTTCCTGAACTGTTATCTGCACCGCATTAGAATCTTGAGTCTGGTTAGGGCTCTTGGGACTTTTTTGCATATCTTTTTGCTTATCAATAGGTGTCGAAAGGGAAGACTCATCTTCTTGAGCTGCCGGGTACTCTTCTTGATCACCAGAAATGCCCTTTTTCTTTTGTAATATTTTCTGTGACTCTGCCACATCTTTCTTTACCGGCTGAGTTTTCTGCAGAAAGAAACTCATCCTGTCAAGATTCCTTACCATATTCTGAAAACGTCGCTCTATATCCATGCCCATCCTGTCAAGATTATTTGCTATATTCTGAAGACATGGTTCTATATCTATGCGCATTCTGTTATTGATTCTTGTGAGTGGCCGAGGAACGACCGCTATCATACCACTGTTACGTAACTTGTAGAAAGAAAAGGGAAATAGAGAAGAATATAAGGAGAATAGAAGAGAACTGAAATTATATTGAATACTTACGGGTTCACATCATAATTAAAGCATATCCCCATAAGACTGATGATTACCCTTATTTATAAATGGTGGGTAATCCTAATCTTAATTAAATATCTAATACTAATATATCATAATATCTAATCATGATATATATTATATCTAATCCTAATATATCATAATATATATATTATGATATCTAATCCTAATCGCAGAATATGTAATACTAATGCTAATAAAATAATAAAACTACTTAGATTATTTATTTATATTTTACAAATCATATCTCTACAATGCTAGAAAGGCATCTTTGTTTATTTCAAATTATACTCTCAGGTCATCAGCACAATGTAACATTTACAAGAATAAAATGAGCCAAGAAATATCAGGGGCCTTCAATCTGTGGCTCTATCAAAATTGATAAAAATAGAAAAATATTTTCAGTGAGACGCATCAGAGGCTTTGCCTCTGTTTCACTATCAAAATGCTGTCCTCTTTTCTCTAAACAATATGTCCATGATATTTTCTTGGATAACTGAGAGTTCATTGCAAGAAAAGAGTATACCACTATTTTCACTTTAATTCGCCAAACACAAGCAATTGCATGGAAAATGTTGCCAGCAATCTGGTAAATATTAAAAGCTTTAGAAACTTATATTACAATAACATGTGCGCCTTATTCTTACATCAATACGGGCCTTGGAAAGGAAAACCTACTACAGTTGCTTCATATCAAATGAGCACATCAAATCTAAAAACTTCATCATTTACAGCACCCCATAGACCATGCATACTTAACATTAAGCCAAACGGAATTTCAAGGAAAGAGATTCTTGAATCTGATGATAAGATATACCAAAATGAGCTATACCTTAACTGAGGTACTGCGAAGACGTTGAAGTGACGGAAGTCCACGATGTGATGCCTCTAAAGTTGAAGAATATAAGGGGAAAAGGACATTTTTCAATATATATGTAAACAAATAATGGTGGGAGAAAACTTTATTTACCATGACGAATATCAATCACCATGCGTGGAATACCAATTGCCTCAGCTGCCCCACCTATGGATGTCTCTTCTCTTTTACGTGTCTTTTCAATAAGACCATTGACAAGCCTTAAACAAATTTGGAAATTAAAGGGTTACATATAACACAAGTTCGTGGTGATACTTTTCCCAAAAGTAGACGGCTGCTCATGCTAACAGATGCAACATTAAAAGATGGCTGAGGAAAAATCTCAGATCTGATATTTCTAAATTTCATGGCATGGAAAAGCTTCTTGAAAGGCCCCCAAAATATCTTCTATAATAATCTCCAATGACCCATAATCTTGAGCCACATTAACTCAATTAATTTATCAAAACAGTGAAAGTACAAATAGATTACTAAAAACATGTATATCACTTGATCTTGCATATTGTACAGGTGCTATGGATATATTTCCAAGACTTCATATAAAAAAAAAGTAGGCCAAAAGTGTTGAAAGAAAACCTCACCTAATGATTGCCATGCAATACAAATGAGCAAGCATCCTCTCTGAAAGAGAAGTATCATTACACTGATCCTCTTCCACTCTACAAAAACCAGAGTTCATCAAAGATATATTATTTCTGACATTCCAGTACAAAAGAAAACTTTGCAGCAGAGACATAAATGGTATGTTCCATGTTCAAGCACATAGATCAGAACATGCTCAACGTTCAAGACTGATATACTTTTTAATTACATGCCAGTCAAGTTGTTTCCATTTCTCTCTAATATTTTACTATGTGGTGAGCCAAAGACTCACAAAGACTGAAAAGCAATGGAATTGTATTCTGATATATGTATATATTTCAGATAACAGGAAAATAAGCTACAGAACATCCAACGGAGTCACAGTAACTAACACAGTAACAAAACATCAAATGTTCATTCATATCTTACGAGATGCTAGGCTCTCCACTACCAAAATCCTAAGCTGAAACTTCTCTCTCCTATCAACCAGCACATAACTGAATGCCCTTTCATTCTCTCCTTCAAATCCTATGCTATCAGTTACAACATATTAAGTCCCATAACAGCCCTTGTTGGACCTGCCCTCCTATCTTCCTACAAAATACCTATAGGCCCATTTCCAACATTATGTTAAAACAATTAAAATAAATAAATACTCCCTCTGGACCTCTTTATAAGAAACAAATAACTAAATCACACAGACTAAATAATATAATTAAAGTCAAAAAATAGGTTTAAAATTTAATTTTCCCCCAAAAACGCCATATTGATTGTTTGACATAGTGGCTATGCATTTAATGATGCTAACTTTAATGAGGGTACTGCTTGTTTGGCTACCTACAATAGGGGTCCATTTGTTGAGTTTCAATGATGGAAGCAGTAGCCTCAATAGCAGCTGGCATACATCCTCGACTTTGCCATGTTGATATCTGAAAGAAAATAAGTCTTTCATCAGCCTAATCCCCCTGCATCATACTGAAAATGCTAGCAAATAATCAGAATAAAATCTTACTCTTTTTAGGGCAAAAGCAATGGAATCTGGGGAGTTTGAGAATAGACAATCCTTAACCAAAACCCATTCATCCCAGTTCAACCAAGGCACCAATCTGAGTGCATATGACGAATTTTGTTCCTCATATATCTCGTTTAAGTCTAAAAATGACTCCATCAGAGACTTTATCAACAATCCTGAAGGAGCAAACTTCAATCACTGGAGAGGAGAGTGTAAATTTAAAATATAAAATTGAAGCAGAAAACTTGAATAACAGGAGCAGCAAAAGGGAGGAGGGATGTGAGTAGCCAATGTAGAAAGCTTGAATACAGTTGTAGAGTGCAGGAAGAGGCAGTAGCAACTTTAGAGAAGATTTTAGATTTCAATGCCCTCTTATCTCAAATCTGAACATATTTACTAGTGTGTTTAATTTTTTAAAATATTTTGCATTTTTATTTCATAAAATTTATTTCATTTGTTAAAATTTCTGTAGGAACATCATATCTGATATTTTATGATAAAAATATATTTCATCTTTGTTTTCAAATGATTTTTATATAAACAAAAAGATCTTATTTCACTTTTAACTTCAATTATTAATAACTGTTATATTAGTTAGACTTCTAAATGTACATAAATGTCTCTAGTAATAAAATACAAAAATGTCATCCATGTGAAAGCATTCCTTGTAGGTTTTCAACCATTTTAACACATTTTAGCATTCTGAAGGTATACATGATAGAGTACACACAGGAACATGGTACACATATTATTCTACACACACGGGGTATATACTATATACTGCTCCACACGGCCCCCACACACACCCTGACTGGAATTTTTTTTATATAAAAGAAGAAAAAAATGAACAAGAGCCATTACCTGTAAAGACTAAAAAAATGTAGATAAATTCATAATGTTGAGCATAAAGAAATAATATCACAATTTTTTCCTCAGGCTGAGGTCTATGCAGCCTTAAAATATAATATATCAAAGCATATTTGGAAGAAATTCCCCAACTAACCTAAGTATTGGCTTCGGCTTACTGTATCTGAACTTTTGTCAAGGCATATAAAAGAAGGAGCTAAATATTGGCTCGCATTTATACCACCTCTGGCTTTTAGAGATGGATTTCTAACACATATGTACACAAATAAAGTCACAGTTGAACTAGATTCCGGAGAGAAGAGACTTAGAAAGTGTTGTTGAAAGCAGTGGATAGCAATGGAAGCGAAGCAGGGAAGGACTTACGAATAAGAAATATGGAGGGATTTCGAACATACCTCAGACAACGTGGGGGCTGAGATGCGATGATGAGTGACTTGGTACGGTGGATAGCTGAATGATGGTGGCCGGCGGAACAGCGGCGAGCACTGAACAACGAGGGGTGGCAGCGGCTGGTCTGCGATCCCGGGCGGGGATGGAGCTACGATTGTTGTTTAGGTTGCAAGGGAAAATATTTGATGGGCCGGGACATCAAAATTTAATTCGGCCTAATTCATTTTTTTATCATGTTTTAGTGTTTTTTTTTTCAGATTGCAGATTGAGCGAAGACGAGCTTCTCACTTTTAAGTAGTATAATTTTTTTTTAGGTGAGTTTAAGATATTTATGAACTGAAACAATGGCTAATTCCTTGTACCGTATAACCTAAAGAGACTAAAGGGCCTTTTCTTTTCTTTTTATTTTATTTATTTAATTTCATATTCATAGTGCTGGTCATAACTTAAATAGTGTAACTTATATTTGCTCAAAAAAAAAATAGCTTAAATCATACGAGTAGTAATTTTCAATGAAAAAGAAGTATCTGCAACAAAGGGAATGGCAAATCTCCAACGGTTTTGCTTATTTATTTATTTTTTTTACTTTGCCCATATTATAAATATTCTTAAAAAAGTTTCACACTTTTTTACATGAACATTAAATAGAAATAAAATTAAAAAATTATAATAAATAATTAATATTAATAAGGAGTCTTATAAAAAGATTATTTATCTCCCCTAATAATAAGTTTTCTTAATACACATAGTTTTTTTTTTTTGCCATTTTTAATACACATGGTTAGGAATATAGCATAATAGACTATAATTAAAAAAAATACATCAACAATAATTGAATATAGTAGAATAGACTAGTATTTTATAATATATTGAATTAGGATTCAAATCCCTTCTAAGAAAAGTGTTTATATTATATGAATGTACTTTAAATAGAATCGTCTTCTATAAAAGAATATTATGCATAATTAAAAATAAATAAAAGACAATTTTATCTAAACAGTTCCATTGCGTAGCATCCTCTCATACAAATTATGGAAAGATTCACCTTTGTGTGTGAAAACTTTACATGGCATGTACAGATGGATCCCTAGTAAGCTCAAATCTTATCACCATTATAATTTTGAACTGAATGTTGGTTATTAGTTTATCATCAAGGCCTAAAACAGCATAAGAACCATGACATTATCTTGTTTCTCTTTTTCCCCTGCAGATAATAAAAAACATATTATATCAATATTAGACTATGCTAATAACCAGTAAGCGTTTTGCTTACAGCACTAGAAGTTTTGCTTTCTTATATTTTAAATTTCAACTTATTTATAAAAAAAATAATGTAAATATCTATTGATTTTTGTTATAATTATAAAAATAGGCCATGCCATGTTAGATCTACATTAAGTCAGGTTATAAGTTCCACATGGATTATCTGACTTATTTTTATCCTTAATTCATATGTATATATTAGTAATATTTAATATTGTGACCAATAAGAGTTGACACAAATAGTAAAAAACAGACTTATATCCTATAATGACATAAGTCCGATCCCTTCTACCGTTGTGAGGGCTCATTTAGTAAGAGATCTCGTAAATCTATTATAAGTATTTTATGAGCCCTAAGGCTATATTCTAGTCTTAGCAAGAGACCGGTGTCTAACCTACCTAAATTATTTTGTTACAAAAAACATATTGTGGGAGACAAAATTAATTCAGATTTGTCAAACTTACTTTCCAGCTAGTCCCTCTAACTCTATAGCATTCTAAATTGTTGATGAATCAAGAATCTCATATTTAGGCTTATAACCGATCATATATGAAAGAGTGAGATAATTAAATCAATCCTAAACTCCAAAGTTCTGTTAAATTTCTATGTCGATTCACTATTTCTTTTTAACTCACTTTTTCTACAGTAGTATCCTGATTCCATTAGATAGAATATCAAATCCCTAGGTCCTTATTGCTTAAATCACTTGTCAAATCCACGTATAAGAACTAAATTCTCCTCTTAAATCCTCAAACTCATCACTAATAACTCTGATACAAACTATCTATCTCAAATGTCTCATCAATCTAAAATCTATAAATAACAAACCAATCTTTGAGAATTTTATTGATAGCCCTAGCTGTAGCACACTTGCACTAGCATATTCATATACCATGGATGTCTTCTCCCTTGACAGACGCTAATAAGAGACATTGTCGAGAGAAAACTCTTATACCATGGAACACATACTCTCACTAGGAAATCCTAGGCGAAAACCAAGAGAGGCACAATGTCCCTTAATTAAAGGGCATATGCGTGCTATTCACAAAATCAGGAATAGTATGATTCGTCAAATCTTACTTGTAATGCACAAGAATTTATTTAATTCTAATGATGTCTTTTGTTTTATTTGAATGACAATATTTTACTACCGATGATCCATGAGTTGACAAAGGGGGCATGGATCAAAGTTGTGATGAGCAATAATTAACATATGAAGATCCAAATCAATTGGTATCTTCTTGATATTTTAGGTGTATACTTGATTGATACACTTTATAAATATGTACATCAAATACACACCAAAATTCTTGAGGGAGAAAGAATTAGGTTCCATTCTCCTAACTAACACATCAAGATTATAACTAAAAACTCTAAGAGAAAAGGTTAAATTATACTAATCTCGTCATGAACTTTGAACCATATACAAATAATTTTCTTAATATTTAAAATTTAATAATAAACTACCTTAAATTTTGCCAATAAAAATTAGTCTAATTGATAAAGAGTTGACTCATAACTAAAAAAGTCATGAGTTCAAATCATAATAGTGAGTGACATATTAGTAGGTAATTTATAAGTATAAGTACCCTAAATTTTTAAATGCGTGCAAATAACCCTCAATCATCAATTATATACCCCCTTAAACTTAAACTATGTGCAAATAAATAATGAATAAAGCTAATAATATAACAAGGAAGTTAACTACATAAAAGAGTTTAAAAGGTTTATTATAAAGTTTAAAGGTAAGGGAGATTATAGGAGAGTTATATATAATTTATACAGAAAAAAAATGAAGATCACAAATAACATGACGATGATGATGCCATATAATCAACTGAAAAAAGAAAAGAGAAAAGAATGGAGTCTGTCTCACCATTGGATTAGTAGTAGCAGAAGAAGCAGCAGAGGCTTGTTCTTCTGGTTTACCATGAAGATCATGATGCTTCTTATTGTGATGACGATGGGGAGGAGGAGGAGGATGAGTTTTATTATTATTTCTGAGAATAAGGTTGTTGTTGTCGTGGTCGTTGTCTTGATGATGTTTATGTTGTTGTTGGAGTTGGGTTTGACGTTTGACATCAGACAAATCATTCTTTTGATGTTGTCGATCAGCACGAGCTTTTGTGAACACCACTGTGTACCCTGAACTCACTTCTGACGCTGCCCCTCCCTTTTGATCCCACCCACCAAATTGTGGCACTGATATTCGTGGCCCTTTCTTCTGCATATCCTCAAATTAATATCATATAGTTAGTTAGTATATATCACCATGTTCTTGTAGTTAAAGTACTGAAAACTGAATTGATCACCAAATCAATCAAAGCGACACAGTTTAAATGATTTAATTTAGTTAAATATACAAAACTACTCATATATAATTAAAAAATTAATCTATAAGTAAATAGAATATTCATGTATATATTGTATATAATTTAACAAAAAAAAATTACTGAAGAATAAACTATTATTTTTTCTTTTAATTTTTAACTTAAAATAACGTTATTTTTAGGGAGATATATAAAATCTAACACTATTGACTGGTTTAATCCGCTAAATTTATTGGGTTAATCCCTAGTCAACCATTTTATGATATAGTTATTAATTGATCGGAGAGTCCAAATAACTAGGTCATTAGTCTAATGAGTTAGTCAGTCTAGCCTAAGTTTCATTACGATGTATACAATAACCTAACACATAGGATGGGGTCCTCCCATATGACAAGTGGAGTTCACCCCTGTGTTTGTCTATGCATTGTGACCCTATCCACTATATGACAAAAGCACATATATACATATCTTGACATGGAGTGTATTGGTTGGTATACCCCCTTATATATCAACTCGTACCAACCATTACAAAGTCAAGATTTCTATATGCATTTCATCATCTCATATAGCTTTGGGAAATATCCAATTAATTTGGATATCCCATAATAATGTTCTATATATGATCAATATATATATATATATAGGATCCTTGAATTAATCTATAAATCGATCAGAATGTGATGCCAAATGGCAATCACATTGTGGTATATATAGTGACAACATGAAAGTGGACGGATCAGATATCTAACTGCATCAACATACATAAATTTTGGTTAGAAGTTGGAAATTATTATAGCAAGTATTTGCAAAAAATGGAAAGCTGCAAATCTCTTAGTACATGTTAATATATATTGCTAACAATTTATTTTTTACACAAAATAGTCAATGGTCACACCTAATTCTACTAATAATACAAAAATATATGGAATGAGAGAAGTTCAAAATATAAACTATTTTTCACCAAATATAATCATGAACAATTTAAACTATTCAAATAATAAATTAGAAAAAAAATTTAACAACGGTTAAAAATAGTTTTTCATAGTAATTTTGGAAGTGACATGAATTTTACTACAGTTATATGAACATGCACTAATTAAAATAGAGAAAATACAAATAAAATGAGGTCCCCTTAGTGTAATAATAGACATAAAAAGTGATTTATATATATATTCGTTGTTTTTCCAATGTAAATGTAGGGCATTCTATTGTGCTCTTGTATATTACCCTCCACAATCTAACATGAAAAGCCCTTCCTTACTGACGTAAAATGTCCTCCCTGCCATAATAAACCCTGGCTAGCGTAGGCATCTCAAAATACAAAAGATTTGCTCTTGCATTAAAACATTATATTTGATTAATTTTTTAAAAAATTTACCCTTCTTTAACCTTTTCAGCCTTTTTCTGTTAGGTTCAAAATTTTTCCAGTTTTCTACAAGTAGTTCCGGGTTCTGGCTTAATAAGAACTCAACTTCTATCTAAGTGTGTGTTTGGGATATAGGTTAGAAAATCGATTTTAAAGTGTAACCATAGTTTCCGTATTTCCTTCCCAAACATGCCTCAAAAATGGAAAATCGATTCTGGAATACCAAACCATGGTTTTAAGGATAAAACCATGGTTTCAAAATAATCTACCCAACACAGCTTTTTTCCATCATCCGTACAGTAATTATTTCTTGCCTTTCGTCCATATCTCTTTCTTCCAGCACTTCTCCATTTCTCTTTTTAAAATTATCCATAAAATTAAAAAATATTATTTTAATAAAAAAAATAAAATTATTATAAATTTTTACTTTACTCAAACACACATATATATATTATTTTTTAATCACTTAAATAAAAAAAATTAAAATCAAATTTATTCTTCATGTAATTATCATATTAATTTATATTTTTTTAATAAATTACCTATAAAAAAGTGATTCTGCTACTAATCATCCAAACATCTCTAATTTTTAAAATCACTTTTTTCCCAAAATCTATTCTCTAGAATCTATTCTTCCCAAAATCTATTCTCTAAAAGCTAATCCAAACACACCCTAACTTAACCATAAAAACGATTTTTTTATTCTAAATCGATCCGTTAGTAAATCTAATCAACAATGAAGTTAAACAAACCATCCAGTATAGTTTGATTTTCAAAACCAGAGTTCTAACCTTAGCTTAGGTAGATATCTCAAAAACACAAAAGATTTGCTCTCGCATTAAAATAGTTATTTAGTAGTTTCTGATAACAAAATCAAGGCTTACCTCCATATGTTCCATGCCAAAAAAAGAGATAGAAGAAGCCCAGCCGAACTAATAAGAGACTTGTTCAGCTGGAACTTCTATCCCAGCAAATATGTGAGATTAGGGTGAGAATTTGATTATCATGGTGTTCTTGTCTTTAAGCCTAATTAATTGTAGGGGGGGGGACCTCTCAACTTGTTCTTTTTCCTCATCATATATGCTATGTCCCATCAACACCATACCATTTTTAGGGTTTTAGTTGTTAGAACAAGAGTAAAATTAGGGCACAAAATATGGTCATCCACTTAATTACAATGCTTTTGTTAATAATCGGATTCAATTCAAATTCCCTAAAATAGGAAATTTAAAGTTTTCTTAAACTGATTGATAAATATATTTACAGTGTCATGTTATAAAATATTATTAAACTTAAATCCTGTTAGTTATTATGACTATTATAGTAATCTAACAGTTTATAATTTTTATTCTGGACATTTTACAAGTATTGCTCATGGTAATCAAATGCTAACTTTTTTAGTACGGAAAATGACATAAAAGGATAATAGAAAATAGTGAAAACTAAAGCAAAACTTTGTGTTATTAATATCATATCTATTGTTATTAATAGACCTAATTTAGAATATATTATTTGCCATAATCTTTTTCTTCTATCATTTTCCCTAAAAAGAACATGTCAGCTGGTTGAAGCTTGTCTATATTCTCAAAGTTAAATAAATCCACACAGATTCAAATACTGAGACATGATAAAATATGGGTTTTAATGATAAATAAATAAGGAAAAATTTCACTACACACCCGCTGTAAACAATTTATTTCCAATTGTCCCCAAAACTTTCTAAAACCTCACTGCACCCCCTGGACCAAAGTGAACTTAAATTTTATGGTGAAAAGATGTTGATCTTCTTAAAAAAAATTAATAAAATGAGGTCAACATTCGTCAGAGCTCCGATAGTCACTTTTAGGTGATAGATCAGAGTTCTGACGTTGACAGTGACCTAACTAGACCTCCAGCAATCGACCATCGAAGCTCTAGTGATCGCAAAATAAATGTGTAAATAATGTGGCCAAGGGGTTTGAACCCATGACCCCTTGCCACACTAAAAGGATGATGGTCGCCAAGCCATCCTAACCTTCATATAGAACAAAATATAATATAAGTAATAAATAAATTTAAGCGTCCAGATCGTTAACAAATCAAATAAGAGAAGATTTACAATGAAAATTAGTCTATTAAAAAAACATAAAGAAATTAACAACTCCCGTATATATATAAGGGTCTAGTTCTACATTAATAAGTGAAATAAGAAAATTTATAAAAGGAATTAGGTGATTAATAACAAACATAAGAAAATTAATAACTCCAATATTTATAAGTGTTCATATTTACATGAACAAGTAAAATAAAGGAATTTACAATAGAAATTAGTCGATGAACAAGAAACTTAAGGAAATAATAACTTACATATATGCAAATGTCAAGATCTATGGTAACGAGTGAAATAAGAAGATTTATAGAAAAAAATATTTGATTAACAACAAATATAAAAAAAATAACTTCTATATATACAAGTGTCCAAATTTATATTAATAAGTGAAATAAGGGAATTCACAACAGAAATTATATTATTAATAACAAATATAAGAAAATTAACAACTCCTATATATGTAAGTGTCAATATCTACATTAACTAGTAAAATAGGGAATTTACAACAGGAATAATGCGATTAATAATAAATATATATAAGGGAATTAACAGCTCACATATATGTAAGTGTGTAGTTCTACAGTAACAAGTGAAATAAGAAGATTTAGAATAAATAAAGATATTGACACTTGTATTTATAAAAATTATTACTTGCTTTATGCTTGTTCTAAATCCCCTCATTTTTGTTGTAAATACTCGTATTCTACTTATTAATGCATCTTTGGACACTTACATATATGGAAATCATTAGTTCCCTTATATTTTTTTTGTAATCACCTAATTTCTGTTGTAAATCACTTCATTTTATTTATTAATACAGATCTAAACATTTACATATATAGAAGTTGTTAATATTTTTAAGTTTGTTGTTAACCGTTTAATTCCTGTTATAAATCTTTTTATTTCACTTTGTTAATGCATATTTGAACACTTGCATATATAAGATTTATTAATTCCCTTGTGTGTAGTGTTATTCGACTAATTTCTGTTGTAAATCTACTTATTTCATTTGTTAACAATATGGGCACTGAATTTATTTTGTTACTTATATTATTGTTTGCTCGACGGGATTAAAAGATTTGAATGGCCTAATGGACTCTAACATTTTAAGGTGTGTTTGGATTAGCTTTTAGAGAATAAATTTTGGAGAGAATAAATTTTAGTGTGTTTGGATTAGCTTTTATAGTTCTAAAATCAATTTTCAGTAGCTTATTCAAAATTATGGTTTTAAACTGAGGTTTTGTCCAAAATCAATTCTGGAAAAAAATGGCTGTTTGGTTCAAATTTTTTCAAACTGAGGTTTTGTTCCAAAATTAATTCTGGACAAAAATTGATATTTGTGTGAAATTTTTCTAAACTAAGATTTTATCTAAAATTGATTATGAAAAGCTGCATCCAAACACACACTTAGTATGCCAATGGGTCACGGGTTCAAAGCCTCCTTGGCCACATTTTTTTACACACTTATTCTTCGATCAACAGAGCTCCGGTGACCTGTCACCTGAGTTCTGGTCGAGCAACCATCGACATTAGAGCTACCGAAGCTCCAGCGAAGATTTATCTCATTTTATAAAAAAACCTAAAAGTATTAATATCCTTTCACCTACAAAATTTAATTTCACTTTAGCCCTGGGTTGTAGTGAGATTTCAAAAAGTTTTGGGGGCAAATAGAAATAAATTGTCTACCCTAGTTTACAATGAAATTTGCCCAATAAATAAAAACTTAGTGGAAGATTTTCTCATCTACTTTTACGAATTTTAATTTAGAATCTTTTTCCTTAGTTTAATAAATTATTTGTCCATACCTCATAAACATGAGTTTAAATCTCTCTAATATAAAAATTTTATTTATAGATAATATTTAAATACTTTTAAATAATCTTTAAATTTAAAAATATACATATCTCTAGTGAACTTTATATCTCACTAAAATTTTCTTTATATAAAAAAGGAATGTTTCTCCATTTATAAAAAACTTTAAGCTATTAAATTTTAATACTTTCTATTATTTAAAAGAAATTATTATAAAATTTTAAAGAAATAATATAATTACTAAAATATCTAATAATGTGAATATATCTTATTCGTAACTTAAATTTTTTATTATTAATAAAATTAAATATAAAATTTATGGAAATTACTATTATCATCATCAAATATAAAATATGATGCATCTAACTCTTATTAAATAAAAAATAATGATAACAATAATTTGTTCATAATAATTTTACTTGCTCAAGTCACCGACCTAGTAGTATTAAGGGATATATAATGAACTGGATTTTTCTCCTTTATGTCTTTCTCCGTCAGAACCACCTGGAAGCAGAGCCCCCCATTCTCAGCAACACCAGTCGGCGGAAAGCATGGCGACGATCAGCCTCCGTAAGGGTAACACTCGGCTGCCGCCGGAGGTGAACCGCGTTCTCTACGTTCGGAACCTACCCTTCAATATCACCAGCGAGGAGATGTACGATATCTTTGGCAAGTACGGGGCGATTCGGCAGATTCGCATAGGAACCAACAAGGACACACGTGGCACCGCCTTCGTCGTCTACGAGGACATATACGACGCCAAAACCGCCGTCGATCACCTCTCTGGCTTCAACGTCGCTAATCGTTACCTGATTGTGCTTTATTATCAGCAGGCGAAGATGGGCAAGAAGTTCGATCAGAAGAAGAAGGAGGAAGAGATTGCTAGGATGCAAGAGAAGTACGGTGTCTCCACCAAAGATAAGTAGTCTGACATAACGAATCCCATATAGGAAATTCTAGGGTTTCTGTGTATCTGTACTTTGGGAATTGGTGAATTTTCGGTCGTTGGGACTCCTAATTGTTCTATTGGAGGGTGTATTAAGCGTTATATGATATGCCGTTTGTGGAGATTAATATCTGATGCTTTTACTTCTTTTTTTCTAGGAGTGTTTAGACGATAACTCTGCACTGTGATGTAACATTTATACATGATTGCATGCTTAAGATGAGTTGAAATCGTAAAAACTTTAGCATAGGTTTTAGCAGCATGGTTTTTGATCCTATCAGGAACTTTTCTCTTGATAAAGTTAGATCCCCGAAGAATCCTCTTTATTTGGATAGTCAGGAAAAAGTTTAATCTTTATTTTCAATACCCAAGAATCCTCTTTATTTGGATAGTCAGGAAAAAGTTTAATCTTTATTTTCAATAGCAAGGTAAGCATCAAATCAGAGTTAGTCACATTGCACTTAGATAAATTGTTCAAGCTTAGAAAATGGTTACTTCGTTCCAATTCAAACTTCATTTCTTTTTTTCACTACCTTTCCTACTCTACTGGTTGTTCTTTTATGAGCCTAAAGATATACGCCATTATGCCGCCCAGCTTCTGTGATACTTAGATTGGACTGAGATAAGACTTAACATTGCCCTCTAAATGTGTCAGTTATGTGTTTTAATTTGCCTGCTACTCATTTTCTTGCAATTGAAAGTGCAAATTCTGTACTCTGGATGGATTTCATGATTACAACTACAATGATATACAAGAGTTTTCCTAGAAATTCTTCTAGCGTATAGTTCAGTGTAGCTGCTAGACACTTCTCATTGATGGAGTCATATACCTGATTCCTTTAATATCTCCAATCATTAGATGCCTTTCTTATGCCTGAGCTATTTAGTAGATTTGTCTAGTTGCAAAAAATTTTTTTAATTGTTTGGAGTTGTTGATTTGGTTTAGTTTGCCCCACAAAAATCAAACATATAAATGGCCATGATTTGGTTTGTGTGCTTTGCGCCACAATACAGAAGGATAGCTGGAATGAACCGAACTTTTTTGTTGGATGAAAGGATCACTTTAATAATACCCAAGAAACTAAGTAAGGGAAAGAGTAAAAGAATAGAAGAATGGTGTCCATATACATTAGAGCCAATAAGACCTTGAATTGAAATTTGGGTTGAAAAGGGCTTCTAATTTCTCTCAATTTTGCTAGAAATTATTGTAGAGGATAAGGGTGTGAATTTCTATAGGGATATTAGCATTTTCCTTTTCCCTGTATGTTTACAGATGCAACTACCAATATAAAAACCTTAGAAACAGGAAGAGTGTATCTTAGTTTTTCAGTAAAAAAAATCTTAGTTTAGTCTTTCAGTTATTTTTATCTTTACAAATTGAAATATGAATGTTGTATCCTGTTTATTACTACTGTTGAAAAGGGAAGAACATTTGGATATCAAAATATTCACTTTTCTATATTTTTTATGGACCATAATCAAAAGTAAGTTTTCCCCCACCAAACTTCCCAAAGAATTGGTTGTTGTATTCTGTTCTTGGGGTAGCCTAAGCAGCTCTTGGAACTCTGTTTATGGTTTTACGTGTTCTCAATCCTACCTAGTCTTGTTAAGCCGCATTTTTTTAATACTAGTAGTTGGTTGCATGTATTTATAAATTTTTCAGCAAATTTAGTTTTTTTTAATATAATTTTTCTGAGATTTGTGTAATTCTTCATTAGTAATGGTTACATACCTCTTATCAGTAAATGAGGTTTTGAGGCTTTGCTCAAAGTGATGTGTAGAGGATAGGATACGCTGTAGACATTTTGGATAAATTTGTAGAAGCAGTGTTTGTGAACATATCTTTTAAGACAGTGAGAAGTGTGGGTTTCCCCTGAATTGATTTTTTTTTTTTAAAAAAAGTTATCAATATCACATAAAAGCAAAATTCTTCTATAGCATTATCACAATTTAATTATTATTCATTTAAGTGATATTTTTCAAGTGTAGATAGTTCAGTAATTTATCTAATTACATACTTCGTTTTTCAAAAAAAGAAAAAGAAAAATCGAATGCTCCTAATACAAGGTCTACAAGAAAGCATGTCGTTTTTAATTGGATATAATTTTAAACTAAAATTAAATTGAATTGAATAAGTCGATTTAAATAACAAACAAATCTTGTTATTTATACATTCCAATTGGTTTGATTTCATGTGAAGGGTATCATCTTTGGTCTTTAAATTTGTTCTCAATTTAGTTTTAGTTTTTTAATTTAATCTTTTAAATTTAAAATATTAATTCTTATAATTTATTATTTTTAAAGTTTAAAATTTGAGGAATTAAAATTAAAATTTGGATAAATTTAAGAGATTAAACTATGATATGAATATATAGATCCAATTAATGAATATTGCCAAAATGTTACAAGATCTTCAAATGAAGAGGGAATGTAAATTATATATAAACTAATATTAAAGATAAATAATTAAATCAAACCAATAGTAATAAATAGTACACGTACATGTTTCTTATACATGTTTTTCCCGTGGGGGAATTTAACTCATTTCTGAGTTCTGACATTGTTAAATAATAAATACTCATTTACAACAATGGAATTGATGTTACCTATCATTTGTAGATCGGATTTGCTCAAGAATTTTTCAAACACTTAAATTACTACGGGAGAAACAACAAATAACAGCATGGGACTTGTTACAATAATATTTCACAGAAAAGAAAAAAACCAACCAACCAAGACAAACAAACATCAATTTTTTAAGATAATTTTCTCATTTCTTGGCGCCAAACACTTCAATATTGATTTGCTTATTCTCCTCATCATCCTCACAAGCTCCTTCCCATATATATCTCTCTCCTTCTAAATATCAAGAGATATATATAATATATGAATGCATGAATATCAAAGATACTTCTTTCACCTGCAAGTTCAATCACAATCCCATAAAGCAAGAAATATATGTAAAGTTAATTCAAGCATTGACTTTTGACTGTTGGATTGCTTAGACGATAATTAATGATCATTATGCATGCCAACTGATTGATCCATCAAATTCGCCAGAATCCTTGATACAAGGGACGAAGTAGAGATAGACACTTATGTAAATTTATATATTCAAACGTGAGGTTTTCACTATTTTGTTTCTATCTCTCTCTACTTCATCGTAGGTAAGTATTTTAGAGAATCTAAATTTTGATCTGTCATGCAGACGTTATCCTTTTATCTCTGTCACATGATATGATTAGAGAACTGTCTCTCTGAAAGTCCAACAGTGAAAAATAATAATATAATTTCAAGAAATTTGACAAAATTCTCACTTTAACTTAGTGATGAAACACTGTATCCCAGATGATGATGATGATAGTGTTGAAGATAAAGATGATGGATGGTGAATTGATGATGATGATCCTTTGTTGCCATAAAGCTAGCTTCCCTCAATGGAAGTCTCTCCCAAACTAAAACCTTATAAAGAAAAAAATATATATGAAGTGATGATATAAGATGATTAAACACATGAATCACGTCTCTTCTTGGTTATAGCTTCTGGGTTTCCTTTTCTCATCATTGCTACAAACTCTTCATAGTTTATCCTTCCATCCTGTGAACAGATATATAGTAAATTATATACTAAAACAATTTCATAAAATTTATAACAAAGTATTTCTCCCGTCCTTAATATATGAATTAATTGGGGAGTTGATATTAGTTTAAAATATAAAACATATTTTTTATATTTATTAATTATTTTCTAAATTACCCTTATTGATACTTCCTTAACAATAATTAAGAAATACAGTGAGAAAATTAAGGAATATGATTTGGGTGTTTTATAAAAAATATATCATATTAACTAAACTAACTTCTATAATCTAATAAAATTAGTTAAATATATCTTATATTAATGATTAGATTATTGCATCAGTACTTATATACCTAGCTAGAGTACTTTCACAATCTTTATCTAAAGATTTTAGAGTCATTTAAGGGATAAATCTGTTAAAATGCAAGTTATTTTTGGATCAAATGACAATCAAAGAAACAAAATATACATATATACATAACATGAAAATTGGGTGTTAATTGATTATTAAATGAAGGGCTTACATTATCTGAGTCAACTTCTGAGATGATATCTTTGATGTCCCTGCCGTCAAGCATGTTGAAGTCCTTGAGAGCTTGTTCCATTTCTTCAATGGTAATGTACCTGATTTTTAACACCAAGTAATACAGTTTGTATAATACAATTAATTTGTATTAAATATATATTTTAATTAATAATATTAATTAATATTGGGAATTAATTAATTTACCCGCTGTTATCTTTATCAAAGTATTGGAAGGCAGTGAAGAGATGTTCTTCTTTGTTCATTCTGTTCATCTGCATCGTTGCTGTGATGAACTCATCATAATCTATGGTCCCATTGCCATCTGCATCAGCCTGCAGTGTGTAATTTTTTGTACACCAAAAACATATATTCAATAATGGGTTTTTATTAAAAATAAAAATTGTGATGAAAATATATATAAAAGAGAGAAAAGAATTAATTACTTACAGCTTCCATTAATTGTTTAACTTCTTGTTCAGAAAGTTTGGTTCCTTGTTTAGCAAGGCCTTGCTTGAGCTCTTCTACTGTAATGGTTCCACTGCCATCTGAGTCCATGTTCTTGAACATTTCCTTCAATCCCATTATTTCTTCCTCTGATAGGCACCCAGCAATCACCTGTACTCATTTCCACATTTTTAATCTTAATTAATTAATCAGGGAAAACAAAAGCGTTAAGAATCCTAATATAATATAATAGAAAAAATTAATTTGCAGGTCCCAATAGTTTCACCTAATTTTTAATCAAGTCCCTATATTTAGTTCCTTATAGTTTTATTTGATTTTAATCTGGTCCCTATAGTTTTTTTTTTATCAAATCCTTATATTTTTACTTGATTTTTAATCTGTAATCTATAAGGACATGATTAAGATAAGATGAAACTATAGAGACATACAAATTCATTTTTCTAATATATTATATTCCTCCGATCCTTAATATATGAATTAATTGGGGAGCTAATCTTAATCCTAACTATAAAACTTTTTTTCTATATTTTTCAATTCTTTTTTAAATTAACCTTATTGAGACTCCCTCAACAATAATCAAGAGAGGGAATGAGAGAATTAAGGAAGATAATTAGGGTATTTTAGACAAAATATGTCATATTAACTAGCATTTTAAACTTATTTATTAGTTAAATAAGTCTTAATTAATATAATATACCCTTAAAGCAGCTTTCTTGAATTGGTTCATTGCTCTGAACTGCTTGAGCCTGTTGAGCACAGCATTATCAAGAGGAGTATCAGGTGCTTCTCCATCCTCCTTAATCCATGGATGATCTGTTCAACAAAACCAGTTCATGAGTAGTGAAAAGCCCTAATTAAGCCAGCCTGATATATTATCTGGTTACTTAATCTAATTATTAGTATCATTATTGTCATTTCAAATGGTGAAATAATATATACATATATTATTATAATGATTATAATGAACTCACTTAGAACTTCGTGGGCAGTGAGCCTGGCCTTGGGATCAGAATTCAACATTTTCTTGACAAGATCTTTAGCTGAAGGTGATATGGATGGCCATGGATCAGCTGAGAAATCTACGTGGCCTCTTAATATGGCATTGAAGATTCCATGCTCAGATTCTGGATGTCATAATATAATAATATATAATCCATTTCACACAAAAAAAATTGTTATCAATCAATATATGTTTATATATGGGTAATTAATAATTAATTAAGAGTAGAGATTAATTTTTTGTATACAAAGTAGAGATTAATTAATCAATGAATGAACCTGCCCAAAAAGGAGGAACACCACAAAGAAGAATGTAGAGCATCACACCAATACTCCAAATATCAACTTCTGGCCCATATTTCCTCCTCAATACTTCTGGAGCTATGTAATATGCACTCCCAACGATATCTTTAAATGTCTCCCCTGTTTCAACAATTTATTTTGTGAAAAAAAAATGTTATTAAATACTTGTTCATGTATCAACATTATTGAATATATAAATCTTGCATCATTTGATATTTCCAATTTATTGAAATTTAAATAATATTAGAGGTCAAACAGAAAGCTCCTCTTGTAATTTTTTTAGAAAAAAAATTGCTAAAAACTCTTTTACTATAAAATTTATTGCTCAATGATACATAAAATTTGTTTAAAAATCCAAGTGTAACCTTCAGACAGGTGCAACTCTTTGCAATCTATCTTTAACTATATGTATAAGGAAAACTATTTGCAAATAGTAGAAAATATGTTGCAAATGCCTAAAGATGAATTTCACTTGCTCGAGAACCTAGGTCTAATGGAGGATTTTTCAGTAATATTTTTTATTATTTACAAAACCCAGAATTTGAAATTTTGTTTGAGAAATATCTAACTCATCTATGAATTATGAATGAAACTCATTTGTATATATTTTCTTTGATGAATTAAGATGGTTTATTTTTTTCCTTTTATTGTTAAAACTTAAAACGAAAATCTCATGCATGATCATGAAAGAGGAAGATACCAGAGAGAAATCAAAACCTTCTTTGTAGAAAACGGATAATCCGAAATCGGTGGCTTTAAGAGGCGAATCCTCCTTCTTATTCGAGAGCAAGAAATTCTCAGGCTTAAGATCTCTATGAATAACGCCCATGGAATGACAAGTACGAACGATCTGCACTATCGTCCTCATCAACAACGCCGCCGCTCGTTCTGTATAATGCCCCTTCTCGATGATCCTATCGAACAGTTCGCCGCCGGCGCACAGCTCCATTACCAGATGCACCGAATGTTTATCTTCAAACGCTCCTTTCAGCTCCACCACGTTCCCCTGTCCCGCCAAATGGTGCATGATCTGAACCTCCCTCCTCACGTCTTCGATATCTTCTTTATTCGCGAGCTTCCTCTTCGCGATCGTCTTGCACGCGTATTGTTGTCCGGTGGCTTTATGCGTGCACAAATGCGTGACTCCGAATTGTCCTCTCCCGAGCTCTTTCCCGATGTTATATGTGGCTTTTACGTCCTCCATGGGACGCTGGAGGACGGGGCCCATCGGGCCGGGTTTCGTGGCCTTCGACGGAGGAGGATTAGGGGTGGGGGATGATTCCGTGGAAGCCTCACCACCACCTTCTCCTCCCCTACCTCCTCCGGTGTTGCTGCCTCCTTGGGAGTTGTTGTTGTTTGTGGATCCTCCCTTGGCGACCTCCGCTTCAGCGGCCGGGGCATCGGTGTCGTTGCCAGAGCAACAGTTGCCCATGGCGGAGGGAGGGAGGGATGAGAGAGAGAGGGAGGCAAGGAGAGAGAGGGAGAGCGAGGAGGAGAAATAATATTGAAGGTTGGTGAAGACCGTGTATGTGTTTGGACAATTGTACAAAAAAAAAAGAGTAATGAAATTAAATTTCTTTTTTTTAATAATAAAATTGGGGGGGAAAGCAATTAAGTCCAAGTGTGTGAGAAAATGAGTGTGTATGGGCTAATAATGGTGAGAGAGAGATTTTAGGGTGGTCATTGAAAGAGTCATTGTTGTGTCTGTTTATTGAGACAAAGGTCAAGAGGATTTTTCGGACAAGAAAATAATCAAAAGGTACAGAACTTGAAGTCATAAGGTATTTATCCTACATAAAAACAAAGAGATTATTGGGGTTGTTACTTGTATTACAAGTAATGATTGTCTTCTCCTACAACTCTTAAAACTTTACAAGCATGCATGCATGCATACTGATTTAGGGGCAAAAATTGATCTGTTGCTGGCACAAATAGGATAATTTTCTTCCTAAAGATGTTGAGTATTGAGAAACTTTAGAGTTTGTATCTTGAATTTGAGTCGTATGAATGGAAAAAAAAAACAAGAAGTTTTCTCTCAGTTCAGCTCAAATTTGGATAATTTGTTAACAAAATAGAATAATTTTTTAGCGCCACAATAATTTGGCTTTTCATGTAATTAATCATATTGAAAATAGTTATAGACAGATTGAATGCAATTTGTCCTCAGCAAGATCCCAACAACCCATGTGGTTTATCCAATTTTATTTTTGATCCCTTTTTAAGTCATTTAAAATTGGAGGAATGGTTGAGATCTTAAATAATAGATTTAATTATTCAAAAATCTCAATGACAATTTTATGAGCTAATAATAACAAGTTCTAATATAGAACAATAATAACATATTTATACTACTCAGCTCATTGAGATTTTTTTATTAAGTATCTTCTTTAGAATCTCATAATAGTAGTATAATAGACAAAGCTTAGTTTCATTTGTTTATATCCACCTGATCCATTTTTTCATCAACCAGTTGACATTGATGAATCTTTCCCTTCAAATTTTCTCTCTTTATTTCCTTTTCCTTTGTCTTTTTTTTCATGGTAAGAATTAAACTTTCCTAAATTTATTGTTAGGAAATTTCATCCAAAACAGGCATTAAAATTAGCAATTCCCTTCCCTGACACCAACATCAAATTTTCTAGTTTTGTAGTGAACACAACCACATGAGTTGAGTCAATAGCCTGTGCCACTCGAAACACCATTTATAGCATACTTTCATTGGCTCTTAGCTACAAAACTATAAATTTGTAATTTTGGATCATTTAAATTAGATTCATACAGTCCAAATCTCACTTTTAATAATAAGCACACATTATGATAAGCCCCAAATCCATTTTCTTATACTATCTCCAGTCCTTAAGGTCCATTTTAATAAAAAAATTAAACTATAAAGTGAATTTTATATTAAGGACAAGAGGTAATAGTAATATACTTTCACTTGCTCTTGGTAGTACAATCAACTAAAATATTTATATGCGCTTATCAAATGCTAGACTTCACCCATCGTCTTTGTATTCAGTAGTCAAAGGGTCGTACACTCACCAAAAGAAGAGGGTTTGATTCCTGATAACATCGGGATAGTTGGGGAGACATCTTCCCAACTAAGTGAAGCGAGAGTACTACCAAAGTCAGGATTAACGGGATGCATACACATACCTACCTGGGCTACTCCCCGTGAATCATGAATTAGAAGTCATGCCTTTAAATCGTGGGTGAACTCAATCTCTTTCTTAAAATTTGTTTTATAAAAAAAATGCTGGACTTCAAATGTAAAATAACTCAGCGAGGCCAGTAAATGAGAATAAACAATGTAGAGTATATGAAAATTACA
The DNA here is from genome assembly GCA_037074615.1 of Leucaena leucocephala. NCBI lineage: Eukaryota > Viridiplantae > Streptophyta > Magnoliopsida > Fabales > Fabaceae > Leucaena > Leucaena leucocephala. The sequence continues at coordinate 10,131,880 of CM073515.1, read as the reverse complement.
GACTCATTCCAAAGTACACTACTTGCCTCAAATGCTTATTTGAAATCCCAAAAATAAGCTACACTAGTTACCATCTCTCCCAACAAAATCTCACTATCAAGTATAAAAAACACATGGAATATCATGCACACAGAAATCTATTATATGAAGACATCATCCAGGTAAGGAAAATAAAATATACTAGTAAGTAGGGACAGATGGATCAACCTTCAGAGCATATGCATGGATTCCCCCAGATACACTGTATACTCTTCTAAATCCCTAAAACACAAACACCAACACAATCAGAAAAAGAAGTGGATGGGGTCTCAGTCCAGTAGTGCATTCGTTAAAAGTTCACATTACCAACAGCAATAATGAAAAGCAACAAAAATACACTATGGCCCTTTTGGAAAGATAAGGAAAACCTTAGACAAAACCGAAACCAGGGGAGCATTTAGAGCCGGGTAATAAGAAAAGTCATTGTACCTGTGACTGCAACCACTTGCCAACTTGCAAGGACCGCATGCCATGATGACACTGCATTTCCAAAATTTAGTTACTGTATAAGTTGGCAAATAGAATTGTAAAATGAAACACAGATTTGATAAGAGACTGCCAAAATTTTGGATTGCAGGATGCTATTACTAAGCATTCCTTTTAGTCAAAATATTTAATTTAAAGGACATGATAATATTAATTTAAATTGGAAATTGAATTTAAAGAACCAAAAAAACAGTACTACAAGGCTGGTTTCCCAGCTTCCTCTTGGGAAACACAACATCTTAAGATAGGTATTTTTGTACTCACCAAAACATATGTATCCTTGTTAGGATCAAATGTGCTAGTGATATCAGGTCCCCAATTTCCAAATTGTCGGAGGGGAAGAACCTTAAAACCTGGTAGAGATGCTTTCTCCCTGTATAAAAGGAATATATCCGGAAGTGGTAGAAAAACAGAAATAAGTTATTCATGTAAATAGAACAACCTGAGAGGACATCAAGAAAACTAAAGAAAGAAAAATAGACAATACAGGGGAAGAGCCTCTATATGAATATCTCACGGACAAATAGGAGTAGATCTTCCACCCAGTTTTCCATGGAATGCTTAAAAAGCTTTAATGTTGCAATGCTCTCAATACCTTGGTTAATACATCAACTTTTTACTTTCTTCTCTTTATGAAACTTAATTTAATTTTTTTTCACATATGTAAAACAAATGCAGTCACAAAACCATATATTTTAACGATTCCCAACATCAGTTAGAGTTTAATGAAATAAAAGCATACACTTCCTCAGGCTCTCGAACATCAATCAATTGTGCCTCCTCCATAAAGTTGGGATCTTGAATTTTCGTATGAAGCTCATCAGGTTGAATGTCTTGAAGAATAGATTCTTCCCTACATGAAAATCAGCAAATATACAACGCATAAATACATGATACTGACTGAGAATAAACATCCAGACCTTATTCACCAGTTGCATATCCAATGTAGAAATATAGGACCAATGTTACACACCTTTCAGATAAAACTTGAAGAAGGTGCCATCCAAATTTTGTTTTGCACCTTACAACTTTGTTTAAAGGTGCATTGAACGCAGCTTCCTCAAATTCAGGAACCTATCACAATATCACCATCACACATATGTTCAATACCCATTATAAAAGATATGATAATTAACTTCAGTTGATTTTTAACGAAGTGCTATCTGATTAACTTACCATTTGCCCCTTTCTCACCCACCCAAGCATTCCTCCTTCTTCTTTAGATGGGCACATTGAGTATTCTACGGCAAGATCACTCAAGTCTTCACCTGAAGATGTACAGATATAGCAGCAAAGAACTAGAAAGTTAAAAAGCAGAAAAATGTCCTCCAAATTGTGTCTTTCAAATTTATAACCTATAAAATACAGACTGAACAAAAAGTTCACAATTTTATTTCGTATAAACACCCATCTGTCAATTTTGACACACTCAATTTGAAACGTTAAATAATTTGATTGAATTATGATTTCCACATACGAAACATAATACATCCTAACCTGATGAGATTCTCTGCTGAAGATCCAACAGTAGCTTCTGGTCATCTTCTTTAACAAGTAAGTGTTGCACCAGGATCTCCCTAGCAGCTTCAGGTTCAGCACTGCTGCTGCTGCATAGAGCTGACAGAGTGTAGAATTGGAAATTCATTATTAGAAAGTATGAATGTCATGTAAACCTTGTCCAAAGATCTGCCCCAAAGAGTTTTAAATATAGTCTATAAAATACAGTTTTACTTATTTACAAAAAAAAAAAAGAAATAAAGAAAACTGTTTTACTGGCAGCCAATGACCACCGCCATCAACGGCCAACATAGTTTACCCCACTCCATGAAAATAATGAAGAGAGACCGTAAACACTTCACATCCACGCTCAGTATGCCCTCTCGAAGCATATGATTCCCAATTATCAGTTCAAAAATTCTATCACCTTAATGGCGATAAAAATTTCTCAGAAAACAAGCAGCTTCATTTTTCATGCTGCTCAGCGAAAACTAAATGGAACCAAAATTTTACGTTCAGAGTCAGAGTGAAAAGTTCCTACAAGCAGAAATGGAGGGGAAAAAACGAAAACGATATGCAAATCCACCAATAATCGGAAAGGAAATCATGAAGTAATTTTAGAGCTTACGAGGGATTAATACCTGCTACTTGGGGGCGCGACAACCCTATTGGAGGAAGCAGTTGCTTGAAAGTGAAGGAATTAAGAGGATGCGAACAAGCGCGAAATCTATGAGAGGAAACCCTGCGAGATGTACAACAAGTGAAGAAGGATCGAATATTGGAAGGAGATGAGAGGGAGCGAACGGTAATCAGAGATAGCCTCAGAGCACCGACAGCTGGAGACGCTACCATCGGAAAATGTGAAGCTCTCAGCATAGTTTCACCGAGACTTGAGTATTGTGTCGAGTGTATCCAAAAATAAAAATCGCGAAAGGAAACTCAGCACAAAGGTCTTTTGACTGAGAATTTCAGTGATGTCAAATTAAGCTAAGTAAATAGATGAGCATAAATATAGTAGTAATATGATTTTAATAATAATTAATATAATAGTTAATTTATTAATTTTAATTGATTGAAAAATATATAATATAAATATATTTTAATAAGTTAAATTTAATCATAAATAAATAATTTTTTAAATCTATAAAAAAATTCAACTGATTTTTATTATTATAATCAAAAGAAATATTCTATATCTAAACATAAAAATTTGAGAGAGTTAAAATGAGATCCTAGTAGAGAACTTGATTAACTAAAAATCTTAATATTAATTAATTAAAGAGTTAATATTGATAAATTCTATTATAAAAAATTAAAAATAAATAATAAACTTATGGTATTTAGAATTTTGCAGTAATTAATTTTTTTAAAAAATCTTATAATAATTCTTTCAAATATGTTATATAACATGAAAGTTGTAAGGGGCACATCCTTTAAACTCTGAAATTCAACTCTTAATTATTAATAGGTGTTAATCTTAATAAAAAATTAACCGTTTAAATATAAAATTTTAAATTATTGGTAAAGTAAATGAAAAATACCCCATTAGGAGAGCTTTAAAAGTTTGCCCTACATCGTTCTATATTGTTTTATACGGTATCAAATTACAATTCAATTGGCAAAAAATAAATAAAAGTAATATTGCTCTATGTGACTTGATACTTACCCTTGAGGCTCAACGTTTTTCTTAAAAACAATTGCATTGAAATTCGGAGGGAAGCAGACGAATGTGCTTTTTCTAGCCAAAATAGTTATAACTAAAATTCCTCTTTTAGCTGTAAATTTTATATGTGAAGCTAGATAAAAAGAAATATTTTTGTATAAAAATAATCACCTCTTCTAGAATCTATCTTTTTTCTACATAAGCTAAATATTTAAATAACTGACTAATTTAGATTTAAAGTTAGATCGCTTATCATCTAGATCAATCACTTAATTTAAATTTAAAGAGCGAGAGTTCGTTATTTCTATCTTCATAAAAAATTAGATCACTTGTCACTTAGATCAATCACTTATTAATTACTTTTTCCAATTTTACGTCATTTCCATCTTCAATTCACAATGGTAACGAGAAAATGTAGTTAGATTATTAAAAGTATTTATAAAATTAAATTTCTAAGTTTAAGTCTATTTAAAAGTATAAATTTAAAAAACTAATTAGTACTCCACTTTTTAATCTACTACTGGAATAAGTATGTTGAAAATAAACTACTAAAAAATTAACTGTGCTGGTGCAAGAAATTGGCTATAACTCCCACAATTTCCTTTTCTTCTTCTGGTAACAAGATATTAGATCATCTTATACAGAGAATCCATGAAAAAATCACAGTAACAAGTGTATATAAAGTATGAAAGCCAATGAATTAGATCTCAGTATCTCACCCAACTCTCTCCTTACTGTAAATGAACTCTATATCAATTTACTTAGCGAGTTAAGAGAATCCTAATCCCTTTTGCTGATTCACACAAAACTGAGCTAGCACTTTCTCTAACTATGTTCCACCTCATTTGATTTTGAGTGAAATTAGATTAGACAATGAGCCTTCACTCTCTCTCTCTCTCTATGCATAGGACCAGCCTTTCCCAGAAGAAAATCCAAACCCATTTATTTCCCTATATATTTCCCTGGACAGAACAGGAAGACAGAAATCTGCTGAACTAAAAATAACAAGAATAAGCATTTTTCCCTTTTCCACCTGAAATGACCATACAGAAAAGCAGAGCTGAATCATTTTGATTCTTGTACCATGTTCACCTCTAGGTGGAAGCTGATCTGGTGGGAGAAGAGGAAGAAGCATTGGGAGGGATCCAAGCATACACCAGCAAGCCCAGAACCAGAATGACGGCTCCTGCGATGAAGCCTGTTGGAAGAGAGGAGGCAACACCAAGGTATGGCAACGGCAGAGTGAAGATGTAGATAGATATTGGAACTGCCACACAGAATCAAGTTGCATCTGTTAGGTCTGACTCATCATGAACACTTCCATAACATGAAAAAAAGAAAATAGCGAAACCAATGGACAATTCACGTTAAGACTAATGAATAATTAGTTGCTTGATGTGCAATTTCTATGTTTGGCTATCAAAATTGGATGAGATCGTTTGAGATGTAAAAATATTTTGGGATAAGCCTCTAGCTCAGTGGCATGTGTGTCACTCTTAGTAAAAGTTGATTTTGAACCCCCACTATCAATCTCCTTATATAGCATTTTTACCAATATCTTATATTTTATAGTAATCTTTAACATGCCCTTTTTTCAAGACCTGCGACAAAAATCAAAATCTTGACTATTCAGTCACAGAGGATCTACTACCTTGACAAAAATCACTTTAACTTGAAAGCTTAAATTTTGTGAAATCTCATGAATAAGTTCATTATGTTCTATAATATTTTCTACTATTGCCCCATATGTGGAGGGCAAATTTGAAGGTAGAGATCAGAGGTATTCTAGCCAAAGACAATACAGTAAAAGAAATTCATTGCACCTATTAAAAAGTCTTCTCCTGCATCTATTCCTACCAAACAGTCTATCCAAGTTTCATATATTCATCCTTTTTTTCCCAAAGTACTCTGGATAACCTCCGATGAAGAACAAGGATAGTTACCAATCAACCTAACAACTTACCCATATTACCATTAGAGCCTTGTATCTTATAAATTTACAATGAAAGTCTTTTTCAAAATTATTATTAGCTCTAAGAAATGTAGATTAATCATTGTGGATCATTTATTTAGGTGAGACCCTTTCACACAACTCCCATGCAAAAAAATTCATTCATTTAACGTAAGGAACAGACTCGTAATATGAATACTCAAAGTGCTGATCATCCAAATATAGCAAATATTTTATTAATACTTCCTCTTTTAGCTCAAGCACCTTAAACAAAAGGGGGAAAAAGAGGTAACTGTTTTTTATAATAATAAAATAACCACAATATATCAGGTTAATGCTACCATTTTCAGCCACGTAGTCTGTCTCATTGATCATATGAACAACCTAACTGGCCAAAATTGTATAGATTCTTGATTTTAGGTTAAGGTTGCTTTTCTATTTCTTTTGACTTCCACACAAGAACCCACTGACTCTTAATCCACCTCCTTAAAACCCTAAATGGCACTTCTTGCCAACAAGAATCTCCAGAGAAAAGCAAATTGCCATTACTTACTAAATATTCTTTCCTTTTTTTTTCTTTCTTTTAGGGGAAAAAAGTGAATTCCTTACTGAAATATCAGCATTCAGCAGCCAAAGTCCTTACTACCAACCACCCATTCGCATAAAATTAATCATCAATACTCCAAAAATATTAAAACAAAATATTCCCCAAAGACCAATTATATATCCAAAAAACAAAAACAAACATCGGGCCACCAATCTAAGCAGGTCTCGTCACTAAATCACATACCGCAAAGAGTGGCAGCAAGACAAGATACCACGGCTGAAGAGATCTTGAGAAGATGAAGCAATGAGATATTGAAACCAATGTTAGCAATAACGAACAGCACGGGAAGCAATGGCGCACCATCACATCCTGAAACCAGATAATGTTAGTGCAGCATGAAAAATAATACATCAGCAAGTTTTCCATCATAAGAATCACATAAATGAGAGAACAAAAACATAATTCCAAAGCATCTGATCCAGGATCGAACATAAAATTTCTTTCTAGAAGGTTTAAAACTGAAACTGAAATTTCATAAGCTATTACTAACAATAAGCACCCAAGTTTTAAAACCATGAAACATAAATGCCATCCTGATTACCCTATAACCTACATAAAGAACTCACATGTTCAATGACGCTAGAAATATTAACTAGACTAGAAATATTTTCCATCAGTTAGATTCTGACTCTCTCCCTGGTTGGGTTATGTTATGAAACTAAACAGTATTTAGATCTCACACTTTGATTTTCTGCATAGCTTCACATGTAAAGTAATCTTGCCCGTCACTGCAGGGCATATAATGGTAAAAACAAAAGATCGTAAATTATATGCATTAGATCCCAAGCGAGACAAACAACATTTCCTAAGTGCAAAGACAATCTGGCGAGCACCATAGGCAAGAAGAGCTTACCTTTCGTTAATGTACCAACATTCAGAAAGCAGGCTGCACCATCTTTAAGGTAGTTTGGTAGTTGATTGAAGGGAACGCCCCATAATTTTGACAAGAAGGGCAGGAGAAGGCATATAAACAGTGTCTGCATTAATTGTACGCTTATGCTGTTAGGGATCCAACAGTGTATATATGGAAAATTTTAAAAGAAGCATACCGAATTAATGTACAGCAATTGTAGGATACTTACTTGGAACACAGATCCGAAAGAACTGACAACAAACAGGTCCAAGGAACCTCCCTGTTAGATAACATCAAAAATTATTTAATATATGACTGTCTTCTAACCTAAAAAAGTAAATTAGAAAATCTGAAATAATTAGCAAGCTCCAATATAGAACTAGTATATCAACGTAAAAGCCTGGCTAGCCAGCTGGAGTCTTGCAATAAAAGATATAGTGGTCTACTGTTTAACTGGACAAATGAAATGAACTTAAGAGCAGAAGGAAACTTCTTCAAAGCTTCAATCGGCATTCAATCATTTATGATCACTAACTTGAAAATTTTACATCTAGTAAGTAGTTCTTCTCTGCATCTGAGGGAGACCCATGTTTCTCAGTGCATCCGAATTGATATTGATTGATTCAAGCAGTCAATTGCCATATGTTATTATGCCATTTGAAAATCACAAATTGCAAAAATATGAGGATTAAAATACTTATCTACTGCACACACCTTCAGTTTCTGAGTTGCATCCCGAAAGATAATTTCCTACAAATAATGAAGATGCCCCTTGTTAGCATAGAGAAACAAATTTTGAAACTATATGCAAAACCAACAGCCATCAAGTAAGGCATCAACCTTCAGGACAGTATCTGCTGCTTGGAACAGAAATGAAAGTATCATCAAACCGCTCCAGAATATACCACCTTCCTTTAATGAATTCCCAGCACCAGATCCACTTAAATAAGTAAACAAAGGCAAAATATCAGTTCATAGAAGGAATAAACATGAAGTCACATTGTTTCTTCCATCAACCACTGGTTTATAGTTCAGATTTAACAGTTGACAATACAGTAACATATAAGCTGTTACCATATCACTGATGAAATTTAAAACGATAATCTTTTAAGTCTTCACCACACCTTAGAATAAAATTATAGCAGTCTAAGACACTGTGCCATAGCTTTTCAGACTTCATTGTGATAACGATCAAGGAATAATGTAAAGAACTAGTTGGAGTCAGTAAGAGTATTTAAAAGTATAAAATGTCTCCCAAAAAAAAAAAGAAACTTTGCTTCGTGTTCAGCATGAAATTCAACAGTAAAATTTGAGAGCTATCAAGAGCTTCAGAATAAAGTTTCTTCAAACTCGCATATTAAAGAAAGCAACTTCATATAATCAAAGCAATCTGACCAAAAAAATCTCTAAAATATTAAGTGTGTGTTTGGATAGACTTTTAGAAAATAGTTTATAAAAAAAAAGGGCTTTTGAGTAGCTTTTAGAAAAGGGCTTTTGGAGAAGAGATTATGAAAAAAAAGTGGTTCTGGATAAATGAGTGTTTGGATAGTTATTACTAAAATGACTTTTGTAATTAAAAAATTACCATAAAGAGTATGATTTTATTAAAAATAGGAAAGCGAAGAGAGGAAAGATGGTAGAAAAGAGAGAAGATAGAGGGTGAAAAAGATAGAGGAGAGATAGTGTAGAAGAGTGAATAGAGAGGAGAGAGGAGAGAGGAGATAGGAGAAATTATGGAAAAGATAGAGGAGAGAGGGTGTAGAAGAGTGAATAGAGAGGAGAGAGGAGAGATTGTAGAAAAGATAGAAGAGAAAGGAGAGAAGGTGTAAGAAAAAGTAAGGGTAAAATAGTAATTGAGTAGTTCATAAGCTCTTTTACTGTTTCAAAAGCTACTCCTATCAGCTTATCTGAAACCATAATTTTAAACTATGGTTTGATCCAGAAACCTTTTTGGACAAATATAACTGTTTGTTTTGAAATTTTCCTAAATCAAAGTTTAGGCCAAAAGTCCTTTTAAAACCATAGTTTGGGGGTTTCCCAAATACACCCTAAAACCACCAATAAAAATGTTCAAGACAGTGTGATTCAGAATTAGTTTATTGACATGATTGTACACATTATTCTTTTCCTTACAAATACAAAATTCAGCAGTGCCTTATCCTTCTTTATACACAAAAGCTGAGCCAACATAATCTAACATATTCACATTCCCTGACCTTGCCACAGAAACAATTACACCAACAGCTACAAGAAAGCACCCAAGTAGTTGGTTGACTCTATATCTTCTTCCAAGAAAAATACTTGACAGAATAATTTGCCACACAAGAAAACTCTGCAAGGGAAGTTAGTTAAAATAATTCTACAAACTTTAACTTCTACATTAAATTTAAGCCTGTCATATAAAGATGAGATAGTAGATGCAAAGACCCAGGTTTTGGTCAAAATGAGAGTGTAAACATTTTTTCTTTATATATGAAAACAATTAACTTTATGTGTCAAAGTTTCAACTTTTGGCCAACTAAGACAGATCCTGGATTGGATCACTATACATCCTTTCTGTCACAATTTTTACAGGGTGAGTCCTTTAAAACATAGAACAACCTGATCAGCCATTAAGCAGGTTACATGTCCTTGCGCATTTTTTCTTTAATTATTAGGTACCTAAAGAGCTGATCATTCCTCTATAAAGAAAAATAATATCTTGAGCAACTGATTCTGATTTTTCCCTTTCCAAATAGTTATATTCTGCAATATATCTAGTTTTTATTTTAGATAATTATCTCATAACTTTAATTATGATGCAGATATAGATAAACATCTGCAAAACATACAACAATTTTATTTAGTTTTCATTCATATACAAAATCTGGAAAATAAATAACGAGTTTCGGACACAGAAACCATCTAGTTTAATCAGTTGTCAAAAACAAAAGTCTCCTTATTCTACCACAATGATTCTATTGCAGCAATAATTTGGATTAACAGTAAACGCCATAGAGGTAATGGACTACCAATGCTTCTTACCTGAGATAAAATTGGAATTGAAGCTCCAGCAAGAATTGCTGGCACAACAGAGAGAAGAAAACATAATTATATGAAAATCACAAATAAAAGCTGCACAGCCCAATGATACTAGTATCTAAATATCTATCAGAAAAGAAAGGCATGACTATCAATAACACACCAAATTTTTTTCCCGCCAACAAATGCATCTTAAATTAGAATTAAAGGAAAATGCAAAAGTAATAAAACAAATCATTAAATGAACTACAGTTTGCTATATTCACAATTAAGTTAAGCTTAATTGATAGAAATTAGCTCAATCAAAGCCCATAAAAACATTCAAAAAAGGGGTGAAAGTTATATGTTCTGAAGTTTTATGATGTACATTATCTGCTATTGCAATTCTTAAGCTGTTAGAAGATCATTATATTAACTAACTAGTATGTTCTAGCATGGGGAGTTACAGTCTGAGTTTATTTACTCAACACATGGATGTGCTATAAATGGTTCTAAGTTGAGTAGCCAAGTTTGATCAACCCAGGCAGACAAGATCAACTAACCACACCCAGAAACCAAAACTTTAAAGAAATATTAGCATGTGGAGATGATGACAGAAGCTAGCATTATACTGACATAATATAGCCCAAAACCAAAGCAAGCTTCTAAAACAATAAATAATCAAACTAAAATAAACTTTCCAAATTTTTGGATTGGGATAAGAATATTACTTCCTGCTGCCATTCCTGCGGCAGCACCTAGAGCCTCCAAGAGACCAACAGCAATAAACGGTGCTTTTGGCGTAGATAACATTTCATCAGTAACAATGCCCGCACGGTACCGAAAAACCAAAATCGAGAAGTATACAAATAGGTACCTGAAACAAAGAATTTCTGATTAGATTTGGTTGTATTAACTCCTTGTAGACGTCTACATTTTATGTCATTCTCGACGTTCAAAAAAAGAAATGCAAGCAGCTTATTCCCCGAAGTAAAAGGATAATTTTATAGAAGTAGAAGAAGGCATGGCAAAAAATGCAACAACATACGGCGGAATCATCATTGAAGTATACTTTGAGTTCATCGAAAGGCTATGACATTGCTGGGTACAATGTTTCCCATTGCGGTAAATGTTAAGTTACTATTCAATTTAGGGGACTAAAAGGTGAACCAAGGAAGACAAAGTAGCTACATTGCTGGGATCAGATGAACCATAAAATGTAGATACTGCACGGACCCATCGGAAGTAGGGCCCCGAAACAAGCCATCATTTGAACCCAGAGTTCTAGAAAATATCATTATAAAAACCGATGGTTTTAATTTTTTTTAATCCCACAAATCAATGAATAATGTAGGGTAAATAAATGGGCAATTACGCTTTAATCCTTATTTATATTTTCTTTTATACATTTTTTATACAAAAGTCATAACTCAATATAAGTGTTTGCTTTGGCAAAAAAAAATTGTTTGTTAATTTAATTTTATATCTTAATATAATAAATATATATAATACGGCACAAATGATTAATGCGTTTGGAACTACAACTTCCAAACAATAATTATGATGTTCATAATCAAAGAGTGGTGAAGAGCAGTAAGTACCCGACCGTAGCAAGCTGAGCAAGGAAGAATGGATACTGTTTGAGGGGTACCAAAGCGAGCTTATACAGCACCCTGTTTCCGACTCCCATCACCACCGTCATTGCGGCGGCGAACGCCACCTCCGCAGTCCGATTCATCCTTCTCCGATAATTTACCACCGCCACAATGCCATCATCGTCACTCCCGCCCCCCGCCGCCACATCCCCAATCGCATACCCACACGGTCTCGCCTTCTCACGCTCCTTGACGTCATCAGATCTCTCAAACGCGCCAGCTGGCCCCGACGGCTCCACCATCCAAATTCTCGAACGCCTCCTCGGAGATCGCAGCACGATTACGGAACGCTGAACTGCATAACTGAAATGAACCTCACAACCACCAGCGGGCCGCATCGACTGCGGAAGCCGAACATGACCGCTCGACGAGGCAGTACCGCCGTCGACGGCAGCCATCCTCCCGGAAAATGACGTCATAGCTTCAATTTTGCCCGCAACGGTGCGCGCAGGAATGCCGGAATATACGGTAGCCATTAGGGACGAGAAGATCAAGGAAGAAGATTAAAGGCTTACATGGAGGATTTCATCGTCATACTACTGAGAAAGCGTCTGAAGAAGTTAAGAACACAAATGGGAGCGCCAAGGCGACTCTGACAAAGCCACTTAAGGATCTGTGACGTTATATAATATTATTAAAATTAAAGCATATGTAACAAACATGAAGAACAACAATGCAAATTGGTACTTCGCATCTGGATCTTTGTTACATGTGACACATTGAATTTTGCTTGAAGTTATTATTAATATATTATATTTGGCCAAAACAATTATTAATATATTATTACAATACTATATTTGTTGTGTGGGGATTTTAAATATTGGGCGACATTGGTAAAAGCTTTTCTCGAAAATTTTATTGGAAAAAAATTGATATATTTTTATATGTGTAAAGAATTTATAGGGTACTAAGACTATAGGCTTTTTTATTGATAAAATTTTTAAATAAAAATTTTTCATTTATTTTTTTAAATGTTATCCCTTGTCACATATATATATAAGTCATAAATAAGATTACAAAATTTATTAAAATGAGTTAGAGGTAATAAATACATAAAAAATATATTTATATTTTTTAAATATACTCTTATTTATTTATGGAGAGGTGAGTGAGAGAGGTGATAAATTAGAAATGAAAAAAAAAAGAATAGTAGGATATGAAAAATATATATAATTAATTGGGATTAAAAATTAAAAAAAATAAATTAATTTTTTTATTAAATATTTTTCTATTAAAAATAATTATATTTAAAATATTATTAAATATTAATTATAAATACATCTTTCAATCGAATTTTTATTTACTTTATTTTAGAGAACTATAAAATGTAACTTGTAAAAAGAACTGAACTCGCCTCAAGATCTATAATCTTATATTTGAAAAAAGAGATGTCTCCTATATTATATTTTTTCCCAAAATATTATATGTTATACTTAACATAATGTATTCTTCTTATTATTTTTAATATAAAATTTAGTTTATAATATAAACTATACTATAAATTAATTATTATATTAAAGATTAAAAAAATATATTATATATCAATGCATACTAAGAAAGTGTATGTCTTTTTTAGAAAACAACCACTTGACTGAACTATTTGAATTGAATCTTGACCAAATAATAATGAATATGTCATATTATTAATGTGTCTGGATTTTATCTAAACCTAAATTTTAAATTTAAATTTAGATAAAATTTAAATTATGAGAAATTTTAAAATAAATAACTATATTTATTCAAAAGGGATTTTAGACTAAACTATAGTTTAAAATTAAGATTTCAGATAAATTAGTTAGAGTAGCTTATGGAATAGTAAAAAAATTTATAAACTAACAAATTACTATATTACCCCTACTTTTCTTACACTCTCTCTCCTCTCTCTTCTAAACTCTCGCTCCTCTCTCTTTTTTCTATACCCTCTCTCTTCTCTCATCTCTTTTCTATATTATCTCTCATATCTCATTTCTCTTCTACACTATCTCTCATATCTTATCTCTCCTCTCTCCTATATTTAATAACTATATCTTTTTTTGTAGTTTACTAATAATAAAAGTATTTCTTAAAATAACTATCCAAATACTCATTTATTTAAAACTATTTTTTTTATAAACTCTTCTCTATAAGTATTTTTCTAAAAGCTACCAGAAATTTTTTTTATAAATTATTTTTTAAAATTTTATCCAAGCATACCCTTATTATAAAAGAATAGTACAACTGATCATATATTTTATTTATGATTTATATAATTCATACAACTTGAGACTGTAATAAACGTTGTATGAAGTTTAAGAAACCAATTATACATTTTATGAAGGCTAATAAACATTGTAATTTATCATAAATTTTATAATTAATTCATCCATAATCTTCCATCCATATATCTCAAGTAGGATGAGATCCTCTTATTTTCATCTATCTCTTCATTCCTCATTATCACTTTCTTCATTTGACTTGCTCTATCTGCTGGGAAAAAAAATTAAAAGTATTTTTTAAAAAAATTAAAAAATACTTTTTAAAATTGTCTCTCAAAACATATTTTTAAAAAAGTAATTTTTAAAAAACACTTTTTTTAGTAATGGAGTAGGCAAGGTAAAAGAAGGAAATAATAACTAGGGATGAGGGGAGAGAGATACATGAGATAATCCTCTACCTTATGTTATGTAGTGACTGAGAAATGCTAAAATCTTCGATGTCAACTCCCTTAAAAAAGTAATAAATTAACAAATTATAAAATAATAATTATCTTAAAATTGACAAGCTTTTTTTTATATAAATAAAAGTTTAAATAGATTTTATATAGATCATTTATTAAAATTAGAATATAATTTTAAAATTAAAAAAATATTTATAAAAAATTTATAAAATCACTTACTAAAAAAATATTCACAACAACAACAAAAATTAAATTTATATTTTTATAGAATATAAACATATTTTTTGCTATAAATAACAACTCATCGTTGACTTAAAATTAACAAGTTATTCTAGTTGTATTGAAATTGACAAGTTATTAATGGGACTAGATGTTATTTACAGGGTTCAAATCCAGTGTTAATATGTTCATATGTGTGGATGTGTTTAAATTATATAAAATAAAAAATTATTTATTTACTATTTTTCTTAAGAAAATTAATAGTACAATCTTCTTGTTGCTATCTCGTGCGTTTATTGTTGTTATTGTTATTACTAATTTATTATCATCATTCCCATGGTCCCTCTCATTCTCACGAGGTGCCAGTGGTTAGAAACTTGCCACGTCAGCTAAATAGCAAATATTTTGTCCTTTTAAGGGACTTGTTTGAGAATTTTTCAAATATAATAAATTGTGTGAACTGTATTATTAATTTTCCATTTGGAGAAAATTACCTTTTAATATTCATAAAAAAATACAAATCATCTTAACTTGGGAAATAATGAATTTTTAAAAATTATTTATTGTAAAATTCGTAAGGTTAGAATAAATGGATGTAATTATTTAATTACTTTTTCCTTTATATATATGTGTATATATATATATATATATATGAAACATGCTGAAAGGACACCAATAATAAAGGAGAAGTTTGATTATTAATTTTTTTTTTCTTTAATATTAGATTAATAATGGACGGCAATTATTGTGTCCACCAACATCTTCAAGGGATCCATGATTGACCCAAAGACAATTTTAATTTTAATTAATCCGCACGTGTCTTTCTTATCTTTGGTGGCTTAATTTTATAAGTATTTTTAGTGGTATAATTTCAATACTATTAATTTTATTAATAAAAAATACTGACACTAAAATTAAATATTGAGATAATCTAAATTATTTAATTTCATAAAAATAATTAAGAGCCACCTTCGGAAAGAGATCTAAACAATTAATAAATTAATAAGTGTAATGAAAAGATCCAGATTCAATTACACGGCTTCATATATATATATATATATATATATATATATATTACTATGCTAATGATTTGACTGTTCAACTAATATTCTGTTTAAAGTTACTTTAAAAACTTTATTCAAATAACAAATCCATGCATATGTCTAAATTGGTTGAATCATGAATGGGTCAAATTAATTCAAACTAAATAATTTATTTAAGAGAGATTTATTATTAGAGTTCTAAAAGGAGATTATTATAAATTCCAAATTGAAGTCCTCTTAATTAACATATTTATTTTGGGGCAAATTCATAAAAAGGTGAAAATTGCAGACATTGAATTGAGTCAAAACTACACAACCATCATTCTTATGAATTAATAACATGTTTGTAATTTGTATTTCTATTTTTAGAAACGTGATTTTTTTTAAAATAGAGAATTTAGATAATATTTAAAATTTAAAAGAATATTTGTGAATTGATAAAATGAATTATCATGTAAGGAAACATATTATGTATTATAGAACATTTTTCTAACAAATTCATCTGAATATATTATAGTTTTAAACAAAATACAATTTTAACAAAAAGGTTAATTTTATTTTATTGTGTGCCATCTCCAAATATAAGTGCTTTACTCCTAGCTAATTAATTTATAAAGATTAAAAAATTAATAAAATTAGTTATTTTAAAAAATTATGTAATAGTTTCTTTAAAATATCACTTTTTTTAATTATTTATACTAAAAATTACTCTTAATGGGTATATACAATTAATATTAGTACTTATGTAGAGTAATTTAATAAAAAATAAAAAATATAAAAAATAAAAGAGATTAGAATTTTACATTTATCATTAAAATAACTTGTCAACTAATTCTTATACTTATATTACCTCCATTCTTAATTATAAATCTATTTAATTAACTTAAATATATTAAAAAATTTAGGTAAATTAGTTAATTATAATGTTTGTATACTAGTTTTCCTAAAATATTTTATTTAATTATATATATTTAAACTATCTTAATAGATATCCTTTAATATATGTAATTATATAGAGATTTTATATTAGAAAAAAAATTATAATTTTAGTAGAAAAATATAAATTAAAATTTTATATTTATAAATACATTTAATCATATCTAGATTTTATAATTAGCAGTGGAAAGAGTATTTGTTAATTGCTAATAAGTGAATAATGCATGTCCCTAGACCTTGGAATCCACTCCAATAGAATGTCCCTTTGGTCAATGCTCTCTATCCAGCTTCTGTTGCTACCATCATTTCTGGCCTACCAATATCTTTTGTATCAGGTTCTGATCAAATTATCTGGAATGGAAATGCTTCAGGGACATATCATGATAGGGATGGCTTCCATTTTTACTCATTTGATAGCAATTCAACCAAGGCTCCTCTAGACTCGTTCTGGAAATTTATCTAGTCTATTTCACTTCCTTTTAAGCAATTGCTCTTCATCTGGAAACTGTTACATGATGTCAATCCTGCAATTGAAATTCTGAAAAAGCGTCATCTCAACATCACGGGGCACATGCTTATTTAGATGCAATGAGGATGAAACACTGCAACACCTCATTACCTCTTGTCTGTTTGCCAAAGCCATTTGGTTTGGATGTTTCTCAATTCAATTTGCTAGTATTCTGGTTCAACCGTAACAGGATTCTTCACCAGGGAGGAACAACCAATGCTAACAAGGTCATTCAGGAAATACTTTGCATGCTTTCATTCTCGGCTGTGACCTTTTCTAAAAAGGTTATTGAGTCTTCAAATTCTCAGTCATCCTCAACTCTTTCCAGAACTCAGTCTTCATAGGTTGAAAGGAAGACAAAAAGCAACTAATTGTCATGCTTCAGTTTGCTTCAAGGGCACTATAGTTCATCAATTTGTCTGGAAAAGATCCCCCGTGGATAACACTTTATTCGTCTAGCAATGCCTTGGAGCTTCTCTCATATGGATTCGGAACTATATCTCCACGCCAACACTCTTAATAGAGACACTTCAAAATTTGGGGTATCAACGGAGGCTTTATCAATCTTCAGGCAATTCAATTGAATGACCCTTGTGCAGCGAAAGAAGATACTATAGCCCTTTTCGCGAGATCACTAATCTTCTGTTTGTTTTTACCATTCCGTAAAAGGATACGAAGGATTTTACTTCTCTCTCTTTATTTAAATATTTAAAATTTTTAGAAGGGGAGATCTCAAGTCTTACCTCCCCACTAAAATTTAAAGAAATTTAGAGGAAATAAATAATATTTTTATTTTATAATATTAATATATTTATAATTTTTTTAATATTCTAATATTATTTATATATTATATTTTATTAAAAAAATATATAAGATAATATAAGATAAATTTATCTATATAAAAATATTTTCCTTCCCTCCCTTTTTGAAATAAAGAAGGTAATATAAAAATCTCTCCCCTTCCCTTCTTTAATATTAATCCAAAAATAATAATAAAATATATTCTCTTCTTTTATTTTCCTTTCTTTTTCCTCTATTAAAATCTCTCCTTTCTATTAAGCTAAACACATTCTTAGAGTCTCTAATTAAACTTAATATTGTTGTTTTAATCGTGTTTTTTTTTTGTTTTTAAGAATTTTGTTGTGATATTAATAATATTTTGTTTTTTTCTTTTTTAAAAAAGTGAATAATATATTTTCTAAATAAAGTAAAAGGAAAAAAAGGGGGGGGGGGAATTTGCACGGGAGAAGGAGAAGAACGAATTTGTTGTTGGAAGCAAGAATCGCATATGATGATGATGGGGAATCTCATCAAGATAAGCACACTAGCATTATTCATTTAAATGTCATTGTTGTCTTCTTCTTCTTTTCCAATAACTCAAGCATTTATTATATCCTCTGTGAAGTATTGGAACTTCCAATTCATAACCTTAAATCACACTGTGCTTGTTTAGATTATTAGCTTATTTTTTTACTTATTTTAAATGATTTCATATTGTTTTATATATGAAGATGGTTTTGTCTCCAATTATGTAAATAACTATTTTTAGGATGTCCAATTGTGATCCCAAACGAATATAGAAGAGAACATTCTTATATATTATTAATAATTTATTAGTTAAGATAATAAATGATTTTATCTTATAAATATTTTATGTAAATATTTTTTTAAAATCTTAAAATTTATTGATAATATTACTCAATAGTACATATATTTTTTTTTATAATGTATACTTTTCATAGTCGCAACTTTATTTATTTTAGAGTGTGTTTGACTCAATAAAAAAGAAGTAAGGGAATGGATTTTAATAGAAAAAGGGAAAAAATAGAAGTTGAGAAATTTTATTATTACTTTATTTGGATTAAAATTAAGGGAGAGAAAGAGAGAGATTTTCATGTTAGTTTATTTGGTTTACGAAAGGAGAGAAAAAAAATATTTTTATATAGATAAATTTATTCTTATATTATTTTATAGAATATTTTAATAAAATATAATATATTAATAATATTAAGATATTAAAAAATTATAAGTATATTAATAATATAAAATAAAAATATTGTATCTCCCCTTCAAATTCTCTTAATTTTAGAGGGGAGATAAATCTTAAGAGAGGAGAAAAAATTTTAAAAATTTTTCCTCCCCTCTTAAAAATTATTATTTTCTAAATAAAGAGAGAAGAGTAAAATTATTTTCCTCTTTTTTCCTCCCCCAAAATTCCTCCTATCGAACTAACTCAAAGGCTACAAATCTTTTTTGTTTGACTAACCATTGGTGAGTGTGAGTGTGACTGTGAGTAAACTCATTTCATTCTCCTTTTTTTTTTTTTATTCTCTACTTTTTAGTGGACTTTTCCCCTCGAATCTGAACAATTTAAATTTAATAGGGGTGATTACTCATAGCTCACATGAAATATAATTTATTACAGAAAAGTGCTATAAAATTATTAAATAATTAAATAATCTAAAGGAATTTGAAAATAGTAAATTTAATGCATATAATTATTAAGTTATCCTTACGCACAAATAAAAAATTATTGAAAATGAGATAATAAATAATTTAAAATTATACAATTAACAACTGGAGACATGCAATAATAATATTTAATTATTATTTATATCACTTTAAGTTATTATTATTTATTCTTAATTGTCATTTTTACTATTTTAAGTTGTTATCACAGACCCAAAAACTTATCATTTATGCATGAGTAATTTGGTAATTGCACAAATAAAATTTTACTCTCAATTCTTTTAAGACTATTTAATTATTTAATAATTTTATAGGATATTTTTTATAATAAATTCTTTTTAACATGACTTTTGAGTAATTCTCCCAATTTAATAATTCATAAAATATTGATAAAATATTGATAAAAATTTGGAATGTTAAAATATTGAAAATGAAAGACAAGTGGGGAGAAATCATATAAAATTGATTTGGTCCATTAATTAAGCCTTTTTCTGCTTTTCTATTATTCTTCAAACCGTATCCACGAGCTTATGAATATTCTATTGATGAACACGAACCACTTCATACACTTTCTTTTTTAAATCATGAAAGGTGGTGGAATATGCTCTTCCTAGTATTTTATGGCGTTTTTGTAAATTGAATATTTATGACTATATTTATATGATGTTACCAGAATATTTTAGATTTGTAAATAATAATTTAAAAAAGAATATTCAAACAGCTCATAATTCTGTAAGTGCACTTATGAAGACTTCGTATTAATGGCACAATTGAGCATTAGTTTTACATTTTTACTTAATTAGTGCCAAGTACAATTTGGAGTAAAAATCAAATGAAAATAAAATGTAAGATACGGAAAGAAAACAAGCCTAAATCAATGTTAGCTGTGATTAGATTATCAATATAGTCTCAATTACTTCTAGGGTATAATTTCTTTTTTTTATAATAATTTTTAGAAGAGGTTGAGTTCATCTATAATTTAATAATATAGTAAAAAAATTCTTTTATGCGATACTAATATTGAACAAGATAAGCTGGTAATTATCTTTAGGTATAAATCTAAAAATCTAGAAGTTTAGAAGTTACGCTATTTATCCAAATACATGACTAAAACTATAATAAAATAATATTTTTTAAAACTTAAATATATTTTAAATACTTATATATCTCTCATATTTACCAAGTGATGATAGATCCTTTTTATTTCAATTGAAGCTATATTTTTTCATCTAGATCTTTTAATTACCTATTATATTTCGGAGTAGGTCATAACAGATCCCTAATGGGTAGTGGCCCAAAATAGATCAGCCCATACTCCCAGCCGAAAACAGTACCGAATTTAGAACAAATAATAATAGGTTGAATGGTGAAAGGGTAATAAGATATGTGACAATTTTAAATATATTTTATCTCTAAAAAATATTATTTTATTATAATTTTAATTATAATATTTAAAAAAGTATTCTAACTCTTTGGTGCATAGATTTATACCTAATAATAATTGATAATTAGTCTTACTTAAAATTGATATCACCTAAAAAGAATGAAGGTTTTGTTTTACTCTTAGATTATCAGTGATTCCAATATCTTTTTAAAAATATTTATAATAAAAAAATAGCAAATTTCTCTCTTTTAATAAGTGATTTTATAATTTTTCTATAAATATTATTTCAGCTGTAGAATTATATCATAATTTTAATGGACACACCGTAGCCACTCAACTTTTTCTTGTATTGAAAAAAACAAAAGCAGTCACTCACCGTTACTCCATTCCTTCTCCCCTACATGTAAAACTATTTAGTTTGCTGCATTAATTGGGAGATAACAACACAGACTCATGGAAGATTCACATTTCCGAAAAAACAATCCAAATTTGATGCCAGGGATGAAAACAAATACTCCTTTCCATTTTTAAATCCATTCACTAATTTGTTTTGTCACACAAATGAAACTGACATGTGCTCTCTACCCAGCAAGAAACCCAGAATTTCAAGTACCAAACGGGATGTTCCCTCCCCAACAATGCCACCTTTAACTGCACGCTTCCTTCATTCACCAAAACCACCCAAAAACTAAGGGAAATCCAGTGGTTTGATTTCTTCATTCACTATAGCATCAGAAACCAGCCGCTATTAGAAAAAGGTCTAATTTATAATATAATTTATATTATAAATTAAATTTTATATTAAAAATAAGAGGAATATAATATAATTCACCATATCTTTATAAGTCTAAACATAGAACAAATTCATGGATTTGCTAAGGGAGAATGGTGAAAAAAAGGTTATGGAAGACAAAATTGACAATATTAGAGAAAGATAAACTATTTTTGAAAAGAAATATGTACAAAAAAATATTAAAGAGAGTTTTTAATAAAGTTCGTAATAAATATGATTTTTTAGTTAATAATTTATTTAAAAAATTAATTTTTATAAGAAATATATATGTATCGTTCAATCTATATAATGTATTATATCTAATGAGATAAGATTTATTGGATAAAAATTCTCTAAATTGACGACACATTTTAGTCGTAAATAAGATTTATTTGATTAATAATAGTATGAAAAATTGAAAGATGTGATTTTAAAATTTATTTGCAATTGAGTTTTAATACATCCACTAAATCAATCAAACTTTTTGAGAAATATAAAGGGAATTACAACTAATTTTCCCACACTCTTTTTTTTTTAATCGTCACATTTTCAAAGGTAAAAACAAGTATGCTTTGGTTTGCTTTATAAGCGACCTTGAGTCCTTGACTTGCTTCATAAGCCATGCAATTGCAAGTCGCTTTGGCTTGTTCTACAAGTCCTATTTAATTAATTTTAAATATTAATATAATACAAAAAGATTAAGCAAAGTACACTTTAAGTCAAGACTTATTCAAAAGAACAAATATTCTACAATTATAATTCATCAAAACTAACCCAATATTATTTAAATCTTTTCCTATTTGGTAGACAGATGTAGATGGTAAACGTTAAAGCACAGTTTAGTTGACTTAGTTTTTTCAAACATATTTGTTTATTATTTTAATTTTGAGTTTTTTTTATTTTAAAAAAATATATATATTTCCAGCTTTTTGTTGTATTCTTTTGAGAATCTGACCTTTTTTATTTTTCCAGATTCGGCTTGTACAGTTATTTTTTCAACTCAAATTCCATTATTTCCCTAAAAAATTGGCATATACATATATGCAATATTTGTTTATCCGCAAGTAAAGGTTAATCTCAATAATTAGTAAAAAAATTATTTATAATTTATAAAATCGCGAATTTCTACTACTAATTTCTCTAACTTAGATAACTTTATTATAAATCTAGAAGCATGCCTTGATATAGTGAATACGGCGGATCAGTTTATCTAATTTTTTTATCGAAAAATATGCAATTTTTTTTATCGGTGCCATTGTTATCATTACTTAATATTTTTTTTATTTTTTTAATTCAAAGGCACCAAATAAGGCTATAATTTTTTTGTGAGAAATTAGAAAGCATTTCATATATTTGATAATGATTGTCCTTTTATTCAAATTTTATAGTTTTATATTGATTCAATTCAATTTCACGGGATTTGATGGAAACATCACCTTAACACCGCCAATGTACCTTATAAACACACCTTTTCAAAGCTCGTTTGAATGGTAAGTTTTACATAAGCATATAAAACCTTTTTATGTGAAATTATTTTAATATGAAATTCATTTTTTTTAAAAAAAATATAGGATATTCATATTTCTTGACCCCAATAGATCATGAGTGAGGGCATAACATGTTAAAAAGAGGGGTAATATTCCAAAAGACAAGGCGACAACCTTAACTTTTTTAATAATTTAAATTTGTTGGCAACAAAGTGTACAAATTCTCCAGCATCTACAAGCTATAAGCTAATGGACCCCTACGATACACATTTTTTTCGGTAAAACAAATTATCTCTAAATTTATATATATTAATTTTTTTAAAACATATATATTTCCATTACAAATAATTATATTTAATATTCTATTCTATAAGATATTAAATATAGATATTTTTTTCTATAAAAATTTAAATATTGATTCATCATGTTGTGAGGGACTAACCTATTTTATTAAAATCAACCCTAGTTTTATATGACATTTTTTTGTATATAATATAAGGTATTAAAAAATTAAATTAATCATTAAATTAGTCTATGTAATGGTTTAAGAGTTAATCGCCCTACTCAAAATAACATTGTTTTTTTTATAAAATACAACCGGATTGATATGTATAAAATTAGGTTTTAATAACATGATATGGGAAGAATATATGATATTCTAATTTTAAATCCAAATAATATGCATAAAACTTTATTTGCAAATAAACTGTAGAAGTTGATCTAAAAATGGGGGAATCTCTCTTGACTTGTGTTTCACCTTCTTTCTTCATATGGCAACCTTAATTTATATGAATATATTGACTCTTGTATCCATTAATTGTTTGTTTAAAATTCATATTCATTTTTGTTCATATTTAAAAAATAATAAAAGCTAGTCATTTAGTGTTAGATGAGATAACTATATCCCAATTAACAATTATTTTTCTTACAAAGAAACCAAATTTTAAATTATACATCCAAGATCTTATGTATTAACAAAAGTAAAATAAAATAGATTTAAGTGCTTATTATATAAATAAAATGGTCATTATTATTGATATTGGTTGTTATTTATCATAACGTTCTCTTATTCATAAATCATAAATATCTAACTCCTTTCAGATTTTGTATGAAACATTAGGTGCATAGCCTCTTGTTACAAAACATGGAAAATTACTTAATATTTTACTATCTCTTATATCTTTTTAATTAATTTAAATTAAGTTGGTAACCCTTGATTAATTTAAATTAAGTTGGATTATATTACATGAATTATAATAATATTCCTATTAGCATAATTTCAAAAGTCAAAACAATGTGTCAAACCAAAGGTCATATGTTTGATCTTTGAAGATATACCAATATATGTGGTAGGGTCTTTATTCGAATGGATCATATAATGACCTGATTTGGATTAATCTAGCTAAATAACTTTCTAAAAAATTAACTAGGGTGCTCACACATAAAAATTTTGGTCAAACCAATATACACACACACACACACACACACACACACACACACACACACACACCCTTTCTTTGCAGGCCAAAAAAAATACGATCTTAGAATATAAAAGAAGGAAATTAAAATACCCACTAATTTATTAAGCATATAACATTGTTTTGAAGAGCAATATCATAAGAGTTGAATTAATCTCTATTAAGAGTAGTGTTCACTATGATAGTAATTTGAACAGGATTGTTTTCACAGTTGATAACATATTATTAAATTATGATGAAGTCATAGAATCATAAGAAAATTATAATTAATAACCAATAATACGAGTTACTATTTTCTTTTTTTTTTTTGGAGATATGATCTATTTTATTAAAGTAAAAAAAAAAAAAGTTCCGCGTAATATGGAACATGCTTCGTTTTTTTAGCTCTACTAGTGGGTTAGAAGAGTCAGGTTTTACTGGGCATCAACATTTACTAGAAAAGACTTCAACTTTGAGTTTAGAGAGACGATCCCAACCTTACCTCCTCGTTTGTTTCTCTGTAAATGATCTTTCCCTCTCTTCAGATAGACCCATAAAGTCAGTGTAAAGCAAAGCAGCGCCTTAGTTTTTTTTTTTATATATATTATTATCATCGACACACTGCTCTTCCCCCACCTAATCCTATCAGAACTTCCGGGAAAATCGTCCAGAAAGCGAGAGAAAACCAGCAAGTCCGAAGCGATTTTCTGACCGACTTAAAGTTCCTTTTTTTTCTTGCCTAAATCAGGGAAAGTGATTGGGAAATTCAAGTGAACTTCATTCTTGTGTCCCATTGAATCTGAAGCTTTTAGAGTTTGCCATTTTTGGGGTTCAGATCTTTGATTTGTTGTAGGAGCTCACTAGCCGATCTTTGATGTCTTGTCTAGAATGATTTGGTGGATTGAAATGTTGAGCATTTTGGGTAGTGGTTTTGCTTGGACTTGAACTCGGACTCAATGCCGTTGCTTCTGTGATTCTCTGTGGAAATGTCGGCTTCTTTAGCTCCTTTCGAGCGCCCTCGGCCTGGGGCTTCTAACACTGTGAGTTTTGTTTTTGTGGTTTTGGCACTGAAGAAATGAATCAGCTTGAAATACAGTTTTTGAATTTAATGTTTGATATTTCTGATATCTATGAGTGAAATGGGAGTGAACGCCGGAGGGTTAACGATGCATCCATTGATGGAAAGTTCAGGGAACTGTGATTTGCGAATTACGTTGATTCTTGCTTGAACGGGGACTCATTAGATATATTACAGGTCTTTGCTAATTAAGCAGAATGTAGTTAAAGGAGTAAATAATGTTAAGCCAGCCCTTTCCTGGTTTGTCTTCCATGCTAGGCTTTGAATTTGATGTAAAACTACGTTCTAAGTGTTTCTTTAATAGATGAGATGAAATTATTACGGGAAAAATATCCTCCCAAGGGAAAAAGACCAAAACCCTACAAGCTTTGTTTCTTCAAAGGTGCAAGTGTCCTTGCATATATTGGTGAGTTGAAATTGCAATAATTAGAAGAAGGCCTGGGCGGTATATGGGGAAGAATTGGACACAAGTGATGCAGCCTGACTGTAGAGCTGAATGGTGAAATAGAATAATGTGAAGTGGATCTATTGCAGTTTTTAACAAATTATCAACAAAGGCCCTAGCCTAGTCAAATGGGTTTACTAAGGATCTTTTAGTGATGTTTAAGTCTGCATGATTTATTCTGGTCAATGGTTATCTCATGGAAACTTAATTTGTTTTCCACATTGTTCTTTGATATAGTTACTAGATTTCTCGTATGCTTTGGGGGGCTCTTCTCTATATACTCTCAGTCATAGAATACGTCTCATGTGAAACTATTGAAGGTTGATTATTCTAACTTTCTAAGTATGTGATATAGAAAAAGGAAACTGTTAATGGACTCTTTATCATTTAGATCTTACATGATAGAAAGAAAATGAACATGTACATGCATGCACATACAGCACATATTGATATAGATGGTTTAGGAGAATACTAACCTTTCCACCTTTATAGGGAGGATAGCATCCTCCATTTTAGTTGGATAAATAATGCCCTTGCTTTTAAAGCTGATAAAGCTTATGGGCAGTTAAAGGGTCAGTTGGCATGGGGGGAAGATAGTAAGGGGAGGAAGTTAAATTTTTGGACAGTAGAGCAATTACTGTTGCTTGGCACAAAAAACAATTCAATTTTTTGGCAAGTTGGAAGCCCAACTTCCTAGATAACTAGAGAATTTAATTCCAGCGTAAAACCCATGGAAGTTCTACTCCCTAGTGTTTTATAATCTTTTTCCAAAATTACCCTTAACCCGTTAATATTAAAAACAATATATTTACTTAGAAAAATGATATTCGTTCCCTTAACATTAAAAAAATAATATATATTTATTTTAAAAAATAATTTCAACTTCCTGGGAAATAAAAAAAAAGCAAATAATATATGAACTTTCTGGGAAGGAAGTTTCACTTCCTGAGAAGTATGATTCACTGAACCAAGGGACCCCAAGTCATTTAATGTAAAAGCAAATTCAATAGGCTGCAAGTTAGGTAGTTTGAAAAGAGAGAAACTATTACATCCGAGAAAGAAAGAAGAGATATGAGAGAAGGAATTCTCGTCATCATGAGGAAAGATAAATTCAGGCCATTTATTCCAATTTGAACTTTTCTTTTTAAACATGGAGATCCACTAACTTTATTGCTTTTATATAGTGTAGGATATTTTTGTCTGACAAAAAAATTTAGAGGCTGCTAACCCTAACAAAAAGGTGAGAAAGTTTGCATAATCATCTGGCCAAAGTAAGACTGTGAATCTAAGAGACTAATCTTATGTTGAAAGAAAACATGTATTTTAATAGCCTAGAGAAAAACTTTTACTACACGCATTTGCTGAACTGCATAGCTGAAACATGGAAAATAGAATAAAAAAAGAAAAACAAACCCTTGTAGCAGAGAAATTGGAGGTTTCTTTGTCAAGAAAAGTTATTGCATTAAGCTCGAACCAAATAGACATATTACTGTGAAGAAGCTTGCCTATGGTCATGCTTTTTTATTCCTCCTAAAACCTCTATATTGGTACAATATGAGTTGTTCCTGAGTAGCAGCATGCCCAATATCTTTCAAAAGTCTCTGTCTATCTAGATCTAGATATACTAAACAGTGTGACATTGGCAAAAACTGATCACTCTATGTCTTGGAATTGTGTTAAGTTGATATTAGAATTTCAGCCATGGTTTGTTTGGTCAGCTTATAATTTCCTTCGATCCAAGAATCTTGAAGATTCTGAACAGAACCCTTGCGGTCAGTGTTAAGATAGTAACCAAATTTGGCGATAGTTTCACTGATTTGTTATTAGAGCCAAGCGTCCTGACTACAGGCAGTTAATACATCTAAAGAAGCTGTAATGCTTTTTCTGAATACTGATCATATTGAGTGTTTCCCTGCCTGCTTCAGTGTTTTTTTGCAGATGTTTGGATGTTATTGATTTTCCCCCTAATTTGGCGCTTTGTACTTGAAAATAAAGCTGAAAAAGGTTTTTCTATGTATTGCAGCCTTAAGTGTTTGATCTTCGATCATTTCAATCAGAACTTCGTAAATCATGATTTGTCTTGGTTTCTAACATATGGTCCTATATGCAGGTTTTCAAAAGCGGGCCACTTTTCATATCTTCTAAAGGTTTGTTGTTATATCCATTTTCCTTGTTTGTTTCTTTCTTTTGAAAAGACGAAGGAGGCCATTTCTGATTTTAGTGGCCTTTTGTTTTTATGGATTTTGTTAGACAATAAATCAATTAAACTAGATCTTGGGCCCAGTTTGTTGCTTGAAATCTGAGGCTAAAAGCTGCATGGTTTCATGGCCTTGTGAGCAATGTGGCTTTGAGTAGTTTATATATATATTAATGATATGGAAATATTCATGATATTCTGTTTTGAACTTTTGTAGGAATAGGCTGGAAGTCTTGGAAGAAGCGGTGGTTTATACTTACACGCACATCATTGGTTTTCTTTAAAAATGATCCTGTTAGTATCTCGCAAATCTAACCTCTATTTACTTGGAATCTTGTTTTCCTTGCATTCAATTCTTTTTCTACTTCTCTCTATGAATCAGCCTTGGATATATGCATATACCATAATTTTGCAAATCGTAAATTTGTGATTGATTAAACTTCTCCCTCTATCAATGTCAGAATACCAATAGTTTATTCTGTTTTCATGACAAATGGCATTTTGTTCATTCGCATTTGTGGTTAAAGATTAGGAGTTGACTACAAAGTATAACTTGTAGAGCTTATTTTAATTTGTAATGTAGAGTGCCCTTCCGCAGAAAGGTGGTGAAGTAAATCTGACATTGGGGGGTATTGACTTAAACAATTCTGGGAGGTAAGTTTTGTTGTTGAAATCCTTTCTATGTAACATTCTGATGATATGTATTGTAATTTGAGTTTTATCTTTCAGTGTTGTTGTTAGAGAAGACAAGAAACTGCTCACTGTATTGTTTCCTGATGGACGTGATGGGAGAGCATTCACTCTTAAGGTTCTTCATTTACTACTAAATTTCTATATAATAGGATGGAAATATAGTTGCCGTTACTTTTAATTGCCATTTGAAATTGTCTGGCTATACAACTTCTTCATTGTTTTTTCAAATGTTAGGCTGAGACATCAGAAGACTTGTATGAGTGGAAGACCGCCCTTGAACAAGCCCTAGCACAAGCACCAAGTGCTGCTCTTGTCATGGGTCATAATGGGATTTTTAGGAGTGATGCGAGTGATTCGCTTGAAGGATCCTTTAATCAATGTTTGTCCTTCACCACGGTTACATTTTAGCTTATTGTTTCAATTTTAATAGTATAGTTCAATTATATATGAACTTTCCTTATGTGTGTTTTCATGTATTTCGTATTTTTAAGTTTTTATCATTATTTTGTTTGTTTATCCAGCTTCTTGTCATCCATATATTCACGTGTTTTTGTATTGGGCATCCAGGGAGGGATAAGCGGCCTGTAAAGTCTTTGGTTGTTGGAAGACCAATTCTTCTAGCATTAGAGGATATTGATGGAGGTCCATCCTTCCTTGAAAAAGCTCTTCGGTTTCTTGAGAATCATGGTAAGTAAGGAGGCTTTCACTGCCATAACCTTGTAATATAGTTGTATTTCATTTCACTTTTTAGTGCCCCCCAGGAGGCAGGCACTACCATGACTAATTAGACTTACTCCCCATGCCATGTATGATCTCTATTCATGCTAAATAGGGTTGACTGAAACTAAGCAATAGGAATCTTGTGCAATCACAAAAGTGACTGCTTATGTTGCAATCAACAAGAGATCAAGAGAAAATATCTAAATATGGTGTTTTTGGGGCCTTTTGCAATCAGATGCTATTCATCATATCTAATTCTGCAATCAGAGAATGAGTTGTATGCATGAGTAATGCTTACCCTGTTCTTCAGTAAAGGGTTGCTGTTTAATTTGCCAGATGTAATAATTTGCAGGAACTAAAGTTGAAGGAATTTTAAGGCAGTCTGCAGATGTTGAGGAAGTTGATCGGAGGGTTCAAGAATATGAGCAAGGTACTAATAATGTTCTTTAAAGCCATTGTTCTCTCTCTATATGACAAGAAATATGTTTTTTAAAAGGCCAGGAATCCAGATAACCAATAAAGTCCCCTTGAGTTTCAAACCATTTGCAAGCCAAGAGGGAAAAGTACAAGTAGAAGGGGAAACTAAGTTTTCATTAAAGTCCAAGTTATTTGACTGACTGAGAGAGACATAAGGACTGTCTAACCAATTGTACATCATACCGGTTCTCCATGCATTTATTCAAGGATTCTTTTTCCTTGTAATGAAGTCTTCACTCTTTTTAAAAAAATTTCCGTTTCATTTTTTCTTATTTATGTAGGATGAAGTCATTTTCTGAGCAATTTCTCTGTGCCTGCATATCTTGTAATGCAGGCAAATGTTAAATCCAACACCTTTTAGGGTGTTCATACTTAAATGAAACCTAAAATACCCAAACTATTAGGAAAGCCAATCGTAGCCCAGCATAACAAATTATTCAGTATACTGCAGAAAAATTGGCTTGCTTCTAGTCCATTGCATTAGTGTCTTTACATTGATCGTTTCATTTACTGCACAGTTACCCCATTCTTCAAATGAAATACCATAAAAGATGATATTGTGACCCATGCTTAGATATGCATATTTATGTTTAGATATGCATATAATTTATCCATTTATTTTTGTGGACCTTGTGTGTGCCTTACTTCTCACCTATATTTCCAGGCAAGACTGAGTTTGGCTCTGATGAGGATGCTCATGTTGTTGGTGACTGTGTCAAGGTATGTATTGGTTATTAATAACATGTTTAATATCAATATAAAAGGATATAGACAAACTATATGGTGAATATACTGTTGGAAGGAGAAGAAAATCCTTAATCTGATATACAACATGCCTAGTAATTCCATAAAGGTGATTGTAAAGCTGCACATGCCTCAAATTTGTAAAGCACAAATTAACCTAAAATGTGCGTATCAGGGAGTGAAAAAATTTATCAACTTTCCCCCTTCTTTTACTTCAAAGAAAAGTTTAATTAGATGGAGATGATTCCAAAGGAGTGGGTTAAAATATTACTTGAACACAGCAAGAAAAAGATTAAACGAAAATCCAGAAAACCATAATCATACAAAATCATTGATACATAATGCTCTCCAATCCTTCATGTGGAAAGGAGACTACTAGAAGAAATCATGTTCTAGACAACATAGAGTAGCATCTGAGCAGATTGCTGCATTTGAAAACACTGAATTACAGTATAAGCTGCACCCGCCATAAAGCTTTACCCTCTTAACACAAGCCAACATTTCTAAATCTTGAAGAAACTGCTGCAAGTTCTGAAAATTGAGGATAAGGTTCACCTATCGCAAACAAATTGTACTCTAGTATTCTGATTTCTGAACCATACAAAAATAGATGTCCTTGATATAAGAGCCTAAAATATGTCTATTTTGTTTGGATGTTTGGGTGCTAGTTTTCCAATCAATTTTCTGAATATTGAGGACGTCTGGTAGTAAATCAATTATTCACTTTTTCATATTCTTTAAGGTTCTATCAATCTTTAATCAGGAATTGGCCATAATTTTTGACCTAAGTGAAATATGAAATCCTGTATTTTTTATAGGTGTTTGTTGGTCAGATTATACAGTCTTTTTAACACAAACAGTTTATTTACAGCATGTTCTGAGGGAGCTGCCTTCATCGCCAGTTCCAGCTTCATGCTGCACTGCCTTGTTGGAGGCCTATAGTAAGTTTCCTCTGAGTTCAATCTTCTTGAAATCCGTGGTTTTATTAATATTTTTTCTATCAAATGATTTTTTGATATTTAAATACTGCTGAATGCTGTCATGTTTGCTTTGGAAACTACTGAAGCATAGTAGGCCTTTTTCTTTTTGCTGACATTGTTTGACATGAGATGCCCATATATCCTATCATCTCCTCATATAACTACCATTGGACAGCTTAGCATCTAAGCCAATGAAACCACATGGAATCGTATTGGCGCTTCAAAGATGTTTTAAAAATATTTGTAGGTCTAAGAAGCATTTATAGCAACAGACTGCTAGACACGGTAGACACACTCTTTGTTGTACCATGTTATTTTATTATGAGTGAAGCTTTGCTATTTTGCTATATCAAGGTTGGTTTGATTGTCACCAACTGTGGTTAAGTGAATAAATTTGTGCATATTTTATGTATATAACTGGAAAGGGAATGTCGTATGGTTTTGTGGAAGCAAATGGTGATTGGTGACCCATGCATTTACTTCTTGATCATCAATGTTTGAATTAGTTTTTGTTCAACAGCCTGCCATATGTGATGTTGTCATATTTAATATCTTTGGCACACTCGCATCTATAGATCTGTGGAGGTTCCTTTTTCCTGTTGAACTTGCAGTTTATGCTTTGTTTAAATTTTAGTCAAATGCAATTTTCTTCTTTATGAGAAAGTAGTGCCGCATGTTACTTGTCTCATGGCATATTGATTGATCTACTTAAAAATGATATGAAAGCTGCTGGTATTGAGCATCCAATATGTCCAGCACCATAACTTTTTTCTCCCTATGGTTTCAACTGTAATCTAGTATTGTTTAAATCAGTTTAGTTCTTAAAATATGAATCTGAGCCAGAAGTTTATGTTATTCTTTACTGCTTTATTTTACAAGAAATTGATAGAAAGGAAGCTAGGATCAACGCAATGCGCTCTGCTATACTTGAGACCTTTCCAGAGCCAAATCGACGTTTGTTGCAGAGGTCATCTTCATATTTCCTTTCTGCTTTCCCCCTTTCTCTGGCAGATCCATTGATGATATATTACTTTGCTTTTCTTCAGTTCCATTATCTTCGTAGTATTTTTCTAATTTCTAGTTTTAGGGGGGTTATGATCAAAGTTGTCAAAATAAAGATCTTACATAATATCAACCAAGTGGACAAAAGTTTGAATCTTGGAATCACTTAAACCTTACCGCTTATGACAAAAAATAAGGAAAAAATTTAGTTATTTAACATTCACAAATAAGCATGATATTTTCAAAATCTCATCATACACTAAGAACACTAGTCATGAATCACAACTCAAGATAAAAGCATAATAATAATTCTCTATTCCAATGATGTTTGGAATCTTAGAATATTTCAAATATCTAGGAAATAGGGTTGCTGGCTTGAAGGAAGCCAGCATGCTGGCGCCCTCTGAAAAAGGGGAAAAAAACTTTCATGAAAATAACAAAGTTTTTTTATTGTGCCAAAAAATAAAAATTTGTTATTTTCATGAATTTTTTCTTTTATTGAATTCTAATCATAACAAAAAACGTAGAAATAGTTCTTGGTCCTGTTATATCCAATACGCACAGTTGGTTTTCATGAAATTCCTCTTATTATATTTGGTGGCAAGTTTGGAACATTAGTTGGGGTTGTCTCATTCTCTGCAGAATTCTGAAGATGATGCATACAATTGCTTCACATTCAAATGAGAATCGGATGACTCCATCAGCTGTTGCTGCTTGCATGGCACCTTTGCTCTTACGGCCTCTACTTGCTGGGGAATGTGAATTGGAGGATGAATTTGATGTAAATGGTGATAGTTCTGCTCAGCTTCTTGCTGCTGCTAATGCTGCTAACAATGCTCAAGCAATTATTACCAATTTATTGGAGGAGTATGAAAACATATTTGATGTAAGATACTTTTCATCAATCTTTGGGGATCCTGGTTTGTTTCTGTTTAATTAATGGTGAATGTAATTCAAGTTTTTCTGCTGCATTTTCTCATTCTCTGTCTATGGTATTCTAATTCATAATTCATAACCAAGCTGCTAAGTCTTCATCTATATTTTTCCAGGAAGAAAATATGCAAAGATGCTCCATTTCAGCAGATTCCCGGATTGAGAACAGTGGGAGTGAGGATTCCACTGATGATGATAATACAGATGTCAAAGACAACGGTTACCATGATGCAGAGAATGAAGTTGATCAAGAAACAGATGATGAAGCTGATCGTGTACTCAGTGGAAAATTGAGTGAAAGTAGTGGTTATGCTGGCAGTGATCTTTATGAGTACAAGGTTGGCTCACCTAATGCCTAATTTCCCGCGTTTTATTTTTTTATATTAGAATACATCACTTAGAGGATGAGATTTCTTAATTGAGAAATAGAAAGAAACCTTAAAATAAAGTAAAACAAACGATAGGCACAAATTGCTCAAAAAGTTCGGAATAGCTGACCAATTGTACATTAGCAGTGAGGATCTTCACAAAGTACCCATGTGCAAAACATTAAAGGGAAGCCATGTTAAACAATTGTAACATAACATATTTAAGAACAAAGAGTTGCCCTTGAAGATGGAGCATTCCTTTCCAACCATACAAATCAAAGAATCACATAATCATCATATATCCATAATGTAATTCTCCTTACTACTATAATATAACTTTTGAAATAGACTTGGGCATAATTTTCCTATTAGAACAACCTGACTTTTGCCAATGATGCCACATAGGCTATTCCAGTTGTAAATGTTGTTAGTCATGCTATTTTAGCCCTTTATTTTTCTATTCTATTATGATTGAAATTATCTGCTTACGTCGTTAGGTTGTTATTAGTTAGATATTTTCAGCCCTTGTTTTCAAGGATTGCTTCATAGCTCCCTTTGCTTCTATATCTGTTTATATTTAGCGCAGATTCAATAAAACTTAATGTTATAAAAAATATAGTTACTATTAGTTACTATTGATAGTTACTATTAGGATAATGTTAGGATATTATGAATAATATTATAAAATAGTAGCCTATAAATAGTATAAGGTAGCACAGATAATAGACATGGAATAAGATTGAATGTGATCGCATTGACTATTCTTTCACTTTTCGAAAACATACCCTTTCTCTTTCCTCTTCCCCCTTTCCTTTAACCTTTCTCAACTTCTCCTCTGTTCCTATTCTTTCCCAATCTTTATCATTCTTGATTAAGCAGCATAACAAGTGGTATCAAAGCCCGCCCTCCTAGGACACTCTTTAGTGTGGTGGATGGTGGAGACAAGATGACAGATGAACTAGTAGAAATGTTGGAGCCTGAATGAGCGATCTTATTCATTAGGGTAAAGCTGAATATATAGATTACAAATAGAGTAACTGACTGTGATATGCCCGAGATTTCCTCTAACAACTGATCTGAATAAATATTCTAATATCCCCCATACTATCTCCTAATATCCCTCATAATAATTCTAATTTCAAATATATATCATATTTACATAATTCCCACACTCCCCCTCAAGTTGGATCATAGATATTGATCATGTCCAACTTGCCACAAAACGTTCAAACACATCTTCTGGTAGACCTTTAGTAAGGATATCGGCCACTTGTAACTTGGAGGGAACATATGACAGGCTGACAATCCCATTTTCAACTTTTTCTCTAATAAAATGTCTGTCCACATCAACATGTTTGGTCCTGCTATGTTGAACTGGATTCAATGCCATATTTAAAGCTGATTTGTTATCACAGTAAAATTTTAGAGGAGAATCAAACTGAAAATGAGCTTCTTCTGCTACTCTTTTCAACCATAACCCTTCCATAATACCTTGAGATAAGGCTCTTAATTCGGATTCTGCACTGCTCTTGGCAACAACTCTCTGCTTTTGACTTTGCCAAATCACTAGATTACCCCATACAAATGTGCAATAGCCAGATGTAGACTTGTTGTTATCCTGATCTCCTGCCCAATCTGTATCTGTAAAGATTTCAACGTCTCTGATATTATTTTTTTAAAAAAACAATCCCTTGCCAGGTGTACCTTTAAGATACCTTAAGATTTTATAAGCTGCATCTAGATGCTTCTTCTTGGGAGCATGCATGTGTTGACTGGCTACACTTACTGCAAAGGCAATATCTGGTCTAGTATGCGAAAGATATATGAGTTTACCAACTAGTCGTTGATATTGACCTTTATCTGTTGCTGCCTCATTTGCCTCTTGCTTCTTTTCTCGAGCCTCCTCCTTTTTTTTCTTTACTGGTTTCTTTTTAGTACAAACGGGTACTTTGCTTGGCCGACACCCAAGCATTCCTGTTTCTTTGAGAAGATCCAGTATATACTTCCTTTGAGAAACATAGATCCCTTTATGAGACCTTGCTATTTCCATACCCAGAAAATATTTCAATTTTCCAAGATCTTTTACTTCAAACTGCTTATTGAGTGCCATTTTAACTCTCTCCATCTCCTTGATGTTATTCCCTATGAGAATAATGTCATCCACATATACAATGAAGATAGT
The DNA here is from genome assembly GCA_037074615.1 of Leucaena leucocephala. NCBI lineage: Eukaryota > Viridiplantae > Streptophyta > Magnoliopsida > Fabales > Fabaceae > Leucaena > Leucaena leucocephala. The sequence goes on along the minus strand of CM073515.1, from coordinate 10,095,379 downwards.
TATCAAGTTACCACTTTTTAACACAAACATGGTGTGATCTGACAGGCTTTGTTTGTAGCCTTCAGTTTTAAGCACTGTAGAGAACGTGTCAAACCAGGCCCGTGGAGATTGCTTTAGACTATAGATTGATTTTTTCAGTTTACATACCTGACCACTTTTACCTTTATCAAAACCTGGTGGGAGACGCATATAAACCTCTTCCCTTAATTCTCCATTCAGAAATGCATTTTTGATGTCAAGTTGTTGGAGTGGCCAATCAAGATTTGCAGCAATGGAGAGCAGAACCCGGATGGTATTTAGTTTAGCAACTGGGGCAAACGTTTCGTTGTAGTCAATTCCATAGGTTTGGGTGAACCCCTTAGCAAATGGCCTTGCCTTGTACTTGTTTAATGAACCATCAGTATTAAATTTTGGTGTAAACACCCATTTGCACCCCACAGGTGCTTTTCCTTCTGGCAATGTAGTAAGCTCCCATGTCTCATTCTTTTCTAATGCTTTAATTTCTTCCATTACTGCATTTTTTCATTCTGGGCTCTCAAGGGCTTCATATACAGTTTTAGGGACTTGAATCTGATCAAGGTTAGTAACAAAACTGTAATGATTTTTAGAAAGAGTTGAATAAGACACATAATTTTGAATAGGATGTTTAGTGCACGTCCGAGGTTTCTTCCTTAATGCAATAGGGAGTTCTACCTCACTTGTCTCCGCTGTCCGAGTATACTTATCATTATTCACAGGACCTTCTACCAGTTCAGGGAGTGGTACATCCTCGGGTATGCTAGACCCAACTACCTGTTTGTTCCTACGTGAGTAAGTATTATCAAACTTCTGGGTTTGGACTTCCAGGCGTGGCAGTGGCATAGCATTGGATGGGTTTGGAGGGAGCTGAATAGAAACGGACGGAGGTATGGGTTCTGGAAGACACTCAAACTGAAACTCGCTCTATTTCTCCCCCTGAGTAGAAGGTTGAGGAAAGTATGACTCGTGTTCTGCAAAGGTGACATCTCGGCTGACAAAGAGGTGTTTAGTGATAGGATCATAGCATTTGTAACCTTTTTGGGAATTGGAGTATCCTAAGAATATACACTTGATAGATCGGGGATCGAATTTAGACAGTGGGTGATGTTGATGGACAAAAACAGAACAACCAAAGACGCGAAGCGGTAAGGTGTAGTCAAGGTGAGTGATTGTGTGGGTTTCACAGAGTTTATCTAAAGGGCTAACAAATGACAGAACACGACTAGGGAGACGGTTAATTAAATGAGTAGCAGTGAGTATGGCATCCCCCCAGAAAAACTTTGGAGTATGGCAGGTATACAAGAGTGCACGGGCAACTTCAAGGAGATGTTTGTTTTTCCGTTCGGTAATTCCATTTTGTTGAGGACTATAAGGACAACTACTTTTGTGCACAATACCATTGGTTTTAAGAAAACTGCCAAGTGATTGGTTAAAGTATTCTGACCCATTATCTGTGTAAAGGACTTGTATGATGGTGTTAAACTGATTTTTGACATAATGAAAGAACTCAATAAACACGGAAGAAACGGCGGATTTGTCTTTTAAGAGGTAAACCCAACACATGCGTGTGTGATCATCAATAAAAGTAACAAAGTACTTGGAATGAGTACGACTTGGAATACGAGAGGGACCCCAGACATCACTGTGAATAATGGAAAACGGGCGAGTGGACTTATAGGTAGACGGTGAAAAGGTAGGACGATGGTGTTTGGCTAACTCGCACACATCACAAGGAGAAATAGTACTTTTATTGAAAGGTAAATGTGGCAATAATCTTTGTACATACGAAAAATTAGGATGACCCATCCTTTTATGCCACAATACGATATCATTGTTATCGAAAGTCGAGACTAAGCCACTTGTGCTGTAATATAAAGTACTCACTGTAGAAACATCTAGATAGTAGAGCCCCTCATATTCTTTGGCTGTACCAATCGTCATCCCTGATGAGAGATCCTGAAAGACACAATGAGATGGAAAGAAATGAGCAGAACAATTGGCTTGTTTAGTCAACTTACTAATAGATAGCAGATTACAAGCGAAGTGTGGGACATGTAAAACCGAGTCAAGGTGTAATCTGTCTGACAAATGAAATGTCCCTGTTCTTGCTATAGAAGAAGAAGATCCTGTAGCTGTCTTAATTGACTGACTTCTAGTAAGAGGAAGATATGAATCAAACATTTTGATTTCTGAAGTCATATGATCGGAAGTCCCTGTATCAACAATCCATTTTGTAGAGACAAAAATATGTAAGGCAGTAGCATGATTACTGGCAAGAGATACGTTTTCCATCACAAAAAAAAGGAATGTTGACGCTGGTCTTGGGCTTGCTGCTGTTACAAGGCAATTTGGGCTTGTGGGCTTGTCACTTATGCACACATTGACCCGTCACTGGCTTGCACGTTGGACTTGCTGCTGTCACAAGGCAATTTGGGCTTGTGGGCTTGTCACTTATGCGGTTTTATGGGAACAAAGTCGCTGGCACAGAGTTCGTCTTAGCGGTTTTATGGGACCACAGTGGTCGCCGCCGTAGGAACAGAGGTCGTCGACGATGTGCGGCTTTGCGAGAGAGGATGTTCTGGGCTACTGTCAGACTTCGCCGAGCGACGATGATCAGCGAGGGGACGTCGCTCACTGGGCCAAGTTTCAGTTTTGACTGTTGGGAACTTCCTTGAGGAACGCCCTCGCTGGACACGCCGGCTATGTCAACACCGTCGCTGGGACTGGGGTGGAAGTGCTTCACCGGACTCGAAGCTTCACACCGCACGTTGCTGGTGCTGGACTTTGTCAGACTGTTGGTGGAAGTGCTTCACCGGACTCGAGGCTTCATTGGACCCTCGGTGGCTCTGATACCATGTAGAAATATTGGAGCCTGAATGAGCAATCTTATTCATTAGGGTAAAGCTGAATATATAGATTACAAATAGAGTAATTGACTGTGATATACCCGAGATTTCCTCTAACAACTGATATGAATAAATATTCTAATATCCCCCATACTATCTCCTAATATCCCTCATAATAATTCTAATTTCAAATATATATCATATTTACATAATTCCCACAGAACTCCCGAATGTACAGCTTGGAGCAACGGCTCCAAACGGTGGATGAACTGCAAGAAACGGTGCTGGGCTTCTGTGATGAGCTTAAGAATGTGGGTCGAGCCTTTTGTTAGGAATTACACAATTGCACAAGAGGTGCATAATCTTGGCCAAGGTGCGCCTAATAGAAATGGTAATCAGCGGAACCATGACAATCTTGACGGTTATCGACAACCTCGCCTGTCGAGAACGGATTTTTCAAGATATGATGGCCAGAACATCCATTCATGGATAGTGAAGTGCGAGCGGCTTGAAAACATCCCAAAAGAAGTGTGCGTGGATACGACAGCCGTAAATTTGGACTGCGACTCCTTTGAATGGCAATTGGCAACGGAATGTCGGCGGGGGAATAATCGACTGACATGGGACGAATATGCTGGACTACTAAAATGGACATTCGGCCCACCGTATGAGAAGCCAATGTCGGAGCTAACCCATTTGCGACAGATTGGAACGTTGGCAAAATTTAACGTTAAGTTCAATAAATAGCGGCACGGTTGGACTTGTTGAAAGTATACTTGGTCGATGTGTATGTTGCAGCATTAAAGGAAGAGATTGCCGATTCGGTATTGATGTTCGATCCCCAAACGCTAGTGGAGGCTCGAAGGCTAGCATGGGTACAAGAAATTGCAATAAGTCATCGCACAAGTAAGAGCGTCGGAGATAGAGCGGGGAAAGCATCGACGTCAGGGAATTCTTACAAGAATGCCATCTTGAACGGTAGTGCCAACCAGCACAGTAACACGATGGCGATAATGATCAAAGATTCGGTGTCAGTAGCCCAAAGCACAGCAAGATATGTTATCCCTCTTAAGATGTTGATAGTCGAATAGGAAGTCGAGCATCGTGTAAAGAATGTGTTTCTATTGTCATGAGCCATTCTCATGTGATCATCGCTCTCTTCAGAGACAAAAGATGCAGCTGCATGTTTTAGCTTTTGATGAAGGCAGTAGTACTAAAGGCTGAGTAGCGGGGCTTGACTGTGAAGACGGTGGAGAGTCAATTCCTTTAATCTCATTGCATGCCATTTAGGGTGGAGAGACTCCCGAGACCATGAGGGTAGCTGGGAATGTGGGGAAACGAAGCATCTATAGCTTTCCAAAGGTTGAAGGACACACTGGTTTCAGCCCTGGTATTAGCCCTACCTGATTTTCCAAGGTATTTGTGGTTGAGGCTGACTCATGTGGAGTAGGGGTGGGGGCTGTCCTCATGTAGGAGGGTCAGCCACTTGCTTTTTTCAGCAAAGCATTAGCTCCACAACACATTAAACTTTCAATATATGAGAAAGAACTGTTGGCAGTAGTTTTGGCAGTGGAGAATTGGCATCAGTATTTGGAAAGAGCACATTTCATTATAAGGACAGATCAACAAAGCCTCAAGTTTCTGCTAGGACAGAAGCTTAAGAGGCCATTTCAAATGTATTGGATAGCTAAGCTCATGGGGTATGATTATGAGATTCAGTGCAAGAAGGGCAGTGATAATTCTGCAGCTGATGCTCTTTCCTGATTACATGGGTCACAGATTTTGCAGATGGCTCTTGACATTACTTCCCCAGAACTTTTGAACTTGATAAAGGAGTCTTAGGAGGCTGATCCTGCAGTAACAGTGATTTTATCAGATATTAACCAGCAACTAGGTGGTCTCTTAGGAAGATTTTCATGGGATGGGACTGTTTTGCGAAGAGACAACAAGATTGTAGCGGGGGATGTTGCTAGAACTAGGCAGAAAATTCTTGAATGGCTTCATTCTAGTGCTCAAGGGGGTCATTCAGGAATAAATGCCGCTTATCAAAAGGTTCGCAGCTTGTTTTGGTGGAAGAATCTTCACAAGGAAGTTGAAGAGTATGTAAAAGGCTGTGATACTTGTGCTAGGTGTAAATATGAAACAGTAGCTTCTCTAGGATTGTTACAGCCATTGCCAATTCCAAGCAAGGTTTAGGGGTGCATATCAATGGATTTCATAGAAGGGCTTCCTAGGTCTAATGGGAAGGAGGTAATTTGGGTTATAGTTGACCGAATGAGTAAGTATGGACATTTTATCAGCTTATCCCATCCATTTTTACAGCTTCTTCTCTTGTTCATAGAGCACCAGTGAAGATTATTAGTGATCGAGATCTAGTCTTCATCAATAATTTCTGGAAGGAGTTCCTCAGGGTTTTAAAAATTGAACAAAGGCTATCTTCAGCTTATCATCCTCAAAGTGATGGACAAATTGAAGTTTTGAACTGTTGCTTGGAGTCCTATTTAAGGTGTATGTGTTGGGAAAATCCTAAGGAATGGAATCAGTGGGTGCCTTTGGCTGAATGGTGGTATAATACTACTTTTCACACTTCTACTAAGGCAACCCCATATGAGCTACTATATGGCCAAAAACCTCTAGTTTATTCTCCCTATATTTCTAGAACTGCTGTCATTGAAGTTGCGGATAGGAGTTTCATCGCAAGGGAAAGAATTCTAGCTGTATTAAAATATCATTTACATAAATCTGTTAATACAATGAAGCAAAGGGCAGATGCTAGAAGGTCTGATCGTGAATTTCAAATAGGTCAATGAGTTTTTCTTAAGCTCTAACCCTATAGACAGATTTCTGCAGCAACTAGAAGTACTCAAAAGCTGGCTCCTTGGTTCTATGGTCCCTACAATGTAATAGAGAAAATAGGACCAGTAACTTACAAGTTAGAGCTACCACCTGAGTTCAGAATTCACCCTACATTTCATGTGTCTTTGTTGAAGTTGTGTCCAGATCCTCGTGCTAAACAAAGACACCCTCTATTGATTATCCTACTGTTCCTAGTTCTCAATACCCTAAGAAAGTACTGGCCAATAGAGTTGGGAGGAGGAAAAAGTGAATTATTACTGAAGTGTTGGTGCAATGGAAAGGATATCCTGAAGAGGAAGCTTCTTGGATTTCTCTATACAAGTTACAACAGCAATTCCCTAAATTTCAGATTTCTAACCCTTGAGGACAAGGTTTGTTTTGAAGGGGGGTATTGTTATAAAAAAATAGTTACTATTGACAGTTACTATTAGGATACTGTTTGGATATTATGAACAGTATTATAAAATAGTAGCTTATAAATAGTAGAAGGTAGCACAGATGATAGACATGGAATAAGATTGAATGTGATCGCATTGACTATTCTTTCACTTCTTTCCGTGAACCTACCCTTTCTCTTTCCTCTTTCCCTTTCCCTTTCCCTTTCTCGACTACTCCTCTGTTCCTGTTCTTTCTTTTCCTATTCTTTCCCTATCCTTATCATTCTTGATTAAACGGCATAACAATTAAGCACTGAGAATATTAAAATTCTTTGCTGGATATTTTTTAAGTAAATGGAATATTTTCTGAATCAAATCTACACATTCCAACCTTTTCTGGTCAAAGCTTTATGGCTCTCTGAACCTGCAGCATTCCATTTGTAGCAATCCTGTTGAGTATTGCAACTACAAATTGTTGGCCTTTTAGTGTTCTAAGTCTACTTAAGAACAAATCTTTCCCTATTAGGAGTCAGTAGGAACTAAAAGTTGTCAGAAAAAGGGCGACAAAGATCAAGATCCCAGACTCACGTGAATCTTTAACTATGGAAAATGAAGGGAAAAGACAAGTACAAATACGATTAAAAAGAATTCAGAATTCACTGCTTTTGCCTATATTGTTGCATCCTTTTTCTCTATTTACATGTTCAAATTGTCCCTATTAGTTATTCTTCCTCTCTGACAATACACAAGATGCAAAGGAAAAAGTAATATGAAGATTTCATTTTTTTAACCATACATTCAAGTTAGACACGTCATGCTGTGTTATCATATTCATAATCTCTTACTTAGTTACTATTATTCATAATCTCTTACTTAGTTACTATTATTATTCTCGTTTCAGCCATTTGGAGGGGATGACTCTGATGTTGAATCCCCTAACAGTAACCATGTTAAAGCTGAAAATTCAAAATCAAATGGTGATCCTGGTACACAGCTTTCTGAGGATCAAAACAAGCAGAAAAAGGGTAATGAGAGATCAGTTGGTATGAAGGATGCTTCAAATATGTCGCCTGTCAGTGAACCTTATCGTTCTATGGGTGAGATTTTATCTTCCATGGATCATGGTAACCATTTGCCTGTTCCTGGGGTGGGACCAGTCTCTGGAAAGCAAGCCAGTAAGGCTAGTGGCACTAGTATCAGCTCTAAGCGGTCAACATTCTGGGGAAGGAGCAATGTGAGTTATTATTTTCTGGTATTACTTCTGCTCAATGCATTTTGCCAGTTCAAGAGGGAATGAAGGAGGGAATGAGTGGATAACCAAAATAACTTGCGCAAAATAATTAATCTCCAATGATAAGCTCATTACTATGAATTTGATCCATATAATCTGTATTTAATCATACCTAAATGTTCCTGAATCTCCTAGGGTTATATATCCTAACTCAACCTGCAGACATTTATATTTATAATACACAAAAAAATTCAATTAACTTATTATATATTTAAGGAATCCTGTATTCTTAGGTTACAAAACACACCTGATTCTCAAATGATTAAGAGACAGCCTTCTGTACAAGACACAGATAAAACAAGATCACATGTTTGGATACCCTCCCATTCCTGTGTACATCTGTTATGGGGAACCCCTGAAGAGTTCTTTGAGCTTTACAGCATATGACCAAAGAAGCCATGAGGACAATGTTCTTAAATATCCAATGTATACGACAATTGATTGCATTAAGCTCCAATATAAGACACCCGTTGTCTGTGTTAACAGCACAATATTTTTTGTCCATCTTTTAGACCCTCTATAACTAACAGAATTCGTTCTCCACTCTGAGAGCACCAGGATTCAAAAAAATAATCTTCCCTACTCCACCTAGCTGCTGTAATATAAAATTAAAAGAACATAAGTTCCAGAGCTAGTATGGCATATAATGCGCTAATCTCATCTATTACAGTCATTGCTAATATGATCACATATTGTACATCACATCACATTATTGTATTCCTATACTGTGTACTGGAATTATATCTATATCAGATGATTTGCTATTTTGTCACTTTGTCAGAGGGTGTTTCTATTTTGAATATGCAGTAGTATTTATATCTAAAACTGAAACCATGAGCTAATCTAGATTGAATTGCTTCATCTTTTTAATTTTAGAGGCTAATTTAACTGTTTATAGGATGAGAATTCATGGTATGCAGTTTTTACGTGTTCGTATACTGATATACAAATAGCTGGTGTTTAGAATATGCCTACTTAATATTGGATTATTATATATTTATTTTCCTGGTAAATCCATGAGAAGATTCTGAGATGGCATCTGATACTGTTTATGGTTTATGCAGGCGAGAAAGACACCATCAGTTGAATCAGTTGATTCTTCTGGAGAGGAAGAGTGAGTTGCAGAATGCTCTGTGTGGCAATATTTCTATATTGTGTTTTGGCTAAAAAATTATTTGTATCAATAATGCCTATGAAATTGCTGACTTTATAATTTTTTCGTTTCTGGTTCCTCAGCTATATCTAAATTTCATTGGTTCCTTGATATTGCTATTCTTGATTGTTCATAGGGTTCATACTCCTTGTGTTGGTACCTAGATTTTAGTTCTTCTGCGTTTTTTTTATTGGAAAAAAAATGATAATTAATGCTTTGTGAAAGCGCTATAAGTATTTGAAAGAATGATTCCTAGATAGGTCTTCTTCTTGTGCTGTGGATAGGTCCTCTAAGACACTCTAGGCTCTGCTATTTGCTTCGCGTATCCTTTTTTCTGGCCTATAAATTAGCGTGATTTGTTGTTTGTAGGCTTGCTATTCAGAGGCTAGAAATTGCAAAAAATGATTTGCAGCAGAGAATTGCAAAGGAGGTAAACTACTTTTGGTGAACTCATTTTTTTAATAGATTACAGAGTATAGATGTTTAATCTTTAATTAGATTGGCCATGTTTTAATTGTAGGCCAGAGGCAATGCAATCTTACAAGAAAGCTTAGAGAGAAGGAAGCAAGCTTTGCATGAGCGGCGCTTGGCACTAGAACAAGATGTAATCTTTATTTATTGATTTATTTATCCCTGCCAATTTTTGACTTTACCTTTTGTGATAATTTGATTTTAGTCACTGGTTTCAGAATGCATTAATTGTTTGGTTGATGTGTTTGACAATCCTAATGTTACTTTAGTAATTGTTTCAGAATTTTTAATGCATGTGTTCTGTGGCTTCTGATTTCTTCCCATATTACTTATCTATGATGCCACCGATGGTGTTTAAGGCTCAAAGCTATTAGTTAATTATAAAATTTGACAAGTTCAGATTAGAGGGAGTTTGGCTGATCTAAAAACCACTACCTCATTCTATTCAAAGAAGAATTAATGCCTCATTAATTACCCTGCTGTTCCAAAAACCAATACCTCGCTATATTCAAAGAAGTTTAATTCATTTTGAACTTTATAGGTTTCGAGATTGCAAGAGCAGTTGCAAGCTGAGCGGGATCTCAGAGCTGCATTGGAAGTTGGTTTGAGCATATCTTCAGGCCAATTTTCCAGTTCGCGTGGCATGGATTCTCAGGTTCTTACTGATTTTAGTAGAGTTTGCAGTTCTTTTTTGGTCTTTTTTGCCGTAGGCATGATCTCAAAAAATCTACCTATTTAAAGACAAGGGCTGAGCTTGAGGAGATTGCACTAGCTGAAGCCGATGTGGCCAGGTTGAAGCAGAAAGTTGCAGAACTCCACCATCAACTTAACCAGCAGCGACAGCATCACTATGGTTCACTTTCTGATACATGTGATCAGTATCAACATGTCCCACATTTTCCTCAGCAGTGAGTATGCAGACTTATCTTAACATTGAAACATCGCTTGACTTCTACTGTGCGCTGCCTATGTAATTGTGTTCACCCCAACATATACTTCTTTTAACTAAAGTTACCACTTCTGGACCTGAAACCATCTTCACGCTGCAATTACTTTTAAAATTCTACGGGGACCTAAATTTCAATTGAATGCTTTATGAATTTATCACATCCTTCGGCACTTATAAGTTTTTCTGACTTGTGCAGGAGATTTCTTCAGCAAGATTTTGATACAACCCTTGCCTTTTGTAATCATGAAAGGAAACAAAGGACTGAGGTATGTATCATAGTCAATATATTGAAAGTAAGAAATGCAAAGGTGCTGTGCATGGGATACCAAATTGATTAATCCATCTTCAATTTTATCCTTCATGCAAACAGGAAAATTTGTTGGGCACGGATTGGAGAAATATCAAAGGACAAGTATTGGCATCTGGTGGTGGTGGTAGGCAGCCTTCTCGGAAGCCATTTATGGACTCAAGTCCGAGTGATTCTAAAAGTACCGAGGCATCGACAAGCATGTCTGTAGATGACCTCAGTGTTGTTGATTCTGCTGCATTACCCTCCTCCTCAAGAGCACCAGAGGTAAGATTGTAAGAATTATGGTAAAATCAATGTGTCCAAGACAGTGGCTTATGTTGTAAATTACATCAAGTTAGCTTCGTACATCAATTTGTGAGAATACTGACTTTTTATGTTCTCATGCATCAGTTGTTCTATCATGTGAAACTCATGAATGTTCTATGAGGGAATTATGATCAGTCATGTTTCGGAAGCCTGAATTGGCGAGTTTTCTTGTGTTATTAATGTCAATTTAGAGGTTGTGTTGATAAGCAAACTAGACAGATTTTCTTGTCATTGCATGGAATCTAAAGAAGAAGCCACTGTTCATAGCATGTAAATAATGCAGTTTTCTATTAATTTTATTATATATATATATTGACATATTGATTCTGTCATATGGGTTTGATTGTTTGTATGGTAGAAGAATATGAACAGATTACTAGCTACAGATTCTTTTCTGCATTATTCTGACTTAGCGTCATTTGTTTCAGGTGATGGAATATGCAAGACACCCTTCTGTAGCTTCTTCAACCCTAGTAGAATTAACCACCCGTCTCGATTTTTTCAAGGAACGGCGTTCCCAGTTGATGGAACAGCTCCATAATCTCGACTTGAATTATGGCTCATCAGCTTCCCAAGACTTCGTCTACAAACCACCATCACCATCATGGAGTTGATTGGCCAACAAATTAATGCTTTCATTATAAGATCAAGTGAAGAATTTTGGCTCTCATGTACATCCTTTCCACTTAGTTGCATATATGTATCCTGTTCCTGTGCTGTTCATGTACTGTTTCATTTCATACCCTCCTTTCCTATTTGAAGTTTTCCTTTTTCTCTTTTCTATTTTGGCAGTGGGAATTCGTTGGAGTTTGTATGAGAAAAATCTTTCGTGATAATTCTTTCTGTTTTTTTTCTAAACGCCCTGTAATTATGTGTTGTGTCAATAACTGGGGTAGTTTTCTTGTTGAACTAGAATATCTGTTATGGGGTAATTTTACTTGGTGTTTTAGCATACTTGTATGTTCATGCATCATTTTTATGTATTCTCTAGAACCATTGAAGAAAACGTGAAAACAAGAACTTTAAGTGGAAATTACAGTCAACCTTTTTATGCAGTTTTATCAAACTTCGTTAGATGGGAATAAAGTACATAAGTTTCATGGTTGATATGTAGAATAAATTTAGGCGGTTCAAATAGAAAATTTCTATTTGAATTATTTGTGATTACAAAATAAGTAACAAGTTTAGAGAATAAAATTAGCAATGCTATAAAATTTTAAAGAAATAACAAGAATATAGTAATTAGTAAGTTTAAAGGGAGGTTTTTGGATTATTTTCTAATTTTTGCAAAAACAATTTGTGTTCATTTGTTTTCTTTTAAAATCATTGAAAACCCATTTTTCAAGGCAAGAAATAAGTTCTTCAAGACTCTTTTACAAGAGATATTAAGACTCAAAATGATTAAAACACAAAAGTCCTAAGTCCTTTTTTTCCCTTCATATTTTGAAATTGATTGTTTGTGATATAATTTACAAAATTTCCTGATTTGAAGTAGTTTTATTATCAGAAGTAGTTTTGTTATCATTAAAATAAGGTAATTTAACACTTCTAACTCATTTCAATCAGCATAAACTCTCTAAGATTTGAAATCTACACAAATCCCAACTCATACACACTGAGAACTCCAAAAATCCAAGAACAAAGGATGATAATCAAGATATACTCTCTCACCTAGGTCGTTGGAAGCTTCAAAACACTTCTTATAGGTTGAAAATTGAAGCCGTAGTGAGTTTCTCTTCTTTTTCTTCTGATTTTTCAAGTTTCAGATGTTAAATATAAATTTTTTGAACATCCAACCCTCAAATTTGCCTATGAATTTCTACCCCCATTCCTTCTCAATTAAATTTGGTATTGAATCCTTCTATGCAACCTTAAACCCCTAAATCTAAAGAAATTTTAACTTATTTTATCCTACATTCTACATAATTACTCTATCCTAATTTCTAATTCTTAATTCCTAATTCATTCCCACATTATATTCAAAGAAACGAAAATGGGATGTTACATACCAATAACATCACCAAACATTTCCTCATTACATTTATAAAGATTAAGTTAAACCAGCAAAACGCCACGTGTCATGATCTTGGGCACTCCCTGAATGAAAGGAGGAGAGTGAATAAACGCACTCCATGCGGGGAGCTCGCGGCGTTCACAATCATGGTCCCACTCACATCTCCTACGTGGCGCTATATGTGGGTCCCATCAGATCTGGGTTCCGCCAGTCGAATTTTGTAGTTTAACCAAAACCAAAATTAGTGGTCCGCGTACTCAGCATAATAAACAAGTAATTATTATCCACAAGCAGATATAACATTATTATTTATTAAGAAGAAGCAAAATCTTTGTTGGGAAAATTTTTCGCGAGAAAATTCTCTCTCTACTCCTCCGTTTCCATCTTCCGTTTGATGCGTTCTTCACAGACCACTGTCTACAGTTACCATATCCCTTAACAGGTAAAGTTCATTGAACATCGAACTTCTCTGGTTCTTCGATATCGCATATCGGAGCCCTACGATTGTTGTTTCAAGAGAAGACTCAATTTTAGATTTTTGTGCATTTTAAATTTATAATGAAGTTATGTTATAGACTTAAATTTCCTAATGGATATATCGGAGTTCAGATATTGCATGTCTTTAATTTCAATTTCTTTTAATTTTAATTTCTGCTCTTTCTCAACGTCTGAAGATAGAATCCAGCTTACCGGCTTATCAAACAGTTAATGACTCAAACTTGGGGATTTAGTTCGGAAATACTGTGGTTAGGATCTTGACGATTTGGCTTGGGCATATATTCCTTCAATCCAATTGTAATTCTGATGCAAAAGGATTTCTTTGAAGGTACTGAAAATTTTCTGCTTTTTATTAGGATGACTTTTTCAAACACCACATTTTTCTATTAGCGCTTCAACAAAGTTCTGGCTATTCGCCAAAATTTTCTGCTAAAGCCTTTTGCAGTATTGTTAATTGTTGCTGTTCTGAATAAATTTATAGTATTTTCCGTTTAAACATATTAGTTTTCACATTTCTTTCTGCTTTTAGGGGAAGCTCTAATCGTTTGCTCATTCATGCAATAGAAAAACAGATATATGCTCCCATTTTAAACTGTTTAGTCTTTGAGCAAACGGAAAGAAAAATTAAAAAAAAGAATTGTTATTCTTTTCTTCACCATGGCCAAAAATAGGCACTTAATTGCATTATTGATGTAGTTTATTTTCTGTGGCTAGGTGAACAGAACATTGTTGCTAGGGTGGCTATGCCTTGACTGTTTGTCCACCATGAACTTTGGGTTTCTTAGTAATGCCCCATGGTCCAAGGCTCAGTTGAAGACTGATTCATGGGCAGCTTCTAAATCCATGAAGGCCCTAAGAGAACAACCAAGAGAAGTGTTCCATAATGATATTGGATTATTTGGATGGTTTTTTTCCGTCCTTAGATTTTTCCCTTGGACAAGTAATGCTACAGACAGAATTCAAAGGCCAACTACCATCAATAGAGGGATGAAGAGGCGTGCACAAACTCGTAGGAATATTGAGAATGGCATCGAGGTTACTCCTTTGCGCTTTAGGCCATATGTTTCCAAGGTTCCATGGCATACTGGGGTCAGAGGATTCCTTTCTCAGCTCTTCCCTAGATACGGTCATTACTGTGGACCAAACTGGTCTAGTGGAAAAGACCATGGATCTCCAGTTTGGGACAAGCGGCCAATAGATTGGTTGGATTTTTGCTGTTATTGTCATGACATAGGGTATGATACTCATGATCAGGCCGAGCTGCTGAAGGCTGATTTAGCATTCCTTGAGTGCTTGGAGAGTCGAAATATGAGTACAAAAGGAGACCCCCATGTTGCTCTTCTGTACAAGACAATGTGCACCAATGGTAAGCCTGCATGACAATACAATTATTCCCATTAAAACTGTTATAGTGCTCTGCTGCACCGGATGGTTTTTTCTTCAGCAATATAGTTACAATCAATAATGCATTGTCTGGAACTTTTCAAGCTATACACATAGAAGGTACTTATTGGATACTATTACTGTTTGGATTTTCCAAATATGTAGTACTAAGTACTTTTCTTTTCTGAAATTTTGGTTTTGATACATTTTTAATATGGTATACCTTACTGAATTCCCAGACCTTGGATGGGTATCATTTTTTTGGTTTGATGCGCATGATATTTTTAAGGAAATCACTACATTAGATGTGCAAAAAGGCTGCACTGCTCTTCCACAAACTCAAGTTTGATTGGGGTTCTGTTATTATATTCTATTTTTAACTTTGTAATCTCTGGTTTGAGGATACCTCATTCTCCAACAAGGTGAATATCACAAATTGGTTTACTTTTTTTATCATTAAGTTATATGCACTTTCAAAAAATGATAAGAAATTTGAACATGCTTTTTTTAAGGTTGATTATGTCTTGTATGATGTTCATAATGTATTTTTATTGTCGCAAGAACTTTCATGCATATAAAACATTATTCACATGTGACAGTATATATTAATGCAGCTGCACCTTGTGTTTCTAAAAAATTATCATATCCTGAACTTGTATCTGTTTAAAATAGGTGACAACTTTGCAATGTGAATTACAGGTCTTAGGAACTTTTTAATACCGTACAGAAGGCATCTTTTAAGCCTACAGGCTGGGCAACCTTTGGTTCAGTTTGGATGGCTGAGCAATTTGAGATGGAGAAGCAAGAGCTTGCACTAATCCCTAGGCAGGTGCTAGACCGGAATATCCCTAGTAATATGCCATGATCTGTTTGTATATATATAATGTACATAATTATTAATGTCTCTATGTCATCCTTGAATCAAAACATTTTAAGTAAGGTAGTTGTTATAAATTGGCGGTTTATCTTCTAAAGTTCATTACTAAAAGGTTCATATGAATATAAGCGATGGAGAAAATAGGATTTTTATTTTGGGGGGATGTTATTTAGATCTTGTGATTATCATGTTATCTTTATTACCAGTGGTCAATGGTCAATTTGGGTTCAGTGTTTTGAGAATAAGGAATTAATCTTGATGATTTTGACCAATTTTTTTTTATAGTTTTATTGTGATTTTTTTTTGTGTAAAATATTTTGCATGACTATAACGTACCTGCAGAACATGTTTTTTTAATTTTTTTTACCGAGTATAGGATGCATAATCCAACGAGCTCAGGCCTGTATAATTATCTTTTTTAATGGGAAATTATATCTTTAATACCTAAAATTTTATTTAACTTTAATTTAATATATATCTTAAAATTTTGTAATTGGACTTTTAAACATTTAATTTATTCTTACTGTTTAAATTCTGTCAGCATTTTATAAAAATGTTATTCCTCCAATTTTAAATATATCTATTTAACTAATTTAATTAGAATAAAAAAATTAATTAAATTAGTTGATATGATATGTGTGTTCGTAATTATTTTTCTTAATTAACTTTTTTTTCTTTTATTTTATTATTGTTGAGAGAAAATTTAAGAAAAAATAATAAATATAAAAAAATATATTTAAGATTAAAATTAATTCTTTAATTAGATTTTATATTAATATCATGAAGAGTATAATATAATGAACATGATTAACATTCAAGATATGTATGATTCATGTCAAGAAAAGAAGTAAAATCGTAAATAATTTTTTTTTACTGATTTTTCTCATCACAGATATTTTTTTGTCCAAACTCTACAATTGATATTGAAGTATGCCAGATGCTCAGATGTTCTATATGATTGATATTACGTAGTTTGTGTCCCAAAAAACAAAGCTTTAATAATAATGTCAATCAAATAATCTATAGGCAGATCAATGATTAAACAAAATCTTATGGTTACAAAAGCAAATTACGTCGTGACAATTTCTTGGAAATAGCAAATATCTACAAAAATGGGTTATCTCAAGCCAAAGAAAGTTCGATAGATGGATTACGAACATTTTTATGCCAAAAGCAATATGAACAATTTTTTTCCCACTAGATGCTTAGCAAGCCAATCAAAATTATAAATTCCTTTATAATGCATTTAGATAGATGAAGGTGGATTTGGATTTTAGATTTAAAATCCTTTGTTAGGATTTACAATTGAAATAACTTGGTTAAAATTAGCATTTGAAATAACTAGGTAAGAGTAAATATTTGAAATTCTAAGGAATTCTAATAATAAAATTTACTTGAATTCAGTTAAATCCAAATTCATGAATTTTGATCGACCCAAATAACGGATTTGACCCAAATCTAAATCCAAACACAACATTACTTTATTTTTGCCAAGTAAGATCGGCAATTTAAACACTGATTCCATATTTAAAGTAGTATGCAATGCCAAACACACAGGTGGTAAATATATGCCACATTAATTTGAATGCATTATTTGACCAAAAAAAATTGTATGCATTATTATTTCTCTACGCCATGACTTAAAATCATCATAGAGATCATATAACTGGTAACCTTTCAGTTTAAACTGGAAAAATCAGATCTATAGTTTCATAGAAAGATTATACATATACCATTAAATTCTAACGAGTCACGCTATTTGTGAGCCATGAATAATACGGCTCATTTCTAGTACTCCAAGTAACTCATAGGACATAACAAGTTACTAGGGAAAAAAAAGGGATCACAAGTTTTAGATTTCTGGACTAACATGATCTGAAAACTGAAATCAACACATAGAGGAGTCATTATATTTCTTTACAGGGTCTGTGTGTGAATAGATGCCGCTATGATCATCCCAAGAGATGTTTCTTATAGATGTTTAGATGGAAACCATGGAGTTGCAGAACTGACAACCCCGAATGATCTACGTTTTCCAGTTTTCTTTCCAATAAAATGACTATCATCACAAAATGAATCATTTTCTATACATCAAGTTACATATGTGATTGCTATCAGCTATATTATTGTTTTTTTGCCCCACATATCGCCGTGTTACACCGGCACGCGTCTGCCTTTATAGCTGTCGAACAACTGCAAGTTCATAGAATCAAAGGAAGCTCAGTTTGAATAACATAGCATATCCACATATTTAGATAAAATGCATGGCAAAAGGCGTTGTTCATGTACACAGGACCCACCAATCCAGTTAAGAAACAAAAAATGCAGAAGTCTATGGCATGAGTTGCATTAGAATATTTGCAAAAAAAATATGACACTCTCCTCCCAGCATATCAATGGAAACTTAATATCAACTGACGGTTTGATTGGTAATTAACTATGAAAAGTTTTCTTTCTGAGAAATTCACTTTGCCATCAACCAAACACAATGGAAATTCTTTTCCTCACTTTTTCTATTTCCTCAAATCCCTTCTCAATGTACCAAAATAAGGATATGAAGACAACCCTAAGCTAGAGGATCTGAGAGATAAGCATCAGTGACTGAAGAATATATTAGATCCGTATACTTTGGCATTATTTCAATCCATCATAATGTGCAGTCATTAAGTAATCATACACTTTGACTACACTAAATGTTTATTTGTATGCCCAATCCATAGCAGTGATTAGGAGGCTGTAACCTTATTATGACGAAGCAAATGGGACGAACAGAGCAGCTAGACTATTCTTATTGCATAACTGAAAAGGTTTCTAACCTAAACAACCAACCAAGAATGGGCATCCTCAGACAGTAGATAGGTTTCAGCACAATCACATACCGAGCGAATAAAAGGTTGTTGAAGCAACCAGCCGAGAATAGGAATCTTCTGCATAAAAACAGCCAGTGTAGGCCAGAATCCACTGCACAATATAATACATTATTAGCTTTTATCATTTAAACAAACTAAATACAGCATAATTTTGTATCCCATTTTACTGAACCTGAACAGTAAGATGAACCCATAACCCTCGAGAATCATTCCCAAAATAGGCCATCCTATTACAAGAATGAAGAATCCAATTCCAAATGAAACCGTTCCCTACACAACCAGCAAAATAAAACTCAAAGGTGAGAGGGAGAACTGGGTAAGAGATAAAGGGATCAAAAGAATTTAAAAAAAAGAGAGTAAGCACCGTACAAATACACCTTAAAATTGCTCTTCTTCATGAAGTATTGCATGGTGGATTTTAGTCCGATGGTTAAGGACACTCCAGAAATGAAGAGGATCTGAATTGGGGGAAACCATTAAACAGAAGGCACTTAGAAAAATGTCATCAGGTAAAAAGGTCGGCAAGTTAAGTGAGAAAATTATGGCAGCATGAAACTTACATTTCCAATTGCTAGCAACCCCTTCTCAAAGAAGAAGATGATACCAAGGAATGTGAAAAATATGCCAAAGCCAGTTAAGCCTAACCCAATCTCTGTTTAATGTGCCAATTGCATACATGAAGTTATATAAGATATCATGTTAGAAATGCACACATTCAAGTGAAGTCAATACCAACTAATAAAATTTAATTACTACACAACTTTGACTTGCCTTATTCTTTTATGGCTAAGGTGACAGCACAGACAAAGGCTCCAAATAATCAAAAAATGTGGAAAAAAAAACAAATCCAGATAAACTAACCCAATCTCTATTTAATATGCCGATTGCATACATTAAATGTAATTGGAATTTAAAATAGAAATTTATCAACTCTGGAGCATAAAATCTTAACTAATACACGGTCTTTTCATATCTTATCCCTCTACCACCAAGAAGAAAAAAGAAACCAACTTAGACGTCACATACATCTAAAAATTAGTTCATTGCATTATTAAGCCAATTAACAGAATACATACATACATACGTACGTACGTACATACATACATACATACATACATACATACATACATACATACGTACGTACATGCATACATGCATACATGCATACATGCATACATACATGCATGCATGATACAAAAGATAGTTTGCCTCCATCAACCAATAGAAAACCAACACAACGCATCTGATATCACTTCTGGAACTAATTATATCCGTACAGTGATGCTGTTATTTCAAATTATCAGTTTCATGAACAAATTTTGGTATGTCATTATTTTTCTTTATATTATTCATCGATTTTGGCCGCAGGATTGGATCATTACTATTAAGTTGTTAGGCTGGCTACAAAAGCTGCAATTTCTCACTCGGAGATTCAGAAATTATCTTATCTTATAATCTTATTTCCCCAAGCATAATTCGAAACAGGGCCTACAAGTTCTGGCAGCAGTAACCTTGCATAATTCACGAGGCAGAGGGCAAACAACAAGGCTTCACTTCCACGGAAATGCGTAGAGGGGGCGAACAGGTCCACACCACCTTTACTAACTATGGTCATTTTGGAAATAAATGGCAGCATTAGGTGCGAAAAGTTCCAAAACTGAAGATCCATTTAATAGAACAATAATGATATCTGTATGAGACTCTATAATCATTAATCAATCATCCTCAAAGTTTCCGGCTCAAACACTCAAGTTGCCCCACAAAAGAACGAGACAAAAACTAATGATCAAGAAAAATTGCAAGCGCCCAATATAAATAAAATTTAGAATCCAGAACACTTCCACTGAACCATAGAAGTACTAAAAACCGCGCATTGTTTTGTATAATGTCATTAATAACTATAGATAAAGCAAAAGTAACAAAGTTCACTTACTCTTTCGATCATTCATCTCAAAGGAAACCATTTTTACTAATGATGCAGATGCTCCAGTTTCTTGCTTCACTGAAACACATAGCAATCAATGAACTAGTACTGAATAATCCAGGAAGCAGAAGACAAGCATATAAACGCCTTACACGATATATTAGTTCACATCACATGAAGTTTTCTTCTTAAAAAATGTTAAACTATATAAAACTCCCTCTACCTTGCGTCTTCAAAGTTTTGTAGCTGAGTCGTTGAATCTTAACATACGCTGTTATAACTAGGAAACGATAAATTACTAAATAAAAATTTCAGAATATAGCACCCAACTTGAAAGAATACTATAATTATGTCAGGTTTTTCCATATTTTAGAGACCGATTGACAACTAATAACGATATATTTATAACTTTAACACGCATCAACGCGCACCTATATAAATTAAATAAATTACAATACATGAAAGAACAGAAAACGAACCATAAAAATATCAGAATCCCAATACTCGACTGCTTTTATTAGGGATTGACAGCCGTTCCTCTTTCTTTCACTCACTCGTCCCGCAGAGGATCTTATGTGAGGCAATCATTGACACCAGTAAGTATATCTGTCACAATATTTCAAAATATAGCAAGGCATTTCCAGACAGAGATAAAAAGTAAAAAATTAAAAAATAACTCGTAAATATAGAAATCTGATATTATCAACGCCAAAAGGGAATGTGGACAAAATTTGCTATAACTGTAACGCTAAAGTGATACTTCTGCAAAAATAGCTTCCAGTGTTGTCATGTTTGAATGATTCATTTGCTAAAAAAATACAATCAGAGAAATACCACAAGGGACCGAACGCCGTGGATTTAAGGCATCATGTTCCCAATGGTTGCCAAGCAATCTAATCTTGCAGAAAAATGTATTTTCAGTGACCAAAGCCAGCAGCACTTCTGGAATCGCAAATGAGCATAACAGAAAAATCAGGTTGAATCGAATAATGCATTATTTACATACATTGGGAACTGAAAAGTTAGAAACCAGCATGTAGATCATTTAAACACAACTGGATCTTGAATTTATACGACTCAGGAAGAGAATGCGAGTGTAGGTCAGAATGACTACTTACCGGTTGCCGCTGGGTGGTGTAGCCGAAATGCGTGTAGATCCACGCCGGAACTGGTAGTGGCTAATACGGAAATTTGTTAGGATTCGCAGAAGAAATTAAAGTAAAGCCACGTAGTAGTAGACTAGTAGTGTAGTACGCTTATTGGAGAGGGCAACCGATTCCGTTGTGCTAAAAAACGCCCGAAAAAGTTGAATTTATGGTAGTTCAATTTATTTTTTTACTTTTTATTTTTTTATCTTATTATTAATTTAATTTAATTTATTTATTACCTAACATATAATGGGTATTCCATTTTGTCCATTGCTTAAATTTATTTGTCTATTTTGGTAAAAAAACTTATTTGTCTAAAAGTAACGTACATGTTATCATCTAAAAAATTATTTTTTTTTTTTTCATTTTTCCATTCTTTCTCCTGAATGCTAAGGATAATGATCCCAAACTATACCTATTACTTATTTTATTTTATTTAAAATATACGGATATTTTTTATTTCAGCTTTTAGTTCAGTTTTTTTTTCTTAAAAATCCTTCATTAACATAAATATATAGGGTTAAGAATTTTTTTAATATAAATATATATATTAAATTACATTTGGATAAATAGGGAAAAAAAAATTAAATACTAAATGACTAAAGTCTAAAATAATCTTTATAAATTGGAACTATTTAGTTTAACTGACACTAAATATCTCTTTAAATCTTGTTTAAATGTGAAATTATCGGGAAAAGAAACTTAAAAGCTCTATCACTCATAATAAAAAATAATTAAATTTATTATTCAAGAGTTGATAATAATAAAAAAATAAAACTATATATAAAACGTCTATCATAATATTTAAAACATAATTATTAACTCTATTTATTAATATAAAATATATTTAATTAATTTTTATTAGGATAATGATCCCAAACTATACATATTACTTATTTTATTTTATTTAAAATATACAGATATTTTTTATTTCAGCTTTTAGTTCAATTTTTTTCTTAAATCCTTTATTAACATAAGTATATAGGGTTAAGAATATATTTTTAGATATATACATATATATATATATATATATATATTAAATCACATTTGGATAAATGGGGAGGAAAAAAAGATTAAATGCTAAATGATTAAAGTCTAAAATACTCTTTATAAATTGGAGCTATTTAGTTTAACTGATACTGAATAATTATTTAAATATGGGGTATTTAACTGACACTAAATACCTCCTTAAATCTTGTTTAAATGTGAGATTGTGGGGGAAAGGGGGAAGAAACTTGAAAGCTCTATTACTCATAATAAAAAGAATTAAATTTATTATCCAAGAGTTAATAATGATAAAAAAAATGAAACTATATATAAAACGTCTATCATAATATTTAAAAGATAATTATTAACTATATTTATTAATATAAAATATATTTAATTAATTTTCTTTATTTCTCTTGAATGGTAAAGATAATGATCCCAAACTATACCTATTACTTATTTTATTTTATTTAAAATATAAGGATATTTTTTATTTCAGCTTTTAGTTCAGTTTTTTTCTTAAAAATCCTTCATTGACATAAATATATAGGTTAAGAATATTTTTTTAGATATATATATATTAAATCACATTTGGATAAATGGGGAGGGAAAAAATATTAAATACTAAATCACTAAAGTCTAAAATATTCTTTATAAGTTGGAGTTATTTAGTTTAACTGACACTAAATATCTCCTTAAATCCTGTTTAAATGTGAGATTGTGGGGAAAAGAAACTTGAAAGCTCTATCACTCATAATAAAAAAAGAATTAAATTTATTATCCAAGAGTTGATAATGATAAAAAAGTAAAACTATATATAAAACACTTATCATAATATTTAAAACATAATTATTAGTTTCATTTATTAATATAAATATATTTAATTAATTTCTATTCTTTCTCTTAAATGCTAAGGATAATGATCTCAAACTATACATGTTATTTATTTTATTTTATTTAAAATATATGGATATTTTTTATTTCAGATTTTAGTTCAGTTTTTTTCTTAAAAATCCTTCATTAACATAAATATATAGGTTAAGAATATATAGATATAGATATATAGATATATAGATATATATATTAAATCACATTTGGATAAATGGGGAGGGAAAAAAAGATTAAATACTAAATGACTAAAGTCTAAAATACTCTTTATAAATTGGAGCTATTTAGTTTAACTGACATTAAATATCTCTTTAAATTTTGTTTAAATGTGAGATTGTGGGGGAAAAGAAACTTGAAAGTTCTATTACTCATAATAAAAAAGAATTAAATTTATTATCCAAAATAAAACTATATATAAAACATCTACCATAATATTTAAAATATAATTATTAACTTCATTTATTAATATAAAATATATTTAATTAATTTAGATAGATTAAAATAAATAAATAAATAATTTATAATTATTATGTATTGTTAGAATATTTTCTTTAATAATATATATTTGAGCTAATATTTATAAAACTTCTTTAATATATACAATTCTTTAAATATATTAAGAACAAAATTAGAATTTTATAAGATAAAGTAAATTAAAATTTTATATTTATAATTAAAATAAATATTTTTTATTTTTAAATATTTTATTTAATTCTTATATTTAAAATAAAAAATATTTATTTTTGGTTAACTTTTAATTCGCTACCATAACATACATAACATCCCATGATTTTGATTGTTTTTAACGTGAAACATAACACGTTTTTTTCCTTGATAAAACATAACACGTGTTATAAAACCAAGACTATCCCGACTGCACCATTTATAGTACTTAATTTTAATATAAAATATATTTAATTAAT
Organism: Leucaena leucocephala; assembly: GCA_037074615.1. NCBI lineage: Eukaryota > Viridiplantae > Streptophyta > Magnoliopsida > Fabales > Fabaceae > Leucaena > Leucaena leucocephala. The sequence goes on along the minus strand of CM073515.1, from coordinate 10,071,290 downwards.
TTAGATAAATTAAAAAATTAATTATTTATATATGTGTTAATTTTTTTAAAATATTATATTTAATCATGTGTATTTTAAAATATCTTTATATAAACCTTCTTAATATGGATAATCATATATATATACATATATATATTTTAAGAGAAAATTATAATTTTAAGAGATAAAATAAATTGTAGTTTTATAATTAGGACTAATCAAATCCTCATCTAATTTTTTTGAATAATAGAGATTACTAAAATAAGTTTTATCTTTCTTAATAAAATATTATTTAAATACACACGATTTAGTTTAAATCTATGATATTATATTTAAGAGATATAACTATTTATCAATTATTTTAATTTTGTTGATACTTTTTTTTTAAAAAAAAACACTAGCTTCCCTTGCCACATCTTTAAGGCCCAAAAATAGTTCCATTCATCTAAATCCAAAAAAATTTTGTAAGTCGATATTATATATTAATAATAATATTAACATCAATATTTTTATTAAAATAAAATTTAAAATTTTATAAATCCTAAATATTACACTATTTTTAAAATTATACAATATACAAAATCCACACGCACATATATCATATTGAAAAGAATACTATATCTGACTCATTTGGATTGAGTCTGATTATGTTACATATGAGTGTAAAGTTTATCCAACAATAATTTTCTCTATTAAACAAGTGCTAAAGCATCTAAACCAACGCTTGATGTTGGTGATCCATCTGATTAATTAGTGTTATTTGGGTTAATCGCGTTTATTCCATTGATCCAAGGTGATGGCGGGAATCGGGGGCGGATTTACATGGGGCTAAGATCCTAAACAATGGGCCCAAAACCTAATAAAACATTTAAATGGAAGGAAATTGTACTCTCAATTAAGACTTGCCATTATTAACAGAGTTAATCTTAGTATTAAGTAACTCGATATTACTTAAATGAGGTCTTGAGTTTGAACCTTAGCGTATGCAGAAAATTTCTGTTAAAAGACTCACCTACCATAACTAGATACACGATGCGAGTTAAATTCAGATATAGTCGGGATAAAATTCCGGTGAATTGGGTAAGTAATAAAAAAAAAGACCTGCCATTGTATAAGAGTAAACTAATTATATGACTACCAATAAGAATTAATACAAATAGTAAAAAATATATCTATATCTTATAAAGATTTGAATTTAATTCTTGTTGATGTTGAGATGAATATTTTAGTAAGCGATCTCGTAAGTTGCCTATAAGTGTTCTCTAAATCCTAGGGTTATACTCTAATCTTGATAGGAGACTGGTGCCAAATCTACCTAAATTTTTTTGTGCAAAAAAAACTAATAATATGGTGGTGGTAGTGACCCAATATTGATATCACTTAAGAGAAAGGGAGATTTCATGTTATCTTAGATCATAAATGAACTCAATCATTTTCAAAATATTTTGTATAAAACAAAACTCATCATGTGGGATTAAGCTGTTACATTGAATTATATTTTTATAAAAGTTAATTATTGTGCGAATTGGCCTGTACACCAAGCTAATCCTAGTAATTTTGATGTTACTATTTTTAAGGATCCACCTTGTAATCTTTTACCTTTTAACATGACTTAATCTAGTTTAAATAAAGGACTTATTTACAAATAAATATCTTGAAATTGCTAAAATATGGTGAAGGCTAAGGGTCCTTAAGTGTACTTTTTTACATATGTTTGCCTATCTTTTTTTAAAACTATAATTTTTCTTTTTAAAAGTGTTTTTTTTATCATTATCCAAATACACTTAGGGCCTGTTTGGATTAGCTTTTAGATAATAGATTATGGGAAGAATAGATTCTGAAGAATAGATTTTAGGGAGAATAGATTTTGGGAATAGAGATGTTTGGATGATTAGTAGTAGAATTACTTTTTATATTAATAAATTACTAAAAAGGGTATGATTTGATTAAAGTATGAGAGATAAGAGAGGGTAGAGAATAAATAGGAGAGGGGATAGAGAAAAAATAGGAGAGATGAGAGAGTGTAGAGAAGAGAGAGGAAAGAGGAGATATGATGAAGATGAGAGATGAGAGAGGAGAGAGGATATAAGAAAAAGTAGGAGTAAAATAGTAATTAGATAGTTCATAAGCTCTTTTACTATTCCAAAAGCTATTTTCAGTATATTATTCAAAACCATGGTTTCAGGCCAAAATCAATTCTGGACAAAAATAGTTGTCTGTGTGAAATTTTTTCAAACTGAGGTTTTGTCCAAAATTAATTTTATAACTATGGTATCCAAATAGGCACTTGTAGAAAAAGACTCAACTGTTCTATCAAAATAAGAGGTTGATTTATAAATTAAAAAGGTTGACTTGTAAATACATATATAAAATTTGAAAAACTATTGTAAAACTCATAAAGATTCACTTGTAAATTCATGAAGCTTGAATTCTAAATCCAAAAGTTGATAAAAAAAAGTGTAAATATAAAAATTTAACTATTAAATGAATATGTCATTCAAATAAAAGACAATTTAGTCTTCTTATTGAAATAAAAACTGACAATAATTATCAATTCTTTATTAGTCCAGTGAAATAAAAATTCTTATATAAATAAGAAGTCATATATGTTTGATTGTAATATTAAATTAATAAAAAAAATAAGAATGATCAATTAGATACCTTAGGTCTTCACAATATTTTAACAAACTTATGGAACCTATTTGTAAATAAATCCCTTATTTAAAACTTGTAATTTTTCATTTGTTTTTTTTTCTTTTGACACGACATGATTTAATTAAAAAAAATCTAAACGAAAACAAAATGAAAGCCACATGTCTAACGCTTAACTTCTTTTTAAATCTCAAAACTTGATTAAATCTACTATATTTGTCACCAAGCATCACTTAAATCAAACAAGACCAAAATAATTTATATAATATAAAAATTCTATCAATGATCATTATTTATAGTTATGAGGATGCACAAGATATGAACTAATTTGTTATTATTTTTTTAAAAAATTTGATCAAGTTGAAAGAAAAAAATAATACTTAGGTCCTAAAATATGAATTAACTAATAGTTAAGCCTTAAAATATTTTATTGAAATACATTTTATAAATATCGATTCAATTAATTTGAATATGAGAGTATCATTTGTAAATATTTGCCACTCTGTTTTTTTCAATTTTTTTCTTAAATCTAATTATTATTTTTTTTGACCAAAGTGTCATTCTTTCAAGTTAAAAAAAAAAAAAAAGGTTGGTGGGTTTTGCATTAAAGTAACGGTTTTGTCTAATATTGATAAAGTGGGCTAAAACAGCACTTCATTAATTAGTTCATATACCGACAATTCTTGTATTTTGGATTATAGTAATGCTGTGTGATATAATCAAAGAAAAAATGATTAAACAAAACAAGAGCTGTGAGACTTATTTTACTTGTGGACAAAATTTAAATCAAATTTTTAATAATTATTTTATCAAGTTTTTCAATCACAAGTGATTGTGCGCACTATTATTTTTTAAAAAAATAAGATTTATTGTAAAATATAATTAGCGAAATTTGATATAGTAATTATAAGAAACTTAATTAAGTTTTGTCTTATACTTATTTATATACATCTTATTTTATGCTTCCCTCAATCTTTTTATATAAATCTCTATTAATTACTTTTTAAATTAGAGTAAATTAGTTAAATATTAAAATCTTTTAAATTTTTTTAATATTTACCCTTTGGTTGATATAACTCATTAGGGAAAGGGGATGAAAAAAATATTATAAAGAGATATGGCCTTTTTTAATATTTTTATTTCATTATAATATAATTGTTTTTTAATCATTATATTTCTAAATATATATATATGTGTGTGTGTGATTCAATTTACATTTACCATTGATCAAAGAAGTCAAGTAAAGTCAAGAAATAAATTATTTCAAAAGAGAAGAGTTAATTTTCAAAGGAATCGGACCCATTGCTATAATAACAAAGGAATACTTTCAAATCAAGGGACTGATTTTCAAGGTTCCTTTCTAAGAGCTAAAAATTCCAAGTCTGCATTATTTTTCCACATGTCATATCCCAAAATTATTCACTTTCTCTAATGAAAAAAAAATTAGGTCACTTTCTAGACATTTTCTTTCTGCTAAGATTATTAACTGCACCAAACTGATATTTCCTTAAAAAACCACATATGTTTCAATTTTTTTTTGGTCTAACTCAGTTTATTTTTTATTTAGAAAAAATATTTTGTTGATACATATACTTTCACTCAATTTTAAATTTTTATATTTTTTAATTAAATTTGTTAATTTTACTCTATTAATACAGTTAATATACATGTACAGTTACAAAGTACATAGACAAATCCATCTTATTAATAGAAGTAAATTATTTTTTAATAATGTATTATGATGACTAGTATCCTGGGATGTTATCTTAAATCTTAAATTTGAATAGTATGATAAGACGAATAATACATAAAATATAAAATTTAGTTGAAATCATATGCATCTTCAAAATGTTCTAAATGATATATATATATATATATATATGTATATATATCACAAGTGATATGATATAAATAATTATCTGAGCAGATTAGTTTTTTTGTTTTGATAACGTTTTATTAAATTAAATTATAATAACTAATGAAAGTGTGTAAACTTAAATTTAAACAATTTTTTATAACCCTTCAACTTTAATGTTAACATTTTTTTAAAATTATATTATTAAATATTTAAATAATAAACTAATTCAGAAACAAAAGAATACATAATAATTACATAAAATCAACTTATATATATCACATATATGATTTGATATGATACTATACATTATCTGAATTATTTGAATAGATTAGATTAAATCATATATATATATATATATATCCTCAAAATGTTCAAAGTAAGTAATATATAATTATGAGATAATGGTATGGGATCAAATTAAAATATTTCAAATATTTTATCTGATTAATTAAAAATTAAATAAATATATATTTCAAAATAGAAATTTGGAAAGAAAAATCATTTAACGGCGCCGTCTTGGTGTCGCCGCCTGGAAGGAAACCACGATGAACCTCATCCTTTTTGGACCAAAAACACCACCACCTCTCTTTCTTTGTTTATATTCCGCACAAGCGAAACCCTAGGGAAGAGTCTTCTTGATTCTGCCGAAAATTTCAATCCGACGCTTTGATCCAGGCTTCGTCGTAGATCCGACAGGATATGTGAGTTTTGGTTTATTTTTTCCCCTTTCCTTTTTCTCTTGCAAAACTTAATTTCGTGATTTTCAATCTATGACTTTTTTGGGGAAGTTTTGAAGCTGGTTGATTCATAGATGAGTAATGATTGATGGATTAGACGGATCTGGAATCAGTTTCTCCTTGTAGACTCATTCTCTTGCGCAACGCGTTATTTTGTTAATCGTTTTTTCTCTTACAAACCCTATTTTATTTAATTATTTCACGACTGGGAACGGACGTACAATTTGAATATTTTCTTACTGAATCAGTTTTTTTATTTTTTTTTGGTTTTAATCAATAAGAATTGTGGCATTTGGATGGTTTGGGCCCTGGGTTCGACTATCATATATATGTTCTCCTCAAGAATCTCATTGAGCAATTTAATCATAGGCTATCAGAACTTTTGTAAAAATTGATGTCTTCTGAAATTGGTATGTGATGAAAGCTGACTTCTTTTTTCTTTTAAGATTTCATTTTCTTAAAAAAAAGTTTGCTTATAGAAACCATCTTGTGTTGGAGTTTTGATATCTGAGCTGTAGTTGAGTGGACTTCGCTTTTGAAGGCATTTTGTGCTTCAGTTACATCGATTTCTTCTGTTTGATATGGCTTGATTCATTTTAAATATAATCAAATTTTCACGCCGAAGATTTTGGTTTTGGGACAATAATTTGGGAACAAAGTGGTCTGTGTCCTTATTACCAAAATTTATTGTAGAATTCCACTTTCAAGGGCATAGAATACTTTCAATGTGAATGAATATTGGGGTGGGGTGGGGGAATTATTTGTTCATCAGTACAAGTAGTATTCTGTAGTGAAAAACAGTGTCTCAACTAATTGTGATCTATTGTAACCTGGCTTGTGTTTTTGTTGACCCGAGCTTTTGTCTAAATTTTTTTACTTCTCATTTGTAGGTTTGATGTAGCTTGATTTTGTTGTATTTTATGGATGATGATAGTAGAGATGGATAAAATGTCTGCTCCATCATCAACGGAGCGTGCACAGCGCCTTTATGAGAAGGTATTCTGTATTTTCTTTTTAAGTTAAGTTGTAGAGTATAAACCTTGCTAATGTGAGCCCAAAATAAGGACTTTTTGTGCAAACCTTATCTTCTGCTTTTTAATAAGAACTCAGCTACTTTACTGTTACCTTATCTTCTGGTTTTCTATTTGGAGCCATCTGTCGTGTATGTAACTTTGTCAAATGCTTGCTCCAGTGTTAGGGTTCTTGGTTCAGAGGTCAACCACGTAATGTGCCTATTTTTAATTTGACGATTCATTTTTGGCTGTCAAGTTTATTATGTCTTAAAGGCTCCTGCTTCTTTCTGTTACATTTGCTGTATGTGTTTATGTCTTTATTAGTCTCCCCCTCCCTCCCTCCCTACCTACCTATTTCATTCCTTAGTTGAATGCTTTAAATTATTTACAAGCTCTAAATTGTTGTATCTTTGGCTTAGGAGTCTGGAGGGTTAGATTTTGTAATCTTGTTATTTTAAAGATTAAACAAGATACTATGAATAGAGACTTTGAAGAAAGAATTGGTTATACTATATAAATGCTCTATAAAATCGTGGAAGGAAAATTTGATTGGATAAAAGCACATTTGTCAAGACCTTAATACATTGACAATATTTGATAAAGTGACAATAACCTGGCACTACTTGAATTAATCAAACTTCCTGAGTTCTGATAAAATAAGTTTCCTCTAAAACTTGACTTCGTCCAAGTAAATGAGTGAGTTGAAATTGAAGTATTAAAATTTTCTCACTTTTTTGTCTAGTTATGTGCGAATTATGTAATGAATTAGCCAGTCCAAGTGGTTTCCATATTTTTCTAATTTATTTGTGAGAAAAACTTGTCAGGATGAATTTTGATGGTAACATCTTACTTTATCTGATATTTAGAACCTTGAATTGGAGAGTAAGCGTCGGAGATCAGCTCAGGCAAGGGTTCCATCAGATCCAAATGCTTGGCAACAAATGCGTGAGAATTATGAAGCAATAATTCTTGAGGATCATGCTTTCTCTGAGCAGCACAATATTGAGTATGCTCTGTGGCAGTTGCACTATAAACGGATTGAGGAGTTGAGGACATACCTTAGTGCTGCTCTTTCTTCTGCAGGCTCTAACTCTACTCAAGGAATGAAAGGCCCCTCACGACCTGATCGGATTACTAAAATAAGGCTGCAGTTTAAGACATTCCTTTCAGAAGCTACTGGATTTTACCATGATCTTATTATGAAAATCAGATCGAAATATGGGCTTCCTCTTGGTTATTTCGAGGATTCAGAGAATAGAATTGTGATGGAGAAAGATGGAAAAAAATATGCTGACATGAAGAAAGGTTTAGTTTCTTGTCACCGTTGTTTAATATATTTGGGAGATCTTGCTCGCTACAAAGGATTGTATGGTGAAGGTGACTCGATAAACCGCGAGTTTGTAGCAGCTTCTAGTTACTACTTACAAGCTGCATCTCTTTGGCCATCTAGTGGGAATCCCCATCATCAGGTGTTTGCCATTCCCCTATCAATTCTGAATTGTTGACATTTTACTTGTTCTGAATTGTTGCTCATGGTTCTCATATTCCAACCTCATGAACTGTTATATCCAGCTTGCTTTATTGGCTTCATATTCTGGGGATGAGCTGTTGGCTATTTATCGATATTTTCGAAGTCTGGCTGTGGATAGCCCATTTTCAACTGCAAGAGATAATTTGATCGTTGCATTTGAGAAGGTAAGATGACCATGGAGGTATTTATCAAAAAAGTGGTCATAGAATTGATTTTGCATCTTTTTATTATCAATATTATTTTAATGATCTCATTTGATATGCAAGTTTCATTGATTTTGGTGGTCTTGTTTATAATATCCTAATGATTTCCTGCATGCTGAACTATTATTATGAGGTTCATATTCCCACATTTTTTAACTGCTCCTTGGATTTGATACTAAAAGCTAACTGCATTATGAGGAGGAAATTTGTTTTCAGTTAAGTCGTCATTTATACTCTACTGTGATGGATTTTTTGTGTATGTGGGTATTATTGCATGTGTACAGACAGTTGATATTATGGAGAAGTAAAGGGAAAAAAAAGGAAGGGGTTTATTGGCAGTCATAACTTGTAAAGGCTTTTTAATGCAGTGTGTGATTTGGACTATTTTTTCCTGTTCACCTTTTTGCCTTTGATTTTGTTGTTTTCTAACAAATTACTTTTTTCTGCCTTCATAGAATCGTCAAAGTTATTCTCAGCTCTCTGGCAATGTGAAAGCTATTGCGGTGAAGGAAGCTTCTGGGCATGTGACTGGCAAGGGAAGAGGAAAAATTGAAACCAAACTTGCAACAAGAGGTACTGGTGTGGATACCAGTCCTAGAAAGGAAGGAGCATCCTCCGTTCAAGAGAATTACAAGTCCTTCTGCACTCGTTTTGTTCGTCTGAATGGAATATTATTTACCCGCACTAGGTATTTAGTACTCTCCTGCATGTCTCCATGTACCTCGCTCTATTTTGAATTACCATTTTGCTGACTTTTACATTGCTTTCTGTTATATTTCATGGTGGCAGCCTTGAGACTTTTTCTGAAGTTCTCTCATTAGTTAGCACTGGCTTTCGTGAGCTTGTTTCTTCAGGACAAGATGAGGAGCTGAATTTTGGAATTGATACTCGTGAAAATGCACTTGCCATTGTCAGAATTGTCTCTATTCTTGTGTTCACAGTTCATAATGTGACTAAGGAATCTGAAGGTCAGACTTATGCAGAAGTTGTCCAACGTGCTGTTCTACTTCAGAATTCATTTACTGCATCTTTTCAATTAATGGCTTACATGATAGAGAGATGTGTGCAGCTCCATGATCCTTTTTCTAGTTATCTTTTACCAGCCATATTGGTTTTTCTAGAATGGTTGGCATGTTATCCAGATCTTGCTGCAGGCAATGATGTGGATGAGAATCAGGCGGTAGTGAGATCAAAGTTCTGGAATTGTTGCATATCATTGTTAAATAAACTTCTTTCAGTTGGGTCTATGGCTATTGATGAAGATGAGGAAGATACTTGCTTTAATAACATGAGTAAGTATGATGAAGGAGAAACTGAAAATCGGCTTGCTTTATGGGAAGACTTTGAGTTAAGAGGATTCATTCCGCTTGTCCCTGCACAAACCATCTTGGATTTTTCAAGGAACCATTACCTTGGAAGTGACAGTGACAAAGAAAGAAAAGCCCGAGTCAAAAGGATTTTAGCTGCAGGAAAGTCTTTGGCAAATGTGGTTAGGGTTGACCAGAAAATTATATATTTTGACTCAAAGGGAAAGAAGTTTATAGTTGGTGTTGAGCCACAAGTCTCAGAAGAATTTGCTCTTCCCACTTATCCAGTTATGCCTGATGCAGAAGAGTTAACAAAAGAAAATCCAGCTGACAAATTGAAGGTGGGAATGGTCCAGTCAAATAAACATCGATATGTGGAAGGAGAGGATGATGATGAAGTTATTGTTTTTAAGCCTATAGTTGCTGACAAGAGAGCTGATGTGACTGTTTCAACATGGGCACCTCATGAGGGCTTGGAATCTGTTCAAAAAGCTTCTGGAGGGGATATGAAATTTCATGTCAATTCTTCATCCAATCCCATTAATCTGAACCCGCCAACAGGCTTGGATTCAAATTTAGTCATGCCTGTTTCTGTTAGCAGTGTGGTGTCTCAACAGCTACAGCAAGTTCAACCACACACTTCAAGATGGTTAGAGGAGGAAATTTATCTTGCCAACAGTTTGAAAGGTCTTAGGTTTATGGAGAATGGACATGCAATGACACCTACGATGCCCCAAGCTCTAGGCATCTCCAACCACGCTGCACTTACAGTTCCCATCCAACAATCAGTCAGTGCCAGTACTGCTAATGCATTCTATGGCCTCTCAAAAGCTGTAGAACCTGTGATACCATCTAAAGTTGGCGTTGTTACTTCTGGAGCTATTACTGATAACTTGTCTGTGAAGACATCAGCGGTCTTGCCAGCTGGGTTGAGGAAAAATCCAGTCAGTCGGCCTGCTAGGCATCTAGGACCTCCTCCTGGTTTTAGCTCTGTTCCCCCTAAACAAGCTGATGAATCCTCTGCTACAGAATCAATCAGTGCAAATCCAATTTTGGATGATTATAGTTGGTTGGATGGATATCAGTTGCCCATATCAACCAAAGGTTTAGTTCCCAATGGTCGTGTCACTTATTCTCGATCAAATTCTCACCAAGTCAGTGACAACAATGGTTTGAGTGGGGCAGTCAGCTTCCCCTTTCCAGGAAAACAAGTTCCTTCAGTGTCTTCGCAGGTGGAGAAACATAATGGCCGGTTAGATTATCAGACATATGAGCTTGCTAAAGCACACCAAGATCAGCAGCTGCAGCCACAACAGCAGCTCACATCTGGAAACCATCATTTTACACCACTACCAGAGCAGTTTCAAGGACAGTCAAGCTGGACAGGTCGCTACTTTGTGTGATGTTGCTATGAGATTATAGATGGTATGCTTCTATTTTTGATTTTTCACTCTATAATAATTTGATTATTCCGTTTGACTTTTTCTCTGAACAATTCTATCCATTTGGTTCCTTGAAGGATTATGGTGAATGTGCTGCATCCCTTTGCTACCCATTCAAACTCGAACTCTATTGCCTTGTCATTGAATGTTGGAGTTCTTTTGGCCTTGACTTGTTGCGGGCACTTGCTACTAAGAAAGGTGAGTACCATGGTATAATTTAAAAATATGAAACCTGCATCTTGTATGTTTTGTTTCATGCTCTTGAAAGAATTCATATTGGTGTTTATGTCTAAGAATTAAGACTTAGGTGCAATTTCTTTTATTTTGTAGTTTTTTCAATTATATATGTAATGTTTTAATTGCAACTTCATAGCAAGGATTTAAGAAACTAAGCTGCATTTTTTGTCTAGTACAGCTGTTGTTGTAGCCTAGACCCCATCATCAACTTTTTAAACAATCTCAGTTCTTTGTCTTGCAAATCATAGCAAGGATTGTTTCCAAATTTACTTCCGGTGAGCAAATTTCACTCTTGAATGCAGATTTTGCTGAGCTTTCCTGCCCAGGGAAAGGAAGATATGCAAGCATCATTTACAGTTCAACGTTCTTAACAAGTAAATTCCTTATCTTGTTGGGGTGGATAGTTGTTAAGTAAAAGAATATATCCGAAGTCTTCTTGGGGGCTTGTATCTGCAGGGGATGGATTGTTGATGGCATGACAATGGTTTTGTTCACTGCTCTGATGGAGGTGTCGTAATTTATGGCACATACATCTATAAGAATCTTTGTTACAATCGACTGGCTACTGATCAAAGAGGGTGCTTGCCCTTTATTCTGCCGCAAAACATCATCAGGCTTATAGTTGGCAAGGTTGCTAGGGACGAAGTGGGTGTCAAAGTTTGGTCACGGGATGTGTGATAATAATTGACTTTGTGGGGCACACTTAAGTGGTTGCGTCTTTGTTAAGGTCCTTTATATTGTGCGTTAATTGTGCATGACAATGTGGTACACGGCACGCTTTTTTTTCTTCTTTTTTCTAAGTCGGGTTTCATTTCAACTCGAACTTCCAAATAAAAAAATCCCTTGAGTGGATGGTGGTGGTGGGCGGTGGATTTATTTCCATCTTGGTCCTTATGGATATAAATGACTTATTTGCATTTAAGACTTGCTTTGGTTTATATAATTCCAAGTTATTTCTTGTGTATGCTGGAGAAGGAAAAGTTTTATCTACTTTTGGTAGAGACCATATTTATCATTGCAAGTGTGGAGTGAGTTACTTGGCCTGTGAATTCTTATTCCTTGATTGATTTATTCTCTCAAATTAGTAAATGAATACCTTCTCTCCTGAGGATTTAATGGGCAGTTTCTGCCAACTAATGAATAGGAATGTTTTGGCTGGTGGGTTGCATCGATCATGTATGGTCTTGCACTAAATCTTGAAATTCTATTAATGAATTTTGAATTTTTTAACCCCAAATATTGTTAGTTTTAAATAATATTTTTTTGTAACAAGCATTGCCATTTTGAAAATTAATGTCCTTTTCTATGACATTTAAATTTTCAATATTAGTATTTTTTTTTGTCAACAGTATTAAAGTTAAAGGATCGAGAAGACACTATAAATTCTATTCTATTTGGTCATTTGGCTACAATTTGGCATGTCGTATCATGTTAGTACCGAATGAGATGGCGTCTTTTATTCTTGACAATGAACAACAGCAAACAAATGGATACTTGGTCAAACTTAATAAAAATAACAATATATTCTTTCAGTATCAAATAATTGATTAAATCTAAATTCAGAATTTTCAACTTAAAAATGATTGCTAATAAATACTTTATTCAAATTTGACATTGAAAAGATGACATGTCTAAATTTAAATGATTGCATATTAAGTATTGTAGAAATTAAATGTCTAGAAAAAATATTAAATTAAAAATTAATAAGCCTTATAATAAAATAAAAACATGTTAGATTGAAATGCTGTACAAAAAAAATGGTTTAAATTTTATAAATTTATGATGGTTTAACAGCTCGATGGAATGAAAATAGAACTACCAAAATAAAAAAAAAAAAAACAGAGAGATATTTATGTAACTTGACTTTTGATTCTAGGAGACGTTTGTGTAATTTGTGGAAATAAATATCAAGTCTTGAAAATTGAGATCAAACATCATGGAGATGGTAGTATTTTATTATTTTATTTATCAAGCTAGCCATTCCGTTATTATCATTCCTCTTCTGGTAGGTACTTTTCAAGAGATTCGGGGCTTGATATAAGCCGAAACATTAAAACAATTGGGCAAAAATTTTGGAACCAGACAATAACATGTGAAAAAGGAAAATAAAAATTTAAATTATAATTATAATTATTTTTTTTATTCAATGACTGAGTAAAATTCATTTAATGAGCACATGTTGGTACATTCCCAAAGATTGGAGCCTTGATGTTCTTACAAGTAGCAATTGCAGAGTCCTAGTGAATTTGAGATTAATATTTGTGAGTTTTACCTTCAATTATTCCTTCCTTTGTTGTTGATGTGCCTCTAATATATTTAAAGGAAACTCTATTTATTTATACTTTTGATGGAGTCTCTTGTAGCAACTCAAAATGCAAGAAAGAAAAAAGGAAAAAAAAAGGAAAAAAAAGTAGTTAGAAATATGTAGGGAAAACTTAGAAAATAAGATACATAGAATTTCTTTGCTAAATAATTTTTTGGAGAATGGTTGAGCTCACCCACAATCCAACGATCTAAGGGTAAGGCAAAGTCTTTCCTCTTCCTAGGCGATACTAATGTTTAATTATCTTCAGGTTTAAACCTAGGCACTTTGGAGTTAGAATGACTCCCTAAGTACGCGATTGAAACTAAGACAAAGTGATACTCCCGAATAATCGAACACAATCCAAATAATCGCATGTCTCACTTCTTCGCTAGTTAAACCTATAGACCACAAGTAGAAAATAAGATACATGAATAAATATGCATGTGTTTTGAGAGACAGGGAGAGAGCTTTAAATACCTGTTTTGAGCATTGGTTCCATAGTCGACATTCTTGATCTATGATTATGGGATTGGTAACATTAATCATGACAAGATTTTCAAAACAGAATTGAGAGACTGGAATTTTTATAGAAATACCAGGCCAAGTCTTGATTCTCACACCATTGTCAGTGTTTTCTAAAGTGCAATTTTTACCATCAAACTTTCTGTAGGTTCTTCATGTTCACATTTTCCTAAGCTCCTAACGCTAATGCCATAGCCAGGGCCACATGTCACATTTTCAGCACTCACTTGTCTACTTCCATCTCTGAATGAGATAAAATCATCTCCTGTTGCAATGTTTGAATCAAGTATTTTCACTTGTGTTGATATTTCGATATGGATTCCATCTGTATTTGGACTCTATGCTAAATCCTCAATAGAGAATTTACTGGATGTAACCCTTGAACCTTCACATGAAAGTACTGGCTGTGTTTTGATGTTATGTCTTGGATGATTGAATTGTTCATGGAATTGAAACTGAAATTCTGAAAAGGACTTTTAAAAAGAATCTATACATCACTAATTTAGATTTTTTTTCCCATTATAAGAAGATGCTAAGTCAAAAAGAGGAAAAATGTTGGGCATTACCGTGCGAACGCAAATTAGTCTACTTTTCTTTCTCTTTCTCTTTCTCTTAACCTATTTTTTATCATAAGAAAAAAAAATCACTCATCATGTGAAAACACATGCTCTTATGTTATATTTTAATTAGAAGTTTAAAAAAATTGTCAATTTTAGGAAAACGTGTATAATTTATTAATTACTTTGCAATTCTAAGTTTGACGACAATTATTTTGTTTTCAGGTTGTTGAATCTTGACGGTCAAAAGCGGTACCATCAGATAAGGTAAAAGAATCAATGAATCCAAATCTAACCTATTGTCAAATTGATTGGGGTTTTCTGGGGCTATAATGTGCCTTCAATGTGAAGCTCTGTCTTGAAAGGACCGCTTGGTGCCGCTTTACGCGCTCTCTCTAAACTCTTGTCAACATCAATCCGCAGAGTATATTTCAATAAAGAAGTTTTACATAAAGAGTTCCTTTTTATTTTTTTGTTTTAGTTAAGTTTTAGATAAAGAACTCAAAAGATTAATACTCCCTTAGGTCATATCTCCATCAGATGCCCCCAATATTTTGTTATGTAAAAAACGACAATTGAATATGCTAATAATAAGAATAAAGCAAAAATATAAATCATACTCTTTTTTTTTTTGGTACAATAAATCATACTCATTTGTATCCACATTGAGTTCTTCCTCTTTGAATTCTTTATAGGCCCTTTTTTCCCTCTCACCTTCAATTCTTGATTAAACAACTTGATTTATTGGCTTGCACAAAAGAAAAATTGATCTATTGCTTGAATGATTAGGTAAAAATGACAACGACAAGATTCATAACTTTTAACAGAGGCTATTTTTTACCATTTCCTTTCTAAGCATATAGATTTACAAAAAGAAAGACTGAGAATGGTAAGAATATCATAGTTCTTAAAGAACATTTTACTTTACATGTTTGAATATACCTATTTGCAGTTAGTTGTAACATGATATTAGTGTTTTCTACGAGTTGAAATAAATGAAGCAAGTTGTGAACAAAACTCTATTTGCAGAGCAAAAGGTACAAAAGCATTCTTTGTATCTATCAAAGTTCCTCTCTGCTAAAACTAATCTCTTATATCCTCCTCCTCCTCCTCATCACATGTATCTAAAGGTGTGGTATCTCATATTGCAGTCACTCTGCAAAAGTAGCACAAATAAAACTTAATGGTCTTCTTTTTTTTCTTTTATTTTTATCCTTTTGATCAGCTTCTGTTCAGTGTTTCCCATTTAGGGATGTTAGCAGTAGCCTCATTGACCATCTTTACAAGTCTCCCCTGCAAATCATCAAGTTCAGTATCTAGTAATTGCCAAAACCAAAGCAATAACCCAATCAAAAGCATCATCAGCACAGTATTAGATGAATGTTCAATAGTAAGCTCTACTGTTTATTTACCAGTCAATATTTAAAACATAAAAGTGCTCTTGGATAGAAAAAAAGAGAGACTTAATTAGAGTATAAATCTTTTGTTGGTAATCAGGCATCAACATATAAAGCTAGCTTGTCGCTCGTCAGGGTTCCCGCGTCCTTTTGTCTGGCTACGGTTAAAACCGATCTTTCAGTTATTCCAAGATAAAAAGTTCTGCATTGGGTGATTGCCAACCCACCAGGTTCTATTGATCAAGAGTAGGTGCAATTAAAAGATAACAATATAGACTCAGCCAAATTTATCAGTTAACTACTCATTTCGATCCTTAATATAGAACCTGAATAAACTAATTTATAAAAATTAAAGAAATTTGTTAAATTAATTATTTGTAAAAAAATGTGATACTTCTCCTAAAATGCCCTCTTTAATCATATCATTTGCACTGCACTACCCCTCAATAGAATTCCCCTAACTATGTACACAATAGGAATAGTTAGGGGAAAGTTATATTTAGGACCGGAGGGAATAGCTGATTTGTTCTGACTTCCAACATATCTATGTACACTTTGAATATTGAAGGTCAACAAAGTCATAGAACTATGGCAACAGATCAAATTCAAAATTTCACAAAAATATAGTGAATACCAATTGCCAGTGCCATTAGGGAGGCAAATATTAAGGTGAAATACATTAACATTTATTTTTGTGAAGTTGACATCATATTTAGAAACATCAACATTAAGGAGAAATACAATTTGGAAAGATCAGGAAAGAGAAAATTCCAAATATTTCAACTCCGGATCAAGAAGGATTTGATTAGTCATTTTCAAGCAAGCCAATTAAGAAATTTACCACACTTTCAGGAACCCCAGGAGGAGGTAAGGAAAGGTTTTTCGGTGGAGGACCCATAAGATACGATCTCTTGTCGAAACGCCATTCTCCAATCTTTCCATATGTTAGTTCCCCCTGAATGGTGAAATAACAGGAAATACATAGCTTAAACACTAACCAGTAGGCAAGCAAGACTATATGAGTGTTTGGTTGAGGGTCTCATAATTGATTTAATCAAAATATGGTTGTTTGGATATATTTTTAGGAAACCACAGTTTTGGCCTTCAAATTTGATTATTAAGGGTATCCAAATGGGGCCTAAAATTTTTAATATGGACAAGTGCGAGAAAAGAGAATCTTAAGAATAACTTTAGTTTAGTTTAACATAATATAGAAAAGAGGGATGAAGGTATCAGCTTACTTTTAGATTGTAGTCACATCCGTATGTATAATGGAGTATAAACTTCTTTCCAATATCTAAGTCCCAAGGTGGCTGAAGCAGTACAGAAACACATGTCGATAACTGATTTGATACTTTTGAGTAACAAAATAATCTCTAGCAAAGGAAAGATACAGGAAGAGGGAAATCAATGTTTGACAGAACTTGTGGAAGCACACCTGCAGCATAAAGTCTTTTCGGAGAATATGCCGCACATCATGCAATGCAGCTGCCACAGCATATGCATACCTTCATGCGTCAAATTAGAGCAACATCAGAAAATTTAATGGTTTCATATATGCTCGGTGGCCATGATTATTTTCAATATGAAATGAAGATCAATTACAAATATATGCTTTTAAGTACCACTCACATTTCAAGCACCCATCCAAAGGCCTTATCGGTCTCTGGGTCATCTTTCATTCGCAAGGAAACATTCACCCATGTAGGAGCAATTTCCTCCAACAAGGACTGAAGATCGTGATAAAGAACAATCAGTGCCTTAAGATGAAACTATTTTGCTTTAGCATAAATAGGAAAACAGATATTAACTGTATTGTGAGTAATAACTATTAATTAAGGTGAAGTACGACCACTAAACTGTTTTTCTGTATAATTTTTATGTCAATTTTCTCTTCTAGAAGTGCTAATTCCTGTTTTTTTTTTCTCCAGCTTTTTCAAAAAATCTAGATAGTAATCAATCAGGCAACTCATGTGTTCACCTTATGAATGATTACGGGAGAATTGCCGATGGGATCAACATCAGTAACGGGACCCTTCTCCTCGGGATAGAATTTCCTAATCATTTTTTTGTTTTCAGCTGGTTTTATATAGAAGAATGGATAACCTGCTGGTTTGGTGCCATGAGCCAAATTGGGCAATGGTCTTAAGAATATGTGGTCAGGCTCTGCCATTAAAATATATCTGCACAAGCAAAATCACAAATCGTATCGCAATGGCAAAAATAAAAAATAAAAAATTATATTGCTGTTAGACTTTGTTCTTAGAGAAAGTATAGAAATACGGAAGACCGAAATAAAACTCACTCTTCCTCAATAGTTGCTTTCTCCAGCCATTGAACAAAAGCCCACGGTCTATTCAGGACAATATAACCCTGCACCATAGACTTAAGTTTTGATCAAATCAATAGTGAGGATGACAGAAAGCAGTGTATGATAAATCTGACAAGTATCAGCAGACTGGCACTTGTGTCAACAAATTCATCACCAAGATGCGTAAAATAATGGGATCCAACCAAAACTTCTGGAAAGGAGAGAGAATAAATGGAATGGAATAGAATTGAATTAGCATACCTTCCACCCTTGTTTAAATGGTTACTGAAATGGAAATGAGAAGCGGAATGGTAATCAGTTTAAAATTCCAAATGTAGCCCTTACAGAATCGTTTTAGGAATTCATTTTGGAGGATGAAATGCTGAGCGCTATAATTTTCAAGAGATGTTCAAGTTATTATAACAAAACTACCATGAATGTAAACTACTACTATGCCCTTTACTCTCGTTGCATATATATATCAAGTCTATAGAATTCCCCTACCAGATTCAAACTCTTCCAGTGCGTGGAGATGGCTATCAATTTTTTAGGCCTGTTTGTTATGGTGAGGTAGAGGTGGAAGTAGTTGTAATGCTTTTTATAATGTTTATCCTGTCCTCGCTATCATTATACGACAGCACTTTACCATTCTTACTATTTGAAAAATACGAATATGGGTGTCATTTCTCAGTTTAAAAACTACTTTTATCATCCCGCTTTCTCTTTCTATTCCTTTCCCCGACACGAACCAAAAAGGCCTCGATCACTAAGTTTGTGGATTACAAGGATGAGACTCAGTAGATGCATTGCGCATCCTGACCATATTCTACTATCAGAACTTTCCTTTGTCTTTTTTTGATTCTTCCACTTGTTTAATCCTTCTGCAACTTGTGAAATGACTGATACCAATTCTATATGTCAAGACATCAAATCTTTCACAATTCCCAGGTACTCTGTACTTAAAAATTTCATTGGACTTGTAAAGATATTAGAATTCTACCATTAACGCAAATAGTATAATCTATGTTCTGTTAGGATATTATTCTGTCATTATGAGTCATTAATACCGAGGCTCCTCTCTAATGTACACATACCCCCTCTCCTAATCATGACTATAAACAAGAAATTCATATCATGTTTCTATATCTCCATAGGACTAAATGATAAAAGGTTGAAAACATAATGAATTCACACAAAGAAGCAGAAATTCCTTACCCGATCCAAGCCCTCGGGAAGTGGATCAACCACAAAAGTTGGAATCTCGTCCATCAACTGGTCTGCCCTGCCTGAATGCAAAATTCGAGTGAACTTTCCCATGTCTGATCCAGGCATATCCTTTACCTTCTTATACCAGTAATACATAATCCGACATTGCCACTGGCTGTAAGCAGCATCAGTTGCAGTCAATGCAACATGAAATTTTGAATTAGATTCTGCTAAACCAATCACCTTTCCAGGCATCCTTAAAACAGGATCAAACAATTCCAAACCATCAGCAACCAAACTTCCCGAATTCGATTCTTTGTTGTGCACAATCATAGATAGTAAATTATAAGTGGCCAAGAAAAACCCAAGCGCCATAATCAGCATAAGTCCTGACTTAGCACGTCCCATGTTTTTCTTCACTATCATTTTTAAGATATATGGTTATTCTTACACGACTTATGAATCTAAAAAAGTCAACTCAACCCAATTCTGCAATCTAAAACAACTTGTAACTAAAATCCTATTCACCCCACTAACATCACTTCAAAAGCATCATCTACAGATACCACACATTCTTGTATGTGTTCATCCAATTGACGCTACACAAGAAATTTCTGCATTAAAGAATGAAAAAAAATGAGTACAGTTGGTCAATATCCCTCAAACCCCAAAGCTTATAGGGAAACCAAAAAAAAAAACAACCAGTAGGATTAAAGTAAAACTCAGGCATAAGCAGAAGAGGGAAAACCAGAACAGAAACCCAGATAGGAAGAAAACTCCATACCTAATCAGAGTTAAGATTCACGCAAACAGATCTGATCTTCTACTCCATTTAAAGAACCCCAGATGGGCAAAACTCAAAGAGAAGCAAAACAAACAAACCAAATGCCGGCGAACGAAGGGCAAGCCAGAAACAAGTGAGAAAAAAAGTAAAAGACTTAGGCGAAGATTTGAAAATCGTACAGCTGCCTGCTGCCAGTACTAACGACTAGAAAACGCGTAGGCTTGAATTGAACTGAAGGGTCGTAGCCAAAAGTCTGTCCAAGACTCAAGAATTGAATATGATACTATATAAATATACACGTGTGTGTATATATTTTCTTTTACACACCAGAGAAATGGCGGCTAGTCAGAGAGCGCAATTTGGTTCAAAGGAAGGAAGGGAAGGCGATGATGGGGTGACCACCTAACCAAGAAAGAGAGGAAGTTTCAAGCTTTGCTGAATCAGATTGGTAATGGACGCAAATCCCGGTCCTAGAAGCAGACACATCCCATTTTGTCTTATCGTTATTTATTGAGCACAAAGAAAAAGGCGTTCCAATGAGAAGCAAATTGCTCTTTCGTAGGTGTAGGCGTGTAGCGCTCACCAATGTTTACCCCTTTATAAAGTTTAGCCTATGAACTAATTTTCCACTAGGGATATTTTGATCTCAATCAATTTTTTTTTTATTTTATTTGTGTATTTATTTTAATACCCATCTCAATCCACTTGATTGATGTGTGTACTTTGGATTATTTTATACTTTAAAAAATATTAATATATTGCGGCTCTATGAAAAGTCCATTGTATAATTTTTATTGTTATTTAAAAAATTAATCATTTACTATCTATAGTTTTTTCAAGTATAACTCATTCCCTCAATTTTAATCCAATTAATTTCTATAAAATTTAATTTGATTAAATTCAATTTATGTATTTAGACTTAATATAATTCAATTTTTATAATTTAAAATATTAATTCTTATATTTTATAAAATAAAATTAAAAGGTTAAATTTATTTTTATTAAAAATTTAGAAACTAATTATTTAAATAGTTCGTAATGATAGTCATCCTAATCGCAACTATGACTCAATTTATGTTAATTAATTGTTTAGATATTTAATAATATAATCAAAAAAATTATCAAATTTTGGGTAGCTCAAAGGGTTGATTAAAATATTATGTTAATGGTTAAATTATAAATAAAGAGTTATACTAAGTCAAAATTTAAAGATTAAGTTTCAAATGAGTTAAAATTATAAGGATTCAATTATAATTAGGATAAAATTATAAGGATCAAATGATTAATTTTCTCTTTTATTTTATTATGTCAATGCAAAATAGTACTACATGCGATCCTAGTTATTTGATCCATATGACTTTTTTATATAGATATAAGAAATCAAATAAATTAAGTATGATTAAATTTAATTACTCAAAATAAATTTATATTATATACTCTTCAATCTACTTAAATTAGTCAATTAGTTCCTATATTATTTATAATTTATTTATTTATTTTATTTTTAAAAAATTTATAACAATTAAATAGATCTTATAATTAAAAATAAATATAGTATAAATAACACAACCCATCTATATCACAATTGCGCTATGCAAATACATAGGAAACACTCCAATTATTCATGTAATCTGAATAAAAAATATAAATCTAACACAAATTATATAAAAGTATTATGTTTAGTTTTACCTTGTAAACTGTCAAAATTATAATTTTGGACAAACCAAGGTAAAGCAAACATGCACTAATTATAAATAATACATGTAATTTATAAGATTTCATGTAATGTATGGAACCCAATATTAAAATTTATAAAGTAATTAAGGTAAAAAATATAAAAATAATTATAATTTAGTTCTGTAAATAAAATAAAGTGTACATTTTAACAAAAATTAATCTAATTAATAAATAATTTACTTATAATCTATAAAATTATGGGCTTAAATTTCGCTGATGCATATTATTTTGACACCAGGTGGTTTAATTTAAGTTTCCCTTTAGCTAAAATAATAATCTGAAAATAATCATAATTGCTTCAAAATAAAATAAAAATAGAGAAAGGACAGGACATGATAGGTATAAAATAAAGTGCTCCACGTCATAATTTGTCTCTTCCATAAACAGAAATTGTGAAATGATGATCCAAATGAATTGTGCCCTTTATCTTCAATTACCTTTTTTTGAATGGACAGGGGGCTAGCCCAAGACAAAAATGGAATGCTCACTTTCTCTTTTGTTTACTTAAGCACATGGGTTCAGTGTATGGGCACAAACTTTTTGATAAAAGTAAGGTAAATTATATAGAATTTCTCTTAACTTTTAATTATATTTAAATAACTCTTTTAATATTTAAAATTTAATAATAAATTTACCCTAAACTTTTAAATTTATGCAGATATTAAATTGTCAATTATGTGCAGATAAATAATGACTAAAACTAATAATAGAGGATTATCTGTATGAACATAAAAATTTAAAAATATTTATTATAAAATTTTACATATGAGAGTGGTTATATCCACATAGCATACAAGTTCAACCTAGTTATGTATAATTTAGTTTTAAAATATGATATATTATAATTTTTTTTTCAAAATTGAATCAATAATTATTTTGGAGTTTTGCATTTGGATTAAGAAAGATAATAAATAGCATAAATAATAAAATACAATAATTTATTTTCTAATAAAATACTATTATTTACTATTTTCATGTTAATAAAATTTTACTCATTATTATTTTAAAACTTAAAGAACTAATGTTTGAAAACAAAGTCAAAATCCCAAAATGGCTATTACTTCAAAACAGGAGTGATAGCATAATAAAAATGTAACTTTTTGGATAAATATATAATATTTATGATATAATATGATAAGATTGATTTTTAATAGATTATTTGTCATGTGCTATAATTTTATGAAAGATTTTAAGAATAAAATTTTTTTTAAGAAATTGCCCTTTAAGTTTTGTTGGAAAAGTTAGATAGTAATTGATAGGATATATTTTTTTTTTCATTTATTTTCTTTTATTCTTAAATTGTTTTTCATTAACTCTATCACAAGAACCAATAAACATGGCCCATTGGTCAGACCAATTTTAAAAGGAGAGCTAACTAGCTAACCCTTTTTCTTTAATAGCAAGCTAAGTAGTTAAATTTTAATATATTTATTTTCTAATTTTCCAAAATAATCACACTTTGTATTTTTTTATTTTATAATAGTTGTCATATGATATGACCACTAAGCCTCGGTTTTAGTTTTGGTCAAAAAATTATACCCTAACTGACTAGGACAAGATCAAATTTATATGGATGTGATGGTTACTTAACGTACTACCAGTTAATATAGATGTAATTCTTAATATAATATTATTTTATTATAATTTAATTATAATATTTATAAAAATATTTTAATTATTACATTTTTAAATTTATATTTAAAAATAATTAATAACTCATCTTATTTAATATTAATATTATTTAAAAAAATATTTTATTTTTAAATTTTAAATAAATATAATCTCTTTCTAAAATATTTATACAAAAAAATTATATAAATGTGAAGAATAATTTTTAAATTAATAAATGACAGTTTAATTAGTAAAAAATTAATTTATAATTTATAAAATTATAAATTTAAATTTTATTACTAATATGAGAATTTTATTGATAAATAACATATAAATATATCTATAAATATTTTTTTAATTTTGTATATTAAAAAAATAACATTTTTGAGCTCACTCCACTTAAACCCAACAATATTTAAATGTAATATAATAATATCAATGTCATCTGTAAATTATATTTTAAATCACTTTTCTGAAATAAAATTAAATCTTAGTCTGAATTTCTTTTACCTAAATTTAAGGAATTAGATGAAGTGGACGGTCATGTTAGGCTCACTAATTGACAAAGAATCATTTTATTATTAAGAAATAGAAATGAGAATGAAATTTGAAGGAATATTCGCATTTGTTATTCAAAAGTAGAAGGAATGAAAACGTCTTTTCTGTTTCTTCATTGTCGGCCATATATCATTAAGATATAACTTCTTTTAAGATAAACTAAAAATTATTATTTATTTTTTCTCTGCCACAATTAAAAAGTGTTTTTTTTTTCAGTATAAACTGAATATCATTACTCAAATAGGGAAATTTACATGTAAAGGTCTAAAAAAAACCAAGAGCCTTTCATCATCCTACATCTTCGCGTATATGACCAGTTCTCAATTTCTTAATAAATAGTAATAAAAATTAACTTTGCCTCGTGTTTAGCTTTAGTCCCTTGATTTCTTTTAATTTTAATTTCTTCTCTTCAACGTAATCATGTGCCTTAAATTTATTTTTTTTGTTAAATTTAGGGAAATAAAAGACAATTCTCATGTATAAAATAGCTGCTTTTCGTATTCCATTTTCGTATTTCATGTGTAAAAGACAATTTAGGCAAACGAGGTACAGTGAGAGATCCTATAGAAAGTTATCATGACAAGATCATACACCAACATGATCTTCATATTTTGAACGCTTCTTCAAACAAAACCTTAAAACATTAATGATAAAGTAATTCATAACATTCTGATATTATTTCTTAATAATATATAATACTATAATCTTATTTATAATATATCTAATATCTTGATGTTATTTTTTTAGAGCATCTAACACCTTTTATATTATTTTTAATTATATCTAACACTCTAATCTTATTTATAATTTAAAGTGCTAAATATACTAAATAATATTAGGATTAAGTGTTAGAAGCACTAAAAAAATAATATCAAAGTATTAAGTATACCATAAATAAGATTAAAGTGTTAAATTGATTCTTGATTGTTGATGGAAAGCATTATAGTTTCTTTTGTCACGGAATTCACAACTGGTTTTCTTCCCCTTTCCTGACGTTAATAGCACATAGCCTTGTGGTTCACATGCCAACTCAGCCATTAATAGATTGAGAGAGATAGGGCTCTATAAGTCACCTCTAGTCATAATGCATTTACATATAGTACTTTTTTTCAGTTTATGTTGTGCTGATTTTAGTTTAGTTTTCCAAATCTAGCTAATTATTTTGAAAGGAAAATAAATGAATTGTTTCAAAGGGTATGTTTAGGTTGAGAAGAATGAAGAAAAAGAAAAAGAAAAAGAAAAAGAAAAATAATGGAGATTTTTTCCCTCAATATATATATCATTTTATTAAAAATAATCATATTAGAGATACCATCGAGGGAACCTGATTTATTCTTCCGAATTAATGCACATTTTGAACTCTGATTAGTGGACCTATTATTCGATTATCATAAGCAGTAATATGTTGAGCAATATAAATTCCTTAAAATGACACAATTAAAACTGAACTGCACAAATTCCGAACTCATACTGTATGCTTTTGTTAGGCATACTCGGCGTTGGAGCAAAGTTATGGTGAGGGTAGGTAATCCTTTTGATTTCTGAGATGTATTATATTATCGAATTTCATATTATATTCCAATATTTCTTGAAATTTGAATTTTTTGAAGTTAATAAACATTTTAAACCCACCCATCCTTTATTTTTATAATTTAGTATTTTAATTTGAGTCAAGAAATAACCCTCTCCAAACCCCACCTGATGAGTCCTGTTCACTGGCCACCCTTTAGCATTTTAATTTGAGCGAACCAACTTACACATATTCCTTACAGAATGCCTCTCTCTCTCCCTCCAGTTACCTCCCTACCCAATATTATTATATAGAATTAATGAGAAATAAATTTTTTTCCCCAATATTTACAAGACATACTTGAAACTACATAAAATCAAATTCAAAAGTAACAAAACATGTTTCTTCTTAGTAAGAGCCATCTAAAGCTTTGATAGTCCAATAAATCTACTACATATCTTTTCCTTTTGCGTGAGTATACTACATTTCCTTAAAACAGAAAAGAAAATAAAGCAGGCAAATCCTTCACAGGACCAAAACACAGAATATGCAAGTATGCACATATTAATTAATGGTTGTGTTAAATTCAAACCTTTAGCAGAATCTTTACTTGGGGCTCGATGCCTGTATTCCATGGCGCTTAAAATATTCTCTAAATCCATAAACACTGAGGTCGTAATTAAACTGCATATTTAAATGAAAATTTTGACAGCTCATCAGTATTCAGCATATACATATATATATATATATATATATATATATATAAATATAACAAAGTTTCATTAAGTTATTTCAGGCAGACACTTCCACTCACAAAACTACATGCATATAATGTATTTGAAGGGAGATTACGCGAAAATAGATTAGGGTTCAGAACTTCATGTGTATCTAGCACACTGAAATATTTTCCAAGTAGTACTCTGTATCCTAAACTAATTTGCGGTTCATCCAACACCCCAAAATATTTTTTCAATAACACCCAGTATCCTCAAATAGTTTTGGTGTAATTTTACCCTTAATGAATTTTTCTCAGCAGCAATGAGCACCTAAGTGCTACTGAAAAATTACTTTATGTGCTGGGTGAACTAAAAATTACTGGAAAAATATTTTAGGATACTGAGTATTATTAGAAAAATACTTTAGGGTATAAGATGAATCACAAATTAGTTTAGGGTGTTGAACGTTACTAGAAAAATATTTCAAAGTGTTGAACGTGACTTAACCCAATAAATTATAAATGTGAACCTCAAACATAATTATATTATTTTATAT
This sequence comes from Leucaena leucocephala, assembly GCA_037074615.1. Classification (NCBI taxonomy): domain Eukaryota; kingdom Viridiplantae; phylum Streptophyta; class Magnoliopsida; order Fabales; family Fabaceae; genus Leucaena; species Leucaena leucocephala. The sequence continues at coordinate 10,044,561 of CM073515.1, read as the reverse complement.
TGCTTTTTCTCCAAATGCTTAGATATATGAATTTAGAAGATCTAATTTGGTTTTTATGAAGAGAAGTCATCAGCAGGGATAATTTATAACCAAGCTTCAAAACTTACAGGCAAGACTGTCACGTTGTATCTGATAACGTTTGGATTAGCCATTCTTCCCTGGTTCTCTGCCTGTGTAGAAAAGCAAAGTCAGTAATGCTATGTTTGGCTTACCAGAGAGGAGGGGAGAGGAAGGATTTTAATAGAGGAAAAAGGAAGGAGAGGGATTTTATTATTACCTTGTTTAGATTAACATTAGGGGAGGGGAGGGGAGAGATTTTCATATTACCTTGTTTAGTTCAAGAAAGAAAGGGAGGAAAAATATTTTTATATAAACAAATTTACCTTATATTATTTTATAGAATATTTTAATAAAATATAATATAGGAATAATATTAGGATATTAAAAAAATTATGGGTATATTAATATTATAAAATAATAATATCATACCTCCCCTCCAAATTCCCCTAAATTTGGAGGGGAGGTAAAAATTTTCCCTCCCCTCTTGAATGTTTTAGTGAGCCAAACAAGGGGAGGGGAGCATAATCCCTCCCCTCCCCTCTCCCCCAAATTACCCATGCCAATGGACGGTTAATCACTACAAAGATTAGCCTATTAAAAGAAAAACATATGATAGAACATGCTTTCTGATTAACCATGCCATGTAATGCGTCTATTAGACTATTACAATCTCTTCCCAAGGAATTCTGAGACAGCAGGAAAACTGTAGGGAACAATGTGAGGTTTACTATACTTGTTTCGGGCTGTGATGTATTTCAATAAACGGATACTCATTGTTCTGACGTGCTATGCAAAACCCAGGATATTTTGGACACTCAACCTGGAAAATAGCAGAACATAATCATTTCATCATCGCATAATAAAAATCTAGACTGCACAGAGAAGAGTAGTAAATGCGAAAATAGGTTCCACTGGCAAACACCCAAGAAAATAAGAATCAAAAGCAGTAAGCAAAAAAAACAGAGAGGAGGATTTGACTAAGAGATTGATCCCACTTCACGCCTGAACTCCTTGAAAGTAAAATTACAAATCATCAGATGCTAATAACTACATCAATGCCTCCTATATATGGTTTTGTGTTTCTACCGATAGAGAAGTGAATAATATGTTTTATAAAGTGTTATGTCATCGAATTAAGTTCCAGCACTTAAAATTGGCCATTAATGACAACTTACACGAACAAATTTAACATTTGGATGAAACTCAGCAGCAGCTTCCTCCAATACTTTGTCAAGATGTTTCGTGTAGTTACCCCTGAATTATAATTAGCTTGCGGTTATTACAAAATCTGTTTTCTCTCTCTCATTTTCTTCACAATTTTGGAACCAAATTCAACTGCAAACTAAGGAAACAACAAAAGAGTCGGGGCTAATTCTACCTGATAGTAAATGCAACAACGACAGGATAATCTTCTTGAAGGATCTTGATAAACTGACCCTCTGACGTAAAATGAATAACCCTTGATGGTCCAAGATCCTTTGGATAGCCAGTATAATACCTATGATCAACACAAGAAAACAAATTTTAGACTTTCACCAAACAAAAGGGGGGAAATATGGGGAAAAAGTTTAAGAGAATTGGCAAGTTGGAGCTTATTAGAAGAGACAGAAACATACTAGACAGAAAATTGTAGCAGTGAAAATTAATAAAAGGCAGTCAGTCAGTCAAGTTACACAACTCTATAAGAAAGAAAAGTTGGCAGTTGCAGTGTGAACAGTTTTAATTAAGCAGCAGATATAGGAAGTCATACTTGCATGTTGAACGAAGCTGACTAATCATGTGATGAAAAAATGATGAATCAGACGATGAATCAGCCATTGCACAGGGTAAGGTCATACACCGGATTCAATTATATAGTTCCTGCAACATAAATATCGTATTTGAATAGATATCAAAGTATTAATTAAGTCTAATCTCAGATTTTGGCTCGGTATGTAGTTAAGTACAAAATGCTGACAATACAAGATAATATTGCAATACCAAGTACCAGAATTGGTTTTGGTTGTCTCAACTGTTTTGTTGAACACCTCAATGATCAGTAAGTGAAAATGTAACTTCAGTGAAATTTAGCTTTAAAAGAAAATTCAAATGTTGAAAAGACAGAAACACGAGTAAAATACACAGCTCAGCTTTTTAGGTGAGTAGAGGAAAAAATTCATGCAATAAAATATTTCTGGGTAACTGTTACTTTGCTTATAGCAATGCTAAGGGATACTTTATATGCTTGGAAAATTAATTTCATATGAAGCATGGTCCATTCTTAGACCAAAGATTCCCATTTTCTAAAAGTATCACACGCAACAAGAGGCCTAAGAAACTCAAGGACGGGGTACCCATACAAAGAAATCTTGTTCCCCCGTTTTCAAGCATTTTGTCAATCAGGTACAGAGCATCAAAGGCATGAAGCACTATCTTATAATCAAATAAAAGCATAAGAAATCCTATCAAACTAGTTCAATGCACGGTACCAAAATGTACACAAATTTAAAAACACAGAAACAGATAATAAAAGAAAAATACATCGTACATTTGTACCATGATCAATTTTTATTTCTAGACACAGAGATGTTGTGTACAATGGAAAAAGAGACTATTCGATTGCAATGTTAAGTCCAGTCAAATATGTGAGAAAACAATTAAGTATAAATTGAAGAACCCAGTTTGCCTGGGATCCCACGCATTCAACAAGTTCCAATCGAATTAAGAATACTAACAGAGAACTCACTCCAAATCAACGGTTTATGGAACAAAATAAGAAGCTAATATTCACAGCAAACCAAGAACTCAATCCATGCCACAACTAGAATAACACCACCAATGAATTAAGAACTAAAATAGGAAACTGATATTCCCTCTAAAATTGAAGCCAACTGGCACAACACCACCCACGCTCAGGAATAGAGGAAAACGAGGGTACGAAAATTACCTCTCGGCGGTGATGGGCGGCCGGCGAGCAGCAGAAAACGGTGAGAATGTAGCGCTGGATCGTCTTGTATGTTCTCTCGATTCGATTATCGATCTGCGTTCTTCGCTAGGGTATGCCCACGACGGCGCCAGAACTTTCTGGAAGTATGTGGACGAACTGGATCCAGTACATGAAGGATAATCATGCTGCGCATCGTTTCATTTAAATGACAGAGGATCTTAGCCGTTCGTGATTTTTAATTTCAGCCATTCATTCATTGACTTATTTATTTATTTTCTTTTCATTAAATTCATGATGAAATCGCCCTTCAGTATATCTTCCCTACACATTTCGGCGCTCTCTTGCTTCATCGGCACTCTCTTGATCCATCAGCCATCTTCATCGTAGATTTGGAGGTAGTTGAATAATCATAGCCATTGTCTCCTCGTTTCTCTCAAGTCTCAACCATGTTTTGTTTGTTTTAAATTATCTTTAAGGAGATTCTGTGAATCAAGTTAGGAATGGAAGAAAATTAATTTGGGAGGAGAGTGAGTGGAATGTTTGGAACAAAATGATCAAAATTTTAGCGGCATCGAGTCTTTTAACTAAACTGCAATTGGTGTGAAATTTTACACATATACTAATTTGATTTTATATGCTTCTTAAAATGAGCGAACATAGTTTCATGCGTTAACTATGCTTATGTCTTGGCTGTTTGTGTGGCTTAACAGATGCAGTACTTTTCATGAACTTTTGCTGTGTCCTGTAAATCTGCAAGATTTTCAGATATTAAGTTCATGAACATAGTTTTTGCTGAAGAAGGAGCTTTAGGCTTTTTGGCTTGATTATTATTCACATGGCAGCTGAATTTGGGTCCCACTATACTAACCGCTTGAATGTTAATCTGATTCAGTGACCTATTTTCTCTGTCTCTCTTGTCCAAGTATATTGTTTTAATTCATTCCCGCATATGTGATCCATTTTAGAATGATACTTTAGGACACTGTCAAATCTTAGTGGAGCCTTTGTTTTTTTTCCTTGCCCTCAAATATTACAATAGACAGCAGTATTTGTTGATATATCTTGACTTTCAAGAACTTGAGGGACATGCTATAACAAACCGGAATGGCAACATTACTTTATGGATATGAAACGGGTTCTTCTTGTTGATCAGTGTGAAGTTTTATTCTCAAGCCCAGGAAACATATTACTTAGTCCTTAATATTATCCTCTTTTCTAGATTTTTTTCTTAAATATTTGTCACTTTGGTAGACTTTTTTTTTTACTATTATATAACCCTATACATTTCCATCTGTTCAAAATTTATGCAAGTATCATATATGCTTTTTAATACCTACTCCCTTATAATTAAATTCTTACTCCACCATATATACCTTCTCTCTGGTCATTCTCTTCTCTTCCTTCTACTTTCTTGTTTGACTTCTGGGTCTCATCAACATCTTCTTCTTCCAATTCTGCAATCACTAATTCCAAACCTAATTATAGAGTGCCCAAGCCCAAACCTTATGTGACCACGTGGCTTCTTCTTGTCTCCATGGAACGCTGTTGAACGCATACGAGTCTTCCATGTTGTCAAACAAGCAAACTAGAGAACTAGCTTCTTCAATATCGCTGTGAATTGAGCCTCCACCATCGTAGTTGTGGTCTTGAATATTCATATCTATTTCTGCATTATTATTATTTTTAATTGTTCTTGTTATTATGGATTGCTTGATTGTTGTATCTTGGTATTCATTTTTTTTTCTTTCTTATTTTTTCTGGGCAAGAGTATCTTGGTAGTTTGATATTATAAACTATAAATGTGTGTATCAGATTACAAATTCCACTGAGCTACCAAACATTTTTAAGGTCACTTCCATCTCTTTTCCTATCCCACTTTTCCTTCTATTTCCCCCAACTGCTATTAACACGCCTTGGTATTATAGTACAGCGAAGGCATGCTTTATTATGCTGACTGAACAAGATTTCTGTTGCTGCTTTCACAACATTATTTGCTTATTTGTGATTTCTACGTGCTATAACCTTGTTTTGGTTGGGCGACCTCGCTTATTCTTTGCTTGGGTGCGCAGTCTTCTTGAATAGATATGAAGCTAAGAGACAGAGACAGACAACAGAGAAAAATAAAGATAACGAGAAGAATTTCAGAGGTAAGCTCTTTTATTTTATTGCTGATACTTGAATCAGTATAAGTCTGATTATTACATTGAAAATAAATAGACAGAGCAACAAACTCCCTGAAATAAATGAATAACTCGACAGAAATAATAAATATTTTTGTATCCTGATTTTCAGCAACCATGATTTGCAAGACGTTGAAGTCGTTTCAGATATTTGCTGAGGTTGTTTCCAAGATTTGCTGCGCCAAATTTTGAATCACATCTCCAACAGACACTGCCCTCAACGTACAATGAAGCGCACGTGGAAACTCTCCAGTGCAGCACAAGCGGAGTTATTCTGCTTCCACAAAACCTCAAAACCAAAGCCCTGTAGCCCCATTCCCATCTTACTCCTAAGCTCTGCGAATTACACATGCGCTTCCCGAGTCAATACCCAAACTCAATCCTCCGAACATTCCATGCTCCGAGGGATGGTTGGCTTATTCTCCCACAACGTCTATTACTGCAATTGGATAGCCCGAGAAGATTTTAAAAAGGCAGTTGCAAACTTGGGATGTCAATTGGTTTTGGTAGCCGACGACCCAAATGCTGTTCTTAATGTTTTGGAGGAGAATTCTCGCTCTTGGTTTTGGAGTTGTCCTGATGGGACAGCCCTTGTTGATCTTTTGGATCTGTTGGAATCATGGCCTCACTTGTCTCTAATGGTACATTTGAACAGACGCAATTGATCTGATTTCATGTCTAATTTGATGGGTAGAATTATTTTGTGTCTCACAATTTACTTCATCTATATCTCTTGAAAGTTTGGACACATACCTAGGGTATCATATAGCATTTGCATAAGGAATGTGTTTTCACCTGCATGTTCATGAATGAATATTCTTAGTATATCTGGACACTCGAGAAGCTACAAGTTCTGATTGTTAAAGTATTAGGGCCATTTGACCATAATATGAGGTTTTGTTCGTTTCTTGTTACATGTTTTTACTTCTGCCCACTAAATTGACTCGGGTATTTTGCAAGATAATGTGACGTGTTTTAGTATGTCAGGACATATAAAGTTGGGGATAAGTGATAATTGATGACTATAGTATAGTGGTGTTTTTTGAACCTATTGCAAATTGAAAAAATAAACTTCTGACTTTTTCCTCTGTTTATCTCTTTTAACATTCAGGTTTTAAATTGGAGAAGAAAAGGTTCTCTTGCTGGCGCTCCCATGGCTCCTGCAGAGTACTCTAAAGGTATCAAAGTTGCTGGTAGATCTAAAAATATTAATCTTGCAGTTGGCCTATTTAAGGAAGCTGTAAACAAGCAAATAAAAACAACGGGTATTTATAATTCGCTGATGGCCGCATATATGTTCAATGGTCTTCCTGGGAAATGCAAGTCATTGTTTGTGCGGATGAAGATGGATGGAGCTTGTGGCCCTAACATTATAACCTACAATATTCTTATTTCTGTTTTTGGTCGCTTGATACTAATAGATCGTATGGAAGCAATATTTGAGGAGATACATAATTCGGGCTTCTCCCCGAATATAAGAACTTATAATTATTTGATTGCTGGGTATGTTACAGCCTGGAAGTGGGATAGAATGGAACAAACTTTTCGAATGCTAAAGTCAAGCCCTTATATACCTGACACTGACACATACCTGCTGATGCTACGTGGGTATGCTTATTCAGGTAATCTGAAGAAGATGGAAGAGACATATCAGTTAGTGAGGGATTATGTAAATGAGAATGAAATTCCTTTGATCAGGTGTATGATAGTTGCATATTGTAAAAGTTCTGAGCCTGATAGGATGAAGAAGATAGAGGAATTACTGAAGTTGATTCCAGAAAAGGAGTACAGGCCATGGCTAAATGTGTTGTTAATTAGGCTTTATGCACAAGAGAACTCCATAGAGGAAATGGAGAACTCAATTAATGAGGCATTTGAGCACAAAGTCTCAGTAAGAACAAGTGGTATAATGCGATGCATCATTGCGACTTATTTTAGGAAAAATTTGGTGGACAGGTTAGAAAATTTTGTGAGGCGTGCTGAACTTTCGGACTGGAGAATTTGTCGCTCATTGTACCATTGTAAGATGGTCATGTATGGATCACAACAGCGCTTTGAGGAAATGGAAAATGTACTGAATGAGATGGAAAGTGTCAACATGAGTTCGACAAAGAAAACGTTATGGATTTTGTACAATGCTTATATAAGCTGTGATCTGAGATCCAAGGTTGGGAAAATATTGGGACTAATGTGCAAGCGTGGATTTGATTTTCCAACCGGTGCAGTCCCATTGTAAAATACATTATTTTGCTACCCATAGATGAATTAACTGTAGTGAATATCTTCACATTGGTCTGCTGAATGTATCAGAAATGCTGGCCTATGCAGCCCCATGTAGCATGCTTCATGATGGGAATACATTCAAGGGGTTTTCATGTCAATGCTTGGGCGAAGTTCCTCGTTGTTTTTAATGAACAACCATATCTAACGGCATGGAGTTCTCAAACAGTTTGTATGTATGCCTCTTTTCTCGAAGGGTGTCACTTGAAGGATCTGCATTTCTTGTGCCACTATGGTGGAAATAACTTATCCTCAAAAGACCTGCCTTGTCTTGTCTTAGTGAAGACTTTGGTGCATAATGCTATGGAAGATTGAACAGCTTTGTTTCCTACCAGAGGATATTCTATCCTCCATCTAGTTGTACCTCTATCTGTTAAGAAATACTTTTTTCATTTAAAAAACTAATTGATAAATTGACACTACTGTTCTACCCCCCCCCCCCCAACTAAAAAAATGCTGGTTTGATTGGCTGACATTAATTATTGCAGAGAGGATCAATTCCTGAGTTGCTCTAACTTAGTTGCTTGCTCTCTCACTAAGTGAACTTTGTTGTAGGAATTGTATTGTATATGATACATGTCTGACTCCACTTCTCATTGCCCTTGATCTCTCTATACATTTTATTGCATTGCCTCCTGTGTTTGTGCTTTTTAGATAAGAGGTAAAAATATATGGGGGTTTAGGTTTAAGGCAGGAAGTTTTGCACACAAAAGGGTTGCCTTATACTGGGCGAAGTGGCACACAAAATTGATTAGGGCATTATTGGTAAGATCTGAATCCTAAGTTGGTTGTCATTGAACTAGATTTTGAGCCCAATATTTTTAGGCTGAGAGTGAGAGGTTCTCTTATCTATTTTTCTCGACTTTTACAGTTGAGTTCCTTGGAGCACTCGTCATCAAAAGTTTGATTCTGAAAGGTTTCCTTAGAGCTGATGGAGAAAGCTTTAGAGAAGATATTAGAAGCAATAATGGTCTAGTGGAACTATTCTTTTATTTGTGCAGTCATTGGTGCTTGGTGACAATGGTCTGATGAGGAACACAGTAGTCCTAGCGGCAGTGAAGGTGGAGGTGGAGGTGGAGGTGGCGGAAGGGTTCACTTTCATTGGTCTCATATGCTGGTTGGAGACAAGTACATCCCTTGAGCAAGTGTTAAAATTGGTTGGTTAGTATGTGTCAAAGGCTGTCTTAACTTGTAATTTGTGTATAAAAATAGCTTAATAATTATACAATTTGAATTTATTATCTTTAAGATCTCTTGAAATTATTTATTGATTTGATAATTTTACAGGATTTTTTTTATAATAATTTTTTTTGAGATTTCTGACTAATTTTCTCTAAACATAATAGGGGTGTCAATCGCCTTGGAAACCATATGTAAGAAAGCTCTCTTATTTCTCTAATTCTATTTATAGGATAGAAAGAGAAGGAATTTTTGTATCTTATTTATTAATCTAATATTAAATTTATCTTATATAGTATAGTAGTAATATATGTTAAATAGAGATAAAATTAAAAAATTAAATTTTAAAGTAGAATTAATAAAGTTTAAAATTTTTTTTAATATATATAAAATATGTTAAAGAGTGGTTTATTAGGAATATAGGAATATAAAATAATTAGTTCTTTGTGTTTATCTCACTTATAAATTAAATTAAGGTCGTTGGTATTTGTAACTGTAGTTTAAGAAATACAATGGAAGGCGAATGAATTGCATAGATGCTTTTTTTTATATATAAAAATTTGTAAATATGAGTTAGGTTTATTTACAAAAATAAAATAAAATTTTTCTTTTTTTTAAATAATATTAATATTAAATAAAATAAATTATTAATTATTTTTAAATATAAATTTATATATCTAGAAATTAAAATATTTTTTTAAATATAACTATTAAAATTATAATAAAATATTATTTTTTAAATTAAATATATTTTAAATAATTATATATATTTTTTTATGATTCTAAAGCGACTTCTCAGTTCTCACACGCCCTCCAGAGAGGGCCTCAGGAATCGATGCATCACGTGGAAGAGAGAGAGAAAAACGGAAAGTGAATAGTGTGGCTTATATCAAGGCTGGCCCCACAAATTTCTGCTTGTGAGTCTGCTGTACTGTGACCTTCCTCCTATCAGAATGGTCAGTTAAATGGATAGGATAAATGTCACGCATCACATTAAAATATCTTCTTCCCAATCCCGACGGGTTAGATCACTTTGTGTTTGTTATACTTGACGAGTTCAATTTGTGAGGAATACAACACCACCCTATGGAGTGGCAATCTTAATAATTCCTACCATATCTCCATTTAAATTAGTATAGTTTATAATTAATAATAGGTATTTATTAAAAACAACTTCTACCACTTTCTCTTCTTTTCATTAATTATAATTAAATAATCAAGAATTAATTACTTGTCCTTCTAAAATTTAACTCACACTTCTCGGATTGTTTGAGAGCATGAAGTGTTGAAAGTCAGTTGAAACTTGAAAAAAAATTCTATCCTCCAAAATTATATTTTTTATTGGATATTATAAAAAATTAATTATTTTTACTAGATTTAACCCTTTTAAAAAGATAATAAATTGTAAGAAAAATTAATTAGTAACTGCCATGGTGTTAGGGGCAACTAGCTTTTTTTTTCTATAAATATCATTTTAAAATTAAAATAACTTTTTTTCACTTTTAATTTTTTTTAGTATTTGGCTTTTTAATATTTAAATCTTTTGAAATGGACTTGTGAATACCATTAGAATAAATTTCTATCTAACCAATATGTTTCAATAAAAATCTATTTAAACATAAATTATATTATATTATACTAATTAATTTTTACTCTAACAAGCAATTATATATCCATTAAACTCTATTTTTGTATTCCATATGACTAAAACAAGCTTCAAAAGATTCAAAGATAAGTATTGAAAATAAAACAATCATAGAGCTATTTGCATAGACCTAAGAGTTTATAGAATTTATTGTAAAATTTTAAAAGTTATAAATATTATATATATACTCCCACTGATCTTATTTATATAAACTCCCTTAGATTAAAATAGTTAAAAGAAATAAATATATAATAAATATATATTTTTAATTATACTTTTATTTATAAAGAGGATAAATAAGAGATAATAAGTTAAAAAGATTGAGAGAGAATGAATAGAAAAATATAAAAAAAATATATAATTAATTAGAGATAAAATTAAAAAATATAATAAATATTTAAATATGATCACACTATTTTACAAATTTAAAATTCATAAATAGAAGTTGAGTATATGACATAAAGTTTTAGAGAGATCAAGTATATATTATATATAATTTAGCATAAAATATAAGATCAACATATTAAATAATATTTAAGGGTTTAATGGGAAGAAATTAGGAAAAATGACAATAAACAACTATATAAATTTGGAAAAGATAATATGGGCATCTGAATATTTAAAATGATAGTTTGGGTAGGAGGCTCAATCTATCTTTTATAAATTTAGGTAAAAAGATTAAATAACCCTTGAAGTAAGAAAATGAAACTCAAAACAAAGTAGGAGAAAAAATGGGGTAATGAATATATAACTAGTGATGCCTCCATGACTTACTAGTGTCTTCTCTTCCCTTACCAAATTTTTTGAAGGGTTCTGAATTTCTCTCTCTGTAGTGATCATCGAAGGTTATAGCAGCTAATGGCATCATCTATGGTTCGGTGGAGGAGTTCCTGAAGCAGTGCGAGTAGTCTGACGACGACACATACGATGCGCTCCAGTCAGTGCTAGCTCGCCTAGAAGATCTGTTTACCCGTTCCGAAGCTTGGATCTTCCTTTCAGACCTACAAAAGCGTTTTACCACCAAGGAAGCCTGCGATCACTGCTTTAAGACCTACCATTTATGAATCGAAGACATTTTCTTGGACCAATACGAAGGTATTATCATTGTTGTTTACTACGTCTCTTTGGTCGTTCTACTTATAGTTTTATACCTTTTAAGTTGACATGTATGGTTGGTGGGAAATCGAGTATGACTGGAAGTGGAAATCTGTTGGTTGTAAAATGAAAACGTTGCGCTAAGTGACCAATGTGTGGTTTATAGAAAGTTTGTGGGAAAGCTCAATAGAGTGCACTTGGTTTTCACTTTTACTTTTTGTAAGAAGATAACATCTAACACCTTATATTTTAGAGAAGTTTCATCAATGTGTATTCCATATAAAGCAATATTTTTTGCCAATATATTTTGACAATGCAAAAGGATTTCGATATTAAGCTGTTTAATGATGTTTCTCTTTGCATTCTGCTTAAGTAACAAAGCTTCCTTGATCAGAGTTAGACATTTCCAACTCTCTCAACAATAATAGATGTTCTAAGTAATTAATTCCAGTACCTTTCTTTGGCAGTGAATGGGACTTTGCCAAAGATTGTTCCAGTTGGGGGAACACACTTGTGTTACTGTGCTTTTCTTCTCCCATTGTTAATACTATTAACTTATCTTATGATACTTTAACATATGTACTCTGGACATCCCTTTTCCTTTTTTCTCTCAGTTTATTAGAATTTTAACATCTTTCATAAGAAAAGCTTCTTGCAGCTAATTCTTTTGTGAAAATTGTTGCAAATTTTTTATTGATGTGTTTTGTATATAGAGTTTACATGTGTCTTAACTCTTGAGAAGTGTTCTTTTGACTTTCTTTATATCTTTTATTAAATGTAGGATACCACGGGAGGAAACAATTGATTATGGTGATCCCTAGCATTTTTGTCCTGGAAGACTGTTGTTTACTTTTTATGAAGGAATTAATAGACACCTAGACTCTATTTTTAAGGATAGTACTATTTCGGAGTTAGGTTATGAAAATGGCTGGATACCATGAATGATTTTCACAACCAAGTTAGCCACACTAGAATAACATACAAAAATCTAACTTATCCTTTTTGTACATAATGTTTAGGGTATAATAAGAAAATGTATAGTGCATAGAATATGATGTATAGTGTTAATGGTTGAAAATAGTAGGCTCAAGTGGAATATTAATGTATGTTTGTCATTTGTTCATATGTAATGTAATTGTTGTCATGGGTATGATGATTTTTTATAAATGACCTAAGTTAAGTAGTCATTGTCATCAATAAAATTGTGTAGTACGTTATGATTATAAGTTACAAATCCCATTATGAGACTTGTAAATCTCATTGTCGAAATTATAAATACCATAGCAGGAGTTGCAAATCCAATTGTGACAATTGTAAATCCCATTGTGAAACTTGTAAATACCATTGTTGGAGTTACAAATACCATTATAAGCGTTGTAAACCTAATGCATTACTTGCAAATTGCATTGAACGAGTTACAAATACCATTGTAAAACTTACAAATACTATATGTACATAGTCATTACAAAATTTAGTCATACTCATTAGAAAATTTAACACTACAAATGTCGTATAGAGAAATGTGATTGCCTGAGTTACAACATCAGTTGATCAATTGATAAAATTTTCAAAAGTGAAACATTAAAAAAGTTAGACATTACAACAATTTAAACATCATCCAGATCAGGTTGTGGCATGTCTATGGGAAGGTGTGGTAAGGATTCTTGTTCTCATTTTCTATTCTTCACAATAAACACCATTCCTAGTCCCCATGACTAGTGTATGTAAATGTTATAGGGCATATAGCATACCCATGCAGAAAAATGACAGAAATGTTAAACCAAACAGCCAAAAAAATAAATAAGATAGTTGTTTTACATTTTTATACCTGGATTATCAGCAACGAATCGAATTGATGCCATCCACCTATTGGAACGCTGACTGTGCTCATGTAAGGGGGATCCACTAAGTTGAATTGTGCAATTTGTAGGATATAGTTCCTTGTGCCATAACCTATGACATAAAAGCTATGACCATGAAAATGCATTGGGTGATTTTCAGTGTTTACTGTACTAGTGTCCTGCAGAATTATTTGCACCCTATTGCCATATTCAAGGACCTTTGTTTTGGTCCCATTCAATAACTGTGTATCATAACGAATTTTATTAGGTGTCCCATATACAAAGTCATAGATCTTTAGGGGTGCATAAGGAAAATCTTTAGTATATGATCCATTTATCTTCCTATAATAAGCTTCCATAATTGACAACTTGGGCGGATTAAAACTAATATTTTTTATTAATAATTCTTAACATATAGGTCCTCCCAATAATTACATCAATTTTATGGACATCTAAAATATTGGGAAAAACACATATGAGAGTAAAAAAGGAAAAGGGGAGACAGAAACTTTAAGTACAACAGTTATAAGTTATGATAGATTATATTAAAAGAGCAATCATTTTTAGTCAGGTATGTTTATAATAGGTTGAAGTTATGAATTATTTTATTTTCTAAAGAATGTTATTAAAACCCATTGTGACCTCCCATGTTAAATATCATGATTCCATTTGGTTTGATTACTGCTATTCTCTCTTCAATTGCCCTAGCAATTAATCATACGCCAAACTGATCCTCAACAAAACCCTAGATGGATAAAAAAACAAAAGAATGATGTTGTATAGTTATAATTAGTTAGTTCAGCATATTAATCAGAAACATTTCTACAAGTTGATATTCTTCATGAATATGGAATAGAAATTATTCAATGAGAATACTAAGCAACTAAAATTTAAGCTGGACCCAAAACCATGAAATTTTGAGAAAATATCAGAAAAATAGATCCAATGAAATTTTATATAAACATGTAAATGGTAAAGTAAAGGTGCATAGTTAGAGTATTTGGCATTTAAAGAAGCATGACATAAAAGCCAAGTACATTACAGACAATCAATAAAACAATACCAGGGATTCACCAAATAAAAGTAATAATAATACAAGGAAGGTTCTTACCTGAAGTACACAGTAATTGCTCAAGGAATAAAGGAACTCCTCACTTGCATTTTTAGTAATAATCTTAGACATTGAATCCGGATTGGTGTTAAGAATCTGCATGATACCATACAAATATAATTAATATTTGGGAAAATGATTAAGAGATTTTTCCCAAAACCCTAGCAAGTAAACAAAATTCATCAAGTCCTAAGGTTGTCAAAGAAGCAGATTCTCCCAAGGTTCCAAGATCTACGAGGTCAAGAGAATAAGGTCAAAAGTTGAGATGTGTGTTTATCTGAAGCCAGAAATAAGGCATGCATCATAAAAGCATACCACTCTTTATGGGAACAGATTATATAATTTGTACATTATTTATTTGGTTCTATAATTTGAGGCTTATGTGACCCCTTTAATGTAAAGATCAAACTAACTTTTAATAGGTGCCAGATGTTATCTTCCTACGAAAAGCAAAAGTGAAAACCAAGCGCACTCTATTGAGCTTTCCCACAAGCTTTCTGTAAATCACACATTAGTCACTTGGCGCAACGTTTTCATTTCACAACCAACAGATTTTCACTTCCAATCATACTCGATTTCCCACCAACCATACATGTCAATTTAAAAGGTATAAAACTATAAGCAGAACGATCAAAGAGATGCAGTAAACGGCAATGATAATACCTTCGTATTGGTCCAAGAGAATATCTTCGATCCGAAAATGATAGGTCTTAAAGCACTGATCACAGGCTTCCTTAGTGGTAAAACGCTTCTACAAGTCCGAAAGAAAGATCAAAGCTTCAGAACGGGTAGACGGATCTTCCAGGCGAGCTAGCATCGACTGGAGCACACCGTATACTGCATCTCCAAACTGCTCGTACTACTTCAGGAACTCCTCCACCGAATCGTAGATGACACAATTCGCTGCCATAACCTTCGACGATCACTGTAGAGAGAGAAATTTAGAACCCTTCAAAAAATCTAGTCAGGGAAGAGAATACCCTAGTAAGCCATGGAGGCATCATTGGTAGACGGATCTTCCAGGCGAGCTAGCATCGACTGGAGCACACCGTATACTGCATCTCCAAACTGCTCGTACTACTTCAGGAACTCCTCCACCGAATCGTAGATGACACAATTCGCTGCCATAACCTTCGACGATCACTGTAGAGAGAGAAATTTAGAACCCTTCAAAAAATCTAGTCAGGGAAGAGAATACCCTAGTAAGCCATGGAGGCATCATTAGTTATATATTCATTCCCCCGTTTTTTCTCCTACTTTATTTTGAGTTTCATTCTCTTACTCCAAGGGTTATTTAGTCTTTTCACTTAAATTTATAAAAGACAGATTATACCTCCTACCCAATCTATTATTTTAAATATTCATATACTCATATTATCTTTTTTAAATTTATATAATTATTTATTATCTTTTTCTCAAGAAATTAAGTTGCATTCAACTATTCAAGTAAAAAATTAAAGTAATTAAATAATTTAATTTTTCACAAAAAAAAAAAGTTAAAATGAATAATGCAATAAGCGGGATAAGGCAGGACAAAACTCAAAAGTACTTTTTGTTTCTAGGCCTTTTAAACGCATCGCTGAAGACAAAACTGTCCCACCACTCTCAGCTTCTAGCACTCGTCCACGTGTCCAACTCCGTACACCATCATGCACCCATTGGTCACTTTCCGCATTCCCGCTTTAACGTCTCGTCGATTGGATTCTCCTTACTCTTGGGGTCCTCTTTCCCACCACACGTTTGTTTCTCTTCACCAAGTAGGGGTGTTTATAGTGCCCGGTGACCCGGTCTGCCTGCCCGAGTCTGGTAAAAAATCGTCCGGCTCAGCCCTAAAAAAAGTGCCCAAAATATATTTAGGCAGGGCCGGGCCGGGCCAGTTGTCGGGCTGGGCCGGGCACCGGGCATGGCATGCTGCCCTGCCCATTTGGCCCGGCCCTATATATATATATATTTATTATTTTTTTAATTTTTTTCTTAACTTATTTTATTTGTAATTTTACACTTTTCACTTTAACTGGCAACTCTCCTTGCTCATTTTTAAAATATTAAACATAACTTTTATATTTATGTAGATACCAAAGTTGCTCCTCTGCTTTACTTGACAAGTATTCAATTTTTTGTGTTGCAATAACGCTACAAATATCTGACCTCTATATATTTTAATATTTCTTTTTTATATATGTAATAGACTTTGAGACTTTAATTACTATTTTTTTGATACCTTATTCTTAGTGAATTATATATATTATTTAACTCTTAAAAATATAAATATGATATTATTTTATAAGTTCATGATAGCAGATTTTTTTCTCACAATATGAGCAGGACATCACTATTTGGGCATGCCCAGCCCGCCCATGCTCAGCCCGCATATGCCCAGCCCGAATTGGTTAGGGCTTTTACCGGGTAGGGCCGGGCATCGGGCTGCAAAATGCAGCCCATAGTTTTTCCGGGCAGGGAGACTGCCCTGCCCAACCTGGCTCATGCAGACCCCTATCCCCAAGTATCTCTGCTCTCTCCCTCACAACGCCTCACAACACATTCTCCCTGTTTTCTGTTTATATTTCAGATTTCAGTTCCGAACACTTGCTCACTTGTCAAATTGCTAATATTCAGATTCCCCCACTATACTCCAAAAATATCTGAGGGAAAACAAACAAGAAGAGGTGAGTTTTATTGAGAATTTTTTTCATATCAACATATAATTTTACAATTTATTTATCATTGTATTAATTTTATTTTTATAAGGTATAATATATATTAAATAAAGATAAAATTGTAAAGTTTTTAATTTTAAGAAAGAGTTAATAAATTTTTAAAAAAATAAATATGTGTAAAAATACTAAAAATAGAGGAGTAATTGCAAACTAAATTGTATATAACTACCATAAATTGTATTTCATGTACAGATAATCTCTCTTGGCTTTAAGATTTTATAATAAACCTCTTCAACTCGATCTTACATTTAAGCAGTTTACTCTCATGTCATTAGTTTTATTCATTTATATATATATATATTTCTCAAGTCTTACTTATATAAAAAAATATTTTTTATTATATTTATAAGTTAAATTATTAATTTTTTTATATGAATAAACAATGTTACAATTTATTTATTATTGTGTTGACTATATTATCATATGATATAATATATATTAAATAGATATAAAATTAAAAAAATTATTAAATTTTAAGTCATCGTTAATAAAATTTAAAATTATTTTAGATGTATATAAAATATGTCAAAAATAATTTATAAATATGATAAAGAGAGTACATAAGTTTAAGATATTATATGCATATAATTTAAAATTTGTAGGGTTTATATGTGTATATAAATAAAATTTAAATAAATATATAATTGATAGTTAAGAGTTATGTATACAAACTTAAAATTTTAAGTTATTTATTATTAACTTTAAAATATTAAGAAAATTATTTGTGGATAGATCAAAATTGATGAGAATTTTGTATAATTTATCTTACATTGTGAAGGCATTGTCAGGATGGATTCAAATTCCATAACAGGGTGAACAATAAGCGCAGCATAATTATGTCAAATGTAATCAATGAGCATATTATAAAACAATATAATTGCTTATAATAAACTTAGATTTTGACCAGAAATAATCCGGGAAATAAGGAACCCTGTCCTTTTTCATACAAGGTATTATCAAATTCTTCATCCACTGGAATTTTCAACCTTATCCCTTCAGATTATCCCAGCACAGCCATCTTTCGTTTCCTACCTGAGGCGTAACTAAGTTTATTCTATGCACTTATATCGTTAAACAAAATGCTTATTAACTATATTTGAGATAATTATAATACACAGATTGAATCCTTATTATAATAACATAACTTTTAGTAAACTTCCGAATAATAATCCTTCTTTAATCCCTTATAGAAATTTAGCTACTCATACCTGAATATCGCAATCCAAATATTCTGAAAGTATAATTTAAGTGAGCGGGTAGGGAAACAAGAGAGCACACGAAAGCAAGGATACTGAAAACTTGAATGTTATTGCTGCAATATTCGATATCTTACAATGACTTCTTCTTTCTAATTTATAGACTTCTTCGGCTTACAGACTCAATTATTTTACAGACAATACATGACTTCACCTTTTGACTAATTATAATAAAACAACATACTTTTTTACAATTATTTTTCATTATTGTCGTTCAGCGATCAATCATCTTTGCTTTTTCTTCTGCAGCAGCTTTATTTTCCATCTTCTTTATTGGTCTTCGCATGCTTCTTCTGTTGATAGATACTCTTTGTCGATAATTTGTCTTTTTGTGTATTATTAGACTGTCGGCAGCATCTTTTCTTTTTCTTTTCTTCTTTTCAGCAGCAACTTTTGACTATTCTTCATATTTGAGTCATATCTGTAGTAGGCTCTTCATAATCTTTGTCAAGCTTTTCACGTTCTTCGCAATATTCACAGGCATGATTGGCATACTCTGATAATGCTCTACAAATCTTTTTCTTGGTTCTTTCTAGATTTTCCATCTTATTGGTCTTGATGCGATCATACCACATCTCTAATAATCTTTTATTTTTCGCATTCTTCCCTACTGAAAAAATTAATGTTGTAGGTCCAGCAAAGTAGACCCATTGAGTTTCATCCGGGGAAGATATTGTTCTATTTAATTCTTGGAATATAATATTTGTTTCAGAGGCTCTAATATTAGAAATTTTATATTGAAAATCTTCATCTTCATTTATATCTTCTTTTTCTTCCTCATCATATTCTATAGCTTTTTTAGTAGTTCCAAATCTTATTAAATTAATAGGTGGATAAAATTTATCAGGGGTTATTTCAGCTATTGTAGAATAACATCTAATAAAAACTCTATATTGAGTTACTATTCCAAAATAGTGTTTAGCAGCTTCTTGAAAAGATATTGGTAATTGTTTAATTTCATCCATATTACTTGACGGATATAAAGTATGTATTAATCCATAACTATACAATATTTTTACTAGTTCTGGTGATGTTCCTGGATATATTATAGCTTTATTGAAAGCATAGTGAGAAACATATTTTATTGTTCTAGAATTAATTTGTAAATGATTCATTTTATATATTAAATGTCTAAAAAATTTATATTGTTCTGTAGTTTTGAAACTATCACTTTTACTTATTTTACTACTACTACTACTACTACTTATAGCTACTATTTCTTTTTTCTTTCTTTCTTCGGATTGGGCTTTTACTATTTCTGTAAAAGGTACTATTTCAGTATTTATTCTTTTATTAGTAACAATACCTGATACTGGTATTTTTACTTCCTCAGAAGATACTTTTTCGGATGATACTTGGACTGCAGTGTCCACTATTGATTTCTGCTTATTCTTTTCTTCAAGCTCCTTTATCTTCTTTGTAATCTCCTCGATTTGAGGTAGAATATTATTGATACTATTTGTCAAGGCCTGCATATTCTGATTCATCTGATT
This sequence comes from Leucaena leucocephala, assembly GCA_037074615.1. Taxonomy (NCBI): domain Eukaryota; kingdom Viridiplantae; phylum Streptophyta; class Magnoliopsida; order Fabales; family Fabaceae; genus Leucaena; species Leucaena leucocephala. The sequence continues at coordinate 10,024,778 of CM073515.1, read as the reverse complement.
GTACATAAGACTCTGATTCATCTCCAAAATATTGATCTTTGTAATTATTTGTTCCATAGTAGTCATAGTCGGGATCTCTTTTTGAGATTCGTTACTAGTCATTCTATTGTCCATCTGCTCAAATAATCAGCTATCAAATTATTTTTTCCTTTAATATATTCAATCTCATAATCATAATATGATAAATCACTTTGCCATTTAATCAACATTTTACTACTTAGTTTATTTGTTCTTATTCCTTTATCAAGCCAATGTTTGACTTGAGTATTATCTGTTCTAATAATAAATTTAGTATTTACTATAAATAATTCAAATTTTTCTACAGCTTTTACTATTGCTAAAAATTCCTTCCAATTAGAGTGATAATTACTTTGACTATCATTAAATTTTCCACTAGCATACCTAGTTATTATTTCTTCATTCTTTTCATTTTCATGAAATAATGCAGCTCCCCAATAATTATCTGATGCATCTGTATATATTATCCATTTAATATTTTCTTTTATTGGAATAGTTAATTTTGGTAATTTTTGACATAATTGTTTTATTTGATTTACTATATTTTCTGTTTCTTTATTCCAATTCCATATACTTTTTTCTCCTGCTAATCTAGATATTTTAGCTGTTAATTTTGATAAATTAGGAATATAATTTCTAGTTTGATTTACTAGTCCTAAAAATGATTGTAATTCTTTCTTGTTACTAATTTTAGGAAATTCTAATATTTTCTTTCCTATATGTTCTTGCAATTCTATTCCTTCTTTTGACACATATTGTCCTAAAAATCCTATTCTTTCTTTTCTTAATTCAGCCTTTTTTGGTGATATATTTAATCCTTTTTCTTCTATTAGATCTATAAACTGTTTTAGATGTATTTCATGTTCTTCTTTATTATTTGAACTTATTAATATATCATCTATATAAATTACTGCAAAATCTTTAATTGGTTTTAATATTTTACTAACATATTCTTGAAATATACTTGGACTATTATGTAATCCCATAGGTAATACATTCCATTCATATAATCCTTCTGACGTACTAAAGGCAGTATATTTTTTACTTTCTTCTTCTAACTTTATTTGAAAAAATCCTGACTTACAGTCAAATTTACTAAATATTGTTCTTCCTTTTATTAAATTAAATAATAATTCCATCTTTGGTATTGGATATCTATTTCTTATTGCTAAATTATTTAATTTTTTATAATTTATTACTAATCTAGATTTTCCTCTTTTTTGTTCATTATGATTCATTACTATCATAGCAGGTGATGAATATTCTGATCTACTTTCTCGTATTAAATTATATTTTTTCATCTCATTAATATGCATAATAAACTCTTTCTTATCCCGTTCTGTCCATGGATAAGGCTTACAATTTATTTCTTTACTATAGTCTTTTAATTCTATTTTTGCTAAAGGTTTAGACTTTTCCCAATGAATTAATGGATTTTCACTATAATTTTCTTCTAATCTTTGTTCTATAGATTTTTCTAGTTTATTTATTATATTTAATGCAAATTTTTCATTTATTTCTATTGGTTTTTTGTTTGGTAAAAATTGTACTTCTTTTTCATTTATTTTTAATTGAAATTTTTCATCATTTCTTCTATAAGGTCTAGTTATCCTAATTCCCCATGCTTCATGTTTACATGGAGTTGTTATTATCCATATATTTCTTGTTATTTTCCAAGGATAATATTGTTCTAGAAAATCTAATCCTAATATTATATCACAGCTTGAATCATTAAATTGATTTAATTCTAATATTTTTAATTCATAATTTCCTATTTGTACTAAAATATTTTTTGCTTCCAATTCTATTATTTGTATTTCCTGTCCTACTCCTTCTATTCTTCTCATATTTTGTTTCTTTTTCCATAATTCTGGGGGTAATACATTATATTTTGCTATTGTTAAATTTGCTCCAGTATCTACTAAAGCATGATATTTTCTTGATCTATATTTCTCATAATTAAATTTTACTAATATATAGTATAATTGATTTGTCATTTTATTTTTGGTATTATTAATGTTTGATGATCTATATTTAATATTATTCTATTTTCTTGAATTTTATAAGGTTTTACTAGGTTTAAAAAATCTTTTCCTAATACTATTTTATATATTTCATTATTATTTTCTTCAACCCATAATCTTAAATTTATTACATCTCTTCTATTAAATCTTATAATAGAATTACTTTTCGTTCCTTCATTTGTTATTTCTAAATTGTCTTCTGTATATTCTAATTGTATTTTTGACCTTTCTATATTATTATCTATTTTTGCTATTATTTCTTCCCATATAGCTTCTTTCTTTATTTCTATTAATATTAAATTTTCATTTATATTACTTTCAGTAGTATCTATTTGACTTGTTCTTGGTCTAATTGGTACTAAATTTGAATTTAATGGTATTTCTGCTAACCTACTAGCATTATAATTTTCTTCTCTTAAACTTGAATTTCTACTTATTCCTCTTCTAGATATAGGTCTATATTCTAAACTATGTCTTGGAATATTTATTACTGGTTCTGCAGTATTTATTCTTAATGATCTTTGTCCTATTATATCATTTGTTTCTATTCTTCGAGGTACTTCATTATATAATCTAGTTCTATCTAACTCTATTTGTAATTGTCTTGGTATTGTTATATTTGTTGTTTCTAAAGGTAATTCTCTTAATATTGGCATAAAATTCTTATCTATGGTTAATCTTCCTTTTGATCTATTATAAATCTTATGTTCATTTGTAAATACTAGTCCTATCATTGCTGTTATACTTATTGTTTTAGCTCCTTGTAATAATCTCACATTATTTAATTTATGATATATTAATATTGATTTATTTATTTGTTCATCGGCTCTAGATATTGTAAAATTTGTATTTAATGTAAATTTTATTTTTTGATATATCAGATTTCCAGTTAATGCTCCTAATATACTATCTCTTACACTATTTATTATTCTTCCATCTGTAATTAATAATTCTATTGGTGAATCTATACCTTGATGAAAATAGGCTTTTACTAATAATTGTACTCCAGCTATATATATTTCCGATACTTCATCTTTGAATTCTAATTTATTTATTTCTGATTCTATTAGTGCTTTGTTTATTAAAGGTATTCTTAAAACTCCTTCTGTCATACTTGATTCTATTGGATGTTTCTTTTCTAATACTATACATGCTTGTTTTTCTTTTCTTTTTGCTTTTAATATTTTACTTACTTTTTGTATAAAATTTTCATCTTTTAATTCATTTGCCCTTAAATCTAATCTTGCATTTTTAATTTTATTATATTGATTTTGACTAAAAGTTATTCTTCTTTCTACTATTCCTTCTTCGGCATTTCTATATTCTTCGTATTCATCAAATTCTTGTTGCTCTTCTATTTCCTGTCTATTACTACTTTCACCATCTTCTATTACTCTCATCATTTTTATTTTATAATTTTCTTCTATTGGTGAATAAAATTCATCATCACTATTATTACTTTCACTTTCACTATTTGTACTCTTATTATCTTCTTCTATTTCTTTTATTTTATATATTTCTATATCATTTCCATCTATTTCACTTCCAGATAATTCATCATACTCTAATGGTTCCATTTCTAATTCTTCTGCTTCTTTTAAAATATTTATTCTCTTTTTATCTTTTTTATTTTTACAATTAGTTGAAATATGACCTATTTCTCCACAACTATAACATCTACATTTTTTAGGTTTACTTTTATAATTTAATTTTCTATTTCCTTTCTTAAAATATTTTCTTGGTTTATATTTTTTATATACCTTATATTTAGGATATTTTTTAAATTTATATTTTCTATATTTCTTCTTTTTTATTCTTTTACTCTTTTCTTCACATCCCCATCTATGAGGTGTTTCTAATTCTGAACATTTTAATATTAATTTATTTGTCTTATAATATTTTATATTTCTCCATGCTTGTTTACATTTATTAGATAAATATTCTCTTAAATAATCTTCTCGTCTTCCCATAGTATCTATAAAGATTAAAATTTCTGGATTATTTTGAAAAGCTGATAAATATTCTTCTAATATTGTATCTGATATTAGTCTTGGTAATTTTCTATAAAATAAATCTAAATAAAATCTTTGTTCTTCATTACTTTCTAATCTTGCTTCATAATAATATTTTTTATATTCACATATATATTGATTTAGATATTTTGGATCTAAGGAACATATTTCTATTTGATGCATTTTTGTTATTGCTCTATCTCTAGTTGTTTTTTCATTTAATGCAGCACTTCTTCCTATAAATTCATTTCTTAATAATTGTTCATATTGTCTTATTAATAATGCATAGAATTCTTTTCTATTCTTATATGGTTCTGTAACTATTCTTGCTCTTTCTCTAAATTCATGACTTTTACTTTTCCACCAATTATGAACATTTCCAGTAAAACTAGCTTCTATTAACATGTTTGCTACTTGTGTATCTATATTTTTTCCAATTAAGGCTATTAGTTGGGATTTAGTCCATTCTTCTAATATTTTTTCATTATCTAATAAACAATTCATATCTAACCATATTCCTGAATTTGGTATTGTTCTAGTTTCATATTGCTCTATTGGCGTTGGTACAAATCTTTTATCATTATTAGGTGTCTTAAAAGATGCTTGAAATGATATTTCATCTTTATTATTTTTGTCTTTTAATGGTTCTTTATGATTTAACTCAACTTCTTCTTTTTCTTTATCTTTTCTATCTTCTTCTCTTTCTTGTCTTCTCTGACTATTCTCGGTTTCTATATTACTATAGGCTTCACTATGTACTTGTGGTTCTTTAAAAACTATTCCACCTTGTTGCATATTTATATTATCTATTTCATAATTTTCTACATTCATTTCTTCCATTTCTTTTAATATTTGTTCTAATTTTTCTTCTTCTTCTTGTCCCATTATTCTTTCTATTTCGTTATATTCTTCCTCTTCTATTTCTTGTATTGATTTAGCCATTTTTATTTCATCTTTATTTTTTATTGGTTTAAAAAATTTTTCTATATCTAAATAATCTGATCCTATTTGACATGCTATTTCATTTATTCTATTTTCTTCTTTTTGACTTAAAGTTAATATTGTTTTTTCTTCTTCTTTGTATTTTTCTATTTCTTTTCCTATTTTTTCTATTTCTTCTCTAGTTTTAATCATTAATTTATTTTCTTCTATATTTTGTTTATTTCTATTCATAACAGGGTGAACAATAAGCGCAGCATAATTATGTCAAATGTTCTAGTTTCATATTGCTCTATTGGCGTTGGTACAAATCTTTTATCATTATTAGGTGTCTTAAAAGATGCTTGAAATAATATTTCATCTTTATTATCTTTGTCTTTTAATGGTTCTTTATGATTTAACTCAACTTCTTCTTTTTCTTTATCTTTTCTATCTTCTTCTCTTTCTTGTCTTCTCTGACTATTCTCGGTTTCTATATTACTATAGGCTTCACTATGTACTTGTGGTTCTTTAAAAACTATTCCACCTTGTTGCATATTTATATTATCTATTTCATAATTTTCTACATTCATTTCTTCCATTTCTTTTAATATTTGTTCTAATTTTTCTTCTTCTTCTTGTCCCATTATTCTTTCTATTTCGTTATATTCTTCCTCTTCTATTTCTTGTATTGATTTAGCCATTTTTATTTCATCTTTATTTTTTATTGGTTTAAAAAATTTTTCTATATCTAAATAATCTGATCCTATTTGACATGCTATTTCATTTATTCTATTTTCTTCTTTTTGACTTAAAGTTAATATTGTTTTTTCTTCTTCTTTGTATTTTTCTATTTCTTTTCCTATTTTTTCTATTTCTTCTCTAGTTTTAATCATTAATTTATTTTCTTCTATATTTTGTTTATTTCTATTTTTTAATTCTATTTGTTCTATTTCTTCAAATATTTTCCATAAATTATTATTTATTATTTCTTGTCCTTTATATATTTTTTCTGTTATTTCTCTAGTTTGTTTAATATTTTCATTCATTTCTTGGGAATATATTTTTTCTTTCGTTATTTCTTCTTTATTGTCATTATCATCTCTTATTCGTAACATATTTATTTGATCTTTTTCTTTTATTGGTTCTATAATATATATTAAATAAAGATAAAATTGTAAAGTTTTTAATTTTAAGAAAGAGTTAATAAATTTTTAAAAAAATAAATATGTGTAAAAATACTAAAAATAGAGGAGTAATTGCAAACTAAATTGTATATAACTACCATAAATTGTATTTCATGTACAGATAATCTCTCTTGGCTTTAAGATTTTATAATAAACCTCTTCAACTCGATCTTACATTTAAGCAGTTTACTCTCATGTCATTAGTTTTATTCATTTATATATATATATATTTCTCAAGTCTTACTTATATAAAAAAATATTTTTTATTATATTTATAAGTTAAATTATTAATTTTTTTATATGAATAAACAATGTTACAATTTATTTATTATTGTGTTGACTATATTATCATATGATATAATATATATTAAATAGATATAAAATTAAAAAAATTATTAAATTTTAAGTCATCGTTAATAAAATTTAAAATTATTTTAGATGTATATAAAATATGTCAAAAATAATTTATAAATATGATAAAGAGAGTACATAAGTTTAAGATATTATATGCATATAATTTAAAATTTGTAGGGTTTATATGTGTATATAAATAAAATTTAAATAAATATATAATTGATAGTTAAGAGTTATGTATACAAACTTAAAATTTTAAGTTATTTATTATTAACTTTAAAATATTAAGAAAATTATTTGTGGATAGATCAAAATTGATGAGAATTTTGTATAATTTATCTTACATTGTGAAGGCATTGTCAGGATGGATTCAAATTTTATTATTAATACATTAATTTTATTAGTGGATAATATATATATATATATATATATATGCATATAATAGGTATTATTCGAATTTTGTTATTGAATGGAAATTTTAATATCAATAATATGACATGTAAAAAGTGCATAGGCCAATGCAAGGTATTATTATGCATAGGGGATAGGTCAAGTTCATATAAAAATTTTCAATTTTTTTATGAAATTATAATGGGAGAATGACAGCAAAATCTCCTTGAAATACATGAATCCCAAATCAGGACAACCCTAAAATGGTCCAATTATTGCGAAGTTTATATGATTGTATGATTGGTAGAAGATTAACTTTATTTGTGAAATTACTTAAATATCCTTAATTTGTAAAAAAAGTAAAATATTAACAATAATTTAACAAGTAATAACTTTAATTTATTAAATAATAATAACAATTAAGACAAGGACAACTAATTTTATTAAAAACTATTAGATCATTACAAAAAATTTAGTTTATAAATAGTCCTTAAAAACTTTATAAAAATTAAATTATTTTGATATATTATCTCTTATAATTAATATAAGAGTTAGATAACTAATTTTAATATTTAAATAAGTTAATTTTGTTAATTATATGTAATAAATATAATTTAATTTATTAAAACATCATTTTTTATTATAATTATTTTTTATAAAAAAATTAATATAGATCATCAATAAAAATACTTTAAAAAATAAAATATATTAAAATTTTATATTTATAATAAAATTTAATTTATTAATTAATTTATATATTAAAAATAAAAAAGAAAGACTATAGTTTGGATTATAGTGCCTATGCATGTTGATTCGAACTACATGATCATCACCTGCCAAAGAACAAGAAAATGTAGACCCTAGGGTATGGGAGGGAGGAATGGATGAAATAGATGGAAGACAGGGAAGTAGGTGCGAGCATGATGCTTTAGACCGAGGCAGGCAACCAAATGCCTAACCGTACATGAATGTATGGCTCGCATAATTTATTTGTGAGGCTCTTGTGTTTCCACGCTTTATGCCTTCCATTTCTTTCAATACTCTAATTTCTAATTTTTTTAAAAAAATAAAGATGCACCTAAAAAAAGAAGGGGAATTATAATATAATTCTCTATAAATAATTTAATTAATAAAATATTCTACAATAAGTTAACAACACGATAATAATAATAAATCATGATATATTAATAAAAAAATATTATAAAATTATAAAGAAATATTTAATCATTATAAAATTTTAAATAATATAAATTTATTGATAATTTTTATACTAAAATTTATTATTATTAACTTATAAGTTATTATTATTTTTTAGATAATTAAATTTTATATTTGTAATTTCATAATAATTTTCTCTTGTGAACAACTCAAGAGAAATTTTATTCGTTAAATTATTTTTTATCTTAATAATTAAATTATTTATACATTACTATATAATAATTTTTTGAAAATAATATTTTTTTTCCTACCTTGATTTACTTTTCTTACCAATATATGGTTCCATTTTACACTAAAATTCGAACTCCATTTAGTTTCTGTCTGCCACATCTCCACGTGGATATCTGATCATCTCCTCACATACTCAGATTCATCTCTTTACACTCGCGCGCGTGACCTATCAATATCGTCTCAATTATTATTATTATTTTTATTATGAAATATTAAAGGTAAGTAATTAAAATTTATGAGCGAGGGGAAGCAATTTGTGGGGATCTTGTTTGGGACAAAAATGAGGATTAAATTATAAAGGCTTTTTAAGCTGCAACTGAAGCTTCATGAAGATCATCATGTACAAAAAATTTTGTGTACAGTATATATCTAATTTGAATCATTTAAATTAATTTTTTTATTTTATTTAAATATTTTATGAAAAATCTTTAAAAAATCACTTAAATTTTAAATTAATTTTTTTAGTATATTTTATAAGTTATTGATTATTCTTATAAAACAAATAACAATATATTTTTGTAATAATTCCTCACTTAAGATTTTCCAATTCAAGTGGTATGTTTTTTAGATTTTTTTAATATTTTAAAGTTTACATAATCTAAAATAAAGATAATATCTTAACTTTTATTTTTTAAAATAATTTCTTTATTTAAAAATGATTAATTAAAGATTTTAAACTTAAGATAGTTCAATTATATTTGAATTATGCATATCTCATTAATGATGAATCCCAAAAGTTTATAAGTAATTTTTTTTTTCATTTCTTTAGTAAACTTCAATATATATACAAACACATACCAAGGCTATAAATCAAGAAGAATAGTGATTCATAATTTTGAAGATCATCTCTCATCTATCTGCAGCACGTTTGTTTTCGAGAGACCAAGCTTTTTATACTTATACAGAAACTAATATAACATATCGGTTGGCAAAGAAAAAAAAATATAACATATTGTATTTCATTACTTTAATTGGAATAATTTGGGTTTGATTGCGATTTTCTACTAATTTTTAAAATATAATTCCAGCATCATTAATGACAACAGTGGCACAATGTCTCTTATTGTGAGTAGTTTAAAATGCAAGCTAATACTAATCCAGAATTTATATCAATATAAGTCAATATAAAATATAAAATTTATAAAAAAATAAATTATTTATAAATTATGCAAAATATAATTCAGTCCTCAACTTTTTACATTAAAAGCTTTTTAAATTACTTAATAATATTTTAATTTGGTAATTTTTTATATTTTAAAAAAATTAATCTATAATTATCAGTTATAGAATATTGTCTAGATATTTTACAAATAATAATAATAATAATAATTTAAGATGGCACTTATAATAATGGGGACAAGACTTTAAAACCTTTGTTTGTGATTCAAAATTCTTTCTTTCTTAAAAGCTAAACTCATAAAATTAACTTTAGAAAGAGGATGCAATTGAGCACTATAAAAGTGGAAATATGGACACATTCATTGGACCTCCGTAGATACACTTAATCTTCACCCATTCATGATTCTTCATGAAACACCTAATTAATATAACTTCAATTTATTATAATTCGCCAGCTGTGATAATTCATAGAAATTACATTGCCACCATTATTCTTATACAGTGCATGTATTTAATTATTATAATAATTATCATGAAATATTATATGTGTAATTCTATAGTTTATAATCACCAAATTATAAAACTCATATATATAAAATCAATAAATATATTATTTTGTAACAATTAACAAAACAATTAATCTTCTACTGTGGGTTACCTTTCTTGGGCAAATCATGAAAGATTCCTATATATCATCTTTTAAAAATACAAATTAACAAAAGAGATCATTATTTTCTATACATGAGATATTTAAATTATATCTATTATTAAAAAAATACTGACGTTATTTCACGATAATAATAAGTAAATTCATTGTGAAAAAAAAAGCTTATAAAAGATATTGAAAATAATTATTTTGATGGTTTATAAAAGATATGTAGTTTTGTTATAAGTTTTATATTTAGTCTATTGTTAATATTGATCTTAAGAATTTATGGCTATATATATATATATATATGTATTGATCTTAAGAATTTATGGTTATAGAAGAAATAAGAGAGAATAGAAATGAGAGATAGAAAAAAGGGTGTAAGAAAAAATAAAGATAAAATAGTAATTATATAGTTCATAAATTTTTTTATTTTTTTAAAAACTAATCTCACCATTTTATCTAAAATTTTAACTTTAAATCATAGTTTTATCTAATTTTTTTAAATAAATATAATTATTTATTTTTTTAAAAATTAAACTAAAATTGAGATAAAAAAATCTTTTTAGAATTGAAGTTATAATTATTTTCAAACATACACCATATATATGTTAATTAAGAAGTGCTTGTTACGTCATTTTATTGATAGAAGCATATAAGTGTTAATCATTGTTGTATGGCATAAATTGATTTTCTTAAGAAAAATTATTATAATATTTTACATTTTTATTATTAATTAGCGTTTTTCAGTGTATAAAAGTGTAGAACGAGTGTATGTTTTTTTTTTTAAAAAAAATGAATGATATGTGTGTGTGTGTGTGTGTGTGTGTGTGTGTGTGTTTATTCAATTGTCCGAGTACATTTAGAGTATAGAGTTGTTGGCCCCTAAGATTTTGGTCAATTTGATTAAGATGACGTTTTTTTTTTAATAGAATTCAAGTTTAAAATTATAGTTTTAATCAAATTATTATTAAATATTATTATATCAATGACACTTCATTTGTAAGGATCTTAGTCAAAATTAACTATATTTTTCTTATAAAGGTCAAGGTGAAACCATTTTAAAAATTAATGGGATCAAAATTGCGATTTCTCACATACTTGGGAGTAAGCCTAATATCACATGAATTGATTAAAAATTTAAAGATTAAAATTAAAAATATGTTATGTTTTCCTATCCAACATATTTAAAAAAACATATATTATTTTTTTCATCATTAATATAAAAATTAATTACTTTTTTTAAAAAATTAAATTAATTAATTAATTATAAGTTATACTCCTATGTGAGAAATTAAAAAAATTAAATTAATTAATTAATTAATTATAAAATTAGTTGATTAATTTATATAAATTAAAGAGTATATAGTCAACATACAGTTAATTTAACAGTATAAAATTTTATTAAATTTCTCTAAATTTTAAATTAGATTTATAAAAAAGACACTTATATTAGGAGATATAGTTATAAACTATAAAATCAGATACATAGTAATATAATATAGTAAATAATATAGAAAAAATTAATAAATATATAATATAAATTTATTTTGATGTTAAATTTAATTATAATGAATTAATTTATTTAATTTTTTTATTTAATTAAAAAATAATTAATTTTTATATTAAGATAGGGAAGTATTTTTTGTGTCAATTAATAATAATAAAATTTATTTGAAATTGAATACAATAAATAAAATACTCATGTTAACTCCAAAATGTCGGATCGGATCAAGAAAATAAATAAAACATGTTTGGTATAATTCACCAATAACCCACGACTCTCAGATAGCGCGTGGACTAGAATTCTCTCTCTCTCTCTCTTACCAGACAAATCCCCAACCTCCATAAATCATTCATCACCCTCCCCTCCCTTCTATTCCATAGTTCCATTCTCTCTCTCTCTCTGAACAAACGTATAGGGTACCATGTCCCGCCATCGGCGACAAGCCTCACAGGTCCTCCCGCCGGAGATCATGGCCGGCGGCGAAGATCTTTCCAAGCCATTTGACCTGAACGACGACCAGATTGTTGGTACGGGAGGGACCACGTCAGGTAGTACCATTTCCAATCCACAAGCCAATAAAAAAGAGTCCTCTCTGACCCACTCTCCGGCGCCGGTGAAGAAGCCTCCGCCGCCTGGGAAATCCACCTGAAGTAGTACAATATGGGTTCTTCTTCTTCTCCTACATTTCAATCTTTCCTCTGTTTTGCTTCGAGGGTTTCCTCTTTCTCTCTCTTTGGTCTCTCTTCTTCTTCGTTTCAATGAAATGAATATCACTCGCTCTCTCTCTAAATAAATGTAGTGATCTGACTTTGAGAGAAGATCAAGACCTTCAATATATGCTGCTTCATGTTTCTATCTATTTGATTCATCTGATTCGAGGTCTGATTCTTCACTATATATATACTTCAATATATATAATATTCGCATGTATTTGGTAGTACGTGAAATTTATTTATAGCCAATAAAATATTATACATCACAAGCAATATTGATCTAAATCTAAAATATAAACTTGCCCACAGAGAACGGGGGAAAAAAGCATACTTGTGTGAAGTTCATCACCAAGTTCCGAGCAGGTGGTCTTGATTAAAAAATGAATAAATTTCAGATTTAAATCTTTGTGGGTTTGCGTTATTTTAGTATTATTATTTCAGAATTCTCGATCTCATAATAATTATAATAATTCATATCTATCTATCTATCATGGAAATTATTTATTATTGTACAATAATAATAATCATGATGATACAGATAAATCTTTCTGAACATTTTGTCTGTTCCTTTTTGTTTCTAGATGCATTGCCTATTAATTTTCATGTGGGTAATTTATTAATATTGCATCAAAATTCCTTGGTTGTTCAAGTTGGATATATACTATTCACAAAGAATATTTGATATGCCAAACTTTGAATCACATACCAGACCGTGTTTGGTTGGTTTCAATCTCATATTGAAAATATTCAAAAGTCAAGGCCATAATTGTATATATATTTCTGCCAAAAATCACCTTTATAGTTTTGATAGAAACTAAATTTACATTTACCTCATCGTACATATATAATTTTGTATTTTTTTTTATTTAATGGAAGGTATTCTTTCGAGATTTAAGAGGATTAGAATGTAACGAATTTTTATCTTTTTTAATAAGTATATTTTTTTAAAATTTAAAATTATATTACCCTTCTAATAAATATGAGATTACTTAAAATTCTAACCAACAACTTATTGATATGATTTTGTATATTACTTGAAGTATGAATAATAAGTTAATTATATATCATTGTCTGTTTTTATAATATAGAAATTAGTTATATGATTTATTTTAATTTTAAATATAATATTATAATTTATTTTTATTGTAAATTTATACTTATTTCCTAGATTATCCATGATAGTTTAACATATTATTTTTTTTTATAAAAGATAGTTTCAATACATATAATTATTATAGAAATATTTTTAAAAAAATTAAGACACATTTATTTCCAAATAATTAATATAATTAATTTTTAAAATTTTTTAAATTAGTTAATTTGTTAGTAAATCACTCCACTGCGGGGAGGTAGTATATAATTTTTATGTGTCTCTTGTATATTAATTGTTTTTTTACAAGAACTATATGTGATAGTAAATTAAGAAAAAAGTAGACATATTTCTTCATAACATATTAACATTGCACGGAATTTCAATGAAGAATTGCATTATCTGCCTTGGGAATATTGGCGCAGATATATTGATTTTTATTATACATATACAAATATCATTAATTTTAATTTTATGTTATGAATTCTCTTTGAAGTTCTCGCCTCAATTCTAAAGTATATACTTTTTAATCCTATTTATAAATTATTTATAGTATATTTTATACATATAAAAAAATCTAAAATCTAATTAACTATTATATAAAATTTAAGAACTTTTTAACTTTATCTCAATTTAATATATTACACCTAATAAAAATAAAATTAACATAAATAAAAAGTAAAATGATACATTTATATAAAAAAAATTCTCTTTATCCTATTAATATGATTAAAATAAATACTCTCTATATCTTGTAAATAAGACCAATGGAATATATTGTTCCATCTTAATTCTCACATTATATAGGATGAGAAAATACATCAATAAATTCCGAATAAATAGTGATTTATAATTTAATTTAATTTAATTTCACATTAATAAATAATATAAACTAGAGGAATACATTATTATTGTACTAACTAATATTAATATAAGCATATAATCAACCAATATGAAAAAACAACTACAAGTTGTACTGTTTGAGAATGGAGAAGGCTTGTTCACAAAGGACCACCTAGTTTAATTTGATAAATATATATTTTATTGATATGATTAGTGATTAATAATTAGTATATTTGTAAGAAATAATTGAAAGCATTATTTTCAATTTAAAGACAGCCACATTTGCCTAACTACATATTGAAAGACTGTTTCGAAGAAGATTCATATATTATTATTTTTTTTTCTTTTGCATTAAATTTTAAACCTTTATTAGGATGCAATATATGTCATACAGAGAGCACAAAGGAAATATTGAATTTCAGATGTATTATAAATAATTTACTTAAAATATAAAGTGTATTATACAGTACAATTACTAGTTATGAAAGATAAAATATGTTTCGAATTTTTAAAATCAAATCAATAATTATATTATCTCTCTTGTCCTTTTTGTAACAAATTTTTGAAAGCCTTTTTTAATCATAAATATAAAATAATCATACTTATATTAGATTTTTATATATATTTTGTCAAGTTATTCAATACCACATGTTCATGTGCATTTTTTTATATAAGTTTAAATTAAATAAATATATTAAAAAATATGTAAGATGGCAAAATATGTTTAGAAAATTTGACTAAATAGACATAAGAAATTTAATCTAAGTTTTCTCTGGTATAAAAAAAATAATCCCTTATTTGGTATGTTTATTTTATTATTATTATTTCTTTTATATCCTCATTTAGAGAATATGACTAGGTTAATATCATTAAATATTAGGCCACCAGGTCAAATATTTAATGTGGTCATTTTTTGAAAGAAAATTAAATACATAACATTTGTTAACTAATTCTAATTTTATTTTTGTGCCCCCTATAAATTATTTTTCCAACCTCAAAACTTCATATGGCTCTCAATTTACACGGAATAGATAGATATAGTTAGATGAATAAATAAATATACAGTTTTTAGGTCAACTGCCTTGAAAAATTGTTACATTTAAGGAGCTTTCAACAGTTGGATTGCGAAAGGTGCTGGAAAAAAAAAAACTCATTTGGGATATCTCTCTATATATTGACACTATAAAAATAGAAAGAAAAAGGAAAATATAGGGTATTTTAATTTCCCATTTTTGGAACAGTTTTTCTGTTTTGTAAAACAGCAACGTAAAAAAAAATGTTTGAAAATGTATTCTGAAAAAAAAAAACTTCTTTGTTATTTTTTGTCCTACAAAATTAGAGATAGAGAACATCGTGTTTATGTTAATGACGATTTTATTATAATAAAAAAAACCATATTTTTACTATTCATTTCACCACTTTAAATATATTTTTTTAAAATAATAATTCAAATATATATTTTTTATTTTTTTTCCTTTTTAAAACTTGTTATAGAAACTTACTCTTTCCCAAGAAGGTTTGAGATTACCCCCATCCTCACTAGGTAGTTATATAATGCTCTTCAGTTTTTAAGTGTAAAATATATTTAATTAATTTAATTAAAATAATAAAATTAGTTAATATAATATTTTTTTTAAAATATAGTAATTATTTTTTTAACTCCCAACTCCTTTTTTTATTATTAATAAATTATCAATAGGGATAATTAAAAAAATAATAAATATAATAAATATATTTTATATTTATAATCAAAATTAACTTTTAAATTAATTGTATACTTATCGAAAAGGCTTTACTGCTGGTCATAAGACACTATATATACACCGTTAGGGATCGAACCCCTAACTAAATAATTAAAAATCTAAGTGTCAACTATATTAAGTTAAAAGGTTATAAGACACTCTATATATACACTGCTAGGGATCGAGTCACTTACCACAGGAGTTGATTCGAGTGGTAAGCGGCTCGATATCGCTTAAGCGATGTCTTAAGTTTGAGCTTTAGCATATACATAAAATTGTCGTTGGGAGCCTAACCCACCATAATCAGGTGTGCGACGTAGGTCGTATCCGGATGTAGTCGAGGCAAAGCTTCGCTGAACTGGGTGGAAAAAAAAAAGAGACTGTTTTGTCTTCTTAGGTCTTGTTTGACCTGACATTTGGGCCCATTTGGATTGGCCCACTTGATTTGGGCTTATTGGGCTCTTCAAAGTTCCGTACGGTCCTTATTTAAACAGAACTATACCTATTGATTAAAGCCCAGTTCATATTTTTCCACAAGCCCTCAAATCTCAATCCAAATCCCATGAATTAAAATATATATAATAATAATAATTATTGTTATAATTAACGTTTGAGTCTACTTATCTTTGTCCTATTTTTGAATCAATTTATTTTTCCATCCACCCTAACACGTGCAATTAATTTCCTTCTTTTATCTTATCATTACTTCTCAGGAAACTTTACCTAAGAAATATTCCCGAATATATATTTGGCCTCATAATTTTTTTTAAATATAAAAGTATATATGAAAATGCTAAAATAACATACAAATATTACGGCTATTAACATCTATTAATTTTTGCATGGAGCCTACATTGTTGTCCAAGTATAAAAACAAAAAGAATCCAACATATACATAAGCATGAACATGAGATAATTAGAGTTGACATAAATAGTAAGAAATATGCTCGTATATTATAAGAACGTGAGTTCGATTCTCGCTATCGTTGTAAGGGCTCATTTAATAGACGATCTCATAAATTTCCTATAAGAGCTTTTTGATTTTTAAGATTTTACCCTAAACTTGATGGGAGACCGATGGTGAACTAAACTTTTTTTGTATAAAAAAAGCATGAACATCATCAACCTTAAAAAGTATATCTATGTTAGATAATTTCAATTCATATTAAGTTAAATATCTAAAAAACAAACAAATCTCAGTCATAAAGTATCTACAAACATATTTAACACGAAGGATATAATCCATATCTTCCAATTGCATAGGATTATTCTTAGATGGCTTCATTTAAATTATAATATCTAAATAAATCTAGCACAACAACTAATTTAAATACCCCATCTTGATAAAATTTACGAGGGCCAAATGCTGCACCAAATACTTAAAAAAAATGTGCACACACGTACGCCACTCTTGTAATTAGATATATTTTTTTCATGTATATATCTTCCTATTAAAAAAAATTATATTTAAGATACTATTAATAATTAAACTTGGACAATTCTCTTCAGAATTTAAATTTTAATTAACCATGTTATAAATGATTAAATACTTTCGTGTGACCAAACCCATGGGGCTCTTGTGGCAAATATAAACATTGAGTTTTTGGATATATATATATACACACATACATCCAAAAAGTTTATAAATATCTTTATATTACTTTTTTTATCAACATATCTTTATATTAATTTGAAAATTTTATTTTAAACTTTATGTATAAATTATTTCCCCTAACCTGAGTCATACTTGTATCTATACAGTATCACGACTGCTCATTAAGATTAAAATATGCTTCATAACTCAAATAACGGGAATATCAATACTCTTTTTTTTTCTTGCCATATCATAAATATCGACACTTAAAAAATTATGCAGAATTTAGATACAAAAAAAAGGCAGAATTTAAATCAAATCCTTAATATCAATAAAACTAAAAATACACCCGATGTATTAGTTATTATGACAAGAAGTAAAGAGGTAACATATATAATAATAATAATAATAATAATAATGTGCCTTTCACACACGATTATTTTTATCAAATTCTCATTAGGATGAAGTGAAATATGGTTCAACCCTTAAAGCAGGAGTCAGATTTTCCTCAAATCGCCAAATATCCTCATCAATCATCCACGCATTATTCGTCTTCTTCATCATCTGATCCTGTTCTTGTTCTTTTTCATTTTCGTGTATCTGATTCTTCATGAGATCGCCGGAGATAAGAGATTGAAGAAACTCATTGAACTGAATACTCTCAGGACGTATATCGTTCAACGGTGTAATTTCTACGTCTGTGTTGTTAGTCTCAAACGTCACATTGTTAAGCGCCGTAGTCATCGCCACCACCTTCACCATGCTCGCCGCCTTGGCACTTCTTGCTACTATTCCTCCCAATGCAGCACCATCGGGCATAGAAAGAACAACCACAAAGGGAAAACTAATCTCCGGCGAGTTTATGACAGCAGACGGTGGTGGTGGGGTTGGCACGACGGTACAGGAAAGAGACAGTATCGGGTAAGGTCCAGGGATGGAGAAGTTTGGTTCGTTGAGGGGGATGATCTCAGCAAGTTCACCGGAAGCACTTAACACGGTGACGGAGACGTTGTAGCAGTGACATAACTGGAGCAGCGACTGTACCACGTTGTCGCCGGCGGGGATTTCGATGACGATCTGCGAGTTTAAAGATATGGCCTCGATAGCTTGTGCTACCGTCTTGGGCTTGTTCTTTGAGCCCTTGGGTCTTCCAACGGGTCTTTTTACTTGCCGGAGAATGTGTTTATTGTCAGTGGGTTCGCCGGCGGGGATATCCCTGACAGCCTTGGGCTTGTTCTTTGAACCCTTGGGTCTTCCCACGGGTCTTTTTGGTGGCCGGAGAACATGGTTGTTGCCGGTGGAGGGTTCCTCGGCGCCTGAGAAGGAATCCCCGGCGGCGAGGTAGGGATTGTTGAAGGGACTAATGCTTACAAGATCCATGAGGCTATTGAAGGAATCTGGTTTCAGAGTGATGGTAACTTTGAAGAGTCGTGTGTGAGGGGCATGTGTGTGTGTAACTGTATATATATATGTTCTCTGTGTATGTGTTTTTTTATTTTGGGGATATCTATCTGATTATGTTTTAATTTGGATTTAATGAATTTAAATTGGTTACTTGGCAAAGAAAGAAAGAAAGAATTTAAATTGGTTACACATGCTGTTGGATCATTATCAGATTATTTAAATTAAACTTCAACTAAGAAAATAGAACATATTTAAATATTTATTTTTATTTAAATAATATTCCAAAAAAAATATACAACATTCTAAAACTAAACTGTTATTTTTTTAAAAAAATAAATATCGATATATCTATAGCATGTTATAGAAACAAGAAATGTTATTTTTAAATAAAATAAAAATGAGAAAATTACACTGGTTTAGTAATACTAAATAAATGGATTTAAAATAAAAATTATGAATTTTGTGTACATTATAAAAAAATTGAGAAATATTATTTATGAATGAATAATGTGAGACTTGAAGTTGATTTATAGATTCACTGATATTATAACTAAATTTTCTCTCCATGCATTGTAAAATGGAATATTTAAAATGGTAAGACATAAAATGGAATATAAAAATAGGTTGTATATTAGGTAATTTAAAAAAAAAAAAGATAATCATAGGAATTAACAAGCATCTGCAAATGATATGAAACGACGCGTTCATTCCATATTTTGGAATATTTGTCTATAGGATATATATAGTATTTGCAGTCATTGATTT